>OY728126.1:1907140071-1916511229 GCA_963277665.1 Viscum album
CCATAGTCCACACTCATATCCCCTTTAGACTGTCCCTGCAGGTCGGTCATAAAATACTTCTTCACATCCTGGGAATAATAAAAATAGAAAGGGGTGAGCTCAGATGCTCAGTAAGGATAACAATATAGCAGAAACTTTTATAAATAAACATAAAAATTTAAGGCAATGTATAACTAAAACAAAAGACTTTTAAACATGAACTTTAGCAAAATATGGAAAAATTAAAATGAAATAATTCCATTTACTTATTCACATGGATATTCTACTAGTCAAATAATCACATGGAATATCAATAACCACTTTCATAATGATAGAATGCATAATGCCAGACTATCATAGCCACGTAGCCAAGGCCTCGTTTCAAGACTATAAATAAGGTTTTGTCAAAGCCTCGTACCAAGACACTAGTTTATCTCATGAGACCTACCGATGCATCGAGGAGCTATAGCGGTCTCCACACATCACTAATTAAGTCCAATTCATTCCTTATATGAAATGGTTTAAACATATCATAAACCATAACATAATGGTATCACATAAAACATGGGTAAAGGAATCATAACATTTCCACATTTCAATCACAAGATATCAATACAACACATTGATATAATAAAACCATTTTCAATACCAAATAAAATAAAAGTAAAACTTGGTATTTTTTTCATTTTAAAAAAAGTTATGGCTTGTAGAGAAAGCCGAAACTCAAATAATGGTCACGGTGGCAGAGATGTCATTGCCACCGCATACGTAAGACAAAAAAATCCCTTTTTTCATTTAGTAAAATGCTACGTATAAAAAATATTCCCTTTTAATAAATGTAAAATTCAAAGGGGTTTATACACCATATAAATGAAAGTTATGTATAAGGAAAAATATGCCTCAATGAAAGGAGATTGAGACGAAGTCCCTTACCTCGTGTCCGACTTGACTCGATCGTTCTTTAACCTCCTGAATAATAAACTAGAGTTAATTTCTACTTGATTAATAACATTTTTCAATTTCAATATTCCTTTTATATCACTTATTACCATGTTATTAACATTATGTAATTATTTTAGTTAACAACGGCCATTTTGTCGATCTTTGGTACTTGAGTCAAAAATAAACTTCTTATAATTACAAGTTGTTCATGTGGTAAAATATCAATTATATCCAGAATTATATTCATGATGTAGATATCGTATATATCATATATATCCAGTATATATATGAATTTATAATACTGCATAACATTTAGAGGTAATAAATGAAATGCATCATTCATGGAGATGGTAAGCCGTATGTATGCATGAACGCTACTTTCATTTCTATTTCATATTTAATGGAATGAAATCATATTTATATTAAGGTATATTAAAATTCCAGTATAATATCATATATAATATCATTTAATTCATCCGTTATACACCCCACATATTCCATTAACGATTCAAATCACTTTGAGGGGGCGGTAGTCCGCACTTCCTAAAATGAAATTATCGCGTTTACCCATAATGGAAATCATAAAGGTATTCCATAAATGAAAAATACCGAAGCATAAGGAGAACCAAAAAATAATATATATCATATATAAATACAGTGACATCTTAATGGCCACTATGAGAGGTGTTAAAAAAATATTGAACAATCATCATTTCATGAGGTAAAAATTCGCCACCCACAGAAACAGTATGTTCTTTAACCATTAGAGAAAGGTGTGTGTAAGTGTAAATAAAATCCATCTCATAAAGACATCCTATTATAATTAATATACTTATTTTGTTACAAAATATAGGAATAAAAAAAGTTTAGGGGGTTGGAGAAGCAAAATAAAACAAAAGAACACAAGTGAAGACATGGCCTTTAAATCGGGTAACTCTTTTTGATTTGAGCCAAAGGCTTCCTTGGTAAGACTTCTGCCCAATGTGAGGCTTCTAGGAGTAATAGAGGGAAGTTTAGAGAGTATTTGAGCAGATTTTGGCCTAGACAAATGGCTTTTAAGGTGTGAATAAGGTGGTAGAGGTGGGGACCTTTTATAAGAGGAGAGGAGGGGCACTCTTGGAAAGTCATGAAATGTTACATTATTATGAAGTGCATTTCGGATTTCAAAGGTCCCACAATTATATATTTATAGGATAAGGTGATAAGGGTTATAAATACACCCATAAAATAGGGTTTTTACTAGTTTAATTCTTATATTATACCTTATCTTTTCATTTTATTTAAATCGTTCATTAATGAGGTAATTGCTGCATCATCATGGTTTCAAAAATAAATTTATTTTTCTAATATCTAAAAATTATATAAAAAAATACCATGTTGTAGGAAATATTTTTATCTTTCTAATGAATATTTATAGTCAAAAATATGACTTGTATAACCCCATGTAATAATTGTTTTAGTAAAACAAGACATGTTTGTGACATTTTAATTTTTACTTTAAATAAAAGGTATAAATGTCATTATCTTACCAAAGTGGATCCATGGGGTCCCAAAAATTGACCCATGGGTTTTAATGGTTTTCCATGACTCATCCAATAGGGTTAGGATAAGTGTCAAGATATTTTTAAATTTTTATAATATCATTTTTTCCGTCAATTTCACTAATTTCCTTTAATCGCGGTTAATAAAACTTAAATGTTACTATTCACCAAAATTATTTTCATCCCATTGAACAAAATTTTACTTGTCAATGAAAACCATGTATGTCAGATTTTTGAAATTCAATACACAGAAGTTGTAATGTTTCATTTACACGAAAAATTAGTTTTTTAACTACCACTTAGTGGTTTCACTATTCATCAAAAATTGAAGTTTTTCAGAAAAATACCAAAAAATCACCATAATATATATTTGATATTCCAAATTAAAAAATTATGTCTATTTTAGAAAATTCAAAACATATAAGTTCCATTAATTAAATTTATAATTAATTTCCGCTGTCACAACAAACAACGTGTTTTTAAGAAACAATATATATCAAACGATTGACAATTGTTTATGTCCAATTTCAAAGTGAAATTAATTATAATGACCACAATTGGATAAAATGGTAAAAATATATTTTAATTATACATTAATCCACTCAGTAATATAATTTATCACTATAAATTATTTTGATTAAAAATTTTGTTTTTAAGAATTTTTTTTACTATTCATAGAAAATTGGATGTTCTCAGAAAATTAAAAAAAATTAAACTTAGGATAATTTCAATATTCCGAATACAGAAATGAAGTCCATTTTTAATTATAATATTAATATAATTTCAAAAAGTGGTTATTACTATTCATAACGGCGACTTTGATTGGTCGCAGTGTGTTAGAACTCGAGGTTGCGTACAACACACGCTACAATATTATTCAAAGAGAAGCGTACCATGGATGCTTGGGGTGTTACATTCTCCCCTCCTTCAATAAATTGCATCCTCACAATTTCTTATAATATCACTGTATATTACGAATCGGGTGATTCTTCATCATAAGTTCCTCGGGTTCCCACATTGCCTCTTTTATCTTATGGTTTCTCCATAGAACTTTTACCAGACGAGTCGTCTGGTTTCTCAGCACTTGTTCCCTCATATCCAGAATCCTGACAGGCTTTTCGCAATAGGACAGATTGGGTTCCAGTTCGAATTCCTCATAGGTGAGTACATGCGTTGGGTCAGGCATGTATTTTTTCAACACTGATACATGGAACACATCGTGAACTTTAGAGAGACTTGGAGGCATTGCCAAACGGTAAGCTACAACCCCAATTTATTCTAGAATTTCAAATGGTCTGATGTACCTGGGACTTAATTTTCCCTTCTTACCGAATCGTATAACTCCTTTCCATGGAGATACCTTCAAGAAAACATGATCTCCTACCTGAAATTCCAAATCCTTCCTTCCGTTATTGGCATAGATCTTCTGCCTACATTGAGCTGCTTTGATGTGGTTTTGGATTACCTTCACCTTTTCCGTCGTTTTCTCAACAAGTTCTGGGCCTATGAGTTTTCTTTCACCAACATTATCCCAATAGGTTGGTGTACGACACCTCTTTCTGTATAACGCTTCATATGGTGCCATCTGAATACTTGAATGGAAGCTATTGTTATTGGAAAATTCTACCAAAGGTAAATATTGATCCCACACACCCTAAAAGTCAAGTGATCATGATATCAACATGTCTTCTATGGTTTGAATAGTCGGTTATGATTGTCCATCTGTTTGAGGGTGGTAAGAAGTGCTCAAACGAAGTTCAGTGTACAGGGATTTCTGAAGACTTTTCCAGAATCTTGATGTAAAACGGGGATCATGATCCAAAACAATAGATAGGGGTACTCCATGAAGTCTTACAACTTCGTTAATATACAGTCTTTCTAAACGTTCATGTGGTAAATCTTCTCTTATAGCAAGAAAATGTGCTGACTTGGTAAGACAATCAATAATGACCCATATTGCGTCATTCCTTCTAGGAGTCTTTGGTAGTCCCATGAAAATGTCCATCGTGATATTATCCCATTTCCACTCTGGCATGGGAAGAGGTTGCAATACTCCTCTAGGTTGTTGCATTCCAGCTTTCACTTATTGGCAAACCATACATCTTGACACAAAATCAGAAATCTCCCTCTTCATGTTGTCCCACCAAAAATGTTCCTTCAAATCTCTATACATTTTGGTGCTCCCAGGGTGTATAGATAAATTGGAACTATGATAATCATCCAACAATTCTCTTTTTAGATCAGGTATATCAGGAACACAAAGTCTCTTCTCAAACTTCAAAATTCCATCTTCATACACAAATTCACTCAATTTCCCATCATTCACAGCTTTAATCTTCTTTTGTAACTCTCCATCATTGGTCTGATAACTCTTTATCCTTTCTAGTAAATATTGTTTGACAACCATTTGAAAAATCATTGATGTTTCACCATCCATGGTGATTCCCATATCCATCTTTACTAGATCCATGTATATAGGATCCTTTTCAACTCTCATCTTGTTCAAAACTCCATGATCCTTTCTACTCAAAGCATCTTCCACCTTATTTTCCTTCGCCGGGTGGTAGTGTATCGTGCAATCATAATCCTTTAGTAGTTCAAGCCATATCCATTGCCTCATGTTGAGTTCTTTTTGCGAGAAAATATACTTCAAACTCTTTTGATCAGTATAAATCTCACATTTTTCACCATAGAGGTAGTGTCTCCATATCTTCAAAGCAAAGATCACAGCTTCTAACTCAAGATCATGAGTAGGATAGTTCTTCTCATGAATTTTTAGCTGTCATGATGCATAGGAAATAACCCTATCATTCTGCATAAGGACACAACCAAGTCCATTCATTGATGCATCAATATAAATAAGAAACCCATCCATCCCCGATGGTAGATTCAATATAGGAGCATTGAATAATCTTCTTCTTAGTTCTTCAAAACATTCTTCACATACTTTTGTCCAAATAAATTTAACCCCTTTACGTGTCAACTTCATTAATGGGTTAGCCAATCAGGAAACATTCTGGACAAAACGTCGATAATAACCTGCTAAACCAATAAAACTACGTACCTCAGTTATACTCATCGGTGCGGGCCATTCTTGGATTTCTCTTATCTTAGAAGGATCAACAGAGATTCCATCCTTAGAGGCAATATGGACAAGAAAAAAAATCTCATGAAGCCAGAATTCACACTTGCTATACATCCCATAAAATTCATGTCTTCTAAGAGTCTTTAGGATAATCCGCAAGTGATTTTCATGATCTTCATAGCTTTTGGAGTATACCAAGATATCATCAATAAATACAACCAAGAAGTCATCAAGATATTCCTTGAAAACTCTATTCATTAGATCCATGAAGACAGAGGGTGCATTGGTCAATCCAAAAGGCATTACTGTAAATTCGTAATGCCCGTACCTAGTTCGAAATGATGTCTTCAGAATGTCATCCTTCTTAAAACACAACTGATGATATCCAGATCAAAGGAAAATCTTTGAAAAGTATTAAGCTCCATGCAGTTGGTCAAATAAATAATCAATGCGAGGTAGGGGATACTTGTTCTTTATTGTTATAGCATTGATCTCCCTGTAGTCGATACATAAACTCATATATCCATCTTTCTTTTTAACAAAAAGAACAGGGGCTCCCCATGGAGAAACACTAGGGAAAATAAATCACTTATTACTCAATTCCTCTAGTTGTTTCTTTAGTTCTACTAATTCCACAGTGGCCATTTATATGGGGTCTTCGATATGGACCTTGAACCAGGAATTCGGTCAATAGAAAACTCAACTTCTCATTCTGGAGGATGCCCAGGCAAATCTTCTGGAAACACATCAACATATTCTCTCACAATAGGTATATCCTCTATTTGAACATTCCCTTCTCACCCACAGTTATTTCATTCTCTTCCTCCCCAATAAGGTAATTTAGTTGAGCTACTGGGGGTGGATATAGATTAGAATTAGGTGGTGGTGATTCTGCTCTAAAGATAAGGTGTTCCTTATCATCATCATCAAGAATCATAACCTCCTTCTTCTTACAATAAATCATTCCATCATGGTCCGAAAGCCAATCCATACCGAGTATTATATCAAACTCAATCATAGGTATGAAAATAAGATCAGCAGATAAAGAACATGTATGTGCTCTAATGGGGACTGATTCACAAAACATTATTTCAATAATACATTCCTTTGGAGTTTTAACTGACAACTCCTTTGTTATATCAAATTGGAAATATCTAATTTTCTTAGAAAACTGGGAAGATATGAAACAATGCGATGATCCAGAATCAACTAATGCATTTTCTAAACTTGAGGAAACCATTAAATTACCTGCAACCACATCTTTCGGAGCTTCTACCTCATCAGTAGTGATATCATAAGCTTTTCCTTGATCCCTTGGCCTTTTCTGAGGTAATTTCCCCTGAATCTTAGGAAATTCATATGCATAATGTCCCATCTCCCAACAATTGTATCATTGAACATCGGTAGCTTCTTTTTTCCCCTTACAATAACGAGCTTGGTGGCCTTTTTCACCACACTTGTAACAGACTCCCAGTCCTTTCAAGAAAGTACCAGGGTGTTTCTTCCCAAATTTACTATAGGATGGATAATCAACTTTTACCTTCTTCCCCTTATTTCCATTTCCATAGTGATCAGCTGATCTCTTCTTCTCGTGCTTTGCTTTAAAATCGTAAGACTTAGAGAATTCCTTTTCCGTCTTAATAGCACATGAGACAATGTCTTCGTATAACGTGAAGGATTTTGAGACCAATGTTCGATGGAGAAATGCTTTTAACCCATAAAAGAATTGATCAATATTACTTCTTGGGTTACGTATATAATATGTATCACACATTGCTAACCCTGTAAAGTTGGCCTCATACTTTGCGACATTCTCATCTTCCTTATGTCTCAGACTCAGAAATTGCCTTTCCATATCAGCTCGATGGTCACGAGGAAAGTATTTTTCTAAGAAAGTCTCTTTGAACTCTCTCCATTTCATACTTGATACTTATTCATCTTTCTTTTTATTTTGAATCAATGACCACCATTGATCAGCATCTCTAGTGAGGCGGTAAACTGCCATGATAAACATTTCTCTTTCACTACTCCCCAAGACATGGAATATTTTCTCTAAGGAATTTGTCCATTGCTCAGCTACTAAGGGATTTGTACTCCCATTTAATGTTGGTGGTTGTTGCCTCATGAAGCGGTCTAACATTGATCCTCCACGTTACAGATTAGGGTGCTCCATACGAGTATGGTTATTATTCATAACCTAAGTGAGTTGTCCCAGTATGGTGATAAGTTGATCAGCACCAGTTGTATCAACAACTCCACTATAATTATCTTGAGCAGGAGGGCAATACCTACATAGAGTGCGTACATTGATACGGTTTCCATTCCATCTAGTAGGTTCCATTTCTAAACAATGTCATAAGTTAGATTAGTTTATGAATCGAAATACATAAAAACAAACTTCCAAAACACTTTACATAAATTGAACTATTTATGGATATCATCCATAAGCATAAACATGTTTTCTTTGAGGAAGTATATACTCATAAACCCTTTATAATGGTTTGAAAAGAAAATGAAAATTATCCTAAGAACATCCCCCAGGAGTTTCATAACCAAGAGTGCAGCAAGGCCCATTTTCATGCACCAGTTCCCATTCGAGTTTAGCTCAAAGCGTTGTTTTCAGGTTTTACCCCTAGGTATATATGTGCCAGATCCACCTCTACCTGCTCCTTTCCAGAAAGGGATGTATTTCTAGGAAAACTCACAAAATCTCTATAATACCAAAATTCTAGGATGTTCTTATATACTAATCATCAAAGTCTATCATAAGGCTATGTTCTCTAATCAGAGTTCATCTAAATCTAGCTTCCAAGGTTAGTACTAATTTTCCTCTGATACCAACTATAATGCCTCGACCCCAGTTACCTAGATTCGGTTCTTTATTATGTAAAATTGTCATGATCACAAAAGATCATGTCTCGAAAGTCCAATTAGTTAGTAGCCTTGGAAACACTAGATACATTCATAAATGTTATATTACATCATAAAGTAAAAAACAACAATAACATAGTCTTAATAGTCCACAATCATATCCCCTTCAAACTAACCCTGCAGGTCAGTCATAAAATACTTCTTCAAATCCTGGGAAAAATAAAACATAGAAAGGGGTAAGCTTAGATGCTCAGTAAGGATAACAATATAGTGGAAACTTTCATAAATAAACACAAACATTTAAGGAAATGTATAACTAAAACAAAAGCCTTTTAAACTTGAACTTAAGCATAATATTGTAAAAGTAAAATGAAATAATGCAATTTACTTATTCACATGGATATTCTACTAGTCGAATAATCACATGCAATATCAATAACCACTTTCATAATGATGGAATGCATAATGCCAGACTATCATAGACACGTAGCCAAGGCCTCGTGCCAAGACTACAAATAAGGTTTTATCAAGGCCTCGTGCCAAGACACTAGTTTGTCTCATGAGACCTACCGATTCATCGAGGATCTATAGTGGTCTCCACCCATCACTTATTAAGTCCAATGCATTCCTTATATGAAAAAGATTAAACATATCATAAACCATATCATAATCGTATCACATAAAACATGCATAAAGGAAACATAACATTTCCTCATTTCAATCACAAGATATCAATAAAAAACATTGATATAATAAAACCATTTTCTATACCAAATAAAAGAAAAGTACAACTTGGTATTTATTTTTCATTTTAAAAAAATTATGGCTTGTAGAGAAAGCCAAGACTCAAATAATGGTCATGACGGTGGAGAAGTCATTGCCACCGCATACGTAAGACAAAAACAATCATTCCCTTTTTCCATTTAGTAAAACGATTCATATAATATTCCTTTTGAATAAATGTAAAAGTAAAAAGGTTTTATACACCGTATAAAAGAGTGTTGTGTATAAGACAAAATATGCCTCAATGAATGGAGATTGAGACGAAGTCCCTTACCTCGTGTCCGACTTGACTCGATCATTATTTAACCTCCTAAATAATAAACTAGAGTTAATTTCTACTTTATTAAGATAATTTTTCAAGTTAATTATTACTTTTATATCACTTATTACCATGTTCTGGACATTATGTAATTATTTTAGTTAACAAAAGTCGTTTTGTCGATCTTTGGTAATTGAGTCAAAAATAAACTTCTTGTAATTACAAGTTGTTCATGTGGTAAAACATAAATTATATCCAGAATTATATTCATGATGTAGATATCATATATATCATATATATCCAGTATATATATGCATTTATAATATTACATAACATTTAGAGGTAAGAAATGAAATGCACCATTCATGTTGACGGTAAGCCGTACGTACGCATGAACGCTACTTTCATTTCTATTTCATATTTAATTAAAATAAATCATAATTATATAAAGGTATATTGTAATTCCAGTATAATATCAGATATAATATCATTTACTCCATCCTTTATACGTCCCACATATGACATTAATGATTCAAATAACTTTGAGGGGGCGGTAATCCGCACTTCCTAAAATGAAATTATCGCGTTTACTCATAGTGGAAATAAAATATTTATGAGATAAATGAAAAATAAAGAATCATAAGGAAAACATAAACATAATATATATCATATATAAATATAGTGACATATTAATGGACACTATGAGAGGTGTTAAAAGAATATTGAACAATCATCGTTTCATGAGGCAGTAATTCACCACCCACAGAAACAGTATGTTCTTTAACCATTAGACGAAGGTGTGTGTAAGTGTAAATAAAATCCATCTCATAACTAAATCCTAGTATATTTAAGATACATTTTTCGTTACAAAAGATAGGAATAAAAAGAGTTTATGGGGTTGGAGAAGAAAAATAAAACAAAAGAACACAAGTGAAGACATTACCTTTAAATCGGGTAACTCTTTTTGATTTGAGCCAAAGGCTTCCTTGGGAATACTTCATCCCAAATTTAGGCTTGTAGGAGTAAGATAGGGATGTTTATAGAGTATTTGGGAAGTGTTTGGCCATTCCAAATGGATTTGAAGGTGTGAATAAGGTGGTAGAGGTGGCGGCCTTTTATAAGAGTAGAGGAGGGGCACTCTTGGAAAGTCAAGAAATGTTACATTATTATGAAGTGATTTTCGGATTTCAAAGGTCCCACAATTATATATTTCGAGGATAAGGTGATAAGGGTTCGAAATCCACCCATACAATAGGTTTTTTACACTTTTATGTTTTAGATGTTACCTTATCTTTTCATTTTATTTAAATCGTTCATTAATGAGGTAATCGCTGCATCATCATGGTGTCATTAATTAATTTATTTTTTTAATGTCTAAAAATTATATAAGAAAAATAAAATGTTGTAGTAAATATTTGTAGAATTATAATTAATATTTATAGTAAAAAATATGACTTTTATAACCCCAGGTAATAATTGTTTTAGTAAAACAAGACATGTTTTTGACATTTTTATTTTTACTTTAAATAAAAGGTATAAATGTCATTATCATACCAAAGTGGCTCCATTAGGTCCCACAAATTGACCCAAGGGTTGTAATGGTCTTCCATGACTCATAAAAAAGGGGTAGGACAAGTTTCAAGATATTTTCATATTTTTATAATATCATTTTTACCATAAATTTCACTAATTACCTTTAATCGCGATTAATAAAACATAAAAGTTACTAATCATCAAAAATTATTTTCATCCCATTAAACAACATTTTACTTACCAATGAAAACCATGTATGTCGGATTTTTGAAATTCAATAGACATAAGTGGTAATGTTTCATTTACACGAAAAATTAGTTTTTTAACTACAACTTAGTGGTTTCACTATTCATCAAAAATTGAAGTTTTTCAGAAAAATACCAAAAATTCACCCTAAGTTATATTTGATATTCTGAATTAAAAAATGATGTCTATTTTAAAAAATTCAAAACATATAAGTTTCAGTAATTAATTTTATAATTAATTCTTGTTTTCACAACAAACAACGTGTTTTTAAGAAACAATATATATCAAAAGATTGATAATTGTTTTTGTCCAATTTCAATGTGAACTTAATTCTAATGACTACCATTGGATAAAATGGTAAAAAAATATTCTAATTATACTCTAAAACCACTCAATAATATAATTTGTCACTATAAATTATTTTGATTAAAAATGTTTTTTAAGTATTTTTTACTATTCATAGAAAAATGGAAGTTCTCAGAAAATTACAAAAAAATCAACTTAGGATAATTTCAATATTCCGAATATAAAAATGAAGTCCATTTTGAATTATAAAATAAATATAATTTGAAAAAGTGGTTATTACTATTCATAATGGCTACTATGATTGGTCACAGTGTGTTAGAACTCGAGGTTGCGTACAACACACACTACTGTATTATTCAAAGAGAAGCGTACCATAGAAGCTTGGGGTGTTACAAGAAAAGAATTCAAAAGTCATCCATTCCACTAACTCTCTATATGTGTGTGTGAAAACCATTCCATGCTATTATTTCCACTTTCTATCAAATAAATATATATTATTTAAACATTATTCAGCTTTAAATGATTTTTCCCAAACACGTCCTACATCCTTTGCAACCATATTTCAAGACCCACTCACATAAGTATTCCCAAAAGTAAAACCATAAGATCCTGACCTAGATATCCTCATATGATGAACATTTCTTCACTCCCCTCATTTTTTGAAGTTTCATTTGGAACAAATATCACACTCATCTATCAACCCTTGTTTGATCTCCTGACGACACTAATTGCAATAGCTATAACAAGATAAAAGGTTGAAGTGGAGTGGTTTTTGACCTACCCATGAAACAATTTTTTTTGAGGGAATACAATAGTCGGAAATTAGGTACACATGCATAGGTCAATCTGGTACAATAATGAAAAAGATCAGATATGGAACAAATGTATGAAAATACAATTTAAAGCTGAAAAATATTATCCTAACATATATTTACCTTATATTAAGTAATAAATATTTATACTTTGTGGTTTGGTGCAGAAATGTATGGAGATATTAGTGACACATTTTTCCCAAAACAACTCACACAAGGGGCATCAATCATCTCAAAGGTTTCACATAGATACGACCATTTATATCATTGATAGAAATCCAATTCAGTAAAAAAAGAAAATCACTCCCGGATATTAAATTCATAAAAATATTACTTTTAACCTTCGTTATGGTATTTTTACTTTCCCCCCTTTATGGCCACCAAATCATCGAACTTCAAATTTTTTGACGGGGAAAAATGAAAATACCATAAAGAAGGATAAAAAGAGAAGAAAGGAGAAAATGATGAAAATTCCTAACTAACCCGGGAATGTATCCATCCCCTACACCTAGAATGTGCAATTTCCTCACTGTAATAATTGAGAGGGTGAGAAGGAAAGAAAAAAACTGGTGTGTTTCATTCATAGATTGCTTCTTGAACATGGAGTTTTTCCATCGGGGACTCCGGAATGGATTCATAGAAGTGATTCAACCGCTGCCCATTAACAGTAAATGTTTGCTTGGTTTCTTCATTTTGAACCTGGAGAACACCAAATGGTGATACATTAATAACAGTGTATGGACCAAACTAGCAGGAATGAAGCTTACCTGGATGCAACTTCAGCCTTTCATTATAAAGGAGGACCTTCTGCCCAATATGGAACTGACGATGAAGTATAAGGCGGTCATGTGTAGCCTTCGTTCACTCCTAATAAATTCTGGAGTTTTCATATGAATCTCTTATCATTTCATCCAACTCCTGAATCAATAACATCCTTTGATAACCTGCACCAGAATGATTATAATTGCATTGTTTGATGGCCTAGTAGGTCCGGTGCTCAATCTCAACAGGGAGATGACAACTCCTTCCAAACAGAAGATGATAGGGTGACATTCCAAAGGGAGTTTCGAAAGCAGTACGGTAGGCCCATAATGAATCATCAAGTCGAAGAATCCAATCTGTTCTATTGGTTTGATCCGTTTTTTCAAGAATTTGTTTTACCTCTCTATTTTACACCTCGGCTTGATCATTAGCCTCTGGATGATATGCAGTAGAAACTCTATGACCTACCCCATACCTACAAAAAAGTTATTGCATTGTTTGGTTATAGAAATGAGAACCATGGTCACTGATGATGAACCTAGGTAAGACAAACCTATGGAATATTTGGGTTCTTAAAAATTATACAACTACCTTATAATCATCAGTCGTTGTAGGTCGTCCCTCTACGCATTTTGACATTTAATCAACTGCCAGAAAAATGTAAAAGTTTCCAAATGAATTGAGAAATGGACCCATAAAGTCAATACCACAAACATCAAAAATATCATGAAAGAGAAATGGTTGTTGTGTAATTTCATTTCTTTTTGATACATTCCCCATTCTTTGACAATGAGGACAAGATTTGAAAAAATCATGGGCATCCCAAAAAAGTGTTGGCCAAAAGTGACCATAATCAAGGACCTTGCGAGCAGTCCGTTGGGGACCAAAGTGGCCCCCACAAGCAAGAGTGTGGTAGAATCTAAGGATGGACTGAAACTCACTATCGGGAACACAACGCCTAAGGACTTGATCACTATAGGTGCGCCAGAGGTAGGGGTCATCCCAAATGTACCAACGAGACTCATGTTTTAGATGACTGGATTGGTTTTTATTGAAATCATTAGGAATGCAAGATGACACCAAATAATTTACAATTTCAGCATACCAAGGAATAACATCTTGAACTGGGTACAATTCCTCATCAGGAAACATGTCATTAATGGGAATACATGGGGTTGAGTCAATTTAGGATGATGCGAGGATCCTACTGATATGGTCAGCCACCACATTCTCTGCTCCTTTTTTATCTATAATTTCTAGATTAAATTCCTGAAGGAGGAGCATCCAACGAATGAGATGTGGTTTGGATTCCGGTTTCTTGAGGAGGTACCGGAGGGCTCCATGGTCTGAGAACACAATGAATTTGGACCCCCAAAGGTATGAACTTAATTTTTCCAAGGAAAATACAATGGAAAGGAATTATTTTTCAATTGTGATGTAGTTTTCTTGGGCAGGGTCCAAAGTACGCGAGGCATAGGATATGACGTGTGGAGCTCGGTCGACTCTTTGTGACAAAACTGCCCAAACTGCATAGTTAGAGGCGTCACACATGAGATGAAATGGTAAATCCCACCGAGGTGGTTGGATTATCGAGGGTGAGGTGAGACTCCATTTTAACTTATTAAAAGCATCCCTACATTCATTATCAAAAACAAATTATTTTTCTTTTTGCAGTAATCGGAAGAGGGGGAGTCCAATTTTACTAAAGTCAAGAATGAAACGACTGTAAAATCCAGCATGACCTAGGAAAGATCACTCATCCTGTATATTATTGGGGAAAGGGAGGGAATAAAAGACATCAACTTTTGATTTATCTACTTGGATACCATCCCTAGAAATGACATGTCCCAAAACTATACCTTGTCGCACCATAAAATGGCATTTCTCATAATTTAATACAATATTCTTTTCAATACAGCGACATAAGACTAAACCAAGACTACTAAAACAGTCATCAAAACATAGCCATAAATAGTGAAATCATCCATGAATACTTCCATGCAATTCTATAGGTAATCCGAAAAAATACTAACCAAGAATCGTTGGAAAGTACCCGGAGCATTGCACAAACCAAATGGCATCCTTCTATAGGAAAATGTGCCAAAGGGGCCAGTGAAGATTGTCTTTTCTTGATCCTCAGGGGCAATATGGATCTGAAATTATCCAGAATACCCATAAAGGAAATAGTAGTGGTAGTTACCCACAAGCCTCTCTAGCATCTGTTCAATGAATGGAAAAGGGAAATGGTCATTCCTCGTGTGTTGGATTAGTCGGAGATAGTATATACAGACATGCCAACTATTAAGTACACAAGTTGGAACAAATTCATTGGTTTCATTTTTAATTACTTTAAGGCTATCCTTTTTAGGAACTACTTGAATGGGAATGACCCATTGGCTTTTAGAGATGGGATAAATGATTCCAGTAGACAATAATTTAGTTAATTCATTTTTCACAACTTCTAAGAGGATTGGGTTCAGTTGACGTTGTTCCTGCCTTACTGGTTTAGCTTCATCATTTAGCAATATATGATTCGTACAAATTGATGGGATAATACCAGGAATGTCAGCAAGTGTCCATCTTAAAGCGTGTTTACACTCCCTCAAAACTTCAAGAAGTAACAATTCACGCTCAGGAGGGAGTAAACTAGCAATCACGTCAGACAACTTATTTCTATTATCAAGATATGAATATTTTAAATCTTGAGGAAATTTATTTAGTTCCAATTCAGGTGGATTTTGGATTAATGGGAGTGTGTGTTAAAGTGAGAGATCACTAATCACATCTAACTCCTCAATGGTATCAACCATGGATGAGGAATGAGATTTCACAAGCTTATATGTATCATTGATGGTTAGTGGATCGTCAGTGTTCAAGAAATCATCAATCAATGAACATGCATGACAATTTTCTAGACCATTACAACAATAAATTCATGAATCATTTCATAGAATTTATATCAATGTATAAAACTCAAAAAGGGGATCGGGGAAAGAAAAGTTGTTTTTCAGAGGTAGGGAGTATATCAATTGAATTAATAGAGAGAGAAGAATGTTCTTAAGAGGGGTGCTTCATGGAATCAAGGATGTTGAAATGGACTATGTCACCACCAAATTCCATAGATAATGTACCATTTTGGACATTAATTTTGATTTTGGATTTATTCATGAAAGGTCTCCCAAATATAATAATGGCATGTCCATTCGTCCTATCATCCTCCATTTTAAGCACATAAAATTCAGTAGGAAAAATTAAATTTTGGACCCTCACAAGAAAATCCTCTAACACACTAGAGGGGTGTGCGGTAATCTAGTTAGCCAGATGAACAATATTTCTAGTGGGATTCCATTCTCCAACCTACAATGTATAGTAAATGGAGTGAGACATCACATTTATAGAGGCACCTAAATCAATCATACCATTAGAAAAATAATACTGCCCTATGTTGCATGGAATTGAGAGTGTTCCAGGATCATTGCAGTTGGTGGGGAGTGATGGATCTATCAATGCTAAAACATTCCTTCCCAAAATTACCTTCTCATCTCCATGGAGTCACCTTCGGTGTGTACACACCTCCTTTAGAAAATTAGCGTACCGTTGAATTTTCTTCATAGAATCAATCAATGGGATGTTAACCTGCTCTTTCATGAAAATATCCAATATTTCCTTATCAAGATCAATTTCCTTTTGTTTTTTTGGTTGGGTGGACCTTTGAGGAAATGGAAGAGGAATGGTTGGTATAGGTGACTCATCAATGTAAACAGTCTTTCTTTTGGAAGGGCTTCTCTCAAGACAAGGTTATTCAACATTTGGAACATTTTTAAGGGTTGGGATGGAGGTTTTCTCAAGAGGGGATGACTCTAATGGAGGATTCATCTTACTTTCTATTTGTTTTCCACTCTTAAGGGTGATGAAACTAACATTTAATTTATCCCTATGGTTAACTATTGGTTGAGAGAGAAGTTTACCTGACCCATGACTTTTAATTTCACCCACTGAGTTAGCTAGTTGTCCTAATTGGGGTTTTAGGTCTTCTATGGCTTCCTGAGTGGTTTGTTGGAATTTAATATTGTTGGCAGCCATTTGATTCATCATATCTTCCAGGCTAGGCTCAGGTTTTGGAAGATTTTTTTGGAAAGTCCTTTGGGGTGATTGGGGGTTTCTAGGTGGTGGTGGTTGATGAATACTCTACCCTGGTTGGTTCCATTGTTGTTGAGGTTGGTTTGAATATCCCATTTCCTATAGGTCTGGTTCTCTTTCCACCATGGGATAGATAGTTAGTAAGGTTCTTTCCTAAAGGTTTGGTTATAGGGGTGTCCTGGAAATATTTCCTCACAACTCTCAGATGTTTCCCTCAATTGAAGACATTGGTCAGAGTAGTGGGTGTCAAAAAAACATATAACAAAATGGATTGGAGGAGGTGATTGGGATTTCCCATGGGAAAGAGCAAGTTATCAAAGAATGGTACTTACCTCTTCGAACATTGTGTCCACCTTCTTCTTGAATTCTGTAATTTTTACCTCATGAACACTTCGAATCGGTACATTGGTCCTTGAACGTAATTGTTGTGGGTTTTGAGACATGTTCTCAATCAGGTTTCTTGCAGCTATTGGGGTCTTATCAACTAGGTCACCACCTGCAGTAGCATCAATCATATTTCGATCAATAGGGATTAAACCTTTATAAAAATATTGTATTAAAAGTTGGTCACATATTTAGTGGTGTGTGCAACTTGAACATAACCTTTTAAAACGTTCCCAATATTCATGTAATGTTTCCCCTTGAGATTGTCTTATCCCACAATTTTCATTCCTTATTGTTGCAGTTCGAGAGGCTGGGAAATATTATTCAAGAAAAAGGCGTTTCATGTCTGCCCAGCCTTTTATTGGGGAATTAACATAGTACAACCAATCTTTCGCAGTATCTTCTAAAGAAAATGGGAATTCTCTATGCATTACTTGTTCCTCATACACATTAGAAGGTTTTAATGTTGAACAAACAATAAGATATTCTTTTAAGTTCTTGTGTGGATCTTCTCTATGAAGACCATGGAATCTTGGTAATAGATGAATTAAACCATATTTTAGTTCAAAATTGTGTGCCTCGCCTAGCATTTTAATATAGGTGGGATGGATATCAACAACAAGTGAAGGTTGTTATTTTAATATTCAGTTGTTTTCAGCCAAATTATGCATGATTATTTAAGTTTTTATGTTGGTTCCAGAAGAAGAAGAGGAAGGATCAAGAAGAGTGTCAATGTTTTGTGTGTTCGCCTTCGATGGGCTCTCTAGTGCGTGTCAGGTTCGCTAATGTAAGATCCTCTCCCGTTCGGGTGCGAAAGGAGGAAAATCTCCCAAATTATAATGCTTCATTCACAAAACCTAAACAAAAAATAGATCGGAACACAAAGATATAGTTAAATGTATAATATATGACAAATAAATATTCACAAAATTTTACAAAAATCTTTTCAAAAACACGCACTAAAAGCCAAAGCGCTCCTCGGAAATGGTGCCAAAATTTGACCGTGCTATCATGACATGTCAAATTAATTATGTTTTAAAGGTTGATTTATAGTTTAGGACAGACCCTAGGTCATATCTCAAGGAGTTTTGGTGGCTTATAGTGTGTGTTCTTAATAATGATTACTAAAAGAGGGGGTGATTTTGAAAACAGTTTTAAGAAAATAACATAACTTAAAGAGTTTAATAGTTGATAGAATAAGGTGGAGGATTAAGAATTATGAGATAAGGATATAACTTCAAGTTCACTAAACATCTTGGATTGTTCATTTTTCTTTAAATTTCACATGGTTTTTTATAATTCTTTGGTTGAGGGTTGTCAAGATCTTGATTCGCCTATTGCCTCTCAAAACGTTTTACAAAGAACCAACCCTTGACACAACAATCATGTTGTGAAGGTTTGGACTTATAGAATATATTAAAGGCTACCAAAGCATACTAATAACTTTTTTATGTGTGAGAGAAAGACGATCCTTGTGTTTCCCAATCGAAACAACTCAAGATTCCCACTTGAAATTTCAACCCAATCGGTGTTGAAATGAAAAGCGGTTCACTAAATTAAACCAAATAAATGAACTCAGAAGAGAATCATTATTAGATAAAAAATAAGTAAAATAATCCACACACAAATTACAAAAAACTAGTAGAGTATCAAGTGCCAGAACTCCCTCCCAAGTATGTGTAGGTCCCTTGAAATGATCGTCCACCGTTTAGCTCGCCATCGAGAGGAGGAGGAGGCTCGGGTGAAACTCCCACTTCATCCTTATTTCCCCTATGAGGATAGGAACCTCCAGAACCTCATGTAAGAGGAGGGAACTAATTTGGGTCACCAAAATACCATAGCTCTGCCTCCTGGCCGAAATTTCAAATGAGGAGCCCAAGGTTCCATTTTATAGGGAAATGAGAAGGTGGTTTTGAGCACATATAATTATTAAAACCACTTGTCACAGGTTTTTTGACTTCCATAAAGAATTATCTCGATTTTTAAAAAATAATAAAGTTGTATCCCCATCTCTTGGATGTCTCCACCGAATGTTTGGCTCACTTTGGACACCTATAGTCGGAGATATGGGCAGATCACAGCACACCACTTTTGAATCCGTGTAGATTTTTTGTGTTGGACAGATTAGGTCGGCAAGGCCATCAGATGGCCGAATGAGTCTTGGGTTTAATCTTATAAAATGTAGCCCAATGAGTGTCGGACCAGCCCAAAACAGTTCATCCCAATTGGAAGCACGTTCTAGTAGTAGTGTGCGGATTAACCCACTAGTGTGCTTGGATCCTGTGCAGTTTGACCCATTTTTCTTGGACATCATCATGGGCCCTCCAAATCACCTTCACCTTCAATTAAAGTTTCAAGACAAGTAACATTGGAATTTATAATATCAATAAAAATAAAATAAATTATTCAAATATGGAATTCAATTTGTTATTATTTTTGGAATTTTCAACACAAATTCATTTTAATACAATGTTGTAAGGGTGAAAATGACACAATGAATCATGGTACGATCACAGCCCCACACCTAAACATTTTCACTACTGGGAAAAGTCACATATCCAAATAAAATTATTCACATATATATATTCCCAACATCAAGAAGATTTAACATTTTAAGGATTTTAAATTAACTATAGTAATGTGCTCAATGCACAAACCACACCAAGGAGTTCTTCCTAGTGAAAATGTAAAAGGATATCTCATAAATCATATCACAATAAAATTCCATGAGATTCATGAAACCAATATGGGAAATGAATTCAAAAGTAAACCATTCCACTAACTCTCCATTTTTGTGTGTGAAAACTATTCCATGCTATTATTTCCACTTTCTATCAAATAAATAAAGATTATTTTAACATTATTCAGCTTTAAATGATTTTTCAACAAAACCGTCCTACATCCTTTGCAATCATATTTCAAGACCCACTCAATTAAGAATTCCTAGAAGTCAAACCATAAGCTTATGACCTAGATATCCACATATGTTGCACATTTTGTCACTCCCCTCTGTTTTTTGGAAGTTTCAATTGGAAAAAATCTCACACTCATCTCTCAACCCTTGTTTGATCTCCTCACGACACTAATTGCAATAGTTATAACAAGATCAAAGGTTGAGGAGGAGGGGTTTTTGACCTACCCAGGTCATCTTTTCTGAGGGCGTACAACAGTCAGACATTAGATACACACGCAAAGGTCAATCTGGTACAACATTGAAACAGATCGGATAAGGAACGAATGAATGAAAATACCATTTAAAGCTGAAAAATATTAACCTAAAATATATTTACCTTATATTAAGTAAGAAATATTCATACTTCGTGGTTTGTTGCAAAAATGTATGGAGATATTAGTGACACATTTTTCCCAAAACCACTCACACAAGGGGCATAAATCATCTCAAAGGTTTCACATAGATATGTCCATTTATATCATTGACCGAAAACCAATTCACTAAAAAAAGAAAATCACTACCTGATGTTAAATTCATACAAATATTATTTTTAACCTTATTTATGGTATTTTTACATTCCCCCCTTTATGGTCACAAAATCATCGAACTTCAAAATTATTGATGGAGAAAAATGAAAATACCATAAAGAAGGATAAAAAGAGAAGAAAGGAGAAAATGATGAAAATTCCTAACTGACACAGGAATGTATCCATCCCCCCACACCTAGAATGTGCAGTGTACTCACTGTAATAATTGAGAGGGTGAGAAGGAAAGATAAAACCTAGTGTGTTTAATTCATTGATTTCTTCTTGAACATGGAGTTCCTCCATCAGGGACTCTTGAATGGATTCATGGAAGTACTTCAACCGCTTCCCATTAACAGTAAATGTTTGCCTGGTTTCATCATTTTGAACAAGGACAACACAAAATAGAGATACATTAATAACAGTTTATGGGCCAAACTAGTGGGAACAGAGGTTACCTGGATGAAAATTCAGCCTTGCATTATAAAGGAGGACCTTATTCCCAATGTGAAACTAACGATGAAGTATAAGGCGGTCGTGGGCAGCCTTGGTTCGCCCCTTATAAATTCAGGAGTTTTCAAATGAATCTCTTCTCAGTTCCTCCAACTCCTGAATCTGCAACTTCCTTTCGAAACCTGCACCAAAATGATTAGAAGGCAGTTGTGTGTTTTGAGCCATGTTCTCAATCAGGGTTCTTGCAACAATTAGGTTCTTATCAACTAGAACACCACCTGCAGTAGCATCGATCATATTTCAATCAATTGGGATTAAACCTTCATAAAAATATTGTATTAAAGGTTGGTCACTTATTTGGTGGTGTGGGAAACATGAACATAACCTTTTAAAATGTTCCCAATATTCATGTGATGTTTCCCCATGATATTTTCTTATACCACAAATTTATTTCTTTATTGTTGCAGTTCGAGAGGCTGAGAAATATTTTTCATGAAAAAGGCGTTTCATGTCCGCCCAACCTCTTACTGGGGAATTAACATAGTAAAACCAATATTCTGGAGCGACTTCTAAAGAAAATGGGAATGATCTAAGCTTTACATGTTCCTCATCCACATTAGCAGGTCTTAATGTTGAAAAAACAGTATGAAATTCTTTTAAGTGCTTGTGTGGATCTTCTCCAGGAAGTCCATGGAATCTTGGTAATAGATGAATTAAACCAGATTTTATTTCAAAATTGGGTGCCTTGCCTTGCATTTTAATATAGGTGGGCTGGATATCAACATCTGGTGAGGTTAGTTCTTTTAATGTTCATTTGTTTTCAGACATATTATTCATGTTCATTTCAGTTTTTATATTGGTTCCAGAAGAAGAAGAGGAAGGATAAAGAAGAGTGTTAATGTTTTGTGTGTCCTCCTTCGATGGGTTCTCTTGTGCGTCTCGGGGTCACTGACGTAAGATCCTATCCGGTTCGGCTTCTAAAGGAGGTAAATCTCCTAGATTAGAATGTGTCATGAACCAAACCTACACAACAAATAGATCAGAACACAATGATATAGGTCAAGGTATAATATATAACAAATAAATATTCACAAAATTTTACAAAAATCTTTTCAAAAACACGCACTAAAAACCAAAGCGCTCCCCAGGAACGACCCAAAATTTTGACCGTGCTGTCATGAAAAGTCAAATTGATTATGTTTTTATGGTTGATTTATAGTTTAGGTCATACCCTAGGTCATCTCTCAAGGATCATTGGTGTCTTATAGTGTTTGTTCTTAATAAAGAATACTAAAAGAGTGGGGTGATTTTGAAAACAGTTTTAAGAAAATAAATTAACTTAAAGAGTATAATAGTTGATAAGAAAATGTGGAGGATTAAGAATTATGAGATAAGGAGATCACATAATGTTCACTACATATCTTGGATAGTTCATTGTTCTGAAAATTTAACATGGTTTGGTATAATTCTTTGGTTGAGGGTTGACAAGATCTTGATTCCCCTCTGGCTTCTCTAAACGTTGCAAAAAGTACCAACCCTTGACCCAGCAATTGTGTTGTCAAGGTTTGGAATTCTAGAACAGATTAAAGGCTACCAAATCACACTAATATCTTTTGTATGTTTGATAGAAAGAGGATCCTTGTGTTTCCCAATCGGATCAACTCAAGTTTCCCACTTTAAATTTTAACCCAGTCAGTGTTGAAATGAAAAGTGGTTCACTAAATTAAACCCAATAAATAAACTCATAAGAGAAGTATGATTGAATAAAACATAAGTGAAATAATATACACAAAAATTACACAAAACCAGTAGAGTATCAAGTGCTGGAACTCCCGCCCAAGTATGTGTAGGTCCCTTGAAATGATCATCCACCGTTTTGCTCGCCATTGAGAGGAGGAGGAGGCTCGGGTGGAACTCCCTCTTCATCCTTGATTCCCATATGAGGATAGGGGCCTACAGAACCTCAAGTATGAGGAGATAACTCCTTTGGGTCACCAAAATACCAGAGCTTTTCCTCCTGGCCGAAATTTCAAATGAGGATCCCAAGGTTCCATTTTATAGGGAAATGGGAAGGTGGTTTTGAGTACACAAAATTATTAAAACCACTTGTCACAGGTGTTTCGACTTCCAGACAAAATTATCTAGATTTTTATAAAATAAAAAAGTTATATCCCCTTCACTTGGATGTCTCCGCTGAATGTCTGTCTCACTTTGGACACCTATAGCCCGAGATATGGACAGATCACAACACACCACTTTTGAATCCGTGTAGATTTGGTGTTCTGGACAGATCAGGTCAACAAGGACATCAGAAGCCCGAATGAGTCTTGGGATGCTTCATATGAAATTTATCCAATTGAGTTTCGGACCATCGCACAAAATTTAATCCCAATTGGATCCACGGTCTAGTAGCAGTGTTCGGATTAACCCACTTGTGTGCTTGGATCCTGCGTAGTTTGGCCCATTTTTCTTGGACATCATCATGGGCCCTCCAAATCACCTTCACCTTCAATGAAATTTTCAAGACAAGTAACATTGGAAATTTTAATTTCACTAAAAATAAAATAAATTATTCAAACCTGTAATTCAATTTGTTATTATTTTGGGAATTTTCAATAAAAATTCATTTTAATACAATTGTGTAAGGGTGAAAATGACACAGTGAATCATGGTACGATCATCGACCCATAGAGCATTGAATGGAAAACAAAAGCATTTAAGAAATATGGATAATAGGAAACTAGGAATAATTAAGTCCATTTTTAAAAATTTCATATTAAACGATTGTGGTCGGAATATTAATTCGTAATGATCGGTTTGCCGGTTCAAGGTTGGTATGTAGATAGATTCCCAGCATAGCATTCTCCTATGCAGAATCCTGATTTTAGTTTTAAAATTCCACAATGTTGTACTCTAAATCCCTAATTCAGTTCGCGAGAGAGAAATGAAAAAAATGCTCTGTTCACAGCACGTACAAAGGAGTTCGTAAAATGAATTTTTGGAAGAGGCATGCTAGGTAATTTAGAGGAAGCTGTGGAAGTCGATATCACTTTTTTCTGTGAGAAATAGTAAATGGAAAAAGGCATGGGCCTCTATATTTATCTATATTCCCCCCTATCAGGCTTACCTATTCTACTATGAACCATTTCAGTTCAACACTACTTCTACATTGGAATAAATTACTTTTCATTATGAATGAACTCAATTCTGATGGGTGGAATTTGTAGAGTCCTAGAAATTCTACCAAGGGAATAAAATACCCCCAAAATCACTTTACATAAATAATCAAGTACACTTACAAGTCTAACAATGTGAATGAACTCAAATTGATTTATAAATTTAGAAGAAACTTGAAGGAATTCACGTTTTCAAATGATTTTATGGGGCCTGCGTACCATCATCGGGAAGGGTTCGTGGACCACCTGGATCACAAACCATCAGTATGTGGAACAATCAAAGAGGTGCTGGCCTGTAGAGTAGTGGACAATGAACAAAGTAGACCACAAAATATTTTTCGAAGGACTCATGTGGGAGAATTACATCTATATACCCTCTCATGAAGTCAATGGTTTGCGGGTGAAGAAAAATGGTAGCGTATCACAAACCTTGATCGCGAACCGTATCCTATGCAAACTCTGGTAGAATGAGTCTTCAGTGGGTTGGGAAATATCTTCTTGTGCCTCTAAAAATGGTTCCACATTTCCATAGATACTATTTCCATGATTCTCTATAAAAGGACCACATTTATAATTGAGAAAGGATGGACACCGAAAGCTTGAAAGAAACCTAGAGGTTGGAAGAAAGAACTCTGAGAAGATTCCATCTTTAGTCTTGAACCAGTGGAGAATCCTGAATTACAAATCATTCCCTTCGTAGGTATAACTAGTTGTAGAACATAAAACTGGGGAACATTATAATAATAAGAAAACCATGAACCTAAATGGTGAAACCATGAACCACATATTTCTTATGGATGTACTTCCCACAAATGAAAGCCCCCAGACCCACCTACAAAATGGTGTTCCATGTAGTGTATCTCTACGTGGATTTAACTCGGTGCAATATACTATATCAATACGTAGATGGAACCCAAATATTTGTGACATAATATATCTTAGACTGCGAACCACTGTGGTGTGCGGTCCTACATACCCATGCTCACGTACCGCATAGGTACACGGATGGCCCCTCTGCCTTTATGCCACTATGGCATGCAGAGCTTCCCCCATCCCACATAAGAAAACAATATAATTAATGGGTTGTTTTCAGGTATTCTTTCCTCCAGTTCAAATCCCAACCCTCCGTTATTGTTCAGTCCTCCTTAATCTCTCCGTGAACCAGTCCCTCGACATCCAAAACAAAGCTTATTCCAAAGCCACCAGACCCAAATGATCAGACCATTGGGCGCATCATCATGACCCTTTGAGTCTAAATACCCATGGTAAGCATAGTCATGAAGGCTATCCCCACAATGGTTTGGGATCCAGGGACGTCTGTGGGTCTAAATTCCAATGGTAACCCAGAGATCATCCTTGGGATGCCAATGTGAACCTCCCTGTTCTAGGGATTAAGGGCGATCACCTACATTTCCATTCAATCAGGAATGGTGATCAACCAAAGGTTTTATGTTTGATTCCCCTTTTTATGAAATAAAAACTCCTCCCCTTCTGAGAACACATTCCGGGGAGATCCCATCGAGGTAAGTCCCCAATCTTCCAAGGTCGATTTGTAAGGCCTTAAATTTCATTTCACATTAAAAGGTCTATCATTTCATTCCCTTTCCCACCATCGCCTTGGCCTCTTCCTCCATAGTCTCGCCCACTCCCACTATTAAAAGAGGAAACATGTGGTTGGTTGGATCTCTCCCATATTCTTCTTTCTCACAACAATCATGACTCGTAATAGCTTAGAGGATTGTGATGATTACGACATCCACCTAAATATAAACAATGAAAAATATGATTCCTGATCAAACCAAGACACGTATGACACCTACTCGAAGGCCCAAGATCAAAAAGGTGGCCATAAAAAGGGTTCACCTAATCATGTTCCCCTCAAATGGGTAGCCTCCATGAATAATCCCCACACTAAACTATGAGAACTCTAATTTCTGATCATAACAGGAAATGTAGGATGCCTACTCGAAGGCCCGAGCTCAAAAGGGTGCCCTTCAAAAGGGCTTACCCAACCATGACCCCCTAAATGGAAAAATTCTTTGCGTAAGCCCCATAAATTCTTTTCTAGGAGAACACTGATTCATTATCAAACCAGGATACATAGGATTCCTACTCGAAGGTCCAAGCACAAAAGGTTTCCCCTCCAAAAGGGCTCACCCATAATGTCTCCCCCAAATGGGAAGCGTCCATTCATAAGCCCCTAGGAAATCTGAACTACATGGCTTTTTATTCCTCTCTCGAGGATACGTAGAAAACACATCTTATGCGTCTGATCCCAACATCAAGTCACATTTCTCCCCTGGAAGATGATAAACTCCAGGGCACCTTTTTTTAATGGCTTATGTAAGAATTTCCTCCATAGTATCAAATCCATGTATGCCTAGGAGGATCCTAAAAATCAGGGGTAGCCCCTGGACACACTCTTAAAGAATGGAAAATGGATTAAAAAACATCTGAACATGACATAAATCTATATGAGTGTCCCGAATCATGTAGTAGTGCCCCCCCAAAGGGTGAGGTGAGACCGACTTCCCATCCTCTCGACTAATGGAGTCCTTATGTGATGTTGGTCGAATCATCGTCTGATGAGCACCTGCCTTTGGAATGCAGGTCCATGAATCAGGGATACTGGTGTCATTGGGTGTTTCTGGCTCCACGAATAATCTTGTTAGAGACCATATGAGGAATTTATATCTGAGGTGGACTGATTTCACGAGTGCTTAACCCCATGAAATCACACATTGGGACCATCTGACTATGGCATCTCATTCAGAGTACAGAAGTGATTAATTTCCCAATCCTTGTGGGCTTAATCCAACCCTCCTTCAAAGGATAATGTCATAGAATGGGTCGAAACCAAAGAAATGATGAATTTGTCGAGGACCTATCTTTATGAAAATAGGCATGTGAATATTCTTGTTTGACCATTTCCTCATATCCCCAAACATGCCACCTCGTAGGCATAATAGTCACCAACTACAAATTATAGATCCTGTTACTTTTTGTCAACATCGATTTTCTACCGAATTTGAGATACATTAATGTGTTGGTGAATGGATCTAAACTTATCTAACATTTATTCATCTATAATAGATCAAAATATCTTTCTTTATCCAACATGAATCCATCACATTAAATATATACACTTCTTTCCATAAAGGGATTCAATAAGATTCATCGGATTGCTTTAGTGAACACTATTGTTGTATGAAACCTCAACTTGAAAAAAGTGTTGATACCATCCAATTTGAAATAAATATAATATGATCTTAGTATATAATCTAGTGTTTTAATGGTTCTCCTTGAATGACTATATATTTAAAAATTATTTAAAATGTACAAAATCATCTACATATCAAGAGAATGATGAATATTTTTTCCGAACATTGAGTAAAACCTTAGATCTTGATCTAACACAACGGAAAATGGTACACTATGAAATCCTACCACTTCATTAATATATATTTTTCAAGATGATCCATAAATAATTCCTCATTGATAGGAATAAAGTGTAATCACATTTTATGTTAATCAACTATATCTCATATAAAATTATACCCATTATATGTTTTTGGGAGTCTAATGAAAATACTTGTGTTGTTTTTTTCCAACATCCATTATAGTATGGGTAATGTTTTTAAAAATCTCTTTTACTTTTGTCTCTCAACATTAATTGTTGACATACCTAAATATGAGATAAAAAATTTGTGATATATCTCTTCCTTCCCTCCCACCAGAAATACTATTTCAAATGTCTATACATCTTCATACATCAAGGTTGACAAGAGAATGGAGAATTGTTATAATCATCTAATAAATCCTTCTTTAAATATGGTTTGTAAGGAATACATACATGGTTCCTAAACCTTATCATTCCATCATGATCAAGGATAAACTCATGAACATTTCTACCCTTCTCTTACAACTATATATCTTCTTTATTTGACTCTTTAATATTTAAAGTTATTGATGGTAGAATTATCAATTGGTAAAGATAATATTCTAACCCCTCTTTATGGATTTACATATCCATAATTTTTCAATCTACCAATATCATATGTTTTTTTATCTTACTCAGGGATAATATACTAAAATCCTTTCAACTCAAAGAATCACCTACCTTATTTACTTTCCTCTGAAGGTAATTTATTTAGAAATCATAATATTTAATCATCTCTAATATAATACTCAAGAACATATTCAACTCTTTATGTTTGATTATATTCATTAAAATTATATGATAATTATATATATCACACTTTTATTCTGAAATTTAATTCCACCATATCATTTATAAAAAAAATACTGTAGCTAACAACAAATCATGAGTTGGGTAATTTTTCTTACAAACCTTCAATTTTCATAAGGAATAAGATAGAACCATTCGATTATGTATAATAACTCATCCCAATACATTCATTGATCCATTACTGCATTTTAATAAATCTTATCTACTATATGGGTATTGTAATCATAGGTTCACTAAATAAAATTTTCTATCATTCCTCAAACATTACCCCACATTCTTCTTTCTAGAGGAACGTGGAGCCCTTATGATTTTACATGGTGACATGATTAGATAATCCAGATAAATTCTCCACCAATCATAAATAATATCTATAAACACCAACATAATTGTAGATCTCAGTCACCATGGTCGGTCTTGGCCAACAATCAATATCCTCTTTCATTGATGGATCGACCGATATACACGATCTTTAGATTATATGAGACAAAAATGAAACATTTTCTTATTAAAATTCACACATTGTTAATATTTCTTTTTTTTCTCTTTACTTATGGATTTTTTTACAATTAACAAGAAAACTTCATAATCAATCTTATTCATGGAATATATTAGAATATCAACATCATAGACTATCAAAAAAATGATCAATGTAATCTCTAAAGACTATATTCCTTAAATCCATGAAGATAGAGTGGGGAACTAGAATGAGTTAAGGGAATCATTAAATATTCATAGTGTCCATACCATTAATAGAATATTATATTTGGTATATCCACATAATTTAACCTTAATTGATTATATCTAGAACAAAGGTTAATCTGTGAAAATCATTGGTCTCCACAAACTCCTAAAATAGTCCATCAATACAGGGTAATGGATACATGTTCTAGATCATGATATTGTTCATCTATTGAAAATCATTTCATAGTTTCATCAATCCATCATTAATTTTAGTTATAAGAATAGGTGAACCACAGAGCAACTCAGTTGGCCAAATGAATCCCATTTCAAGGTTCTCATGGAGTTTCTTTTTTTATTCCTTCAACTCAATCAAGGTCATTATATTAAAAGTTTTTGATATTTATGTCACTATAGGTTTGAGTTTTATTACGAACTAAATATCACGTTTTGGTGGAAGGATTGCAAACTATATTAGAAAGACGTCAAAAAATTCTAGCATAATAGGCATTTCATCGAATATGGGATTTCACTAAGCCATCTGGGATAAATTTCCTTCTTGAATCAAAATCACAACACATAAAATTCTTTTGATTTCCATTATAAAATCATATTTATCATCACATAGATAGATGATCATAGGTTGGTTTGTAATATCCAATGTGACTTCCCCACCTTGGAAACCGATGTATGATTTATTTAGTGAAAGAAAATTCATTCCTAAAATAACATCAAATTCATCAATAGGAATGCAGAAATGGTTTACGTGAAGAAAATTATTATAAAGATTAAACAGAGAAGAATCATAGAAATGAGATACAATCATCAAATCATTAAGGGTTTTCACTACTAAATTTACATCAAATTGTCTTTGTGGTATCTTGATACACATAGAAAATTCAATAAATATGAAATAATGGGTATATTCCTGTTCAAATAAGATAGTAGTAGTTCTAGAGTGGAAGGTAATTATACATTTCACAAAATTTGTATTGTTTCCCACATCAAAAATAAAGATAAAATGATATCATTTTCACTATCCTTCAGATTTGGACACTGGATATCAAAATTCCCACACTCCTTACATTTTAAACACAAGATCATGAGTGTTTTATTTTGTGGTAGTTTCTCTCTATTTTCATCATTAGATAACTAATTCCCGTCAATTAGGTATTCATTTTCCTGATAAACATCCCTCAACACATACAATATTAAAAAGTCACCTCAACAAAATTTATATGATGTTTCTCCCCATATATTGAGCAAAATAGAAATTTTATCTTCTTCTCTAAATGTTTCTTAGATTAACTTTTGAAATAAATTTTTCTCCTCATATCAAAACAATAATATTGATACTTAAATCAAACAACAATTTCCTCCTTTATAGCGCATCAAATTGTCTCTTCAAATATATTAAAGTCTCTTATTGATTAATCTGTTCAGATAAATGGTTTTATGAATCTAAGAAATCAATAATAATTAATATTATAATGGATGATAATATTATAAGTGTACCTTATAGGTCTACTAAAATTTTCCTTGTAGGTAGCAATGACTTCGTCACCAATTTTATTTATCTTGAATAACTCCTACTCCATATTTCTAGGTAGAATACAAGGAAAGTATTTACTAAAAAATATGTTCTAAAACTCATCTAAATAAATAGTGTAAATTTCATAATATTCCATTGTATTATTGATGAGATTCCACCATTGATCCTATTATTCATCAAAATAGTAAACCACCAAAATGTATTTTTTCAGGTTTTGAACAATGAAGAATAGAAAATATATTTTAAGTGGTACTTTTCATTTTATTAGAAACTAGTGGATCATTGGTTCCACTACTGTATGCTACACATTACAACATTAATACCTCAATATAATGGTGTTCTTTATTTTTCTCATTTTTATATTCACCATGACTAATGGATTGAGAATATTTCACTATTCAAGCAATGACATTTTTCAATAGAGCACTCACTATGTTAAGATATGTTGGCAGATTATCCTTTCCATGTCCAACAAATTCAGTATTTGAATGGTTCTTTCATGTTTCATCTGTTGACTAAAACCAAAAAACATTGTGTAAGAAAATATAATTATATCATGGAACCATATAATAATGAAAAATTACATATAGGATGTCAAAATTATGACGGATTATTTTTAATGAATGACACCTTAGGTTTATACTATATGATTAATAGTCCTAGTCTATTTAAATAATTCTTGATGATTCATAAAAAATTTGGAAACGTCCAAAGCATATCCCATAGGGGGGTTAAACCAGTTGTGTAGTAAGGCTCTTTCTCATGCACGAGGTGATGAACAAGTCTAGTTCTTTGTGACCTTTTTAGAGTTAGTACCACTAGGAACCTCTATATCAGATCCATATCCAATTGTAGTATCCAAACATGGATATAATTTCTAGGAAACCAATATTTGTATCCTTTACTAATATTCCATAATATTTTTCAATACATTGAATAATACACAGACTTATCTATATACATGTCCTTCAGGATCTCACTATGGTTTTATCATCCTTGCTTCTAAACATTAGTTTAACCTATCCTACGACACCAACTATAAACACTTATAATTTTCAAAAATTGATATTGTGTAATTTTTTTATGAACATTCATTAAATTACAAAAACACATGACTGAGGATCATAAATGTACAATGACTTTGGGAACATGAAAATATAAACATATGGTTCATATGAGAACTACATAATATCCTACTATATTCTTCATAACTATTACTATTATTAGAAATATCATAAATAATTTATTTTTTCATATGAAGGGGAGAGGAAAAATAATAAAGGGTGAGCTTTGATTCTCAGTAAGGGCAATCAAGGGAGACATTAGAATAACACGAGAACAAGGGTATGAGAACATGAGTACAAAATATAAAAATAATTCCATGTATATCAATGATAAAAGTCCCGATTCATGGATTAAATATTTGTATTTCATAAGAATTTTATCATAAATAAATAAATGAACATGATCATGAGAGCATATGATTGGAATAATACATAGAATTTTGGCATACACATAAGGATAAAAATATTTTCCATACTTTTCAAGGATCACTACCATGGATATCATAGTGGAATGATCTAACTTTATAAACCATAAAAGTTGTTGAGATTGTATGTGGAGTATGATATACTCTATAATACAAAATGTAGGATCGAAATAATACAGATACTGAATAAAGTATCTAATGATGCTCAAAATACAGGGGGGGGCTGAATTGTATACTTTTGAAAAATACATTGGAACTTTTAAAGAATGTTATGTTTAGAATGGTTAAACAAGGTAATTCACAAAACCTCTCGTTCTACACACTTTCTTGATTCCAGAAATATGATTACGAGAAAGTGAATCCGAAAAGATGGTTCTGGAAAATGAAACTTAATGAAATTTTACATTGATAATGATTATACCTTAAAGCGTATAGAATCTTACTAAATCAGAGTATATAAGTATAAGAAAGTATAAGATAGTTATACTTTCCTCAACAAACAAAATGAATCAGAAAACTTGAAACAAATAAGTAACAAGTAGTAAATCTTTTAACCCAAAGAGAAGGGTATCCAACAACCTTGGATAAAGGTCCTTTGATTTTTACATTCAAGAAATTATATCTTACCCACACTAGGGTAAGCCCATGATTCAAATATCAGAGTCTGTCTTGATATCCCCACTTGCCCTCAACTTCAAGGTAGTCGGCACCTCTGTCTTCCTCAGAAAGGAAGCCCTCAAATTCAATGTAGTCGACACCTCTGTCTTCCTATCCCCGGAAGCCCTCAAATGTAATCAGCAACATTCAGAGTTGCACAAATAAAATCTGAAAAAGTCGTTCGGTACACACTATGCATGAGAGTCTCTGTCTAGAAATCACTTCAATAGAATTTAACCTCTAGAGTCATAGAATAGTGTTGAGATCTTTTCAAATGAGCTCCTATTTACAGGCACAGCTCCAACGGTCAGCTCCCTCCTCCAACAGTCATATTTTTCCTTGAATTTCGGAGGGACCTGTACATGTGTCAATCAAACAACGGTTAGTTAGTAACTGAATTCATGAAATCATTTTATAAAAAAATCAAGTGTAAGAAAAAATATGGTTACATAACCCAAAACCAATATTCATAATGTAAGAAAATAAAAGTTTGGAGTCTAATAATAAATAAATTCAAAGCCTATAATAAAAGGATATTCAGATTCTATTTTCTAAGGAATTCAGAACTTGAACATACATGGTTCTGAGTCAGAGTTCATGAGAATTCGGAGTCAAAAATTACAAGGTTCAGAGTCTGAATTCATAAGAATTCAATGTCAAAACTCAAAAAAATTCATAACCTGAATTCAGTGTCAGAACTCCGAAGAATTCATAACAAGAATCCAGAGTCAGTATTCATAAGAGTTTATAATCAGATTTCATATTCAGAATTCAGAGTCAGAACTTAGAAGAGTTCGGAGTTGAAATTCAGAGAACATGGAGTCAGAACGTAGAAGAGTTCATAACCATAATTCTTAGAATTAGATGTCAGAACTCAGAAGAGTTCGTCACCAGAATTCTGAGAATTCGGAGTCAGAACTCAGAAGAGTTTGGAGTCTGAATTCAGAGAACTCGGAGTCAGAACTCAGAAGAGTTCATAACCAGAATTCTATGAATTCAGAACCTAAAACAGAATTCTTCATATCCAGGTAATTATAGGATTCTGAGGTTTTAGATACCAAAGGAATTTTACACATAGAAAAACTGCGATATGAAAAATAAAAAAATGGTAATGGTAAATTTCCATGGGAAAGGAATGTTTTCCTTATAGAAGTAAAACCGAGGGTAAAATGGGATTTTCGTTGAGATAAGGTGTTTGTGATTTTTAAAACAAGAAATAATGGTAAAGTCATAAGGAAAACATATTGGCTCCACAATCTCCCTCAAGTATAAAGGAATGAAAAAGTAATAAGGAAAACCTTATTGACTCAACAATCTCCCCTGTTTTGGAAAGAACAAACATCCTTACGAAAAAGAATAAAAGGACTTAGAAAACTTTTATAGACCTTGAAAATAAAACCTATCACCCTTATCATATGGACAAATATGAATACTAATAACGCCCCCTTAGGCATTTGAACACTAAGGATCATATTCTAGATTTTTGGAATGAGATTTTTCATTATCATGAGTACAAAAATCTCTGTAATGAAAAATCTCCCTTAGATAAACTCCCCCTTACTTATGGATATTTCTTCTTTAAATAGAATTCATTTTATTTTCTCGCCCTTTGTGATTTTCACAAAGAATTTGAGGGAATGGAAAAGAAATTATAGTACCTGAAATATTAGTGCAAAGCATGCAAAAAAATGAGCAACCAATGTTTCATTATGATTGGATGAATTTGTACAAGGAAAAAAAATACAACAAAAGGTCAGATTGGATCTATTTTCCTTCTTTCTCCATGTTTATTAATTTCTTCACTATGGTTTTTATCTTCTTTAGCTCCTTGTGGTCTTCATCTGCTTGCTTCTCTAAGGCTTTGAACTTTTCATCCTATGCCTTCAGAGCCTTTGCCTATGCTTTTACCAGTTCATCTTGCTTGACTAGCTGCTCTTTGATCTCAATCCGATGATCCCTTTCCATCTTCCAACTTTGGGAAAAAGAATAAAGCTTTACATTAAAATATTTTACTTCTTGAATCTGAGTATTCTTCTCTAGAGTTTTATTTTCCTCAAAGTGTGTCAGGAGATATTTGATTTTACCATCTTCAGTATCAAAAGATTCCTTAACATCATATTGAAACTCATCAAGCTCTTTCAAATCATAAACTATGTTCTTTGACCAAATAACCATTTTCTTACAAGATCTTTTTTGGGCTTTATAGTTTATAAGGAAAGATTTGAAGTTTACCTCCATCTTGAAACACTTTTCCATCACCATGGACACTGAATCCGATGTTTGGTTCAATGTATGATGAAGCATTTGGCATCTGGAATCTATGCTTGGGAAAATCGGAATGGTCCCAACAAGCTTCTTCAAGGATTGGACTATGAAATCATGTCCTAGAGAAGATGATTCTGAATCCGAGACATTTCTTGGTGAGGGATGTTTCTCTTTCCCAACAAGCATCCTATTCAATGACCCACCAACTACCATCTTCCTTAAAATTGCTTTTGTAGGTGTATCCACAACAACCTGTTTCCCTTTATCATTTGTCAAATCAACTTTCTCATTTGGAGACTCATGTTCACTGTCAGACAACTGAACAATCTTATCTTCATCTTATCTTTTTTTTCTCAGATATAGCCTGAGCATCCTCAGGGTGTATGAAATCATGGTTTTAAATTTCTTCCTCAGACAATTTATTAACTTCTTATTCACCCTTCTCATCTTCCCATTCCTTATCCTTCCTAGGAGTTGGGAGCTTTGAAGACTCTTCTATAGTAGTTCAGATTGAAAGTTTCTCAGATGGGGTTTCCTTTCGATGATAATATTCAACTTTCTTTATAAGGTCTTCAGTGCCACCACTACTTTAAACCACTTTATCTCCTTTTTATTCAACTACCATTTCCTAAACAATATTTTCTTGGTCTTTTTATGGAGAGAAAAATTTCATCCTTGGAGTCTCTTGTAAAGCCTCAACCAAGAACAATTTCGGTACTGGGATGTTCTCGGATGCTATTTCAGTATCCCTCATAAGGGATTGAACTATTTCAGCCACATACATCTTTTTCTTTTTCTTCTTTTCCTTACCTTGCTTCTCAGGATCACCTACTGTCTTCTCTTTCAAAGCCTTGGCCTCAGTAGGATCCATCCCAAACTATGGCTCTCCTTCCGTCTGATTCTTTTTCTCATCCCACCACTTGGCTAAAACCTCATCTCGATTGGCTTTATGCTTCTTGGGATTTGGAGGTGCAGATTGAGCTTCATTTTCTTTAGTGGTTTTCTCTTCCTCTTCCAATTCCTTCAACTTCCACTTCTTTTTTCCCTTTTCTGATGGTTCAGGTACTTCTTTGTTCCTTCTGAACAACTTCAGCTTCCACTTCTGGTAAATCATATAATTCTCCCAACTCCTTAGAAAAACCAACTTTCATCCTCTTGAGAGTATCATCACTGATTAGAATGAATTTTCAATTCTTCATCTTGGAACTGCAAGGAATCTTAAAAGAATCAAGGCACCGAACAATTAACATAGAGTGGATTGCCGGGAACATGATAATCTAGGCTTTCACGTTCCTATTCTTAATATTCTCTATCGTAAATAGAATATGATTCATCAAGTTTATCTTCCTCAGATTCACCAGAAAATATAGGATGAACATGTCACCCTTCTTCAAGGTGTCCTTATCTTCTTTTCTTGGAATTATAAAACCCTGAACCCACATTTCAAGGATCCTATTATTTGTATTCAAACGAGAAATCATTGTAGTCTTGATATTGGAATGTCTAAGACACTCCGTAGCTTTCACTATTACAAAACAAACTTGATCATCCGATAGATAATTGGAATAGAACTCGGCTTCCCCTTCAAATGGAACTCCAACCAAACTGGCTGACTTTCTTTATGATAGAGAATAGGTCTTACCATAGATTTTAAAAGAAAAACTTTCTCTTCTTTATTTCTTAAAGAAACTAACTGATTCATAGAACTTAATAAGGATATTCAAATACACCAAATCATGAGATCCTGGATTTGATATCAAAACACTTTATCATCCATTCAATCTGATGTTCTTGGATATAATAGAATCGTACTTGGAAAAGAAATTCGGATGGACTAACCTCTCTCTGTAAATCTGCCACTCTGAAATTGACTTGACAACTGACATCTATTGAGAAGGAACATCATAAGAAAATTAGATTTTAGCGAAACATGAGGGGTTCAGAATTGGATTTTGAATGGGGGGCAGAGCTTCAGCAAAAAAATGCCTAAAATACGATGTGGGAAAACCCTTCAGGGGTCCTTTATATAGGTGTGAAAAGCGATGGATGAACTTCCAAAGACAAACCAATGGTTAAGAAATCCTCTAATTATATTTGATGGTTGAGATAATAGCCACATGAAAAATTTGGTAGGATCCGATCTTTTGAGGTTTTTAAAGGTAAAAAATTGGATTGAAGGAAACTAGAATCTGAAAAATTTAAAACACAAAAGAGAATACCAACAAGTAAATTATGAGTACGAAAACATATGAAAGAAAACATACCTTTTAGATTGATAGGAAGATTATTCGTAATAGGTAATAATCTTCTTGAAGAACTTTTCATTACAAAAAAACTATGAAAACGTTCATTATGAAATTTTTCATTACGAAAGATTTCTTTAGAAATTTTTTTTTCAAAAATTTTGACTACGGAAATTTTAGACTATGAATTTTTTCATTATTAAAGTTTTGAAAAAACTAAATACAAAATTTTTGAAAAACATCATTATGAAAAGTTTTGAAAACTTCATAATGATTTTTTTTGAAAACTTCATTACAATTTTTTTTTGAAAACTTACAATCAAATGTACTAACCCTATGAAAAGAAGTTTATATCAGTATGGAGATTGGATTCAAAAAAAAAAAAGATTATAGGATCTAAATAATGATGTAGATGCTCAATATACAAGAGGGGGGGGGGTAAATTTTATACTTTAAAAATTCATTTGAAACCTTTAAAGTTAGTTACGATTAACTATATTTTCCTTAAGCAAAGGAAAGGGATATGTTTAACAAAGCTAAACTAAGAAAATTCACAACACCTCTAACACTAAATGAAAACTTGGAATAAGTAATGAAGTTATAAACTTCAAGTCCTATGAACTTTCTTAAAACTGGAAAGAGATTCCGAAAGTAGGTTCCGGAAATATGGTTCCGGAAATTGAAACTTAACAAAAGATTACAATATGAGATTCTACATTAATGCATATAGAATCTAAATGAAACAGAGTACAAGTAAGGAAGTATAAGAAATTTATACTTTCCTTATAATACAAAATGGAGCGGAAACAAACAAGTAGTAAATCTATAAGTAACAAGATATAAGTCCTTTAACCCAAAGAGAAGGGTATCCAACAACCTTGGATAAAGGCCCCTTGATTTATACTTTCAAGTAAGTCTGTCTTACCCACACCAGGGTAAAACCTCGATAAGAAAATCGAAGTCTCTGTCTTGCTATCCCTGCAAGCCATCATCTTCAAGGTAGTTTGCAACCTCTGTCTTCCTCAGCAAGGAAGCCCTAAACTTCAAGGTGTTGGAAACCTCTGTCTTCCTATCCCCGGAAGTCCTCGAATGTAATCACAAACATTCAGAGTCGCACGAAGAAAAAACTGAACGAGCAGTTCAGTACGCACAAGGAATGAAAAGCTTTCTCTCTCTAGAAATCACCTTAGCAGCGTATGGTCTCTAGATCGATCAACTTCTATGTTGTTGTTATTGTTGTTTTTGAGCTCTTTATAATGAGCTACAATTTATAGGAAAATTTCCAACGGTCAGCTCCCTCCTCCAACCGTCATATTTTCCATGAAACTCGGAGGGACTTGTACACGTATAACTCAACCAATGGTTAATTAGAAACAGAATAGACGACATCGTTTTATAACAAACTATGTATAACTGAATTTACGACATAGTTTTGAAATGAAGCATATGTAAGTAGAAGCTAATCAATATTTCAGAGTGAAAGCAAGTCAAAAGTTCAGAGTCTAAGAAAAATGAAGTTTGGAGTCTATGTTAAGAAATGTTCGGATTCTGTTTTATAGGAATTCGGAGTCTGGTTTCACCAGAGATCGGATTCTGAATTTTTAGAGTTTGGAATTGAACTTCTTAAGAGTTCAAAGTCGAACTGCTTAAATGTTCGGAGTCGAACTTCATAAGTGTTCGAAGTCGAACTGCATAAAAGTTCGGAGTCGAACTTCTTAAGAGTTCGGAGTCGAACTGCTTAAAAGTTTGGAGTCGAACTTTTTCAGAGTTCAGAGTCGAACTACTAAAGAGTTCGGAGTCGAACTGCTTAAGAGTTCAGAGTCGAACTTCTTCAGAGTTCGGAGTTGAACTTCTTCAGAGTTCGGAGTCCAGAATTCAGATTATAACTATAATATAGATCACATCCAGAATTCGGATCCTAAAAACAGAATTCTCAAAATCCTTTCATTATATGGATCCGGAAATTTGGTTATGAATCCAGGTTTTGAATTTAAGAATAATATTTCTATGTATAAGAAAATCTAGGTTAAGGTAAATTTCCTTAAAGAAGTAAATTTTCCTTATGGGGGTAAAAATAATATTTGCTAAAGTATAAGGTGTTTGTGATTTTGAAAATAAGAAGGAATGGAATATTCATAAGGAAAACCTTATTGACTCAACAATCTCCCCCTTTTTGGAAAGCACAAACATCCTTTTGAAAAAGCATATAAGGATTTTGAAAATTTTCATTAGACTTTGAAAATTAAAACTTATCTCCCTTTGTTCATAGATATAAGTGAATAAAACTAACTCCCCCTTAGGCATTGAAACTCTAAGGATTGTATTCTGGGTTTCCGGAGTAGAGTTTTCATTATTGTAATAATGAAAAAAAACTTCGTAGTGGGAAAATTCCCCTTTCTTTAAGGATATTTCTCTTAGGAATTTTTTCTTTCTCCTCCTTCGGAAAAGTTATTTTTTCCTTCTCCCCCTTTGTGATTTTCAAAAAAAATTTAAGGGAATGGAAAATAAAGTATGCTACCTAAAACATTAGTATATAACGAGATACAAACCAACCAGATAACCACTTCATTAGAGTTGGGAAAAAAATACAATGAAAGACAACTACAACAAAAGATCGGAGTGGGTTCATTTCTCTTCCTTTTCCTTCAGAATGAGCTACTTTAATAAGGCCTTGAGTTTCTTCAAGTCTCTTTGATCTTCCTCTCATTGCCTCTCCCAGGATTTTACCTTTTCTTCTTGAGCTTTTAAAGCCTCTGCCTGAGCCTCTAAGGCTTCTTTCTGCAACTTCAACAACTCATCTTGCTTTTCCATCTTCTGCTGAAACTCAATCCGGAAATCTCTTTCAGTTTTCCAATTTTGAGATACTGAGTTAAGCTTCCCATTCAGATCCCTGACCTGTTGATTCCAGAAATTTTTCTCCTGGGTCAACTTCTCAGAAATCTCATAAACCTTTTTATCCTCCATTTCAAAAACATTTTGAACTTCAGCCTGAAAATTCTCAAATTGAACTAAATCTTCATCAACTCTCTTAGACCACTTGGTTAATTTACTGCAAGACTTCCTATGCACGTCATAATCGATCAGAAAACGTTTCTGTTCAGCTTCCAAATTCACAAACTTATCCATTACCATGGATAAATAATCTGATTTTTGATTCATAGATTGTTACAGCAACTGGCATCTAGAATCTATTGTTGGAAGAATCGGAATTGTGTCCACAAATTTTCTTAGATATTGAACCACAAAATCATGCCCGTGGGATGATGATTCCGAATCAGAAACTTATTTTTGTGATTCCTCTTCATCAACTGACACAAGCTTCCTTCTAGAGGTACCGCCAACATCTTTCCTTCTGATGAAATATTTAATGGGTGTCTCCATTAGAGTTTTCTTCCCTTTATTAGATTTCGTAATAGATTTCACATTAGGAGATTCTTCCTCAGATTCAGAAACATGAACAATCTGATCCTCATCTGGTTTCTATCTTTCTTTTCCTTCCTAAAGAAAGTTTTTCTCATAGGATTCTTCTTCATCAAAAAACTCATTATCTTATTCTTCTTCTTGAAGTTGCTTGCTGGCTTCCTCATCTCCCATCCCTAAAGATACTATTTTATTTCAGATGTAGCCTTATCTTTAAAATTCTGAACTTGTTTGATCAAGGTATCCAGATCATCACTCTCCTCTTCTTCTTCTTCTTCTACAACATCTTCCTCAACTGCTTCAGCAAATTCCTTCTCAGCTTCTACAACTATTCCTTTACCCTTGTCCTCTTCTAGAGTGACATGGTTTTTCGCTGGAGTTTTTGGAAAAGAAGGTTCAACACCGAAAGTTTCCAGAACTGGAAGCCTTTCAGAAGCCAACTCTGTATCTTTTAGCAAAGATTGCACTAGTTCAGCTTTAGACATCTTCTGTCTCAATTTCTTTTCCTTCGCTTGTCTCTCTAGCTCCTCAGCAGCTTTTTCTTTTAATGCCTTAGCCTCAGCAGGGTCCAGTCCGAATTGAGGATCCCCTTCCTTCCTCATTTCTTTATCTTTCCTCCACTTTGCTGCTACATCATCTGTATAGATTTTCTGCTTCTTCGGCTTGGGAGGTGCGGATTCAGTTTCCTTAGGCTGAGGAACTTCTTCATCAGTAACTACTTCTTTAGCCTTTCTCTTCATCCTTTTCTTTTTTTAAGGTTCCAGAGATTGTTTTTCTTTTTCAGCTATTTCAAATTCCTCCACAGATAGGGGGTAAAAGTCTCCGGATTCACTAGAAAATCCCATCTTCATTCTCTTATGTGTATCATCACTGACAAGCATGAGCTTGCAATTCTGGATCTTTGATTTTCAAGAAACTTTGAAAGATTCTAAGCATCGAACAATAAACTTAGACAGTAAGGCAGGAAACATCATAATCTGAGCTCTCAGATTTCCTTCTTTGATATTCTTGATCGTAACCAAGACATGCCTTATCAGATTTATCTTTCTTAGATTTACCAAAAAATCTAAGACATAGATATTACTCTTCTTCAGATTGTATTTATCTCCTCTTCTCTGAACCATAAAACCTTGCACCCATAGTTGAAGTATTCTATTATTCAGAGTGAGACGAGAAATCTTAGTTGTTGAATCGTCCTTCAGCCCAAGACACTTCAGTTCCTTCTCCTTATTGAAACATCCTTGCACATCAGGAGGTTTGTGAGAACAGAATTCAGCTTCTCCATCATATGTTATACCTACCAGGCTTGCTGCCTTAGTGTAAGAAAGTTTATAAGTCTTCCCATAAGACTTGAAAGAAAACCTTTCTCTTCCGTCTTCCACTAGGAAGGAAACAGACTCATAAAACTCTATCAATAAGTCACTATAAACCGGATCCTGTTTATCTGGTTTTTCTATGCATACATCTTCCCATCCATTCAGTCTAATATTCATCGAAATAAGAGAATCATGCTTATAAAAATCCGGATGAACTAACCTTTCCCTGTAAACTATCCACTTTGAAATTGGTTTGATAGTTGACATATCTTGAGAGGTTGCTTCAACAGACATTTGGAATGAAATAAACTGTAAGATTCGGATTAGCTTCACAAGGTTTGGAACTAGCCTTAAGAGGAGCAGCAGAACATCGGGATGCAAAATCTTGAAAAACCGATGTGGGACGAGTCCCGGGGTCCCCTTTTTATAGGCAAAGAATTTGACAGTTGGTCTTCCAAAATCCAACTAACGGTTGAAAAATCTCTTATCTGATCTGACGGTTGAAAAAAATCCCTCAAGGAAAATTTGACTCTGATCTTTTGAGGTTTTTAAGGAAAACATTCGGATTTGAGGAAAAACAAGAATCCGAACCTTTTTTTTTAAAAAAAACTAGGAAAATACCAGTAAGAAAGAATTTTATTACAAAACTATAAGTAAGAAAATCATAACATACGGATTGACAAGAAATATTGTTCATAATTAGTAATATTCTTCTTGAAGGAAAAAAAATTCATTACAAAATTTGCAGTACAGAAACCTCGTTACGAAAACCCCAGTCCAAAAATCTCGTTACGAAATTATTAGTACGAAAATTCCCTTCCGGAATTCTTCAGTACAAAGACTTTCATTCCGAAAGTTCAGTTCCGAATGTTTTTTTGTAAAAAAAACTCTAACAAAAAAATGTACTCCCCCTATGAAGAAGAGTTTATTATTGTTAGGAGAATATTTCAACAAGAATTTAATGAAAAATGATTACCTTATAGTTATCATTCCTAACTTTTGTTTAATGTATTCAAATCTATCGGAGGGTAATGATTTTGTGAAAATATTAGAAAATTGATCTTGTGTTCCGATCAACTGAAGAATGATATCTCATTTTTGTGTGTGATTCCTAAGAAAGTGATGCCTAATATCTATGTGTTTTGCATGAGGGTGATGTGCAGGGTTCTTACTTAAGGCAATAGAACTTGTGTTATCACACAAAATTTGAGTTTTAGTAAAGCTCAAGCCATAGTCTGTGAGTGTGTGTTGCATCCACAATACTTGATCACAACAACTTCCAGCTGCTACATATTTGGATTCAGTAGTGGAATGTGCTACAGAATGTTTCTTCTTTCAGGACCAAGAAAATAATAAATCTCCTAAGAAATGGCAAGTTCCCGATGTACATTTTCTATCCATTCTACATCCACCAAAGTCATCATCTGAAAAGTTTTTTAGGATAAAATCATCTCCAGAAGTATTAAACAGTCCAAGATCCATGGTTCCCTTAAGGTAGCGAAAAATTCTTTTTACTGCCTTTAAGTGAGATTCCTTAGGGTTGGATTTATATCTTGCACATAGGCATACTGAGAACATTAAGTCTGGTCGACTAGCTGTCACGTAATGTAAACATCCTATCATACCTCTGAAAGATGTTTGATCTACTGGTTTCCCAACTTCATCAAGATCTAAAGAGTTTGAGGTACCAATAGGAGTACTTATACTCTTGGTATTTTCATAACCATACTTTTTGAGAAGATATTTAATATACTTATGTTGAGATATGTAGGTTCCTTCTGGTTTTTGAGAAATTTGAAAACCAAGGAAAAATGTTAACTCACCCATCATACTCATTTCAAAATCAGATTTCATTAGACTTGCAAAGGAGTCGGTTAAAGATTGCTGAGTTGAACCGAATATGATGTCATCAACATAAATTTGAACAATCATTTTTTTTCTTATCTTTATTTATAAAAAGGGATGGATCTGCATTTCCCTTAATATAGTTATTTTGAAGAAAAAATTCAGTGAGTCTATCATACCAGGCTCTTGGGGCTTGTTTAAGACCATACAATGCTTTGGTAAGTCTAAAAACATGATCAGGATGTTTTGTATCTTCAAATCCAGAAGGTTGTTCAACAAAAACCTCCTCTTGGACATAACCGTTATGAAAAGCACATTTCACATCCATTTGAAAAAGTTTAAAATTAAATAATGCTGCAAAGGCAAGTAGAATACAGATAGATTCAAGTCTAGCTACAGGAGCATAGGTTTCTTCATAGTCTATTCCCTCTTGCTGATTATAGCCTTTAGCAACAAGTCTAGCTTTATTTCTTACTATGACTCCATTTTCATCACATTTGTTTCTGAAGACCCACTTTACAACAATAATAGAAGTTTCCTTAGGTCTTTCAACCAAGATCCAGACTTTGTTCCTTTCAAATTCATTTAGTTCATCTTGCATAGCTTTGATCCAATCATCATCACCTAAAGCTTCATCAGTTCTTTTTGGTTCTAATTGGGAAAGAAATGCTAGATGTTCTATTTCATTTCTTAAGGAACTTCTAGTTCTTATAGGTTGATTTACATCACCAATGATACCATCACTAGGATGATTCTTAAGAAACACCTGATTTGGGTTTTATAAAACATGTTCACTCATCATAGGGTAGAAAATCTTCTAGGGTAAATGTTTCAGAAGTATCTTCTCGAACATTTTCCTTATCATAAGGTTCTTCTATCAACGGTTGATAATCAGTTTTTGAAAACACATTTTAGGATGTAGGTTGGGATGGTTTTAAAACAAAAGGATCAGACTCATCAAATTTTACATGTACTGTTTCTTCAATAATACAAGTATTTTTATTGAAAATTCTATATGCCTTAGAAGTTGTGGAGTAACCTAGGAAAATCACTTCATCATATTTTGGTGTGAATTTATGTATGTTATCTTTAGTATTCAGAATGAATACTTTGCAACCAAAAACATTGAATTAGGAAAGTCTTGGTTTTCTACCGTTCCATAACTCATAAGGAGTTTTATTAAGAAAAGGTCTAATCAAAACTCGATTTATAGTATAGCAAGAAGTAATTACAGCATCAGCCCAGAAATGTCTAGCTATATAATATTCAATCAACATGGTTCTAGTTATCTCTTGAAGAATTCTATTTCTTCTCTCAACTACACCATTTTTTTGAGGAGTTCTAGGTGCTGAAAATTTTTGAGTAATATCTTTTTTACTACAAAAAGTTTCAAAATCAGAATTTTGAAATTCTCCTCCATGATCACTATGAATAGTTTTCAAAGGAAGGTTTTTCTCATTCTTAACTTGAGCTCTAAAAATTTTGAAATAAGAAAAAGCTTCAAACTTCTTTTCTAGAAAATAGACCCAGGTAAATCTAGTGTAATCATCAACTAGAACAAACACATAGTATCTGCCTCCAATACTTTTAGTTTGTGTTGGACCAAAAAGATCCATGTGTACTAACTATAATGCATCAGTTGTCGTGACTTCACCGATTGATTTAAAACTAGATTTATGTTTCTTGCCATATTGACAGGGATCACAAAATTTAGAAGAATCAAATCTAAGCTCCGGTAGATCCTTAACTAGTTTCTTCTTAGAGAGTTTGCATAAGTTCTTAAGGTTACAGTGACCTAGTCTTCTATTCCATAACCAGGAATGATCTTCCATTTCACTTAGGCAAGGTAAATCTTGACTCCTGAGGTCTTCTAGGTTCAATGTGTAAACATTCTCTTGCCTATTGGCTGAGATAATAAATTCTTCCTTGGAATTGTGAACTAAACACTTATCATTCCAAAAATTCACAAGGTATCCTTCATCACATAACTGACTTATGCTAATGAGGTTGTGCTTAAGACCCTTAACAAATAGAACATTTGAAATCAAAGTTTTACCTAAAAGATGAATATTACGAATACCAAAAATTTCTACCTTAGCATTATCTCTGAAAGTTGCCTTTCCTCCTTTCGTTTTGATAATCTTTTCAAAATAGCTTTTGTTACCAATCATGTGCCGGGAACATCCACTATCCATGTACCATGTGTTGTTGTTGATATTCTCTTTATTTTCCTGAAAGAAAGAATAGAATTAGACTTTCAGAATCCAAACTAGCTTGGATCCATGATTTCCAGACAACGAAATTTTAGGAACCCACATCTTCTTTGAGAAATAAGCTTTATGAAAACCTAAGGATTCGGTTTTGTTTAAGGACCAATTCTTTGCCCAATGACCACCACATTGACACTTGGTACAAAATGGGGCACTTTGATGAACAAAATAATTGTTACTAAAAATTGTTTTTGCATGGGTATAACCAAATCCGGATTTATTTCTTAAAGGTTGTATTTGGGAACACATTTTATCAAAATTTTCCTTACCATGGGTAAAGTTTGATAAACACTTCTTTAAGGAAAAAATTTCGGACTTGAGTTTTATAACCAAGTTTTTATCTTCAAAATCATTAGATTTAGAACTAGAGCTAGGCTCGAAAACATTTTTCTTAGAAATTACTTTTTCTAACGCTTTAGAAAGTTTGTTCTTCTCAGAACTTACTTCCTCATGATTTTTTGTGATACTTTCAAAATTATAATTTTTCCTATCAAGATATTTAGAAAGATCTGATATTTCTTTTGTATGAATAGAATTCCTAGAGTTTGCTTTATCAAGTTTTTTATTGAGTTAAGAATTCTCAATCACAAGAAGTTCAGCAATCCTAGAATCTTCTTCACAAGTAGGTAATGTATTTTCTTCATTAGAAGAGGATTCTTCATCAGAAGAGTTATAATACTTTCTATCTTTAGAATTTAAAGATACATTGGTCAATGATTCATCATTTCATACCTTAGCCATAAAACAATGATTGTCAATAGGTAATCTGGCTATAAGTCCAAGATTATTCTGTCATGAAGATTCATAATCAGAAGATTCATCTGAAGAGTCACCACCACTGGCACTCCAGGTATCATTTGCTTTCAAAATTTTCTTAGCTTTGGCTTTATAATACTTCTTTCTCTTCCTGTTTGAATGCCGTTCTTTCCTTTCTTTCTTTTTAAGAAAAGGGCAATCTGGTCTAATATGTCCAGCTCTCTTTCATTCATAACAATTGACTTCTCCATCTTTCCTATATTTCCTTTCCTTTTTCTTATACTTGGATTGGAAACTTCTTTGGCCATCTATCTTGTTCATCCTTCAAGCAAGATTTTCTAACTCATTTTCAGAGATTTCACTCTCACTAGATTCAGATTGTAAAATAACTTTCTTAGACTTGTATCTGGTTACTCTCTCTGGAGTCTTAGCTTTCATCTGATTTGATGTTGTTGTAAAAGCAATAGTACCATTCCCATTCTTCTTCTTTTTGTTGTCAGCATCTCTCTTCATTCTTGTCTCATGTTGTATAAGAGTTCCAAATAGCTCATCAAGAGAAATTTGAGTAACCTTCCTGTTCTCATCTATAGCAGTTATTTTGGATTCCACTCATTGGGCATAATATCAATTATCTTATCCACAAGTGCTTTATCATCTAAACCTTTTTCTCCCATAGACTGTAATCTGTTGACTATAGTCATAAATCTTTGTTGAACATTACAAATTGGTTCACCATAAGGAAAGATAAAGCCATGATATTCAGCTCTAAGCATAGCTATCATAGTTTCAATCACTTTAGAAGTTCCAAAGTGTGTAACCTCTAACATCTTCTAGATACAATTAGCTGCTTTACAAGAAGAAATTTGTCTATATATATTTCTAGTCATTGAACATAGTAGAGTATTGTGTACCTTATAATTGAGTTGAAACTCTTTCTTTTCCTAGTTAGTGAAAGTTCTAGCTTCCTTATCAGGAATTTTATAATCGCCAGAAATCATAACAAAGTTGTATACTCCAATATTGATAACGAAAGTCTTCATTCGATCTCTCCAGTAATCATAGTCATTACCATCAAAGATTGGTGGTCTTGTAGGATTTAGATTATCAATAGAACCAACATTAATTCCTGCCATGCTTAAAACAACCTTCGGTACACAAACTTGTTAGTAGAAAAAGTTCGTAATCACAAAGTTTGGAATGACAAAGTTCAAAATGACAATGTTCGGAATGAGAATTTTCGGAATGAGAATGTTAGCAAGAAAAACTTATACGTGTGTATATGTATTTCAGATACCTCCTCTGATACCAATTGTAAGATCGAAATAATGATGTAGATGCTCAATATACAAGAGGGGGGGGGGTGAATTGTATACTTTAAAAATTCCTTTGTAACCATCAACGTTAGTTACGATTAACTATATTTTTCTTTAAGCAAAGGAAAGGGCTAAGTTTAACAATGTTAAACTAAGCAAATTCACAACACCTCTAACACCAAATGAAAAATTTGAATAAGGAATGAAGTTATAAACTTCAAGTCCTACGAACTTTCTTAAAATTGGAAATAGATTCCGAAAGTAGGTTCCGAAAATATGGTTCCGAAAATTGAAACTTAAAAAAAGATTACAATATGAGATTCTACCTTAAAGCATATATAATCTAAAGGAAACCAAGTACAAGTAAGGAAGTATAATAAATTTATACTTTCCTTATAATACAAAATGCAGTGGAAACAAAAAAGTAGTAAATCTACAAGTAACAAGATATAAGTCTTTTAACCCAAAGAGAAGGGTATCCAACAACCTTGGATAAAGGTCCCTTGATTTATACTTTCAAGAAAGTCTGTCTTACCCACACCAGGGTAAGCCCTCGATAAGAAAATCAGAGTCTCTGTCTTGCTATCCCCGCAAGACCTCAACTTCAAGGTAGTTGGAAACCTATGTGTTCCTCAGCAAGGAAGCCCTCAACTTCAAGGTGTTGGAAACCTCTGTCTTCCTATCCCCGGAAGTCCTCGATTTTAATCACCAACATTCAGAGTCGCACGAAGCAAAAACTGAATGAGCGGTTCAGTACGCACAAGGCATGGAAAGCTTTATCTCTTTAAAAATCACCTTAGAAGCATGTGGTCTCTAGATCGATCAACTTCTATGTTGTTGTTATTGTTGTTTTTGAGCTCTTTGGAATGAGCTACTATTTATAGGAAAATTTCCAACGGTCAGCTCCCTCCTCCAACGGTCATATTTTCCATGAAACTTGGAGGGACCTGTACACGTGTAACTCAACCAACGGTTAATTAGAAACAGAATAGACGACATCGTTTTATAACAAACTCTGTATAACTGAATGTACGACATCGTTTTAAAATGAAGCATATGTAAGTAAAAGCTAATCAATATTTCGGAGTGTAAGCAAGTCAAAAGTTCGGAGTCTAACCAAAATGATGTTCGGTGTCTATGTTAAGAAATTTTTGGATTCTGTTTTATAGGAATTCGGAGTCTGGTTTCACCAGAGATCGGATTCTGAATCTGTAGAGTTCAGAGACGAACTTCTTAAGAGTTCAGAGTCGAACTGCTTAAAAGTTCAGAGTCGAACTTCTTAAGAGTTCTAAGTCGAACTGCTTAAAAGTTCGGAGTCGAACTTCTTAAGAGTTTGGAGTCGAACTTCTTAAAAGTTCAGAGTCGAACCTTTTCAGAGTTCGGAGTCGAACTACTAAATATTTCAGAGTCGAACTGCTTAAGAGTTCGGAGTCGAACTTCTTCAGAGTTCGGAGTCGAACTTCTTCAGTGTTTGGAGTCTAGAATTCGGATTAGAACTATATTACAGATCACATCTAGAATTCGGATCCTAAAAACAGAATTCTCCAAATCCTTTCATTATATGGCTCCAGAAATTTGGTTATGAATCCGGTTTTTGAATTAAAGAATAATATTTCTATGTATAAGAAAATCTAGGTTAAGGTAAATTTCCTTAAAGAAGTAAATTTTCCTTTTGGGGGTAAAAATAATATTTGCTTATGTATAAGGTTTTTGTGATTTTCAAAACAAGAAGGAATGGAAAATTCATAAGGAAAACCTTATTGACTCAACAAAGATAACGAGGAGGATTACCTTACAGTTATCATTCCTATCTTCTGTTAATGTTTTTAAATCTATTGTAGGGTAAAGATTTTGTGAAAATATTAGCAAGTTGATCTTGAGTTCTGATAAAATAAAGAATGATATCTATTTTGTGTGTGTGATCCCTAAGAAAGTGATGCCTAATATCTATGTTGATTTCACGAGAGTGATGTGAAGAGTTTTTACTAAGGGCCATGGTACTTGTATTATCACACAAAATTTGTGTTTTTTTAAAACTCATACCATAGTCTGTGAGTGTGTGTTGCATCCATAACAATTGAGCATAACAACTTCCAACTGCTACATATCTTACTTCAGCAATGGAAAGTGCTACTGAGTGTTATTTCTTGCATGACCAAGAGTCTAATAAATCTCATAAGAAATGACAAGTTCTGGATATACTCTTTCTATCAATTCTACAGCCACCAAAGTCAGCATCTAAAAAACTTTATAAAACAAAATAATCTCCAGAACTATAAAAGAGTCCTAAAATAGTGGTTCCCTTTAAGTTGCGAAATATTATTTTCACTACCTTTAAATGAGATTCATTAGGATTGGATTGATATCATGAACATAAGCATAATGAAAACATTATGTCTGGATGACTAGCTATTTAGTAAAGTAAGCTTCCTATCATACCTCTTAAATATGTTGGATCTACTGGTTTCCCAGGTTCATCAAGATCAAGTGTGTTTGAGGTACTGATGGGAGTACTTATACGGTTAGTGTTGTGATATCCATACTTTTTAAGAAGATATTTAGTATACTTATGTTGGCATATATAGACTCTTTCTAGTTTTTCAGAAAATTGAAAACCAAGGAAAAATGTTAACTCAACCATCATAATCATTTGGAACTCAGATTTCATTAGATCCTCAAAGGAATCAGTCAAAGATTGCTGAGTGGAACCAAATATAATATCATCAACATAAATTTGAACAATCAAAACAATTTTCTTATATTTCTTTATAAAATGGGTTAGATCTGAATTTCCCTTAACATAATTATTTTGTAGAAAAAATCATGTAAGTCTATCTTACCGGGCTCGAGGGGCTTGCTTAAGTCAGTACAAAGCTTTGGTAAGTCTAAAAACATGATCAGGATGTTTTTTATCTTCAAAACCAGGAGGTTGTTCAACAAAAACATCCTCTTGAACATAACCATTAAGGAAAGCACATTCCACATCCATTTTAAGAAGTTTAAAATTGAATAATGCTGCAATGGAAAGTAAGATACGAATAGATTCAAGTCTAGCTAGTGGAGAATAAGTTTCTTTATAGTATATTCCATCTTGTTGATTATAACCTTTAGCAACTATTATAGCTTTATTTCAAACTATGATTCCATTTTCATCAGAGTTATTTTTGAAGACCAATTTAACTCAAATAATATAAGTTTCCTTAGGTCTTTCAAACAATTTCCTTACTTTATTCTTTTCGAATTCATTAAGCTCATCTTGCATAACTTTTATCCAATCATCATCAACTAAAGCTTCATCAGTTCTTTTTGGTTCTAAATGAGAACGAAATGATAGATGTTCTACATCATTTCTTAATAAACTTCTAGTCCCTATAGGTTGATTGGCATTAACAATGATACTATCACTGGGATGAGTCTTTAGAAACAACTGATTTGGTTATTGTAAAACCTGTGGATCAACATAGGGTAGGATATCTTCTAGGGTAAATGCTTCATGAACATTTTCTTAGACATTTTACTTATCATAAGGATCTCCTATCAAGGGTTGATAATCAGTTTTTGAAAACACATCAGAAGATTTAGGTTGGGCTTCATTAAAAACAAAAGGATTAGTTTCATCAAATTTCACATGTACTGTCTCTTTAATATTACAGGTGTTTATATTAAAAACTATATAAGCCTTAGAAGTTGTGGAGTATCCTAAGAAAATTCCTTCATCATATTTTGGTGCGAATTTATATAGATTATATTTATTATTCAGAATGAATACCTTTAAACCAAAAACCCTGAAGTAGTAAAGTCTAGGATTTCTACCATTCCATAACTCATAAAGAGTTTTTTTAAGAAAATGTCTAACTAATACTCGATTCATTGAATAAAAAGTAGTACTTACCGCTTCAGCCCAAATTTTTTTGGCTATAACATACTCACTCAAAATGGTTCTGGTTATCTCTTGAAGAATTCTATTTCTTCTTTCAAAAACACCATTCTGTTGAGGGGTTCTAGGTGATGAGAAGTTATGAGTAATGCCTTTTCCTACTAAAAAAAGTTTCAAAATCAGAATTTTGAAATTAACTTCCATGATCACTATGAATAGTTTTCGATGGAATCATTTTCTCATTTTTAACTTGGGCCTTGAAGCTTTTAAAATATGAAAAAATTTGTGACTTATTTGCTAGAAAATAGACCCACGTAAATCTAGTGTAATCATCAAATAAAAAAATACATAATATATGCCTCTAATGCTTCTAGTTTGTGTTGCTAAAAAAAGTTCCATATGCACTAGCAGTAATGCATCAGTAGTTGAGACTTCAACGATTGATTTAAAACTATATTTATATTCCTTGACATATTTACAAGGATCACAAACTTTTGAAGAATCATATCTAAGAATCGGTAGGTCTTTAACTAGTATTTTCTTTGAGAGTTTTCATAGGTTTTTAATGTTAAATTGACCTAACCTTTTATGCCACAACCAAGAATGATCTTCCATTGCACTAAGGCAAGGTAAGTCTTGGCTCCTAAGGTCTCTTATGTTAAGTGTGTATACATTGTCTTGCCTATGGGCAGAAAGAATAAACTCTTCCTTGGAATTGTGTACTAATCACTTGTCATTCCTAAAATTCACAAGGCAACCTTCATCACATAATTTTCTTATGCTAAGGAGGTTTTCCTTAAGACCCTTAACAAATGTAACACTTGAAATCAGTGTTTTTCTAAGAAGAATGTTGTTACCCATAGTAATAATTTTTCCCTGAGCATTATCTATGAATGTTACTTTTCCCCCTTCTATCTAGATAATCTTTTCAACGTACTTTTTTTACCAGTCATAAGCCGGGAACATCCACTATCCATGTACCAAGTGTTACTGTTGGTACTCTCTCTATTTTCTTGAAAACAAAAGAGTTAGACTTTCGGAACCCAAACTTTCTTGGATCTAGAAATTTCAAAAAGCAAAATCTAAGCCACCGACATTTTCTTAGAAAAATAGGCTTTATGAAATCCCAATGGCTGAGTTTTTTTTAAGGAACAATTTTTTTCGCAATTCCCACCACATTGACACATAGTACAAAATGGAGAACTTTGAGGAACAAAATAATTGTTACTAAAAACTATTTTAGAACTAGTATTACCAAAACCAAAACTATTCCTTAGAGGTCGTATTTGGGAATTCATCTTATCAAAATTTTCCTTAACTAAGGTAATGTTTGACAAACACATAATCAAGGAAAAAATTTCAGATTTTAGTTTGATAACTATTTCCTTGTCTTCCAAAACAATTTATTTTGACTAGAGTTAGACTCGAAAACATTTTTCTTAGAAATTACATTTTATAGATCGTTAGAAAGTTTATCCTTCTCAGAATTTATATCCTCAAGATTTTTTGAAATACTTTCAAAATCAAAAATTTTCTTATCAAGATCTTTAGAAAGATATGATATTTCTTTAATAAGATTAGAATTCCTAGAATTTTCCTTATCATGATTTTTCTTGAGTTTGGAATTCTCAATCTCAAGGAGTTTAGAATACCTAGAAACTTATTCATATGTAGGTAAAGTATTGTCTTCAACAAAAATAGATTCTTCATCCAAAGATTCATAATATTTAACATTACTATAATTTTCATTTAAAGAAACATTGGTAATTGATTCAGCATTGTGTACCTTTGACATTAAGCAATGATTGTTAATAGGTAGTCTGGCTATTAGACCAAGATTCTTCTGTCCAGAAGATTCGTAATATGTTTATTCATCTAATGAGTCTCCACCACTGGCACTCCAGGTGTCATTTGATTTCAAGACTTTTTTAGAATTACCTTTATAGTATTTATTTCTGTTTCTCTCAGAATGATTTTCCTTTGTTTCTTTTATCTTAAGCATAGGACAATCTGGTCTTATATGTCCAGCTCTCTTGCATTCTAAAAAGTAACTTCGAAATCATTCTTATCATTCCTTTCCATTTTCATATATCTGTATTGAATGTTCTTATGTCCAACAGTCTTGTTCATCCACGGAGAAAGATTTGATAACTCATTTTATAAAGATTCAATTCCACTAGATTTGGATTGTATAGCAACCTTCTTAGATTTGGATATAGTAACTCTCTCAGGAATCATGGATTTCATATGATTTGAAGTTGTAGCAAAAGCAGCACTACCATTCCCATTCTCCTTCTTTACATTATCAACATCTCTTTTCATTCTAGTCTCATCTTGAAGAAGAGTTCCAAAAAGTTAATCAAGAGAAATCTGATTAACCTTCATGTTCCCATCAATAACAGTCCTCTTGAATTCCCACTCATTTGGAATAATGTCTAGGATCTTATCAACAATAGCTTCATCATCTAGTCCTTTCTCACCCATGGATTGTAAACTATTCAGAATAGTCATTAATATTTGTTTCACCTTACATATGGGTTCTCTATATAGAAATCAAAAACCATGATATTCAGCTCTGAGCATGGCTCTTCTAGTTTCAAAATGTTTTGATGTTCCAAAGTGTGTAACTTCATGTTTCATCTATATACAATTTGCTGCTTCATAAGATGAAATTTGGCTATATATATTTCTAGTAATAGAATAGAGCAAGGTATTGCGTACCTTATAGTTTAGTTGATACTCTTGATTTTCTTGATTGTTGAAGGTACTAAATTCCTTGTCAAGAATTTTATATCCTCCAGTAAGCATAACAAAATTATCCACTCCTGTATTAATAATAAAAGTCTTCTTGTGATATCTCCAATATTCGTAATCATTTCCATCAAAAACAGGTGGTCTAGTTGGATTGAGATTGTCTATGGAACCAACATTGATTCCTACCATCTTTTAAGAGAAATCCTTCCACAAAAACTTTGTTAATATAATCAGTTTGTAAGCAATGAAAATATTCATAAACAAGTAAAAATATAGAACAAGAGTATCTCTAGGAAAAATATGAATCCGAAATTTATGAGTCTGAAAATCTGATTCTGAGTAAAATAATACGATGGATTCTCTTCAGAATATAATCATGAGATTAATTCAGATTCAACCAATGCTCTGATACCAATTGTTGAGATGGTATGTGAAGTATGATATACTCTATAATACCAAATGTAGGATCAAAATAATATAGATACTGAATAAAGTATCTAATGATGCTCAAAATACAATGGGGGGGGGGGGTGGATTGTATACTTTAAATTCCTTTGGAAATTTTAAAGAAAGTTATGTTTATTAAGGTTAAACAAGAAAATTCACAAAACCTCTAGTTCTACACACTTTCTTGATTTCAGAAATATGATTATGAAAAAGTGATTCTGAAAAGATGGTTCTGGAAAATGAAACATAATGAATGTTTATAAAGATAAAGATTCTACCATAAAGCATATATAATCTTACTAAATACGAGTATAAAAGTATAAGTAAGTATAAGATAGTTATACTTTCCCCAACAAAAAATGAAGTAAAAATCTTGAGAAAACAAGTAACAAGTAGTAAATATTTTAACACAAAGAGAAGGGTATCCAACATCCTTGGATAAGGGTCCCTTGGTTTATACATTCAAAAATTTATGTCTTACCCACACCAGGGTAAGCCCTCAATACAATGATCAGAGTCTGTCATGCTATACCCACAAGCCCCCAAATTCAAGGTAGTCGGCACCTTTGTCTTCCTCAGCAAGGAAGCCCTCAACTTCAAGGTAGTCGGCACCTCTGTCTTCCTATCCTCGAATGCACTCGAATGTAATAAGAGACATTCAGAGTCTCACAAAGAAAAATTTAACAAGACATTCAGTATACACTAAGAATGAGAATCTCCCTCTAGAAATCACTTCAACAACATGTAATCTCTAGTGTCATTGAACAGTGTTGAGCTCCTTTAAAATGAGCTCCTATTTATAGGAACAACTCCAATGGTCGTCTCCCTCCTCCAATAGTCATATTTTTCCTTGAATTTCAAAGGCACATGTACACATGTCACTCAAACAATGGTTAGTTAGTAACTGAATGCACGACATCGTTTTATAACAAAAATAAGTGTAAGCAAAAATATGGTCGCATAACTAAAAATTAATAATCGTAATGTTAGCAAATAAATGTTCAGAGTATAATCAAAAATGAATTCTGAGTCTATAATAAAGGGGTATTCGGATTCTATTTTCTATGGAATTCAGAACATGAAATTACAATGTTCGGAGTTAGAGTTCATTAGAACTATGAGTCAGAACCTAAAAAGTTCGGAGTCTAAATTCATTAGAATTTGGAGTCAGAACTCATAGGAATCCGTAACCAGAATTAGGTGTCAGAACTCAGAAGAATTCGTAACAAGAATTCAGAGTCAGCATTCATAAGAGTTTGTAATCAGAATTCTTATTCAGAATTCAGATTCATAACTCAGAATAGTTTGGAGAATGAATTCAGAGAATTCAGAGTTATAAATTAGAAGATTTCATAACCATAATTCTGAGAATTCATAGTAAGAACTCAGAAGAGTTCGGAACCCGAATTCTGAGAATTCGGAGTCAGAACTCAGAAGAGTTTGGAGTCTGAATTCAGAGAACTCGGAGTCAGAACTTTGAAGAGTTTGTAACCAGAATTCTGAGAAATCAGATCCTAAAATAGAATGCTTCATATATATATGTAATTATAGGATTCTTAAGTTTTGGCTACAAACCAAATTTTACACTTAGAAAAATTACGATATGAAAAATGAAAACATGGTGAGGATAAATTTCCTTGGGGAAGGAAATTTTTCCTTATAGAAGTAAAACACGGGGTAAAATGAGATTTTCCATGAGATAAGGTGTTTGTGATTTTCAGAACAAGATGGAATGGTAAAGTCATAAGGAAACCTTATTGAATCAACAATCCCCCTCAACTATGAAGGAATGGAAAATTCATAAGGAAATGATTATTGAATCAACAAAAGTGTTCAAGGTTTACTCCCAAATTCATAATTATAGACAACTTCTCTCTCTAAGATGGGTTCAGTCCTTACTCTAGTGTTATTTTTCTGATGAGATATAGAACATTAAACAATTCATTGAAGGGAGATATAGTTCCAACCCTTCAGATAAATTAAATCATAAATATGTGTGCCAATAGATTAAAAACCATTCATCATATCATAAACCATGAAATGGAATAGATTTCATAAATATTTCATTATATCATAAATTGTAGAAAATATAAAAGTTCCACAATAATTTTATTATTTTACTGTAGCACAATCCATGAAAATAACTAAGTTTCATAATAATATTTTCATAGTATAACATGTGAAATATAAAATAGTTTCATAAAAATCATGCCATCATACACATAAAAAATTTATAGAATAAATACAACCTAACTCATTGTATCATATTCCTTGTAAGTCATATGTTACATCAATGAATGTTATACTAGATGGAAAATGATTTCAAAAAATTATTTAAATTATTTCTTAAAAAAAATATTCTTTAAAATTTTCAAAAAAAAATTCAAAAATAATTATTTATAAATAATTGTATTTGAAAATATACTTGTAATATTATAATGGGAAATTCAAAAAATGATTGTTCATTATTGTGGATAATTCTGTTCTTTCCGTATCTGTTAAAATGAAAATTCTATTCACATTTTTGGTAGAAGTAAAATGTACATTGTTCAGAATAATACATGATGAATACATTACAAAAAACATGTAAAAAAGTGATACATGATTAAAACATTCTTTAATAAATCATATTTTTAATTTTAAAAATATTGTTGAAAACATTTTTGGAAAACCTAGTTTTAAGAGGAAAAACATTTTTCAACCGAAGAGAGAAATAAAGATGATTTTTATTATAAACATTATTTTCAACTACTGAGTACATAAAGATAGTAAAATATAGGGATAAAAAGTATTTAGATGAAATAAATATAGGACAATAAAATTCATGGGATTTATTAAGAGATAAATTGAAATAATTCATCATTAGAAACATAATCCGAAACAAACTTGATAAACGATGACATTAAATCATAAAATAATTACCACTTTGGTAACATTTAATTGTAATCCCCATGAAAGAATAAGATTAAATGATACATAAAATATGATGAAAATAAATAAATTAAATATATTACATTTTAAAGATTCTATATATTAACCTCGTAAAAAAAAGATAGGTGTATAACATAATATCTGTCTTAGTGAATGAAAATGGAGAAAAAAATCCATTACATTATGTTTCGACATCCAAAATAGACATTAAAATCACCTTTATAATAAATATAATTTTATTATAAATATATTACAACACTATAGTTATATATATCATAATATTTATTATTTTATTATTTGTTTTTATTACTTTCATATGAAAAATATTGTGATAAATTCATGTTTTAGGAAATAACTATTTTTTTCATGTATGTTTTGATTGTTATTTGTGGTCCTATTACATTTATTATTTTTAACATCATATATATATTTTTAACCATGATATATAATTATCATATATATTAAGTATATATGTTTTTATGTTAGTCCATATTATTTAATGAAATATAATAAAATATATCATTCATAGAGACAATAAGTCATATGTATGCATGATTATTGTTCCCATTTTTCCAATGATATGGATTAAAGAAATTGAAAACATATATTACCATTAAATAATCATTTTTATATCATATATATCCCTTCACATCGCTTCATGAGGCACTAGTCTGCCATACACGTGAGCGATGTTAACGTATTCTCACAGAATGGATAGTATGAAAGTATATATGATATAATAACTCAGGATTTATAATAATATAATATATATAGTATATATGAAATTAATCTATCATTATATTCATCTATGAGAGGTGGTGATAGAAAATGAATAAATAGGTTCGTTAGGCAGTAGTCCACCATACACACGAATGATGATTTTGTATCGCATTTGGTTGAAGAAGAGATGGTTGTAGGTCATTAAATTAACATAAAAATATCATAGTATATTTAATATAATAAAATTTATGTCATTATTTTTAAAAATATTCAATGTCAATGGATGATGAAATAAAATAAAACCCCCAGTTATGGGTGTTACATCTTCTTTTTAAAACTTCTTTTGGTTTTCATGAAAATGATTCTTATGTTTGATTTATGGCACAAATATAGAATATAAGATGAGAGGATGGAATTACGGAATTTATTTATGTAAGAGTTTTCTGATCTAATGGGTATTCAATGTGTTAATAATAGAAGAGAGGGGTTGACAATTTGTAAGTGATGTAAGTCGCACACATCTAATTTATTGAAAATAAAAATAGCATAACCATGTTTTCTAAAATGAAAAACATGATATAAATGGACTATTCATGATCCAATATTATAAAATGTTGATATTTTTCTAGAAAAGTAGTTTTTTACAATTATTAAGTCATGTTTATCCCTCACTATTTTATTTCTTCCTATTTAAAACCAATTTTAATTTAACTATGGTATTTTTTTCTATTTTTAATATTCATTGTTATAAAAGATTAAATTTACATTATTAGATATTATAAATTATTATGATTGAAAATATAGAATTTATTTTTTCAAAATTCCTTTCATATAATTGGAAATTTTTAATTTAAAATTAAAACTAGAAACATGAGGAGAAAGCGGGTTTCCATAGAGAATCTATTCAAAAGATTAAAAAGGTTTTAGAAAAAAATTAAATATAAAATTGATTTGAATGATATAAATTGAATTGATTTATATATAATTGATCAATTTTTATTTTTATACACATTTATTTTTTAGAAAAAACATTATAAATTCTATAAATGAAAAGGTAGTTTTCAATAAAAACAAGTATTTTTTATTATTCATTGAAAAATCAATCTATTAAGAATAGCCTAAATAATTATCCAAAATATTGTTTTTCAATTTTTGTTTCAAAATATAGTTTTATTTTATAAACATTATTTTATAAACGTTTCAACATTTTATTTTATTATTTTTCGCAAATATAAATAAAAAACAATTTATTTAGAAAATATTATTTTCGTAACATATACAGACATTATGAAGAATTAATTATATTTTTAATTATATTTTATTTATATAAAAATTCTATTTAATAAATAAAAATTAGTTGTTATTATTCATATCTCAAATTTTATTGTATAGGATATAACGACTGCTATTATATAAAAATATTAATACTATATCCATGATTGTTAAAACTCAATATTGTGTATAATGCAAGATAAATTATTTGTTACATGTAATTAAATCAATCACAAATTTTTTTATTTATTTTAAATTTTTTTTAAAAACTCATGGTTTTATAATTCCTTTCATGGGTACCTAAATATAAACAATCCCAAATAAGGATGAGATTGTGAAATAAATCATATAAGCGTTGGTAAATTTTCAATCATAAACCCCTTGAAAGAAATAAATTCAAGTGGAACAATAAACATGAATAATTTAAATTGAATCATGATATATTTAATAAAAGTGGAAATATATACAACAAATGAAAATATCTAGTGGTGTCTATGAAATAATTTTAATAGAAGCAAAAGAAATATGAGTCACACTTAAAAAGATTGTATCCTTATGGTGAGAATTAATCAAGGAAGTAATTATATTTATCAAATTAAAAATTAATATAAACAATTTTAAATAAAATATAACACAACATATATTAATTTGACACATAATCATTGAATAACATAGTTAATAAAATATAAATATAACCCAATGAATTGAAATTGAGTTATGAAACCCTTATCCACCTGGTAATATTCACGTTCAATCACCATGGATAAATAATTTCCAATTGAATCATAAAATATAATGAAGAATTAATTATTCATTATATAACATGTATAATGGAAATTTATTCCCCGTAAAAAGATATTCATTCATAATATTAAAAAATGCCTCAATGAAAGGAAATTGAGACAGAATCCCTTACTTCATGTCTGACTTCCTTTGTATGTGTTTGAATGACCTATATAATAAATATAGTTTTATTAAACATATATTAAATAGAATAATAATATATAACCCCATATATTATTTAATTATTTTATTTTATCACCCATTTATTAATAATAGTTTTTTTAAAATACTATTCAAGTTGATAATTAATTCACTTTTTCTCATATGTTTTGGTTTATTAATTTTGGTCCTTGTACTTTGATCATGTTTCCACCATCAAAAAATGTTAATTATGATATAAATATAATAAATATTTAATATATATAGATATTGTTATCTATTAATTATAGTGAATGAAAAATGAATTACACCATTCATGGAGATGGTTAGGACTACATATGAATGAACGATGTTTTTGATTTTCGATTAATGGAATGAGATAAAGGTAAAAAAAATTAAACATTAAAGATTCATTAATATTTTAAATAAATCATATATATTCACTAAACATATCCTTGTTGACATCTATTTAAATAGGATATGGAAAACTAATCACATTACTTCATCAATGCAGTAGACTACAGACACACATGGATGATGATGCAGTTTTTCAAAAGATTCAATGGTAAGAAGGTAGATACGATATTATAACTATAGAAGACTAATTATTTCATAAATATCATATAAAAAAATGGAAAAAAATTATAACACCCAACCATAATATGTGGTGATGAAAAATAAACTATATCGCAATGTGGAGACACTAAGCCTTATGAATGCAACAATAATACATTCACTTCCCATTTGAGGTAATAGATGGAGAATAATGGTTGTTTCATAATCCTAATGAAATTTTCATGTATTTAACATAATTAATTTATTATTTTATTATAAATTCCTCATATTTTGTGGATATAGAAGAAAAAAGTAAATTGAAATAGGTTTGGTAAGATGATTACCTCTTCTTTTGGAGAGCTCCTTTAGATCTATTTTAATGAAACTTAGGGATATTTTATTTATATGACCCAAAAATAGAGAAATTTTATAAATATGTTCTTGTATGATAAATTTTTAGGGATGGGTTGAACTAGCCTTGTAACACCACAAAAATTTTATTGCGTGCTTCTCTTAAATACATTCTATTAATTAGATAGCCTGTATTTCATGAAGCACTGATCCTCTATGGAACAAAACATAGTTATTTATATGATATAGTCATAAACTCACCATTAAACATAAATTTTCTAGTTCTATGAATTGAATTTTTTTACAATCTGACTTACACGGTTGTGTTCAGGATGATATTTAGAGTATGATAGAATTAAATTAATTTTCAGTGAATAATAAGAAACTGTTATGAATAGTAACCTCCCTAATAAATAGTAACACACCCTTATGAATATTAATATTACTCTTATGAAGAGCATCCATACCCTTGAATGTATAAATAAATTTAGGCACCTTAAAAATAAAGATGAATATTTTAAGTGTGTATATTATTCGATTAAATAATTATTTTAATTAAAAATTAAATTTATCATATATAGAAAATTATTTATGGAAAATGGTGTTCATTTTGGGAATCTATACATCACATAATTTTTTGGGTGAGTTTTTTTGCCATTTTTCAGAAATACTAGAATTTCTAATGAATAGTAAAATACAATAAATTGGGACAAATGCTAAATACTTGATTTACTACATCATATATGATGCAAGGCTGATGTAAGCCCACATGATTTAATCACACATTCCATTATTACTATTTGGGGTCACATGAATCAGGACTATTCATAGTCATGAAGAAAAATATTAAAATAATAAATAAAATAATGTAAAATCCCTCCCCTCGACTATATAATCCACCATCACCCCCACATCCTCCCACACCACTTAAGCTTCAAGACATGCTTAAATTATTCCAAATACTCGTACCAAGACTTCTTCCCACGTCCAAGACCTTCTGGTCCCACCAAAAGGCTAAAACATAAGGTCTTAAGAAGTTTCTCAACGAGAAGTACTTAAGAGATGAACCTATCTTCTCTTTTCATTCAAATTATTTTACATGTTTTTTTTATTTTGTAGTTCTCTTCTCACCTCACCTCATCAAAATGGCATGATAAATCCAATACCTTAAATGTAATGTATTTTAATTATTCTAATGGAATATTTCATTATCATCTATCCTTTTCCCCCTCCTTTTATACTATATATGCGAACACCAACCTAAATGTGTTAATTTATCACAATAAATGAAGATAGATTTCAATTTGCATTAATATCATCAAGAATGGTCATGAAAATTTTTTAATGGTTGAAAAAGATCTTAATATATGTATTTTATCTCAATCAGTGTTCTGGAATCATTAAAAACTCATAATAAAAAATAATAATACAAAACAAGTTCATTATGAAAAAATGGGCCAAGTTAATCCAAGCATTAATCAACAAATTTTAACTAATGAATCAACCTCATGTATATAACCCAAAATATTTATAATATCATTTCTAATGAAACTAATATTATATATTTACAATTATGTATGTTTATCCTCATTTCAAATAAACTTACATTCATGAACACATGTATACCGATCATGAAAACCGAGGAAAAAAGGCTTCCAAAACAATAAAATTGAATATCATAAAAACCGATAAAAAATGTAATTAATGAAACTCATAAGGTTATACCATATCAATTACATATTTATGATGTTCAATAATTGTTAGTTAATGAAGGTAAATTTGATTATTCAGGTCATTAAGAACAATCAAGAACACCTTCGAGCTTAAGGTAAGGGATATCTTAACTCAATTTCCAATCATTGAGTTAAACATCAATGTTATTGGTTTTTTATTTTCCTAGTATATATGTGAATGACATATGATTTTTTATTCTATATATCCAATTTTTTTGTGGTTTTATCTTTGTCACACAAAATTATTTCATTGATTTTTCCTCAATCTAATGATACATTCTTGTTAAGGGATGATTCCTCTCACTTTTGTTCAAGAATTTCCCTTATGTTGTGACCTTTTATTTTTAATTCCTAATGATGGGGTATGTTGTCACACCTACCCCATACTGACATTATGATATATAAAAAAATGGATACCACTTTACCTCTCATTAATCCCTCACAAGAACACCTATTACCATAACAAAATGATTGAATGGGGTTTTCTCACCTAACGTTCATTTTTGTGAGATTTCCAAAGTTCACCAATAAATTCTTGATTGTGGTGTATTTGTACTACCATTTTTTATATATTATTATTATTCTATTTATATTCATGGTATTAAATGATTCATTTGATGGCTATTAATTTCTGGTTATATGATTTGACTGATTACATTGTGGTATGGGACTCTGTCTCAATTTTCCATTTCTATGTGACTGACATTGTATTGTGCACCTAATAATTCTTATGTGGTGTACCTAGGGCTCATTTGAGATCAATATTAATTTTAATACACATTTCTATTAAATATATATATTCTCATATCATGGATATGATTATTTTCTATGCGGTAAACCATTTTACACATTGTATTTATTTTGACAGTAGTTTTAACTGTGGAAGTGTTGATTAATATGTATCCTCTATTATATATGAATAATGTAAACACATATTGATATTGTATGGAATCTATTTATAAGGAATTCTTTGGACAAGCAGTGATGGGTGGGTCCTACTTTATCCCCTCGATGCATTGACATGTCTCATGAGACAACCAGTTGGTGACAAACACATCAAGTTTGATTCTAAGAATCAGACAGGTTTCTACCCCAAGACTAAACCATTTTAATGTTATTATGGTTTCATGTTATGGATAGATGAATTCTAAATAATAATAATTCACTTTATTCATTACTAGTTATTTCTATCCATGAGGTTTTCACTGTGAAAAAATCTATGGATGTTGTTTCATTCTCAGTTTATCAATGGCCTAAGTTTTTCATTTATTCACCATAATATATTTACTAAGATAAGTTTTTTATGATTTAGTTTTCATTGACTCATGCTTCCAATATTTGTAACCCTTACAGAGCATTTGAGCTCACCACTTTTATTTTTTTACATTCAATAGGTTATGAAGAGGAGATCATTTATTGAGATTTCATAGATATATTTTATAGTTTTTGTTATGTATTGTATTTTAATACCTTTCCAATGTAATGTGAGTTACAAATATGTATCTTGTTTCTTCAAGACTACTAAACTTATCATTATTTTATGGTTTCATTGCTTTTAACTATGCAAATTTAATATATAATTCAATGGCTCTGGTCTATAGGGGTCTGGGTGTTATAATTGGTATCAAAGGATGTTTAGAAGAAAACATGGAAACTAGATTAGAAAATGATGATTAGGGAACAAATCCCTAATGAAGTATTTGAGGATAAACATAAAATAATGTCATTGTATTTTTTTAAATAATATATTATGTGGATCTTTCTAGAAAATGCATCTTTTTCTGGATACAAACAGGTAGAGGTGGCTCGGGCACAGATGTACCTAGGAGTGAAAACACCGACAAGGAGTTTCAGGTTAGACCCGAGGTATCCCGGTACATGAAAGTGGTCCTTAATGCACATTTGGTACTGACACTCTTGTGAGATATTCTAAGGATAATTCAAATTTTCATTACAAGCCATTATTATGGATTTTAATGGAAATTTTTCCTTAGAGAAACGATGTCTATGAGATTATCTATGCATAGAATTTCAATCTATTTTAGGTGATTTTCTATTTGAGATAGATAAACTAATCTACTCTATGCTAATATTTATAAATGGAGCCTAATGGATTAAGGGGAATCAATACTCATGGAAAATGTAGGTATTTCCCCAATGAGAAAATCAACAAAGTCAATGTGGTTAAAAATCAGATTATGACCATATTTGGAAAACTTACTCAGTTCTTGATGAATAACCATGCAACACCTAGGTCAGATCATTTCATGTGGAAGAAGACCCCATATTTTAGTGGGTCTCCTAAATTGGTATCTGAGTAGTTGATCATGTCCCATGAAATGATATTCATGTAATTAATATTCAATGAAAAAGAAATGGTAGTATAAGAAATATATTATCTCAAGGGTGTAATAGATCAATAGTGGTCTCTGATCTAGATTAACACGATGGAAAAAGAAATAGAAGATATGCAATGGAGGAATTTTAAGGAAATATTCTATGAAAAATATTTCCCTCATGTGAAATGAATCAAAATGAAGAGGAAATTCGTTTTCTTAAGGAAAATAGAAGAAAACAATGTTGCAGAGTATGAGGCTACCTTCACAAGGCTATCCAGGTATGCCATAGATTACGTACGTGACTCGGAAGATAGGATCGATCATTTCATTGAAGGTCTTAAACCATGTTTTAGAATGGTACTAGATGCTCAAATATTTTCACCATATGATGAAATTGTATATAGTTCAAAAAAAATTGAGAAAAAAGTTTCTTGATCAAATTTGTTCAAGGGAAACCAAGATAAAAAGTGGTACTCTGATAACCAAGGGAAATGTTACATGCCAAAGAAGTAGAATGGAATGAATCAATTCCTATTATGTGAGAACTGTAGAAAGAATCATCTTGGGAATTGCTTCAAAGGCATGGGAGTATATTATATGTGTGGAAAAAAGGGTCATCGATCTAAATAATGCAAGGGGAAGAAAAAATTAAATGATGTTCAATGCTACAAATGTAAAGAGATGGGACATTATGCATGTGAGGGTCTCAAATGCCTAGGGAACATGCCGTAGAAAAGGCCATGAGAGTAAGGGAATGCTTTTACAATTACAACCACAGAGGTTGGAGTTACTAATGATGTTGTGGATGGTACTTTAATTATTTCCCCAATCATAGCCAACACATTAATTGATTCTGGATCATCGCATTCATTTATATTTTCCCAGCTTGCTAAGGAAATTAGTCATGTCCAATTTGATTTAATAAATGAGTTGTTCGAAAAAAATCCTAAGGGATGTGTCATTGTAAAAAGTCATGCTGATTATTCCCCCTCAGGACACATAAACAAGATTTAGTTACAGAAATTATCATCATAACAATGACTGACATTGTTATAATTCTTAGTATTAATTGGCTGTCAAATTATGTTGAATATATTTAATGAAAGAATTAGAATGTTAATTTTTTTAAAATGGTGTAGAGTCCCTAATCATTTGAGAAGAAACATCTCCATCTGATTCTTATCTAGATCCACACCTGGTAGCCATATGGAATGGAATTCTTAGAGAGGAATAGAACCCAAAATCTATGGGTGAGGAATGCAATTTTAAAATTGAAGATGTACATATAGTGAAAGATTACATAGTTGTATTCAATAGGACTTACCTAGAAATCCTCTAGAGTGGGAAGTTGAGTTCTCCATAGATTTAATTCATGGTGCAAGACCTATATCAAAGACTCCCTATAGAACGGCCATTTTGAAGTTATTGGAGAAATAGAAACAACTAGAGGAATTGAGTGAAAAAATATTTATTCGACCAAGTGTTTCTCCTTGGGGATCCCTTGTCCAATTTTTCAAGATCAGAGATGGATATATGAGTCTATACATTGATTACAGGGATATAAATGCTATTAAAATAAATAATAAGTATCTGATGCCATGAATTGATGATTTATTTGATCAAATTCATGGAGCACAATACTTTTCAAATATTGACCTTTGATCTGGATATCATAAGCTTCAAGTGAGAGAGGATGATATTTCTATGACTTCATTTCAAACTAGGTATGGGGATTACGAGTTTACAAGGATGCCTTTTGGACATAATAAATCACCATCATTTTTCAGGGATTTGATGAACATAGTTTTTAAGGAATATCTTGATAATATTTTTTTGGAATTAATCGATGATATCCGGGTATACTCTAAATGCAAATAAGTCCATGGAAATCACTTAAAGATTATTCTGAAAACACATAGAATATACAATTTATATTAGAAGTTTTGAAAGTGTGAATTGTGGATTCAATAAGTTTATTTTCTAGGACATATTTTCTCTTAGGATGGAATCATAGTTGATATTGTGAAGAAAAAGTAAATTCATGAATGGAACAACCCACAAAACTAACTGAGGAATGCTATTTTATTGGCATAGTAGGTTACAGTCAATATTTCATACCAAATTTCACCCGATTTCCTAACCCGCTAACCAAGATCACACGCAAAGGAGTTATGTTTATGGGGAAGAAATAATGTACAAAATGATTTAATGAATTGAAAAGATGATTGGTCAATGATCTAATTTTTACTCTTCCATCTGGAAGAGATTTATTTGTAATATACAGTGTGGCTTCGAAGAATGGACTGGGTTGCATCCTTATACAAAATGATAATGTTATTACTTATGGATTATGAACATTGAAATATCATGAGAAAAATTATCCAACTCATGATCGTGAGTTAAAAACTATAATTGTTGCTTTAATATATGATGAAATTATCTTTACGATGAAAATGTGAGTTATACATAGATTACTAGAGTTTGAAATACATTTTCACCCAAAAATAACTCAACATGAGGCAATGGAGATAGCTCAGGTTACTCAATGATTACCATTTTTCAACACACTACAACCCGGGAGTGTAAAATAAGAAGGTAGATACATTAAGCACGAATGATCATGGACATCTGACTGAAATGCGAAATGAGAGAGATCCTATATTCATGTATCTATTACTGATGGATATGAATATTGTTAATGAAGGGGATACATCTCTCATATTTCAAATGATTGCAGAACCATCATTACTAGAGAAGATAAAAAGCTCTCAAAATCCAAATTAACTTTTTTATTTTCATAAATTTTTAAGGGGGAAGTGAGAACCCTATAGATAAACATGTCAAGCATAAAAGGTTTCAACTGATGATGAGAATCTGCAAATGAATATAAATGTTTTTAAGGATGGTAGATTGGAAGACATTGTGTGTGAAGAAGTAGTTCTAAAATTTGGGAAATGGTTTTTCCTTCCACCAGTACCTGAGATAAAAATAGAACTATTAGACGATGCTCATCGATCAAATTTCCTAATACCCATGGGTTTCACAATGATGTATAAATATCTAAAAGAATATTTTTGGCATGATAATATAAAGAGAGAGATTGCTGACTACATGTCATGGTGCCAAGTTTGTACACATGTGATGGAAGAGAGACAACATCCTAGAGGGGAGATGCAACCTTTACCTATCCTTATGTTGAAGTGGGATGAAATATCAATTTATTTTTTCACCGGACTACAGAGGAAATCTAGAAGGAATGTTGCAATATGAGTAATTGTTGATCATCTCACAAAATCAGAACATTGATTTGTTAAAAGAGAGGATTAAACACTTGAGAGCCTAACATGACTTTATATTAATGAATTTTAAAGACCTTGTGGTTCGCATATATCAATTGTGTCCGATCGAGATCCCTGATTTACATCAATATTATGGAAATATCTCCTGAAGGCTTTGAAGACTGAGCTTCATATGAGTACTGCTTATCACCCCCAAACCGACGGACAGTCTAAAAGGACTATTCAAACATTGGAATACATATTAAGATCTTGATATTTTGACTTTGAAGGTATATTAGATCCATATTTTTAATTCGTGTAATTTTCCTACAACAATAATTTCCATTCTAATATTCAAATGGATCCCTACGAAGAATTATATGGAAAGAGATGTCGAACTCCAACTTGTTGGGAAGAAGTTAGTGGGAGTAATCTTATAGGCCCAAAACATGATGAAGAGACTATAGTAAAGGTAATAATAGTTACAGACCATAATAAAGCATCCCAATGTTGGAAGAAGAGTTATGCTGACCACTAGAGAAGGGATTTTGAATTACAAGTGGGAGATCTGGTCTTTATAAAAGTATTCCAATGGAAGGGTGTCCTAATGTTTGGTAAGATAGGTAAACTCAGCCCTAGGTACATCAAGCCATTTGAAAATATGGAATGAATCAGAGTTGTATCTCACCGTTTAGAGATGGTGACAAGTCTCTCAAAAGTTCATGATGTGTTCCATGTTTCATTGTTGGAAAAATACATCCCATTACAAACACATGTACTCACCTATAAAGAAATATAACTAGAACCTAATTTTTCATACTATGAAGTGCTTATTAGGATTCTTGACCCATGAGAGTAGGTATGGAGAAATTATAAATCTCATCTAGTAAATGTTCTTTTGGAGAAAGCATAATTTGGAGGAAGATACATGTGAACCTGATGACGTTATGAAGAAGAAACAACCACATATTTTTGAAGGGATTTATAAATGAAAAAATTTTAGGAAGAAATTTTTAAAGGAGAGAATAATGAAGCACCCCAAACATTTTATGGTATGTTTATCTTAAATACACTGTATTCATTAGATAGCCTATATTTCATGAATCACTGAGACTGTAGAGAAAACATCTTGGTTACTTATAGGGGATAGTCATAACCTATCCATAAAACTTAAATTTTATAGTTCCATGAATTGAATTTTTCTAATCTGACATACAATGTTGTATTGAGGATGATATTTAAAGTCTGATAGAATACGCTTAATTTTTGGTGAATATTAACCTACCCTTATGAATAGTAACCATCCCTTATGAATATTAACATACCCTTATGAATATTAATATTACTCTTATAAATGGTATCTATACCCTAGAATGTATAAATAAATTTAGGCACCTTAAAAATGAAGATGAATCTTTTATGTGTTCATATTATTTAATTAAATATTGATTTTAATTAAAAATTAAATTTATCATATTTAGAATATTATTTTTGAAAAATGGAGTTTATTTTTGTATTCTATATATTGAAAAATGGTTAGGGTGATTTTTTGGGATTTCCTTGAAATACATGAATTTTTTATGAATAGTAAAATACAATAAATTACAATAAATGATAAGTACTTGATTTACTGCATCATTGGTGATTCAAGGATGATGTAAGCCCACTTGGTCGAAACTCAAATTCCATTATATCTATTTGGGGTCAAATAAATCAATAATATTCATAACTCAGAGCAAAAATATTAAAATATTAATTAAAATAATGTAAAATCTCTCATCCCCACCACTATATAAACCACCCTCGCCCCCTATTCTTCCCACAAAAATAAATCCTCAAGCCTTGCATAAATTTTGGAAAATAATCTTCCCAAGACCTCTCCCCACTTCTAATACCTTCTACTCTCACTAAAAGGTAAAAAATGGGTTTAAGGAGTTTATCAAGGAGGTGTACTCAAGTGGTGAACATCTCTTCAATTTTCTTTCGAATTATTCTACAAGTTTTATCATTTTTTCTCTCGTCCCACCTAACCTCATCCAAATTCAATGATAAATTCAGTACCTTACTATTATTTTAATTTTAATTATTCTAATGGAATATTTCTTTTCCATCTCTCCTTTTATCTTCCTTTTATAATATAAATGCAATCACCATCTAAGATGTGTTAATTTATCACACTTGACGATTTCGGGTTCTCAATTTGCAGTACTATCATCAAGTCTAGTCCTTAAACCCTTTTAATGGTAGAAAAAAATCTTAATATATGTATTTTAAGTCATGCAATGTTCCGGAATCCAAACACACTAATAATACAAAATAATAATACAAAACAAGTTCATTATGCAGAAAATGGGGAAAGTTAATCCAAGAATTTATCAACAACATTTAACAAATGAATCATCCAAATGTATATAACCAAAAATCATTATTAGATAATTTATAATATCCAAAATTATATATATTTTTAATTATGTATTTTAAACACATTTCAAATGAACATCCATTCATGAAAAAAAGTAAACCGGTAATGAAAACTGAGGAAGAAAATTCTTCCAAAACAATAAAATTGAATCTCTTAAAAACCCAAAAAAAATGTCATTAATGAAACATATAAAGTTATACCAAATCAATTAAATGTTTATGAGGTTCATGAATTATTAATTAATTGAGCTATTTTTCTTATTCAGGTCGTTTTGAACAATGAAGAACACCTTCGAGCTTAAGGTAAGGGGTATCTTAACTCAATTTACATTTGTTGAGTTAAACATCAATATCATTGGTTTTGTATTTTCACAGAATATACGCGAATGAAAAATGATGGTTTTATTCTGTATATCAACTTTTATTGAGTGGAAGTATTTATGTCACACATAATTATGTCATAGATTTTTCTTCAATCTAATGATATGATCTTGGTATGGTATCCTTTATCTCACTTTTTTTCAAGAATCCCCCTTATGTTGTGCCCATTTATTTTTAATTCCTAAAATGGGGTATGTTTTCACACATCTCCCATAATACCCTAATGCTATATAATTATTGGTATACCCCTTTACCACTCATTAATCCCTCATAAGAATAGCAGTTACCATGAGAAAATGTTTGAAAAGGGTTTTCTCATCTCACATTAATTTCTTTGAGATTTCTAATGTTCTCCAATTGATTCTTGAATGTGGTTTTTGTGTACATAAATTTATCATATAATATAATGATTATCTTTATATTCATGGTATTCAAGGATTAATTTGATAGTAGGGGACTTTGTCCCAATTTTCCATTTCGTTGTGACTTACTTTGTATTGCACACCTAATAATTATTATATAGTATACCTACTGCCCATTTGGGATCACTTTTCATTTGAAATTATATTTCTATTAAATATCCATATTCTCATATCATGGATATAATTATTGTCTAGGGAGTATACCATTTTACATAAGGTATTTATTTTGAATATTGTTTTAACTATAGAAGTGTTGATGAATCTATATCCGCTATTCTATATAGTTAATGTAAATGCATATTGATATTGTACTAAATCTACGTATAAAGAATTATTTGGACATGAAGTGAAGGGTGGGGCCCGATATAGCCCCTCGATGCATCAACAGGTCTCATGATAAAATCAGTTGCGACAAAACACTCGAGTTTGTTTCCAAAAAATTAGATAGGTTTCTACCCACAAACTAAAACATTTTAATGGTATTATGGTATAATTTTATAGATACATGAAATCCAACTAATAAAAATTCTATTTATTCCATATTAGTTTTTAATATCAATGAGTTTTTTGTTGAGTCAATAATGTTTCTTTATGGATTTTGCATTATTCTATTTTTAAAAAATCACAATCAATCTATCTTCAGGAAAATTATATTTGTCATATGGATTATCATTATATGGGAATGTGTACCTTCTCTAAATTTTTTTTATTCTTATATAGGTTTTCATTATTCATTTTATAGTCTCTCTAAATCAATCTCATTTTATAACTAAATCTAAAATTCGATTTTATATCTAAATCCTCAGAATCTTTTAATTCCTTTGATATAGAGTGTTCTGATATTCAGGTTCAGAATTCTCTGAAATTCAGGTAACAAATTTTCTGAAATTTAGTTTCTGAATTCAAAGAAATTCAGATTTCTAATTGTTTAGAATTAAGACTCCGAATTCCAAAGCATTATGACTCCAAATTCCATAAAATTCAAGCTCCGAATTCCTCATAATTCAGTTCCCAAATTACTCAAGATTCAGTATCCGAATTCCTCTGAATTCAGATTTCAAATTTCATATAATTATGACCTAGAATTAATCATAATTTAGATTCCAAATTCATTGGATTTCAGACTCCGAAATCTATATAATTCTGGTTTTGAATTATTTGGAAAACATTATCCAAATATCCAAACTCCAAATATTTATCTGGTTAGATTCCAAATTCTATTTTTCCTTAAACTCAGAAAAATAGATTTTGTTAAGTTACTTAATTTTCCTTATAATTTTTATGAAACAATGTCATTCAATCTGTTTCAAACTGAACGTTGTTTAAGGGACACATGTACAGGTCCCTCTACTATTCAAGAAAAAATATTACCATTAGTCTAACATCCCAAGAAAATAAAGAATATGACATTTTTATATTTATTAATAATTTTTATTAAATATTAATTTTAACGGGGATTTTATATTCAAGTGCATACCTGACACGCAACAATGGGATTCTTTGATGTTTTATGTTGCACACAATATTGAATCACAAGGAAAAATAATTATATATTATTATTATAAATCATATTTAACACCTAGCTGTGTTATTAGAGGTAATGAATATAAGTAAATACTATATAATTATACATGTTTGTTAAATGTTTTTACAATTATCTAATAAATCTTATAGGCGTCAAATGTGAATGAATCTAATTTTAAGCAAAAATACTCGAATATTCTTTAAAAGGTCAATTTACAATTGTTTAATGGAGAAACCTCAATATATATAGTTTGGGTCACTTTTATATGTTCTATTTTGAAAAATAAAATTCTTCTTTAGAATCGGGACATCAAAATTTACTATGGGAAATTTTTTGGTATTTTTCTAATGAAGTTCATTTTTTAAATGAATAGTGAAAAATACTGTATTTTAATTCCAAATGGCCTTTTAATAAAATTTATTTATATGGTTAGAATATATTTTTAACTGGTTTTAAATTGTAATTAGATTATATTTTTACCATTTAATCCAATAGTGGTCATTGGAATTAATTTCACTTTGAAATTGGACATAAACAAGGGTCACTCTTTTGAAAGATATTATTTCATAAAAACACACCTTTTATTTTGACAGTGGGAATTAATTTCTACCACTTATGTGATTTGAATATGGAAAAATGGATTCCATATTTGGAATCAGGAGGTCCAAGTTGTGTAATTAGCCATATTTAATTTTTAGATATTATGAATATTTACTTTTGTAAATATTATATTAAACATGGTTAAAGGGGAAATCTGGTAAATAAGGGTAATAAAATATTACTATAATAATATTAAAATAGAATAACTGGTTTCCTAATACAAGTGGTTGATATATATATGACAATTATCAACCTTGGGTGGATTTTGGGACCCCATGTGGCCACTTGGGAGTGATAATGACACTTTATTTTAATTATCTTAAAGTATAAGTAAAAATGACATAAACAAATATCATTTTGTAAATTAATTTTTACATGAAGCTATATTATCCATATTTTAGACTATAATTATTCATTTGAAATATAAAAATATTTCCTACATAATAGTATTTTTTATAATTTTTAGACATAATATAAATTAAATTATTTATGACACAATAATGAAGTAGTATTTACCTCATCAATAAATGACTTAAATAAATAAGATTATAAATATTAAAACATTATAAAAAACCTATCAAATTATTTTTGGATTATTTTATTTCGATAATTAGTCATCTTATATTAGACATTAATTAGTTTTGGTCTTTTTGAGAACGAATATCTTTATATAATAAAATAATAATTTCACATATTCCTAAAGAGGCCCTCCTCCCCCTTATAAAAATACCTCACTTCTAAATCATTCTTTACACCTCTAAAGCCCCTTGTCTCGTCCAAAACCTAGAAAAATAATCTCACAAGACCCCTATCTTCTACATAGAAGCCTTACCTTAGTTAGAAGTCACTTCAAGAAGTCCTTTTGGTTCAAACCAAAGGGAGTTACCTGAAATAAAGGTAATCGTTTCTCTTAAATTATTTTCTTTTGTTTTACTTCTCCAACCCCTAAACTCTTTTTATTATTTTATTTTATAAGAACACCAATATCCTCCATATATTAGGCTTTTTTATGAGAAGTATTCGAACTACACTTACACACACCTTCATCTAATGGGTAAAGAACATTCTATTTCTGTGGACGGCGAACTACTCCCTCACAAAACAATGATTGTTCAAATATCTTCTACCGCCTCTCATGGTGGCCATTATTGTGGAGATGTATTTATCTATGATATATATATATATATATATATATATTATTTTTATGTTTTCTATATGATTATATATATTTTTTATTTATAGCATACCTTTATGGTTTCTATTATGGGGAAATACTATAATTTCATTTGAGGAAGTGCGGACTACTGCCCCCTCAAAGTGATTTGACCCGTTCATGCCATACGTGAGATGTATAAAGGATGGAGTTATTTAAATTATATATTATATTATAATTGAATTATAATATACCTAGGTATCACTATTTTTTCATTCTATTAAATACGAAATTGAAATTAAAGCAGAGTTCATGCGTACGGACGGCTTGCCGTTTCCCTGAACGGTGCATTTCATTTCATACCTCTAAATGTTATTTAATATTATAAATACATATATATAATAGATATATATGATATATATGATATCTAAATCATTAATATCATTCTTGTGACAATGTAATCTTGACCACATGGACAACTTGTAATTTTAAGTTGTTAATTTTGACTCAAGTACCAAATATCGACAAAATGACCATTATTAACTTAAATGATTGAATAATCTTCATAACATTGTAATAAGTTATATAAAAGGAATAATAAACATGAAAAAGGTTCTCAATAATTTATAAATTAACTTATGTTTCTTATTCAGGAAGAACAAGGAACAATCAAGTCCAGACGGACACGAGGTAAGGGATTTCTAATCTCACTTTCAATTCCGTGAGATTTCCACTGTTCGACACTTATTTATTGCATGTGGTGTATTGGGTACTGACATTTGATTTATATTATCATGATAATTTTTATATTCATGGTATTCTAGGATTCATTTTGTGGTTATTAACTTTTGGTCATATGACTCAATTGATTAAAACGTGGTAAGGGGTTTTCTCCTCACTTTTTATTCTTGTGAGATTCATTTTAAATTTGCCACTATTTACTTTTGTGTGGTGGATTTACTACCCATTATTGCATTATTTATGTAATTATATTTAATATATATTTATTTACATCTTCATTTAATTTACCTTCTTTTAGGGGGTGTATGTTTTGTATGTTATCAAATCAGTAAGTGAACTTTTTCACCCTCCTCTTTTTAATAGACGTCTTTTTGTTATGACTTTTAATATACTTCTTCATATGTAGGGATATGTTCTTCTATATCCTTATTGTTGTAAATGTTTATGTCCATGTGATGAGAAACCATTCTCTCTATAATCAATTCATTTTCTTAATTTTAATGTGACGCCGTAAAGCTGTCAAATTTCTTTAAGGGAACTTCTTCACCCAATTTCAATTATTTGGGTTAAACTTATACATCTTGATCATGTCGTGATATGAATATGTCTGAATAACCTATGATTTGTTCAAACGTAATATCCACTTATATTGAGTGTATTCTTATTTTTGACACATTATTATGTAATTTATTTATCTTTAATCTAAGGATACTATTTTTATAAGGGATTTCGTCTCAATTTATATTCCATTGAGACTTCATTGTTGTTATGAACCAATTCACTCTTATGTGGTGTATATAATGTCCTTTGGCATATTATATCATAAATCCAATTATTCTCATGATATTATAAAGTTCTGATTAAATATTATTCATCAATTATTTTTATTCAAACATCTATCATTTTGTAAAAAAAATATTTACTAAAATATAATTTTAAATGTTTTAAAGATGTATTCTTCGAAGTATTTTTCATTAATGTCCATGTTTTCAAAATGGTTTTTAGGATTTATTTAATTGGACATTAATTTTTTCAAATTATAATTCATTTAAAATCATCAAATTGGAATGGGACACCTTGATTCAAAAATATTTTTATTAAATGTTTGAAATAGTTTTGAAAATGATTTGATAAAGAATTGTTTATTTAAATCTCTTGATTTGATATATTAATATTGGAATGTTTAAATGTTATCTTTACTTTAGGCTAGTGTTATGTGTTATGAATATGGTATGTCTATTGGTCATTGTTTACTTTTACAGGTGGTTCCATGAAAAACCCCTGGCAGGTGATCCAGAGATAGCTGTCCCATCCATTGGGTAACGTGATAGAGGTAAACGTGAATATTTATCCTATGAGATTTAGGGAATATACTATGATGGGTATTAAAAATGTGACTCCATATATAGATGTGATAGCTACATTGTTATTATGATATGGATTCCTCAAGTTACCTTTTTGATTTATGATTACTATGTGTTATTCATGTAAATTATGATTTCTGAAGGCATGTTATGATTAAAAATTATGGTTTAATTGATTTTTATTTATTGATGGGTTAATATTTCCATTACTTATTTTATAAACCTTACTATGATTTTTATGCTCATCCCATGTTGTTGAAATTTTCTTCACATGTTATAAGGTAGTGTTAGAGAAAGAATTATTCACGAATATTTATATCAAGAAAAGAACTCTTTTTTTAAAGAGATTTATTGTTGTGAAAAATCTCTAATAGTACAAGTGTATAATTTGTAATATTCAAGTTGATATGTAATAGTTATGGCCTAATTATCTAAAACTCTAATCCTGAAAAGATCCTCAATGTGAATTCTTGACAGAATTTATGATTATGTTATGTTTAATGCTGGGTCATTATAGTTGGTATCATAGGTCGGTTTAAACTACTTTAGGGGTTAAGATTTTTTATTAGACACATGATTAGTCCCTATGTCTACTATTTCAGTTAAATCCATGTTTTTTAAATTTTCTAGATCAAGAAAATTCAAGTAAAAATGGAAAGAGGAGGATCTAAAACGAAATTCCTATCTCATCTTGATGACTTTCATGAAATAATTATTACAAATTCATGTTCGGATGATTGTGAAACTTTTTATAGCAAAAAAACTCACTTGAAAGTAGTTGTTTGAGATATCAAACACCTCCACTATACGTCATTATCATCATGGATCAAGGGTTGTATTTAAACAAATCATATTTTCACAATATTCTCATATTTTCAAGAAAAGTAAATATTATCAAGGAATTTTCAAATATTTTAACTTATCACAAGATTTTGAAGCATATTATGATTTGGAAAAAGGTGTTGAAGAGGGAGACCCTTGTACAACCTATTTATATATTTTTTTACAATATTGTCTCTCATAAAATACCTATTGTGTTTTAAAAGAACCATTAATTGAAAGTTTCAACTCAAATTCAGTTCGACTATTTTATAGAAATCATGTATTATCAAATCTTTTATAGTTATATGTCATACATGATTATTTTCTAAAATTGTTTCTCTGTGAACAACAATATGACCCATGTTGTACAAGGTGTATTTGGATGAAGGAAGAAAATGATTTTAAAGGATCTCTAAATCATTGTTGCAATGCATGGACCTTCTACCTACATGAACAAGATGAAGATAAAACCAAATGGACACCATGATCAATGTATTATGTTCATTATTTTGGGGATCATTTTATTTTATCATATGGTGGTCAAATAAAAAAATTACAATATATATAAGACTTCCATAATTAAGATGATGATATCATAATGAATTGGGATTAAAGTGAGAGGTATATAGAAACCATTGAAGTTAAAAATTTTACGGTTATTTTTGAGTTTTCTAGAAAGGAATACACGCAGACCGTGTGACAAACCGTCACGTCGAACAAAACTATGGGAATCGAAACGACAAACAATGTGGGATTTGGATTTATTACCAACCACTAGAGTAAATGACGTCCCTAATTAGTATGACTTAGTCTTTTTAGTTAAATGATTTTATTAATCAATAATATGTTGATTTGGGATCTTATGTTTTATCAAATGGATATCCTCAGTATAATAAAATGATTTGGTGATTAAGTGATAAAAGTGATTTTAGAGGATGTTATAACTTTTTGGAACACTGTATGCTTAAGAAAAAGAGAATATTATGCAATTACATTTGTGGAGTATTGGTTGAAATTATATTTGGGAAGAATATCTATTATTATTGTGGACATACAGTGATTTGGGTAATTTATGGAAATGATTAACCTATCATAGAGAATACATGATTTGGTTTATTATGCTTCCGTATGAGACTTTAAGAGTAGTCTATGTTTTTGGAGTTAAATGTTATGATTTACTATGGAAGAATATGTGATTAAATATTTTTGAGTTTTGGGTTTGAATCGTAGTATGAATTATTTTGAAGAATTTTATGGACAATTGTGTATTGAATGGTATTTCATGAACTTTGGGTACTTTTTTCTGAATTTTGGAGATTAATTGTAGTATTTATTTTTTTAAAGGATTACCCTTTGCGGATTATATGATATCATACTCAACATTATGGATTTAGTTGATGTCTAAAGATAATGGAAATATATAGTTCATATTTTGTGGATTATGTGATATTATAGAAGTTGAATCTTGTGCTTTTGATGTGACCAAGTCTTTTTGAATGATTATTGTTTGGAGAAAAGATTAATTTTTGGTAGAAACTTATTTATGGATGAAACACTACTCGATGGTATGTATATTTCTTTGTGTTATTATTCTATGTAGTAAATTAGTTCCTCAAAATTATTAAGAATTGTGTAAAAAAATGTTTTTTGTTTACATTTCTTATTGGGTAAACAATGACCGTTTAACACATCATTTGTTAGTGATTTTCTAGTGGCTAACTTTCTCTTAATCATGTTTTCTATCACCCTCCATCAAAACATGATGCTTTCTCTCTCTTCCACATCTATGTTTTCCTACATGGAATCCTAGTATGGGTTATATTGGGTGACCTTGGAAATTACCTCTCTTTCTTTTAAATTTGTAGTTTTATTTACTCGTTTTACGATGTGAGACTTTAAAGAATGTTTCCAAGACCAATTTTAAAATAGCGAGAACACAATTTTCAAAAGGGGGAAGGGTGTAACATCTCAGGAAAATAAAGAATATGAAATTTTCATATTTATTAATATTTTTAATTAAATATAAATTTTAATGGTGATTTTATATTCATGGGAATAGTTTACCCACATCAATGGGTTTATCCTATGTCTTATGCTGCACACAATGTTTAATCATATTGAAAAATAATAATATATTATTATTTTAAATGGTAGTTAATTCCTAGACATTTTATTAGCGGGAATGAATATAACTAACTACTATATATTTATACATTTATATTAAATGTTTTTACATTTATCTAATAAATTTTAGTGGCTTAAAATGTGAATAAATCAAATTTTAAGCACAAATACTCTAATATTTTTTTAAAGGTCGATTTACCGTCTTTTAATGGAGAACCCTATTTAAATGTAGTTTTGGTAACTTTTATATATTCTATTTTAAAAAATACAATTCTTCTTTAGAATTGGGACATAAAAATTCACTTTGGGTATGTTTTTGGTATTTTTCCAATAATGTTAATTTTTAATGAATAGTAAAAAATACTGTATTTTAATTCAAAAAATAATTTTAATCTAATTTATATATATTTTAATAATACATTTTTAATTTTATTTGATGTTTAATAACATTATATTTTAACCATTTAATCTGATGGTGGTCATTGTAATTAATTTCACTTTGAAATTGGACATAAACAAGTGTCTATCTTTGCATAGATATTATTTCTTAAAAACACGCCTTTTATTTTGACAGCAGAAATTAATTTCTGCCACATCTGTGATTTGAATTTGGAAAAATGGATTCCAAATTTTTAATTAGGAGGTCCATGTTGTGTAATTAGGAAACATTAATTTTTAGACATTATAAATATTTACTACAGTATATATTTTGTTTACCATGGTTAAAGGGTAAATATGGTATATAAGGGTAAAATAATAATAATATATTAATATAAAATTTCACTAACCATTATCCCAATACTATTTTTTTATACAAATATGACCATTATAATCCTTGGGTAGATTTTGGGATCCCATGGGGCCACATGGGAGTGACAATGACACTTTATTTTAATTAACATAATGTAAAGGCAAAAATGACATAAACAAATATCTTTTTGTAAATAAATTTTTACATGATGTTATATAAGTCATAATTTTGACTATAAATAATCATTGTAATGATAAAAATATTTCATACATAATTGTAATTTTTTTTAATTTTTAGAGCTGAAATAAAGTAAATTATTTATGACACAATAATGATGCAGTATTCAACTCATTAATAAATGATTTTAATAAATTAGATTATTAATATTAAAGAAATATCAAAATCTATACAATTCTTATTGGATGATTTTATTTCTATTATTTTTTATCTTATCTTCTACTTTAATTAGTTTTAGACCTTTAGAATCTGAATATCATTATATAATAATATAATTTTTTTACACTTTCTTAAAGAACCCCCTTATAAAAAGCTCTCACTTCTAATTCATTACTCACACCTCTCAAGCCCCTTGTCTTGTCCAAACCCTCCACAAATAAACTCTCATTATCCCTCTCTTCCATTTATAATACTTAACTTCACCAGAAGCCACTTCAAGAATTCCTTTTGGTTCAAACCAAAGAGAGTTACCCAAATTAAAGGTAACAGTTTCACTTAAATTCTTTTATTTTATATCACTTATCCAACCCCTAAACTCTTTTTATTACTTTAATTTATAACAAAAACAGTATCATAAATATAATAGTATTTTTTTATTATAAGTATTCAATCTCCACAAACACACACCTCAATCTATCCTGTAAAAAACATATTGTTTCGATGGATGACGAACTACTGTCTCACAAAATGATGAATATTTGAATATCTCTTACTGCCTCTCATGGTCGCCATTTTTATGGCACTATATTTATATATGATATATATATATATATTATTTTTATGTTTTATTTATTATTATGTATTTTTTCATTTATATCATACCATTACGATTTCCAATATTGGTAAAAGTGATAATTTCATTTGACGAAGTGCGGACTACCGCCCCCTCAAATTGATAGGACTCATTCATTCCATGAATGGGACATATAAATGATGATGTTAATGAAATTATATATTATATTATACTGGAATTATAATATACCTATTTATCACTATGCCTTCATTCAATTAAATACGAAATTGAAATGAAACTAGCGTTCATGCGTACGTACAACTTACCGTCTCCCTAAATAGTGCATTTCATTTCTTATCTATAAAAGTTATATAATATTATATATATATATATATATATGATAGATATATTTGATAAAAATGATATCTAAATCATTAATATAATTCTAGAGATAATGGACTCTTGACGACATGGACAACTTGTTATTATAAGGTGTTCATTTTGACTCAAGTACCAAATATTGACAAAATTACCATTATTAACATAAATGATTGCATATTATTTATTACATGGTAATAAGTTATATAAAAGAAATAATAATCTCTAAAAAGGTTCTTAATAAAATATAAATTTACATTAGTTTATTATTTAGCAAGAACATTGAACAAACAAGTTAAGACGAACACGAGGTAAGAGATTTATTATCTCACTTTCAATTCCCTGAGATTTCCATTGTTTGCAACTTATTTATTGCATGTGGGGTATTGGGTAAATCCCTATGATATATATTATCATGACTCTCTTTATATTCATGGTATTATGTGATTCATTTGGTGGTTATAAACTTTTGTTAAGATGACTCGATTGATTACAACGTCGTAAGGGGTTTTCATCCCACTTTTTACTCCCATGGGATTCATGCTATATTTGCCACAATTTCCTTTTCTGTGGTGGATGTACTACCCATTATTATATTATTTATTTAATATACATTAATTTATGAGTACTTACATCTTCACTGAATTATCCTTCATTCATGGGTTGTATATTTCAAAAGTTACCAAATCAGTAAGGGAACCTTTTCACCCTCCTCTTTTTAAAAGACATCTTTTAGTTATATCTTTTAATTTACATATTATTATGTAGCGATATGTTATTCTATATCCTTATTTCTGAGAATTTTATGTCCATGTGATGAGATACCCTTTTCTCTATCATGAATTCATTTTATGAATATTAATGTGATTCCATTAGGCTATCAAATTTCTGGAAGGGATCTTCTTCACCCAATATCAATTATTTAGGTTAAACTTCTACATCTTTATAATTTAATGATATGAATAAGTGTGAATATCCTCCGATTTTTTCACACATAATATACAATTATATTGAATTTATTCTTATTTTTCACACATTATTATGTAATTTATTTTCCAAAATATAAGGGTAGAGTTTTTATAATGGATTTCATCTCAATTTTCATTCCATTGAGACTTAATTTTTGTTATGCACCAACTCACTCTTATTTGGTGTATATAATTTCCTTTATCATATTATATCAAGAATACCTTTATTCTCATTATGTTATAATGTTACGATTAAATTTTATTCCTCAATTATTTTTTATTCAAGTGTCTCTCATTTTTTTAAAAATTATTTAACTAAAATATCATTCAAAATGTTTTAATGATTTATTATTCTAAATATTTCTTATTAATTTCCATGTTTTGAAAATGTTTTTTAGGATTTATTCATATGGATATTAATTAAATCAAATGATAATTAATTTAAAATCTTCAATGTGATATAGGAACTTTGATTCAAAAATATCTTTATTAAATGTATTAAACGGTTTTGAAAATGATTTGATAATTCATTGTTTATTTCAATGTCTTGAATGGATATATTATGATTAGAATGTGGAAATTTTATCTTTACATTATGCTTGTGTAATGTGTTATGAATATGTCATGGTTATTGGTCATTGTTTACGCATATGGGTGGTTCACTGATAAACCTAGGGTGGGTGAGCCCGAGATATCTCTCAAATGCATTGGGAAACGTGACGGAGGTAAAAGTGAATGTTTCTCCTAAGAGGTTTAGGGAATATACAATGATGGTCATTCCAAATGTGACTCCCTCTGTAGCTATAATAACTACAATGTAAGTATGATATGGATGCCTCATGTTAACTTTATGATTAATGATTACTATGTGTTATTCATAAATATTATGATTTCGGAAGGTATGTTATGATTGCAAATTATGGTTTCATTGATTTGTATTTATTTATTGTTTAATGTTTTCTTACCTTATTTTATAAACCTTACTGAGCTTTTTAGGCTCATCCCATGTTTTTGAAATGTTATTCACAGGTTATAAGGAAGGGTTAGAGAGAGTAAGTATTCACTAAGATTAATATCAATAAAAGAACTCTTGTTTTATTTAAAGAATTTTATTGTTGTGAAAAATCAGTTATAGTAGAAGTGTCTACATTGTAATATTCAATTTGATATGTAATAGTTATGTCTTAATTCTCTAAAACTAAAATCTTGAAAAGTTCCATAATTTAAATTCTTGACATAATTCAAGATTATTTATTTTTTAAGGCCGGGTCTATATAGTTATAGGTAGGAGACGACTGTTATATTAGTGCCTATAAATAAGAGCTCATTTGAATGAGATCCCTACAGTTCCATCACTTTGGAAATTACATTCTACCGAAGTGATTTCTTGAGAGATAGAGAGAATATTTCATGCCTTGTGAGTTTTTGAACATCATGTTCATATTACATCATGTGACAAGAATTATTTCTGATTAAAATCGAGGGCTTCCAGGGATAGGAAGACAAAGAAGCCGACTACCTTAATGTTCAAGGACTTACAGCGATAGGAAGACAAAGCTGTCAACTTCCTTAAAGTTCAAGGTCTTGTGAGGATAACAAGACAGACTTCGATATTCCTTTTGAGGGATTACCCTAGTGTGGGTAAAACTAACTTTCATGAAAGTATAAATCAAGGAACATTTATCCAAGGTTATTGGATAACCTACTATTTGGGTTAAAATATTTACTACATGTTACTTGTTTTGTTTCATGTTTATTTCTGTTGTAATTTTACAATGGAAGAATATATAACATTCTTATAATTTCATGTACTTTTTTATACTTTGTTAAGTAATATTTTATTCGCTCTAAGGTAGATTCTTTTCATTGTAAACTTTCCTCTAGTTTTATTTCCGGAACCATATTTCTGGAACCTAGCATGTTTGTTTAGTAAGAACTAAAAAAGGTCTTGGGAATTTACCTTGTTTAACATTGTTAAACATTGATTTCATTAATATTAAAAAGAAATTTTTTAAAATGAATAATTCAGCCCCTATTGAAATTGAGCATCAACATAATTATTTCTATCCTACAATTGGTATCAAAGGAGGTATGTAAATTACTTATATTCACAAATAATTTTTCTTTCACAAGTATTCCTTATTCTAAATTTTATTGGTTAACTTTTCTTACTTATGGTATTCTTAGAGATTTTTATCATTTTTATAAACCTTTTCTAATAACATGTTTTTGTTGAATGATATTTTTTTAGAGAATGGCAGAAATGAATGTCGGCTCGATTGATAATCTGAATTCTACTAGACCACCTATATTTTATGGTATTGATTATGAATACTAGAGGGACAGAATGAAGACTTTGGTTATTAATATTTTATTAGAATATTTTGAAATTTTTATTAGATAATATAAAAATATTTGACAAGCAATTCAAAACCTTTACCAACCAAGAAAAGTCAGAATATCAACTAAATTACATGGTACACAATACATTTCTATGTTATATGACTAGGAACATATATTGTTAAATTTATTCTTATGAAGCTGCTAACGACATCTATAACAAATTAAAAGTTACACATTTTGGTACATCTAATGTTGTAGAGACTAGATGAGGTATTCTTATATAAGAATATCGTGGATTTTTATTTCCTTTTAAAGAACTAGTTTTCAATGTGGAACAAAGATTTATGACTATTTTCAATTGTTTATAATATATGGATGAGAAGGGTATTGATGATGAATCTCAAATAGACAATATTATTTATATTATTCCAAATGAATGGGTATTCAAAAGAACAACTATTTATGAGAATATGAAAGTATCTCAAATTAATCTTGATGAAATATTTGCAACTCTTCTTCTACATGAGACAAGAATGAAAAGAGATACTGATATGAATAAGAAGAAGAAGAATGGAAATAGAAGTGTATATTTTATTACTACAACATACCAGAATCATGGAATGGTTTTAAGATCCATGTCCAAGAAAGTCAATGTTTTATCTGATTCTAGTGAAAGTGAACAATCTAAAAATGAGCTAGAAAATATTGTTTGAATGATAAACTAGATAGTCAGAAAGTAAGAATTTCAATGTAGATATAAGGGGAAAGAATGAAATGACACGTAAGATTCTGAATTCACTTACTACGAATGAAAAATAGTTGGGAATATAAGGACATATTGTCCTATGATTAAGAAGAAGGATATAAAGGAAAATAATTCGGAGAGGAATAGATAGAAGCACTAGAAGGAAAAAGATAAGAAATATTTTAAGGCTAATGACACCTTCAGTGCCAGTGTTGGTTACTATTCATATGAATCCATGGATTATGAGTCATCAAATAAGAAGAATTGTGGTCTACTAGCCAAATTACCCATTTAAAATCATTTTCTAATGGACAAGGTACACAATGCTAAATATATTACTAATTTATATTTGAATGAAAGTTATAGTGATGATAAATATCATTAATCTTCATATGATGAGTCCTCTAGATCAGAAGATAAAAATTTACCTTCTTATAAAGAAGTGTCTAGGTTTTCTAAACTTCTTGAGGATGAAAATTCTAAACTCAAGAAAAAGCTCAATAATGCAAATCCTAGAATATATATTTTAACTAAAGAATTATTCTATCTTCCTAAATATGTAAATGAGAAAGTTTTTTATTTTGGAAATGAATAAAAAAACCTTGAGGAAGTTAATTCTGATAAGGATAAATGTTATAAATATCTTGAAAATGTAATTCAATTAAAAATATTTTATAGGCTAACTCTAGTTCTAAAACTAATAACCTTGGGGATAAAAACATTTTTATTAAACTAATATTAGAAATTTTTTCTTTATGGGAATGTATATAAAATTTTACCCTAGTTATGGAATATTTTGACAAGGTGTATTCCAAAATTCTACCGTGATGAAATAGTTATCGATTTGGTTATACCTTTTCTAAAACTATTTTTTGTAATAAATATTTTGATCCTCAAAGTGTATCATTTTTCACTAAATATAAATGTGGTGGACATTTAGAGAAAAAAATTTATTTAAAGAAAACCCAATCATTTGGTTTTCATGATGCTAATATTTCAAGGAAATTGTGGAATCCTAAAATTTTGATTTCTAAAATTTATGGGTCCCAGAACGTTTGGATTCCAAAAGCCTAATTTTTTTGTATTCAGGAAAACGAAGAATTTACCAACAACAATACATGATACATGTATAGTAAATGTTCTCACATATGACTGATAACTAAAACCTCTTTGAAAATATTATCAAAATGAAAGGAGGAAAAGTAAATTTCGATGATAATGATCAAGGAAAAATTATTGGTATAGGAAACATTGTTCTTATTGGAAAAACATTAATTTCAAATGTTTTATTTCTATAAGGTCTTATGAAAATCTCATTAGAAAAATTTAATTAGGTGATGAAGGGTACCTTGTGAATTTTAGGAATGATAAATGATTAGTACACAATTTCAAAGAAGAGTACATTCTTACTTCAGATAGGCAAGATAATGTATACATACTAAACATAGAAGACCATATTATCCAAGATATACCTTGTATTAGTACAATGGAAGATCAATATTGGTTATGTCATAGAAGGATATGACACTGTAACCTTTATAATCTATTACAACTCTCAAATAAATGACTTATTAAGGATCTACCAGAGCATATATTTGATTCATCAAATGTTTGTGATCCTTTTCAATATGGAAACAACATAAATCATGTAATAAATCATTCGATGAAGCCTCAATATATGTTTCATTTCAATTAGCGCATATGGATATTTTTGGTCAAACACAAACTAGAATCATTGGAAGAAAATATTATGTATTTGTCTTAGTTAAGGATTACACTAGATTTACGTGTGTATATTTTTGAGAAAAGAAATATGAATATTTTTATTATTTGAATATTTTTAGAGACGATGTTAAAAATGAGAAAAATCTTACATTAATAACTAATCATAGTGATCATGGAGGAGAATTTCAAAATTGAGAATTTGATGATTTTTGAATTAAAAAAGACATTACTCGTAACATTACAGCTCCAAGAACTCCTCTGAAAAATGGTGTTGTTGAAATAAGAAATAGAATTCTTCAAGAGATAACTAGAACCATGTTGAGTGATTATTATATAGCCAAACACTTTTGGTCTCAAGGTGTAAGTACTACTTTTTATACTATAAAACGAGTTTCTATTATACCTTTTAATAAAAAAACACCTTCTGAGTTATGGAATGGTAGAAAAATTAGACATCCCTACATCAGAGTATTTTGTTTCCATGTATTCATTCTTAATACTAAATATAATTTACATTAATTCGCATCCAAATCTGATGAATGAATTTTCCCATGCTACTCCACAACTTCTGAGGCTAATAGAGTTTTTAATAAAAATATATGTACTATTGAAGAAAAAGTGGAAGTTAAATTTGATAAAACTGATACTTTTATTTTTAAACAACCCCAACCTACATTTTTGGATGTGTTTTCAAAAATTGATTTTCAACCCTCAATAGAAGACCCTTAGGATACGGAAAATTTCCATGAAAATATTTCAGATGCATTTACCCTAGATTATTTCCTAACAGATGTTGATGAATAGGTTTTATAAAACCCAAATCAGTTGTTTTTGAAGAATCATCATAGTGATAATATCATTGGTGATGTAATTCTACCTGTACAAACTAGTTATTCCTTAAGAAATTATGTAGAACACCTAGAATTACTTTCCCCATTAGAACAAAAAATCACAGATGATGCTTTAGGTGAGGATGATTGGATTAATTCCACGAAATATGAGCTAAATTAATTCATAAGGAATAATTTATGGACCTTGGTTGAAAGACATAAGGAAACATCTATTATTGGAGTAAAATGGGTCTTCAAAAATAAGTGTGATGAAAATGGAATAATTGTATAAAATAAAGCTATATTAGTTACTAAAGGCTATAATCAGCAATATGGAATAGGTTATGAATAAAAATATTCTCTAGTATCTATACTTGAATCTATTCATATTTTACTTTCCTTAGCAGCATTCTTTAATTTTAATCTTTTTCAAATGGAAGTAAAATATGATTTTCTTAATGGATATGTTGAAGAAGATGTTGATGTAGAATAACATCTTGGTTTTGAAGACAAAAAACATCCTGAACATGTTTTGAATCTTATGAAATCTTTATATGTACTTAATCAAGCCCCTGGAGCCTGATATGATACCCTTAAAGGATTTTTGTTACCAAACAATTATGTTTAGGGAACTACTGATCCAATTATTTTTCTAATAAATGATAAGAAAAATGAATTTAATGTTAAAATTTAGGTTGAAGACATTATATTTGGTTCAACTCAGCAATCTTTAACCGATTCTTTATCGAATCTAATGAAATATGAGTTTTAAATGAGTATCATTTGTGCGTTAAAATTTTTCTTAGGATTTAAAATTTCTCAAAAACCAGAAGGAAAATTTATATCTCAACACAAGTATATTAAATATATTCTTAATATGTATGTATATGAAAACACTAAGAGTGTAAGTACTCCAATTGGTATGTCAAATTCCCCAAATCTTGATGAAACTGGGAAACCAGTAGATCAAACATCATTTATAGGTATGATAGGAAGTCTACTATACTTGATAGCTATTCATCCAGACATAATGTTTTTAGTATACTTATGTAAATGATATCAATCCAATCCAAAGGAATCTCATTTAAAAGCAGTAAATAGAGATTTTCGATTTTTAATGGGAACTGTGGATTTAAGACTATTTTATCATTCTGGAAATTATTTTGTTTTAAAACTTTTTTTGGATTTTGATTTTGGTGAGTGTGGAATGGATAGAAAATATACATCCAGAAAATTTCATTTCATAAGAGATTTATTACTTTTTGGTCATACAAAAATCTACACTCAGTAGCACTCTCAACTTCTAAAGTAGAATATGTAGCAGCTTGATGTTGTTGTGATCAAGTGTTGTGGATGCAACACACACTCACAGACAACGTCATGAGTTATACCAAAAAATAGATATCGTGTGATAACACTAGTTCCATTTCCCTAAGAAAAACACCTACACATGACTCCCATTAAAAACAAATAGATATTAAACATCACTTTCTTAGGTGTCACACATAAAAAAGAGATATCATTCTTCAATTTATTGGAATGCAAGATCAACACGCTGATATTTTTAAAAAACCATTACCCTCCGATATATTTATATATATTAATCAAAAGTTAGGAATGAGAACTGTAAGGTAATATTCCATATTAATTTTTTTAAAACCTATCTCCTTAAAATAAGAAACTTATTTTCATTGGGGATGAAAATTTTCTTGATAATCAAAATGTTTCTTAATCAAAATTTTCAGTAATCAAAATTTATCAAAATAATTTTTTTTTTCTAAATCCCTTTTTTTAGTAATCAAATTTGTTTTCTTAAATATCTAGAATCAAATATCTGAATTCAAAATTGTTTTCTTCCTATGAAATCCAAAATTTAAATTTTTTCATAATCTAATGTTCTTTAAGAAGAAAATTATTCATTACGAATATTTTTCCTTGAAATCTAGAAGTAATGTTTTATTACATAAAATTTCATAATCAAATTTTTATTATTGGTATTTTCCTCTCTTTTTATGAAAATTTCTCGGATTTACGTTTCCTTAAATCCGAATGTTTTACCATAAAAATATCTAAAGATTAGAACCTACCAAAATTCTTCATCAGCTTTCATATCCACCATCCAATTCAATTGTGCTTGTTACAATGGTTGGATAAATCTGGGATGTTGAATCTTTTCTTCAAACACCTATATAAAGGCCCCCAAAATGGTTTTCCCACATCGGTTTTCAGGCTCCTGCGTGCCGAAGCTTCACCTCTCTATATAAGGGTTGTTCAACATTTCCTGTTTGCACAAATCTGAATGTCTTTGGAGCTTCTCCGTAAAAGAATATGTTTTATTTTAATGAATATTTTGAATGTAGGATCTACATATAAATTTTATTAGATTTGATGTTCTTCATTAAATATGATTCTCTGATTTTGAAGAACATAAATTTCAATGGCTGGGACAGTTTTCTAAACCAAAGCCACAAGATCTGGTTTATCTAGAGTTGCTGGTAGAATTTTATAAGACCATAAATTTTTTAATAAAGGTGGGAGATATATGTTATCTTTCAAAACTTATTGAAAAACATATTACCTAACCTACATTACAGAGGCCAGCACAATTGGAATTCCATATGAGGGGAAAGATGAGTTCTTCCCCCACAAGTTACCAGATTTGACAGGATCTTTTAATAAGGAGAAGGATTTTAAGAACCTTGGTTTTATAGAAGTGAATACTTCCAAGATTATTCAATTATCTACAAATTTTAGGATTCTTGAGTTATGGGTTCATGGTTTTTTCATTCTGAAAAAATGTGTTAAGGAAACCCTGAAGATAAGTGACATTAACATTCTCGATTTTTTGTTGAATCTCAGAAAGATTAATCCGGTAAAGTATATCTTTCATAAAATTATGAATATCATGAATGGGACTATAAAATATTAGATCATTATATATCTGACTATTATTTCAAAGATCATAGTCCTTTTCATAGAATCATTCAAAATTCTTTACAGTTCTAAGCCACTGAATTTCATGGTTATGTTGTTGAGTGATGATACACTCAAAAGGATGGTGGTTGGCTATAACAAGAAGTCTGTATAATTTTATGACATGTCTGAAAGTGAAATAAAATCTTAATCCAAGGAGTCATAAGTATCTGAGACTTCCAAGATGGTTCAAAGGAAGATAACGCATAAGAAACAAGACTCAATGAAAAAAACTCTTGCAGTTCCGGAAATCCAATCCCCACCTCCAAAATATAAGATGAAAAAGACCTATCCGGATGAAGTAGTGCCTAAGTGGGGAGAAGAAAAGAATAAAAATAAGGTAGAAGATAGTATCTTTGACTTAGATATTTTTGTTACAAAAGAATTAATGATTAAGGCTGTTGAGGAATTTGAGAAGCAAGAAAATGAGAAGAAACAAAAGAAGAAGATCTCCGACGTTGAAATAGTTCAAGCTCCTCTCATGGCTACCAAAAAATATTTTGGAAAAGTCTATATTCCTGAATAATTTCAACAAGATTATCTTTTAGTGGAGACTCCATGGAAGAAAATGGTTATTCAAGAAGCAGGAGAAGAGGAAAAAATTGTGCAGGAAGTGGGAGTGGATGAATAATATGAGGAAGGATGTGACAACATAGATGATATAATAAGGAATCTTGAAGAATACTGTGAGAAGTAAGTCTTTATCAATAAATATCACTCCGGACTTCCCATAATGAATCCTCCAAACATGCTTCCCCATGAAAAGATGTAGAGTTCCAGGAAAATGTTAACAAACCAATAGAATAAGAGATAATAAATCACGAATTCATTCAACTAGAGGATCTGGTGGAACATGTGTAAAAGTAAAAGGATAATGAAGATAAGAAAGTTCAACTACTAGATAGAGAATGTGAATCACCAAAGGATGATGAGATCATTTTGAGAGATGATAATGTTAAATATTTGATAGCTAATACGCCGTTTAAAGATGTGGTAGCTAAGAAAGATGCATGTAGATCATCCAAGAGAAAGGCTGTTGAGATAGAGAAAGAAACATCTGATTCAAAATTTTCCTCTCTGGGTCATGAATTTACAGTTAAATACCTAAAGAAATTGGTTGACACAATTCCCTTGTTTTTGAACATTGACTTATTATTTCAGATGATTTATAATTATTTTAGTCTAAATTAGGATTTTGTTTCCATTCAAATGGAAACATTTGTTAGGCTTGAGGCTGATTATAAATCTTTTATCATTAGGTATGATGCACACATAAGGTTGTGAAAGGAAATTAAAAGGTGTTACAAGAAGAAAATTAAAGAGTTGATAAAATTTTATGACTTTCAAGACAATGTGAATGATGATTTTGACACCGAATATGTCAAGATCAAAGACCTTACTACAACATTAAATGAGAACCTCAATCTTAAAAAAATATTTCGAAAGCAGGAAGTGAAGGATCTGAATTGGAATCACAATTTTATTACTATTAGTTTAAAGAGGGAATGAGATCTCAAAATTGAATTCGATGAAAATCTTAGTAAGAACGAAATGATTTTGTAGACTCATGAAGAATTTATTATGTCTAAGGATGAAAAAATCAAATGTATAGAGAAGAAAAATGAGGACAATGAACAACTTCTCAATCTCTTTGAAGATGATCATGATGATTTTAAAAAGATAAAAAATATTGTGAAGAACTTGATGCCAAAGGAGAAAGAATGATGATTTTTCTCAATCCTACATTTTGATGTATTATCTTTCATGTAAAATTTCATCCTATCACAATAAAATTTTGATTTTTATTCATGTCTTTTGTTGCATATTAATAATATTTCAGGTACCTTTTAATTTTTCCATTATTTCTATTCATTTTGGAAAATCACTACGGGGGATAAAGGAATGATAAATAGAATACTTAGTAAAGAAGAAAATTCCAGAACTAATGGGGAGTTTATCTAAGGGGAATATTTATCAAAGAATATTTTCTTATACAAGAAAAAGAAAAATCTCATTATGGAAGTCAAGAATATGATCCTTTGGGATTTCAAAACCTAAGGGGGAGTTAGACATATTCACCATGATCCATAATAAAATGGAGACAAGTATTTCTTTTGAGTTTATAAAGAAAAATTATATTTTGTTATATTATTTTTCATAAGGATGTTTTTACATTAAAAAAATGGGGAGATTGTTGATTAAATAAGGTTTCCTTATGAATTTTTGATTCATCTATGTTTTGAAAATCCAAGCCACTATATCTTATTGAAAATTATATTTTACCTTTGGATTATCTTTATAAGGAAAATTTTTCCTTCCATAAATATATTTCTATCCTTATCTATGTTTTCATTGTTCATTTTATAGTCTCTCAAAATCTAAGTCATTTTATTCCTATATCTATAATTCTATTACATATCTAAAACCTCACAATATTAAAATTCCTTGGATATAGAGTGTTCAGAATTTCATGTTCTGAATTCTCTAAAATTTTGGTTTTAAATTCTACAAAATTCAGGTTCGAATTCTCTGAAATTCAGGTTCAGAATTCTCTGAAATTCGGTTTTCGAATTATATGAAATTCATGTTCCAAATTCTCTGAAATTACAATTCCAAATTCCTCCAAATTTTGACTCTAAATTCATCAGAATTCTGACTCCAACTCCTCTGAATTAGGACTCTGAATTCCTTAGAATTCTGATTCATAATTCATTAGTATTCATAATCCTAAAACTATATATTTCAGGTTCTGAATTCATTGGAAAAAAAATCCGAATATCAATGTCTTATAGACTCTGAATATTTATCTAGATAAACTTAGAATTATATTTTTCCTTAAACTCTGAAAGATAGACATGGATAAGTAAATTCATTTTCTTTAATCTTATTATGAAACGATATCATAGAATTTTTTTCTAACTAGCCTTTTTTTATGTGACACATGTACGTGTACTTTTGAGAATCAAGGAAAAATAACACTATTGGAGGAGGCAACTGACCAATAGAGAAGTGACTATAAATATGAGCTCATTTGAATGAGTTTACTAATGTTCCATCACTCTAGAGATTTCATGCTACTAAATTTATTTATAGTGAGAAAAAGTTTCATGATTTGGGTGGTTCTGAAAAGATTGTTCATATTGCTTCATGCGACTCCGATTGTTGCTGAGTACAATCGAGGGCTTCCGAGGATAGGAAGATAGAGGTGTCGACTATCTTAATGTTCAATGACTTCTGGGGATATGAAGACTGAGGTTTCAACTACCTTAATCTTTTAGGGCTTTCATGGATAGAAAGATAAACTTTGATATTCCTATCGAGGGATTACTCTAGTGTGGGTAAGACTGAATTTCATGAATGTACTAATCAAGAGACCTTTATCCACAATTTTCAGATACACCACTCTTTAGATAAAAAGATTTCATACTTGTTACTTTGTTTTCAAGTTTATTTCTGATATAATTTGATAAAGAAATAATTTATAACCTTCTAATACTTTCATGTACTTTTTTATACTCTTATAAGTAAGATTCTATATGCTTTATGGTAGAATATTTTCCTGGTAAACATTCCTTAATTTTCATTTCCAGAACCATATTTCCAGAACCTAGCATGTTTGTTTAGTAATAAGTAAAAGTGGTCTTGTGAATATACATTGTTTAACTTTGTAAAAAATAAATTTCCTTATAAATATAAATGAATATTTTTAAACATATAATTCACCCACCTCCTGTAATTGAACATCTACATCATTATTTTGATCCTATAGTTTTCACTATGACAAAATATATGGATGCGTTTTCATTCTCAGTGTACTAATGGCATAAGTTTTTCATTTATTCGCCATGCCATATTGACTATGCTATGTTGTTTATTATTTAGTTATAATTGATCCCTGCTTCCACTATTTGTAACCCTTATTGAGCATTTGATCTCACCCCTTTCATTTTTTACCTTCAACAGGTTATGAAGAGAAGATCATTTATTTAGTTTTCGTAGATACAGTTTCTAGTTTTTTTATATAATGTATTCTGTTACCAATCCAATGTAATGTTAGTTACAATTATGTATATAGATTCTTGAATACTTCAAAACTGATAATTCCATCAGGGTTTCATTCCTTTTAACCATCCTAATGTAATATTAAGTGCACCGACTTTGGTCAAGAGGGGTCGGGGTGTTACAAGGTAACTCAATTTTGAAGGTTTGTGGTGTAACATAATCATATTTGTTGGGGATTAAATACAATATTATTCTAATTTTGAGTTGGGTAAAACCACGAGAAAGGATATTTCATGTTAAAATTATAATTAATTTATTTATATTAGGAAGAAATGATTACATAATATTAGGATCCTTTCTTCTTTTAAGTTTCTGATCTTCTAAAAACCCATTCAGTTTATATTCATTTATCTATAAAGATTCATGTGTATAATCCCTATAGGGGTGACCCCCAAATTCGCCCTTGAAATGTGAGTAATTCCAATTGATTTATGTGTGATAACACAGTGAATCACAATTCATTTATTGTTTATAGTGATCAATGTAATATCCTTCAGTATTAATGAATTTATTTTCGTTCATGGGAGGAATATTGGAAGAATTTGGTAGAGAGAGATAATTTTGAATAGTGCAATATTTCTCTCCCCTTGATTTTTTATTATACATAAAAAATAAACAAAACCATATATATAAATATATAAGCTGTTTGGTTAAAATAAATTTGCATTGAATTGTAGTCCATAAATAATATTATACTATTTTGAAAAACCTCAAGCCATATAATAATGATCATATTATTAATTTATTTCATGCGCCAACATGTAAATTGATAAATATTATTTTACAGGATTATAAATTAATATTCATTTCCATACAAGATATTGGTAATCTCGAACTCTTCTATAGTTAATTAATACATGAATAAATATTTTATTCACATAAATAAATGTTTTATTCACGATCCAACAAGTAAATATTTTTTAAATATTCAATAAATATAATAAAAAATTTATTCACAATCCTTCGGATAAATATTTATTATATATATTCACATAATAATATAAATTATTTATTAATAAAAAACAACTATTTATTACCTTGTGAATATTAGAAATCAATAAATCATGAATAAAATGTTTTCTCGATCTTGAGAATAATATTTATTCTAATAATTAAATTCAAATTGAATTTAATCATTATCATTAGAAACACATATTATATGACCCTCTGGGGTTTATTCTCATTCTCATATGGAGGAATTTCCTAAAGTAGATGATTATTATCTAGCAATGAGATAAGACACCAAATAAAAATTACATAATTTACCATTGTTAAGAACTACATACAAACTCTTAACGTATAATATAATCTATTTGTATCAATATATCATTAAAGATGCTGAACATATGTGTTGTAAACATATATATTTAATACATCATTCTTCGACCATCTAAAAAAATATTGTTACACTATGGATATGGATTTTATATAAAAATTATATTTTAATCAATGGGCTAACATTTCAAATTCTATAAATATGGATGTGAAAAATCATTCCTCAAATTATCTGTTATGAATATGTCATTCCCAACCCACCCAATGTACCCTACATCCAACCAAGATATGGCATGATGGTTTTTTCTATAAATACAAGTATTCATTCCATGACATGTATTATTGATAATAATATTATCTAAGGATCATTACACATTTATGTAGAAAGGAATATTCAATGATAGTAAAAATGAATAATTCCGACTGGTGGGTATGTTTTCCAAATCCGACGAATTTGAAATTACTTATTTCAAAATTAATGTGAAGAAGCATCACCCACTAACGAGTACTCACACCTAATAGTCTACATACAATGTGACATTTAATAACATGTTATCAGACCATCAAATTAATTTTAATAATATCGTCGTATAATTACATGGTCCTCATCATTCAGGGACCTGATATTTCCTTTTAAGTAGTCAACTACTCTTAGAGATTATCACATACATGTTATGTTGATGATAAATCAATATGTTATAATATATATAAATTATTATTCATTTCATTTAGTATAAATGTAATCATAGTTACAAATTTAGATCATTCTACGGAATCAACTCAAAAAAACTCTATCTTGATGTATAACTAACTACTAACAAATGATTACTTGTCACATGTAAAAACATTCTTTCTTGGAGAATGGATACTGTGAATTGGCATATCACATTCCAATGACGTGGTTTAGAAAAATCCATATGTCTTTGTGGAAAATATATTAAACACAATGTTATTATAGTGAGAAAATCAATCGTATAGTGATATAATTTATTATCCATTAATTTTTCCCATGTAAAATATTTGATAACTCGATTATATTTTAGTCATGTTTTCCCACGATAATGAGAAAACTATTTATTTTTGTACAAGTCAAAACATTAACTAAAAATTATTTAACCACTTCTTATGTCACATTAGAAGCCAAAACCTAATCAGATTTTGTAGATATAGATACCACTTTTTTTAATAAGATATTATTTCAAATTAACAATGAATTTCCTATAATACAAGATCCAATTGAACTAAATGAATTCTAGTTTTAAATTCACCTGATAACTAGTTTCCCACTTTTGTAGAGACCGAGAAACCAACTAGTTATACATAAAAAATTATTTTCAGAAAGTATTAATTAAAATCCCATATAGTTTTGTGGGAGATTTTTGATATTATCCTTAAATGAATCATGTGTCAGTAATATAAAATTCTATGATATATCAAATCACATGAGATGAATTCTTATTAGTTAATATTATGAAATTATATTATATCCGTAATTTGATCATATTACTATACATGTTCAACTAAAAGGATTATATTCCAAAAAATTGGTCTCAAATTATAACATTTTGAATTTTTGAATTCAAGTTAAATATATGAACTATGGGTAAATAGTGAGAAATAATGGATATATCTTGTAGGACATTTTACCAAAAACATGTCTATTTATTTAGGTCTTACATTTGAGAATTTTTATTCCATAGTATTAATATACTAGTAAACCATATATTTTTTCCCATATGTTTTCAAAATATATATCAGGAAATCTTATTGTGATCCCACTAATTGGTTAGAGACACAGGTACCTCATTCATTTAAAAATGAATATTCTACGATTAAAATGAATGATTTTTTCATAAATGAATTTATGAAATCTTTATATCTTATTGGAATTTATTTATTACACCCACCCTTTTATTTATTAAATGTAAATATATACCATAGGCTCTAAATTCAGTTATTTATATAGACATCTACCAGATGGTTTCTCAAAATATAGTATCATTTAAAATAAATATTCCAATATGATGATCTTAGATATTATCGTTGAAAAGTTTAATTCAAAAAATATTTTATTCATGATCAGTGGTGACAATGTTTTTTCATCGACTAAACAATTCAATAATCGATCATGTTATATTGGTACAATATTGATCCATCCATGTCAAATTTATCTTATATACTGACTATAAATATAAGGTCATAGAAACATTCCATGTGAAGAGTCATTGATTCTTAACACATGGAGTCTATTACATGAATTGACATATACATGTAAAACTTATCATATTTACCTTTACTAATTATTTATAGTAATATTTATTTTTATAGAATAATACATGTATCAACCCCTATGGTGAACATAAAAAAATTATTCGATTTTAAATTCCTATACTATATGTGTCTAAGAAACTATTCCTCAAAATAAAATTATTGGAGTCCAGTAGTCCTATGCCAAGTCATGTGAATTCCGATCCTTAAATCATATAGGTTATATCTTATCCCACTATTATTAAATATATTGGATTCCTGTATAGAAATATAGTCAATATTGACTAGAAGATAATAACATTATTGTTTATAGGATCATTAAATCAGATAAAATTTTTTGTTTTTTATGTTAAATTTTAACAAAGGCCATCTTTTAACAAAATGGTTTCAACAAATACATTTGGTAGTTTCCAAGTATATTCATATCAATTCATGATTGATATGATATCTAGAAGAAAATATAGAAGGCATATAATCAGTTTTTTCAATTAGATTTGAAAAATATGTCTTGGATGGAATAAAGAAATATTTTCAATATAAAAAACTGATTTTAGATATTCCTTTTACAACATTCATAATATTGATGTATATAAAGAGATGTGAGTTGAGGATAACTTATACTCTACATATATGAACAATAATTACTCAGATAATATGTTTTTAGACAAGCATGCTTAGATAAAATGGTATGTTAATATGAAATAATGTATTATTTTGTCAATATAGATTCTAAGGTAAATTTTTTGGTAAAAATTATTAAAAAAATGAATTAATAAAACCTGGTATTGAGAAATTGTGACATCTCATTAGATGAAATAGGAATCACCCTTTATTTTCACCTTTTGAGTTCCCTTTATAACCATTCAATCGTTTCTTATTTAATGTATTTAAATACATGTATATTGTTTGAATATTGTATTCAATACAGAATAGGTGATCCTAAACATGAAGAATATACCTGAAGTGTATAAATTTGAATTATTTTTTAAGTCATTAAATTTATTTAGTGTCCATGCATTAGATAAATGAATTGAATTGTTTCCAATTCATTCTTCTTCCATTAGATATATCTTCTCATTGATGTTTTTTGTAAAGGAAAAATTGGATTTATATTAGTATTGTGATATTCATCAATTGTTTTCAAAATTTTCAATAATATGGGTAGAGAAACTAGTTTTTGAAATTCCTTATCCACATGGTGATGCATGGAAAAAAGTCTCATGAGTAAATTATATAGTTTTTTCATTGGGATTGGAAAAAATAAAGATAATTTAGGTGGTAAGGATAATAAGATAATATTAATGGATATGTTATTCTCCATGTAGAATCCTAATTTTTCCAACTAATCAATATACTCCACTATTTTCAACGCATGATCAATAGCTATTTTTTTTATTCTAGTTTACACTGATATAGTGCATTAATAATCATATTAATATCAATTAATTCTTTCTCATTCGTAAGATATTAGAGATGAAATATAATGGCCTAATAATACATGTATTTCTTGTTAATAGAAAACTATATAGGCAATTTAGGTAATATGAAATAAAAAACATAGGAATAATCACCAACATTTGTCAGGTAGGGTAACTTTTCTTCTTCGCTCACATGCTAGGGTGGTAGAATAGGAAATGGGGATTACAAAAAAAATTCAGAAAGTAGTGAATCATATATAAGATTTTACCATATATAGAAATTTGTATTCATATGATTTATGTTATAATCACACAGTTTTTATGGGTTTTCTTTTCCTTTTCTATAATAATTATAACAGATTATTAGAGATTTATTTGATTATAAATTATATCATAAATAAAAAATTTATTAATATAAATATCTTTCAAAATAATTTTCTATGTCCAAATACACCACACCATTAAACTCATTATGTATTGTTTCATTTATATTCTACTATAATGGATATATATTCCCCTTTTCATAACCCGAATAAGTTATGTTTATGAAATAGAAATGTATTTAGGTTCAAATATCTATTCCAAAAACATGCTATAAGATGAATGATCTATTAACGTGGTTCCCCAATCCCAAAATACTAACATTGATATCCTCAATAATTTCATCTAAATTACACCAATACTAGAAAGGTCTACTCCTCATGATGTAAAATGATTTATTCAACTGAAAACAATCATATGAACCTCCTTTATAAATGAAGGTGTCCCAACAAGGGCAGGATAAATAGATAGTTCTAATGGTTTAATGTTTAATTAGGTATTGGAAATTTACGAAAGACAAAATATTTTGTTAAAGGAGTTTTATTTATTATTATAAATTTAATATTGTTTTATCCTCTACAAATATTATGTGAATTTTACTTAAATAATTAACTATAATAGATAAAACATTTACACATACTAAATTTATTTAAATTCAATAATTTCACATCAATTCATTTAATTATATGATATCAACCATCAATCCATAAAATGAATGATTAATAATATAGAATAAATAAATATTAAATGACCCAATAATCAGATTATATAACAGTGGATTTACTGAGAATAAAATAAATCAACCTTTGACCTAGGGGAAAATTCATTATGCATGTCTTGAGATGAGATAAAATATTTCACTTGTACAATTTCTTATCACCTGGCATGGAATCATTATGGGTCCATATATAAACACATCCACATGAATTGGGATACATCATTAGTTACAACTATTTATAACTCACACATAGGTGAGAGAAACCAAAGGATTATTCAATAGAGGTTACATAAATAGCCATGGACACACAATTCCTACATAATAATGTAGGTTGGGATGACTCACTTGTCATAAAATTTGATTTCATATTAAATAATTTAAATAAAATTCGATAAATTAAATTAAATCATCCAACACATATACTTATCATGGTCAAGATCATGAAGGGTCATATATGTAATGTATACACAAAAGTAATTATGTTTACATTAATTTCTATTCTTTCAATATTATTATGTTAAACACACGTTCATTAATTAATTAATTAATTTATTACATTTTATCTTAACAAATATTATAATTCTCTTGGAGAAACCAATGTTAATGAAATTCATGGAATATAAATGGAATTTCAAGTTAGTATCGATTATTATGATTAATTAATCAATAATTTTAATAAAGACATTTAAACCAAAATTAAATTTTGAAACAAGGGTGTGAATAAATAAAATATTTTAATAATTATTTAATTTTCAATATGATTTAATGTAAATTTTTTCTTAGAAAATAAGACAAAACAATAAGTACATTCGAGCTACACACCATGTAACTGAGTTTTCATGTACTAAGGTTAAAAACATAAGGCTTCTTTTATGTGCCTTTCCTAGAAAACATGGAATGTAAAAGATGTATAAATTTCATTTATTAAGCTTTCTATGATTCCAAAAAACCTGCCAAATAACTCATCATGTTCAATGGACATGACTGCCTAACGTGTACAGATTGACTAAATATTGTGTACCACTCATGTCGTGTGTTTTCAAATCTCAATGAATTGATCAACATGTACTTTCTTTGTGATAAAAGGTGAAATTAATGTTGTGTACAACACATATGTGTCATGTATATCACTAATTCTCTAGAATGTTAGTATAACATGTTTTGACCATGTATAACGACAACATTGATTTGATGATTTTTGCTGCTAACTAATATAGACTACACAGTGTGTATGCCAGCTACATGTTGTGTTAGGAAACATTCTATGTTCTAGGTTGACTAGATCTACAAAAATGTGTGAAACAAATGAACCATGTCTAATTATTTATCTATGCATCATTTATCCCATGACATAATGAGCTATAGTTCACTTGGGTATATAACATGTTCTATTTCTATACACCTTGTAATCCCGTGCTATTCTACTAGATTCCGTGAAATATACTGTTGGATTATTTTACCATTCATCATTTTTTTTAAATTCAAGGGTTTTTAATCTTCATTGATAAATTAAAATTTCAAAAACATGAATATTAAATTTGGTTTAAATAATTAATATTATGGGAAAAAAATCCAACCATGGTTGTGTATATTTATAAAAAATCTAATAAATATTTATAAATTTAGAATATTTCAACCCCAACAAAACTCGATGGTTTTGGGCACTGAATAAGTTCCTTTGGTGGGAATTTAAATAAAAATTATTTGACTTTTGAGTTTCTAGAAACCCCGAGAGAGGATCATTCATGTAATATTTATAATTAATTCATTTAGAATAGAAAGAAATGAATACCTCATCGTAGAATACTTTATTTGATGATTTTGTTGAGATACCAAAAAACAATTCATATTACCTGTGCTTCTATGTGTGGATTAAACTTTAGAACCCATATAACGTTGATCCACATGTGCTCCTTTGAACCTCAATCAATGATAATTTATTTCTTGGTGCTATCATGTTGAATCAGATGTGTTGGGTTGTTCATATTGATCACTCTATGATCCTTCAGGCTTGACTGACTTCTTATTTTACTAGAGAGAAAGAGTGGACTAATTTGAGAGAAAAAAACTCAGTCTTTCATAATGATTATATATCCTCAATTTGTCATCAATAATTCTCAACAAAAAAAAGAATCAATTTCTAAAGTAAGGGAATTGGATATAATATAATTTTATTAAATACCATCCCAAAAATAATATTATAATCCTTTTACAAACATCACTTCATATAATACTAATAATATTACTATTTTATGGCATTAAAAAAATTTCACGCTCATAAATATTATTATACCACAATGCAAATTAATATTCATCACCAAAGAAAATCATTCTCTTCTAAAACTCATATTATATTAAATAATGTATTAATATTTTATTTATAAAATAGATGTTAAACAATTATTAAATATTTTAAATATAAATTAAATGTTTAATTCAAAATCTAAAGAATAAATTTTATTATATATATTCACAAAATCAAATAAATTACATATGAATAAAATGTCCTTATTAATTACATAGTGAATATTAGAGATTGATTTTTTTATAAAAATATTCCTCTGTCTTGATAATAATATTCATTCAATTAATTAAATTCAAATACGACATAATCGATGCCAATGAAAACAATATGTGGGTGAGTTTTGAGGTTTCTTTCTCATTGGCATTAGGAAATCTTGACTAAAGTCCAAAATTACTATCTACTAATGGGTCAAGAAACACATGATAAATATAAAAATTTCATAATGTTAAAAACCACATATGAAAAGTTACCATGTAATGTAGTCTATTTGTCTCAATATCCCGTTAAGAATGTTTTACATCGATATCATTAACCCATATGTTTCACATGTCTTTATTTGACTATCGGAAATAAACATCATTACCCCATGAAAATGGAATTTATCTAATACTTATAAGATTAAAAATGGACCATAAATTGAAAATGGAGGACATTTTATAACATATATTATTATGGTTTTTCTATTACAATATATTTCTTATTTTTATATAATTTAAAAAAATATTAAAATTTTCAAATATTATTAATTTCATTTCTATACCATTTATTTAATTTGACATAACAAACATCAATATAATGATTTAATTAGATTATAATACTATAAAACAATCATAATATGTCTTGTTAATCAATATTTTTTTTTTGGAATACATCAAATTAGTCAAATTATATTATATTAAATATATTTAATATTTATTTTGATTTTTTTATTAATTGAAGAAATATTGTGTTATCACTGTGTAAACAAATCAAGTAATTTCATATTATATAAAAATTATATATAAATTACCATCATTAATATAATTTTATTACACTCAAAATAACAACTAATATTGATTCAATTTTTTTTATCCATATGTGAAAAAATAATGGATATTAAATTGTAAAAGTGTTCCATTTTGTATTTTTATATATTTTAAATATTATATGAGTCTTTTTATGGGAGAAGTGTCCCATAAATAGATAAATTTATATCATATGGTTATAATATTATAACTAAATTAATCTAATAATAATTAATATGTATAATGGTTATCTTAACACATAGCTTTTACATAGGTTATCCCGATTTAACCTTTAGTGAGGGGATGAATTTTACTAGAGTTATTATTTCTAATGACATAAAGGTAACTATTTAGAAAATTCAAAACTCATGATTAAAAAAATGATTTTAATTATTCTACAAAACATATATAAAATTGGTAAAATTAATTTAAGATAAAAACACAAAACACAACAAAAAATGGTTTTCATAGAATTGAGATTTTATGTGTAAAAGTATTTTTATACCGAATTTTACCATAAAATTATTTAAAAGAACATAGTTTAATTATTAATAATATATTATAACTAATAATACATTGAATTCATTTAAAAAAAATGGAACCCTGTACATTATTGAAACAAAATTAGAGTTTACAACAAAAACTCGTATTCTTTACTATTCATAGAAAAAAAAATTAAAAAATCCCAAAATATTACTCTTAGATACTTTTGGAATGATAATTAATAAAATAATATCATTTTGGTTAAAATTATTTTTTAAAAATTCATGATATTAATTATAATACTATCTCATAGTAATCAGTAAAATAGTTTTTATGGAAACATATATTGATGACTCAAATGTCTTAACTAAAAATCAATTTCTTATATAATATAATTTTATCAAAACATTTTTATAGATTATATAGTTTATATATATTTCTTTATGTGGTAAATCCAATTCATTCTCTCTTAATCAATTTTGATGTTATAATTGTTATATTTAAATAATAATAATTCATGGTTCATTTGAATGTTGGGTTGTGTGTTTTACCTGATATTGTGAAATGAGTTATTTTAAAATCACGGTGTGTTCGATTATACCCCCTTTAATATCTTTCACCCTCTCTTGCTGATATTTTTCTTGGAAATAATGTGTGTATAATTTAAAAATATGTTTTTTGAAACTCAAAATTCGTAAAAAAATCTAATGAAACATCCTCTTAAAAAATGTAAGTGGAAATATAATGATAATCTAAAATAAGACATAACTAGGATTTTAAAAATGAGAACATTGTAGGGATGTAAAAATATGGGCAAGGAGAAAAATAACTGACCAAATAATAATGAATAGTCACAGGGAACATTTATCACAAGAAATTGAGTGATTGTGAGAAAGTTAACAACCAAAAACTATAAATAGAGTGCTGTTAAAAAGACCCTAGATTTACAAAAAAATTTATAATGAGATAATATTTAGGTTCCATGATCAATTTCAAGGATTTTAGGAATTAAATACAATCTATAATAAGAACATAAGAAAATAAACTAACTTACCAAGTATAATTTCATCATTTAATCAATTTCCACAACATTATCATCTATTTCTCCAAATGTTGAGTATTCATGAAGAATTTTTATATGAAATCCACTAATATCAACTTCTAACTTGTTAAATAATCTGAAAAAGGATTAGTTATTCCTCATATATTTTCTAAAACATAAATTATTAGTAAAATGTAAGATAATAACCAAAATTAATAAACCATCATATGAAAAAATAATATATCAATATCTAAACTTCAATAATAAAACCAAAAGTATAATAGGTAATTCCATAAAAAATGACCTCATATCACAAATAATATAAATAACAAGAACATTAAATAAATTATTAACATTAAATATTATCTCATAAACTTTGTAATATATCTCTAAAAAAATTATAGTAGTCGTCCGAAATATTATTTTACGTTAAACCTAAAGATTATATATACCAATTCTGAATACAATGCCTCTTTAAATAACATAAATCATCATGAAATATTAACAACATTTTTTCTTATAATTATTACCATAACGAACTTATTATTTATCCATTAAGTCATTTAATTAAAAAAATTTCAGCATAAACAGGGTATGATGTGGGACCATGGAAGGAGACGAACCCTCATTGTCCATTGATTGTGATTTCATACCCCATGAATTTGTTGGATGTGATAGGTTATCACGCATTCTGAAGGTTTAACATTTAAAAAAAATATATTAACAAACATTTAATAGTGTTACCAATTTTATATGACTATCCTAAAAAATAACTTTAATAATAAATCCTCTTTTTAACCAGTATGGTCTGCTATACACCCCATTTTTTTCTAAAAAATAAAATAAACATAACAGAATATTCTTTACATAACATAAATGATCATATTTTACCTAAATGTAATTAATAAGATTGACTTATTTCCAAAAAATAATTTATTGTTCCTCAAATTACCATCCACTAAAATAGATGCTAAACCGAAGGGTTTAATTCCTATACATGCCTCCCATAATATCCTTAATAATGTTAAAATCCCATAACCGAAAACCAAAAAATTTGTATCTATGAATTTAAACATATGATATTAAATAGAATTATTGACTTAAGAAACTATAGGTTTATTCCATATCACTATAAAATATCAGAGGTTTACATAGGATCAATTATCTCATTCATTATAATGTTTCATAAAGAAAATGTGAATTGAACCAAGAATATACCCAAGGTGTGAAAAACATGGTGTGTAGTATGGGAACACTCAAAGTTCAATATAATGATGATCTAGATATTCTCAACCAACTCTTTTTTTCATTATTACCCTAAGATAAATATTTTCCAAAACCAAATCCACATGTATTACCCATAAAAGGATATGTTTCATGGAAAACCACATTACCTATACCTTAAAAAAAACTTTTTGTTGTTATTATATAATTGGACATACCATTAAAATCTATTATAGGGTTATGTTTCCTAATCTATGTCTTCCAAAATCTTTTTTCTAAGGATTCTGCAAAACATTATTTAATACAGACTCTAAGTATCCCGATGCTACATTCCCAAATTCCTTGGTTACCTTACTAAATTGGCACTAGATATAAGTAATCACATCCCAAGGACATAAATGACTAGTAGTCTTGGAAAAATAGATATATAATTTAATATCACATTACATTTGAAAACATAAAATATAGAAAATAGTGCAGCTAAAGATTCAACATCCATGAACTCATTCATATATCCTTTCTTAATATCATGGGGAAATGAACCAAGGTAAGGGTGATTACATATACACATTAAGGGTTAAATAAAAAGGAATATATAATGAAAAAAAATTATAATCATTATAGAAATGTAAATAACTAAAAACACATGTCATTTTATCAATAACTATAGCATGGAGAAGAAAATGGCATGAATAAATGATGATAAAATAATGCCATATAAATAATAACATTACATGAAAATCATCCTTAAATATCATAACTTTTTAAATAACCTTATTTAACTTTATAAGTGATTTCATAATTATGAATTTCATAATTCCATACATTTGATTGTGTGTCGGAAAAAATAAATATAGAATGCCAATAATTTTCCTAGACTAAATGATTGTAAACAATCCAAATAAATAATAAGGATTGTATCATTAAAACATATGCCGAGTGGATTATAATAAAAATAATTGGATGTTTCCATTTACTAAAAAAATGATCATTTAATGTAATTCGGAGTAGAATACCCTTTTCATAATAAAAACTCACTTATAAAATCAAAAAATATCTAGAATATTAAAAAACATTCATTAAAAATATTTTGGAAGCATGTAAAATAATAATAATTTAATATAATGGTTATGAGGGTAGGAATTTGTGTTCATTCCATATATGTTAAAAAAACATTTATTTCACATTTTTTAGGAAATTTCAAAATGTAAATGTTTCTAAAAATGATAATAAGATTCCTTTTAAACAGATTTTTAAAATGTAAAACATGGGTAAAAATGTATATAATAAATAATTGGAGAATAGTAAAATCTTTAAATCTTTTTATACAAAATATGGATATAAAAGAAAAATATTCCGAACTATGTAAAGAAAACAATGTTTTCAGTAAAAATATTATTTTAGTATCATGAATATTAAAAAGAAAACAATTAATGGAAACATTAAATTTATAGAAATAACCGTAGGTGAAGATAATATTTTTTGAGATGTAAATTTAAAATAATACCCCAATTGGATACTTAAGTAAAAATAATACCGTATAATAATGAGATTGTGAAATAAACCCTTTCTATTTTGGAAACATTTGAATCATAAACCCAACAAAGAAATAAATTAAAATGAATCATTAAATAAAATAAATTAAAATTGAATAATGTAATATTAGATCAATGTGGATGTTTATACACCACATTAAATAATTAATTTTTGAATATGGCATATGTATCATGGAAAAAGTATGATGAGACACCCTTAGACCAGTCATATCATTAATGTGAAAATTAATCAAGGATGTTATTATGTGTAATAAATTATACTCAAAAAAATGTTGAAATAAAAAATAATTCAATCAATTTCCATTTCCATAATAATCATAGAATAACATAACTAATTTAGTATAAGTATTACCTAATAAATGGAAATTGAGTTATGAAACCCCCAAGCACTTGGTAACTTTCAGGTAAAATATCATTGGATGAAATAATCCTAATTGAAGCATAAAGTACAATGAATTGTGAAGGATTCGTGATATAATATTTAAAAGGGTATGTATATGAACATTATAAAATTAATTGTTTTGTAATATAGTAATATTCTATAATGAAAGGAAATTGAGTCAAAATCACTTACCTCATGTCCAACTTCCATTGTATGTGTTCAAAACCCCTGGAAATAAATAGAAATTTGTTATATCTTTTTTTAAAAATAGTAATAATATACATTATACCAAATATTATTAACATATAACCTTTATAAACCCATTTATTAAAAATATTTATTTATATTACTATTCAAAGTGATAACTGCTTCTCTTTATCACGGGTATTGTTGTTTGGTAGGTTTAGTCCTTAAAATTTGACCATGATTCTATAATATCATGAATTTAAATAATTATATTAATATAAAATATATTAATTATATATATTTTTATTTACATTTATCTAAAAATATAATATATTGTAAAATAAATTATATCATCCATGGAGACGGTATGTTGTACGTATGCAAGAATGATGTTTGCAGATTTTGATTGATGTAATAAAAACAAGATAAATAATAATTCAACTTCATAGAATCATTATTATTTCATATATATATATATCATATAAACGAATTAAATATATATTTATTACCATCAATGTAAGGTGTAAACCAAAAACTAATCACATTTATTCTTAGAGCGGGTAGACCACAAATAAACATGAGAGACATTATCAATTATAGAAAAATTGTATGGTATGTTGGTTGATATGATATTATAATTATAGAATAAAAACAATTTCATAAATTGCATATATAAACCTTAAACCCATCATGATACCCATCAATAAAATATATAGATGATAATTGAATTGTATCATTATGTGGAGATGGTTAGTCGTATGTATGAACTAGCGATACTTGCACATCCAATTTGATTAGAAAGTGGGTGGATAATTGTGGTTTAACAATAATAATAATATTTATGTATATTTAGGATACTAAAGTTTTTATTTTTTTGATGAATAACACTTATTTAACTGATGTATAAAAAGAAATAAAGATCAAGTGTTTGGGTATGCTCATTACATCTTTTATACAGACATCATTTAGATTATTCATTATGGAACATATGGTTGGAATTTATGGAGGAAAAACATATAAAATTTGATTAAGTATTATAAAAAGGGTAATTTTTGAAAATTTTTAGATATAGTTTTCACAATGTGTGGTAAATAACAGAGTGATGTAGTTTTGCTTTATATGTGAGGGGAGGGACACTCTTTGAATTTCATAAAAGATTAAAACATAACATTCATTCTCTTTAAAAATGATTTCAAATTGAAATATAATTAAAGATAAGGATGTATATCATTTATACACAAACAAAAATAAAAAATATTTGGTTTAGTGGTATTTAAACTTTATCTTATGTTTTCACCCCTTTAATTGACCAATTTGAACGATAACCGCAAAACAAATTTTTCTCTCTTGAAGACATATAATTTTACTAATAAGGTAAGATGTGAACTATAAATGGAAATGGTATAAAATTTTAAATAATATCTGATCCTATTTTCCTATTTATATATTTCTATAATTAATAAATTATTTAATAAAATGTATTTTTTAGAAAATATCATTAATGACATTTTTGACACTATTTAGTAAATATGAATTTAGAAACATAAAGGAAAATATTTTATTCACATATAATCTTTAAAAAAAACCATCATATGGCATATTAATTTATAAAATTCATGTAAAATATTAAAACACTCAAATATTAATAATTTTAATATTTTTAAAACCATTTATTTTATTCTTCTATAAATTGATGAAATACCATGTTAGTGTTGTTTAAGAATTTAAGGTAACTATATAATTGATAAAAATCATAAATAAATTACTATCATGAAATTAATTTTATTACATTAAAAATGACTATAAATATCTATTATCAAATATCATTTATCTATATGTAATAAAATAATATATTTTCATAATTAAATGACTCATATTTTGTTTTTTCTTTGATTTATATATTAAATAGGCTATTTTTAATAGAAAAACGTCCCATACAAAAATACATTTCAATATTAAGGTGATAGGTGTTAAAATAACTTCATCAATTAAAAATTATTCAAAAATATGTTTAACCTAACAGTTAGTTTTATCTTAGTTTAACCAAATTTATCATATACCATGATGATAAGCTGTACCACAATTACTATTCATAATGATAAAATATAAAATGGAAATATTTACCAAATTTAAAAATAATTATTTATCATTAGATATTTTTTTATCAATATTCAATATATATAAATTTGTTAAATTAATCTAAGATAAAAACACAAAATCCCATGAAAAATATGTTTTTTTTCAGAAAACTGTCTTATTAAATACAATTTTTTTAAAGAAAATATAATGATAAAATTAATTACAATTAACAAAATTGTAATATTAATAATATTGGAGATCTAATTATACTTGTAAACAACATTAATTTTTTTTACCTTCACATTCTTAAAAATTACTTTTTGTATGAAAAATCAGTATTTTTCATTATTCACTAGAAAATCAATCCTTTTTGAGAATCTAAAAAATTTATAATAAGATAATTTTGCAATCATAACTAAAAAAATTATATCCTTTTTTTAAATAATAAATATAGAGTTTCTATAAAATAATTATAATACTCTCTCATGAAAATTAATAACTGTTTTTTGAATAAAACTTATTTTAATGAATAAATTGTCTTCCAAAAAACTGAGTTCATATTTTTTGTAAGATAAAAAATATATTTTTATTGAGTAGTTACTTTATATATATATTATAATGTTTTCAATCCTACTAATTCCCAAAAATTCAATGAATATTTTATAATGATCATATTTAAATAGTAATATTTTCTTGTCCGATTCAACTCGGTTTTGCATTATTTATATGCTTTCGAGTATAATGTTATCTTTAAATATTAGGGAATTATTAATATTTTTGGTCTTTTTATGAAATTAATTGTTTATGAATATTGATCATATAACATGTTTATTTTTTTGTATTGTAAATATGATATCATGTTTTATATTGTTCATGTAGTATTTAAACATGTTAGTAAAATAATGATATCATAATTGCAGTATATAAGCATGTTTTCCTGATTGAAGAAATTTTTAATAAATGTTCAATTCAAGCATTTCATTAATTACACATAGCTTTAAAACATATAAAATTTAATTTTATAATCATAAAACATATTTTATTTTGAGTCCTGAAATCAGGTCCGTTGTGTGATAATATGATTAATAAAATTTTAATCTGGCAATGGGAAACATGATGTCAGAAAATATAGTATGAGTGGTTTTGTTTTATTGGAATCACTAATACTTAATGATAAAGTGTTTAGTTTAATTATTAAAATCATGATTTAAGTAAAATTTTATGTGTAGTTTTTGTCTTCAGCTTGGTAACATGTAAATGTTATTGAAAATAATGGTATCATGATCACCCCTGAAAATTAAATTTTAATGTTTAGGGTTTTTTCTAGTTTTATTTTTATTGATTTCTGCATTAAAATGTTTAGTTTTTCATTATTAATGATTAGTGGTAATATTCTATTCTTGATACTATATTTTTAAAAATAAAATGAATTTCTAAAGACTTTTTAAGATTTATATACCTCATATAGAATCACATGATTTGAATATTTATGTTTCTTAATTTTTTAACTATGTCACCCTTGAGAAGATATTTCTTATTAGTTTTAACATATAACCATAAATGGTATATGAGAAGAAATATTTTATTATTAGTATAATCCTATACCAATCATAAAATTTCATTCACATAAATTCTATAAAAAATAGTTTTCTTGGAAATTTCTGAAATTGATATAGAGGAACTTCATAACACACTTACTTTCTTCGAAATAAGTGATTAGATTCAATATACTATTAAATTTTTTATTTATATTAAACTTAAGATAATAGTGTGTGTTTTGGATTTATGCATATTAATAGTGTAAAACTCTATCCCCTTTATGAATTATTATATTTATGATTCATTTTAAAACAATGATGGTGAGTCACAGTCCACCAAAACTATCAATATCTTGATGTGGTGAGTCGATTCACTTGATTATTGTTATTTATGTAGATTTATGTGAGTATTGTTCTGGATGTTTCCATGGAATTTAAATATGCTGAAATTGTGGTGTGAATGGTTATGTGAATGAGAGGAGGACTGTGGATGGTGTGAGATGGTGTGGTGCTGTTCCAGACATAGGATGGGGATGTGGATGTGTGGGTTATTTTTCAAAAGAGTTTTTATCACTTGATGTGATTCTCATGATGTTATGGTGTACCTTATGTGATGATAATAGATTTTGTTTATTTTATGATAAACTTATTGTTCCCTAGTTAAAATAAATGGAATTGAAATTCTATTTTATGATTTGTATTGAACATTGGAAATAAATCTCGGAATAGATCATTGTTGAAATTATAGACAAAGGATGTTCCGAACTTCTTTGGGTGATCCTAAAACACTGACACTGAGGATTTCCAAGAGGAGTTGTGGGTTTATTTTGATTTGGTGAAGGACACATATAAATTATGAGTTTCCATATGCATTTTATTATTCTGTAAGTCTGATCGAATATGGAAGTAGATGGAGTGTAGTGATCTATGAGAGACGTCTTAGGGAATATTTCTTTAACTGTTCAATTAATTTTTCATTTATTGAGTTTATATGATTGATCATTTGACAGAGGGTTCTATAGGAATCTCATCTTAAATGGTTTTTAATTTAGTGTTTATTATTTTGGGTTTCATATATTGAGATTCAAAATGTAAAAGAGTATGTTGGTATTCTAAGGATTTGGCGAGGCTTGGTGTTTTGGGGTTGAGGGGTTCAGGGTGTCCTCTATTTGATAAGATAATTTGTTTCCGATGTCATACTATGGAGAACTCTTTTCATAAATATCCAATGAATCAGTATGCTTCTCATCATTCATTGTAGAGTTTTTACATTAGTATCAAGATACTCGTACATTGATATTAAATCTTTTAGATGAATATTAATTACACTACACAAACACACACATGAGGACCATAATATTTTAGTTTATTTGGAGATGTGGAACAAACAATTATTAATTATTGAAATATCATTAATTTATCCCCTAAAGATAATGAACATTAGTACTCATACATTAATGAATCCATCATATCTTAGGGATGGGAAACAATATAATGGGTGATATCTGATGCTCAGTATGGGTAAAAAATGGTGATATATTACCATAACATGATCATAAGGGCTTTAGAACATGGGTATAAAATTTTGAAAGCATACCCTGCGTATCAAAGATCATAAAATATTTTCCTGGAATAAATAGTAGATGATAATAAAACATTAATAATAATGAAATTAAAGGATATGATCAATGGGGGAATAATATTATAATTAGACATTGATTTGTAGAATACACATAAGCATTAAAATTATTTCCATATTAGTCAATTCTCATTATAAAGGACATCATATTGGAATAGGTTCACTCCCCTAACCATCATTGTATCCATGGTTTTCTCCCAATTCTAACATAAAGGAAAAATTCCCTATCAAAATCAGGTTCATTCCCAGTTCCATCACTTTCATACTCAGCATGGTTACCTCCCCATTCCAGTCCTTTCTCACTAAACTGGGTTCATTCCACATTTGAATTATAACTTATTAAAATGGGATAACTCCCTTTTCTATTCTAATCTTAATAACTCTATTTCTCACAATATTGTTGTATTATATACACCATTTGATATAAATCATTACCCAATGAATTGGAGGGAGATATAGGACTCACCCATCTTTAGTTATAATTTAACCAGAATCATTGGTTATAATGTAACCACAAACCTTGGTTATAATATAAAAACAATCACATAATGAAAATCATAGGTTTGTGTTGCAAAAGATTATAAAAATTAATCATATCATAAATCATGAAATTAAAAAGGATTCATAAAATTTTTATCATGTCATAACCCATGGGAAAAGAGATATGTTTGAAAAACATTTCTTTATGTCATCACCCATGAAAAGAAGAGGGTTTCTTAAGATTTATATCATCGTATAAACCATGGAAGAAAAGATAAATTCATAAATATATTTACATCATACACATAATTCATTCAGTTAAAAAATAGGAATTGTATCCTTGGTTTATATCCGTAATTATTCATAAATTATATCAACAGATTTCATCATAGATTGATATGGATTTTGAATTATTAGTTGGTATATTTCATTAGGAACATAACCATTCTTTGAAAATAAATTTTAATACAACAAAAACATTAAAATAATTTTAGTCTAAAATAGAATTGAAAATATATAAATAAATATTTGAATAATTATTTAAAAACATTATTAAGGAATATACTATTTCCAATTTGAAAAATACTTTTTAAAACACAAAACACTTTGAAAATATTTTTTCTTTAATGAAATCTAAAGGATGATTTGATGAAATCAATGTTCATGATGTTGGAAATTTTTTTCTTGTTGTACATGTTAAAACAATGATTCAATTGACATTTTTATTAAAATATTAATGAAAATTTCAAGGGAAAAACATGAATATTGATTTCAATACATTTCAATAAAAATTAAAATTCAGGTAAAAACATAACAAAATAATCATAGGATATTTATATTACTATTATGTTAACATTTTTAGAAAACATGGTTTTGGAAGAAATCAAAATTTTAAACAAAATTATGATTTTTATAATGAAAATATGGTCAGTATCTTGAGTATGTAATGAGAATAAAATGATGTGAGAACCTGTATTTTCATTAAATGTCAGGATAATAAAAATAATAAGAATTCTTGGGTGTTATATCATGTGATATTGATATTGGATAATTAATGATAAACAGTTCCAATAAATTATGTGATTATAAGGTAAAACTATTATCGCTTTGGTAACATTGAATCCCATTCCCCATGAATGAATGAAATTAATGAAGCTTAATATATCATGAAATAATAATATTCATGAACTAATGTGTCAATGGGGTAGTATATACACCTCATATAGGATTACTAGTGCATAACATAACTTATCTCCCAAATATAGAATATTTAGACACAAATCCCTTCTTGATTCGTTAACATTTGAACTATAACCCCCCTAAAAGAGAGATAATAAAATGGATATGTAAATACCCATAATTTTAAGTTGAATTATAATAAATTACATTCATGCATATTATATTCACTATAAATAATAATTTAATAATAATCATATTTAAGAAAAATATTTTAATGCCAATCATTTTCTATGGTTATGGGAAATTAAGTACGTTACAATCATGGAGATGGTATATTATATGTATGAAAAAGTAACATTTCCATTTCATCAATGATAATTATGGAAAGAAGGAAAGTAACATATTATCTTAAAAAATAGATAATAGTATCAATAATACATTCAATTTATTTTAATATAGTTAGAAATATCATACATTTTGTGTGGTGATGAAAATAGAGCCATGTCGCTTCATGGTGGCGGTAGTCCACACATACAAAAAAAGTTTTATCATTTTAGTTGAGTGAAAAACAAATAAATAAATTGATATATATTCTATTTATGAATGAATATTATATCCTTAATATCCAAATTTTTTCATTTATACCACCATCCATGTAAATCATGATTAGAACACATCCCTTCGCGACACAGTATTCCACTTTACACACAAGCTATGTCATTGTATTCCAAAAGTATAATAAATTAGAGTATGGGGGCTATAATAAATTAAAAAAGAATAATATTATAATACATATAATTTATAAAAAATAAATATATCATGATGTACCACAGTTAGTGGTGGTAATGGAAAAATGAATGACATCGGTTAGCGAGGCGGTAGTCCATTGTAAACATGAACAATGAATTTGTAACCCATTTGATGAAAGTGGGGAAGGTTTAGGTAATCAAATTATTATAAAAACATACCATTTTTGGCATAAATATGGAGTTTATTGAATCATAATTTTTTAAAAATAATTTAAGGAGGATCAGAAAGAAATAAAATAATGACACTCATTGAACAATATTACCACTTCTTTAGGAACTCTCATTAGGTTTGCAGTAAGGCCTTCCCAAGACAGATTTCTATCACAAATTAGGTTTCTAGGTTGAGAATAGGTAAGTTGTGAAATGATTTGGATATGTATTTTCTGAACCAAATACTTTCTATGGTCTAAATAAGAGAGTAGAGTGTGTGGCACTTTATATGTGGTGGAGATGACACACATACATTTTTTAAATAAATAAGTGATCCCACGTTTTTCATAAGGATAAAGGGTCAAAAATGACCATTATCAATCCTTATTAATATAATAGTAGAAATAAGTCCAAAAATTATTTTTTCAACAATCATATAGGTCATTTTAACCTTATTGTTTTACTTTATCTTGCGATAAATTCATTTTTTACCTTAAACGGTATAATTTATTTTAAATGGATTAACTATTAATTTTTGTCAAAAATTAATTTAGAATTTTTAGAAACAATAATTTACTATTCATAAAATTATGGAATGCTATTTTCCAAATTCAAATTATGTATGTGAAAAAATTAATTTAAAATTAATCCCACTGATGTGACGAGAAAGCGGGTTTTTAATACAAATAATGATCACAAAATTAAAAACAATTTTTATTGAATTTTAAAATGAAATTTTTATAAAGAATTATATTAGATTAATAGATTTAATATTAAAAAAATTATATTTAAAAAAATATAATTCATGAAAAAAAATAATAAATGAGAGTTTTCAATTTAAATTCATTATTTTTCTCTATTATTCAAAAAATTAATCATTTTTTAAAAACATCAAAGATAAAACTGAAGAAATTATTGAAAATATAATTTATAACATGAATTTTACTATCTAAAATTTATTTTTAAAAAATATAAAAATATTATTTTGATGATCTGTTCAAAAAAAGGTGACAAAGATGATTTATTGAAAAATACTGTTTTAAGTATAATATTGAATTTATGTTTAATTATTATCTAGAAAAAAAATTATTTGTGTTTTAAATAATTTTTGTAATATATAATATTTTAATTTCATTAGAACAATTAACAAAACTTTATTTTGTTAATTTATTGATATAAAACACATATGTGTGCATGAAAATAGATTTTAATAGAAAGATTTTATTTTATTTTAAAAATAGTTTTTTCAATTATAATTATTTGGACACAATGTGATTAATTTCATGAAAAAATTTAATCTATATTTTCCAAATTTAGTTAATATTATTTACAATGTTTGTTCAAACAACAAGGTGTCCTTTTTCATTTAAAATGATGGTTGTATGTAATGCAATCTACACATGGTGCTGTGTGTAAAGAAATCCAAACTCACCATTATACAAAAATTTAGATAATAATAGTATCGAATTTAAGATAAATATAAAAAATAAAATATTATTTTGAGGATAAATATTTTATAAAATATTTTGGTGCTACATTCTACCACCCTTAACACAATTTTCAAACTGAAAATTCATATATATTATAAAAGGATTAACATTTAAAATTTGTAACACCCCGAGATTTTGAGTTTCTTTTCAAATATTTAGTTATTTTCCACTACACGAAACAATTAATATATATTTTCACTATGTCCAAAGATACATTCACAATAAAAATTAACTACGGTTGCGCTACACACAACACAAACTTGGCTTCTGTGACATACCACATTGTGTATTTATGAAACATATATATATATATATAATCATTTAAATGAGATAATTATAGCCTAACCATTAAATATAGTTATAGTAATATCAAAAAATACCTTTCAAATATTTTTTATAAATTGTTTTATAAATAAAACATTTTTATAATGAAATATATGATTTTTTGTAAAGTCCTTTTTGTGTTAAAAATATTGTTTTCTTGATTAGATTGCGATTAATAATAAAATAAATTTTAGAAAAATTTATAATTTTTTTAATTAAATATCATTTTTTAATTCATAATATATAGATTATCTTAGTTGGAAATTTTAGTAATTTTCTGAGAAATGTCTTTTTTGGGGGAATAGTAAAAAATACTGTTTTTTAGATAAAAACTAGCTTTTTAGTCTAATTAATTATTAATGATAAATGATATTATTAATATTTTTAAGGAGAAATTACAAAAATATAACATATCTGTATATTATTTATTTATTATAATCAATTTCACTTTCAAGAAAAATTTAAAATATTAAAAAAATTTTGAACTTTTTCCAACTTTAAAACCCCGTTACTTTATCATGTTTGTGGGATTAACACTAATCTTAATTTTTCCAACTATTTGAAGTGAATTTAAGAAAATAAAATACACCATTGTATTCAGTATAATATTTTCTGTCTAATAATTCCTTCTTTATTTTTATCCAAAATGAGTACTAAAAGTGATTAAAATTAATCACAACGATTAAAGTCAAATTACCCTTAATTCAAGACTAAACCATAAAATTAATTGCCCAAATGTCATATAAACATGTCCAAGACCCATTTTATGTCTATATTATTTACATTAATCTTCAATTTAAGATTTTTTTTTGGTTTTTAATGACCTTTTTAGGTAATAACATGTACACAACAAACTTGTTTCAAAAACATTCAAGTATGTGCTTTTCATTCCCTATAAAAGGCCACAAACACTACCCATTCCTCACAAAATTAAAAAAAATTAATGGTGGAGAATCTCATCCAAAATTTCCTTCCAAAAACTATCCCTTAGATCAATATGCCTTTATTTGTTTAGAAATCCTTTCTAGGAAGCCTTTTGGAAGAAACCAAAAAGAGTTACACGATTAAGATGCACCGTCTTCCCCCAACCTATATTCCATTATTTTTCTTCTTCACCCCATCCAATTTCGTAATTACTTTTCTGTTAGACAAAAAAAGTAACCTACATATACAAGAATTCTTTTATGAAATTTTTACACTTCCACTTATGCACACCTCCATATAATCGATGTTGAACATACTGTTTCTCGGTATGGTGAACTACTGCCACATGAAACGATGATTGTTCATTTTTCATTACCACAAATCATGATGTCCATTAAGATAATAAATATATTTTTATATGTCATATATTATATTTAATATGTATTTAATCATATTTAATTCTTCTAAAACACACATCTCTTTACTTTCAATTTGGTTTTAATAAGATAATCTCATTTGAGGATGTGTGGACTATCACCCCCTCAAAGTGATGTGATACGTACACACACCACATGAAATATATTAAGGATGGGTTTAATAAAATTAAATGATATATATGAAATATTAATTCCAGTTAAAAAATGAAATATATATATACATTTTTATTTTACATTATTTCATTCAATATGACAATAAAAATAGAAACAATATTCATCCATACGTACGACTTGCCGTCTCCATGAATGGTGTATTTCATTTTGTAAAATTTTTTGATATAATGTTTTATAATATGAATATAGTATATATAAATTATATTTTTATCAGGATTTAAATTCTAGAATAATGATACAAGTCTATGTACCGATGATATAACAAATTATGATACATTCAAAAAACAAAGCGAATATTACCCAAAGTAAAACATTAACATAGGATCGGTAACAAGAAGGTAATATAATGTCATAATAAAAATATATATTATATTATTTATAATAATATTTTTATCTAAAGGATTTATAAAAAACATATATTTAATATATAGGATTCTTATATTATAATGGAGATTGACAAGAAACAAGGTAAGGGGATTTTATCACATATATAATTTTTACGAGATACATGTTTTGTTTTCCACTAATTTCTTGTATGTGGAGTATTTAATTCCAATTATAGTGTTATAATTATCTTATAATTAAACATATGGGTATTCACATGTCCATTTTATAATAATTATTTCATGGATTTAACTTTCAAAAGATACCAAATCAGTAATACTATTACGTCTCAGTTTTTATTCATTGAGATTCAAGTTTGGTTATACCCCTAAAATCTTTTTTGAGGTTTATATACATACATTTTACATGTTAGGTAATTATTTATCTTTTTTTAATGATATTTTAATCTTCATTTAATTTAATTTTATTTCATGTAGTTTATGATCTCATGTTACTATGTTATAAGACTTTATTGAGACAATATCATTGCTTTTAGATATTTTTTATGTTTATGCTTACTTTAATGAAATAATATAATTTTTATGTCAATAAAATTTATTATTTTCCTTATCCTATGTTATTTCAAGATATACACATGTATTGGTACCATATACTACTCTTTGGTACATAATATAGTTAAGAATGTGTTTTTAGGAATGGATGAGTTTATACATTCTTTGGAAGGAAGTCAAGGTTTCCTAAAAAGGGTTTCCAAGAAAAATTACCTTTATACAATAATCATTAAAATAAATTTTTAAACCTTTTTTCTTTTACCAATAAATTCATTGGACTCTTTTGGTCACTTCCTCAACAATGACTATTGAAAACCCTTTTTACCATGATAGAGGAATGTTCTTTAAACCTTGTACAACATGTACGGATATACCCATTGTCATTTCTTTGAATCTCCTATTTCATTTTAAAATAGTATTCATTAAGAAAATATTTTTAAATGATCTTTTCAAAGAATTTTTTTTCAAAATGATCCCTAGATTATTTTATATGTTTTCATGAAAAATGGTTTTAAAAACATTTTCGTGATTATTTTATATGTATTCATGTACAATGGTTTTAAAAACATTTTTAAAAATCCATTAAATTGTTAAAATTATTTTCAAAGAATAACATTTTTAATATTTTTTAATCTTAACATATATGTTTTCAAGGAAACAGGTTCTCAAAATGATTTCATTCCTTTTTAATAAATTTCTAAGGAATTTTCTATGGAATACACCTTCAAATGGATATATGTATTAAAAAAATCCTTTTTCAAAAAAGAAAGGATTTTTCATCAAGAAATGTTTTTTTTAATATATTTAAAAATTATTTTCCACATAACACAAAATATAGTTATGTTATATATTTATGTTACTCGGCACAATAAAAAATTTTCATTAAGATCATTTCTATGAATGGTTACTGCTTAATGTCATGGTCTTTATGAATCCCATTTTCCATCATGGGATATGAAATCTGTTACTCATTCACGGTGTATTATTTTGATGAAATGATTATGAAATTTATAATTTTTCCACTGGTTCTGATAAGTTTACTTATTTTTGTCACCCATTTAAATGGTTGGGTAATGAAATGTTTATTTAAGATACTGTCGGACATGTATGTCTGATTTCATTATGTGATGGATGGGATCTATATCTCTCTCCAATGCATTGGATAAATTTTTATATATCTTGAGATAAAATATTATGATTTTGGGAGTGAACCTTGACTACTATTATGGCCATGAGAGTGAACATGATTACTAAGATGATATGAGGAGTAAACTCATGCTACTATGATGGCCATTTGAGTGTACCATGACTACTATTATGGTATTAGCGGTGAACCCATACAACTGAGATGGTATGGGCAATGATTCCTTGGATATTATTTAAATCATTATATTATTATGTTTTTTCCACAATTACATGTTTTAATTCTATATTATGCTTTAATGTCAATGGGTCTTTATTTTATATGATTCATGTCTTATGAACTTCAATTATTTATTCTAGGATTTTGGTTATGATATTTGATATATAGGGTATGATATTATTTTTTCAAGATTATGTTCTCATACCCTTATACTCATGTTTCAACCAACATGTATCCCTTTCTTACCATTACTGAGGATATGAGCTCACCCCTTTTATGTTTCCTTTACCCTAAGTTATGATGATATGTATTATATTTGATATGTCCACGAACGGATCTAATTATGAAGAACCTAGTGGGAGATTATTTTTCTCACTTATGCACCAACGTATATGTTTATGTATTTCCAAAGTCACTATACCAACTACGGTCTTTGGGCGTCTATTTTTATAATGTTCAAGTATTCCGCAAAAGTTATTTAATGTTAATTTTTTTAAATATCTAGGGTATCTATAGATATTATCAACGAAAAGGTATAGTTAAACTTTAAAAACATGGATGAGAAAACATTAGTGAGATCCCTAGGAATATTTTTAATTATATTTATAGGGATGTATATAAGGATAAGTATAAAAATGAGTTAACATTCAAAAAAATATGCTTGAATTTTATAAAGGATACAGTGAGTGGTTTCCATGAAATAAATCCATGTATGGATACTATAAGTGGATCTGGATCTAGCACAGATATACCAAGGGGTAACAACTCTAACAAGATGTTCTGGGCATGACTCATGGTTATTTGGTACACAAAAATGGGCATTGATGCTCACCTAGTTTTACACTCTCGAAGGGATATTCAATTAGAATTAAAAAACTATTAATGAACCATTATTATGTATTTAAATATAATATATCAATGAATGACCTTGTATAATCCTAAGGTGTCATAAATTATATACGTTTCATGATTTAGATATTCTATAAGAAATTATTTTCATAAATATGTGGTTTTACATATATTAATAAATTATCACAATATACTTATGGTTTTATTCATTGATGGGAACTGTAAATAACATGTTTAATGATGAATTTTAGGGATGACTTTCTAGGGATTAGTCAATTAGGAAGATAACTAGAGTAAATGATTTCATGATCATGTCGAATCAGTTTTCATAGAACATGATTTACAATGATTAACGTAACCAACTCTCAGACTCCCCAAAGAAAAGAATAATGAGTATGATGAGAGTTCGGGTAACGAAGACCATAGAAGAATGAAGATCTGATTTTCATTGTGACAAGAATGTTGAAATAATTTCCTAACTTAATTTCTTAGATGTAGAAGAGAATTTTTTGACTTTGGAAATTAAGGACACAAATATAGCGACTGCAAGGGAAAAATGAAGAGTTTAGTTAATGAAATGGACACGAATTTTGGCCTCCAAAAGTCACTATTAATTGTTAATTGTTTTATGTGTGGAGAAAATGGTCATTACAAAACCTAATGTAGCAATAGGAAAGATCCTAATGAAAATCATCAAGGTGGTGTGAGTAATGTTTACATTTTAGATGATGAAGAGACTACCCATGAAATGTGAATGGAAAAATGTATTATTTTTAATTTTTATAGGATGAATTAATCTATGTATTATTTATTTGTATTCAAAATTTATGAATCATGAAATATTAAATGATTGTTATACTGATGTTTTTCCATGTAATTACATGTTTATATTGGACTAGGGAAGCTATTTAGTGACAAAATGATATTTTGACTTCAGGAAGTTAACCCTTAAAATGTTGATTATTATCAGTTAATGTTGTATGGATAAAGGTACATGGGATTTGATTATGTATATTGGATAGTATTGATTACCACGATACTAAGTAAGGAATTGTTTATTGGTGGTTAGGTCTATCACTGATGAAGTTTAATTTTTTTTGATTTAATGAGTAAATTTCATATACACTGTAATGAGGAAGAATGCCTGTTTTACAAAAGGTTTTATTGTAATTCAGAAGAATATATGATCAGGGTATTCATATGTTGGGAATGTTACAACAAACATATACTTTTTAATAAATGGGGGAATCAATGTGAAGATGATTTCATGACTGTAATTATAATAATTTGTACTTACATCTTTCAGATGGGTTTTAGGGTTAACCGTTCCTGAATAGATTAAGTTAAAATTTGGAAGAGTTATTTTTTCCATGGGTTACTTATTGAAAATCTGGTTATAAATTCAATTTAGTGATCGACCTTAATTCAAGGATTTTTATCTTTTATATTTTGTGAGAATGACAACATTTATGTCGGGTGACAAGAAATCATGTCGAGCAGGGCCATAGGTCTTGAACCCATGATAGAAGGATGAAAAGGGTTTCACACATTACATAGACCTACACGATGTACTGGTTAATGTATATTGATTTTTAATTAATAAATATTTATGATGAACTAGTACTATTACTTTTTATGTTTATGTATGTTGATTTTGAATTGACAAATAGTAAGTATTTTACATTGTTTTATGGCCTTAATATGCATTAAAAATTTATTTTATTTCATTATTCTACAATGTTAATTTATTGACATTAATTCCATAAGGTAATTTATGTATTATAAATTGTTCAAATAAAATCCCAATAATGACATTTTGTTTATAAAAATATATTAGGAATTAATCAATGTTTTGATAGTGGTAAAAAAACTATTGTCATAATTCCTTAATTTTCATTTAGCTGATGGAAATTTTAATCATAACTTATTTATGACATTGGGACCATAAAATTTCCTTTTACTAATCACATGTTTTTGATTTATGACCTCAATTACACTTAATAAATATTACACTTTTCATCTATGTCCAATATTCACTCCAAACCTACGTTCTCCTAAATGGAAACATAGTTATATATTATGTTGCGTAAACATTGTGGTTCCAAATTTACCTCATTGACATATGTTTTAGTGTGCATTTTAATGTTGTGGGTTTACATGGAATCAACTATCATGTAATAAATCATTGATAACCCTCAAAAATTTCAAGGGTGAAATTCATTTTAAGAAGGGTAAAATGTTACACCTTGAGATTTTGGGTTTTTTTGAATATTTTGGTAATTTTGACTACACAAAACACTAAAAATATTTTTTCACTAATTCAAAAACTCCTTTCACATGCAATACTGACTTTTCTTTCACAACACGCAACACCGTCATGTCTTGCGATGCACAGAACAATGAGTTTCTATGAAAATATTTATAAATGTAATTAATTAAATGAGATAATTATTACCTAACTAGTAATCATATTTATAAGAATAGTAAAAAATAATTTTAAAATAATTTTTATAAAATTTTTATGTAAATTAATCATATTGATAATGAAAAGTACGATTTTTTGTAAGGAAATTTTTATGTTAAAGATATCGTTTTCGTAAAATGATGGGTTTAAATAATAAAATCAATTTTGAAACATTTAAAAATTAAATTTGATAAATTAAGATTCATTTTTAATTCATAATGTCAAAATTATCCTACGGTTAATTTTTGGTATTTTTCTAAGAAACATCATTTTTTGATGAATATTAAAAAATACTGCATTATAGTTAACAACCATCTATTTGATAATTAATTAATAATTATAAATTATATTATAAATAATTTTGAGGAATAGTTAAATAAATATTACATCTATTAATAAAATTTAATTAATTATATTCAATTTTATGATGACGCTGAATATAAAATCTAAACAATCTTTTGAACTTTTTACAAATTTAAAGCCCTGTTATTTCATCCTATCTACAGAATTAGCACTAATAAATTTTTCTTCTTCGGTGAAGTCAATTTGAAATATCTAACATAATTTTTTTAAGTCTAATAGTTATATTCTAGTAATACCAAGTAACATTTTGACCAAATTTGTTAGTAAAAGTGATTAAAATTAATCATAGGGTTTAATGTCAAATTACGCTTAATTAGGGACTAAACAGTAAAATTAAGGGCCCAAATTAACAAGACACATTTCCAACACCAATTTTATGTCCATATTTCTAGACTAAGGCTTATATTATTATTTTTTCTTGTTTATTTATCACTTGTGTTAAATAATAACATTTTCACACGTAACACGTTTATAAAAATTCCATGTATTTCATTTTCCTTCAACAAAAAGCCCACCACCTATACCCATTTCTCACACCATTAAAACCATTTATGTTCGGCCATTATCTTCCCATGTACCCTCTAAAAAATCTTCCATTATACCAGGGAGCCTTCTTTTGGGAATAAATTCTCTCAAGGATTCCTTTTGGCATAAACCAAAAGGAGTTACCCGATTAAGAGGTTACATATTCTCTCATGATCCTTTCCATTATATTATTTCTTCACCCCAATAGATTTATTCCATTATTGAGAGAGAGAAACAATTTCCTCAATATATTAGGTAGTTTTTAGGGAATGTTATTGAAATAAACTTACACACACCTCCATCTAATGGATGTTGAAAATTATGTTTCCGTGATCGGTGAACTACTGACTCACGAAACAATGATTATTCTTTTCTCCTTTATCACCAATCATGGTTTTCATTATGATTGGAAATATATTTAAATATGTTATATATTATATTTATTATATATTAAATATTTGGTATTCCTTTTATAACACACATATCTTTACATATTATTTGATTTTAACACGATAATATTGTTTGAGGAAGTGTGGACAACCGCCCCCTCAAAGCGATGTGATTCATTCACAAACCACATGTAATTAATTAAACATGGGTTCAGTGAACATTTAAGATATATATTAAATAAGGATTTTAATAGAATAGTGATATATATACATATTAATATATATATATATACAAATTTCCATTATATACATTATTTCAATACACCAATAAAAACGGAAACAACATTCATGTGTTTGTACGGATTATCGTCTCTATGAACGGTGTATTCCATTTTGTAATTATTTTTGATATAAATTATTATAAAATGAATATAGTGTATATAAATGATATTTATATCATGAATTATATTTGTTAATCATGATATTTTTTAAGGACAAATGATACAACAAATTAAGACACATAAGAAGAACAACGAAAACATTACCGAAAGTGAATCATTAACATAGGATCGTTGAGAAGAAAGTAATTTAATGTCATAATAAAATGATATATGGTATTATGTATAAGAATATGATTAGTTAAAATATATATAATTAACATATATTTATTATACATGATTTTATTATGAGTACCGAGAGATTTAATATACAATGTAAGGTTATTTCATTTCACATTTAATTTCAAGAGATACATTCTATGTTCACCACTCTTTCTTTTTTGTGGTGTTTGTACTGAAAAAAATTGAATTATTTGTATCATATACAAAATTTTATGGGTATTCACACTTCAATTTTATGATCCTCATTTCATGTGATTTATCTTTAAAAAGTTACTAGGTCGGTGAAATAGTTTCGTTTGAATTTTCCTTCATTGAGACTCATGCTTAGTTATGCACTAAAAATATTTTTTGAGGTATACATAGTTATATTTAATGGGTTCTATCATAAATATACTTATTTTTTTTATATATAAATCATAATTTAATTTAATCTTCATACATATAGAGAATGATACCATGTCACTATGTTATAAGAGTTTACTGAGACAATCACATTGCTTTTCGAGATTGTTTTGGTTTATTATTCCATTGATGAAATCTTATAATCCATACCTCAAGAATATTCATGATTTTCTTTATCCTCTATTATTTATTGATATAATCATGTATTGGTACCAAATTATACTATTTGGTACATAATATCATTATGAAAGTGTTTATAGGATAACCTTACTTTAAACTTTCCTTAGTCAGAAATCAATGTTTTCTAAAACAGGTCTCCAAGAATATTATATCATTATACTATAATATTATTTCCTCTTTTTGAACAAGGAACTTTTATATCCATTTTTAACAAGGAAAATGAATAATCTTTTACCCTTTTACAGCATTTATGCATTTATCCATTGATATTTCGTCGATGCTCCCTTTTCATATTTTAATGGTTTATCTTTCAGAAAATGTTTTTATAAGTGAATTTAAAAGAAAATGTGATTAAAAATTATTTCACAGTTCTTTTAAATGTTTTCAAGAAAAATATTTTTCCAAATTATTTTTGGATTATTTTAGATGTTTTCATGTACAATGATTTTCAATACATTATCATGTTTCCTTAAATTTTTTTCATTGTATTTTCAAAGAATAAGGGTTTTAAAGTTTTTTGAATTTTTTTTATTTTTCATGTTAAATGGTTATTAATGTGATTTCATGTATAGTTCATAATATTCATATTATTTTCATAGATAAATAGTTTCAAATAGTTTTATGTATTAAATGATTTTTTCAAACAAGGATATCTCCTATAGAAATGTTTTTTAAAATGAAATTTCAAAATTATTTTCCATATATATAGACAAATATTGATGCTACTCATTATAATATAATGGTTCCATTAATATCCTTCTATGATTGGGTTATGATTAATGTCATGGTATCTATTATGACTATTTCTTCTTCATGGGTCACATGAAATCCATTACTCTTTCACAGGTTATGATTTTGATGAAATATATGTAAAACCTATAGATTTTTTACAGGTTGCAATATGTTTCTATGTTTATGATTCCTATTTCATTTAATGGGATATAAGATGTTTATTTATGATATTGTGGAAAATGAATGTATTATTTCATTATGTGAAGGGTGGGACCTATATATCCCACTAATGCATTAAGTGATGTTTTATATCTCATGAGATATACTAAGATATTCATGGGAGTGAACCTCGACCACTATGATGGACATGGGAGGGAACCATGACTACTATGATGGAATAAAGAGTGAACTAATGCTACTATGATGGACATAGGAGTATACCCTTACTAGTATCATGGTATGGGTAGTGAACCCATACAACTAATATGGTCGTGGAAAAAATTACATAGCTACAATTGAAATCATTATATGAATATGTATTTTCCACAATTCCATTACTTATTCCTATGTTATGATTTTATGGATTATTCTCTTTATTTCATAAGATTCCTGCAATATTAACTTCATATCTCTGTGAAATTATTTTTGGTATGATCTCTAATATGTAGGGTAATATGTTCTATTTTCAGGATCACATTCTCATACCCTTATACTCGTGTTTATGATTAAATGTCTCCCTTTTTACCATTACTGAACATTTGAGTTCACTAATTTTATATTTCCATTCACCCAGGTTATTATGATATATAGTATGTTTTATATTTATTATAAATGTACTTGTAAATAAGAACCTAGTGGGAGATTATATAGTTCACTTATGTAAAATTTCTTATGTTTCCATGTTTAAAAATTCATTATACCAACTATGGTCTTTGGGCGACTATTTGTATAATGATTAAGTATTCCCAAAACGTTATTTAATGTAAATGTTTTGAAAAGAAGAGGTTGCAGTAAAATTCATTCATAGAAACCCTCACAATTCAAATTAATATTTAAACCACATTTAAAAATGGATAGTTGGAAATATAAAAAGTAGCTCAGTATAACTCATAACTGGGCTTCTACATAGCACAACATAGATGGGAAGTGAAAACATGAATATAGAAGAGAAAACTAACAATCAAATACTAATGGAGAGTGATATAGAATTTTGATCACAAGAATTTGGGTAATCTAGAGAAGGGTTATAAGCATAAGTACAAGAAATAGTCATGGAAAATGTCATTGATATAATAGAAAATAGAAATAATATAACAAAATTTTACATCAATAATTTCCCTCAGAATATATTATTTTTTGATTTAAATCCATTTCATAAGAACAATACTACCCTTTGGTTATTCTTTCACCATTTTCTACTTCATAACATACTCCATGAAATTAAAGTGATTTTTCTATTCTTCAAGCATTAATGGAAAATATGATCCATAGATTGAATAATAATTCATTATGACTATATTTAGTTAAGGTAAATTAAAAATGGTTATCCAATATGGATAAATCATTATATACTTTTTAATAAAATATTATTTAAAACCACATCCAAAATTTAACTTAAACAACTCCATAAAATGTTATCCTTATAACACTTCAAAAATATTAAAATCAAAAACATTATAATGAATGTGAATAAATTTCTCAAAATAAACTAAAAAATTGATCCCATATATATAAGAAAGTATCTTTTTTATTGTCATATAACAAACAAGTAAATAACATCATCCTGGAATCTCTTGAAAAAAGATATTAATATGAATTACAATAAAACCATATTTAAAACATAAATTCTTCATAATTATTTACACTAAACATTGATTATTGGATATATTCCTTAAATCTAGTAGTTCCATAAACTATATCCATGGAAGTATAAAACACTTTTTAAAAAATCATTAATTTTTTCAAAGGTAACTGGTACTATCCTATTTGTTTCATTCTTATCAAGCATGTCTTTTTTCCAATCAAAACACCATTTTCTCTATATCAGAAACATATTAAGGTTAAACTTCCCTTTATCAAGTGTTTTTTCAAAAACATAACATTTATATTAGGGAATGTATTTTTCATCAAAATCATTCAACATTTTGAATCAAATTATTAAAGAAAAATTATACTTAAAAACCTTATAAATTTCATAATATTTGAATCCCCATACAAAAATACTTCAATCATACCTCTTCCATATCATAATATTAACATGTATTCATAATCTTATTCGTTAATACTTCTTTAATTTAACATTTCATTCTTACTATATTCATATTTAACTACAAAAAATAAACTAATACAACTATGATAATTTTAATTATGAGGTTTTACCTTTGGAAATTGATTCAAATTTTCCCCAAACTCCTTAAACTCTATTCATAGGACTATTGGCAGAGAATTAGTTTCAATACTATTTTCCTATATTTAAATTACTATAAAATTATTTACCATTCAAAATTCCCTGTATTTATTCCTTATATTCAACATTAAAATCACCACTTATTTCCATTAAATGAAATTCATTTATGATTCTTCACTCATTTCTGGAATATATGAAACTGAATCTTCTTTCATCCATGGTATCCATTACCTAAGGTCTTAGTGAACTATATTTTAATATTCATTGTTAAGTATAAGATTTGGTTAATCTTCATGTTTTTAATAATGTTATGTGATTAATAATTAGATATTAACACAATATTCTTCACTACCTTCATCATCCCATTTGGATTCTCATTCTCAAAATGCCTATCACATTAAATGTTATCCTAGTTCATTCAGGTTATTGGGAATAAATAAAACATAAAATCATAGTTCATGAAATAATAATAATAGTGAAGAATCATATAATCCTAATTAATAACTTATAGGATGTATAAATAATGACACCTTATGTTTATCCATGGTGATTCCTAGTTATATTATATTTAAATCCATTAAGATGGTTTATTAAGAGATTTTTAATTTCTAAAAAATATTATCCATTATTTCCCAAAAAGTTGTGTAGCAAGGCCCATTCCAACCCAGAAGTTCATGATCAAGTTTAGTTTAATGTACCCTTCCTAGAGATATTACCACAAGCTACCTCTATACAAGATCCACATTAACATTTAGTAGCAATACCTGGATATATTTTAATGAAAAAAACATGACCTCTCTTTAAAAAAATCCAAGGATATATTACATATCAAAAATAATCTTTAGACTTATCTTTATGGATAAACTTAAAAATATCTATAAAAATATGCATAGTAATCTTAGTAATTTTTTATCATCCTAGATTCCCGAGGATAACTAAACCTTTATTTTGATACCAACAATAATGAGTGAGGATTATCATACATGAATAGTACATATTTTTTAAAAATACTAATTAAATTAAACAAACACACTCATAGGGACTATAATTGTTTAGTTAGTTCAGAAACAAATAACATAATCTTATTTATTATTGAACGATATTAAATGCATTCCATAAATATATTCCCTTATAGTACTCCTACTGAAAACATTTTTTCATTAAATAGGGAAAAGAAACATAATAAATAGTGAGATCAAATTCGTAGTAAGGGTAAACACGATAGATACTTAAGTATTACATGAGAATAAGGGTTTTATAATATGATCATAATATTTGAAAACTATAACATGAATATCATATATTTTAAACCTGAGTCATGGATAAATATTTGCAGTTCCTAAGAAATTAATTATAACAGGATCAATGAACATGATCTATGGTAGAATAACAATGTTATAAGACATTGAATTTTGGAATACACATAAGAATAGAAATCCATTTGTATATTTTTCAAGGCTTATTTCCAAGGAAATCATATTGAAATGGGTTCACTCCCAAAACCATCAGAGTATTGATTGTTTAGTCGGATGACCGTCATAGTGGATAATGTCCCTTATTAATCAAGGTTCACTCCCCATTATATCCATGTCTTACTGAACTGGGTTCACTTTCCATTGTTTTTCTACCATCCTGAACTGGGTTCACTCCCCATTATAGTCCTTTCTTACTAAATTGGCCTCACTCCTCATTCAAATCCTAACTTACTAAACTAAATTCACAACCCATTCCAATCCTATCCATATCATGAGATAAAAAGATTTACCAGATTCATTTGAGGGAGATATATGTCCCACTCGTATTAGGTAAAAAAGTAACCACCATCCTTGGTTATAATTTAACCACTTCCCATGGTTATAACATAACCACCATCATTGGTTATAATATAACCACCATCACATAATAAAAATAAAACTTATTTTTTTCTTATGGTCATAATACATCCATCATATAATAAATCATGAAATGAAAATGGTTCCAAAAACATGTCATCATATCATCATTCATTGGAAATGAAGTAATTTTCATAATAGTTTAACAAAACATAACCCATGAAAGAATTGGGTTTCATAATTATTATATCATTGTATAACCCCTATAATAGAAATTACATATATATATATATCATCATAAACATAAACCATTCAACGAAATAATATTAATGGTATCATTAGTTTATATCCCTAATAATGAATAAATTATATCAAAGGATTTCATATTAGATAGAGAATGATTTTGAAATACCATTGATTAAATTTCATAAGGAAAATAAACATTCCTTGAAAATCACTTTTAGAGACATAAATTTTTTTAAAAATCAATTTCATATTAAATTTCATTGAAAAGTTATAATGAAATATTTGAAAAAATAATTTAAAATATTTAATGAAGAAAATGTGATTCTTTTTTTGAAAACCATTTTTAAAAAAATTTATTTCATGGAAAATCCATTTTAATAGAAATAAAATAAAGGTTTACGAAGTGATTTTTCAAGAAAAAAAATTATGTGCATGACATACAAGTTAAAATTACAATTACTTTCACTTTTTTTGGTAAAATACAAATGAGAATTATTTAGAAAATAACATGATGATTTATTTCAAAAAATATTTAATATTTAATAAATGGGTAATGCTTTTTTAAAAATAATTTGACATTAATTTTTTTTATTTTTTTATAAAACATCGTTTGGGAAGAAAATATATTTCCAAATGAAAAGATGATTTTTCAAATTTTTTTAAAAACATATTTAATACATAAAGAGTGTAAAATGATGGGAAATATGTATACTCATGAAATAACCATAGGAAAAGATAATTAATAATAATTATTGAGATTTGGATCTTGATGTATCAATATTGGAGTCTTAATCATAAAAAATCGTAACAAATAATTATATTGTAACATATAAATCTTACTACATTGCAAATATAGAATAATAATCCTAATTAAGGAATAAAATTAAATGAATCTGAAGGAAATACTTAAAATAATAATATTCATGAAATAAAATTTCAATAGGGAGGTATATCAACCTCATATAGTAGGATATGTTCATAACAGAGCTTATATCCCAACGATGTCTAATTGAGAAAACAAGTTTATCGAATTGTTACCTTTTAGACCATAAATATCATGAAACTAAGATAATAAAATGGAAATTTAAATCCCTAAAATCTTATGTAGAATCCATATAAAACACTACTATGGGAAGTAAATACACAATATAAAATAAATAGGTTGTGAATATGGTGTGTCTCTCAAAGATATAAAAAGTGACACATAAACCCCATACCTTGTGTCTTGATTTCCTTTTTTACTTCTTGAAACATAATATATAATAAACATAGTTACATTAAACAGTTATTATAGAACCATAATTATATATATCATAGAATATATAATTTATTGATGGAATTTTAAAACCCTTTTATTAACAATTTTATGATAATGTCACGTTTAGGGTTGTAACGACTTTGTTTTTTTATATGATTTCATTTTTTATTTTAAATATTATTAATACGGGAATGGTTCCATCACATACATAATAATAATTCTGAAAAAATTATCATATCTATACATAAAATATACTTTTAATAGCAATTTTCAAATATTGTTTTAATAAATGATGTATGTTACGATCATAGAGACAATACGACATAAGTAAACATGATTAATGTTTAAATATTTTTAATGATCATTATAGAAAGTAGGTATGTAATATATTGTTGTATGAAAATTATAATAAATTCATAAAAAACATATTAATTCTCTAAATATAGTTACACTTGTCGTGCATGTTTTTTGGTGATGAAAAGTGAGTCAATTCGCTTCATGAAGGTGGTTGCTCACATGTACACGAGAGGCTTTATCATAATTCATTTAGTTAAAAGGAGATATTAAAAAAGATATATATTCAATTTTATAAATGTTAAATATTACATGAATCAAATATTTATTTAATTTTTATAACATATAATAGTTAACTTCATCCTTATCACCATCCATGAAAAGTGTGAATGAATCACATAGCTTCGTGATGTAGTAGACCACCGTACACAAGATAAATGTTACCGTATTCCAAAAAAGGGAATAATTAGTGTATGTGTGATATAATGATTCTAAAAACATAAAAATTTCATAAATTTCATAAATAAACCATTAATCAATTATTATTGATGATAATTATATGTGATAATGAAAAAATGACTTACATTGGTTCATGAGGGAGTAGTCCAACGTACACATGAATGGTTATTTTGTTCCAAATTTGATGGAAGTGGAGAATATTTTATGTCATTAGAATATTATAACAAAATCTTAGTGTATATATGATAATTATTTTATAATATCATCATGGTTTAATAATATTTTAACATGGTGGATATTGAAATAAAATAAAGATGTTCTTTGAATAACATTACCAATTATTTAGGTATCCTCGATATGTTTTCAAAAAATCCATCCTAGGATGGATTTTTTTAAAAAAATAATTCTAGTAGGAGAGTATGGAATTTGGAAAATTATTAGGGTTGGTCTTGATTAAACCAAAGTGGTCTGAATGTGTGAAGAAGAGAGGACAGCGGGTGACCTCTTATATGTGTGGGAGAGGACACACTAAGTATTTTTTAGAAGAAATAAACAATCACATGTTTTTCATATTTCACAAGGGTCCAAAACAACAATGATCATCCCTTATAGGTTTAATTGTCTAAATATGGACTAAAAATATTTTTTAGAATATTATTTAGGTCATTTAACCCTTATTATTTTATTTTAACCCCCAGTAAACCCATTTTTACCTTAAATGGGTTAATTAGATTTTACTACAATGACAATTAATTTTGTTAAAACAAATTTACTTTTAATTTTTTGAAATTATAAATTGTTTTGATCACAAATACAGAATCCATTATTCCCAATTCAATTAACAAAAGTAGAAAAAATAAATTTAATATTAATCCCACAGACGTGATGATAAAGAGGGTCTTTAATGTGAAAAATGATAAAAAGTATAAAAACTTATTATATCCAATGTCAATATGAAATTAATTCGAATATCCCAAATTAGATTAATATATGTATACCTGAACTAATTATACATTAAATACAATTTAATATATTATATTTCTTTATAAAAAATTTAAACAAAAAATCTATTTTAAAATAAAAATCATTATTTTTTGAAATTTAACAATAAAAGGATATTTTAATAAAATATAAAAAAATATGCAAATTTAATTTTGTAATTATGATATAAAATGTTGATTTCTTTTAAAAAATTAATTTCTAGAAGTTTCAAAAATAATTTTTATTAAAAGATCAAAAAAAGGAAATAAAATTTATTTTTATAAAAATCTATATTGAAATATAAAAAAATATTATTTCTTGTCTAGAAATCAGATAATGTATCATTCTGACATGAGAGCCACAAAACTACTTCTGCGAGTTAGTTCACCACAAGACCTCATGCATGAATCATCATATTCAAGAGGATTTTGACTAGGAGAGTGGGTCTACGGTAGATCTGGGATGAGACTATACCCACATATCAGAGTGCAAAACTATTAGTAATTAACCAAACATCATACTCACTAGAGAAAGAATAAATATAAAAAAATTAAAACTGAAACATGCTATAATAAAACGAAATATATTAAGGCCTGAATGGAAATGTCTTAAATTCAACATCGATAACCCACCAGGTCGATCACAAATAACAAATAAATAATTGAAAATAAATAAAATAGGACCAAATACCATTTCAAAGACATAACTCATACATGGTTTCTTGTACCCTTATATGCTTCTACATTTCTACCAATCAACTTCACAAGGGAATTCCACAAAAACATGAAATCCAAGGTCTTGAACAAATCCATCATTCATTTTTAGTCAACCTGAGTGTAGACAAAAGTCTGTACGTACACCGAGGTGCACATCCAGGGGGTGAGAAATAAATCTCAGTAGGCCACCACCAATAGTAAACCAATAACAAAATCCATAAGTAAATTCTCATGAAATATGCTCAGATAAATAAAAAAATAATTTCATATAAAAAAAATAAACTGATTGTCAATCCTTAAGTATTATACCTCGGTCGACCATATCTACTTAATCCAAAGCTAGAGTGTCTCAGACCATGTATCCATTAATGTGCAACCCAAATAAACGGCGGTCTCCATTTCTATAGAAGCTAATATTTTTTTTTCCAAATTGGGAACCCATCAAATAATATTAACATCATCTATGATAAAAAACCATGTCTCACATAGCATTTTTTCTTTATCGCAATAATCATCTCATACTAGGAACCTTGACACAACTCTTCCTATTACCACACAGGGGAACTCCCAATCATATTCCATCAGTCTAAATACTATCTCATTTATCTTAACTGAAATAATTTGGAATTTTTCCAATAAAACACCCCATATCAATTTTATCATGCTTAGATCATCACTATAGAATCTAAACCATGTATTCGAAGCATCTATCCACCATCCATCCCAGCCCGTATACTATCAAATCCTAGAGCATTAGTCAGGAACATAAATAATAAAATATTTAATCTGTTCCTAGATCCTCGATATTCTTCATATTATTTACTATACATTTCATTCCCAAAACCATCAGTCCATAGAATATCAATAAATAACACCAGTGGTACCCACAATTTCAGTTTGGCCCAGCCCATGGAGAAGGATAATTTCTCCAACCTTTTAATTTCTATTGGAAATCCATCACATCTCAAAGCCTTAGTCTGGTACAATATCCATGAAGTATAATATTAGTGTCTCGGTCATCAGCCTGAAACCGTCTTAGTAGTATACTTTCTAGAACCACAGACTATCACCATTTCTTATAAAAGTGACGTCACATCAATATACCCATCAATATGAAAAAAATGTTCTTGGATCCTCCATGCATCACCCGAACCAAAAAAATATCTCGAACCCTATACAAAGCCTCAGTCCAATAGTATCTATAACATCTCCAAAAAATAAAGAAGTTTTACATTTTCATATTTATTAAAATTTGTGAATTAAAAAATAATTTTATTTTAAATGGGTTTCTATGTTCGATGTCATACCCGATACGCAACAACGGGTTTCATTGAAATATTATGTTGCACACTAATAATGTAATATTATTATTTTAAATGGTAGTTATTTCCTTGCCAATGTATTGTCAAGAATGAATATAACTTACTAAAATATAATTATACATGTTTATTAAATTGTTTTACATTTATCCAACAAATATTAGAGGCTTAAAATAAGAAAATATCTGATTTTAAGAATAAATACACAAATATTCATTAAAAGGTCGATTTACTTCCTTTTGATGGAGAAACCTCTTTAAATATTGTTTTGGTAACTTCTATATGTTCTATTTTACAAAATAAAATTATTCTTTTGAAATGGGATATCAAATTTTACATTGGTTGATATTTTGGTATTTTTCTGATAAAATACATTTTTAATGAATAGTGAAAAAATATTGTATTTTAATTCAAAATTGCCTTTTAATCTAATTTTTTTATAAGGATAGATTAGATTTTTAATTGGTTTTATAGAGTAAATATATTATATTTATACTATTTAATTCAATTTTGGTCATTAGAATTAATTTCACTATAAAATTGGACAGAAATAAGTGTCAATCTTTTGTTATTTAATATTTCTTAAAAACACACCATTTGTTTTGACAATAGGAAGTAATTTAAAATTAAATTTTCATCTTCAATGGTTTGAATTTGAAAAAATGGATTTGATATTTTGAAGTAGGTGTTCCAAATTGTGTAAATAGGTAACTTTTATTTATAGACAATATGAATATTTACATCAAAAAAATGTTTATTTACCATCGTTAAAGGGTAAATCTGGTAAATTAATGTAAAAAAATTTTATGGTAATAATACATAAAAATACCCTAACAGGTGTCCTAATCCTATTGGTTGATACACATCCAACCATCAGAATATTGTGGTCGATTTTGGGACCCCATGGGGCCACATGGGAGTGATAATAACACTTCATTTTAATTAACAAAAAGTAATGGAAAAATGACATAAACAAATATCTTTTTGTAAATTAATTTTTACATGGGTTTATATAAGTCATATTTTCATCTTTAAATATTAATTGGAAATATAAAACTATTTCCGAAATTATGGAATTTTATTATAAATTTTAGACATCAAATAATTAAATTAATTATAACACCATAATGATGTAGTATTTACCTGATTAATAATTGATTTAAATAAATAAGATTATAAATTTTAAAACAATATAAAAATTATGTACAATTATTATTGAATGATTTTATTTCGACCATGAGTCATCTTATCTTTGACTCTAATAAGTTTTGGACCTTTAGAAACTGAAAATTATTATATAATAAAAAAATATTTTCACACTTTTCTAAAGAGCCCCTCCTCCCCATTATAAAAATCTCTCACTACTAACACATTCATCACACTTCACAAGCCCCTTGGCTCATCCAAACCTTGCCCAAATAATTACTCAATATCCCTATATTCCTCCTAGAAGGCTTTCTTTAGGCATAATTAACTTCTATAAGTCATTTTGGTTCTAACCGAAGGGAGTTACCTGAATTAAAGATAACGATTTCTCATAAATAATTTTCTTCTATTTTACTTATCCAACCACCTAAAATATTATTATTACTTTATTTTATAGAAACACCAGTATAAAAAATATAATATGTTGTTGTTATGTGAATTATTATAACTACTCTTATACACACCTCCGTCTAAAGGGTAACGAACATACTGTTTCTGTGGACGAAAAACTACGGCCTCATGAAATGATGATTGTTCAAAAATCACCCACCGCCTCTCATTGTGGCCATTATGATTGAATTTTATTTATATATTATATAATATATTTATATTTTTTATATTATTCTATATTTTAAATTTAATGAATACCTTTATGGTTTCCATAGTTGGTAAATATGATAATCTCATTTGATAAAGTGCAGACTACCGCCCCTTCAAAGTGATATGACTTGTTAATGCGTTATGTGGAAATTATAAAGGGTAAAGTTAATAAAATTATATATGATATTATACTATAATTAAAATATACTTATATATCATTAAATATATATTCCATTATAATATGAACTAGAAATGGAAGTAGTGTTCATGCGTACGTACGACTTACCATCTCTATGAACAGTGCATTTCATTTCATATCTCTGAATGTTATATAATATTATAAATACATTTATATACTGGATATAAAAGATATATATGTTATCTAATTCATGAATATAATAATGGATATAATTTACTTTTGACCACATGAACAACATGTAATTATAAGAAGTCCATTTTTGACTCAAGTTCCAAATATTGACAAAATGATCATGATTAACTTAAATGATTACATAATGGTTATAACATGGTAATAAGTGATTAAAAAGAAATTATAAACTTGAAAAAGGTTCTTAAGAAACTATAAATTAACTTTAGATTGTTATTAAAGGGATTAAAGAATATGTCGAACACAAGGTAAGGGGTTTCTCATCTCACTTTTAATTCCGTGATATTTCCATTGTTCACCACATATTTATTAAATTTTGTGTATTTTGTACTACTGATTGATATATATTATCATTATTCTTCAAATATTCATGAGATTATATGATTGATTTGATGTTTATTAACTTTTTTTCATACAACTCGATTGATTACAACGAGGTAAGGAATTTCATATCTCACTTTTATTCACGTGAGATTCATTCTATATTTGTAACTATTTCTATTGTGTGGTGTATGTACTGCCCATGACCTGTAATTTTTGAGTAATATAATTTCATTTATGGGTATTTATATCTTCATTGTATGATTTTTCATTCATGTGGTGTATTTTTTGTAAGTTACCAAATCACTAAGGGATATTTTAAAAAAAATTCATTCATTGGGTTAATCTTCTAATTCATAATTATGTCATGCTATGATTATACGTGGAATAACTATTTGTTTATTTATGTTGTAATTTCTACTCCCAGTTGTTTGGATAAAATTTTGATACATATAATCACTCTATTAAGAAATTCTCAAGTCATCAATATGAACTTGATAAGAGTAATTTTAACTCTATTTCCATTCATTGAGTTAAACATCCAAGTCTTTAGTTTTGTCATAAAAAGAACATGTATGAATTTCCTCTAATCTATTTACACTTAATATTCAATCATATGGAGAGTGTTTATATTTTTCACACAAAATTAGGTAGTTGAATTATCCTTAATCTATGGATACCATCTATATAAGAGATATCGTCTCAAATTACATTCCATTAAGACGTCATTGTTGGTATGCACCAATTCACTTTTATATGGTGTATATACTTTCCTTTGGCATATTATATCATGAGTCCCTTTATTCTCATTATATTATAATGGTTGATTGAATTTTATTCCTCAATTAGTTGCATTCCAACATTTCTCTTTTGGTTAAGAACACTTTAACTAAAATATTGTTTTAAAAAATTATTCTTCTAAATATTTCTCATTAATTTCCATGTTTTAGAAATGTTTTTTTGTATTTATTTATATGGAAATTAATATTTTAAACCATTAAGTCCATTAAAATCTTCAAAGTGTTATGGGATACATTGATTCAAAACTCACTTTATTAAATTCTTTAAATGATTTTGAAAATGGTTTGATTAAGCACTGATTATGTCAATATCTTGAAATGATATATTGTAATTGGAATGTGGAGATGTTATTAGTGAAATGATTATGTATACAATATTTTATGTGTTATGATTTTATAATGGTACATGGAAATTTGATGAGTGGTGACTTGATAAACCAAATGACGGGTGGTGCCGTGATAAACAAGGATGTGTGGTTACGTTATAACCTCTAATACATTGGTTATGGAAGTCAACCGTATGGCTATTCCATTTTGTGATATGTGTGGAAGTCAATCGTATGGTTATTTCATTTAAGTATGTTTATGTCCCAAGTTACCTTTATATGATATGTGTTCTTTATATAGGGTTTATGGTAATCTTTCCATTAAAAAATGGTAAGAAATGATCATTTATTCAGCGAAGAGTGTTTACTACTTCATAAAGGTGAAAAGTATTACTTATGATAAGGTATTCATGGGTTACTTGTTGTTTTAAAAAAACTAACAATTTTCATTATTTGTTAATCCCTTAATGAGATTTTTATGCTCATCCCATGTTTTTGAAGTGTTTTTCACAGGATGTAACATGGAATTGGGTCAAGGATGGGATCAAGGAAAAGTCATGCTACCTAAAACATAGGACTAGAGATGACTATTTTTTTCAATAATTTTTATTTTGTGAAAAAAATGGAAATTGGTTAGATGTGTATACTTGTAATATTCAAATTTTTATGTATCTTTTATGACCTAATTCAATAAATATCTAAACCTAAAAATATCCTTAATGTGAATTATTAACTTAATACAAGAATATAAAATGTTTGAGGCAAGGTCCTTACAGTTGGTATCAAAGGTCAGTTTATATATCTTTAGGGATTATGAGTTTTCAATAGACACATGGTTAGTCCCTATGTCTATTATTTCAGTTAAATCCTTATTTTATATATTTTTGAGATCAAGGAACGTAAGTTAAAAATGGAAGGAGGAGGATCTCAAAGGACATTCCAATCTCTTCCTGATGGCTTGCTTGAAATAATTATTGCGAAGTCTGGTTATGATGATTGTTAAACTTTTTCTAGAATAAAACATACTTTCAAGCAGTTGTTTGAGATATTAAACACCTCCACTATACCTAGTTATCATCATGGATCATGGTTTGTGTTTAATCAAATCATATTTTCACAATATTCTCACATTTTCCAGAATGGTCAATATTATCAAGGCATTTTCAAATACTTTACCTTATCACAAGATTTTGAATCATATTATGATTTTGGAAAAGGTGTGGAAGAAGAAGACCCTTGGGAAACCTATTTATATTTTCATTTAAAAAATAGTCTCTCAGAACATACCTATGGTATTTTAAAAGGACCAATAATATATAGTTTCAACTAAAATTCAGTATGAATATTTTATAGAAATCATGTTTAATCATATGTTTTGAAATTATATGTCATACATGATTATTTTATAAAACATTTATTCTGTGAACCCCCATATGAACCATATTGTACTAGGTGTATTTGGATGCAGGATGCCAGTGTTTTTGAAGGATCTCTAAATCATTGTTGCAATTCATAGACCATATAGCTACGTGAACAAGATGACAATGAATCCAAGTGGACACCATGATCAAGTTATAATGTTATTTATTTTGGGGATCAATTTATTTTATCATATGGTGGTGAAATAAAAAATGACTATATATATAAAAAATCAAGAATTAAGATATTGAGATCATAATGAATTAGGATAAAAATAAGAGGTATAAGGAAACCATTCAGGTTAAAACATGTTGGGGTTATTTTTGAGTTTTTTAGAAAGGAAAACATGCAGACTGTGTGACAACCTGTCGTGTCAAACAAAGCTATGGTAATCAACCCCACAACCAACGTTTGATTGTGATTTATCAACTACCATTAGACTCCGTGAAGTCCCTGGTTAGTATGACTTACTCCTTTTAGTAAAACGATTTTTTTGATGAAGAATAAGTTGATTTGGCATAATTTGCTTTATCAAATGGATATCCTTATTATAAGAAATGTATTTGGTGATTAAGTGATAAAATTAATCTTAGAAGACGTTCTATCTTTTGGGAACACTGTATAATTAAGAAAAATAGAATACAATAGGATTACATTTTTAGAGTAATGGTTGAAATTTTATTTTGGAAGAATATATGCTTTTATTGTGAACATATAAAGATTTGGTGTATTTATGGAAATGATTAACCTATTACAGAGAATATGTGATTTTTTAATTATGCTTCAGTATGAGACTTTAAGAGTAGTATATGTTTTCAGAGTTAAATGTTATGATTTTCTATGGAATACTATGTGATTAAATGCTTTTGATTTTTGGGTTTCAATATGAGTTTGGATTATTTTGAATAATTTTAAGACCAATTCTCTATTGAATGGTCTTACTTGAACTTTGAGTACTTTTTGCGGAAATTTGGAGATTAATAGTAGTATTTCTATTTATAAAGGATTATCCTTTTTTGGGATTATATGATCTCGTACTAACCATTTTGTTTTAAGTTGATGTTTAAAGACAAGGGAAATATATTGTTCATATTTTTTTTGCATTCTGTGATTCCCTAGAAGATGATTATTGTGCTTTTGATGTGACCAAGTCTTTTTGAATTCACATTGTTTGGAGAAGAGATTAGTTTTTGATAGAAACCTATTAATGGATGAAATTATACCTGAAGGAATGTATATTTCATTATGTTCGTATTCTATGTAGTAAATAAATTCTTCAAAATTATGAAAAGGAATGTAAACCAAAAATATTGTTTGGTTTACTTTTCCTAATGTGTAATCAAAGACCATTAAACACATCATAGGTTTGTGATTTTTTGGTGGTTAAGTTTCTTCAAATAATTTTTTCTATAACTCTCCATCAGAACATAACTGTTTGTTTTCACTTCCATATCCATTTTTTCCTAAATGGAATCCTAGTATGTGTTATCTCGTGTGACCTTTGTACATCTCTTTATTTCTTTTAAACTGATAGTTTTACTAACACTTTTTATGAAGGACTTTCAATGAAGTATCTAAGAATAGTTTTAAAATTACAAGGACATAATTCCCAAAAGGGGGGAAGTCTGTAACTTCCCAAGTAAATAAGGAAATATGAAAATTTTATATTTATTAATATTTGTGAATTAAATATTAATTTTACCATAAAGGGGTCTCTATGTTCGATGGCGTACCCAATATGCAACAACGGGTTTCATTGAAATCTTAGGTTGCACAATGATAATATAATATTATTATTTTAAAAGGTAGTTAACGCATAGCCCTTTTATTAGTGAGAATGAATATATCTAACTAAAATATGATTATACCTTTTTTTTAAATGTTATTACATTTATACAGTAAATACTAGAGGCTTAAAATAAGAAAGAATCTTATTTTAAGCATAAATACTCAAATATTCATTAAAAGGTTGATTTACAACCTTTTGATGTAGAACCCTATTTAAATATAGTTATGGTCACATTTATATGTTTTATTTTACAATAAAAAACTATTCTTTAGAATTGGTATATCAAAATTTACATTGGATTAAATTTTAGTATTTTTCTAATAAAATTCATTTTTAATGAATAGTGAAAAAATACTTTATTTTAATTCAAAACTGCATTTTAATATAATTTATCTATAATGATAGATTATATTTTTAATAGGTTTTGTAGTTTAATTATATTATGTTTCTAATATTTAATATAATGGTTGGAATTTGAAGCAATTTCACAATGAAATTGGGCATAAATTTGTGTCAAACATTTTTAGTTAATATTTTTTAGAAACATGCCATTTGTTTTGATTGCAAGAATTAATTTTAAATTAATTTATACCACTTCTGTATCTAGAATTTCAAAAAATGGATTCAATATTTGGAATCAGGAGTTACAAATTTTGTAAATATATAACTTTTAATTATAGACATTATTAATATTTACTTCAGTAAAAATTTTAGTTACCATGGTTAAAAGGTAAATCTGGTCAATAAAGGTTAACAAATTTTACTATAATATTATTAAATTACCTTAATTGGTGTCTTAATCTTATTTATTTATACCAATCCGACCATTATCATCATTAGGTAGATTTTAGGACCCCATGGGGCCTCTTTAGAGTGATAATGACACATTATTTTAATTAACTTAAAGTAAAGGCAAAACAGACATAAACAAATATCTTTTTGTAAATTGATTTTTACATGAGGTTATATATGTAATAATTTAGACTATAAATATTAATTGGAAATTTAAAACTATTTCCTACATCATGGTATTTTGTTATAATTTTTAGACATCAAATAAATTATATTATTTAGGACACAATAATGATGTAGTATTTGCCTCATTAATAAATGATTTAAATAAATACGATTGTAAATATTAAAACAATATCCACAAACCTGTCCAATTATTATTAGATGATTATATTTCTACTTCTATTAATCTTATCATTTACTTTAATAAGTTTTTGACTGTCACGAACCGGATCGGGTCGCCACCATTAATGGCACCAAACCTGGCCCGTGGCAAGGCTCGAAGGGCGTTCCCTATCCCCACGGGCTGGCACAAGTGCCCGGGTATCATTAATATAGGTTTGGGAATGATTTACCCAAGTATGAAAGCATAAAACATTAAAAACAATCCATAATATAAATCTGAAATTTTTGAGCCAAACAAGACTTAAGTGAAAACCAAAGCTGAGTACATTGGTTTAAAGATTATACAAGTGGTCCAAAAAAAAATTATATCATTAAGACAACCCCAAGGACTCCACACAACTAGGGGTCATCGCCCCCAAGCTATCTCCACAACTCCGCACCAAGAATGGGAACTAACACCATGAACCGCCATCACCCTTAGCCTTTCCTTTACCTGAATCAAACATAACCAAGTCTACATACACCCAAGGGGTGTAAGTAGGGTGTGAGCCTAAGCCCAGTAGGATACCACCCAATGATTCCAAAGAGTAAGAAATACAATGTGAAAAAGCAAGCAGTTTTCAAACGCAAGGAAAAGTAGTGTTCAAATTTCAAGAAATGAAGCCTCTAATTGAAAATAGTTTTCAATCCAAAATTTTTTAGAATACTAACACATTAAAATAGAAATTTTAGAGATTGTAATTTACTTCCAAACACACCCTACGACATGGGTAGATACTACAAATCCAATGAGCAACAACATTGGGAACACCCCTAGGCACTAGGTTGTCTTGGGCCCTATGTACCTCGTACCTCAGTGTAATGTAACCGAAGAAAAATCCTTTCTCATTCATGAGCCACTAGTAGGGAACACACCCATAACCCAGTGGTCCCCAATAATCATCCACATAGTTTATTTAGAGTTGTCATTATCCAAATGCTAAGTGAAACAGGGACAAAACCCATCCGGTCCACTAGCCGTACTAGTACAAATCCGCCCCACCTACGTACCCGGGCTTCCCCTTTTGTGCTCAATCAATTTCAGCATGCAACATAAATAAATTTTCATATAAAACACCATTACTGGTCAATCACAACCAATACAGTAGCTATCACATTTTATACCACTTAAAACACGCAACAAAACACTTAGATTTTTCATAAAACAATTCCTCAAAATCTCGTAGTGTTTCGGACCCAAAACACCTTATAAACCTCACTTGCATACTATGTGCACATATTTATGTTTCCAAAACATAAATGATATCCCACTAAAATTCAGTTAAAACACAAAATCATTTTTAGGGCAACCCTATATAGTTCAAGAAATGACATCATTGCAAAGTCTCCATTTTTACACAACACAACTCTTTGAATTTCATGTGGTTCACAAACACCATTAAAACCAGATTTTTCAGCAAAAAAACAAGGGACAATCATTAAAAACAGTATTTTTATCCCTATTATACTTCAATAAAATCAACTAGTTACTTATAGGGTAGCCCCAATTAAACTAATAATACATTTCTATGAAAAACCCCCAATTTCACATGAAATTGGCCTTTAGGATTCATTTTAAATACAAACACCACTAAAACTATATTTTTCAGAAATAATAAAATTTAATAAGCATGAAAATACCATAAAAACAGTAGCCAATTCACAATGATTTCATACACAATGGAATCACCTACCAAAACCAAGGAAACCCTTGAATCCTTTGTGTGAAAACTCAAACGCACCACCACCGCACCTCAAGAAAGCTAAACCAGACCTAAAACCAGAATTTCAGACCATAAAACACAATATAAAACCTTAAATTTTAAACCCTACTTCCTGGACATTAGGAACCACAATTATAATGGAAGAAACCCTAACTAAATTGGATGTAACCCTAAACAAATTGAAAGAAGAACGGAGGAGAACAACATACTTAAAATATCATGTAGAAATCGCCCCCCAAAATACCAGTATCTGATTTCACAAATACTCAAACCTTCAAGGTCGGTTCCAACAAGAATAGGTAGATCATTTAGGAATTTGAATGGGGGAAAAAGAGTAAGAATCGAAGGAGTTATGAAGGAAACAAATTACCTTTATAAATCTTCCCGAAATTTGAGTTCTTAAGAACTTTCGACCTAAACCGCGATGAACATGAGCTGAAACGAGTGTGGGAGGATATTGGACGAGCGGCTGGGTTCAAGGGGCGTGTTTGGCTCTTGGAATCACCTAAAACCCCTTAAAAATGAATAAGTTATTAACTAATCAAATTTTATTTTTAAAACTGGAATTGGGCTTTCGGGCAGGCCCAATCCCTTAAATAAAAACCCATATACACCTTGGTTATGGATTTTCAAAGGCTCCAAATTTTAATTTTGGTGTTAATATATTAGGGGAGGACATTTAGGAGTTGTAATGAGTAAAAAATATTAAAAAATGAATATGTTATAAAAGAAACAAAATTTATTTTTAAATCTGGAATTGGGCTCACGGTTTGGCCCAATTCATGAAAACTCACCTATTCTCTATAAAAACTTTGGAAACCCCCCAAAACAAAGCATGAATGGAAAGTAAAATAAAAATACATTTAAAATAAGCTATGTATGTGATAATTCTCCCCACCATAAAAACTTTCCACCCCGGAAAGTCACAGTAAGGCCAAAGCAACAACCAAACCCAACTGAGAAACCAAGTGGTACTCTCTTGCCAGGTTTCTCCCCCAAAGGCCATAAAACCTCAGTGATCAATGAAGGAAGGAATACTCTCACAAACCTGACTTACACCAATTTCCTTAACGAATAAAGCACATTCAAGCTTTATCCCAAATGAAAACTCCTCTAACACAATCTGAACAACACTCAATCAATTTACCCAAAAAAACGACAACATCGAACATGGTTACACTTTCCCTACTATAACTAAACCATTGGTCACTCTCCAATATCAATTTTTACCAAAGAAAGATGTAGGTAGTTAGATATATCCAAATGATAATACCTACTTCCCATACAAAACCAAGGAAAAATATGAGTTACTCGTATGAAGAGACACAAATGGGCTCCCCACCATAAGAGACAACTTAAATTTTTTTTTTCCCGAGACCGAATCAAGACACTAATAGGGGGAGGCGCAAACAGACTCCCTACTACAAGGGGTAAAAAATTTTTAGAAATTTACAAAATAATATACATGATACCCACAGTGGGTCTTCCCACCACAAGAACCAACCATCTTAACTGACCAGCATGGGCCGATACAAAAGACCCAATTTTTTTTTAAGATTTGGAAAGGGTGCAGGGTCAGTCCGCACGATTTGGGAAACCATGCACTAACTATGCTGATCATTATTTGAACGTGGCTTCCTAGCACACTGACACTACTAATCATGCACAAAATGTGTGCTCAAACTTTCTAGCCAAATTTCCAACCATTCTCTAATGACTCAATGGAAACCAACGTGGGAGGGAAAAACATTAGGCGATGACATGGGTACAAGGCCCTATACCTATTTCCACCGAATGAGAACAACAGAAGGAAGATGATGAAACCATAGGTTTAAACTGTTCCTATCTTTCATACTGAGGATAGGACTTTGTACAAGTGTTTAAACGACACTGGTGTTTCCCCTGACTATGCGCCAGCTTCTCTCCGGGACCTATGGCTGGAGCTCAAAATATTGAAGCATCTTCGGCCACGTAGTTAGGCTGTTGAAACCCCTATGTGGAACTTCTTCTTTCAGTGACACAAACAACTACACTGCATACCCTAATGGGTTTATCAAGACATAACACACTCCATAACCCACATTACCAAAACCAGACATTTCATTGAAACAAGGGATCAGAAGAAGCACACACATCGCACCTTGTTTCTTTGGGTGAGAAACAACAGAAGGGGAAGACACGTATAAACACCTTCCTCTAAGATAGAGGATTTAATGTTTTTCCCAAGGGAGACACAATCCCAACATAACATAGAACCTTAAAGGATTGTGTGACCTTCACCTTTATGGTCAAAAGAGCACACAACATCACAATGCGTCACCGAACATGACCCTGATGATTGATAGAAACAATACATGGAACGAGACCATATTCAAAGTCCGTAAACAACATATAAGTCCAAAAAGTGGACACAATATCATATCATGACCTAAATCTCAAAATTGGTTGTTTAATAATAACTCTTTCTTCAAAGAAACTATAAAGAACCCAGAGGCCCTCTTAGACACCATCAAGACACTCATCTGTACTAACAACGAAAGAACACTCCCACCTTTGATGAATCAGGGAACTTAAGAAACTAAGGTCTCTTTCAACCTTCCACAAGCACTATCCCACTACAAGAGGATCCAAAAATCAGCGAAATGAATGGGTGTAGACTCAATAAAAAAATTTTCGATAAAATATTCTTTATATTGATCAACTGGAGGATTTTCCAATGGCGAAACAAAACGGGTTGCACTTCAGTTGTGCATTAACCCTTAATGGGGGCATACCTTATCCAATGAGAGAACCCAAGGACCCAAACAAGCTGGTCTATTGGTCAAAACATTTCACAAACCAGATCCAAACACATGAAGGGAACCACCGAAAAGACATCCCAAATTTTTTTTTCAAAAGAGACCACTAACTGTCCCTACAACACAGCTTACCAACCAAACACAAACCCAAAACACAGTTCAAACAGAAGGGGTTCTTGAACTCAAAACCTCCCATGACATTAACATTTTCAAAAACCCATAATACAAACCATACCAAAATATTCATCAATGCATCATGTTTTTCTTTAAAACCAATTCATTGAAAACAAACAGTTTAGCAGTAAGCGTATCCACCAATGGTACCCCATGGGCCTCACACATGCATGTTTTTGTGCCACACCGGGCACCCTCCTCATATCCATCCCAGCACTTATTCAGTCATGCCATCAACCATCCATCATCCCATATAACCCCATGCATGTGGTCACTAATGGAAATACCAAATGGTAAAACAAAACTTCCTTCCACTTTTCAAAAACAAAATGGTCAACCAACCCAACCTTTTACTCAAAACTGCTAACAATGAGATCGAAATCCCAATTCACATCTTACAAAACATTTCATAAGGACACAACCATTTAGAAAAGAACTCAATTTCAAGTTATTCACATCAATTTCGAAACATATCATCCCATTAAAACACACTATAATTATTTAGAAAACTCTATTGGAAACGCTTTTCAAAACCAAATTCAATATAGTTCCTGCTTTCGAAGAGGTGTAAGCACACCATTTTACATTTCAAAACAATTCTGAAAATTCAGTTCCGCCATTTCATAAACCAAACCATTCCCTCTTTATTTGAAAATAATTTCATAAAAACTTTATGCTTCTTAAAACCAAGTCACCTTAAAACCAAAGTGCTAAGATTTCAAAACTAAAGCACAAAACAATGCAAGAGGAAACTAGTTTCGGTGGGTGACTTGGACATATGGTTGGCAGCCATATCCCAATCACTTCTCCGTCACAGAGAGTATTCTAGGGAAATATTCATGGCTCCACATGGCTTGCCAGGCCCTGCGAGCTCACTGAGATTATTCTCCCAACTCTATTTTCATTTCCCATAGTCATAATTAAACCAAGAAAACCAAAGCACTCAGATAAATCAATACTTACCATGGTGACTTGAATCCCTTCATGAGGTGTTCTGGCTAGGCACACTACCCGTGTCTGAAATTTCATGTCCCAAAAATCCTATCTCCAGACTATGCTGACTCTTCCCCAAATAACATGACCCATGGAGTGAACCTGCTCTGATACCATTTTGTCACGAACCGGATCTGGTCGCCACCATTAATGGCACCAAACCTGGCCCGTGGCAAGGCCCGAAGGGCGTTCCCTATCCCCACGGGCTGGCACAAGTGCCCGGGTATCATTAATATAGGTTTGGGAACGATTTACCCGAGTATGAAAGCATAAAACATTAAAAACAATCCATAATATAAATCTGAAATTTTTGAGCCAAACAAGACTTCAGTGAAAACCAAAACTGAGTACATTGGTTTAAAGATTATACAAGTGGTCCAAAAATAAATAATTATATAATTAAGACAGCCCCAAGGACTCCACACAACTAGGGGTCATCGCCCCCAAGCTATCTCCACAACTCCGCACCAAGAATGGGAACTAACACCATGAACCGCCATCACCCTTAGCCTTTCCTTTACCTGAATAAAACATAACCAAGTCTACTTACACCCAAGGGGTGTCAGTAGGGTGTGATCCTAAGCCCAGTAGGATACCACCCAATGATTCCAAAGTGTATGAAATACAATGTGAAAAAGCAAGCAGTTTTCAAACGCAAGGAAAAGTAGTGTTCAAATTTCAAGAAATGAAACCTCTAATTGAAAATAGTTTTCAATCCAAAATTTTTCGAATACTAATACATTAAAATAGAAATGTTAGATACTGTAATTTACTTCCAAACACACCCTATGACATGGGTAGATACTACAAATCCAATGAGCAACAACATTGGGAACACCCCTAGGCACTAGGTTGTCTTGGGCCCTATGTACCTCAGTGTAAAGTAACCATAGAAAAATCATTTCTCATGCATGAGCCACTAGTAGGGAACACACCCATAACCTAGTGGTCCCCAATAATCATCCACATAGTTTAGTTAGAGTTGTCGTTATCCAAATGCTAAGTGAAACAGGGACAAAACTCATCCGGTCCACTAGCCGTACTAGTACAAATCCGCCCCACCTAGGTACCCGAGCTTCCCCTTTTGTGCTCAATAAATTTCAGCATGCAACATAAATAAATTTTCATATAAAACACCATTACTGGTCAATCACAACCAATACAGTAGCTATCACATTTTATACCACTTAAAACACGCAACAAAACACTTAGATTTTTCATAAAACAATTCCTCAAAATCTCGTAGTGTTTCGGACACAAAACACCTTATAAACCTCACTTGCATAATATGTGCACATATTTAAGTTTCCAAAACATAAAGGATATCCCACTACAATTCAGTTAAAACACAAAATCATTTTTAGGGCAACCCTATATAGTTCAAGAAACAACGTCATTGCAAAGTATCCATTTTTACAGAACACAACTCTTAGAATTTCATGTGGTTCACAAACACCATTAACACCAGATTTTTCAGCAACAACACAAGGGACAATCATTAAAAACAGTATTTTTATCCCTATTATACTTCAATAAAATCAACCAGTTACTTATAGGGTAGCCCCAATTAAAATAATAATACATTTCTATGAAAAACCCCCAATTTCACATGAAATTGGCCTTTAGGATTCATTTTAAATACAAACACCACTAAAACTATATTTTTCAGAAATAATAAAATTTAATAAGCATGAAAATACCATAAAAACAGTTTCCAATTCACAAAGATTTCGTACACAATGGAATCACCTACCAAAACCAAGGAAACCCTTGAATCCTTTGTGCGAAAACTCAAACGCACCACCACCGCACCTCAAGAAAGCTAAACCAGACCTAAAACCAGAATTTCAGACCATAAAACACAATATAAAACCTTAAATTTTAAACCCTACTTCCTGGACATTAGGAACCACAATTATAATGGAAGAAACCCTAACTAAATTGGATGTAACCCTAAACAAATTGAAAGAAGAACGGAGAAGAATAACTTACTTAAAATATCTTGTAGAAATCGCCCCCCAAAATACCAGTATCTGATTTCACAAATACTCAAACCTTCATGGTCGGTTCAAACAAGAATAGGTAGATCATTTAGGTATATGAATGGGGGAAAAGAGTAAGAATCGAAGGAGTTATGAAGGAAACAAATTACCTTTATAAATCTGCCCGAAATTTGAGTTCTCAAGAAATTTCGACCTAAACCACGATGAACATGAGATGAAACGAGTGTGGGAGGATATTGGACGCGCGGCGGGATTCAAGGGGCGTGTTTGGGGCTTGGAATCACTGAAAACCCCTTAAAAATGAATAATTTATTAACTAATCAAATCTTATTTTTAAAACTGGAATTGGGCTTTCGGGCAGGCCCAATCCCTTAAATAAAAACCCATATACACCTTGGTTATGGATTTTCAAAGGCTCCAAATTTTAATTGTCGTGTTAATATATTAGGGGAGGACATTTAGGAGTTGGAATGAGTAAAAAATATTAAAAAATGAATAAGTTATAAAAGAAACATAATTTATTTTTAAATCTGGAATTGGGCTCACGGTTTGGCCCAATTCATGAAAACTCACCTATTCTCTATAAAAACTTTGGAAACCCCCCAAAACAAAGCATTAATGGAAAGTAAAATAAAAATACATTTAAAATAAGCTATGTATGTGACATTGACCTTTTGAAAACGAAAAATATTATATAAAAAAAATAATATTTTCACACTTTTTTAAAGAGCCCCTCCTCCCGCTTATAAAAAGTCCTCACCTCTAACCCAGTCATAACACTTCACAAGCCCATTGGCTCATCTAAACCCACCAATTTAAGAACTCCAAATACCTCTATTATTAATAAAATCCTTTCCTTAGGAAGAAGTCATTTCAAGAAGTCCTTTTGGTTCAAACCAAAGGGAGTTACCCGAATTAAAGGTAACAATTTCTCTTAAATTATTTTCTTTTTATTTACATCTAAAACCCCCTAAAATATTTTTATTAATTTTTTTTATAACAAAACCAGTATCCTTAATATACTAGGTTTTCTCTATGATAATAATTATAACTAAATTTACACATACCTTTTTCTGATGGGTAAATAACATACTGTTTCTCTGGACAATGAAATACTGCCTCACGAAACGATGCTTGTAGAAATATCTCCAACCGCCTCTCATGGTGGCCATTATGATGGCACTATATTTATATATAATATATATTATATCTATATTGTTTATATTATTCTGTATTTTTCATTTATAGAATACGTTTATGGTTTTCATAGTGGGTAAATACGATAATCTCATTTGAGTAAATGTGTACTACTGCCCCCTCAAAGTGATGTGGTTCGTTCATGCCTTATGTGGAAAGTTTTAAGAGTATATTGATTTAAATTATATATAAAAATATCCTAGAATTATAATATTCTTATGTATAATTATTTTTCCATTCCATTACAATACAAAATAGAAATGGAAGTAGCATTCAGGCGAACGTACGACTTATCGTCTCCATGAATAACGCATTTCATTTCTTATCTCAAAATTTTATATACTATTATAAATACATGTATATACTGGATATATATGGAATATATGTTATATAAATCATGAATATCATTATGTATATAATGAACCTTTTAACACATGAACAACTTGTAATTATAAGAAGTCCAATTTTGACTCAAGTACCAAATATCGACAAAACGACCTCTATTAACTTAAATGATTACATAATGTTTATAACAAGGTAATAAGTGATTTAAAAGGAATTATAAAATTGAAAAAGGATCTTAGGAAATAATAAATTAATATTAGTTTGTTATTATAGAGATTTAAGAATGAACTGGTCAAGTTGGACACAAGGTAAGAGGTTTCTTATCTCACTTTTAATTCCATGAGATTTCCATTATTCACCAAATATTTATTTCATGTGGTGTATTGTGTACTGAAATTTGATATATATTTTCATGATTAGTTATTTATTCATGGTATTTTTTGATTCATTTGGTGGTTATTAACCTTTCATCATACGACTCGGTTGACTACAATGTGGTAAGGGATTTCTAATCTCACTTTTATTCCCATGAGATTCATGTTATATTTGTCAGTATTTCCTTTGTGTGGTGTACACATGACCCATGATTTGTACCATTTGAGTAATATACATTAATTTATGTGTATTAAAATCTATATTTAATGAATCTTATTCTTTTTGGTGTCTGTTTCGTACGTTACGAAATCAGAAAAGGGAACTTTTAAACCCAAATTTCATTCCTTGGGTTAATGTTCTAATTGATAATTATGTCATGATATGATTATGTGTGGAATCACTTTTTGTTTATTTATTTTTTAATTTCCACTACATTTTGTGTGGATATACTTTTGATACACATAATCAATCCATTGAAAAATTCTCAATTCGTCGATTTGTACTTGATAAGAGTAATTTTAAGTCAATTTACATTCATTGAGTTAAAAATTCAAGTAATTGGTTTTGTCTTATAAGGAACTTGTGTGAATGTTCTATGATAAATTTAAATTTAATATCCAATAATATAGAGTGTATTTATATTTGTGATCCATAATTATGTAATTGATTTATCCTTAATCTAACGATACCATTTTTATAAGGGATTTCGTCTCAAATTACATTCCATTGAGACTTCATTATTGTTATGCACCAATTCACCTTGATAGGGTGTATATACTGTCCTTTGTCATATTATATCATGAATAACTTTATTATAGTTATATTATAATGTTTTTATTGAATTTTATTCCTCAATTATTTTTATTCAATTATATCTCTTTTGGTTAAGAACTATTTGACTAAAATATTGTTTAAAAGAATTATTCATCTAAATATTTCTTATTAATGTCCTTATTTTCAAAATTGTTTTTAGTTTTTATTTATATGGACATTAATGTTTTAAAACATTAATTCCATTAAATTCAGCAAATTGGTATGGGACAGTTTTATTTAAAAATATCCTTATTAAATTTTTTAAATTGTCTTGAAAATGTTTTGATTAAGCACTGATAATATCAATATCTTGAAATGGTATATTGTAATTTCAATGTGGAAATGTTATTAGTGAAATGTTTATATTTATAATATTTTAGGTTTTATGATTTTATAATGGTACTTGGACATTTGACGAGTGGTTTTGTGATAAACCAAATGACGGGTGGTGCCATAACAAACCATGATTTGTGGTTACGCTATAACCTCCAATGCATTGGATATGGAAGCTGGCCAAATGGATTCTCCATTTAGTGATATGTGTGGAAGTCGACCATATGGTTATTCCATTTTATTTATGTTTATGTCCCATGTTACCTTTATATGTTATGTTTTCTTTATATGGGTTTTATGGTAATAATTATTTTAAAAAGGGTTAGCACTGATCTTTTATTCAGTAAAGAGTATTTAATACTTTATAAAGTTGAAAAGTATTACTAATGATAATGTATTAATGGTTTTCTTGTTGTTTTAAAAAAACTAATAGTTTTAATTCTTTGTGTAGCCCTTAATGAGATTTTTTTATTCATCCAAATTTTTTAAATGTTTTTCACAGGAAATAAAGTGGAATAGCATCAAGTATGGGATCAATTAAAAGTCATGTTGTCTAAAACATGGAACTAGACATGACCATTTTTTTAGGAATATTTATTTTGTGAATAAAATGGAAACTGGGTAGATGTGTCTACATGTAATATACAAGTTTTTCTCAATTTGTAATGACCTAATTCTCTAATGCTATAAACCTAAAAAGATACTCAATGTGAATTATTGAAATAATTCAAGAATATGGAATGTTTAAGGCCGGGTCCTTATAGTATCAATAATGGATATCCAGAAACATACACATGGATGTCCATATCTCCCAATATTCATGACCCTTACTAATTAATTTGGTTCCAAAACGTGGAAACCCAACCATATAATACCTACCTCAATGGAAAAATCCAAGTTTGGACCTCAGACACGAAAACATAATATGTTCTCACTATACATAAATATCAATCTGAAACACCTCAGCCCTAATAGATCATACATCACGTCAAGTCCCAATAGAAGACCCATAACCAATCTACTAAATCAAAAACACCCACTCTGGGTTATCTTATCAGTCACATCTATACATGGACCTCTGAAACCACACATAATAGAAGAATATATATCAATTAATATATATAATTCTCTTGAAAATCCATCCCCTCCGAATAATTTTCAACAATCAAAATCTTGGTACAAACCCTATCAAAAGAAACATCCTCAAAAGCCCTCAATGTCCTCCAACAAAACCTTGATCAATAATATGCAAATAAGGAAATACAAAAGCAACATGTTACACATAGGAATTATCAACATCAAACCATGACCTCAAAATATAAATTTATTTGAAAACATCCCACCAGGAAATTATCAAGACTACATTAGAATCATCTCTACACCCCCAACAACACTCAACCATAACCCTCATCCTATGATATATATAACAACCCCAATTTTTATATAACTTTCTAAGAAATAATTAATTTTCATTGATGCATTTGATTTCAAAAAATTGAACATTCAATTCAAATGACACTGAATTGAAATGTTTTACCCAAAAAAACCTAATTATTATTTGATATATACAACACCAACTTCACATACATTACTAGAAGCATTGGCTGGGCGTAGTTTACATGCATCTACAAGATTCATCAAAACATCATTTTATTGTCATCATTATTTAAATGGAATATTTTTAACCATTACATTATTCATTGTAATATTTATAGAAAAAAATAAATTTAAAATATTTTTTATAAGGTTTTTATATAAATAATACACAATGATAAGGAAAAATATAATTTTTGGTAATTTATTTTATGTTTAAGTATACTATTTTCTCAATTGAACTACTATCCATGCCCTTATATGAGAAAAATAAATCATATTTTAGACACATTTAGAAATTTAATTTGATATTATAAATATAATTTTCGAATTCAGAATTTATAAATTATCTTAGGGATAATTTTTGGGATTTTTATGAGAAACTTCATTTTTGGATTAGTAGTGAAAATATAGAATTTTAATTGAAATTTTTTTTGTCTAATTTATTAGTATAGTTAAATTATATATTTAGTTAGTTTTAAAGTGAAAATATATCAATTATACATATATTAATAAAATTCATATCATTAGAATCATTTTTATATTGAATTTAGATATAAAATCTTAATTAACATTTGAACATTCTTGGTTAAAAATACCCAATTTCTCGCCATGTCTGCGAGATAGTTATAAAATTAAATATTTATTACTCTAGGAATTTAATTTCATAAAATTAATGTACATGTTTATATATTGTATGATATTTTTATAATAATAACATCAACTTAATTTTTTTACCAAAAATATTGGTGAATGTGATAAAAATTAATTAGATTGATTAGGGTAAAAATAACCTTATCAAGGGAAAAAGCATAACCTCAAGGGCCCAATTGTCCAAGAAACATTCAGAAACCCCATTTTTGGGAATATATAAACCATAAAACTTAATTTTTATTCTTCTTTGGAGTAGGTTTTTTGGGTAAAAACATGGGTACACCTAACATGTTTAAAAAATGTCATGTGTTTATTTTCTTTCCCCTATAAAGGGCCTCCATCTCTCTATATTCCTCACACCTATAAAATCACATATGATCAGAAAATATTGGCCTAATCCAAATCCGGATATCCCTTCCTTAATCCTTTAAGCCTCACATTTTTTTAGAAATAAATAGAAGGAATCCCTTTAGTGAAAAAAAGAAGTTACCCATAGAATAGGTAGAATCGTTTCGCAGTCTCGTTTATCAAATTTTAATTCTCCACACACTATGAAAATATTCTTACATGATTATATAATAACACATGTATCCTAAAAATAATGAGGATTTTTTATTCAAGGGTTTCAACCTATAGATACACACAAATCTATCAAATGGGAAACGAACATACTGTTTATGTGTACTACGGACTATTGCCTAAAAATGACAATTGTTCAATTTTTCCATCTCCACCAAAAATGGTTGGGAATTATAATATAAATTTTATTTATATATGATATATATAATATTAATTATTTCTCTATGCTTCTATAATTATTTAATGACACATAACTTTATACTTTACATTTTGTGTAATTTTGATAATTTTGTTTGGGGAATTGTGTACTACCGCCTCCTCAATGTGATGTGATTCATTCAAACCATACATGGAATGTATTAAAAATGATTTTAGTGAAATTATATGATATATATGAATTAATAATACTACAATAATTATAATATATTCACATATATATACATATATGTCATTTACATTCTTTCTTTCAACGTGTCAATAAAACGGAGGTCATGTTCATGTGTACGAATGGCCTAACAATTCCATTAATGGTGTATAAATTTTCATACTAATATATAGTATATATTATTATAATACATATATTTTTAATATAAATTTTATTTATATCATGGTATACATTCGGGAAATCATACTAATGATATAAAAAATTAAAACCATAAAAAAAATGAAAATATTACCTGAAGCGTAACATTAACATGTAATTGTTTATAGGAAGGTAATATAAAGTCATAATAATAACATATATTTATTAGATAAAATAATATTTTTATTTTATAAATAAATAAATATATTATTTTCATTATATAAGAGGGTTGAATAAGTATGATAAAAGTCCTAACCCATGGCATTGGTATCTCCCAATTTTAATTTTCATGAGATACACTCCTTAATCACCACTCATTTAATTATGGTGGTGCATATAATGACCAAAGAATTATTTTATTATAATTATAATTATTTTTATTTGTATTTACATATAAATATTAGGATATTTATTTAATGAGGGTTTTGTTTCAAACATAAACAAATTGGAAAAGTAGGTTTTTTTATCAATTTTCCTTCTCTAGGATGCCTTCCTTGTTACGAACCTATATTTTTCATTGGGTTGTATATAAAACCCATTGAAATATTATTTCACGAAACTCATTATTTTAATGATATTTAATATTTATTTAATTTTATTTTCTAACAAGGGAGTATAATTAAATGGTATGAAGTGGTAAGAGTTTATTGAAACAATATCATCCTTTATTAAGATTGTTTATAATTATGCATCCATTGATGAAATGTTATGATCCATGTCTCATGAGATCTCATGAAATTTATTATCTACTAGTTATTCATGATTTATTAGTGTATTAGTATAATACTCCAACTCATTGGTATATAATGTGATTAAGAAAGTGTTTTTACGAATTTGTTAATTTACCTCTCTCTTCAGTCGGAAATATGCATTCATTCAAACTGTGATTTCAAAAAACTTTTTAATGAATTATTGATATGTTTTCAATGTATTTTCAAAGAATTGGTTTTCAAACTAATTTCATGTTTCTATTATATTTTTTCATGTAAAATGGTTTTCAAAATGTTTTCCATCTCTTCTATAAGTTTCAAGGAAAATGCTTTCAGATTTTTTCAAGTTTATTTAATAAGTCCTCATGGATATAGGGTATTCAATTTTTTTACGATTTCATTATATGTTTATAAATTATTTTTATAGATCATGATTTTAATAATGAAAACTGTTTTTAAAGAGTTATTCAAAATGGAAATTATAATTTTTCCATGAAAATTTTCAAATGATTTTTCATGATGTGTTTTTAGGGTAGTTTCAAAGAAAATGATTTTGAAATATTTTTTATGTTTTAAAAATTGATATTACAAGAGATATTTCAAAAAAATTATTCATATATAATGATCACATTGGTTATACTAATGCTTTACTCGAGATATGATCTCTGGAAACCAATAATATTATTTCTCTGAATGATTTATTTTTTGATTGATTTATGTTTATGAAACCCATTTCACTTCAATTGGTTATACCATGACAAATGCTTATGAAACTCTCTTCCTTTCACATGTTATTCTAGGATTAGATTATTTTGAATCATATCTATCTTCCATATGATATGATATGATTACATGTTTATGAAACCCATTTTATTTCACAGGTTGTGATAAGACTTTTATGAAACACATTTCATTTCATAAGTCATGATACAATGGAACTATTATAATCTTATGGAAAATGTATGAATGAAATTGTTCTAAAATGGGTGGGACCTATATCTCCATTAAGATAATTGTGTAATGATTAATGGTATAGGATATCAATGGGTAAATAGGTGGTATCTTAAGACATAAAACAACAAGGTATAGTGATTGTAGCCCAATCTGGAAAATAGAAATTTTTAAGGGTTGTATCCTATGATTGAAAAAAAAGAAGGTACACAGGTTATATCCCCATCATGAAAACATTAAGGGAAAGCAGTTGTAGCCCAATCCTATAAATATGAAGGAAAACCTATAAATATGAAGGATAAGGGTTATAGACCAATCCCAAAAAAATTTGGTACCCAGTTTGATTTCCAAAGACCGAAGTAGGTACACATGTTGTATCCAAGAATAACATGATATAAAATACTTGTTAGGTAGCGTTGACATATGATTTTTTGTTATTATGTGTCTACCAAAAATAAAATATCTTATTATTATGTTATGATTTCGTGTCTTATGTTCAATTATTTATAATTCATGTGTTATGAACAACCATGAATTATAATACAATTCATTTTTATGATCTTATGATACCCCTATGCTCAGGTTTATGCTCACATGTCTCCCTTGTTTTCCCTTACTGATAATATGAGATCACCCATTTCATATTCAATTTCAAAGGTTATTGAGAAATATTTCATGTATTATATTTCTAGGAGGGGTTCAAGTATTGGAAAACCTAATGGGAGATAATGTAGTTTTATTATGTTGCACTGTTTATGTTTCCATGTTTCCAAAGTCCCTAAAATAATATGGTCTTTGGGCATCTTTTTATGTAATGTTTTATGTATTCCACTAAAATTAGGAAATTTTTATGTACTTTAGGACTATTTCATGATTTTTTAGTTAGAGAAAAGTTATAGTTAAACATTGAAAACTAGGATAAAAAAACATTAGTGAGATCCCAAGTTATATTCCTTAGGATATGTCAAGTGATGTATCAAAGGATAAATATAAGGATGATTTGAAATTTTGGAAAATTTCCAATAATTTTGGAAAAAAATAGAGAGAGTGGTTTCAAAAAAATACATCCATGGCTGGATACAAATTTTTTTTGTGGCTCTAGTATAGATGTATATATATGTAACAAAACTGAAAATTTATGTCGGGCATGGGTCGACATAATATAGTACACGACATTGGGCCTTGCTGAACAACTACTTTGACATAATTGGAGGATAATATTTTCTAATTCTCTAACAAATCAGAAACTATCATTAATTATATAAATGGAAGTTGGTTATGAATATCCTAGAATAAACTTATGGTTTTTTAGATTAAGGAAGGTTTCAAAATTTAGACCACTCATAAGTAACTTTTCATGATTATAGGGTTCCTCATTATTAAAAATATTTTGTACACTATCATTTTTGATTTAGTCAATGGTCAGAACATGAAGGAACTATATTAATGGTGATTTCGATGGAAAACACATTTATTGTCCTCATGAGAAACTGAATGCTACTGGAGCTATAATGAAAAAATTTCATTCTTCACTCACATAGATTTCTGATGCTACGAATCATGATGAGCTTCCAACCAGAAATAAAATAAGGGAAAACATTCTCTTGAGTGCTTCACAAGAAAAAATACACCTTTTTTAAATGATTATTATATTCCATATGTTTTTAAATAGTGGATAAATTAAAATTAAAACATATTCATTTTTTTAAAGATATTTTATCAAGAGAATGTTATTCTGGATTTTTATCGGTTAGATTGTGAAGAAAACTCTTAGGGGACTATAATAAAGTATATAAGGGAAAACAATAAAATTTAATCCATTGATTGGGATGATCTCAAGTACATATACATAAATATGTACATTCATCATGTTATTCATACAAATATGGAAAAATATTTTATTGATTTTTATAAAAATTATTTTGAATATATCAGTTCCTACGAGGGAAATTTCATAGGACTGGTGAGGTAAACTTCTAGAATTATCATCCAACTAGAATTAAAGGTTGATAGGTTCTTTATGGTCATAAATACAACTCTAAGAATGGTGTTTCCATAATATTCATTAGTAGTTTTTAATAGATTGTTTTTTGTGGAATCAAATATGAAATGGAGGTTGTAGTTATATATCAATGTCATCGATTTAACTAGAAGAGTAATACGGTGTTTAAAGAATTGTCTACCGATGATGGAGAAAAGAATATGTGCCTTCAATTATGCTCAATGTGTGGAAGGAAGCAGGGAGTGAATTGTCTTAATGGGTCAGTTTTATGTGTGTAAAAGAAGAGAATTAAACAAATGAATGACGAAGTGATTGAAAAACGATATATATTTATGAGAATAATGAGAACTCTACAAAGGATGCACCTGCCACAAATAGGATTTTCAATTTCTAAGAGTGTTGAGATATTTCCAAAAGGTGATGAAATCCAAGGGATAATAATGGTGATCAGTTCCACTAACCAATAAAGACAACCGTAAAGGAGAAAGATTATGAAACCAAAATATATGAAGTGAACCATGATAATTGGGGAACTCCATAGTGGGAAATTTATTATGGGATTTTGAAAAATAAGATCTATGAAAATATTATTGTTCGTCCTTTTATGGAAGATGATATGATTATAATAATTGACTATCTATCCCTCTACATAAATTTTGGATTAATGAAATAAAACTAATTTTCTTGATTTTCAAGGGTGAAACCATTATTCAAATAGAATTTTTTTAGATAAGATCATATTTAAAGAATAAAGGGAAAATTATTTTTTGGAATAATGTATACTTTCAATAATTATTTATGGTAATTTAGTCCATTCAAAAGTTTCAAGAGAATAGTGGATGAAAGTGTTCATATGTTTGGAATGTGACCAACAAGATATAATTTTCAATATATGGTGGATCAGTGGTAATCTTATTTAATGACGTTTTATCAAAAGATTTTTGATTTCTTTTTTTCATAAGGTTTATAATGTTAAACATTTTTTGAAATTTTCTGTAAAACATTAGATAACGTTTTGGATATTAAATTATTATATAACCACTTGAATATTCATGTATATTGGATAACCTGCGCTATCAAATTTTTGTTGATGGTAACTGATGACAAATTGGATTGAATATGATGGGTCTCCTAATATGTTAGTACTTTAGGAATGAAAATATTACCTTCCTTTTTTGAGAATGTGTTAATGTGGATGAAGGAAAAATAAAGGGTGAGATTGTATTTAAATCATGGTGGTATATATTTTTATGAAAATTATTCAACTTTAAGAAAATTATATTGAAAAAAAATATCTTAGTACCATCATTTTCAATTAATAAAATGTTCCCATAGATCATCAAACATTTATGGACTTGCGATTGTTAACTATCATAAATTAAAGTTCTTTATAACTCTCTATTATAACATCTTAGTTATATTTCACTTCAATATCCCTGTTTTTACATCCTACCTAGGTTCTCATATGTGGAAACATAGTTATATGATATTTTGGGTAATAGCTATGTTTCATACATTTTCTATTTAAAGGAAGCTTTAGTACTGATTTTTTTTGATGGGGGATTCTATGAACGAAACATTCATGTTTTAATCTTTTGATAACCAATATTAATTTTGAGGGTGAAATTCATTTAAAGGTGGGAATAACATAACACTCAATGTTTTTTGGACCATTTTTTGAATGAATTAATTTTCCTTGACGTATTGAATTTGACATAGTGAAAAATTAATATCAAATGGCACCAAATAGGATTGAGATACATGAAACACTAACACGGAATATGTCACATGAAACACTAACTTGTGGTGCATTACATGTGACCTCAACTGGTCATACATTACCCGCAACACCAAGTTTCAACAAAACAAAATTTTACTATTATAATTTTTAAGAGTGATAGTTATAAACCTTCCATTAAATTTATTAATATTAATAATAATAAATACTTTTAATATATTATTTATTATATTTATATACATAAAACATATTGATAATGAAAATATAATTTTGGTTAATGTATTTATATGTTTAAAATTAAAATTATCTTAAATTAAATAATTATCATGACCTTCTTGGAAAAAAATAAAATTAATCATAAAATCATTTAGAAATTTAATTTTACAAAAATAAAACCCATTTATGAATTCATAATTTGTAAATTATCATAGGATTATTTTTTGGGGTTTTCTGAGAAGCTTCATTTTTTGATAAGTAATGAAAATTAATGAATTTTAACAAATGACATATTTTTCATCTAATTTATTTATTTTGATCAAATTTTATTGTATGTTGGTAAAAAAGTCACAATATATCAATTATACATCTATTAATTCATTTCATTTCATTGGAATCTTTTTTATATATTTAATTTAGATATAAAATTATTTTGAACAATTGAACATTGCCACATTAAAAAACATGCATTATTTCCATATCTGTGCAATTACCATTTGGCTTAATTTTTATACATCAACTAATTGAATATAAAAAAATTTTCATGAATGGTTTTAATCAGAATATAATTATCTTTTTATAAGGTTAACTTTTTTTATGACCAAAAAATTTATGAAAGTGATTAAAATTGATTACAACAATGAAGGTAAAATCAAGCTTTAAAATGGAATAAACCCTAACCTATGGAGCCAAAATTTACTAGAAACGTGTTAAAAATCCATTTTAAGGCCATAAATTAGACCTTTTATTATATTTTTTGGTTTTTTTGGATTTTTTTAGGTAAAAACGTGGTTACACCAATCTTTTTTTTCCAGAAATGTCAGGTGTGTCCTTTACCTACCCTATAAAGCGCCATGAAATCTCTATAATATACACACCTCACAAACCACATATTTTCTAACATTATCTACCCAATAAAATTCCCAACATCTCTCTATTACTCCTTGATGACTCACTTGGGGTAGAAATCAATACATGTAATCCATTTTTTGATAACCGAAAGAAGTTAACCAAAGAAGGAGAAACAACCTTATTCAATATCCTTTATCAAGTGTTTATTCTCCAACACCTAAAATTAAATTATTACATTATTATAAAACAAAATTATCCTCAATATATTTAGATTTTGTTATTCTAATCATTATACCTACACTTAGACACACTTCCATCTAATGGGTAACAAAGATAATATTTATCTATACATTTCCTTTTCCAAATAAAATTGTATAGAATTATTATTATAAAATTTTCTATATATGATATAAATTATATTTATTACTTATTTTTATTATTTAATTATTTTATAATATATACATTTATACTTTCTATTTTGGGTAAGTTCAAAATTTTGGTTTGGGTAAGTGTGGACTACCGCCTCCTTAAAGAAATGCAACTCTTTCACACCATACATGGATTGTATTAAGGGTTTATTAAGTAAAATTATATTATATATATGATGTAATAATTATACTTCAAATATAATTTACACATATATACATAAACATATATGATATTTCAGTTATTTCTTTCAATACATCAATAAAAAAAGCAACGTTAATGCATATGTTTGACCTACTGTCTCTATGAATGGTGTATTCCATTTCATACTTATATATTCTATATATTATTATAGTATATATATATAATTAATATTAATTATTTTTATATTATGTATTACATTTTTTTATCTTTTTATAACAATAAGGACCATAGATATATCAAATTGAGGAAAATGTGGAAAACAAAGCAAATATTACCTGAAGAATAACCATGACATGGAATTATTAACAAGTATGTAATATAAAGTTTTAATAAAAGAGTATATGATATTAGATATAAGAATAGGATTTTAAGATATATAAATAATAAAATAATATTTATTATAGAGGATGTTTGAACGTGTATTATGAATGTCAAAACACAAGGTAAGGGGATTTCATCTCACACCTTATTTCTGTCAGATAAATTCCTAAATATATAGTAATTTAATTACTATGGTGTGTATAATTCCCCTCGATGTATTATATAATTATAATACTTCTGTTTATGGGTATTTAAAAATCCATTTATGATATTTTTTCCTAGGGTTTCTGTTTTAAAAGTTACCAAATTGGTAATGTAGTTTTGTCTCAATTTTCCTCTTTTGAGACACATTCCATGATATGTAGCTACATAGAAAAAACACTCAAAAAAATCCATTTGAGACACATTCCACAGCAGAAAACATAGAAAACCACCAAGATGGAAACTGTGAAGGGCGTGTAATATTGAGTAAAAAAAATGTACTATAATCTATTTAACTAGATATGTAACTTAACATCAATAGAGAAATATGGTTTCTTCCTATGTACAACTATATGATGTATACCCAATGTAAACGATATGTACATTGTGAACATCATATTCCAATGTACTTTTCCACATTGCTTGGAACATGGACATGTACTACTACAAAACCTATAATTATAGTACATGATGTATTATTATGAAAATTACATCTTCCCTGAATGGTAATAATGGATTGCATGTGTTCGTAGAACTACATGACATGTAGTCGGGGTTTTCGAATAGGGATCCCCTATAAAAATCCCAGAACACCATTTTCTCCAAAATAAGGATAGATAAAACCCCAAGGGGTCCTTAGAAACCATAATAAGGATATAAAACATAAAAAATACTAATATATGAGTATTGGGGAATAAGATTAGAAAACATGCCAACCTCATGGCATAAATGATGAAGCTTCACGTCCAAATCTGCTCCTGGATTTTACTACACCTCGATCTACAATTGATCTATGTCATGGATGAAGTACAGTGATTTATCCACCCCATTCCACTATTGGATTGGTCACATCACTATGGTATGATCCCCTTCCCCATTTATTATGTGTGAGAACCCAAAATGAGTGGGGGCACTTTTAATTAATTTTCATCATTGTTAATTAATTAAATAATTTCCCATTCTAATATCCATCCATGATTCTCAGAACTCGAGCTGAGTTTATACCATTCCAAGGAAAAAATATCCTTTCCAACCTCATTTGTAGTGTCAAAATCTCAACCCAATACTCTGTTCAATAGATACATGTACCTGAAACTGACAGAATATTTAAATATTTAATTAATTAAATATTAAATATCCTGCCCAAACTAAAACTACATGGAACTCCATCAAACTCTCCTCATAGGGTAAACAAACTATTCTGGGACAAAAAGTTTGGTCAGAATATTTTTTAGAATAAAATATATTGGAAATTACCATTTTCCCCTCCTGGGAAATCAAGATCCAATATTTAAATTCCTGTCCAAATTTTAGAATCTAGATATCTCATGTTTCTATAACCTCCCCACCATAACCCTTCTCTTTGTCGAGAATCCTTAGTGGTCTTCCAACCACACACCTTGATCCACCATGGTTTTCAACTAAATCACTACTTGTTGCATTCTACTCAAATACACAAATTGAGTTACTCTTTAAAACCTTATAGAGAAGGAATACAACCCACCAAATACCATGACACCACATTCCACTATAAAAAAACCAGTAGAATTGTTCCTAACTAAACCCATCAATCTGGATATGTAATATCATAATTTAAAGATCATTATCAAACTCATGGTGCTCTCAATCATAGTAATATCCTTAAAATTTCCTCACAACCAAACATCTTTCCAATGGACCATGGCCCTAATCACATCAAAACCATGGAATTAGACCTAAAAATATCACTCCCTCTAGAGAGAAAAAAACTATTTCCTCACATTAATGAAATATAAGTGCAGTATACAGGGCATTCATCAATATATAATCCTCCAAAGGTATATCACCCATAGAAATATAATTGTCTTCTCCCCACCATAAAAAGTAACATATTCCTCCCAATGGGGACGAAGTCCTAAGAGGGCCCTAAATAAACCAAGAAAACATCTATTTAGAATGACATAATTTCAATTCAACCTTAATATACTCAAGATGGCCTCATGATATTGGGAATTATCATATAAAAACTACATGTATACTAATATGTCACTGATTAATACCACCATAATGTCATCTATTCCAGAAAATCACAGTTATAACCCAAGGGAATCGATTCACCATTCCCACAAGAATTTCATGACATATGCAATAATTGCCATCCCAATCACAATTGTCACCCCAACTGATGTATCACGTACACACACTCCAATAACATCAAGTCTATAAGAAGAACAATAAAACTCATCACCATCATTCACATATCTAATATTACACTATCAATGATTCATTAAATGCCATTGTGTAACCCAAACTCAGAACCTAGTTTAAATCTAGTGAGTCGTATCTCATGAAAAATCAGCTCAGTTTCCAAAAACAACCAAACACGGGAACTTCTCATACTGCCAATCAAACTCAATACACTAGGATCAACTTGACTGCATAAAGATTTCTTGGTCTTGGAACCTAAATAAACCTTCCCCTGTTTAGAAAAATCACAGTGTATATTCATTGTCACACAAGTGCACCATCACATAAACAAAAAGGCATCCAATGAACATAAACCTCAAACACAACTGCACCAATCAAGAACTATTTTCAAGATTACATTGTATAAAACATTACATCATGTTCCAAAAAACACTCGTAACATAGTCGAACCCAACTTGGGTGACCCTAAAAACACAAATGTCTTTAAATCCATTCTCTAGAGTTACCTAAAAATGACACTATGCACTCCCACCTAGCCCTTCTGAAAAAGTCTCATGTCATGTCGCAAGGTATAAACGACTAGGTCTATGCAAACTCATAGAAGGAAACAACCCATGGGGAACCAAAATGTATCCATCTCATCATCACATGAAATGAACTAGTCAAAACACCCTCCACTGGGGTATCACAACATAATGGTGTGATACATCAAAAATCTTCCCAAAACAAGGGAGTCCATCCTTTCTACGCATATGCACATAAAAAAGCTCATTAGAGGACCCAAACATACTACCTACCTCATGAAAACAAATCTAAATGTGTTCTAAATCCCAAAATTAATTCCTTACTGGACCAATAGGTTCACTGCATCAACTGAACACAAAAACCACACTAGCATCCCCATCATCGAGCATCTCAACATACATCCATAGAACCTTCCATTAGAAAGAAATCCATACAATCTCACACTAGTTGTATTACAACATGGGTATACTACATACCAATCATGACTCATGAGACCCATCCTACATCTATATTATAAGTGTCAAAACCATGTCACCGGCCACTTGAAAACAAACCAAGATACTAAAATCCATCATAAACCATCAAATACAAACTACATATGGGTCACTAGAAGAAAAAATCCTATAAAAAGGAGACATATCATATCCTGAACATCAATCTCATTCCTTGGTAGCATAGAAATAATAACGGATCATGTGTTCATGATGTACCAACTAGATATCCGTCACAAGATCTAAACAATTCCTAAATATCATATCTACCAAACCCCAAATAGAAAAATAACAGGAATATAATTACTTTGATAGAACATTGAAACGTCTCAACCTAGTATCCAGTAAACTAGTGCCCCAATCCAGTTTCCCACAAGATATTAGGTGCACCTCCCCACATGTCTGAGGATACCAACTAGTAGTGGGGGTCTATGGTTGATTTGTGAGGAGACTATACCCACATATTAGAGTGTACAACTAGATATACTTAACCAAACATCATACACACCAATTAAATCAGAATATTTTATAAATTTAAACAAGAACATGCAATAATGAAATGAAATATAGTAAAACCTGAACATCCATGTAATACGTACAACAACTATCACCCACTGGGAAGATTACATATACCAAATAAATAAATCAAAATAAATACAACATTCCCTACTTCAAACTCATGACCATAAGACATACCCTATCACTAGTAACATATCAATATTCTACATCCTGACTAGTGGACTCCACATGAGTATCCCACACAAAAATCCAATCCAAGGCCTCAAACTGATACATCATGTATCCATGATCAACCTCAAACTAGACATATGGTCTATACAGACACTGAGGTGCATTTACTGGGGGTGGGAAATAAATATTAGTAGGCCACCCTCGATGATGAACCTATAGCTACTTCCATAAGTTAATGCTCATTAAATATTCTTATCCTAGTCAAAACATAACTGAAAATAAATATAAATATATCATTTTTGGATCCTTAAGTTTGAGACCCTGATAAATCATTCCTACTTTCTCCAAAGCAAGAGTGTCTTTAATCACATCTCCATGACTGTGCATCCCAAATAACCTATGGGTTCTAAATCCTTGGAAGCCACAACAAAAATAAGCCAAATAAAAAACATGTCATATGATATTTTTATCATCCCAGATAAAAATCAAATTCATCCCATAAAATTCCCTCATAACCCCAAATATTATCTCATACTAGGTGCCTTGAAAGAGTTGTCCTTGTTAGAACACAATGAAACTACAAAGTAGAGAACATCTATCCAAAATCTATCCCATGCCTCATAACATAAAGCCTTGAGAATCAATCAAAACCTATACACAAAATCAGAGTAATCATGCCAAGATAATTATTCTCACATCTAAACCACGAATGTGGAGCATCATTCCCCCATCCATCCTAGTTTTTATACTATAAAATCCTAGAACATCAATCTAAAACAGAAAAAAAATTACAGTATATATATAAGAGCATGAGACAAAAATATAATAATTATTGCACAATCCATGCAAGAAACCTCAGTAAACTAACCACCTATATAGTACATCAGTGGTACCCAGGGCATCATTTTAGAAAAACCAAATGAGAAGGAGCATCTATCGAAACCCCTTAATACACATGGCATGGCACGATTTTCCAAAGCCTCAGTCTGGCATAATTTACATAAAGTATACTATTAGTATCTATAGCCTCAGTATGACACTATGTTAGTAGTATAGATCTGATGCCCAAAACCATTGTCAAGGACCATAAAACATATATAGAGAATCACATCACTATACTCATCAATACAAAACAATTTTCTGGGATCCTTAGTCCAACACTCAAACCATCAACAATGTATTGGTACTGATACAAAGCCACATTCCATCAATCCGAATCCCAGATATCATGAACCATTCATGTGGATCATATGTCGAGCTCTCAAAACCATCATATCCCTTAATAGTATAACATGTCTCAAAATGTGGCAACCCAAAAATATCAAACCCACCCCATGGGAATAATCCATGTCTCCACATCAACCACTGAACCATAACATGTGCTAGTTATTCATCTATATTAGTTAGAAAGTCCTCATCCCCAATAGCTCATATATTGTCTCGAGACCTAAGGGAACACCCAAAACCAATATACTAAAGAACATGCACCCAGTTATGGTATTATAATCAATTATGCCCACAATTGGTTCTTTGATGCCACATATAATAGATGTAACTCCCTAAATACATAGAACTAACACTCATGCAGAGAAATACCATCCCAATAATTAGAGAAAACCAAACACTTTATACATTCTCTATCATAAAATCATCCTAAAATTTCTATCAATGGTGTGGAAATTATCACTGATCAATAAAATGTCAACAAGACAATCCAAAAGAAACTCGGGCCACAAGATAATTCTCAATAGCCAGCCAAAACGTCATAAAGTAACTTGATCAGAAGCCATCCAAATTATCAATGATAAAAAATACCCACAAGATAATTCTCAATAGACAACCAAAAAATAAAACAATAACTTGATCAGAAGCCATCCAACTAGGTAATTCTCAAGATTTCATCACAATCATCTCAATAATACCATGAAACAGAGCCATAACCTTTATCCAACAATTTCAATCAACCCCAAAGGCTCCAACTACCATGATCCTCAATTATAGCCTCTAAACCTCAACTACTCAAGCCTCATGATACTTGTTTTGATATGCATGGAACCCATGATCTCCCTAGAGATACTTGTCAATACCACCTTCTGTGATCCATACAAGGATACTCAAACAAGTCACATTGCAAATCATAGGATTAGACAATCACTAATCTCATGAACCTCACACATGCCCCATACATCACAATCCATCCTAGTAGAGGATTATGAGCCAAAATCTCAATAGAATATTTTGGTTAAACTATCATGGTCTAAAAAATTGATCAAGAGGATCATTATATGATGAATGGATCTACCCATTTTAATATATGATGAAAACACTCAAAATGGACTACTCATAATTCCAAATATGACTCCAAGGTCAGAAAAGCACCTAAATAATCCATTATGAAAAAAGTACATGACATGTAAATTTATGTACATGACATGTACTATCAACTCTCTACATGGAAATTTACATTATCATGGCCGAATCAAGATGAGTTCTTCATGCGTACATCTACATAGAGTTTACCCAATGTACAAGGCATTTATGTTCCAATCATCATCAACCCATGTCTGCTTTCACCCTGTAAAGGACATGGCCATGTACTACTACCATCGTGCACATAATGTATATGAAAATTACTTTTGAAAAGTCCTTATTCTCAAATGGAAGGAACACATAGTGTGTGTACATAGAACCATACATCATGTAGTTGGGGTTGCTGATCTATAAACACCTATAATCCTCTCGAAACCCCTGTTTCCCAGCAAAAAATCACATATCGACAAACATGGGGTCCATAGAAACCATTATAAGGTAATAAAACATATAAAAAACTAATATATAGGGATAAGGGAAAATAAGTCAAAACTGGTCTACCTCATGGTGTAAATTTAGAATCTTCATGTCCAAATCCATGTCTAGAAGGTGCTACACCTCATTCATATCCTGATTTATGCCAAGGATGATGTATGAAGGCATCCCGTCCACAGTCTCAAATTAGTTCGGTCATCACATGTAGGGAGGATACATTACCCCCTACTTTAATGGATGGGAACCCCAAATGGGTGGTGTTGGTGATTCTTTACACAAATTTAATTTATTAATTTGATAAAATATTAATTAATTCTTTAATTTACCATTTTAATGTTAGTCTTGAGACCTAAAACCCAATTCTAGTTTACAAACCACAAAGGAAACACCATTCATTATAAACTCAACCATGAGGTCAAAATCTCAATTCAATGCTCTGTGAAAAAGATACATCGACCCAAAACCGCTTGAAAAATTTAATATTAAATAAATTAGATACTAAATATTTTTACAAAACTCAAACTACTAAAAACACCATAAAACTACTCTCTTAGGGTACAAACCGTATTTTGAGAGCAAAATTGTGGTCATAAAAATTATCCAAGATAATATGACCAGGAAAATTACCATTTACCCTTTATGAGAACTCGAGAGAAAAAGTTTAATTTTTTTCCCAAATTTCAAAAATCTATAAATATCATGTCTCCACACATAAAAATAATTTAATCCATTTAATTGAGTATATTATATATCTATATAAAAAATTACATTAACCAAATTTTTTTTGGTTAAATTAATGATATGAAACACACTCATGTGCATAATTGTTTTAAGATATATATTTTATTTTATTTTAAAAGGGTTTTATTTTCATTTTTAATTAACTGGTCATAGAATAATCCATTTTATATACATGTTAAAATATAATTTCTTAATTTAAATAATTGTATTTAAAAACTCCATTCCAATTGTTAGGTGTCACATTTCATTTAAACTAAGTGTTGCATATAATACAAGAGAAGCTCGATGTTGTGTGTAATGAAAGGAAAAGATAGTGTTGTGTGTAACTCAAGCTTACTTTTTTTTATAGTAATGAAAAATATTGAATATGTTAATTTTTTTAAGAAAAAATAGTTCAAATAATAATGGGGTGTCAAGTAGTAGAGGGGAAATGTATCTGTTGTGTCTAAAACATCCATTGTAACCTTGTAATTAATTTTGAAATTTGTTTTCAAACTATGTTAAATGATTTTAAAATATTAATTTGAAATAAATTCATAAAACTTTCTAGAACATTCACTAAAAAATGATATTTTTTGATCAAGGTGTGGAAATATTTTATCATGGTTGGACATATTGAAACATTGATATAGTGGAATGAGTAGATATGAGTGGTTGGTCATGATTGAGTAGTATGATGTTAATTTTATTTATCTTAAGGATATTATATATGTGATAGGTATGTAAAATATTCCTGAAGTGTTTTTTGGATATTTTAGTGGGAGTATTGTGGTATGGATCATGTTGAGGTTTTTGGTAGTAGGTTGGTTCTATTTGAGTGGTATCTTTTGAGAGTCAATTTTAGTAGTTTTTTTTCCTCATATGGTATGGTTTCGATTATTATGGATGATAATAAATTGGAAGGTATTTAATATAATGATTTAGGATTTTTGGGCTAATTAATATTTTATTTTTAGGTTATGTTGGTTACATATAGATGTTTTGATAGAGTTGATGAGTGTATTGTGGAGTTGTCTTCAAAATTTTAGCTGGAAAGGAATTATTCATTTAGGATGATTATGTTTCCCCATAGATGGGATGCCTACATCTTAGAATATATTGTTTTTGAAAAATCGAATATTTTATTTTAATATGGATGCATAGAGAAGTTGGATAAAAAATGGAGTCTATGTATGTAGAGTAGTAGAGTGTCATCATATTTCAGCATAGTTGCAGCAAGGATACAAGGTTGTAGTGTGAGGTCTTGGATAGGTGGGTTTATGGGGTTCTATTTATTTTATAGTCACTACCCCTTTGATATAAACTATGGGATGGTCCCTTGAATAATACAGATCCTCTTGTTATGTGGAGCTTCCCTTGAATCATTATACTTCAATTAGTTTATAAGATATATGGAATGGGCCAAACCATGTTCCTCACACATGGTTTTGACCAGACCCTTTTTGTTATGGAACCTTCTTTTACAATGTGTTGTTCATATGAAGTGTGAATTGTGATGTGGAATATAGAGTTTTTCATGGCCTTTTAACTCCAATACTTCCTAAAAATTCTCTAACCCCCTTTCAATTAATCAATCTTATAACATCTATCCTGAATCATGGTTGGAAAAGGTTCATCATTTATATTTATTTCATCAACCCTTCATTGAAATTCTAACCCAAACTTAAGAGATTTATCCTTCGTGATTCTATGTAAGTTCCCTTCCTTCCATATATAGTTTTATTTCTTATAAGAATCTCATTGTATATCTAAATTTGGTTTTATTAGTGGGAAGAAATATTTTGGGTGGTCCTTTAGATAATAGTTCATGATGGTTAGTGTGTAGTAGGTTGTTGTTCCCACTTTAGAGTGGTTTTAGCCTTGTCAGTTTCCTCTCATTCCCTCATCATTGTGAAGAGAGTTAGAATGTGAAAATCGAGGAAGGAGATCCTAGTTCAATCCATTTTAAGTGTATGTGTGGGAAATTGAAGGTATTAAAATCTATTTGACAGAGTGTAAGGTCTCTCTTAAAGAATATAATGTAGTATATTAATATAAAATTTAATGGGATGAGAGTTCTCAATATTATTTTACATGTTTTTGACATTACATAATTGAATATTCTTTTTTATTCTTTGAAAAACACTACTATTGAAGAATTTTATTTCATTGGGTTTTATTTGATTTTGAAAACCGTTATTGTGTAGATTTATTGAAATCTCATTAAATAGAAGGTTTCAAAACTTATATATAGAAAATGAACTAGTTTCCCGTGAAAATTGTGAGCCGTAAGATAAAACCCATTCTATATATGATGTAATGTCATGATATCCCCGAAATTGAAATTTTTGTAAATGGGAAGATGAAATGTAATGTTATGTTTTAATATTATTTTTTTGTCTTAAAATCTGATCTGTGTGGATATTATTTGGATTTACCAGTGATTATGGCTATAGGGTTCAAAGAATAATGTGTTGGGAAACAATTCTAAAGTTGATTGGAATGGGATGTGATGTGGGATGATAAAATGTCGTTGTGATGTGTTTTTTTAGTAGTTAGATGGTGTGGTTGTGGTGATGTATAATATTTCTATGTGGTTTTGGTTGATGCGGTGTGGTTTTGAGAGTTACCATGTTGTCCACATAATGGATTTGAAATTTTGAAAATAAAATGTCACGGTCTGGTAAATCATAAAAAATTGGAGAAAATTAAATATTTGAGTGGGTTCAATTTTATGTGTATTAATTAGATTAAATGAATTTAATGATAAATGAATGGGTAGGGTTAATTTGAAATGAAATGTCTTAGTAAATGGGGTTTTTTTGGGAACTCATTACATATAGAAATCATGGATCTATTAATTAGAAACTGAGATTTTGTGGATTGTGTGTGGCATTTATGTGGTGTGATTCATTAATTATAAAAATATATATAATAAATGGTTGTGAGATATTATGGTGATTTTTAGGGACACATTGGTTATCTAATTTTAGACCATTATGTTGGGTGTAATGTGATATATATTTACTATATATGTAATGTTATTTATATATGAACCTCTCCCATTATTGGAAATCGTACAATTGACTAAATGTTTTATAATCTGGTTCTTTTCCCCAAAATCCATGATGGAGATTAAACAAATTTCTCAATATCCCGTCTTTCCCTCACATTATTCACCAGTAGTGTGAAAGAAAAGTTGTTGTTGGATATTTCACAGCAATGACATTATAGTTTTTGATATCGATTAATGATGACATGTTGGTCCTAGAGATCACATGGTGATGCTAGGTTTATTTTGGATATAACGTAGTGATGACGAGGATGTGATATGTGGTGTGGATTATTCCTGGTTGGAAGAGGTAATGGGTTATATTTCCATTGTGTTCAAGATATCGTAATTTCATTGTTCGTTATGAGGTTATTATATGGATAATAAATAATTACATCTTGATAAGTTGGGCCTTGTGGAAGGGTGGGTTTGGTTGTGATGTATGCCAACTAAAAGCAGAGATGTATGTACCAGTGACACATGAGGTGTATATAATGGCATTGATTCCATCATGATATGTTGGTCCCATTGATAGGTTGGGGTAGGAAGGGATACATCCTCACCTATATTATAGTGGAATTTTTATTTTATGTGACATGTATGGAATCCATGAGAGTACAATATGTTTGATGTTGAGGTGTCAGAGATGAAAATAAATGGGTAATTAGATATAGGTAGAATTTACTTATATTCATTCAATGATATATTGTTATACTTGAATGCATTTTTTGGTGGTACTAAAATGGTGTGATTGAGATTGGTTAATTGACCTATTTAGGTGTATGTTGGTTTTATTGTTTTCTCAGTGCAACATTAGTATTCTCTTTCTACATGTGTATGAGATACCTTATGTATTATCTCACTATGCACATATTTTATTTTCACCCAATGTAGACATAAATTATTTTTCACATTTATCAGAGGAATTCATGGATCAAGATAAACAATACTTTCTATAATATTGAAGATTATTTTGAGTCTCTTCCACAAAACAAGTATTTTTAATATTTAGTTTTAGAACTTTAATATATTTCTTTACACTGTTCGTGTATTTTTTGATGATTTTTTCATCTATTTCATGTTATCTGATAATTTTTTTTGGTTTTTTGATATCATATATTCTGACCATGTATTTTTATTTATGATAAAATATTCCATATCAGTGATTTCATACGTTCAATGCATGTCACCAACCCAGTTCCTATTGAAGGTGGGACTTAATGCACATTATATAACTTCATTCATTTCCATCCAAGGAGGTTTATAATAGGATGGAGGAGGTCAGGACAAGTATACCCTATATTTCGATCTATTAGGGGATTTAATTATTGATTTTATGATATAAGTTATATGTTTAATTTCTTATTGTTCTAGGAAATTGGGTCCACATGAGCAGATATATCCAACATATGATTTGGAGATGGTGTTGGAAGTGTACACACTAAGTGTTTGGAATCACAAATTGATGGGTGAGAGGTGTGTGGTGAATATTGACCAAAAAATAAATTGATATATAATCTTTTATAATTTCCTAAACCTTCAGCTAATGAATTTGATCAAATTTCTTCAATCCATGAATTTCTAGGTGAAATATACCCCTACATTGGGGATTGTTGTGAATGAAATTACTTGAATTGGAATTCCTATATAGGTGGTCTGAGTTGAAATAATTGTGTGGAATTTGATGGTTCATTTTTCTATGATTTATTTTTATATATAGAAGATCAGGGTATCATAGCTTTTCTATATGTGGGTATTAATTTCTCACTCCATGAAAAGCTAATGGGGAAACTTTTGTTAGATATAGAATTTTTTGTAGGGAAAAAAATATATTTTGTAGAGCCAATACATTATTTTTTCCAAGATATTTACAAAATTATTTATGTATAAGGATGAATTTATGTTCCTAAGAGCATGTGTGAGGTGTGGATAAGGGAATCACATTCCTCAAGATGGGATGTTAATTAAAGGATTCCAAATATATATCTTTAAATTTGTAGGATGTATTAGTGGCCCGAATTGGTGAAGTATATTGCAAGTTTATTCATAATGTATGAACTATTAGAGGGTTAAGGCCAATAATCAGATATCAGGTGGCCTTTTCAGTATCTACAATTTCCTATGTAGAAATGGAGTGATGTCATTATAATTTTTTATTTGATTACCAAGGTCACCATGGGGTAGTAATGCTGAATGCGTTATCTTAAATCAAGTTATAAAGGTAATGTATTTATTACTGATCAGGGAGACCTATTATATTAATTAATTATCAAACCTGTGTATATTATATATCCATTGGTTGACCTTGATAATCGTTTATTAATAATATTACCATTTTATATCAGGATTTTATATGAGTTCGTAGAATACATTTGATACACAGGTTCACATGAGCACTGTCAGGCATACAAAAATAGTTGATTAGTCTAATCATACCATTCATACATTGGGTGACATGCTTCAAGCATGCATTCTTGGTTTTAGAGACTCAATTTGGAGGCATATTTTATTAGTCTAGTTGAACTATAACAAAAAAGTAGATTGTTTAAATTCAAATTGATACATTTTAGACCTTATATGGAAAACAATTTGATCACATTTATACTCGATTGAGAAGTGTGATTTTTTTATTATAGGGTTCAGTCTCACATAGGTGACTTTAGTGTATTTATGGTTGATTTAGAATAGTTTGGGGACTACACAAAGTATGAAGTGATATTATATAGGCTAATGCCACTATAATATTATGTTTTAGGTGGATGACTTAGTTTTCTAGAGGCTATCACATTTGTGGGGACATTGTAAAATTATGATTTGTGGAATTTTTGTACCTATTATTATAGGGGTCTATAGAAGTTATTGAGAGGATCAATGTCTTGACCTATAAGTTGGTGCTTCCTAAGTAGTACCATGCAATATATGATGTATTTCATGTATCTCATGTAACAATTAAATAAATTATTGTAATTGAAAATTATAGTTTGTAAAATAATATTCAACGTGACATTTTATTTTTTTGGGAACTAAAAATCTTATTTAGTAAGTTAAATATTGATTTTAAACCGACGAGGTCAAAATAAGCATAGAAAGAGTTTTAAAAAAATTCCACTATAAATAATATTTTATGAATAATAAAAAATGTATAATTTTAAAAATCATCCTTATATTTATAATAACATGTTATAATAGTTTTAATTTAATTTTTATTTATTATTGATTTTTATAAATAAAGGAAATTTCCTTTTTAGTTAAAATGATATATTTTTTATAAAACGCTGGTAGTGAATTATTTTTTTTTATTTTTTAATTAATTAAAATAACATCTAATATTCAATTGTTGAAATTAAATTTATATATAATATATCTAGTAGTATTAATTTAATTCTGTGTAATTGTGATTACAATCAATATAGTTAATGCAAGCTCATCATATTCATGAAAAATAGATTTCTTAAAAAACCAGTGTTCCTCAACTTTTGTGGGGTTATTTTAATATTATATTATGAACATTAATTGAATTGAATTTGAAAAAATGGATGATATTTTTTTAATTATAATATTTTTTATTAATTGATATGTTAAACCCAAAATTTGGTCATAATTAATGGTAAATATAGTAATTATTTTTATACAATAGTTAAGGATAAAATTGGTTTATCGAGGGTTAATATAAAATGATAAGGGATAAATTGACCTAATTATTGTAAAACAAATTGGTTGGATTTTTTTATACAATAACCTAATAAAATTATAATATGATTCAATTTTAATGTATTAATCTATTAATGCTACTTTATAATATTTTAAAACAATTAAAACATACAAGTGTGCCACTCACCCCTATTTAGAAAGGGCCCCTCCACCCCTCACTTTTTAAACACCAGTACATTAATTTAACTGGGGAAAAACTACCAAAATATCTCCCAAAATCCTAATCCCTGTTTTAGATTTGTTGTCCTTCCCAAGAAGGCCAACTGTAGTTTCCCTAAAAATAGATCCAATGAATGTTCCTATGAGACAATGCAATCCTCTTAAAAAGCTCTATTTGTACATCTTCTTTTAAAACATTCATTGATTTCATTAAAATTACAACATAATGACAGTAATATCTACCATAAAAATAATTTTTATTATATTAGTTGAATAATATTTATCTAAATTCATCCTTATCAAATGGTAAACAAAATAATCACTCATCTGGATGGAGGACTACCGCCTCACGAATCGATCAAAATTGATTTCCATCACCACCTCCCATGGATATTCATAATGATAGAACTAATGAATATATATCATAATTATGAAATAAAAATTACCTTTTATAATTAATATATCATCTAATTCATTACCCTTTCATCCATTTAAAAACAATAATGTCACCCATGTATAGGTATTACATGCAATCTTAATGAATCTATGTGATTTATTATTATTATAAACCATTATATAATTATTATAAAACTTTTGGTAGAGAATAAATATTATATTAAAAATATTAATATCTCAATAAATATGAGGAAAATATATCATATTAATTTGAATTAGAACATTCACAATGAATCAAATGGGGGAAAACTAAGCAGTTAACTAGTGAAAACAAAATAATAAGGAAATATTTCCAATTAACAGAAGATATTATGTTTTAAGTGGATAAAATATAATATAAAAAATGTAAATATAGTTATGTTATAAATTTATATAAATATAAGAACATTTTTTAGGAGGTTAAATCATGTTGCACAACGTGTAAGTGTAAGGTAAGGGGGTTTATAACTCAATTTCTATTCATTGATTTATATTATAACATGTGTGGAATCATTTATTATTATTTTATGTTTTATTTAAAATGGCTTTATTTGGATTTAAATTTTTTACACATAATCACATTGTTGACTAATTCTCACATCAATATTACGATCTTTGTGAGACATTTCATCTCAATTTCTAGTTAATTGAAAAATAGTTTTTTCACCCATTTAATTTTTTTAGGTATATAAATTATTCATTTTAGAAATTTATGATGAATATCTAACTATAATTATTTTTAATGATTCAATTATTTTTGATTATTTTATTGGGATGTAATTTAAATGTTACCAAAGAGGTAAAAATGCATGATAATTTTTTTTGGGGTTTCCCTTGTTTTCAATGAAGGAATATTATAATAATTTATATATTTTATTATCCTATGGATATTTAAGAATATTAAATATATTCTTCCATATTTTACTCTATTTATAACATGGAACAAAAAATGTAATATTTGAATAAAATCCAATAGTATTTCTCTATTTATAAGGTCTATTTTACTTCAAAATCCATTTTAAAAAAAAATACAATTCAAAATTAATTTTTATTTACTCAAATGGTTTATTACAAAAATATAATGTTATATTTAAATTTTTACAAGGTTTAAAGTGAGCACTTAATATGTTTTATGAATGTTACATTTTTTTATTTCTTTTGTAAAATGTTTAAAATAAGGTTTCTTTTTAATGTATATGACAATAATAAATTTTACCTTACCCATAATTGTTTTACACAATTTCTCATATAATATATGTTTTTACTAATTCTATAAAAAAATATTTAATAACATTTTATTTTAATTTTCCACAATCATTTTCATCATTTTTTTAAGGAACATGATTTTATTAAAAATCGTTATTTCTATTGAACTGATGGATATCATTGATCTCTTATTAATTTCTTGTTCAAAAAATATCTCCCGAGAAAATCGCATTCTTGTGATCATTTCACATTAAATTTCTCTTAAATATACATATTATCTGTTTCTTGGATATGATTATTTGTTAAACCAAATACAATTTCATTATCAGGTTTTCTATATTTAACGTTATTTGATTGACTAGGGATATACTGATATTCTATATTATATAATCAATACAGACATTTTTTAAAAGGAACGGTTTTTATAAATTAAGGTGACTATTGAATATTTGATTAATGCATTGGAAATGAAGTGATGGTTTTGGCCTAGTCATAGAAAGCCCCTCAATGAAATAATAGGTCTCATAAGAGAAAGTAGTTTGATATCCATATTAAATTGTTTTTTTCTATATACCAACCCATCTATTAAAATGTATTAGTGAAACACCATAATGATAATGATATTATGGTGTCTAAGATCATAAAATAAAATATTATTAATTTAAAACATTTATAATTTAGTTATTTATCCACATGTTATTATTTAATAGATATTATCCATGTATTTATTTTATGCTCCTGTTATTAATTAAATGGATGTATTTTTCTTCATTCATCATTCCATATTAATTATTCCATATTTTATCTCTATTGATTCCAATGTACAAAACCAATACTAATCAATTTTTTCACCATTATTTTTTTCAATACCATAGAATACGAAGAAGGAATGTTGAAATGAGTTCAAGGATATAGAATAACCACATTCTCTATATTTTATATTTTATATCCAATGTAAAAAAAGAATAATGTACATATTTAATTATTAAAGACTAAAAAACTAATAAATACTTGGTGATGGTATATTCATATATTACGATAATTTAATAAAGTTGACACTAGATTTGGGTTACTAGAGTTGGGGTTGTCACAATTTATATAAGATTATTTATAGTATAAACCTTGGGAACTAGATTTTGGAAAACATAGATATGGTTCATAACCAGATGATAACATTTGAGGATATGTCTAATTATGTGATTATATCATAAAATTTATGATAAGGTAGAGATTATGTGGTTTTAATAGTAATAAATCTATCTCTGGATTCTACATGTGGATGTGGTTTTGGAAAATATGATTCTTGGGGGGAAATATCTCTGAAAAGAGTTGTTCATGTAAATATATGGCCTTCATTATGGGGCATGATGATTGGGCTCATACTTGGAACATGGTTATGAACTAATTGGGGATATTATTGGGATAATTCAAATTGTCTTTACAACCCAGTATGAGAGGTTAGAATGTATTTTTATTATTTAAATGTATTCCCAAAGAAACTAGGTTTATGATTCTGATATTAACAATTCATAAATTTTCAATTTATATTAAGTGTTACCAAATATTGAGAATTATAAATTATAATTTAAAATTAATAGTGTTGTTAGATAATTAATTATATATAATTGTTTATATATGGTTCTTGGATGAATTAATGGTATGAATTCTCTTCTCCAGTGTAGTTATTTCCTTATTGATAAAGCTAATAAAACTAATGTTGGAGTCGAGAAGACCATGGCCATATTAGGGTATCATACTGATGTTATTTTTAATAACCTTTCCAGTATGGAGAAAAATGATGTTCTAAAAATGATACAAATATATTATATTATTTCGTGTAATATAATCCACTATCATTTAAGAAACCTACTAATACGATGCTAGTTGGGAAATGGGATATGTCCCTTAAAAATATATTTCTAGCATTGGGATGGAATGAATAGGAAAATGATATTCTATAAATTTTTTTTTATTAATGGTGATTTAGATCATCGGTGGTAACTAATCTAGAGCACTAGGGAGGAAGAAAAAGTAAAATATATTTTTCAAAGTGGTTTTAAATGAAATTTATTTTGAAACAAAATTTCCCACAAGACAAATTGACTAAAAAGAAGATAGATTTCTTTAATATAAGGAAAAATATAATATGTAATTTTTTTCGATTGTGATGTGGCCTTTATATGACTATCCATGCATTCTGTGGATTAAATAATTATTTCAAAAATATACATTGGCCATTTCTTCAAATGCATTTTGTCAAGACTTTGAATAGAACTAGTTTCTAAAAAAATATTAATGATGAAATAATATTATATACCATCAATAAAAAGATATAATTTTCAAGACAATATATGTTAAATGGAAATAAAGATAAGGTGAGATCATCTGAGAAAAAAAAATGTAATTTATCATAGAAGAATAAAGGAATAAAAAATGTTCCATCATGTGAAAATCACAGAACAGAATTTCATGAAATTTTCTTGAAGGTCACGAGATTTTATAATAAGTGTGATGATAAGGATCATTTTGATAATAAATTTAATTTAAATAAAAATAACACTACTAACTATTGAAAAAATTATAATTAAATTAAGAGTTATTCAAAACTGATGTCCCAAGCATCATTGGAGCCTACCATATGAGAAAATGATAATATAATACCAAGAATATGTGATCACTCCAACAGATCATGAAGTTCATAAATACTTCCCAACATTTAAATTAATCATATACTAAAATTTAGATAATTATTAATTTAATTGAATATATTTTCCCTCGTTTATGTCATCCGTGATTACCAAGAAAATTACTCATTTCTATTTCACCTTAAGAAGAAAATTTTCAATCAAAATACATAGAGTAATTATCATCACCACAAAGTTGAGTTAGTGAATTCCCATTATGAAACATAAATGTCCCCTAATTGATGAATTTATTATTATAACTATGGTTGAATTTGATATAATACTTGGGACATACTGAATTTACAAATACAATGATAAAATTAATTACAAATAAATTGAAATTATAGTTTGGGGTGAATATATATAATTCAATATCATTATATGGGTGACATCATCATATGCTTCATGTCAAGATACACCCACAATATATATTTTGAATGATATTATTGGGGAAGAATAGAATTCAAAATATATGGATGGAAGGGTTAATGTTCAAATTAAGGATGTTCCAATTGTACATGAATAAATTGATGTATTTCTGGAGGAATTGCGAGGACAAAAAATAGGACATTAAGTAGAGTTTTCTATTGATTTAATCCTTGATTCGGTATCTATATCAATGAATCTATATATAATGGCCAATATGGATTTAAGGAGTTGAATAAAAAACAGAGGATATATTTTATAAGGAATTTATATTCCCCAGTGTTTCACTATGGATAGTAATAAGAAATATTTACCTATGAGTATATGTGTTGATTATAGAGAAATAAATGATATTAAGATATTCCATATACATCATATACCTTACATTGATGAATTATTCGATCAAATTTTGGTTTCTCAATTTTTGTGAATGATTTTCCTTCTATTTCTATATCAGAAATTTCATGTATAAAAAGAAGATATTCTAAAGAAAACATTTCTTATGAGGTATAAACACAATGACTTTATAGTAACTCCATTTGGGTTTTATTATACACCCCTTATTTTGATGCATCTAATTAATATATTATTAATTTAATATAATGATAATTGTTTTGGAATTTATTGATGACTTGTTGTCGTATTCTAGAAGATATGAGGGCCATGAGAATCACCTACTGACCATTATTGAGACCCTCTAAGGAAAATATTTATATGATATATTTTGAAATTGTGGATTCTAGATCCAAAAAATTTCATTTCATTGTTATATTGTGTACATTGAGAGAATATCAATTGATCCTATCAAGATAAATGCATTAACATACTGTCTTACACTATATAATAGAATTGAGGTATTATGTTACATTGGTTTTATTGGTTTTTATCAATGATTTGATCAAAAAAAATTATCGATTGGCTTACCAGTTAACCATGCTTACACATAAAAGGTTTATGTTTACATGAAATGGTTAATGTGAATAATGTTTTGAATAATTGAATAGTTGATTGGTCAATGCTCTAATTATTACACTACTATTAAACAATGATGGATTTTTTATATATACTAATACATTGAATAAGGGACTTGGTTGTATTGATTATGAAGAATGATGAATTTATTTCTGATACATCGAGGCAGTTAAATAATCCTTCATAAAACTATACAAGTCATGATATTTAGTTAAAACTCATAATAATTTCTATGAAAATATGACAATATTACCTCTATAATGAAATATGTGAGATATACAAAGATCATAAGAGAATTAAATAAATATTTTCACAGAAATATATCAACATTATGAAAAATGATACCTCCAGATACTCAAGGATTATTATTTGTAAACACACTACTACCTAGGTTGTAGCACCCCAAAAATTTTATGGTATGTTTCTCTTAAATACACTATATTCATTAGATTTACTATATCTCATGAATCACTGAGCCTCTATGAAACAAAACATGGTTATATATAGGGCATAGTCATAACCTAGACATTAAAGTAAAATTTTCTAGTCTTGTGAATTGAATTTTGAAAATATGATATATGTAGTGGTGTTCAGGATGATATTTAGTGTCTAATAGAATTATCATTATTTTGTTGAATAGTAATCTATCCTTTTGAATTGTAAACTACACATATGAATAGTCACATACCCTTATGAATAGTAATATTACTCTTATAAATTGTATCCATACCCATGAATGGATAAATAAAATTTCGCACCTAAAAAATGAAGATGAATATTTTAAATGATTATATTTTGTGATTAAATAATAAATGTAATAAAAAATTAAATTTATCATATTTAGAAAATTACTTTTGAATAATGGAATTAATTTTTGGATTCTACACATTGAAAAATTGTTAGCATGAATTTTTTGGGATTTTTCTGAAATACTTGAATTTTTTATGAATATTAAAATACAATAAATTACGATAAATGCTAAATTCCTGATTTACTACATCATTGGTGATGCAAGGATGATGTAAGCCCACTTGGATCAAACTCACAGGCCATTATTACTATTTGGGGTCACAGGAATCTAGAATATTAATAGTCTTGAGAAAAAATATTAATATAATAATTAAAATAATGTAAAATCCCTCATCCCCTCCACTATATAAACCACCCCTCAAACCCTCTTCGTCCCACACCACTCATGCTTCGAGACACACATAAATTATGTCAAATACTCTTTCCAATCCCTCTCCCCATGTCCACAACCTACTGGTCTCACCAAAAGATTAAAAGTGACTGTCTTAAGAAGTTTATCGGGGAGGAATACTCAAGAGATGAACCCCTCATCTCTTTTATTTGAAATTCTTTTACAAGTTTTATTATTTTGTTGATATATTCTCACCTCACCGCATTCAAGTTCCATGATAAATCCAATAACTTACATATAATTTATATTCATTATTATAATGTAATATTTCATCATCATTTCCCCTTTTCACCTCCGTTTATACTATAAATGAAAACATCATCCGAGATGTGTTAATTTATCACACTCAAGGAAGGCGAGTTTTCAATTTTCATTACTATCCTCAATAATTGTCATGAATTACTTTTAATGTCTAAACCAGATATTAATATATTTATTTTATCTTATGTAGTGTTCTGTAATCCTTACACACTCATAATGACAATAATAATACCAAAAAATTCATTATCCACAAAACGGTTAATGTTAATGCAACCATTTATTAATAAATTTTAACTAAATAATCATCTTCGTATATATATAACAAAACAATTTTAAGCTCTTTAATAAGGTCACTAATAATATATACTTACAATTCTTGATGTTTAACCACATTTCAAATGAACTTCCCTTCATGAACACAAGTAAACAGGTCATGAAAACCGAGGAAGAAAATGCTTCCAAAACAATAAAATTGAATCTTTTAAACCCCATCAAAAAGGTCGGGAATGAAACTTATAAGGTTATACTATATAAATTAAATTTCAGTGAGGTTATGTAATTATTAAATAATGAATCTAATTTTAATTATTCAGGTCGTTAAGAAGAATCAATAACACCTTCAAGCTTAAGGTAAGGGACATCTTAACTCAATTTCCATTCATGAGTTAAACATCAATGTCATTGGTTTTGTCATTCCTACAATATGTGTGAATGAAAAATTATTATTTTATTATATATTTACACTTTTTTTTGTGGGTTTATGTTGCTTACACATAAATATTTCTTTTATTGGTCTTCAATCTAATGATATGTTCTTTTTAAGGGATTCTCTCTCACACTTTTTTTCTAGAATTCCCCTATGTTGTGCCCTATTATTTTTAATTCCTTATGACGGGGAAATGTTTTTCACCTACAAAATACTTATATTATGATATATAAATAATGGGATACCCATTTAACTCTATTTAATCCCTTACAAGAACACCAGTTACCATGCTGAAATGTTTGTAAGGGGTTTTCTAATCTGCAATTCATTTCTGTGAGATTTCCACTATTCTCCTATTATTTCTTGTATGTGGTGTATGTGTACTACCATTAATCATATTGTATCATGAATCCCTTTATATTATAGGTATTAAATTATTCATTTTATGGTTATTATGTTTTGGTTATGTGATTTGACTAATTACATTGTGGTAAGGGACTTTGCGTCAACTTCCATTTCGTTGTGACTTACGTTGTATTGTGGACCTAATAATCCTTATGTGGTGCACCTACTTCCCTTTTGAGATATATTTTCATTTTAATTTATTTTTCTTTTAAATTTACATATTATCATATCATGGATATGTTTACTGTTTAATATGTATACCATTTTACATACGATGTTTATTTGGAATGGTGTTTTTTATTCTGGAAATATTTATGATTCTGTATCCTCTAATATATATGGATATTGAAGAGCCATATTTATCATCTATTAAATCAATCTATAATGTATTATTTAGACATGAAGTGATGGGTGGGGACAACTATATCCCCTAGATACATCGACAGGTATCATGAGACAACTAGTTGACCAAAAACAATTTGAGTTTGTTTCCAAAAATTAGACGGGTTTCTACCCATAAACTAAACTATTTTAATGGTATTATGGTATAATGTTCCCGATACATGATGTAAAACTAATAATAATTCTCTTAGTTAATTATTAGTTATTACTATCCATGAGGTTTTCATTACGACAAAATCTATAGATGCAGTTTCATTCCAAGATTTTTGATGTCATGAGTTTCCCATTTATTCACCATTCCATATTGACTATCCTATGTTTTTTATGATTCAGTAATCATTGTTTCATGCTTCCATTATTTGTAACCCTTATTGAGCATTTTATATCACCCCATTCATTTGTTTTCCATCAACAAGTTGTGAAGAAGAGATCATTTATTGAGTTAACATAGATGCAATTTCTAGTTGTTGTTATATATTTTATTTTGTTACCATTCCAATTTAATTTTAGTTACAACTATGTATCTATTTTCTTAAAGACTACTAAATTTGTCATTATTTAATGGTTTCATTTCTTTTAGCTATGCCAATGTAACAAGTAATGCAACGGCTCCAGACTAAAGGGGTTGGGGTGTTACAGTTGGTATCAAAGTAAGTTTAATAGAAAACTAGTAAACTAGATTAGAAAATATAGATTAGGGAACAAATCCCTAAGGTAGTATTTGAGGATAAACCAAAAAGAACATCCTATTATTTTTGTAATGAACAGATTACGTGGATCTTTGTAGAAAGTATATCCTTCTCTGGATACAAACATATAGAGGTGGCTCTGGCACTAATTGTAACTCAGAATGAATACTCTGACAAAGGGTTTTGGGCTTGACTCAGGATATCCTAGTAAATGACAGTAGGCCTTGTTGAACTCTTGGTATTGAAACTCTTGGGGGATATGATTAGGATAATTCAAAATTTCTTAACAATCCATTATGAAGGAATTTAATGTAAATTTTTCCTCAAAAAAACCATGTTTATGAGATTTGATATGCATAGAATTTCAATATATGTTAGGTGATTTTCTATTTGAGATTTATAAACTTATTTAATGTATGCTATTATTTAGAAATGGATCCTAATAGAATTAGGGGAATCAACACTCATGGACAATGTAAGGATTTCCCCAGTGAGCTAGTCAACACAGTCAGTATCAGAACAAATCATATTTTGATTAAATTGGGACAACTTACTTAGGTCATGATGAATAACCATGAAACACCTATGTTGTAACATTTCTAGTTGAATAATCCCCCATCTATTAGTGGGACTACTAATCCGATGGTAGCTGAGTAGTGAATCAAGTCCCTTGAAAAGATATTCATGTCATTAAGATGCAATGAAAATGAAAAGGTAGTACTTGTAGTATATTGTCTCAAGGGAAACACATATCAATTGTGGTCTTTGATCTAGAATACCACGGGGATAAAGATATATAAGATATATAATGGAGTGATTTTATGGAAATATTCTTTAAAAATATTTCCCTCATGAGCAATGATCCAAAATGGAGAGGAAATTCCTTAGCTTAAGGCAAACGGAAGAAGAAAATTGTGTAGAGTATGAGGATACCTTCACAAGGCTAGCTAGGTATGCCATAGATTATGATTTTGACTCGGAAGACAAGATCGATCCTTTCCATGGTGGTCTTTAGCCACGTCTTCAAAGGGAACTGGGTTATAAAACATTATCATCATATGATGAAATTTTATAAAGTGAATACAAAAAAGAGTAAGAATTAACTAGATGAAATTTGTTCAAGGGAAAAAAAGATAAGAAGAGGTACTGTGATAAAAAAGTTAATGGTGACACACCAAAGATGAACAATTGAACAAAGAAATTATCATTATGTGAGAACTATGGAAAAAATCATATCAGGAAATTCTTGAAAGGAATGGGAGTCTACTATAAGTGTGGAAAAAAGGGTTATTGATCTAATGAATGCTAGGGGAAGAAACACATCTATGATGTTCAATGATACAAATGCAGAGAGATGGGACATTATTCATGTGAGTGTCCCATACTCCAAGCATACATTCCTCAGAAAAGGCTATAAGAGAAATGGATATCTTATACGATTACAACAGTGGAGGTTGAAGTTCCTAATGACGTGGTGGCAGTTACATTAATTTTTTCGTAAAATCTCTCCAAAACTTTATTTGATTTTGATCATCACATTCACTTATATCATCCCACATTTCCATGAAAATTATACATGTACAATTTTATTTAATAAAGGATTTTTCAGAAAATACTCAAAGGGGATATACCATTGCAACATTGGAATTTCTCTAAGTTCCCCTTAGAACACATAAAAATGCTTTAGTTGCTAACCTTTTCATCATACCAATGACTAAATTTGATATAATTCTTAATATGAAATGGATGTAAAATTTTGATGAGAAGATTTATTAGAAGAAGAAGATAGTTAAATTTTTTGAAAATGGTGAAGAGTCACTTATCATTAGAGCAGAAACATCTCTATATGATTCTTATCTAGATCCACCCACAATAGCCCTACTTAATGAAATTATTAGAGAGGAAGAGAACTCAATATATATAGGTGAGGAAATAAATTTTCAAATTGAAGTTTTACATATATTTCAAGAGTACATTGATGTATTTCGAGAAGAATTACCTAGAAATCCTCTAGAGTGGGAAGTTTTGTTCTCTGTAGATATAATTTCTGGTGCAAGACCTGTATCAAAGACATACTATAGAATGGACACTCTAGTGATTGTGGAGGAAATGAAATAGAAAATGTATTTTTGTGACAAATGTTTCATTCAACCTTTGGTATCTTCATGGGGATCCCCTCTCCTCTTCGTTAAGAATGAAGAAGAATCCATGAGGCTATGAATTGATTACACAGAAATGAATTTTATTACTATAAAGAATAAGTATCCTCTGCCACAAATTGATGATCTATTTTATAAAATTTTTAAAGAACAATAATTTTAAAGGATTGTCCTTCGATCTGGATATCATTAGCTTCCTGTAAGAAAGGAAGATATTCCTAATACATAATTTTGAACCAGGTATGGGCATTATGAGTATACAGTGATGGCTTTTGGACTTACTAATGCACCTTCTATTTTCATAGATTTAATGAATAGAGTTATCATGGAATATATTGATAACATTTTGGTGGTATTCATCGATGATATCTTGGTATACACCAAAACCTATGAAGACCCTGAGAATCACTTGCGGAATATTCTGAAAACACTTAGATGAAATGAATTATATGGGAAGTTTAGCACGTGTGAATTCATGCTTCAAATTTTTTCTTTTCTTGGCCATATTGTCTCAAAGGATGGAATCATAGTTGATCCCATGATGACAAAGGAAATTCAAGAATGTACCAATCCAACGAACATAGTTAATGTATGCAATACTTTTGTCTTATATAGTTACTATCGGTGTTTCGTTCTAAATTTCACCTGACTGGCTAAACCACTAAACAAGATCACATGTAAAGGAGTTATATTTATGTGGAGGAATGAATGTATTGAATACATTGATGAATTAAAATGAAGATTGGTCAAAGATCCAATTTTGACTCTTCCATCTGGAAGTGATGGATTTGTATTATACAGTTATGCATCAAAAAATGGGCTTTGATGCATCGTTATGAAAAATGATAATGTTATTTCATATGCATCAATGCAATTGAAAACTCATGAGATAAATTAACCAACACATGATATTGAGTGAGAAGCTATAATATTTTCCCTGAAAATATGGAGACATTATCTTTACGGTGAAAACATTAACATATACACAAGTCACTAGGGTTTGAAATACATTTTCACAAAAAAAGATCTCAACATAAGGAAAAATGGATTGCTTGAGTTACTAAAATATTATGATTTTTCAATACACTACCACCAGGTAAAGGCCATAAAGGTGGAAGATGCATTATGTAGGAAAGATCTTGGACTTTTGACTCAAATGATGATTGAGATAGATCCTGTATTTGTGGATCTATTAAAGATAGATATAGAAATTGTTAAGGAAGGGGAACCATCTCTCCTCTTTCAAATGATTGCTAAACCATATTTATTAGAGAAGACAATAATCTCTCAATATAATTATAAGAATCTGAATAAGAAAATTAATGATGATACAGATGGTAGATTAGAAGATTTTGGGTATGAAGAAAGATTTATGAAAATTGGGATGAGATTATACATTCCAATAGTACCTAAGAAAAAAGGTAACTATTAGATAATGATCATAGCTCAAATTTCACTATACACCCTATCACGAACCATCCTGGGTCGACCATGAACCGGTCACTCGAGAAGGCCCGCCGCATGGTCCGAGAAGCGATACCGATCCCCATGGGCAGGAAACTAGTGTCGAGCATCAAAAAAATCTAAAAGTTGGGAAACAATTGGCCCATGAACAAAAGATAACCAAACAAATAAAGACTACTGATAGATAAATAAGACTAGTAGTGGAAAGAAAATAAATGTTCATACCTTCTTGTGACCCTTTAGGTCACCACCCAACTCAGAACAAAGTTTAATCCAACATTGAGCAGCAAAACTAGGAACCTAAACATGAAACTTAACCTAAAACTGGAAATATATAATAGGTGTGAGCACCGAGATGCTCAGAAGGGTTGCCAAGAATAAACCATGGAATCCAACAATTGTCTTTTCCAAAACAATCCATTGACCGATGTTTGAAATACAGATATAAAAGTAGGGTTTTGACAATTTTTTAATGAAACATGTTGTTCTCGTTTAAAAACCCAACATACGCTACACACCATTTACAAAATCAACTTCCATTTTATAAATGAAATCCAAAACATAAACTTACCAAATATGGGCTAGAGTAAAACAAGTAAAAGTAAAACTGAAAACATAACAGTGCAACGAAAGTTAAACAAGAAATGTAAATAATCCAGTAACAATGGGTGATCCTAATCATCCCTAGAAGAGCCTTGGATGTACTCAGTTTCAAAACCACCTTCCGGCATATAGTAAAGATTCTAAGCCTATAACCAACTGGATGCCATAATTGACCAATCTAGTGGAAAAGCCCGCCTGGTCTAAAAAAAATCCAGGGCGTACCAACCCATCTAATTGGGTTTGGTCAGCAACCGTCACTCAATGATCTAAATGACGCCCATGAACCCATGGTGATTATAATAATACTATGTATGTAGGAAGGCCCTTGCACGCATGACTCATCTCACCGCACTTGAATAACTCAAACACGGACCAAAACCCAACTCAGAACAAAAGCTGCGGGACTGAGAATGGAATAAAATAACAGTTGTTCATGGTAAGGGGGTGACAAATCTCCCCACCATAGAAACTTTATGCCCTCATAAAGTCACCAAGATGATAGTCAACACCACTTGAGTTCATGCCCAGAAAAAATCAAAGAAAATCGAGAGGCTTGAGGTGACCATTACCAATATACGTAACACCCAACCATCTTAAGAAAAAAACACTGCCCGAAGTTGTTGGGAGAACACAAAAGGGTTCTCCCCCCAACAAAAATTTAATAAAATGGAAAACCATGAATCCCAAACAAACGACCCCCCTAGGGGGGGAAACATGGGAACTCCAAAACCAAACTCTGAATCAGAACAGTTTCTCTTATTCATGGACCCAACACTCCTAAAAGAATACAAACAATTTAAAATCCACATTAGAGATGATGAGGCTACTTGGATGGTGGTACACCGAGCTCATCAAACCACTACAATGAGGATGAGTTTACTAAGGCAACAAGAATTGAACAAGAAACCCTTGGATATTTCCATCCAAAGTTGAAGACATGATCTGAGGTGATGTTCCACACACCCTCCATAACTCCTGACTGTGCGCAAGCTTCACCCCAAGACCTGTGGTTGGGGCCCTGATGGCTGAAGCATCTCCTGCCTCACTGTAATGCATTTTAATCCTATGATCCCTAACTCTTTCCTCCCAAACGATTCTTCTTTCAGAACTCTCACCGGTGGCCCGAACAGCCACAGAGTAGCAAGACTTCGGAGGGACGCGACAAGGCGGCCTAGAATGCCTGAATCAGCCACGCTGGTGGAATGCGTGAGAACGGTCCAACAAACTGGGAGTCGGTACAGACGAAGATAGCGTCATGGAGATAGGTTCCCCCAGCATGAACTCCTTGCTAGACAAGGAACCTTCACGAGAGCCGACCCCCACCAACTACACCTGAGGCTCTAACGACGATGAGACATCCCACCTTTACTAGTTCAGAATCGAACCCTCAAATAACTCTATGACGGTATAAACCTTAACTACCCTAGGAGTTCCCAACAACCCTAAGACACACTATCATTCTGAACTATACAACTTCCTTTAATAGACATTGATTACCTTGATAAGTAGGCAACACACAAAGAAAAATGGGAATTGATCATATATCATTATTAAATTTTGGAGGCTTTTTCAGCAGCATATTCAGAACAACACAAAATACACAATCGAAACTGGCATCAAGACAAAACTCAATCATAACAATACTGCAAGAAAAGGGAATTAGTCCCATAATACAAACATATACAAACTCATTAATAAATCACTTTTCAAAAACCATTATTTCTTAAAAATATTAAAACCCACCTATGGAACCTTATGAACCATCACATGTGCGTTAATTCAATATCGCTCAACTCATTTGTGGATAGGTTCTCCCACACACTCTCCGCACATACCCATGCACATGTGACCCTCCATAAATAATTCAATGTTTCAAAAATCTCTTTCTCAAATCAAACCCAAACACACAGTAAAATTTATTTCCAAATAAAAATACTTTCTCTTTAAAAACCGAATTTACTAATTTCCAAAAAAATTTGGAAGAAACACATTTTTTAATTTTTAAATCACTTTAATTTTCAACACACACACACAACGACTGAGTTCAAAACAAATCCCAACCAAATATAAACCACTGGAATGAGGAACTACTATCTGTGCCTAACCTAGAGACATGGTGGTGAGCCATGCCCAAGTAAGGAATAACTCAAAGTGGACCTTTAATCTGGCCCATGGACTTCACATGGGTCACCCCCCCATGTGAGGCCGTAACATGAACCGATTCTCCCCCGTTGTCATCCCTCAATCCAATACAACCAAAGCCAAAAGGCTTAAATTCTAGACTTCCCATGGTAAATTAGATGTCATTGCGAGCAGTGGTGATCAGGCACCGACCCGTAACCAACCTCTTGAGCCCCGAAAGTCCTAACCTCCATGTACCAGACACCCAAAAAAACTAGGGCCTCATTTGATACCATTTTTTCACGAACCAACCTAGGTCAACCCTGAACCGGTCACCCTAGATGGACCAGTGTGGCCCGAGGGGTGTTCTCGATCCCCATAGGCTGGCAACTAGTGACGAGCATAAAAAAAGCTAACCATTGGGAATGATTTTTCCCATGAAAAAAATATAACCAAACCATTAAAGACTGAAGATAGGAGAATAAGACTAAGAGCGGAAAGAAAATAAATTTACATACCTCCTTGTGACTGTTCAGGTCACCACCCAACTCCAAAAATGTATTCTCTAACATTGAGCAGCTGAACCAAGAACCTGAACAGGATGCTGAACCTACAACTGGAAAGATATAATAGGTGTGACCACCGAGATGCTCAGTAGGGATAGCAAGAAAAAACCCCTGAATCCATCAATTCTCTTTTCCAAAACAGTCCACTGACTCATGTTTGAAATATATATATATATATAAGTAGGGTTTTCACATTTTCTTTATGCAACATGTTGTTCTCATTTAAATGGTATACCAAAGCTGGGCTAGGGTAAAAGAATTAAAAGTATAACTGAAAATAAACCAGTGCAACTAATGTTAAACAAGCAATGTAAATAATCCAGTAACCATGGGTGATCCTAAACATCCCTAGAAGACCCCTGGACGTACTCGGTTTCAGAACCACCTACCGACATATGGTGAATCTCTTAAGTCTATAACCAACATTCCGCCCTAACTGAATAATCCAGTGGCAAAGCCTACCTGGTGTAACAAGAAATCCAAGGGGTTCCAACCTGTATAATCGGGGTTGGTCAACAACCTTCACTCGATCATCTAAAAGATGCCTAGGAAACCATGGTGATTATAATAATACTGTGAAAGTAGGAAGGCCCTCACATGTGTGACTCATCTCATCGCACTTTCCTACCCCATACACAGACTCTTCTTATGTGTTCGCCCATAAGTTTTACCCTTGATAGGAGCGGCCCATATACTTATATATAATCAAACATGTCAAACATAAAAAGTGCCGACCAAGCTGTCTCATCATTCGGTTATCAAAACCACTTTATTAAACATGTGGAGTTGTAAATATGGCCTATAGTTTTACATAATAAAATTACTTTATGGGAACATTTAACAAGCTCTTCTAAAACAACTCTAAACACAAAATTTTTATTTTGAAAGCCAAATGGCCCTTCACGTTCTAAATTTAAAATCATTTCAATAATGTTCTTTACTGATACTACGTTCAATTTTTTAAAAAACCAAACCAAGTGTTTCCTTACACCACACAATCAACAAATATATACACCAAATTCCAAACGGGCATATACTCATGGATTTATTTTAAAACCAATTTAAGGAACTGCACTGAGAGACCCACATCATTTAGAAAACCATAACCACTTATAAAACCAAGTTTTCAAGAAAAATTCCAATTCAAAGAGATATGAAATCATTTATTCAAAAGCACTATGTTCTATAATACCAACCAACATAGGAAAAACAAGTACCACAAAATGTTTCGATAAGAAAACACCACTCAAGACCCCCAACAATACCATTTGATGATAAAAACATTTAGTTCAAACCAAGTTGGAAAGGCATAAAAAACACTGCAATTAATAAACTATCATGGTTATAAAGGTCCAAATAATATTTATAAATTAAATGAAATCATGAAAGTGCCTATGGAATGCTTTGGAAAGAGAGAAAATATAGAAACGCCTACCTCAAACCAAGGTCATGTCAAGCTTTCTAACTCAAGCAGCAGCTCGCTTGCCTGCACACACTTCCACACACACACATATATATCCTTAAACTAATGCATGTATTCCCCACTCCATAAGAGAAAATTCACAAATAATATATATATATATATATATATCTATACATATCCATACGTGGGAATATGAGTGCGCGCCTTCGAAACCCACCGCAACTCCCAACGATAAAACCGCAGGACTCAAAGCACCACAAATCCCTAAAATAAAATATAAACCAAACAAATCAATCAAAATGCAATTAAAACACAATCCTACAAAAATCACAAGGTTCATAAGTAAAACCCCAAACCACATTTTTACCATTTTTATAAACAAAGCTAAGGGAAACACCGTAAAAATCATATCAATTTACTTTAACATAAACATAATTACACAGTCACACAAAAGACCAATTTTTAAAAAAATTATCAATGTTAATGAATCAAAACAATCTTATATAGAATATCATAGCAATGAGAATTACATTTTAAAAATTATCAAAATAAGATTTGTCACTTAAACAAGAAAATCATCGTAGATGCATATTGACATAAACTAGGAACTGAATCAAAACATATTCTTAATCAATTCAAAAAAAATTATTAACTCTATATGAAGATAATTAAGGGAATAGAAATGCTGTGAAACAAGTATTAAAACTTAAAGAAATAGTGAAAAAATTAGTGGAGTACTCCGGAAATAAAATATGTGAATTCCCCTACCTCAGAGGTGCGTGAATACAACTACGCATCAATGGAAGGTAAAGAAGAAATTTGTGGACACTTCAAAGTCCCTAAAATTTAAGGAACATGTACAAATAAAATCCCCTCAAATAGGGTTTGGACAAGACAAATAAACAACCACAAAATTAAAGAGAAAACACTGAGAAGGATACTGGAGAGGGGGGGGGGGGGGTGAGTCGCGCCAGTTGAGGGTGGTGCGGCCGGAGCTTAGGGACCCTGGGTGGTCGGACAGTGTAGGGAGCGGTAGGTGTGGGCGGCGACATAGGGAGGAGGAGGCCTGGAGGGGGGCTACGGCTTAGATAGGAGGAGGCTGGGAGGCGGGCTGCGGCTGGAGGGATCTCCGGTGAGGGGGCGCACGTGCAAGAACTGACCAGGGGAGAACTGCGTGATTCTGGGGGTGGGGGTGGGGGCGTCGTAGGTAAGGGGAGAGGGAGGGGGAAGGGTATATTTAGGGTTTAAAAAACATAACAATCATAATTATAATAATAATATTAAATAATAAAAAAATAAAATTAAACCAACCCAAAAATAAAAATAATAATAATATATTTCACTATTTTTTTCTTATTCTTAAGAATAATAATATTAATGAATGTTTAATAAAAATAATACCAATAAAAATTTTATAAGAATATTAAATTTAATTACAATAATAATAATAACAATTTCAATTAAATTACAATTCATTAATAATTATATTAATAACAAATTTTAGATAACTAAAATATTATTCACCATTTTTAATAATAACATTATTACCTACATCAGAATTAATTATTATAATTACATTTTAAACGTTTTTACTTATTTCATTTGTGTAAAACATTATTTCATTCTAGCGATTGACACTTGGATGGAACCTGAGCCAATCGCACGGCTACCTCCCACCGTGCGGTGACTGTGCACGGGTCCTAAACACGCTAATAAATTCAAAGCCTCAATAATCTCAAACACGGACCCAAACCCAACTCTAACCAAAAGATGCAGGACCAAGAAAGGAATCAAATAACAGGCATCTGTGGTCGGGTTGCGACACACCTCGATAGCACAAGGAAGTATAGATATCTAAAGAAATATTTTTGGTGGGATACTATGAAGTGAAAGATTGTTGACTACTTGTCAATGTTCCTAGTTTTTCAACAAGTGAAGGGAGAGAGACAACATCATAGAGGGGTGATGCAACCTCTACCTATTCCTATGTTGAAGTGGGATGACATTACAATGGATTTTTTCATCGGAATACCGAGGACACCTATAAAGAATGATTCAATCTGGGTAAGTGTTGATCAACTAAAAAAATTAGCACATTTTCTAGCTATAAGGGATGATTTTTGACTTGTGTTCTTAGAAATACATTATATTAATGATGTTTTTGGACATTATGGTTAACCTCTATCGATTTTTTCTGATTGAGATCCCCGATTTACATCAATATTATGGAAATGTATCCAGAAGGCATTGAATACTAAGCTTCATTTGAGTACTGCTTATCACCCCCAAACCGATGGACAGTCTGAAAGGACAATTCATACACTCGAATACATGTTGAGATCTTTCTCTCTTGTCTATCACGGTTTGTGGGATCAATACATGCCTTTGGTAGAAGTTTCCTATAATAATAGTTTCCACTCTAGTATTCAAATGTCTCCATATTAAGCGTTATATAGAAATAGATATTGAACACCAACTTGTTGGGATGAAGTTGGTGAGAGGATACTTATAGGCCCAGAACATGTGGAACAGACCACAATAAACGTAAAGGCAATTCAAGCACATATTAAAGCTTCCCAAAGAAGGCAGAAGAGTTATGCTAACAACCAAAGAAATAATTTGGATTTTAAAGTGTGTGATCAAGTCATTCTGAAAGTATATCTATTGAAGGTTGTCTTATGGTTTGGTATAAAACATAAATTGAGACCTAGGAACATCGGACAATTTAAAATTCTAGAATAAATTGGAGCTATATCTTACTATTTAGAAATACCACCAAGGCTCTCCAAATATCATGTTCTGTTCCATGTTTCATTATTTAAGAAATAAATTCCAGCCCCAACTCATGTACTAAACTTTGAATAAATAGAATTGGAACATGATTTTTCATACTGTGAAGAGACTATCCTAATTCTTGACACAAGGGAGAAGTTACTGATAAATTGGATAGATCATCTAGTAAATGTTCTTTTGAAGAACCATAATATAGGAGAAGCCACATGGGAACCATAGGATGTTATGAAGAAGAACCACCCATGTCTTTTTGAAGGGCTATGTAAATGGAAAATTCCGAGGAAAAAATTTCAAAAGGAGGGAATAATGTAGCACCCCAATCCTTTTATGGTATGTTTCTATTAAATATACTATATTCATTATATAGCATATATTTCATGAATCATTGAGCCTCTATGAAAAAAAGCATGGTTATTTATAGTAGATAGTCATAACCTTTCCATTAAACATTAATTTTCTAGTTCTGTAAATTCAATTTTGAAAATCTGACATAACATATTTTTAATATTTAAAATTCACATTTAATCCAACACATGAATCACTCACTCAAAGTCCCATTTTTATTTAAAAGGGAAAGAGAAACAAGGGAAGCAAGTGCAACCAGAACAAAATGAAACACATCTGGCCTAAGGAGGCCTTAAATGGTGCAATCTGGGGGCATCCCCTCTAATCAATGACATGACCTCAGTATTGAATACAGAGATATTTGGAGTAATTGTGACTTCGAGTCCTTGTTCACCATGGGATGCATGATATTTTGCTACCTAATTTCCTTCTCGCCTTGTGTTGGTGACCTTTGTGACATAGTTGAGAAGAGCATTGCATTCTATGATTATGTAAGAAATCAACCATGGTATTTGTCTTTTACCTTGTAAGGAGCTATGGATGATCTTTGAGTCTACCTATACATGGTATATATTGATATTTTTCTGGATGCTCAATTTGATCCCTGTTAACATTGCATTTTTTTCTTCCTGAATGCTTGTTCCATTGCCATAGTGAGCCTTAAAAGCCATGATGATACTCCCTCTCTAGTCTCGAACAATTCCACCACTGCGAGGAATACCCTCTTTGCTGGAACCATCCATGTTCAGCATGAAGCCTTCATCAGGGGGAAACCACATTACCCAATTCCCATGTACCCTGGTTGAGGTCGAAATTGAAACTCTGGGTAGAGCACATAGGTACTTCAGAGACGATGCTTCTTGCAATTTTTTTAAAAAGGAACCAAGTCTACCAACATGTTACTAATCCTAGAGATGATAGAATGCCCAGACAATGGGGTCCCCTCATACTTCGCCCTATTCCTCACTTTCCATAAGCACCAATAGCCTGCATTGAGAATTATGGATTCGGCCAACCTTTCGAAGCCTGCATTGTTCGTCCCATGAAACAATCATTCTAGGAATGGTTCATGCCAGTGGGCCTGTGAATAATACATTGTAAACTCTCATAGAAATCGTCGAGAACCCTTCACCCATTCCCCTTTTAAGAAGATTTGAATCATATCCTCTTATTTTCTATTAAAACATCAATGGTAACAGGACGCATAGCTAATGACAAGAAGCATGGCGTTTTCATCAACTGGAATGGATTTGTTTATGATCTACCAGACCTGAAAGCAGTATTTGGAAGGTATCAAGTTGCACCAGAACTTCTTGCACCTTCTAACATTATGGGCTCGTGGATAATGAACCCTAAAAAAATACATGGAATTAAAATTCCATATGAAGGATGGAGAGAATACGAACTTATTAGGTTCAGATATGGTTTTAATATGCTAAAAGTATTCTTACATAATTTTTTCAAAATACATCGAGATGAAGTTGGGGAAATGGCAGGCTTCATTGATGGAAATGGTGGGTGCGGGGCATCCCGAGTACCCTAACACCTCGCCTGCCCAGTTGTTGATCCAGAACTGAATTTTACCCTATCCAACAATCCACTGAGAATTTTGGATAAGAGATGGGATAAAGGAGAATATCTACGTCCAAAGATGAGAGACATTCAAGTTTTGGTTATTCTCACCATACCCCTGTTTGCATGACATGATCTTCCCCCACAAGGTTCACCCTTCATTCGATTCCCATGAGAGCTTCACATGCATGTATTGAATGGTGAATTCTAAGCTCTTCACATTCATCCCCCCCACCTGAATTGGCCTGGCCATCCGATCCCATGAAACCCAGTGTTTCATCACCTCCAAGGTTGTATCCTAGATGAAGCCCACCAATATTTTATCAATAGATTTTATTACTCCTTTAGGAATGTTCATGGATTCCATTGCATGAACTGGGATCGCAGTTAACACACTATTAACTAACGGGATGTGGCCCATGAATGAGAGAAGGTTGTTATTCCAGTTGAGGATGCAGTTGGTGATCTTACTCAACACATTTTCAAAATCCCTCATGCGCATTCTACCCGGGGAAACCGACATTCCCATGTATTCCTGGGGAAACTGTCCTCTTTGCATGACCAGCCTTCTACCCACGTGCTCTTACCTCCTTGACCCACACTAGTATTAGATGTAAAATCTGTTTTAATCATTACTGATAGTTTGGATACTCCAATAGTAGTATTCCTCTAGAATTCTGTTAATCCCCTGTTTCGATCACTAACAAGAATTCATGAATAATATGGATTTATCAGCAAAAATGATATGAGATACCAGTGGTAGGATATATTTCCATCAGAAAGGGGGGATGTCTCCATCCTCTATTTCTATGTTAATTTATAGGTTTAACACCTCCTGTATTAGGATAAATAGGCTCAGAGATATCTGATCTCCTTGACGTAGCCCTCTAACGGGTTTGAAAAACCCATAGGATCTTCCCATAAAAGAGAATGAAAGCCAAGGGGTACTGAAGCAGCGAAAGAGAATATCACATGCCCTCACTGAAAACCCCATGTAAATCAGAACTCTATTAATAAAACCCCATTCCAAACTATCATAGGATATGTTCATATCTATCTTGATGATGATATTAGACCCATGAGACATGGTGTTTATGTCTCAGATCATTTCCTGGGTGAGAGCCATTGCACATTGAATTGATCTACCTTTTACAAAGACAAGATTCTCAAGAAAGATGCACTTGGGGAGAAAACTAGACTTCCTATGATTAATAATACATGCCAATATGTTTTATGGAATGTTTCACAGACTGACCGGTAGGTAATGAGAAATTGAGGAGGGATCTCTGATCTTCTGAATGAGCACCAAGGACGTCATGCAAGCCCCCGGGGGGAGGCCTCCACCCCGAAATAAATCTAGAATCACCCCTATGATATAATTTTTAATAGTTCCCCATGAGTCTTTGTAGATGGTTCCTGGGAATTTGTATGGTCTTGGGGCGCTCTCCGGATTTAACTTCATTATGGCCCTGTAAATTTCTTCCTCACTTGGACTACTACACATGCATTCATTAATCTATAGAGAAACAGAGTTCCGCAACTCCCCCAAGAGCTCTACACACCCTACTGGGTAGTCATCGGGAAAGGACAAGCTTGGCCCAGCCAATAGGTCTCTGAAGATGTTGGGTTCCATCCCCTCGACCAAATCATTGTACCCTGAGTAGGATCTATATTCTAACTCAATATTTGGAAAGATATGTCGCCTCTTCTCTTTGATACATTCATGAAATTAAGGAGAGTTTTAATCTCCCTCTCTTATCCACTTTGTCTTTGATCTCTCCCTGGAATTTCTCTCATGAGATAGGAGCATGCATTACATTTCATTTTTCTTATCCATTAGATCTATATAAACCTGTTCGTCCCAGGTTTCCTCCAAACTCGTCTCCAGTCTCTCAACTACACGTTTTAGATCATCCAAGAATTGTTCTGATGGATCAAGGTTCCTATCCCACTAGTGTAACCTCTGTTTGAGCCTCCTAATATTGTTATGCATGTCCACCCATGTGTGACCTTGAACAGTTTCCTCCCATGACGTCGTAACCACCTCCTTGTATCCCGGATTCTCACACCACTGGAAACTGAACCTGAAGCTATTGTGGTTAGAGTGTGACAAGGATAGAGAGAGAAAAAACAGAAAATGAGCTGAAACCCCGCGAACTAGGTGATTATCATTCACAATGGGAAACATTGTGAGGCTGTAAATATTGGCAAGACATCGATCCAGATAGCTCCAACATCGTTTTCTCCCCTTTTGATTGTTACACCAGTTAAACCTGTCTCATGAGTATCCCAAGTCCATAAGCCCCTTTCCTGCAAAAAACTAATTGAAGTCCACACTGGCCTTCCTAGGAAATGGTACCCTACCTATACTCTCCTCTGGGTCCATTACAACATTGATATCCCACCATATGATCCAAGGAAGACCCCCTGGGTCGAAGACAGAAAGATCCTACCACAAAACCTCCCGATGGTGAGAGTCACAGATTGAATAAACCACTTTCATAAGGAACACACTCATGTTGAAAGTGATTTTGATGGTGATATATTTCTCCCTATCCTGAACCAGGTCCGCTTCTATTTCCTTATTCTTGAAGATCCATATGTGTTCAATTTCAGGAGCGGGGTGCATGGAATTTCATTTTTTATCCTGTGGGTGAACTCTCATGTCCTATCAGGGAGTTGTTTGTGTTCAAGAATGGAAACCAGCTGAACCTTGTTCTTTTTGGATTCCAATACTACAAATTCTGTTTTCACCTGAGCCCACAATTCGCGGGCATAAAATATGAGGATAGGTATCATTGGGAGACATAGGGCCTGGTTTTGACCCCAGGTGAAGAGATCTATGAGAAAAGGAAAGGGATGCACTCCTGGGATAATTGTACCTTTGATCTTGATCGTGTAAAAATGCCCAAACTGATAGCTGAAGGCCCCTGTGAGGGAGAATCATGTTGAGTAAGGAGCTTAGAGGGCCTTCCCTACGCTGTTCTTGGTGGGGATCCATATGATAATCTAACCTCCAATGCACCTTAATATCCCTTAAGAAGTTTGTGTAGGATCCCACTTGCTTCCTTTCTCAAACATGGACCTTGGTGAGATCTCCATTGAAACAAGTGTCTCCCTTCCCTTGCATGACTGAGTAAGCCGCCCTTCAATGGAAAAGGGGTGAAGAACCAAAGGATACGAAAGGCGACCATAGAGATTTTCAAAAAGGACCTCCTCCACTAACCTCCAGGAAGTTGCACCAAAGTTCCCCATATCAAAATGAACCGAGGAAAGAGAGACTTTCATACTTGAAGATGATATCTCCTCGCAAGAGGGGACCTCTCTCACTTTCTTGGAAGAAGAGGGAAATTATGCATATGAGGGGACTGGAGCATGTCTGTCACTTGCACTGGAAAAAACTGAGAGGTACTCTTGAATGAACTCATAACTCACCTTCTCCACTGAAGGCTCTAGACGAAGAATCACTTGGTCCTCACGAGAAGCTTGACCCCACGAATCCGCACCTATCTTCCTCCAATTCTGCAAGGAGTGACCCTGGAGGAGGCATTGTAACACCTGAGACTTTTATGAGAAATATTTTGTTTTTATGTTATATACAACACCAAAGTAATCTTTCACAGCACACAATACAGACTTGGCTTGCATTACATGCAATCACGACCTTCCTCGATAGCGTGTGTAGTATGCAATACCGGGTTTCACTAAACAACGATATATTATTATGGACTATCCGTTATTAATAGTATTAACTAAATTTTGAATTTTATAACATTATTATTCATCTTACACATTTTCTAGAACATGGTAAGAGAACTAAATAAACTTTTCGGGTAAAATAAGTATTTTTTTTAAAAATGATGTTTTGCCGCCTTTCGATGGCGCACCCACGTTAAATCTAGTTTTTGACATTTTATAAGATCAATTTGAAAATATAAATTTATTCTTTTGAATAAGGATATAAAACTTTACTTTGGATAAATTTTTGATATTTTTCTGATAACTTTCATATTTTGATGAATAGTAAAAATACGTTAATTTTCAAATAAAAACCACTTTTTTCATTGAGAAAATTATATGGTTAAATTATAAAATTGAATGGTTTTGAAGTATAAATAGAATATATTTTTACCATTTAATATAATTTATGTCATTAGCATTAATTTTACATTGAATTCATAGGTAAAAACATTTTAATCTTTGGTAATGTTTTAACATCTAAAACCTGCTTTCTTAACAACGGAATTAATTTTAAATTAATTACTCCAACTTATGTGTTTTGAATTTTGAAAAATGGATTCCATATTTGGAATCAGTGGGTCCAAATTATGTTAATATGATACTTTTTATTTTTGGGCCTTAGGAATAGTAACTACGGTAAATTTTATTTACTGTTGTTAAAGGTAAATCGGGTAATTAAGAGTAAATATAAGATTATAAAATTCCCTTAACACCTGAAAAAATCCTATTGGATGAATAAAAGTCGACACATATCACCTAAGGGTCGAATTAGATTCATTTAATGGACTTTTTTCCATGAAAGTAATTTAATTATTATTAAAACCAAAGAAAGTGACAACATGTCATTTTCTTAAATCTTATAAGTATAATAATTTTAATTTAGTGATAAACCTAATGTAACTTAAAAAATAAATAGTCTCCAGAATATTAATAAAAATATATACATCATAGGAATTTATTTAGAATTCTTAGGGATTAAATAATTATCATTAATTATTACACAATAGTGATGTTGAAATTATTTTATTAATTAAAACATCAAATAAATGGTTTTAAAAATAATAAAATAAATATTATATGAACTATTTAATGTGCTCCACTAATTTTCTAGATACATATGACATTTTATGAATCTATTAAAGCTTTTATTTCGAACATATCTTCTGTATATATTTTATTAAAATTCAAATAAATGAATAGTGTCAAAATTGACACTATTGTTATTTTATAAAAATAACATATTATAAAATTCTTTAAAAATCACAAAAATATTTAAAAATTATAAATTAAAATTTATACGGTCTCCAATGTCATAAAGTGTGAAATTATGGAAAATTAACAACACATATGTAATTACTTATAATAATTTAAAATTTAGAATATTATTACCACAAATAAAATTAAATTGGTAAATAAGTATAAATCATGATGATAATTTTTAAAATAAATTCCTAACATGTCTAAATTTTGTTGGATGATGATATTAGAACCCTATATCATCTAATATTTGGATATGAGTTATTTTATAAGTTTTTAAGTGGGGTTGGGATTTAATATAAACTAATATTTCTTATATTTCCAAAGGTGGCCCTCTCATCCCTTATAAAAGGACACCTCATCCCTCTCTTCATCACACCACATTGAGCCTTCAAGCTCGGCCAAAACCTGCGAAATTCTCTTCTCCACTTCCGTAGAAACAACCTAGAGGTCCTGGCCTTTTTCAAAGACCAATTTTAGTGCCCTAAAAGGAGGTCTCAAAGAGGCGCTTCAAAGAAGAGTTAATGTCCGTTACCGATTCTTTCAACTTTATTTTTTCTTCAACTTATTATTTTTTAGTTGTTTCATTATGAAGTAATAACATCCGTAAATATCATATACTGATATGTTATTATAAGTATTAAACAATCTGATTTCACCATCTATCCATCCTACGGAAAATGAAATCAATGCGCGTGCGTACGAACGGAATACCGTCTCCACGCCGTGGTGTAATCTATTTTCCACCACCACCACACATGGATGGGTATAACGGTGTAAATAATAAATATATATTATTATTTTAAAGTGATATTGATTCTGAAATAGTATACATACACTTTAATATAATTCCACAATCATGGGAATGATATCATCGCTCGTGCGTACGTACGGAATACCGTCTCCACAATGTGATGCGACTCGTTATACATGATCTTCATTGCATAATGATTACATAAATAAATTGAATGAATGATTATGATATATATTACACTAATACCATTCTGTAAATGAGTTATCTATAACCTAAAACGAAGAATAAGAATTTATTCGACAAAACAAGCATAAGAACAAAAAGTAATAAACACCCGAATAACAAGTAGTAATGAAATATTACTAATAAGAAGCTAAAAATATAACCATATATGATATAATAAAAATAATTATGATTCTTTAATAAGTAAATTAAATTATTTAAATCATTATACAGGAGGTTGGGACACTTATGAAGCAAATCGGACCTAAGGTAAGGAAAAATCTCACAATCTCATTTTTATCCGAGATTGTTTATAATTTGGTATTTACTGGGGTGTGTTTTATCATCCACATCCATGTTTCATCAATATTTAATATTATTTCCATCCACCTAGAATTTTTTAAATCCAATTTTACCCTTCGGTGAGTTTTTAGTAAAAGATATGAAAGGAATCATTTGTGGTTTTTCGTACGAGGTACTTTTGACATTTCCGGCCAAAGTACGGGAAGAATGTTTTTTTAACTTATACAGCATGAATGGATTTTTAAGAAATTATTTCCAAGAAGATTCCTTTACAGGTTTTCAAGTTTATTTTTCATCAATTTCTTTTAGTTTAAAATTGTAGGACATATTAAGAAAGGAAAAATGTTTTTGATGTAGAAAGGATATTTTCCTCAAGAATGGAGTTCAAGTGTTTTATCAAAAGTATTTTCTATCTAAGATAATATAGGGTTCGGTTTATATCCTCATTATTACATTTATTTGATTATGTTGTGATGGAATTATTTTTATGAGTTCCTTTATCTTATATGAATTGTTTTATGATGTCACGATGTTTAAGAATCCCCTTTTTATTACATGGGTTATGCAATGATGTATGGTTTATGATTTTGTGGCACACATAAGAATGGTATCATTATCAGATGGGTGGGACCTATATATCCCTCCAATGCATTGGGTAAAGATTAACATCTCATGAGATAGACATGGCTGGAACGGAAGGTTAAACCGGTTTAGTGAAACAGGACTGAAACGAGGAGTGAACTCGGTTCAGAAATGAACTTTGTCTGCTAAGATAGTCTTGGAAATGAGTCTTGACTACTAAGAAATGATTTTCTATGATTATGTGTGTATTCCACAAAGCTTAATGTTTTATGTTATGATTATGGGAATTACATTTCACTTATATGATTTATCCCATGTTATGATCTCTCTTGCAGGATAAGATTTTCAAAATGTTATGTTCTTATGAATATGATATGTTTGATATTTCTTTTGTTTACCCTTACAGAGAATTTGAGCTCACCCTTTTGTATGTTTTCTTTTCCCCAGGTTAGGAAGAAAAATATTAAGTTGAATATGCCAAAAATGGACTCTAGATATGATTAAATAAATTGGAGACAACGTAGATGATTTATGAACCAGTTGTTAATGTTTCCCAGTTTCTAAAGACACTATACCTATATGGTCCTTTCATGGTTTTTTTATATGTTGTAATAAGAATGCTTCAATTTTTATGTCATAACCATGTATGTAAAGTATGGGTCTCTATAGTTGGTATTATAGAAAAGGTATAGTCAACCTTTGGAAACTAGGATGTGAAAGCCTTAGTAAGAAACATAAGGATTTGTCTAGGCATAGAACACAATATTAGTGTTTTAGAAATGGCCATGAAAACCCTATGATAAGACCATAAGTGTGAAATTTTATTCTTGATTATGTGTTTTTCCTATTATAATTAGTGTTTCTCACACTATTCTTTTTGGTTTTAGTCAATGGCTAGAACACGAAGGAACCATGTTAATGCGGAATGCGGCGGGCAATGCAATGATTGTCCCCCTGAGCAAGCAAACGTTATGGGAGCTAGAATGAATAATCTTGTAGCCATGATCACACAACTTTCTCAAGCTATGAATCATATAGAACTTCCAAATGAGCAAAGGATGGAGCAAAATTCTGTTGAATCCTTCATGAGGGAGCGTCCACCTTCATTCAGCGGGCCTTATGATCCATTAGTGGCTGAACAATGGATCAGTACCACGGAAAAGTTATTTCCAGTTCGTCAATGTTATGAACATGATAAATTCATCTTAGCAGTATATCGTTTGGAAGGTGATGCTGATTAATGGTGGAATCTTATCAATAATTCATGGAAAATAGATGAAATTGAGTCCATGGAATGGGACGAGTTCATGAACTTATTTTTCAATAAGTATTTCACTCGTATTCTCCGAACAATGATGGAGAAGGAGTTTCTTGAACTGAAGCAAAAGGATGATGAATCCAATGGTACCTACGAAGAAAATTTTACAAGACTTGCAAGGTACTTTTCCGGAATTATTATCCAACCTCAGAGTAAGATCGATTGATTCTTTAGTGGCTTACAACCAAGTCTTCGAAGGGCGTTATCCATAAGGGACTTCAATAGCTACGAGGAAATTGTTCGATGTGCTCTCATGGTTGACATGGAGATTGGTGTAACCCATCAGTCAAATGGGTTTGATAAGAAGAGGAAAATGGAATTCAATGGAAAATCTAAAGACCACACTAAAAAGAAGATGAGTTTTCCCTTATGTTCAAAGTGTGGAAAGAAATGTGGAGGAAATTGTCTTAAGGGGACAAGAAAATGTTATAAGTGTTTAAAAGAAGGTCATCAGGCCATTGAATGTCGAAATAATGGGAATAAAATGTCTAATGATGAAAAGAAAGGAAGGGATACACAGAATGAACCTACTACACTTCATTTTCTCAAGTGCAAGGAGATGGGGCATTATGCCAATCAATTCCCAAATCCAGGGGTTGATGATGATGATCGACGTCAACAAACTCTTAAGGCCAAAGACCAAGGAAAGTCACATGAAATTACTATCGGTGAAGTGGAGTACGACAACGAAGTGGTGAGAGGTACACTTACCATCTGCTCTAAAGTAGAAAATGATTTATTTGATTATGGATCCACCCACTCTTTTATTTCTGAAGAATTATCTAAGGGTATTGCTGTATTTCCTCAACAATTAGATGTTGAGTAGGCTGTGACAACTCCTAATGGCACAACGGTTGCATCAAAAGTTTACAATTATTCTCTGATTGATGTTTGTGGGAAAGTGCTTCCTGCAAATCTTGTGATCCTTCCTATAGTGAAATTTGATGTGATTCTTGGCATGGATTGGCTTTCTTTATATGGAGCTCATATCAATTTCCAAAGAAGGGAAGTCACATTTCATATTCCAAGTCAATCTATGATCGTCTATCGATTCAAGGATGAACATAACCTTCTAGTGGAAATTTCTTCTATCTTATGGGTCTTGATTCCACTAAATGATGGTTATTTATCTCAAATGGTTGGGGAAAACTCACGAATAATAATATGCCCATTTTACTATAATTTGATTATATCTTTTCGGAGGAATTACCAGCTCTTCCACCAAATCGTGAAGTTGAGTTTTCAATATAAATCGTACTGGGTGCTTTGCCTATTTCAAAGACACCTTATATAATGGCCCCAATTGAGTTGCAGGAATTGAAGAAGCAACTCCAAGAGAATATTGATAAAGGATTCATACACCCTAGTGTGTCACCTTGGGGAGAACCTGTTCTGTTCGTTAAGAAGAAAGATGGATCAATGAGACTCTGCATTGATTATCGAGAACTTAACAAGATCACTATCAAGAACAAATATCCTCTCCCACACATTGATAACCAATTTGACCAACTACGTGGAGCTCAATACTTTTCCATGAGTGATCTTCGTTCAGGGTATCATCAATTAAGGGTCAAAAGGGAGGATATACCAAATACGGCTTTCCGTACAAGGTATGGACACTCTGAATTTATAGTGATTCCATTTGGTCTTACTAATGCCACTGCTATCTTCATGGATCTAACGAATAGAGTCTTCAGAGACTATCTTGATCAGTTTTTGGTAGTATTTATAGATGATATTATTTTATATTCAAAGAGCAAGGAAGAACATGAAGATCAATTGAGAATTGTATTAAAGACCCTAAGAAAGGATAAGCTTTATGCCAAATTTACCAAGTGTGAATTTTGGATTCAAAAAGTTTCATTTTTGGGTCACAATATCTCAAAAGAGAAGATATCTGTTGATCCAGAAAAAATAGAGGTTATCAAAAGATGGTCGAGACCAACAACAATAATTGAGATCTGATGTTTCTTTTGTTTTGGCTGGATATTATCGACGTTTTGTGAATGATTTTTCACGATTATCTAATCCACTCACCAAGTTGACTCGTAAAGGAGATAAGTTTGTTTGGACGGAAGGAATGTGTTGAGAATTTTAAGGAGTTGAAAAAAAGGTTATCCAATGCACCTGTACTCACACTTCCTTGTAGTGGAGAAAGGTTTGTGATCTACAGTTATGCATCCATGAAGGGGTTGGTGTGTGTTCTTATGAAAAATGATATGGTGATAGCTTATGACTCACTACAATTGAAAATCCATGAGCAGAATTACCCAACTCATGATTTGGAGTTAGCTGTAGTAATGTTTTCATTAACGATTTGGAGGAATTATCTTTATGGAGAAAGGTGTGACATTTATACCGACCATAAAAGTTTAAATTATATTTTCACATAAAAGGAGCTGAATATGCACCGAAGAAGATGGTTGGAGCTGATTAAGGATTATGACTGCTCAATTCATTACCACCCTGGGAAAGGAAACAAGGTGGAAGATGCATTAATTCAACATGACCATGCTATCTTGTCCATGATAAGGGTCCTAAAGGATCCAATATTTATGGATTTACAAAGATGGATCTTGGAATTATAATGGAAGGGGAAAAATCGTATCTTTCTCAAATGAAAGTTCAACCATCTATACATGTGAAGATTAAAGAGGCACAGAAAGAAGATGTAGAGTTACAAAAGAAGGTAAGAAATGTTCCTGAATTCAACCTTTTTGTGATGGGATAATAAGGTACATGAATCAGGTTTGTGTTCCTTCCATCCCCGAATTAAAGAAGAAGCTGCTGGATGAGGCTCAAAAATCTTCATTCTCTATTCATCCAGGAAGCACGAAGATGTATAGGGACCTGAAAGAGTTCTTCTAGTGGGATGGAATGAAAAGAGATGTTGCTAAATATTTCTCTCAATGCTTGGTTTGTCTTCAAGTTAAAGCTGAGAGACAAAAGTCTAAGGGGATGTTACAACCATTACCCATACCTGAATCAAAATGGTAAAACATCACTATAGACTTTGTCACCGGACTTCCTAAAACATCCAAAGGAAATATTGCTTTCTGGGTTATAGTTGATAATCTTACGATGTTGGCACACTTCATTGCAATTAGAGAGGATTTATATCTAGATAATCTTGCTAGGATATATGTAATGGAAGTGGTAAGATTTAATGGATTACCACTTTCTATTATATCTGATCGGGATCCGAGGTTTACCTCAAAGTTCTGGCGAAGTCTTCAGCATACTCTGGGTACAGAGTTGAGTTTCATCACTGCTTATCATCCTCAGATAGTCGGTCAGTCTGAGAGGACAATTCAAACTCTAGAAGATATGTTGAGAGCTTTCTCTATGGATTTCAATGGTGGTTGAGATCAAGACCTATCTTTTGTTTAATTTTCTTATAATAATAGCTTTCACTCCAGTATTTAGATGGCTCCTTATGAAGCCCTCTATGGAAAGAAATATAGAACTCCAACTTGCTGGGATGAAGTTGAGGAAATAAAGCTATTAGGACCTGATCTTGTTGATGAGATGGAAGAAAAGGTCATATCTGTTCAACAACACATTAGAGCAGCTCAGAGTCGACAAAAATGTTATGAAGCCAACCAAAGAAAAGACCTAGAGTTTGAAGTGGGTGATAATGTGTTCTTACGAAAATCTCCTTGGAAGAGAGTAATGAGATTTGGAAAGAAGGGAAAGCTGAGCCATAGATATATCAGTCCTTTGGAAATACCGGATCGTGTTGAGAAGGTAGTTTACCGATTGGCGCTTCCACCGAATCTCTCTCAAGTTCAATATGTGTTCCATGTATCTCTCCTGAGAAAGTACATATTCGATCCTTCACATGTACTCCGCTCAAAAGTTGTACCGCTGGTGAAAGATCTTTCTTATAAAGAATATCCGATAGAGATTCTAGATCATAGCGAAAAAGTCCTATAGAACAAGACAACTCACTTGGTGAATGTTTTATGGAGGAACCACCAATTAGAAGAAGCTACATGGGAGCTTCAGGATACGATGAGGGAGAGGTGTCCTCATATGTTTGTTATAATGTGATGAATTTCAAGGGAAAAATTATTTTTAAGGGGGGTAGAATGTAACACCCGATACTTTTATGAGAAATATTTTGTTTTTATGTTATATACAACACCAAAGGAATCTATCACAACACACAATATAGACTTGGCTTGCATTACACGCAATCACGACCTTCCTGGGTAGCGTGTGTAGTACGCAATACCGGGTTTCACTAAACAATGATATATTATTATGGACTAGCCGTTATGAATAGTATTAGATACATTTTGAATTTTATAACATTATTATTCATCTTACACATTTTCTAGAACATGGTAAGAGAACAAAATAAATTTTTCGAGTAAAAAAAGTATTTATTTAAAAAAATGCAGTTTTGCCACCTTTTGATGGCGCACACACATTAAATCTAGTTTTTGACGTGTTTATAAGTTCAATTTGACGAAATAAATTTTTTATTTGTAATCAGGAAATAAATATTTACTTTGGATAAATTTTTGATATTTTTCTGATAACTTTCATATTTCGATAAATAGTAAAAAACGCTAATTTTTAAATAAAAACAACTTTTTTCATTGAGATAATTTATATGGGTAAATTATAATATTGAATGGTTTTAAAGTATAAATAGAATATATTTTTACCATTTAATATAATGTATGTCATCAGCATTAATTTCACATTGAATTTATAGGTAAAAACATTTTAATCTTTGCCAATGTTTTAACATCTAGAACCCGTTTTCTTAACAACGAGATTAATTTTAAATTAATTACTGCAACTTATGTGTTTTGAATTTTGAAAAATGGATTCCATATTTGGAATCAGTGGGTTAAAATTATGTTAATAGGCTATTTTTTATTTTTGGGCATTATGAATAGTAACTATGGTAAATATTATTTACCAAAGTTAAATGTAAATCGTGTAATTAAGGGTAAATATAAGATTATAAAATTATCCTAACACCTGCCAAAATCCTATTGGATGATTAAAAGTCGACCCATATCACCTAAGAGTCGTATTAGATTCATTTAACGGACTTTTTTCCATGAAAATAGTTTAATTATTATTAAAACCAAAGAAAGTGACAACATGTCACTTTCTTAAATCTTATAAGTATAATAATTTTACTTTAGTGATAAACTTAATTAAACATCGAACATGAATAGTCTCAAGAAATATAATAAAATTATATACATCATATAAATGTATTTATAATTTTTAAGGATTAAATAATTATCATTAATTATGACGCAATAATGATGTTGAAATTATTTTATTAATTAAAATATCAAATAAATGGTTTTAAAAATATTAAAATAAATATTATATGAACTATTTAATGTGATCCACTAATTTTATAGATACATATGACATTTGATAAATCTATTAAAGCTTTTAGTTCAAAAATATCTTCTGTATATATTTTATTTAAATTCAAATAAATGAATAGTGTCAAAATTTTCACTATTGTTATTTTATAAAAATAACATATTATAAAATTTTTTAAAAATCACAAAAAAATTTAAAAATTATAAATTAAAATTTATATGGTCTAAAATGTCATAAAGTGTCAAATAGTGGAAAATTAACAACACATATGTAATTATTTATAATAATTTAAAATTTAGAATATTATTACCGCAAATAAAATTAAATTGGTAAATAAGGATAAATCAAGTTGATAATGTCTAAAATAAATTTCTAAAATGTCTAAATTTTAATACTTGATGATATTACAACCCTATCTCATCTAATATTTGGATATGAGTCATTTTGGAAGTTTTTATGTGGGGTGGGATTTAATATTAACTAATATTTCTTATATTTCCAAAGGTGCCCCTCTCCTCCCTTATAAAAAGGAACCTCCTACCTCTCTTCCTCACACCACATTGAGCCTTCAAGCTCGTCCAAACCCTTCCAAATTCACTTCTCCACTTCCCTAGAAAAAACTTATAGGTCCTGGTCATCTTAAAATACCAATTTTAGTGCCCTAAAAGGAGGTCTCAAAGAGGCCCTTCAAAGAAGAGGTAATGTCCGTTATCGATTCATTCAACTTTATTTCTCCTTCCACTTCTTATTATTTAGTTGTTTCATTATGAAGTAATAACATCAGTATCACTAATATACTGATATGTTATTATAAGTATGAAACAACCCTATTTCACCATCTATCCAGCCTACGGAAAATGAAATCACCGCGCGTGCGTACGTACAGAATACCGTCTCCACGCCATGGTGTAATCTATTTTCCACCACCACCTTACTTGGATGGGTATAATGGTGTAAATAATAACTATATATGATTATTTTAAAGTGATATTGATTCTGAAATAGTATACATACACTCCAATACAATTCCACAATCATGGGAACGATATCATCGCTCTTGCATACGTATGGAATACTGTCTCCACGATGTGATGCAACCCGTTCTACATGATATTCAGTGCATAATGATTATATAAATTAATTTAATGGATTAATATGATATATATTACACTAATACTATTATTAAAATGAGGTGTCTATAACCTAAAAAGAATAATAAGAATTTATTCGACAAAACACGCATAAGAACAAAAAGTAATAAACACCCGAATAACAAGTAGTAATGAAGTATTACTAATAAGAAGATAAGAATATAACCATATATGATATCATAAAAATAAGTATGATTCTTGAATAAGTCAATGAAATTATTTAAATCATTATACAAGAGGTTCGGACACTTACGAAGCAAATCCGACCTAAGGTAAGAGAAAATCTCACAATCTCATTTTTATCCGATATTGTTTATATTTTGGTATTTACTAGGGTGTGTTATATCATCCACATCCATGTTTCCTCAATATGTAATTTTATTTCCATCCACCTACAATTTTTTAAATCCAATTTTACCCTTTGGTGAGTTTTCAGTAAAATATATGAAAGGAATATTTTTCCGTTTTTCGTACGAGGTACTTTTGACTTTTCCGGCAAAAGTACGGGAAGATTTTTTTTAAAACATATACGGCATGAATGGATTTTTAAAATATTATTTCCAAGAAGATTCCTTTACAAGTTTTCATGTTTATTTTTAATCAAATTCTTTGAGTTTAAAATTTTAGGACATCTTAAGTAAGGAAAAATGTTTTTGAATTTGAAAGGATATGTTCTTCAAGAATGGAGTTCAAGTGTTTTATCAAAAGTATTTTCCATCTAGGATAATATAGAGTTCTGTTTCTATCCCTATTATTACATTGATTTTATTATGTTGTGGTGGAATTATTTTTATGAATTCCTTTATCTTATATGAATTGTTTTATGATGTCACGATGTTTAAGAATCCCATTTTTATTACATGGGTTATGCAATGATGTATGGTTTATGATTTTGTGGAACACATAATAATGGTATCATTATGAGATGGGTGGGACCTATATCTCCCTCCAATGCATTGGGTAAAGATTTATATCTCATGAGATAGACCTGGATGGAGCGGAAGGTTAAATCGGTTCAGTGAAATAGGACTGAAACGAGGAATGAACTCGGTTAAAAAATGGTCTGTGTTCGCTAAGATAGTCTTGGAAATGAGTCTTGACTACTAAGAAATTATTTTCTATGATTGTGTGTATATTTAAAAAAGATTTATGTTTTATGTTATGACTATTGAAATTACTTTTCACTTCTATGATTTATCCCATTTTATGATCTCTTTTACAAGATAAGATTTTCAAAATGTTATGTTCTTACGTATATGATATGTTTGATATTTCTTTTGTTTACCCTTACTGAGCATTTGAGCTCACCCTTTTGTATGTTTTATTTTCCCCAAGTCAGGAAGAAGGATATTAAGTAAAATATGCCAAAAATGGACTCTAGATATGATGAAATAAATGGGAGACAACGTAGATGATTTATGAACCAGTTGTTTATGTTTCCCAGTTTCTAAAGACATTATACCTATACGGTCTTTTCAGGGTTTTGTTATATGTTTTTAATAAGTATGGTTAAATTTTGAAGTAATAACCATGTATGTAACGTATGGGTCGCTATAGGCATGCTGAGAAAAACCTGGGAAATATAGGGAAAACAACATCATGCAACTAGTCAAAAAAGTCCTTAACACTCTTCCTCCCACACAACTCAGGCATCAAGACATGCCTAAAATTTCTCAAATACTCTTCCCAATCACTCTATCTACATTCAAGACATTATGGTCTTAAAAATTCCAAAAACTGAGCTCTTATAGAGTTTCTCAAGGGGATCACTCAAGAGGTGAACCTCTTTTCACTTTTCATTCAAATTCATTTACCTGTTTTTTTCTCTCACCTCACATCACCTTAACCATTTCCATGATAAATCTCGTACCTTACAAGAACTTTATTTTAATTATTCTAATGGAATATTTTATCATCATGTCTCTGTTTCCCCTCCTTGTATAATATAAATTCAAACACCATGCAAGATGTGTTATTTTATCATACTCAAGGAAGATGAGATTTCAATTTGCATTAAAATCCTCAAAAATGGTCATGAAAACTTTCTCAATTATTGAACCAGATCATGATATATTTATTTTACCTCTTAAAATGTTTTTTAAATCATTACACACTCATAATACAATATAATAATACAAAAAATGTTCATTATGCACAAAATTGGAATTGTTAATCTAAGCATTTATCAATAACTTTTACCTAATGAATCATCCTCATGTATATAACCTAAAATTATTATAAGATCATTTATAATTTCACTAATAATATATATTTATAGTTATGTATGTTTAACCACATTTCAAATGAACTTCCATTCATGAACATAATTAATCTGGTCAGAAAAACCGAGGAAGAAAATGCTTCCAAAACAATAAAATTGAATCCCTTAAAACCCGTCAAAAAGGTCACGAATGAAACTTATAAGGTTATAAAATATCAATTTCAGGTTTATGAGGTTATGGTATTATTAATAAATGAATCTATATTTGATTATTTATGCTGTTAATAACAATCAAGAACACCTACATGCTTATGGTAAGGGATATCATAACTTAATTTTCATTCATGTGTTAAACATCACTGTAATTTGTTTTGCCTTTCCAAAAATATATATGAATGAAATATAGTTATTTTATTCTGTATATACAATTTTTTGAGGGATTATGTTTGTCACACATAAATATTTCATTGATTTGTCCTCAATCTAATGATATGTTCTTTGTAAGGGATTCTCTCTCTCACTTTTGTTCAAGAATTACCCCTATGTAGTGCACTTTTATTTTTAATTCCTATTGATGGGGTTTGTTTTCACACCTCCCACATGCTACCCTTATGCTATATAAATAATGGGATACCCCTTTACGTCTCATTAAGCCATCACAAGAACACCCATTACCATGCTGAAATGTTTGTATGGGTTTTTATCATCTCACATTCATTTCGGTGATATTTCCATTGTTCGCCACTTATTTCATGTATGCGGTGAATGTGTAAAGAAATGTTTCAAATAATATCATTATTCCCTTTATATTCATGGAATTTAATGACTAATTTGATGGTTATTATGTTTTGGTAATATGATTCGACTGATTAAATTATTGTAAGGGACTTTGTCTCAACTTCATTTTTATTGTGACTTACATTGTATTGTTCACCTATTAATCATTATGTGGTGTACCTACTGCATATTTGAGATAAATTTTCTTTTGAAATTATATTTCTATTAAATATCATTATTCTCATATCATGAATATTTTTATTGTGTAAACTGTATATCATTTTACATATGATGTTTCTTTGGAATGTTGTTTTAACTGTATAAATATTGATGAATCTGTATCCTCTACTCTATATGGATATTGAAAAGGCATATTTCTATTGTATTAAATCAATTTATATATAATTATTTGGAAAATAAGTGATAGGCGGGGCCCACTATATCCCCTAGATTAATCGTCAGGTCCTATGATACAATCTGTTGGTGACAAACCCTTCGAGTTTGTATCAAAAAAATAGATGGTTTTCTATCAACAGACTAAACCATTTCAAAAATAATATGGTATCATGTGCCAGATACATGACATCCAACTAATAAGAATTATATTTATTAGTTATTAGTTATTACTATCAATGTGGTTATCACTATGGAAAAATTCATGGATGCAATTTTATTATCAGTTTATTAATGGCGTGAGTTTTTCATTTATTCACCATTCCATATTGACTATGCTATGTTGTTAATGATTCAGTTATCATTGATTCATGAGTTTGTGATTTTCAACCCTTAATGATCATTTTAGTACACCGCTTTAATTTTTTAACCTTTAACAGTTTATGAAGAGGAGTTCATTTATTGAGTTTTTGTAGATTCATTTTCTAGTTTTTTTATGTACTATATTTTGTTATCATTACAATTTAATGTGAGTTACAATTATGTTTCTAATTTCTTAAATACTATTGAACTGATTGTTCCTTTTGGGAATAATTCTATTAAAAATTTCCAATGTAATATGTAATTCACCAGTTCCAGTTTAGGAGGGTTAGGGTGTTACCCAGGGAAAGTAAATAAAAAAGAAGATGCATTGAGAAGGGAAAATCATTGAGTTTTGACCAAAATGAGGATTAACAAGTATCCAATATTCATGGATTCAGTGATGATTGATATGAGAATAACTAAAGAAGGGAAAAAATCACACCATTTTAAAATTATTTCCAGACACCCTTTTTTGGAAAAAAATATAACGTCATTAGCCTTAGGCTGAGAATTTACAAAAGAAAATTATACTCCTGAATAATGGGGAATTTGAGGACTAATTACATAATGATGGAATTAAGAAATTTTTAAAGAGTTCAGGTGTTGAATCAATATAAGATCTTGAAAATATTTTATTGGATGATTCATATAGATCAAATTTATCTATATACAATAATTGTAGTAGAGGGATTTGGGGGGACAATTCTGGTGGGATAATATAATGTGATAAATTGTTGTTTATGTTCAATGAATATTTCTTTATAAAGAGGCTAATGGAGAGAGATAGAATTATAATGGAGTCATAAAATGAATACCTATTCCTGTGATGAAATGACATGACAAAACTATGAAATGTTTCATTATATTATCAAACTTTCCTCAAACGAAAGATAAAATTTGGGTTATTATTGACTTAGTTACCTAATATTCATAGTTCATCATTATAAGGGAATATTTACCTCTTGGGTGCCTTTTATGTATCTATATTGATGATTTCATAAGAAATTATGGTCCATTAATTTTTTTTCACGATCATCCATTTACTTTGAAATTTTAGAAAGTTTATTAGAATTCAACTAATACTGAGCTTCTTTTATGAACTTTCTATCATCCTCAAATTGAAATATAGTCTAAAAGGACTATTCAATCATTATTATACATGTTGAGGTGGTTCATAATAAATTTTTATGGCATGTAGGAATAATATTTACCTACATTATACTTTACTATAATAAATTATTCCATTAATTTATTGAAATGATGTCGTCTGATGGATTATATGAAAGTAATGTTATGCTCCAACTTTTTTGGATGATGTCAGTTAAAGGAATATTTTAGGCCCAGAACATAGTGAATAGAGAATAAAAAGGGTAATTACAATTCAAATACATACTAATGATGCTCAAAGTAGTAAAAATATTTATAACAATAACCAATGAAATGATATTAAATTTAATTCGGGATATGATGTTTTCATTAAAGTATCGACATGGAAGGGTTTCATAAGGATCGATAAAAAAAATGAGAAATGGGCCCCAGGAATAGTAATCCTTTTTAAATTGTGGAAACAATTTGAGTTCTGCATTGCCATTTCAAAATTATACCAAGCCTATCTATAGTAAATGATGTTTTTCATGTCACATTGTTAAGAAAGTACATTCTAGAACCAATGCATGTGTTAACCTATGATTAAATGTAATTTGAACATGATCCATGTTACCGTGAAGAGCCTATCAAAAATTTTATCACGATAGAACAAGTGTTGAGGAATCAGATGAATAAATTGGTATTGGTAAATAGGAGAAATAATAAAATGGATTAATCAACACTGGATACTATGTATGTTTTGAAGAATAACCGCCCTTATTTTTTTTAAAAATAAAATCAATGAAAATTTAAATGATGAATTTTTTTAGGTGGGAATGATGAAACACTCATTCTGAAATTATATTAGGAAACCATTTTATTTTAATAAAAATATAATCAAATTCTGATTTTAATATTTCATGGAAAAATAAGCCTAAATTAATTGGATGAATATATATTTTTAACATACCTAGAAAAAATAATCCTTTATAGATTTTATGAAAATTTACCTTAGAAATATGCTCTGATGAATAATATAAAATGTAATATATAACTAATTTTTATTTTATTCATAATAATTTGTTATAATATTTTTAATTGGATACTAATTTATTTTCAATTTTTAGAAATAAAAGCAAGGTCCTTTAGAGGGTAAAGGGGATATTTTCATGAAATTATTTTAACGTGAATAACAAATTTCCATTTAGTTAATTTTAAACCCAATAATATTGAATGAATTAAATTAAATTTATTGATTATATATTTAAAAATATTAATATAAATTCAATTAATTAAAATTATTTCTTATAGATATAATGTAATATCATCATATTCATAAAACACCATTTCAAAAAAAATTAATTCTCATCATTGATTACATGTTTATTTCTAAATTAAAATCTAATAATTATGATAATTTAATTTAATAGATAAGGATCTCATATATATGGATAAGTAAGTTGTTGGTTTATGAATTTAATTAATATAAATATACAATTTATTTATTTGAATTTATTAAATTGTATAATTAATTTCCTCTATAAATACCCTCTTATGATGATCTCCCTAGGGTTATATATATTACCATTTATATATCCATGTGAAATAGTAGAGGTTTCCTTGTTAGTTAATTGATGTCGAATGACAAATGATAAACGAATCGTGGTAGATGAATGGGTAGAAAGTGAAGTAGGTCATCGATATTGCTGGAAAAAAATTATTCACATAATAATGATCCATAATCAATTTAGTGATCATCAATTGTTGTGTTTACCTTTTTATTTACAGTTTTACCATGTAATCATATTTTCTTTAATTAATTTACGATTCCCATCCATTCGCATGAGCCCATTAAATAATTAGACTTATCTATATCAATTATTTATATTTTCATTCCATTTTATCTCCCATGATTCTAAACCTATAGGTCATTAGACAGGATCACATTGGGAAACTATGATTATCACCTTTGTGTTATTTTATTATACCTACATTTTTGGCATTCACCATTTTAATCAGTCGACAAGTGTTTTGATTATATATATGAATAACGATCAATGTGTATCTATTATTTAGAAAACTGAATCCGGGAAATTATTTTTAGATCTATTTTCAAGATACGATGAAAGTGTAGCAGGGAAGATAGAATCCCATATTTTCATTAAGTATCAGTGTTTTCTGAGCCAGATTGAGTAGATATCTCGACTTCTTTGGCTCCTCAGTGCACAAAAAAACATGATTGAATATGGGATAACGACCATCACTATGAATGACATTGTAACAAACAAGCTGACTATGATGGAGACTATATTAGAGGTCGTATAGGCATACTATTTGTATCCCCTCCACACATGCACACTCGAATGATTCCTAGATCACTCCCTCCCCATGTTATTTGAATAGTTTCTTAGTTGGGAGTGTTACGAGAGGGGGAGGGAGTTATGTGTTGTATTAATTATTATTAGTAACCACATATTTTGTCTAAAAAAATAAAACGGATGTGGGGAATGGAGTGGTGTGTGTGAATTTTCCAAAAAGTTTGAGTGATAGAGTCCCCCTATATTCCTATATGGATGCCAAAAAATGTATTAAAATTAATATGAATAATTAAATCAATTATTTTAGAGGATAAATAATGTTTGGAGTATATATAATGTCATCTTTGTGTATATTTCCCTCCATTCTTGTATAATCTCACATACTTTGATATTTTTATTAAATAAATAATAATTTTATAATAATAATTTTATTATTATTATTATTAATCATTTTAATGAAATTTTAATATATATCCTTATGTAGAGATATTGGATTGATGAAACATCAGCAATAATGTGACCCTGACATTGAGGTAGTCAATTCAAGACCATTATTGGATACTATTTTTCATCTCGTGTCACTGGCCCATGAAACAACTTATGTACGTGTTATGTCGAAATTATTTTTTAACCTGGTGTCCATCTTGGGAAAGTAAATACCCTAACCTGTTTTTTTCCATTTGGATCATAATGGTGTGATATGTATATCCATTAATTTAATTTTTTGATGACACATTGGTGGATTTATGTTTCATTATAATAGACCAACAACGAGCATTGTGCACTCATATGACTACTGGAAAATTCGGATTATCGCACACGAGAATCCTGTTGTGAGTGGTTTTCCAGGTATAACATGATGATAAAAATTATAATGAATACTGAGATATATAATAGAATGTTCCAAGAAGGAATCTTCTTCATGTGGTGGCTGATGATGGTACTAATTGGGTGTGATCATCGTAGTGTTATCAAGTGAGGATCTCCCCTATCACAGTAGGGTGCAGGTCCCCCATACTCATCTTATTGGAAGAGGCTGTAATCCCCTTGCATACAATGATGAGGGTACTCTATTCTTTGTGGTGGTACTCAATAATAATACCAATTTCTATTCCCCATATTCTTTATTAATATAGAGATGATACTCTCCTATACTATAGAGTGTGTTGGTTCTCAATCTACTAGACTTGATGTCCCTTATCTTTGAGCATTTTGGTGTGTGGGTATAACAACCCTTCTATTTCTTACACATTTTAACAAAATTTACTACATTGGTTTTCAAATAATAAACACTGATGATCGATAGTTCTAGTTTCTTTTGAAATTAGGAACATTACATGAAACATAAAACATTAAATACAAAATCTTTTTTGAAAAATAATTTTACATGAACACAATATTCTTTCATACATAACACAACAATGGATAACCTATGGATTTAAATAAGAATTGGGTGAGCTATAAATACATGTAAGCTAATAAACAATGAATAAGATGAGTATAATAATAAATTTTATACAAGTCATATAAATGAGGTGTGAAGGAACAAAAATATAATGGATTGATATAGGAGAATAATCATAACATATAAATGTGGAAACAACTTAAAAAGTACATAATAAATAAGAAGGAATCAAGTAAAAACCAATCCCAACATGGTGATAAAAAGTCACAAAAAGTAGTCAGGTATACCCCTATCCCAACAAGGTGTATCATGATACCAAACATTATCCAATTCATTGGAGCGCTATCAGGGGGCACCCTTTCTAATCATTTCATTCTCCTACATTAGTGTGCTTCATAGATCATATAACTTGTATTCATTCAACATTATCAATTATTCGACGATCAAGGAATTTGGAATGAATAAATCAATATGTTCAATCCACATGTATATGTTCATAATCGTTAATACCCTTGATATAATAATGGATATGGTATTCACTACATGATGATTTCAGCATGGAAAATTGTAGTGCAATTTCGGCAGTTGAACAACGTCATGTCTTTATTCATAAAATGACTTGATGAGAGAGAAAGGGCTATCTCATCATTTATAAATGAAATGTATAGTAAAATAATCATGGAACATAATAACAAAACATATGAAAAGGAACATATTATGCATAGTATAAAAGAAGTTCTTGAACGGGATAGAGGAGAGGCAAATCCCTTATGAAATATCAGCATGGTAACAGGTGTATATATAGAATCATGGATGGATAAAAGAGATTTCAACGAAGATGTAATTATTTATTATTTAAATTCATAGTAAGGGGAGTATTTATGATGATATCTTGAAAACCTTATAATTGAAATTAAATGGCATATCACAAAAGTAGTGCTTGATAAAAGAGGAATGTGAAAGATCCCTTATTTGGATGTGTTACTCCAATGGTTTTGGAGAGTCTTTTTGGGAGCATTGGGGACCCTTGGGAGGAAACTATGGAAAAGGGTACATAGGGTGTTAGAGCATCAAAGACATTAAGTTAAGAGAAATGGGAGCCTTAATCAATTTATATAGAAAAGGAGGGGGGTTTATTTATTATTATGGATTTGGAAACCTAATAATAATATATTCCAGAGCAAAAAATATCCATTTTTTTAATAAACATGGTTTTTTGGGAAAGGGGAGGGGTATACATAATTTTATAAGGATATGGTCTAAACATATTAAAATATTCTCATTGATTATGTCTTGGTGAGTCATACTTTCATGAAATTTACTTTAAAATTAAAAAATATATTGTATATTTTTGGAGGATACATAAAAGATCTATAAAATAAAACAAATAGATATAAAATTACATTATATTAAATGAAAAAACAAATATTTTTCTGAATATCCCTTTATTGTTTTTATTACCACATTATTGGGGAATTTTGATTTTATAAAATACACCATATATTTCTATAATATTTAATTTTTTTTCCGAAATATTCAACTGTCTCAAAATGTTATAAAAAATACATCGTTGGATATTTTCAATGTCTTTATTTAAAAAATAAAATTAACTTTATTGAAATTTTTTTCTAAACATGTGAATTTTGGGCTTTTGAAATAAAAACCTATAATTATTGAAAATTGATTGGTCTTGACAAAAATAGTTTTTAAAACATAATAAATATTACATTTGAAATCATAATAAAAATATGATAATTTAAATTTCATAAAATTATTTTAATTATAATATTTTATTATAATATTATTTATTTCAAAAATCAATTAATTCATATAAAATATTTTGGTAAATTGAATTTTAATATTAACAAAAAAATTCATTTTGTACGTTAAAAATAATTTATTGTGTAACAATAATAGAATAGAAATATTCTTATTATTCTATATAGAAATAATTTAAATAATCATAATTCTATGGTATTTTAACATATCCTTTTATTACACCAGCATACACCCAAAGAGAATGGTGTGTGATGATGGGGATTTAATGGGTTCGTTTAGTGAACATGTTCTGGGTTGTGATCTTGTTGAGCTTGAACATCCCACGTAAACAGTTTCCATCAAACTTAAGTTGTTGGATCTATATTTGGGCATTCTCTAAGGAAAATACTATAAATTATATCTCCCTCATAATCTATGATACATGGGCTTCATAGGGAATGATTCTACTGGTTGAGGCCATCACTTCATTTGGCTGTGCCAAATGGATTTTTCAACTCACTATATTTATACTTATGATGTGATCACTGTTCAATGGATATATTATTAGCATTAATGATACTGAACTGACATTTTAACCCATCTAGTTATAATAAACATAAGATGTTCATGTGTCTTATATATCCATAAGACATTTAATTAAATCAATTATGTGAATTTTATTCATAATAGTTTGGGTTGTTACAACCTTCCCCACATAAGAAAATTTCCCTTAAAATTAAATTTTACAACACTAAAAAAGATTTCGGTAACTCTACATCATCTCCACCTCTGGTTCCCACATTGATTCTTTAATCATGTCATTTCCCCACAACAGATTGACGAGCGACACTGTTTTAGTTCATAGAACATTTTCACTACGATCTAGGATCCTCACCGGATGTTCCATTAAGGAAAAGACATTCTCCAATGGTATAACATTTTGATTGGGTACATGTGATGGGTCTGGTAGGTAATATCTTAGTAGGGATACATGGAATACATCTTGCTCTTGAGACTTGTTCGGTGGGTGTGGTAGTTGATTGGTCGTTGATCCGATGTGATCGAGGAACTCAAAAGGGCCAATGTACCATGGACTAAGATTTCCATTCTTCCCAAATCTCATAACACTCTTCCATGGAGATATGCGAAGGAATAACTTTTCTCTAACATCAAACTCTAGGCCACCTCAATGATTGTCAATAGAGCTCTTTTTCAACTCTGAAATGATTTAATGTGATGCTATATGATCATAACATTCTCACCATTTCATCGACCACTTCCATTCCAATTTTTTTCCCCAACGTCATTCCAACATGATGTTGTTCAGCACATCTTCTCATAAAGCGATTAATTAGTTTCTAATTGGACGCTCGATTGGAAAGTAATGTTTTATGATAAAACCACAAAAGGAAGATTTTCTTCCCATCCACCTTATATGTCCATTGAGAAATCTCTCAACATGTCCTCAACTTTTTGGATAGTCTGCTCAGACTGACCATCAGTTTGATGGAGAAAATCCAAAATGATATTCAATTTACATTTTATAGAATTGTGGATACTTTTTCAAAACATAGAGGTGGATATTGGATCTCAATCTAACATAATGGATAGTGGTAATCCATAAAGCTTTACCACTTCTATGATGTACATTTGTGCGAGTCGATCCCCTAAGAAATACTCTATAATCAAAATGATGTTTGTAGTCTTTGTAGAATGAGTAACACAGATAACACTATTTTCCTTTGGATATATTCAATATTCCAGTTATAAAGGCCAAGGTTATGTTTTTCCAATTTGACAATGTTATATGTAATGTCGGAATCTTCCATTTATTTATCTTCCCTTCAGTCATCACATGCTATCATACTAAGAACATTGATGTATATTTAGTGATCTCCTTCTCCATTTTGTCCCACTAAAAGTACTCCTAGAGATCTCCATACAACATTTTGATTTCTGAGTGAATGGAGAAATCTGAACTATGGACATCATCTAAATGTACCTCTATTAACTCAGTATTTGATGGAACACATATCCTCAAACTAAATCCCACACAACCTTCTTCATTAACCCTACACTATGTGAATTTCCATTTTATGATTCCACTTTTTGTGAATTACTTTATCAAAAATTTTAGCATCGTTTAACCTTTCCAAAAGTGACGGTTGGGAAATAATTTGTAAAAATATTAATTCTGGTCAATTAATAATGATTCCCCTGTCCATTTATAACAAATATAAAAATATTGGATCCATTTAAATTCTCATCAATGATGGAATTTACGGTTTCTTTCTACTTAGAACATCTTCCACCATGTTCATTTTCTGAGGATAGTAGTGGATTTAGTAGTCAAAATCCTTGATGAGCTTTAGCCATATCAGTTGGCATATATTCAACTATTTTTGTTTAAATATATATTTTTGACTTTTGTGATCCATATATATTTCACACTTCTCCCCAATGATATAATGATGTCATATTTTCAATGCAATGATCAGAACTAAAAACTCCAAATCATTCATGGGATAGTTTTTGTCATGAATTTTTTTACTTCCATTATGCGTAGGCAATGGAATTTTTATTTTTCATCAACACACATCTCAATTCATTCATTGAAGATTAATTGATGATAAAGAAAATATCTTCACTTGTGGGTAGTGTTGGCATAGTGTAAGTGAAAAGCTTTATTTAATCTCCCTGTATATTTCTTCAAATTCATTATTCCAAGAATACATGAATCCCTTATGAGTATTCTTGGTAAGATGGTTTTTCAATTGTGATAAATATCACACAAATTCGTCAAAATATATAGGTAAACCAATTATGATACTGATATCCATTATATATGTTTTCCTTGGTCATCACTTTATTGCATTTTTTCAAGAAGGATCCACTGATATCCCATTGCCCGTGATGATATTCCATGAGAATGAAACATCCTTCCAACAAAACTCACTATTTTTTATACTTTACATTGAGCTTATCTATTCACAAGCTCCTTGGAGTAGTTCTTAGATACTCCTTATGGTCCTCCATTATTGCGTATTATATTAAAATATTGTATATAAAATTTACCAAAATGTTATCGAGGATATCTCTAATGAAAATATTCATCAGGTCCATTACATTTTTTGGAGCATTAGTGAGTCTGAATAGAATCACTATGAAATCATAATGGCCATTCCTTGTACGAAATGCAGTATTGGGATATCCTCCTTCATCTTCCTTAAATTGTAATATCCTTACCAGAAATCCACCTTAGAGAAGTATTGTTCTTTATGTAGCAGATCAAACAATTCATTAATTCATGGAAAATGATTCTTTTTCTTAATAGTGATTTTGTTGAGCTCATGATAATGAATTCAATGGTGAATTGACCGATCCTTCTTCTTGAAGAAGACTTTTACACCCCATGGTGACACACTTTGGAATATAATCCCTTAATCATGATTCTCCTATAATTGATTCTATAGTTCCTTAAGTTCTATAATTTCCATTATATATGGAGAGTTCAATATTGGAAACACCCATTTCATTAGATAATTTGATTCATCGACATATCTGATAGGTGGAAGAATATGAAATTTCTCAGGATACACATTCTCTAATTCCCCTACACGTAGAATGTTTTTTATGATTGTTCATTCTTTAGAATCATTCATCTGAGAATGCAAACCATGATCATAGGGATGTAATATACATTCTTGGGATGATGTGTATGAGGAAGATTCATCCCTATCATTAAACTTGTATAGAATCGAGGGTGGTTTCTCCAAATGCAGAATGATTTACCTCTCAAAATAATTTATGTTGGAAATATATATTTAATGCCAATACATGCCTATAATTTCATCAAATTCCTCCAAGGTAAGTATAACAAGATTATCTAGGATGTTCAATCCAAAAATAGGGACAAGGGGGAGTTTTATTCAAGTGATGCAATAATGTATCCATTTTCCATCATCACTAAAATCTCAACTTCCATTATTTGTGATGGTGTTTGGAATGTTCTACTAAACTTTCAGGATATAAAAGAATGCATTGAACAATGTATGATAACCTAAATATTCTCTTTTTGATTCTGGTTCTATATTACCAAGTATAAACTTGGGGATGAATAATTTTAAACTATTTAACACATAAACAGGAATAAAGTGACATTAAAGGGATAACCTATAAATTAAATTGATCTATTTAACTTATGAATTTATAGGCTTCAGTCTATGTTATCCATGATGTAGTACCTAACATATATTATTATGGTCATTATTTTTTGTCCCCATAATAATTTTTTTCATTGACCTTACAAATATACCAAATTATATCCCTCATGTGTGTCAAACTAAGACTGTAGTAAGGCCTATTGTCATGCAGTAGTTCTTATTCAAGTCTAGATCAAAGAGGAGTTTTTGGGTTTTACCCCTAGATACATTTGTGCTAGAGATATATCCACTTTGTTCATATCCTTATAGGGATGTATTTTCTGGATAAACCAATACATCTATACAGACCCAAAAGCTTGGGATGTTTTTCTTTTACTTAGTCTGATCCCTACGGGTTTTCACTAGGGGTTTCTTATCCTAATCCCAGCAATAACAAGACCTATCCACTGATACCAACTATAACAACCCTAATATTTATTACAAATTTAAACATGACTTATTAAAGAGATTTTAACATAATAAAACTCTGAATATTGATAGGTCTCGTGTCTTGGGAAATTAATAACATTAAAATACTACTTAATAAATGGAATACAAAATCTTTATTGAAAAATTATTTTTCATGAACACAACATTCCTTCAGACTTAACACTACATGGGATAATATAAGGATTTACATAAGAAAGGGGTGAGCTATAACTCCCAATAAGGAAATAAATATTTCATAACATGAGGATAATAAAACATTTTAGATTTGAAATTTCAATAATGAATGATGGAACATTAACATAAAGGTATGGTATAGCATGATAATCATAACATGGAAATGTGGAAACTATTCAAAACAATGCATCATAAACAATCTGTAATTTGGTAAACCCCTATCCCAATAGGGTGGAAATAATTAGAATAATGTAAGTAGGTAAAATCATATCCCAATATGATGTATCACGATACCAACCATTACCGAATTCATTGGATCACTATTTTGGAATACACTTCCTAATTATTTCAATCTCATGGTTCAGGGTTCCACATAGATCGTATAAAATACATTCAATCAACATGAACATTTATTCAATGACCATGGAATGCGGAATAAATAAATGTATGCCCTAAAACAAAATGTATATGTTCCTTAAGGTGAATACACTTGATAGAGTAATGGGAATGGTATTCACAACCCAAAGATTTCTGCAGGGAAAATCATGGATAAATTTTGGCAGCATAATGATGTCATATAGAAAATCATAAAATGGTTCGATGAGAGGGATATGGGTAGCTCATAATTTATATTTTAAATATAAAATAAGGGGATTATATAACATAATATACAAACAAATAAAATGTAGTTTAACAAGCATAATATAAAAAAGAAGTTCACAAAAGTGAATGATGAGAGAGAAATACCATAGATAGTATCATCATGGAAACAAGTGTGTATAAAGGATCATGCATGGATTAATTATAGTAGAAAAATGATATAATTATTTATAAATCAAATGGAATTTAGGGGGATTGAGTATCAATGTATCCCAACATATGAAAAATTATTTTTAAAGGCATATCATAAAAGGAGTGCTTGATAAAAGAAGAAAGTGAAAGATCCCTTACATTGATGTGTGACTCCAATGAATTCTGAGTGGTTTCATGGTAGATTATAGTTTCCATGGTAGGAATAAAGGGATTAGGTTTCATAGGTTGGTAGAGCTTCCAAGAGTTTTAGAGAAGAGAAATGGAAGCATCAGTGGGTGTATATTGGAAATGAGGGAGATTTCATTATTATTTTGGTTTTACAGACCTCATAATAAAATATTCAAAAACGCAATACATCCCATGTTTTTTAGTATTGTTTATAGAAAATTGGAGTTGAATATATTATTTTATAAGTATTAGGTCCGAAGATATAAATATATTACCCTTTATTATGTGGAGTAGTTTAGCACATTCAAAGAAATAATTTTAAAATTGTATAATATATTATATGTTTTGTTGGATTCTATATGGATTTATAAAATAAATAAAATAAACATGAAATTACATTATTTTAATTGAAAAACATATATTTGTCCCAATATCCCTTTATTAATATTTATGACATTATTATTGGGCCATTATGATGTCACAAAACACAACGTATACTTCTACAGAATTTCATTTTTAACCAAAATTGTAACTCTCTCGGAAAATTAAGAAAAATTCACCATTGGATAATTTTGACATCCTGATTCCAAAAATAATATTAATTGTATCTAAATAATTTTTTAATAAATGTGAATTTTTACTTTTAATATTACCACCAATGATTATTGAAAAGTGACATGTTTTGAAAAAAACAATTTTTAAACCATCAAAAAATAAAATTTGAATTTATAAAATTTATATAATAATTTATATTTAATTATAAATAATTTAATAATAATATTTTCCTAGAGTATTAATTATTTCAAAAAAATATATTAATTTCTCGAAAATATATTTCAAAATAGAATTTCAATATTAACAAAAAATAATATTTATGCTTTAAAAATAGTTTAAAAAGAAACAAAAATAGAATGAAAGTATATTCATTATTCAATATAAAAATAAATCAAATAATCATAATTATAGGGTCTTGTTACATATCCATTTGTTACATGATCACACGCCCTAATATTAAGGTGTGCGATGGTGGGGCTTATATGGGGCCGTTTTGTGAACATGTTCTGGGTCCTGATCTTCATGATCTTGAACTTCTCCCGTAAATAGATTTTCTCATGATTATGTTGTTGGATATTAGCTTCGACTTGGTCTAGGAAAAGTCCTAGAAATGCCATATCCCTCGAAATCTCTAATAAATGGACTTCATTGGGAATGATCATACTGGTTGAGGCCATCACTTACTATGTCCTTGCCTAAATTATTTATTAAAAACCTATAATTATACTATTTATTTGATCACTGTTCGAATATTATATTATCAACAGTAATGATACTTAATGGTCATTTAAATACTACTATATATAATTAAAAAAAGCCTCATGTGTCTTTTATATCCATAAAAAATTTAATTAACTAAAAAAGTGGAATTATATTCCTAAATTTTTGGTCGTTACAAAGGGTCCTCCACTGGAGCTTTAGATCACTCGTATATGGAACACAGTTCGGGGGCGGAAGATCCTCCAAAAATCTCCTGGTGATGTTATGTGAGATGCGTGGTTCAGAGTTATGTCTCCCTAGGATATGGTGTGTAGTAGTGGTGGGGTGTGGGATCATCACCATGGATTCTTATGTAATGGGGTATAATGTTGGGAATCAGATATGGACCTTTGGAGTTGTGTCTCCCTCAGCTGTAGTGCATTGTTCCAAGGAGTAGTCTCCTCCACACAATTTTGTATAAGGATATGCATGGTTTTGGGAATCAAATATAGATCTTTGGATCTTAAGTAAGTCTCATTATTTTTAGTTGGGCGTGAATATTAAGATCCCATTTCCTTATCATTTGGAATTATTCTTGAGAATATGTGGATGTTTATGGGCATTTTCTTAGTTTTTGGTTGAAATTCCAATGATGGGTTGAGTGGACTACTTCTATCATGTCTCATATTTTAACCTCATTAGTTTTCTAGGCATCATATTGGGTATGTATATACTCACCCATTCATGGTTTTTTAATGATCACGATACATATTATATAGAAATATATTTATCTGATGTGATTTTAGAGCAGTGTAGGGAATCCTAGGTGCATCCACTACATATGATGACTGGTCTTGGGGATCAGGTGTTAATCACTCCCAGTTTTATTTTATCCCATTTATTGTTAGGATGTAACATTATTTCTAGTTGCGAATGTATTTTTCCCATTTAAATTTTGGTTTAGTCTATGGTTTATTTTTTCATTATCCAAGAGGTTATTACATGAATGTTTTTCATTAAAGATGATATTGTGTTTAATTATTATTCTAATGAAATTCTGCATGGTGATGTACGGGTGTGTGCATATTGGTACATTTTGAAATGGCATCCAATTTTAGTTATTATATCTCAGTGCCTGTTTCAAGCCCCTGGCATATATAGCCATTCTTTGATTTGTGGCGTCCCTGTCTTCTGAGAACCAGGAAGGCCCTGATGGGTCTGGTAATTATAGAGTGACATCAGAGGTTGTTCAACCATTAGAAAGTGTTTCGGTTTTTTCTTTTATGAGATTTGGTTTGGAATTTAGTGAAAGAATGTCAAGAAATATCAAGTTAGTATTTTAGGTTAGGGAACCCTTTGATGGTTTTGAGGCCAATGTATCAATAAACAATGACTCTAACTATATTCTTCTCAACTCAAAGTTCTAAAAATTTGTTTATATGTAATATTGGTACATGCATCATATAGTATTGAGTGCTTTGATTGTCCTTATTGAGTCAGATCCCCTTATATATATATATATTATCCTTTGTTGTGATATGTCTTGATAAATTTTGAGATATCTATGTGATAAGATCCAATTATGAGTTCAATATAGTTTCATTATGATAACCAGTTGAGTGACAAGATATTAGTTTAGGGGCATACCCATGTGGTTATTTTCTCCACATGGGAAAAAGTAGTGCTACCACCTGTTGAGTATTATGTATATCCTTTTGTAGATTAAAATGATGACTATCTTAATTTTGAGAATATGATAGCTCCATCGGGATAAGGTAAAAATATAAACAATATTACTGAATTATGCGAGAAAAAATTATGGAGACTAATGAGGTTTTTCTATGAGATATACCCTCAGGTAGAGTAGGTCTAACTGAACGTGGTGGTCTAGGTTTTCTGACTTTTGTGGACCCCAACTGATATTATGGATGCATTGGTGACATAATTTTTTATCAAAGTATGTTTTGGATCCAAAAGTAATTATTGATTCCACTCCATTATTGAGTGTTCATCATAAGATTTAAAGATAGATATTCCAAGGTTTCTTGGTGAGTAGACTGCCCCTTCTCGTATAGAAGAGAGAATTAGCAATCTAAAGGTGTGAATGTTCCCCCTGGATACACCCCCTCAATATGGTTTTCTAGGTGGAGAGAAATATATATGGTGATATGAGGGTATTAGTATAGACCTATTTTGGGGTTGCCTATTGTGGATCCAATCATGAAATAATGAGGGACCCGCCACCCACCCTGATGCTTTCTTGGGATGCGATTCAAAATTGTGAGGTTGATTCAATGCCTCCCAAAGCAGATATCATTTAGGTGTTGAATGAAATCTACTTAACCTATATGTATGATGTATTTATGATAGTAAGTTGTGAGATCAAGACCTAGATGAGTATAATATATATGAAAGTCGAAATCTTGCTCGAAGAGGTGGATGCATATGCCCCCATGCATTAGTTGTGTTTGATGTATGACCAATGTCTTCACTACACCAGTTTCAGTTTTAGATAATGGTCGCAAGACACTATCCATAGATGTGTCCCCTTTCGAGTCCCAAGAATACTAGTGTGTCTTTTTTACATGAATCATTTTCTCAAGGCTCCCAATGATAGGATTAATTATCACACATTTATTTTGACGGTGAGACCAAACATTTGGTGGAGGGAGAGCCTCACACAAAATATTTCATTATTAGTAGATGGGTCGTATAATGGTTTCCTTTGTATTGGCTTGTAGATAAACATATCAACTAAGATAATATCTACTAATGATTGTAGTTGTGATTCTATATTTTTAAGATTTATTTCTCCCCCATTGATAAGGAGTGATACTCGGGTAAGGTAGTATGGGAACATTCACATTATGTTAAAGCCACTTTGTTGTCCATTTTTCTAGCATTAACCAAAAAGTAGTGAATTCCAATAGATTTTATTTTCTTCAGATAGTGGATGATTATGAGGGTATACATCCATAGTAATTCCTTGTTTACCTAACCATGGATATTTGATTCATCATATAATCCACTAGGGGTGACCCGATATATATGATAGAATATTAGATAACCCCTTGTAGCCATGATAGTTGGAGGTGTGGATGGAGGAGTCTGTATCACATGGGATGAATATGTACCAATGTGTTATTATAGGTATCCTTATATCGATATCAAAGAAGTTGATTAATGTTTGAGGTTGGGAGTGAATTTGAATCACCCAATTGAGATTTCTATTTGGGAGGAGTATCCACCACTGAGAATCGATAAACATGAAACCCAATTGATGGAGGCGAATGGGATCTAAAATTCTATCCCAGTTTGCGTTATCACCCAATCTAAGATCAAGATGTGGGTGTACAAATTGTGGATTTCGTGATATTCTACAGATTCATTGAGTTATTGGTGATACCGTTTGGTGTGTGTAAAACCCCAATAGAGTCAAAAAGACTTAAAAGCCAAATCCTTATCACTTAATGAAACAATTACTAGTACTATTATCCAATGGTACCGTAGTTTTCTTGATATCATATTTGAACAATGTGAGGAACATGTGGATGGTTCTAGTCTTGTTACTGTAGTGATAATAATATGAATCTCTCATGGAGTTATATATATATTCTAATGTCTACTTCTCATGATATTTCTTCTCTAATATGTGAGCGATAGTTGAGCTGGTAGAGGTGGAGGTGGAATGATCTTGATGGACAACAGGGGCATGTCCATGGAAGAAGATGATCACCATGGGGTTTTCAATATGTTGTTGTGGATCGAGGTTATAGATCAGTAGACCATGTCATAGTTGACCCTTATGGGTGAGAATAGTGCAATGTACCTTTATTCGATGATGGTTTTCCTTCTAATTCCTTATCATATTATGGAGTCACAACATGATAATATCGAATTAGAGATATTGGGTGACTAGGTATACATTGGATACATTCATTACGGACTCCCTAAAGGTGGGGAGCATGAAACCCTTATTTAGGGATGGTCGATGGCACTGTTCATACTATGGGAAAAGGGTGATGATGAGGTTTCATTCCCTTAGTTGTACATAAAATATACGTGTGGTCATACCAAGATCCTTTTGCATTTTGTTTTTGTTCCCAATAGTGTTATACATTTTTTGAGTTTAAATATCGATGTCTCACTTACCTATAGTTAGAGGCTGAGGATTTTGGTGGAAGTGGAAGTTAGATGGTGTATTTGAGGTTCTTGTGAGGGGGATTACATTATTGATGAGAGGTAATGATGATTCATGAGTGATCATGGAAATAATTTCTAGATTAACAGAATTATTAACTATCCAAGTGTATAGTTTTGGGATGAATTTTGGACCTCTCTATGTTAATTATGTTGCCAATATTCATAGAATTCCCTATAAAATCATTCAATCCATGATGATCACTTCACATCGTGATTATGTAGAGGCTGAATATTTTTTTGGGGGCTCACTTTCATATGAACACTATATTTATACCCCAAAAATATGGACAATGAGAATAGGTATCTCATGTAGTAGATAAATTGTTTCAGGATTACATGTTAGCATTGGGATATATCTAGGAGGACTTCCTACCATCCGTTGAATATGTATCATAGTATTTATCACTCAACCATTAGTATAAACCCATGAGATTTCATGTATGAGAGACCATATAGGTCACCATTGTGTTGATCAGAGCACGGGGAGTCATCACTTGTAAAAATATGGCTATTTCAAGTTATGGTCGTGAAAGGGTACAATTCATCCAAGGGTGGATGAGTACATCCTAGAAAATGATAGGAGATCTTAGTGGAAAGATTTTAGTATCCTTTGGAGTATGATGAGGATATCATCTATTCTAAGATGCATCTCGAATATGAGGATAATGTGGATTTAACTAGGATGAAATGAAATCTATAAGGATCATGCACCCCATTTCTAGTTTCTACAAGAGGCTAGTGAGGTGGTGTATTTTATTTCCCTATGATTATGATTTGATTTGGTTCTTGGTATTTTCCACCTATCACAACTAAGTATATGTGACCATGAATCATTTCAAACTATTGACCCATGAGAGCAAGGATCAAGGTGTGTTGATTCCTTTTAATTAACTTTATGGTGATTCTGAACATGCATGAGAACAACCATTGTGGGAATGTGGATCCCCTAAGTGGATGTTTCCAAGAAACACGAGAGTATGTTAGTAAGTTTTGGAGAGCAAGAGATATAGTTGTGGCCTCAATACCACCATAATTTTTTTAAATTTTATTATTTGGAACATATTTTTTTGAAAAGGGTAATAATATAGAGACTTGTTTTAATCATGTATGACTTTGGAATATTCTCAAAATGATTTTTTAGAGTCATTCAATGAGAAAGCATGAGATTCCATGTCCTAGTGATCTCAACATTGGTTTTATAAGAATATTAAATATTGTTATATCCCGCAAGTGTAGTTTACCTAAAAAAGTTTAATAAATACCAAATAGAGTATCAAATCAAAAATATGACTCCATGATTGAGTCCAAAATTTGGGGTTTACTATAGGTGATGCATACAGTTTTTTGGGAGCGATCACATGGTTAATTAATTCATTGGCCTAGGTTATTAATTAAAATAAATAATTATTATATTGGTTTTATTATTAAATTAAATTATTCAAATCCACTAGAAATACCATATTATTATGATTTTCCAAAGGTAATCCATATAACAATTTCTATATCTAATAAGAGGTGGAGATCGTTATTCATTGGTGTATTGACATCGAGTGATGAATGATTATCAGATTGAGGTGGATTGATGGGTAGAGAAATCAACTAGCCCTCTTTATCACTAGTTTACTCATTCTTACACAATTATTAATCAATAATCATGTTCGGTCTCATCAATTTTTATATTCATCCTTTTTATGAAATGTTTTGTTAAGGTTTAATATATTTTTTATTGATCCATGTATATATTCCATTTTCCTGACCCCGTTTGATAATTATATTTTTAAATCATTTATTTATTCTTTTATTCCATTTTATGCTCTAATATTCATCATATATCAATCATTGGATAGTATCACATCATCCAATGATGAATATCACCCTTTTTTTATTGTTCTTTATTCCAACAATCATGGAATTCCTCATCATTAATTGTTTGAACAATGTTTTGATAATATCTAAAAATTCCGATTGGTTTGAGATCATTATAATTTATAACATATCATTGTCATTATTTTGTTTTTTGATTTAGGAGACATTATGAAGGTGTGTATTATATGATATGAACCCAACATTAGAATGGGTATCATTGTTTTTTGAGGAATATTGAGCTGATCTTGTGACTGATCGACACCCTTGGTGTGTGGTGAATGATATAGACCAAGGAAGATTGATAATCATTTCGACTGATGTTGTTTCAAATTATCCTTCCATGATAGACACTAGCATAGATGAAATGGTGACTTATAGTGTGAATCCCCCCCTATATTCATTAGAATGCATCTTGGATTGCTCCCTCCTTACTTTATTGGCAGGGTTCCCTTAGGCTGGCATGTTTATAGAGGGGGTGAGGGAGTTATATTTAGTATAGGTTTTTTTACTACAAATAATAATTTTTTATAATAAAATCATAGGAAATGGGAGGATGATGTGTGGAATATGAAACAAGGGTTTGAAAGGGTTGGTGGCATAGAGCCCCTATATATGTTTATAAATATTAAAAAAAATACTTTAATATAACTAAATAATATAATTTTTTTAATAGAGATAATAGGTGGGGATCATATAAGGTTTGTAGTGTTTATATGTTTTCCCCCATCAATGAAGATTCTCCCCTACATGGATATTTGTATTAGATTAATTATATAATAAAAAAATAAATTATTAATATAAATTCTGATTGATGTTTCCATTATACATTTAAGATGAGACATTAGAGTGATGAAATTTCATAGAAATCATGACCCTAAATTTAATGTGGTCAACTCATGACTAATTTGGATACCAATTTCTAAGTCATGGATCAGTCCCACAAATATAAATACGTACGGGTTATGATGAAATCTGTTTTCTCACTATGTGTCAGTTTTTGGCATGTAAATACCCTATCCCATGTGTTTTTCTATAAGGATCCCAATAGTGTGATCTATTTGTCCATTCATGGATATTATCAACGATATATTTGTTGATTTAAATTTTATCCCAATGAACTAATATCGAGCCTTGTGTACTAATCATGATTTGGTCTAAACATAGATTTGAGCCTTTGGTTAACTTACTCTAAAACATTTTCCACATAGAACGTTATAATATATTTCATAGTACCTTTTGAGAAATGATTTTGAATTTTATACTAATAAAATTCACCATGTGATATTTAATAATGGCATCCATCTGTTTTGATCATCAAAGTGTTATTAGGCGTAGAACCCCCATGTCACGCTATGGCATGGGCCCCCATACTCATCATATAATTAGAGTAACTACTCCCATTTTTAAACCATGGTGAGGGTCATATATATATGGGGAAGGTGCTCACCTATCTTAATAGGGGGTGGTTCCCCCAAACTCTTTATACAGATAGAGAAGGTAATCCCCAATACTGTGGATGGTACATGTCATCTATCTACCCAAATGTAAATCCCATGTCTCGATCTATGAAGACATGTGGGTCATCCATGGGTGTTGATACTCCCATGACTGTAGAACATAATTGTGTGGTGTGGGCCCCTAAAAACGTTTCTTGGCGATGTTATGTGATATGCCTGATTCATAATAATGTCTCCCTCATCGACGGTGCATAGCAGTGGCTGGGTGTGGGCCCCTCTCAATGGGTTTTTATGATGTTCTTATTGATTTTAGGCATTATAGATGAACCACCCGAATTGTGGCTCCCTCGTAAGTAGTGCATAGTGATGAGAAGGAGGAACCTCACCCTGAATTTTTAAGAGGTTTTACAATATTCTTGGAAAGAACGATATACCTTTGGAGCTGTGGGTAGACTCATTATTCATAGATGGGATTTGGAGATTGAGATCAACATTCTCTCTCATTTTGGATTTTTATTTATAATATTTGGATGTTTATGGTTGTTGTTTTAGTTTCTAATTAACACTACTTAATTTGGGTTGAGATGACTACTTATATCAGGTATTATATTTATATGTATTTATTTTTTTAGGATCTCCAACTATGTATCTATAAACTCACCCATGCATGGGCTTTTCCTGAATGGGTCATGTATTATGAATATTATGGGATGATCGAAAATGATGACAAATGAGAATAGATATTCTTGGCTTCATAGACCATATAAAGTTTTTGGGCTTGGATATTAAGAGTTGGGACCTCTCATATTTAATTTAATCTTGTTTTTGTAATTATTTTACACCTTTTATGGTTGGGAGTGTATTTTTACCATTTACATATTGATTTACCCTATCAATCCCTTTCATATCTTCTAATAGAATATAATATTCATGCTTTTCAATATTTGTTGATACTTTCTTTTTTTATTATAATTCCTAAGAACTTATTCATGGATATAATTAGGCACAAGCATATAGGTAAAATAGGAAAATCTGTAAAATTTTATTTATTCATTCTCGGTGCTTGTCGCTTGCCCCTAGCCTATGGATGTGGGTTTGGGATTTTTTGGGGCCTCGTCTTCTTTCAGCCATACGGTCCTTAGTGGGTTAGATCATTAAAAAGGTCCACTTTAATCAAAAGGATGAGGAAGCCGTAAAGTCGAGTCCTAATGAAGTTTATTATAAAAAATGTTAATTTTATTTCTATACATAATTAATAATAATAATATTTTTTAAAAATTACAGCGGTTAAGGTTAAACTATGTTTACAAGGGGTTAATCTAAAAATAAGTATTATATTTACCTAAAAACATTATTATACATTTTTTTATTATAATTTTTAAAAATAAACATAACTTTTTAAAATAGGATTAATTTATGATACATTTTCCCTGAAATTAAGTTAATATTATTATAAAAATTGAAAATTTACAAGGGTTCCAGTCACCTGAATTATAAAAGGACACTTTACCCCTCACTTAATTACACATATTGAGCTATTTAGCTTCACCAAAACATATTAAAATATATCCCTAATATCTTTACCATCATTATGTCTATTTTTTATTACTATAATATCAAACCTATGGTTCAAAAGAAGATACTCAAATGAGGAATCTCCAAGATAAGATAATCATCTTAAGAGAGTGCATTTAATTTTTATTTCTACTTTTACCACTTTAAATTATGTCCTTACAATTCAAAAACAATTATAAAAGTATCTACTATATACTAATATGTTATTATGTTTAATTAAAAATATTTATCCAACTTATTCATAATGAAATGGAAAACAAAACAATATCTTGTGTGTATGGAAAACTAACTCCTCATGAATCGATCATTTGTTTCAATCGCCAACCCACATGGATATTCATAATGATGAATCTAATGAATAAATAAAATAAATATGAGATAATAATAATTCATGAAATTTAATATATAATGTTCTTCCTTACCATTTTCATTTATTTCAAAATTATAACACCAGTTTTCCATAAATTTGGCTTACCATCTCCACCAAGCGATGCAATTCATTTCCCATATCCACATTTAAGGAAAATTTTTAAAAGTATATCTAATGAATAAATATTATATTTATAACATAAATATAATTATATAGATGATGGAATTATAAACTATGTGAATATACCCTAATGTCCATGATGAAATTTATATGGGAAAACTATGCAGTTAACACCCAAAACAATATCAATAATGAAACATTCTTTTGAACAGCTGATAAGATGTTATATGTGGATCATGTATGATATTATAAATATTAATATGGTGATATTATAAATTAATAAGATGTATAAATTCATTATGTAGGAGGCTAATGGTTATCAAATAATTTTTAAGAATGAGTTATGAGGTTTTATAAATCAAATTATTTTCATTTGGATATATTAATTCATAAATCAAATTATTCATGTTTATTTTTTCATGTGGTTATATATTTATTATTAACAATGAGGTATGAATTTATTTTACAATATCATTTTTGGGAATGCTCTTATTTTCAAGGAAGGAATCATACACTCTATTATTAATTTTTAATCTATATATTTAAATTGATTACATATTTTTTTTCACATATTCATCTCTTCGAAACATGAATCAATCAATGTACATTTTTTTAGAAAAAGAAAATATTATTTCTTTTATATTCGACTATATTTTACTTTCTTTTTCAATTTTTACAATATTTTTTTATAAAATTCATCCTTATTAACTCAAAAGATTTATTAATGATATGTTTTGTAATATTTTAATTTTAAAATGATATAACCTGAATCTTTACAATTTTTTTTCTAAATGGAAATTATTTCTTTTTTTAAAAAATATTTAAAATGAATGTTTCGTTTTAATGTATATAATGTTACGTATTTTCTTTCCACCATATATATTTTATTATATTTAAATTATTCTATATGTTTTAAATGTGTTTATAAACATAATATTTAATTAGAGAAATTTTTAAATCTTTCTATTCAATTTTTTATCCAAAATACATTATTTTTTACAAAAATTATATTTTTGAGGAACCAGTGATCTTTTTATGTCTCTTATAAATTTTTTGTTCATTAAAAACTCACATTACAATGATAGTTGGAAATTAAATTTCTCTTAATTATCCATATTCATTGTATGGTTAAAATTGTTATTACTTAAACCAAATAAATTTCAACATATGATATTTTACCAAGATTGTTATTTTATTGATTGGGGAAATATTGATATTCCATATTATTTAGTCAATATAGATGTTTTTTTAAATAATATTGTTTATAAATTATATTGATCAATCAATATATGAGGAATGAATTGGAACATTAGTGATGGGTGGGTATTGGTTATATATAAACCATCGATGTATCTAAATTCCTTATGAGACAAACCAAAAAGATAGAATTATAAAATGTGTTTTGGTGTATACCTATCGATCAATTAAACATACATAGAATGTGTTATTTATTATAGAGATATCATCATATCTAATATCATTATGTATAATATTATGCATTTAATTATTTCATAATTCAATTATTATCATCCATGAGATTATTTAATTAATATTATCCATGAGATAATTTAATGCTCAATTTCTTGATTAAATGCTATGTGTCTTCCACTATTTACCACATAATATTAATTATTCCAGTTTAAATCTTGATATCATCCATTATAAATTATATTTTCTATGAATTTTACATCTCCCTTATTTAGTTCTATATCTCTAGGATACGAAGAAAGAAAATTTTGAATAAGTTTACCAACAGAAAATGATTTTGTGCACTATGTTATTATATTTTGGATCGAATTTTAAATGTGAAACAAGTATATATTAATATCTAAAAGACCGGTAAACAGATCAATCCCTCATGATGTGATCCCTAAAACTTATGCTAATTTAATATGATAGACCCCGATATTGGGTTACGAGAGTTGGGGCTATTACATCTCCACTCATTAGATTTGATACTTATCCATTTAATATGATTACCCCAAACAATACTTAATTTGACTATGTTGTGTCATTTTGAGGAATGATAGATCATATCATATACATGATCATTGAAATTATCAATGGGAAGATATAACCTGTGGTTCAAATATTATGGTTTCATAGATATATCTATGAAGAGAATTTTGAGTGGGAGGCTCAAATGACTGTGTCTTGGATAGTGTTGACTACCAATTATGCTTGATGATGCATTTCAAAAATGATCCACCACTATATGCAGAGGTTGTAACACACCATATTAATATGATATATAATATCTCTTTATTTTTTCTAAAGCGATGTTTAATTTTTATTATTTTAGCTACATAATGTGTTAGGTGTATATATGGATTATATTTTTGAGAGAAGGGGATAAATGGTGAAAATATTTCTAGGAGAATATTTTCCTTTAGATGACTGCTTGTGGTACATTTGACTTTTTTTGGCCTGTAATGTGTGTTTTCCCATTATTTATCCGATAAATTTTTTAGTGGAGATCCACATTAGATATTATTTATTTAGACTATAACATCTTATCTTTTTTGAAGAGGTAAATATAATTAGTTTACATTTAAAAATATCTCATCTTATGATAGTGATGTCTTTAAGTGGATAAATACTGTTTTAGAAGTTTTTATGGATACTTTAGATAATGGTGGTCTAAATTTTAGAATGATATACCAAGATACATTGTTAGATCATGGCTAGGGCTACACATATGACTCAACTGTGCCTGTGATGTAGTAAACATCCTAGTGAATCACGATTAGTTTTAACCATGCCACTCAAGTTTCATGACCCAGAAGAGTACCCTTCTTGGAGGGAAGGGGCTCCACAATTAATCTATCTACATTCATAGTGTCACAATCTTAGTGAAAATTATCCAATGGTATTGCATAGTTTTGGCACACAAATTGTGAAATAGTATGAACAAATATTTCACATCTTATAATATGTGAAAATAGAACTCTTCACGTATCTTTATTTATGCTATCTAGCTTCTTTTCCCTCCCCATTATCAAGAATCGCCTCTCCCAACTATGGGAGATCTTTCTCTTCTTATTTTATAGGATTTGATATAGTATTATTATATGTTGTACAATTATTTCTCCATTGTTTTCAATATTTAGACAATAGTAATATACTCATTCCTCTGTATTCCATTCTCAGCTATCTCATCATATTTTTTTCTATTTTTTGTAAGATAATATGTTCCACTCTTGTGGAATTTTTTATTTTATCCATTTGGTCCCATTCTACATCAATTATAAATATGATAAGATATGAGAGGTTCCTTACCATCCTATGGTAGGTGGTTTAGTTATTTTTCTGTATTCTAGATGTTTTATTTGTTGTACCATTGTACTATTTTCTAGATAGTTCTAATGACACCCCTGAAATTTCAAATGATATAAATAAAATAATGTTTCCATGATTTGTGTAGTCCTAATATTTGAAAATCAATATAGGAGGATAGCCACCTCGACAAAATCCATCCCTAATGGGGTTCCATAATTTAAGGCATAAGAATCTCTTACCTTGGAATCATATTGAACCACTAATTTGGGTGTTTTGAATTTCCCATTGTGAATGTAATATAATTTTAATTGAAACAAAGGATAATTTAAGGCCATGTGCATATACATTTTTTATTTTTTGGGTTTCTATAATTAACCATATTGAATTAATTTTCCTAAATGACTAAAATGTATTATTTGAATAGTATGACATTTATGTTAGCTATGAATATTTCCTTTACACCAAGAAGGGTATGATACAATGGTCTTGAATAAGTATTCCTTGGATGGGATTGTCATACATAACAATTAGATATTTTAATTTAATTTTAGCTCAATTAGGGAGATATATGGTTACTTTTATATAATACCTTAGATGAGATCACTATGCAGATGCTTTTAACTTACCCATGTGTGATACTCGGTTCCCTGGTGGATTAACTTGGAATGATTTTGTGGGCATTGTCATTATGCCATTCCATGAGTGATACCGAATTTCTGATGAGGCATATCATCAAAGGGATATGAATTTTCTAACTATATAAAATTATTAGAGTGATACTTGGGTTTCATATATGGAACAGTATGGATAAACTCCTATGGTGATAGGTTTTATAGTGTACCTGGAGAGATACCTTGTTTCTTTTTTATGAAATGTCATTGATTGGCCTATGATTCCAATTAACTAAAACAAAGGATTTCATCTACCAAGCCAAAGAGAATTCATGGGGTTGGTACATGATTTATACACAACATTCATGAAGAACTTGTTATATCTCCATGCTCATATTCCATGAGAGTTATGAAACCCCTGATAAGTATGTATGAAATTCTTAGGATTACGCCTCTTTTCCTGACTATTACTTTGTATCTATATATATTCACATTTATGTGTATATGTGTTTGAGGTATATATTTATATATGATTTTTTATATATAAATGTACATGTAGGGTGAGATTTGTTTGGAAACATACATCTTATGCTGAAGTAATTAACATCGGTTGGGTATCCCATGAGTAACCTCATCCGATTTAATTTATTAATTCCTTTTCATAAATTTATTATTACGTAAACACTATTAATATTATATGAATAGACTAGATAGTAATATATTTCAATGGTAGTGTCTTACATTGTATACATCACACAATGTTAAGGTTGTTAGTAGGTATCCAAATAGACCATATGGATACAGGTAGTGCAAATGGGGAATATCAACTTTTGGATGCCTAGCATACTATTCCATGATGGAGTATGTGAGTAGGAGACCATGACTATTCCTGTAATTCTAGTGGATATAGATTATGGTATTATTTTATCTGGTTTAGAATTATGAATATTCATGTACTCTATAGCCAGTATACATCCACATTTTTGTAGCATCATTTTATGATTATCATTTTTGTATGTGATATTAATAATGCTTCGACCTATTTATTTTATCAATATTATTTATTGTTACACATGTTATTATTTATCATTATCTCCAATAATTAATGGTATTAAATATCACTATGAAACACTCTGTTCATTAGGGTATTGATTCCCCACCAATCCATCGTAGACCCTCACTTATAGTCTGTATCCATTGACATACAGGGATGTGTGATTGTGGCCATGTTTCCATCTGAGTGAAGTTACATATGGGTAAATAGGTTATACGATGTTAAAATTAGCTATCATTGGTGCTTTCTCTTTTATTTTACAATTTTTTTATTATATAGGAGAATGAGAGCGTGTCATAATTTGGTAATGAGACTATGCCAATGATTTTCTATCCCACATACAGGGGAAAGAAAAGTTTTATAGGTTGGGATATTTTAGTTTTGGTTTGTGTGTATTATAATTGTATTGATTTAACCATTGTATGACACACATGACTTGAAAAATTGTATGTTATTTTGAGTTTCCATTTACCATTGGATTGATTAAGAAATGAGGTATCATTTCATGCATCATTATAAGCTCTTAAAAATTAACATTCCTTGTATATTCAATGTCGTATTTATATTAATATGTGCATTGACTAGTCAATATCACTGATTCCATGGATACTATAATTGAAAATGTACAAACAATCCTTGTAGGGATAAAATAAATGGATTAATGAAAGTGTCTTCAATGACCCATATTGTGTTTTCCAAAATATCATGATGGTGGCACCTTAATTTACCAATTATTCAATGTTAGGGCCAAGGGCCACTTATTACATGGTTTGAAACGTTGGATGATTTTGAGTATTTGAGTACAAATTATAATTAATGAAACATATACTTCAATAAATTAGGAAATTTATATCATTTAATCAAATCATTTTGTATGTAAGGATATGTTTTAATATCATATGTAAGGGAGAGGCCATAGTTACATTACATGCCAAATAAAACTTATAATAATGATTCCTTTATAACTTGGGAATGTTGATAGATCCAACTAGACAGTGATATCTATTTTCATTTAAATGGGAACTAACATTAATAAATTTATATTCTAAAACAAAAAATCTTACTGCTAAAAGGGGATTGCAATTACAAAGTGAAGGGTGATTTCATCTATACCATGAAAATTAAAATCAATATATTAGGAACTCTACTATGTAATGTGAGGCCTTGAACATAACCCAAACTTAGTAGTGTGAAATAGATAGTGTAACTTGTGGCCTTTATGTTCTTTATTATCCCCTTAATATTGATTTAGAAATAGGTATAGTGGAGTGAGCATTTTATTCTAATGATATGAACATATCCAATTATGATATTTGTGGCCCTAACCATGTTAAATTAAACCGAAGGAATGAAATTGAAAATTGATGTGTAATATTTCAATGATTTCCTCGAGTCGTACTCTATGGGGATGGTGAAAACCATTCTCTAGAGGATGTGGGCCTTGAGAAAAATATATTACATCTTTTTGTTCCACTTGAGTAACCTCATTCAATTCCACCTCTATGCTCAAATCCTCAATTCTATGAGATATTCCTACACTTCACGAGGTCTATACTTTGATATTCATCAACATCCGCTACTATAGAAATGTAGACAAAATTATTCAATTTAAATCATCATCCCACTTCTTGGGAGATTGGGGTTCTCATGAATATGAGTCATGGAAAAGGCCAAGTTATCAATATTCAAGCATTTGGACCACCCCTCTAGAAATGAGGGTAAATATTGCAATTTTTATTCCTCACTATTCTGCTAAGATTTGGTTTGATTTTATTATCCTGGTTGATCAATATTAGGTTATGGTTTGGGAAGAATTCTAGGAAACCATATATGAAAACTTCTTCCCTCAAATGCGATGTGTAGACCATACTTGGGAATTTATAAACCTATAGTAGGGTGTTATATCGTAGACGAGGAATTCTTCATGTTTTAACAAGCCTCAGCATTACAGACCAATTGTTTTTTCTGGGGAATTGAAAACAATAAGGTGGTTTGAGTAAGGGATTAAGTAAACCATTATGTCATAGGTAGATGACTTTCAATAGTCAACTATTTTCTGAGATAGTGAACCAGAACCTCATCACCAATAAAAACATAAGGGAAGCTGGTGGTGTGGTCCATGATGATTTATCAATGAGGATGGGAGGTTGTTCATCCAATGGTATGAAATGATACATTGAGCCTACTCATGGTAGTCATTCTAGTTAGATGACATGCACTTATAGTAACACAGTGTTTCACAAGTGTAGTACGGTAGGCCAAAAAAATTCCATGTGTATGAAAGACCCTATTGATTAATGAGCTTGTGTAAGAATGAGACTCCTTCTGGTTTTTTAACATTCCATCCAATAACTAAAGATTGTAAAACTAGAATGATTCCAAATTTGGTACCATAATCTGTAAGTCCACTTTATCCAAGAAGCTATAATGTTACCTTATGACCATTTTAAGGAGTTTAATTCATTAAAGGAATACACAATTCTGATATATATCTCCAATATAGAAATCCTACCTTGGTGAGAATAGTTGTATCCCTGGGTCAGGGATCAGGCCATATCAATGAATTATAGTCTACGGCTGAGGAGTATAGTCTTTGGCCTTCTGTTTTTCATGGTAATATTCCTATATCCACTACATTATTTTCATCCCTATTCGATAAGAGAATTTGAATTCCAATATATTTGTGAAAATTATAGAATGATTGGAAATATCAATATAGTACTTCAACGGTGTGAAAACTGTCCACAAACCAATGGGAATCGAAACCAATAGCATACACTAATGTAATGGATTTCCCCTTGAGATTGGAATTTATCATTTTCTATGGAATCTTTTTATCCTTATACTGAATGTTCTTAATGCTATATGTAGGATGGATGGGTTTGTATTATATCCTGACTACATGGATTGATATCACTGGTGGGTTTACTTCACATCAACCAAGTGTGGTACGCAGATTTATAAGGGAGAATGGGATTCCTAGATGATTCAAGATAGACCCCATAATCTTGGGATGTGAAGAGTAGAAACCCAAATTCTCAGTCTCTTTTTATAGATCTAGGATTGTAGCGTATGGAATTACCTCTTATTGGGGATAATTTCATGAGAATCATCCCTAAACATTTTATGGACTACTTCCTATAAGAGAGGTGATGATCACAATTGATTTAGTTCTAAGAGTAGAAATAGTGTCCATTCCTACATATATGGTGGAACCTACAGAGCTTGTATAACATAAGATGAAACTAGAGTATTAGGAATTTAAGGGCACCATATGAATGATACTTCTTTTTTGGGCTCACCTATTCTTTTCTACAAAAAGTTAGTTGGTTTATATAGGCATTGTGTGAATGATTTTCAATTAAAAAATATTATGGTTATGAACATGTATCAAATTCCTCAAATTGATGACCAAATATGACCATCCTTGTGTGGATATGGTTTTCTCCATGATTGATCGGAGTTAGGGATACCATCATGTGAATGTTTTTACATCAAAGAATCCCCATACAGAGTTCATTCCAAATAAGATATGGCTTGTATTAGTATATGGTTATGAATACCAATTTTACAAATGCACAAGTATTTTTTATGTACATGATGAATTTGGTTTTCCATCGATATCTTGATTCATTTGAGTTAGACTTTTTGAAGGATATCATTGTGTATTATCATACTCGACACAAACATCACAAAATAGAATGTGTTGAATACACTGAGGGAGAAGCATATATATGCTAAACTCACCAAATTCTAATTTTGGATTGATATTTTTCAGTTCTTCTGTCACAAAATTTTAGATGTAAAAGTATATATTGATTAAGAAAATGTGAGAGTTGTAGTTACTAGAGAGGTTCCCAAGAACTCTTTTCAAATAGGAATTTTTTTTGGATGGGTAGCTTTTAGTAGAATTTAATTTATGGATTTTCATGACTAGATAAAACTCTCATAGGTTTTACCACGAATGTGGTATTGTTTACATGTTGTAAAGTGTGAAATAGAGCCTTTTATGAGATGAAAGGAAGATTTAATTCATCACCAATCCTAAGTTGACCGGTGTTGGACCGAACCTACATAGTTTATATTATGGAATTAGGAATTGTTCACGGAGAATTTTTAATGTCAGGAGATAAAATTTTAGGATATGGATCCCTCTATTAGATACCAAATGCGTTAAATTACATTACGCAGGACCCCAAGCTAGAAGTTATTTTTCACACTTTACACTATTTGAGGAATTATCTATTGGTAGAATAAATTTTTATTTACATCGATTAAAAAACCTCAAATACATTTTCACATTGACTGATTTGAATATTTGTAAGCGCATATGGGTAGATTACCTCCAATCATTCGAAATTGAGCATGATTATACACCCAAAAGGGAAACTCCATATAGAATACCCTAAGATAGAAGACTCAGACACAACCAGCCCAAGAGGCTATTAGTTAATGGTAGTTAATCATCCATCTTTTTGAGATACACGGGGAGGTTTGGGACTATATGGGTTAGCCAATTTTATTATCATTGGTAGTGACATAATACATAACAAAACTTTTATGGATGAGAAAAATTTAGATCCCAAGGGCCTAGTCTAAAGAGAGAGAATCTCCAGTGAGGAAACACCACCTAGTTGGTATATCGATCATGAAGGAATCGTAAATATTCATATACCTATTTTAGTGGATTTAGACATAAATGAAGGATTGATGTGGTGATCTCATGCTAATATTCTGTAATTGATCCTTCGGTATACAAAGATATATTGAGCCGTAGATTGTTATTATGCAAGGAAATGTATGAAGAATAAAATTGAAGGTTTTATCACAAAATGTTCCATATATCAGCAAATATTGTCAGAGCACTAGTGGCGTGCTGGCTTCTAAAGCCTATATCCATTCCATAGTGGAAATTGGAAATCATTGCCATTGATTTTGTAATATTATTTATGATATAACCACTTGTAATCAATGTAGAATTGGTAATCATTTATGGGTATATCGATTTTTTACACTTTATTCCTATTAAGGAGACAAGTTTAGTAGAATTTATTTGGAGTATTTTCATATGATAAACATTATGACATCATTTGTTCCCTATAATATCATGTTGGAAAAAGATGCCCTCTTTACTTCATGACACTGGAAGGGGTATCAAATGGAACTAGGTTCATAGGAGATTATGAGTATATAATACCACTCTTAGACTGATGGTCTGTTTAAGCATATGATACAATTGTTAGAGCACATGTTCTAAGAATGAATCATTGATTATGGTGGTTCTTGGGAGAGACTCCAACCACTCATAATGCTTTCCTAAAATAATAGCATTTCGGAAAATATTTAGATGGACCATTATGAGGACCTATTATAAAGGTCATTTCCTTAAACATTGTTTGGGTTAGAGGTAGGTGAGGTAGCTTTACTGGGACCTCATCTCATTTAGGAGTCCATGGATCATGTATATATTGGTCAGAAGCATATGGATATATCACTATCTTAAAATAAGTCTTATACTGATAATCATCAACATATTATGTGGTTCGAAGGTGTACATTTTGGATTTATGTAAGTTTCTTGTAGATTATTATATATATATATTTGGAGACTGGGAAAGATATTGCCTAATTACATTGGAACTTTTGAGATATTGGAGAGAGTTGGTCATGTTAATTATCTAATGGTTCTATCTCAGAGGTACTAGGATATGCATGTAATTGTCCATGTAACAAAACATCTACATTATTATCATGATCTATCTCATTCATTGGATCCTTAAGATGTTGACGTAGGGGTTGAAGTTTTCTCGATGAGAATCTATTAGTAAGGTTGGCCATATCATAATGTATCTTTGATGTATTTCATTTCCTTTAGTATTATTTATATGGAATCCTGAATATATACATGAAGAGGACTTTGGAGTGAGGGGCTGATGGTCACAACTAGTGGCAGAAACGTTTTCTCAGATGCTGTTTTACCCCCTACAAAGGGAAACTCAAGGATGGGTTATTTTTGTGAGGGGGGATTTAATGTACAATTTTTTTAAAGATGTGTGAATACCTATTTTACAAAATTAAGAATCTATCTTTTATGATAGTGTTGTTCTTATGAGAATATGGTGTTTTTTAGATTGTTTGGAGGATGCATGGTGGTAAGAGCTCCAATTTTGGGAAAATTAAACTGAGCCGCATGGTTAGTGTATGCTTAGGGATGATTATTAAACTCTTTCATGTGGTTAAAATAGTGAAATATAGAGTTATACACTCATATTTTAACCGTACACCTCAAGATACATGGCTTTGTGGAGTACTCCCATGGGGGGGGGGGAGATGCGACACAGTTTGTGAAAACCATTCACCTAGGATTAGATTATTAGTGCCACTTAAATAGATATGATTCATGGTATTGAAAACAATATAGTGAAACTGTGACCATCATAAAAATGTGACAACATATGATTTTACAACATCTTTAATATAATTTATCTATCTTAGGATTCCTCCCCATTCGTTTATTTAATATCTCACTATTATGAGGTCACTTTTATTACCACCATCTTATGATTTGTTGTTGGCTCTTCATCTGGTGCTTAGTTGTTTCTCTCACGACCCGTCTCCTGGGTCTCATTCCATGACAACCCCAAGCCTACCTTCTATAGGCTAGGGGCTAGCGACAACATCAGAAAGGCATATACCTTCAAACTGGAATGGAATTTCCTTTAAACCTATATACACATAGTCCATGCACACAATATGAAGAAAACCCCAAAGTAAAAAATATATAGTCAAAGAGTGAGTACTATATGTGAAGGGGGCCAGAATACCAGCCCTGCTGAGAAACTACAAATACAACAGATAGACATCTCCTATATTCATCTGCTAAGGATCCTACCCGAATAGTAGGAACATCTCATGATCAGTAGTCATTGAAGCTCGTCACGTCAAATGGTCCACCTATGAGCATTGTTCAGTCTTTCCCCCCTCAGCCCCGATCAACGATTTCCATCGTCTATACAAGACACAACATGGTGCAGGCGTAGCCCATGAAGTGTGGAGTATAACAATACTAAGTAGGGACCCTGAGACCCCCAAAGGTCTCCAAAATTTCCACAAAGGAAAAACCAAAAATCAAGACCTCAATCACAAAGCACAAAGAAGTCATCAACTCTACTTAGGTATATGACCATACATATACCTATGTTTTCAAAATAGACTCATCTCTCTCATAATGAAACATAAGGCTCCAATATTTAATACATTTTCATAACTGATCAACGAGGGGATAATAACACAAAGGTTACACAATGATGGTAACACAATGAAGGTAATAGTATTAAAAAGGTAAAGACTCATCTCACACTAGGTATAACTTATGTACAAAAGTACATATGATTAGACGTATCATTAGATCATCATATTCTATCGACAACCTCTGCTGCTGACCCACACAAGATCGGTAAATGCTGACCCACATAGGATCAGTGAGAACTAACCCATTAAAGGTTTCTGAGTACTGACCCACATAGGATCAATTGATGTTGACCCGCATAGGATTGATGTTCTTCCATTATGTTACAGCAAGCCACTAGGTTCCCACACTATGCATGCTTGATTCTGGATGGATCTACACCTCAAGACATTGGTTGTACCTCAAAATCCATGATATTCCATGAAGAAGTATCTAAAGGGAACTCATTGTCGTAAGGGTTCCAACGCGATAGACGACGCGTCAATCAGATGCTCGGTCATTGACTTATAAGCGTTTTAGTACCAAGGGTCTGGTCAGATTCGAGTTCGATATGACCCGACCATACTGTAAATTTATTCAAAATTAATGTGGAGTATACCAAATAGACCTTATAATTCTATGGATTCAATACCCATTTAAAGTTCATCAAATAGATGTGTAGTTTAGCAGATAATTCCCTTTAAGAGAAACTAGGCTTGGATGGGTCTGGGTCAAGTCTGACCATGTCGGACCAACCCGACCCGACTAGGTCAAGGCTGACCCGACACAGTTCAAGTCAAACTATCCCGGTCCTGGTTTGACCTAGACAGGTTGGTCCGAAGACCGGCCCGACATACGGAGGAGAACGACCTAGCCTACGGAGGGTGCGACCCACTGGGCTCGCACACCCATCTGGCAGGGGCCCGCCCTATCTAGCGGGGGGGGGGGGGGACCGCGCCCCCCTTTTGAAATGTGGAGTGGTAGTTCCATGTTGCACCACCTAGTCACCTGCGGGACCCACCAAGAGAGGGTACCGACCCTCTGTTGCGGCTTCCGAGCCGCGACCGTCTATAGAGGCGTGCAACGGTGCGCCGCTCGCCTTCGCTCATGGCAGACCAGTGAAGGCCTCCTCTCTCTGCCGTGGAAATATGCCATGACCCCTTTCACTGGTGGGACATGACGGCGTGCAGCCGCCTCCTTTATGGTCGGCCGGTGTCGACCACCGTCATCACCCCCGCCAGTGCCAGTTGAAGGCACCGCTGTGCCCGTGCCGAATTGGCGGTCTTCCATGGGTCACCGAGCGAGCTTTGGTGGAACATTTTTTCATCCAAATTTATCAACAGCCTCCTCGGGATTCCCTCTTCACTGCCCCGACCTCCATTCTAGGTTCTATATCCCAAATAAAAAGTCTGCAAAGAATGCATAGATCAACAAAGTAACAGAGGTTCTGGGCCTTGTTCATTTGGCCCATGCCCTCCGCGTTAGCTTGATAACATGATGGAATAATAAGATTCAAAAATTCTTTTAAAACTAAACAAAATAAAAACCCTAAATCAAGATTGCTGTAGAACATTCACATTTGAGGTAGATTCAGTGTTCGTCGTTCCCATAACAGGCCTCCAAAAGACGTCGTCAATAGTCATTCATCGATTCTTTCTTAGTGAGGGGATTCGTTCTTCGTCAAGAATCCCCCCAAGATCAAGCCTCTTCCAACAATTTTCCAAATCCCCACATTAGATTCTAACTCTCTAATATGTGATTAAGAACTTCATTTATTGATGTAATTAATTAGCCTCATTAATCACATGAATGGTGGTTACAGAACCCTTTTGTAACCGGGCATTTAATGTACTTCATTAAATGCCCAACCACCCCTATGGTCCCCAACATCAATAAATAAATGTGTGGTGGAATGATGTTTTAAAAAATAAAATGAAATATATTTTATTTAATTTATTCATCCATGATAAACGCAAAACAACTATCCTCCTCAACCCACTACGGTCGAGGTTAATCCTCCCTTAAGAAAATCCTGGCGCTGTGAGTTCGACAGTGATGTCAGATTTTAATTCCGAGAACCTGTTCAAAATTTAGGATTTCCCGATCACATGATTACTAAAGGTACCTTAAAAAATTCTTAAAATTCTACTCTAGGAACAATGGGCATCCGAATCATACGCCATTAGATTTTGTAGCTTCAGAATAGTCCCATATAATTAAAAAAAATACATGGAATATTTGGGTATTTACATTCAACCCACCATAGGGATTTTTACCCTCAAAATCCACAACATAGATTAAAGAAACAAATGGGTGTACTGAGAAAGAATCCAAGATTCCTGCTCCTACGTACTCTCATGGAGGTTCCTATACTTCCAATGAATGCACACTAGAGGAATCGATCATCCACAAAGGACCTACTCCCGTCGATACCCAATCATCACTGAATCCTACGTAAACATCTCCCCATCATCAATGTCTAGCTTTCCCAAGTTGATAACATGAGATGGATAATGCACATACTTCCTCAGTTGTGACACATGGGAAAAATCAGTGATGCATCTGTGGGGGAAGACCTAGGTGATATGCCACCTTTCCAACTCTGATGAGAGCCTAAAAGAGCCCGATGATCCTCAGAGATATCATTCTACCCTGGCCAAATATCACAAAACTTCAATGAGGTGACACTCGTAAGAAGACATGGTCTCCATATTCGAACTCCAATGGTATCCTTTATTTATTAGCATAAGACTTTTTCCTGCTCTATGCTGTCTTCATCCACTCCAGGATGACCTGAACATTCTCAGTGGTAGCCTGTACAAACTCTGTACCCATAAGTGCTAACTCCCATAGCTATGTCTAGCATAAAATTGATTTTTAAGGTCAACTGTAAACTTCCTCAAATTGTGCCATAATGATGGTGGATTGATAGTTGTCTTTCTATGATATCCCCACCACGGGAAACTGATCCTCCCAACTACGACCAAAATCTAGGATGCAAGAACGAAGCATGTTCTCTAGTGTCTGAATGGCCCGCTCCGTCAGACCATATGTCAGTTGTGGAAGGGTGGTGATTATATGTAATTGATTCACAAACACCTCCTATAATCCCTTCCAATACCGAGATGTAAAACAAGTATCATGTTCAGAGACGATCATTAATGGCACCCCATGAAGTCAAACAATCTCTTATATGTAGAGGCGTCCTATGCCCTCTAATGATCCCTTCTACCATATGGGTAGGAAGTGGGCTGACATGGTGAGTCGATCAACGATCACCCAGATGGAATTGTGGCCCATGGACGTATGTGGTATTACTGTCAAGAAATCCATGGAAAGTTCATCCCTATTCCACTCTGACACTTCTAGTGGCTGCGATAAGCCTGCTGGGACATGATGCTCATCCTTCACTTGGTGACAAGTGAGGCATCATGAATCATATTTTTCCACTGATTTCTTAATCCCTGGCAACAAATGTTGACACTGGAGGTCATTGTAAATCCTCACCATACCAGGATGTACTACCAGAGGGGACATATAAAACTCCTTCAACACCTCCTCTCATAGTACCCGTAGTACAACGGTGCATCCACTAATGAGGATGACGTGATCCCCACATTTAGGAAATATATTAGGTGCCTATCCTATGGATATCATGGAACGTCGAGCCTCACAGTCAATGTCCCCAAGCTGTGCCTTCTGAACTCATTGAAGAGGTGGGGGAGTGACAGTCATAGATCATAGGTAAGCTTCTCCATCTCTATCCACAAGGATATCTACAACGTGACAAGCTACTCTGTCACCTCACTCAACAGCTGTAAAACAGACCTCCTAATAATTTCATCTTCATATGTGTTTCTTTTCCTAGGAGTGTAGACTATCTCGATGTCGTAGATCTGGAGGAACTCTAGAAAACATAGCTATCTCATTTTCAGGTCCTTCTATGAGAAGATATTCATGGGACTCTTGTGATCAGAGTAAATAGTAAATTGTTCACCCATCAAGTAGTGTCGCCACATCTTCAAGGTGAAGAATATTGCTACTAGCTTCGGGTCCTGGGTAGCATTGTTTTGGTCATGCTATTTCAGTTGATATGAACCATAAGTGATCACTTCTTGCTACTGCATCAGGACACCTAAAAGTACAGTCCCTGATGTGCTGTAGAAGACTACATATCAAATTCCTTATTCTGCTAGCCTCAAGAGGCAGGTACTCATCAATCTCTTCCTCAGATATTTAATACTCTGATGGCATCTCTCTATCCATACGAAGGGTTGTCCCTTCTTCATTAATGATGACAAGGGTGTCGTAAATCGGGAAATTTTGGGTACGAATCTATGGTAGTACCCAACCATCCCATAGAATCTCCGCACATCGGTTTGGGTGGCTCCAAAGCAAGTGCGTCATCTATCTTCACCAGATCCACTACAACTACAACCTATGAGATAACGTGTCCAAGAATGTGGACCTCTTGTATCCATAACTGACACTTCAGGAGCTTACAATAATGTTGGTACTCTTAGAGTGTATCCAGAACTTTCTGCAGATGATAATCATGCTCCACCTCTGATGTCGAGTATATCAATATGTCGATGATGAAGAACACCACAAAGCGATCGAGGTATGGCTGAAAGATCATTTTCTTGAGTCCCATGAACACTGCATGGGTGTTGGTCATGCCGAATGGCATAACCAAGAACTCATAGTAGCTATAACAACATCTAAAGGATGTCTTCTACACATCATCATCTTGTACCCTTAGCTGATGATAGCATGATCTGAGGTCTAGCTTTGGAAATCAAAAAGCTCGTTTTAGCTGATCAAAAAGGTCATAAATCCAAAGAAGTGGATACTTGTTCATCACGATCCCCTAGATCAGGCACTGAGAGTCCAAACAGTGTATCAAACTCCCATCTTCCTTCTTGGAAAACAAAATCAGGGCTTCCCATGTTGAAACACTGGGCCTTATTAACCCCTTCCACTACAAGTCCTCTAACAGTACCCATAACTCAATACGCTCTACGGGAGCCATCCGATATGTTGATTTATATATCAGTGTCGACCCAGGGTATAGGTCGATGTAAATGTCCACCTCTCCTCAAGGAGTTAGTCATGAAACATCATTAGGATAGACATTAGCATACTGGTCCAACACTACAGGATATGTTAGACTCTCAACATCAACTACTCCAAGTGTAAGGCTAGCCAACTGATTGGTGATCAGTTACACCCTCTTCTGGGTAAGTCCACCTTGTGCTTCAACAGTTTCTTTTCTTGATGATGAAGGAAAACTATGTCTCATATTCGCAGATGCACTATACTTTTCACCTAATGCAGTCAATCTGAGCATGAACTGTAGATAGCTTGTTTATACCCAAGATGACATAGTTAGGCATTGATACCACTACTAGAAGATCCTAGCTGAAGCTATCACCTCCTAGATTAATATCACTTTGTCGGCATCATTGTGTAACCATCATATCCCCTCTCGTAAGAGTCTATAGCTGTAAAGATCAAGCCAACGGCTCCATGGGAGTCTCCGAGCTAAAAACAAGGGTCATGGTAATAAAAGAATGACTGGTAGTTGTGACTATAAGTACTGTAGCTAGGTTAGAGTAGACACAGATCGTACATCAAATCATATTTGGAGCACCGTTGTCCTAGGCCACAGCTACTTGGAGCTGATCTCATCCCTGCCCACCTGCTCCACATGGTTAGGGTGGACCACCTATGGGTGGTGGTGGTAGAACATCAAATCGACACACACCACTTGTTGTACGACCAAATCCTCTTCCATGTATGTGTACTGCCTGCGGACCTCCCCAGTCGAATCATTGCCTCTGCCACAATGGTCCCTTGACCATCTGTTGGTCGTCCGTATGGTGGGTCAGGTAGTCGCTAACCATGTTACCTTGCCCAACGCACGCGTAGAACTGCATGATCGTCGTCTTTTATTATTCTGTCTCTTGAGCCCCACACCAATGACCCAATATCCTGAGATTTTACAACACAAGTTCTAGCCCGCTGGGGCCACAAAATCATCTGTCTACTGCCTACTATGGATGACTCTTCACCTGACGTCTAGTGGTGGCTCTCCCTATCAGTGTCTATTAAGCTAGTAATCTCTCCACCAAAAGTGCTCACTCTAGATCTACAGCCTACGTTGGAATGCTGAGTGATATCATCGATGCTCTGATCTCTCATTGGAGACCCTACTCAATGATTTGGCCCCGAATTAATTGTTCATGTACCATGTTGGTGGAGTAGTATGAGATATTAGTGAACCTTATAGAGTATTGGGCCATGGTCAAGCTTCCATGATGTAAGTGCAACAACTCTTGTATACACACTGAGTGTAGAGTATCTTGGGAGATATTATCCCTAAAAGGCCCTCAATGTCCACCAAGGTGAGGATCTCCTTATCGTGTATCTGGAGTGTCATGATCCACCATATCCCAGCTCCTCTCTGGGAGAGACTGGAAGCTCTAATCATCATTAGATCAGCTGGTGTTCCAACTAAGAGAAAAACTCTGGACACAACCTCTAGTAAGTCCTCAACCGCCTACGGATCTGTCTCGCCTCGGATCCTCAGAGGAAACTGTCGTTGGAACTCATGCCGCATGCTAATTTGGCATGCACAATCTCTTGGTGGGGATGGTTTCAATGGTTTCCCAATGGGTAGTGGTGCTGCTGGTACACCACTCTATGGAATTATCGCTAAAAGAGGGAAATGCACCAAAGCCTAGTCACTCGGTGGGTCATCATCACAAACATTCACCGGATCCCTGGCTAGCTATCTTCATGGTGGTGTCCTAATAGAAAAAATATGCACTATGATAACTATGTTATACCTGGTGTGCTGACTGAATGAGATCATAAGAAAACTATTTCAAAAACACACGCAATAAGTGTTTTTGGGCACTGAATTAGAAATCTGAATTCAGGTTCCTTGTTTATGGATACATCAGCCATCATACCAACTCTAGATTCCCCAAACTGAAAACCACACTCATAACACTAAAAATAATTTCCATCTTCAAAATATCAGAGTCCTAGTTATTTAGTAGAACAGACTCCTCTGATACCACTTTGTCATGAACCTTCCCCTAGGGCCTGTGTCGTGACTACCCCATGCCCACCTTGCATTGGATTGGGGATGGAGACTAGCACCGAAAAGGAATATCCCAATAAATGGGATGGAATTTCGATTAAACCTGCATACACACAGTCTAAGAAAAAAATAGAAATAATACCAAAAAGTAAAACTATACAGTACAATAGTGAGTATTGTATGTAAATGGGGACAAAATACAAGCCTAACTACAAAAGGATAACTACAACAGAGACACCTCTCCAATATTCATCATCCAAGGATCCTACCTAAATGGTATGTACATCTCACGATTAGTTGTCACTGTGGCACGTCATATCAAATGGTCCACCATTGATCTCCGTCGAGTTTGGGCTCCCTGAACCTCGATCAATGTTTTCTGTCGTTTTCACAAGACACTATAAGGTGCAGGCATAGCCTGTGCAGGGGTGAGTATAACAATACTCAGTATTGTCCCCGAGACCACCAATGGTCTCCCAGAGTTCCACAAAACAAAAACCACAAAGAAAGACCTCAATCACAAATAATGATGCAGTCATCAACTCTACTTAACTATATTCCAATACATATACCTACGTTATCAAAATATACTCATCTCAATCATGGGGAAACATAAGGCTCCAACTTTTAAACAATTTTCACTACTGATCTACAAGGGGAGAATACCAAAATGTTTACACCATGAAGGTAACACCACAAAGGTAAAAGTACCACAAAGTTAAAGTATCATCTCACACCAGGTAGAACTTAAGTACAAAAGTACAAATGATTAGACGTATCTCTGGATCATCTTATTCTGTCGAGAGCCATTTCTACTGACCCATAGAGGATCTATATATGTGGTCCACATAGGATTGGTGAGCGCTTACCCACTAAGGATCACTGAGTTCTTAACCACATAGTATTGAAAGATGCTGACCCACATAGGAATGATGTTTATCCTTCACATTGCATCTAGCCACTAAATTACATCACTTAGCACGCCTGCTTCTTGGAGGATCCGCACCTCAATCCATCGGACATACCTCAACCACCACAAAGATCAATGAATAATTATCCCAAAGGACTTCCATGTCGTAAGGGTTCCTACATGATAGACGTCATGTCAATCGGACACCTGTTTTGCGACTTTTGAGTGTTTCAGTACCAAGGGCCCGGTAGGATTCGAGTTTGATCTAACATGGACGTACACAAACATTCTCCAAAATTCAAGTGGTGTATATGAAATGCTCCATCTCTTTCAAAAGATTCCAGCATAACAGACTATTCTTCAAACATACATCTGGTTTAGGAGATAAGGCCTTTAAGTGAAACTGTGCTTGGATGGGTCCGAGTCTGGACCGACCCAGCCCAAACCGGTCCGGGTCTGACCTGGATGGGCAGGACAGTGGCAGGCTCGGACCGCTGGGCCACGGACCGGCCCGGTATGCCAAGGTGGAATGAACCACTATGTTGGAGCTGCCTGGCCCACTGGGCTCGAATGACCTAGCCCGTAGAGGGTGCGGCCCATTGGGAACCTTCAACCCACTGGTTGGGGCCTACCCTAGACGGCGTGGGGAGGGGGGGGGGTAACCCCCCTCCCCTTTCGGAAGGCAGAGCGACGGTGGCCCGTGGCACCGACAGGTCGCCCACAGGACCTTCAGGGAGTGGGTCCCAACCCTCCGCCTTGACTTCCGACCCGTAGCCATCTTCATCAGCGCAAGACAACTTGTTGATCACCTCCCCCTATGGATGATCGGTGTTGGCCGTCGCTGTCCGCCACAAATATATTTCATGGAACCCTTCACCAGCCGCACGCGTCGGAGCACCGCCCCCTCCTTTGCGGACGGCTGGTGTAATCCACCACCATCACCCCCGCCGACAATAGTTGCCGGTGCTTCTATGCTAGTGTTGTGTCAGAGGTCTTCTTCGGGTCACTGGGAGAGCTCTGGTGGCCACTTTTTTCATCCGAATGTATCAACAGCCTCCTCGGGACGCCCTCTTCTCAGCATGACCCTCCATTCCATGTTCTGTCCAACCTGAATTAAATGTCTGCAAAGAATTCATAGATGAACAAAATAGCAGAGGGTCTAGGACTTTTTCTTTTTTCCAACACCCTCAGTGTTAGCTTGTTAAAATGAGGGAATAATAATACTCAATAATTCTTTTAAAACTAAACCAAATAAAAACCCTACCTCAAGATTGTTGGAGAACGTCCACGTTTGAGGAAGAGTTGGTGTTCTTTGTTCCCACAAAAACCCTCCAATGATGCCTATCAATCATCATTCTTAAGTTATTATTGGTGAGGGGATTCATTATTCATCAATATTCCTCCAATGATTATGCATTTTCCAATGATTTTACAAAACCCCACTTTAGAGTTTAACTCTGTAACATGTGATTTCGAGGTTAATTAATTGGTGTAATTAATGAGCCTCATTTATCACATGAGGGGGGGGGGGGGTCACACAACTCTTGTGTAACCAGGCATTTAATGTCCTTCATTAAATACCGGACCACCCCCGTGGTCCCACCCATAAAAACATAAAAGTGATGTGGAAGGATGTTTTAAAAAATAAATAAAATAAAATAAATTTATTTTATTTATTCGTCAAAGATAAATGAAAAAACAACGTTCATCCTCAACCCACTTTGGTTGAGGTTAATCCTCTCTTAATAGAAGCCCGATGCTTTGAGATCAATGGAGCCTTCAGATTTCAATTCCCGGGACCAGTTCAAAAGATAGTATTTCCAACTTCCATTTTTACAGAACCTACCTTAAATAACATTTAAAATTCCGTTCCGAGCACACCAGGCATCGGAATCAAACACCGTCATATTTCAGTGCCTTAGAATTGTGCCATATAATTAAAAAAATTACATGGAAAATCTATAACAGTATAGTTTCACAATTTTTCCAATTGGATATCCAATGGTTTGATTCTCATTCCTCTACATTTATTTATTTGATTATGTATCCACCATTTGTGAAATTTTGGAGCAATCTAAGATTCGTGATTTTTAATGGAATTTTCAGTTTTTTTAATTTATAAAATTATTCTTTTAATTAGAAGATGATAACAGATAATCTTAAAACCTAATGTAGGTGGTCAAGTTACTTGCCCCCTAATTTTTTGATGATTTATATGGTTCCCTAATGGGATGAATTCCACAACCTTCTATAGATTCCCCACCTAAATGTCATATTTACTAAATAAAATGATGTTCCATGTATGGTGTAGTCCGAATAACCCATTAATCACTGTCAAAGGTTAACCACCTCAGTGTGATCCACCCCTAATGGTGTTACTTAACATCCTAAGAGCCTCATGCCTGGGAAATAAATTGAACTCCAAATTGAGGTGTGTTTATTTACCCTAATGAATGTAATGTATTCTTAATTGAACCAAAGGAAACTGGTAGGACATGTGTATATACACAATATCATCAAGGGGTAGCTTGAATTAATCATATTTATTGAATTGTCCATGATGACTAAACTGAATTATATTAATGGTATGGGATTAATTATATATAATGACATTCTTTTTAACCATGGAAAGGGTGATACACGGGTCTTGATTAGGGATAACTTGGATTGGGTCATGGAGAATAAGATTTTTAAATCCAAATTGAATTTCAATATGATGTGGGTGATAAATGGTTTCAATTATAGAATACCTTGGATGGGATCATCGAGTGGATTATTTTACATTACCCATGAGTGATACATAGTTCCCAAGAGTATTACCTTGGACATGCTCAGAGGGTAGTGTTTATATACCCTGGTGTGAGTGATACCTAGATCTGTATGTGGTATACCACTTATGAGCTCAATGGGTTTTACCAATACATTACACTGAGAGGGATACATGGGTTCATTATAGGGATTGGTTTGGATGGACACATATGGTGATGTATTTTATAGTGCACCTAGAAAGATATTATAGAGACCCAAATATTGACATACATGGACATTACATTACATTTGCAGAATACTTAGTACATAACAAAAACAGACACACAAAGACCATAATAGTATTGTGTCTTTGGAAACTCGGAATATAATCATCTAATCGTGGTGAAAGAACATCAACATCACCCATAAATATCGTCCCCTTTTTTTCTTACCTAAAACCTTTCTTTATATCTTGGTGAAAAAAACATAAAAGGGCTGATCTCAAATGCCCTGTAAGGGTAAACATAGAGAACATAAATCAATCCATAAACATTTGTATGCAAAAACTTGAACATAAAATCTAAACATCAAAATATTGAGCAAAGACATGAATCTGGGAAGTACGTAAGGCATATATCATAATGGAACATCAATCATGATAAAATTTGATGGGAATAAAACTTGTAATTGTGGAAACCATTCATCACATGTTATGATTTCCATAGTAGCGAAGGCATTGCTGCCAAGACCATCTTAGTGGACGAAGTCCCTTTCTGAATCGAGTTCACTCCCCATTTCAGTCCTGTAACACTGAACCAGATTAACATACCATTCCAGCCATGCATATCTTTTGAGATATAAATCTTTACCCAATGCATTGGAGGGAGATATAGTTCCCACACATCTCATAATGAAATCATTCCTACTTATGCCAAAAAATAAACATACATTATTCATAGTAAACCCATGAATAAAATGGGTTTCAAAAACATCATCCCATCATCACATAATCCATATAAAATAAATGGATATCATTTCATAATAAGATAAGTGAAACCATGTAAATCATAGAGACATTATACTTGAAACATACACATATGAAATAATGTCATCTTAGATGGAAAATGGTTTTGATAAAACATTTGAAATGAATTCTTGAGGAATATATCATTTCTTCTTCAAAATCATTTTCTTTTCACAAAATTCAATGCAATTTAAAAAAAATGGATTTGTTGAAAATAATCATGAAATCTTGTATAATAAGCTTTATGAAAATGAGGCCTTATGAAGCCGTAAAAAACCGTTCACACCGTATAAGTAAAAAATAACATTCTCCTCGTACTTTTGTCGGAAAAGTCAAAAAGTTCCTCATATGGTAAAAAAAGATTTCTTACATACCATGTAGTAAAAGAAAAAAATGGTTAAAAAGGACTTTAAACATACATGATACCATTTTTAGTAAACATGGACATGGATGATAACAATAACCCTAGTAAATACTTACGAATAAACAATCTCGGATAAGAGCGAGATTGGAATAGTTATCCCTTACCTTAGGCCCAATATGCTTCATACGTATCTGAAAATACTGTATATTGATTTAAATAATGTCATTGACTTATTACAGAATCATATTCATTGTTATGATATCATATATGGTTCACTTATGACTTTATATTACCCGTTCTTTTGTAAATTTCATGTCGAAGCAGTGTTTTGGGTAAAAAGTTTTATTTACTGTATGTGTTTGGACTTGTTGTTCTTGATATTATTACTTATATCCTGATTTACTTAATTATAGAATGTAAAACATGATTTATATAATATATACATATATATATGTGATAGATCGATTAAATGGAATGAAATACACCATTCATGGAGACGGTAGGCCGTACCTACGCATGAACGCTATTTTCATTTCCTTATTGAATTGAATGAAATTAAGTAGATGACATACATATATATACACATAAATTGAGTATCATTATTATGTAATATATTTCATGATTACTTATTATATATACTTTATAATCATTCATGAATGGTTAACATGGAGAATGAATCTCATTGTGTCGTGGAGACGGTAGTCCGTACGTACGCACGAGCGATGATATCGTTCCCATGATAGTGGAATTGTATTGAAATGTATGTATAATATTTCAGATTCAATATCAATTTAAAATAATCATATATAGTTATATATTTACACCATTATACCCATCCAAGTAAGGTGGTGGTTGAAAATAGAATACACCACGGCGTGGAGACGGTATTCCGTACGTACGCACACGTGGTGATTTCATTTTATGTAGGATGGATAGATGGTGAAATAGGGTTGTTTCATACTTATAATAACATATTAGATTATGAGTGATACTGATGTTATTACTTCATAATTAAAAAACTAATGAAAAATAAGTAGAAGAAGAAATAAAGTTGTAAGAATTGGTAAAGAATATTACCTCTTCTTTCAACACGCCTCTTTGAAACCTCCTCTTCGGGACCTAAGATTGGTCTTTGAAGAGGACCAGAACCACAAGGATGTTTCTAGTTAAGTGGATAAGAGAAATTGTCAGGGGTTGGCCGAGCTTTAATGCTCAATGTGGTGTGAGGAAGAGAGGTAGGAGGTTCCCTTTTATAAGGGAGGAGAGGGGCACCTTTGGAATAACTAAAAATACTATTTTATTATAAAGTTATATTCGGTTTTTAATAGTTCCAAATTGATTTATTTAGAATCTAATGTGGGGATGTGTCGAAATACTCTCATCCAATATAATTTAGACAAGATTATGTTTCTATTTTAACCGTATCATTTAGATTTAACTTTACGTTAAATAATTTTTCTTTTACCATGTCTTCATGTTTTCTTACACTATAAGGGTAATAAACATACTATAACAAGACAAACGAACCCCAAGTTGTTTATTATTAATTTATATAACCTTATCTATGTCATTTGGCCTAACCATAGATTTTTAGGAATAAAATAACAATTAATAATATAATATTTGTTTAAAAAACTATTTTATGTCAATTTTGACACTATTTGGTATTTGATTTTTTTGAAAATCATAACAGAATGATTAGTTCGAAAAAGGATAATTAAATTAATACTAACATTTCATATTAACCTAGAAAATTAGTTCAATTCAATAAAAGTCTCAAATTACATTTATTTGGGTATTTATAACATCAAATATGTCAATATTTCATTAGTAAGATAATTACTACATCATCATTGTGTCATAAATAAATTAAATTTTTTAATGTCTAAAAAATAAAAATAATATACCATTATGTAGGAAATATTTTTAGATTTATAATGAATATTTATAGTCGAATTTATCTTATTTATAACCCTATATTAAAAATGATTTAGTTATTAAACATTGATTTTAACTATTTTATCCCTTCTATAAATAAATTAATAATAAATGTCCTAATCTAATCAATGTGGGCCTAAATGATTCTATTTTATTCCTAAGGTTGGTTTTGGTTGAATTACACTTATCCAATAGAATTAGGACATGTGTTAGGGTGATAATAATATCATTTTACCCTTAATTACTATATTTACTTTTAACCGTGGTAAAAAAAAGAAAAAAGTTACTATTCACAAAAAATTATTTTCATCTCATTGAACCACATTTTAGTCTTTAATATTAACCGTGTCTCTCGGATTTTCGAAATTCCACTCACAGAAGCGGTAAAATTATGTTTTATGAGAATTTTCATATTCTCATAAGAGGTGGGTAAAAGATGGTGAGAAGTTCGATAAAATTTTTATATATCTAAAATTATTATAAAATGACTCCAGTGAATTACATTGAAATTATATAGGTATTATGTATCAATATTGACCAAAAATAAATTTAAATAAAATAAATTATTATTTAAATAAAAAGTAGGTTTTTAAATAGTAACCTAGTGTTTTCACTATTCATCAAAAATTGAAAGTTTTCAGAAAAATACCAAAATTTCACCCTAGGGTAATTTTGATATTCCGAATCCAAAAATGAAGTCCATTTTGAATGATAAAATTTACAAAATTTCAAAAAGTGGTTATTACTATTCATAACGGCTAGTAATAATAATATTTTAATAGCATATTATTGTTTAGTGAAACTCGGTATTGCGTACGATGCAAGCTATCGAGGAAGGTCGCGACTGCGTGTAATGGAAGCCAAGTTAGGGGTGTGTGTAGTGCAAGCTACTTTTGGGGTATCCAACAACACAAGACATCAATAAAATTAAAAATAATATTTTTCATAAAATCTCAGGGTGTTACATTCTACCCCCCTTAAAATGAATTTCCCCTTGAAATTCGTCGGGGTAATAAATGGTTTACTACTCGAAATTTTGTTTAATAGAAACCCACATCGTAAAATGAATACCAAAACCAATCATTAAAAACTAAAGAATGAAACGTACCAGTTACCAAAATTAACTAATCACTGGGTTTCCACATAGGAAAACATAGGTAAAAATATGGATATGGAAGAGAAATCGGACCATCATGTTCTGATGGAGAGTGGTAGAGAACATGGCTATGAAAAATCCAACAATCACAAAGCCATAGATTTGTGATGATCAAAGGTACCATATGATTCATCAGATATAAGAGCACTAAGACAACATTTTTGGTTTTCAATATCATTTCCCTAAAGTTGAAAAATTTGAATTAGAAGAAATACTTACTTGATTTTGGTACAATCTCACTGTTGTTCATGCCTTGAATAGTTTCCACTTAACTCTTAATGAAATGATGTTGAATTTGTTATTTGTGAAGTGTTATAAGATCATGTGATAGAATGATGGGTCATTCTATATGTTTCAAACAAAAGGTTAGTAAAAGTTATCAAATATACATAAGTCCATCTATGGTGAGGTTAATCGTATATGATTCCAAAAATGAACATATACTTCATCTATCATACCGCTTAATAAAATAAAACTAGTTTCTACAAACCAGAGACTTCATATAGGCCAGTGGTAGGCGATAAAGGCCTGTTTCACTTTAGTTGTGGGTTTGATTCCCGCATCTTTGTCCGATGCAATGGGTTGTCGCCCATCCTCCAGGTTGTCCTTTTTATAAAATTATATCATTATGACATTCCATCAATAATATCGAAAAAATTTCTAGCCTTAGAGAATAATAACTTGTGTCCAACATAATCCATTCCAATCTTTAGGCTTATCCAAAATACTTCTGTCCAAGCTCATAGTATAAAGAAACCAATTACTAGAAATGTCATCTTCTGAGCATGTGAATACCATCATTTATCCCCCATATATCATATGATATATATTGTTGGTAACATTCCAAACATTTGAATACCTTAATCATGTATTCTATTGGAAAATTAATACCCCTTGAACCATAGTGAATACATGAATGCTATCAAAAGGTAACTCTTTCCACATACCAAAATCCCAAAATTTCTATATACTCAAACCATGATATCACTTTGTCCTTATATCAGCCATGAGCTCATGAATACTATCTAAAATTTCATTTTCTCCTTATCCCTTATTTATGTGCATATCAGCTTCTTTCCAAAAATATCTCAACCACTTTCCATGGTTACTGGAACCATAAAATTCTTGAAAACCACAATAGACCAATACATAAATATTCCAATATTCCACGATACTATATACAACATTATTTTGGAATCCCATTACATAAACACCTAATTATTCCACCACATCGTTTTCATATTCAACATCGCCAATAGTGATCGCACGTGACTTCCCTTTGTCCTCTGCCTTAAGTGGTTTCTCATGTCGATCATCATTAACCCTTGGATTAGGGCATTGATTAACATAATTCCCCATTTCATTGAACTTGAATCATTGAAGTGTTGGTGGTGCATTCTCTGTAGTCTTTTCTTTATTCACATCATTAGAAACCTTTTTTCCATTACATCGACACTCAGCTACTCGATGACCTTCTTTTCAACACTTAAAACATTTTGTAGTCCCTTTAAGACAATCTCAACCATGCTTCTTTCCACACATTGAGCATAAGGAAACATTCATCTTCTTTTCACGATTATTCTGAGATTTCTCCTTGAACTCCATCTTTCGTTTCTTGTCAAAACCATGAGATGGATATGTAACACCAACTTCCATTTCTACCCTGATAGCACAACGAACAATATCTTCATAGCTACTGAAGTATATTATAGCTAATTCCCTTCGATGACTTGGTTTTAAACCACTGAAGAATCAATCAACTTTACTTTCAGGTTGGATGATAAATCCAGATGCATACCTTGAAAGCCTTGTAAAATTCTCATCGTATATACCAACAGATTCACCATCCTTTTGCTTTAGTTCAAGAAACTCCTTCGCCATCTTTGTTCAAAGAATACGAGGGAAGTAATTATTGAAAAATATGTTCTTGAACTCGTCCCATTCCATGGACTCAATTTCATCACTTGGCCTCGTATTCTTGATAAGATTCCACCATTGATTAGCTTCACCATTCTAACGATATAGTTCTAAGATGAATTTATCATGGTTAGAACATTGATGAACATAAAATATCTTTTCAGTGGTACTGATACATTGATCAGAAACAAGTCAATCAGAAGAACCTCTGAAAGAAGGTGGATGTTTCCTCCTGAAGGACTCAATATAATATTGTTCCCTTATCTTCTTATTTGGAAGTTCGGAATGATTCATAGCTTGTGTAAGTATAGAAATATTATTTTTCACTCCATCTCCCATAACATTTGTTTGTTCAGAAGGACAATCATTCCATTGTACATTACATTGATCAACACGGTTCTTTCGGGTTCCAGCCATCATCTAAAACCCAAAAAGAATAGTGTGAGAGGCCAAAATCATGCTAGGGAAAACAACATAATAAAGGGGGACTACCTTCAATATCTAACATATTAGGTTTAATTCTAAAATAGTTACCATAATTTTAGGACTATAACCTATACATATACTTAACCTTAGGGACATCCCTCGACATACCTTAGAAATATCTCTAGGGATCTCACTAATGTTCTCGCATCCTAGTTTCCAAAGGTTGATTAAACCTCCCTCTAACACCATCTATAGAGACCCAAATCATGACATACATGGTCATTACATTACTTTTGCAGAATACTTAGTACATAACAAAAACAGACACATAAGGACCGTAATAGTTTATTGTCTTTGGAAACTCGGAATATAATCTTATAATCATGGTGAAAGATATTCAACATCTACCATAAATATCTTCCCTTTTTTTCTTACCTAAAACCTTTCATTATATCCTGGGTAAAAGAAAACATAAAAGGGGTGAGCTCAAATGCCCAGTAAGGGTAAAAATATAGAATATAAAACAATACATAAACATTTGTATGCAAAAACATGAACATAAAATCTAAACATCAAAATCTTGCACAAAGACATGAATCTGGGAAGTATGTAAGGTATATATCATACTGGAACATCAATCATGATAAAATATAATGGGAATAAAACATGTAATTGTGGAAACCATTCAGAACATGTTATGATTTCCATGGTAGCCAAGGCATTGCTGCCAAGACCATCTTAGTGGACAAAGTCCCTTTCTGAATCGAGTTCACTCCTCGTTTCCATCCTGTAACACTGAACCAGATTAACTTACCATTCCATCCATGTCTATATCATGAGATATAAATCTTTAACCAATGAATTGTAGGGAGATATAGGTCCCACACATCTCATAATGAAATTATTCTTAATTTTTCCACAAGATAAACATACATTATTCATAGTAACCCAACGAATAAAATGGGTTTCAAAAAATCATCCCACCATCACATAATCCATATAAAATAAATGGATATAATTTCATAATAAGAAAAGTGTAACCATGTAAATCATAGATACATTATACTTGATACATATACATATGAAATAATGTCCTCTTATATGGAAAATGGTTTTGATAAAAATTTGAAATGAATTCTTGAGGAAAATATCTTTTCTTCTTCAAAATAATTTTTTTATCACAAAATGCCATGAAATTATAAAAGAAATGGGATTTGTTGAAAATAATCATGAAACCTTTTATTGGAATCTTCATGAAAATGAGGTGTTATGAAACCTTAAAAATCCATTCACGCCGTATAAGTTAAAAATAACATTCTTCTCGTACTTTTGTCGAAAAAGTCAAAAAGTACCTCGTATGGTAAAAAAAGATTCCTTACATAGCATGTAGTAAAATTAAAAAAATGTTTAAAAAAGACTTTAAACATACATGAAACCATTTTTGTGAAACATGGACATGGATGATAACAATATCTCCAGTAAATACTTACGAATAAACAATCTCGGATAAGAGCGAGATTGGAATAGTTATCTCTTACCCTAGGTCCAATATGCTTCGTATGTATCTGAACCTCCTGTATATTGATTTAAATAAGGTCATTGACTTATTACAGAATCATATTTATTTTTATGATATCATATATGGTTCACTTATGACTTTATATTACGCGTTCTTTCGTAAATTTCATGTCAATGAAGCGTTTTGGGTAAAAAGTTTAATTTATCGTACGTGTTTGGACTTGTTGTTCTAAATATTCTTACTTATATCCTGATATACTTAAGTCCAGAATTTAAAACATGATATATATAGTATATACACATATATATTATAGATCGATTAAATGGAATGAAATACACCGTTCATGGAGACGGTAGGCCGTACGTATGCATGAACGCTGTTTTCGTTTCCTTATTGAATTGAATGAAATTAAGTATATGAAATACATATATATACACATAAATCCAGTATCATTATTATGTCATATATTTCATGATTACTTATTATATATACTTTATAATAATTCATGAATGGTTAACATAGAGAATGAATCTCATCGCGTTGTGGAGACGGTAGTCCGTACGTACGCACGAGCGATGATATTGTTCCCATGATAGTGGAATTGTATTGAAATGTATGTATACTATTTAAGATTCAATATCATTTTACAATATTCACATATAGTTTTTTATTTACACTATTATACCCATTCAAGTATGGTGGTGGTCGAAAACAGATTACACCACGGCGTGGAGACGGTATTCCGTACGTACGCACGTGCGGTGATTTCGTTTTCCATAGGATGGATAGATGGTGAAATAGGGTTGTTTCATAATTATAATAACATATCAGTATATTATTTATACTGATGTTATTAATTCATAATAAAAAAACTAGTGGAGAAAAAGTAGAATAAGAAATAAAGTTGAAATAATCGGTAACAGATATTAGCTCTTCTTTCGACACGCCTCTTTGAGACCTCCTCTTAGGGAACTAAGATTGGTCTTTGAAGAAGACCAGAACCACTAGGATGTTTCTAGGGAATTGGAGAAGAGGAATTGGCAGGGGTTGTCCGAGCTTGAAGGCTCAAAAAGGTGTGAGGAAGAGAGGGAGGAGGTTCCCTTTTATAAGGGAGGAGAGGGGCACCTTTGGAATACCTAAAAATATTATTTTATTATAAAGTCATATTCGGTTTTTAATAGCTCCAAATTGAGTTATTTAGAAGCTAATGTGGGGATGTGTCTAAATACTCTCATCCAATAGATTTTATACAAGTTTAGATTTCTATTTTAACCTTACCATTTAGATTCAACTTTAATTTAAATAATTTTTCTTTTACCGTGTCTTCTTGTTTTTATTACAATATAAGGTTAATAAACTTACTATAATAAGGTAAAAGAACCCCAAGTTGATTATTATTAATATATATAACCTTATATAAGTCCTTTGGCCGAACCTCATATTTTTATGAATAAAATAACAATTAATAATATAATATTTGTTTTAATAACTATTTTATGTCAATTTTGACAGTATTTGGTAATTGATTTCTTTGAAAGTCATAACAGAATGATTAGTTCAAAGAAAAGTTATTTAAATAAATACTAACATGTCATATTAACCTATAATGTCAGTGAAATTCATAAAAAGTCTCAAATTACATTTATTTGGATATTTATATCCTCGATTATGTCAATATTTTATTAATAAGATAATTATTTCATCATCATTGTGTCATAAATAAATTAAATTATTTAATGTCTAAAAATTATAAATAAAATACCATTATGTCGGAAATCTTTTTATATTTCTAATGAATATTTATAGTCAAATTTATCTTATGTACGACCCTATATTAAAAATGATTTAGTTATTAAACTTTGATTTTAACTATTTTAACCCTTCTTTAAATATATTAATAATAAATGTCTTAATCTAATTTATGTGGTCCTAAATAGTCCTATTTTATTCCTAAGGTTGTTTTTGGTCGAATTAAACTTATCCAATAGAATTAAGACATGTGTCAGGGTGATAATAATATCATTTTTAACCTTAATTACTCTATTTACTTTTAACCGTGGTAAAAAAAGTAAAAAGTTATTATTCACCAAAAATTATTTTCGTCTAATTGAACCACATTTTAGTCCTTGATATTAACCTTGCCTCTCATATTTTAGAAATTCCAGTCACAAAAGCAGTAAAATTATGTTTTATGTGAATTTTCAAATTCTCCTAGGAGGTGGGTAAAAGACGGTGAAAAGTTCAATAAAATTTATATATATCTAAAATTATTATAAAATGACTCCAATGAATTACATTGAACTTATATAGGTATTGTGTATCAATTTTTACCTAAAATAAATTTTAAAAAAATAAATTATTATTTAAATAAAAAGTCGGGTTTTAAATAGTAACCCAATGTTTTCACTATTAATCAAAAATTAAAAGTTTTCAGAAAAATACCAAAATTTCTCCCTAGGGTAATTTCGATATTACGAATCCAAAAATGAAGTCCATTTTGAAAGATAAAATTTAAAAAATTTCAAAAATTGGTTATCACTATTCATAACGGCTAGTTTTAATAATATTTTAATATCATATCGTTGATTAGTGAAACTCGGTATTGCATACGACGCAAGCTATCGAGAAAGGTCGCGATTGCGTGTAATGCAAGGCATGTCAGGGATGCGTGTAGTGCAAGCTAATTTTGGGTTAGCGAACAACACAAGAAATCAATATAATTAAAAAGAATATTTTTCATAAAATCTCAGGGTGTTACAGATACCTTGGTTCCGTTTTACAAAACACATTGGATGAGATCAAGATGAATATTAATTGACACTATGGATGGGTCATCCATGCCCCAAATAATGATTGGGGTTGATCAATTATTTTACCTAAATTTCATAATGGTATAGTTATACCTCCATGCTCATGTTCTATGAGAGTTATGAAACCCAATATAAATATGAATGGTCGTCATTGAGTTACACATCATTCCTTGACTATTAATGTGTATATATATACACACATATGTATATATGTATGTGTTTAATATTTATATAAATACATGCCTTCATATATAAATGTACATGCATGGTGATATCTTATATGAGACATCTGAGATAGACTGATGTCGGCAGTTTCCATCAAGTACCTGTTGAGAAACCTGTTCTGATTTCATTTGTTAATTTAATGTCTTACATATATTATTATATGAACACTGCTCAATTTAATTTCACAGATTTGATAGTCATAGAAACTGTTGGAGGGGTCCTATTGATTTTATCTGACCTCTTTTTCAGCCTATTAGTTAGTACCCAAATAGACATTGTTGAAGTTCAATGTAAAAAAGGAAGAATCTGGTTTTGGATGCATTCCTTACTATCCAATGATGGATAATGGGAGAAGGGGACCAAGCCTATTCTCCTGAAGGTATTTTAGAAATCTTGTTGTTTTTTTGTTGTGTATACCATACTACATATGCATGTACTCTTTGACGTGGGTACTTCCCATTTTCTTTAGCATCGCAAGATGATTATCATTTTATATGTGATATTGTTTAAGTTTATGGTTATTTAGTTTATCTAGATTATTATTATTCTAATACTAGTTATTTACCATTCTTTAAAATTCTTACTCATATTGTATTCCACATTGGAATATTCTAATAATTAAAATATTTTATCCCCACCATACAATCAAAGAACCACACAATTAGTCAACAACATCTTACATATGACGAGGTGTGCTTGAGGATATGTGTCTAACCTGGTTCAGTTACATTCTAGTGTGCCAGGTCAGAGATGCTACATTTGTAGTGAGAAGAGAAACTATTGATCCCACCAAAACATTGAAGTGAGATGAAAATACCCTATTTTTAATTAGGGAAGTTTCATTTTTGGATGGTCAGAGACACCTTATATTTATTTAGGATTAGATCAAGCCACATGAAATCCAACTAAAACTCCTCCATTTTCAAGGTAAAAAATTCTCTTCCAACATCATTTCTGGGTGATTTGAGTTTCTTATGTTGTGTTTGAATGCTTATATTATATTTAATATTTCTCTTCCTTTAAATATTACTTCCCATATATATTTTTAGGTTCCTCCTTGGTTAACAAGAATTTATTTTTGGTTATTGATGGGAATTAATACATCTTTTGACTAAGGTGGAATTGATAATTTATATCTTTTATTAGGATGATTTAACATCATGGTAGGTGGTCCTAATGTATTTTTTACTATTTAAGATGGGTTCAAACTTTTGTGTTTTATAATCCCAAAATCCATGTAAAATTTATTATAATTGAAATTAAATTATTAATTATATATAAATTTCAGAATTATTATTATTATTAGAATCATGAGGATTTCTATATGGATTCATTTTGTGTCATGGTCACTGATGAACATGAATTTGAATGACAGTTTGTTTGAATTTGTGCTCAAGACATTAATATATATTCTTTGAGTTATGTAATATAATTATGATCCTATTTATTTTCTCATAGCCTCCATGATTAATGATATGTGAGTGATTATTAATGACCTACTTTAGGATTTATCCAAATGGAAATTTGGAGTTTGGATTAGCCCATTTAAGTTATTGAATAGTAGGAGGATAATGTTCCTCATCAGAATAATTTAGCTTGATTAGGTAGGTTATTCCTTGTATTTTATGTGAATATAGTTTTTTAATATATAAATTGACCAAGCATATATAAAAATATGAGTTGGATGATATAAAAACCATAAATTTAATTTCTTATATTGTATTTTTTGAGATTATTTTTATACCTTTTTTGGAATTTAGATATTTATATGGGGAAGATTTCCCTTTTTTATATTCATGGATTTTGGTGAAATAATACTACCATAATTGATATAATTTTTATGATAGGTGATTTTATTCCCATTATTTAGTATTCATATGACCGAGTAACTTTTCTCGTCATTGGTGGAAGAAATTCCCATTTATATCGCATGAGTCATTACGATATATGAAATTCCTATTACGATGTAGGTTTTTGGGTGTGATGTTATTCCCACGGTGATGGGATGAAATTAAAATATGAATATGATGATATTATAAATTGGATAGTTACCAAGTTAATTATTAAACCCTTCAATGTGGGAAAAAATTCCCATGGTGTAATGATTCCTAAAAAGTAGGCCCGATACCTGTGTGAGAATTTCCATTTGTGGGAGGTGGTTATCTTCTTTTAATGAGGTATTCCATGACCAGGGACTCCATCCCCAAATATAATTATACTTTAAATAGAGACAATATTCTATTTTAATAATGGATTTAGGTTGAGATTCTCAATATTATATTATCTTTTTGGAACACTATACTCTCTCATAATGCAAGTGTCGAGAAGAGATGAAATCTACTTCATTAAAAATTAGGATGCTATGTTCACTTATTGACCATTGTTATTGGGATGATACTACCACTATTATGACATGTCTTTCGGTAATTAGTAATCATTTAATAACTACTATCATTTTACTTGGTGTGATTCCCAATGATGTTCCTTAATTATCAGGATTCACCACCCATGAAATGTTTGGTATTCAATGATGATAAATTATTACAATTCATATGACTAAGGACATAATTTTCAGCTTTTATCCATATGATATACTCAAATAAATTTTAGAAACAGTCAATGCAGGTAATGTTTCTCTTGATTTGATGAATACTATCCATGCTTATGACATATTTATTATTTTTATAAAGATTTTTATAAATTTAAGATCATCTCACACTATTCATGATAATTTATATATCAGCATTTTGGTAAACTATTGATGGTGTACTACTATGTTGTAATCATACTTTTCTTATACTCCATATAACCCAGTAAGATATTAGGGCCACATGTATCGATAAGGTAAAGGGACAGGTACATGATGGGTGATCCATTGGTGTTTTAATAGTGTTAGTAGATAAGACCATTTAAGGAATCTAGTCTATGTTTTGAAGTTATATCATTCTTTCAGTTTTGTGGGGTTATTTTATCATGGATGGACCATGTCTCACACTATGCTTATGTGTGCAATCATGATATTTGTAGTTATCTAATATAGTCATAGAATACATGGGATTAATTACAAGATGATAATCTATACAATTAATGAAACATTATTATGTTAATTTTTCTTAATGTTAAAATTACTTTTTTTCACATCTATATTTTAGTGTATAATATCCCCTAATTATAATGGCCTTTACAATTATTGAGTCGCCTATGTATAGGTGAATACGCATATGAGGTATATAGTTACATCATGTTTTTATGATATCTGTGTTCTATTATGTGGGATATAATATTATTTTTAGTATAAATTAAACTCATTTTTTTATAAACATGAACATAAATGGGAATTTTTTAACATGAAACAAAACAATATTATGTGGCCTAAGAAATTAAGATATTCAGTGGGATCTAGAACCTCCACATCACTCACCTCCTCTTATTTTTTAAAATGTCCGAATTTTTAATTCTCATATTCACCAAACACATAATCATATTTTTTTTCTCACAAATTATTTTCATATATACATTAACTATTCCTGACTATTTTAAGTGATTTGATCCCATTATTCCCAAATATTGAAGAGAAAGTAACTATAAATTTACAGAATCCAGTTCATTATTGTGATGACCACATTATGTTTTAATTATAATTGTCATGTAATTATATCCAGACATTATTATAATGAGGATTTACTCAAAATTTGAAAAACGTGTTCTTTCAACCTTTCATTTTACAATAATTTGATATTTATTGAATATTTAATTTTTAAAATTGCAGGGATAATTTTTTTTGCCCAGAAAATAAACTACATCACTATATAGGGAATAAAACCTAACTGAGTTGTAACGTACAACTAAAATGTAACATCACGAATTATAATAAATTAATATTTTTCGATTAAATTAAATATATTTGATTGCATGTGTTTCATGATAAATAATGTTATTATTTAGTTACACATAACAACATATAAATATTTCACTACATTAAACAATTAGATAAGATTTTGGTATAAGAAAAAATATGTTTTTCTTACGATACACACAATATGAGTTGTTTTTAATGATTGTGTTACATGAAGTATCGAGTTTTACCGAAATACAATATAATATTTATATTATATTTAAAATATTATAATAATTTTCACATAGTTTTTCGAATGAAATAAATGAATAATATTAACAAAAATAAGAAAACATGGTTGAAAATATTTTATAAAATTAATTCTTTAGTTATCAATTAATTAGAAATAAATATAAAAATCAACTTAATATTAAGGGAGAGTTTTTATAAAAAAAATATTTTTATAACCATAAAGATGTTTTGTCATTATAATTGAAAATAATCACTATTAGTGACTAATATTATTTAAATTCATATAAGATAAATTAAAAAATGACATTCATCCAAAAAAATTTCATTATATAATAACAATATATCTAATTTTAGGCCTAAAAGATTATTTTTCTAATAAGAAGTTTTAAGCCTTTTAATTGTAGACCTATTTCAAAAATAATTTTTGGAAACATTATAAAATTTATATTAAGAATTTAAATTATTTTTTAATTTTTACATTCAAAATTTACAATGGTGGAATTTGGGGTATTTTTATGTGAAGTTTTATTTATTTCTAATAATGAAAAATAATGAATTTTTATTGAAAACATATTTTCATATAATTTATTTAAATAGATAAATAATATTTTTCTTATTTTTAATGTATAGATAGATCAATTATAAATAATTTATTAAAATTTCTTTCATTAGAATCTTTTTTACATTTATATCGTATTTAAAAACATTTCAAAAAGATGAACTTTTCCCTGTAAAAACCACTTTTCTTCTACCATATTCGGGAATAATTTTAAATTAATTTCTTCCACTTATGTGTCAAAATTTGGAAAAATGGATTCTATATAGATTAGAAGAATATTCAAAAATATATATTAAGGTATACATAGTTTAAACTTTTAGTTGAATTAATTAAAATTAATTTTTTCATTGAGTTAATAATTAATTTATTTAGTGGTTAAAAATTACCATATAGGGACCAATAACCTATAAAAATGAAAAAAATCCCTTGTATGGACATATTTGAACCATTTACTCCCTTTTATAAAATATATACTATTATTGGAGGCTCGCGGTTTAAGGTAGACCTCTAAATAGTGTTTTACTTTTTGTATCTACAATAATAGAACTCCTCATATACTATAAAAGGGTACTTAACCCCCCCCCATATTCACACCACTAAATCCTTTTAGATAATACTAAACCATAAGAAATAAGCTCCCAGATTCTCTCAATTCATCTAAAAAGTATAAATTTGGTCAAAAATCCAATCAATTAATTCCTTTGTTGAAAACCAAAAGGATTTACCCAAACAATGTGATGTTTGAACATGCCTGAAGAAAGTCAATACGTAAGGTTAGAGTTTTCTCATATCACTTTTATTTCTGTGACACACATGTTATGTTCAGAACATGTTCTTGTTTTATGGTGTATATACTTCCCTATGAAATTTAATATCACCAGTTTAATTTAATTCATTATATTAATTATTTCAATTAATTTTATTCTTTCCTAGATCTACAAATTCAAAATTTATATAAATTTAATGGGGATTTCTAGTCTCACTTTTATTTTTATGAGACCTATTACATATTAGCCACTCATTTCTATTTTCTGGTCTATATAATTCTCAATGAAGTATTATATGATTCTTGTCATCAAATTTATCGGTATTTACTTATCTATATGATGATCTATATTTCATGGGGTTTTACGGTTCAAATGATACCAAATAGTTATGTTAATTTTGATTCAATTTTACTTTTTTTACAAAGATGTTTTTTTATACACCTACATTCATTGACAATGTAAATATACTTACGTTGATCATTTTATATCCTTGAATGTAATTATTTTTAGGATATATATGGTTCATGTAATGTTATTATTCCATGGGAATTTTGATTTAATGTTACCAATATTCTATAATTTTATTTCGACAATCTCATTGTTTACAATGAATGTTTATGATTCAACTTCCATTGATGAAATTTTATGATCAATCTCTAAATTATTATCATGATTTATCCCCTCCCCATGTTTTTATTATATATTAATTTATTAGTTATACTTGTACACACTTTGGTACTTCTGATAATTTTGAAATTGTTTTTAAGAATATATATCTCTATTTCCCTATTTTTTCAATACGTTGTATTATTTAAAATCCATATTTCCAAGAAATGTTAGAATATTTTTATTTCTTTTTTTAAGATAAATTCCATTAAAACATATTTTAATAATTATTTTTTTTTTAAAAAGGTTTTATAAATCTTATTCAAAATATTAATAATAAATTTACACTGTTATTTTTAACGAAAAAGAATTTCAAAATGTTTTATAATTTAAAATGTTTTTAATGAATAAAAAATAATTTACACATGAATTGTTTAAATTATTTTTAAATCATATTTCATACATTTTCAAATTGTATGTTAATGAAAATATTTTTAGGGTGCTTTATGTAACACCCAAGACTTTTATGAATTTTTTTTTATGTTATATAAATCGTCAAAGGAATCTTTCAATACACACAACACTATCTTGGCTTGATTTACACGCATTCGTGACCTTCCTCGATAGCTTGCATCATACACAATACCGAGTTTTACTAAACAACAATATGCTATTAAAATATTATTAAAATGAGCTGTTATGAATAGTAATACCCACTTTTTGAAATTTTGAAAATTTTATTTTTCAAAATGGACATCATTTTTGGATTCGGAATATCGAAATTAGCCTAGGTGAAATTTTGGTATTTATTTGAAAACATTTAATTTTTGATGAATAGTGAAAACACCGGGTTACTATTTAAAAACCGACTTTTTATTTAAATAATTATTTATTTTATTTAAATTTATTTTAGGTCAAATTTATACATAATACCTATATATGTTCAATGCAATTCATTGGATTCATTTTATAATAATTTTAGATATATAAAAATTTTATTGAACTTTTCACCGTCTTTTACCCCCCTCCTAGGAGAATTTTCAAATTCATGTAAAACATAATTTTACCACTTCTGTGAGTGGAATTTCAAAAATACGAGAGGAACGGTTAATATAAAGGACTAAAATATGGTTCAGTGAGATGAAAATAATTTTTGGTGAATAGTAACTTTTTACTTTTTTACCACGGTTAAAAGTAAATATGGTAATTAAGGGTAAAAGTGTTATTATTATTACCCTAAAACATATCCTAATTCTATTTTATAAGTGTAATTCGACCAAAAACAACCTTAGAAATAAAATATGACCATTTAGGCCCACTTGGATTATATTAAGACATTTATGATTAATTTATTTAAAGAAGGGTTAAAATAGTTAAAATCAATGTTTAATAACTATATCATTTTTAATATAGGGTTATACATAAGATAAATTCGTCTATAAATATTCATTAGAAAGAAAAAAATATTTCCTACATAATGGTATTTAATTTGTAATTTTTAGGATTAAAATAATTTAATTTATTTATGACACAATGATGATGCAGTAATTATCTTATTAATGAAATATTGACATAATTGATGTTATAAATACCCAAATAAATGTAATTTGAGACTTTTTATGAATTCCAATAATTTTATATGTTACCATGACGTGTTAGTATTTATTTAATTAACTTTTTTCGAACTAATAATTCTGTTATGATTTTCACAAAAATCAATTACCAAATAGTGTCAAAATTGACATAAAATAGTTTTTAAAACAAATATTATATTATTAGTTGTTATTATATTTCAAAAAATATAAGGTTCGACCAAGATACTTATATAATGTTAGGTGTATCATTAAAGGACCACATTGGGGTCTCTTTGATGTCTATGGAATCTTTAATAACTATATAATATAAAAATACAATGTGACATGGTAAATGTCAATCTAATTAACTAAGAGTTAAAACTAAAAGATAAGGTTAATATAATGCCCTAAACTTGTCAAAATTCTATTGGATGAGATAATTTGACCCATACCCACGTTATATTCTAAATATATCAATTTTGAGTCATTAAAAACCCAATATGACTTTATAATAAAGTAGTATTTTTAGTTTTTCCAAAGGTGCCCCTCTCCTCCCTTATAAAAGGGCCCCTCCTCCCTCTCTTCCTCACACCACATTGATCCTTCAATCTCGGACAACCCCTGAAAAATTATCTTCTCCACTTCCCTAGAAGCATCATAGAGGTCCTGGTCATCTTCAATGACCAATTATAGTGCCCTAAGAGAAGGTCTCAAAGAGGCACTTCAAAGAAGAGGTAATGTCCGTTACTGATTCTTTCAACTTTATTTATTCTTCCAATTCTTCTTATTTAGTTGTTTCATTATGAATTGATAACATCAGTATCTCTAATATATGCATATGTTTTTATAAGTCTGAAACAACCCTATTTCACCATCTATCCATCCTACAGAAAATGAAATCACCGCGCGTGCGTACGTACGAAATACCGTCTCCACGCCGTGGTGTAATCTATTTTCCACCACCACCTTATATGGATGGGTATAATGGTGTAAATAATAACTATATATGATTATTTTAATGTAATATTGTTTCTGAAATAGTAAACATACACTCCAATAGAATTCCACTATCATGGGAACGATATCATCGCTTGTGCGTACGTACGGAATACCGTCTCCACGAGGTGATGCGACTCGTTCTACATGATCTTCATTTCATAATAATTATAAATATGAATTGAATGAATGAATATGATATATATATTACACTAATACCATTCTGGAAATTAGGAATCTATAACCTAAATAGATGAATAAGAATTTATTCGACAAAACACGCATAAGAACAAATAGCAATAGACAAGTGAATAACAAGTAACAATGAAATATTACTAATAAGAACCTAAGAATATGACCATGTATGATAACATAAAAATGTGTATGATTATGGAATAATTCAATGACATTATATAAATCATTATACAGGAGGTTCGGACACTTATGAAGCAAATCGGACCTAAGGTAACAGACAATCTCGCAATCTCAATTTTTATCCGAGATTGGTTATACTTCAGAAATTACTGTGGAATATTTATCATCCAAATCCATGTTTCCTCAATATGTAATATTTATATCATTCTAAAATTTTTAAAATCTAATTTTACCCTTCGGTGAGTTTTTAGTAAAAGATATGAAAGGAATCTTTTTTCGTTTTTCGTACGAGGTACTTTTTCACTTTTCCTACATAAGTACGAGAAGAATGTTTTTTTAACTTATACGACATGAATGGGTTTTTAAAACATTATTTCCAAGAATAATCTTTTAAATTTTTATTTTTAATCAACATCATTCAGTTTAAAATTGTATGACATGTTATGAAAGGAAAAATGTTTTTGAAGTAGAAAGGATATTTTCCTCAAGAATGGAGTTCAAGTGTTTTATCAAAATTATTTTCCATCTAAGATAATATAGGGTTCTGTTTCTATCCCTATTTTTACATTGATTTGATTATGTTGTGATGGAATTATTTTTATGAATTCCTTTGTCTTATATGAATTGTTTTATGATGTCACGATGTTTAAGAATCCCATTTTTATTACATGGGTTATGAAATGATGTATGAGTTTTTTGATTTTTTGGCACACATAATAATGGTATCATTATGAGATGGGTGAGACCTATATCTCCCTCCAATGCATTGGGTAAAGATTTATATCTCATGACATAGACATGGATGGAACGGCAGGTTAAATCGTTTCATTGAAACAGGACTAAAACGAGGAGTGAAATCGGTTCAGAAATGGACATTGTCCACTAAGATAGTCTTGGAAATGAGTCTTGACTACTAAGAAATTATTTTCTATGATTATGTGTGTATGACACAAAGCTTCATGTTTTAAGTTATGATTATTGGGATTACATTTCACTACTATGATTTATCCCATGTTATGAAATTATGATCTCTTTTGTAGGTTATGATTTTCAAAATGTTATGTTCTTATGAATATGATGTGATTGATATTTCTTTTGTTTACCCTTACTGAGCATTTGACCTCACCCTTTTGTATGTTTTCATTCCCCAGGTCAGGAAGAAGGTTATTAAGTATGATATTCCAAAAAGGGACTCCAGATATGATGAAATAAATGGGAGACAATGTAGATGCTTTATGAACCAGTTGTTTATGATTCCTAGTTTCTAAAGACACTATAACTATACGGTCCTTTCCAATTTTTGTTATATGTTGTAACAAGTGTGCTTCAATTTTGAAGTATTAACAATGTATGTAATGTATGGGTCTCTATATTTGGTATCAGAGGAAAGGTATATCCACCCTTTGGAAACTAGGATGTGAAATCCTTAGTAAGAACCCTAAGGATAAGTCTAAGAATAGAACACAATTTTAGTATTTTATAAATGGCCATGAACAACCTATGATAAGACCTTAAGTGTGAATTTTTATTCTTGATTATGTGGTTTTCCTATTATAATAAGTGTTGCTCACACTATTCTTCTTGGTTTTAGTCAATGGCTGGAACCTGAAGGAACCACGTTAATGCGGAATGCGACGGGCAATGTAATGATTGTCCCCCTGAGCAACCAAATGTTATAGGAGATGGAATGAAAAATCTTTTAGCCATGCTCACAAAACTTTATTAATCTATGAAACATGCAGGACTTCCAAATGAGAAAAGAAAGGAGCAACATTCTATTGAATCCTTCATGAGGCAGCATCCACCTTCATTCAGCGGGTCTTCTGATCCATTAGTTGCTGAACAATGGATCAGTACCACTGGAAAGATATTTTCTGTTCTTCAAAGTTCTTAACATGATAAAGTCATCTTAGCAGTTTATCGCTTGGAAGGTGAAGCTGATCAGTGGTGGAATCTTATCAAAAATACGAGGAAAAGGGATGAAATTGAATCCATGGAATGGGATGAGTTCGAGAACATATTTTTCAATAATTGCTTCCCTCGTATTCTCCGAACAAAGAAGGAGAAGGAGTTTCTTGAAATAAAACAAAAGGTTGATGAATCTGTTGGTACCTACGAAGAAAATTCTACAAGACTTGCAAGTTATTCTTCTGGTATTATTATCAACCTGAGTGTAAGATCGATCGATTCTTTATTAGATTAAAACCAAGTCTTCAAAGGGCGTTATCCATAAGGGACTTCAATAGATACGAAGAAACTGTTCGATGTGCTCTCAAAGTTGAGATGGAGATTGGAGTAACCCATCAGTCATATGGGTTTAATAAGAAGAGGAAAATGGAATTCAAAGGAATATCTAAAGAGCACACTGAAAAGAAGATGAGTTTTCCCTTATGCTCAAAGTGTGGAAAGAAACATGGAGGGAGTTGTCTTAAAGGGACAAGTAAATTTTTCAAATGTGGAAAGGAAGGTCATCGGGCATTTGAATGCCGCAATGATGGGAAGAAGATGTCTAGTGATGCGAACAAATAAAAGGCTACCCAGGGTGCTCCTCCTACACTTCAATGTTACAAGTGAAATGAAATGGGTTATTATGCCAATAAATTCCCTAATCCAAGGGTTGTTGATGATGATCTACGTCAAAAAACTCTTAAGTCTAAAGACAAAGGAAAGTCACATGCAATTTCTATCAGCGATGTGGAGTACGGTAACAAAGTGGTGAAAAGGTACACTTACCATACACTCTAAAGTATAAATTTTTTTATTTGATTCTGGATCCACCCACTCTTTTATTTCTGATTAATTTTCTAAGGGTATCATAGTATTACCTCAACAATTAGATGTTGAGTTAGCTGTGACAACCCCTAATGACACAATAGTCGCATCAAAAGTTTATAATTCTTCTTCGATTGAAGTTTGTGGGAAAGTGATTACTGCAAATCTTGTGGTCCTTCCTATAGTGGAATTTGATGTGATTCTTGGCATGGATTGGCTTTCTTTATATGGAGCTCATATCAACTGCCAAATAAGGGAAGTCACATTTCATATTCCAGATCAATCTATGATTGTCTATCGATGCAAGGATGAACATAACATTCTAGTGGAAATTTCTTCCATATAATGGGTCTTGATTCCACTAAATGAAGGTTATTTATCTCAAATGGTTGGTGAAAAACTCATGATTAATAATATGACCATTGTACGGGAGTTTGATGATGTCTTTCCAGAGGAATTTTCGGGTCTTCCACCAAATCGTGAAGTCGAGTTTTCAATATGACGTGTACCGGGTGCTTTGCCTATTTCCAAGACACCTTATAGAATGGCCCCAATTGAGTTCCAGGAATTGAAGAAGAAACTCCAACAGAATCTTGATAAGGGATTCATACACCCTAGTGTGTCACCTTGGGGAGAAATTGTTCTGTTTGTTACGAAAAAAGATGGATCAATGAGACTCTGCATTGATTATCGAGAACATAACAAGATCACTATCAAGAAAAAATATCCTCTCCCGCACATTGATGAATTATTTTACCAACTATGCGGAGCTCAATACTTTTCCAAGTTTGTTCTTTGTTCAGGGGATGATCAAATAAGGGTCAAAAGGGAGGATATACCAAAGACACCTTTCCGTACAAGGTATGGACACTATGAATTTATAGTGATGCCATTTGGTCTTACTAATGCCCCTACTATCTTCATGGATCTGATGAATAGAGTCTCTAGAGACTATCATGATCAGTTTGTGCTAGTCTTTATAGACGATATTCTTGTCTATTCAAAGAGCAAGGAAGAACATGAAGATCACTTGAGAATTATATTGAAGACCCTGAGAAAGGAGAACCTTTATGATAAATTTACCAAGTGTGAATTTTGACTTAAAAAAGTTGGATTTTTGGGTCACATAACCTCAAAAGAGGGGATATCTGTGGATCCAGCAAAAACAGAGGTTATCGAAAGATGGTCGAGACCAACAACAGTAACTGAGATATGAAGTTTTCTTGGTTTCGGCTGGATATTATTGACGTTTTTTGAATGATTTTTCATGAATATCTAATCCACTCACTATGTTGACTTGGAAAGGAGTTAAGTTTGTTTGGACGAAGGAATGTGAAGAAAATTTCAAGGATTTGAAAAGAAGGTTATCCAGTGCACCTATGCTCACACTGCCTTGTAGTGGAGAAAGGTTTGTGATCTATAGTGATGCATCCAAGAAGGGATTGAGGTGTGTTATCATGCAAAATTATATTGTTATAGCTTATGCCTCACGACAGTTGAAAATCCATGAGAAAAATTACCCAACACATGATTTGGAGTTAGCTGCGGTAATCTTTGCATTAAAGATTTGGAGGCATTATCTTTATGGAGAAAGGTGTGATATTTATACTGATCATAAATGTTTAATGTATATTTTCACACAAAAGGAGCTGAATATGCACCAAAGTAGATGGTTGGAGCTGATTAAGGATTAAGACTGCTCAATTCATTACCACACTAGGAAAGCAAACAAGGTGGCAGATGCATTAAGTCGACAAGACCATGCCAGTTTATCCATGATGAGGATAAAAAAAGATCCAATATTTATGGATTTACAAAGGATGGATATTGGAATTATAATGGAAGGGGAAAAATTGTATCTTTCTCAAAATGAATTTTCAACCATCTATAAATTTGAAGATTAAAGATGCACAGAAAGAAGATGTTGAGTTACAAAAGAAGGTGAGAAACATTCCTGAATTCAACCTTGATTGTGATGAGATAATAAAGATCAGGAATCAGGTTTGTGTTCCTCCCATCCCAGAATTAAAGAATGAGCTGTTGGATGAGGCTCATAGTTCTTCATTCTCTATTCATCCTGGAAGCACGAAGATGTATAGGGACATAAAAGAGTACTTCTGGTGGGATGGCATGAAAAGAGATGTTGCTGAATATGTCTATTGATGCTTGGTTTGTCAGAAAGTTAAATCTGAGAGACAAAAGTCTAAGGGGATGTTACAAACATTACCCATACCTGAATGGAAATGGGGAAAATCACTATGGACATTGTCACCGGACTTCCAAAAACATCCAAAGGCAATAATGCTATCTGGGTCATAGTTGATCGTCATACAAAGTCGGCACACTTCATTGCTATTAGAGAGGATTTCTCTCTGGATCATCTTTCCAGGATATATGTGAAGGAATTGGTAAGATTGCATGAAGTACCACTTTCTATTATATCTGATTGGGATCCAAGGTTTACCTCAAAGTTTTGGCAAAGTCTTCAGTATACTCTAGATACAGAGTTGAGTTTTAGCATTTATTATCATCCTAAGACAGACGGTCAGTCTGAGAGGACAATTAAAACTCTTGATGATATGTTGAGAGCTTGCTCTGTGGATTTTAAAGGAGGTTGGGATCTACAACTACCTTTGGTGAATTTCCTTGTAATAATTTCTTTCACTCTAGTATTCAGATGGTTCCTTATGAAGCTCTCTATGGAATGAAATGCAGGACTCCAACTTGCTGGGATGAAGTTGGGGAAAGAAAGATATTAGGACATGATCTTGTTGATGAGATGGCAGAAAAGGTCAGATCTATTCAACAACACATAAGATTTGCTCAGAGTTGAGAAAAAGGTTTTGTCGATAACCGATGAACATAACTAGAGTTTTAAGTGGTTGATAAAGTGTTCTTACGAATAACTCCTTGGAAGAGAGTAATGAGATTTGGAAAGAAGGGAAAGCTGAGCCCTAGGTATATCGGTCTTTTCGAAATATTGGATCATATTGGGAAGGTTGCTTACCCAGTGTCTCTTCCATCGAATCTCTCTCAAGATCACGATGTGTTCCATGTATCTCTCATAAGAAAGTACATACCTGATCCTTCACATGTACTCATCTCATAAGTAGTACCGCTGGAACACGATCTTTCTTATGAAGAACAACCGATAGATATTCTCGATCGTAGTGAAAAATTCCTACGAAACAAGACCACTCGCTTGGTGAAAGTTTTATGGAGGAACCACCAATTAGAAGAAGCTACATGGGAGCTTGATGATATTATGAGGGAGAGGTATCCTAATCTGTTTGTTACAAAGTGACGAATTACAAGGGAGAAATTCATTTTGTGGGGGGTAGAATGTAACACCCGCGAATTTTATGAGAAATATTTTGTTTTTATGTTATATAAATAATCAAAAGAATCTTTCACTACACACAACACTAGCTTTGCTTTCTTTACAAGCAATCGCGACCTTCCTCGATAGCTTGCGTCGTACGCAATACCGAGTTTCACTAAACCATGATATGCTATTAAAATATTATTAAAACTAGCAATTCTGAATAGTAATACCCATTTTTTGAAATTTTGAAAATTTTATTTTTCAAAATGGACTTCTTTTTTGGATTCGGAATATCGAAATTAGCCTAGGGTGAAATTTTGGTATTTTTCTGAAAACTTTCAATTTTTGATGAATAGTGAAAACACCGAGTTACTATTTAAAAACCGTCTTTTTATTTAAATAATTATTTATTGTATTTAAATTTATTTTATCTCATAATTGATACATAATACCTATATAAGTTCAATGAAATTCATTGGAGTCATTTTATAATAGTTTTAGATATATAAAAATTTTATTGAACTTTTCACCGTCTTTTACACATCTCCTAGGAAAATTTTCAAATTCACATAAAACTTAATTTTACCGCTTCTGTGAGTGGAATTTCGAAAATCCGAGAGACACGGTTAATATCAAGGACTAAAATTTGGTTCAATGAGATGAAAATAATTTTTGGTGAATAGTAATTTTTTACTTTTTTTTACCACGGTTAAAAGTAAATAGGGTAATTAAGGGTAAAGGTGTTATTATTATTACCCTAACACATGTCCTAATTCAATTTGATAAGCGTAATTAGACCAAAAACAACCTTAGGGATAAAATATGCCCATTTATGCCCACTTGGATTAGATTAGGACAATTATTATTAATTTATTTAAAGAAGGGTTAAAATAGATAAAATCAAAGTTTAATAACTAAATCATTTTTAATATAGGGTTATACAGAAGATAAATTCAACTATAAATATTCATTAGAAAGATAAAAAAATTTCATAAATAATGGTATTTTATTTGTAATTTTTAGACTTAAAATAATTTAATTTATTTATGACACAATGATGATGCAGTAATTATCTTATTAATGAAATATTGACATAATTGATGTTATAAATAGCTAAATAAATGTAATTTGAGACTTTTTATGAATTACAATAATTTTATATGTTAATATGAAATGTTAGTATTGATTTAATTAACTTTTTTTGAACTAAAAATTTTGTAATGATTTTCAGAAAAATCAATTACCAAATAGTGTCAAAATTGACATAAAATAGTTTTTAAAACAAATATTATACTATTAATTGTTATTATATTCCTAAAAATCTAAGGTTCGGCCAAGCTACTTATATCATGATAGTTGTATCATTAATGGACCACATGGGGGTCTCTTGGATGTATATGGTATGTTTATTAACTATATAATATAAAAATACAAAGTGACATGGTAAATGTCAATCTAATTAACTAAGAGTTAAAACTAAAAGATATGGTTAATATAATTACCTAAACTTGTCTAAATTCTATTGGATGATAGTATTCCGACCCATCCCCACCATAGCTTCGAAATATATCAATTTTTAGCTATTAAAAACCGAATATGACTTTATAATAAAATAATATTTTTAGTTTTTCCAAAGGTGCCCCTCTCCTCCCTTATAAAAGGGCACCTCCTCCCCCTCTTCCTCACACCACTTTGAGCCTTCATGCTCGACCAAACCCTGCAAAATTATCTTCTCCACTTCCCTATGAACAAACTAGAGGTCCTGGTCTTCTTCAAAGACCATTTTTAGTTCCCTATGAGGAGGTCTCAAAGAGGCTCTTCAAAAAAGAGGTAATGTCCATTACCGATTCATTCAACTGTATTTCTTCTTCCACTTCTTCTTATTTAGTTGTTTCATTATGAAGTGATAACATCAGTATAAATAATATACTGATATGTTATTATAAGTATGAAACAACCCTGTTCACCATCTATCCATCCTACTGAAAAATAAATCACCGCGCGTGCGTACGTACGAAATATCGTCTGCACACCGTGGTGTAATCTATTCTCCTTCACCACCTTACATGGATGGGTATAATGGTGTAAATAATAACTATATATGATTATTGTAAAGTGATATTGTTTCTTAAATAGTATACATACACTCCAATACAATTCAATGATCATGGGAATGATATAATCGCTCGTGCGTACGTATGGAATACCGTCTCCACGATGCGATGCGACTCATTCTACATGATTTTCGATGCATAATAATTATATAAATGAATTGAATGAATTAATATGATATATATTAAACTAATATCATTCTGTAAATGAGGTATCTATAACCTAAAAATAGTTATAAGAATTTATTCGACAAAACACGCATAAGAACAAAAAGCAATAAACACCCGAATAACAAGTAACAATGAAATATTACTAACAAGAAGCTAAGAATATGACCATATATGATATCATAAAAATAAGTAAGATTCTAGAATAAATAAATGAAATTATTTAAATCATTATACAGGAGTTTTGGACACTTATGAAGCAAATCAGACCTAAGGTAATGGACAATCTCGCAATCTCAATTTTTATCCAAGATTGTTTATACCTCAGAATTTATTGGGGAATATTTATCATCCAAATCAATGTTTCCTCAATATGTAATATTTATATCCTTCTATAATTTTTTAAATCAAATTTTTCCCTTTGACGAGTTTTTAGTAAATGATATGAAAGGAATCTTTTGTCATTTTTCCTACGAGGTACTTGTTGACTTTTCCAACATAATTACGAGAAGAATGTTTTTTTAACTTATACGACATGAATGGGTTTTTAAAACATTATTTCCAAGAAGATTCATTTACAAGTTTTCAAGTTTATTTTTAATCAACTTCCTTTAGTTTAAAATTGTATGACATGTTTTGAAAAGAAAAAATGTTTTTGAAGTTGAAAGGATATTTTCCTCAAGAATGGAGTTCAAGTGTTTTATCAAAATTATTTTCATCTAAGATAATATATGGTTCTGTTTCTATCCCTATTATTACATTGATTTGATTATGTAGTGATGGAATTGTTTTTATGAATTCCTTTGTCTTATATGAATTGTTTTATGATGTCACTATGTTTAAGAATCCCATTTTTATTACATGGGTTATGCAATGATGTATGATTTTTTTGATTTTGTGGCACACATAAGAATGGTATCATTATTATATGGGTGGGACCTATATCTCCCTACAATTCATTGGGTAAAGATTTATATCTCATGAGATAGACATGGCTGAAATGGCTGGATAAACCGGTTCAGTGAAACATGACTGAAACGAGGAGTGAACTCGGTTCAGAAATGGACATTGTCCACTAAGATAGTCATGGAAATGAGTCTTGACTACAAAGAAATGATTTTCTATGATTATGTGTGTATGACACAAAGCTTCATGTTTTATGTTATGATTATTGGGATTACATTTCACTAATATGATTAATCCAATTTTATGAAATTCTGATATCTTTTCCAGGTTATCATTTTGAAAATTTTATGTTCTTATGAATATGATGTGATTGATATTTATTTTGTTTACCGTTACTGAGCATTTGAGCTCACCCTTTTGTATGTTTTCTTTCCCCAGGCAAGGACGAAGGTTATTATATAAGATATGCCAAAAAGGGACTCTAGATATGATGAAATAAATGGGAGACAATATAGATGCTTTATGAACCTATTGTTTATGTTTCTCAGTTTCTAAAGACACTATACCTAGACGGTCCATTCCTAGTTTTGTTATATGTTGTAATAAGTGTGATTCCATTTTGAAGTATTAAAAATGTATGTAAATTATGGGTCGCTATAGTTGGTATCGGAGGAAAGGTATAGTCATCCTTTGGAAACTAGGATGTGAAATCCTTAGTAAGAACCCTAAGGATAAGTCTAAGAATAGAAAACAATCTTAGTGTTTTATAAATTCTCATGAAAAACCTATGATAAGACCTTAAGTGTGAATTTTTATTCTTTATTACGTGGTTTTCCTATTATAATTAGTGTTTCTCACACTATTCTTCTTGGTTTTAGTCAATGGCTGGAACCCGAAAGAACAATGTCAAAGTAGAATGCGACGGGAAATGCAATGATTGTCCCTCTGAGCAACCAAATGTTAGTGGAGCTGGAATGAAAAAATCTTGTAGCCATGCTCACAAAACTTTCTCAAGCTATGAATCATGAAGGACTTCCAAATGAGAAAACGAAGGAGAAAAATTTTGTTGAATCCTTCATGAGGTAGCATCCACCATCATTTAGTGGGTCTTCTGATCCATTAGTGGCTAAACAATGGATCGGTACCAATGAAAAGTTATTTTCAGTTCTTCAATGTTCTGAACACGGTAAAGTCATCTTAGTAGTTTATCGCTTGGAAGGTGAAGTTGATCAATGGTGTAATCTTATAAAAAATACGTGGCAAATGGATGAACATGAATCCATGGAATGGGACGAGTTCAAGAACTTATTTTTCAATAAGTACTTCCCTCGTATTCTCCGAAAAAATATGGAGAATGAGTTTCTTGAACTAAAACAAAAGGATGATGAATCTGTTGGTACCTACGAAGAAAATTTTACAAGACTTTCAAGGTATTATTCTGGTATTATTATCCAACCTGAGAGTAAGATCGATGGATTCTTTAGTGTCTTAAAACCAAATCTTCGAAGGGCGTTATCCATAAGGGACTTCAATAGCTACGAGGAAATCGTTCGATGTGCTCTCAAAGTTGAGTTGGATATTGGAGTAACCCATCAGTCATATGGGTTTGATAAGAAGAGGAAAATGGAATTCAATGGAAAATCTAAAGAGCACACTGAAAAGAATATGGGTTTTCCCTTATGCTCAAAGTGTGGAACGAAACATGGAATAAGTTGTCTTAAAGGAACAAGTAAATATTTCAAATGTGGAAAGGAAGGTCAACGGGCATTTGAATTCCACAATGATGGGAAGATGATGTCCAGTGATGAGAATAAAGAAAAGGCTACACAGAGTTCACCTCCTACACTTCAATGATACTAGTTCAAGGAAATAGGGCATTATGCCAATCAATGCCCTAATCCAAGGGTTGTTGACGATGATCGACATCAACAAACTCTTAAGGATAATGGAAAAGGAATGTCACATGCAATTTCTATCAGCGATGTGGAGTACGATAACGAAGTGGTGAATGGTACACTTATCATCCACTCTAAAGTATCAAATGTTTTATTTGATTCTGGATCCACCCACTCTTTTATTTCTGAAGAATTTTCTAAGGGTATCACTATATTTCCTCAACAATTAGATGTTGAGTTAGCTGTGACAACCCCTAATGGCACAACAGTCACATCAAAAGTTTATAATTCTTCTCCGATTGAAGTTTGTGGGAAAGTGCTTCCTGAAAATCTTGCGGTCCTTCCTAAAGTGGAATTTGATGTGATTCTTGGCATGGATTGGATTTATTTATATGGATCTCATATCAATTTCCAAATAAGGGAAGTCACATTTCATATTCCAGATCAATCTATGATCGTCTATCGATGCAAGGATGAACCTTACCTTCCAGTGGAAATTTCTTCCATATTATGGGTCTTGATTCCACAAAATTAAGGTTATTTATATCAAATGGTTAGTGAGAAACTCACGATTAAGAATATTCCCATTATACGGGAGTTTGATGATGTCTTTACATAGGAATTTCCAGGTCTTCCCCCAAATCGTGAAGTCGAGTTTTCAATAGAACTCGTACCGGGTGCTTTGCCTATTTCAAAGAAACCTTTTAGAATGGCCCCAATTGAGTTGCAGGAATTGAAGAAGAAACTCCAAGAGAATCTTGATAAGGGATTCATATTCCCTAGTGTATCACCATGGGGAGAAGCTATTCTTTTTGTAAGAAGAATGATGGATCAATGAGACTCTTCATTCATTATCGAGAACTTAACAAGATCACTATCAAGAACAAATATCCTCTCCCACGCGTTGATGACTTAATTGACCAACTACGTGGAGCTCAATACATTTCCAAGATTGATATTCATTTAGGGTATCATCAATTAATGGTCAAAAGGGAGGATATACCAAAGATAGCTTTCCGTACAAGGTATGGACAGTATGAATTTATAGTGATGCCATTTGGTCTTACTAATGCCCCTACAATCTTCATGGATCTTATGAATATAGTCTTTAGAGACTATCTCGATCAGTTTGTGGTAGTATTTATAGAATATATTCTTGTCTATTCAAAGGGAAAGGAAGAACATGAAGATCACTTGAGAATTATATTGAAGACCCTGATAAAGGAGAAGCTTTATGTCAAATTTACCATGTTTAAATTTTGGCTTAAAAAAGTTGCATTTTTGGGTCACATAATTTCAAAAGAGGGGATATCTGTGGATCCAGAAAAAACAGAGGTTGCCGAAAGATGTTCGAGACCAACAAAAGTAACTGAGATCCGAATCTTTCTTGGTTTGGCTGGATATTATCGACGTTTTGTGAAATATTTTTCACGATTATCTAATCCACTCACCAAGTGGACTCGGAAAAGAGTTACGTTTGTTTGGACTGAGGAATGTGAAGAGAATTTAATGGAGTTGAAAAGAAGGTTATCTAGTGCACCTGTGCTCACACTGCCTTGTAGTGGAGAAAGGTTTCTGATCTACCGTGATGCTTCCAAGAAGGGATTGGGGTGTGTTATCATGTAAAATGATATGGTGATAGCTTATGCCCCATGAAAGTTGAAAATACATGATAAAAATTACCCCACACATGATTTGGAGTTAGTTGCGGTAATATTTGCATTAAAGACTTGCAGGCATTATCTTTATGGAGAAATGTGTGATATTTATACTGACTATAAAAGTTTAAAGTATATTCTCACACAAGAGGAGCTGAATATGGGCCAAAGAAGATGGATGGAGCTGATTAAGGATTACGATTGATCAATTCATTACCACCCTGGGAAAGCAAACAAGGTGGCAGATGCATTAAGTCGACAAGACCATGCCAGTTTATCCATGATGAGGATAACAAAAGATCAAATATTTATGGATTTACAAAGGATGGATCCTAGAAATATAATGGAAGGGGAAAAATCGTATCTTTATCAAATGAATTTTCAACCATCTAAACATGTGAAGATTTAAGAGGCATAGAAGGAAGATACAGAGTTACAAAATAAGGTGAGAAATGTTCCTGAATTCAACCTTGATTGTGACGGGATAATAAAGTTCAAGAATCAGGTTTGTGTTCATCCCAACCCAGAATTAAAGAAGGACCTGCTGGACGAGGCTCATAGTTCATCATTCTCTATTCATCCTGGAAGCACGAAGATGTATAGGGACCTAAAAGAGTACTTCTGGTGTGATAGCATGAAATGAGATGTTGCTGAATATGTTTCTCGATGCTTGGTTTTTCAGCAAGTTAAAGCTGAGAGACAGAAGTCTAAGTGGATGTTACAACCATTACCCATACCCGAATGGAAATGGGAAAACATCACTATAGACTTTGTCACCGGACTTCCGAAAACATCTATAGGCAATAATGATATCTGGGTCATCGTTGATCGTCTTACAAAGTCGGCACACTTCATTGTTATTAGAGAGGATTTCTCTTTGGATTAGCTTGCCAGGATATATGTGAAGGAAGTGGTAAGATTTCATGGTGTACCAATTTCTATTATATTTGATCAGGATCCAAGGTTTACCTCAATGTTCTAGAAAATTCATCAGTATACTCTAGATACAGAGTTGAGTTTCAGCACTACTTATCATCCTCAGACATACGGTCAATCTGGGAGGACAATTAAAACTCTAGAAGATATGTTTAGAGCTTGCTCTATGGATATCAAAGGTGGTTGGGATCAACACCTACCTTTGGTTGAATTTTCTTATAATAATAGCTTTCACTCCAGTATTCAGATGGCTCCTTATAAAGATCTCTATGGAAAGAAATGCAGGACTCCAACTTGCTGGGATGATGTTAGGGAATGAAAGCTATTACAACCTGATCTTGTTAATGAGATGGAAGAAAAGGTCAGATCTATTCAACAACACATAAGAGAAGCTCAGAGTCGACAAAAAAGTTATGTCGATAACCGAAGAAAAGACCTAGAGTTTGAAGTGGGTGATAAAGTGTTCTTACGAATATCTCCTTGGAAGAGAGTAATGAGATTTGGAAAGAAGGGAATGCTGAGCCCCAGGTATATCGGTCCTTTCAAAATACTGGATCGTATTGGGAAGGTTGCTTACCGATTGGCGCTTCCACCGAATCTCTCTCAAGGTCACGATGTGTTCCATGTATCTCTCCGGAGAAAGTAAATACCTGATCCTTCAAATGTACTTAGCTCATAAGTTGTACTGTTGGAACAAGATCTTTCTTATGAAGAATAGTCAATAGATATTCTGAATCGTAGTGAAAAAGTCCTATGAATCAAGACCACTCACTTGGTGAATGTTTTATGGAGGAACCACCAATTAGAAGATGCTACATGGGAGCTTGAGGATATGATGAGGGAGAGGTATCCTCATCTGTTTGTTACAAAGTGACGTATTTCGAGGGCGAAATTCATTTTAAGGGGGGTAGAATGTAACACCCGAGACTTTTATGAGAAATATTTTGTTTTTATGTTATATAAATCATCAAAGGAATCATTCACTACACACAACACTAGCGTGGATTTCTTTAAAAGCAATGGAGACCTTCATCGATAGCTTGCATCGTATGCAATACCGATTTTCACTAAACAACGACATGCTATTAAAATATTATTAAAACTAGCCGTTATGAATAGTAATTCCCACTTTTTGAAATTTTGTAAATTTTATTTTTCAAAATGGACTTCGTTTTTGGATTCGGAATATCGAAATTAGCCTAGGGTGAAATTTTGGTATTTTTCTGAAAACTATCAATTTTTGATGAATAGTGAAAACAACGGGTTACTATTTAAAAACTGACTTTTTATTAAAATAATTATTTATTTTATTTAAATTTATTTTCTGTCAAATTTGATACATAATACCTATATAAGTTCAATGCAATTCATTGGAGTCATTTTTAATAATTTTAGATATATAAAAATTTTATTGAACTTTTCACCATCTTTTACCCACCTCCTAGGAGAATTTTCAAATTCACATAAAACTTAATTTTACCGCTTCTGTGAGTGGAATTTCAATAATACGAGAGACACGGTTAATATCAAGGACTAAAATGTGGTTCAATGAGATGAAATTTTTTTTCGTGAAAAGTAACTTTTTACTTTTTTTACCACGGTTAAAAGTAAATAGGCTAATTAAGGGTTAAAGTGTTATTATTATTACCCTAACACATGTACTAATTATCTTGGATATGTGTAATTCGACAAACAACAATCTTAGGAATAAAATATGTCAATTTAGGCCCACTTGGATTAGATTAGGACATTTATGATTAATTTATTTAATGAGAGGTTAAAATAGTTAAAATCAAAGTTTAATAAATAATTTTTTTAATATATGGTTATGCATAAGATAAATTCGACTATAAATATTCATTAGAAATATAAAAATATTTCCTACATAAGGGTATTTTATTTTTAATTTTTAGACTTAAAATTATTTAAGTTATTTATGACACAATGATGATGCAGTAATTATCTTATTAATGAAATATTGACATAATTGATGTTATAAATACACAAATAAATGTAATTTTAGACTTTTAATGAATTCAAATAATTTTATATGGTAATATGACATGTTATTATTTATTTAATTAACTTTATTCTAACTAATCATTCTGTTATGATTTTCACAAAAATCAATTACCAAATAGTGTCAAAATTGACATAAAATAGTTTTTAAAACAAATATTATATTATTAATTGGTATTATATTCCGAAAAATATAAACTTCGGCCAAGATAGTTATATTATGATAGGTGTATCATTAATGGACCACTTGCGGTCTCTTGGATCTATATGGTAAATTTATTAACTATATAATATAAAAATACAAAGTGACATGGTAAATGTCAATCTAATTAACTAAGAGTTAAAACTAAATGATAAGGTTAATATATTGACCAAAACTTGTTTAAATTCTATTGGATTAGAGTATTTCGACCCATAACCACCTTAGCTTCGAAATATATCAATTTGGAGCTATTAAAAATCGAATATGACTTTATAATAAAATAATATTTTTAGTTTTTCTAAAGGTGCCCCTCTCCTCCCTTATAAAAGGGCACCACCTCCCTCTCTTCCTCACACCACTTTTAGCCTTCATGCTCGGAAAAACCATGAACAATTCTCTTCTCCACTTCCCTAGAAACATCCTAGAGGTCCTGGTATTCTTCAAATACCAATTTTAGTGCCCAAATAGGAGGTCTCAAAGAGGCACTTCAAAGAAGAGGTAATGTCCGTTACCGATTCTTTCAACTCTATTTCATCTTCCACTTCTTCTTATTTAGTTGATTCATTATGAAGTGATTACATTAGTATCACTCATATACTGATATGTTATTATAAGTATTAATCAACCCTATTTCACCATCTATTCATCCTACGGAAAATGAAATCACCGCGCGTGCGTACGTACGGAATACCGTCTGCACACCGTGGTGTAATCTATTCTCCACCACCACCTTCCATGGATGGGTATAATGGTGTAAATAATAACCATATATGATTATTGTAAAGTGATATTGTATCTTAAATAGTATACATACACTCTGATACAATTCCACGATCATGGGAACGATATCATCGCTCGTGCGTACGTATGGAATACCATCTCCGCAATGTGATGCGACTCGTTCTACATGATCTTCATTGCATAATAGTTATATAAATGAATTTAATGAATTAATATGATATATATTAAAATAATAACATTCTATAAATGAGGTATCTATAACCTAAAGATAAGAATACGAATCTATTCGACATATCACGCATAAGAACAAAAAGCAATAAACACCCGAATAACAATTAACAATGAAATATTACTAATAAAAAGCTTAGAATATGACCATATATGATATCATAAAAATAAGTATGATTCTGGAATAAGTCAATGACATTATTTAAATCATTATACAGGCAGTTCAGACACTTACGAAGCAAATCAGACCTAAGGTAAGGGATAATCTCGCAATCTCAATTTTTATCTGAGATTGTTTATACTTCAAAATTTACTGGGGAATATTTATCATCCACATCCATGTTTCCTAAATATTTAATATTTATATCCTTATACAATTTTTTAAATCAAGTTTTACCATTTGGTGAGTTTTTAGTAAAAGATATTAAAGGAATATTTTGTCGTTTTTCATACGAGGTACTTTTTGATTTTTCTGACATAAGTACGAGAAGAATTTTTTTTTTAACTTATACGATATGAATGGGTTAATAAAAAATTATTTCCAAGAATATTCCTTTACAAGATTTCATGTTTATTTTTAATCAACTTCTTTTAATTTAGAATTGTATGACATTTTAAGAAAGGAAAAATGTTTTTGAAGTATAAAGGATATTTTCCTCAATAATTGAGTTCAAGTGTTTTATCAAAATTATTTTCCATCTAAGATAATATAGGGTTCTGTTTATATCCCTATTATTACATTGATTTGATTATGTTGTGATGGAATTATTTTTATGAATTCCTTTGTCTTATATGAATTGTTTTATGATGTCACGATGTTTAAGAATCCCATTTTTATTACATGGGTTATGCAATGATTTATGATTTTTTTTGATTTTATAGTACACATAAGAATGGTATCATTATTATATGGGTGTGACCTATATCTCCCTCCAATGCATTGGGTAATGATTTATATCTCATGAGATAGACATGGCTGGAATGACAGGTTAAACCAGTTCCGTGAAATAGGACTGAAATGAGGAGTGAACTCGGTTTAGAAATGGACATTGTCCACTAAGATAGTCTTGGCAATGAGTCTTGACTACTAAGAAATTATTTTCTATGATTATGTGTGTATGCCACAAAGCTTCATGTTTTATGTTATGATTATTGGGATTACATTTCACTACTATTATTTATCCCATGTTATGAAATTATGATCTCTTTTGCAGGTTATGATTTCCAAAATGTTATGTTGTTTTGAATATGATGTGATTGATATTTCTTTTGTTTACCGTTACTGAGCATTTGAGCTCACCCTTTTGTATGTTTTCTTTCCCTAGGGTATGAAGAAGATTTTTAAGTATGATATGCCAAAAGGGACTCTAGATATGATGAAATAAATGGGAGACATTGTAGATTCTTTATGAACCAGTTCTTTATGTTTCCTAGTTTCTAAAGACACTATACCTATACGGTCCTTTACTGGTTTTGTTATATGTTGTAATAAGTGTACTTCAATTTTGATTTATTAACAATGTATGTAAAGTATGGGTCTCTATACTTTATTCCATAAAAAGTGATTTTAGATAGAGGTTTATTTCTTTATAAATGATCAGTGTTATATTTAATAATTCATATCCATCTAAGAACACATCCTTTGATATTTTTATGATTTATATATGATATGATTTAAGGAAACTATTATCAATATTTCGATTAATTTTTTATGATTATGATATTATATTGTTTATGAAACTCATTTACCTTCCACATATTATATCATGAAAAAAGTATTTTCCAACCAGCTTCATTTCAGGGTTATTCTAGGATGAAAAGAATATGAAACTCATCTTTTTTCCATAGGATTTGATATGGGGAAATTTTTATGATACCCAATTCATTTCATGGGATATTATATGATTAATGATTATGATCTTTAATCACACATATGTATGATATCTATATATAACGAGTGAGACCATATATCCCCAGAATACACTGGTTAATGATTTATATATCATGAGATAATGATGGAAATCAAGTTGATGGGATTGATACACAATGGGATGTAGTTTTGTCCTGATCCATAATGAGAAACATGTGTTCCTTTATCCATAATTATAAATAGGTGTATCCTGATCCACAATTGGAAACAAGTGTGTCTTAATCCATAATGGAAAATAGGTTCTTTGTGATCCCCTTTGGAAAACAGGTGTGTCTAGATGTACTACTTTGGTCATCTTAGTAGTTAACCTTGACACTAATTTATTTTAAATATTTATGATGGTGAAACATTTATATTAAATGATCATATAGTTCATGATTGATTTATGATGATTTATCACCCTTATGATTTAAGTCTTATGAACTACTCATCATTAATCCAAGAATAATGTATACGATCATTGACCCATAGGGTATAATCTCTTAATGTTTTACTCATGTTATTAGAGCCTTATTCTCATGTAATTCTTATGTATCACCTTTAATTACCTGTAAAAATAATTTGACTTCAACCATTGTTATGTTTCATTTCCATAGTTATGAAGAACATTTTTCACTAGGAGTACTAAATTGGAATATCTTTGTGGGAATCATTTAAGATATTTCACCAAGGTAAAATATTGGGTTCAATGATTTTGAAGAAACCAAACTATTATGGTCTTCAATAAATACTTTGGTAATTTATTGAATATTAATCTAAAATGATTTTATATCCATCAATGTTAAAAATGGGTTCCTTTATTTGTTATAAAATTAAAACCTTAATTCACCTTTGGAAAGTATGATGAGAAAACATTAGTGAGATCCTTTGTTATATTTCTAAGGATATGTATAGGGTTGTCCCAAAGAATAATCCTATTTTTTCATAGACTAGATAATGAGGTGTTATGATTAAGTCATCATAGAAATAATTTATCATGATTATGAGGTTTTCTTTAATGATATGTGTTTCCACTACTGTGCCCTCTAGTTTTAGTGAATGAATGAAACCCAAAGACACCATTGTTTCGAAAGGGAAATGGTACCTAAGGTGCAGTCTTGGTTTTTCCCGATGGTTAACTATTAGTGGTTCATTTATTTCACAATCCTTAGCATCAGGTTTCCATTGTAATTAATCATGGAATCTCCCAACCATTTTTTCATCGATAACTTGGTATAGACATAAATTCCAATGGATGGTGGTCAATTTGGGGTTTGGAATAGTGATGGTTGGGGACTCACAATGGTATAGAAGATGGGAGAACCGGCTCATCATACCATTTTGGGGGTAATAGTTGCATACTCCACAACTCTATTATAGATTTATGATATGTTCTAGAATCTTATCCTCACCCCGATATGGGACTAGTTACCGTAAGAGAACAATTATAGGTTAAATATACTTTGTTCACAAAGCAAAGGGGGACCCTTTTTATTGAATACATATGTATATATCCTATATTCTTCATCCATTTTCCAATAAATAATATCAACATTATATTTTGAATCTACACAAAAAAATACTTCATAATTTTATGACACATTGGGAGGTAAGATGTTTTTCAAGGAGGGTATTGAGATATTAGGATGCGTCATACATAGCATGGTTATTGTAGGAATAAAAACCCACATATATCTTTAAATAATGTGTAGATTAACATCATTTTGTGAGGTTATATTTTTGGGAGGCTGGGTGCCAAATATTTGAGTTTGAGTCTCAAGGAGACATCCAACGTATCTTGGATATAAAAGAAATGGAGTAATCAAAGATCGATCAAGTCCTTAGGACTAGACCCTTGGTATATGACCTCATATGAGGGAGGCTTATATCCGAAAACCCATTAAGGATTAGATGCTGAGACTACTATAGTTGGTGGAGATTCATGATTCTAACTGGTTTTTCATTGTGACTGCCTAAGACCACATGAGATATGCTCTGTGTGAGAAATAAGGGACAGAAAGTGAGTAGCCTCGTTGCATTTGAATGTGAAAATTTTTCACTAGGATGAACGTTGATGTTTTTCAATGTGGTATGTAGTCATTTTGAAGGCGTCATACCAATAATTACTATGAAAAGAGTAAAATTAACCATAGTTTACTGGTTTTTGTAGTCTACTAATGGATTAGGTAATATAATCATCCCATGAGAATTATTGGGTCTCAGTGGTTGAAAATTTTAAGACATTGACAGGGATTCATATAGTTGGATGCCCAATTTATCTTAGGGTCGAACATTAATATGACATCTACTGTATCCTAATGATGGAAGTAATTATATTCCTCGTAGATCAATGGATATCTTAGTCCAATGGGAGATATGCTAAGATAATCATACTATGGGAATTATAGGATTCTAACAGATGAAATTTCAGAGAAATTGTAGGGATTACACAAAGGTGGATTCCCAATTGAGCTTTGGGTCGAACCTTATGAAGGATCCATATGTATCTTGGTTATAGTATGATTCGTATTTCTTATTGTAAAATTGTTTTAAAAGGCCACAGAGGGATGGGGTAAGATAATTAAACCACTATAATGATTGGGAGACAATGGTTAAAATGTTGATGGAATGGCGGGGCTCACACAGTGGTGGAATCCCCATTGTTCTTAGGCTCAGACAATAGTAATTCATCCCAGGTATCATAGTTTTAGGTTTAATCATAGTAATCCTAGTTTAATGGTATTAGGGCTTTCACAAATACATTCCCCATGTCCTCATAGAGTTTTATTATGAAAATGTTATGATCATTGTAACTGCATATTCCCAGAGGAGCTATTCTCATTATGGGAAACAAGGTATGGAATTTAGTCACTATCATTTCTTATGTTTCTTGTACTTACATACCTCGAAAAGACTTATATGATTTGGTATCAATATTGGTCATAATAAAGGTATTCTATATATCATGGTTATTATAATAATTAGAGTCACCGAAGTTCACTTGTTTGGGATTACACACTGACAGTTCCGTTATAATCATATATAACTCCCTGATAGTGAAAAAGATTATCAAGTCCATAGATTCCCTTATGACGTTGACTTCTTTTCTAAATTACATGAGTTTATTGTCTACTCAACATTATTTAATTTCCTACATGACAGGTCGAAGGATTTATTTATGATATTTTATATGAAAATAAAATGATCAAATTGACTTGTTAGAGCGATGCCGCATATCTTGATTTTAATGCCTTATAGTCATCAAATGATCAATGTTGACATGTATAAGGGATATCATAAGACCCGTATGGTTTTCTATAGATCCCATCACATGACCCCAACTGACATGTCTATAGGGTTTTAAATTATCCAGCCAACTTTTCAGGGAGTCATCAATTAACCTGGATGAAATTCTTGGAGGGCGTTGTGCGAGTCAGTGTGAATTGTTTTAGGGGGTGTCACATGTACTGGATGACATGTATATAGGGAATTGAGAGAGTGGATGGAATGATTAGGGGGAATCGTGAGATCCATTTGACATGCTTGGGTACCACATAGATACTCAACTAATATACACTAGTGTTTCCATATGAGTTGGGAGACATATTGGAAGGACCCCACGAGGTCTCGATAAAGAACCTAGAGGGATTTGCGAGACTCGGATGGTGTGACCATGGGCTGTGATGTGAAATTCTCTGCCATGTCCAAAGGACATCACATGATCCCAATAGTTTAACAAAGGAGCGTTAAATAATCTTGGTGACATCTCCAACTATTTTCATGTGTCTTGGATGGTTTATGCGAAGTACATGAGGATCCCCATACATCTATTTCACACAATTCTTCCATTTTATTATTCTTTACTACATTCGTTAAATTAAAACTATCAACGTTTTTTAGTTTTATCATTTATTATATCTGGTTTGATCCAACATATGTGCATGAAATTTTTCATGTTCCCTAATAGAGGTCACTCACATGATATATTATGATAACATAAAGTTCTTACTCATACCACATGATCACGTTTTTTGTTCCTTGGATCATAACTGATGCGGTGATTTTCTGATCACAGGTTCAGATGCACTGAGAAATTTCATAGACCTCCAGTGTGTCTGAATTCCAAAAATACCATGTGTCGAAGATTCCAACACCATATTTCTTGTAATGCTAGGGATGGAGATTTATAGGCGGATACACCTCGATTTTTACCATATTTCATGGTTTATCTCACACTGATCCAGGATTGAGTCAGTGACAGGCTTTAGTGTCACTGGCCTTTATGTGTCTCATACATGGATTACTCCAAGAGAATCCCCTATTTTTCAGTGATCATGATTCCCTCCTATCAAAACTCCCTTTGTTGGATTATTTAAATTTAATTTGGATTTTATGAATTATTTAGATATTCCTAGGGACTTTAGTATTGTCATATCGACATTTCTATTCAATATCACCTCATCAGGAGCCTATAGAGAGGCCTTTGTATGATCTCAGGTGACTTGAATGTGGCTTTCTGCAGGACAAGGATGGCTTGTCATGGGTAAATCATGGAATCCAGACATTGTGAAAGGGGGTCATGCAAGACCCTACTTCTGGAAGAAATAACGTGTCACAGTATTTTTTTGACCATAAGAGGCTCTCGCCTCCCCCTTATTTAAATTTTTTTATTGTTCAATGGTTGAGGGTCATGTGATTTTCATGGTTATTTTATGAGACAATTACTTTATTTTTTTTGTGATTTGACTCCTAAACAATAAAAGATCAATTGGATAAGCAAGAACTTTTTATAGAAAATTTCATATGTTTGTACTTTAGGAGCGAAATAGAGTGCATGAGGTCACCAGGACATACCTGAGGCTCTTCGTGTGATAGAGATGACATGCCTATGTTCTTTTGATAGGAAGGGAAGACATGAAAATGAGGTCTTTTGGTGCATTCCAGATCACTCAGGGTGCATCAGGTGACTTTTATAACTGTGAGTGACTCCCTCATCATAAATTTTTTTATTCCCATTACATAATTGTGCAATGGATTATGGTCTTAGGTGTTTTCTTGTATATTTTCAAGTACGATAATACTCCCCATTGGTGATGTATCAAAAAATCCTTAAAACCAAAATTGACTCCCACATTTGGGGCCTTATTTATCATATATTAATATTATCCTATGATTTATTGTATGGAACCCACCGTTTAACATACCACGTGGCCTATGGATGCTTATCTTGTCAGCGATGTATGAACACTTGTAGTTCAGAGTGAATTTGCAAGAGAACTAGGATAACCAAAACAATTTTCAGGGGATATTTTTCATGTTATCCTCTATGTATAAAGTTTTTATGTTAAGCCATAATGGTCGCATGATCACACAAACCCTGGATGCTCTAGGGATCCACCTATCTCGATGAATTTCTCATTCCTTTTCTTTTGCATGGAAGATGATTCCCATGTTCTAGTGTTTCTTTATTTTTGAATTTCTTAATGCTCATTTTGTGGGAATTACCAAGCACCCCTAAGATGTGACGCACGTTGGGATAAGGGATCATTAATGAGGAACGAAAATTCCCACCAAAGTCATTGGCATTGTCATGAGTCAATGTCTTGGAAAAAATTTGGTCTTCCAAGAAAAGTTTGGTATTCAACAAAATTCGTTATGTATAGGGGAGTATACTATGATTGTCTTCATTTGCTACACATTCTCCAAAATAGAATCAATTTATAATAATTTCATCCACTCATTTCAAAACTATTCTATAAGACCTAGTTGAAGGACCCATCTGTGATCCTTCTTCATGAGAATAAAACCACAAGACCACTTTTACAAAGGCATTCGTTTGAAAAAACTATGAACATTACTTCATCCATTTCATGAGCTTTGGCCGTGGGAATGCGTAATTATAATTAGGGGTTTTCTTTAGATTTTCCATCTTGATTGCATGATCCATTGAACAACATCTGGCTCGTGTTATAATGTAAAGGCCATGTGATTGCATGTCTTCAAGGGTTCATTAAATATATCAATTCCTAGTAGATTTTATGAGAACTATAATGGGGTTAAAAAACTGGTGAGCCCCATAGGTGATTAATTAATTCCATTTCTAATTCATGCAATGTGAATGATGCAGCCAAAATAAATATTTCTTTTATTTTGAAAATATTTTATTTCATCTGTCTGACATATTCCACTATCTATTTTTCAGATGGATTATGGTCCACACCAAGGATTATTTGATGAACCTATTCAACAATAAATAATAACAAGAAACTAAACCACTGACCACAGATACCGTGTGGATTCTGATAATGAGTTTTTGAAGAGGGTTCAATCATCCAAGCTTCATGATTATCCTTTATCACACCAAATTCCTTCATAATGGTTCAACACGAAGGATTACGTTACCATTATTCCTTTGAAATTCAATATTTCATCTTGTCTGGTTTTTGGTTATCCTTAATGCATACATACAAGAATTTCCATGTAAATCCGACTGATTTCAGCTCGATCCCATGGTTTTTCTTATATATTGGATATTTCTCCCTTTGTAATGGATGGTGGTGATTTCTCTCATCAGACTATTACTCTGATCTACTCGAGAATATTAATCTCCTCTATAAACAAACCAGATGGAAGATGGATCTTGAAATGGGATATCTATCCTAACTGTAGTTAATCTGAAAAATGGTAATGGCCATTCTTGATCAGACAAATTTGTTAGAATAATTATGAATATTTATATAGGTTTTATCTTTTTGAATTAGTGTGGATATCCCAATTTATCATCTATCACTATCCTGATCTTCTCCAAGAAATGATCATCAATTGGTGTCATGGAACAAAAACATTCCACTTATCCTATACCGATGTGGGCATCAACATATGGGAAATCTATCAGCTATGCTGGATTCCCCTAATGAGAAATGAACAATGAGTTCCTCTTGGCCATAGATTAATGTAATGGTCCCTTATAGACTCTAGTATTGGTGAGATATATTCTTATAATTGTTAATGAGAAGCTATGAATGGTGTAGAATATGTACCCTCTAATCTCTTCCAAGGACATAATAGATATTTTACATTGATGTGATGGAGTTAGGCCTACCATCATACTCCATCATCAGTTCCCCTCCAAGAATGTTAGTGATATTTCCATTTCATATTGGGTCATTTTGGATGTTAGATATTGTACCTCCTAGACATATCAATTGAACAGAAAGATATCTCTGAGTCTCATGTTTCTTGGCATTATGGTGTTTTTTTCTAAATGGACAGTTCTTCCCAGATAGGGATACACATCTAGGAATTTAAGTTAGTTTGTTTGTTAAGGAAACATAACTTCAGAAGGGAAAATGCATCAACGTGGAAGTTCTGGTCCTTGGAAGCCCTTATATTCTCATAGGCCATATCTAACAAGGTAACACCCCATACATGACCAATGGACCCTTCTAGTTTTTATTTTAAATTGCAATGGATAACATTCATTACTATGAATATTACAATGAAACCACGATCCCTGATTCCCTATCACATCATATATTGTTGAACATATCTATGATCTGGGCTATGTCACTAAGCCTCGTCGAGGTTAACAACGTGTTCAACTGATCTGATAGCTTTGATTTATATCCTCATCAAGAATCAACTACGTTGGTTATTGACAATGATTTTGGATCTCTAAATTAATATTCATTCAATATCTTTCATCAGGATGGCGTTATTATAACCATGGTAAAAGAGATGATTATCATTGAGCTATTTTCATCGTATCAGTTTTCTCATTAGTTTATCAATACCCAATGGGAAGACCCCTACCATTGGCTAGTTTATGGGGAGAGATACACCCTAGGATCATCTTTCTATTTTGGACGGTGTTTGTATATGAATATAATGATACTAAGGTTATTCTTCCACCAATTAATTCTTCCTCTTTTATCACTGAGGATAACGCCCAAGAATTGGTATCACCCTACCTGGATGGAATACTAAGATGAATGGTCCATAATGTTGTCATGTATTTTCCTTACCAACCCATTTGTATATAGTAACGATGGAGTTTATTGAAGACCTGGGTCAGACATTGCAGAAGGGATCTGTAGAGACCCGTAGCCTGACGTACATGGACATTACATTACTTTTGCGGAATACTTAGTACATAACAAAAACACACACACACACAAGGATCGTAATAGTTTAGTGTCTTTGGAAACTCGGAACGTAATCTTCTAAACGTGGTGAAAGATCTTCAACATCTCCCATAAAGATCTTTTTTTTACCTAAAACCTTTCTTTATATCCTGGGGAAAAGAAAACATAAAAGGGTGAGCTCAAATGCTCAGTAAGGGTAAACAAAAGAAATATCAACCACATCATATACATAAGAACATAGCTTTTGGAAATCTTAACCTGCAAAAGAGCTCATAATATCATAACGTGGGATAAATCATAGAAGTGAAAATGAAATCATAACTTAAAACATTACTCATTGTGGCATACACACATAATCATAGAGAATCATTTCTTGTTAGTCAAGACTCATTGCCAAGACTATCTTAGTGGACAAAGTCCCTTTCTGAATCGAGTAATCCTCGTTTCAGTCCTGTTTCACTGAACCGGTATAACCTACCATTCCAGCCATGTCTATCTCATGAGATATAAAATCTTTACCCAATGCATTGGAGGGAGATATAGGTCCCACCCATCTCTTAATGATACCATTCTTATGTGTGCCACAAAATCATAAATCATACATCATTTCATAACCCATGTAATAAAAATGGGATTCTTAAACAACATGACATCATAAAACCATTCATATAAGATAAAGGAATTCATAAACATAATTCCATCACAACATAGTCAAATCAATGTAAAAATATGGATAGAAATAGAACCCTTTATTATCTTAGATGGAAAATACTTTTGATAAAACACTTGAAATGAATTCTTGAGGAAAATATCCTTTCTTCTTTAAAATCAATTTCTTTTCACAAAACATCATGCAATTTTAAAAGAAAGATATTTTATTGAAAATAGTCATGAAATCTTTTAGAGTAAGCTTCATGAAAATAAGGCTTTATAAAACAGTATAAATCCGTTCGTGCCGTATAAGTTAAAAAAAACATTCTTCGTACTTTTGTCGGAAAAGTCAAAAAGTACCTCGTACGGAAAAAAACGACAAAAGATTCCTTTAATATTCTTTACTAAAAACTCACCTAAGGGTAAAATTGGATTTAAACTATTGCAAGTGGATGGAAACAATATTACATATTGAGGGAACATGGATGTGGATGATAAAATACACCCCAGTAAATACTTACGAATAAACAATCTCGGATAAAAAAATGAGATTGTGATATTTCCCTTACCTTAGGTCCGACTTGCTTTGTAAGTGTCCGAACCTCCTGTATAATGATTTAAATCATGTTATTGACTTATTACAGAATCATATTCATTGTTATGATATCATATATGGTTCACTTATGACATTATATTACCCGTTCTTTTGTAAATTCCATGTTAAAGAAGCGTTTTGGGTAAAATCATTTCATTTATCGTAGGTGTTTTGACTTGTTGTTATTGACATAATTATTACTTATATCATGATTTACTTACTTCCAGAATATAAAATATTATTTATATATCATATATATTCAGTATATATATATATAATAGGTAGATAAATAAAATGAAAAACACCGTTCATGGAGACGGTAGTCCGTACGTACGCATGAACGCTGTTTTTCTTTCCTTATTGTCTTGAAATGGAAGTAAGTAGATGACATACATATGTATATATATACATAAATCCAGTAGCTTTATAATGTCATATATTTCATTATTATTTCTTATATATACATTATAATCATTCTTAAATGGTTAACATGTAGAATGAATCTCATCGCGTCGTGGAGACGGTATTCCATACGTACGCACGAGCGATGATATCATTTCTATAAATATTGAATTGAATTGGAGTGGATTATACAATATATCAGAATCAATATGATGTTGTAATAACTATGTATAGTTATTCTTTACACCATTATACCCATCCATGTAAGGTGGTGGTGGAAAATAGATTACACCACGGCGTGGAGACGGTATTCCGTACGTACGCACGCGCGGTGATTTCTTTTTCCGTAGGATGGATAGATGGTGAAATAGGGTTGTTTCATACTTATAATAACATATCAGTATATGAGTGATACTGATGTTATTACTTCATAATGAAACAACCTAAGAAGAAGAAGTGGAAGAAGAAATAAAGATGAAAGAATTGGTAACGGTAATTACCTCTTCTTTGAAGTGCCTCTTTGAGACCTCCTCTTAGGGCACTAAAATTGGTCTTGGAGGAAGACCAGAACCTCTAGGATGTTGCTAGGGAAGTGGAGAGGAGAAATTGGCATGGGTTGGCCGAGCTTGAGTGCTCAAATTGGTGTGAGGAGGAGGGGGAGGAGGTGTCCTTTTATAGGGGAGGAGAGGGGCACCTTAGGAATATCTCAAAATATTATTTTATATTAAAGTCAAAATCGGTTTATAATGGTTCCAAAGGGTGTTATTTCGAAGCTAAAGTGGGGATGGGTCGAAATCCTATCAACCAATAGGATTTAGACAAGTTTAGGGTATTATTTTAACCTTATCAATTAGATTTAACTCTAAGTTAAATAATTTAACTTTTACCGTGTCTTTTTGTTTTCTTTCACTATATGGTTAATAAACTTACTATAACATGCCAAACTAACCCCAAATTGTATATTATTAATACATATATCCTTATCTAAGTCATTTGGCCGAACCTTAGATTTTTAGGAATAAAATAACAATTAATAATATAATATTTGATTTAAAAACTATTTTGTGTCAATTTTGACACTATTTGATATATGATTTTTGTGAAAGTCATAACAGAATTATATGTTCGAGACAAGTAGATTAAATAAACACTAATATATCATAGTAACCTAGAAAATTAGTTGAATTCATAAAAAGTCTTAAATTACATTTATTTTGGTATTTATATTATCAATTATGTCAATATTTCATTAATAAGATAATTACTGCATCATTTTTGTGTCATAAATAAATTATATTATTTGATGCCTAAAAATTACAAATAAAATACTATCACGTAGGAAATCTTTTTAGCTTTCTAATCAATATTTATAGTCTAATTTATCTTATGTATAACCCCATATTAAAAATGATTTACTTATTAAACTTTGATTTTAACTATTTTAACCCTTCTTTAAATAAATTAATAATAAATGTCCTAATCTAATCCAAGTGGGCCTAAATGGTCATATTTTATTCCTAAGTTTGTTTTTGGTCGAATTACACTTGTCCAATAGAATTAGGACATGTGTTAGGGTAATAGTAATATCATATTTACCCTTAGTTACCCTATTTACTATTAACCACGGTAAAAAAAAAGTAAAAAGTTACTATTCACCAAAAAATTATTTTCATCTCATTGAACCACATTTTAGTCCTTGATATTAACCGTGTCTCTCGGATTTTCGAAATTTCATTCACAGAAGCGGTAAAATTATGTTTTATGCAAAAATTCAGTTTTTGACCTACCACTTAGTAGTTTCACTATTCATCAAAAATTGATGTTTTTCAGAACAATGCCAAAATTTCATCCCAAGCTATATTTCATATTCCGAATTCAAAAATGAAGTCTATTTTACCAAATTCATAACATAAAAGTTGCATTAATTAATTTTATAATTAAATCCCGCTGTTAAAACAAATAGCGTGTTTTTAAGAAATAATATCTATCAAAAGATTGACACTTGTTTATGTTTAGTTTAAATGTGAAATTACATCCAATGACCAACATTGTATTAAATTGTAAAAATATATTCTAAATATACTTTAAAACAACTCAAATTAATGATTTATCACTATTAATTATTTCGATTAAAAAAGTTGTTTTTAATTATAATTTAGTAATTTTCACTATTCATCAGAATATGAAAGTTATCCGAAAATTACCAAAATTTCACCTTAGGCTAAATTCGATACTCCAAATCCAAAAATGAAGTTCATTTTGAAAAATAAGATTTACAGAGTTTTAAAAAGTGGTTATTACTATTCATAACGGCTAGTTTTAATAATATTTTAATAGCATATCATTGTTTCGTGAAACTCAGGATTACGTACCACACACGCTATCGAGGAAGGTTGCGATTGCGTGTAATGCAAGGCAAGTCAAGGATGCGTGTTGTGAAAGCTCCTTTTGGTGTAGCGTATAACACAAGACATTAGTAAAATAAAAAGAATATTTTTTTCAGAAAATCTCAGGCTGTTACAGGATCTCATCGTATCTATTACCACCCAGATAGAGGGATAGAATCTTTTGAAAAAAGTTTTCCTCCCTCAATAGTAGTGGTTGAAATACCTACTCCATTGGCCATATATGCTCAGAAAAAATTTGGGCTGATCTAGGTGAAAATTCCTAACATGTTTAACAATACTCCTATAAAAAAAATTTCTTATCAAGAGGGGAATCATTTCCAAATTTTTGTTACATGGGTGAGGATGGCCATGAATTCTAACCATTGCATGAAATTGATAAGAAATTACCCTTGATTTAGTTATGTTGGGACACCAATGATGGGGTATTATTAAAACTAGATGATGAAACTCCTTGTGCTAAGAATATGGAGGGCACCGTAGAGGCATTGGAGCAGATATTTCATTTAATATCCAATATACAAGATCAGAGGGATACCACGACCATGAAGATGTGGAGGCATGTGGATATCATAGCTTACATGAGGTACATTATCACATTTTTATCCTCCTTGTTGGAAACATATCAATTATGGGTTAAATTGATGAAAAATTTCGTTGAAACTCTCCTACTATGGTATAAGTAGAGAAGGTAGGGTGAGCAGCACTGCAACATTCAATTGACACTTCTCACCAGGCACTGGAGAACCTGGATAGCTTTGATGATCGAATTATTTTTTAATTTGATCATTGATATGTTAAAAAAATTGATAATAGGACTTAGAGAGAATATTGAATATTGAGATTCCACTTATTACATGGTATCAATGAATAAACTTGTTGAACTCTATATGTATTGTCCAATTTCTGTTCACTCATGATATATATGACTATCTTTTTTCACTAATCCAATATTATGTGAATTGTCAAAGCTACACATCCATTTGTATTATATCATGTAAAAATGACTTCTAGATTTTTAATATTTAAATTTTCACATATTATCCATGAATAATTGTCACGAATCCCCACAAACATGAGATTATTTATATGTATATCTATTGTTTCTATCTTAAAATTACCTATTTCATAGAAGGATAATTGGTTAGAGTACATATCCCAGAGGGAGAATTCTATTTCATTTATAGAATTCATAATTCTTGGTGAGCCAACCATGGTTTTACCAAGGTCGTATGATGTTCCTTTCATGATATTCCATTATTTCATTTCAAATATATACTAAGTTGTAGTTTATGGTATTTTATCTTAGAACTTCTAGCATGGTAGTTTAGGGACTTTGGGATCCCCATTCATATTTATTTAGTTTAAGGTATTTTTTATTAGACATTATATTACATTATATTAGGTTATTTTTTCTTATATCGTCTGTTACATTAGATTTGGGTCTTATAGCTCAGACCAAATCTTGCTTTAGTTTAAGGTCTTTTAGCTCAGACATGATGTTGCTTTAGTTTAGTGACTTTTATATCGGACCTGATATTGATATAGTTTAGGGTATTCTAGCTCACACTTGATATTTATTTATTTTAGGTTCATTTATATCAAAAACTATAATTCAAGTTCAGGGTCTTCTATCTTGGACCTAATATTGCATTTTTGAGGGGACTTTTTGATCAGAACTAATTTTTCATTAATGTAGTGTATTTGTACTCAAATGGGAATTTACAACAACTTAGTGTCTATTATATCAGTCATGATTAACCTTTAGTTTATGAAATTTTATTTTGGAGTTGATGTTGCTTTATTTTTTGTACTTTTCTAGTCAGGCCTAATATTGCTTTAGTTTAGGGTCTTTTAGCTCAGACATATTTTTTTTACTTTAGGTTATTTTATCTCATACATGATGTTGCATTAGTTTAGCTTCATTTTTATTCGATATTATATTGCATTTGTTTAGGGACTTTTAACACAGACTAGTTATTTCATTAATTTAGTGTCTTTTATCTCAGGCCTTATTTTTCATTATTTAAGGGTCCCTTAGCATAGGCCACATATTAATGATCATATAATATGATGCAAAAAATTAAATGAGTGACCCAAAATATTCACAGGTGTAAAGCTGCAATGTGGTGTATTTATGGCCCATAAGGATCAAGATTCCCTTTTCATACAGAGACACATTCTATTAAAGACCATATACACTTGTGTAGGATCCAAATACATACAGTCATAGCCATGAAAACTATATATTGAAAGACAATATCTTTTCCATCGGCTATAAAAGATTTAAGGAGGTAATATCATGTTGCAGTTGAAATAATATGAACTATTTCTCTATCTAGATAGTTGGAATATGAGTGATGAAAGCCACAACCCAAAATATTGACTCCTGAATACTGGATGGGGTAGCCATAATGGGTACGTCCCATGACATCTTGATATTCCAGGTTCCACCATAGTGTTGTCAGGGCTCAAAAAGATTGTTGCTACTTTCTAGAAAGAAGGATATTTTAATAATTGGTGAGTCAGGGACCTTATGCATGAGTAGCAAGGTCAAGAAAAATATGATCTACATTCCTTTTCGAAGTCCATGAAATATTCATCAAGACTGAAGCATCTAGACGATGAAGTTTGGTACAGAAGAAGGTTATCTAGGAAGGGTTCTATCACACTATGGAATATCAACTCTTCAATTATGAATCCCAAACCAAACATCATGTGGTTTTTAATCATGATATGTGGTATATTAATGGTTTATGAATTGAGTGTCACATTTCTGGCCTTTGAAAGGGTAATCAAAATTGGTGACGTAACCAGTCATGCATTAAAGTTATTGAAATATCAATAAACGTATATATTTTTCTTAAATTCCCATTTTCATACAATTTTTTATACATTTAATATACTATGTACCACAATCTATTCTTAGTTTTTTATATTAAATCCTTCTTAGAATTCATGGATTCCTTCTATTTAGTATCTTCTATTCCACATAAAAATTCTTTTTAGGGAAAGAGTTCATTTTTTAACTTATAGTGAATCACCATCCTCTATGACTAGAAAACATTATCATCCAAATTCACTAAACTATCTTATACTCATATGCAGTACTTGGGCCTTTGGAAAATTATCCTCCATGCTGCTTTGTATAATTTTTGTGTGTGCTTATTCATATGTATCTTATGTTGGGACTTCATCAATTTCAAATTTTCTCCAAAAATATCTTTCGGGGATGTTATACCTCAAATGAGACAGAATGTTTTACCACCATTACTATTTTATTTATGCTTTCATATATCTATTATCCTCTTGTTTTTTAGGTGTACCATATAAATATACCCATTACTCCATGGTGTGGAATTTTGTTACATAAAGATGAATTCACAATTATTTTAATCCTCATGAACATAAGTTAGACAACATTGATATTATTCTATACTACATTTCATATTGAATATCAATTTTTTATTTTTTATGTAATTTTAGCAAGCATGTATATATATTTAATGAATATCCCAAAAATGATAATGGATAAATTGTGTGAATAATTATTAAATTTTTGGTTTCCATAATTTTTACTATGGTCTGTGTTGGTTTTTCTAGTCTTCATACGGACATGGTTCTCAAAATTATTAGCATATTTCTTTAATTTAACAATGGAATCTGACTTATAACAAATTAAAATGAAAACTCCATATATAATAATGTCAATGGAAAATGCTATGATGTATGATTATCCACCCTTTACATTAAAAATAAATAGTCTACACATATTTGCAAGAACCAACTCATGAATCTATGTCACCCTTTAAACCTTTTCAATAAATGAATATTTCATTATTTTCCCTTCCCAAGAAGAATGAAATGTACCCTTAGGTTTTAATTAAAATGAATCTAAATTCACATATTGATACAATTTAGTCAAGTATTTTTCATTTACATGACCTAACAGGTGATTCTATAGTTGGGTGTGATATGAGTCTTACATAGTTGAATTTTTATCGATTTCAAAAAAAAATTTAATATTATTACATGTAAACACCATTATTTTTTTGTGTTATAATATATCATTTGATATATTGGTTAAAATAGTGGGACCAGTGTTACATTTTTTGTCAATGATGATTCAAAATGTGTTTGATGAGTTGATTTAGTGAAGTGGTGATTCTTGGATAATTTTTATAAATTCATTTAATTAAATTATATGACATACATAGATAATTTGAAATTAATTTTGATTATTATTAATGTGATCTTAAGTTCAATGACTTGAGTCAATGGTGACATATTATTTAAAATAATTTAGAATGATGAGATGTCCATGTAATATTTTTTTAGTTACATGATGAAATAAAATAATTCTATGTAATGTGTATTTACACATTACACTAATAATTATTGAGATGGAAGAGGAGATAAAGAAGAAACATGAGTTGTTTTCCTAAAAAATATCATGGAATATTAGCTATGTGTATTTGTTGGAGTTTATAAAAAATAGTGCCAAACACATGAGATAACCTAGCTTGCATGATCAAGCTCATGCGGGAGGAGGCCTCAAACATTCATGGGAACTAGTCAGGTTATCCCACATGGTGGGAATGAATGGGAAGCTGTGTAGTCCCATAGAAGCAAGCTTAGGTGATAGTTCATGGGTAAGAGATTCTAGTAGGCTAGCATAGTTGTGGTGTGGCATGTGAGGCGTGTCTGTTGTTTTTTTTGGTGTGAACCCTCTATGTTTGGCTCGAAGCAAAAATGGAACAAAAATTAAAATATGGGATAGAATAACCAATAAAATGATTGATGTGGGACATAGGATATATGGATACCATTCCTCTATCATTTAATGTTATGTAAAGAACACCCACCACTTGATCAAGATGATTTTATTGATATGATTATATCCAGGGATCATCTTTAACCATGGCCCTTTTCGATGGATTTCAATTTACTAGATATCAAGGATTAACTATCGATGATCACACCAAATTCACCCTGGGTATTCAATGATATATATTAAGAGGTTATGAGGCAACCGACCACTATGAATGTAATATATGTCTTATATGCATGTGGATAAATTATAGAAGTCGACATGGATAAATGAAAACAGTGTGGTAATTGACCATTCATATATCTGATGTGTTCAAAGTATAAAATTATGAGAATCAGGTGATATTTATTGAATTCAGGTGAGTGATTGACCACATATATATCTATCTAATGAATATATTCGAGATTTTTTGTGTATGTTTATTATATAAATACCAAGTAATTTCATGAATATAAATTTTCCTGAAACATCACATTATATAGAAGGCCTAATACAAAAAGAAACTAAAGATAGTGTAATTTCATGATGTTTATTTATATGATGCCAGTAATCTATTAATGTTTTCAGCCATTCATATTATTGAGAGCTTGTGGAACAAATCATATGTTCATTCTTCCACTGTGAAAAAAATAAATAGAATGAAATGTTTTTTATTATGTGAAGAGGATTTTATCAAGTGATATTCTTACATGTATGATAATTATAATATATTGGATTCCTAACTGGTTAACCACACACTAAATGGTTTTATTGATAACTGGTTATGTGAATCCTATACTAGTTTGCACGATCACTTTGAGACCATGTAACGATGTATACCAACACTAAGTTTTATGATAAATTTAGTGATGAGATATTTACAACTTTTGATTAAATAATTGTGTGAATGATAAAGTAATCATTCACATACAATAAATATTTTCATGGAATATACATGAATCTGATAACATGCAGGTATGAGGTTAAGGTGATGTGTTCAACAGGCCATGAAGGAAGAAATTGGACTGTCCATGTGCACATGCACACCTTTAGAGAAACTGAAACTGAATAATAATAAATTAAACATAAAATAATAAATGTTAAAAATATAGGTTCCAAATTTCTCAAAAGGTGAAGAAAATGTGTTAACATTGTTATTATTTTTTCTCACAAAAAATATTTTTGAAGAACTTATGTGAACTATATGAAAACATTAAATGAGGATGATAAATTAGTATAATGATGAATTTCCAAATAATTGTTTCACTATGTCAACTCATGTGATATAGGTGATCATAGATATTTGTGCAAGACTAGTAAGCCACAAAGTTACCTGAATAGAACAATAGTGAGTGTGATTACGTGATCACTAGGTGGAAATCAAAATATCATCCTAAAATTGATAAATCGTTGAATAATGTATTGTTTTTGGGTTTAAGTAATGTTTATGGTTAGTTCTAGTAGATGGAGTCTCTGGGTTGCAGCTTGAGTAGAACAAGCCTCTCCCACTTAGTTGGTAGAAATATAATTCAATTGTGTGATTCAGGAGTGGGTTAGTGTAGATTTTTTAAACACTTAGGGATATAGTATAAGGAGCTCCCTTTATATATTTAGGTGTTATGATACATTATGATTATATACTACCCATTTTAATTGGAAAAAATATTACAGTTGGGAATATTTTTTGGGTGTATAACCAATATAAAATAGGTTATGAATTTTAAAAAATAATTATAAATACAATTTATAGTGATTTGTATTATAATTTCAATATATATGGTGAGAATACAAGAATCATTAAGTGCATAATGAAACTTAACAGGTTGTTAGGGTTGAATTCAAAAGTAAACCAATTATTAAAATAAGTGTACCACTGATTCACACCCTCCTAGTTGCACCTCTTCCATGCAGGGGAACTAAATGTGGTATCAGAGCACATGGTCCCTCCATAGATCCAAGTGCGTATATATAAAGTGAAAATTTTAGGAAATGTTCTAGCAACATGAGAGAGATAAAAGGATTCTAATCTTGAGAATACCAATTCTAAGATCAACTACATGACTCAGAATAACATAATGAAAAATATTGTAAAAAAGATAAAGTATAATCTTATAGAAAAGAAAGAGTCAGCAGGTAAGTTAAGTCATATATATTTCAATAATTCTATTAATAATTATTCTTCAAAAAAATAAATCCCAAAAATGATAATTATTTATTACATAGTGATCATTAATCACTATTCAAATAACATATGATGTACAACCTCAAAGAAGAGGTAAAATTTATTTTATGGGGCATCAATGTACATTTGGATGAGAAATCATATATTGATGACGAGTCTGATGTAATCGAAGTGGATTTTATTGAAAGGGTTGGATTATCAAACACTCTCCCAAAACATATCAATGAAAAGTATGAAACAATTTTTCTAGGAATTGAAAGACACAATAATGTTATTGAATAATCTAATGAAATTTTTTAGGTGTTTTTTTTTGAGATTTTGATATGGAATCTTTCCATTCTCATGGATAATTTCATATAGTATTAATTGTTTTCAATGCTTCTTAATTGAAGGTTAATGAAAAGAGGGTAAAAGGTATTTAAAATTATATTCACTAATTAATAATCTTTCTGGATGAAAAAAAAATAACATGAATGAGGATTTAGATGATAATATGAGATTAGTTCTTGGTGAAATGAACCCCATCAACATGATGTTCATTGAGAAAGTGGTAAAATTAAAGAACCAGGAATCACCACATGCTGAAACATTCCAAATTGATGAAAAAACTTCCATTAAAGTGTTCATTGAGGACCAATAATCTAAAAGGAGTGTAAAATAATCCTCTAATAAAATGAAATTAACAACCACTAAGTAGGTATACCATAACCCAAAAAAAATTATTATTTATGAATTTTTTATCAGTTACTGGTAATGGATTCAAAATAATATATAAGAATGTATAGATGGTGAAAAAGTTTTTCAATCAAACGACATAAAGTGTGGATTGGAAAAGTAGTACGAAGATCTGTTCCCTAAGAAGTGTCCAAAAGAGAGGTGGTTCCATTCCAAAATATAAAGTCTTACATTTAGATAAATATATATATACTACACAATAAAAAAAGGAATATAATATTCATAGTCTATTTTTGGCTTTACAAGATGTATAGTATTAATGAATTGGAATGTTGGAATGCATGATAAATCTATAATATAACATAAGTCATTCATTTAGGGGGATTAATGATAATAATAATAGAATAAATTCACATAAAAAGATAAATCCATACAATATTAAAGGATGTAAGTTATCCTTGGTATTTGAATAAAAAATATCTTTGTAAAAAAAACATTTACAATGAAGGAAAATGAGGAATAATCACCAAAATTAAATTGGGAAAACAATATGTTATGAAAATCACCACAGATAAGAAAATAATACTAAATTTAAATAATAACAGTAACAACAAGTCTCCAAATAGAAATCATATAAATGTGGAAGAATCATGTTTAGTGTTTTATAGTCATGTGCTGAAATTGATAGGCATAAAGCCTACTGTTTCAAATATAACATGTAATTTTTAGGAAACATGCATGAATCATAGGGGTGTCAATGTTAATTTATGTGAAAATGATTTTTGACAATGAATGTTATGATCCTAAATCATCCATTATTCCAATAAAAAATTTAGTTGAACAAAAATATTAATTTTATGTAAAATTTAATAATAAGGGTCACATAACAATGAAATTTATTCCAAGACAGCCCGAATATATTCTATATGTTGAGAAAGGTAAGATGCTTCAAAAAAATATATTTTAATGTAATGTGATGATTCGTAGAAAAAATGATTGTCAAGAATGGATGCCTAGTTTTTTTTTTGAAAAATCAACTAAATTGGGTTAATTTATTATAGAAATTTGGAGAAAAATCCAAATCTAATGAAAATCAATTAACTATATAATATGATGTGGAAAATGTTATCCCACAAAAAATTTAAGGAGTTTTGGATTGACTGGGATAAAATAATTTCCCGGGTTGATAGGTCATTCTTATCCTAAATGATACTCATAATTAATAAGAATGACCCCCTTAATTCCCTTATATATATATTATATTAAAATATATGGAATTAAAGGTCTGGTATGCATCCTTTAAAATGTGGCATTTATTATTTAATGTTGTTATATATTCACTACATATTTAATGTGTATTTTTGAAAACATTTATAGATTTTGAAGGTGATGTATTCCAATCACAATTTCAAATCCAATTCTTAATTATGTTAAACATTTCAATTAATGGGTAGTACATTTATAATGACCTTATAAAACAAAGGGAGAACCTATAACTATTAAACCTGAACAATCTTATATACATTTTTTGTCTTTTCATGATTTATCATTAATTTTTTAAAATTTTATTACATTATACCCATACAGGAGAATTGTAATTTTTATCATTATTTCATATTAATAGTATTTAATGGGAAACATAAAAAGGTACTGTTTTATTTTACTTGTTTTCCACAATATATTTTACCATGTAGACTTAGAGTTGATAAACTACAGGAACTTTTCTATGAAAATCAAGTGATATTATTTATGTATCTGATGTTTTCATGAAATAATCATAAATTGAAGGAAATAATATTTTTTATAATATTTAAGAGATAAAGAGAGTAACAATATACACATTGAATTTTATTTTAAAAAATAAGGGCACATTATTGAGAACACATATAGACTTTTAATACGTGGCGTTTTATTGACAAAAAATATAAACGGTTGATTTTTGGGCTGGTTGTTTAATTTTTTATTAATGATGTGTCAATATGTGTTTGGGGAGTTTATAGTTAGAATTTTTTATGTATGGGGAATATTTATGGATTCACATAATAAAATTCGAGCTCATGGTTTGAAAATTCTCCTTGTAATTGTGATTATTTTTGAAGTGATCATATGTTTATGGATGTGTTACAATGGAGAAAAATTGTTTACATAAACAGAGAAAGATGTTAATGTCATAAAATATTTTATTACATTCATGAAGAATAAAATTGTGTCTTGTAAAATATATTGATATTTTTTCTGATGAATATTTGAGGGGGAATAGTAGGTGGAGAATAAGATTGAGTTTTTTGTTGTCACTTTTCATGTAATATTAGATAAGTATATTTATTGGAGTATATAAAAAATGGGGCCAACCCAATGTTCCATCCAAGGCTACTAAACCATGATCTTGTGGAAGGAGATCCCAACAATTCATGGAAACTAGCTGGGCTAGCATACATGGTGACATATAATGGGCAGGTGTATTGGCCCGCAAGAGTGCGATTGGTTGGGACAATCATGGAAGGGGTGCCGCAGGGCCAACACAAGTGACATGAATCCCGTGAGGTGTGTGGTGTGTGTTGTAGGTATCAATCCCCCAATTATATATTAATGAATATATGTAACATAAAGTAATATATGGAAGATCAACATATTCTGAATGATCAAAGTGGTATGTGGGACACATGGATAATGTTCCTTCATCAGTAAAAGATATTTTAAAGAACACTCACTACAAGGTCTATTGGATTTGAGATATCTGATCACTACCACAGATAACTTTCACCCTCATCCCTAATCAATGAGATGTTGTTTGTTGGAGTTCATCAGTTAACTATTTATGGTCAAGAGATGGCTTCTATGGATGTGTTGTTATCAAAAATATGAGCTGATGAGGCTGCAATCCCCCAAGCATGGAATATCTATCCTTCACCCATGAAGTAAACTCAAATATGTTAGAATGAATGATTGAGTATGAGGAATGAATAATATATTGTGATATGTGATCTTTTCATTATTTTAAATCAAGTGGAATAATGTGATCTTTATTTCATGCAAAGGAGTGGTTCACCAAAAAGAGATGTCACCTAAGAAATGAATCCAACTTTTTTTGTATAATTTTATATGAGATATTCTAATTTATTTTGGAAATTTAAATTATTATGACATAGAACATCTCCTATAATATTTGGTGTGGCATTAAACTCACAAGATATAATGTTCATGTAACACCCCAATATTTGGTGAAATATATTTATTTGGAATTAATTTAATCTTTTTGGTATTTTATATTCACACAACATTTAAAATAGTTTTTTTTATATTAAAGAACTATGTTTGGATTCCATTATATACAAAACCTAGTTCATCATACACTATCGTTTGCAAAATTATTATCATTCTCTACACAAAACATAGAGTTCATGTTACATCAAATTAAACATTGACTTTCCTTGATGGAATGTATAACACATATGAACAAGTTTTACTAAACAATAATATATTATAAAAAATATTATTATTTAATATAATAAGATATAACCTTGTCATGAAGTTTTATATTATGAATATAATTAACTATCATATGAAAATACATGGTTGAATTCATTATTTACAAATTAATTATAAATGAATATAATAACCAATATAATTTACGGGACATGTTTTTATAAAAAACTACTTTTATGATCATTAAGGAATTTTATCCTAATAAATTAAAAAAAAATCAATTTTATAATGATGTTAATGAAATATATATTTGATATATTCAATCAAATATTTTTTACATTAATGGAATATATTTTATAGGAAAAATATAACAAAAAACCAAAAGTACCTATAAAAATCAATATTTTTATAAAAGAGGTATTATTACCTTTTAAGGTTGAACCTATTTAAAATTTATGTATTTTAACTTTAAAAAATTTTATTGGTCAAAATAATATTCATTTTTTAATGAATAACATAAAAAATAAGTTGGGGAAATTTTTTTTGTATTTTTCTATGATGTTATCTTTTTTTGATGAATACTGATAAGAAAGAATTTTAATACAAAAATATTTTTTCCTATAATTTATTTATAAGGATAGATTTAATTTATAATTTATTTAGAAGAATAATTATTTTAATTATTCAAAAATTAATCCAATATATTTCAATGTGTTCATTTTCTCTTTTAATCTAGACGTGAAAACTATGCAATCTTTTGAACAATTTTTAATTAAATATCCACATTTCCATCCTACATGTAGGATTAATTTTTAATTAATTTCAACAACATATATGAATGAAAAATGAAAAAAATTATTCCATATTTTCAATCATAATAATTTATAACATCTAATAATTTAAAAAAATCAACAAAAAATTTACATAATGTAATTAAAATTATTTACAACAATTAAGAGGAAAATTAGCTTAATCACAGACTAAACCTTAATAATAACGTCCCAAATTATATAGGAACTTGTACAAAAAACATTTTATATTCTTATTTACACCATAAAATATTTTTTATATAATTTATCACATTATTGGATCCACCTAATATGGGAAAAATGTGGGTGGAATACCTATTCCCAAAATTTAAAATAATTCCACTCATTCACTATGAAAAAGAACTCAACCCTTCCCCTTATTCACACTTTTAAAGGCACTTGGATCACAAAATATCTACTCAAATAATCTCCCAAAATCAATAAATTAATTATATAGTCCTTCATTCGTTCCAAAATCCATCAAATGAAGCTGTTTGGGGGAATCAAAGAGGAGTTACCCAAGGAAGAGGAAACATCATTTCTCAAGCAGCTTACTATTTATTTCATTATAAACCGCCTAAAATATTCATATTATATTTGGAAATAATATAAATAGAATAATAAATATATTTATATGGTTTTATTCTAATGGTAAGACCTACACAAACACACACTTCTATATAATGGGTAACAAACATTCTGTTCTTCTGTACGATGAACTACTGCCTCACAAAATGATATAGTTCATTTCTTCATTACCACCTATAATGGTTGGTTACTATGATATAAAATAAACTTCTATATGATGTATATTATATTTACAATATATTTATGCTTCATGAATTATTATATAACACATACCTTCTCGACTTCAATTTTTCTTAAATTCGATAATTTAGTATTTGGGATGTGTGGACTACTGCCTCCTCAGAGATATGTGATTCGTTCACACTCAATAAAGTATATATCAGGTGTGGGTTTAGTCACCACATATCAAATATATAAAATTTATATTCTACATTAATTTTATTATACAGATATATATATATGAATATTTCATTTACTTACTTTCATTCAATATACTATAAATACAAAAACAATGGTCATGCGTATGTACGGCCTACAGTCTCCATGAACGGTGTATTCCATTTCTCATTTATATATTTTATCCAATATAATAAATACATATATAACAAATATATATGATATTTATACCATTTTTATCTTCTTTTAATATGCAAATCATGAACAAAATAATTGTATAAATAATTACAAGTCAAAATAAAAACAAATAACAACCCATATATTACCCGAAATGTAACATTAACATATAATAGTTAATAAAAAAGAAATATGAAGTCATAATAAAATCATATATGGTATAATATCTAATAATATTTTTCTATGGTATATTTATATTAATATTATATTTTTTATACTGGAGGCTTGAATGCCCACAATGAAAGTCAAGACATTAGGTGAGGGTTTTCTTGTCTCAGTTTTATTTTTCCATGAGAAAAAAACCATGTTCACCATAGATTTATTATATGTGGTGTATATAGTTCCCATGAATATATTAATTTATTACTATAACAAATTCTATTGTTATTTAAATGTCTATATTTTGATCACTATTTCATGGGGTTTACGGTTCTGAATTTACCAAATTGGTAAATTATTTTTTCTAACTTCTTGTTCTTTGAGAAACATTCCATGTTATGCACCAATATTTTTCTACTTGGTATGTATAATTTCAAACGATAGGTTATATCATGAATAAAACACTTTTAATTATATTATAATATTTTAAAAATTTTACTCTTTCTTGGGGATTACGAGTCAATGTTACCAATGTGGTGATAATTTTTTACTAAAATATATTCATTATTTGGATTATTTATGATTATGTTTCCATTGATGAAATATAATGACTTTCCTTTCATGAACACTCAGGAATTTTCTTATAATCTATTTATCCATTATATCATAAACTTTTAGAACATTTTTTCTTACTCTTTCGTACTTATGATAAATATGAATATGATTTTATTAGAATCTGAAATTATTTATCCTTTCAGAAAATAATTATGTTACTTTAAAACCATGTATCAATAAACTATTTTCTAAATTCTTTTACTATTATCCTATGATGTTTAAAAGAAAATTGTATCTCATGTTTTACCTTTTTTACAAATAATTTTTAAAATAGAAATTTGTTTTGTTTTCCAATCAAGTCTCTTTTCTAAATAGTAATGGTGAAAATGGAATGTTAAACATGTATGAACATACCTGATGTCATGAAAATAATCTCCATGATGATTAATTTATAATTTTACAAGGTTATTTTTAATTAAAATTTTTTCCATATATTTTTAATATTTATTGAATTTAATTTGATCAATAGATAAAAGGGTTTTAAAAACAATGTTTTATCTTTAAAATCTATTTTAAATTAATTTTAAATCAGCATTTATATATTTAATAAAGGGCATTTAAAAGGAAAATAATTTCAATGATTTCCAAATTTTTATATTTTTTCCCAAAAATTTTGAAACAAAAATGTTTTCAAACAAATTTCAGGCTTTATTAAATATTTTCAATGTTTTTCATGGAAAATGGTTTTCAAAACAATCTATGTTTTCAAAGGAATAAAATATATTTTCCTCAAGAAATTTTTTAAATGAATTTTTAATATTTTTATTATAAGAATATGATTTTGAAATGGTTTTATAAAATGTATTTTCAATTAATTTATATATTCGTTTATAAATGACTCAGGTGATCCTTCAAATCCTTCTTCCTATAAGATGATTCACTTGATTATATTTAATGCCATATTGGGGTATGATCCAAGAAAAACATTCATATTCTTTCTTTAATGGTTTATATTTTGAAGGAATGATGATTATGAGAATTGTTTACATCCACATGCCATATTCTCTTGAAATATACTTATTTTCATGATTTATGATTTGATGAAATAATTATGATACCTATCTATTTTCCTTAGTTAATGCCATCATTCAATTTTTTTGGAACCCATTTAATTTCATTGGTAATGATATGTTGTTAATGAAACCCATATCAACTTATGGGCCATGATATAATTCATGTATTATTATCTATGTGGAAAACATATGAATCATTATATAATTTGAATGGTAGGACCAATATACCCTTCCAATGTATTGGGTATTGATAAATGATATATGAGATCAAATGGTACATGGGTTGTAGCCCAAGACTGAAAAAAATTAGGTACATGGTTTATATCCTATGCCTGAAAATAAGAATCTATGTGGGTTTTCCCATGAATAAATGTAAGAGGATACATATGTTGTAGCCCAAGAATGAAAATAAGACAGTACACATGATTTTATCCTAACACCAATGAATTTACATAGGTTATTATCCTTTGTAAAAGATGTTATGAATTTATTGGTTGGTATCCATGACTTAACATTTTCAATGTTTATATGTTTTCAAAAAATTATATTTCTTATTGATATGTTATGCTCACATGGTTCATGTTCATTATTACCTTATGATTGATTTATATTTATCTACCAATCATTAGGACATGTCGGACATATATGATCATTGATATGTATGGTATATGATACAAATGTTATGATCATGTTATTGTACCATTATGTTCATGTTATGTCTACCTATTTCATTTATTTTTCTTTATTGACAATACAAGATAAAACCTTTTTTATCATTCCTTTCCCCATATAATGAAGTGTTGTTTCAAGTAGGTGTAATGAAAGATAAATTCCTTAAACGAAATATGAAATATCTTTTACCAAACAAGAATAATGTGTTCAATTTTTTTAATGACACATAACTTGTACTTTCCTCGACCTTATAATTTTGTTATGTGATGAATATTTATCTTATATTATGTAATATCTATGTATTTTAATCTCGGTTCCATATAGTTTTAATCAAATGAAATGTTTTTCCAACCACTGGAAACGAGGATGTAAAAACTTTAGTGAGATACCTTGGTAAATTTATAAGGATATGTCTATGAATGTCTCTAAGGATAAGTATAAGGCTGTGTTAATGTTTAGGAAAATGTTCTAGAATTTTGTTAACGGATAGGGTGATTGGTTTCAAAACAATACATTATTGTATTGATACTACTTGTAGACTTCATTGTGTAATATATGTACCTAGGTGTAATAACTAGGAGAATGTGTGTCGGGCTTGACTCGAGCACTACCTAGTACATGAAAGCAATCCTTATTGCACACCTAGTTCGAAACTCTTGGTGTATAGGATTTGGGAATTCATAAACACATTAGGAACCATCATGAATGATTTAAATAAAATATTACTATTAATAACCTTGGATAATCTTAAAATTTTATATATTAACGGTGTATGCTTCATGATTTATACTTCATATTATTATTTTTCATTATCATGAGGTTTACTATACTGATAAATGTTTCTGATATTATAATTTCTAGTTTTAGTCAATAGATGAAACCAAAAAGGAACTATGTTAATACTGAATGTTTTCTAAGATCGAAAAAAAGATGTTAATGCTCAATTAAAAGTGGGAGGTAAATTGTATGTTTAAAAACATTCATATTTATTTATAAGAAAATCAACAGTTAAAAATGATAAACAAGGTGATTTCCAAAACCCTCTTTGGTTCTCAATCAATGGGATAATTTGAAAGGGCCAATGTCAAATTATAAATAATCTAAACCAAAAAAAAGTTTATTTTAAAGAATCCTATGCCTATTTATCTTGGTAAAATATTATACCTTAAGGAGTGTAGAGTTTTATTTAACAGATTATACATGTATATGAATGTATAAGAATGTTTTATATTCATTCTTTAACAAAATATAGTGGAATTAAAACTTATAAAAAGAGTATGTAAATAAGTATGAAATATTTTAACCCAAATAAAATGTTATCCAACTACATTAGATAAATTTCCTTAGATTTATACTTTCAAAAAAATATGTCCTACCCTGACCATTGTAATACCATGATAAAAATATTTTTAATTGTCTTGTTATCCCCCAATCCATCAAACATTAAGGTAGCTGAAACCTCTGTCTTTGTATCCGTAGAAGTTATCAAACATTAAAGCAGTTGGGACCTCTATCTTTATATCCATGGAAGTCCTCAAACATTAATGTAGTTTCACATCATTCTTCATATCCCAGGAAGTCCTCGATTGTACACAGCAGTAATCAGAGTCGAACAAGGCTGAAGAAGTTATTCACGGCTGAACAGGATATTCGTAGATCAAAGAAAGCATGAGGGTCTCTCTATTTATAAATCAGTACATCCAACAATTCTCAATGTTTTTGTAAATTATTCAAATGGTTGGGGTATTTATATGAAAATATTATATCGGTCAGATTCCTTCTCCAACAAGAATATTTCCCCCCAAATCATAGTGGGACATGTACACGTGTCACTCTACCAACGGTTAGTTAGAAAAAATTTGTTTGAAATCGTTTCATGTAAGAAAATATTCATAGGTTTAACAAAATTATGTTAATTAGGTTCTTATAATATTTGAAAAATATATTAAATATAATATGTAACATTAAAAAGTATGAATAGATAGATTCTAAATATATTGGGACACAAAATATGAACATGTATAGAAACAGTGTCAGGGAAATGATGTTGGAGTCTGGTTTAGCATAGAAATAGAGTTTGATTTTTTATGGCATAAATGTATGATATTATAGGGAAATATAATCGGAATTTTAATGGAAATAGAGTCATAATTTAAAAAAATTCAGAGTCTGAATTTCTGAGAATTCAGAGACAAAATTTATGAGAATTTAGAATATGATATTATGTGATTTCAGAGATAGAATTTTGAAAAATTTAATGTCTAAGTTTTTTAGAACTCGGAGTAATAATTTCTGAGAATTCAGATTCATAATTTTAGCGAATTATGATTCTGACTTTCATATAATTTTGAGTCATAATTTCTGAAAATTAAGAGTCAAATATCTGAATTCAATGGATTCTTAAATCAGATGGAGTCAGAGTCTAAATATTTCAATACAGGGATTCTAATAAACTGTAAGGGTCCGATGTTTAGAAAAGGGAATGATTATTCTTAATGTAATTCAGTATTAAAAAAATATGATAATGTTTAGATAAGAACATTAAGCATAACACATAAAAGACTCTTAAGGTTTAGAAAATAAATTTCATTATATAAAGAAAATAATATTTAAGGAAAAGAGTATTTAAGATTATCAAAACATAACGGAGTGGAGAAGTCATAAAATAGATTATTTACATAATAGTCTCCCCCTATAGGGAAAGCACAATCCACATTTTGAAAAATAATATTGTCTTTTAAAAACATGAATTAAAAACATATATCCCTTAAATTCATGTCTTTGTAAATATGAGTAACTCCCCCTAGGTTTTTTCACATTATATATCACATTATTTTTCATAAAAAACTGTCATAATATATAATTTCATTTTCTTTAGAATGTTTTCTTTTAGATTTTGTTCCCCTTTTCTTTAGAATATTCTTCTATTTAGTAGACTCCCCCTTACATAGAAATTATTTTTAATCTTTTCTCCCCTATTTGGATTTTCAAAAACCAACTGATGTGAAAAAAAATTGGTACTAAAAGGTTAGAAAAAAATCATACAAAACAAAATATAAAAAATAGATTTCATTAAATTTGAACTAATTGTTTTAGTACAACAAACGATTAATGTTTTTAAGATAAGAAATAATCGTAATTCTTCTCTAGAAGAAGAATCTTGAGAATTTCCTTAATCTTATTTATCTCCATATAATATTTTTGGTACTTCTTGAGTATGTGTTCTTATACTTGGTTATGCTTCTCGAGAGACAAATTCCTTTATTCTAGAAAGTTGATAACTTCTTCTTGTGATTTTATATTATCTCCTAACTGATATGTTGTATTTTTTCCCTCTTTTTGGAAGTAGAATCGTAATTAAGCTTTCCCTTAAGATCTTTATCCTCTACAATTCAGGTATCTTACTCATGATTTATCATTTTTGAAAAAATCATGAACTTCTCATCAGACTTGTTGAATGTATCTTTGACTGAAACCATATAATCACAAACAAGATTAAGATCATCATCTACTGACTTGGACTAGGTTTTATTATTCTTAAAAGAGTATGGATGATATTCATATTTGATTATAAAAGTTTAGAAAAATATTTCTATCTTGATGAACATTTCCATCAATATATTTGTAGAGTCTATCTTTATTTACACTGACTACTGAATAAGCTAACATCAGGATTCAATGTTTGGAATGAATTGTATTATATCAACATGTTTTTTCAATTATTTAACCCCAAAGTCATGTCCCTTGGATGATAATGATTCATAATCTGAAGATTGTTTCTTTAGAGTATTATCATTCACTTCTTCAACAAACATAAAATTTGATAATCCAAATATATATTTCTAAGGAGTTTCAAGAAGGAATAATTTTCTTTTAGCAATAACCTTTTCAACAATACATTATACCTCACAATTTTTTTCCTTCAACATTAATATCCTCTACATCTTACTGAATACTGTCATAATTTCCCCTGATCTCTTTAGAGGATTGAATTTTGTTAACTTCCACCTCTTTAGAGTTTTCCTTCGGCATATCTGAAGCGATTTTTGTGGATAAAGCTTGGGATGTTATTATTTAGTGTTTATTAGACGGACCCTAGTCTTCATGATAATATTTATCTATTATTAATAAGTCTTCACATTCATTCTCTACTCATAGTTGTTTAATTTCTTCTTGAACAACTATCTGATCTTGAAATGAAGCATTTTTCAAGAGGTCTTCTAATACCTAAGTTTGTTATGGATTTTTTTCAACATTGGTTAACAATGATCGAAAACCTGATCCTATAACACTTTATCTTTTTCCCTTTTTCTTCTTTTCAGATTTCTCTAGTTTTTCACCTTCATCAATCTTTAATGTCGTAGCCTCCAAAAGGTCATGCCCAAATATTTCATCATCATCTATTATCTTTTTCTTCTGCTACCTACACATAGAAACTACATAATAAAAAAAATATTTTTCTTCTTTGATTTAGGGGTGTTGTTCGAGTTTTCAAAATAGTTTTATGCTACTAAGGTTCTAATTGATTTTTTTTATAAAATGTTTTGAAATTTCTCGAAATTCAAATTTCTTAACATGATCATCGTTACTAGGAAGATCCTCATGCTCACCTAATTCATCATTGAAACCAATGTTAATTCTACTCAATGTATCATCACTAAGTATAATAATCTTAATGATCATAGCCTTTGAGGTTCAATGTAACTTTTGTGATTATACACACAAGACAATAAAAGTTAAAATGATCATCGAATACATGAAAATATGAGACATTATGTTGCAATTCATGAAGTTAGTGATTGTCAGAAGGATTTATTTTAACAAAGAAATATTCTTTAGGTTCACCCTTAAATCTATTAGAAAGTTATCATAGATCTTAAGTGAATATTTATCACCCTTCCATGGAATAAGTAACCATTTCATCCGTAATGAAATCAAAATATGGTTTGTTGAGAGATGAGAAATCTTGGGTTTCTTGAAATTCTTCAGCCTAAGGAACTCTATAGATTTTACTTTCTCGAAGGTGCCTTCTTAATCTGGAAATCTGTGTGAATATAAAATAGATTCACATTCATAGGTGATATCAAGGATGCTAGCAGCCTTGTTGAATGATAATGGATACGAATTCCCATAACATATGAACAAAAACATATCTCTTAAACCATGATCATATAAATGAAATGAATCATAAAATTCATCTAGAAGATCTGCGCAGACCAGATCGTGATTCCTATATTTAGCTACACGAATGGTCTCCCGTCTTTGTAATTTAATATTCATTGAAATCAATGAATTGTTCCTGGATAATGTTATTGATCTACTAACCTTTCCTTGAACATAATCCAATCATGGAGTTCATTGTTGGTTAGATACTACATCGAAGTCTAAGGAAAAGATTCAAGATACATTTGAAAATAATAGAAGTTAGAGAATCACAATGGCACACATAAAGAAGGATAGAGCATTGATTAAAAAGAATGATAAAGCTGATGGTGGACACAAACAATGGGTCTATTAAAATAAGCTTCACAGTGATGGTTCTTATTCTCAGATAGATCTAAAGGATGAAATTAAATTGATCTGATCTGAATGTTGATATTAATATCGAATAAGGATTTTACGATTCAGATATTTTTATTTTACATGGAAAAATCATATTTAAGGGAGTGAATCAAATATGGTTTTCATAAAACATGATATAAATACCCAAAAAATAATATTGTAAAGATTTATGTAAGAAAAAATACCATTCAGATTGTTCATAATGAATATTAAATATTGATAATGTTTTTATTGAAGATCATAGATTACAGAATTAAAAAATTATTGAATGAAAATTTTGTTATTCCATAAATTTTATTAATGAAATAATATATTATATTCTGAAAAAAAATTATTCCTGAATGGAATTTTTAGAATTCATAAAATTTATTTACATATAAACTCCCCCAATGAAATGAAGTAACCTATTTTTAGAAGATAATACTCAAAAAACGATAATATGGTTGATCACCTTACAATTACCATTCGCATAGTTTTTTTGATGTATTTAAATCTAGCGGTAGGTAAATATTTGGAAATATGTCAGCAACTTGATCCTGCATTCTGATAAATTGAACAATGATATCTCTTTTTAGTATTTCATCCATAAGAAAGTGATGTATAATATCATTATTATTTGCATGAGGGTGATGAAAAGGGGGTTTCTTAGGGAAATGGAACTAGTATTATCACACATTATCTTTGTTTTGGTCAAACTCATTCTATAGTCTGTGAGTGTGTGTTTCATCAACAATACTTGATCACAACAACTTTCACTTGCTGCATATTCAGCTTCGGCAATCAAAAGTTTTACAGAGTGTTTCTTCTTTCTTGACCATGAAACTAATGAATCTCCTATGAAATTTGATTTTCTAGATTTACTTTTCCTTTCCATTCTACATCCACCAAAATTATCATCCAATTTTTTTTTAAACAAAATCAATTCCCGAATATTAGAAAAGTCCTAAATCCATTGTTCCCTTCAAATAACAAAAAATTCATTCTCATTTTTTTAATGAGATTAATTTAGATAATATTGGTATCTTGAACATAATAATACTTACAACATTACCTTTTTATGACTATCTATTAAGTATAATAAACATCATATCATTCCTTTAAAGGATATTTGATCTTCTGGTTTCCATACTTCATCGAGATCAAGAGAGTTTGTGGTAACGATTGGAGTACTTATTCATTTAGTGTTTTCATATCCATACTTCTTAACAAGATATTTAATATACTTATGTTGAGATATATAACTTACATCTAGTTTTTTAAAAAATATATAACCAAGGAAAAAGGTGAAACCATCCATTATACTAATTTTAAACTCATATTTCATGATATGCATAAATGAATCAGTTAAAGATTACCGAGAAGACCTGAATATAACGTCATCAAAAAAATTTGAACAATCAAGAATGTTTTCTAATATAACATTATAAAAAGTGTTGGGTCAATAGTTCCCTTAACATAATTGTTTTGTAACAAAAATTATGTAAGTCTATCATACTATGGTCTAGGGGATAGAATAAGTCCATATGATTCTTCATTATGTTTAAAAACATGTTTAGTATTTTTTTTATATTCAAATCTTGGAGGTTGTTCAACATAAACATCCTCTGGAACATATTCATTAAGGAAATTATAATTCAGGTTCATTTTAAAATGTTTTAAATTATATAATGTTGTAAAGGCTAGAAGAATTTGAATAGATTCTACTCTAGCTGCTGGAGTGTATGTTTCTTCATAGTCTATTCCAAGAAGTTGATTAACACCTTTAGCAACTAATCTATCATTATTAAGTACAATGATTTCTTTTTCATCACAGTATATTTCAGAAAACTAATTTTACTCCAATTAAAGATGTTTTCATAGGACTTTTGGACAATTTACAAACTTTGATCCTTTCAAATTTATTTATTTAATATTTCATAGGTCTAATACAATCTTCATCACCCAAATATTCATATGTGCCTTTAGGTTCTAAATTGTAAAGAAATACTTGATGTTATACTTTATTTTTTTATGATCTTCTAAACCTTATGAGTTGATTTACAACTCCAATGATATTATCACGAGGATGATTCTTAAGAAACAAATGATTTGGGTTTTCAAAAAAAAATTCATCAACATAAGGTTAAAAATATTCTGGGGAAAATAATTCAGAATTTTTTTTGAGTATTTTCATTATAAGAATATTCTTACATCATATGTTGACAATAAGTTTTTGAAACACATCTAAATATTTAGATTGGGGTTGTTTAAAAACAAAAGGAGCAGTTGCATCAAATTTAGCATGTACTATTTTTTAAATAGTACACGAATTTTTGTTTAAAACTATATAAGCTATATAAGTAGTAGTATAGACTATAAAAATTTATTCATTGGATTTGTGAGAAAATTTGGGTGACATATTTTTTTTATTAAAGATGAATACTTGCATCAAAATACACTGAGTTATGAAATATTAGGTTTTCGACCAGTCCACAATTTATAAGGTGTTTTATTAATAAAATGTCTAATTAATACTGGATTTATTATAAAACAACCTGTACATATCACATAATACAAAAAGAGTTTTGTATTATAGTATTCACTCAACATTGCTCTTGTTATCTCTTGAATAATTCAATTTCTTATTTAAACCACACCATTTTGTTGAAGAGTTTTTGGAGCTGAGAAGTTACAAGTAATTATGTTTTTACTAAAAAAATGTTCAAAATAAGAATATTTAAATTATCACCCTTGATAAATATATATAGTTATCAATGTAATGATTTTCTCATTTTAATTTCAGATGAAAAGGATTAAAAATAAAAAAAGGAATCATATTTATTTGATAGAAAATAGACACAAATAAATATAGTGTAATAATCAACAAATACGAATACATAATATTTGCCTCCAATACTTCCATTATTGGTTTGACCAGAAAGATCCATATGCACTAAATATAATGCATTAGAAGTTGATACTTCAATGATTTATTTAATTCTCGAATTATGTTCCTTTATATATTGATAAGTATCACAGTCTTATGAATAATCAAATCTAATCTCTGGTAGATCCTTATCAAGTCTTTTATTTGAGAGTTTACATATGGTTATAAGGTTAAAATGTCTTATTATTTTATTCCATAACCAATATGGAACTTCCATTGCACTAATCCAAGGTAGTTCATGGATCTTAAGGGATTATATGTTCAGTGTATAAACATTATCATTCCCATGAGAAGAGAGAATAAAATCATCATTTTAATTGAGTACTAAAAATTTATCATTCTGAAAATTCACAATGTAACCATCATCTCATAATTGGATTATGTTGATATGGTTGTTCTTAACACTATTAAAAAATAAAACATTTTAAATTAAGGATTTTCCATGATTAGCAATGTTTCCAATACCAACAATTTATCCCAAAGCATTATCTCCGAATGTTACTTTTCCTCTTTTCGTCTTGATAATCATTTAAATGATGTTTTTGTTACTACTCATATGGCGGGAACATCCACTACACATATACCATATATTTATTTTGTAACTTCCTTTTTTTCCTAAAAATAAGAGAGCAAGACTTCGAGAGTCCCAACATTCATGGATCCTAAAATTGATGAAAGTAAAATCACAGGTATCCATATTTTCATTGAAAAATAATCATTATGAAAACCTAAGGATTGGGTTTTATTCAATGAAAATAATTCTCTCAATGTCCACCGCATTTGCACTTAGTTCAAAAAATATCTCATTGGGGAAAAAACAGTTATGACTAAAAATATATTTTTAGTGAGTATAACCAAATCCAAAATTATTTTTTAGAGTTTCAAGTTGTGAATAAATTTTGTCAAATTCATTCCATCCATAAATGAATTTTCCTAAAAATTTCATTAAGGAAACAATTTCAGATTTTATTTTGATAACTAAACTCATATCCTTATATTCATTATACTAAGAGTTTGAGTTATCCTCTAAATTTTTTAGAAATTACATTTTCATGATCCTTAGAATGTTTACCATTCGTAGAATTAACTTCCATAATTTTTTTGGAAATATTTTCATAATAAATAATCTTCTAATCATCATTTTATTAATGATTTGATATGACAATTATTAAAATAGAAATTCTATAATTTTATTTATCTATCTTTTTTATCTCAGAGTTCTCATTCTCATGTAATTTAGAAAATCTTGAAACTTTATCAACCAAAGTTAAGGTGTTTTCTATTGATGATGAAGATTCTACATTAAAAATTTCATAATATTCATCATTATAATATTTATTATTTAAAGAAATATTTTTTAAATATTCATCATTCTGCACCTTAGACAGAAGATAATGATTTTTAATAGGTCATCAGGAAATAAGACCAAAATGATTTTTAGCAGAAGATTCATATTACGATTATTCATATAAAGTGTCACCACCACTATCACTCCGGCTATCATTAGATTTGAACAAATTCTATAGATAACCAAGCTTGACATACATGGAAATTACATTAGTATTGCGGAATACTTAATACATATAAAAAACAAACACACAAGGACCATAATTGTTTAGTGTCTTTGGAAACTCGGAAAAATAATCTTCTAATCATGGTGAAAGATCTTCAACACCTCCTATAAAGATATTCTGTCACGACCCATCCTCGGGGCCCGTTCCGTGACTACCCCAAGCCTGCCTTCTATTGGCCAAGGGCTGGTGACTAGTACCAAAGGCATAAATCCTGATATAAAGGTAAGGAATTGCCTTTATAAAGTAAACAAACACCACAGAGTATGCAAGCTGAGTATACACAATGTAAACTGAGTACAAAAGTAAGTGCTGGAAAGTAAATGGTCCGGAATACAAACCCAACTAAAAGTAAAGTTCAACAGAAATGAAGGTACATCAACTGGAATGTAAAGCAGCATGTCCGAACCATCCTCTGAAAATCCCACCTGAAGGGTGGGTACAGATAGACTCCATTGCTCCTCAGCTCCAGTCGTCCGCTCTGAGCCTGTCCGTCTAGTGATCTACCTCCAGGTACCATCCAGCTCCACAAGCTACCTCCTTAGTCAGCGATGTCCGTCGTCTGTATCCAAAACAATTTAGTGCAGGCATAGCCTATGCAGGGAAGAGTTTACGCTACTCAGTAGGGACCCCAAGACCCCCGAAGGTCTCCCAGAATCCACAAAGGATATACCACAAAGGAAAGATACAATCACGAACTAACAACCAACTCTACTTAGCTATATGCCCATACATATACCTAAGTCATCAATTCCAGCTCGTCTCAAGCACACGAGCCCAAGTACAACCCAGTCCACATAGGAAAAACATAACCCATTGCACACAGGAATTCACAACCCAATCCACATAGGAAAGCACAACCCAATCCACACAGGAAAGCACAACAATCATATCGACGATAATGATTGTAAGTTAAGAATCATCTCACACAGGTATACATTTTGTAAGACAATAGATTTTATAAGATGTAGCCAATGATTCATCTAAGCTGTCAGACCCACATAGGATACAAGACCAACTAAGCTGCCAGACCCACAATGGATCCGAGACTAGCTACTCTACCGGACCAACGTAGGATACAAGTACATAGTCAAATACTGCCAGAACCACATTGGATACAAGAACAGTAGTCAAGTACTACCGGACCCACATAGGATACAAGAAAAGTAGTCATCGCTGTCGAACCCACGGAGGATTCTAGTATGGTCATCGTCATTGCCGAACCCACAAAGGACCCCAGTACAGTTTTCATCATCGTCGCAGTCGCAGCCAGCTCTAGGGTTCCCGCACACAACACGGTAGATTCTAGGAGGGTCCCCTCCTTGAGTCAAACAGATGGATATATCAACCGTCACGAAGACCAGAGATGATTTATCCCAAAATTCCATCCCACTTACTAGGGGAAAACCAAGAAAAACGTACCCAAGTCACAGAGAACAAGACACCCAAGACATTTTCCAAAAAGTACACAACGTGTAAATAAGCGATACACGCTGTGTTATCAGAGACCGGGTACTTCCAGTGTGATACGACCCATGTCGCAGGGTTGGTTGTGTAAAAAGTAAATACACAGAATGTGGTATGGTTACACATCGTGTCTTCAGTCTACGGGTACTTTCCGTGTACCATAACCCGTGTCGATGTGCTGTTCGTGTAAAAAGTAAATACACGGCGTGTGGTATAGTTACATGCTGTGTCCAAACTTCTGGTGTCAGCTCCATGTACATTGTTCATGCCTGGCCGTGTGGTGGAGTACAATCTCATGTACCCCACCCCGTGTCCGTGTATTCCCAGAATACATGTTGAGTTATACCGAAGCCACTTCGTCCATGGTGATGGAAGTACACACCGTGCCTATCGGTCGTGTAGTTCTGCTCCTATCAGTGTATCTCCCGGATTACACGCCATGTCCTTTGAAGTCTCCTCTGTCAAACTGACTGGACAGTACATGTTGTTTGACTGGTGTCACATGCCGTGTGTCACTTCTTCTGAGGTCCGTTACTTCTACCGCTAAACGTTTTTACTACACGGTGTGTGCTTTGGAAGTATATGTCGTGTATTCTGGAATTTTCCAAAAACGACGCCTCTGGCCAGCACGCCTCCCAAGGCATCTTTCCTTTGTTCCGATGATCCGTTTTCTATAAAACATTTGTTCCTAGTTCATCCCGATGTTCTGAGGCCGTTTCTTATGTTTTTGAGCCACCGACCAACTCCGAAAACATTCCTTGATTCACCGCTCAAGAAATGTCAGAGGACACTATACAACAAGAACGACGGATGAATCAGACCATGTCAGTTTGGTCTGGTTCCTTCTGCATTAGTTTGATAGAAAAAGGTTTAGGGAGAAACATCAACATCGAAGGAAACCCAATAATTCTCAATTCAAAACACACCCCTACGTTGATGAAGATGTCGAACGATGATCATCGCGGGAAACAGCGTCGTGATGTGAAGCTTTATATATGTTGACGGAGAACGTCCGAGGAGGAGTGGCGTCTCCCTTCCTTTGACGTGGGAAGAAGATCGAAAGAGTGCGCGTCGTAGTTATTTGGTAAAGGCGTCACACACCGGCTGCGGAGATGAGAGGAGACAACACGTCAATCTCTCCTTTTGGTGAAGGCATTCTTCATCGAAGTCTTGGCATTCTTCGCGAAGAATATGAAGATCTCCAAGGCTTAGAGTATTCTCTCTAGAAACATAACACAACAAGCTTCCCCCAAAATAAAATATGACTACCCTTATTTTATTTCTCAATCCATGCATTTCAAAATTCAAAAGTTGAAATAATTTCATTAATTAAAACTAGAGTTTTCAAAATTAAAAGGAGTGTTAAGTTTTCATCATAAATGTGGAAGAGTTACATAACTCATGTGGAGGGGGTTAGAGAGTTTTAAGGGGTGGGACTTGTGTGGGCCCCACCTCACTAATATCCTATCAAGAGGAGTTAGAATTTTAGTGGGTCCCACCCCAACTACCACAGATTGGGTTTAACCAATTAAGTGAAATAAAATTTGCAGCATAATTTTATTTCTCTTTATACTTAATCCACAATTTTTAACAACTCTTCCCAAGAAAACGCAACTCCAGTAAAGGTCATCTTAAGAAATTACCGGTGCTGCGGTTTCATCAGTGCCCTCGAATTCTTATTTCGAGCACCGGTCCAAAATATATAAAAACCCGCTCATTCGTTCACTGAACTTACCCAAGCTCATGTTCGGAACTTTATTCTGGGCACACCGGGCGTCGGAATCAGGTTCCTTCAGAAACTACGTACTCGTAGATTCTTAAAGAAATTAAGAAAAAAATTTATTTGAAATTTACGGGTCTTTAAATTACTTCCACCTCAGGGCTTTACGTCCCTGTAAGGATACATCACAAACTAGAAAACAAATGAGGGTACTGAGCACGCATCTGAGCCTCCCACTCCAAAGTGATCTCCTGGAGGTTCCCGTGTTGCCACCTGATGCGCACTAGAGGAATTGACTACCCACGTAGGACCTGCTCCTATTGATCCTTGATCTCCATCGAGACCTCCGTAAAAGTCACCCCATCATCAATTTCCATCTCTCTATGATCGATGATATGCTTCGGGTCATGCACGTATCTCCTAAGCCGAGATACATGGAAGACGTCGTGCACCCGGTGCAACTGAGGTGGTAGAGCCAGGCGATAAGCAACCTCGCCTATCCTACTGAGAACCTGGAATGGTCCGATGAAGCGCGGTGATTATTTTCCTCCCTGGCCAAATCTATGTAATCCACACCGAGGTGAGACCCATAAGAAAACATGGTCGCCATCCTCGAACTCAAGTGGTCTCCGCCTCCTGTGAGCATAAGACTTCTGTCGGCTCTGAGCTATCCTCATCGGCTCCTGGATGACTTGGACCTTCTATGTCTTGGCCTGGATCATCTCTGGTCCCACAAGTGCTGACGCCCCAGGGTCTGTCCTGCACAGAGGTGATCTGTAAGGTCGGCCATACAATTCATCATATGGTGCCATCCCGATGGTGGAGTGGTAACTGTTGTTGTACAAAAACTCCACCAAGGGTAGGTGATCCTCACAGCTGCGACGAAAGTCGAGAACACATGTATGGAGCATGACCTCGAGAGTCTGAATGGTCTTCTCCGTCTGACCATCCGTCTGAGGGTGAAAAGCGGTGGTCAGGCATATCTACGTCCCAAAATCCTCTTGAAACTCCTTCCAAAGCCGGGATGTAAAATTTGCATCTCGATAAGAGATGATAGATGATGGAACACAATGAAGTCGTATGATCTCATGGACATAGAGGCGTCCAAGTCTCTCTACTGAGCCCTCTTCTCTAATGGGTATGAAGTGGGCCGACATGGTGAGTCGGTCGACGATAACCCAAATGGAGTCGTGTCCTCTGTATGTACATGGAAGTCCAGTCACAAAATCCATAGATATCCCGTCACACATCCACTCTGGGACCTCCAATGGTTGTACCAAGCCCGTTGGTACCTAGTACTCCGCCTTCACCTACTGACAGGTGAGGCATCGAGAAACGAACTCAGCCATAGCCTTCTTCATACCCGACCACCAGTGCTGTCGTCTAAGATCCCAGTACATCTTCGACACTCCTGGACGTACCTCTAATGAGGAAGTGTGAAACTCTCTCAGCACCTCCTCCTGCAAAGTAGCTGGTACCATGGTGCATCCTCTAAAAAGGACTATGTGCTCTCCTCCTAGAGAAAATCCATCAGGTGCCTGTCCTGTGGAAATCTGTGCACGCCACGTCTCATAGTCAACGTCCCCACGTTGTGCCTCTCTGACCCGCTGGAGAAGTGGAGGTGTGACTATGAGCGATTGTAGAAAGGCTACCCCATCTCTATCCACAAAGGAAATCTGCAACATGGTTAGCTGGTCTGTCGCCTCTCCAAGTAGCTGAATGCTCGTCCTCCTGCTGAGTGCATCATCTACGATGTTCCCCTTTCTAGGAGTATATACTATCTCAAAGTCATAGTCCTGGAGGAACTCGATCCATCACCGCTATCTCAGGTTATGGTCCTTCTGCGAGAAGATGTACCTGAGACTCTGGTGGTTAGAGTATACTGTAAAGTGCTCGCCCATCAGATATTGCCGCCACATCTTCCCAGCGAAGACCACAGCTGATAACTCTAGGTCATGGGTCGCGTAGTTCCGCTCATGCTGCTTCACCTGTCATGATCCATAGGCGATCACTGCCCGCTCCTGCATCAAGACACACCCGACCCCGGTCCCAGATGCATCGCAGTAGACTACATACTCTACTCCATCCTCCGATAGCCTCAAGATGGGTGCACTGGTCAATCTCTGTCTCAGCTCCTGAAAGCTCTGCTGACACCTGTCTGACTAAACGAAGGGTTTCCCCTTCATCATCAAAGCTGAAAGTGGTGCTGAATCTCTGGAGAAGTCTGGAATAAATCTCTGGTAGTACCCAACCAAACCTAGGAAACTTCGCACCCCCGTCACGCTCCTGGGTGGCTCCCAAGCTAGCACTACCATGATCTTCGCAGGATCCACCACAACTCCCACCATAGATATGACGTGTCCCAAGAAGTGGACATCACATATCTAGAACTGACTCTTAGATAGCTTACCATAAATATGGTGCTCTCGTAGTGTATGTAGTACAACCCATAGGTGGTATGCATGCTCCTCCTCGGTCGTCGAGTAAATCAGTATGTCGTCAATGAAGTCTACGACAAACCGATTGAGGTAGGGATGGAATATCTTGTTTATGAGACTCATGAAAACTGCTGGAGCGTTGGTCACACCGAAGGGCATGAACATGAACTCGTAGTGACCATACCGACACCTGAAGTCCATCTTCTACACATCCTCGTCCCACACTCGGAGCTGATGATAGCCTGGACTAAGGTCTATATTCGAGAACCAACGTGCTCCCTTGAGCTGATCGAAGAGGTCGTCAATACATGGCAGTGGATATCTGATCTTCACAGTCACCTGGTTTAGGCGACATTAATCGACACACAGTCGCATGCTCCCATCCACCGTCTTGGTGAACAAAATCAGGGAAGCCGGGGGTGAAACACTAGGTCAAAGGTATCCCTTGACCTGCAAGTCCTCCAGCTATAATCGTGGCTCTCGAAGCTCAGTGGGAGCCATCCGATATGCTAGAATTGATATCGGGGTTGTCTCGGGGTATAGGTCAATGTAGAAGTCTACCTCTCTATGAGGAGGTAGTCCCAGAACATCATTAGGAAAAACGTTTGTATACTGATCCACCACTACAAGAAAAGTCGGACTCCACACGTCCACTACTCCTAGGATGAGGCTAGTCAATTGATGAGTGATCGGATGTCCTCTCCTCTGCGTGAGCCCATCCTGCACTGCAAAGGATGCCTTCTCACCGGTGAAGGTGAAGCTGCTCCCATCGTTGCGAACACACCCCACCTTGCGCCTAATACAATCGATCTGTGGATGGACTGTGGATAAAAAATCCATGACCAAGATGACTTCGTAAGGCCTCGACGCCTCTACAAGAAGATCCCAGCCGAAACTCTCACCTCCTAGAGTAATCAAACACTACCAGGACCAGTGCGTAATCACTGAGTCTTTTCCCATAGGAGTCTCTACCCGTAAGGATCGAGCCAACGGCTCCGTCGGAATCTTCGAGCTCCGAACAAGGGCAGGGGAAATGAACGAATGACTCGCTCATGTGTATATAAGAACTGCAGCAATGGTGGATTAGACATAGATAGTACCTTGAATAAACTCAGGTGCGCCATGGGCATAGGCCTCTGCTGCATGAAGCTGAGCCTGCCTCTGTCCGCCAGCTCACTGTGGTCATGGTGGAACTCCTGGTGGTGGTGGTGGTTGAGCCTCAAAGTGTCGCCCATCACCCGCTGCTCGGCCAACTCCTCTGCCTCGTCCGCCTGCTCCATACGGACCGCCATGGTCGAACCTCTGCCTCTGCCTGGGTGGCCCCTCAACCATCTGCTGCTCCTCTGCATGGCGAGTCAGGCAGTCACAAGCCATGTGGACATGCCCACCGCTTGCATAGCACTGTCTGATCCTCATAAGGCTGGCTCTATGCTGTGTGCCCCGCACCTCTGAGCCAGTGTCCTCAGGTCGTCTGCCTCATGGTCTAGTCCTCTTGGTCACTTGTGACATCCATCATCTGCTATTTTCAGAAGATTCTGCTACATTCCGCCTTATGGTAGGTCTCGCTACTTGTGTAGGCTCAGCAAGAAAGATCTCTACAAGAAGGGCCCGATCTAGTACTCCTGCATGCGTCGAAATTCTTAGGGAGATAATCGATGCCCTCATCTCATGCCTCAGTCCCTACTCGAAGGTCCAAGCCCAGAAGAATGGGTTCTATATCATGTCCGAGGAATAGCGTGAGAGATCGGTAAATCTCGCCGAGTACTGGGATACCGTCATGCTACCCTGCTACAACTACAGTAACTCATGAATGCGCACTGCACTGAGTGTGGCTGGAACGAACTCCGAGTGGAAGAGGCTCTCTAAGTCCGACCAAAGGAGAGATTCCTCGTCGTGCACCTGGAGCATCAGGATCCACCATATACCTACTGCCGCGTGTAGGAGACTCGATGAAAGGATCACCATGAGGTCTGCTAGTGTCCCTACTAACCTAAAAACTCGAAAACAGCATCCAGCCAATCCTCGGCTTCCTGAGGGTCCGTCTCCCCATGGAACCTGGACGGTCTCTGACACTGGAACTTGTGCAGTGCACTAAGGCGACGTGCACTCTCATCTGATGGGGCTGGTGGCATCGGTGGCTCAGTGGGTAGAGGTACCGTTGGTGCCTTCGCTGTGATGGGGCCCTACACAGAGGCCTTGTTACTCAGTGGGATGTCATCTCGCACAAAGCTTGGAACCCTAGCTGGCTATCGTCATGGGGCCATCCTGAAAAGAAACAGGTGCACCACGGTCAAAACAATATACATGGTGAGCTGACACAAAGTAATCACAATGAAAACTTTTGAAACACACATGCAATCAATGTTTCCATGCACTGAGTCAGAAATCAGATGTCAGGGTCCTGGTGTATGAATACGTCGGCCACCGCACTAACACTGGACTCCTTGGACTGATAACCACACTCAATACCCTTAACACTATTTCTTCACAGAATAGAAATTATCAGAGTCCTGAGTTATGTGGTAGAACCGACTCTTCTGATACCAATTTGTCACGACTTGTCCTCGAGGCCCGTGCCATGACTACCCCAAGCCAACCTTCCATAGGCCAGGGGCTGGCGACTCGCACCAAAGGCATAAATCACGATAAAAAGGGAAGTCATTTTTTTTATAAAGTAAACAAACACCACAGAGTACGCAAGCTAAGTAAAAACTGAGTAAACTGAGTAAAAAAGTAAGTGATGGAATGTAAATGGGCCAGAATACAAACTCAGCTGAAAGTAAATTACAACTGAAATGAAAGTTCTACCACTGGAATGTAAAGCAGCGAGTCTGAGCCATCCTCTCGAAATCCCACCTGAAGGGTGGGTACAGATAGCCTCCTCTGCTCCTCGGCTCCAGCCGTCTGCTCCGAGCTCTTCCTTCATGTGATGTACCTCCAGGTACCGTCCACTCCCACGAGATCCCTCCTCAGCCAGTGTTATCCATCGTCTACATCCAACACAACATAGTGCGAGCATACCCTGTTCTTGGGTGAGTTTACTCTACTCTGTAGGGACCTTGAGACCCTCGAAGGTCTCCCAGAATCCACGAAGGATATACCATAAAGGAAAGATACAATCACGAAGTAACAACCAACTCTACTTAGTTATATGTCCATACATATACCTATGTCATCAATTCCAGCTCGGCTCCAGCACACGATCCCATGTACAACCTAGTCCACACAAGAAAAACATAACCCATTCCACACAAGAATTCACAACCCAATCCACATAGGAAATCACAACCCGATCCACACAGGAAAGCACAACAATCATATCGTTGATAATGATTGTAAGTTAAGACTCAGCTCACACAGGTATACATTTCGTAAGACGATAGAGATGATAAGATGTAGCTACTGATTCATCTAAGTTGTCGGACCCACATAGGATACAAGACCAGCTAAGCTGTCAGACCCACAAAGGATAAAAGACCAGCTACTATTCCGGATCCATGTAGGATACAAGTACAGAGTCGAATACTGCAGGACCCACATAGGATACAAGAACAGTAGTCAAGTACTGCCGGACCCACATAGGATACGCGAACAATAGTTATCGCCATTGAACCCACGGATGATTCCAGTATGGGCGTCATCACTGCCAAACCCACAAAGGATACAAATACAATCGTCATCGTCATCGCAGTCACAACCAGCTCTAGGGTTCCCGCACACATCACACTCGATTACAGTAGGGTCCTCTCCTCGTGTCAAAGGGATGGATATATCAACTGTCACGAAGACCATGGATGATGTATCCCAATGTTTCATCCCACGTTTTAGGGGAAAACCAAGCAAAACGTGCCCAAGTCACAGAGATCAAGATGACCAAGCCATTTTCCAAACATACACGGCATGTAGATAAGCGATACACGTCGTGTCATCCGACACCGGGTACTTCCCATGTGATACGGCCCATGTCGTAGGGATGGTCATGTAAAATGTAAATACACGGCGTGTGGTATAGTTACACGCTGTGTCTTCAGTCTATGCGTACTGTATATGTACCTTAGCTCGTGTCAATGGGCTGTTCGTGTAAAAAGTAAATACACAGTGTGTGGTATAGTTACACGCTGTGTCCAAACATCTGGGGTCAGCTCCATGTACACTGGCCATGCCTGGCCATGTGGTGGAGTACAAACTCATGTACCCCACCCAGTGTCCTTGTATTCCCAGAATACACACCGAGTCATACTGAAGCCGCTTCGGCCATGGTGAAGGAATTACAAATCGTGCCTATTGGCCGTGTAGTTCTGCCCCTATCCATATATATCCCAGATTACACGCCATGTCCTTCGAAGTCTGCTCTGTCAAACTGACTGGACAGTACATGCCATGGGACCGGTGTCACACCCCATGTGTCACTTCTTCTGATGTCCGTTACTTCTGCCACTGAACATTTGTACTACACGGCATGTACTTTGGAAGGACACATTGTGTATTGTGGAATTTTTCAGAAACGATGCCTCTGGCCAAAACACCTCCCGAGGCGTCCGTCCTTTGTTTCGATGATCCGTTTGCTACAAAACTCCCGTTCCTAGGTCGTCCTGATGTTCCGAGGCCGTTTCTAATTTTTTCGGGCCCCCGATCAGCTCCGAAAACTTTCCTTGATTCACCACTCAGGAACAGTTGGAGGACACCATACCAAAAGAACGACAGAGGAATCAGACCGTGTTAGTTTGGTTCGGTTCCTTCTGCATTAGTTTCAGAGCAAAAGGTTTAGAGAGAAACATCAACATGGAAGGAAAACCAATAATTCTCAATTAAAAACACACCCCTACCTTGAAGAAGTTGTCTAACGATGATCATCGCGAGAAACAGCGTCGTGAGGTGAAGCTACGTATATGTTGACGGAGAACATCCGAGGAGGAGTGACGTATCCCTTCCTTTGACGCGGGAAGATGATCGAAATGGGGCGCATCGTCGTTCTTTGGGAAAGGCATCACACACCGTCTGCGGAGAGGAGACGAGACGACACATAAATCTCTCCATCTGGTATCAGCGTTCTTCGTCAAAGTCTTGGAGTTCATCGCGAAGAAGATGACGATCTCCAAGGTTTAGAGTATTCTCTCCAGAAATATAACACAACAATCTTCCCCCAAAATAAAATAATACACCTCATATTTTATTTCTCAAGCCATGCATTTCAAAATTCAGAAGTAGAAATCATTTCTTTAATTAGAACTAGAGTTCTCAAAATTAGAAGGAGTGTTAAGTTGTCATCATAAATGTAGAAGAGTTACATAACTCATGTTGAGGGTGTTAGTGAATTTGAAGGGGTGGGGCTCGTGGGGGCCCCACCTCACTAATATCCTATCAAGAGGAGTTATATTTTCAGTGGGTCCTACCCCAACTCCCAAAAATGGGGTTTAGCCACTTAAGGGAAATAAAATTTGTAGCACAATTTTATTTCTCTTTATACTTAATCCAAAAATTTTAAAAACTATTCCCGAGAAAATGCAACTCCATTAAAGGTCATCATAAGAAATTACCGGCGTTGCGGTTTTAATCGGTGCCCTCAGATTTCGATTTCGAGCACCGGTTCAAAATTTAGAAAAACCCGCTCTTTTGTTCACTAAACATACCCAAGAAAAACATCAGAAATTGATTCCGGGCACACCGGGCCTTGGAATTAGGTGCTGTTAGAAACTGCGTACTCGTAGAATCCCAAAGAAATTAAAAAACAAATTCATTGAAATTTACAGGTATTTACATCTTCTCCTTTTGTTTTCTTACCTAAACCTTTATTTATATCTTGGGGAAAAGAAAACATATAAAGGGTGAGCTCAAATTCTCAGTAAGGGTAATAATGGAGAAAATAAAACAAATCATATACATTTGAACTTCGAAACATGAACATAAAGTTTAAACATCAAAATCATGAGTTGTGAAATAAATATTGGCAGTACATAATGCATAGATCATAAAAAACATCAATAATGATAAAATAACATGGGAATATAACATTTAATTGTGGAAAATAATTATACAAAAGATATGATTTCTATAGTATCCAAGGCATTACGGCCAAGACCGTCTTAGTGGACAATGTCCATTTATGAATTGAGTTCACTCCTCGTTCCAGTCCTATATCACTGAAGCAGATTAACTTTTAATTCCAGCCATGTCTATATCATGAGATATAAATCTTTACCCAATTAATTGGATGAAGATATAGGTCCCACCCATCTCATAATGAAATCATTCTTACTTGTGCCACAATATAAACATAAATCATTCATCCTAACCCAAATAATAAAAATGGGTTTTATATACATCATCCCATCATAAAATAATCCATATAAAACAAATGTATATAATTTAATCATAAGAAAAATCACACCATGTAAATAATAGAGACATTATACATGAATCATAAAAATATTAAATATTGTCATCTTATATGGAAAATGGTTTTGATAAAACACTTGAAATGAATTCTTGAGGAATATATCCTTTTCTTCAAAATAAATTTATTTTCACAAAATTCCATGAAGTTTTAATAGAAACATATATTTTTGAAAATATTCATGAAATATTTTAGAGTATGCTTTATGAAAATATGGTGTCATAAAACCATAAAAATATGTTCATGTTGTATATGTTAAAAAAACATTCTTCTCGTACTTTTGCCGGACAAGTCAAAAAGTACCTCGTTTGGTAAATAAAAGAAATATTCCTTATATACCATGTAGTAAAAGTAAAAAATTGTTAAAAAGGAATTTAAACATACATGAAACCATTTTTTTTAAAACAGGGACATGAATGATAAATATAACCCCAGTAAATACTTATGAATAAACAATCTCAGATAAAAAACGAGATTGGAAACGTTATCCCTTACCTTAGGAATGATATGCTTCGTACATATCCGAACATCCTTTATAATGATTTAAATAATGTCATTTAATAATTAAAGAATAATATTAATTGTTATGATATCATATATGGATCACTTTTGACTTCATATTACCCGTTCATTTGTAAATTCCATGTTAAAGTAGCGTTTTGGGTAAAATCGTTTTATTTATAATACGTGTTTGGACTGGATGTTATTGATATTATTATTACTTATATCTTGATTTAATTACTTCCAGAATGTAAAATATGATTTATATATCATATATATTCAGTATATATATATATAATCGATAGATAAATGAAATGAAATACACCGTTCAAAGAGACGCTAGGTCGTACGTATGCATGAACACTGTTTTCCTTTCCTTATTGACTTGAATTGAAGTAATAGATGAAATATATATATATATATATATATATATATATATATAAAGTAATCCAGTAGCTTGATAATGTCATATATTTCATTATTATCCATTATATATACTTTATAATCATTCTTGAATGGTTAACATGGAGAATGAATCTCATCGCGTCGTGGAGACGGTAATCTGTACGTACACACGAGCGATGATATCGCTCCCATAATTATTGGATTGAATTGGAGTGGATGATATAATATCTCAAAATCCTTATGTTGTTATAATAACTATATATAGTTATTCTTTACACCATTATACCCATCCAGGTAAGGTTGTGGTGGAAAAACAGATTACACCATGGTGTGGAGACGGTATTCCGTACGTATGCAGGCGCGGTGATTTTGTTTTCCGTAGGATGGATAGAATGTGAAATGGGGTTGTTTAATATGTATAATAACATATCAGTATATTATTGATACTGATGTTTTTACATTATAATGAAACAACTAAAGAATAAGAAGTTGATGAAAAAGAAAACTTGAAAGAATCGGTAGAAGAGATTACCTCTTCTTCGACACACCTCTTTTAATCTTCCTCTTAAGGCACTGGAGTTGGTATTTTGAGGAGACCAGAACCTCCATAATGTTTTTAGTTAAGTTGAGAAGGAAAATGGACCTGGTTCGTCCGAGCTTGCAAGCTCAAAATTGTGTGAAGAAAAGTGGATGGAGGTTCTCTTTTATAAGGGAGGAGAGGGGAACCTTAGGAAAAACTGAATATATTATTTTATAATAAAGTCGTATTCGGTTTATCATAGCTCGAAATTGATTTATTTCTAAGATAAAGTGGGGATGGGTCAAAATTCTCTCAAACAATAGGTTTTATATAAGTTAAGGTTACTATTTTAACCTTATCATTTAGATTTAACTCTATGTTAAATAATTTATCTTTTACCATGTCATCTTGTTTCCTTACACTATATTGTTAATAAACATACTATAACAAGACAAAAAAACCCCAAGTGGTTAATTAGTAATATATATAACATCATTTAAGTCATTTTTTCCAAAAATTAGATTTTTAGGAATAAAATAACAATTAATAATATAATCTTTGTTTTAAAAACGTTTTTATGTCAATTTTGACACTATTTGGTAATTGATTTTGGTGAAAATCATAACAACATGATTAGTTCGAAAAAAATTAATTAAATCAATATTAACATGTCATATTAATCTTTAAAATTAGTTTAATTCATAAAAAGTTTCAAATTACATTTATTGGGTATTTATAACATCAATTATGTTAATATTTCATTTATAAGGTAATTACTGAATCATAATTGTGTCATAAATATATTAAATTATTTAATGTCTAAAAATTATAAATAAAATACCATTATGTAGGAAATCTTTTTATATTTATAATGAATATTTATAGTCGAATTTATCTTATGTATATCCCTATATAAAAAAATGTATTAGTTATTAAACATTGATTTTAACTCTTTTAACTCTTCTTTAAATAAAATAATACTAAATGTCATAATCTAATCCATGTGGACCTAAATGGTCATATTTTATTCCTATGGTTGTTTTTGACGAGTTACACATATCCAATAGATTTCAGATATGTGTTAGGGTAATAATAATATCATTGTTACCCAAAATTACCCTATTTACTTTTAACAGAGGTAAATAAAAGTAAAACGTTACTATTCACCAAAAATTATTTTCATCTTATTGAACCAAATTTCACTCTTTGATATTATCTATGTCTCTTCGATTTTCTAAATTTCACCCACAAAAGTGGTAAAATTATGTTTTATGTAAATTTTCAAATTCTCCTTGGAGGTGGGTAAAAGCCGGTGAAAAGTTCAATAAAATTTTTATATATCTAAAATTATTATAAAATGACTCCAATGATTTACATTGAACTTATATAATTATTATGAAAATATTTTTACCTAAAATAAATTTAAATAAAATAAATGATTATTTAAATAAAAAGTCAGTTTTAACGAATAACTCAGTGTTTTCACTATTCATCAAAAACTGAAAGTTGTCCGAAAAATACCAAAAATTCACCCTTGGATAATTTTGATATTCTGAATCAAAAAATTATGTCCATTTTGAAAGATAAAATTTATAATATTTCAAAAAGTGGGTATTACTATTCATAATGGCTAGTTCATAATAATATTATAGTAATATATCGTTTAGTGAAACTCATTATTGCGTACTACACATGCTATCGAAGAAGGAATTGATGCGTGTAAATCAAGACAAGTCTGGGTTGCGTGTAGGAAAAGATTCATTTGGTGTTGCGTATAACATACATAAAATATAGTTCAGTTGTACATTGATCAAAGTCTATACATGGTGTTGTGTAAAATTATTTTTATTCGAAAGAACTTGAAATTGTGTGCATCACAAGCCAAGAATAGTGTTGCGTATACTACAAGCTAATATGGTGTTGCGTATCGAACATGAAAATCTTGGTTAAGCGTTCAAAAAAAGACATCAATGAAATTAAAAAGATTAATTCTCACAAAATCTCTGGGTGTTACATTCTACCCCCTTAAAATATATTTCACCCACGAAATTCGTCCGGGATATAAATGGTTTTCAACTTGAAAGTTACTTTCATAGAAACCCACATCGTAAAAAGGAATACTAAATCATCAGTTTAAAAAGGAAAGTTAGAAACCTAACGAATACCCAAAGTAACTCATCACTGGGTTTCCACATTGGAGAATATAAGAGAAAATATGAGTATGGAAGTGAAATATAACCATCAAGTTATGATGGAGAGTGGTAGACGACATGGCTAGGAAAAATCCAACAATCACAAAGCCATAAACTTGTTATGATCTAAGGTACCATCTGATTCATCAGATATGGGGGAAATAGGACCACATTTTTGGTTTCCAAGATCATTTCCCGAAAGATGAAAAAATTTGAATTAGAAGAAATACTTTCTTGATTTTGGTACAATCCCACCATTGGTCGTTCCATGAACAATTTCCACTTCATATCTTAAAGAGATGAAGTTGAATTTGTCTTCCATGATGTGTTAGCAGATTATGTGATAGAATGATAGGTAATTCCATCTGTCTCAAACATAATGTTAGAAAAAGATATATACATAATTCCATCTATGGTAGGATTAATCGTATATGGTTCCTAAAATGGAATTATACTTCATATATCATACCCCTTAAAACTAATTTATACTAACCAGGGACTTCCTGTAGGCCAGTGGTAAGCGATAAAGGCCTGTCGCACTTCAGTTGTGGGTTTGATTCCCACAGCCTTGTCCGACGTGACTGGTTGTCGCTCGTCCTATGGGTTGTCCTTTTTCTAAAACTATACTATTATAACATTCCAAAAATAATATCAAAAAAACATGTTCTATCCTTAAATAATACTATCTGATGTCCAACATAATCCATTCCAATCTTTAGGATTATCCAAAATATATCTGTCCAATCTCATTGTCTAAAGAAAATGATTACTTGAAAGGTGACATAACCAGCACGTGAATACCATCATTTATCCCCCATATATCATAAGATATATCTTGTTGGTTACATTCCAAACATGTGAACACCTTAATCATGTATTCTTGTCAAACATGAATTACCATAGAACTTTAGTGAAAGCAAGAATGCTATCAAAAGATAACTCTTTCCATATACCAAAATACCAAAATTTCTATATACTCAAATCATGATATCAATTTTTACTTATATCAGTAATGAGCTCATGAATACTATCAAACATTTCATTTTCTCCTTATCCATTAATTATGCACATATCATCTACATTACTAAAATATTTCGATCATTTTTCATGGTTACATGTACCATATAATTATTGAAAACCAATATATAGTTATTCCAAAATTCCACGATACCATAAATGAGATTCCATGATACTATTTCGAAATCCCATTACATAAAAACTTAATCATTCCACAACATCATTGTCATACTCAACATCACAAATAGTGATCTCATGTGAATTCCCTTTAACCTTGTCATTATGAGGTTCCTCATGTTGATCATTATTAACATTTGGATTAGGGCATTGATTAGAATAATGCCCCATTTCTTTGCACTTGTAGCATTGATGTGTTGGTGGAGTGTTCTCTATAGCCTTTTATCTATTCACATCATTAGCTACCTTTTTCCCATTAATTTGACACTCAACTGCTCTATGACCTTATTTTCCACACTTAAATCATTTTCTCGTACCATTTAGGCAATCTCGACCATGCTTCTTTCCACACTTTGTGCATAAAGAAACATTCATCTTCTTTTCACTATTGTTCTGAGATTTCTCCTTGATCTCTATCTTTCGTTTCTTGTCAAAACCATGAGATGGATATGTAACACAAACTTCCATTTCAACCTTGATAGCACAACACACAATTTCTTCATAGCTACTGAAGTCTCTTATAGCTAATGCCCTTCTAAGACTTGGTTTTAAGCCAATGATGAATCGATAAACTTTACATTCAGGTCGGATGATAAAGCCAGATGCATACCTTACAAGCCTTGTAAAATTCACCTCATATATACCAACAGATTCATCATCCTTTTGCTTAATATCATGGAACTCCTTTTCCATATTTGTCTGAAGAATACGTTCGATGTAGTTATTGAAAAATAAGTTCCTGAACTTGTCCCATTTCTTGTATTCAATTTCACCATGGGGTTTTGTATTCTTAATTAGAGTCCACCACTGGTCTGCTTCACCTTCTAACCGGTAAATATCCAAAACGAATTTTTCATGTTCTGAACAACGAAGTATCGAAAATAAATTTTCAATGGTACTAATCTGTTTTCCAAAAACAAGTGGATCAGAAGACCCACTGAAAGAAGGTGGATGTTTCCTCTTGAAGGACTCAATAGAATATTGTTCCTTTCTCTCCTCATTTGGAAATCCAGAAGGATTCATATCCTGTGTAAGTATAGAAATAAGATTTTACACTCCATCTCACATATCTTTGGTTTGTTCAGGAGCACAATCATTGCATCGTCCATTACATCGATCAACACGGTTCCTTTGGGTTCCAACCATCGTCTAAAACCCAAAAAGAATAGTGTGAGAGGAAAAACCATGATAGGAAAACAACATAATAAAGGGGGAGTACCTTCAGTATATAACATATTAGGTTTAATTATAATATCGTTATCATAATTCTAACACTATAACATATACTTATACTTAACCTTAGATACATCCCAAGACATACGTTAGAAATATCTCTAGGGATCTCACTAAATTTTTCGCATCCTAGTTTCCAAAGGATAACTAAACCTTTCATCTGATAACAACTGTACAGACCCTGGTTTGACGTACATGGAAATTACATTACTTTTGCGCAATACTTAATACATAACAAAAACAAACACACAAGGACTGTAATAGTTTAGTGTCTTTGGAAACATGGAAATATAATCTTCTAATCATGGTTAATGATCTTCAACATCTTCCATAAATATCTCACCCTTTTGTTTTCTTACATAAAACATTTCTTTATATCCTCGAGAAAATAAAACAAACAAATGGTGAGCTCAAATTCTTAGTAAGGGTAGTCATGGTGAAAATAAAACAAACCATATACATTTGAACTTCAAACCATGAACATAATGTTTAAACATCAAAATATTGAGTTGCGAAATAAATCGTGGAAGTACGTAAGGAATATATAATAAAGGAACACCAATCATGATAAAATAGCATGGGAATAAAAAATTTAATTGTGGAAAACCATTAAGAACATGATATGATTTCCATAGTAGACAAGTCATTGCTTCCAAGACCATCTTAGTGGAAAAAGCCCCTTTCTGAATCGAGTTCACTCCTCGTTCCAGTCCTGTATCACTGAACTGAATTAACTTTCCATTCTAGCCATGTCTATATCATGAGATATAAATCTTTACCCAGCACATTGTTGGGAGATATAGGTCCCACTCATCTCATAATAAAATCATTCTTACTTGTTCCAAAACATAAACATAAATCCTTCATCATAACCCAATGAATAAAAATGGGTTTCATAAACATCATCCCATAATAACATAATCCATATAAAAAGATGGATATCATTTCATCATAAGAAAAATCACACCATGTAAATAATAAAGAAATTATACTTGAAACATAAACATATTAAATATTGTCATTTTAGATGGAAAATGGTTTTGATAAAACACTTGAAATGAATTCTTGAGGAAAAAATCCTTTCTTCTTCAAAATAATTTTCTTTTCACAAAATTCCATTCAATTTTAATAGAAAAGGATTTTGTTGAAAATAGTCATGAAATCTTGTAGGGTATGATTCATGAAAATAAGGTATTATAAAACCGTAAAAATCCGTTCACGCCATATAAGTTAAAAAAACATTCTTCTCGTACTTTTTCCGGACAAGTAAAAAAGTACCTCGTATGGTAAATAAAAGGAAGATTCCTTACATACCATGTAGTAAAAGTAAAAAATTGATAAAGAGGACTTTAAACATACATGAAACCAATTTTTTTGAAAACAGGGACATGGATGATAAATATAACCCCAGTAAAAACATACGAATTCACAATCTCAAATAAAAAACTAGATTGGAAATGTTATCCCTTACCTTCGGTCTGATATGCTTCGTACATATCTGAACGTCCTGTATAATGATTTAAATAATTTCATTGACTTATTTCAGAATCATATTAATTGTTATGATATCATAAATGGTTCACTTAGGACATCATATTACCCTTTCTTTTGTAAATTCAATGTTTAAGTAGCGTTTTGGGTAATATCGTTTTATTTATCGTACGTGTTTGGACTTGTTGTTCTTGATATTATTATTACTTATATCCTGATTTAATTACGTCCAGAATTTAAATAATTATTTATATATCATATACATTCAGTATATATATATATATATAATAGATAGATAAATGAAATGAAATACACCGTTCATGGAGACGATAGGCCGTACGTACGCATGAATGCTGTTTTCCTTTCCATATTGACATGAATTGAAGTAAGTAGATGAAATATATATATATATATATAAATAAATCTATTAGATTAATAATTTCATATATTTCATTATTTTTCATTATATATACTTTATAATCATTCTTGAATTGTTAACATGGAGAATAAATCTCATCGCATCGTGGACACGATTATCCGTACGTACACACGAGCGATGATATCATTCCCATAATTATTGAATTGAAATGGAGTGGATGATATAATATCTCAAAATCAGTATGATGTTAAAATAACTATATATAGTTATTCTTTACACTATTATACCCATCCAGGTAAGGTGGTGGTGGAAAAGCAGATTACACCACGTCGTGGAGACTGTATTCTGTATGTACGCACACGTGGTGATTTCATTTTCCGTAGGATGGATAGAAGGTGAAATGGGGTTGTTTCATATTTATATTAACATATCAGTATATTATTTATACTGATGTTATTAATTTATAATGAAACAACTAAATAAGAAGATGTTTCAGAAGAAATAAATCTTGAAAGAATCGGTAGAAGAGATGACCTCTTCTTCGACGCACCTCTTTTAAGCTTCCTCTTAAAGCACTAGAGTTGGTCTTTTGAGGAGACCATAAACTCTATAATGTTTATAGAGAAGTTTATAAGGAAAATTGGGAGTGTTTGGAAGATCTTTAAAGCTCAAAGTTGTGTAAAGATAAGAGGGATGAGGTGCCCTTTTATAAGGGAGGAGAGGGGCACCTTAGAAAAAACATAAAATATTATTTTATAATAAAGTCATATTCGGTTTATAATAGCTAAAAATTGATTTATTTAGATGATAAAGTGGGAATGGGTCTAAATACTCGCAACCAATAGGTTTTAGACAAGTTTAGGTTACTGTTGCAACCTTATCATTTATATTTAACTCTAAGTTAAATAATTTCTCTTTTACCGGTTCTTCTTGTTTTTGTACACTATATGGTTAATAAACAAACAATAATAATCCAAACGAACCCCAAGTGGTACATTATTAATATATAACATTATCTTAGTCATTTGGCTGAAAATTATATTTTTATGAATAAAATAAAAATTAATAATATAATATTTGTTTTAAAAACATTATTATGACAATTTTGAAACTATTTGGTCATTGATTTTTGTGAAACTCATAACAGCATTATTAGTTCTAATAAAATTAATTAAATAAATAATAACATGTCATATTAACCTAGATAATTAGTGTAATTCATTAAAAGTCTAAAATTAAATTTATTTGCGTATTTATAATATCAATTATGTTAATATTTCATTAATAAGGTAATTACTGAATCATAATTGTGTAATAAATAAATTATATTATTTAATGTCTAAAAATTATAAATAATATACCATTATGTAAGAAATATTTTTAGATTTCTAATTCATATTTATAGTCTAATTTATCATATGTATTACCCTATATTAAAAATGTTTTATTTATTAAACTTTGATCTTAACTCTTTTAACTCTCCTTTAAATAAAATAATAATAAATGTACTAATCTATTCCAAGGGGACATAAATGGTCATATTTTATTCCAATGGTTGTTTTTGGTTGAATTACACTTATCTAATAGAATTAGGACATGTTCTAGGGTAATAATAATATCATTTTTACACTTAATTACCCAATTTACTTTTCACCGTGGTAAATAAAAGTAAAAATTTACTATTCACAATTTTTTTTATCTTATTGAACCAAGTATTAAGCCTTGATATTAACCGTGTCTCTTAAATTTTTTAAATTCCACTCATAGAAGCAGTAAAATTAGGTTTTATATAAATTTTCAAATTCTCCTCGGAGGTGTGTAAAAGACGACGAAAAGTTCAATAAAATTTTTATATATATAAAATTATTATAAAATGACTCCAATGAATTACACTAAACCTATATAATTATTATGTATCTATTTTTACCTAAAATAAATTTAAATAAAACAAATTATTATTTAAATAAAAAGTAGGTTTTAACCAATAACCTAGTGTTTTCACAATTTATCAAAAATTGAATGTTTTCAGAAAAATACCAAAAATTAAACCTAGGCTAATTTTGATATTCCAAATCCAAAAATGATGTCCATTTTAAAAGATAAAATTTATAAAATTTAAAAAAATGGGTATTACTAATCATAACGACTAGTTCATAATAATATTATAATAATATCTCATTTAGTGAAACTCGGTATTGCATACTACACACACTATCGAAGAAGGTCTTGATTGCATGTAATGTAAGCCATGTTAGGGTTGAGTGTAGGAAAAAATTCCTTTGGTGTTTCATATAACACACTCAAAATATATTTTAGTTATACATTGATAAAAATCTATACTTGGTGTTGTGTAAAATTAATTTTGTACAAAATAACGTGAAATTGTGTGCATCATAAGCCAAGAATAGTGTTGTGTATACTACGAGTTAATATGGTGTTGTGTATAACGCAAGATAATCTTGGTGAAGGGTATAACAAAATACATCAAAGAAATTAAAAAGAATAATTCTCATAAAATCTCGGGTTGTTACACATTCATATCCTTATACTTTTAGTACTAATTTCTACTCCTTTTAGAATTCTTATCCTTTAATTCTTTTATTATATGCAAACGATAATTATTTATGATATGTACAACAATTTTTCATTCATAAAATGTTACATCAATATCTTTGTCTTTCGTTCTATCATTCTTCTTATATCTATACTAAAAAAATTTCTTACCCAGGATATTTTTCATCCTTTGAGATTGATTTTATTGTTCATTCTCTGGCTGATCACTATCACTATATTTCGATATAACAATAGCTTTATTAGCTTTAGATCTTATTACCCTTTCAGGGGTCATGGATTTTGTTGTAGTGGTGATAACAACGATTTCATTACGATTATTCTTCTTATTAAAGTCTTCAACCATCTTTATTCTTGTTGCATGCAGATGAGGTGTTTTAAACTACTCATCAAGTGTGATGTTAGATACTTTCTTGTTTTTGTCAATAGATGTCCATTTATATTCCCTCTCATTTAGAAAAATATCAATTATCATGTCCAAAAGAAATTCATCATCAAGTCATTTATCTCCAATATTTTGAAGAATATTTATGAAAGTCATTAATAATTATTTCACATTGTAAACAGGTTTTCCATTATGAAACATAAAACCATGATATTCATCTCTAAGCATATCTCTTTTGTTTCTATCACTTTTGAAGTTCCAAAATGCGTAACATCAATTTTTTTTCCATATAACATTGGATTATTCAAAAAATTAAATCTTTCAATAGATATTCTAGGTCACTAAACATTATATATGATTTTGTACCTTGTATTTTAGTTGATATTGTTTTTTTCTCGACTTGTGAATGTTTTGATTTTATTGTCAGGAATCATGCAGTCTCCAGTTATCATGAAAAAGTTTTCAACACTGGTATTGATAATAAAAGTCTCCATCTTATGTTTATAGTACTCATAATCATTACCATAATAATTTGATAGTTTGGTAGGATTTAAATATTCTATTTAACCAACTTTTATTCCTACTGTTCTATACATAACATATTTTCCCCAAAAATAACTAGTAACAAAATATTTTATAAATAAAATATTTAAGAAAAACATGATCATTTAATGATAAGAATGAAACATTTGAACCAAAAAAATATGAGTTTAGAATAGTTTTAGTATGAAATAATATATGCAAGTATACGTATTTCAAAGACCTTCTTTGATACTAATTGTAGGATCAAAATATTGATGATGATGGTAAATGTCATCTGGGGGTGAATTGTAGGTTTAAAACATTCAATTTTTATTAAGTAAATATAAGTCTAAAAAAGATGAATAAAACTTTTCGAGTATTCATGTATTATAATGTATAAAAATGTTATAAATTCTATCATAACAAAGCAATGTTGAGTTAAAACTTACAACCAGAACGAGTAAATAGGTATGAAATATTTTAACACTAAGAGAATGATTTCCAACAACCTTGGTTAAAAGATCCATGATTTATATATTCATGAAATTCTGTCTTACCAACCCAATATTATGAGCTCGATAAGAATATTAGAATCTATCTTTCTATCCCTGCAATCCCTCAAACATTAGGGTAGTTAAAACCTCTATCTCATTATCCTTGGATGTTATCGAACATTAAGATAATCAACACCTCTTCTTTCTATCCCAAGAAGTCCTTAAACATTAAGGTAGTTGGGACCTATTTTTTACTATCCACAGATGTCCATGATTGTACACTAAAACAATCAGACTCACACTAGGTTGATGAATTTTTTCATGGCTGAAGATGATGTTCATAGAACACCAAAGTAATGACAGTCTCTCTCTCTCTAGAAATCAGTAAATTAAGATATTCTAAAAGTTTTTTTAAATTGTTCAAGTGGATGGGTTATTTATAAGAAAATATTTCAATGGTTGACTCCATTCTACAACTATCATACTTTTCTTTAAATCTAGATGGGACTTATAAACGTGTCATGCACCCAATGGTTAGTTAGAAACAAATTTTATAACATCTTTTCATGTAAGAAAATATTCTTAAGACTAAGAAAATTCATTAATTTAAGATATGATAATGTTTTAAAAATAACCTATATAAAAAATTTATCATTAACAAGTATGAATAATTGGATTCTAAATATAGTGGGAGATAGAATCTACATATGTATACAAACAGAGTTGGGAAAAATAATTCACAGTCCGGTTTTTGAAAGAAATTTTTTCTAATTTTTAATGGAAACATATTCTGATTTTAGATAGAAACGAAATCTTAATTTAAATGTAAAAAAAGTCATAATTTTTTAGAATTTAGAGTCTAAATTTCTGAGAAATTGGGGTCAGAATTTCTATGAATTCAGATTTTGATTTTCTAGGAATTCGTAGTCAGAATTTCTGAGAATTCAGAATAAGAATTTCAGAGAATTCAGTGTCATAATTTTTGAGATTCCAGAGACAATGTTTATGAGAATTTAGAGTCTAATTTTTGGATAATTCGCAGTCATAATTTCTAAGAATTAAGTGTAAAAATATTAGAATTCAACAGAGTTTGAAATTATATTAAAGGCTAGTCTAAAAACAATGAGACTTAGATTCGAATAAACTGTAAGGTTGTGAAGTTTAGACAAGGGTCAGATTATTCTTAATGTAATTATATATTAAGAAAAATGTTATTAATCAACAATAATGAAAATTTATTATAACATATAAAATCATGCCACAGTTTAAGAAAATAATATTCCTTAGAGAAAGAAAATAATCATCATGGAAAAAGTGTTTGTGATTTTCAAAACAAAAAGGAATGGAGAAGTAATAAAATAGCTTCTTAACATAACATATTTTATATTTATAAATACGATACTCATAAAAATATACATCTCAAGTAAAAATCACATTAATATAACCAGGAATGTGGCACAAGTATTAGATATAATACTAAAGATAAATAGACCACAAATGTCATATAAAAGGTAGGCAATGTTCATCCAGTATTTTTTAAATTAAATTTAAGAGGCATGATTTTCTTTGAGGTTGATGAACCTTATAAAATGATCCATAATACATATTCTAGGAGCTATGTATTAATATATATTTTTGTAATTCCAATGTAATGAATTATTAATAAATTTAGAGGGTTAAATATTATATTTCTTGGAATTCAACGATTAAGATATATGAATCATGATGTATAGAATGAGTGTTTATAGATGTTTTTCTTTATATATTTTGTACAATGTGTTAACTAATATTTATGACCAAGAAATTTGATTTAATGGAATGGTGATGTCTAGGGAAAAAACCTGATTACAAGAACAAAACCATAATATGTTCCTTATGTTAACATAAGTATATTTGTATAAGGATGTCTTGGTTTTGAATAAGTAAACTAGATGAATATTTTTACCATAGAACTGATAAAGTGATTTTTTTAAAAAAGTATTATTTCTATAATTTAGAGATTTTTAATTGTTTTTAGATTTATGGAATATTAGGGAAAAAACATTGGAATGTGGAAGTATCTATGATTTCCAAAATTATTTATATTAATTTATGTTATTATCATGTTTCAAAACAATTCATTGTAATGGTATAAAAATGCTTGGTATGTGATGAATAATTGATACTTTTTTATAAATGGTGGATCAATCTTAAGATAATTTTGAGTGATTGAGTGACATTACATATAATTTTTTGAACATTTATCATACATAAGGGTGATAAGGTCATCCAGTTATGGAATGGTCTATGTTAAACATACGTTGAGGTTTTATTATTACACTCCAGTATGTGGATTTATGCATATTGGATAACGTGTTATAACATTTTTTTGTGATATATGGAATGGCCTATAATTTTATTTAGGGATATCATGTTCTAAGAATGATTTGGTAATGAAAAATTCAACATTACATTATAAAATAAGGGAAAAATTGTAATTTGATAAAGACACAAAAAAAGGTGATATTATAATGAATCATGTAAGTATATATTAACAATAAAATTCGTAAGCATTATTTAAAAGTATCTCCAAACCAAAAAAAATTCCTAGTAACTTCGTTTTTGATGAATAAAATGGCCCATTTGAATATCGTAAATTTATGGATTTGTGATTGTTGACATTATACTAAAACTGTTCTCTATCACACTATATCAGAACTTGATAGTTGGTTTTCCCTCCCATTTAAATGTTTTCAGTTCCCAATTATTTTCTCCTTTGTAAAAACGTAGTTATATTTTCCTTTGGGTGAACATTATCTTTCTGAAGGTCTCTTTTTAAAGGATTTTTTTCCTATTAATTTTTTTGATGTTGGTATCTATGAAAGGAACTTTCAATTATTAATCCTTTGACAACCGAGATTAATTTAGATAGAGAAATTTATTTTATGGGAGTACAATGTAACTCTGTGAGATTATTTGAATTGTTTTTAATTAATTTATTATGTTTGATATTTTTTATTCCATGCAACACAGAAATATTTTTTTATATAAAAGCAATAGCATTGGATTGAGTTATACCAAAAACACATAAATCAATCACTAAATAGAATATAATTTTTAGTTTTTCCAACATATAACGTCGAGTTTTTCTTATATTACACATATGACTGTCATTCTTCCTTGGCATGCGTAACCTACATGACCAAGTTTCAGTGAACACTAATATATTATTAAAAATAATTTTATTTAATATAGTTAGATATATCATAATCATCATGTTAGATTTTATGAATAGTATTTGGTAACTTATGAAAATATATTTTTTAATTAATTGGTTAAAAATTAAATTGAAATAAATACAAGAACCATATGAATATAAAGGTATTTTTTAATAAAAACTACTTTTATGATCATGAAAAGATATTACCGTATGAAGTTAAATTAATTTATATTTTTTAGAGAAATTAATTAAATATATATTTCATACATTGAGTAAAATATTTTTCATATTCATATAATATATTTTATAGGGAAAATATTGGGATAATCCAATATTACACAAAAAAACCAATTTTTTTATAAAAGTAGTATTACCGAGTTTTAAGGGAGAACATATTTTAATTTTTTTTTAAAAAATTTAAAAAAAATATATGTCTAGTGAAAATTAATTATTTTTTATATAATAAAAAATTTTTTTGTCAACATAAAATTTGTGTATTTTTCTGTGAAGTTTTCTATTCTACGGAATACTGAAAAAACTAAATTTTAATTCAAAACTACTTGATTGTATAATTTATTTATAATGTTAAATTAAATTTATAACTATTTAAAAGTATAATTATATTAAATATAAATAAATTAATCCAATATATATCATTAGGATCAATTTTTCTTTTAAATTTGATATAAAAACATTGATTTTTTTGAATATTTTTAAATAAAAACCCTGATTTTCAACCCACCAGCGAGAATAATTTAAAATTATTTTCTACAACTTATGTGATTTGAATTTCTAAAAATTGAATAATTTTTTGGAATCATAATAATTAATAACGGATTATAAGGGAACTTATTTTTTGACAAATTATATTAGTGAATGTATTTAAATTTAATTACAAAGATTAGGAGAAAAATTAGCATAACAAGGGACTAAACCTTAACAATTTGGGCCAAAATTTTCTAGATACCTTCCAAAAATTGAATTTATGTTCATACTTGAACCCTATAATAAATGTTCTATAATTTTTTTCATTATCAGAGCCACATTCCATAGAGAAATTGTGGGTTGAATTCCCATTTCAAAAAATTACAAGAATTCAACTCCACCTCAACTATAAAATGGAACTCATCCCTCTACCTTATTTTTACATATAAAGCACCATGGATCACCCAATAACTGATAAAATAATATTACAATATCCCTCCATTAATCATAGTATCCTCTTTCTAGTCATTAATCCTACCAAGGATTCACATTGGTGGAAACCAATAGGAGTTACCCAAAGAAGTGGTAACATTCCTCCTCAAGATCCATTATTTTTATCCATCTCCAACCCCTAAACACTAACTATAAATTGATTATATAGTAAAATTAGTTTCATAAATATATTTTTATTTTTAAATCCAATTGTTTACCCTACATTTACATACACTTCCATCTAGTGGGTAATAAACTTATTGTTCTTGTGTACGATGAACTACCACCTCACGAAACACCATAGTTTTTGTCCTTACTAACACTAGTGGATGGGATTTATGAAGGAAAATATAATTTTATATGAAATATATGATATATATGACAAAATTATCCATCAATTATTGTTATATAAAACAAAAATTCATGGTTTCCATTTTCTGTAAATATGATAATTTAGTTTGGGGAAGTGTGGACTTCTGCCTCCTCACAAGTGATTCATCCGCACTATACGTTTAATTTATTCAGGATGTGTTTAACTAGATAATATGGTATATATGAAATATTAATGACACTATAATTATATAATATATATAAAATTATATTTAATTTACTTTCATCTATTTAATGTGATAATTAAAAAGAAACAATGTTCATGAATATGTACGGCCTACCATCTCCATGAATGGTGTATTTCATTTCATATTAATATATTTTATAGATTATTAGATATATATTTATAATGAATATAAATTATTTTTATTCCATATTTTATCTTCTTTAATTATGTATATTATGATCTATTTAAGAGTATAAATTATAATAAGTTAAAACATATATGAAAAACAATGAAGATATTACCCAAAATATAACATTAATATAGTATTGTCAATAAACATGTAATATAAATTATTGAAAAATTTATATATGTTATTTTATATATGAAAATGTTCACTTTTTAGATTTATAATAAACTTTTATTCATCATTAATGAGGAATGAACATGAATGGAGACAATAAATACTTAAGGTAAGAGTTTTCTAGTCTCCTTTATATTTTTTAAGAGGCAGAAGCCATGTTCCCCGAAAATGTCTTATATATAGTGTATATACATCACATAAACATAATCAATGATTTATATAGTGAATATTATGGGTATTTTCATATCAATATTATGAACTTTATTTCATGGGGTTTATTTTTCAATGGTTACAAAATCAGTAAATTAATTTTGTCTAAGTTTCTTTTCTTTGAGTATATGGTGTATATAATTCCAATTTAAATGTTATATAATCATCCCCTTATTTTCATTATATTATGATATTCATTTTATTTTATTCTTTCATAGGGATTAGTATTTATTGTTACAAATGTTTTAAATAGTTATTCCTATAATATCATCATTATTAGTATTAATTATGATTATGTTTCCATTGATCAAATCATAGGATCCATATCTCATGAACACTCAAGAATTTTCTTATACTGTAGTTTTACATGATATCATCTTTTATTACTGCCATTTTAAAAATCGTTAGTAACTAGGATAATTAAGGAGATGTATTTATAAAAAGTTTACATTATTTCTCCATTCATTAAGAAATCTATGTTCTTTCAAAACTATATTATCTGAATGTGTTCCCCAAAATGTTTTAATATTACCCAATGATTTGGATAGAATATTTTTCCCATGTTTTAAAAATTTTAAATATGGTTTTAAAAAGTAATATTCTTGTTTTTTATGGTCAATGAAATTTTCTAAACTTTTAAGGTGAAAACGTAATGTTCAGCATGTTTGAAACTACACTCTATAACGACCATCATTTACATAAGGATTATTTTATTACTCTACATGGTTATTGTTAAATTATTTTTCCCTATTATTTTGTTTTTTTATTGAATTTATGGTTGTGTTCAAAGAAAAAGGTTTTCAAAAAATAATTCTACGTTCAGAAACTTTTTTAAATTATATTCAATGTCTCCATTATGTGTTTTGAAAATGTTATTTTCAAAGAAAATTATTTCAACAATTTTAATATTTCTTTATATATTTTGAAATAATATTTATTAAAAAAAAATCAAAAGGTTTTCAGGAATATTTATTGGTATTGGAGGTTATTTACCAGGATAGTGGATCTCAAAATGTTTTCTGTTTTAAGAAATATAAAATATATTACAATGAAGAAATATCTTAAATCAAATTGTAAATATTTATTTATAAGAAAATGATTTTGAAATTTTGTTATAAATATTATTTTCAATGAAAGGATATTATTTAATAATAAATGATATATGTGACCTTTCAAAATACTTCTCCATCTAATATGACATAATTTGTTATATTAAATTCCCTACATGCGTTATGATATAATAACACTATTCATATTCAAGCATTAATAATTTATTATTTGATGGAAATATTTTCATAATTCCAATTCCACTTAAATGAGTTATATTCTATTAAAACCCACTTATTTTCATAGATTATTCATTTATTAAATAATTATGAGACCTATGACTTTTATATAGGTAATGATATGATGAAATATTTATGATAACCATTTAATTTCTTGTGATATGATATGATGTTTATGAAACCCATATCATTTTAAGGGTCCTGGTATGATACATGTTTTTATATATTCTGGAACATGTATTCATGATTTTATTATTTTATGGGTACGACCTATGTCTCTCTCCTATTCATTGGGTAATGATAAATGGTATACGAGCTCGAAGGGAACTTGGGTTGTTGTCCAATCACAAAAACAAGAAGCTACATGTGATGTAGCCCAAGCCTAAAAATAACTAGGTTCTTGGGTTGTAGCTCAAGCCTAAATGTAAGAGGGTACAAGGGTTTTAGCCCAAGAAAAAAAATAAGAGGATATGCATGTTTTAATATCAATCTAAATATAGTAACATTGGTGATTTCCCCATGCCTAACATGTTATTACGGTCTTGGTCAGTATCGTTGGTATAATATTTTCAATGTTTATGTTTTTTCCAAAAGATTATGCACCTTATGTCTATGATATTCTGACATGTTTCATGTTCATTATTATCTTATCATTAATTTTTTATGAACTATCAATCTTCATGTCATGTCTCATGTATATGTTATTTGATATGTAAGTCGTGATCTTAAAATGTTATGATCATGATCTCATACCCTTAAGTTCATGTAATACATACATGTTTCCTTTATTTACTCTTATTCATCATTTTTCCTCACCACTTTCTTATGTTTACTTTCCCAAGGTTATGAAAAAAGTTTTTATATACAAGTAATAAATGGGAATATATTCAATGGACAAGTTTAATATCACTCACCAAACCAGAATAATGTATTCTATGTTTCCAAAGACACTATAATATTATGGTAATCAGACATGTGCTTCTATAATGTGATGGATATTAATATAAAATTATGTTATATCCATTTATGTTAAGTTCGAATCACTGTTGTTATAATATTATTTAAATACCCTAACTCAAATATTCAAAATGTTTTTTTTATTTTTTTGGGGGAGACATGGAATCATTGCCTTTCCATGTGCTTCCACTAAGTAATGGGAAACAATTCCATGATGTGTTTTTACAAGGTGAATCCATGAAGTATTTATATAAATTAAGGGGAATTATCCCCATGATATTATTACATAATGGAGAATAAAAATCCACATTCAACATAACATTCAAATAATACAGTAAGGGGATTCATGATTAACTTGTTCCATGAAAATCATACTATTTAGTTTGGGGTATTTACTACCACATGGTAGTGTATACAAAGCACAATGTTTTGGAAAACAAAAAGGATGATGTAACATGAACTTGTGTTTATATTCTATTGTTTATAGAATAGTAATATTTCACTTATGTTTTATATTTTCATAATATATAAATTCATGTGATAACATTCAATCATGTTGTTTAAGTGAGATGTTTGATATAGCTTGAAGGAAAAATGTGAACGATGCATGTGCACATATACACCTTCAGAAAAATAGAAATTGAATAAAAATAAGTTGAATATAATGTAATTAAATAGAAAAAAGGTATTCATGTTATAGAAAGAAGAATAAATTATGCTAACATTATGGAATCTTTTTTATACATAGAAAAATATTTAATAACATGTGTGCACTAACTATATAAAATTATTGGGGCTAGGACTTCAGGAAAAGTAAGAATTTTATTAGAAGATTTTTTCTGAGTAAACTGATAATATTTTGGTGATTTGAGATATCATAGAAAGGATATTAAGATATAACTTTACATAAAGAGTTCATAATAATGTATAATTCAAAATTGTCATATAGGAATACCAAAATATTATCTAGTAGTAGATCAATCTTTTAAGAGTGGTTAAGTCTTATGGTTGGTGACTGGTGTAGGTGATGTCTTATGGATGGTTATTTTATAATAAAGAGTCTCTCAGTAATAGTCGGAGTAGGATATAACTCTCAAATGGTGCTGGGAGAAACCAAATCCTCTAGTGAGATTTTGAAGAAGGCCCGTATGGATTCTAGTAACTAGTCAGATAAAATATACTGAATTTATTATGTGGATTAAATTGTTATGAAATGGTGTGATTTTATTTTAGGATTATTATTGATAATTAAATGTAGTGTATAGTCCATGTTTGGGAGTATAAAAACATGGAAAGGTGTAGGCCAATCAGATGAACCTTGTAAATAGTATATGTTAAACCCTCTCGTATAATTTCCTAATACGAGGTGAAATAATAAGATTCACTATGTTTATTGAGAACCTTAACAAGTTCATGTGGTTCAATTCAAAATTAAATTAATTCAGGAAATGATTGGACCACTGATTCAACCCCCTCTCAGTTTCACCTTATTTAGAATGAGGCTCTAGATTAAATGTATCATTTATTTCCATATTTGAAAATTAAACAATTTATATCGAGTCTAGATATAGATTTAATGGATTTTTTAACTTATTTAACATAATAAAATTTATATAAAACCAATATAATACTACTTTAAATGTGAGGTGGTAGTCTAGAATAGATAATATTGTTAGTGTAGCTCTATTAATGAATCATAGATTCACCTCACCTTGTGATACTATTTTAAATATACATAGTTCTTATAGATGAATACATTTTTGGGAACCAAAAACTATATATAATACCAAATTTTATAAAAAAATTATTTTACAAGATAAAAAAACTTATTAATTTTCCAACGTAATGATTTATCATGAGGTATCTCTTTTTCAAAGGGCCCTTATTGCTACATAAAAATTATATTTCATATTAATCCCTTTTATTATCCCCTGCTATTCTTTCACTTTGATTGGTGTTTTGTAGAATTTTTTAATAGAGAATTTGTCTAAAATAATTTCACTTTTCCAATATTATTATTCTTAATATGTAAAAATGGAATTGCAAGTATCTTGTCCTTATCATATTATTAAAGTGTTTTAATGGGATTTGGGGGAGTCATCTTAGTTTTTATGTTATTATTTCTAAAAATTCTATAGAATCTATGAGGGAGTGATGAATGTAATTCCCCAACCCTAGTTAACCAGAGATGGTGCATTATTACAAAACATTGGCATTATCACAAGAGATCTATTCTCGAAAAACTAATTAGTTTAGTTTCTTTGGAAGTATTAGGTATATACATAAGTTATACATTAAATTATGAAATGAAAAACAGCGACATTGTCTCCCCTTTGAACACACTCTTTTCCCTTAGCCTATTCTTATAGGTCAATCATAATATTCATTTTCCCATCGTGGGAAAAAGAAAATATAATAAATTGGGGATATTTGAGGCTCGGTAAGGATAACAATATAGCAGAAACTATCATAAATAATGATAAAAAATTAAGGCAATTTATAGGACAAAAACATAAGCCTTTTAAACTAAAAATTCAGAATATTATGGTTAATTTAAACAAAAATAATGACATATAATTATTGACATGGATATTCTACTTGTCGAATAATCACATTTAATAACAATAGCCAATTTCATAATGATGTAATGCATAATGTCGGACATCATAACCACATAGTCAATGCCTCATGACAAGAATACCAATAAAATGGTTTTCAAGGCCTTGTGCCAAGACACCAGTTTGTATCATGAGACCTACCAATGCATCGAGGAGCAATAATGGGATCCATCCATCATCTACTAAGTCCAATAAATTATAGATATGAAAATGTTGAAACATAACATAATCCGTTTCATTAAAAAAAGAATACGAAATGTCAATAAATTATCCCTAAAAAATGAATGTTATAAAAATAGAACATCCACAATCAATCATATCACAGAACCGTTAATAAAATATTAATGATTTTATCATAATAAACCAACTTCTAATAAGCGTGAAATCCAACAGAGGATGTTGACATAGATGAAATCAAAACTATTTGAGAGAAATAAATCATTCTATTTTGAAATCATTTGAAAGATAAATAATTATAAATGAAAACATTTATTTTGATAATATTCCTGTAAGGTTGTAAGGGAATCCTTGAAGGTGTTATAGAGGCAGAAAATAGTTTCACCCTTAGTATATGTTAAAAAAATATTTCCTTAATTTGTAGAAATGGTCATGAGGTACCTTGTTTAGAAAGAGACAGAATTATTCTTTTCAAATAATTTTATAAAAATTCAAACAAGGGTGTAAATGACTTTATCCTATATTATAGTAAATATTACCAAAAATTGAAATACATTTTTAGAAAACGGGGATGTGAATGCTAAAGAGGTCTCAGTAGATACTCACGTATAAAAAACCTCAGTTAATAAAGAGATTTTAAAATAATCCCTTAACAAGAAATTTTTCTTTTTTGAGGGTACATTAACCTCATGTATAATAGTTAAATCATTTACATTAAATTATACCAGAACTCTATACAAAAATATGAAATCATATATGATCTTCGAATATTGCTTTGTTAATAATATTTCAGTAGTATCTTTGTTTTGGGTGTTATTTGATTCATGTGCCTTTATATGTTAGGTTACATAAGTCATGTTTGTTATAGATAGGATGTATTTGATTAAAATCAAGAATGATATTATGTTCATAAAAATTATTTTAAATCATAAAATGAATATTATTCGTGAATGGTTATGATAGGGAATGAATCTCATCGCATTCCTGGAGATGGTAATCCGTACGTACACATGAGGGACAATATCATTCTATTGATGGTAAAATCATATGTAATTGGATGGTATATCATATATACAGAATAATTAACATGTGATATTTGTTATTTACATTAAATATACTCATTAATATACCCATCTAAATAATGAAGTGTTGAATAATAAACTACACCACGATGAGTAGATGGTAAGTCTCACATACACAGGTATGGTGATATTTTCATTAATAGGATGGATAGAACAATTAATATGGTTGTACCATATTTATAATTACGTCACTATAAGTATAATGTACTGGAATTATTATTTTGGTTTGGATAAAACTATGAAAGAGGAACTGGAAGAATAAATGAACTTTGGAAGAGGTGATGAAATTATTACCTCTTCTTCAGTGTTTCCTTTTGATTTGATCAAAAGGGATCCATTGGATGGAATTATGAATAATTTAATGACTATAGGTTTAATTAAGGGTGGTTTGGATGATATTTTATCAGGTTTTGGGCGAGAAAAATGGCGTTGGATGTGCAAAATTAAGAGAAGGGGAAGTACCCTTTTATCAAAGAGGTGAGGGCCACTTTTGGAAAAGCAGGAAATATTTTTTTATTCTAAAATAATTTTTAGTTTTAAAATCACTGAAAATGGATTTTTATTGATGATAAAGTGGGGATGGGTTGAAAACCTCTCAACCAGTAGCTTTTAGACATGTTTAGGTCACCATATTAACATTATCATTTAGATTCAATTCTTAGTTAAATAGTTTAGCTTTTACCACATCTTCTTGTATTATTATAATAAATAGTTCACGAACATAATATTAAATTACAATATAAGATCAAGTGGTTCATTAGTGGTATATCATTATATATGTCATTTGGATGATCTGTAGATTCTTAGGACAATTATATAATTTAAGAAAATAATTTTTTTTAAACTCATTTATGTCGATTTTGACACTATTTAGTAATTGATTTTTGTTATATTCGTAGAAAAATTATCACATAAAAAATTATTTAATCAACCCTATCATGTCATATTAAACCTTATTTTTTTAAATTCATCAAAAGTCTCAATTTAAATTTCATTTAATATTTATAACATCAATTATTTTAGTCTTTCATTAATAAGGTAGTTACTCATCATCATTGTGTCGTAAATAAATTTAATTATATAATATCTAAAAGTTATAAATAAAATACCATGATGTAGGAAATATTTTTATATTTATAATGAATATTTATAGTCCAATTTATCTTATGTATAACCCTATGTTAACCATGGAATAGTTTTTAAAATTTGTATTTAACACTTTTAACTCTTCCTTAAATAAAATATAAATAAATGTGTTAATCTAATCCATGTGGTTAAAAGAGGATCATATTTTAGTCCTAAGGATCATTTTGGTCTAAATAAACTTATTCAATAGGATTAGGACATGTGTTAGTGAAATTATAATGTCATTTTTACCTTTAATTATCTTATTTACTTTTAACCATGGTAAATGAAATTCATACATTACTATTCACCAATTTTTTTTCATTCTATTAAACCATATTTTACATTCTAATCCCAACTATGTATCTCTGAATTTTAAGATTAAATTCAAATTTGTGGTAAAAATACGTTTTATGCCAATTTGAAAATGTTCATAAAAGGTGGGAAACATACTTTAAAAAGTTCAATAAAATTTTATATATCTAATCTTTTTATAAAATAACTCTAATGAATTAAATTGAACTAATAAATTTATTATGTATCTATAGTGACAGAAAATAAATTTAATTTAATTAAATAATTATTTAATTAAAAATTCTTTTTTAAAAAATAATGTAGTGTTTTTCACTATTCATAAAAAATTGAATGTTTTTTGAAAAATAAAAAAAATTTACCCTAAGATAATTTTGAAATTTCGAATCCAAAAATGAAGTCCCCTTTGAAAAATAAAATTTATAATATTTCAAAAACTAGGTATTACTATTCAAAAACTACTTTTAAAATGGCTAGTTTGATCGGTCATAGTGCGCTTGAACTCGATGTTGCAAACATCGCACACTATTCAACTATTCAAAGATAAACGTACCATTGAAGCATGGGGTGTTTTATTCTACCCTTCTTCAACTAATTTCCTCCTTGAAATTTCTCGAATATTACTAAATATAAATATTTGGAGGGTTATTTATCATAAGATCCACATGTTCCAACATTGCCTCTTCAATTCTATGGTTTCTCTAAATAACTTTTACGAGACAAGTAGTCTGGTTTCTCAACACATGTTCTATGGTATCAAGAATCTTTAAATGATCTTCACAATAAGATATATCAGGTTCCAGTTCTATTGCATTATAGGTGAGTAAATGCGTTGGGTCAGCCATGTATTTTCTCAACAGTGATAGGTAGAACGTGTCATGAACATTGGAGGGACTTGGCGGAATTTTCAAACTGTAAGCTATGAATCAAATTTGTTCTAGAATTTCAAAAAATTTGATGTACATGGGACTTAATTTTCCCTTATTACTGAATTATATAACACCCTTCCAAAAAAATACCTTCAATAAAACATGATCACCTACTTGAATTTCCAAAACCATTCTTCAGTTATCGTTATAGCTCTTTTGCCTACTTTGAGCTACATTAATGCGGGTTTGGATATGCATCACCTTTTCTATTATTTCATCAACATGTTCTGTGCATATGAGTTTTTATTGACCAACATCATCCCCACATGTAGGTGTGTGACATCTCCTTCCATATAACGCTTTATATAGTGCCATCTGAATACTTGAATGGAAGCGATTGTTATAGGAAAATTCTACCATAGCCATATATTGCTCACAAATACCATTAATGTAAAGTGAGAATGATCTAAACATGACTTTGAAGTCTTGATTAGTATGTCCTAATTCTCTATCAGTTTTAGTGTGGTAGGATGTTCTCAAATGAAGTTCAGTATGCATGGATTTTTAAATACTTTTCCGGAATCATTATCTAAAATAGGGATAATGATCAGAAACAATCGATAGGGGAACCCCATTAAGTCTTACAAGATCATTATTATATACTCTTGATAAATTCTCAAGTGGTAAGACTTCACTTATAGAAAGAAATAGTTCTGACTTGGTAAGATGATCAATAATGGACCACATTGAATCATTCCTTCTAGGACTCAATGGTATCCCCATGAAAAATTCTATCATAATATCATCCCCTTTTCACACAGGTATGGGAAGAGGTTGCATGATTCCTCTATAATGTTTCCTTCCAGCATTCACCTGTTGCAAAACCATAAATCTTGACACATAATTAGCAATCAACCTCTCCATGTTGTCCCACAAAAAGTGTTCCTTCAAATCTCAATAAATTTTAGTTCAACCTGCGTGTATAGGGAAATCGTAGCTATGAGAACCATCCAACAATTCCATTTTTAGTTCATGTATATTATGAACTCTTAACCTCCTCTAAAAATACATAATTCCATCTCCATATAAAAAATCAATCAATCTCCCATTATTCAAAACATTAATTTTCTATTGATACACTTCATCCTTAGTCTGTGAAATTTTTATCCTTTCTAGTAAAAATGTTTTGGGAACTATTTAAAAAAGTATTGATGTTTCACCTTCCATTATAATTCCCCTATCAAACTTTACTAGATCCATGAACACAGGATTCCTTTTAACTCTCATCTTGTTTAGTACTCCATGATCCTATCTGCTCAAATCATCTCCCACCTTATTTGCCTTCCCCACATGGTAGTGTATAGTGTAATCATAATCCTTGAGAATTTTGAGCCATATCTTTTTCTTAATGTTAATTTCTTTTTCTAGAAAATATACTTCACACACTTTCAATCATTCTATATCTCACATTTTTTACCATAGAGAAATTGCCTCCATATCATCAGAGAAAAGATTACAACAGCTAGCTAATGATCACGAATGTGATAGTGTTTTTCATTAATTTTTAGATGTCATGAGACATAGGATATAACACTATCATTCTACATAAATAAATAGCCATGTCCTTTAATTGAAGCATCACTATAAATAATAGACCCATCATTTTACGATGGTAGGGTCATGATAGTAGCATTAACTAATCTTCTCATCAATTATTAATATCATTTTTCATACTCCTTTGTCCAAAAGAAATTAACCCCTTAATGTGTGAGCTTAGTTAGTGGGTTATCCAATCGTGAAAAAATCAATATGAATCACTGATAATAACCTGCTAATGAAATAAAAATATATACCTCGTTATATTCGTTGGTTATGGCCATTCATGGATTGGATTTGTCTTTGAAAAATTAAGATAGATTCTATATTTAGAGACAATATGGCCTTGAAATGAAACATCATATGGGCATAATTCATAATTTGTAAACATCCCATATTATTCATTTCTTCTAAGCATATTCAGAATTGTGCTCAAGTGATTTTCTTGATCTTCAGAGATTTTGACGTATACCATGATATTATCAATAAATACCATTACAAAGGCATCAAAATATTATTTGAAAACTATATTCCTTAGATCCATGAGAACAAAGTGTTTATTAGTCTATCCAAAAGGTATTACTGTAAAATTGTAATGCCCATACCTAGTTCGATATGCATTCTTTGAAATGTATTCATTCATCATGCACAAGTGAGGATATCCATATAGAAGGTCAATCTTGGAAAAACATTTTTATCAAGGAAGTTGATTGAATTAGTCAACAATGTAAGTTAGATGATACTTTTTCGTTATTTTTATAGCATTGATCTCCCTGTAGTCAATGTACAACCACATAGATCCATATTTCTTCTTAACAAAATGAACAGGGGCTTATCATAGAGAAACACTAGGGAGAATAAATCCTTTATTATATAATTCGTCTAGTAAGTTCTATAGTTATACTAATTCCACAATGTCTATTCTAGAAGGGGTCTTCAATATGGGACTTGAACCTTGAATTAAGTCAATGGATTACTCAATTTTCCATTCTATAGGATGTATAGGTAAATACTCTTGAAACCAATCAAAATATTATTACACAATAGGTTCATCATCTAATTTGAAAATTCTTTTCCTCACCCTTAGTTATTTTACTCCCTTCCTCCACAAGAATTGAATTTAGTAGAGGTACTTGGGTTAGATCTAGATAAGAAACAGATGGTGAAATTTTTTGCTCGAAAGAAAAAGTATTCTTTTTCATCATCAAAAATTGTAGCTTACTTCTTCTTTCAATAAATTTTCCCATTATGGTATGAAATCCAATCCATACCAAGGATTATATCAAATTAAAGTATGAGTATGAAAATATGATCAGTAGATAAAGCATGTTAATATTCCATGATGGAAACTGATTGATAAAAAATTGTTGCAATGATAATTCCCATAAGTGTTTTGATGGATAACTTCATTTTTAAATCAAATTGGAAATATCTATTTTCTTGGAAAACTAGGAAGATATGAAGAATGTGATGTTCCATAATCAAAAAAAGCATTGCCTACTTTTGAGGTAATAATTAATGTACCTGCCAACACATCATTTGGAGATTCAACCTCAACAGCAGGGATTTCCAAATCTTGTACTTTCCCCCTTTTCCTTTCTCCATTGGACTTTTATCAATTAGGATTCTTTGAAGCTTAGAAAATTAATTTTTATAATTTAATATCAGTCTACAATTTTAGCATTGAACATTCATAGCCTCTTGTTTTCCATTGCAATCATGAGCTAGGTGGCCTTTTTCACCGCACTTATAACAAACTCCCCTTCCCTTCAAGAACATACCATGGTTTTTCTTCCAACATTTACTATTGGATGGAATTTTTGTTTTTCTCCTTCTTCCCCTAATTTACATTTTTGGAGTGTTCCGCATATCTCTTCTCCTACAATATTTTAAACTCATAGAACATAGAGAATTCCTTTTATACATTTATAACACATGAGACTATATCTTCGTATGATGAGAAGGATTGTGATAAAAATGAATAATGAAGAAATGGTTTTAACCCATAAAATAATTAGTCAATCTTACTCCTTCGGTTATGTATATAATTTACATGATGCCTTGCTAAACATGTAATGATAGCCTCATACTTTGCGACATTCTCATCCTCTTTCCGCCTCAGAATCAGAAATTTTCATTCCATATCCTCTTGATGATCACGAGGAATATATTTTTAAATAAAAAGATATTTAAAATCACTCTATTTCATATTTGATACTTCTTCATATTCCTTTGTGTTTTTAATTAATGACCACCATTAATCTACATCACCTGTGTCGAGTTAAACATCCATCACCACTTTTTCCCTTTCAAAACTCCCAAAGCATGAAATATTTTATCTATGTAACATATCAGTTACTCAGCTACAAATGGATTTGTAGTCCCACTGTATTTTGGTGATTTATTTCTCAAGAATCTGTCTAAAATTGATCCTCCACATTGTGGATTAGGATGCTTCATACGAGTATTGTTATTTTTCATAACCCAGGTGAGTTATCCTAGTATGTTTATAAGATGTTCAACACTAGTTTCATCACTAGCTCCACTGTATTTATCGTGAGTATGAGGGAAATCTCTACAAGGATTACGTGCATTGATATGGTTTCCATTCCTTCCACTAGGATCCATTTCTAAACTAGGAAATACAGTAGGTTAGTTTATGAATCACAATACATATTTCCAAACGAGTAAAATACATAACATAAATTAAGCAGTTTATGCATATAATACATAACTATAAAAAAATTTATTTAAGGATATATTGATTCATAATCGATTAATAATATTTTTGAATAAAATGATAATTATCCTAATCATATCCTCCAAGAGTGTCAAAACCAAGAGATCAGCAAGGTCCGTTATTGTGAACCCGGATTCACCAGGCCAAGCCCGAAACTCCATGTCGGATTTTTCACTTCTAGTTACATCTGTTCTAGAGACGCCTCTACCTTCTCGTATCTATGCAGGGATGTATTTAGTGGAATATTATCTATATCTCTACATTACCAAAATTATTGGAGGTTCTTCACTACTATTCCTTGAAGTCTATATTAGGTTAATGTTCTCTAAACAATGTTTGATTCTAAATATATTTTCCACGGTTTTTAATAAATTTATCTGATACCAACTATAATTCCCCCGACTGTGTTTCCCATAGTTAGTGAATTATTCATAAAATTGGAATGTTCACAATAGATCTGGTCTCAGAAGACCGATTAGTTTGGTAGCCTTGGAAGTACTATATACAAACATAAGTTTTATATAACATTATAAAATGAAAAACGAAAACATTGTGTCCCCTTTGAACACAATCATAACCCTTAGCCTATTCCTACTGGTCAATCATAATATAATTGTTCACATACTGGGAAACAGAAAACATAAGAATGGGGTGAGCTTCGATTCTCAGTAAAGATAACAATATAGTGGAAAATATTATAAATAGTAATAAACATTTAAGGGAATGTATATGACAAAAAACTAATAATTTTAAACATAAAATTCATATTAATATAGAAAATGTAAGTCAAAATAATGTAACTTAGTTATTCACATGGATATTCTACTAGTCGAAGAATCACATGTAATATCAATATCTAATTTCATAATGATGGAATGAAAAATTTTGGACATCTAACCACATATTCAAGGCCTCCTTCCAAGAATACAAATAAGATTTTTTTAAATCCCTATTCCAAGATAGTATTTTTTCTAATGAGACCAACAGATTCATCGAGTAGCTATAGTGGGCACCACCCATAATGTACTATGTCCAATGCATTCCTCATATGAAAATGTTGAAACATAACAGAAAAATTCTTATTAAAAATGGCATACAAAATGTTAATACATTAACCATAAACCATGAATGATATAAAAATAGAACATCCACATTCAAACATATCACAAAGCATTCAATACAATATGGAAAATTGTATCACAATAAATCAACTTCAAATAAGCGTAAAATCCAACAATGGATGTTGATATGGATGAAATCAATACTATTAGAGATAAATATCTAATTCTATTTTGAAATCAATTAAAAGTTACATAATTATAAAAGAAAACATTTAATTTGATAATATTCTTATAAGGATGTATGGGAAGCTTCCATGGTGTTATAACGTCGGAAAATAGCCGCACCCGTCGTATAAGTTAAAAAAATCCTTCCTTAACTTATCGAAAAAGGTCATAATGAAATTTGTTTGGAAATCAATGGAATGATTCCATTACAACTATATTATAAAAAGTCAAGTGAGGGTATAAATGACATTAACCCATTTTCCAGTAAATAATAAATTTTCTTTGAAATACATTTTTAATATACATGGATGTGAATGATAAAGAAGTCCCGGTTGATACTCACGTATAAACAACCTTAGCTAATAAAGAGATTGTAAAATTAACACTTACCTTGTACTTTTAATTAGTCAAGGGAACATTAAACTCTTGTATAATAGTTAATTCATAGTTATTAAATTATACAATAACCACATACATAAATATGATATCATATATGATCTTATTATATTTCTTTGTTTATAATATTTAAGAAGTATCATTGTTTCAGGTTTTAACTGATTCATTTTTCATTATATGTTTTTTAACATAAGTCATGTTTTTATGGAAAGGTTGTATATTATTCATGTACATGTTGATATTATGTTATTAGAAAATATTTTAAATCATAAAATGAAAATTATTCATGAATGGTGATGATGGGGAATGAATCTCATCACATTCTTGGAGACGGTAATCCCTACATACGCACGAGCGAAAATATCATTCTACTAATTGTGAAATAGTATGTAATTGGATGGTATATAATATTTATATAATCGTTAGCCTGTTATATTTATTTTTATATTAAATATACTAATTATTATACCCATCCCAAAAATGATGTGTTGAATAACATACTACACCACAAGGTGGGGACGGTAAGCCGTACATACACACGTTTGCTGACATTCTCATTTATAGGATTGGTAGAATAAAAAATATGGTTGTACCATATTTATAATAACATTATAGTATATAGAAGGTACTAGAGTTATTATTTAGTTATGGAAACAACAATGAAAGAGGAAGTGGAAAAAGAAATGAACTTTGAAAGAGGTGATGAAATTATTACCTATTCTTCGTGTGTTTCCTTTTCACTTGATAAAAAGGGCTCCTTAAGTTGTCTTTCTGATCATAGTATGGACTTTAGGATGATGTGAGGGTATTTGGGATGATATTGGAGTAGGTTTTGGCTGATAAAAATGGATTGGAAGGTGTGAGATTAAGATAAGTGGATGTACCCTTTTATAAGAGAGGTGAGGGTAACTTTAAGAAAATATTTAATGTTTATTTATTTATAAAATAATTTTAAGTTTTAAATAGCTCAAAATTTATTTATTACTAGGATAAGGTGGGTTTTTGTAGAAAAATTCTCAAAATATAGATTGTAAACATGTTTATGTAATCATATTAACCTTATATTTTAGATTTAAGTCATCGTTAAACAGTCTATCTTTTTCCATGTCTTCTTTTATAATAATAATACATGGTTAATAAACATAAAATAAAATGCCCAGATAACATAAAGTGGTTAATTAATGAAATATCTATCTCTATATATATCATGTGGCTGAAACATGTATTTTTTGGACTATTACATAATTTAGTAAAATAGTATTTGTTTTAATAAATCATTTATGTCAATTTGGACACTATTTATTAACTGATTTTTGTTAAAGTCCAACCAACATTATAAGTTCAAAAAAACTATTTAATCAACCCTAAAATGTGATATTAACCTATAAAAATTGTGTAATGCATCAAAAGTCTCAATTTACATTTCTTTAATATATATAACAACATTTATTTTGGTGTTTCCTTAATAATGTAATTACTACATCATCTTTGTGTCATAAATAAATTTAATTATATGATGTCTAAAAATTATAAATAAAATACAATGTTGTAGGAAATATTTTTTATCTTTAATTAATATTTATAGTCTAATTTATCTTATGCTTAACCCTATTTCAAAAATGGTTTAGTTGTTAAAATTTGAATTTAACACTTTTAACTATTATTTAATTAAAATAATAATAAATGTCCTAATATAATCCAAGAGGATAAATGAGAATCTAATTTTTATAAGGTTCTTTTTGGTGGAAATAAACTTATCCTATTGAATTTGAACATGTGTTAGGGTAATTACATTTTCATTTTTACCTTTAATTACCATATTTACTTTTAATTGTGGTAAATAAAATTCACAAGTTAATATTCACAAGAAATTATTTTCATCATATTGAAGCACATATTACATACTGATGTAAACCAAGTCTCTTAGATTTTTTATAATCTATTCACAAATTTGGTAAAATTGTGTTTTATGAAAATTTTTAAATGTTTCTAGAAGGTGGGTAAAAGACATTAAAACGTTCAATAAAATTTTATGTATCTAATATTATTATTAAATGAATCCAATGAATTAAATTTATAAAATATAGGTATTATTTATATATTTGGACTTAAAATAAATTTAAATAAAATAAATAATTATTTAAATAAGAATTCAATTTTAAAGAATAACGTAGTGTTTATCACTATTCTTTAAAAATTGAATGTTTTCAGAAAAATACCAAAAATTCAACCTAATCTAATTTAGTTATTTCGAATAAAAAAATAAAGTCTATATTGAAAAATAAAATTTAAAAAATATCAATAAGAGGGATGTAGTATTCATAACTTATTTTAAAATGGCTAGTTTGATAGGTCGTAATGCGCTTGAACTTTGTGTTGCGCACATCACACACTATTTCATTATTCAATGAGAAACATACCCTGGAAGCTTGGGGTGTTACAAAGAATGTCTGAAATCAGTTTCTAATTTATTGGACTCTTAATCTATAGAAGGTATAGACCCTCAACGCGGCCATTCATTTTGACGACATGTGGCCTATATGGAGATTCCTCTCAATTTTTTCACCTAATTAGTGCCGTGGAGATATCATGTTGTTTGAGTCACAATATCTATTGATAAATTTCATTATGTTTGTTGAGAATGTAATAAGTATCAATAATCCCTTTATTTTTCTTCGTTTCATCATTCATAGATGTTAAAAAAATGAATTGAATATATTTCACATTCTGAAGTATTAAATGTTGAAAAAATATTTCCTTTAATCGCCTATTCATCAGGATAATTTGGAGTTGGGGCCTCCAACATGTAAATCATATGATCCATATTTAGAACAACAATGAAGATCTTTTACTACTCTTGTAATATACTTCTAATGATGAAGTTTAATTTCTCAAATATTTATTAAAATGATATAGATAAAAATTCAATTCTATGATTACAAATTAAAATCATATTTAGTACATTATCCTGATTACTAAAATATTTGTGTTAAAATATATTTAATTGTTAATTTATCAATATTTTATGACATCCCAATCACCTGAACCAATGGAGTAGGAGTGTTCAATTCCATGTAAATTAATGTGGAAGTGATCAATATTTCCATTTTCATAACCCACACGATGTCTTTGGTCAATTATTTGAAGGAACATATGTATTCGGTTCTTACCAACTACTACATTATTGGACATTGATCGATTTATTGCAATACCCAAACCAAAATTTATGATTTAGATTACATTGAGATATTCACTCATGTAACATCATTTATCATGAGGGATACATTGCATGCCGTAAACCTAGATAAGAAAACCAAGAAAATTAATATATAATACTTGATAAAAGTAAGTGTCTTAAAGAGGGAAAAACCAATCTTATTTCTATGGTTTTATTCTTTATAAACTATTTAAAGTGTATTAACATAATATATTATTGAGTGAATTTGTTTCTTTATGATATTATTTCAGTATTTTTATCAATTTCAGGTCTTGTTAAAATTATATGTAATTTAAATAATTAACTTACCATTCTATGTTAAATTAATTTACACATAATCAAAGTTATTTTAATTCTATCTTGATTTCTTGTTAACTAATTTTTTTATGTGATCAAGATAATGAATCATTTAAATAAATCAGGAAGTAGAAATAATTATAACAAATAAAGTCACTTGATAATTATGTTTATAAAGTTTTATTTATCGAGTATATGATAAATAAACCAATGACTATAAGGGACACCTCATTGATATGTTCTTGGATCAATTTGAAATATTCCACAACCAACCATCATATCTTATTGGCATGTTTCACCTAATATCAGGTTTCAATATGCCTCCTCAAAGTGGAGTTCCATCCTTTACTTATTTTATTATCAAATTTAGTTGAGGGGAACCATGGATATGAGATACATAATATAATACATAGATATATAGGTCTAACATAATATAGATGCTAATAATGACTTCCAATAAAAAATACTTAATTTAATAAAAAATATGTACATAAAATCCCAAGTAATAATTTTTATTTAAATTGGAATACAATTTATAAATTGGATGGTCAATCTCATGATTAGTCACATACATGAAACACATATTAATTTAATATAATGAGATAATATTCAGTTCAATAATTCTTAATTAAGATAAATTGACCAAATTAATAAACTAATTTTCTTATTCATTAATTTATTTATTTATCATAGTATCCATCCAAATAGGCCAAATGAAAATCATGTAGCATAATTATAAATAATGTAATCAAATTAATTTTATTCAGAAATAATAAATTACATGACTTGTACTTGGTTGAAAAGGGACAAGTATATGTTTCAACCACCTGATAATTAGAATAGTCATTGTCTTGTAATATTCACTCCCATTAAATATAGATTATAAGGTGTGTCATGTAATTACATGGCATGTACAATCAATTATTGAACCAAAAACAAAGGAAAAATTTCAGGTTGTATTCTGATATTATTTTTCATAGAGTACACAATGTTTAATGATGAACCTACATGGAATATAGTGTAATGAAATGAATTTTGATGATGGCAAGGATCATTGTTTCTTCATTTTGAATCTTTTATTTCATAATATTAAATGTTTTTATGGCCTATGGAAGGCCTGAGGAGTGTCTGGGGCAGGTTCAAATCCTGGAGGTTTGGTGAAACTGGCTAGAGGCTTGGCCATTTAGATAGTCTAAACCATTAGCCCTAGGCCACACTATTTGATTAAAAGGTTCTGTGTGATATAGTGTAACCTAAAAGTCCGCATGATTTTTCTTCTACAATGAGGACCAAGAACACGACCATGAGACCTACTATAGAAAGGGTAGGATCATTTCTTAAAGGTCTTTGAATGATTTGTAAACTATGTGCATTATGTTTTGGCGAAAAATTACCATTTACGACCTATTTAAATTATGTTCTAATTTCCCATTTTAACTCTCCTCTAGTGGACAGAACTATGGCCTCCCCCAATTTGTTCTCCAAAAGGCCTAAACTGTGGGTTTTGATCCAATTTCTTCATCCGTTGTTTGATCCATGATCTATCGGAAGAGTTGGATCCCATGTGGAAAGGTTCCGTAGTCTATCTACTCATGTCTACATTCGATTTCCCATCCATTACACTATATTTTATGCTTATATGACCTATTTTTTACGGTATTGGACTTAAACATAGATCACTTCCAACTTTCATTGAATATGATGTCGAAATCAAGCGAGGGATCGTATATAGACCTAAGGTAGTTGGTAAAAAACTTATTCATTTGAGTTTTTTATGATTCATATTTATTTCATTATGCCATGAGTTGGTCTTTGTTGAGCTCCCATTATGTGTTGATTACTTATTGTGAAATTAAACCTAGTGTGTTAAAATTGGATAATTTAATCATGGATTGGGGTTTTAAAATCAATTATTCCCTCTATGGACACCCAAGTTGTCTTCCAACAAAATTGCCCATTTTAATCCAATTATCCCAAGATGATAAAATGTAGTTTGATTCACCCAGTTAGAGATTAATTTCAATTTAAGATGTTCTCATGTGTATTTTGATGATCAAAAGACACCCCATTGGTTTTTGGACCTCATAAGATTGGAAATGCCAAAATGGTCATGTCAATTTTTCATATGACATTTTCTAAGGCATGTACTCTTATAATTGGATTTCTGATGGTAGAAAATTTGAATAAGATTCCATATTTAGATTGGTTCACATGTAATGAATGGTTTACCATAAAATTAATTAAATGAATAAGACTAGTCTAGGATGGTTGAACCCATTCCTTGTGATTCAACTCTTAATAATTTTCATATGTCATGTAAATTGGTAATAGGATTTGGGAATGGTAAATGGATTGCATGAGAGGATTTACCTCACCCCTTGATATGTGTGTATGACCAAGCCAAATTTAAATTTTTAAATTTCAATGATTAAGATGATTTTACTTATATGTTCTAATATTGAGAATGAACATACCTCTAATATAGTTATGGACGTGATGACGGGATGAGAGGTGTATGCCTTGTGGCCAGTGTATTTATAAATGTTATGCCTTATAGTGGTGAAGCTAAGGGAACATGAGAGACCCAATGGGAAGAACCTGACATATTCTATAAAAGGATCGTATGATAGTGAGAGCCTTGTGGTAGGGAGGATAGTGAGAGAATCCTTGTGTATTTCCAAGAGACCATGAGTGCTCTTGGAGTTGGGCTAGGGGTTAGACCATGAGAGAATCCCTACAAGTGGATGTCTAAGAGTTACCACATGATCCTTCCCAATATATATATAAATAACTATACTATATATATATATACACCTAGTAATGTGATCAGACATACATGCAACATGATAAATTAAGTAGAACCATTAAGTGTCCTTTAGGATCAAAAGAGAGAAGTTATTTATTTATTCAGAATCAGTATACTTTCCTACTATTATTTGAATATTTTTTGCTTATTTTCACCAAATTAGATTACAAATAGATTCCATTGGTTATTTTCTACTAAGATTTTCATATCAAACCCTAATCGGGCCACCTTTGGAACTTGATAATACTACATTCCATGAGGTATGGGTAGGGGAAAACACCATTCATCAGGAAATTGATTCTTATTTATTTAATAATGATAAGTGTAGAGGATTATGCTTGGGCTCGAGATGCTATGGAGTATCATTTTATTTGGATAATTCTTTTAATATTGTATTATTTACCCATTTTCTATTCATATTTTCATTTTACTAGCATGCAATGCATACATGTTTTTATCGGACACTACCTGTCAGGAATTTTCTATTTTGTTTGGTTATTCTTCCTTAATCTATTAATTTTATCTACTTATATGGTTATGTTTTTGTTATTTTATATTAATATATCACACATTGTTTACTCTGACCAGATGGTATAGTCTCCCCAATATTTTACATTCACTCCCCCACTGCATGGCAGAAGACCCTATAATATGGGAAGACATGCCAATGGTCAGGTGTCCAACCGGTCTCAAGGTATGGGATATGTGGAATGTGAGTCTGGGATGTCAAAAAGTGGTATAATAGGATGATACACTATTTCATGACAATATTGTGATATAATATTAGATATTGGGAACACTTGGGACTTGGAAACAAGCCATTTTTTGGTGTCATGAACCAATGTATGATATAAGGGCCTTGTTTCTAGAAATATTTTTGTATTGTTTTTTTCTATTACCATTGATATCAGTTCACTATTAGTGGATTCACCAGTTTTGTGATGTTATTTATATTTTTTATATTGGAACTATGATTACATTTCTCGACCTGATGAGTTGAGGGATGTGTATTAGAACATTCATCACAATAGGAACAACATGAAAAGGCTAGACATTAACGATGTCATGATTGAAATTTAGAGATCATTTTCTATAGAATATTCATTGTACCCTGTCTTATATATATATCATTGTTCCCAATTATTCTATAGGATCTGAATCATTCTATGGGGTGAGTTTAGTGGGTGCCACTCTCTGATTCATAAGGTGTGTGGGCCCTTATGGATTAAAAATTGACATTACAACTAGATCAACCATTCAAGAAATTATATAATATCTTGGGTAAGTACAATTTAAATGAAAATGACATCCATGTGTGTATCATCTTTTGGTTCATCTGGTTTATGGTCCCTTATTGGATGAAAAATGACATATCAATAGATCATGATGATTTAATTTGTGAAATGTTCAAATGAGTACACATTCAATTTGAAAATGACATTTAAATTGAGAATAGAAATACAACACATGACTAACAATAAAACATGACCCGAACCTGGCCTTGGTATCGGGTAGTGGCAGTTTTTTCCTTCTTATGGCATGTTATGGTATGTTCCAATTTATAGTTCTCGATTTCATGCGAGTAGAGTACAATGATCACTATTATTGGGAGTCTTTTATATATTTCCTATATTCCTGAATTAAATATTAAGAATTAATTGTTTTTCACTTCTATGATGTTTGTGTGGAATTGTATCATTTTGCCTCTTAGATTTCCTCATGTTGCACGCCCTGATGGTGATGGGAATCATGTTTACGAGGTCACAACCCATTAGCCACCAGTTATTCTACTAGTCAAGACACATGTGGATACTACTCCTATAACTGATTTGGGAAATGATTCCACGTTTCCAGAGGTATTATAGGATATGATACAAAATATGAATGGATGTGTGTGACATGCCTCGATCATGGCACAATTGACTCACGAGATTCAGCAGTAGCATCCTCCAAATATCGTTGTGGATGGAAGATCATTTGATGTGGAGAATTGGATCGATGTGATTCTGTTTATATTTTGAGCAACATGAGATGCCTCTACAGAATACGGTAAATCTATCTTCTAACATGCTACGTGATTCATCCAACAGGTGGTTAGATGTAATCACCCTGCCAGGCCAGTAGAGAGAGATGGTTTGATCTGACTTCAAGAATTTCATATATGATGACTTCTTTCAACTGACTTTGAGGTATGATTGAGATATATAGGACATGTATCTGAAGTAGGTGATCATGTTAGTTACATATTTCTCATCTCTTTTCACTAATCTGAAGGATTTCACTCCATATCAGGTTTCTCGTGATCTAATGGATCTTATGTGATTTTAGGATGGGCTATTTTATGCAATTCAGTCGCAAGTCAATGTGTGCAGACTGAATAAAATTTCATATATCATCATCCAAGCCCTAATTATAGAGCATAATTTTCGGGATGTATATGGTGAAAGATAAAGAGATCTGACACCTAAGGATTCCATTGGATCTTCTTATATGAATTTTTTTTTGAGTATGATATTGTGGGAGGAAGCATTCAATATCCTAGTGCTAATAGCCTCTATATCTTCTACTAGATAAAAATGTTAGGGACCATCTTGTTTCTAAGTCTTTGGCACCCAGTGGGATGTAGAGCATGTGGATGAATGGGATATATATAGCATTTTTTCAATATCTTCCATCCAGTGCCTAGTGATCATGGATTTGCACCTAATGCTCGATTGAGAGAGGGGTCACAGGATCACGATTGCCAGGAAGCTGTAATACTACTAGTTGGTCATGTGAAGGTGGTGGTCTAGAGATAGGCAACCAGAGTTATGATTATCAGAGCCAACAGAGCGGGACCCCTCCAGGCATCCAGGTAGTGACTCAGAGCCATGGTATAGGCTCGATAAATGCAGTCCAACCTTTGTAGCAGGAGTAGAGCACATGAACCTCTATTATACAAGGTACTATTCTAGTACCCTTCACATTTGGGTATACATTGTTTGATATAGGTGCATCTCAGTCATTTATATCTACATATATCTCTAAGAGTTTGGACCTAAACATAGAATCCTTTCATTGCATCATGACTCTATATACCCCATTAGGTATTATTTCATAGGGCATTCATCGCTGTCATAATTTCCCCTTCAAATAGGTAGTTAGATTTTTGAATGGATCCTATATGTTCTCAACATGACCGACTTTGAATTAATAATCGGTATTGATTACTTTGTTCCCAACTGAGATTGTATCGACTTCTATCATTTGAGGTTGACTTTTATATCACTAGAGGGTATTTTTCATGTGCATAAGGAAGAATAGGATATGCAAGAAACCAATACATGACATGAGCAACAAATGAATGGTAGTATTATAGAGCAGCTTTCCAGTATTTACCTAGATGATTATGTGTTAGAACCCATTATTTTCCCACATTTATTGGATAGTTTCAATGATGGGTTTCATGAAGATTCCTCCGGTCCACCTCTGGTGCAATAGGTCGATTTCATTATTCAGTGTGTGCTAGTAGCATCACCCATGACCATTCCTCCTTACTATACGGAACATTAGGATCATATGTAACTGAAGAACTAGTTGAAGGATGTAGTGGTGAAAGGCTTTATACAACTCAATCCTTCCCATTGAAGTTCACCATTTTTCTTTTCCAAGAAAAAGGACACGACCTTAATGCTTTTTGAGGATTAAATTTGGTTGAATCACCTGACTATGAATATTTGGTATCCATTTCCTATAATAGAAACATCATTGAGTGGAATCATGTGGAAAAGGTGTTTTGAGAGATAGGTATCAGGTCAGGCCATCATCGGGTGCGTGTTAGTAATTTAGACTTACATGGAACAACTTTTAAGAGCGTGTATTGTCTCTATGAGTAACTGATTATGTGTTTTGGACTCACGAATGCACATTGGTATTATGATATATTATATACTGGGTATTCCACCTGTACTTGGATTCATTTATATTAGACATTGTTGATGGTATTTTGGTGTATTCTCACTCCAAACAAACCAATTCCATCCATCTTCAGATCATTCTCAAATATGCTGAGAGAGCATCAATTTTTCTAAACTCACTATATTCCACTTCTTCTTTGATAAAGTCCTCTTTCAAGGTCATAAAATCTTGGAGTTAGGATTTTATATTGAGCTAGTGAAAGTGAGAGTTTTTGTTTCTTGGATAAAGCCCAAGAAAGTATTTTATATTTTGATTTTCTTGGGTGATGTCAAATATTACAGACACTTCATTCATGATTAATCAGGCCTTCTAGTGCCACTTTCAGTTTTTAAAAAGAAGGATATGAAATTATTATGGTCCGAGTCTTGTGAATAATCCATTAAAAAGGTTATTGGAATATTGAATTCAGTGCCGATTCCAATTCTTCCAGAGCTAAGTAAGGATTATACAATTTACTACAACTTATCAGGTGTCGGGATTGGAGATGTTTTGATGTAGGATGTACTAGTCGTTGTATATAGTTCTCATCATTTGAGGGCATAGGAGTGGAATTACCCAAAACATGGTCTTGAGGTTTCTATTTTTTCATGCCTTCTACTATTGAATACACTATTTATTGGGAGATCATTTTGTGATGTTCCTGGCCAACAAGATCCTCAAGGAAATCATTACATAGTAGGAACTGAATCACAAGAAGCGTAGGTGGGTTGAGTACCTAAAATCATTTGATTTTGAGATTTCCTACACTCTAGGGAAAGGGAATTTAGTAGTCGATGATCTGAGCTGAAAGACTCATACTCAGGCAGTTTATGAGTCCAGTGATGAATGGATGCTTATGGAATAATCCTTAGAGAATCACATTGAGGATCTATAGGACCTTGGTAAGGCTATTCCGTCATTCCTAGTGGTGAAATATACTCTTCAAAAAATGAGTAAGATCATGATATTTATCATATAATTATGGCCTTGTTAAATGGGAAAGTGTCATAAATGGTGATACTACTTATGGTTGTACAATTGATGGGAATGAAACTCTGTTGTTCCATGGGTGTGTATGGGTTCAAGTAGACCTCAGAACGAAGATGATGTGGGATTTCCACACCACATCATGGGATGTTTACCTAGGTGTCACCAAAATATCTCGAGATATATGACATCAATATCTGTGTCCTAGCATGAACGTGTAATATTTGGTTTCATAATGTGATGTCCCACCTATCAGTAGGTGGTGGAATAACATCACCATTTGGAATGTCCAATTCATAATTTTTCCATTCTTGAGTGGAAATGGGATGATTTTTCAACGGATATCATGACTCCTCTCCCCATATCAAATCATGGAACAATCAGCGTGTGGGTTTTCATTGATTTTCTGATGATAGTCTCACAGTTCTTACCTATACGAGAGACCTTCTCAGTAGTCGAGGTAAGAAGGTCATACTTCAAAGTGGGGGTAAATCGTCATGGTGATCCTTGTTCTACCATTTCGGATAGAGATTCTCATTTTACATAATAGTTTTTGTAGGGGATGAAGAAGGCCTTGGGTACATAAGTAATTTTGATAATGACTTATCATCTGTAAAATAATGGAAAAATAGAGTGTAAAATTTAGGTACTAGAGGATATTATATATGCATGAATTCTAGACATGGGGGTTCCTTGGAGAAGCATGTTCACCTCATTGGGTTTTGTAATAAAAATAAATTCCAGGATACCACTGAGATGGATCCCTACACATAATTGTATGGTATGACATTTCACTCTCCTATGTACTGGATAGATGTAGGGGAAGAAGCTATGGTTGTGCCTTATCTCATTTAGGAGACTACAGAGGAGTTCTAGCTAGTTAGGAAGTGTATGATGATTGCTCAATCCATATAGAAACCTTATGACAATAGACTCTATTAACATTTTGTGTTTGAGGTTAGAGATTGAGTTTTCTTGAATGTCTGACCCAGGTTGACGAATAGATGTATTGATAAGAAAAGTAAGATATCACTGAGATTCAATGGACAATTCATGGTTGTGAAGTGGATCAAACATGTGGCTTACTAACTAACACTTCCTCAGAGATACCGGTTCATGGATGATATTTTCCAAATATCATAGATTCACTAAAACTATCCAAACCCATCTAACAACATTTAGCTCGATGAGGTTGAGTTTGATATGGATTCTTCCTTCAAGGATTATTCATTGAGTATTGGTGATCAGAGCATGAATAACCTCATTGATAGGTCATTTCCTCTTGTACGGGTGATACAGTAGCACGACCGGGTTTAGGATGTGACCTAGGAGCGGGATGTTGATATATGATCATAGTGTCTAGAACTATTTTTTGATAGTACCACTTTATCCTTAGAAAGTAAACGTAGGGATGATTTGTCATATGGAGGGGTTGTTTTAAAAACTAGAATTTTGAAAAAATTATAGGTCATTTGTTTATTTGTTTTGAATAATTTTTTAATCTTAGTAAATGTGTTGTTAAGCCTAGTGATGGAGTGATGAGAATTTGGTCCTGGTTTGGATCTCAGATGTTTGAAAAAATTGGTTTCAAGCTAGGCCACTAGATTAGTGTAAATAATGTGACTCTAACTGCATGGTTTGTGTAAACTATGTGGTAGTAGACAAGGGCACCTACAAGTCTACACAGTTTTTCTACAACTATGTAGACTAGGAACCCAGATGTGTGGCCTGATGCAGAAAGGGGGAAGGGCCTTTCCAAACGATCTGCACACTGTTTGTAAACTATACGTATAAACTGTGTGTAGTGTGTTATGGGGGAAAATTACAATTTTACTTCCTCTTTGACATATGTTCTAATTTTATATTTTTCCTATCCTCTAATAGAACTAACCATGGACTTCAACTAATTGAGATCTCAAAGTCCTAAAGCATTGGTTTTGATCCAGGTTCTCCATCCATTTTCAGATACTTGATTTGTTGGAATCATTTTTTCATATGTAGTAAGGTAGAGTAGATTATCTACCCCATTCTCAATTCTTTTTTTGTATATTGCACTATTTTTTTTTATGCTCATATACCCTATTTTCATGGAATTGTACTAAAACTCAGATCTCTTCTAACCTGATTCATATTTGAGGTCGATATCATGTGATGCATCATCTACGACCCCATGGTATGTGGTCATGTAGTTTCCCATTAGTGTTTTTTTCATTTTGTTTTTATTCAATGCTTCCATGAGCCAACCTTTGCCAAGATCCCTTGATGTGTTGATTACCTGGTGTCAAATTTATCCTAGACTGTCGAAATAGGATAATTTAATTATGTTTCAGTTTTTCAAAATCACCAATGCTCTTTAAGGACACGGAAAGGGAGTTCATAAAAAATTGGCCATTTTAGGAAATTTTTTCCAAGATGACCAAATCTAGTTTAAATCCCCCAACCGGTGAATAAGTGGAATTGACTATTGTCTCATGTGTAATTTGAAGAACTTAAGATAGCCCGAGGGTGTTTGTATCTCTTAGGATTGGAAATGCCAAAATGCATATGAGACTTTTTGATTTTCCATTTTCCATGGCCTATATAGTTATAGTTGGATTTACAATGGTATGAAAATTGAATGAGAATCCTTACTTAGATTGTTTTATATGTATTGAATGGTTTACATTGAAATGAATTAAATGAATATTCCTTTTCTAGGATGGCTGATCCCATGACTACTACCTATGCTAATAATAAATATCACATGATAAGAAAATTGATAAAAGGAATTGGGAATTGACAATGACATTCATGAGAGGATTTTACACATGACCTGAAATGTGTGTTTCACAAAGTCTTGTTTAAATTATAAAATGTAAATTCTTAAGTGGTTATTCTTATAGTGTTTTAAATGTAGAAGTTAATATGCTTCCTCTGTGATTATAGACTAGATGGGGGGATGAGAGGTGTATTCCTCATGCTGGGTGTTTAAAAAATGTTATGCCTTATGATTTTGGAGATAAGGGACCATGAGAGGCCAAATGGGAAGACCGTGTGATCCTATCTGAGTAACTACAGATAGTGAGAGCCTTGAGGTCAGGAGGATTTTGAGAGATCCCTTGTGTATTTTCAAGAAACTGGGGGGGGGGGGATCTTGGAGTTGGGCCTAGTGATAGAGTGAGAGAGATTCCCTAGAATTGGATTATTGGGAGTTATGTCCCAATACTTCCTAACATATATATTTTTAATTATACTATATATATAGTGCTTATATTAGGCATTCCATCCATTACCTGATGTTGGTAAAAAAGTCAGGTGTCTTTTATAATCCTAAGTAGGAGGTTGTCTTTTTTATTAATCATTGGTTTACTTCCAAGTTATTATCTGTACATTGATTATTTATGAGTTCTGACACAGATTACCCATAGACACTATTAGTGGTGGCCTACTTATATTTTTATCCAACACCATACTAGGGACTCCTACAGAACCCAAGAAGACAATTTTCTTCTATGTATGGGTAGGGTAAAACACAATTCTTCAGGACATTGATTCAAATTGTATAGATGGATCTTATGATATTTTGATTAGGCATAGGTTGGATAATATATGGAGTAACTTTGGATTTTTTTCACTCTTGTACTGTTTTATTACATTATTTCTTTCTCTTTCCTGATATTTTTGTACTATCACACAATGTATACATGTTTTATCACACCCTACCAAGAAATTTTTTTCTATATTGTTCTATTATTAATTCATCCACTATTTATTGAATAATTCTATTTTGTTAGGATTCCAATACATTATTTTAATATTTCATCCACTCTGTACGCTAAAATGGGGGTATAGTCTACCCCTGTTTCACCTTCACAACCCCGCTATTAGTCAGAAGCCTATGTTATATGGGGAGATGCACCTGAAGTCATGTGGCTAACCAGGCTCATGGAATGTGTTAAGTGGTAGCTGGTTCAAGGACATCATATATACTTTGAAATTTAACATCTAAATTAATTGATCATTTAATATTATTTAAACACGGTCATGTAACATGTATTCCAATGATACACTTTTTAGATCAACTTAATTATTAAATTAATGTACATTATTTTTTTAATTTTTTGTGGTGTATAAATTGATATGATGTGTACTACATGTAAATGGGTATGGATTACATTGTGTATATAGTCGGATATACTATGCGTATTGTTTTTGTGGAAATCTATGATACAGACCTAGGGACTTGGTGTGTAATCCACATGGACCTTTTTGGTTGACATGATATGAACACAAGATTTATGCCATGTGATTTTATCTAGATCATATGTATCTTCATTATGTGCATAAATGGATTGTAATAGATAATTGATGTGTGATTGACCAAACAGTTTCCACAAAATTTGATGGTCTAATCATGTATGACTAATTGAAATGTCCAAAAACTACATGATTTATAGTCCAAAAATCTATGTACCAGCTGGTCCCATTCAGTATGAAATATGTAACATCATATATTCTTACACATTACCATCCATGTATTTCCAATATTATCCTACTATGGTGAATTTTGGTAAATCATGTGTATATTTTAAAAACACATCATGTAGTTTAGTGTCTCCCGACCAAAATCTATGGCCCATTTGGATATGTCCTTTCAATTTTCTTAATCTATTCATATAAATTTTAAGGTTATATGAAGCCAAATGGGGAATATATATCTAAAATATTTGATTAAAATGTAGAATAATAATAAGAAACTAACAAAAATTCTTATAATGATCAAAAAATTAAATAATAATATATTTGAAGATGACTTCAAGCATATTATTTGAATGTTTTCAGCACAATATAAGACTATGTGGTCTATTCCCAATGATTTTTTATTAGAATCAGAAATAAATGTAGAAGAATATGATGATGAATGAATTTTTTTGATTATATTGAATGAACCATAAAAAATAAATTGTGGAATGTGGGAGATGATCATTAATGTTAAATCTAAAGTTCAGTTAATAATAATAAGTTACCTTAATCCAGAGTCTTTTACTCAATGTTGGTTTTGTATGATCACTGTGTTGAGAGGATCTAAAGAATAATTCCTCTAATAGTGACCCACACTGTAACACCCGAGACTTTTATGATATATAAATCATCAAAGGAATCTTTTTCTACACAACACTTGCTTGGCTTGCTTTACACGCAATCGCGATCTTCCTCGATAGCTTGCGTCGTACGCAATACCGAGTTTCACTAAACAACAATATGCTATTAAAACTAGCCGTTATGAATAGTAATAACCACTTTTTAAAATTTTATAAATTTTATTTTTCAAAATGGACTTCATTTTTGGACTCATAATATCGAAATTAGCCTAGGGTGAAATTTTGGTATTTTTCTGAAAACTTTCAATTTTTGATGAATAGTGAAACCACTAAGTGGTAGGTTAAAAAACTGAATTTTGCATAAAACTTAATTTTACCGCTTCTGTGAATGGAATTTCAAAAATCCGAGAGACACGGTTAATATCAAGGACTAAAATGTGGTTCAATGAGATGAAAATAATTTTTTGGTGAATAGTAACTTTTTACTTTTTTTACCGCGGTTAATAGTAAATAGGGTAACTAAGGGTAAATATGATATTAATATTACCCTAACACATGTCCTAATTCTATTGGACAAGTTTAATTCGACCAAAAACAAACTTAGGAATAAAATATGACCATTTAGGCCCACTTGGATTAGATTAGGACATTTATTATTAATTTATTTAAAGAAGGGTTAAAATAGTTAAAATCAAAGTTTAATAAGTAAATCATTTTAATATGGGGTTATACATAAGATAAATTCCATTGTAAATATTCATTAGAAAGATAAAAATATTTCCTACATGATGGTAGTTTATTTGTAATTTTTAGACATCAAATAATTTAATTTATTTATGACACAAAGATGATGCAGTAATTATCTTATTAATGAAATATTGACAAAATTGATAATATAAATACCAAAATAAATGTAATTTGAGACTTTTTATGAATTCCACTAATTTTCTAGGTTACTATGATATATTATTGTTGACTTAATCAACTTGGTTCGAACATATAATTCTGTTATGACTTTCACAAAAATCATATATCAAATAGTGTCAAAATTGACACAAAATAGTTTTTAAATCAAATATTATATTATTAATTGTTATTTTATTCCTAAAAATCTAAGGTTCGTCCAAATGACTTAGATAAGGATATATATATTAATAATAAACAATTTGGGGTTCGTTTGGCATGTTATAGTAAGTGTATTAACCATATAGTGAAAGAAAACAAAAAGACACGGTAAAAGTTAAATTAATTAACTTAGAGTTAAATCTAATTGATAAGGTTAAAATAATACCCTAAACTTGTCTAAATCCTATTGGTTGATAGGATTTCGACCCATCCCCACTTTATCTTCGAAATAAGACCCTTTGGAACCATTATAAACCGATTTTGACTTTAATATAAAATAATCTTTTGAGATATTCCTAAGGTGCCCCTCTCCTCCCCTATAAAAGGACACCTCCTCACCCTCCTCCTCACACCAATTTGAGCACTCAAGCTCGGCCAACCCGTGCCATTTTCCCTTCTCCACTTCCCTAGAATAATCCTAGAGGTCCTGGTCTTCTCCAAAGACCAATCTTAGTTCCTTAAGTGGAGGATTCAAAAAGGCGTTCCAAAGAAGAGGTAATATCCATTACCGATCTTTTCAATTTCTTTCTTCTTCAACTTCTTCTTCTTTAGTTGTTTCATGATAAAGTAATAACATCAGTATTACTTACATATTGATATGTTATTATAAATATGAAACAACCCTAATTCACCTTCTATCCATCCTACGGAAAAATGAAATCACCGCGCGTGCGTACGTACGGAATACCGTCTCCACGCCGTGGTGTAATCTATTTTCCACCATCACCTTACAAGGATGGGTATAATGGTGTAATCAGTAACTATATATGATTATTATTAAGTAATATTGATACTGAAATAATATATATATATACTCCAATACAACTCCACGATCATAGGAACGATATCATCACTCGTGCCTACGTACGGAATACCGTCTCCACGATGTGATGCGACTCGTTCTACATGATCTTCATTTCATAATGATTATATAAATGAATTGAATGAATGAATATGGTATATACTACACTAATACCATTCTTGAAATGAATTATCTATAACCTAAAGATAAGAATAAGAATTTATTCGACAAAACACGCATAAAACAAAAAGTTATAAAGACCCGAGTAACAAGTAACAAAGAAATATTACTAACAAGAAGCTAATAATATGACCATATATGATCTCATATAAATATGTATGATTCTGGAATAAGTCAATAACATTATTTAAACCATTATACAGGAGCTTCGGACACGAACAAAGCAAATCGGACCTAAGGTAAGGGAAATATCACAATCTCATTTTTATCCGAGATTGTTTATTCGTAAGTATTTACTGGGGTGTATTTTATCATCCACATCCATGTTCCATCAATATGTAATATTGTTTCCATCCACTTGAAATAGTTTAAATCCAATTTTACCCTTAGGTTAGTTTTTAGTAAAGAATATGAAAGGAATCTTTTGTCGTTTTTCCGTACGAGGTACTTTTTGACTTTTCCGACAAAAGTACGAAGAATGTTTTTTTTAACTTATACGGCATGAATGGATTTTTAAAACATTACTTCAAAGAAGCTTCCTTTACAAGTTTTCAAGTTTATTTTTAATCAACTTCTTTTATTTTAAAGTTGTATGACATGTTATGAAAGGAAAAATGTTTTTGAAGAAGAAAGGATATTTTCCTCAAGAATTCAATTCAAGTGTTTTATCAAAATTATTTTCCATCTAAGATAATAAAGGGTTCTGTTTCTATCCATATTTTTACATTGGTTTGACTATGTTGTGATGGAATTATGTTTATGAATTCCTTTATCATATATGAATTGATTTATGATTTCATGATGTTTCAAGAATCCCATTTTTGTTATATGTGTTATGCGGTGATGTATGTTTTATGATTATGTGGCACACATAAGAAAGGATTCATTATAAGATGGGTGGGACCTATATCTCCCTCCAATGCATTGGGTAATGATTTTATATCTCATGAGATAGACATGGCTAGAACGGAAGGTTATTTCGGTTCAGTGATACAGGACTGAAACGAGGAGTGAACTCGGTTCAGAAAGGGACTTTGTCCACTAAGATAGTCTTGGCAATGAGTCATGACTAACAAGAAATGATTTTCCATGATTATGTGTGCATGCCACAAAGATTCAAGTTTTATGTTATGATTATGGGGATCTCATTTTCACTTCTATGATTTATTCCATGTTAAGATATTATGGTCTCTTTTGCAGGTTTTGATTTTCGTAAAGATATGATATGATTTTTACTTCCTTTATTTGCCCTTGCTGAGCATTTGAGCTCACCCTTTTATGTTTTCTTTTACCCAGGTCAGGAAGATGGATATTAAGTAGAATATGCTAAAAGGGACCCTAGATATGATGAAATAAATGGGAGACACTGTAGAAGATTTATGAACCAGTTGTTTATGTTTCCCCAGTTTCTAAAGACACTATACCTATACGGTCCTTTGTGGTTTTTTCATATGTTGTAATAAGTGTGCTTCAATTTTGAAGTATTAACAATGTATGTAAAGTGTGGGTCGTTATAATTGGTATCAGAGGAAAGGTATAGTCAACCTTTGGAAACTAGGATGTGAAAGCCTTAGTAAGAACCCTAAGGATAAGTCTAAGCATAGAACACAATCTTAGAAATGGCCATGAATAACCTAGGATAAGACCATAAGCATGAAAATTTTATTCTTGAATTATGTGGTTTCCTATTATAATTAGTGTTGCTCACACAATTCTTCTTGGTTTTAGTCAATGGCTGGAACCCGAAGGAACCGTGTTAATGCGGAATGCGATGGGCAATGCAATGATTGTCCCCCTGAGCAACCAAACGATATGGGAGCTGGAATGAAAAATCTTGTAGCCATGCTCACACAACTTTCTCAAGCTATGAATCATGCAGGATTTCCAAACGAACAAAGGAGGGAGCAACATTTTGTTGAATCCTTCATGAGGCAGCGTCCACCATCTTTCAGTGGGTCTACTGATCCATTAGTTGCTGAACAATGGATTAGTACTACTGAAAAGATATTTTCAGTTCTTCAATGTTCTGAGCATGATAAAGTCATCCTAGCAGTGTCTCGTTTGGAAGGAGATGCTGATCAATGGTGGAATCTTGTTAAGAATACAAGGCAAAGGGATGAAATTGAGTCTATGGAATGGGACGAGTTCAAGAACTTATTTTTCAATAAGTACTTCCCTCGTATTCTCCGAACAAAGATGGAGAAATAGTTCCTTGAACTGAAGCAAAGGGATGATGAATCTGTTGGTACCTATGAAGCAAATTTTACCAGACTTACAAGGTACGCTTCTGGTATTATTATCCAACCTGAGAGTAAGATCGATCGATTCTTTAGTGGCTTAAAACCAAGTCTTCGAAGGGCGTTAGCCATAAGGGACTTCAATAGCTACGAGGAAATCGTTCGATGTGCTCTCAAAGTCGAGATGGAGATTGGAGTAACCCATCAGTCACATGGGTTTGATAAGAAGAGGAATATGGAATTCAAAGAAAAATCTAAAGAACACACGGAAAAGAAGATGAACTTTCCCTTATGCTTAAAGTGTGGAAAGAAACATGGAGGGAGTTGTATTAAAGGGACACGTAAATGTTTTAAATGTGGAAAGGAAGGTCATCGGGCATTTGAATGCCGTGATAATGGGAAGAAGATGTCTAATGATGCAAACAAAGGAAGGGATACACAGAATGAACCTGCTACACTTCAATGTTTCAAGTGCAAGGAGATGGGGCATTATGCCAATCAATGCCCAAATCCAAGGGTTGATGATGATGGTCGACGTCAACAAACTCTTAAGGCTAAAGAAAAAGGAAAGTCACATGCAATTTCTATCAGCGATGTGGAGTACGATAACGATGTGGTGAAAGGTACACTTACCATCCACTCTAAAGTAGCAAATGTTTTATTTGATTCTGGATCCACCCACTCTTTTATTTCTAAAAAATTTTCTAAGGGTATCACCGTATTACCTCAACAATTAGATGTTGAGTTAGCCGTGACAACACCTAATGGCACATCAATCGCATCAAAAGTTTATAATTCTTCTCCAATCGAAGTTTGTGGGAAAGTGCTTCCTGCAAATCTTGTGATCCTTCCTTTAGTGAAATTTGATGTGATTCTTGGCATGGATTGGCTTTCTCTACATGGAGCTCATATCAATTGCCAAAGAAGGGAAGTCACATTTCATATTCCAGATCAATCTACGATCGTCTATCGATGCAAGGATGAATATAACCTTCCAGTGTAAATTTCTTCCATCTTATGGGTATTGATTCCACTAAATGAAGATTATTTATCTCAAATGGTTGGTGAGAAACTCACGATTAAGAATATGCCCATTGTAAGGGAGTTTGATGATGTCTTTCCGGAGGAATTACCGGGTCTTCCACCAAATCGTGAAGTTGAGTTTTCAATAGAACTCGTACCGGGTGCTTTGCCTATTTCAAAGACACCTTATAGAATGGCCCCAATTGAGTTGCAGGAATTGAAGAAGCAACTCCAAGAGAATCTTGATAAGGGATTCATACGCCCTAGTGCGTCACCTTGGGGAGCACCTGTTCTATTTGTTAAGAAGAAAGATGGATCAATGAGACTCTACATTGATTATCGAGAACTTAACAAGATCACTATCAAGAACAAATATCCTCTCCCACGCATTGATGACTTATTTGACCAACTACGCGGAGCTCAATACTTTTCCAAGATTGATCTTCGTTCAGGGTATCATCAATTAAGGGTCAAAAGGGAGGATATACCAAAGACGGCTTTCCGTACAAGGTATGGACACTATGAATTTATAGTGATGCCATTTGGTCTTACTAATGCCCCTGCTATCTTCATGGATCTAATGAATAGAGTCTTTAGAGACTATCTTGATCAATTTGTGGTAGTCTTTATAGACGATATTCTTGTATATTCAAAGAGCAAGGACGAGCATGAAGATCACTTGAGAATTATATTGAAGACCCTGAGAAAAGAGAAGCTTTATGCCAAATTTACCAAGTGTGAATTTTGGCTTCAAAAAGTTGCATTTTTGGGTCATATAATCTCAAAAGAGGGGATATCTGTGGATCCAGCAAAAACAGAGGTTATCGAAAGATGGTCAAGACCAACAACAGTAACTGAGATCCGAAGTTTTCTTGGTTTGGCTGGTTATTATCGACGTTTTGTAAAAGATTTTTCACGATTATCTAATCCACTCACCAAGTTGACTCGGAAGGGAGTTATGTTTGTCTGGACAGAGGAATGTGAAAAGAATTTCAAGGAGTTGAAAAGAAGGTTATCCAGTGCACCTGTGCTCACACTGCCTTGTATTGGAGAAAGGTTTGTGATCTACAGTGATGCATCCAAGAAGGGATTGGGGTGTGTTCTTATGCAAAATGATATGGTGATAGCTTATGCCTCACGACAGTTGAAAATCCATGAGCAAAATTACCCAACACATGATTTGGAGTTGGCTGCGGTAATCTTTGCATTAAAGATTTGGAGGCATTACCTTTATGGTGAAAGGTGTGATATTTATTCTGATCATAAAAGTTTAAAGTATATTTTCACACAAAAGGAGCTGAATATGCGTCAAAGAAGATGGTTGGAGCTGATTAAGGATTATGACTGCTCAATCCATTACCACCCTGGGAAAGCAAACAAGGTGGCAGATGCATTAAGTCGACAAGACCATGCTAGTTTATCCATGATGAGGATCACAAAAGATCCAATATTTATGGATTTACAAAGGATGGATCTTGGAATTATAATGGAAGGGGAAAAATCTTATCTTTCTCAAATGAATGTTCAACCATCTATACATGTGAAGATTAAAGAGGCACAGAAAGAAGATGTCGAGTTACAAAAGAAGGTGAGAAATGTTCCCGAATTCAACCTTGATTGTGATGGGATAACAAAGTTCAGGAATCGGGTTTGCGTTCCTCCCATCCCTGAATTAAAGAATGAGCTGCTGGATGAGGCTCATAGTTCGTCATTCTCTATTCATCCTGGAAGCACGAAGATGTATATGGACCTGAAAGAGTACTTCTGGTGGGATGGCATGAAAAGAGATGTTGCTGAATATGTCTCTCGATGCTTGGTTTGTCAACAAGTTAAAGCTGAGAGACAGAAGTCTAAGGGGATGTTACAACCATTACCCATACCCGAATGGAAATGGGAAAACATCACTATGGACTTTGTCACAGGACTTCCTAAAACATCCAAAGGCAATAATGCTATCTGGGTCATAGTTGATCGTCTTACAAAGTCTGCACACTTCATTGCTATTAGAGAGGATTTCTCTCTAGATCAGCTTGCCAGGATATATGTAAAGGAAGTGGTAAGATTGCATGGAGTACCACTTTCTATTATATCTGATCGAGATCCGAGATTTACCTCGAAGTTTTGGCGAAGTCTTCAGCATACTCTAGATACAGAGTTGAGTTTCAGCACTGCTTATCATCCCCAGACAGACGGTCAGTCTGAGAGAACAATTCAAACCCTAGAAGATTTGTTGAGAGCTTGCTCTATGGATTTCAAAGGAGGTTGGGATCAACACCTACCTTTGGTGGAATTTTCTTATAATAATAGCTTTCACTCCAGTATTCAAATGGCTCCTTATGAAGATCTCTATGGAAAGAAATGCAGGACTCCAACTTGTTGGGATGAAGTTGGGGAAAGAAAGCTATTAGGACCTGATCTCGTTGATGAAATGGCAGAAAAGGTCAGATCTATTCAACAACACATAAGAGCAGCTCAGAGTCGACAGAAAAGCTATGCCGACAACCGAAGAAAAGACCTAGAGTTTGAAGTGGGTGATAAAGTGTTCTTACGAATATCTCCCTGGAAGAGGGTTATGAGATTTGGAAAGAAGGGGAAGTTGAGCCCTAGATATATCGGTCCTTTCGAAATATTGGATCGTGTTGGGAAGGTAGCTTACCGATTGGCGCTTCCACCGAATCTCTCTCAAGTTCACGATGTGTTCCATGTATCTCTCCTGAGATAGTACATACCAGATCCTTCACATGTACTCAGCTCAGAAGTTGTACCGCTGGAGCAAGATCTTTCTTATGAAGAACAGCCGATAGAGATTCTGGATCGTAGCGAAAAAGTCCTACGAAACAAGACCACTCGCTTGGTGAAAGTTTTATGGAGAAACCACCAACTTGAAGAAGCTACATGGGAGCTTGAGTATATGATGAGGGAGAAGTATCCTCATTTGTTTGTTGCAAAGTGACGAATTTCGAGGGCGAAATTCTTTTTAAGGGGGGTAGAATGTAACACCCGAGACTTTTATGATATATAAATCATCAAAGGAATCTTTTTATACACAACACTTGCTTGGCTTGCTTTACACGCAATCGCGACCTTCCTCGATAGCTTGCGTCGTACGCAATACCGAGTTTCACTAAACAACAATATGCTATTAAAACTAGCCGTTATGAATAGTAATAACCACTTTTTAAAATTTTATAAATTTTATTTTTCAAAATGGACTTCATTTTTGGACTCAGAATATCGAAATTAGCCTAGGGTGAAATTTTGGTATTTTTCTGAAAACTTTCAATTTTTGATGAATAGTGAAACCACTAAGTGGTAGGTTAAAAAACTGAATTTTGCATAAAACTTAATTTTACCGCTTCTGTGAATGGAATTTCAAAAATCCGAGAGACACAGTTAATATCAAGGACTAAAATGTGGTTCAATGAGATGAAAATAATTTTTTGGTGAATAGTAACTTTTTACGTTTTTTACCGCGGTTAATAGTAAATAGGGTAACTAAGGGCAAATATGATATTAATATTACCATAACACATGTCCTAATTCTATTGGACAAGTGTAATTCGACCAAAAACAAACTTAGGAATAAAATATGACCATTTAGGCCCACTTGGATTAGATTAGGACATTTATTATTAATTTATTTAAAGAAGGGTTAAAATAGTTAAAATCAAAGTTTAATAAGTAAATCATTTTTAATATGGGGTTATACATAAGATAAATTCCATTGTAAATATTCATTAGAAAGATAAAAAGATTTCCTACATGATGGTATTTTATTTGTAATTTTTAGACATCATATAATTTAATTTATTTATGACACAAAGATGATGCAGTAATTATCTTATTAATGAAATATTGAAAAAATTGATAATATAAATACCAAAATAAATGTAATTTGAGACTTTTTATGAATTCCACTAATTTTCTAGGTTACTATGAAATATTAGTGTTGATTTAATCAACTTGGTTTGAACATATAATTCTGTTATGACTTTCACAAAAATCATATATCAAATAGTGTCAAAATTGACACAAAATAGTTTTTAAATCAAATATTATATTATTAATTGTTATTTTATTCCTAAAAATCTAATGTTCTGCCAAATTACTTAGATAAGGATATATATATTAATAATAAACAATTTGGGGTTCGTTTGGCATGTTATAGTAAGTGTATTAACCATATAGTGAAAGAAAACAAAAAGACACGGTAAAAGTTAAATTAATTAACTTAGAGTTAAATCTAATTGATAAGGTTAAAATAATACCCTAAACTTGTCTAAATCCTATTGGTTGATATGATTTCGACCCATCCCCACTTTAGCTTCGAAATAAGACCCTTTGGAACCATTATAAACCGATTTTGACTTTAATATAAAATAATATTTTGAGATATTCCTAAGGTGCCCCTCTCCTCCCCTATAAAAGGACACCTCCTCCCCCTCCTCCTCACACCAATTTGAGCACTCAAGCTCGGCCAACCCCTGCCATTTTCCCTTCTCCACTTCCCTAGAATAATCCTAGAGGTCTTGGTCTTCTCCAAAGACCAATCTTAGTTCCTTAAGTGGAGGATTCAAAAAGGCGTTCCAAAGAAGAGGTAATATCCATTACTGATCTTTTCAATTTCTTTCTTCTTCAACTTCTTCTTCTTTAGTTGTTTCATGATAAAGTAATAACATCAGTATTACTTACATACTGATATGTTATTATAAATATGAAACAACCCTAATTCACCTTCTATCCATCCTACGGAAAAATGAAATCACCGCGCGTGCGTACGTACGGAATACCGTCTCCACGCCGTGGTGTAATCTACTTTCCACCATCACCTTAAAAGGATGGGTATAATGGTGTAATCAGTAACTATATATGATTATTATTAAGTAATATTGATACTGAAATAATATATATATATACTCCAATACAACTCCATGATCATAGGAACGATATCATCACTCGTGCGTACGTACGGAATACCGTCTCCACGATGTGATGCGACTCGTTCTACATGATCTTCATTTCATAATGATTATATAAATGAATTGAATGAATGAATATGGTATATACTACACTAATACCATTCTGGAAATGAATTATCTATAACCTAAAGATAAGAATAAGAATTTATTCGACAAAACACGCATAAAAACAAAAAGTTATAAAGACCCGAGTAACAAGTAACAATGAAATATTACTAACAAGAAGCTAATAATATGACCATATATGATCTCATATCAATATGTATGATTCTGGAATAAGTCAATAACATTATTTAAACCATTATACAGGAGCTTCGGACACGAACAAAGCAAATCGGACCTAAGGTAAGGGAAATATCACAATCTCATTTTTATCCGAGATTGTTTATTCGTAAGTATTTACTGGGGTGTATTTTATCATCCACATCCATGTTCCCTCAATATGTAATATTGTTTCCATCCACTTGAAATAGTTTAAATCCAATTTTACCCTTAGGTGAGTTTTTAGTAAAGAATATGAAAGGAATCTTTTTTCGTTTTTCCGTACGAGGTACTTTTTGACTTTTCCGACAAAAGTACGAAGAATGTTTTTTTTAACTTATACGGCATGAATGGATTTTTAAAACATTACTTCAAAGAAGCTTCCTTTACAAGTTTTCAAGTTTATTTTTAATCAAATTCTTTTATTTTAAAGTTGTATGACATGTTATGAAAGGAAAAATGTTTTTGAAGAAGAAAGGATATTTTCCTCAAGAATTCAATTCAAGTGTTTTATCAAAATTATTTTCCATCTAAGATAATAAAGGGTTCTGTTTCTATCCATATTTTTACATTGGTTTGACTATGTTGTGATGGAATTATGTTTATGAATTCCTTTATCATATATGAATTGATTTATGATGTCATGATGTTTCAAGAATCCCATTTTTGTTATATGTGTTATGCGATGATGTATGTTTTATGATTATGTGGCACACATAAGAAAGGATTCATTATAAGATGGGTGGGACCTATATCTCCCTCCAATGCATTGGGTAATTATTTTATATCTCATGAGATAGACATGGCTGGAACGGAAGGTTATTTCGGTTCAGTGATACAGGACTGAAACGAGGAGTGAACTCGGTTCAGAAAGGGACTTTGTCCACTAAGATAGTCTTGGCAATGAGTCATGACTAACAAGAAATGATTTTCCATGATTATGTGTGCATGCCACAAAGATTCAAGTTTTATGTTATGATTATGGGGATCTCATTTTCACTTCTATGATTTATTCCATGTTAAGATATTATGGTCTCTTTTGCAGGTTTTGATTTTCATAAAGATATGATATGATTTTTATTTCCTTTATTTGCCCTTGCTGAGCATTTGAGCTCACCCTTTTATGTTTTCTTTTCCCCAGGTCAGGAAGATGGATATTAAGTAGAATATGCTAAAAGGGACCCTAGATATGATGAAATAAATGGGAGACACTGTAGAAGATTTATGAACCAGTTGTTTATGTTTCCCCAGTTTCTAAAGACACTATACCTATACGGTCCTTTGTGGTTTTGTCATATGTTGTAATAAGTGTGCTTCAATTTTGAAGTATTAACAATGTATGTAAAGTGTGGGTCATTATACACACATGCACTATTATCTCGTAAGTACAGAAATGGATCATTGAGTGGCTGCATGAATGGTCTATTTTTCTTGTACTATTCATCTTGATCACAAAAAAAATTTGTTTTCTTAAAGATTTCTCTCTTATTATAAAATTCATGATAGGGGAGGAAGAAGGTTATGGGCTTCTCTTAGGCTTGAATGAATCTCTATTGATTTTATTTATAGATATAATTCTCTCGGTAGGCGAAAAGTTGTGCACAAAATTATTCTTAAACAAATTAATATATTATAAGAAATTATATAACATGGTATATGTAGATATTTAGTAATAATTATTAACTAAACACATGACGTTACATAATATATTAATCCTTAGAGAGCATAAAAAAATTATTATTATAATTTATTTAATGAACTGATGTGAAAAAAATAATATAAATGTCAATAAATTAATTAATATTTATTTTAATGATACCATTATACCATTTCCATTAATTGCTTCTCAACTCACCCAACTAACTTCCTTGATATTTACTAATACTGAACTAATAAATAAATATAATAAGTTGATAAATAAATTTATATTATATTCATGTACTTTTAAAAAAAATTATAGAATATTTACATAAGTAATTACATAAATAGTTTACCTTGAGAATAAAATAATAGATAAATGAATATTTGATTTTATAATTTTTCGAAATAAATATTTATTTATATATTCAACACATATATAATTATGGATTGAAATTTTTTTATTATTTAATACTAAAAAAATCATTTCTTAGTATTTATAATAATTGTAACAGACAAATATATTATGGTATGTCTCTTTTTAAATTTAACCTCTTTGATAACTTACGTTGAATGCAATTCCCATCTTCAACGAACAATGAAATATTCCAATGTGATTAATATAACCTAGAAATTTAATTTGAAGGGATGATTTATATTTAAAACTTTTTGAAATTTAAATACTATATATTCAATCAAAGTCTCATAAATTATTCCAAAAATATTTGATAGTCATGGGATAAAGAAAAAATAAAATTATACACCTAAAAAAATACAATTTTTGTGGCATTTTTTCCACCTATTAAAAAGAATTTTTTTAGATCTAAATTTAGATGAAAAATAATTATATTTTTAAAATTACTAATTTTTAAAATACTAATGTAAAATTTATCCTTGCAGAAGTTTTTTTATTTTTTAGAATTTATTTATTTTATAGTGAATAGTTAAAATACAATATTTTATTAAAAATTGTATTTTTATATCTACCATTTAAAAGTTATATTTTATATTTTATATAAATTATTTTTTAAAATATTATATTATTATTAATCAAATTAATTTATTACGGATTATTTTAATTTCTTTAATTTGGTATTAAAGTATTTTTATATTTTATTAGGCATTTTTCTAAAAACTAGGTATTCGTTACATTGGCCTTTTTATTTTTAATATAATTACTTCAACATATATGAATTATATTTTTAAAGATGAATTTCATATTTCTCTTCAAATGGTCCAATTTTCATAAATAATACCCATTTAATTTTTTCTGTTATGAATAGTAACATTTGTAATTTTTTTAACCATGTTAATGGGTAAATTGGCTAATTTAAGTCAAGAATAAAATGATATGCCATGTAAAATTATCCTAACAGTTGATGAAATATTATTAGATGAATTAAATTTAACTGTTAAACCCTATGGTTAGAAATTGAGTCATTTAATGGAGGGTTGTCCTTGAAAATGAGATAGAAGTTATTAAAATCCATGAAAGTGAGAAAATGTCACAATAATATTTTTAATATGTAAATTGTTTTTAATATTGGGATAATAAGAATAAGTATTATAAAATAAATATATTATTGATATCTAAAAGATTGACCAACATTATGGTATTTTAAATATTATAGTTAGTGAAAAAAATAATTACCATAAATGCATACCCAACAGAGATGCAATAAAATTTTCATTAATGTAAATATAAAATAAATTATATTAATAACATTAAAAAAATAATTTGAGATAATAAATTTTATTAAATAATTTTATAGATACCTTCAACATATTGGGGATATTATAAAATGTTTTGTTTGATGTTATTTTTTGTCTTGATATTTTTTAAAAGACAATGTAATGAATAGTGTCCAAATTGACATTAAGGAAATATTAAATTAAATTATAATTCAATAATTTATAAAATATTGAAAGAAATATTTAATTTGGAGAAATTATTTTTTATTGTTTAAAATTTCATAATAGATATACTTATGGGTATTTTATAATTTAATGGTAACTATATTAACCCTTAAATATTTAACGTCCATGTTTGTACGATTAGAATTAAAGGGATTAATTGAGTGATAAACCCAAAAGATAAGGGCAATTATGTGATCTAAACATTACTAAAAATTATTTTATGAGATTTTTTAGACATATAAAAATCATATATTATATTTAATTCAATGTAGATCCAATTTTAATTGAAAATTATTTTATATTAATTTATTATTTTGAGAGTTTCCAAAAGTGCCCCTCACGTCAATTATAAAAGGGATCTATTTACTTCTCTTATTCACAAAGCATTGAGACTTATAGTACAATAAAAAACTACCTATTTCTATTATAAACATATTTAGAGACTTTTTAAAGGTACTGGTCTTCTAAAATGGCCATCTAAAGATCCTATACTAAGAGATCTAATGGAAGTCTGATGAAGAAGAGGTATTCATTTTTACCAACTCATATAAGTTCATTTCTTCTTATACTTCATTTACATATGATATTCCATCCTAAAATAAAAAATTCAGTTTAATAAATACTATTATATATTATTATGATTATGGAAAATCCATATTATAAATTTTATCAATCATGTGAAAAATGAAAGCAACGCTCATGCGTACGTATGAGTAGTTGTCTCCATGCTAGGATTTAATTTGTAATTTTAGAACCATATTACTTGAATGGGTATAATGATGAAAAAATGGATATATATGATTTTTATTACAAGATATTTATTCTAAAAAATTAATATATTGTTTAATTTTTTACCCTTTCACTAATAAGGTACTGATATTGTAACTTGTGCGTACGTATAACCTTCCCTCTCCACGACGTGATACGATTAATTTTCCATGTCAACAAATAAAAAATTGTCATAAATATATATTTAATAAATAAATAAAATATATAAAAACTTAATTTCATTTTGGATATTTTGTTAGAATATCCTACTCATATGAAATTGTACTTACACAACAAAACATTCAATGGAATATGAGGGAGTTAACTTCATAAACGAGGACATTAATGAAATATTATAAACAAAAAGGTGAAATGATGACAAATGAGTATGATATGTGACATAATAAATATGAATATGGTTACGTAATAAATTTATAACATCTTGTAAAGAATTATACTGAATGTTAATTCCTGTTAATAAAATGGAAGGAAAAGGTAAGTATATTTCACCACACTTTCATTTTTGTGGGACATATTCTTCATTCACTGATTATTTATTTTTTTATAGTGTATATACTACCTCATTGACATTTTATGTCATCAATTTATTTATTATAATGATATTTCACATTTTGGGGAATTGAAATTTTTTATTTGGCATATGAATCAACTAATTAGATGTGGTAAAGGAATTCCTAAATAAATTTTCATTAAATGGGATAAAAAACAATTTCATTAATTATGTTATTATAATATTATATATAGACTAAATTTTATATTATCTTATGTTATATTTCAACTTGATTAATTTGGACTTATAGTGAATAGTCAAATACAATTCCTTTCACTATTAGTAAATTCAATGATACAATATTTTTAATGTTTTATTTCACAAATACTATCATTGTTCAGGATTCTTGATATCTTTTTATCCATTAGGGAATATTTCTCATCCATGTCTATGATTTCCAACAAAATCACAGAAATAAATTTTAATAATATAATTCTTATCAAAGATTTATTTTTTAAAAATGCATTCTATTGAATTATTATGTCTATTTCAAAACAATTCCCATTTGCATTTTCTCAAAAAAGAGAAATAAATAATTTTTTAAACATGGTGGACATGAATAGAATATATAACGTTCATGACCAATAAAATATTGTAAATATTATATTAAAATATTCAATGTTAATCTTCAACAAAATTTATGTTCAAATTTTTTTGTGACGTATTATTTTTAAAAAAATTATTTTCAAAATTTGAAGAGAATTTTTCTTTAGAATGTTTTTGAAGATATTTTTATTGTATTTCTTTTCATCATTGAAAAAACCATTTATTCAAACTCTAATGGGTATAAGTTATAATTATACCACCATTTGTGATCATTATATATCTATAATTCTTATATCATGGATAAAATTATTTCTTAATACACGTATCATATAAATATATGATGTTTACATTTTATGTTATTTGAATAACAATTGAAGTACTGTTAAATTTTTATATTTTAATCAAAGTGGATATTTTTGAAAATGAATATTAATTCAGGAATTAAATTAATCATTTTGATATAACATGATTTCATAGGAAATGAATGACATGGGTTGGGGATTGGTTAATGAAATCCCCTTGACGCATCGGTAATCTCCTGAGACAAAATCAGTTGTCGAAAAATCCTTCATGTTTTTTTCAAGAAGAATATGATAAGATTCTACACATATACATAAACAGTCTTTTGAATGGTGAGGATGGTATTGTGGTTCATGTACTAGATATGTTATCTCTAAAAGTAAACATTACCTGCATTCAGAATTTAGAATTCATTATCAAGAGGATTTTCAATATGAAATCATATATGAATTCTTTTTATTATATTTTTATTGATTAAATTGAAATTATTCTCAGTTGTTTACATTTCCATAATGAATATTATAATTTAATCAATCTATATTCCACTTTAATTAACCGTCACAATGAATTTAATGTCACCCCTTCCATATGCTTTATTTTTTGTAGGTTTCAATGAGGTTAATTATGATTGACAAGAAGGGTTATTCAAAGGTGAATAATGGTGTTCCAAAAGAATTTTTTTCTTATTTATGATTAAAAATAATTTCAATTTATGAAATTTATATTTATATTACCAATACTAGTAAACTATTTGGTACTTTAATATGTGATTACTTGTATCTATATTAATGTAATAATGTAAGGCACCGACTCTGGGCTATTGGAGACTGGGTCTATATAGTTGGTATCAATGGATGTTTAGTAGAAACCATTAGAAAAATATTTTGGAAAACATTGATTATGGATCACAACCATATGATTAACTACTAATGATTAGTCCATGTATAGGAAAAAACTCATAGATTTGGTAATGGATAACTATGATTAAACCAAAGGAATCATAGATTTATAATAATATTTTACTATTTAGATGTACATTAAATAACAGTTCATAATTATTTGATAATATCACTCTTATTATTGAAATATGATGCTAGTCAATGGTATGAAGCAGAAAGAAGAGGATTAAAATTTATTGTGATAGATAATGTGTTGAATAAGTATTTCACCATTTGTATTATGGTTAGAAGAATCATGAAGTATATACTAAAAAATGTTGAAGTAATTTTTATTAATGTAAGTGTAATAAAAAACATGGGTTTATGAGTATGATGTTATTAAACACCCTTTACGGTTTTATATAATGGAAATTAATCACGATTAATGATATTATGTATGATATTCTTGTTAAAATAACCCATTGGCATAGAATTCATAAAAAATTATTTAAAGAATAATTCCATTACATTTTTTGACATAATTTTGAAGGTAAGGACATCTTTAATGGTTTTTATAATAATTAATTTCATTTTAATTATGGTTTATTATATTTGAGGGAATGATAAATGATAATTATAATATAACCATGGAGGTTAAAACATTACTTTAATGTTTGATTTATTAATGATATTTTTTTGGATGTTTATTAAATGTTTGTATGGTAATAATATAGTTTTATAGAAGAGATAACCCAAAGTGTGGGTGACAACCAACCACATTCATCACGACCATGAGGCATAAACCTAAAAGTGAAGGGCGAAAAGGATGAATCACCTACCACTTATGTACATGATTCTCTAGTAATTATAATATTGTATTATTCTTTTAAATTATTTCATATATATAACCATGGTATTGAAAATAGATTTTGTGATGATATGTGATTTATCCTACTACAAAAGCTTGTAATTATATTTGGAACCCCATATGATTAAAGTAAGAAATATTTTATGAATGATTATATATGAAATATGGGATTAATATTCATTCAACGAAATATATGTTTTCATTTAGTATTTTTTGAGATTCAGGTAATTTATGGAAACTGTTAGCATATTTTTAAGATTTTATGATAATGGAATGCACATTTTCAAAGATAAACATTAAATACATCTTGGAATACCATGTGATAAAAAAATTATTATTTTTCGGATGTTATATTTTTTATGAAATTTAAGAATACTTATTATATTGAAGGATCTATGTTTATTTATTTTAATTATAAATGAAATTTGAGAAATTAAAGTATTTTTATTATTTCTAGGAGTTTTATGATCATTATATAACCAAAATAGTTTTGGTAAATTCATAATGAAAGGAAAAATATATAGTTATTATGTTATGGATTTCTTATTCAATAGAAGTTTATTCTAGTTCACTAGGCATAAAAATCATACTTATCTTCTTTGAAAGCCATGTATTTTTTTTATGAAAATATCATTTATCTTTCCCAATTTTAAAGATATTTGTTTATTAAACATTTTTACAATATGGGTTTCCCAAATTTTTTTTTTCAAATATATACCATTTAATATTCAATTACAATATCATATTTTTTGGGGAAATTTTTTTTATGGAGAGGATAATGTGACGTCCTAATACTTTATGGCATGTATCTTTTTTAATATAACATATTTCATATAATATGTTGCACGCAAAACCTATATTAAATGAACAATGAATGTTATTTTATGATAATTATAAAAATATATTAAATTTTAAATAATTAATAGTTATAACCAAAATTCTAAATTTATATATAACATCTTCAATAAAATGTTTGTATAAACATGTAATATATTTTGTTGATATAAGATAAGAACAAATCTAATTTTACGCAAAAAGATATTTTTCTAAAGGAAGTTGAACCAACTTTTAATCGTGCATTTGTTTTAAACCAAATGTTCTCAGATTTATAAAATATGTTTTAAAAAATTAAATTCATTATCAAAATTTTTATTTCAAAATTAAATATGGGTTATTTTTTCACATTCCTCAAAAAATATTTATTTTCCAGTGAATTGTACACAATTATGATTTTTATTAAAATATTTATTTTTTATCAACTATATAAAAGATTTATTAAATGGTTTTTAAAATAAATGGTTTATATTATATTTTATATAATGAAATTAATAGTATTTTAATCAATTTTATGATATAATTTCCTAGAAAAACAATTTTCTGTTTAATAGGTCATCTTGCTGAAAACTATTTTCACTGTAGTTTTTCAGTATAATTTTATGTAATATAACAAAAACTATGTTTTATATATTTTGGAAAGTAGATTTAGTATTTTTATTAATGATTTAAAATTTTATTAAATATCCCCCTTTTATTTTTGGCAAATATGAATAGGAACCTTGTTAATTTTTATTACCACAATAATGTGATTAATGTGTTATTTGGGTTTAATATAAAATAAAAAAGAATAAAAAATTTAACTAAATATTTACCAAAATATTATTGGATTAATTAATATTTACCCTTGACACATATTTTTTTAAATTTAACCACATAGTGGACACATTTCCATGAAAAGTACATATATATTATTAAAATCAATGATTTGACAAAATTTCAAAGCTATATTTATAAAAAGTATAAATTTTTTATATAGTGTTAAACCAAATACATCCTAAAAAAATATTATATTAAAATATAAAATATTTATCTACTTTGTGGTAATTTCTTTATAATTTTTAGTTAATAAATAATTAGCTTAAATGCTTACAAAATGTCAATTAAGTAGTTATTTCATTAATTGAAATATAAAATAAATGTTATTAAAAATATTAAAATAAATATAATTTAGGATAATTAACGTAAAAAAACGTTATATAAATTATTTACATCATGGTGATATAATTCAGTATTTATTTTTCTTGTTATATTATTATATTGATATTTTTTTAAAATTCAATTTGTTGAATAGTTTCAAAATTTCCCATTAATGAAATTATTTTTAAAAATTAATAAATGGTATAATATTACTACAAATATTTAATTTTAAAAAAATGGGATAATTTTTGAAATTTAATTAATGACCTATTTAATGGTATTTTCTTATTTTTTAGTAATTATATTTACCCTTAGTGAGTAAATATCCATGTTGTCATGGTAAGAATTAATACAATTAAATAGGGGTTAAAATTGAAAGATAATGGTAATAATATGACCAAAACATGAATTAAAATTACTGGTTTATAGGGTTTAGAACCATGATAATATTTTATTATAAATCAATAATTTTATTCACATTAATAATAGAAAATTAAATTATGTTAATTTAATATTTTCAGAGTTTCTAAAAGTTCCCCTCTCCTCAATTATAAAAGGGAAGTCCTTATTTAACGTCTTCAGACAACTATGAGCCTTCTATCTCGACCAAAACCTACTCATTACTATTATGAATATCCTTATTCATGTTTTAATGGACCTATTCTTATAGAAAGTGAAAATCTATATCCTATAACATGATATCTATGGGAATTCGGCTACAAAATAAGTATTCATTTTCTCCAACTCATTCATGTTCATTTATTCTTACACTTCATTTTCCTTTTTTCAGCACACTAAAATAAGAAATAAAATATCATATATTTTATAGGTAATTTGTTTTATCATAAAACTATACTCTACCTTCTACACATCATATTAAAAATGAAATCACTGGGTATGTGTCATTATGAAATATAGTCTCCATGTTGTGGTGTTATTAGTTTTTCATCACCATATTACATGGATTGGTATAATAGTGGAAATAATATATATATATATATATTAAATATAAAATTATATTTATTATAAAAAAATTAAAATAACATTAAATTTATTTCACTTTCAACATCGTGGGAATGATACTACCGCTCATGCATATGTATGGCCTACTGTCACCACGATGCGATGCTATTAATTTTCCATGTTAACCATTAATGAAAGGTTATTAAAATATTATAAATAATAAATATAATATCTAATAACTTTATATATTTTAACATATTACAGAGTTATATCCTATACTCAAAAATCATGACATACTCAACATAACATGTATAGGAAAATGAAGTAATAAACACATGAAATGAGGGTAATAATGAAATATATTTAACAATGGAGGGATAATATTGATATTAGAGTGTCACATATGACATCATACATTTTAATATGGTTATTCTATAAATTAAATACATTATTTAAAACAATATACATGAATTGAAATCATGTTTATCTAATAGGAAGTGCATGATAAGGGGTTTCATCCCACTTTTATTTCTGTGGGATATATTCTTTATTGAATAATAATTTATTTTTTATAATGTAAATATTGAATCATTAAAATTTTATATAATAAATTTTTTTATCCACATTATATTTATTTTTTTTAAATATTATTAATTTTCTGGAATAAGATTTTTGTAATCAAAAGTGGTAATGTAATTCTTAACTAAATTTCCATTTGTTTAATTAAACAAGTATTTACTGGTGAATTCTTTATTTTATTACGTGTAGGATTAATTTTTATTATATCATTTTTTTATTTTAACTTATTTTATATTGATTTATAGTTAATATTAGTATCTTTTCATTTAATTAATTATCAATTCCAAGATATGATATTTTTAATGGATTATTTGACAAATCTCATCATTGTTTGGGATTAGTTATATATATGTCTCCATGGGGGAATATTTTTCATCCTTGATTATGTTTTCAAAAAACATTTTCCTAAAAAAATGGTTTTTATTAAAATTATTTTATTCCCTGATTTGCTTTTTTGGAAAAAAAAAATTCAATGGTTTTTTTGGTCGTTTTGAAAACTGTGCCCGTTTTCTTTTAAAAAAAGTGGATGTAATATTTGATTTAATGTGAATGGAATTAAATGAATTTATATCCTTCATAGATTATGAAATGTTTTAATGATTATTTTAATAGTTATTTTTTATGAAAATTATTATAAAAAATTTAGGTGATGTTTTAAATTTTAAAAAATATTTTCAGTGTGTAAATTAAATTTTCCTCAATAATGCTTTAAATAGAATTATATTTGTATTTATAATCATAAATGAATAAAAACTTTTATTATTATCCTTCATGATATTTGTATATACATATTTCTTATATAGTATAAATGATTATTTCCGAATATATGGACCATTTTCATGTAAAATGTTTACATTTATAGTGATTAGAATAAAATTTAAATTAATGATTATTATGTATATTTTTTCCAAAACATATTTTTGTGGATAAGGAATATTTATTAATAAATTAAATCAACCATTTTGATATATTAGGAATGAATTGGACATGATTTACATGGGATGTGGACTGGTTTATACAATCCCCCTTGAGGCATAAGAGTCACAAGAGATGAAATCAGTTGGTGATAAACCCTTCACATTTTCTTACTAGAAGAACCCAATGAGTTTCTACACACAAACATAAATGGTCTTGTGAATGTTCTTAATTTTATATTTTTTCCTGTCACAAATACATGGCCTCCAAAAATTAATCTTTTCCTGAATTCAGAATTTAAACATTATTATCCATTGGATTTTCACTATTACAAAATCTATGGATGATTTACATTCTCATTTTATTGATTAAATATAATTTTTTCCAAGTTATTTACCTTCCCATATTGATTATTTTTATTGACTATTATTATCTTTTATAATACATAAACCTTCCTATGAATTTGAGCTCACCCCTTTCCGTTGTTTAATTTTATCCAGGATGCAAAGAAGTTTATATTTATTGATATTCAGGGATACACAAAGGGGAATAATGGTGTTCTCAATGAAAAGAATTTGTGTATTTAATTTTTAAATTGTAATATAAATTTCAAATATATATCTAATTTCCCAATAATACTATACTTTTAATTCCTTTGGGATGTGATTCATTATATGTATGTTAATGTAAGAAGGTAAGGTAATGAAACCGAGCTACTAGAGACTAGGCCATTATAATAATACTTATTTGAACTCATAAAATACATATATTAATTGACTGATATTATTGGTTTCACTAAGTTTTTGTCTCTATAGGACTATACCTAAATGGTATTTTGTATGATTTCATAATGTATATAACACATAATTTAATCCAAAGAGGGAAAAGATAATTCCACAATGATGAAAAGAAAAAAATAAATTCACTGTAAAATATAATCCATTTGTCTCAATATATCATCATGATGGTTCCATACTCATCCTATCAACCTATATATTCGATAAATCTTTATTTAAGTTCCATAAATTAAAATTTCAATCACAATGGCCTTCAGATTAGTTTAAAAGTTCCATTTCATTTAAAGGCTCGTGATATCATTTTATGATCTCTGAAAGAGAAAACCATAGTTATGTAATTCATTAGTGATATATCATTCCTGATGCACCCATCATATCATCTGTTCCATTTAAATATGAAGTTAGGGTATTTTTTGATACATCATTGTATGTGATTAATGTAATTATTTAATAATAATCTTCTGGATTTGACTTTATTAAACACATACACAAACAAGAATATTTAATAAAATGTAAACATATGTAATTATTATATATGGGTTTATCCACATAAATTACATCTTAGAGATTAACATGTTTGAAATTGTTACGATGATGTATCATACAGTTACACATATCAAGAATGTAACTATTAAATATACTATGTATCCATCATATAATTTATATTGACTAATGAATTTAATATTAAAAATATCATTTTAGCACTTCATGGTTATCATTATTGAGAGAAACTTCTATGAAATTTTAATGTGACATATACATTGGGATGTTATAAAAGTATTATTATTAAGAAGGAATATCAATTTTTGATATGATATTTATTATTATTCAAGATTTTTAATGTTAAATTAAGATAGAGTATAAAGAAGTTGGTTTAAGAGAAACAACTACAATAAACTCCCTCTTTCAGTAGAGAAAACTGTTCAAAACATGTAGTTTAGTGGAACTCTCATGATATTAATAGTTCTACTAAGATAAATCATTACTCAACCTATCTAAAATTAATTCATCCATTAGAACTATGTCCCTAAGAGCTCAACCCTCTTAGAAAAATATCTTAGGTGATGATACTGTTGATGTATGTGGTTCATCTTTTGATGTGACCTTGGTTGCTTGGAATGATACTAATTTATATTTTTATCCTAGTACATTTTGGTAGGATATTTACATCTAGGAACCACTTAAATAAAATAATAGAAGATTCATATAAAACATTCACCAATAGAATCATTAGTATCCATAATATAATTAGACTCTTATAACCAATTAGTGACCATTACTTTAATTCAGCCATTCCAGCTCATAGATTCTCTATTGAGGGTGAAGATATATCTATATTATTATTTAATATCATAAAAATATATTTCGAAACATGAAGTTTTTTATCCACCCATGAATTCCTCATATTCGCTTCCATAGAATATGAAAATTTCTCTGATACACAAATGGTACTTTATGATAGTCTTGAATTATGTCCAATAGTGAAATCATTTGTCTACTTGATATTTTTCCACCATGACCAAGGAATAGTCAGCATTAATACTCATTCATATCATGTCATACATTAGTAATACAATTTATAAATTGTATGAGATTATTTACATATTGTGTCTCTCCTATTGTGTAGGAGTTCAATTTTTATATATTTTTACACCATATGACATATGTAAAAATCTTTTCTAGTATTATTCTATAATAAATATATTATATATCTCTTCAATGTATGTACCTTGAATTAGTCTATAAATCCTCCTACCTCTGTCACATTGGATCTTGATTCCAAGAATATATGATTCTTTTCCAAAATTATTCATAAAAAAGCATTTGTTCAATAATGTCAGAATATATTGGTAGACATGAATCTCATTTCAAAATTTTAATATGTAATATATATATACTATTATTGAAAAAACCACACTCCTAAATGACAACTTATATATTCAATGATAAAATTAAATCTTTGTAAAATTAAATCCCATTATATATTTATCAAGGAGAATATTATATACCTCTAATGCTTTCATTAATCAATAAATTGATCATCACAATTTTCAAAAATTAATGCATCATTTTTTATTCACAACCCGTTTTCATTATTCCATAAATAAATATTCTAAAGTTATCATACTAATAAAATATATTTTGATATAAATTTTACAAATCTCATGGAATTAGTAAAAGTGTAATTTTTATTCAATTTCGATTAGTAATTGGTGAAATAGTTTCATCATAGTAAATGCCCAAAAAAAATTTAATTAATTTTGGAACCATACAATATCTATATGTATTAACTTTCCCATCCATTTCAATTTTCTTCTTCAATACTAATTTTCTACCAAAAAATATTTACATACTATTGAGGATCTATATATATGAAGACATGGTTTTAAAAATTGAATCAATCTCAAATTCATATATTCTTTTAATTAGAAATCTGATATGACACATACAACATCAATATATTCTATAGGTTTATTTTTATGAATTTATAAAATGTTACCATCCTCGGTGCCTTGAAAACTATACCCTTTCAGTTCTCTAACCCTTCCTGTACTACAAAGAATTTTTTTATAATATCCTCTCCCAGATGGTTGTATGAAATCTATTCACATTCCTTCTCACATGTATCCTGATCCTAAACTTTATTGAATTTTATCTCACCATGATATCTCTTATAGCTATTTTCTACCTATCAAGAAACAAAGAATGTATTTCCACTATTACCATTTTATCTAAGAATGTATTAAGGTTAATATAATCTTTTTTACACGAAGTATCCTTTGAAGTGAAACAATGTTCCATAAGGGGAATGATTATTACCTGAATATGCCATGATTTTTTTCATCCTCATCCATGTTACTTGAAAAGTTTTTATTTATATATATAAAATATTTAATATTTAATTCCACAAACTTCATGAGTTGGAACTATTGTTGGATTGTTTTATGATATCAGAGATTAATGTCCTTAAAAGTATAATGGATGACTTAGATAACTCATCATTAATCAATCCTTATCCAATAAGGTGTCATTCCCCCTTTTACTTAAAACAATACACTTTAGTTCATAAAGAACTAGGAGTTTGGATAATAACACAAACTATTGTATATAATCAATTTATTATTGGTATATATATTTAACACTATGTTATTAGTTGTATTTATAAATCTTCACACCAAACTGGTTCTAAAAAATCATAATTGTATTCCTTTAATTTATCAAAAGAACCATAATTATTCTTCATAAATTAGATATATATATATATATATAATATATATAAAATTTATAGTTGATGTTTATCCACTTTATGATTCAACATGAAATGGATTCAATCATCCTTATGAACCCACTGAAGATGCATTGTGACTATTTCACCCTTTCCTCTAAATGAAAATTCTATTACTTTTTATTGAAAAGATGTTACCTATTCCATGTTGTTTAAGTCTGAATGAATCTAAATTCATATCATGATACAATATAGTCGATAATTGTTTGATTCTAGAGTTATAAATTATATAATTCATTTATACTATATTGTTTATCGATTCTCTATATGTGTTTATCATATTAAAAAAATGAGCTTGTTATTTAGGGTTTCTATAACTAAATATATGATACATTTTAAATTGTAGAACCATTTATTTCTAAATTTCAATAGAACCCTTCATATGAATATTATATATAAAAATGTTTTATTGGCTAACGAATGGAGGATAATAAAATTTCTTTAAAATAATGATCAAACATATTGTAAATGTGAGGTGGTAGTCTCTTATATCTACTGTAATAAGTCAAATCTGTTAGCATAGTATAGATCAACCTAACCTCATGAAACACTTATAAGAATTATTGGTTCCTATAATGTGATACATGTATCTTTACAAAAATATATATATAACACAATTTATATAAATAGAATGTTTGTTCTTGATAACAAACACACATGAATCATACCCTTACATATTTCATGTGATGTAGTTCTTCCTATAGAGTCCCTTCATACCACGTGAAAATTGGATTACATCGTTATCGATTTATTTCCTCTTGATATTCATTCTATTGGATGTCTTTTTTATGAATACATAGAATTATATTTAGTTTTAGGTATTTATGCTTTTTCATTACTCTTATACACCATAATTCAATTTTTTACATTCTCTATATACTTTTTAAAATGTATAAGTAATTTTGGTGGATATAGGAGAGACTTATCAATGTTATTTAGGTTAAATTTCATAATAATGATGGATATGTTTCATGATATTAATGTCCATATGAGATTTATGTACAATTCATTAATAATTTTAAACCATATAATGTGAAGATGCTAAATGTGTGTAGTTATATTTTGAAAAAATATTCCCAAATAGATATTCATATCTATGTTCCCAGGTAAATAGTGAATTATATATCATAAAAACTATTCTCTAGATCTCTCTTGATAAATTTCATATCAATTTATGATAATCCTTACACATCATCGTTCTCATAATAATTCTATATTTCATTAGTCAAGGATGAGAAAATCACACACTAGAAACATAGTGGATAAACTATATGTTTTACGTAGACATAAATCTCATTTTTCATAACCTCCTTAGGTATAGGATTAAGAATTGGGAGATCCAACATGTACGTATTATATATTAGTAATAGTAATATGAAAAAATACTTATTCCACTACTAGAGAATACCCTTATAAAGGAGGTTGTATTTATCCAATGATGATCACAATCATATCAATGAAATTTATAAAAAATTTATATAATAATAATATATTTAATAATTTATATTACCATAATATTTGAGGAAAAATAAAATTAATAATTTATCCATAACGTATTTTTCATGACCCAATATCCCTCACCCTTATACATAAAAAATTATTTTATTAGGAAATTCTAGTGGAAACAATCCATATTTCCACTCTCATATCCCAATCAAGGGCCTCATCAATTACATGAAGGTACTTCGGTAGGAGGCTCTCAATGAATACTTTTTTATAACTCCTTGATCATTTTAGATAAATCCATGATCCTTGAATCAATATTTAGATTTCCTCAACAATTTCCTCTAATTGGGATCAAGATTATAAAGGGATACATATCATGATTTATACATGATTAAATCACTTTAAAATATTCATAATTACTTCATAATAAAAATATGTTTGTTGTGGATGGACAAAACAGTGCGTAGTTTTATTATTCCATAATTAATCATCTAATAGATGTTTCATTGAATTCATATACTCTTGCGTGATTTTTTTATTTATGAATGGAGTTCATGAATTTATAAATTTTCATGCCTTCTTAATATGATACATATCTTAAAAAATTTAGTAACCTTGTTCTAATAGAAAAATTTATACACAGTCATATATATTTTAATTCCTTATTATATGATAGTTAATTGCATTATTTACGTGGCCAAGAGAATGAATCCATAAAATTATCCATTCAAAACATTTAAATAAAAAATTATCTTAATGATGCTATTAATAATGGTTGATTTAATGAGAGTGTGATAAATATTCCTATGACCATTAGGGAAAAATCCTTGAGTCGAATAAGGCATTATTTGCATCATTCCACCATCGAAAATTGTTTATTCTGAGATGAATTCTACTTTATAAGAGTGTTGAACCACCTCATATACTTGAATTAAAATTATTTACATATTTTATACTCAAACAATGGTATGGTAACAATGGGTATGAGATTAATAAAATAAACCATGAATATTAATGTTTTACCTAATAAAGATTACACGGATGACCCGTAAGCCATCATATTTACTTTAATGATTTTTTTACATATAGAAACAAATACTATTTTATCAGAATAATATAAACCCAACTCATAAATTAGTAGATCATTGACATTTTCAGTCAAAAAAAGAAACTAATACACACATAAAGGATCTAAATATAATTCAATTAAATCATTCTTATTTATGATATATTAACCAAATTAATAATGTAATTATATTATGAAGGTAATAATTAATTTATCTTTATATATATCTAAATATTCTTATATAATCCCATAAACATTAATTTTAAACAAACTAAAAAAATTATTTTATCCAAAATTAATAAATTACAGGATATATACTACGAGAAAAAACGTAGTGTACCAATTTAGAACAACCTGGTGCTTGGTGAGGTCATTGTTGTTTTCAATGAAATCCCATGATATGTAGTATACACTTTGTGTCAGTTAATTATATGGAGTGTAACATCCATTATTGATAGAAAAAATGTTCTAAATTGAACATCATGTACTACTTTTAAGGCACAAAATGTACATTGTGTATAATTATGACTATAAAGGGCATAGAATTCTAAATTTAATGTGGAAATAAATTGAAAATTTAATAATATCTAAACTCGATCGCACAATGTATACACTAGATACATGATTTATTGTTCAGTTTAATTATTAAATTAGTTTTATTTCACTAAAAGTATATTATGAAACGTATTACCATACATTACATATACTCTATTTAAAATGGTAATCATTACACAATGTATACAGTGAGATATTATCACTTCATTAGCCATTTAAAAACAATTCCAATGGACCCCACATGAAACACTAATTGATATTAATGTATTAAACATTATCTACACTATCTATAAACAATATAACTCCATATATCCCATTTTAATGAACATTAATTATTTATATGAAATTTAATAAATACATGAAACCTATTTAGTGACACAATTTATTGAAAATTTACTAGAATAACCATATATGACTACTTGGAATTTACATTAGATAATTGAGGTGGAATATACAAAACCATCTAATTATTTCTCTTGGTTAACATATTTAATTTTATACCATTTATTACTCTATGTTACTTGGAATGTATTATGTGACTTTCTCTAGTATGGCGAATTAGGTTAAATGAAGAATACATTTTCTTTTAATTTCATTCTTGACCCTTTTTATCTGGCCAAATCTTCCACAACTCTAGATATGTTTTTAGGATATTCTTTATCAATTCATAACCTGTTCTTGGTAATATAATGGAAAATAATACTATAACTATATGTTCAAAATAAGATAATTGGTAAAATATATATTAAAATCTATCAAAAAATTCATATAATGATTGAACAATTAAAAATTTAAATTTTTTGTGACATATTTTATACCACTTGGTCATTCCATGAACATTATATGATGGTTTGTATATCCCCAATAATAAGGGTTTTCAATGAATTTGATAAATAAACCAGAAGAATGTATCGAATAATAAGATTTCTGATGATTAAATATAATGAACCATAAAAAAATTATTGAACTATAGATTTTATATTTGACCATAAATTTAGAATTAATTTATTATTAATATTATTCATTTCTCATAAGTCATTTAATTGATATAGGTCTTGATTTATTGAAATTTGTTAATGTGGTACCATTATTTTTTCATGAGACTCCAATGTTTAATCATTCTTTTGGTGATGTACATAAACAAAATAACCACCAAATAATACCAATGGATTATTGTGTTCTAGTTTAAATTATTCAATTTCCTTGAATTATTTATCTTTATCACAAAAATTTCCCTCAGTCATAGGTAGTATCTATCTTCCTCTCCCATTCTATCATTCTTAATAGTAGAGGGGGGAGGTTGTGTAATTCTCTCAGGATTGGAATAAATACTATATATGTTTTTTATAGAGGGAATTATATATGGAGGATAAATGGTGTGCGCAACCAAATAATTCATATAGAAATCCACCAATCAATAGAAATGATATAATTGAGTAATCATTGAGGAAGGTTAGATAATTAGTAACTAAATATATTCCCTTTTCAGAAATCATAATCCATATACAACCCAACAAATAATAATATTAATGATATCACTGATATTTCATTGTTATTCACATGTCTCATGGATAATATTAATATCAATAAATACATCAAAATTTATTCAAATATCTTTTTCATTCATTTCCATCACAGGGAGGTTCACTTTTCCAACCATCTTCTTTGAAATTTATTAAACATAAAATTAGAAGTAAATAGTATTCAATTGATAATTAAATATAACTTTTATAATTGGCATTGAAATTAAATACTTATTTTATTATTAGGTAAATTAATAAATAAATAATTTTCCATGAGAATAAAATAATTGATAAAAATTAATTCTATTAAATGAATTTGTGAGTAATTATTTATATAAATATTGTTATCATATATAATTGCTGACTACGAAAATTAGATTAGTAAGTCTGGAATAAATATTATTTCTTAGTATTAGGAATAATATTTATACCAACCCATTTATAAGAATTATATTTAACATATATTGCTGGATAAACTAAGTGTGTAACCATCTATGCCTCTTATATAGTGGAATTAAGTGTAATTTCATAAAATATAATTTTGTAATATAATCCTTATGTTTAAATTTCTTAATTTGAAGGTTTTATATTCATTTTATTAAATAATATACTCGATATTCCTTCCTTTGATTTATTTAAAATGGTAATGTTAATCACAAGGGTCATGGTAGTTATTTTGGTAGTTACATTTTTATCAAATGACTAATATTTCATCTTATCATCTCATAAAGGAAAAATCATTTCAAATCATATCATTTATTGAATTATAATTCAGGTTTTATCCAATGTTTTATACTTCAATTTTTTTAAAAAATGGGTTTTGTCCATAAATTAAAGCACATAAATTATGATAGGATTTAATAATAATTATAATTTATAAATATCATTAAACAATTTAATATATTAGAATATAAATCGACACATAAACACTTGGAATTCCAATATGAGGTCACGTCCTCATAATCATCCATAATAGTGATTACCAAGTGAAAAATTAATGAGACGAAGCCTTATATAGTTATTTGTATCCATATCTCGATAAAATGGTATAAATTGTGTCATTTCATGGAATTATATTCATTTTACACCCCAAGCTTCCATGGTACGTTTTTCTTTGAATACTGCAGTAGCGTGTGTTGTACGCAACTTCGAATTCTAACACAACACAACCAATCCAACTAGCCGTTATAAATAGTAATACCCACTTTTTAAAATTTTATAAATTTTATCAATTCAAAGTGGACTTCATTTTTTTGGATTTGGAATTTCAAAATTAACTTAGGTTAATATTTTTGAATTTTTATGAAATCTTTCAATTTTTTATGAATAGTGAAAAACATTGAGTCATAGATTAAAACCGAATTTTTATCTAAATAATTATTTATTTTATTTAAATTCATTTTAGATCAAAATAGACACATAATACCTATATAAGTTCCATGTAATTCTTTTGTGTCAATTTATAACAATTTTAGATATTTAAAAATTTTATAGAACTTTTCCCCGTCTTTTTACACAACTCCTAGGAGAATTTGCAAATTTACATAAAACATAATTTTCCTACTTCTGTGAGTTTAATTTAGAATATCTAAGAGACACTGTTAATATCATGGAGTAAAATTTAGTTCAATAAGATAAAAATAATTTTTGGTGAATAATAACTTTTTACTTTTATTTACCACGATTAAAAGTAAAGAGGGAAATTAAGTGTAAAAATGATATTATTATTACCCTAACATATGTACTAATTCTATTGGATAAATATAATACGACCAAAAATAACCTTAGAAATAAAATATGAACCTCTTTGGTCCACTTGGATTAGATTTGGGAACTTATTATTATTTAATTCAAAGAAGTGTAAAAAGAGTTAAAACCAATGTTTAATAACTAAATTTTTTTTAATATAGTGTTAAACATAAGATAAATTATACTATAAATATTCATTATAAAGATAAAATATTTCCTACATAATGGTAGTTTATTTATATTTTTTAGACATTAAATAAGTTATTTTATTTATGACACAATGATGATGCAATAATTACCTAATTAATGACATATTAAAATAATTGATATTATAAATATCAAAACAAATGACATTTGAGACTTTTTATGAATTCCAATAATTTTATTGGTTAACATGAAATATTAGGGTTTGTTAGATGAATTGTTTTAGAAGCAATAATGATATAATGAATTTAGCAAAAACAAAATACCAAATAGTTTCAAAATTTACAAAATAGAGTTTTTAAATCAAATATTATATTATTAATTGATATTATATTCCTAAAAATCTAAGTATCGGCCAAATAAATTATATAATTATTTTTGTGTCATTAATTATCCATTTACTATTCACTTGTAAATATATAAAATGATTATTAACCATATAATATAAAAATACAAGGAGACATGGTAAATGTCAAACTATTTAACTAAGAGTTAAATAAAAACGATAAAGTTAATATAGTGACACAAACCTATATAAAACCTATTTTTTGAGTGGTTGTTGACCTATCCCCACCATATAATTTAAATAATTCACATTGGAGATATTAAAATTTGAAAATTATTTTATTATAAAATAATGTTTCTGGATTTTCCTATGGTTCCCTTCACCCCTCTTATAAAAGGACACTCCCCCTTCTCTGTAATTCACACCTTCAAAGCCTTTTGGCATAGAAATACATTTCCTAGATACCCTCTCAATTATCCTACCTTCATCCTAGGGGCCTTCCTTTAGTCATAAATCCAATTTATGTTGTCCTTTTTATCAAATCAAAAGGAAGAACCCAAAGAAGAGGTAAATATCTCACCACCTCTTTCAAGTTCCTTTCTTCTTAAAATTCCTCTTTCATTGTTGTTTCCATTCTAAAAAAATAACTCCAGTATAGTCAATATACTGTTATGTTATTATAAATATGGTACAACCATATTCATTATTCTATCCATACTTTGAACGACTTGTCACCATACATACGTACGTACGACTTACCGTCTCCTCTTCGTGGTGTAAATGTTATTTAATACATTATTATTTTGATGGGTATAATAATGATGTGTAATTGATGTAAATAATAAATATAACATGATAATGATTCTGTATATATGATATACCATCCAATTATATATTATTTTAATAACAATGAATGATATTGTCGCTCGTGCGTACGTACGGATTACCGTCTCCACGAACGTGATGAGATTCATTCACCATCGTATCCATTCAAAACTAATTTTCATTTGATGATTAAAAATAATGTTTAGAGACTTGATATCATTCTGGATATGAATAATATACATCTTATCCATAACAAACCCATCTTATGTAACAAAACATATAAAAGAAATTGAGTAAGTGAACACCCGAAATGACGATAATACAAAAATATTATTAACAAAGAAATATTATAAAATCATATATGATATCATATATATGCGATTCTTGTATAATTTTATAACAATTATTTAACTCTTATACAAGTGTTTAACCTACCCCGATCATGGAAAAGTACAAGTTAAGGGTTTATTTCATAATCTCTTCATTATCTGACGTTATTTATACGTAATTGTCTACTGGGACCTCTTTATCATCCACATCCATGATTCTTAAAAATGTATTTCAAAACATTATTACTATTTAATATAATATGGGTTAATGTAATTTATACCCTTTTTTGACTTTTTATAGTATGTTTATAAAGGAATCATTACATCATTCTCCAAACAAGGTCCTTTTTAACCCTTTCGACAAAATTAATGTAAGAATGTCATTTTTTAACTTATACGACGTGTGGGGCTATATTCTGCCATTTTAAAATCATCGAAGCATCCCTTAGAATATTATAAGAATATTTTCAACTTAAATTTTTTATTTTATAATTATGTGATTTTAAATGATTTCAAAAAAGAGATATTTCTCTCATATAGTATTGATTTTATCGATATCAACATCCATTGATGGATTTTAAGCTTATTTGAAGTTTATTTATTATGGTACAAAACATCAATATTGTATTGAAGGTTTTGTGATATGTTTGACTGTGGATTGTTATTTTTATACTATTCATGGTTTATGGATAAATTATTGACATTTCGTATGCAAGCTTTAATATGACTGTTTATGTTATGTTTATACCTATTCATACATGAATGCATTGGACTTAGTAAGTGACGAGTGGAGCCCGCTATAGCTCCTCGATGCATCGGTAGGTCTAATGAGAAAAACTAGTGTCTTGGAACAAGGCCTTGACAAAATCCTATTTTTTGTCTTGGCACAAGGCCTTGACAAAAGCTTATTTGTAGTCTTGGCACAAGGCCTTGACTATGTGGTTATGAAATCTTGGAATTATGAATTACATCATTATGAAAGTGGTTATTGATATTGATGTGATTATTAGACTAGTATAATATCCATGTGCATAAGTCAATGGCATTATTTCATTTTATTTTTTCCATGTTATGATGATTTTCGTGTTTAAAAGGCTTTTGTTTTACTTATACATTGCCGGAAATGTTTATGCTTATTTTTGAAAGATTCCGCTATACTTTTATCCTTACTGAGCATCTGAGCTCAACCCTTTCTATGTTTTATATTTTCCAGGATGTGAAGAAGTATTTTATTACTGACCTACATGGATTTTTTGAGGGGATATGAGTGTGGAATATTTAGAATATGTTGTTTTAGTTTTTTACTTTTTGATATAATGAATACCTTATGAATGTATCTAGTGTTTCTAAGGTTACTAAATCAATTAGTCTTTCTAGACATGATCTTTTTAATCATGCAAATGTAATGATATAATTCACTAATTCTAGGTAACTAGGGTTGGGGAAATACAATTGGTATTAGAGGATGGTTAGTAAAAACCTTGGAAGCTAAATTTAGATAAAATCTCATTAGAGAAAATAGCCCTATGATAGACTTTGAGGATTAGTATAGTAGAACATCCTATAATTTTGGTAATGTAGAGATTTTGTAAGTTTTCTGATCAATAAATCCTTTTCTGGATATGAGCAGGTAGAGGCGGCTCTAGCACAGATTTACCTAGGGGTAAAACCAGAAAACACTACTTTGAGCTAGACTCGAGCCTGAACTAGTGGACGGCAACAGGCCTTGATGCACTCTTGGTTATGAAACTCCTGGGGGATATGATTAGGATAATTCTATTTTTTTTACAAACCATTATGAAGGGTTTATGAGTATATACTTCCTCAATGAAAACATTGTTCTGATTTTGGATTATATCATTAAACTGTCGAATTTAAGTTAAGTGTTTTCAAGTTTGGAATTAATTATTTCAATTTGTAGACTAATCTAGTTTATGCCATTTTTTAGAAATGGCACCTAGAGGATGGAATGGAAACTGTATCAATGCAAGAAATCCATATAGTTATTTCCCTCCTACTCATGATAATTATAGTAGAGCTAGTGATACAACTGGTGCTGATCAGCTTATCACCATACAGGGACAACTCACTCAGGTTATGAATAATAACCTTACCCGTATAGAGCACCCATATCCGCAGCGTGGAGGATCAATGTTAGATCATTTCATGAGTAAAAACACACCAATACTCAATGGTAGTACAAATCCACTAGTAGCTGTGAAATTGATAAATTCCTTAGAGAAAATATTCCACGACTTGTGGAGTTGTGAAAGGGAAAAGGTTGTCATGGCAGTTTACCGCCTCACTGGAGATGCTGATCAATGGTGGTCATTGATTCAAAACACGGACTAAGATAATGAAATATAAATTATGGAATGGAATAAGTTTAATGATATTTTATAACAAAAATACATACCTCCTGACCATCGAGCGGGTAGGAAAAGACAATTTCTGAGTCTGAGGAAAAAGAAGGATGAGAATGTTGCAAAGTATGAGTCTAACTTTACAAGGATAGTAATGCATGTTTCAGATTATATACGTAACCCATAAAGTAATATTGATCATTTATTTGGTGGGCTAAAACCATTTCTCTATCGAGCATTAGTCTCACAATCCTTCTCATCATACGAATATATTGTCTCATGTGATATCAAGATAGAAAATTAATTCTCTAAGACTTACAACATTTAAGTAAAGAAAGAGAATAAGAGATCTACTGAACACTCTAGAAATGGAAATAAGGGAAAGAAGGGAAAAGTTGAATATCCATCCTATAGTAAATGTGGTAAGAATCACCCTGGTACTTGCTTGAAGGGAATGTGAGTCTGTTGCAAGTGTGGTGAACAAGGCCACCAAGGTCCTGATAGAAAGGGGAAGAAAGAAGCTACCGATGTTCAATGCTAAAATTGCAGGGAGATGGGACATTATGCGACTAAATGTCCTACGTGTTAGGGGAACTTACCTCAGAAAAGGAAAAGGGATCAAGTCCATGCTTATGATATCACTACTGCTAAGTTTGAAGCACCAAAATACGTGGTGGAAGGTAATCTAACGGTTTCCTCATGTTTATCCAATGCTTTATTTGATTCTACATTGTCACATTATTTCATATCTTCCCGATTTGCTAAGAAAATTTGATATTTTCAATTTGATATAACAAAGGATTTGTCAGTAAAAACTCTTAAACGATGTATCATTGCAATAATGTTTTGTGAATCTGTCCCCATTAGAGTATATAAATGTTCTTAAGCTACTGATCTCATCATCATACCCATGATTGAATATGACATAATCCTTGTTAGGGGTTGGATTTCAGATCATGATACAAAGATTTATTGTAAGAATAAGGAGGTTACAATTTTTTATGATGATGATAATGAAAACCTTATCTTTAGAGTAGAATCATCACCACCTGATTATTATATAGATCCACCCTCAGTAGATCAACTAATTTCAATTATTGTAGTGTAAGAGAAAGAAATAACTCTGGGTGAGAAAAGGAATGTTCAAATAGAGGTTGTACCTATTATGAAATAATATGATGATATGTTTCCATAACATTTACCTGGACACCCTCCAGAACAAGAAATTGAGTTTTCCATTGATTTAATTTCGGGATCAAGGCCTATATCGAAGACACCTTATAGAATGGCCACTGTGGAATTAGTGGAACTAATGAAACAACCAGAGGAATTGAGTAACAATGCATTTATTCACCCTAGTGTTTCTTCATGGGGAGCCACTATCCTTTTTGTTAAGAAGAAAGATGGATCTATTAGGTTATTTATCGACTACAGAGAGATAAATACTATAACTATAAAGGAAAAGTATCCCATAACTCGCATTGATGATTTATTTGACCAACTTCCTGGAGCTTAATAATTTTCAAATATTTACCTTCGATCTTGATACCATCATTTGTGTGTGAATAAGGAAGACATTTGAAAGACTAAATTTTGAACCAGGTATGGGCATTACGAGTTTATAGTAATTCCTTTTGGATTGACTAATTCACCCTCTGTCTTCATGGATCTAATGAACATAGTTTTCAAAGAATATCACGATGATTTTGTAGTGGTATTTATTGATGATATCTTTTTATACTCCAAAAGCTACAAAGATCATGAAAATCACTTGCGTCTTATCCTAAATACTCTTAGAAGACATGAATAATATGAGAATTTTATCACGTGTGAATTCTAGATTCAAGAGATTTCTTTGCTTGTCCATATTTTCTATAAGGATGGAATCTCCGATGATATTTCTAAGAAAATAGCAATCCAAGAATGGCCAGCACTGATGAGTATAACTGAGGTACGCAGTTTTATTGGTTTAGAAGGTTATTATTGATGTTTGGTCGATAATTTTTCCCCTTTGGCTAACCCATTAACGAAGCTCACACGTAAAAAAGTTAAATTTGATTGGAAAAAAGAGTGCGAATATTGATCCAATGAACTGAAGAGAAGATTAGTCAATGCTCCTATCTCGACTCTGCCTTCAGGGAATTATGGGTTTGTTATTTATAGTGATGCTTCATAGAATGGACTTGGTTGAGTTCTTATGCAGAATGAGAGAGTTTTTGCCTATGCATCACGACAACAATAAATTCATTAGAAAAACTATCCTACTCATGATCTTTAGTTAGAATATGTAATCATTTCTTTGAAGATATGGAGACATTATCTCTATGGTGAAAATTTTTATATTTATACCGATCACAAGAGTTTGAAATATATTTTCTCACTAAAAGAACTCAACATGAGAAAAAGGAGATGGCTTGAACTACTCCAGGATTATGATTGCACTATACACTACCACTTGGAGAGGAAAATAAGGTGGCAGATGCTTTAAGAAGAAAATATCATGGAGTTTTGAACAAGATGATGGTTTAAAAGGATCTTATATATATGGATCTAGTAAAGATGGATAAGGTAATCAACATGTAAGTTGAAACATCAATACTTTTTCAATTGGTTTCCAATCCATCTTTACTAGAATGGATAAAGAGTTCTCAGACCAGTGATGAAGAGTTTCAAAATAAAATTAATGCAATGAATGATGGGAGAATAAGTGACTTCTTATATGAAGATGGAATTTTGAAATTTGGGAAGGGACTTTGTGTTCCTGAAATACCTGATCTAAAAAGGTAATTGTTGGAGTATGATCATAGTTAAAATTTTTCTATACACCATGGTAGCACTAAGATGTAAAGATATTTGAAGGAACATTTTTGGTGGGACAACATGGAGAGGGAGATTGAAGATTTTGAGTCAAGGTGTTTAGTTTTTCAACAAGTGAAAACTGGAAGGCAAAAGCCTGGAAGAGTTATGCATCCTCTTCCCATACATGAGTGGAAATGGGATAGTATTATGATGGACTTTTTCGTGGGACTACCAAAGACTCATAGAAGGAACGATGCAATATGGGTCATTATTGATCTTCTTACAATGTTAGCACATTTTACTTCCATAAGAGAAGATCTAACACTCCAACATTTAGCAAGAATATATATTAATGAAGTTGTGAGACGTCATGGAGTACCTCTATCAATTTTTTCAGATAGTCCTCCCCATTTTACGTCACGATTCAAGAAAAGTCTTCAGAAATCCCTGGATACTGAACATTATTTGAGTACTTCCTACCACCCTCAAACAGATGGATAATCAGAAGAAACTATTCAAACTTTAGAGGACATGTTGAGATCCTTCTCACTTGACTTTTGGGGTATGTGAGAACAATATTTACCTCAGTAGAATTTTCGTATTACAATAGCATCCATTCAAGTATTCAGATGGCACCAAATAAAGAGTTATACGGAATGAGATGTTTCACAACAACTTGTTGGGATGATGTTGGTGAATGAAAACTCGTATCCCCAGAACTCGTGGACGATACGATGGAAAAGGTGAAGGTAATCCAAAACCACATCAAAGATGCTCAAAATTGGAAGAAGAGCTATGTCAATAACCGAAGGTAGGAATTCGAATTTCAGGTAGGGGATCATGTTTTCTTGAAGGTATCTCCATGGAATGGTGTTATACGTTTTGGTAAGAAGGGTAAATTGAGTCCCAGGTACATTGGAACTTTCGAAATTCTATAATGAATTGGGGTTGTAGCTTACCATTTGGAAATGTCGCCAAGTCTCTCCAAAGATAACGATGTGTTCCATGTATCACTATAGAGAAAATACATGCATGTCACATCGCATGTACTCGCCTATGAATAATTATAACTGGAACCGAGTCTATCTTATTGAGAAGATCCCGTTATGATTCATGATACTAGAAAACATGTGTTGAGAAACTGGACTACTCGTCTGGTAAAAGTTCTATGGAGAAACCATAAGATGGAAGAGGAAACGTGGGAACCCGAGAAACTTATGATGAAGAACCACCCAAGTTTGTTTACGCAGTAATATTCTTGAAATTTTGAGGAAGAAATTATTTGAAGGAGGGTAGAATGTAACACCCCAATCATCCACGGTAAGATTCTCGTAGAATAATGCAGTAGCGTGTGTTGTACACAACTTCGAGTTCTAACACATCACAACCAATCAAACTAGACAATATTAATAGTAATACCCAATTTTTGATACATTAAAAATTTTATCATTGAAAATGGACATCAATTTTGGATTTGTAATATCAAAATTAGCTTAGGCTGAATTTTTTGTATTTTTCTAAAAACATTCAATTTTGATGAATAGTGAAAAACACTATGTAATAGTGTAAAACTGAATTTTTATTTAAATAATTATTTACATTACATAAATTTATTTTAGGTCAAAATAGACACATAATACCTATATAAATTCAATGTAATTAATTGGATTCAATTTATAACAATTTTAGATATATAAACATTTTATAGAACTTTTCACTGTCTTTTACCCACCTCCTAGAAGTATTTGCAAATTTACATAAAAATTAATTTTACCGCTTCTGTGAGATGAATTTCAAAAAAATGAGAGAAAATGTTAATATCAAGGAGTTAAATGTTGTTAAATAAGATAAAAATAATTTTTTGTTAATGGTAACTTTTTACATTTATTTACCACGGTTAAAAGTAAAAAGGGTAATTAAGGGTAAACATGATATTATTATTACCTTAAAACATGTCCTAATTCTATTGGATAAGTATAATTCGACCAAAAAAACCTTATGAATAAAATATGAACCTCTTTTTTCCACTTGGATATGATTTGGACACTTATTATTATTTAATTCAAATAAGACTTAAAAGAGTTAACATCAAATTTTAATAACTAAAACATTTTTAATATTTGGATACATAGAAGTTAAATTCTACTATAAATATTTATTATAAAGATAAAAATATTTCTTATATAATGGTATTTTATTTATATTTTTTAATTGTTAAATAATTTAATTTATTTAGGGTACAATGATGATGCAGTGATTACCTAAGAAATGAAATATTAAAATAATTGATATTATAAATATCCAAATAAAAGTAATTTGAGACTTTTTATGAATTAAACTAATCTTATTGTTTAATATGACATATTAGGGTTGGGTATATTATTATTTTTAAAAGCAATAATTCTATTATGAATTTAGAAAAAACAAAATACCAAATAGTGTTAAAATTGACATAAAAGAGTTTTTAAAACAAATATTATATAATTAATTTATATTATATTCCTAAAAATCTATGGTTTGCCGAATAAACTAATATAATTATATGTGTGTCATTAATTATCCATTTGGGGGTTTCTTGGATTTAAAGAGTATTTTTATTAACCATATAATATAAAAATACATAGAGGCATGGTAAATGTCAAACTATTTAAGTAAGAGTTAAATCTAAAAGATAAAGTTAATATATTGACCCAAACATATCTAAAACCTATTGGTTGAGTGTTTATTGACCCATACTCACATTATAAATCATATAATCTACTTGGGATCCATTATAAATAGAAAATTATTTTATTATAAACTAATATTTAGAGATTTTTTTATGGTGCCCCTCACCCATTTTATAAAAGAGCACTCCCTCTTCTCTCTAATTCACACCTTCAAATCCTTTTGGTTTGGCCAAGATCGGCCCAAATACCCTCTCAACTATATTCCGTTAATCCTATAGGCCTTCCTTTATTCATAAATCCATCCTAATGAGTCATTTTGTTCAAATCAAATGGATGACCTCGAAGAAGAGGTAAATATCTCACCACCTCTTTCAAGTTCCTTTCTTCTTCCACTTCCTCTTTCTTTGTTGTTTCCATTCTAAAATAATAACTCCAGTATATTCTATATAATGTGATGTTATTATAAGTATGGTACAACAATATTCATTATTCTATCCATCCTTTTAATGACATGTCACTATGCGTGCGTACGTACGACTTACCATCTCCACGTCGTGGTGTAATTGTTATTTAATATATTATTATTTGGTTGGGTATAATAATGATGTTTAATTGATGTAAATAATAAATATAACATTATAATAATTATTTATATAGGACATACCATACAATTATTTATTATTTTAATAATAATGAATGATATTGTTGCTTGTGCGTACGTACGGACTACCGTCTCCACGAACGAGATAAGATTCATTTTCCATCGTATCCATTCAAGACTAATATTTATTTGATGATTAAAAATAGTGTTTAAAGGCTTTATATCATTCTGGATATGAATAATATAAAACCTATCCATAACAAACATGGATTGTGTAACAAAACATATAAAAGAAAACGAGTAAGTGAACACCCGAAAGGACGATAATACTAAAATATTATTAACAAAGAAATATTGGATGATCATATATTATATCATATTTATATGAATCTTGTATAATTTAATAACAATGATTTAACTATTATACAGGAGGTTAACCTACCCTTGACCATGAAAAAGTACAAGGTAAGGGTTTATTTCACAATCACTTCATTATCCGAGGATGTTTATACGTAATTATGTACCAGGACCACATTATCATCCACATCCATGTTTCATAAAAATGTATTTGAAAACATTATTACTATATTATAGACTATGGGTTAAATTCATTTATACTATTTTTTTGACTTTTTATAAGATGTTTATAAAGGAATCTTTCCATCGTTTTCCAAACAAGGTCCCTTTTAATCTTTTCATCATAATTAAGGTATGGATGTCTTTTTTTTAACTTTTATGGCGGGTGTGGCTATTTTCCGCCATTATAAAATTGTCGAAGCTTCCCTTATAATATTATAAGAATATTTTCAATGTAAATGTTTTCTTTAATAATTATGTAACTTTTAAACGATTTTAAAAAAGAGATATTTCTCCCAAATAGTTTTTATTTCATCTATGTAAACATCCTTTGATTGATTTTAAGCTTATTTGAAGTTGATTTATTAAGATAAAAAAATTATTATTTTATTGATGGTTTTTTAATATGTTTGATTGTGGATGTGTTATTTTTATACCATTCTTGGTTTATGGAGAATGTATTGACATTTCGTATGCTAGCTTTAATACGAATGTTTATGTAATGTTTAAACATATTCATATGAGGAATGAATTGGACTTAGTAAGTGATAGGTGGAGCCTGTTATAGCTCCTCGATGCATCGTTAAGTCTAATGAGACAAACTAGTGTCTTCGAACAAGGCCTTGAAAAAATCTTATTTTTAGTCTTGGCACACGGCCTTGACTTTGTGGTTATGAAAGTCTGTCATTGTGCATTCCATCATTATGAAAGTAGTTATTGATATTTAATGTGATTAATCAACAAGTAGAATATCTATGTGAATATGTAAATGGAATTATTTCATTTTATTTTTTCTATTTAATGATGAAGTTAATGTTTAAAAGGCTTTTTTTAGTTATACATTGCCTTAAATGGTTATGCATATTTATGAACGTTTCTGCTATATTTTTATCTTTACTGAGCATCTGAGCTCACCCCTTTCTATGTTTTATTTTTTCAAGAATGTGAAGAAGTATTTTATGACTGACCTGCATGGATTTTATAAGGGGATATTAGTGTGGACTATGGGGAATATATTGTTATAGTTTTTCACTTTATGATGTAATGAAAACCTTATGAATGTATCTATTGTTTCCAATGCTACTAAACTAATCGGTCATTCGACACTTGATCTTTTATTATCATGCCAATATAATTTTATAATGCACCGAACCTAGGTAACTGGGGTTGGGGTGTTACATTCATTACGTAGGATATATGTTTAACTATATCATCTTATCACTACAAGTTTCTCAGAATATTGGGGAACTTCTATGACCATTTAATTTGACCTCACCTTTATGAAACTATCTAAATTTTTCTATATATAAGAACCATCTATATTTTACATAATATTTATTAATATGAATGAATTTGAATATATGATAAATCTAAAGTGTCACGAACTGGGTCGGGCCTCCATCTGACCTGACACCCGACGTGGTCTAAGACATTCCCTGGGAGGTGATCCTGATCCATCCACAATGTTGACGAGAATCAAACATCAGTGATAATCCAAATGGTAATGAATTCTGCCAAAACAAACTTGATCAAATAACAAAATAGATAATTCAGGATAACCAATACAACTAATAACAATAAACACATAAACTAGATCCAGGTACAACAATAGAAGAAAAAAGATACTGAAAATGAAACTAAAACTATGTCATAATGACAAAATCTCCACATAAACTATGGGTCACAACTACCCACAAGGCCATCCTACCCTAAAGTTACAACCGAAATAGTTACTGAACCAAAAAAAAAGTGTCTACCGACATTTAGTGTCACGCGTAGGGTGTGATCATAAATATCTCAATTCAAAATAACTGAAGTGCCCAAACATTTCCTTTACGAAATCCTTCCATGAACTCTTGTTTGAAATATATTTATAATTTAGGTTTTTCTAATTTTATATAACCATCCACCATATTCCGAGACTTCCAACATTAGAAATAAACTAACACCTTATTTCTTAAACCAATATTCTATTAAAATCTAGTTTATAAACACAATAACAAAAGAATAACCAAACATGGTGATCAAGAAGGAGTTACACAAAATAATACAAAAAACAAAACATATAAGAATAAACAAGTAGAGCTCCAAACCACAATTCATAAAAAATAGAACATATATATATAATAATTGGAAGTTTGTAATCATCTATATAATAAATTAATGGACGTAATTTGTTCAGACTCACCGATTAGCATATAGTGCATCTCCATAGTCAATAAACATCATTCTAATTTAAACTAACAAATACAGTTGCATCAACCACCTAACCTATCAAAACATACAACGTGTACCAACTCATCAAATTAGGGTTGATACACTACTATTACTGAACCATATAGATGATGCATAGAAATATCATGATAATAGTACATGATTAATGTAGAGGTACTCAAATGAGTAGCTCAATCCCATAACCCATATACATCATGCTATTCTAACCAAAACACCCACACCACCTATGTGTTGTCCCTCTACCTAGAGGGTCCACCATAGAGGTTCCCATAACACAGAAAATCATCCAATGTGCTAGCCAAGACTACACATTATGTCACTTTAAATCCAATTCCTCTAAACAACACAAGTTACCAACGGGGCCTCTCACTTATAATTCATACCCATTTCAAATACCACTTCCAAAACAAATATTAAAACATAAGACAAGTTCAAAAAGATCCAAACATGACTTTATAACATCTAGATACAAATTCATAGACAATTATATCAAATAGGACATGACATGAAATGAAAATTTGGAAACCTCATTAGAAATCATTTAGGAACCACATCGACATTTAATAAAACACTGGGAATTTTGAATAACCTTTTAGAAATAAGATTAATGTTTAAAAAAAAGAGTTTTAAAAAGATTCATGTTATAGAGAAATTATGATTTCTGTGCCTATCTATATCTTTACCCCATGCACATATAAATATTCCCACATCCAATGAAACACACAATAATATCTTTAAAATACCAAATGACATAATTTAGAATCCATAAGGATATCAATAAAATAATTAAAAGGGACAATATATTCAATCCAAACAATTGATGTCACCAAAATCCACACAATGAATCCAATTTACCAACAAACCAAGAGACCAAAGCAGAATAAGATGATATAAAAACACAAATCACACTATTTATTCACTAAATTCCATGATTTATTTTATCAAATACATTACATACATATATACATAGGAATATTTAAGAAAAATAATTGAAAACTAATGCACATCGATTATCCGTCATGACAAACAAAATAAATTTAGGATAACATGCCAAAAAATTATTATCTCATTTATAAACTAGTTAATGATACTCATGAAACATATGTAATTCTTTGTAATGGAAACTTATAGAGAAACCTACCTCAACCACACGAGTATCTGATACTACTCTTGGGAATTAGAGAACCAATCCCAATAGAGAAACTATAGACACTAACATCGAAATATTCAACCCAAATTAGCCAAGACTCATACTATGTTTCGACTAAAAGGGAAACCCACCAATAAGAATGCTGAAACAAGAAGATTATGGAATGAAAAGGGAGAAATGGACATACCCAAGGAGAGATCCAACCAAAAAAATTAAGGAGAAGAAACCTAGATCTATTGATGGAGGTATGAGGAATCCACTGATTGCTCCCCTCAGGACATAAAAATGAGAAGGAAGGGAAATGAGGGGTATAGAGTTAAATTTAAAGGAAGTAAAAAAGTGTAATTTCACACTTTTTAATGAACTTGAGAATGTCACATTGTTTAGTTACATCGTTTGACAAACATTACACCAACTGCAAACACCCTTCTAGAGAATGATGACACCCGAAAAATGTGGATGAACAGTTTAGGAATATATATTACAATTATGATGACCACCTCTTTCAAAAACTACCAAGGCTATAACACACCTTACATACCTTTTCTCTTAACTATGAGTATGTAACACATCATATCACTAACACCAAAAGGAATCCACATAATTACTGATAGATCTTTCACAATTCTGGACAATCCATTCACAATTTGTGAAAATAAAACCATGAATAAAAAATTGACTTTAAAACACCCATAGCCTCAAAAAACCACACAGGTTATCCTCAAAACATGCACAAAAACCATTTAAAGTAAAAAAATACACATTGAATACCAAAAAATCACAAATTTTTACTTAGAACTCAACCTAATCCTCCAACAAAAGAACAAATTACATGAAAAAATATAATAAAATAAATCTCCTGGTTGTGGTGTAATAATTCTCCCCAATAGAAACTATTTCTAGGGGAAACCGTATATTTGGGGGGTTAATTATCACTCGAACACCAAAAGATTCTTTTATATTTATATTATTTTATTATATTTTTTTGAATTATTTTCAAGTTGATTTATCGGTGAAAATTTCGTAGTTTTTGAGTTATAGGGTGGAATTTTGGCCTATGAATAGTTTATGTGCATAGTTTTGAGGATGAACCATGTAGCCTATTTAGGATAACGGTGTTTCCACATTGATTTCTTCTTCCCCAATTTTCATTGAATTTCTTGATCATGGTTTTTACAAAACCATGCGATGGATATGATTAATTTTGTGGATTCTTTTTGGTTTCAAGGATAAAGAAGACAATTTACATATTGTTAGGATAAACCATACAACAATCATGCATCGACATATATTTGTTTTCAAAGAGGTGATTATCATGGATTGGGAATGGTTTCCCAAACCATTCAAACAAAAATTGTGTGTTTCCTCCTTTTCCTGTAGGGTGCCAATGGTTGGAACATGGTTTGTCAAACCCTACATCCAAACTATTCGAATTTCCCAATTCATTAAATTTTTTGAAAATCCCCCATTTCCCTCCATGTGTAATAATCTCAAACCCCTCCTTTCCCTCCCTCGTATTCATGGGTCTTTATTGGATCTTAGAGTGCCTTCCTTTATCCTCCCTTTTTGGATATTGTATAACAACCCATGATTGAGGTACTTATAAATTAATTCACATTTACAAAATTATTAATTAATTAGATAAAAAAATTCCCAAATGTTTTATTAGTTTAGTTCCTTTAGAAACATGGAACAAATTATTATAATTTTATGAATGATATTCAACATATACCATAATAATATTACCCTTTATTACTCCTAACCAAAACCATTCGTTAAAACATTGTGGAAATGATAACATAAGAAAAATGGTTTCCAAAGATTCTCAGTAAGGGTAAACATTGTAAACATGTAAACATATTCACGAGCATAAGGGTAGGAGAATGTGATCATAAAAATAAAATAGAATACCTTTGATATCAAAGATTAGAAACCTGAATCATGACATAAATATTGATAGTTCATTCAACAAGGATCATAATGAAATAAAAAACAAGAGCCATAAAAGCATAATAAAGGGATAAATCATGGAATTGTGGTGAGAAAAAATAATATGATAATTATTTCTATATTATTCAAGTCATTACACATAAGGACATCTTGGTAGTATTGATTCACATTCCACAAAATCTTGGTACTTTTGGTCCACTCCCATAAGAGTATTGGTAGCCATGGTTCACATCCATAAACATCTTGGTAGAAAAGGCCCTTCATGTCTATCTCATGATATATAAATATTTACCCAATTCATAAGAAGGATATATTTTTCCCACCAATCTCATTATGAAATAAAACATACATTTTCAACAATATCATAAAAAATAATATCATAAACCACAAAATGCAATGTGTAAAATGAAAAAGATATCCAATAATAACGTATGAAAAAGAGATAAGTTTAATAATATTTTCATCTAATGCATAACCCTTGAAAAGAATGTGCTCTCAAAAACATCATTCCATCAATAAATAATCCATAATGAAAAATAATATGAATTTTTTTTAAGAACTATAAAAAAGGTTATAATCGTAGGTGGAGATGGATTTCGAATGATCACATGGAACATGAATTTTATTTTGAAATAAATATTTAACATATAAAACATTTTGAAAACACTTTTATATGAAAAAACTTTTAAAACATATATCGGAATCTTGAAAATCATATCAAACAGGTCTTAAAGAAATTATCATTTATTTGTTGAAATAGTTTTATTTTCAGAAAATAAATGAATATTTTTAAATAAAACATTTTATTTTAAATTAATCTTTTAATCTTGAAGTGGAATATTCAGGTTAATAAGATGTCCTGAAAGCATAAAAATATATTCATGTCATATAAGTTAAAACACATTTATCTCATATTGTTTCGTAAAATCCAAAAAGTACCTCATTTTGAAATTGGAAGAAAGATTCCTTTCAAATTATGAACTAAAAAGTTAAAATGGATAAAAATGAAATTAAAAATCCAAATTAAAATAATAAAAAATTTAATAAAATCATTTTTAGAAACCATAAATGTGGTTGATAAATAATCCCTAATGGATATTAAAAATGAAATAATCCCAAATATGTAAGAGATTGGGAAATAAATACTCATCAAATTATAATAAATAGAATAGTATTCCCCATGTATGAATGGAAATTATAATAATATAAAAAATTTATAATATTCTAGATACAACTATTAATGTAAATTCATGGGTAATATATACAAAATGTGGAATAAACACGTATTTTATGAGGCATAAGTCTCATAGAAAAATGTGTAAGACAAAAATCCCCTATAGTAGGTGTGATTCCCTCTATACGAGTCCAAAAAACACATATTTGATTCTTCTAAACATAGTATTATATTATAGTAGAATCATATTAACATTTATTATATCATATATGGTTCATTTATGATATTATATTACTCTTTTATTTAATAATTCTATGTTCATGTAACATTTTTGGTAAAAATCGATTTGTTTATTGATAGTGTTTTGACTAGTTATTATTGATATTAATCATACGTCATGATTTAATTAATTCCAATATATTGAACTGAATTTTTATATTATTTATATTTATTATATAAATATATATAATATATAGTTATATGAAATTAAAAATATTGTCCACGGAGATGGTAGGCCGTATGTACGCATTAACACAGTTTTCATTTAATATCGTATTGAATAGAAGAAAGAAAATGACATATATATATATATAATTAAATTATAATGATAATGGAATATTTTTTTCTTGTTTTTTTATAATTGATAATCATTCTTGCATGGTTAACGTGGAGAATGAATCTCATCCCGTCATGGAGATAGTAAGTAATATGCACAGACAAGCAACAATATAATTCAATAAATTGTTAAATGTTATAGAATTGGATGGTATATTAATTATACATAATTATTATCATGTACTATTAATTTTTTACATAATTTATATCCATCTTCATATCCATCAATATAATATATCAAAAAAGTAGGTTACACCACAACGTGGAGATGGTAAGTCGTTCGTAGACACGAATGGTGCTATTATTTTTTGTAGGATGGGTACTAGAGTAATAGGGTGGTACCCTAATATATATATATATATATATATATATATATATTATTTTATATAGTTATTAATTTATTATGGATATAAATTAGGAAAATAAGTATAAAAGGAAAAAACATTCAATGTGTTGGTGAAACATTTACCGATTATTTGTGTGAATCCTTTCGATTTTCACAAAAGGAAACTTTAGGATGGAAGTATACATAAATAATGGTCTCTAAGATAATTTATGGTATTTTGAGAAAAGAAAATTTCAGGGATTTTTAGATGCAAAAGGATTTATAGGTGTTAATAAAAAAGAGAGGCGTGTTCTCTTTTATAAGAAGGGGAATTTTAGTAAACTCCAAAACTATTAACGTATTATAAAGTTATTCTCAATTAAAAATATATCCAAATCAATTTATTTGGATGATTAAATGAATATGTGTGAAAATATTCACAAAAAATAATTTAAACCTCTTAATGTTACAAAAATAACCTTCTTTTTTTAGCCTCAACGATTAATTAAACAATTTAACTTTAAACACGATAACATGTATTTTTACTGTATATGATTAATATAATAACAATAAATAGATAAAATAAACCATATTGGATCATTTATTAAAACATTAACATTATTCTTGTTTTCTGGTCGTGTTATAGATTTTAATGAATTTTATTTCGTTTAATAAAATATTATTTATTTTAAAATCTCATTTTTCTTTATTTTGACGTTATTTATCACTTAACTTTTAAAAAAATCAAAACAACCTGGGTTGTACAAGAAATATTCTTTTCTAACTAATCCCAAAAATTCAATAGTCATCCAAAAATATATGTGGATTCTAATAAATATTTTTAATGATATTTATTTTAAAATTATTAATATCAATTATTTAATACTTCATTTAATAAATCAATTATTTCATCATCATTCTGTCACCATTTAATTTAATTATATATTTTATAAAACTATAAATAAATCAGCAATCGGTAAATACAAATGGTATCGCTCTAATTAATTTTTAGAGTCAACCATATCACCTATATAACCTCATAATAAAAATGGTATAATTATTAAAATTTGACTATTACATTTTAAACTATCCTATAAATAAAATATAATAGCAGTCTTAATCAAACAGAAGTGGATGTAAAATGATCATATTTGAAAAATAAGGTTTATTTTTGGTAGAATTCAATTATCCAATTAAATTATGACATTTTTTAGGTTAGTATTATATTATTACACTACTATCTTTACCTTTAATTGCTCTATTTACCTTTAACCATGATAAATAATATTCAAAAGTTATTATTTTGGAAAAATTATTACGATCATATTAGAAATTATTTTTAATAATTATTACTATATTGTTTATGCATTTTTTGGAATTATAATCATAGAAGTGGTAAAATTACATTTAATGAAAATCTCATAAAGGTTGGTAGAAGGTGGGTAATAGAGATGTACAAATGAAATATTATTTTTTATATATAATTATATTATAATAGTTATTAAAATGACCTAAAATATATTAATATATGTATTATTTATGTATGGTTACATTAAAATCTATTTAATTTGAAATAATTATTTAAATGAAAAATTTTGTTTTTATGAACATTGGAATATTTTCTACAATTCATTAAAAATTGAAAATTCATAGAAAAAAGACTAAAAATTACCGCTAAGTTAATTCTCACATTCATAATTAAAAAATGATGATTATGTTATCATATTAATTTTTTATATGTGTCTAAAATAATTATATTATTTTTCAAAGATGGATAAGAAAAGTAGTTCATTTTAGTAAATAGTAGTTTTAAACACATAAAGACATTACAAAAAATTATATATATCATTATAAAAACATTAAAAATAATAACTGAAAAGTATTTAAACATATTACACGTTTAACTTCATGGTTATATCTATCTCATTTTAATAATTATAACTATAAAGTGTTCTTTCACAGAAACACAATGTCTCGTGTAGTGCAAGCTGTGCCAGTGTAGTATGTAGTGAAAGCCTCCATTTCTGTTGCGTATAAAATAATCCAAACATAGTGACATTGTATAATTGTATAATTCCGTATTCATAATTACCTATCTTGAAAAATATCAAAAATATAAAATTAAATCAATGAAATAAATTCAAAAAATGTTGGGGTGTTACATTTTACCACCCTTAAAATGAATTTCTCCCTCGAAATTCATTTGGTTTATCAAAGGATTAATAATTCAAGTTTTTTTCAAATATACACACATCATATTAATAATTACTAAAACATACATTTAAAAAGAAATAGTTTGAAAATAATAGTTACCCAATGTAACTTAAAAATGGGTTTCCACATAAGAGAACATAGGTGATGATTTGGGAATATAGGAAAAGGGTAAATAATCATAGAGATTGATAAAGATCATTGATAAAAAGAAATTGGGTGATCTATAGAAAGTTAAAAATTGCAAAACTATAATATAAAGAATCCTGAAATAGGTCATTTATATAAGAAACAAATGATGGTAATAGGACACCCTTTTACATCATAATTCTTTTCCTAATGATATATAATTTTCTAGAGAAGATATAATTACTTTATTTCATAATAAATTACACCTTTTGTGTTCTTAGATTAATTTACACTTCATCTCATATTCTATGAATTTTTTAATTCTTTTTTCCTAAAGCACAGGCATATCATGAGATCCATAAATAAAATTATGGGTCCTTCCATTTATATTTATATCAACAAAAAGGATATAAAACATTCTCAAATATGCCTAAATCTATCTATATATAGATAATACCTTAATCACAAAAATGATTTTTAATTTTAACATAATTTTTTCATAAATTTTTTATCCCACCAAAACATTAGAATGAATTCCACTAAATCAACTTAACATTTTCTCTCATATATCATAAGGTAGTTCATGGTTCTGACCTTCCAAACTTGTGAATACAATAATAATGCATTCTCTTGAAACAAGAAAAAAACCTTATTTTCCAAGCATCATTGTTGAGAAAATAAATATTTCCTTAGTCCAATGTATATAGGATCTAGTTCATAATTCCAAAATTGTTGTAAAATTCATAACTGATAGAATATACAACCTATCAAAAAGTATTCAATTAGTTCCACAATAATAAATACCTTCTAATTTACTTATTCAAATCTTATATATCATTATCCAAAAAACATTACCATAACAAAATGAACATATTAATTTTTATCTATCCATTAATCATAATTTCTCCATAACTTATCTAGTACATCAGAACCATTATACATATTCATGTAAATCATTATAAGAAATACATAATCTAAAAAAATATTATATATTTCATAATTCTGGATTCAAAAAACATACACAATTCAATCCATGCTCCTCAATACTGGGAATTAAAGAGGTCCTTAATTGATTTAGATGTAAATTCATAACGAATGTAAATAATTTGTGTAATGGTCATGTTCTACATAGATAATACAATGAACTCTATGAAATATTGTCACTTTATAGGTCTTTTTCCTACAAAGATAATATATTCCCCTCCATTTTAGGTATTCATAATGGTTCTTATTCCCTTATTCTTGACACGATGAATATGAATCTTCTTTTCGATATGTTCCTAACAATGTAGAAATTCTAAAAAATAAATCTTCCACTAATTTCGTTACTTATGAAAAACAATTACGTTCACATTTTTAGTCCTATATCGCAGTTACTGATTTGGAATAATAAAAATATCTTTATATTTGGTAATTACCAAATTTAATTTCTCATATTCTCCATTTTTCATCATATTCAATGTTAAACCAATTCATTTTGGTTCATCCATTGAATAAACCAAAATCTATTCTATAAGAAACAATTATCATAATAGAAACTATATAATCATGAAAAATCACTTATATGATATCTAAAATATGACACCATCCTTATTCTATGACGCCATATTATTATCCAATGTAATTAGAAGAAAATTTATATTTAAATCCTTCTTAATGGTTCATGAAAATTTTGTGAATTTCCAAATCATATCCCTCAGGATTGAAAAACTAGGTTTTTAGTAAGGCCGGTTATTATGTTCCAGGTTACGCCGAGTAAGCCCGGATACACCTTGCCAGAGTTGTTACCCCAAGATATATTTGTTCTTGATCCACATCAACTTATAGTATCTAGACATGGATGTATATCTAGAAAACAAATCACTATATCCTTGACCAGAATTCTAGGACATTTTCTTAGACATTATTATAACCATAGAATTATCCATATAGATATCCCTAGGCATATCATTAAAAATATTCCTAGGTATCTCACTGTTGTTTTTTCGTACATATTTCAAAAGGTTAACTAAAAATTTTCTCAGGTACCAAATATATTGAACCCTGACTGACATATATAGTCATTACATAAATTTTTTGGAATAATTAATAAATTAGATAAAGACACGCCCAAATATCATTTTAGTTATGTACCATCGGAAACAAGAAACTCATTGATCTAATTTGGTGAAAAATCATTGACATCTACCGTAATGACCTTCTCTATTAATACTTCTAACTAAAACCATTCATTATAACCTAGGGGAAAAGAAAAGATAATAATATGGGTGAGTTCAAGTGCTCAGAAAGGTTAAATAAGGGAGACATGTTAAAATAATTGTGATCGTAAGGGTAAGAGAACATGATCATGAAAATATAATATCATACAATGAATATGAAAGATCAAAAACATGAATCAAGTTATAACAATTTATAGTATATAAAACATGAATCATAAGAAAAAAGATAAAATTGATCCATGAAAGAATAACATAGGAATAAATCATACAATTGTGGTAGACATATAAGCATTTAATAATTATTTCAATAGTTTTCAAGGCATTACTTGAAAGGCCATCATGGTATTGTGGGTTCACTTCCCATAACATCTTATTAGTTATGGTTCACTCCCATAACCATATTGGAATTAATGGTTCACTTAAAAAACCATATTGGCCTATAAGGACACTCATGTATATCTCATGAGATATAACTATTTACCTGATGTATCAGATAGATTTATAGGTCCCACCGATTTCATAATTATAGAAAACATACATGTACCACAAGATCATATTCACTCATATCACAACCCATAAAATGGAATGGGTGTCATAAAAATGTAATAATTTAATAAACTATGAATAATTGATAGGTTAAATAATAATTTCATCAATAGAATAACCTGTGAAAAGAAGGGGGTTACTAAAACATCATTCCATCAAATCATAAACCATTCATATAAATAATATAAATAGTATTCTTTAGCTATAACAAAGTATGTCATCATAGGTGCATTAGGATACTAGAAGATCACTTGGAACATGAATTTTCAATAATAATCACTATTTAAATCATTAAAAAATTTCAAACTACTTTTATTTGATTCCAATTTGAAAACATATAATTGAATCAATAAAATCTTTTAAAACAGTTCTTACATAATATATCTGTTCTTTGTTGTTATAGTTTCCTTTTATTAAAATGATTCATAATTTAAAAATAAAGCCTTTTATTTGAATATATCCTTGTATTATTTTAGTGTAATATTCAATATAATAAGGTGTCATGATTTAATAAAACAACATTAAGTATACGTTAAAAAACATTCTTCTCGTACTTTTTTTTTGTAAAATCCAAAAAAGTACCTCATTTGGAAAACAAAGGAATGATTAATTTTAAAACATGATTTATAATAGTTAAAGAATGATTTAAAATAACTTTAAACACACATATGAGAATATTTTGACATTTTATGGAAATTTATTTAGAAAACATAAATGTGGATTGTAAATATTCCCCAATAGAAACTTAAATTGAAATAATCCCAAATATGGAAGAGATTGTGAAATCAATATTCATCACATTATAATAAATTGAATTATATGAACCATGTAAGAAATAAAATTATAACAATATCATAATATCATAATCTTTTGGATAAAAATCATAAAATAAATTCATTGGAAGTAAATACAACATGTTGAAGATTCATGTTGTGTGTGAGGCATGTGGCTCACAGAAATAAAGGAGAGACAAAAATCTCCTTACCATAGGTCTGACTCCCTTCGTACATGATTAGAAATATTTTATAGTGGTTATAAACATATTATTCAGTTTTACAAGAATAAATATAATATTTATGATATCATATATGATTCATTTATGACTTTATATAACCTATTCTTTTAACAATTCCATGTTAAATAAATGTTTTGGGTAATAATTTCTTTGTTTATTATATGTGTTTTGACAAACTGTTCTTGATCTTATTACTAAGATAATGATTTAAGTAATTATATTATTTTAATTAAAATATATATATAAAATATATATTCAATATAGTAATATATACAACAGATATATATATGTAATGTAATACACAGTTCATGGAGATAGTAGGTCGTACATACGCATGAACATAGTTTCTGTTTTCTTATAGTATTAATGGTTGAAAGTAAGTTTCATATATATATATATATATATATATATATATATAATTACAGTAGCATTATAATTTCATATATATCCTTAATATTTATTATATATACTTTATAATAATTATTGAATGGTTGTCATGGAGAATGAATTTTATCGCGTCGTTGAGACGGTAAGTCATACGTACACATGAGTGATGATATTGTTTCTTTAATGGTTAAATGTTATGGAATTGGATGGAATATTAATTATATAGAATCATTACCATTTAATATTCATTATTTATATCCATTATATCTGTTATTACATCCATAAAAATAATTTATTGATAAAAAATAGTTTACACCACAATGTGGAGACGTTAAGTCGTGCGTATGCACGCATTGTGATATTTTTTCATAGGATAGGTAAAATAAATAATAATGTTATACCATAATAATAATAATAAATATTGATATATTATATTCTGGATTTATTAAATTATTATTGAAACAACATGGGAAAGATAAGTAGAATAAGAAAAGAACATTGGATGTTTTTGTAAAACAATTACCTAGTCTTCGAGTGTCTTCTTTTTATTCTCCCAAAACGACTCCTTAGGTTGGTCTTCTTACCAAATTATGGATTCATATAATAGATGAGGTTTTTTTGGGGTAGAAATTTGTAGTGCTTGGCCGATCCAAAAGGCTTTCAAGGCGTGAATAAAAGAGAAGGATATGTGCCATTTTATAAGTGGGGGAGGGGCAGTTTTGGAAACCCCAAAACTATTAATTTATTATGAATAGATTTTAGATATAAAATATCTCAAATAGAATTTATTGAAAATATTAGATTAGTATGTGATGATATATTCTTAACAAATAAAATTTAGGCATTTTTTTCACAAATCTACCCAAATGTTTCTTTTAAAACATGGTTAAAAAATTTAACTCGTGTCATGACGACATTCATTTTTACACTATATGGTAAATGATGTCACTATAAAATAAACTAACATAGATTGAGTAATTTATAAAATATGTAAAAATATCAAGGTATTTTGGGTGAGATATTGATTTTGTATGGTATTTATATCACTCAATAAAGTAATATTTATTTTGAAATCTCATTTATGTAAATTTTGACACAATTTATCACATATAATTTTAAAAAATATTAAAAACTATATTCGATAAAAAAAACTACATTATATTATCCCTAAAATTGCATGGGAATAAAAAATTATATTTTATGGGATCAAATATCTGAAAATATATTTATTTAAATATTATTAATATCATTTACTAGGTTCTTCATTACATAAATCTATTACATCATCCTCATTATGTCACTATTTAATTTAATTTTATATTAAATAAAATCATAAAAAATTTACATGATTTATATAAACATTTTATCTCTCTAATTACTATTTATTTTCAACCATATCACTTATATATCCTTATATTAAAAATGATATAGTTGTTAAATTTTGAATATGATATTTTTAATTATCCATTAATCAATATATAATAAGGCTCATAATCTGAATAATGTTTAATTAGAATGAGCATAATTTCTACCTATGGTTATTTTTTTTGTTGGAAATCAATTATCCAATTAAATTAGGGGATGTTTTATGGTAATAAAATATTATTATAATATTTTCTTTTACCTTTATTTACACTATTTAACTTTAACTATGGTAAATAAAATTCAAAAGTAACTATTCACCACAAAATATTTTAATACTTTTAGATCATAGTTTTCATCCTGATTACAACCATGTATGTATATTTTTTTTAAATTATATTCAGATAAGAGATAAGAATACATTTGATGCAAATCGTGAAAATGTGGCTAGAATGTGGGTAAAAGTGACGTTCTAATGTTTTATAATTTTTCAAACCTAATTCTGTTGTGAGAATTTTTCTAATAAAATAAATCTAATTAATATATGTGTTATTTATCTATTGTGACCTGATAATAAAAATAAATTACAAGAATTTTTAGATGAAAAATTCTGTTTTTAACAACATTATATTATATATCACTATTCTTAAAAAAGTGAATCATTTCAGAAAAAATTTAAAAAATAACCATATGTTAATTTTGACACACTGAATTCATAAATGATGATTATATTATCAAATAAAATTTATATGATTTTATAAATATAGTTTTATTATTTTTCCTAAAATGGCCTTAAAAGCAGTGCATTTGAGAAAATAGTAGTTTTCAACATATATTGGATTTGAAAAAAATTATTTTTCATTTTAGAAAAAAATGAAGCAAATAATTAAAAATTAGTTACTCATATTGAATTTTTAATGGATAGGTTATAACAATATCATATAAATAATTATAATAATACATTTTTGGTTCAATGAAACTCAGTGTTCTGTGTAGAAAAACCGATGTCAATGTTGCATCTTGTGAAAACTTCTCTTGGTGTTTTGAATAACGTAATCCAACCATAGTTCTTTTCTAAAATAATATAAATTTATATTATGTATTTCATGAATTAAATAATATAAAAAATATTAAAATAATTTGAAATAATATAAATCACAAAATCATGGGGTGTTACATATAGGCTGTTTCTCTTTCGGTTTTTTGGCTGTACCTATCCTTTGTTAAATATTATTCTCATTTTCCCTTTATCATTTCTATTTAATGGTTCTTAATTGTGGGGTTCCCTCTTAGCTAAACACCAGGGTGAGGGTTGGATAATTTGGGATGATTATTCTAATTTTATTGTATGTGATTTTCCCATGGGGCTGGGTTATTTCTTCCATAAAAGTTTCATTGCATAGGTTCAGCATTGAGGTAGGTGTTTCAATTATTTTACATTCTAAACCATTTCATGTGATCATTGAGAATCTTTAGCTAGTTTATAAGTGTGATAATCATGTTTTTGGTGTGTAATATTTTTTTTTGTGTTTTCACGATTATAAATTGATGTGAATTAGTTTTCAAATGGTTTTCATAATTATTCCCATGTATATATGTAGGTGAAGTGTTTTATAAAACTCCACATGGCACTTAATAAGGAAATTTAATGATTCAATTTTTTTATCATATCTTATGTTTTGGAAGCATGTTTTTTTGGTAAATTGGAATCATTTTGTGATTTTGGTTGGCACATCTGGTGTGGTGTATATGTATGGTCCCATTAAATGGGTTGTTATGGTCATCTTGAATTTTAAATAATGACTATATGTATTATATAGATTTAAATGGTTGTACCATATGATATGGGAATATCCATATGTGCATGATGTATATATATGGATACTCACACAAATGATAATTTCTCATCAACATAAATATTATTAAAACTATTGTTAAAAAAACATTCATCTTATATCTAAATAGTTCTTTTAAAATATGTACTGTTTTATAAATTTCTCCATGGTTCATAAATGATTTAAAAAGTGGTTTCCAAAGAAAATTACCATGTCATAGACTATTTTCCTTTGTGGGATATGAATTGGAAACTAGATTTTATAAAGGTTGATTGAGAAACTTATGATGATGTTGTATGTTTTCATATTGGTTTTTGAAATGGTATTAGAAATGGATTTGAATTTTATGTGTGGGGATTGGTAGGAATATTGTGGTGTTTGAGAAATTGGTTTTAATGTGACATAATGTATAGGCTCATTCGACACCTTGGATGATTTTTTTTGTGATGGGAACCTATATGATAGACCCTCTGAGGAAAGGGTCACCACATTGGTGGTGTTAATGTTTTAGCTCGGTTGTATGGTGGAATTGTTTTATCGATTATATCCACACAGGTGAGGACGTCCACATTCACCAATTATATCTCCATGGGATTCATAGGCATCATCTAGAGTTTTGAGTTACTATTTATTATCATCCCTTTTTATATGGGTTGGTACCCCCTGGAATTTTTTAGATGCCTATTGAGACGTGTAATTGGATTGACTAGATTAGAGTGTCTAGATTTTTATTGAATACAAAACTACACCATTTTCTAATTTGTGATTCAAAATCGAGTACGTTTAGGGATCTATTCTAGATATATTTAGGAAATGACTATGATTTTATTTAATTCTCTTCATTTTGGTTTTTATCCTTGAAATTTTATTACTTCTTGTTCTTTTTTTCCTTATTTTTATCATAGAACATTACAGATCACCTTACTAGTTTCTTCATTTGTTATTAGGTTTGTAAAATAGATTTTAATGTATAATTGTTCTAAGAAGGAAAATTCTTTGGTTTTTCTCTAATGTGGGATTTCATGGAATGCGGGGGTTGTTGGTTTAAAATGATAAAAACCAATTTCTAAATGTATTTAAAACTATTTTTCATGTATTATTACATGAAAGTAAATATTTGGACTCTCTCGTGATTGAATACTGAGTTTTTTATGCTCACACCCTAGTTGAGCCACTCAATATCAGTATACCAGAGCTATTTTGTAGTTTCATTTTTGTTTCTTTCTACCTTTGGGTCATGTTGGGTTTTTGGTAGATTGTGATTGAGAGGTTAAATAGAGATTGGGTCCTTCCATTTAAGGATTAGTTTCATTTCCAGTTTCGGTTTTTTCTAGCTATTGTATCTGAATAGTATTTATGTGTTTATTATTATCAGTTTTATTTGTTATGTTGCATTTTATATATAATTATTCAATCAGGTCTGTTTGAGAAGAAATAATTCCCATTTAGATCATCATTGGTTTTCTATGCTAGCCATATTTCTAAAAGGATTAAAAATACATCTCAGGTGGTGTCATGGACTGGGTCAGGTGTGTGGTCAGATGGAGTCCTGACCTAGAACCTGACAAAATGTACAAAGATATTAGTTATTTGGAACCGACATCAATATATGGAAGGAAAAATATGAAAATTTATTTATTTTAACAGTAAAACATTTTTAAATTAACAAGGATCATTTAAGGGATCTAAGAGTTTATGTAATGGAAAAGGATGATCACATCCATGTTTCAGTATATTATGATTAAATATTTTTTTATTCTATAATTATTACATAGTAAACCATAAATCCAATATTGTAAAATTTTAAATAAGTCTTTTATTCAAGAATTACTAAATATAAAACTATCAAATTGTAAGGATTTCAAAAAAAATCATTAAATATAATCAAATACCAATCATAAATTACGATATATAAGTAAAAAATTTAGGAATTCGGTGAATAAAAGAAGAAATGTTGCACTTCCAAAAAATACAAAATGAAATCCTAGGGATGATGTACAAAAACTATTTTGGGAAGTGAGAGAGATAATTATTAGAAGAATGTTGTTGAGTAAAAAAATGAAAAAAATAATAAAATGAATAATGATGAAGTGAATCAACTGGAAGGTCCTATTAGATATAAAAATATTGAAAAATACGTTGAATATGAGGAGAATAATTAAATGAACATGGATGTAAATTCTTACATAATACCATATAAATTTCGTTGAGGTTGAAAAAAATTCAATAATGATGTATAATTCATAAATTATTAGGGTGTTACTACTAAATTAAATTTCAATATACCATTTAATAATTTTATTTCTATGATGATAAAGTATTTAACATTTCAATGAAATTTCCAAAAACAAAAATAATATTAATGATTTATGGACTATATAATTAAATGAATAATGATAAATGGTAGATTAGAAGAAACTTCTATTAAATATAAACGATGCAGGATATTTTATAAAACCATGTATTATTAGAGAATATTATTCTAACACTCCACTATGCAATTTTAGAGAAACATACATTTTGGTTATAGCGACCCCCCATTAACATACATGGATATTATATATTTTTAGATAAATATTCCACGAAATTAAAAAAAAACAAATGAATGTGGACTGTAATAGATTGGTGTCTTTTGAATCTTAGAAAAAAATTCAATCATGGATAATGATCTTAAATGTTTCCTATAATGATATTCCCAATTTTACTCATAATTAAAACCTTTCTTCAAAACATGGTTTGTGGAAACATAAGATAGTGTGATATAAGATACTTAGTAATTGTAAATTAAAGAGATAAATATGTATAATATGAAAATTAGTTTATGATTAAATGAATATAATATTTGAATAACATAACCAACATATCAAAAAACAGAATCATGAGTTATGGAATAATTATTGGTGGTTAAAAAGACAAGAATCATAATGAAATCAAATAACCTGGGTCATGTGAGAATAAAATTGGCCTAATACAAAGATAAGGGATATCTATCTAAGCCTAGAAAAAATTATGTCAATATTAGCCACCACGAAATTCATAACGTGTTAGGATTTGGATGATAACCTGTATACCTACTTATTATTGGCCTAACAAACTGTGTACCCTTCTATTTTAGAGCATGGGATAACACCCCATGTACCCTATTTTTTCAATATAGGAAAAAAGACTCAGGTACACTCTCATTTTCAGGCATGGGATAACAACCCATGATCCCTCATGTTATCTATTATGGTCTAACTAACCATTTACCCTATTGTCCATAGGATTGGGATAACAACCAATGGAAACTCTTAATTTCAGGGATGGTGTAACAATACATGTAACCTCTTTTTCCTAGGAGTGGTCTAACAACCCATTTAACCTAATATCTCATATAACATTTATCATTTCCCAGTGCATCAGGGAGATATATAGGTCCTTACAATCAAAAAATGAAAAACATATTAATGTGTTCCACACCATCATAAAAATTAATCATTTCATGACCCATGAAATGAAATTTGTATGATACAAATTTAATAATATTATAAATTTTAGAAAAGAGACATGATAAATAATCGTTATAGCATATACCAATAAATGAAGTTTGTTTTCTAAGTTTCTATTCTTTGTATAACCTATGGAATTGAGGTGGGTTTTCATAAGCATCCTGTCATCAAAACATTTACCATTTATATAAAGAATATTAATGATATCATGTGATCATAACTCTAGTAAGATATAAGAAACATCAATAGATTTCATATTAGAGGGAATATATTTTTTTGGATCATTTAAAACATTTCATAAGGAAAATATGCTTTCATCATTGAAAAACTGTTTCTAAAACGTGAAGAATTTTGGAAAACATTTTCTTAGAAAAAAATACATGAAATGTTATAAATTAATAATTGAAAAAAATTATCACTTATTCAAAAAATCAATTTTTCTCTTAGAAATTTATATTAAATTGGAATTTTAAAATTTTTTTAATTTTTTTTAAAACATTGTTTTGAATGAATACAAAATTTTTTAATGAGGAGAGAAATAATGTCAGATTATATTAAAAAAATCTCTACATTATGTTATGTGATAAAGAGTTGAAAAATGGTTACATTACATGAATATGTAATTAATTAAAATTGGATAATATAAATCCTGATTACTATTGAAAGTTATATAATCATATTTCAACATTGGAGAGTTGATCATAAACAATCCCTATAAATGGTGAGATTATTTCATAAATCTATTACCAATTTGGTATCCTTGAATCCTAAACCCTGTGATAGAATAAAACAAAAAAAAGACTATAATATTGTGAAAATAAGGATATCCATGATATAATATGCAAACAAGATAGTATATACACTTCTTATATGAATATATGGGAATAACATAACATGTGTCTCAAAGAAAGAAAATTGAGACAAAATCCCCTCACGACATAGGTAACATATTATCTATAAACCCCATGAAATTAATTTCATAAAATTGATATTTAAATACAAATAATTATAATTGGAATAACCATTAAATACATACATGGTAATTATACATACAACATAAAAGAAATAAGCGGTGAACATGGCTTGTCTCTTATAGAAAAAAGTGCGACAATAATCCCTTACTACATGAATAACATTTGAATCCTGATATTAGTTAAATAATTACATCAATTAAAACTTATAATATCATTAAATAAATGAAATTAATTATATAACATGTAATATGTCATTATATTTACCCCACAAAAGAAACAAGTGGGGAAGATGGCAAATGTGTCGGGGAAATACAAGTGGGGCTAGAAATCATGTTACCTTAAGTATTAACTCTCTTAGTACTCATTAAAAACACATATATAATAATTAAATTTTTATTATAAATCTATCCAAGATAAATAATCATATATATAATACCATATATGATTTACCTAAATCTTTATATTACCATTTTATAAAAAATTCATTGTTTATGTTATTTTATGTGTAAGAACCGCTTTGTTTTTTGTACATGTTTTAACATATCATGTATAGTCCGATGACAAATATCAATATTTAATCATTTATAAAATGATAATATAATATAAATATCATATATATTATTTATATATGTATTTATGGTAACCCATAAAATTTGGTGATATGAAATGAAATACACCATTCATGGATATAGCAGGTCATGTGTATGCATAATTATTTTCCAGTATCCTATCATATTGAAAGAAAAAAAGTAAGCTATATATATATATAAATTATTTATAGTATAAATTTATTTCATATATTTATAATTTTTCAATTAATACCATATTTAGTACAATCAACATATTGTGAGAATGGATCACATCCCTCCGTGAGCTGGTAGACTATCATACCTTCGAACGATGTTATTGTATTATCAAAAAATGAAAATAAAGGCTGTGAATGATATATAATAACTTAAGAAGCACTAATAAATCATAAATATTATATATTTCATATATAATCCTAATGAACAAAATTCTTTCTTACCATAATAGGTGGTAAAGTATTCTCGAGCAATATCAGTTCGAGAGGCGGTAGTTCATTGCACAAATGAATAACGATTGTGTAACCCATTTGATGGAATTGATTACGGTCATCAGTCATAACATTAAAATAACAAAATATAAGTATATTTAATATATGAGGTTATTATATTATCATAGTATGATAATAATTTAAGGGGTTTATGGAAGAAATAAAATAATAATATTCTTCGATAAACACAACCTTTTCTTTAGGTATCCCCTATTATGTATTCATGAAATTAATTCCTTGGTTGGATTAATGAAAAATGAAATTAATATAGGATTAGATAAAGTGAATTTTCTTGGTTTTTTCGGAGCCAAATTGAAAGAGATTTTTGAGAAATGGGGGATAGTGAATTCCCTTTTATAATTGGGGAGGAGTCAAATTCTTGTAAGCACCAAAAGGTAAACACTATCCAGAAGCCTCCTATGCAATATGGTCATATCTTAATGAACCATTTCAGATATAATATGTGATATATTATAAATATGGGATAAAAATGGGGTTTTGAAAAGTGTATAGGTGATTTTTCCAAATTTTTAGAGATTAGTCCCTCATGAATCTTGTTTTTTTCATAATCGTTGTTACTAATTTTAATTTCATTTACTAAAAATAATAGTAAAAAAATAATTATTACTTATTATAAATTAGATATTATTTTTATTATATATATATAAACTAGTTTTCAAAATTCAAATCACAAAAGTGTAAAAATAATATAAAAATAATATATGTATAATTTAACAAAATATACATTAAAACCAAATATAAATATAATTTAACTATAAAAATAAAATAAAAACAACGTAGATATGAATTAAAATTCAATATTTTTCAATGTTAAAAAATGGAAAAATCTAAGAAAAAAAATAAATGTAAGATAAATTTTATATTACATATAAAAAGAATATTTTATAAAATTTAATTTATAATAGTATCAATATTTAGTTTTAATATAACTGCTCCATTTAAAGGGGTGAAACATCCTTAAAAACAAATAATTCTATGTATAATCTTGAATTTATTCTTATATATTGTATAGAAAACTAATAAAATTAATGTTACATATTTTATTGAATATATTTTATAAAAATCACATTAAAATAATTTTTAAAATGTGTATTGTTTAATTTATTGAGATAAAACATGTGTGTGTATAAAAAATAGTAATAATAAAATATGTTTCTTTGTTTTTAAATAGTTCTTATATTAAATTATATTTATTTAGTAACCATTGAATTATGTTATATAATTTTGGACCACGTTATAATAATTTATTTCATATTTTTCATAATTTTCAATCTAAGGTCTTGGTGATAACAATAAAAATATTTTAGTAATATTAATAATCGTATATTGCAGTTCTATAAAACTCTCGCTTGCGTGTCACACAAGCTATCGAAGGAATATAGTATTGTGTGTAACATAATCCAATCATATTGTTTCATATACTAGAATATTAACATGGGGTAGTGTGTAATGAAATCCATCAAATAATTTGAATTTATTCAAAAAAAAATATTTAATTAAAACCTTTTGTGTCACATTATACCCCATTAAAATGAATTTAGCCATAAAAATTCATCAGGGTCATCAATAATTTAATACAAGAATGTACCCTTAACATAAAAACAAATAGAAAAAATTAATTCTGACACTTCATTTAAAAAGGTAATGATGTAAACATGACTGTTAATAAATATAAATCAAAATTAGATATCCGCATAGGAGAACGTTAATGGGAAGTGAAAAAATGTAAATGTAAGAGAAAACATGCATCCAAATATCGATGAAGAGTGATAAGGAACATGGCTAGGGGAATATAATAAATCATGAATAAATAAGATGATATTTTTTTAAAATGGTCATTGATATCATAAAAAATTTAGATAATAAGCCTACATCTTATTTGAAGACCCTTTTCCAAAAGTTAAAAAATTTTACACAGGAATATGTACATAAATTTATTTCATTAATTTGAATATAAACAATCAAAACCAATAGTTTTTCCTTGACCAATTTTCACTTCATCTATTTCTCATTAATATGATTTTGAATTTTTGATTTTTGAAGCTTTTAGAGGTAATGAGATCCATAAATAAAATTTTATGTAATTCCAATATTCATTAGTTTAAATAACAAAAACAATAGTTGTGATAAGTTATCCAATATGTATAAATACACATGTGACTATATGTTACATTAAAATATAAGACACCATTAAATTTTTTTACAAATAAAATTACATAAATTATTATCCATGTAACCCATCAGAAAGACAACTTTAAAAAAAATTATAAATAAGTTTATTCAATTTCTAAAAAATATCTTATCATTGATTCCCAATATTTCATAATGTATCTCATTACTATTAGATTCCAAATACATGAATAAATTTTTTGTATATTCTATTGAATCATAGTAATTGTTACAGCCCAATATTTAATGAAAAATATTCTTTTTAATTTCACTAATGTATTGTGTTGTACGTTACACCAAAAGGAGCTTGCACAACACACATCCATGACTTGCCTTGCATTACACACAATCACAACCTTCCTCGATAGCGTGTGTAGTACGCAATAACGAGTTTCACTAAACAACAATATGCTATTAAAATATTATTAAAAATAGCCGTTATGAATAGTAATAACCACTTTTTGAAATTTTATAAATTTTATTTTTCAAAATGGACTTCATTTTTGGATTCGGAATATCGAAATTAGATTAGGGTGAAATTTTGGTAATTTTCGGATAACTTTCATATTTTGATGAATAGTGGAAATTACTAAATTTTAATTAAAAACAACTTTTTCAATCGAAATAATTAATAGTGGTAAATTATTAATTTTAGTGGTTTTAAAGTATATTTAGAATATATTTTTACAATTTAATACAATGATGGTCATTGGATGTAATTTCACATTTAAACCAGTTATAAACAAGTTTCAATCTTTTGATAGTTATCATCTCTTGAAAACAAGCTATTTATTTTGACGACGGGAATTAATTTTTAAATTAGTTAATGTAACTGATATGTTTTAAATTTGGTAAAATAGAAATTATTTCTGAGTTCATAATATCAAATATAGTTTAGGCCTAATTTTTGGTATTTTTCTGAAAACTTTCAATTTTTGATGAATAGTGGAACCACTAAGTGGTAGTTAAAAAAACTGAATTGTTCATAAAACGTAATTTTACCGCTTGTGTGAGTGGAATTTCGAAAATTCGAGAGACATGGTTGATGTCAGTAAGTAAAATATGGTTCAATGAGATGAAAATGATTTTTTGGTGGATAGTAACTTTTTACTTTTTTTTACCATGGTTAAAAGTAAATAGGGTAATTAAGGGTAGAAATGATATTATTATTACCCTAACACATGTCCTAATTCTATTGGACAAGTGTAATTCGACCAAAAACAAACTTAGGAATAAAATATGACAATTTAGGCCCACATGGAATAGATTAGGACATTTATTATTAATTTATTTAACGAAGGGTTAAAATAGTTAAAATCAATGTTTAATAAGTAAATCATTTTTAATATGGGGTTATACATAAGATAAATTAGACTATAAATATTAATTATAAAGATAAAAAGCTTTCCTACATAATGTTATTTTATTTTTAATTTTTAGACATTATATAATTTAATTTATTTATGACACAACGATGATGCAGTAATTATCTTATTAATTGAATATTGAAATAATTGATGTTATAAATACCCAAATAAATATAATTTGAGACTTTTTATGAATTAAACTAATTTTCTAGGTTAATATGACATGTTAGTATTGATTTAATTAACCTTTTTCGAACTTATAATTCTGTTATAAGTTTCACAAAAATCAATTACTAAATAGTGTCAAAATTGACATAAAATAGTTTTTAAAACAAATATTATATTATTAATTGTTATTTTATTCTTAAAAATCTAAGGTTCGGCCACATGACTTAGATAAGGTTATATATATTAATAATAAACAATTTGGGGATAGTTTTGCTTCTTATAGTATTTTTATTAACCCTATAGTGTAAGAACACAAGAAGACACGGTAAAAGTAAAATTATTTAACTTAATGTTAAATCTAAATGATAAGGTTAAAATAAGAACCTAAACTTGTCTAAATTCTATTGGATGAGAGTATTTCGACCCCTCCCCACCTTAGCTTTGAAATATATCAATTTGGAGCTATTTAAAACCGAACTTGACTTTATAATTAAATAATAGTTTTAGTTATTCCAAAGTTACCCCTCTCCTCCCTTATAAAAGGGAACCTCCTCCCTCTCTTCCTCACACAACTTTGAGCCTTCAAGCTCGGCCAAACCCATAAAAATTATCTTATCCACTTCCCTAGAAACATCCTAGAGGTTCTGGTATTCTTCAAAGACCCATTTTAGGGCCCTAAAAGGAGGTCTCAAAGATGCAATTCAAAGAAGAGGTAATGTCCGTTACCGATTCTTTCATCTTTATTTCTTCTTCCACTTCTTATTCTTAGATGTTTCATTATAAAGTAATAACATCAGTATCACTCATATACTAATATGTTATTATAAGTATGAAACAACCCTATTTCACCATCTATCCATCATACGGAAAAAGAAATCACCGCGCGTGCGTACGTACGGAATACCGTCTCCACGTCGTGGTGTAATCTATTTTCCACCACCACCTAACATGGAAGGGTATAATGGTGTAAAGAATAAATATACATAGTTATTATAACATCATACAGATTCTGATATATTTAATCTTCCACTCCAATTCAATTCAATAATTATGGAAATGATATCATCGCTCGTGCGTACGTACGGACTACCGTCTCCACGACGCGATGAGATTCATTCTCCATGTTAACCATTTAAGAATTATTATAAAGTATATATAAGCAATAATAATGAAATATATGACATTATAAATCTACTGGATTTATGTGTATATATATCTTTGTCATCTACTTAATTCCACTCAATTCAATAACGAAAAGAAAACAATGTTCATGCGTACGTACGGCCTACCGTCTCCATGAACGGTGTATTTCTTTCCATTTATCGATCCATTATATATATGTATATTCTGAATATATATTATATATAAACCATGTTTTATATTCTATAATTAAGTAATAATGATCTATGTAATCATATGAATAATTACAAGTTAAAACACGAACGACAAATGAGACGATTTTACCCAAAACGCTACATTAACATGAATTTACAAAAGAACGGGTAATATAAAGTCATAAGTGAACAATATATGATATAATAACAATGAATATGATTCTTTAATAAGTCAATGACATTATTTAAATCATTATACAGGAGGTTAGAACACTTATGAAGCAAATCAGACCTAAGGTAAGGGAAATATCAAAATCTCATTTTTATCCGAGATTGTTTATACTTTGGTATTTTCTGGGGTGTATTTTATCATCCAAATCCATGTTTCCTCAATTTTTAATGTTATTTACATCCACCTACAATTTTATAAATCCAAATTTACCCTTCGTTGAGTTTTTATTAAAGAATATGAAAGGAATCTTTTGTCGTTTTTTGTACGAGGAACTTTTTTGACTTTTCCGACAATAGTACGAGAAGAATGTTTTTTTAAACTTATATGGCATGAATGGATTTTTTAAAACATTATTTCCAAGAAGCGTCATTTACAAGTTTCCATGTTTATTTTTAATCAAATTCTTTTAGTTTAAAATTTTATGACATGTTAAGAAAGGAAAAGTGTTTTTGGAGAAGAAAGGATATTTTCATCAAGAATAGAGTTCAAGTGTTTTATCAAAATTATTTTCCATCTAAGAAATTAAAGGGTTCTGTTTCTATCCATATTTTTACATTGATTTGACTATGATGTGATTGAATTATGTTTATGAATTCTTTTATCTTATATGAATGGTTTTATGATGTCATGTTGTTTAAGAATCCCATTTTTATTACATGGGTTATGCTACGATGTATGGTTTATGATTTTGTGGCACACATAAGAATGGTATCATTATGAGATTGGTGGGACCTATATCTCCCTCCAATGAATTGGGTAAAGATTTTATATCTCATGAGATAGACATGGCTGGAATGGTAGGTTATACTAGTTCAGTGAAACAGGACTGAAACGAGGGTGACTCGGTTCAGAAAGGGACTTTGTCCACTAAGATAGACTTGGCAATGAGTCTTGACCGACAAGAAATGATTCTCTATGATTATGTGTGTATGCCACACAGTTTAATGTTTTAAGTTATGATTATGGTGATTACATTTCACTTCCATGAGTTATCCCATGTTATGAAATTATGATCTCTTTTACAGGTTATGACTTCCAAAAGTTATGTGCTTATGTATATGATTTGATTGATATTTCTTTTGTTTAACCTTACTGAGCATTTGAGCTCACCTTTTTTTGTTTTATTTTCCCTAGGATATAAAGAAAGGTTTTAGGTATAAAGAAAAGGAAGATCTTTATGGGATATGTTGAAGATATTTCACCAGGATTAGAAGATTATATTCCGAGTTTCCAAAGACACTAAGCTATTACGATCCTTGTGTGTGTGTTTTGGTTATGTACTAAGTATTCCGCAAATGTAATGTAATGTTAATGTATGTCAAGCTTCGGGTCTCTACAATAATGAACAGAATTAGCATTAATCCTTATTGAAATCATACATGTTTTGAACAGATAAATCACCATTTATTCCCCAAATATTCACTTATCTTATAAAAATTTCCTATATGAACTATTGGTTCATACATGTACTGGAATAATATCACGGTTATTTAAATATTAAAGAATTAATGTAGATGGATATAATATATTTTTATTATCATATCATTTTCTACTAAATGATAAACAATAAGATATTCGTAGACATTATGTTTTAAAAAAACCCACATAAAATTCCTCACTATGGAGTGAAATAATTTTCACGATTCAGTTAATCCAATGTTATTTCGTAATATTTACAAATTTCCATTATCTTCAATGAGTTTTTTCATTGATCACTATTATTAACCTTCACATTTGGTAACTTTTTTTCAAAATGGCCAAACTCCATGAAATTGATACACTGAAGTGGGAGAGGTTTGTTCTGTGAGGGTTTCTCATATTTTGTATCAGTAACTTATTTTTTTCTAATCACATATGCATCACACCACTCTATGACCATATTTTACATACATGAAACATTTATTAGACCTATTAATACAATTACATATATGTTTCTTCCCACATATTGAGCTTAACATAGAGATCATATTCTCCTGTTTATCATTCTTATATTTTTTATTGAATTAAATTTCTCTCTAATTATCAGAAGCATGAGATTTATAAATACGTCCAACCACCATGCCCAACATAACATCACATAAAAAATCTCTCTATAGTATCCAAATTTTTGGATGGATATATCCATTCGATGATTTAATTTTGATACATTGAATAATTGGTAAACTTTACTTGTAGTTTGAATGATATTACCTAAAGAGTACCTCACAAGAAATGTAAAAATTTATTCATATGTACCACCATATTCAACATCCTTCTATTTATGCTTTATAAATTCCTTTTCCATATTAACTCATATAATATATGGGTTATACTTACAGGGAAATATCCCATTAAACAATTCCCAATCCAATGATAAATTTTTTTCCACTATGTTCATAATAAGGTTCCACCACTGATATTCTTCAACTTCAAAATGATAATCCACAAAAATTAAATTTTCATGCTCTTAATAATGAATAATAGAATATATATTTTCAATGGTGTCGATCAATTTCTCAGAACAAACTGGATCAGTGGAACCATAAAAAGTTGCTGGATATTATCAAATAAAATACACAATAAAATGTTGTTCCCCTTTTCGTATTGGGGAGTTCAACATGATTCATAGCTCGGTAATGTTGTATGGGAATTTAAATAATGTTCCCTATTATATCTCCCATAACATTCAGTTTATGATGAGTAAACTCATTTCATATTCCATTGCATTCAACATTAAAAATATTCCATCATTTTAAATCCCTTAAATAAATCCATGATAAATGACATGAGAAACAAAAATCATAGAGGAAAATATATAATAATTAAGATTGACATATATGGTGTCTAAATCATTAAAAATAATATTCATTATATAGAATCTTGGGCTTAATGTAGATCATTCATATTCATCATCTATATACATCCTTCACAATGGTTCATAACGAATTCATGAATATTCATGTAATTTCCCATGTGACTATCAAATTAGGTGTGAAAAAAGTCCCATTTTCGCACATCAATTCCAGATCGAGTCTTACTCAATACAAAATTTTCAGTGTTCTCACCACAACATTCATCTGTTCAGAGACACATCACCTTTTAGTATTAATAAAAATATTTAATGACATAGAAACCACTATCCCAATCCTTTACAAAATTCTAGGACATTAGACTAAGCGTTGAATCATCATTAAAGATGTATTTATAGATATCCCTAGATATATCATTAACAATATCCCTATGAATCTCACTAATGGATTCTAATCCTGTTTTTCAAAGGCTTAATAATCCATTCCTTTGAAGCCAACTATTACAACCCATACTTATCAAACATGGATATTACATATTTTTTATGAATATTTATTACATAACATAAACAGATGCATGAGGACCTAAATTGATTGGTGTCTTTATTAACCTGAAATGTAATCTTTTAACTTCAAGAATAATGGTCATAGTTTCCAAAAAATATCTTCCCATTATGAATCCTACTTAAAACCATTATTCGTACGCTCAGTAATGGAAACATAAGAAATGATTATATTAGATTCCCAGTAAGTGTAAATAATGGGGAAACATGAACACAACAAAATCATAAGGGTTTTAGAACATGAGAATAAGAATTAATGATCTCCCCCTTCATATTAAATATAATAATAATGAGTCATTTCATAATGACTAAAAGTTCATAAGACATGAATCACAAGGAAATCAAAGAAAAAGAGTAATTGGAGAATAAAATTAGAATAATACTAATAAATGTGGAATAATCCTAAGAATAGAAAATAATATGTCATGATAATCCTATAATTCATTCATAAGAAATTACCCTTGGGATGGCCACCCGTGTACCAGATTTGGTCTTGGGGTAACAACCCGTGTACCCTCTTTTTTCATGATTAGGATAAAAAACTATATAAATTCCTATATTAAATCATGGGCTACCAAAATTTCTACCCTCTTTTTTTTTAATCATGGGATAATAACCCTTTTACCCACTTTTTTTCAATCTCGTGGTAATAACACCAATAAAATCCTATTTTCGGCATGAGGTATAAACCATTGTACCGCCTTGTTTTTATGATTGGGATAAAACCCACATAACATCTTATTTTTGGTCTTGGGTTAACAAACCATGTACTATGTGAGATCATTTATCATTTATCATTACCAAATTGATTTGCAGGAGATACAAGTCCCACCCATCACACAATGAAATCCATATGTATGTGTGCCACAAAATCACAAATATTAATCATGTCATAATGCTTGAAATGAAATGGTTATCATAAACATTTCATCCTTTCATACCTTTTACAAGATATATTTTTCATAAACATTATACCACAACCAATGAAAGGATGTGGGTTTCATAGGCAGTTATTCTTTGTATAATCCGTGGAAGAAAATGGGTTTTGATCAACAACACTCCCAAAAAACATTAATAATTAGGAGCAAAAATAAGAATGGTATCATTATATTATAATCCTATTAAAGAATATGAATCCTAAAAAGTTGTCATAGGACATATAAAATTATTTCGAAACAAAATTTAAATCATTTAGGTGAAAAAATATGCATTCTTCTTTGAAAAAAAGTCTTTTTAAAATAATAAACATTTTGAAAGCATTTTTCTTTAAAAACAAAATTGAAATATTATAATGGATCATTTAAAATAAAATTAAAAATATTGTAAAAGTGAATTTTTCTTAATCCCTAAACATGAGAATTTTCATAAAATATCATTTAATCACATTTTGAATTTCTTTTAAAAAACACTAGTTTAAAAAGCACATATTTCTAATTTAAGAGAGAAATAATGTTAGATTCAAAAAAAACATTCGTAGTTAATGTAATTAATAATAACTGAAAAAATGGTACCATTAAGTGAACATATAATTAATTAATATATGAGATAAATATTAATGAAAATTTTTAGAGGTATAACATGATATTTTAAAATTTGAGGGTGGATCATAAAAAATATTGATAATGTGTGGGACAGTAACATTATACACTTACCACTTTGGAAACCATGAATCCTAATCCCCATGATGGAATAAAATATCATGAAGCTTAAAATATGATAAAAATAAATATATTCATAATACAACATGTCAAATGGGAAGAATATTTACCTCACAAAAGAATAGTGGAGTATAACAAAACATATATCTCAATAATGGAAAAACGAGACAAAATCCTCTTAACGATTTAGTAACATTTTAATTATAAACCCCATTATATGTTGAACATAAAATGGATATTTAAAACCGAATAATTAACAGTATTATCTTAATAAAATAAATCCATTGGATTTAAGAACACCACATATATGAAATAAGTGGTGAAATTAGACTATGTCTCACAGAAAATAATAGTGAGACCAGAATCCCCCACTACTACAGTAAATTTTAAATCATGAGATCAATGAAAGAATAAAATCAATTGAAACATTTAAAATCATTAAAAAAATTATATTCATGATATAAAATTTCTTATTTATTTATATATCCCATAGAAAATAAACATTTGGTGAACATGGCATAAGTCTTGCTGATATAAAAGTGAGAGTAGAAACCCCCTTACCTTACATCATGACTCTCATTGTAGTCATTAAAACCTCTAATATAACAAATATAAGATTATTATAAATGTATCATAGAACCATATTCATATATATAATTCCATATAGGATTTACATATTACTTTATATTTCCTGTTTATTAACCATTCCGTGGTTAAGGTATGTGTTGGGTAAGAACTGGTTAGTTTTTCATACATTTTTGACTTATTATTATTGTTACTCTTACATTGATCCTGATTTAATAACCTAGAGAATGATAATAATGATATTAATATAATATATATTCATTATATATTTATTTATAGTAACCCATACATGTTATTGATAGGAAATAAAATATACCATTTCGGGAGACTGTAGGTCGCACAATCACATGAAAGTTGATCCTATTTTCATTTCACAATAAAAAAAAATGTAAATAATATATAAACATATTTATATACATATATATTATAATTATTGTATGGTTTTTTATTTCATATATATATATTTATCGTAGTTCTATTATTCCCATCCTTAATACATTCTATATTTATCGTGAATGAAACACATCGCTTCATGAGGTGGTAGTCCATTGTACCGATGAATGACATTATCATATTCTCATAAAATTGATAGTTTGAATTCATATGTTATGTTATAATTTTTTAAATAGAGACACATTATAAATAATATATATTTCATATATAAATATCATTTCCATCATTATTCCCAACCTTATGAAGTGTCATTGGAATAATAAATGGCATCGGATTGTGAGGTTGTAGTATGTTATATAGATAAATTATTGTTGCGTTTACTATTTCACTATAAAAAAATCGCCATTTAGTGGAAGTTTTTTTTGCGTTTTGCAGCGGTTTAAACCGTCGCGGCATGGTTTGGCGGCGGTTTACAGAAACCTCTTCCTAATACGGCGTCACCAATCTATTCGTGGCGGATTTTCCGTTTTGTGGTGGTTTATGGAAAGTATCGTAGGTGCCTCATTTCACGTCGGTTTTCCTGAATTTAGAGGCGGTTTTTACGATCCATGGATATCAATTTATTCTCAGTGGTTATAGCCTCCATGAATAAACTCAAATTCAGCGACTGTAAAAATGTTGTCGAAGTCAGGTGAACCGCCGCAGAATGAGGCAGAAACGATTCAAGTATGTCGCGGCGGTCAAACCCGCCGCTAAATATTAAAAAAAATTACATTTAGCGGCATTTTTCATAGTTTAGCGATGGTTTAAACCACCGCCCATATAAATGTCGCGGTGGTTAAAACCGCCTCTAAATGATGACCAGAAAAAATAAATAAATTTTCTGCTTTTGCTACACCACTACCCTGAAAAACAAATCATACCAGAAATATAAACCAACTGAGATTCATTATAGACCTCCTACCATAGATAACCCACATCATGTATCATCATCACTAGCTCTCTCTTTCACTACATCACATTCCCAAAATCACTTCCTCAATATAAAAAATAGCAACATGAAAATCACACACCAAAACATCACTTTCCACAAAAAATAATTTTGTGAGGAATTATATATTATTTATATTTGGTTAAAATGGATTAATTAATTATAACTGATGATAAAATATTATAATTAATTATGAATGATTCCTTTGTATGTTATAGGACCTAAGAAAATGGGTGGTGAAATATTGGACAATGGAAAGCTTGGGGGTGAGGTATGTCCATGAGATGTTAAGTGGTGTGTCAATGGAAAGGGGATTCAAAATGAGTTAGGCTCCCTAATTTTCTAGACCTACTTTATTTATTATTATTTTGTGTGGTTTGAGGTGTGTAATATTCCCATTGGATTTCATTCTCCTTCTATAAACCCAATTATTATTTTTTAATTAAATGGTTAATTGAAATTAAAATGTTTAGGTTATTGAAGACCATGAGAAAACAAAACTACTTGCTAGGGAACAAATAGAATATTGTGTACTGGCCTGATTCCTCGATCTCTAAAGGATGAGGCATTGAACTTAGAGATCTCAAGTGACATACTAGACCCTTCATTGGGGGGGGGGGGGCTTTTGAGATGTCTTTTCCCTAGAGGATGAGCCTTTTATACCTTTTTATGGAGGTATTTTATGAAATAAGATTACCATCCAATGTGGGATAGCTAAGACCCTTGAGAAACCTCCAACAATTAAGTAATGTTTGACTTAGAAACCATGGACTATCTAGTGTGGAATGTGTCTTTGGTATACCCTCAAGTTATGCAATCATATTACTGTTTGTATTGACCAAACCCTTTTCCATTAGTTTTGATTTACTGTATGTGGAAGAACATAGGATGGAATAGGATTGGGATTGCTGAGGGGGCCATCTAAGTGGAACCTTCTAACTAAGATGGTCCGTGATCCATATTCCTAGAAAACTCATTATTTGGTTTCCGCATTGAGGCCGAGATGTTATTTTATATATTTACACTGCTATGAATTGTGATTTTATTGAATGAAAAATACTATATTGAGATAGTGGACCATGAACAAGGATATCAAGAGAGATTCCTCTACATACATACATACCTAGAGGATCCATGTGGGTTCCCAGTAGATAGACCAACCCTGAATAGGTGCATGTGTTTCTTTAGAGATGGTTACAGGTGTCACTATAGAACCTTATCCTCTGTGGATGCCTGATGGAGCTGAGATGATAATGATGGTAATGGGTGTTTGGTTGACCATGGTTTTATTTATATTTATATTTAGTTTTGATTCACGGTATTTAATAAGATTCATTAGAATCTCTAATTGGGCATGACACAATTTTCATTACTTAGGACACCTGTGAATAACTTGTTGGGATGGATGAGACCCTTTGATTCTTATTGTGTTTCAAATATATTATCATGACATATTTGGGGTGGACACTTAGTACAACTAGCATCAATCATATATGATAGATGTATAACTAATGGTGATACCTTTTTTGAAAAAACAAATCCATCAGGTCTTGTGTGCTAGATATATTCTAGAAATTTATATATCTTCTCACTAGAGCGTTAGTTTGTGACAAATGAGTAGTCCATTCTAATAGATTTTCTATATATAACATGATGCTACACATGCATTCATAATATTGGTTTTATATTGATAACATAAAAGTAGATGGTGATTTATAGCTTGGTAGGGATTATAATAGCTGTGGGTGGACAATTGGAGCATCCATCGGGTCAATAACCCTCTTGGTAGTATAATGGATCCAAGGAATGAGTCCTCTATTTATTTTTTTGATTACGTAACCCTATCATAGTGATAGGACATGGGTCCTCCATTCATAGAGTTGGTAACCTTCTTATTTGAAGCACACAAATCACCTTGAGGCATAGATCATTCATTGCTGCCAGTAACCCTCTTTAATAACAAAGTATTTAGTGTTTAATGAGTCCATTATTACTTCTACTATTGAGGGAGGATGTATAAGGGATTTATGTGTGATAGTATGGGTGAAATTTAGGACAAGAAAATGTGTGGTGGAAACTACCAATTAAAACACATGCCTTAATGGAATGATGTATACCACACTCGAGAAATCAATATATAAAAAGAAACATCAGAAATCAATAAAATGCATAAAAAGAAACATGAGAAATCAAGGAAATTTTTGGACATGAAAATGTGTGGTAGAAACTATGTGCTAAAAATAACACAAATACAGACCAACTGTTCCCATATTTGTTCAACACATCAACAATACAACTACTCAGGGACCGATGATGCATCATCACCCTCTCCACCTTCATCTCCACTTTCTTTTTTCACCTGTAAGAACATTATATTGAAAATTAAATATGGTTTCATATTTATATTAAATCATATAACCAATTAAAGTTAGCATACTAAATGAATTTTATTTTTTTTATTTACCTGTTTTCCATAATTCGATGCACTACCACCTGGGGAATATCTGCTCATCTGCTGATGTATTTTAGTCAACTCTTTCTGCAAAGAAGATATCTGATCCCCCTACTGGTGAACTGTGTTTCATAAAGAAACAATCTCTTTCTTAGCATCTTCGGGTATGGGCTGAGTAAAGTTAGGAGTAGATACAGCTTCCATCCCCAGTGGCCTGCTAAAAACATCAGATGGTACGGGTCCCAAACCCATCCCGCAGACTCTCCCAGGATGCTCCTTCCCAAAGACAATAACAACCGGGTCATCCTAGGAGACTGAGTAGGACTGCGCAGGATTGGAATCATATAGTTCATTAATTTTTACCTATAAATCAAATATCAATATATATGAACACAGTAAAAACTGATAATAATTTATTAGGATAAAAAATTGACTTCATACCCCAACTTCTTTAGCAGGCTCATTAACAAAGCTTCCATATGATTTCTTGTGAATATCCAACCACAGTTCATTTCTGGATGCTTCATGCCCAAAACGTTGGGATTGCATTAAGAAAAGATAAATCAACAATTCAATATATTAAACAGATAATATTTACTTATAAATAATTATACTAATTAAAATATTACCAATGTCGTTTGGCTTCTAGAAAAACATTTTCATCCTGTAGTGTGTAGGATGACTTACTTAACCTAGTTTAACGCATTCTGTCATTAGAGATCCATAAATAAATAAAATGAAATTTAATACTAATGTATTGAATTTCATGTCTTTTTCATATACATGTATCAATATAATAGGAGGATAATATAATAATATATATTTCAATACCATCCGCTTCTGATCACGATGTCTGTCAACAAACACTTTCCATTATTCTTTCGGTACCCCACTGGATAGCTTCTCATACATTTTCTGTGCGGTCAACGAAGTATCGTTGACATCACACCACAATCTCCATTTTAAATCTTTCCGATTCATACCTAGATTTTTCAACGTCCACTTCCATGCTATCACATCAGCAACGGTAAAGTGGAGAACATCTATATACAGAAATTCATTTTGAACATATTTGTAACATGACATTAAATTAAACCATAATGTAATAAATTTACCATTATTTGAGAATCATAAAATTCATTTTTCTAGCTTGGAGGAATATGTCTCCAATATTCATATGAAATGGGAATCGAAACAGGCTCCACTGCCAGCTGGCCTAAAATCTGGCCAAGTAACCCCGCGACGTCAGCCGCAGGGACCCCATAAGAATCAAATGGCGCAGCTATCTTCTTGCTCGTCATATTACAAATATCTAACCTTTTTATGTTTTTCTCCACTGTTCCATTTTTTTCATCTTCAATGAGAAAAAAATTAGTATAAACATAATGCAATAAATTAATTTAATTAAAATTTTTTCCTATGACAGTGACACTCCAGTATGCCCAAGATGAACTGGAAGGGGTGTATCGCTGCCCCACTACTGACGCTCCTGAAGGGGGAGTCAACGAATCACCCTCTAATGGGACATCCACAAGTGGTGTGAGAGATGGTGCAGGGGGATATGTTGTAGGGGTGTCGGCAGCTGATGCCTCAGATATCGTGGGGAGGGAGCCAGATGGATCACCATCTATCGCAGAACTTGATGAAATAGTGTACTGCTTCCTCCTTCGCCTTCATGCCATTTAATCAAATAAAATTAAGTTCAGAATATATATTTCAAAAAAAATTATGCAGAAAAAAATTAAAAATGATAATAGATGCCCAATACTAACATAGAAAAGATATATAACAATGATAATGAATAACTGTAGAAATGAAACAAGTTATTGCTGAATAAATAAATAATTGTACATACAATAATTTTCCCCTTCAATCATGTCAGTTTACTGCTACATTACTTCATCCACTTCATTCATCCTTGCTAGAATAATATTTTCAAAATCATGATGGACATATAATCCTACCTCTTATTGCTGATTAACTTCAATTTCAGAGGTCAAATTTTCCACTTCATCACCCATATCATACAAATCTCATTGTATTATGTGAGAAACTACACTGCACCCTTCATCAGCACCATTATTCACATAATATACCATTTTTTCTTATGATCCTTAGATATATGGATCATGGAGTTCATGATCACCAACATCCATCAAGTGAGAGAAGTTCACAGAAGTAAATTGCAAGGAATCTCTTTTACACCTCTGATAAAATCGACCCATTTTCATTTGAATAAAACAACCAAAAAATGTCTATGGAAGTTTAATTCAATAATATCATGCCACTTTCTATAGTATTCCTCTTCATGAAATGTAAATATACCACTATTCTCTGATTTCAAACCCCCTTCTCGATCGACTGTACGAAATCTAAAGCCACTCACATTATTAGCATTGAACTTTCTAACTTGTTTTAGAGGACCTATAGTAAGAAACATAAAATCTTCTGACACCTCTGATCGAGTATCAATATTCATGACCTGAAAAAGAAATATACTTTATTAGATTTAAAAAATGTATGTGTCAAACAAATATTCGTATTTATTGAAATATTTATTAACATACACATCATGCAAACCATTCTACAAGATCTTTATTAACATATTTTGTTATATCATTCTCATTTCGTGTTCGACCTCTTATTCGACTCTTTGTTTGTATCCTCAAGAATTAAATAAATGGATCTTTAATTTCACTATTCCGAAGCACATATCTATATGCCTGTAATAATTGCAATTCAGTCAATATCACATTTGAGGTCCTCCCAACTGATCGACCAATAGCAGGAAATATTTTCGATTTCTGATGTATTTGAGATTGAGTCGATGTGTCGTCAACACGTCCAACTTGATTAAATCTTGTCTCAATATCATCCAAGTATCGAGAACAAAAGGTTAACTAATCCTCAGCCAAATATCCATCATCAATAGAGCTTTCTAGTTGACCTTTATTTCTCACGTATTATTTCAAATTCCCAAGATATCTGTGAAATAAAATAAACATAATTATGCATTTAATTAAGTACCACATTTATTTTACTTAACTAGAAAACATATAAATAAATAACCTCTCAATTGGATACATCCATCGATAATGAACGGGGCCTCCTAATTTAGCTTCCTTAACCAAATTCACATTTAAATGCGTCATTACAGAAAAAACGACGGAGGAATGATCATCTCCATTGCACAAAGTGTCAATACAAACCTATCCAGGAGGTTGTCAAGCTGAAATGGATGTAGAGATTTCTCACATAGTTTTCTGAAAAATGTGTAGAACTAGAGTACAACAACAGTAAATTTTTCAGGTAATAATGTTCGCAATGCCAATGGTAGTAACTGCTGTAACAAAATATGTGAATTGTGACTTTTCAATCCATGTAACTTACGATTCTTCAAATCAACACACCTCGAGATGTTAATTGAATACCCATCAGATACCTTAACATCCTTTAACATTTTATGGAATGTATATTTATCCCAATTTTTCATTGAAAAAATTTCCGAAGGATACTTTTCATTCTCATCTGCCCAGAGATCCCATTTTATGTTCATTGCTTGTAAGTATTTGCGAGCATTGAGATGATCCTTTGACTTTACATGCTCATTAAGAAATGTGAATATCAAATTTTCACATAAATTATTATCAATATGCATCACATCAAGATTATTCCGCAACAAATTAAATTCCCAATACGAAAGTCTGAAGAATATACTTTTTTTCTTCCATTGTTGTGTTCTGGTTTCGCTTGACGATGCACTTCGGACCTATTTTCCGCTCTCATTCAAATGATAACCTTCCCAAATTATGTTTCAACATTTTCATGTTGTTTCAATATTTTAGAACCAGTTAACAAATTTGGAGGTGGTCTACGATCAATGGAACCATTAAATTTTGATCTGTTTAGCCGAAATCTATGAGATGCATCGAGAAATCTTCGATGACACAAGAAGCACCATTTTCTACTGTGAGGTATCCATTTGGGCTCAAAATCAAAGTTAAAAATGGGAAAAAAAACCCTTGTATGTGTTCCAACCAGATAAATTCCCAAGCTCATGGAAGTCACTAATTGTCCACATTAAAGAATCATAAATTTTGAACATTCTTTTAGAAGAAGCATCAAATGTCTCAACACCGTTGCTTCATAACACTTTCAATTCGTCAATCAAAGGCTGCAAGTATACGTCAATATCATTTCTAGGAATTTGTTTTCCAGGAAAAATAATCGAAAGGACAAAAGATGTTTGTTGCATACACATCCAAGGAGGCAGATTATAATTGATCAAAACAACTGGGCAAATTCTATAATTAGTACTCAAAGTCCCAAATGGGTTGAATCCATCGACAGTCAATCCCAATAGAACATTCATAAGATCAGCTGAGAAATCGAGATGTAATGAATCAAATTCCTTCCAAGATTGAGAATCTGGTGGATGTCTCATTAACCCATCATTGTTATTATCTACAGAATTCCACTTCATGTATTCATCAGTTTTTGATGACATGAATAATCATTGCAATCGAGGCTTCAAAAGAATGTAACACAAAACCATTGTAGGTGCATTCCTTTTCTTATTATCCTTGAAATTATGTCCATTCCAACTTCCAACATCACCCTTTGCCTACCATCTAGAAGAAGAACACCTCTTACAATTCTGTTTACTTTAATCCTCTCCCCAATAAAGCAAACAATCATTGGGACATGCATGTATTTTTGTATAATTCAGACCATGCTTGTTAACAACATTTTTCATATCATAAAAAGATTCTAGGATTTTTTCTTCAGGAAATGCAGCATGAATCAATTCTGATATCATGGAAATTGACTTATTTGTAATTCCACATAGACATTTGATATGGTACAACTTCAGCAGAAATGAATGCTTTGAATATTTCAAACACCCACTATACAACTCTTGATTTACATCGTCAACTAAATCATGAAACACATTTTCCTTAGTGAAGTTTTCTCTTACATTTGGCTCCACATAATCAAGATTAGGATCCTATGATATGGTACAATCTTGATATTCCTATGTTACAGTCTCAAAAACATCACTTTTCACGTGGCAATTTTTAGCACCCTCTTCTTGTTGTTCTTATATGTTTTGATGATGATAGTGGTGTCTTGTAGTGCCGAATGCATCATTTATGAGGTTTGTCATTTCATTTCCATTGTCGAGGAACTTGGGACCTCATTCTGCGGATTGACATCAGTGCTCAATCTTTCTGTAACATTCGATTCTCCATGCCAAATCCAACAAAAATATTTACTAGGGAATTGCTTCAGTATTAAAGGTTCATAAACCTCATCTCTCTTCAACAATGTTCTAAATTTACATTTAGGACATGGACATTTTATTCTCCCTTCAACGGATCGATTATAAATTGAAAAATATAAAAACTCATTCAAACACTTAACATAATGAGGTGTGTTCCTCGGTAATGTGATCCAGCTTTTATCCATGTATATCAAAATGTTCCTACACAATAATAAAAAAAATTAAAACATATATTTACCACTAAATAGAAAAATAGATTCATATATACAATAGTGTAACATTACAGAAACATAATATAATAAAGATGATCCCCTGAGTTAGATATGAAACATCTAGTGTTTGGGATAGGGGAAGTCTCTTTCGTAAAGAGAAATAGTGTGATAACAACGTGGTAGCTACTCTTCCAAGAAAACCAAAGCATATTGTCAATTTTGAATAACCATAACCGATGTTCTATTTAGAGTCTTCATATAAAACTCTAATAACGAATAAATATATTATAAATAATGTTTAGGGAAAACCTTATGAGGCTTAAAAAACTCAACACATTGTTAATTTGGAGTGGCAAGATCCACGTGAGGGATAGTCTTGAGGCAAGATACGTGGTGGTGTTTATGGAAATGCATGATGAAATATTTAATCAATTAACATCAATGAACATTGTATAACATCAAAACAAGAAAATTATTAGAGGGGGTGACACGTATGAGAGGAATCACCTTCTTAATTTAGTAGGTATGAAAATAGAACCTCCAATCAACTTAATATATATATATTTATATATATATAATAAAATAAATAAAAAATTTCATACAACTTAAAATCTATATATTAATGAATATAAAGCATCAAGAATAATGAACAAAGACCTCTTAAGATCTAATCTGGCATCCCAAATTGTAGCATCTAAAATCTCTATCGATTTGTCCATGAAAACAACTCAAGAACACTATAGAGGGGGTGAATACTTGGGAGTACACAGTAAGAATATCTTTCTAAGTAGTTTTATATCCTTGCCAGATATATGTGCAGAAATAGACATATGTGAAAAAACTACGCAATAATAGGATATGGGTTATGCTAAAAAGAAATGTAACACATTATATATTTTCTATCTTTAACCATATCACCTATAAAGGTATTATCATATTAAACCAATGGATTATCAAATGAAATTAAGAAATGGGGATTTTGATTTCCATGTAATTATAAAATTAATCTATAGATTCCATAATTATACCATCATCATCGAATAATTATGACACTTCAAAAAAATTTCCATAATATGGAAACCATCAATATTTTCGACAAAACAGAAAACCCAACTCTTAACATGTGTCAATCATCACTATTACATCATCATATTAGCTAGAAAATAGGTAATCACAACTCTCAACCTATGTCAATCATCTCATAATCATCACATCAGCATAACAGGAAAGTCCAACTCTCAACTAGTGTTAACCATCCCAACATCCACTAAATTTCCACATCATTACCTCAATGACACATGTGACAACCTCGATCTATCACAACCAAAAACATGACATAGCCTTAAAGCTATCACAACCTAGGGAAATGTGTACATGTTATACCTTAATACATTACAACCCATAATATAAGCATGTATTGCAATCATGAGCCATCACAACCAATGATTATAGTATCAAAAAACCACAAACAATCAAGTATATAGAAAAATAATCACTTAAGAATAGAAATTAACAAACACATATAAAAAATCACATGCAATAAGTAGAAAAACAAATAATCATAAATGAAAACATCTGCATACAATACAATAAATACAACATTACAATTTATTATACGAAACAACAATAATAATGAAATAACTAATATCAAAACAACAAAAATAATTAGAAATCAAACCCTCCGGTTCTTATAGGTCGCCCGGGAAGTAGGGTCGCTGGGGTCGTGGGGTCACCGGGGTTGCGGGGGGCCGGGGTCGCCAGGGTCGCGGGGTCGCGGGGGGCTGGGGTTGATGGGGAAGCAGAGGGCTGGGGGAATCGCAGTCACTGGGTGAGAAAGAAGACAATCAGGGAGGGGGGTAAGGGTCGAGGAAGTTAAAGAAAAAATTATTAGCGGCGGTTCCTAGAACTGCCGCTAAACTTTGATTTTGTTGTAGTGTTTGATGGAAGTGTGTGTGAGTATAAGACATTCTATTAACTAAAAAAATTCATTATATTTATGATATTGGATTTATTTTATAATCCTGATATGAGAACTGTTGTAGGGGTTCGTGGAAGAAATAATACAAAAAATGTTTTTTGGTGATTTAACATCTTCTTTGGGTATCTCATTTTTGGTTTGCACCAAATAACTTCATTTGTAGGAATTATTCCAAAATAATGGTTTATATAAATTGAAAAAATAATATGGGAATTTATTTTGGTTGGTTTCTGTCTTGCCAAATAGTATGATATGTGTGAAGAATGGTTGAGAATGAATTCTCTTTTAATATTGGAGGAGGAGTGGCATTCTTATAAATATTAAAATGAAAAAAAAATTTATAGGTCTCCCTTAAATCATGTACCTAAATTAATGATAAATTGTATATTAAATATGGAATATGGTAAATATATGTTAATCCAATGGGTTTTTTATGTTTTTATGAAAATATGCCTTTATGTTTTAGGATTAGGTAAACTCATATTTCTCTTAATTATCTTGATTTATTATATCTATTTTCACTAATAATTGTTGTAAAAATAAATTTTGATATATTTAAAATTAAATATTATGATATTTAAAATATATAATCCCTTTATCCTAATGTAATTCCCCAAAGTGTTTGACGATTGACTAAAAAATAATCTTGTAAACGTTTCAAGGAAATCGATTTTTAAAGAAAAGAGATCAAAAGATTACATTTTATATATATTAAACATCAATATGGAATTTAATCAAATTATCAAAATTGGATTAAAAGATTTATAAATTAACTAAATATGCCTAAATATATAAAAATATAATTTAAATATATAAAAATATTAAATAAAAAAGTATTTTTCACTTAAAATTCTGTGTTTTTAACTATTCATCATAAAATAAATCTTCCTTGAAAAATACCAAAAATTCATCATATGAAAATTATGAAATTATTATTTAATAATTTTTTTTAAAAATACATTTTAAAATTTTTTAATTTTTAAAAAATAAGAGCACCATTATAATGAAATAAAATGCATTCAAGGAAAATGCGTCCTTTTATATATAAAATTATATTTCATATTGCACATTTTCTAGAAAAACAATATGATGAATGTTTAATAATTTATTGAATATATATAATATAAATTACATTAAAATAATTATTCATAATATGATTGTTTTGAAATAAAATATGTTTGTGAATTGAAAAATAACTCTTCAGAAAAGGAATTTGGTTATTTTTAAATAGTTTTTATCATTATTTTAATTAATTATTAACCAAAGAATAAATTTTACATTAATTTATAAACCATATAATCATAAATTATTTAATCTTATTCTTCATTTTATTTAAATGGTTATTTGATGATGATAATAATATTTTAATAAAATTAATATTAGTATATTTTAGTTAAGTAAAACCCGGTCTTTCCTTTAACACAAGGAATTGAATGAATATTTTTATTATCTGTATCACATGAAAAATAGTGTTGTGCATACCAAACAATTAACTTGGTTCAGTCTGAAAATTTACTCATCAAGTAAAATTACATTTTTTATAAAAATAATTCGTAAAAACACATGGTGGTATATTAATCTATTTAATTGGTTTGATTGGTTGGGAGGGTATGAGTAGACATTGATTAGGATGATGTTATAAGCATATAAAGGGAAAATAAATTATCCCAATGTTATTTTGGATTATCATTTTAATAAATATGAAATAGTTTTTCTTCCAATGGACATTTTTGTTTTAATAATTAAATGAGATGTAATGTTTTTTATTTTAATATAGAGACAATTTCATGTAATCTACAAAGAAATATTTAATATAGAAAATGGGTGGATTGTATTCAAATCTGGGGAAGAAAAAAATTACATTATAGAAAACTATTAATAGAAAAAATAAAACATTTTAATTTCCAAAATTGATGTAAAAGGTAATAATTACTAAGACGAAGAGGAATTGGATTTTGGATAATAAAATAACAAGATATTTTAAGAATTCCCTATTTTATAAAAAATTGAAAAGTTCTAGTTTCTCATGAAAAAAACCTTTTGAAAAAAAAATAAACACCATATTTAATTTTTTTTAATTTTCAAAATAACACAAAAAAGTAAACGGTATTAGATGAATCTAAATAAGATCAAGAGTTGAAGGATAATAAAGAAGATGATAATACTTTTTTGGTTTTTTAAAAATTATTTCTAATGCTTTATCATTGGAAGAATTTTTTATGTGTAAAATGATGTTCACATAGAAGCCTATTGTGAGTTTAATAAGGGGAAAAGTATTTAAAAAAGAAGAAATCATGTCAAAATAGAGAACCAAATTCGTAAAGGAATGAGTCACTGGAGAATCAATAATATCATGGATGACATGAATCATAGTTGCAAAGTCATGATATAGACTTTAAAAATGGACTTCATGTGATTCAACTTCATTTGGACGTTTAGTTTTTTTAGATAATAGAAATTTAAAAAACCTAATGTCCTCAAAATCTTCATTGGGACCTTGAAAATTTGTTATGGGGATATCTAACTCTCCTTAATATCCTTCTAAAGAATCCCTAACAAGATATAAATCAAACCAGTAATCTACATGATACTTATATTGAATTATTTGAAACATGATAGATTATAAAATTATCCTCATCCCCATATTAGGTTAATTCCATGATAAGAATACTCATACGACAACTTATTCTTGTATGAAACATACCCATAAGTGTTCCCTAATCCTCATAGACTAGAAAACAACATTTTGAGTATATGTTACATGTTTGATGTAACACCCTGATATTTTTTCAAATATATAATTTTTTTAAAAAATTATTGATTTTGATATTTTGTGTTACAATCAACATTGATTTTATCTTGTTTTACACACAACACTGAGTTTATCATTAATTACACTAAATAATAATTTTTTACAAAATGTTAAATAATATTAAAATAATATTATTTAATATGATAGTAATCACCAAGATTTTGAAATAGTTGGTATGGATTGGATTATGTTAATTGTAAATTTCATGATGAATATCTTTATAAAATATTTTCAATCATTCAACCATTTTCTATTTGAAAATTATATTTCTCTACAAATTTTTGAGGTTAATTTATAACTATTTTTTTCACTTATGTTAATTTAATTTTTAAAAATTAATTATAATTTTTTAGTCATAATAGTATATATTATATAATAATGTAAAATTATTTTTTTACCATAATCAAAACTGAAAATAGTAAAAATTATTAACGACAGTAAAAGTAAAAATGGGATTACTAAGTGACAAACTGAAATTATACGGGAAAAAATGAACCCAAAAATGTAAAACAAAAAAAAGTAGAAGTATATAAAATTTTGTATATTTTATGTTTGATAATTTATAATTTTATAGCCTTATGTCATGTGAAAAATGTGGGTAAATGTTTTTCTTTTCAAAATGTACGAGTGTTACATGCACAAAAATTATAAATGGCCACCATCACTACATTCCAGTTAACACTTCCAAAAAACATTATATAACCCTATAATGGAATAAATAAATTCATTAATAATATCATATCATCCACGAATACATTTTTGGGTCATAAATCCAAATTAGAATGGATTTTAGTGAAAACCCAAGGAGGTTACCTGTAGAAGAGGTATAATTATTCAACATGTGTTATAATTTCATTTATCACTCAAAATAATTAAAATAATGTTAATTAATGATGATATAATAACAAAATTATTCTAAATGTATGTAAAATTTGTTTTGTTAATATAATGACATGTGAATATAACTTATTCTATTAAACGTGTTATGATATCATCATTCATGTGTATGTGGAACTGCCGCCTCATAGTCCAATGCCATTTTTTTCCATTACCACCTCTCACAGCTAGATATAATGATGTTATCATTCATTATATTTTCTAATTTTTATATTATATTGGTTCTTTAATCAATTTATAACGTGTTATTTCTTACATTCAATTCCATTGGAATGTGATAACATCATTCATGTGTACAGAAGACTACCACCTCGCAGAGCGACGTGATTCATCCACTCATTACATGGAATTTAATATGGATGGGTTTAACGAAAATATTCAACATATATGACTTAAAATTAATCTATAAATCTATTATATTATTTAAATATTTGTTTTTTATTTCCATTGGAAAATGTGAAACAACGTTCAGGCATACGTACGGTATTCCATATCCCTGAAAGGTGTATTTCATATTTTATTATAAGTTTTATAGATCACTATAAATTCAGGTATAATAATAACATATGATGCATGTATAGTGGTTAATAATCTTTATATGATAAAAACATGATCAAATTAGTTGTACCAAAAATAAAAAATAAAAAAAGACAAGAAAAACAAAGTGTTTATTCCCCAAAACATTAACTTAACAGAGAGTTATCAAAAAATGGGTGATACAAGGTCCTAAGTAAATAATATATAATGTGATATATATATATATATATATTTAATTTTATATAATAAATTTACAAAAAAACTGAATATATAACACAGGAGGACCAATCATGTGTGAAGGAAGTGGAGGTGTATGGTAAGGGATTTCCATCTCACTTTGTACTTTGGTTATACACATCCATATTCAGAACCTATTTATTTTATATTATGTGTATACTACCAAGAAATATATTGTATGAATAATATCATTAAAATTATTTTTATTTAAATATCCTTTTGAGTATCCCACTTTCAGGGAGTTTACGGTATCAATGATACCAATTTCGTATGATATTTTTGTCTAAATTTTCCTTCTTCGATACAAGTGTTTTCGTATACACCTATCATTATATAGTGATCTTGAAATACATGCCCATTGACATAAATATAATGAATTTATTTATTCTCATGATATATTATGTTTATGTTCATGTAATTATGTCATGGGGATTATTATTCAATGTTAATAAAGTGGGAACGATTTTTTGGTAGAATTTCATCATTTATCACGATTGTTTTGGGTTAGGATTCATATGATGAAATTTTATGATCCATATATAAATAAACTCATGAATTATATTCTTATATTTTTTATGTTATGTGAATACAATTTCCTAATTAATTCATCAATGTTCATCTACGTGGGCTACAAAAAGAATATTTTAATGTAAACTGTAATTATTTCAAAATTCATTCGAAAAAACTATTTCATACATATCTATGTTTTCTAAGAATTTTTTCAATTTTTTTATCATTATAGAATATATTTATTAAATAATTGTATACATATTTTTGATTTATTATACATTATATAAAATAAATATTCATGATGTTGAAGAAGAAATAGTTGTTTGTATTTTACAAAGAAAATGTGAAATGAATCTTTTTTGAACACGTATAGAGTAAATATAACTTCCAACTATCATGAATATTATATGATGGTAATATTAGTTTATAAAATTTAAATGTTATATTATATTAAAATTAATTTATATTTTTCTATTTTCAATTTTTTTTCAATGTGATATGGTTATTCCAATAAGAATTGTTTTAATTAATTTTAATGATCAATTATAGTTTTTTAAATAATATTTTAAAAGAAAAAAATTTATAAAATATTTTATAATGATTAGTTTTAGAAATTAATTTTCAATGTAATATCATTTTCCACAAGAAACATTCCAGGTTATTTTTAATTCAAAACTATTCTTTCTCTATGATGATATCCTTTGACGATATATATGCATATCTGGGGAATTTATTAATGTTTGCCATTATTATTCAATATCTAAATGGTTAATGTTAATGATTACATAATTTTTAAGAAACTGTTTTCCATGAATGGGTTATAAGATTATCTAATTCATGTGAAGCCTGAATCATTTTCCACCATTTATAACAAGATATATTTCTTATGAAGCCCACATCTATTTCCAATGTTGTATAGTATGATATAATTTATATGAAAATCACTTATTTTTCCATGGGTTACTCCAAGATATAATTATTTATAAACCCACTTATTTTTCCATGTGTTATAAGGTTGTATAATTGTACCTTAACCTAATTCTATATACACATGTTATAACATGGTATGATTTTTATGAAATCCTTTTACATTTTCCACGGGAAATATTATGGTAGAAATCTTAAGAAACTAGCTTATTTTTCCATGAGTTATACCATGATTGAATTCTTATGAAACCCAATTCTTTTTCAAAGAGTTATAACCAGATATAAATATTATGAACCCCTCTTCTTTTCCCTTGGGTTATTCTATCTTGAAATGATTAAATTTTTATAAACCTAAATATTTCCCAATATTTATATAATTTTGAAATGTCAATGAAACCCATTTTTCATGTCTTTTTATATGGTGATGTTTTTATGATATTTTTTGACACAAGTATTTGATATTCATTATGTGGTGGGTCGGACCAATATCTCCCTCCAAGGAATTGGGGGATGATTAATTTTATATGAGCTCAAAGTGTACTTGAGAGGTTATTCTATGCCTAAAACATGATATATGGGAGGTTATCCATCACCTAGAAGAGGGTACACAGGTGGTTATCCCCTGACCAAAAGAGGGTGCACCATGGGTTATCCAGATCATGAAGAAGGTATACATGTGGTATCCCAATACTTACATGTTATGAATTTATGGGTGGTTAACCATGAAATAATACATTTAAGAATTTTTTTATATGAAACAAATCTATGTATTATGACAAAGTTATGATATCATGGTTCACATTACTTGATTTCATAATGATTCATGCCTTAAGAGCTTCCAAGATTTATTCCATGATTCCTTTTTATGATTTATGATACGTTGGGTATGGTTTTCATATATTAATATCATGTTATCATACCGATTTGATCATATTATATATATATATATATATATATCTCTTTTTTAACATTGATGAGCATATGATCTCAACCTTTCTTTTTTTCCTTTTTGAAGGATATAAAGAATGGTATAATGTTTGATATGTATATGAATCATGATCATTTAAAAAAACACAGTGGGATATTCCATAGATAACTTATGGAATATATGTCTTTGTTTCTTATTTTTCAAAGGCATTATATAATTACTAAACATAGGTGTGTGTTCATATAATGTGATCAATAACATACTATGAAGATATAATATCTATTTATAAAAATCATGGGTTTCTATATTTGTTATAATATGATTGTTTTAGTTGAATATTAGAATCTAGGATGAGAAACCATTAGTGATAACCCTAAAGACATTTGTAAGGATAATTCATATGATGAGATAATTTATATGAAAATTTATTGGAGATTAGGTAAAGGATAAAGAGAGTGGGATTTTCAAAATAGTGCATCCCTATCAGGGTACTACATGTGTGTGGGTCTCTCGAATAGAGGAAAATAGAGGTAATTAATCTGAAAATGGCACACTAAGATCAAATTTATTCTCACATGGTGAATTAAAATGGGGCTTATTGCAAAACAAGTTTTATACTCATGTGGTATAATATTTAAAATTCATAAAATCATTATGAACCATCCTAAAGTGTTTAAATATATCATGACTATGAATGACCTAGTATAAACATAAGGTTTCATCAATTAAAAAGTGTGTTTCATGATTTAGACATATTATCCAATATTTTTCATTATTATTTAGTTCCCAATATGATTATTTTTTCCCACACTATGATTTTGGTTTTATTTTATGCATGAAACTTAGTGAAATCATGTTAATGATGGTTGATATGGGAAAAAAATATTTTCCTCCTGAGTACCATAATTTTATGTGAGATATAATTAAAAATTTTATTTCTATTCTAACATAACATTATAACGATATGAAACATATGGGACTTATAAACAAGAAACAGAGGGTAGTACATTCTACAGATTTATTAATGTGGAAATATCTATTTTTAGTAGGTTTTTTGATCCACTTGTTTTTCAGAAATGAATCAAAATCCCAAAAAAGCTATTTTCCATCCTCCAGTGTTCAGGGAAAGAGATATTAATTTTTCATATCCACTATTTGGAAGGTTTAGTATATAAATTATGGAATATTATCAATAAAATAAGGACATATGTTGAAATTAAATCCATTTAATGGAGGATATTTTTGAATATATTTATTTGTTAATTATTTTTCTCATATTCATCATAAAAATGTATATAAATATTTATTTGAGCTAAAGAAAAAGATGATGCATGTATTGGTATTTGTGAGAAATGATTTACATGGCTTGTGAGGTATGATTTTTGGTTTTATTATACAATATGAATGTATGGTTGATCAATTTTGAGTGGCATAAAAAAACTCTTTGAAGAGCATTATCCATTAGAGTCCTTAGTGTCTACAAAAAAAATAAATCAATGTGATATGAAGGATAAATATAGAGTTTGGATTTATGCATGAATATAAAGGTTTTTATAGTAATATAAAAATGGAATTTAAAGGAAAATATAATAACTATGGAGAAAATAAGATGATACATCTTTTATGCTCTTCAAATTTATGGAAGATTAATATACTAAATTGTAATAACTGAATTAGTAAATGTTTTATTTTTGGAAGGGATGTTTTTCAGGAAATCAAATGATAATGTGATAAATATATGTTATATATTGATGAAAATAAAGGGATATATTCATAGAATGAACCACACATACTCAATTGTTTCAGATAATAGTAGTATGATCATTATGTGATTAAATATCCCAGTAATAGGTTAATGAATAAGATAAGACATAATGACCTCTGATGATAATGAAAAATAAAAAAGATTATGAAATCAGTTTAAAGACCATAACACAAGAATACTAGAATTATTACCTTACATAATTACATTGGTACTAAGAAAATGTGTTCACATACCAAAGGAAAAAAATATATTGGCATCTTTAGAAAACCAAAAAAACATAATTATAACATTACAACTTTTAAAATAAAAGAAACATAGAAACTCCATTGTAACCCCTCATTAAATACTAGATTATCTCTATAAACCATTCATAATACACATATTTACATCATCATGGAAGAATAAGAAATGGTTTATCTCAGATGCTCAGTAACGGTAAGAAATAAAACATAATCTAGTAAAAAAAATAAGGAACGATGAAGAACTAAAAACATAGGCCATTAAAACATGATACCGAGCATAATATGGTTGGAATAAAAGATGAAAAAATATTTAATATTAATAATCACATGATATTGAAAAATAACCATGTATATTCTACAAGTTTCATAATCACATGGATTTTCAATTAATAATGTCATAATGATTAAATGTATATTGATGTACTCAACGAAGAAATCAAAAATAAATGTTTAATGCCTTGTCCAAATCCGTTTCAAAAAATAAATGTGTAAGGCCTCGAGAAAGAGCAAATCTATTTTTTCTCACGAGAGCCTCTGATACTTGAAGAGGCTATGATGGGCACTACCCTCCACTTATTATTTACAATACATTACTCATATAAATGGGGTAAAAACTAAAATACATATATATAAAATGCTCATAAATTTCTCTAATCATTAAACATAATCAGTATCCATAGTGAGTAATATGGTTAATGTTATCAATATTGTAAATACAAAGTAAAAATGATCATCAAAAAGTTAATAAAATATAGTAAATCATAACATAACAGATCTATCACAATTAAGAATAATAATCCACATAGAGTATTGAAATAGATGAAAATTATCTAATAAAGAATCATGCAATTCTTCATATAAATGCCCTTTTTACTTTTCAAAAAATAATTCCATTCGAAATTTTTTATATTTTTAATAAAATCATATTTTAAAGAACAATATCCTAGAAAAGAAAAGGTATTTTCAATGAAATTATGTTTTTAAAACAAAATATCTCAAACCCAAGCGAATGAATGAAAAATATTAATTTTTTAATCTTTAGAAATTGGACACATCAGTTTGGGTTAAGAGAAAATATAAAATTTACCTTAAAATAGAAAATGTTATAATTATTTGTATAAGTATAGAAATAAAAATATATAGTAATATTGTATATTAAATATTTATTTTATAAATTTTTTTCTTAAAATATATTATGTATGGTGCTTTAAAATTTGTTTTTAATTGGGATGTTTCCATTAATCAGACTTCCTTATTTGGAGAAATTGAGAATAAAAACTTTTAAAATAACTATTTAACCAAAAAATAAAGAATAATTGAGTAAGGTACACATGATTGTAACATACAATGTTAATTTAGGGGGATTAAGTAAGAATAATTAATAATTAAATTGGGGTAAAGAGAGAGAAAGTGTAACCCAAATTGAAAATGGAGGTTTGGGGAGAATCCCTTACCACATTGAAAATAGTCAATATGAAATACCAATGAAATTAATTAACATATAACGAAACATTTAATACGATAGATGAAAATAAATTTAGGATATTGTACATAAAAGATATGTATAGAGACACAACAAAAAATAAATAGTGATGAATAAACAGTATCTCTGAAAAAGAATGTGAGAAGTGAAAACGCTTTTCATATGTCAAAAAGTACTCCACACATTCTCTAAATGTACTCAATAATGAAAATATATTAATTTGAAATTTAATTTAGAACCTATTTAACATTTAATTGATTTATTATAAATTTATCAAGTTCATTTATAACCTTTTTTGAGTTATGAGATTCAATTTCTTCATTTGGGAGTGTTCATTTCCTTGGTTTGCATGATTGGTTTAATTGTATACATATAAAAAAGATCATGAGAAAGGGGAATTGTTTAATAGAATTGATATAATATTTTATTAATTAACTACCAATATATTTATTGGTCTTATAAATAATTTTTTTCCAATATGATAAATATTCATTAGATAAACCATTAATGTTTACCATTTTGATTATTTTGGCATTTTTTCAATCATTGCATACTGGTTTTTCTTATAGGTTAAGATTAGGTTTATATAATTGTTCTATAACATTATAAAAGTTTTATTAAATATATTAATGTCTTTTTAAATATAAAAATGGTTTTATGATCATCCTAAAAGGTGGAATTTTAAAATTAAATCTCATCATCCAAGAAGGTGGTAGATCTGCACCTCAACGATGATATTTTAATTTATATAATAAAAATGAATGATAAGCGAATTTATGGATGATATTACATTAAAATAATTAATTTATTGTATATATGTGGTATTTTATTTGACATTATTTTATGACAGAGGTGTTGTAGAAAGGATATTAATATAAAATAAATTGAAATTAAATTAAAAGAACTAAAGGGGATTTAAACTCTTGAATTCCTCTCATTGTGATCCTCCATAAGGTGATCTGATATGATATTTTGTGTGATACCATCAAGAATAGAAATTTTGGGAAATTTTGGGTTGATGTGTTGTGGATAAATTGTTAAATTATCAATTATTTTGATGTGTGACGAGAATAGGTGGTGAGGGGTGGTATTTATAGTGGAGGAGAGAGAGGTGTTTTTCGTTATTTTATAAAATTGTTTATTATTTTGGATCAATACTATGAATGTTTTTTATTCTCATGAATAAATATAGTCAATATAGAAAGATATTTAATTAATATGGGTATACATCAGCCATACATCCACCATAAATCAATATGTCATGTATTGGTTAAATACCATATAATACTGTATTTCACTATTATCCGAAAATTCAATAATTTTACAAAAATCCAAAAATTAACCCTTGTAATTTTTCAACATGTACCTTTAAAAAATGGACTCCATTTTATAAAAATAAGTTCATAATCAAGAGATATTTAATTTTTAAATAAAATAATCATTTTCTTGAAAAAATACTGATTTTAATATTATAACTATTTTTATTTGATGTTGAAAAATTAATAAAGGTACCATAAAAAATATATCAAATAATAAGAGAGAAAACTATTAATTTATGAATCTATTATATGAAACTAATTTTTTAACTAATTATATTAATTAAAAAAATTAAATAAACATTAATTTATCACAATAATAACAACAATTATTTTATCATTTTTAAAACATTTATTTCCTTAATCCGTGATATAAATTTCACATATTGTTATATATAATGTATCCTAATTTTATTTATAATTTCATAATGGAAGTTATGATTCTATTGGTCATATCACTATTTTTAATGGTCACATTACTATTCAAATGATCATATTTAAAAGTATATTATGATTTTAAATGTGGTGTTCTATGGGGCATAAATAATCGAAGATGATAAACATTAAAGGAGACATATTATAAAATATTGGGGTGTTACATTCTCCCCTTATTTGAAATCTTGGTCCTAAAAAATTTTCAGAGTGCCACCGATAAAATATTTGTGTAGTTATTCTTCATAATTTCCTATAGTTCCCACATCACCTCATAAATTTGATGATTTTTTCATTGTTCTTTTAGTAGCTTAGTCATCTGATTCCTAAACTCATTCAATTTTTTTCCCAAAATATAGTAATTCTCTTCACATTATGTTAAATCAACTTTTAATTATATTCCATTGAATTTGAGGATATGCACTAAGTTTGAAATGTAATTCTTTAGATGAAGATGTATAACAAATTTTTCCCTTTAAAAAGGCAAGGTGGAATCACAAAATGATTAGAATAAACTCCAATTGTATCCATGTTTACAAAATTTCCAATGTACATGGGGCTCTATTTCTCATTCTTTCAAAATCTTATAACATCGTTCTTTGACTATTCCTTCAAGAAGATATTATCTCTCATTTGGAAATCCAAATAATTCCTCTTAGTATCTTCAAGTCACATTTTACTAATTTTTTCTTCTTAGATATTTTTTAATAATCTTTACATTTTCTGTTGTTTCGTCCAAAATAATTGAGACTATAAGATTTCTTTCATGAACTTCATCCAACATGATGGTTTATAACATCTCTTTGCGGAAAATGCTTATTATGGTGCCATTTGAATACCGGAATAGAAACTATTATTGTTGGTAAACTATAACACATGTAAATACTGATCCCACATTCCTTTAAAGTCAATTGATCATGATTTCAACATGTCTTATAATTTTTTGTTCATTGTTTCTGACTATCCTCTAGTTTGTGGGTTATAAGAAATACTCAAATAAATCTCATTAGCTAAATATTTTCAACTTATTTTTCATAATTTTAATGTAAATTGTGGATCATGATAAGAATCAATTGAAAAATATTATCCATTATATCCTATAAATTCATTAATGTAATGTTTTTCAATGCACTCCAGTGGAAATTCATCCCTTATATCCAGGAAAATTGATGATTTGGTTAGTCTATCATCAAATAAACATATTTCATCATACAATCATTGAATTTCATGTAATCCATAGAAAAAAATAAATTGTAATTTCATCACTTTTCAAAATAGAAAAAGGAAACAGTTTCATGAATCCTTTTGGATGTTTTCTTTCAGCCTTATCCTTTTAAAAGAATAAACATATTAATACAGAATCTCTTATTTCAAGCTTCTTATTATCCAACCAGAAATGATACATCAAATATAAATACATCATATTGATACCTAGGTGTATAGTGTAAAATAATATATGGGAATAATTTAATAATTTTCTTTTTAGCTTAGGTATAAAGGGGACACAAAGCCTCTTCCCATATTTTAAAATTATATCTTTATAAACAATGTAAAACAATTCCCCATCATTTAATGATGTAATTTCATTTGAACATCCCCATCATCAAACTAATAAAATTACATCCTTTCCAATAAGGATGGGATTTAAAACATTTAAAATTTATGTGATGTTTCACCTCCCATGATAATTCTCAGATCCATATTTACAAGATCTTTGTATAGAAGATCCTTTTCAGTTTACATTTTCTTCAAAACTCCATGATCCTTGAAACTCAAATTCTCTTCGACCTTATTTTATTTCCCTGGGAGGTCGTTTATTGGTCAAAAATAATCCTTAATTATTTTGAGCCATCTCCTTTTCCCCTATTTGAGTTATTTCTTTTATATTATATATTTAAAGATATTGGGATCTTTAAATATCTCACATATCTAACAATACATATATTCTATCCATGTCTTGAGAGCCAATAATTCAATTCAAAATTCAATATAATGCTTTAGATAAGTATGTTCCATATTTTTTTATTTACCATCAGGGAAAGGGAATAACTCAATCAATATTCATGAGGATAAAACTAAAATATTTCTTTGATTTGTCACTATAAATCACAAATCCATTATTTCCCAATGGTTGAGTAATGATCTCATCATTCACTAAACTCCTCTGTAATTCAACAAAGCATTCTTCACATTTATTTGTTTGAATAAACATAACCCATTTAAGAGTAAAATTTTCAAATGGGTTAGTTAATTAGAAAAACATCTAAATAATGTTTCTATTATAACCTGCTAATCAAATGAAACTATATACCATATTTATGTTCATTGGTGTATGAAATTCCCGAACTGCCTTGGTCTACGAATGAATGACTTTGATTCTATAGTGGGAGAAAATATGGCTAAGAAATGAATAAATTTGATGCCAGAATTCAATATTACTAAACATACCATATAAAATTTTTCTTCTAAGAGTTTCTATAACAATCCCCAAGTTGTTACCATTTTCATCATAACTTTTTAAATATATCGTGCTTTTATCAGTAAATACCATATAAAGTTTTCATAACATTTCCTTGAACACTATACTCCTTAGATCAATAAAAACACAAGGTGATGTAGTTATTACAAATGGAATTATTTAAATCTAGTGATTTCTATACCATGTTTAGAATGATGTCATTAGGATATCTTCCATCGTCACACATATTTGATGATATCCATAAAGAATGTAATTCATTGGAAAAAGTTTATATCTATTAATAAGATCTAATAAATAATCAATTTGGGGTTGAGGATACTTATTATTTAATTCAATAACATTTATTTCCTTATAGTGAATACATCGCCTTAGGGATCTATATTTTTCAATAAAAATTGAATATGGGATCCCAAGGGAGAAAAACTTCACCGATGTAATCCCTTATTACTACACTACTCTAGTTGTTTCTTTAACTACAAAAATGATGCATTGAACATTCTATAAAGAGTATTTTATATTTATCTTTCATCAAGGATTAAATCAATATAAAACTCAACTTTTTTCTCTTGAGGATGTCCAAGTACAGCCTCTATAAATACATTAGTGTATTCATGTACAATAGTTACGTCTTTAATTGGAATACTTATTTCCAACTCCATATATAATGTTTTTTTATTCTCATATAATTAAATTTAGAAGAGTTATAAGAGTTTTTCTATATATATCTTATGTGATTATATATCCTATCTAAAGATGAGAACATCCATACAGTCATTAAGAATCATAATTTACTTCCATTATCCATATATTTTGGAATTATATTTCGAAATAAGATTCATACTAATGATTATATCAAAATATACCATATGTATAATGTTAAAATAGTTAATTAGATAACATTTTGGTATCCTAATAGGAACTACTCAATAAATATTTCTTTATAATATGGTTTCCACTATGAGAATGTAATGATAACACAATTGTTAATTTTAATATGAATATATCTATTTTTTATTAAATCTATGAAGATATAAAGGATTTGATGATCAGTAATAAAATATTTCATTACATAAATTTGAGTTTATGATTAAAGTACCTACTACCACACAATTTTGAACTTAAACCCCAACAGTTGTGAATGAATAAAATATTCATTTATCTCATTTCCTTTTCTGGGGAGTGTTTCATTTATTTGTTAACCAATAATTTTCATAGTGTCCCATCACCATAAATATATAGCATTTAAAATTAGAAGATTAATTAATTCCATTGTAATCATGAGAATCATCTTTATTCTCAAAATCCATGTAGAATGCTCCCATTAATTTTATTTAGGATCCACGGAGTTTCCTTAAACAAGTATCAAACAAAATAATTTATAATTTTTTATTACTCACTTTATCAATTTAATTCTCTTCCAACCACTTCTTCTCTAATTATCCCATAAATTTAGAATTCATATAGAAATATTTCTCTGTATTGATAACACATAAGACTATATCTTTATATAATGAGAAATTAGGAGAGAGAAGTTCCCTTCAGAGGAATGGTTTTACCCCATCAAAAAGTCAATAAATATATCACTATGGATTATGTATGTAATGAATATGTTGCCTTGAAAACCATGTATTGTTATCTTTATAATTGGAAAATATTTTATCCTCTTTTTCTCTCAGACTCAATAATTGGGTCTCCATATCAACATGTTGTTCCCAAGTGATATATTTTTTCAAGAAAATATCCTTAAATTACTTCCATTCCATAGTAAAAATTTCATCCTTCTTCTATGGGTTTTAAATAAATAATCACCATTGATTAGCATCTCCTAAGAGGTGATAAACATCCATGGAATCCTTCCCCCTTTAATTACTTACCGAACTAAGAAATATATTCAAAAAGAAAATTATCCATTTCTCAACTCCAAATGGATTTGTAGTCCCATAGAATGACATTTTCTATTATCATATAAAGCATTCAATCATTGTTACACAATAGTGTGTATAGGGCTACTCTATTCGATTAAGGATATTAATCATAACATGATTCGGTTGTTATAATATAGTTATTATTTACCTTTCTTGAAATTTAGCTCCTTCGCCAACATCATTATCCTACATAGGTGGAAATTAAATACATGAAATATTTATATTGATATGGTTTTCATTACTTTAATATTTTTACATTTATAAACAATGGATAACCTAAAATTAGGTTATTAATCCTAATGCATAATTTTTGAAGTAGAAAATATCTTAACATAAATTGGAAATGTATGAATATTTAATCTCATGATCATAAATATGATTTCATTTGTGACACGTTTACATTTAAATATGGCATTCTGGTTTGTAATGAAAATGTGAAATATCCAATGTACATTGCATAGGAGTGTCAAACTAAGTGCGCAGTAAGGGCCATTGCATGTACCAAGTTACTTCAAGTCTGGCTTGACACACCTTGTTAGAGTTGTTACCCCTTGGTACGTCTGTTATAGAACCATTTCCACTTATATTATCCTGACAAGGATGTATTTCATTGAATAACCACGTAATGTATACCTTACCAGAATTATATAATGTCCATATATTCTTATCCTCAGAGTATATGTTAGGGTTATGTTCCCAAGTCTAGTTTCCATGTTTTCTACTACAAATCCTTTAATACCAACTACAATGTCCCCAGCCCCAGTAAATTGGTTCTAGTGCCTCAAATTTTCACATTGGTACTACAAACTCAAATTCATATTCTATAGGACATACAACTATAATAGATCTTGAAAACCAGATACAAACCTAATTTCTAAATTATAAATTTTAAATGAAAAATGACATTTGAACTCTATAGGGAAACACCAATAAACATACATATTTTACATATATGTCATCCATAATATACATCATTGCATCCTCGAATAAATAAAACTTATGCAATGGGTGAGGTCATCCATCCAAAGGCATGAAGGCCTTCATTTATTTTGATTTTTTGATAATCCACCTTTCAAGGGGTGAGGTGGAACCCTTACAAGGCTTGTAGATGTATGTATTACATGGACCATATGCCTTAAAATAATTCATTCCCCATAGTCTTCCAACATCACATACAACCCAGGATAACTACTTGGAACTGCTCCACCCATTCTTCTTTATCGTAAAATCAGCTCTCCACCTTCGCATGGCTTTCGACTACGCATTCCCATGCATGCATAAGATTTTCCCGATGGCATGTGCCATATCCTATCATTCATGCAATCTGTTTATCCTCTGCTGTGATGAAATCTCCTTGCTCATCCTCTTTATAGATCTTGTTCCTTGTAGGTTTTCTAGTTTGCATCTGCACTTAAGGTGGCCCGAAGGCCTTGAGGTGGCCCGAAGGCCTTACTGACCCAAAGGCCTCGGTGACCCGAAGACCTTAAGGGACTTGAGGACCAAATCGGTGGCCCAAAGGCCCAAACGGGGGCATATTCCCGGATGCTACAGTCCCATACATTACCTTTAATATTAACGGGTACAATACTGTATAGTTCCTGCTACAGCACCTGCTACAGTACCTGCTATAGCAGATTCTACAGTAATGATACAGTAATGCTACAATACCCCAGAAATTATGCCTCCGCCTTGATTTCATCTTGGGTCGCCTGGATGCACTTACGAAGTCCTTACCAACTAGGCTAACTCTCATGTGAGAGTAAGATCAGATTCTCAATAAGGGTATGCAATACATTGAATGAAAATATAAATAATAAGGTGAGGGTATTAACTAAAAACAATTCCCTTACAATGTATTCTTAACAATATTACGATATGGGAAAAAAGATGAATAAATAATTCCCTGCAAATAATCTCATGAGAATGAAACCTAACCATTGATATTCTACTAGTAGAATAATCACATTGATTATCAATTTCTAATTTCATCATTATAGAATGCATAATAATTGAAATTTGTAACATAACATTGAGGAATATACCAATAAATATAAAAACAAATAGATTAGGCCTCGACCACATCCATATATCAAAATAAATGGTCAAGGCCATTTCCATGTCAATATCTATTTTGTATCATGAGACACACCAATGCATCATGGGGAAATAGGGGGTCCCGAACAACACTAAAAAAGTCAAATTCATTCATCATAGGAATGGGGAGAAGAATAAATAAAAGAATAATATAGAATTTTAATAACATTCCCCAATCAATAAATATAATCACGAACCATTCTGAGTAATATTGTGAGTCATATCAAGATAGCACATCCATAATCAAATTGATTATAAAATAATTAATAAAATATGGTAAATGATATTATAACATATCAGTCCCCATTAATATTAATATTTATTTTTCGGTTTTTAAATAGATTATAATACACTAATAATACCATCGAGGAGTTATTAAGAGAAATGTCCTTTTTTACTTTATAATTAGGAGTTCATTTGGAAAAATAAATTGTTTTTTACATGAAATAAGATAGTAAAAACGTACATATTAGAAAAGAGAAGTGAGGAAAATGAATTTTTTTGAGTAAAAGATAATGTCCAGCTGAAGTGATAACATGTAAAAAGAGTTTTTAATAATCATTAAAAATGCCCCACTTATGTGTAGTTTATGAGGAAATATAAAATTGTCATTAAAAAAGAAAACTCATAATTCTGTTTATAAATACAAAAATCAAAAGATATTTTTTCCCTAAAAAAAGTGTTATTTTAAAAAATAATGGCTTCTTAAAAAATATTATCCATGATAGATGAGAAAGGGTATGAAATGGTGTTTTTCCCATTAATTGGGATTTCTTTTCAGGATGAATTGAGAAAGGATCAATATTAAACATGTATTTTCCGATCAAAGAATGAATAATTGAGATAGGTACGTATGTTAGAAACAAAAACACCCATTATTGGATGATTAAATAATAAGTATAAACAATTTTATTTGGTTAAAGTGAACGAAAGTGTAACCCGAATGTAAAATGGACGTTCAGGTAGAATCACTTACCAATTTTTAAATAGTGGAAATGTATCCACTATAGAATTAATTATAATAAAATGAAACATTTATTAACATTAATTAAAATTTATTCTTGATATGATACATCAAATGGATCTGCACACTCAACACATACATGAAATATTTTTGAATGAGGCATATCTTAAAGAAATAAACGTGGATAGAGAAAATTATTATAAATGATGATCGGTGTATATCATATTAATTTTTTTTTAAATTCTATTAATTTCATTTATGGATTTGTTCATGAGTTTTTTGCTTAGATTTTTTCATTCTGGTGTGTCTGTTTCCTCACTTTTCATGATTGGTTCACTTGTATACATGTACAGAAGATCATTTGGGATTGAAATAGTTATCCAAAAATTGAAATTATATGTCTTCAATGGAATTCAAGGATATTTAATTGTCTTATGTATAAATGTTTTCCCAGATATGAGGATGACTCATTAGATAATGTGTTATTGATAAAAATTTATAACATTTCGTGGTCTTTTTGAACATCACAAACTAATTCTGTCATATCTATTTATATTATGTATATATAATAGTTTCAGAATTATAAATAAGTTATAGTACATATATTAATTTTAATTTTCAAAATTAAAATGGTTTTATGATAATTATTTAAGTCGTATTTGAAAAATAAAAGCTCATCATCCTTGAAGGGGGTAAAGCCGCACCTAAGGGATGATGTTTTCATTTATAAAAAAATGGAATGAGAAGAGAATTGATGGTTGATATTAGATTTACATAATAACACTCTTGTATATATAAGATACTCTATTTATCATGTAGTTTCGGAAATATTAAGTAATGAAATGATAAGAAAATAAATAAAAGTGAAATAAAAATAAAAGAATGAACTTTGGTTCTTAGTCTGGAATTACTCTCCTTGAGAACCTTTTTAAGGATCTCTGAAATGGTATTTTGGGTGACACTATAAATAAATGAACATGGGGGATATTTTTTATGGAGTAATTGGGTATAAATAGAAATATCATCATGGATTTGGATGCCTGTGGGGAATTGATATTGTGGTGTGTTATTTACGAGGGATGATGGGGTGTTTTTTAACTATTTATTCATTAGATTTTTATTATGGATCAAGAATATGAATAGTTTAAATTACCAATAAAAAATATATTAATTAGAGAAGGATAGTTTGATATTATGGGATTATATAATACATAAATTTTCTATTAATCAATAATTCATGTATATTTTAAAGACAGTAAATTATAGTATTTCACTTTTCACATATAAATCAACTCTATTAGAAACATACATAAAATTCACTGTACCCATTATTAAATGTGTATAATTCACACTAGACTCCATTTTATACGAATAGATTTCTGTATATGTTGAATTGAATATTTAAATAAAATCATCATTTACTCAAAAAAATACTGAATTTATTATTATAAACCTATTTATAATACATTAAAAAGATAAGAAATGTATCATAAAATTATATTATAATCATAAGAAAACAAGATATTAATTTATGAATGTGTATATTGAAAATAAAATTTCTTCTAATTCATTATACTAATTATAATTTGTAAATAGTTTTTCCATGTCTCATAATTAAGAACACTTAATTTAGAGTTTTTAAACAATTTATTTTTTATTCCATGATATAAATATGACATATTGTAATTTACATTTTTGAAAAATTTTATTTATACTTTAATAGGTGATGTTACTATTTTAATGTTCATATTACAATTCATACTTTTCACATTACAATTTCAACGGTCATATTAAATATTATATTAAAATTTTAAACTCGTTGTTGCGTGAATCATAAACTATAATAGTTTCTATATTTTTATTGATACATTCCATATGATATTGTGGGGTTACAATAACAATGGTTCATGTGAATCATGATACTTAGGGATAAATTATCCACTACACTTAGTATATAATTTAATATTTAATTTATTATGACTAAACTCTATGAAAATATAATTTTTCATCCATTAAAAAATTCACTATATGGATTTTTTAAAAATTAAATAACATTATATATTCAATTGGTACAAGGTTGAACAAAAACATCCAATCGCAAATGTCTGTGTACACGATAAGATCATATTTAATGAATAAATGGAGAATTATATTTTCAAAGAATATGTGGATCAAGAATATATTTAAATAATAGTTTTGAATGCCATCACAAGTTTACTAGATTGAGGTTCACATATGTTCATAGTTAATGGAACCCAATTTATGGTTTAATGTGATGGGAGTTTATCATGATTAAGGTTATTTGAGGTGATATTTTTTGTAATAAAACTCTTATATTTTGAATATGTTTTAGTGTAATGGTTATTTAAGGTTAACTACTTTACTTTTTTTGAAATATGATTAAAGGTACAAATACAAATTTGGGTTTATCTTATATTTTATATTGATTTAGTTATGGGTTATAGTGGATCAACTTATAAATTAAGCACACTTAATTAATATCAGATAATGTTTATGTCTTAATTTACATTATAGAATATATAAGAATGAAATAAAATAATTCTATATAGTAACACATTCAATTGTATCATACTTGGATCTGATGATTACCTTTACATTTTTGTTGATGTCTTCAGTAATATCTTGATATATTTTTTAGTCTAAGCAATATGTATCATAATGAGATTGATGAACAATCATAGAGATCCATTAAAACTATAGAGGATAATCTAATATCTTATTGGATGAATTTCATTGGTGGTTGGAATCAACACCTTCCATATGTAAATTTCTAATACAACAATAGATTTCATTTGCTCATTCAAATAGGGCATTATGAATCATGTTAAGGAAATATGTGAATAACATAACCGTATTAAAATGAAGATAAAGAATGAAATATATTAGGAAATAGGAAATATAATGATGTGGTATTGATGGTCTGGTCCATTTAGAAACATGTAAGGGAATCATAATATTTAATGAAATATTAGGTTGATAATCATAGACATGGTCTAGAATTTGATGTCGCTGAGAAGGTATTTCTATGAATTTCATCATGGTAGGAAGAAGGTAAAAATAATCCTTCGGAATATCAGTCCCTTTGAAATACTTGATCATATATGGATACTAGATTATCAATTCGTGTTTCCACCAAACCTCTATAAGCTTTAGGATGTGTTCCATGAACCCCTCTTATGGAAGTACATACTTGATCGTTCCTATGTACCGAACTCAGAGGTCCTACCAATAGACCATGATCATTATTAAAAGAAAAAATCGATTTACTGTCTCGATAAAACAAGAATGTTCTATTAAACCTGGCTACTCAAATAGTTTGTGTTTTGTGGAGAAAACATAAGCTTGAAAAATTTACCGTGCGACCTAAGGGTGTAATCAGATAGATGTGTCCTCAATTTTTGAAATAAATTTAATGAATTTAGAAGGAAAATTCATTTGATGGTCTGTAGAATATGACACCATGATATTTTATGAAATATTTATTTCATATAAAATAATTTTTTTCAATATTGTGGTTTACAAGTGACACCATGTTTATCTTGTGTTATATAGAACAATGAGTTTCTCTTACATTATACGCAACATCTAGTCTAAACAAAACACGAATACTATTAAAATATTATTCTATAAAATTATTGTTATAACATAAACATTTTATTTCCACATAAGAATAGTATTAATTAATTTATTAAAAAATATGGTTTACCCATTCATATAAAATGAATTCCTTGGTTACCAATTAACTAGAAATAAAAAAATCTATTTTAAAATAATGGTAAAATTATTCTTAAAAAATATTTTTATGAACAAAAATTTGATTCACATAAATAAAGTACACAAATATCTTTAGTTTATTTAAAATAATGATATTGTTATATTAGATATTTAATAAATTTTTGACATTCATCTTTCGTATTTCTCACACAAGAGATAAGAATAAATCCATTATTACACATAAAAACTATATCTATCGAAAAATAAGGTTTTTCTCCTTTTTCTCCATTATAATAAAACTTATTTATTCAATTATGAAAAGAAAATTTTAGAAAATATTATAAATTTTTAAATCGCTTGGTTGAATGTATTGTACTGTAAATTTATAGGATTTTTCATATGAGATAATTGTTTTTAGGAACATGGGAAAATAATTATTTTTTAAGAATGGTCATTTATTTTAAATAAATTAAATATGTAAAAATTTTATTATGATAATTAAGAAGTAAAATTTGTTCAATTATATAAATATATCTATACAATTTAGTTCATTATAATCAGTTTATTGTAAATTTATCATATAAATCATTTGATAATTTTCTCTTTGAATACCCTCTTTATCAACACATATTTGGGGTTCATTTTGAATTAAAATTTTACACTTATGTGAATGGAATTTTGGGAAATAAATTCCATATTTCCTTTTAACATAATTTATATTATATAATAAGGTAAACATATTTTATTCATATAATGAAGAGAAAAAACACTAAAAATTATAAATCTGGGTTAAGGAATATATGGGTTTACTATGGGTTAAACTAAAATTATATGGTTTAAAAATGTGTCGTTACGTTTTAAAAAAACCATTTTATGTAAATATTTAGAAATTATATATTTTATTATTGACAAAAGGAAATTTCATAGCCCTCTCTGATGTAAAAAAACAATTCTACACCTTCTTCTTTTAAAAAGTTTACTTGTTACACTCACCTCTCCAAAGGAAGGACACCCCTCTCCTCACCTCTACAAAATTTAAAACCCCTTTTTTAGATAATAAATACCCAAAATAATATCTATAATCTCATAATATTATCATAGAATAATTAATTTGGATATAAATACATTCTATTAACGATTTTGGTTTAAACCTGTGTAGGTTACCCGAGGGTGAGTTAATGTTCTTCAAGGATAATTTTTAATATATTTCTTCCCCCACTTACTTGATTTATTATTAAACCGTGATGATATAATGACCACAATACATTGCATATAATTATTTTTTTAATGGTATTTTCATGACCAAATACCCTATTCTCTTGCATCATATGAGTTATGAAATCATCGTTCATGTGTCTGAAAAACTACTGCCATGTGAATTGATGTAATAAATTTCCATTACCAAATATCAAAAGAAATTATAATGATGGATTTTATAGTTTATATTTTAAAATTTTATATTTTAATGCAACTATAATAATGATATCACCTTTTCATTAATAATTTTCATTCATCGAGAATACTATAACGCCATTCCGGTGTACTATAGACTATAACCTCACGAAGCGATGTGATTCGTTCAGGCATTACAAGTAATGTGATAAGGATGGTTTTAATTAACATATGTTATACATATATTAAATAAAAATTATTTTTGATTGTCAATTTTTTATTTACCTTTATTTCATTATTTTTATTGGGTAAATGGAAACAACAATCATTTGTATGTACGACTAACCGTCCCCATTAGTGATGTATTTCATTTTTACCATTAGATTTTATCGATCAGTCTCAATATAATTATAATCATTTTATATATAATATTTATATCATGGTAACGTTATTGATATATTTTAACATTGATAAATGTAATAGGAACATAAATAAAAATTCAAAACCTATACAAAAAACAATGTAGTTATTGTCTGAGCCATGACCTCAAAATTGAATTGTTAATAAATATGTAATATAAGGATATATGTAGATAATATATGGTATTTAATATATAATTTTTTTATTTAATATATTTATTATCAAATTATATATATTATAATGTAGTTTCAAACATGTATGAAGGATGTTGATACATAAGGTTTGATATTTCTATCTTAGTTTTTTACTTCTATGTGAAAAATGCCATATTCAGTACATATTAATTTTATTATGTCTGTATAATGAAAATTAATGTATTTTATTATTATAATAAATAATACTAATGAGAATTAATTAAACATTTTAGGATCTACCTTTCATGGGGATTACGATTTCAAAGTTACCAATGTGGTATACAATTTTTGTATCAATTTACCTTCATTGAGATATATGTTATTTTATACACTGATCATCATTTATAATATTTGTATTACAACACATTGACATGTAATATCAGGAATTAATTTATTCTCATTATATTTGATGTTTTATTTAATTCTATTCTTTCATGGGGAATGTGATTTAACGTTAAGAATATTAAATGGGGTTTATGGAACAATATCATTATTTATCAGGATTGATTATGTTCATGATTCCAAAGATGAAATCTTATGATCATTATCTTATGAAAATCATAAAATTGATTATCCTATATTTATATCATTTTATTAAATGTGTTCCATTTATAATACACTCATCATGCAATCATGATTTAAAAATATGTTTTTAAACTTAAACTAACTTTATTTATATATTTGGTTGAAAAGCAATTTTCTTGCACATCCATGTTTTACAAAAAAGTATTAATTTTTATAAAATTACAACAATGATTTATTAAATAAATTTTTACGTAGTTTATAAATTTCATAAAAAAATATAATCTTCATGACATTAAAAAAATGAATTTTTTAATTTTACAAAAAATTGGAATGGAATATTTTTTTAACATGTATGATAAGAAAATGATTTACATCCATTATGACCAATATTTTCATTATAAAATCCAAAACAATTTTGGATGGTTATTTTCAACGGAATTTATTTTCTATATGGTTTATGTTTTTAAAAATAAATTTATTAATGTGAAATTGTTATTTTTTTCATGAAATGATTTAAATTATTTTTTAAAATTCCATTATAAGATTTAAAATATTATTTTCAAAAAATTATTTCGAAATTATTTTGTAAAATTAAATTCAAAAATTTATTTTCAATGAAATATAATTTTCATCAAGAAACATATCAAGTGTATTTTTTCATAATTATCCACCATCTAAGATAAAATAATTTATGGATATTAATTCTTTATTGTGGAAATAATCCATGGATGTCATTCATATTAATTCTGTGAAGGAATTTTGTTTATGATTACATGACTTTTATGAAACCCATTTCCCTCCCATGGGTTATACAATGAAGTAATTCTAATGAAACACACTTATATTTCCATGGGTTCTTCCATGATAAAATAATTATCAAATTTTATTCAGTCTCCATGGGTTATATCATGACTTAATTCATTTTAAACCCACTAATTTTGACAAGTGTTACTCCCTGATATAATTATTATGAAACATTCTTATTTTTCTATGGGTTATACCATGATATAATTCATATGAAACCCACTTATTTTTATACAGTTAATACCATGTTATAATCATTATAAAACCCACTTATTTTTACTTGTTTATACAATGGTAGATTTCTTATGAAACCTAAATCTTTATTCCAAATGATATGTTATTTTATAAAGATGAAAGTTTTATGATGGTATTTTTTCCATAGATTATTCTATGAGGAATTGTTTATGAAACCCATTTCTTTTCAACAGTATAAATATGAGGAATTTTTATGATGTTGTTTCATATATGTTTATGATTTTCATTACGTTAAGGAAGGTACTTATATCACCCCACAATGGATTTGGTAATGATTAATTTTATATGATCTCAAGGGTACATGAGATGTTATCCAAATCCTAAAAGAGGGTATACTGGAGGTTATCCCTAGCCTGATATAATGTACCTGTGAGGTTATCATTTTCCTAAAAATGGTTACATCAAAGGTTATACTAAACCCAAATTATGTACATGGGTTGTTATCTCATTATTGAAATGTTATTAATGTGTATGTGGGTAGAATTTCTAAAAAATATTATTTGGTTATCTATATTCCAATAATATATGTCTTTTTCCAATGTTATTCTCTCAAGGATCAAATTCCAGGATTCCATTATGATTTATTTCTAATTAACATCCAATTTATTTGACGAGGATATTTTTTATGATTTATTATATGTAGAGTATGGTTTTCATAAGTCACTATTATGTATATATACCCATATGCTAATTCTATATAGATATCTCCCTTATTTACCCTTATTGGGCATCTAAGATCACACATTCATATGTTTTCATTCCATTTGATATGAAAAATGTATTATGTCTGATATTCCTTAGAAGGGTGATTGTTATGAATAAATTTTTAGTATATGACATAGCTCACTTATTGAACAGTTGTTTATGTGTCCATGATTTCAAAGTCACTACGAATTTTTGATTCTCGAGAATGTGTTTTTTTAATGTAATGAACATACATATAAAAAGATATAATATAAATATATGAGAAACCAAGGTTCTTATATTAATATCAAACTAACCTACATTTTTATATCTCATAAATTTGTATGGAATCTATTGGAAATATATAATGGATAATATGTATGTCTCTTGCTCCATAATAAACTAAAAAATAAAAAATAATTTTGAAAATGACACAACAAGAATAAATTGAATGGGAAAACCAAAACATCCAATATTAAAGCATACATAACCATCATATGAAAATATCTAACAAAAAATTGGACAAATATGAATGTTCATTCTAATCATTGTAGTTCACAATTACAGTAAATGAAAAATAGGATATATGAAAACCTATAGCACCAACCACCTCTAAAAGCTACAAATATAAACTGGAAATGAATTCCACATACATAGGAGATATGAAATACTTTTTATGTTAATATAACCACTACTAATACCTATGATTACCATAAATGTAACAAAATAGAGGCTTCATATCCACTAAGGTATCCATGTAGGGAATGAGAATAAAATACATAGTCAAGAAACCGCAAATATTTCTCATTGATATGGTCGTATAATAGGTGAATTATTAATCTTTATTACTTATCTATATAAATGTATATAGTAATGTAGTTTTTGAAATCAATAAACATGTAATATCTAATAATCAATAGTAGAACAATTAATATATCAATACTTATTATTCCTAATAACTCTCTATTTCGGGACGGTTTATTGCTTCAATGCCTTATTTGATAATTTTCATAGTAACTAAGATGTTATTATAAGAAAAAAACTCTACTGGGCACAACATTTTCAGATATGATCGGTAATAAATGTATTTATATGCTCCCACACATATGGGAAGATGTGTATACTGATGTCATGGTTTCAACGACCCTTTCTGAGATTATAAAAAAGTTCAATCCAATAAGGACAACTTTGTAGGCTATCATAAATAATATATGAATAGTTATAATGATATATGAAAATATTATACCCCATCCCAAGTATTTATTGGGGTGTTGTGAGATCATCCCACACTAGAATTGGTGAAATATTGGAGCTCATTCCCTCAAATACGTATACAAAAATAGTTGACGAACAAACTCAAATAATCAATAATAATAACTTATAGTATTCTTCTATCACATTTTCTCATCATCAATAAACACCCATGCTAAAAATTAATAAATAGACATGTTTTATTAAATATTACAACAATATCAAAAACTGTTCTCAACAAAACAATGGAATGATATTTATAATACAATGAACTAGAGCCATGCTTAATATAACACATCAACTATTCCATTCATCATGCATTCTATAACAACAAGGATATCTATAAAACCCCTACTATTTTTACCCATATTCACTTTCTACTATATTAAATTACCATATGTAATATGGGAATAAGTCTATGAGGAATGATAATATTAATAGTATTCAAAAAACTAGACACAAACATGATTCCAATTTTATATAGGTAAAAAATGATAAAAATGTAGTGAATGAAAATATCCTTCATCCATGAAATCATTCATAAATTTTTCATTAATATCCTTAAAAAAAGAAAAAAATAGTTGCAAGTTTTAATTCTCATTAATGGAAATATATAATAAAATCTATCACGTGTAAATAATAAATAATCAGCATAGTGAGTTAATTAATTGAAAAAATTACATTTCATCAATGTATTGTGAATGAAATTAATCCATGCATAATTTCATTTAAAAAATATCATTGTTAATAATTTATAAATACTCAATGATGAATTTTCATAATGTTTTATAGTGTGATCTCAGGCACTAGAATATCTTTACCACCACGACATTGCTCCGTGAAAACTTATTTATGGGTATGCATACCCAAAACACCAACACACTAAGTATAGAAAACTCGTTTTTCTGATCAGAATATCTATTACCTTGAGGGGACATAATATATTTTCCCCACCCCTAACTGAAGTTACAATGAAATACTCAAATCCGGAACAACCAATTTAATTTATGGAGAATATTCCTTGCAAAAAATTAAAAATATAAATAAAAGGATACAGAATATTAAAACATTCCTAGTAAATAAAATAAAATTCATAACAAAATACGATATCTATAGGTTGTATATTTATTAGGAGAAAATATTATTTATGAAAAAAATATTAATATTTATGTGAAATGTAATTTTGAATGAAATATGATCACATGAAGGTGAGTGTTTTAAGATAATTTTAATGACCAAAAATCATATACGATTTTAAATATAACAACACTGCACTTTATTTCACATTAACACCTGATTAATTACCTAATATTACATTTAATAATCCTAAAATATTGGTATGTAATGTGTCCTTGTGAATTAGGTACATTACATATCAAAATAAAAATTAAATAAATCATCTTTATTGAAAACATGCAAAAAATGCTCGAACTTAAAACCACATGGGATAACCTGGGGACATAGATATAAAATGGGTGAGCTATAAATAATAATAACTCAATAATCATGTCATAAAGTAATACATGTTATACAATACTCATAAAAATGGAAAATAAAACAAAAATGAAAAATAATTCATGATCTAGCATGATAATCATAACATGGGAAATGTGGAAATATATTAAAAAAATGCATCATAATCATATGTAAAGGCTAACTGAAAATAAATAATAATGGAAATAGTCCCATAACTGAACCGGTTCACTCCCCATCCCAATATGTAATCTGATGAGATTAAAAATTACCCAAATGAATTCCAGTACTAAATAATTTGGTGGGCACCTTCACATTCATATATTTCTCAGGAATATGTTTTCCACAAAGATCATTCGAATACGATTATTTAATAACAATAATTTATTTCATTATAAATCAGTGTGGAATAAATACTTTTATATTACACCTCAAATAATTATAACTATTTCTAGGTGAGTACCCATGATAGGAAATGGGTATGGTATTCAGTAGACAATTATTTTGGTATTGAAAAATTGTGGTGAATTTTTGGAAGCATAACACCAATGCTTAAAATTAATAGAATGTGTTGATGATAGATAAATGGGTCGCCAAATATTTTTTAATAAAATGGGATGTCCTAGGGACATGTAATGTTGTGTCAAAATATTAGAATTTTGAAATAAAAGGCATAAGATAATACATAAACATTAATAAATAAGATAAAAAAAGAACATTTAGTTGAGTATATGAATCCAAATGCTTGGGAATATCTTCATGTCATCTTGAGGTAACCATGGGAGGACTATAGATTAGGTAGGGAAACATAATAATGTGATAAAATATTTTTTAGTTAAGGGAGGTGGGATATTGTGATTTTTTATATTGGAAAATATTGTGGAATTATTTATCATTTCTCTAACCTAGTTATTGGACTCTATATAAAAAAATAACCAAAACCAAATACCTTACACTAATTTGTGCCCATGTTTTATGAAAAAATTGGAATGTTTTATATTTTTTATAAATAAATGGTCTTAATGTGATGAAATAACACCCTTTTCTAGTGGCGAGGTTAGTCATACTCTAAAAAAATTATTTTAAAACACTAAAATATATTAATGGTTTTGAGGATTCCTAATGGATTTATAAATTTAATAAAATAATCATAATATATAATTATTTTAAAGATAAAACATAAAATTGGTATTTTATTTCTTTTATAGTATTTATTAAATATCTTTTTTTTTCATTATAATGTAATCATTCACAAGGTATATTTATACAGTTTTTAATTTTTACCCGAGAATTCAAATAATTTGAAAATTTTAGTAGATTTTCAATTCGATTAGTTGGATTCCCTTATTACACAATAATATTAAATTTATATAAATAATTTTATGAATATGTGTATTTTTTATTTTTAAAAAATAATATACATTTATTTATTAATGAAGGTTTTTTTATATTAAATAATTTAAATCCGTTATAAAAATTAAATTTTAACTCGTAAAAATTATATGGTCATTTATATTTAATAAATAATATTAAAAAATTTAATTTTTTTAAAATACCATTTATTCAAAAAATACATTAATTGATGAAAATAAATTCCGTAATTGTATTTAAGTATTACACAAAATTACAATTTTGGTTTTAATATTTCAAAATTAAATTCATTTATAATGTATAAAAAATTTGATTAAGATATATTAATTATATTATAAAAAATATTGTATATAATCATATATATAGAGTTTTGATACATATCCATTTAATACAGCATCAAATGACATAAGAGTATAGTGCCCAACAATGGGACCATCAAGGGGTGGTTCGGCGAACATAGTTTGGGTTGTGATCTCGATGAGCTTTAACTTTTCTCATAAATGGTTTCTATCATGCTTATTTTGTTGGATAATAGCTTGGTATTGGTTTAGGGAAAATCTTATAGATATTATCACCCATGTAATCTCTAATAAATGTTATTTATAGGGTACAATCGTACTTATTGAGGCCATAAAATTCTATGTATGTTTCTATTGGCTCTACTAAAACCCTATATTTATAAAAATAATATGTTTAATGTTCAACAACTATATTATAGATGGTAATGATTCATAATAGTATTTTAAATCTGATATGATGCAAAAACAAATTTTTTTCTTCTATTTTCTATAACACCCTGACCCCAGAAGCCCAGAGTTGGTGAATTATTTTAGTACATTGGCATTATCACCAAGAATCAAGTCCGAAAAGACTGATTAGTTTAGCAGTCTTGGAAAATAGATTACATAAATGAACATTACATTACTCATTAGAAATAAAATTACACAACATAAATTATCCTTTGAGAACACCATTAATCCCCTAGCTTAACCCTTCTTATCATACATAATACACTTCTTGGAATCCTGAGAAAACAAAACATAAGAAAGGGGTGATCTCAATCACTCAGTATGGCTAAGAAATACTGCGGAAGATAACGTAAACAATATTCATGGTGAATAATTTAAAACACATTCTTTTAAAAATAATAAAAATAAACACTTTATAGAAAGAATATGAGAAGAGTAAATAATGAAATAATAAAACATATCCATTTTTATTCTACTAGTCATATAGCGACATGAACAATCCATAATATTTTCCTAATGATGCAATGTATAATGCTGGACATTATGAAATATTTTTTCAAGGCCTTAGACAAGACGTCTGAACATGATTAAGGCCCCGTCCAAAAGCATATATCAAATTGGGAAATGCCTCAGCGAATTCCACGTCTAATTGTATCATTATACCTACAAATGCACCGAGGATCTATAGCGGGCTCCACCCGTCACTTAATAAGTCCAATACATTCTTCCAATGAGAAGGTTGAAACATTACGTAATCGTTAGTATTAAAACTTACATATGAAATTTCAATACTTTAACCATAAAACATTAGTGGAATAAAAAAAACACATCCATAATCAAATATATCACAGAAAATTAAATGAAATATGGAATATTGGAATAATAAGAAATCAACATCAATCAATTTTAAAATCCATCAAACGATGTCGACATAGATGAAAATTATTTGTAAAACTCTTTGAGAGAAATATCCCTTTTTCATGAAAAAATTTAAATGTAACACATTTATAAAGGAAGTAATTTAAAAGTTATTTTTGAATCAAAGATTCCCATACCACTTTGATACTTTTTAAATTAATTATCATTTCAAAACATTCATGTCTATATAAATAAATCCTTAAAATCATTTTGAAAACATGGACATTAATTAAAAGGTTTTAGAAAGATAAATCCTTAAAACAATTAAAATGATGATCTTGTTAAATAGACCCTCCAATAAAACCTTAAAAGATTCATTTTGAATTTTTTTTTATGAAATATGGGAATCAATAATAAATATGTCCCAGTAAATACTTAAATATAAACAATATCAGATAATAATGAGATTGAGGAAATAACCCTTACCTTGCACTTTCCTTTGGTCGAGGGTACATTTATCATCCTATATAATGACCATAGAATGTTATGGAATTATACCAGAACCATATTACTATTTATTATATAATATATGATACATTTATGACTTTATAAAACCTATTTTATAATAATTTACATGTTTAAATAACATTTCGTGTAATAATCACTTTCATTATCGTAGGTGTTTTAACTGATTATTCTTGATCTTATCATTTAGTTCATGATTTAAATACATAGATAATATAATATTTTATTTATATATCATATATATTTATAATATAAATATTTATAATAGAAACAGATATGAAATTGGAAGCACAGTTTATGTAAACGGTTGGCCATACGTACGCATAAACGATGTTTCCATTTTCATGTATTATCGAACAGAAGTAAGTGAATAAGATATATATATGTAAGTATATACATACATACATATATATATATATATCTAGAAGTATTATTAAGTCATATATTATATAGTTATTAATAATATATATTTTTATAATCATCATTGAATGGTGAACCTGGAAATGAATCTCATAGCGTCGTGGAGATGGTAATCCGTATGTACGCACGAGTGACAATATCATTATATTGATAGTGAAATTGTATGTAATTGAATGGTATTTAATATATAAATATTATTTAAAATTTTATATTTATTATTTATATCAGTTATACTCAATATTATATCAATCCAAATAATGATGTGTTTAAATAACAATCCACACCACGACGTGGAGACGGAAAGCCGTACGTACACACGTATGGTGAATTTTTCATTAAATGATGGATTCAAAAATGAATATGGTTTTACTATAATTATAATAACATCATAGTATATAGAAGGTACGAGAGTTATTATTATAGTATTAAAACTACATAGAAAGTGGATGTGGAAGACGAAAAGAACTTGAAAGAGGGTGGTGAAATTATTACCACTTCTTCGGGTGTTTGCTTTTGAATTGATCAAAAGGGATCCATAGGATGTCATTATGATCCAATTAATGCCTATAGGATGAATTTAGGATAGTTTATAGGGTATTTGGACATGGTTTGGCCGAGCCAAATGGCTTTGGAGGTGTGAAATTAAGAGAAGTGGATGTTCCATTTTATAAGGGGGGTGAGGGTCACTTTTGGAAATGATTAAAAAAATAATTTATTATTCAATAATATTCGATTCATAATGGATAAAAATGAATTTATTTAGATATTTAGGTGGTTATGGGTCAGAATAATCTCAACCAATAGGTTTTAGAAAAGTTTAGGTTAACATTTTAACAATATATTTTAGATTTAACTCTTAGTTAAATAGTTTAACTTTTATCGTGTCTTCTTGTATTCTTACACTATATGGTTAGTAAACATACTATAAACATACAAGATAACCTCATGTGGATCATTAATGAAAAATATAATATTATTTAGGTCCTTTACCCAAGCATTAGAATTTTTGAAAAATTATATCATCCGATAATAAAGTATTTGTTTTAAAAAAAATATGTCAATTTTGACAATATTTAATATTTGGTTTTTGAGAAAGTCATAAAAACAAGAATACTTAGAACCAAATACATTGAATTAATAATAAAATGTAATATATACCTATATAATTCGTGTATGGCGACAAAACATTTGAATTAAATTTATCTTAATAGTTACAATATAATTTATTTGATTCTTTTATTAATATAGAAAACAATGCATCCTTTTTGGGTCATAAATAAATTTATTTATATTTTGTAAAAAAATTATAAATAAAATAAATCATGTAGGAAATCATTTTATCATTCAAATTAATATTTATAGTTTATGTGATCCACTATATAACCCAATATAAAAATGTTTTTCTAAAAGATTCATGCTTTTGTTATTTTTGTCTTTACATTAAATTAATTAATATAAAATGTCATTATCACTCTCAGGTGGCTTCATGGGGTCCAAAAATCGACACAAAGATGCCAATAGTTGGAAATGTTTCATCCAATAGGGTTAGGATAGGTTTTACAGTAATTTAATATTATTTTAATATTTTTTACCCATATTTTCCAGATTTACCCTTTAACCATTGTAAATAAAATATTTACATAAATAATTATTCATAATGTCTAAAAATAAAATTAACCTATTTAAAAATTTTTGAACTCATATTTCCAAATATGATATCCATTTTTCCAAATTGAAGACACATAGGTGGAAGAAATTAGTTAGAAATTAATTCCCGTTGAAAAAACAAAATAAGTGTTTTTAAGAAATAATGACTATCAATAGATTGACAAAGGATTATGTCCAATTTAAATGTGAAATTACATCAAATGACCTAAATTATATTTAATGATAAAAATATGATCTATTTATAATTATATACCATTAAAAGTTATAATTTAACACTATAAATTATTTTGATTAAAAAGGTTTTTAATTAAACTTTAGAATTTTTTCGCTATTCATCCAAATAGGAAAGTTATCAGAAAGGTACTAGAAATTATCCAAACTAAATTTTTATGTCCCTCTTCTAATGAATAATATAATTTCACAAAATTAATGATATAAAAGTGTCAAATATTAGATTTAAAAAGGGTTCTCTATTATAAGGAATAATACTGGTTTTTTTAAATACCCCTTTTATCTTTAAAATTGAATTTTTCTTATATTATGTATAGGAAACACTAATGATGAATGTTAAATATATATTGGATATATAAAATTTAAAATGTGATTAATATTATTCATAACATATTTTTTGAATGGCTATTTTGGTAAGTCGTGGTGCGCTTGAACATGGTGTTGCCTGTAGCGCAAGTTATATAAATACTTTGAGGAGATAAAAAACTATAAAATATTGGGGTGTAACATTCTCCCCTCCTTCAATAAATTGGGACCTCTCAATTTTAAATTGTTCTTTGAAAATTGAAGGTTAAAAATAGAAAAATACCTTTGCAGTAAACCCACATATGAAATTGGGTTAATAAAATTTAGTCTTAATAAGAGGGAAATGGAAATGAAAAAGTCACCACCAAATTATGATATCGATTAGGAGAAAATTGATGGAAATTAAAGACACATAATTGGAGGAAAATGTAACTATTTATAGGGAGTGATTGAGGTCATCAATCAAAAACAAGTGTATAATTGAGTGCCTCAAAGCCATCAATCAATGATAATTTAAAATATCTTCAGTTAAACAAAACATAAGTTATTAGGATAACACATTTTTGGTTTTAAGAACCATTCCCAAATGATTGAGAATTAATTTATTAATAGAATAAGAAGAAAAATATAAACATGACATGTATCGTTTCATCCTTCAACTAATTCCTTCAATAAAATCATCTTTCACTCCAAAAGATAACAGAATTCATAAATATTCTATTTATCTTAATCATATAGGGTGTCAAAATTATGAATTTATAAATAATTTGTAATAATATTTAAAAAAACTACATTAACCAAACTAGGACATCACTTATTACAATGGTAGGTGATCCACCCTTGTTTCCCTTCGGTTGCTGGCTCATGTCTCGCGACCTTGCCGAACATGATGGGTTATCACCCGACCTCCGGGTTGTCCTTTTTATAACAATCCAAATATAATATGAAGAAATGATTTAACGTTAATAATAATAACCAATATAAAACATAATCCATTTCGACCTTTAGACTTACCCAAAATACATTTTTCCAAATTCGAAGTATAAAATTTATATGGAAGGTAAACACAATGAATATTCCTTTTTCCACGTAATAACATGTGAATACCTTCATCATGATTTATTTTAAATCATTTTAACACCCTGAATTACCATAAATCCATATTGATTACAATCATTCATACTTACTCCTTATTGAATACTGGATATACTTTTTATATCCAATAATAATTTAAACTCCAATAATTATAGAATATACAAATCATTAATCAGTTCCATTGCAGTCAATAATATCTAATATAATTTATCATAATTAATCATATATTTTTCCAAAAATAACTACTTCAGTATCCGAACCTTATTATTATTTATCTTTCTCTCAACAATATATTTTCCTGAAAAATTTAACCTGCAATTGAATCACGTTTCTTGGTTCCACATAATGTAAAATACTTAAAGAAATATTACTACAGGTCAATCCATATATACTCTAAAATTCTTATAACATGTACATAATTAATAAAAAACTCAAATGACAAAACAAGTTAATAACAACATAAGAAATATAATTATTCATCTTCATCTTCGGTAGTATCATAACATGATTATTATTCAATAGTATCATTTTGGGGTATACTCTGATGATTTGGACATTGACTCGCATAGTGTCCCAACTCCTTTTAGATGAAGAATTTTACATTAGAATCCTTTTTCATACCCTTGGAATCATTTACTTTGTATCATTTTCCTCCACACTTATAACGAACTCACGTTCCCTTAAATCATTTTCCAAGGTTATTCTTTCCACAATTATCACATATGGGAAAATTCTTCTTTCCCTTCATCCCTTTATATATATTTCTCTCTACTGTAACTTTCTTCTCCGGCATCCCATTAAATCCATTGGACTCAAAGAATTATTTACACATCTTATTAACACACGATATTATTTCTTCATATGATTATAATACACGAGAGACGATTTCCCTTCTAAAATATTGCTAAATATCATGAAATATAGGATCATTCCCACTCTTTGGATCATGTTTATAGCTGGATTTATCATTCCTTCTACCGGGCACCATTTCTAAACAATGGAATAAACTAGGTTAGTTTATGAATCTCAATTCATAATTCCAAACATGTAAAATACCTAACATAAATCAAAATTATTGTGCATATAATCTATAAACATAAAATGTTTTCTTTGAGGAAGTATTACGCTTAAATCCATCATAATTTATTGTAATGAAAATGTGAATTATCCTATACATATCTTCCAGGAGATTCATATGAAAGAGTGAAACAAGGCATGTTGTCGTGTACTAGGATATCCGGGTCAAGCCTGAAAGTCCTTGTCGGAGTTTCACTCCTAAGTACATTTGTTCCAGAGTAGCGTCTACCTTTTCTAAACCAAACAGGGATGTATTTAATGGAAAATACAAAAAATCTATACATTACCAAAATTCATGTATGTTCTTATATACTAATTCTCAATGTCTATCTTATGGTAATGTTTTATAATCATATTTTATCTAAATCTATTTCCAAGGTTGTTGATAAAAATCTTCTGATACCAACTGTAATGCCCCGACTGCAAAAGCCCAGAGTTGGTGCATTATTTTTATACATTGGCATGAATAAAAGGAATAATATTATGAAAGACTGATCAGTTTTGCAGTCATGGAAAATTTATTAGATACATGAACGTTACATTACACATTAGAAAATAAAACACAACATAAACGATCCTTTCAGAACACCATTAATCCCCTAGGATGACCCTACTTATCAAACATCATACACTTTATGGAATCCATTGAATATAATTCATAAGAAAGGGGTGAGCTCAAACACTCATTAAGGGTAAGCAATACAGTAGAAGATAACATAAACCATAAGAATGGTGAATAATTTACAACACACGACTTTACAAGTAATAAAAATGAACACATTATAGAAGAAATATGAGATGTGTAAATAATGAAATATTAATTCATATCCATGGGTATTCTAATAATCTAATAACCACATGAACAATCAATAATATTTTCATAATAAGGGATTGTATAATTCCAGACATTCTAAAACATTTTGTCAATTACTCACCCAAGGCTCCTAAAATTGATTAAGGTCATGGCCAAAACCATGTATCAAATTGGGAAAGGCCTCATCCAATTCCACATCTACTTGTCTCATGAGACCTACCATTTCACCGAGGTTCAATAGCGGGCTCCACCCATCACTTACTAAGTCCAATACATTCCTCATATGAAAATGTTGAAACATAACATACACATTTGTATTAAAAATAGCATACAAAATTTTAATACGTTAACCATAAACCATGAATAGTATAAAAATAAAACATCAATAGTCAAATATATCACATAAATTTCAATACAATGTGCAATATTTTTATATTAATAAATCAACTTCAAACAAGTTTAAAATCCATCAGAAGATGTCGACATATATGAAACTGATTTGTAAAACTCGTTGCCAGAAATATTCATTTTTCATGAAATCATTTAAAAGTAAGACATTTTATGGGAAGTAATTTAAATTCAAATTTTGAATAAAAGTTCCTCATAACACATTGAAACTTTTGAAAAAAATTATCATTTCCAAACATTCATGTCCATGGAAATAAAACTTTAAAATCATTTTGAAAACATCGTCATTAATTAAAAGGATTTTGAAATATAAATCATTAAAACATTTAAAATCATGATTTAGTTAAATAGAACCTCCCACAAAACCATAAAAGATTACTTTTGAAATAATATTAATGAAATATGGGTATATATGATAAATATGTCCCAATAAATACTTACACATAAAAAATCTAAGATAAAAATGAAATTTAAGAAATAACCGTTACCTAGCACTTTCCTTTGGTCAAGGTTACGTTTATCCTCATGTATAATAACCATAGTATGTTGTTAAATTATACATGAACCATATTCATATTTATTATATCATACATGATTCATTTACGACTTTATACTACCCATTTAATAAGGATTTCCATGTTAAATTAACATTTCTGGTAATAATAACTTTCTTTATCGTATGTGTTTTAATATGTTATTCTTAATCATATAATTTAGATCATTATGTAAATACACATAGAATATAAAAATTTATTTATATATCCTATATATTAAGAATATAAATATTTATAATAGATAGATTTATAAAATTGGAGGCTCTATTTATGGATATAGTAGGTCGTACGTACGAATCAATGTTGTTTCTGTTTTCCTATCATATTGAACAGAAGTAACTGAATAAGATATATGTAAGTATATACATATATATATATATATATATATTTCCAGTAGCATTATTATGTCATATATTACATACTTATTAGTAATATATATTTTTATAATCATCTTTGAATGGTGAACGTGGAAATGAATATCATCGCGTTGTGAAGATGGTAATCCGTTCGTACGCACCAGCGACAATATCATTATGTTGATGGTGAAATAGTATGTAATTGGATATTATATCATATATAAAGAATCATTAACATGTTATATTTATTATTTACATCAGTTATACTCATTAATATACCCATCCAACAAATGAAGTGTTTGAATAACAAACCATACCACGACGTGGAGACGGTAAGTCTTACGTTTGCAAGGTTCTGGACATTGTCATTAAAGGATGGATAGAATAACGAATATGGTTGTACCATATTTTTAATAACATCACAATATATAGAAGGTACTGGAGTTATTATTTTATAATGGAAACAACAAATAAAGAGGAAGTGGATGAAGAAATTAACTTGAACGAGGGTTGTGAAATTATTACCTCTTCTTCGGGTGTTTCCTTTTGAGTTCATCAAAAGGGCTCCATAGGTTGTCTTTATGATCAATGTACGGCCACTAGGTTCTTGGGAATATTGTTGAGAAGGTATTTGAGCATGGGTTTGCCGATCCAAATGGGTTTTTAGTTGTGAAATTAATATAAAAGGAAGTTCACTTTTATACGAGGGGTGAGGGTCACTTTAAGAAAATATTAAATTATTAAATTATAATTCAATCATATTCAGTTTATAATGGATAAAAATGAATTTATTTCAATAAATAGGTGGTTTTTGGTCTATATCCTCTCAACCAATAGATTTTAGGCAAGTTTAGGTTACCATTTTAAACTTGTCTTTTAGATTTAACTCTTAGTTAAATTGTTTAACTTTTACTGTGTCTTCTTGTATTCTTACACTATATGGTTAATAAAATTACTATAAACTTCCAAGAGAAACCCAAGTGGTTAATTAATGACATATATAATATAATTTAATCCCTTTTTAAGATCCTTATATTTTTTTGGAATATTATATCAACTAATAATATATTATTTGTTTTAAAAACTAATTTATGCCACTTTTGACAATATTTAGTATTTGTTTTATTTTGAATGTCAAAAAAATTATTTTACTTCGAACCAAATAAATTGAATCAATAATAAAATTCCTTATTAAACTATAAAATTAGTTTATGGCATCAAAACTTTCATAATATATTTATTTTAGTATTTAAAATAACATTTATTTGACTCTTTTATTTATAAGAAAAATACTGCATCATTATTGTGTCATAAATAAATATATTAATTTTTTGACAAAAATTTATAAATAAAATATCTTCATGTAGTAAATATATTTATCTTATAAATTGAGAGTTATAGTTGAAGATATCAATTATATAACCCCATATAAAAATGTTTTACTTAAAGATACATGCTTTTGTTATTTTTGCCTTTAGTTTAGATTAATTAATATAAAATGTCATTATCACTCCATTGTGGATTCATGGGGTCCTAAAATCGACCCACCAATTCCAATGGTTGGAAATGTATCATTAAAAAGGGTTAAAAAATGTGTTAGGGTAATTTAATATTATATTAATATTATTTATTTACCCACATTTACAGGATTTACCCTTTAACCTTGGTAAATAAAATATTTACCGAAGTAGTTATTCATAATGTCTAGAAATAAAAGGTAAAAATTTAAAAAATTTGGACCTCCTAATTAAAAATATGAAAACCATTTTTCCAAATTCAAATCACAGATGTGGCAGATGTTAATTTAAAATTAATTCACATTGTCAAAATAAAAAGCGTGTTTTTAAATAATAATAACAATCAAATGATTGACACTTTTTTATGTACAATTTAAATATGAAATTACATCCAATGAACTAAATTATATTAAATGATAAAAATATAATCTAATGATACTTAAAAACTATTTAAATGTATAATTTAACTCTATAAATTATTTTTATTTGAAATGTTATTTTTAATTAAAATTTAGTATTTTTATTATTATTCATCAATATATATAAGTTAGGAGAAAAGTACAAAAAAATTACCCAAACTATATTATAGTGTCCCACTTCTAAATATGAATTTAACTTCACTAAATTAAATTTATAGAAGTGTAAAATATTGGATTTTAAAATGGTTTACCATTAAAAGACATAAAAGGACATTTTTTTAAAAAATACCACTTTTATCATAAAAATTGAAATTTTTATATATTATGATTAAGAAAAAAAAGCTGAATATTAAAATTATATTGGATATATAAAATTTACAATTTGGTTAATACTATTTGTAGCCTCTTTTTTTGAAAATCTAGTTTGGTAATTCATGGTGTGCTCGAACAATGTGTTGCTCGTAGCTCATGTAATTGAAATAAATTAAAGAGATAACATACTATGAATCATGGGGTGTTACGTTTTCTATAACCATATTACATATTAATACATATAATTAAATCAAAATGGGGATTTCTGTTTAACAATTTGGGATGTTACTATCTTCAACCCTTAAGAAATATCACCCTCGAAAGCTTCATTTACCACTATAAAACTGACGGGGGAAACTGTGTTTCATCACCTCCTATGTTTCCTACGTCACTTCATTAATCTTTTGATTTTCAACAACACTTTTACTAGGTGAAATATCTTATTTCATAGAATATTATCTCTTTTACCTAATATCTTTATTAGAAGCCTCTCATATGAGATATCACTATCCAAATTGAACCACCTTTACATTTAGTACATGTGTGGGGTCTAAAATGTACTCTCTCATGATGGATACATATAATACATCATTTAATTGAGATTGGTTAGGAGATAGTTCTTGTTTAAAGGCCACCACTCTGATTCTATCATGGATATCCAGGGGGTCAATGTATCTTTGACTAAGAAATCCCTTTATCCCAAATCTCTTCACAATGTTTCATGGATATATGTAGAGGGATACCATGTCCCCAACATCAAACATTAGTTCTAGTCGATGATTTTTTGGATATCACCTCTTTCAACTCTGATCATCCATGATGTGCTGCTAAATGGTCTTAACATTTCCCACCATTCCTTATACCATTTTATGACCGTCTAGTTTTTGTTCCTTAGTTTCATCCCATTCTTCATGTGTTCTAATCCACTTTCCATAAAGGACTTATATGGGTTCCATTTGAATGCTTGAGTGGAAACATATACTGTATGAGAATTTGAACAATGTAAGATATTGATCCAATCCTCCTTTAATGTCAATTGTACTGGCTTTCAACAATTCTTAAATTGTGTAGATATTATCATCAGATTGGAAAATATTGTGAGGGTGATATTCTGTGATGAAGTTCAACTCAATGATTAGAGGCCTTTGCAGACTTTTTTAGAACATGGAGGTGAATCTTGGATCTCATTGAGATACAATATAGTGTGGTAATCCATGAAACCTTACCACATCTCTAATGTATATCCACAAAATTCGATATATTAATTAGTTATATGGAATTGAAATAATGTCAGTTTCCTTTGTAGGATTATCCCCAAAACCCATATAGAATTGATTCCTCTAAGTGTATTTTGAAATCCAGTGAAAAAATCCATGGTGATGTTTTTCTATTTTAATGTTATAATGGATAATAGTTGCATCATCCTTTGAGAATTTTGTCTTTTATCCATCTCTTACTGCATACTAGGCACATTGAGGTATATTCTATAATCCCATTGTTCATATTTCCCAACCAATATTAATCTTACAGATCTAAATACGACTTAATTCTTCTAGGATAGATTGAGAAGGTTGAGCTTTGTGAATCATCCAATAGATCATTCCTTAACTTCGGATTTCATTATACACATTGTATTGACACAAATATCACAACTACAACTGCATTAACATTTAACAATTAGGATTTCCCATTCCATAAAGGTTCCACATTCTTATAAATTTCCCCAAAATCAATTTGAGAATCCTTTAACCACTCTAGAAGATATAGTTGACAAATAATTTGTGAAAGGATTGAAGAAGTCCATTAATTTATGATTCACTTGTCCATCCTTTCAAAATATATAAATATTTAACCCCTCTCAATTCTAATTAATTATATAATTGATGGATCCATTCTATTAGATATTCTTAAAAATCATTATCTTTTCTATTATGGTTTTAGATTGAGAAGTCATATCCCTAAATATAATCTATCAATCTTCATCGGAACATATTCATCTATTTCTATGTGAATATAGAAATGAAGGTTTAGTGATCTGAATATATTTCTCACTTCCCCCGGAATAGATAATGCCACTAAATTTTCAATTTGAAGATCACTGCATCCAACTTATGATTATGCGTTGGGTAGTTCAATTAATGAGATTTCAATTGGCTAGAAGTATATTTTGTGACAATGAATTTTATCATTAACACATTGTTGAGGCTCTGTTCCGTCATAGAGTCCAATGATTGACTATGGGAAGAACCTCAAGCAAAAAAGAAGGAAAACCATCAATAATTTCACAAAGGCATTAAGGCGCGCAAGTCACTTTCGTGCCCTAAATGAAATTTTTCCCAAACCTCAGGTGGCATATAAATACCCCCTGTGGGACCCCCATTTCAAGGGAGGATTTTCCAAAAATCCGAAATAATCTCTGGTCACCCTAGTCTCTTCTTGAAGTCTTCCGAACACTTCTACGGTAATTCATTACCTAGAATGGAATTTCTAAAGAGGAAGAATAAGGCCTACGTGTTAGAAATCATCAACACTTGCGCGCCTAGGTTTCAAACCCTTTAGGGAAGCAGAAAAACCTGTGTGTCGCCTTTCCCTCTCAAGGGAACTTGCGCGTCGCCATTCTGGAAGCATCTGGGGATAATAATAAGGGCTTGAGGAAAGTCTCGCCCAAGTATTACCCTACAGGTTCTCCGTCGCCCAAGTGAACGCATGTCACTCAACTATACTTGTGCGACCAGGGGTTGCGCGCCAAACCAATACATGGGAGCCTCCTTCCAATTCACTTCCTTTCCTCAAATTCACCTCTCCCCTTGATGATTTATCCTTAAAACGCTCTTCAAATCCATTTGTGGCATGGTTACTTTGTTGGCTTACTTATCTTAATGGAATTCTATAGAACATCTCTCAAAACCTCGTGATTTACATAACTTTATGTCACTACGGTTAAATATTTCCTTCATTCAACCTCATAAATTAAGGTTGAGAAGATCCCAAATTTGAGAATCCTCTTTAGGAGTAATCCCCAATTATAAATCACCTTTAATTTGGGCATCCTCCTTAGGGGTAATCCCCATGTTCCCTAATTTTGTCATCCTCCATATAAGTAAGCCCCAAGATCCCTAATCTGGGAATCATCCTTTAGAGTAAGACCCAAGGTCAATGTACCCTTAACCAGGGCCTCCTTTTCAGAAGTAAGCCCCAGTCATAATTTCCCTTAACCTGGGCATCCTATTTAGGAGTAAGCCCCATGTTCCATGTTAATGGGAATCTTCCTTAGAAGAAATCTCCAAGTTACCTAATCTGGGCACCCTCATTAGGAATAAGACACAAATTAAGATTCTAAATCTCTATAAATCACAAATACTTTTATGGACCCCGTTAATGGGAATCATACTTAGGAGTAATCCCCAAATGAGGAATCTAAATCTCTGTAAAGCACAATTTATTTTATAGACCCCATTAATGGGCATCCTACTTTGGAGTAATCACCAAGTTCCACCTAATTTGGGCATCTTCCTCATGATTAAGCCCCAAGTAAGAGTATCCAAATCTCCATAACACACAAATACCTTTATGGACCCCGTTAATGGGCATCCTCTTTAGGATTAAGCACCAAATTAAGAATCTAAATCTCTATAAATCACAAATACCATTATGGACCCCATTAATGGGCATCCTATTTATGAGTAAGCCCCATGTTCTCCCTAATTTAGGCATCCTCCATAGGAGTAATCCTCAAGATAGAGTATACAAATCTCCATAAAGCACAAATACCATTATGGACGTCGTTAATGGGCATCCTCCAGAGGAGTAAGCCCCAAATTAATAATCTAAATCTCCATAAAGCGCAAAAACATTTATGGACCCCGTTAATGGGAATCCTCCTTTGGAGTAAGCCCCAATATCCCCCTAATTTGGGAATCCTCCTTAAGAGTAAACCCCATGTTAGATTATCCAAATCTCCACAAATGATGAATATATTTATGGACCTTGTTCATAAGATTCTTTCTAGATGTAAATCCCAGTCTTCACCTACTTGGGAAGTCGGACATACATAAGCCCCATATCATTCCTTGTGACTGCATCTTTCATGGGACAAATTATTAGGTTTACTGATACCTCTTTTTTCTTACACCGAGCATGAATCACGTGAGATTAGAGTGTAAAAGTAACCACGACACATCTCTTTGGGCCGTTAATCAAACGTAATCCCCACACTTCTTAACCGAACTACGTAGGATTTGTTCTCTACCTTAAAATTAGAGAACGTAGGAGGCCTTTCTAAGGTTCAAGCCCATCTCTCATTAATTCTCATCTATCCCATATGTCGTTAAACTATATCTTAAATCCTGAACTATGACAGTTCTTATTCCTCTTTAACAAGGATACGTAGGTAGCCCATCTACGGGTATGATCCCAACTCTGAAATATTTCATGTCCTTTTGAATGGAAATAAACTTCAGGTGACCCACTGAGTGGCTTTAAAACTAGTATGGTCATCATAATGACCATGATATTTCTATATAATGTATTGAAGGATACAATTGACTAAGACTCACCAATACATACAAATGATTCTCTATCGATGAAGAACCTAAAATACATATAAAATATTCTATGAATCTCATAAATATCAATCATTGATATCCAAATCTAAATGAAAAGTATTTTTTTTTGTGAATTAATAAGGATTCGTGAACATTATGTAAATCTATAAGAGAGTCCCGTAGTCGGTAATAATTCCCCTCAAAATGGTGTGATGAGACAGACCTCCCATCCTCTCGACCAATGAAAATTATTAAGCCTCATAGGTCCACAACTAATGTGCACCTACCTTTGGAAATTAGGTCCTAATGGATATAGAATCATTAGATGTTTCTGGTTCTGCTGATAAACCTGTAAGAAACCGATTGGAATGTTTGAAGATTAAACAAACAAGGTCATCCCAATTTCCAAAAGAAACAAAAAATAGTGAACCCAGCGTGAATCCTTTACCAAGTTAAATTATATTTACTTATTTTTTAGGCCCCTATTTATCATAATGTGACGGCCCAGAAAGAAATCAATAACATATGTGCTCATCCACAAGATGTAGTTTGGCCAAACATATCTTGATTATGTCGGTTATATCAAACATACACTTTTTTATATGATCTCTCTACATTACAGAAATGGATTCTTGAAAATTTACTCCTTTGAATGCCTCAACCACCACTCCTATTGGATCATCATCTGCTCTGAGGATGACATCACCTACTCAGCGTCTGCAATGCTGGTTTTAAAATGCATTTTTTAAGTAATACCATCAACACAGTACCATTCTGACTCTGGAGGATGCTCGACAAGCCCTCCAAGTTAACAACTCATGCTGGTTTTCCGAACAGCAACGACCAGTGGTCAAGAAGAAGGTGGTGCCAACCACCATATCCTACCATTTCGGGTCATTATCCGTGGAACACAATCACCAGTCCCTTCCATATTATGGGGAGGTGAGTGATAAGGTCACCCAAGGCCTTAATTAAAAAAGACAGGAGTCATTCTTGAGGGATACCACCAACAATCGACGCCATACTCGTGCGGTAGAGAACTCTCAACATGATGAGGGTATCACCTTTAGGGGTTCGGATCAGGTTCCTCAGACCTAAGAATGCAAGACGAACAGCCATAGGTGAAATTCAGCCAACATAGAGAATTTTCTTACCTTTTCCCCCTCCAAATAAGTCCATCAACCTATCTTGATTGAAAGCAACGAGAGTGTATATACACATGTCCGTCCAGATGTTAATTCCTAGCATACTCGTCTTGCAGTAACATGCCAATCCTGCCAGGAAACTCCGACGGAGTACTATAGGTAGGCACATACACCTGTTTATAATTCATCATTCATTCAGCAGGGTCGTTTGACTGCATCCAAAGAAGCTCTCTAATCTAATATGGTGGAAACCGGTAAGGAGGAAGATACACCTATTTACAATCACCAATTCTTTCAGAAGTCTAATCTTCTAGTAATGATGGAAATTCCTCAGCCATTCTTGTCGAAGAATACATAGAAAGCACATACACCTACCAATGTTCATCAAGCCTAACAACAGTATCATTTGGTATCACCTGAAGAAGTCAGCCAGAAAGCTCCGACGACAAATTTGGAGCAGACTCAACTCTCTGCCCCTATTCATGAGTACTGTCAGAATTAGTTGATAAGAAAAGGAGGATAGTAGCAAGAACAAACACCTACTCCAGACACAGAAGGATTTATATTCCCATTCTAGCAGCTGAAGTCACCAAGAACATTCTGAAAATAGTGAAAGAAAAAGAAAAAATCCCAACCCATATTCTGGATGCCTATCAGAATATTATGAAAAAATCATAAACATCACAGGGAATGAAATAATAATATATCCCTATCAGTGGAGTTACTCATCAACATATCACTCTGGAACAGATACACACCTCTATCCCAGTCCAAGTGGGTTGTGGGGCATACTCCTGCATGTCATACGGACAATCAAGTCAGGCACATACACCCGATTTGAATGGAGATAATCAGTCTAACCTGACCATTTATCTTGAGAAGGCACATACACCTGCCCATAATTACCACTTTCGTCAACAAGTGGCTTCCAATGTGAGTAAGAAGGTGTCTAAGAAAATGATCTATCTATCACAGTGGAGAAATCAAGAGCCAATTTTCAATAAGTCCTTGCTCGATGATGGAGTTATTGATGCACTCAGACGATTGTCTATTGTAACTCAATATTCTAGTCTCTCATTTCCCGATTTCGGAAGTGACAACAATAATTCCCAAGGTATTCCTCAGACACTCCCTAATGAAAGATTTCTTCATGATAGTTAGATCGATGTCGAAGTATCATATTCAGATAAGATCCACGATAACCCTCTGCGTGGCCAGAAGATCCCGAAGCAAGTGGTTTCATCTTTTTCTATAACCCACCATGGTGGTCCTCCCCATGAGGATGATTAATTTAGCTGAGAAAGACCACTGCATAGTAGTAATTAAAATTAATTGGAAGAAATTTCAAAGGATAACACAGTAACGAGAAAGCCCTCATATCTTGAGGAACATTCAAATGTGAAGCCAGTCATGTCTAATGCTTTACCACTAGCAGGTGAAATACTTTCTCAATCCGAAGATAGCTCGGGGTGTAGGTCATTCTCCGAACCACCCCTATTTCTTTAATATTCTATTTTGATAAATGAACTCTCTACCAATCTTGTTGAATTTGATGAAGGAAAAGATATGTTCCATCTTTGGTCCAATCAGGTAGAAGAATCTTCATCAATGATAAGGAGAATGTGATGAATATGAGAAAACAACTGGTGAATGGTGAAGTATCAGTCATGTTTTGGACTTTGGCTGGATCTCAGTATGATATTATATAAATGTTGACAGAAGATTGTATACATGATATTTGTCTCAATATATGGATGAATATTTGTCACTTAAAAGAGAAAATATTATCTTATGATGAATATCAAAGTCATGTAATGATACTAGAAGGGTTTAAATGCCAAATTGACTTGGAATCTGTCTCAGTTTCTCTACATCAGAAGGATAAAAAGTAGCAGAGATCCCTTCAACGTTCATGCCTTGGCGTGTTAAAAAGGTTGCGCCGGTTAATTACCAATACCCCATCTTGTACACATATAAAGGGATTGGGTGTTCATGGAGCACTACATTTCACTGTACTCTCTAGTCAACAAAGCCCACCAAAAGTGGTCTCATACATTGTCATTTCCCATGGTCGGCCACAACCAATTGGTTTTCTGTGTAATCAAAGGCTTGCTCAGGAACATGCCTCAACTATTTTTCCCAAAGTCAGGCTTACAAAGAACAAGTTGTTGAATTACTCTTGCATCAAGCAAATGAGAATATTGAAAAGGCTTCGCTTTTAGAGCATGAACATCATCAGGTGACATAAGTGTAAGAAATTATCCAACGGTCATTTGAGACAGGTGATTTGAGTGGATATAGGTTAATGCATCTGGCTAATTTCTGGACTAAAGTCCACAAAATCAAGAGTTCTTTTACATAATTCTCAGATGTAGCATCTCAAGAGAAACCTAAACTTAAATGACTGGGGACTCTTTTAGCTCAACTCTTAGGATCAACAGATGGGATTCAAGGAGTTGAGTAGGGAAAGCCAGAACAGCCCCAGTCCACCGAATTGGTAATGTTTCAAATCCTCAATATCTTCCTCAGAAAAAGTCAGTCTTCTCTCGATTAGGGAAGAAGACACAAGAGGAACACAGATCCAAATTAGTGGGAGATTCTCTCCACATTATGGTTCATCAAGATGTTCCTGATGGATGAACTCAACAGAAGGCAATGTCTCATAAAAGACATGGAAGAAGACAATATCGCAGAAATGCCAATAGAAGGGTTGAAATGTATTATGCATTGATAAATATCATCAATTCCATTTTCAAAGATCCCCCAAAACATGAGGCTCAATCATAAGGATTAGACGAATATGTTCATGTTCAAGAGGTTGTGTACACAGAAATAAATGATGAAGATGTGCACAACGGAATCCAAAGGTCTTCCCGAAGGAAAGATAACTCATCATGAAATTCCCTTCCATACTCCATAAAGGCACATTCCATGGAAAAGGGTAAAAGTCAGGTTGCATCCCACCCTTCCTCTGAAGAAGGCCATTCAATCTTATTAGAAGAATGGTTTTCACAACAAGAAGAAGAAATGAAGGAGTTACAAAGGTTGAATGCAGAACTACTACAAGGGAGTCTTTCTCATAAGCATACTGGATTTAATCAATAAAGGGAATTTGTTGCAGAAACGTGGATGGATCAAGAATACCCCCTTTACTGCTACACCATCACAGGTCCAATCCTATGGGTCATACTCAACAACAACCGTCAATACTACCATCAGTGGCAGTCCCGGTCACCACACCAGCCCAAACTACAATTATTGCAGCTGCTTAGGTCCATGATCAACCATATGTTTCTCAAAAATTAATGACCACCATTGAGTCATTAACATCTCATTTGGAGGCTATAGAAGGGAAGCGTGCACAAATTCAACCCAAAAATAGTGCTTACCCTGAATGGGTGGATGAAATTCATCCCCCATCAAATTTTGTAAGTACCACATTCCTAATTTTTAATCGTTCGGGAGATGCATAACAACAGTTAACACATTTTGATTCTCGTTGGGATCCTATGATGGTAACTCCTCAACAACAAGAAGCAGTTAAGATCAGGTTTTTGTACAGTCATTACAAGGGCCTTCTTTTGTCTAGTATACAACTTGCAATCTCGATCAATTACCTGGTGGGGAGATCTCCGTCAAGGGTTCGTTCTTCAATTCATCTCAATGTTTCCAAAGATGACAGTTTTTGATCTTACAAATTGTATGTATAGGTAAAATTAAAGAGTTTCAGATTTCATTGCTCGTTGTAAGGGATTGACATGTTCCTTAACCTTAACACTCCCTCAAGAAAAATTGTTTCCAATATTTTTGGCAAATTTCCATGTTGAATTACGCACACCATTGATCCCTGTGAAATACATAGGGGGGGGGGGGGGGGTTTTGAGACCATACTTTAATCTCTCAACAGATAGAATATTCTCTTATGAATAAAAAGGCTAAAACTCGTTTAATTCCATCGGTTCTAGGAAGAATAATAGAGAAAGAAGAGACTGGTATAGTTACACTTAAACAAGAACCTGTACCTACTTCCACTTCATGCCCTTCATCTTATCGAAGGGCTCCACCTCCTAAAAATAAAAAACAATGGCTTCCTCATCAAGATAATAAAAAATATCAAAGGTGGAAATAGTTCTAAAATTTGAAGAACAATGTTTATTCTTCCCAGAATGAACAAGTTTCGGGTAACTTCATCTCGGCTCTGGAAAACAACCTGGTTTATTTTCCAAGGCCCAAAAGGCCAAACAAAGAAGGAGATTAAGACCCCCCAACTATTTCCTATTTCATCTGATGTTGTGGCATCCCATTCAGGAGTGTTTTTTCTTCAATGAACTTCTTTAATAAATGGTGTTCTCGGGACAAGTAGAACTAAAAGGTTCTTTAGCCCTGGTAGCATGTCTTATTGCTACAGATCTAGAGGAAGAAGGTGAGTGACATGAAGTCAAGAGAAAAAATGTGCAGAAAAATGATTATTGGATGGTCAATAAAAAATCAACTGAACTCATGCAATTTTAAGAACACAATTGACAAAACCAATTGTTTTTTCTACTATGAATGACATAGAAAACCGCCCTTAATAAAAAGGAAAATCCTCAAATATGCGGCATAATTAAAAGAAATAAGAGCAATCATAAGAGGATGAGCTTGTTTCAAAGCCTATGTTGACTTTGACTATGGCAGATTTTATGCCCTCTACTTCAAAACCACATGCACTGATCCACCAAATGACACATCCTGAACTTGCTAATCAAGAAGAATCATCATCAGATGAAGAATTGATCTTTGATTCCATTATCATGATTCACATAACAGATCTGTTTACCAGCCATAGTTTAGATCATGATGAGCGTGAGTTTCTTGATTCAAATAGAGGAATTAGAGGTAGTTCCAGAGGTCTAGGATACATGGGAAGAAATGGATATTCCAGAAGCCACTATTTCAATCCTACCCCTTCTAGAACTGTATATGCTATAGAAACTTGTGGAAACGCCCTTCAGCGGCCTCAATAAGAACAAGAAAGTTCTTCCAAACATGGCAGATTCAGTCCTGGTGTGGTTATTTTGGAAGATCAGTTATATTTTACACCATATTTTTCTCAGCAAATAGATAGACCTAGTCGGTCTAATCTGCCAAATCAAGGTGTATTTCTAACTCCTACCCCGATACAAGATGCATCTACTTCCAAATCATCAACTTCTAAGGCACCTATAAAACCACATGTTCCTATTTGGAAATGCAGACCATTGGACCAAATGTATGTTATCTTAAAATATTTGTCCCAATTACCAGCCATGTTATCAATTTTGGATTCCTTGAATCTATCAATGGATCTTAGGGAGGTGCTTATTAAGGATTTTTCAAGTCCTCATGAATTCAAAACTGAAATTACTGCGGCTGAAGTCTACCATATAGAGAATAATCCTGCAGAATACCATGCAGTGATATCTTTTACAGATTAAGATTTAGATGATGTTGTGCATGGAAAAATTAGACCTTTGTATCTATCAGGAATGTTAAATGATATAGACATCCGACGAGCTTTCATTGATAATGGTTCAAGAGTCATCCTCATCCCTATTCGTACACTTCATCGATTGGGCATCACAAACTCTGATTTATCTCCTTCTACTTTGATATTGCTAGGATACGATAAAAATGAACAAGAACCTATGGGCGATATTACAATCAGAACTCAGTTTGGGGATCTTGTATCCAATTCAGATTTCATGGTTGTTCATCAAAACACATCCTTCAACATTTTGCTTGGAAGACCATGGCGACATCAACATGAAGTCGTACCTTTGTCATACCATCAATGTCTCAAATATTGTTTCAATGATCAAATTGGACATTTTAAGGTGACAATGACCCATTAAAAACATGTGAATCTCAAAAAATTGAGGCAGAATTCTATCACATGGAGGGAGAGGAAAAATCTACAGTGAAGAAGGTTACAAAATTTAATGCTCCATGTTGTTTAGAAAGGATTCCAGCAAACCCATTCATACATTTGAGGATATATTATGTATTACCTATCAATCAAATTGAAAGGATAGACCTAAATCCAAATACTCTTATGGAAACTTCCATAATGTCAATTATGACAATCGAGCCAAACAACATGGGAGAAATTGTTGATTGTCCAAGAAATGATGTAAGCGCCAATAGAGATGTCTTCATTTCATCCACTGAAATCCTGCAATTCTATACTTCATCAACCAGGCCAGAATAAGTTATAGCAATACCAGAGGAAAATAATGATGTTGATTCTCAATCCATCATCTCCTCTCTATCAACCCAAGAAGACCCTTCATTATCAATATGGTCATAAATGGCATCTTCTTCTTCCAAATGATCAAATATTAACATCTCCCCTAACTATAGATGTTCTTCTTCGTCATCTACTATGAATGTAGAAACAAAATAAGTAACACATATCGAAGAAGAGGAGGATCTCAAAGATTCTCATCCAATATTTGAGGAGCGTATCTCTACCATTGTGGATGAACTCAATGAATCAAATATGGGTACAAAAGAAGATCAATGACCCACATTAATTAGTGCGACCATGACTCTTGAAGAGAATGAAATCAATACATCATTTTTAAAGAAAAATCGAGATGTTTTTTCTTGGAATTATACAGAAATTATAGGTCTTGATCTCGATGTTTCCACTCATAATTTGGGTTTTCCATAAGAACATCGAGGATTCAAAAAAGCAGCAAGAAGAACACATCCAAATTATGCCTCCAAAATTGAAGCTAAAGTGGATAATCTTATCAAAGATAACTTCATTAAGGAAGTTCAGTATCCCAAATGGATGGATAATATTTTTCTTATGAAAAATAAGAATTGAAAAATTAGAGTTTTCATTTATTTGAGAGATCTTAATCATCATTCTCCCAAAGATGATTTTACAGTTCCGGTCACATAACACTTAATTGATGCAACAGCTGGCTAGTATGAAATTTTCTTCATGGATGGCTATTCTAGGTACAATCAAATATGAATGGCCCTAGAGGATGAGAAGTATAAATCTTTCATAGCCCCTCATGGTGTGTTTTGCTATTGGGTAATGCCCTTTTTCCTGAAAATTGCAGGTGCAACATATCAACATTCCATGCCCTATATATTAAAACCTTTTTTTGGGAAATTTGTTGAATGTTATGTGTATGAATTTTTGGTTAAATATAGAAAACTTTATAATCACTTGGATGACTTGGAAAGCATATTCCACAAAATTCGAGAGAACAATTTGAAGATGAACCCCTTGAAATGTTCTTTTGGGATAGCCTTAGGAAAATTCGTTGGCTTTTTTGTACGCCATCATGGTATCGAAGTTGATCCTAAGAAGACAAAATCAGTCCTTGGTATGTCACCCCCTCGAAATGTGAAATAATTTTGAGTACTTCAAGGACACATGGCCAATATTTGGCATTTCACTGACAATTTGGCATGAAAGTGTTTACCCTTCAACAAATTAATGAAGAAGGGATTCACCTTCCAATGGATTGAAGATTTCCAAGAGGCATTTGATATTCTCAAGAGATATCTCTTGAGTCCAATGGTATTAATGCCACAAGTTGAAGGAAGATGACTTGTCCTCTATGTGACAGCTTTAGAGAGATCATTGGGTGATTTCCATTCTTATATGATTGATACTAGGAATGAAAACAACCATTAATATCTCAGTCGAACTATGATTGAGGTAGAAACTTAATATTCATGTATTGAAAAGTGTTTCCTAGAATTAATCTTTACAGTTCAGAAATTGAGACACTACCTGAAACATCATGAGGTCCAATTGGTATCTCGCAATAAACCGCTCAAATTTATCCTTAGTCGCCCAATGCTTATAAGACGTCTGGCATGGTGGGTAGTTATTTTGCAGTAGTTTGATATCCAGTATGTGTCTCAAAAGGGAATAAAGGGCCAATATCTAGATAATTTTTTCGCTGAAAACCCTTTAGTAGAAGATACATCTTCAGATCATGTACTTCCTGACGAGGAAGTCTTTTCTACTCAAGATAATCTTCAAACATGGGAAATGTACTTTGATGGTGCTTCCAGAAGTACAACATAAAAGAAAATGGAAGATCCTAAATTCAACAATGTTGGGTTAGGAATAGTCCTTATTTCCCAAGAAAAGACAGTGTTGCCTTATTCCTTCTTATTGTTGGAAGGCGGTACAAAAAATGATGTAGAATATCAAGCACTTATCACAGTATTAGAGTTGGCGCTTTAGGCACAGGTGAATCCCTTAAAGGTTAATGGTGATTCAGACATGGTAATCAAACATGTCAATGGGGACTATGCTATCAGAAAAGAAGAGATAACCCCTTTGTGTGATTACATCAGATAGTTAATGGAGGAATTTCATTCGGAACCGATATTTTTTTATGTCCCATGATCACAAAATTCCCAAGCTAATGCACTAGCTAATGTAGCCCCAGGTTTGGCAGATCCCAATCCAGATGAAAGAATCATCAGTATTGCCCACCATCGTACAATATCACCTTATATCCAAATCAGAATAGATGAAATCAATGAAATTAGTCCCATTTCTAAATCATATGGTTATACTACATGATGGATGATACTTATTAGGGAATACCTTCAAAATGGAACACTCCCACCTGATAGAGCTGGGAAAGAACAAGTTCGGCGACGTGTAGTCAATTTTAATCTTTATGATAGCCCATATCACCGAAGAAAAATTCTCTACAAGAGAGGTTTTGATGGAATTCTCTTCATATTTATTGATGGTGAAGAGATAATTACTGTCATGAAAGAAGTACATGCAGGAGTCTGTGGTGCCCACCATTCTGGACATAGACTATCTGATCAAATTTGAAGAATTGGATACTTTTGGCCTTTAATGGTACAAGATTGTGTTGATTTCACTAAGAATTTTCATTCATTCCAAGTATGTTCCCACTTTATTCATCTACCCCAAGAGTTGCTTCATACATCTAAATACTCATGGCCACTTTCCACATGAGGAATAAATGTTGTAGGACCTTACCCTTCAGCTACATCCAAGCAGTTTAAGTATATTTTTAATACTACTGATTTTTTTTCCAAATGGACAGTGGAAATACCTCTCAAAAAAATTTACTTCTAAAATAATTTTTAGCTTCCTCAAGTCTAACATCATTAAAATATTTGGTGTCCCTCATACCATATTGACAGACAATAACACCAACTTCTGTTCATTTGAGGTATGGATGTTGTATCAAGAATACAACATCAAATCCAACCATTCAACTCGGTATCATGCAGCGGCCAATGGCCAAATAGAACCCTTCAAAAAACTCATTCAAACATAATGAAAAAGATAGTAGTTGAAGATAAGAAATCATGACTTGATAAACATTTTCATGCTTTATGGGATTATCGAACCACCCCCCGCTCTGTTACGTGGTCAACTCCGTATTCATTGGTATATGGAATAGAACCAGTCTTGCCCATTAAAGTTCAATTACCTTTTATCAGAGTATCCATTTCTGATCAATAATCTACAGATGAACAATCTCAAAAAAAATTGGACGAATTGGAATGATTAGATGAAAGAAATATTGTGCACCATGCACCACTTGGAAGTCTATCAGAATCGAACAGCACATGCTTTCAACAAAAATGTTTGTAGTCATTCATTCATTCAAGGTGAATTGGTAGTGGTCCTCAAAACTCCAATGATACCAGGAAAGAAACCTCCCAAGCTTGAGCCAAAATGGGAAGGACCTTATTCAATACATAAGTTCTACTCCAATGGAGCTTAATCATTAATGTCAATGGATGGAGAACTCATTAAAACTCCAAACAATGTAAGAATCATGAATTAGTAATTTGTGTAAAACAAATACATACTCAACCAACATGATGTTAAAATGTGTTTTCCTAGATACATGATGCTAAAATGTGAAGAAATCATCCCACATGACATTAAACCATTTATTTTCCCAACTACAGGAAAATAAACTGCATTGTCCCCTCTATAGTCCTTACCATAAGACATTAAACTGCATGGTCCCCCCCATCGTCCAACATGACATTAAATTGTGTCCCTTTTTTCCTAAATGATATTAAACTATGCACATTTCCTGCAAGACGATAAACTAAAATACGCCCTAGCTACATGATGCTAAACTATACAGCACCCTTTTGTCCAACATGATGATAGACTATGCATCGTTAGAGTGGTTGTTACCTCTTGTTTCTCACACCAAGCTTGAATCACATGAGCATAGAGTAAGCTTCAACCATAACACCCTCGTTGGGCCACAAACCACTTGTAAGACCCAACATCATCATCGGGGAGTACTCAAGTACAACTTGATCACCAATTCATTTTGAATTGAACTACACGAACTTTGATCTTTTCCCTCTAGGTTGGGTACGTAGGAAACCTCCTGAGGTTCAATCCCAAAACCGATATCTTCACATCAATTCATCTCTATCTCATACGATGTTGATTAGTGAAGCCCCCCCCCCCAAACCAATATATTCACATTGGTTCACCATCGTCCTATCTATATGACGCTAAACTATAAAGTCCCCCATTGTCCTCACTGAAAGACATAAAACTGAATAGAAATACATATTAGCTACATGACGCTAAACTATGCAGCACCAAACCATGCATATGACCCTAAACTATTTTTACTTTTGATCTGAATGACAAAATAATATCGTACTCTTTGACACCATCACCTTAGAGGAAATCATTATCGACATTGATTTCCAACCATGTCATATTCTTAGTACTACATGAATACATGGAAATTCCCAAACCATTAACCTTAGATCAAATGATCATTTCACTAAATTCCCCTTTCACCCATCACTTGTACAAACCAAATATGTACAAAGGGGGTATTTCAAGAACTAAGTATGGTTTGATTCCCATCCTTATGGGATGTGTAGGAATGTTCGAGCATCCCTCAAATCCAGACCGAAGTCTTTGGGCCTAACCCCAAATTACACTTTCAGTGCCTTGACTGAAAAGTCCCCCCTGTGAAAATATGAATGTGGTAAGAAAACCCTGGTCTTCATTCACATTAGTTTTATAAAACACACAATGTGTATTCCTCATTGTGGTCTGAGCTCTATGAACCTAAACTACGATCTCCTATACTCTCGACCCACATGACGTTAAACTGTATTTCAAGAACTACATATGGATTGATTACCATTCTTATGGAATACGTAGTGAAGTCCAGAATCTCAATTCAGGACCCAACCACAACATGATTATGGTCAGCATTGGTCTATGTATCACCTTCAAGCATTGGAAAATTCCCATTTTCATGTGTCATAATCCAAACCTTAAATACTTCCAGATCTCCATAACCATTTTCTTGACATCTATTCACAAAATGTCTTATACCTGGGAATTATTTTTCTTGACTATGTAGCAAGTTCCCCTATGCGGCCTTTCATAAGTAGTCTATATAACAGACCTATCAGCCAAAAGATGCGATTATTTTACTATGAAGCCAATGACCTTAAATGGACCAGCATAATTCAACTCCCTAACGAGTTTTTCAAATAATGGTAATTTCATTATTTGGAGGAAAAAATATTTTATCCTTATTAGTATTAATGAAAATATGTAGGGATCTTCAAAAAAATTAACCATCCTTAACTTATTTTTCCCATACTTTGTTTCATTATTTGAAAGTATTCATGTCTATGGTTTATATTTACCTTCCCTAAGTTTGGGTCAGACCTTCGCAGGAGTGACATTCATCCAATTATTTGGAAATCTTGATGGGGAATATACTCTCTATATTCAAGTACCCCTTTCCATACCACAAACTCTTTGCGTTGGAAAATTTGAATCTTAATAAACTTCCACTGGATTTTTAGCAATAGAAAAGTAAAATTTTTGAGAGTTATATTGCTTGACTATACAACATGTTCCCCTAGGTTTCCTTGTATAAGTAGTCTACATAAAAGACCTGTCATCCAAAAGATGTTATTTTTTGAATATGCAGCAAATGCCCTTAAGTGGCCCTGCAAAATTCATCCCCCTAACGGGTTTGTTAAATAGTCGTAACTTCAATCTTAGGAAATTATTCCTCTAATGTATTTTAACACCTTTTTTCAAATCATCCCTCAGATTCAAATTTTGTTAGGTCGTAGTTTACATGTTTTTCCTTATACCTGAATGTGGTAATATGTTTTCAAACAAATTTTAAAGCAATTCAGTCAATTTTAATCCAATCTGTAAAAGATATTCGACTATAAAAATTAGCCTTTTTATGTCCGACAAACATGACATTAAATTGCAACAAGAGACAGGGTTCCCATTAAATTGGAATCCTATAAAAGGAATTATGAACAAAAGTCGAGTCCCAACTCGCTAAACGTATATATTGTATGATTTAGGCAATATTGAGCAATAAAATATGAAATGTTTGTGGTGTTGTTTGTATCACCCTAGAAAAAATAAAACACTGCTTAAATGCCAATTTCCTTAGGTAAAATTAATTAAAACAAGTAGCAAGAGAATTTAGGCACATATGATTGAAGATGAAAGTGTTTTTCATCGATGCACAACAGTTATAAGGACATCAAATGACTGGATCCTCTTCTCTTTTTCAAGAATTATAATAGGATTTCAACATAACTCTTCATTTGATTTACTATATCCCGAGCTTCATCCGCAATCACTTGATGTTAATTCACTCGACCGTCTTCATTATATTCTGCTTGATGGAGTGCTTTCTTGGCATCTGTGATGGCTTTTATACCATTCATTTGACCTCGTTCCAGTGAATTTTTAATCTTGTGAAGTTCCCAAGTAAAAACATCTAACTATTTTTTAAGGTGTATCTGCTGGAAAACTTTTTCTTTGATCTTATGCTTTAGATCCATTAACATTGCAGCATGATCAGCCTCAGCGAGGGACACTGCAGCCTCAAATTCGCTGATATCGGTCAACTGCCTTGCTCTAGTCAGATCTTGACGATACTTACACTCATGATTCCTCTTTTAGATGACTTGTTTCACTACAGCATGGATCTCTTGATATCCAAAACCTCAAGTCCTAACATGACGAACAAGGATGAAAATCGTGGGATCTTCAAAGACATCTCTTTTAGAGGCACTTTAAATATGATCTTCCATATATTCTGCCTTGCCTTGCGACGTGAGAATTGGAGAGCCTTATGCACCTCTGGGTCTGACTCAGCATCACTATCACAAGAGGGAATATAGTCCTGGATTAATTAACTTAAATAAGTTCCTTATTCTGCTCCTCCCCCCTTACCCTTGGCAATTCACTTTATACTCATGTTGGGGTGGAGGTTGTGGCTTCACCTCCAGATCTAGCCACTGAAATTGACGGCCCTGCATAGTCAATTGAATGTTTTAGTTAATTTCAATGTATAACAAAATTTGTTTAGTTGTCTTGAAAATTAAGTACATCCACAAATATTATTATCTATTACCCAACTGTAGATCAGCTATATGAGAAGGCTCTTCCCCATCTTTCCTAGCTTCATCCGGATTTTCATGACGGGTTTCCTGAAGCTCATCCAAGTTAAGCTCCACCTGAGCTAGCATCTCTGCAATAGTGGGGTTGTCTCTACGCACTTCAGGCATCGGCAGGTCAGCATCTTGCTCAGATGGAGCTATACATTTCAACCAATAATGGTTAGAGAAGTAATAAGATATTTTTAATAGGACGAAGGATAACACTCACGTCCAAAATCATCTAAATTACATGGTAATTTAACATGATCTAAAATTTATTCAAAAGATACACCATATTTTGTCATTTCATCCAGGGATATATTGATCCCTTGTTAGTCTCACCAGTGGGAGCATTTGATATGTCTTTTTTATGACCTTCATCCTATGACCTCTGACCCCGGACAACTTCTTCAAACAAAATTATGGAATCAGTTGTAGTGCCCGCTAAATTTTCTAGTTCAGGTGTCGAACACACAGCATTAGAGTGTGGAAGTCAGTTGATGTTTTATTCAACATTCTATGAAGTGTTGTTAATTTACCAGAAGTAGACTCTTCTATCCTTACAGCAGCAAGAAGAGCAGCTAGGTTAGCTTGAATATGAAATCATTCACCAGCACCCTCCATCGTCCTCAGAGGAGAGTTAGTCCTCTCCCTTAGAGGAGAAATTGAAGAAGCCCCTATAATCCCATGAAATATGAGAAATCCTTTCATGAGTTGGGATTCATCACTATCTGAAGGACTTACCACTACTGATGAAGCGTTTAGCTGTGGACTTCTCCCTTCGATGTCTTTGCATCTTTGGATTTTTGGGTGTGTTGATATCATCACCTCCAAATACAGGTATTGGAGAGTGAAAATCCCTTTCTATCTCCTCATCCATGGCTTTCCGGCCTAGAGATACCTCGCCCGGCTCGCGAGGAGATTCAGTAGTTTCAATGGCAGTACCACCAGGGCTATACTGTGGTGATGGAACCTTAGCAGTTCTTTTCTTTACAAGCTGCAGGATGAAGAAAATAATTTCCATGAGTAATAATGTTTTAACTGAAATCATGTTGCAAATAAAATAATGAAGGAGGCTTACATCTTTAGGAGTCACGTAATCGTGCCACTCCCCATCTATTGAAGCAGCAATCCCCTCAGTGGTGCCATGATCCATCATTTCCTTTACTCACTTGGTGATAAAAATGGAATCATCAGTGTCATATATGAGCATCTACTGCTCTTTGATGCAGGCCCACACTTCATCGAAGTTATCCTCGAAATGGATATCCTTAGAGGCCCGAAGATTCACTACTCTAGGGATGTTTATCCCTTCGCATATGTCCAGCCAGGTGGTTTCAACATCGCTATATAAAATCCTCCATGTCTAGACAATCTATGGTCGTAAATATTCAACATGTTCACGAGAAGGCTGCGAGGAGGGTCCAACAATCTTGGACATCAACTTCTTCCCAGCTCCTACAATCATAGATAAAGGATAAGAAAATGAAACTTGTTGCTCTATAAAATACAGGAGATTAAATTTCCTCAATGATATAACTCACCAAGAGTCGATGGAGTATTTCTCTTAACTCTTGCAGGAGTATTATATATGCCACGAGGCTGCTTTGATGCATGTTGTGCCTCATCATCCCCATCCTGGGAATCCAACGAATCAGCCTCGGGTGAGGAACCTGGTGAATCAGCTCTGGGTGTGGAAGAGTCACCTTCTGGATGATGGGTTTCTTTCCTGACAGTTCTTTTTTCCCCACCCGAGGAACCAGATGATTCAGCACCACTTCAGGGTATGATGCTACCTAGTTCTCGGCATACCATGTAGTCAAGTGACTCGCCGCTCCAGCATGTAATAGATCAAACACTACCCTGGTCTTCTCCATAGTTGTATGCAACCATAGTTGTTGGGAAACCATTGGCTGCTGCACTGATCTAACATGAACAGAATGGGATACAACAATCTGATGCAACCACTTGAATTGGCGTGAAAGTATTTATAGAGCATGGGCCTCACATATAATCTCTCCGTCAATTCTAGTGGCCAATACACCATCTCTGCAAGCCAACATGTATGACCTCAAATACAGGCTAGTAATTCCATCATAAAAAAACCGCCCTGTTGGTGGGTTTCCATAAGGAAAGAAATGTAATTCCTTGAACGTGCTCAGCCTCACCTTCATATCATAGGAGTTGAGGGACAACCGAAATATTCTAGAATAAGCCTACCCTGATGGACTAAAAGAACTTCCAGGAAACTATACTTCACTCTATACAGCATATTTACTGACTTGAGTGGTTACCCATCCCCAAAAAACTAGGAATGGTCCCGCTATTCTCTAAGGAGACATACCCATATAGACATGGGGTATGCTCCTGTGAATCTTCTCCAAAATTGTGGTGGCTAACCCAACCATTTTCCTCTTAGCCAACTTGGCTGCAACAACGAAGGTCTCTAGGCTGACGCCTCCCTTCGAATCCCTAATTGGAAAAAGATAATCACTGAGCCACAAATCTAAAAATCCCGCCAGACGGATATTTTCTGGGATCCTTTGGTCCACTCCATACCCTCACATTTCAAACTCTCCCACTTCTCGAGTTGGCCAGAATGTTCCAAGAGCACCCGTCTTCTCTATTCTGGGGAAGTAGGTAGGACGAGTACAGGTTGGACCCTTCTCGTTTTTCATGATAAAAAACATATACATCCACTCCTATGGATGAATATCCTTTCTATAATGAGTTTTTGTGGTCATTTATTTCTTAAGCTTGTGGAAAATTATAAAACATTATCAAGCCAAAGATGGAGTCTTCTCTGAATCATTCCATGTCGCCTTGAATGGAATGAATTCATCATAAATATCACCCAAAATTAGAGCCCCTGAGATCTTGTAGACATCCCACAAACTGATTCAAACTTCTCCATGAGTCAGATGGAAGGAATTGGTTTCTGGGATCCAATGGATGATATACTCTGGCACAATGTTATCATTTCTGTTGACATATGTCTGCCTAGCACAGACAGCTTCATATATTGTAGCTTCCTTCTGATCTTCAACAAACTCTGCATAGGTTTGTCGCACCCAATATTCCCACATCCATGTCGGCTTCACACCTCCTCCAGGACGTAGGTCTCAACTCTTCTTCCCGCCTTTATATTGATCCATCTTAGAATTTCAGAAGAATGAGGGATAACAATGCAGCTGCAGCTCAGGCTTGTGAGGTTTCAGATCTAGGTCACAAGGGCTATGATGCATTATGTAGGCCTTCTCCACTGTTCCATCATTAAAAAATGATCCTTCAACTGAAACATTTGCTGAAGAAAAGTTGGTGTAAGTTTGAAACCAAGAATGCGGGAGTTAATTTTTCGCCTCCAGAATGTTGACTCCTTGCAGATGACCATGACCATATAAAGGCTAGTTAATGCTCTGTGGGAAATTGACATGATACTTCTTCAAGTACTTGGCCAAATATGGGAGAGTTTTGTCGCAGATATCATAGTAATCATGCCCAACGATTTTCATCATGTCATCAATCTTCTTCTTATCCAACTCATCAGCCGATCCAATTCTTCTTGGAGCCATTGAATCTGCCCAACGGTCTTATAATTAACATTTAAGTAAGTCAGTTTATTCATCAAATTTGTGACGAAATCGACTAAATTTCTAAGGCATTTAGGAGCGCAAGTATAATTTTGGCACGCAAGTCTAAGCCAGTCACAAAAGTTGTACCACGCTAGTACGGAAGCGCATGTCAGAAAAGACTGAGGAAGCGTGACACAATGAACAGAAGCGCGGATGGGCCAAAATCCAAGACACCTGCGTGATGAGAGCAAGATGCATTCAAAAGCTGGATTCGTTGCAAGAAGTGATGCCTATATTTATAGGTGATCCAGAACCTTGTGTGCCGCAACCTGCACGCCTCATACATGCATGCCTCCTACCTGCGTGCCCAAAATCCTTGGTCTTATCCTTTATCTCATAGTTAAACCCTCTTTCCTTTTTTCAGATCCAAATCTGAGGGGGGACTTTTTTTGACGCTCTGTTCTTTCATAGAGTCTAAAGATTGAATAAGAGACGTACCTCATGAAAAAAGAGGGAAAACCATCAAGAATTTCACCTAGGGATTAAGGCGCACTGGTATACCTATGTTCCAGCCTTGGGTGCACATGTCACTTGTACATCAGACATGAGGCGTGCAAGTCACTTGCATGCCCTAAATGAAATTTCTCCCAAACCCTAGGTGGCCTATAAATACCAATTAGGGGCCCCCCATTTGTAGGGAAGATTTTCCAAAACTCAGAAATAAGCTCTGGTCACCCTAGTCTCTGCTTGAAGTCTTTCGAACACTTATAAGGTAATTATTTACCTAGAATGGAAGATATAAAGAGGAAGACTAAGCCGTAAGTGTTATAACTCATCAACACTTGCATGCCTAGGTGTCCCGACCTTAAGGGAAACAGACACACTTGTGCGACACCTTTCCCTCCCAAGGGAACTTGCGCGCCAAACTTCTGGAAACATCTATGGATAATACTAAGGGCATTAGCCAAGTCTCACACAAGTATTACCCTATAGATTCTCCTTTGCCCAAGTGAACTCCTGTCATGCAAGTATACATGCGCGACCAGGACATGTGCCCCAAACCAATACTTGCGTGCCTCTTTCCAGTTCACTTACTTTCCTCAAATTCACCTATCCTCTTCAAGATTTATCCTTCAAAACCCTATTAAAATTTATTTGTGGCATGTTTCCTTTGTTGGCTTCCTTATCTGAAAGGAATTCTATGGAACATCTCTCAAAACCTCATTATTAACATAATGTTATTTCACTATGGTTAGTGATTTCCTACATTCAACCTCATCCTTTAAAGATGTGAAGATCCCTAATTTGGGCATCCTCCTTAGCAGTAAGCCCCAATCATAAATCCCCTTTAATTTGGGCATCCTCCTTAAGAGTAAGCACCAAGTTCCCAAATCTGTGCATCCCCCATAAGAGTATGCCCAATGTTCCCTAATATGGGCATCCTCCTTAAGAGTAAGCCCCACATTAGAAGTCCCCTTAACCTGGGCCTCATTTAAAGGAGTAAGTCCCAGTCATAATTTCCCTTATCCTGGGTATCCTCCTTAGAAGTAAGCCCCATGTTCCCTGTTAATGGGCATCCTACTTAGGAGTAATCCCCAAGTTACCTAATCTGGGCATCCTCCTTATGAGTAAGCCCCAAATTAGGAATCCAAATTTCCATAAAGAAAAAAATACCTTTATGGACCCCGTTAATGGGCATCCTCCTTAGGAGTAAGCCCCAAATTAAGAATATAAATCTCCATAAAGCACAAATACCATTATGGACCCCGTTAATGGGAATCCTCCTTAGGATTAAGCCCCAAGATCCCCCTAATTTGGGAATCCTCCTAATGAGTTATCCCCAAGTTAGAGTATCCAAAACTATTTAAAGCACAAATACATTTATGGACCACGTTAATGGGAATCCTCTTTAGGAGTAATCCCCAAATTATAAATCTAAATCTCCATAAAGCACAAATACCTTTATGGACCCCATTAATGGGAATCCTCTTTAGGAGTAAGCCCCAAGTTCCCCCTAATTTGGGCATCCTCCCCAAGAGTAAGCCCCAAGTTAGAGTATCCAAATCTCCATAAAGTACAAATACATTTATGGACCCCATTAATGGGAATCCTCCTTAGGATTATGCCCCAAATTAAAAATCTAAATCTCCATAAAGAACAAATACCTTTATGAACCCCGTTATTGGGAATCCTCCTTAAGAGTAAGCCCCAAGTTCCCCCTAATTTGGGCATCCTCCTCGAAGTAAGCCCCAAGTTAGAGTATCCAAATCTCCATAAAGCACAAATATCTTTATGGACCTTGTTCCTAGGATTCTTTTTGGAAGTAAATCCTAGTCTTCACCTACTTGGGATGTCACACATACATATTCCCCATATCATTCCTTATGACCGCATCTTTCGTGGAAAAAATTGTGAGGTTTACTGATACCTCTTTTTTCTGACACCGAGCATGAATCACGTGAGCGTAGAGTGTAAAAGTAACCACGAAACATCTCTTTTGGCCGTTAATCATACGTAAGACCCACACTTTATAACTGAACTACGTGGTCTTTGATCTCTGCCTTAAATGTAGAGTATGTAGGAAGCCTTCATAAGGTTCAATCCCATCACTCATTAATTATCATCCATCCCATGTGATGTTAAAATATATCTTAATTCCGGAACTACATGGGTTATGATTCCTCTCAAACAAGGATACATAGGTAGCCCATCTGCGGGTACGATCCCAACTATGAAATAATTCATTTCCTTCTGAATGGCAATAAACTTCAGGTTCCCCCTTGAGTGGATTGAATACCAATATGGTCATCATAATGGCTAAGAGATTTCTATATAATTTACTGAAGGATACCATTGAATAATAATATCCAATACATAAGGATGATTCTCCATTGATTAAGAACCTCAAATACAAATAAAATATTCTCTAAATCTCATACATATCGATCAATGATTTCCAAATCTAATGGAAAACTCATTTTCATACTTGGTGAATTAATAAGGATTCATGAACATAACTTAAATCTATAAAAGAGTCCCGGAGTAGGTAATAATTCCCCTAAAAATGGTGTGATTAGCCTGAACTCCCGTCTTTTTGACCAATAGAAATTATTAAGCCTCATCGGTCCACATATAATGAGCACCTACCTTTGGAAAGTATGTCCAAATGGATATAAAATCATTGGATGTTACCAGTTCATCGAATAAAACTGTTAAAAACTGATTGGAAAGTTTGAACCTTAGACAAAAAAGGTCATCTCAATTTTCAAAATAAAAACACAAAGCCCAAGAACTTCATCGATGCATCACTAAATACAATAAAAATTTATCCACTTGTGGGAAGTGTGACTATAGGTGCATCAATAAGGCTCATTTTCCTACCCTAAACCTATCTTCATAGTCATCAATCCATCAATACTTGACTCCCTTATCTATTATCCTGGTACGTGGGTATAAAAACATTGATATATTTCTCACAAATCAACGATAATACCAAGGTAACCCAAGGAAACTATTGATATATGTCATAGATTTTGGCGTTGTACATGCTTAAACTGCTTCTATTATTGAAGGGTTCATAGATATCCCATTTTATATTATGATATTACCTAGGAAATATACATCCTTAAATAAAAACTCACATTTAATTTACTTGGCATAATTATTCATCTATCAGAAGGTCTATATCATTGTGCTCATATAATCTTCACGTTCCACCTTTCATTAGATTATAATAGAATATCATTTTTCAAAACAACCAAAAAGCTCGCTAGATAATTTTTAATTACTACATTAATCATTTACATGATGTTTTTAGTATCATTATTGAGTCAAAATGAAATTACATTGAACTCATCATTATCACAACAAGAATGAAAATCGGTCTTGGGTATATCGTCTTTATTTACCATTACATGATAATATACCAAATGAAGATCCACCTTGGAAAAGTATTGTTCTCCTCCTAGATGATCAAAAAAATTCATCAATACATAGAATAGTATATTATTTATATATCGTGATTTTTTTGTCAATAGATAATTGATTCCATTGCACAATTACCCATCCTTCTTCTGGAAGAAGATGACTTGTGCACCCCATGGTGATTCACTTGGGAATATCAAAACATTATATACATTTAGAAATATTTTTTTCATTATCTCATAATGTTATATAACATCAATTATATAATGATTCATGGATAATGGTAACTCCCAATGTATACATTCGATTGAAAATTCAACCTCTCAGTTATGAGGAAGTCTAAGAAATTCCTCAAGAAATATATCAGTGCATTCCATCTGAATGTGTATGTCCCCAAAAATAATTATTTCCATAGACTCAACTATTTGGGATCGATATTCCTACAAATAAGGAAATAATATCCATTCATGATATATTTATTCTAATGAATATTCAACCTCCACCTTGAAATTGTATAGAATCCGAGGACGATTCAAGATATGAAAAGTGATATCCTTCTCCTAAAAATTTATGTTCGCTCTATATAGGAAAATAGAATCCATGCCTTTTATTTGATTAAATTCCACCAAAGAGAGTTTAAAATGGTTTTTTTGGATGTTATTCCAATAAATATTGATTGGGGTGGAGTTATATACTTTTTATTCAAAAGTTCCCCCTTGGTTGTTCTCACTGATAGATCTACTTCCATACTTTTTGGATGTGTTTGAATAGTTCTATTAAACCTTCACGATATGAAGGAATGTGTAAAAACCATTGGAAAAAGTATGTTCTCAATTATTTAATTAATAACTAAAGTACCTTTCACCACTTCATTGTCCACGTCTACCCAGTAGTTGTGGTGAAAAAAGATCACCCGTAAAACCTTTGTGGTCATTGGTTGGCACTGAACACCCTTGTCATTGTGAATTGGATTGAAAAGTGATCTGGTACCTTGTAAGTGATACAGTAAAAATTGACTTTAGAGTTTACCAGTTCATTCCACTCATATAAAGCAGTAGTGAGTTTCTCCTCTTGAAAATCACTATTTAGTTTTCCTTCCCACTGCTAAAGACTCTCTTTGTCCCCCTAAAGCAATTTCCAGGGTGCTTCTCTTGACAACTCATACAAGTGGGATGTTGAATATTCATAAACTATTAGATTTATTCAAATGACCACTATAATTGAACTCTTATTTTCCCTTTTTATCCCCATGATGCCCTTAAGATTCCCCAATTTCCATTTAGTCTTTAAGGGAACGTCACACAATTTCCACATAGCTATAAAGGTCTTAGATCACCCAGGCTTTTGTAGACTATGTTTTAGACCACACAAAATGTGGTCAACCATGAAAACATGGGAAAAAATTAATAGAGGTGTATCATGAATGTATTTTCAATTTTTCTTCGTACTCTTTAATAGATTCATCATTATTTTCGTGACGGTAATGAAATATATTTCTTTTTTACATCAGAGAGTGTGGGGAAGATATTTGTTCAATAATATTTTCTAGAATTCATTCCACCATATAACTTCAATATCTTCCTTAGGCTTTGTAATCATAATTAATTTCCACCATTGAATATATTATATCTTTATATGATAAACAACCAGTAAAACCATTTGTTTCTTAGAAAATTGATGGGATGAAAATATCTTATCGATGAAGGTGATCATTTGTTCCATGACTAAGGGTTTAGATGATTTATTGAATGTTAGAGAACATTTTCCCCTAAAGGAATCAATTATAGCATATTCTCTATTGGGGGGGGGAGGTGGATGATACTCCTCATGTAGGTTTTTATTAAGAACCTAAGTATGTTGATAGAATATGTTCATAATTTTTGAGATTCCTGCTCCCATTAGGTTGGTCCCCTTATTGTGGAAGGGATCTCATTTCCCTTTCCATTGATTGTTTACCATATTCCTCCTATTTATTTCAACTCACATGAATAAAATGAAACCTTGGGATAATTATTTATAATATATTAAATAAATAATTGGTATTTAATGAAATTAAAGGGACAACTAATAACTGAAATTTACTTCCTTAACATATGAATTTATATTATTTTATCAACAATATCCATGATCTATTTACTAATATATATTCTTATTGTAATTTTTTATTCTATTAAAAATAGTTCATAATGATCTTGGGATTTTTCTAAATCATATCTCTAGGGAGTGTCAAAATCTGTGTGTAGTGTGGAAAGTTATCGTGGACTAGGTTACGCCCTGTTGGGCCTAACACACATTGTCAGAGTAGTTATCCCTTGGTAAATTTGATCCAAAATGACAGCTACATTTAGTATTCAAAAATGGTCATATTTTATATAATACAAATAAAACAAACATTAAAAATCTTATGTATTGTTTAATTTTCTTATTCTTATGCCTATTTCTATCTCTTCTGTTTTCTAATCCTAATCCCAGAAATAACTAAATTGTTCCCCTAATACAAAATAATACAACCCCACTATATATTTCACATTTATATATGATTTATTACATAATGTTCACATAAGAAAACCCATATGATTGATATTTCAGGTGACTTTTTCAATTAAGTACATTACATAAAAGCATAATATGTTAAATACGTCAGATTTATTGATAATTTCATTGACACTCTCATTATTAAAACTACTTGGGATAACCATGGGACATACATAATAAAGTAGTGATCTAAAAATCCATATAAGGGAATAAGAATTGAATAAGTAAATACATGTTATAAAATATTCATACTAATGGGGAATAAAAGAATGATGAATAATAAGGTATGATGTATCATGATAATCATAACATGTGAAATGTAGGAATATCATGAAAACATTTTCAAAAAAAAAAGGTCAAAGATAACTACCCCGGATACATATTGGTATAAGTCCCATAAACGAACCTCGTTCACTCCCTATCTCAAAATTATGTCTCATGTGATGAAAAAAATAAAAAAAATACTTGGATCACTATATAATTCCACACACACTCATTACATTAATTTCGGTCTCATGTTTACGCATGCCACATATATCATACCACATGGATTCATTCATCAACATGATTTATGGAACAATAAATGATTCTAGAATAAATAAATTTAAGTCCAAATTCATTGAATTATAACATATAAATAGGAATAAAATTTATAGGAAATGAGTATGGTATTTACTACACAATTTTATTGGCATGGAAGAATCCCAATGAAATTTCTATAGTATAACAACATCGCATAAAAATTCATCAAATGGGTTGATGAGAGAATAACGGGTTTGTCTCATTTCGAAATCAATTGGGAAGTAATTGGGACATGGAAATAAATTTCCCAACATTAATAATTTTAAATGGAATGTATAATATAATAAATAATCTTAAATAAAGTGGAGAAAGAAAAGATACCTTACTTGTGTGTCTGACTCTTAATGCATGGTAAGAACTTATTGATTACTTGAGGGAACCATGGAAGGACTATAGAAAATGAAGGTAAGATTAAGGACATTGTAAATGAATTTTTATTGAATATTAGTGGGAGGTTTGGTTGGTTTACATAATAAAATATTTGGGAATTATTTATCATTTCATAGACTTTGTTTTTTGAAAATATATAATAAAATTAAAAAAAACCCGAAAGCATCCATTAGTATTTTCTCCAATTTTCCTGGATAATGAGAATGTATTACATTATTTTATATGTACAAGGGAATAAAATTTATAAAACAATAATTGAGTTTATTTGGACTTGATTCATACTATTAATGAAATGATTTTTGAAAACATAATATATATTAATGGTTTTGGAGGATTCATACTCGCTTTTTAAAATAATAAATAATCATAAAATAGCATTATTTTAAATATATATATATATATATTTCATATAAACCTTTTATATTATTTATTACATCCCATTTAGTTCATTATGATTTCATAATTCTCATAAGTATATGTATGTGGTATTAAATATTTACCAGAAAATTTGATTGACTCAGAAAAGTATGAAATAGTAACCGTTGGATAATTTTTATTCTATTATTTCAAAGAAATAATCATTTTATCTAAATAATTTTATATATGTGTGTATTGTTACATTTAAAATAAGAATAACAATTTTTTGATAAATGATGGTTTTATGAAAAAAACTGTTCTGAATCCTTCATTAAAATAACATTTGAATTCATTAAAATTAAATGGTCATTTATATATCATATATATTATTTAATAGTAATGTTTTATGGAAATATTATTTATTTCAAAAATATATTAAATCTTGAAAATAAATACATTAATTGAATTTTCATATTACACAAAAATACAATTTATGTTTTATAATTTCCAAATTAAAATAATTACATAAACATTGCACTACGGTATTGAAACATGCCTCTTTGAAAAAACAAAACAATTATTAAGTGTATGATGCGTGATGTTTAGATCTTCATATGTTGGTTTGAATAACATGGTTTGGGATGTGATCTTGATGAGTATGTACTTTTTTCATTAATTGTATCACTCATGATTATGTTGTTGGATCCTAGCTTGGTCTTGGCCAATGGAAAATAACAATGATGATATCTTCGTCAGAGGATCTGATAAATAGGTTTCATTGGGGATGATCCTACTAGTTTATAACATCACTAAATTTTTATGTGCCAACTTTATTTGTTAAAATCCTATATTAATACTAATATTATGATCACCGGTCAACAACAATATTATCAACGGTAATGTTTCTTTACAGTATTTTAAATCTGATTTAATATATAATTAATGAATTTAATGTGTTCTATATTACTAGATTATATTATAAAAAATTTAATTAACTCGAAATCTAAATGTTATTTATAACATTTCCGGTCATTACATTGAAAATGACGATCAATTCTTTAAGAATTTTGGGTTTTTATTAAATTCACATCTTCTACCAAATAATTGAAATAGTAATATAACCACATTTTCAAATTTTGGATTAATTATTTATATATTTTTAACATTTAAAACCATTTGGAAGAACATAACTGTGATACTACAATTATAATGAAGGGACATTTTGTAAATTTCAAATACAATAAAAAAGAAACATTCCTTTTATCTTCATATAAATAAAGTAATAAATGTCATTTAGGGTAAAAACTATATGGACTGTTCTCAAACATTTTTTAAAAATTAAGGATAAAATTATTATTTTAAATAATTCAGTTTTTTATATTAAATAAACATTTCTTAAAATTGTTTTATAAAATATGGATATTGAATGATAATATACTCGATCAAGAAGATTAATAACAAACTTTTTTATTTTAAATATTATTTCTCTCAATTAATGTTCAACAAAGTGTATAGGTTGGATGAGAAAAATTGAACTAAAAACATGTTTCTATATTAAAAACATAGAATATGTCGATGAAGGAATTATAATAATATTCCATCAACGAATGGTATAATTTGTCCATGAAAATGAGATTGTATAATAAATTTTTAACTCTCTCATATCTTTTAAATTATAACCCAATGAACATTTCAAATTGAATTTGATATATGGAAATCATGAGTCAATATATATTCATTATAATTACATCATGGGGGATGTATATACACCCAAAAAAATTAATTGGTGTACAATAACAAATATGATTCAATGGTGTTGAAATTGAGATATCATACAATACAATGATCATATCAGTGGAATGGGAATTAATCAATGAAGTGATTATGTGTGACAATATTAAATCTAATAAAATAATTTTAAATACAATATAATACTATAAAATATCATTTAAAATATAATCATGACATTACATAGTCCGTCGAGTAGAAGTACAAACAAATAAATTGAAACTAGATTTAATTAACTATTTACCTCACACTTCTATATTGTTAAAAATTATTTAATGTCAAGTGTAATGGTTTTAAAATATTTTTTAGTTTTTTAAAAACCATTTTCGTATTTATAATATCATACATTATCCACATATAACATCGCATCACCCATATGTCAATAGTGTTTCATTATTATCATTGTTTCGAGTGTTAACTACTTACCTTTCTAATTTATGTTTTATCATGGATGTTCATGTTCTTATTAATAGCCTATATATTCATCATATATAAAATAATATTACTTTTATATACTTTTTATTTATTCGTTTGATACATTATTATAATCATTCATTAATAGTCGGAATGGAAAATGCATCATACTTCTTAATGGAAGTGGTTATACGTTAGCACGTTGGAGCTAGGATACAATTTTGTAATAGGGAAAAGTTCAAGGAAGATGATAATTTTTTTAATTTAAAAAAAAATTATTATGTAAAAATTATCATTTAAGTTCATTATTTCTATCATTATGTCATGCCATGTAAGGCAGTGGTGGAAAAACATGACATCGACTATCGAGGCAGTAGTCCACTGAACACATGAGTGAATGTTTTACTTCACATTTAATGGAGAAGGAGATGGATAAATTTTTTTACATAAACCTAATTAAATATTAGTATATGTGATATACTGGTGTTGTTATATTTTTATTTCTTGGACATAAATGAAGGCCGAAAAATTATATGTAAAATAAATGACCTACCTTAAAATGATTACATTCTCTAAGAGAAATCTAATTAAGTACACTTAATAAGGACCCATGGGTCGGTATTTTTAGAATAAAAAAACATATAAAACATAGATAAGGATTTTTTAGTGTGTTTTTTGGAATGGGATAGCTAATTTAAATTACTCAGGTTCTATAAATAAGTGAATGAATGGATTTTAATTATAAATATCAGGTGTGTGCCATGATTTTAATTTTTCAATGCATTAATATAATAGTATGTCACTATCATGAAATAATGGATACAAAATAAATCATATTCATAGTAAATAATTTTAATGTTGAAATAAAACCAATAGAAGAGGTTTAAAAATGAAATTCAGTTATTTTAACTCAAATAATTTTGTTTAACCGTATTTTTTCTTATTTTTAAATTAACCCTCACAAAACAAATTCAATTAAAAAGCATTAATATTTTAGTTATTTTTTGAAAATTTGTTGATAAAATTTTCAACAAATGAACTTTATTACCAATTTTCTTCCAAATTTTCCATATTAATTTTGTTTAGGTTTTTTAATTAATTTAAAGATTTTTTTCATAAAATACCATTAATGAGAATTTTTAAAACTTTTTATTAATTTGAGTTTAATGGAATCAATATGAAAAATTAATTTTAATATAAACTTTTTTTCTAAATATTTTTCATTATTAATAAAAATAAATTTCAACGATATAATAATTAATCCAAAAAATATTTTTTTAATGTTTATAAAATCATTTACATTGATTTTTATACTACATGAACATGCACCGTGTTATCATCGTATAATATTTCAATGTAATAATTTCTTTTCTAGAATTTTTAAAACAAAATTAAATTATAAAAATAAATTAAGAATTACAAAAATTATATTTTATATGAATTAATAAAATATTATTATCTTTATTTAATCATAGAATGGAAATGAAAACCAAGAGAGTGACCTTTTGTAATTTTCATTACATAAAGTAATAAGTATGTCATAATCAATGGAAAATGGAAACAAAATTACATATATTAGAATTTGGTATTTATATGGTGCAATGTAACCATAAAATTATATAAGGCCATGTTTTGTATTGATTTTAAAACATCATCTCATTTCATTAACTCTATTTTGTCCATTTTACCCTTAATAAGGTGATAAATATTTACATTAGCTATTATTTATATTGAAAAAATAAAAGGTCCCCATAAAATCCCAGGTAAACAAAGAAATAATACATTTTAATTTTAATAAATATTTTTTGAAATAAGTATTAATTTTACTTTAGTGGGGTTTCTATGTTCGATGAAGTACCTAATGCATAACAACGAGTTTTTTTTGAAACCATACAACACACAATAGTAATATAATATTATTATTTTAAATGGTAGTTAACTCCTAGACATTATATTAGAAGGAATTAACAAAACTAACAACAATATGGATATACATGTTTGTCAAATTATTTCACATTTATCCAATAATACTTACAGGCTTAAAATTTAAATGAATCTAATTTTAAGAATAATTTATTTTAAAAGGATGATTTACTACCTTTTGATAGAGAACCCTATTTAAATCTATTATTGGTCTCTTTTATATATTGTAGTTGATAAAATAAAATTTTTCTTTAAAATTGGGATATAAAAATTCACTTTGTAAAATATTGTTATTTTTCTAAGAAAACCCATTTTTTGATTAGTAGTGAAAAATACTGTATTTTAATTCAAAACATCATTTTAATATTATTTATTTATATGAATAGATTTTATTATTTATTGGGTTTTAAGTGTAATTATATTATGTTTATATCGTTTAATTAAATGTTGGTCATTTAAAGTAATTCACTTTGAAATGGGACATAAATAAGTGTCAATCTTTTGAAAGTTATTATTTCTTAAAAAGAGCCTTTTGTTCTGACAGCGGAAATTAATTTTAAAATAATTTCATCCACTTATATATTTTGAATTTGTAAAAATAAATTCTATATTTGGAATCAGGGGGTCCAAATTGTGTAAATATGTATCTTTTATTTTTTGACAATATGAATATTAACTTCAGTAAAATTTTTATTTACAATGGTTAAATGGTAAATCTTGTAAATAAGGATAAAAATATTATTATTATAATATAAAATTCCCCCACCATGTGTCATAATAATATTTGTTAATATATGGTCAAACAAGGGAATCATTGTGTCAATTTTGGGACCCCATAAATCCACTGAAGTGTGATAATGACTCTTTATATTAATTTATTTAAAGTAAAGACAAAAATTAAATATACATATATCTTTTAGTAAATCAATTTTTACATGGGGATATATATGTTTTCTATTTGAATATAAATATTATATGGAAATATAAAATTATTTCCTACATTATTGTATTTATTTTCCAATTTTTAGGCATCATATAAATTATATTATTTATGACACAATAATGATGTAATGCTTTATTCATTAACAAATGATACAAATAAATAAGATTACAAATATTAAAATAATATCCAAAACCAGTCCAATTATTATTGGATGATTTTAATTAGACCATGAGTCATATTATCCTAGACTATAATGTGTTTTGGGATTTTTAGAAAACGAAAATCCATATATAACAAAATAATATTTTCACACTTTCTTAAAAAGCCATGCCTCCCCCTTATAAAAGGACACAACTTCTAACCCATTCCTCAGACCTCTCAAACCCATTGGATCATCCTCCCCCTACCCAAATAAACACTCAATATCTCTCTATTCCACCTAGAAGACATACCTTAGGCATAAGGAACTTCACATAAATCTTTTGGTTCAATCCAAAGGGAGATACCCTATTTAAAGGTAATGTCTTCTCTTAAGTCCTTTTGATTTATTTTACATTCCATCCCAATAAACCCTTTTTATTCAATTAATCTATAACAAAACCTGTATCCAAAATATACTATGTTATTTTTATGATAAGTATTATAACAACACTTACACACACCCCCATCTAATGGGTAAAGAACATACTGTTTCTGTGGATGGTGAACTACTGCCTCACGAAATGATGATTGTTCAAATATCTCCTACCACCTCTCATAGTGGCCATTAAGATGGATATATATATATATATGATATATATTATATTTATATTTTATCTATTATTCTTCTTTTTCATTTATATAATACGTTTATGGTTTAAATTATGAGTAAACGATGTAAATTAATTTGAGGAAGTGCGGACAACCACCCCCTCAAAGTGATATGACACATTCATGCCATACGTGGGACCAATAAAAGATGGAGTTAATGAAATAGTATATTATATTATACTATAATTATAATATAACTATGTATAAATAGGTATTCATTCAATTAAAATACGATATAGAAATTAAAGTAGTGTTCATGCGTACGTACCTGCTTACTGTGTCCATGAACGGTGCATTTCATTTCTTATCTCTAAATGTTATGTACTATTATAAATACATATATATGCTAGATATATATGATATATATGATATATAAATCATTAATATCATTATTTAGTCAATGGAATCTTGACCACATGTACAAATTTTAATTATAAGTAGTTCATTTTTGACTCAAGTACCAAATATTGACAAAACAACCATTATTAACATAAATGATTACATAATATTTTTAACATGGGTTTGAGTTATATAAAATGAATAATAAACTTTAAAATGTTTCTTAATGAATTATAATTTAACATATGTTTATTATTCATGAAGAACAAGGAACAAGAAAGTCTAGTTGGACACGGGTAATGGGTTTCTTATCTCACATTTAATTCTATTAGATTTCCATTATTTTCCACTAATTTATAGCATGTGGTGTACTGTGAAATATAATTAGATATATATTATCATGATTATTTTATATTAAATTTATTATATGAATAATTTTGTGGTTGTTATCTTTTGGTCATACGACTAGATTGATTACATAATGGTAAGGGATTTTCATCTCACTTTTTATTCCCGTGAGATTCATGGAATATTTTCCACTATTAAATTTTGTGTGGTGTATATACTGCCCATGAATTTATTAATTTTGTAATATAATTCTATTTATGGGTATTTACATCTTCATTTTTAGATCCTCTTTTCATGGGTTGTATGTTTCGTAAGTTACCAAATCGGTAAGGGAACCTTTTAACCCTACTTCCATTCCTTCAGTTAATCTTCTAATTCTTAATTATGTCATTCTATGATTTTGTGTGGAATAAATATTTATTTATTTAAGTTTTATTTAAACTACCATTTTTTTTGTTTATAATTTTGATACATATAATCACTCCATTTAAAAATTTTCAAGTCATTTATTTCAAATTGATAAGTGTAATTTCCACTCAATTTCCATTCATTGAGTTAAACATCCAAGTCTATGGTTTTGTCTTAAAAAGAACATGTGTGAATGTCCTAGGATTTATTTACACTAAATATCCAATCATATTGAGTGTATTTATATTTTTCACACATTATTATGTAATTTATTTATCCTTAATCTAAGAATACAATTTTTATAAGGGATTTTGTCTCAATTTACATTCCAATGAGACTTCATTGTCGTTAAGAGCCAATTCACTCTAATATGGTGTATATACTTCCATTTTACATATTACATTATGAATCTATTTATTCTAATGATATTATGGGGTTTTTATTAAACTTTATTCCTCAATTATTTGTATTCAAGAGTCTCTCATATTGTTAAAAACTCTTTAACTAAAATACCTATTTAAATGTTATTAATATTTATTCTTCTAAATCATTATCAATAATGTCCTTGTTTTAAAAATTGCAGTAAAAATTTATTTATATTGACAATAATTTTTTCAAATGAAAATTTATTTAAATGTTTCAAAGTGTTGTGGGACACATTGAATAAAAAAATATCTTTATTAAATGTTTTAAATGGTTTTGAAAATTGTTTGATAATGCATTGATTATGTCTATATCGTGAAAAAATATGTTTTGATTGCAATGTGGAAATGTTATATTTCCTATAATATTTTTTATGTGTTATGAATAAGTTTTGTTTTTGGGGAATTTTTTACATATATGGGTGGTTCCATGATAAACCTATGGCAGGTGAGCCCAAGATAGCATTCCAATGCATTGGGTAATGTGACAAAGGTAAAAGTTAATGATTCTACTTAGAGATTTACGGAATATACTATGATTGGTATTCCAAATATGACTCCATATATAGCTGTGATAGATACAATGTAAGTATGTAATTAAATCCAAAAGTTAACATTATGATTTATGATTTCTATGTGTTATTCATAAATCTTATGATTTCATGAGGTTTGTTATTATTGAAAATTAAGGATTAATTTATTTGTATTTAATATTAGGTTAATGTTTCATTTCCTTATTTTTTAACCCTTACTGAGCTTTTTAGGCTCATACCATGTTATTGAAATTTTTTCAACATGAAATAAATATGAATAGGGTCAAGGATGGGATCAAGGAAAATTCAAGATGTCAAAAACATATAACTAGACATGTTTCTATTTAATAGTTTTTATTTTATGAAAAAAGTGGATACTGAGTAGTAGTGTCTACATGTAATTTTCAAGTTGATAAGTAATAGTTATGGCATAATTCTCTAAAACTCAAAACATGAAAATATCCTCAATGTAAATTATACATTTATTTCATGATAATGTAATGTTTAAGGTCAGGTCCTTATAGTTGGTATCAAAGGTCAGATTAGATTACTTTAGAGGTTAGGGTGTTCTTTCACAACAAGTGACATTAATATAATTGTTAGGAATTTAGAAAGATACATAGTTAATTTAGAAAAAGTGAATGAGTTTAAGATTACATGAATAAGTATATCATAGTATTCACCCTCCTCATAAGATATATTATGATGATTTTACCTTTATAATCACACTTACCTTTTTTGTTTTAGTAAATGGATGGATCTAGCAAGCACCAAAGTAATAGTGGATGTGAAGAGAATTATGATGATTTTTTTATTGTGAAAATGAATGAAATGTGAGTTTCTATGAGAAATCTTGAGGTTATTCTCTCCCATCTACCTGGAGTCATGATTGACCACCCGAACCATGGTGATTTTTATAAGGAATCATATATGCAAGAAACTAATCCCTACAGACGTTCATGTAATAATCATAAAGGAAAGTATTTTCAATAACCTATGTTTCAAGGATGTGGAATGAAACACAATGGAAAATGATTCATAGGGACAGGAAGATTCTATATATGTGGAAGTGAAGGTCGTAAATCATGGACCTACAATGGAAAAAGGAAGCATCCAGTTGACTCTATGAAAGGGAATGATGTTCTTTCCGAGGGATCAAATGAATGTCATAAATATAGTGTGCATGGTCATTATACAAACAGATGTCCGATGAAGATGTTTGAGGAATTGTATCACCAGGATCATTCAAATATATTTTTACCAATACCCAATGACATCCCAATTGAGGATGAGGAAAACTAACTATGACCAATGAATGGTATGGATTATCTCTTAACTAAGGTTTAGACATTATTGAATATTATGATATGATTCATAATTTTTTTGTAGGAAAGAATTATTTTAGAATAAGTTGGAAAGGAAACGTTAATGGATCATGAAAAACATTGAGTGAGTAAGAAGTCAACGTACAATGGATTCATGTGTTATGGTAGATTTTTGGATGGTGAATTGATTAAAAGTTTTAAGACACTTTTGATAATGGGATTACATTTGAATAATATTTATAGTATGAGTAACCCTGAAGCGTGATATATGAAAATTCTATTCAAGGACTAATTATCTTTTCTTTATTGGATATAGCTATAAAGAACAATTTTGGTTTATTGGATCCTTGAATTTGAGGCCATTACAGGTTAATACATTTTGGGATACAAAATGAAAGTAATTAGATAACCTTTTTGGTTAAAATATTTTATGGTTATTTTTTATGAATTTATCTATTTGAAAATGGTATAAAATTATATTAATTTTGAAAAAGGACAACAAGAAGACCACATGACAAACCGTCATGCCAGACAAAGCTACGGGAATCGAACCCCCCAACCAAAGTTCCACTTGGATTTATCACCTACCATTGGACTACATGATGTCCCCAGTTAGTATGACTAATTCTTTTAGTTAGATGATTTTATGAATAATGAATAGGATGATGTTGGGATATCAATGGAAATGAATAACCTATCATAGAGAATACGAGATTCGGTTAATTACACATCAGTATGAGACCTTAAGAGTAGTCGATGTTTTTGAAGAGAAATGTTAATATTTTTTTTTGAAAGAATATGTGATCAAATCCTTTTGAATTGTGGGATTCAATCTATGTTTGGATTACATTGAATGATTTTAAGTAATGTTGTGTATTGAATTGTATTTGTTGAAATTTGGGTTTTTTTTGGAAAATTTTGGGTATTAAGAGTAGTTTTTCTTTTTTAAAAAGATTTGCCTTTTGGGGGTTATCTGATTTTATACTAACCATATTGGATTTTGTTGATTTATAAAGAAAGGGAAAATATAAAGTTCATCTAATTTAGATTATTTGATACTCAAGAAGTTGATTCTAGCGCTTTTAATGTGACCAAGTCAGTTTGAATACTCATTAGTTTGTGAAAAAATGAGTTTTGGTAGAAATTTAGTAATGTTTGAAAGTCTACATGACATATAAGTTTGTTTCCTTATGTTTTTGTTAATATAAAAAAATCAATTACTCAATGAAAATTAACATAAAACAAAAACGTTTTCTATTAAATATTCCTACTAGGGAAGCAAATATTGGTTATCCCATCACAAATATGAGATTTTCTGGTCGTTAAATTTCTCTTAATCATGTTTTCTATCACTCTCAATCAGAACATGATTGTTTGTTTTCTCCTCCATATCCATGTTTCCATGGAATCATATTATTTGTTGTTTTGGGTGACATTTATATATATCTTTCTTTAATTTAATGTGATATATTTATTGACTCTTTTTCCTATATGGGACTTTCAATAACGTTTCAAAGTCTAATTTAAAATTACGAGGACACAATTACCAAAAGGGGGAAGGATGTAACATCCGAGGAAAATAAACAAATAATACATTTTTATTTTAATTAATATTTTATGAATTAAATATTAATTTTAATTTAAAGAGGTTTCTATGTTTGACGGCATAACTATAATGTAACAACGAGTGTTCTTTGAAATCTTATGTTGCCCAAAAATAATATTGTTTTATTATTTTAAATTGTATTTAATTCCTAGCCATTGTATTGGCAGGAATGAACATAACAAACTATAATATGATTATACATGTTTTTTGAATGTTTTTACATTTCTCCAATAAAATTTATAGGATTAAAATGTGAATGAATCTAATTTTACGCATAATTTATTTTAAAAGATCGATTTACCACCTTTTGGTGGAGAAATCACATAAAATCTAGTTTTGGCCACATTTATATGTTCTATATGAAATAATAAAATTATTATTTAGAATCGGGACATCTAAATTCACATTGGGTAAATATTTTGAATTTTTCTGATAAAATTCAGTTTTTGATGATTTGTGAAAAATACTGTATTTTAATTTTAAACTGCCTTTAAATATAATTTATTATTATGGTTAGATAATTTTTTTAATTTTTTTTAAAGTGTAATTATAATATTTTTTTTACCATTTAATACTATCTTGGTAATTCGATGTCATTTCACTTTTAAATTAGATATAAATAAGTGTCATTTTTTTTATAGTTATTATTTCATAAAAACACGCTTTTTGTTTTGACAACAGAAATTTATTTTAAATTAATTTCTATCAATTTTGTATTTTGAATTGTTAAAAATAGATTCCATATTTGTAATTAGGAGGTCCAAATTATGAAAATATTTATCTTTTATTTTTAGTCAATATGAATATTTACATCAGTAACAATATTATTTACCATGGTTAAAAGGTAAATCTGTTAAATAAGTGTAACAAATTATTATTATAAAAATATAAAATTAGTCTTAAATGTTTCCTAATCATATTAGTTAATAATTATCCGACCATGGCCATCCTTGGGTCTATTAGGGGACCCATTTGAGCCACATAAGAGTGATAATGACAGTTTATCTTATTCTATTTAAACTAATGACAAAAATGGCATAAACATATATCTTTTAGTAAATAACTATTTACATGGATTTATATAAGTTATCGTTTAGACTATAAATATTATTTGGAAATATAAAAAGATTTCCTACATCATGTTAATTTTTTATAATTTTTAGACCCCAAATGAAGTAAATTATTTGTGACACAATAATGATGAAGTGTTACCTCATTAATAAACGATTTAAATAAATAAAATTATAAATATTAAAATGATATCCAAATAATGTCCAAATATTATTGGATGATTTTATTTATTCCATGAGTCATATTATATTTTACTTTAATTAGTTTTAGATCCTTATAAACCGAAAATAATTTTATAATAAAATAATATTTTCACACTTTCCTAAAGTTCCCCTCCTCCCCCTTATAAAAGGACATGACTTCTAACCCATTACACACATCTCTCAAGCCCCTTGACACATCCAAACCCTGCCCAAATAAGCTCTATATATCCATATCTTCCACCTAGAATCTTTACCTTAAGATAAAGGAACATCAAGTAATCATTTAGGTACAATCCAAAGGGATATACCTAATTTAAAGGTATCATCTTCTCTTATGATCTTTTGTTATATTTTACATCACCAACCCCCTAAAATAATTATATCCCTTTATTTAATAAAAAAAAAATATCGTAAATATACTCACTAGTTTTTATGAAAAGTACTCTCACTAAACTTACACACACCTCCAGCTAATGGGTAAAGAACATATAGTTTCTGTGGCCGTTGAACTACTACATCACGAAATGATGATTGTTCAAATATCTCTTACCGCCTCTCATGTTGTCCATTAAGTTAGTACTGTATTTATATTTGATATATATTATATTTTTATTGTTTATATTTTTTTTATTTTTCATTTATATAATACCTTTATGGTTTCCATTATGAGTAAACGTGACAATTTCATTTGAGAAAGTGTGGACTACCGCCCCCTCAATGTGATATGACTCGTTAATGCCATATGTGGGATGTATAAAAGATGGACTAAATGAAATGATATATTATATTAAACATTAATTATAATATAAATATGTATTATTATGTTTTCATTCATTCAAAATACAAAATAGAAATTAAAGTATCGTTCATGCGTACGTACAGCTTGCCGTCTCCATGAACGGTGCATTTCATTTCTTATCTCCAAATGTTATGTACTATTATAAATACATATAAATACTTGATATATATGATATATATGACATATAAATCATGAATATCGTTCTGTTGATAATGGAATCCTTACCACATGAACAACATGTAATTATTAGGTGAAAATATTTTACTCAATTACCAAATATCATCAAAATGACCATTATTAACTTAAATGAATACATAATATTTATAACATGGTAATGAGTGATATAAAAGTAATAATAAAAGTTAAAAAGGATCTAAATAATTTATAAATTATCTTAGGTTTATTATTTAATAATAATAAGGAATAAACAAGTCATGTCAGATACTGGTAAGGGGTTTCTTATCTCACTTTTAATTCTATAATATTTCCATTGTTCTCCACTAGTTTATTGCATGTGATGTATTTTTTAATAGAATTTGATATATATTATAATTGTTATAATTATATTCATGTTATTCTGTGAATCATTTGGGGTTTATTAACGTTGGTTTATATGACCCGATTGATTACAACGTGGTAAGGAATTTTAGTCTCACTTTTTATTCCCGTGAGATTCATGCTATATTTTCCTCTATTTCTTTTTGTGTGGTGTATGTAATTTCCATAAATTTATTCCTTGAGTAATATAATTAAATTTATGTTTATTTAGATCATCATTTTATGACCCCTCTTTCATGGGTTGTATGTTCCGTAGGTTACCCAATCGGCAAGGGAACATCTTAACCCAATTTTGATTCCTTGGGTTAATGTTCTAATTATTAATTATGTCTTGATATGGTTATGTGTGGAAAAATATATATTTATTTATTTTTTATTTACACTCTCATTTGTGTGTATATACTTTTTATACCCATAATCACTCCATTGATAAATTTTCCAGTCATCGATATGAACATGATAAGAGTAATTTCAACTCAAGTTCCATTCATTGAGTTAAAAATCCAAGTCATTGGTTTTGTATGAAAAAGAACATGTGTGAATGTCCTAAAATTTATTTACACTAAAAATCGAATCATATTGAGTGTATTTATTTTTTTCACACATTATTATGTAATTTATTTATCCTTAATCTATGAATACAGTTTTATAAGGGATTTTTTCTCAATTTAAATTCCATTGAGATTACGTTGTCTTTATGCAACTATCCACTCTTATATGGTGTATATACTGACATATGACATATTACATCATGAATCTCATTATTATCATGATATTATAATGTTCTGATTCAATTTTATTCCTCAATTATTGGTATTTAAGAGTCTCTCATTTTATTAAAAACTCTTTAACAAAAATATAGTTTTAAATGTTTTGAAGATTTATTCTTCAAAATATTTATCATTAATGTCCATGTTTTAAAAATGGTATTAATGATATATTTATATGGACGTTTATATTTTCAAATGATAATTTATTTATATGTTTCAATGTGGTATGGGACACATTGATTAAAAAATATCATTATTAAATGTTGTAAATGGTTTTGAAAATGGTTTGATAAATCATTGATTATGTCTATATATAGAAATGATATGTCGGGATTGCAATGTGGAAATGTTATATTTCATTTATTCTTGTTTTAGGTGTTATGAATATGTTATGCTTGATATGCATTTTTTATTTATACAGGTGGTTCCTTGATAAACCTATGGTGGGTGAGCCTGAGATAGCTCTCCGATGCATTGGGTAATGTGACATAGGTAAATGTTAAGGTTTCACATTAGATATTTAGGGAATGTACTATGACATGTATTCCAAATGGGACTCCCTATTTAGCTGTGATATCTATAATATATGTATGTTATGAATTCTATAAGATTCTTTTTTGATATATGATTTCTTTATGTTATTCAAAAATCTCATGATATCATGAGGTATGGTATGATCGAAAAGTATAGTTTCATTTATTTGTTTTTATTGATGGGTCGATTTTTCCTTCACTTATTTTGTAAACCTTACTGAGCTTTTTATGCTCATCCCAGGTTTTTGAAATTTTTTCAACATCACTTGAAGATGAATATGGTCAAGGATGGGATAAAGAAAAATTCATGATGTCTAAAATAGAGAACTACACATGTTTCTTTTTAATATTTTTTATTTTATGAAAAAAATGGATACAGATTAGATGTGTCTACATGTAATTTTCAAGATGATATGTAATAGTTATGGGATAATTCTATAAAACTGAAAACCAAAAAATATCCTCAATGTGAATTATTCATTTAATTCAAGATTATGTAATTTTTAAGGATGGTTCTTTAAAGTTGGTATCAGAGGTCGCTTTAGATAAATTTGGAGGTTAGGGTGTTATTTAATCATAAGTGACATTACCCTAATGGTTAGGATTTTAGAAAGATACATAGTTATTTTACAAAAATTAAATGACTTTAAGATAACATGAAAATGTATATCTTAGTATTAACCCTCGTCATAAGATATTATATGATTATTTTACTGATATACTCACACTTACATTTTTGGTTTTAATAAATGGATAGATCTAGAAGGCACCAATGTAATAGTGGACATGAAGAAAACTGTGACGGTTTTCTGAATGAGAAACTGAATGAAATGTGAGCTACTACGTTAACTCATGTGGTTATTCTCGCCCAACAATTTGATGTCATAATTGACCACCTCATCCATGGTGATTTTTATAAGGAATCATATATGTGAGAAACAAATCCATACGAATGTTCAGGTAACAATCATAAAGGTATGTATGTTCAAAAACCAATGTGTCAAGGATGTGGAAATAAACACATAAGAAAATGTTTCATTAGGCCGGGAAGATGCTATATATGTGTAAGTGAAGGTCATAAATAAAGACCACTCCTTCGAAAAAGGGAGCAGCCAGTTGACTCTTGGAAAGGGAATGATGTTCTATCAGAGGGATCAATAGAATGTTTTAAATTTGGTGTGCATGGTCATTATACAAACAGATGTCCTACGATGATGGTTCGGTAAAGGTATCACCAGGATCATAAAACTATATGTTTACCAATACCTAATTCCATTTCAATTGAGGATGAGGATACCAACAATGACAAATGAATGGTATGGATTATTTCGTAACTGATGTTTTGACGTTATTGAATCATAAGATATGAATCATAATTTTGTTTGTAGGAAATATTTATTTTAGAATAAGTAGGAATGCAATGGTTAATGTATCCTGATGAATTTTGAATGATTAAGAAGTAATCATATCATGTATTCAAGTGTTATGGTATATTTTAGGATGGTGAATTACTTAAACGTATTAAGACTCTTTTGGTGATGAGATTTCATTAGGAGAATTTTTATAGTATGTTTATCCCCTAAATTTGATATATGAAAATTTTATTCAAGGAATAATTATCTTTTCTTTTGTGGATATAGTTATAAAAACCATTTCTGTTTATATGATCCTTAAATTTGAGGCAATTAAACATTAATATATTTTGGGATGAAAAATTATTGTTATTAAATAACATTTGTGGTTAAAATATGTTATGGTTATTTTTGATGAATTTATATCTTTTTGGTAATGTTGTAAAATTATATACATTTTAAAAAAGGAAAACACACAAACCACGTGGGAACTGATCGCGTCAGAAAAAGTTGTGGGAATCGAACACCCAACCAAAGTGCTATTAGGATTAATCACTTACCACTGGACTACATGAAGTCCCTGGTTATTATGACTAATTATTTTTCACTAGATGATTTTATGAATCATGAATAAGTTTATGTTGGGTTATCTCTGAAAATGACTAACATGTCATAGAGAATACATGTTTAGGTTAATTTGACATCATTACGATAATTTAAGATTAGTCGATGTTTTTGAAGATAAATGTTATAATTTTTTGGTAAGAATATGTGATCAAATACTTTTTAATTGTGGGATTCAATCATAGTTTGGATTACATTGAATTATTTTAAGGGAAATTTTATACTGAATGGTATTTGTTAATCTTTTGGTTTTGTTTGACAACTTTTGGGGCTTAAGAGTAATTATTCTTTTTGTAAAAGATTAGAATTTTTGGGGAGTATCTAATTTTCTACTAAACATTTTGGTTTTGGTTTATTTCTAAAGACATGGGAAATATAAAATTCATCTTTTTTGGGATTATGTGATACTCTAGAAGTTGATTCTAGCACTTGTAATGTGACCAAGTCAGTTTGAATACTCTTCATTTGGAGAAAAGATGAGTTTGTGGAATAAATTTATTAAAGTATGAATGTCTACATAAAAAGTAATTATGTTTCCTTATGTTTTTAGTTAATCTCATAAATAAATTCCTCAATGAACAGTAACATAAAACAAAAACATTGTCTCTTATCTTTTCATACTAAGGAATCAATGAATATTTAACCCATCACTAGTATGTAATTTTCTGGTGGTTAACTTTATCCTAATCATGTTTTCTCTCAATCTCCATCAAAACGTGAAGGTCATTTTTCTCATAAATATCCATGTTTTCATGGAATCCTATAATCTGTTGTATTGTGTGACCTTTTTACTAATCTTTCTTTATTTTAAAGTGATATATTTATTGACTCTATTTCCATATGGGACATTCAATGAAGTTTCTAAGAATACTTTTAAAATTGTGAGGATGTAATTACCTAAAGGGGGGGGGGAAGGATGTAACATCCCAGGTAAATAAATAAATAATAAATTTTCACTTTAATTAATATTTTTTGAATTAAATATTAATTTTAATTTAAAGGGGTTGCTATGTTTGATGGTGTACCCGATACACAACAATGAGTTTCTTTGAGATCTTAAGTTCCATAATAATAATATAATATTATTATTTTAAATGGTAGTTAACGCCTTGCCGTTATATTGGCAGTAATGAACAAAACTAACTAAAATATGATTATATATGTTTTATAAATTTTTTTACATTTATCCAATAAAATCTAGTGGCTTAAAATGTGAATGAATTTAATTTTAAGCACAATTTACTTTAAAAGGTCGATTTACCACCTTTTGATGGAGAACCCTCTTTAAATATAGTTTTGGTCACTTTTATATGTTATATTTTACATAATAAAATTATTATTTATAATTGAGACATCAAAATTCACTTTTGGAAAACTGTTGGTATTTTTCTGATAAATATTTTTTTTATAAACAGTTAAAATACAATATTTTAATTCAAAACTGCCTTTTACTTATAATTTATTTATATGGTTATATTGTATTTTCAATTGGTTTTAAAGTGTAATTAGATTATGTTAATACCATTTAATAAAATTTTGGTAATTTTAAGTAATTTCACTTTGAAATTGGACATAAATAAGTTTCAATATTTTGATAGTTATTATTTCTTAAAAACGAGTTTTCTGTTTTGAAAGTAGAAATTAATTTTAAATTAATTTGTTCCAATTAATTATTTTTGAATTTGTAAAAATTTATTCCATCTTTGGAATCAGGAGTTCCAAATTGTGTAAATATGTAACTTTTATTTCCATAACATTTGAATATTTACTTTAGTAAAAATTTTATTTTCAATGGATAAAAGGTAAATATAGTAAATAAGTGTAACAAAATATTGTTATAATATTATATAATTACCTTACAATGTTTTCTAATCTTATTGGTTAATACATATCCGACCCTGGGCATCCATGGGTCGATTTTGGGACCCAATGGTGCCACAAAAGATTGATAATAACTCTTTATATTAATCTATTTAAAGTAATCCCAAAATGACAGAAACATATATCTTTTAGTATATCAATTTTTACATGGAATTATATAAGTTATCTTTTCGACTATAAATATAATTTTTAAATATAAAAATATTTCCTACATCATGGTATTTTTTATAATTTTTAGACATCAAATAAATTAAATTATTTATGACACAATAATGATTAAGTGTTTACCTCATTAATAAATGATTTAAATAAATAAGATTATAATGATTAAAAGAATTTACAAAACATATCCAATTACTATTGGATGATATTATTTAGTCCATGAGTCATATTATCCTCTACATTAATGAGTTTTGGATCTTTAGAAACTGAAAATCATTATATAATAAAATAATAATTTCACAACTTCCTAAAGAGCCCCTTCTCCCCCTTATAAAATGGCATCACTTCTATCCCATTACACACACCACTCAAGCCCCTTGATACATCCAAAACCTAAAAAATAAGCTCTCAAGATCCCTATTTTCAACCTTTAATCCTTACCTTAGGCATAAGGCACATCAATTAAACATTTTGGTTCAATCCAAAGGGAGATACCCAATTTAAAGGTAACGTCTTCTCTTAAGTCCCTTTGTTTCATTTTACTTCTCCAAACCCCTAAATTATTTTTATTACATTATTTTATAAAAAACAAGATAAATAAATATACTCAGTTTTTGTTATGATATGTATTTTAACAACACTTACACACACCTACATCTAATTGGTATAGAACAACATGTTTCTGTGGACGTCGAACTACTACATTACGAAATGATGATTGTTCAAATATCTACTACTACCTATCATAGAGGACATTAAGATGGTACTGTATTTATATGTGATATTTATTATATATCAATTGTTTCTATCATTCTGTATTTTACATTTATAGAATACCTTTATGATTTCTATTATGAGTAAATGCGATAATTTCATTTGAGGATGCGCGGACTACCGCCCCCTCAAAGTAATATGACTCGTTCATGATCTACGTGGGAGGTATAAAGGATGGAGTTAATGAAATTATATATTATATTATACTGGAATTATAATATAACTATGTATCATAACATTTTATTTCAATTAAAATTAGAAATAGAAAGGAAAGTAGCATTCATGCGTACGTACGGCCTACCGTCTCCATGAACGGTGCAGTTAATTTATTATCTACAAATGTTATGTACTATTATAAATACACATATATACTAGATATATATGATATAGATGATATATAAATCATGATTTTAATTCTATAGTTAATGGACTCTTGACCACATGAACAACTTCTAATTATAAGGGGTTCATTTTTTACTCAAGTACCAAATATCGACAAAACGACCATTATTAACTTAAATTATTACATAGTATTTATAACATGGTAATGAGAGATAAAAAAGAAATAAAAAATTGAAAAATTTTCTTAATCATGTATAAATAAACTTATTTTTATTATTCAGGAAGAACAAGGAACAAACCAGTCAAGTTGGACACGTGGTAAGGGGTTTCTTATCTCACTTTTAATTTTGTGACATTACCATTGTTCGCCACTAATTTATTACATGTGGTTTATTGTGTACTGAAATTTAATATATATTATCATGATTCTATTTATATTCATGTTATTTTGTGAATCATTTTGTGGTTATTAACTTATGGTCATACGACTCGACTGATTAAAACATGGTAAGGGATTTTCACCTCAATTTTTTTTTCTCGTGAGATTTATGCTATATTTTCAACTATTTTATTTTTTGTGGTGTATATAATGTAGATACCCGAAGCTTGACGTACATGGACATTACATTACATTTGCGTAATACTTGGTACATAACAAAAACACACACACAAGGATCAGAATAGTTTAGTGTCTTTGGAAACTCGGAACGTAATCTTCTAATCATGGTGAAAGATCTTCAATATCTCCCATAAAGATCTTCCCCTTTTTTTACCTAAAACCTTTCTTTATATCCTGGGGAAAAGAAAAAATAAAAGGGTGAGCTCAAATGCTCAGTAAGGGTAAACAAGAGAAATATCAATCACATCGTATTCATAAGAACATAACATTTTGGAAATCATAACCTGCAAAAGAGAGCATAATTTCATAACATGGGATAAATCATGGCAGTGAAATGTAATCACAATAATCATAACATAAAACATGAAACTTTGTGGCATTATCACATAATCATACAGAATCATTTCTTGTTAGTCAAGACTCATTGGCAAGACTATCTTAGTGGACAAAGTCCCTTTCTGAATCGAGTAACCCTCGTTTTAGTCCTGTTTCACTGAACCGGTATAACCTACCATTCCAGCCATGTCTATCTCATGAGATATAAAATCTTTAACCAATGCATTGGAGGGAGATATAGGTCCCACCCAACTCATAATGATACCATTCTTATGTGTTCCACAAAATCATAAACCATGCATCATTGCATAACCCATGTAATAAAAATGGGATTCTTAAACAACATGACATCATAAAACCATTCATATAAGATAAAGGAATTCATAAACATAATTCCATCACAACATAGTCAAATCAATGTAAAAATATGGATAGAAACAGAACCCTTTATTATCTTAGATGGAAAATAATTTTGATAAACCACTTGAATTGAATTCTTGAGGAAAATATCCTTTCTTCTTCAAAATCAATTTCTTTTCACAAAACATCATGCAATTTGAAAAGAAAGAGATTTTATTGAAAATAGTCATGAAATAATTTGGAGGAAGGTTCATGAAAATAAGGCTTTATAAAACCGTAAAAATCCGTTCGTGCCGTGTAAGTTAAAAAAACATTCTTCGTACTTTTGTCGGAAAAGTCAAAACGTACCTCGTACGAAAAACGACAAAAGATTCCTTTCATACATATTACTAAAAACTCACCGAAGGGTAAAAATGGATTTAAACAATTGTAGGTGGATGGAAATAATATTACATATTGATGAAACATGGATGTGGATGATAAAATACACCCCAGTAAATACTTACGAATAAACAATCTCGGATATAAATGAGATTGTGATATTTCCCTTACCTTAGGTCCGATTTGCTTTGTACGTGTCCGAAGCTCCAGTATAATGGTTTAAATAGTGTTACTGACTTATTCCAGAATCATACATATTGATATGATATCATATATGGTCATATTCTTAGCTTCTAAGTAGTAATATTTCATTGCTACTTGTTATTCGTGTGTTTATAACTTTTTGTTCTTATGCGTGTTTTGTCGAATAAATTCTTATTCTTTTCTTTAGGTTATAGATACCTCATTTTAATAATGGTATTAGTGTAATATATATCATATTTATTCATTCAATTCATTTATATAATCAGTATGAAATGAAGATCATGTAGAACGAGTCGCATCACATCGTAGAGACGGTATTCCGTACGTACGCACGAGTGATGATATCGTTCCTATGATCGTGGAATTGTATTTAAGTGTATTTATACTATTTCAGTATCCATATAACTTTATAATAATCATATATAGTTACTCATTACACCATTATACCCATCCTTGTAAGGTGATGGTGGAAAATAGATTACACCACGGTGTGGAGACGGTATTCCGTACGTACGCACGCGCGGTGATTTCATTTTTCCGTAGGATGGATAGAAGGTGAATTAGGGTTGTTTCATATTTATAATAAAATATCAGTATGTAAGTAATACTTATGTTATTACTTTATCATGAAACAACTAAAGAAGAAGAAGTTTGAAAAAATAAAGAAATTGAAAAGATCGGTAATGGATATTACCTCTTCTTTGAAATGCCTCTTTGAATCCTCCACTTAGGGAACTAAGATTGGTCTTTGAAGAAGACCAGAACCTCTAGGATTATTCTAGGGAAGTGGAGAAGGGATTTTGGCAGGGGTTGGCCGAGCTTGAGTGCTCAAATTGGTGTGAGGAGGAGGGGGAGGAGGTGCCCTTTTATAAGGGAGGAGAGGGGCACCTTTGGAATTCTTAAAAATATTAATTTATAATAAATCTAACCCCACATAAAAACCTCAAAAAATGACTCATATTCGAATATTAGATAAGATAAGGTTGTAATATAATCAACCAATAGAATTTAGACATGTTAGGAATTTATTTTAAACATTATCAACATGATTTATCCTTATTTAATCAATTTAATTTTATTTGTGGTAATAACATTCTAATTTTTAAATTATAGAAAATAATTACTTATTTGTTGTGAATTTTCCATAATTGTATTCTTAATAACATTTTAGATCATATAAATTTAAATTTATAATTTTGAAATATTTTGTGATTTTTAATCAATTTTATAATATGTTTTTTTATAAAATAACAATAGTGTCAATTTTGACACTATTCATTTATTTGAATTTAAATAAAATAAATACAGAAGATATATTCGAACTAAAAGTTTTAATAGATTCATAAAATGTCATATTTATCTTAAAAATTATTGGAGCACATTAAATAGTTCATATAATATTTATTTTATTATTTTTGAAACCATTTATTTGGTTTATCTCTTAATAAAATAAATACTACAACGTTTTTGTATAATTATTTAATATACATATTTGTTGCATAAAAATTAAAAATAAAATCCTATGATGAAAATAAATCTATTACATTTCGCAATAATACTTTTACTCGAATTTATCATCTTAAAATCACAATATTTAAATTATTATATTTATTAAATTATGAAGGTGACAACTTTGGCATCATTTAAAATAAAATAATATAAGTGTCATAATCGCTTTTATAAGGCTCCAAATGGTCAAATATTCGACCATTGGATGCTTAAGGTTTACATTTACATGGACAATAAGTTTTGGTTAGGTATTTGTGCATTTTATGGTCACTATTAGTTTAATAAAAACAATATTCTTGATTTTTCACTAGATAAACAATTTCTGCATCACTATTGTGTCATAATTAATTATAATTATATAATCCCTAAAAATTATAAATAAATGTATATGATGTAGATAATTTCATTATCTTTCTGGAGACTATTCGTGTTCGAAGTTTCATGAAGTTTATCACTAAATTAAAATTAATATACTTATAAGATTTAAGAGAGTGACATGTTGTCACTTTCATTGGTTTTAATAGTAATTAAGTTATTTTCATGGACAAATGTCCATTAAATGATTCTAATCCGACCCTTAGGTGATATGGGTCAACTTTTAGTCATCCAATAGGATTTTGAAATTTGTTAGGGTAATTTTAAAATATTATATTTACCCTTAATTACCCGATTTACCTTTAACTATGGTAAATAAAATTTACCGTAGTTACTATTCATAATTCCCAAAAATAAAAATTAGCTTATTAACATAATTTGGACCCACTGATTCCAAATATGGAATCCATTTTTCCAAATTCAATACACAAAAGATGCAGAAATTAAATTAAAATTAATCCCGTTGTCGAAAGAAAACGGGTTTTTCTTTAAAACATTGCAAAAGATTGAATTGATTTAACCTACGAATTCAATGTAAAATCAATGCTAATGCCATAAATTATATTAAATGGTAATAATATATTCTATTTATACTTTAAAACCTTTCAGTATTATAATTTAACCACATAATATATTACGATGAAAAAAGTTGTTTTTAATTAAAATATAGCGTGTTTTTACTATTCATTAAAATATGAAAGTTATCAGAAAAATATCAAAACATTATCTAATGTAAATTTTTATATCCTGATTCAAAATAAGAATATTATTTTGTCAAATTGAACATATAATCATGTCAAAAAACTATATTTAAAGTGGGTGCTCCATCAAAAGGCGGTAAAACTGCATTTTTCGAAAAATACATATTTTACCCGAAAAATTTATTTTGTTCTTATACCATGTTCTACAAATGTGTAAGATGAATAATAATGTTATAAAATTCAAAATTTAGTTAATACTATTCATAACGAATACTTCATGACAATATTATAATAATATAGCATTGTTTATTAAAACCCGGTATTGCGTACAACACACGCTATCGAGGAAGGTCGCGATTGCGTGTAATGCAAGCCAAGTCAGGGTTGCGTGTTGTGAAATAATCCTTCGTTGTTTCGTATAACATAATCCAACCATATTTAATTTATACATTTAATATATATATATATATATATACTCAATGTTGCGTAGAATAACTATTCTCAAAATTGTGTGTAACACGGTCCAAGAATAGTGTTGTGTACACTGCAAGCTAACACGGTGTTGCGTATAGCGCAGGGTAATCTTGGTGTAGAATACAACATACGACATTAATGAAATTAAAATAATATTTTTCATAAAATCTCGGGGTGTTACATTCTACCCCCCTTAAAATGAATTTCTCCCTCGAAATTCGTCGGGGTTATAAATGGTTTACTATTTGAAAGTTTCTTTGACAGAAACCCACATCGTAAAAAGGAATACCAAAACTTTTCTTTAAAAACTAAAGTATAAAACGTAATGGTTACCCAAGTTAACTAATCACTGGGTATCCACATAGGTGAAAATATGGATATGGAAGAGAAATCTAACCATCATGTTCTGATGGAGAGTGGTAGAGAACATGGCTATGGAAAAGCTAGCAATCACAAATCCATAAATTTGTGATGATCTAAGGTACCATCTGATTAACCAGATATAAGAGCACTAGGACAACATTTTTCGTTTTCAAGATCGTTTCCCTAAAGTTGAAGAATTTGAATTAGAATAAATACTTACTTTATTTTGGTACAATCTCAATGTTGTTCATGCCTTGAACAATTTCCACTTCATCTCTTAAATAAATGAAGATGAATTTGTTATTTGTGAAGTGTTAGCAGATCATGTGATAGAATGACGGGTCATTCCATCTGTCTCAAACAAAAGGTTAGCAAAAATTATATACATAAGTCGATCTATAGTGAGATTAATCATATATTGTTCCTAAAATGGACTTATACTTCATATATCATACTGCTTAATATAATAAAACTAGTTTCTACTAAACAGGGACTTCCTGTAGGCCAGTGGTAGGCGATAAAGGCCAGTCGCACTTCGGTTGTGGGTTCGATTCCTACAGCCTTGTCCGACACGATGGGCTGTCGCCCGTCCTGCAGGTTGTCCTTTTTCTAAAACTACATTACTATAACATCCCATCAATAATATCGAATAAAAAAAACTTCTATCCTTAAACAATACTCACTTATGTCCAACATAATCCATTTCAATCTTTAGGCTTATCCATAATACTTCAGTCCACTCTCATAACATAGTGAAAATGATTAACATAGATTTAATACCATCATCGATCCCCATATATCATAAGATATGTTTTGTTGGTCACATTCCAATCATGTGAATACCTTAATCTTGTATTCTCTTGTAAAATGAATACCCATTGAACCATAGTGAAAACATGAATGCAGTTAAAAGTTATCACTTTCCACATACCAAAATCCTCAAAATTCTATATACTCAAACCATGATATCACTTAGTCCTTATGTCAATCATGAGCTCATGCATACAATCAAACATCTCATTATCGTCTTATCCCTTCATTAAGCGCATATCATCTACTTTCCAAAAATACTGGTACCATTCATCACATACTTTCAAAACTTAAGGAAAGACAACAATGTAACAATCCTTAGATGTCTATTTATCCCATAGTACCATGATATTACTTATACAACATTACACTTGATAAACATGTAATCATTCCACTACATTCTTTAACCATTGACCGAGCTTCAACAATTCTTTCATCTCACATATCATTTGTAGTCTCATCATCATCATCAACATAAATACTACCCATACGACCATACTAATTCACTTCATGAGACTTTCCCTTAGGGAATTGGTTTTAATAATGCCCGTACATTCCACATTTAAAACATTTAACCATTGTTGATGTCATAGCAATATCATTATCCTCATCCCTGGTGTTAACTGAACCTTTTCCTTTTCACTTACTGGATTTGTGTCCTTCTTTTCCACACCCAAAGCATCTTCCAGTTCCTTTGAAACATTCTCCTTGATGCCTCTTCCCACATGATTTACATAGGGGAAATTGAACTTTCTTTCCTCTATGATCATCATGAAACTCCATCTTTCTCTTATTAGCCGAGTCAGGAAACTTACCAAATTTTACTTTATTGATCATATTATGATATTGATGATTCGGCATAATGATTATGTTTGGACTTCCAAATCCCATTTCATTTGGTTTCTCATGAAGAATATCAGTCCATTGTCCATCATATCCTCCATTATCGTGAATCACCTTGTTTCCAGCCATTTTCTAAAACCCAAAAAGAATTGTGTGAGAGGAAAAAATCATAATGAAAGGGATGTAACTTAAATATCTAACATCTTTGGTTTAATCTAATATCGTTACCATAGTTCTAGGACTATATCCTATACGTATACTTATCCTTAGGGACATCCCTAGACATACCTTAGAAATATCTCTAGGGATCTCACTAACGTTTTCGCATCCTAGTTTTCAAAGGTTGACTAAACCTTTCCTCTGATACCAACTGTAGACACCTGAAGCTTGACGTACATGGACATTACATTACATTTGCGGAATACATGGTACATAACAAAAACACACACACAACGATCGTAATAGTTTAGTGTCTTTGGAAACTCGGAACGTAATCTTCTAATCGTGGTGAAAAATCTTCAATATCTCCCATAACGATCTTCCCCTTTTTTTACCTAAAACCTTTCTTTATATCCTGGGGAAAAGAAAACATAAAAGGGTGAACTCAAATGCTCAGTAAGGGTAAACAAAAGAAATATCAATCACATCGTATTCATAAGAACATAACATTTTGGAAATCTTAACCTGCAAAAGAGAGCATAATTTCATAACATGGGATAAATCATGGCAGCGAAATGTAATCACAATAATCATAAATTAAAACATGAAACTTTGTGGCATTCACATATAATCATAGAGAATCATTTCTTGTTAGTCAAGACTCATTGACAAGACTATCTTAGTGGACAAAGTCCCTTTCTGAATCGAGTAACCCTCGTTTCAGTCCTGTTTCACTGAACCGGTATAACCTACCATTCCAGCCATGTCTATCTCATGAGATATAAAATCTTTACCCAATGCATTGGAGGGAGATATAGGTCCCACCCATCTCATAATGATACCATTCTTATGTGTGCCACAAAATCATAAACCATACATAATTGCATAACCCATGTAATAAAAATGGGATTCTTAAACAACATGACATCATAAAACCATTCATATAAGATAAAGGAATTCATAAAAATAATTCCATCACAACATAGTCAAATCAATGTAAAAATATGGATAGAAACAGAACCCTTTATTATCTTAGATGGAAAATAATTTTGATAAAACACTTGAATTGAATTCTTGAGGAAAATATCCTTTCTTCTTCAAAATCAATTTCTTTTCACAAAACATCATGCAATTTTAAAAGATATAGATTTTATTGAAAATAGTCATGAAAGAATTTGGAGGAAGGTTCATGAAAATAAGGCTTTATAAAACCGTAAAAATCCGTTCTTGCCGTATAAGTTAAAAAAAACATTCTTCGTACTTTTGTCAGAAAATTCAAAACGTACCTCGTACGAAAAACAACAAAAGATTCCTTTCATACATATTAATAAAAACTCACCGAAGGGTAAAAATGGATTTAAAAAATTGTATGTGGATGGAAATAATATTATATATTGATGAAACATGGATGTGGATGATAAAATACACCCCAGTAAATACTTACGAATAAACAATCTTGGATATAAATGAGATTGTGATATTTCCCTTACCTTAGGTCCGATTTGCTTTGTACGTGTCCGAAGCTCCTGTATAATGGTATAAATAGTGTTATTGACTTATTAAAGAATCATACATATTGATATGATATCATATATGGTCATATTCTTAGCTTCTTAGTAGTAATATTTCATTGCTACTTGTTATTCGAGTGTTTATAACTTTTTGTTCTTATGCGTGTTTTGTCGAATAAATTCTTATTCATTTCTTTAGGTTATAGATACCTCATTTACAGAATGGTATTAGTGTAATATATATCATATTCATTCATTCAATTCATTTATATTATCAGTATGAAATGAAGATCATGTAGAACAAGTCGCATCACATCATGGAGACGGTATTCCGTACGTACGCACGAGTGATGATATCATTCCTATGATCGTGGAATTGTATTTAACTATATTTATACTATTTCAGTATCCATATCACTTTATAATAATCATATATAGTTACTCATTACACCATTATACCCATCCTTGTAAGGTGATAGTGGAAAATAGATTACACCACGGCGTGGAGACGGTATTCCGTACGTACGCACGCGCGGTGATTTCATTTTTCCGTAGGATGGATAGAAGGTGAATTAGGGTTGTTTCATATTTATAATAACATATAAGTATGTAAGTAATACTGATGTTATTACTTTATCATGAAACAACTAAATAAGAAGAAGTTTGAAGAAGAAAGAAATTGAAAAGATCGGTAATGGATATTACCTCTTCTTTGAAATGCCTCTTTGAATCCTCCACTTAGGGAACTAAGATTGGTCTTTGAAGAAGACCAGGACATCTAGGATTATTCTAGAGAAGTGGATAAGGGATTTTGGCAGGGTTTGGCCGAGCTTGAGTGCTCAAATTGGTGTGAGGAGGAGGGGGGGGGGGGGAGGTGCCCTTTTATAAGGGAGGAGAGGGGCACCTTTGGAATTCATAAAAATATTAATTTATAATAAATCTAACCCCACATAAAAACCTCCAAAAATGACTCATATTCGAATATTAGATAATATAAGGTTGTAATATCATCAACCATTAGAATTTAGACATTTTAGGAATTTATTTGAAACATTATCAACATGATTTATCCTTATTTAATCAATTTAATTTTATTTGTGGTAATAACATTCTAATTTTTAAATTATAACAAATAATTACTTATTTGTTGTTAATTGTCCATAATTGGATTCTTAATAACATTTTAGATCATATAAATTTAAATTTATAATTTTGAAATATTTTGTGATTTTTAATCAATTTTATAATATGTTTTTTTATAAAATAACAATAGTTTCAATTTTGACACTATTCATTTATTTGAATTTAAATAAAATAAATACAGAAAATATCTTCGAACTAAAAGTTTTAATAGATTCATAAAATGTCATATGTCTCTTATAAATTATTGGAGCACATTAAATAGTTCATATAATATTTATTTTATTATTTTTGAAACCATTTATTTGGTTTATCTCTTAATAAAATAAATACTACAACATTTTTGTATAATTATTTAATATAGTTATTTGTTGCATAAAAATTAAAAATAAAATCCTATGATGAAAATAAATCTATTACCTTTCACAATAATACTTTTACTCGAATTTATCATCTTAAAATCACAATATTTAAATTGTTATATTTATTAAATTATGAAGGTGACAACTTTGGAATCATTTAAAATAAAATAATATAAGTGTCATAATCACTTTTATAAGGCTCAAAATGGTCAAATATTCGACCATTGGATGCTTATGGTTTACATTTACATGTAAAATAAGTTTTGGTTAGGTATTTGTGCATTTTATGGTCACTATTAATTTAATAAAAACAATATTCTTTATTTTTCACTAGATAAACAATTTCTGCATCACTATTGTGTCATAATTAATTATAATTATTTAATCCCTAAAAATTATAAATAAATTTATATGATGTAGATAATTTCATTATATTTCTGGAGACTATTTGTGTTCTAAGTTTCATGATGTTTATCACTAAATTAAAATTAATATACTTATAAGATTTAAGAGAGTGACATGTTGTCACTTTCTTTGGTTTTAATAATAATTAAGTTATTTTCATGGAAAAATGTCCATTAAATGATTCTAATCCGACCCTTAGCTGATATGGGTTGACTTTTAGTCATCCAATAGGATTTTGACATTTGTTAGGGTAATTTTAAAATATTATATTTACCCTTAATTACCCGATTTACCTTTAACTATGGTAAATAAAATTTACCGTAGTTACTATTCATAATTCCCAAAAATAAAAAGAAGCTTATTAACATAATTTGGACCCACTGATTCCAAATATGGAATCCATTTTTCCAAATTCAATACACAAAAGATGCTGAAATTAAATTAAAATTAATCCCGTTGTCGAAAGAAAACGGGTTTTTCTTTAAAACATTGCAAAAGATTGAATTGATTTAACCTACGAATTCAAGGTAAAATCAATGATAATGCCATACATTATATTAAATGGTAAAAATATATTCTATTTATACTTTAAAACCATTCAATATTATAATTTAACCACATAAGATATTACGATGAAAAAAGTTGTTTTTAATTAAAATATAGCGTGTTTTTACTATTCATTAAAATATGAAAGTTATCGGAAAAATATCAAAACGTTATCTAATGTAAATGTTTATATCCTGATTCCAAATAAGAATATTATTTTGTCAAATTGAACATATAAACATGTCAAAAACTATATTTAAAGTTGGTGCGCCATCAAAAGGCGGTAAAACTGCATTTTTTGAAAAATACTTATTTTACCCGAAAAATTTATTTTGTTCTTATACCATGTTCTAGAAATGTGTAAGATGAATAATAAGGTTATAAAATTCAAAATTTAGTTAATACTATTCATAATGACTAGTTCATGACAATATTTAAATAATATAACATTGTTTATTAAAACCCGGTATTGCGTACAACACACGCTATCGAGGAAGGTCGCGATTGCGTGTAATGCAAGCCAAGTCAGGGTTGCGTGTTGTGAATGAATCCTTCATTGTTTCGTATAACAGAATCCAACCATATTTAATTTATTCATTTAATATATATATATATACTCAATGTTGCGTAGAATAACTATTCTCAAAATTGTGTGTAACACGGTCCAAGAATAGTGTTGCGTACACTGCAAGCTAACACGGTGTTGCGTATAGCGCATGGTAATTTTGGTGTAGAATACAACATAAGACATTAATGAAATTAAAATAATATTTTCCATAAAATCTCGGGGTGTTACATATAAAGACCATTATTGTATTAATTATGTAATATACATTGATTTATGGGTACTTAAATCTTCATTTTATGATCCTACTTTCATTGGTTGTATGTTTTGTATGATTCCAAATATGTGAGGGAACATTTTAACCCAATTTATATTCCTTGGGTTAATCATTCAATTATTAATTATGTCATTCTATAATTATGTGTGGAATAAATATTTATTTATTTATGTTTTAATTTACACACCCCTTTGTGTGGATATACCTTTGATACACATAATCACTCCATTGATAAATTCTCAAGTCAGCGATTGAAACTTCATAAGAGTAATTTTAACTCAATTTCCACTCATTGAGTTAATCATCCAACTCCTTGGTTTTGTCTAAAAAATAACATTCGTGAATGTCCTATGATTTATATACATTGAATATCCAATACTATTGTGTGTATTTATATATTTCACTAATTATTATTTAATTTATTTATCCTTAATCTAAGGATATAGTTTTTACAAGTGATTTTGTCTCAATTTACATTCCATTGAGACTTCATTGTCGTTATGCAGTAATTAACTATTATATGGTGTATATACATCCCTTTTACATATTAAATCAAGAATATATTTATTCTCAAGATATTATAATGTTCTGATTCAATGTAATTTCTCAATTATCTGTATTAAAGAGTCTCTCATTTTGTTAAAAACTATTTAACTAAAATATTGTTTTAAAAGTTTTGAAGATTTATTCTTATAAATCCTTTTAATTAAAGTCCATGTATTAAAAATTGTATTAAGGATTTATTTATATGAAAATTACTGTTTTAAAATAATAATTTATTTAAAATTATCAAAGTGGTATGGGACACATTAATTCAAAACTACCTTTATTAAATTTTTTAAATTGTTTTATGAATTGATTATGTCTATATTATGAAATGATATGTTGTGATTGGAATGTGGAAATTTTATATTTCTTTTGTTCTTGTTTATTTTGTTTTTAATATGATATAGCTCATTGGCATTGCATACATTTTTGGGTGGTTCCATGATAATCTTAGGGTGGGTGTGCCCAAGATAGCTCTCCAATGCATTGGGTAACGTGACAGAGGTAAAGATTAACATTTCTCCATAGAGATTTAGGAAGTATACTGTGATGGGTATTCCAAATGTGAAAACCTATATATTTGTGATAGCTGCTGTGTTAGTTTGTTATGAATTCCATAAATTACCTTTATGATTTATGATTTCTATGTGTTATTCATAAATATAATGATTTCATGAGGTATGTTATGATTGAAATGTATGGATTCATTTATTTGTATTTATTGAAGGGTTAATGTTTCCTTTCCCTATTTTGTAACCCTTACTGAGCATTTTATGCTCATCCTAAGCTTTTGATATTTTTCCCACCTGACAAAAAGATGAATAGGGTCAAGGATAGGATCATGGAAAAATCATGTTGTCTAATACTTGGAATTAGACATATTTCTTTCTGTGATTTTATATTATATGTAAAGTATGGATACTGAGTATTAGTGTGTATAGTTATTTTCATGTTGATATGTAATAGTTATATCCTAATTCTTTAAAACTGTAAACCTGAAATTGCCCTCAATTTGAATTATTCATTTAACTCGAGATTATGTAATGTTTAAGGGCGGGTCCTTATAGGACCTATTTACAAAATTTTATCCTCCATATTGATAATATGTTATCTTTTTTTAGGATTCATTATCTTTATGTCGAAGAATTAAATTTAAAAATGAATGAATAAAATTAAATGAATAATAATTTTAAAAAAAGTATATTTTTATGGGAAAGATTTACTAATATCCAATCATAAATTTTTATGATTAAAAAGAATTTAATTATCTTTTTTATAATATTATTAATCATATAAATATTTATGAACTATTCAAAAATAGAATGTTACTTTCATATTACTTTATTTAAAGAAAATAAAAGAGAGTTTGAAAATTCTATTTTTCAACTATTCACTAATATATCAATCATTATATTAAAATTCCCAAAAATCTCCAAAATAAATATCTATTTTATAATTTAATAACTAATTTCAGTTTTATAAAATATACCTTATAAAATTGTAAAAAAACCATAATTTCTATGAAAGATATTTAATAAAATCAATTTTAATGAAAATGTAATTTTTATATATAAAAGGATGTAATTAAAAATTCAGTGATTACTTAAAAATAATTCTACAATACATTATAATTTAGTTGAATCACTATAATTATATTACATAAAGAAGTTACTTGTATTCCTTCTCATCATTTCATTAGCTATCATATCATAGTCACATTGAAATAATAATAATTTTATAATATATCCCCATCTAGTTAAAGAATGGTGTTGCGTGTTAAGACATATATTGAAGATATTATTATATGAAACTAAAATTCAAAGGTTTTACATTTTATCTCTTAAATGAATTACCAATCTCCAAAGTTAATTCGATTATAAAATGTTATATCATGAAAAATACCATTATTGAAAATTCAAAGCTGAAAAATGGATAATCATAGTTCAACTAAAAAATGGAAGTGACAAAGATAATGTTATCTGAAGGAACACATATCAAGGTTCCCAAATAATGTGAATTTTTTTAAAAGTTTATATATATATATATATATATAGTAGAAAACTACCATCCAAGGACAAATATAGAGTGACATAGGACATGATCATGAGAAAGTCAATGACCAAAAAACCATAAATCAATGGGGGTGAAAAACCAATAAATCAAATGAACATAAAGTTAAATAATATAAAATTATTATTTCATGAAACATTTCATAAATTTGATATATTATTTTATTATCAATATAAATATTATAATAAAATAAAATTAATTTATCGCTTTCTATTTCAAAAACATAATTCAATCATTTTGTTTTTATTCGTTGAATTTTATCATCATATCTTATTTAACGAATTGAACATTCTAGATGAATTTTCCCGGTATAAATCACAAAAAACTAATTTCTACTGGATCATAATATCTAAAAAAATATTAAAAATTCATTCATTCATTCTTTTATTATTTAATCAAACCAAAATGGATTGCGGAACCTAACTAATGAAAATAAATATAAAGCATTACTTCTTAAAAACTCTAAAATAAACCCCAAATGTTCAATATAATATGTTCTATAAATAATTAACCTTATAACTCCTCTAAAATATGCCTTACTAATTCTAAGAAAAAAATATAAAATACCTATTAATTGTTTCCCAAGATAACATAAAGAAGTTCATAATGTCGTTTACCAAACAAGTTAATACATTGGTCATATATTCTCACAGACCATACTAATAACATGAATCTCCCCAAAACATCAATGAATATATATATATATATATATATTCATAATAAATTAATAAAATCATTATTCTTAAAAAATCAAAGAATATTGAATATATCCCATAAATCCAATAAATAATTAAAATTCAAATAATACATCATGAATCACCATTTTTTGAAATCACCAATCCATTTAAAAGATAAAAATGAAATCAAATTTACTTCATAAATGCTGATAAACCCTTTATACCATGAAAAAATTATTAACTCTTCATAAAAAATAAATTAAGGGTTATCTTTTCATCGAACACCTGTTCACTAAAAATGTCAACATATAACTAAATCAGTTTTTTTGGTTATTGGTTCAACTCAAAATCTATTTTCAAATATGTAAAGAATAACTAGAATGGAACTATCATTATATGTTTCATGACACCCATACCTATAATATAATTTTTATAAAAATTCTATAACATAATCTGTGACTCCCAATATACAAAAACATAAATCCTTCAACTTCAAAAATTGGAAAAACATATGGCCTTCCATAGTCTAGTAGTTAACCATTAGATTAGATAATTGAATTCAATAATTCCCATTTCACCCACACAGTAGGCAACGAAATATAAATATTTCATTCAAATGAAATTCATATACCTCCAATAAACTGTTCACTTTTCCTTAGTAATTAATTGTATTATACCCCTGTTTTCTATATCTAAAACATTTAATCGTTACTATAAGACATTTTTGTATATAATTATTCACACATACTTGAAATGTTGGAAACTAACTCATCTATCCTCCAAGTTCTTCATGAAAATCAATTTTTTACATTATTAGTTTTGTTAGGAAACTCACCAAAGTTGAGATTCTTAGTAATACAAAAATATAGATGACTACGTATAATTATATGTTTTTTATTCTATATCACATAAAATTTAGTTTTTCATGAGTAAAATTATTTCATTATATGTCACATTCGATGTTAACACAGACCCATATAGTTCTGTCCACTAGCATTGTCACACCCCAAGATTTTATGGGATAAATTCATCTTATTTTCATTGATGACTTTTGTTTTATGCTACACCAATTTTATCTTATGATATACAAAAAATTGTATTATATTTCAATATTTGAAATACTATTATTGACTTTTGATACACACAATAGTTATCTTCCTTGATAGTTGGCATTATACGCAATACCAAGTTTCAACAAACAATGATATATTATTAAAATATTATTATGGGATATAAACTAGCCGTTATGAATAGTATTAACCAAAATTTTAATTTTATGAAATTAATATTATTGTTATGTATTTTCTATAACATGATATACAATCAAATTTAATTTTTCAGATAAAATAAGTAATTTAAAAAAAATGGAGTTTTACCACCTTTTGATGGCGCACCCATTTTAAATCTAGTTATTGAAAAATTTATAAGAACATGATTACAAAATAATCATCATCTTTGGATGTGGGAATTGAAATTTTACTTCGGATTAATTTTTTATATTTTTCTCATAACTTTCATATTTTGATGATTAGTGAAAATATGGTAAATTTAAATTGAAAACAAATTTTTTCATCAAAATAATTTGTATTCTTAAAATATATTATTTAATGGTTCTAATGTATAAATATATAATATTTTTTTATTTTATGAAAATTTATGTCATTGTCATTAATTTTACATTGAATTCATATTTAAAAAAAAATCAATCTTATGCACTATTTTGTCTTTTAAACAAAAACATCTTTTTTTAATTGGAATGAATTTTAAATTAATTACTGAGATTTATGGGTTTTCAATTATGAAAAATTCATTCAATATTTATAATCAGTAGTTCCAAATTTTGTTAATGGGGTAACTTTATTTGTTAGGAATTATAAATAGTAACTTTGGTAATTGTTTTTAGTACCACTTTTAGAGGAAATCGAGAGATTAAGGTTAAAAATAATATTATAAAATTACCCTAAAACCTTCAAAAAATCTATTGGATTAATAAAATTCGACCAATATCACCTTAGGGTAGGAAAAGTTTCATTTCATGGAATTTTTTCGGTAACGCCCTGACCCTAGTTACCCAGAGTTGGTGCATTATTATGTAACATTGGAATGACCAGAAAAGATCACGTCTCGAAAGACCGACTAGTTTAGTAACCTTGGAAACACTAGATACATTCATAAATGTTACATTACATCATCAAGTGAAAAACTAAAATAACGTGGTCTCCATTGTCCACACTCATATCCCCTTCCGACTATCCCTGCAGGTCACTCATAAAATACATCTTCTTATCCTAAAAAATTTAAAACATTGAAAGGGGTGAGATGAGATGCTCAGTAAGGATAACAATATAGAGGAAATGTTCATAAATAAACATAAACAATTAAGGCAATGTATAACTGAAACAAAAGCCTTTTAAACTTGAACTTTAGAACAATATGGCAAAATAAAATGAATTAAGGCCATTTACTTATTCTAATTGATATTCGTCTAGTCGAATAATCACATGTAATATCAATACCCACATTAATAATTATGGAATGAATAATGTCAGACTATCATAACCACGTAGCCAAGGCCTCCTGCCAAGACTACAAGTAAGATTTTGTCAAGGCCTCGTACCAAGAAGCTAGTTTGTTTCATGAGGCCTACCGCTGCATTGAGGAGCTATAGTGGGATCCACCCGTCACTTATTAAGTCAAAACCATTCCTTATATGAAAAGGTTTAAACATTTCATAAACCATAACATAATCATATCACATAAAACATGCATAAAAACATAACATTTCTACATTTCAATCACAAGATATCAATAAAAAACATTAATATAATCAAAACATTATCAAAACCATTTTCAAAAACAAAATAGAAGAAAATTAAAACTTGGTATTTATTTTTTATTTTAAAAAAGTTATTTCTTGTAGAGAAAGCTGAAACTCAAATAATGGTCATGGTGGCGGAGATGTCGTTGTCACTATATACGTACGACAAAAAAACATTCACTTTTGTCCTTTATTAAAACAATTCGTATAAAAAGATTCCATTTGAATAAATGTAAAAGTCAAATGGGTTTATACACCTAATAAATGAATGTTGTGTATAAAACAAAATATTCCTCAATGAATGGAGATTGAGATGAAGTCCTTTACCTCGTGTCCGACTTGACTCGACCATTCTTTAACCTTATGAATAATCAACTAGAGTTAATTTATAATTTCATAAAAAACATTTTCAAATTCATTATTGCTTTTATAAAACTTATTACCATGTTATGAACATTATGAAATTATTTAAGTTAATAATGATCATTTTGTCGATCTTTGGTACATGAGTCAAAAATAAACTTCTTATAATTACAGGTTTTTCATGTGGTAAAATATCCATTATATCCAGAATCATATTCATGATATAGATATCATATATATCATATATATCCATTATATATATGCGTTTATAATAATACATAACATTAAGAGATAAGAAATGAAATGCACCGTTCACGGAGACGGTAAGTCGTACGTACGCAAGGGCGCTACATTCATTTCTATTTTTTATTTAATGGAATTAGAACATAATTATATAAATGTGTATTATAATTAAAGTATAATATCATATATAATATCATTTACTCCTTCCTTTACATGTCCAACATATGGCATTAACGATTCAAATCACTTTGAGGGGTGGTAGTCCGCACTTCCCAAAATTAAATTATCGCGTTTACCCATAATGGAAATCATAAAGGTATTCCATAAATGAAAAATAAAGAAGAATAAGGAAACAATAAACATAATATATATCATATATAAATATAGTGACATCTTAATGGCCACCATGAGAGGTGTTAAAATAAGATTGAACAATCATCTTTTCGTGAGGCAGTAATTCGACACCCACAGAAACAATATGTTCTTTAACCAATAGATGAAGGTATGTGTAAGTGTAAATCAAATACTTCTCATTAAAACATCCTACTATATTGAATATACATGTTTTTTTACAAAATAATGGAATAAAAATAGTTTAAGGGGTTGGAGAAGCAATATAAAACAAAATAACATAAGAGAATACATTACCTTAAAATCAGGTAACTCTTTTTTATTTGAGCCAAAGGATTCCTTGGGAAGACTTATGCCCATAGTGAGGATTCTCGGAGTAATAGTGGGAAGTTGAGAGAGTATTTGGGCAGAGGTTATCTGAGCCAAATGGGTTTCATGGTGTGAATAAGGTGGTAGAGGTGGGGGCCTTTTATAAGAGGAGAGGAGGGGAACTATTGGAATGTAATGAAATGTTACATTATTATATAATGACTTTCAGATTTTAAAGTTCCCAAAATTATATATTTCGTGGATAAGGTGATAAGGGTTATAAATATTCTCATACAACATGTTTTTGACAAGTGTATGTCTTAGATGTTACCTTATCTTTTCATTTTATTTAAATCGTTAGTTAATGAGGTAATCACTGCATCATCATGGTGTAATAAAAAGATTAATATATTTATTGTCTAAAAATTATAAAAAAATATCATGATGTAGGAAATCGTTTTATCTTTCCAATTAATATTTATAGATGGATGGTTAAATTATATAACCCCATGAAATAATTTTTTTAGGAAAAAACACATGTTTGTGACAATTTTATTTTTACATTAAATAAAAAGTTAATAAAGTCATTTTCTTACCCAAGTGGCTCCATTGGGTCCCTAAGTTGACCCATGAATTTTCATGTTCGGAAATGAATCATCAAATTAGGGTAGGATAAGTGTAAAGGTAATTTCATATTATTATATCATTATATTTACCTTAAATTACACTAATTACCTTTAATCCCAATTAATAAAACATAAAAGTTATTGTTCAGCAAAAATTATTTTCATCTCATTGAACCAATTTTTCTTCCTAATGACAACCATGTATGTATGATTTTTTAAATTCAATACACATAAGTGGTAATGTTTCATTTACACGAATAATTAGTTTTTAAACTACCACTTAGTGGTTTCACTATTCATTAAAAATTGAAGTTTTTATGAAAAATACCAAAAATTCACCCTAAGCTATAATTGATATTCTGAATTAAAAATGATGTATAAGGCCCCAGACTTAAAACTTACTCAATATTTAATTAAATTAATAATTCAAATTGAGGATCTTTTCATGGTTTAGAGTTTTAGAAAATTTGGACATAACTATTACATCTCAATCGATTACAAAGTAGACACTTCTACTATGTTTCCATAAAATAAAAACTCTAAAAAAGAAACATGTTTAGTTCCATGTTTTAGATAGCATGACTTTCCCTTGATCTCATCCTTGACCCTATTCCCCATTAAGTCCTGTGAAAAACATTTCAATAAAAACATTGGGTGAGCATAGAAATCTCAGTAAGGGATACACAAAGAATGAAAACTGTTAGTTTTTAAAAACAACAAGTAAATCATGTATAGATTATCAAAGTAATAATTTTTCATCTTTATGAAGTAGTAAATAAACACTTCAATGAATAAAATATCATTACTTACCCTTTTGTAACCAAAAGAGTACCATAAAACCCATTTAAAGAACACATAACATAAAAGTTAACTTTGGACATAAACATACATAAATGGAATAACTATACGGTCGACTTCCACACATTCTTAATGGAATACCTATATGGTCAACTTCCATACCCAATGCATTGGAGGTTATAACATAACCACTCGTCCTGGTATTCACGGCACCACCCGTCATATGGTTTATCAATTAACCACCCATAAAATGTCCAAGTACAATCATTACACATAAAATATTGAAAATATAAATATTTCAATAACAACATTTCATTTTCAATCACTATAATTAATTCCAAGATATTGAATTAATCAATCCATATTCAAAAACAATTTAAAAGAGATTTTTGAATCAAAGTTTCCCATACCACATTGAAGCTTTTAATGGAATTATAATTTTAAATAATTAATGTCCATATAAATAAATACTGAAAACCATTTTGAAAACATGTAAATTAAAGATAAATATTTATAATAATAAATCTTTAAAACATTTAAGACGATATTTTAGTTAAAGAGTTTTTAACAAAATGAGAGACTCTTGAATACAAATAATTTTGGAATAACATTTATTCATAACTTTATAATATGATGAGAATAAAGGTATAAATGGTATAATATGTTAAAGCATAGTATACACACCATATAAGAGTGAATTGGATCATAACAACAATGAAATCTCAATGGAAAGGTAAATTGAGATGAAATCCATTATAAAGATGGTATCATTAAATTAAGGATAAATCGATCACATAACTATGTGTGAGAAATATAAATACACCCAATATAAGTGGATATTATGTGTGAATCAATCATAGGTCATTCACACATATTCATAGGATTACATGTTTAAGAAGTACTGGTAGAACCCAAAGAAATCGATTTTGGGTTAAGACGTTCCCTTGTAAAAATTCGACAGCCTAAGGGCGTCACTTCAAAATTCAGAAAATTATTCGATGAGAGATAGAATGGTTTGTCATCACTTGGACATAAAATTTACATCGATAAGGATATAGAAGAACATATCCCAACATAATAAGATGTAAATTATAAGACATAAAAAAATAAGTCTTTTAAAAAGAGGAGGGTGAAAGGTTCCCTTACCGACTTGGGTAACTTTCAAAACATACACCCCATGAAAGAAGGACAATACAACATTGAAGTAAATACTCAAAAACTAAAGTATATCACCCAAGATTAGAATAATGGGCAGTAAATATACCACTCAAAGGAAATTGTGGAAAATGTAGCATAAATATCACGGGAATAAAAGTGAGATGAAAAATCCCTTACGAAAACTCGGCAGCCTAACGGCGCCACTTAAAACATCCAAAAATGGATTGATGAGATCAAATAAGGTATCTCATCATATAAACATAAAATGTACAGAAATATTAATATAAAATAACATCCCCCATCATAAAATAGAGGAGCATAAAAGAAGTGACATAAAGGAGAATACTTAAAAAGAAAGAGAGAGGTTCGATCTCTTACGAAAATTCGGCAGCCTAACGACGCCACTCAAAACATAAAAACTGGATTGATGAGAGAAAATAGGGTATCCGATCATATGAACATAAAAAATTACATTATTAGTAATATAAAAGAACATACCAATCATAATAAAGTTGAGATTAAAAGGAATGACATAAAAGAGTGTACTTAAACAGAAAGAGAGGGGTCGGATCACTTACCTCAAGTCTGAATTGTCTTGTTCGTTTCTTTATATTTCTGAATAATAAACTTTGGTCAATTTAAAATTTCTTAAGGACGCCTTTTAGAGATTATTATTTAGTTAATATCACATATTATAATTTTATAATAATTGGTTAATAATGTGAGTTCATATCATATGTTTTTGTCGATGTTTGGTACATGAGTCAAAAATGAAATTGTTTGAAAATGATTGTCCATGTAGATATAAGTAATTAATATCCAGAATTGTATTAATGATTTAAATATCATATATATCCAGTAATTTTTTTTATACTACTCCATTACATTTTGAGATAAAAATAAATGAAATGCACCGTTCATGGAGACGGTAGGCCGTACGTACACATGAATGCTACTTTCAATTCTTTGTCATAATAAAGTAATTAAAAATAATTGATATATATATATTATAATTAAAGTATAATATATATGTTTTATATGTCACATATTTTCATTAATTTCATTCTTTATACATTCCATGTATTTCATGAACAAGTCACATCACTTGAGGGGGCGGTAGTCCACACTTTCTCGTATGAAATTATCGCATGTGCACAACATGAAAATCATAAAGGCATGTTTTAAATATAAAATTCAGAAGAATATAGAATGCATAAATACCATATATATCATATATAAAATATAGTTACATCATAATGGACACCATTAAAGGTGTTAAAAGAAGATTGAACAATCATCGTTTCGTGAGGCCGAAATTCGCCAACCACAGAAACAGTATGTTCTTAAACCATTAGACAAAGATGTGTGTAAGTGTAGTTCGAATACTTCACATAAAAACATCCTAGTATATTTAAGATACTGGTTTTGTTACAAAATAATGTAATTAAAAGGGTTTATAGGGTTGGCGATGACAAATAAAACAAAAGAACAGAAGTGAAGACATTACCTTAAAATCGGGTAACTCTTCTTGATTTGTGCTCCAAGGCTTCCTTGGAAAGGATTATGCCCAATGTGGGAGCTTAAATTATGAAGGGAAGGATGTGGAGAGATGAAATGGGCAGGGTTTGTCCGAGCCAAAGGCTTGAGATGTGTGGGTAAGGTGGTAGAGGTGAGGGCCTTCTATAAGAGAAAAGGAGGGGCACTATTGGAAAGTTAAGAAAAGATACTTTATTATAAAATTATTTTCGGATAAAAAAGGTCCCACAATTATAACATTAGAGTATATTGTGATGTGGGTTATAAATACACCCATCCAATAAGTTTTTTACAAGTGTAGGTCTTATATTTTACATTATAGTATCATTTTATTTAAATTGTTAAATAATGAGGTAATCGATGCATCATCATGGTGTCATAAAGAATTTAACTTATTTAATGTCTAAAAATTTAAAAACAAATATCATGATGTAGGAAATCTTTTTATATTTTCAATGAATAATTATAGTCAAAATTATGGCTTGTATAACCCCTTTTAAAAATTGTTTTAGTAAAACATCTCATGTTTGTGACATTTTTTTAACATTAAATAAAAACTTATTAATGTCATTTTCCTACCAGAGTGGCTCTATGGGGTCCCCAAGTTGACCCATATATTTTCTTGGTCGGCCATGACACATACAATAAGGGTTGGACATGTGTATTGGTCATTTAATGTCATTAAAACATTATTTTTACCTTAAACTACACTAATTACCTCTAATCGCGATTAATAAACTTAAAAGTTATTACTCACCAAAAAAATTATTATAATCCCATTGAACCACATTTTACTTATTAATGAAAACCATGTATGTATTATTTTTTAAATTCAAATCACAGAAGAGGTAATGTTTCATTTAAATGAAAAAATCAGTTTCTTTAACTACCACTTAGTGGTTTCACTATTCATAAAAAATTGTAGTTTTTCAGAAAATTACAAAAAATTCACCCTAAGCTATATTTGATATTCAAAATTAAAAAATGATGTCCATTTTACAAAATTATAAACATATAAGTTTCATTAATTAATTTAATAAGCAATTCCCGCTGTCAAAACAAATATCGTGTTTTTAAGAAACAATATCAATTAAAAGATTGCCGCTAGTTTATGTCAAATTTCAAAGTGAAATTAATTACAATGACAACTATTGGATTAAATGGTAAAAATATAATATAATTTTACTTTAAAACCAATTAAAAAGATAATCTAATCATATAAATACATTAGATTAAAAAGAGGTTTTGAATTAAAATACAACATTTTTTCACTATTCATTAAAAAATGAACATTATCGGAAAATACCAAAATTTTACACAATGTAAATTTTGATGTCCCGATTCTAAAGAATAATTTTATTTGGTCCAATATAACATATTAAATTGTAAAAAATTGGATTTAAAAAGAGTTCTCCATCGAAAGATGGTTAATCGACCTTTTAAAGAATATTAGAATATTTATGCTTAAAATTAGATTCATTCACATTTTAAACATCTAACATTTATTGGATAAATGTAAAAAATATGTTACAAACATATATAATAATTTTGTAGTTAGTTCCGTTCATTACCTCCATTACAACGGCTAGACGTTAACTACCATTTTAAATTATATTATTTTATTATTAGAGTGCAACGTAAGATTCCCAAGAAACTTGTTGTTGCATATTGGGCACGCCATCGAGCATAGTGTCCCCTTTAAAGTAATATTAATATTTTATTCACAAATATGGATAAATATAAAAATGTCATATTATTTATTTACCTGGGGTGTTACATCCTTCCACCCTTTTGGGAATTGCGTCCTCGTAATTTTAAAATTGGGCTTGGAATCTTCATTGAAATCCCCACATCGGAAAAGGAGTAAATTAAACTATCACTTTAAAAGAATGAAAGGGAAGTAAAAAGGTCACCCGAGTTAACCCATACTAGGATTCCATGTATGAAAACATGGATATGGAAGAAAAACTACGGGTCATGTTCTGAGGGAGTGTGATAGAAAACATGTTTAGGAGAAAGTTAACAACCAGAAAACCACAAACTTGTGATGGGTTAAACGGTATTAGATTCCCCAGTAGTAAAAGTTAATGGGAAACATTTTTATAGTTACTTATCATTGAGGAATATATTTTTGATCTTAACTAAAACATAAGTAAACATACTATATTTTCATGTTGACTTTCAACTTTTACTAGATTTCTTACAAGAACTCATATTTTCTCCAAAAGATGAGTATTTAGGATGACTTGTTTACATTAAAAGAGCTATAATCAACTTCTAGAGAATCACCTAATCCACAAAAGAGAACTATATAATTCCCATGTCTTTAGACATTAACCAAAACCAAAACCAAAAAGGTTAGTAAAAGATCATATAATATTGAAAAGGATATCCCTTTATAAAAAGAAAATCTATTCTTAATCTCAAATATTTGTCCAACAAAGCCCAAAGATCAACGAAGAACATTAGATAAACAATTTTTCCATAAAATTCATCAAATTAAACCAAACTAAGATTGAAACCCAAATATTTTAAGGATTTATTCACATAGTCTTCCAAGGTACGAAATAACACTTATCTCCAAATAACATCAGTTTCTCTTAGAGTCTCATATTTAAATGTAATTAAACTAATCACATATCCTCCAAAATAGGTTAATAATTTCCATTGATAACAAAAAATCATCACACTCTTAATTCATAAAATAATATAACTAAAAATAATTTGTCAAACTAACCAGGGACTTCACGTAGTCAAGTGGTAGGTGATAAATACTAGTCACACTTTGGTTGTGGGTTCGATTCCCGCATCATTGTCCGACGCGACGGGTTGTCACATGGTCTGCGTGTTGTCCTTTTTGTAAAACTCCAAAAATTACCCTAACATGTTTTAACCTCAATAGTTTCCTTTTACCTCTCATTTTCATCCACATTCATTACGATCTCAACATCTAAATTCTTGATGTTTTATTTCACCACCATAAGATAAAATAAAACGATTCCCAAAATGAATAATAGCATACCTTGATCATGGAGTCCACTCGGTTTCATCTTCATCTTGTTCACGTAGGTAGAAGTACCATGCATTACAACAATGATTTAGAGATCCTTCAAAATAATTTTCTTCCTCCATCCAAATACACCTTGTACAACATGGGTCATATGGGTGTTCATAGAAAAACAGTTTTTGAAAATAATCACGTATGACATGTAATTCCAAAACATCTCATAAAACATGATTTCTATAAAATAGTTGGACAAAATTTGAGTTGAAAATTTCTATTATTGGTATTTTTAAAATACCATAAGTATGTTATGAGAGAATATATTTCAAAAGAAAATATAAGTAGGTTGCGCAAGGGTCTCCATCCTCAGCACCATCTTTAAAATCATAATATTCTTCAAATTCTTGTGATAAAGTAAAATATTTGAAAATACCTTGATAATATTTTCCTTTCTTGAAAATATGAGAATATATGGGAAAATAATATTTTCATAAATACAACCCATGATCCACAGTGATACGAGGTATAGTGGAGGTGTTTGATATCCAAAACAACTGCTTTCAAGTGAGTTGTATGCTAGAAAAAGTATCACAATCATCCAAACATGAATTTGCAATAATTATTGCAAGCATGTCATCAGGAAAATATAGGAATGTCGTTTGAGATCCTTCTCCTTCCATTCATAAATAACTTTAATTGACTTGAAAAAAAGTTATAAAATAAGGATTTAAGTGAAATAATAGATATAGGGAATAACCATGTTTCTAACAAAAACTCATAATCCCTAATGTTGTCTAAACCGACCATTGATACCAACTATAAGGCCCCATACTTAAACATTACATAATATTGAATTAAATTAATAATTCACATTGAGGATCTTATCATGGTTTAGAGTTTTAGAGATTTAGGACATAACTATTACATCTCAATCGATTACAAAGTAGACACTTCTACTAAGTTTCCATAAAATTAAAACACTTAAAAATAAACATGTTTAGTTCCATGTTTTAGAGAGCATGACTTTCCCTTGATCCTATCCTTCACCCTATTTCACATTAAGTCCTGTGAAAAACATTTCAAAAAAACACGGGGTGAGCATAAAAAGCTCAGTAAGGGATACACAAAGAATGGAAACTGATATTTTTTCAAAACAACAAGTAAACCATGTATACTTTATCAAAGAAATAATTTTTCAACTTTACGAAGTAGTAAAAAAAAATTGTTCAATGAATAAAAGATCATTACATACTCTTTTTTAACCAAAAGATTACCATAAAACCCATATAAAGAACAAATAACATAATTAGGTAACTTGGGACATAAACATACTTAAATGGAATAACCATATGGTCGACTTCCACACATACTGAATGGAATAGCCATACGACCGACTTCTATACCCAATGCATTGGAGGTTATAACGTAACCACCCGTCCTAGTATTCACTGCACCACCGGTCATATGGTTTATCACGTAACCACTCATAAAATTTCCAAGTACCATAATTACACATAAAATATTGAAAATATAAACATTTTAATAACAACATTTCATTTTCAATCACAATAAGTAATTCCAAGATATTGAATTAATCAATCCATTTTCAAAAACCATTTAAAAGTGATTTTTGAATCAAAGTGCCCCATACCAATTTGAAGCTTTTAATGGAATTATAATTTTAAAACATTAATTTCCATATAATTAAATACTGAAAACCATTTTGAAAACATGGACATTAAAGATAATGATTTAGAATAATAAATCTTTAAAACATTTAAGACGATATTTTTGTTAAAGAGTTTTTACCAAAATGAGAGACTCTTGAATCAAAATAATTTCGGAATAACATTTAATCATAACATTATAATATCATGTGAATAAAGTGATTCGTGATATAATATGTCAAAGTACAGTATAAACACCATATAATAGTGAATTGGTGCATAAAAACAATGAAATCTCAATGGAAATGTAAATTGAGATGAAATCCATTATAAAAATGGTATCCTTAAATTAAGGATAAATCTATCACATAATTATGTGTGAGAAATATAAATACACCCAATATAAGTGGATATTATGTGTGAAACAATCATAGGTCATTCACATGTATTCATAGGATTACTTGTTCAAGAAGTAATTGTTGAACCCAAAGAAATCGAAATTGGGTTAAGACGTTCCCTTGTAAAAATTCGACAGCCTAAGGGCGTCACTTCAAAATTCATAAAATCAGTCGATGAGAGAGAGAATGGTATCTCGTCACTTGGACATAATCTTTACATCGATATGGTTATAGAAGAACATATCCCAACATAATATGATGTAAATTAAAAGACATAACAAAATAAGTCTTTTAAAAAGAGGAGGGTGAAAGGTTCCCTTACCGACTTGGGTATCTTTCGAAACATATACCCCATGAAAGAAGGACAATAAAACATTGAAGTAAATAATCATAAATGAAAGTATATCACCCAAGAGTAGAATAATGGGCAGTAAATATACCACTCAATGGAAATTGTGGAAAATGTAGAATAAATCTAACGGGAATAAAAGTGAGATGATAAATCCCTTACAAAAACTCGGTAGCCTAACAGCGCCACTTAAAACATCCAAAAAATGGATTTATGAGATCAAATAAGTTCTCTCATAATATTAACATATAATATAAAGCAAGAATAATATAAAAGAACATCCCCCAACATAACAATGTGGAGCTTAAAATAAGTGACATAAAGGAGAGTACTTAAAAAGAAAGAGAGAGGTTGGATCTCTTACGAAAATTCGGCAGCCTAACGGCGCCACTCAAAACATTCAAAATGGATTGATGAGATAAAATAGGGTATCCCATAATATGAACATAAAAAATTACAGTAATATTAATATAAAATAACATCTCAATCATAATAATGATGAGCATAAAAGGAATGACATAAAAGAGTGTACATAAAAAGAAAGAGAGGGGTCGGATCCCTTACCTCGAGTCTGATTTGTCTTGTTCGTTTCGTTATATTTATGAGTAATAAACATTGGTCAATTTATAATTTCTTAAGGACCTATTTTAGAGATTTTTATTCAGTTCATATCACATATTATAATTTTATAATAATTGGTTAATAATGTGAGTTCATATCAGACATTTTTGTCGATGTTTGGTACATGAGTCAAAAATGACCTTGTTTGAAAATTATTGTCCATGTAGTTATAAGTAAATAATCTCTAGAATAATATTAATGATTTAAATATCATATATATCCATTAAATTTTCATTGTATACTACTCCATAACATTTGGAGATAAAAATAAATGAAATGCTCCGTTCATGGAGACGGTAGGCCGTACGTACGCATGAATGCTACTTTCATTTCTTTTTCATATTAATGGAATTAAAAATAATTGATATATATATATATATATTATAATTCCAGTATAATATATATTTTATATAGGTCATATATATTCATTAGATTCATTCTTTATATATTCCATGTATTGCATGAACGAGTCACATCACTTGAGGGGGCGGTAGTCCACACATCCTCGTATGAAATTATCGCATTTTCACAACATGAAAATAATAAAGGGATGTTTTAAATATAAAACTCAGAAGAATATAGAAAACAAAAATAACATATATATAATATATAAAATTTAGTCACATCATAATGGATGCCATTAAAGGTGTTAAAATAAGATTTAAAAATCATAGTTTCGTGAGGCAGAATTTTGCCAACCACAGATACAGTATGTTCTTAAATCATTAGACAAAGGTGTGTGTAAGTGTAGCTCAAATCCTTCACAAAAAAACATCCTAGTATATTTAAGATACTGGTTTTGTACCAAAATAAAGTAATAAAAAGAGTTTAGAGGGTTGGAGAAGACAAATAAAATAAAATAACAGAAGTGAATACATTACCTTAAAATCTGGTAACTCTTCTTGATTTGAGCTCCAAGAATTCCTTGGAAAGGATTCTGCCCAAAGGTGAGGCTTCAATTATGAAGAGACGGATGTGGAGAGATGAAATGGGAAGGGGTTGGCAGATATAAATGCTTGAGAGGTGTGGGTAAGGTGGTAGAGGTGGGGGCCTTCTATAAGAGAAAAGGATGGGCACTATTGGAAAGTTAAGAAAAGATACTTTATTATAAAATTATTTTCGGAAAAAGGACCCACAATTATAAATTTATAGGATAAGGTGATATGGGATCGAAATACACCCATAAAATAGGTTTTTGAGAAGTGTATGTCTTAGAGTTTACATTATAGTTTCCTTTTATTTAAATCGTTAAATAATGAGGTAATCACTGCATCATCATGGTGTCATAAATACTTTAATTTATTTAATGTATACAAATTATAAAAAAAAATTCCTGATGTAGGAAATATTTTTAGATTTCCAATTAATAGTTATAGTCAAAATTATGACTTGTATAACCCCATTTAATTTTTTGTAGTAAAACATCTCATGTTTGTGACATTTTTATTTTAACATTAAATAAAAAGTTATTAATGTCATTTTCCTACCAATGTGGCTCCATGGGGTCCCCAAGTTGACCCATGGATTTTATTGGTCGGCAATGACACATCAAATAATGGTTGTACATGTGTCTAGTTCATTTCATATCATTAAAACATTATTTTTACCTTAAACTACACTAATTACCTCTAATCGCGATTAATAATCTTAAAAGTTTCTATTCACCAAAAAATTATTTTAATCCCATTGAACCACATTTTACTTCTTAATGACAACCATGTATGTCGGATTTTTGAAATTCAAATCACAGAAGTGGTAAAGTTTAATTTAAATGAAAAATCAGTTTCTTTAACTACCACTTAGTGGTTTCACTATTAATCAAAAATTTATGTTTTTCAAAAAATTACCAAAAATTCACCATAATATATATTTGATATTCCGAATTCAAAAATGATGTCCATTTTATAAAATTATAAACGTATATTTTGAATTAATTAATTTAATAATCAATTCCTATTGTCAAAACAAATAGTGTGTTTTAAAAAAACAATATCTACTAAAAGATTGGCACTAGTTTAAGTCCAATTTCAAAGTGAAATTAATTCCAATGACCACTATTGGATTAAATGATAAAAATATAATATAATTGGTCTTTAAAACCAATTAAAAAGATAATCTAATCAAATAAATAAATTAGATTAAAAAGTGGTTTTGAATTAAAATACAACATTTTTTCACTATTCATTAAAAAATGAACTTTATCGGAAAAATAACAAAAATTTACACAATGTAAATTTTGATGTCCCGATTCTAAAGAATAATTTTATTTGGTCCAATATAAAATATGAAATTGTCAAAAAGTGGATTTAAAAAGCGTTCTCCATCAAAAGGTGGTTAATCTATCTTTTAAAGATTATAATAATATTTACGCTTAAAATTAGATTCATTCACATTTTAATCCTCTAAAATTTATTGGATAAATGTAAAAAAATTTGGGACAAACATATATAATCATTTTTTTAGTTAGTTCTGTACATTCCCGCCATTACAACGGCTAGGCGTTGACTACCATTTAAAATAATATTATTTTATTATTAGAGTGCAACGTAATATTCCCAAGAAAGCCGTTGTTGCGTATTGGGCATGCCATCGAGCATAGCATCCCCTTTAAAGTAATATTAATATTTTATTCACAAATATGGATAAATTTGAAAATGTGATATTCTTTATTTACCTGGGGTGTTACATCCTTCCCCCCTATTGGGAATTTCGTCCTCGCAATTTTAAAATTGGGCTTGGAATCTTCATTGAAAGCCCCACATCGGAAAAGGAGTAAATTAAACTATAAATTTAAAAGAAAGAAAGGGAAGTACAAATGTCACCCGAGTTAACCCATACTTGGATTCCATGTATGAAAACATGGATATGGAAGAAAAAATAAAGGGTAATGTTCTGAGGGAGTGTGATAGAAAACATGTTTAGGAGAAAGTTAACCACCAGAAAACCACAAACTTGTGATGGGTTAAACGGTATTGGATTCCCCAGAAGGAAAAGTTAATGGAAAAAAAATTTAGTTACTTTTCATTGAGGAATTTATTTTTTAGCTTAACTAAAACATAACGAAACATACTTACTTGTCATGTTGACTTTAAACTTTTACTAGATTTCGTACACGAAATCATTTTTTCCCAAAAGAATAGTATTTAGGATGACTTGTTTACATTAAGAGAGCTATAATCAACTTATAGAGAATAACTTAATCCAAAAAAGAGAACTATATAATTCCCATGTCTTTAGACATTATCCAAAACCAAAACCAAAAAGGTTAGTACAAGATCAGATAAACTAGAAAAGGATAACCCTTTATAAAAAGAAAATCTATTCTTAATCTCCAAAATTTGTCCAACAAAACCCCAAGTTCAACGAAGACCATTCGATAAACCATTTTTCCATAAAATTATTCAATGTAAAAAAAACTAAGATTGAAACCCAAATATTTTAAGGATTAATCACATAGTCTTCCAAGGTAAAAAATAACACTTATCTCCAAATAAAATCAATTGCTCTTAATGTCTCATATTGAAAAGTAATTAAACTAATCAGATATCCTCCATGATAGGTTAATAATTTCCATAGATAACCCAAAATCAACTTAATCTTAATTCATAATATCATCTAACTAAAAAGAATTAGTCAAACTAACTAGGGACTTCACGTAGTCAAGTGGTAGGTGATAAATACCAGTCACACTTTGGTTGTGGTTCCGATTACCGCATCTTTGTCCGACGCGACGGGTTGTCACACGGTCTGTGTGTTGTACTTTTTATAAAACTCCAAAAATAACCCTAAAAAGTTTTAACCTCAATATTTTCCTTATAACTCTCATTTTCATCCAAATTCATTACAGTATCATAATCTTAATTCTAGAAGTTTTATTTCACCGCCATAAGATAAAATAAAATGATTCCCAAAATGAATAACTGCATACCTTGATCATGGAGTCCACTCAGTTTCATCATCATCTTGTTCACGTAGGTAAAAGTCCCATGCATTACAAAAATGATTTAGAGATCCTTCAAAATCATTTTCTTCCTCCATCCAAATACACCTTGTACAACATGGGTCATATGGGTGTTCACAGAAAAATAGTTTTGGAAGATAATCATGTATGACATATAATTCCAAAACATCTGATAAAACATGATTTAAATAAAATAGTCTTACAGAGTTTGAGTTGAAACGTTCTCTTATTGGTCCTTTTAAAAAACCATAAGTATGTGGTGAGAGAATATATTTTAAAAAGAAAATATATGTAGGTTTCATAAGGGTCTCCTTCCTTAGCACCATATTTAAAATCATAATATGCTTCAAATTCTTGTGATAAGGTAAAATATTTGAAAATACATTGATAATATTTTCCATTCTTGAAAATATGAGAATATTGTGAATATAGTATTTGTCTAAATACAACCCATGATCCACGATGATAAAGAGGTATAGTGGAGGTGTTTGATATCTCAAACAACTACTTCCAAGTGAGTTGTATGCTAGATAAAGTTTCACAATCATCCGAACATGACTTTGCAATATTTATTGCAAGCATGTCAGCGGGAAGAGATAGGAATGTCGTTTGAGATCCTTCCCCTTATATTCGTAACTGACTTTACTTGACCAGAAAAAAAGTTTTTAAATAATGATTTAACTGAAATAATATATATAGGGACTAACCACGTGTCTAACAAAAACTCATAATCCCTAATGTTGTCTAAACCGACCTTTGATACCAACTATAAGGACCCATCCTTAAACATTACATAATATTTAATTAAATGAATAATTCACATTGAGGATTGTTTCATGGTTTATAGTTTTAGAGAAGTAGGACATAACTATTACATCTCAATCAATTACAAAGTAGAAACTTCTACTAAGTTTCCGTAAAATAAAAACTCTTAAAAATAAAAATGTTTAGTTCCATGTTAAAGATATCATGACTTTCCCTTGATCCCATCGTTGACCCTATTCCACATTAAGTCCTGCGAGAAACATTTCAAAAAAACATGGGGTGAGCATAAAAAGCTCAGTAAGGGATACACAAAGAATGAAAACTGTTAGTTTTTCAGAACAACAAGTAAACCATGTATACTTTATCAAAGTAATAATTTTTCACCTTCATGAAGTAGTAAAAAAAACTTTTCAATGAATAAAAGATCATTACATACCCTTTTGTAAAAAAAAGATTACCATAAAACCCATATAAAGAAAACATAACATAAAAAGGTAACTTGAGACATAAACATACTTAAATGGAAAAACCATACGGTCGACCTCCACACATACTTAATGGAATAGTCATACGACCGACTTCTATACCCAATGCATTGGAAGTTATAACGTAACCACTCGTCCTGGTATTCGTGGCACCAACCGTTATATGGTTTATCACGTAACCACCCATAAAATGTCCAAGTACCATCATTATACATAAAATATTGAAAATATAAACATTTCAATAACAACATTTCATTTGCAATCACAATAAGTAATTCCAAGATATTGAATTAATCAATCCATTTTCAAAAACCATTTAAAAGGGATTTTTGAATCAAAGTCTCCCATACCACTTTGAAGCTTTTAATGGAATTATAATTTTAAAACATTAATGTCCATATAAATACATATTGAAAACCATTTTGAAAACATGGACATTAAAGATAATGATTTAGAATAATAAATATTTAAAACATTTAAGACGATATTTTTGTTAAAGAGTTTTTAACAAAATGAGAGACTCTTGAATACAAATAATTGCGGAATAACATTTATTCATAACTTTATAATATCATGAGAATAAAGGGATTCATGATATAATATGTAAAAGGACAGTATACACACCATATAAGAGTGAATTGGTGCATAACAACAATGAAATCTCAATGGAAATGTAAATTGAGATGAAATCTATTATAAAGGTGGTATCCTTAAATTAAGGATAAATCTACCACATAATTATGTGTGAGAAATATAAATACACCCAATATAAGTGGATATCAAGTGTCAAAAAATCATAGGTCATTCACACATATTCATAGGATGGCATGTTCAAGAAGTACTGGTTGAACCCAATGAAATTGAAATTTGGCTAAGACGTTCCCTTGTAAAAATTCGACAGCCTAAGGGCGTCACTTAAAAATTCTGAAAATTAGTCGATGAGAGAGAGAATTGTATCTCATCACTTGGACATAAAATTTACATTGATAAGGATATAGAAGAAAATATCCCAACATAATTAGATGTAAATAAAAAGACATAACAAAAGAAGTCTTTTAAAAAGAGGAGGGTGAAAGGTTCCCTTACCGACTTGGGTATCTTTCGAAACATACACCACATGAAAGAAGGAAAATAAAACATTGAAGTAAATACTCATAAATGAATGTATATCACCCAAGAGTAGAATAATTGGCATTACATATACCACTCAATGGAAATTGTGGCAAATGTAGCATAAATCTCACAGGAATAAAAGTGCGATGAAAAATCCCTTACGAAAACTCGGCAGCCTAACAGTGCCACATAAAACTTCCAAAAATGGATTGATGAGATCAAATAAGGTCTCTCATAATATTAACATAAAATTTACAGAAAGAGTAATATAAAATAACATCCCCCAACATAACAAATAGGAGCTTAAAAGAAGTGACAAAAAGGAGAGTACTTAAAAAGAAAGAGAGAGGTTGGATCTCTTACAAAAATTCGGCACCCTAACGGCGCCACTCAAAACATCCAAAATGGATTGATGATAGAAAATAGGGTATCCCATCATATGAACATAAAAAATTACTGTAATATTAATATAAAATAACATCCCAATCATAGGAAAAATGAGCTTAAAAGGAATGACATAAAAGAGTGTACTTAAAAAGAAAGTGAGGGGTCAGATCCCTTACCTCAAGTCTGACTTGTCTTGTTCGTTTATATATATACCTGAATAATAAAATTTGGAAAATTTATAATTACATAAGGAAAAATTTTAGAGATTATTATTAAGTTCATATCACATATTATAATGTTATAGTAATTGGTTAAAAATGTGAGTTCATATCAGACGTTTTTGTCGATGTTTGGTACATGAGTCAAAAATGAACATGTTTGAAAATGATTGTCCATGTAGTTATAATTAAATCATCTCCAGAATAGTATTAATGATTTAAATATCATATATATCCAGTAAATATTCATTTTATACTACTCCATAACATTTGGAGATAAAAATAAATGAAATGCGCCGTTCATGGATACGGTAGTCCGTACGTACGCATGAACGCTACTTTCATTTCTTTGTCATATTAATGGAATTAAAAATAATTGAGATATATATATTATAATTCCAGTAAAATATATATGTTATATAGGTCACATATGTTCATTAATTTCATTCTTTATACGTTCCATGTATTGCATGAACGAGTCACATCACTTGAGGGGGCGGTAGTCCACACTTCCTCGTATTAAATTATCTTATTTTCACAACATGAAAAGCATAAAGGTATGTTTTAAATATAAAATTAAGAAGCATATAGAAAAAATAAATACCATATATATCATATATAAAATATAGGTACATCTTAATGGACACCATTAATGCTGTTAAAAGAATATTGAACAATCATCGTTTCGTGAGGCAGAAATTCGTCAGCCACAGAAACAATATGTTCCTAAACCATTAGACAAAGGTTTGTGTAAGTTTAGCTTGAATAATTCACATAAAAACATACAGGTATATTTAAGATACTATTATTGTTACAAAATAAAGGAATAAAAAGAGTTTATAGGGTTAGAGAATCCAAATAAAACAAAAGAACACAAGTGAAGACATTACCTTAAAATCGGGTAACTTTTCTTGATTTGAGCTCAAAGGATTCCTTGGAAAGGATTCTGCCCAAATGTGAGGCATCAATTATGAATAGAGGGATGTGGAGAGATGAAAGGTTCAGGGTTTGGACGAGAAAAAGGCTTTAGTGTTGTGGGTATGGTGGTAGAGGTGGGGGAATTTTATAAGAGAAATGGAGGGGCACTCATGGAAAGTTAAGAAAAGATATTTTATTATAAAATGATTTTCTGATCAAAAAGGTCACAAAATTATAAATTTAGAGGATATGGTGATATGGGTTATAAATACACCCATCCAATAGGTTTTTGACAAGTTCAGTTCTTAGATTTTATATTATAGTATCATTTTATTTAAATTGTTAAATAATGAGGTAATCGCTGCATCATCATGGTGTCATAAATAATATAATTTATTTAATTTCTAAAAACTATTAAAAAAATATCATGATGTAGGAAATATTTTTTGATTTCCAATGAATATTTATAGTAAAAATTATTACTTGTATAACCCCATTTAAAAATTGTTTTAGTAAAACATCTCATGTTTGTGACATTTTTATTTTAACATCAAATAAAACGTTATTAATGTCATTTTCCTACCAGAGTGGCTCCATGGGGTCCCCAAGTTGACCCTTGGATTTTCTTGGTCGGCCATGACACATCCAATAAGATTTGGACATGTTTCGAGGTCATTTCATATCATTAAAACATTATTTTTACCTTAAACTACACTAATTACATGTAATCGCGATTAATAAACTTAAAAGATACTATTCGCCAAAAAGTTATATTAATCCCATTGAACCACATTTTACTTCTTAATGACAACCATGCATGTCGGATTTTGGAAACTAAAATCACAAAAGTGTTAAAGTTTTATTTAAATGAAAAATCAGTTTCTTTAACTACCACTTAGTGGTTTCACTATTCATCAAAAATTGAGGTTTTTCAGAAAATAACCAAAATTTCACCCTAAGCTATATTTGATATTCGGAATTCAAAAATGATGTCCATTTTACCAAATTATAAACATATAAGTTGCATTAATTAATTTAATAATCAATTCCCGCTATCAAAACAAATAGCTTGTTTTTATGAAACAATATCTATTAAATGATTGGCGCTAGTTTAAGTGCAATTTCAAAGTGAAATTAATTCCAATGTCCACTATTGGATTAAATGTTAAAAATATATTTTAATCAGACTTTAAAACCAATTCAAAAGATAATATAATCATATAAATAAATTATATTAAAAAGTGGTTTTGAATTGAAATACAACATTTTTTCACTATTCAAGAAAAAAATGAACTTTATCGGAAAAATAAAAAAAAATTACACAATGTAAATTTTGATGACCCAATTCTAATGAATAATTTTATTTGGTCCAATATAACATATTAAATTGTAAAAAAGTTGATTTAAAAAGTGTTCTCCATTAAAAGTTGGTTAATCGACCTTTTAAAGAATATTAGAATATTTACGATTAAAATTGGATTCAGTCACATTTTAAACCTCTAATATTTATTGGATAAAAGTAAAAAAATATGTGACAAACATATATTATCATTTTGTAGTTAGTTCCATTCATTCCTACCATTATAACGGCTAGGCATTAACTACCATTTAAAATAATTTTATTTTATTATTAGAGTGCAGCGTAAGATTCCCAAAAAACTCGTTGTTGCGTATTGGGAACCCCATCGAGCATAACGTCCCCTTTAATGTAATATTAATATTTTATTCACAAAAATGGATAAATATGAAAATGTCATATTCTTTATTTACCTGGGGTGTTAGATTATGTCTATTTTACAAAATTCCAAACATATAAGTTGCATAAAATAATTTTGAAATTAATTCCAGTTGTCAAAACAAATAGCGTGTTTTTAAAAAACAATATCAATCAAAAGATTGGCAATTGTTTATGTCCAATTTCAACGTGAAATTACTTATAATGACCACCATCGGATAAAATGGTAAAATTATATTCTAAATATTATTTAAAACCACTCAATAGTATAATTTATCACTATAAATTATTTTGATTAAAAATGTTGTTTTTAAGTATTTTTCACTATTCATTGAAAATTTGAAATTCTCGGAAAAATACCAAAAATTAAACAGAGGATTATTTCGATATTCCGAATCCAAAAATGAAGTCCATTATGAAATATAAAATTTATATAATTTAAAAAAGTGGGTATTACTATTCATAACAGCTACTTTGGTCATCGTGTGTTAGAATATTGAACATGCGTACAATGCAAGCTATTGCATTATTGAAAGAGAATCGTACCATGGAAGCTTGGGGTGTTACATTATCCCCTCCTTCAATAAATTGCATCCTCGCAATTTAAAATTGTTCTTTGAAAATAATCGGTTGAAAATAGAAAATACCTTTGTGGAAAACCCACATCGAAAATAGGGTTAATAAAAAGATAACTTTAAAATAAACAAATAGAAGTACAAAGGTCCCCCGAGATAGCCCATACTAGGATTCTATGAAAACATGGATATGGAGGAGATAAAAACCATCAAGGTCTGATGGAGAGTTGTAGAAACCAGGATTAAAAGAAAGTTAACTAAAAGAAAATCACAAAATTTTTATTGGTTAAAAAGTCCTTGATTTCCTAGTTGGAAAAGTTAACCGACAACGTTTTTGTTTAAGATACACTTCATAAAGATGAGGAATTTATATAAGAGATTTACTAAGAACGTAAGGAAATAAACTTACTTGTCATGTAGTCATTCATTCCTTACTAAATTTTTACCACAAACCCATCTTTCACTCAAAAAAATAATAGAACTCTAAAATATTATATTGATCCTAATCATACAAGGTTCAAAATATTAACACATACCATGTAGATTAGGAAAACTATTTTGTATTAACCAGGGATTTCATGTAGGCTAGTGGTAGGTAATAAAGGCATGTCACACTATGGTTGTGGGTTCGATTCATGCAGCTTTGTCCGACGCGATGGGTTATCCCCCAACCTACAGGTTGTCCTTTTCCTAAAACTATAGTATTATAATATTCCAAAAAATAAACTTTAGAAATGTTTTAACCTTAAAAAATACTATCCGAAGGTCAACTTAATCCATTCCAACCTTTATAGTTATCCAAAATACCTCTGTCTAGACTTTCTCTAAAAGGTCCCTAAATTCCAAAATCAATCGTAACATTAGATTCTTCAAACAAATTAATGTTTCTCTTTTTTTCACATAATAAAAATATGATTACCTTCATCCTATTAAAACCTTAATGAAAAAAACAAGTACTGCAGTACAATCCTTATATATATCACATTATTCTTATAACCAGAATATGATCCTTGAGTCCAAAAGCACCGATACATTAATTATTCCACTTGAACTGTAGTAACTTCATAAGATTGGACTTGATCCCTTGGCCTTTCCTGAGTTATGTTTCCCTGACGCTTAGAACATTCATTTTCATAATGCCCCATTTACCTACAAATGTAGGATTCATCATTGATAGCCTCTTTCTTTCCTTTGCAATCACAAGCCATGTGACCTTTTTCTCCACATTTGTAACAAACTCCCATTCCCATTAGGCATGTACTGGGGTGATTCTTCCTACATTTTTCACATAATGGAAAATCCTTATTTCCATTTTTACCTTTATCTGTCTCTTGTTCCACCGTTCTCTTCTTCTCTTACTTTATATTGTTGTCATAAGGCTTAGATAATTTCTTTTCTGTCTTGATAGCACACGAGACAATATCTTCGTACAATTTGAAGGATTGTGATACTAAATCTGGATGGAGAAATGGTTTTAACCCATAAAAAAACAATCAATCTCACTTCTTGGGTTACGTATATAATCTGCAGCATGCCTCACTAACCTTGTAAAGTTAGCCTCATACTTTGTGACATTTTCATCCTCCTTTTGTCTCAGACATAGAAAATGCCTTTCCATATCTGCTTGACAGTCATGTGGAAAGTATTTTTCTATAAAAATTTCCTTAAACTCCATCCATTCCATACTTGATACTTCTTCATCTTCCTTTGTGTTTTGAATCAGCGACCACCATTGATCGGCATCTCAAGTGAGGCGGTAAACTCTCATGCCAACTTTCTCTCTTTCGCTACTCCCCAAGGCATGTAATATTTTCTCTACGGTGTTTATACATTGCTCAGCTACTAATGGATTTGAACCCACAATAAATTTTTGAGGTTGTTTCCTCATGAAACGATCTATCATTGATCCTCCACGTTGCAGATTAGGGTGCTCCATTCGAGTAAGGTTATTATTCATAACCTGAGTGAGTTTTCCCATTATGGTGATAACCTGATCAGCACCAATTGTATCACCACCTCCACTATAATTATCTTGAGCAGGAGGGAAATCCCTACATGGAGTGCGTACATTGATACAGTTTCATTCCTTCAACTAAGCGCCATTTCTAAATAATGTCATAAACTAGATTAGTTTATGAATCAAAATACATAATAACAAACTTGAAAAACACTTAGCATAAATTGTACTATTTATGGATATAATCCACAATCAAAAAAATGTTTTCTTTGAGGAAGTATATACTTATAAACCCTTTATAGTGGTTTGTAAAAAAATGTGAATTATTCAAACATATCCCCCAGGAGTGTCCTAACCAAGAGTGCATCAAGGTCCATTGTCATGCACCAGTTCCCGTTCGAGTCTAGCTCAAAGTGGTGTTTTTGTGTTTTAGCCCTAGGTACATCTGTGCCAGAGCCGCCTCTACAATCTTGTATCCAGACAGGGATGTATTGCTCAGTAAACTCACAAAATCTCTATAATACCAAAATTCTAGGAAGTTCTTATATACTGATCCTCAAAGTCTATCTTAGGGCTATGTGCTCTAATCAGAGTTTTTCTAAATCTAGCTTCTAAGATTAGTACTAAATTGTATATGATACCCACTATAATGCCCTGACCCCAGTTACCTAGGGTCGGTGCATTATTACTTAACATTGTCAAGATCACAAAAGATCATGTCTCAAAATACGGATTAGTTTAGTATCTTTGGAACCACTATATACATTCATAAATGATACATTACATTATAAAGTGTAAAACTAAAATAATGTGGTATCCATAGTCCACACTCATATCCCCTTCTGAATATCCCTGAAGGTCATTCATAAAATACTTCTTCACATCTAGGAAAAATTAAAACATTGAAAGGGGTGATCTCAGATTCTCAGTAAGGATAAAAATATAGTGGAATCATTCATAAACAAACATAAACATTTAAATAAATGCATAACTGAAACAAAATACTTTTAAACATGAACATCAACATAATATGGAAAAATAAAATTAAATAATTCCATTTAATTATTCACATGGTTATTCTACTAGTAAAATAACCACATGCAATATCAATAACCACTTTCATAATGATGAAATGTATAATTCCAGACTATCATAACCACGTAGCGAAGGCCTCATCCTAAGAAGAAAAATAAGATTTAGTCAAGGTCTCATGCCAAGACACTAGTCTGTCTCATGAGACCTACCGATTAATTGAGGAGCTATAGTGGGCTCCACCTGTCACTAATTAAGTCTAATTGATTATTTATATTAAAAGGTTTAAACATATCATAAACCATAACATAATCGTATCACAAAAAACATGCATAAGGAAACATAATATTTATACATTTCAATCACATGATATCAATACCATACATTAATATAATCCAAACATTATCAAAACCATTTTCAATACCAAAATAAATGAAAATTAAAACTTGGTATTTAATTTTCATTTTAAAAAAGTTATGTCGTTTAGAGAAAGCAGAAACTCAAATAAAGGTCACGGCGGAGGAGCAGTCGTTGTCACCGCATATGTATGAAAAAAAACATTCCGTTTTTTCATTTAGTAAAATGCTTCGTATAAAAATATTCCTTTTTAATAAATGTAAAAGTCAAGGGGTTTATAAACCGTATAAAATAACGTTGTGTAAAAATCATAATATGCCTCAATGAAAGGAGATTGAGACGAAGTCCCTTACCTTATGTCCGAATTGACTCGACCATTATTTATCCTCCTGAATAATAAACTAGAGTTTATTTATAATTGCTTAAGAATCGTTTTCATGTTCATTATTCCTTTTATATCACTAATTACCATGTTATGAAGATTATGTAATTATTTAAGTTAATAACGGTCATTTTGTCGATCTTTGGTACTTGAGTCAAAAATAGACTTCTTATAATTACATGTTTTTCATGTGGTAAAATATAAATTATATCCAGAATTATATTCATGATGTAGATATCATACATATCATATATATCTAGTATATATATGCATTTATAATATTACATAACATTTAGAGGTAAGAAATGAAATGCACCGTTCATGGAGACGGCAAGCCGTACATACGCATGAACGCTGCTTTCATTTCTATTTCATATTTGATGGAATGAGAACATAATTACATTAATGTGTATTATAATTAAATTATAATATCATATATAATATCATTTACTCCAACCTTTACACGTCCTACATATGGCATTAACGATTCAAATAACATTGAGAAGGCGGTAGTCCGCACTTCCGAAAATGAAATTATCGCGTTTACCCATAATGGAAATCATAAAGGTGTCTCATAAATGAAAAATACAGAAGCATAAGGAAAACTTAAACATAATATATATCATATATAAATATAGTGACATCTTAATTGCCACCCTGATAGGTGTTAAAAAAACATTGAACAATCATTGTTTTGTGAGGCAATAATTCGCCACCCACAGAAACAATATGTTCTTTAACCATTAGAATAAGGTATGTGTAAGTGTAAATAAAATACATCTCAAAAAAACATCATATTATATATAAGATACTGGTGTTTTTATAAAATAAAAGAATAAAATTAGTTTATGGGATTGGAGAAGCAAAATAAAACAAAAGAACATAAGAGAAGACATTACCTTAAAATCGGGTAACTCTTTTTGATTTTAGCCAAAAGCCTACTTGGGAAGACTTCTGCCCAAAGTGAGGCTCTAGGAGTAATAGAGGGAAGTTGATAGAGTATTTGGGCAGAGGATGGCCAAGCCAAATGGCTTTTATGGTGTGAATATGGTGGTAGATGTGGGGGCCTTTTATAAGAGGAGAGGAGGGGCACTCTTGGAATGTCATGAAATGTTACATTATTATATAACGAGTTTCAGAATTTAAAGGTCCCACAATTATATATTTCGTGGATAAGGTGATAAGGGTTCTAAATATACTCATTAAATATGTTTTTGACAAGTGTATGCTTTATATTTTACATTATCTTTTCATTTTATTTAAATCGTTAATTAATGAGGTAATCGCTGCATCATCATGGTGTCATAAAAAAATTAATTTATTTAATGTCTAAAAATTATAAAAAAATATCATGATGTAGGAAATATTTTTAGATTTCCAATGAATTTTTATTGACGAAACGTCAACTTATATAACCCCATGCAATAATTGTTTTAGTAAAACACCATATGTTTGTGATAGTTTTATTTTTTACTTTAAGTAAAAAAGTTATTAATGTCATTTTCATAACCAAGTAGCTCCATGGGGTCCCCAAGTTGACCCATGGATTTTCATGGTCAGCCATGACTCATACAATAAGGGTATTAAAAGTTTAAAGGTAATTTCATATTATTATATCATTATATTTACCTTAAATTACACTAATTACCTTTAATCGCAATTAATAAAACCTAAAAGTTACTATTCACCAAGAATTATTTTCATCTCATTGAACCAAATTTTGCTTCATAATGACAACCATGTATGTCGTATTTTTGAAATTAAATACACATAAGTGGTAATGATTCATTTACATGATAAATTAGTTTTTAAAATACCACTTAGTGGTTTCACTATTCATCAAAAATTGATGTTTTTCACAAAAATCCCAAAAATTACACTAGGATATAATTGATATTATGAATTCTAAAATGATGTATATTTTATAAAATTTCAAACATATAAGTTTCAGTAATTAATTTTATAATTTATTCCCCTTTTCAAAACAAATAGCGTGTTTTCAAGAAATAATAACAATCAAAAGATTGACAACTGTTTATGTCCAATTATAAAATGAAATTAATTCTAATGACCACCATTGTATAAAATGGTAAAATTATATTCTAATAATACTTTAAAACAAAAAAATAGTATAAATTATCAGTATAAATTATTTTGATTAAAATGTTGTTTTTATGTATTTTTCACTATTCATCGAAAATTGGATGTTCTCAGAAAAATACCAAAAATTAAACATAGGCTAATTTGGATATTACAAATCCAAAAATGAAGTCCATTATGAAATATAAAATTTATATAATTTCAAAAATTGGGTATTACTATTCATAACAGCTACATTGATTGGTCGCGGTGTGTTAGAATCTCAAACTTGCGTACAATGCAAGGTATTGCATTATTGAAAGATAATCGTATCATGGAAGCTTGGGGTGTTAAATGATCCACGAAAATGATATAATTATTATAAAAAGGAAGTGAACACATGTCTCTCTCTTATATCATATAAGTTTAATAATTTTAATTTAGTGATAATCCTCATAAAACATCTTTTTTAAATAGTAACTATAAATATAATCAAATTACATTCAACATTGGATTTTATTTATTATTTTTAGAAATTAATTAAATACTGTTAATGATGAAACAATTGTGATGTAAAAATTATTTTATTAATAGAAATATCAAATAATGGGTTTAAAAAATATTAAAATAAATATCATTTGAACTAATTAAGGTGATCCACGAATTTTAAAATTGTCGGTGACTTGTTAGGAGTGGACTAAATATTTATTTTCTAATTTACCATATGTGAGGATTTTATTTAAAGTGAAATAAATCAATAGTGTAAACATTGCAACTAATGGTCTTTTATTAAAATTACATTTTATTAAATTATTTAAAAATTATAAAATTAATTACAAATTGAAATGTTATAATTATATGATCTAAAATGTCCTGAAAGACCTATTTATGGTCAATTAATATCATATAAGTAAATATTTATAACCATTAAACATTTAGAATGTTATTACCACAATTAATATTAAATAGAATAACTAAGTGTTAATTAAAATTATAATGCTTAATATGAGATAAAAACATATCCAAAATTTATTTTTTCATATTATTACAGATCTATCTCGTCTATTAATCAGAATCAGGATATTTAAAAGGATTTTAGGTGGGTTTTGAATTTATTATAAATTAATTTTTTTTGTGTATTCCAAAAGTACTCCTCACCTCAATTATCAAAGGGCACCTCCTCCCTCTCCTCTTCACTCCATTTTGAGCCTTAAATCACTTCCAAACCCTACCTATATCTCATATAAAATTCCGTAGTTACATTAAAAATGTTCCTTCTCAAAATACCAACTCTTGGAACTTAAGATGAAAATTAAGGCAGGCATGTAGAGGAAGAGGTTCCCTCCTCTACCGATTCATTCAAATTTCATTTTTCATATACAACTTCTTATTTTGTTGTTTCCTTACAAAGTATTAAAATCAGTATGACTCATATACTTATATATTATTATAAATTTTAAATACCACAATTTCACCTTTTATCCATCTAATAAAAATTAAAATCATTATGTGTGCGTACGTACAACTTACCATCTCTACGCCGTGGTGTAATCTGTTTTTTTCACCACCACCTTACATGGTGGATATAATCATGGAAATAATAACCATATATGATTATTATAACATTATAATAATTCTTATATACTATACCCTTCAATACCATTCAACAATTATGGTAATGATATCGTCGCTCATGTGTACGTACGGCTCATCGTCTCCACAATGCGATGTGATTCATTCAACATAATATTAATTAATGCAAGATTATATAAATGAATTGATTGAATAAATATGATATATATTACACTAACACCATGTTTTCAATGATATATATATAACATAAAATGATTAGTATGTACTTATCTGACAAAATGTGCATAAGAACATAATACAGTTAATACTCGAATAACGAGTAATAAAGAAATGTTACTTACAAATGGATGAAAATATGATCATAATTGATATCATGAAAATCATTATGATTCTAGAATAAACCATTAAAACTATTTATATCATTATATAGGAGGTTTAGATATATACGAATCATATCAGACATCAGGTAAGGGATAAATTTTCAAATCGTGTTTTTATCCAAGATTGAGTATACATAAGTATTTACTAGGGGTATATTTAATATCAATTTACATGTTTTCAATGAAAAATTCCATTAAATTATGTCTATTTATCTATGTATTTTTGATTTCATTTTCACCAATTTTGACATTTACTACATAGTTTGGAAGGAATCATTCAAATGTTTTACCATATGATGTACTTTTTGACTTTTCTGATAAAAGTATGTAGGGAATGTTTTTGTTTAACTTATAAAGAATGAATGGATTTTTGAAGTTTCATGAAGCCTTATACCAATGATTCTTCATATAAACTATTTCTAGTTTATTTTCAACTAAATTATTTTTTCTAAATTGCCCAAAATTTTGAGAAAAGAATACATTTTTGAAGAAAATTGGTTATTTTCCCTAAGAATTAAGTCCATTTTTTTATCAAATTTATTTTTCATCTAAGATAAAATTGATAAATAGGGTTACTTCTATACATATTATTAATATTATTTTAGTTCATTAATTATTTATTGATCATTTATATGGAATATGTTATGATGAAATGATATTTAAGAAACCCATTTTATTTATTATGTTATGCTATGATGAATGATTTATGTTTTGTGGCACATGTAAGAATGATTTATTTTTGAGATGGGTGGGACCTATATCTCTCTCCAATTCATTGGGTATGGATTTATATCTTTGGAAATAGACATGACTAGAATTACAAGTAAATCATGGTTTTTAGTACATGGATGGAACGTCATGTAATCCCGGTTCAGTAATTGACTTTTTCCACTATAATGGTCATGGATAAAATGCCTTGTCTAATAAAAAAATCATATTATTTTACTATCAGTTCTCCACAATTACATGTTTTATTTCAATTATATTCCGTCAGGGTTAATGTTCCTTTAAGATCATTTCCCATCAAACTGCGAAGATTTAGTTCATGACCCAATATTTTTATTATTAAACATTATGTTCATGTTTTAACATTAAATATTTACGGTTTGATTTATGTTCTCCATGTTTGAAATTACGGAACAATTGAGATCATCCTTTTTAGGATTTCTGTTTCCCATGATAGAAAGAATGATTTTAGGTAGGAAAACAATAGGGGAAGATCATTATGGGAGATATTGAAGATCATTTACCAAGTTATAATAATGTTTTTCGATTTTACAATGACACTAAAATAATACCGTCTTTGGGGCTCGATTTGTGCCATGTATTAAGAATTATGAAAAATAAATCTATTTTCTATGTATGTAAATCTTGAGTCTCTATAGTTGGTATTAGAGGAAAGGTTTTTTAAACCTTTGGAAACTGGGAAAAGAAATATTTTGTAATATCCCTAGACATATTTCTATGGTATGTCCACAGATGTCCCTAAGGTTATGTATAATTATTGGTTACAGTCCCATAATTATGTTAAAGAACATCAATAACCTAGTATTAAACCTAATTTGAAATATATTAACTGTACTCCCCTTGATTATGTTGTTTTCATAGTTTGATTTTTCCTCTCAAACTATTCTTTTTTGTGTATTAGACAATGGCTTGAACCTGAAGGAACCATGTTAATGATCAATGCACTAGACAATGCAATGATTTTTTTCCTAAACAACCAAAAGTTATGGGAGATGGAATTAAAAATCATATTTCTATACTTACACAACATATGAATCATTATATACTCCAAAATGTGGAGTGAAATGAAAAACATTCTATTGAGTTCGTCATGAGGCAACACCCACCTTATTTCTGTGGGTCTTCAGATCCACATGTTGTTGAAAAATATAACATTTCATTTGAAAATCTATATTCCATACATCACTGTTCAGAACATGAAAATGTCATTTTTATGTCTATTATTTAGAAGGTGAAGAAAACCTGTGGTGTAATCTAATTAAGAATACAAGGCAGCAAGATGAAATTGAATCAATGGAATGGTATGAGTTCAATAACTCATATCTCAATAATTAAATCCACTGTATTCTTCAAAAAAAGTTGCAAAATGTGTTCGTTGAGCTTAAGAAAAATGATGATGAATCTGTTGGTACATACAAAGAAAAATTTTACTAGACATTCAAGGCATGCTTATGGATTTATCATCCATCCTTAATGTAATGTTCATCGATTTTTCAGTGCCTTAAAACAAAGTCATCTAGGGGAATAAGATATAAGATACTTCAATATCTGTGAAGATATTGTGAATTGTTCAATCAAGGTAGAACTTGAATTTAGATTCACATATCCATATAATGTTTTGGACAAGAAATGAAAGATGTTGTTAAATGGAAAATCACAAAAATGGTGAAAAAAAGATAAATACATCCTTATTATCAAAGTGTGGAAAGAAGAATGGCGGAGATTGTTTTAATGGGACTACCAGATAGTTAATGATCGGAAAAGAAGTTATCAAGTAATTGAGTTCCAATGTAATGAGAAAAAGGTTTCTAATGATGTGAATGAAGAAAATACTATAGATAATCCATCACCAAAACTTCAATGCGACATGTTCTAGAAAATGGGGCATTATGTTATCCAATTCTTTATCCAAGGGTTAATTAAAATTGCCGTTGACAACCTCCTAAGTCAAGAGACAAAGGGAAGTCACATGTGATAACTATTGGTGATCTTGATTTTTCAAATTAAGTGGTGGACTGATTAAATGTTTATGTAATGGGATTCCAAAATAGTGTGTGGAATATAATTTATAGAATTATGGAATCTTGGAATATTTTTGTATTGTCCAATTGTGGTTATCCATAATTATATGGTACTGGTAAACATGAAAAGTGATTGAAATATTTTTGGAAATCACATGATATGCACATAATGAATGGATAAGGTGATAATGAGATGTTTGATTGTATTAATGAGCTCATGACAGATATATGGACAAAGTGATATCATGGATTGAGTAAATAGAATATGTTTTATGTGGAAGGAGTTAATTTTGATAGAGAGTATGTTTTCACTAAGGATATATGGTAATTCATTTCATTACCATGTTTCAATAGAATACATGAATGAGGTATTCACATGTTATGAATGTGACAACCAAGAACATAAAAATGAGATATGGGAGTCAAATGTTAATTCGATCTAGTTAACCTATTTTTATTGATTTAAATTTTCAGTTTTTGGAAGGATTGTAATGTAATCCATTTATGGATCGTATAAGTTGTAATTTTGTGGGTGATTGTAAGATTAATGTTTTTTCTAACTATAGGTGTACTTATACATATTTTATAACCTATTATGAAATTTTTGTTTAGATATATCAAATTACATATCATTTAATCAAATGATCTGATAAAACTTTAAGAATGAAAAATTCAACTTCATTTCAATATATAAGAGATGATGTCACACCCTATTTTTCATGTCTTTATTTTTATACAGTTCATTGGAAACACCAATAATTTCATAGGGTTTGGGTGAGGTGAATTATGAGTTTTTATGTTTCATATTTTTCTAATCATCCAAATTTGGGTTCTCCATTTCTTTTAAGGAGTTTTTGCAGAAAGGGTGGTTACTTCATGATTTAGGCCAACCGCGAGCCCATTTCAAGATTTAAAAACCAAATGTGGTTATTTTATAACTGCTTCATTTATTCATAATTTATCACTAATTCAACTTCTCACATGTCCTACACTAACATATTAAAACTTCCACATCCTTTTTTACCCATTATAAATTCATAACCATGAGGATTTTGTGGTATTTATTCAGGTATTGGGCTAGCCCTAGAGCCCATTTCTAGTTAACAAAATATTTTTTCTTTATTATATTATTGATTTTTTATAAATTTTGGTCATTAAACCTCACAATAAAGGCCAAGAACCATGTTCACACTCCCATGTTTCATTTTATCTCTTTGGAGCTCATCTGGTCGAGGATTAAAGAAAATATCCTGAATTGGTCTCAAATCATCCATATTTTCAAAAGGTATTTTTTCTCATTCATAAATCATTAAATTATTAATTTTATTCCCAAAAATATACTTCCCATGGTTCTCTCAGACCTTATAAGCCCCTCCATGTAGTTTTAAGTCTTGATCTTTCCTCTATGAGTGCAGATATAAGGGTAAATGAAGAGTTTTTAGGTTTCCAAGGTGACATCCCTTCTCATTTCTCCTCCCTTTTCATCCTCCTTTGATTATTAATGTGTTTTATATTATACTCTAGTAATAATAGACCTAGTGTTATATTATCCTTGGATTATTTATGGGGTCTTGGTTCATTTGGTTATGTTTTTCAATGGTTTACGGTTTACAAACTCTCGGATGGTAATAATGGGTGTGTGTTTCCATTACACCAATCAATTGAGGTAGGATATCCCATGAACATGCATTTATTATTTAATTTTCATCATTTTCATATTTTTCTCAAATTATATATATGTTTATTACTTTTTTCAGCCTTTCGAATAATTTTTTGGTGTGAAAAATGTTTTTTAAGCTCTATTTTGTGAACTCTAGTGATGTTTTGTCAAAAAAGTGCACACCATGTTTTTATTTAAATGTTATATTATCATCAGAACATGGTTTGTGAGGATTAGAATTTGGTTATGGTATTTTGAACATTCTACAATATATTGAATAAAATATGGCATTCAATTAGGGCATTATTCCTTGTCAAGTGTGTATAATAAATTGTTTTGTTTTAAAGTGCACGTCATGTGTTCGGTAAAGATCCCGATTAGCTATTATTTGTTATGTGTGATTTAAAAATTATTTTTTATGATTAATAAATGAATTGGAAGAATGGAAAATATTATTTTTTGGACATTATATGCCTTTCCAATGTGTATATGGTTTTCCAAAAAATGGGTTACAGTTTACAATATGTTTTGGCCCGAATTTCATGAAAATAGACCGTTTCACATCCTTATGAAAATAGATGTGTTTTGAATATGTAACATGAGTGTTTTAAGGATTTATGAATGTGGTTTTCTTATTTAAATTGTTTTTATACACCTATTTAATAAATGTGAATCTCATACTCTTGTCAAATGTAATTTTGAAGAAAGGATTAATGGCCCGTTTGGCATTTTATTTTTGTAAAAATAGTTTCCAATTGTATTTTATGTTCTATATTTTGGGGAAATTTTATGATTAATGAAATTCATTTATAAATGGGGTTTGGGGATTCCAAAACTAATTTGATATGGTATTTATGGGTTTTTTCCTTAAAAGATAATTTTTGAATGGATTTTATGTGCAAGTCCTTGTTATAATTTTTGAAATTTTTTTATGAAAATTTTGTGGGTTTATTGATCTGTGAATAAAAGGTGAGACATGTGTGTGAAATGTTCTACGAGTGTTTGATTTGTAAATGGAATATTCATGTGAAAATGGTATTTTATATATGTGTAACTTTTTTTAGCATAAAAATGGAAAACACAGATAAATAGGTGGGCAGATGTGTACGAATATGCTAGTTTTCTCATGGGTTTTGGCCCAGGTTTCACGTAGAAAGTTTGATGATGACAAAAATAACTAAACTAAGATGATGATGATGTTGGAGTAATACTGGGTTATGTGTATTCTCCCTAATAGTGTCTAGTGTGCATGTGAATGGAAATTTATTATGGAAACCTTCACTAGGTTATGAGGTTTCTAGGGCTCATAACATACTAGTGCCTAGAGGTTTTCCCGAGTGTTTTTCTCATTGTCTAATTTGTTCCCACCATCATCATACGGTGTGAATAGTAGGAAAATTGAGAATAATGTGTATTTTATTTAAAATTTTACCTTCTTTAAATCATCCCTCTTGAAAACTACTTTAATTTTGATGTTGATTCGCTTTGAAAAACTGTTACTTGTATTCTTTTTTAATAAAAATGCATGTTTTTGTCTTATAATTATTATAGCATGGAAGCTCATTAGAAAAATATAATTTTATATCTTATATTGAAAGCATGAAATTTATTTTTCTTTTATTTTAATTAATGTTCTTTAGGAATAGAATATTTGGATAACCAACTGAGTTTTAATACTCATTAATATAGTCTTCCTCTATTTTTATCCCTTGTGTAGGTTTCATCATGAGTTCGATCACCTTTGGTGACCTTTGATCGTTGTGTGGGAGAGTGACCAGTGGGTTAACATGGAGTTTTTTGGTTATTAGTTTTTGTTGGTTGAGTTTTTTTTAGTTTAACAATCCATTTCATGGAGGAACAATGTTCAGTTCAATATTTTTATGTATATGCATTTTGGGATGTCCATTTCATTCTGCTATTTGTATGATTGTCTGTATTTGGAATAAATCGTTACATTGTGTACTCTATTGATTCCATCATTGCTTTTCACCATCATATGAGGATTGATAACGCCTATCGGGAGTTGTTGCGAGCTGGCCTGGATGACCGGTTCAGGGTTGGCTTGGTCTACATCGTGACAAATTGGTATCAATTAAGGTCACCTCTTGGTAGACTATTTATTTTAGAGCACCCTTGTTATTTGGGGGATGTCAAGGTAGATGGAGTTGGATTTTTTGGACTTGAGGGGTATGTGTGGGAATATCATTTCGAATTATTCTTCTTTCTAATCCTTAGGTTTCCATAGGATGTCATGTTTTATTAGTGTCCATAGTTTTTGTTGATTGTTTGGTGTTGGGGAATGTCTAGGGGAGTCAAACTAATGGCCTCCATGACCTCAAAATGCCTCGAATGACATGTGAAGCTACCGAATGGTCTGAATAATTATCTCTGTGTTGGTGTTTTTCTTGACATATGGCAGCCAACTGTATGGTCAAGACACCCACCGAAACTTGTTTTCTTTTTGGGGTATCTTGGAACATTATTGAAATATGATTTTTTTTTAAATCCTTGTCCGAGAATTGTACAAATGGGATTTAATGGAAGGATTGGATTTTAAAATGTGGAAAATGGTGTTTTCAAAATTTAAATATAAGAATGGTTTTACATGGTTGTGGTTTTGTGAAAAAAATAAGAGGATGTGGAAATGATTTAGCAGGATCAGATTATCCCCAATCTAAACATGTTTTTTGATGGAATACATTATTTAATGTGTGAATCATTTTAATGTGATTATGAATCTTTTTTTTAATGGGGTGTTTTGGGATGTCAAAAAGTTCTTGAATCTGATGATTTTTTTTACAAAATGGTTTTTTGATATCAGTGTTTTCCTAGAAAGCGTAATTGTCTCAATGGCCATCATATTATGAAAAGATATGTTTCTGAATTTTAAAAAATGGGAGGGTTTTTTTTGGTAATACTATGTATCCAAATCTGGAATACAACAAAAAATTTTGGGATCAACACCCATGTATAATTGGTCACACCATTTCCACGAACCCCACATTGGGCTTTAGAAATTGTAGGAAACCACTCTAGGCCTATTGGAAGATACAAAAACATTATTTAAATTTTGTCTATATAGTGTATCAAATTCATTTTATGAGGAAAATAATGCCACACTATAACATCATGGATAATGAATGAGGCAATTCACTCAAAGGGAACTGGTCTATGATAAATATTTGAAGAGCTCCAAGAATATGTTGATGAAGTGCATGAAATGTACTATCAACTAAAATGTGTCTCTTCAGTACTATTTCTTCCCCTATATCCCCTCCCAAGAAATTGTATGTATATCCATGATTGTGTAGCAAAATATGTTTAATTATAAAGGTCATATTTTGTTCTACAGTCCTATCAAGAATCATTACATGTCTAATTACATGGATCATCCCATTCATTCTTTCTATGTCTTTAACATTTCCATATCCGAGTACACCGCTCAACCTGTGCACTCAGACCGTGTCATGTACCTAGTCATGTTTATGCCGGTGCACCTCCCTGGGTATATTTCTAGATTCTAGGCCATGTCACACACCACAGGACAAGTGTCACACAATTAATTTTTTTTCTGTCTCTGCGGAATCCGTAGTGCTAAAACTAGAGCCTCATACGAAATGAACCTCTATATTTCAAGAGTTTTATTCCTTAATTTTCCATAATACCATGATTCATCACATAGTCTATGGATTCACTTTCTAGTTCCACAAAAAATGACCAATAATATCAAATCTGGGCATTGAACTACCTCACTATCATCAGTGGCAAGATTATGGTATCTGATTCAATTAAAATATATACTCAAATCCATGGCTTCGTCTTATTCCAAAACCAATAAAAAAATAAATGTGATATGGTCCAATTTATTTGTCACCACTATCGAATAAAATTATGATCATCACATCAAACATGGATATATGGTATCAATCAACTACACCTTGAAATATGTAAAAAAGATTGATTAATTTGTATTTGTGGAACCAGTAGCCAAATAAAATGCTAGTGGTGAACACATGTTGATCAGGGGATGAAATGAAAATAAACATGATTAACATACCATATCCGATTTTTGTGTTGGAATTTTTTTTATAAATTAGAATGATGATAAAAGACACATAAATTGAAAAATGGAAAAAATCCCCAAATTTCCTACAAGTAATCTATCAACTGTAAACGATTGATCTATGAATAAATCCATTAGTTGATTCATTCATGTTAATTTTAGGATAACTAAATTTTTATAAATCCAAATAAAAAAATTTCCTAACTCAACAGTCGATAGATCATTTATGAATACAGGTTTTGGCTATGTTCATTGATCATATCTATAGGTTCTAGTCCCACAATGATCATTATATGATGATTCAACAATGTTTATCCATGGAGGCTCCTTCAATGGATCCTCTATGAAAATAAATTTTCATGAGGCCATACAAGAAACTTTATTATATACACATTTATATAAAATATTATAAGGTCTCTATGTCATCACAAATATAAAATTAATTAATCAATTAATTAATTATATCTGTGGTTTTCATAACTCCCAATGCCAAAAAAATTTATTGCCTCTTGGGTAAAACCCATGATTTGAACTCAAAAGTGTTCATAGATTTCCAATATGAACATTTTTTAATAATTACACTATTTTATGAAAAAATATATTCAATGATAATAATAGTTTTAATATTTTTAAAATATCAATTTCTGGCTCCAGAGCCTCAGAATCTCGGGTAGTCTTAACACCAAGATAAGAAAGTATTAGTAGATATATTTTAAATATTTAAATATTATAAATTTAAACATTAAAAATAACATCACCAAGGATCAATAAGAATATTAGTTAGCAGTAACCCGATACAAATATTCACCCCATTTTAGATTGGTTATAAAATATAAAAACATATCGAATGTTAATATTTTGTATCCACAAACGCATTCAAATATTCATTGATTATAACCTAGGGAAAGAAAAAAAGATAAATATGATATCCATTATTGAGTAAGAGATACATGAAATAGAAATATATCATGATAATATAATGCATAATTAATACAAAAATGTAAAAAATTTAATACACATGCCGTTTAATCAATTTCTTGAGTGCTAAATGTATCCATGGGTAATGTTAGTAAAATAATAACCTGGATAATAATAAAAAAATTATCATTTAATTAAATTCATAATTTTGGATTTCATGATATTATAAATCAATATATATATATATATATATAATGTAAATTCCCTATTCCATGATGGTTTAATATATGGGTTGGGCTACACTATGAAATCATTTAATAAGGCTAGTGATACATTTTTTCTAATGAGACATGTCAATGCAGCAAGGGGATGTATATTTTAGGTCCCCACCCATTACTATATGTACAATTAAATATTCATTTATTTAATAATAATATTAATTTATGCTGAATATTCCATATAAAAAAATATAAATATTTATTAAAGGATACATAATATCAATTTTCCCTAGTTAATGAAATAATATTCTTAGTAAGGTGCCATATATAGAAAGGGTATATGATTTATTCAATAAAACATTCCATGATACATAAAATAAGGATATTTAATAGATATAAAATTTCCAATGAAACAATATCACAATAATGTGATTTTTTAAATAGAATTTTAGTGACCACAAAATTAATAAAAGATAAAATATGTCCATAAATTCATCAAAAATAGTTGATTTGTAATAAACTCATGTATATTCGAGATTAAAATAAAATAATAGTGAAACAATAAATTATTTTTTAATTACAGATTTATATTTTTAAAATCATTGAAAAAAATTATAATAACAAAAATATCCTAAATTGGTTATGGTGAATGGATTTTCAATTAATTCTATATATGTTAAAAACAAACATTCATTTTGTATATTTAAAATGAAAATAAAACTATCAAATTCTGATAAAATTATAAAGGTTTATTTAAAACCCTATAAAAAGTAAAAGATAAATGAAAATATAGATAATAAATAATTTGAGAAAATAAAATTTACTTTTTTGAAACAATTATGAAAAATATAGATATGAAAATAAAATATACTAGATCAAATGGATAAATAATTTCAACATTTCATTTATACAATTATTTTCTTGATTCAAGTGAAAACGAGAGAAATATTTGGATGAAAAAATATAAAATCTATGAATATATAGGATAAGATAGTAGATTATTATTTTAATGTATATATTATAATATTTATTCAATGAATAATATTTCAAATCCCAGAAAAATGAGGTGCATAATTAAATTCTTACCTATTTTGAAACATTTAAAATGGAAACCCTTAAATTGGTTCTGTTTAATTGAAACATTAATCAAAATTAATAAAAAGATATTAATATTGAATATTTCAATGGGATATTATATATTCCATTTCAATGTAAATAGTTAAATATTACAAAATCTGAATCGATCGAGTAGAAATTTAGATGAATTCCCTTACACAGAATGTATCATTGATGTTGGAATTGACTAATGATGTTATTATGTGTGAGATTTGTAAATACACAAAAAAAGAGGAAATAAAATAAAATATTATAATATTTCATTTAAATCATAATCATGGAAAAACATAATCATCAAAGTATATGTATAACCTAATGATTGAAAATTTCATTATAAAACCACTATCCTCACGCTCCCACTTCGATGAACATCGTTTGACAAATTTTATAATAGTTTTATAATTGTTATTATTTTATAATAAAACCGTATAAATATTTATAATATCATATATGATCCACTGATAACATATTTTCACTTGTTCATGTATAACTATTAGTTATGATCACGATTTATGGTGTTAACTTCATTGTTCTCTAATGTATTTTTTATATTGGATCTTCTGTTTGTAGTGAATATGTAATAGTAAAATAATCACCAAATTTATAGTAATGTTATAAATGATATATTTATTAATTAGATATATTTTTTTGAATCATTTTTTCATGGTGGACATGGAAAATAAATCACAATGCTTAATAAAATGTGAACCTTAATGTATGCATGAGAGGTGACATTATTTTTATGGGTGAATGTATAAGGATTTTGATGATATTTTATATTTAAAAGAACATATATTATGTCATTAGTAGAATATATATTCCATATTTTAATCATTATTACTTCCCATGTGCGTTGGCGATGGAAAACAAATAACATCGATTCACGTGGCAGTTGTCTGGTGTACACAAGAGTGATGTTTTTGGTTCCCACTTGATGATTAAAGATATAGATAACAATTTTGACATGAATTTAATAACACATTAATATATATTATATATTGGTTTTTTTAATTTATTTTATAGTATTTAATTGAATGTGGTATAATATGAAGTAAAAAATTGAATTTGGTTAATAAGGTTACCTTATGTTGGATAAATCATCTTTTGTTCTCTTCTTAAAGACCATAGAGTAGGTATTTTTGGAATAAAGCCACATTTAAAATAAGTATAAATATATTGGGGAGTTATTATTATTGTTTTTTCTTTATAAAAAAGTTACAATAGGTTTGAATATGTTATTGGAGGAGGAGCCCTTTTGAAATTTTGGTTAGTGTCACACTTGTAAATTTTGATGGATTTAAAATATTATTAAGTCTCAATGAGGAATAAATGGCTCCAAAATGATGCATATTTATAGGTTGTAATTTTCAGGTCAAAATAAATCAATAAAATTAGTTTTGAGAAAGTTTTTATTTCATGTTAACAAAATTTTTTTTGTTTAAACAATGCTTTAACCATTTTTAACCATAACCATGGTACAAGATTTTCAGTATTAAATAGTCAAAAGTTTACATATAAGGATAAAATTGGATAATAAATGGAAAATAAATGATATTTTTTACCGTTTCCATCATATAAATTCTCATTCAATATTATTACGAATTTCAAAAAAATTAATAAAGTATTATTTTTCATAAAATATCATTAATGTCATTTTTAACAGTATTACTTTTATTTTCCTTTAATGCCATCAAGATAACAAAGTAAATAAAATATTAACCGTTTAAATTTTTTTAAATTACTATTAATAATAATATTAATTTTATGAAATAATTCATCGATACAATAATACTTTTGATTTTTTTTCATTTAATATTCTTATTCTACTACTTATACATGCATTGTGTTTCTGTCGTATAGGATTTTAATGTAATTATACAATTCCAGGAAATAAAAAAATAAATAAAAAAATAAATTTAAAATTTAAAATGTTTGAATTTAAATTTTAGATACATTCATGTCATTTTTCCCTATGTGAACATATAAAAGAAATTTAAAGATAGAGAGTGGCATTTTCAAAGTTTATTTATATAAAAAAATTTAATTTTTACTATCATGGGAAAATTGAAAAAATGAAATATGTTAGAATTTTTTATCAAAGAGGAATTTTTTATCACATAAAATGTAATAAGTGAATCTTTTGGGTAGATTTTGAGACATTATCACATAGTATTAATCTTTTTCCGATTTACCCTTATTTAGGGGACACATATTTACGAATGATTTTATTAATAATGAATAAAAACGGAAATATTTACCAAATTACATAATCCTGATGGAAAATATGGAAACCATTTTTTATGAACCACACTATGAAGGTGGATGAAATATACATTAACATAATTTCAAAAAACACAATGAATTTTTTTTAGAAAAAAGCAGTTTAATCATAATGAATAACATATATCAAAATCATTAATAGATCTGATGAGAATGGAATTAATTAAATTTTTTAAAAATAATTTGGAACATATGTCACTTTAACACAATATCCTAAATAGAATGGATCTTCTAAATCAACTAATTTAATGAAAATAACACAGAGTACATTAAAATTAATGATTTATTAATAGTGACTAAAAAATCAATTATTTTAGGAAAAACATAAGATCAATACATATGTTATGTTTTATATTATTATTTCAGAAAATATGTTATTTTTATAAAATATTAATTCTAAATTTTTCATGAATTAATTATAATTCCCACGGAAAAATAAAATAAAATTATTTTTTGAAGAAAATACATTTTTAAAAAATAAATTTACATCCCCAAAAAATGAGTTCTTATTTAAAAATGATTCATTAATATGTTTTTGTTATGTAGGACCATTAAAAATTTATTTCATAATGTGGTTACTCATATTAATATCATCCAATTCAATAGTTTGGTTATAATGAATATATTTAAATAATAATATTTTTATAAAATATCAAAATCTTCTTAAGGTTTAGTGTTTCATGTTAAAAATTTTTCGTCCTTAATATTAATTTAAAATTATTTTTTGTGAAGTTATAGATAAATTTTTTTTCATAAAAATAATATAGATCCATTATTGTGATATAAATAACATGTTAACACAAAGGAATAATAATTTTTTTTGTATAGAATAGAAAAGACTTTATGTTTTAATCCATTCCCATAAGTAGGTTTAGAAATGAAAAAAGTGAAATATTATATTACTTAAAAATGAGAAATGAGGTACAACACAGACTAAATCAATTATACCAAAATGGGAGTATGGAAACAAATTGTATTTTTTTCATCATATTAATTTTGCTCTACTATTTATAATCCAGAAGATGTTATACATGGACACTTTCATGTGTTAATCTTTTAAAAAACAAGATAATGGAATAAAAAAAACTAGAGGTATATATTTTAAAAAGTAAAAACCACTATATTGAAATATTATATAGATAATTTGAACCATTTCTCACACATTAAAATTAAATTCCAATATTTCATAAAAATAGAATTTATTTAAAAACCTTGTTTCAAAAGAGGAAGAATGTATATCATGAAAAATTAGTTATGGAAAATAATTTAATGAATACGGGGGAAGGTAGGAGAGGAAACACAATTTTTAAAACATTTCCCAAAAGATACAATTTATAATTTATAGGATGTATTTATATAAAAAATTATTAAACCCATAAAAAATAGTTGTGATTTTTATTGTCAATGATAGGTGTTTACTAAAATGTTATTTTTTCATGATGAGTAACCTCTTCCAACATAAAAAAATATATTCCACATTACCATCAATATAATCAATAAACTATTTTAACGGTAACACTTTGGATTAAAACCTATTCTTGTTTAGGAGGAAAAAATTGGTCTATTTTCTATATTTGAAGTTGGAGTCATATGGGTACATTTGAGTTAGGTATTTTGATAACCAAATATAATTAATTATCGTCTTTTATTTTTCCCTTCCATGATTAATTAACATATAAAATTGATGTAGAACTTATTTAGATTATCTAATGACACTCATGGGTAATTCATATATGTTTTAGAATAATTAAAATTTTAGATCAATGGAAATATTTACGGTTTAAACTTGTGGTACTCACTCTAAATATCAAATTCTCAAATCCACTATGTATTAGAAGGGAAAATTAATTTTATATGTATCATTTTAAAATCTAGAATTAAATTTATTAAATGTGTAAGGGTTGTATTAAAGTAAAAAAATCCATATATCAAAATCCATTCAAGTCATTTTCTAATTATTTTATCGAAGAATTCAGGAAATGAAATAGAACCCATGAGAAACATCAAGGGTCAATTTCAAGTTGTATGTTTCGCACGTATTTCATATAGGTAATTATAGGAATTCCATAACCCAAACCTAATTGGGGCTTGAGATACAACTACCCCAGATACACCTCTATATGGAAGGGGTAGAGACAAGAACTGAAATGTATATCATAAATGGGAAAGATTTTCCTAATGTTGTTTTACGCACACCCCAGACCATCTCAATGCATAATTTTAGAGGAAAATTAATAATAAAATTGAACAAGAATAATGTTAACCATGAATGAAACCTCCCTAGGGTGTACAACACTATGATAGTGCAAAATTAAAATTAAAGGGAAAAAATACACTCCCACCAAGATCAATGTATCAACCAGGAAAAAATAGAAAACAATTGTTGAGAGATCACGACTCTAAATATCCATGATTTTATCACAATATATGGTTTAATACACTATTTATAACTACAATCCTCTAGAGTCAATGCCAACATATATGTTGTCTGCATAAGACATGACATGGGCGGTCAAAGCCCATGTAGAGGTGAGTATACACATAGCTAGTAGGAATCCCTAAAAGATGAAGGGATTGTCGTAAGAGACACAATAGAATAGATATATAGAAATATAGGTCGACTCAATGAAATAATGAAATTAAAATAATTCACATGGATACATATAGAGATATATATATAGTTTCTTAGTAAAATAATCCTGACTAATAAAGAAATTGGATCTCCATCCCAATGCCAAACTGAGGGAAAAAGTATCCATTAATTCTAGAAGTCTATCAATGAGGGAAAACATCTCATTTATCATCCAAGAAGTAATTTCGTGAATGATGAATCCTTATCACAATACCAAATAGTCAATGGGGTAAAATCTCCCCATATAGGACTTGCGCCCTAGTGTGTCTGTGGCGATCCACTATGTATGTCAATGATCTTCCCCCTAGGTTTTCAATGGGATTTCACTATAGTGTAATGAACACTTAAAAACTATTCAATAGGGGGTTCCAGATAGTATGTATAATACTTGGGCCCTGATGCGTCCGGGGGGTTCCACTCAGGTGTCAAAAGGATCTTCTCCATTTCCAATAGGGGTTCCACATAGAAGGTATATTACATGTGCCCTAGTGCGTTAGGGGTGTTTTAATATATAGTTCAAGGACCCGCACCCTGCTATTTCAAGGGGGTTCCACTTTGGTGTTGTGAGGACTTGCACCATATACGATAATGGGTACCATGATGAATGTAGAGGAGAAACGACCTATTTCATCAGGGGTGTTCCACTCCAAGGGATCCTGTGATCCTCTACTAGATCACTACCATCATCTAGTGCTTCTTAAATAATATTCACTTATATAAAATTGCACCTCATTTTTCAAATTCTACTAAGGTGATCACCATTACATTATATATGTGAAACAACTTTATCCATGCTACTCATGGCACCAGATACATGTCCAAACTAATAGAACAAATGATATTAAACATTATTCATAATGAAAGAAGGGGTACATGACATTTAATGGTCCAACACATCCTGGGGTCCCGCTTCATTGGCTGGTTGTTTCCCTTCTGGTACACATATCACCTACAATGTTTGACTACATATCTTGTGGGAGGGAGGGTGGTCTGCACAACCTTTCCTTTCCCCTCAATGTGAATTAGCATGATATCAAGCCATGTTTGTGTACACTAGTAGACAATATATTCCTTGTAATGTCCCCCTATAAATGGTAATTCTTATGAGATTCAAAACACAGGGTGTTCACCCAATGATAGATACATGGCGTGTGGGTGTCTTATAATCCATTTCATCCACATATTTCCCCAAACCCTATCCAAAATAGAACATGGTTCACGCTCATTGTGTTCATATGAACCTCATGTTATGAATATTGGATCATTCTAGAAGTATAGATCAAGACTCTATGTATTAGACCTGAAATATATGCCTCGTGATTTGGAATTCTATCCAATTGAAAAAGGATTTTCTCTCTCTAGAATGTCGTTTTCTGCTGTTTGGTGGGTGGAAATTCTTTCTCCCTCAACTTTTTCATATCCCACACACCTTAAGTGTATCTGATCAGTATTCCTTTGTTTATTTGATTTCATATCATTAAATAATATAACCTAAAAACCCAAATATAACTAAATCCAACAATAATTTACCAATCCATCCCTCTCATGTGAATCTTTAATAAATTCAAGGGGTCTAATCAGGAACAATATCACACACCTATGTTGAAATGATACCCCATTGCTCGATCAGTGAATAATTTGAGGAATGTAATAGATATTGGAACAAAAAAAAGGTTTTACAATTATAGTCCGAGAATTCATGCCCAATAAATAAAATGTGGAGATCAAGTTTTAGAATAAAAATGAATAATAAAATTAAAATGATACATATGTGAAAGCCCATGATTATTTTTCACATATCGAAGGAGGGATATTGATCATTCTCAATAAATTCTATCAATAAGGATATAATCCACAAATTGTTGATTCCTACTTGGATATTTTGTCATTAGTCAACATATTATATAATAAACAACAATATTTAGTTGTCTTATCATTCAGTGTGCATCGATATTCTTCAATTCATAGATTTATCATTGTCCGATTTGATTCACCAGTAGAAGAAGAAGAAGGATGCTCTCAGTTCCCTCATGGATTTTATAGCTAACCATGGAAAATTTCCATTGTGGTAGATTAACTGTAATCATATTAGGATAATATATTTAAGAAAAACATATTTAATTATTTATTTTAAATAAATAGTCTAACTAATGGTCTTTATATATTCATGCCCTATGAAGACATATTTTACATCACAAATATAGAAAAAAAATTTATTTTGGACACAACCATGGAATATGATTTCATATATGATAATCCTCTAATTATTTACACAATTTTATTTATGATATTTTTCATGCATAATATGTAATATAAAATATATATTTCTAAAAAAATTCAGGCACATTGGGCCCCAGAAGGGCACGTCGCGTCATTTCATATCTCAAAATATTTATATTCATATATATATATATATATATATCATTATTTTAAAAGGGATAAAATAAAGCATGTACATCATTCCCCCTTTAATATTCATGTTTTGGAAAAGCATTACTACAAAAAAAATATAGGGGCACTGAGCCCACATTTTGATCTACCACTCATAGGAACTCTACTGAACGTTTATTTACAACCCAAACATGTGAACTAATGGGATGGTCCATCCGCACAGGGTCCTCTCATGTTAATCCTTGATAACCCTTGGGTTCTCTTCAGAACTGGATCCATCCTCGATATCTTGCTCATCCCAGTCAATAATGGGCACAGATTCATGCATGTATCTCCTCACCTATGAAATATGGAATACATCATGCAACTAATCCTTATTGGGTGGATACTCTCATGAAAATGTGGTTCCCTTTGTGAGGTCCAAATGACTACAACATCAATCTGGGTATGATTTTATCCTTCTCTGGGTTTTCCTCATCCACTCACTGACGACATGGACCTTCTTTATTTCCATATGAACCTACTCTAGATACACAAGATATACCTTTCCAATTTATTTCCACTATAATGGTGACCTATAAGTTCTCCCATAAAGGTCCTAATAAGGTTCCATACCGATAGTGTAGTGGTATATATTTTTCTTAACAGACACTAGTAAGGGAATGTGATCTGCTCAGCACTATCCGAAGTACAACATACAGTCCCTCAACATATCCCCATAACCTGGATAGTGAGATATGTCAATCCATATTTTTGGTGTTGAAATTTTGTACTCATACTTATATATGTCCTGAATACATCCTTCAGTACTTTCCAAAATAGTGACATGAATCGTGATCCATGATGAGAGAAGATATTTTATGGAACCCCGTGATGATAAACAATCTCCCATTCATGAAACTCCCTAAAACTCTTAATGGATCAGTACTCCATATGACCATGGAAGTCTTATGACTTTTGGATTCTGTAAACTATTAAACAGATGGTTTCATGGAATATTTCTATCCAAATAATCCCTATCATAAATTTTACAAACATGACGTAACACTTTTAACTTGAGATCATATGGGGTTGCAACAATCCTATTGGATCCTTATACTCAGAATTCACATACTAATAGGTGAGACACCAAGATGATAACTTAGACACACTCTGTATCTTGTAGGACCAAAAAAACTACAACAAATGGAGGTTTAATATCTTTCCCAATTAAGAATATACAATATAGGGAGATGTATGAAAATTTTTCATCCCCACCTATCACAACATGACTGGGACAACCATTCATCCTTAGAAAACAGTGACACAGTTCCCTCATTAAAAATATCCATCTGTTAAATCTCCTATCGATATATAGAAATGAAAGACCTCACATTTTATTTCATTTATTTTTTAACTCTCTCACTTGGACTAGAATCTGAGGATTGAACACCATTGACTGATGAAAAGATTCACCCACCTACTCAACTCTGTCAGCTACAAGGAATTCGACTACTCCCAAGCATCCTTCACCAAGTGAGCCTATGACTTCTTGCTGTGGGAATCAAATAACATGTTTCCTTTACATAGAGTATAGGACATATAAAATTCATAGTTGTGTGGGAAATACAATTATCATAGTTGTCTCAGGTCCATTTTACTCCTCATAAAGTCATACCTAAGGCTCGGATGGTATGAGTAAACCATAATTTCTTCTCCCTAAAGATACCACCTCCAGTTCCATAGAGAGAGGACAAACACTACTAAATCTTGGTCATGAATCATGTACTTTTTATAATAGGATCTTTAAATAATCCAAAAATATAAAATAAATATATATCATTTCATCAACTGTATGGAGATCCCAATTCCTAAGGCGTTACAATACACTACACACTCCATGCCACCTCCGTTAGTCTAATCGAATGAACAACTATCTACATTAGCCTGAACTCCTTGATGTCTCTATGGCAGATCTCATTATAAAAAAAATGGATTTTATTTTAGTGTCAAAGTTTTCAAAAGATATTCAAACCTATATAATTCTTCAATAAACCTCATGTAGTAATCATCCAAGCGAAAAAAACTTCGCACCAAGGACACATTCGGTGGTGACTCCCAAGTAAGAACTACATCGATCTTCCATGGGTATATGACTATACAAAGAAAAAAATGGAATTTTTTAGAATGACAACCTAATGAAATTATAAATGGCACTTATATTTCTTAGAATAAAGAAGATTTTCCTAAAAAAATATATGACCATCCTCAAATTCTCTTCATTCTTATCCTCTGATGAAGATTAGATGTTCATGTCATCTATGAAGGCAAATAAAATGATCCACATACCACTATAATATCAGTTTAATAAAATATATAAACATAGTTGGGGAATAATTCATAAAAATGGGTATCACATAGAATTCATTGTGTTTATAGAAACATTTGAATGTTATCTTTATAATATTAACCACCTGAACCCTTAAATGGTGTTAGACGGACATGATATCAATAATTGAAAACCATCAAGTACGTTGAAAGTAGTCAAAGTGGTCTTCAATATTCATCAAGTGGTACCTTTTATTTATTATATAATTTTTAAAGATATGATTATAATACCCCATGATTTTGTGAAATATGTTTTTAAAATAAATTTATATTATTCTATATTTTTCATTTCACATAACACTAAATATACCTTTTCTATATAAGAAAACCATGTTATTACTTAATTTTACAAAGAAACATGTTGATATTTCACTACATAAAAAACATATATATTTTTACTGTATATATATATTTTTGATGGTATTGTTTTTAACACAATACCAAGTCCCTTCGATATCTTACATTACATGTAATACCACGTTTTACCAATAGAAAATATAATATTAATAATATTAATAAAATATTATTACAATTACAACGAACCCATTGGAATGGATCTTATAAGTAATATTAACTTAATTGTGAAAATATTTTTTAAACATGTTTATAAAATTATTCTTTTAGTTATCAAGGAATTATAAATGAATGTAAGAACTATTTGAATATATTGAAACATCTTTTCTATTAAAAATATTTCTCTATCTACAAATACCATAATATCTCAATAAATTATACAAGACACGTTTGATGAATGTTCTTCATAAAATTAAAATGTTATATATTGAATAATTGTTTTAAAATTATTTAATATATGTTATAGGAATTGGATTACAATTATTCAAATTATGTAATTTAAAAGAGATATTTTTCATATAGGTAATTTTACTAACTTTTAAAGGAAACCTATTGTATATATAATTTTTTATAGGATAATTACTTTTATCTGAAAAATTAAAATTAAAATTTTCATGATGATATAAAATTTTACATTTTATAATTTTATTTTTATTTTGACGAGATGTTTCATTTTTTCAAGAATAGTGAAAAACACATAATTTTAATTATATTCTATATAATTTATTTATGTTGTTAAACTATTTTTTAAATGGGTTTTAAAGTATATTTATATAAATTTTTGATATATAAATTAAATTTATGTCTTATTATCTAAATTTAAAAAGATATTGAATATATAGACCTTTCAAACATGTCACCCATTCCTCTTTAAATACTCGTCTTCTCAACTTATATGCAGGATTATTGGGATATTAATTTTTGCCTCTTCTCCGATTATAATTTGGGAATAATGTTTTAATATTTAGAATCATAATAATTTATAATTTCTAGTACTATAATCATATTCCATGTTAAAAATATTAGTGATATTAATTAAATTTTATTACACCGATTATAGTTAAAATACATTTATTAATGGTTAAATAATAATCATAAAAGGATAAATAACCTATGTAGTTATAATCATCCATGTTATGCCCATATCATTACCATATACTCTATTTTATTGAATATTTATGATTATTGGAGGAACATGATATAAGGGAGACGTCTCAATATAGTTTTCCTTTTTATATTTACATGAAATCCCCTCATCCTCCACTAAAAACGAGAACTCACCCCTCACATCATGACTTATCTACATCATGTAGAATCCTAAAAAACCTAACCAAGTGACCTCAAAACTTATATAAAATCATTATATATTCCTCCATTTGGGCATAAAGGCTACCAAATAATTTCATTGGTGCAAACCAAAAGGAGTTACTCAAAGAAGAGGCAACACCCTTCCAAAAGAATTTTTTTTTATTTATTTTCAAAACAATTGATTTATTCTTATTCAAATATTATATAATAACAAATGTATATTAAATATACTAAGATATTTTTATTCTATTATTAATACAAACACTCCCACAAACATCCACCAAATGGGATGCACAATTATTATTCATGTGTATGGAGGATTACCGCCTCACGAACCAATGTCATTCGTTCTTCCATTTCCATATTTCAAGGTAAGGAATAATGATAAAAATTAAATTTATTTGTGATATATATTATATTTATCATGTACTTATTCTTATTAAACAATAATATAACACTTAATATAATGGTTTCTATTTTTTTTGGAAATATGATAACTTGGATTTGGGACATGTGGAATACGACCCGCTCAAAGCGTTGTGGTCCGTTCATACATTACTTTGAATGTATTAAGGTTATGTTTAGTAATTTATTTGAATTATATTATAGAATAATTCTATTACCATGATAGTATATATATATATTTAATTTACTTTCTTTTCTTAATCTTCCATTAAAATGGAATCAACATTCCTGAATTTGTGTAGAATATCTTCTCCCTGAACTATGTATTTCATTTCTTATTTATATAATTTAAAGAATTTTATAAATTAATATATAATGAATATATATTATATTTATATCATTCCTTTATTATATATATATATATATATATATCATTATCTAGATAATATTATTAATAATAACAAGTCAAAACATATATGAAAACAAAGATATTATTACTCGCAACATAACATTAATATAAACTTGTTAAAAACGTGTAATATAAAATCATTAAAAAATAATATATGGTATTATGTATAATAATATGGTTCTTTGGTAAATTTATAATAAACTTATTGTTTTTATATATGAGTTTTGAACATGTCATAATAATGTCAAGACTTATGGTAAGGGTTTTCTCACCTCACTTTTATTTCTGTTAGATATATGCTATATTCTATAGTTATTATTGTTGTGTGGTGTATATACAGACATTTGACATGTTATATAAATAATTTACTTTATTTAATTATATTAAAAGTTTTAGTTGATTTTATTTCTATCGTGTATCTCATGATTCTAATGATACTCATATAGTATGTGGATTTGTAGTGTCACTTTTATTTATACTAGGATTTTTCCATATTCACAAATTATATTTTCTTTGTCGTGTATATATTACAAAATAATGTATTATATTATTATTATTATTTAATTTAAATGTATTTACTTATCCATTTTGTGATAATTATTTCATGGGGATTACAGGTCAAACTTTAGTAAAGCAATAAAGTATTTTTGTCCCAATATTCCATCATTGAGATACATGTTACATCATGAACCTATATTCAATTAAAGGGGGTATTTTATACCCATTTAAGAAGTCATATAATAGGTATAAATATTCTAATGACGTTATATTACACATTTAGTGTAATTATTTCAATGGGATTATTATTCTATGTTACCAATGTGGTAAGAGTTTTGCAGCTACAATCTCATCATTTATGAATATTCCTTATGATTATTCTTCCATTGATGAAATATTATGTTCAATACCTCATGAAATATCAGGGGTTTTCTTATCGTATTTTTATTTAGGCTATATTAATGTAATAATTTGATTTTTCCAGTTTTTGGTAATTAATATTGTTAATAACTTTTTTTAATAAAATACTACATTATTTCTCTTTTCGGTCTGAAATCTATTTTCACCTAAAACCATGTTTCCTAATAATCATTAAAAAAATGTTTTTCTATTATTTTCAAAATAAAATATTTACGCATATTTTAACTTATCAGTAAAATCGGTTTTAAAATGAATATATTTGTTATTTTATGAACAAGCAACTTTTCAAAACTGTTTATCGTGCGATATGAATTCTTATCAGTTAAAGATTTATCCTACATTATTACAGTCATTTCCTTTAATCATCAGTTGAATGTTAATAAGGTTTATTTGTTATTGATATTTTCCATTAAATTTTATAGAAATGTTCTATTTTAATATATTTTTTTTAAATAAAAATGTTTTTAAAATTATTCCATGTTTCCTTTATATGTTTTCAATTCTATTTTCAATGAAAAAGATCATTAAACTGGTTTATTTTTTAAAAAGTGGTTATAAAAGAAAAAAACATATTTTCATCTATTTTATTAAATAATTTATAATAAATCCTTTAAATGTTTTCAATGTTATTTTCAAAGAAAATGATTTTGAAAATGTTTTATTTTTTAAAAAGATGATTTTGAAAGAAATATATGGTCTATGTTATCTTTCAAAATCATTTTTTAGAAAAGGTATGATCCTTTAATATAGTTGATTATTTAATAGGAATATGATCCATTGAAAGCATTCATATTATTTTTAGGAATGGATTATCCTTTTATATAATCATATTTTTCAACCCCATTTATTTTCCACTAGATAATCATATTTCAAGGTTATTGATTTGAAACTCATTTCATTTCCCCGGGAAAATAATGTTATAAAAGAATAAATATTTTAATAGTTTTTTGATGAATTGAATTATCTATGTACTTTATTCATTTTTTGGTTTATAGAAATTTCATATACGATGGGGTGGAAATGATAATATTGGGTAACCCTATTACATATTATATGATGGGGTGGCATGGATAGAACAGGGAAAGTCCATTATATATTATTCGATGGGGTGGACCAAATAGCGCTTGGTAGTCCCATTAAAACTTATTTTATGGGGTTTTGTAGATCGTTTTAGGTGAGCTATTTATATCTTACATGCTGGATGCAACTTATATCTCCCTTAACTTTATTGGGTATAGATTTATATCTCATATTTCCATGATATCAACATGTAGATGGGCCTGATCCACTATGGGAATAATGTATATACTAATCCATTATATGGAAAGGGATGTGACTGTAGATGTGGGTGTGCCCAACCCAATTTCTGTATCCCCCATGAAATTCTCTAATAATTTTTGGCAATGAGAATTTAATTATATTTAATTATCATTCATGTTTATGTGTGTTCCACAATTTCATGTCTTATTCGTATGTTATTTTTTCATTGATTATGATATTGATTCCCTTATGAATCTTATCATCTGAACTGCCAATTATTAGGCCATGATTAATTTTTATGATATTTAATATAAACGTTATGGAATTATAATGGTATGATCATGTTATCATACCCTATATATCATGATTATGTTTACATTTCTCTTAATTTACCCATACCAAGCATCTAAGCTCAGCCATTTATTTTGTTTCCTTTCCCTTGTTCGAGAATAAATTATTTATGTAGGAGTAATAATGGGGAATTTATTTATTAAATATTTTTTATATCTCAACATGTTAGAAGATTATGTTTCCATGTTCAAAAATACACTAAACTATCAAGGTTATCATGCATATAATCCTATAATGTGCTTATTATTCATCTAAAATGATGAAATAACAATGTAAATTAAGCATGGTTCTATATAGTTGGTATCAACGGAATGATGTAGTAAAAAATTGGAAAGAAGGAGAATAAAAGAGTAGTGATATCCATAAGGATATTTCTATAGATATTAATAAGTATGAATCTATGGATATGTATATGGTGTCATAAATTTAAATGCAATTATAATCATTTAGATATTCTATAAGTAAATTTCCTTGAATTTGTGGTTTTATACTATGATAATTGACTCCCACAATATGCCTCCTATATTAGTCAATAGCAGGAACTATAAGAAATTTTGTTAACATTAAATGATTCCGATGTGGAATTTACAGGCATTTTCAAAATCGATTCCCTTAGTGGAAATCTCATGTAGAGAATCCAGAAGTGGGCACAAGTATTGGTTGTAATAATACAGAAAAAGAGACAATGAATGACATGTGAATTGAATGAACTGTTCAAACTACATTGTTTAAATTAATCCTAAGAATAATTAATAAATTTTGGTTGAGGTGACTTATGAAATGATTCATATTTCATACTCTATGAAAGGTGTGTTAAGGAATTATGTGATGACACATAGGTAATGGTTTAAGAATAATCTTGGATGATCGATGTGTATATGTATTGGAAGAAAAATATTATAATATATAAATAATTAAGTTTATTTTCATTAAGTGATTTAGAAAAAATATATTGAATGATTCTGATGTCCTAGAAAGGTTATTTAATGGGAAGATGATTTTTTGATCAAGGAAAGGTTACCCTTAACGTGATCCAAATGATGAGGAATTTTTTTTAGCTTTGAAAAAGATAATATTTATATGGATAATGTAAATTGGATAGTGTTTATGACTGGAGAACTAATAATGTATCTGTTTTAAAAGTGGTTTATGTTAAAATTAATAAAACATAAAAATATTGGATTTATAGAATATATCCAATAATCTATGTTATATGTTAGGAATGATGAAGAATGTCTATTCTCAATATGGTTTTATGGTAATTATGGTTATTACCATATTTTGAGAGAGAACATGATCAATGTAATCAAATTTTTGGTATGTGACCACAATGAACTATGCTATGATATATGGTTGATCAATGATGATCTGGTTTTGAGCAATTTAGTGAACTTATTTATAAAGTTATGGATTTTCATATTTTGGAAGGGTTACAAGGTTAACCATTTATATAATGGTTTAACATAAAAATAGGATTTTGTTTTCGAGATTTATGTATTATATCACTATATGATGATTTGTGCATATTGGACTACATGTGAGAACAATTTTATAATTATGTTAAATAATGAAATATGGAACAAATTATAATTCTATTTAAGATTATCATGATATGTTAGTTCTTCCAAGATGAAAAAATCACCTCCATTACCAAGAGTAACAAAATGAAGGGCGAATTGATCAAATAAAATAAAATGGTGATATTGTGTATATGTAATGTAATGAAACCATGTAAGTATATCCTCTTTTAAAAATTATTCAAAACTATTAAAATGTTATTGAAAAATATTAAAACTAATTACATCACGTCTATGGAATAGAGGGACATATAAGTCATCACAAATTAAAGGTTTGAATCCTTTTAAATTCCATTGATTATTCAATTTCTTCTAATTAGTGATATTTATCACTCATTATAATAATATATTCCTTTATTCTTTGTCTAATATTCAATACACACCTATGTTCTTTTATGCAGAAACATACTTATGTGTTTCATTTAGAAACCATTATGGTTGCAAAATTCTTTTTTAAAGGATGTTTTAGTAATCAATTTAATGATGTGGGCTAACATGAATGAAACATATATGTATCGTACCCTCCATATCCAAGATGTATTTTGAGAGGGAAATTCATTTTAAGGGGGTAGAATGTAAAAACCTGAAATTTTGTGAAATATATTTATTTACAATTAATTTAAACTATTTTCTTTTTCCATTTCATGCAACACTGAATATAGTTTGAGTTATATGAAAGAACCATGTTATTATTGCTTTGTACACAACACCATGTGTGTATTTTTCACTATGAAACACTTATATGATTCTTATTTACACACAACCAAATTTTTGACTTGTGTTACACTCAATATTGATTCCATTTGATAGCATACATTACAAGAAATCCTGAGTTTTACCAATCTACAATATACTATTAATATTATAATTAAAATAATATTATAGTTATCACCTAGACATTGGAATCTATGTAAAAAATAATACTAACTAAATTCATAAAATATCATTTACACATGTGTTTAAAATTATTCTTTTTGTTATCTATAATTTATAAATTACTGTAAAATCTATTTTAAAACAATGTAATTCATTTTCTAAGAGAACTATTTCTCTATGTAGAAACACTATTTTCTATAAATAAATTAAAAAAACCACTTTTTGTTAATGTTTTCAAAGATATTTATATATTATATATTCTTGAAATTCTTTTTGATACTAATCCAATGGGATAGATAGGCATAAGATAATAATAAATCCAACTATATGAATAAAATAAGGTAATTTTCTTAAAAGAACTTTTAATTTCTTTTAGTGGAGAAACTATTATAAATATATCTTTTAAAACAATTATAATTTCATATTAAAAAATAGAAGTTACTTTATGAATCATAATATAAAAATTTTGTTTGGGATAATTTTTGGTATTTTTCGGTGAAATTTTTTATTTTTGATGAGTAGTTAAAAACACTGAATTTTAATTGAAAACTACTTTTCCATCATAATTATTCATAAAATAATTTTTCATTTTAATTATATATTAATATAAATATAGATCACATATAAATTTATCTAAACAAAATAGTTCATTTTAATAAATATCACATTGAAATTTGGTAAAAATGAATTTCAAACTTTGGGACATTCCCAATTAAAAAATTGTGATCCAATGTCATTAGCTGGATTTATATTAAATTATTTATTTTATTTTATATGATTTAAATTTTTAGGAATGGATTATATATATAGAATAATTATAATTTATAATTTATAGATATGATATCCTAGTAATTTATAGAAATTATTCATGAAAATAATTTAAATTAATTACACCGATTTAGGTAAAATGAGATTACCTATTGGTTTAATATTAATCATAAAAGGCTAAATAACATATAAAATTTTACAGAATAAATTTTATGGTCATATATTTACAGTATAACAATTTTGATAGGATATGGACCAATATTGGAGGCACATGATGTAAAGGATACCTACCAAGAATGTTTGACCGTTTTTATCTACAAGAATTCCAATCCTCCTCTAATATAAAAGGGAAACCAACCCCTAAACTCATCACTCCTATCAAGCCCTTTGGGTCATTAGAAAACTTATGAAAAACAAAATTCATAACAAAATACACTATGCATCCTTTTTTACTAAATCCATCCATGTAATCCCTTTACTGAAAACCAGAAGGTGTTACTCAATGAAGTGGAAACACCGTTCAAAAAGTAGTTTTTTATTTCATTAATAAACTAATAAATTATTATTCTAACATGAGTATTTAATATACTCAGTATATTAAATATATTGAGATGTTTTTATTATAATTTTATAAACTTTAATCACCTAAAATACCTTCTAATGGGATATAAAATCCTCATCTGTGTGTACGGTAGATTATCGCAACACGAACTGATGTTGTTAATTCATCTATTGACACCATTGGAGGTTCAGAATAATTATTTTAAATGTATTTATATATGAAATATATATTATATTTACTAGTTTTTTTTGGATTTTTAAATTTTTATATAACAAATAAATTTATACATTCCATTTTTTTAGAAATAGGATAACTTCATTTGTTAACATGTGAACTACTGCATTCTCAATGTGATGTGATTCTGGAACAGATTATGTTGAATGTATTATACATGGGATTAGTAAAAGTAAATGATAAATATGAAACAATAAATATAATTTACTTATAATATATATACATATATATATATATCATTTACATTCTTTATTTCAACACACCATGAAAATGGATACGCCGTTCATGCGTACGTACAACCTATTGTCTCAATGAACAATTAGTTTCCTTTAGTTTATCTATCTTTTATAGATTTCTATAAATACACATATAAATAATATGTATGATAATTATATCATTCCCAAAATTATGGGAATATGTAAATCATTATATAAATATAAGGATCAAGGATAAAATTTCAAAACATATACAATGAACAAATACGTTATTACCTGCAATGTAACTTTAATTTAAAATTGCTAATAAAAATATAATATAAATTCATAACAAAATAATATATGGTATGATATATATGAATATTGTTTTTGATAGATTTATAATAAATTTATAGTAAGTATAATTGATCTTTCATTGTTTCCTCATAAAGTCAAGATATACATAATGGTTTTTCTCATCTCACTTTTATTATTTTGTGATATATGTTATATTCAGAAATTATTCATGTTATGTTTCGTATATACTACCCAATGAAAATATATATCTGAAATTTAATTTATTTCTTTCTATTAAATTTTTTAATTGATATTATTTATTAACAGAACTTTTGATTCAAATTATACTCAATTATTTAGGGGATTTTCAATCACACTTTTATTTCTATCAGGCTTATGCCATATTCACCACTCGTTTCTTCTGTGTGGTGTATATAATAACCATGAGTTAATTATATTATTCTTATCATTAAATTTATAGTTATTAAAATATCAATTTAATAACCTTTATTTTATGGGGTTTACATTTTAGAAGTTACCAAATCACTAAATTAATTTTTTCTCAATTATCCTTATTTGAGACACCAGTTTCATCATGCATGTATATTATTTTACAGGGGGTATATTTTTATACATTGACTTGTTATATCATGATTATAATTATTTTCATGGTATTATATGCTTCATTTAATGTAATTCTATCTTGGGGATTATGATTCAATGATCCCAAAGTTGTACAAGTTTATTGCTACAATCTTACCATTTATCGTGGCTGTTTATGAATATGCTTCCCTTGATAAAATATTCTGATCCTAATTTAATGAATTATAATAAATTTTAGTCTCTTATGGTTATTAATGACATTGTAATGTACTAGTAAAATTCTTACAATAATTGGTAATTAATATAATAAAAAATTGTTTTTTAAAAAATACGGCATTATTTCTCTTTTTAGTATAAAAAATTTTTTGTCCCAAAATCTTGTTTTTGAGAAATGTTTTCAAAAATTTTTTATTATAATTTTTAAAAGAAATTATTTCCAATTTCGTACATTTTAAATAAAAGCTAGTTTTAAATGAAATTTTCTTCTATTTTTTGGTTGGAAGAACTTATGTTAACATTCTACTATGAAGAAGGAATGAATGACATGTATATATTTATCCTATATCATGAAATTAATTTCGTTGAAGATTGTATTGAAATTTTACAGGGTCGTTTTTAAAAGAATCTTTTTCAATTTGTATTGGAAATTCATATTTTTGATGCTGCTTGAAACGAATTTTTTTTGAAAAATGTTTTCAAGATTCATTTATAAGTTTTCATAATTGTATTGAATGAAAAAAACTTGTAAATGGTTTATGTTTAAAAAAATTCATTAAAACTGGATAATTTATTTTTCATCATTAAATTTTTTAAATGATTTTTAATGATTCCTTTGACTATTTTCAATGTGATATTCATGGAAACGTATTTTGAAATTGTTATATGTTTTAAAACGTTATTTTTGAAGAAAATTTATATTACCATTGACATTTTAAAGTACTTAACCATCTATGGTTACATTCATTGAAATAATTTATGCTTTAATAGGGATATGATCCAAGGATACTATTCATATTATTTCTCAAATTGATATATTTTTTTATAATACAATGTTCATGAAACCCATTTGTTTTCCCCGGGATAATCAAATTTCAAAAAGATTTACATGAATCATATTTTTTCAATTGGATAATCATGTTATGAATGAATAATGTTTTAATGTGTTTTTATACTGATATGAAATATATCTTTTCTTTATTCACGTTTTTGTTCACAAACAAGGCTTATATGATGGGGTGGCCTAGATAGCACCAGGTAAGTCCATTAGATCTTATACAATGGGGTGGCCTAGATAGCATTAGGTAATCTTGTAATGACTTATATAATGGGGTGACCCAAATAGCATTAAGTAAGCCCAATATAGCTTATACAATGGGGTGGCCTTGATATTATAAGGTAATATTGTAAAATCTTATTCAATGGGACGGACCAGATATCTCTAGGTGATCCCATTATAAATTAAATTATTGGGGGGACCAATATCTCTCTCTAATTCATTGGTTAAACATTTATATCTTATATTAAAATAATGGGAACAAGTTGATGGGATTGATCAACTGTGGAAAGATGTTATAACCTAATCCACAATAAGGGAAGGGATGTGACTAGTGAAAGTGGTGTGCCCTTCCATGTAGATGGAGCCATGATAAATTTTCCAAAGAAGTTTTTTCAATGAGACTTGATTTATAGAGAATGAGTTTACATGTTTATGTATCTACCATAATTCCATGTATTATTCATAGGCTATGATTTCATGGCTTATTCTCTTGAGTTATTTATGATTCATGGCTTATGAACTACCAATCTTTAGGCAATGATTCATATTTGTGATCATTGATATATGGGGTCTAAACCTATAATTTTAGGATCACATTCTTATACCATTGTGAAAATTATTATGCATTCATATCTCATTGTTTATACTTATTGGGAATATGAGATCCCCTTTCTTATTTTTCATTTCTCTAGGTTATGAATAAATATTTTATATTGGAATATGAAAGGCATTGATCTTTGTGGGAGATATTGAATATCATTCACGAAGTTATAATATTGGGTTTCAATGTTTCCATATACACTAATATATTATGTTCCTTGGGCTTGTAATTCTATAATGCGATGTATATTAATCATAAAAAATGTAATATACATGTATGTTAAGAATGGATTTCACTAATGATAATCCCTGTAAATCCACAATCTATGGTATTCCCCTTTCAAAATGAAAAATGGAAGATTCCTAGAAACACACTCGGTCAGATGAAACCCTTCACCTGAAGGTCCTCCAATTATAACCATAGATAATATATCTCAGTAAGGGCCATCCAATATTCTAATAATTATATAAAAGCAGTTCTGAGATTCAATTTGATAAAAAAATCATTCTCCCACCTTCGAAGTAGTCGCTGAATGTCTTCTTGGAATATATCAATAAAATAATCCCTAACAGAATGAATCCATATGCCTGAAGATATTGATTCACCATGGGAGATAATTTTTATCTTATGGGTGATGGTTTTCAGTCTCCCACTCATAGAAACCATTCATCCATCCTTGAGATCACCCTCTCCCACAAATGATAATCTAATCCATTTATTGTGAAGGCATGTGACTTATCTGCAGCGACAATCAATCGGGGCTTGAACTATAGAAAACCAATCCACAGCTAGGATGAAATCTTAGGGTTCCATCATGATGACTAAGAGGTCCCACATGAATACAATGACTCAAACATGTGTCAATTAATACTTAGTAAAGAGTATAATAAACAGAGATTGTACCTCTAGTCATCTCACGTGTTGTGGTGTAAAAAGCGTACATTACATGCACCTGTTTGTGGACCTAATATCTTTATCGCTGATCCTAATGTGGTATTTCTAGTGGTTGGAGGAGATGTAACTCATAAATACACCCACTACTCAAAGATCCATTTCTTGTTGTTCAACGGGCTCCTCTTCCAACTTCACATCCCTAGGGTCTCCCTCCCATCTCCTTGTATATCCCTAATCATATTTTTATCTCTCTTGTGGTAGCCTGTGTAATATATGAATTCCCTCTATTTCAAATTGGTTTGGGAAACCACACTCTATGTTTAATTTCCTATCATAATTATAGAACATCCCCACTCATGGGTTGCATCTTCCATTGCATTATCTCTGTTCTACATGACCACATCCCTAATATTGATTGTATGAAGGTGTCTACATTATGATCCTATCGACTGATCCAGGTAGTTACTATAGAATACTCATGCCTACAACTACTATAAATATAATTATCTACTTAGAGACCCTCTAATATGAATCTCTCTATCACTATTTCCCACTCCAAGACTCCGACATAGGTGGGAATGTACAAGAGAACCACACTAACATGATTTTCTCAATGGAGTTCCATATCAATCTTTCAGGCAATAATGCATCCATCCCATCTCATGTTGAGGAGTCTCGAGTAAGGACTATTCACCTATTTTTATACTCAACTACTATTATCTGTCCATGATGTAGCTCTATAAACTCCAAAATTTGAAATGATCACAAACAAGAGAGTTGTAATCCTCATGAAGTAACATTGGGAAGTCGGCCACAATATTGTCAACTCCTCATGCATATGGGTAACAAGACTACCCCAGCAGGAAACTAATATGAGTAAAAGGATAGATGCCAAATCCTCATCCTTATCCATCAATGAAAATATAACCCTGATGATATTTACTATGATTGTAGAAAATCATCCATTTCGCGAGTGATAACTCTCCATGGAACATTAACAACCCCTGGTAGAGAAACTCATGGACTGTGATTGGTATGCATGAATTCTCATATTGTCTTACTACTATGATCTCTATCTTGAATGGTGGAGTTGATACTACCATCCATATAAAAGAATAATCTCACTTGATGATCCCAGAACTAAGGCCTCATCACACTTTATATCGTCACCATGATCCAAAAAATGTATCCTAGATGGATTTCATCATATGGGAATCCTAAAAAATTATTCATGACATTCCATGATTAGATGAGAATATATATATATATATATATATATATATATATATATATAATGGTAAGATGAATCATAATGGTCAAAAAATATTGATCCCTATATGATTTATTTACCATCGATCCCTAAAACCAATGTCTTTGTATGCTGAGTGGACTAGCAGGTAGTCAATATCATGGTGAATAGAAACTTTGGCCACCGTATATTAACATGATTCACTATCCTATGAGTCACACTCATGAAAAATTGACACAATATAATTAAAATGCAATAAAATCATCATTAGGTCACTACACTCAAAAAATTATCCTAATGAATGAAATACATTGGTACCAATCTGTCATGACCTGAATCGAAATGGGGCTTGATCCACTACTACCACTAGCCCGCCTCAATAGGCCAGGGTGTGGAAAAATTTCCACAAGAAATATATTAGATGCAAAGCATTTTATTAATGTTCTTGATTGCACATATTCTAATTTTACAATGCAGAACTATAGAGGAAAAATAAATATAAAAATTTGAATGAACTAGAATATAAATCAACCTTGAAATAAAATCAAGGGTGTAAAAGAGTTCGAAAATGATTACTGAAAAGTAAAGGGGAAAACGACAAGTCGCAACCCAAAATATATCATATGTAGAAATATCTGTAAAATAAATTTTTTGAGATAGTCATCCTCTTGATCCCCATGATCTGACCACAATATATAGTACAATGCACCAAGTATCCCCAGGCTCGTATAATTTCATCACTAATACATCCATCGTCTAAAAAATACATTACATATTTAGGAAAATCCCATGAATGGACGTGTATATTCATACCCAGTAAGATTCCATGAAATTTGATGAGGGATTAGTAAGAGACACAATAGGAATAAATATATATATTTACAGCTCAACCCAAAGAAAGAGAGTAAACAAAATCAAAAACAAGGATAAATATATGTGTATATAAATTCATAGTTAAAGATTACATGATAAATAATGAGATCTCCATCTAACGCCCCAACCTATAAAAAGAGTCCTCATTAGATTGAGAAGTCCATCAACGATTCCTATGATCTCATTCATCTACCCAAAACTAAATGGGTAGATTCCCACTCCTCACCATTGTGCCTCACAGTCAAGTGAGTAAAATCTTCAAGTATAGTACCTACACCCAAGTTCACCAGGGGGTTCCACTCAAGAGTCATGAGGACCCACACCCCTTTTGGAAGGGGTTCCAATTGGTAGGTAGAGGACCCACACCCTGGTGCATATAAGGGGTTCCACTCTGTTAGATAAAGAACCATTCCATGGTGCATAAGTGGGCTCAACTCCAGTTTCATGAGGAACCATGACGTATCCAATATGGGGGTTCTACTCTGCAGGTAGAGTACCCTTTCGCTTGTGCATCAAGGGGGTTCCACTCAATAGGTCAAGGACTCACACAGTTGTTTATAAGGGGGGATCCACTCTTGTTACGGGTTTAAATGTCATATATCTGATATGGTTTTCCACATGGTATGTATAGGACCCACTCCATTGTGTGTAAAGTGCATTTTTGTAACACCCAGAGATTTTATGAAAAATATTATTTTAATTTCATTAATGTCTTATGTTGTATTCTACACCAAGATTTCCCTGCGCTATACGCAACACCGTATTAGCTTGCAGTGTACGCAACACTATTCTTGGACCGTGTTACACACAATTTTGATAATAGTTATTCTACGCAACATTGAGTATATATATATATATATTAAATGTATAAATGAAATATGGTTGGATTCTGTTATACGAAACAACGAAGGATTCTTTCACAACACACAACCCTGACTTGTTGCATTACATGCAATCGCCACCTTCCTCGATAGCGTGTGTTGTACGCAATACCGAGTTTTAATAAATAATGTTATATTATTATAATATTGTCATGAACTAGCCGTTTTTAATAGTATTAACTAAATTTTGAATTTTATAAAATTATTATTCATCTTACACATTTCTAGAACATGGTATAAGAACAAAATAAATTTTTCGGGTAAAATAAGTATTTTTCAAAAAAATGCAGTTTTACCGCCTTTTGATGGCGCACCCACTTTAAATATAGTTTTTGACATGTTTATATGTTAAATTTGACAAAATAATATTCTTCTTTTGAATCAGGATATAAAAATTTACATTAGATAATGTTTTGATATTTTTCCGATAACTTTCATATTTTAATGAATAGTAAAAACACGCTATATTTTAATTAAAAACAACTTTTTTCATCGTAATATATTATGTGGTTAAATTATAATATTGAATGGTTTTAAAGTATAAATAGAATATATTTTTACCATTTAATATAATGTATGTCATTGGCATTTATTTTACCTTGAATTCGTAGGTTAAATCAATTCAATCTTTTGCAATGTTTTAAAGAAAAACTCGTTTTCTTTCGACAACGGGATTAATTTTAATTTAATTGCTGCATCTTTTGTGTATTGAATTTGGAAAAATGGATTCCATATTTGGAATCAGTGGGTCCAAATTATGTTAATAAGCTACTTTTTATTTTTGGGAATTATGAATAGTAACTACGGTAAATTTTATTTACCATAGTTAAAGGTAAATTTGGTAATTAAGGGTAAATATAATATTTTAAAATTACCCTAAAAAATGTCAAAATCCTATTGGATGACTAAAAGTCGACCCATATCACCTAAGGGTCGGATTAGAATCATTTAATGAACATTTGTCCATGAAAATAACTTAATTATTATTAAAACCAAAGAAAGTAACAACATGTCACACTCTTAAAACTTATAAGTATATTAATTTTAATTTAGTGATAAAATTCATGAAACTTAGAACATGAATAGTCTCCAGAAATCTAATTAAATTATCTACATCATATAAATTTATTTATAATTTTTAGGGATTAAATAATTTTCATTAATTATGACACAATAGTGATGCAGAAATTGTTTATCTTGTGAAAAATCAAGAATATTGTTTTTATTAAACTAATAGTGACCATAAAATGCACAAATACCTAACAAAAACTTATTTTCCATGTAAATGTAAACCATAATCATCCAATGGTCGAATAGTTGACCATTTGGAGCCTTATAAAAGCGATTATGACACTTATATTATTTTATTTTAAATGATGCCAAAGTTGTCACCTTCATAATTTAATAAATATAACAATTTAAATATTGTGATTTTAAGATGATAAATTCGAGTAAAAGTATTATTGTTAAATTTAATATATTTAGCTTCATCATAGGATTTTATTTAAAATTTTATACAATAAATATGTATATTAAATAATTATACAAAAATGATGTAGTAATTATTTTATTAAGAGATAAACCAAATAAATGGATTTAAAAATAATAAAATAAATATTATATGAACTATTTAATGTGATACACTAATTTTATAGAAACATATGACCTTTTATTAATATATTAAAGCTTTTAGTTCGAACATATCTTCGGTATATAGTTTATTTAAATTCAAATAAATGAATAGTGTCAAAATTGACCCTATTGTTATTTTACAAAAATAACATATTATAAAATTGTTTAAAAATCACAAAAATATTTAAAAATTATAAATTTATATTTATATGGTCTATAATGTTATAAAGTAAACAATTATGGAAAATTCACAACAAATAAGTAATTATTTGTTATAATTTAAAATTTAGAATATTATTACCACAAATAAACTTAAATAGATTAAATAAGGGTAAATCAAAATGATAAGATTTAAAATAAGATCCAAACATGTCTAAATTTTATTGGTTGATGAGATTACAACCCTATCTCATTTAATCTTAGAATATGAGTCATTTTTGGAGTTTTTTTAAGTGCGGTTAGATTTAATATAAATTAATATTTTTTAGAATTCCTAAGGTGCCCCTCTCCTCCCTTATAAAAGGGCACCTCCTCCCCCTCCTCCTCACACAACTTTGAGCCTTCAAGCTCGGCCAAACCCTGCCAAAATATCTTCTCCACTTCCCTAGTATCATCCTAGAGGTCCTGGTCTTCTTTAAAGACCATCCATAGTTCTTTAAGTGGAGGTTAAGAAAAGGCGCGTCAAAAGGAGGTAATATCCATTACCGATCTTTTTCAATTTCTTTCTTCTTAAACTTCTTCTTCTTTAGTCGTTTCATGATAAAGTAATAACATCAGTATTTCTTATATACTGATATGTTATTATAAATATGAAACAACTCTAATTAACCTTATATCCATCCTACGAAAAAAGGAAATCATCGCGCGTGCGTACGTACGGAATACCGTCTCCACGCCGTGGTGTAATCTATTTTCAACCACCACCTTAATTGGATGGTTATAATTGTTTAATGAGTAAATATATATGATTATAATAAAGTGATATTGATACTGAAATAGTATACATACACTTCAACACAATTCCATGACCATGAGAACGATATCATCGCTCGTGCGTACGTACGGACTACCGTCTCCACGACGCGATGAGATTCATTCTCAATGATTAACCATTCATGAATGATTATAAAGTATATATAATAAGTACTAATGAAATATATGACATAATAATTATACTAGAATTATTTATATTTATATGTATGTCATTTACTTAATTCCATTCAATTCAATAAGGAAACGAAAACAGCGTTCATGCGTACGTACGGACTACCGTCTCCATGAACGGTGTATTTCTTTCCATTTACTGATTTATTATATATATTCTGAATATATATATATATAAATCATGTTTTATATTCTGGAATTAAGTAATCATGATCTAAGTAATCATATGAATAATTTCAAGTTAAAAAACACGAACGACAAATGAGACGATTTTACCCAAAACACTACTTTGACATGAATTTACAAAATAACGGGTAATATAAAGTCATTAGTGGACCATATATGATATAATAACAATGAATATGATTATGGAATAAGTCAATAACATGATTTAAATCATTATACAGGATGTTGGGACACTTACAAAGCAAGTCAGACCTAAGGTAAGGGAAATATCACAATCTCATTTTTATCCAAGATTGTTTATTCGTAAGTATTTACTGGGGTGTATTTTATCATCCACATCCATGTTTCAAAAATATGTAATACTATTTCCATCCACCTACAATTTTTTAAATCCATTTTTACCGTTCGGTGAGTTTTTAGTAAAAGAAATGAAAGGAATCTTTTGTCGTTTTTCGTACGAGGTACTTTTTGACTTTTCCGACAAAAGTATGAAGAATGTTTTTTTAACTTATACGACATGAATTGATTTCTAAAACATTATTTCCAAGAAGTTTCCTTTACAAGTTTTCAAGTTTATTTTTAATCAACTTCTTTTAGTTTATAATTGTATGACATGTTATGAAAGGAAATGTATTTTTGAAGCAGAAAGGATATTTTCCTCAAGAATGAAGTTCAAGTGTTTTATCAAAATTATTTTCCATCTAAGATAATAAAGGGTTCTGTTTTTATCCCTATTATTACATTGATTTGATTATGTTTTGAGGGAATTATTTTTATGTAGTCATTTATCTTATATGATTTGTTTTATGATGTCATGATGTTTCAAGAATCCCATTTTTGTTACATGTGTTATGCGATGATGTATGATTTATGATTATGTGGCACACATAAGAAAGGATTCATTATAAGATGGGTGGGACCTATATCTCCCTCCAATGCATTGGGTGAAGATTTTATATCTCATGAGATAGACATGGCTGGAATGGTAGGTTATACAGGTTCAGTGAAACAGGACTGAAACGAGGGTTACTCGATTCAGAAAGGGACTTTGTCCACTAAGATAGTCTTGGCAATGAGTCTTGACTAACAAGAAATGATTCTATATGATTATGTGTGAATGCCACAAAGTTTCATGTTTTAAGTTATGATTATTTTGATTACATTTAACTGCCATGATTTATCCCATGTTATGAAATTATGATCTCTTTTGCAGGTTAAGATTTCCAAAATTTATGTGCTTGTGTATACGATGAGATTTATATTTCTTTTGTTTACCCTTACTAAGCATTTGAGCTCACCCTTTTATGTTTTCTTTTCCCCAGGATATAAAGAAAGGTTTTAGGTAAAAAAAAGGGGAAGCTCTTTATGGGTGATATTGGAGATCTTTCACCACGATTAGAAGATTACGTTCCGAGTTTCCAAAGACACTAAACTATTACGATCCTTGTGTGGGTATTTTTTTTATGTACTAAGTATTCCGCAAAAGTAATGTAATGTCCATGTACGTCATGCTACGGGTCTCTACAGTTTTTCTCTAGCATCTCTAGTGAACCTATTCCTGATCTCTGTTATCTTCATGTTCTGACTAAATAAACATCATGACCATATCATATAGAGTCGTTTCTAAAAGGACACTATAGAGTCCACTAATGTATTATTTGTGGAAAATCACTCATAATAGGCTAATCATGGGGAAAACTATGATTAGAAAATAAAGAGATATAAGTTGTTAATGTTTCCTCATAAGGAAAGAAGGGGAACACAATGTGGAAGGGTCCCCCATGGTGTGTGATACCATATTTCACAAGGACTTGTCCTTTCCTATATAGGAATCACCAACTATATAGTACTATATGGTGATTATGGGGTCTACAGATTGAGTCCATGCCTCTTATGGCCATTGCATGTGCACCCTAGTAGTGTCCACGTACATTGGTACATGGTGTGCACCTGGCCATGACTATGTCCTTCGGTACACATCTTGCCACAGCTTGTGACCTCTAACATGATCTATTTACCATGTGGTTCACCACATGGAATGTCCACTCCGGGGGAGGATACAAGATGTGTAGGTGGCCAACATTCCATTAAATCCTTATATTTTCCCAAGCACTACCCAACATTGCATAGGGACCACACTCCATGTTTTCATCCAAACTACACTACATGTAGTAATTTTTTTATAGATGTCTAGATATTACCTCTATGATTTAGATCCAAAATTCATACATTTGGATACATCCTTTTCTCATCCAAAATATAGTATATTTCTCTCTATCTATAAATTTTTGAGCCTCTGATGGATGGAAATCAGTTATCCCTCGACCTTTTCATATCCAACAAACCTCTTGAATATATGGTACGCCAAACTTTTTTTATTTTGTTTATGATCAAAATAAATATAACTATAATTCCTCAATATGAATTAATAAATCACTGATTTTCAGTTCCTTACTCACACACAAATATATCATAAATCTGGGGGATGAACCTGGCTTTATCCAACATGACGTTGTCGAACTAAATCATCATAACATGATTAAAAGGAACACAATGAATTTTTGGGTGAAATGAACAAAAAAATAGGTTTTAAATTTTTTACAAGAGTGATTGGCCAAAGAATATAATCAAGATGATCAAGGTCATAAAAAAACTGAATATTGAAAATATTTCGTTACTTATGTGCATTCTAAGGTTAAATTAGCACAATTAAAAGGAGAGGGATTTATCATTCTCAAAAAAGTATTATCAATGAGGTCATATTTCACAAATTAACGAGTTATAAATGATTATTGGATCTTTTTTCATCAAATAACATGCTCTATAAAAAATTGGACGAGTTTTTTCTTTCTATATGCTTTGATCATGTTTGACCCCGAGATTATTCGTCATTGGATTTTATTCACCTATATATGGAGATAAATGACCTAGTCAATACTCCTAGGGGTTATGCATATAAATAGAGATAATTTATATAGTATGGGATTTAGTGTAATTATATTATGTTTGTTTAATTTAAATAAATAAATATATTTATTTTAACAAAATTCACCCCAATGGTCTCTATTTATGAATACCTTACAAGAAAATAATTTTGGTGATGAATTGGGCAAACATCACATTCTAGACTCAACCATGGTATTATATTTATATCATATGATTTCATTTAATAGGTATCCCAATTCCTATAGGAATGTGATAATTCATACTATGATATATATATAATAAATTTATAATGTTAATTTCAGGAACAACGAACCTTGGAATGGCATGTTATCGCAACGCCTTGCTCCAAAAATATATATTGGAATATTTGAAGGTATTTGATGTAACAAACATGTATATAATAAGAAAATTGGTAAAATTAATTTTCTATTATTAATTATTGTTTTTGGAGAAAAAAACATAAAAAGCATAGACCAACTGGTAATTTTAATTTTCTTTTACTCATACTGAATGACCATTGTTTTGAATTTTCAAAAAACATCAGTCATAATGGTTATGTATTTGGTTTTTTATTGTTTACCAATTTTTTAAATTCTATGTGACAGCTCAATATAACTATTCTATTTTGAACCTATTGTCTAAAATTATCATGAAATTGTTATTTCATTGTGATTCTTGTAGTGAATTAAAAAAAAGACTAAATGAGATTATCATGGGGTGACGTTTTTGTGCATTTCAAAAGTTATTAATTTATGAATCATTACCTTGGACAAAGATGGATTTTTTTCCAATTTTTTATTAAATAATGAATTTAAAATATTATTATGATAACATAGTTTAAATTCAAGTATGATTCTATATTAGACTATATAAATTATTTTTTATTGATTTATAGTTAAAAAATTTCATGGGAAATTTAATGTGTAATGATGAGACTTTTTAAAATGTAAAAACTATGAAAGAAAACAAGAATATTGTAATAAAGAGGTAGAATATAAGATCAATAATTGTTGGAATTGATTAATAATTTCTATCATGAAATGTGATTAATGTTTTATTATCTTGTGGATAGTTTTTTTCACGGAATGAGAAATGTGTGTTCTTTCATGATCTCAAGCATACATTGAGTGTTTTGAAGTCTTGAGAATTAAGTTTAAATTTAATGTTACAGTATTGATATTAAATATATATATAAGGGGTTATTCTATGAAATAATATATTTTAATAATATATAGAGTCTTCTTAAAATGAACTAGAGAACCTTTTCACACTGAATAAAAGAATGAATAGTTTAGAGACTATTGGTTCTAATATAAGTAGTGAATTAATATCTATCTAGAGATAGTTCTTTTTTAGTGGATAATGATGTCTTATATCACAATGAGATGTGTATGATATATGATATAATGTTTAATTTAATTTTTATTGTATGATAACTTGACATTTATTTTTAATAAATGAAATTTAATAGTGATAATTTTCTATGGCCCTGTGAAAATCCATACACATTAAAGAGTAAAAAAACTAATTGCATTTTTTTTGTTTTAAACATTTTAAGAGGTTTTTCATTTTTATATCATATCATAATAAAAGTGAGGTCTATTTTGATGAATAGTAGATCTGGAACATTATAGTTAATAGAGATTAATTTATAGTGAAAATTTTATAAAAATTGTACCACTAATTCATTACACCCCTCTCAATGGTTCACCAATTGAAATAGGCACATCACATTGTATCAGAGAAAACTATATTACCTATGATACCCTATTATACTATCACATATCTAAAATTTCATTGATGATATTATATTTGGATTTAATCCTCAGGGGGGATATTACTCTAAAACGATTTTAGGAAGAAAAAATATATAATTAGATGGAAATTATAGAAAAAAATTCTACAATCCATATCTAATAAAGTCCATGCTAATTTTATAGGACTAATGATAATTTAGGGTATGTGGGATATAGAAGAAATTATTTATGAAGATAATTTAACATTTAATGAATCCTAACTAAATATATGGAGAGCTAAGATACAAAATATCATAACGGAAGATTTTGAGATAACAAATGATTATTTAACTAGATTAAATGAGATATTTTGTGGCGTCATAGGATTTCATAAAACAATTTCACATTAAACCATATTAAAGTTGTTAAAATGAAAATTTTCAAATAGTTGAGATTTATCTACACCTACTCTATAATATACTTAAATATTTTCTGTTGATTAGTTTTATAACACATATTTTATATAAAAAATGAGTAAAGCATCAATGATAAAGAAGAAATTCTCAGAGGAAATAGAATTATAAGACAAGAATAAAATAAATATAACTAAGGATAAAGTTTATTCCCTATTGAAATTAGAATATAATGAATAAATTTATTAATAATTTAAGTTGTTAATGAATGTTATCTCTAAAAAATCAAAAATGGAATGTTTACGTTTAATGTAAAACAAACCCACAATTTATTTAAATGTAATGTAATTGAAATATTTTTAGTTGATTATCTACTAATGAGAAATTTTTTTATCGACATTAAAAGGATGATGGAAGTCCCCAGAGAATGAAATACAGAATAAGTTATAAATATGTCTAGAAGTCTAGGGATAATAGAGAAAGGTCTCAAGGAAGGAAAAAAGAGGGGATTTCATAGTAAATAAGAGATTAATAGTCTTCCAAAATTATTAGTTTTTATAAAGATTTTATTGGAGAAGATAAAAATGTATTGGATAATGTATAATGATAAGAATAAATTTCATGTTGTTGGGAAGAATGAGATGAAAGGCGCACATATTACACATTAATAGCAGATCATAAAGAGTGTAATGAACGAAATATATAACACATGAAGGAAATAAAATATATGATGAATGAATTTAAGAGGTTGAATAAAAAATAACAAGTCCAAAAAAATAATGTAATTATATTGAGGAAATTAAACATCATAAAGTGAATAGTTTTATGAAATATATAATGCCAAAATAGTTTGAGAAGAAATTTTTTTCCCTAGATAGGTGATTTGGTCTGGGATCAAACAATGAATCATTAGGATGGGAAAACCCTTGTAAAATGAGGGATGATTATCATAATGTAATATATCTAAAGAATAAGACATCACCTGATACCAATAACTCTGGCACCTATTATTTGCTAATAATAAATCCCACGAAATATATATATTTTTTATAGGTTTTATGTAGTAAAAAAAGTTTCAATATAAAATATTGGGATTATTTGGTTGGGAAATGTTTTGACAAGTATACTCCTACATCAGTGGGAGCTTAAGAAAACCTGAAAATTGAATATTTTCCAATAAAAATTAAAATGACATAAGGAAATATACCTAGGAATCCATCATTATTTCATAGAAAAAATAAATAGTTTCATTGAATAAATTATTTCAAATGATACTGTTAGAGATATGAATTATTTGGGAATAAATATCATATTGTTCTGAATAATATATCTCTACAATTAATTGACATATGTCATGAATTTGGAAGTATTTTCTATGGAATAAAGGGATCATACATGGTATGAAGTGAATAATGACTATAAATTTATCTTATTTACCCGTCAACAATGGATTTAATTGTTTTGTGGAAATATTTGGAATCTATTACAAGAAAAGCCAGTATATTTATAAATTTATAATAAATCAGATAGGAAAAATCAATATGTTGTTGAATGTAAGAATACTCATAGATGTAAGAATGAAAAAAGTAACATATTATTGGAGTGGATCCTAAATCCAATAATCGTAGAAATAAATAGAATCTTGATAGTTAATAGTCATCACTTAATACTGGAGATTCCATGATTTTTAAGAACATTAAATTAAAATATTATGGTCAATTACCTTTTGGAAAAAAATTACCATAGATTAAAATGTATTTGAATAACATATTTTTAGTCACAAAGGATAATGTTAAGAGATGTCTTGTTTATTTAAGGGAATAAACATAACATTGTGTGTGTGAGTTTTGTCTATGTTAAATGAAAAGATGTCACATTAAAAAATGATAATATCCTCATTAAGACAATAAAATATTTAAGGTTTTTAATTAAAGGATAAATACTATGTAGAAGTATTTTTTAAATTGGATATTCTTATATTTATTTTTCCCTTATCACAATAAGAGAATAAGAAATTATTGTCATATGTTAATTGTCTGTAATGATTAGAAGACGTTTTGAAATGATTTATGAAAAAGTTCTAGAGATATTTTTCCAAATTAGGTACAGATAACGTTTTGTGTTTGAATTATGTCAAATTGGGAAGATGTCATTAAGAAAACATGAAATATATTAAGTCTGAATTTCCAATCCAATCTAAATTATTTACACAAATTTATGTAGGATAGTGAAAAATAAATCCACACAAGTTGATTATGATGTCTCCAAATTTTTTGATGAATTTTCATGAATTTATATTACATTCTATATGTATAATATGACCATGGAAATGGATATATTTAAAATTATCAAAAGTAATGATGAAAAAGAACTAGGGGTTCTTAAAAAAATCTAATAGAAGATAATTGTAGGAAGTTTTCATATAGATATATGGAATTATATATCTCTTATCATGGAATAAATGAAAAATATAGTACTATTTCCCCCATAATAGACTTATGTTTCTTATACGGGGAATATATGTCTATTTGAAATCAGATGAATTATACATACTATGTTGAATCCATCAATGTTTTTATAAACGGATGTTGTATTCAAAATTTTACATATTGAAAAAATATTTTTATTGATCCAAATTATAAAATGGAAAATTAATAGACATGAAGTAAAAAGAAACCAACAGTGTAATAATTCATTATAAAAACCCATACTTTACATACATGGTATATACTTCAAAATTGAAGCATACATATTACAACATATAACAAAACCATGAAAGGACCATATAGGTATAGTGTCTTAGGAACTGGAAAACATAAACAACTGGTTCATAAAGCATCTACATTGTCTCCCATTTATTTTATCATATTTATAGTTCCTTTTGGAATATCTTACTTAATACCCTTCTTCCTGACCTGGGGGAAAGAAAACATACAAAAGGGTTAGCTAAAATGCTCAGTAAGGGTAAACAAAAGAAATATCAATCACATCAAAATAAAAATATAACATTTTTGAAATCTTACCCTGTAAAAGAGATCATAATTTCATAACATGGGATAAATCAGAGTAGTGAAATGTAATCCCAATAATCATAACAAAAATGATGAAACATTGTGGCATGCACACATTATCATAGAGAATAATTTATTATTAGTCAAGACTCATTGCCAAGAATATCTTAGTGGACAAAGTCCATTTCTGAACCAAGTTCACTCCTCGTTTCAGTCCTGTTTTACTGAACCGGTTTAAACTGCCATTCCAGCCATATCTATCTCATGAGATATAAAATAATTACCCAATGCATTATAGGTAGATATAAGTCTCACCCATCTAATAATGATACCATTCTTATGTGTGCCACAAAATCATAAATCATACATCATTTTATAACTCATGTAATAAAAATGGGATTCATAAACAACATGACATCATAAAACAACTCATATAAGATAAAAGAATTCATAAAAATAGTTCCATCAAAACATAATCAAATCAATGTAATAATAGGGATAGAAACATAACCCTATATTTTCCTAGATGGAAAATAATTATGATAAAACACTTGAACTCCATTCATGAGGAAAATATCATTTCTACTTCAAAAACATTTTCCTTTCTTAACATGTAATACAATTTTAAACTAATGAAGTTGATTAAAAATAAAATTGAAAACTTGTAAAGGAATCTTCTTGGAAATAATGTTTTAAAAATCCATTCATGCCGTATAAGTTTAAAAAAACATTATTCTCGTACTTTTTTCAGAAAAGTCAAAAAGTACTTCGTATGAAAAACGACAAAATATTCCTTTCATATCTTTTACTAAAAACTCACCGAAGGGTAAAATTGGATATAAAATATTGTAGAAGGATATAAATATTACATATTTAGGAAACATGTATGTGGATGATAAATATTCCCTAGTAAATTCTGATGTATAAACAATCTCGGAAAAAAATTGAGATTACGAGATTTTCCCTTACCATAGGTCCGATTTGCTTCGTAAGTGTCCGAACCTCATGTATAATGACTTAAATAATGTTATTGACTTATTATATAATCATACTTATTTTTATGATATCATATATGGTCATATTATTAGATTCTTATTAGTAATATTTCATTACTACTTGTTATTCGGGTGTTTATTACTTTTTGTTCTTATCCGTGTTTTGTCGAATAAATTCTTATTTTTCTTTTTAGGGTATAGATACCTCATTTAAAGAATGGTATTTGTGTAATATATATCACATTCATTCATTAAATTCATTTATATAATCATTATGCAATGAAGATCATGTAGAACGAGTCGCATCACATCGTGGAGACGGTATTCCGTACGTACGCACAAGCGATGATATCGTTCTCATGATCGTGGAATTGTATTTGAGTGTATATATACTATTTCAGAATCAATATATAATAATATATAGTCATTATTTACAGCATTATATCCATCCAAGTATGGTGGTGGTGGAAAATAGATTACACCACGGCGTGGAGACTGTATTCCGTACGTACGCACACGTGGTGATTTCATTTTCTATAGGATGGATAGATGGTGAAATAGGGGTTTTTCATTATTAAAATAACTTATCAGTATATGAGTTATACTGATGTCATTACTTCATAATGAAAAAACTAAAGAAGAATAAGTGGAAGAAGAAATAAAGATGAAATAATCGGTAACAGGCAATACCTCTTCTTTGAAGCACCTCTTTGAGACCTCCTCTTAGGGTACTAAAATTGGTCTTTGAAGAAGACCAAGACATCTAGGATGTTTCTAGGGAAGTGGTGAAGTGAAATGGGAAGTGGTTTGCCGAGCATAAAGGATCAAATTGGTGTGAGGAGGAGATGGAGGTGGTGCCCTTTTATAATGGAGGAGAGGGGAACCTTTGGAATAACTAAAAATATTATTTTATTATAAAGTAAAATTCGGTTTTTACTAGCTCCAAATTGATATATTTATAAGATATGACGGGGATGGGTCGAAATCCTATCATCCAATATAATTTAGATAAGTTTAGCTATCAATTTTAACCTTATCATTTAGATTTAACTTTAAGATAGATAATTTAACTTTTACTGTGTCTTCTTGTTTTCTTACATTATAAGGTTAATAAACCTACTATATCAAGACAAATGAACCCCAAGATGTTTATTATTAATATATATAACTCTATTTATGTCATTTGGCTGAACCATAGATTTTTAGGAATAAAATAACAATTAATAATATAGTATTTGTTTTAAAAACAATTTTATGTCAATTTTGACACTATTTGGTAATTGATTTTTTTGAAAATCATAACAGAATGATTAGTTCGAATGTTTTTAATTAAATCAATAATAACATTCCATATTAACATATAAAATTATTGTAATTCATAAAAAGTCTCAAATTACATTTATTTGGGTATTTATAACATCAATTATGTCAATATTTCATTTATAAGATAATTATTGCATCATCATTGTGTCATAAATAAATTAAATTATATAATGACTAAAAATTATAAATAAAATACCATTATGTTGGAAATCTTCTTATCTTTCTAATGAAAATTTATAGTCAAATTTATCTTATGTATAACCCTATATTGAAAATTATTTAGTTATTAAACATTGATTTTAACTACTCTAACCCATCTTTAAATAAATTGATAATAAATGTCCTAATCTAATCCAAGTTGGCCTAAATGGACATATTTTATTCCTAAGGTTGTTTTTTGTCGAATTAAACTTATCCAATAGAATTAGGACATGTTTTAGGATAATAATAATATCATTTTTACCCTTAACTATCCTATTTACATTGAACCGTGGTAAAAAAAAGTAAAAAGTTACTATTCACTGAAAATTATTTTCATCTCATTGAACCAAATTTTAGGCATTGATATTAACCGTGTCTCTTGGATTTTCTAAATTCCACTCTCAGAAGCCATAATATTAAGTTTTATGAAAAAAATCAGTTTTTTTAACTACCACTTAGTGGTTTCACTATTCATCAAAAAAATGAAAGTTTCCAGAAAAATACCAAAAATTAGGCCTAAGATATATTTGATATTATGAATTAAAAAATGATGTTTATTTTTTCAAATTCAAAAAATATCAGTTACATTAACTAATTTAAAAATTAATTCTCGTCGTCAAGACAAATACCGTGTTTTTAAGAGATAATAACTATCAAAAGATTGACACTTGTTTATGTCTCGTTTAAATGTGAAATTACATCCAATGAACAAAATTGTATTAAATTGTAAACATGTATTCTAAATATACTTTAAAACCACTCAAATTAATAATTTATCACTATTAATTATTTCGTTTAAAAAAGTTGTTTTTAATTTAAATTTAATAATTTTCACTATTCATCAGAATATGAAAGATATCCAAAAAGTACCAAAATTTCACCCAAAGCTAATTTCGATATTCTGAATCCAAAAATTAAGTACATTTTGAAAAATAAAATTTACAAAATTTCAAAACGTGGTTATTACTATTCATAATGGCTAGTTTTAATAATATTTTCATAGCATAACGTTGTTTACTGAAACTCGGTATTGGGTACGACGCAAGCTATCGAGGAAGGTTGTGGTTGCGTGTAAATCAAGCCAATCTAGTGTTGTGTGTGTGAAATATTCCTGTGTTGATTTATATAACATAAAGACAAAATATTTCTCATAAAAGACTCGGGTGTTACATTCTACCCCCCTTAAAATGAATTTCGCCCTCGAAATTCGTCACTTTGTAACAAATAGATGAGGATACCTTTCCCTCATCATATCCTCACGCTCCCATGTAGCATCCTCTAATTGGTGGTTCCTCCATAAAACTTTCGTCAATCGAGTGGTCTTGTTTCGTAGGAATTTTTCTCTACGATCCAGAATCTCTATCGGCTGTTCTTCATAAGAAAGATCTTGCTCCAGCTGTACAACTTCTGAGTTGAGTACATGTGAAGGATCAGGTATGTACTTTCTCAGAAGAGATACATGGAACACATCGTGAACTTGAGAGAGATTTGGTGGAAGCACCAATCGTTAAGCTACCTTTCCAACACGATCCAGTATTTCGAGAGGACCGATATATCTAGGGCTCAACTTCCCCTTCTTTCCAAATCTCATGACCCTCTTCCAGCGAGATATTCATAATAACACTTTATCACCCACTTCAAACTCTTGGTCTTTTCTTCAGTTGTCAGCATAACTTTTCTGTCGACTCTGAGCTGATCTTATGTGTTGTTGAATAGATCAGACCGTTTTTTCCATCTCATCAACAACATCAAGTCCTAATAGCTTTCTTCCCCCAACTTCATCCCATCAAGTTGGAGTCCTGCATTTCTTTCCATAGAGATCTTCATAAGGAGCCATCTAAATACTAGAGTGAATGATATTATTATAAGGAAATTCCACCCAAGGTAGGTGTTGATCCCAACCACCTTTGAAATCCATAGAGCAAGCTCTCAACATATCTTCTAGAGTTTGAATTGTTCTCTCAGATTGACCATCTGGTTGAGGATGATAAGCAGTGCTGAAACTCAACTTTGTATCCAGAGTATGCGGAAGACATCACCCGAACTTCGAGGTAAATCTCGTATCCCGATCAGATATAATAGAAAGTGGTACTCCATGCAATCTATCACTTCCTTTACATATATCCTGGCAAGCTGATCCAGAGAGAAATCCTCTCTAATAACAATGAAGTGTGCAGACATTGTAAGACGATCAACTATGACCCAGATATCAATATTTCCTTTGGATGTTTTAGGAAGACCTATGACAAAGTACATAGTGATGTTTTCCTATTTCCATTCAGGTATGGGTAATGGTTGTAACATCCCCATAGACTTCTGTCTCTCAGCTTTAACTTGCTGACAAACCAAGAATCGAGAGACATATTCAGCAACATCTCTTTTCATGCCATCCCACCAGAAGTACTCTTTCAGGTCCCTATACATCTTCGCGCTTATAGTATGAATAGAGAAGGAAGAACTATTAGCCTCATCCAGCAGCTCCTTCATTAATTCTTTAATGGGAGGAACACAAACCTGATTACTGAACTTTATTATCCCATCACAATCAAGGTTGAATTCAGGAACATTTCACACCTTCTTTTGTAACTCGACATCTTCTTTTTGTGCCTCTTGAATCTTCACATGTATAGATGGTTGAACATTCATTTGAGAAAGATAATATTTCTCCCCTTCCATTAAAATTACAAGAACCTTCCTTTGTAAATCCATAAATATTGGATCTTTTGTGATCCTCATCATGGATAAGCTAGCATGGTCTTGTCGACTTAATGCATCTGCCACATTGTTTACTTTCCCAGGGTGGTAATGAATTGAGCAGTCGTAATCCTTAATCAGTTCTGACCATCTTATTTGGCGCATATTCAGCTCCTTTTGTGTGAAAATATACTTTAAACTTTTATGATCAGTAAAAATATCACACCTTTATCCATAAAGATAATGCCTCCAAATCTTTAATGAAAAGATTACCGTAGCTAACTCCAAATCATTTGTTGGGTAATATCGCTCATGGATTTTCAACTGTCGTGAGGCATAATCTATCACCATATCATTTTTCATAAGAACACACCCCAACCCCTTCTTGGATGCATCACTGTATATCACAATACTTTCTCCACTACAAGGCAGTGTGAGCATAGGTGCACATGATAACCTTCTTTTCAACTCCTTGAAATTCTCTTCACATTCCTCCATCCAAAAAAACTTAACTCCTTTCCAAGTCAACCTGGTGAGTGGATTAGATAATCGTGAAAAATCTTTCACAAAGCGTAGATAATATCCAGCCAAACCAAGAAAACTTCGGATCTCAGTTACTGTTGTTGGTCTCGACCATCTTTCAATAACCTCTGTTTTTGCTGGCTCCACAGATATCCCCTCTTTTGAGATTATGTGACCCAAAAATGCAACTTTTTGAAGCCAAAAGTCACACTTGGTAAATTTGGCATAAAGATTCTCCTTTATCAGGGTCTTCAATATAATTCTCAAGTGATCTTAATGTTCTTCCTTTCTCTTTGAATAAACAAGAATATCTTTTATAAAGACAACCACAAACTGATCAAGATAGTCTCTAAAGACTCTATTCATCAGATCCATGTACATAGCAGGGGCATTAGAAAGACCAAATGGCATAACTATATATTCATAGTGTTCATACCTTGTAAGGAAAGCCGTCTTTTGTATATCCTCCCTTTTGAACCTTAATTGATGATACCCTGAATGAAGATAAATCTTGGAAAAGTATTGAGCCCTGGGTAGTTGGTCAAATAAGTCATCAATGCGTGGGAGATGGTATTTGTTCTTGATAGTGATCTTGTTAAGTTCTCGATAATCAATGCAGAGTCTCATTGATCCATCTTTCTTCCTAACAAATAAAACTGGTGCTCCGCAAGGTTACACACTAGGGCATATGAATCCCTTATCAAGATTCTCTTGGACTTGCTTCCCCAATTCCTGCAACTCAATTGGGGCCATTCTATAAGGTGTCTTTGAAATAAGCAAAGCACCCGGTACGAGTTCTATTGAAAACTCAACTTCACGATTTGGTGGCAGACCCGGAAATTCCTCCAGAAAGACATCATCAAACTCCCGTACAATGGGAATATTCTTAATTGTGAGTTTCTCACCAACCATTTGAGATAAATAACCTTCATTCAGTTGAATCAAGACCCATAAGATGGAAGAAATTTCCACTGGAAGGTTATGTTCATCCTTACATCGATAGACGATCATATATTGATCTGGAATATGAAATGTGACTTCCCTTATTTGGAAATTGATATGAACTCCATATAAAGAAATCCAATCCATGCCAAGAATCACATAAAATTCCACTATAGGAAGGATCACAATATTTACAAGAATTACTTTCCCACAAACTTCAATCGGGGAAGAATTATAAATTTTTGATGCGACTGTTATGCCATTTGGTGTTGTCACAGATAACTCAATATCTAATTTTTGAGGTAATTTGGTTATACTCTTAGAAAATTCTTCAGAAATAAAAGAGTGGGTGGATCCAGAATCAAATAAAACATTTTCTACTTTAGAGTGGATGGTAAGTGTTCCTTTCACCACATCGTTATCGTACTCTATATTATCGATAGAAATTGCATGTGACTTTCCTCTGTCTTTAGCCTTAATAGTTTGTTGACATCGACCATCATCGTCAACCCTTGGATTTGGGAATTGATTGGCATAATTCCCCATCTCCTTACACTTGAAACATTGAAGTGTAGTAGGTTCATTCTGTGTGTCCCTTCCATTGATTTCATCATTAGACATCTTCTTCCCATCATTGTGGAATTCAAATGCCTGATGACATTCCTTTCCACATATGAGACATTTACTTGTCCCTTTAAGACAACTCCCTCCATGTTTCTTTCCACACTTTGAGAATAAGGGAAAGCTCATCTTCTTTTCAGTGTGCTCTTTATATTATCCTTTGAATTCAATTTTACTCTTCTTATCAAACCCATATGACTGATGGGTTACTCCAATCTCCATCTCAACATTGAGAGGACATCGAACGATTTCCTCATAGCTATTGAAGTCCCTTATGGATAAGGCCCTTCGAAGACATGGTTTTGAAGCCACTAATGAATCGATCGATCATACTCTCAGCTTGGATAATAATACCAGAAGTGTACCTTGGAAGTCTTGTAAAATTTGATTCATAGGTACCAACAGATTCATCATCCTTTTTCTTCAGTTCAAGAAACTCTTTCTCCATCGTTGTTCAGAGAATACGAGGTAAGTACTTATTGAAAAATAAGTTCTTGAACTCGACCCATTCCATGGACTCAATTTCATCCGCTTCCATCATATTCTTAATAAGATTCCACCATTGATCAGAATCTCCTACCAAATGATACACTGGTAGGATGACTTTATCATGTTCAGAACATCGAATAACTGAAAATATCTTTTCAGTAGTACTAATCCATTGTTCAGCATCTAATGGATCAGTAGACCCGTTGATAGAAGGTGGACGCTGCCTTATGAAGGATTCAACAGAATGTTGCTCCTTCCTTTGCTCGTTTGGAAGTACTGCATAATTCATTGCTTGAGAATGTTGTGTGAGCATGGCTACAAGATTTTTCATTTCAGCACCCATAATGTTTGGTTGCTCAGGGGGACAATCATTGCATTTCCCGTTGCATTCCGCATTAACACAGTTCCATCAGGTTTTAGCCATTGACTAAAACCAAGAAGAATAATGTGATCAACACTAATTATAATAGGAAAACCACATAATCAAGAATAAAATTTCCCACTTAAGGTCTTATCCTAGGATATTCATGGTCATTTCTAAAACACTAATATTTTGTTTTATGCTTAGAATTATCCTTAGGGTTCTTACTAAGGCATTCACATCCTAGTTTCCAAAGGTTGACTATACCTTTCCTCTGATACCAACTATAACAACCTATAATTTAAATACATGGTTAATAGTTCAAAATTAAAGCATACTTATTACAACATATAACAAAACCATGAAAGGACCTTATAGGTATAGTGTCTTTAGAAACTGGAAAACATAAACAAATTGTTCATAAAGAATCTACACTGTCTCCCATTTATTTCATCATATATATAGTCCCTTTTTGGCATATCTTACTTAATACCCTTCTTCCTGGACGGGGGAAAGAAAACATACAAAATGTTGAGCTCAAATGCTCAGTAAGGGTAAACAAAAGAAATATCAATCACATCAAAATAAAAACATAACATTTTGGAAATCTTACCCTGCAAAAGAGATCATAATTTCATAACATGGGATAAATCATGGTAGTGAAATGTAATCCCAATAATCATAACATAAAACTTGAAACTTTGTGGCATGCACACATAATCATAGAGAATCATTTCTTATTAGTTAAGACTCATTTCCAAGACTATCTTAGTGGACAAAGTCCATTTCTGAACCGAGTTCACTCCTCATTTCAGTCCTGTTTTACTGAACCGGTTTAACTTGCCGTTCCAGCCATATCTATCTCATGAGATATAAAATCTCTACCCAATGAATTTGAGGGAGATATTGGTCCCACCCATCTCATAATAATACCATTCTTATGTTTTCCACAAAATCATAAATCATACATCATTGTATAACTCATGTAATAAAAATGGGATCCTTAAAAAACATGACATCATAAAACAATTCATATAAGATAAAAGAGTTCATAAAAATAATTCGATCACAACATAACCAAATCAATGTAATAATATGGATAGAAATAGAACCCTATATTATCTTAGATGGAAAATAATTTTGATAAAACACTTGAACTCCATTCTTGAGGAAAATATCCTTTCTACTTCAAAAACATTTTCCTTTCTTTACATGTCATACAATTTTAAACTAAAATAAGTTGATTAAAAATAAACTTGAAAACTTGTAAAGGAAGCTTCTTGGAAATAATGTTTTAAAAATCCATTCATGTCGTATAAGTTAAAAAAAACATTCTTCTTGTACTTTTGTTGGAAAAGTCAAAAAGTACTTCGTATGAAAAACAACAAAAGATTCCTTTCATATATTTTAATAAAAACTCACCGAAGGGTAAAATTGGATATAAAATATTGTAGATGGATATAAATATTACATATTGAGGAAACATGGATTTGGATGATAAATATTCCCCAGTAAATTCCAAAGTATAAACAATCTCGGATAAAAATTGAGATTGCGAGATTTTCCCTTACCTTAGGTCCTATTTGCTTCGTAAGTGTCCGAACCAACTGTATAATGATTTAAATGATGTTATTGACCGATTACAGAATCATACTTATTTTTATGATATCATATATGGTCATATTATTAGCTTCTTCTTAGTAATATTTCATCACTACTTGTTATTATGGTGTTTATTACTTTTTGTTCTTATGCGTGTTTTGTCAAATAAATTCTTATTTTTCTTTTTAGGTTACAGAAACCTCATTTATAGAATTGTATTAGTGTAATATATATCACATTAATTCATTCAATTCATTTATATAATCATTATGCAATGAAGATCATGTAGAACTAGTCACATCACATCGTGGAGACGATATTCCGTACGTACGCACGAGCGATGATATCGTTCCCATGATCGTGGAATTGTATTGGTGTTTATATATAATATTTCAGAATCAATATCACTTTAAAATAATCATGTATATTCATTATTTACACCATTATATCCATCCAAGTAAGGTGGTGGTGGAAAATAGATTACACCACGGCGTGGAGACGGTATTCAGTACGTACGCACGCATGGTGATTTCGTTTTCCGTAGGATGGATAGATGGTGAAATATGGTTGTTTCATTATTATCATAACATATCAGTATATGAGTGATACTGATGTTATAACTTCATAATGAAACAACTAAAGAAGAAGAATTGGAATAAGAAATAAAGATGAAAGAATTGGTAACGGGCATTACATCTTCTTTGAATCGCCTCTTTGAGACCTCCTCTTAGGGCACTAAAATTGGTCTTTGAAGAGGACCAGTACATCTAGGATGTTTCTAGGGAGGTGGGGAAGTGTAATGGGAATGGTTTTTCCATGAATGGAGGCTCAAATTGGTGTGAGGAGGAGAGGGAGGAGGTGCCCTTTTATAAGGGTGGAGAGGGGCACCTTTGGAATAACTAAAACTATTATTTTATTTTAAAGTCAAATTCGTTTTTTAATAGCTTAAAATTGAAATATTTCGATGATAATATGGTGATGGGTCGAAATACTCTCATCCAATATAATTTAGATAAGTTTAGGTATCAATTTTAACCTTATCATTTAGATTTAACTTTAAGATAGATAATTTAACTTTTACCATGTCTTCTTGTTTTCTTAAACTATAAGGTTAATAAACATACTATATCAAGACAAACGAACCCCAAGTGGTTTATTATTAATATATATAACTTTATATAAGTAATTTGGCCGATCCTTATATTTTTAAGAATAAAATAACAATTAATAATATAGTATTTGTTTTAAAAACAATTTTATGTCAATTTTGACACTATTTGGTAATTGATTTTTGTGAAAATCATAATAGAATGAATAGTTAGAAATTTTTTAATTAAATAAATACTAACATGTCATATTAACATATAAAATTATTTTATTTCACAAAAAGTCTCAAATAACATTTATTTGGGTATTTATAAAATCAATTCTGTCAATATTTCATTAATAATATAATTACTACATCATCATTGTGTCATAAATAAATTAAATTATTTAATGTCTAAAATTTATAAATAAAATAAAATTATGTTGGAAATCTATGTATCTTTATAATTAATATTTATAGTCGAATTTATCATATGTATAACCCTATATTAAAAATTATTTAGTTATTAAACATTGATTTTAACTACTTTAACCCTTTTATAAATAAATTGATAATAAATGTCCTAATCTAATCCAAGTGGGCCTAAATGGACATATTTTATTCCTAAGGTTTTTTTTGGTCGAATTACACTTATCCAATAGAATTATGACATGTGTTAGGGTAATAATAATATCATTTTTACCCTTAACTACCCTATTTACTTTTAACCGTGGTAAAAAAAGTAAAAAGTTACTATTCACCAAAAATTATTTTCATCTCATTGAACCACATTTTAGTCATTGATATTAACCGTGTCTCTCGGATTTTCGAAATTCCACTCACAGATGTGGTAAAATGATGTTTTATGAAAAAATTCAGTTTTTTAACTATCACTTAGTGGTTTCACAATTCATCAAAAAATTAAATTTTTCAGAAAAATACCAAAAATTAGGCCTAAGATATATTGTATATTATGAATTCAAAAATGATGTTTATTTTACCAAATTCAAAACATATCAGTTACATTAACTAATTTAAAAATTAATTCCCGTCGTCAAGACAAATAGTATGATTTTAAGAGATAATAACTATCAAAATATTGACACTTGTTTATGTCTGATTTAAATGTGAAATTATATCCAATGAAAAACATTGTATTAAATTGTAAACATATATTCTAAATATACTTTAAAACCACTCAAATTAATAATTTATCACTATTAATTATTTCGATTAAAAAAGTTGTTTTTAATTAAAATTTAATAATTTTCACCATTCATCAGAATATGAAAGTTATCCGAAAAGTACCGAAATTTCACCCAAAGATAATTTCGATATTCCGAATCCAAAAATGAAGTCCATTTTGAAAAATAAAATTTAAAAAATTTCAAAAAGTTGTTATTACTATTCATAACGACTAGTTTTAATAATATTTTAATAGCATATCGTTGTTTAGTGAAACTCTGTATTGCGTACGACGCAAGCTATCGAGGAAGGTCGTGGTTGCGTGTAAAGAAAGCCAAGCTAGTTTTGTGTGTGTGAAATATTCCTTCGATGATTTATAAAACATAAAAACAAAATATTTCTCATAAATGTCTCGGGTGTTACATTCATGGTGTTTTTAGTGCATGTTTGATGTTGATTGGGGACACAAATTCGAGAATGTTTGCTGATAAAGATGTGGGTATTATATTCTTTAGATATCTATCTAATGGAAAAGGATAATGATACAACAATATCATCATGCATAAGTTATTTTAATTCTATGATATGATGTTCATTTAAGATGACCGAAATAATAATATTCTAATAAGAGATTATTTTGAAAACCACAATGAAGAAACCAATTATATTCTTATGAAAAATACATAGAACATGGATAAAAATAAACATAGTGATGATATAGATTTTAATTATTATAGTGATAATGAAGATGTTGTTTGGGATGATAATAGAAATATAAAAATATGAATTATCCAATAGAATTATAATAATATAATAATCGATCATAATTATTGTAAAAAATAGGAATCATTTTTCATATAAGAAACCAAATAGATCGTATATATAATATTATGATAAATTCATTTGGTGATCTTTTAAACATAATAAATGGATTATTGATAGGAATTATTATTTTTATCAGATATATATGAAATAATCTTGGGATATTATTCCCAAAACTGTAGTTAAATATATGAGTACGATTAAGTGGGTATTCAGAAATATGTTGAGTTTTAAGGGGGGATGGTTTGCGAAACAAGGACATGTTTTTAATAAAATGTTATTTAATGATTTAAAGAGTTTATTCTGGATAAAACATTTACTCATATTTCAATAAATTAACCCATAATAATTTTCCTAGAATTGAATCTCATAAGATGTAAAACATTTTCCACGTAGTGGTCAAATCAGCCATCTTGATTGCAGAGATAAAAAAATAATTCCACACTCAGATATTGGTTTTTTACAATGATGGAAATATTGTTTCATGATAAAAAAGATCATATGTGAATTAAGTTATCCCCGTAGTATTTGTACTCAAATATGTATGACTACTAGAGATAGTTGAGGCTTTTTAATGGGACAATGGAGAACAACCATTATGTTAATAAAATGGAGGAACAAACTCTTATTTTAATTATTTATGTTGATGATATTACTTTATTATGTGATAATTACTTTTCTTGTAAATACATGTCCAGAAAAATTATGCATCATTTTTATATGTCTATGTTAGGATAAATGATAAACTTTATTTAATTGAATGTTCTATAAAATAATGTATTTATTTTTCATTCCCAAGATATGTGTAAAATAGAACAATTTGAAATGTTTTGTAGGGACTAAATTGATGAGGTTACAACACCCAAAAAACATGGGTTGTATATTGAAAAGGATGATGAAGGGAAAATTTTGAATTAAAAGGAGTTCATAAAGCTTATTAGAACATTATATTACCTCATTTAATTGATAAATTATATTCTCTATATAGTTAATCTCTATTAATGTTATGTAAGTGATAATGAAATTTTGAATTTAATGTTTGATGAATGATTTCTCAATTAGGTCAAAGGTAATTTTAATTTGGTGTTGATTTTGAAACTATATGATCCCCTAATCATTCTAGTTTAATATAAGCTAATTGGGTAGTTTATTGGGACTAAAAGATTAAAACTTAGGTGGAAATTTTTTATTTGGAGAAATATGTGTGAGATGGATTTGTAAAAAATATTTTTTTATAAAATGAGAACCATAGAGGAAGATTATGCAACCGATTAATGTTAATATACCATGATTGTACTGATTAGGGAACAATTGGAATACATGAGGGTAAAAATTGATAAACAACTCATAATTTCATTTGAAATTCAATGTATAATTTATCTATACTAGAATCTAGTGAAACACAAAATATATATGTATATTAACATCACATTTCATTCTATTTATTATATGGATTATAATGGGGATATGAAGATGGAATTTACTCCCTATAGAGATAAACATACTAATACCACCCCAAAAAAATATTCTAGGATATAATGGAGAATTTGAGGTTTACTATAGACATTTAACCCTTTACATACACCTGATGTAATTTAACCACACCTCGAATGTGATTTTAATTAATTTTAAAAATTGGATATTAGTTTCTAACATTGAATGTTTCATTTAAAAAATTGATATATATTGTTGTCAAAAATTGGGGTAGAATTAGTTCAATGAATTTTTTGATTAAGGTGGAGTTCATCAAAGTCACTTGAAAAAAAATTCTTTTCACCAAGAGATTAGATTCTCTAAAAAATACTTTATCAATTGGTGTTGTGTCCTTATAATTATCATTGAGAAAGTATGTGACTAGAAATTTATTGAATTGTGTTATATGTGTTGACATCAAATCCAATGGGAAATATTGAAGAACTTAATATAATTATTGAAAACACTTATACATTTTGTCAACAATGTGAAAAAATAATATATTATATTTTGAAAATAAATTAGGATTCACAAATTATTAGAATAAACAATAATTATTTAAATGGGTATCTAGAAATTGGAAGGCGTAGTAACCAAAAACAAAAGCGTCAAATGAAAAATATAAGAATCATTGATCAAATTTCCTGAGAATAATTTATATATTGATTTGTAGAAAATAATTATCCTATTTCATAAATATCAATGAGAATTGTGAGCTATTATAAAAAATTAAATTCCATTCAATTATCATATGGTTCATTTAGATTTCATATAACATTGTTTTTTAAATTTTATTGAGTAATTTAATAGGAAATATAATTTTTGGGGAATAAAATGGAAAAGAAATGGGAAAATAATTATTTTTTATAGTAATTTATTATTATGAAAATAATTTTGAGTGAAATTATGGAACTCCTAAATCATATTAGTCAATTCATTATTTTATTATAAATTTCTTTTAGAAAAATTCTGCATGACATCCATGTGTGATGATGTTGCAGTAATCCATTATCTTAAAAATATCATTGGACTTTTATTTCACCCTAAGTCTAGTAGTGATTTGTATAATGATTAAATGAGAATATCATGGGGTGATATTTGTTGGAATTTAAAATGGGATATTTTATTCATTATTATATTAACCATTGAATTATTTTTTAGTAAACTCTAGGCCATTTAGAAAATATGAATATTTATATGATTTAAAGAAAAAATTCAATGTTTTATTTATATTTAAATATAGAATTTTTTTACAAGTAAATTTTAAAAGTCCATTAATAGATAAAGGGTTTTATTTCATAGTTCCAAACATACCCCCTTGAATAAAAATTAACCATTTTAACTAAAGTATCATTTAAAAAACAACAATTTACATTTATTAATATATGAGATGGTATCGATAAATAATTTAGTAATTTTTAAGGCATACATTGTGTATAAATATTCATAGAATTACATGGTGATGTTAAAACACCAATAAATATTAATAGAAACATATAAAAACCTCAACTTATTACCAACATCCTAGAAATAACTTAAATAGAAATTATATTACCAAAAAAATAAATTACATAGCCACCAAAAATATATAAAAAAAATTCAAAACAACACTAGCATTCAGCTAAAAATTATATCTAAAAATAAATTGACATATAGACAATATATTTATATATATATACGAGAAAAACATCGAATATCCATCAATGAAATTTATGAATTATAGTTAATGTCATACATTGATTGTTTTCCATCAAAACAATGATGAATGATGAGTAGTTAATCCACATGAGAATCCATGGAATAAAAGTAGTGGAATCCTTATGACATTATATAAATTCCAATATTATTTAGTTTAATTATTCTTAAAATTCCAATTTATAATGTGATATTAAAAAAAAATAGAATAAGAATAAAAGTGTTTATGGGAGATGTACCTTTGTTTACATTTTTAAAACTTCACTTAATTTCATCTTTAATCAAGGGTAAATAATGAAGGGGGATTTGAGATCCAAAAAAGACATGTGGGAGAATCTAAAAAGGTACTAAGTAATGGAATATGATGGATACCCTAATAGGGTTCAAGAATATTGCATTAGAAATTCCAAAAAATCACCAAATTAAAATAATCACAAGGCCAAGTGTTACCCAATCTACAGTCACCAGGTACTCTATTTTCACCACCATAATAAATGGGTTTCTTCTCATTCCAACGGTTACCCAAAACTCTTCATGGGTTACATGGGACCACATATAGTCCTTAGGTTGTGGGTGGTTCCACCCCTAGACAACCCTAATTATCAAACCCCATTCCTAATCTAAAACAATCTACAAAATAACGAAATAATCCCTCCTTAAATACTAGATATTATTTCTAAATCCTATAATAATTAATAATCCTTAAATAAAACAAATATAATTGAATGAAAATTATTACCTTTCATTTGCTCCTAGAAGATGATAACTCATTATATCTAAGACACAAGTTATTATAACCTCCATTACATGTGGCTTATCATCCCCAAGATGTATCCAAATAGGTTTACCCAAATATTCATTACCAGTAATTAACCAATACCTCCACTATTTAATTCATCAATTTCATGATGTAATACTCTCAAATACATCACAAATCAAAAATGTGAACTAGATCCATTCCCCAAATCATCAAAACACAAAAATATATCCTATATTCAACCAAAAATTCACCTTAAATAATAACTCAAATCATGTATGATTTTGAAATCCAAAATTTCTTAAATAATGTATAAATAATCATGAACCACTAAATTACTTATTTGTAACTATCAAAATATATTAATTCCCAATAGAAAAATAACATAAAAACCAACTAATCTACAAGAAAAAAATTTATATCAAGCACTAAAATATTAATACTTACTTTATCCAAAATTATATCACTATTTATTAACCTACGTCCACATAAAAATTTGTATGTGAGGCTCTAAAAGCCTATAATAATGTACTCAATTACCATGATATCATATAACTAATGGTTATACCATCATACTCATTAATGAAAATAAATTTGATCACCCAAAAAATATACTAGGACACTCTGCATAATATTATTATACTATTTTTATTTTCACATGATCTCCTATTTTATTCTAGTTTATTATGGTGATATAAATATATTAATTTTTACAAAAAACCATTCTTTAATTCATAAATTACATTCAACATCATTTTCAGAGACATAAAAACATAAACACAACAATTACTGAATAAAATTCTATTTTAGTAAATATCCCTCCAGAATTTCAATTAATTTGGAAGCATATTATCATTTTAATAGACAATTGATATGTCGAACACATATAATGAATCAATTTTAATTAATTTTTATAATTAAACACCAAAATCATCTTACTAACATTAATTTCATAATAAAATTTCCTATTTTACATTCCATTAAATAATTAAAAAATATATTAATTTATATTTAGTTTCTCACGTAAACCCATTCCAAATTGAAACCCAACCTAAACTTTTAGTCATAAAGATCCATGTTTATATCCCTTATAATGGAAAATGGATAACCTCATTGAAGGTCCTCTATTTAAAATGAATTTATATTGTGTCACATTTTTTTATTTATGAAAATAAATTGCAAATTAGTTTCCTTTTACCAGTTTGTATTATATTCTTCTTGTAGTTTTTCTATTTAAGTATAAAACCCCTTAATACATGAATTACTATAATGAAAAACAAATATGACTTCACCCTTATAATCTTTTCCTGAAATTACTCTAGTATCCTATTCACATAGAAAGAGAAATCCATATGATTTCTAGTAAGACATAACATTCTCTATAATATGAATGAAATGGAAAAAAAATTATTATAAGTAGGCTCATTTTCTAAAAAAGAAATATTTAATGTTTTAAAAGAAAATATTTATAAATTTTAGGGAATTCTCGAGATGTGATATTGATAGTAAAATAAGTAACATATTTTGTGATGAAATAAAAGTAGAACACATGGAACATGCTAAAAATGAAAATATAAATAATAACATGGAACCTAATTGAAATTTAGATCTAACAAATATATATCTACCATTATTTGTGTCAATAAATAAGTATAGAAACAATGTTTTATAAAAGAAAAATGATAAATATATAAATTAATGTAATGGTTAATACCACATTAATCATGATTTTCTAATTCAAATGAAATCAGAATACATAACTCAATCAATGGATCTAATTGGAGATCGTTATAAACAGGGTTTTTTTCAATACCTATATATTGGGATACACAATATATATAACTATATATGGGTGAAATTTCAGTTAATAAAACCACAGTAGGTTTTTATTGTAATGTAAAAATCATTGTAAAGCCTGTTATATTGAATTCTATTATACTTGATCCCATATGAAAATTTCAATAATGACGGGGAAACTCAATAAGTTGAACCCAGTCATACTCTATATACATATATTGGGTTTTATTTGATAATAACAAAGAATGTTAAAAGGGTTTACCACTCAATCTTAAAGTGAAAAATATGCACCTAGATATCACATTTGAACTACTCTATCCACATTAAATAGGTTTTTGATTCCTTTAATGGGTTAATTATCATGTCCTGACAGCCCTAACATATTTCTAAACCTTAAAATCCCAAATCCAAAATAAACCTGATACGCAATTATGATACCACTTTGAAATGTTCATGATCAGAGAGTTATATGTAACATGAATCTTGTGCACAACTTATTAGTATGTGTGAAGAGTTGTTTCAAGTTTTTCCCTTTTCTATAGAATAATAACTTCTCTAACTCAGTAATTAGATTTGGTGGGATAATTTAATTATAATGATATTGGTGGATGTATGAATAGTTTGAATGATAGTTTTCAAAAACTAATTGGGAAAAGATCATGTTCAGTTGATGGGAGTGAAAATGCAAACAATGTAATGTTAATGAAAATTACATATGGTTATTGAAATTATTTAACATTGAAATTGAAGGTTTCCATATTCATTTATAGATTCATATGAGGTATATGTAATAATATTTTTCATTGTACATTGTATTAAAATGGTTTTGGTTGCCCATCTTATGTCAAATAGACTTTGTACATGTTTAATGATGTGCATTCAATGAATTATTAATTTTTTATGACCTGGAGAACTACATAAACATATAATAAATAGCATTTGAGGGGAAAATAGTAATGGGAACTTGGATTTGAGTTTTTATTGCACATTTCCATCTAGTAGGGGTGATTCTATGAGTTTGTCAAATACCACATCTATTGGAGATAATAATTTACTACTACGTATAAATATTCTATATGAATTAATGACTATTTATTCAGGTGAATTATTTCATTCATTATATAATAGTGGATCATTGATAGCTATGTTTCCAAAAAATTCAATAGGGTTTATCTTGCAGGGGATGAGGCACATAATATTGTTAGGGATGGTGTTGAAATATTCCAAATGTGAAAAATAATATATATGGAGTTCTTGGGACTTTGAAACATAACCATACCACTGAAGAAAATTACATCAATAGGGAATTTGGATGAATAATGATTTTTTATAACATTTTTATATGGATTATGGAAGTTCAATCATAAATCCTTAGTGGTTTCTAGAAGGGTTAAATATAAAATGTTATATCTAATGGAAATAACAAATGAAGCGATGATTTATTGAGAAAAAACCCCCAAAAATATGGATTTGTGAAATTGTTATATTGGTTACATATGTGAGAAGAACATGTTAGTTATAGTCAATTAAGGATAACTAATGGTTATTTATATGTAATTTGGGACATGTAAGGGTTTTATTTTGGAAAATAAGATCATGGTTTCTTTAACCACAAATAGAGGGACACCTAAATCAGGGATATTAGATCTCATATATGTATATATATATATTGCCAATTAATTCTCATGGTGTGTCATTTAATTATGTTACATTCATTAATTTTAATACTAAAATTATTGGTATTCTTCTTTAAGATCATATATACGTTTTTCAATGTGTTTGTTTTATGGAGAGCCATGTGGGATGGAGATGTTAGAAATAATATTTAGTGTTTGTGATTAATAAAAGGAGGTGAGTATGATAGAATTTAATTTTTGAGGTTTATGCAGAATAAAAGAACCAGGATGAAGAAGATTTTATGCAAAACCACTGAACAAGATAGTTTGATAGAGTATGTAAACTAAATTCCAATTGATATATCTTATAGTGAGGGAATGCACATAGTCTGTCCAATAGTGTTTTATAATGACGATGTTAATTTTCTTACTTATCTCAGTAACATGAGTCATTATAAAAATATGTTGTAGATGAATTCCCAATATACGTGGTTTGGAAAACTAGTTGAGGTTTCTCACTCTAAATTTTAGATATCACATTCCAATTTCATTAGTTATTACATGTATAGGGAAATGTTTTATGAAAATTTCCATTAATTTTTCTTTTTACGTTATAAATATTAAAACAATTTATTATGGATTTAAGATAATAATAACTGGAGGGTTATTAGAATCTAAAATTTTCATTTTAATTACAATATCTAATGGAAGGATCAATACATAGTAAAATATAGAGTTCAGAACATATATAAAACTAAATATATATATTTTTATTTGAACATAAACCAAAATATTTCAAAATTATCAGGATGTACAGATAATGTAAACTATGTAAATTGAAATGATGTACTAGAATTATTTAATATTCTGAATGATAGATATAAAGATGATGAAGGTTCAGATCCAAAGATAATGTTTCTAAAATAGAAAACTCGCTATTTGAGATATATAGGTTTACCTAGATAAAAAAATGGTTCATATTTTTCAAATAATCTTTATTAAATTATTATAATGAATAATGGAGATCCTCAGATCATAAAAAAGTAATGAGACACATTGATTCATGAAGGTGTGAGATATTATTTGACGAAGAATTAAATATATATATCATGCAAATAAAACATAATATCATATAAAATTAACAATAGGGAAAATGATTATACAGAAAAAACAAGCATAATGGTTGAAGGAGGAAGCAGATAGTATAAATTTGTAAAATTATATGTAATGTTTAATAATTTTTTCAACAGTATTAAGTGGTATATTTCATTGAAATTTTTTATCATGTGGTCTAAACATACAACTATATAGAATGTTATAATTATAGAATCATAAATAGGGTTATATTTTTAATATCTAGAAATAAATATTAACATCATTCTAGTAGATTTCGAGGAGTATGTCATTTTAAAGTAGTTTGAGGGTTTAGCTTATTATTAAATAGAAATAAATATTTCAATTTTTAATTTTATCCATTATTGAATAAAGATATATATAACGTAGTCGATCATAATGTTATATTCCTTTGTATAAAATAATATCATTTTGAAGATAAATGTATATAGTTTTTATAAAATTGCTTTTAATGATGGGTTTTATGTCATAATTTTTTAGTTCATAGATGACATTCGCCCAGAATATCTTTATATATATATATATAAATATATATCATATTATAGAGGTAAAAATGATTTTTATATATTGTTGTGATGAAGTATCTTAGTGAATCTTATCAAATTTAGGAGATGGTGGTTGGGAGGAATAGGAAGACTTGAAAATTGTGGATATTTTCCTACAACATGTTGGATCACTCAACATTTATTAGATCATAGAGTGATGTGATATTATTTTTGCCTCAAAATAATCCATTTGTTGATCAATAACTATTAAAGATATATTTTTTTAGTGGGGAGACTACAACATAAAATAATATTGAGAAATAATAGTAAAAATATTGGAAATCACATATATCTAAAAAAATTTGGAAAAATAAAATTCCAAAAATTTCTAAAACAAAATATCACTCCATTTTTATACTTTAAAAATAATTATTTAAAATTAACATAATAAAATTCAAGTCATTAGGATCCCTGATGGTAGGATTGTATAAGACAGGGTCCAAAAATAATAAAAATATAAAAAATGGGGATTTCAATATTTTTTCTGATCCTCAGTCCAATCACATCTCACAAGATCCACACCTTCTAATCACTCAAATATATGTTTTATGGATCCTTCCCACATCCTTTTCTACTAAAAGTAAATATATTAGGGTAACCAAGGTATCCTCAACACAGTGAGAAGAAAACTTATAAGTCCACCACCATCAACTTGTTTAAATGTATATAGTTATTTATTATGGAATTATAATGTGAATATAAAAAATGGAAGAAATAAGAAAATTAAAAACCATTATTCCTTGGATTTTAAGGATAAAAAATCATTCATCGTGTTTTAAGGTAAAAATATAGATTAATCATACCTTCACTATCTAGTGATATGTGTTTCTAAACTAGGTAACATCATCAAGAACTTCATCCATTAAAAGGACCCATGCTATGAATTAATACTTAAACATATAGAACTCTGGGGAATAATTTACCTACTAGGAAAAATTGAATGTAGTCAAATGAAAATGGAATAGGATAATCTCCCCACTAGTAAAAAAGAATAATATCACTTTCTTTTATTTTTTTAAAAGAGAACTTTTTCCACACTCTCAAGGTTTTATATTTTTAAACCCTACACATATTATTTATATATTATAAAATTTATATATATTCCAGCGGAAGATCATGATAGGTCAGTAAAACCACACATCACATATATTTGGAAAAAAGGATGATATTCATTGGTAGTTCAACGACCATTTACCACAGTGTAGGATAATCCTACTCATTGAGAATTGACCATCGATTTGAGCTAAAATTGAATGAACAAAAAATTGAGATGAAATCAATGAAATGGAGAAGACATAGAGAAAACCGACATGATATTGGGTTGTTTTAAGTGAATCATATAATGTATTTATTATAAAATTATAACTTTACCTCAATCTGACCATAGGTATTCCTGATTCTTCTATATAACAAGATAGAAATTGTAAAATTGGAATATGAGGAGAATGAATGAGAGATGTTTTTGGTGGTTCTAGTCCATTGATGGGGAGTAATATGGGGGTTTAGGATCATAATATTATAGGGGTATTTTTTGTAAATTATCAATTTTTATTTAACTAAGATGATGAATTGGTCTATTTGGATTGTTTTCCAAACCATGTGTTACCTATGATGTTCCCATTGCCCAAGGATTAGACGCCCATCTTGGTTGAGAAATATGATTATCTAATCAATGACAATATATATGAACAATTTCTATAGTTAATTGTTGTTTTCAGATGTTTTTCAATGTCACTCCACAGAGCATGGGAAGACATGTCTCGACCTTTTCTCTTCTATGAGGATAGGGAAAGGGTTTGCACAAACTATTCTCCCCAATTTGAAACCTCAATTTTCACGATTTTAGGCCTCTAAATTTAAAAATGATTCCAAGGAATATCCAATTCACCATGACATTCCATTAATCCATTAACTATGGAATTATTTAAATAACTTCTAATATTTTAAATGGGCTCATACCATTTGATGGTCTATGGTTTTAAAAATTCATAGCCATATGATAGTTCATCCACGAGCAGTTCTCTCAATCATCATTGGGAATAATCAATGAAAAACTAGGACCACTAGGACCATATATATGAATATTTATCCCATGTATCATATTATGTAATCCGATAAGAAAAATCCACTCAAACTAGAGGAACCATCATTTCTATCAGAGTCTTCTCACTCTTGTCCACTAACTGAAATAGATTCCACTAAGAAGATTCAACATCCATTCGAATTTTTCATTGGTATCAATCAATTTAAATAGCTCATGATAAGTCCAATGAATTTATGATATGGGGAATATATCATCCATAAAACTAAAACAATGTGGTAAATCCAATTTTTAATCAATTGTTCTAAACCTCTCCACTATCTCAAATAGACCAACATACCTCAATAATAAAATCTTTTATCTCAAAATATGGCGATGTAAATATATTAAAAATCACATTAGAATACTCAATTGACCACATAAAACCCGGGAGTATGGAAATTATAATCAATATGTTACATGTACCTATACTGGGTGGTTTTCAATTTTTTTCTAGATAAATTAAATATGATAAAAAATATCATTCAAATGACTCATCCTAAATATCATAGACTCAATAGATTTGATAAAACACAAAGATGAATGATAATTCATCCGATATAGATATTAAAAATGGATCCATTTATGTATTATCCTGACGACTACTATTATAGGAGAACTCTTCCAAATCCAAGTGGTTTTACAAAGAACTAAAAAATTATATGACACATTCTCTGATCTCATCCAAAAATATATATATAGTATTTCTGGATGTACCATCTATATAGAGAGGATTTAAAATAATCATATCCACATATATACCAATTTAGTTCATTAATATTATAACATACCAAGTAAAAAATGAATAACACATATTTCCTATTTATTAATATTTTTCAAATAAATATTAATTTTTTTAAGGGGTTTCAATTTTTTTATAGCGTACCTGATACGCATCAACGAGTTTATTTTGAATTCTTATGGTGCACATTAATAATATAATATTTTGATTTTAAATGGTAGTTAACTCCAAGTCGTTGTGTTTGTGGGACTGAAAAAAACTTACAAAAATATGATTATACATGTTTCTTAAATGTATTTACATTTATCCAATAAAATTTAGAGGCTTATAATGTGAATGAATCTAATTTTAATCATAATTTATATTAAAACGCCGATTTACCACCTTTTAGTGGGGAGCCCTATTTAAATATAGTGTTGGTGACTTTTATATGTTATATTTGACATAATAAAATTCTTTTTTTGATTCGGGATATAAAAATTTTATTTGGGTAAATTTTTGGCATTTTCCTAATAAAATTAATATTTATGAATAGTGAATAATACTGTATTTTAATTCAAATGTGCCTTTTAATATAATTTATTTTTATGTTTATATTATCCTTTTTAATTGCTTGTAAAGTTTAATTATATTATTTTTTTTACCATTTAATCCAATGTTGGTCATTGGAATTAATTTCACTTTGAAATTGGACAAAACAAGTATCAATCTTTTGATAGTTATTGTTTTTTGAAAACGCACTATTTTTTTTACAATAGAAATTAATATTAAATTAAGTAACGAATCTTCGAGGTATTTAATTTGGTAAAATATATTTCAATTTTTAATTAAGAATATCAAATATATCTTAGGCTTAATTTTTGGTAGTTTTCCACAAAACAACAATTTTTGATGAATAGTGAAACCACTAAGTAGTAGTAAAAAACTGACATTTTCATTTAAATGAAATTTTACCACTTCGTTGAATTGAATTTAGAAAATATGTCATACTTGGTTTTTAAATGTAACTAAAATGTGATTCAATAAGATAACAATAATTTTTGATGAATAGTAACTTTAGACTTTTATTTACTGCGATTAAAGGTAAATAGAGTAATTCAAGGTAAAAAGAATATTAAAATAATAAAAAATTACCTTAACACTTGTCATAACTATAGTTTTTGAGTTATTTTCAACCATTGTATTCTTTGGGTCGATTTTGGGACCCCATGGATCCACTTTTGAATGATAATGACACATTATTTTAATTAACTTAAAATAAAGGAAAAAAATGACATAACCAAATATCTCTTTGTAAATTAATTTTTACATGGAGTTACATTGATTATATTTTAGACTGTAAATATTCATTGGGAATATAAAAATATTTCCTACATCGTGGTATTTTTTTATAATTTTTATACTTAGAATATATTAAATTATTTATGACACAATAATGATGTAGTGTTTACCTCATTAATTAATGATTTAAATAAATAAGATTATAAATTTTAAAATAACATCCAAATCCTGTCCAATTATTATTGGATGAATTTATTTCGACCATGAGTCATTTTATCTTCTACTTTAATGTGTTTTGGACCGTTAGAAATCTAATATCATTATATAACAAAATAATATTATCACACTTTTCTAAAGAGCTCCTCCTCCACTTATAAAAATCCCTCACTTTTAACCAATTCCTCACACCTATTAAGCCTTTTGGATCGTCGAAACTCTACCAGATTAATCTCCAAACTTCTCTATCCTCCTTTTATAAGTCTTACCTTATATATAATGAACTTCAAGAAAATCATTTGGTTCATCCCAAAGAGAGGTACCCAAATTAATGGTAACAGTTTCTCTTGACTTTTTTCTTTTATTTTACCGCTCCAACCACTAAACTCTTTTATTCATTTATTTTATAACAACACCAGTATCATTAATATACTAGGATGTATTTATGGTAAGTATTAATACTAAACTTAAACACACCTCAAACTAATGGTTGAAGAACATATTGTTTCTGTGGATGTAAAACTAATGCCTCATGAAATGATGATTGTTTGATTATCTCCTACCAACTCACATGGTGTCTATTAAGATGAAACTATATTTATATATGATTATATTATTTTTATTATATCTTTATGATTCTTTATTTTTCTTTTATCTCATACCTTTATGGTTTCCATTGAGGGTATACGCGATAATTTCATTTTAGGAAGTGCGAACTATCGCCCCTTCAAAGTGATATGACTCGTTAATGCCATACATGGGATGTAAAAAGGATGGAGTTAATGATATTACATATGATATTATACAGGAATTATAATATACCTCTGTATCATTATGTTTTAAAAATCCATTAAAATAAGAAATGAAAATGAAATTAAAATTCATGCGTACGTACGGCTTACCATCTCCATGAATGGTGCATTTCATTTCGTACCTCAAAATGATATGTACTATTATATATATATTTATATATATATATACTGGATATATATGATATATATGATATCTAAATAATTAATATCATTATTGGATATAATGGACTATTGACCACACGAACCACTTGTAAATATAAGGTGTTCATTTTTTACTCAAGTACGAAATATCGACAAAATGAGCATTTCAACTTAAATGATTACATAATTTTTATAACTTGATAATAAGTGATATAAAATGAATAATAAAATTGATAAATGTTCATAATAAAGTAGAAATTATTTTTAGTTTATTATTCAGGAGATTAAAGAACGATCGAGTCAAGTCGGACCAGAGGTAAGGGACATCGCCTCAATCTCCTTTCATTGAGGCATATTTTTTCTAATACATGACCTTCATTTATATGCTATATAAAAACCTTTGAATTTTATTTCATTCAAATAGATTCTTTTTCTATGAATAGTTTTACTAAACATCAAAAAAAATGAATGTATCATTTTAACGTAAGTGGTGACAAGGGCCTTTACGCCGTCTCGAGTATTATTTGATCATTGGATTTCTTAAAATGCTGTATTGGTTTTAATTGAATATAAATACCATATACTATTTTACGCATTTTTGGTTTTAAAAATAGTCTTTATAATGGTTTTGATACATTAATATATTGAAATGTTAAATTTTTATAACAATGTGGGAATTTTATCTTCCCTTTATGCTCATGTTAGGTTTTATGATCATGTAATGGTTCATGGGTATTATTTATATATACGTGTGGTTCCGTGATAATCCTAGGGCGGGTGAGCCCTAAATATCTCTCCAATTCAATGGGTATCATGATGGAGGTAGACATGAATGTTTCTCCTACGAGATTTAGCGAATATATGGTGATTGTTATTCCAATGTAACTCCCCAATTTCTATGACAGCTACAATGTAAATATGTTATGGATTCCACAAGTTGCCTTTATGATTTATGATTTATATTTGTTATTAATAAATAATATGATTTCATGAGGTAAGTAAAAGAATTTATGTTTTGTATGTATTTATGAACTAATGTTTTCATTTTTTGTTTTATTACCCTTACTGAGCTTTTTATGCCCATCCCATGATTTGAAATGTTTTTCACAAGAGTTAAAGTTAAATTGGATAAAGGATTTGATCAAGGAAAATTCATTCTATTTAAAACATGGAACTAGACATGACTCTTTTTTTTCAAATGTTTTTATTTTTTGAAAAAAATGCAAACTGAGTAGAAGTGTCTACTTTGAATTATTTTGGGATGTAATAGTTATGTCTTAATTCACTAAAACTCTAAACCTAAAGAGAACCTCAATGTGAATTAATTAGTTTAATTCAATATTATGTAATGTTTTAAGGTTGGGTCCATATATATGGTATCACAGGTTGGTTTATATAACATTAGTATTTAGGGTATAGTTAAATTAATATTCATAAGTTAATTAATGTTAATATTGAAATGATATTGCATTTACAGTTTACCATGTTGCTTCACCTAAGATATTTCTGTCTTTAGAATGGTTTTCTGCAGAGGAAACATGGAAGCTATATCGAAAAGAAATCAATATGAAGACAACCTTCCAAATCAGCAACTTTAGATGGTCAGAATCAGAACTAAACAGTTTCTTATAGTGATGCCACAGTTGACTCAAGCTATAAATGGTAGTGTTATCCATGCATGAGATTAACCAGATTAACCACATAGGAACATGTTAGTAGTAGATCATTTCATGAGGAAACATCCCACATCATTCAAAGGATCATCTGACCATGTGCTAGAATAAGGGTGGATTAAATCCAGGGATAAATTTATTGATTTCATGGGGTGTTCAGAACATCATCAGGTTAGTCTTGTTGTTTACCATTTTGAAGGTGAAGCTGATCAGTGGTGGTCGATGGTGAAAAATATCAGGGATTATTGGGAGAATGATTCTATAGATTGGGATGAATTCAAAGGTATGTTTATTGAGAAATATTTTCCTAAGGTGGTTCATCTTAGGATCAAAAAACAATTCCTGGAATTGAGGAAGGAGGATGACTCAGTGGCTATTTATGAAGAAAAATTCACTAGACTGGAAATGTATGCTCCAAATTTCATACTATATCTTGAATGTAAAATAAACCATTTTTACTCAAGATTAATGCCAATGTATAGAAGGAATTTAGCTTCTCGTGATTTCAAAAGTTTTGAAAAACATGTTCATTGTGCAGAGAAGATGGAAATGGATTTTGCCGATGATCATGTGTTCTTTGACAAACAATAGAATACATGGTCGAGGTGGCATAAAAAAGGGAATAACACTTTATAAATTTCTGATGGTAATAATCTTAAGTTTATAGTTTTTGAAAATTATGCTAATAAGTAGACTAGGGAATTTCATTGGAATTCCGGTAAGTGCCACTTATGTGGTAAAATTGGACATAAGGCTCGTAATTACACTGAAAATATCAACGTAATGGTAAGAAAAAAATATGATTTATAGTTCGTAAAATGTTTTAAATGCAATGAAATGGGTCTTTATGCAAATAAGTGTCCAAAAGAAACTCAAATTAGGGGAAGCAACCAAACAACAAGCAGAATGGTGTGGTGAAACCCTTTGAAAATACATTAGCAGATGTTCGGCCATCAAATGAAGTAGTATCAGGTACACTATTTGTTTTTTCAGATTATGCCAATGTGTTGTTTGATTCAAGGTGAACACACTCATTCGTTTCTGAGATGTTTTCTAGTAAATTGGGTTTTCCATATCATGATATGAATACAGAACTTATGGAAAAAACACTTGGAGGAAATGTTGAGACAAAAAGAAAACATAATCACATTCATGTCCATGTGTGCAGAAAAAATATACCTCCAAACCTTATTGTTTTTCCTCTGTAGAGTTTGATATTTTTTTTGATAAAGATTGGTTTCTGATTATCAAGATAAGATTTACTACAAAGATAATGTGGAATCTTTTCAGAATTATTTTCAATTTTTATACAAGAATGAACCCTTACTTTTGATAACATATCAGGATGGTCATAAACCAGTAAAAGATGGAAATGAATGTTACCTTGAACATATTGTTGAAAACAAATGTACTAATCAGATTAATGATGTGCTAGTGGTAAATGAGTACCTTGATGTTTTTTATAATGAGTTTCCAAGTATTATACCTAATCGAGACGTTGAATTTACTATTTACTTAGTTCCTGATGCGAAGACAATTTCCAAACCACCTTATCGAATGGCTCAAATTGAACTTTTAGAGTTAATGAAACAATTGCAGGGGTTATTAGATAAAGGTTTCACTCGTCTTATCACATCACCATGGGGTGCTTCAATCTTTTTTATTAAGAAGAAAGATGGTTCATTGAGACATTTCATTGATTATAGAGCATCGAATAACATCACTATTAAGAATAAGTATCCATTGCCTCATATCGATGATTTGTGTGATCAGCTCCAGGGAGCACAGTATTTTTTGATGATTGAGTTGTGATCGGTGTACCATCAGTTGAAATGAATGAAGATGACATTATGAAGGACACATTTCGTACTAGATATGGTCATTATGAATTTGTAGTTATGCCTTTTGGTTTAAACAATGCACCTACTGTGTTCATGGATCCCTTGAATAAAGTTTTCTGTGACTTCTTGGATAAGTTTGTGGTTGTGTTCATTGATGATATTTTTGTTCATTATAAAAGTAAATAGGCACATGAAATTCATTTAAGGGTTGTCTTTCAACCCATAGAAGAAAAGAAACTATTTGGGAAATTCAGCAAATGTGAGTTTTGGTTGCAACAAATTTCTTTCCTTGGTCACATTGTTTCAAAAAACGGCATAACTATTGATCCTTCTAAAACAATAGATGTTGAAGAACGGACAAGACCCAAAAATATAATTGAGATCCATAGTTTTCATGGTTTGGAAGGTTATTAACCGAGGTTTGTTGAAAATTTTTCACGGTTTTCAAGTCCATGGACTAAGTTTATTTGAAAAGGTTTTATGTTGATTTGGACAAAAGAATGTGATGATTGTTTTTAGGAATTGAAAAGAAGATTGGTGAATGCTCCAATTTTGGAATTTCCATCTGTAAATGGTTAGTTTGTTATCAACAACGATGCTTCGTTGAAAGTACTTGGTAGTGTCCTTATGAATAATTATAATGTAATGGATTATTCTTCACATCAGTTGAAACCATATGATTTAAATTACCATACACATTATTTGGAATTAGCTACTGTTGTTTTTTCATTAAAATTTTGGAGGCATCATTTATATGGAGTAAAATGGGAAATATATATTGTTCACCAAAAATTAAATTATATATTCACTCCGAAAAAATTTAACATGTGACAGAGGAGATGGATAGAATTAATAAGGTATTATGATTGCAGGATCCATTACCAACCGAGAAAAGTAAATAATGTGGCTGATGCTTTGAGTTGAAAAATTAATGATTTATTAACCATGATATGTTTGGAATGAGATCCTTTAGTTTTTTATTTGATGAACTTTGGCATAGAATTTGTTGGTATAAGAAATTATTTTGTTTTGTTTCAGCCGTCATTGAGATCATCTCTATGATACAGAATTAAGCAAGTACAGAAGAAAGACAATGAGTTATAGAAAAAGGTAGAGTTGGTTTATAATGGTATGTTTCCTGAATTTAACGTTGATAGTGACTATGTTTTGAGGTTTGGGAAGAGATTATGTGGTCTGTGTGATTCACAGTTGAAGATTCATTTCTTATGTAAATCTCATAGTTCTCTATTTTTAGTTCATCCTGTATGTACTAAGATGTACATTGATATTTGTGAATATTACTTGTGGGATGAAATAAAAGGAGATATTTCTAAATTTAATTTGAAGAGTTTGATATGTCATTAGGTTAAATTAGAGTGGTAATTATTGAAAGGGATGCTTCATTCTTTACCGGTAACAGATTGAAAATGGGAAAACATATTCATGGAAATCATTATGGGATTACCGAAGACATCTCGAGCTAATAATGCAATCTGGGATATTGTTGACCGGTTGAATAAATCTGCTCATTTTCCTCCTATTCAAGATACTTTGTCTCTGGATCAACGTTCTTAGTTGTATGTTAAAGAGATAGTCAGGTTATATAGTGTTCCTCTCTCTATTTTATTTGATCATGATCCTAGGTTTACTTCTAATTTTTGGAAAGGCCTTCAGAAGTCATTGGGTACTAAATTAAATTTATGTACAGTTTTTCATCCGAAATCAGATGCGCAGTCAGAATGAACTATTTAGACATTGGAGGATACAATACATGCTTGTTCACTAGATTACCAGGGAATTTAGGGCCATCATATTTATTTGGTTGAATTTTCTTACAATAATGGTTTTCATTATAGTATACCGATGGATCCATTTGTGGCATTATATGAAATTCAATGTCGAAAAATATATTTTTTGGATGAAGTAGGTGAAAGGAATACAATGGTACCAGAATTGTTAGAAGGGATGGCAGAAAAGGTTCAGTTGGTTTAGAAGCACGTGAGAACAGGTGTGAGTAGGAAAAAACGTTATACAGATAATCGAAGGTAAGATCTTTCTTTTGAGGTAGGTGATCTTGTTTTTTCCAAAGCTTCTCCATGGAAAAGTGTGATGCATTTTTTTAAGAAGGGAATGTTGTGTCCAAGGTTCATTGGACCTTCTGAAATCCTGTAGAAGGATAGATTTGTTGCATACATAGTGGATTTACCTTCATGTTTATCCTAGGTACACAATGTTTTTCATATTTTGATGTTGAGAATGTATATGCCAGATCTATCTCAGGTTTTGACCCCAGAGGTAGTTCAGTTAAAAGAAAATCTCTCTCATGAAGAACAACCAGTCCATGTTCTTGGATGTAGAGAGCAAGTGCTGTGGAATAAGGTAATTCACCAGGTAAAGGTTTTGTGAAAGAAGCAACGCGGGAATCTGAAAATGCTATGAGGGATAAATACCCCCACTTATTTGATAAGTAAATAAAAATTATGAGGACACAATTTCCAAAAGGGGGGAAGGATGTAACATCCTTGTAAATAAAGAATAAGAAATATTTCATATTTATTAATTTTTGTGAATTAAATTTTAAATTCACATTAATCGGGTTTCTATGTTTGACAGCGTTCCTGCTATGCAACAACATATTTCTTTGAAATCATACGTTGCACACTAACAAAATAATATTATTATTTAAAATGGGGTTTAACTCCTAGCTGTTGTATTGGAGAGAATGAACAAAAAAAATTAAAATATGAGTATACTAGTTTTTTAAATGTGTTTGCATTTATCCAATAAATGTTAGAGGATTAAAATGTGGAGAAATCTAATTTTAAGCATAATTTACATTAAAATGTCGATTTAATTTTTTTTTAATGGAATACCCTATTTAAATCTAGTTTTCTACTTTTATATGTTCCATTTTATAAAATAGAATTCTTTTTTATATTTGGGAAATCAAAATTTACTTTCAGTAAATTATTCATATTTTTCGGATAAAAGTAATTTTTTATGAATAGAGAAAAAAAATCTATTTTAATTCAAAATTTCCTTTTAATATAAATTATTTATATGGATATATTATATTTTTTATTGGTTTGAAAGTATAATTATATTATGTTTTTACTTTTTAATCCAATGTTTGTCTTTGGAATTTATTTGACTTTGAAATTGGACATAAATAATTATCAATATTTCGATATATATTGTTTCTTAAAAACATGCTATTTGTTTTGACAACAGAAACTAATTGTAAATTAATTAATGAAAATTATATGTATTGAATTTTTTTAAATAGAAATTATTTTTTTATTTGGAATATCAAATATATATTAGGCTGAATTTTTGGAAGTTTTTTTGGAAAGCATCAATTTTTGATGAATAATGAAACTACTAGGTAGTAGTTAAAAACTGATATTTTCATTTAAATGATATTTTACCACTTCTGTAGATTGAATTTTAAAAATCCGACATACATGGTTGTTATTAGTAAGTAAAATGTGGTTCAATAAGAAAAAAAATCTTTTTGGTGAATCGTAACTATTGACTTTTATTTACCACTGTTAAAGGTAAATATAGAAATTCAAGCTAAAAAGAATATTATAATAATACACAATCACCTTGACACTTGTCCCGATCATATTGGTTGAGTCATTTTCGACCATGGTAATATTTGGGTCAATTTTGGGACCCCATGGAGCCACTTATGAATGATAATGACACTTTATTTTAATTAACTTAATGTAAAGGCAAAAGTGACATAAACAAATATCTATGTGTAAATTATTTTTTACATGTTGTTATATAAGTTATAATTTTTATTATATGTCTTCATTGGAAATATAATAATCTTTCCTACATCTTGGAATTTTTTTGAATGTTTTTAGACATTGAATAAATTATATTATTTATGACACAATAATGATGTAGTGTTTACCTCATTAAAAAATGATAAAAAAAATAAATTATAAATATCAAAATAACATCCAAAACCTTCCAAATATATATTTTATGAATTTATTTCGTCCATGAGTAATATTATATTCTACATTAATGAGATTTGGACCTCTAAAACCCAAATATCCTTATATAATAAAATAATATGATCACACTTTCCTAAATAGCCCCTCCACCCTTATAAAAATCCCAAACATCTAACCAATTCATTACACCTATAAAGCCTTTTGGCTCGTCCAAAATATGCCCAATTAATCTCTATACATACCCCTCCTCATCCTAGAAGCCTTACATTAGGCATAAGTCACTTCAATAAACCCTTTTGGCTCATACCAAAGGGAGTTACCCAAATTAAAGGGAACAATTTCTCTTAACTTCTTTTATTTTATTTTAATTCTCCAACCCCTAAAATCATTTTATTACTTTATTTTAAAACAAAAACAGTATCCTCAATATACTAGGATGTTTTTATGAGATAGATTCAAACAACACTTACACACACATTCATCTAATGGGTGAAGAACATATTGTTTCTGTGGATAGAAAACTTACGCATCACGAAACCAAGATTGTTCGATTATCTCCTACCACCACTCGTGGGGCCATTAAGATGAAACTATATTTATATATGATCTATATTATGATTATGTATAATTTATTCTTCTGTATTTTTCTTTAATATCATACCTTTATGGTTTCCAATATGGGTAAACGCGATAATTTCATTTGAGGAAGTGCGTACTACCGCCCCCTCAAAGTGATATGACTCGCTAATGCCATATGTGGGATATATAATGGATGGAATTGATGATATTATAAATGATATTACACTAGAATTATAATATACCAATGTATCATTATGTGTTAATTCAATTAAAATATGAAATAGAAATGAAAGTAGCATTCATGCGTACATATGACTTACCGTCTTCCGGAACGGTGCATTTCATTTCTTACCTCAAAATGTTATGTACAATTATAAATATAAATATATATATATACAGGATATATATGATATCTAAATAAGGAATATCTTTCTGGATATAATGGACTATTGACCACATGGACAATTTGTAAACATAAGGTGTTTATTTTTGACTCAAGTACCAAATATCGATAAAATGATTCATTATTAACTTAATTAATTACATAATGTTTATAACATGGTAATAAGTGATATTAAAGGAATAATAAACTTTAAAAAGGTTCTTAAGCAAGTAGAAATTATCTTTTTATTATTATTCAGGGTATTAAAGAATGATCGATTCAAGTCGGACATGAGGTAAGGGACTTCATCTCAATCTTCTTTCATTGAGGGATATTTTGTTCTAATACATGATTTTTATTTTATAAGCTGTATAAACACCTTTTACTTTTCATTTTATTCAAAGAGATTCGTTTTCTACGAAGTATTTTATTAAAAAAATTAATGTTTCTTTTTAATGTAAGCGGGGACAATGACCATTCCACCACCATGAGTATTATTTGTTCATTGGCTTCCTTAACAAGCCATAATGTTTTTAAAAGGAAAATAAATACCAAATACTATTTTACATATTATTGGTATTTAAAGAGGTTTTTATAATTGTTTTGATACGTTAATATATTGAAATGTTATATTGTTATTTCAATGTGGGAATTTCATTTTTTTTCTTTATTCTTATGTTATGTGTTATGATCATGTTGTGGTTCATGGGCATTATTTACATATACGGGTGGTTTTGTGATAAACCTAGGGCAGGTGAGCCTGAGATAGCTCTCCAATTAATTGGGTAACATGATGGAGGTAAATGCGAATGTTTCTCCTAATAGATTTAGCAAATACAATATGATGGGTGTTCCAAGGTAACTTCCTATGCAGCTATGATAGCTACAATGTAAGTATGTTATGGATGACACAAGTTACCTTTATTATTTATGATTTCTATGTGTTAATAATAAATCTTATGATTTCATGAGGTATGTAAAAGAGTTTATGTTTTCTATGAATTTATGAACTAATTTTTTCTCTCTTTTTTTATAAAAATAACTGAGATTTTTATTCTCATAGGATGTTTTGAAATGATTTTCACAGGACTTAAAGTTGATTAGGATCAAGGATGGGATCAAGGAAAAGTCATTCTATCTAAAACATGTAACTAGTCATGACACTTTTCCTCAAGAGTTTTAATTTTATTAAAAAAAATTGAAACTGAGTAGATGTGTCTTCTTTGTATTCTTTTGATATGTAATAGTTATGTACTATTTCTCTAATAGTGTAAACATGAAAAGATCCTCAATGTTAATTAATTCATTTAATTAAACATTATGTAATGATTTAAGGACGGGTCGTTATAAATACCTTCCAGAAACCTGATTTTATAATATTCATATCTATCTAAAAGTATAATTCAACGGTTGTCATGAAAGCATAATATCATGAAAATAAAGATCCCTTATCTTGTAAAATGAAAAAGTATCCCAAATTCATAAGAAATTATGAAATTAAATCATTCAATACACGATCAATCATACCATCAATTTCCCAAGGGTTTCATTGAAAAAAAGGCCAGGAAATATATGCTCATGTTATCTTATATTAACATTGGAATAAGTGTTGTCAATAAAAGTCCAATGAGCGAATGATTATCAAACTTCACATGTTGAAAGATATAGAAGAATGTGAAAATCATAAGATGTCTCTATTCACTAATGACCAATATTACTTATTGTGTATGGAGTAATACATCTTAATAAATCATGGGTGTACCACACTAATTGATGTGTGCTGGTCTCTCACAAAATCGACATTCATTATATTGGGGACTATGACATAACCTCAAACATGAAGGATCTCATCTATATCCAGAGTGAAATTTGATGGGGGAATCCCTTCATTTAAAATTTCTCTCATGTCTAGAAAATTTTTATCAGACTATTAGACACATCACCCTATTGAGGAGTGAACGAGTTTTCATTATGGTGGTAAGGGTCACTCGAACATGGAACTCCTTCAGTTCTAAGTACATCTCAGCAAAGAAGACAATCATCTTCCACTAACTAATGGACTCCAGAATCACCGTATCCTTGTTATTATGATCCAACATTTAATTAAATATATTTCTATTTCATAGGGTGTACTCCAACTCAAAATATAAATACTTCAAATACTTGACACACATTTATGGATGACTTTTTATTCCCCCTATGACAAAATATAATTAACGATCTTAAGTGTATTATGTAACAAAAACTTCTCAACCAATAGGTAATATCAGTAATATCTCATGGTATGTACTAATAATTCTAGGTTCAAGTCATTTGAAAGATAGTAAATACCATGTGACCTTAACTACCTATAGCTATAAGGGGCTCCATGACTATCCTACATCAAAATTATTCACTGCCCGACACATTCTACAATAGAGTATAATATATACTTCCTATCATACATAGGTTGGATAAAGTTTATATTTTTTTTCAATGAAGAAATCATCTTCTGAAAACATTTATCACATGAATAACCAAAACTAAACTTCACCCCCATATTTAGACAGACAAATCAAAAACACTACCAAATGGGTTATTTATTGAATAAATCTATACTATTGAATATAAAAATACAAAATGGATAGTATCACAAGAATTTTTTTCGATTCCTCAATGAAAACACTAATATGATCTTATTTTGGCATACTAAAACTAGTACTCTAGATATAATGTTCCATTAGAATTGCACTCGGTGAATCAAAAAGTGACACATTGAGATATTTTCAAATAGTCAATGAACACAAAATGTTCCAATTATGATCTGTATATGTCGTTGGTGTTTTATCCTCAATAACAATAATATGATAATACCATAAAAACAGGAACTTTTCTAAATATAGATGGGTATCCCTACTCATCAGGCCCATAATTATAACCAACATGTTCATCAAAATGAAAAATTCCACTAAGAACACATACTGATGATAAATTATTCTTAAGGCAGTGAATGGTTTTTAAAAATGTCTCACACATATATGTTGTCAGCACAATGAAATTCAACATTAGAGAACACATGATATACTGTAATCTATTCAAAAATATTATTTCTAAATGCAAGAAGATATCTATTTCTGAATATCATTTGTATCACCTTTATATAGTCCATTTATATCCACAAATATCAAATCACATTCATAGATACTTTGACTAAAACACCATAAGTAGGTGTACTCATTTATATGAATCCATTTACATCATTGTTCTATATAATAAGGTGGAATACAAATCAATATCTTTTACTGAGATGAGCATGACAGTGATCCCAACCATACTCTCAAATGGAAACCTAAAAATTTTATTGGTAAAATAATTACTAAACTAATAAACAAAATGATTCAAAACACTAGTAGATATTTCTTTATTATAAAATAAAAAATATTTTTTTTGCAATAATACCATTATGCTGCTAATGATCATTTTCTGCATGACTGACCTATAAATACCACTCTCTATAACAGAAATAACTACCAAACATAGATGATGTAAATGATACCCATATAATCTTATAGTAATTTTATTAAAATGTAACTAACTCATCCATCCCATGTATTAATATGAAACTAGTCCTTTCAAGTTTATTGACATCTCTATGATGTTTATAACCACCAAACTCAAGGTAAAATTCCCAACATAGGTGAATTCCCCTAGATCACACCCCTAAAATTGTATCAAATGATATTAATCTATATTAAAAATCAACATATATTTTCATTCCATACAATAACTAATCTAATATGATGTTGTGTGATTCCCTTTTTCATATCATGTAATATAATAAGGTGGTGTCTAGTAAGATCATATCATGGAAAGTAGATGGTCTAGTTCCCAAGATATATAGAGTGGGATTAACTGTACACATATTTACAATGGCTTTTCCCTGAGATCCTATATATATCCCTAATGGAGAAATTCTCTTATAATGATTTTTATCTTACTTCTTGGAATCAGATCCACCACCTTGACTATAACGATCTCTGTAAATCTAACTACAAGACTGAAATATCACCCAATATCCATTTGTAGAGCCCTATCATAATCCACTAACACTGAAACACTAATAAACAACCATAAAATAACACTACAAGTGTCCCATCCTCTCTTATGATCAACCAAAAACTAATTTTCAATCACACTTTGTATGCACCTGAACCGTTGTACCACACTGATTGTAGTACAAAAAACTATATCCATTACAATAATGTATTGGAATAATTAATGTTTTTTGTAGTGGTTTAATCAGATTCTAAATGTTTCATTGATGGGTTTTAAAAATTGCCTCTAAATTTTTCATGAACATCCAATATATGTTTGTTTCATTCATTTAGGGGTTATTTCTACGATGTCACTTGAAATTTTCTTTAGTGGTGGAAATATCATTTTTTGGTGTTTCCTTCTAAAAAACATACGAGGAGTTAGCGAGGGTTTAAAATGAAACTATTTTTTACAATATTAAGGGGTCATTTAAAACTCTTCTATATAGTTATGTTAAAAATAAATAAATATTTTGAAACTGCACCAGCATAATATCAAAAAAACATTACAATAAAATAAACATCCATTTTACAAATCTATATAACATAAATACAAAGTAAAATTGTAAAGCTAAACCAAAATATCATAATAATGAAAACCTAAATTGGATAATACATTCATGGTTTATGATTAGAGATAAAACATAAAATTATAAACTAGAAACATCCATGTGAACCAAGGTAACAATCCAAAACCATGACCAAAATAAGATTCACTTAAAAGAAAAATATAAATATACAAAACCATAAAAAACATAAGGGAGGAAATAGAACATAATGAAAGAATAATAAAGGAATATAATGAATAATAATAATCATGTATAATTTTAATGAAGTCACATAATGTATATGTAATCATGGAAACATACATGGTCATAATGGGATGGTCCTAGATATACTATAGTAGAACAAACTTCTAACTTATTTATGATGTTCCTATACAATAACATCTCGGATTTCTCAAAAAATCATCCCAAGATAGTAGTCCACCAAATCTAGAAAAATTATATAAAATTGGACCCTAATCATTGTTTCAACATGTCTATCATATAATACATCTATCAATATCCCATCTTATTGTTATGTGTAGACATGTTACTATAGACCGATGGTGGGGGAAAATTTATCACATATATTTGACACACAAATAACATGCAATAATAAGTAGTTTATAAATGTCATAAATAATCCATACCACATAATATGTTCATAAAAAATACCAATATATTTTACACATAAAAATTAAAAATAACAAACATTCTATTGTAGGATCTGGTAATGTATATAATGTCATTTTCTATTAAAAAATATACCTAGTGTGTAACAAAATTTTTGAAAAAAACATTTTACAGAGCTTCAAATATATCATTTTTATGACAATAACCGTAAATATAAATACTTCCTCAAAACACACAATACAATGCAGTTGTTATTTAGATAAATTCTTCAAGACTATTTTTGAATGAACCATAGAAATAAAGGAGAATCATCCATTTAAAACCACAAAATCCAATAAATCTTATATAAATTCAAACACAAATTTTATAAACAACATATATAATCTTATAAAGAAATTTCATAAATACAAAACATCATAACATATCATAGAAATTATTGGACACCATTTGTTGTTTGTAATGGAAATTTTATTTTGGATAACTGAATCTATGCAAAATATTTGTTTCTTGGAATTATGGAATTGCGAATAGTGTTTATGAATATGTAAAACAAATATGTAAGAAAATGGGGTACATTTCCAAAAGTACGAGCCTAAGAAATAATTAGCATAATTTAAACATCAAAAGAAAACATAAAAAATCATAAATAATATAGAGTTTCAGAAATATAAGGGAAATAAGAATTTTCCATACCTCAAACCATGATATGGTTTCTTAATCACCATAAGAGTGTTGTTTTGTTTTGATATTTGTTACCTATCACTACAACTGAATCCAAAGTCAACTGTAATAATTACCCAAAAATAATGAATGACACATCTCTATCTCCATCTCAAATCCTTATTACCAGTACATGTATGACAATTTTCATATATGTTATGCATTTTTTTCATATTTTAATATAAATGTAAGACAAAACAATTTGTGTAACAAATGGTCATGATGTCGTGTGATTTATCATATCTCTCAATCCGTCCCATGACGGAATATCACTAGGGGAACATTGAGTTATATTATGATATAATTTGACAAATTATTTATTTAAAGAAATAATAAAGTGTAATAACACTAGTACAAAGAGATTAATTCTTAAAATATTATAATTTAATTACATAATATAATTTAATTTATCCATAATGTATTTGAAATACAATTATTGAGGTATAAAATAATTTATTATTAAATTATTGTGTCATATGTACCCAATCTAACTATGTAATCAGAAGGGTAATCAGGTCTACCCACAAAATTTACTATACTATGTCAAAATAATCATGAAGAATTATCCATGGTGGAGCCATGCAGGAAAATTAAAATTTCTTATTTCAAAATAAATTTTAAGGAAAAGTGGGAAACCAAACATGTTCAACATGTAGAATCACGGGGCATAGTAGGAAATCACAAAATCATTGAAAATGAGGCTAATATTATTGGATTAAGTTACACATTATAGCTTCCAATGAAGTGTCTTATCCTCCGTAAGAGGAGAATCCATCATTCAATTTTGAATAGGGTTTATTAGTTTATCCCATGTATGGTTGTACTCCTTCGCATCTATCATCCATTCATTTAATCCATGTGCCGAAATTCAATATTATTGGTCAACCTATGACTTCTGTTCCTTTTTGACATACTTTTGGACCAATATTTCTAAAATAATGATCAAATCCTCTTATAAATAATTGATTTGAAACCCCCTTATTGAAACTCTATCATCGAATGGATAATAAGATCAAGATATGTCTCTTTACCTCCATCTATCTTTTCTTCCACATCACCCGTCTCATGTTCCTTAGAGGTTCCATACCTTTCCTTTCCCAAGCAACTACTTAGGACTGATTCCTAATTTTGAATCTGTCCATGAAATGTAGATAGCCATTCCATATCCTTGGATCATTTGCATATCTTTTTTCCAATGGCTTTGGATGATGGGAATAGTTTTCTAATCTTTGGCCTTCATCCATTTAATCACAATGCAAGCCCCTACGACACAGATCCCCTTTCATCCTTTCTTCTTCCATGGACTATGCATTCCTCTATGTCAGGTTCCCTCCACACTGTACACAGAGAATTGACTAGAACGCTCGTCATCATATGCTTGCAATGCGATCTGCATTCCCAGTTCATTAGGATCCATTACTAGTCATAAAGCCTCAAAGTGACCAAGGATTTTGTAAAGGTTAATGGTCGGTGAAGAAATATTTGGAGACACCCTGCATGACACCTTTACCCAACCCTCATGAAAACCTTTGGCCCTACTACCAAAAGAACCCCACTTATCCTTAGGATCCCCATTAATACCTTATCCATTACCTGTAAGAGCTGTACCTTCACTCTTATATGGTTCAAACTGAACCTATGGAATCCAACACACCATCATCATCATTTCTTGTCTACCAACATACTGTTCAAACACATTCTCCACCAGTGCAACGGGGGGGGGGGGGTATCAGACAGCTAGAGCGTGATTTCCGCACCCCCATCCACCAATATATAAGAGTAGGGGGTTTTTTATGAGGCAAACCTCCCTTGAAATTGATTTTTTGTTACCAGGAACATAATGAAATTGTGGAACCTCATCCATCGAAGCGGGGAGATACAATCCTACCTCCAACAGAGGAAGCTCAACACAGATAGTTTGAACTGGAAGAACTCCAGAACACCATTCATTCGGGATCAAGATTTGAGACACGTGATAAAACATATGGAGATGTCTAAGATGAAAAAAAGAAAAACAAAAATACAACTAATTTTCAAAAGCCACAGATTGATGGAACCATAGTTCATCACTGATCTAAATCCAGATAGCATCAACCAGAAGATTCAAGACGTGCACTTCCACACATATATGGGGAGAAATTCGATGGATTAAAAATCTCAAATACTCATCAAAACCTAGGAATATCCTGATGAGATTACCTAAAATTAGGATAATTTTAGGGTTTTGTAATAGAAGGGACAAGAGTTGTAAACTTACCCAATTTTCCGCAACTGTAAGATAATGATTCAAGTGAAACTCATAGCTCCATAATTGAATAAAAAATGTGGACCATCACCAGATCAGCTGCCTTTGGACTACACCATGGAAGGATCGTCGTCACATGAAAAAGGAATGATAATGTGGCATGGATCCTGAAGATCTATGATAACTCATCCCATTATAGGAATGATTTTGTTAATGAACCTATCAAAATTATTGAGCAAAGGTCATCGACGACCGAAACGATCAATTAGATATAATCTATGGAGATATGTTGCATCTGTGAACTCAAGAATAGAATTTGGAAGAGACGGAACCCCTCTCTGGATTGCGAGTACTTTTGGGAAAATAATAATATTAGGAAAGTCCATGAGTAAAGCTATATTTGTGAAAGGGGAGAAGGCTATATTGTTTGAGAAAGAGGGGTCAGGTGGAATAACCATCACTAGTACCTGAAAGGGTCTCTTCTATGTCCTTGGTTTCATAAGGGGGTGAGATCCACTCAATGTACCATTCAATATAAGGGGGACCCTTAACAATCAAATGGAACACCTATCTTTAATCTGTTTAGATTCAAAAAATCTAAATAGTTCATATTTATCATAGTAGTAAAATTGTTTTTATCTTTTATGAGAAAATATTTATTGTTATAAAGATGTTAAATAAAACCCTTCAAATTATATTTTTACCTATTTTCATCACCCACTAATATCCCCATAAAAATTTATGTGAACAACTATTCGCTCAATTTATTGTCTCTACGCGTTGAACCTACTAAATGGGGAAGAAATGTGACCAATACTGATGGGAAGGAGAACAAAGGTGTGTCAGACACTAATAGGAGGGAGGAAGAGGGTGTTTTATATGCTTATTGGTATGGATGAAGGATGACACAGATAATGTATGGAGGGATATTGATGGATCAGTAGGTATATGTGTTCTCAAGGGAACACCATATGGGAGTCGACTGATATTGGTGAAATGATTTCTCCTTGAAATTCTGATCATTTAAAAACTAAAAATTATCTTCAAAAGTTATTTTTCAAAAACATCCTGATAAAAAATAAATTTAGAAATGATAATAGAGGAAAATTAATAAAATTTAAAATATAAATTGGGATAATATTAAATGACTAGACATAAACAAACATAACATTTTAATTTTCAAAATTATAAAACTCATGCAAAAAAATGATTCTAAATATGATAATAGTTTCACAGTATTGGAAATGAATAACAAGCAATATTGGTGTTTGATATATTAATGGATGACTAAATATACAATATTTTTTTCTTTAAATAATTTCATTACCCTACTACATAATTACTTCTTATGCATTGTCAACCCATTCATGACTAAAATTTTCATAATCCTGATGGTAAAATAATTCAATATATTTATATTTATGGGATTCAATTTTGAAAGTCAAATATTCAACTTCATCACCCGTATCATTCAAGACACTATTTTATGTGAACAATTACACTCCACCCTTAATCTATGATAACATTCCTATAATATATCTTTTTTCAATAGTGTTGGTAATATATATGGGTCTTGTAATAATTGATACTAACATCCCACAATTGAGATATTTTTATAGAAGTTAATGGAATGAATCTCTTTTAATACACCTGGTAGTATCTGCCCACATTTGTTTAATGAAAACCACTGAAAGCTGAAGTAATAATATAATTCAATAACATAAGTCAACATTCCATGATACCTAATTATGAAGATAATAAATATACCTATATTCTATTTTTTATATCCCATTATTGATTAATTATAATTAATTTAAATCCATTCACTTTGTAATCATTGACCATTAAGGCATGTTTTATAGCATACCAGCCTTTTCTTACATTACTATTACATAATTTTAAAGATAAAAAACATAATATTATTACACATAGAGGATCCAATGGTTTAGTGTCTTGGGAAAACTATGGCCATACATAGAAATTACAACATCAAGCATAAAAATTTATTTAATTTCGTCTTCTCTAGATTCTTATTGTCACTTGTCCTCTCCCTAGCGTATGTAGACACCTAAGGATATACATTAAAAGGGGTGAGATAAAAGACAATTAAGAGGATAAATAAGAAGAATATAGCATGTGGTGAGTATAACCATGACATAGGTGAAGAAATCATGAACCTGAGATTAACATAAATAAGAGACTTGAAATGTGGCAATGCATAAAAATGAAACATCATGTTTTAGTGATTAAAAACTACACATACTTGTGAACCAAGATAAAATCTTGTTCACACATAATTTCAAATATACTCATGAGATTCATCACTTTACCCAATGCATTGGAGCGATGTATAATTCCGAGCGCACCCGTCACTTAGAAACATTCATATTGCGCAATATAATTCCGGGCGCACCCGTCACATCATAACATTATAATTATCATGATTTACACATAGAACTCATATCAAAAGTGACCATAACTAACCCCTATAAAGGAATGGATTTCATCTTCTAATAATACATTCATATTCTTTGGGTTCCAAAAATAATGAGGGAACAACATTCTTGATAAAGTTCCATCAACCATGAATGAGATGTAAAAGTTGAGTTCCTAAAAGACTAGTTATTTTGGAAAACATTTGGATTGACATAAACATAATTAGAAAACATGTATATCCCATAAAATGTATGTTATTTATGAAGAAATGATCTTTAAAGAGTAACCATATCAAAATGGAGTGAAAGAGGGAGAACCCGAAGGAAGAAAAATGGGTTCGAGATTTCCTCTTACCTTGTATACGAATGATTCCTTCTCTTTAATGTCATGTATAATGACATTATATTATTTAATTAGAATTTTCAGAACCTTTGATACATTAATATGGTTCATTATGGTTTCATTATGTGATTTTATGTGCCATTGAATGAGTTATAGAGTTTAGAAACATTATTTGGGAATGTTTGTTTTCATGGTTTTCTTGAGTGGTTCAATTGTATTCTTAAATTGTTGTTCAGGTAGAAAATGGATAAACAAAAATAACTGATATTAAATGTTATTAATGATATTAAAATAGTTTTAATGATCTGATAATGAATTATATTATATACATGTGGATGAATCATTAGATAATAATTAAAGGATAATTATTTGTGTTAATTTGGGCGGTTGTTCAATCACAACGAACTTGTTTTCATTTATCACATAGTAATATGTACATAATTCAGATACAGAACATTAAATAAGACATAATTCATATAAAATATTCTTGTTCAACCATTATAATGGTTTCATGACTATATCTAATGGTAGAATTTGAAGAAAAAAACATGTCGTTCTTGAAGGTGATAAATTTACACCTCACGAACAACGTTCTCTTTAATAAATTAATATAAAGAGGGAAAGGGAGGTTGGATGATATAACATCCCATGAGCAACATAAAATTCTATTATATGTATAATAATGGAGTTAAAATACCATTTGGGTGATGATAGGTGGGGAGAGACCAAGAAATGAACATGAACATGAAAGGAAATTAAAGGAGAAGATGGAGAGAAATTACCTCTTGATTCCTTCTCTTGAGAACCTACATAAGGGACTAATCATTGACTTTTGATGGGACCAGAAGCTCTTGGACGTAGTGAAGGGGCAGGGGAGGATGTTTGGGTAGAGTTTAGAGAAGTCTTGGGTCCTGAGAGGTGTGAGGGAATGAGGGTGTGAAGGGTGGTTTTTATAGTGGAGGGGAGGGGTAAATTTTGAATATTTAATTCATTATTTTATTATTTGCCTCAAGACAACCAATAGTATTGTTTCGTATAACCCCTAAAGATAATAATATCATGTGATTTAGAATAAATTGTCCTTTAATCACTTTTTATGTCATGAATAATGTATTTAACTATTAAATTGTATATACGGTATTTTACCGAATTTCAGTATTCATCAAAAATTCGAGTTTCTCAGAAAAATAACCGAATTTTTCACTAAGCATTTTTCGACATGTAAAATTAAAAAAAGAATTCCTTTTTTGAAAATTAATTTTCTAAATATTATTAATTTAATTTTTAAATAAAGTCACAGTTAATTGGAAAAATAACAATCTTAAAGGTGCACTTAGTTTTAGATCTCATTGAAAAATCAATTAAGATCTCATTACATTATTACCTTAAGAAAATAAAATAATAATATTATTTACAATTCATAAGGGTTATATTACTATTAATTTTACTATTCATAAGTTTATGTTAATATTCACCAAAAATTATTTTTGTTTCATTAGGCTCCAAAAATCATCTTGAACACAACCATGTATGTTAGATTTTCAAAATTCAAAACATAGAAGTGAAAAACTTATGTATAAAGGGCACTTATCACTTATTAGTTCAGCATGTTATCTTTTAATGTCAATTTATGACATAATTTGAAGAAGGGGTGTTTCATTGAAAAACATGGGGCCGTTACAAGTTTCCCCCCTTAAGAAATTTCGCACTCGAAATTTCGTTTTACATAAACAAATGAGGTTACCTCTCCTTCATCGCATCTTATTGTTCCCAAGTTGCTTCTTCAAACTTATGGTTTCTCCACAACACATTGACTAGGTGGGTTTAATTTTTGAGTAAAACCTTATCATTTTGGTCAAGAAGCTTTACTGGATGCTCCTCATAGGAGATATCACCTTCCAACTTCACCATCTCTGAGTTTAGTACATGGGAGGGGTCTGGTATGTACATCCTCAGTATTGATACATGAAACACATCATGAACTTGAGCCATATTTTTTGTAAGTGAAATATGATAGGCTACGACTCCTATGCGGTCAAGGATTTCAAAGGGGACAATATACCTTGGGCATAGCTTCCCTTTCTTCCCGAATTGCATGAATCTCTTCCATGTAGATATTTGAAGGAACACTTTTTCTCCAACGTTGAACTCCAAGTCCATTCGATGGTTGTTAGCATAGCTCTTTTGCTGACTTTGAGCATCTTTGATGTGTTTCTGGATTACTTGAACCTTCTCTGTCATCTCTTGAACAAGATCAGGTCTACGTCGATTTCTTTCTCCAACTTCATCCCAACAGGTTGGAGTTCTACATCGCTTTCCATACAGAGCTTCATATGGAGCCATTTGAATACTCGAGTGGAAGCTATTTTTGTATGAGATCTCAACCAGTTAGAGATGCTGATCCCATCCTCCTTTGAATTCTAGAGAGAAGACTCTAAGCATATCTTCAAGCGTCTGACTAGCCCTTTCAGAGTGGCCATCAGTTTGAGGGGTGATAGGCCGTGCTGAAATTTAATTCAGAATTCAAAGCATGTTAAAGGATCCTCTAGAATTTAGATGTGAAACTCAGATCACGGTCAATGACAATTGATATTGGAACACCATACAGTCTCACCACTTCCTTCACATATATCGTTGCATGTTTTTCAAGAGGGAGATCGTCCCGAATTGTGATAAAATGGGCAGTCCTGGTGAGTCAGTCAACCACAACCCATATCACATTATTTCCCTTTGACGTCTTCGAGAGACCCCTGACAATGTCCATAGTAACATTTTCCCATTTGCACATGGGTATAGGCAATGGCTGCATCATACCTTTTTACTTTTTTCACATAGATTTAACTTGCTAACTTACCAAGCACCTTGATATATATTCCACAATCCCCTTCTTCGTGTTATCCCACCAGAAGTGTTCCCGGAGATCACAGTACATATAGATACTCCGATGATAGATAGAGAAAGTTGATCTATGAACATTTTCCAATAGCTCCTTCTTTATCCCAGGTGATGAAGGCACACAAAGCTGCATTCCAAACCGAATCACACCATCATCGTAGATATGGAAATATTGCAGCTTCCCTTCCTTTACTACATTCACCCTCTTTGAATCTCTAAATCATCACATTGTGCTTCTTTAATCTTCTCCTGGATGGATGGTGGCGCAATCATTTGGGAAAGGTAGGATGTATCCCCTGCCCTTATGATTTCCAAATTCTTTCTTTGCATATCCATGAAGATAGGGTCTTTCTCAATTCACAACATGGATAGAGTTGCATGTTCTTTTCTACTTAGTGAATCATCTACCTTGTTTTCCTTTCTAGGATGATAGTGAATATAGAAATCGAAATCCTTGATTATCTCTAACCATATCCTTTGATGCATGTTGAGCTGTTTTTGTGTGAATATATACTTTAGGGTCTTGTGCTCGGTGTCTATGTAACACTTCTCACCATAATGGTAGTGCCGCCAGATTATCAAGGAAAAAATCACGGCTGTCAGATCAAGATAATGCATCGGGTAGTTATAGTCATGGATCTTCAACTACCGTGAGGCATAGGCTATCACATTATCATTTTGCATGAGTACAAAACCCAAGACTTTCTTTGAAGTATCACTGTATATCACAAAATTTTCTCCACTTTTTTAGCAGTGTGAGTACAGGTGCAGTGATCAGCCTTCTCTTTAGCAACTTGAAGATTCCCTCACATTCTTCCGTCCAAACATACTTTATCACTTTCATTGTTAACTTAGTTAGCGAGCTTGACAATCATGAGAAGTTTCTCATAAAACTTCGGTAGTACCCAACTAATCTAAGAAATATACAGATTTCTATGACACTAGAGGGCCTGGGCCATTCCTCAATCACCTTTGTCTTCAAATTATCCATAGAAATTCCCTCACTTGTGATCACATGTCCCAATAATGTGACTTTCTTCATCCAAAAGTCACACTTACTGAACTTGGCATACAAATTCTCCTTTCTCAATGTTGCCAACACAATTCTAAGAAGTTCATTATGTTCCTCCTTTCTCTTAGAGTAGATGTGAATATCATCGATAAAAACTACCACAAATTTGTCGAGGTAATTTCTAAAGACTCTATTAATCAAATCCATGATGATTTAATGGGCATTAGTAAGTCCAATGGGAATCACCAAAAACTCATAGTGCCCATACCTTGTATAGAAGGCAGTATTCTGAACATATTCTTTCTTCACCTTTACCTGATGATATCCAAAATAAAGATCCACCTTCGAGCAGTATTGAGCTCCTCTTAACTGATCGAACATGTCATTAATACATGGAATATGATACTTTTTCATAATGGTGATCTCTTTGAGTTCCCGATAATCGATACACAGCCGCATTGATTCATCGTTCTTCTTGAAAAAGAGCACTGGTGCACCCCAAGGTGATGCACTAGTTTGTTCGAACCCTTTGCCAGATGATATTGCAGCTGCTTCATTAACTCCTCCAGTTGGATAGGATCCATCCTATAGGGACACTTGAAGATAGGAGTAGCTACAAGCATGAGTTCAATTGAGAACTCTACCACATGATCTGGGGGAATTCAGGGTAACTCTATGGGAAATACATAGATGTATTCCCTCATGATGGACATTTTGTCAAGGTTGACACTTTTCCTTGACTCAACCATTTGGGCGAGGTATGCTTCTTCATAGGGAATCAACACCTAACCCATTGAAGTATTTTTCAAAGTAGATTCATGATCTTCCTTGCATTTGTATAATATAATGGGATGGTTTAGAATATAAAAAGATATTTCCTTTTCCCGACAGTTGATATGTGCTATATATGACGAGAGGCAATCCATTCCCATTATAGACTTGAATTCCACCAAGGGTAGTATTACAAGATTTTCCGGAAGAATATTCCCACATACACCAACAAGAGAAGAGTCAAACACTTGGGTTGCAATGATTTCACCACTTGGTGTTTTTACAAATATCTCTACATCACGGTTTTGGGGCTTCGATTCTATAGTTCTAGAAAACATTCAATATATAATGGAATTTGTAGAACCAGAATCAAATAATATGTTTTCAATTCTTGAGTGAATAGGAAGTGTACCTTGTATGACTTAATTATCATGATCTACCTCTACAATAGTGATGGCATATGCCTTACCTTGTTCCTTTGTATTTGGTGATTACTGATGTTCATTACCCTCATGAACTCGAGGTTTAGTGCACTGATTTGCATAGTTCCTTAGCTCCCTATAGTTGTAGCATTGAACCATGAGTGGTTCTCCCCTTTCATTGGCTACATTCTCCTTCCTTTTCATGTCTTTTCGATACTCTTTGGAATGGTGGCCTTCTTTTCCACACTTGAATCATTTCCCCGTCCCTTTGAGGCAGTTCCCATGGTGAAACATCCCACATTTTTGGCATGTGGGTTGTTGATTTTTCTTCCCAACTTTGTCATTAAATCCCGCAGCTTGAAAATCCATCTTTCTTCTCATATCACCATAGCCATGGGACCATTCTCCAAACTCTATATACACTTTGAGAGAACATATAACAACTTCTTCATAACTCCCAAAGTCTCAAATTGCAAGAGTCATTCAAAGGTGTGGTTTTAATCCACTATTGAATCTATCAATTTTGAAATCATTATTGATAACATAACCAGAAGCATACCTTGCAAGCCTTGTGAAATTCGCTTCATATGTTGTGACATATTCTCCTTCTTTTTTCGTGAGATCTAAAAATTCTCTCCCCATATTTGTGAGAAGTGTTCGTTGGAAATACATATTAAGAAACATTATCTTAAAGTCTTCCAATTCCATTTCTTCAATTTCCTCCCTTGGCATGATGTTCTTAATCATAGCCAACCATTGATTAGATTCTCCATCTAGACAATAAATGGATAGGGTCACCTTCTATGTCTCAGAACATTGAATAATAGAAAAGGTCTTCTCCTTGGAGTTAACCCACTATTCCACAACTAGTGGATCAGAAGATCCACTAAACGTCGGTGGTCGTTGCCGCGTAAAAATTTTTATAGCCAGTTGATCCCTCTTTGGTGAAAGAGAATGTACCCCATTATTATGGTTTTTGTTCATAACCTGAGATAATTGGGTAAGAATCTACATGAAGTTTTTAACTCCACCTCCCAAATCATTGGGGATGTCGTTCGGGTAATCGTTTCATTGGCCCTCGCACGAGTTGTTGGACTGATTTCTCCTGGTTACCACCATTTTCTAAAATAGAAAAGGTTAGAGCAAATTATAAGTAAACAAGTTATGAATAACTTATTCATTTAAACAATTTCTTCCAAAAACATAACATATGGGATCCCTATGTAAATATTCTTGTGTGCTTATTTGTACTTAGTCTCATGTTAGAGGTTTTATATATGGATCACTAATCCTAATTCCCAAATTAACTAAACCATTCCTCTAATACAACTATAGCATCCCAAGATTTTCTTACATTAGTATTACATCATTTTAAAGATAAAAAACATAATTGTATAACACATAAAGGATCCAACAGTTTAGTGTCTTGGGAAACTAGGACCATACATAACAATTACAACATAAATCCTATATATTTATTTAATTTCTTCTTCTCTATCTTCTTATTTTCACTTGTCCTCTCCTTAGTGTATGCAGCCACCTGAGGATATACATTAAAAGGGGTGCAATAAAAGCCCATTGAGAGGATATATAAGGAGAATATATCATGGTGTGATCATAATAATTAAATAGGTAATGCAATTATGAACAAGAGAGGAACATAAATTAAAGACTTGAAATGTGTCAATGCATAAAAATGAAACATAATGTTTTAGTGGTTAAATACCACACATACTTGTAACACAACCTAACATCTTGATCACACATCATTTCACATGTACTCATGAGATTAATCACTTTACCCAATGCATTGGAGCTCTGTAGAATTCTGGGTGCACCCGTCACTTTGAAACATTCATATTGCGCTATATAATTCCGGGCGCACCCGTCAAATCATAATATTTCCATTATCATGATTTCCACATAGAACACATATAAAAAGTGATAATAACTAACCCATGTAAATTAATGGGTTTCATATCATAATAATACACTAATAATATTTGGATTCCCAAAAGAAAGAGGGAACAACATACATGATACAAGAACCGTCAACCATGAATGAGAGGTTAAAGTTGAGTTCCTAAAAAAAGAGTTCTTTGGAAAACATTTGGTTTGACATAAACTTCATTAGAAAACATTTATATCCTAGAAAAGTTAAGATAATTATGAATAAATGATCTTTACGGAGTAACCATATCAAAATGGAGTGAAATAGGGAGATCCCAATGGTAGAAAATTGGGTTCGAGATTTCCCCTTACATTGTATCAGAATGCTTCCTTCTCATTAATGTCATGTATAATGACATTATATTCATTATTTAGAAATTATATAACCTTTTATACATTAATATAATTCATTATGGTTTCATTATGTGATTCTATGTTCCATTGAATGAGTTATATAGTTTTAAAATATTATTCGGGGATGTTTGTTTTTATCGTTTTCTTGAGTGGTCCACTTGTATTCTTAAATTGATGTTCGTGTAGAAAATGGATAAACATATAGAACTGATATTACAAGTTATTAATGATATTACAGGTTTTTTAATGATATTATAGTTAATTATATTATATCCATGTGGATGAATCATTAGATAAGAATTAAATGATGATTGTTTGGGTTAATTTGGGTGGTTGTTTGATCACAATGAACTTGTTTTAATTTATCACAAATTAATATGTACAAAATTTTGTTCCAGAACATTAAACAGGACATAATACATATGAAATATTCTGGTTCAAACTGAAAATTGTTTTCATGACCAGATCTGAAGGTATAAAATGAAGAAGAAAACATGTCGTTCTTGAAGGTGATAAATTAACACCTCACGAACAATGTTCTCTTTAATAAAATAAAAGAAATAGGTAACGTGAGGTTAGATGATATAATATCCCATTAGAATCATAAAATTACATTATATGTATAATAATGGAGTTAAAATACCATTTGGGAGAATATAGGTTGGGAGAGATCAATTAATGAACTTGAACATGAAAGGAAGTTAAAGGAGAAGAGGGAGAGAAATTACCTCTTGAATCCTTCTCTTGAGAACCTCTTTAAGGGCCTAAAATTGGCCTTTTGATGAGACCATCGAATATTGGATGTGGGGCAGGGGATAGGGAGGATGTTTGGGCCGAGTTTAGAGAAGGCAAGGAGCTTGAGAGGTGTGAGGGAATGAGGGTGAGAAGGGTGGTTTTTATAGTGGAGGGGAGGGGTAAATTTTGAAAATTTAATTCATTATTTTATTATTTCCCTGAAGAAAACCAATAGTATTGTATCATGTGACCCCTAATAGTAATAATATCATGTGTGTTAAAACCAAGTGGCATTTCATCAATTTTAATGTCATGAATTGTGTTTTTAACTATTAAACTGTATATACATAATTTTATTGTATTTCACTATTCCTCAAAAATTCAAATTTTTCACAAAAATACCAAAATTTTACCCTGACCATTTATTGATGTGTAGAATTAAAAAATGATGTCCATTTTTTAAAATTAATTTTATAAATATTATTAATTTAATTTTTAATTAAAGTCACAGTTAATCCCAAAAATAACAATCATAAAGGTGCACTTATTTTTATTACTCATTGAAAAATTAATTAAGATCTAATAACCTTATTACCATAAGAAAATAAAATAATATTATTAATTAATATTCATAAGGGTCATATAACTATTCACTTTTTTTTCATAAGGGTATGTTACTATTCACCGAAAATTATTTTTGTTTCATTAGACTCCAAAAATCATCTTGAACACAACCGTGTATTTCAGATTTTCAAATTTTAAAACATAGAAGTGGAAAACATATGTTAAAAGGTAACTTATCACTTAGTAGTTAATTATGTTGTTTTTTCATTTGAATTTATGACATAATTTTATGAATGGAAATTTCAATGAAAAACTTTGGGTCGTTAGATATTTTAGGGGACCTTGATCTAGAAATTTCAAACCTTCTGAGAACTCAACTTGAGTATTAGTGGTCACCATATAAAAAAGTAATATACATTATTAGATTCAAAATATATATGTTTCAAACTAATATTCACACAAATTGAAATATTTATGATCTTAAATGAAGTTGGGCATTTCCTTTTCAATTGTACATGTGTTTTTTATCCCATTTTATTTCTTTCCATCGATGCATTGAAATTCTAAAACATTTAATTCCCCAGGAAACTTTAGAACAATTATTTAGAAAATAATTTATTCTACATATTGTCTTCATAATATTAATTCCACATTTACCATATTATAAATTTATAATTAGGATACGTACATCTTATTTTCCCATCAACAGATAAATTGGAAATTTACAAATCTGAAAACTCAAAAAATCCCATTGCATACTGATATGTGTTCGTCAGTACTGTGATCATGATTTTGTTCCTATATAAAAATGTGACAACACATCAATAATGAATATTAAAATACATAATATATATTATTTCATTTAAAAAAATTTATAACTTACTCTAAATCAATGATATAGAAACTTCTTTATGATTTTTAATTTTTTTACATTTTTAAACAACATCAAGTTTTTACATATTATTCGAAATGAATATAATCCACCACACGGTACAAGAAGAGAAAATTTTAAACTTCTCTTTTATACTAGTATAAATTTATCCTTGAATGAGAAATAGATAATTTAAAATATAAAAAATATTATGGTAACCTTAAATCAATAATGATCAATAATAATAAATAATTACACAATCACTAGAAACCATGATAAATCTATAAACAAGATAAGAACAACATTGAACATAAAAAAATAATTCCATTTAAAATGAATTTCAAGGAACACAACTTTTAATGAAAAAAAACATTATAATTAATTTTACATACTAATTTCTATTAATATGGGTGACTAAAAAACAATTATTACAAAAAATGAATTAAAATAAGTTTTGAAAGAACTGGTAAATTTGGTAAATACTTAAAATTGAATAAGATATCATCTGATATTTTATTTCTCATTCAGTCAGCCATTAAACATATTAATTATAATAAAATTACATCTTAATTAGGGATTAATAATCCAAGAAATCTATGTTATATAATTTAAAGATCTAAAATAAAAAAACCTACCTAAAACTATTATTCCATGAAAATAATGATGAAACTCCACTGAATAATATCCAACGATGTCCTAATAAATTACAAAGAACAACAAAATCCCAAAATACCTAATTTTATTTGTTCCAAATTGTAATAACAATATAAAAACATACAATAAAGAAGGTGAAAACTATTTCCTTCGATGAAAATTAGCATAATAGGCTTCAAATCATAAGATATGATCCCTAAGAACCAAAAATCAATACATGAAACCACAAAAATTAATTGGGCTGAAATCATGGGATGAAAAAAAATGCAGGCCTAGAGGGTTGGGGTTCTTGGGATTAGAAAGTAGCATCGATGGGAAATGAAAAACAATTGCGAGGGGGAACGAGGGTGGAAACAATGATGATCTGGGAGCAGCAACAATGGGAAAGGATGGAAGGTCCATCTCCGACTCAAGGAGAAGAGGGATCAAGGGATCAAGTGTGAAAGGGGGAGGAATTTATTTCTTATGAAATTATATATATTAAGAGGATTCTTCTTAAAAACCACCACTAGATATTTGAAATATTTTTTAGTGGTGATTTTCAAATCCACCTATATACCCTAGTTTTTTAATAATGATCCCCAATGAGGGAAAGATATATTATCTGATTCCCTAGTCTTCTAACCTACAATATTATAGGAACTATCTTCAGTGTTCATTATACTTCCTGATGACCCAATACAGGTCTTCCAAAAAAAACACCAACCCAGATCCTCTTCTCTAACATGAGTTTCTCATTATGATGAGGAAAGTGTTTGTAACCATTAAAAATGATGGATTTAGAAATATGTCAACTGAACATGAGTCCCATTCCCTAGTATATTCTCAAAACATATTACTATAGATACCTCAACCTCTACCAATATAAGAAAAAAATTGCAGTTCCGAGAAACAATCGGCATAATATAACACTGAAATACCACTAGAAACATGATAAATAAACGACATAGACTTGTCTTCTATAAAGTATTCATGGAGGAAATTATCAAAGAATATATTTTGGAGTTACCTTCCTAAAACCCCAACATATTGTTCATCCAAGAAAAACATATCCCACAAATTCCTTGATGGTACTCATACTATACAAACTACTAGCTTCAACCACCTCTCCAGGGGTGTTTGAAAAATGTTAATGATCACTCAAATAAACTCTATCATGAACGTAGTTGACTTCTAGCCACCCCCACCACTAAATAATGGTGGGTCCATCATCTGAATCTCCATCTTCAACTCATAATAGAATATTGTATCCTGATGAGCCGTTATCAACCTAAAACACACAACTTGTTACAAGATCTCATAAAAATTATCATCCAACACATTTTTCAAAGATATAAGAGGATCTATCATTATCTCTTGGGGGTGATCATTTTCACCCTCCTAGGTCTCCATTGGAATCCATCAAAGAGACATCTTTCCACAATTCTGAACATATACTATATATACCCACCTTTCATTACATAATTGATACATCATTGTAAATAAGAAAAAAATAATTACATTACAAAACCAATCTATAAAATTTTGTGTCTTAGAAAAATAGGGAACATACATACCCTAAAAAATTTAAAAACATAACCATTTATTTAAAATCGTCTTTTTATACATTTAAAAGACCACAAAATCATTAGTAGATGTTTTCACATGAGGATATACATCAAAGAGAAGGAGTGTGATAAAATCCTTGTAATTATATGAATAAGGGGAATGAATCAATAAAACACAAGTATGAAAAATAAAAAAAATTATTACATAAGAATTGTGTCATAATATAAATCTTGAGGGAATCATTGGGTAAAGGCATATAATGCGTCAATTCATCAAAATAAGACATCATGTGTTAGTGCTCATATATAAAACATCATTTTGAAGAATGATAGAATCACGTTTATGCAAAACATATTTTTTTAATCATAACATCATCATTTTGAAAAAATATACCATCATCTTAATAAAGAATTCACATCATCTCATGAGGTACATCAAATTAAAAATACATTAGAGGGATATATAATTTCAGGATCACCCATCACATCATGATTGTTATATAATTATTCCTTCCACATTCAAGCATATAACAATTATAATCATGATATAACACATGGGAAAATGTTTATAATGAGGATTTAATAAATAATACATTAATAAATAATACTAGGTGTTCTAAAAATAAATATTGAGATCAGAAATTGAAATAATATACCATTTCCATTTGAATAATAAACAAGAGTAGAGGGGTCGAATATTTTTTTAGAAAGAAGGGTTTATTTGGAAAATATTTATCTTTATTAAATGACGAAGACAGAAACATGTATATCCCAAAAAATATAAAGGGGATAATAATGAAATTTTTATTATGTATCATTAATGGTATATAAATTATAATATTTTGAAATAAATACAAATAACCCAATGAAAGTGATGTGGGTTTGAGAATACTCTTACCTTATGTCTAGATGTATTCTTCAACTGAACATAATATCATAAATAATGAAATTAGATTCAATTAATAGTAAACATAAAACTTATTATAAATTTATTTTATATAGTTTATATTTATTAAGATTGTTTATGGACATATCTATGATTTATAGTGTTCAATTGCTTCATTCTAGTAGTGTTTTATTCATGGTTTACAGTCAGTTCCCTTGAGTGTAATTATCAGAGTTCTTGTAAAATTGACTAATAATATAGAAGATGAATGAAAATGTATCAAAACACCTCAAAAATATTAAATCATATGTTTTACCCATTTTTTCTAAAAGGTTGATTATTTCTTATATAAAACTATAATTAAAATGATTAATTTATTATTGGTATATTTTATGACCATCATGATCTAGTATTATTTTATTTTATATTATATTTATAAATTGGTCCAGAACATCATTAAAATTCTAATATGTACGTGAAAATATAATTTATTTATAATAACTATTTTATCATTGTCATTTAAAGTGGTAATGGAAAATGAACACTCATCATACATGAAGGCGGAAGATCGATCCATCACGGATGATGTAATCATATTGGAAATAGAAGGAGAATGCAATAGATTTACTGATGAATATTCCATTTTTTAAAACAATAAACTAGTATATATATGACATGGGAGTTATTATGCCTCATTTTTCTAGAGGGGTGAGTAGAGGTTATGAAAGGAAATGAAATTTATGTGGTGAATTGATTATCTAACCTCTTGAATGTTGACTCCTTATGATCCTATTAAAATCACATGGGTTTGGACTTTTGTTTAGAACAAAATCCATTGGACAAGGAGAAGATGATTAAAAGAGGAATTATTTATTATTTAGTGAATCTAGATATATTTTAATAGTTAGTTAGAAGGGGATGTGTTGAGTGCTATTTATAAGCGGTGGGAGGGATGTTTGTTGACTAATTTATAAATTTTGTTTATTATTTTGGATTATTACTATAAATTGTGTTGATGATTGTGAATAGATAAAGTAAAAGGTATAATAGAGTTCAAAACAATGGGTTCTTATCTCATCCATACATCAAATATTACTCACAAAATCATATATTTAACATATACCATAAATTACTGTACATAACCATTCACAAAAAAATCCATTATTTGAGGAAAAATCCCTAAAAGCCACTATATAATTGTTTTGATGTTTACATTTAAAAAATGGACTTCTTTTTGTAAAAAATAATTTTTTGAGTATGGTAAATTTCATTCCAAATTTAAATCCTCATTTATTTAATTAAAATACATATTTTAATATTATAACTTATTTTAGGTCATCGTGAAAAATTAATTACGGTATTACAAAATAATTATATAATTATAATAGAACAAAATATAAATTTATGAATATAGTTATGAAAATAAATTTTATTTTAAAATGTTTTATAAATTATAAAAATGTATATAATTATTTAGGCTTTACAAAAAAACAAAACATAATATCATTTTAAAAACATTTAATTAATTATATATTAATATAATTATATCTAATATTCATTTAAAAAATTTAAAAATAATTTTTATATGTACAAAGGTCATGTTACTATCCCATTGGCAGGATTATTATTCTGAATGTTAATATTACTTTTCCTTGATTTTTGTTTCTATTTAATTGGTATAGGTTCCTTAATTTCTACCAATACCACATATTCTTTTTTTGAGAAAAGATTTTTTAATGAGATACCTAAGGTATTCATGTGTTTTATGAAATTATTATACATAGGTAAAATTAAATAAATAGGGTTTGGGTCCTTATAGTCTTTCCCCCCATTGGAAATGTGACCCTCATAATTTTGTTTCGTATTCTAAAGATAAAATATGTGCGGGTATTTCTCATTGATTACTTCCTCACATTCCAATGTATCCACATCATGCTTATGGTTCCTCCATTACACTGTTACAGGGTTAGTCATCTTTTTGGGTAGAAATTTTTCATCCTAGTCTTTGACCTTCACCGAATTCTATTCATTTGAGAGTTCACTCTCCAATTGTACTACCATCAGATTCATTACATTTGAGGGGTTAGGTATTTACTTCCTCATGAGAGATATATGGATAACATCATGAACCATATCGATATTTGGTAGATGTTTAAGGTGATTTTTCATTGATCTTATTGGATGAGTGATCAAAAATGGGAAAATTTACCTTGGGAGAAGCTTCCATTTCTTTAAAAACCACATTAATCTATTCCATTATTATATTTGAAAGAAATATCTATCACTAACTTGTATATTGTAATCCATTCTATGGTTCTCAGAATACCTCTTATGCAGAATCATAGAATCTTTTATATATTTTTGGATTGATTGATCCCTCTCAATCATCTCTTTCACAAGATGAGTTCCAAGTATATTTTATCCACAAATGTCATCCCAACATATTGGAGTTCTACATCACTTTTATTACATATATTTGTATAGGCCTATTTGAATACATTGGTGGAAGATGTTTTTGTAAAAGAACTCAACAGATGGAAGATAATTATACCATCCTCCTTTAAATATTATGGTGAAAACTCTTATAGATTTCCATTAAAATATGAATACTGCTTTTATATTGGCAATCCATTTGGTGGTGATAAGCTATAATGAAATTAAAATCATTACTCAAAAAATTATGCATACTTCTCAAGAATTTAGACGTAAACATTACATCCCGATCGGAGATTATCAAAAGTTTATCCTCCAATAACCTCAACAATTTATTTATATGTAACATGGAATGTTGATCAAGTGAGAAATTTTCACAATAGAAAATAATATATTTAGTCATAGTGAGTTGATCCACCACAACCCGTATTTCATTTATTCGAATGGATTCCTTCAGAAGTCTAATGAAAAATAATATAATTAAATTATATCCATTACACATGGGTATATGAAATGGTTGAATCATCTAATTGGATTTATATTTTCATTCTTCAATTTCATGTGATATCAAGTACCTAGATATTTAATCATCAATATCCTTCTTCATGTTATTCCATGAGAAGTGTTTTCAATGATCATTGTACATCTTGGTACGTCCAAGATGGATAAGGAAATGTAAGTTATTTTAATTAGTCAATAGATTATTCAATATCTCATATGATGAATCAAACCATATCCTCATTCTAAGCTGAATCACGGCTTATTCATCGATGAAGAACTCAAATAGAATTCATTCATTGTCTGAATACAAGTTGTTTTCAAACTCAAGATCATTCTTGTGTCCCTTCTTGATCATCTATTATATAAATGGTTGTTAAATCATTTGTCTGGGGAATGGTTTATTTTTTAATTTTTTTATTTCTAAATCCATAATATTTGTTTCCAGGATGATGGGGAATTTCTCCATAAACAACATGGATAGAGTATCATGTTCCTTTTGGCCAAGAGAATCAGGTACCTTAATCAAAATTATCGGATGGAAATGAATAAGTAAATCATAGTTGTCGATTATCTCTAAAAAAAATTATTTGACAAATGGTGAGATCCTTATGTGTGAATATATTATTTGAACTATTATAATAAGTATATATGTTACACTTCCCACCCCAAAGGTTTTTCAAATGGATTTTCATGAATAACCCAAAACTGCTAGCTTCATATCATGCTTCATTTAATTATACTCATGGATCATCAACTAACTTATGTTGTATGATATCAAATTATCATTATACATGATCACACAACCCAAAATGTTATTGGAATCATCACTTTATATCACAATCCATTCTACACTTTTTGGTACTTTGGGTATAGGTGCAACTATTAGCCTCTTTTTCATCTCCTTGACGAATTCCTCACATATATCAATTCAAACGTACTTCACCCCATTCCTTATTAACATATATATATGCCTAATTTTTTTTTGATAAATTTCTCATGAAACATCGTTATTACCCTAATAATTCATAAAAATTTCTTGTTTCTATGACAGAAGAGGGTTTGGTCCATTCCACAGTTGGCATTGTTTTTAAGCGTCCATAGAAATTCACTCACGTGTGATCACGTGTGCCATGAATGTGACTTGATATATCCAAAAGTCTCACTTTATGAAAATGGAATACAATTTATCCATCCTTATTCATTTCATCACAATCCTCATATGTTTTTAATGTCTTCTATTCTCTTAGAGTGGTTGAGAATATCATTGCTAAAATGTAAAAAACAAATTTCGAGGTTGTGTCTAAAGACTCTAGTCCTAGTATACCTAAATATTACCGGGTTATAATAAGTATGATGTCGATGAAAAGAAACTCATAGTGCCCATGCAATGTAAGAATATCAAATTTTGACTGTCATTCTTTTCAACATCAGTTGATGATATTTATAACAAGGAAACCCTTTGAGAAAAATTTAGATCCGTAATCTTGATCAAACAATTCATAAATACAAGGAAGAGGATACATGTTTAATTTAATTATCTGATTGAGCTCCTGGTAATCGATACACCTAAATAGTAATCTATCCCTTTTCATTATAGAAAACACATGTGCTACAAATGGTGATGCACTAGGTAGTATGAAACCCTTGTACAAAAACTGTTTTCTCTAATTATTAAATTCAACTATATTAATTGGGGACATAGTGTAGTGAAATTTAGAGATTGGAGTGGCTCAATGTATAAGTTTCATTGATAAATCTACCTCAGGATAAAAGGGATGTCCACGTAACACTTTTATAAATACATCATGGTACCCGCTCACCAAAGAGAATTTCATCCAGTTTGATTCGACACTTTGACTCATTTTTTTGAACATGTCATGAATTTTCATAGTTCATCATCAACCACAGCATTGAGTTATTTTTCAAAAGAGATTCATTGACTTCCTTGAATTTTTTTGGGGAGTATGGGATGATTCATAACATGAAATGATATTTTGGTTTTTTGGTAGTTAATGTGCTACCTCTATAATGAGATACAATCCATGAACAATATTTCATATAATTCAACCATTGGATGTATTATGTGATTCCCTAGAATAATCATCCCACACATGCCGATTATAGAAGTGTCTAACACTTGGGTTTCAATGGTCAAACCACTAGGTGATTTTATGGATACCTAAACCTCAAGGTATCATGAAATCGATTCAATAGTTCTAGAAAACAGTTATGATGTTAATAAGTTCATATAACTAGAATCAAATAAGAATTTGTTCATTGTTGAGTGAAGAGGAAGTGTACCATTTATGAATTCATAAATTTTCTCCACTTCAACAATAATGATAGAATATGATTTCACATGATCCATTTAATATGGTTGTTTCTAGTGTTTATTACCCTCAACTAGTTTCGTTTTAGTGTTATTGCTTTCAAAGTAGCCATTCTTCCTACAATTGATGCATTTAAACAGGTGTGGTTATCTCCTTTCCCCCATAATGTTTTCCAAATTCATCTTGGCACTCAAACATTCATCATATCAGTGTCCTTCTCTTCCATACATTATGTATTTTCCTATCTCCTTAAGGAAATTACCAAGAGGTTTCTTATAATTTTTTTCACATTGTAGTTTTATTCCCTTTCATCATTTTTCATTTTCCCACCATCATGGAATTATTTTAATCTATTATTATCTCCATTAACGTGGGACCATTCTCAAAAATCCATCTTTTTATGGAGAGCACATCTGACAAATTATTCATAAAATACAATGTACCAGATGGGTAGATCCTTCATAAGGTGTGGTTTTAAATGATTAAAGAATATATCTACATTATATCATTATTTTTCATCAACCTAAGGAATATCATGGATGATTTGTGATGTTTTATTCTTATGTCATGATAGATTCACCTTCCATTGAATTCAAATTTATGATTTATACATCCATATTTGTTTGAGGATTTCATGGTAAATACTTATTAAGAAATATATTATTAATATATCCCAACTCAGACTCCTCCCTTTTTTCCTTATTTATTAGGTTCTTTATAAATTCCCACCACTGATCGACTTCTACATCAAAATGATAGATAGCCAAACTCACCTTTTATTTATCTGAATTTTGAATCATGAAAAATATATTCTCGCTTGAGTGAACACATTGGTCAGTCATAAGTGGATCGTAGGATCCACTAAATGTTAGTGGGTGTAACATAAGAAGGATTTAATGGCTTGTATCTCCTTCATTGGAGAAATATGACGTTCTATGATGTTCAGTTAGATATGAGTATCCTGATACGACTCAGTAAGAATCAACATAATGATTTGAACTCCACCCCTAATGAAATTGGGGATGTTTTCTGTAAAAAATTTACATCGTAAATAAAATGGGTTTTTGGCATGGATTCACCTAGTTCCCACCATGATCTAAAATAGATAATGTTTTAAGAAAATGTGATTCATCACAACATGATTATTTATTCCTTTTATAAAACTAACACTAAAGGCATAGATTATGTGATCCAAATTTTATGAAATTTTATAAATAAATCTTTACATACATATAATTATCCTAAGGGTTATGACTAACAATATCATATCAAAATGAACAAATAAAAAAATGACCTCTAATACTTTCTAAAGAGTGCATATTTTTTTATACGTTAATATTGGAAAATTTCAAAGATATAGAACATAATATTGTTACAAAACAAGGATCCTAGTTCTTAGTGTCATAAGAAAATTAGGTATATACATAACCTGAACCACAATAAAAAATAAAAATTTCGTTTAACTGTTCTTTTTTATCCCTCTATGATTCATTTTCTCTTTAGTACACATATTTACTGGAGGATATATATCAAAGAGATGGGGTGAATGATGTTCCCAGTATGAAGTTGAATAAGGGGAATGAATAAATAAATCCTACATGAGAATAATAATCAATATCATAAATCAAGAATGTGATAATCAGAAACATAATTAGGGAATCATGGGAAAACGTCATGGAATATGGAAATGAATAAAGATTAAACATCATGTATTAGTGGTAAAACACCACACATTGTTGTGAACAATGCTAACATTATGTTCACACATAACATATGCATATAATCATGAAACCATCATTTAGAACAAATATAGAATCATGGACTTGTATAATACACATATCCTCAAAAGATAAATTAAAATACCCATTGAATTTAAGGGACATATATTTCAGGTCCCACCATCATATACAAATATTTAGACAATCATTAATGCCACATAAAACAAAAAACTATCCTAATAATGAATTATACCAAGGAAAAGAATTTGTTTCATAAGAATTCCATAAATAATACTTTGTTGAATAAAATACTGGGTTCCCAAAATAAATCAGGATACCATTCATTGGAATATGATAATATTTTTATTTAAATAAGAAAAAAGACATGAGTATTGAATATTTTATTTGGAAAGAATAGTATGTTTGGAAAATATTTATATCTGTCATGATACCATGTTGGAAACATGTATATCACTAAAAGTAAAAGGTTAATTACATTGAATTTATATTTAAGGAACACTAATGGAATATACATACTAATTTTTTTCATAAAACAAGGATAACCTAATGAAAGAGAGTTGCGTTCGAAGATCCCCTTACCATATGTTCGAATGTGTTCTACAATTGTAATTAATATCTATATTAATGAAATTACATTCATTATTTACTAAAAATAATAACCTATTATACATTTATTTTAATTATTATAATTCCATTAATTTTATTTATGTCGATTTCTATGAATCATATAGTTCAATTTCATTGTTCTGAGAGTGTTCATTCCACGATTTATGGATTTTTTCCTTGAGTTTAATTATAGGAGTTTTTTTCAAATGGATTAAAAAAATTAGAAGTTGAATGAAATTTTATGAAAATACCTATGTAGTTTTATATTATCACATTTACAATTGATTTTTAATATGGGTACAAATCATCAGTTGAAATTTAAGTGGTAAAATGTTTAATTTTTGGTGGTTTTTACAAAAATCATGATCTACTATCATTTTATGTAATATTATGTTTATATATTGGTTCCACAAAATGATAAAACATATAATATGTATCTTAAAATATGAATTAACCATAAATTTATTTTATTACCATCCATGAATTTTACAATGTAAAATGGGAACTCAAGGTCCCTGAAACTGGGGAAAATACACATCACAAACGATATTTTCATATTTTTTCAGTAAAAGGATATGAGAAGTTATTTATTAATTATATTCCATTAACATTATTATATTATAGTATATATATGATACCTATGTTATAATTACTCATTGGATAGAGGATATGAGTAGAGAATATGAAATGTGTTGATATTTAAAGATATGAAATGACGATTTTATCACTACAATGTTTCACCGTGAGAACGACATTAAGGATCTTGGGGTTGGACTCATATTGAGACCAGAAGACCTTGGGAATGTTTATGAGGCTTGGTATGGTAATTTAGATGATTTTTAAACAATATATGATTTTTTATTAGGTGAGGAGAAGGGCTAGAGATGGGTATTATTTATAGGGGAGGATTTGGGTGTTTATTGATTATTTTATTCATTTGTTTGTTTTTAAGGATCATGACTATCAATAGTGTTGATTCATGTGAATAAATAAAGACTAAACTTATGAATTCATACCTCATTCATACATTATCCAGGACTAAAAAATTCATGTATTTATCTTATACCATTAATTACCTTATTTAATTATTATCGAAAAATATATTTATAAACAAATCCACCGTAACCAATTTTTTTGATGTGGAGATATCAAAAATAGTCTCCATTTTATGAAAATAATGTTATAGATTTTTGAAATTTAATTTTTTATTAAAATAATTATTTGTTTTTAAAATATTTAATTTAATATCATAAAATATTTTAATACATGTATAAAAAATAATTATTGTCTCATAAATGTTTCATAAAATTAAAATAAAAAAAACAAATTGTAATATATTTAAGTAAAATAATTTTTATTTTAAAATTTTATGTTAATTATAATATTATAATTAATCATTTATTTATTATGAAATTACCAACGTAGAATATATAATTTTAAAAAAATATCTTTAACAATACCCTAATAAAATTATATCATATTTTTTTAAAAGATACTAAAATATTATTTATAATTTTGTTGGTGAGGTTACTATCATATTTTCCGAATCACTATCCTGAATTTTTATATTCTTATCCCAATGGTCAGTATACTATTCAATCAGTATATTTTTTTTATTACTATAAATACCACTCTTTTCATTATTAATTTTGGAGAATAATTTTTTTACTAATATCCATATGTGATACATGGGTTTTATGATATAATATTAAGAAAAATTACATTAATAAAATTCTGGCTGATTACACATACCTCAACTCATAGTACAACATCAGTTCTCGTTATCATAGTTTATGAAATAAATAAAAGGAATATAGTCCCATTTCACTTTACCGTTCATATCATAAAATCTCATAACATGGGTGTTCTATTTATCCCCATAAATCCACACTCAAGGTTTATTCAGTTAATTATTGGTTCCACATCATTTTATTTAATTTAATTTTGATATTATTTTATTAAATCATTCCAAGATAAATAAAATTAAAATTATAATTTATGGAGTAATCTAGTTTATATGATATATTTGAAATTTTATATAACTAACACCATTGACTAACCAGAATACGAAGACATTATTTAAATTCATTAATCTTATAATGATATAGTTTGATAATGTTGCACCAGATTTTTATATGGGAATAACAATATAAGTTAATTTAGACACTATAAAAAACTAACATAGGTTCCATGAAAATATAACATATCATGGGAAAATATAAAAATTAAATGTGATTCCAATGTGATTAATATAATTCATGAACAAACACCTTATTTCCATTTTATCTAATATATAAAATCCAATAAATCATAAATCTAAAATCATTTGTATCACACCAGGTGATGTAGCTCAATAGTAAAATTAAAAACCATGAAAGCCGCCACATCTAGGGTAACATATCCATCCCACACACATGGGTTATCATCTCCAAAAAAAAGTCAGTAAAATTTATCAAACATATTATATTTAGTCTACCTTACTCAAATACTAATTCAAAAGAATATATTCCTTACGACCACTTTATCATGTCCCTTCATATCGTACTCCATTTTAAATAGATCAGAGAGTGACATGATCTCTGACACACCTTACTGAATTCATTATGTTTGCAACATGTAAATGGGTTTTAATGTAGTATGTTGGGGAGATAATACCCTCATAACAGAGTGAAAAATAATAGTATATATCTAATAAAACAAATAAATATAATTAATTAGATGAAATGAATTATGAAAAGAGACAATATATTCAAATATCTCCCGTATGAGAAAAATTAATGTCATTAAAATCATACAACACATATGAAAAACAATTGGAAACTTCATGGGATGATTTTATAAATCATAGTTTAATGGTATTAATTACATAAACAACTATAGAAGAGTGATAATGTGTCCCAGAGTCATTGTCCAATCCCATCTAACATTCACTAAACTAGATGAAAAATAATTTTTTGTTCATATGTATCTTCCCCTTATCCTAGAAGAAAACATTGATGTCTACTCAGGTAACCAATATTTCCTAACAAATGTTTGAGTACAACTCGGTAGGCCCCCACCACCCACATCTATAAATATAAGCAATCTATGTAATTGGGAAGGCATGTATCCAAAACAATAATGAAAAGAATAATAAATATACCACCATCAGTCCTTACATTGTATAGTGAAGCTTGGTACTATCCATATCAATATCATTTTATGCAATATGTCTCTAAGAAAGGTAGCATCACATATAATATAGCGTGAAAAATTTCACCCTACAAAAAATAAAGAACCTGCTATCTTGAAAACTTCTCAGAAATAAGAACAGTATCATATGGAACCATAGGGGAAAACATCCTACTATGATATAAGAAGATTCATAAGGAAACTCAAGGGTATACGCTACCCACCAATTAATAAGAACATTTTCACATTAATTGAATTTTCATTTCGGGTTATAAAAATTTTAACACTCCCATTAGAATTCTATATTTTTATTGTCACTAAAATCACTAATTTATTCTATGATATTTTGTATATATATATATTATAGTTCATGAACATAGTAGGATGGAATTAACACACAATAACCATTGAGAAAAAAATTATACACTGAGTGACAGTTCAAATTCCACCTACCTTAGCTGAGAAGAAACCTACTCATTGAGTATCATCCACTTGGCCAAGATAAAATAGCTGGAACCACAAATGTAGTTGAATATTAATAAATAGTGCATAAATATATGAAACTAGCATGGTACTACTAAGTTGAAATGTAATTGTAAAAAGGGTCAATGATGAAAGGATAAAAATACCTCTAGATCATTATAGGGATGCACTAATATTGAGTTTTCTCAAAAACTGGGGAGAAATAACCCAAGGGACGTATGAGGACTTAGAAGTGCAGCTGGAGGTGCTGGTCACATGAGGGGGATGAAAATTGGAGTTTCATCTTTTATCATCATGGGGTTGGTAATTTGATACTTTTATACAACAGGGCAGTCTAGACGGGTTGGCTACACAATTTTTCACGTTGAGTTCCAATTATGTGGCTCTGAATTTCTAATCTTTTGAAATTCTATAGTATTAGTCCCCACTCATAGGTCAACAATAGACCAACCATGAAAACCATGTCTGCATATTATTTTTGGTTTAATACAATTATATCTATTACTCCACATAGTTTAAGAAACTACGAGCCTTCCTTTCCCCTTATAAATGTATGTTTTTATAGTTTGAATAAACCATGTACCCAAATATATTTCATCCATTTCCAAAATATCAACCCTCCTCCTGCCAATGTGATTTAAGGGAAAACCCAATTTATTTTAAACATTCTATTAATAAATTAGATAAGTTAACATAAAAAAGAGTTGATATAATTTAATATAGTTCATAACTCTTGATGATCTGATGTTTTAAACACTCTCAAAATAAGTACATGTATAAAGACATTAAAAGATTAAAAATTACCATATTTATACCAGTGTCATACCTTTTGGTAGTACACTTTAATTTATCTAAATGGAAAGTGAAAAAAAATAAATATATGTTTTTGTGCGTGGTAAATATTTTCTTAGAATCAATAGTTATTAGTTTTATGTATACAATTCTTTTATAAAGGGTTGTCATTACTCATATTGAGAGAGATATCAGTATGTATACAAATAATTATTGAAGGGATCACTAATAAAATGCAAGGTTGATTCGTTGATATCTAAAATAAATGATATAACAGTATATATATTTTAGAACCGATGATCCCTTATAGGGGTTCGCGGATGTGTACCTTATAGAAGATACATATGCACAAAATAGTATCATGAATTTCCCTTTTATCATTTTAAGGGAAAACTATAACATGGATATGAAGAATAAAATTAGTATGTTCACTTTCCACTAAAAAACTACTATATGAACTCTCATGGTAGTAGGGAATGAATTGATATAGTCAAAAATTTATTGGAATAATGTATAGAGTCAAGACATCCATTTTTATAAAATTTACAGTGAATTAATTTTTTTAATAATTCAGTGCTTCATTCATCAATGATGAACAATGAGATCATTTATCATTTAATCTAAAATATATTAAAGGATGGGGAAATGGAACTAAGAAACATATGTGAAATTAAAAATATTTATTACTTATTGACCAATATGTTACTCAAGGAATGTATGAGGGATAATTGTATCATTGTCGCACATTGGTTACTAGAAGGGGAAATTAACACAACATTATTATTGTAGAGGATTTAGTGTTCAAAATTTTATTCTGTGTTGGAGGTTGATATGAATCTAGGATAGAAGTATTCATGTTGGAAATTATAATTAAGTGAAGTTAATTAATTTATATTTATTTTCTATTTTGTTAAAAATATAATGTTCAATTATCATGATTTGGATTTTGAGGGATATCAGGTGTAGTGGGAATCTAGAGAAATAAAGCATTGTTGGTTTTAATTTTTTTCCAACTAGTAGGATTTTGACCATGTGTGGTTGAGGTGATTATAGAATATGAATCAATATTAGATTATCTATTTTTATTAATAAGTATGAGAATATGTTTCTAAATAATTTTTTTTTCTCATTTTAGGGATACATAATAATAACATACAATATTAAAAAGTGCAAAACATTTGAGGAAATTACACCTATGGGAACCCAAAGGTAGACATGATTAACTCTGGTCTACCAATTAATTTTATATGTTTGCAGATCCTTGATATCTGCATGGGTACTAAATTAAATAGGTCTTGTTGAGTAACATAATAAATGGTTATATATTATATTTATTTTGAAATTTATAATCCCATTTCGTAGAATAATTCAGTAGTGTTCTTTCATGTACTATTATTAAGTTTGAACAAAAAAATATTTTTTTGTTCTTATTTTGGTATTTTTTCTCTATTTTATGAATATTAAAAGAGTTATGAGAGTATGTCTATGAGGATTCTCATTGATGTGGATGAGGATTATTTTCCTCTCAATTTTGATACATTATTTTTTATGGGTTTATTCTAGTTTGTTATATTCTAAAAAACATTTCGTGCTTGAGGTTCTAATGGGTTCTTCTGAAATGGTGGTTCTTGGCCCAACAATACTACCAATGAGTGAACCTAATACATTGGTTTTACTGACTAGAACCTCAGGGGAAGCATACACATTAGGGACTGATTTACCCACTTTTTTAATATAGTATCAGGAATATACTTGATCCAGGTTCTGCTTCGGAACTTACCTCTTATGATCTGGCACCTCTTCTACCCAACCTGGTGTGACTTTTCTGACGGCTTCCTTCCTACTTCGTGACCCCCTCCACCAGATCTGTTCTGATCTGGTCTCCCTGCGTGGTTTCTGCTCAGTCAAGCATTGACAGGTGAGGATGGCGATGGCGGTCCCAGCTTCTATTGAAGTGGTTCATGTTGGTCTTATAGGGAGATCATATTGGATGATGAAAACCTTTTTTCACATTTGGGATCATGAGGCGGAGTTTGGTTGGTCAACAGTGGATGTTTCTTTAGGTGGTTGATGGCGATCTGCTCTAGATTCCTGGGTTTGCAGATTCAACACCTCTATGACGAGCTCAGAACATTTTTCAGTATGAAAATTCTCTACAATGGTTTTAGACATTTTGAACGTAGGTTGATCTTGAAATATCTTTTGATTCAACCTTTTGAAACCTCATGTTGTGTTGTTTTTGCATTTAATTGTAGGAAGTCCACTGATTTTTTGTTCCAAATCATCTCATGATGGGTTCAATTTTTGACATCAAATATATAAATTTTAATGAGTCTCTGTTATGCTCATATGACTCAGGAAAGGGGCTTCATGTGTGGTTGGGAATGGCTTCTGTGAGTTGATGTGGAGAAGAATTTAGGGGGGTTGGATTCTTGGTTGAACTAGTTTGAGGAAACATGGAGCATAAGGTTGGGGGTTTCCATAACTCATCATGATTAGGGAACTTCTGGTTTGGCTTCGTTGGATTTCATCAGATGGTTATTGTGGAGCTGGCTCTTTTTCTGCAGTTTGACCAGAGAACGCTCTGGTTTTTCTTGTTTTTCTATTTCCTATAGGGTGTTCTTTTGGTATCACTACATTAGAGTGTTTCTAAGTATTTTCACTATGTTCAGCATTGGTCTTGTTGATCATATGTGTTCTTATGAAGTGGTTTTTTTTCGTGGGTACCTGTCTCTATCGTTGCATTTGGATAGTGCAGAATTCTGTAGGTACCATTGGGTGGCTAACCTCAATAGTGGGATGGGGTGTTGACAGCCATCATCATCCATGCGTCATCTCTGGATGGAAGTATGGGTTCTTTGTCGTGACATTTTCTTAGTTTTCTTCATTCTCTGATTGTGTTACATCAGGTTGACATTGCAGAGACTCTTCTCATTCTTTTTTGTGTGGGCGGCTCGAAAAAGACAAAGGAGGGCTAACACCTTTGATCTAGCTCTCTTTATCAATTATTGATAGAAGAGGTGCTCAGACACATTCTGCCACAAACATGGTGAAACTTCTTCGAAGAGGGGGTGACATAATATTTTTTGACTATTCTCACTGGTGCACTGTTTGGCGAGGGGGGTGATGAGATTTTCTTGTTTCTACATTGAAATATATATCTTTTGGATATGTAGGATCTTTTTATCATATTCTTTAAGGCTGTGTTTCCTTCATGTAATGGGTTTTCTCTTGCCCAGTCTAAAAGAGGGTTCTCTTTTTCTTCATGATGAATTTAGCAGGCCTGACCCCCAACAATCATAAAAAAACAATACCTCCAACTCGAACACGAATACAAATGCAACAAAGATAATATATTTTATAAACACACTATAGTAAATAAAAATTACTTGTTCTTATGGGAACTTGAAAGGTATAAAGGGGGAGACTTCATGACCACTGAGTTATCTATGTATGGTGTCACTATAAAATATTTAGTAGAGAACCACCTAAGGTGACTCAACATTGAAATGATATAATTGGTTCATTCATTAACATGTAAAATAATTGACATAAATATACATAATATAGTTCTGCAATTACAAAAACATTTTGTAACAATCAATAGACAACTGAATAATTATAAGAACAATATAAGATACAATTAATAACTTCCTATATCAGGATAATCTATACCTATATTACCTAATTCAATACATAGCTCAGGATCTATTATGTTCATCAAAGTTCATCCCCATGGAAATGCAACATCAATATGGGGTATATCTTACACGTGTACTCATATTCACCCACACATATGGGTATATATATTGAATATATTGTGGGTCCTAATGATCAATACTGTTTTTATATTCAAGGCCTAACTAGTTTTTAAAATATTTTATTCAATTCAAGTTAATATGGGAGTGATTATAATGAGTCTTAGAAATATTATAGTGCATCCAAATAATTTGTTAGGGAATTAGAAGCACATCCAAAGTTAGGGTTGGGCCAATCATGCTTCATGATCCCCATTATACCAATATGATAATGAATATGGAACTTGATCATATAATGTATAAGTATAATATATAATATTTATGTGTTAAACTGTCTCTCTTCCAAAAACAACCAATTCATACAAGAATTAGTTGACATTTTTTTAGAAAACACACAACTATATCAACCAGCATGCAAAATATTACAATGAAATGATATTTGTAAATCATTGATATGGAGACATAGAAAACTGCTTGGTTTAATGTGATATCCCTATTCCCATTATAAATTGATGGGAAAAAATCAATACCCAAAAACCATCCAAGTTAATTTTTTCGAATAAGTTTATAAAATAACAATACAAGTATTCATTTCATCTATAGAATTTGATCTTCACTAGTATTGTGATTGAACATTTTCCATAAGATATAATCAATTTGTACTTGCATCTGATGGTATCCACCATCCAGTGAAATTTCTAAATTCTTTTGACGGACCTCCATTAATTAAACAATGTGATATCACCTCCCACTGGGAAAATAATGAATCACAAGATTGATATAGTTCCATATATGTTAGAATAGTCACACAAAACATAAAATGAACTGATTGAAACCATTTATATAGCACATGTGCATCAAATGAGAACCCTTAATGAAATTTGTAATGTAATAATTGTTATGTAACAAGGAAAAACTTTCGTCCCTCCTTCATTAATTTTTATTACCATTGATAGTCATTCAACTATTATTTATTAATTACACATCATCACATGATGTGTTGTCAACTGAAGAGGATTTATAATCACTCTAAAATAATTAACTAATCGATTTCCTGTAAAAATAATATAATAACTATTACATTTCTTAAAACGCCCCTATCGAATATCACCAATTGTTTGGTTATAATCACCATGTGGTGGTATATTCTTTTTTCATATTATTCTACAATATACCACATTCAATGATACATATAAACATTAGAAAAAAATCATAAAAGCTCATTTTGAATGAACAAATAAATTTTTAGATATAATTATCATATTCTATAATAATGTTTAGAAAAATATTTTGAATAAATATAAAGGGTCATTCTAGGAACTTATGTATGACTACATGATCTGTTGTAGAATTGAAAAAAAATATGTCATCCCAAATCTATAATTTAAATCAAAGAGAAGCATTTATGAAAGAATAAGTGTTACTCAATCTATGAAGGGGTCTGTTGTGATCTCGATCAATAACACTTATATATCTATATGAACATGTCTACCAAAATATGTGTTAAACACATTGCATGAATAATTTCATATTCCCTTTTTCTAGGATATCGATATACCAATTTACACGAAACATTTCAATCTAGTATAGGTTAATTCATACATTCATGATTCTATGAAATATACCATCTTTTTTGAATGAATAAATCAAATTTTATTCATCCAAGAAGCCACGAACATCCAATTCATATAAACTATGAATATCAATGAATTTAAATATTCCAATTCAATCAATGACTCGGATGTATTGTCTTGTTATAAAAGATGAAAAATTAAATTGTAGCTAATAACCAATTGATGAAATAATCAGCAACATGACCAACCACCCATGATTATCTTTTATTCAAGTCTTGTATATGAAAGGTATCCAGTTTTATGGTTCTTATAATATTTATCTCACCCACCTTAGGTAATGGGGATATATAATTATAATAAGCCCCTATGCATTTTAATGCTTATATAAAATTATATATGATATACTTTTCCATTCCAGTCAAGATAATAAGTCTCAAATTATTATCTAATAGGTAAATTATTCATATATCACATTTAAATATTATTATTATGTTCAATATTATACTCATAGTAATTTTTTTCAAATCATCGCAACCCATAATAATTCTTCATAAATCAGGGATTATGGGAAAATAAATGAGGTACTTTGAGTGGATATTATCATTCCACATTTCAAGTAATTTGAATATAAAATACATGAATGAATAAAAATTTAGATTGAATATATTAAGAATCCATATTATGTTTTACAACCAATACACACAATATATAATGTATTTAATACCATGATATTGGGAATGAAATTAATGTCTTTTTAACTAATGGTATTGTTAATGAATCTATTTATTATCTTATATAGGAATCAAATTAGATATTTAAACTTCCCCTTCCAATAATCTCTCTCTTGAGATGATATTTGTGAAGTATTTTGCTGATATTTTTGTGATTGAGGAACCTTTTCATTAGGGAATACAATATTGAAATCAAATTATATATTGAGTACTTCAGTATTTATATAGAACACCCTCAGTTTGGTGATGAACTTTTTGTTATAAATACCTTCATTCATCACATCTAATTTAGTAATATACTCTTCCTATTTTGTAGAGTACACCACAATATATATTTTGGAACTCTTCCTACTAATATCTCAAATTATTTTAGCTAAATAAAAATCAATATTGAGATAAAAAATCATATTTATCTAATTGGAAATTATAATATGATATAATGAGATTAATCCATACTCTGAAGAACAAGAATATATACATTCCTTTTCTTATGTACTTTAGGATATTTTTTTTAACGTAATCCAATGACCCACACCCATATTAGACAAGTTTCTCCTTGTTATGGTCAATGCATAATATAGATTATTTTGGATGAAAAATTTAGAATACATGAATATCATATGATAAATTCATAAGGCATCCATTCCATCTATCTAACTCATTAAATGGGTCATGAATATTTTTAAATTTCATCCACATAGAATTATTAAGGAAAAAATATTATAGTTTTCCCTGATAAAAATATTTAGAATAATTCTAATATATGTGTTTTGAATCAGTCCACTAAATTTAATTTATCAATATATATAGATATTAATTGATAATATGTAGTCTACTTCACTTGGGGGTCCTTCATCAAAATTGTTTTTGCCATCTACATCATTATTACATTTAAATATTGACTTTTATTTATAAAAAGTTTTATCTCATCCACATATAATATCATAAATACCAATAAATCTCACATAAAAAAATTTATACACAATAATAAATTTTCATTTTGATGAAACCAAATGATTGATTACATTGTGAGACCAGACCAACCATACTATGATAGTCACACTTCAATCAGTTAATTGACCATTGAAACATTTAAAACATAGTTGACTCATTTATAACATTAATTTTTTTGGGACATATCATATACGTATTTATGATTATATTATCTTTATAGAAATATGTTCTGAAATCCTTAAGACTTGCCTCATAATAATAATAATATCTTTTAATAATCATTTGAATGGAATTTTAATCATAAATGGAGGAAATGATTCATTATAGAAAATAAAATGAATATAATTGTAACCCGTTTCCATGAAGAGAGGTTTAAAGGTTTATATTATACTAACCATATCAATTTAATTATACGAGAACCAAGAAAACAACATGGGTATTACCCATTCTAGCATATCCCCTATGTTTAAACTTTGGCTATTGTACATTGAGTTCATCATGGAAATTATCAATTTCATTGAATTTGAAATATTTATGGCCAGTAATTAATATGTAGGTTAATAATTCATGAAAATTTATTATTCATAATTTACCATATTTAGTATATTACTATTGGGTTCCTAACAAATCCCTCCATACCATTGTGGTTGTTGTGACACTTGATTTTGTACTTATTCTATTTCTCTTTGTGGAACTGACTCAACGTCCATCATAGTAACACTACATTTTTTTGGTATTTAACTTCAATATGTTTAATTCCCACCCATGAATACATTTTCAATGTTATCCTTCTCTATAAAACTCATTTTCTTGTTAAATTTTTTTCCAATAGGATGAATAAAAATTATATCAGAGTATCATTAGGATTACAAAAAATGGATATTATTTGATTTATGTCCAAGTATTACAAAATTAGAATTTTCATTAATATTACTTAAAATAATAACAATGCATAAAATGTATATGATGATGTTTCCCATACCATAAATCATATAGATTTTTCAATTGATTTTATAGAACATAGTACAGATAGAATTCAATTGTTGTAGATAAATGAATAATATTATAAGGTATCATTGTTGACTTATCATCTATTCTACCATGTTCCTCATTGTATGATTCCTAATATCCAATACAGAATTTTATTTTGGCGTTCTATGTGTATTATTTTGAAAAAAATTGACAATATTTTAGATGATTGGTGAATTATAAGCACAATTATTCACAATAAAAATTATATTGGAGAATCCAAATACCTTACCTTAATATTTTTTACATCGATCTAATACACATCAAACTTTGAAAATGTATCGAATTAATGTTTAATCATAAACAAAAACCCATACAAACCATTTTCATTAATAAAGCATACAACATACATATAACCACCACATTATGAAGTACCCATTGTTCAATATACCTCACGATGTATAAGATCCAATAATGCATTTAATGTTTCACCATTTATATTAAATAGTAAATTTTTCATTTTTCATAATTATTAATGTATCACAAACATATATATATACAGATTTTCAATGGAATAAATATAATTATCAATATATATGGATTATTTGAATGCACTTATCATTTTAAAGTCCCATGAGAGTAATACAATGGTTTTTTGGCTTAGACACCTCTGTAACCTTATAATGCAAAATTTTATTTTTTGAATTATCCTTTTATATAATATATAAACAAGTCACCATATTCTCAATGGGATAAAAAACACACTAATGTATATATAATAAATTTTGTTCCTAACTATGAATGAAAATCCATATTTTATAAATAAGACACTCAACTCAATTTTATGTTTTTAGAATAAACATATTAATATTTTTCCAATTCACGAAATAATCCATTTTTAGACATATATCAAATGTTCTTACCTTTAATGATATAAATTTGGTATCATTTCAAACAATAATAACTAAATAGCCATTATTTATCTCTATCATACTATCATGTCCATGTTTATCAACAAAAATGTGTGATGTGCACTAACTATCCAACAACCATGTATTAGAATTTGAGAAATTGATTTCTATAAAACTCAAATCCCAATTAATTGATGGATTATATATAATAACACTTATCAAAAACAAATACCAACCAAAATTATCTAATATGTCTAACATATGGGTGACCACAAAATGATCAATGAGATTTTGGACAAAATCTAAAACAACGATATATATATCATTATCATATTTTATATATTTCTATTGTGAAAATTCAATAAAAGTACTCCTACTGGAAAAGATAAAACCATATATTATATTTAGTTACTAATAGTATAACCATATTCAATTATGAATTAAACTACTTTAACATATAAATAACTCATAATTATATATGGTAATCAATCATGTCAATATTCTCATATATTAATATTTGATAGTATTGTGGATAAATCTTTATACTAATTTATCAAAAGGAGCAACACAACTCTATAACTATTATTAATTGAAAAAAAATATTTATACACATGATCCTACCATGAAAAATTGATAGAATAAAATAATAACAAAATTAATCCAAGATTACCTCCATATACTTTCTTTTGATATTTTTAAAGTGTGTTTTTTCAGGTCCCCGAAGAAACAACTACTTGGTTCTTTAATATGATTGAATCCTATAACCATTAGAATAATTGAACACTTCAGTAAGAGATATATTGTCCAAAAATTATTCTAGATCTTACTCTTTATAAAAAAAGAATTACGCATTTTAGAGTCTTTGAGATTTGTGGGAATAATCTCGTATCGCCTATAATGAAATTATCACTCCACTTTATATTGAATGTATTAATTAAATGAAAAATCCCATTAGAATAAATAAAATATAAAATTTTATGTAATTTATTAATATTTTTTCACACTTTTATTTACTAATAATAACACTAATACATTTTAAAATATTTTCTATAGTATACACATAATCTTATGTTGGGTTTTCAGCCAACAATAATCGATAATCACTAGAGAATAATTTACTGAAGAATATTTTATACTGATGTCACAAAGATAATGATTTGGTGGAAAAAAACACGATCAAACATCCAGCATGTTATGGTAAACATCACCACACCATGATATATGCTTTAGTGTGTATTTTTAGATTGATTAAAAAAATTTACGACACCATTAATCACACCTTTATAAAAATTTGATAATAGTCATTCCATAACATAAAATTATAATTATACCCAAGATATTAAAAATCAGGACAAAACCATGAATAAAAGTAGTAAAAATAGAATCGAAAAATGAATTTATGGTGTAATAGAGTCTGTTATATCCTTAAAAACACAAATATCAGATATCGTAGAGAATACCTAGTGGAATAAAAGTTATAACAAACTAAACATTCATTATACACCATGGGAAGAGTCAAACCAAATGGATTTTTTATTATAAAATTGTTTCAATAATCGGCATAAAAACCAATTATAAATCTATGAAAATATATTCCATAGGCATGCCGTTGAACAAGCAGAGTACAAAATTTCTTATAAAAAGGGGTATATATTTTTAATAATCAGTCTTCTTCTATTGAAACATTATATGATCCCAATTTAAAAATAATAAAAAATTTAAAATTTAAACTATAAACTTTATACAACTAGATTTTGAATAATCGATATATTTTAATATATTATTAATGGAAATCACATAATATAGGTTTTGGTTGAATATTTAATGATTATGGAATTATTGAACCGATGACACTGAATTTATAAAATGCTTCCCATAAGAAATAATTTTTAAATTATGTCAATTATTTTCATGAAATTTACATAATCCCGAGGAAAAATAAATTCCTATTTCAGAATAATGGATAGGAATTTACTAAAACATTAAATACCTTCAGTATGAATAAACTATTTTAATCTCGAAAATTCAGTATCAATATCACTATGAAAACATTCTCTTAGATATAGGTTAACTATATATTTTCCAAAATATATCTCATTAAATTTTAGTTATAAATAACTGATAACCAATATAGATTAAAATTGTAAAAAATAATGGTACACCAGATTTAACTATTTAACAATTTACGGGTATTTATAACATGTGAATTATTTAAATTACAATTTTTCTCTCAATAAATTTTACAATATAAACATTCAAAGAATTTCATTCCATCCAAATATTAATATAAAGGTAAAATCCCTACACATTTAAAAAATTAGGTCTAGCAATATAATACAAGAAATTTTTACCAATTCACTTATCAAGGGGTACACATTAACATATTTTATGACTACATAGTATTATTTAATGAATATTTTGTTTACTAATGCTCATAACACAATTAAGATGGAATTTATTATATTTAACAATAAATAACATATCCCCTTTAAAACATTCAAACATCTATAACATAATTTAATTCGAATATAGTTATTTAAATTTAAAAAAATTTGACATGGGTTTATTAAAAAATATAGTAAAACAATTGTCATAAATGTCTTACACAAAGTTCGAGAAACATATGGTGATTTTTGAGCACCTAAAAACATCAATAGTGATCTTATTCAACTTCAAAAGTACAATAGTGACACCTAAATTGAATAAAAAACAATTATATAACAAAAATAACAAAATTACATAATATCTATAAATCTATAATTCTGAAAATTGAAAGATTAATTTAAAAATTATCTTATAAAAACCATAAAAAAATTTAGTAACATAAATCCCTAAATTCCTTCAAGGGAACAACCTTAATTATCCACCCAATAAATTGAATAAACCTATGATAATACGTACCTAAAATCAATTTCCATGAAAATAATGATGAATATTGTGTAATCAACCAAAATAGCCATCCATGGAATAAAAAAGGCAATAAATATTAATTCATATGAATTTTAAATGTGTTCGTGGTCATAATCATGAAATAGAAATGTATAGTTATTTATTATAAGAGAATTGAATTAAAAGGGAAGACAAAATGAGTAGGAAGTATTTCAATTGATTCATGCTTGAAATAGAACCTAATATTCATCTTGAAATAATGAAAAACACGGATGATGTGAGGGGGAGGCTAGAGATCCATCTAAGGTTATCTCTTTTAAAATAGGGTAATGGATTTTATAGGATACCCTAATAGGGTTAATAAATGGGATTTATTAAATAAAAAATTATTATTCAAAAATAAATATAATTCATTCATATAGGTAACAATGGAAGGGATACTATATATCTCTTTGGGACATCCAGAATACCAAGATTTCTTCCTAGGAAACTTGATATATGAAACCCTCCACTAGGTACTAATTACCAGCTCTAATCAGTGTGATATAGGTGGTTCCACTACTACAACACCAGAACATTTGGTCCTTATTATGAATATCAAAACATTTCCAAAATTACATGTGATTCTATCCTAAAACACCTGATATCAAAATCCAAATCCTCAAACCAATAATGAACCCTAAATTGGAATAATAAATTCGAACAAAACAATGTTTTAACTATTAATAGACATCTAAAAACCATAATTCACTATATCCAAGAGATGGGTAATTACATCACTATGAATAAAATAAATTTTGACTTTATAATTTTTCTTAAAAAAATATACATTTTTTTATTATATTTCTTTTCACTATCATGTTGTTTCCTATCTGATAATCCAAGGTGTATGGTTTTCTTTTATTTTTATTTTATTTTATTTCTATTTAGCTAGTTTATCATCTTTTATTCAATTTTTTTATGAGTTCGGAATATAATTATATTGTTTCTTCTTCATTTATTTTTTCATTTTTTTACTATTTTCTACAATTCCCATTATCTTATTCTATTCTTTTCATTATAGATTAGCATAAATCATGTGAAAAACACTGAGTGGAATTACTGCACTGTGATGGTTGATCTGTATGAAAGAGATCACAATTATTTTTTGAGGACATATAAATTAGTAATTAAATACTATATTTATCACTTTATCATCCATACTTTTATTTTTTATGATACAGTCGTGACACTATGCATATTTAAATGATTAACACCATTCATAGAGATTAGTGAGTCTCTATATAATAAAATGAAATTAAGGTTTATATATTCTTGAAATGAATTAATTAATGATTTGGAAAATGATAAATAGACGGATATATAGGACTCTAGAATACAATATTTTAATATATATTATGATGTTTATATGATTAGAACACCATTATGGTGAATAAATTTGTGGAATTACATAATTTAACTCATGGATGGAAAATAATCATTCTATGAATTGAGATTTTCATTTCTATTTAAGGAATATGGATATATCAGGTTGTGTATGATTTTTCAATGGTTGAGAATCATAGGTTAATATCACCAACACACTAATACCTCCATCAAATATATACAATTCAAATTACTCTATAAGGGTATAACTCAAATTTGGGTGGGTGATAAGAGATTTCATTTATTTATTATATCTTGTAATATATACTAGTTAAAAAAACCTTTTTAATTTCATATTTCATGTATGTTATAGAAGAAAAAGAGGAATTATATTTCTTTCTTAAAGGTATTGCCACATGAATGACCACATAAATGAGATATGAGTTTGTAATGAAATTTTTAGAGCCCGTAGGTCCAATAGAGGTCATTAAAGACATATGGATTAGAAAGATGAGTTTCATAGAAAAAAATTCCATAATTATAGTAGAAATGGTAACATCATAAGAAGTAAACACAATAGACTTGATTAAAAATAGTATTATTTCATAACAATCTTGAAATTTTCCTGATGGTGAGAGAGATCTATCATCTACCACCTATAATAATGAAAGCATCGAAATATGATCCTGCATAGTCATTGAGGTATGATATTCTCTATGAGATCAAGGGATTGAGAGGAGACCACTTATATACCAATTATTGGTGACTAATGATTTATCGTAGTCCATCCAAATTTTCCTCTCATTTCAAACAACTTGGTATTCACTATCTTAACTATATGGGAATATATGAGATCACCACCATACCTAATATCTAAATTGGTGGCCTTGTGGGGGTAATTAATGAAATTATAGTAAGGTATAATTATATTTTTTTAGAAGGGTATAATTATTTTGAGTTACAATATTTGTTAAATAGAGTTGTTAGATATACGAAAACAATTTTCATTAGGGATACATATGAAATTCAATATCCCAGTAGGAAGATAATGTGATTTATATGAGTTATAAAAAGGAATTTATGATTTCTATTTCATTAATTGATATATTTGATTGGATACATTATTTTCTTAGGGAAAAGAAATTAATTTTTAATTATTGAGCTACACATGGGTAAATAAATTAAATTTCAAACCATTCCAAAATATTAAACACCAATAATAAAAATACACTACCCCCTTAAATATTGTATAATGATGAGATTTTTTAAAGAATTTCGTCATTTATTCAATTTTTATTATGTAGTATTTGAGATGAAAAATTCAATATAATCCTATGGTAAGAATCTATGGATTATATTTAATAATATATTTGAATAAATATTTAATCTTGAAAAATGAGAGTGTGATAGAGGTAGGTGAAAATGAAGCATGAATTAAGAATGATTTATTTTATGAAAGGTAAAATATATGATGTTTGTTATTTTAAAATATTAAAATTTTGAGGAGTCTGGATATTTTGGGATGATTTTTACAATATGGACCACTATATATATTTTTTATCATATCAATCCATCGGTATTTTATATGTTATGAATTATATTATACCAAAATTGTAATTGTTAATGATAAGGGTAATTTTATGTTAATAGATTTTTTATATACTTTTATAGATTATAGATTATATATTAATGACTAAAATTTTGTTTTTAGTTTTATATAGTTTTTATAGAAAGGTAAATTAGAGGAGTTCATAAGAACCACATTTTCATCGTATAATATTTTTATATTTTGATCAAGTTGTTTTGCTAACAATCCTTAAAAATTCGTGAATTATATATTGTTATAGAGAATTTCATAGGGTCCTTTCCATTATTTCATTGGTGATTAAAATCATATAAACTATACATTGACAATAAAATGATGAAAATAAATGTTTGGACCAATGTAAAAGAATTTGGAATCATGGAATGCCACACAACACATCACAAATCTAAACCATTTTCAACAACATAAAATCAATCATTAATAATGGATTTTCTTAACTATGATTGAAATCAATTTTTGACAGATTATTAATCTATAAGAGTAAATAAAATGTCATGTAAGTAGTATTTAATCAAAAAAGTTTTGAAATCAAGGAAATGATTATTTAATTTTAAAATTCTTTATGTACTTCTTTCTTTCTATAAATATTGAGGATGACTAAAAAATATGTTACTAACGATAAGATGAAATTCAATTTTTATGCAACAAAAGGTAGCTGAATACTTTATTATCACTATTAAATTGATTATTATAGATTATATATAATATAGACTATGATTTATTTTTATAAATATATTAATTTTAAATAATAATTGAACAATTATGTTCTTCATAATGAAAATTTATGGAATATAACAAATACATTGAAACTATTATTATATGATTGAGATTTATTAGTATAGTTATAATAAATATCCTTAATCGTTTTAAATACACATAATTAATAATTTTTAAAAGAAAATAAAATATTATTATAATACCTAATGAATTAAGACATTGTATTAAAATTGATACGTTAACATATCTTATCTCCTTGTATTTTTTCAAAACATCTCAATTTTGAATAATAATTTTCATTAAATAAAAAATTTAATACCCATATATTTTACATTTATTTCACATATAATATATCACTAAAAAATAATTTTCTATGGTTTAAACATGAACTACAACATTGTCTGCATGTATTGAAAAAATGGAATATAAATTTTTAACATTTGTGGGATCTTCTGAAATATGGACTGTGTTACTTTAACGCTTATAAAATTTATAAAAAATACAAACTTTAATAAATAAAAATATCATATTATATTTCAATTATAAAAAACACAAACTACATTTTCATGACACCTCCACCCCTAGGAGGATCAATACCAACTTAGTGAGGAAGCTCAAAATATAAGTTGGTAATAAATAGACATCTTCTGTTTTTGTGGGTTTGTGTGTGTATATATATATATATATATCCATTATCACTCAATAGTATCCTATTACTAATGAAAATAATGTACATATCAATTATACATCTTATCGTAGGAGGTAAGATACACTCTATAATATATTTTCTCAAAATATAGAAAATGATATTTTTGAATAATCACCTTATAGGGGTAAATAATTTTTTATATCATATATCCATATAAAATCACATAAATTAATTAATATCTATACTATACATTCCAATTTATTTTCACCATCATTAGTAGTGTTTCAAATATATATAAATTGTTAGTTTAAATATAAAAAATTCTACAAACCATACATAGGGCTACCTCGATTTCTAAAAGTATAATATAAAATGAATATTATCTCAATGAAGTATAGAAGTAAATAATTTAGAAACATTAATAATGTTTATCACTACAAAATATAAGAATACCCAAAACAAGTCTAGAAAATTCTTATTATTAGACATAAAAAACATATTTATCCAATAAGATACCGTATGACAATTGATTTAAATGATGGAATATTAATAAGTTCATAAAAATAGTATAATAATAAATATGAATACCCAATATGACATTAAGATAACTAAAACCCTAATAATCGTGTTGTTCCTCGATAATGTCAATGAAAAAATACAAGGCTGGGTGAAATTTATTAAAAATGTGACTTATATTTTTTTATTCACATAAATAGTTAATCTATCCAAAAAAATAAGTTTAAAAACCAAAAAATGATAAACCCACAATATATTAGAGTGTGAATAGATATGTGTTACATAAATTAAGAATATCAATGTTTTATAAACAACCTAAAATAACTAACACACAATGAAAAATAATAATTAATATATAATGCGTTATGAAAATTCTGAAAACTAGGAGTTATGAATCAAAAATAAAGTACCCAATAAATTATATAATAAAGAACACTATTAACACAAATTAGATGTTGAAATGTAAATTTAATTCGATGGATCCATTTATATAAAATTTCAAAAGGTCTCTCATTCAATATATTTGAAACCATTAACTAAACCCATCATAATGTACCAGTCCACTTATAAAAACATAAACCATCGAGGAATCATACAATTAGATTCCCATGATCAACATGATATATTGAAAAACCCACTTCAGTGGAATAAAATTGTAAATTTGATTTCTAACATGTTATGTTTACCTCAATAGATAGGAAAATAAACTATTATAATAATAATATACGAGTTATAAAATAAAAACCTCTTAATTGAATACTTATAAGATACAGAAAAAAAGAAAATATATTAAATGTGATATCATAAGAAAAAGTTATTATAGAATCAAATAAATTTCTATCTATAAGGTGTATAAAATTCGTTTTTCAATTCAAGTATTTATATTAAAAATTATAGGAAAATCATAAAACGATGAATTCTGAATTATTTAGGATCAGTTGTAATTGCATCAGAAGTAGGGTTTTCCTCATTTGATGATCTCGGTGTTGGACCGGTTCTTTGGATGAAGTTATTTCTTCAAGAAAATAGTTGTCATAAATCATGTGGATATGTTTTTTATGGAAGAAATAGTCATGCATATTTTTTTACTATAATCCTATAAAATTGATGTAACTACATTTTCAATCAACACAAAAAACTATTAATTAAAAAAATTATTATTAGGATGATTAATAAAATTAGTGTTATTTGATTTTAAAAACTATGAATAATAGTATAAACTATCCAAAAATTTGCACAAATTTATAAAATCATAAAAATGACTGGATGATAAAAAAACATTGATTTAATTACCCATGAAATATGTCCATTTGTATAATAAATAATGTATTAAAAACACTTCTGGAATTTTTGATTCCAATAAATTTCCAAAAAAATAATCTTATTATAAAATTTATATCCCCTTATGAAGATATTTTTCACCCTTTTATAAATATTATCATTATCCACCTTTAAATAATTTTTTATTTAGTGTTTCTTCTCCTTTAATATTTTTTAAAAAATGAACTACAGTAATAAATCATATTCGAAAAAACTACCATCTATGAAAGATAATATATTTTAGAAACTTTTCCACAATATATTTTCATCTTGGGATCCTATGAAAAAAAAATATTGCCTTTTTTATAATTTATAATAACATTATTCATGAAATGGATGTTGAATAAATCAAAAACCTATTTCAATGTTATAGATATAATTCATGTTAGAAATAACACGAAACAGTTAGTCACAATATATTTCAAAGAATATTTTTTACAAACTTCGTGTAAAAAAGAAAAAAAAATTTAAATCATTTTATGAGTTTTATTATATTCATCATAGAATTAAAAAATTACTCACAACTACATAAAATTCAATTTTATATAAACTATTGTCCTTCTACAAATATACAGGTACCAAAATAAAAAGATAATAACTATTCAATGTTATTTTATGGTAAACCGACCTGATCATATTTTATCAAAGATGGTAAAAAATAGAATTATATAAATATTAAACTCTCAAAAACATAAACTTTCAATATATAATATGTTAATTAATGAAAATAAAATTACAACTCCCCTCAATAAATGTAATTAAATAAATATAGTAATAATAAGTTATAAAATGTAATATTTTCAAAAAATATGACAAAGAATAAGTTTGGTCTAGTGAACATAAAAATATATTTACCAGGTACAAGGGTTAATTTTTCAACTGTCGTTACATAAGAACGTAGGTTATAAATAAAATAAGTCTTCAGAACATAGTCCTTCAAAAATATTGATCTTCATGGAAAAAAGATTATTAGAATTTTAACTAGTTTTGTCTTAGTGTGTTCATAAGAAGCAATATCCCTTAATATAAAAGATAGTGACAACATGAAATATTAAAATTAATTGAGGGAGAAAATTTTCCCCCAATGAAACTCTCTTGGAAATATTGAAAAAAAAATTCTTCACAAGGAAAAATGTAATTTGATTGATATTTTGATCTTTTAGTAGGTTTACTTACAATTCAAAAAGAATGTATTTTGGGATCCATTTGGACATACATTTTTCCAAATATTTTAATTATGATTTCATTAATTGTATGTTATTTATTTAGGATTCTAATATATAACATAAATTTGATATCACCATTTTTAGGTTCAGTATATTTTACATTTTTCCTAAATTTTTATTCTTCCAATCATCAAATATTGGGTGATCTTATTATGATTTTATAAGTAATCTTAATTTATAATCAACTTTAATGTTAAAAAATTTACACTTATGATAGTTTAACCTAGAATATATCTATTAGTCACACACTTATGTTTATAAAATTAATCGAAATTCTTAGTAAATTCTTCAGACATCTAAAAAACACAGTCATTAGTTAACTAAATTTTTAGTGAATTTGTAATATTTATCTGTAACACTCTCACATTTATCCATTATTCCATTTCCCGAATTTGAAAACTAGTTTTATATAAACAAATATCTAATAAATTTGTACAATAAATATCATATTATGTCTGACTTTTATCACCAATTGATTATAATAATATTTCATGTCAAGATTACGATTTGTAATTTATTAAATAGCCATATTTCACATTAATCATTTATCAAATTATTCAACATTAGAATAAAATCTAGTGAACTATTTTAATAACACAACTATCTTCCTATTAACTATTGGAAGTATTATCTTTTTCAATATATCTCAAAGTATCCAATTATTTCAATATTTTCATTCATTTCCTCTTAAAATATATTTTCAATGGTCTCTAATAATTTATTTTACAATCTATAAAATGTATTTAAATATGATAAGGATTCCTAAATTCATATAAAATAAGCTTATATGATTCTTTATTATCACCACCATCATTCCAATGTTTCTCTTCACTTATTTAAACACTATCATGTCCCAAACATTGATTCAATATTTCAGGGAATTTGCCTATTTACTGTTCACAAAATTAATCACAACAATATCATTTAAATGTATGTGGTTTATCCTTACAATGTAATGAAACTAAATATATGGTATTTTTAAAATAATCCAAATTTATATTCATTTTATATCTCTATAAATATCCATGAAACTATCAAACATCATTAATTTCTTGATCAAGTAATTATGTTTTAACTTAGTAATAGGCATAATTTCATTAATAAAGGTTGTTCTAAATCCAAAATCTATAGGTATAATATGAATGAATGTTCCTACAAGTAGATCATCCAGTAGTCCCTTTTTTCAAGTGATTGAAAAGTATTCAAAAATTTTATCAACTTTAATTAATTTGAGAAAATATTTCATAAAATATATAATAATACACATGACATTCTTCATTGACAATTGATTTATTAATCTGAAGAACTTTTAAAATTATGAAAATAAAAATTATAACATTTTCCAGATTCCACATATAGTTATATTAAAAGAAACATGTATTTATAAATTAATATAAATAAAACCTAAAAAGGTATCTACATCATTAGTGTTTAACAAAAAATCACCTTTATATACTCATGAAAACATATCAACATATTTATAAATAATATTAATCATTTGGGTCAGTAAAAGGATGATTTATACACCAATATTAAAATTTAATGATACCATCGAGTCACATAAATAATTGATTGATTTATATGAAAAATAAGATGTATTTTTTGGATTTATATTCAAAAATTCATCAATGTACATAGCACCTACCATCAAAAAAATAATTTTCTAGACCACACTATTATGTGTATGGAAATTGGGAGTTAAAATCCTATAAAACTAATTGAAATAAAAAGTTGTAATATCCATATCAATGATAAATATAGTGACCTGATCTAATTCTAATGTTAACCAAATTAAAATTGTAGGAAAATCATAGTAGGAGTTGAAATATTATAAATAACTTCAAATATAAATTTTCATCCACCTCAATAGTTCAAATACAAAAATAATGATACTATGATAATTCCAAAAATTATCAACCCGAGATTTATTAGAATAAAAAAATAAGAATCAATAAAATTATGTTTAATGTAATTTTATAAATAGATACAATGAAATAAAATAATTCATATGGTAGATACAATAGAAATTAAAAAATAGGAGAATACATAATCACAATGAAATTACCCCTAAAGGATATTATAATAAAATTTCAATCCCAATGAATAAATGTAATCACAATTTTTATGTAACGTATCTTTAATTTTAAAATTTTAAAAGTTATATCTTTCAATATATATGAATACAATGACTAAAATTGTTCGAAAATATTTTTAGCTTCTATAAATTAAAATATCATCTTTATCAACATATAAGAAAACCTTAATCAAAATTACTATTAAAAAATACTTCAATAAATCAATAGTTCTTCTCTTTAAATTCAATCATAATGTTTTTCTTAAAACCTTACTACTTGTCTTAACTATCCATGTTATTAATTGAGTATCTATAACTATAATAATACAAGTCCAAATATCCTGCATCTTATCAAAATAACTATATTATAGAATAATTTTATTGGATTCCACTATTTTTAGGTTTCCTAAAACTAATTATGTAATATTGGTATGTCCCAAAACAAAAACACATTTACATTACACTTAATAACACACTCGTAGATTCGGTATCCCTACATCACTACAACTGAATCTTACCCACTCCCTATACATCCAATGTTAATTACCAAATAAAGAAACTGTAATGAAAATTAGATAAATTATTCACACAATCATAACATTTTATGAGATAATATAATAATGGATAAAAAAATTTAAAAAAAATTAATTAGGGGAATCCCAGAAAACAATCCCCCCTTAAATTCAATAATTATTGTTTACATCATAACGTCACACGGAATTATAGACAATAACATAAAATTGGAAAAGAAGGAAAATTCAGAGAAAAATAGAAAACTATAACTTAGAAAGATTTTTATTATTTTAATTATAATATACCACCTAATGGGAAAAATTACAAATATATCCTTATATGAGTACACAAATATTTAAAAATTAGGTAAATAATCTAACATGATAAATAATAGTTTTTTAAAAATGATTTATTTAATAAAAAAAATTTAATCAGGAAAATACATTATAAATTTTCATACCTATAGAACCAACCATTAAATATCCACTAGAATACACTCTTAGTCAAATATTATATAAATATTTTTTACTTATAATTCATTTAGGTGACCTATAGAAATATGGTGTCTAATATTCCTAATCCATTACAAACATTTAAAAGGAGAATTAATTAAATTGATTAATATGAATTATTGTAAAATATGGTCTGTGAACCCATTAAAATCTGTGTGATGAGTAAAGAAAATAACAATGTTTATACACAGCAACATAACTAAAAATAATAATCAGATAATTATTTTTAAAAGTATTCCTTTTAAATATTAAATAAAATTCCATCATAAATAAAAATAATGTAGGATTTATTGGATAACTAACATGATATATAAAATTAATTCAAAAGTATGAAAAATTATAATTATAACACAAAAAGAAACCATTAACGCTAATAATATTATAAAAAACATCGAGTTTCTTATTGAATATATTTTATAATAATTAATTTTACATTTGAAAAAGAATTATTTTAATTTTAATAAAATTTTAAAAGTAATGGTTCAAAAATATCATATAATAATATTTGTGAGCCACAAGGGGGTTTACAATCAATACCATTATAACCCACTTGGATTTTTTTTCAATTAAAAAATCCAGAAATCAATTCCCTATAATTAATAAACCAATAATTATAATGAATGAAAATTAATTACCTAGATAAATAATGGGTCGTATACTCCAGATGAACTCCCAATACTCTTAGTAATGAATTAAATGTCTTCCTTAATCTTCTTAACCGTAAATTAAAAAATGAAATATTTAAATACATAAAATAATATATTGAACAACTGATCATAAAAGTAACTATGATGAATTAAATAAATACACGCTCTTTAAACACTTCTGAGATTTACCTAATAAACTAATAACACCCACTTCAATATTATTCATTAAAATGAGGTAAAAAAGTAAAAGGATTGAAATTGAAACTACCTCGCTTTCATGGCCTATGTATCTTGAATAAACCCCTTTAATTTTTTAAAAATAATTGAATGAAAAGAACAAATTTACAACAGTTCTAAAAAATGGTTAATATGACTAGGTACTTAATCTGATTCAATCAGCCACTCGAGGATCTACCAATAACCCAATGGATGACCATTATTCATCTAGTGTAATCCTAGTGGGTTTTGTCCCAATGTTTTTCTCATGAAGTACCTACTAGTAGTCTACCATTTACCTGATGGATTATTACAACCACCACCTTGAAAACTAATCTCTAAAAAATCTAAGACACAACATTATACCATTTGAATCATCCCATCACCCAAAAGTATTTACTTAAAAAATACAAATACACCAAAACTAATAACTATTTTGAACAAAATATAAAAATTCAAATAACCCCAAATCATTCTCTAAATAATATTTTAAATTTAAATGTAAAATTATCATTCAGTAACTAAATGAATACAATGTTTATTACATTGAATGAAGAAAAATATAATTTATTACAATGAGAGCCCCACAGAAACTATAGTCAAAAGAAACATTAATATCATCCCAGAAGAGACAAGAAAATGTCTTAAATAAGACAAACCATGTGGTGTTTCTTATTTTATGTCACAGTCAGTTAAATAGGTCCCATATATAACCTCATAGATCACTCCAGATATCAAAATATAAAAAATCAATATTCATACAAATCATGTATAATAATATTTAATTTCATGATGGTTAATGATTAGGGATAAAAAAGTATTCTTTAGTACCACGTGTTTTACTATAATGATCAATGTATTAGTGCATTAGAACACAATACGAAAAGTGCATGATATAAGCATTCTCACAAACCTACATCTAATGATTACACTATAGAAATTTTTTTTCTATATCTCCCACTTACACTGAATAAAATATCCCCAATTTTTAATACATAGAGACCATATATAACACCCATGTATATAAAAAATATATAATTATTCATAATATATACTCTATTATGATCTATATTAATGACTCACTAATATATATCCCTACGATATTTAATTTCATAAATTAAACTATATTATTGGAAGACATGCATGGAAATATTGGGATATAGAGCCTCCTTTCTTGTATAATTTCCCAATTTTCATATCAAATCTGTTTAATGGGATATAAAATGTGTGTAAAAACCTCTTGTATTATAATGGACATACTCACACAAACATTCTCTTTCACAGCATGTAATGAAATAGTATATATATAGTTACAGAGTCTACCACTAACACATTAATTGAATTTTATAAATAAAAATACCTCAATTTCAAAAAAAATAAAACCATATATTGAAATCCAAAATTTCTATTTGAGAATATTATTGTTTTAAAAACAAATAAAACCTTATTATATTCCTCCATATATTAAAGACGTAATTACCCTATTTAAACGAATCATTAAAAAAATTCAACATTAATATGATTTTATTATATTAGATTCTTACAATACCTTCCCATTATTTTGAATCATTACATATATTCCCTCAACTAGTTATCCAAATCCATGATGGAGTTGCATGTGAAATTATGCACACGTCCTTATATTCATGTAGTTACTGTCTAGAAACAATGTCTAATATGATATATTTCAAATAAAATTCTCTAAATATCATAAAAACAATAATAATTATAGAAAAACCCATATTGTGGCCAAAGGGGAGTATAGAATCAAAAAATGTATGGTAAAAATTGAAATAAAATGACAAGTAATAACAACATAAACCCATATGACCATTACACATTTCTAGTAAATTTTTTTATCAATTATCATGATCCATTAATTCACATTATATAAATATAAATAAAAAATCAATTTAAAAAAAGGTCCACTAAGTATGTCTTAGTTTTAAATTAATTTTTATAAAAATACTTTTGAACATAGTCAATTGAAAATTTATCATTGCCTTTACATGAATGTATGATACTAAATTCTACATTCCCACCAATGTTTATGTTTATTTTTTGGACTGTGAAATAATAACTTTGAGATAATCTATATGTATATATTAGACTGCATGCAAAAATTATACTATTATAATATAAATCACACTCCCATGAGTTGGGTCATCCAAAATTGTTGATGCTTTCATGAACAATGAACATACATACATACACTAATTCCAAGGAAATTATTCTTATAATACTAAGATGACTATCACAACACATAATAGGATGAAAATACTAAAGAAGGAATCAAATTACCAAAATCATGTGTGAGAAATGATTCATTAGAATGAAATTACATAATCAATCTCCAATAATGGAACAAGATCACGATAATAGTGCGTTATGTTCATACTCCCATATATGAAATATATTATGATGTAGGGGATTCATTCTGAACCCGTGATAATGTAAATATATTAGTAGGAATTATTTATAACACCCCAATTTTTCATACATTACTATTACATATAAAAAAATATCAACTATATATTAATATGATATACACTAGAACAAAATATTATTAGTGACACCAGAATCATGGATGCCTAAAAACCGATAGATGAAATATCTATTTTATTTCCCATTTTATTATTTATAAAAGGAACCATTATTAGATATATTATTCTTAAAAAAATTACTTCATAACATGTGTAATAGAGAGATAAGAAGATGTGATCATAAATTCGTTTAATAGGTAACATTAAGGTATGTAAATCAGTTCTAATATATAAGAATATGATAAAAATAATGGTATGAAAACATGATCAAATAACATAATAATCATACAAAATCAAAAAATTCAATTTGAAAATCAAACTGAGAATATTTAATTTTAGAAAAAATTCAAAATACAAAAGATAATATAATAATCAATATTCAATCATAATCAATGAGAATATATCATTATAATAAGAAATGTGCTTCTAGAAATCAAATAACTATTGAAAAGCAATTCCATAGACATGTTTCACTCCCAATACTATCATTGAGCATAAAGTCCCTTAATTGTTATGCGTACCTATTCATTTTTAATATTATATCATGAGTAACTTATATCTAGATATTTTCATCATATAAAATGTGTATACTAAATTTTTTATCTCATAAGATTTTATAAAATCCACATTCATTCACCAAACCATGCGAGGGTTGAATCTAACCCACCGATCCTTCATTTATAACATAAAAACTATAACATGGTTTATAATTGAATCACTGACAATATATTCATAATTTATTTATATGTATTCTACATGATCATGAAAAAATTTATCACTTCATCAGAACATATATCAAGGAATGATATGGGTTTTATAAACATATCATCGTCATAAATATAAACCATCCATAAAAATAATTAATATGGATACATTAGATCATAACCCAATAATAAAATAATAAAATAAAGGGATGTTATTATAGATTAAAAATAACAGTAAAAAATCATTGTAACATTTTTTGAGGAAAATAAAATTTAAATTTTCTAATAACATATTTATAATATAAATATTTCTAAAATATTATGGGAAATAATTTAATTGAAATTAACCAAGGAATAATATAATTTATTATAGAAGGAAAATATTTTTCATTATGGTTATGAAATCAATTGGTTCATCATTTATTAAAACAAAAATTAATTTCACTTTTTCATTAAAAATTCCAAACCACCATTTTTGGAAAGCCATAATTAGTTTCCTTTATAAAAATTTGTAATTAAATCATGTTATAGTAAAAAATTACATTCAAAAAACATTTTCCAATTTTTACATCTTTATTGAATTTTTTAAAAAATAGAATATGTACCTAGAAGAAAAGATTCTTGATTATGGAGAAAAATACAGTCGTTTTTCTTTAAAATCATTCATTAAAACTATTAGGATATTGAAGAGTGAAAATAAATAAAATGAAATAAATATGTTGAAAATAAAATATATGAATACAAGATGTACTATTAGGAAGAGTTAGGTAGTATAACTTAATCATTTTAAAATGTAAGCATAAAGAATCCCAATAATAATAAGATTATATCATACAACTCCTACCATAAGTTAGTATTTCATTTTATAAAATATAACCTAGTGTAATATAAAGTAAATTTTTATTATATTATGATAATAGAACCATTATAATACATATAATACCATAAATGATTTACTTACATCTTATTTTCATCAATTCGTTAATAATTATTAATTTTCATCATCATTTCGAGTGTTAACAACTCTATTTTTCACATTGGTTAATGAACATCAATCATGGTTACAACATATACATAATGTTAATAATTTAATAAATTTTATATATTTTCATCTTATAGATAATTATAATTATTAAAAAAATATGGTGGTGAAAATTGAATTGCATCACTAGTTTGAAATGGTAGTCCATACATATGTATATATGACTAATAATTCCATTTTTTATGAAGGGAAATAAAGAAACATAAATATTAATTTATTATCATATAATAATTATTATTTTATAATCATAAATTATAAATGTTATATCTATCCTAATAAATAACCATGAAATAATGAGGGGTAATATCAATTGTAATGTTATGTGGAAGCGTTAGTCCACTTATTCATAAAAGAAAACCATTAATCCCCCATTTGATTCAGAAGAGTGTGTAAATTGTTGTTTCATCCTGATAATAATATATAATTATTTATATGATACCGAGAAATAAGGTTTTTAGAAAAATCATAAAACAATCCCCTAAGAATAATTTGACATGTTAAAGTCAGTAATGATATTAATTTTCTTATAATTTTTTTTAAAATGATGTAAATTAGTTAGAAGTTTCAATTGATATAATGGGATAAACCCCATTATGATGAAAACATATTTCTGAGACCTAAAATAAAATTTCTGAAAAATGAGTACATATTTAATATGTATTAATATTTACAATTGTACTATTAAAATCATTTATAAATATTTTTTATAAATTTTTTATTATCATTCAGACATATACATTTAGTAGTCCGGTCAGAACAGTTTACTATATCATAGTTAATATGGGCTCGGGGTTGTCTGTATGATAATAAATTGAATATAATATTATTTATTTGAAAGTAAAAATATTTAATATGTTGTGGTGTAACAATATACAACCCATAAAATAGGTTTCACAATCAAAATTCCATAAATTTGGTATAAAAATGTCGATATTTCTTCTTCATCAAATCAGCATGTTTCCACGTGGATTCCTTTAATTTGTGAATCATCTAGAGAATATTAACTAGTCTAGTAGTAACGTTCTACAGAATTTTACCTATATTATCTAGGGTTTATACAAGTAGTTAATTATAAGAAATATAATTTTTTATAGATATAATCATCGAGATAATCACATATAATGTATCGTTTATATACTTCCACCCGATAGACACATAAAAAACCTCATGAACCCGTGAGTGGTTAGCTGAGAGTTCCAATAATTCTTCTATAGTAACTACTCGATCAAAAATATAAATTGTACTAGTATATATAGGGATCAAAATTCCCATATTTTTTATCCTCAAGACTTTATTCCATTAACATATTTAGATGTAGACATGGTCCACAACATAAAATGGTAGATCTCATCGATGATTTTTAGTATAATTCCTTTATATACTATATGAAAATATGATATGATACAAAATGGAACTAATTTTAGATTTCATTATCACTTCTATCTCAATTCCAAATATATTTCTTTATCTTACTTCATATCATCATTTCAATGTTTTACACTTTGTTACATACAGGTAATCATAATGAGACATCAGAATGCTTGCGTCAATCCTTTTATTATAATTGAATTTAAAGACGTGAATTTTTTGTTCCCAAACACCTTTAAAATAATGAAAACGAGATATCAACATATCCTCCAAGGTTTGAATAGTAACCTTAGAATGTCTATCTATCTTATAATGACATGTTTTATTGAAACATAGCTTAATATCTAGATCTTTCAGAAGACTTCTCCATAACATTGAACTAATCCTCAAAGCTGGTTCAAAAATAATATAATTTAGTACCCCCGGAAACTTTACCAATTATTTAATGTATTTCTTTGTAAGCCCATAATGGGAGAAATATTTTCAAATAAAAATATATTTCATTGAATTTTTATGGGGATTTAAAATATCCCAATTATAATTATGTCCATTTGATGTTTTTAGGGAGTTTGATGTTGTAATAGATGGTGTAGTTTTTGTATTTACACTATGGTATAAGTAATGGTTTTGAAATACCCTTAAAATTATATGCCTTTGTATTAAAATTGTTGGCATACTAACCACCATAACACTACTATGAAATATCTTTCATTATGTTGTCCTTTTATAAATTTCATTTAATTTATTTTTTTTATTCACACTTCCATGACGAATAGAGAATGTAATGCTTTGAAAATCTTCCAATAATTGATTAAGTATATATATTACTGATTGGACATACACATAGTCCTTGAACCATATCATTCCCTAAAAATCAGGGTTGTTCTCGGGATCAATTCTCACCTTCTTTTACAGAACCACATCCATATTCAACCTAACTTTAATCATTGGATGGATATATGGTTGAACAGTCAATTGAGAAATTTAATATTTCCCCCTTCTATATTTAAAGGTTGATATAGGATCCCATGTATTTATAGAGTAAAATTATTTTCATTACAATTAATTCATTTGAATATGATATTATTATTAATTTAAAGGGGATGCATTTTATGATATTATACTCAACACACAACAATGGTTTTTTTTAAATCTAACGTTGTACACAACTTTGAGTTAAAAAAAATAATATAGCATTATTATTATTTTAAATGATAGTTAATACCAAGATGTTTTGTTAGAGAGAATTAAAATAAATAAGTACAATATTATTATACAATTTTTAAATAATACTACCTTTATCGAATAAATTTAATATGATTAAAATAAGAATTAATACAATATTTAGAAAGAAATAATATAATATTTTTAAGTGATTGGATTACCACCTTTTGATGTAGAACTCTTTTTCAATCAAGTTTTTGTCACTTTTATTTGTTATATATGACAAAATAAACTTCTTATATAGAAATGGGACATCAAAATTTACTTTGGTTGAAATTTTGGTATTTTTCTGATGAAATTTATATTGTTATGAATGGTGAAAAATTCTACATTAGAATTCCAAAATGCCATTTCATATAATTTATTTATATTTTTAGATTATACATTTAATTTTATTTATAGTTTAATAGAATTATTTTGTTATCAGATAATAATATTTTTTCATTGGAAGTAATTTCAGTTTGAAATTGGATATGAACATAGGTCAATGTATTGATAATTATTTCTTTTTCAAAACTTGTTTTTTGGTATTGACAGCAGAAATCACATTGAAATTAATTACTACAACATCTTTGTTTTGAATATGGAAAAATAGATTCCAAATTTTAAATTAAAAGTTACAAATTGGATGAATAAGTACATTTTATTTTTAGACATTATGAGTAGTAACTTCAGTAATTATTTTATTTACTATTGTTAAAGGGTAAATCAAGTAAATAAGGTTAAAAAATAAGACTATAATTAAAAAACTACCCTAAAACCTATAATAATCCTATTTAAATAGTTAATCACAACATTGGACATCCTCAGGTCGATTTTGGGACCCCATTTATCCACTTGTTTGTGAAAATGATATTTTATAAAAATTGATTTAAAGTAAAGAGAAATATATAACATAAACAGGTATAATTTATTAAAACAATTTTAATATGGGGATATATAATTGATATATTTGAATATAAATAAAAAATATAAAACTAATAATATTTCCTACATCATATTATATTATTTATAATTTTTAGACATTAAATATATAAATTTACATATGAAACAATGATGACGCAGTGGAAGATACATTAATAATGGATTCAAATAAATTATATTATATATATTAAAATAAAATAAATTTATTATTTTTATGTCATCCATAAATTGTATGGATGATATTGACGTATTGTATTTGATTTTATTCCTTTGGGTTTTAGAAAAAATGTTTTTATGACTTTAAAAAAAATCCAGCACTTAATAGTGTCAAAATTTACATAAATGAGTTTTTAAAACGGTTATTATTTAATTAAATTATATTACGGTCCAAAAAATCAATGAGTCGTCCAACCAACTTATATAAGGTCAAAAATTTAAAAAATTATCCAATTATGGTTCTCTTTTAATTTTATTGTAAATATAGTTACCAAATATTTTGTAAATCTAATAAGACATGTTAAGAGTTAATGTTTTTAATTAATAGATAATGATCAAAGAGAAGGATATCATAGTGACCTAAACTTTTCAAAAACCAATTGGTAGAATGGTTTAGACCCAAAATAATATATACATTTAAATAAATTATTTCGGGTAAATTTTAAATCTAAATTCAATTTATAGTAAAATAATATTTCAAACCATCCTAAAGTGCCCCTCCATCCTCTTATAAAAGGTCACCTCCTCAACCCACTTTATCACACCTCTCATGCAACTTGGATAATCCAAATTCTGCTAAAATAAGTTCCAAAATTTCATCTCTTCATCTTCAAAGTCTTACCTTGGACAGAAGGAAATTCAAGACATCCCTTTGGCTCCAATAAAAAGGCGTTACACTTTTAGAGGTAGTATCTTCTCTAGAGTTTATACAAATTATTTTACTTCTTGAATCTCTATTGTATTCTTATAATTTGTAACACAAAAAAACATGTATCCTCAATATACTATAATATTTTTTGGGGAATGATTCGAACTATACTTACACACACCTCCTTATAATTGATACGAATTCACTATTTTTATGTATGACGAAATCCTAATTCACAAAACAATGATTATTTAATTTTTCCCTACCACCTCTCATAGTGGAAATTATAAATGAACTAAATTTATATATGATATATATTATATTTATATTGTCTCTATTCCTCTGTGTGTTTGATTTATAGTATACCTTTATGCTTTCAATAATGTGTATGTACGATAATTTCATTTGAGGAAGTGTGGACTACTGCTCCCTCAAAGTGATATGAGTCGTTCATGCAATACATGTAACATATTAAATATGGAATTAACGAAAATATATATTTTATATAAAATATGATATTATACTTGAATTATAATATACCAATGTATCATTTATTATTCATTCCTTTAAATATGAAAAAAGAAATTGAAGTAGTGTTCATGAATACGTACGACTTACCGTGTCCATGAATAGTGCATTTCATTTATTATCTCCAAATGTTATGTAATACTATTAATAACTATATATAATAGATATATATGATATTAAAATTATGAATAATATTCTGGAGATAATGTAATTTTGGTCGCATGTGTAAATTTTAATTATAACATTTTCATTTGTGACTCAAGTACCGAACATCGACAAAACGACAGATATGAACATGAATAACTATTGGTGAGTTATAGAAATTAAATATGTGATATAAAATGAAAATAAAATTGGGAAAAAATGTGATTTAAGTTGAAATTAACCTATATTTATTTTTTATTAATATAAAGAACGAACGAGACAAGTCATGCATAATGTAAGGCAATTTGTATCAATATCCTTTCATCATGGAATATTTTTGTATATATATGACCTTATAACATATGGTGTATAATTATAAAAATTTAATTTAATTTAATTAAATGGTTTTCAAAATTAATATTTTTCTATGAAGTTTTTTACTAAACAACAAAATGAATGTTTCATTTTAATGTACGTGGTGACAATGACCTTTCTGCAACCACGAAAATTATTTTATATTTGGATTCTATATCAATATATTGTATTTTTAAATGAAATAGTTAATATCATATAACCTTTTATGTATTTTGGTCTTGAAAATTGATTTTAGAAATCATTAATTATTTCAATATATTGAAATGATATATTTTGATTGCAATGTTGAAATTTTATTTTTCTTTTATGTTTGTTTTCTGTGTTATAAATATGTTATCATTTCTAGAAATTTTTTACTTATATGAGGGGTTCCATGATAAATCAATGACATGTGATCCTTTGATAGCTCTCTAGTGAATTAGGTAATGTGATAGAAGTAAATGTTAATGTTTCTTCTAAGAGATTTAGAGAATATATCATGATGGGTATTCTAAGAATAACTCCCTCCATAGCTGTGAAAGCTTCAATGTGTGATTGTAATGGATTCCACAAGTTAGATTTATTATTTATTATTTCTATTTGTTATTCCTAAATCTTATTATTTCTTGAGGTAATTTTTAAGAGCATATGTTTTATGATTGAAAAGTATGATTTCTTGATCTGTATGTATTCATGGACTAATGTTTACTTCCCTTATTTTATATTTATTATAGACCTTTTAATAAACATCCAATTTTTTTGAAAATTTTTTTCACATGGTATATAGAAGGGTACGAGAATGGAATTATTCATGAAGATTTATATAAAGAAATCATTTCCTATTTTTTTAAGGAGTTTTATTGTTGTGGAAAAATTAGATGGAGTAGAAGTGTCTACTTTTTATTATTTTAGATGTAATAGTTAAGGACTAATTCTACATAACTCTATTTAAAAATAGTTCTTCAATGTGAAATATGGACTCGTATCATGATTTTGTAACGTTTAAGGTTGGGGCCCTATAGTTTGTATCAATTGTGGATTTAGACAATTTAAGATTTAGGATATTTTTAAATAAATATACATAAATTATTATTTTTTACTTTATGGTATGATTTAAATGATATAAAATTTGAATATTACCATGATTCTTCATCTATTTTATGTTTTATTAGAATGGATTTACATAGAAAAAATAGGGAAGTTTTGTTTGGAAGGCATATATAGGGAAATGACCTTTTAAATCAGCATCAAGAGATGGTTGAAATCTGAATTTAATAATTTGTTGAAGTGATGGATCCTTCAAATCAAGTGATAAACAATGGTTTTGATTGAAGATAATACAATGGTATAATATAAAATTAAATAGGATCATGGATGTCATTTAATGGGTCTCTTGAAAACATTAAATGAAAAGAAAACTTATTGGAAATTCAGCATGTTTGATTTATTTTTATAACAAATTTTATTCTTTTGTCACGTTGTTTCTAAAGATGGCATAATAGTTTATGATACTAAAACAATGGTATCAGAAGAATGTCCTAGAAAAACAAATATAACCAAGATTCATTGTTTTCTTGGCTTATCATCATTTTTCCAGAGGTATGTTGAATTTTTTTTCATGGTTATCTTGTCCACTAACAATGTTAACACAAAAATGTGTTAATTAATCTGGAAAAAAGAACGAGATGAATGTTTCATGAATTGAAAAAAATATTGGTGAACTCTCTAGTATTGGAACTACCATATAGAAATGGTGAATTTGTTATATATAGTCATTATTTGTTTAAAGGACGTGGTTGTGTCCAAATGTAGAATTATTATGTAATTTCTTATTCTTCACATTAGCTAAAAACTCAATATTGAAATTACCCAAAACATGATTTGAAATTAGCTTCTATCGTTTCTTCATTAAATATTTGGATGCGTCATTTGTGTGGTGTAAAGTGTCAAATATATACTGATCACAAAATATTAAAGTATATATTCACTCAGAAAGAATTGAACTAGAGACTGAGAAGATGACTAGAATTAATCAACAATTATGAAAACATAATTCATTAACGTCTAGGAAAAGAAAACAATGTGGATGATGATTTGAGTCCCAAAAGTAATTCATTATTAACCATGTTATGTTTGGAATGAGATCCTTTGGTTCTAATTCAATGAATTTTTTATTGAGAGTTTTTGGTGCAGAGAATTATTATATTTTGTTTTGAGGTGGTAGTGGAATCATCTCTATCAGACAGAATTAAGAAGGTGCAGAAAAAAGACTATGAGGTGCGGAAAAATGTAGAATTAGTTCATAAGGGTATGTTTCCTGAATTTAAAATTGATAAAGACTATGTCTTGAGGTTTGGAATGAGATTATGTGTGCCTTGTGATTCCTAATTGAAGAAATTGTTATTATGTGAACATTATAGTTAATTGTTTTCATGTAATCCATGAAGTACTAAGATGTACAGAGATCTTCAGGTGTATTAATGGTGGAATGGAATGAAAAGAGATATTTCTGACTATACCCTAAGATGTTTGATTTTTCAACAGGTTAATGTAGAGAGGCAGTTACTGAAAGGGATGCTTCATCATTTTCTAGTGCTAGGGTGGAAATGGAAAAATGTTTAAATTGATATTGTAGTGGTATTACCAATGAATTCACGAGGAGACAATGAAATCTAGGTTAATGTTGATTGATTGAATAAAGATTCACATTTTTATCCTATTTTAGATACACTCTCCATGTATCATCTATATTGATTGTATATTAAAGGGATAGTCAGGTTACATGGAGTTTCCTTCTCCATTGTATCAAATTGTGATCTCATGTTAACTTCTATATTTTTAGGGGCCTTCATAAGTTGTTTGTTACTATATAAAATTTTATTATTTTTTTTATCTATAGTCATATGGATACTCAAAGAAAAAATTTCAAACATTGAAAGATATGTAATGTTCTTGTTCAATGGATTACCAGGGATGTTGGGGCCAACATCTTTCTTTGATTGAGTTTTCTGATAATAACTGTTTGTATTCTAGTATACATAGGGAACCATTTGAAGAATTATATTGAAAGCGGTTTTGAACTCCATATTTTTAAGATGAAGTAGGTGAGAGGACATTGAGGGTACCAAAATTGGTAGAAGAGATGGCAGAAATAGTATAGTTGATTCAGAAGCACCTGATTACTTCATAGAGCACGAAGAAGTGTTATGCAGATAACTAGAGGAAGGATATTTTTTCAAGGTAGTTGATCATGTGTTTCTCATTTATTATCCACAGAAAAGTATGATGCATTTTGGTAAGAAAGGAATGCTCAGTCCGACGTTCATTGCACCCAATGAAATCTTAGAAAATGTTGGATCACTTACCAACAGAGTTTCTTTACCTCCAAGTTTATCCCACATATATAATGTTTTTCTTGTTTCAATGTTGATAATGTTTATTCCAGATCAATCTCATGTATTTAGTACATAGGTATTTCAGTTGTAAAAGAATACTTCTTATGAGGAACAACTAGTCCCGAATCTTGACCATAGAGAACAATTGTCATGGAATAAGGAAATTCACCAAGTAAAGGTTTTGTGAAAAAACTACATGTTTGAAGTATAATCATGTGAATTTTAAAATTCAATGAGAGATAAACACCCCCACTTATTTGGTATGTGAGTATAATTTGGAGGATGCAATTCCCAAAAGTGGGGAATGATATAGGATCCTAGGTACTTATAGAATAATAATATTTATTTCATATTAATATTTATGAATAAGATATTTTTTTTATATTAAAGGGGATTTTTTATCTGATAACAGACTCAACACACATTAATGGGATTCATTAAAATAACATGTTTCACACAACATTGAGTTAAACAAAAAAATAATATAATAATATTTTTTTAAAAATGGTAGCTAACACCAAGCCCATGTATTTGAGGGAATGAACATACCTAACTAAATTAGGATTATATTTGTTTTTTAATTTTCATTACATTTATCTAATAAATTTTTGAGGCTTAAAATAATAATGAATCTGATTTTAAGTGGGAAATACTCATATATTTTAATAAGGTCGATTTACCACCTTTGGATGGAGAACCCTATTTAAATCTAGTTTTTCTCACTTGTATCTATTCTATTAGAATAAAATGTACATTATATAGATAATCGGGATGTCAAAATGTAATTTGGTAGAAATTTTAGTATTTTTTTATTAAAATCACATTTTTCTGAATAGTGAAAAATAATGCATTTTAATTCAGAACTTCTGTTTCATTTAAATTATTTATATAATTATATTTTACATTAAATTGTTTTTAAAGTGTTATTAGATTAAATTTTTATCATTTAATACAATGTTCATATTATTGGATTTAATATCACTTTTAAATAGGATATAAACAAATGTATGTATTTTGATAGTAATTATTTCCTAAAAACCGGTTTTTTAGGCTTGTCAACAAAAATTAAATTGAAAATAATTACTACAAGATCTGTGTTTTGAATTGAAAAAACATGAATCCATTTTTAAATCATAGGGTTAAAATTGTTTGATTAGGGACTTTTTATTTTTAGTCAAAATGAATAGTAACATCAGAAATTATTTTATTTAGCGTGGTTATAATGTAAATCTAGTAAATATGGTTAAAAAATAATATTATAATAATATAAAACTACCCAAAAACATGTATTAATCCTATTGAATTAGATATTTCCGAACAAGGTCATTCATGGGACAATTTTTGGACCCCATGGAGGGACTTGGGTGTGAAAATGACATTTTATAAGAAATAATTTAGAGTAAAGAGAAATATTACATAAATATGTTTATTTTACCCAAAAAATTATATGGAGTTATATAACTAATATATTTGACTATAAATAGCAATTATAAATCAATTAATCCATAATACATCATGGAATTTTATTTATAATTTTAGACATTAAATAAATAATTTTGACAATGACCCAATGATGATACAGTGATTGATTGATTAATAAAGGAATCAAATAAATGATATTATCAACATTAAAATATTTTTAATTTTATTATTTTTATTCCATACACTAATTTTTGGATGATATTTACATAATATATTTTAGTTAATGTCTTTGGATTGGAGGAACGAAGTAATTAATACTATAATAAATACCAGTAACTTGATAGTGTCAAAATTAACATAAATCTGTTTTCAAAAAAAAATAATACATTATTTGATGATATAATAGTTCTGAATATATATGATTAATCCAACTAACTTATATAAAATTAAAAAGTTTAGTAATGATCCACTTATGGTTCTCTTTTTTTTCATAGTAAATATAGTTACCATATATTATGAAAAAGTAAGAATGCATGGTAAGAGTTATTATTTTTAACATTGGGATTAGGCTAAAAGATAAGGTTTTTTACCTAAATTTGTCTAAATCTTTTTGGATGAATGGTTCTTGACCATAAACAAACATTTACTAAAATAAAATAATTTTGGGACCATTTGTGTAAGAACCTGGTTCTTATTTTTGAGGTACGGGTTTCTTCTTTTCTCATTTCCTTAAATGTTTTTTAGAAAATAATGAAAATGGGGGAAAATTATAAATTTTTGGGACTACATGCCATGTACTATTCCACAGACCGTGTACTTTGGCCGTGTGTAATGATTACACAAGGTGTGTAGCCACGTTGGCGACGAAGGGTGTAAAAACCGACTACACGTCGTGTAGTATGTATTTACACGCCTTGTAGTCAGTCGGCAGGAAAATAGTATGGCGGTGGAAGAAGCCTCCAGCTGGGTGACAGTACACACCGTGTTGTCAGGAATACACGTCGTGTACTCATGTCGACGGATGAACAGTTTGGCGGTGCCACCAGAGAAACAGTTAAATGATGGATGTACACGCCGTGTAGTCAAAAGTACCCGCCTTGTACTTTGTTTTTTCTGTTAAAATGGGCAGTAGCCAACCCTATTCATGGGATTGGCTTAGAACCGGATGGGAGCTCAGGAGAGGACGACCGAACCTTCGCAGACCAACCGATTGTGCGTCGGTAACGCGTTTATGCTTCCGTCGATTACGTTGGAACCACACGTGTAAGCCCTTTCTTTTCATTGTGTAGTTATTTCCAATTATTCCTCTAAGAGATGTTATTTGAGTCTGAACGGATTTTCTTCTACGTCAGATCTACGTCGTTCTTGGGCGTTTCTGGAAGCGACACTTGAGTATACTGATCAAGGGAATTAAACATAGGTGGATTAGTGTTAAAATTTCCAACTATTGTGTGTTTGAGTGTATTTTTTTGCTACGAGCCCATTTTGGGGTGTCGTGTGGCTGTGGCCGTGGCAATTTTAGCTACCTAGAAATGTATAGGAGATTAAATGTGATAATAAACTGTTGTTTGGGATCGCTGCATGGATCTAGGACCACCCCAGGGGTTCGTTCCTCTGTTTAGCCATTTGGCCTTGATACCCGGGGGTATTCTGTTGTAATAATGTTTGTTAAATTGCCTTGAGATTAATTGAATGTGAATTGCTTATTTACATGTTGGGAATGGCCCAGTTACTTGTTCCTGAGGGCGGTGTTTTACTATAGCCTGAGGGCATGACTGGATTAGCCAAAGGGAAACATTATTTTTCGCCTTAGGGAAACCTTTCGTATGCCTGAGGACGGTGACTTCTGTGCCTGAGGGTGACACTTCATACACCTGAGGGCAATTTCTGTTTTGCATGAGGGCACGATTCTGATTTCCTGAGGGCAAGGGTTTGCGTGTCTGAGGACACTGACTATTTACATAGAAATTCACTGTGGTGGTTTCCTAATAATAAATTATGAAATGAATATTAACATGTAAATATAAGTGGTAAAGTTAGTTACTTTTGAGAACTACATAGATTATTTCAATTACTTTTGCAGACTGTTGTTGCATGTTTACACACAGTTGAGCACAGGCCTTTGGTGGGTGCCTACAGAGATTATTTCTCACACCCTGTTTGCATCATGTTTTTCCGTCTAAGCAGATTATGATTCTGCAGGTGTGGATATGGGCAAGGGTCCCTAAACAGGTACTTGATTGCTGCTGAGGATTAGGGGATCATGGGACCGAGCGTAGGCGCGTGATGCTACTGGCTGTTTTGTTTTGTTTTGTTGTAATATGTATTGTATTGTACTACTGTGTAACCAGTTCTGGCTATTTTCTTAGAACATGAGACATGTTTCATCATATTTATATCACTGATTGGTTATATTTTACTACAGTTGTTATATTAAATGTGCATGGTTTATTGGTTCCCCTGTTGTTGTATGATTTTTATTTTATTCGGTTGCGCCACACTTTGACAAATGAGGGCATCGTTTCCCACTATCAGACGTGGTCCCTCACTGCTAGTCGGCAACCTCTAGAGTTTGGGGAAACGCACTTGAGGTTATGTGACGAACCGGGTTCCGGGCACCCGTTGAGTGGCACCTGGATCCGGGATGTTACAAAGTGGTATCAAAGGAGATTCTTTTCGTTGACTTACTATTTGAAGCCTTATTCAGTGATAGGATGGAAATTATAATTGGTACTAAGCTGTGCCTGGGCGTAGCTAACCCGTGTACAAGGAAAATCTAGTCTACCCCTTGTTTTGAAATTTTTCTAATTTTTCAAATTTTACAGTTGATTTGATTTCACGGTTGGGTGACGCAATTTTGATTTTGATATTTATATGTAATCCATGGGTTCTATTTAGTTTCAACCCGATGAGATGAGGGTATGTCATCTCATGCATCATTTAGTCACATGCTAGGAATCACATGCCATGCATAGTGTCTATTCCATGTAGATGCATAATAAATTGCATTTTGTTGTGATAGTTGTTGTGCTAGAAAAATCATGTTGTTCTAATAGCTACTTAATAAATACATGTTATCTGATATGGTATTTTTGTGTGATCCGGTTGAAAGAATGGACACAAAACGATGGTTTTTGGTGAGTATGGGCCCTCACTGACTGGAATTTGAAAGATCATTAGATGTTTATTTTGCTATAACACAGATAAGATGTAAAACTTTTAATCGTGGAGAGTATGGGCCCTCGCGGGTTGGAATTGGATACATAGGGGTTGTTTTTTGTTATTTTCTAGGTTCTGGTGAAGTTTCGGAGGCATATTGTTTGGAGAAACCCAGGATATATGTCGTGTGGTACCTTAAACATGTTGTGTTTGGCCTTATATTCGGGAAGAAAAAAAACTTTTTGAGTACACACCGTGTACCCTGAGTACACACCGTGTAGTCTCTTCCCGTGTCACAAACCGTGTCGGTAGAGACACGGGGAAGTGAAATGCTTGGGGTGAACATGACGTGTACCTGATGTACACACCGTGTAGTGTTGACCCGAAGTCTGCCAATGTAACTAACAACACAGACGAAGGAGACCTTAAGACATACACGTCGTGACCAATATGGAACAAGCCGTGTAGCCTGACCTGGGATCCGACCATGTAAATAACAACACTGGTTGGGGTAATCCTTTCGTGTACACTCCGTGTGTTTATGGAACATTCTGTGTAGTTGGAGCTATGAATCTGGTCGTGTAACTAACAACAATGGTCGGCGAAGCATGTCTAGTACACGCCGTGTAGCTCTGGGACACGTCGTGTAGTCTTGTCCAAGGACAGACCGTGTGGACCTGACGGTGTGACTGAGAAAACAGTGTGCTATACAAGCCATGTGCAGGTGTAACACATAGTGTAGTATCAAGCCGAGTAGTTGGCCGTGTCACAAATAACACGAGCAGTTTGAAATTACACCATACACACCGTGTAGATTATATACACACCGTGTAGTTTTGTCAATGGGAGTCGTGTGGCTTAGCCATGTTGAAAGGCACAGGCAGGGGAAGAGAAGTCATTTACATGCCGTGTAGTCATTATACACACTGTGTAGTCTTGTTTTGAAAATTCTGAATGCCTTCTTCCTCCTGTTCCCTTTTAGGGTTCCTTCGCTTCAGCCTTTGATAAATCATGATCAATGGTGTGTGCTTGACCTCGTAGAGTCATGCCACCGAGAAGACAATGCGTTATTCTCCAGGAGAGCAGTAATGATTATACTCCAGAGATGGTGGGCCATGGTCTACCAGTGGATCCTCTAGTACAGCCAGATATGGCGCCAACTCTTTTACCGGACACAGGCATGGAGGGGTAGTTCCGTGAAGGCTTTATGCAGTTTATGCAGACATTTTTGGGAGCAACGCTGGATGCCACATCTATGGCTGAGCTGACTCGTATATTCCAGCAACAACAAACACCTACATTATCAGGAGATGGCAGACCACATGCTACGGAATCTTGGTTGGGGTCTATACAGACTATTTTCAAGTATCTTTAGACGCCTCCAGGACGGAGGGTCAAGATCGTGACGTATATACTGTGTGATTCAACCAATAGGTGGTGGGATGTTACCACCCAGTCAGAGCATCACAGGGACATGGCATGGGATGAATTTCAGGCAGTCTTCTATGACTTCCTCTGTCCAGAGACACTGAGAGAAGATAGATCTCGAGAGTTCATGAACCTGCAGCAGAGCGCTATGTCGGTGATGGATTATTCTGCTCGTTTCACCAAGCATCAGCGTTTAGCACCTGTTCTGGTGGGTGATGAGACATTGAGAGACATCCACTTTGAGGATGGTCGTCATTATGACATCCGAGCGCTGGTGAATGTTTTTAGGTTTCCTTCAGTACAAGTTATTGTATGTCAGTCACTGATTATAGAGAGGGACCTGCGGGAAGCATGTGGTGTGGGCCAGGGTGGTTCAGCACCGGTATCTGGTACCATTTCTACCGGGAAGAGGAAGCGACAGATGAGTTTCTGTCACGGTGGAAGTACTAGCTAGGCAGTTTCTTCAGGTGGCATCGTCTTTTGCTACTAGTGTGGTAAAGAGTGGAACAAGAGACCGTAGTGTCCACGTGATCTAGTGGAGTGTCGAGCTTCCGAAAAGATAGGTCATATCTAGCACTATTGGAGTTCGTTTCCACCAGTGGCTAGTGAGAGGGGTTTTGTGCAGACTCTGCGTACAGGAGCAAGACCAGGGGCTACTTACCAGTCGGGAAACTGGAATACGTCAGGGCGTGCAAGCAGAGATGGTGGTCATGGCCATGGTAGCCAGAAACCAGGATCTCAGAAGCATCATGGCGGGACATCTCATGGTAGTTATGCTATGTCGTAGGGGTGTGGCACTGGGCAGACATATGCAGTGCTACAGACCCAGTAGGAGCAGGATCCCGGAACTTATACTATCAGACATGCTTTTATAGTAGCTTCTGTCTTTTCTTTAGTACATTTCGATAAGGGTTCTTTATGTAGTTTCATATTAGTGCCCGTTGTGAAGAGCCTTGGGCTCTATGATTCTACTTCCTGTGATATCATGACGCTAGACACTCTATTGGGAACTAGAATGGCATATGTGAATTAGTATAAGGAGTTCTCCCTTGAGGTTAGATGGTGTCACTTTCTTTGGGTCCTCTATGTCTTGGAGATGATGATCTATGACGTAATTCTTGGGATGGAATGGTTGGTTACCCTTCGAGCCTTTGTAGACTGCTATCGTCGCAGGGTGCATTTCACGACACCAGAGGGAAGAGAGTTTCTATACAAAGGCGAATGGGATGTTCAGGCGAGTCGAGACAGACCGGAGTATCATGGGCGAGGTGGAGTCACATCCCAGATTGCGTGTTTATATCTGGATGATCCGAGGACTTGTCAGATGGATTTCCCACCAGTGGTTGATCGTTTCAGGGATATCTTCTCGGATGACTTTTCAGGTCTACCTCTGGAGCGAGAGGTGGATTTATCTATTGAGATTGTTCCAGGAGCTGCACTGGTGTCCATTCCACTTTATAGGATGGATACACCTGAGTTTAAGGATCTCAGGAGGTAGTTAGAGGAGTTATAGGAAAAGGGTTTCATCTGACCCAATACTTATCCATGGGGTTCACTGGTCCTCTTTGCAAAGATGGTAGACGGTACCCTCAGACTCTGCGAGGATTATTATAAGCTGAACCAGTTGACGGTTAAGAAACAATATCCCTTACTCTGGATTGATGATCTTTTTAATCATCATCGTGGAACATGAGTGTTCTCGATGATTTACTTGAGGTCAGGATATCATCAACTGCGTGTGAGACCATTGGATATACCGATTACAACTTTTCGGAGCAGATATGGTCTGTATGACTACTTGGTTATGCCGTTCGGACTCACGAACGCGCCAGGAGTTTTCAAGGATCAGATGAATCATGTGTTACATAATTATATGGATTCTTTTATGGTAGTATTCGTGGATGACCTCTTGGTGCACTCTCACACTCGACATGACCATGCCACGCATCTTGAGATCATGCAGAGTACATTGAGAGATCATAAGCTATATGCTATGATCTCTAAGTGCCACTTTTGGATGGACCAGATTCACATACTAGGTCATATCATCTCAGAGGCAAGGGTTGCGGTCGACCCATAGATGGTGAGAGTAGTAGTTTCATGGGAGAATCCAAAGAACATGTTTGAGATACGGAGTTTCTTGGGGCTGGACGGTTACTACAGACGCATCATACATGACTTCTCCCGCTTAGCAGTACCATTGACGAGTTTGACTAAGAAGGGTGTGATGTTCATTTGGTCAGAAACTTGCAAGAAAGCCTTTCAGGACCTGAAAGGAAGGTTGACAGCAGCACCAGTCCTGATACATCCAGATAAAGGGAAGAGCTATACAGTTTACTGTGATGCATCGAGTATTGGGCTAGGAGCATTGTTGATGCAGGGCGATCTAGTTTTTGCGTACGGGTATCGACAGTTGAGGCCACACGAGAGGAATTACCCAACGCATGACCTCTAGTTCTCTATAGTTTCTCAAGTGTTTGCGTTGTTGAGGTCATTATCTCTTGCGAGGGCATTTTGTGGTTTTCAACGACCACAAAAGTCTCAAGTATATCATTACCCAGCATGACTTGAATCTGAGACAATGAAGGTGGGTCAAGTACCTACAATCCTTCGATTTTGAGCTTGCATATACACCTGGTAAGGGTAATGCAGTTGCTGATGCACTAAGAAGGAGGACTTAGATACAGGCGGTACAGGAGGCCAGTGGTGAGTGGTAGCTCATGGCCTTGTTCTCTAAGATGCATTTTGAGGTACACGATAGTCAGGGGAAAGCCTATCTTTTTTCATTAGCTGTGAATTCTACAATCCTAGATATAGTGAGGATAAGACAACTATCTGATTCAGAAGGACTAGTTCTACGGGAGTCGATGGCTAGTGAGGACCCGCCTCCTGGGTGGACGATATGCGATGATGAGGTACTGTGTTTCCATGGACGAGTATGGGTTCCAGGGGATATATGCGAGGAGTTAATGCAGGAGTTGCATTATTCAACTTGGGCAGTTCATCCCGGGGTTACCACCATGTACCGTGACTTGAGACATCCGTACTGGTGGCCAGGTGTGAAGAGAGAAGTAGCGGGTTTTGTTACAAGATGTTCCACCGGTCAGCAGGTAAAGGCAGAGCCTCGGAGGCCAACCGGACTGTTACAACAGTTAACCATCCCGGAGTGGAAATGGGATGATTTCGTGATGGATTTCGTGACTATATTACCAGGGTCACCTAGAGTCAATGATTCTGTGTGGGTTATTGTGGATAGAGTCACGAAGGTAGAACAATTTTTGCTGATCAAGGAGACCTTCAGAGTTGATGATCTCGGGAAGTTGTATATCCAATAGATCATACATCTTCATGGGGTTCATCGTTCTATCATTTCAGACAGGGACGCCCATTTTACATCTCTTTTCTGGCAGTTTATTAAGAGGGCATTGGGTACATAGGTGATTTTGAGTACAACTTTCCACCCTCAGACATATGGCCAGTCAGAGCGTACGATACAGGTGCTTGAGGACATGCTGCGTGCATGCGTCCTAGACTTTGGGGTCTCTTGGGAGAAGCATTTACCCCTAGTATAGTTTACCTATAATAATAGTTTTCAGGAAACTATTGTGATGGCACCATACGAGGCTTTATATGGCAGGATATACCGGTAACCTTTGTGCTGGTTAGAGACAGGTGAGGTAGATTACCTAGGACCACGTCTCGTGCAGGAGACTACTGAGTAGGTCTATTATATTCGGACGCAGATGGATACCACACAGTCTCGTCAAAGGACTTATGTTGATCACCACTGATTACCGTTGGAGTTCTTGGTCAGGGTCAGGTCTTCTTGCGTGTTTCAACGAGGTTGGGACACTAGAGGATCAGGAGATATGGTAAACCATCACCAAGGTATATGGGGCCATTTGAGATTCTGGAGAGATTCTAGACGGTTTCCGGTCGGTTTTAGTTAACATAGAGGTACCAGATCATGAACAACATCTTCCATGTATCTTAGTTGCACCGCAATCATTCAAACACGTCTCACGTCTTTCATCCAGAAGAGGTTGAGCTTCAGATCGATGAATCCTTTTAGGAGCATCTGATTCGTATCATTGATAGGATCACGAAGTTTCTCTGAGGCTGGCCAGTTCCTCTTGTATGGGTGCTCTGGAAGCATGACTGAGTGCAGGATGAAACCTGGGAGTGGGAGACCGACGTACATGCTCATTGGACAGAGCTGTTATGAGCATAATCTTCACTACCATTGGAAGGGAAATTCAGGGATGAATTGCTTTAAGGGGGGGGGGGAATTTGTAAGAACCCAGTTCTTATTTTTGAGGTATGGGTTTATTCTTTTATCTTTTCCTTAAATGTTTTTGTGAAAATAAGAAAAATGGGGGAAAATCATAAATTTTGGGACTACATTCCATGTACTATTCCACATGTCATGTACTTTGGTCGTGTGGAATGAGTACACATGGTGTGTAGCCATGTCAGTGACGAAGGGTGTAAAAACATACTACACGCAGTGTATTATGTATTTACATTCCATGTAGTCAGTTAGTAGTTAAATAGTAAGGCAGTGGAAGAAACCTCCAGCTGGGCGACAGTACATGCCGTGTAGTCGGGAATACACACCGTGTACTCATGTCGACAGATGAAAAGTTTGGCGGTGCCTCCAGTGGAACAGTTAAATTAAGTAAGTACACGTCGTGTACATTGTTTTTTTTTTCTTAAAATGGGCAGTAGCTAACCCTGTTCACAGGATTGGCATAGAACAGGACGGGATCTCGGGAGAAGACAGTCGAACCTTCATGGATCAACCAATCGAGCATCAGGAATCCATTTCCGCTTCCATCGATTACGTTGGAACATCACAGGTAAGCCCTTCCTTCTCCTTTCGTAGTTCATGCAAATTCTTCTTATAAGGGATGTTATTTGAGATTTAATGGTTTTTATTCTACGTCAGATCTACATCGTTCATGGGACATTCTGAAAGCGACGTTAGATTATACTGATCAGGGCCATTAAAGGTAGGTGTCTTAGTGTTTAAATTTCCAACTATTGTGCATTTGTGTGTATTTTTGTTCTACGAGCCAATGTTGGGTTGTCGTGTGGCTGAGGACGTGGCTATTTTAGCTACCTATAAATGTATAGGTGAATAAATGTGATAATAAACTACTGTTTGGGATCACTGATTGGATCGAGGACCACCCCGGGGGTGCGTTCCTCTGATTAGCCATTGGAGTAGGATACCCGAGTGTATTACAATGTAATAATTTTTTTTAAATTGACTTGAGATGAATTGTATGTGAATTTTTTATTTACATGTTGGGCTCGACCCGGTTACTTGTGCCTGAGGGTGGTGTTTTACTATAGCATGAGGGCATGACTGGATTAGCCTGAGGGAAAAGTTCTTTTTCACTTGAGGGTAACCTTTTGTATTCCTGAGGGCAGTGAATTCTGTTCTTGGGGGTGAAACTTTTTATGGTTGAGGGAAATTTTTGTTATTCCTGAGGGCAACGCCTGAGGTCATTATTCTGATTACCTTAGGGTAAGGGTTTGCGTGTCTGAGGACACTGACTGTTTACATTGAAATTCACTGTGGTTTTTTCTTAATAATAAATAATAAAATGAATAAAAAAATTTCAATATAACTAGTAAATTTAGTTAGTTTTGAGTACTAGTTAGTTTATTGCATTTACTTTTGCACACTTTTGTTGCATGTTTACACACAATTGAGAACGGGCCTTTGGTACATGCCTACTGAGATTATTTCTCACACCCTATTTGGGTCATGCTTTACGGTCCAAACAAATTTTGATTCTGTAGGTGTGGATAAGGGAAATGGTCCCTATACAGGTATTTGATTGCTGCGGAGGAGTAGGGGAGCATGGGATCGTGCTTAGGCTCATGATGATACTGGCTGGTTTGTTTTGTTTTGATTTGTTGTACTCTGTATTGTATTGTACTATTGTGTAACATGTTCTGGCTGTTTTCTTAGAACGTGAGACATGTTGCATCGTATCTATATCTTGGGTTGGAAATCTTTTCCTGCAGTTGTTATATTAAATGTTTATGGTTCATTGCTTCCGATGTTTTTGTATGCTTTTTATTTTATTCCACTGCGCTACAATTTGACAAATGAGGGCATAGTTTCCCCACTATCAGACCGGGGCCCTTGCTGCTAGTCGGTAGCCTCTAGCGTTTGGGGAAATGCACTTGAGGTCATGTGGAGAACTGGGTTTGGGGCACCCGTTGAGTGGAACCTGGATCTGGGATGTTACTATTTGAAACCGATTATAAATTTATAATAAAATCATATTTCAAGACCTTTGAAAGGTACCCCTCCTCCCTCTTATAAATGGCCACCACCTATACCCATATAATCACACCAGTCAGGCTTCACAGTCTGTCTATATTTTTCTCAAATAATAACCATGAATCCCTCCCTTACTCCTAGAATCATTATCTTTGAAAGAAGAAAGTTCAAGGAAGCCTTTTGGCTAAAATTAAAGGGAGTTACACGTTTTAGAGGTAGCATATTCTTTAAAGTTCCTTTCCATTATTTCACTTCTTCAATCCATATTATAGAATTATTTTTTGATAAAATTAAAAAACCAGTATCCCTAATAAAATATAATTTTTTTGCATAATTATTTAAAATACACATTCATACACCTCCATATAATGGATAAAAATATTCGGTTTCTGTGTACGGCGAACTACTGTCTAACAAAATGATGATTGTTAAATTTTTCCCTTCCACCTCTCAAGGTGGACATTATGATGGAATTATATTTATATATGATATATATTATATTATATTGTCTCTATGAACCTGTATATTTCATTTATAGTATACCTTTTTTATTTACATGACGTATAAATATGACATTTCATTTGAGGAAGTGCAAAGTACCACCCCCTCAAAGTGATTTTATTCATCTATGACATACATTGAACTTGTAAAGTTTGGTGTTAATGAACATATGTAACATATATAAAATATTATATTATACTTGAATTATAATATAACTATGTATAATTTAGTTTTTATTACATTAAATATGAAAAATGAAATGAAAGTAGTGTTTTTTCGTACATATGACTTACTGTCTCCATGAATGTTGAATTTCATTTCTTATCTCCATATTTTATGGAATATAATTAATAAATATATATACTAGATATATTTGATATATAATTTATGCACAAGTTTCTATAGAAAATTTAATTTTGACCTTGTGGAAAATTTTTAATTAAAACATGATCATTTTTGACTCAGGTACTGAACATCGATAAAATGACTGATATGAACTTGAATAATTATATTATTGATATAATAAGGAAATAAGTGATATAAAATGAATCATATATATGAAACAGGTTATAAAAAAATTATAAATAAACCTATATTTATTATTCGTGAATATAAAGAACGAACGAGACAAGTCAGACTCATTGTGAGGCACTTCATGTCAATCTCCATACATTGAGGCATATTTTTGTTTATATACGACCTTATTTATTATGGTGTATAGTTATAAAATTTTAATTTTAATTTAATTTAATTTATCTAATAAATGAATCTTTTTCTATTAATTTTTTATCTAAATAACACAACGAATGTTTCCTTTTAACGTACACAGTGACAATGGCCTTTCCGTTGTAATGAGAATGATTAGATTTTTGGCATCATTAATGTGTCGCACTATTTTTAAAAAGAAAATAAATACCATATACATTTTTTACTTATTTTGGTATTGAATATTATTGTGGTAAATCATTGATTCTGTCAAAATATGGAAATGATATATTGTGACTATAATGTGGAAATGTTTTATTTCTTTTATTCTTGTTTTATATATTATGAATTTTTTTCTGGTTTTCGGGAAATGTTTGTGTATATGGGTGGTTCTGTGATAAACCAAGGGAGAGTGAGCAAAAATAACTCTCTAATTTATTGGGTAATAAGACATAGGTAAATATTAATGTTTATCCTATGAGATTTATGGAAAATACTGTGATTGTTATTCCAAACATGACTCCCTATGTAGTTGTGAAAGTGAAAATGTTAGTATGTCATGGATGCCACAATTTACCTTTATGAACTATTAATTTTATATATTATTCATAAATCTTATGATTTCATGAGGTATGTTAAAGAGATAATGTTTTATGATTGAAAGGTACGATTTATTGATTTTTAGGAATTCATTGACTAATGTTTTCTTCCATTATTTTATAAATCTTGCTGATCTTTTTATGATCATACTATGTTTTTGAAATTTTTTTCACATGGTGTAAGGAAGGTTAAGAGAAACAAAGACATAAATAATATTTATATAACGAAATGAAATCTTGTTTCATTTGAAGCGTTTTTTTATTATGAAAAAATTGGATAGAGTATAAGTGTCTACATTGTAAAATTTGACATATAATAGTTATTACCTTTTTCTCTAAAACTCTAAACATGAAATGATCCTAAATGTCATTTATGGACATAACTCACAATTATATAATGATGAAGGCTTGGGCCTTATTGTCCAATATTTGAAAATACATAAATATAGGAACATTGGTGATCATCATCCGTGATATGATAGAACGATCCACTCGATAGTATGAATCAACCACATAAAACACATTCCCATGGTGTAAATATTTTGAGCCGTCATAATTTATAACAAAATAAAGTAAATTATCTTGTAAATATTCATATGTTTAATGATTACTATATACATCAAAATTTTATTATCAATATAGATGTCTCAAATTTTTTTATATTGATATTGATTGTATATTTTAACATATACATTCTTACAGTTAACTCCAATTCATGCATCCAGTAATTTTTTCAAGGAAACATTAACTAGAATGAGGTTTATAATATCACTATATAATTATTCATTAGAACACAAACCAAGTAATTTTTTGATGAATAAATACACATCAAAATTTCTTTTCATCATTAGGGTACTGTGACAATAGGTAGACTGAAAAACATTCTCTTTTATTCCTTTAAATTTTCTGCACACTCACATTTCTAAAGGAAATCATCTCCCTTCTAACTTAACATTATGAGTGGATTAGATATCCATGATAAATCCATAAATTTGTTTCATAATATCATGAAAATCCCTGAAAACTATGAGTCTCAATCATAGTGATTGTAATGTGCTAATGTTTAATAACTTTAGTCTTTGACAGATAAAATGATATTCCCTCACATTAGAATATAAGACCCAAACATTAAACAATATGTAGAAAAAAATTTATACATTGAAAATTTTTCATAGATCTTCACCTTCTTTATGGTATTCATTACAATACTCATGTGTTCTTTACTCTCTTCACTTATCCTATAATTTATAATAATATCATCAATAAATATAATTACAAACTAATCAATGTAATCTCTGAAGACTCTATTAATAAAATCCATGAAGATAATAGGGGAATTATATATGCCAAAAGGAATCATTATAAATTCATACTTAATGTACTTTGATCAGAACATTTTCTTGGGTGTGAAACCACGTTATACCATACATTTATAGTACCCAGATCGAAGATCAATATTTGGAAATTAATGACCATTTATTAATTGATTGAATAATTATTATATATAGGGTATAGGATAATTATTCTTGCACATGATCTTGTTATGTTCTTGATTATCAATTTATAATATTATTAATCCATATATATTATTAACAAAAGATCCACCCCAAGGTTATTTACATGTATGAATGAAAAACTTATCCAAATTATCCTAAAATTTCCACTATAATTCTAGTAACTCAATCATGTAAATTCTATAGAGTCTTTGAAGTAGGTGTAGCATCATGTATGTGTTCTAATGGAAACCAAACATCATTATTCAAAGGAACAACAAGAAACTATAAATGAATAAATAAAAAAAATGTTGTAAAATATGAATATATTGTTTTTCTAGTTATTTCCTAACCATAATAGATAAATGCAACTTTTTAATAGGAATGAATAATAAAAAAATAAATTAACTATCTATTGGAATTTCATATTTATCCCAACACACATAGAAAATAAAAATTCAGTTCGGAATATAAAATTTAACAACCTTTCATTTACAATTGAAATGAGTTTTATATAAATAATGGAAATTAATTCAAAAAAAAACTCAAATAATATTAAATGAATAAAAAATATCTTTATGAAACACATTCCCACAAAAATTAATTTGGGAAGAATCATAGTCTTCTCATGTGATTACCATACCATTAAGTGTATTTAATACTACAACAAATATAAAATTGGTTTGGTGATAATGTGATAACAATGTAAAATTAGTCATATATAAAAAGTTGATAAAATAGAATCTAATAAGACATTAGTAGTTCGAGAGGAGTTGGAATGTAAACATTTCCCAACTTTTTTATTTTACCCGACAGTTAACATTGTGATCACTTGTGGTTTTCCTTATTCTATAGTATTATGTGGATATTTATATAGATCAGTTTCATTAAAAAATATATTATAAAACTGGTTAGAATAATTACCATACTCATTTTATTTGAAACATTAGATTGTAGGTTTTAAATTCTGTTGATCTTTTTCATAATTCCATTCACTGAATGGCCATTTCACATCTCTACATCACTCTTTTACCCAAGAACCTTCATTTCAACAATTTTATAATTTACTAGAACACTTGAAAAATATCCTCCATGATATTTTAAACCTCCTTACATAATGAAAATGTCATCTTATACCCTCAATTGTTATTATCTTAATATAATTTTAATTCATTCTTTATTTTATTAATTAACCCAATAGATTGATGGGTGGATCAAATATACATCTCAACATGTATATAATAGTAAATTATTTCTTTATATTTTCAGAATTTTCTTATGTATCACTCACATCGAATAGTTGTTTTAAAACCAATGACTGATCAATCATAATTTTTTATTTAATGACAAAACCCAAATCAGACATTGTGTGTTATTTTAAATCTTTCTCATAGGTAGCAATAGATTCATCAAAATTCTGGTTTAGATAAAGGAAACAATATTCCATTAAAATAAATCCCAAAATGTTATAATGTTTATTGAAAAACATTCCCATAAACTCATCCCACTCCATTTATTAGACTTTATTCCATTTCTGCATGTTATTGATATTATTAAACCAGTGATCGGAATTTCCTTATAGATGATAAGAATATGACATTACATTTTGTTATTTTAAGAATGGGAAAATGGAAAATATATTTTCAGTGGTACTTACAAATTTCTTTCTGTTTAGTGGTTCAATGGAGCCACTATTATAATATGTATTTTTTCCTTATGAAGGACTCAACCATACATTATTCTCTATTTTGATCAATGAAATTTTAAACATGATAATTATATTTATAATATTCAGTGAAAATAAAAACAAAAAATTTAATTCCAGATCCCATAACATTAGGCTACATGGGTGGAAAATAATTTCTTTAATATTCATATTCAGTTTCTACATGGTTCCTCCAGGTTCCATATATTTTCTAAAACAATTAAAATTGTTTTAAAAATGATATTCATATTGGAAAATCAATCATAGGATGTCTAAATCACGACTCCGTATTTTTAATATATTAGAACATTGGTTAAACCTTAATCATACATGGAAATTATATATCCCAATCATTCATAATGTTTTAAAATGGATATGTGAGTGAAGATAATAATATCCACTGATAGTTCTAAATCGAGTGCACAGTATTGACTGAATCACTGTGCACTAGAATGATTTCCAAGATATAATCAAACAATTTATTTTGGGATTATTACCCCTATATGCATCGATAATAAAAACAAGTTCACATATAATATAATGAGACAGATGTATAACTATGAAAACCATATAATATATTCCTTACAAAAACATTAAGATGATATCCATTACATAAGATTAACCTAGGGATATCATGAAATTTTCAAAATACTAGTTTTCAAAAGATTCTAAAACATACTATAATAATGAAAATATAGATTTGTTTTTGTAAATAAATATGATATATTAATAATAGAAATATCCATTATATATTAATTCATTCAATGATATAACTTCAATGTATTAGTAATTTGGGAAATTGGATACATACAAAATTTGTACATAAAAGTTATATATTATTTCCCACTATGTTCTTTACAGCTATAAGTATATTTATATATATCATTCCTAAATCTTTCTTCGTATACTAGGGAAGGGAAACATATGGAAGGGTAACCTCATATGCTATGTAATTATTAATATACGGTTTATCGTTCAAATGACATAAATGATCATAAGATAACAATAAGGGTACTATAATATGATCAATAATTAAAATAATAGTATCCAATTAGTCATTAATCTTCAAACATGAATCATGGCATCAAGTTTGTTAAATAAAAATACATAAGAAATAATATCACAAAATCACAGATAATTAATTATGATTTCTGAGAAATATCAAACAAAAAATACATAAGGTTCTATCATTCAAATAAATATATAAAATTAATTCCTTAGCTAAGGTATTCTACCAATATTTTCATTATGGGAAATTTCCCTTAATCATAATTCATACCCACACATTTACAACAATATATTGGGAGTATCTTCTATCATATTAACTCAATCAGTATCAATTATATTATCCATTTTTTAGGTAATACTTTGTTTATTTTATATTCTGTTTATCCTTGGGTTTGCACATGAGTTATTGTTGATAAATAATAACTTTTGTCCTGAATGTTGGGGTTTCATGTTTGGTGAATAGTAAAAGAAACTGTACTACCTCCACTACACAAGCATGTGACTAATTTCTATTTCAGATAATTGATACAAAAGTGTTGGCACATTGTTTCGAAAGCCGTGTGGGCCAACATTGTGTCTTGTTCCACTTGGATAGTAATAGATTCATTGCTTCCACACTATTTCGGAAAGACAAGTGGTAAAATCACTTGACATGTCCAATTCATTAAATATTAAAAAATTACCTCTTTGACCTATTTTATTTTTTTCCTTAATCATATCCCTTCCAAAAATTGAAGGATTTTCAGCCATGGGAGATTCCTCCACGCCATATTGGACCACTTGATCATCATTATTTGGGTGGTTTTGACCCTTTTTATTCATGGAATCGTCTATTAAGTCATTTTCCACAAGATTCACCTCTCATTCTTGGGTTATTATTCCATCCATATTGATTTAATGTTTTCTAGTTTGTTATTTGATCCATGGAATGTCGGATCATGATATGTGGTGAGAAATCATAGGGAATTGTTTTTTGGTCTTCCAGTTATAGGGCCTTGTGGTTGTGCAAATTTGGTTTTCAATGAATAACAAGATGTTTCCATGTGTATGATAGGGGGTTCAATGATTTTACATTATTATATTAGTTTTCATTGATTTTTTAAAGTGTTAAAATTTGTTATATGGATTATGTTTTTTTGCTAAAAAATAATGTTTTAGAAGTTGTTTGAGATTAACATGTGATGAAAATGTGTTTTATAAAAGAAAGTGGTAATGATTAATGTTTTTATCATTATAGTGGTTCTGGATTAATTTTTTATGCCTTGTGATAATGGTGATACATTTTTTTAGAAAGGGATTTAATTTTGAATATGTGTTGAATGTGGGTGTTCTTATAGAAATGGGTTTTGTTTCTTGTTGGATTCTTTGTTGTACACCATAAATGCATTGTTCCATTATCAAAATGATGTGAAGTGTATTATTATATTTATTTGTTGTGAGTATGAACTTGAAAGGGTATTTTCCCAAAGAAATAGTTGGATTCCATATGGGTTCCAGTAGTTGTAAATTGAAATGGCATTAATAAATTTAGAAAGTGGTGAGAATTGAATTTACAAATGTTTTGTGTGTGTGTGTGTGAAATGGAAAATGGGTGTCATTGGGAAATAATGGTTTCCACTTTGTTTTTAATAATTTGATCAATTTGAATGTGTGGAAGAGGTTTTTTCCTCGTGTTATTGTGATTCTTGTATTGTGTATGTGGATGTGTAGATTTATGTGGTATGTGAAATGAAATTTTGGCCCAAAGAGAATCTCATGTATCTAGAAGGAAAGGATTGAACTATTGTGCTAGTTGATTTGGATGTGGCCTAGGCATGGATTCATCTAATAGGATTGAAACTACAACACTAAATAAACACGTGACAAAATCAATGACCACTAGATGTTTGGTATCAGATTCCCTCTAGTGGAGCAGACATGAGAACAATTTTGGAATTGGTATAAGATATAGAGTCCACATTAATTTTGGGAGATGTTACCCTCTAGTGGATCATGCATGGGAACACAGTTCATAGTTGTGTTGGAATAATTTGATCACTGAGGTATAAGGTTCATAGAGTCCACATATGGTATTTTTCCGTAGTGATTTTTCAATGGTTATTTCTTGTTACACGAGGTTTATGTGATATGGTCATTTGGATCATCTTATGGTAGACCATGTGTGATCTTTAATTTCAAGAATGTTCATTTTTTAAAAGTATTTCATAAAAATCGTTTGTTGAGAACATTTTCTTTAATATATTTTCATGGAAATTACTCAAATATTCACATGGAAATGTGAATGTTGATTGTTATTTTAATGTTATTGGATGGAAATATTTATTTGGGTGCAATCCTACATAGATTTGGATCACACCCATTATACGCCATTGGGTGTATGTAGACATTGTTTTGTATGATCTATGTAATATCCCAATGTGTCATGGTGGTGATGGTGGATCTAGTTTCTATACATTCACATATTGTTGGTGTTAATGGTGTATCCCTAGAGGCGATGGATAACATGTTTTATATAGGTTTTGGAATTTTTTTGTTGTTCCCATCCAATTTTAGTACATATTTTTTTTAATGTTGTAAAACTGTTGTTCTAAAAACATTTTTACATTGTTTATATATGGTTATCAGTTACTTTGACCCATATTTTTTTTGAAGGTTACATAAAAGGGTAAAATCATTTCTAAAGTATATTGTTGATATAATAAACTATTTTATGTCCCATGGTGATGGGGAGTGCCCTTCATGACATGCCACAGATCAGGATGGGTTTTGGGTTGGATATAACCCTAGTTTACTTCCTGAAAAAAATCATATCATAGAGGTTAATATATTTTTGGGTCACGTTATTGGAGAATAGTAAGGATTTAACGAAGCAATGATCATTGAGGATTAAGGTTTTTGTTGCGAGTAGGGTTTCCTGATCGCACACCTCATGAAAGGTCTCATATCATTATGGGATATGGAGAAAATTTGATTGACATATCCTCTAGGTGACATGTATAGTTTGTAAATAGTATATGGATATTGAGTGGTGGTGGAGTGGGTTTTATTACTTTTTACAATTACGTATTTGGTTATTTTCTTATATATGGAAGTTTTTGATATTTTTGTAATTTCTGAAAATATTATGAATGTTTGTTGATGGTTTTCCTTGTTGTTATTGTTTCTTTTAACAAGAATACTTCCATGAAAATTCATGTGTGACTATGAGATGTGGTCAGAGAGGGCTCTACCTACCCAGTTAATTAGAGTTCAGTGGATGAAGTCTTTTGGGATGTCCATTCATTGGGTCATGAAGCACTTTTTAGTCCTTCTCAGGTTAGTGAAGATTAAAAAAGTATTGGAATAGGTAAACCTCCCAATTGTCTCAAGAAAAACCCTTATTCTTTCATATGTAGTGTTTATCCTTATGAAATGGATGGGTGTCTTCAGAATGTAGAAACGATATATGAGTTTCATAATAATTCTTATGTAGTTATTGTGTAATGTACATTTTTTTGTTATAAGGACCCAGTCAGATGTGGTGGAAGTCAACGGTGAATGCTGGAAAGTACGAGAATATGTGTTTGAATTATTTTAAGGTCGTATCCAACAAGCAGTATTTTCTAAAGATTTTGGTTCTCACTATGTACCAGGTGTATTTTAATCTTATACAGAGATACCAGACCATGATGGATTATGGAAACCACTTTACTAAGCTAGTTCTGTATGCACCCCTGATCATTTGTAATGAGTAGCTGATGTTACAACAGTTTAAGATGAGGTTGCAACTAGGAATCGGATATTAGGTTTTATTGTTAATGATGGAAACTTACGATGAGGTTATTGATCATGTCATGATAGTAAAAACTGATCATAATGGAAGGTATGGTTTCTATACTTTTTTTTTAATTCTGGGAAGTGCCGTTCATCTAAGAAGTAGAGTTATCATGATTAGTAGTGAAGAAGGGAGGTTTTAGTTCAGACCATCATTCCCAGATGTCCTTATCTTTTTATTCCCATGGGTGTTCAGTCTTGTGGCATCACTGTGGGATGCCTTATAAGATGCAATATGTGTGGTCATATCCTCAAATACCTTGCCACTATTATAGTGTTATGGGGAACTTGAATAAATTATACAGAGTGGAGCACCCATATAAGAGTGGTGTAGGATCTGTGAATTCCATATGGATTTCATCTCGACCATTACCTAAAAATACTATCGAATATCAAAGTAGAGGTTGTTTCTGTGGGTATGGATCAACTTCTAGGCATATTCAGTTCAAGGTAGATCCACAGGATAGTTTTCATTATCATTTATAGGTAGAGGGGAAGAAATTTCAGGTTGTGGAACATGTACAAGTGGAATAAATGTAGGGCCTATGATATTTCAAGATACCATTCTTGTTTTATCATCTTTATCTCATATTCTATTGGATATTGGTTCCTTATTTTAATTTATTTATGCCCGCATTTTGGATTTTTTGATGTTACTAACTGAGCTCTTTTCATATATCATGGGGTAGATAATGCCCCATAGTAAGAAGATAGAGCAGGGTTTCAGGTGCCAATCTTTTTCACTCAACGTGTTACTGGTTGAGTTGGAATGTGATTTCCCAGTCCTGGAGATGAACCACATTGACATGGTCCTTCGTATAGTTTGGATGGTGAATTTTTAACATGGCATCGATTTCTACCACAATAGAATGAGAATTGTGAACCTGATGGAAGTGCCTATGTTTTTCTGGGTGAATGGGATGCTCGGTAAAAATGTGCTAGACCTCCACTTATAGAATTGGGATATCATTTTTATTAGGTCGCATTGCTCATGTTATTGGATGATTATGGTTCCCTTGATTGATGTCTACCTCTAATTTTGAATGATTTCTCATTGGTTTTCCCAATGGATTTTTCACGTTTTCCTCCTGATTATGATGTAGAAAAATCCATTGACAATTCACCAAGAACAAATACATTTTCTCTTCCCTGATACCATAGAGACTCCATAGATTTGAGAGGTTTAATGGTAAATCTGGATGATTTATAATTTAATGGACTCATTCTCTATAGAAATTCACCTTCATACATCCCATTTTTTGTTAAAAGTCATGTGCATATCTTCGGTTGTGCATTGATTACCTCAAACTAAACAAGTAAAAGATCAATAAAAATTACCCATTACCCCGTATTGAGTCTATTTTCAATCATCATATGGTGTAAAAGTGATTCTAAATGATTTATTAGTGTTCTTGGTATGATCGAGTCAGAGTTAGAGAGGCACATGTTTTGAAAATTGACTTCCAAAGTTGGTACAACCATTTTGAGTACATGGTTATGCCATTCAGATTGACATGTGCTCCAGAAGTCATTATTGATATTCTAAAAAATATTTCCCACTGATATCTCAATTCCATTTTTTCATATTCCTGGATGTTATATGGGTCTATTATGGGACCAAGGAGGATCATGAGATGCATTTGAGAATTGTTTTTCTCACTCTTCCATATCATTATTAATATGATCAGATGTATAAGTGAACTTTGATGATCAGGAATGTTCTGTATCTAGGCCATGTGATCATATAACAAGTGGGTTTGATGGTCCCTAAGATGATTAGTGCAGTTAATTCGTAAGAGTGGATGAATATTATTTTCGATATCAGAATCATTGGTTTGCATGTCTTGGGTATTATAGGTCGTTCATTCGAGTTTTCTCTCATATTACTTCATACATGACTATGCATACCTGTAATATGATAAAGATTTAATGGATCCCATAGTTACTAGTGTACATTGAGTAGCTTAAGTAGTGGTTGACCACAACTCCTATTTTGATCTTCTCAGAATCTATAAAGGGATACATGGTCTCTTTGTGATTCTTGTGGTATTGGTCTTGGGTGTTTTATGATTAAAGAATAAGATGTGGTGGCATATGGTTCTATCCAACCACAACAACATGAATACAATTACCAAATCCATGACCTCGTGTAGCAGTGGTGATGCATCACTTAAATACATATGTACATTATCTTTTTATAGTGAAGTTTTTCGACTATTCTGATCGTAAGAAATTGGCCTATAATTTACAATGAAATAACAGAATATGAGGCAATGTTGTTGGGATGATTAAATTCATGGGTTCAATTTTTCTATCGTGTATAACCCAGGAAAAATAAATTTGTTCATATTCATTGATCTAGAATGTGCCAGTGCAAGCGTTGGAAGAGTCTAGTGATGAGTGGATGTTGTTGGGTCTTTTCACTGATATGCATCTTAAGACTGAGGATCACATTACATGTGTGTTACTGGATAGTTTTCAGTTGATACATTCCCTCCTATAATTTATTTAGTTATATAATCCATTTAAGGATTTATTCCGACATTCTAGGTAGATCAGAAATGGTGGCGAGGTTCCGTGTGAATGGTCATTGACGCTTGATGGATGTAATTGCATCAAGGGTAACTTTTTCATAATTTTTTCATTCACGAAGGCGGTGAAGATGGATGTGAACCATATGAGAAGAAATTCATCTTGTTGCTAACAATATGTTCTATTAATACCATAGGTTGTTATGGTGGTTTATTATGGAGCGGTATATAGATGATGTTTTATCACGGTGTTATACTTGTCAACAGGTTAAAGTAGAAAATCAAATCCCCTCTAGGATTCATAGGCCACTACCAATTCCAACCTAGATATGTTATGATATAGACATGGATTTTATTATTGAATTAACACATACACATTTGGGGTGGAATGTTATTTGGATAGTGATTAAAAATTTAACAAAATCATACCATTTAATTATCATTAGATATTCAACCAAGGTGGATGAGTTGGTTCCATTTTATATTCAACAGGTTGGGATGCGTTGTGGAATTCCATTCCAAATTGTCTCTAACAAGGACCCGCAATATTCCACTAGGTTATGGTAATTCCTTCAATAGGTTATGGGGTCCCATGTGAATTTGATTATGGCATACAATCCTTAAATGGATGGTCATATGGAGCAGAAAAATCAGATCACGGAGTACATGATCTGAACATGGGTATTCTATATTGGAGGTTTCTGTGATATCCATTTGAGATTTTTATATTTTGAGTAATTAAATATTTACAATCATAAATTAGAATGGATCATTTTGAGTCATTTTATTGTCAGTAGTGTCAGTCACCTTTTTGTAGGGATGAGGAGGCTAAGACCTAATTATTAAGACCAAGCCTTATACAACAAATTTTGGATAATGTTAAGTTTGGTTTGATACTGTTTTTTTTACAGTGAAAAGATGTTAGAAGTCTTATTATGATTAGAGGAGATATGAATTAGAGTATTCAATGAGTGATCTGTTGAGTCAATAAGGTTTACCTTATGACTTTTCCATTCCTTCTTGTTTTGAAAATCACAAACACCTTATCTTTAAGAAAATCACATTTATAAGGAAAAGTTCTTTTATAAGGAAAATCTCTTTTATAAGGAAAATTTCTTTTATAAGGAAAATTTCTTTTATAAGGAAAATTGCTTTTATATGGAAAACTAATTTTGTAAGAAAAATTATCTGTATCATATTTTCATCCATATATTTCTTAAGTATAAGATTCAGATTCATTTCTATATTCTCGGAATCATTTGAAACATTGATATGAAGCATTCTGTTTTAGGTTCTGAATTCTGTATGAGAACTGTAATAAAGTTCTACTCCGAATTCTGGATACGAATTCTCATTATGAATTCTGATGACGAATTCTCATTACGAATTCTGATGATGAATTCTCATTACGAATTTAGATGACGAATTCTCATTCCGAATTCTCATTCCGAATTCACCTATTAAATAGAATATGATCATCTTTGTTTTATACACTCAGAATTTATTTAGACTCAAAAAATTGTTTTTGGTTGGACCCCGAACTTTCATTTTGCGTACGCTTTTATAATTTGTCTACTCTTTAATATTTTTCTTACACTCCGAACCTTCACTCTGAATCTTCACTCTGAACGTTTTAGTTAGACATAAAACGATGTCGTACATTATGTTACACTTGTTTTGTTATAAAATGATTTCGTCTATTCTATTACAAACTAACCATTTGTTTAGTTACATGTGTACAGGTCCCTTTGATTTTTAAGGAAAATATGACTTTTTGATGGGAGGCTGACCTTTCCTATAAATAGGAGCTCATTTGAAAGATCTCAAGGAAGAAAAAAAACATAGAGAAGTTGATTGATCTAGAGACCACATGCTGCTAAGGTGATTTATAGGGAGAGAAAGCTTTTCATGCCTTGTGCGTATTGAACCGCTCATTCAGTTTTTTCTTCATGCGACTCTGAATGTTGGTGATTACTTTCGAGGACTTATGGGGATAGGAAGACAGAGGTTTCCAACACCTTGATGTTGAGGGCTTCTTTGCCGAGGAAGATAGAGGTTGCCAACTACCTTGAAGTTGAGGGCTTGCGGGGATTGCAAGACAGAGACTCCGATCTTCGTATTGAGGGATTACCCTCGTGTGGGTAAGAAAGACTTGATTGAAAGTATAAATCAAGGGACCTTTATCCAAGGTTGTTGGATACCCTTATCTTTGGGTTAAAAGACTTATATCTTGTTACTTGTAGTTTCACTACTTGTTTGTTTCCGTTGAATATTGTATTTTTAGGAAAGTATAAATTTATTATACTTCCTTACTTGTATTCTGTTCCATTTAGATTCTATACGCTATAAGGTAGAATCTCATATTGTAATCTTATGTTATGTTTCAATTTCCGGAACCATATTTCCGGAACCTACTTTCGAAATCTCATTCTAGTTTTAAGAAATTTCATAGGACTTGATGTTTTAACCTCATTCCTTATTCCAAGTATTCATTTGGTGTTAAGTGGTGTTTTGAATTTTCTTGGTTTATCTTTGTTAAACATAGCTCGTTCCTTCGCTAAAGGAAAACATAGTTATTCGTATCTATCTTTAAAGGTTCCAAAGGAATTTTTAAAGTGTACAATTAACCCCCCCTCTTGTATATTGAGCATCTACATCATTATTTCGATCCTACATTTGGTATGAGAGTAGTTATCTGAAATACTTGTACTCACGTATATGTTTTTCTTGCTCACTTTATCATTCCGAACTTTCTCATTCCAAACTTTCTCATTTCTAACATTGTTATTACAAATTTTTTTTCTAACAAGTTTTTGTGCTAAAGGTCATTTTAACTATGGCATGAATTAATGTTGGTTCCATCGATAATCTTAATCCTACAAGACCACCAATCATTCATGGTAATGATTATGAGTACTGGAGAGATCAAATGAAGATTTTTCTTATCAATACAAGAGTGTATAATTTCGTTATGCTTACTGTTGTTTATAAAATTACTGATAAGGAAGTTAGAACATTCACTAACCTGGAAAAGCAAGAGTATCAACTCAATTATATGGTACGCAATAATTTACTTTGATCAATGACTAGAAATATATATATCCAAATTTCTTCTTGTGAAGCAACTAATTGTATCTGGAAAAGTTAGAAGTTACACACTTTGTAACTTCTAAAGTGATTGAAACTCTGAGAGCTATGCATAGAGCTGAATATCATGGCTTTAATTTTCCTTATGGAGAACCAATATGTAAAGTTAAATAGAGGTTTATGACTATCGTCAACAGTTTACAGTCTATGGGAGAGAAAGGGTTAGATGATGATGCACTTGTGGATAAGATAATTGATATCATGCCAAATGAGTGGGAATCCAAAAGAACTGATATAGATGAGAACAGGAAGGTCACTCGAATTTCTCTTGATGACTTATTTGGAACTGTTTTCCAACATGAAAACAGAATGAAGAGAGATACTGACAACATCAAAAAGAAAAATGGGAATGGTACTGTTTCTTTTACAACAACATCAAATCATATGAAAGCTAAGACTCCTGAGAGAGTAACCAGATCCAAGTCTAAGAAGATAGTTGTTCAATCAGATTCTAGTGAAAGTTAAATATTTGAAAATGAATTAGAAAATCATTTTCTAAGGATGAACAAGATAGCTGGTCAGAGAAATTTCCATTCCAAGTATAAGAAAAAGGACAGGAATGATAAGAAAGATGGAGATGTCACATGTTATGAATACAAGAGAGCTGGACATATTAGACCAGATTTCCCTTTATTCAAAAAGAAAGAAAGGAAAGAAAGGCATTCAGACAGGAACAAATAGAAGTATTATAAAGCCAATGCTAAGAAAGTTCTGAAAGCTAGTTACACCTGGAGTGCCAGTGGTGGTGATTCTTCAGATGAATCTTCTGATTACAAATCTTTAGGACAGAAGAATCTTGGTCTTATAGCTATATTACCTATTGATAATCATTTTTTTATGGATAAGGTACGATATGCTGAATCATTGACCAATGTTTCTTTAAATTCTAATGATAGTAAGTATTATAACTCTTCTGATGAATAATCCTCTTCTGATGAAGAGAATACTTTAACTACTTATGATGAAGTCTCTAGCTTTGCTGAAATTCTTGAGATTTAAAATTCTAAACTCAATAAGAATCTTGATAAGGCAAGCTCTAGGAATTCTATTCTTACAAAAGAGATATCAGCTCTTTCTAAAGATCATGATAGTAAAAATGCTGATTTTGAAATTATTTCAAGAAATCTTGAGGAAGTAAGTTCTGAGAAGAACCAACTATCTAAGGAGTTAGAAAAAGTAATTTCTAAGAAAAATGTTTTCGAGCCTAGCTCTAGTTCTAAAACTAATGATTTTGAGGATAAAAACATGGATATAAAAGTCAAGTCTGAAATTTTTTCCTTAATGAAGTGTTTATCAAAATTTACCCATGGTAAGGAAAATTTTGATAAAATGTATTCCCAAATACGACCTTTAAGAAATAAATCTGGATTTGGTTATACCCATGCAAAACCATTTTTTAATAAAAAATATTTTTTTCCTCAAAGTTCCCCATTTTGTACCAAGTGTCAATGTGGTGGTCACCGGGCAGATAAATGTTCCTTAAACAAAACCCAATCCTTAGGATTTCACAAAGCATACTTTTCTAAGAAGATGTGGGTTCCTAAAATTTTGTTATCTAGAAATCTAGGATCCAAACAAGTCTGGATTACGAAAGTCAAATTCTCTTCTTCATTTTAGGAAAATAAAGAGAGTACCAACAACAATACATGGTAAATGGATAGTGGATGTTCCCGGCACATGACTGGTAACAAAAGATATTTTGAAAAGATTATCAAAACGGAAGGAGGAAAGGTAACTTTCGGAGACAATTCTAAGGGAGAGATTGTTGGTATTGATAATATTTTTCATCTTGGTTAAACCTTGATTTCAAATGTTCTTTTTGTTAATGGTCTTAAGGACAACATCATTAGCACAAGTCAACTGTGTGATGAAGGTTACCTTGTAAATTTTAGGAATGATAAGTGCTTAGTTCACAATTCCAAGGAAGAATTTATTCTCTCAGCCAATAGGAAAGAGAATGTTTACACATTGAACATAGAAGACCTCAGGAGCCAAGATTTACCTTGACTAAGTGCAATGGAAGATCATTCCTGGTTATGGCATAGAAGACTGGGTCATTGTAACCTTAGAAACCTATGTAAACTCACTAAGAATAAACTAGTTAAGGATCTACCGGAGCATAGATTTGATTCTTCTAATGTTTTTGGTCCTTGTCAATATGGAAAGAAACATAAATCTATTTTTAAATCAATCGGTTAAGTCTCAACAACTGATGCATTGCAGTTTGTACACATGGATCTTTTTGGTCCAACACAAACTGGAAGTATTGGAGGAAAATACTATGTGTTTGTTCTAGTTGATGATTACACTAGATTTACTTGGGTTTATTTTCTAGCAAGGAAGTCTGATGATTTTTCTTATTTCAATAGATTTAGAGCTCAAGTTAAAAATGAGAAAAACCTTCCATTGAAAAGTATTCAAAGTGATCATGGAGGAGAATTTAAAAATTCTGATTTTGAAACTTTTTGTAGTAGAAAAGGTATTACTCACAATTTTTCATCACCTAGAACTCCTAAAAAAATGGTGTAGTTGAGAGAAGAAGTATAATTCTTCAAGAGATAACTTGAACTATGTTGAGTGAATATTCTATAGCTAGAAATTTCTAGGTTGAAGCTGTAAGTACTGCTTGATATACTATAAATCTATTTTTGACTAGACCTTTCCTTAATAAAACTCCTTTTGAGTTATGGAATGGAAGAAAACCAAGACTATCCTACTTTATGGTTTTTGGTTGCAAAGTATTCATTTTTAATAATAATGATAACCTACATAAATTCGCACCAAAATCTGATGAAGGAATTTTCTTAGGTTATTCCACAACTTCTATGTCTTATAGAGTTTCTAATACAAATACTTGTACTGTTGAAGAAATAGTACATGTAAAATATGATGAGTCTGATCCTTTTGTTTTTAAACAATCACAGCCTACATCCTCGGATGTCTTTTCAAAAACTGATTATCAACATTTGATAGAAGATCCATCTGATAAGGAAAATTTTCAAGAAGATACTTCTGAAACATTTACCCCTGAAGACATTCCACCTTATGTTTATGAATAGGATTTTCAAAACCCAAATCAGGTGTTTATTAAGAATCATTCAAGTGATAGTATCATTGGTGATATAATCAACCTATAAGGACTAGAAGTTCCTTATGAAATGAAGTAGAACATCAAGCATTTCTTTCCCAATTATAACCTAAAAGCACTGATGAAGCTTTACGTGATCATGATTGGATCAAAGCCATGCAAGATAAACTAAATTAATTTGAAAGGAATAAAGTATGGACTATGGTTGAAAGACCTAATAAAACTTTTGTTATTGGAGTAAAATGGGTTTTCAGAAATAAATGTGGTGAAAATGGAGTCATAGTAAGAAATAAAGCTAGACTTGTTGCTAAAGGCTATAATCAGAAAGTGGGAATAAACTATGAAGAAACATATGCTCCATTAGCCAGACTTCAATCTATCAGAATTCTACTTGCCTTTGCAGCATTATTTAATTTTAAACCTTTTCAAATGGATGTGAAATGTGATTTTCTTAACGGTTATGTTCAAGAGGAAGTTTTTTTGAAAATCCTCTTGGCATTGAAGATACAAAACATCCTGATTATGTTTTTAGACTTAACAGATCTTTGTATGGCCTTAAACAAGCCCCACGAGCATGGTATGATAGACTCACTGGATTTTTGCTTCAAAATAACTATGTTAAGGGAAATGCAGATCCAACTCCCTCTATAAATAAAGACAAGAAAAATGTTTTAATAGTTCAAATTTATGTTGATTACATCATATTTGGTTCAAATCAGCAATCATTAACCGACTCTTTTGCAAGTCTAATGAAATCTGAGTTTGAAATGAGTATGATGGGTGAGTTAACTTTTTTCCTTGGTTTTATAATTTCTCAAAAACCAGAAGTAATATATATATATCAACATAAGTATATTAAAGATATTTTCAAAATGTATGGTTATGACAACACTAAGAGTATAAGTACTCCCATTGGTACCTCAAACTCTTTAGATATTGATGAAGCTCGGAAACCAGTAGATCAAACATCTTTTAGAGGTATGATAGGAAGTTTACTTTACTTAACAGCTAGTCGACCACACTTAATGTTCTCAGTATGCTTATGTGCAAGATATCAATCCAATCCTAAGGAATCTCACTTAAAGGAAGTAAAAAAGAAATTTTCACTACCTTAATGGAACCATGGATCTAGGATTATTTCATACTTCTGGAAATGATTTTATTCTAAAAATATTTTCTGATGCTGAATTTGGTGGATGTAGAATGGATAGAAAAAGTACATCTGGAACTTTTCATTTCTTAGGAGATTCATTAGTTACTTGGTCTTGCAAGAAGAAAAATTCTGTAGCACTCTCCACTGCTGAAGCTGAATATGTAGCAGCTGGAAGTTGTTGTGCTCAAGTGTTGTGGATGCAACACACACTCACAGACTATGGCTTGAGTTTTACAAAAACTCAAATTTTGTGTGATAATAGAAGTTCCATTTCTTTAAATAAGAACCCTGCACGTTACTCTCGTGTAAAACACATAGATATTAGGCATCACTTTCTTAGCGATCACAAACTAAAAGGAGATATCATTCTTCAATTTATCAAAACGCAAGATCAAATTGCGGATATTTTCACAAAATCTTTTCCCACTGATAGATTTGAATACATTAAACAGAAGTTAGGAATGATAACCATAAGGTATTCCTTCTTAATTAACTTTCTGTTGAAAAAGTCACGTTACAGTAATAAACTCCTTTTCATAGAGGAAGTACATTTGTTTGTTAGAGTAACTAAGCTTTTAAAAGTTTGTTTTCAAACATTTCGAAACTAAATTTCTGGTATGGGAATTTCTGGAATAGAAAATTTCCAGAATAGATATTTTCATATAGAAAAATTCTGGAATGGAAATTTTCGTATTAAAAACTTCCGGAATGGAAAATTTCGAACTGGTATTTCCATAACGAGATTTTCGTACCAAGACTTTCATAATGAGTTTTTCATTTTTTTAACTTTTGTAATGAAATTTTCATACTGAAATACTTATAATGTTTTTCGTACTGAGTTCTCCATACTGAGTTTTTTTTCATAGTGAGTTTTGTAGTTTTTTTCGTAGTTATTTTATTTTAACATTACCCATTACGAATAATCATTCTAAGACAATCAGAAAGGTAGGATTTCATTACTCAAGTTTTCTTAGTCATACTTTACATGCTGACATTTTCTTATTTTTTGTTTTCGGATTATAGTTTTCTTAAATTTTTGTTTTAATAAAAACCTCAAAATATTGGATTCAAGTTTTCTTGAGAATTGGTTTTCAACCGTCAGATCTGATCTCAGCTTGTCACACCCATTAGATCAACTGAAGAAGTTGAACCGTCTTCTCGTTGCCTATATAAAGGGGACCCCAAATGGTTGTCCCACATCAGTTTTCAAGCTCCAGCGTCCCGATGCTCTGCCTCTCTATTTTTAATACCATTTCAAACATCAGAAATATCCATTCCAAACTTCTCAGAGGTCTTTAGATCCGAATGTCTGTGGAAGTAGCTTCTCAAGACATGTCTTTCTCTAAGCTGATTTCAAAGTGGTTAGTATATAGAGAAAGGTTGGTTCATCCCGATTTCTTCATCAAGTATGATTCTCTTATATCCAAGAACATAAAGCTTAAAGGATGGGAAGATGCTTCTGTGTCTACGCCTAGGAATCATGATGAAGTATTTTCGGATTTACTTATAGAATTCTCTAAGACAGTTTTCTTCTATAAGGAAGATTGCAGGGACAAATTATTGTTTAATTCTTATGGAAATACTTATAATCTTTCTTATGCCAAGGTAGCTAGCTTGGTAGGGATGAACAATGAAGGAGAATATGAGTTTATTTCTCATGTTTTTCCGGATTCAAAGGGAAGATTCGACAAGGAAAGGGCATTGGAAACTCTCGGACTGTCAGATGATAAGGCTCCGAAGATTACTTTTCTGCCTACAAATTTCTGGATTCTAGAGTTATGGGTACATGGTCTTATCGTACCGAGAAAGGGTGACAATGATAGTTTGAAGAAGAGTGAGATCTACATCCTAGATTTTCTGATAAATCTTAGGAAGTTTATTCTGATGAAACACATTCTTATTACCCTTGAGAATGTTAAGGAATGGAATTTGAGAGCTCAGATCATAATGTATCTAACAATCCTCTCAAAATTGATAGTTCGGTGCCTTGAGTCTTTCAAGGAGGCTTGCAAGTCTAAGCCAAGAGTTTTCAAGGTTATGTTAGTGAGTGATGGTACTCTCAAAAGGATGGATGTAGCCTTCAACAAGAATACTGGTCAGTTTGTTGATTTACCTACTTAAGAAGAAACAGTTCTGAAAGTTGCTGAACATGAATCCTCTAAGACAGTGAGGAAGAGAAAGTTGAATGAAGTTGAAGGTGAAGAAGAGAATCCCAAATCTAAGGAAGTTCATTATGCACCTCCAAAACCGAAGAATAAGAGAGCTTACCCTGATGAGGTAGTTGCTAAATGGAGGGAAATCAAAGAGAAAAGAGTGCAAGGAGAGCCTCTGTTTTTCTTGGATCCTACGGAGGCTAAGTCCTTGAAGGAAAGAACTATGGATGAGATAAAAAAACTGAATGATAAGAAGCTTAAGAAGAATATTTCTGAAGCTGAGGTGGTTCAGACTTTGTTAAAGTTTACTGAGATGGCCTCTGGAAACATTCCCGGTCTGAAATCTTTTTCTTTGGAATCTCTACCTGAGACTCCATGAAGAAACATTATCACTCCGGAAGAGGCATTTTCTTAGCATGTTGAGGAAGTAGAGCATATTGAGCAAGTCGATGATGAAGAAGCAGTTTTGGAAGGTAGTGGTGAAACCAGAGATGTTTTAAAGAAAGTAGATGATTATAAGGGGACACCTTCGGAACATTTGTCTCTCCGAACCTCAGAAGCTGAGTCTTCTAAGTTAGTCACTCCAGTGATGGATACAGAGAATGTAGAAGAAGAAGTAGCTTATCATGAAGAGTAAGAACAACTTCTACATGATATTGATCAAATGGAGAATGTAGATGATGGTGCTCAGAAATTTGCTGATGAGGAAGACAATGTTGTTCATGTGTCTGACAGTGAAAAGAGAACTTCAGAAGAGGAATCCATTCCGAAAAAGGACAAGGGAAAAAAACTTGTTGTTGATACCCCGAGCTCAGTGGTTGTAAGGAAAAGGGGAGTTGGTGATTATTCTAAGAAGAAAGTTGAGGATTTCGAAGAATAAAATTCTCCATGCAAAGTCTCAGATTCAGAGTCATCTTCGATAGGGCATGACTTTTTTGTTCAGTCATTAAAGAAGTTGGTGGGTACTATTCCGACTTTCTCATGTATTGATTCAAGATACCAGATGCTCCAACATGCTTTGAATCAGAAAACAGACTTCGTATCCATGGTTATGGACAAATATGTTAAGATAGAGGCTCAGTTCAAAACTTTCTTTGTCGGTTATGAAGCCCAAAAAAGATCTTGCAAGAGGATGACTAGTTAGTCGAGGAAGACTGTAGAATAGATGAGGATATTTAATGATTTCCAAGATAATGGTAAGGATGCATTTGAGATAAAAGACAGGAAGATAAATGAACTTACTTCATCCTTTGAAGAAAAGTTGACAGATGAAAAGAATTTCCAGATTCAAGAAGTTGGAGATCTAAATGGGAAGCTGAATTCTATTTCTCAAAACTGGAAGTATGAAAGGGATTATCGGATTGAGTTTGAAGAAAAATTGTTAAAGAAAGAACAAATCATGATGGCTCAGGAATAAAAGCTTCAAGCCCAGGAAGAAAAGATTTAAGCTCAAAGTGTAAGAATTGTTGTGTTAGAGAAGCAAGCCGAGGAAGACCATAAAGACTTGAAGAAGATAAAGACTATTCTTAAGGGACTCATGGCGAAGAAAAAAGATCCAAAATAGATAGATATGATCTTTTGTTGTATCTAATATTCTTTGTTGTTGTGCTTTCCAACTTAATGAAAATTGTTCTTGCTCGTTTCTTTTGTTATTGCTACTAATTTCTTTTTTGGGTACTTTGTTATATTTTCCATTCTCTTGAATTATTTTTGAAAATCACAAAGGGGGAGAAGGAAAATAACGCTAATAAAGGGTAAAAATAATCTTAACAAAGGGTGAGAAAGAAAAAAAAACTCTAATAGAGTTTATCTAAGGGGGAGTTTTTCATTAAAGAAGACTTTAGTATTTGTAATTAAATATTATTCCAGAAATCTAGAATACGATCCTTAGAGTTTCAAAGCCTAAGGGGGAGTTAGTCGTATTCATCAATATCCTTAAAGAAAAGGGAGATAAGCCTTAATATTTCCTTTCTTATTAGAACTTTTTTTTCGTAAGGATTTTTGTGCTTTCCAAAAAGGGGGCGATTGTTGATTCAATAAGGTTTACCTTATGAATTTTCCATTCCTTCTGGTTCTGAAAATCACGAACACCTTATCTTTATGAAAATTGCTTTTATAAGGAAAATTGCTTTTATAAGGAAAATCTCTTTTATAAGGAAAATTTCTTTTATAAGGAAAATTGCTTATATAAGGAAAATAGCTTTTATAAGGAAAACCGCTTTTGTAAGAAAAATTATCCTTATCATATTTTCATCCATATATTTCATAAGTATAAGATTCGGATTAATTTCTATATTCTCGGAATCGTTTGAAACTTTGATATGAAGCATTCTGTTTTAGGTTCCGAATTCTGGATGAGAACTGTAATAATGTTCTACTCCGAATTCTGGATACGAATTCTAATTACGAATTCTGATGATGAATTCTCATTACGAATTCTGATGACGAATTCTCATTACGAATTCTGATGACGAATTCTCATTCTGAATTCACCTATTAAACAGAATCTGATCATCTTTGTATTATACACTCCAAATTTATTTAGACTACGAAAATTGTTTTTGGTTAGACCCCGAACATTCATTTTGCTTACACTTTTATAATTTGTCTACTCTTTAATATTTTTCTTACACTCCGAACCTTCACTCTGAATCCTCACTCTGAACGTTTTAGTTAGACTTAAATAGATGTCATACATTCTGTTACACTTGTTTTGTTATAAAATAATGTCGTCTATTCTATTATAAACTAACCGTTGGTTTAGTTACACGTGTACAGGTCCCTTCGATTTTTAAGGAAAATATAACCGTTGGAAGGGAGGTCGACCTTGCCTATAAATAGGAGCTCATTTGAAAGAGCTCAAGGAAGAAAAAACATAGAGAAGTTGATCGATCTAGAGACCACACACTGCTAAGGTGATTTCTAGAGAGAGAAAGATTTTCATTCCTTGTGCGTACTGAACCGCTCGTTCAGTTTTTTCTTCATGTGACTCCGAATGTTGGTGATTACATTCGAGGACTTCCGGGGATAGGAAGACAGAGGTTTCCAGCACCTTGAAGTTGAGGGCTTCCTTGCTGAGGAAGACAGAGGTTGCTAACTACCATGAAGTTGAGGGCTTGCGGGGATAGCAAGACAGAGACTCCGATCTTTGTATCGAGGGCTTACCCTAGTGTAGGTAAGACAGACTTTTTTGAAAGTACAAATCAAGGGACCTTTATCCAAGGTTTTTGTATACCCTTCTCCTTGTGTTAAAAGACTTATATCTTGTTACTTGTAGTTTTATTAATTGTTTGTTTCAGTTGCATATTGTATTTTTAGGAAAGTATAACTTTCTTATACTTCCTTACTTGTACTCTGTTCCATTTAAATTCTATACGCTATAAGGTAGAATCTCATATTGTAATCTTTTGTTATGTTTCAATTTCCGGAACCATATTTCCTGAACCTACTTTCGAAATCTCTTTCCAGTTTTAATAAAGTTCATAGGACTTGATGTTTATAACTTTATTCATTATTCCAAGTTTTCATTTGGTGTTAAGTGGTGTTGTGAATTTTCTTAGTTTAACTTTGTTAAACATAGCCCTTTCCTTTGCTTAAGGAAAACATAGTTATCCGTAACTAAATTTAATGGTTCCAAAGGAATTTTTAAAGTGTACAATTCACCACCCCTCATGTATATTGAGAATCTACATAATTATTTCGATCCTACATGATCATGTGTTTTTAAAATTGTATCCTTAGTTGGGTTATCATTATTTGGGTAAACAATTGAATATAACACCAATGTATATCAGACCATTTTGAGAATTCCATGTGAATTTGTAAATTATCATATAGGTATAATTTTTTACATAGTTGACATAAATTCATGATGGTTTATATGTGTCTCAGCTAAAAAAGAACAACCCAGATCCCTCGCAGGTGTTGAATTGGGATGAAATTGAATCGGAGCAATATTTGTCATTGTTTGAGTGACCAGTGTGGATTTTGGATTAAAAAAAGCGATTCATGGGAATTATATTATGTTTTTAGTATTTCATTTCGTGAATGATAATGATGTAGATGATACATGAGAATTAATGTCTTGGGATGAGGTGAAGTATCCATTTTTGTTTTCTAATCTATCTTGGAAGTGACTTTCTAGCGGCCTAAGGAATTAATGATGGGTAAAATTGAAAGAATTTTGAGTTTGAATTATAGTATTGTATTATATAATTTTATTATTTCTATTAAAATTTGTTTTCTTATTGTTTTTCTAGTTAATATTGGATATTTTTCCTTGATTGTATGTGGGGAAATTTTTTCACAATGTTAGGGGAAAATGTGCACCATCATCAAGGTAAGTCTGAATAAAATTTATACATTGGAAAATGGTGACCTAAGGGTTGGAACATGGATTGGAAAACTATGTGGGTCAACCATGTGTCTTGTTCATCTTATACAATTAGGGATGCACAATTTTTATATGGTTTGGAAAACTCTATAGGAATCATTTGAAACATGTCCAGGTCATTGGAAAGTAGAAAATTACATTGGATACCTCTTTTATTTTAATCCTAAATCACCACCCATCAATAAAGTCCTTTTCCTCTTGATTATTATATATTGTTAGGTAATTCTTCCCTCTCTCATGATTTCATAATTTTCTAGAATGTTATTTGACCTAATGAGCCCTATCATGATACTTGTGGTGAAATATTGATTATTATTCTTTGATCATTTATATATAGAGTCTTGTGGTGGTTCATTTGTGTTTTTACACTAATTTCAAGAATATTACATTTGTGAGGTAGCTGGTTCCATTGTTATCATTATTTGATGAGTTTGAATAACCATCGTGTGTGTTTAATTCGGTTATTCAGATTTTTTGTATGGTGAGAAACATGTTATTGAAAAGGTTTACTATGAACATGTGATGAAAATGTGGTTTCTAAGGGAAATTGGTTATCTGTAACGTGATTTTCATTGTGGTTATTCATGAATATGTTTTATTCCTTGCGTGAAAGGAGAAAAATGTATTTTCAAAGGGAATTAATGGTGAAAATGTGCTAAAAGTGGGTTTTCTATAAAAAATGTGTTTTTTTCTTGTTGTATTTTTTATTGTTCACCTTGTAGGTCTCTTCGAATCATGGATGTGATGTGATGAATGTAATTAAATGGATTATTTGTTAGTATCAAATTTAAAAGGTATTTTCCCTTGAAAATGGATTGATTCCATTTATATTCCTTGTGTTGTGTTTTTAAATGTGATTCACAAATTTTTCAAGTAGGGAAAAATGTATTTACAAATGTTTTTGGTGTGCGTGTAAAATTGAATGTGGGTCATCTATTGAAAATGTTGGTTTCTATATTGATTATGATCATTAAATCATGGTGAGATTGTGGAAGGGAATATTTCCTTATGTTCATATTATTATTGTATTTTGTATGTGGAAGCGTTTATTTATGATTTATATCAAATGCAATTTGATCACAATGGAAATCCCAGTTATCTTGGAGGTAAAAGAAGAACTAGTACGATAGTTTATTATGAAGTAACTGAGGCCCAGATTCATATAGAAGGAATGATAATACAAAACTAAATAAACATGTGATGTGATCAAATACCATTATAATTTTTGGATGGGATCCCCTCTTTTGGATCCTTCATGGGAATCCTATTTTTATGATCTAATTAATTAGATACCATTGAAATTTCATTATATTTTCCCCTCTAGTGGCTTATGAAAGGGAATTTTTTTGGTAGTTGAGTTAAGGGATTTGGATCACTTATGTATGTGGTTCATAGAGTCTCACTTTTACTAGTTAACTTTAGTTAATTTCCCATGGTTCACTCATGTGACATGATTCTCATGTGATTAGGGTATATCGATAAAAATACGGTAGACCTATTTTCCACTATAATATAATGAAATGTTTTCTTTTTAATATAGTTTTCTTAATAAGTCAATAATGAGAATATTTTCCTTAAACTGTTTTATTTAAAATATTTCAGATATTATTATTAAAATATTTATGTTTAGTTGTCTTCTAATGTAATATAATAGAATCATTTATGTGGGTTAAATCCTATTGGTATTTGGCTCACACCCAACAAACACCTTTGGGTGAATGTAGCCATTTTTTTGAATGACCCGGTTAAAGACAAGATGTTTTGTGGTGATGATAGTCTATCTAGTTACTAGAGTTACACTTCATATAGGTGTTCATTGTGGTGGATAGGGGTGATTCCCATATTTTTTTATTGATAATTTTTCAATGTTTTGTGTGTTCCCCTTCTAATGTGGTAGTTTTTGTTTTTGGATAATGTTATAAAACATTTAATATAAAAATTGTTGTACCTCGTTTGGTTATGGTTATTGGGCAGTGTTATGTTTATTATTTTTGGTTTTTTTGGTTATATAAATTAGTGAAATCATTCCCAATGTATATTGTTGGTACATAGGAACTAAATTCTAGGCCATGGGGATCATTTACCATGGAATTTGAGGTATATAATATACCCAAATATCCTTGGTTTATAATAAAACAATAGGTCCTCAAATTATAATTTGACCACATATCATTTAATCATAAACTATTAAAATATATCCGACAACATCATAAAATCATTTATCATTACATCAAATCATAATAAGGAGAAATAAAATAGGTTTCATTAAAAACCCCTCATTTGAATAAACCACCTAGATAATTAATAAATATAGTAACAATGATTAATATCCTTATTAAAATATAAAAAACATCAAAGGATGTTATTATAAATGAGAAATACCTTTAAAATATCAGGGAAAGAATTATTAATGGAAATACCCTTTTAAATTTGAAATAAATTATTTGAAATTAATATTTTTAGAATCTTTATGTATATCATTGTATTTAAAAATAACTAATGAAACTTATATATAATGATTAAAGTACATTTTATTAAATTTTTATAGGAAAATCATTCATGTAATGTTAATGAAAATAATAATTTCTTTTTTATTTTTTGATGAAATAAAAAATTACAAAATATTGAAGATAATTAAAATATTTGTTTTAACAATATGAATGATAAATTAACATTCAGTTTATATTGAATTAAAAAATTATTAGTTAATACTAAAAAAATTATCAAAAAACAATAAATAAAATATGTCCAAAAATATAATATTTGTTAATGAAGAGAAAATAATGGTTTATTAACCATAAAATCATTCATTCAATATCATGGGAAATTTAAATAAGTAAAATGAGACTAAAACATTAATTATCCTAGAAAAATCTATGGTTAATAAATTATATAATATTTAGGAGAGATGAATCATACAATATCTGCATAAAAAATATGAATATAAACAATCCTACTAAAATTGAGATTGTAACAAAAACCCTATAACATAAGTTCCCCTAATATCATAATATATCTACCTTTATATATAATATATTTAAATTTTATTATAAATTTATAAAAAAATAACTATAATAACATAAAATATTTCTTTATAACATCTTATCACCTATTCATTAACATTATTTCATTATCTCAATAATTTCAGGAGTTAAATAACTTGTTTTTCATGTCTGTTTTGTTTTAGCAGTTATGATCGATGCACATAGATCATGGTTAGTTTATATCAAAAAAATTAATAAATTAATAAATATAATATATATTAAATATATTAATAATTATAAAAATTTATATAAATATGTTGTGAAAAATGAATTTCATCACTATGGGGAGACAATATTCAGTACGTGCAAATGTGTGACGTTTCCATTTTTTGATGGATGGAAAGAAAAAAGGTGAATATCAATTAAAAGTTATATAATCATTATCACTTCATATATAACATATTAAAAATATAAAATCTATCATTAAAAAAAAACAATGAATGACTGTGGTAAATATGAATCATATCACTATATAGAGGTGGTATTCTTCGTGTTTGCACAATTGATACATTTATCTCCGATTTGATTGAGAAAAGGTGGAAAATGGTTTAACTATCATAAAAACAATGTCTCAGATTATTTATTATACTTTAGTAATCTTGTTTTTGTATACACAACATTTTTATAGTTGTAATGAGAATTATTATTATTAAAAGGGAATTGTTAAGATATATATATATTTTTTCTGAGAGACCACCTTTGAATTAAATTATCTGATTTTATGTATTGGTATTATGAGAAGAAAATAATAAATATGAGAAAGGTATGAATTCTATTTTGGTTTTGGAGTAGGAATATTTTTGAGATATAAGTCCAAATTGTGTGAATACGGTTGTGAAATGGGTTACCTTTTTTATGTAAGGGGAGAGATTCAAATGGAATTTCATAAATGATTCCCGTAGTATAAGGCCACATTCAATGGAATGAAACTCTTAATTTATTTTTATTTTTAGTTAGGATAATATAAGATTTAATACTCATAAAAAACAACAATTATTCTTTTCTTTTCGTAGTAATCCTACACTTATCAATTGGTTTAGCCTCCAAGTAAACTTATTTTAACCTTACACGTGGTAACAAAATTCTACTAATTTTATTATTCTCTATTAACAATGATTAAAAATACCATATCAGATTTTAATAATTATTATTATCCTAAATATAAACCCCATTTTACTAGATTAATATTATATAATATATAAAATTTAATTTTAAATAATCACATAACCTGTAATGCACCCCTGATTTAGAATAACGAGTTATTAAGTATAAAACATAATATGCATTCATTAAATTCTTTGTGAAAAGTTCTAGTGAATATAAAAATAAATAATTTAATATTAAATCTTTATTTTTTATGAATACCATTATCAATATTGATAAATTCAATTTTTTTATGAAAAATTTACATGGAGTGATAAAATCTAGTGTTAAGAAAACGAGGATTCATCTCATAAATGAACTTGCATTAAAAATATGTTAAAATGATTATTATTATTTAAATAATTACTTTATATAAAAAAATTATAATTATGTTGTTTTATGAAAAAAATTTAATACATAATTGTACTTTCATTTTCAATCTAAATGACTGTTTTCACAAAAGTTGATATTTTTACTATTTACATAAAAATATATATTTTAATATAATTCTTGTAAACTAACAATATGAAATTATTTAAATGATTATTCCGAAATTATATTAATTTAATTACATAAAAATTATAAATAATATAATTAAAGAAATTATTTTCATGAAAATATTTGTGAAAACCCTTTTTTGATGAAAATATAATTTTATAAAATAAATGAAAATTATAATAAATTAAGTACATATTTATTATAAATTATTTAAAAAATTAAATTATTAAAATATTTTGGAAATATTTTTAATTATTTGGATATTACAATTATTACCTACCAATGTAACATCTATGATATAGTGGTTTATTGCATCCCGATTTTACAGACCTAGGTTAGCGTGTAAGGTATGCTATTGTATAATTAATGTTTTAATTCATTATAGATGAATATAAAATATTGGGTTGTTATATGAATATCATTAATAAGCTCTAGTATATGAAATGGATCAGGACTAAAGCATAACAAATCCATCCATCCATATAAGAAATAGACCGTGATGAAGGTGTAACATTACCAAGAATCATATATCTAAATCTCATAGTAAAACATATAACAAGGATACATTATAAATAATATAATTTACTAACTAAGGCCTATATATAGTATTATAATATAATTATTCCTCTAAAAATAAAATCACCATAATCATTCTCACCTAATACACTCATGCTTTGACCAAAAAAGGAATGACTCCTAATCTCACACCATAATTTATAAAACGGATTGATCCAATTTGATATAATTCACATCAAAACCAATCTCATTCAACCAAATAATTTGTATTCTCAATGCTTATATGATTAAAAAATTAATTGGGTCCTATACCATACCAATAAAATTGGAAAACCAAAATTTTTTATAATATAAAAGCTTAACTGACTTATAGAACACATAGCATGTCATGATTGATATACCTAAAAAAATAATCTTCATTATACATTGTTTTCTCATGACATGAGATGAAAATTATAAAATAACATTCTTAATGCCAATGGAACTATTTTTATCATATCTCATATCACTAAGACATTATATTTGGGAATAACATACATTCCCATACACTTATAATATTACCTATCAATGTTTTTAAAAAATTATTGAGAAATATGTTATGGAAAACCTAAAATTACACATGAGAGGATAACTCATTGAGGAATATTTTCTCATTCAATATCAATATACGAAAATACAAAATAATGAAAAAATATAATTTTTTGTTGGTTTTTGTTAGAGTGAAACAAACGACCAATAAAATAGTGAATAAGAAGTTTGATGGAGTTATCATTACAAATAGATGATGATCATAACCAATTATAAAGGATTTAAGAATTGGATTATGTTTAGATGTCCAAAATGATGGTGTTAAACCATGTGAGTGGTAGATCATGTCTGTATACTAGGGAGTAAGAGTTGAAATGCTAAAAGGTGTGATGGGGGACCAATTATAACCCCCCCAATAACAAAATGTGGTTGTTCAACCATCAAACATGAATTTCAGTGGAATAAAAATAGATTTATAATGGGAATACATGTGTTTAATATCACAAACTTGAAGGATGATGTGGACGTAGGGGATATTACCCCTTATTAACTCACAATTAACATGTAGTGTGATACCACTGTACAACTTTTAGGAGACATTTATCACCCACTTGTTTTAATGGATCCCTAACTTCATTGATTTTCTCCCAAAAAACCATCAAATCATATCCTCATAAAAAACATCCAATTATGAATGAGATGAAACAAATTAAATTTTATACTACTCAACATTATTAATACATCACAAACATCCCCCAATGAGATTATCATCCTCAAGAAGTATCCATAAATCCATTAATCAAAAAATAAATGCCACTTGGACCACATATATGATTCCATATCTAATTCATTTCCTTGTAAAAAGATATTGAAACTGAAATTATAACATATATGAACCAGAATATTGTGATATAATTTATTTTTCTGGGCTATAACCTATACCAGGAACTACATAAAGGGTAAATCTACTTCATATATGACATATGCACTATCAATCTTGTTCAGTGGGTCTGCATAATACTTTTATAGATATGAAACATGAAATATATTAGGAATATTATAATTTATTTTATAACATTAAATGATAATACATGACATACATCCTTTCCAAAATCTCTAATGGACCAAAATACCATGATACAATATTTCCATGTTTACCTAATCATTAATAACTTAATCAAATAAATACCTTTTGAACTATATTGTCTCCAAGGATAAAATTTAATGTTAATATCATTTTGTCAACATATGAGAACTATCTACATTGAGGAATATTTTGTCCAATTCTAGAAAAGTTTGTTCTCTATGGTACAACTGGAATTATTGAAGGAAATTTTTTTTTGATAATTTTTAATGGATGTAGAGACTGTTTTAGAATATGATTGATGTATTTTTGGTTGATTAAAAATAATTTATGATGAATACATGAAATTATAGATTAATTGTTGAGTTACATATAATTTATATATTGAAATAGAAAAAAATAACATAATCTATATATGATAAATTTAGGATCTATTTATGACTGATTGATCCAATATATGTGTCATTATTGGTTATATATGAGTAATTTAAGGATCTGTGTATGAGTGATTTCAGATTTCTGTGAGTCATTAAAGGGTGTTTATATGTCATTTGAGAGAATCCATAGTATTTAATTGGATTCAATGAATTTTTTAATCAGTACGTTTCACATGTGTTTACCATCATTTTTTGGTTCATTATGACGTTTTTACAGGTCATTACATTGATGAAATCAACAAACTTGAGGTAATAAATCCGTTGACACTTTTCTTTGTGAATAATTCAAAATTTATTTGAATTGTTTAATATTTATGATTAAATATAATGTTAAAATATGTTTTATTGGGATTCAAATAGATTATAAATGAGATGATTTGAAATAGATCTTGAAGGTGATTTCAAATTAAATATTTAAAATTATATTACATAGTGAACAACTCTATTCAATAGGGATTATTTGTGTATTTGAGAAATAATGAATATTTCCATACATTGTAAATGAAAATATATTAAATATTAGTACGAGAATATAATAATAATATCTGAGAATAAATTAGTTGTTCATGAATTTAAATAGCCCAATATTTATAGTGTTGAAGACAAACATTATCAAAGTGAATGAATTTGTGGAACATGAAATGTTACACTATTATATATTCTGAATAGGATATCTTATGATGATTATTTTTTTGTTGGTACTTGTATATTATAAAGAAGAGGAGGTAGAGCATATCATTTAAGAATTCACAAATGAATGATTGATTCATTATAAATTCATGGTATGAAGGTTGGTCATCTAAATATATATTTATATTAATTTTTCAACAATGCATTTCTTGAAAAATATTTTTATTTTATGATGAATAATCTAGTAAAGATATTATGATCTCATTCCACAAAGTAATAGGATATTTTTTAATACTTGGGTAAATAATCCTTATCCAGTATCTATTTTAGTTCATGAATATTGAGGTCATCTACTATTATTATTAACCACATATTAGATAAAAAATATTGATTCAAGGATATACTTCTATATTTTATATTCGATACGATTATATTAGTGAAATTCCAAGCCTGCAAACATACCACATTCAATGACATTTTTTGGATCTATTATTAAGGAAGAACCCTAATAAATACTTATATGTTGCACATTTTGTATTTTAAACTACACGTAAGGTAAGATATATATTATACTTATATGATCAATAAATTAATATATCATAGAGTATTACCTCAAAAAAATTATAAAACATATACCACTGATTCATCTATCCATCTCAAAGTTGTTGAAAATTTCATTATAATTTTGAGTTGTATCAAAAAGGTCAATGTTCCCATTGGGTTCCATTATTTATAAAAAAGTATTGAGACTCCGTGATTAGTGAAAAATAGAGGAGTTAAATTTTATATGGGAAGATCATCCATGCATTGACATACAGAATTTTTCCCTATTTACATTCTTAAGGATTTGAGGTTAGTTATGTTGTTACTATATGATTCTAATTATTGTATAAGTACCCAACCATAAACATTTCATATTCTTGAATTATTTTAATAATTCACATTGAGTATATTTTAAGGATTATAGTTTTAGAGAATTATAAAATAATTGGTACATTACATCGCAAATGTTACAAAGTAGACACTTTTACTTAGTTCCCATTATTTTCACAAAATAAATTTTTTTATAAAAGTAGTCATGTCTATTTCCTTGTTTTAGATAACATGACATTTCCTTGATCCCATCCATGGCCCTATTCCCCATTATGTCCTGTTAAAATTATTTAAAAATCTCAGGATGAGTAGGAAAAGAATAGTAATGGATACACAAAGAAGGAAAACTGTTATTTTTTCAAAACAACGAATACATTATCAAAAGTAATACTTTTAATCATTATTAAGTAGTAAATACTCCTCACTTAATAATGGATCATTTAATACCGTTTTGTAAAATATATATTACCATAAACCCCATATAAATAATACATAACATATAAATGTAACTTGGGACATAATCATACTTAAATGGAATAACCATACGGTCGACTTCCACACATATCAATAAATGGAAATCCATAAGGCCGACTTCCATAGCCCATGCATTGGAGGTAATAACGTATCCACCCATCAGTTTCTATCACAACGCCACCCGTTATTTGGTTTATCACATAACCACCTATCAAATGTTCATGTACCATTATAAAATCATAACCCATATGAAAAATATAATGGAAAGAAAACATTTCCACATTTCAATCACAATATTTCACAAAAATATATTGACATAAAAAATCCATTATCAAAACCATTTTAAATACCAAAATACAATAAAGAATATATTGTATTTATTTTCCTATTATGAACATTATAACTAGTTATGGAATCCAAATAGAAAATACTACTCATGGTGGAGGAAAGGATGGTGTCACCGCTTACGTTAAAAATTACCAATAATTTTTTATTTTATTAAAACACTTCATAGAAAAAGGTTCCCATTTAGTGAAATGAAAAGTCAAACGAGATTATATAGCCTATAAAATAATGTCGTGTATAAAACAGTATATGCCTCAATGAAAGTAGATTGAGACGAAGTCCATTACCTCTTGTCTGAATTGACTAGTTCATTTTTTAATCTCCTGAATAATAAAACTAAAGTTAATTTCTACTTTCATAATAACCTTTTTCAAATTTATCAATCCTTTTAAATCACTAATTACACTGTTATAAACATTATTCAATCCTTTAAGTAAATAATGGTCAGTTTCTCGATATTTGGTACCTGAGTCAAAAATGGAATTCTTATAATTACTAGTTTTTCATGGGGTAAAAAGATAATTATATTCAGAATGATATTCATGATTTAGATATCATATATATCATATATATCAAGTATATAAAATTATTTATAATAGTACATAATATTTGGAGACAGGAAATGAAATGCATCGTTTATAGATATGGTAAGTCATACGTACGATTGTACGCTACTTCCACTTCTATTTCGTAATGTAATGGAATTGAAACTTAATTATACAAAATTATAATATAATTACAATATATTATCATATATAATTTTATTAACTCTACCCTTTATACGTTCCACATAAGGAATGAATGAGTGATATCACTTTGAGGAGGTGGTGGTCCGCACTTCCACAAAAGAGATTATCGTATTTACCCCCAAAGGAAACCATAAAATTATTATATAAATTAGAAACATAGAAGAATACAAACAATATAAATATAATATATATCATATATAAATATAGTTCCATCATAATTTCCACCATTAGAGATGGTTGGATATATTTGAACAATCATCGTTCCGTGAGACAATAGTTCGTTGTCCCCAGAAAAAGTATCTTCATTACCCATTAGATTTAGGTTTCTGTAAGTTTAGTTCGAATAGTTCTCCTAACATCAGCATAGTATACAGAGGACAATGTTTTTTTATAAACTAATGGAATAAAATGTGTTTAGTGGGTTGGATAAGTAAAATAAAACAAAATAAAACAAAATAATTTAAGAGAAACTGTTACCTTTAATTCAGGTAACTCCTTTTGGTTTGAACCAAAAGGGATTTCTGAAGTGCCTTATGACTAAGAGAAGGATTCTAAGAGGAATAGAGGGATATAGTGAGATTATTTAGAAGTTTTTGGATGATCAATGTTTCTTGAGAGGTGTAATAAATGGGTTAGTGGTGAGGATTTTTATAAGGGGGGAGGGGCTCTTTAGTATAGTGTGAAAAATATTATTTTATTATATACAGATTTTCATTTTATAAACCTCCAAAACTAATTGAAGTTTAAGATAAGATGACTAATGGTCGAAATAAAATAATCGAATAATAATTTGATAGGTTTTGGATATTATTTTAAACTTTATAATCTTATTTATTGATGTGGTAAACAATGCATTATTATCTTTTCATAAATAATTTAATTTATATAATGCGTAAAAATTATTAAAAATATACCATAATGTTGCAAATATTTTTATATTTCAAAAGAATATTTATAGTTGAATAGAAAACTTATATAACCCAGTGTAAAAATTAATTTACAAAAAGATATTTGTTTATTTCATTATTGTCGTAAGATTATGTTAATTAAAATAAAGTGTCAGTATCACTCTTAAGTAACTCTATGGGGTTCCAAAATATACACATGGATTCCCCTAGTCTTCCATGAATCATCCAACAATATTAAGAGAACTGTTATGATAATTCTTTATTATTATGATATTCATTTTTAAAATAAATTACCTTATTTACCTTTAACCAGGATAAATAAAAGTCAAAAGATACTATTCACCAAAATTATATTCATCTTATTGAACCAAAATTTACTCACTAATAAGAAAAATTTATTTATTATTTTCAAAATTCATCTCACTGAAGATTTAAAATTTCATTTAAATTAAAAATTTATTTTTTTTAACTACTACTGAGTGGTTTCACTATTCATCAAAAATTGATGTTTTTCAGAATAATACCAAAAATTTAGCCAATGCTATATTTGATATTCAAAATTCAAAAAAGAGGACTATTTCACAAAATTCAAAACATATAAGTTGGATTAATTAATTTAATTTTTTTTCTCGTTTTCAAAACAAATAGCGTGTTTTTAAGAAACAATATCTATCAATAGATTGACACTTGTTTATGTCCAATTTAAATGTGAAATTTATTTCAATGACCACCATCTGATTAAATGGTAAAAATATAATATAATTACAATTTCAAACCAAATAATAATATAATCTATCCATATAAATTTATTATATTGAAAAAAATATTTGAATTAAAATACAGTATTTTTCACTATTCATTAAAAATGAATTTTATCAGAAAAATACTAAAAAATTATCGAAGGTAAATATTTATGTCCCGATTGAAAAGAAAAATTATATTTGGTCAAATAGAACATATATAAGTGACAAAAAATAGATTTAAAGAGGGTTCACCATGAAATGGTAGTAAATCAACCTTTAAAAGTAGATTGTGTTTAAAATTAGATTCATTCACATATTATGGCTCTAAATTTTATTAGATAAAGGTAAAAACATTTAAAAAATATGTATGATAATATTTTTTTTAGTTCTGTTCATTCCTGAAAATTAAAAATCTTGACGGTAACTACCATTTTAAATTATAATATTATACTGTTTGTGTTAAATAGAAGATTTCAAAGAAAAAGTCGTTGCGTATTGGGTACGCCATCGAACATAGCAAACCATTTAAAGTAAAATTAAGAAGTAATTCAAAAATATTAATAAATAATAGAATATCACATTTCTTTATTTAACTGGGATTTTACAACCTTCTACCCTTTTGGATATTTTGTCATCACAATTTTATTCACTTATCAAATAAATGGAGGTATTCATCCCTCAAAGCATTTTCAGATTCACATTTTTCCCCTTCAATCATATGGTTTTCCCACACAAACCTTAATGTTTGGAGTTACCATATTACGAAACACAAGATCTCTATGGTCAAGAATCTAGAGTGGTTATTCCTAATAATAGAGATTCTCTTCCAACTTAACTAACGTTGGGCTCAAAACTGGTGAGGGATCTGGAATATACTTTCTCAACATTGAAACATGAAAAAGATTGTGTACATGTGATAAAATTGGAGGTAAAGCCACATTGTAAGCAACTGATCCAACTTTCTCTAGGATTTCATAATATCCAATGAACTTCAGACTCATCCTTCCCTTCTTACCAAAAGGAATCACACTTTTCCATAGAGAAACTTTGAGAAAGACATGATCATCTACCTCAAATGAAAGATCCTTCCTCCGGTTAACCGCATAACTTTTCTGCCTGCTCTGAGATGTTATCATGTGCTTCTGAATCAAGTGAACTTTTTATGCCATCTCCTCTACCAATTCTGGTCCCATCAGCTTCCCTTCACATACTTCTTCTGAAAAAGCTGGGGTTTTACACAGTTTCCCATATAATCCCTCAAATGGAGCCATTTGTATAATATAATGAAAACGATTATTATAAGAAAATTCAACCAAAGAAATATGTTGGTCCCAAATTTTTTGGTATTCTAGTGAACAAGTACATCACATATCCTCCATGTTCGACCACCCATATTATTGTGGATGAAAAGTTGCACTAAAATTTAATTTATTACCCAACAACTTCAGAAGGCCTTTCCAAAAGATAGATGTAATCATGGGATCACGATCAGAGACAATGGAGAGGTGAACACCAAGAAACCTGACTATCTCATTAACATAGCACTTAAAATTTTTATTTAGAAACAATTTATCTCAAATAGTATTAAAATGAGATGATTTAGTCAATCGATAAACAATACCCTAGATTTTATTGTTACCACGAGGTGGATTTGGTAATCCCACAACAAAGTCAACGGATATATTTTCTCATTTCCACTCTGGAACTTGTAAAGACTGAAGCATCCCTTTCTGTAACTGCCGCTCTGCTTTAACCTACTGATAAGTAATACACTACACCATAAAATCAGCAATATCTCTTTTCATTCCATCCCACCAGTAATACTCTTGAAGATCTTTTTACATCTTAGTATTGCGAGGATGAACTGAAAACGAGGAACTATGATCTTTACATAACAACTCATTTATCAACTTTGAATCACAAGGCACACATAATATTTTATCAAACCTCAAAACAGAATCATTATCAATGTTAAATTTAGGAAACTTACCCTTCTAAATGAACTCTACCATTTTCTGTTAGTCACAATCTTCTTTCTGTGCTTTCTTAATTCTTCCTGATAGAGGGGATTCCGATGACACCTAAAACAAAACAGGGGAATTTATTACACCGAAAACTTCATTTCCAATGTTCATAAAATCAAATAACAAAGGATCTCATTCAAAATATATCATGGTTAATGAAGTATTTTTTTCGACTCAATCCATCATTCACATTATTTTATTTTCCTGGATGGTTATTGATCATTCAATCAACATCCTTGATTAATTATAACCATCTCTTTTTTCTCAGGATCAAATACTTCTGAGTGAATATATTCTTCAAACATTTGTGGTCAGTATATGTTTCACATTTTACTCCATATAAATGATGCCTCCAAATTGTTTATGAAAAAACAACTGAAACTAATCCCAAGTCATTTGTAGGGTTATTTAACTCATGAGGTTTGAACTGATGTAAAGCATTAAAAATTACCTGATCATCTTACATATGGACACAACCAAGTCCTTACAATGAAGCATCACTGTAAATAAAAAACTCACCATTTCTGGAAGGTAGTGCCAAAACTAGAGCATTCACCATTATTCTATTCAATTCCTGAAAACAATCATCACATTCATTTATCCAGATGAACTTAACACCTTTTCGAGTTCACTTATTCAGTGGGCTAGATAATCATGAAAAATTATCAAGAAACCTCTGATAATAACCTTCCAAACACTGAAAAATATGGATCTCAGTTATATTTGGGGGTCTTGGCCATTCTTTAACAACTTTTGTTTTAGAAGGATCAACAGTTATTCCATTTTTTGAGACAGTGTGACCAAGTAAGGATATTTATTGTAACCAAAACACACACTTTCAGAATTTTCCACAGAGTTTCTATTCGTTTATGGTTTTCAAAACAACCCTTAAAGGACTTTCACCCTCCTCTTTACTTTTAGCATTAACCTACATATCATTAATTAACACAACCACAAACTTATCCATGAACTCGCGAAAAATTGTATTCATAAGATCCATGAATACAGTAGGTGATTTTTTTAAATTAGAAAGCATAAATACAAATTCATAATGGCCATATCTAGTACAAAAAATGGTCTTCAGAATGTCTTCTTAATTTACATTAAACTGATGGTACCCCGACCTCAAATAAATCTTAGAAAAATACAGATCTCCCTGGAGCTAATCAAACTAATCATCGATATGCTGAAAAGGACACTTGTTCATAAAAGGGATGTTATTAAATGCTCTATAATCAATGTAATGTCCCATTGAACCATTATTCTTTAAAAAAATATAGGATCACCCCATGTTGATGTTCTAGGTTAAATAAAAAACTTATATAATAACTTATGCAATTTTTTATTTAACTATAATATATCAATTTGAGCCATTTGATAAGGGGATTTTATAATTGGATAAAGATAAGGAACTATGTAAATAGTAAATTCAACTCCCCGATCAGGTATAATAATAGGAAGCTCATTAGTCAAAACATATAGGTACTCAATTACCACCAGAACATCATTAATCATAACAGTTCCTTTGTTTTTGACAATATGGGTAGGGTAACATTCATTTCCATCTTTCATAAGTTTCTCTACTTCCTGTTATGTTATCAAATGTAAGGGTTGTTTATTATATGCAAACGGAAAATCTTTCTAGAAGGAAACCTCTTTATCTCGGTATTCAGTCTTAGCATGATAAACATACAGGCAATTGATGCCCAAAATAACATAAAACTCTACTAGAGGCCAGAAAATAAGGATTACAGGTATATTATTTTCTCAGATAAGGACATGAAGGTTCTTATAATTTTTTTTTGTCTCAACATTTCATCCAGATGTTTTTTTCCATATGTTCAGGTTTCATATATTGAGATAGAAATCCCGATTTACTAGAAAAAATCTCTGAAATGAATGAATGTGTAGACCATGAATCAAGAAACACTTTGGAATAATCTAAACAATCAAAAAGTGTACTAGATACTAATTTATTTGATGGGACAACATCTGCTGAAGTAGTTGCAAATAATTTCACCACCCCTTTATGCTTGTAGTCTAGATGCTTTTCATTGGTTGAGTTCATCTTTGGACACTAATTTTCATAATGACCTATTTCATTGAACATAAAAAATCTTATCACTCTCTTTTCATTACCTACTTCATCATATTTTTTACATTTACAAGCAATAAGACCAGACTTACCACCCCAGATGCACTTTCCAGACTTCGATAAACATTATCCATGATTATTTTTAACAAAATTCTCACAAAATGGATCTTTATTTTTCGTAACTCCAGGCTTCATTGATGAATTCCATCCCTTTTCCTTCCAAATGGACCTCTTTTTCTATTATTTTTCAATGAACACCTGATTATCTACAAAATCCATTACCACCTTCTTCGCACTTCGAACAATTTTTTTCATAACTTTTGAAATCACAAGAGGATAATGCTCTTTGATATCATGGCTTCAGTCCTGATTAAAAGCAATTTATCGTACTATCAATATCTCAGATGAAATTTTGAGCATACCTTGCTAGTCTAGTGAACACTCCATCGTAATAATCCACTGATTCATCCTCCTTCCTCAGTTACAATAATTAATTTTCCATCCTAAGACAAACCACCTTAAAAAAATATTTCTCCAGAATCATACATTTTAATTCATCCCAATCAAGGGCATCAATCTCCTCACTTTCCCTGATATTTTGCACCACTGAACACCACTGATTATCTTCACCTACAAAATGGTAAACAACATTACTAACCTTTTGATGTTATGAACACCCCTTGATATAAAAAATATTTTCCAATTCTTTAATCCACCCTTCATCTTGCACAGGGTCTTATGATCCTCTAAATGACAGGGGGATATTGCCTAATGAAATGATACACTACTGAAATGTTCCATTGTGGTGTATCTGTATAGCCTCATTCATGGATACCACCACCATTTATATCTAGATTCAAGTGTTCCATTAGTAAAACAAACTGTTCAGTTCTGATTCAGACCATCTCAGGTTACATATTTGGACGGTTGTCTTCCTCCGGATGTCGTCCCAACATAGCTGCCCTATTTCTTTTATGTAAAACCAATCTGAACACAAAAATATATTAGGCTTAGACAAATTGTAATCTGTAAATTCTATATCATTTCTATATTATCATAAATTAATTTATGTATTTTAATTAAACAATACCCTAACTCCTAAATTAGTCTAAACTAACCTCTAATACCAACTATAAGGACCCAGCCTTAAACATTTCATATTCTTCAATTATGTTAATAATTCACATTTAGGATCGTTTTAGGGTTAGAGTTTTAAATAATTAGGTAATAACTATTACATTACATCCCAAAATTTACAAAGTAGACACTTCTACTCAGTTCCCATATTTTTCAAAAAACAATAATTCATGAAACAAAGAGTCATGTCTAGTTCCATGTTTTAGACAACATGACTCTTCCACGATCTCATCAATGACCCTATTCCTAATTATATCATGTGAAAAACATTTCAAAAACATGGTATGAGAAGAAAAATCTCAGTAAGGATTACACAAGGAAGGAAATCTATTAGTATTTCAAAAGAACAAGTAAACCATGAATACATAACATTAGTAATACATTTCGCATTTCTGATGTATTAAATAATCATAACTGAATATAAGATCATGGAAAACCCATTTGTAACCAACAGATTACCATAAAACCCATATAAAGAACACATAACATATAAAGGTAAATTGGGACATAAACATACATAAATGGAAGAACCATATGGTCAACATCCACACATATCACTAAATGGAATATGCATAACACCGACTTCCATACCTAATGCATTGGATGTTATAATGTAACCACCAATCTGGGTATATCACAACACCACCCATCATTAGGTATATCAATTAACTACCCATAAAATATCCAAGTACCATTATAACATCATTACACATACTGAAAATATAATTGAAAGAAAAAATATCTACATTTCAATCACAATATATCACTTAAATATATTGACATACCCAATCCATTTTCAAAAAAAATTAAAAAACCAAAATACATAAATGATTACATTATATTTATTTACCTTTTATAAACATTACGACATGTTAAGGAAGCCAATGATCAAATAATACTCGCAACGACAGAAAATTTATTGTCACCGCTTACATTTAAAATTAACATTCTTTTATTTCATTTAGTAAAACGATTCATAAAAAAAGATTCCCTTTGAATGAAATAAAAACTCAAAGGTTTTTATATAGAGTATAAAATAATTTCATGTATAAAACAATATATGCGTCAATGAATGGAGATTGAGACAAAATCCCTCACCTCGTGTCCGAATTGACACGTTTGTTCAGTAATCAATTGAATAATAAACCAAATTTAATTAATATATGATTAATAACTTTTATCAAGTTTATAATTCTTTATAAATACCTTATTTCCATGTTATAAACATTATGTAATAATTTATGTTATTAACGGTTTTTTGGCCAATATTTGGTAGTTGAGTCAAAAATGGGCTTCTTATAATTAGAAGTTGTTCACGTGGTCAAAAGTTCATTATATCCATAATGATATTTATTTTTTAGATATCATATATATCATATATATCCAGTATATACATGTTTTTATAAATGTTCATAATATTTGGAGATAAGAAATGAAATGCACCGTTCCTGGAGATGGTAAGTTGTACGTATGCATGTACGCTACTTCTATTTATATTTCGTATTTTAATGGATCAGAAACATGATGATACATAAGTATATTAAATTCCAGTATAGTATCATATATAATTTCTATAACTCTACCCTTTAGATGTTCCACATAATACATTACCTAGTCATATAACATTGAGGGGTCGGTAGTCCGTACTTCCTCGAATGAGACTATCATATTTACCCACTGTTGAAACCATAAAGGTATTATATAAACGAAAAATACAGAGGAATATAAACAATATAAATAAAATATATATCATATTTAAATATATTTCCATCATAATGGCAACCATGAGATGCCGTTGGAGATATTTGAACAATCATCGTTCTGTGAGGCAGTAGTTCGCCATCAACAGAAATAGTATGTTCTTTATCTATTAGAAGGAGGTGTGTGTAAGTGTAGTTCTAATCCTTATAATAAAAACATCCTAGTATATTTAGGATACTATTTTTGTTATTAAAAAAATTAATAAAAAGTGTTTAGGGGGTTGGAGAAGTAAAATAAATAAAAATAAAACAAAAGAATTTATGAGAAACTATTACCTTTAATTAGGGTAACTACCTTTCTTTTGAACTAAAATGAATTATTGAAATGCCTTCCAACTAAGGTAAGGCTTCTGGAAGGAATAGAGGTATGTATTGTGCTTATTTATCTAGAGATGGTACGAGCCAATGGGCTTGAGATGTGTAAGGAAAGTGTGAGGGGTGAGGGTGTTTTATAAGGGAGAGGAGGGGCTCTATAGGAATGTGTGAAAATATTATTTTATTATATACTGGTTTTAGGTTCCTGAAGGTCCAAAACTAATTAATGTTGAATATGCGATGACTAATGGTAGAAATAAAATCATCAAATAATAATTGGACAGGTTTTGGATATTATTTTAATTTTTATAATCTTAATTATTTAAATCATTTATTAATGATGTATACACTACATAATTATTCCGTCATAAAAAATTTAATATATATGATTTGTAAAAATTATAAACAAATACCATAATGTAGGAAAACGTTTTATCTTCCCAGAGAATATTTATTTTATAAACGAAAACTTATATAACCCTATGTAAAAATTAATTTACTAAAAGATATTTTTTATGTCATTTTCGTCAATACAATAAGATAATTTAAATAAAGTGTCATGATGAAGCTAATATTTTCACATATTTTATACTAAAATTTAATGTTTATAAAACCACCATAGTGTTATTTAATAGGAAATTGTTACATATTTAGGTTTTTGTGTTATTTTGATCCTAAATGCAAAAACAACATAATTCAGTATTTTTAACAGATTTTTATCACATGGGTATTTTGGTCATTTCTCATAACATATATTTAAAAATTTTGTCATTAAATTTTTTTTGAACCCTTATTTTATTTTCATCATCTTTGTCTTCAGGACCTAGGTCAGTTTCATGAATCTTAAGGCCCAATAAAATCAATGAATTTGAAAATGTTTTCGGGCGGACCGCCTGGACCCCGCCTCAGTAGCGTAAACACAAATCTTCCTAAACACCTCCAAATGATTGTATTCCACTTGGATATCGACAAGGACTATGATTATAGTTCACAAATTTATGTTCATTATTTTTTAAATCCATTATGGTGGCCATTTAATTATATCATTGTGAAGGATGCTGACTGGAAGCTGCCTCCAAAAAAGGAAACCACCAATATTAAATTAATAACTCATTGTAGAAGAGTCCAATGAAGATGAAATTTTGGGATCAAACTGAGGAGACATTATGGAACAAAATTTATGAAGACTAATATTATAGATTCGGTCAATGAATAGAATATGGACATGACAACTTTCAGATTAAATGTTTTCTGTGTGAATTTGTCACCCCTTCTCCTTATAAATATGTGGCCATTCTCCCAATATATGATATAGAAATTCCAGGGGGATAAGGTGGAGTTTTGTTTACATAATTTTTCTTCATATTTAATATATATATTATTATATATTTCTCCTTATTTCTTTAATTTCTACTTTTTTCCATCACATTTATTTAATGTGTTTCTCTCACCGTGCTTCTTTCTAAACTCCATGATTATGGAGAGCTAACCCTCACTATTGTTCGAGGGGGGAGGTGTCTGTATTTTAGTTTTATGTGCTTTATTTAATTTTTCATGTTTTTTTCTAAGGATTCATTATTGGTTAAATGATTAGGGTAAACGGTCTCCCAAAATTCTCTACTATTGTTATCTTCCTCTTCATTTCATAATTTCCCAACTCATCGATATCTATTTCATTCAAACGGTGTAGTTTGAATTGGTTATTGATGTGGAAGAGATTACTCATACATGCTAAGGTCTTGGTGTAGTGTAATTCCATTCAGAAGAGAGGGTGTGGAGTGACATGTATTGATCTCCACATTCAATAATCCATTGATATATGTTTTGAATAACAGTGATAATTACATAATTAAATACCAAGAACAATTGTTTTCTTCTAATAACGTCATTGTGTAATTTCTTCTTTTTCATTGTGAGTTATATTTTTTTTATATTTATATTACATCGATCTTTTATGCAATAAAATTTCACTCCCCCCATTTATATTAGTATTACTTTTTAATTTTAGTTATTTTATAATAGTGACAATAAAAAGATAGTGTGTGGAAGTGGCCTCCTTGTGATAGACCCAAGAGTGTACCACAACAATTTAGTATTCGGTTAATAAGTATTTAATTGAATAGAGGTCCATGAAAAATCTCTACCATCAATTTGTAACCATTGTTGGGGAGTCCAAGAGCTTAATTATAATGTTTTTCATAAAAAAATCAAAAAAATGAGCTTTGTTGCATATCATTAATTTTATCAGAAATATGGATTTTTATGGAAATTGTTATAATTATTATCATGTGGATAACTCTTATCATGATCCAAGAAGGAAAGATACATTAAATATTCAAATACATTAAAATTCCCAATAATTTTGAAGAAAATTCTACGTAATTGAAATAAAATGACTTGATAAATCAATAGAATTAGAGAATGATGGAAAAAGCAAGAAAGATGATATCATCACTTGCCGACCAAGTTGATGAAGATAAAGTCTTATGGATGGAACAAAAACAATGGAATGTTGAGGAGAATGAAAATATTGTTCCCCTTATATTTCAGGAATAAATTAGAGAGTTTGAGTAAATTCTCGAAGATCCAATTCCTTTCCCAACAAATGAGTTCCCAACTTCCTTGCATGAAGCTGAAATGTCTGAAGGAGTTTTAAATTCTGAGCATTCATTTCATTCAAATTTCATTAATTATGAATTTCAATATAATATCCCTTATTCTGAATTTGTAGATTCAGCAACACTACTACAGGATCTGGATGATGAAGAAGATGAAGGTCCTCATGTAGAGGAGAGAATGTAGGTGCCTGTTGAGCTGTAAAATGGTAAAAATGAGGATCATGGCACTAAAGAAGAAATCCATGATGAGAAATTTTATGAAACAGAAGAGAATACTCTTACTATTCTACTACTTCCTCCACTAGTGGACACCACTCCTCAAAATGATCAAAATAGGGAGCACCCCTTTATTCTTTTCCCTCACCCTCTACAAGTCAAATTCTTTCTTCCATATCTTTTTGGTGTTGGGGATATTTTTCTTGTCTTTGGGGGTTATCACTTTTGGAATACACAGATGGATGTTGGGAGAAATAATATTTGGTGGTTTCTAATCAAGAAACCCCATCCACCTTTAGATTGGGGTTAACCCACTATAGCTGCCTGACTAGGTGCAGTAAATACCTAGTTCCCATTTGGGGGTCAAACCAAGAATTATCCCTTCCCTTTCCCCTTTCTATTTATTTTTCTTTATTTTTTTAATTAATATCTTTATATATTAATTTTTAGGAAGAATTGGTAGCAATTTGGATCCTAACTCAATTCTACCACTCGAAAATAAGTTTAGGTTGTGTCTTTCCTTCTCTTTAGTTTTTCTGTACTTATTTAAATTTTTTCAAAGCTAAAATGAATGGTAGTGAAATTTATGTGTGGGGATAGTTTCAACCTGTTTAGTTGTTTGTTTTCACTATTTTTTATTTTAGTTTTTTTTTGGAAACATGAGATTCAAGGATAATTTTGATCACATTTCAATCAATAATTGTTTTTGATAAAATTGAAATGATTTTTGACAAAAAGTATTTTAAATGATTGTTGATGTGAATTATTTTTCCTTAAATTGGATTTTCAGTCATTTTAATGAGTTTAACTAATTTTGGAAATCCATGGCCCTGAAACACTTACTCAAAATATTTTTCCCATCATGTGAGGTATTCTAATACACATTGACATATTCTTTCTAATACCCACACTTTCTTGAAGGAAACATGGAATTTGTGTGAGAACCAGAATTTAGGATTTTTCTTCTTTTGAAAAATTGGATTTCATTGAATTTTTTTAATATGATTGAGGAACTACTTTGGCTAGCCACATATTATCATAAGAAGTACCATTACATATATCCTTCTTTAGATCTTAGATGCCATGAATTGTCTTATAGTTTTAAGGCATAGTACAAGATAATTTATCCTTACCTACCAATTCTCTTGGTTTTGTTGCATGTATATTTCAAGTTTTAGTGTGGGGGAATAACCTTTCATGTGCATTTACTGGGATTTGATTCATTGATGGGTGTTGTGTGGTGTGCGTCAACATTTGCGGAAATGGAATAATTATGCCTGAGTCATAATTTCATTATTCATCATTTTTTTCATTGTTTTCTCCATAAAAAAGAAAATAAAAGTTGTTCCTTCCTGGAGAATTAAAAAACTGAAAATAAAATCTATGTCTTTCTGGAGATTAACAAAAAAATGGGGACAACATAGATGTTATCATTAATTGTAAAAATTGATTTCCTCATGTTCTAAACTATAAAAAATGGTGGTGGTGTTTTTTTCATATTCTCATGGATGATTGAGTGAGTAATTTTTTGTTTTGTTCACATGACTATTCATGCATTGTACCTAAGAGTCAAACCTGCACTTTCTAGCCTTGATATTTTAATTCATTTACACAAAAACCCAAATCCAAAGAGTAATTTGAACCTTTGATGAAAGACCTCATGATTTAATTCATTTTTATGTTTCACTCTGTGAATAAATGAGAATAGTCACAAGACTATGGTGATACATGAAACTTTCAAGTATGAGCATAACACCAGAATTAATTCCTCGTGTATGAAGAGTGAAATAAAATTCAATGTGTGGTAGGTTGTGATTGAGCCATGGATGGATTTATGAGGTTGAAAAAATTTAAATTTTTGGAATAAAAATGAAAGGAAATTGTTTTTCATATAAGTGGCAGGATGAAATTCTGTTTTTGATAAGATCATGGTTGTTCTCTAATTTTTGATTGTTGTCTGAATTTTGATTCGAATATATGATAATTTCTCATGAGTGCAATGCTTAATTTTGGGGTATTGATGAATATAATGTTTAGATATATTTTATACTGAAATTTAATGTTTATAAACCCACCATAGTGTTATTTAATAGGCAATTGTTACATATTTAGGTTTTTGTGTTATTTTGAACCTAAATGAAAAAACGGCGTAATTTGGGATTTTCAACAGATTTATATCACATGTGTATGTTTTTCATTTTTCATAAAATATATTTTTAAATTTTGTGATTCTAGTTTTTTTGAAACCTTATTTTATTTCCATCATCTTTTTCTTCAAGACCAGGGTGAGATTCATGCATCTTAAGGCCCAAAAAAATCAATGAAGTGGACAATTTTTTCGGGCAGACTGCGTGGACCCTGCCTCAGTAGCAGTATCATAAATTAGCCTAAAAACCACTAAATGATGGGATTCCACTTGGATATGGACAAGACCTCCAATAATCGTTCAAAATTTTATTTTCAATCCGTTTGAAATCCATTATGGCTTCCATTGAATGACATCATTTTTAAGTAAGATGCCTTGAAGATGCCTCCAAAAAGGAAACCATCAATATTAAATTCATAACTGCTTCTAGGCTTGTCCAATGAAGTTGAAATTTGGCTATCAAACTGAGGAGACATTATAGAACAACATTTATGAAGACCCCTATTACCGATTTGGTCATTGAAGGGAATATCCATGCTGAAATGTTCCGATTAAATTGTTTCTGTGTGAATTCATCACCCCTTCTCCCTATAAATACGTGTCACTTCTCCTAGATTACGATACATCCATTACATGGGGTAATGTGGAGTTTTGTTTATGTAATTTTTCTTCATATTTATAATATATATTAGTATATATTTCTTCTTCTTCCTTTAATTTCTACTTTTCTCCCATCTCTTTTATTTTATGTATTTCTCCCACAATGCGTCTTTCTAAACTCCATGCTTATGGAGAGCCAACCCTCACTATTTTTCGAGGGGGGAAGTGTGGGTATTTGAGTTTTATAAGCTTCATTGATTTTTTCATGTTTTGTTATTCGGATTAATTAGTGGTAAAATGATTGTGGTGAGCAGTCTCCCCAATTTCTATACTATTGTTTTCTTCCTCCTCGTTTAATAATTTCCCTTCTCATCAATATCTGATTCATTAAAACAGTGTAGTTTGAATTGGGTATTAATGAGGAAGATATTACTCTAACATGCTGAGGTCTCAGGGTAGGGTAATACCATTCAGAGGAGAGGGTGTGCAGTGATAGGTCTTGATCTACACATTGAATAATGCATTTATATATATGTTGAATAACAATGATAATTACACCATTAAATCTCGAGAACAATTGTTTTCTTCTAATAACGTCATTGTGTCTTTTCCTCTTTTTTTGTTTTTATATTTTTGTTATATTAATATTATATAAATATTTTATGAAATTCAATTTTACTCCCCCACCCCATTTATATTAGTATTAAATTTTTATTTTAGTTATTTTATAATAGTAACAATAGAGTGATAGTGTCTGGAAGTGGCCTCCTTGTGATCGACCCAAGGTTGTACCACTAGGGAAGAGTCTTCGATTAATATGAATTTAATTGAATATCGATTAACGAAATATCTCTACCATGTCTTTATCACTCTTAAGTGAATCCATCATGTCCAAAAACAGAACCAAGGATGACCATGGTCATCCATGACTCATCCAATAAAGTTAGAATAAGTGCTATGTTAACATTGTATTATTATGATATTATTTTTACATTGAATTACCCTTTTTACCTTTAACCACAGTAATTAAAAGGAAAATGTTAATATTCATCAAAAAATAATTTTCATATTATTGAAGAACACTTTACATAAAAATAACATCCATGTATGTCAGAGTTTTGAAATTCAACTCACAAAAGCAGTAAAATTTCATTTAAATAAAAACGTTTGTTTTCTAACTACTACCTAGTGGTTTCATTATTCATCAAAAATAGACGTTTTTCAAAAAAATACCAAAAATTCAGCCTAAGATATTTTTGATATTCCAAATTCAAAAATTATTTCTATTTCACAAAATTTAAATCATAGAAGTTGGATTAATTAATTTAAAATCAATATCAGTTTTCATAATAATAATCGTGTTTTTAAGAAACAATATTTATCAAAAGATTGACACTTTTGTATGTCCAATTGCAAAATGAAATTAATTCCAATGACCTCCATTAGATTAAATGCTAAAAATATAATCTAATTACTCTTTAAAATCAATTTAGTAGATAATCTAACAATATAAATTTATTATATTAAAAAGAATATTTTAATCAAAATAAGGTATTTTTCACTATTCATTAAAAATTGAATTTTATCAAAGAAATAAAAAAAATTACCCAAAGTAAATTATGATCTCCCAATTTTATCAAATAATTTTATTTGGTCAAATAGAACATATAAAAGTGACCAAAACTAAATTTTACAAGGGTTCTCAATCAAAAGGCCGTAAATCATCCTTTTAAAGTAAATTATGCTTAAAAATAAATTCATTCACATTTTAATCCAAGAAAATTTATTGGATAAATGTAAAAACATTTATCAAACATGTATAATTATAAAGTTATTAGTTCTGTTCATTCCCGCCAATACAACAGATAGGCATCAACTACCATTTAAAATAATAATATTATATTGTTAGTGTGCAACATAAGATTTCAATGAAACCTGTTGTGGTGTATCAGGTATTCCATCGAACATAGAAACCGCATTAAATTAAAATTAATATTTAATTGACTTTTATTAATAAATAAGAGAATATCATATTTTATTATTAACCTATGATGTTACATTTTGAGAGGAAATATTTTATTTATATTATAGATATGTGGAATTTCGAGGTATATGCAATTGATGGGAAAGTAATATTATCTTCCATATCTAAAATAATATACAAATATGTTATTTGTCTACTAACAACCAATTATATTTTGAAAAAACTAGAAAATATAAATTACAGGAATTCCACGATCAATGAATGCAATATGCATATCTAGAGGGAATCATTTGGAGAAGCAAATATGGGTAAAGATGAATCATGGGATGATTATTTCATCATTTTAAATGAATATTTGAGCCATATAATTTTATTTGGTGATAATAAATAATACCCTATAGGTCATGAAAAATTAATTAATAATTTTCCTAGTTTATTATATTCAAGGGATTAAGCTATAGAAAATATAGAATATATTTCCCTTGATGTAATTCAAAAAAAAATATCATAATATTTAGATGAAAAAATAATTAATTTATTAGAACAAGGAAAAATGATAGATGACATTAAAATCAATGAATAATTTTATGAATAAATATGATTAAGGTGATACCCCTAGTGGCTCAATGGATTATGAATAATGTCATTAAATACACAATAATTTTATATATTTAGTGAAAAAATATGAAACCAATTAATGTAATTTATAATGGGAAACTCGTACATAAATTTATTAATTCTGGGAGAATATTAAAATTTTATTTATATTTTCTTAGACGTATAAGTAACGTAGAGTATAGTGAGGAAGGTGATGACCAGAGGCCTTAGAAAAGGACAAAAATTAGATTTTTGAAGAATATAATAAGTAAAATTAATGTAGAAAGATCATTCATTAACAAAATAAAATTATTGTGCAATTTATGGATAAAGAATGTTTTTTTTTGAAAAGTAGTGAATTTCAAAATGAGTGTTCTATAAAAGATTCAATTATCATGCCCCTTTGGAGAAAATAGAGAACAACTCAAGTATTAATGAATAATTAGAATTAAATATGTATTATATAGAACACATATTGAAAACTAAACATCCTAAATATCAAGAATGAATTACCAATCTCATCAATGAATTCAAATATCAAAATAAGTATTTGGGAAGTATGATAAAAGAAAAATATGATATATTAGTTAGAGAGAATTACCACATTAAAAAGATAATGCATCATCATACAGAAAGTGATTGAATATGTGAATATAATGATATTTTCTTAAAATAAAATGATTTATTAAGAATAAATTATTACCCATGAAAAATTATGTTATCTTAATGTTGATAAGATCATAAAAATATGATATGTTCCTTTTTAATACTATTGAATTGAAACATGTGTTATCATATGGTGATAAGAAACCCTCTTGGTGGTGTCCTACTGAGTCTTTTACTCATACCCTCCTCGGTAATTTTAGGGAAAAAATATTAAAGTTAATTAGATGTATCTATAATAGGTATATAAAAAAAATATCACATATGTACAGAAAACATGTTGTGTACATTGGTACTGGATCTACCTGTTTCAACATCATTCCAGTAGAAACATACCTACATTGAAATGATGTGTTTATGAACATCACCATTCAGGTCTAAAACGTACATGTTCATGATGGGATAGTTCACACAACCCATTTGACAAATCCTTTGTAAGGGATATACCATGTAACACCCTGAGATTTTTTGAAATATATATTATTTAATTAATTTAGTCTTTTTATATTTTTTTTATTCTTGAAAAACTAAAATTAGTTTTTTAAAAATTAAATAATTAATTTTGATTATTGTTATATGAATAAAATATTAATAATTAAATACATGAAAAATGAAATTGACCTTTTCCTAAAAAGAACACCGAGGATAGCTTATGTTACATGCAAGACAAACATTTCTTAATGACTCGTGCAACATGCATTAACGAGTCTTACAGAACATGAAGATACATTTTAAAATATAATTATTTAATATATCATGATATAACCATTATATTAAGTTTTATGTTATCAATATGAGTAAAAAAATTATTTAAATACAGGATCTTTTTCATTGGTTACATATTATTAATGAGTGTATATATGAACTAATTAAATATAAAGTGAATGTTTTTATAAAAAATAGTTTTATAATCCCAAATTAATTGTATAATAATAAATTAAATTAATTATTATCGGTTAAATATATCAATGAGATATATGTTTTTTATATTAAATTTAATATTTTTTACACTCTTCAAATATATTATACAATCATAAGTTAAGAACTACACCAATATTTCACATAATAACATATATTTTTATAAAAAAATATTAGTTCCTTTTAAAGAAAACCAAATTATATATATAAATTTTTTGAATATAATAAAATTCTTATGTTAAAATAAACATAAATTTTCAAATATAAACATACAAATTATGTTATACCAATTTTTTGTAATTTTTCTATGAAGTTTTAATTTATATAAATAGTGAAAAGTAATGGATTTTAATACAAAAATATCATTTATTATAATTTATTTATGTGGATAATTTATTTTTATATTTATTATTATAGACTAATTATAACAATTATTCATGAATTAATTTAATTTAGGTCATTTTGAACCATTTCAGTTTGAAATTAGAGATAAAATCATAGATTTTTTTTAACAATTTTAATTTAAAAACCATCATTGTCAATCCATCTACATGATTAATTTGATATTAAATTATTTCACATTAATGATTACAATTAAAGAAAAGTTATAAAATATTTTTAATAATAATTAATTTTAATATTAAATATGGTTAACATATTCTTTGACCAAAAATATTACTGAATGTGATAAAATTAATTAGAACAATTAAGAGGAAAACTACCATAACAAGGGACTAATCCTTATTCATAGGTGGGAAAATGACCTGAATTATTTTAGAAAAGGAATTGGATGTTCATATTTCACCTTTATAATCCCATTAATCATCATTCTTCTATTATTGATGCATCGTTACGTTGTCAAATCGTGGGTTCAATTCCTTTTCCTAAAATTTAAAACAATGCTACTCATCTATCCCATTTAAATTGAACTCTCATGTGCCCCTTATTTAAAACTCTAAATACATTTGGATCTCTATAAAAAAATTCAAATAAGATCCCAAAATTCATCCATTCATCCTATAATCCTTCTTTTGGGTAACAATTCAACACATGAAGCATTTTGGTGATATCCACCAGTGGTTAACCAATGAAGATGTAACTTACTTCCTCAAGCTCCATTTATTTATTTTCATTCACCGCCCACAAAAAATATATTAATAGAATTATTATATATTAACCTCATTAAAATTAATATATTAATGTGTAATTATTATAATTGTTATATCTACACTCACACAAACTTCCAAGTGATGTGTAACAAACATACCATTCCTGTGTACGGCGAGCTAACGCCTCACAGAACAATGTGGTCTGCTTTTTCTTTATCACATATCTTCATTTGGAATAATGTTGGGTACTACATTTTAATATGATATATATGATATAAATTATGAATTTATATGTATTGATTGTTTATAAAAAATTACACCATCATGATATCCATTTTGTGTAACTCTGATAACTTCATTTGTGGAAGCTTGGACTTCTGCATCCTAAAAGTAATGTGATTAACTCAAAATTTACGTGGAATTTATTAAGGTTAGTCATTATAAAAGAATATTTTATATATTTAATAAAAATTCTACTTAAATGAAATTATATTTAAACATATATATTTCATTTATTATATTTCATTAAATACAATAATTAAACTGAAGAAACATTCACGAATACGTACGACCTACTGTCTCCATGAACAATGTATTTTTTTAATATTTATTTACTGAATATATAGGATATTTAAATAATATTTTACATTATATAGATAATTATATACTGACATATTTAATACGATAAATAAAAAAAAGTTTAATCATAAATGATAAGCAAAATAGTTATTACCTGAAACATTACTTTAACATGGAATTGTTAATAAACAGGTAATATAAAATCCGAAATAAATCATAGATAGTATTATATAATAAAATTTGATTATGTTTTAGATTTATAATAAATAAATATTTATTATACATGAGGTTCTAATGTCTATAGATAATTTTGTGACTTAAGGTAAGGGAATTTCTTCTCACTTTTCAATTCCATTAAATACATGTCATATTCAAAACTCTCTTATTTTTTGTGATGTATACAATTAAATATGAGATTTTTAATAATTAATTTAATTTATCTAATGGTTATAAAATATTTAAATTAATTTATTTCCACATGTGGATCAGAATTAGAAAAAGTATTCATGTTGTAAGGGTTTTATCGTATAACTTTTATTTTTCGTGAGAAACAAGCCATGTTTGCCACCAATTGTTTATATGTGGTCTATATAATGACCTTGAAAATATTATATGAATCCTATAACTAATGTTATATGTATTTACATAACGTTTTATTATATTTAATTAATGGGTTTTATGGTTCAAAAGCTACCTAATCGATAAAGTAAATGCGTCTGAATTTTCTATCTTTTAGACAAATGTCATGTAATGCACCTGTATTTATCTATAAAGTGTATATACTACCCTCTGAAATATTATTTCCTGAATATCATTATTTCAGTATATTTTAGGATTCATGTAAATATATTCTCTCATATAGATGATGATTCAATGTATCAAAAGTGGACAAATGTTATTGCTACAATCTCATTGTTTATCTGAATTTTTTAAGATTATGCTTATATTGAAGAAATATTACGATCTATAACTCAAATAAAACAATGAAAATAATAATATTATTTTAATGAATTATATAATAATGTAATATTAATTAAATTAACTAATTTGAACCAAATATAATTATGAAAATGTTTTAATTAAAATCTTACATTATTTATCCTTTCGGGTGGAAATCCCTTATCAATAAAAACCAAGTTTCATTATTTAGATTCCAAAAAGCATTTACTATAATCATATTATTTTTGAATGAAATTTTAACCAATGTTTTTTCATTTTCAAAATCATTTTTAAAAAATTACTGTATTTTTAATTTTCTATTCAAGTAACTTTTCAATAATTTTATAGTGTAGATGGATCTTTTGGAATTTAGGGACTTACCCACTATCATGACTTCCATTTACTTGAATCATACAATATATTATTACAAGGTTATTTTTAAGAAAATATTTTCATAATATTTGGGAATTTTTAATAATTTAATATGTTATCAAAGAAATTTTTTTTCCAAAAAACTAAATATTGTTCAAGAAGTTTTTTAAATTATTTTCAAAGATTTATTAACTTGTTTTAAAAAATTTATTTTCATGGAAAATGATTTTAATGATTTCATGATTTATTTATAAGGTTTCAAAATATTTTCAAATAAACTTGATTTCATGATATCTCCTTGTTTATTTTTTAAAAGATCAAAAGGAAAAATATTTTCTAATTATTTTTTTGTTTAATTTATAAGTATTCTTTGAAAATATTCATTCAAAATGTTTTCATGATTCATTATATGATATAAAGGATCTTGCCATGGAAATTTCTTTTCAAAATGTTTTATGTTTTAAAAAGAGTAAATGATTTTTTCCTCAAGAAATGTTTTAAATGAAATTGTAATGATTTATTTATATGAAAAGGATTTTGAAATGGTTTTATTAAAATTATTTTCAACTAAATGAGATTTTACATATGAAATGTTTCATGTGATCTTACAAAATCCATATCCATATCAGGTGACAAACTTTTTAATAGTTTATGAATTTTGGAGATACGATCCTACAAAAGTTTTTATTTCCATTCTTGAATGGATTATGTTATAATAAAATGATTTTTATAACACCCATGCCTCTTAGAAGATGTTATATTCTCTTTGAATGAGTTTCTTTTCATAGGTTATGATTTGATCAGATGATTACTAGACCTCTATATTTTCTACATGAAATGATATTATGATAATATTTATGATACCCAGTTCATATTATGGGTTTTGATATTATTTTCATGAAACCCAACTAATTTTTAGGTTATAATTTAATTTATTTTTTATTATCTTGTGGCACATTTATGCATGATCTTTTCTGATCGGTGGGACCTATTTCTACATCCAATTTATTTGGATAATAAAAATGGTATATGATATCATAAGGTACATGGGTTGTAGGCCAAGACTAAAAATAATAAGGTATACAGGTTGTATCCCAAACCTAATACAAGATGGTGCATTAGTGGTAGCCTAAGCCTAAAAATAAAAAACTACACAAGTTAAAACACAAGCATGAAATTAAGATGGTAACGATGTTTTATCCTACACCTGAAAGTAAGACGATACATATCATTTAGATCATGAATGAAAATAATAAGGTAAATATGTAGTTATCCAAAGGATGATGTAGGTATACAAGGGAACATCCAAAGCCTAACATCTTATGATGGCCTCAGTCAGAATCATTGACATAATAATTTTAATGTTTATGTGTTTTCCAAAAATTCTATGTATTGTTACTATGATTTTATAACATGGTTAATTTTCATGATTATATTATGATTCATTTCTAATGAACATGAAATCATTATGTCGTGTCTCGTGTATAAGATCTTCAATATGAAGGGTACGATCATAAAATGTTATGCTAATGTTTTCATAACATTTATTCTTTTTATTTTTGGAGATTCCCTTTATTTACCACTAATAAACATTATTTATAACCCATAACATATAATTACATTCCCTATGTTACAGATAAAATAATTTATATAGGAGTAAAATTTAAGAATAACCTTAAGGGATATATTGAAGATATTTTTACCAAAATTGATAAATGTGTTCCATTTTCCAACGAAAATAAGCTATTATAGTCCTCAAGAAAATAATTTTGTAATGTGATCAATATTCATCTAAAATGATGCAATACACTGGAATATTAAGATTAGATATATAAAGTTTTTATGAAAATGGAATTATTAGTTAACGTGACAAGCCTTGAAGGCGTTGTTAATTCCCTATGGGTCTATTATAATTTTTTTTTTACAAAAACCCAACTATGAAACTCAATTTTTTAACATGTATATAGTTTTTGGTTGAGATCTATCCACATATATGGTTAAATTAGTATAATTTCATTTGATATCTATTTTATTTTATTAATTTTAATAATGAGATGACAAAATATGGGTTTTGGTGAAATTTGATAATGAAAATGATGAAATAAAATAATTTGTATGGTTTTGTAATCCGATTTGAAAAGTGCACCATGGTTAAGTAAATTTAGGGTTCAAGTGAAATTAAATTCAATAAAATAGGTTGATTAACTCAGTATTGTGTTTGGAGTCATTTCAAGGAATATCTAACTATCTTGGATGCCCTCCTCGAAACGACAACACTATATTACGCTTAGTCTAGTAATTTGAGGTGTCACTGAATCATGTTTTTATCAATACAATATTTAAACTTGTTTTCCCCTATGGTTGAAAATGGTCATCCCTATATTCTGGTTTTAGGTTGAGAAATTATAAACAATATTTTAGATTCAAATATAATTGGTCATGATAAAAGGAAAATAATGCGAATGGAAGTTGAATATTACATTTTAGAAAACCAAATACATGAAGAATGGAATCTAAATAAATATAATATAAACTTCCACTTTTTTTACATAGAAAGAGATCATGGTGGGTTTACCCCTCATCATAGTATTTAATGGAATATTTGGTTGGAGAAAATAAAATAATGTATAATGAAATGGGAGATGATCCAAGGTAGGGCCCTATAGAAAACAACATCTCACTCCAATCATTGGAATCCAGATATTAAAAAGTATAATACATGACCTCAATTTATACTCTCTATATGAACTATTATATTAACGTTTAAAATTAATAATTTTCCATTGTTTTTATAGGAAATTTCTTAGGTCAGATATGTTTTTTGATATTGATGATATGGTAAAACTGATCTTTTAAATCTTCTCCCATCCTTTTACGTGACATGTAATTTGTTTACATTACATGTAATCTTATAAAATGCATGCATTAAATTTTTTAAGAAATTTTTTTCGAAAACATATACCCAACAAACTTACATCAATGTAATGTAATACATGACATTTAAATATCATGGTCTAGGTTTTTGAGCACTATTGGAACCTAAAAAATATAGTGTCAGGCCATGAGTGAAGATCACTACGTGAAGTCTATTTTGGCACAAATATTTACCACTTGTTGTTCCTTTTACAATATTATTTTTATCCTTCTATAAAAAAATATAAAAAATTTCACAACATTTAAGGATTAAATAATTAAATTTAGAAATAAATACCTTTAAAATACCATAAAAAATATTTCAAAAATATATATATCAAATTCCCGTATAATTGAATTAATACATCTCTTTAAGGATGAAATCTCAACATGCTATAAAATATGTTCACCATACCATGATTGAAATTTATTTTCAATAAAAAAAATTATCAAATGGATAATTAAATATTTGATCCTCACAGGTTGAAAATTTATTAACGCCCAAAATTTTCAATAAATACAAATCAACCATTTATTTCACATTTCCAAATTTAAACTAGCCAAACATATTTGGTAAACATTATTGATTTTTTAATTCACCAATAACATGCTTTCCATTTTTAATTTACCCCATATTTAATTTTTTTTCTATTCACCAATGTACAACAGGAAATAGAATTCAACACATTCCACAAAAAATTGTAACCTACCATAGCCATGCAAGGCGTCAAAATTAACTTTTTTATAAATATATAATAAAAAATAATCCTATGGGATACAGTGCTTATGATCAAATCAAATTGAGGAACAGGGAACCAAGGAAAATGTTGTAAACCATTTTATGAATGAAAACGATGTTCAAATATAAATTTCATTGCATTATAATTAAAAAAAATCTCATCGAAATATTCACATACCCAGTATCTCATAATTTGATAATAATGAGATTAAATGAAATAAATGAACCACCCAATGATTTTTTATTTTTAGAATGTTTATCTAACATAAATTTTCATATCCACCACAAATCCACTAATGATCTCCCCATGAAACTATTTTTAATTGATATGACAATATCACAGATAAATAAATGATTATTTTTCAATTTCACTAGACGAAACCTATTTTTTTCAAGAGTGTGTGAAATAAATAAAATTAATTGGAATTCTAAAAATAATAGGAAATCTCTCCCACACTTATTCAATACCTAATGTCTATCCCTTCTACCATTTATTGTTTCCCCCAATCCAATGATTGATAATGATGAAAAAATATCTATTGGTTGGTAGGAAAAGATAATATAATCATTTAACATGGATCATTTCATAACAAGTATATTCATCGAATCTACTAGCTTATGAAGGATTATTGTAAGGTGGGAATAAAGATAAGGGATAATTGAAATAATTCATCAATAATTTTTAAAATGGTTACGTTGAGTCGTAGCATCAATATTATGGAAAGATTGTTATATAAGATGTCATGCCTGGGTTTCTCAAAAAAATATACTACAAAAATAATGAAACATATTATCTTAGTGGATTTATTTAGAATGAGAAAAGTGGAAATGAAATAAATTAATTTAAATGCACATGAACAATTAAATCATTTTATTTAAATATTATAAATTCAAAATATTGTAAAATATTAAAAACAAAACCATTTAAAATATTCTAAATCCTCCCCTAAATCACGATTTTTTAAATCATAATCATCATGATCATCTATAATAATTATTTCCCACATTATTATCATTAAAATTTATTTATAAATAAATTTTTATTCAGGGAATAGTTATTGTCTAGAGAAGTTTATGTCTCTCTGATCCATTGATTAATGAATAATAAAATATGAGGTATGCAATTAGAATTGAAAGACTGTAATATTATTTTGGGAATATAGATTAATAATAAATAATTTATACCCCTAATCACCATTAGATTTTATTTCTCTCTATGCTATACAACATTTTTTATCTCACATTAGTTGAATTTTTCATTAATGATCCACTAGCTATAATATCTGTAGTCGACTTGTTACCCCAAAAAAACCTTTATAGAAATTTTTTATTGTCATCTTCATGTCAATTCCATAATGGGGTCATTTCAAAGTCATATCATTATATATTTTCCAGGAGGAATACAATTATTCATATTTATATTGACAAAAGGATAGAATATTAAATCGTATGTCCATTTACATAGAAGTTGGAATGAATTGGATGAGGACGTTCCTTAAAGTTTCATCCCATTTTTTGGTATAATGTGTTGGAATTATTTGAATCCAATATTTATCTCCCTCACAAAATAAAAATCATAAGATATAGAGTCTTAACCAATTTCTTGAGACATTATAGAATAGGAAGGTTGCACATAACATTAGGAAACATCCCAAATGATTTTTTAGAACATCATATAGATGTATGGTAAATTTCATACTATTTTATATAATCAATAATATTTCAAGAATGATCTAACAGTGGGTTACAACAAAGAGGGTTTCCAAGATGATAAGTTTCAGTATTCTAAGCTATAGTCATCTGTAATCTATTATCATTGGAAACCCCTGATCTCTTTGCATAACAATAGTATTTTTGTTTATTTATAAACTTATCATGGTGATAGGGATTTTACATGTTCTTTCTGATACATTTCTCCAATTATGGATTAAATCCGAAAATATATTTTCTTTTTCTCTTTTAATGTGATTGTGCATTTAAAAATATAAAAAACGAAAATACATAACAAGAACACACCCAATCTAACTATATAATTTTAAATAAACCAATAAAATAAATATTAAAATTAATATTATAGAAATAAAAAAGAAATTTTCTATGGGAAAGGTGCTTGTTTGATAGGCCTAGAGGGCATTGTTAATTCTCTTTGGTAATTTTCATAAAAAACATATATAAATTCTCAACTATGTTACTCAATAAATTAAAATCTGCATGGGAACATATCAATATTGATCCACATTGATTGTGAAGTTGGTTTTATTGGGTTTAAAAATATTTAACTTCACTAATTTTATTAAATAAATGACAAAATATAGATGTGGATTGATTTTGAGAAAGAATAATTCAAATGAAATGCAGTTTGACTTGTTTTTTAATATGTTTGTAAAACATGCATGGGTTTTTTAATTTAACATTTTAGGTGAAATATGATTTAATAAAATTAGAGGATTAATTCATCATTAGTGTTGGAGTCGACATGAGTATGATATAACGGTCATAATATCCCCTCCTCCACATAGTGATACACTATTTCACATGGTCTAGTAAATTTTGATTTCACCAAATCAAGTTTCTCATGATACCTTATTTAAACCTAATTTTCGATATAAGTCGAAAATTATCATGTCTTATTGAGGTTTTATAGTTTTAAAATTTTAGTTTTCAATTATGATTCAGATATTAATGGTTATGATAAAATAAAAATCAATGGATTGTCATTTGATGATTATATTACATAAAACCAAATACATGTGTAACAGAAAATAAATAAATCCAATTGAAAAATCATTATTTTATTTCATCACCCTTGAATGAGGTGTGTTTACCCCCTCATCATTGTGATGAGGGGAATATAGGGTGGGAGAAAATAAAAAGTGTGAATAATTAAAAGGGAGATGAACTCAAGGAGGTCACTACACAATGCTTCTTTTCACTCTGAGATTTCTTATCTGATTCTTAAACAGCAACCAAATACCCCTCCAGTAATAGGGTCCTAATAGGTTTTGGTATTGATGTGGATCATTAATAATTTGTATAGAAGTTATCCTAGGTAAGTCTCATGTCATAGATTCTTTCATATATAGAATATACTCAAATTATTGTATTTTTAATTATATTCTGACCTTTTACAAGATGTGAAATGTCTATACATGATATATAATTATTAATGTCTAGGAATCATTATTTTAGGTTTATCTCTTCCAAAAACCTATCTATAAAAATCCCACATCATGTAAATGGAATTCTTGACATGTAATGGCCCCTCCATGTTTTGCAGGTCCCCTATATCCTTAAAAATCCAGTGTCACAATGCTTTTCTTGGCTCGTGGGGCGATGTATTTTTTGGATCTAATATAAGAAATTTTTTTCCATTTCCAATATTAGTTGTATCCTTCCATAAAACAAAAAACAATATAAAATCATCACAAAATGAAAATATTTTAAAAAATAAATTTAGAAATCAATAAATTAATAATACCATAAAATGTATTCATGAAATATTGGTTTCAAATTCTCCATCACATGAATTCATAATTTTTCCTCAATGAGGGAATGTTATAAAAAACATTCACTTTACAATGATTAAAAATTTAATTTCGATAAAAACAATTGATCAAATGAAAAATTAAATGATCGAGCATCACATGTATAGAATTTAATAACTCCTCATTATTGAAATTACACAAATAATCATTGTATTTTACTTTTACTCTATTTAAATATCCCAAAATTATTATTCATCCATTTTAAATTTTTAGTTAATCATTAATATGAATTTTGTTTGTACGTTACTGAAAATTTAATATTTTTTCTAATCATCTGTGTAAAAAATGTAAATATAATTTAGAAAATACCACAATCCCTATAACATTATATAGGATTTTAAGGAATATATTTTCTTCACTACATAATGATAAAATCACAAAAAATCATGAGGTCTTCACTATTTATGATCAAATAACTCTATGGATTTTTGAAGGTAGGTGAATGTTGTAAATAATGAAAGGCACAAAATATATGATTAATAATAAATGAATTTGGATTATAAAAAAACTCAATAAATGAATCAGTTTCCATAGTATCTTAGAGGAGGATTATAATGATCTAAATGAAATTAATTAAACACTAACATTTTTAATTAATTTTCAAATTTATGTGGTAGGGAAAATTCTTACATACCTCACCCAACCCCTAATGATCTCACGCCACTGTTTGTAATATTTATAATAAGATATTTTTTATGAAATTTTTATTATTGAATTTCTATAGATAGATCCTATTTTATTAATTTATTCAATATGGTGTGAAAAAAATACACTGAATTTGACCTATTAATATCTAATGAAATATCTCTACACTTATTAGTTACAAAATGTCTACCCCTTCCAACAGTTGTTGTTACCACCACTCTAATGGATGATAATCATGAAAAATATTTAGAGGAATGTAGGACATGATAATACAGTCTTAAAACATGGTTTATTTCCCCACAACTGAACTCATGGATTTAATGGGATTAAAAATTAGTAATTTATGGTGGATCTCAAGAGAAGGGATATGATCAAAAATTAAACAGTCACTTCAAAAAAGATTTGGATTACTCATAGCTTTTGAAAAATGAAAAAAACTTCTAGAATAAATCCTGTCCATTTTTATCAGAAAATATACAATAGAATTAATGGAATATATTAGCATAATTAATGTATTATTAATTAGATTACATGTAAAAAACTATTCATATCAATGCACATGAATAATTAAATCAATGAATTGAAATTGAAAATATTTACAACATGGATAAATATCGAAACAAAATCATTTACAATGTGGAATGTCCTTCCATACATAATTATTATTACAAACCAATTCATCATGGTTATATCTAATAATTCTTTTCCATATATTTTGTTTCAAATTAAAAAAAATATTGTAAATTCATGGCATCATAATTATATTCAGTATTTTATGTCTCCTAGTGATGTGGAATAAATAATGAATAAAATGTGGGGAATATAATTGGTAGTTAAAAACCCATATTTAATGTCTGGAATATAGTTGAGAAATATAGAATTAAAAATCTTACTCCCATTTCCATGTTTTCCTTAAATCATGGTTATGATATTTCTGCATACTATAGATAATGACATGTAATTTTACTTTAGCCTATTCTTTTGATTCCTACTACTTTAATCATCCTATAGTGTTGATAGTCCTAAAAATTAAAAATAATGTGGTGAAATCATGTGCCATTATCAATTAGTTTTTAAATATTTTTATGGAGAGAATGTGTGCCTCTATAACAAAATAAATAATGAGAAAAAACTTGATTTGCTTCCTGGAAGCACTTTTGTTTACCCTAGTTTGATCATCCTTACCTGTTTTGTCACCACTTCACCTGACAGATGATTGATTTTTTACCTATTTGGTGTCCATAAATGGTCTTAGTTGTGTCGTATAATGATGGGATGTCACCAATCATTATTCACTGAAAAAAATAATGCTCCCTGATCATAGTACATTATTTATCTCCATTGGACAGATACACTATTTTTTATCAATCTTAACGAACTGAATGGAATAACACGTTCCTTCCATACATAGTTTCCTTCTTAAAATGTAGTATATTAATTTAGTATTAATTTGTCTGTTATCTTGATATTATGTTTCTTTTCCTTTTTTATTTGATCATTCTCTTACCGAACCCCATTTGACTCATGTAACTCCTTGATTCTAATGACATAATCATCATCGGGTGTATTTACTTCTCTATACTGAATATTTTATTTCAGACCATATTTCCTCATTTACTGGTGGATATTTAAACATTGTTGACCACTACTGAATCTTAAACAGAGTTATTATCTTTATAATTCAATCATTTCACACTCAGTGGATAAAAATGAACGTGTTACAATGTTTGGATTTCACTCTTCTTCTATATATAGTATTAGTAAGTCTATAAAGATGTATATATTTTGATCTTTGATCTTGATATCTTGGAAGAATCCACATGGGGATTTCACTATTGATTCAGCTAATAAAAGAATTAATTCCATTTTCTTATGTCCATCTAGTCCAAACCTTATGAATGTTGTGTATGAAATGATATTGAAACTCTCTATAAATTCACACAATTATTTTCCACATTTGAAAGATATCATAAATATGGAAATTTAAAATCAACATGGATCAATTTTCTTCTTAGTTAGGCCCTTTAATACAACCATCAGAGACTCCCATGTGAGTGGAATCATTCAAATCACCTCGATATTATTCTTATTGGTTACTAATTCTTTCCAGAATTTTTCATCTGCCACAATGTTCTTAAGAGCTTCGACAATGTTTATATTGATATGAGATCTTTTAAAGTGTTCCATAAATTTACTTTTCTGCATGTTTTTCATTACTTGCAACATTCATTATAGAAATGGATGTCTGGGCCAATTTTGAGGTGATTCTTTTTCTTTTCTTCAAATACTAGTTTTTTGTTAATTTAATTTATTTTTATTTGTTTTTTATTCGATTTTTTGATACAATTTTATAACATTACCATTTGGTTGATTATGGATTCTATGTTGTATATCATCTAAATATTCATAATGGAATAAATCATAGAAAGATGACAATTTTCATCTACTTTCTTCTGTAAGATATTCAAAAATTTGGACATCTTGATTATATAGATTCCACAATGTGAAATTGGGGTTAAATGATTCATCATTTATTTCATGGATTATAACCCATTAAGTAGTCATGAATTTTTCCAACATCTCATCCAATGTATGAACCAAGCGTGTCATTGTGGGACCATGGGGTTCAAATTGATAGTACACATTTTGTCTTTACATAATTCATGTACATGTAGTTTTGTGGTATCCAACCGTGAAAATGATTACTATGACTATAAAAAATATATTTTTCATCTTCTATAGACATACCATGGGGGGTTTAGTTGCTGGGTAATCATGATTTCCATAATCTTCATCAATGAATCCAGTTGATCCATCATCCAGTCATTATTGAGGACTATGTGACTGCCTTAGTGTTTCATCCATTCTCTTTCCTACTGAAAACTATTGCCTCCAATATCAACTATCATGTTGTAGATCACTTTCGATTACTTCTTCATTAATTATCCTCTAACTGAAGTGTCAATAATCCACCGATTTAATTATGAAAAACCCTTATAGAAGGTTTGGGTTGAAATATATAAATCTATTCCTTAATGAGGGATTTTTTTGATTTATATATTTATATAATTACCATGAGGAGTACAAAGAATAATATAAAAATTTAGAAAAAATTTTAGAATATTTACCCATGTCTTTATTGATATAGAATGTGGAACGAATATGGCGAGAAGTTTCATGGAAGGATCATCCAATGTTGTGATGAAATGAACATTAATGATTTGAATCCAATTTTGATATCTCTCAAATAATAATATTCAAAATATATTGAGTCTTACAGCATCACATGAGATATTCTAGAACTGGAACATGATTGAGAGCTCAATGAAATTTTGTAAATGATCGATTAAATCTTCATGTGGTTGTACATTTAATTTACTGTTGTTTTATATCCTAATAATTAATGTTGGATTGATCATGAAGTCATTTCTAGCAATTAGGGGTTTTGGTATCTCAGTTTCAATCCTATGATTGATGGCCGCCGATACTCTCCAAGTGTCTACCAACCCTAATCTCATTGAAGAACACTAGTAGGTTGATCGATTTCAATTGCCTGTATGGTCAGAGTGATTTTACATGTTCTTCCTTAAAATTCTCTCTAGTTTAGGAATGATGTGAAAAAACCACTTTTACATTTTCTCATGTCTTGGGGTCATGCATTAAAAAATGTAAAAAACTGAATAACACAACATAAACACTCCCAATATAAATCAAAAATTTAAAATAAAATAGTAAAATACAATTTAAAATTTAAAATCTAAAACCTTAAATGCAACCATCCATTGTAAGTATATAGGATTTATAGGCCCATATTGTGTAATTAATTACCTACGTGTCTTCGAAAATCCATAATTTATAAATTCTCCAAAAATATACTCAATTATTTATAATGATTATAAAAAAACGTCGATGTCGATTTACATAGACTATTAAAATATTTTTTTTGGTATTAAAAAGAGTTTATTTAATCAATGTTATGACAATGATGAGAAATTATGGTTTCTGATTGATTTTGAGGAAGAAAATAATGAAACAAAATTAGTTTTATTTGTGTGTAAATAGCTTCAAAAGGATCATCAGGGTTTTGTAATTTCAAAGTTAGGGAGAAATTAGATTTAAGAAAATACGTTGATTAATTCATCATTGGAGTTGGATTTTAGGCTAGAAGAATCCAATTGTCATGGTATCCCCCCTTAATGTACATATAACCAATTTTCCTAGTTTTGGTAATTTAAGGTTTTACCAAATCATGTTTGTCTCGATACCAAATTTAAAACTAATTTATTCTATCGTTGATACTTTTCATGACTTCTTTAGGGTTTTATTTTGAGAAATCTAAATGTTAAAATTATATTCCAATATAAATTTTCATGATAAAATAAAAATAAATTAATTTAATGTTAATGTTTTAATTGAGCTAAACCAAATACATGAATTGTTAAAAATCAATACATTCAATGAAACCTTCCCCATTTTATTATATAAGACATCAATAATACTAGTTTACCCCATCATCCTAGTGATGAGTGGAATATAGGTAAGCAGAAAATAAAAAAGAATTCATAATGGAAAGGTTGATAAAACTAGGGAGGGCATTATATTACAATGATTTTCACACCATGATTTGGTATTAGGGACTCAAACAACAGAACTCTAGCCATATATTTTAGGCTCCAATTGGGCTTTGGTATTAATGAATGTCATTATGAATTGTCCCAGTTATGATCTAGGGAAGGTACAATGTCATTGATTCTATAACATATATAGGATACGCCATGTCTGGTATTTTTAATCATGACTCAACCTTTTAGATGATGTGAATTTTGTTTACATAATGTGTAATATTTTATATCCCATGAATGTTCACATTCAGTGTATCTATTACAAAAATATAACTCAAAAACATCAAGTCATGTAAATGGAATACATGATGTTTATATTCTATTCTCTATATTACTAAATTCTTTATATCCTCAAAACCCTAGTGTCATGTTGCATTACTATTATCACAGTGTGAAGTCTCTTTTGTCTTGAATATTTTCTTCGTTTTGTTCCTAATGCAAGATTATTTTTATCCTTCCATAAAACATATAAAAATTAAACTATTCACAAAATGGTAATTTAATAAAATTAATCAAATAAATAAATATATTAAAAATACAAAAAATGAAATCATGAAATACATATATAAAATATACCACCACTTGATTTCATATGTTTCCTAATAAATGAAATGCCAACATTTGTTAGATGAAATTTATCTTACCATGTTTCAATTCCAATTTCAATAAATAATTGATCAAATGGAGAATGGAATGTTTTAGCATAACTTTTATAAAATTTATTGACGCCTTATATTCAAATAATAGAAATAAAACATGGATATCTCATTTCTTATTTTGAAATATCCTGCATTATCGACTCTTTCATTTTATTTTTTCAATTCATCAGTAATATACATTAAATTTTTAATTATCGTATAATTTTATTTTCTTGATCATGGTAGGAGTAAAAATGTAACAGGAAATTATCAGATACCTAAAAACATTAAATAAAAATTGGTTTTCAATGAATCTAACATCTCCCCAATGTAAAGATGAAATTAAAAATAATCCAGAGGGCTTCACCATTTAGGATCCAATGACTTTGATGCTTAGGGAAATTAAGTAAATGATCTAAATCATGTATGAGACAAATATTAAGTTCAAATCTAAACTATTTTTCATGATAATAAAAAACAACCCAGTGAATGTATCCTCTTCCCATGTATCTTAATGCAGGCTAATCATGTGATGAAATGGAATAAATAAAACATCCTACCTTTTTATTTTTATTTTCAATAGTTCTTTTGAATACAATTCCCACATCTACAACCCAACCCATAAAGATCCCTTAACAACACTCTTTTTTATTGTTAATACAATATCATCGGTCATGATATTGTGTATTTGGAATTTTATTATACAAAACCATATTTTATTTTGTTTTCAAGAGTTTTTGTAATAAATACAATGAATGTGGATTCCCGCAATCCCATAAAGACACCACCACCATTATTCATTACAAAAAATCCACCCATTCCACTAGTTTATGTTTACAATTCCCTTATTTTTGATGGTATTGAAAAATATATAGAGGATGGTAGGAAATGATAATATAGGCGTGTAACATGGTGTATTCTATAACAAGGCTATTCTAGGATTCTATAGGCTAAAAATGACTACGGTTATGTGGGTCTTGGGATAAGGGTTAACAAGATGAATTTCCCAGTCATTTTCAAAATTATTATGTTCTTTCATAGATTCTATAAGTCGCAAATCTTGTTAAATTAGAATTCATTCCTGAGTTATTCAAGAAATATACTATAGAAAGAAAGGAAAATATTATCCTCAAGGATTCCATGCTAATGATGTAAATGGTAGGGAAAACTACTCATGTAAATGGACATGAAAAATATAATCAATTAATTAAAATATTACAAATTAAAAACAGGGCCAAATATCCAGGCAATTTTTTTACAATGTTCATAATAGTTTACTAAATAATGAATTTTCAAATATTAATCATCACATTCATCTTTAATAATTATTTTACACATTTATATCATTCTAATATCATGAAAAATAAATTATAATTCATGGATGGAACTTTTATTAAGTAGTTTATGTCTCCTGGTTCTAGTGATTAACGAATGAATCTAATATCTGGAAAGCAACTGAAAGTTAAAATTTCTAATGGAATAATTTTAATAGTGTTGAAAATATATTTAATTGAAACTCTTACTGCTTTTTAATACATTTCTTAAATCATGGTTTTTAGGGTTGTCATGATGCAAATTCACAATGTAAAATTCATTGATGGCATGTAATTTTACTATAGTCTATTGTTTTTCTTCTAACAATGTGTTTCATCCAAAAATATCAATGGTCAATAAATTAATAAAAAATTAGTGAATGAACATAACATTATTATGTAATTTTTAAATATTTTCAGTGAGATCATATTTTCTTCTAAAAAATAAATTTAATAAATAAAATTATTGAGTTTTCTTCTATGAAGAACATTTGTTTATCTTTATTGTCTCAATCATACCGAATTTGGATTAAGCTAATGGAATGGAGGAATGAAAACTCTGTACCACCTTGGGGTATATAATTGTTCATAGTTATGTCTTATCTACGTTGGAAAACCCCTTCCCATCTTCCCTGAATAACATAATTCTCCTAGATGGTTTTACTTTCCTGATCTCTATTAGACTGTTCCACCATTTTTTCTCAATCTGAATGAACTAAATGGAATCTCTTATATAATCCTGAAATGGTTTACTTTATTAAATATAGTAGATTTGGTCTCTCATCTTCTGTAAGTGGTATTGTTCTTCAGCTTATCTTCTTTTTTCAGTTGAGAAAGCCCTCGCACAACCACATATAACTCATGTACCATTTTAATTTCAGTGGCATTGTAAAATTTGTTTGTGTTTCTTTCTCTGAACTCATGTTCCTCTTTCACATCATATGAATCATTTCATGGTGGTTGTTAATACTTACATGATCAATACCAATTCATATATTGAAATATCTACTTTGGATTTTAATCAGCACATTCCCTATGAATATATATGGTCTTCCTATAATTATTGTGTTTCACTATTCTTATATATATTGTACTTGGATGTCGATGTGGAAGTAGAAGTTGTCAAATATAATCATGATATATTCGGTGAATCCTCTTAGGTATTTCACTATTGAATCTGATAATTTAATAAATACTCTTTTTTTCTTTAGTCTGTCATGTCCAAAAAAATTTAATTTTTTTTATGACATGGTATTGACAATCTCATCTAATTCGGTCAATGTATTTCCTCATTTGTTAGCTCCTATATATATGTGAATTGAAATTCTTCATGGATCACTTTAATTCAATTGTTGGACCATTAATACCACCAACTAATACTCTTTTATGAGTTTAATGTAGAAAATATATTCTTCCTTCTACTTATTTGTTACCATCTTTGTCAAGGATATTTTATATTCCAGAAAGATAGTAATAACCTCTTCAAAAGCAATAATAATATTCAAATTTTAATGTGTTCAAAAAATTTAACTTTTGCATTGTCTGTTACATTCACCATTCATTATATAATGGGATATCTAGGCTTTTACTTAGGTGGATATTCTTCTTTATAAGCTAATTTTTCTTTGTTACTTGTTACATCCTATTCTATTGATTTTAATTATTGTTTTATAGAAAATTATATACTTATTTATTTTTATTCATCCAAATTCTATAATTTATAGCTTGTAAATTATCATGCGAACACGCTTAAGGAAACTCTGGCAGTGCTCCTCTGAGTATCCCACTAATATGATTCAAAATTAGACAAACATGATTCCCCATATTCCAAAATGCGGATTTTGGGTTCAACGATACTTATTTTACTACACTTTGTAGATCCCTATAATTGTTCATGAATGCTTCAATATTACATTCAAATCTATGGACATCGATCATTATTGAGGGACCTTTGGGTGTTTTTTTGATACCCATGTAAACTTTGTTGAAGTTATTATCTGAATAATTTTTGTCGTATCCCACCGTTAAATAGTATACCATGTTTTTAATCATCATCATTGGAAGCTTCTATTCCAATTCCTTTGTAGTTTTTATTAGAAAATCATGATGCAATTATTTATTTCAATGAATCAAGTTGTTCTTCAATCCAAAAATTATTCTTAACTATTTATTTCATGTGTGTTGCATCCATTCTCATTACCAATATAAAATATTCCTCTCCATCTCATCCAACATTTTTTAGCTTGTAAATGTTGAAATATTCATTAATGATACTCCACCTTCATCATCTATAATTAATCATTTTCCCAATGGAAATCCCTTATATAATATTTGGACTATCATCCAAATCTCTATTACATTATGGTATAATTTTTGGGACATGTATTTATATCTTTTTAATGTGGAATGCAATTATTCAACATCAAATTGAAAAAAGTTTTGAATATTTACCCATATGTCCATTTACATAGTATGGGGAAGGAAGCGAGTGAGGTTGTTACTGGTCAGATAATCCCATCTTCTCATGAAATGTCTTATGAATATTTGAATATAATCTTAAGCATGCTCTCGTAATGAATATCAGAAGATACAATGTCTTACTACATCAGATTAGACATTCAGGAATTGGAAAATTCCACAAATATTGATAAAATATCCCTACTATTTTTTTATATCATCATATAGATTTATGGGGAATTGAATCTTGTTTGATATCATTGAAATGTTTGGTGGCTGTATCTCAATGTGGTTTAAACAAATGGGTGGTACTAGGATGCTCCGTTGAAATTATGTGTTTGATGGCCACTAGTAGTCATCATGTTTATATATCCCCTCACCACTTTTAACAAATATAGGTAGTTCATTTATTTCTGTTGCCTCTATTGTTTTAGTGATCTTACATTTCCTTACATATAATTTTATCTAGTCTAGGAGAGAATTTAGAAGCATCATTTCCTTATTTTTTTTGTTTGGAGGATGTGCATTTAAAAACAAAATAATATGAAACTCATAACATTAACACACCCAATGAGGACATAGAATTTTAAAATAACCATTAAAATTTAAAAATAAATAATCTAAAAATAAATGGTCTTAGTAAATGATTCAAATTTTAATGTCCTTTAGGGATTCATTAATTCTATATGGCTTTATTGAAAATAAATCATTATAAACACTCAACTATACTACTCAATTAATTAAAATTAGTATATATACAGGTCAAGATCAAACTATAAATATAGTGAAATTAGGTTGATTAGGATTAAAGGAGATTTGATGTTATCCACTTTAAGTGATAGATGAAAAAATACAATGTTTGATGAATTTATAGATAGTAAAAGTTGAAAGTATATAAGATTGAAGGGTTATTAAATAGTTTTGAAAAGAATTCTAGAGTTTTCTAATTTCAGTGTTCCCGTGTAATTTTATTTAAGAAAATAAGTTGATTAATTGATTTTTCGTGTTGGAGTTGAGATGAGGAAGATTCAATGGTCATGGTATCCCTTCTTCAACTAGTTGATAAACTGTTTCCCTTGATCTGATAATTTTGGGTTTCATCAAGTCATGTTTGTTTCAATGTAATATTTAATCATGATTTTCCCTAATTTTTAAAAAGATAATGACTTATTTATTGATTTTTTTTTTCATAAATTTAATGTTACTTTTAGATTCAAATAAAAATGAACGTGATAAAATAAATAAATGCTATATAAGTTAAAGATTTAATTACATAAAACCGATTACCAGAATAAAGGATAGTAAATAAATTCAATAACAACATCGACTATTTTTACATAGCCATAGAACAAGTGGTTATTACACCCTCATACTATTGAAGAGAGGAATGTAGGAATGGATAAAATAAAAATAAATCGGAATGAAAATGGAGATAAACTCAGTGAGGGTCCTTTATAATGTAGAATCACACTCCAGGATTTGGTATCCATGTGTGAAAAAGTGGTAGGGTAGCCAACTATTTATAGGCTCTTGATGGGTCACAATTTTAATGAGGTTCATTATGAATTTCTACAAAGGTGATCTGGGGTAGGTGTCTTTTCATAGATTCTATAAAATATTGATGATACCCCAAATATGGTCATTTTAATCCCTTCATCATAATTTACATGATAGATAATGTGATTAAAAGAAGCGTAATATATTAATTTATAAGCATCATGAAATTCGATATATCTATTCCCAAAAAAGTATCCTCAAATAACTCATTTTGTGTAAATGGAATATATGATGTGTAAATTTCCTGTTTCAGTTTGCCGACTTCACTGTACAATCCAAAATCTGGTGTTTCACCGCATTGATGCTCCTGCAAAATGAACTATATTTTGGTTCTAATATTTTTCTCTATTTTATCTTTTTAAGGATTATATTTTTCATTCCATAAATCATAATAAAAGATACATTTGTAGTCAAATGGAATGTTTAAAAACACACATATAGAAATATTTATATCAACAATACCATAAAATGAATGAATGAATTATATATATTAAAACATTGAATTTTTTTTTGAAAAAATATTATGGTGATCCTATGTTATATTTCAAAGGATATGTTATGGATTTGTATAAGGATGAGTCTAAAGATGTGTTAATGTGTAGGATATTTTCCGTGGATTTTGGTGAATGATATAGTGGGTGGTTTTCTTGAAATACATCTCTTTTTGGATACAACATCTGGAGATTGTTCTGGAATAGATGTACTTTGGAGTGACAACTCTAAAATTATGAATCAGTACTAACTCTCGGGTAACATGTTATATAACAACAGGTCATACAATGAACATCCTTTGACACTCTCAAAGGATATTGTATGGGAATTATGAAATTATTTAGAAACCACCAGGATGAATTTAAATAAAATATGACTATTAATAAACGAATGTAATCTTATGGTGTCATAAATAAAAGGACTATGTGTAATTATTTAGAAATCCAATATGTAATTTTTTATGAGTATGAGGATTTCTGATATGGAAAATGTGTCTCACCCTATGATTTTTTTTCATTGGTGGGAACCCAATGAAACTGGGTTATAAATGAATGTTTATGATATGGAAAGTATGCTAATTATAACAATATATGTCCCATGTGGACATATCATGAAGAGAATAAGGAATGTGGAACCACTATTCATTTTACTAATGAATAAATATATATATATAATGATATGTAAAATGTATGCATTTTTCTTCCTACATGGTTTGCATTAAAGTTAATAAGATTGATTAGATTGAGGTTGATGATGACTATGACATGATTCATATTTTATATTCAATAAAAAATGTATTAAGTTATAAGTTAATATATCATAAATAATGGTTTGAGAATAATTATAGACGATGAAGTTCATATGTTTTGGAATTCAATTATTATGTTATACGAATCATAAAGTATACATGTAGTCTTTGTAGATGTTTGCCTTTTTGTATTTTCTAGAATGTATTAAATGATACTGATGTCCTCAAAATGGGATTTAATGGAAAGGTTATTTCCATGTAAAACACATGATTATGTTAAATATGACACCTAAAATGTTTTTTATGTTATGGTAATCATATTTTGATAAAGCTGTGTTGTATGTGAATAATTTTATTGGGTTTTACTTTTAACCATATTACAAAAAAATGATTTGTTTAAAGAGTATTTTTGCTATCATGGATGGTGATTAAATAATTCATGGACTTAGGGAATACATAAAATTAACATTGTAATAAAGAATAATTCATGTTTTATTAAAAAAATTATTATAATTTATGTTATTACCATGATTCAATAGAATACATAATGAAAGTTTTCACATGATTTATATGTAACAAATAAGAGCTACTTTATGATATATAGGGGTCAATGTTAGGCTGATTTTGAGAGATTAAGTGGCTGTAATTCTAATGTTTTGAACTTTTATCATAATAATGTGATATAATGATTACCATTAAGGGAATGGAATATATTTTATATCATATGAGGTTAGAGTATTATCTCTTCATATGTACATTTATTCACATTGGAGAACATATGATGAAAATTATTTTTTGATAAATATTATGACCTATCATTTTATTTATCGATATAATTATATACTAATCTTTTAGTAATGATTAACTAACCTTAATTTCTGAAAATAATAAATGAAGTGGAAATTGATCAACACATAATAAAGGTGGAGATTGTATTGAATCATGTGAGTATGAATTCTCATGAAAAATCATCAACTTTTGGAAAAATTAAATTGAAAAAATAATAATATCATAATTACTTTGTTTAAAATGAAAAATGGACCCATAGATCATTAACAATTTATGGATTTTGGATTGTTATCTTTCAACAAATGTTTTCTCTATGACTCATTATTAGAACATGATAGTAAAATTTCACTTCCTTTCCCTTATTTTTACTTCCCTCCTATGTTCTCAGATGTGGAAACCTAGTTACATGTTATTTTGGGTAACCATTATTTTTCGAAATTTACCTTTTTAATGAATGTTTTATAATTGATTTTTATAATGCGGGGTTCTATAAAATGAATAGTCATGTATTAAAATATATGATAACCATGATTAATTTTGAGGTAAAATATATTTTAACAGGGGTATAATGTAACACCTTGAGATTTTTATAAATATATTGTTTGAATTAATTTTATTTTATTGATATTTTTAATTTCACACAACACCAAAAATATTTTTGAATATTAATGAACTATGATTAGATTTCATTATACAAATATCATGTTCAATCATGTAATATACACAACATAAATTTCACCTTTCTCTATGAGGAACACTAAGGATAACTTATGTGAAACATAAGTCTGACTTTCTTTGATGGCTTGCATTAAATAGAAGAACATGTTTTAATGAAAAATATTATATTATCAAAAATATTATTATATATTATAATGATATAAAAATAACCATTAATTTGGTGGTCATATATAATATTTTCTATAAAATGAAAACCTGATGTTGAATTCATTGGTTAAATTTTAATTAAAAATGAAATTCCGAAAAAATTGCATATAACGAGAATGTATTTATATAAACTAATTTTATGATCATAAATGAATTATTTCATAATAAATTAAATTAGATAATACAGGTGAATTAAATTAATTAAATTAATGAAAATTATATTTTATATATTCAAGTAATTTTTTTACATTCGTCGAATAAATATTATAGAAATAAGATTTGAATAAAATCAATATTACACATAAAAAAATTATATTTTTATAAAAGAAATATAATCATCGTTCAATGAATAAGCTATTTGTAATACAATTTTTTGGAGTTATATAAATTTTATATGTCAATATAACAATAATTTATGAAAGATATATATAAAACACAAGTTAGGGTGATTTTTTTTTCATTTTTCAGTGATGTTTCATTTTGTGATGAATAGTGAAAAATAATGAATTTCCGGTTATCCAATTAGTGTGATTAATTTTAAATTATTTTATTCCAATTTGGTTGATTGAAATTAGGAAAAGTGGATTAGATACATGGAATAAGGATAATATGTAATTTATGATAAGTTAAACTTATTTATTTCCAAAAATATTAGTGAATGTGGTTAAAAATAATTACTATGACTAAGATAAAAATTAGCTTATGAATGGACAAATATTTAAACATAAGGGCCAAAATGACATAGAATGTCACAATCCAACATTGTTCAACCCTCAAAAAGTCACCCGAGTCAACCTGTGATAAGACCTGAAGGGCTTCCTCGATCTCCAAAGGATGGAAACTATTTTCAAGAATCAATGTAAGATAGTTGGGAATGATATAGCCCTATATGAAACAAAAATAAATATATAAAATAATTTATAATAAGAAAAAAAAGTAAATACATGTAGTGGAAAACAAAATGAAGAATTTGAGTTAAATATTACTCCATGTGACCTCATGGGTCACAAGAAAACACTGATACACGTTCTCTTCATGATAGATACAAATCTAAAACCTGATACTAAAATATAAAGTAGGTGTGAGAACCGAGATGTTTAGTGGTAATGCTAAAATACAACAATGCCATATGACCTTACCTTTAAAAAGAAATCTTATCATGATAGTTTGAGAATAATACATAATGAAATAATTTTTTCCCTACTTTTTCAAATTCAAGTCAATAGTTTACATTTTTATGGAATGTTCTTCTATTCCACTATATTTTCAAAATACTTTACATACATGCCTCAACATTCCAAAACCAAAGGAGAGTAGTTCAAATTAAAAACATTGATTTTATAAGGATTGATTAATGTTTTTAAGAAACATAAATGGTAATCATTTCACAACCACCATGTAATATGAAATAACTAAGTAAATTCCCTATAGGTAACCTTCCCAAATGGGACTCTTATATCCTAGTAACTAATTGAAATGTGGTATAGAAACCCCACATACCTGAATTATCGTGCACACCCCACATGTAGGGGACTCCCCCTTAACACTAGTGGTCTCCAATTATAATCCATATTCATTTCTATAGAGTGGTATCATCAATCCAGGGTGATGAAATTGAGACTTACCACTTGTGAATCATCTAGAGAACTAGTCATAGTCTGCCCACCTAGATTCCACAAGCTACCCATGTGATCTATTTCATGTTGTGGTGAGTTTTCCTGAATATAAAATACATGAACATATCACTACCTTTATTAAAAAACACACTCACCCTCTCACCACTAATCTCCCTTCAATATAACATTCCCCATTTTCCATCACACAATAATTAACAATTTTTTTACTAGGAGCCTATAACAAATCAAACAATCAAGATATGCATCATTTTCAAAAACATGGGGTGATGCCTCAAGAGGGGTATTTATTTTTCACAAACCGTTATTAATGTTCCAAATGTGTCAAATTACTTTCATGGTACACTTTTAGGTTTAAAAAACCCTTTTGAAAGTTCAAATAAACAGCCATGTTACTATACATTCCAAAATAGACTTAAAACCACACATACAATAAGGTAAATAATTTTAATAAATTCATATCACCTATTAATCTCAATTTCAAATGAAAAACCTATTTTTTGATATCACATTGGAATTATTTGGAAAATATAACATACCATTACAATTTATATCAAAACTGGCCGACACACTCCACATCCCTAGTAATGTCCATCTCACATTCAAATCATCTAGTAATCCACTTTTCAAAAACCACCATTATTTAAAAATACACACATATATATATAATGTGAATTTTATATAAAGGAATAGATCACATAAATTAAAATAGAACCACATAATTATTGAAATTTTAGTTATAGGATTGGGAATAGGGGACCTACCTTAGGGTAGAACAAAATGAAACATTCGACCCTTTGTGGTTTTTAACTAAGAGATGATACAAGAATGCATATACATGTATAAAAATATATACACAAATCCTTGACTCGGTGAATGTATTTCCTATTCCATTAGGGAACATGTACCCATAAGATATTTATATTTATATAATTCATACCATTTTACATGCGTTCATGATTCAATAATAATGACCAAACTCACATAAGTGGTGGTGGCTTCCAGAAGCAATGTAAAAATATCCAATACACTACAAAAAGGGCTTACATCATAAACATGCCAATTCCACATGTAATGTCCATTTTAAAATAAATTACATGTCAAATATTTTCAAAAACTACTTTCACCATATTTATATAATATAATAAATTAATTAACCACTTTATAAAACATTTCTACGATGTTAAACAAGCCATTACTGGAATCATACACTCAAATTATTCTCCCTAAAATAAAATTCACACTGAATCCATTTCGACAAAAGATCATCAACACTTCCAAAGCATTATAAATATGTTTCAAAATTTACAAAAACGCATCCATAAATTCAGAACAATTATGTACACTTTTATAAAACCAATTTTTTTAGAAAACCCCTTTTTAAAACATGCACACATGAAATCCATTTCAAAAAGGATTTCACATTTTCTATAAATTATATCAAAGACACTCATGGAATAGTACAAAATGGATGATATGCAACTGACGTGGTATATAGAACAATTTACATAGAAAATCTAATTCGTCAAATATGAATGGAAATTAACTTTCAAAATACATTTCACACTACACAATTAAGAAATATAACAAATATAAATAACTAATAAACAATGATATTCAACCAAATAGTGGTTATACATGGAACCACCAACATATTATGGAGAAGAAAATGAAAATTAGTATGGAACATCAACGATAACTCACGTGATCAAAAGAAAACCATGACAAGGAATGATTGACCCCAATGGATCAAGAATTCATCCTAAAAATGAAACCATGCCCACGGTGGAAACCAAAACCCTAAAGAAGAGGATGCCAAAACCTTAGTCGGAGAAGTGTGATCGTACTAGACATGGATTCTCTAGAAGGGGGTTATGCCGCTGAATGATTTTCATGTAGGGGATCATGCCTCCTGTATGAAGGCCTATAGGGGGACGCACCACTGAAAGGAAGGTCGGAAGGGGTCGGCCAGTGGGGCCCTAGCATGCATAATGCAGATTGAAGGTCGGATGGGAATGCACAATAGGGGGGAGAGTTGGACGTGAGAAAGGGAAGAGGGGGGGGGGGATGCTGTCCAAACCATAAAAAGTTAATTAAAAATTAAAATTAAAATATGAGAATAATAATAAAATTATAATGATAGTAATAATATTAACAACTTAATAATTTTTTAATAATAATAATATTATTAAAAATAATATACTTTAATAATATTACCCTTATTATTATTATTATTAAAATCATACTTTAATTATTTCATCTACTTATTTGTCCATATTATTAATAAATTAATAAGTTAGGGTAATATTTATTTTGATCATTGACTAGACCACATAGTGACTTAAAAAATACACACATATTTGATAGTTCCCTTCCCATGTGTTGGATGATGTCAACATCAAAACATTTTTTTATCAACAAAAAAATAAAAAAATAAACCGGGCTCGACCCGCTCCTCGAAAAAATATTTCAAAGAAAAATAAATAAATTAAATAAAATTATCTGTGATGTCCAGTTGTGACAATAATTCACACCATTACAATTTCTACCCTTGGAAAGCCATCAAAGGATAGATTCGAAAAATATAATTGGTACACCTTCTCAGATCAAGGAGATTCCTAATGAACAACAAATGAGAGTGAGGAAATGAATGCAACTGACAAAGTAAAGGTCCTACAAATTGAAATTAGAGACCCAAAATAAAATCCATGCACTATGTTCTTCCTCCCCAAAAAGAGAAAACACCTCTATTTTATCTATCAAAGGTACGTATCATTTCATCGTAATCAAACCAACATCTTGGGACAAACACCATAAACACTCCCAAGAGTATCACGTAGTTCACCTAAAATGAACAAAGAATCCTAATTACTGACACTGGGAGGCCTGAATGGACTCCACATCTTATGGGAAAAACTACACCCAAGGCAGAATAAGGACACTAACATGGGTAGGCCCAAACAGGATACCCACTATTAGAAAAAGGCTGACACCATTTCATTTCAGTAGAACGTTCAGCCAAACACATGGTGGGTCTCCCAAATATTAGAACTAAATAGCTTAGCCGACTAAAAAACACCATTATGAAAACCCACAAGGAACCAACACCCAAATTTAAGGGGACATATGAATGAATATCTTAACCAAAAAATTCATTATATGGTCCCCCACTCATGCAGGTAATCACTGTTCTCAGATAAGCCAATATCAATACTGAAATTGGAATGGACATACAGGGTTCTTCATACATGGAAAACCACCTAAAGATTTGAACCCACAAGGGTATAAGAACTGAGGTTCAATGAAATGATACTAGTCCACTTCCTCATTACCAAGGACGTAATCCTCCACCAAAAAAGCTCACAACATTGAGGAATAAGGTCCCCATGTTTCTTTCCACCTCACAAGACCACTTGAATCGACGTTGTTACATCAAAATCATAACTATACCGATTTTATGACACTGAAGAATGGAATTAGACTAGGATATCTTCCGCTCATAGTGGTTAGTGACTAAACACTAGCTTTATTCAATGAATTATGTTTAATTATCTATCAATTCAAGCATTTCATACCTTGGAGCTAGGCATTAAAACCTCGAAACAAAACTCCACTTATTGGTTTCACAAACAAATAAATCTTGCTCTAGAAAACACCAACACATACATCACACATCAACATTCATTTTCACCCACATAATTTTTTTACCAAAACAGGGGCTTAAAATAGGAAAATGAACCATCCCTATCACCATTAATAATAAATAGTAGAAGAATAAACACATTGAAGGCACCTTTACATGGAATGGAGAAATATGGAGATTCCCAATGGAAAACACCCTTCTTGTAAAAATGGTGATTCTAGAAAGATTTCAAAACTTTCACACTTGTAGTCGAGCTGATAAGTGTCACCAAATAGTAACCATGCAACAAACAAATACATTAAAAGTAGTGGAACATTTAATAGTGTCCCATAAATAATTGGATTACTGCAATCTACCATAACATCTTCTTGCGTCTAGATTTTCCTCAAAGGTGGCCTCACATTACCCTTCACATAAATGAAAATAATGAATGATATAAAGGCCCCTTTAAAATAGAATCCAACATAAGAAACTCCAGACTACTTGCACCTTTCATCATTGAAATTTCCTTCCACCACTTCCAAATAGGACCTTTGCGTACACCGATGCTGGACATCACATTCGTTGACTCATGGAACTCAAAAAAAATTTATTTCATTCAAATCCTTTTGAATCCACTCTCTCAATGAATGATGATCCACACTACCACTAAAAAGAGTAGTGGATTAATATTCCACTGTTCAAGAAGAAGATGGTTCTTACACTGATCATCTGGAGGATCTTGCCATAGAGAATCAACAGTGTATGCACTATAACCGTTCTCTATGTCACATGGGGTTGTCCACTAGATATGGAGGACTCCAAAGGTCCAAATAAACCTAGTCCATTGTCTAATAATGCAATGATCCTAAACCCAACACATGAGTGGAGAAACCTCCATGGCCTCCTGAAATACTTCATGAAAGATACCACAAACCATTATTTAAAACCACTTACTAACGTAGCATAGTCCAAAAACACCATTCAACCTAAGTGGTTTTCAAACTCAATAAACCGCACAACAACATTCATGGAAATATAATAAGACATAGGATGATGAAAGTGAAAATTAGAGTCGGCGGGTGACTCAAACAAATGGGTTGTGTCCATATACTGGTCACACCACCATAATAGGGAGTGTTTTATGATAATTTTACCAGCTCCAAGTAGATTCCAAGGCATAGAGAACTCACTATGACCATTTACTAGTCTCCCATTTCATTTCCCTAAATAATGAATGGCAACAAGGACCAATAGACATAGATTAAACTTAACATCCCCTGGTGACATGGGTCCTATAAAGAGGTGTGTTTTCCCAGCACCAAAATCGTTACCACATTGCCATTTCCTGACCTTCCTAGCTCGAATATACCAAGACATTTTTCCAAGTAACATGAGTCAACCTGCCTTTGATACCATTTTGTCATTAACCAACTTGAGTCAACCTGGAACAAGTAACCTGAGTAGAAATGGGAGAAGGATCAATGTTATTCTCGATCCCCTTAGACTGGAAAATACAACCTTACATAAATGTAAGAATATTTAGAATGTTTTAGGACATAATCAATGGGAAAGTAAATAAATAAATTAATAAATTAATTAAACTAATAAAAAAGTAAAATACTAGAAGCATAAAATTATATTAATAATTCTAACTAAACATACATACATGTGAATTCATGGGTCACCACCAAACACTGAAACATTCTTATTTTAAGAGCGATACAAAACTATAACTTGAAAATGAAATGATAATGTAGGAGTGATCACTGAGATGCTCAGTAGTAATTCAAGAATAAAACAAATCCCTACGCCCTTACCTTTAATAATAAATCAAATAATGCTAGTTTGAAAATAATACATAATGAAATAATGTTTTCCTTAATTTCATATTCAACTAACAAGATTACATTTTTATGGAAAGTGATTCTATTATAATATATTTTCAAAATAGTTTGAAAACATGACATTGTATTCCGAAATCAAAGGATATAAATTCAATTTAAAAAAATTGAATTAACAAATAAGGAGAAAAGTGTGACGCAAAAAAAATAGAAGTAATTTCAAAGACACCGTGACATAATTGAGAAACATGGTTAATCCCTATAGGTAACTAGAAAAAATGGTATCTTAAGAACCTCATACCATAGTGAAATGTGGTATAGAAACCCTGACGATCAACATTTTCTTGCATGATCCACTTGTAGTGGACACCCCTTTAACTGTAATGGTCTCCCATCATCATCCATATTCATTTGGTTAGTGTTGTAGTGCCAATACTACTAGATAAAATACGGACAAATAACATCTGAATCATAATGAATAGTATTCCTAGTTCTCTGATCTAGATACCATGGGCTTCCTTTGTGCTATATTTCTTGTGGTGATGAGTTTTCATTAAACTATAAAACATGAACATATCATTATCTTTATTCAAAACACACTCACCCTCTCACCACTAATCTACCATCATAAGAATGTCACCCTTTTTTCAACACAAAATTATGAAAAAGCCTATTTACTTGGACCATATCACAATTCACACATTCCACACACACAACATTTTCTAAAACAATTGTAAATTCCATAATATGGGTTTTTATATTTCACAATCCATTATTAATATGAAAAAACTGGCCTAATTACCTAGAAGGAACACTTTTCATATTAGAACAAATAATCAACCAACAATATTATGTTCCAAAAACAATTTGAAAGTTCAATTGAACAACCAAGGTACTATACATTAAAAAGTAGACATAAAACATTGCATAAAACAAGGTAAATTATTTTAAGAATGTGAAATGACCATTTAATTTCCCCATCGCACCAAAAAACATTTTTATAACATCACTTTGGAATTTCTCGTAAAATAAATCATTAAATTACTATTTATATGAAACTCGGATGAGAGACCACACATCCTTGGATATTTCCATTTCACATTTGAACCATATAAGAAGAAACTTTTCAACATCCAACATCATATAACTATACACATATAAATAACAATTTCATTTCATATAAAATTAGAGAACACATTTTTTAAAATAACACAATGAAATTATAGAAATTATAATTAAAGTATTGGGTATAGGGGACCTAACTCCGGGTGGAACAAAAATTAACATTCTTCCATTGGCTCTATCTGACAACGAGTAGATTCTGGTACACACGTACCCGCATAAATATATATATATACCCTTGACCTGATGCACGTATTCCATACTCCATGAGGGAACAAAAACCTATAGGATCAATATATATATCTATACCTTGGTTCTTGTATGCACACTCCCTTAATGTTTACCAAACTCAATGGATAGGTGGAGGTAACCCAATACCACATGGAATAGTCTAATGCACTATATAACAAGGTCTTACATAAATAACACACCAATTTCACATGTAATGTCCATTTTAAAATCCATTCCAAATAAATTGTTTTTTAGAAACTACTTTCACAACACTTATATAATTTAATAAATCAATTATACTCTTAATGAAACATTAATATGATGCGTAAAAATCCCTTGTTGCAAACATACAATCAAATTATTCTCCTAAAAGTCAAACATACAATAAAACCATTTTAATACATGATTCTCACGACTTTCAAAAAAAATTGTTTCACAATCTACAAAAACACATTTGAACATTCACAAAAAAAATTTACACTTTGAAAACACCAACTTATTTTACCAAGAAACTTTTTAAACCATACGCACATCAAATCCATTTCAAAATGATTTATCATTTTCTAATGATTCTATCAAACATCTTAAAGGCATGAAATAAAATTAAATATATGGAAAACACATGGGACATATCCCATTTTACATATAAAATCTAATTTTTCAAATACGCAAGCCAACCCACTTCCAAAATATGTTTTTCACAACACTATTATACTATATAATACATATAAATAATTAATAAAATCAACTGAATATTTTTTATACATGGAACGACATACTTATTGTTGAGAAACATTAAGAAATTGGTGCAGTACCACAACATCACCTCACGAGATCAACAAAGAACCATAAAAAAGAAACATTGAACTCAATAGATCAAGACATCATCCTAATAATGAAACCCTGCCATTAGTAGAAATGAAAACCCTAAACACAATGAAGCAAAACCATTACCTGATGAAGTGTGGTTGTGGAAGACATGGCTTCACCGGAAAGCGGTCATGCCACATAATGGAATCTTCAGCTGGGGGGACATGCATTCTATATGAAGGCCAGTAGGGGGTCGTGCTACCTGAAGGTAGACATGTAGGGGGTCACTCCGTTGGATGGAATTTTGATGGGGGTATCCCACAAATAAATAAGGTTTATAGGGGGTCAGCCAGCAGAGCACCAACAAGTGCAATGACGAGTGGTAGACAGTTGGGAATACTCAATAGGGATGGGGGAAGCAGTTCTATGGGATCTAGGGAAGAGGGGGGGGGGACAAAACCCTAAACACAATGAAAATATATATAATATAACAGTAATATTAATAAAAAATTCAAAACTTCATTTTTAATAATATTAAAAAAAATACAATGATAATATTACCATTGTTATTATTATTATTATTATTAAATTCTTACTAGATTTTTTCTTTATTTTATTTATAATTTCACATAGTTATTTATCTTATCTTTTAAATAATTAATAATGATTAAACAAAATTTACAATCGGGCAGGCTGTATGGTGAACTAGAGAGACCACAAGGCGTCGACCATTCCCTTACCATGAAATGGATTTTTTCAACACAAAATAGTCATTTATCAATAAAAACACAATATTTCAATTGGTCATAGCTTGCACCTCGACAAAATACATCAATTCCAGAAAAAAAAAAATATAAAATAAATTATAAGGTCAATGTGTGAAATAGGATATTGTCCAAAACACATTGCATGTTCATATTTCTACAATATCCTTCATTGGATCTGATTTTGAAAATTATTTGAGGCACATTACAATTGAAAAACATTGGCGGAATTCTCTTTCCGAAAATTTTCTTGAAAGTCACTCTTCCTCCACTATGAAAAGGAACCCCGCCTTACTGATTTTTAACATATGTTGAGCCATTTAACTCACCAAAAATAATCTAAAATATTATACCAAAATCCCTCCATTAATCATATAATCCATCCTTATTGAATCAATTCCACTACTGAAGATTCATTGTTCAAACCACATGAGGTTTCCCAAAGAAGAGTTAACATCCTTTAGCAAGCTCTTTTTTATTTTCATTATCCACCCCAAAGATCTTGTTATTACAACGTTATATAATAACCTTAAACTATTCAATACACTATTATGTTGTTCTTATATTTTTTATACCTACACATAAACACATATCCATATAATTGGTAATGAAAATACAGTTCTTCAATACGAATAACTCTCACCTCACAAAATGATGTTGTTTGTTTTTCCTTTACCACCATTTATTGTTTGAAATTATGATGGAAAATATATTTTAATGTTATATATATGATATTTATTGTTTAAATATATATTTTTTAACTATTATATAAAACATTCCACCACTCTTTCCATTTCATGTAATTATGATAACTTCATTTGTGGAAGTGTAGACTACCACCTCCCTCCTCAAAGGGATGTGATTCTTTCCAACATTACATGAAATTTATTAAGGATGGGTTTAATACACATATTTGATATATATGAAATATTAATTAAATATTAATGATATTATATACATATATCATTTTTATTCATTATTTAAATACAAAAACATAATAGAAGCATCATTCATTCATATATACGACCTACCATCTCCATAAGTAATGTATTTCGTTTAATATTTAAATATATTACAGGATAAAATAAATACATTTATATAGAATAAATATGATATATACATAATTTTTTATATTTGGGGACTACTTAAATAATTATTTATGTAAGAGGATCAAGAATAAGTGACCAAAACATGAATGATAACAGAAATTATTATTAACTAAAACATTACATTAACAAGGAATTGCAAATAAAAATGTAATACAAAGAAATAAGTGAATAATATAATGTATTAGATATAATAACATGACCATGATTAAGATTTATAAAAATCTTATATTTATTATATAGGTTGTTTGAACATGTAAAAATAAATTCAAGACTTGTTGTATGGGAATTTCTACTCAATTTTTATTTTCATGAGATATATGCCATATTTACATCTAGATTATTTTTTTATATATAATATACAATGAATTTTTATATATTTTATTTACGTTATTTATTAATATTAAATTATTTAAATGATGTTATTGTATCAGGGGGTACATGATTCTAATTTTTCTCAAGAGGTAAGGGTTTACTCATCCCACTTTTATATTCTGCGAGACACCAACCATGTTCTCCACCAATTTTATATATGTTGTTTATATAATAAAAAATAAAGTATAATGGGATTAAATTAAATAAATTTATTTCTATTTACATATAATTTTAAAAATCTGTATTTAATGTGTTTTCTAGTTGTAATTTTAGCAAACAAGAAAAATATTGTTGTCTCAATTTTCCTTCTAAGAGACACAAGCCTTGTTATACTATTATATTTTTCAATGAAGTGTATATAATAACTGTTTACATGTTATATCAAAATATTATGATTTATTTATATTTTAATTTTAATTTAATTTTATTATACAATTTTTTTTAAGGATTCAATGTTTACAACATTTTCATAGTTTATTTCAATAATAGCAACATTTTATCATGATTGTTTATGATTATGATTCCATTAATGAAATATAATGATCCATTACTCACTAACACTCGTTAATTTTAATATAATTTGTTTATTAATGATATATTTATATATTATTAATATTTATCAACTCTTTGATAATTATGAAAAATAAATAAAATGTTTTACGAGAATCCTATATTATTTTTCATTTCGGGCAGAAATCAGTGTTATTTCAAAACATTGTTTTCTAAAAGTCTTTAAAAAATATTTTAATATTATCCTATGATGTCTAAATAATATTTTTATATGAAGGGTTTAGACCATTATAACTATATATATGTTGGTTTGCGCCCATTATAGCTAAAGATATGACGAGTGAGACCCATTATAGCTCTCCAATGCATTGGGTACTCTGGAGAAGGAAGTTGCCTAAATGGTTATTCCTTTTTTAAGGGTGATTGTAAGATTGATATTGAAATTATGACCCAAGGAAACTAAATTATGTTTCTATGCATGCTACTGTGTTTTTATTAAAGGTTTTTTATTGGGTTATATGTCTTCATTTGGCTAATGATTTCGTTCTTTTTATTCCTTACATCAGTTTTCGTTCTCATCCAATGTTTTTAAATGTTTTTCACATGTTATATGGATGTGTATGAAAAATAAGTAAGAACATATGAATATTTTGAAGATTTATCAATTTAATTATTTTTTATTTGTAATGTTTTATATTTTGGAAAAAAAATATACTGTTATAGTTTCATCCACATGTATGATTATGGGTTGTTAGGTATGTTTTATGTCCTAATTTTGTAAAACTATAAACCAAAAAAAGATATTCAATGTATATGAATGTATGTTATTTTCTAAAACACTAGAATCTATACGGTTTTAAGGTTGGGTCCTTATAAATGGCATCAGAGGATGGTTTAGATAACATTAGGGTCTAGGATGATGTTAATAGAATACGAGAAATGATTTCTACTTTATTTTTTGATTTTAAATGATATAGAATTTAATGATTTCAATGTTTCTTCATATAATTTGTCAATCAAGAATGATTTTCCGTAGAAGAAGCATGGAATCTAAATTAGAAAGGCACCAAGAGGCTGATATATGTCTGAATCTACAGGCTAGAATAGTGGGTATCAGAACCAAGCATTTTGTGACAGAAATTGCTCAACTGACTCCGAAGATAAACAATAAAAGTATCCATGATAGAGAGGAACATAACCTGCCTTTAAGAAACATTTCCTTTGTGGTACATTTTATGATAGTACATCCTCCATCATTTAGTGGATAATCAAATCTATTGATATCCAAAGGATGGATCAATAATCTAGAAATGATATTTGAGGTCATTGGATGATTGGAACATAAATAGGTAATACTGGAAATTTATAATTTATTTGGTGAACCTAATCAATGTTCATATCTGGATAAGAAAATGACAGAATTATATGATCTTGATAGTTTGGAATGGGATGGAATTTAGTGTCTTTTTCTAGAAAAATATTTTCTTAAAACAATTTGAGTAATAATGGAGAAACAATCCATCGAACTAATGTAGAAATATAGTGATTCAATTGAATCATATGAAGAGAATTTTACCTGATTGGATAGTTATGTACCAAATATTAAACTGTATTTTGATAGAAAAATTAATAGATTTCACTCTGGTTTGAAACCATTTTTACAAATATAGTTAGCTTCAAAATAGTTTAAAAGTCATGAGAAACATGATAGTTATGTTGAAAAATATAAGATGGAGTTCTCTGACATGTATTTGCCTCTTGAAAACAAGAATAAGAAGATGTCTGGTTGGTAGGTATTGGGGATGAATTCATCAAGTAAATATGGAAGTATGATATTCTATTTCCCCTCAGTTGAAAAGTGTGGTAAAAATCATTTTTTAAATTCCATGTAAATTCTAGGAAATGCTTCCAATGTTGAATGTTTCGACAAATTTCTCTTAAGTGCATGGAAATAAATCCAAATATTAATGAGAATATGATGGTGAGTTGATTTAACTACATGGAATTGGGTTATTTTTCTATTTTTTGTCTGAATTTAGTCACTCAGGAAGGAAATCGACAATATTGCATGAAGAATTGTATGGGGAAGTCCATTACAAGAACTTTATATACTGTTGAGCTATAAAATAATGGGGTATCACATACAATACTAGTTTTTACATATTTTGAAAATATTTTGTTTGATTTGGGGTCCACACTTTCTATTATTTCTGAAAAAATTTATGCACAATTGGGAATTCCACCCCAAGAAATAAAACCAGAACTCATGGTAAAAAAACATGGATGAAATATTGTGGGAAAAAGGAATTACAAAAATATTACTATCTTTTTCAGTGGATATATTTTACAAAAATACCTTGTCGTATTTCATCTAGATGACTTGATGTTTTGTGGGTACGGATATGCTTTCATTTTATCATTCTACGAAAGATTACAGAGTTAAATAATTTTTTTCCAGAAAGAGTTTTAGTTTGTTTACAAGAATAAACCCATACCTTTGATAACATATCAGGATGATGAGAAACTAATAAAATATGGAATTTAATGTAATCTTGATCATATTTTTTATGCTAAGGGATCTATCAAGATTAATGATGTTCCAGGAGTAAAGGAATACTTGTATTTTTTTCCTAATGATATTCTTATTGTTATTCCTTATCTAAATGTTTAGTTTACACATAAATTAGTTCATGATGATACGAAATTTCTATACCCCCTAATTGAAGGTATCAAATGGTTCATTGTGAATTTCAAAACTAGTTGTAGTAATTATTAAATAAAGGTTTCATTCAACCCATCAATTCACTATGGGGTTCTAATGTCTTGTTTGTTAAATTGATTATAGAGCCAGTGATAAAGTCACTATTAAAAACAAGTATACATTTCCTCATAAAAATGAATTATTTTATCATCTTTAGGGAACAAATATTTTTTTGAAAGTTGGATTGAGGTCATGGTAACATCTGTTGAATTTGAAAGATACAGAAATCCTGATAACTACAATCTGTACAATATATGGTCATTATGAATTTTTAGTTATTCCATTTTGGTTAACTATTTTAATGGTAATATTTATGGATCTTATGAGTATAATATTTCAAGAGTTCTCAGATATGATTTTGGTTCTATTTATTGATGATGTTATGGTATATTCTAAAAGTATATAAGTGAATTAAAAACATCTAAGTATGGTTTTAAATCTCTCATCGAAAAGAAACTTTATGGAAAATTTAGCAACTATCAATTTTGGATTAAAAAAATTCATTCCATGGTCTCGTTGTTTTTAAAGATAACATAACAATGAATCCTACTACAATTAATGTTGTTTATGAATGACTAATACCCACAAATATAACAACGATTAGTAGTTTTCGTGGTTTGGTAGGCTATTCGAAGAGTTTTTTTTTACCACATTGCACAAATATCTATACCACTGGCTATGTTAAATAGAAAATGAGTTAAATGCATATAGAAAAAAGGAATGTAATGATTGTTTTAAATAATTGAAATGAATACTTGTGAAAGCTCTTGTTCTGACACTACCTTCTAATAGTGGTGAATTTTTCATCTGTAGTGATACCTCTTTGAAGGGACATGCTTGTGTTCTGATGTTGAATGATCAGGTAATATCTTATGAATCATGTCAGTTAAAACCTTATGAACTAATTTACACTACACATGATTTGGAATTAACTAATATTTTTTACATACACAATTTAGAGGAATCATCTGTATGGAGAAAAATGTGGAATATATGATGACCATAAATTGTTGAAGTATAAATTTACAAAAAAAATAATTAAACAGGAGACATAAATGATGAATTAAAATAGTCGAGGATTATTATTCCACTACTTACTACCATAATGGAAAGGAAAACATTGTGGCTGATGCATTGAGTCAGAAAAATAATTCTATATTACCCCTGATACTTTTTGAACGTGACCCTTTGGTGAACGATTTTATAAATTTTTCCTTGGTTGTTTTTGGTAAAGGAAAGTCACATTCTTTGGTTTCAGGTTTCAGTGCAATCATCTCTATCAGACATAGTTAACCATGTATAGAAATAAGTTGGAGAGTTACAAAAAAGTTATATTTATTTAAAATGGGTAAGTTTTTGAATTTATCCTTGATAAGGATTGTGTTTGGAGGTTGGGGATGATATTAAGTGTTCCTTGTGACTCTCAGTTGAAGAATTAATTATTATGCTATGCTCAAAATTCCCTATTTGCAGTACATCCTACCAGCACAATGTGGTACAAATATCGTCAAAATGGTTTCTCATGGGATGTATTGAATAGAGATATTACTTATTTTACCGGGAAATGTATTTCCTTTCAACAGTTTATTGAATATTGGAAGTTACTGGATGGTATGCTTCAACAATTACTTGATCCATAGGGGAAATAGGAAAATATATCCATGAACTTCGTTGTGGGTCTACCAAGGACATCTCAGGGTGAAAATGAAATCTCAGTTATTGGAGATCTTGTCACCAAATCATCAAATTTCCTTCCTATTCGAGTTATTATGTATATGGATTTGCATTCCCAAATGTACATCAAATGGATTTCCAGATTACAGGGAGTTCCACTTTCCATTTTACCTGATGGTGATCCTATTTTCACTTATACGTTTTAGAAATCCCTTCAAATTTTTTTGGCCACGAATTTAAACATCTTCACTACTTTACATCATCAATCTGATGGAAAAATCAAGTTATAAATTAATATATTAGAGGATATTATTTGACTTTGTTCAATAGAGTACTAGGGAAGTTGGGATTAAAATCATTCATTAGTTGTGTTTTCCTCTAATAATAGTATTCATTTAAATATACAGTAGGAACTTTTTGAGGAAATGCATGGAATGTAGTGTCAAACCGCATCATTTTGGTATGATTTTAGGGAATGTATGTTGATGGGACTAGAATTTTTAGTAGAAGTTGTATAAAAAGTTCAGATGATTCAATGACACTTGAAGATAACTCAAAGTAGGCAGAAAAGTTATACTGATAATTGGAGGAAAGGAATTTTATTTGAGGTAGGAGATCATGTTTTCCTTAAATTATCATCTTGGAAAAGTTATATGAATTTTGGTACCAAAAGAAAGATAATTATATGGTTCATTGGACATAATGAAATGTTGGAAATCATGGACTCATTGCGTTCCGAGAATCATTAACTTCCGAGTTTATCAATGGATCACAATGTTTTTCATTATTTGATGATGATAATGTATGTAACATTTCCATCTCATGCATTGAGGCAAGAAGTAGTTTATATGGAATAAAACCATTCTTATAAAGAGAAACCAATTAATATTCTCAATTGTTGAGAGAAACTATTTTGGAATAAGGTAATCCACCTGGTAAAGGTTATGTGGAGAAACCACATGATTGAATAAGCAACATGGGAAACTAAAAAAATATGAGGAAAAGTACCCTCAGTTTTTAAAAATGTAATTATAAATTGAGAGGACATAATTTCCAAAATGTGGGGAGAATGTTACACCCCAAGGTTTTAAAAATAAAATAAATTTAATGCATATAACATTGTGTCTCTAAATTTAGACATTTTGTTGTAAGAAGTTAGTTATAAAATTTCTATTAAACATAATTTTTATGTTACTGTGTTTTGAATTTCGAAAAACATACATAAAATATTGAGATCAGTATGTTATTTGGAGCCTGATAGGACCAACTTAATTTGTGGTGAATAGTAACATACCCATATTAATAGTAACATCTCCTTATGAATATTAATATGAACCATATGAATAGTAAATCATGTAAATTTATAGTAACCTCGCTAAAGAATTTAAAATATAAAGGAATATTATAAGTGATAATATAAACATTATAAAAGTGTTAGTATTTAATTAAGTCATAAATATTTAATTATAAATGTATAATTAATTAAATAATTTAAATGAAAATATATATTCATAATATTTAATACAAAATTAATTTTTTATTCTCTTATGGTTACAAGATTTTATTATGAGACCTTGTTTAATTTTTCGATGTGAAATAAAAAGGAGTTATAGTTTTAAAATTATATTTTTCTGATAAATTATGTTTTTAACTGAAAATTGAAATTTTTTAAATTTAAAAAATTATTTTGAAAATATGCCTTTCATATTTTACTTCTACATGTCAGAAACTAATTGAAGTGAATTTTTGGGATTTTTCGGAAAAACATGAATGTTTAGGGAATAATATATTTCTATAATTTAAGAAATGTGAAAAATAAATGAATTTATGCGTCATGCTTGAGTCATGAATGATATAAAAAAAGAAATTATCCTGAAATCACATATAATTATGAATTAATTTTTTCATGGAATCATCACTATTTCATTTCTTGGGGAAAATAATAATATAATGAATAAAATAATGGAAACCCCCTCCTTTCCTCTACTATAAATACCACCCTCATCCCCTTCTTCATCTCACACCACTCATGCATTGAGAATTTTCTAAATTAAACCCACTATTTTTAACAAGGATTGTACAAATGTCCACAACCTACTTTTCTCATCAAATGTACCATACCAATTTCCTTAAAGAGGTTATCATGGAGAACAGATCAGGTGGTAAAAATCGTCTTTCACTTTATTGTGTTTTCATTCCAATTCTTTTAAATTTATTATGATCTACAATTCTGCCCTTGTCAAGGAGTCATGGAAGATATATTATCATATATATATACTAAATTTTTATCAATTTTATAGAACAATTAATTATCAAAATTCTTGTCTCTTCCCACTTATTCAAAAAACAAAAATAGTGTATGTGATTGGTCGATTCACCAACACCATGGACGATGTGTCATTAATTCTAGTAAAATCAATAAAATATAGTAATAAACCATAAATATTGTAAAATAATAAAGTATTATACATTTTATATGATATATAATGTTCTGGAAGTATCATGTATTCTTACTAATAATTGATAACACAAAAATTGTTTATAATGATCAAAAATCACAAAAAAAAATAATGATTATCACTAATTATTTATCTAATGATTCATCCCCAAAAAATATAAACAAAATGATTAAAGTAATCATTTAAAAATCTGGAAACATGTTAATAAAAATTAATTTCACTTTTGTTATTTTTTGATCAATTTGATAGGGAAATCCTTTATTAACTAACCATTGAAATCATGTAGAAAATGCACTCGAACCCATGGAATAAACAAAATTTTAAAAATTAATTAGTTCAATTATGTTATAAAATGTTCATATAAGTTACTACAAAAATTATTATTCTTATGAAATGCATTAATAACACTATTTTAATGACTATATATAAGGTTTGAAAACATTTTATTTAATACAAACCCAAGGTAAGTGAAATTTTATCCAAATTTCCATTCGTGGGGTTATCCTTTAACTTAATTCATTATGTGGAATTTGAAATTATTTGTGTGATTAATTTTTCTTTTATTTTTTGTATTATCGGTATTTATATTTTATACAAATATCCTTTAAATTCTATTAATTTGCACTCACATTATATTTATAAGGTATATTCCATTTAAAATCCTTCTAATAGTCTCATTAATGAAATTCAAAAAGATTGCTTTTTCATATATAGGGAATTTGTGATTTCTTTTCATTGCATGATTATTTACTAGTATGATATGTTCCTTGGAAATTTTTATATTGGGTTTATCAAATTATAGCTCAAGATAAGTTTGGTTGAGCCCATTATCGATCAAGATATGTTGTGTTGAACCAATTATATCTCAATATATGTTTGGTTTTAGCCTATTGTAGATCAAGATATGATGGATTAGCCCCGTTTTAGTTCTCCAATGCATTAGTTACTCAAGGGATGGAAGTTTTATGAATGTTTATTCCAAGTGTAAGGGTGATTGTAAGTTTGATATGGTAAATGTGTCCCAAGGAAACTACATGATGTTTCAATGCAAGATAATTAATTTTTATAAAATGGGTTTTATTGGGTTTTATGTTAAGACATGACAAATGATTTCTTTTTTTATATCCCTTACAACAATTTTATGCAGATGCCATGTTTTTAAATGTTTTTCATGGGTTATAAGTATGTGTAAGAGAGTAAAGGAAGACTATTTAAATACCATGATTATTTGTCAAAGAAATTATGGTTTATTTGAATAGTTTTATAGTTTGGAAAAAATGGATACTATTTTCATAGTATCAACATGTGTGATTTTCAGATGTTATCTATGTTTTATGTACAAATTGTTTAAAACTCTACGACTCAAAAGATCCAAAATGTGTAAGAACCCATTTTCTTATCAAAAACTCAATAATATGTAATGTTTTAAGGTTGGTTCCTTATATAAATAATTTAATAATATATTTGTTTCATAAAATATAATATGGGTCTATTTTATAACTATTCATTACATTGACATAATGAAACTAAATAAAATAAGATATATTCCAAAAACTAATCATTTAATACATCCATAATATATCATAATCATCTTGGAAAAACATTGATCATGATAATTATGTGAAATTATATTTCTTTTAATATTTATAATAACATTTAATTTATTATTTCATCAACTCAATAAGTACTACATCATTATTGTATAATTATTTTCCATAATTATTTATTCAATAAAATTTTAAAAAAATCAATGATTTAGATATATAATTTATATTTGAAAACAATATATATTTTCGAGCATATATTTTATTTATAACCATTTACTAAATTATTTGTTATTAAAAGTCAGAGTGATAAAATTTTCACTCTCTTCAATTTTAATAATACATACTTTATTTTAATTTTAATTTTTCTATTAAATATTAATATTTCAAACATTAGGTGTTAATGATATAATTAAAGGCATTGAAAATCATTTTGTAATGGTTCTTGATAGTTAATAAATTTTTTAATATTATTGTTACCCTTAATTACCCTATTAACACGTTACCTTGGAAATGAAATTTACAAAAGTTAATTATATTATTGTCAAAAATAAATGGGACATATATAAATAAGCTGAACCACAGAATTCACAATATGGAATTAATTTTTTTCATAATTTATTACACAAAAATTGATATAAGTAATTTAAAATCGACACCATTAAGAGAATTAGAAAACATGTTTTAAAAGTGAAAACATTCAAAATATAGAAATATTTTCATATCAAAATCTAGTGTGAAATTAATTATAATAACCTAAATTGGATTAATTGAAATAAAATTTATCGAATTATACTTTAAAACCAAAAAATAATAATTTAACAATACAAATTATTTTGACAAAAAAAATATTTTCAATTAAAATTCATTATTGTTCACTAATCATCTAAACATCAATGTTCCAAGAAATATATGAAAAGATCACCAAAAGTAAATGGTGATAATAATATTTCATAAAGTAATTCTATTTTTCATATAAAATTTATAAATGTTTCAAAATTAATATTTAATTTTTTTCCACATTAAAATGCAGTAAAATTACCCTTTTAAAAAATACATCTTTTTATTCGTGAAATTGGATTTAATCTAATATTATTCCTATAAAATATGTTGTATAATTGTCAAAAAAATTTATAAAATATTTAATATAAAAATTTTATTAAAAATATTCATAATTATTATTTTCATTAATTAAAGAAGATAAATATTTATTTATTATATAGATTTATTGTTTCCTTCGAGAATGAATTTCGTTAGTTTAAATGGGTTCGTACTTTCATTCATATCTTATTGAAGACCAAAGGATTTATTTTATACATGTGTTTAAATAATATTTTCATAATTTATTTAATTTTATTTTGAACTTTCATTTCAATATCAAGGTGGTTCATGTATTAAAATTTTAATAACAATATTAATATTATATTTTTGTTCGGTAAAAAATGGTATTTCATTTAATGTATGACATCAATAAAACAAAGCATTATTTGTAAAATAGGCCAATCCTATTGAGGTGTGTACAACAAGATATTTTATGTGTCATATGTAGTTCATTATTATCTTGGTGATGCATAAAACTCATAACCAACATAGTTATTTCATATAACAAAATAAATATTTATTATGGTTTGAAATGAAAAATATTGAGAAGATAAAATTAAATTTACAAAATCAACAAAATATCAGGCTGTTACATATATACATATCTAGATCATTTTTGATCATCCATGAACTTCCCAAATTTCTTCTTTTCTCCCTATACTATGTGTTATCGGATTTAGTTTTATAATCAAATAATTCTACGAAGGAATTTTCTATAAACATAAAAAGGTTTTTTTGAATAAGATGTATAATTCATAACTAGGTGTTTTTGTTTTATTTTTTATACCTATTGAAAATATTAATAAACTAATATGAAAGAATTGAAATAATATCTTCAATATACATAGACAATTTATTGTTAATTTCTTTACCATTATCAAAATCCTTATTATATCAAATAAAGAATTAGACTATTATTTGTGTGTATGGTGGACTACCATATCAGAAATTAATGAAATTAATTTCTCAATACCAACTCTCACAGTTCATTATAATGATATATTATATATATATATATATATTATATTATTGAAATTGCAATTTGTCATGAAATATAATATATCATATTGTTTCTCTCAATTCCATCCATTGAAAGATGATAATGATGTTCATGAATAAATATGGATTATAATGTCAATGATGGGATGTTATTCATTTTTATTCAAAACATTAAATGGATTCCATATATAAGTGTATTTAAAGAAATTATTATTATTTTTTATATATTAATCATTCTTTAAAGACAAAAATATAATGACCTTATTTAGGTTGTGTTTTTTAGTAATGTAAATGTTACTCAGGCTTATGTATGGCTTACCATCTCTTTGACTTTAACATGTTTCATTTTTACAAATAATCATTAATTCTCTCTATGAAATTTATAATTGATGAATAAAATGATAATTATATCTAGATTATTATTCGTTAGATTATTTAATAATGATCTCTTTGAATATTGACATCTTACTAAAATGATTTTGGACATATGAGATGAATATCATCAAAAAATCTAATATCTACATAATTGATAAAGAAATTGTATATAAAATAAAATAAAAAACAAAAAAAATTAAAATAGAATAGTTTTATATTGATGTAAATATATATATTTATTTAATTTTTAAGGAATATATAGATTGTATGTTAAGTGTTAGACTTGAGGTAAGAGATACTTGTTCATTTAATTCCAATTTTAATTTTTTTAATTTTTTTTAAAAAATCTTTATAAGATTTCCATATTGTTACAAAATTTTTATTGAAGTGTTTATATTTCCATAAAATTACTATAAAGGAATTTTTATTTTACTTTTTACATTAATTCAATGGGTTTAAAAAGTAAAATTTTAATATATTATTAAAAGGAATTTTATACAAAATGGGATGAAGGAATGTTTTATTTTTAATGTATACAATGTCTACGGTTTTTTCATATGAACATAAATATTATTTAATATTGGGATTTCATTATAAAATATCATTATTTCATCCATTAAATAACCTCCTCCAGATTGTTTAAGTTATTTTCAAAATGATTATAAATAAAATTTATATTTTTATATCCAAAAATGATTTCATTATAGGGGAAAATAATGACACGATAATTATGATAATGGAAATGAATGATTTTATAAGTATTTATTATGTAAACATACATGGTAATTATTTAATGTGATGAGTGAGAATGATTTATCTTATAATAATTGGTGATCCTCATATAGCTCGTGATGATGGGTGAGGCCGAAATAGATCTCTACAACATTGGGAAATAAGGTGAAGTTAACCAACTATACATTCTTCAATGTGACTATTGAAATTTACTAGGTAGGATTACCATATGTACGATTTTTTTAATAGTAATATGAATATTTTGTCCCAAGTTAACTAGAATATTTATCTATTATTTATATGGTAATTTATGGAAATCCTATGATTTCACAAGGTAAGATAATGTGTTTAAGTTTAATGTAAATTTTATGATAATTATTATGGGATAGATATTTATTTTTTATAAAAAAATTATGATATTTAAATTATTATGATGAAAAAAAATTATTCTTATTTTTCATATAGGATTTATTATGAATATTTTCTAAAGGACTTTAGGGAGAGAAGGAGATTTATTGGGAAATAAAATCTTTATCTTTTGATGATTTTTTAAGTCATATTTTTATGAGTATTCCAATAAAAAAATTATTTATTTTTTTTAATTTCGATTTGGATTATTTTATTTTCATCTAATGTTTGAAAATTATTTTCGTAGGGTTTTAACGATTAGTAGGGGGATTGATGAGGTCAAGATGAAAATCATGAAGACCTGTCACAAAAAGAATACTTATAATATCTTACATGTTTTTTATTTTGGAGAAATTTTTTACTGAGTTAATGTGTACGAGATTTGATTTAATATTCATTTTTCTGGGGTGAGTAACTAATTATCTAAAACTGTAAAACCTAAATATAAAATTTGAATTCAAGAAAATTAAATATTAGTTAATGAAAAAATTATATGTATTAATTTTTTAATATTCCTTGTTGTTATGGTTTTTATAAAAAAATCAATGTAATTGACCTGTTAATTGTATTAGAAAATTAGATAAGTAAGAGTTGGGGACGTGAAGCATGAAATTTAGATAAACAATGTAAAATAACTGCAATGAAGAAAATTTGTATAGTAACCTAAAAAATGGTACACAATATCAGTGTAACACAACATGTACTCCCAAACAATTTAGAGGTTTTGGGAGGAATGATATAAACTTTGTTGAGATGAACAGAATATTGTTTTTATTATATAATCACTTTGTATTTTATTAGAGTGAAAATACTTTCACACCATTCCAAATTCAAAATAATTTCCTTCTATGACCAAAATATAATATTATTTCATATGATTTTTGGTAAAAAAAAATTCATAGTGGATTAATATTGGTTGTTTTTTAGTAATTTCCTAAGAATGATTTAGATTGTAAATCTAAGTATGTCTGATTAGAAGGTAGAGGAAGATAACTTTTTGGGATATATATCATGTAGAAACGGGTAAATACTATGAAACAAAATCCATTAAAATGTTTCTAATTATTATGATGTCAAAATATTGGAAAATTAACACATAATATAATTTCCAATGATAGTATATTTTAATGATAATGTTTAATAAAACCTGCATATTTCTGCAAAATCCAATTTGGTACATGTTTTTCTTTATTTATTATGGGATAAAATTTAATCTAATGGGACTAGTGATGAATAACTGACTTCTGAATATGATAAAAGAGATTATAGTTTTATAATAACCATGTGTAGGTAGGAAATGGAAATCCTTTGTCTTAAACAATAGATAATATTGGGTTTTGGGTTGGAACATAATTTACTTCACAATGACGACAATTTCATGTTTATAGTTTTATAGAATTTGGATATAACACATATGTAAAAAACTATAATTTAAAAAGTGGACACATCCAAACAATATTTATTGTTTAAAAAATACAAATCATCAACGAAAAGTACTAGATGATCACTTTTATAAAATTTCTTCCAAAATTTGAACATCTCATCTTACAATGAAATAATAATCATTCAACCCTACGAAATTTTTTTAAATGTATGAAGAGAATAAAAAACTCGGTTTGGTATATAAAAATAAAGAAACTGTTAGTCGATTGATAAACATAAAAACTCGTTTAAAACCCTTTCATGAATTCAAAATATTTGCACCAAAATGGAAACATCATTATTTAATATCTATAACTTAGGTTACATTTTGAAATCAAATGACTTACTTGTCAAATCATTAAAAATAATAGAAATTTCATATAGTTACCTTAGAAAAACATCACATTGGACCCACAAAAACACCATATTGAACCCTTACATATTTAAATAACCACATGAACAAATTCAAATATAATTCTCAAGATAATATAATTATTTCACAATGCATTGGAGCACTACCTGGAAGTAACAATAATTTAATCTATAACAGTCTCATATGACACTATCTTGGATCACCAATCATTTATAATTTTCATAAACTACAACATGAAATTAAAAATTTCATCACATAAATAACACATTTAAACTAGTATAAAAATTATATTTCGATATTAAAATACAATTTTAATCAAAAAATATCCTTTTCAATAAAAAATTTACCATTATCTTGAAACCCCATGGGAAATAAAAAAATATACCCAAATGAAGTAAATATGATTAATTACAAAAAAAATTACAAATGAAAGTTCCTTTTTATCTGATTAAATATAAAATGGTTATATAAAACATATGAACTTATTTGGTTTTATGTTTTTGGATTTTAAACTTGCGGTAAAAATTGTAACATTTCTAATATTGTCTTTCAAAAGTGATCACATGATTAGTATAAATATAAGACTTTAACAAATACAATTTACTCAGAAAAATGAAGAGATAGCCCCATCAAGTAGAATTTCTCCATATGATTCCAATTTTTAGATATCGGAATGGAGGTGGTGTCACTAGGCATCGCTCTTGACCAATCCCAAGATGAGCATCAACACGTTAAGCTTGACCAGAACTGCCTACGAGAGTAGTGGAATATGATAGATATTATCACCTGAGTGATGTAATCCGAGCCACCCTAGGATTCCATCACCATTTCACACCTTACCCTTATGTCATTTTTGGGTTTTATAAGGGGTTATGTAACAATACGTTAACAGTATGATTACGTGAATTATTTTTTTATAGAATAAATAATATACATTCATTTTATTATTATTACATGGTAAATAGGTTTTAAAGAACAAATGAAATTTTTGTTTGTATAAAATTAACAAATCAATTTTGATGAATTAATGGATTTTTAATTAAATTATATTTTAATAAAATATTATTACTAAATTAATTTTTATTATATATAAATGATCATATAATTATTATCAATGCAATTTTAATTTTATTAATGTGTGAATTCTATTTTTGTCGAAACCCATGAATTTTTTATAAATGTATGTTTTTATTTTAAAATTAATAATTCACATACATCGAATTTTATATAGATAAAATAAATATTATTTTTTAAATTTGTATTTTAAAATTATCCAATGGTGAATTTTTCAATATTTTCTGAGATAATCAAATTTCTTGATAAAAAATATATATTTTTAAATATATAATGTGTTTTATGACATCATAATGACCCAATTAGGATGTAATAAATTACATTAAACTTTTTTTAAGCCAATATATGTTTTTACTCTAAAATAATTTGATTTTAGGTTTTTTACAAATCATTAGTGGACCCTCAAAGACTTATAAAACATTTTATCATTTTAAAATTAGTTCCTTTAGAGTGTGACTCAACTCAACATAAGCAAGAAAAATAATTTATTATGTTTGAGAATTGAACATTTAAAATAATATTTTAAACTCCACTAAGGAAAAATTCATGGGAAAACCCATGGGATGGTTTGTGATTTTGATTTTTTTTATGTGTGGTGTCCAAAATCTAAATAATAAAGAATTCCCTCCCATTTCTTATATAAACCCACTCAATCTCTCATTCCCCTTCAGTCAAAACTATTGGATCTCAACTAACCTATTACATACTCTCTCTATAAACCTCCCAAGGTTCCCCATTCTCTCATTAGGCCTCTCTTGATCCTCTCCCAAGCCTTTGCGATCACGCTTCCAAGTAAGGGATTCCATCATTTTTTTATCCAGGTTTTTTAGAATTTGTTATACCCTTTTTTCAGTAAAAAATGTTGGGGTATGATTATTGACCTCCCCCATACATCCCCCCTTATGTTTTAATGATTATAATATAGTTTCCCTCTCATTAATTACTTATTTGTACAAAAATTACCATGAAAAAATTTTGTAATGGATTTCTCTCTTCTTATTTTCATTCATGTATTTCTCCGATAATATGTATCTAAATTCCCTCTAATCATTTGTGATATTGTGTTCCATGATACCCTTACTTTCAATTTCATGTATATATGATGAGATACCAATTTATCTCTCATAAACCATTTTAATTAAATTTTATGTCACACTATTTTGCTGATGAAATTGCACCGTGATTTTCGATACCAAAATCATTGTGTTGTGAATACCATACCAATTTCTCTAACAAAATTAATCTAATTTATTAAAGTATAAATATTTAATGGTAATTAAAATTATGTATTCTACATTAAATAAATTTTTAATAACGTATTATTTTGAATGATTCCACCTTATATGATTCATGTGGCACACTTATGAATGAAATAAAAAGATTATAAAGGATGCAACATGATTGTGCTCCAATGCATTGGGAAATGTTTAGTATCATGAAACTTCATGTGAAATGAGGGTTTATCAATGCTAATTATTTATCAATGAGGGTTTACTCATGCTAATTCATGTGAAATGACAGTTTACTCAATCTAATTCCTGTACAGTGAGGTTTTTCTCTTGCTAATTACAGTTAAATGAGGGATTACTCATGCCAATCCATGTGTAATGAGCCTTGGATCATGAAAATATCATGTTTTATGTCGTTTCCACATTTTGATGATATGATAATCATGATTTATCGTGGATTTATGTTCATGTGTCTCTTGTGGTCCCTTGATATACTTATTGACTAACATGTATTGTATTATTCATGTTATGCCTTTTTTACTCATTTACTAAGCTTTATAGATCCCAATTTTTTATGCATGTCCTCTGGTTATCCCATGAAATGCAATGTTTAAAGAAATATTTTGGTTATTCAAAAGAAGTTTTTAATAAAGATTTTGGTGTTTTTATTTTATGTTGTTATTTAATGTTCCTAATATACCAAGACACTAAACCTTTTAATCCTAATAGATTCCTTACATGAATTTTATGTAATAAATCATTTTTTAGTCTGTAATAATAATTAAGGTTGATATAGTTGGTATCAAAGAATAGGTTAAGTTATTTTTGGGATTTGGATTAAAGGACCCTAGATAAAGTCTTAGGGATAAGACTATGTATAATGATAACATCCATAAATTTTTGTGAGTATTGAGTAAGTGGTTAGTCAGGAAAATACATCCATGTCTGGATACGAGTTGGTAGGGGCAGCTCTAGCATAGATGTATGTCAGGGGGAAATCTAGAAAAACCACTTTTAGCTAGATGTGATCAAAAACTGGTGAACTACAATATGGCTTATTTCACTTTTAGTTACGACACTCTTAAGAGAAATGCTATGGTAAATTCACAAGATTTGTATAAATCACTATTAAGAGAAATAAAATAATTCCCATAAGAATATATGTTGAGTAACAGATCATGGATAACATATATATGTTAAGGATATAAATGTAATTTATATGTTAGCTGTTTTTTTCATTGGATTACACATTAAGTATTACCCTAAACATTCTTTTATTCAATCCAATGGCCAATAATGTTAGGACTCAAGCAAATAACCATTACGAAGATAAATGTGATTTCTTTTCTGATGATATGACCAATCCGATTGGTGTGGGAATCCAAAGAATTCTCATGATAGTCTCTTAGCTAACTCAAGTTTTGAATAGAATATGTGTCATGTGGACCATCAAACTTCCACTAAGAAAGATATATCTATAATCGAGAGCGTCATGAGACAATGACCTCCATTATTTAATGGATCGTTCAACCCCACAATTGCCAAACAATGGATCAACACCATTGAAAATATATTCTACATTCATCAATGTTCCAAATAGAATAAGGTTCTTATGGAAGCTTATTGAATGGAGGGTGATGCTGATCAATGGTGTAAAATGATCAAAAATATAAATCTTCGGGAAGTGTTTGAGGTGTAGCAATTGAAGGATTTCTAGAAAATGATTTTCGATATATATTTTCATTGCAACCTCTAACTGAAGATAGAATGGTACTTCATTTCCCTCAAGAAAAATGACGATTAATCCATCAGAGCATACAAGGAAAACATCACAATCATTTCATGAAACACCTCTAGCTTTGTCATTACCCCCAAATGAAGGTTTTAATGCTTCATTGGATGGATAAAACGTAGCCTACAAAAATCCATTGCAATCTGTGAGTACAATAGCTATGATGAAATTGTCCAATGTGCCCTCAAATTTAAAATCGACGTCATCAAATCTTAAAGGTATCATGGGGTTAAGAAGCGTATGGTGGACATTAATTCTGGAGGTCCGATGGATAAATCCAATGGTGCTATAAAATTATATAACCCCACATAGAAAAGGTGCAGAAAGAAGGACCTAAGAAATTTCCAAAATGGGATGTGGAAATTCTTTTGATGTGAAAGAGAAGGGACATAGATATTAACATTAGGAAAGATAACCCCATTAATGCAAAAAAGGGATAGGAAGGCTTCGTTCGACCATTAATGCATTGTTCATTTCTTCAACTACAAACAACTAGGGAACTTTTCAAACTAGTTCCCTAAGCCAAGGGATTTTGGAGGCAACCTAAAAATTATATTCTAGAAAGGGTGAGTGTTTTCCATCACTACCATCAATGCAAACACTTATAATGAAGTAGCGACAGGTACACTAGTTATTCATTCAGTAAGAGAGAATGCACATTTTGATTATAGTTATATTTATTCTTTTATATCCAGAATGTTTAGTAAAACAATCCCAACACCACCACAAATCATGGAAGTAATGTTGTAGGAGAGAATGGAAAATGGGGAAATCATTACATACCATGACTATTACTCCACCCCTATCACAATTTGGATTATAAACCTCTTATAAAACCTCGTTATACACTCTATGGTGGAATTTGATGCAATTTTTTTGCATGGATTGGCATTCCCTATATAGAGCCGACATAAATTTCCATGAATGGAAAATCACTCTCCATATAGTGAATCGACCGCCAATTCATTACATGTATAAAGAGGAAGATGAATCTTCCAAAGAACCCTCATATCAAGTGTGGATATTAATGACCTTTGAGAACACATATTTTTCATAGATGATTGAATTTAAAGAAGAATCCAACATTGACGATATGCCTATTGTGAGTGAATTCACTTAAGTGTTTCCCGATGAATTGATTGGTCTTACTACAATAAGAGATGTGTAATTGTGGATTGATCTAATACATTTGGAGTTTCAAATATCCATGAAACCATATAGAATGGCTATTGTAGAGCATGAAGAGATAAAGAAATAATTATAGGAGAATCTTGATAAATGGTTTTTACACCAAAGTGCTTCATAATGGAGTGCACCAGTCCTCTTCATAAAGAAGAATTACCGGTCAGTGTGCCTTTGCATTTGATTATCGTGAGCTCTAAAAAATTATTGTACAGAACAAGAATCCTATTCCATGAAGTTATGACTTCTTAGATCAGCTATGGGGAGCACAATACTTATCTAATGTGTATTTTTGGTTGGGGTATTATGAAGTAAGGGTGAATAAGGAGGATATCCCCAATTCTTCTTTTCATACAAGATACATGCACTATAAATTCATAGTAATTCCTTTCAGACTTTCTATTTATCTTGAAATATTTATTCACTTGATGAATAGAGTATTTAGATATTACATAGAAATCAATTTTGAAGTATTTATTGAAAATATTTTAATACACTCTAACACTAATAAGGACCATGAAGAACATATTATCATTGTACTAGAGTCCTTGAGGAAGGAAAAGATCTATGAAAAATAGAAAAAGTGTTAGTTCTGGGTAAATGAAGTCTCGTTCATGGGTCTTATCATAACAATCAATGTGATATCAGTGGACTCCTCCATGATAGATACAATAGAAGGATGACTGAGGCCAACATTAGTGACATGTATTCGTAGCTTCCTAGGGTTAGTAGAATATTATCTCCAATTTTTTAGATATTTCTAATTATTGTTAAATCATTTTACCCAGCTAACTCTGAAGGGAGTTGAGTTTTCCTGGAGGGATGAATGAGATGAGATCTTCAAGGAGTTAAAGTGGAGGCTTATCACTATGTACGTGCTCACACTACCCACAAGTGGAGAACTATTTTTTGTATTTAGTGATGCTTCTAAGAAGTGAATGGACTATGTGTTGATCAAAAATGACAAAGTAATTTCCTATGCATAAATTCAATATAATGTTCTCGAGAAATATTATTCAACACATTATCTGGAGTTGGCTGCAGTGATCTTCTCAACTAAAATTTGGGTAAATTATCTCATTGAGTATAATTGTGAAATTTATATATATCTTAAAATCTTCAAGTATATATTCACACAGAAAGTGCTGAATATGCGCCAATTAATATGTATAGATCTGATCAATGACTATGAATGCTCAATCCATTACCTCCCTGGGAAACCGAATAAGGTAGAGGACGCTCTAAGTAAATAAGACTCAATTATTTTATCATTGATGATAATTGTATAGGATCTAGTATTCTTAGATTTGATGAATATTGAAATGGGATTCATAAAGATGGAAACATCATAAATACCTTCAAAAATGATAGCAATTATTTCTATTTTGGAATGGTTAAAGGATGGTCAAAATGAGGACTTCAGAATTCATAAGAATTGGAAACTATTATTAAAGGAAAATCTTTGGAGTTCAATGTTAATGAAGAAGGAATTGTAGGATTTGGGTCAAGAATATGTGTTCCATTAAATCATGTGTTCTATTAAATCATGTGTTAACAAAAGTACGTTTGGATGATGCACATAGTTTTAATTTTTATATTCACCCAGGAAACACAACGATGTATCCAGATCTATACGAGCATTATTGGTGTTATAACAAGATGATGTAGATAGATGAGTATACATCAATGTGCATGGTATGTTAGTAAGTGAAGGCTAAGACGGAGAAGAATAATGGGATTGTTGAACCATTACCCATACCAACATGGAAATGAGAGAACATCACCCTGGAATTTGTCACCGGGCTTCTAAAGACATCCAAAGGAAACAATGTTATCTCTGTTGTTGTGGATTGTCATACAAAGACTGCACACTTTATTACAATTGAAGGGGATTGTTCATTTAATCAAGTGGTACTGATTTATATCAATTAAGTGGTAAGGCTCAATAGAGTACCACTATATATTGTATCTGATCGAGATCCATGATTTACGTCTATGATTTATAAGAGTATTTGACATGCTCTAAATACAGAGTTAAAATTCAGTATGGCTTATCATCCTCAAAATGATGGTCAATCATTGCGGACTATCCAAACACATGAGGATATATGGAGATATTTCTCAATGTAATTAAAAGGATGATGGGATCAACATGTTCATCCAGTTGAGTTCTTTTACAATAATAGTTTCCACTCATGTTTACAAATGGATCCTAATGATGCCCTTTGTGGTAAGACTTATAGAACACCTACATGTTGGGTTGAATTTGGGGAGAGAAATCCTTTAGGACCATAAATGGTTGACTAAATGACAGAGAAAGTTAAAACCATAAAACAGAACATTAAAGCTACTCAGATTAGATGAAAGAGCTATGTGGAAAATCATTGAGGAAACATAGAGTTTTTTGTTGGAGATATGTTATTCCTTGGCATATCACCATGTAAGAGAGTTGTGAGATCTGGGATGATTGGAAAGCTCATTCCATGTTACATCTACCCTTTTGAGATCCTTGATCACACTAGTGTAGTGGCCTATCAATTATCACTCCAACCGAACTCATCTCATAGACATGATGTATTCCATGTATCACAATTGAGGAAGTACATAAATGAACCATAACATGTACTTTATTTAGAGGTGGTACCATTGGAGAATGACCACTCCTATGAAGAGAATCTAGTAAAGAACATAGATCGTAGGAAAAATGTTCTTTGAAATAAGAATGTTTCCCTCATCAAGGGGTTGTGGAAAAAGAAAAATTATGTAAGAATAAAAATGGGAATTAGAGGAAGTGATGAAGAAGAGTTAGCCTCGTCTTTTTTAGTGTGTGAAAAGGAAATTTAGAGGGTGAAATATTTTAAGGGATGCAGTTTGTAATGACAAAAAATTTTACTAATGAAATCTCTTCTTGACTTGATTTAATGTATGATTATTATATGAAACATATACACTTCATTTGTTAAATGTTTTTTGATTTTATAATGTTGTTTTTAATTTTTTCCCTTTCTAATATAGATATTGAACGGTGATCACATTGTTAGTATAAATATACGGTTTTAACAAATCCAATTTTGTATGAAAAAGGAAGTGAAGGCCTCATCATGTCAATTTATCCTTATAAAGACCATTTTTCGGAGCTTAGAAAATAGGTGTTGTCACTAGGATCTGATCTTGTACAAGTCTAAGCCGAGCTTTGATAGGTTAATGTTGAACGGAACCGCCTTTGTGATAAGATGGTGTTGATAGAGATTACCACCCGAGTGATGTTATTCGAGCCACCCTATGAGTCTATCACCATCGAACACCATACGCTTAGGTCATATTTGGGTGTCATAAGGGGTTATGAAACATGACCATGGAACTATGATTATGTGCATTATTTTTATTATAATAAATAATATCCATGCATTTTATTATTGTTACTTTGTAAATAGATTTTAAAGTACAAATAGTATTATTATTTAATATGTAATTAAGAAATATATTGTGATGAATTAATGTATCTTCAAATTAAGTAATATTTTAATAAATAATAATTACTAAATTACATTTTATTAAATATAAATAATCATGTAATTTCTATGAATACATCTATGATTTTTATTAAGGTTTGAATGCTATTTTTTTCAAAAACCATGAATTTTAGATAAATGTTGGTTTTTATTTTAAAAATAAAAATTCACATATTTAGAATATAATTTTTATAAAATGAAGGTAATTTTTGGAATCATGACATCAAAATTATTTAATAGTGATTTTTTCATAATTTTATGAGATAATCAAATTTTGGTTTAAAATTAAATACCATTTAAACATATAATGTGTTTTATGACATTATAATGACCCAATAGTGATCTAATAAAATATTATAAATGGGGTGTTCATAGAATTTCAATTTTACCTATAAAATAATGTTATTTTATGTATGTTTGATTTATTTTACAAATCCTTAGTGGACCCTCCAAGACTTATAAAACATTTTAACATTTGAAGATTATTTCTTTGAGAGTGTGACTCACCTCCACAAAATCAGGAAAATTATTTTAATAATTTCGGCCATTAGCCTTATTAAATAATGTTTCCACTATGATTTTATTAAACACTTGTGAAAAAACTAATTTTTGGTTTGCAGTTTTAATTAGTTTAATGTGTGGTGTCCAAAACCAAAATAATAAAGAATTCTGTCTCATTTCCTATATAATCCGACTCAATATCCCATTCCTATTCACTAAATTTATTTGGAGCACGACCAAATATGTCTTCCTTTCTATATAATCCTCCCATGGAACCTCATGCCCCCATAAAGCCACTCCCATGCCTCTCCCAATCTTTTGGTATCATACTTCCATGTAAGGGATTCCTTCCTTATTCATTTTTATCCATGTTTCTTCATGTTGTTATACCCTTTTATTTTCAATTAGGAAAGTTAGGTTATAATTTGGAATCTCCCCCATACTTTGCTCCTTATATTTGAATTATGATATACCACATTATCTCTAATTAATGACTTCCATGTACACTTCTTACCGGGCCGAAATTCTGTAAGAGATATCTCTCTTCTCATTTCATTCAAGTATTTACCCCATATAATTCCTCGTAATTCCATTGCACATGTTGTGATATTATGTAACATGATACCCTTAATATCCATTTCATTTAAATATGATCTGATACCCCTTACCCTCCCATCAACCATTTTTATGAATTTTTATGTCACGTCGCTATGCTATCGAAATTATACTGTGATTTTCCAAGACAAATTCATTGAGACATGAATACCAAACCCATTAATCTATTAATTGTATTCACATTTATTCACATAAAAATATTTAATGGAGGATACATGTATTTATTCTACATTCATTAATCATGGAAAAAATTATGATGTCGAATGATTCCTAATTTTATGATCCATGTGGCATACATATGCATAAAATAAAATGTTTACAAAGGTTGTTCCTAATAGTGCTATAATGCATTGGGAAATGTTTAGTATCATGATTATCCATGTGAGATGAGAGTTTATGAATGATTATTAATCTTAAATAAGTGTTTACTCATTCTATTACATGTTTAATAAGGGACTACTCAAGCTAAATCAAGTGCAATGAGGGTTTACTCATACTAATTCATGAGAAATGAGGGCTTACTAATGCTAATCCATGTGCAAGGAACCTTGGCTCATGTCAATATCATGTTGTATGACATTTCCACTTTTCAATGTTAGGATAATAATGATATATCCTGAATTTATGTTCATGTTTCTCTTGTACTCCATTGGTATTATTATTAACTAACATGTACTATATTCTTTATGATATACATTTTTTACTACCTTACTAGGATTTAAAGCTCATAATTTTCCTATTCATGTCTTCTGGGAACCCCATGCAATGTAAACAGTAAGGAATTTTTAAGTCAGGTTAAATAAGTTTTCAATAAATATGTTGTGTTTTATGTACTATGTTGTTATGTAATGTTCCAAATTTTCCCAGACCCTAGACCTCCTGATCCTCAGAGTTGTCTCAAGTACATGTTTATGTAATAAATCATGTTTTAGTGTGTAATAATGAGCAGAGAAGTTGTAATAAGTTATTTCATTCATAAGATAACGAAATTTTATTGTGGAATTGAAAAATAATATAATGGTTATGGTAGAAGAAATTTAATTGTCACCATGTACATGGAGGAAAGAACATTCATTTTATAGTATTTTAAAATAATCATGTAAAACACATAAAAGTAATTTTTTTAAAAAAATTTGAATTAATTTCAAAATAGACATAAAATTTCATTTATAATACTTTTATATTGATAAAATAATAAAAACAATTGACATCTAGAAAAATATTTGAAAATTCAATCATTAATCATTCGAAATGTCACATACCACATTGAATATTTATATCATAAACCCCATGAAAGAATAATTTTTTTTTAAAATTAAATAATATTATTATTGAGAAAATATGGATATATAATTTCTAAGGGGATATATATACTCCCTATAAAAGAATAATTCTTCATATTAATAAGAAATGACTCCATTAATGGAGATAGAGACGAAATCCATTACCTTGAGTCTCACATTCCACATGTGTCTGTATGTTCTCAGATGATAAAAATATGTTTCTTATTTACTTTCCCAAGAAACATTTTATAGTTTATCATTAAATTTATTTAACTTATTATAATGTTTTGGTCAAATACTTATACTATTTAGTTTTCATTAGGTGTTTTGACCATATTCAACTTGTGTGTCAAAAATGGCTTAGTAGGTCAAATATGGTCAAAGGGTTCATTATATTAACATATCCATATTAATAATCATAAAATAATTATCATATTCATACATAAATTCACTTTTAAAACCAATATTAATATATGGTTATGAAAAATGAACCATTATAACAAGCATGGTGATGGTAGGCCGTACGTTCGCTTGAGCAACATTCCCATTTGTCAATGATCATTACAGAAATACTATAATTAAAATATATATTTTTAGAATAATTATTATATCATATATAACGTTTTATGTAATAAAATATTAATATAATTACAATTCATGTGATGTTATAAAAATCACACAATGTAGAGGTGGCGGTAGTCCACACATTGACAAATAACATTATCACTTTTTCAGTGTGTGAAAGTTTAATAAAGAAAATGATGAAATATATTTATAGAAAGGTAATTATTTCATGGATATCATCTATATGTTATTTATGTCCTATATTTTTTTATTAAAACTAGCATTTTTACAAAACATTTAATTTTTGAACGTATCAAATCACTTTGTGGAGGCGGTAGTCCACAAGTCCACAAACTACATTATCATACATACAAAAAATGAAATGAAAGAATGTATGTGTTATATAAACATACTAAAAGTATTGGTATAACATAAATAATATATTTATTATATAATAACAACATTTTCATCTTAATTAAAACCCATGAGAGGTTGTAATTGAATAAAATGACATCGTTTCGCGAGGAGGTTGTTTATTGTACACGAATTGTAATTTTGTTTCCCATTCGAGGGAGGTGTGTGTAGGTGTAGTTGAAAAACATAACATTACTACATCATATAATATTCATGATAAATATTTTATTATATAATAATTTAATAATATATAAATAGGTATTGGAAGTGTAAATAAAAAATAATTTCACATTCAAGAATGTTAAATCTTTTCCGGGTAACTCTTTTTTGTTTTCAACCAAAGGCCACCATGTTTGGATTTATTCCCAAAACTGATGAATATTGGGTTAATATATGGATTTTGGGATCATATATGGGCAGGTTTCGAAAAATACAAAGGTATTTAGAGTTTTAAAGAAGAGGTTTTGGAAAATGCATTTTATAGTAGTGGGGGACTGACATCATAGTAGATATAAAAATGTAAACACTATTGAGAGGTCTCCAATAAAAAATGTGCCTCCAATAATGATCTATATTCTATAAAATAGGTTATACGGTCTAAAAATTTCTTTAAAATGGGGTTTTTACATGTTTATAGATAACTTATACTCTTAATATAAAATTTTTATCTACTATGTACCTTTATTTTTTCCATATTAGATTTAAATAATTTTAATTAAATTCACTAATATTTATATAAAAAATTCTTTTGAGATTATTATAAATTATAAATTCTTATTATTCCAAATATGGAAATAAAAATTTTAAAATTACAATAACATATTTGGTTTAAATTAACTTGAATTTAATACAGGAGACAAGAAGACAAATTGGGTTTAAAAAGGAATAATGTTCAATAGTTTGCTATGTTTTTATATCTAAGTTAAATGTAAAATTGATCCAAGTGAACTGAATTTGTTTATATAGTATAAAATTAATGTAATTTTACATTGAAACTATTTACCAACATTATTTAAGTATATAAATAATTTTGATGAAAATGAATATTTGAATTAAAATTCAATGTAGTTTAATAGTCCTCAAAATATGAATGTTCTCAGAATAGTACAAACAATTGACACAAAGTAACAATTAATAGTTATCATTAAAAGAATAAGATTATTTTTTCAAATAAATATAAATAGAAAATAAATATTTAGTTATATTATATGTTAGTTATTAAAATACCACACAATAGACATATTAAATATTAATATTGACAATATATTATTGTTTTGTATAACCCAGTATTTAATCAATATAAGTATTTCAAAAAATCCATTGTTTCATTTTATGTATGAAATTTTATGTGGAAAACATTTTAATGTAAAATGACTATCTAATTCATAAGTATTATTAAATAGAAAAAATATATATTATATCATTACCGAGGATGTTATAACCTTCCCCCTTATAGAGATTGTGTCCTCCTAATTTTATTCTCTTATCAAATAAGTTGGAATAATTTTACCACAATAATTTTCAAGTTACTATGATTCCACTTCAATGATACAAATTTTCCATAAACCATAAACATTATGAATCAACATACTTCTCAATACCCTCTCTTTTTAGTTTAGAATATAATATATTTGTTTGTCATAATAAATGATCGTATCTAGGTGAACTAATTGAGGTCTCAAAATAGGACATGAATCCGGTTTATATTTCCTTAACAATGAAACATGAAATACATTGTGTAAATAGGAAAAACATGAAGGAAGATCCACTTGGGAGGGAGCTGAAAAAACATTATATAAGATTTCATATGGTCCAATGAACTGTGGACTCAACTTTCCCATATTTCCAATGAAAATCTATCTTTACAATGGATAATATATGAGAATGATATAGTCACCTACCAAAAAAGAATAATCGTTTCCTTGGTTATCTACATATAAGTTTTCCATATTTTATTTTCCCTCATGAATCACTAAATTATCAAAACATTCTCTATTGTTTCCCCAACAAACTCTGATCACATCATCTTCCATTCTTCTACATCATCCCAAAAGTTCATTGTTCGACATGAATTTCCATATAATGCATAAAATAGTACCATATGTATATTTTAATAAAATCTACTAGTATACGTAAAATAAACAAAAGTAAGATGTTGATACCAACATTTATGTTAACGCATTGACTAAGTAGAAGAAAAAAATCCAAAGAATGAATCATTTTATCAAATGTTTAATCATATTTAGGATACAAATATATTCTAATATTTAATTTAGTACCCAACAAATTAGGATGTATTTTAAAAAAATTGGATATGAAGTAGACATTACGGTCTAATACAATGGAAAGTGTCACAACCTTTACAATGATAATCTCATTCAAATATATTCTACATAGGAACTCTAATGACATCATCTATAGATTGTGACCAAAATGTTCTGATTTAGTTTATTGATATACAACATCCAAAATTTCAAAATTACATTGAGATTTATTTGGAAATTCTACCATGGAATCTATTAAAATATTCTCTCATTTCTACTCCATCACTGGAAAAGGATTAAGAATATCCTTAAATAAGTATTATTCTATTTTCAACTGCTAACATGTCAAACACTTCACAGTATATCAAAAATATCTATTTTCATTCCATCCTAGTATTAATACTTCATGTTTTTTTGTAAATGTTATATCTAGCCAGAAGAATTGAAAAATGAGATTTATGAGCTCCAGTAAACAAACCATTACCAAATTGTAAATAAAAAGGTACACAAAATCTATTTAAGAATCATAATTTACATTATTCATCGGAATTGAATGTAGTAAAATTAACATTTTGAATGGATTATACCATATTATGAATATATTTATCATCATTATAAGCTCTCATGATTCATTTTGACAAATTCAATTGAACAAAAACAAGAAAAAAATAACGGAGATACCTAGATTCATGACTACTAGGAAAAAATAAATCAAATCATTAAACAGGTTAGATTTTCAAAAAAAAACCTAGTTAATGTATACATATTTTTTTGACTCAATGAATCAACCACCTTGTTTGATTTTCTACTATGAAAATAAATCCAACAATCATAATACTAGATTGTATCCATCATTATTATCTTTCTAATGTTCATTTATTTATTAGTGAATATAAAGATCAAGTTATTTTTTAGAAAAATATATTTCACGCTTTACTCCATACAAATTATTCCTCAGCATTTGTAAGTAGAAAACATCAATTGGTTCTTCCAAATTAGCTGCATTATAATTAAACTCTTGAGGTTTCAACTAACATGAAGCAGAAGAAGTCACCTAGTCATTATGCATTAGGAAAAAACTATTTCATTTTAATGAAGAATCAATGTAGATTATGAGTTGAAAATATCTAAATAGAAATGATAAAATGAAAGCATTACACAATAATTTTTCAGTTTCTGAAAAAAAAATTCATCACATTATTTCATCCAAATGATCTTAGCTCAATTTCAATATAACATAGTCAGTGGGGTAGAATGTCCTAAAATGATATAAAAAACCTCTAATAGTAACATAATAATCCCAGAAAACTTAGAATCACGGTTTCGTTTGAGTTTATTTTACAATCTTAAAAAAAATTGTTTTATTATGATAGATTGTTAAAAAATCATTAGAAAAATGATACCATGGAATGAAATTTTCATCATTTAAAATTATCAGAAGACAAAATTCACATACATCTTCTTCTTTATTATGGTTATAAGAATAAACCTTATATTCCATTCATTTTGCTCTTGAATTTTAGAAAATTCTAGCATTTCATCAGTAAAAACACAAAAAACAAATCAAATATATCATGAAAAATTATATTAATAAGAATAACGAATACAATAGGTGTATAAGATGACTCAAATAGAATAACAAAAAATTCAAAATGCCCATATCTATTTTTAAATGTTGACTTAGGAATGTATTCACGCTTCTCATTCAACTAATGGTACCATGACCACATGTCATTTATCCAAAAAAATGTCATCCTTGGATCAGATCAAAGAATAATTGATATGAGATAGATGGTACTTGTTCTTAATATTGATGTTATTTATGGAATTATAATCATTAAAAATACTCATTTATCCATATTTCTATATTATAAGAATGAAAATACAACCCCACGGTCATGATCTAGGTTGGATTAAACCATTATTTAATAACAGATATAAATTCTTATTCAGCTATAAAAGTTCATCATGATACATTCGATAAGGGGGTCTATCAATAATCATAGCATTGGGTACTATGTCAATTGTAAACCCAACCTCCCAATAAATAACAACACAAGGAAAATAATCCGAAAATGTATTTGTGCTTTCATTTATAACTAGACCATCACTAATTTAAATATGTTCATTGTTTTCAACAATATGAACTTAGTAACATTCATTTCCATCTATAATCAATTTCACACCTTCCTGGTAAGTTATCAAAGGCAACAAAATCATTGAATGATAAATTATTAACACTTTAGTGTAACAAAGAATTATAAACAGAAATCTAATCTATACCAATAATGGTATCAATCTCTACTATATCTAGTTAAATAATATTTTTAGTAATGACTATCCCACTTATGAAAATTTCAATATTCCTATAAATATTTTTTTCATTATACATTTACCTTGAGTTTTTACCAAATCGATGACTTACATTCATTAGGTGATATTTCTAAACTACTTGAAAATTATGAGGAATCAACGAATGTGAATATGAAAAGTCAAATTGGGTATTGTATTTATTCAAATATAGAAGTAACATACCTATCACCACATTATTTAACCGCACAACATCAAATGTAGTTGTAGAAATATATTATTCCACATTATTTTTAATTATATCATGATGGTATCCACCCTGGTTAATAAACAATTGATGCACAAATGAATAATTACCAGACTCATGGAAACTATAATGTCTTAGTAATGGACTGAATCGAATATCTCTATTTTTGATTATCTTGGACTATTTCATTTTATTCACAAACCTTATGAACCAACACAACAAATGGGTAACACCTTCAATATCCTTATATACATTTACTAAACTATATTTTACCTCAATTGGAATGTGTTTTGGACTTAACTCTAGGATTAATAGTTGGTTCATTCCATACTTTATGTTAATTTTACCATTTTTAACAGTTCTCAAATAATTGAAAATATACTTTCAGAAAAATCTACATCATGATACCAATTTAGATGGATATTTTGTGCCCAGTTCATTTACACTACATCTTAATTTTTTCATCAATAGAAAAATATACTAAAAAGCATGATTTTGATGAAGATTCACATTAATAACCAAAATTTATATTAATTCTAACATTACCATAAATGAAAATATTGTAATGTGTTTTTATTAACACTATCCTAACATCAAAATTTATCTAAACTGTTATTTAATATAAAATATATATCCTTGAAAATAAACATTTCATACTCATGAGTTTTTTTTCAACAATATAATTTATTTCACAGTTAGAATCTTCTTAGTATTATAGCTTCAGATAATTATGACATAACAAATACATAAAAAACCACGAAATAAAAATTAGACACTAGTTTTTAGTATCCATTTTTCACCATATAAACTTCTTAAAAAATAAAGCATGGCCTATTTTATAATTAATCTTCACAGCTTTTAACATGACCTCTTCAAATCCCTTATTCATCAATAAATCCAATGAATATAAAAAATAATGTTGAATGAGTACAAAAAATCACACTAGGGAATATAAGAAGGAGAAAACTATTAGTCTACAGATAGATATAAAAATCATGAAAAACCATTTCTCAAAAAATTATACCAAAAAAGGTAAATATTATTCTTTAATAACTATATTCTATTTTACCATTTCAAAACGAAATATTTCCATGAAGGCTCATTAGAAAATATTGAATATTAATGTACGTACATTGGGAAACATTACATTGAAATCTTAATCAACCCATGTAGAGAACATAAAAATTAAAATAACGATACTTCCTATTACCAATATTATTTTCCCATGAAAATAATCATTTACCAAGGCATGGGAGCACAATCTAGGTACACCAATCATTTAAGCTGCAACTGGCTCACCCAGTGCGTTCTATGTGTACCCATCATTTATAAAGCCGAATAACCACATGATGAAATAAACAATCTCATCATTTAGAATAAATTATTAAACTCATATGAAAATCACTTATAGTTATTAAAAACCCATTTTCATTCTAATATAAAATTTTCAATAAAAAATAAACCATTATTTTGGAAACCATTTTTCAATAACAAAATAACTAATAAAAAAAGGTGTATAATTTAATAAATCATGTAATATTTCTAAGGATTCCAAGAATGAAATAATTTCTACGATGATGGAAAAGTCATTGTCATCTTGAATGTTAAGAATTGAACAATACATTTGTTTGTCTAAATATTCAGTAAAAAACAGAGAAAAAATACTTTTTTAAACATTTTAATTAAAATAAAAATATACATAAATTATCCTTTACAATCTCTTTATACATATAAAATAATATAAATAATATTTATATGGTGAAAATTATTTGAAAAATAATTCATCAAACAGTTAATGTGCCGTATAAAACATTTAACATTTAATTCATAAGACCCATGAAAGAATAACATTAATAGAAATGAAATATCATTATAATAGAAAATATTTGGATATATAATTTTAAAGGTTCTATATAGTCACATTATAAATTAATAATGGTGAACATCGTCATAATATTACTCAATAAAAGGACAATTAGATAAAATCCATTACCATGAGTCCAAATTATCATGTGCATATTTATCTAAATTACTATTAAATTTAGGTTAATTATAAACTTTTACCATAATAGTATGTACGTTTTTATTTAATTTTATATCACTTATTATAGTTTTATAAAGATCTATACAAACAATTATGATTACATCTTGTTTTTTCACCATATTCAGTTTATGTTTCAAAAACGACATTGATAGATTAACTATTGTTAAAGGAATCATTATATAAAAATATCGTAAAAAATAATCATGAAATAATTATCATTTTAATATTTTAAATAGATATTTTAAACCAATAATTAAATATTGATATGAAAAATGAAACAATGTTCTTATCATAGAGATGGTAGGTCGTTTGTACGCATCAGTATCATTTCCATATTTCAATCATGGTTATAAAAAGAAGGTAAGTAACACTAATACTTCCATAATTAAAATTAAATCATATATGAAATGTTATTTAATAATATATACATATATATATAACTATTTTGATTTAAAATGCATCACAACACTTTGAGGACGGGGTAGTATACACGTCCACAAATGACATTGTAACTGTTTTAGTGTGGGAAAGGGTAATAAAGACAGGGGTATATTATATTTACATAATGTTAATTATTTCATTAATATAATATTATTTAAATTTTTTTAATTTTTTTAATTATATCCCTTTTTAGTTCATTCCCTGAAATGTGAGAACGTATCATGTCACATTGGGAGGAAATAGCCCACAAGTCCTAAAATGACATTATCATACTTAAAAATAATAGAATTAATGAAGGTATATGCTATATAATAATTATAAAAGTATTAATAAAACAAAAATATCATATATATCAAATAAAAAAGTTTTTCCCTCAAAATTCTCAACCTTGATATGTTGTAAAATGTAAACAAAAAACCTTTTTTCGTGGGGAGGTAGTTCATCCTACACCAACAAGAATTTCATTACACAGATAATGGTAGTGTGTGTAGGAGTAGGTATGACCCTTTAAAAACATATAATTATATTTATTATAAATATTATATTATATAATCACGGATTAATTATAAATTAAAATTTAGAGAATGAAATAAATCATAAATGAAAATTGAAGAATGTTACCCTTTTTTAGGGGTACATCTTTTGGTTTTCATTGATGGGATTACTTGGTTGGATTGATTCCCAATGTTAGGAATCATGGGTGAAGATAAAGAAGTTTTGAGATTATTTGGGTCGTTTTTTTATGATCTACGTTTATATAAAGGTGTGAATAATTATAAGTCTGAATACTTTTAATAGTGGAGTGGTAGTATAATTATTTTAAATATAAAAAGGTAAACACTATTGAGAGGTATGCCTCACATAATGTGCATAAAATAATGATCAAAATTAAATAAAAGGGTTTACATGGTAGAAAAATGTCTATATAGTGGGGTTTGGTAAGTTTATAGTCAATTTCGACACTTATTATTAATTTTTAACCACAAAGTAACACAATTTTTACCTTATTCACTATAATTAATTTTAATTTTATTATCAATCAATTTTTGTAAAAACCCAATTTCACCTTATTAGAAATTATATGTTTAGAGATTAAAAATAGGTAATCCATTTTTCAATAATTTCAATCACCTTAGGGTAAAATTATATTAAACGTAATCCCAAAAACATGACTACAAATCAATGTTTTAAAGTAAAAAATGTTAACCAATGTGCTTTGTTTTTATATCTAAATTCAATGTGACATTGTTTACAATGGCCTAAATTGCATTAAAAGAAATAAAATTTATATAATTATAAATTAATATAAATTAATATTTTTTTCCAATATACAAATAAATTATAGAAAAATGGATTTTTAAACTAAAAATTTATTATTACTCGCTATTCATCAAAATATAAATGATTTTAGATAAATAACAAATATTTTGCCAATATAAATTTTGATATTATAATTTAGAAAAATAATATTATTTTGTCATATTATAATGATACTTGTGTTAACATTATATTTTATTGTATGTATTTCATTAAATGGTGGAAAAATACAGGTTCTGTTTTAATAGTAATAGTACATTATTGTACAACATAACTAAGTCTTGAGTGCACCATAAAATTTTGGAGATATAATTTTTGAGTTTCTATTATGATATTGGATTCAAAATACATTTTTTTGATGTCATTCTAACAAAACATTTTCTATGATCTATGAAATGTGATCCAGAAAAATATAGACTTTTCTAAAAAGAATACTCTACAGTTTAAGGTATTGACATTGAATATAGATTTTATCCTGTTGCAAGATTATATTCCATAATAATGTTCTTGGTATGGTTTAAACCCATGAAAGATAAAATTGATCAAATTCTTGTTAAAACTCAAATATTGAATGGACATCTTGAAGAAGATCTATATATAGAGAGGTTTTATGGTTTTGTGAATTTAAATAATGGCTCTATTATATAATAAATGATGAAGAAATTATATGGTTTGAAAAAATCCCCAAAGGCCTACTATTGAATATTGATAACTATTTGAAAGCCATAGAATTTATGTAATAAAGAATGGATACAAACATTAATATCAATGTAATGAGATAATTTTCCCCCATATTCAATTTTAATATTGAAAAAATTCTTTTTATGTGATTACTATATCTATGTAAATAATAATCTAAACCAATGAAAAGAAACAATGTGAATTCCAAGGAAGGTGATCTGAGCTAGTAATTCAGATTATGAGGGATAAAAATGAAAATTTTATCTTCATGTAGAAATATATGTATTCATGTAATTGTCTAATAAATTTGAGATAATGGACTCAAAACTAGTATAAAAAACCATCAAAATGCAGTAAATTCATCTATGGATATTATAATATATATTATTAATAAAAAGGAATATGTTCAATAGATTTTATTTCATTCTATTTTACAATGATGTAATTATTTGTATTTACTTTGATTTAAGAGTGTCTATTATATTTATAATAGTAACCTATAAGAAGTATAATTTTAGTGATGCTGAAATATTTCACAATTATTTCTAGTGAACTCTATATTTTAGATTGTTATTTAAGAGACTAAACAACTCAAAACAATCCAAAATTATATTTGTAGAATAGAAAGTATAAATAGATGGTTTAATGACTTTATTATGTTTAATTTCACTCTCGGGAGATTCTAATTATTATTGGTACTATAAGTAATAGAACATAGTCACAGATATTCCTACACAGCCTATGCTTTTACAAAAAATATAGTGTGATTCGAAGTAGTGAGTGTCTACCTTATGTTGGACTATAATTTCACATGCCTAAAGTGTTTCTTATGTTCAAGAGGAAATGTTACATAAATATATCTTACCCATCCTATTATTTCGGTTTATAATTTTTTTATTTGGATAGAGTCTACGATTTACAGTCACTTAATAGATTGAGTTCTCCCATAATATACAATCCAAACCTATGGTGGTGTGTAATGATTATTCAATATAGATAAATATTATGATATGAGGTATCCCAAGAGACATAGATATTTAAAAACAAAAATCTTTCCTCTAGTGTTCTATCATGATGTTTTTATCTTAAGAAAGTCCTTGATCTGGTGTCTCTTGAATGAAAAATTGGTTTTTAACAAATAGGTTCAAGATGTTGAAAACAATAATTAGGGATATTGATTTTCCCTTCAAATTATTTATGGAGATGTATTTTTTCAACTATTTGTTAAATTATTAAGATAATTCGGGATAATATGGTTGTAGTATATTTATGAGGGATTTAGAAATACCTTTAAAAGATATAGGATAATCTGGATTTAATTTATATATATATTGAATTATTGTGTTGAAGTGTAAAACTAAAATTATAACACCCTGAATCTGACAACATTGAGCTAGTGTGTTTCATACTAATTTGTTATAAGAAAAAAGTTATTTCATACCAATGTATCTAATATCTAACTTGTATTTGGATACTATATATAATCATTTTTTTTCACATTAAATTTAAAATCATGAAATACAAGATAAAATTATATTAATAATGTAATTAAGTAATCTATTATATCAATGGATTACATCAAAAATTCCTTCATGGTTTCAAATGGAAATGGAAAACATAATAAATTGTTACCTCATATGATCATAAGGGGTAAACTGGAGATATATCATTCAATGATCATATGTGACAATAAGAACAAGGGATTGAGAACATAATCATAACATGAGAAAGTCACACCCAATCAGTCAGAGGAATTTCTTCATGAATCATGGAATTTATTTTTTTCAAAACAACTATAATAAAAAAGTTTTATTATTATTTAGTAATCAATTGTGATCTCTGATAGTATATCATATTCATAAGATATATTATTTTTCATACACATAAGCGTAATAAATTGAAAACATATTCAATAATAAATACCAAAACAAACATAACAGATTGGGTTCACTCCACATTTCTTTATTTCCATTTCCATGGTTCAAATACAAGGCTTTCATTTAGTACATAGTACATTACTATATTTGTTTTTCTCCCCATTCAATTATTTATAATCTGATTTTATATCAATAGTTACCCTATAAGTTGGAGGGATATAATGTGAAACTGAATGGATAAATTAATCATTTTCTATCCTTATATTTTAAATTCACAAAAAATTATTTAAAAGTTTATAAATTAATAACTTTTATACAAAAAATGTTTCTTGACATGTTTTTATAGGAAATAAAATTGGTTTACCAGTTGGAAAATACAACTTCAATATGAAGAAAAATTACTATTTATATCGAATTGAAATGTAACTTGTCCAACAGATAGTTTGATAATATGATCATAGGGTTGAGGATTATAATGTTCAGTGGATATAATATAACCAAGTCCAATAGATATTGTAATACCAAATATATCCTACATACATTATTTTATGGAGGTAGAAATTTCTACTGGATGAACAAGTATAAATCATACTAGAAGAATAACTATATACATTCAATGAAATAGTGAATTTCCATTATATCAGAAGAAATATACAAACATTGTAGTTTTGTAATACATTATAACAACGAGAAAGAGATATTGTGATGAACATTTCATGAAAATAAGGGTTTTCTCAAATTCTATTGAAAATGGTCTTGATAACATCAATATATTATCATTTGAATACCATATATAAATAATGAATAAATAGTAAGGATATGGTTCATTTTAATTGTTTTATAACCATGAAATAAAATGTTATTGTGATGAGTTTTTACCATATTTTTTAAAGGGGTCTTATTTAAAAATATATGTAGATTATTCTCTTATGTAATATGTTGTCAGGATTTCTTTGTAATTTTTATTAGATTTTTTTCTTTGTATTTACTATTATTGATTTTTTTTAATTTAAAACATTTATGGTTAATGAAACTGAGGATTTTTTTGATCGATAAGATCGAGGGTTCCCAATCATAATAGAAATAGAGATACATGTGATTTTTGTATTCTAAGGATTCCAAGGATAATAAAACCAGACCATTATAATAAGGTGGTATTCATTGATTTACTGAGTAATGTTAAATAATTTATTTCCCCTAATGGTTAATGTGTAGAAATTTTTTCAAAATTATTCTTTATGTTTTAATTCTTATAAATTAAAAAAATTATATATTATTATTTATATATTTTTGATTTGACTATTTAATAATTTAGAAAAATTTATATAGTAAGATATAAAAAATTTCTAAATATTATTATAATTTCAATAAAAATGAATATTCATTTGGATTCATTATTATAGTGGTATGAAAATATTTTCTATTTTATTATTATAGACTTCAATTAACCCTTTTTCATAATGAATCATATTGTCTTTTGATCCTAAATTCAGTATTGGAAGTGGTTTATAAATGACATAAATTGTTCCAAATCATTTTTTAAAATAGTTTTTATATTTTTAATGTGGATGGATTATCCATACTAAAATAAGAAAGTATAATTCCATGTACACCACCAATTATTCATGATGTTGATTATAAAGATTATAGAGATCATATGATGGATTAAACTATCAATTCTGGAGTGGATACATTATTCAAAATTACTAGAATATATAAAATTCAAGATAAGGATGTTTACTACATTATTGAAAAAACTTTATTTGTCTTATGAATAGATTCATAGAGAAAAATATCCACATTTGAGACATAAAATAAAAATTTTATGAATATTTAGGTGTCCCATTTTTAAATTTCTAAATTTTTGGAAACAATAGGTGACATAGTTAGAGAAAACAATATAAAATCTTATATTCTATCAAAAGAATTCGGTACAGAAATTCATAAATTCTTTGTGACCATAGTAAATATTCACAAATATATTTGTGATAATGATTTGATAGATGAGATGTTTTTGGAAAATATCATTGATATTATTCCAAATGAATCAGAAAAAAATAGAAAAACAAATGATGGAAAAAATCATCTTACAAAGATGAGATTAGATGAATTTATTAGTAATATCATAAAATATGATTGTAGTTTTAAAGAAGATACTGAAAAAAGTAGTCATTAGGGAGGGTCTGTTCATAGTAATCTAGATCAGGATAACATCTTGTTTGATTATTCTTCGGGATTCCCAGGGTTTATTCAAGAGTTATTTTGGGAAAAAAAATTTAATTTTTAGTCAATAAATGATGAATAAACATGATTTTTTTCTCTGTCCCATATAACTAATAATAATATATATATTTAAAATTTTCCTAAAAATTCTACTAATAAAATATCTAGAGTCTAGAGAGATTGTCAATCATGAAAAAAGTGTGGGAATGAACATGAGAAACATGATGAAATAATGCACAAATTATGTTGATGGAAAGTTTTTATTATAATTACACAAAGAATAAAAAATATTTAATTGACAAGAAATAATCATATGAATAAATTTAAGATGAATTCATGAAACCTAGTCATATAAAGCTACATTGTCCAAAAAAATAAATGTGGAAGAAAAGTACATATATTGAAGAATGTTCTATATGATAAAAAGTAACAAAAAATTTTAAGGTATCTGAATATTGGAGTCAAAGTGTTAGATATAGATACTTAAAAAATGATTCTATCAATAAAAGTCATAGTCATAAATTAATATGGTTTAATATTGACATCCTAGATGCCAAACAATAACTAATGGAAAATATATCAATTGAATCCCTAAAAATTATAACATTAAATGAAAAGTGTCCATATTAATATTAGGAATATAGTAATAATTTTTCAGTAGACGAAATTAAAATTACATATAATGATGGGGACACTTTACAATGATTTGATAAAATATATAGATACTATATCTATCTTGAAAAAATAGTAGTAATATTTTAAAAAACCATTAAAATTTCATTGGGGAATATTTTCAAGAAATTATTAAACATTTTAAACATTCCTTATAAAATTATAATCCTACATCAGAATGAAATAATAAATATAGTTTGAACTCAATAAATAAAGGCATGAATTTCTTTATAAAAGTAAACTGTGAAATATTTAGTGAATGAGAACATCTAAAAAATTTTAATTATGCGTAGAAAATTTTGATAATAAATACAAATAGGTGATGCCTCATTGAAATAAATATGGAATTAGTTTTACCAAAGTAAAACCTGTTTTTCAATAAAACAATTTTTTTCAGAAAATATCACCCTTATCTACAAAATTTCATAGAGTTAGTAATTGGAATAACAAATTTAATATGAAAAAGGTTATTTTATTTGTTTTTACAAAGAATATATTTCATGAAAAAGAAATTTTGTAAATATAAAATATTTTGGGAAAATGTTTATTCCTATGATTATATATTCTAATAATACTATACATAATTTTTTTGGGGAAAAATACTATTTTTTATATTATAGAGAAATATTATTAGTACACTTAAAAATTGTAACGCCCCGACCCCAGCTACCCAGAGTCGGTGCATTACTTCGTAACATTGGCATGATCACAAGAAGATCAAATCTCGAAAGACCGATTAGTTTAGTAGCCTTGGAAACACTAGATATAATCATAAAGTTTTACATTACATTTCAAAGTGAAAAACTACTACAACAACAAAGTCTTCATATCCACACTATTAACCCCTCATAATATCCCTGCAAGTCATTCATAATTTACTTCTTCACTAGCTGGGAAAAATAAAACATAGAAAAGGGGTGAGCTCAAATGCCCAGTAAGGATAACAATATAGCGGAACATTCAAAATAAGCATAAACATTTAAGGCAATGAATTACTAAAACAAAAGCCTTTTTAAAATTGAACTTCAACATAGTATGGCAAAAGTAAAATGAAATAATGCCATTTACTTGTTCACATGGATATTCTACTAATAGAATAATCACATGCAAAAATCAATAACCACTTTCATAATGTTGGAATGCATAATGCCAGACTATCATAACCACAAAGCCAAGGCCTCGTGCCAAGACTACAAATAAGATTTTGTCAAGGCCTTGTGCCAAGACACTAGTTTGTCTCATGAGACCTACCGATGCATCGAGGAGCTATAGCGGGCTCCACCCGTCACTTATTAAGTCCAATGCATTCCCATATGAAAAGGTTTAAACATAACATAAATATTCGTATTAAAACTAGCATACGAAATGTCAATAATTTCACCATAAACTATGAATGGTATAAAAATAGCACATCCACAGACAAACATATCACAAAACCTTCAATACAATATAGAAGTTTTGTATCATAATAAATCAACTTCAAATAATCTTAAAATCCATCAAAGGATGTTGACATAGATGAAATCAAAATTATTTTTAAAGAAGTATCTCCTTTTATTTTGAAATCATTTAAGATCCATATAAAATAAAACATTTTCTTTGAAAATATTCTTATAAGCTTGTATGGAAAGCTTTGAAGATTTTATAACAGCGTAAAATAACCGCACCCGCCGTATAAGTTAAAAAAACATTCTTACCTCAATTCTGTCGAAAAGGTTAAAAAGGACCTTGTTTTGAAAACGACGGAAAGATTCCTTTATAAACCTCTTATAAAAATTCAAAAAAGGGTATAAATGACTTTAACCCATATTCTTGTAAATAGTAAAAATGTTTTGAAATACATTTTTAAGAAACATGGATGTGGATGATAAGGAGATCCCAGTAGATTATTACGTATAAACAACCTCGGATAATGAAGAGATTGTGAAATAACCCTTACCTTGTACTTTTCCTTTGTTGGGGTAGGTTAACCTCCTGTATAATGGTGAAATAATTGTTATTAAATTATACAAGAATCATATATATTAATATGATATCATATATGATCTTTTAACATTGATTTGTTAATAATATCTTAGAATTATCGTCGTTTCGGGTGTTAACTTACTCATTTTCTTTATATGTTTTGTTACATAAGCCATGGTTGTTGTATCTTATTCATATCCAGAATGATATCTAGTCCTTAAACATAATTTTTAAATCATCAAATGACAATTATACTTGAATGGTTACGATGGAGAATGAATCTCATCGCGTTCGTGGAGATGGTAGTCCGTACGTACGCACGAGCGACAATATCATTCTTTTGATATTAAAATAATATATAAATGGATAGTATATCATATATACAGAATCATTAACATGTTATATTTATTATTTACATGAGTTACACATCATTATTATACCCATCCAAATAATATTATATTGAATAACAATTACACCACGACGTGGAGACGGTAAGCCGTACGTACGCACGTATGGTGACATGTTATTCAAAGGGTGGATAGAATACTGAATATGGTTGTACCATAATTATAATAACATCACAGTATATGTGAGATACTGGAGTTATTATTTTAGAATGGTAAGAACAAAGGAAGAAGAAGTGGAAGAAGAAATGAACTTAGAAAAGGGTGGTGAAATCATTACCTCTTCTTCGGGTTCTTCCTTTTGATTTGATCAAAAGGGATCCCTAGGTTGGCTTTCTGATCAATCCAAGTCCTCTAGGTTGTAGTGAGGGATGTTGGGAGAGTATTTGGGCAGAGTTTGGCCGAACCAAAAGTCTTTGAAGGTGTGAAGAAATGAGAAGTAGGAGTGCCCTTTTATAAGAGGGGTGAGGGGCACCTTTGGAAAAGCTAGAAATATTAATTTATAATAAATTCATATTCGGTTTCCAATGGCTCCAAAGTTGACTATTCAAAGGTTGAGGTGGGGATAGGTCGAAAACAACTCATCCAATAGAATTTAGACAGGTTTGGGTACTTATATTAACCTTATCATTAAGTATTAACTCTAAGTTAATTAGTTTCACTTTTACAATGTCTCTTTGTATTTTTATATAATATGGTTAATAAACTTACTATATACATCCCAGCGACCCCCAAGTGGTCCATTAATGATTAACCTATCATAATATAAGTCTCTTGGCCGAACCTTAGATTTTTAGGAATTTAATATCAATTAATAATATAATATTTGTTTTAAGAACTCTTTTATGTCAATTTTGACACTATTCAATAGTTTATTTTTTTTAAACTCATAACAGATTGATTACTTCGAACAAAGTCAATTAAATCAATCCCAATATATCATATTATCCTAGAAAATTAGTTTAATTCATTAAAAGTTTCATATTATATTTATTTGGGTATTTATAATATCAATTATGTTAATTTTTTACTATTTTAGTAATTACTTCATCATCATTGTGTCATAAATAAAATATATTATTTAATGTCTAAAAATTATAAATAAAACATCATTATGTAGGAAATCTTTTTAGCTTTCTAATGAATATTTATAATCGAAAATCCAACATGTATAACCCTATGTAAAAATTGTTCTTATAAAAGATGTAAGCTTATGCCATTTTTATTTTTATTTTAACTTTATTAATATAATGTGTCCCTACCACATACAAGTGGCTCCAAGGGGTCCCCAAATTGACCCAAGGATGCCCATGGTCGGGTATTGTCCACCAATAAGGTTAGGACACGTTTTAGGGTAATTTTGTATTATTATAATATTATTTTTTAACCCTTATTTACCGGATTTACCCTTTAACCATGGTAAATAAAATATTTACCGCAGTAATTATTCAAAATGTCTAAAAATAAAAGTTACCTATTTACACAATTTTAACATCCTGATTCCAAATATGGAATCCATTTTCCTAAATTCAAAACACAGAAGTGGCAGAAATTAATTTAAAATTAAATCCCGCTGTCAAAACAAAAAGCGTGTTTTTAAGGGATAATAACTATCAAAAGATTGACACTTGTTTATGTTCGGTTTAATTGTAAAATTATGTCCAATGATAAACATTAAATTGAATGGTAAAAATATATTCTAAATATACTTTAAATCCACTAAAATTCATAATTTATCACTATTAATTATTTTGATTAAAAAAGTTGTTTTTAATTTAAATTTAGTAATTTTCACTATTCATCAAAATATAAAAGTTATCCGAAAAGTACCAAAATTTCACCCTAGGATAATTTAGATATTCCGAATCCAAAAATGAAGTCCATTTTGAAATATAAAATATATATGATTTCAAAAAGTAGGTATTACTATTCACAACGGCTAGTTTAATTAGTTGTGGTGTGTGTTAGAACTCGAAGTTGCGTACAACACACGCTATCGCATTATTCGAAGGGAAACGTACCGTAGAAGCTTGGGGTGTTACATTCTCCCCTCCTTCAAATAATTGCGTCCTCGCAATTTCTAGGGTATTAATGCATAAAAAGACTCGGGTGGTTCTTCATCATAAGTTCCTCGGGTTCCCACGTTGCCTCTTCCATCTTATGATTCCTCCACAAAACTTTTACCAGACGCGTCGTCCGGTTTCTCAGCACTTGTTCTCTCGTATCAAGAATCTTGATGGGCTCTTCGCAATAAGACAGATCGGGTTCCAGTTCTAAATCTTCATAGGTGAGTACATGCGTTGGGTCAGGCATGTATTTCCTCAACAGAGATACGTGGAACACATCGTGAACTTTGGAGAGACTTGGCGGCATTGCCAATCGGTAAGCTACAGCCCCAATTCGTTCTAGAATTTCGAAAGGTCCGATGTACCTGGGACTCAATTTACCTTTCTTACCAAAACGTATGACTCCCTTCCACGGAGATACCTTCAGGAAAACATGATCACCGACTTGAAATTCCAAATCCTTCCTTCGATTATCGGCATAGCTCTTCTGCCTACTTTGAGCTGCTTTAATGTGATTTTGGATTACCTTCACCTTTTCCACCGTTTCCTCCACCAGTTCTGGGCCTACAAGTTTTCTTTCACCAACGTCATCCCAACAGGTTGGTGTACGACATCTCTTTCCGTATAACGCTTCATATGGTGCCATCTGAATACTCGAATGGAAGCTATTGTTATAGGAAAATTCTACTAGTGGTAAATATTGATCCCACATACCCTGAAAATCAAGTGAGCAAGATCTCAACATGTCTTCTAAGGTCTGAATAGTCCGTTCTGATTGTCCGTCTGTCTGAGGGTGGTAAGCAGTGCTCAAATGAAGTTCAGTATCCAGGGATTTCTGAAGACTTTTCCAAAATCTTGAAGTAAAACGGGGATTACGATCCGAAACAATTGATAGGGGTACTCCATGAAGTCTCACAACTTCATTAATATATAGTCTTGCTAGACGTTCCAGGGGTAGATCTTCTCTTATAGCAAGAAAATGTGCTGACATGGTAAGACGATCAACAATAACCCATATTGCATCGTTCCTTCTAGGAGTCTTTGGTAGCCCCATGACAAAGTCCATTGTAATATTGTCCCATTTCCACTCCGGTATGGGAAGAGGTTGCATGACTCCTCCAGGCTGTTGCCTTACAGCTTTCACTTGTTGATAAACCATACATCTTGACACAACACTACTGGAAATAGAGGATTTCCCAACGGTTTAGAACCGTTGGGAAAGGCCTGGGAACTGTTGGTATATGATATACCAACAGTTCTGCCAACCGTAGGCAAGTAAGCCGTTGGGAAAAACTTTTCCCAACGGTTTACATTGAACCGTTGTTATAGGTGGAGAAAAATACTAAAAAACATTCCCAACGGTTGACAACCGTTGGCAAAACTCAGAACACTGTTTTTCCCAACGGTTTTGAAAACCGTTGGGAAAAACCAATAGTTTTGATGAACTCTTTCCCAACGGTTCTAAACCGTTGGGAAAAGAGTTATTACCAATGGTTCATAGAACCGTTGGTAAAAACATATTTTTAAGATTCTATGCCAACGGTTTAAAACCGTTGGCATACCCTAGGCTGCAAATTGCAGCAGCCTGCAATTTGCACAGCGCTCTGTACATCAGCCACCTCTCATCTCATCAGGCCTCATTCTCACCTCATTTTCGATCCAACTATTGTACATGTAATAAACTAAAACATACATATACAATTACGAACAAATTCATACACATTTAACATATAATGGATCCTGAAACTATACACATCCATAATTAATTTACAATTCATAAACATACATAATTCATATATAATTCAATTTAAAATTTAGATGACAATTATATGTGGAATCCGATTGAGACGGGGATGATTGGTACACGTCACATATGAACCATGGATCGTTATCCTAAAGTTTCAATGGAAACCGAATGCGTTTGGTCGGTTTTGCGTATGCCAGTTCTTTTCACTTATAATACTACCCATTTTAAAAAAAACAGACACAGTTAGAGCGGTGTTGGCCACACCGCGCCTCGGATTGAGTCGGGGATGACTCGTACACCTCACATATGACCCATGGATCGTTCTCCTAAAGTTTCAACAGAAACCGAATGCGTTTGGTCAGTTTTCCGTATGTACTTAAAATGATGTCCATTTTAATCAAAAGAGATCCACTTAGACTGATCCCGGCCACACCGCGACTCGGATTGAGCCCGAGTGGGCTCGTACATGTCACATATGACTGATGGATCGTTGTGATAAATTATCAACAGATTCGGAATGCGTTTGGTCGGTTTTGCGTATGCCAGTTGTTTATTTCACATATAATCATGTCCATTTTAAACAAAAGATACACAGTTAGAATGGTGTCGGCCACACCGCTCCTCGGATTGAGCCGGGATTGACTCGTACACATCACATACGACCCATGGATCCTTGTGCTAAAGTATCGACACAGTCCGAATGCCTTTGGTCGGTTTTTCGTATGTCACTTGATGATTTTCACTTAAAATGACGTCTTTTTGAAACAAAAGACCGACACTTTGAGTGGTGTTGGCCACACCGCGTCTCCGATTGTGGCGGGGTTGATTCGTACACGTCACATATGACCCATGGATCGTTCTCCTAAAGTTTCAATGGAAACCGAATCCGTTTGCTCGTTTTTCCGTATGTACTTAAAATGGTGTTCATTTTAAACAAAAGAGAGCCACTTAGACTTATCCCGGACACACCGCGACTCGGATTCATCCCGGGTTGGCTCGTACACGTCACATATGACCCATGGATTGTTGGGATAAATTATCAACAGATTCGGAATGCGTTTGGTCGGTTTTCCGTATGCCAGTTGATGCTTTTTACTTAAAATGACGTCCTTTTGAAACAAAAGACGGACACTTTGAGTGGTGCCGGCCACACCGCGTCTCCGGAATGAGATGAAACCACCGTGCAACATTCTAATTATTATTCGTGACGTGTACGCGCAGACGGCACGTCAATCGGACGTGCCGTGTGCCCGCGGTGACCGACAACGCAGTTCTGGTGTCATAAACGGCCAAAATGGGCGTCCAACGGTCAAATTCATAGCGGACGACCTCGGATTGAGCTGAAACCACTGAGAAACATTAAAATTATTATTCGTGACGTGCACGCATAGACGGCACGTCAATCGGACGTGCGGTTTGCCCGGTACGGCTCAATATTCTTGTTTTAAGTGATGAGCGCGCTTCGTAAACGCGCGTGAGGGGGGTCCAAACGGGCCGAACGATGTCGGAATGGCCTGAAATCAGACGACAAATACGGGTGAGTGATTTCTGTAGTGGTTGAGCATTCGGCACATCAATCGTACATGACATGTGCCCGCGGTGGCCGAGAACGTAGTTCGGGTGTCATAAACGGCCAAAACGGGCGTTAAACGGTCAAATTCATAGAGGACGACCAGAGATTCACCCGAAACCACCGTGCAACATTATAATTATTATTTGTGACATGTACGCGTAGACGGCACGTCAATCGGACGTGCGGTTTGCCCGGTACGGCTCAATATTCGTGTTTTAAGTGATGCGCACGCTTCGAAACGCGCGTGAGGGGGGTCCAAACGGGCCGAACGATGTCGGAATGGCCTGAAATCAGACGAAAAATACGGGTGAGTGATTTATGAAGTGGTCGAGCAGACGGCGCGTCAATCGGACGTGCCGTGTGCCCGCGGTGACCGACAACGCAGTTATGGCGTCATAAACGGCCAAAACGGGCGTCCAACGGTCAAATTCATAGCGGACGACCACGGATTCACCCGAAACCACCGTGAAACATTCTAATTATTATTCGTGACGTGTACGCGCAGAAGGCACGTCAATCGGACATGCGGTTTGCAAGGTACGACTCAATATTCGTGTTTTAAGTGATGCGCGCGCATCGTAAACGCGCGTGAGGGGGGTCCAAACGGGACGAATGATGTCGGAATCGCCTGAAATCAGACAAAAAATACGGCTGAGTGATTTCTGAAGTGGTCGAGCAGACAGCACGTCAATCGGACTTGTCGTGTGCCCGCGGTGACCGACAACGCAGTTATGGTGTCATAAACGGCCAAAACGGGCGTCCAACGATCAAATTCATAGCGTACGACCTCAGATTGAGCTGAAACCACCATGAAACATTCTAATTATTATCCGTGACGTGTACGCGCAGACGGCACGTCAATCGGACGTGCCGTGTGCCCGCGGTGACCGACAACGCAGTTATGGTGTCATAAACGGCCAAAACGGGCGTCCAACGGTCAAATTCATAGCGGACGACCACGGATTCACCCGAAAACACCGTGAAACATTCTAATTATTATTTGTGACGTGTACGCGTAGACGGCACGTCAATCGGACGTGCGGTTTGCCCGGTACGGCTAAATATTCTTGTTTTAAGTGATGCGCGCGCTTCGTAAACGCGCGTGAGGGGGGTCCAAACGGGCCGAACGATGTCGGAATGGCCTGAAATCAGACGACAAATACGGGTGAGTGATTTCTGAAGTGGTCGAGCAGACGGCACATCAATCGGACATGACCTGTGCCCGCGGTGACCGAGAACGCAGTTCGGGTGTCATAAACGGCCAAAACGGGCGTTAAACGGTCAAATTCATAGCGGACGACCAGAGATTCACCCGAAACCACCGTGCAACATTATAATTATTATTTGTGACGTGTACGCGCAGACGGCACGTCAATCGGACGTGCGGTTTGCCCGGTACGGCTCAATATTCATGTTTTAAGTGATGCGCACGCTTCGAAACGCGCGTGAGGGGGGTCCAAACGGGCCGAACGATGTCGGAATGGCCTGAAATGAGACGACAAATACGGGTGAGTGATTTATGAAGTGGTCGAGTAGACGGCGCGTCAATCGGACGTGCCGTGTGCCCGCGGTGACCGACAACGCAGTTATGGTGTCATAAACGGCCAAAACGGGCGTCCAACGGTCAAATTCATAGCGGACGACCACGGATTCACACGAAACCACCGTGAAACATTCTAATTATTATTCGTGACGTGTACGCGCAGACGGCACGTCAATCGGACATGCGGTTTCCACGGTACGACTCAATATTCGTGTTTTAAGTGATGCGCGCGCTTCGTAAACGCGCGTGAGGGGGGTCCAAACGGGGTGAACGATGTCGGAATCGCCTGAAATCAGACGAAAAATACGGGTGAGTTATTTCTGAAGTGGTCGAGCAGACGGCACGTCAATCGGATATGTCGTGTGCCCGCGGTGACCGACAACGCAGTTATGGTGTCATAAACGGCCAAAACGGGCGTCCAACGATCAAATTCATAGCGTACGACCTCGGATTGAGCTGAAACCACCGTGAAACATTCTAATTATTATCCGTGACGTGTACGCGCAGACGGCACGTCAATCGGACGTGCCGTGTGCCCGCGGTGACCGACAACGCAGTTATGGTGTCATAAACGGCCAAAACGGGCGTCCAACGGTCAAATTCATAGCGGACGACCACAGATTCACCCGAAACCACCGTGAAACATTCTAATTATTATTTGTGACGTGTACGCGCAGACGGCACGTCAATCGGACGTGCGGTTTGCCTGGTACGGCTCAATATTCTTGTTTTAAGTGATGCGCGCGCTTCGTAAACGCGCGTGAGGGGGGTCCAAACGGGCCGAACGATGTCGGAATGGCCTGAAATCAGACGAAAAATACGGGTGAGTGATTTCTGAAGTGGTCGAGCAGACGGCACATCAATCGGACATGACATGTGCCCGCGGTGACCGAGAACGCAGTTCAGGTGTCATAAACGGCCAAAACGGGCGTTAAACGGTCAAATTCATAGCGGACGACCAGAGATTCACCCGAAACCACTGTGCAACATTCTAATTATTATTTGTGACGTGTACGCGTAGACGGCACGTCAATCGGACGTGCGGTTTGCCCGGTACGGCTCAATATTCGTGTTTTTAGTGATGCGCACGCTTCGAAACGCGCGTGAGGGGGGTCCAAACAAGCCGAACGATGTCGGAATGGCCTGAAATCAGACGACAAATACGGGTGAGTGATTTATGAAGTGTTCGAGCAGACGGCGCATCAATCGGACGTGCCGTGTGCCCGCGGTGACCGACAACACAGTTATGGTGTCATAAACGGCCAAAACGGGCGTCCAACGGTCAAATTCATAGCGGACGACCACGGATTCACCCGAAACCACCGTGAAACATTCTAATTATTATTCGTGACGTGTACGCGCAGACGGCACATAAATCGGACATGCGGTTTGCACGGTACGACTCAATATTTGTGTTTTAAGTGATGTGCGCGCTTCGTAAACGCGCGTGAGGGGGGTCCAAACGGGCCGAACGATGTCGGAATCGCCTGAAATCAGACGACAAATACGGGTGAGTGATTTATGAAGTGGTCGAGCAGACGGCACGTCAATCGGACTTGTCGTGTGCCCGCGGTGACCGACAACGCAGTTATGGTGTCATAAATGGCCAAAACGGGCGTCCAACGGTCAAATTCATTGCGGACGACCTCGGATTGAGGTGGGGTTGACTCGTACACTTCTCAGATGACCCATGGATCGTTGTCTTAAAGTATCAACACAATCCGAATGCGTTTGGCCAGTTTTCTGTATGCCAGTTGATGGTTTTCACTTAAAATGATGTCCTTTTGAAACAAAAGACATACACTTTGAGTTGTTCCGACCACACCGCGCCTCGGATTGAGGCGGGGATGACTCGTACACGTCACATATGACCCATGGATCGTTGTCCTAAAGCATCAACACATTTCGAATGCGTTTGGTCAGTTTTTCGTATGTCACTTTTTGTTTTCACTTAAAATCTTATGGAAATTCATATAGAATATTTTTATATCATATTTAGTATGGATTAGATTTTAGTTGATCGTGCTATGAAACATTTCAGAGCTAATGAAATTAAGGAAGGTGGAGGGGCTGTCCGGGGGGCTGTCCGGGGGGGCTGTCCGGTGGGTGTCCGGGGGGCTGTCCGGGGACCAAGGAGGAGGGTGGGGGGGCTGTGCGGGGTCTGTCCGGGGGGTGTTTGGGAGTTGTTCAGGGGGTGTCCGGGGTTGTTCAGGGGGCTGTCCGGGGGTTGTTCAGGGGGTTGTCCGGGGGTGTTCAGGGGGCTGTCCGGGGGGTGTTTGGGGGGTTGTCCGGGGTCCAAGGGGGGGGGGTGGGGGGGTTGTCCGGGGGGCTGTCCGGGGGGCTATCCGGGGTCCAGGGTGGAGGGTTGGGGGCTGTACGGGGGGCTGTCCAGGGGGCTGTCCGGGGGGGCTGTCCGGTGGGTGTCCGGGGGGCTGTCCGGGGACCAAGGAGGAGGGTGGGGGGGCTGTGCGGGGTCTGTCCGGGGTTGTTTAGGGGGCTGTCCGGTGGTTGTTCAGGGGGTTGTCTGGGGTTGTTCAGGGGGTTGTCAGGGGGGTGTTTGGGGGGTTGTCCGGGGTCTAAGGGGGAGGGTGGGGGGGTTGTCCGGGGGGCTGTCCGGGGGGCTATCCGGGGTCCAGGGTGGAGGGTTGGGGGCTGTACGGGGGGCTGTCCAGGGGGCTGTCCAGGGGGCTGTCCAGGGGGCTGTCCGCGGGGCTGTCCTGGGGGTGTTTGGGGGGTGTTCGGGGTCCAAGGGGGAGGGGGGGTTGTCCAGGGTCCAAGAATGAGGGGGGTTGTCCAGGGAGTTCTCAAACACACAACCACTAAAAGACAACAACATCCATAAAAACAGACAATATATAAAAATAACTCAACTCCAATACTATACTACGAGTCTAGATAAAACCAACAACTAGAATAGATTAAACATCAAATCTCAAGTCAAAAATGTAACGAATCAATATGTCCCACATCAGCATCACCATCTCCATCATCATCATCATCATCGCCCTCGTCATCGTCCTCCTCATCGTCCTCACCCTCCACAACGCCTTCCTCCTCGCCTTCGCCCTCCTCCTCGCCCTCCTCATCTCCCTCCTCTTCCGCATCAGACTGCTCGCCATCATCATCTTCAAGCTGGACATCGGCCTGACCACCACTGGAACTGCCACCTGGTGCACCATATATAGAATGTATCGACGACATGTATTCATCAATCGCTGGGCTGGCCTCTGCTGGAAGTGTTGGACGTAGAACTTCAATAAATTTCATAAATGCACTGTTTTCCCTAGCAGACTGTTCTGCCGTCTCTGTGGCCCTTTTCTCAGCCTGTTCTGCCTGTGCCCTAACTTGCTGCAGCTCGGTGGCACTACAACTCGTACCTGAGGCAGGCCAATACCTCGTCGGGGCTATCCTAGGTCGGCAGCGTACTCTGCCAGAATGATCCTCTCCCAACACCTGATGTAAGTGATCAGATGGCCCAAAATTGTCTGCTTCTTGGGCATCGAGGGCCTCTAAAGCATCCTGTTACAAATATAAATATAATATTAAGTTACGAAATAGATATTAAAATATAAAATCAACAGATTAAAACTTACAATCTGCTGCTGAGTCGCTTCGTTGACAGCACGTCCATCCTTTTTTCGTCTACTCGAGCAAAACAGTTTTCCTCGAGGCACACGTCCTTCAATATTTTGTACTTGCCTCTACAATGACATTGAAAACAAAATTTATATAAATACTTCAGAAAATAATTGAATAATTGAGGAAACAAAAGAAAATGTAAGTCGTAAAGAAAACTTATAAACAATTGTCATACCTGCTGCCTCTCATGATCCGGCATCGTCGTGCGTCCTAGTGTATGGAGGTATTTTTTTGCATCAATGTTTTTTTTGTTTTTTCCAGATGATTCCTAAATAAAATTCGATAATGCAAAGGATAATATTAATGCAAAACTTGAAAGTTATTATTTAAATACCTCAAATGTAATTCATACCTTAAACTGGGTACTCGTCCAATGAGTAATCATCTGACGATACTGCTCTATAGGACAATCATCCACGACTGGTACCGCCTCTAACTCAGTGCCAACTCTAGCACGCCAGCCAATATACAGCTCATGCTTGTAGGCTCTCCAAAGCTCGCCTAAATCCTTTAGACGTTCCAGTTGTGCACCCTCACCATCAGGAAAATTAAATCGAAGCTGAAATGAAAATATTAATTTATATAAATACAAAAAAAATTCATGGAATTAAATACAACAGATTTTTTTACCCATATCTCTGCCCAAGCTCTATCTTTGACCTCATGTGGCAAATGTCTCCACGACAGCGGGCTGACGGGAATGATGTCGGAGTATTTGGCAAGCGTCGCCATAAAACTCCGACATTGCTGCCCTGTTTTCTCAACCATCTGATTGTCTTCATTATATTCCACCATAACCTGTGTGCGACGGTTCCACACCGAACGCATGCGTGTACGGCCCCGCCCCCGCCTCCTGTCAGTAGATGTATCTGTCATGAAAGAAAAACAAATATTTTATCAAAACATGTTATAATGAAAATAAATATTGCTATAAAAATTTGATAGGGTTTTATAAATATACCTGTGCTAGTCTGATCAATGAGTGGCGCCGGATCCACAGAACCTGATGGAACACCCTCTTGTGGAACAGGAGTCGAAGACGATGGAATATAAAAGCTCGGAGAGACAGAAGTAGAAGGAAAAGAAGATGGAACAACTGTATGACCTGATGCTGACTGGGGAGTGGGAATCATCATGGGATGTGAAAATGATGGGGCAGAAGATGCAGAAGGTAGCGAAAACATGGGAGGTCTAAATATCCCGTGTGTCCCTAACGACACACCGGGATCAGAATGTGGGAAGGCTGAAATGTCAGTGGGAGGGGCAGGGTCTAGTCGGGCACGCGCAGCTCTATGTCCACCTCTGGTACGAACCCTCCTCGTACCACCGGCCTGAGTACTAGGACCAGTACTAGGCTCCTCGTCGAATAACTGTCGACGTAATGGTGGATCCTACAAAAAAGTTTACAAAAAAAATTAATCACATGACATTATTTATTCTGTAAATATATATATATATATTTGAAATAAAGTACTCACTGTAGGTACTAATGGTGGAATGCCCATCTCCTCCATCCTACGATTATTCTCCGCCATTTTTTTTCTTCGTCTCTCTTCAATTGGCTTCATTTCCTGCATTGGAAAACAAATATGTAATTAAATAGAAAAAGAAAATTAATGTGTAAACCAAAAAACTAAATATATGAGGGAATGAGGGGATTCATTGGTAATTTAGCTATCAATTGTTTTAGAAGAGCTTGAATGAATTTAATAAAACATACAAGTTGTAATGTTCACCAAGTTAGAAATATTGTTTGATTTGGTTTGAATACAGTTCAATTCCAAATTAGAAAATGCAATTCAAATAAAACAGCAACCAACCTTAACAACCCAACTCGAGGTAAACCAAAAGAATTGAGAACATGGATGAATGATTCTATATATTTCCAACCACAACTTCAGGTTCACAATCAACTCTGACAATTGAGCTATTGGAGTCATCAAAAGAAATAAATGGATTGGTTCCAATGGCAATAGGGACAGTGTCAATTCCATCATCAGCATCATCAAAAATATGTCTTGGAATTACTTCAACTACGACACCAAATTCTGGTTGAAGTTGATCTTTGACATAAAAAACTTGTTTAGCCATTGATGCCAACACATATGGTTCTTCAGTTGCAAGAGTGCGGGTCATATTAATTACTCGAAATCCACAATCATCAATAAATGTGCCATGTCTCGTCATCGAATCAAACCAATGGCATTTCATCATTGTGACTCGTCCATGAGAGTAATAATCCAATATTATTATTTTCTCAACGACTCCATAACCACCATCCTAGATATTAGAAAAAATACCCATAACTCAAAACCTCTGATCGTTGGTAAGTTTATCCAACTCTGGTTGGGAATGTGTAGAAATAACATAAAAATACATGATATATAGATAGCACAAAATACTCAACCTATGGGTTCACATTAACTACATAATCACACACTTCACTACTACCATAAAACACATAAACCACACCACCACCACACAAGACGCATATCATAGGAATATAATTCTACATTCAATAAGTCTATCTATGAAATTATCATAAGAATCCATGTATCAATTGGAATATAATTCTACATTCAATAAGTCTATCTATGGAATCCCTCCCTTGGATCCATGTATCACCATGGCTTAATCAATATTCAAAGAAATGAGTCTATCCGTGGAATTCCACTGTGAATCCATTTATCACATAAAGCATATAAGTTAATAGAAACAAGATTATAAACCTGACATCCTAATAGAATCCATGTATCACTATTTACTATTAATCATTTAATGAATTTCATTTCATTTAAACAATTCATTAAACATACCAAGGTCAAAAACAAAGGTATTTAATACAACCCACCTCAAAATGGCGACTCAATCAAATAAAATTCAAGCACTCACATGGGAATTTTTAATATAACACTCCTAACAAGACTATAAAGATATCACATGCATTAGTTATAATATATCTAACATGGTAAAATAAAATATATGTGTTAAAGGGGATTGCAAACCATAAAATACCCTTAATTAATTTAATTTACAATTCAATTCATAAATCGAACAATCAATTCGATTTATATAACCTTTCACAAATGACATCCCTTGTTCAAAGGGTAAAATCCAAAAAGGAATTTTCAAGAAAACTCACCCTTAGGCGCCGGCAGTAGCTCCAAAATCGTCTAAACTGAAGGGAAAAATAAAAATAAGTTTCAATACTATCCAAACATTTGAATACCTTTTGAGATAAAGAAGAAGAATAACCTGAAGAAGAGCTTCAAGGTCCGGCCGGCAGTACTCCAAAATCGCCTGCTGCTGCTCCCGTTAGGGCTCTGTAACGCGAATGGGGGAGAGAACGGGCTGCTGGTGATTTGGGGAAAACCTTTGCCAACGGTTTTTTAAAACCGTTGGCATATCTCCCCGAAACAAGGCCTATCCCAACGGTTCCATAGAACCGTTGGGAAACACTCCCAAAACAAGGTTTTTCCCAACGGTTCCTTAGAACCGTTGGGAAAAACTCCCCAAAAGAAGGCCTACCCCAACGGTTCTAAGGAACCGTTGGGAAAAACTCCTCAAAACTAGGCCTATCCCAACAGTTCCCTAGAACCGTTGGGAAAAACTCCCCAAAACCAATCTACCCCAACGGTTCTAAGAAACCGTTGGGAAAAAACTCTATTTTTATCATTTACCAACGGTTTGATAGAACCGTTGGTATGTAACCGTGGGGAAAAACCCACATTCCAGTAGTGCAAAATCAGCAATCTCCCTCTTCATGTTGTCCCACCAAAAATGTTCCTTCAAATCTCTATACATTTTGGTGCTCCCATGGTGTATAGAGAAATTGGAACTATGAGCATCATCCAGCAATTCCCTTTTTAGATCAGGTATATTGGGAACACAAAGTCTCTTCCCGAATTTCAAAATTCCACCTTCATACGCAAAGTCTCTCAATCTCCCATCATTCACAGCTTTAATCTTCTTTTGGAATTCTTCATCATCAGTCTGAGAACTCTTAATCCTTTCTAGTAAAGATGGTTTGGCAACCATTTGAAAAAGCATTGATGATTCACCTTCCCTGGTTATTCCCATGTCCATCTTCACTAGCTCCATGAAAATTGGATCCCTTTCAATTCTCATATTGTTCAAAACTCCATGGTCTTTTCTACTCAAAGCATCTGCCACCTTGTTTGCCTTCCCTGGGTGGTAGTGTATCGTACAATCATAATCCTTGAGTAATTCAAGCCATCTCCTTTGCCTCATGTTGAGTTATTTTTGTGAGAAAATATACTTCAAACTCTTGTGATCAGTATAAATCTCACATTTTTCACCATAGAGGTAGTGCCTCCATATTTTCAAAGCAAAGATCACTGCTGCTAACTCGAGATCATGAGTAGGATAGTTTTGTTCATGAATTTTCAACTGTCGTGATGCATAGGCAATAACTCTATCATTCTGCATAAGGACACAGCCAAGTCCTTTCTTTGATGCATCACTATAAATAACGAACCCATCATTCCCTGATGGTAGAGTCAATATAGGAGCATTGACTAATCTTCTCTTAAGTTCTTCGAAACATTCTTCAAACTCTTTTGTCCAAACAAATTTAACCCCTTTACGTGTGAGCTTCGTTAATGGGTTAGCCAATCGGGCAAAATTCTGGACGAAACGTCGATAATAACTTGTCAAGCCAATAAAACTACGTACCTCAGTTATACTCGTAGGTGCTGGCCATTCTTGGATTGCCTTGGTCTTAGAAGGATCAACAGAGATTCCATCTTTAGAGACAATATGGTCAAGAAAAGAAATCTCCTGAAGCCAGAATTCACACTTGCTAAACTTTCCATATAATTCATGCCTCCTCAGAGTCTTCAAGATAATGCGCAAGTGATTTTCATGATCTTCATAGGTTTTGGAGTATACCAATATATCATCAATAAATACTACCACAAATTCATCGAGATACTCCTTGAAAACTCTATTCATCAGATCCATGAATACAGATGGTGCATTAGTCAATCCAAACGGCATTACAGTAAACTCGTAATGCCCATACCTGGTTCGAAATGCTGTTTTCGGAATGTCTTCCTTCTTCACACACAACTGATGGTATCCAGATCGAAGGTCAATCTTTGAAAAGTATTGAGCTCCATGCAGTTGGTCAAATAAATCATCAATACGAGGTAGGGGATACTTGTTCTTTATCGTTATAGCATTGATCTCCCTGTAATTGATACATAACCTCATAGATCCATCTTTCTTTTTAACAAAAAGAACAGGGGCTCCCCATAGAGAAACACTAGGGAGAATAAATCCCTTATTACTCAATTCCTCTAGTTGTTTCTTTAGTTCGACTAGCTCTACGGTGGCCATTCTATAAGGGGTCTTCGATATAGGCCTTGATCCAGGAATCAAATCAATAGAAAACTCAACTTCTCGTTCTGGAGGATGTCCAGGTAAATCTTCCGGAAATACATCTACAAATTCTTTCACAACAGGTACATCCTCTATTTGAACATTCCTTTCCTCACCGACAATTATTTCATTCTCTTCCTCCCCGATAATTGAATTAAGTTGAGCTACAGGGGGTGGATCTAAATAAGAATTAGGTGGTGATGATTCTGCTCTAAAAATAAGGTGCTCCTTATCATTATCATCAAGAATCGTAACCTCTTTCTTCTTACAATAAATCTTCACATCATAGTCCGAAAGCCAGTCCATACCGAGGATTATATCAAACTCAATCATAGGTATGACGATGAAATCAGCAGATAAAGAAAATTTATGTGCTCTAATGGGGACTGATTCACAAAACTTTGTTGCAACGATACTTTCCTTAGGAGTTTTAACTGACAACTCCCTTATTAAATCAAATTGGAAATATCTAATTTTCTTAGCAAACTGGGAAGATATGAAACAATGCGATGATCCAGAATCAAATAATGCATTTGCTAAACTTGAGGAAACCATTAAATTACCTGCCACCACGTCTTTCGGAGCTTCTACCTCAGCAGTAGTGATAGCATAAGCCTGGCCTTGATCCCTTGGCCTTTTCTGAGGTAAGTTCTCCTGACGCTTAGGACATGAATTTGCATAATGCCCCATCTCCCTGCAATTGTAGCATTGAACGTTGGTAGCTTCCTTCTTCCCCTTGCAATCATGAGCTTGGTGGCCTTTTTCACCACACTTGTAACAGACTCCCATTCCCTTCAAGCAAGTACCAGGTTGTTTCTTCCCGCATTTACCACAAGATGGATATTAAACCTTTCCCTTCTTCCCCTTATTTCCATTCCCAGATTGATCAGAAGGTCTCTTCTTCTCTTGCTTTGCTTTAAAGTCATAAGACTTAGAGAATTACTTTTCGGTCTTGATAGCACATGAGACAATGTCTTCGTACGATGAAAAGGATTGTGAGACTAATGCTCGACGGAGAAATGGTTTTAACCCATCAAAGAAACGATCAATCTTACTTCTTGGGTTGCGAATATAATCACCAGCGTACCTCGCTAACCTTGTAAAGTTAGCCTCATACTTTGTGACATTCTCATCCTCCTTTTGTCTCAGACTCAGAAATTGTCTTTCCATATCTGCTCGATGGTCGCGAGGAAAGTATTTTTCTAAAAACAGATCTTTGAACTCCCTCCATTCCATGTTTGATACTTCATCATCTTCCTTCATGTTTTGAATCAATGACCACCATTGATCAGCATCTCCAGTGAGGCGGTAAACTGCCATGGTAACTTTTTACCTTTCACTACTCCCCAAAGCCTGAAATATTTTCTCTAGGGAAAATATCCATTGCTCAGCTACTAAGGGATTTGTACTCCCATTGAACGTTGGTGGTTGTTGTCTCATGAATCGATCTAACATTGATCCTCCACGCTGCGGATCAGGGTGCTCCATACGGGTAAGGTTATTATTCATAACCTGAGTAAGTTGTCCCAGTACGGTGATTAGCTGATCAGCACCAGTTGCATCACTAGCCCCACTATAATTATCTTGAGCAGGATGGCAATCCCTACATGGAGTGCGTGCATTGATACGGTTTCCATTTCTTCCACTAGGCGCCATTTCTAAAAATTGGCATAAACTAGATCAGTTTATGAATCAAAATACATAATCCCATACTTATAAAACACTTAACATAAATTGAACTATTTATGGATATAATCCATAATCATAAATATGTTTTCTTTGAGGAAGTATATACTCATAAACCCTTCATAATGATTTGTAAAGAAAGTGAGAGTTATCCTAAGCATATCCCCCGGGAGTGTCGTAACCAAGAGTGCAGCAAGGCCCGTTGTCGTGCACCAGTTTCCGTTCGAGTCTAGCTCAAAGCGGTGTTTTCGGGTTTTACCCCTAGGTACATCTGTGCCAGAGCCTCCTCTACCTGCTCGTATCCAGACATGGATGTATTGCTCGGAAAACTCACAAAGTCTCTACAATACCAAAATTCTAGGAAGTTCTTCTATACTAATCCTCAAAGTTCCTCTTAGGTCTATGTGCTCTAATCAGAGTTTATCTAAATCTAGCTTCCAAGGTTTGTACTAAACTTCCTCTGATACCAACTGTAACGCCCCGACCCCAGCTACCCAGAGTCGGTGCATTACTTCGTAACATTGGCATGATCACAAGAAGATCAAATCTCGAAAGACCGATTGGTTTAGTAGCCTTGGAAACACTAGATATAATCATAAAGTTTTACATTACATTTCAAAGTGAAAAACTACTACAACAACAAAGTCTTCATATCCACACTATTAACCCCTCATAATATCCCTGCAAGTCATTCATAATTTACTTCTTCACTACCTGGGAAAAATAAAACATAGAAAAGGGGTGAGCTCAAATGCCCAGTAAGGATAACAATATAGCAGAACATTCAAAATAAGCATAAACATTTAAGGCAATGAATTACTAAAACAAAAGCCTTTTTAAAATTGAACTTCAACATAGTATGGCAAAAGTAAAATGAAATAATGCCATTTACTTGTTCACATGGATATTCTACTAATAGAATAATCACATGAAAAAATCAATAACCACTTTCATAATGTTGGAATGCATAATGCCAGACTATCATAACCACATAGCCAAGGCCTCGTGCCAAGACTACAAATAAGATTTTGTCAAGGCCTTGTGCCAAGACACTAGTTTGTCTCATGAGACCTACCGATGCATCGAGGAGCTATAGCGGGCTCCACCCGTCACTTATTAAGTCCAATGCATTCCCATATGAAAAGGTTTAAACATAACATAAATATTCGTATTAAAACTAGCATACGAAATGTCAATAATTTCACCATAAACTATGAATGGTATAAAAATAGCACATCCACATTCAAACATATCACAAAACCTTCAATACAATATAGAAGTTTTGTATCATAATAAATCAACTTCAAATAATCTTAAAATCCATCAAAGGATGTTGACATAGATGAAATCAAAATTCTTTTTAAATAAGTATCTCCTTTTATTTTGAAATCATTTAAGATCTATATAAAATAAAACATTTTCTTTGAAAATATTCTTATAAGCTTGTATGGAAAGCTTTGAAGATTTTATAACGGCGTAAAATAACAGCACCTGCCGTATAAGTTAAAAAAAACATTCTTACCTCAATTCTGTCGAAAAGGTTAAAAAGGACCTTGTTTTAAAAACGACGGAATGATTCCTTTATAAACCTCTTATAAAAAGTCAAAAAAGGGTATAAATGACTTTAACCCATATTCTTGTAAATAGTAAAAATGTTTTGAAATACATTTTTAAGAAACATGGATGTGGATGATAAAGAGATCCCAGTAGATTATTACGTATAAACAACCTCGGATAATGAAGAGATTGTGAAATAACCCTTACCTTGTACTTTTCCTTTGTTGGGGTAGGTTAACCTCCTGTATAATGGTGAAATAATTGTTATTAAATTATACAAGAATCATATATATTAATATGATATCATATATGATCTTTTAACATTGATTTGTTAATAATATCTTAGAATTATCGTCGTTTCGGGTGTTAACTTACTCATTTTCTTTATATGTTTTGTTACATAAGCCATGGTTGTTGTATCTTATTCATATCCAGAATGATATCTAGTCCTTAAACATAATTTTTAAATCATCAAATGATAATTATACTTGAATGGTTACGATGGAGAATGAATCTCATCGCGTTCGTGGAGACGGTAGTCTGTACGTACGCACGAGCGACAATATCATTCTTTTGATATTAAAATAATATATAAATGGATAGTATATCATATATACAGAATCATTAACATGTTATATTTATTATTTACATGAGTTACACATCATTATTATACCCATCCAAATAATATTATATTGAATAACAATTACACCACGACGTGGAGACGGTAAGCCGTACGTACGCACGTATGGTGACATGTTATTCAAAGGGTGGATAGAATACTGAATATTGTTGTATCATACTTATAATAACATCACAGTATATGTGAGATACTGGAGTTATTATTTTAGAATGGTAAGAACAAATGAAGAAAAAGTGGAAGAAGAAATGAACTTAGAAAAGGGTGGTGAAATCATTACCTCTTCTTCGGGTTCTTCCTTTTGATTTGATCAAAAGGGCTCCCTAGGTTGGCTTTCTGAACAAACTAAGGCCTCTAGGTTGTAGTGAGGGATGTTGGGAGAGTATTTGGGCAGAGTTTGGCCGAACTAAAAGGCTTTGAAGGTGTGAAGAAATGAGAAGGAGGAGTGCCCTTTTATAAGAGGGGTGAGGGGCACCTTTGGAAAACCTAGAAATATTAATTTATAATAAATTCATATTCGGTTTCCAATGGCTCCAAAGTTGACTATTCAAAGTTTGAGGTGGGGATAGGTCGAAAAAAACTCATCCAATAGAATTTAGACAGGTTTGGGTACTTATATTATCCTTATCTTTAAGTATTAACTCTAAGTTAATTAGTTTCACTTTTACAATGTCTCTTTGTATTTTTATATAATATGGTTAATAAACATACTATATACATCCAAGAGACCCCCAAGTGGTCCATTAATGATTAACCTATCATAATATAAGTCTCCTGGCCGAACCTTAGATTTTTAGGAATTTAATATCAATTAATAATATAATATTTGTTTTAAGAACTCTTTTATGTCAATTTTGACACTATTCAATAGTTGATTTTTGTGAAACTCATAACAGATTGATTACTTCGAACAAAGTCAATTAAATCAATCCCAATATATCATATTATCCTAGAAAATTAGTTTAATTCATGAAAAGTTTCATATTATATTTATTTGGGTATTTATAATATCAATTATGTTAATTTTTTACTATTTTAGTAATTACTGCACCATAATTGTGTCATAAATAAAATAAATTATTTAATGTCTAAAAATTATAAATAAAACATCATTATGTAGGAAATCTTTTTATCTTTCTAATGAATATTTATAATCGAAAATCCAACATGTATAACCCTAGGTAAAAATTGTTCTTATAAAAGATGTAAGCTTATGCCATTTTTATTTTTATTTTAACTTTATTAATATAATGTGTCCCTACCACATACAAGTGGCTCCAAGGGGTCCCCAAATTGACCCAAGGATGCCCATGGTCGGGTATGTGTCCACCAATAAGGTTAGGACACGTTTTCGGGTAATTTCGTATTATTATAATATTATTTTTTAACCCTTATTTACCGGATTTACCCTTTAACCATGGTAAATAAAATATTTACCGCAGTAATTATTCAAAATGTCTAAAAATAAAAGTTACCTATTTACACAATTTGAACATCCTGATTCCAAATATGGAATCCATTTTCCTAAATTCAAAACACAGAAGTGGCAGAAATTAATTTAAAATTATATCCCGCTGTCAAAACAAAAAGCGTGTTTTTAAGAGATTATAACTATCAAAAGATTGACACTTGTTTATGTTCGGTTTAATTGTAAAATTATGTCCAATGATAAACATTAAATTGAATGGTAAAAATATATTCTAAATATACTTTAAAACCACTCAAATTCATAATTTATCACTATTAATTATTTTGATTAAAAAAGTTGTTTTTAATTAAAATTTAGTAATTTTCACTATTCATCAAAATATAAAAGTTATCCGAAAAGTACCAAAATTTCACCCTAGGATAATTTCGATATTCCGAATCCAAAAATGAAGTCCATTTTGAAATATGAAATATATATGATTTCAAAAAGTAGGTATTACTATTCACAACGGCTAGTTTAATTAGTTGTGGTGTGTGTTAGAACTCGAGGTTGCGTACAACACACGCTATCGCATTATTCGAAGGGAAACGTACCGTAGAAGCTTGGGGTGTTACAAAAATTATATTACGCACAAGAAAAGTGGATGCTACGGTAATATATCTTATAATAACATGTTTTCGTAGAATATTAGAAATATAATAGGATGAAAATTCATATTAATGATAATAACCACAGATATAGTTATGTTATAGGTGATGTTGTAATTAATTTAAAATGAATTATTAGCATTTTTTATATGTTAAAGTGGTTAATAATAACATTTGTTTCAAAATTCAATTATGTCATGAAGGAAATCTTGTGAACCTGAGGAATGATAAATGAAATTTTCAATGAGTATAACATAAACTAATTAGTTTTGTCAATAAATATGAGAATGTATGAATTTTTACCTTATAAGAACTAAAATCCATGATCTTCCTTTCCAAAGTGAAATTGATGACCAATAATGGATATATAATAAAAGGTTATTACACTTTAATTTAAGAACATCATCCAAAATCACTAAGATATGGATCGTTAGATAAATATTAGGGTATATGTTTACTTTTAATAAATCTTATGATCCTTGTAAACTTGGAGATAAACTTACGTACATATTTAAATATATTCGTCATGTTTTAATTTCTAATTACAAATTTTTAGTGGGCATGAATTTATATTGTCAAGGAAAAACCTGAATTATTTGTGGAAAATAAATTATATATGTTTTTGATGATGAATACAGTAAATAAACATATAGTTATGTTCTGTGTATAAATTCAAATGCATTTTTATATTTTAAAAACATTATAGACTAGTTTTGAAATGAATTCTTTTACCTTTGGTAACTATTTGATGTAATATTACTAGGGAAGTTGATACATATGATTTTGATCCGTTTTATAGTATGAAATTATATATATATATATATATATATTATCTAGAATACCTCTGGACATCGTTGTAATTATATAAATTAATTGAGTTCATTAAGAAATTATGAGAACCATTTTTAGTGACAAAGGAATTAATAATCATTTTTGGTATACCAAATATGATACTTCCTCTTATACTATAAATCGATTTAAAAAAACTATTCTAAATACAACTATTTTTTTATTTTGGATTTTATGTAATATGAGAAATTTATTATTAATTGTATTTGGATATAATATATTCACCCTGAATACTAAATATATTTTCCTAAATTTTCTCCAAATGATGATCAAGGAATTTTCATTGGCTACTCAATGATTAGTAATGATTATATGTTTTTATGAAAATAAAAATTCTTATTTATGAAATAGTACATGTATAATTTTAAAAACCACTTCTTCGGTTTTTTAAAAACAAGAAACTACATCATTATAGGATCCTTATAACAGGAGTTTTCTAACTGTATTATAATATTCCTCTGAAGATATTTTGTATAATTATGGAGCAGTTACCCAAAATATGTCAAATATCCATAATCCAATTTGAAAAGTGTAAAATTATTCATTCCACCATCCTCCCTTTAATACCCGCCACCTATTTTCCTTTTGTTGTTCTGTATGTATCCTCTTTAGTAAGTATTTTAATCCCCCTACATATATTTTTAATTTATCTCTTCATACAGACTACTATAACTATGAAATACATTTTTACCTATTCCTGGGGAGTTTGTCTAAAATCAAGATTTCTAGCATTTTTTCTCAATTTTTACTCAACTATTCAATGATAAAGTGCCTAAAATTATAAGGTAGGTGGTTCATAGATTCCTTCTTAATTATATATTTGTTATTTGGTGAGTTTTTAAATATTCATGTTGGGTTGTCAAAGGGAAACCATTTATAAATGAATGATTTCCATTAAACTGATTAACTATTTTCATGGGAAGTTGTTGGTTATGCTCGTTCCTATTTATATATGCTCATCTAGGTTAGGGTATTTTTACGAATTGGAATGGTTAGACTTGTTGTGAAATTTAATTAATTAAATTTTATTTTTATTGTTATTATTCAACGGAAACATTATGGGAATGGATATATGTAATTGAGGTGATACTGAACAACAGAACTGAGGTTACAAGATTGTTAAGATGGGGATGTGGGCAGCACTACATATGATGATTCTTATTTCTAGTGTAAGGTGACCAGGTCATGAGGATGAGGGAATGAACCATATGACTAGAGACGATGTTAACCATTGGGACGTAGAAGATTTGGTCCCATGGATCAATGTGGTTTCCATTTGGTGTGGCTTTCTATTATTGGTTATTTCACATAACCATTTTTAATTGATGAACCATTGGAGTCTTTTATACAAAAATATGAAACGGTTGTGGTGTTGTTGACTTGTCGTAATGGGTGTAGACCTCCATAGATATAGTGTCTTAGGTGATGGTGTTGACTATCAGTTAGAGAAGATATTCATAGAGTTGAAATACATGGTTGATGGTAATGGACCATCGAGATATGGAATTGATAATATTGATTGGGGGATAATTCATTCCATTACACTTGAAGCTGTTGGGATAGGATTAATGGAGGATGGAGAACGATGTGCCTCATGATGTCAGGTTGTTGAACCGATGATAATTTATTATATGTGTGAGTGTAAATACCATCATTATCTATGATCTCATGTTTTTGAACAGATGTGGACTATTTTAATGTAGGTTTAAGGGACCTTATATGTTTTTTGGGGATGTTGATAACATTACATTATTTCTCAATATGTGGTATTAGATGGCTTGAGGTGTCATGTAAACCTTTAATGGCTGGGACCTAAGGGTTCACCGAGTATGACATTCCTCATGGGACACCGTGGAATTATGTTGTTGGTCCTCACCACTATAAATATATATCTTATGACATGTATTGTATATGAAATATATATTATGAGGTATGTGTTCAGAGATACACTGGTACTGGATGATTTAGATAAATGATTAATTTTGATTTTTTGGAATAAGGGAAGAAGTTTAATTATTAAACATGTGTGTGATGACTGTGTAATTGTAATTTTTTTCTACAATATATAAATATGGATATAAGATAGTAAAAATATTGTGGTGGACTACTATGTTCATTTCACAACATACACAGATCCCTCAAGACACTTGTAAAAATTATGGTATTTAGATTAGGTAAGGGAAAAACCTTGAGATCTGGACCTTAGTGAGAAAGGATGCACGAGAGCTTCATGGGATGGATTGAAGTGGGCCATGTGGTTCCTCTAGTGTAATATAAACCATCTATTGGGATTTTATATTTATGTACAAATATGGTTGGCCACATGCCACCTTCGTTATCTGATTTTTATGACCAGAAATGTTATTTATCTATCTATAAACAGTATTACACCATTCACCATGTCAATATTTTTGATTTTTATTATGCTTTTGTTGTGTTTTATTTATTTCTTTCACACTTATGGTGCTTACACAACTATGTTATATATATATGGACCATTATTATCCTCATTTCATGAGGGTATAGTCCCCACACTATCACATAATCAATTCTTTTGTGATAGTAAATAAACTTTTTTGTAAGGGGAGTCATGACTAAAGCTATATAGAAAACCAAACTATGGAATAGGTAGAGTGAAAAACCAGGTCATTTATCTGAAAATTCTATAAGAGATTTTTCTTTTTAGTTGGGTCTAACTATTTGGGTTATAGTGGGTGGGATACTTGAATGTAGTCAAAATTGGGTAAAGAGATCATATCTGGATGATTGTAGCCCCATGCCTAGGGGGAATAATAAGCTTCCATGGGTGGGAAATTTTTTTATGATGTGTTCTTTTATAGTTTAGTTTACAACCACATCATGTGGTGCACATGGGAAATATGTTTATCATTTATGTGTATTTTGACCCTTTTCCTGGTACGTAAGGGGATGATATTTTTATGAATAACGACATGAACATATCATGACATGATATATATATGTTCCTATAAATAATATTACAAAACCAATAATATCCTAAAAGGGGTTGGGATCTTTAATGTGTCACAAAAATGATAAATAGTTTTTCCCTATGTAGCCTTTTGGTGTAATTCTACTCAACCTCCTCATATTGATGACTCCTGATATATGTGATAAGTTTTGATTGACACTATTAGGGATTGAAATGGGGCCATGAGTCTAGATTATATGTTATTTTTGAACCTAATATTGGTAGGTAATAGTCTATGGGGAATAATGACATGTTTCATTAGTGTGGTAGGGGAGTGTAAGGGTGGTGCTCTATTGAATCAATTACAGATTCATATATCTCTGATAAATATATTATTATGGTTTTTGACCAATGTATTTGGTATTCATTGTGATACCTCATAGATAGCTTCTAGTGGAGCATCATGAGGAATGAGAAATGGTGTCTCTATAGAACACACAAGATGAAGCCCCTATGGCTTTGGTTGATCATCAGCCACCTGTAACGGCTCTAGTACAAGGGGTTGAGCCATAGGAGATAGAATATTTTGGTCCATGTTTAGAAAAGAATCATTGGGTGATATTGGTGTGAGTCATAAATGGTATTGACCATGGAGATTATAGAGTTAACAAGTCTATTGATTATTTGAGGTGGGAGTTCTTGTGTCATCACCATTCATTATTTCATCATATGTGCAGATTGTAGGAAATAGGTTACGATATCAAATTGATGCAAATTATTTTCTATTATTTTTATACACCCTTGGTCAATTCTTGAATCGAGAGACACATATTCTCAATAGATCAAAAAAGCACTTGTGGGAATACAGGTGAAGGATAATATACATGAGGTACTTGCTTAACAAGATTTCAAGGATAAGATATTCAATAACTTCTTTCCATTGAGTTTTGGTATGGATAGAGGCCATGAGTTCACGAATATAATGTATGGATGTGCCTCTAATTTTGATTATGAAACAATTTTCAATGGCCTACCATGAGATTCACCTCCAAATGTGGGTGATGATATATCTTGGGAGATATACCTTGACGATGGATTATTAAATCCCATTAGGGCTCGTGTAAACATATTCATGTTGATATTATTCTCTATGGTGTTGAATTGGTATCTGAAATCCAAGAGAAACCTGACCAACTATTCATGTTCGAACTGGGTAACAACGTGACATGTGTTTTGCAGTGACACATTAGGTAGACTGTTGAATGATCAAGAGGAGTCTTTGTATGGTTTTCAGGGAAGTATCTTGGGCAGATCGATGATGATAAATTATTTGACATTATTATTCTAGTGTTGGAAGACAAGGAATGTTCATACATAGCGTGATAGGGCTCCAATGGATTTAAGGGAATGTAGTTTTATGGGTAATCAGTGATGGTTTATTAGGATGTCTTATTAGATATCTAGGAGCCAAGGAATATGTCAGAATCTCAGATCTATGGTATTACTGGGAGAAGAACCTAGAGATCATATTCATGATTCTTCTAGAGGTGTGGGCCTTGAAAGAGAGAGATAAAATCAATATTCATCTTAGGGGTTAATATCTTAAGAAGTTTCCTAGGTAGTTCAGACATCATGTCGTATTAATTCATCCTGGGATCACAAAATTGATTTTTGATGCAATTAGTAGGCCAGGGAGTCAATGATGGTTAGAGGTAAACCGTTTTCATGGATAGAACATTTATTTTTTTGGCGTAGTTAGTTTTAGTTTTCATGGTGGTCGTGTGTTTTTTAGAATAACTAGGGAATTTTTATAATGTTTAAATCAGTTAGATGTGGGATATGTATGAGGTATGTTGGAATCATGACTATTATTGGAATGTATATATATATATATATATCTCTGTGTGTGTGTCTGTGTGTGTGTGTGTGTGTTATTTTGATTTCCATTAGACAAAATTTTGAGATGCGGTACTTTTGGGAATCTCATGGCATGTAGAACTCATGGATTCCATGTGTAACACTTGTATGATAAAGCATCTGATGAAATGTGGTGCATGATGGGTGTGAGGTATGCCACATGAATGATTTTAGAACATAATGAGGTTCATGAGTTGAGTTATTTCATTGGATAAATTCAATGACCTGGGATGTTTGGTGGAATCATAAGGATGTTATGATTTTTTTCATGAATGAATATTGTATGTAATTACTATGGCGGGGATTTCCAGAAGGGGAATTAGCAACAGACATAACAATCAAGGTAGAACAAGGATAGGTTTATGATATAGGTATGTTTAGTACAATATCAGTTTGAACAATCCATGGTGTTTTTTCTAGATAAGTGTTTACGTCCACATGATTAACACATGGTTTTTGATGATTTTTAGGAGATTGGGGAACTAAATGTTCAATATTAAAAAGGGGAAGAGAGGGGTGAATAGTTAGATTTATCTATGTGGACTGAAATGAAAAACGATGAATGGTTTCTATAACTATTCTCAAAATATGGAAATAGTATTTCAAACTATGTGTCCTAGTCTGCATGATTAGATCCTAATAGGAAGTAGGTCCATGAAAATGGTGCATGGTCTAGCCAAACTGTGTGGCCAAACCATGTGAACTATTTTGTGGAGGTGAAACATTGGGTAGTGAGTGCACACGGTTGGTGTACGGTTATCCATGATGTTCTACCTAACTCTCTCCCAATTCATAAAGTGAGAGATTAATGATTTTACCATATTACCATAATAACAATTCACCTAATTTTCATTCATCCCACACACGTGACTCCTTGACAAATTGGGAGATCCCATTTCATACTCAAGAAAGGTTTTATCCTTTCATCATCATCTGAGATCCAAATCAATCTCCCACAGGGGATATAGATTCCCATTGGTATGATTATTAGTCCTATTTTTTATTTGTTGTTCGTCTCACTTTATGGTATGAAAAATACATGTAATATATTCTTCCATATTCTAATGGAGTTTTTCAAAAATCTCTATTTCTTCATTTCTTCTCGACTTATAGGCCAATATTCAACGAGGAAACTCATTATATTATTAGGTAGGTGGTTTCTAGATTTCTCCACAATTGTATGGTAGTTATTATGTTTTTTCTTAAATACACTCATTAGTTTTTCCAAGGAAACCCAATAGTAAATTAATTATTTCCATTAAACTATATAAATATTTTTAGGGAATGTCAATGGGTATGGCCTTGACTATTTTTATATCCCATTCCAGTCAAAGTATTTTATAACAATTGGGATTGTTATTATTCTTCTATAATTTAACTAATTAATATATATTTTGATTGTTATGGTTCCATGTGATCATTATGAGAAGGGATCGAGGTAATTGAGGTGATGTTTATCATCAGGACTGAGGTGATAAGGTGATTAGGCTGACAACATCTCCCAAGATACATCAGGTGATGTTGATCCCAAGGTTATGGTGATGAGGTATTTTAGATGAGGTCATGTACTGTGGGACTTGATATGGTGTTGACTAGAATGACTTGGGAAACAAGTTCTCTTGTGTAAACAAGGTATCATGTCAGTGTGTCCTCAGTATTGTAGGTGATTTCTACTCACCTTTGATGTTCAATATTGTCACAACCAGCCTTCAGAAAGACGATTGAAGGGGTGGAAAAGGCCCACACCCTTCCTTCTTTAAGTCGAATACGAGATAATGACCCCCCGAGTCCCGCCTCCAGTAGGCCCCGGAGTGGAGACTATCACCAAGGGTGTAATATTTTCACAATATGGAAGGCATTGCCCTTTTTAGTTAACCATGATTGGGAGAAAGAATTAGTCAACAACAAACAATACCATGTATAGAATACTCAAAAGAAAACCATACCACATGCGTGTTTTAATAATAAAACTGAACAAGGAACAAGAACTCCAAAGTAAAAGACAACAGGAAAACAAAAGGTGAAAGAAAACAATAGAGACCAACAACAAATCAAATGTCCAGACTAGTAAGGTCTCGCACGGCCTCTGAAGTCCTTCAGACAACCTGAAAGTAAATGTAGGGTGACCATACAAAGTATACTTAGTAGGAAAAACCTATATCTCCTGTGCACAAGGTGGGAGATATACTAAAGTCCCGTGAGAAGCAGAGAAACCAACATCAATCATGGAGTCTATCAATCCTACCTCACCAGCCATGCTCACCAAACAACACAAGCACTAAGGTAATAGTAATAGAACAAAACATTTGGGTACCCTCCACCACCATATCCCCCACTATCTAACTGCTCATCCCTAACGACAAACATCCTGATGCTACCACGCCCTTCTTTCCCGTTCACTCGTGGGCCTTACTACCACACATCCCAGGCCTCACACACCTGGGCCTCACAACCATCCATCCCTACCCAAAAACACCTGGGCCTCATCCTGAAGACACCTAGGAAAACAAACCATTACCAGAACCCCAGCCCGAAAACACCTGGGCTAACAACACACCAATCGAAACCTACCCAATGAATCTTGGGTGTAAGGTCACCTCCAGCCATCACAGCAGAGGGAATAGGGATCATGAAGGATTTTAACAAGGGGTAAATTCCCTTACCCAAGAAATGGGGTGTCCGACACTAAGTGCCCAACGCTGGTGGGGTTCGACAAAACACAAAACATACAATTATACATATATATACCAACATACAGCCCAACCTACGAATCCTCAAATAGACACAAGAAAGTACACAAGTACTGCTGCCTTAGAAAACAGACACACCACAAAGAGTTCCCAGTTCCCCTATTCAAGTTATCATTCATAACAGTTCAGTATGAGTTAATCACATCACTACTGGGAAAATAACAGCCACATTCATAGATGAAACAACAGAAATAGAAGAAAGTAAAAACATCAGGTAATTTAAGCATTCACACCCGGTTCTCTTGTGAAGTCACAACAATTTCGGATCAAGTGAGATCCCTCAACGTAGTGGAAACAAAACAACCCTGAGACACAACCCCATGTCCCCAAACTCCAGAAGCCAACAGTTTCTCAACAACAGAGGATTCCACCACAATTCGTGATATAAGAAAAGTAACCCCCCCATCCTTAGATTCACAACCTGTGAAAGTATAACAATAGGGGATCCCATCCAAGAAACCCATAGAGTCACCAGTAATCGGTCCGTGAAAGAAAAACAACCAAACCACTACCACCAACACATGGTAGGCCCACACATGTATTTTCATATTTAAAATATTTAACACACTCCATGGTTTCAATTACACTATTCTTTAACTAGGTTTATCACAGAAAAGGGTTAATCCTGGTGATTTCAATTTATTTAACTGAGTATACGTAATTAACCAATTCCATGTTACGGTTATTTAAACATCTAGGAATAGCGTGGTTAATTAAGGCATAGAAAAAGACCACCAATAGCCATGATTTTCAGTGAGCATAGGCCCGTATAATTCACAACATATATCAACAATAAAAGAGAACAGCAGGACATCGATCACTCCCCCCTTTTCATTCTTTAATGATCCGTTCATTATCTTCATTAAGTTGGGTTTCATCAATTTCCACAGAGACAAAGGCATGCCCACCCCTCATGATACACAAAAAGGAGATACGAAGAGATAATACCTACTTGACGAATCAATGATTGACGTTAAATCCTCGCGTGAGTAGTAAGAACTCTATGAAACGTGATCAAGTAAAACTTCACGGGGTTACAACTCGTTGGGAGGAAGGGTACTCCTAGCGTAGGGTGATAGAGAAAAAAAACCTATGGAGAAGCCTTTATGTTATAAAGGCAGATATAAAACATTCCCATGACTGTTAATATATGGAAAGAAAAACTTGGAACCACGTAAGAAGCGCGATCATGGGTTAACCACGTGGCTGGGACACCCCACACGCCACTTAAAAGTCCCCGCCTTTCAGGGCGGTTTGAACCGATGCACAACTCATGGTTTTTCATGTAAGGAGGGTACCTCACAATTCATTTAAATTAAATACCATTAATGGGAATTAATGGGCTTCAAAATAGGAGTGAAGGGGTCAAAACATTGCTAAAAAACCAATTGGTGCAAAAAGGAGGAGCTACAGGAAACCTGTGTGGGGTAGGCGAGGGCTACTAGTTCCAAAGAGCCACCGGTTGGCGACAGCTACAGGTAGCTGAGAGCTACCGGTTGGTGACAGCTACTGGTAGTCGAGAGCTATCGGTTAGTGATAGATATAGATTGGAGTGAGCTACCGGTTCGTGACATCTACCGGTAGCTGAGAGCTACCGGTACCCCAAGGTCACAGGTAGGCTAGGTCTACTGGTAGGCCGAGGCTACCGATAGGCCAAGGATACCGCTAGGAGTCACCGAGAAGCTGGGATGGCCTTCCAGACCATCCAGAACACCTCAAATATCAGATTTTTACCATGTAATGGACCCCCAAAACCTGGGCCATTACATCAGATACTTGTCAAACTATTCTCATCCCCGAGAATATAATAACAACCCAGAAAGGAGAAATGTGGGGTCCAAACAACCACCCTCTAAAGATACATCTCAGGGAAAACCCCTGAGTTGTTAGAAAGATGGAACATAACCCTCCCCCCTACATCCAGGAATACTCCCCCAAGAGTTATAATCCACAAAAATTAACAACAACCACAAGGATCACATTATCCATCACATGAGTTAGGGATTCCCCTCCTACATGTCAATATATTATCCGATTAGGGAGGCACTAACTCGCCCGTACGTGTTTAATCGCATCCAGATTATTGCATCCTGATTAGGAGTCAGGTTTTCCCATCATCACACATTCGGACAAACAAACACAGAGAATAGGGAACAGATCATCTAACAGAAAACTAAAACAATCATTTCATATGTTAAAGCACAAGGTACAATATCTCAACCAGGATCAGAGAAAATAACAACAAGGAAGTCAAAACAGCTCTGCATACTAAACACATAACTAGGCCTCCCGCTCCCAAGTTCTCTCTTCCAGGCCACCATGCCTCTACAACACATGAACCAAGGGGATGGTTTCTCCATGAAGCACATTCTATTTACGACCCTCAATATTGATTGGTCATTATATGAAGGTCGTATCGTCTTCGACATCTAACTATTCCCAATAGATGATGTGGGAGTGATCGTGTAGATATCGACGAAGTTGGGTGACTTGAAATACGTTGTAAACATTATCCAACTAATGTTGCAACGCCAGTTGATACGCCACCTCACCAACTCATCTCGACACCTCGAAAGGTCTGATGATTCTAGGGGAGAGCATACTCTCCTTCCCAGACCTTCGCTGCCCACGTTGAGGTGAAACCTTCAAGAAAACATGATTCCCAACCTCAAACTCGAAGGGCCTCCTCCTAAGATCGGCATAAGACTTCTTCCGGTCCTGGGCTGCCTTCATCCTCTCACGCATGAATTGAACCTTCTCAGTGGTGCCCTGCACCACATCTGGCCCAAAAACATATGCTTCCCCAATATCTATCCAGCAAACGGGTGCACGACACGACCTTCCATACAAGTCATCAAAAAATTTCATACCAATAGTGGAGTGGAATCTATAGATATAAGAAAAATCCACTAGAGGAAAGTGTCGTACCCATGATCCCCCAAAATCCAGAACACATGCTCGCAGTATGTCTTCCAACATCTGGATCGTTTGTTCTGTTTTCCCATCTATCTGAGGGTGGAAACCAATGCTAAGGTGTAGCTGGGTGCCAAAGGCATGATGTAATCTCCTCCAGACTCGTGAGGTAAACCGCGTGTCTCGATCGAAGATAATAGATCTCAGGATCCCTTGAAACCACACCACCTCGTCGACGTTCCTATTGGATAAGGTGCTCACCGGGCTCGACTCCTTAATCTCCAAGAAGTGTGCTTATGTTGTCAACTGATCCACTACTACACAGATGGAATCATAGCCTCCATGAGCCCTAGGTAGCCCTGTGATGAAGTCCATCGAGATTTCATCCCACTTCCACTCAGGAACATCTAACAGATATAACGACCCTCCAGGAAAATGGTGTTCAGCCTTTACTTGCTGACACACGAGGCATTTTTCTACAAACTCTTCCACCACCCGCTTTACCCCAGGCCACCAAACATGTCTCCTCAAGCCTTGATACATCTTTGAGACCCTAGGATGTACTTCTAAAGCTGATCCATGGAACTCACAGATAACACCTTTATGCATCATTTCTAGGATGAAAAGCCTTCCATGGAAAATCATCTGATGCTGATCATCCTCCAACCATCCCTCAAGAGCATTTCCATGATAAACATGATCCTGCATCAGTTCCACCTTCGAGTCCCCCCACTGAGACTCTTCCTCCTATACCACTAAAGAGGGAACTACAGTCATCTGAAACAGACATCATCTTCCACCATACACCCATGCATCCAAATGCAAGGCCGCTAACTCTTCCATTGCTCCCCGAGCATCTACAAGTTCCTAAACTACTTCCTTATGCTATTTCCTACTTAGGTTATTATCCAAAACATTTACATTTCCCTCAGTATAAGGGATCTTGATGTCGTAATCTTGGAGGAACTCAACCCATCTCCACTACTACAATTTCAGATCTCCCTGGGAAAATATATAATGCAAGATATTGTGATCTGAGAAGACCACAAAGCGCTCTAGGATGAGATAATGCCTCCACAACTTCAATGTGAACACCACATCCACAAGCTCTATATTGTGGGTGTTATAGTTACGTTAATGAGGACGTAACTGCCGAGACCCTTAAGAGACCACTCCTCACTTCTACATCAGAACACATCCCAACCCAAGGCCATAACCACTACATAACACTTCAAACAACACCCCTTCCTCTGGTAATATGAGTACTAGAGCACTAACCATCTTCTCCTTTAGGTAGCCAAAAGATGTCCGGCACTGGTCGTTCCACATGAAGGCCTGGTCTCTCCTAGTCAGAGCTATCAACGGAGCTGCAACTTGAGAGAAATAGGGCACAATCCTCTGGTAATAGCCCGCCAAACCCATGAAACTATGAACATGAACCACGTTCTTGGGATCTTCCCATGAAACGACTACCTTATCCTTAGATGGGTCTACTACTATTCCCCTCGGAGACACAACATGTCCATATAAATGTTCCTCTCGCATTAAGAACATTCACTTAGACTATTTTCCATAAAAATGGTGTTGTTGAAGGTCACCAAAAACTACCATAAGATGTTCAACATGGTATTACTTGGATCTTGTGTAGATAAGGATTTCTTCGATGAACACCACAACGAACTTGTCCAGAAACTCTCCGAAAACAGAGTTTATGAGGTTCAGGAATGTAGCAAGTGTGTTTGTAACACCAAACGACATGACCACGAACTCAATGTGGCCATATCTGCACCTGAAAGCCGTCTTCGAGATATCAATTTCCTTCACCCTCAACTGGTGGCATCCATACCGCAGATCGATCTTAGAGAACCAACCTGCTCCCCTCAGATGGTCGAAGAGATCGTCTATCCTTGAGAGGGGGAAACAATTCTTAATCATCACCAGATTCAACCTCCGGTAGTCTATGAATAATCGAATACTACTATCTGCCTTCTTTAAGAACAAAAATGGAGCACCCCACGGTGACATGACGGGTCGAACAAAGACCTTATCCATCAGATCGCCAATTGGAATCCGCAACTCCCACAACTCAGAAGGTACCATCCGATAAAGATCCATCATGATCGGGCGGGCACCAGGCTGTAAGTCTACCCCAAACTCAACATCATGTTGAGGGGTAGATTCACAACCTCATCAGGAAAGACATCATGGAATTATCTTACGAACTCCGGGTATCCATCATTACTCCATCCGCCAACTCTACTGATATCTTGTTTAGTATATAAAGGTTTTCCTCCACGTGTTGACTCCCTTCTTGATAACTCTGCTCCCCATCAAAGCCACACGTCGTCCATTCTTGTTGGTGAATTCAATACATCTCTGATAGCAGTCGATGATGGAATGCAAGGAGAATAACCAGTCGATGCCTAGAATGACATCGTATTGATGCATCTACAATGAAATAAGGTCTCCACTGGATTGATGTGGTCCCAAAATCAGTCTACACCCCTGGAAGAAGTAAGATATGTTGTTATGACCCCCAAAGGGTGTTCTCAACACAAGGGGAACAATAATTCTCTTGGCATCTAGACCCAGAGCATGGGCTAATTCGGGCGTAACAAAAGATTGTGATTCTCCTGAATCAAACAAGGAAGAAACAATAGTACTGAATAAATTGATCGTACCTCGAACGACCTATGGTCCCGTGGGAGATACTAACTCTGCAGCGTGCAACTATCTACGCCCAACTCATCTGCCTCGCTATTGTCGACCACCTCCCCAACCACGCCTGGGTTGAGGTCCCTGAGGAGCACCCTGGTGACTATCTCTTCCATCGTGGTCATCCCTCGAAGTGCCAGGGGCCTGCTGTTGCTGCTGAAAAGGACTTTCTAGCAATGGATGCTGCTGACATGGGTGTTGAAACTACCCACATCCACTATGTGGAGCTTCAGTCGGACACCTATTCTGGACGTGTCCGAAAACTCCGAAAGAGAAACACTTCGGTCCCGGCCCTGCGAGAAAAGGGTGGGGGCCACATGCTCAGGACTGGAACTGATGATGTCTAAACCCTGCTTTTCGAAACATGAAAGTCCCCGTTGCTAGAGACCTACTGTTGATCGACATCCCCTTTGATGAACTCAGCTAGTTCCCTTCTCATGGTGTTCCTCCCTTAGAGTGAATACTCTCTACTATCTCGGCCTTCTACTATACTACTATGTATGAAGGAAGAGTGAACGGAGTGACAGCGTACAGAAGTGAAGGATGGAGTGCCACCTCTAACCGTCTTTCCCGAGACTCCCCATCTGGAAAGAGATCTGAGGAAAAGTGAAAGAGGTCATTGAACTTGATCCCCAGCTCCCTCAATGACATGCTACCCTTCTGATGGGAGGGAAACTCCTGTCTCTTCTCAGCCTTCACCGTTGAGGAGAGGAACTCCTCATGAAATTCCTACTCAAAATTGGCCCATGAAACCTCTACCTCTATCTTATCTCCTAGGAAATGCATCCACCAATGACGCTCTTCTCCTCTAAGTTTACTGATGGCCAATAGAACCCAGTACTCCCTCGGAGAATGGATTAAAGCGAAGGTTATGGAATGCTCCTTGAGCCATCCCTCTGTTACTGAGTCAAAAACGCTGCCCTCGTACTTCTAGAGGGTTTGTCACTAGAAGCAGCGTAGAGTCCTCTGCCACAAGTCATCCCCCTCATCTCGGTCAACCCTCTGTTGGTCAACTACCTCAATCCACTGGGCCTCAACCGCCCGATTTGCCCGTGGGTAACGTCCGGGTGCCATAGTTGCAAGGAAAACAAAGATTTCCTAAGCCCGAGTAGAAAGGGAATTATTATTACTATTATTACGCAACATTTCTCCCCATGGTGCCCCAAATAAAATAAAAACACAATCAGTATGATCCATTTACCTTCCCTAGGGTCTCTACCCTACAAAAAATGTAGTTTCACTTGGTCGTTTGATAGGCTCATAGTCCTTGCATCGGATCACGGGGGGCCCTAAAATCATGTGTCCTAGCCGGTCCTCCCTGGCTTATTTCACGTACTAAGATCACCTAAAATTGTTCCCCTATCAACGCATGCAATCCACACTGTGCCTAACTCCAGACTCCAATCTATCCCTCAAATTCCGTTGATACCATTATGTAACTACTTGCCTTCGACAAGACGATGGAAGGGGCAGAAAAGGCCTCCACCCTTCCTTCTTAAATTCGAAGACGATATAACGACCCCCCAAGTCTCGCCTCCAGTAGTGCCCGAAGTGGCGACTAGAATCAAGGGTGTAACATTTTTATAAGTTGGGAGGCATTACCATTTTTAGTTAACTATGATTTGGAGAAAGAATGAGTCAACACAAAACACCACCAATTATAGAAAAATCAAATGAAAACCAAACCACCTGCATGATTTAATAATAAAACAGAACAAGGTACAAGAACACCAAAGTAAAAAACCAACATGAAATGAAAAAGCGTAGAAGAAAACAACAGCGACCAACAACAACTCCAACATCCAGACTAGTAGGGTCCCACACGGCCTCTGAAGTCCTCCTTACATCCTGAAAGTAAACGTAGGGTGAGAATACAAAGCATACTCTATTGGAAAAACATATATCACTCATGAAAAAGTGGGTAGACGTAATAAAGTCCCGTGAGAAGAAGAGAAACCAACATCTATCAAGGAGTCTATCCATCCCACCTCACCGGCCATGCTCACCAAAAAAACAGAACTAGTAAGGTAATAGTTAAAGACCAAAACATTTGGGTACCCACACCACAATTTCCCCCACTAGATAGGTGCTTATCCCTAATGGAAAACATCCTGACGCTACCACGCTCTTCCTGCCCACACACACCTGGGCCTCACAACGACACATCCCCGCCCGCACACACCTGGGCCTCACAACCATCAAACCCTACCTGAAAACACCTAGACCTCATCCCGAAGAAACATGGGGAAAAACCCATAACTAGAACCCCTGTCTGAAAACAACTGGGTTAAAACACACCAATCGAAACCTACCTGAAGAATCTTGGGTGTAAGTTCGCCTCCAACCATCACAGAAGAGGGAAGAGGGAGCATTAATGAGAGTAACTATATAGAAATGCCCTTCCCCATGAAATGAGGTGTCCGACACTAATTTCCCAACGCAGGTGGGGTGCGACTAAACACAAAACATAAAATTATACATATATACACCAACACACATCCCAACCTACGACTCCTCAAACAGACACAAGCAGGTACACAAGAACTGCTGCCTTAGAAAATAGACACACCACAAACAGTTCCCAATTCCCATGTTCAAGTTATCATTCATAACAGTTCAGTATGAGTTAATCCCTTCACTACTGGGAAACTAACCAGAACATTCCTAGATGAAACAAAAAAAACAGTAGAAACGAAAAAAATCAGGTAATTTAAGCATTCACACCAGGTTCTCTTGTGAAGTCACAACAACTTGGGATCATGTGAGATGCCTCAATGTAGTGGAAACAAAACAACCCCGAGACACAACCCCATGTCCCAAAACTACAGAAGCCAACAGTTTTCAACAATAGAGGATTCTACCCCAAATCGTGATATAAGAAGAGTACCCCCCCCCAAAGCATCAGATTCACAACCAGCGAAATTATAACAATAGGGGATTACATAAAAGAAAACCATAAAGTCATCAGTAATAGGCCCGTGAAGGAAAAAAACCAAACCACTACCACCGACACATGGTAGACCCACACTGGTATTTTCATATTTAAATGATTTAACACTCTCCATGGTTTCAATTCCACTCCACTTCAACCAGATTTATCACAGAAAAGGGTTAATCCTAGTGCTTTCAATTTATTTAACTTAGTATACGTAACTAACCAATTCCATGTTACGGTTATTTAAACATCCAGGTACACCAAGGTTCATTAGTGCACAGCGAAAGACCACAAACAACCATGAATTTCAGTGAGCATATGCTCGTATAATTCACAACACATATCAACAATAAAATAGCAAAGTAGGACATCGATCACATCCCCTTTTCATTCTTTAAAGGTCCGTTCATTATATCCATTATGTTGGGTTTCGTCGATTTCCACAAAGGAGAAGGCATGCCCACCCCTCATGATACACAAAAAGGAGAGACGACGGATAAAATCCCAACCGGATGGTTCAAGGATTGACATTAAGTGCTCGCGTGAGTATCAGGAACACCACGGAATGTGATCAAGGAAAATGTCGTGGTGTTACAACTCGTCAAGAGGAAGGGTTCACCTAGCGCAGGGTGATAGAGAAAAAAATCAGGGAGAAGACTTTAGGCTATAAAGGCTGAGATACAGAATTCTTGAGAAGGTTAAGATATGGAAACAAAAACTCAAAATCGCGTATGAAGCGCGATCGTGGGTTGAACATGCTGGTGGGACACCCCACATGCGACTTAAAATGTCCCTGCCTTTCGGGGCAGTTTAAACTAACAAAAACCTCATGGTTTTGCATGTTAGGAGGGTACCTCACCAATCATTTAATTTAAATTCCATTAATGGGCATTAATGGGCTTTAAAACAGGATTAAAGGGGTCCAAACATGTTTTTTAAAAAACAAATTTGCGCAAAAAGGAGGCGCTACTGGAAAACCTGTGGGGGTAGGTGAGGGATACTGGTTCCCAAGAGCCACCGGTCAGCGACAACTACCTGTAGCCGAGAGATATCGGTTGGCGAGAGCCACCAGTAGCCAAGAGCTACCAGTTGGCGACCGCTACTCGTACCCCAAGGTCACCGGAAGGCTAGGTCTACCAGTAGGCCGAGGCTACCGGTAGGCCATGGATACCGCTAGGAGTCACCAAGAAGCTGGGATGGGTTTCCAGACCACCGGGAACACCTCAAACATCATATTTTTACCACGTAAAGGAGCCCAAAAACCCCGCCCATTACAAATATGATTATGAAGTCATGTCCACATAGATAGGACCTAGTTGAGTTTGTTTTTCCCAATTGCTGTTGCTGGTGGTCTCTATAGATTTTTATGGTTGGGGGATTGTGTTTACCATTATATATAAAAGAGTTTCTCAACATAGAAATCCATAGTATATAGTGATGAACCTTAAAGATATTTCATTGAGATCATCCGAATTGGGATGAGGCTCACTCTTATAATTGAGGTTGATGGGTTATTATTTTTGGAGGATGAAAAATGTCACGCCTAAGGACAACTAGATGTTGAGGGAACAATGATTGGTTATATGTGGGAGGACTAATGTATTCATGCCTAAGGACATCTTGATGTTGAGTCAACAATGATTATTTTAATGGAAGTGCAATGGAAATGGGATTCTTTTTTAGGAATAATGACTGGATGTTAGTACTTTATCAGTATGTGGTACAAGAGGTATAAGATGGCCAAAGGTTTCATATGATATTTTTTAGGTCGGGAACTGAAGGTTCACCGATTATGATATTTTATAGGGGATGTGTGGGATTTAATTCATGGGTCATCTCAACAAAAAATATATATCTTCAAACATTTAATATATGAAAAATATATATTTTGGGGCACATATTTAGAGATATATCAGGATTGGATGATGTTTTTAAACCCCTACTTCTAGTAATTATGGGCAAGGGAATTTGATTAATTATTAAACATGCAAGCATTGACTTTTTTATTTTTTCCCAAATTTAATAATTATGAATTTAAGATAGTAACACGTTGGAATTAGCCGACTAGGTTCATACTCACAAACTACATAGGCCACTTGGGACAAGTATAGAATTTATGGTTTTGAAAATAGGAAAGGGGTAAACATCAAGAGCTGGACCATAGGAATTTTTGATGTACTACTTTTAAATGGGGTAGATGGAATCAGACTATGTGATTCCTCTATAACAACCTAGGCATACCTTTATTGATTTTGTGTATATATATATATATTTACATGATCTACCATGGGTGTCCACAATTTTCTTGTTTTTATGACCTGCCATTTTATATATCTATATAATAATTTTATTATGTCTATATGCATGTTTCAATACTACAAAATCATCCTTTAATAGCAATGGTATTTATCATAGCTCTAAAAAGTGCTAATAAATGGAATATTTATCAACGCTAAAAAAGGATGATAAATTTATCCTTTTATTAATAATTCTTTAGCACTGATAATGTGTATCCTTTATAAGTGGTTTATTTTTATCATTGATAAATTTTATCCTTTATGAACTCATTATTTTTAACTCTAATAAATGATGCCCTTTATCAATGATTTTTGTTTGGTGCTAATAAGGATATATTTTATAATATATGTTTTTGAGATGATAATGGTCCGAATAATTAAAATTGAATAACAATACAATAAAAAATAAAAAATGAGTCTATTAAAAAATATTACATGTTTAATTAATTAAATAATTATTGTTAAAATTAAATAAATTGGTTATCCATTATTAAATATTAAACGTTTTTATTAATTAGATAATAATGATAACTAATATTAATAAATTAAATATATATATTTTAATTTAGATAAATATGATTTGTATATTATAAAATACTTATTCTCATTATAATAAATTGTCATAAACATATTTTATAATGGTTTAAAATAATAAAATTAATATGAATTATAAATACTTAGTATTCCATATTGTAATGGACGTACAATTTAATTTCATATGATTTTTCAATTTAACATATATCAAATGTATGTTATATTGATTTCACATATAAATAATTAGTAAATTCTTATACACAATTCACACATAGAAAACGTATCCAGTTTTCAATATTTTCAAGGTGTATTTATTTTAAATTATTTCAATTTCACCCATTCTTTAAACATATGCATGTACTTATAATTTGATATTCAGTAATAATGTTAAAAATAAATTTTAAAAGAATGTATTTATAAATAAATATATTTATAAATGTACATTTTTTATATTTATAAAAATATATATTTATAATTATATATAATTTAATATTTTTTACAATGTATTTATAATTTTTTTAAGCAATTTATTATATATATCTTTAAAAAGCGTATTTTATAATAAATTTACATAAATAATGAATCTAATTACTATATATATATATATTAAATATATATATATATGTATAATTATATAAATATATATAATGATAAAATTATTAGTTTTAAAAAATATTTCTATAATTATAAATAAATAATTATAAAATTATAGTGATTATATTTTAAAAGGAATATAACTACTTTATTTTTAGTTTTTATATATATATATATATACAATTTTGTTATTAATAATTATATTATTAAATTCTTTATGAGTGCTTAAGTATTAAGAACTAATAAAAGCATCATTATCAGTGCTTTATTCACACTGATAATGATGGGGCTTTATCAAAGCTAATTACATAGGGTCCAAAAAGATGACTCTATATCAGTGATTATTTGTTTGCAATGATAATTGTGTCCTGGTCTATTTAAAAAAATATAACCATTTGAATGTGTTTCACGATATTTGGAGTTTCTACAGAAGCTACCCACTACTAGTACAACTCATTGGTGAATCAAATCTTGAATCACACCCCATAAACTGCCACTAGTTTCTCAAACATCTCAACTAGAATTTGGATTTTGGTTGTAGTTAGGGTTTTTAAAGAGAGTCTCAAATTTTATTATACCTAAAGAGGTAGGAAATCCATTTTTTTGTATGTATTTCTTATTTAATTTTTTCTATCTTCATTGCTGATGTCGTTATTTGTGGTATGGTTCATGAATACAATTTTCTATTTGGATAATGAATAGAATGATTTGTTTATCATCCATTTTTTGATTGACAACAAATGTTGGGTCATTTTAAATTTTTTTTGGAATAAATTATATTTATTTCCTATTGTTATCTATAATGAGAGAACTCCATCCAAATTGCCTATGGTTTTCCATAGATTCACTATCCAAGTGGACATTAATCCAACCAAAAAATAAGGAATTCCAATCAACATCAAATGTGCCTGTAGGAGGAATGAGGTTACAAGTAATACTAAGGAATAATTGAATAAATAAATACTCAATATCATTATAAAATTAGTCACCTTAATGAGAATTGGATTCCCGTATAGTATAAATTTCACATTATATCGAGGATTGATGATTGAATTTGGTTTTTAAATCTAAAAAATCATTTTTAATTCTAGAAATGATTGTTTCATTTCATTCACAGCTACCTAAAATTTGTTATATGTATAATCAAACATCATAAATCTATGCATCCTTCTCTTAATGGTTTTCTGGAAATGATATTTCCTTATAGAATCACCGTGTAAGAATCCTTTAGCTACTACATAGGGATATTCATCAAATAGTTTGACTGAAATTTAGTGGTGTGACTATCATAAGATTCTGTTTCAGATGTTCTTTAATTTTATATTCATCATGGGAATTTTTTCATAACATGGATATCATGGGTTTTGGATTCATGTAATCTTCGACTACCAATATATGTTTTAATAAATCCATGGAAAATATCATAGGTATAATAGACATTCAATGAAATGTTGATTCTTAAAATTTTATAATAACATATTATATAATTTAAGTCATAACCCATGTCACAAAAAACATGTGTAATTTTTTTTAGTGGAATTAATTATTAATTAAGACATCGTAAAAAATAATATTATCATGTAATATGATATAAGAATTTTTAATAGAAGAAAAAATTTTGATTCATTGGGATTGGAATAACATATAATTCTATATAATTTTTTTTAATTTATTCAGTGATAAAATATACTATTTTTATACATTAAAATAGAGAAATATATTATTCTCATAATTTAGATCAATATTTTAAAATATGAGTACTATTCATTGTGAACTTTTCCATTTTATTTTCTGATATCAAAAAACATGATAGATAATCATGGAATATCTATTTTTTACAAGGAACAACATTTTTGAGGAATGATATAGACATAAACTATATCATGAATTATGATATAATTGATATCATTAAAAAAATTAGGAACATTATTATTTTTATAATTATCATTTACAAATAGAATAATATTATTTATAATATGATTATTAATTTTTTTAAAATTTATTTTGTGAAACTGTAATTAAATATAATTATTTTATATATAAATATTTTATAATCAATTTATAATTATTTATTAATGATTTATGAAACATTTAAAAAATCATTTCACTGTTATTAATTAATAATACTAATTTACATTACTGATACTTATTTACTTTCTTATTATTTTGATAATGAATGTCATATGTGTATTTATTTATATATTTTATAAAATAAAATTTTTATTATCCTAATAGGATGGATATGAACAAAATATGGATGAATGCTAATGTTTGATAAATGAATATGAATAGGGAGTCGGAATGTTCATCATGTTTTCACGAGAGCATGCATAAGACCCTTTTAAAATCCTTTGTCCATGTTTATAATGTTGATATACCAAAGAAATTATTTAGTAAGAATTGTGAGGAAATATTATTTGTCATGGAATATAGGAAATATATGAAATTTGAAGTAAACATGGGGAAAAATGTATGTTTAAATCGATTAGGATAATACTAAAATTTATGAATCATTTATTATGAATACCGTTGTAAATTATGATGGATATCTCATGGATGGCATGAAAATGGAGATTAAATATGACCTTTGTGACTGTAAAATTTTGTTTGAGGATGTCAATTTTTATCCCAAAAAATAATTTTATAGTTGTTGTAAAAAATACACAATATTTTCATCTGTATTGAAGTTATATAATTTTATATCTTGCAATGGATGGAGTGACACCATCATTACAGTTCTACATGGTTTCTGAAAGTTATTATACCAAAAAAAAATAAACTATAATGATGAACATATGACACAAAATGAATGTTACATTCAATTGTAATGATCTCCATGAGAATACATTCTTGTTGAAATAATTTCATATTGGTTCATAAGTACCAAGAATAACACAATAAATGAACAATTTTTGTAACAAATCAATATTAGAAAAAAGAATCTTGCCCTTCGAAATAGGTACGGTATGTTCCATTCATTCCATAGTTTAGATTAAAATATTGTCATTATGAAATCATGATATAATTAACATCGAATATAGATAGAATAATTAAAAAATAAATCCTATGTTATCCAGAAGATTCTACTTCAAGGGAAAAAATTGATGATAAGTTTCTTGAATTTTGATATTATTTGAGAAACATTTTTATTGAGTTTTCAACATATTGAAGATATCCAATTAGATTATAGAGTATTACTCACGATACATGGCCCTTCATGTTGGAAAATTATAACTTCTCTCTCTGTTTATTCATGATGCGAAACTAATTATAATGTCTCTTCTTATATCTAGACCACAGAAACCAAGTATTGATATTGATGTCTATTTAGATCCATTAATCAAAGATATGAAATTGATATGGGATATATTTGTTACAATATATGATTTTCATATAAGTGAATAATTCCCATTTAGTGAAAGGTTGTAAAAAATTATAAATGACATCCCCTCTTATGGAAATTGATCAGGATTTAGAATTAATGGAATTTTGGGGTGTCCCATTTGTGAAAAACAGACATACTCAGTTCGGTTGAAACATTCCTTGATGTCTTTGTTCTTAGGACATCAAATTCTTTCCTAGAAACATAAATACTAAAACTGTATGATAGCATTCAATGGAAATATTGAAAAATGTAAACCGCCATCTCTATTTACGAGTGATAAACAATAAAAAAATTAAAAAATTTGACACTATTTTCCTTAAACCATTCTTGAAAAACCATAAAATAGGATGGAAGTGGAGGTCTATTTTATTTGAATTACCGTATTGGAAATGGATGTATCTCAAACATTTTATTGATGTCATGCATGTAAAAAAATTGTATTTAAATGGAATATAGGAACAATAAAAAAAATTTCTGAAAAAACAATATAAGGAATCAAGGATATTTTGGACATGATTGAATTGTAGATAAAGGAATTTTTAGCTTCTATGTAGGGAAAAGTGGAATTTCCTTCATCTAGTTGCTATCACACTATCTAGATAGAAAAAATTTCATTTTTTCTTTTTAAATAATATTGTAAAAGTTCAATAAAATTATTCATAAAATATCACGAATGTCATGTCAATGGCTATTTAATGTTACAAGGACTAGAATCACAAGAATTTAATGTTTAGATGAAAGATTTGATACTTATTTGTTTATACTGCATTTTTCATCAAAATATATGACATAGATTTTCCAGACTATTCTTGTTTTTTATGAAAAATGAAAATATTTTGTATACCTATAATATATTCTCATCATGAATAAATATATTTCTATTATATTAGGTGAATTAGAGATGTTCTCCCCACAATCATTCATTGATATAATAGTCCACCTTATTGTTCACTGGGATAGAGAGGTTCAACTATGTGGTCCTTCGAATTACAGATATCTGTTCCCCATTGGATGACATGTGAAATTTTTTAGAGGGTTTGTCTTGAATCAAGGTCATCTAGATTGTTGTATTAATGAATGATATATTGTTGACGAAGATTTTGAATTGTGTACCGAATACCTATACGATGTTGAAACCATGAGTCTCGCAAAGTCCAATAATTTGGAAGGCTATATGGGTGAATGGATCTTGGGAATAGATTTAGTTACAATTACATTGAAAAAGGTCGAGGAAGCACATATCTACATATTACATAATGGTGAAGATGATGATCCACTAATTGAAGGACACAATGAATTTAATAGATATTTGAATCAATAATGGGATGAAGGATGGATATTAAATACACATAATCTATAGTTTATTGGATAATTCATATATAAAATTTATATGGAGTTATCTTAAAATCAGAATTGAATTGTCTAACAACTTTAAGGGATAGCCAGAAGACCAAATAAAAATATTATATATTACAATGGTTTTGTAATAAATGGTTATAAATTCTATACATTGGAACATGATAACATCATCATGATGAAAAATAGTGGTGCTACACATGTGGATAAAGATATGTACATATCTTCTTCAAATAATATAAATTCAATTTATGGAAATATTTTACATTTTAGCATTTGTAAAATAATATATGTATTGGATTATACAACTTTTAATGTTCCCCATTTCTGTTTCAAATGGCTTGAAAATATGAATGGAGTGAAAGTTGATGAAATGGGATTTTTGAAGGTGTATCTCATTGTGGTGGGGGGAGATATGACATCCATAATGGCATCAAAATTAGTGAATTTATTTTTTATCTCTAATGATGAAAACATTAATTGGTCTATTGTCTTACTGACGACTAATACTTTTGTTGTATCAGTTAAAAATTTAATCATGGATGACCCTTACATTGTTACATCCCATTACATTCATTTAATACCTAATGTATACAGTGTATTGTACATTATAGGTGATCAAGAAGTGGGGATTTGGATTCATTTTAGATGAACCAAATCATAGAAATCATTAAAAAGGTGTTCAATGAGAAAGAAAAACTGTTTTTTAATATATTATGTTTTTCCTCGTAATATTATATGTTATATTCTGTATTCACATAATCTACATTAAATTTTATACTACTCATGTAGAAAATGTATTCTACATAACATAATGTTACTAATATCTTGAATGAACAATATATATTGAAGTAAACCCTTTGAAATGTTGTAAATGTGATTTTACAATATAATTTCTCTCTTTTATAGTTAAATTATATATTGGAACATTGACTTAATTTTTCATTATTTTTTATAGTGTTTGTTTATTTGAGAATATTTTATTCCAAGTTTAATACCTTTGAAAGATGAGATATGAAATTGTATCTTCTCAATCACAAACATAGTCGTAGTGTTTCTACAGGGAAATAATTTTCCATAGAATTAATGTATTTATTCATATTTATGTTTTAATTATTTATTTTTATTATTACTCACATAATAATGGTTTTATTGTACTTGTTGAATATTTATTTTCAGGTTGGGGTGGTATGTCCATTATTCATGTTGTTCTTCACAAAAACATCCACAAACATCTTATCCTTGAAAAATATTCTGTCATGAATAGGTGAATTTTTCACTTTCTTTCAACATCCCTCTAATACATTTTCTGGGAGTGAAACAACACTCCCTATTCTTGAACAAAGAGTTCATATTGATGTTTTCATAGTAAAATCATTTTTCATATAAATAATTAATTTTTTTCATATATTTGTTCAATTTATTTGGTTTTTTTATTAATTATATTATATATTTTTTCTTATAAAGGTGTATTCTTTTGTTCTAGTTGGGGTTGTATGTCTACCTTTCACACCATTATGGACCAAAACATCCACAGAATTATTATTATGCATGCCCTTTTCACAATTATAGTGCAGCATTTATCACATTCTTTCAGCTTCCCTCCACTACCATTGTAGGAAGTGAAAAAATGTTACCTATTGTCAATTAAATATGTAATCTTGATGGTTTCATAGTAAAATAATTTTCCTTAGAATTAATTTATTATTACATATTTATGTTTAATTTATTTATTATTACAATTAAGCACATAATAATTTGTTTTATATATAGGTGGAATATTTTTTTTGATTTGGCATGGTCTGTCTAGATTTCATGCCTTTCTTTATTCCAATTATTTTGAAGGATTTGTAAAGATGCTACCAATGCTCACTTACATAGGTAATACTTTTGTTTTCATAGTAAAATCATTATGAATAAAATTAATGAATTTTTTCATATTTATGTTTAATTTATTTATTTTTAGTATTACTCAAAAAATAATTGTTTTCTTATAGAGGTGGACTCTTTTGTTCAGTTTTGTTTGGTTTGTCCATATTTCATTCCCTTTTACACCAAAATATCAATATACTTCTTTTCCCTCGAAACCATTCAACCCAATGATGGGGATATTTATCAATTTAATTAATGTTCCATAAAATGATCAATCATAGATGTAATCTAAATTTTTTCACAAAAAATTCATTATCAATAGAATTAATTTATTATTTTATATATATTTTTAGTATAAACCATAATAATTGATTTCATATGTAGGTGGATTATTTTTTTAGAGTTGATGTGGTTTGTTCTATGTTGTTCTTATAGTGTTGGTTGTAAGATAAAGAACACCAGTTGAAATCATTGTACCATTGTTATTTATTATTATTTTGATACTTTGGTATTTGTTGGAATTACCCACACCACAATCCTACACACAATTTGACCAGTATGACCCTTAGTACCGCTCTTTATTTTTAATTGACAATAATTTTCTCTAAAAAGAAAATTGGCTTACTCAAAACACAGAAAACATATTCGTATTATTTTGATGCATTCACAAAATGATCCATAAGTCATCTATGATGTGTAAGAATCATCTTCACTACAATATGATACATTATGTGCCTGATATGACTCAATGTGTTCGTTGTCAGTTTAAAATCGCCATTTGAATTTAAATATTTTAAGTCACTAAAAAACAAGAATACACAATCCAATTTTTTTTTGGTAATTTAGGGAATCAGTGAATAAATAATTTTAGATATGTAGGAATCAATGTCATTTCAAATGCATATATGATGTGCTCTGTATGAGTAAAAGTGCATGATTCATGTTTAAAAAGAAATTTTTGATATAAAAGAAATGTTACATACTCAAAACTAATAAAACACAATAATATTATTTTCATACATTTGTATAATGATACATAATTCATTTGAGACATATAGGAATAATACAAACATCAATCTGTTGAACTGTGTGATTGGTATGACTCTAAGTGAATCATTATTTAAAATTCACATCATGTTTAGTAAAAAACAAAATGGACTACTCAAAACTGAAAAAACACATTCATATTATATAATAATTTATGGAAAGTATTCGTATGTTATTTGAGATGAGCATGAATTTTCTACACATCAATCTCATGCATGGTGTGACCGGTATGACTCAAAGTGTGTGTTTTTATTAAAAATTTATATCAATTTTAGTAAAAAGGATAGATGAACTATTCAAAACTGAGTAACTGAATTAGAATTTTTTATATACATTAAGAAAACTATCCATATGTCTTTTTTATGTGTAATAATCAACCACACATCAATCTTATACACAATTAAATTAGAATTTTTCAATGTGTGTGTTTAAATTTTAAAATAACATTTTAGTAAAATAAAAAAGTGACATAATCAATATATAGGAAACAAATTATTTTTTTAATAATTTGTATAATGATAAATAGTTTACTTGTAATGAGTAGGAATTAGTCTTACGTAAATCTAGTGGGAGGTGTGACTGGTATGACTCAATGTGTCTTTTTATATAAAATTGTCATTAGTTTTAGTAAAAATCCCAATTATCGTACTAAAAAATGAGAAAAAAATCAAAATATTTAAATAATTTATAAAAAAAACCAATAAGTCATTTTTTGATTTGTATGAATCAGTTTCACCTTAATCAAATACACATTGTGATCAGTATGAGTCAAAAATATGTGTTCCAATTTTAAAAAGACATTTTTTGTAGAAAAGAATTTTGATGTACACAAAACAAATAAAAAACATTCTAATAGATTTAATGATATAAAAAATGATCCTTAAGTTAGTTTGGATTTGTTTAAATTATTCATGCCCCAATTTGACGCACGGTGTGGCTGGTATCATTGAAACTACATCATTCTACATAAAATTATTTTCAATTATAGAGAAATTGCATACTCACATACTCAAAACTGACAAAAATCTTTCATATAGTGTAAATATATTAGAAAAATGATCCATAAGTCATTTTTATTTTTAGTAATACTACTAACATCATGCAGATACACAATGTTATTGATATAAATCAATGTGTGTGTTTTAATTTTAAAATTCCATTTTAGTAAAATAGACATGTGATGTAATCTAATCTGAGAAAAAACATTTAGATTGTTTTGAAACAATAAGAAAAATATCTATATGTTTTATGTGATGTGTTGGTATCATCCTCACCAAAATATGATTCATGGTGTGACCAGTATAACTCAAGGTGTGTCTTTTTTTATTTAAAATTATCATCAGTTTAATAAAATGGGAAACTGTAATAAAAATTATGAAAAAACATTAGTATTGATTTGATAAATTATGAAAATGATCCATATGTAATTTGTGACCTATAGTAATTATCCCCACCTTAATATAATACCTGTTGTTCCCATTATGACTCAATGTGACAATTATTAGATTAAAATCATCATTTTCGTTCAAAATGTTTCACTCACTAAACCCCCATCAAATGCACTCAAATTTTATTGATATTTATGGATAATGATTTATTTGTCATTTGTTATGTGTACAAATCTATTTCATGCCAAACTGAAACATTATGTAATCATAATGTGTCATAAGTGAGTGTATCTTGTTTGAAATGAAATATTAGTAAAAAATAGAATTGAGGTGCTCAAAAATAGGAGATAATACTCATATTTTTTGGTATGTTAGGACAACAATACACAAGTCATTTGAGACTTTTTTGAATAATTCTCACCTCAATCTGATGCATGGTGTGATAAGTATGTCTCAAATTTCATTTTATTTATTTAAAATTGATATCAATTTTAGTAAAATTTACACTTTCTGGTAATTTATTTCATTAAATTATTACTAACATAATATTTTTTTTCTTATATAGGGTTTCAATTTTTTGTCGATAAGGAATAGTTTGATCGAATATTACATTATTCATGGTTGGAATAAAATAAAAATGATCATTGATGATTTTCAATGTAAGTAATAATTTTTTTTGATTTTATTGTATACACCAATGTTTGATATGTCTATAATATAGTGTTTTTTCTTGTGTCTATGTTATAAAATTAATTTCCTTTGAATCTTGTAATGATACTTAGTTTTGGTGACATATGGCGTGTTTATGTTTCTATAGTGTTCCATTAAAAAACATTAAAGTGGTGTTATATTGTGCTGTTACATCACAATACAATATGGCTCATCATCAGTACTTTTAAAAGTTCTTATAATTGGTTCCACTAGAGGCAGGAAATAAAAACACTAAAGAATGATTCCTTTATCATCGCTTTTTTAGCACTGACTAAAGGCTATGGATATTAACCTATATCATGTATTAAGTGCTTTTATAGAACTGATAAATCGATTTCTTGCGTTGGTAAATGCCATTTTTGTAGTAGTGATAACATTTTTACTATTTGTTATGATTCTACTAGGCAAAATTTATTTCTTATGTAGTTAAGGACCTTACTATACTATGTTATATACAAGTGGAAAATTATCATTATCATCATATAAGGGTATAGTCTCCCCACTATCACCTAATCATACTCGTTATACTGGTCAATATCCATTTCCATAAGGCCAGTATCACCTATAGAGCAAGGGAAAACTGGGCGGGAGCATAGTTTGAGTGGAATAATATCTCCTGGAACTAAATTTTTGAATGTTACACAAGCATGAAATGGTATAATATTCAACCTAAAGTGACTATAAGTGGAATAAATAATTATAATAATTAAATATAAGATTCAAAAAAATTATATAGTATTTAAAAATTGGGTTATTAATTGGTTTTATCATCCCCAAACCATAAATATAATGAACCATGATTTGAATACATAAATATTATATATTTTTAGATTAATGATTAATATATTTCACAAATATATGCATGAAGACCATAAATGTTTAGTGTCATTGGAGTCTAGATACATAAAATTATTATTTCATGAAATTTAATCAATATCTCCCTTAAATATCTCTTCATTTAGTAATCATCATGGACATACCCTACTAAAAAACGTTCATTATAACATTTTGAAATAAAACCGAAAAAATGGTGATTTAATATTCCCAGTAAGTGAAAATATGAGTGATATTAATCTATAATAATATGATATCATATGACAATCATAGGGTAAGAGGATCATGACAATGACATATAAAGTTAATACCTAATCAATCATAGACCATAAAAAAGATTTGTGGAATAAAAAATTATCATTTTATAAGACATGATTAATGAGAGATTGATATCATCATATATCAGAGAACATATTCCCATTTCATAAATGTGTTTCACCACCATGTCTATCAAACCAATTTCATATTCAAGTTTAACATCCAAGACTATCAAATCATAATGATCCAGGCATCAAAACCTATTTCAGAAAGACATGGTCTCATACATGATATTTTAAGACCATTCTCCAGTTTTCAACATATCCATTTTTCCCAATATGATATAATTAATATGAGTCTGAAAATACTATAACTTTTTCATAACCTCTTCAATGAGTTCTGGTACTTGGTGTATCCATTAACCAATTTCATCCCAACAATTTGGAGTAAGACATATCATTCCATAAAATTCATTAAATGGTTACATTTGAATACTTGAATGGAAACTATTATTGTCGGAAAACACTACTAGTGGTAAATACTGATTCAATATACCATCAAATTCATGTAATCATTATCTCAACATGTCTAGAGCCTTATGATGCCTTTTCTAGAATTTTGATGTAAAATAGGGATCTTTATTTGAGAAAATCGATAGCGGTACACCATATAGTCCTAAAAATTATTTATTATATATTCATAGAAGGGTTTCGAGTGGTAAATATTCTATTATATCTAGTAAATTTGTGGATTTTGTGATATGATCAATAGTAACCCATATCACAACATTTCTTCTAGGAGACCATGGTAGTAATATGAAAAATTCCATCATAATGTCATCCCATTTACACATATGAATAGGTAAGAGTTTCATTATTACCATATGATGATGATTATCAGCCTCTAATTATTTCAAAACTAGTAATCATGTCACATAGTCAACAATTACCCACTTCATATTATCCAACAGAAAAGTTTCCTTCATATCATTATACACCTAGTCACTACCAGGATGTAGAAAGAAATTTTAGCTATGAAAATCACCATATAGTTCCATTTTTTCTAATGTATTCATCGACCACATAATCTATTTCCAAATTTCAGAACACCATCTTCCAAAAAAAATCATTCTAATTTTCTATCATTAAAAATATTAATTTTTTTACTAAGGTTTCATCATTATATTGTGAGTATTTTATCATTTCCAGTATAAATGGTTTCATAATCATTATGAAAATGAGTGGTTCCTCACCTTATTGAATAATTTACAAATTCATCATTACTAAATCCATGATCATTGGATCTCTCTAAATCCTAATTTTTGTTATATTTCCATGATCATTACCACTTAAGGAATCTTCTACCTTATTTTATTCACTTAGTTAGTAGTGTATTGAGAAATCATAATATTTGATTATCAGGATCCATCATCTTTTACTCTTGTTGTGTTTTATTTTGTAAATATTTATTTCAATCTCCTATGATCCATATATATCTCACATCGATCACCATATAGATAATGTCTCATAATATTCATAGATAATGTTATGGATGCTAAATGAATATCTTGACATTGATTTTTTTTTCAGGATTATTAATCTTATTTAATTCATCTGAATGAAATATATAATTTTTCATAAGGACCCAACCAATTCCATTCTTTGATGAAATATTGTATTTTACAAACCCCTCATTTCCATAATGGTAGAGTCCTAATCAGAAAATTTACCAATATTATATTCATTTCTTGAAAACCGCCCTCACGTTCTTTAGTCCATATGATATAATCAACATTAAGTTTGATCTTGGTTAATGGGTTACCCAATCAGGAAATGTTATGAACGTATCTATGATAGTATCCTGCCTAAAAAATCAAACAACATAGATTTATTTTGTTCATTGGAGTAGACCATTCATGGATAACCATTATCTTCATAGGACCAACTGATATTTCATCCTTAGAATAAATATTACCATGAAAATAAATTTCCTCAATCTAGATTTCAAAGTTTTTAAATTTACCATATAAATATTTTATTCTAAGAATCATACCAATGATCCTCAAGTGAATCTCATTATTATGAATGATTTTATATTTCATCAATATATTATTAATTAATACCACTACAAATTTATCATGATATTCCTTGAATACTATATCCATTAGTTCCATAAAAACCAAGGGTGATTTATTCATTTCAAATGGTATTAATAGAAACTCATAATTTTCAAACCTTGTCTACAATGAAATCTTAAGAATGACTGAATTCTTTGTAGGTAATTGATGAAGCCCATATATAAGATCAATTTTTGAAAAATATAGAGTTATGTGAAGATGATCGAATTCACATTCAATAAGAAGCATGGGATAATTTTTCTTCATTGTAAAATCATTTATTACTTTATAAATAGTTCATAATCTCATGGATCCCTAATTATTCATAACAAAATTTATAGGGACCACAATGTTGATACAATGTGGAGGATAAATCCATTATCACTCATGTTCTCTAGTTTTTTCATTAACTCAATTAATTTCATTGTGTCCATTCTATCGGGTCTCTTTGATATTGGTATTTCATTATGAATAAAATAAATTAATAAATTTATATAATTCATTGGAATATTTATATAAAATTCCTTAGTAAATACATCAATGTATTCCAATATAATAGGCACATCGTCAATTTGGGGATTAAATTCATCCCAACTAGATTGTTTTTCTATTACTCCCCCTAAATTTCATTCCATACAGAAACAGGGGGTAGATCTAGATAAGAGTCTGATTACAATGTATATTATGTAAAGATAAGGAATTATAAATTGACCTTCTAAGTCATCATTTCATTATTTTTCCAAAAAGAAAGGAAATATATTTTTAAATCCTATCCATATCGACGATTATATCAAAGTTAGCTATATTTATAATGATAAGGTCGTGAAACAAATCATGTTTGTATGAAATAATGTTGATGAATCAACACATATTTTTTGTAATTATATTTACCTAATGGGTTTTAACTAAAAATACCACAATAAATTAAAAGTAAATATTTAATTTTATAAGAAAAATATGTATCTATATAAGAGTGAGATGATCCAGAATCAAATAATTCCTAGAATAAATTTTAAGATATGATTAATGTTCCTACTATATATCATTGGGAACTTCTACCATAGCTATTGTGACATTATATTCTAGAAAATCCCCCCATTCGACTCTTCTATCTTATATTCTCATGACTATTATGAAATTGGTTTTAATATTTACACTTTTATTTGATGTTTAAGAACAAGATGTCATTTGTTTTTAACTATTTCACTCATGAGAAAATTTATTGTTGTCCCCTCCCAAGTAACAGACTCATGTTCCCTTTAGACATCTTCTAAGATGTTTCATCCCATAATTTTTATAATATTAAAAATAATCCATACCTTGTTCTTCTTTTCTTTTTTTACCTTTCATAGGGTTCTCATTCAACCTCTTCATATAATGATTTCCACTAAACATACTGTATAGAGAAAATTCTTTCTCTATTTTGATGTAACATTATAATATTTCATCATATGATTAAAAAAATTTAGATGATAGTTCCCATCAAATTCATGGATTAATAATTTTTTTTTGAAAAAACGCATTTAATTTGTCTAACAATTCCATCTCATGAGTCTACCTATGCATCGAGAGGATATCTATCATAATGTATCACCCGTGTATCTATGTCCAATGTAGTATTTATATATAGTATAATATATTTAAAAATTATTTTTTAAATCAAATTGTCATACAAAACCTTCAAATGCATTAAGACCAAGATTATAATGAGATTTGCGATATGATATATCAATGGGGATGTATATGCACCACTTAATTGAAGGATGGTGTGGATCCTCAAAATATGCCTCATTGAAAGACCACTGAGACAAATTCTATAATATATGAATTGATTATGTGTAATTTTTTTAAATCCACATAAAATAAGTTGAATTAAAACATGGGATAATCAAAATTAATTTCCAACATAACCATATCATGACATAATGAATGAAATTGATGTTAAACCCAATAAATGAAAATTGGGTTAGGAAATCTCTTACCACTTTTAATCAATCGAATCATATGTCCCTTAAAAGTTATAAATATAAAATGGATCATTTAATACCATGAATATAATTAGACTCATGATTTGATATATAATAATTTTAGTACATAAAATACACACTTGTAATAAGGGGAGGATAAGGAGTAAACCACATAGAATTTAAAATTTAGATGAGAAACCTCTTTACATCACGCTTCCCTTTAGAGGATATATTATTAACCTCATGTATAATGGTTTAAATAATTTTATTAACCCATTCGAGAACTATATTCATATTTATAACACTTTTTTTGATGATTTTATAATATCTAATGTCCCATTACTTAATAATATTTCTTTATTTTCATTGTTTTGGGTGCATTCGTTTGATGGTTCAATGATCGGTTTATTTGCGTAATATTTTGGATGTTCTTTTAAAATTGGATTACAACTCCAAAACAAGAATGTAATAGTTATAATTATATTAAATAAATATTAATAGTCCCATTTATTATTATTTTTTCAAACATGATAATTATTCATTTTCTAAAACTTTAATGATAAATGTTTAATTTATTATGGTGGTTTCTTTGTGAGCAACAAAAACTAGTTTAATTTAATTTTATATTAAGAGTATATATTAGATAAAGGAAAATAACACAACATAATATTAAAAAATTTATATTATTTAAATTTAATAATATTTTTATTATAATCCTTGATGGCGGTAATTTGAAATGAACAAAATCATTATTCAGGGAGAAAATGAACCTACATTACATGAACAATAGCTTCATTTCATTGAATAATATGACGTAAAAAAAGGAATGGATATAAGATATTTGATTATATATATAAAATTAATTTATGTACAACATTATGGAACTATTATTTAATTTCAGATGAATTATGTTTGGATAATTTATAAAATGAAATGAAATTAATGGAGGTGTTTTGAGAAAATTACATCTGAAAAATCACCTTCATGAGTGACCCTTAAGAACCATGTATTTGGTCTTTTTCTGAGACTATAACTACATTTTCATGGGTTTTAGTGACATGTATAGGTTTTGATAACATTCTATAAGATTAAACCACTCTTCGTAGAAATGGGGTGGTGAGGGGTAGTATTTATATTTGAATAAATGTCGGATTAAGTGATTAAATAAAGAATATTTTATAATTAAAGAAAACCACATTGATGTGGAATTAATTTATATAAATTATATTATTAATTAATGTTTTAGGGCTATTTATGGTAGATAAACACCTCAAACACACCTTAAATATTATATTTTCTATTTAGTTTAAACATATACCTTTTAACATTAACCCTTTTCATTGATGTACCTATATAGTAGAAAATAAGTTTTTTTATCACTATGTAACATTTTTCTGTTTAAAAAAGAAAATGTCATTAAAACCAAATTTTTAGCTTATTATGCAAAATAATTATTCCATTTCAGTATATTAAATTCACAAATGTAGAATGATTATTTTTAAAATTAATCCTACAAACACAATGAATAATCAGGTTATTTGAATGGAAAAGGTCAAAATATTGAAATGATTACATATCCAATTTCAATTTAAATTTTTTTCAAATAACCAAAATTTTATTTAATTATCTATAATTAAACTATTTATAAATTAAACAAGTTTATAACATAATTTAACTATATAAATAAATAAATTTAAAAATCAATTTTCGATTAAAATTATGGTTTTTGAACTATTAATAAAAAATTCTAACTTCTCTAAAAAGTACCAAAAATTATACATAATATATTTTTCATATTCATATTTTAACAAGAAACATTTTTCATTCAAATAATAATTATAAATGGGTGAAAATTTAGAATTAAAACATATGTGTCATTTAAAGGAGACCAAAATGCTTTTAGAAATATATATCTCGTTTTGTTTAAAATTAGTTGGATTATTATCATAACCCTATCAAACATGTTGGATAAATTGAAAAAAATGATTGAATTTATAAAATATATATTTCATTAGGAAATTTCAGTAAGATTTTTTAATTTAATTTATTATGATTAAATTCATTGTGAGATGAAAAATATTTTTCATAATAAAACACATCTATATATTAATTTTTTTTTCATTTTAGATTAACTATTAATAAATTAATTCATTTAATAAGAATTTTTAAATATTTTTTCATATTTTTTTCACACCAACCAGTATAAAGGCTATTTTATGATGGTCATTTTTAAAGTGAAATGTTTATTACAATATTATGGTTGGTCTCGACATGGTGTTATGTGCGGCATATAATATTAAAGCGGTCGAATTTATTAAATAAGATACATTACATAAAACATTGGGGTGTTATACATATATCTTTATGTGATGTTTCTAATATCATATTGATAAAAAATTTATGTCACAAACATTGGTAATTCTAATGTTAATGAGATAAGAAGGTTATGCTAATAAATGACCATCACACCTTTGATTTTCTACCTAGAAAGACTGTTTGAAGGATTCAACAACGATTTATGACTTTTATAAATATTTTATAGTATTTTGGGGAAAAAAGTCATTATGATTAAATTTTATTTGACAATGGAATTGATATAATTCCTAATGAGTGGATTGTTTAGTGAATAAGGTATTCGTTATAAATTTTCCATTCATTCTTGTTTTGAAATCACAAACTCCTTATACTTAAGCAAATCCATATTTTACTTATATAAGGAAAAATTTCTTTCTTTAAGGAAATTTACCCTTACCTAGATATTCGTATTCAAATAAAAAATTTGTCTAGGTATAAAATTTGGATTGAAGTCTAAAACCTCGAAATCATACAAATACATAGATGTAAGGTATTCTGTTTTTCATTACGAATTCTTATTACAAATTCTCATTACGAATTCTGATTACGAATTCTCATTACGAATTCCAGTGATGAATTCAAATTATGAATTCTGATGATGAATTTTCATTACAAATTCTGATTACGAATGCTCATTACGAATTCCAATGATGAATTCTCATTAAGATTTCCAATGATGAATTCTCATTACGAATTCTGATTACGAATTTTCATTACGAATTCTAGTGATGAATTCTCATTACGAATTCTGATGATGAATTATCATTATGAATTCTAATTACAAATTCTCATTAAAAATTCCAGTGATGAATTCTCATTACGAATTCTGATGATGAGTTGTCATTACGAATTATGATTCTGAATTCCCATTATGAATTCTAGTGATGAATTCTCATTACGAATTCTGATGATGAATTATCCTTGTGAATTCAGATTATGAATTCCCATCATGAATTCTATTGATAAATTCTCATTATGAATTCTGGTTACAAATTCTCATTAGGAATTCTTTAGTAAAACAAAATCCAAACAACTCTTTATTATAGACTCTGAATACCTTTTTGGTTAGACTACAAACATTTATTTTTCCTACATTAAAAACTTCAGTTTTGCTTATGCTTACACTTGTTTCATTACAAAACGATGTCATCTATTCAGTTTTTGACTAACCATTGTTTGAGTGAAACGTGTACAGGTCCCTCCAAAATTGAAGAAAAAATATGACCATTTGAGGAGGGAGCCAATCATTGGAGCTTCATCTATAAATAGGATCTCATTTGAATGTGTTCAGAACTTTTGGAATTTTGGTGATCAGAACTTCCTGAAGTGATTTATAGAGAGAGAGGCTCTTATCGACTCTCAAAGCTTCATACAGAATGTTTGAACAGCTTCTTCTAAAATTACTTTGTGCATAGGTGCTTCGTGCGACTCCGATTGTTTATGATTACAATCGATGGATTCCGGGGATAGGAAAAAAGAGGTGTCAACTACCATGATGTTCGAGGGATTCCTTGCTGAGGAAGATAGAGGTTCCAACTACCTTGAAGTTGAGGGCTTGCGGGGATAGCAAGACCAAGATTCTGATCCTTATATCGAGGGCTTACCCGGGTTTGGGTAAGACAATTTTTCGTGAAATTATAAATCAAGGGACCTTTATCCAAGGTTATTGGATACCCTTCTCATTGGGTTAAAAGATTTATATCTTGATACATGTTTTTGTTACAATTGTATATTTTCCGCTATATTTTGTATATTTATAAAAGTATAACTATCTTATACTTCCTTACACTTGTATACTCTGATTATGTTAGATTCTATACACTTTAATGTAGAATCTCATATTGTATACTTTGGTTAAGTTTCATTTTCCGGATCCATATTTATGCAACCGGCTTTTCGGAATCACTTTCCAGATTTAAGCATGTGTATAGAACTAGAACATTGTAACTTCATACTTTTTCCCAATATTTCATTTGGAGTTAGAGGTGAAGTGAATTTTTTTAACTTAACTATGTTAAACTTAGATCATTCCTTTTTAAAGTACATTTTTAATGTTTACAATTAACCCCCCCCCCCTCTTTTATATTGAGCATCTACATCATTATTTCAATCTAAAAATTGGTATCAGAGCAGGTTTCTGAAATACTTATATTCACATATAAGTTTTTCTTGCTCAGTTTTTTATTTTTCTATATTTTCATTGATTAAGAATATTCACCTTGAATCTGAACATTTTGTTATTAACAAGTTTTTGTGTAGAATGATTTTTAAGATGGCACGAATCAATGTTTGTTCCATCGACAACCTAAATCCTACAAGACTACCAAGGTAATGATTATGAGTATTAGAGAGATCGAATGAAGACATTTGTTATCAATACTGCAATAAAAAAATTTATTCTTAATGGAGGTTATCAAATTACTTTTAAGGAAGTTAGTACATTCACCAACCAAGAGAAGCTTGATTATCAATTAAGCTATATGGTACGCAATACATTACTATGTTCAATGACTAGGAATATATATAGAAAAATTTATTCTAGTGATTCAACTAACTGTATATGGAAGAAACTCGAAGTTACACATTTTGGTACATCCAACGTGATTGAGACTATAAGAGTTATGCTTAGAACTGAGAATCATGGTTTTAAATTTCCTTATGGAGAACCCATTTTTAAGGTGAAACAATGATTTATGACTATCATGAATAGCATACAATCTATGGGAGAGAAATGTCTGGATGAAGAAGCTCTTGTTGAAATGATCATTAATATTATGCCAAATGAGTGAGAATCAAAGAGAACAACAATTGATAAGAACTGGAAGGTCACTCAAATTTCATTTGATGAGCTATTTGGAACTCTTATCCATTATGAAACAAGGTTTGAGAGTTATGATGACAACATCAAAAAGAATAATGGGAATGGTACTATTTCTTTTACTACAACATCAAATCACATGAAATCTAAGACTTATTGGAGAGTAACTAGATCCAAATCATAGTAGGTTGTTATCCAATCCGAATCTAGTGATAGTAAAGTATCATAGAATGATTTAACAAATATTGCTCGAATGATGAACAATATATCTAGACAAATAAATTTATTCTCCAAGTAAAGGAAGAAGGAAAGGAAAGATAAGAAAGATTCAGAAGTCACATGCTATGAATGAACAAGAGCTGGACACATAAGACTTGATTGTCCTTTTCTCATGAAGAAAGAATGAAAAGATAGGCATTCTGATAGGAATTGGAAGAAGTATTATAAAGCTAAAGCTAAGAATGTTCTAAAAGCTAATTATACTTGGAGTTCCAGTGGTGGTGACCCTTCAGATGAATCTTCAGATTATGAATCTTCTGGACAGAAGAATCTTGGTCTTATAGCCAGGTTACCTATTGAAAATCATTTCATTATGGATAAGGTACACAATGCTGAATCCTTGAAAAATATTTCTCTAAATTCTAATGATAGTAAATATTATAACTCTTCTGATAAATAATCCTCTTCTTATGAAGAAAATAATTTACCTACCTATGAAAAAGTTTCTAGGTTTTCTGAACTTCTTAAGATTGAGAACTCAAAACTCATGAAAAATCTTGATAATGCTAATTATAGGAATTTTATTCATACTAAGGTGATATCAGGTCTTTCTGAAGATCGTGATATAAAAAATTCTGATTTTGAAAGTATATAAAAAAATCATGAGGAAGTTAGATCTGGGAAGAAAAAACATTCAAAATAACTTGAGAACGTAATATCTACGAAAAATATTTTTGAGCCTACCTCTAGTTAAAATATTTTTTAAGATAAGAACTCAGTTATTAAACTCAAATTTGAATTTTTTTCCTTGAGGAAGTGTTTGTCAAACATTACCCATGGTAAGGAAAATTTTGATAAAATGTATTCACAAATTTGTCCTCGAAGGAATACATATGGTTTTGGTTACACTAGTTATAAACCAATTTTTAGTAACAACTAGTTTGTTCCTCAAAGTGCCCCATTTTGAACAAAGTTTCAATGTGGTGGTCACGGGGCAAAGAATTGTTAATTAAACAATACCCAATATTAAGGATTTCATAAGGCTTACTTTTCTAAGAAGATGTGGGTACGAAAAATCATACTTTCTGAAATTTCTAGATCCAAGCAAGTTTGGATTCTGAAATTCTAATTCATTTTCTTATTTTTAGGAAAATAGGGAAAGTACTGACAACAATACATGGTACATGGATAGTGGATGTTCCTGGAATATGATTGGCAACACAAACTATTTTGAAAGGATTATCAAGACGAAAGGAGGAAAAGAAACATTCTGAGATAATGCTCAAGGAGAAATTATAGGTATAGGTAACATTGTACTTCTTGGAAAAACATTGATTTCAAATGTTTTGTTTGATAAAGGTTTTAAGCACAACCTCATCATCATAAGTCAATTATGTGATATAGGATATATTGTGAATTTTAGGAATGATAAGTGGTACACAATTCCAAGGAAGAGTTTATTCTCTATGCCCATAGGCAGGAGAATGTTGACACTTTGAACATAGAAGTCCTTAGGAGCCAAGACTTACCTTGCCTAAGATCAATGGAAGATCGTTCTTGGTCATGTCATAGAAGTTTAGGACACTGTAACATTAGGATGTTATGTAAACTCTGAAAGAATGGTTTAGTTAAGGATCTACCAGAACATAGATTTGATTCTTCCAAATTTTGTGACCCTTGTCAATATGTCAAGGAACATAAATATAGTTTTAATTCAATCAGTGAAGTCTCAAAAACTGATGCATTACAGTTGGTGCACATGGATCTTTTTGGTCCAACACAAACTGGAAGAATTTGAGGCAAATACTATGTGTTTGTTAAATTTTATGATTACACTAGATTTACATGGGTCTATTTTCTAGCAAAGAAGGCTGAAGCTTTTTATTATTTCAAAAAATTTAGAACCCATGTTAAAAATGAGAAAAACCTTCCATCGAAAACTATTCATAGTGATCATGGAGGAGAATTTCAAATTTCTTATTTTGAATTTTTTTGTAATAGAATAGGTACTAGTCACAAATTTTCAGTACCCATAACACCTTAACAAAATGGTGTTTTTGAAAGAAGAAATAGAATTATTCAAGAGATAACTAGAACCATGTTGAGTGAGTATTCTGTAGCTAAACATTTCTGGGCTGAAGCTCTATGTAATTCTTTCTATACCATAAATCCAGATTTGATTAGACCTTTTCTTAATAAAACTCTTTATGAGTTATAGAATTTTAGAAAACCTAGACATTCTTACTTTAAGGTTTTTGGTTGCAAGGAATACATTTTGAACAAAAAATATAATTTTAACAAATTAGCACCAAAATATGATGAAGGAATTTTCTTAGTATACTCCACAACATCTATGGCTTATAGTGTTTTCATGAAAAACACTTGTACTATTGAAGAGACAGTGCATGTTAAATTTAATTAAACTGATCCTTTTGTTTTCAAACAACCTCAACCTACATCTTCAGATGTGTTTTCAAAAACTGCATATCAACCTTTAATAGAAAATCCTTCTGATAAAAAAATGAAAAAGAATATGCTTATGAAACATTTACCCTAGAATATTTCCTACCTTATGTTGATGAACATGTTCTTCAAAACACAAGTCAGTCAATTCTTAAGAATCATCCCAGTGATAGTATCATTTGTGATGTAAATCAACCTTTATGGACTAGAATTTCCTTGCGAATTGAAGTAGAACATCTAGCATTCCATTCAAAATTGGAACAAAATGGCACTGATGATGATTTATGTGATGATGATTGGATAAAATCCATGCAAGATGAAGTAAATTAATTCGAAAGGAATAAAGTCTAGAAATTGGTTGAAAGACCTAAGGTAACTTATTTAATTGGAGTAAAATGGTTCTTTAGAAATAAGTGTGATGTAAATGGAAGCTTCGTAAGAAATAAAGATAGATTAATTACAAAAGCCTATAATCAATAACAAGGAATAAACTATAAAGAAACCTATGATCCAATAGCTAGACTTGAATCTATTCGTATTTTACTTGCCATTGTAGCATTCTTCAATTTTAAACTTTTTCAAATGGATGTGAAATGTTCTTTTCTTAATGGTTCTGTCCAAGTGGATGTTTTTGTTGAACAAACTCCTGGTTTTGAAGACACAAAACATCTTGATCATGTTTTTAGACTTACCAGAGCATTATATGGCCTTAAACAAGCCCCACGATCTTGGTATGATAGACATACATTTTTTTTCTTCAAAATAACTATGTTAATGGAAATGAAGATACAACCCTTTTTATAAATAAAGATAAGAAAAATGTTTTCATTCTTCAAATTTATGTTGATGAAATTATATTTCATTCAACCCAGAATTCTTTAACTGATTCTTTTGTGGTTCTAATGAAATATGAGTTTGAAATGAGTATGATGGGCGAGTGCACATTTTTCCTTGGTTTTCAAATTTCTCAAAAACCTGAAGGAATTTATAAATATCAACATAAGTATATTAAATATCTTCTTAAAAAGTATGGATTTGACAACAATAAAAGTATTCGTACTCCCATTGGTACTACAAGCACACTTGATCTTGATAATGATGGGAAACTAGAAGATCAAACATCTTTTAGAGGTATGATAGGAATTCTATATTACTTGACATCTAGTCGACCAGACATAATGTTTTCTGTATGCTTATGTATGAGGTATCAATCCAATCCTAAGGAATCTCATTTAAAGTAAGTGTTAATAATTTTTTTCTACTTAAAGGGAACTATAGATTTTAGACTATTTTATACTTCTGCAAATGAAATTTTTTAAAAATATTTTCATATGATAACATTGGTGGATGCAGAATGGATAGAAAGAGTGCATCTAAAACTTATCATTTCCTAGGAGATCCATTAGTTTCTTGTTAGTACAAGAAGAGTGATATTTACATCTTGTATTTCATGGTAAATCTAAGAAAGAACAACCTGATGAGGCATATTCTTATTACAATTTAGAATATTAAGATTGGAACCCTGAAAGCCCAAATTTTTATGTTTCTTGATCTCATCTCCAAGCTTATTATTCGATGTCATGATGCTTTCAAGGATTCTTGAACCTCAATGATCAAGAATTGTATGGTGATGATGATAAGTGAAGAACCCTTATAGAGGATGAAAATTGGTTTTTCAGAAGATTCAGGAGAGTTCTATGATCTTCCACTGGTGGAGGAAAAAGCCGGTATGGAAAATGTAGATAAAGTTGAACCATATAAGAAGAGAGGAAAGAAGAGGAAGCTAAAGGAAGTGCAAGCTGAAGGAAAAACTCTTCAGTATTAGGAAACCCAATATGTACCACCCAAGACAAAAAAACAAAAAGCATACCCATATGAAGTGGTATCCAAGTGGAGAGAGCACAAGGAGAATAGAAAGAAAGGGGAACCTCAGTTCAAATTAGACCCTGTTGAGGCTAAGGCCTTAAAAGAGAAAGAATATGATGAGTCAGAGAGGCAAGAAAAAGAGGAGATGATGAAAATGAAGTTTTCTGAAGCTGATGTTTTGAAATCCCTTTTGAATGCAACAGATTTAGCCTCTCAGATGATTCATTTTCCGGAAACCTTCCTTATTGAGCCTTTACCAGAGACTCCTGAAGGAATTACTCCACTCCGAAAAATTCCAAAGGGAAAGAAGATACTGAGGGTGTAGAGGAAGAAGATGTAGAATGAGTAGAAGAATACGAAGAAGTAGATCAAGTAGAAGAAGATGTATAAGTATAAGAAGGGATTGGTGGTCTTGATGACTTGACTAAACAATTGTAAGACTTTCAAGAGAAAGAAAATCAGTCAGAGAAACCACCACTATGAACTTCTGAGGCTGAGTCCTCAAAGTTTGTCACTTCTGAAAAGGTAGCTGAGAAAGAAGGAAACAAGTATGATGATAAATAGGAAGATAAAGATAATGAGTTTTCTGAGGAAGATAGTTATGAGAAGCATTTCCTTGAAGAAGGAATGGATAAGGAAAACCCAGATGAAGATAAGATTATTCAAGTATCTGAATGGGAGGAAGAATCTCTTGATTAACAACACATTAAGAATGTTGATAAGGGAAAGATAGTGTTTATGGACACCAAAACAAAAGATGTTATAAGAATGAAGGAGGTTGGTGGTTGTTCTAGAAGGAAGATGGTGCAAATTGAAGAAGAAAGATCCCCAAGCAAATTGTCTAATTCGTAATCATCAGCACTTGGTCATGGCTTTGTTGTCAAGTCTTTGAAAAATTTGGTGGAAAACATTCCTATCTTTCACTCCATAGACTCCAGATTTCAGATGCTTCAACATAGCATGAATCAGAAGTCAGAATCCTTATCTATGGTGATGGATAAGTGTGTGATGATTGAATCAAATCATATAAATTCCCTTACTAATTATGACGTGCATAGGAAATCATTGGGCAATGTCACTCTATGGTCAAAAAAAGTTGATGATGATTCTTCTGAGTTTGATCGTTTTCAGAATGTTGTGCAAAATGCTTTCGACATTGAGGATGGAAAAATCAAGAATATTCTTGAAAAGATGACCATTGAAAAAATTCTCGGAATCAAAAGGCCAGGGATCTTAATGGTAAGCTTAACTTGGTTGCTCAGAACTGGAAAGGGGAAAGAGATTTCTAGATTGAGTTTAAAGAGAAGCTGGAAAAGCTAGATGAGTTACTAAAGATGAATGAAGAGGCCATAAATGCTCAGGCAGAGGTGCTGATAGCTCAACAAGAAAGGATCACATCATTGTAGAAGCAAGCTGAGGAGGATCAAAAAGATTTGAAGAAGCTGAAAAATCTCTTGAAGAAGAAAATTCCAAAGGAGAAGAAAGGAAAATGAATTCAATCCGATATTTTTTTGCATTTATTTTTCCTTGTAAAAATTCATTCAACTCTAATGAAATCTCTGGTTGTTTGTATCTGGTGTTATTATGTACTAATGTTTCAGGTACATTAGTACTTTTCCATACCCTCAATTCTTTTTGAAAATTACAAAGGAGGAGAAGGGAAAAAGAATTACTAAAAAGTGGGAGAAGGAAAAATCTATAAGTAAGAACTATCCCTATGTAAGGGGGAGCTTATCCAAGGAGGAGATTCTCATTACGATTTTTTTCATTCCTATGATAATGAAAACCCCATTCCAGAAATTCAGAATACAATCCATAAAGTTCCAAATCCTAAGGGGGAGTTAGTTGTATTCATTATCATATATAAATAAAGGGAGATAAGTTTTAATTTCAAAGTCAAAAGAAAATTTTAAAATTCCTTATATTCATTTTCAAAGGGTTGTTTGTGCTTTCCCAAAAGGGGGAGATTGTCGAGTCAATAAGGTTTTCCTTATGAATTTTCCATTAATTATTGTTTTGAAAATCACAAACAACATATACTTATGAAAATCCATATTTTACTTCTATAAGGAAAATTTCATTCTTTAAGGAAATTTACCCTTACATAGATTTTCATATTCATTTCTAAAATTTCTCTAAGTATAAAATTCAGATTGAAGTCCAAAACCTCGGAATCATACAAATACTTAGATGTAAGTTATTTTTTTTCCATTAAGAATTATAATTATGAATTCTCATTATGAACTCTGATTACGAATTTTCATTAGGAATTACAATGATGAATTCTCATTACGAATTCTGATGATGAATTCTCATTACGAATTCTGATTAAGAATTCTTATTATGAATTCCAGCGATGAAATCTCATTACGAATTCTAATGATGAATTCTCTTTATGAATTCTAATATCAAATTATTATTATGAATTCCAGTGATGAATTCTCATTACAAATTATGATGATGAATTCTCATTACGAATTCTGATTATGAATTCTAATTATGAATTCTAGTGATGAATTCTCATTACGAATTCTGATGATGAATTCTCATTACGAATTATGATTATGAATTCTCATTAAGAATTCAAGTGATGAATTCTCATTACGAATTCTGTTGATGAATTCTCATTATGAATTCTCATTATGAATTCTGTTGATGAATTCTCATTACGAATATTGATTACGAATTCTCATAATGAATTCCTTAGTAAAATAGAATATGAACATCTCTTTATTATAGACTTCGAATACCTTTTTGGTTAGACTACTAAATTATATTTTTCCTAAATTACGAACATCAATTTTTCTTATTCTTAAACTTGTTTCATTTCAAAATGATGTCGTGTATTCAGTTTTTGACTAACCGTTGTTTGAGTGACACATGTACAGGGCCCTCTGAAATTCAAGGAAAAATATTACTGTGGGATGAGGGAGCTGACCGTTGGAGCTTCACCTATAAATATGAGCTCATTTGAAAGTGTTCAGAACTTTTGGTATTATGGTGATCATAACATCTTAAGGTGATTTCTAGAGAGAGAGAGGCTCTTATCAACTCTCAAAGCATCGTGCAGAAAGATGGGACAATATATTAAAACTTTTCCTTGTGCAGATGTGCTTCGTGCGACTCTGATTGTTGCTGATTAAAATCAAGGGCTTTCGGGGATAGGAAGACAGGGGTGCCAACTACCGTGAAGTTCGAGGTATTTCTGGCTTTGGAAGACAAGGGTTCTAACTACCTTGAAGTTGAGGGCTTGCGGGGATAGCAAGACAGGGACTCCGATCTTCGTATCTAGGGCTTACCTGGGTGTGGGTAAGACATAATTTCTTGAAAGTATATATCAAGGGACCGTTATCCAAGGTTTTTGGATATCCATCCCTTTGGGATAAACTATTTATATCTTAATACATGTTTTAGTTACAAGTTTATCTTTTCCACAACATTTTTTATATATATGAATGTATAAATATCTTATACTTCCTTAAACTTGTATACTCTAATTCAGTTAGATTATATATGATTTAATGTAGAATCTCATGTTGTATACTTTGGATAAGTTTCATTTTCCAGATCCATATTTACCAAAACGGCTTTTCAGAATCACTTTCCATATTTAAGCAAGTGTATAGAACTAGAAGTTTGTAACTTCTTACATTGTCCCATTCTTTAAATTGGAGTTAGAGGTGAAGTGAATTTGTTTTGTTTAACTTTGTTAAACTTAGATCTTTCCTTTTTTAAGGAAAATTTTAAAATGTACATTTAACCCCCCCCCCTCTTTTATATTGAGCATCTACATCGTTATTTCAATAATATATGGTAATACAGAAGAATGGTTATGACTGGTAGAAATATGTTAAATAATCTTACTCTTGATTGATTTTCTGTAACTATCACATATTAAAAGGGAAAACATAAATGATACACTGAGAAAGATAAAAATAAAAATTGTGGTTTTTCTATTTCTATGACATCTACTATACTTTATAAGGTTCAGTCAAATGATTTTTTTAAATATTCAAGGTATAAGAATGTTATTGTTCAGAAAGATTCTATTATATATTAACATTCATATAAGGAGTTAACTAATATTTATATAATGAATAATAAGATATGTTGAATGAAAGACATTAAATACCTATATTTGAGAGGTCACAAGGATAATGGTGATAAGAAATATATTGAGTTAACTTTCTATGAATGTATGAATGATTTACATATTTGACCTAACTGTCCGACGTTTAAAAGGAATGAAATAAACCTATGTAATTAAAATTGACATTACAAGTAATTATACAAGTCTAATGTCAAAAATGATTTAAAATGTGTTGATATAGGGAGTGCTAGTGGTGGTGTTTCATTTGATAATTCTTTTTAAAATGAAAGTTTCGACGAGAGTATCACTAGAATTCTTTAATATAACCATGGTAAATAATTTTGTAAAAGAAAATTTATATTAAACTAAATACATTAACAATATATTTTAAAAAGAAAAATTATCTAGAGGAGAAAAAATATACATCCTTGGAAGAATAATATTAACACGTAGAAGATAATTTTGTAACTAAATATGATGAAGTTTCAAGATTTATAAAACCACTATATAATTAATCTTGTTTTATTTGTGAAAAAAATGAAAAGACACATATTTTTAGGAACTAATATTTTATCTCTAAAAGTGTAACATTTTTTATAATGATCCTATTTGGTGGGAATTGAAAGAAAAATTGGAATTCAAATATATTTCAATATATAGGATTTCATAAGACTTTTTTTTGTAATAAAATTTCATTTTCCCAAATAAATTGAACAAATGTGGATACTGAATATTTTTTTTTCTATCAATACCAGAACCAAGAATGATTCAGTTCCAAAAAAGTTAATCTTTTTTAGGAAAACAATTATATTGAACAGAATGAAAACAATTGGTAAATTGATAGAGTATATTCCAGGAACATTGATAGATGAAAATATGTCTTCAAATGGATAATCAATTCAAAAGGTTGAATAATTTTTTTTAGATATTTCTCTAGGAGAGATATTCAGAATATGTACCATTATTATTCATTGAAAATTTTGGATTTAAAATGATTTATTTTTTAGGTAATAATCACATTCCTAAAATTACTAGTAAATTATGTGATGAAATTTACCTTTCTAAATTTATGAATGATAAATTTTTATAAAATAGTTATAATGATTAATCTATTATTTCATCGAATTATCATAAGAATGTTTATACACCTAAATATTGAAGACATTGTGATCCAAGACGTACCTTTCCTTAGTTCCAAGAATGATCAATCGTGGATATGGAAAAGAAATCTAGGATAGTGTAAAATAAGGAAATTATCAAAATAGAAAAAGAAACGACTTGTGAACTACCTACTAGAACATAAGTTTGATACATAAAATGTTTGTAACACTTCTCAACATTTTAGGAATCATAAGTCATGTTTTAAATCGAACAGTAAAGTCTCAACTATTTATACATTAATGTTAGTGAAAATATATTTATTGTTTCCAACATAAACTCAATGTATATTTTCCAAATATTATTTATATGTCTTTGTTAATGATTATAATATATATACTTGGGTCTATTTTATATAATTAAAATATGAAGCCTTTAGTTATTTTAATACATTTTAAGCTAGAAGTAATAATAAGAAAAAATATCCTCAGTAACTTTTCATAGTGATCATGCTGGAGACTTTTTAAATTGTATTTTTAATACATTATATAGTGATAATGGTATTGAACATTACTTTTCATCACCTTGAAAATAAACAAACTAGTGTAGTTTAAATAAGATAATGAATTATTTAGAAAATAACTAAAAACATGTTTTGTGTGTACACAGTTTATGACCATATTTATTTTGAAATGGTAATTTATTATTTCAATACAAAAAATAAAGTTTTAATTAGAGCTTTTCGGAATAAAGAATAATATGATTTCTGGAATTCCTGAAAACAAAAAACATATTTAATTTAATATATTTCATTGTAATATATTCATCTATAATAATAAAGATAATTTTCACAAGTTTTCACACAATTATGGTGAAGGAAAATTTTTAGGTAATTACACTACTTATTAATCTTATATAATTTTAAATAAAAATTAATTTTAATTTAAGGAAACAAAACATGATATTTTTAATGAAATTGATCCCTTTATTTTCGAACAACCTCAACCAATATCTGTAGATCTTATTGTAAATGCGTATTTTCAACCTCTGATAAAATTTTCTTATCATAAGGAAATAACTCAATAATTAGTATTTGATAAATTTCCTTGGTAATATCTTTTAAATATAATTGGAAAATAGGTCTTTGAAAACCCAATAAATGTTTTTCATCATAGGAATCATCATAGTGAAAGTATTATTGGTTTTTAGAGTAACAATTTATATCTAGATGTTCCATAAGGAATGAAATTGAATATCTAGGTCTCATATACAAATTTGAACCTAATAATCCAAATGATGTTTTTGGTGAATAGTATTGGATTAATGAAATTAAATATGATCACAATAAAATTGGAAGGAATAGAGTCTGTAATTTTGTTGAATGACCTACTGAAAATCTATAATTGGAGAAAAATGGCTATTCTAGAATAAATCTGATGACAGTTGAATAATAATTATATATTAATATAGAATTATTTCTAATAGTTATAGTCAACAACGCATAATATGCTATATAGATAATTATTCTTTAGTAGAATGTCTTGATAATATTTGAATACTTATATTCATTGTACCATTAATTAATTTCAAAATATTATTAATAGATGTCTATTTTTCATTACATAATAGATATGTTCAAGAGGATGTTTAAATAGAACAACCACCATGTCATGAAAATAAATTGAAATCCAAAATATTTTTATGAACATACCAAAAAATTTATTGACATAGATATTCTCTTGAAGCTTCACATGATCGATTAAAAATTATTTGTTTATAAATAATTTTATTATGGGAGCTAAAGAAAAAAATCTATTTAAAAAAGAAGTTAATAATTTCATTATGATGTTTTGTATATATATTGATGAAATTATATCATTTTAAATAACAAATTATTAACAGATTCCATTGTACATCTTACGAAGTCTATGTTTGAGATGAGTATGGTGGGTGAGATTACACATTTTCTTGGTTTAGAAATTAAAAAAAAATCTGAATGCACATTTATATATCAATATTAGTATATTAAATATCACCTTGATAAATTTTTATATGATAATATTAAATGTTTTAATAATCTTATCGGCACCTTCAATACATTAGATTGTGATTAGGCAGAGATACTAATTTGTTATAAAACATTTAATGTCATGATTTTATGGTTACATTCCATAACATCTAGTCATCCAAACATTATTTTTTAAATATTATTATGTGAATTATATATATATAATAAAAATTAATCTCTTCATAAACAATAAACCTATTTTATCTTTATCTTAATAGAATAATGGAATTAGGTATATTCTATTCTTATTGTAATATCTTGTATTTAAATTATTTTGGATAATGTCTTCAATGGATGTACAATGGATATGAACATTCTACCAAGACCATTTACTTTCATATGATATTCTTTAATTTTATTTATGTATCAAAAAAATCTCATTAGACATTTCCACTGAGGAGGCTAAATATGTAGTAGCATGAAGTTCCTGTAGTAATTTGTAAGGATAAAACACACATTCAAATAGTATTGAACGAGTTTTTCCAAATAATAAATAATTTTTTTATGAAATTTTCTTATTTATTATATAGAAATCCATCACATTACTGATGGGCTAACAACATAGATTTAAGAGGCCATTATCTTCAAGATCCCACTATTAAAGGAGATATTCTTTTGAAATTCATCGAAACAAAATAACAACATAGTAATATCCCTAATTGACCATTCATTTCTACTTAATTTGTACCCATATTTTTAATTAAAATAATATTTTTCAAAAGGGGAGTTCATATTATTTTTTAAAAAAAATTATTTTGTCTTCAAATAATTTATTTTAAAAAATTTATGTTTTTCTAAAACTTTTTTCATAATAGTTTTTCCAATCTCAAAATATTATCAAACTTTTGTGCATATAATTCAAAAATTTCATTCAAAACTCTAAAAATGTTATAAAATTTTCATACACAAATTTTTTATAATTTTCTTATTCTAATACTTTGATATTCATTTTTTATTTTAAAACTATCATATTCAGTTCATATTTGAAAACTATCATAATTAGTCTTCATAATAAAATTAACATAACCGGATATGATTTCAAAACAATAATAATTTATTTTTTTTATAAAACCAACAAGTGTAGGTTAATTATATCGATGAAATTATTCCACTGTAAAATGTAATCTTTGATTATTTTAGTTTTTTCTCAATATCATTAAATTAGTTTATAATTTTTCCTATTCTTTTCCTTTTGTTTTTCATTTTAAACATTGATCTATTTTATAAATTCTAAATGTTTTTCTAATCAAAATAAAATTCAATCAGACAAAATTGTTTGATCTTCGATAGTTTAAATAAAAATATTATAACATTCATATGATGAATCTTGGTTGTCTGATCATAATGGGCTTCTATATCCACTGTTGGTTTTCTTATTGATGTCAAATTGTATCCCCTATTTCCATTTTATGGTTGGGTAAACCTGTGTCCCACATCGGTTATCCAGTGTTCCCCCATTTGAGCTGTTACATCCTTCAGATACATCACTCAAATAATTTTCCTTTCCAACCAATTACTAGTCTCCAATTATGTTCTGATGGAAACCAAATAGTATTATTCTAATTGGTTTCCTTTCAGAGAATGGTTAATAGAATTATCATGTTTATATATATATAAATATACTCCCAAGAATGTTATTTTATTCCACAAATAGGAGTCTTTTTGTGTTTAAAATTTCGCACAATGATTTTGAATAATATTTTCTAGAGTTATTTTATGAATTCCATGCTTTCTTGTGTTTGTTATGGAATATGGTATTGAAAAAATTTCCTTTTCCATGATTCGTAAATGGTAAAAACATTATTTTTAGGGGCTTCAAATTTTATATGAGTTCTAGTAGATGGATAATCTTACTTAACCTCAAAGAGGTGATAGGGAAATGATGACTGATTTAGATGTATTTTTTCATCAGTAACAAGTGAATAAAAGTAATATTGATTTTTTGAAATTCATCTTAATTATGGTGGATAATATTAAAACATACACAACTAATTCACAGATAATATTCATTATGGGTTTTATTTTTAACATGATTGTAAATTGTATGGATTTTTTTATGGTGGAAAAAATTATATTTTTGGGGGGAAATATTTCTTTTATCATTAAGGATAAAATGTCAGGAATGGTATTGTGATTTATGACAAGAGAAATAATTTTGTTGAAAAAGTGGATGGAGATTCTATTGATTATCAAACATAAAAAATCTGATTATGATTAGAAGAATAATATATAAGATGATACTTCTATACCCGTTAAGAAAATAAAACAAATAAATATTTATAATGATGATTTTGAGAAGTTGATATCCCATAATTGTCAAAATAATATAGGGGACTGGAATTTGGACATTATCATTATAAGGATAATTCCCTAAATATTTGGATAGTTGAGCATCATGTGAAATAATAGAAGATAATGATGAAAAATAAGATAGATGAGACTAGGTAGGTAATGAAGATAAGGGTAAAGAAATGTTAAATGTCGAATAATAACTTACCAGTACGCCTTAGAAACATTAAAAACCTCTGCTAGAGGAAAGGGAATATTAATAATAACAATGGAGTATAAAGAAGATCTTGATAAAGATGATTATAATTAATTTAGAAAAGAAAAAGGAGAATAAGTGAAAGGAAAATAAGAAACATAATATGATGAGTAATTTGAATAAGAATCAATAGAATATGATGTATAGGTTAAATAAGAAGGTGAATAAAATAATAGAAATGAAGAGGATGATGATAAAGAATATCAGTTAGATGATGATTCATCATAAACTTATTCATCCTAATAAGATATTACCTCCAACTCCCACAAGGATGTAGAATGAGAGAGTAGTCATGAAGAACAATCTCCGTCAAAAAATTATGAAAAATAATTATAGAGACCCTCAATTTTCATACATTATCAGTTCATCATTTTTTGAGAATACATATTATATTACAGAAACTGACCCCCAAATACCGTATTCAATTAGTTCCCTTGGAAACTGGGAAGAAAATACGAACATAAGTGATCCAAATTATCTCCCAAAAAATTTATCATGACTAGAACTCTTCTTTGATAGATCATAGACAATCCATATCTTCATAAAATTTGGAATGGAAACATAAAAAGTGGTGAGATCATATGTTCTATGAGAGTAATGGAAGGATATATGTTAGTATATAATGTGAATAATGGTATGATTAAATGATCATGAAAATAAAATATAATAACTTATATTTGGAAGATCATAAAAAAGTGTCATGGAATAAATATTTTAATTTCATAAGACAAAAATCATAATGTAATTAACTGAATAATCCATGAAATAATTCCATAAGAATATGACATCAAAATTTTCACAAATAGAACAATAGGTAATATCACTCCCTATAAATCAAGATGCATTTCCAAAACATATCAATGAACATCATGGGGACTACACAAACTGGGTGGTACAAAACACCATCCCCATTCTTGGCCCTCTCCATAAAAGGGACCAGGTTTCCCCATCTTTCCATAGTGGATTAGTTTCACACATCTTCCAAAGTGGATCAAGCCCATCTACGTGTTTTTTATCATTCACTTAGGATATATAACTATTTACCCAATGAATTTAAGTGAGATATTAGTCCCACCTATCACAAAATGAAAAATATATTTATGTGTTCCTTAATAACCTAAATCATTCATTATATTTTAACCCAAGGAATGAAATGTGCTTCATAAACATTATCTAAACATAAAAAACCATTTAATTGAAATGGGTTTTTTAAATATCATTCAATCATAAAAATAATCCATTATTAGTAAGAATAATAATTTTAGTATTGATTCATATGTTAATTGAAACATAAGTAACATCAAATAATAGTATCATATATGGAAAAAATAATTAGATATCACTTAAAATCAATTCTTGCGAAAATATCCCGTCTTATTAGAAATTTTCTTCTTGTTCTAAAATTCCAAAATAAAATTAATGAAATTATAGTTTATTAAAATAATCTTATATTATTGTAAGGAAATTATGAAATATTTAAGTTATCATGATGGTATAAAATTATATTCACTCATTATAATTTAATAAATATAATTCTTTCATACTTTTTCGAGAAATTTCACAATGCTCCATTTTTATAAAGTGATAAAATGATACCTTTCAAACTATGTATTAAAAAGTTAAAAATGGGTAAATATGAAATAAAAATATATATGATAATAGTAAAAACGTTTTGGAAAACATTTATAGAAAACATAGATGTGGGAGATAAATATTAAACAATGGTGATTTAAAAATAAACAATCCTAGTTTTTAATGAGATTCTTGAATAATCCATTGTCACGTTAAATTCAGTAGAATCATATTCCACATGAATGAAATAAAATTAAATGGAAATTAGAATACCATATTCTTCCGATTAGTACTGATAAAATATTTTCAATGGAAGTATATACACCACAATAAATAAACAAGTTGTGTATAAATCATGTGTCCTACAAAAGTAAAGGTAAGTCAAAATCCAATAGTTTATGTCTTAACTCTCACCATATTCATTCCGACCTTCTATATAATAAATATAATTTTATTATACATCTTGTACAAAACCAGATTAAATTTCATCATACCATATATTATTTTCTCCCACCATCTATTACACGTTTATTAACTATTCCATGTTTGAGTAATGTTTTAGGTAGTATCCTCTTGTTCGGAATAGTTATTCTTGATCCTCATACTATGATCATGAATTTGTCATCTAATTAATGTATCTAATGATATATATATATATAGAATATATATTATTATATAAATATTTATAAAAAATTATAAACAATAGAAATATGAAATGGAATACATTATTCTTTTAGACGATAAGTTGTATGTGTGCATGAACATAGTATCCATTTAATTATCATTTTGAAATAAAGACAATAAATTAAATATATGTGTATATATATTTATTACAGAAACATAAATAAATCATATATTTCTTATAAAAAGTTAATTTATTTCATTATTCCCAACTAAGAGTGTTTTTAAATGAAAAACGTACAACATCATTTCGTGAGCCCGTAGTTATTCATAGAAAATAATGGTAAGATCACTACTCATTTTATGGATGTCTGTGTGAGTGTATGGAAGAACCTTATAATAAAAAAATATTATTATATTCAAGATACTTTGTTTTTATATTATCAAGGAATAAGAATATTTCAGGGTGTCGAGAATCAATATAAAACAAGAGCGATTGTGAAATGATGTTACCGCTACTTTGGGGAACTCCTATTGGTTTTCACCGATGGGCATCCTTAGTGGCCTTTCATCTCAAATAGTGGATTATAGAATTATTGGAGTTATTTTGGTAGGAGTTTAGTATTTATTTTATCCAAATCATATAGGATTTTATGTGTAGATAAAAGAAGTGAATAGGTTCCCCTTATATTAGAGGTGAAGGGCACCTTTGGAATTTCTTCAAAATTGAATTTAAGATAAATTAAAGGCAAACCCAAATTCATCATTAATTTCATGTATTCATATCAAATATATGATATTTTTATAATAATATAATTCAACATATTTTAAACATGTTTTGGTATTATTTAAAACCTTCTCTTTTTTTAACCCTTATGGGTACAATTATAATATAAAGTAATTTGACAAATCATTCACTATTAAGGATGTAATCTTTTACTTATGTGACGTTAATTTAGTCATAAATTATGAAATCAAAATTTACTATACCATATAATAATTTCTTTATTTTTTTTATTTTTTTTATATTTTTAAATTAATAATCCAGTATTATTTTCATAAATTATTACAAGGGTCAATTTGGACTTTATTAATTACATTGACAGTATGAAAATTATTAAATCGATATACCATTATAAAATTATATTTGTACACCCCTAAAAGTTCATATACAACAATAATTTTTTTTTACAATAATTAACTCAAATTATATTTTTATTAATGTCATTAATATCATTTAACTAATTGTTTAATTAATTTAATAAAAATCCCAATATTGATATGTAATTATTTAGGATAATTAATTCATTACTAAAAATTAAAAATAATTTTCTATTATATAGTTAAAAAATTTATATTTGTTATAAATATAGATATTTTAGAAAATATCTCTTTTTTATCCACATATAAAAAATATTATACTTATTAAAAGCAGGATTCTTTCTTTTTGTCATTCTTTAATTTCAATAATATCAAGATAATTTTCATTGAATCGCACCCGTTATATAATTAAATCCAGAATAATCAGGTGACATGGGATGAATTAGCATCATCTAATTATATTTTTTTATGTTTTATGGTAGTTTTTGACTATTTATAATATTATTTTCACCATTGTTTACAAAATTTACCCTTAACTGTGGTAATAAAACATAAAAAATTGACTATACATATTTTCAAAAAATAAAAGGGGTCTAATTAAAATTTTGAAAATTTTTATTCCTAATTTTTATTCCTTTATTTAAAATTTAAAACAAATAATTTTGTAACATTAATATCAAATTATTATCATTGATTGATTGAGAATCCAAGTTTATAGAGTAAAAATTACGACAGGTGGAAAATGAGTTTATGTCCAATTTCAATGTCAAATTTTTTCAAATGGAATACACTATATTAATGAAATTAATATTTATCTAATTATAATTTAAAACTAATAAAAATAATAATCTATATATGCATGTTCCCTGAAAAGGAATCTATCAAAAAAAGTTTAATAATTTTCACTAATCATCAAAACATGAAATTTATAAAAAAAACTACCAAAACATCTACCAAATTAATTTGTTATATTAATCTATCAATGAATAAACTTATTGTTTCAATTATAATTTTAAAAATTTCATAAATATATTTTAAACTAGTGCACCATTATAAGGTGGAAAATTGATTTTTAGATAAATACTTCTTTACTACATAAAACTGGATTTGATCCCATATAATCTCGAGAAAATAGATACGTTGAATGATAAAAATTATATTAAATATATACATCATTTAAATAATCATACATGAGTGATTTTATTACTTTACTGGTATAAAACACAATTACATGCATTTAAATTGTTTTTCAGGAAAATATGACATTTTAATTTCAGATGGTTTTTACATGTATAAACTATTCTTCCATATTTCAGATAATACTATTCATACTCTCCATTATAATGACTAGGTTATAATATTAGTTTTTAAATAATTAGAAAAATCATATTCATATAATCATATTGTTTACTGTATGCAAAGCTAAGCAGATGTAGCATGTAGCGAAATCTTTTCGTGGGGTAGCATATAACACAATAAATCAAATTTATTTAATTTATTCTAAAAACGTAAATAAAAACATAGGGAATTAAATTCTACCCCACTTAAAATGAATTTTCCTCAAATATCATCATTTTGATATAGAAAAATGAGGCTACTTCTTCTTTAAAATATCCTCGAGTACCCACATAGCTTCCTATAACTTCTGGTTTATTCACAAAACCTTATCCATGTGTGTGGTGTTGTTTCATAGAACATTTAATTTGGGTTTTATAATTTCAAAAAAAATCATAATAAGAATGATCCTTCCCATGTAATAAGACATCTGATTACAGTACATGGGCAGGGTCAGGTATGTACTTCCTCTGGAGAGATACAAGGAACACATCAAAGACATGAAAGACATTTGGAGGATGTTCCAAGGGATATGATACCATCCCGATACAGTCAGTAAACTCAAAGGAAAAAATATATATATAGAATTTTTCCTTTACATCCCAAACCAAATACCTTCTCCCACAGATAAAATCTTTGAAACACCATCCCACCAACATTAAATTATAGATCGCATCATTGGTTTCCAATATATCTTTTCTACCAACTTTGTGCTGCCTTGATATACTGGTGAATTGAACTGACCATATCATCCATATGCTCACCTGTATCAGGTACCAATTGATATCATTCTATAATATCGTCCTACCATGTTGGATCTCTATATTTATTCGCATAGAGGGATTCCTATGTATCCATATAAATGCATGGGTGAAATATAATAGTGTAACAAAAATAAAATAGAATTGTGTGTTTATCCCAACATCATATGAAATAAATTGAAAAAGAACACAACATATCCTATAGGGTATGAATTATAATTTTAGTCTAACCATTACTCGAGGGTTGATAATAAATGATGAAACTGAATTAAAAATCAAGTAATTGGTGAATACATCACCATAATTCTGAGGTGAAATTCGGGTCCCAAATAAATATAATTGAATGTGGTACTCCATGGAAACATAAAACATTCATAATGAATAACCTATAATGTTCATCCATAGAGAAGTATTCTATGATAGAAAATAAGTGTGTTCACTTAGTAAGGTGATAAACTACCACCCAAAAAGCATTATACTATTTTTTCGTTTTGTGGTGTCCAACAAAAAAAATCCTTAGTGATGTTCTCCCATATCAGTTTTTTATGGGTAATGGATGAAACATCCCCTTAGATTTTTTTCTTTTAGAATTAATATGATATCATACCAAAAATGGGATAAAAAATCTATGATATCATTCTTCAGGACATCCCATAATAAGTATTCATTCAAATATATATATGTCTTACAAATTCCAGGATGAATAGATAATGATGAACTACAAGCCTCTTCCAATACACCCTTCATTAAATCTTGTAAGGACGAATCAAATACATGGTTCCAAAAACATCTCATTTCATCCATGTCAATATTAAAATTAGTAACATTTCTAACCTTCTTTTTCATCTATTCATTTTTATTACATGCCTCTTTAATCTTCACATTCATTGAGGTTTGAACACTTAATTTTAAATGAAAATGTTTTCCCCTCCCTTCAGGATTTCAAGATCCATTCATTAGAAATAAAGAAATATTGGATATTTTTTATCCTTATCATTTATATTATATTATGATCCTTTCATCACAAAGTATCGACCACCTTGTTCTCTTTCCTATGGTGGTAATGAGTTGAGTTTCATAGTAGTTTATCAGCTCTAACCATCTTCTTTGAGGCACGATAAACTACATATATGTGAATATTTATTTAAGACATTAATTTTTTGAATATATATCACACATTTCTCTATAAAGAAAATTCCTCAACATCATTAATGCAAATAATTACCATGTGTAACTCCAATTCTTTAGTTGGGAAGTATTTCTTATTAATCTCCAACGATTGCATGTCAGAAGCGATAAAAATTCAATTTTTCAATAGAACACGTCCCAATGACATATTAGATACATCACCGTAGATTAAAAACCCTTGTTTTATTGGATAATGTAAAAATAGGTGTACTGCCCAATATTTTCTATCGTTCCTTGTTATTTTCCACACAAATATCTATCTAGATGAACCTGGCACCCTTTTGAGATAACATGCAATGTTTATTAATTATTTATGAAAAATAATATAGAAACCATCAATATTATCTATAAAAACCAAGAAAACTACAGATCATAGTCACCATTGTTAGTCTAGGACATCATTTAATAGAATCTATCTTTGATGGAAGTACTTATACACCATATCATTAGATTATGTGATTCAAAAATGAATGTTTTTGAATAAAAAATTCACAATTTTAAATTTTTTTATATTGTTTGTCCTTCCTTAGGGTCTATAGAAAATTTCTCAATTATGATTCATGTTTTTCTTTTCTATCTAAATAGATGTGAATATAATCTATGAAATATACAAAGATAATCATTAGGGAAATCTCTACTTACTCTATTAATCAAATCCTCGAATATAGAAAGATAATTAGTAAGACCAAAAGGAATCACTATATATTCATAATTTCTCCACCTTTTATGGAATTTCATCTTATGTATTTCATCGTTATTGACCCTCAATTGATGATATCATGAAAAAAAGTCATTCTGGGTAAATTATTCGTCTCCATACAGTTAATCAAACAAATAATCAATACATGGAAGATGATACATGTTCTTGATTGTGCTCTAGTTAAAATCTAAATATTCAATATAGAGTTTATTTGATTTATCCTTGTTATTAAAAAAAGAACCAGTTCACCCCATGGTGGAAAACATAGAAAAATAAATCCCTTATCAATGTTTTATTGAAGATTATTCATCTCTTAAAACAACTCAATTAGGGTAATTCTATATGAATTCATTGAAATTGATGTATAACAATATTTGAGTTCTATATATAACTTGCCATCACATTTTAGTGTGTTAATAGACCAAATATTCTGGAATCATATCCAAAAATTTGCATAAATTTGGAATATCATCATTATTGATTGTATACCCATCCATAGTAGATAAACATCCCTTATAATTAGAAATTAATACCCATACATTGAATTAAGTCTCAATATAACATTCATAATTTTCATTACATTGGTAGAAGATCATAGGTTGGTTTGAAACTTCAAATATAACATACATTCCATTATAGTTTATGTGGCATTTATGCATATAAATCCAATCCATTACAATGATGAAATTATTTTTAACCACAGGACAAATGATATGATTTGTAGGAACCAAAATACCAAAAAAAAGCAACCTGAGAAGAATCCTAGAAATGATATTTAATCCTCAAACCATTAGGGGTTTTGTATACCAATTCCAGATCTAATCATTTGGGTGGAAAAAAAATCCCTTATAATATTATTTATATAATAAATAGTGGGTATATCCAGAATAAAATAAGACAATATAAGTTCTAGATTGGATGGTAAGTGTACCTTTCACCACGTCATTATCTCTCCCCTCATTAGAAATAGTGATAATAAGATATTTCCCCTCTCCCCTTATCATAAGATTTTTTTTTTCATACAGATCATCGTCACTAAATGTCAGGTATGGGATCTAATTAGAATAATTTCATTCTCCTCACATTTAATGTAATGAAGTGTGGGAGATGAAATAGGTATTTATTTTCCTCTATTCTTATCACTGACTTATATCTTCCCTTTTGAATGAAAATTAATTTTCTGATTCCCATACCTTACAAACATAAAGCATTCATTATACCCCATAATACAATTTACTCTATATTTACTTCTAAACATAATGAATAATGGAAGAATCATCCTATTATCTCCATGATTATTAGATTTTCCTTTGATCCCTATATTCCTCTTCTTATTAAAATAATTAGACTGATACATTACACCAACCTCAATTTCAGCATTGTTTCCCAACACTCAATTTATTTATAACTACTCATGAAACATATAGATAAATCCCCTCTGAGACACTGATCTAACCTGCTGAATAATTATACATCCTTATATTCAATATGATTTATAATTATATAAGTGTAATTTTAATGTATTTTAAAATTATCCTCATAAGTACCGATAAATTCAACACACTATTTCTTATACTCATGGAACTCCATATCAATCTTCTTATGAATATCATGAGAAATGTGATTATCAATGAATATCTTCTTGAATGTATACCAATTAATTGGTTCAATTTCAACTTGTGGCTACATATTCTTGATTAGAGTCCACCACTAGTCTGCTTCAACTTCTTATTGATACATATCAAGAATTAATTATTCATTTAATGAATGGTGGAGAATATAGAATATCATTTCAGTGGTACTGATCATATGATTAGAAATAAATGGAAAGGAAGTCCCACCGAAATATGTTGGGTGTTTCCAAAAGATAGAATTAATAGAAGAGTGCTCCCTAATTTTCTTAGTTAGAAGTCAAGCAATGTTAAAAGTTTCATAAATATGGATGAGTAGATTAATATGAATTTTAAATCCATATACAATAGAATTAGGTTAATCAGGAGAGAATTCATTTCATTATCAATCAAAGATTACATTATTGTGGTTCCTTCAGGATCCAACCATCATCTAAAACCAAAAAATATAGTAATTAATAGTTTTCATAGTGAGGAACCACAAAAAATGAAAACCCGCTTATACAATATAAAACAGACAAAACCATCCACAATCTATGACACCTTAGGCTGATCCTTAGATACATCCCATGGAATATCTTTAGAAATATCTATTTGTTCTCACCAATGTTTTCTCATGATAATTTCCAATGTATAAGACAAATTTGGATCTGATACCTACTATAGAGACCCTCACTATTCATAAATTGGCATTCATCATTATTTCAGAATACATAATAAATTACACAACAAGATTGTAAAAAAATATTAGTTTTGTTCCTTTGGAAACAAGGATAAATAATTAATACATAAGTGTTCTGCATTATCCCAAACATTTTTTTTCAATAAATTCACCCTTCTTAGTTTGATAATATATAATACATATCGCTAAAACCCGGGAAATGGAAACATAAAAAGGGTTTGATCTCATATTTTTATTAATGTTGTAAAGGGGGATTGTGTATGTGTATCATGGGTATATGTGTACGAGAACAAGATCATGAGAATAGAAGATCATACCATTCACAAAAAATATCATTTTCAAGAGTCATGGCATAAATATTTTTAGTTCACAGTACATGAATAGTAAGGCAATAAAGAGATTAATCCATGAAATAATAACAGAATTATATGAAATAGAATTTTTTTTAAACACATAAACATGTAATATCATTACAATAAGTCATGGTGCATCACCAAAAAATAACAGGGAACATTGTGGGGAGTAAAATTACTATGAGGGACAGACCATTGTCCCAAGTTATAATCATTTCCTTGTAAGGTATCGTGTTTCCCCATCTTCTATAGTTCATCATGATTAATGACTTAATTCCCAACATTTTATAATTTGATATAAATATTTAACCAATCATTTGGAGGGAGATATAAATCCCAATAATCATATAATCGAAAACATACATGTGTCTGGCTCGAGAACAAAAATCATTTAGTATATCTTAACACATGGAATGAAATAGATTTAAAAGACATCATTTAATAATAACATAACCCATGAAATGAAAATGGTTTCATAAATATTATACAATCATAAATATAAATCATTCTTAGAATGAATAATAATGGTAACACTGAATAATATCAATTAGAATATATATATATATATATTCAAATAATGTAATCATATAGTGAAAATAATTTATGAAAGATCAATTGAAAAACAATTTTCTGGAAAATATCTCTTAATATTTAAACATTTTTTATTTCATAAAATTATGATCATTTAAAAAAACCATTGTCATTGAGAATAATAATGTAATAATGTATTCAAATATTGGATACATTAAGGATTCATGTTGGTATAATATTATATTCATTCCATATAAAGTAAAAAATATTATATTCGTACTCTTATCAGAAAAGACATAAAGTTAAACATTTGGAAAATAAAAAATATATTCCTTTCAAACCATGTTTTAAAATTTATATAATGTATAAATTTTAAAATAGTGATCCATGGGTGAATAATAAAAAATCCAAAAAATAATAATAAAACATCGATGTCGAAGACAAATATTCCACTGTGTTTATTTAAAGTGAAACAATCATAGATATTTATGATAGAGGGAAATAATAAATTATCACTCCATAATTAGTAATGTGGTATTCTACATGGAAAATAATAAAATTATATGGAAATAAAAATACCATAGTATTAAAAATAATACTTATTAAAGACATTCTTGGGAAGAATATACACCCCACAAAAGACACATTTACATTATAAGGCACATGTCCCACAGAAATACAAATGAGAAAAAATCCCTTTCTTTATCTCCTAGTGCTCTTAGTATTCATTTAAAATTATTGTATAATAGATATAAATTTATTATAAATCTAGTATAAAACCATATTCAATTTCATTATAACATATCTTATTTACTTATTACCATCTATTACCTGTTTATAAACCATAATTTTTTATTGTGGTGTTTCGGGTAATTCCCTCTCATTTTGATTGGTTATTCCTGATCCACTAACTTAGATCATGATTTAGTCATTACTATAATGTGAAACGCAACAAAAAATCATATATATTCAATATATAAATATTTATAATAATTTATAATCAATCGAACTCTAAATTAGAATACATCACTTATGGAGATGATAGGTTTTCTATAAGCATGAATGATCTTTCTATTTAACTATCATACAGAATGAAAGTCAATAAATGATATATATATATATATATATATTAATTAAATTTTTTATATATAAATCATATATATCATATATAAATAGGATATCCATCATAATTCTTAACCATGAAAGGTGATAAAAGAAAAATGAACAACATCATTTCGTGAGATGGTAGTTCGCCATACACAAGAATAGTTTTTTCATTAAACATTTGATAGAATTTTGTGTGAGAGTAGGTAACCAATATAGAATATAAAAATAAAAATATATTTATTATATGTATGAAATTATTTAATAAATTTATAAGAATATATGAGGGTGGATAATGAAAATAAAACAAAATATCTTGTGATACGATGTTACCTCTTTTCTTGGTAACTTCTCTTAGTTTTCAAAAAAGGGATTTTGTTCCTGTATTTTTACACAAATGGAGAATTTTATTATTAATTTAGAAATTTTTTATGATATTTGGATAGATTATGTCTTATATTAATATATTTTTAGGAGTGAATAAAATAGAAAAAGATATTATCTTCTATAAGAGAAGTGAGGGGCTGTTGTGGATGTTCGTCAAAAGATTTATTTTCAATAAATTCAATATCAATAAAAATACCACTAAAAGTCCATATAATAGAGAATAAGATGATATAGGGTTTTAATTTCATAAAATAATAGATTTTATACATTTTTATATTATTTTGATCCTTATTATTTTGTTTTACCACTAGTTATCCTTTTTTAATTTTAACTAAGGTAACAATATTTTAAATATTAAAATATTTTCATTTTTAAATATGTGACGTTAATTGAATAATATATTATTTATTTATAAAATTTTGACCATATTATTATTTATTTTTATTTTTATAGTTTGGTTTATTATTTTTAACAAATTTCATAAAATATTATTTTCATAAAATATCATAAGTGCCAATATTTTTTCAATATTCAATACTATGACTCTAATAAAATCAAAATATAAATATAAAATCAAAAATTAATTTAATACTCCCATAAAATGTCATATTGACCTATAAAAATCTTATATAACCTAAATTAAGTTAAAGTATATATCTATTAATATTTCTAATATCACTTAATAGATTGTTTCATTAATTGAATAATTATTATATCATCATTTTGCAGTTATTTATGAAAAATATCTTTCAATTAATATTAAAAATATATTTATTTGGTATATATAAAAATTATATATTTTATAGTAATATAAATTGTCAATAATATATTCTATTAATAACCATACATAATGAATTCATCTTTTTAAAAGAATGTGTGGGACATTTTGTCAATCCCTTTGATTTTAATAATATCTAAATCATTAATATAGTCAAGAGTCTATTAAATAATAAACTAATAAATATTTATGTGTTATGGGTAGTATTATATTGATACAATAAAATTTTAGAAACTATTAGTATAGTTTTCTAATATATAATAATTATTTTTACCTTCAATTACCTGATTTACCCATAACTGTGGTAATAATGTTTACAAATGTTAAAATTCATATATTTACAAAATAAAAGGGCTGTAATTAATCAATTTGTACATTGTTATTCAATATATGGAATCCATTTTTCACAAGTCAAAACATAGAATTTGTTTAAATTAATTTTAAAATAATCTCATTGATAGAATGAGAAAAGTCTTTTTAAGGTAAAAATGTCTAAATGTTTGACATGTTTTTAAATCAACTTTCAATGTGAATTTTGATCCAATGATATAAATTGGATTAATTTATGTAAAAATTTACTATTTATACTCTAAAACCAATTAGACACGTAAATTAACTTTATAAATATGTTATATGAAAAAATATATTTCTAATTAAAATTAAGTAATTATTACTCTTCATATAAACAAAAAAAAACCAAAAAAAAAAGAAATTTTCAACCCAATAAAATTTGGATATCTTGTAATAAAAGAATAAATTTATTTAATTAATTATAATTCATAAAAGTTTCAATAACTATATTTAAAACCACTGTTCTATTAAAAGGGAACAAAACAACGATTTTAGAAAAAAAAATTATGCTTGAAAATTTATATGTTCCTATATACTATCAAGAAAAAATAAAATGATTTTTAAAAATTATATTTAATATATATTTTATTAATATAATATAAAATAGTTTATTTTTAACTTTATTGGTATAAAACACACATTCATGCATTTAAACATTTTTTTCAGCAAAATATTTCCATTGAATTTAAATAGGGTTTACTTGTATATACCAAAAATGCATAATTCAATTAGTTATGTTCATACCTATGATTATAAATATAAGGAATTAATTTTTTTGTTTAAATAATTAAAAAAAATTATTAAAATCATAGTGTTTCATATAAGAAATTATAATTTGATGTTTCATGTACTGCAAGATTAATATGGTGTATCATGTTACATAATAAAACCATGATAATTAATTTATTGGAAACAAATAATAAAAATTACGGGTGTTATAATCATTATCAAAAAAATAAGAAGGTTACCATTAATCAAAGAAAAGTGTTTCTGATGAATTCAAATATAGTAAGGTTATTTAAATTCTTGAATTTTCAAATGATAAGAGAGTATCAAAGAATGATGATAAGAAGGGAAAAGACATTGAAACTAGAACAAGCATGGAAAACCCTCATCTTGAGCCTAGTCATTCAGACCAGGATGACAAAATTTCTCAGAAATGTTTTGACATTATTTTTATAGATTTGACCATATTAACAGATCAAATTCTGTGTTTTCCAATTATTGAATCATGGTGTATGTTTCTTCAAGCATATTTAAATAAAAAATAAGAGTCACTCAATTTTTTGACAAAAATATTAATAATAATTTTGAACAATTTGAATGTTATCAAAAACTAATTCATGTATTATAAGTCCTTATATATTGAAATAGTGCAATTTTAGAACCAAATTTATATAAATATCAGGTTGAATGATTGTAAGGACCCGACCCCAGTTGCTCGAAGTTGGTTCCTTATTAGATTACGTTGGCATACATACAAGAAATATGAATCCTGAAAGGCCAATTAGTTTAGTATTATTGGAAACAAGATACATAAATAATTTCAACTTCATATAAGGTAATGAAAAACAACACTAATTTATTCCACTAGATTCATCACATCTCTTATATTATGCTTGCAAGTCATTCATAAAATACTTCTTCATGTACTGTGAAAATGAAACATAAGAAAGGGGTGAGATCAAACGCTCAGTAAGAGTAAGAAATATAGATGAAGATAATATAAACATTAGACATGGTGAATAATTGAAAATGCATGCCTTTAATAATAAACATGAACACATTATGGAAGGAATATGATCTGAGTAAATAATTCCATAATAAAACATAATCAGGTGTATTCTAATAGTTGAATTACCACATGAAATATCAATAGTTGAACTCATAACAATTCAATGCATAATTTCGGACATTTTGAATAATTTTTTCGAGGCCTTGTCCAAGACGTCAAATGATTAAGGCCCGGTCCAAAATCTATATCACATTGTGAAAGGCCTCGGCCAATTCCATATCTATTTGTCTCATGAGACCATATGATGCATCGAGGGGCTATAGCGGGCCACACCCATCACATAAAAAGTACAATTAATTCCTTATATGATCGGGGATCAATATAAACAACATATACATTCACATTGAAACTATAATATGAAATGTAACAAACTTTCCCGAATCATAAAACATAAAACCCTAACTATTCCGAGTAATATGGTGAATGGTTTTAGGATAGATCATCCACAATATTGTTTGTCATAAACCATTAATTAAAATATGGTAGATGACTTCATAAATGATTAAACCCAATAATACCATGGAATCAACAAGAGTGTGGAATTAGAAGAAAACACTCTTATAAAATCATTAAGCAATTCTTGTGATAAATACTCTTTTATTTTGAAAAGAAGAGTTCTTTTCGAAAAAACTTTGTATAAAACCATAAGTTTATTAATATTTTATTTTCCTATTAAAATGAGTGATTTTATAAGGATAATTGTTCTCAATAACCTATTATTGATTTCCCTTGAAAATAGATAAGAATTTGAGAAATTCCCTTAAATTGGGCATGTATTTTGGAAACAGTTTTGGAAGTTCCTTTAAAAACTTGTAACTATACATAAAATAAGGAAGCATTATGGTTTTCAAACATATATATGATGCTCAAAAAGAACATATTATGAGTACATAACAATAAATAAGAATTACATCGAGGTAATTAGACAATGAAATTATCCCGAATGAAAATGGAAGTTCGGGTGGAAAAACCCTTACCTTAACTCCAAACGTGTTATGCTCTTGTATTTAAGCTCCTATAAAAAGAAATTATATTTTTTAATAACTTATTTCAGAAACTATTATTCATATGTTTAGCTTTCCATAATTTTGGTTAGTTCATTTATGTCTTTATTGACAAGTTATTGTATTGAATTTCATCGTTCTGGAGTGTTCGTTTCCCTTATTTTCATATTCGGTTCACTAGTTTTGAAGTAGTGAGGTGGAATGGATGTCAATCTCAGGAATTGGAATTATATATAATTTATGAACGTAAATAGGTTTTATTTTTCATTTATATAACTTGGTTACATGGAACGTGGATGAATTATCATATATAACTTTAATGATAATTACTTCGCTTAATTTGTGGGTTTTGATTACAACGAACTCATTTTTCATTATAACCAAACACCATTTTAATAAAGGGATTAAAGAATCATAAATAGGTTATATAATATATAATAATATGGTTAAACAATAACAAGAGTAGTTTCATGACCAGAATTTATAATGATAAATGAAATCAAAATTCCTTCGTCATTGAATGTGTAAAATTGACACATCTCATATGGTGTTCTTGCTACTAGTATAAAAGAAGGTAAAAAGGGGAACTTGTTGATAACTTCTTATACTATAATTAAAACATTATTGTACATATAAGTTACTGGATTAATCATAAAATTTGGATAAATAGAGGTAATATAAAAAGAAAACAAATGAACTTGAAAGGAAAGAAAAAGAATTGAAAATATGAATTTACCTCTTGAACCAAACTTCCTTGAGAACCTCCTTAAGGGGGTGTTTTTTCCTTTTAATGAGACCAAAGCATTCTGGACGTGGGAGAGGAGGTTGGGAGGGTATTTTTCCTGATTTTGGATAAGAAAAAAGGCATTAGAGGTGTGATTTGGAAGAGGGGTGAGAGGGGGTTTTTAATGTGGATGAGAGAGGGGATTTCTTAATATAAAACTCATTAATTAATTATTTCATCACAAGAAAATTAATAGTAATCATTCCATGGAAAATAATAGTAACATTATCATTTTAATTCGGATTAAGGGTGGTGAAATCAGCCATGATGATAGGAATAGTCTATTTAGCTTATAATGTTTATATATGGTAAATTACCGTATTTTACTATTCATCAAAAAATCATGTATTTAATAAAAATCCAAAAAATTCACCCTAACCATTTTTCGACGTGTAGAATCAATAAATGAAGTCCATTTTTCAAAATTAATTCTCTAAAGATAAATAATTTAATATTTAATTAAATTCTAATTTATTATTAAAAATAAGTTTTAAAACGTTGTTTCTTCATTCGGTTATCTGCATAGCTCTTTTGCCTACTTTGAGATATTTTTATATGGTTATGGATAATCTTCACCTTTTACGTTGATTCTTCAACAAGTTCTAGACCCACGAGCTTTCTTTCACCAACATCATCCCATAAAGTGGGTGTATGACATCCCCTCCAACATAATGCTTTAAAGGATGTCACTTGTATACATTAATGGAAGCTATTTTTGTTGAAAAATTCTACAAGAGGAAAATATTGATCCCACATGCCTTGAAAATCAAGTGAACAAGACCTCAACATGTCTTCCACTGTTTGAATTGTCCGTTCTGATTGTCCATCAGTTTGTGGGTGGTAGGCAGTGCTCAAAAGAAGATCAGTATCTAGGGCCTTTTAAAAACATTTCTAGAATCTGGACGTAAAACATGGATCACTTTCATAAACAATTGATATGGTTACACCATGAAGTCTCACAACTTCATTAATATAGTTTGATATATGTTCATGTGGTAAATCTTCTCTTATAGCAAGAGAATGCGATGATATGTTAAGACGGTCAACAATGACCCATATTTCATCATTCCTTCTAGGAGTCTTTGGTAGTGCAATGACAAAGCCCATCATGATATTATACCATTTCCATTCAGGTATGGGAAGAGGTTTCAATACACGTCGAGGTTGTTTCCATCCAGCTTTCACTTGTTGGAAAACCATACATCTTGACACAAAATCAACAATCTCCCTCTTCATGTTGTCCCACCAAAAATGTTCCTTCAAATCACTATAAATCGTAGGGATACCAGGGTGTATAGAGAAACTATAAGTATGAGAATAATCCAACAATTCCCTCTTTAGATCAGGTATATCGGGAACACAAAGTCTCTTCCCATATTTCAAAATTCCATCTTCATATATGAAGCCACTCAATCTCCCATCATTCATAGATTTAATCATTTTTTGAAACCCCTCATAATCAGCCCTAGAACATTTTAGCCTTTCTAGTAGATATGGTTTAGCAACCATTTGTAAACACATTTATGTTTCACCTTCCATGGTTATTCCCATATCCATCCTTACTAGATTTATGAAAACAGGATCCTTTTCAACTATCATCATGCTCAAAACTCCATGATTCTTTTTTCTCAATGCATCTTCCACCTTATTTTCCTTCCTCGGGTGGTATTGTATCGTGAAATCATAATCCTTGAGTAGTTCATGCCATCTCCTTTAACTCATGTTGAGTTCTTTCTGTCAGAAAATATACTTCAAACTCTTGTGATCAGTATAAATCTCACATTTTTCACCATAGAGATAATTTCACAATATCTTCAAAGAAAATATTAAAAAAGCTAACTCAATATTAGGATTAGGATAGTTTTGACCATGAATTTTTAGATGTCATGATGGATAAGAAATAACCCTATCATTTTACATAAGGACACAACCAAGTCCTTTCTTTGAAGAATCACTATAAATAACAAACCTGTCAATCCCCGATGGCAGAGTCAATATTGGAGCATTGACTAATCTACTCTTCAGTTCTTTGAAACATTTTTCAAAATATTTTTTCAAAACAAATTTATCCCCTTTACATGTGAACTTCGTTAGCGGGTTATCCAGTTGGGCAAAATTATGTATGAAATAACGATAAAAATATACTAATCCAATAAAACTGCCTACCTCAGTTAGGTTTTTTGGAGTGGTCCAATCTTGGATTTCCTTTGTCATTGCAGGATCAATTAGGATTCCATCCGTTGAGACAATATGGTCACGAAATGAAATCTTCTGAAGCCAGAATTTACACTTGCTAAACATCCCATATATTTAATGTCTTTTAAGAGTCTTCAGGATAATACGCATGTGATTTTCATGATCCTTGTAGATTTTGTAGTATACCAGGATATCATCAATAAATAACACTACAAAATCATCATGATATTCCTTGAAAACTCTGTTCATTAGATCCATGAAGATAGAGGGTGAATTTGTCAATCCAAAAGGCATTACTGTAAACTCATAATGGCATACCTAGTTTGAAAAGTTGTTTTCGGAATGTCTTCCTTCTTCACACTCAACTGATGATATCCAGATTGAAGGTCAATCTTTGAAAAGTATTTACCTCCATGTAGTTGGTCAAATAAATCATCAATGCGAGGTGGTGGATACGTGGTATTTATTGTTATAGCATTGATCTCCTTGTAGTCGATACATAACCTCATAGATTCATCTTTCATCATAATAAAAATTATAGGGGCTCCCCCTGGAGAAACAGTAGGCGGATAAATCCATTATTACTCAATTTTTCTAGTTGATTCATTAGTTCCACTAGTTCCATAGTGGCCATTCTATAAGGGGTCTTCGACATGTGCCTTGAACCAGGAATTAAATCAATGGAAAACTCAATTTCTCATTGTAGAGGATGTCCAGGTAAGTCTTTTGGAAACACATCAACATATTCTCTCACAACAGGTACATACACTATTTGAAGATTCCTTTCCTCAACCACAGTTATTACATTCTCTTCCTCCCCAATAATTGAATTTATTTGATCTACTGGGGGTGGATCTAGAGAAGAATTATGTGGTGACGATTCTGCTATAAAGATAATGTGTTCATTATCATCGTCATCAAAAATCGTAACCTCCTTCTTCTTACAATATGTTTTTTCATCATGATCCGAAAGCTAATCCATACCGAGGATTATATCGAATTAAACCATGGGTATGATGATGAGATCAACAGATAAAGAACATTGGTATGCCCTATTAGGAACAAATTGACAGAACTTTGTAGCAATGATACTTCCATTAAGATTTTTGACTGACAACTCCCTTGTTAAATCAAATTCGAAATATCTAATTTTCGTAGAAAATTTGGAAGATATGAAACAATACGATGCTCCAGAAACAAATAATGCATTGGCTAAGATTGAGGAAACTATCAAAGTAAATTCCACCACATCACATGGAACTTCAACCTCTGCAGTTGTAATCACATATGATTTTCCTTGATCCCTTGGCCTCTTCTGTTGCATATTTCCTTGATGGTTTGGAAAATTATTTTCATAGTTCCCCATCACCTGACAATTATAGCATTTAACATCATTGGATTCCTTCTTTCCTTTGCAATCACCAGCAAGATGGACTTTCTGACCACATATGTAGCATCCTCCTTTTCCTTTTAAGCAAGCACTGGGGTATTTACTTCCACAATTATTACATGGTGGAAATTCAGCTCTTCCGTTCTTCCCTGTTTCCTTATTTCCTTTCCCATGGATTTCTACAGCCCTCTTATTTTCTTGTTTTCCCTTAAAGTCATAAGACATATAAAATTCTTTTTCATTCTTTATAGCACATAAAACTATATCGTCATATGATGAAAAAAATTTGGAGACTAGTTCCCACCGGAGGAATGGATTTAGGTCATCAAAGAATCGATCGATTTTGCCCCTTAGATTTCATATGTAGTCCACAAAATGTCTTGAAAGCCTTGTAAAGATGGATTCATACATGGTATCATTTTCATCCTCCTTTTGCCTCAGATTCCGGATTTGTGTCTACATATCATCTCTTTGTTCTTGAGGGGAATATTTTTCTTAGAATATTTCCTTAAAATCCCTCCATTCCATCACTTCTATTTATTCCTCCTCTTTTGTGTTTTGGATTAATGACCACCACTAATCCGCATCTACTGACAGAAAATATACTTCCTTGACAACCTTCTCTATTTCATTACATCCCAAAGAGAAATATCTTCTCAGTGGAACATATAGATTTCTCTTCTACAAATGGGTTTGTAGTCCCATTGAATTATGGAGGCTTTTGACGCATAATGCGATCCAGAATGTCACCTACACATGGTGGATCTGGATGATCCATACAAGTAAGGTTATTATTCATAACCTGAGTAAGTTATCCAAATATTGTTATGAGTTTCTCAGCACCAGTTACAGCACCAGAGAAAACATCCTTATCTTGCATTGGAGGAAAATCCCTATAGGGGACACGTGCATTCGTACGACTTCCATTCCGTCCACTAGGCGCCATACCAATATAATGGCATACACTATATTGGGTTTTAAATAACAATGTATAATATTAACTAAAAAATACTCAAAAAAATTGAGACCCTACGAATGGATAATCCCATATTCACAAAATGGATTCTTTGAGGAATATTTACATTAAACTCATTCATAATGGATTGAAATGAAAATGTGAATTATCCTAAGCATATCCCCCAGGAGTTTCATGACTAATAGTGCATCAAGGCCCATTGTCATGCACCATTTCTCATTCGAGTCTAGCTCAAAGCGGTGTTTTTGTGTTTTACCCCTAGATACATCTTTGCCAGAGATGCCTCTACCTGCTCGTATCCAAACAGGGATGTATTTCTTGAAATATCCGAAAAATATATTCCCTACCAAAATAAAAGTATGTTATTGTATGTATATCCTCAATTAATAACTTAGGGACTCCTCCCTAATTCTATGTTTTGAAAATCTAGTTCCCATGTATTCTACTAAACTTCTTTTGATACCCACTGTAAGGACCCGACCCGAGTTGCCTGGATTTGGTGCCTTATTTGATTACGTTGGAATACATACAAGGAATATGAATCCTAAAGGACCAAGTAGTATATTATTATTATAAACAAGATACATACATAAGTTAAAAATTACATAAGGTAATGAAAAAACAACACTAATTTATTCCACTAGAGTCATCAAATCACCTAGATTATGCTTGCAAGTCACTCATAAAATACTTCTTCATGTCCTGGGAAAACAAAACATAATAAAGGGGTGAGCTCAAACGCTCAGTAAGAGTAATATATACAGAAAAAGATAATATTAAAATTAGGCATGGTAAATAATTGAAAACACATGCCTTTAATAATAAACATCAACACATTATGGCAGGAATATGAGCTGAATAAATAATGCCATAATATAACATACTCATGGGTATTCTGCAAGTCAAATAACCACATGAAATATCAATAGCCAGACTCATAATAATGGAATTAATAATTCCATACATTCTGATTCAGTTTTTCAAGTCCACGACCAAGACGTCTAATGATTAACGCCTCATCCAATATCTATATCATTTTGGGAAAGGCCTCGTCCAATTCCATGTCTATTTGTCTCATTAGACCTACTAATGCATCGAGGGGCTATAACGGGCCTCACACATCACATAACAAGTCCAATCCATTCCTCATATGAGCAGGAATCGACATAAACAATATATACATTCATATTGAAACTATTATATTAAATGTAACTAACTTTCCCCAATCATTAAAAATAAAACACTAACCATTCCGAGTAATATGGTGAATGGTTTTAGGATAGATCGTCCACAATAGAGTTAGTCATAAAACATTAATTAAAATATGGAAAATGACTTCATAAATGATTAAAACCAATAATACCATTGAATCCACAAGAGTGTTGAATTAGACGAAATCACGCTTATAAGATCATTAAGAAATTCTTGAGATAAATACTCTGTTATTTCGAAAAGAAGAGTTCTTTTGGAAAAGTATTGGTATAAAACCAGAATTGAATTATGATATTAATTTCATAATAAAATGAGTTATTTTATGGGGCTAATGGTTCTCATAAACATATAATAGATTTCCCTTGAAAATAGATAAAAATTTGAGAAATTCACTTAAATCGGGCTTGAATTTTTGAAACAGTTTTGAAAGTTCCATTAAAAACATGTAACTATCCATAAAATAAGAAAGGATTCTGGTTTTTTAACATATATATGATACTCACACCAAAAATATGATGAGTACATAACAATACATAATAATTACATTGAGGTAATTAGACAATGAAAGTATCTCGAATGAAAATGGAAGTTCTGGTGGAAAACCCCTTACCTTAACTCCAAACGTGTTGCGATATTGTACTTAAGCTCCTGGAATATGAAATTATACTTTTAATAACTTATTTTAGAAACAATTTGACGTTCATTTAGGTTAACATAATTCTAGTTAGTTTATTTATGTCATTATCAACAATTTATTATATTGAATTTCATTGTTCTGGAGTGTTCGTTTCTCTGATTTTCATATTCGGTTCACTTGTTTTTAAGTAATGAAGTGGAATGGATGTAAATCTCCAGAATTGAAATTATATATTATTTATGAACATAAACAGGTGTTATTTTTCATTTACATATCTTTGTTACACGGAACGAGGTTTAATTATCATATACAACATTAATGATAATAGTTTCTGTTATTTTTTGGGTTTTGAATACAACAAACTCATTTTTCATTATAACCTAACAGCATTTTAACAAAGGGATTACAGAATCTTAAATCTGTTATATTATATATGATAATCTGGTTCAACCATAAGAAGAATGGTTTCATGACCAGAATATATAATGAAAAAAAAAATCGAAAGTCCATCATCCTTGAATGTGTAAAATTGACACATCTCAGATGGTGTTCTTACTTCTAGTATAAAAGAAATTAAAAAGCGGGAGATGATGGTAAATTATTCCACTATCATGAAAACATAATAGTAAATATAAGTTATAGGATTCATCACAAAATTTTGAAAAATAGAGGTAATAGAAAAAGAAAACAAATAAACTTGAAAGGAAAGGCAATGAATTAAAAAGAGGAATTTACCTCTTGAACTGAACTTCCTTGAGAACCACCTTAAGGGAGAGGTTTTGGACTTTTAATGAGACCAAAGCATGCTGGATGTGGGAGAAGAGGTTGTGAGGGTATTTATCCAGAATTTGGAGAAGGAAAAAGTCTTGAGAGAAGTGATTTGAAGAGGGAGTGAGCGGGGTTTTTTATAGTGTAGGAGAGAGGGGATTTCTTAATATAAAACTCATTAATTTATTATTTCTTCACAAGACACGTAATAGTAAGTATTCTAGGACCAAGAATAGTAATTTTGTCATGTGAATTCGTATTAAGTGTTGTGACATCATACATGATTCTAGGATTATTCTATTTATCTTATAATGTATATATAAGGTAAATTACCGTATTTTACAATTCATCAAAAAATCAAATATTTCAGAAAAATCCCAAAAATTCACCCGATCCATTTTTTGACGTGTAGAATCCAAAAAATAATTCCATATTTCAAAAATAATTTTCTAAATATTATTAATTTAATATTTAATTAAAATCATAATTTATTATAAAAGACCATTTTTAAAACATTCATTAACTTTTTCTAAAATATAGGTATATCGTAATTTCAACTTGAATATTATTTATATTTTATCATAGGTAAGGTTACTATTCATTATGACATATCAATATTCATAAGGGTATGTTAATATTCATCAGGGTAGGTTAATATTAACCAAAAATTATGTTTTTCTTATTGGACTCTAAATAACTTACTAATCATGACTGTGTATGTCAAAATTTTGAAATTGACATCAGAGAAGTGACAAACTTACGTTTTATTTGTACCATAGCACTTAATAGTTAATATTCTTATGACATATTTATAAGAAAGTAATTTTCATTAAACAATACTAGGTTGTTACAATGAAGATATATTTTTGGATTTGAAACACAATTTTATAGAATCAACTGAATCCATCAATATTATTTACACAGATAAAGATGATATAGATAAGTTTGATAAGAAATTCATAGATTTTATAGATGAACAAATTGTGGATTTCAATGTCTTAAAACAATAAGTTTAGAATTTTGAGATAGAAATTACCCATCTCAGATCATGTGAGTCCAAAACATTCATTATGAATATAGGTAGTAGAAAGTATTCTGATTGGATGAAGTGTCTAAAAGCTGATGTTCAGATATAGGATGATCGGGATGAAATGGATTCAAAGCATGAGAAAAATATTCTTGAGTTCAAGAAGATTGATTCCATTATGAAAAACCTAATGAAGGAAGGATGATTTTTTCTTTAAACTCTGGATTTATTTTTATAGAATTTTATTTACGATAATGAAGGAATTACATTTCATCCAAATTTTATTTTATTTGATGACTTCCAATACTGATTGGTTAGATATTCTTTCATATTTACATGGATGATTATTATGTTCAATATCATTTTATATATTATTTATATAAAAATTCATGATACATCAGCTTCTTCCCCCTTACGTTTAAAAAATAACCAAGGGGATAATATTTTATCCAATAGAGAGAATATTTTATTATGTGAGATATTTTTAATGGATGGATATTATACTTAGGGGAGATGTATTACATAGGTGAGATGTTTTTATTTAAAAAATAATTAATCTATTATTATTCATCCTATTCAAAAGAGTTATAAACTCAACGGCAGGTATGTTGATAAGAATAACATCAATGTTTTTAAAATATCTTAGGGAATTATGTTTCTCAGTTATTTTCCAATTTATTTTTTGCGATTTGTGATTTCGAAATAAGGGTGATTGTGGTGTCAGAAGTATTATTTCCTACCATTCTATTCCATTATAATTTTTTATATCACAAACACATTCATAAAACCCTATTTTCTAAATTTTTATTTCCCATGTTTTTTAGTATGTTTTTTGAAAACAATACATTTTATTGTACATATAAAATGTTATACTACATTAAGAATTTAAAAATATTATTCTTCATTTGATAATAAGATTGAGAATCCATCTGATTAATCAGACATTACTTTAATTCGACTAGGAGTTGGAATTATTTACTATTTATTATATTGAAACAAGTCATGACAATCATACTGATTTTGGTACCGATATGTTGGAATAACCCTCATAAGTATTACCATGTTTAAATATTATAATATAGTACATTGGCCAACTCTATGATTATAATTTAAATAAATAGAATAGTTTTTATTAAAAGTTATGTCATTTTCCCTATAATTATGTTAAAGAAATATAATGTTGCAAATTTAGTTACTATAGAACATTGGGAGATACCATGAAATAGTTGACCAATGACATTGAAACTAATTCAAAAATATAATCATTATATATTCATATAGATATTTCAATTTACTTCATGAATTCAGATCAGATATATTTCCCACCTCTTGTCTTTGGATGTTCTCTCTACATTAATATCTATTTCAAAATCGTTGTAATATTTTATAGTGTTTTATTTGTATGGATTCCTTAGAATGTTTTTTTATTTTTATCTTTTTTAATTTTATTTCTCATCTAATCAATTTCATTATTGAGGTATTCAGGTGATATGATGATAGTGAATCTAATCCATCATATTGAGGTCTTCTAAGGATTGGAAAAAATACGTTAATCATCGTATCTAGGGCTACTTGGGATATGAAAAAAGTTATTATTCTGATTATTATATCGAGGTATTTTTGAGTATGGAAATATTAACATTAAAATTAGTATAAAAACATTGATACATTTAGATATGAATATTGATTATTCAACTTTTATTGTTAAAATAGTTATTTCGTTTCATAGTTATTGGATGTAATTTTTACTATTAATAGATATTTGAATTCTTTTTTACATGGTTTTATTCCACTATGAATGTTAGATAATGTAATTCTCCATACATATCATTCAATATAAATTATTTTATAATTAGAATTGTGATTATGATAAACATGCACCAATATAAATCATATCTATTATGATTATGTTATTCATTTGGATCATTAGACAAAGTATAAGTATGATAAATTTACATTAACATGTTTTTCATTGGATTAAACTATTTAAACATCAATTAACCCTATAAGTATATACATCTATGAAACAATTACCATCCTAAAACCTTTTATTTCTTGTTTATTATCAATTCCTTAATAAAATCTTATTTCATATAATAATTTTTAATATTTTCTATATTTTTAAATTTGTTACGTAATATATTTTTACCTCGATCATCGTTCCATAATATTTCAAATGATAAAAATGATTTAATAATCCCATATACTTTTTAAATATTTATTTGGAATACAGAATATTTATATTCTGAAAATGAATCACATCATTCATAACGAAGGCATGTTATACGTTACATGAACATTGTTTCCCTATTTTCATTGAATGAATATAAGAAATGTAAGTAATTTATTACCTTTAAATAATAGTTTTTATGTCATATATATGAAATATGTTTATAATAAAAAGTTCTTTTTCCCTTTCATGTAATGTGTAAGTGAGGAGTGAATCAAACTATTTCATGAGGCGGTAGTTCACTGTAGACACAAGAGACAACATAATATTCACATGGAATATAAATTAAGAAGGTATATGTGAAATAATAATTATAGAAGTATAATTATTTCCTAAATATCAGATTGATATTTTAAAATAAATCATTATAATTAGTTTGAATAAGTGGTTATAGAATGGAAATTACATTGTATCACGAGATGGTAGTCTTTTGTTCACAAAGTCGATGGTTTTCTTTCCCATTTGATTGAGGAAGTGGTGAATATAGGTTATTAAATTATCATAATAAGATATCACTATATTGTATATACAAGTTATATTATTTTATAATAGTTTTATAGAATTTTACGGAGTCATAAGGAGAAATAAAACAAAAAAACTATTAATAACATTACATCTTATTCAAAGATCCACTTTAGGTTTTTAAATATAGAATTATGCGATGTGTTTTCAGAAAAATAGAGCCTCGAAGATGTTAAGGGGGGATTATAAAATATATTAGGGATGCTATTAGCGGATATAAATGGTTTATGAAGTGTAAAGAAGATTGGAGAGTGAGTAGCCATTTATAATTAGGGGAGAGGACCCATATAATATATTTGATAAGAAAGAAGTGTACTGACATTTTTCACACATATATAGGATAAAAAAAGGATCATTATCAATGAATTTTGTGATAAAGTCACAATATAGACCCAAATTGGGAGTATGAAAAATTTAAAGGTTATTTAATCCTTATCTTGGTATTTTTAACCCCATTAATCATGTTTTATACTAAACATCAGTAATTAATTTTTACTGTTTTTACGATTCAATTTGATCAAAAGATATATTGAGATTATTATATAATATTTATTATTTATATTCCAAATATGGACTCCATTTCATTAAATTATATTAAATGAATTTTGTAAATGTAATTTAATGTTAAACCCACTGAGAAGAGGAAGAATATGTTTTCAAAATAGTAAATTTTTATTACTGTTGAATGTTTTAATATGAAAATTAATTATAAAATTGATTTAAATGACATAATTTGATTAAGTAATATACATTGGAAATGATTTTATAATAATATTTTTTGAAAATATGGATATTTATAATTTATATAAATTGAAATAGAGTTTTTTATAAAAACCATTATTTTTCAGTATATTATAAACAATTATGCTTTAAAATAATTATAAAAATTACACAATAAAAAAACTTGACATGGTCACTATTGAAATGATGTGAATTCTCCCAAACACAAATTATAATATTATAATACATTTTTTCAAGATAATAAATAAAATAATGTGTTATGAGAAAATAGTTTTTTAGGAACATATTAATAATTTATAAAAAATATTTATTCATTTATGAATAACATTTATTTGAATATAAAAATTTTATTTCATTTTAATAATGATTTTATTAATATTTATTCCACCAAATATAATGGATATATTATAATATTCAAGTTAAATTAATAATATTAATAGTATACAATAATTTATTGAAATTTTTTATTTCAAGTTACACATGCTTTCAATGAAATAAAATTTACATGAAAAAATAATTTCCTAAAAATCAAGGAATTACATTATACCAAACATTAAATTAATTTATTCATCATAATTAAATCACTTTCATAAAAACATCTTTGTCTAAATTTTCCTTGATGCATCCACATCTTCCAAAATAGCTTCCTCAAGATAGTAGTATCTCCAAAACAAATTGACCTAGTGATTATTATTATTTTGTATAAATTTAATCATATGATCCACCATCTTTACTAGTTATTCGTGATAAGAAAAATCATAACATGATTTTATTACTTTTGAGTTCATCATATGTGATAGAAAATTTATGTACATCCTCTAGAGAGACACATGGAATGCATTTTGAACTTGAGAGAGGTTATATGGAACCTCTAATCAACAATCTACCACCTTAATATGATCATGATTTTCAAAGGGACTAATATACATAGTAATTAGTTTTATTGTATTTAAAAATATAATTACCTTAATTTTTTGATGAATTCATAATAAATTTAAATTCCATATCACAGTTGTGGTTGTCCGAAATTTTTTTCTACTTACATTATACTGCCTTTATGTTTTTCTGATCGGTCTAGCCTTCTCTTAAATTTTTACCACTACGTATATTCCCAATATAGCTATTTCATTGACATCAACTCATGATATTAGATTTATACACTTATATCCATGGTGGGTTTCATAAGTTTCCCTCTGAATTCTTGAGTGAGATCTATTTTTGTATGATAACTCAACTAGAGGATGTTTTTAATCCTAACCAACATCAAAATAAATTGAAAAATATTCTAGAATATCAAGTAGGGTTTGAATTATTTTTTTACACATACCATCTATCTAAGGATGGTATGTAGTGTTCAAACACAAATTTTTATCGTGATTTTACTCATGAATTCACCAGAACATTATGGTAAAGCTCGAATTCAAATAATATACAATGTAATGTTATACTTCATGAAGCCATTCAACATCTTTAATGTAAATCACGGACATATGATCTTGTGATTAATTTTATCTAAAAGGTATGAAGTACAATAGTATTTTAATATTATTAAATAATACCCATATAGAAATATTTCATTTATATGTTTTAGGTATTATGATGTCCCAATTCATGGTGATGTTTTCCCATTTCCATCCATGTGTTGTGAGTGTTTTAAAATCCCCGTAGACATTTGTCTCCCTAGCATAACTTGCTGTCAAACCATGTATAGAGATACATACTCCTCAGTATGTCTCTATATGTTTTCCCCCTATAAATACTCTTTATCATAGTCTATTGGTATTCAATATACCCTAAACTTCCATAATTATGCATTCAAGGCTCACATCCTTTCTAAATCTAATGAGTTTTACTCAAAATATAGGTCATCCTTTTTCTAAAAATATTTTAATATTATTCATGTAACACTACCATATTTCTCTAACCCATAATTACCTCAATATCAAATATAATAAATATATATATGTTACCAATTGTATAATCCTATGTCTACTAAATTTTATGTAATTCCACCTCAAAGAACATATAGAAAACCAAAGGGTTGTATTTCCCAACATGTTTCCCATAATATTCTTAATAATGACCAACTCCACTCACATAAAACCTAAAAAGGTGTTTCTAGGAAAATAGACTTTTGATAATAAATAAACTCATAAATCTGTAATGAAATACATAATTCATTGGTTAATATTATATATATACATATATGATTTGAAATTTGTCATCTATCATTATTCATTATATAAGTTATTATCTTAGAAAAAACATTTCCATTGGAAGCATTGTTTTATCCTTGTAAAGATAGAATATCAACTGTTATATCATTATTCTAGAATACATGTATAGGTAGATAATAAATTCTTGTAATAACATCAAATATCACAAATGGATAAATTATAATATTTTTATATGGATTATTATATGAAAATAAAAAATTATATTCCAAAATAAGGACTAAAGAATAAGTTTTCCATAATTAAAATGATTCACATAAAGAATTTTGATTTTCTAAGCCATCCCATGTTTATTTTACTTTAGATTTTGTTGTGATTTATCATTATGATTAGATATTAGGTTTGGGAATTGATTCAAATAATTCCCAAACTCTTTGAATTTGAAACAGTAGAGTGTGGGTGAGGAATTCTGTAGATATTTGATTTAGTTCTCATCATTAGATAACCTCGTCCTATATCCTCGACAATAATCCACATGATGAATTATCCTTCAATACATGAAACAATAATTTTTACCGTTAAGGGAATTCCCCACATTTCATTCTACCCTAATAGTATGAATGAATGGACTTCTTCACTATATGGTTTATGGGGTTTTAATTTTATTCTGTAGTTCTTCTATTCTCAAACCCAATAAATTTATTGGAAAACACAATATCAATTTCTTCTCTGATAGCTCATATAATTATTTATTCACAGATATTTAATTCCATTAATGATAATTTCTTTTGAATACATCGTTTTTGGAAACAATGGAATTGATCGACCTTATATTCTACATAGATGATAGTTCAATATATTTTTGTTGAATGTATTGTATTATTTTATAGATATGTACAAAAAGATTCAAAATCCATTTTATTTATCTTAAAAAATTCCATCTCAAATTTTTATGAATATTTTGAAGATTTTAAATATTGAAAAATAATATATTATTCTCATCTCACTCGTTGAATTCAATTTTTTTCACAATTTCTTGATAATTTTGTCACGACCCGTCCTCGGGGCCCGTGCCGTGACTACCCCAAGCCCGCCTTCCATAGGCCAGGGGCTGGCGACTAGCACCAAAGGCGTAAAATCCCGATAACTGGGAAGGCATTGCCTTTATAAAGAAAACAAGCACCACAGAGTACAAGCGGAAGTAAAACACTAAGTACAAAAAGAAGAGCTGAAAAGTAAAAGGGGCCGGAAATACAAGCCCAACTGTAAAGTACAACTCGAAAGGGAAAAACAGCGACTAAAAAGTAAAGCTGCTACGTTGAGATGTCCACTGGAAATTCCCACCTGAAGGGTGGGTACAGATAGCTCCTCTGCTCCACGGGTTCCGCCATCCGCTCCGAGTATGTCCCGCCCAGTGGTCTGCCTCTGTGTACCGCCTCGTCGTATAGTCCACCTCCAGGTACCGTCCAGTCCTCGAACACTCGGCCTCTGCCAGCACTGTCCGTCGTCTGCAACCAACACAACGAGGTGCGGGCATAGCCCGTGCAGGGGTGAGTATAACGATACTCAGTAGGGACCCCGAGACCCTCAAGGTCTCACAAAAACCAACAAGGATAAACACAAGAAGATCTCAACAGATAAACTCTACTTAGGTATATGCCCATACATATACCTAAGTTATCAAGTAACCCATCTCAATCATGAGGAAACACAAGAATTGTGAAATCGACGGATAACCACTACCCGGGTATATGCCCATACATATACCAAAGTTAGCAAGGGACCCATCTCAATCAAAAAGTAACACAGGGTCAAAAGTCTCAGCTCAAACCAGGATTTTCATTATCGAAACCGTAACTGCTGAAGAGCCCCGTCTCTGAAGTGTGCAGTAGTCCTGACACGACTCCGAGGTACTGCTCACTAACCTAAGACTGCTGAGGTACTCCTCCTGTCGAGTACTGCGGGTTTGCGGCCAACTACCTGGCGCTCCGTCCGCTGAGGGTCTGTCGCCAAATACCGGGCGCTACCCAGATAGCCTGCTGAGGTACTCTCCGGACGAGTACCGCGGGTCTGCACTGTCACACACGTACTCCGTCCGCCATGGGTCTGCACCTCAGAAAGTAGTGCTCCGTCCACTGGGCTAGTCGACTCACTCCAAGTCGAGTCGGTCAAGCAGTCGTCAGGTCTCAGCTAGTTACACGGTCTCCGTACTCTGCACGCTCGTCTCCGGGAGGGTCCGCTCCACGAGCTACTGTTCGATACTCCAAGTATCACAAAGTCCCACGAAGAAGTGTCTCAAAAGTCCGTCTCGTCACAGGGGTCTCAACGCAACAGACGGCGCGTCGATCGGACGCCCGGTCTGTGAGTTATTAGCCTTTTCGTCCCAGGGGCCCGGTTGGTTTCGTGAGCGAACCAAACCCGGCAGTATCTCAACTGTACCCCGAACTCTCATAGGGTAAACTCATAGGGACCGTTTCTCATCGTGATCATCAACGCCGCTGACGGTTCGTCAGACGGACGTCCTGTCTGAAAGATAACAGCTTTTCCCGTTCCAGGGGCCCGGTTGGATTTCGGTGCGATCCAACCCGGCCACTATCCAACTGCATCCAAAACTCGGGCGGAGGGTGCCAAAAGTTTCGTATCGTCAAGAGGAAGTCAACGAAACAGACGGCGCGTCAATCGGACGCCCGGTCTGTGAGTTATTGGCATTTTCGTCTCTGGGGCCCGGTTGGTTTTTAAGGAAAAACCAACCCGATCGTACTCCACCTGCGTCCGAACCTCGGGCGGAGTATGCCAAAAGATCCGATTCACTAAGAGGAACACAACGCGACTGACGGCGCGTCAATCGGACGTTCGTGGCTCAAGATATGAGCGTTTCCGCTTCGAAGGCCTGGTTGGTTTCGTGAACGAACCAACCCGGCCGAACTCAAAGTAACCCGAAACCTTGAGTGCGATATACCGAAACGACCGTCTCGATCCAAGGATTGCGTTGCCGCAGACGTTTCGTCATTCGGAGGTCCGAGGCTCAAGATATGGGCCAGAAACCATTTCTGGTTCGAAACAGGGGGGTCCGGGTCCGGGCCGACCCGGCCCGACCCCCCCCTGGGCGGCGCGGTGGCAGGCGGCGGCAGACGGCGGCGGTGGCGGGCCGCGCTGGCGGCGGCAGCGGGCCGCGCTGGCGGCGGGGTGCGCCGCACGGGCTGCGCACGCGGGGCTCAGCCCCGCGGTTCCTTCACAAAAACGGCGCGGCCTTTGTGCCGCGCCGGTTTCTTCAAACCGCCCCCCCCCCCCCCCCCTCACGTGGGGGGGCCTGCTGGCGGCTGGACCAAAGGGGGCGCTGCCCCCCTTTCCTCATGAACCGCCCCCCTCATTAAGAGGGGGGTTTTAATGGAAGGTCGGGGGATTAAATCCCCCGGTTTTTAAGACATCCGGCCGGCCAGCTGGCCGGCCGGTTTTCTCAAACGGGACCGGAATTTCCGGTCCCGTTCTTCGGTTTCCGACGCCGGCGGCCCGGCCGCCGGTCTTCCCTTCCGCCGCGGCCCGGAACCGGCCGTGGTCTCCTCGTCCCGCCGCGGCCCGGAACCGGCCGCGGTCTTCTCGTCCCGCCGCGGCCCGGAACCGGCCGCGGTCTTCTCGTCCCGCCGCGGCCCGGAACCGGCCGCGGCGTTCGTCATCCGGCGCGGTGCGTCGGCACCGCGCCCCTTCGCCGTGCTTCGATTCTTTTCAACGCGGCGCGACGGCGTCGCGTTCTTGAAGATTTTCCCTCGGCGTGGCGCGACGGCGCCACGTAAATTAATTGTACGATCATCCGCGTGGTGCGACGGCACCACGCTACTTGCTTCCACCCGCATGAATAAACATGAACGTTGGAGGGGGGTTCGGCCGTGTTCGTGCGGTCCGGCCCCCTCACGTTAAATTAATAACGCAACTTAAACAATCAAGCATCAAGTTAGACATGCGAGATCCATGTTCAAGGAAAAGAATAAAGAAATAATGAACCAACAACCCCTACCTCGGTTTTAAGATTCGAAGAATCGTCTATGATCCGCGGAAGACGGCGTCGCGGAAGTCGGGCGTCGCGGTCGTCGTTCGTCAAATCCGTTGACGAAGTGCTATGCCCGAAGAGACACGACGATGGCGGATCTTCGTTTGCCAACGAAGGTTGTCCGAAGAAGAGATGGCGTCCCCTTCGTTGTCACGGTGAACGAAGAAAGGAGTTGCGGCGTTCTTCGTCGGAAAAGAGAGCGTTCCTCGTCAAGTCTTGAGGAAAGTCAAGATATAAAGAAAGCAACGATCTCAAGAACCCTTAACTCGATAGTCGCACGTTGACGGAGTCGTGGAAAAGATGATACGGAAGAAGAACGTCACGTCGCGGATAAGGCGTCGCGGAAAGTCCGCGTTCTTCGGCGAATAAATTCTTCGTTGAAGAACGACGTTCTTCGCGTTCTTCGTTCTTCGAAGGTTCTTCGTCAAAGCTTGGAGATGAAGGGAAAGCTCTCCAAAGACAAACAAAGAACTCTCAATAAAATAAGAATACCACTTATTTTATTAACACACAACTCAAAAGGATTTCAAAAGTTTGAAATTCAAAAGAGATAACTCCACATTTAACTCACTTATTTAATATACATGAATTGTATAATTAAATATAAGTTAACTTGTCAAGCCATTAAGAGGGAGAGTGGGGAGTTGAAAAGGTGGGGGTTCGTGTGGGCCCCACCACACTTAATCCTCCCAAGGGAGGTTAAGTGGGTGTGGGTCCCACTCCCAACCACCTTAGATAGGTTTTAACAAGTTAAAAATAAAATTGTTCTACACAATTTTATTTAACTCAAACTAAAAACCCCAAAACGAAACTCTCAACCCGCAACAAACGCAACTCCCGAAAAGGACTCTTTAAGCGAATATCGGCGCTGCGAGTTCATCGGTGCCCTCGGATTTCAATTCCGAGCACCGGATCAAAAGTTAGGAATTCCCGCTCGTTCGTTCACTGAACGTACCCGAGCCAAACTTCGGAAATTAATTCCGGGCACTCCGGGCCTCGGAATCAGGTGTCGTCTGAAACTGCGCTCTTGTAAAATTCTAAAGAAAATTAAGAAAAAATTTCCCTTGAATTTTACGGGTCTTTACATTACTCCCACCTCAGGGCTTTACGTCCCCGTAAAGCTACATCAAAAACTAGGGAAACAAAAGAGGATACTGAGCACGCATCTGAGCCTCCCGCTCCCAAGTGCTCTCCTGGAGATTCCCGTGCCGCCATCTGTTGCGCACAAGAGGAATCGATCGTCCATGTAGGATCCACTCCTGGATGACATGGACCTCTTTTGACGTGGCCCGGACCATCTCTGGTCCCACAAGAGCTGCAAGATTTCTTCTTTGCCGATAAGAGAAACCTGGTCTCATCCCCTGGATGAACCACATTCTTTGCCTAAAACAGTCAATCCTAACATGGATGATACTAATCCATATCAAGGATGACGTCGTAAGGCCTCGACGCTACTACTAAGAGATCCAACCGTTACTCTCGCCTCCAAGAGTTGAGTCACACTGTCGGCATCAGTGTGTGGTAACTGGTCTCTTCCAGTAGATGTCTCACAAGTGAGGGTCAAGTCAACAGTCAACTGGAACCTCTTAGTAACATCACAAAAGAGGACAGGAAAGAAAACATCACAAAAGAATGCGTCTTTTATTATTGCAGCTCATATTACAAGACGCTACACAAAAGCAACATCAACATGGAACTAGAAGTACAAGAGACGTATCCACTAGTTCCGCTCCTGTCCACCTGCTCCCAGAGCTCCAGCATTTGTCGCTGCCTCAACCTCGGTGGCTCCCTCCAAGCCTGCGGATCGAGGAGTCGGACAGTCACGTGCTAGGTGACCCTTTCCGCCACAGGAGTAACATTGTCCGTTTCTGGCACGCCTGGCTCTGATCCCACCTCGGGTGCCCCGCACCACCGGTCCTAAAACCCGAGATCTCCCAACTGCTCGTCTGGTCCTCCTGGACCTCTGCATCATCTGTCTACTGCCCACAGATGACTCGGCTTCTGATCGAAAAACACGCGTCAAAGACAGAATCTCCTGTACACGCTCGGGGTGTAGAGATACTGGCACAAACTCCACCCTGAAGAAGGTCTCGAAGTCTTCCCATGCGAAGTCCATCTCATCGCAAAACTGAAACAAGTGGCTCCACCACCTACCTGCTGCTGCCTGAAGGAGGCTGGTAGCAAAGATCACCATGAAGTCTGCCGGCGTCCCCACTAGCCTGAAGACTCTCACCACAGCCTCCAGCCAAACCTCAGCCGCCTGGGGATCCGTCTCCCCGCGAAACCTGGGCGGTCGCTGGCGCTGAAACTCATGCAGTGCGCTGAGGCGACGTGCATCGTCAGCGGCTGCTGCTGGAAGCATCGGGGGCTCGGCGGGTAGAGCTACCGCCGGTGCCACTGCTAACAAAGGGCCCTGCACCGAGGCCTCGTCGCTCGGTGGGCTGTCGTCACGTTCGATTCTCGGAACCCTAACTGGCTGCCGTCGTGGGGCCATCCTGAAAGAAACAACGTAACACGATCAAACGATTATACCTGGTGAGCTGACCTGGTTTGAGCTGTTTTAAGGGGAAAAAACCTTTGAAAACACACACGCAATCAGTGTTTTCGTGCACAAAGTCGGAAATCAGTTGTCAGGGTCTTGGTGTATGGATACGTCGGCCGCCCGCACCAACACTGGACTCCCTGAACTGAAAACCACACTCGGTACTCTCAACACTATTGCTTCACAGAAAGAGACATCAGAGTTATAAGTTCTGCGGTAGAACCGAACTCCTCTGATACCAATTTGTCACGACCCGTCCTCGGGGCCCGTGCCGTGACTACCCCAAGCCCGCCTTCCATAGGCCAGGGGCTGGCGACTAGCACCAAAGGCGTAAAATCCCGATAACTGGGAAGGCATTGCCTTTATAAAGAAAACAAGCACCACAGAGTACAAGCGGAAGTAAAACACTAAGTACAAAAAGAAGAGCTGAAAAGTAAAAGGGGCCGGAAATACAAGCCCAACTGGACCTTCTGCCTCTCCTGGATGATCTGGACCTTCTCTGTCGTGGCTCGGACCATCTCTGGTCCCACGAGTGCTGACTCCCCAGGGTCTGTCCAGCACAGCGGTGATCTGCAGGGTCTGCCGTACAACGCCTCGTATGGTGCCATCCCGATGGTGGAGTGGTAGCTGTTGTTGTACGCGAACTCCACCAAGGGATGGTGATCCTCGCAGCGAGCCTCCTGCAGGCGGCGGCAGGACGATGGTGGAGCCTGATGCTCCAGGTTCACGATGAGGCATCCTTGCTCTGGGCGGACTTCGAGAGCCTCTTCCGCTCTGAGTTCGTCCCGGCCACCCTTCGAGCGGTGCGTATCCAGGAGCTTCTCCAGCTGCGCCAGGGCAGCATGACGGTCGCTCAGTACGCGGCGAGGTTCACGGACCTATCTCGCTACTCGACCGACATGGTACGGGACCCCTTCTTCCGGGCCCGGACCTTCGAGCAGGGCTTGCGACAGGAGATTCGGGCGTCGCTGATCTCCCTCAGCATTCCGACCCAGGCGGGAGTGCTGGAGCGAGCCCTCCTGATCGAGAGCTTCCTGGCAGAGCCTTTTTCAGCAGCGAGACCTAGCGCAGGGCGGCAGGTAGCTGAGTCATCGGCAGCAGGCAGCCGACGGATGACTCACGGGTCCAGGCAGACCAGACCCCCTCGCAGACGGCCTCAGGACACCGGCTCAGCGGTGAGGGGCACACAGCGGAGTGCCAGCCTTTCGAGAGGCAGGCTGTGCTACTCTTGCGGCGGGCAGGGTCACATGGCTCGTGACTGCCCGACTCGCCGACCAGAGGAGCAGCAGACGGTGGAGGGGCCACCCAGGCAGAGGCAGAGGGTCGACCGTGGCGGTCCGCAGGGAGGAGGCGGACGAGGCAGAGGAGCTGGCCGAGCAGCGGGTGGTGGGCGACGCTTCCAGGCTCTACCCCCACCACCACCAGGAGGGCCACCTCGACCACAGGGAGCTGGCGGGCAGGGACAGGCCCAGCTCCAGGCAGTGGAGGCCTACGACCCCGACATGCCAGAGATGATTCGAGGTACGATCTGTGTCTATTCCACCCTTGCTGCAGTACTTATAGACACAGGAGCGAGTCACTCTTTCATAGCCTCTGCCCTTGTTCGGAGCTCGGAGATTCCGACTGAGCCGTTGGCTCGATCCTTACGGCTAGAGACTCCTACGGGAGCAGACTCGACGATTACGCACTGGTGCCGGCAGTGTGAGCTTACTCTAGGAGGCGAGAGCTTCGGCTGGGATCTCCTTGTAGCGGCGTCGAGGCCTTACGACGTCATCTTGGGCATGGATTGGCTATCCACGGTTCATGCCCAGATCGACTGTTTTAGGCGCAAGGTGCGATGTGTTCGTACCGACGGGAGCAGGTTTACCTTCACCGGCGAGAAGGGAACCTTTGCAGCACAGGATGGACTTCCGCGGAGGAGAGTGCAGCCCATCTCTCATCAGTTGGCTAGCCTCATCCTAGGAGCAGTGGACGTGCGGAGTCCGGCTTTTCCTGCAGTGGTGGACCAGTACGTGGACGTCTTTCCCGACGACGTTCCAGGGCTACCTCCTCGTAGAGAGGTAGACTTTTACATCGACTTGTACCCCGGGACAGCCCCGATATCTACTCCAGCATATCGGATGGCCCCCGCCGAGCTTCGAGAGCTGCGGGTACAGTTGGAGGACTTGCAGAGCAAGGGGTTTATCCGACCCAGTGTTTCACCCTGGGCTTCCCCGATTTTGTTCGCCAAGAAGGCGGACGGAAGCTTGCGACTATGTGTCGACTATCGTCGCCTGAACCAGGTGACAGTGAGGAACAAGTATCCGCTGCCACGGATTGATGACCTCTTCGATCAGCTCAAGGGAGCGCGGTGGTTCTCGAAGATAGTCCTTCGGTCAGGCTATCATCAGCTCAGAGTTCGAGACGAGGACGTACAGAAGACGACCTTCAGGTGTCGGTATGGCCATTATGAGTTCTTGGTTATGCCGTTCGGCGTAACCAATGCTCCAGCAGTGTTCATGAGCCTCATGAACAGGATCTTCCAGCCATACCTCGACCGATTTGTCGTTGTCTTCATTGACGACATTTTGGTATACTCGACGACTGAGGAGGAGCATGCCTACCACCTGCGAGTTGTGCTAGACATACTCCGAGAGCACCAGCTTTATGGCAAGCTCTCAAAATGCCAGTTCTGGTTACGTGAGGTCCATTTCTTGGGGCACGTCATTTCTGAGGCGGGAGTTGCAGTGGATCCCGCGAAGATCGAGGCAGTGCTAGCTTGGGAGCCACCCAGGAGCGTGACAGAGGTGCGGAGCTTCTTGGGCCTAGCCGGATACTATCGGAGATTCGTGCCAGACTTCTCCAGAGTTGCGGCACCACTCTCAGCTTTGAAAAAGAAGGGGAAACCCTTCGTGTGGTCAGACAGATGTCAGCAGAGCTTCCAGGAGCTGAGACAGAGATTGACCAGCGCACCTATCTTGAGGTTGCCTGAGGAGGGAGTTGGGTACGTAGTTTATTGCGATGCATCAGGGACTGGACTCGGGTGCGTCCTGATGCAGGAGCGGGCCGTGATCGCCTACGGATCACGTCAGTTGAGGCCGCATGAGCAGAACTACGCCACTCATGACCTGGATTTAGCAGCAGTGGTCTTCGCTCTGAAGACTTGGCGGCACTATCTGATGGGCGAACGCTTCACAGTCTTTTCTGACCAACAGAGTCTCAGGTATATCTTCTCTCAGAAGGACCTGAACCTGAGACAGCAGAGATGGCTTGAGTTCCTCCAGGACTATGACTTTGAGATAGTCTATACTCCTGGGAAGGGGAACGTGGTAGCCGATGCCCTCAGTAGGAGGACGGGCATTCAGCTACTTGAGGAGGCGACGGAGCAGCTAGCCTCCTTGCAGATATCCTTCGTGGATAGAGACGGAGCAGCCTTTCTTCAGTCTCTCACAGTCTCTCCTCCACTTCTACAGCGGGTCAGAGAGGCTCAGCGTGGGGACGCTGACTGTGAGACCCGGCGTGCACTGATATCCTCAGGTCAGGCGCCTGATGGCTTCTCCCTTGGAGCAGAGCACGACATCCTTTTCAGAGGACGTACCTTCGTACCAGTCGCTTTACGAGAGGAGGTGCTGAGAGAGTTTCACACTTCTCCCTTGGCGGTACATCCCGGAGTGGCGAAGATGTACCAGGATCTCAGACGACAGCACTGGTGGCCGGGCATGAAGAAAGCTGTGGCAGAGTTCGTTTCACGATGCCTCACCTGCCAGCAGGTGAAGGCAGAGCATCAGGTACCAGCAGGTTTGGTACAGCCCTTGGAGGTCCCGGAGTGGAAGTGGGATGGCATATCTATGGACTTCGTGACTGGACTTCCATGCACTTCCAGAGGTCACGACTCCATTTGGGTGATTGTCGACCGACTCACCAAGTCGGCACACTTCTTACCCATCAGAGAGCAGGGCTCAGTAGAGAGCTTGGGACGTCTTTACGTCCAGGAGATCGTACGGCTTCACGGTGTGCCATCGTCTATCGTCTCCGATCGAGATGCTCGTTTCACTTCCCGGCTCTGGAAGGGGTTGCAGGAGGCGTTCGGGACGCGGCTCCATCTGAGCACAGCCTTCCACCCTCAGACGGATGGTCAGACGGAGAGGACCATACAGACACTCGAGGACATGCTCCGTGCATGTGTTCTCGACTTTGGTCGCAGCTGGGAGGACCACCTACCCTTGGTGGAGTTCGCGTACAACAACAGCTACCACTCCACCATCGGGATGGCACCATACGAGGCGTTGTACGGCAGACCCTGCAGATCACCGCTGTGCTGGACAGACCCTGGGGAGTCAGCACTCGTGGGACCAGAGATGGTCCGAGCCACGACAGAGAAGGTCCAGATCATCCAGGAGAGGATGAGGACAGCTCAGAGCCGGAAGAAGTCATATGCTGACAGGAGGCGGAGGCCACTAGAGTTCGAGGATGGCGACCACGTCTTTTTGCGTGTCTCACCTCGACGTGGTTTATGGAGATTTGGCCGAGGCGGCAAGTTGCCTCCACGCTTCATCGGGCCTTTCCAGGTCCTCAGCAGGATAGGAGAGGTGGCTTATCGCCTGGCTCTACCACCTCAGTTGCACCGGGTGCACGACGTCTTCCACGTGTCTCAGCTGAGGAGATACGTGCACGACCCGACACACATCATCGACTTTGGGGAGCTGGACGTGGACGATAGGGCGACTTTTGCGGAGGTCCCAGTGGAGATCGAGGATCGACAGGAGCGGGTCCTGCGTGGGCGGTCGATTCCTCTTGTGCGCGTCAGATGGCAGCACGGGAACCTCCAGGAGAGCACTTGGGAGCGGGAGGCTCAGATGCGTGCTCAGTACCCCCCATTTGTTCCCCTAGTTTTTGATGTATCTTTACGGGGACGTAAATCCCTGAGGTGGGAGTAATGTAAAGACCCGCAAATTTCAAGGAAATTTTTTTCTTAATTTTCTTTGGAATTTTACAAGAGCGCAGCTTCAGACAGCACCTGATTCCGAGGCCCGGTGTGCCCGGAATCAATTTCCGAAGTTTGGCTCGGGTACGTTCAGTGAACGGACGAGCGGGTTTTTCTATCTTTTGAACCGGTGCCCGGAATCGAATTCTGAGGGCACCGATGAAATCGCAGCGCCGGTATTTGCTTAGAAACGCCTCTTCCGGAGTTGCGTTTGCACAGACGTGGTTTTTAGATTTTGCGGCTTTAAGTCAGAAATAAAAATAAAGTTTGTGCGACAACTTTATTTTATTTCACTTAAGCTGCTTGGAAGCCACTTAAAGTCACTTAAAGGCGGATTGAACTGAGTTGAACTGGATAGGATACTATCCAGAAATATCCTACCCCCTTGGTAGGATATTTGTGCGGTGGGACCCGCACGAGCCCCGCCGTTTCTTTCGCTAAGTAACGCACCCGCGAAAACCCGTCAAAGTAACTGAAAAGTCAACCGACGCGTTTTCTTTAATTCTTAACAGACCATTTAATTGGGCGGTTTATTTCGTGAATTAAATGGACTGTTTCTTCGTGAATTAAATGGGTCGTTTCTTTCGTTGAATTAATTCAACGAATTGATGGATCGTTTCTTAACCGGTTTCGTGTGTTGGCATGTTTATAAAATAAGACCAACCCAAAAATCCTTGGAAAAGATTTGAAAGAATCTTCGTTCCTCCACCCTCTCCGCGAAGAACGCGAAGAACGCGAAGAACGCGAAGAACGCGAAGAACGCCGGCGACCGGAATTCGACGACGCACACCAAGATCTGCGACGTCGACGAGATCTACCCGCGACATTATTCGGCGACGCCTCTTCTTCCGCGGCCGACCCTCGTTCGACAACAAAGGTGAGAATCGAACCTTTTATTTCTCCCTTTTTAAATTTCAATATCAACGGATTTAAACTAATTAAATCCGTTTGATCTTGATCCGGAGATTGGCGACGCGACGCCGGATACCGCGACGACGCGACGATCTCCTTCCTCCGCGACGAGCGATTCCGCGACGACCTCTCGTCCGACGACGACGATAAGGTAAGGGTTGATTGGAATATTTTCCTTCCCGTGATTTTATTTCTTTTAAAGTAAAGAACTTGATCTTCGAACAATTTTAACATTTAAAATTGTTGTTGATTGTTTTATTGTTCCTCCCGTGGATTATGACTAACTCGGAGGGTGCGGGTCTAACGAACAAGACCCGGCAACCCTCCGCCGATCTTCTCTTTTTGCGCGGATTTGGCGGACGACGACGAACCGTGCGGCAAGGGCAATTTGTTGGTTCCGCAGTGAAGATCGTCCCCCGGGAGGAGCATCGGCGCAGACGGGAAAGAAATCGGGCCACCGGAGCATCTCCGGCGGCCCGCGGAAGGAGGCGGCGGCGCGGGTCGCCGGCGCGGCGGCGCCGGCGACCGGAGGCGGCGGCGCCAGGCGCGCCGCCGTGGAAATCTTCCGCCGCGGCTGAAGCCGCGGCGGCGGCGGCAGCCGGTTCCGCGGCCGCGCGGAACCGGGACGGACGCGGCGGCCCGGCCGCGTCCGCGTGACAGGCGGCCCCCCGCGGGGCCGCGGTTTCTCTCAAGCCGCGGGTTCAACCCCGCGGCGGCGGCAGTTCAGCCGCTCGGCCGAGGCCGAGCCGGCCGGTCCGGTCGGCCGGGCCGCGCCCAGGCCGGACCGGACCCGGCCGAGCCGGTTCGGGCCGGGTCGGGCCGACCCGGTGCGGGCCGACCCGGTTCGGCCGACCCCAGGGGGGGTTCGGGCCGGGTCGCCCCGGGCCCAGTACCCCCGTTTCGGGCCCTCTTCGGTCTTTCGCCCATATCTTGGGCCTGGGACCTCCGATTGACGAACCGTCAGCGGCTACGCGATCCTTGGATCGAGACGGTCGTTTCGGTATATTATACTCATGGTTTCGGAAGACTTTGGGTTCGGCCGGGTTGGTTCGTACACGAAACCAACCGGGCCCTCGGAGCGGAAACGGTCATAACTTGAGCTACGGACGTCCGAACGACGTACCGTCAGCTGTGGTAGTTTTCTCTAAGTGAGACGGAACTTTTGGCATACTCCGCCCGAGGATCGGATACAGGCGGAGTACGGTCGGATTGGTTTTGCCCTAAAAACCAACCGGGCCCCTGGGACGAAAATGCCAATAACTCTCAGACCGGGCGTCCGATTGACGCGCCGTCTGTCGCGTTGAGATCCTGTTGTCGATACGGAACTTTTGGATACATCAACTTCGGACTACGTGTCAGTTGATGTATCAGCCTCTCGGCTCGTGGAGCGGACCCTCCTAAACGAGCTCGCTTCGTGCGGGAACCCTAGCGCTGGCTGTGACCTCGACGACAGAGCAGAGATCCTCCGTGGACTGCGACGACGGCAGAGCAGAGATCCTTCGTGGACTGCAGCGACGACTGTGCAGGGACCTCAGTGGACTGCGTCGACTACTGCACTCAGCGATCCTACGCGGATCAGTGCCCGATCCTGTGTGGGTCCTACTACCGGTTCTGTGTGAGCCACTGCCTACCGGTTCTGTGTGAGCCACTGCCTACAGGTTCTGTGTGAGCCCGATCCTGTGTGGGTCTTTTGCGGGGGTTAGTACCTATCGATCCTTCGTGGGTCCGACGACTGAGACGGATCAGTGATCGTCTTTGACGTCATCTGAAAAAGTATACCTGGTTGAGCTGAATCTATGTTACTCTCCTTTGTGGATTGTGTTGAACTATCCTATGTGGATTTACTATTTACTCTCCTTTGTGGATTGTGTTGAACTATCCTATGTGGATTTACTATTTACTCTCCCTGTGGATTTGAGTCTTGCTTTCCTATGTGGATTGAGTTGTTCTTGAGCTCGTGAGCAGAGCTAGAATTGGGGGCTTAGGTATATGTATGGGTATATACCTAAGTCGAGTCAGATGTTACTTCGTGATTGCATCTTTCTTTTGTGCTATATCCTTTGTGGATTTCGGGAGACCTTCGGGGGTCTCGGGGTCCTTACTGAGTAGTTGTACTCACCCCTGCACGGGCTATGCCCGCACCTTGTTGTGTTGGTTGCAGACGACGGACAGCGCTGATCACGGTTGGGGCGTGGAGCAGGACGGTACCTGGAGGTGGACCACTGGTCGGGACGTACTCGGAGCGGACGTGGGACCCGAGGAGCCTGGAGGCTATCTGTACCCACCCTTCAGGTGGGATTGCCAGTGGACGACACGAGGCCGCCGTCTTTTCTTCAGTTGCTGTACTTTACTTTTCAGTTGTACTTTACAGTTGGGCTTGTATTTCCGGCCCCTTTTCTTTTCTGCACTTTACGTTCCGCTTGCTGACTCTGTGTGGTTGTTACTTATAAAGGCAATGCATTCCCTGTTTACTGGGATTTTACGCCTTGGTGCTAGTCGCCAGCCCCTGGCCTATGGAAGGCGGGCTTGGGAGCGGGAGCGGGATAGCTCGAATGCTCCCGGGTAGTGGTTATCCGTCGATTTCACAATTCTTGTGTTTCCTCATGATTGAGATGGGTTACTTGATAACTTAGGTATATGTATGGGCATATACCTAAGTAGAGTTTATCTGTTGAGATCTTCTTGTGTTTATCCTTGTTGGTTTTTGTGAGACCTTGAGGGTCTCGGGGTCCCTACTGAGTATCGTTATACTCACCCCTGCACGGGCTATGCCCGCACCTCGTTGTGTTGGTTGCAGACGACGGACAGTGCTGGCAGAGGCCGAGTGTTCGAGGACTGGACGGTACATGGAGGTGGACTATACGACGAGGCGGTACACAGAGGCAGACCACTGGGCGGGACATACTCGGAGCGGATGGCGGAACCCGTGGAGTAGAGGAGCTATCTGTACCCACCCTTCAGGTGGGAATTTCCAGTGGACATCTCAACGTAGCAGCTTTACTTTTTAGTCGCTGTTTTTCCCTTTCGAGTTGTACTTTACAGTTGGGCTTGTATTTCCGGCCCCTTTTACTTTTCAGCTCTTCTTTTTGTACTTAGTGTTTTACTTCCGCTTGTACTCTGTGGTGCTTGTTTTCTTTATAAAGGCAATGCCTTCCCAGTTATCGGGATTTTACGCCTTTGGTGCTAGTCGCCAGCCCCTGGCCTATGGAAGGCGGGCTTGGGGTAGTCACGGCACGGGCCCCGAGGACGGGTCGTGACAAATTGGTATCAGAGGGAGAGTGGGGAGTTGAAAAGGTGGGGGTTCGTGTGGGCCCCACCACACTTAATCCTCCCAAGGGAGGTTAAGTGGGTGTGGGTCCCACTCCCAACCACCTTAGATAGGTTTTAACAAGTTAAAAATAAAATTGTTCTACACAATTTTATTTAACTCAAACTAAAAACCCCAAAACGAAACTCTCAACCCGCAACAAACGCAACTCCCGAAAAGGGCTCTTTAAGCGAATATCGGCGCTGCGAGTTCATCGGTGCCCTCGGATTTCAATTCCGAGCACCGGATCAAAAGTTAGGAATTCCCGCTCGTTCGTTCACTGAACGTACCCGAGCCAAACTTCGGAAATTAATTCCGGGCACTCCGGGCCTCGGAATCAGGTGCCGTCTGAAACTGCGCTCTTGTAAAATTCTAAAGAAAATTAAGAAAAAATTTCCCTTGAATTTTACGGGTCTTTACAAATTTTCCACCATTGATCTTTTTTGTCATCAATATGAGAAATAACTAAAAATATTATTTCATGTATCAAATACCAGAGAATAAAAAATTTCTTTTTAGTTAACTGATCCATTTATCATAAAATAGTGGATATGTAGAACCACTTAAATAATAAGTATGTTTCTTCAAAATGGCCACATAATAATATTTTCCTATATTTTTATAATTTAAAAGTTCTTCGTGATTAATCGAGATTTATGTCTTAATGGAATGGATAATATTCATTCCACCTCCAATAACATTAGGATTCACATGAGTAAAATCATTATATTTTCTATTTCATTCATCATTAATACAATTCCTTTAGGATCCATCCATCAACTATAACCAATAGTCATAGAGTAAGAAATACTAATCATAATGGGAAACCACATAATCAAGAATGGTAATTTATAGTAATCCTAAATCATGACAACATCCATTAAATTTATGAATCGTTATGATTATCCTTGGTAACTCATAGTAATTATTCATAACATTTTATTATGGATCGTGAATAACTTGAGAGTTTTAATGAAGATCCCTCAAGAGTGTGAAAATGTGTGTACAACAAGTACCATTTTCATGCACCAGTTGATGATCATGTCTAGTTCAATGTTCCATTTCATTGGAATTTTCCATATATACCACTATATAAAATCCACATCCACATTGAATATCCGTAAACTGATGTAATTTCATGGAATCAAAACTCTCTATCCTTCACCAAAAGTCCAAGATATTTTCCTATAGATTTCATTTTACACAGATTTATCATAATTCATTTACCGAGATATATCCTTAGAAATATCTCACAATATATCACTATTTATTTCTCGCCCTTTTATATAAATTTTGTTCTAATACATTTCTCTTTAAAATATATAATGGCCAATGATTTCCATACATAATTATTATATATTTTAATATTAATAAACAATATACTTCACAAATACAATCCCAAGGAATATAATGATTTAGAATATTTGAAAAATAGATACAAAATATTCTTATTTCATGATATATATTAAATATATCTCACATATATATCCCCATTTTTTCCTTCATTGATATAAACAATATAAAATAACTCATCAAAAATAATAAGAAGGAAACATATTGAAGTGGGATATCATATTCATGTAAGGGTAAAGATGGGAGATATTAATTGATGATAATATTAAAGAATAAGATAATGTTTAAGATATGATATAATAAACATAACATACAATTTTCATTCACAAACCATCATATATTATAAACCAGATTCATTTCATAATGAAGTATCATTCCAAAACACATGACTTATAACAGCATGAAATCATCATAATTCATGAAATATAGCCTCATTTTATAAAAATTGTGGCACTATCATAATAATATAAAATATTCGGTTTATCAAAATTTTCCTTCTATACTAACAAATAATAACAGATCTGGCAGCAACACCTACATTATATTATGAATCAATCCCATTGGAATACTTCCCATTATGGATCAATCCCATCAGCATGTTTCCCTTTCTATGTCAATACTGTTGACCTATTTACAATTTTTTCTCTTTATATATATATTTATCCAATTTATTGGAGGGATGTATAGGTCATACTCATTATTGGTATTAACCTAACCACCATCCTTGGTTTTAATGTAACCACCATCATTGGTTTGTAAATTACCACCATTACAAAATTAATATCATATATATGGTTTCCCGAAGACAAAAAAATCATCATATCGTAACCCGTGAGTGAAACGGTATCATAATCATTATATCATAGTGTATTATATTGAATGGAAATGGTTCTCATAATCATATCATAAATTAATCGTAGCATGACCCTAATGTAAAAGGAGTGTGTATCATAGAAATCTCTTCATCATAATCATAAAGCATAAAAAAAGAATAAGGATGGTTCAATTGAATAATATCCTTAGAAAATCATAAATATCATCAACATATATCATCCTTGGAGTAAAATGTTTTTAATAGATCACATAGAACATTTCTTGATGAAAATAGAATTTCTACATTTTGAAAATTAACTTTATAAACTAAAAATTCTCAAACTTCTTTCAGTGGGAATTAATTTGTAAGTAAAAATAGTTTCACGAACCTTGCTAGGTCATCCCCAAACCGGTCACTTGAGTCATCATGCCCTAGTTCCCAGAAGGGTTGACCAGTGTTGGGTTAACCTGTCCAGGTTCATTACACAATGGTATAAGAGCTAGGTTGGCACCATGTGGTGTTTCATAAAATAGATTTCAATGTGACATGATGTGAAGGACTGTTTTGAACTTTTGTGTTTCTTATTTTTTTTATGGGAACCTCTATGGTGGACCCACCAAGGATTGGGTCATAAGAGAAGTGGTTTTAGTGTTTGGGCTAGAAAATAATGGTGGATTTGTGTTATTGGTTTTCCTCACGCATGTGAGGACCTCCAAATTTACCATGTATTATTATGATTCGAGACTTAGGGATCATCTAGATCATCCAGTTACAATTTATTATTGACCCCACTTAGATGAGTTGATACCACATGTATTTTCTGAGAGACTAGGTTGGATGTTACACTTTATTTTCTATTCCAGAGAGGAAAAATGGTTGTTGGCTATAGAGTCACACCATACACTTACATGTGAGCCCGAACAGAGTACATCCATGGATTGATTTTAGTTATTTTTAATAAATTCCCATTATTATCAATCTGTATATCTTAGATTATTTGTTTTTTTTGTACTTTTCAATTTACTATGTGACTTAATTTATTTGTACGGTTTTACTAGTGTTTCACATGTTTCTCCATTTTTCATCATTATCTGCTATTTTTTTCTTCATTATGTTTTTTTAGTTTGTTAAGGCATTTAAAAAGTGTTTCTTTAAATATATATTTTTTGAAAAAAGGGGAATTTGGTATGTGTTGTTTTGTAAAGAGATATCTATGTTTAGTTCTTTAAATTTGTAAAAATTGAATTCAAAAATATGTATTTAAAACTATAATTTTTGGACATCCATGGTTGAAGGAAATTTATTAACTATATGCAGGTTACTTACTGATCTATTTATTCCCACACCCTACTTGTTCATGTCAATGCCTATGGGCCAAATATATTTTATAGGTTAATGTTTTAAATTCTGGTTTCCTTTGGTAAAGTTTGACATTGTGGTTCTTGGTGGTCAAGATTTCACTTAAAGATTGATTGGTCTTCCATTTGGTTTTAGTTTTATTATGTAGTTTTCATTTTTTTTCCGTTTCAGTTGTATTTTGGATCCTTCTGATTTTTTATTTTTATCAGTGGATTATATTTCTTCGTGTGTACAATATTTTGATAGATGTTTCCTTGTTTTGATGGGAGAAATCATTCCCACGTGTTTTATAATCGATGCCCAGTGCTAGGCGCTATACTAGGAGGATTGATATTTCCACTTGGGTCTTATCATGGTGAAGATCTAGTGATCTGTTCCAGTTTGAAACATCCTAGATTGTGATCAAATATTATCATAGATTATATTTTAATCTTGCGTTATATCATATTATGAGATTATTACAATCTGAACATTATAGGTAGGTACTTGAAAAGGATCGCATAATGCTTCTCGTACTGATCCATTAGATACTAGAGGTAGTCTATGATTTCAATACATGGTTTTGGTTATTGGGTGTGTAAATAGGTATTGAAAGAACACGTCAAATAGCAATGTATGGTGGTCTCAGATGGATTAGTGGCCCATGTGGAGTCATAGTTCATGGTTTTAGGTTCTCATAGTGGTTGGTGCATGCTTGGGGCCTCGTACACAATACCATTTTGATAATTTTTATTCTATCCTCAGTTGTTCAATATTCCAGTTATTTGGTTTGATTTGTGATTTGAATTGATATTGGCAGGTGTGGGTTTCTTTTTTAGTGGAAAATCATTTTTTGAAACAGGGTCATTCAAAAGAAAAATGTATTGTGGAAAGGGCCGTTCTGAAAAGAAAAAATGATTTTTGGAATGGGGTTTGATGTAAAATAATAATATGAGTTTTGAGTTGAAATAGAGACTGGGTTTTCGTAATTGGAATAATGCATTTGAATGAGGTGATACTATAAAATTTGAATTGAAATATTTGATTGAAATACGATTATTGTTTTTTCATTGTGATATTTAATCAATGATCATGGTCTTTTGGTATGAGGTGTTCTTTTTGTCAATTAATTGTTAGGTGTTGATTCATGTTTTGGGTTTTTTCTATATTTTGACTATTCCAGCCTAATAATCCTCAAAGATTCTAGTGGGTCTCTCATGGTAGTCTTCCTTTCCCAGACATCTAGTGGGGTGGAATAAATGAGTTATTATCAATCGATTCTAATTCATCATGGTGATTATTGTATATTAAAGGCTATTGAGTGTCTTGACGAAGTATATGCTATTTTTATGTTGTTGTGAACTACTAAATTTATGTCAGCCATAAAAATATATTCTAGCCACATTTAATACCAATGGTTAATATCCCATTGAGAAATGAAAATATTCATACTATGAGTGTTTTTGTAAACCAAAAATATATATCCAAAGCTATACTGTTTATTAAACTAATAAGAAGTATCACTACATCATGATTAATAAAATGAGTAAGATAATGTCTTTCATGAGTACCAAGCTTTCGAGAGATATAAGACTCTACAAATTTCTCCAACATCAACACAGAATCGAATCCCATTTCATATAAATCATAAAAAAGGATAACATTTTCCTAACTCAGTAAAACAATGAATAAGTGTTTATATGAGTCTTATATTTTATCATTTAAATGAAAAATCATATCAACCATCCCATAGAACTGGTACCCCATTCATTGTTAAATTTATTTATGGATCAAATAAACAAGATAAATTCAGAATGAACCAATTCCAATATAACTAATTGATAAAAAAAAGTAATCTCAAAGTCATTCTTTTTAATCCCAAAGAAATATTTGTCACATATTTCTCAAGACTTGTAAAAATTACATGATTTTGAAAATATATAGATTGTAAATTTTACTACTCTATTCAAAATATACATTTATAATATTTGGTATAAAGACAATTAACATTATGTTTCCACTATAAAATATCTAAATGATCAACATATTTCACTGATTAGTTAGAATATATAAAAATATTATCAATAAAAATAATTATAATGGATTTAAGAGGATTAAAAATAGTGTTTCTCAATTACATAATAATAAATATCGTGTTATTCAAGATTAATGAAATCACTTTGAATTTAAAATTCATATATGAATTTTTGAACTCTATCTTCAATTCATCTTCAACCCACACATTGAGCTGATGGTAACATAACCGAATATTATTTTTCGAAACTAATGCGGTTCCATAAAATAATAAAAAGGTGATCAATACGATGTATGAAATATTTATTTTTAATAGTTATCCAATTTAATATTTTATAATACTTAAAAATATATAAACTTCTATATTCCTTATTTGATTGAAATACTTGAGAACCCTTTGTAGAAATATTGAACTTAACAAAACCCTTTGACTCAAGACTCTCTAACTAAACATTTTCTAATTAAACCTTAGATGAACAGGTATGATATAATGGAATAAAAATAGGATCAATACCATGTACCAATCCTATCAAAAACACTTTATATAGATCTATATTCAATCCTATGATAAAATAAGCAAACATTTCCATAAAAAATTCAATAATGAATTTGAAAATAGTCATAACATTTGATTAAACAATGAAAATAGTCAATTTTTCCATCTAAGAAGTAATGGTTCTAAGTTTCCACAAGTCAAAACTATATTGAGTGACCAAAAAATACCAATTTAAAATTAAAATAAATAAAAAATTATCAATATAAATTAATTTCACACATTTCCTATAAAAATAAATCCTATCACAAAAATACTCAAACAAATCTATCCTTAAAATCACATTAAAATTTAAAATCATTGTGGAATAAAAATTTTAGGAATATTCATACTAGTGTATGAAGATAATATAGGGTACCAAATATTTATAAACACATTCATTATCATTAATTGAATATCTATATTCATTATCCTAGATATAAACTCAACATTTGAACACATATCCGAAAAAATATGACATAAAAAATGGAATGATGAGCCCTTTTAGAAAAGCTCTTGAAATAGTAAAATTGAATTTCATTTGGCATTGAATTATAAAATGTACCCTTACATAACCCTATTGTACTTGATATACATTAAGTAAAAAACAATATCCTTATTTATGGTCTTGACCAAATGTCACCTATTTGTTGTGTGTAAGAAAATCCAATCACGACAATCCGTTTAGGCCTCTACTAGAACGCTAGAAAAATTAATTTATGTGAATTTGGAACCTATCATGTTATACCCTCGTATTCCATGTATGAGTAATATTAACCAAATCAAAACCTGTCCCATTACTCCACTGAAAAAATTCCCAACATAAATGATATTTATGCACAAAATTATTTATATACTTTCACTCTTTTAGTTTAGTGTGACAAATAGTGAGATTATATCTCGAAAACCATGATAACATCATTATAATGATGTTATTTAATGTGAATAACAAGAAAAAATAAACATTTTTATATACCCAAAATCACTCATCTCCCTAGTAAAAGGCATTAAAAATCCCTCATTAACTACTTACTAATCAATGGTACTTATATTTTTTCATTGCTTAAACCTCATATTTTCTATCATTATAATGTCTTTTTAAAACATTAGATTTGAATATAAAAAATTTCCTCACATTAACTATAATATTTTAAATTTATACATTTAAAAAAAATTGATCCTTTGAAGTCAAATCATCTTCCATAGTGGGAGAAAAGTGTGGAGTATAGGTGAGTTTTGCTACGTACTCTATAATAGTGATATAAACCTAATTAAAGTCAATAAAATATTGACCCATATCCAGTATCATTTTCTTATAATATTAATCATTTTAAAGAAGTCTATATAATTCATCCAAATAATAAATATTTTTTTGGATTGGATACACGATAATATCCAACCATTTTTAGGCTATTTATACCAGTATAAACACTTACAACATCACTTTTTTGCTCCCTCAAGAAAGAGATTACTAAACATGTAATATATATCTCTATACGTTATCACACATTCATTATATACGATATTAAAATCAATATCATACCCCTAATAATTACAAATATCTCAATATTCACAGGATCATCCACCCCTTTAATAGGTGGATCATGCGTTTCTTAAACATTTTGATGGACTTCTCTATGTTTTTCTACGATAAAATCTACATAATTAATTCCCCAAACATTCTTTTTTTAATATCACAAAAAATGAAATATAAATTAAAAATAAACTCAAAAAATTAAATCCTAATCAATAAAATTAATCAGTAATACTTAACACATAACCAATGGTTTCAATTATCATAACTTAATCACACCATTATTCTGATCTCACTAATTTTTTTAACCAATTTTAAAATAATTATATATTTTTTAAAACATATATTAAATTAAAAAATAATTATTTTTATTTTCTTATTTCAATATAGATATAAACCAAAATTACAGTCATTCACACATACACCATGTCTTTATATATAAAAACATTATTCTTGGATATCATAATATTCATTATAAATTCAATTGAATTAATTATCCTAAAAAATCATGTCATGGAAGATACAAGACTCACCTCATTAAAACTAATAAATTATATCATACACTCCCTAGTGAGTTAGGATTCCAATATGGATGTGGTTTTCAGAAACATACACATAGTTATTGTTAATAATTTGGATAATGTAATATCATTTCTACCACATATCACAAATATAAAAATCATTAAAAATATGAAATATGAAATATTATTTTGTAATATCCCACCTTCTGTGAATGTGATATCAAGAAAAAAACAACATTTCCCTAATTTTAGTCAAATACATAAAATGTCTAGAGACTAACACCAATTTACTAAACATACAGTTTGGGGGAATGATTTACACTTAATAGAACATATAATATAAAAATAAATATAAATAAATTTAGACCTCAAAACACAATATAAAACACTAAAAATGCAAAAATATAAAAATCCAAATAAATCATAGAAATGACCATAATATCAAACAACTATATTAGGTAAAAACCATTACCCAACTATATGTATAAAAATTCAATGTAAATAAAATAATAGTTATTATTACATCAGTATGTTTCCAATGTTGAGAGGGAGAGTGAATTATTATTTCTATAACATGGAAATAATTTATTACATTTATCACTTATCACCAATTAACATATTTAGTAAATGTTTTATAACATTATTCTCATCATATTTGGTCAATATATATTCCAATATAACCATGAATGCATCATAATAACAAAACCATAGTTTCATGTTGAGGTAAGCCTCCCTAAAGATGAAAACATCCCTAGGGTTATGTATTGTTTATCCGCCACTAAAGTCATTCTTATTATTATCCAATGTAACATTGGATACCTAAAATCCTTTATCCCGTTAACATTCTTCTAACCAAGTAAAAAATCCGGAAATAAATTATTATTCATGATCTCAATTGATTACATATTTTGGAAAGTTCTTTATCGTGATGATTTGTAATGGAACTCCTATGTCCTTTGAAGACCATATCACAAATCTTCTTCTTCATGTATATAAATCAATATACCCTTCCTATTAAATCATCATAATTCTGCACTAGATGAATATTATAGAATGTATAACTTATAATAATAATCTCTAATAGTATAATATTTATTCTATGAAAAAATATACTCACTCATTTATTTTACATATTGAAATTTTCTTATTCATGTAGTGTTAAATCACTCATCTCAATTAGTTACAATGAGTTCTATATAGAATTTTTGTATCTGCTAGTAGAAATGTGTTTCTTTGACCATTTGAATATTAGATATTTGTGCAATATCGATGGGTTTTAAATTCATCTTCTACATATCATAATAAATATTCATGTTATTCAAGAATAGAAATTCCACAATGCTTGGCTCATCAAATTTCCAAAAAAACATAACCTACTAAAACATTACTATTTCTAATATTTCTTTCCATTTTGATTATCCCTTTTATGTTGATCAACCTAATACTTTTACTAATTTAATTACTGAAAATATTGAAAGGGAATTGGGGTTATTATTATTTAAAATTATCTGAAGGATATACACTATGAATTCTTTTCCACATATGCAAGGTAGTTTCTGTAATTTCCACATGGATATTCCCTTTATGTGGGTTTAACTCAACGCAATATCCAAAAATAATCCTTATAAAATACTCTATTAATCTTATATGTAATAAAAATAATTAATTGTGATTGTGATATTTTAAAAATTATGAATAGATAAATAACATAATTAGATTACATTATTCAATCATTATAATATTTAAATTTCATATTATGAAATTCATAGTTTACACAAATTTAAAAACCAAATGATGTTTACTTAGGAACCTTAAGATGTTCATAGGAAAGTTATAGTGGGTTTTCATTACCATATGATGGCTTGAATTAAAATTATGAAGAGAAAGTATCAACCTTATCATGATAGGTTCCAACATTTTGATCATTTTTTCCTAACCTTATGGTGAATCGAATTAAACATACATAGACATAAAAAAGTTGACTCAATCTTATGGTACGTTGTCTAATCCATAATGTAGCACTTTTATCGACCTTATGAGGACATTCATGTACCTTTTGTCTTTTTTGTATAAATTTTTGGAAGAAATTCATTAACTTTAATATGCTAATTCCACATCTATCACTTAACCATACTTCCTAAAGGCCCTTTTACCTATTTATAAAAGATATCCTATGATCCATGACATTTAATTCTATATCATACTCTCTTCAATATCAAATAATTATCCAAATATTAATGCCTCGATAATCAATAATTCATCATGTTCCTTTAATTATTAACTATAAAATCCACATGTTCGTCAAAATATGATAACCTTCAAATTTCATTTAATTTTTTAGAGAGAACATCCTCTAAACAAGTACATATTTGGTTACATAACTATTATGTCACCAAAAATCAACACATGTTCTTCCATGATCATCCAATTATATTTTAATATGATCTGAAAATTATAATATCCATATTAATAGATCTTGTCAAATCTTTATGAACCTAATCTATAAAGAAACAACATCTTGAAAGAAAAATTACCATGTGAATGGATCCCCAATAATGTCAAAATTCAGAACCTACTGTAACAGCCCAGGTAAATAAAGAATATGAAATTTTCATATTTATCTATATTTGTTAATAAAATATTAATATGACTTTAAAGGGGACTCTATGCTCGATGGCGTACCCAACACGCAACAATGAGTTTCTTGGAAATCTTTCGTTGTACTCTAATAATAAAATAATATTATTTTAAATTGTAGTTAACATGTAGCTGTTGTATTGGAGGGAATGGATATAAATAACTAAAATATTATTATATATGTTTTTTAAATGTTTTTACATTTATCTAAAGGCTTAAAATACGGAAAGAATTCAATTTTAGGTGTATATGCCCTAGTTTTCACTAAAGGTTCACATATCACCTTTTGATGGAGAACCGTCATTAAATATAGTTTTGTTCACTCTTATACATTCTATTGGACCAAATAAAACTCTTCTTAAGAATTGGGACATCAAAATTTACTTTGTGTAAATTTTTGGTATATTTTTGATAAAGTTCATTTTTTAATGAATTTTGTAAAATGTTGTATTTTAATTCAAAACCACTTTTTAATATAATTTATTTATATGATTAGATTATCTTTTGAATTGGTTTTAAATTAAAATTAGAATATATTTTTACCATTAAATCCAATAGTGGTCATTGAAATTAATTTCACTTTGAAATTAGACTTAAACTAGTGTCAATCTTTTGATACTTATTGTTTTATAAAAACACGCTATTTTCTCTGACAGCGGGAATTAATTATTAAATTAATTAATGTGACTTATATGTTTTGAATTTTTTAAAATGGACATCATTTTTGAATTCGGAATATCAAATATTTCTTAGGGTGAATTTTTGGGTTTTTTCTGAAAAACATCAATTTTTGATGAATAGTGAAACCACTAAGAGGTAATTAAGCAAACTGATTTTTCAGTTAAATGAAAGTTTACCACTAATGTGTATTGAATTTTAAAAATCCGACATACATGGTTTTCATTATTATGTAAAATGTGGTTCAATGGGATGAAAATAAATTTTTGGTGAATAGTAACTTTTTTTCATTAATCGTGATTAGAGGTAATTAGTGTAATTTAAGGTTAAAATGATATTATAAAAATATGAAAACACCATGACACTTGTCCTACCCCTATTGGATGAGTCAGGGCCGACCAAGACAACCCCTTGGTCGATTTAGGGGACCCTATGGAGCCTCTTGGGTGAGATAACGACTTTAATGTCTTTTTTAAATAAAGGTGAAAATGTCACTAAGATAAATTGTTTTACTAAAACAATTTTTATAATGGGTTATACTAATAATATTTTTTTCTATAAATACTCTTTGGAAAGATAAACATATTTCCTACATCAGGATATTTTTTTTATAATTTTTAGACATTAAATAAATTAATTTAATTACGAAATCATGATGATGCAAGGATGACCTCATTAATGAACAGTTTAAATAAAATGAAAAGATAATATAAAATATAAGACCTACACTTGTCCAAAAACAATTTGATGGGAATATTTCGAAGCCTTATCATCTTATCTTTTAAATATATCAATGTGGGACCTTGTAAATTCGAAACACATTTGAAAATAAAATAATAGTTTCATGATTTCCAAAAGTGCCCCTCCTCTCCTCTTATAAAAGGCCCCCACCTCTACCTCATTTCACACACTCCTCAAGCCTTTGGCTCGGCCATCCCCTGACCATGTACTCTCTCCACATCCCTCTCCTCATCCTAGAGGATTCCCTTTGGGCATAATCCTTTCAAAGGAAGCCTTTAGGCTCAAATCAAAAGGAGTTACACTTTTAATGGTAATTCATTCTCTCATGTTCATTTGTTTTATTTTGCTTCTCCAACCCCCTAAACTCTATTAATTTACTTTTTTTGTAACAACACTAGTATCTTAAATATACTAGGATCTTGTTATAATATTTATTCGAGCTACACTCTCACACAACTACATCAAATGGTTAAAGAACATACGGTTTCCGTGGATCGCGAAATTCTGCCTCCCGAAACGATGATTGTTCAATACTCATTTAACACCTTCAAAGGTGGCCATTATGATGTCACTATTTTTATATATGATATATAATATGTTTATTATTTCCTTAAGCTTTTGTATTTTTCATTTATGGCATACCATTATTGCTTCCATTATGGGTAAACACGATATCTTCATTTTAGGAAGTGCGGACTACCGCCCCCTGAAAGTGATTTGATTCATTAATACCATATGTGGGATGTGTAAAGGATAAAGTTACTGATATTATATATGTTATTATACTGGAATTATAATATACTCTTATATCATTATGATTCCATTCCAGAAATACGAAATAGAAATGGAAGTAGCGTTCATACGTACGTACGGCTTACCGTCTCCATGAACAGTGCATTTCATTTCTTACCTCTAAATGAGATGTAATATTATAAATACATGTATATTATGAATATATATGATATATATGTTATAAAAATCATTAATATCATTCTGGATATAACGAACCTTTGACCAAATTAACAACATGTAAGTGTAAGAAGTCTATTTTCGACTTAAGAACCAAATATCGAAAAAACAAACATTATTAACGTAAATGATTACATAATGTTTATAACATTGAAATAAGTGATATAAAAGGAATAATTAACTTTAAGAAGGTTCATAAGAAAGTAGAAATTAACTCAAGTTTATTATTCAGGACATTAAAGAACGATCGAGTCAAGTCGGACCTAAGGTAAGGGATCCTACTCCTCTCTTTATTTTTAAGTACACTCTTTTATGTCATTCCTTCTAAGCTCATATTTCTTATTATTGGGATGTTCATTTATATTACTAATACTGTACTTATTATTTTCATATGATGAGATACCCTATTTCCTCTCATCAATCCATTTTTTTTGGAAGTTTTAAGTGGCGTCGTTAGGCTGCCGAATTTTCGTGAGAGATTTTTCATCTCACTTTTAATCCCATGGGATTTATGCTACATTTGCCACAATTTCCTTTGAGTGGTGTATGTACTGCCCATTATTTTACTCATTCTGTAATATACTTTCCTTTATGAGTATTTACATCAATTTTTTATTGTCCTTCTTTCACAAGGTCTATGTTTCGAAATATACCCAAGTCGGTAAGGGAACCTATCACCCTCCTCTTTTTAAAAGACTTCTTTTGTTGGGTCTTTTAATTTACATATTGTTATGTTGGGATATGTTCTCATATATCCTTATTGATGAAACTTTTATGTCGAAGTGATGAGATACACTTTTTTATCTCTCATCAACTCATTTTGATGTGACGCTGTTAGGCTGTCAAGGGAACTTCTTAACCCAATTTCTATTTCTTTGGGTTCAACATGTAGTTATTGAATATTTCATCTTTGAATATGTGTGAATGACCTTTTATTATTTTACACATAATATCCACTTATATTGGGTGTATTTATATTTGTCACACACAATTTTGAGATTGATTTATCTTTAATTTAAGGATACCTTCTTTATAAGGGATTTCATCACATTTGGCATCTCTATTGAGACTTCATTGTTGTTATGCACCAATTCACTCTTATATGGTTTATATACTTTCCTGTGTAATATTATATCATGAATCCATTTATTCTCATGATATTATAAAGTTCTGATTAAATGTTATTCCTCAATTATTGTATTCAAGTGTCTCTAATTTTGGTAAAAACCCTTTAACCAAAATATCGCTTTAAATGTTTTAATGATTTGTTCTTATTAATATCCAGGTTTTCAAAATGGTTTTAAGGATTTATTTATATGGATATTAATGGTTTAAAATTTTAAAATCTTCAAGGTGCTATGGGAGACTTTTAATCAAAATTATCTTTATTAAATGTTTTAAATGGTTTTGGAAATGGTTTCTTTTTGAACGGATTCATTATTTCAATATACTAAAATGTTATATTGAGATTGAAATGTGGAAATGTTATGTTTCCTTTATGCATGTTTTATGTGATACATTTATGTTATGGTTCTTGGGCATTATTATAAAGACGGGTGGTTCCGTGATAGACTAAGGGTGGGTGAGCCCGATATAGCTCTCCAATGCATTGGGTAACGCGAAGAGGTGAAACGTTAAGGTTTCTCCAAAGAGATTTAGGGAGTATACTGTAATGGGTATTCCAAACGTAACCAAGAGGGTTACTCCCTACATAACGATGTTATGAATGCCTCAAGTTACCTTTATGTCTTATGTTTTCTATAATTTATTCATGGTTTGACGAGGTATGTTAAAGTGTCTATGTTTTATGGGTAAAGTATGATTTCATTCATATGTATATATGAACTCATGTTTCCTTTCCATATTTTTATAACCCGTACTGAGCTTTTTATGCTCATACCAAGTTTTTGAAATGTTTTTCATATGTCAAGGGAAAGGTACATGATGTGATGATAGTGTCAAGGATGTGTCAAGAAAGAATCCATGTTTTATTTTCAATATGTTTCCGTTGATGGGAATAATGAATACTGTCTTTTATGTAACCACATTGTTTAAATGTGGAATGTAATGCATGTTTCATGATCTAATTCTCTAAAACTCTAAACCTGAAAAGATCCTCAATTTGTAATCTTGTAATAACTCAAGACTAAGTCAGGTTTAAGTCTGGGGCCTTATAGTTGGTATCAGAGGTCAGTTTAGATAACTTTAGAGATTAGGGTATTCTATAAGCATAGGTGGCATTAACATAATGGTTAGGATTTCAGAAAGAGTCCTAGTTTTAGATAAAGTGAATGAGTAAGTATATCTTAGTGTTTATCTTCCTCATTAGTACATGATGGTTTTTTTTTGATATACTCACACTGACCATTTTGGATTTAGTAAATGGCTGGATCTAGCAGGCACCAAAGTAACAGTGGATATGAAGGAAACTGTGACAGTTTTTTGAGCAAGCAACTGAATGATATGGGAGCTACAAGGAGAACTCTTGTGATTATCCTCGACTAACTATCTGGAGTCATGATTGACCACCTAAACCTTGGTGATTTCTCTAAGGCATCATATATTCAAGAAACAAACCCCTGTGGAAGTACAGGTAATAATCATAAAGGTAAGTGTGTTCAAAAACCTATGTGTCAATGATGTGGAAAGAAACACCTAGGAAAATGTTTCAAAGGGACAGAAATATTCTATAGATGTGGAAATGAAGGTCATAAAGCAAGAACCTGCCATGGAAAAAGGAAGCATCCATTTGACTCGAGGAAAGGGAAAGAAGTTCTTTCTGAGGGATCAATTGAATGTTTTAAATGTGGTGTGCATGGTCATTATGCAAACACATGTCCTATGAAGAAGTTTCGTGGATGGGGTTACATTATAAGACTTTTTATGTTATGTGTAACCCTGATGTTTTATATAGGTGAATTTTATTCAAGGAATAGTTATCTTTTCTTTTGTGGACATAGTTATAAAGAACCATTTGGGTTTATATGATCATTACTTTTGAGGTAATTATGGGTTACTATATATTATGATTGAAGTGAAAGGCATGAGATAAAATTGAGGTTAAATTATGTTATGGTTATTTTTTATGATTTTATCCCTTTTTGGGGAATGTTTTGAGAATTATATAGTTTTGGAAAAAGGACAACACGCAGACCGTGTGTCTACCCGTCGCGTCGGACAAAGCTGCGGGAATCGAACCCACAACCAAATTGCAACTGGTATTTATCGCCTACCACTGGACTACGTGAAGTCCCTGGTTAGTTTGACTGATTCTTTTTTTAGTTATATGATTTTCTGATTTAAGAGTAAGTTGATTTTGGGTTATTTATGAAAATGATTAACCTATCATGGAGGATATGTGATTAGGTTAATTAATTTTCAATATGAGACTTTAGTAGCAATTGATATTTTTTGGAGATAAATGTTACGATTTAACATGGAAGACTACGTAACTAAATCCTTCAAATATTTCGGTTTCAATCTTATATTGGTTTACTTTGAAGAATTTTATGGACAAATTGTTTATCGGATGGTCCTCATTGAACTTTGGGGTTTGTTTGACAAATTTTGGAGATTTATCATAGATTTTCTTTTTAATGGGTTATCCTTTTATGGATTATCTGACCTTGTACTAACCTTTATGGTTTTGGTTTTGGTTAAAGCCTAAAGACATGAGATGTATATAGTTCTCTTTGGTTGATTAGGTGATTCTCTAGAAGTTGATTATAGTGCTCTTAATGTGAACAAGTCTTCCTAAATACTCGTCCTTTGGAAAAAATATGAGTTTGATTAAGGAATCTAGTAAAATTTGAAAGTCAACATGATAAGTGATTATGTTTCCTTATGAATAAATTCCACAATAAAATGTAACTTAAAACAAAAATGTTGTCTATTAACTTTTCTTACTGGGGAACCCAACACCGTTTAACCCATCACAAGTTTGTGATTTTCTCATTGTTAACATTATCCTAAACATGTTTTCTGTCACTCTACATCAGAACATGACCCTATGTTTTCTCCTCAATGTCCATATTTTTCTACATGGAATTATAGTATGGCTTATCTCGGGTGACCTCTGTACTTATCTTTCTTTATTTTAATGTGATTGCTTTACCGACTCTTGTTCCGATGTGGGACTTTCAAGGATGTTTCCAAGCGCAATTTTACAAATTGCGAGGATGCAATTTCCAAAAGGGGGGAAGGATGTAACACCCCAGGTAAATAAAGAATATGACATTTTCATATTTATCCATATTTGTTAACAAAATATTAATATGACTTTAAAGGGGACGCTATGCTCGATGGCGTACCAAACACGCAACAACGAGTTTCTTGGGAATCTTACGTTGTACTCTAATAATAAAATAATTTTATTTTAAATGGTAGTTAACATGTAGCTGTTGTATTGGAGGGAATGGATAGAAATAACTAAAATATGATTATATATGTTTTTTAAATGTTTTTACATTTATCTAAAGGCTTAAAATACGGAAAGAATTCAAATTTAGGCGTATATGCCCTAGTTTTCACTGAAGGTTCACTTATCGCCTTTTGATGGCGAACCGTCATTAAATTTAGTTTTGTTCACTCTTATACATTTGATTGGACCAAATAAAACTCTTCTTAAGAATTGGGGCATCAAAATTTACTTTGTGTAAATTTTTGGTATCTTTCTGATAAAGTTCATTTTTTAATGAATAGTGTAAAATGTTGTATTTTAATTCAAAACCTATTTTTAATCTAATTTATTTATATGATTAAATTATCTTTTTAATTGGTTTTAAAGTGAAATTAGAATATATTTTTACCATTAAATCAAATAGTGGTCATTGGAATTAATTTCACTTTGAAACCAGACTTAAACTAGTGTCAATCTTTTGATACTTATTGTTTTATAAAAACACGCTATTTGCTCTGACTGCGGGAATTAATTATTAAATTAATTAATGTGACTTATATGTTTTGAATTTTTTTAAAATGGACTTCATTTTTTAATTCAGAATATCAAATATAGCTTACGGTGAATTTTTGGGTTTTTTCTGAAAAACATCAATTTTTGATGAATAGTGAAACCACTAAGTGGTAATCAAGCAAACTGATTTTTCAGTTAAATGAAAGTTTACCACTAATGTGTATTGAATTTTGAAAATCTGAGATACATGGTTGTCATTAGTATGTAAAATTTGGTTCAATGGGATGAAAATAATTTTTTGGTGAATAGTAACTTTTTTTCATTAATCGCGGTTAGAGGTAATTAGTGTAATTTATGGTTAAAATGATATTATAAAAATATGAAAACACCATAAAACTTGTCCTACCCCTATTGGATGAGTCATTGCCGACCAAGTCAACCCATGGGTCGATTTAGGGGAACCTATGGAGCCTCTTGGGTGAGATAATGTCATTAATGCCTTTTTTAAATAAAGGTGAAAATGACACTAACATAAATTGTTTTACTAAAACACTTTTTAGAAGGGGTTATACTAATAATATTTTTGTCTATAAATACTCTTTGGAAAGATAAAAAGATTTCCTACATCAGGATATTTTTTTTATAATTTTTAGACATTAAATAAATTAATTTAATTACGAAATCATGATGATGCATGGATGACCTCATTAATGAACAGTTTAAATAAAATGAAAAGATAATATAAACTCTAAGACCTACACTTGTCCAAAAACTATTGGATGGGAATATTTCTAAGCCTTATAATATTATCGTCAAAATATATCAATGTGGGAACTTGTAAATTCGAAACACTTTTGAAAATAAAATAATAGTTTCATGATTTCCAAAAGTGCCCCTCCTCTCCTCTTATAAAAGGCCCCCACCTCTACCTCATTTCACACACTCCTCAAGCCTTTGGCTCGGACATCCCCTACCCATTTACTCTCTCCACATCCCTCTCCTCATCCTATAGGATTCCCTTTTGGCATAATACTTTCAAAGGAAGCCTTTAGGATCAAATCAAAAGGAGTTACACTTTTAATGGTAATTCATTCTCTCATGTTCATTTGTTGTATTTTGCTTCTCCAACCCACTAAACTCTTTTTATTTACTACTTTTGTAACAAAACCAGTATATTAAATATACTAGGATTTTTTTATAAGATTTATTCGAGCTACACTCTCACAGAACTACATCAAATGGTTAATGAACATACGGTTTCCGTGGATGGCGAAATTCTGCCCCCCAAAACGATGATTTTTCAATACTCATTTAACACCTTCTAAGGTGGAAATTATGATGTCACTATTTTTATATATGATATATAATATGTTTATTCTTTCCTTAATCTTCTGTATTTTTCATTTATGGAATACCATTATTGTTTCCATTATGGGTAAACACGATATCTTCATTTTAGGAAGTGCGGACTACCGCCCCCTGAATGTGATTTGATTCGTTAATACCATATGATATATGTGTAAAGGATAAAGTTAATGATATTATATATTTTATTATACTGTAATTATAATATACTCTTATATCATTATGATTCCATTCCAGAAATACGAAATAGAAATGGAAGTAGCGTTCATGCGTACGTACGGCTTACCGTCTCCATGAACGGTGCATTTCATATCTTACCTCTAAATGAGATGTAATATTATAAATAAATGTATATTCTGAATATATATGATATATATGTTATCCAAATCATTAATATCATTCTGGATGTAATGAAACTTTGACCAAATTAACAACATGTAAGTGTAAGAAGTCTATTTTCGACTTAAGAACCAAATATCAAAAAAACAAACATTATTAACTTAAATGATTACATAATGTTAATAACATTGAAATAAGTGATATAAAAGGAAAAATTAACTTTAATAAGTTTCATAAGAAAGTAGAAATTAACTCAAGTTTATTATTCAGGACGTTAAAGAACGATCGAGTCAAGTCGGACATGAGGTAAGGGATCCTACTCCTCTATTTATTTTTAAGTACACTCTTTTATGTCATTCCTTCTACGCCCATATTTCATGTTATTGGAATGTTATTTTATATTACTCCTACTGTACTTATTATGTTCATATGATGAGAGACCCTATTTCCTCTCATCAATCCATTTTTTTGATGTTTTAAGTGGCGCCGTTAGGCAGCCGAGTTTTCGTAAGAGATTTTTCATCTCACTTTTATTCCCGTGGGATTTATGCTACATTTGCCACAATTTCCTTTGAGTGGTGCATGTACTGCCCATTATTTTACACATTCTATAATATAATTTCTTTTATAGGTATTTAAATCAATGTTGTATTGTCCTTCTTTTACGAGGTGTATGTTTCGAAAGATACTCATGTCGGTAAGGGAACCTTTCACCCTCCTCTTTTTAAAAGACCCCTTTTGTTGGGTCTTTTAATTTACATATTGTTATGTTGGAATATGTTATAATATATCCTTATTGATGTAACTTTTATGTCCAAGTGATGAGATACACTTTTTATCTATCATCAACTCATTTTGATGTGACGTCGTTAGGCTGTCAAGGGAACTTCTGAACCCAATTTCTATTTCTTTGGGTTCAACATGTAGTTATTGAATATTTCATCATTTGAATATGTGTGAATGACCTTTTATTGTTTTACACTTAATATACACTTATATTGGGTGTAATTATATTTGTCACACATAATTTTGAGATTGATTTATCCTTAATTTAAGGATACCTTCTTTATAAGGGATTTCATCACATTTGGCATCTTTATTGAGACTTCATTGTTGTTATGCACCAATTCACTCTTATATGGTGTATATACTGTCCTGTGGAATATTATCTCCTGAATCCATTTATTCTCATGATATTATAAAGTACTGATTAAATGTTATTCCTCAATTATTGTATTCAAATGTCTCTAATTTTGGTAAAAACCCTTTAACCAAAATATCGCTTTAAATGTTTTAATGATTTGTTCTTATTAATATCCATGTTTTCAAAATGGTTTTAAGGATTTATTTATATAGATATTAATGGTTTAAAATGTTAAAAGCTTCAAGGTGGTATGGGACACTTTGATTCAAAATTCTCCTTATTAAATGTTTTAAATGGTTTTGTAAATGGTTTCTTTTTGAACGGATTCATTATTTCAATATACTAAAATGTTATATTGAGATTAAAATGTGGAAATGTTATGTTTCCTTTATGCATGTTTTATGTGATACATTTATGTTATGGTTCATGGGAATTATTATGAAGATGGGTGGTTCTGTGATAGACTAAGGGCGGGTGAGCCCGATATCGCTCTCCAATTCATTGGGTAACTCGAAGGAGTGAAATGTTAAGGTTTCTCCAAAGATATTTAGGGAGTATACTGTGATGGGTATTCCAAATGTAACCAAGAGGGTTACTCCCTACATAAGGATGTTATGAATGCCTCAAGTTACCTTTATGTCTTATGTTTTCTATGATTTATTCATGGTTTGACGAGGTATGTTAATGTGCCTATGTATTATGGGTAAAGTATGATTTCATTCTTATGTATATATGAACTCATGTTTCCTTTCCATATTTTTATAACCCTTAATGAGCTTTTTATTCTCATCCCATGTTTTTGAAATGTTTTTCACTGGTCAAGGGAAAGGTACATGATGTGATGATAATGTCAGGGATGTGTCAAGAAAGAATCCATGTTTTATTTTCAATATGTTTCCGTTGATGGGAAGAATGAATACTTTCTTTTATGTAACCACTTTGTTTAAATGTGGAATGTAATGCATGTTTCATGATCTAATTCTCTAAAACACTAAACCTAAAAAGATCATCAATGTGTAATCTTGTAATAACTGAAGATTAAGTAAGGTTTAAGGCTGGGGCCTTATACCTACCTTGACTAACAAGATCTTCTACAACAATTTATTTATTTAATCTACTAGTATCTACTTCTTTCATTATCACATAATAACATGAATATTTTTAACATTAAATCACACTATAAAAATTATTTTCACCGTGTGACCGGATCATAGTATGTAAAATGGAATATATACATTACATTTTCATTTCAATGAAATAAATTTTTCCAACACCACACATCACTTACCAGAATAATGGTATACTATGAAGAACAAAGTAATCATAAAAACTCTAAAATAGTCATAATAACACTATTTGGAACTCCGTTATTATTTTAAATAATTTAAGAAACATTTAAATTCTTTTAAAGATTTGAAAATCATCAATAAAATTAGTGGTAACTACAAGAAACATACATAAAAATGTCATACACATATTAGAATCAAGTGAAATACCGTATTTACTTTCCTCCTCATTAATAATAAATACAACACAAACACACATTGGGTTAAAAAATATCCCCCATATTTTTTATAAATATTCATGATTATGATATATTAATATTTAAACCTATTTTTTATTTACTGATTATCAATTCCCAAATTCCCTTTTCTTATAATCTCCTTCTATTTTCTTCCCTCTATCCTTATTAATAAAAAAATAATGTAATTAGAGAATATAATATCAACTAACTCCCAATAAATGATCCATTTATCATTCCAATTTATGTTTATGATACCTATGATTGGTTTTGAAAAAAAGAGAGTTTCATTATGTCAATAATGTTATCAAATGATAAATAGAAAATTATATCAACCAATACAAAATAACATGACAAATTTAGTTGATGTTCTTGTTTACTCAGTTTGACACAAAATGGTTATAATTAATATCTTCATTCCATTTCATATTAGTAACATAAATCCCACACTCATCTCAATCCCATGCTTAAAACATACATATTCACATAGAATGTTATATGAATAATCATAGATATCTAATCCATTTCCCTTTTATATCTTTCCATTGATTAATATACCTTCTACCATAAAATAGAAATCATTATTCATTGATATGTAAATATTATTGAATATAAATACATTCTCATTCCAATGCTTTCTCCAAGGTGTGATGCTATGTGAATTTGACATAAAGATGATGTATCATTATATTTCCCCACATTATAAAATTCAAAGGGTGGGATACATTCATCACATTCTGTGGATATGTCATCTATATGATGGAAATGCGATGATGGGATGTCAGTTTCACCTTTTATGGATCCCATCATGGAATTCATTGCCTAGTCCAAGTATCCCTCATAGATTTATGTTGTGTTAAAGGAACTTATTTCTAGTGCCATAAAATGTTTGATGCTTGAAAATTATGCCTCTAATGTTTAGGAATTATAATGTGTCATGAGAGGGAAAAACATTTTGTTCATATAGTATTTACGTTGGGAATTACTTGCATGTATGGATGTTTGGAACATTGATCACTGGTGTTCTTCCTTATAAGAGGGAATCATAAGTGTGGAACCAAAGGCATATTGTGTATATTAAGAGGTTTCTAATTAAAATTAGATATCATCCATCGATATCACCATAGGAATAACATGTTTAGAATGATGTAACAATATGATTCATGTCCAAGGTTTATCATCTTGTAGTGATGGGATGCCACTTATTAGAATGATTAGCAGAGGAAAATCTATGAGGTTCATCCGGAGAAGGGGGCACAATGGATTACCAATGGTCGGTAATGATCTTTAGTGAGTCATCATACATACACATTCTAGGTGGAGTAGATTAAATCCCATTTATATGGACGTCGTAGTTTTTGGTCATGTGATATATCCAGTTAATGCAATATAACATTCTACGGTAAGGACACTTGCACAGAAAACAATAGTGTCGGAAAGTAATGGTACATGGATTACACAAGGATGTTTCCCTTAAAAATTGGATTTTTCGGCGATAGATATTATGGGGAATAAAAATTGAGCTTCCTAATGAACTTGAATGGGATATGGTCTACCATGTAAGTGGCATGATCTTACCAGAATGAGGATCCCTAGTGAAAATCAGGATGGATGTTGATGGATTGATGGGTTTGGACCTCAGGGGGTATTTTTACTATCCCGTATCGTTAGGAATCAAATCCCATGTATTTCTAAATTTTATGAGTCTTATACCAAAGTAATATTCCCATGTTATTGGACATAATGTGTTTTGGGGATTATGCATTAAATCTACCCATTAATCATGAATGGTCAGGTCTTACTCGGGGAGTGATTCCCATGGATGTAGATGTTGAATTTCGTGGTTTTTAATGAAATATAAGACCACATGTGTCATGCTCTAAGTGATAATAAAGTGGGATTGGTGGACCTAACAATCTTGTCATGAATTCTAGGCCAATTATAGTTGGTGTGGGGATTATGCATGTAATCTTCCCCAGGAGGATGGCATTCTATGTGACAAGAATCTTAATCCATGTGAGGAGGATCTCACTACCATAGAGTCATACAAGGAGATTCATGGGCTTACATTATAGGGAGCGATAGGATCACTCATTGATAATAGAATCCCACTTTAGCTAGACATCATCCCAAGGTGGAGAGAAAGTGGCACCCCGTGATGATCATACAAGGGGAATCACATGCACATTGGTCGGGGTAAGACTTCCATTTTATATCATGTGATGAAAAATTTGGATCTAGAAACATATACATTATGAAACACAGACATTGGGGACTATATCATTAGCCATTGGGCTTACATAATCATAGCTCCTTCACCCTTGGATGGGGCATGTCATCAGTAATTTATGGTTTTAATAGTGTGGAGGAGCTGTCGATCACAAGGTCCATGTTATCATGCCTCTACTGAGAATAAAATGGCACATGCATTCATATGAATCTAATAATAATGTAAATTGGAATCTCGATCCACACATGAAGTGAAGTAGTCTACAGGAATGTGTGTCTTAGGTCCCATAAGTACTGAAGATATAATTGAATCTATCCTATATGGTTGTGGGGGACCTAGACAGTCAGCCTTCATGAAGAGGATTCAACAGAAGAGACAAAATATGTATAGGTATCAGAGAGGATCACGGTGTAGCATATGGCCTCATATATAGAAACATAATTGAGATAATAAGCATTTTGTTCTTTGAGGTATTAACAATGTAAAAGACTTCACAAAATAGGATAACCATGCCTCAAGATGAGTGGCTTGATTATAAAAGGTGTTCATTGTGATGTATTAATGTTTTTGGATTCCTCGTGTACCCATGAGGGCCTTCTTCCATCAAGAAATATGGATTCCTTCTCAAAAGGAATCCCCACATTCGGTGGAGTATTTCAAGAACTAAAAAGAGGGGGTCTTGAAAGGATCATTATCCTCGGATGATCCATTTTTTGTTTGGATCATAGTGCCAAATGCATCATGAATTGGAATCTATTACAAATATAAAAATTAAAGGTAACCATCCACCGATGGTTAGAATAAGTTGAGTATTTATATTAAATGACTCACGTGAAGATTTAACATGGTTTATGATGGAAAAGTGGAATTTTCAAATCGGTGTGGCTCAATCAAGATTATGTTGATTACCATAAAATATTCATTATTTCACAAATTGGAAGTGAAATGGTGGAATATATTACCATCATTACTTTTCATGTTTATGATGGGAGCGCCATGGTTGGGAGATTCACAAAGGGCCTTGATGATGAAACTTTTGAGAGGGATCTTGGGCCGGTTTGGCATAGATTTTACCAGAACTAGAGGATTATTTGTAGATTACTCTCATGGAACATATTTCAAAAAAAATCCACCCCTAGAAGGGGAGCAGTTGGGGAAAGGAGGAGGTTTAGATTGTGAGGGTGAATATCCAAAATTTCACAACTCATATATTTCATTAGCCTATTTACGATTTTTTTCCAAGATGATCAATGTGTTTTTTCCATATGCTCCACTTGAGTAATTATTCCTACCTCATATAAGTAGAGTTTGGGGCCCTCAAATAATGAAAAAACATAACACAATGTTTTTTCTTTGATCTATTTTTTAGAAGTACTTCACCTCTATGAATTACATCTTAGTGAACATGAATTCTGGGGTCCATGATCATTGAATGATTTGTAAGTATACCGGACATCTCAATCCGAATATCCATAGAGTGAGCACCACAAAATAGGGCTCTAAGATCTACTCTCCATGAATGAGATTCCAAAACCACCATCAAGAGCCTTACTCAAAAACACATTATGTCGTGAAATCAATAGTCTCTCAAGAAGTATCTCAGGAATTAATTGTGGATGTTGCTCAATGGGATGAAATGGTTACAAATTTATTGATTGAGGTGTGCGACATAATCGCATAGGACCATGAATCATTTCTCAAACTATTTTTGGAGGCTCAGAAGGAGTATATATTGTGCATGAAGATTCCTATATGTGGAATTAGACTAAGAGAGAATTTCATTGTCTTGGTGGTGAGCAAATAAAAACCATTATAATTATTCTATGGCATAACTAGGTAGTAAAAATGTAACATGGATGTTATAATACATATCTAGAAGGACCATCCACCCATCATAATAGAATTCCTATAAAACGACATCAATAATAGCAATTAGGAGAAGGTGATCTTTGAGGAATTATCAGAATAATATCATTAGATCCTCAAGTAACATTTGGGGGTCCCAAAAAAGGTATGTAAGGATGACTAAGATCTTCTCTTCGGTGGTAACAACACATATGAACATTCCGTGGCCACTTGGGTCTGCATGTCATGTTGAGAGTTTGTGGAAGATATGAAATGGGTAAAACAATATGAAATAACATGTGATTATTAGATCCTGGTTTACCAGCCATAGTAGATCACGACAAAGCAATCAGTTATATTTTCATAAATACTAAACTATTCAATCAACAACACTTGGAGGTTGGAATAAGCCTCTATGACCATCTTCAAATCCCTAGAATCCCACAATTGGGGGAGAAATATATTTAATTTCTCCAAGAATAGAATGTGTTTGAATACTAAGAGAGCCTACTATATTATGTGATCTTACTACTAGAGCAAGTTCAAGGAACCAATGATGATAGTCTAGGGACAAGGTGCTCACACTTCTAGCAGTGGTCCAGAATCATTTTGAACAAACCCGCATGCAGGACCACTTAGGGGGAGAAGGAATGAAATTATGTTTATAAAGAGGTCACATACATGTCCTCGGGGTAATAGTGTGAGAAAAGGGTTTTCTTATAGAGGATTTTATAAGAGATCAAGTGGAAGATATAGGTTTATAGTATAAAGGACAAGCTTTAACCCTATGGTAGATTAGAAGGATTTATCACAACATGCATCTGTGTGTGCTTTCTCTCGGAGAGGAATGAAAACATGGTGGTATGTTCAATCACATTCATAATAGAATCAATATTGTTGATAGGGAAGTGTCTATATATCAATATCCTATTACTAGTGAATTTTTGAAAAAGTACTTCTGAACATTACAAACTAGGAGATGCCACTATGTGTGTGTGGGACTTTTCACTTCATGTATTGTAGGGATGCTTCACACATGGGGGTATGAGTATCTAAACCCTACATCTCATCCCACAATGAACATTCAACTTCTGATCCTGAACATCACATGAAGATTCCAACTCATGTTTTTTCTGGTGGAAATGTTGACCAAGGTTAGTTAGGAGGATTAAATCATCTTTCACCCAATTTAATTGCCAATGGGGTTGGTTAACAATGGTGGTATAGAGAGTAAGTAGATGCAATCAATTATAATGGACTTTCAAAATGGAGTACTAGTATAAAGGTTGTACTATGAGATTATTTTTCAGTCGTGTAATCCAAACCAAATTTAAAGGCCATTTAGATTCCTATAGTGGATAACGATGATGGTGTACTCAATGGTGCATCATGAGTTCCGCCCTTCGGTGATAGGACAATATGTATTATATTATCTTGGGGAGATGTAGTGATTGATAAGGAGCTGCAACCTATCAAATCATCATTTGCGATTACCCATGATTATGCATTGTGCTTGGAAAATTAATATATCAGGATTATGATGAGAAAATGTACCTATCAGGAAAATGAAGGTGTAGCCTTTCAACCATGGGGATAGGGCCTAATGGAAGCTAGAGAGTGTTGTGGAGGAAAATACGATCCTGTGGGAAAGACACCAAAAGTGGGTCTACCATTTCAGGAGGCCGAAGGAGTAGAAGATACAGACAGATGTATAGTGACCGGAATGAATTTCCTAAGAAGGGGACGGTATGGAATAGGTGGGTCCTATAAAACATCTTTGGGCGACCATGTTATAGGTATAGGTAATCGAGTGCATCATCTGAATCATCACAACGATGCCATGTATCCTAATTCCTGGGGGCCAGGAAATGTACATGTATATCACCACTCCTTATAGGGTATGAAGTATCTCATTACTGACAAAATATTTCTAACCGGTATAGTCTAGGGAAATACAAGTTCCCACAATACTCCCACCGATGGAATGTGGTGCATGGTGGAGTTGGAAGATGTAGTCTACTCTTGGGGATTGGGGTACCACTTGACCAATCGTATAAGGGAACTAATGTGATTTTCATAGCCTTTAGAATCCCTTGTGATATTTTCCACTACAGTCGAAGGTGAATGTTTATAGGATTAATGAGGGAGTGATGCCTATAGAATCTTAAATATAGAATGGTGTCCTTCCACAAACTATGTTAACTCACTGTTCATTTGGTTCCATGAACACCACTTAGTTTTAACGCACATTTCCTATCCTTTTCCATAATTACGTAGGATACAGAACATATTGAAGAAGGGGAAGTCTATGATAGACCTCAAGAGGAATATGATGCAATCTCAACCGATAAATGGGGGGTGTGGGGACCCTTCCTGATAGTGGGGTGAAAAGTGATAAAAAATTGGTGCATGCAACTACAAAAATAGTTATGGAAACTTTGGTGATGATGGAGGAGGCCACCATCTTGGTATAGAAACTCAGAGTGGTTATTTGGGTAAGGCCAACAATACTAGTTCTACTAGAGAGAACTGACGAGACAACACCATCAGTAGAGGGAGGTGACCAATGGACTATAAAAATATTGGTTGAAGAAACAATTATGGATGAGGTAAGAAAATATATTACTTGATAAGCGTCTATTGGGGCCACAGTAGTTTAGTAGGATAGTGAAACATGTCCCATGATTAGGTTGGGCAAAGAAGCCATCATAGAGGTACCATTAGAGGATGAATTTCTAGAATTGTCTACTAAAGATATAACTGTGATTGGGGATGTGGATATGGTGTTAGAGAATGAGGTAGTTGGGGAGTATATATTGGATGTTCCTACCCAGAAAATCCTTGAATTGTAGATGTGGGAGCTAAAGATGAGGGTTCTCCATCAGAATGAATAGCCATGGAGAAAGGGTAATTTTGTGAACCTCCATGATTCCACAATGTTTTTCATAGGCGATTTCCATAGGTAGAGTTGTTGATGATGATATAATCCTAGGAGAAATCATTGAGCCACTTATGAATTCCCATGAAACCATCCACTTGCCGCTTAAGATCGATGATCTATGCATGGAGGATCTAGTCAAAATCATATTATTATTATTGAATACTCATGAACATGTACCATATGACGATTTTGATTATTATATACAATTAGTTGTTAAGGATAATTGTTTCATCCCTCAACAGTCATAATAGAATTTTCAAAACATCATCAAATGCTTCCAAATAGATAGACTGCCGCAATGGGTGGGATCTCTTCGCCATTGGTGAGTAAGATTACATATGGAAATTATAGATTTCACAACCCGTCACTTAATAGCCCGGGTTTTCATCATCTAGTGAGTATGTGGGGGAATGGAAGGATTATCATAATTCTATTAGGATGTGAAAACATGAGAGCTCAAATTTATTTTAGAATGATGAAAAAGAAATATCCTATATAGAGGATTGAAACTGATGCCTGCTATGGTCAATAATTCTGAAGATAATGCCACTAATTTTGCGATAGATCAACTGAAAATGTATATGGGAAAGGAATCCATGATCGAGATTGAATTGGATGAGCTCCGAGTGATGACAGGCCAATAATGGATCAAGGAAAAAATTATCTCTCCAATGAAAATGAGCATAATGAAGACCTCACATTATGGTATTTTTTTTTGTTGGTCACTCTATATGTGATGGTTATGGTTAGGTTATCGATCATTCATGCAAATCTACAGGGTAGAATTTTCTATAATAGAGGATATGATATGTGGTTGACCCTCTATAACTGTACTTTAAATCAAGTTGAATGTTTTAAAATATTTTATTTCATTATTATGTTACTTCAATAGTATTTTTGACGCACTAAAAAATCAGTCCCAATGACCATGTGGTTCACACTTCGAGTGAGAAATAAGGGAAGATCATATCATTTCTCTCAATATGAGAGTAGTGGGAAATCATCAAACCACATAGGAGAGAGATGATAAGGATGGATCATAGGAATATTAAAATGAAAATCTTTCATTATCCAATGTGTTCAAGTGAATGAATGGGATTATTCTAGGGGTGATGAATTTGATTCCAAAAAATGGGAATGTATGGTTTCAAAAATGATACCCAAAATCCACAACAAATGAGGAGTGGAATGATGATATACGATAGTTGATTGCTATATTCAAAACACATTATCAGTACCTCTAACCTAGAATACATACATACAGAATAGGGTCGACCACTGACCATGTTGTAAACACTTAATCTATCTAATAATTTTCTACAATTTCTACCGAGAGGTTGTCGCATGACAGTCGATGAGAAAAAATTGCATTAGGCCAAGCTATTAAGTAGACCTTATAGACATGGAAGGGGATGAGGATAAAAATAAGGGTCACGCTAATTTTTAAATGAAATGGTAGAATGTTCAAAAGGATACCAACAATCTAATTATTAATACAACATGGTTTAGAACAAATTTGTGTAAGCGTATTGGAATGAACAAATATTGAACATATCTCCCAGTGGGATCTATCTCGGATAACAAACAATATCTGAAAATGAGATCTATGTCATATATGAAAATAACCATGGAATATTCCCTCCCAAGAAATGGCCTTGGTGGTTCTGTAGTTTTATATCATGCAAATAGGGATAATAAACATATTGTTTAATGTCATATAGTTATGATGTTTCATGGTATAGTTTAATGTCAAGTGATATAGATGTGTTCCATAGATTATTTTCATTATATAGGGTCATTTAACAAAGATTATGTCCACACAACCTGGAGACTAGATTACAGTTCAATGACAGGTTTCATTGACTATGTAAATCTTTATTCGAAGTGTATTTTTCTGACATGAGCGAAATAAACCAAACATGAATGAGGTCCTAGGAGGCATGGTTCCACACATGATTCAAGAAATAGATGCATATTAATGTAAATAAATAATAAGGAGACATATATCTCAAAACATATTTAAAGAGGATTCAAATAAAGATTAATGTTAGGCATGGAAATTTATTCCTTGTTTAGTTTCATGGAATTCATACCTTTTTCAATAGTTTATGGTCATGTTTTAGGATCAATAGATACTATATTTAGGATCCTAGAGTTAGGACCTACGGAAGGTGGATTCGTAAGATGGGAATATGGGGCACAATGGAGTGAAAAACCAAACATGAATAAAGACCTAGGACAAACAATTAAATTCCAGACATTCCAATGAAGGACTACAAAATGGTTATAGTCTTGATTCATGGGCTTTGATTCATAGTTTAAGGTCACCGGGCTTAGACCATGGGCCCTTATTGTAAGTTGACTGTATCGTTAAACACACTAAAATAAATCATAATCCCATGTGAGCTGTTCTATATGTTTTAAATAAGGAATTATAAATTGGTTTACCTAAAATGTTCAATATTCATTAGGGGTTCCATAATGGGTTCAGGTTTCCACTTTAATGCATGACTGTGTAAAGAAGCTTGGTAGATACTTTAATGATCTCTATATACTGTCTAATAATTTATCGGGATTAACTATTCACCATGTTAGAAAAATAGGGACCACAAACATTGTATTAACAAAATGTGGGGGACCACACCAGATAATCTATTTTCTATATTTGAATCAAAGGAAATGTTTTTTCACCAAGATATCCATTAGGGAATTGGCCCATCACATGAGGTGACTAAAATGGCATGACACCATCAATATTAGGGGTAATTCAAGATTTAAATGATTATTGATCTCTAAATTGAGGAGGACATGATGTGTTCGTGGTTTTTATTGGAATATGATATTCAAATATGGGTTTTCAAAAAATTTTAATTTTGTACTGATTGGACTGCAAAAAAATATTTACAGTCTTGTTTCATGATCTATATTCTGTTTGTATAAGGTCATAGAGTTTTAAAAAATGATGTGTGTATAAATAGGATATGTTTAGTGTGTTTTCATAATATCCTGACTTGAATGAGGACCATGTGGACCGACAACACAAAAAAACATTCCGTTGCTGACTTGGATACAGTTTATAGTCATGAAGCATTGACTATAGCTTGGGGAAAAGGGATGATGGATTTACAAGAATACATATACACATGGAGGCAATGTGTTTGGAATCACTATATACTCAATAAAAATGTGAATAAATCCACACATATTTCTAGAAAAAATTTCATTGTGATAGAATGAAACTGGTGGATCCATCCTCTCTGGTGATGGAACTTGTGAATCCCAAGCTCATCATGATGCATCCAATGTTCATAGCATAGGGTAGAAACCACAACTGATGAAGAGGTACCCAAGTCGATGTGGGGTAAAATAGAAGATTAAGGTCAAACACTAACGATGATAGGCTATTCATTATAAAGACATGAAACATAGATTATTTGGGATGTAAATAGTTGAAGATAACAATTTATAGACATATAGAAAATAATTTATGGTCATATCACCTAGACGATAGGATGGATATTAGGTTGTGGTCTTAATTATCAGACTATTAAAAGTGTAATTATCAAATGGGTATGTGTAGTGTGACAGAATGATATCCTGATGTGAATGAGGGCCAACAAAGGCCTGATGCTACACCACATATTCCCATGAATTAATGCATACAATTTAAATTTGTTATGATTAGACTTGATGTAAATAGTTAATGACATTTTTAATTTATTTTGAATGAGAATAAGTAAATAAAATCTTTGTAAATTTTTTTCTGTGACCAAAGATGAGATGTCTAGGTGTTTCTACGTTACTCATAATGATGGGAATGATGAAATATTTATCTATTGAAAAACCAACAAGCTTAGTGTCCAACAATGCAGGGGGAAATCATATATTGCGAGGGAGATGAAGAATCCCATGGTTATCATGAGAAATATTGATTTTTTTGTTGGTTGGTTAATAGTTTAACATCATGCATTGATGAAGATTGCCCATAGTTTAATGATGATGATTTCAGACAAAACTATGATGTTTCTCTAATTAGTATGTGTATTGTTGAGTCATGTAAATCCACAAATGAACAAGGGAAATGGGGTCCTAACACAATTATACACATACTAGAGGAAACCTGTAAACAATTTAAAGTCTCGACCGTTATAGTTGGGATGTTAGTTTTAGGTCATAGAGTTAGGACCCTTACAGATAGTTTAATTTCCAGTTGCACTGACCACTTTGCAATGATTAATTTATTGTCATGAATCCTGGATCATCAAATATTTGTTTAAATTCAATGTTATTCCACCACTTTGGGAGAATTCCAAAAGGTATATGTGTAATATGGTGGAATAAAAATAATAATGTGAATGATTACTAGGGAGTCTTGAATAGAAAATATTCATTCTATTGGATGGTTGCATACTATTTAGAGACCCTATTTATGAACTATAATGATTCCAAGGGGATGAAGTATTGAAGAAATTATTACTTCTCATAATGATTAAATTCTTGGGCATCACTAAAAAACCGATAAATATGATAATGAAGACACATATATTTCCTGGAAATGTATGCGTGCAGGACTAACCTACACTTACGTAGGGGTGTTTTTTGGGGGGGATTCACCAAGATTTAAAATAAATGATTTTCTATGTATCCCATAAGGATGAGAATCAATCCATATTTATTTCACGAATATGGAATTTTTGTTGACCAATGTTAAGGGTGATTTCCTCTAAGGTGAGGAAAATATGGTGTTGTGTAATTTATCATCTTGCGACTAGGAAGAATGGGGAAGGTTTTTTGTAGTATATGATCATGATGGAATATCTATGACCTAACATAAATGAGGACCAAGGGTCCCACACCACACAATACACTCGTAAGGAATACATGCACACAATTTTACATCATTTTAAGTGGATCATTAGTGGATCCTCACACAATGTATTGTTTGAGGATCTTTGCGTTGTTTGGATGAGTTATATGTTATCCTTATTTGGTGATCATAGAGTATGGGACACATGTATGTAAATGTTTTTTGATGTAATTCTCATCCCCTTTGGGATTAAAATGTGAAAGCATCCTTCCCAGTATCATCGGTGCTCTGAGTGTCTGTACCATGTAACCCAATAGAATGGAGCATAAGAGGACCTTCATGTTTAACAACCATGTTATCATGTTCTTCTCGCTAAATAGATGGGAAATGCCTAGATCCTATAATCATTATGGGATTCCAACTATGTTATATGTAACTCTACCATTCATTCTAGCATCTTCTGATCATATGTAGTTGTTAGGAGTAAAGTAAATTGTTTTCAATGGGCATGACTGCCTCAATTCCATATACTAGGGAATATGAAGTCACTTGGGGGGAGGTTTGGATATTCTTCTGATAATCCCAAATAGTATTTTGGATCTTATTCAAATATCTCATCTAATTACAATCCATCATATTCAAAAAAATATTTTAGAATGTTTTAATGAATGCCTCGCTAAATCCAGTTGCCTATATATGAGAGTGAGATGTATAGTTGAACAAAATGTTTTACATAGTTGACAAATTATTCAACTAATCCACCTAGAAATTTTTACAATTGTTGGTGAGAATAGGGTGAGGGAATTCGAATTGATGGATGATATTTTAAAACATCCCCTCAACAACCAATCATGTCTTCAATTACTTAAGAGGAACCATTTCTTCCCAATTGTAAAAGAAATCTATTGTGGTCAGAAAGAACATGCATATAGAGCAGTAACCGCTGGATATGCTTCCACAAAATCAAGTCCCCATAGTGAAAAGGGAAATGAGTACATCATATTTTTTAGGGGTTATAGTGATCAATGAATAACGTTGGATTTGATATGAGGCAGATTGAACCTATTGGACAAATTCATACAGTCATGGACCATAGCGGGCGAGAAGTACCCCGACCTTCAAATATGGTGGGATAACATCAAACCTACATGATAACAGCCACATGAACCATCATTAACTTCATACAAAACATTTGGATTATCATATACTTGTATTAAATTGATGATAATTTCAACAAACCCGTGTTTTTAGAGACTCTACTAAAGTTGTGTCCCACATTGGTTGGAGTGTTATGCTGCACGATGACTTATTCAATCAAATTCAACTTTGACATTCAGAATGTTACAATGAAGAAGGAAATCAAATAAAGGAGTAATAGAATATGATATTTCATCCATAGTATATGAATCTAGAGTCCCCTATGTAGATTCACTAGATGTCATGCATTTCACTTGCAAGATATCATGGAAAAATTCTATAATGATTAGTGAAATGGATCTTTGATGAGCCATGTGAAAGATCAGATCATCCTGGATATGCTTTGGAAGAGAAGCTTCTATGATTTATGGGGAATCGTCTTGACCAATTTGTGACTAGGGAATATGATTCACCACTTTCTTAGAAAACAAATTGGGTCACTAAAAGTTGGGTATTCTCCAACCAGAGGATGAGTTCTAGATTTCTGATGATATAATAACAATTTATTTCTTAATGACTATCTTAGAGTCCCCTTATTAAGAAATAAGGTAACATAAATCTCTAAGGCAGTTTCATGACCGGTAAGGAGTTCCTGAAACTCCAAATCATTATTAGTGAATCCTTATGACATCCTGAATGAGTGTTATAGAATAGCTTGTGTATCATTGATTTAAATGATCCCTAGGATTAATCTATTGATCATGGGATCCTAAATACCTCTACCATTTGGGATTTAAGAGAAACCATATAAAAGAAATTCAAAACATTTCATAGTCTAGTCCACTGAAAGGATAGCCTCTTTTGGGAAATCAATGCCCAAAGGAAATTCTTTAGGTGACAGATGGGTGGTTAGAAATTCCACCAGTACATAATGCTTGAAGATTATTTGTAGGACCAAACTGATGATGATGTGTTGATGGATCACATCCCAGTGTTCTATCCATCCTTCCCATATTTTTCTTTTCAAGATATTCTATATAGGATCTAACTATGGCACATGGTGGATCTCATGATGCTATATATAATGCTGGAACATCTGCATTGTGAAACCATGGTGGGAAATCTCTTTTGTATAAAAGAGTATTTGGACTTCGTGTACTAGATCATGGAACATAAATGGTATAATATATTCAATATTATTTATTTGATCCTTTTAGAGAGAATTGTTTCAAGGAATTATTCTATAGTGGTCACATAATGGACTACAGGCTTCTCTGAGATGGGTTGTATCAGAACCAGAGGTTATAGAAGATATTTCATTATGTCATCAAATGTGGTAAAGAAATCTTAATCTCATTTCTAGACGATACCATAATTTATAGACCTATAAAGGTACACACACTTACCAGATAGATTTGTGATGAATCGACGTATTTAGGCAATGTATCCCTAAAGACCCATGAGGTCTTTATGAATTCTCAGATGAGGCATCTAGCTGAGGGTCTTGATCATCCATGTTTTGGTCTCTATGAATCTCTATCTGACCATGATGGTAAGAAAAAATCATGATATAACCCCTGATGAACACATCCACGTGTTAATCCTTAGATTCCATGAGTGGAGGAAGGGAAATACTTTATCAGGATCTCTAATATGGTCCTAAAGATGGTTGGATTTGACTACAAAATCATCCACATAGTATTCTAATAGTATCATGACGATCAGTTTGAGGTTCTGATGCAAGGACCACAAATATGTGGCTCCTAAATTATTCAAAATAAATTGAATTACCAGATAGAAAATGGTTCCATTCAACACTCTGAAGATGGTAGAGTCTTCATCTTTAGGGTACATATGAATTGGGTTATATTTGGTGTATACATCCACGAAGGATAGATCCTATAACCCACCTGTTGTATTGATCATAACCTATATCACTATAAGAGGAAAATCATCCTTTGGGAAATAATAAGTGGGATCTCGGATGTTGATACAAACCCTAATATGGTCATTCTTCATTCGAACATTGATGATTTGTCTTAGAAACAATACGTATTGAAATCCCTTGATGAATAAGCATGTGGTAATCTTATCAACATCTTCCTCAACCATAGAACCATTAGAAGTATGTATTTTCATGGTAGGTTTCTTGAACCCAAGATGACTTGTCCGGAGAACAAGATTGTGGAATGTGACCTTAGGTTCTATTCCTATAATATCATCATTACTTCCAGAAAATACACCATGATGGTGCTTCAAGAAATCCACATACATCTGTTGTTCTTCTCGAAGCATGGATTCACTAATCAGCTTTGGACTTGGGTCTTCCAATGTATGAAGGTTCCAATGAACCAACTCATCGATAGTGGTAGAGACACCCTATTCATGTTTTAGAGGATCATATTCTAAATTCATATCAATTGGAGTTAGGGGAATCAATGGGAGGGGAAGATTCATTCAAAATGTTTGATTATTAGGTAACACTAGTGCGTACATGGATTGATGTAAAATCATCACTAGGAAATTTCAGCTCTATTGATACCATAGAGATATAATATTTCAAAACAATTTCAACATAACATCGACCTCTATGTACATTAATGATGTCAATGAAATGGTGGAGGGATGGTTTCGATCATTCCAACCAACTCAACAGATCAAATGTGTTTGATGCACAATAGTAGTCAAGGGGTTACCACCCTAAAACCTTATAGTGGTAGGAGATTTTTGTTCACATGGTCCTAGATTTCATATGAGTATGTAGTAATATTCCAATATTCCATATACATGGGGACATACAATACTTTCATCCTCGAAATTACAAAGTGATTTCTCAATTCTGGTATCATGGATTCCAACTTGTATATCGAGATGATGAAAGCATCATATAGATTTGTCCACGGGATGGCTATAATAGTAGTTAACTCATCATCATTTTTCTGAACCATATTGTCCTTCCTATTGTAATATTATAGATACACAAATATGGTTTTATTGGAATTGATGGGAGATTGGTCTACTTGGATACTTCCAAATCAACTATCGAGGAAGTAATGAGGCATTGGTGATACGTGGAGAGGACTACAGACTACATATGTAGCCAAAAAATACTTACAAATTCATCGTAGGAGGCATCTTGTGAGACAACCATGTACTAGACTTTTGATATCGAGACACTGAACTAGGTCCTAAAAAAAATTTCAAATGGTCTATGATCAATCTGGTCATAAACCCGGATTTTCATGTCAGAGGAAATCATATATGCTTCATTTGGGACTAGAATTTGGAGTATCTTGGTTTGGATGAGATTAATCCTAGAACAAATTTATCGTAGAAAATGTCATAATTCTAAGACACTGTACCTCCCACTGATGTTTAGTGGTAGAAGTTTCCTCTATAAAACTGTAAAATCATCTTTTACCGAGTATATGACGATGGACCAGCATTCTGGTCCCTTGAATATTTTCATCATATGAATTATATGATGACAATAGCACTATTTCAAATTGGATAGGGCTTTTCAATGTATATTTTGGAGTCGCACATATTCTCATGACTAAGGGATAGCCTAGAGGATGAAGGACATATCGAGATTGCTGGAGAGGAGCTTCAACACATCGTAATTTCTTTCCATATTAAAATTCATACATTTATGGTGTTTCTATTTAGAAGAAGGAATCATGGGAAAGAATACCTTAACCATATGGTTTTATATGGAAAAAATATTTTTCTAGTGCTCACCATATAGCTTTCCGAAACCCACTACTAGTTGATTGTAAGTTGGTTTGGTCCTGGATTTTGATGGACGCAACCGATCATGATGTGGCTATAATTTTTCTTCCTGGTAAATTTGCATAGTCATATATGGTCACTTGTTTTATGGAGAGATATATGAGGACTGTGAATGGTTAACTTTTCAATAAATATTATTCTTTTTTTAGTTTCATGCATGGAATGAATTGAAACACTATCTAGAGCATTGTAGTGGTCTTCATGTCATTGATTCCTTCGATGGTGGAATTGAATGGGGGCACTCGAGGGAATTTTTTACATTCCTCATCATCAGATATTATATATGGGTCTACTATCCCGAATTCATTAATGGTGTAAATCTACAAGTTATCAGTAGTAATGTCATCCGATTCCAGGAGGTCCCCATGTGCTATTCCCATCTATAAAGGAATGAAGTCATTTAGAGTGCGAGAAGGTGTAACAACTGGAGGGGGACTCTAGTTTTCATTTCTAAATTGATGCATAATATTATTAAAAATATAAGGCTATAATGTAGAGGTGGAAACATCATCCAAAAAAGGAGTCTAAACTTCATGAGGATTGTGTTGGCCTAAGAGGGAATTGATTTCTCTATGGGCATGAGCGACTGCTCCCCGTTTGGCACTTCAATAAAATATTTTTTTTTGGAAAAACTCACTTTGGGGTAAGTAAGGGGCGATCATTGGTGTTCATTGATTGCGTGAGTTGTGTGTGATATTTGTGCATATTGACGGATTGATTTACATTATGGACGCACCCCTTTTTATTTTACATATTGACATGGGAACATGGAATTGTGAGTGAATTTTCTGAGAATGATTGTTGCACTAGTTTAGATGTCGCACTAGCCAGTGGCCCCGTAGCAGGGGAATACTGAGTTATTACAGCTATGGGGATTGGCCCCCTCGGTTAGGCTATGAAGGGTTATTCCAAGCGTTAGGTTGTTATGACGTCATCGAGTTAAAGCATGCTTTTAGGATGAGTCAAATGTATAGTGCGTTCTGTATTGTTCACGATCTCCTAGGATCGACCCATGTATTCCTTAGTGTTTATTTGTATGTGGCGGATGATTGAGAGGTCTATTTCAGTTACTGGTCCTTGTGTGTCACTTTCTCCATTTCCATTAGTGTGTGTTATCTGTTTTCTGTGGCTTTCCTTTTGAATAACAACAAAAATTTGGATTTATAAATTGGTAACTAAAATGTTTTAAAATGTAATGCACCTGTTTCTTTCAAATATTAAACTTTCTTTAAAATTAAAATGGTAAATGGACTGATACATGTTTCAGAAATGTAAGTGTGTGTGGAAACCCATATTTTATATAATTTAGATCAAACCTGAAATTGGTAAATTCTTTATTTAAAGGTAGTGCATGGGAATAGTAGTTTGGTAAGCCTACTAAGTTTTAATACTCACGCCTATAGTGTTTTCCCATTTTTTTAGTGTTACTGCAGGTTTGGCTCGAGCTTGCTCGCCGTGGGTGAGAATTGTTTGTGGACTGGTGAGCAACTCTCGGATTCGCGAGGAGTTTTGGTCGAGACCATGTTAGTGTGTTTTGTTGGTCGCTCTTTCTTTTCAGGGTCATTAATTTACATTTCATTGTTATACATTTCTACTTGTTTATTTAATTTTATTTGGAAAAATCATTCCCACTTGTCCACTAAGGATGCCTTGGTGGTTGTCTCCAGCCCGGGAGGATCAGGAACGCCTCTCGGTTCATGTCGTGGACCGGCTCAGGTGATTGGTTTAGAGTCCACCCGGGTTGGTTCGTGACTAAATGGTATCAATGGAGTTCAGCTCCTAAGAGGACCTTGTTTTTCAAAGCACCCATTATAATTTTTGGTTGACATGGTAGAAGAAGTATAATTCTCGGAACTCGAGTCATACAGATGAGAAGGACGTCATGAACCCTTGCTCATTCTTAACATCGGGCTACCATGGGATGTTTGTGTTTGTCGATGACTATTGATTGTTATGGTTTTCTTGGTATTGTGAAATGAAATGACAGTTGGGAAACTGACTTATGTGTGCTCACATGGTCTAGAAATCCATGTGGAGCTGGGGACATTATCCTATAATACTCTCAGTGATGGTGGTGTGACTGGCGTATGGCCGCCAACCATATGTTCGAGTCACCCATCGTTGCTCATTTTCCCATATGGATTGTTTGAGTTCTCCTTTTTTCTGAATGTTGTTTCGATAAAATCTATTTAGGAAAATGGACTAAGTTGGATGTGTCCTTGGATAGAGTGTACTTCCATGATGATCTAATGTAGGTTTGGAATGTGGTTATGAGTGACCTCCATAGTGTTAAACCATCCAGCTGATCAATTAAAGGAGTCCCATCTTTTTCGGTTAAGCGGATTCTCTAGCAGCGGAAGCATGGTGTTGTGTTGGTCGTAGGAGGCTGATATGTCCGTTTTCAATAATCATGTGTGGGTTGGGACCTAGGTAGAGATCCCCCTCCCAGTAATGTTTACCCTCTATTGCAGAGGTCATGTTCGGTGGCAACTAACAGTGTTGCAGACTCTATTAAATGCAGTTTTGGATGTCGTGGATTCTTTTTGGGAATTCGGTTTTGACTAATTGTATCTTTCCTTCGAGAGTTCCATGCTTCTCGGTTCTAAACGAATGTGTTTCCCCCTATGTCGGTTTTGTCATTTCTCGCTGTTCTATGTGAAAATAGTGATGTATGAACATCTTTTCAGTCCCTGTTGCGGTAATGTTCCATGTTGAGGGAAATGGAGTCTTGGGATGTGTTGAGGTCTATTTGCTCAGCCCAGAATGTATTGTGGTAACTTGTGGCACTATAAGGAGAAGTGTCATTTGGGGGTTTCAAAATTATTACTATGGGGTTGGAGATGCTTCAAACACTAGAGCTCTATCCATAGGTCTCGGAGTGAAGCTGGCGCATAGTCAGGACCCCCCCCCTAAATGGTGTAATGGATATTAGTTTGACATCTGTCTTTTGTTTGGTTTGGATTTTTTCTAATTGGGTCCCTTGTAATGGGGGATTGGGTGTACGAGAAGCCCATCCATATTTTCTGTATCGATCTGTGCTCAGTAGTCAAGCCAGCGCGTTGTCATGTGAACCCCAACGGTGTCAAAAGACCATAGTTTAATATCGGTCCTTAGTGTGGTGTTTTTTGTGTTCATCTGAGTGTGTGACGTCCTTGGAGTAGCGATGGTAGTAGTTTTGAGGTTCGTTTTGTTGGGCCCTTCCCTTCCCCCCTCATGGTGGGTGTTTTTGGTCAGTGTGGAATGTTTTCAAGTTCTGTTAGACTCGCCAGTGCTATGGTGGGGAGACCCATCACAGTTCTTGTTGAATTCAGAGGGCTTGTTTCATATGGTGGGGAGTCACCTTGGGACTCCCCATGTTAGTATCAGAGTTTCATTGTGGGATTAGTTTAGGGTGGTGTTTAAAGTGTTCGTGTTTTGAAGATAAGTTTTGTGTCATCGGAGTTTGGTGCTTGTTCGGATCGATCAACTGGAGGCACTTAAACTTTTGGGAGTGAGTGTCACATAAGGAGTTTTATCTTGAGTCTAGGTCCTTTTGTGGCTTCCCGGGGACAGGAAGCATTATGGTGGGAAGAATAGTCAAACCCAGACGCCGCGGAGCGAGACGCTGCGACGTCGCACGACTTCGCCAATACAACGACGTGGTCTTTCGTTAAATATTAATATTATTAAAATGATGTAAATTAATTTATTATTTTTTTATTATGGTTATTATTATTATATTTAATAATATTATTATGATTACAGTTATTATTATAATTATTTTATTATTATTTATCATCATCATAATAATAATTATTATTCCTATCTTTATTATATTATTAAGATTTTTTTCATTTTATTTTATCTTATCTTCTCTATTTTTTTCTCAAGTCTTTCTTCATTTATCCTTTCTTTTTTCTTGTGTTCCATACGTCTGTCCCCCCATTTCCGGATCTGGTTTCTGATTGCCCCTCCACCTCTTACCCATAGGCGCTCGCCCCTGGTTAATTCCCCAGCCACCGCGTCCCAGTGGATCGCCACCCTCCCAGCTAGCCAGGCCCCACGCTACCCTACCAGGTCTCCCCTTGCCAGCCTCCTGTTTCTAGCTGAAAACCCCCCTCAGCATCTCCCGCCTTGCTCCTTGCAGTGGACGCCCCGACTGCCCAGCGAATCCCACTGCCCGCTCTTCCTCTCGCCGCATGCCCCATACGGGTGCCACCTTCGTATCCACCTCCTCTCCCTTCATCTTCCCCCACACAACGTGCCCCACCAACTTTGCATTGTTGCTTCATGCTCTACCACACTCCTCAAACCTCTTACACTATGAGCCTTCCACACTGCACCTCCCACATAGCGACCTCCAGCCTCGCCTCCTACCCAGCTCCCCCATCCAGTCACACCTCCTGCACAATGCCTCCCCCTCTCCTACATTGATGCCCATCACCCCGAAGCCCGCTCTTCCTCCCATACCTTATGATACAACTAACATTGCAACCCCCTGTGCAACTGTCTTCCTCCGGAGGGTCTCCATGCCGGCGCCACCCTCCTATCTACTCCGTCCAGCCGCCCTCTACGTGCCATCACTACTGAGCTGCACCTACTCCCTTCTCTGTTTCATCTGCCCATCATCAGAGCATCGTACTGACCTCTTTTCCCACCTAGTGGCCGCTGTCTGGAGCGAGCCCCACTAGTTGGCCGAGTTGACCAATAGCCGAGTGGACCTGCAACCCTTCTTCCCTGGCCACAGGTAGAGGACCCTTCCCCCCTACTTTCCGGCTGTCTCCGGCACAGCCACCCCCATCCGAAAAACTCCCATGCACCCGCAGCCTCTGCTTCTCCCTTGCTGCAATGTGAGCGGGATGGTTGTAAGCCCCCTATTCGTGCCTCCACTGATCGGGCGACCCCCTACGTAGCACCCAAGCCACCTTCTTTCTCCGTCCATTGGATTTCTCCGGTGACCAGCGGGTGTGACTCCTCTTACCAGCGCCCTCTAGTAGACTCTTCACCCGCTTTCCGTGAACTTCCCACGAAGACAACACCATTTCCTACCCTACGACGGCACTACAACACCCGTGGGCACCTGCCTCCATCCTAGCAGTACATCTTTCCAGCCGCCACATAATTCCGACCAGCAAGTGCCCTCTAGTAGCATGCCATTAAACCTGTCACATGCCCTCTGAAAAGACAAACACCCTTCTCGGTCGTGCACCCCCTACTGGTGAATTTTTCAGCGCCCTTCAACCTCTCGCTGACCTTCCGGGACAGGACAACCAGTTATATAAGCTCTCTTCCCACTTCTATTCCTGTAACCATCTATGTGTCGTGTTCTCGATTGGGCGTGCGAGGACCATCTTCAACCGAAGGCAAGTGGTTTGGGTTCTCATTTTTTTACCTGCATTGGGGTTCAGGTGTGGTTTGCACTATTTCTTGTTTTGATTATTTTAAATTAATTTTTATGTTTATTTGTTTTTATCTTTGTGATGTTTAATTGTCGGGTTATTTATGTTCATTGTTTCTCTGTTCATAGATTCTTTTACTTTTGTTGCAGTGCATCGGCTGGGTAACCCCGCGTTACCGCGATCGTAGGCTTGCACGTGCTTGTGCACAAGTGTGAGACGTGTCGTGTCATCATCGTAACCGAGTTGCGAGTAGAGGTAGGTCCCACACTGCACTCATCATTAAATTTTGAATTTATTAATTGCTTGATATTTTATTAATTTTAATAAATAGGAAATAATATAAGATAAATAAATTTTAAATGATTATTTGGTGTAAAAAGATCTGTATTTTTATACATGATGCCTGGAATATTTTCTTGACGAACGGACACCCAGTAGTGAAAGAATGATAATTTTCCTTTTAAACATAATTAAAGGACTATAAAATGTAGTTTTGGTTTAGAATATAAATGATTACATCTGAAGAAGTGTTTTGGTTTTTCTTGAGAAATGACGTATTTATTTGAAGTTGGTGAAGGCCCGTTTAGGACATAAATAAAATAAATTATTTTGGAAAAACCCACTCTTGGGTTAGTCATGGGTGATCTTTGGTGTGATATAATTGCGTGAGATGTGTGTGATATTTTTTCATCTTGACTAATTGATTTACATTGTGGACGCACCACTTTTTATTGTATGTATTGACATGGGAACCTGGCAAAGTGAGTGAATCGTCTGAAAACAATTGTTGAACTACTTTAGATTACGCACTGCCTAGTGGCCCCATAGTAGGGGAATAATGAGTTATTGCTGGTTTTGGGATTGGGACCCTCGGTTAGGCCATGCAGGACTATGCCGAGCATTAGGGAGTTATGACGTCATCGAGTTAGACCATGATTTTAGGATGAGTCACATGTATAATATGTTCTTGACTATTCATGATCTCCTAGGTCCGACCCATGTTTCCCTTAGAGTTTATTGTATGTGGCGGACGATTGAGAGGTCTAGTTCGGTTGCTGGGCCTTGTGTGCCACTTTCTCCATTACCCTTAGTGTGTGATGTGTGTTGTGTGTGGATTTCCTTTTGACTAACAACCAAAAATTGGACTTCTAAATTGTTCACAGAAATGTTTTAAAATGTAATTCACCTGTTATTTTCAAATATTTAACATGATTTTAAAATAAAATAGGCAGTGGACTGATACTTGTTTTAGATTGGAAAGTGTGTGTAGAAACCCATATTTTATATAATTTAGTTCAAACCAGAAATTGGTAAATTATTTATTTAATGGTAGTGCAGTGGTAATAGTTGATGGGCATGCCTACTGAGCTTTAATACTCACGCCTATAGTGTTTTCCTGTTTTTTTATTTTGCTGCAGGTTTAGCTCGAGCTTGCTCGCCATGGGTGAGAATTGGCTGTGGACTAGTGAGCGACTCTCAGAGTCACGATGAGTTTTGGTTGAGACCAGGTTAGTGTGTTTTGTTGGTCGCTCTTTCGTTTTAGGATCATTTATTTACATTGCATTGTTCTACTTTTCTGTTACATTATTTCATTTTATTGAGAATAATCATTCCCACTTGTACTCTAATGATGCAATGGCGCTTGTCGCCAGCCCCGGAGGATCAGGAACACCTCTCCGCTCATGTCGCGGACCGGATCGGGTGATCGGTTCAGGGTCGACCAGGGTTGGTTCTTGACATAGATGATAACTTTCTTTTTCTGACAACTATATATTGATCGATGTATAATTATTGAATTTTTTTAAAATAAATAGATATTTTAGCAATGGTAAACTCATTATAATTACAAGTGGAGATGAATTTTTATTCTTCTTGTTGTGAATACATGTCTTTAGTAGTTTCTATATTCAAAAATTAAACGTTGTTTTCTAATCATCATATATTGAGATCAGATTTCTCATTATCAATTATTTTCAAAAAAATTCTTTATCCTTCTTAATTTTTTATACATTTTCTTCATGTATTTTGTTATTTTCCCATAGAAGATAGTCAATATCTTTAATTATCATTACATTCACCTATAGTTTATTATTTTTGAAAACATATAACACTTCAAATGTGTGGTCCATTCTTCTAGATATTTAACGGCTTCCTAACCCTCATTTTTATAGTGATCCATTAATTTATAAAAATAGATAATCTTTCATTATCATCTTCATTCATGAAATATAATCCACCCAAATAGGTTGAGATATTTATACACACAAACCCCTTTTTTTCCATGATTTGTCAATATTTTCTGAATTTTACTTTCGTTAGATGTTTTTCACTTGAATGTTTATGACAGATCCAAAAATAAATGTTTCTACATTTCTAGGGAAGTTTCACATGGACTCTAACAAATAAAGGCATGAATAATCATATGCCTCATCAAATTATTAATAATATAAATGATATTCACTACTTGTACAAGGATAATATAGTGGAAACTATTGATAAGATATTTTCATTTCCCATTCATATATATATGGTGAACAACAATAGGTAGAATATTTTTCTATATCAAAGGTTTTTAATTTCATAACTTAATCATTTTCATTTTCAATGAATAAATTTTATTCATTATTGTTGTTGCATGGGGAAACTAATTTATCATCCTCATTACATAAGACGGTTGTATTCTTGTTATAGGGTTCGTTAAGTGAAAAATTATTAATTATGTTATGCGATTAAACACACCATTGGTAACCTTTAACTGGTGGAGAATAATTTTTTCTATTTCTATAGCATGATAATCTTAAATTTTTCACCTCTATCTTTTTCTTATTTATTATTTTTCTTAAAAACACTAAATCCATGGTTTTTTTATTGGGATTTCATAGTTTTATTAAATTATACAGTTTATATATCCTATTAATATAGAAAGTCAATTAATAAAAAAATCATATATCATAATCCAATAGAGTGGTGACCTGAATCTGATAGAATTCATTCGGATAACATGTAGATGTATCTAACACTGAGTTGGTGGATTGAGTTAGTATTGATATAATTTTAAATCCATGTATATCTTTTATCACTTTTCTATAATTAAACCTTTATTTAATAAATTTATATCTTCTATTTCTTATCACAATGTCATTAAATCGGAAAAAATAAATAGTAATTATGTACAACAAGAACATTTGAATTTTTTATGATTTTTACCTTTATATAAATGACTATATCTTCAATGAAACATGGATTGTATCAAATAAAAGAATATTTAATATTATTATCAAATGAAACATAGTATGTTTATGACCTTGAAATTTTTATCCTATCATGGAATAGGTATAAAGAAGGTAATGAATTTTTATATTCCAATATCAATATAATGAATGTTTCTACATATATCTTATGAAGTCAATAAGTCAAAAAATTATGGTACACCTCCTATAAATTACATAAGACATTCCTTATAACTTGAAAAAATAAAATGGGTTTCACTAAATCTCATTATAACGTATAGATCATATGATAGTTTTAGGCTATATCAGTCATCTTCTGCAGTATGAATAGAATGAGAAATATTATTGCCTAACAAATTTTCCCACCTTTCTCTTTATCACCGAAAAAATTTCATCTATAATTAATTCATGTTCTATATATATATATATCTCAATATATATCTCTCTTACATATATAAATCATGGTCTATGCGGATTTTGGGTTTTGAATTTTCTATATCATATTATTCATCCGAAATAATATTTTTTATTAATGCATCATCAGTTCTTTACATCTACTTTAACATGTCCATAAATTTCTTCATTTTATGAATCAATAATATTTCAATATTTCTCGAGACTTAAAATATATTGAATTCATGGACATTCAAAACTTTTTTATTCAAGGTCACTCTTTTTAGTTTGATTCCTGTGATTTTTTCATCTCGACGACATGGATTCATTAAACTACACATCTTATTTTAAAATATCATGGAATTATTCAGAATAATATATCACTAAAATTTTAAAATGAATTTGTTATAAATTGTTTCCATATATGCAGGTTAACATGCATCATTTCCTGATAGATTTTCCATTTATATAGTGGAAATAATCTTAGTGTACTGACATCACACATGGACAATCCAAATTAAATAATGTTTTGAAAAATAATCAGTCAATATGATTGAAATATTTAAGATATAACGAAATATTCAATGACAACATCAGATTGAATTATTTAAAATTTTGAATTTTTGAATCCAATATTCGGAAATTCATTGTATTGATAAATTCACGAAACCTTCATTATTCATTAAGTAACATTATGATGTGACCGAAAACCTCATCATGGACTTCAATTACTATACGAAGGCTTGTATCATCTTGATTATTAAAATTTCTAAATCATATAATTAGAAGTCACAACCTTACAAGAATGTATTTCTTACCATATAATGACCAAAAATAACCTTTTAAATACATGAAAAACATGTCTGAACATTATTATGGATTGTTTATACCCTACAACATTAGGTTTTACAACCGTAAAAATACATTTTTGAAAAAGTAAATATATATTTCCATTCCGAGACTTATCCCAATTTCATCAATTCTTCATCAATTTAATTAATATTAATTTTATAAAGAATGAAATCCAATGTAATCACATCCATTATTTTATATCATATCATCATCGAACTATTTGTGGATATATCATTACCACATAAACTTGATCCTTCTTCTATGAACAAGAAATTATCATGGGTTTTCACTTGCAAGAAAATATTATCTAAGAAAAATGGTCTGCAAAAGAATTCCATATAATCATGTTTTTCTGACAGAAACATATGATGTGATTTTGATCCCATAATAGTTTAGTATTAATGTTTTATTGTTCCCAAATTTTAAATAATAGATACATTTGGGTTTTCTTAATATAGATTATTTAGATATTGTGTTGTTTGAGTGGGTGGAGGGTTTGGAACATCATCCCATTTTGAGGGGAATTATTTCCCACGTTAGGGCTGTATTATATGTCTAATATGATTTCACAAATCCTTACTAAATCCAAGTGGTGGAATGAATACCCTATATGTTAACGATATATTTAATCCATGTAGATATTTTAACAATTGTGTTTATTTGAGGTTTTCTAAAATTAATTAATTTATTAATGATACATATTTTGGGATTATATGGATTAAAGTCACAGTTTTTGGTAAACTAATGTTTATTAGTTTCCATGATGGATTTTGATTTTATTTTATTGGGACTAATACCATAGAAGTCACATATCACATATACATGTAAATGGAATTAGAACCCATATCAGTTTGAATCATATAACATGACACATCATAACATATAATTATTGGATGAAAATGATAAATTCAAAGATGACTAATGTTTTGTGTAATTGAAATTTATATGACATATTCCTATAATGAATGGTGTTGGATTTATGTATCGAATTCCCTTTTTCACTGGTCTTGAAGGAAATATGGCAAATGGAGTATGTTTCGTGTTTGAGGAATAAATCCTCATAATATACATGGTTAGGTCTATTAGTATTGTTATAGACCACCTAGTGACTCATAAAGAATATAACAAAGAGGATGATGAATTTATTATTACCTAAAGGGAATATAGATCTTTGTGTATGAATATAATATCATCAAGGGTATAGAATATATTAAATATGAGGGTTTTTTATATTGGGTTTAGTCCTCCAAGATGCATCGTGGATATCCAATTAGAAAGGGAAATAAATATGACATTATTTTAGTGATTTGTTATAGTTTTTTGATTGGACCATACAATATAGATTAATTTTATGTGCGGATGACATTGTTATATAGTTTTATGTCATGGAACAATGACACTAGACACCCAATTAAACATTGTGTTACGGGTATATTTCATTACAGAAAGGAGAGACAACCGGGTATTGAGTTAGGATTACACATATGGTTCTATAAAATTGAGTATCAATTTTTATTTATTTAATGTTTGGGTAGTGATGTATGACTAGAACCATGCGGGATAAGGACCCATAATATATACATGATATGGATTACACAATATGGATTCACATTCTAGTATACTTATTTATTGTGGATAAAAAATCCAACATTTTTTATGAATTCGATTGTTATACCTGGAGGAAGCCCATCCCCCCAACTTATTTTTTGTTTAATGGAATGAAGAGATGAAATATTCATTATATGTGTTAGGTGTATGGAAGTGTAAATGAGAGACTTATGTCAGCATTTAATTCCTCCCATTATTGAATGTACTCAAGTATCAACTAATCTCCCATGCTAATAAGATTCCTGATAGCTAGATTCATTTTCTATGACTTAGGGATGATCTCACTAAAATCCCTATGACAAGGACCAACATTTTAATGGGAATAAATTATTGAAAATAACCATATGTCCCATGTATTTTGAGGTGAAATTAATGGATATCTTTTTAAAATGGTATCTATAATCAAAGGAAACCATAATGGTATAAATTCCATGGTCATGTGAATAATGTTTTTTCAAAGAGTCTCATTTTCTCTTTTTCATGGTTTTATTATTCCCTGGTAAAATATGCGAATGTATTTTGGGTTCCCTTTATCCAAATATGTGAATCGGAAGAAGGTGGTGAGATGATACATGTATAACACCATATTTCATATTTGGATAAATAAACCAATGCATGTCACACAACCATTACTACTTGTGAATGATCAATAAGTAGTATATTTTTTACATGGACCATTTCTCATATATAATTCCCCAAGAGAAATGTATAGTAAATTTCACCAAGTCACATCATTGTAGTTCATGTGATTAAGATTTTTTCACTGGCCTTGGTGGGGAGAGTGAGGTTCAGTAACCACATAATGGAATCAGTAGATGGTGCGGTTCGATTGGTTCATTTTTTATGTTTCACTACTAGTAGCAGTCACCTACCTTTTTTGGGACGTTTTATATTTACCATAGTTTATCTGTCATTTAGATTACCTCTAAATATCTCATGAGGGATACAAAACATTATTTTTTTCCTTTAAATATTCTCCTTCTTCCATTTCCCATATTTTTCTTCTTGACGGATAAATCCTGGTATTTGGAGGAAATGGTGGAGTTCCAGTCCCCCAATTTTTGGTCACTCTAGGAGTCAATGAAAATATTAATATTAATATTATCATGGGTTTTACAATTCAAAATGGTGTATAGGACTTCCTATAACATCTCTAATGAATTTATATCAATGGATCTTTCAACAACATATAGTAGGTGTTCTCATTAGGTGAGTGCTAATGTATATGAATTATCTATCTATGAGTGTCTCCATCAATTTATCATATACCAGGTTTGAGCATTCTCTCAAAAAGAATAACATCACTATTGTGTGATCATCATCATCTTCATGCTCTTATATATGAAGAACAGGATATATACATAAGTTATTATAATAATGTTGATGGGGTACACGATAAAATTTTCAATGGGTGATCAACTGTTCTATTGGTTCTTATGCAGTGGACACCATAACCATTGTAATTACTTGACCACATGCCCTACATTCCCACATGAATAGTGACCCTAGCCTTTAACAAATCAAATTATATTATTTAAACTTAATTAAACCTAAAATTATGATCCAATGGTCATAAATTATATTGTCTTTGAGATTATTATATAATTAAACACTATGATTCAAAAATCGTAAAATATATAATTTAATATTCAAAGAGAGACCCTGACATCCATCATGACCTTATATCTGCATAAGATAACATAGGGGAAAGTGCATGATTATTGTGATGTGTTAAAAATTCAAGAAAATAAATAAAAATTAAAATTACTCGTTTCCCATGAGGTAGACATCCTAACATAATGGTATAAGAAGGAGTAAAAATATAATTAAACTTATGGAATCATAACATATTGAACACGAGAATGTATAACATGTAATAATACTTACCTAGAAAAAATATAAAACATTAATTTATCTTGATTCAAATATAATTGAACATCAAGGATCATGAGTCATGGATAACCCTCAAAACTATTTCCGATAGAGTATGTGTCCAGGCTAGCCACCAAGACCATTCCACATGGAGGACGAGTCAAGGATAATTACAAAGACCATTCCACAGGATTTACCCTGATATTAAATAGTACATAATTCATTGGAGTACTATCTTGGTGCACTAATCTAAAACTATTCTTGATTTTGTGTTCCACATGAATCATAAACATGTGGGATACCCATGGAATGAAAAAGGAATCATAATCACACCATAAAGAATTATAAATGGTGTATCATAATAGTGTTCATAAAAAATGAATAAGATCTTACATGAACATTCATAAAGTAAAATAGGCATACATCATGATAATTTATGTCAAAATAGATTGAAAATAGGTAAAAATATTATTTAGCAAAATTAGAATTAAAACTTTTTAGTGTGTTTTGAGGAAAATATTAAAAATAATTTAAAAAAGATAAATGGAGAAACAATTTATATAAAACCATATGTGAACCAAAGAAGATTTAAAAAAAATATTCTGTTTAGAAAAATAATTGTGGGATAAAATTTTTTATAAAGTGAATATTAAATTTTATATGAATTTGAGAAGTTCCCATAAATCGAGCTTTCTTATCTGGAAGAATTGAGGAGGGAACCAATTAAAATATTTATTGTTCTTGAAAAATAAGGATGAATGGATCATGATAAAATAGTTTGGAACATATCAAAATAATTTAAAATATTTATATAAAATTAAAATATAATTTCAAATGGGTAAAAATATAGGAAGAGTGACGTGAAGGAATAATGGAGTTTTTAATTGAATCCCTTAACATATATACGAAACGATTCTGGACTGGATCATAATGTACTTAATAATGTAATTAAATCCATTACTTAATTTATAAAGATCCTTTTATATATTTATATGATTTAATTTAATTTATTATGATCATTTAGGTCTATTTTTAGGGTTTGTGAGATTCAATTTCAACATTTTGGAGCATTAGTTTCCTTTCTTATCATGGTCGATTAACATTTATACATGTATGGATAATCATGTACGATTAAAACTATTGTCTAGAAATTATTGTATTAGATATTAATGAAAACTAATATGCATAAATGATCAAATAATTTATTTTAATATTTTTGTTGAGGATGAATCATTTTATAACATGTTAATGATAATCATTTAGATTAATTTTTAAAATTTTTCAATTACAATGAAATAGTTTTATACTATTTTATAATATCATATATATATATATATGAAGGTTCTATATAATTAATTATGGTATAATACATATCATATGATCTATTTCAATCATAATCATGGTTTTATGACAAGCCTTGAAAACAGAAATGGAAATTGAAACTTCATTGTCCTCTAATGTCATAAAATAATAGGTCATATATGATGATTTAATTTTTAATATAGAAATATGGGTGGAATATAGATGAAGATGAATTATTCCCTTATAATAACTACATTAATGTATATATATGTTACTGTAGTTATCATAACATTTATATTAGTAGAGGATATGAGTTAAATTTAATAGAAATGAAAATGAAAATAAATTAAATGAAAAAGAAGATAATTTTACTTCATGATTACTTCTTCTTGAGAACCAACATAGTGGATTGCTTCTTTTTATTTGTTAATTAACAATGAACCTAGACATAACTTATTGATTTTTGAAGACTATTGGTAACAAATTAGATATGTTTCAGGGGTTGTTAGGTGTGAGGAGAAGAGGTGGCAAGGGTGGTATTTATAGTGGAGGATGGGGAGGGTATTTTCTCATTATATTATAAATTATTGAATTATTTTTTTTGAAGACTATGAATATATTGAATTTTTTTATCAAATATTATACAATCATGTATGAGTTTTTAAGATTTTGGTCTTACATCTTCCATACATCATCTATAACTAATCAATTCTTGTATTTATCATTTATCATAACTTACCGTGATAAGCTATTCACCAAATATTAATGCATTTTAGAAAAATTCAAAAAATTGTAACTAACCATTTTTCAATATGTAGAATTCAAAATGTAACTCTATCTTATGAAAATAATTTTCTCATTATGAGATATTTTTATTTTAATTAAAATTATCATTTACTTTGAAAATACTTGTTTTAGAAATATATGAGATTTTATAACAGTTTTAAATATTAACTAAGGTCTCATAAAATTATCATAAAATTAAAAGTCAAAATTTATTAAATTTATGAATACATTTCATGAAAATAAATTATATTTTAATTTATTAAATTATTGTCAATGTTTTAATTAAAATTTTGACCAATAAAAATACCAACACTTATGTAATAATTTTTAAATCGCTTATTTACATAAACTATGATATATCATATTTCCATTTATAATATTCTTAAAATATATTTATACATTCATATAAGGGATAACTATAACATTGCCTAGTTTACTATTCATATGGGTCATCTTACTATTCCAATGGACATGTTAATATTTCAAAGGTGTAGGTCCTTAACTTCTATAAGTTCCTCTATGTTATATTATTTTATTATAACAAATGGAATAATTATAAGAAAGGAATTTCCAATGATAATACTTTGGTTCATTACATTCTTCCCCCATCATGAAAATTTCACCCATGAATTTGTTTTCCACACTATGGAGAAAATAGGCATGAGTACTTATCTATCATAACTTTCTCTAGTTCCCATGATTCATCTTTATACTTATTGTTCCACCAACGTAACTTGACTTGGTGAGTAGTCTTATTGCATATAACATTATATCCATGATTCATGATATTCTATGGCTCCACCTCATAAGAGAGATCGTTCTTCCAAAGGACCACCTCTGAAATTATTATATATTTGGGATATAATATTTATGTTCTCAAGAGGGATACGTGGAATATATCTTATACACGAGACATAGTTTTTGGAAGTTCTAATAGATATGCCAAATCATTCCCATGATCAAGGATGTCGAAGGGGCCTATGTACATGGGAGTCAAAATTCGTTTCATCCCAAATATCATGATCCCTTCAATGGAGATAAACATTGGAAGATCCTTATACATCCTTAAACATGAGGTCACATCGAGGATTGTCAGTATAACAATTCTATTGACTTTGGGATGCCTTGATGTGTTGCCAAATGGTTTACACCTTTTTCTACAATTTCATCGAACATTTCTGGTCCAAGAATCCTACCCTCACCAACTTCATCCCATCACACTGGTGTTCTGCACATTTTACCATAAAAGGATACATATGGAGAAAATTTGATTCTCTATTAGAAACTGTTGTTATAAGATAACTCAACTATAGTTATATGTTAGTCCCATCCGCCTTTGATGTTCATATAACATTATCTGAACTTTCCATTCAGTGTCTGAATATTCCTCTCATATTGTCCATCATATTTTGGATGATATTCTGTATTGATGTTCATCTCGGTGTTTAGATAATTGAGGTGACTTTTACGGAACATGGATCTGAATATTAGATCATGATTAGATACAATACATAGTGGTATTCCGTGTAGCTCTACCACACCATTGATGTATATCCATGTTTGTTGATCCATTGATAAATCATTTCAAATTGAGATAATGTGAGTTTTCATTAAAAGATAATCCACCACAACCCATATAGAATTATTCCAGCAAGAATAATTTGGATGTACAGTGAAAAATTATATCTTCATGTTCTCCCACTTCCATATTTGTATGGAAATTGCTTCTGCCAACCCTTTAAAATTTCTTTTTTCATTCATTACATGAAATAACCTATGAAAATTGATGAATATTCATTGATATCCATATTTATATTATCCCAATAGTAGTTCTCTCAGAGATATATATACATATTTGTTATACATGGGTGAAGAGAGATGGTTGGGATACATGAATCATTATGATTTAATATCTTTATCTCTAAATTGGAGGGAACACATAATCAGGAAGAAAATATAACATCTTCTTCCTGAACCATTTTGAACTCTACAGATTTCCCATTTCTGACAAGTTTTACCATTTTCTGAATTTCTACATCATTTAATTGAGAATCTATTATTTTCATCATAAGGTATGGTTGAGAAATCATTTTTGAAATAATTATTGATGTTCCATGATTAACAATTCCCATTTCCATCCTATATAGATCCATAAAGGATGGGTCCTTATCAATTCTCATCAACAATTAAGAAAAAGGATCACTTCTACATAGAACATTCATCACCTTATTTTCCTTACCAGGGAATAGTGCACTGAGTAGTCCAAATCCTCAATGAGATATAATCATCTTAGCTAGATCATATTATGATCCGTCTATGTGAATGTATATTTTTTACTATTGTGATCAATATATGTATCACATCTACTTATAGAGATTTTTTTTCCAGATTTCCCCCCCAATGATTAGAGTAGATAACACTAGATTATTTATGGGTTAGCTTTTCTCATGGGTTTTCAAACACCTTATGTTATAGTCTATCAATTTATCATTTTTCATCAGTACATATCCAAATCCTTTTTTTGAAGAATCATTGTACACCATAATGAGTTCTCCTTAAATCATTAATCACATTATTGAGTCTATAAAAACATCACTCCCTTATATTTATGCTTTGTTATTTGTTTTTAAAATTGAGATATGATCTTCATAAATTTTCAGTAATACTCAGAAAGACCATGAATGAAAAAGATCCTCATTAAAGTTGTTGGAATATTACACTCTTTGATTTCTTTTCACTTGGAAGTCCCCAAAGTCATTCCTTTTATGTTGATGAAATTCCCCAAGGATAATACTTCTTCAATATAGAACACACATTTACTTTATTTTTCATTTTGTTTCTCGTATCACAATGTATTTAGAATTGTATTAATATTCTCTTCATGTTCCTTATTTAGCTTGAATTATATCATAATATCATCAATAAAGTCTTCCACAGACTTTTCATGATAATCTATAAAGACTAAATTTATTATTTCCATGAATATTTCTGGAGAATTAGCGAGCCTGAAAAGAATCACTATGTACTCATAGTGTCCATACCTCGTTCAAAATAGAGTTTTCAAAATATCTTCCTTCCACTCTCTTAAATAATGATATCATGACTGAAGGTCCACCATAAATAAATAACATGCCCAATGATACTGATCGAACAAGGCATATATTAATGCAAGGGGATACATTTTATTTATCCTGGCATCCTGTTGTTCATGATAATCAATAGAGAGGCGCATTGATCCATAATTCTTATTGAAAAATATTAATGGTAAACCCCACATTGAATAACTCTGGCATATAAAATCTTTGTCCATATTCTCCTGTAACTGCATAATTATTTTTTTCCTCTCAATGGTGTCCATTTATAACGTGTACATGAAATAGTAAGATATCAAATAGTACGCTAACATGAAATATAAACCTCTTGATCATGCATATGTCCAAACAATTATTCAAGGAATATGTCAGTGTTATCCATCATGATGGGCATGTATTAGAGAATGATCTTCCCCTTTGACCCAATAATTTGAGTAAGATATTATTATTCATAAAGCATTAATATCCACAATTGAGATGATGATTCCGAATGAGTCTCATCTTAATATTTACACATTTAAGGAATTCAAGGATCCTTCAAGATGTGAAGAAGGGACATCCTTTTCCGATATTTATTGTTGGAATTGTATAAAGATATCCAATCCATGCCAAATTTTGCATAAAAATCTACCAAAGAGAGTAGGAAAATGTTTTCATGGAAGATTACACATCAATAATTAAATGTGGAGGAGTTATTTACTTTGGATACAATAATTTCCTAATTTACGATTCTCACAGATGACTCAAACTCCATATTTTTAGGGGGTGTTTGAATAGTTCTACAATCCATTCAATATATAAATAAATCTATAGAAATAGAATGAAATGGATAGATCTATATTCTTGAATGAATAACCAGTGTAACTAGCACCACATATTTTTTTGGATGCAGCATAGTAGTTGTGATATTATATTCCCTTCCATGATGTCTTGGAGGTTGTTGTTGATTGATTTTGACAACCCTGATCTTAGGGAATTTTTTTCCCAAACACCCATGTTATTTTAAGATGAAAGACTTCACTACATGCTGAGTTTTGATCTAAACCATCCTTCATTCTTACACATTATATGAAATCTTCAAATCAGTTTTTCAATTATTAACCAGATACCCCATTCTTCCACAATGAAATCATTTCCTGGTTCCATTTAGAGAGTTCCTAGGAATCTTCTTCCCACAATTTTGACACAAGGGATATTCATTCATCATTCCATCATGGGATTTAAATTCGAATGCACCCACATTTGACTCCATTGTCCTCCTTTACAATCAATCGCAATAGTCCCCTAAGAGTCTCTGATATCTATTTGATACTTGAAGGCCTTATGGACAATATATTTCTAGCTATCAAAATATTTAATGTGAAACACTTTTCACAGACTCGAATTTACTCCACTAATGAAGCGATCCACCTTTCATTATATGTACCTAACAACTCTATAGGCATATCTTGCATGCCTAGTAGTTGTACATTTATAAGCCCTGCGATATGGAATTCCTTCTTCATACTTTTTAGGAACACTATTTCCATCTTAAGATGGAGGGTATGTGGATAGTATTTATTGAAACCCACTTTCGTTAATTCATCCCAATCCCATGAATCAATTATCTCTTTAGAATTAACGTTTTTTATATGTTTATACCACTAACTAGCTTCCCTGTAATGATTATACACCTCCAACACAACATTATCTTCTTCCGATAACAATATATCTTAGAATATCATTTAAATGGAGTTATTCCTATTTTATACGAGGATGGGATCTGAATATCCATGAAACATTGGAGGACATAATCACATAAAGTATTTTGCTCAGAATTTCCCTATATTATGATAAAGAGTTCGTTCCAATAGATTCATGTTATTATTAACAACTTGAGCTAGTTGAGAAAGTATTATCATGATGTTTGGTTAACCCATCCCCATAATATTTGACATATCATTAGTGAAATCATCACATGTCCTGTCACATTGATTTTTGTAATGAGACCTCATATTCCCATCAATTCACTATAAAAAATGAATAATTAGTACTCTTTAATAAATAAATAATAAGCACAATAAAATTAAATACTAAATATAAATGGATATGATTATATTGAAAATATATATCCTGGCTTCTAATTCTTAAGTTTCAATATTGGTAATAAATGATCATTTTCTTCAAATTAATTCTATTATGGGAATTTTTAGTTCCCTTAATAATGATTATAAACTAGATAAAGTATTTAACAAATCATATCCACTGAGAGTGTCATACAACGGGAACAGTAAGGCATGTTGTTCTATATACTGTTACCCCGATTTAGGCCTGAAACATATTTTTCTTGTTTTTATTCCTTGGTACAACTATTCCAGAACCACATCCATTTGTAGTATCCTGATAGCGATGTATATTATTTGTAAAAATCATAATCTATAATTATTCAAACATAGGTTTATTTTCTCATATTTTCTCTTGTCCTTTGGCTTCAAAATGAGGTTCTCGAGTCCTAATCTCAAAAAATTACAAAACCATTTCCTGGATACCAACTCTAGAGTCCCTATACATTCACACATATCATTACATGATTTAAATAATAATTAAACAACAAATTACTATCCAAGGATTGTAATGTCTTGAATCTCAGATATTGTGTACAAATTTAAAAACAATGATTCCAAAAAAGATAATTTTTATTTAATCATTATAAATATCTCCATTCTTATTTGAAGCCCATAACTTTACAGAATATATCATCGGGGAAACACATGATCAATGGGATGAGCTAAAAATACAAATAAATAAATAAACATTAAAATAAATCTTATCAAATGAGATTGAAAATATAACATAAATATATAAAAAGTGGTGGAACATGATAAAATATATGTAATCACATCATTTAGACCATGAGATCATATAATAATTTAATAATAGTAACTAGGAAAAAACATGAAACATGAATTTATCCTGAATAGATTCTCATTAAACATTGTGAAGAATGATTCCAGGAAACCCAACATTACTGTTTCACACGGAACATGAGTCAAGGCTATCCACCAAGACCATTGAACAAGGGGAAGAAGTTAAGGATTACCAACATGACCATTTAACTTGATGTCCGATGAGCCTAAAAATTACCCAATTCATTGGATAACTAACTATGAAAAAACATCATTACAAGTTCCTGATTATGTGTTCCTCAAGAAAAATAAACATAATGGTTTCCCATGCAATGAAATAGGTATCATAATGTTGTTAAAAATCATACTAAATTGGTGTATCATAATGGTTTCTATGAAGGAAAAGAATAAATTAATAAAATAAAATTAATAAAGTATAATAGGAATATATAATGATATTGATTCAAAAAATGATGTGATAACATGTAAAAATTGTATTAAGAAAACATTACAATGAAAACACTTTAGTGTGGTTTAAGGAAAATATAAATGAGAATTTAAATAAGAAGAGGAGATAGTATTATATATAAAATCAGAAGAGAACCATGAATGTTTTCATAATAAAATTGGTTATTTAATAAAGATAATAGTGGATTAAAATATATTATAGTGTGTAGTATAAATTGGATAAAAATTGGGATGTTCCCATAAATCGGGATTCCTTGTTGCAAATAATTGAGTAGGGACCCTTTTAAAAACATGTATATCCCCAAGAAATAAGGATGAGTGGATCCTGAACATTATTTTGAGTATATAAAAATAATTTTGGTTAATTACATAAAAATAAAATATAATTTCATTTAGGTAAATAGATTGGAAGATAAACCTCAAGGAATAATGGAGGTTTCGGTAGAATCCCTTACCTTATGGAGGAAATAATTCTAAACATGACATTAACATCCTGAATAATAAAATTACATCCCTTAATAAATTCATAACATTTTATACATATATTTAATTCATTATAATTTTATTATGATCATTTATGTGTCATTTTATGGGTTATGAAATTCAATTTCATCACCTGTGAGCCTTTCATTCCATGGTTTTCATGATCAGTTTACTTAAATACGGGTGTGGAAAAATCCTCTAAGATGTGAATGGTTTTACAGAAATGAATAAAGAATATATTAATGAACATAAATTAGATTATATTATCAAAAAATTCATTTAGTGATTTGGGATGTGGCTGAATCATTAGATAACATTTCAATGAATATCATTTAGATTCATTTTAGTGTTTTTTCCATAAAAAATACATGTATAGTTCTATTCTGTAAAATCACACAGACACACACATATATAAATGATGGTTCCAGAATATTAAATGAGTTATAATAAATATATTTTCATCTGGTTCAACCATAAAAATTGTTTCATCACATCCCTTCAAGAAGAAACTATAAATTGAAAACTTCATCGTCCATGAATGCGATAAATTAACACCTCATAGAAGATGTTTTAGTTTTTTGAATAAAAGGAGGGGGAATGTGAGATGAAGAGGAATTAATACATTTTAATAATAAAATATTAGTATATTTACGTTAATGGTGTTTTCATAACATTTCTATTAGTGGAGGATGTGAGGGAAAAATAAAATTAAGGAACAAGAAAAGAAATTAAAATAATAAAATTTGTTTTTCTTGTTGATTATTTCTTCTCCTGAACTTCCTTTTTGTATTGGTTTTGCTGTTGGGGTAAGGAAAAATGAACCTGAACATGGAGAGATATTTTTAAAGATTATTGGTTAGAAATTGGTCAATTTTCAAGGCTATAGAAGTTTTATTTCATGAAGTGGGAAGGGGTGGTATTTATTGTGGATGAGGGGTGTTTTATCATTATTGTATTCATTGTTGTATTATATTGGCTTGTGAATATGAATAGATTGATATTTATAATCATATATAAAAAATTACGATGTATGGTCCTATATTTTGTTCTTACATAATCCATTCATCCTTTATGACTTCATAATTCATGTATTATGCAATTATCATAAATTGATATATTTTACTTTTATAAAAAAAATCATGTATTTCAGAAAAATCAAAAAAATTCCCCCTAATTTTTTTTAATATGATGATTTAAAATATTATCTCCATTTTATGAGAATAATTTTATAAATATTAAAAATATTATTTATGTTTATAATCCTCATTTTCATGGAAAATACCTGTTTTAAAATTATAAGTGAATTTATAAAACTTTTGAAATTTTACTAAGGTCTCATTAAATTGTTTTAAAATCATAAGTCAATAGAATGATAATTTGTCATAACATTTTATAAAATACATCCTAGTTTAAATTATTAAATTTTTCACAATTTCATTATTGAATATTTATGAACTAATAAATACAAACATTGAATTTATATTTTTCAAAAAAACATATTTACTTATACTATGATATATCATATTACGGTTTATGGGATAATTAAATTTTATTTATAAATTCATATGTGAGTATACTATTCCATTTTCCAGTTAACTATGTCATGAACCCATCCCCCCAAGGTTTACCCCTCCTAGGCCGACAAAGTGAAAAGAGAGATAATGACCCTCGAGTGCCTCCTCCAGCAGGTCTCGGGTTGGGAACTAGCACCAAGTGTATATTAAACACACAAATGGGAGGCATTACACTCATAAGAGAACACATGAAAAAGAGAGAGGAAAGATAGACACCAAAAAACCTCAACTCAATCATAAATTTAATGGAAAACACCATGTACACATATGTAACATCATACAAAACAACTACAACTGAACGGATGAACTGAAAGTGCCCAAACAAAGTAAAAAATGAAGCAACCAAAAAGACCGAAAAACTCCTGCAACCACAAACTAGTAGTAACTGCCTTGATCACCAACCTATTCTAAGTGACATGTAAACCATTTTATATAGATACAGTTAGTATAAAAGAATAATTAGTAGTATCCTCTAATTAGCCTCTCATGAAAAAGTAATGAAAAATTGCTACTGCATAGTGAACAGTAAGTGAAACTAACTCAACACATAAATAGGTATACTAGGTTTCCAAACACACCATGGATACTATCATGATGGATCACATACAAGAGTATACAATATAATAAGGAATATCGAGTTTACCCCGCTACAACTTCCCCAATAGTTCCCTGCTTTCCCCGATGATTCACGTCCTAAGCATCCATCACCAAGAGGCTTTCCCACAGACACCTAGGTAAAGCACTATAACATACACCTTATGCAAAAAAAAACCACCATGTCCCTGAATGAAATTAAACTAGGTCATTTCTGGGATCCACCACAGATCGCATAACATGCATCATACATCGGGCATTATACCTCAATCCATTACAGCACACATACTGAGTTAGGATCCTCAAGCCATCACTTCCTATACATGTTTCACATATAATAGTACATAGGAAACTATATCCAGATTATATGTGTGTGAATAACCACAAGCCATTAAAACCCTCTGCCCACATATATGAGAAAAACTAACCACTAATCCTACTAGAACATGTAACTACCAAGAGAAGAGAGAGAGGCCAAAGTGGGTAGTCAACCATCCATCCTCCCACTAGAATGTTGGGGAAAACACACCCAAGTTAAGAATTATCATGGTGTCCGTTTCTTGAACTGATGGGGTGAGGTATTGTATAGAAAAACTAAAAGTAAAAACTATAACATAGCTTAAAACCACAATATGGTTATAAAATTGTCTTAGACACCACTCTAGCTAATGTCTCTCGGACTCTAGACTGCCACTTCTAAGACTTGGTATCTTATAAGCCCACAACCATTTAAAGAGATTGATTAATTTCCTTCAATCCCTTTTATAAGTTTCTCTTTACATTCTTTAATTCTTTAATCATTAATTCACTATTACAAATATCCACTTTATATTTCCTTAGAATCACACACAAATTATAGTGTTCTTTTAATTTTCTACCCCAACATTGTGTCCCAGAAAGTTCCAACCCCATAGGTTAACATCATTTATTCAATCATTTATTATCAACATTATTATATTTTGATATTTCCATTAATTCTAGAAAAACATTCTAGGCTACAAAACTCAATTTGGATCATCACGGTGAGTCGATTAACAACCCATCAAGTCTTTGCCGCCAATAGCAAGAGCGTTGACCCATCATCCCTCAAGAAGCAAAACATGGAAAGAACGTATCATACCCCACGTTTATTAACACCTACTGGAATGAGTGTATGTAAACTAGATTCCTTGAGCAGGGGTAAATTAAGGAAGATAAATCAATCAAAAATAAACAAAAAACATCCAAACATTCACATCCCACCTGTTCCATTGTCTCCGGTGTACTCCTCAACACCCACATGCATAAAATGATGCATCTCACCACGGTAGGTGTCTATTGTTACCACAACCAATAGGCCTAACTACCCCAACATATCAAAATAGCCTTCTAGAATCACATCACAACACTAGTAGTAGGAAAAAAACATCATATCAATTGGCCTCTTGGAATGTACAATCAAGAGGGTTACTTAGAACCCTACGAGGAATTATCATTTCATCAAACAGATTGTTATTTAATCCATCTAGAATGAACAGATTTAGTATTTGTATGTTCAAACTATGGGTAACGTAAATATAAAGCTATCATTACTATCACAATATGATTAAAGATTCTTACCTCACCAAATATACTAGCATCAAATTATAACAACAACAACGACAACGACAACCAAATTCATTTACAAACCTCATTACCTTTATCCAAACTATTATTAATTAATTTTCTTCTTTACATTCATTACCAAATCCCATCAAGAATTATAATATAAATAATGAAATCTTTGATATCACACTATCAAGAAAAAATAAGAAGAAATAACATAAGATTCATATTAATTTATTTATCTAATTCCATTGTTTATTCTGTCATTTCAGTTATGATCCAATGGTCTAAAACATTGTAACTGTATATTTACATGTAAATGAATAGAGAAGAATTGAATCACCTACCTAAAATGGTTTTTGATATTATTATTATGAGGATGATTTACACAATATATTATAATCTCCTACCCATGTGACAACTACATCCACCGGAGGACGTCGCGACATGATTGCCCGTTCCAACAGTCAAGAAAACACCATTAAAATAATGCATATGGCAATAAATAGTATGGAAAGGAGAAACAGGTGGTGAATGATCAATGAGAAAACAAGAAAAGAGGTAGATCATACCTTATATCGGTGAAGGATTGACAGTTGCTGCATACACCAAAACATGGGGTGCGCATGCAGCAGGATGAAACATTAAGGTAAAACGATATGAGGATTAATGATCGATCACACAGCCCCAAGGGATGAAGGAATGGTTCATGAATCTCACACCAGGGAATAATAAGGTAGTATAATAAAGGAATATATCTCATCCATTTAGATTATTTAATATAGAATTATTTTAAGATAAGTTGGATTTTAACTTAAAAGAAGATCACAATAAACAACATAGTTTGACGAAGTAAAAGTATCTCGAGTCTTACAAAAATTAATATTAGAGTTATGGAATTTGATTCGGCCTTAAATCCCATAAAACAAGGGTTTTAATTTGTTTCTCATCAACAAAAATGTTAAATCAGAGAAACTGGAAAGATATTGAAATTAGGAAAAGGAAAAAATGGATGTTGTTGGAAATAACCTACCATATGAAATAGAATGCTTTTGGAAATATCCTCTTGTTTGAAATTTCCTACTGATTTAAATATCCTACTATTCAATAAACACTGTTCATGAACTAGAAATTTTACAAAGTGTTCGGAAGAAGTTCCCTAGATCTTCAATAACATCTCAAACACCAGTGTTTAGCAATGTAATGGACTAGAGAGGTCCGAGCCATTTCATTAGACACAAATGAAAATATTATCATCCTTGAGAATTGAAAACCTATCCAATAGAAAAAAGGGGCATGAAGAACCACACTGTAAGATACCTCTTAGGGAAAAAAACAATATAATTTTTTTAAAGCTAGGAAAACACCTTGAAATCTTAGGAGAAGGGAACAATTATTCCTTATCAAAAAAAGTCATGCATAACATCACATAAAATGTCCAAAAATGAAAGTATCAAAGAAAAACATATCAGAATAACATAAAACAGCTACGGGTACTGGACATGTATCTAGGAATCATACCCCCCACGTACTCTCATCTACTCCCCCATGTCCCCAAAACACACAAACCAAGGGAATATAAAGCACATGCAACACCTTCTCTTTATGGTCCTTGATCTCCACTGGCTGCTCCTCGAAGGTCACATCATTGTCAACATCATTCTTTTCACTAATTGAAAATGTGTGAGTCTTCATGAAGATAACAATGAAGCAGAGATACATGTAAATAATCATGTATTCAGCTCATTTATGGGGGATGTGCTATTTGATTCGCAATGTATCCTATATGAGACAACACCTTCAAATTCCCAACAAACTATGGATAAATATTACTCCTACGACCAGACCTTCACTTCTCAAGATGAGGAGTCACCGTCAGAAACATGTGATCCCCAAAATCAAAATTCAATGGTCTCCACCTTTGATCAGCATATGATTTTTGATTAACTTACGCCATATTTATTCTCCCACAAGTCACCTGAACCATCTCTGTTTTATTTTGTAGTTGTTCCAGTCTGCGAATTGCTAACTCTCCAGCCCCAGTCAAGCACAATATAAAATGACAATGTTAGAAATATATGGCTTCAAACGACACCATACCGATGGTGGATTGAAAACTATTTTTCTATAAATACAAATCCAAGGGTAAGTGCCTCATCTAAAAATATCTGAATTCTAGGAGAGAAGAGCGTAACATGTCTTCAAAAGTCTGAATAGTCTGCTCTATCTGTACATCCATCTTTAGTTGAAATGAAGTGCCAATGCATAGTTGAAAACCAAAATCATGTTGGAGACCTATTGACACCATAGAGGTAAACAATGATCTCGATTCTAAATGACTGTCCTAAGGAATCAATGGAGTCTCACCACCTCCTCCACATACTACCTCGACAAAACTTCCACTAAGCTTGACTCCTTGATTTCTGTAATGTGGGATGATTTTTTAAATGGTTAACTACCACACAAAGAGCTTCATGTCCACCCTATGCTCGAGGTACACTAGTAACAATGTAAATTGATATTTCCTCCCACTTCAATTGAGGAAAATCTAATGGCTGGAGAAAACCACCAGGGAAACGGGGCTCGGGCTTGACCTTCAGGAAGACCAAACATCGGGACACAAACTCCACCACTACGTGTTTCATCCTAGGCCAAAAAAACTAACTCTTAAAGGATTGATATATATTTTTCATGATAGGATTAACCAATAAAATAGATCTATGGAACTTTCTTAGAAACATATCGCACGTCTCTAAAGGAACGATTATCTTTCTGTGATACAATACTAGATGTTCTTTACCATTAGTCCAATCATCTGGGGCCTCACCACAAAAAAATCAATCTCTCCAGACCTCCACCTCTGGATCCCCCAACTGGGACTCTTCCACCAGCTTCACCAAAGATGTTTGCACCATCATCTGAAAAAAGAAAACATATTCCCCCAATTTCTCTAATATCGACATGAAATGTGGACAGTTCAACCATTACGCTCAAAGAATCACCAAGTTCAAGCACTACATCACTACATGGCATCTAGATAAGTGCATTTTCTACAACATTCCCCTTTCCATGGTTATAAAATATTTTAATGTCTTATTCTTATAAGTACTCCATCCACTGATGATGTCTCAAGTGTATGTCACGCTGGGAGAAAGCATAACTCAAGATCTTATGATTGGTGAAAACATCCAAGTCCACGCCAATGAGGTAATATCTCCACATCTTCTGAGAAAACCCCATGTATTTCAATTCCGGATCATGGGTTCTATATTTATGTTCATGGGGACACAACTTCTGAGACCCGTAAGAAAAACGTATTTCTGTTTCATCGTAACACAACCTAACCCTAGATGCAAAGCATCATAGAAAAAATAAAAATGAGCTCCCTCTACATGAAGACAAAGAATTGGAACACTTATTAAATTCTACTTTAGATACTCGAAATCATTCTGACACTGATTATTCCACATGAACACCTGATCCTTCTTGGTTAATACCATTGGATGAGATGCAACCCATAGAAATCGGCTACAAACCCCTGGTTCTAGCCTGCAATACGAAGGAAACTTTACACCACTACCTCTATCATAGGGGCTTCCCAAGACACAATGAATTGTATGATTGATGGATCAACAAAAACTCTCTACTGGTACATAATATGCCCCATGAAACGGACTTCTTGAGCCCATCACTCACTCTTCAACAACTTCCCAATCGACTGATGTTGATGATGAACAACCAAAATGGTGTGTAGATGCTCTGCATACTCCTCAGAGGTAGAGAACATAAGGTTTTCATCAATTAAAACCACCATTAAATTATATTGGAACTCAGGGAACAAAACTTTCATCAATCCCATGAACATAGCAGGATCATTCGTCACACCAAACAACATTACAAAAAACTCATAATGCCCATTATGACAACAGAAAGAAGTCGTTGGGATATCCTCATCCTTCACCTGCATCAAATTATATCCTAACCAAAATTCGATATTAGAGAACCTGATTTCATACTTCAGTTGAACGAATAAATCATCAATCCATGGAATGGGATACTGATTCTTCACTGTCACATTGTTTAATGGATAATAATTGATATCCAACCGCGAAATCCCATCAGCCTTCTTTTCGAAAAAAATGGTGCGCCCCACAGTGACACACTTGGACGAACAAAACCACATTGTAACAGACCATAACATTGTATACATAGCTATAGAAACTTAAAAGGGGACATTCTATATGGATACATAGAGAGAGAAGATGCCCCAGGTTGTAGCTCGATCCCAAACTCGATCTCTCGTCAAGGGGGTAATGCTACAACCTCTTCTCAAAAAACATCATGGTACTCTTCTGTAGACCTAGGAAATGCCAACTTTTGAACATCTAATGAACTCAGCATTAGATCAACCATAATGGATGATATGAATGGAACATGCCTCTAACCCATCAGAGTGTCTCGCTCACCAACAATCACTACTGGATCTCCAACTGCATCGAAGAAGACCACCTTCCTCCTAAAGAAATCCATGATATACATCAATGAATAAAACAAATCCATGTCGATGATGACATAAAATGGTTGTATTTTTAAACAAAAAAAATTTCCCCAAGATAGGTGATTCCATAATAGTATCTCACAGTCTCTACATACTTTAAACATGTTATCTTGACCATTAATTGGCATAGTCAATGCCAAGGGAACTGGAAGCCTCTCTAACTAATGAACCAATGATTGGGAAAGGGCATGTGATATGAAGGTGTGTGTCACTACTAAATCAAAAAAGGCATACAACTAAGTAGAAAACACGGAAATTGTTCCTTGAACGATATTTGGATCTCCTGGTACTGGAAAAGTTAAATCATGAAGCTAATCGTGACCAAATCCATGAAATCTCTACCCATGATGAAGACCACCACCATAGTCGTGATGTACTCTCTGACGATGGGAGCATTATGGGCATGTCCTCTTCTTTCTCTATCTGCTCTCTGTTGACCAAAAGTTGGTGCAACCCACTGTTGCTACCTTAGTTGGAACTACCTCAATGGAGTTACCTTCATCAGAACACCTGGTGCACGATGACAGCTCTAAAAGGTGGGGCACTGTAGCTACTGATGAAATTTCCCTCGACATGAAAAACACACACATGATCCCTCAGAATTGGACAGAGAGCCTCCAACCCCAGATAAACGAGATACTGAGGGATGAAACCTACCCCGGGCTGAACAGAAACTCTTATACCCAGAAAACCATGAACCCCAGACCACAACTATGATTCATGAGGAATCATAAAAACTCCCATATAGTGACGATCTAGTTCTTTCCAATCTCATATCGACAACATATTCCCTCTCCAGTAACTCAATATTTGTCTTCAGCATAAATATGGTGACCTATAGCTAGATCATTAGATGCAAAGCCTCCTCGAAATGCCTCTCCCTGGACTCCACGTATGGAAATAGGTCAAGAGAATTTTTTAAAAGTTTCCTTAAACAAATTAACAACTCTAGTACACTATAGCTCCCCTAAAAAGGCTAAGAAGATCTTATTGATTGGACGCCTTTGTGGTTGAAGAAATAAACACAAATATAACATGTCTCGGAACTCCTCCCATTAGATCACCGACTCCTTATCATCCCTGGGGAACACCAACAACCAATGCCTTAATACTCCATGCAACATCGTCACAACCAAGGACACCTAGTGTTCCTTAGAAGCACAGAGAAAAATAAATAATATCTCAACCTCCTTTAACCAATCTTCCTTGAATGAATTTTCAATGGATCCCTCATACATCTGTAGTCTCTATCATTGAATCTCCATGAGTGTCATCAACCATGTTTCATCATCATCAACCACTACCCTACAATAATCCTCTCACTAGTTGGATAGACATTGTCTATGTGAATCTTACAAGGATGTTGACCTATATCCATACATGGAAAATAAAAAATAGATAGATATCCTAAACCTGGAATATGGATGATTCATCATTAATTAATTAATTGTTTTCTTTTATTCATTTTAGGTTAACCTATACCACGGTCTATCCATTGAAAAACAAGCACCATGAAGAATGATTCATGATCCATTCTAAGGTCTCTAGCCTGAAACTAGAATCTCCTCATTTAGTAGCCATTATAATCATAAAGGCTCATGCATCAGATCACATGGGGCCCTAAAAGCATATGTATCAGCCGATCTCCAGTGTTAACATCACTTTCTAAACATGAATGACATTGTTTCACTACCATCCCAAAAAACCTCACCTGGGCCTAACACCAACCACCATCCTATCCCTCAACCAGAAAACATATACCACTATATCACGAACCCTCCCTATAATGTGTACCCCTCATAGGCCAAAAATGTGAGAAGCGAGATTATGAACCCCCTATTATCACCTTTAGTAGGCCCCGGGTTGGCGACTAGAACCTAGGGAATAGTAAACACCCAAAGGGGAGGCATTACCTTCTTTAAGAGAACACATGAGAAAGAGATAGATAAAACAGAAAAAACCAACTCTAACCTAGATATAAGGATAAATGAAAACCCCAATTACACATTTGTAATGTCATACAAAACAATTACAACTGAATGGAAAATCTGCAAGTACCAAAACAAAGTAGAAATGGTAGCAACAAAAAATCCAAAACACCTCCTGCAACCCTAAGTTGGTAGTTTCCAGCCTGATCACCAACCTGCTCCAAGTGACCAGTAAAATAGTTTATATAGATAGGGTGAGTATAAAAATATACGTAATAGGATCCACCCCATATCCTCTCTTGAAAAAGTAAAGAGAACTTGAAAAATCACAGTGAACAACAAGTGAAACTAACTCGCCACATAAACATGTATACTAAGTTCCTAGCCCCACCATGGCTACTCTAACCATGTATCACATAGAAGATTATATAATATAATTATGATTATCAATGGTATCCCGCTACTACTCCCCCACTGGTTTTCCACTTCGCCCCAACGTCGTACATCATAAGCATCACTCTCCAACAAGTCTTGCCCGAATACACTTAGGAGGAGGACCACAACATGCACCTTGTGCAACAAAACAACCACGTTCCGGAATGCAAAATAACCCGGTTGTTTCAGGGAGCCACTAAAGATCACATAATGTGTTTCATATGATAGGTATTATACCTCAGTCCATTATAGCCCTCACACTGATTAAGGATCCTCTATCCATTACAGTCTATACATGTCACACAAATAGTATTCTTGAGGATACTATATCCAGAATATATGTGTGTGAATTACCAAAAGCCATTAAAATACTATTCTCACATATATGGGGAAAACTAACTGTTGTGCCAACAATCACAGGTAACTAACTAGAGAAGAGTGTGGGGCCAAATGGGGTAGTCAACAATCCATCCTCCCACTAGATTGTTGGGGAAAACACCCCCTAAGGATCAGAATCCCTAGGGTGACAGTTTCCCTAACTGATGAGGTGGAGTAACATATAGAAACAATAAAGTACAGAATATATTATATATCACAACCACATTACGTGAATAATCAAGTCCTATAATCTACTATATATAATGTCTCTCGGACTCTCATCTACCACTTCATAGACAACAGATCTTATAAGCTCACAACTATTTAAAGAGCTTAATTACATTCCTTCATTACATTTTTATCACATTAACAAAAAATTAATTAGTTCTTCAAACATAAATTAACTATTAACATGTTCCAAATTATATTTGATTATAACCACTCATGAAGTACATTGTTTCTTTAAATTACATCCTCTAAATTGCGTCCCTATAAGATCCAAACCCATTTGTTATCATAATTAATTCAATCATTTATTAAAAACATTACTACATTCCCATATTCCCAGGTATTCTAGAAAACATTCTAAGTTACTAAACACATGGGGGCTCAGCACGGTGAGTATATGTACTACTCATCGAGTATTTTCTGCCTATAGCAAGAGCATACACCCATCCTCCCTCAAATATATCTACATAGAAACCATGTGGCATACCCCACCCATCATCACCCCTTTTGAAAAAAGGGTAAGAAAACCGATTACCTTGAGTATTGGAGAATTTAAGGAAGATGAACGACCGATATGAAACAGAGAGCATCCAAACATTCACATCAGACTCATTCCATCGTCTCCAGTGTCCTCCCCAACACCCACATGCATAAACAGATGAATCTCGCCACTATAGGCGTCAACTGATCCCAAAAACAATAGGCTTCCATGACCCCACAGATCAAAACTGCCTTCCAGGATCCCATCAAGACACATGTAGTAGGAAAATAGAAATCATATAAATTTGGTTCTTGGGCCTTAAACCTGGCATCCAACCTTCAATCACAATGAGCTCTCACGGATCCAAACATATGGCTCTTGTCCTTTACAAGAAAAGAGGGTATCTCAGAACCCTACGATGGATTATGATTTTAATAAATATATAGTTATGTAATCAATATGGAATTAACCTAATTATTATTTATAGGTTCCAACTATGGGTTAACTACAAAAAGGAAATCATAGATATCAAAAATTGATTAAAGATTATTACCACATCTATTTGATTATCTTAAAATTACAACCAAAAATACAACAACAAGATTCATTTACATACCTCTTTATATTTATACAAACAATTTTCATCTAATTTAAGACATTACAGTCTTTACTAATTTCCATCAAGAAATAAATATAAAAAAGATATAATCGATATCTCACTCTCTTGAAAAAAAGGAAATAACATTCGATCGATATCAATTTATTTATCCAATTCAAATGTTTATTATGTCAATTCCACTTTGATTTAGTGGGTTAATACATGATAACTATAAATTTCATGTAAAATAAGGGAGTACTAATGAATCCCATACCTGAAATGATTCATGACGTTCTTTATACAAGGATGAACCACACAATGGATTGTGATCTCCTCCCTCGTGAAAAATGCATCCACCCAAGGATACTACGACACAACCAAACTATCTGAAAAACATGAAAACTACATTAATATCATGTAGATCACAAGACATAGAATGGATAGTAGAAACATGAGAAGAAGGATCAACGAAAACACATGAATTGAGGTAGATCAAACCTTATATCCATGAAGGATCAACACATGCCACTTACACCAGTGAAGGTGGTGCACGTGCAGTTGGAGGAAACATAAGGGGAAACTGATTTGAGGATTACGGCTCGATCACATAGCCCCTATGGGAAGAATGAATGGTTCGAGCATGTCACACAAGGGAACAAGAATGTAGAATAAGGAATCAATATATCTCGATCATTTAGATGATTTAATGAAATAGTGTTTTAAGATACACCAGATTTTATGCTAAAAGTATATTGCATTAAACCACATAACATGACCTAGTAAAAGATTCCCAAGCCTTAAGAAAATTATTATAGGAGTTTGATTCGTCCTTAAATCCCTTAAAAATGGATTTTAATGCATTTTTCATCAAAGAAAACATTAAATTGGTGAAACTAGACAAATATGGAAATTTTCCAAAGGAATAAAATCCTACTGTTGAAAAAATCCTATGGTTGGAAAGAGCCGGAAATTGGAAATAGCTTGATGTTGGGAATAGAATGTTGTTGGAATTATCCTGTTGTTGGAAATACCCAGTTGTTGGAAATAGTTTGTTGTTGGAAATCGACTTCTGTTGGAAATAGCCTGCCGTTGGAAATAACCTGATGTTCGAAATATCAAGCTGTTAGAAATAGTCCGCAGTTGGAAATACCTTGCTATTCGAAATAGACTACTGTTGGAAATAGCCTACTATTCTGGAAACATTGTTTGCGAACTATAAATTTAGATAACCATTAGGATTAAGTCATCTTGTCCTCCCAAAACACCTCAATCACAAGATTTCAGCAAATTTATAGATCGGAGAGGTTCGGGCCATTTCAAACTATTCATAAAGGTTATATTACTACATCTAAAGAAATGTTACAATTTTAGTGGTATATGTTTCTTAACCTCTATAAATACCTATAATCTCATTCATTTATCATTTAATATATTTTTTTTGTATTCAATAAGTGATTTTTTATGATTATACTATATTAAAACATTATAAAAAATAATTTTTCATTGATAATAAGTTAGTTCATTATGATGTGTATCCATGTAGTTCAAGAGATAAGAAACCATGAATGTGGTGTGGTTGACTTCCACATAGTTAATTAGAGGTAATTTCCAAGGATATGATTCTAGTGAATATTTTTTTATTTATTTATATTATTAATCATTAAAATTAAATAGGATTCAATAATGAACCCCTAGGAATTAGGCTCAATTTTCCAAAAGGGGTTAGTTTATATGAATTGAAGTAATCCCGTGAACATATCATGTTGTTTGTGAGAGGTAGTATATGATTTTCCAGGTTGAATAGAAAGTTAGGTGGGGAGATAATAAAAATAATAATGAGTTCCATCATATTCTTTCAAAATCCAAATATTCTTCAATAAATATACTACCATTTAAGATATTTATCATGGTATTATTTATTTGGTTATGATTATATACTTGATATTGTGTCTCAATTCCACCCAATTAAGCCTTTTGGGGCAGTAAACTTCACATGGTCATCAATTAACTAGTATAAAATAGTTAAATATGTCATTATAATTGTTTTTGTAAACTGATGTCCTGTTATTGATAACTACATAGTATTTATTTCATGTGACCATACATACCTGAAACTGTTTTTAAATATATAAGGATTTGTATCCTTATTTTCATATGATACTTGTGTTGTGACTATGACATTTTTATTTGGTAGTATGTAGATGATTTTTTTAGTATTTTAACATCTATCATATATTTTGATTAATAAGAAGGCTTTTAATAAAATGCATTATGATATAGTGGTGTATTAATGATTGGAAGAAATAATTAGAGGTGTTGAGCCTGGCCGGCACAAATGTGTCAACTAGAAATACCATCTCTAGTTGAGTCTCATGGGATCCAACATTTGACGTTATAAATTTATTAGATAAGTTACCACATTATTGGTTTTGGATGTTGATCATTGTTCATATACCTATATGAACACTCAAGATTAAACTTATTACCTAGATTATAGATCTATATGACAAGGATCATGAAAATAAATCAATTTTAGGTAAATTTATCAAATAAACTAATTTCAATGATGGTTATTTTTTGGGACACAACCAATAATCGTAGAAGGAGGAGTGTCCTATAATATAAATAAAATTTCAAATCTATAGATCTATCAATAGAGGGTAAATAAATTTCTAATGTATTTGTTGGACATTATTCGTGGATCTCATGTTTGTGTTTCTACTATCATAGCCTAGGGTTTTCCATATTGGCTATAAAAGGGTCTCAAATATTTGAATTAGTTTTAAATGTGGTGGGTTTTTATGAGTCCATATGAGTTTCCCAATCCCATTCTCAATGGAGTAAGTGTCTCATTGAATTCATTTCTTTTAGATAGAGTCTGGATAAAAACACTTTTAATTATGCTCATAGAGAGGTTGGAATAAGTATATGAGAAGTTGAAATGATTTTTTGCGCTTTTATTCTTGGGAACATGTATGATAACATTCATCCAATGGTTTCCAAAATGGATAATGTGGAATTGAATTAATTGATTTTTAAGGAATATCCCTATATATATATTCTCGTGATATGCGGGGATATTATTTTGAAGATAAATGTTCTATTTAGTGAATGAGGTGATTTGATCATTATGTTTTTATGGAACAACTATAACATAAAAGGGCTAGAATATTCCTATTTCATGATATGTTGGGGATTCATGACAATTTTTTCCCTTTTTTGAATTTTGTTTGTTTAAAAATTGTGGTTGGGATGTTTATACATAGTATGAGTTATTTTATTTATACAGAAATATTTCATAAGATGTGCCATTGTAGTTTATTTCTCCTCATACCATAATTCATCAAAGGGATACTTATGTTATTTATGATGCTTTCATTGTTTAAAAGTGAAAAAAAATCATCACAACAGGGCTATATTTAGAAAAATATTATAATATTAAGGATATGTTTCTAAATCAACGGACATGTACAATATTATTGTAATGTTTGAGGATTTTTTTGGATTGGGTAGTTTACCATATAAGAAGATTTAAGATCATCAATACTCTGGTAATTCTAGGTTCCTATTTCAAGCTATACCATTAGAGTATTAGCAGATCGTAGCCTATCACATTTTGTGATAGAGACATTATAAAGATGATAAATTTATAAGATATGCTTCTATATAGGATTTGTAGACATCCCATTGACTCTATCAATTAAAAATATTATTGGATCCATAAATCACAGAGATACATACCATCTTTTTTGATATAGAATTATATCATCTAATGTAAATAAGAAGTACACATGGGATGATTACACACCATAAAGATTCAAAAAGAAACATTATTTCATAGTAAATAAATTACATTCCCCTCTATTTGAATTACATGTGAGGGAATACTAATATTATTACTACATATTTGGTTAATTATGTCATCAGAGGAGACTAATGTACAACTTACCTTCTCTCAAATCAGGTTTTCATTGGTTTGGAATCTGACTATCATTACTCCAAGAACAAATTATGACCAATTTGAAAGTTGTAACATATGGTGACTCAATTAATTCATCTTCAATCTACGGTAAATTAGTAAGAACCAAATTCACAAATAAATACAAGATGTTCAGTCCAGTGGCTTGCTTAGTAGAAAGTGGAAATGTACAGGCTTTTGAAGTGGGAAATTTCATCCCCATTTTTATAAAACTACAAAATAATATAGGAATATTACCTTTTAATAGTGTAGGTAATTCCCCTACATAATTTAATTCCAATGAAATTTGTTATAATCTTCGAGGTTATGGGTGTAGTTGAAGTAAAAAATTTAAAACATGGATTTTTTCAATGATTGTATAGATATGATGGGTTCTCTATGAAATTGTGGTCAAATACTAACCTCATTTAATATCCTATGTAAAAAATACCTCAAATATTTTAGGTTTATATAAAATACTTAGATGATTCCATTTATTAAAATAGAATGAATATTTTTAATTGAAATGTGTTTGAAAATTAATGGGGTTGGGATTATGCAGTGGAGATGATGATATTGATGAACGTTCCTCTCAAGAAATGGTAAATTGAATGTATATAGTAGGGAATGGTATTTTATTATTGGTTACCATCAAGTGAAAACATAATTTAGTTTACTTATTAATGAGTCATGAAGAATTTCATCACCCATATTTTCCCATATATATGTTGCATAAGATGTATCCAATATCCTAGTATCACATCTCAATAGTTGGAGTGATGTTGGATAATTTTATCTAATTTTGGCGGAGCATAGATAGAAGGTTATTTAAATCACATATAAATTATTTTTAATGCCTCCACTAATCATTAATTGAGTTTAATTATCTCAAAAGGAAATATAATGTTGAGAGTATATAATAATTCTAGCACTCTAACTTTACTCAGTGCGATGATGTTACCATTTCCCATATATGAATTATGCATGTTCTTTTTGGTGATGTTTCCTGCTAATGTTATAATTTTATCATGTATCAATTCAACTTATAAAATTTCCAATGTGCATGTATTTAGAGGACATTATATTCATATACTCCCTGAAAGGGAAATTTGGAGAATTGTTTATTGGTGAATCCCACTGGGTACTCAATATGGGACTTGATCTAAATGTGTCAACAGCCTCCCCAACAAGTTCAACATTAATTTATGATCTAATTAAATCATTTATATTTCTAACTATCTTGTTTTTTAGGTGAGGAAATTATGTAAATAATTTTAAAAGGTATTTCATTTTATTTCATGTATCTTTCCTTATTCATTGGAACTGAGTAATACCATTTGATTTAAATCATTCATGGAAAAACATGAAATGGATCTGAGACTGGGATACCTTTTGATCCAATTATTCAACTAGAAGAAAGAAGATATATTTCCATTAATTCAATGAATATTTCACAACTAGAAATAATTTTCATTCTATTTCATAGTTAGGAGTCCACATTTAGTATTTTCCTTCAACAAGAATGAATATACATCCAAACCTTATAACAATTGGGATAGTATCATAATATTCGCTGGGCGAAATATTCTCAATTCCAATTTTCAACAATATACTTTTGTTTCTAAGGATACTGAGATATTTTCCCTCAAACTTTTTAATTAGAGTAAGATTTAATATAATAAAATATCTTATTTACACAATCATGATGACTTATCAAGGGAATATTATCCATGTTTTAGTTGGAATTTATTTATATAATTGTACATTAAACTACTTATAACTCTAATAAGAATGATGAATTATTCCAAGAATGTTACTGGTAGAAAAATGGAGAAATATATCATAACTCATTTGTGAAATATCCCATAATAAATATATTGTAAAATAAAGTCATCATCCATAACTATTGATTAACCTAAGAATTTCACTATTTGATTACCATAATATACATTATGATATTAAGGAGATGATTATGTTTTAATAACTAGGGATATAATAACACCATCTCCTCATAAGGGAGAATTCATTAGCATAATCACCCATTTTATAAACGTCAAAAAAAGTATCAGTACATTAACATGGGAGAAAAATATTATTCATTGGCTAATGAGAAATATTTTATGATGTCAACCATTATTTGGATCTCAATTTTTCTAAACAGAAATTAAAAAATCATATTAGACTATTTATATTTGACGATTATTAAAAAAATTCTTCTGATAAATGCAATACACCTCTTATTTAAGAGCCTAAATATAGAAGTGTTTCTTTAATTTGGCATATTTTAGACATAATAAAACCATAAATCAATAACATTAGTGATTTTATAAGAATTTTCTTATAGGGGTCTCATTTCCTTGGAGTATAGAAAGTGAATCAAATATTTTGTTTGATTAATTCATTCACATTTACTTTTGAAAGAAATAATGGATACTTAGATTTAAAAATTTTATCAACATTTTATATTATTTTTATTATTATTATTTTTTATGTAAATCTCTTTCGATACCTCAATAAGAAGAATCATAGAAACATTAAATCACTGTGACATTGATCTGAGATGATCTATTTCAATCATAATTATCAAAACATTTGAGATCTAAATATATCCTCTTAGGATTATATCACATATGAGTAAATGATGTAATATGATCATGGTGCACTAGATTTGAATATTTTGATTATTTCCTCTCAATAATAGATCATATTGGGGTATGGGAAAAACATGACATCACAAACTATAGTTGGACTATTTGGATGATGTATTCATGGGTATGGATCAAGGGTGAGTATATGAAGAAATAACTTAACCGAAAATTAGTTGTTTTTAATTTAAATGGATCCCTAGTAGGAATCGGTAGCCAATGGGTATTGGAAGAAATTACATAAAAATATTATTGATTTTGTTGATTTGTAAATGTACTTCTAAGAATGGGTCCTATATGGGTATCATTACAAATACCATCACTAGTAACTATATTTTTTCCATTTCAATTATGAATAATGAATTGATATACTCATTATCAGGAAAGGGGAATTTAGATTTTGGATTCTATTGTTCATTAGGATTCAAACGAAACTAAAAAAAATCTTTTACAATTTATATTGGGTGACCACGATTAATATACTAGATATTAGTATATGAATGAATTCCCTAAAAAATTATGACATGGGGTGTAGTTAGAACAACTTTAATTCTGTTGGGATATTATAGTAGACCGCAAAATCATTACATCATGTACATTTTACCCAATTATTTATATAATCCATATATAGGGTATGTAAACCCGGTAAAAACCTTTCTGTTGTTTCAGACAACATTCATGGGTTTTTATCAAACATTTATTGTTACAGTTTCCATTTATTTTAAATTATTAAATTTTAACTATGTAAGGAAAAGTGAATTCCATGTGAATGAGGAATCATCATTTATTCTGATTAACGATTTAGGTTCTCAATATAGAGTGTTCAATTTCATTTTTAGTCATGATAAGGTCCTTCATGTCTGAATATTGAGAGTTAGTGTTTATGGTTTCACACATTTGACCAAAAGGTGAGTTAGTGTACATAGTAAAATGGGAAATGTAAAATTCAACATTATTGGAAAGCCAAATTTTCATAGTGTGTAAATTTATGAGAGATGGTGCATATAGATTATGGTCACTGTAATTGGATTAGATGTTTTTGGATATTAAATATAAATATTTTTTACCATATACAACTATATTTTAATGTTATGTAGCTTTGATTAAACTTAGGGGAAATTTATCTTCCAAGGAAAATGAAAAAAAGTCATGAATGTGGGTCCCATTTATATAAAAAGACTATAATTGAAAAGTGGGGGATTATTTATATAGTCATTAATTCCAGACTATTACATGATGTGGTTTATGATCATGTGTCGAGGATTGAGAAAATTTCAGGAATGTTGTGTGACACCATTTATTGGAGACAATTATGATTCATAGATACAGAAGTTTATGAGTACTGAATTCACATGAATAATTAGATTACTAATTTTATAAATCATAATTCAAGGAGTTTAAATCACAATAAATGACATGGGAAATGTACATCATGGATGACCACAAAACATATTGGAATAAATATTTATTCTATATTGAGAATAGGATGATTTGTATTATTGGGTGTAGATAATAATATTAGAAAGAAAATACTTTTTATTATTAGGTAATATTTTTTCAACTGTTGTGATTTTTTTTGTGTTATCATTTTTTATGCAACCAACAAGTAAAACTATTGATTATGAAACCACCATGAATTATACCAATTGGTATGATACCACAATGTATGAAACTGTTATGATGATACCACCATATGCTACCTTTGGACTTTAATAGTTGGATTTTAAACCACTAGCATGTGATGGAAGGAAGTTCTAACATTGGATTGTGATCTTTGGACGATGACCCTTGAGACATTTAGTTTAATAGTATCTAAATATACTATAAATTAAATCATTTGATGAAAACTTTTTTTCACATATAGTGATTAATTTTCATAATAAATATTATCAAGATTTTTATAAATTGTTCTCTAATGATGTGTGAAATAAAGATAAAGGCATATATATGACAATAAAGATGTTAATAGATTCTATTGTAATTGTGAATAAGTTTAGAATAGACATATATGTGTATTCACATGGTTTAATGGTCACATAAAAGATTCAGGTTGCTGATTTATCCACAAAAGTAATTCATAAACCTAAATGGTCATGTTGATGATACATGTATTTGATTCATCGATGTAATACATTCATGTTACTAAATGGTCACATAGATGATTCAAATACCCAATTCATCAATATAACCAAATTTAAATAGCCAAAATTTTCTCTATATCCATATAATCAACATATCCATTTCAAGTGTCGTACTGGATTGAATCATTTTGTTGAATACTTGACATAGTTAATTTAGGATATGCAACAGATGTAAAAATAAATATATTGAATTTTGTTTCATTTTAAGTGGAAGAATACAAATATTGATGATGTCATGGTTTCATATATGTATCATGGATGAGTTGATTCATTAAATTTTTTAATATTGAAGAAAAAATTGTTTATAGAAGTGTGAAAAGGATGTGTTATTTCATCAAGAGTTGATGCAGTAACAAATACTTATGGAATCTAATACCCATGAAAATATATCTATTAGAAAATATTATCTTTGTGGATGTTTTACATTAAATATATTTATGTGGAACTATAAATATATCAAATAAGGAAATATAAAAATTAATACCTTTCAAGGATCAATAAATTATCATCATAATTTTTTATATATCTGTGGTTGAATATGAGATCACTATAATTGAGAGCGAGGTGTTAGTAATGAATCAATTGATGCATATAGTGGTACATATGTAAATTGAATTGGAGTATTACTTATGAAATATGAGAAGAATAATATAATGATCAAAACAGAATTGAAAAACATATTATTGTATATTATAGGAAGGTGTATCTATTGGTTCTTATGAGTAAAATTTATAATTTGTGGGGGACTAGATTGATATGTGGGATGAAAAATGTAGTTGGGATAAAACTAAATTATTTTTAATGATTTTACACACTCACTATATAAAAAAATAGTTGATCATGTTATCGTAGTTTTTATCAAATCATACTAAGGAATAGATATGAACATTGAGTAGTGAACTAGGAAAATTATTTATTCCCTCCATTTGTGTGTCTCTATGTTTGGATTAACATTAATATTCAATAAAAATAGTGGATATAATTGCATGAAAATGTAAAACCTATAATTGATGAATCACCGATTCACCCCCTTACTTGTGTTTCATTGTTCATGTGATCATAAAATTGGTATTAGGGAATGGTTCCCTTATTTGGTGTAAATTTTGAAAATATACTTTTTATAGTTTTTTATTATTTCAAAAAACATTAATAGATATCTATATTACACTGAATAATGTCTTGATTCCAATGTGTTATGGGATGAGTTTTCATATATGGAAGTTAATATTTATACCTTATCTATTTTCAATAAATTATATTGATATGAAATTGAAATAAATTAGTATTTTATCGGGGACAATGGGGAATCTATTACACCTTTGGATATGAGTAATTCATAAAATGATGTTTTCCCTTAGAATGAAATTTTAACTTCCCTTTTAGAAGGTGATTTTGTTAATTTTATAGTGATAAAAACCTGAAAAAGTTAGGTAGTATATGCATGAAAATATATATTAAGGAAAGGCCATAGTGTAGTGGGAGAAGTTTGATTTCAGAAGGCTAAAATATGAATATATTCATATGAATGATATTGATAAATTTGATAGTTTCATTATAAGATTCAATGAATTAGTGAGTACTGTCAGAGGGTACGGTGAGGAATTGGAAGAATCAAATATTTTTGAAAATTTTATTTATATGTTATTAGTTATATTTGATTATGAAATATTATATTTAGAATTAAAATAAAATGGGCATATTACTCTTTAAGAACTATATGGTATTATCTTTCATATTAAATGATGAAAAATTATTTTTTATGAATAAGGAAATGGTTAAAAAAGATATTTATTTTAAAGCCTCCAAATATAATAAAAATGACGTGGTATGGATGAAAGAATGATTTTTTTATAATGGATATTAAAATATGTAATTGGTTTACATTTATGAAACTATTTCACAAGTTTCAATGCTTCCAACCATTCAAATACTCCATGAAATTTTTTCAAAAAGAATGGCATAATCTATTAAATGGATGTAATGTTTGTATTTCTCAAAAGATAATTATATGAATATGTATACATTGAAGAATTATGAGATTTTATAATTCAGAAATATGAAACTATTGATAACAAATTAAATAAGGCTTTAAATGGTCAGAAAAATGTCCCCAGAGCATGGCATTTAAACATGAACCATACCTGAAGAGGATTAATTTTTGAAAGGGATGAATGAGAAAAAATATGTACAAAAAGATGAAAAATAAATATACCTAATTTTTCTTTTTATATATATGTAATCATATTGGATGGAAATGATAAATATATTCATGAGGTGATTTCTAAATAAATACAAGATTAATTTTAAAAATATATTCTTGGAGAGTTGAGGTACATGCTATGTATAAAAATCATTCAAGAGAAAGACAACATTGTTCTTCATCAAGAGAATTGTGAAATTTTACTCTAGAAAATATATTTTATGGTGGATTCCAAATATTTTTCCACACTAATTTCAGTGGGAACAATGTTTTTTGAATATGAATAATAAAAATAAGTTAATCCTATGGAGATTATAATATAGATTTGTATTTTGATAGAACTCACAATTTCAATGATATATATTCTATATACTATCTCAATTTTCTGTAGATATCAATATTACCTAATATAGTAACATTTTATTACAGAAAAAATTCATGTCTATTTTATAGATGTTATATGAGTGTTTGGATTGAAATTTAATGATAATGAAAAAAGTGATTTGTTTAGTTATGATAATGAAGATTCATTATGCTATAATGATTATGGAAAAAAACATCTAGTTGAGTTTTCATTATTGAAAATAGATGTGAATGATTGAAAAAAAATTAAATGTTATTTTACATTAAGATCCACTAAGTAAAAATATGTAGCTGAAACTATTTATATAATGCCATTTATTTGGATGAAATTATAGTTATATGATCAGTATGGGGCTGTAATGATGCCAGATTCTCATAAATGTGATAATAAGAGTGATAAATTTTTTTATGAATTCAGTTCATTATTATATTAGAAAAAAAAATTGATATTAAAGGTCACTTCTTCATGTATCATTTTTAGAAAAATGTATTAATGATTGAATTTATTCCAACCAAATAAAATATCATGAATAAATTCATTAATCCCTTTTTAAATTATTCATTCTAGAATTTCATGTTTAATTTGGGTATACACCCAAAGTCATTGAAAGTATATGTTATGTCCAATTTGTTTCCTCTCTATTTTGTCATTGGATATTTTTGATAAAAGGTTTGGGTGAGGAAAGATTCTATGATTTCTATTTTTCCACTTCATGGAGAGAATATATTTTGGGTAATTTTATAAATGGTTGGGCTATTATTTCAATATGTGTGAACTATTTTAATTTTTTTGGAAGTAGGTGAAATATCATTTTTTACACTGAAGTGAACATCTATTATAAATGTGTGCTAAAAACATTATGGGTTTAGAAAATTATTATAGGTGAAAAATAACATTATTGTTCAATGGTTCATATTTCCTACAGCATATACACTCACATAGGCTTATAATTATTGGATAGTTATCAATTTCATGAATTTAAGAACTTCATTGATTAATGATACATTACTATAAACACAATCCAAAGTGAGATACTGTTTAGACAATGGGGTGATATATTGTTGGTTCATGTGATGAATTTGTTAAGTAGAAAATGGTTTTGGTTATGTTGTTATATTTTATGGTCAAATTTTGTTAATGATAATGTCATATATTTGGTTATGATAAATCCAGGTGTGCTTGTATTAGGCATGCTACCATAAAGATTCTTTCTCCATGGTGCTACCACTAGGTGTTACCACAAGGGTGCAATGGTGAGAGGTACTGCCCCAGGTGTGAAATATTAGGAGGTACTACTATTGGTATGTGAATGCTTGATTAAGAATAGATAAATTACGTGTTATATAGTATTTAATGATTCCCTGAATTAAATACGGTGATGAAAAGCGAGGTGACCATAATGAGATTTAATATCATGATGAAAGATATAATAATTCCTATTAAGTTTTCTTAAATGATGTGAAAAATAAGGAGAAAAATATATATGTGGGGTATCATTTTATTGTTCAATGTATGTATGATGAAGTGACTAATGGTCACATAAGTGAACTGCTATATTTGAATGGCCGTATATAAAATTAACATATCTAATTCAACAACATAATAGATCCCCATAGGAGAATGGTTATTAAGGAAATTCACATTAAAGATTCATCCATGTAACTGTTTTACATAGACAAATGGTCATGTATATGATATATATATCCGATTCACCCACATAACTGACATCACATAGGTGAACGATATTATATTTCCAAATGATCCATGTATTCATTTTCAGTGACAAATAGGATTGAGTCATGAAGCTAAATAATTCACATTGAGTTTTTATACTAATAAATAAATGAACAATGAATTAATTTAATGTGGTTAGGATTCTATGGATAATATGTGAAAATAAATCCTTAAGATGCATGTATTTGTATCAAGACTTAATTGGTACATAAACATCGTGTTATGGTTAATGAAATTCATGATTATGGAATATTGAATAACCAATGTTATTTTATTTTGAATCAATAGAGTTTCACATAGTTACAGACATTTTTCCAAATAGAAGTAATTAATGTCACAAGATTATATGTATCTTGGAGTTTGAGTTCAAATTTTTTCACATAGTATCATAAGTATTTTAATTTTGTAGAATGATAAATGATTAATCATCAGGGCTTGACAAATTTTCATCCTATATTTTTAAGATATGTGTGGTTTAATATACAAGTGTCGTGTTGGGGGTGTATATATAGAGAAATTTGAGGAAAATGTAGGTATATGAAAATAGAGGTGCTTATTGGAGTTGAATGTACTTAATATCAATATCGATACAATATTTATGGGAATATGATACACATGGAATTCAAATCACAACACTATTTATTTTTAAATTTATAAACATAATATCTATAGTATATGTAGTGATATGAGACGAACAATTTTGAGAATTTGTGGAGACACTAGGAAAATCATATAAAATATTGTTCAGAAGTTGTGTTTTTAAAATAATTTACGACTAAAACATCCATAAACTAAAAAATATATTTAATAATTGACAATTAAATTAAATAAAACTATCTAGGAAACGTAAATTGAGAAATAGAATAAACTAGCAGATATTGATGTTTTTGAGTTCTGAATACTATTCATGTAAATGAAATTTTGATTATTTAATTATAACATAAGAATATTTATTTATTTAATTTTAATGGAATAATTTTTTTTTCAAATTAATATCATTTGTCATTCTCTGATGTTATAAATTATTTTAATTTTCAAACAAATTATTTTTCATTTCATTCATTATCATGATGAAGATTTTTTCTATCACATAATAATTTGATCACTTTGTTAAATACCACAACCATTTTCTCAAAAATTCATGGTATCTATCTATGTCTGGTTATATAACAATAGATCACCTATTAGGTATCAGTAATTCATTTTTTGAAGAAAAATGCCTAGAAAATATTGATTTGAAATTATTATATTTATCTATTTTGAATTATCTTGCATGTAATTTATGATTCTCTTATACATTCAATCAAATTATAGATAAATAAATTCTCGGATGATCTCAATCCCAAGATTATTATTATGTACAACATGAACATGAACCAAAGAAGTCGAGAAAACTCCAAATTATAATTAATTCACACATAAATATAAATAATTAAATAAACACTCACTCAAGAAAAATTAACTAGAAAAATATATAGAAGAAAATAGTGGAATGTAATTAAAATAACTTCCATATAAACTCCAACACCAAAGATATTATATTTCATGGACAATGAAGAAACACTTAAAATAAAATAAAAATATCATCGTGGTCATTTATCCATAGTTTTCCCCATAAGCTACCAATGAGGATTGAAAAATAATAACCATCTCTCCACTAATTAACACAACGTCGAACCAAATCATCGAATCATCAAAAAATTGATCGAACCTATGTTCGTTATTGGCCTGAAATGGTGATCTTCGCAAGGATATCAGATCTATATACACATGGATGTTTTTATTAATAATCCAAAAAATGCACAACAACTATCACTGAATACAATATACTCACTTCTAATTTGAGGTTTATGGTCTTGTAGTAGTGAGGATGTTGAGCTAATGGTAGGGTTTCGAGCAGGGCTGGTTGTGCTGTAGCCCCTGAATAATATAAGATGACTGCTGGTGAAGGATTTTCTATTGTGATATGGGATAGGTGTGTGGACATGTTGTAGATGAGATGCTGAATCTATCTTGATAGGGTTCTAGTGTGAAGTTGGAGGAGGTCGAAGAGATAGGGAGATGGTGCGGCGATGGAGGTGGATAAACGACCAGATGGATGTGAACATGAAGTGGAGGTATATCAGCATAGTTTATAGAATTCTATTAAGGTGGTAAAAATCATTTTTGTAGGATTAAATAGGAATGGAACCACCTTGAACAAGAAAAATGATTAGTGAATTCAGTTTTCCACAGTTGAATAAGAGGTGGTGGTGGTGCACTGCAGGTGACCAGCATTGGTGGTGTTGGTTGGAGTTAGTGTTGAGTGGTTGGAGCACTAAGGTTAAGATAAGGATGTGGTCGTTGGGGATCCTACAACAAGCATTGTAAAATAGGGATCCATCTTCACTAGTTCGAGCTGGCACCACTGCTAGGATTTTCATAAAGGAGATGATCCCCCGTATAGATTGCTACCTGCTATAAAATAGAAATATATAAATAAAAATTCCAAATCAAAATTAAATGAGATTAACTAAAAATAATATGTAATATTGATATAACAACAAGAAAAAGAAAAATAATAGTAATAGTAATAGTAATAATAATAATAATATGATTATAATTAAATAATAAGAATAATGTATATGATAATAATAATAATAAGAATTATATGTATGCACACTTGTAAGGATAAATAATAGTACAATAATTAAGATATAATTAGTAATTAGGTAAAATTATAATCTGTACAAATAATAATAACACTACTGTTAAATGTTAATCAAATTTAATAATAATAATAACTAATAATAATACTAATAATAATATTTTAAATTATTTACAATATTAAAAATATATTCTATATTGGCCCAAAAATAATAAATTAATAATATTTGTTTATATATTCGAATAATTATCAATGAATATAAAACACTAACAATATACCAAAAAACCTAAAAACAAAAAATGTTTGAAAATTAATTTAAATAAAATTAGAAAATTATAAAAAAAATTCATGAGAAATTCATGTGTATCAGCACTCGAGACCTATTGTGTGACTTAAAGAAACAAATTTTCATAAATAGTGATGGAGTTATTGAAAGGCTAATATTACCCTGGATAGGATTTTGGGGTCCATTGGAATGTAGTAAAAATGGGTGATGATTGTGGGGTGCCTAAACACTGGGTTTTTTAGAATAAACGATTTAATTTAACATAGTATAGGATCTAGTTTGTCATCTCACCTCACACAGATCTAGATCTCAGATATTATATACACATTATCTCATATAGGATACCATAGAAGTAATTCATTATATGTGGAGAACCATGCATCATGCAGTTTAACATCATGCGATAAGGACTCAGATGTAATGGAATATAATAACACGAAACAAGGAATAAGATTTCATGAAATTAAAAGTACTAGAAAAATGAAACAGATGACATGTAGATTGAATCGTGAATAATGTCTCTGATGTCATTAAATATAATTTCATGTGACATATACTTGTAGGTCATTTAGATAAACATCCTGTGATATGGACTCAGATAACATCATCATTATTATTAACTGATTAAGGGAATTATAACATGAATAATGGGATCCCAATAATAGGAATATTAAATGGGTTGATAGGAATTAATGGATAAACCTAGGATTTTATTTCAATATGTCACTATATATCCTACAGAAAATAGGAATCAAGACATACATTGTTCATTTACAGAATTTTTTTTGAAATATCTTGCTCATATAAAAGGAAACATGGATTTTTTTTAAAATTATATAGGAGGATATGATAGGGTATCATGTAGTCACTACATATACTATGATAATTGATGTCCTGATATACGTTATTTATAAAATTTCCTAATTTAATATATCATTTTCATGGAACTAAAATATTGATGAGTGTTCCAAAAGTAGTATATCAATAATTTTTTTACTTATTGAAATTTTTAGATTAGTATAGACTGTAGATTCATACCTTGATTTGGTTTATCAGGAAGATATTGAGGGGGATTTGGTTGTTTAAATTTTAATTTGGGCCTAGTATTTTATATCCACATGTTACTAAATATCCTATAATGAACTTAATCGAGAAAAACATAATTATTAATGGTCGAGGGTTTTTTAAATATAGATCAATTTTATAAAATATCTTCAAAAGATTATTCATTTTTTAAGGAAATGTATAATTCTTATAGGTAATTTGAAAATTATCAATAATTAATATATGTTATATGTAATATTATACAGTTTAATATCATTTTAGTAGGATGAAATTATATACCTTTTGAATATGGTGCACCTCAATCATGCAAAACATCAAGATCCATTAGAACCTATAAGGTCAGATGGGTTTTGATAAGTTTCCTAAGGAAGAGATGACTATGAGGTCACCATTATTGACCATGTATGGATTATATGGAGAAATGGAAATGAAAAATTCATTTACATTCATAATTTTAGGGGAATAATCTTGTTAATAGATTCATATTTACATTTTTAAAGACTAATGACATGAATTTGAATTCATACTCCACGAGTTATTACATGGATCTAGATATCATACAAACTAATGTAGGATAAAAAAGATATATTCTCTAAGTTGTTTAAATGTATTAAAGGGTGTACTAAGTGATATGATGTTTAATTGTATTATTTTTTTGATGATACTATTTACTTTATCATCATAATTCATGGACTACGGGGAACTCACAAACGGGGTGATTGATGTTCAAGTGATATTTTCATTGTTCATTATTACATGATATATGGTCTTCTAAACCCTATACCAAACATAATGGTATTGAAATTGAGTAAAAATATGGATGTTTATAGGATAAGTGATCCCAAAGATGAATTAATATCATGAAATAATAGTAATCCGACCACACATAGTTCTTATGGTCTTTCGTAAAGGTCTAGATCTTATGTGTAATAATGGAAAAATGTTAACATGTTTTTTAAATTGGTAGATAAATCTATTCAAATGTCTCCTTCTTATATCAGTATCAAGAAATATAGATGGTATTTTCCATGTTTTAGGAACAGACACAATAATTGGTGGATTGGAATAAAAATGGTTTTTATTTTGTTGAGATCACAGAATATCATAAGGCAATGATCATAAGAATCAATATATATCCAATGGAATTATGAATCAAGAAAAATGTTGTTTTAAAGTGTAAAATAGAAGTTTCATAATGGTAAAGGGGAAGTATCACTCAAATGATTATGAAATCATTTCATTCTAATACCATATAATTGGGAAAATGTTTTGTAATATAAAATCTCTCATATAATATGATATAATGCACTATTAAATCATGAGACATGGATATTTTCATGTAATTTTATGTTATGTGATAATGAATATGACCATCAGTTTAATATCTTGTTAATATTATATATCCTTTCCATTTTAAATCATTTGATATCGAAAATTTCATCCATTTTACAACATCTAACAAGGTAAATTATCTTTTTGAATTACACCATATGGTTTTGTAGTTGTTATGTAGTTTTATTTCATACAAATAGTGTTTAATGAATTTCTCTTCCAAATAGTTCCATCATGGAATTTTCAGATGTAAAAAATTATGAAAAGTAATTTTTAATGATCCGTTCATTGGTGGAAGGTTATATTCAGTAAAAATATACAGTGATATGTAATTAATATACATTGGAATAGAACAAAAATATAGATTAAGGTCTATAGGAGTCCAGTTCATGTATTGGTGGATTCACCCTATGTATAAAACAATGTTCTAACATATAAAAAATAATTTTTAGGGAAATATGAATATTTAAAAAACTATTTTAATGACTTTTTAAATCTGATTCTATTATATTTTTAGGTTATATAGTGGGAACATCCTTTTATCATCAATATTCTATAACTTGTGAAGTTTATTTTACTACTATTTTTTTGTCATTTTTTATATTTCAATAGATAGAAATGTCGAGTGAGGGATGGTGAATATTAATGAATGATACTGACACATTATCACGGACAAGGGAATTTGGAGTCAAATTTCTTATAGTTTGTTTTTTGGTTTGATAATCCATCAAGGAATTCACACGTTTTCTCCAAAATAAAATTTTATTCTTATCCAGTAACAACTGGATTATGTTAGGTAAAATCTTGATAAAATCATCAATATATCAACCTTCCACTTCATAGTTATGGGATAATTGGTTGGACAATGTGTAATAATCCTGAAACCTCAATTTCATCTTTGATGATTAAATTTGATTCTCTTTCCATTAATATTGTGTGATGGGATCCAAATTTGGCCATAATTCTAGAATTTATGAAGATGATGATATTTTTTATTTAGATACCCATGAGGTGTATAAACTCAACCCATTTTGTGAAAAAAAATTGTGTCAGGATAATCCTGATTCACCTAGATGTGGATAAAGGATTTGAACCCATGACATTGGTTTTACTTATAGGAAATTTACTTGATTATTTGGTGAAACGTGTTAGGTCCAAAAGGGTCCTACATACCCTTATGTGGGGTTGAATTATGGTATGGATATTCTTCCCTAATTTCTACAAACAATAATAGATCATGAAATCTTTATTACAAGGGTCACATTATTTTCACATAATGGTTAATGATGAACTTATACATTCCATTTTTATTTGATGAGGATATGTAGAATGTAATGAAGAAATGAAGCCTTTGTATGTAGTCATTTTTACATGGTTCACCCTCACTGGGCTATATCCAAGGGTCATTCAACGCCAATGTTTTGATTGCACCAAATTCACTAATGTCACTGCCAATAATGATCTTTGTGATAGATCGTTTATATGACCAAGATCACTATCATTAGAAAGATTAGGGTTTTCTCACTGAATTCCCAATATCACTCCCTATGTCTCTTCCTATGGAACACTTCCAGTTGGAATGATCATCTTCTTCGTCATACTTCCATCACTTCTCTAGGAAGGGACCCACTCACAGATTATGGACATATAAGTCCCTTAATTATTACTAATGAATGCATCATACACTATATTGAGATGCTTTATTGATGTACCAAATTTATGTACTAATGAATACCATTTTACAAAAAAATATTGGGTAATTACTTTTTAACAACATTTAAAAATATCACTACAATGCGAAGATCCATCTTTCATAAAGCTCAAACCGAACCTCACGAAGTAGACCTCCTTTCACGAAGCTTTTTAATTTGTAGATCACAAAATATACTACATGAAGGTCATTCCATTTTGTGAAACTCACTTATCCTTCACGAATAACACCTCTTTCACAAATCTTGACTAGCCTTCGTTACGTTCCTTCATTTCGCAAAGCTCAATTTTATTTTTCAAATTCCCCTACATTCATGAGGCACATTTCATTTGTGATGATCCTTCGCAATTCTAGATCCTTAAAATTTTCCATGAGTCTATCTACTCTTGTGAAGGGGGTAGAGGATTATTTATAGGAATTTCCCACTAACTCTAGAACCTTCTGACCATGTCTACACCACTTTAGTACCATTGTTCAGAGATCTTATTTTTCAATCTCAATGCTCCCTTTTTCACGATGTCCCAAAAAAATTATTAGTTCACAGAGCTCATTGTAATCGCAGAGCCTTCTATCAAATAATTTTCACCACTCAGATTCTCTTTCTCTTATAATCATATAATTTCCATTATTAACTTTTCACCATCACAATAATATTCAACTATTTTATTTGTGAAGCTCATCATAATCATAGGTATCACCATCAGATATATTTTATAATTCGCAAAATACTCATCATGATTTACATCTTCATGAAACTCATTACTTTCCATATTTGTATAAGATCATCAAGGAAATCCAAATTTTTCAAATAAATACAGAATCCAAATTTTAGACTACGAAAAGTTAGTAAACACTGGACAATAGGTCAACCATATATCTATTCTTTTAGTACTGCATCCAGATCTTATAGTCCATTTTCATGATTATTTCTAAACATTTATAATCAAAAATATCTCTAGAACTTGAAAAATCACCATAAAAACCCACCTTGTCAACAAACACAAAAAAACCAAAAATTCATCAATGTTACCTTGAGGGATTTTCCCCAACAACATGAAACAAATCATGGGGATGATGGATGGTGATAAAATGTATTTGATAATATGGAAGTTCATTGTGAATGCATTGAAATATATTATTACCAATGGATATAAATAACCATGTCTCTAAAATTAATGGGAGAGCATGGTCACCGAATGATGACCATCAATGTACATTGTATCAACCGTATACATAATGATTAGAGTTTCTATACCTTTAATGAATGTATGGTGGATTACATTAAACCCCCATTTTAGAAGTATTTTAGATCTTTAATAACATCACTTAGGATAAAGTTTGATACTCAGTGCTAGATATATTCCTATATTCCTTAGTAGGATAAAATTAATCACCTGTGGAGATAACCCATTATGCGGGACATCCAACAAATTATTTTATCATCTAATTAGGAAACACGACTATACTTTTCCTAGAAATTTTCGACATGACTGTTTCCTTCGGTATCATTGATAATGATTGGGGATACCACTTTGTGGTGTTAAACATGGATATTTTAGTCATCTTGATCTATGTCAGCACGGTTCATGGCTACCGTGTCCATCACACCAACTTAGTAATTATGTATGCGTGTTATATTATTCAACTTTGTCTCAAAGAATGATTTTTACTTCAACAATTTTACATTATTGTGGATTAAATACAACTCTTAGTTACTAATAGAATATTATACATTAATATTCTTGATTAGTAAAATGACAAACCCTAAATAGTAAAATTTTATACCTACTACTATAGGGATAAAACAAGGTATACAATTGGAGGTTAGTAATTTTCCTCATTGACGGTTTATCCTTTTAATAGTTGTAAAAAAAATATTGTAGAAGTACCTTTTCAAGGGGAATGAAGGTAATCCATAGACCAATTCTATCAGGCCATGGGTATTCCATTCTTCTCCATGCTAGGGATCAAGAGGTTCCATAAAATCAAATCTCTCACACATTTTCGAATCATATTAAGGGGAAATATCTTTATTTAGAATATCAATATTTACGAGTACACATTCTAGGGATGGAAGTTTGACATGAAAATTAATTTTCGTCCGCCCTTCGATTTCCATTTGATAGATGACCAAAATTTTAAACTGTCATAGGATAACCACCAATTAATCTATATTTTCATTCAACATCAAATTATTAAGTATGTAGTTGAGTGGATTAATTAATGACACTATATTGAAATTGTGATGCTGCTAGTAGTGAATTAATATTATTTACTAAAAATCAGTGTGAGAATTTATTCTCTGTGTCATAATACCATGTCCCCGTATATATTATTGGACTACTAAGATAATATAATTTTTTTCCATAATTGAATAATATTTCAATGCGATAAAGGTTACACAATATCACTCCATCATAAAATATATAAAATTATATATTTTGTATTCCACAGGTGACATAAAAAATGGTGGGTGAAAAAGATATTGTTTGATATTATTTATTGCTTATTGATGGACATAATCACATGATTTGGTGAATTTATTATTCAATAGAATCACAATGTGTGTCAATTCTATTGATATTTTCTATGAATTTTCTGATGTAATAGATGAATTATTTAATCCCTCTAAACTCATTGAAATTTCAATGCAGTTTAATTTTAATAATCAATAAAATCTTATATTGGTCGACATCAATTCCATTATGGAATATTTCTAAGCTCATGAAATTTTCTGATGTTACCAAAAAAGAACTATTTATGGAGTTAAACTTCAAGTTTTAATATTCAATTTAATTAGAACCATATCATAGAGGTTTGATGATAATGAAAATACTTGGATTTAGCCACCAAATTGATTAAATTAAATTCCATGATCATCAATATAAGAATCGTGAAGTTTTTCTACATAACATGTTGATATGTGGGTGATATATTAATAAAATTAATGGAATTGAAATGTTAAAATAATATCACTTTTAGTTCTATTAGTTTGGTGGATTTATCATCCTCATGTTCCATTTTTATCATATTATTCCATAAGTACCAATATATATAATGAATAGATCATGAAAGTATACTGTTTTATCGATCTAGAGTTCTGTAATTATAATTTTTATATCATCTTTCGAATAGTGTCGATTGAGATCTTTAAAATCACTGAAAATATAGATATTCTTCTTAATTTTATTAATAGGGATTATGTGGTAGTGGAATTTCTTGAAATTAACTTCCTAAGTGATGTCAGCATTAATAATCATTCCAACATTAGCTTAGATCATAGTACCATAGATAGATGTATCCTCATGGTGACCTGATTAAAAAAACAATTATAAGATGTAATTCCCATGTGATGGGTGGCCAAATTTGGATACAAATCGTGTATATATGATTAATTTAAATAGAACACATCAAAATGTTGAATTAAAACTGATATATGAATTTCATGATCTTTGAGAGGTATAGATTCACTAATCAACGTGGGATACAGCTTCTCCCATATACAATGATTTATGAGTCCGTAGTAATTAATCATGGTTGATAAACAATTAATAAATCATTTAGGGGAATAATTGGGTTCAATTTACCCCACTTCCTCTATATGGATTCATCAAACATAGTAGGCATGGGTAATTATCATTAATTGAGAGTGATAAAGAAATTTCTAGGTGTTATGGAAAGGCTATAAAGAATAGATCCTCACCACATTGTAACTCCACATGATTCCATAGTACGTTATCTCATTAATGTAATTCAATAGCTTTCTCTACACGCAACACCGAGTTCGAGCACACCACAACTTACCAAACTAGTCGTTCAAAAACTGGTTATGAATAGTATTACCTGCATTTTGAATCTTATATACTCTATATAATTTTAACATCAATATTATTTGTTTTTTAGACATAATATAATAACAAATTCATTTTTTCAGAGAAAAGATGTATTTTAAAACCAATTCAATTTTGCTGCCTTTTAATGGCGAACCCATTTTAAAAACAATATTTGACAATTTTTTATATTCAATTTAATTAAATTATATGTTTCATTAGAATCAGGAAATATAAATTTAGTTTGGATAATGGTTGTATACTTTATGATAACTTTCATATTTTGACAAATAGTGAAAAATAAAAAGTTTTAATTGAAAACAAAATTTTAAATCAAATTAATTTCTAGTGTTAAATTATGCATTTGATTGATTTTGAAGTATAAACAGATAATATTTTTATCATTTAATTCACTTTAAGTAATTATAAGTAATTTCAAATGTAAATTTGACATAAAAACATGTCATTCTTTTGATTGTTTTTACTTTTTAAAAACCCTCTTTTAGGTTTTGACAAAGGGAATTAATTTTAAATAAATAAATAAAATGTATATGTTTTGAATATTCTAAAATACACTGCATTTTTGAATTCTGAATATCATAATTATATTAGAGTTAATTTTTGGTATTTTTTTTGAAAACATTCCATTTTTTGATGAATAGTGAAAACACTGCGTTATTATTTAAAACTTAATTTTTATATAAATAATTATTTATTTTATTTAAATATATTTTAAGTCAAATTATAAATATAATACCTAAGGGACATGAATTTTGTTAATGGATACAATGTTGTTGTTGTTTTTAATTTTATAATGTATTGTAATTTTCTTGTATGTAATCTATTTTCCAAGAATGCTAAATAGATCGGTAGTTTGGGACTTCATTCCTTATAATATGCCAATGTATTAAACTAATGCACCGACTCTAGGTAACTAGGGTCGGGGAGTTACAACAATAATGTTAAAACAATTCACCTTATTTCACACTATCATTAGGTTTCAATATACATTATCATATTTAGATTCATGGTATGATGTGATGAAATTTCCAATTTCTCATAATGAAAAAAAATATTTGGGACCCACACGTGATCATGTGAAGACATTTCCTAAATCGGAAAACAATGGGAGGGGATTTTCATTGGGGAAATTATCAATCTTATATAAATTCAAACAATATTTTTTTATAGTTTGTTAGCATAGATGATATAATTAGAACCGATATAGATTGATTTTTCTAGTGGAATAAAATTTCTGGAATGAATTATTAATCCAAATTAATTCGAATTACATGATCCTTGGAATAATTCTCAAATAGGTATATATAATTAATTTTAAAGCTATTGGTTGAGTAATCCAAGTATCATTACATTATATTGCATGATTCCACTAATTTTAAATATTTATTCATCTTGATATCTGGATTCATGAGACTCAGTGGGTGAAATATCACCCCAAAATTCTCAGAATTTTTCAACAAAATAATACATGAGGAACTAATGTTATGTGGAAGGAATTGATGCATGTTTATCAAGTAACATTATTCATAATAAATATTTTAATGTTATTTTCTAATGAATAAAAATAAAATAAAACTCAATTATTATATCCCTTAACAGTATTCTGGTCTTTATTTGGTAAAGATGTTTATGTTTCCTATTATAATGTTTTTCAATAGTGTAATTGGAGAGAGGTAGGTTGAACTTACTGTTACCCAAATATCAAAGGGTTAAGATTAGTATGAGTGGAGCCATGAATTAATTATCAACAATGGGAATATAGACATTATTATCATCATGATTTATATAAATATAAAATGTAATGATGTGTTATTGTAAAAATGTTTCTAAAAGATTTTCTATAATGAATAAAAAAGCACATGACACACCGTTGGACCGGTTTATATTGAAGATAATAACGTCTTTTATCATAAAATTTGTATCATGAGGGACCGATAAGACCATAATGAGTTAATCCATGAACTCATTTGAATGGAGAGGAGCATAAAAGAACATGATATTGGGAGGGGTGATAGATAAATATTTCATGATATCGTACTTTTGGACCCAGGGACTCCATTTTCCACCAAAATGCTAAAACCTAGTTCTTGGAATGGTGGATGATATTGGGTTTTCTATAGACCCCTTTATATGGATGGTATTTTGATGCATGTTAATTTTTCAAATATTATTATGAGATGATGTTTCCAAGGATTAATGATGATTTGATTAGGATGAATCTTATGATTGGTCATCTAATATGATGGGATTTGAATATAACATGGAAACCCCATGAATTGATCACTTATCATGTTAATCCCACTAAAAGGTTATCATTCCATTTCACAGATGATGTGGATTCATAGTAGACATGACCTAGATGTTGGGATTTCATTTACCATTCATATCAACTCAGTCATCCTCAACCACCTTAGCATATGTGGCATCTTAATCTCCAAACAATGTTTTCATAGGTTTCATATTCATATATAAATTCTTCATTAATTAATGGGTATAAAAATTGGAATACATTGACTATCCTATCTATAGGCTCATGATCAATTGAGGGTTATATTTAATGTGGACATTCCTTTAATTTTAATTTTATGTTAATGATTCCCTAATGATATTGGACATGATTTTTATCTATTTTGAGTTACTTTTAACATGAATTTCCCTTTAGATCTATCTGTGATATACCGTGGAAATATATCATTCTGAGGGGGATACCTCATGTATTTTAGATGTAGTTGTGGCCACAAATGATCAGTTCAAATGTTCCCAAATTATTTCAGTTTCATAGTATATTTATTTTCTAGTCATCCAATAATTTAAAATGTACACATTCTTATTTTATATATGGTACAATAAGTATGCCTCACGTTGAGAAATTGTTGAATCATATGCTAGAAACACTATGGTCTCCAAAAAATGACCATTCCCAATTAAATAATCCATTTAATTATTTATTAGATGAAAAAACACTCTCATATGTATTTTCCAACCATCAAATAGAAGTTATGTAGTCCATATGGGATTTTATACTAACATCATAGAATTGTTTGGGATTTTGTAAAGGTAGTCAATAATTTTACTATACAATATTTTTGAATCCTGGAACATGATCATTTTACAAATAATGATTTATTTTCATGTAATCCTAAAATATTGTACATAATTGACACTAATACTCATCACAATGGGGATATTGTAGTTGTCACTTCCATTTTTGGGGAGGCACCATATAATGATTTATGGGATTTGGTACTGGGATTGGTGATGGAACAAACATTCTTTTAAGGAAAAAAAGTTCAATGTTTTTTTTAATCTCTCTCCATGAGTTATTGATATTTAATTTGACATGGAAAATTTTATTCAATTCCTACCTATATCATTTTTATATGCTGATTTTTACTCTCAAAATAAATCTACATATTTTAGTGTGATAAGTTGGATTTTAACTCATCACAAAGATTATTTGCTAAAAGATCTTATATTTTCCAACTTTAGAGTTCAGTATTGAGTGTGTATGTTAAAAATTTTCATCTGGATACGATGGTAATGTGTGTATCATTCTAATATTAATTTAAATTTTAGATTTCATCAACTATCTCCTTTTTATGTAATTAACTAGACTGTCTGAGAAACTATATATGGAGATCTTCCCAAGAAATAATGGAAATAGTCTGTAGATTGTTATACAATAAAAATGATTTTTCTTTGAGTGTCATCATGAATCATACAATATTATGTATATCATTCTTTTCATGTGTTCCCATTTTGTGGGAAAATTGAAATACATGAAATAAAGGTGATTTTCATAGTCACAAGTTCAATTAATTATCCAAAACGTTGGATTTTAGAAGGTGGGTTAATAAGTAGTTACATCCACCAAACCTGTTTATGATTTATTTTATGGATTAATTGGTGATCAAATCCTTTTAATGGACTCAAATAATGTTGTTACTAACTCGATGGAGTAAAACTACTCTATTAGGACCACTTTCTGGAAAGATGCCTGAAAAGTGGTAAAAATGGTTTTTTATGTGGTTAACCCACATATGAGTATTGGTAACTCCTTTAATGGGATGGATGTGAGTATTACATTAGACATAAATATGGTTAGTACCACATATAAGGAATATATTAGTAATTTCCACATTTGGGATTACATTCACAATGTTACATGATTCAAATCCAACAATATGTTTTAGGTCTCCAAGAATTGACTGATTTACTGTCTCTTACGGGATATGTAACTGAACTAGAAAATTAACCTCCACATATGTGTTATAATTAGTAGAAAAGTATCCCCAACATAACTTCCCATTTATTATTTTTCTTCCCAACCCAAATATATATAATGTGATCCTTTCTTCAATAATGTTAATTGAATCCAACCTAGTGTGGTGTGTGGGATGTGTCCACCACCTTTTCCTTTTCATTGTTTGGTGGTCATTGAGTTGAAAACTATTTCATATTTTATTTATCCAACTTATTCTATGATAATCACCAGTGTCGAGTATTCACACCTTCATTGAATGTTTTTATGTGTTTCATTTTCCAATCAGTATCATTCTATTGATGATATTCTACATTAACCATTTGTTTGGATTCATCTATAGAGGTGATGCTGATGAAATTTATCTATAGATAATATAAAATATTAATACTTTATTCTATTAATGGACAAGGATATATAAATTCCTCTAGATATTTTTCAATTGAAATTAATATCATACATTATATTCACCCTTTTAAAAGTTCTTTTATCATTGTGGCCAACTCTACGTTTTACCATTCCAGTTGAGTACTTATCTGGAAGAGTCATATGGATGGGGATTCGAAGGGAATCCTTAACCATCCATACTGAGCTTTAAATTAAGGATATTGGGGTGTCATATGTTGGATGGAACTAATAGGGAAGATGTAATGATTATTCTCTCATTTTCAATAAGACATACTTCCATTGAGGAGGATGTTTGATGATATAAATTCCTCATGTCATGTGATATATGGTTTTAAATATTCTGTATACACAATTTCACAAACTCAAAAGGTATTTTATGTCCTTATGGGAATTGGTGGTTTTTGTATAAATGATGGAAATTTCTGTATCCCTATGTGATTGTGATGGTTCCAATCTACCACAATAGCAACAATCAAAACTTCCATTTTGATCTTTTCATGTTTTTGCTAATAATTAGTTTGGTGAATGGGACATTCTCAATATGAACCTCTTGAATCTAATGAATAATATATGGATGAACTGTTTTACATCCTAAATTAAAAAACATTGTCCATATTTTTCAATTTTGGCCACTACATATCATTAATATCATGATCAGAGACTTTTTTTGGAGGAGATATTGTATTGCAGATACTAGTTGCTGAATGTGGGGATCAAGTCTAAGACTTCCCTTGATCTGTTGACATTTCATTATAATATTGTAGTAGAACTCTCATATATTTTGAGTATATTGATTTTAAAATTATTCATGTTCACCCAACACTTTAAAACGTATGTCTGAAGGGGAGACAATGATTAGGTGGCACATAGCCTTTAAATAATTTAGGTTGGAATGATGGAGGATTTTACATAATCTTCATAACATCACCTTCCAGGACTGAAAAATGGAATCAATGTAAATATTGTCGTATATTTTTATAATTATAATATCATATTGTTTTATTCTCCATAATAATGTTCTATTTCCTTCTAAAGGCGATAATTCATCCCTAGATTCAATTTCAGATAATGTATGCATTTTTCCAATTATAGAAATCAGACCATAAAAATTTATAGTGGACACTGGCTAGAACATATTATTTATATTTTTATCAGATAAATATTTCCTCATTATCATAGCATTATCCTCATGATCAAAAATTTATTTAACGACATGATATAGAAAAATATAGTATTTCTTAGCTTCCCTACTGAGAGAAGAATGACTATATAAGATTCCCCCTATTATAATGATTGATATATGTTCGAATGGTGGGATTTAAAATGATTTTTTCTTAATAATATCCTCTTGTCTAGATATTTTATCATCAATTAATGGTGATTTACATAAAAATATAAACCTTTAACTTCCATGAATCTATTGTAATTAGGGTTTCACTAAAGAAATGTTGATAAGGAGAGGAACTTATTTTTAGGGTTACATGACACGATGGGGTGGATCATCATTTCAGGTGTCAGAGAGGTGACTTCCAATTAGGGAATTTCAAGATATTTAATTAATTAAAACGACTTCCTTTTTCTACAACTTCTGGAATTGAGGATGACATTTATAGCTCTCTTCCTAAGTTGATTTCTTAGGATTGATCTATATGTTGTTATAGGAAGGACCTATGTGATGATTACCTTGGGTTCAACCGCTATAATTATTGATTATAGTATAATAAAGAGTACCTAAATAATATTCCTTCTATCTCAGTTCATTGATGATTTATTAGGTTCCTGAGAATCTTGAGAAAGATACACTAATACCTCATGAAAATCATGGTTCATCATGCTAGGGATATGACCATTATCTCAGGTTACATGTTTCCTTGAGTGAAATTTCATTCCCCAAATTATTTTTCAGGAATTTGAGGATATCTATAGTTTATTCTGGACTTGATAGATGAGATCATTCATAGTAAACCTTTTTGTTAAATTTATAATATTTCAATAAGATTCATCATTCTGGGTAGGGATATAAAACTACCCTTTTCTCTCTAATAGAATATAGTGGGGTTTTACCTAGAGTGGTAAAGGGTATGAACACTTCTCTTAGATTCGAATGGGATAATCCATTGACCCTCCATAGATATAAGGATGGCGGGGTGGTGATATAAGTATAATCCAAATAAAATTCAATTTTATGCTAATGATATGTTGTGGTGTTTGTAGGAATATGAATCTTCCTTGAAGTGGATCACAGAATGTGGTGAAAATGTATATTTTTAATTGGAATAAAATGTAGATACTGATCGATGTATTCTATTTGAATATGTTGATGATATTCCTAAAAGAGTATTGTTATATTAGTCCACTTTTGGGAAACTCTTGAAATATTCCAATGAGTTTCCACTATATTAGTGGGGGAATAAATAAGTTCATTTACCCAACTGGTTACTAGAATATTAAAATGGGTGTCTTATGTTGATATTTTTCCTTCTAGAAAATTATTAAACCTCAATTAATCCTGGATAAGAATGAAATCCTACCCATCGGTTACTTTTAGAATATTCATAATGTTTTATAAATTTGAAATGTGGATGTGAGACCATTCAATGGTGAGATTGGGGATTTAGATCCACTTCAATACTCAGTTTTCCCATGGGATATGATAAAAATATTTGGACATGGGGTTACAATATTTCCAAATACTTGTATGGATGTTAAGATATGACAATAAATACTTCTCCATTTTCAAAAGTATCCATGCATAATTATTGAGTATGAAAATGTCTATAATCACATTTATTTTCATCCACCATAGTGTGATGATGGGGTTCTAATATGGAATTGAAGATATGAGCCCATAAATGTTCTCTAACATCACATCGTCCCAAAGGAGAACTTCTAAGTGCCCAATAATATTTGATGAGATACAAGACCTCTTAGGTGACTTCCTCAGCTGGCTGCCAGGATTATTTTCCTTGAAACATTAGTGAAAATAATATTTAATATGATCATTCCTAGGTGGAGCCCATATGATTTAAACAATTTAATAAAAATTCTATTTTCTATCACATGAGATAGGGGAGGTGTGTGTTTTGTCTCTACAGTGTCCAGTTCCGAAAGAGGTTCACATTGGTCATAGCTACGAGAATACATAATATGGTATTAATATTTTAAGGAGGTCATATATCTGGATTGATGGTATTGAGGTTCCTTCATGTAGGATCTACAGTGTGTATGGAACAATTGAGACGCAATTACCTCACAAGGGCATTTGTGGCTTGCCAGTGGAGTTTCTTTATTGGTGAGATAGTTATCGTAGCCATGGGGACCACAAATAAGAAGTAATAGTGGAATTTTTCTTGTTCATATCAGGCCAATATAAATTTATATCCAATGGAGCTATGTTTGGAGTACTTTTAAATTGAAGGACATTTAAGATTAAGAAAACTAATTAGTAAAAAAAATATCATATTTCAGACTTCCCAGTTGATCAATTTATTTCATAGAAGAATGATTTCTCAGTTATTTTAGTTATAAAATGATTCATGTTAGGATCACTATTTTTTCATAAAGGATTAAAGAAAAAATGTCTAGACATGTTAGAAACTAATAATTTTTTTATTATTCAATGATTCTTATCAGGTTCACCATATTTTTATTTTCTATGAAAACAAATGACATATTTCAATGTTCATGATAGTTCAACATGAACATTGTTTTATTACACCTTTCGAATAGTTATATATCAACAGATTTTCTTATTAGAAATAATTTATAATATGTGTTCATCAATAGGATTGGTGTTCAGGCACTTCACACCATTTTCAGGGTAATTACTTCATATAATGAGACTCTCTTATATATTTAAAATCTTTCAATGAATCATTACCAAATTTATGAGTGGGAATTTTTACACGCTATTATAATGATAGATCAAAACCATTAATATATGTGATGATTTTTATGTAATTTTGGGCTAATTTACATTCTAATGAAAATTGATTTAGGATGTTATGGTTTATATTCAAAAAACTGGGTATAAAGGAGTTTATTTTTATTCCAAATGGTGGATATTGTATCAGATATATTATTGTGCCCATGAGAGGGGGGTCCTATATGTCCCGTTGAAATTAATCACAACCCCGATAATATAATTTCAATTAATGTGAAAGGGAATCCCTTTTTATTTTTTTACAAGGACTGATTCTAATTAGTTTATAGTCATTCTAAATATAATATTAGGTGAAAGATAAATCAAATATATAGTCTGGGGAATACACTTGAGAGACAATTTCTAATTAATCTCAAAGGGCGTATATCATGAAAAGAGCTATTTTAAGATCATTGGGAATGTATTAATGTTACATATATGAATGGTTATCCTGGAAGGAATACATCCCATGTAGTGACTCATAAAACATATGTCCTAGATGAGTATGAAATGAAAATTATACAAATGTGATATAGTTCTCTGTGTATGTTCGTGTTGTCATTAGGAGTATAGATCGATGAATAGAAGAATGGTTTGGATGTAAACTATGTACTACAACGTATCTTCCTATATACCATGTCATTTAAACTATTATATACCTTTTAGTTTGATTTAAACAACATAATTGAGTATGGTTTGACCCTAATATTATCGTTTGACATCACAATGTAATGATATTTTCAGGAAGATGTGCATCATATGACTAGAAAATTAGTCACACAGTTTAACATCATTAGTGGGGACATTTATGTCTTTAATGGTGTGATATTACAATATTCAGAGAGTTTACACATTTGGGGATACTCTTAGAAGTGTCCATTTACATCTATAATATGTTTGGTAATGGAAGAATGTCTAATCCCATGGAGTATATGGAACGTTAAGGAAGATGATACGGTATTACATATTAGGGATACTCATTATAATAATGTTGTTTAATGAGGATTAGAAACCCACCATTGATCATTATTCTGGGACTTACACCTTAGGTAATTACAACACTATGCCTTCTAAACTATTTAAAAGAATGGGGAGATGAAAGACTCATATTCCCATTTCAGGGATCATAAGGGTAAATATAGAGCTTACACTAGATTCATATTCCTCACTTAATAAGTGGAATTGAGTTTCCACAATGTTCCCAAGATAACTAGATTCATGATTATGTATGTTATATAAGGTATTATGTTGCAGGGAAGCCCCACAAAAATCCTTATAAAGGGAACCCTCATATTATATAGAATTTATGATTGAAAAAGAATAAGGTCCCTACCAATTAAGAATACAATATGAATAAAACAAATTTAAATTATATTCAGGATCTAATGGGTTCATGATTGTGTGTAATCCAATATAATATGCATTATGTGGTTTCTGAAGAGGACCCACCTTTTCTGTATTAGGGGTTTGAACTCGGAGGAAATAATTCATGTTGTTATCTATAGAGATCCGAATCTTGACGTACATGGACAATACATTACTTTTGAGGAATACTTAATACACAACAAAAACAGACACACAAGTATCGTAATAGTTTAGTGTATTTGGAAACTCGGAATATAAATATCTAATCATGTTAAAGATCTTCAACATCTCCCATAAAAATATTCCCCTATTTTTTTCCTTACCTAAATCCTTTCTTTATTTCCTGGGGAAAATAAAACATAAAAAGGGTGAGCTCAAATGCTCAGAAAGGGAAAACATAGAGAACATAAAACAATCCATAAACATTTGAAAGGAAAAACTTGAACATGAAATATAAATATTAAAACCTAGAGCAAATACATAAATCATGGAAGTACGTAAGGAATATATCATAACGGAACATAAATCATGGTAAAATATAATGGGAATAAAACATGTAATTGTGGAAACCATTCATTGCCTGTCATGATTTCCATAGTAGCCAAGGTATTGCTTCCAAGACCATCTTAGTGGACAAAGTCCCTTTCTGAATCGTGTTCACTCCTCGTTTCAGTCCTGTAACACAAAACCAGATTAACATACCATTCCAGAAATGTCTATATAATTAGATATAAATCTTTACCCTATGCATTGGAGGGAGATATAGACCGCACCCATCTCATCATGAAATCATTCATACTTGTGCCACAAAATAAACATACATCATTCATAATAACCAAACGAATAAAATGGGTTTCATGAACATCATCCCATAATCACATAATCCATATAAAAGAAATGGATATCATTTCATAATAATAAAAGATAAACCATGTAAATCATAGAGACATTATACTTTAAACATTCACATATGAAATAATGTCATCTTAGATGGAAAATGGTTTTGATAAAACACTTGAAATGATTTATTGTGGAAAATATCCTTTCTTATTCAAAATCATTTTATTTTCAATAAATGCCATGAACTTTTAAAAGGAAAGGTTTTTGTTGAAAATAATCATGAAATTTTGTAGAGGAATCTTTATGAAAATGAGGCGTTATGAAACCGTAAAAATCTGTTCGTGCCGTATAAGTTAAAAAAACATTCTTCTCATTCTTTTTCCGAAAAAGTCAAAAAGTACCTCGTAAAAGAATGATTCCATACATACGATGTAGTAAAAGTAAAAAATGGGTAAATAGTACATTAAACATACATAAAAAACTTTTATAAAACATATACATGGATGATTACAATAACCCCAGTAAATAATTACGAATAAACAATCTCGGATAAGAACGATATTGGAAAAGTTATCCCTTACCTTAGGTCCGATAGGCTTCGTACGTATTCAAAACTCCTGTATAATGATTTAAATAATTTCATTGACTTATTATAGAATCATATTCATTGTTAAGATATCATATATATTTCACTTATTAGTTTATATTACCCGTTCTTTTGTAAATTCGATGTAAAAGCAGCGTTTTGGGTAAAATCATTTCATTTATCATACTTGTTTTGACTTGTTGTTCTTAATATTATTACTTATATAATGATTTAATTAATTCCAGAATTTGAAACATGATTTATATGTAATATATATTCAGCTTATACATATATATATATATGATAGATCGATAAATGGAATGAAATACACCGTTCATGGAGACGGTAGGCCGTACGTACGCATGAACGCTGTTTTCGTTTCCCTATTGAATTGAATGGAATTAAGTAGATGACATAAATATATATATACATAAATACAGTATCATTATTACTTCATATATTTCATGATTATTTATAATATATACTTTATAATCATTCATGAATAGTTAACATGGAGAATGAATCTCATCGCGTCGTGGAGACGGTAGTCCGTACGTACGCACGAGTGATGATATCATTCCCGTAATCCTGGAGTTGTATTGAAGTGTATATATACTATTTCAGAATAAATATAACATTACATTAATCATATATAGTTATTTATTTACACCATTATACCCATCCATGTAAGGTGGTGGTGGAAAATAGATTACACCACGGCGTGGAGACGATATTCCGTACGTACGCACGCGCGGTGATTTTGTTTTCCGTAGGATGGATAAAAGGTGAAATAGGGTTGTTTCATACTTATAATAACATATCATTATATTAGTGATACTGATGGTATCACTTCATAATGAAACAACTAAACAAGAAGAAGTGGAAGAAGAAATGAAGTTGAAGAATCGCTAACAGACATTACCTCTTCTTTGAAGTGCTTCTTTGAGACCTCCTCTTAGGGAACTAAAATTGGTCTTTGAAGAAGACCAGGACATCTAGGATGTTTCTAGGGAAGTGTAGAAGATAATTTTTCAGGGGTTGGCCGAGCTTGAAGGATCAATGTGGTGTGAGGAAGAGAGGGAGGAGGTGCCCTTTTATAAGGGAGGAGAGGGGCACCTTTGGAATAACAAAAAATATTATTTTATTATAAAGTCACATTCGGCTTTTAATAGCTCAAAATTGATATATTTCGAAGCTAAGGTGGGTATGGGTATAAATCCTCTCATCCAATAGAATTTGGATAAGTTTAGGTTTCTATTTTAACCTTATCATTTAGATTTAACTTTTAGGTTTAATAATTTTTCTTTTACCGTGTCTTCTTGTTTTCTTACACTATAAGGTTAATAAACTTACTATAACAAGACAAATGAAACCCAAGTTGTTTATTATTAATATATATAACCTTATCTAAGTAATTTGGCCTAACCTTAGATTTTTTGGAATAATATAAAATTTAATAATATAATATTTGTTTTAAAAACTATTTTATGTCAATTTTGACACTATTTGGTACTTGATTTTTGTGAAAATCATAATGGCATGATTAGTTCTAAAAAAGTTACTTAAATAAATAATAAAATGTAATATTAACCTATAAAATTAGTGTAAGTCATATAAAGTCTCAAATTACATTTATTTGGGTATTTATAATATCAATTATTTTTATATTTCATTAATTAGGTAATTACTGCATCACTATTGTGTCATAAATAACATAAATTATTTAATGACTAAAAATTATAAATAAAATATAATTAGGTAGAAAATATTTTTATCATTATAATGAATATTTATAGTCGAATATATCTTCTGTATAACCCTATATTAAATTTTTTTTAGTTATTATACATTGATTTTAACTATTTTAACCCTTCATTAAATAAATTAATAATAAATGTCCTAATCTAATCCATGTGGGCCTAAATGGTCATATTTTATTCCTAAGGTAGTTTTTGGTCGAATTAAATTTATTCAATAGAATTAGGACATGTGTTAGGGTAATAATATTAACACTTTTACCATTGATTGCCCTATTTACTTTTAACCGTGGAAAAAAAGTAAAATGTTACTATTCACCAAAAATTATTTTCATCTCATTGAACCACATTTTAGTCCTTGATATTAACCGTGTCTCTCGTATTTTCGAAATTCCACTCACAGAAGTGGTAAAATTATGTTTTATGTGAATTTGAAAATTCTCCTAGGAGGTGGGTAAAAGACGGTGAAAAGTTCAATAAAATTTTTATATATCTAAAATTATTATAAAATGACTCCAATGAATTGAATTGAACTTATATAGGTATTATGTATCAATTTTGACCTAAAATAAATTTAAATAAAATAAATAATTATTTAAATAAAAAGTCGGGTTTTAAATAGTAACCCGGTGTTTTCACTATTCATCAAAAATTGAATGTTTTCAGAAAAATACCAACATTTTACCCTAGGCTATTTTTGATATTCCAAATCCAAAATTGAAGTCCATTTTGAAAGATAAAATTTATAAAATTTCAAAAAGTGGGTATTACTATTCATAACGGCTAGTTTTAATAATATTTTAATTGCATATCGTTGTTTAGTGAAACTCGGTATTGCGCACGACGCAAGCTATCGAGGAAGGTCGTGATTGTGTGTAAAGCAATCCAAGCTAGTGTTGTGTGTATTGAAATATTCCTTTGATGATTTATATAACATAAAAACAAAATATTTCTCCGAAAAGCCTCGAGAGTCACATTCTACCCCCCTTAAAATGAATTTCGCCCTCAAAATTCGTCGGGGTTATAAATCATTTACTATTCATAGAAACCCACATCGTAAGAAGGAATAATAAAACTGAATTTTAAAAACGAAGGTATGAAATGTAACGATTATCCAAAGTAACTCATCACTGGGTTTTCATATAGGAGAACATAAGTGAAAATATGGATATGGAAGAAAAATCTAACCATCATGTTCTAATGGAGTGTGGTAGAGAACATGGCTACGAAAAATCCATCAATCACAAAGCCATTGATTTGTGATGATCTAAGGTACCATCTGATTCATTAGATATAAGGGAACTAGGACAACAATTTTGGTTTTCAAGATCATTTCCCTAAAGTTGAAGAAATTGAATTAGATTAAATAGTTACTTTATTTTGGTACAATCTCACTATTGTTCATTCCTTGAACAATTTCCACTTCATCTCTAAAAGAAATGAAGATGAATTTGTTATTCATGAAGTGTTAGCAGATCATGTGAGAGATTGACAGGTCATTCCATGTGTCTCAAATAAAAGGTTAGAAAAAGTTATTAAATATACATAAGTAGATCTATTGTGAGATTAATCATATATGGTTCCTAAAATGGACTTATACTTCATATATCATACTACTTAATATAATAAACCTAGTTACTACTAAACAGGGACTTCCTGTTGGCCAGTGGTAGGCGATAAAGGCCTGTCTCACTTTAGTTGTTGGTTTGATTCCAACAGCCTTGTCTGACGCGATGGGCTATCACCCGTCCTGCAGGTTTTTCTTTTTCTAAAACTACATTATAAAAAAATATAGCCTTAGACAATACTAACTTATATCTAACATAATTCATTAAAATCATTAGGCTTATCCAAAATACATATGTCCAATCTCATAGTATAAAGAAAATGATTACTTGAAATGTCATCAACCAAGCATGTGGATACCATCATTTATCCCTCATATATCTTGCTGGTCACATTCCAATCATGTGAATACATTAATCATGTATTCTCTTGAAAAATGAATACCCATTAAACCATAGTGAAAACATGAATGCTGTCAAAAGGTAACTCTTTCCACATACAAAAATCAAAAAAAATTATATACTCAACCCTTGATATAACCTTCTCCTTATATTAGTCATGAGCTCATGAATACTATAAAGCATTTAAATTTCTTCCTTATCCCTTCATTATGCGCATATCATATACTTTCCCAAAATATCTGAATAACCAGTAATAGTTGCTGGTACCATTCATCATAAAATTTCAAAACATAAGGAAAGACAACTGTGTAATTATCCTTAGATGTCTCTTTATTCCATAGTACCATGAGATTACTTATACAACATTACACTTGATAAACATGTAATCATTCCACTACCTTCTTAAACCATTGACCGAGCTTCAACAATTATTTAATCTCACATATCATTTGTAGTCTCTTCATCATCAACAACATAAATACTACCCATAAGACCATACTGATTCTCTTCATGAGACTTTCCCTTAGGGCATTGGTTTGAATAATGCCCGTACATTCCACATTTAAAACATTTAACCATTTTTGATGTCGTAGCAATACCATTATCCTCATAAATGGTGTTAACTAAACCTTTTCCTTTGCACTTACTAGATTTGTGTCCTTCTTTTCCAAACACAAAAAATCATCCAGTTCCTTTGAAACATTCTCCTTGATGACTCTTCCCATATGATTTAAATAGTGGAAATTGAACTTTCTTTCCTCTATGATCATCATGAAACTCCATCTTTCTCTTATTATCCGAGTCAGGAAACTTACCAAATTTGACTTTATTGATCATATTATTAGATTTCTGATTCGGCATAATAATGATGTTTGGACTTCCAAATCCCATTTCATTTGGTTGCTCATGAATAATATCATTCCATTGTCCATCATATCCTCCATTATAGTGAATCATCTTGTTTCTAGCCATTTTCTAAAACCCAAAAAGAATAGTGTGTTGAGCCAAAATCATAATAAAGGGGGAGTAAATTCAATATCTAACATCTTAGTTTAAATTCTAAGATCGTTACCATAGTTATAGGACTATATCCCATACGTATACTTATCCATAGGAACATCCCTAGACATACCATAGAAATATCTCTAGGGATCTCACTAACGTTTTTGCATCCTAGTTTCCAAAGGTTAACTAAACCTTTCCTCTATTACCAACTGTAGTGACCCGAAGATTGACGTACATGGATAATACATTAATTTTGCGGAATACTTAATACATAACAAAAACAGACACACAAGGATCCTAATAGTTTAGTGTCTTTGGAAACTCAGAATATAAATATCTAATCATGTTGAAAGATCTTCAACATCTCCCATAACGATCTTCCACTTTTTATTTCCTTACCTAAAACCTTTCTTTATTTCCTGGGGAAAATAAAACATAAAATGGGTGAGCTCAAATGCTCAGTAAGGGAAAACATAGAGATCATAAAACAATCCATAAAAATTTGAAAGCAAAAACTTGAACATGAAATCTAAACATTAAAACCTTGAGAAAAGACATAAATCATGGAAGTACATAAGGCATATATAATAATGGAACATAGATCATGATAAAATATAATGGGAATAAAACATGTAATTATGGAAACCATTTAGCACAAGTCATGATTTCCAAAGTAGCCAAGGCATTGCTGCCAAGACTATCTTAGTGGACAAAGTCCCTTTCTTAATCGAGTTCACTCCTCGTTTCAGTCCTGTAACACTGAACCAGATTAACTTACTGTTCCAACCATGTCTATCTCATGAGATATAAATCATTACCCAATGTATTGGAGGGAGATATTGGTACCACCCATATAATAATGAAATCATTCTTACTTTTTCCACAAAATAAACATACATCATTCATAATAACTCAACGAATAAAATGGGTTTCATAAACATCATCCCATCATCACATAATCCATATAAAAGAAATGGATATCATTTCATAATAATAACAGATAAACCATGTAAATTATAGTGACATTGTACATGAAACATACACATATGAGATAATGTCATATTAGATGGAAAATGGTATTGATAAAACACTTGAAATGAATTATTGAGGAAAATGTCCTTTCTTCTTAAAATAATTTTCTTTTCAAAAAATGTCATTCACTTTTAATAGGAAAGGTTTTTGTTGAAAATAATCATGAAAACTTGTAGAGTATTATTTATGAAAATGATACGTTTTGAAACAGTTAAAATATGTTCGTGCCATATAAGTTAAAAAAACATTCTTCTCGTACTTTGTCCAAAAAGTCAAAAAGTACCTCGTAAAAGAAAGATTCCGTACATACCATGTAGTAAAAGTCAAAAATCGGTAAATAGGACATTAAAAATACATAATAAACTTTTATAAAACATGTACATGGATGATAACAATAACCCCAATAAATACTTACGAATAAACAATCTTGGATAAGAACGAGATTGGAAAAGTTATCCCTTACATTAGGTCCGATATGATTCGTACGTATCCAAACCTCCTGTATAATGATTTAAATAATGTCATTGACTTATTATAGATTCATATTCATTGTTATGATATCATATATAGTTCACTTATGAGTTTATATTACCCGTTCTTTTGTAAATTCGATGTAAAAACAGTGTTTTGGGTAAAATCGTTTCATTTATCGTACGTGTTTTCACTTATTGTTCTTAATATTATTACTTATATCATGATTTAATTAATTTCAGAATTTAAAACATGATTTATATGTAATATATATTCAGAAATACATATATATATATATATATGATAGATCGATAAATGGAATGAAATACACCGTTCATGGAGACGGTAAGCCGTACGTACGCATAAACTCTGTTTTCGTTTCCTTATTGAATTGAATGGAATTAATTAGATTACATAAATATATATATACATAAATCCAGTATCATAATTAATTCATATATTTAATTATTATTGATTATATATACTTTATAATCATTCATGAATGTTTAACATGGAGAATGAATCTCATCGCGTTGTGGAGACGGTAGTCCGTACGTACGCACCAGCGACGATATCATTCCAATGATCGTGGAATTGTATTGAAGTGTATGTATACAATTTCAGAATCAATATAACTTTAAAATAATCATATATAGTTTTTTATTTACACCATTATATCCATCCATGTACGGTGGTGGTGGAAAATAGATTACACCATGGTGTGGAGACGATATTCTGTACGTACGCACGCGCGGTAATTTCATTTTCCGTAGGATGGATAGATGGTGAAATAGGGTTGTATTATACATATAATAAAATATCAGTATCTGATTGATACTGATGTTATCTTTCATAATGAACCAACTAAATAAGAATAAGTGGAAAAAGATATAATGTTGAAAGAATCGGTAACGGGCATTACCTCTTCTTTGAAGTGCTTCTTTGAGACCTCCTCTTAGGGCACTAAAATTGGAATTTGAAGAAGAAAAGGACCTCTAAGATGTTTTTCAGGAAGTGAAGAAGAGAATTTTTCAGGGGTTGGCCGAGCTTGAAAGATCAAAGTGGTGTGAGGACGAGAGGGGGGAGGTTCCCTTTTATAATGGAGAAGAGGGGCAACATTGGAAAAACTAAAAATATTATCTTATTATAAAGTCATATTCGGTTTTTAATAGCTCCAAATTGATATATTTAGAATATAAGGTGGGTATGGGTCAAAAACCTCTCATCCAATAGAATTTAGACAAGTTTAGGATTCTATTTTAACCTTATAATTTAGATTTAACTTTAAGTTAAATAATTTTTCTTTTAACGTGTCTTCTTCTTTTCTTACACTATAAGTTTAATAAACTTACTATAACAATACAAAAGAACCCCAAGTTGTTTATAATTAATATATATAACCTTATCTATGTCATTTGGCCGATCCTTCGATTTTTAGGAATAAAATGACAATTAATAATATAATATTTCTTTTAAAAATTATTTTATGTCAATTTTGACACTATTTGGTACTTGATTTTTTTGAAATTCATAAAAGAATTATTAGTTCAAAAACAGTTACTTAAATCAATAATAACATGTCATATTAACCAATAAAATTAGTTTAATTCATAAAAAGTCTCAAATTACATTAATTTTGGTATTTATAATATCAATTATTTTAATATTTCATTATTTAGGTAATTACTACATCACCATTGTGTCATACATAACTTATATTATTTAATGTCTAAAAATAATAAATAAAATATAATTAGGTAGGAAATATTTTTAGATTTCTAATGAATATTTATAGTCGAATTTATCTTAAGTATTACCATATATTAAAAATTATTTATTTATTAAACTTTGATTTAACTATTTTCACCCTTCTTTAAATAAATAAATAATAAATGTCATAATCTAATCCAAGTGGGCCTAAATTGTCATATTTTATTCCTAAGGTTGTTTTTGGTTGAATTAGACTTATCCAATACAATTAGTACATGTGTTAGGGTAATAATAATAACACCTTTACACTTAATTGCCCTATTTACATTTAACCGTGGTAAAAAAAGTAAAAAGTTACTATTCAACAAAAATTATTTTCATCTCATTGAACCACATTTTAATCCTTGACATTAACCGTTTGTCTAGGATTTTTTAAATTCCACTCACAGATGCGGTAAAATTATGTTTTATGTGAATTTAAAAATTCTCCTAGGAGGTGGGTAAAAGACAGTGAAAAGTTCAATAAAATTTTTATATATCTAAAATTATTATAAAATGACTCCAATGAATTGCATTTAACATATATAGGTATTATGTATCAATTTTTACCTAATATAAATTTAAATAAAATAAATAATTTTTTAAATAAAAAGTCGGTTTTTAAATAGTAACCCGGTGTTTTCACAATTCTTCTAAAATTGAATGTTTTCAGAAAAATACAAAAAATTCACCCTAGGATAAATTCGATATTCCGAATCCAAAAAGGATGTCCATTTTGAAAGATAAAATTTATAAAATTTCAAAAATTGGGTATTACTATTAGTAACAGCTACTTTTAATAATATTTTAATAGCATATCGTTGTTTAGTGAAACTCGGTATTGCGTATGGCACAAGCTATCGAGGAAGGTCGGGATTGCGTGTAAAGCAAGACAAGATAGTGTTGTGTGTAGTGAAAGATTCCTTTGATGATTTATATAACATCGAAACAAAATATTTCTCATAAAAGTCTTGGGTGTTACAGTATCATGGGGTAATTACATATGGATATGTCATTCAAGAAATGGTGGAGACACGGAGGATGTATTTAATCCTATTTTGGGAGTTTCTGGAATAACTAATATGTATCCCTTAGATAATTCTATGTATATGAGTTCCTTATGTAGTGAACTACGTGTGTAAAATTTTTACCATTGGATAATCCACAAAAAGATCATAAATTTTGTTTCCCCTACTACCATCAATATAGTTAAAATGGTGATGGATTTTTCACCATCATGGGTGGTGATAAAAATTATTTGGGACCACATTATATAATATTCTTGTTGTAAATTTCAAATTGTGTTTTTTTCTTAGTGTTTACTTATTAGTATCGCTCACCCTCTTATCTTCAAAATTTTTCATTTCATTTATGCTTTATTTGGAACAAATATCACCACTATATCTCTCCCGGGTGATTTAACACCCAATTATACACCTATTTTTATATCATTTAACCTCTTCCTTGGGGTGTCATCCCAATGGAGTATTCAATTTATTTATAAAAACATTGTAGTAGTTTTTCTCAAATTTTTTTCATCACTCAATGCCTCAAGGTTTGGTTATATGGCATAACATCACATGTTCTCTTTATATGAATCCCACATAGGGTTTCCTAGGGCATTCCATAACTATCATTAGTGATCGATCCATAAATCACATATAATAGGGGATCTCATTAGGTGATCACCCACACGTATATTGGATCCATGTGTGTTAGTCTCCATAAATTTATTTGAACCTCAGATTGGAAACTCACTTTTTTATACGCATTCATTTTTTCATGATTGATATCAGCTCTTTTCTTTTTTTAGAAAACCACATGTGGAAATAAAGTATGAAAACAATGTTGACGAGAACATGATCTTTTAGCCCTTGGGAAATCACCTGGTCCATTGGTTTTTTTATATGGGACACCATCCCCACTATAAATACCTTAACTCTATCACTTAGATTATAATTAACAAACATGTTGTTCCTTATAAAAGTAACAAAAGTTGTTGTAATTCTGACTTCAATGTTGTCCCTTTGATTTCATGAACAATTAAATGTTTGTTCTAATTATTTATCTTGTCAAAAAATGTTCTATTTTAGTAGGAATGTTAATCTCATAGCTGTAAAATTATAATTTTTTATTAAAAAGATGATCATCTCATAAAAATTCAAAAATTTACTTTTTACCTAATAAAAATACCATTTTATATGATCTTATACTATTTATAGGCACAAGGATGGATCAACAAAAATATACTTGAACTAGAACAATATATCTTCTATCAATTATTAGTATCTTCTAACAATTATTTTAATGTAAATGAATCTATTATAATATCCAAAATCAGAACCTAGTTCCTCTACCTTTTAAAAAATAGTATGCATTAACTGATTATGCACATAAACACCTCATTGATTCCCCATTCTTTTCCATGTAAATAATGTCAAAAAATTCACATTTTCAACTAACATTTCTATCCTCTAGATTGATCTCACTAAATCTAATGAAATAACATTCATTATATTATCATTTATATAATGTAATTTGATGAAAAAATATCACATCACTTCTGTGCATCAATGCATAACAACGAATATAAAATAATCATCACAATTCTCTAAAAAACACCGTTCATGAAAAATCATTTATTCTTTTTGATAGTCTTTGTAACATCATGATTCCCTCCATGTAATCCAAATTCCAATTAATAATATATTGAAAAAAACAAAAAAATACATCATACATATATTGAAATCATTTGATTAACCTTAATGCCTTAGATTCTCATTGATAACAAATAAAAAAGAAAATAAACGGTTCAATAGTAAAATATAACACTTTCATAAAAATACCAATAAAAATATCCAAACACCTATACAAAAAACCAACATGTTATATATATATATATTACCAATAAATATATATTCTTTCCTCATACATATATAATTATTACTAAAAAATTTACACACTTGAAATTTGAATTCTTATATTGTGAGAATAAAAACAGTAGGATTGCATTAGAGACCATAAACATCTCTTAAATCATAACGTGTTCGTATATAGATATCATTTTAAATATTGTGATGATATTGATATTTTAAAACTATTTATATTATACATAGTATAATGATTATAATTTTATATTGATACCTTTATAAACTACATTAGTTATTTTCAGTGTTTTATCATTATCTCAAACAATTAATTTTATTGAAAAACACAAGCCAACTTATCCTTATGGTATCATAGTTATCATCAATTAGAAATAAAAGTATTAATTATTACAAGAAACATATATTTTTATTTAATATATATTCTTTCATTTTTAGAAAATAATTATAAAATAGAAAATAAAAATGGTGGAGACAAAAAATAATAGAATTAATATGTTTATGGTTTTAATGTCGATCAAAATAGAAGAAATTGTGGAAGGATGATGAAAAATAAATGTAAATACATAGGTATAATCATGTTATTATCTATCTTCGTTTAATATTTTTATATAATGGAGTTCAATCTCACACTAAATGGATGAAGCATAAAGTATGTGATGATTTATGTGAAATCATTCTGACATTAAAAGTCCATTTACTATAATAGAATATAATAAAAAAATGGAAATAGAGAATAGTTGGGGACATATAATAAATTCAATATGATCATATATTAATTTTATCTTGAACATTATGGTAATTTATAGTTTCATCATATATTGATGACATGACAACAACCATGACAATTTGATAATAATGTATAAAAACAATAATTTTTCAAATTTATCATCACCATACAATTATAACTCTTTAACATGTAAATAATTCATTATTTAATATTCATTTTAATATAAATTTATCATAAGATATGAACATATTAAAATCAACACCCACTTTAACACAAAGATAAATTAATAGTCATATGAGGATCCATGATTTCCAAAATGGAAAATTTTGTATTGATCATAAGGGAATCCACATTATCTTCATTAGCATCATTCCTCAATGTTAGAATTTTATATTTTATATAATGTTACTAGGAGAGAACATTAATATAATTAATCATATTTTATTTTATTGAAATATAGTAATTATTGTAGTGGTCATCCCGGTGTTAAGTATATGTCATCACTATTGACACTGCCCTATGCTCCAAATATCAATATATTTTAATAGTATGCCTTATATTTATTGATTTATTTCCACACTCACTCTTATTCCATATGATTAATTATTTTCTATTTACACTAAAACTATACAAGGACCCCACCATTTTAATCCCATATAACTATTGGAATCATGGATTTTCAGGGATGGAAATAGAAACTTATTTATATTTGTTTTAAATCGACTATAGGTTGATTAGATAGTTTTCTATAAAAGTTTTCTTATAGTGCTATCTAACCACATTATTTTAAGGTGAATAATTCCCCCATTTTTTCCAACTAAATGGGTAAAAAATATAAATAATTGGAAAATGTGTTTTCAGTAAAGTATTTTTGGTGCAATTTTGATGCTGAATTTTATTTTTGAGTGCATGTTGTGTTTTAGGATAATCTCATTGAAATATGGAAAATGGAATAATCATTTAAAAGATTTGGTTTCTCAAGAAATAATTCTTGTGTGATAGGAATATTTCAACATGAAGAAAATGATTCAAAAGAAACCAACACATCAAATTAGATGTAAAAACTTGGTTAGGAAAAAGTTTAGTTTTGATGTCATCACGTTGAAATGTGAAAATAGAATTAGTTTCACAAAAAAGTTTGAATTTGAGAAAAAGGATAATATGTTACCAAAATTACAAAAAATTAAAGCTTACTCTCATGGAGGAAGGTACACAATGAGCATTCGTGAATAGTCGTCCAAGTCGTTAAGTATGAAGCTACCCCCATACAAATGTAAGAACTTTTTGCAATGAAAAATTGGTTTCTCTTCCAAGTAAATGAGTTTTGATTGGACAAATAACATGTAAAAAAACATGCAGGTAGTATATTCCTTATGAGTAGCTATAAAAAATGAAACTTATGGCATAGTTGCATCAAAGATAAGGGTTGCACAAAAGTTATATTGTATGAAAATACTAATCATTTTACACAAGAAAATGTGACATGCACAAGGGATGAGTTATACTGATCATATGTATGAATATAAAGTTTATTTGATCAGTTCTTTCTAGTGAATCAATTATAGACTAATGTTCAGGGAGAGTATCATGATAGTCATGGAGAATGTCTTAAATTATAATTAACAGAAGCGACCTTCAATTCCTGACAATGATTTATACGTCCCCCAATTAAGTGAGATGGGGGTGTTGAGAGAAGGGTTCTGGGGGAGGCAGTTTTCTAGCCCTAAAATCATGTAATGTCATTTTTCTTGGCATAGAGTGATGTTAATGAACTTTTTTATTCTAGAACTAGTGAAAATTAGTGGATTCAGGTTTGACCAACACATTTACAACATGTGATCCTTGGACTATCACATAGAGGTGAACAATGTATAACTGTTTTGTAGTCTCTCTACATATGAATTTCTAAAGTACTGCACATTACCATAAGACAGTTTTAATTGGTACCTACAAATGATAGAAAATGAACTATTACATTATAAAAAAACGTGACACCCTGATCCACCCCACCCCTATCTCGGTGCTCTGGGGTGCTACAAGCACCAAATATAGTTTATTTATATAAAAGTAACCCATATAGTATAAGTGTTTTTAATATATTATTATTTTTATAAAATAATTTCTAGGTATAATTAATATATCTCTTATGATCATAGATTCAAAAAATTCCAAAATAGAAATATTTATATTTTTCCTAGAATATGGTATATCCTTATACTTAAGATTTTCTATAACTAAAAATAATATTGTAATACTAATCTAGGTAAAATAAATTCTTTATCTAAAAAGGAACGTATAATATAATTATAATTTTATCATTTGGATTTATTATACAAAAAAAATTAATGATTCATATGTCCTATCAATCTATGATAATTATTTTTTTCATTTCCTATTTTTAATTGAAATTTATCAATGTTTACTATAGTTAAAAATTATTTATAGCAGGGATATATTTAAAGAGTATGTGTGATGTATTCATCCATCTTATTTTAGTGTCTACTAATAAATAAAAATTTAATTTCTCTAGTATTTTTTATATACATATTATATAGATAAAATTTTAAATTTAATGAATTAAATAATTTACAATAGTTATGATTAAAAATAGTATAATTTATATATATTAGTTTAATTAGAGAGGTGAAAAATAACCAAATTAGTGAATGTTTTTCAATAAAACCAATAATTGAAAAATAATTTATTCATCGGAAAAGGTAATATCATTTTTAATACATAAGGTCATTACATTATTCTACACATTAATAATGTAACACTAAAAATTTCATTTCATTCACTACAATAAACTATGGTAGTTGTATTCCATCCCCTCTTCTAGATTGCATGTTAATTCCTCAATCATGTGGTTCTTCTACGATACATAGATCAAGGTATTTTTTTTTGTTTTGTTGAAACTTTTCAAGAAAATATATGAACATAACTGGATACTTCTTATATGAATGATCATTCTCCATGGGTAGCAGATATAGATTTATTACATGCGAGGGGTTTGTTATTTACTTTCACAATAGGAAAACAAGGAACACATCATGTACATGATATATGGTAGGTGGGATTTTAATTTGATAAGTTGCAACTCCAATGAGATCGAGGATATCAAAGGGGATGATATTACTTGGAAGAAGATTTAACATGTAATCGAACCACATGAATATCTTCCAAGGTGATATATAATGGAATAGTTTATATATTTCAATAAATTATAGGTCACATAAATAAATGGCTCCATATATATATATATATTTTATCGTATTTGTTTGGATTTCATATGACGTTAAATGTGTTTAGAAATTCTGTTAACTCTTGGACCAGAAAAAGTCCCATTAGAATTCTCTTTCCTACTTCACCTCTATATGTAAAAGTCTGACACATTTTCTCATAAAGAGAGTCATAAGGATCAATTTTATATATAGAATGGAAATTTTTATTATATGAGAACTCTAATAGAGGGACGTGTTTATCCCATCATCCTTCAAAATTCATTGAATATGAACTCATCATATAATCTATAATATAATTTTGTTTCAGAATAACCATCCATCCGAGGGTGATAATCAATATAGAATGTCATCTAATTATCCAATTCTTACTGAATCCCTCTATAGAATCAAAAGGTAAATCTAAGATCTTAATTAAACATAATTGAGAGTGCTACTCTATGCAGTCCTAACACTTCCCTTACTTATATTAAGGATGGTTAGTTATGTGATAAATATTTATATATAGAATTGAAATATGCGCCCTTTATAAGGAAATCGATAATAATAGAAATGGTGTTATTGACTATAGGTGTCATGGGAAGTCCGACAATGAAATCCATGCATATAATTTACCATTTCAATAATGTTATAATAAATGGTTTTAAAGTTTCTTAGGATTATTGTCTGATTTCACTAAGAGGGGGAGAGGTGAATGATGTATCACTTTTTATTTTATAACAATGTGTATTAATATATAGACAAAAATTACTTGTATAATAAAAAATGATATATTGAAAATCCACTCCAGTATTAATATAATCCACACTTTTCATATGCACCCAATATAATGAGAGATATGTACATGATATTTTCAATCCTTTTTATAATGAACCACTTTCTTTCATGATATATATCCCTACCAACATGGATTCCATTAATAACATTCTTTCATAAATACCAATTCACTTGGAGAAAATAGTTCTACAATATTATTTTCATCTTTTATTATATAGTGGTTATACCCCCAAAATATCCATTTTAATATCCTCTTCATTCACGGTTGGTTATACAAACCAATATAATATTATTATTAGAAACAAGTTATACCCCAACTATAATGTTAGTTTCCCTTTTCTTTTCTGATCCACATCAGAATTTTTTTCACTTCCTCCAAAAAAAAGATGGATAGAATTTACCTATGTATAATATTTTGGATCCTAAAAAACAATTAAGATTAGTTTGTTCTAAAAACATCAACCTTGTATTTAGTAATCCAAAAAATTATGAATATGAGTTTGTATAAAATTGAAAAAAAACCCCTCAATAAATTTTCTTCCATTCGGCCACCATCTAGGGAAGTATCTTTGACTGTATATGTCCGTTTTTCCTTAATATGTTTCTTATCTTGTGAATTTATCCTTCTTTTCCATGTTCATTCATACTCTCTTCAACAAGTTCATCCTATGAACATTCTTCTACTTAAAAATGTTTATCCATGTGCACATCATTCAATTAATATGGGAAAACTTAATAAAAAAACTCACATTTTCATTATCTAGTTGAACTATAATCAAATTTCCTCAATCTACAGGTTCTCCATAGAATATTCAAATTGAATTTTTAACGAAATCACAATTTTAACTTATCAAATCAAAAAACACCATAGTGTTTTCCTTTGTACATATGAACAATGTAAAGTATGTATATACATTCACACATTTATAAAAGTTATTATAAAGTAAGATTTGTGTGTACTCAATTTCACATTCCTACTCATCAGATCTACTCATCTAAATTTATATCCCAATTTAATTTTGTATGATTCATTGATAATATTCTGTAATAATACTGAATACTATTAAAGCATCTTAAAATCACTTACATCCAATCCCTTACAAATTTCATTATCCATTGAGTTATGGAACTTTTAAAGGCATTCCAAAACCATTGAACGATAATAAATAAGACCGAAAAACATTAGAATTGATGTATTTATGTAAATTATAATTTTTTTATATAAATATCATTATATGTTCATAAAATAGAATTTTTCTTTGCATACATATTTTCCTATTGGAAAATTCCTTATTTCCATTGTCAGATAAAATAAAAAACAATCATAAATAGTTGTTACATCATATAGTTTCCCTTTGTTAATAATCCATCAAATATAAAATAATATATACCTCTATCTGGAGGATCTTTATACGCATCCCCTATCTAATGAGAGTTCACCTAAACCAAATTAACTCTATGTCAATCTTCATATACCTTTTTATTTTTAGAGTTCCTTCATAATTATACATTCGATTTATATGGAAAATATTTTTTTATTCAATATTTATACAATCCTATTTTTAATATTTAAATAGATTTAGTTTTGAAATCATTTATTCTATATACATCCACATTGTTTAGTATCCTTAGAAATATTTTTAGGTTGACATCATGACAGTTCATCTAATGTATGCCCATCAAATTTATCTTTATCTAGTAGAATCAAACCAATTATTTTCTGTAATGATTTTTTAAAAAATATCTCAACATCATCTATCCATCGAGGAATTATTACCTTTTCTCTATCCCAACATATCTTGCACTAATTCCCAGTACAATAATTTTTTGAGTCTTGTTTTAGTAACTTGTATCACCACTCATATTACATCTTCTCCCCCTTGTTATTTATCATATAGACATCTCCCTATTTTTATTTTCATTTATATTAGGTATAACATATTATTCCTTGAAATAAAAATATTTCACAATCATATGAACATAGGATTATCCAATGTTCTCTGATTGGAAATTTAAATATATATTTAAAATCATTATTATATGATGTTTTCCTAAACATTTTATTTTATTTCCTCTTCGATGGAAATAATCATCTGGTCTCCATGTAAAAATGCATTCAAAATTGATTGTAGAATATATTTTTCTGGTCATGTTCCAAAAAAAGTCATACTTCTTCCAGTTTTATGAATGGTATCACTTTTTACACATTTGTACAGACAATAATATGATGACTATTTCTTCACTGTTTTTAGGTATGCATGAAGAATAAATTAAATTCATTTTAATTAGTTAAATAAATATATTAAGTTAATCCATAATAAAAGATCATATAACTTCACTATCATGATTTTATTACAAAAAACTTTGTTACATTTGAATTTTCCTTTCTCCTCATCCTTACTAAACATTATAATGAAATTTTATATTCTCACAAACATTACAAACATTCTCCAATAACATCCATAGATAATATATATTTTTATTTTTACAATTATTAATACCAAAATCACTTTAGGCCTAACAATCTCTCTTATTGTGTTTGATGCCAATAAGCACATGAATCCTTAATAAAATTATTCATTAATAGGTGTTCTCAACTATTTCTCCCTATATGATGCTTTCATTTTTTGACCCTAATACATTTTTTTCACATTATCTAAAATTGAAATTAAAAGTCTCATTTATACTCATATTTATTCATCCTAATATATGGAAGACATTATCTAATAGAAAATTATTATAACATGATATTTTATAAAAATTGTATAATTAATCAAATATAAGTATACATGGTCAATCCTTGTGTATAAAACACGAGTGAATAATCATGGTGGTCAATGATGTCCCTTGAAAAACATTATTGTAATATTTTCCTCCCTATTTTTTCAATATCACTATATTAGGGGTTAAATGAATAGCGATTGTCAATAAAAATACTATAAACTACATAATAAACTCATCAAAAAATGTCAAGTTTAAAAATACAATTCCCATGATAGCATACATTTTTACATCATTAGAATATTATTTTTATTGAAAGTGTGATTATAGTATTTCATCTTCAATTTTCTCTCCTCAAGTATAGATATAAATTTTTCATTATACATAAAAAAGTTATTTGATTTAACTCTTTCCTTATGGTATAAACTATTACATCACTCAACCATTATCCTTACATTTCCACCCCCAATTCCATGAAATCTATTAAAAATATGAATGTAAATTTTGAATAAATAGAAACCTCATTTTTCCTAGAAATAAATTTTCAGAATGATAATATTCTATCAATCTTGACTTCTTCTAATATTTCAATTTTTTTAAATTTTTATTTATATTTAATTTCTGTAGACATGGTATTATATATTTTCTCATATATAGAATATAAACATGATGTTTTCAAAACAAAATAGATTTAGTAACAATTTTTTTTATCCCAAGTTAAAAAAAACTTCAAATTTCACTTCGCAATTGTATTGACCTTAAAAACTTTATTTTCTCAGCCAACATTCTTAAACTTATCATCTATCTGTATAGAGGATTTAGAATTTTTAATTCCCGAATTTTATTTTATACTTCAAATTTCCGTTTTAAAATGTTTTTTTGTGTCTTATCACTATAGATAACCCTTGATCAATACATGCTTCCTAAAAAAATATTTTTCATCTAGAATAAAGTCTATTGTTTCCCCAGAACATGACCTCACAAAAAGCATCCTTAATGTATGAAAACATTATACTGATTATGATACTTCTTAGATGTTTGTTGTTTTCTTTTAAATAAATTTTGGAAACATTCATATGGGAGATAATTTCCTAATTAATTTCTCTATTTATTAGCAGAATATGATTTATAGATATCTTCACATTTGAAAATGAGGTGCAAGTAGAAATAAATTTAAATGTTTAATCTATATTAATAGCAATAAGATGGTTTTTTAATCCGTTATTTTCCCCATATTTATATGTTTTACCCTGTATCTATACTGATTCGGTGAGTTCTTCTCTCATAAATCTTATATGAGGATGTGTTGTACTAAAAAATGATTTTGTTTCTAAAAACTAGATTTTATTTATCTAAACATCCATTAAGAACATATAAAAATTTCAGGAATTTATATATATTTATATTTTCCCTCTCATTCTTGAAAAATGATTCGGTTTTCACCATGTTGAGATTCTCAAAATCCACTGATTTTTAATCATAAATTATCATCTTCTTTTCCATCTCTCCATCCATCATATTCTTTTCCCTAATTACTTTTAGGATTATTTCCTTGTTTTTTATTCACAAACCAATCTGAAAATGTATTTCTTATATTATTTCATCAATTTCATTCTTTCCTTATTCTGTTGAGTATATTACTCATGTTATGATCCCATGTTGTCATTTAGAATTAATTTATGTTAGGTTGTCTCTTCCACATCATCATTAATTATTGTTAAATATGTTATTTTTCTAAAATGAGAAATTAGTATGACATTATGTTTTGATTTATCACTGGATGAGTACTCATTCTTCTTTATTTTACACATTTATTTTTTTTTATAATCAAAATTTTCCCAATCATTATTATAATTATTTTTCCTACATTTATTTCTCTTATCATCTAATTCAAAATCAATATATTTCTTCATGGGAATGTTACCTGGAAATTTTTTTGTATTATTATTATTCGATCATATAATAGAATTATGAACATTTTATTTCTAATTTACGTTGTTGAATATTTTGGATATAAGATAAATAGGTATGATGAAATAAACTAATTCTTCCGCTACCTCTATATCACTTTATTATTTATTAACATTCTTATCTCTGATTTCCCATTTAAAAACTTATTGAAGATTATTTTATTTTTATCATGTTTATAATTTGTTTAACTCATGTCATTGTAACCAATAATATTTAGAAGTTCATCCAGAGATAATTCTTCCTGTTATTTGAGTGATAATACATTAGCATTAATTCTATCTAGAATGCTTATAATCAGTATTTTAACCATAGTATAATCTTTCAGATGCCCACCAAAAAAACTAATATAGTTGAAAATATTATTAACTCTAGTAATTTATGTAACAATACATTTTTTTACTAATATTATAACATCTTCACAAATGATTATCTAGATATTTAGCATAGCTTCATTATTATTCCCATTTTCTGCCTAAATAATTCAAAATTTATTACACATTTTCATACATGTTATAAACCATATAATATTTGAATATACTTTTTTAGTAAGATCCATTAACAATGAATTATAGTACTATCTATCAACATCCAGGTTTCTATTATTAAATTATACCATTTAATCTTCAATAATATAATGAAATCCCACTTTTTTTAACTTATCCAACTTCAAGGACAAGAGATAGAATATTGGGAAACATCATATTCATCAAACTATGTTAGTTTATTCCAAAACATCTAGAACACCCCTAGGATTAAAAATTGAAAATACACATTCTCAGAGTTGGATATTTTATAGGGAACCTGCACTAATACCAGTAAAAGTTTCCATAAGATCGGTGTATGATATCACTGGGAGTGAAATAAGGTGAATCAATTATGAATTTTTCTTTTATAATAATGTGTCCGGATATCTAAATTAAATTTTATTAGTCCCTAAAAACATGTTACAGTTACAATAAAATGATGTACAAATTTCAATATTAGATTTCGCATGAACCAAATATATTGTTAGTAATGCATGATATTTACAAGGGTTGGAACAAATAGTTACTCCTTTCCATTTTGGATTTCTCTACCATAATCGATTAATTTACAAAAATTATTATAATGAGTAAGAAGGTACAATATTTTAATAATTCCACATCGTAGTTGTATAATTTACTACTATAGTTTGTTATACCCCAAAATATCATTTTTTTATATCCTCTTACTTCATAGTTGGTTATACACCATAGAAAAAAAAATCATTTCCATGAACTAGTTATACTCACAAACTATGAGTTTCTTCCATTTATTTTCTTTAAATCTTCATAATGATCATTGAATCATACATAAACAAGTTTGATCGACATTACATTTCTGTAATTTTCAATATCATAAACAACACTCATAAGAGACTATTTGTCTTGAAACATTCCCTTGATCATTGCTAAACCTGGATATGCACAATATGAGTTTTTTAAACTTTATTGATAAATTCCCTCAATAGATGTTTGTCTATTAAAAATTATACAGTATCCTTTATTTGATGTTCTCTATCATATTTTATGCCATCTAATTCATATCAAAACACTTCGTCATATATTTTCATGTTTATAGATGTTATTTTTGATAAATTCATTTGATGGATCTTCTTCTTTTGGGATTATAACTAATGAAGCATGTCTAGACTTATGTAATTATTTCTATGACTAGGTAGAAACTCAATCATAAAATATCACCCTTATTTTTTACGTTGTAAGTCTAATTAAAGATAATTCATCGGAAATAAATCTTTATAATTCATAACTTCAATCTAAGATGGAAAATGGGTTGAAACAGATACATTCAAACAACATTAGGGAGTCATCTTTTTTATGCAATAATAGGGTTAATTATGATATATCATTCACTCAAATATATAGTATCACACAAAGTTGAATTATAGTGAGCCTAAATTCACATTATATGTCACTAAAATATTACATCATAATTTAACTCTCATTTAAATTTTATAGGATTCTCCTCAACATTTCTATATTATTATTGAACACTCCAAAAGAATCATGATGTCTCGGTAAACCATAATATTCATCAAATTTCCATAACCTCTGAGTTATGGAACATGATCAGGATTTATCAAATCTCTCAAAGATAAAAAACATCAACCTCCCAGTTAAAAAATCAATATATTTATGGACATTACATTGTGTATGTAAATCTCCTCAAAATATCTATTTTTGGTGATTTTATATTTGAGAATATTTTTCTGATGGTGCATTATCTAATTCATTTTGGGATGAACAGAAAAACATTAATCATCTGATGACCCTTTAGCTAATTTACCTTCTTTCAGAAAATATTGAAATATATGATCTATTTACCTCTATCATGTGGATCTTTATACACTATATTTCTCTAACGATAGCTCATCTAATTCAACTTAACTCTATATTAAACATCATACTTCCTTTTTGGTAGGGGTGACTTAACAATTCTCTATTTGATGTATATGGAATACCTCCATTTGTTGAATCTTTTGAGTATCCCCTTTTTATTTTTAAAATTATTATATCTTTATACCAACTCACTCTCTATACAAAAAAGTTTCGAAATCCCCTTATAATTTTTTTTCTAGATTCATCAAGATGGTTCATTTGTTAATTTTTTATGGTGGATCATTTTATGATTAAATCAATCATCTAATATTACATCACTATATCATTTTAAAACATCACACTATCATGAATCATGTGAGGAATTCTTATATTTTTTATGTCTGATCATTTCTATAAAAATTATCAATAAAATTATTTTCTAGGACTTCACATAACAAATTGAATCTATACTTGGTTATAACATCTCTCACCTGATAATTTTCTTTTAGATATCATGACATATATATTTTTAAATTTATTTATTTTTACATATTATTTCAGAGGATTCTCATATTTCATAATCATAAAAACATAGGTTCATCCAATTTTCAATGTTTCGTACATCTGATGGAAAGGTAAGAATTTATTAGAAATTTTGTTTCTGAATTGTTTTTATAATAAATTCTACACATTAACTATTATTCTAGTCTCTTTGTGAAAACATCTTCATAAATTTTAATTTTATATGTTTTCTATTCCTTATCATATAGAAAAAAAACATCTTATATATGTTATTCATTTTCCAATTTCTAATAATTAGTACTCAAGGTGGATGGATCATGATTTCAGCATGAGATTTATGAAATTTTTAATAATAACACAGAATCATCTGATATAGATACGTGTTTTAATGACCAGAAAATTTCAATTAATTTTTTTTACATACTTTGTAATTTTACAAGTCTGCAGTTTCTGACGGTGCCTGATTCCGAGGCCCGGTGTGCCCGGAATCGATTTCTGAAGCTTGGTTAAGCTTAAATTAACGCGTGTAAGCAGTTTTTCTGAAAAAGTGGAATAAATCATAAACGGTTACTCAGATCAAAAATCTGAGGGAACTTATTCTCTCAGGATGGTGGGTTTACCCTAGGCGCAAATTAAGATTAGTCGGTGGGGGCCTCCAGTGAAAAATCCCAAAATTGCATAACCGTAAATAAAATAATTAAATAAATTATTTTATTTTTCAAATGCTTATAACTAACAAATGGTAGCTCAGATTAAAAATCTGAGACCACCGCTGAACCCGTGAGGGAATGATTTGTTTAAGAAGATACTAACTTTGGCCAACGCGGGCCAACATGTAATGTTAGTTTATGGCTGCAAATAAAATGATTATGTGACACTTATTTTATTTTTAAATTCATAACATCTAAATGGTGAGTCGGATTAAAAATCTGAGAGTACCATTGGGTTCATTGGGGAATGTTTCACATAGGCAGAGCCTAACCCTGAATGGTCGGAGTCGAAGGTGACTGATAATTATTTTTTGAACTTTTTTTGGGTACGTTCAGTAAACGTACGTTCGGGATTTTATATCTTTTTGACCGGCACTCTGAATTGAAATTTGGGGGCACTGTTGAATTTGCAGCGTCAGTAATTGCTTAGTGAGACCATCACATCAGTTGCGTTCAGATGGGTTTGGAATTTTGTTTTTGGATTTTTTTAAAGAAAATAATAATAAAATAAATTACAACACTTTATTTTATTTTTAAGCTACCATGTGTTGTGTGTGCGGTTAGTTCCAACTTCCCTTTGGGGTTGGTGGTGGGACAGCCACACTCTAGCCTCCCATGGGAGGATTGTTGGGTTAGGACCACCCGAATATCATAAACTCTCGTGAGAGGTTATTCTGTGGGGTCCACATGGGGCTTAACCCCCATTTAACATGGAGGGAGAGGAAACCTCACAACCCTCTCAATTAAATGTTGTGTGTCAACATAAAATTAATTGTAATCAATTAATTTTATGTGTCAACGTGAAATTAAATGCTTTGTGTCAACATAAAATTAATGCTATCAATTAATTTTATGTGTCAACATAAAATTAATTGATGTCAATTTATTTTATGCGCCATCGCTTTTTAATTCGCTTGACCCCCCCCTTTTTTTTAATTTGAGTAACCGCATCGTTGGAATTTAGAAGTTTCCTAATAAATTAACCGTCATAAATTCCATGATGATTACTTACCTCTCCCCCTCTCCTATATATAGGGAGCTTGGGAGGAGGATTTGTGATGGCTTCACCAAGCGATGAAGCTCTGGTAATGTGACGCGACACCCAACACTATCAGGATTACGCTTCCCCCAACGAAGAACATGAAGACACCGACGATGACAAATTCTTCCTCGGAAACCCCCTTCTGACGTGGGATCTCATCGACGACCATTTATACTTCCTCTTAGTATTCAATGGACCAACGCATGAACTCAAAAGTGGAAGCGTACGTCGAATGACGTCAATATCATCTTCCCCCGCAAGGAACGAATTACCATCGATTAAAAAGGTAGGGGTTTTTATATTCTTGTAGTGAATAAATTGTACCCCCATTCCTTGTTAATCATATGAATTGTCATTGGCCAATTGTTACCACCTAATGTGGAGGGTGCGAGCCGAACAAACACGGCCTGATGGCCAACCGTCGTTATTTTTTTGATTTGAAATCGGGAAGCGGCAACGATCGAAGGTGGCAGCTGTGTGCCGACCGCGTGTGGAGGAACTGCGTCCCACAACCGCGGTCCGATCGGGCGAAGGAGAACGGGCGGGCTAAAGCCGGATGGGCCAAAGGAGGACCACGACTCCCTAAGGGGATCCACCCTGTAGAAGACCGCGGCCCACGTTCCATGGGCCGCTCGGCCAGTGAACTGGTCGGTAGGCGGCCGACCAGGATGAGAAGAGCTGCGACACCAAGAGGGCGCCGCGCTGGAGGAGTCGTGGCCCGCTCGAGTAGGCCGAAAGCGTCGTGAAGGCCCGATGGCTTCAGCCAGATAGTTTTGAATGGTGGAACCAGTTAGTGCCACCGGTTTCGGAAAGCGCCCCACCACCCTCGGACCGCTGGGCCCTCCGGGCCGAGCCGTGCCCTGCTGTGCAGGGCAGCGCCGGGCTGGGCCGCGGTGTGCCGGGACGGGCCGAGCGGTGGCCCCTCGAGTAGGGATGCACGACGTCAGTTCGGGCCACACCCTTCTGGCTAGGCTGCGCAACTCATAGGGCCAGTTCGACCCTCTGCCGGGTCAGCCTCTCCGATATCGGGTCGACCCAACCCATCGACCCACTAAACATAATGGGATGGGCCCGTTTCCACTTAATGGTGAATATCATGAAGACTTCATGTTCGATCGACGTGCCGTCTACGGCATAGGGACCCTCGTGATGTGGAGGTCCTTTTTCGATTCTCTATGTGTGTTTTGGATGACTTTGGAAAACGGCCGGGTTGCAATTCGCATAATTCCAACCGGGCCCCTGGAACGGAAAAACCAATAACTCTCAGACCAGGCGTCCGATTGGCGCACTGTCTTTCGCATTGGGTTTCTATTGACGAGATGGAAACTCGGCATATATTAACTCTGGACTTCATGAAAGTTTATTTATCGACCCATTTGCTCGAGAAGCGGACCCTCTTGGAATCGATCTTGCTGTGTGCGGGAAACATAGAGCTGGTTGCGATTACGTCGACTACCAAACTGGGATCCTCCATGGGTTTGACGATTTCTTCTTCCATACCAGGATCCCCTGTGTGTTCGACGACGATATCATTCATACTAGGATCCTTCATGGGTTCGACGATGATGACTTCCTTAATAGGATCTTCCTTTGGTTCGACAACGACGACTACCATACATGGATCCTCTGTGGGTTCGACAACGACGTCTACCATACTGGAATCCCCTGTGGGTTCAGCGACAATGACTTCTGTACTGGGATCCTTTATGGGTTCGACAGTGATGACTTCTGTACTTGTATCATGAGTGGGTCTAACAGAGTAGATGTTCTTGTATCCTGAGTGGGTCCGATAGCTAAGCTGGTCTTGTAACCTATGTGGGTCCTACATCATAGATGAATCAGTGACTACATCTGATCATCCCTATCACTCTACAAAATTTGTATACCTATGTGAGCTGAGTCTTTATTTTCAATCATTATCATCGATGTGATTGAATTATTTCCTATGTGGACTGGGCTTTATTTGGGCTCAAAAGTTGGAGTCGTACTATGGTTGATAACGTAGGTATATGTATGGGCATATACCTAAGTAGGGTTGGTTGATACTTCGTGTTTGTATCTCTCTTCTGGGTTTTATCCATTGTGGATTCTGGGAGACCATCGGGGGTATCAGGGTCCATACTGAGTATCGTATACTCACCCCTGCATGGGCTCTGCCCGCCCTACGTTGTGTTGGATGCAGACAATGGACATAACTGATCGAGGTAGAGTCTTGTAGAACTGGACGAGTACCCAGAGGTGGACCACTTGGTGAGATGTACATAGAGTGGACAGACAGACTTGAGGTGCTGAGGAGGCCATCTGTACCCACCCTTCAGGTGGGATTCCCAGAGGATGACTCAGTGGTTGATTTTTTACTTTACTACAGTTCTACTAGCATTCACTTGTACTATACATTTAGATGGGGTTTGTATTCTGGCCCATTTACTTTTCAGCACATACTTTTGTACTTAGTTTACTTAGTGCTTAATTCAGTTGTATAATCTGTTCTGTTGTTTAGTTTTATAAAGGCAATGCCTTACCTTTATATCAGGAGTTATGTCTTTTGTTCTAGTTTCTATCCCCTAGGCTATGGAAGGCTGGTTTGGGGTAGTCACGGTACGGGCCCCGAGGATGGGTCGTGACAAATTGTTATCAGAGAAGTTGGTTCCACCACAAAACTCAGGACTCCGATTGTTCTTTGTTGTGATGTAATAGTGTTAAGAGTATTATTTGTGGTTATCAGTATAGGGAATCCAGTGTTGGTGCGGTGACCAACGTATCCATACAACAGGACCTCAACCTCTGATTTCCGACTCAGTGCACGAAAACACTTATTGCATGTGTGTTTACTTCAAAATGTTTTCTTCGAGATTACTTTGTGTTAGCTCATCAGGTATACTCTTTGACAATGGCACACCTTTTTCTTTTCAGGATGCCCCACGAAGCATCCAACTAGGGTTCCGAGTTATGTACGAGACGGTATCCCACCGAGCGACGAGGCCTCGGTGCAGGGCCCCATCACAGCGGAGGTAGCAGTGGTGCCACTACCCGCTGAGCCACCGATACCACCTACCCTAGCAGCATAGAGTGCACGCCACCTAATTGCATTGCACGAGTTCCAACGACAGAGGCCGCCCAGGTTCCTCGGAGAGAGGGACCCACGGGAAACTGAGGATTGGCTGGAGGCTATTGTCATAGTTTTCAGATTGGAAGGGACAGCAGCCAACCATATGGTGATCCTTGCCGTGAGTTTTCTACATGCACTAGCAGGTAGATACTGGAGCCTGATGCTCCAATTTCATGACGAGGCAACACTTCTTTGGACATACTTCGAGAGTCTCTTCCTCTCAGAGTTTTTTCCAGCCACCCTTCGTGTAGTGCAGATTCAAGAGTTACTTCATCTGCAACAGGGCCGCAAGACGGTAGCTCATTACTCATCGTGGTTCACCGACCTCTCACGCTACTCCTTGGACATGGTACAAGACCCATTATTCAGGTCCCAGACCATTGAGTAGGCACTCATACATGAGATCAGGTCTTCGATGATCTCCCTCAACATCCCGACGTAGGCGGGGGTATAGGACAGAGCCCTTATAATGGGGAGTTTTCTCACTGATCATTCACCAGCGGTGAGGCCCTATGCATGACGACACGTAGTGGAGTCATCTAGAGCTTGCAGTAGACAGTTGACACAGAGGTCCAAGCAGACCAGGCCAATAGGTGAGCGATCTCAGGATATAGGTTTGGTTGTGCGGGGCACATGAAACAGAGCCGGCCATATGAGGAGCAAGCAGTGCTATGCATGCGGCGGGCAGGGTCACATGGCTCGAGACTACCCGACCTGCCCTGTAGATGAGAATCATACATTAGTGGGACCTTCGAAGCAGAGGTTTGAACGTTGTGGTCTGCCTGGAGTAAGTGGACGTGGTAGAGGATCTGGATGAGCAGTAGGTGGTGGATGAAGTTTTGAGGCCCTACCACCACCACCACCAGGAGGTCCACCCGAACCCTAGGGACCAGATGGGCAGGGGAGAGCTCAGCTTCAAGAAAGTGAGGTCTACGACCATAGTGCTCTGGGAGCAGGTGTACAGGAGAGGTACTAGCTCCCGACATAGATAATTTTTTGTTTCTATCGTTGTTAATGTCGTAGTATGTGGTTTCTTTGTGTCTTTGTACATTGATCTACTATAATAAAAGACATGTGTCCATGTATTGTTTGCTTTTATGCCTTTTCATATGGTTGATACTGAGAGGATCTGGTTAAAACCATCGACTTGACCCTCACATTCGAGATTCTTACTAGAGGAGACCTAGTGACCACACACTGCTGCCAACAGTGTGACTCGACGCTTGGAGTCTAGAGTAACGGTTGTTTAACTTGGTAGTAGCGTCGAGGCATTAAGACGTCGTCCATGGCATGAAATAGTACCGTTCATGCCAGGATTTACTGTATTAGGAAATGTACGTGGTACATCTAGTATATGAGACCAGATTTATCTTTTCTGAAAAGGAGAAATCTTATCAACTCTTTCAGGACGTAAGAGAAAGAGGGTGTAGTCGAGTTCTTTACAAATGGAAAGTCACACCCATAGTTCGTTGAACAAACGTTTTACGGTTTACTCTAATTTCAAAAGTCTCAGGTGTGTCTTCTCATAGAAGGACCTGGACCTAAGACGGTGACGTTGGCTTGAGTTCCTCCAGGACTACGACTTTGATATAGTCTATACACCTGGGAAGGGGAACATTGTAGCAGTTTCTCTCATTAGGAGATCAAACATTCAACTACTAGGAGAGGAGACAGAGCAGCTAGCCACGTTGCATATATCCTTTGTGGATAGGGAAGGAGCAGCCTTTCTACAGTCCCTCACAGTCACTCCTCAACTACTTCAGCGAGTCAGCGAGGCACTGTATGACCGACCATGTAGATCACCTCTGTGCTGGACTGACCCAGGGGAGTCAGCACTTGTAAGTCCAGAGATTGTTCAGGCTATGACGGAGAAGGTGAAGATCATTCAGGAGAGGATGTAGAATGCACAGAGAAGATAGAAGTCCTATGCTGATTAGTGAGGGAGAGCACTCGAGTTCGAGGATAGAGACCACATTTTCCGAAAGGTCTCACCTCGACGAGGTCTACAAGGATTCGGTTGGGGCGGAAAGTTATCTCCACGATTCATCGGACCATTCTAGGTCCTCATCATGGTAGGCGAGGTGGCTTACCATCTGTCCCTTCCACCTCAGTTGCCTAATGTGCATGACGTCTTCCACGTATCCCAATTGAGGAGATACCTGCAAGACCCGTCCCATATCATCGATCATGGGGAGATGTACATTGATGGCGGGGAGTCTTTCACAGAGGTCCCAGTGGAGATCGAGGATCGACAGGAGCGGGTCCTACATGGACGGTCGATTTCTCTGTTGCGCATTCGCTGGCAGTACGAGAACCTCTAGAATAGCTCTTGGGAGCGGGAGGCTCAGATGCAAGATCAGTACCCCAATTTGTTCCTCTAATGTGTGGTGTATCTTTACAGGGATGTAAAGCACTGAGTTGAGGGTAATGTAATGACCCAAAAATTTCAAGCAATTTTTTTAAAATACTTTGGAATTTTAGGATTTCGCAGTTTCTAATGGCACCAGATTCCGATGCCCGGTGTGCCCGGAATCAATTTCTGAAGTTTTGTTATTCATAAATTAATGCGCGTACGAAGTTTTCCTAAAAATGTGTAATAACTCTTAAAAGGTTACTCGGATCATAAATCTGAGGGCACCATTACGCTTAAGATGTTAGGTTTCCCCTAGGCGAGACTTAATTTTAGTCGGCGCGAGCCTCCTATGAAAAAACCCAAAATGGAATAACCGTAAATAAAATAATTAAATAAATTATTTTGGATTTTTATTAAATAAAATCATAATAAAATAAATTCCATCACTTTATTTTATTTTTAAGCTGCCATGTGTTGTGTGTGCGGTTAGTTGGAACCTCCCTTTGGGGGATGGTGGTGGGACATCCACACCCAAACCTCCCATGGGAGGATGATTGGGGTGGGTACCACCTGAGCAGCATAACCAAACATGAGAGGTTATGACGTGGGGGCCACATGGGGCTTAACCTCTTATTTAATGGGGAGGGAGAGGAATCCTCACAACCCCCTCAATTAAATGATGTGTGTCAAGATAAATTTAATTATCGTTAATTAATGTTATGTGACAAAGTGAAATTAAATGCTTTGTGTCAACATAAAATTAATGATATCAATTAATTTTATGTGTCAACATAAAATTAATTGTTGTCAGTTAATTTATGCGCCAAATCTTTTTAAATCGCTTGACCCCACTTATTTTTTTAATTTGAGTAACCATGTCATTGGAATTTAAGAAGGTTCCTAATAAATGAACTGTCATAAATTCCATGATGGTTACACACCTCTCCCATATCCTATATATAGGGATTTTGGGAGGAGTATTTGGGACGGCTTCATCAAATGACGAATCACTGGTCAAGTGACGTGACGCCCAACACTTGGAGGATTACACATCCTCCAACGAAGAATGTGAAGACTCCATTGATGATGAATTCTTCATCAGTACCCCCCTCTCGACGTGGGATCTCTCTGAAGACCCTTCATCATTCCTCTTCGTATTCAACAGACTAATGAACGAACTTGGAAGTGGAAGCGTACGACAAACGAGGTCAACGTATTCTTCCCCCACGATGAATGAACTCATATAGATTAAAAAGGTAGGGTTTGTAAATTCTTGGAGTGAATAAATTGTACCCCAATTTCTTATTAATCATCTGAATTGACATTGGCCGATTGTTACTGCCTAACGTGGAGGGCACAGGCTGTAAAAACATGAACCGATGAACCACCATCTTTCTTTTTTTGATTTGAAATCGTGGAGCGGAGATGATCAAAGGAGGCGGCCGTGCGGCTGCCACGTGCGGAGGAACCGCAACCCACAACCGCAGGCCGCTCGGTCGAAGGAGGATTGGCCGGCTAAACCCAGCCGGGCCGAAGGAGGACCGCGGTTCCACAAGAGGCACTGCATTGTGGAAGACCGCGGGCCCTGTTCTATGGGCCACATGGCGGGTGAATCGGTGTAAAGGCGGCCGACAAGGTTGAGAAGAGCCACGGTGACAGGAGGGCACCACACAGGAGGAATCGCGGCCCACCCGAGCTTGTCGCTTGCGCCGTGAAGGCCGACCGGTTTGGGAGGGTGGCGCTGCTTGGTGCCCCTGGTTTGGGAAACAGAGCCCCCTCCCCCCTCGAACCGCTCAGCCCTCAGGGCCGAGCTGCTCTCCCAGCCGGCCGAGTCCCAGCCAGCCATGTCGGGTCGTGTCGTGCGGGGCCAGGCCGCGCCGTGCTGGGCAGGGCCGCGCCGTGCCGGACCAAGCGGCGTCCTGCCGGACCGGGCCGCAACCCCTCGGGTGGGGCTGCGCCCCATTGGGCCGGGCTCTACGATTCAACAGGCCTGTCCGACCCTCTGCCGGATCGGACACGCGAAGACTGGGTCGACCTGACCCGTCGGCCCACTGGGCTTAATGGGTCGAGCCTGTTTCCACTTAAAGTTGAATATCTTGAAGACCATGTGTCCGATCGACACGCCTTCTACGGCACTAGGACCCTCATGACGTGGAGGTACTTTTGTGATACTCTATGTGAGTTTTGTACGGCTTTTTTATATGGATGGGTTTGGAATGAGCGTAATTCCTATCGGTCCCCTCGAATGGAAAAGCCTTTAACTCTCAAACTGGGTGTCTGATTGATGTGCCGTCTGTCACGTTGGGTTTCCACTGACAAGAAGGAACATTGGGATAAATCAACACTGGACTTCGAGACAGTTGATGTATCAAACCATTTTCTCAAGGAGCAGACCCTCCTGGAATCGAGCATGTTGTGTGCGGGAACCCTAGAGCTGGTTGCGACTCTGTCGACTACCGTACTGGGATCCTCCGTGGGTTCGACGATGAAGTCTACCGTACTGGGATCCTCCTTGGGTTCGACGATGACATCTTCCATACTAGTATCCTCCTTGGGTTTGATGATGATGACTTCAGTACTAGTAACCTCTATGGGTTCGACGACGACGACTATCGTACTAGGATCCTCTGTGGGTTCGACGACGTCGTCTACCATACTGGAATCCTCCATGGGTTCGACGGAAATGACTTCTGTATTGGGATCCTCCATGGGTTTGACAGAGATGACTTCTGTTCTTGTATCCTGAGGGGGCCTGACAGAGTAGCTGGTCTTGTATTTTAAGTGGGTACGACAGCTTAGCTGGTCTAGTATCCTATGTGGGTCTGAGAGCTAAGATTAATTAGTGACTACATCTGATCATCCCTATCACTCTACGAATTTTGTATACCTATGTGAGATGTGTCTTGATTTTCAATAATTATCATCGATGTGATTGACTTCATTCCTTTTTGGACTGGGTAGTATTTGGGCTTTAGAGTTGGAGTCGTACTATGGTTGATAAATTAGGTATATGTAAGGGAATATACCTAAGTAGGGTTGGTTGATACTTCGTGTTTGTTTCTATCTTCTGTGGTTTATCCTTTGTGGATTCTAGGAGACCATCGGGGGTCTCGGTGTCCCTACTGAGTATAGTATACTCACCCCTGCATGGGATTTTCCCACACTACGTTGTGTTGGATAAAGATGACGAACAACACTGATCGAGGTAGAGGCATGTAGAGTTGGACGGTACCTGGTGGTGGACCACTTGGGGAGACGTACACGAAGTGGACAGACAGACTTGAGGTGCTGAGGATTACATATGTACCCACCATTCAGGTGGGATTCCTGGAGGATGACTTAGTGGTTGCTATTTTACTTTACTGCAGTTCTGCTGACTTTCAGTTGCATTGTACTTTCATTTGGGGTTTGTATACTGTCCTATTTACTATTCAGCACTTACTTTTGTACTCAGTTTACTTAGTGCTTTATTCAGTTCTGTACTCTCTTGTCTTGTTTACTTTTATAATGGAAATGCCTTCCGTTTTTATTAGGATTTACACCTATGGTGCAAGTCGCTAGCCTCAGGCCTATGGAAGGGGGGCTTAGGGTAGTCACGTCACGGGTCCCAAGGATGGTTCGTGACACATGTCCATCATATAATTCATCATTATAAATGATCTTACATCTTCTTAGTCAAAATTTTGTTTATTAATATGTATCCCTTACGAAACACTCTTATACCTCTTCCATACCAAAATTTATTAAGGAACATTATTTTATCCCAAAATACAGTAAAATTATCCATCAACTTACACAGCTAAAACATATTTATAATTTTAGAAAAACATCCACCAAACTCTATTTGTCCCAAATAGGTAGCATCATTGTAACGCCCCGACCCCAGTTACCCAGAATCGGTGCATTATTGCGTAGCATTAGAATGATAACAAAAGATCAAGTCATGAAAGACCGATTAGTTTAGTAGTGTTGGAAACACTAGATACATTCATAAGTCTTACATTACATCATAAAGTAAAAAAACTACAACATCTTCTCTTCATATCCCTTTATATTATCCCTGCAGGTCATTCATAATATACTTCTTCACATCCAGGAAAAATTAAAACATTGAAAGGGGTGATCTCAGATGCTCAGTAAGGATAACAATATAGCGGAAGCTTTTATAAATAAACATTAACATTTAAGGCAATGTATAACTAAAACAAAAGCCTTTTAAACTTGAACTTTAGCAAAATATGGAAAAAATAAAATGAAATAATTCCATTTACTTACTCACATGGATATTCTACTAGTCAAATAATCACATGAAATATCAATAACCACTTTCATATTGATGGAATGCATAATTACAGACTATCATAACCACGTAGCCAAGGACTCGTGGCAAGACCACAAATAAGATTTTGTCAAGGCTTCATGCCAAGACACTAGTTTGTCTCATGATACCTACCGATGCAATTTTTTTAGAAGATACATATGTTTAAAATTGCTTAAATATACTCCAGCGTTTTTCTGAAAACATTATGCAAGCTTCTAAAAACAAAATAACTAATTCTGAGACTGCTCGACTAATTACAGGACATGATGGGTCCACGCCCAATCCCTTCCTGACTACCACACTCAAGAGTCAGGTTTTCTGAAAACATTTTTAAGCTTGCGTTTAATACGTATACATTTGCACTGGATTTTCATATGTTTGAGATAAATATCTCTTTTTTGAAATCATTTAAAAATCACATATTTATAAATTAAAACCTTTTTAATAAACGTAAAATTCAAAGGGGTTTATACAACGTATAAAAGAAATTTGTGTATAAAAAAATATGCCTCAATGAAAGGAGATTGGGACGAAGTCCCTTACAAAGATCATTTTTTTAAATAAAATAGATCTATTATGTGTATTCACTCTAAGTAAACCAAAAGAAAGTACAAATACAAGATAGAAAATAATAATATCATGACATAATTTGAAAGTAGGAGATTAACCCACAGAATATAAATTGGGTTAAGAAGTTCCCTTACATTAATTTTGTCAAAAATGTCAAAAAGTACCTTGTTTGGAAAATGACGGAAAGATTCCTTTCAAAAATGTATAAGGTCAAATAAGGGTATAAATGACTTTAACCCATTGTATAATAAATAGTTAAATTTTTTTGAAAGATTTATTTAAGAAACATGGATGTGGATGATAAAGAGGTCCCAGAAGATAATTACATATGAACAACCCTGAATAATGAAGAGGTTGTAAAATTAACCCTTAACTCGTGTCCGACTTGACTCGACCGCTCTTTAACCTCCTGAATAATAAACTAGATTAAATCTCTACTTTCATAATAACCTTTTTAAAGTTCATTATACCTTTTATATCACTTATTATCATGTTATGAACATTATGTAATTTTTTATGTTTATAACGGTCATTTTGTCGATCATTGGTACTTGAGTCAAAATAAACTTCTTATAATTACAAGTTGTTCATGTGGTGAAATATCCAATATATACAGAATTATATTCATTATGTAGATATCATATATATCATATATATCCATTATATACATTCATTCATAATATTACATGACATTTAGAGGTAAGAAATGAAATGCACCGTTCATGGAGACGGTAAGCCGTACGTACGCATGAACGCTACTTTTATTTAAATTTCATATTTAATGGAATGAAATCATAATGATATAAAGGTATATTATAATTCCAGTATAATATCATATATAATATCATTTACTCCATATTTATACATCCCACATATGAAATTAACGATTAAAATCACTTTGAGGGGGCGGTAGTCCGCACTTCCTAAAATGAAAATATCGCGTTTACCCATAATGGAAACAGTAAAGGTATGCCATAAATGGGAAATAAATAAGCATAGGTAATACATAAACATAATATATATATATCATATATGAAAACAGTGTCATCAAAATGGCCACCATTAGAGGTGTTAAATGAATATTGAACAATCATCGTTTCGTGAGGTAGTATTTCGCCACCCACAGAAACAGTATGTTCTTTAAACATTAGGCGAAGTTGTGTGTAAGTGTAAACCAAATAATTATCATAAAAAAATCCTAGTATATTTAGTATATTGGTGTTGTTACAAATGAAATGAATAAAAAGAGTTTAGGGGGTTGGAGAAGAAAATAAAACAAAATAACATAAGAGAAGACATTACCTTAAAATCGGGTAACTCTTTTGATTTGAGAAAAAGGCTTCCTTGGGAAGAATTATGCCCAATGTGAGGCTTCTAGGAGTAAGGTAGGGAGGTTTGGGGGGTACTTGGGCAGAGTTTGGCCGAGCCAAAAGGCTTTGATAGTGTGAATAATGTGGTAGAGTTGGGGGCCTTTTATACGGGGAGAGGTGGGGCACTCTTGGAAAGATTAAAATGTTACCTTATTATGATATGATTTTCGTATTCTAAAGGTCCCACAATGATATATTTCGAGGATAATGTGATAAGGGTTCGAAAAATACTCATCCAATAGGATTTTGACAAGTGTAAGTCTTATATTTTACATTATCTTTTCATTTTATTTAACTCGTTAATTAATGAGGTAATCGCTGCATCATTATTGTGTCATATATAATTTTATTTATTTAATGTCTAAAAATTTTAAAAAAATTTCCATTATGTAGGAATACTTTTTATATTTCCAATGAATATTTATAGTCAAAAATATAACTTTTATAACCCCTTATAAAAATTTTTTTAGTAAAAATAATCATGTTTGTGACATTTTTATTTTAACATTAAATAAAAAGTTTTTAATGTCATTTTCCCACCAAAGTGGCTCCATGGGGTCCCCAAGTTGACCCATGGATTGTCTTGGTCGGAAATTACTTATCCAATGGTGGTAGGACAAGTGTAAAGCTCATGTCATATTATTATAACATTTTCTTTACCTTTAATTACACTAATTACCTTTAATTGCGATTAATTAAACTTAAAAGTTACTGTTCACCAAAAATTATTTTAATCCCATTGAACCACATTTTTACTTTCTAATGACAATAATGTATGTCGGATTTTTGAAAATCAAATCATAGAAGTGGTAATATTTCATTTAAACGAAAAATCAGTTTTTCAACTACCTCTTAGTGGTTTCACTATTCATAAAAAATTGATGTTTTTCAGAACAATGCCAAAATTTCACCCTAATCTATAATTGGTATTCCGAATTCAAAAATGATGTCTATTTTACAAAATTCAAAAGATATAAGTTTCATTAATTAATTTTATAATTAATTCCCGCTGTCACAACAAATAGCGTGTTTTTAAGAAACAATATATATCAAAAGATTGACAATTGTTTATGTCCAATTTCAAAGTGAAATTAATTCTATTGTAAACCATTGGATAAAATGGTAAAAATATTTTATAATTATACTTTAAAACCATTAAAAAGTATAATTTATCACTATACATTATTTTGATTAAAAAAGTCGTTTTAAAGTATTTCTCACTATTCATAAAAATTGGAAGTTCTCCGAAAATTACAAAAAATTCATGTTAGGATAATATCGATATTCCGAATACAAAAATGAAGTCCATCATGAAATATAAAATTTCTATAATTTTAAAAAGTGGGTATTATTATTCATAATGGCTACTTTGATTGGTCGCGGTGTGTTAGAATCTCTAACTTGCGTATAATGCAAGCTATTGCATTATTGAAAGAGAAGCGTATCATGGATGCTCGGGGTGTTACATTCTCCCCTCCTTCAATAAATTGTGTCCTCGCAATTTGAAAATTTTCATTGAAAATAAAAGGTTGAAAATAGAAAATACCTGTGTGGAAAACCCACATCGGAAATAAGGTTAATAAAATTTAGCCTTAATAAGGGGGAAGGAGAAATGAAAAAGTCACCACCAAATTATGATCTCAATTAGGAGAAAATTGGTGGCAATTAGAGACATATAATTGGGGGGAAAACGTAAATATTTTTAGGTATTGATTGAGGACATCAATCACAAACAAGTGTAAAATTGAGGGCCATAAAGCCATCAATCTATGATGAAAATATCATCAGTTCAACAAAACATAAGGTATTAGGATAACACATTTTTGTTTTGATATCCCTTACCTAATGTTTAAGAATTAATTTCTTCATAATAATAAGATATATATATATATATACATGACAAGTGGAATTTCAACCTTCAACTAATTTATACCCCATACTTGTCGTTCACCCAAAAAGATAATAGAACTCAAAAATATTCTATTTATCCTATTTGTACAAGGTTCCAAATATCAAAACACACCATTTAGATTAGGAAAAACATTTTTAATAACCAAGGACTTCCTCTAGGCTAGTGTTAGGTAATAAAGGCTTGTCGCACTATGGTTGTGGGTTCTATTCCTGCAACTTTGTCCAACGGGATGGGCTATCCCTCAACCTGCAGGTTGTCCTTTTTCTAAAACTATAGTATTATAATATTACAAAAACAATCTTCATAAGTGTTTTAACCTTAAACAATACTATCCAAATTTCATCTTAATCCATTCCATCCTTTATTGTTATCCAAAATACCTCTTTCCAGACTTTCTGTAAAAGGTCTCTAAATTCCAAAATCAATTGTAACATCAAGTTCCCCAAACAAGGTAAATTTTCTCTTATCATCACATACTAAAAATATGATTACCTTTATCATATTAAAACCTTAATGAAAACAATAAGTACTGTAGTACAGTGACATTATTCTTATTACAAGAATATAATCCTTGAGTCTGAAAGCACCAATACATTAATTATTCCTCTTCGACTATAGTAACAACATAAGATTGGCCTTGATACTTTCTCCTTTTCTAAGGTAAGTTTCCCTGACTCTTAGGACCTTCATTTGCATAATTCCCCATTTCCCTATAATTGTAGCATTCAACATTGATAGCCTCTTTCTTTCCCTTACAATCACGAGCCCGGTGACCCTTTTCTCCACATTTATAACAAACTCCCATTCCTTTTAGGCATGTACCGGGGTGATTCTTCCCACAATTATAACATAATGGAAAATCCTTCTTTCCATTTTCCCTTTATCTGTCTCTTGTTCCACTGTTCTCTTATTCTCTTGCTTTACTTTGTTGTCATAATACTTAGAGAATTCCTTTTCTGTCTTGATAGCACACGAGACTATATCTTCGTATGTTGAGAAAGATTGTGATACTAAATCTCGACGGAGAAAAGGTTTTATCCCATCAATGAAACGATCGATCTTACTTCTTGGGTTACGTATATAATTTGCTGCATGCCTCGCTAACCTTGTAAATTTAGCCTCATACTTTGTGACATTCTCATCCTCCTTTTGTCTCAGACTCAAAAATTGTATTTCCATATCTTATCGATGGTCTTGAGGAAAGTATTTTTCTAAGAAAAGCTCATTGAACTCCCTCCATTCCATATTTGACACCTCATCATATTCCTTTGTGTTTTGAATCAATGACCACCACTGATCAACATCTCCAGTGAGGCGGTAAACTGCCATGACAAACATCTCGCTTTCACTACTCCCCAAGGCATGAAATATTTTCTCTAAGGAGTTTATCCATTGCTTAGCTACTAATGGATTTGTACCCCCATTAATGGTTGACGATTGTTTCCTCATGCAGCGGTCTAACATAGATCCTCCACGTTGTGGATCAGGGTGCTCCATACGAGTAAGGTTATTATTCATAACCTGAGTGAGCTATCCCAGTATGGTAATAAGTTGATCAACACTAGTTGTATCTCCAGCTCCACAATAATTATCTTGAGTAGGAGGGAAATACCTACACGGAGTGCGTGCATTGATACAGTTTCCATTCCATCAACTAGGTGCCATTTCTAAACAATGGCATAAACTAGATTAGTTTATGAATCAAAATACATAATTTCGTACTTGTAAAACACTTAACACTAATTGAACTATTTATGGATATAATCCATAATCATAAAAAAAAGTTTTCTTTGAGGAAGTATATACTCATAACCCTTCATTGTGGTTTTTAATGAAAATGAGAGTTATCCTATGCATATCCCCCGGGAGTGTCGTAACCAAGAGTGCAGCAAGGCCCGTTGTCGTGCACCAGTTCCCGTTCGAGTCTATCTCAAAGCGGTGTTTTCGGGTTTTACCCCTAGGTACATCTGTGCCAGAGCCGCCTCTACCTTCTCGTATCCAGACAGGGATGTATTGTTCGGAAAACTCACAAAATCTATATAATACCAAAATTCTAGGAAGCTCTTCTATACTAATCCTCAAAGTCCATCTTTTGGCTATGTGCTTTAAACAGAGTTTATCTAAATCTAGCTTCCAAGGTTAGTACTAAACTGCCTCTGATACCAACTGTAATTCCCAGACCACAGTTACCCAGAGTCCGTGAATTATTGCGTAGCATTGGCATGATCACAAAAGATCAAGTATCAAAATACCGATTAGTTTAGTAGCCTTGGAAACACTAGATACATTCATAAGTCTTACAATACATCATAAAGTAAAACAAAACGACAAAATATTCTCTTCATATCCCCTTATATTATTCCTGCAGGTCATTCATAATATACTTCTTCACATCCTTGAAAAATTAAAACATTGAAAGGGGTGAGCTCAGATGCTCAGTAAGGATAACAATATAGTGGAAGATTTTAAAAATAAACATTAACATTTAAGGCAATGTATAACTAATACAAAAGCCTTTTGAACTTGAACTTTAGAATAATATGGCAAAAGTAAAATGAAATAATTCCATTTACTTACTCACATGGATATTCTACTAGTCGAATAATCACATGAAATATCAATAACCACTTTCATAATGATGGAATGCATAATTCCAGACTATCATAACCACGTCGCCAAGGCCTCGTTCCAAGACCAAAAATAAGATTTTGTCAAGGCCTCGTTCCAAGACACTATTTTGTCTCATGAGACCTACCGATGCAATTTTTTAGAAGATACTTACTTTTAAAATTACTTAAATATACTCTAGTGTTTTTCTGAAAACATTATGAAAGCTTCTGAAAACAAAAAAACTAATTATGAGGCTGTTCGACTAATTACAGGTCATGATGGGTCCACGCCCAATCCCTTCCTGTCTACCACACTCGAGAGTCAGGTTTTCGGAAAACATTTTTAAGCTTGCATTAAATACGTATACATTTGCACTGGATTTTCATATGTTTGAGATAAATATCTCTTTTTTGAAATCATTTAAAAATCACATAATTATAAATTAAAACCTTTTTAATAAACGTAAAATTCAAAGGGGTTTATACAACGTATAAAATAAAGTTGTTTATAAAACAAAATATGCCTCAATGAAAGGAGATTGGGACGAAGTCCCTTACAAAGATCATTTTTTAAATAAAATAGATCTATTATGTGTATTCACTATAAGTACAAATAAAGAAAGTAAAAATACAAGATAGGACATAATAATATCATGACGTAATTTGAATGTAGGAGATTAACCCAAGGAATAGAAATTGGGTTAAGAATTTCCCTTACCTTAATTTTGTTAAAAATGTCAAAAAGTACCTTGTTTGGATAATGTCAGAAAGATTTCTTTCAAAAACGTATACGGTCAAATAAGGGTATAAATGACTTTAAACCATTATATAATAAATATTTACAATGTTTTGAAAGAAATATTTTAGAAACATGGATGTGGATGATATAGAGGTCCCAGAAGATAATTACATATGAACAACCTTGAATAATGAAGAGGTTGTAGAATTAACCCTTACCTCGTGTCCGACTTGACTCGACCGCTCTTTAACCTCCTAAATAATAAACTAGAGATAATCTCTACTTGCTTATGAACCTTTTTCAATTTCATTATCCCTTTTATATCACTTATTACCATGTTATTAACATTATGTAATTATTTATGTTTATAATGTTCATTTGGTCGATCTTTGGTACTTGAGTCAATATAAACTTCTTATAATTACAAGTTGTTCATGTGGTGAAATATTCAATATATCCAGAATTATATTCATGATTTAGATATAATATATATCATATATATCCATTATATACATTCATTCATAATATTACATGACATTTAGAGGTAAGAAATGAAACACACTGTTCATGGAAACGGTAAGCCGTACGTACGCATGAACGCTACTTTCAATTCTATTTCAAATTAATTGGAATTAAATCATAATGATATAAAGGTATATTATAATTCCAGTATAATATCATATATAATATCATTTACTACATCATTTATAAATCCCACATAAGGAATTAACGATTCAAATCATTTTGAGGGGGCGGTAGTCCGCACTTCCTAAAATGAAAATAACGTGTTTACCCATAATGGAAACAATAAAGGTATTCCATAAATGAGAAATACAGAAGCATAAGGAAAACATAAAAATAATATATATATATATCATATATGAAAATAGTGTCATCAAAATGGCCATCATTAGATGTGTTAAATGAATATTGAACAATCATCGTTTCATGAGGCAGTATTTCGCCACCCACAGAAACAGTATGTTCTTTAACCATTAGACGATGGTGTGTGTAAGTTTAAACCAAATCATTATCAAACAAAAAACCTAGTATATTTATGATACTGGTTTTGTTACAAATGAAATGAATAAAAATAGATTAGGGGGTTGGAGAAGAAAATAAAACAAAATAACATAAGAGAAGACATTACCTTAAAATCGGGTAACTCTTTTGATTTGAGCCAAAGGCTTCCTTGGGAAGAATTCTTCCAAAAGTGAGGCTTCTAGGAGTAAGGGACGGAATTTGGGGGAGTATTTGGGCAGATTTTGGCCGATCCAAAAGGCTTTGATGGTGTGAATAATGTGGTAGAGGTGGGGCCTTTTATAAGGGGAACGGAGGGGCACTCTAGGAAAAATTGAAATGTTACATTATTATGATATGCTTTTCGTATTCTAAAGGTCCCAAAATGATATATTTCTAGGATAAGGTGATAATACTTCGAAAAATACTCATCCAATAGGTTTTTGAAAAATTTAAGTCTTATATTTTACATTATCGTTTCATTTTATTTAAATCGTTAATTAATGAGGTAATCGCTGCATCAATATTGTGTCATATATAATTTAATTTATTTAATGTCTAAAAATTATAAAAAAATTACCATTTTTTAGGAAATATTTTTAGATTTAAAATGAATATTTATAGTAAAAAATATGACTTTTATAACCCCTTATAAAAATTGTTTTAGTAAAACAAATCATGTTTGTGCCATTTTTATTTGAACATTAAAGAAAAAGTTTTTAATGTCATTTTCCCACCAAAGTGGATCCATGGGGTCCCCAAGCTGATCCATGGATTGTATTGGTCGGACATTACTCATCCAATGGGGGTAGGACATGTTTAAAGGTCAATTAATATTATTATAACATTATCTTTACCTTAAATTACACTAATTACCATTAATCGGGATTAATTAAACTTAAAAGTTACTATTCACCAAAAAATATTTTAATCCCATTGAAAAAAATTTTACATCGTAATGACAACCATGTATGTAAGATTTTTGAAAATAAAATCATAGAAGTGGTATTATTTCATTTAAATGAAAAATTAGTTTTTTAACTACCACTTAGTGGTTTCACTATTCATCAAAAATTGATGTTTTTCAGAACAATGCCAAAATTTCACCCTAAGTTATAATTGGTATTCCGAATTAAAAAGTGATGTCTATTTTAAAAAATTCAAAAGATATAAGTTTCATTAATTAATTTTATAATTAATTCCCGCTGTCACAACAAATAGCATGTTTTTAAGAATCAATATATATCAAAAGATTGACAATTGTTTATGTCCAATTTCAAAGTGAAATTAATTCTAATGAACACCATTGAATAAAATGGTATAAATATTTTATAATTATAATTTAAAATCATTCAATATTATAATTTATCACTATACATTATTTTGATTAAAAAAGTTGTTTTTAAGTATTTCTCAATATTTATAAAAATTGGAAGTTCTCCGAATATTACAAAAAATTCAACATAGGATAATTGTGATATTCTGAATACAAAAATGAAGTTCATTATGAAATATAAAATTTCTATAATTTTAAAAAGTGGGTATTACTATTCATAATGGCTACTTTGATTGGTTGCGGTGTGTTAGAATCTCGAACTTGCGTATAATGCAAGCTATTGCATTATTGAAAGAGAAGCGTATCATGGAAGATAGGGGTGTTACAATCATACCACTATACATATTTCATTCATCATTACCTTATGGGATGAACATGTATCGATAAAAAAATTATACATTGTATTTATTTATTTAATCCAAAAATATTTTTTTATTTACATCCCAATATATATTAGTTGTTCCTATACGAATTGAGAATTAAAATGTATTCTCATTTTCCAATATATCCTTCTTCAACTATGGTTTTTATGGAATATAAATTCAGGTTCCAATCCATAAAAATATATCTTTAGAAAAGTTGAACTCCCAAATATTCATTTACTTTTTCATTATCTCTTTATCTAATTATTATACCTCATTTATCCTCTCATAAATGGATGGTTGGGTATTAATTTGAGATAGGATGGATTATGATCAATTTCATATTCTCATATCCATACTCTACATGTCCAATAATATTAGATCCCTTGAAATTCTCAACATGGTTGGTATTTTTTCATTCTTTCAACTCAATGAATCTACCACATTTTTACTGACCATGGATGGTATTGGATTGAACAAAAATAATCCTTGATTATGTGTAAAGTCCTTAAGTTTCACACATATATATCCTTTTGTGGGAATATATACCTGAGAATTTTATGATACGTATATATATCAATGTTCTCCCCATATAGGTAATGTCACAAAATAATCAATGTGAGAATAATTGAAACCAATTCCAGATCATGTGTTGGGTAGTTATTAACATAGATATTTAATAATTGGGATTCATAGTCTATCATTTTTTCAACAAATATTAGTACACAACCAAATCCATTTTTAGATTCATCACTATAGATCACAAATATGTTCATGTTGGTGGGAAATGTGAGTGAAATTGTAGTGATTTTACTCTTCCATATCTATTTAAATATATTCTTTCATGCATTATTCCAGTAAATCATGACGCCCCTTGGTGTCATCTTTGTTTATGGGATTTAAAATCATGATATGATTCTCACATATCATTGATTACACCAATCTAATCAATAGAACATATGAATATCCATTCTAAAATTTCTTCTACACCATTATTAATTTAACACACAATATTATGGATCCCTATATATCAGTTGGATGGGGAAAATATACCCCCATTTTGTTACTTTATCCATCAACAACTCAATTTAACTATTCCTCCCATGGAACATTTTTTTTGTTCTTCTGTAAAACATTCATAAGATACTCATGTACCTCCTAGATTTTTAAGAGGATAAAAATACAATCTATACCTACAATAATAACATTTTTATGGTAATCCCTAAAGAAAATATTCATGATATATATGAATATAACTAGAGAAATAGTGTGAAAATTAGAAAAACAATAAACTCATGGAAAATGTACCTTTTACTAAAAGTAATTTTGGGGATATCCTCCTTATTCACCTTATCTTGATAATATAATAATTTAGGATCCACCTTAGAGAAGTATATAGCTCACCCTTTATGATCCAAAAATTCAACAATCCAAGATAGATAATTTTTTTATTTAAGATGATCGTGATGAGAACACGATAATCAATGATGATGGCCATTAAACTATCATTTTTCTAAATGAAAAGGATCGATTCACCACATGGTAAAGCACATGGGTGTATAAATCCTTCAAAAATATTCTCATGTGTTTTCTTCTTCAAATATTATAGTTCAATATTGGAAATAATTTATAGCATATGGTATATTGGGAAAGATCCAAGTAGAGGTTTTATTGAGAACTCAACTTGTTGGAAATGGGGAAGACTGAGAAATTATTTTGGAAATACATCATTGAGTTCAATTATAATGTGCATGTCAACGAGGTTGATCTCTCCATATTTTCATTCATTTTATATAGTTATTATTACTCATTGGGGAGGAATATAAATTATTTATATGATGATACCAAAGGTGGTTGATACTCCCCATTAATACTCTATAGAATCATAGGGAGATATTCAATAATGAGTTTGATTTATGTCTCCTGAAAATTTATGATAGATCTATACAACGAATAATAATTCACGCCCAAAATAGTATTGAATTACACTGATAGAATTATCATAAGTATTAATGGGAAATTTATCCCACGTTTTTTAGGAACAAGTTTTATAGTGAACCTTTCTTAACATATATTAAAATTACATCATATTCTTAGAATACTTATTTCAATAAAAAAATCGACACCCAAATACCATATTAGTTTAGTGCATTTGGAAACATGGAATCATAATCACATGTACATAAGTAAGGTACGTTATCCCCACTCGGTTCTTCATGGCTAACCCCATACTTAGTTACATCTCACAGAACAAATTTATTCACATCTTATGGAATGTAAACAGAATAATGGGTGAGCACATATGATGGGAAAGATTAAACTAAGGATAAATGTAATCATAAACATGAGAAAAAGGGTACGGGAACATGATCATAAAATTTGAAGATAATACAATACATATAAAACATCATAAACATGAATCAGGACATAAATAAAGGTAGTTAATAAGAAATGAATCTCAGGGGAACCAAGAGCATAAGACATGAAATCTTAACATAGGACTAAAATAAAGAATTTTGGTAGACACATAAACAAGTCGTATCATTCCCTAAATGTCAAGGACCATTTCCACAATACATATTTGGACACTTCATGGGGGTGATCCTACTGGGTGGGACACACCACCATCCCTACTTTTAGTCCTGTCCTAATAAGGGATTGGGTTTCTCTATATTTCTATAGTTGATCACGTTTCCCCATATTCCCATAGAGGATAAGGTTTCCCAATATTCCATTGTTAATAATTATCATCAAATTCATTCACATCAGTATCTCATGAACTATAAATCCTTCTCCAATGCATTTTAGGGGGACATTGGTCCCACCCATCACAACATAAAATCATTTATACATGTTCTACAAGATAAGGATTCTTTTATCATATCATAACCTATTAAAAATTTATGGTTGTCATGAACATCATATAATATCCCATGAAATTACATGGGTATCATAAATGTGTCATTGTATCGAAACATTTATAAAAGATACTAGTCTCATAATCATTTCATCAAAACATACCCAATGAATTAATGCATGTTGAAAAAGAATATAACCTGTGGAATAAGAAAATGTATCTGAAAATAATTTTTTTCATAAAAAAATCATCAAAAAAGTAATAATAATGACATCCTTGGATCATATCCTTAGTATATCAGAATATTTTTCAATGGACTTCATACCTGGTGGAAAATATATTTTGAAAACATGTCATGAGGAAAATATACATTCTTTTTTGAAAATATATTATTTAAAAAAATTGATAACCTGTTTATTTAAAAATAGATTTTAAAAAAATAAATAAAATAAATTTATTCTTTCCATAAAGTACATCAAAGGAATTTTTTTATAAGTAAACAAATTTGAAAACACGGTATCTGATTAAAACATATTTCCAACAGCCGATATAAATAAGTTCATTTTTTCATGAAAAACATTTCATTAAATATATTAAGTAACAAAGGATGGGATAATGGTACCAACACAAGAATATATTAGGAATAAACATATGATAATAATATTTAACTGTTTTTTTAGATTTGGATTGAAATATTTATTAAATGGAATCTTATTCGTAAACAATCCCGACAAATGATGATATTGTAGGAATTAATTATTACCACTTTGTTAACATTAACTCATAATCCACAATAGATAATATAATTAAATTATACATAAAATACAATTAAATAATTATTTTCAGGATATATATTTAGATAGGACTGTATATACACCCTATTGATATATAAAGATTCATAACAAGGATTGTATATCATAGAAGGAATATTTAGACATAAATTACTTGACCAATTTCTAATCATTTGACCATAAAACCAATGAAATATAAATCCCAAAATAGATATATAATACCCATAAATTTATGTATAATAATCATAGAATATAACAATCATATTTATATACACATTTCAAAATAAATGAGTGTTTAATAAGGAAGAATTTATAGAGAAATAATAGTTAGATGAGATAACCCTTAACTTATGTCTTTAATCTCATCGTACATATTCAAAAATATAATATAGTAAATATATTATTACTATAAATATAACAAAAATCCAAATTATTATATATAATACCATATTTTATTATAATTATGATTTTATATTACATTTTAATAATAATTTTGTGTTAATGTTATGTTTTGGGTAAAAACATATTTTTTCACATGGGGTTTTGTATTTTATATTTCTCTTCCTCAAACTTATATAATTATTTATACATTTAAATTATGATAAAAATTTCAAATATATTCACTTTATATGTATAGATAATAATTCATTTAATATAGATATAGAAAATGAAATACACCATTCTTAGAGACGGTAGTTCTTATATACACAAGATCATCATTTCCATTTTCATGTATTATTGAATGAATGAATTTAATTAAAATATATGTATATATTTATATATAATATCACCCTAGTGACATTTTTATGACATATATATCATATTAGGTCTCTAAAACCACCCTTAAAACATTCCTATGTAAATTGTGATTAAATCAAATCGCATTGAGAAGAAGGAGGTCCACACATTCAGAGACGATGTTAAAGAAGAAGTAATATTTTATATAATATATATAATAAATAAATAAATATAGATATCATAGGTATCATATAAAAATATCAAGTCCATCGATATTAACATCCTTGATAGGTGATAAAGGAAAAACGATCAACATCATTTTGTGAGTCGGTAGTCCATCATACAGACGAACGATATGGTTTTACACATTAGATGGTAGTGTGTGTAGGTGTAAATAATACCATTAGAATTAGAATAGATTAGAACATTTAGGATACTTATTTTTTTATATAATAATGGAATACGAATAGTTATGGTGGTTGATAATGGAAATAAAAAAAAATTGAAGGACGTTACATATTCTTTTGGTAAATTCTTTTGTTTTGAAAAAATGGGATTCCATGGTTGGATTAATTTTAATGGAATGCTAAAAGTATGAATGAAGGGATTTTGGAAGGATGTTGGGGTCTATTTTGGATGAGCCCAATGTTTTGAGGGGTTTTATTATGTGTGGGGTATGAGTTCCCTTTTATGGTGGAGGAGTGTTATTCTTAAAAATATGAAAAGTAAAACATTTTCGAGAGGTTTCCCTTACATAATGTTCCACCAATAATTGTTCGCATTCAATAAAAGAGGTGAATAGGACACAATACTCCTAAAAATATATTTTCCCATGTTTTGAGGTTAATTTTCTATGTAATATGATTTTAACCAATATATAATCTTGTATTTATCTTTATGTCTTTATTTAATTTTAATTTCATTCAATAATATTTATAGTGAAAAAGATAATTTGACCTTAATCGAAATTGGTATTTATTCTAATTAAAAATATGGAATTCATTTATACAAATTAATATAACTAATTTATCAGAAATTGATTAATCATTAACCACATATCTTTGCCACAACTGTGGGTTTTTAAAGAAAAATGTAGAATAGAGTGAAATGTTTTTATATCCAATTTCAATGTGAAATTTTTACTATTGACCAAAAAAAGATTAATTTATGTACAATTGATCCCATTACAAATTATAATAAAATAAAAATATAACTTATCTATATAAAATATTATGATGAAAATGATGTTTTGAATTTAAATTCTATATTAGTCACTATACATCCAAAAAGTATGGTTTCCCTAAAAATGTCTAAAATTCACCCAAAGAAAATTTTTATGTCATAAATTGAAAAAGAATTTTTATTTTATGAAATTAAATTCCAAAATATTTCTAAAATTAATTTTATTATAGTTCACAGAAGGAAATAGAATGATATTCATCTGAGTATATATTATTTTCAAACATATAAAGACATTATCGATAAATTACATGATTTATTATCATTATTTATTTATATAAAATAATGAAAAATAATATTTAAAAAGTAGTTATTACTATTCTTCTAATTATCCTGAATGGATACATTAAAATTTTATCATTTAAATTATTATAATACAACATTATTTTATTGAAATTTAGTATTGCGTGTATTGAAAACTAATACAATGTAGCATGTAGAGAATTTTTAACTTGATGTAGTGAATAATTAATGTTTTACAAAGTTAATAGTTCAACACACGATATCAAATAATTTAAATTATTTGAAAAAAATGTTTTATAAAAACACAGAGTGATAAATTCTACCCTCAATAAAATGAATTCACCCTCAAAATTCATCATTAAATTAAAAAACATTAAGCATTCATCTACCACATCATGTTCTCAAGTTCACACATATATTCCTATAGATTTTGATATATCGATAAACCATTGATCGGGTGAGTGGTCTCATTTTGTACATCATTCACTAAATGATCCATAATTTGAACTTCTTATTCCTCATAATAATGATACATATATAGCAGCATGTCCTTTGAGTTTAGTACATTGTATGGCTTTGGTATATACTTCCTCAGGGAGATACATGGAATATTTCTTGGAATTTATAGAGATCAGGAAGAAGTGGAAACCAATAGGCAACTATCCATAAATGATCCAAAATCATAATGGGTTCGATATACCTAGCATATAGATTCCATTTTTTCGTGATCCTAATAACCTTATTATATGGAGAGATTCAATGAAAATCATTCACAATATTTTCAATTCCTGGATCAATCCAATGGTTATTAACATTACGTTTTTGTGGACTTTGGGATTCCTTGACATGGAATTGAAATTTCTTAACCTTCTAATCTATTTCTAAAGTTATCTTATTCCCTAATTAATTTCTTTACCCAACACCATTCTAAAATTTTAGACCTATTCATTTACTAATATAGATGATTCATAAGTATCCAAATAAAAGTATTGATTGAAATATATATTTTTATAAAAACTATTCTAGAGGGAGGTGTTGATCCCAACCACCATTGAAATTTGATGAACAATACCTTAATATATCATATAGGGTTTGAATTTTAATTTCAAACATTCCATCCATATGATTATGTTAACAAGTGACGAAACTCAATTCATTATCAGGTTCTTACTGAACCCATCACAAAAATATTAAGGAAAATCTCAGGTCCCAATCAGATACAATGGAATGTGGATCTCCATGAAACATTAAAACTTCCTTAATCCATATCTTGGAAGGAGGATCCAAGTGTAATTTATATCTAATAGAGATGATTTGTGATGCCTTAGTAAGGTAATCTTCTACCCCCCAATTGAATTATTCCGTTTTAATGTTTTGGTGAGACAAAAAACATCCATTGGGATTTTCTATGATGTCCACATTAAAACCCAGGCTTCCCTCGGTTTTAAATGGAGTATTGTTGGTGATTATTGTAAATCCTCAAATGGATGATCATGTAGATTGAATTGATAGGAATCATATAGTGCAATCCATAAGCAGTATTGAAGGTGAAATTATATCCCAGTGTTGTCCAAATTTTTGTGGTATTAAATTTTTAGAATGTCAATCATTTCGAATAGTCTGTTTTCCTGATGATTACATGAAAATATGGAAAATTAATGATTTTCATAGAGATGATCTTCATGATGAGTGTTTCGAAAAAACATGAATATTGTAATAGCGTGCTCTTTGATTACATGAATTTAATCATTGCAACATCACGATGGTTTGACGAAAGGATTGGCGAGTGGAGCATTATGGGTTCGTGAAAATATTTGATAGAGAGCGCTATGTTTACAATGAGAATTATAAATGGTGAATATTCATGGTTATTCACGAAAGGGAGATGCACCACAAAGGGATTTTTGAATGATCTGGAAATCACACCGAAAGTAGCGGAGATCTGTGTTCAACTGCACCAATAAATAAGTGGTCACCCCTCAACATTCTACATGAACATGAGAAAGAAAATCCATTTTCTCAGTTATTTCATGAAGCATGGGGTGCTCTATAGAGTTGGTTCTCTATGAAATCTTCTGCTTTCAAGAAATAATACTTTGGTCATGAACGATGTCAATGATTCCATGTATTGAGTGCTTCTTGAATATAGGATGTTAATGGATTGGATCATGGAGATTTGTGAGATAAGGTGTTCTTCAAAGGATATGTGTATCACAACGACAATGAGATTCCTTGAGGTAGTTGATCTTTACAAAGGTGTGTTCTATACAAAGGAAAGTGCCCTGTGAATAGTTGGTCTCTATGAAGCAATGAGCATTGCTGAGCAGTGAGCTCTATGATGCAGTATGATCTGTGATGTATTTTTCTATATGTAGTTTTGTACTATATGAAGGTTTGAGCTTCACAAAGGGGGTTCACAAAGGAAAATATCTAATATCATGTTATAGTGTACACTGTGTTTAGTGTGAATCTACTAAGGTCATTGATGATTGTACTATCTTGCGAGGAATGGATACAGAGACTTCAATTCAAATCTACTTAAGCGTCCTTTATGTAAACAAATAGAGTATGACATCCCAAAAGGCTGTATGATATGGGAAGTAAATAGAAGTGTTTCATGGGAATAAATGTGTCATCCAAAATTTTTTTAAAAGGCAATGATCCTAGAAAAATGTGACTATTACTGAACCTTATAATCCACACCTATTAAATATTGGTTGTTTTTGGTATGACTGAAACAATGTCAGCATAAACTCCTTGGATGTAGCCCTTTGTGGTGAACCAAGTAAAATTGTATTGTCTCTCCTTGCATGATTTTTTCTAACATGATTAATAGTTACCTACCTACATGGGAAAATGATCCCTGAGTGTGAAAAAAACATTGACACCATGATTAACCCCACTCTTATCTTGGTGTTATGGAGTCTTTCATTCTATTCCTTTATGGGTAATGGGTCCATCGTCCTCTTAGACATTTGACTTTAAACACTAAATTTATGGAATACCATGATATGTGATAAAAGTATATGATATTTTGATTCATTCCATCCCACTAGAAATATTATTTCCTATATCTATAAATCACATTACATCCAAGTAGAATATAGAATAAAGATCTATAAGATACCTTTAACATCCCATCATCAAATCTGATATCGGTGGAATACATTCGTTGTAAATGAACATTCAAATTCCATCATGATCAACGAATAACTCTATAACATTTCTAAACATTGTTTTCATCAAAAAATATTCATTATACTACACTTTTATCTTCAATTGTATAGAGTGTTGAAAATTCAATGGAGAAAGATAATATATTCCCCCTTCCATTAATATTTCAAGATCCATACTTTTCAAATCCAAAAAATGGAGCTTTCTCTATCCTCATCATGGATAAGATCGCATGATCATTTTATTCAAATCATTAAAACATTATTTTCATTACTAGGGTGTTAATGTATTATGTTTTAATAATCCTTTATATTCTTTACCAATAGTTTCTAAAACATTTTTATCTCCTTCTGTGTGACTATATATTTCATACATTTTTCATTGGTATATATATCATAGTTTTTCCCTAAAATATAATTCCAAATTATCTATTATGGTAGAATTTCAACATATAACTCGAAATCATGATTTGGGAAATTTACTCATTAATATTAAACTATCACGGGAATAAGATATATCAATGTCATTCTATATAATAAAACATCCAAATACTTTCCTGGATGCATCATTATAGATTAAAACCCCTCTACACTATAGGGTAATGTAATAATAGGTTCTCGGACTAACCTTCTCGTATGTTCATTGAAATTTACCTTTCATTTTATTAATTGGAGAAAATTGTAACACTTCTGTGTAAAAATGGTCAGAGGATTAGTTATTTTTGATATATAATGCACAAACCAATGATAATATCTATAAAATCTATGAAAACAAGAAAACATTGTCTCCATGATTGTTCAATACCAACATGAAATAACTTTTGTATATTATAGATCTACTAGTATACCCACTTATAAGATAATATGATTATAAAATGAAACATTATACAAATAAATAAAACATTGTAAACATTTCTTGATGTTTATCCTTCCTTAAATAAATTAATAAAATTCTCCAACAGTCTTCATGGACATCATTTCCCTTTTCCTGAATAATTACATCATCTATAAAGATAATCAAAAACTTATCATGGTAATCTATATTGGCACTCTACATCAAATTTGTAAAGATAACATGGGAATTAGTAATACAATAAGTCATTACTATATACATAAATTGTACATACTTCGTATGGATTTCCATCTTCGATAAACCATTTTTTGACCCTCAATAGATGATATCTAGAATGAAGGTCAATCTTGGAAAATTATTCAACTTCATTCATTTGATTATATAAGTCATCAATATGAGGATGTGGGTACTGCTTCTTTATCTTTTTCATTTTCAAATCCCAATAATAAATGAGGAGTCTTATTGATTCATTTGTTATTTTTAGAAAATTTACTCGTTCCCCCGAAATGGACACACTTGGTCAAGTTAATCTCATATCAATTTTATAATGATGTTTCTTCTACGATTCAAGAAAATCAATTCAAGTAATTATATAGGGAGTATTTTAAATCAGTTGGTAATCATGTATGAGCTCTATTGAGAACTAAAATCCAAAGTTTTAGGGAATTATATTAAAGTATTTTGTGAAAACATCCACAGAAATAGGAATATCATCGATGTCAAGTCCCTACCCAACTATTTAAGTATGACACACCATAAAAGTAGAAATTAAAACCCATAAAATGGATGCAATAACAATATAATATTATCACATTATCGCCACATTAATAGATAACAAAGCATTGTTTTGAAAATTCAAACAATACATAATTTTATTGAAAATTGAAGTTGGATTTGTCCCTAGAAATTCAATCCATGACTATGATAACATCAAACTAAACAAAAGGAAGAATGATAAGATTTGATGGAAGTATGTTCCTACAAACCTAAACCCAGGATAAAACAGAAACATGAGATGATATCATCGTACAATTAGTTTTCGACAATTTTAATTAAAATATAATCATTCTTATGTAATATTAATATACATATAAAAGTATTTAGATATAAAAGAGTGGTTTGATAAAGAATAAAATAATATAATACCAGTTCTAGAGTGAATGGAATGTGTACCTTTCACCAGATCATTATTTCACCATTTATTAGAAATAGTGACCATATGATATTCCCACTTATCCCCTGGATTAAGAGGATACTAACACTGATCATCATCACTAGCCCTTAGGTTTGAGGACTTGTTATAATAATTCACACTATACTAATATTCAAACAAATGATGTGTTGGAGGTGTATTTTGGGAAACATTTCATCTATTATCATCATTATAAAATATCTTCCCATCAGTTCTCCAATCAATTGTCAAATGGCCTTCCCATACACACACAATACATTTATTAGAACCCATAATACAATAATCTTTATAAATTATTTCCACATGTAGAACATAAAGGAATGCTCATTTTCTTCTCTCCATTGTATTTATATTTTCTATTGATCCCTATATCCCTTTCCTTGTTAAAACCATGATATTGATATGTAAATCCAACATCTATTTAGTCCTTGATCACACAACACACAATCTATTCATAGTTAATAAATAATGTTATAGAAAATTCCTTTATGATATTGGGATTTAAAAAACTAAAGAACCTATCATATATATGTTCTGGTTGGATGATAATACCTAAATCATACCTCAAATTTCTTGTGGAATTATCCCCATAAGATCCAACAGATTCATCACATATTTTCTTTAACTCAATGTGGTATTTCTGTATATTTTTATAATGAACAATAGGAATGTGATTATTTAATAATATGTTTATAACCAGATCACAATCCAAGTATTCAATTTCATATTTCATCCTTGTAATCTTGATTATGGTACAAAATTTTTATTTTTGAACTTCTAAATGGTACAATACTACAATGGTTGTCTCATTTTCTGGACAACAGAGAACATAAAATATCTTTTTATCGGTACTGATCCACTATTCAGAAATAAGTTAATTAAAATATCCATTGATTCAATGTGAACATTACAATATGAAGGACTCAACCATTTATAATTCCATCATTTCCTAATTTGAAATTCTAACATGATTCATTTCTTGAGAAATTTGGGTGAGCATAGAAATGAGATTGTTCATTCTATCACCCATATCATTCAGTTTATCTGGCAGAAACTCATATAATTATATATCATAATCACCATGAATGTTGTTCCTTCAGGTTCTAGACACCAAATAAAATGAAAAGGCACGGAATAAGAAAATTTTACCATAGTGATTAACCACATAATCATGAAAATCAACTTATAGGATGAAAAAATCATGACACCTTAACTAATCTATGACACATTAGATATATCCTATGCTATTTATTGATAACCCATATATAAAACCTTTATGGTGGTTCATGAATAGTTTGTTAATTCCCAAGGCATATACAATTGGAGAGTAAATCTAAGTGTGAATCCAGGCTCGTTGTCATGAACCAGTTCCCTATTAAGTCTAGCTCAACAAGATGATATCAGGGAAGTATCCCCTATGTACATTTATTCTAGATCAACAAGCAATTATTGTATCTAAAAATGGATTTATTCCTAGGAATCAAGTGACTCATTCCATTAACAAAATTCCGTGACATTTTTATATACTTCCCCTTATCCATAAACATGTCATTAGACATTTATAAAGGATTTTAACTATGTTTTACTCATACAAGTTCCCAATGGTTGACTAAATGTTTTCCCTTATACCACATATATCAATCTTATCTTAACATATATTAACATTACGTCATTTTTTGGAATACCTAATACATTATACAAATAAATGCCCAAATATCTAATTAGTTTAGTGCCTTTAAAAAATGGAAACATATCTACTAATACATAATTGAGTAATATTATACCTCAGTAGGTTATTCAGGACTAGAACCATTCATAGGCACATTATAAATAATACATATCATCATATCCCGGGGAAAGAAAACAAAAAAATTGGTGATCACATATTCTCAATAAGGTTAAAAATGTTATATATGTAAGGACAAACATAAGGAAAATGTTATTATAACGTGATCATAACATGAGAAGATCATACCCTACACATAAAACATCAAAAACCAATATCATGAAATAATGATTTGCAGTTCATAAGACATTAATCATAAGGGAGTCAAAAGAATAAGCCATGAAATAATAGCATAGGAATAATACATGGAATTTTTCCCGACACATAAATATGTAATATTATTCTCTATAAGTCAATGATCATTTAAAAAAAACTAAATATGGAACTTCATGGGGACTACCCCTACAAGGTAGGACACACCACCTTCCATAGTCGTAGTCCTTCCATTATAAGGGATATGGCTTCCCATCGTCCCATAGTGGATCATGTTTCCCCATCATCCCATAGAAGATTGGGTTTCTCCATATTACATAGTAGTTAAATCATGTTAACATTATTTCTATAACTATCTCATGAGATATAAATCATTACCCAATATGTTGGAGGGATATATAGGTCATTTTCATTACATAGTAAAATCATACATACATGTTCCACAATAATTTAAAACACTCATCATATAAAGACCCATAAATGTATATGGGGTGAATAAACATCATATAATCACCCAGGAAATTGTATGGTTATCATATATATGTAATCATATAATAACTCCTGTAACATTGTAGGGACTTGTAATAATTTCAAAAAAACATTAACCCGTGAAGTGAATTAGGTTTCAAAATCATATAACTTGTAGACGAGTAACATGTGTCATAAAAATAGTTCAATTATAAAAAAATTGTTTATGAAATTAAAAAAAAATTATCTTGGATGATATAAAAAATATAGTGGAAAAAGTTTCAAAGGATTTCATGTAATATGTAAAATATCTTTTGAAAACATTTCTTTAGGAAAATATATTTTTTTTCATTGAAAAATGATTTATAAAATATAATAATTTTGGGTAAAACATTTTTTTGAAGTATATTTGAAAAAAATAATATAATTTAAAACAATTTTAATATAATTTATAAAATATTAAATTTTTTTGTAATCATTTTTGAAAAAATATTTTTAAACATACTTTTTGAATAAAATAGATTTCTGAACCACGAGAGATATATGGTTTGATTTTCTAGAAAACATTCACTTATGTTGATTAATTAACAAAGAGTACAAGAATGGTTAAAATACATAAATATATCTAGAATAAACATATGTTGATAAAATTATAGATATTTATTGGGTTAGTTATTGTATTATTTCAACAATGAAATCTTAGTCATATTAAATTTTGATAAATGATGAGATTGTAGGAAAAAACTGTTACCACATTTGTAACATTGGCTCATGATAAAAATGATAGTATAGAATTACCTGAATCATTAATTATCTTGAAAAAATTATAATCAATATATAACATGTAAAATGTAATGATATACATCCCATTGAAAAAATATAGCATTATAACATGGATTTTTTCTTAATGAAAGAAAATTAAAGCAATAATTACTTTATCAATTGGGAAACTTTTGAAACATAAACCCCATGAAAGACACATCATAAAAAAGGATATATAAATAAAAACCATTATAATAATTATATTCATAAAATTCATTAATGGAATGTAAATTCACCACAAAAATGAAATTTAGAGTGATTATGGAAGGGGTCTTATAGAAATAAAAGTGGGATAAGAAAACTCATACATTTTGTCTTGACCCACATCATACTTTTTAAATACCCCTTTATACTAATAAAAAATAATATATAAATATAAAAAACATATTAGTACATATAATACGATATTTTATTCAACTAGTGAATTTATATTACCCATTTATTAACAATTCTTTGTTATGGTTACATTTCGGGTAAAAACTGCTTTGTTATTTGCATTTATTCTAGTTTTTTATTTTTTTGTCCTCAACCATATATCATGATTTAAATAATGTAAAACATGATATAAATATCATATATATTCATTATATATTTATTTATAATAATCTATAATGGATACAAATATAAAATGTAAGATATCATTTTTGTAGACGGTAGGTTGTATGTATGTGTGAACGTCGTTATTGTTTTCTTATCACGATAAATGAAATAAAGTAAATGAAATATATGTACATATTTATGTATTAATTATATTAAAATTAATATTTCATTTATATAATATATGTTCACTAGAGCAATCCTTGAAAAATTCAATGTAATGTGTGAACAAATCACATTACTTTGAGGAGGCGGTAGTCCAAAGGCCCACAAACAATGAAATCATTTTTACAAAAAATAGAAATAATGAATGTATGTTTTATATAATAATGAATGAAATATAAATTAATAATAAATATATAATATATATTACAAAAAATATTTTTCATTATAATTACCATAAATGATATGTTGTAATGGAAAAACGAACCACATCATTTCCAGAGGCGATAATCCACCGTATACACAAAATGTATGTTCATTCCCCATTAGATGTAAGTGAGTTTATATGTTGTTAGAAACCATAATTTATGAATATATAACTATTTTTATGGTAAAAATATTATTATATAGTCATGGAATAATATTATTTCAGGGGGTGTATAACAAAAACAATATAAAAGAGCTTGTGTAAGGATGTTACCACATATGTGGGTAACTCCATTTGATTTTCACCAAAGGGATTCCTTGGTTGGATTTATAAACAAGGTATGGAATCTATAATGAATTTATTAAAGTTATAAAGATATTTTAATGTATTTTTAGAGACAATGGCCTTGACATAATTGAAGAAGTGACATGGTGAGTTCCATTTTATAATAGAGGAGTAATGGAATTCTTGTCATTATAAAAAAAACTATTTTGAGGCCTCTCTTACATCATGAGCTTCCAATAATTTTATATTTCTGATAAAATATGGAATCTGTTCAAAATTATTACATACAATTTATTTTGGACATGTTTCTAGGTTATTTTTTACTTAAGTTAGTTTTTAATCACTAAGTAATCATGTTTTTACTCTAATCACTCTAATTAATTTCAAATACATTCACTAATATGTTTGGGAAAAAATAATTTGATGTTATTATAAATGAATATATTTATATATATAAGAAAATATTTTTTAAATATTATAATCAATAATGTGGTAGTAATAAAGTAAACTTTAATCCTGCAATCGTGTCGTGACTAACTGTTTCTAAATCAAAAATATGTACATGTATGTAAGGTTTTTATATGCAATATCCATTTTAAATTTGTTCCTAAATACAAAATGGGAATTATTTATGTAAAATTGATAAAATTAAACATTAAAACCAAATAAAAATATCACATAACTATTTAAATAAATTATATGAAAATGATTTTTTAAATTAAAATCTATTTTTTTCACCACTAATCTAAAAATGAAATTTTTCTAAAAAAACTCTATATTTAAACAAAATATAATATTGAAATTTGTAATTAAAAAATGAATTTTATTATATCAAATTAAATTTATAAATGTTTTTTTAATTAAGTTTATTATTGATCACAAAAGGACAAAAAGCTGGTTTACTTCCAAAAATTGTATTTTTAATCATCTAATTACTTGATAAAAAATTAAACATGTTGTTAAAAATATAATATGTATATAAACATTGTATAGAATATTAATAATTAATTATTATTATTATTCATATTTATTTTCTAAAATTTTATTTTATAAATATATCATTTAAATAATAATTATAAAATTTTGTGTCGTAGAAACATAGAGTTGTGTGTAAGGCAAGAAAGTCGACGATTCATGTAGTTCATGATTAACTTGTTTTAGGGTATAATGTAATTTTAACGAGGTGTATAATGCAATAAATTACATCAACATGTTATCTTATTTGAAAAAAATCTCCAAAACATGGTGTGTTACATGTTATATTCTTGGGGTGAAATATTTGAAAAAATTTTCGTCTTCACCTATTACTCAAATACCATGTTTCATGGTGATCGTTGAATTGATATACAAAAAATTAATGATTGGAATGAATTCATAGAACAAAAATCAAATAGTAAATATTATATCATTAAATCAATATCTAGTATACCAATCACCTCCACAATGTTGGGATCAACCTCATCAACAACCACTGGTCTGGTGAATTTAATTATATAGTTTACTAATTTGTTATTTTTGAAGTGTTATAAAATATTTTTGGGGTTGCCTTGAAAATTATTTTGTTACATGAAAAAGGTTGGTTTCCCCTATCATTATTTTTTACATAGGTTCCCTTTCTCCCTACTGCTAAATCATTTTTAATGCCCCCTTTTGTAAAATTAATGCAATATTATTCCAAAAATTTTGACTAGTAAAGATTTGAATTTTCTTTTAGGAATGATATTTTTCTATCACACCAGAATAACTGAAATCCATTCTCAACATTATATCTCTACTCCAATGAAACCTTGATGATTAATATGATTTCTCGAACCTGAGGGCCACTAAATGGTTCCCAAATCCTAGTGAGCCACATGGACTCAAGTAAATCTACTCTAATAGTAGAGGATTATTATTAAGATTAAAGGTATGTGGTATGTTCAAAGGGATATTATTATATCATTACAAGAGTAGAACAATAGTAAAATTAAATTAAAAATGGTGGAAGTAGTATAAAAATTATTAAATAGTGAAAAAATACATGAATAACAATGATCTATATAGTAATAAAGGTATTCAATTCATTCATATAAAGAAAGATGAAAATGTATTTCATATATCAATAATGTAGGAAAAAATGGATGAAAAACATCGGGATATTCAATTTGTACAAAATAAAAATGGTAAAAAAGGGGAAGAGTTTATCCATGCTTCATGAGCTCCAGCCCTGTCATCTGCTACTTATTCATTCCATTGTCAATCTAGAAGTAATGAATTAATAATGGGACAATTACCCTAGTGTAAAACTACATGAATGTCGTCTTCCTAAGTACCATAGTCTACCCAGATAAGTGGTGAGATAAACTCAGTAGTCTAACCTCAATGTTGAATATAACTATCTAATCTGTATATATAATATTTTAATTGAAGCTATAACAATGTAAAGAAGTAATAACAATAATAAATGTATTAGATTTTATTGCTGAATGGAATCAATAATTACCCCAATTACTTTGAAACATACCATTATAACTCATAGTAATAATCAAGTTTCATAATTCCAGGAATTAAATTTATAAGGGATGTAATTCCTAGTATCATAGAAATATTATGGATTTCATTGCATGTATCATGATTATAAGTTATGTAATTCCAAGAATCATAATAAGGGATTACATGAATGTATGGCATCACAATAGCATCCCATGTGATGTATTTCACATAATGGATCATTTTGGACACCATTCCATTATAGTATCACAGGGAACTTAATTCCCATATAGAATCATATTTATATAAGGGTATCTATTCACATATTGATGTAACATGTCCAATGACTTTCATTACCAATTTGATATAACTAATGTCTCCATACCCATTTATTTTAATAAATGAATAAAAGTCATCATTCGTACTCATTATAATTCATAGGGGTCTTCATTCCAATTCATTATGTTTATTACAGGTCTTCATTCTCTCATATCATATCATTAATAAATTACCACTGACTTTAATACGAGATAATGCATAGTCCCTTACTCATTATCATTTTATATCAAAAATTATTTAACCATTGATCAATTAAAAATGTGTGATGTGGTATTACCAACCACCACAATTCCATTCAATTCATTATAAGAGTTTTATCTGTGATAAAAAAACTTCATCCATATTTTTTATTTATAATAAACCAATATAGAAGGATGAACATACACTTCAATAGGTGCTTTGGACATATTCTCATGAAATCCATTTAGGAATGTAATTTGGTACAACTGAAGTGATGGATCCATCTATGGTATTCAATATCAAGGGGTATAACAAGATAATTGGGATCCACACTTGAAGACTAACTGAAGGTTGAAATAATTTATGTGAAATGCATGGTGAAACCAGTGTGCGCTAGAACTACACATATTTTAAAACATCCAAATAATAGGAAAAAATTATTGAACTCCATTCCAGGTACTATTACAAATCTCTTCATCCAATACAAACCTTTATTTTTATTTGTATTAGAAGAAATCCAAATTATAGATCAATGTAATAAAAATGGGGAAAATTTTTATTCACCTCAATAATATTGTCTAGGATAAGAGAAATGATGAACAACTAAAAGGTTAATAATATATTACTCGTAGCTATCTAACTAGACCAAAAAAATTTCAATAAGACAACAAATCATAAAATTTTAAATAATAATTGGTTAGAAAATGTGGGAGCTCAACATGATGATAGATCTAGTACAATCAATAGAAACAAGGAAAAAGAAGAGGATGGTTAAACATGAATCTCAATACTGGCGTTTTTGTAATTTTACCAGAAATTTATGTGTCTCATGGTTTGGATGCATGGTTCACCAAACTATGTTCAAACATTGATCCTCCCGTTTCATAATGAGATAACCTGTATGGTTAGGCCATATAATAATGGAAATCAGGCACCAATCATGAAATTCACCAGGGCTAAATACTACAGACATTTCAGAAAATCATGAAGCCCTAGGAGAATGGTTAGGGAAAACTGTGCATCCAACATCACCCCACTATCTTTCCCATCACGATTTAGATATTCCATGTAGATTGTGTTTCATAATTTCTACTAACCATGAAGACCAATTTTTTTCGACCACTAGTTAGGGATCAAATATACGAACAATCCACGAACACCCATGAAACCTATCTGAACCCACATGGAATATGTATAATGTCAATAATAAAGAACTGAAAACATTAAAAGGATCTGTACATAAGATAAAAAACAATAACTTATCTTTCCCCCCCACAAAAGGACTTTTCATAGAGTTCACCTTCTTTGGGTGAAAAATAATCTTCCTAGAATAACTCCATCTATAGAGCACATATGTCGGAATACCAATCAAAAATCTCACCATGTAATCATCCATGGAGCCCTAGTGATATTTTATAATCTAATAAATGATTCATAATGGATATTACTCTAATTAGGCATCATTGTCTAGCTAAACAAACCCATGATCAAAATTATGGGACATTTCGATATGGGAAGAGTGAATATATGAAACATAGAAGATAGAATACATGGAACTATACATTGAGGTAACAATGACTTCTAGTCTACCTTCGTGACTCTCTCCAATATCTAAAATATCATGAAGGGGTTCAATGATATCTTTCCTTTTCTCTTTATCCATGTTTTTTCATGTATGGGTGATGCATGTATGAAAACACAACCCCCGACCTCAGACTCTAGAATTTATTGACAACAATAGATAGAAGTTTATTGTCGAGACTGAGTTGTACTCATACACTTCCTGATAAGCCGCACGTACTCTAATGTATTTTGACCATTGTGAGGACACGGTATCACTTCCTATCATTCCTCTAACCAGTATATGGGTGAATATAATGACCTATCTTATAGGGCCTAATATAAATCCATTTGAATTTATCATGTTAACTGTTATTGTAGGAGAAATCATTGAGATGAATACTCTTCTTAAAATATTATAAAAAATAAATTATTAATTCTTGGAGAATGTTCTCTAAAATGTGTGTAGCATGTTCTAATTGAAAAGAAATATAAGGGTGGAAGGATGTTCTCAAAAGCATATATTTTCCCATACCCTTCTGCAACCCCTTCCAGAACCTCATAGTCAAACATAAATCCCTATATCAAATGATAGTACAAGGGACCACATTAAGTCATCTGATTTCATGAAAAATTAATATTTATAGGTCATCAACTGAGAATGTCTATTGGATAGGAAGGAATATGGAAAATGTGTCAGCCTTTCCCCAACGACCCAAAAAGTATGACATCCATGAGGGGTCCTTAGAATGAAGATGATAAGATCTATGGTAAAATTCCCTCATCTCCATTTTGGTACCTATAATGGTTGTAGGAAGATAATAGGTTACTGGTGTTACACCATAACTAGATGATAGGTGGGACACATATGGATTAAACCTATTATCTAATGCTTCATCCCTTACCACCACCATAGTCGACACATAACATGATACATATTTGAGATAATCAGGTGTAAATCCCTTTGTTAACCCTGATACTCATGAATCAAATCCACTATCATATCATTGGGAATTCGGATTATTTCCATGTATACACAAGATTTTGTCATCATAAATTGAACAATCTAGTGGTGGGTCCCCATAATTCATATTATATTGTAAAACCAACATTTTAGTGTCTAAAAATGGAATCATATACACCATCTATATAAGAGAATAGGTCAATGATAATGATGCTAGTATATAATACATATAAAGATATTAAACATAAATATGAAAATTAAAAATAGAATCATATGTTTCCATTCATTACTGGCCTCAAGAACTATTTGCATTTGAGTCCTCCCACTGAGATAATCTAAAATAGCATTACCATACATAGGAATAAATATATCCGCAAAGATAATGTACAATAGATATTTTACCGACTTTTCTTCCTATGATTTAAATCATGCTGAATATATATATATTTCTATGTATCTGGTGGTCTAAACACACCACAAAATTATATCATAGTAGTAAATGCCTCCAACATAGTAAGGAGTGTTGAATATCTGCTAACTCGAGATTTCATTTCATCTATTTCCTCTAATGAGGCCTCAACTATAGTGACTATTATACAATTTATCTATCATTATACCTAATATATACACCTAGAATAAGACTCGAGGCTTTAAAATAGTGTATATACCTCCATCCCATCTCTGAAAGACTCAGGATAAACACTGATGTCAATATAAATTTCATCCCATTAATGGAGGTCTCATAGGATTTAGACCATATAAATATCACACCCTTCCTATTTAATACAAAACAAGGTTATAATAAGCATTATTGGTAATGTAAAAAATATTTTTAGTGGGTGAATACCCAAAGGAGACTCAGTATATTAATGATTTTATTATGTTCCTCCTATGTAACCCTAATTCCCACCTTCTATGTTATAACTAAAACATTAGCCAATTATATAATGTGGCCTATTAAGTGAACCATGTCAATCTAGATATGACTTTTACTAATATTATCACACATTTGGTTATCTATTAGTTTATTAAAAATTATTTCCATATGAGTAGCATTGGCGTTATGATTATGAAAATACACCATGATTTCATCTACAAATACAACAACAAAATAATGAATTCAGGGAATGAAAAAAATATTAATCAACGAAAATATTATGGTTGGTGCTTTAATAATACTAAATTTAATAGTGAGATAACCATATTAGTTGTACTGATTATGGATAGTCATACATGGAATATAGGAAGGCTTGGCTCGAACATGAAGATATCCTGATCTCAGGTTGATCTTCAAGAATACCCATGTTTTTCTGAGCTCGTAAAAAAGACACCATTGTGTGGTAATGGATTCCAATTATTCAATATATTCATGTTCATCATTTAGTAATCCATGAATATCTAGATGTTTTCATCGACATATTTGGAAAAAAGTAATGTTGACCCCCTAGGAGATGTATTAGTCCATATAAAACCATTGGCATCCAAGTACTCAAGCAGAATATTGATCTATTGAAACTCATTATTAGTCTTCATTTAAAGATGAATGAATATTGGTTTATCTATTGGTAGTATATCAATAGTAAAATCTACCTACATCTTTGGAGGTAGCCTGAAAAATTCATCTGGGATGACATACATGAATCAACTATATACAAAATGGAACTCAACCTGACATAGTCCCTGATCGTTCCTATTATTCCTAGAAATATTAGGGTCACTCCACCTAAACAATGATTCCCTAGTACATCTCTATTACCATGGAAATCCTACAGTCCCTTATTAATATATATACCTCGATCTAGTTAGGAAATGGACTCCCTATGGAAATAACAATCGATATAGGCCTGATAGGGGACTAACCATTCCATACTAAGAAAGACATCAAAACTATCATATAAAGGATGAATGGGTCCCATAAAAAGTCATGGATTCCTAAATCAAGAGTTTATTCTTCACACCAGAATACACTTTGTGATAATAAAACCAATCGCGTTTCAAACATCTTAACAGGCTGAGAGTGATCAACATTTAGTATCAGACTTTTAACAGTAGGAACAAATATCAAATATTTGATGCACCAATTAAAATAAGAAGAATATATTTTATAAGAAAGTAGAATAATACATCAGATATTAGATAGCCTGGAATTATGTTCCTTTGGTATAGGATGCACTGAATGGATAAGTCTTGATCCCTATCCATGCGCTCCAACCTGACTATATAGTGTGATTTTTTATGTTTGGCACTAAAAATATAATGTCTATCTACCAATTCCAAGACGAAATCCTATTCATGTATAGCTAGTTTTACTCTAGCTGACTACATGGAATAATGATATAATACCTTCTTCTAAATATGGAGATTAAATAGATCCTCTCCCCCTCTTCATTGATGGGATGGTCTTGTATAATCATTGAGGTTGTGTAGAATCTCCATTTTCATGGTACTCAATAAGGTATTTGGTACACTATGAATTATTATTCATAGGATTTACACGTTGAGTACATTACAAGTAGCATTACGTGGGTGTTAACTAGCTTCTACATCTCACGTGCACAAACTCTAAGAATTTCATCTTGATCACTAGTAGAACCACTAATTTTAAAATGTTCAAAACCCCCCTGACACACACCGTTATCTTCCCTCTGGTTCTTCTTTTTGATGAGGTCCTAGATCATTATATCTAATATGGTAGTCAATCATAATTTAACTACTTATTGAAGAATATTATTTTTCAAACCATCTTTATATCATCTCACTTTCATTGGCTCGTCAACTCTATAGATAAGCGTATATAGTAGAATCTCTCTAAAAAGTGATGAATAGTCCATAACAATATTCAAAATATAATGTACTTTCATGAAATCCCGATATGTATTGGGATCTTGAATCTTATGTACTATATAATTGATGATGATCGATTGGATGACCCTTAACACTGCTTCCTAATACTGACCATCCTGATTTAGAATATCCCACTTGATTTTTTTGGATCCTCTCAGTAGGCATATAGAGGTATTCTCTATCCTATAATGAGGTGTATATAGAAACTTGAATATAGATATGAACATATCAAATCATTTATCCAAATCATCTGGTCCTCTATACCACCAAAAAATGTGGGTGGATTCCTCTATTGGAACAATCTAGTCAACTCACCCAAAGAAGGGGATGAATGTGCAGCTCCATGAATTGTGTACCCAAGATGCAGGAAATCCCATCAAAATTGGGAATTATCAGCCATTATGTGAATAAGAAGATGTTACATATGAGTCACTACATTATGTATAAATTTTTTCTTTTGGCCAAACACTTCTAGTTATTTTTTTCATCTCTCTCCTAGCGTACAACGGGAGGATGTCATGGTGGAATTAGTATATGATTTCAATTAAACTCCTGGGATGATGTTTAATCTTTTAATATTCCATAGATATAGAAATAGAATCAGTAAAAATAATTTCTATGTCACAGTATTATACTTCTTCTAGTTTAACTAGTCATGTTTTCGTGATTATACATTTATATTAAATTATTGAAGCAACCTACAACCCACAACTAAAGAAGAGACTAGTTTAAGCTATGATTTCTTCAATTTAAATTTCATTTAATTTATATTTTTATAACACTATTATTAATTTTTTTGAACCAAATGGTTCTATACTTCTGATCCATAATGGAACATACACCATATGAATGGAAGTATGGTGTCCTTTCATACCATACTAAAACATGTTTCATTCCATGTGACCATTAGTCCATGACTCAATGTTCCATTATTTTCTATTTAGGGTTTCTAGTATAGCCTGTGTAAGAAAAAATTGTCACGTTATAGAAGAAAAAATACATACAAACTCTTTTTTTATTAATTGTATGCAAGAATAATTATCTATTGAAATTTTTATTTAGAACATTCAAATTACTCAAGGAAATCATAGGTAATGAAAATCAAATTTTTTTCGTATATGGAATGGAATATTCATGGCATGTGGATCTCTTATGATGTGCCTAAATGATGCATGCTCAATGCTTAAGTTACCTCATCTAAATGGGAAAAGGAAAAAAATAATATTTCTTAATCATACTAATAGAAACTTCACAATTAATGATTATAACAAAACAATGGAATCAAATTAATTAAAATAAGAAAATAATCATAAAAAATAAAAAACTATTTAAGGAAAAATAGCATTTATTTGTACATCAGCCAGCTACTCCCAGTCACAGATCTTTGTAGGACCCCGGGACACCCTGAGAGGGGAGGGGTGAATCAGGGTGACAACTTTTTCTTTTAAACTGACGGATCTTGTTCCCACGTTGGTAGGAACTCGTTAAACCTGTCTGATGGATATGATCAGTAAAAAAAATTCACATGCATAGAGATAAAACAACTATTTTTACATGGTTGACCACTAAGGGCTACGTCCAAGGAGAATACGCCAACAGGTTTTCAGTCTTACCAGAATCCACTATGCTTCACTTGCTGTAGATTACAAAGTTTCGGGTACATTCACTTTGTCCCAGGCTCACTGCCTTTACAAAGGTTCAGGGATTGCTCACTGCTTCCGTCAGGTCACTCTCGTTGACTCCCCCTGGCTCAGTTCTTTTGGTGAAGTCCCACTCAGTTTATAGACATGGAGGTCTCTTCAATAGATGTGCATTGAAGTTCTTTGTCTCCTGTTCAGTGTGAGACTTTTCTTGCATCAGGGTTCAGAGTTGATGCTCATTTCAGTCCAATCCTTCTTCTTTAGTTCAATGACTGAATACACAAGATCCCCTTTTCTTCGTTTTCCTAAATCACAATCACTTATGTGATGGCTTAATAAATGATGCTCAGCTTACTTGGATTCATCAGAATCAATTCACCATGTATGCATGAGATCATTCATGTATCATTTAGATTTCTTCTTCAATCTCACTTTGCACTGAATGAATCGGGAAATCTTCCAGCTTTCATTCAGCTACAAAAAGACCGGCGGGCTTCAGCAGTACCTGGCATGCTTCTCCATGCCCGGCGCGCAAGTCTCCATACGGTGCGCAAGTCTTCGGCGCGCAGGTATCACCAAACCACCTATGCGACACTGACTTGCTCAACTCTTAACCTGCACGACTAACTTTTTTTCTCACCCAATACTCCTTGGGCATGCAACCAACAACCGGTACACAACTTCAAATATTGGAGTGCACGTCCACCTGCGCGACAACAAACAATACTTGCGTGACTTCCACACCAGCTCGACGGGAGCTCTGATTTTTCTAAGTATTGAACTCCCTCGTAAATGATGAGGGGTGGTCCAGTATTTATAGGCAATTTGACCACCCTGCACGACGGTGAACAAGTCAACCATCAGCGCGCAAGTCTCGGTGCGCAGGTCTCCCCCCTGCTAGTCACTCTGGCGACCAACTTCTAAACATGCGCGGACCTATTTCCTATGCCAAATTTTGATCTTCTGATATCGAAAAACCATAGGTGCACAAGTTATCAAGCTTACAAGGCATCAGCGCACAAGTTTTTTTCACGGAGCACAAGTCACCTGAGCGATCTCACCAAAACATGCGTGACCCTTATCCCATTGGAATATTTTGATGATTTTATCTTCAAAATCATATGGCGCGCAAGTTTCCTATCATCCAAGACCTTGGTGCGCAAGTCCCTTTTCCAAAAAACACTTTTCTTTATTTGTGTATTTTCAGGCCCAAAAATATGGCAAACACTGGGAAACAACGCCACCTTGTATATGCTCTTTTTGACCACCTCCAAATCATCCATTCCTTTGTCGATGTTCCTTGAATAAAACATGGATCATTATCCACAGTCCTTGAACTTGACATGCCACCATGGGATCTCCTTTGTCAACAAAATTTTATGTAATTTGTTTGCTTTGTCAACAATCACAATCACCTCAAAATAACTTCTTCATGGTGATCTGTGTCCTTCAGAAACTCTTCTGCATTTATCACAAACTCCACTATTGTGATATGTATTCGTTGAAGGAATAACTTTAGCATCATCATCTTCTATGACAATGTGATGTGCATGGCTATCTCAAAATCCCAATCCCCGCATGACCATCTTAGAATTCCAATCATTTTCACATTGTCTTCTTCATCAACCGTCATGATCTACTTCATGCAAACCATATGATTCAATTCATCAAGAAGTCTCTTTCATAGTTCTCATGATATCATGATTAATTTCATGGTCTTCATAAAATCCCATGGTTCTCATTAAATAATGAGGAATTGCATGGTCTTCATCAAAACCCGTGGTTCCCATGCAATATGGAGGAATTGCATGGACTTCATCCAAATAATGTCTTTCTTCTTTAATCATACTCAGATGGATTACACCTCACATTCTTCATTTTTGTAAACAATGTATCACCTTTGACACATGTTCTTTGAACTTATGATCAATACAACAATCGTCTGAATTACCATTCCTCTACTTCATCAGAATACTTCATGATCTCCTTCATTTGGATCATCCATTCCTCCATTTCATTGGAGTACATCTTGATCTCCTTCATTTTGATCATCACTGGAAACTATTGACATCTAATACAAAATTATACACAAAGTGGTTCCAACACTCTTTACATACCCTTATGATTCTACTATCTATTGTTTCAATATAGTATGTTAATAAAAGAAATCCACGACACCACTTTGTGACGTCCCATTCCTGGGTTCCTATCAAAGGTTCCTCGAGCCTAGTGGGCCAAATGGACTGATGAAAATCTCTCTAAATACGAAGGGATTAATAGTTGAAGAAAGGTCGTGGGGTGTGTTAGTGTGGAGAATATTCCTTCATTAAGAGATTAGCATAATGTTATAATTGACAGAAAACTGGAGGAAGCATATGAAAATTAAAAAAAGAAAAAATAAACCTTAATATCATACCATTGTATTATAGTCAATAAACTAAAATGAATCATATATAGAACAATGATATTATATTTAATTTACATATATAGATGGAAATATATGATAAAATTAAATAATAAATAAATGTAGTACAAGTTAAACCGAAGGTAAGAAGATTGAGAATTTCTATCCAAACATCCCGAGCTCGAGCACTGTCTTCTAGTAGAATCTCCATTCTGTGCAAGGATATTAGTGACACAACTGTAATGAGGTGGTACCCCTTATCTACACCTACATGAATGTAGTCTTCTTGTGTACCCTAGGAATCTAAGATAGAGTTTGACATAAAATCAGTTGTGTACCACCAATAACACCTAATAATTTATATTCTATTTATATAGAATGGTAGTGTGAATGTATAACGAGGTAAAGATATAATTACAACTGTCATGAACCAGCCTAAGTCAACCCTAATCCAGTCACCCTGGTCAACCCTCAACACGCCCCGAGAGGTGTTCTCGATCCTCCCAGGATGGAAACAAGCTCCAGCGGAATTAATAGAGTACACAAAGGAACAATTTCGACCATATAGAAATAATCAAACAAACAAAAGAAATAAATGGATAGCCAAAAATACATTTATATACAAATTTAACAAAACAATATTTGTACAAGAAACTGAAATTAGAATTAAACCTACAACTCAACTGATCAAACCAGATAACTAACTAACTCGTTTTGACACCACTGGTCACTATCCAACACAATGATCACACATCTCCCAAGGTGACCAAACTCGATCTGAAGCCGACACAAGGGATAAAAACAGAAGAAGACTATAGTCGTGAGTATTAAAACTCAGTAGGTTATCCCAATATTCTATTACCAATGGAATTCCATGAAAATAAAATAAACATCAATTTATAGTTTTAAATACAAGATATAATAGTATTTTTTTCAAATGAGGTTCCATGCTATAATAATTATCAGACAAAAACATGCATGTTTAATAAAAAAAATGCGAGTGACGATTTTTCAAAGATGTGCAACATCAAAATGAAAATAGTTCTTCCAGTGGGATACTTTAAAGAATAATAAATTCTAAATAAATAACACACACTACAAAATTTACCAACCAAACACACAGTATGATGACGGTGATTACATAATATCCAATGAGCATAACTCATAGGAACACCCCCAGGCACTAGTTAGTTGTGAGCCCCAGGTACCTCTTATCTCTGTGAAAGTAAGAAAAATAAATATCAGTTCTCATGAACATGAGCCCCTAGTGGGGAGAATAACCATAACCTAGTGGTCCCCCAACATCATCAGCATCATAGCTTAGTTAGTGTTGTCATCGTCAAACTTGCTACGTGAAACATGGGCCAAACCTCACAGAATCACTAGCATAATAGTACACATCCGCCCACCTAGATACCTGGTATTCCCTTTAGTTATAAATCGTGTTACACATATTATCATATATACTTTTCACATAAAAATTCCATTAACATACCATAATCACACAACAACCCGCAAACATGCTTCACATTTCTTTCAAGAATCAATAAACCACTATAAAGTTTCGCAAAACAATCTCCAGAAGTATAACAAGGTCTTACAAATAAAATCCATTAAAAATGATATTTAGAGGCCAAAAAACCTTATATATCATATCAAGGCATCATTTGTAGCCCCATAAACAATTAATAAATCAATTTCATGGACCATAAAATGGACACAAATGATTGAACATAAAATACACCTGGAAACCATTTTTTTAAATAAATGTCAAACATGCCTTTAAGGATTTCTCAAAACAAACATTTGAAAAAGGTATGAATATTAATTTTTTTATGGATGTGTATACACACCGTTTAAAGCATAAAACAACATCATAAATCGCTTATAATACTTATTTACATATTAAAAAAATAACCATTTTCATAAAGATGTGAAACTATCCATTTTCCAGCAACTGGGCCATAATATCTTGTAAACCAAAATCCATTTGTTTGTAAATCCAAATCCAAATTGGAAATCCATATAAAGAACCAAAAAATTCACTTTTCATTCTTCCAATACATTTATAAATCCAAATAAATAATTTTTAAATCACACTTAACACATAAAAGACAACCGAGAAATTTTCCGAACACAAGACATGCATTTTTAAACAAAATAATTTGTTGTAAGAAGATAAAAAGGAATTAAGCCCCAATTGCATGAAATATTTTATTCAAGATTTTGAAAAATTATAAAAATTCCAAAAAAAACCTTCTCAACCTCACAAACCAAGTGAAAAAGATAGCATAACATTTAAACAATCACTTTGTGTTAACTTTGATGACAAAACAACAATACCTATCACAAAAAAGGCTTAAACAAACATTTTATACATGAAGAAAATTATATAAAGGATTAAAAATATTAATAAACATATATATCAGTTGATAATGATATTAAAATGATGAATATTTAATGATAAAGGTATGGGCAAAGGATATCAATCCTCAAATCCTTGTCATAAGGGAAACACACACACTAAATCACCATCAGAGGGTTTACAAATCCTAAACCTATGACGAACAGGCCCAAATGAATTAAAAACCCATCCAAAATCAATGAATAACATAACCCTATGTCGAACTGGACTAGGGGAGATTATAAAACAAATAAATAATGAATGGAGGAAGAAGATTTTGGATAAAGGACAAGGAATCTCACCTTTTCAACTAGATATCTCTTCGTATTCCACTGGATATGCACCCATAGATAAAAGGTAATGGCCTGAAACATCTTGTAGATACTATTATGGTCTGGAATAACCTTGAAAAGTAGATTGGGGGACAACATACTACGAATTGATTGATTTATGAATGATACAATTTACCTTTTCAATTCTGGACGATTTGAGAGACATTGAGAATGTTTCCACACCCCGCTACTATTCTGAGCTCCAAAGAAGGAAAATAGATAATAGGGTGAGGATAGTGATATTTTCTTAGTGAGGGAGGTGGAATCACCGAAAAATATTAAATATTGATTTATATAAATAAAACAAATATTGATTTATATAATGTAAACAAATTATTTTTTTAAAACAGGAAATGGGCCCATGGGTTGGCCAAATGCATAAATAAGTTACCCCAATTCACCATTATTATAAATTTTTAAGGGGTCCAAAATGATATTTTAGTTTGAATATATCTGTTGAGGCCATGTAGGAAGTGTAATGGGTGAAAAATGTTTAATAAAAGGAGTTACAAAAGAAACAAATATGGTTCTTAAAACTGAAAATGTGCTCACGGTTGGCCCAAATCATGAAGTAACCACCCCTTCTCCAAAAACTCCTAAACAAGCAATGGGAAACCCAAATAATGGTGATTAGAAATAGATGAAACGTAAAAAATAAACATTAATCTAACACCAGACCCAATAAAAGTATCCGGATTTTAAATTAACCGGATCAAAACAATGACATGAAAAAACGCGAGTGACAATTCTCCTCAGCATTAATGCTTTCCACCCTCGGAAAGCCATAACACTTTCCATGTGAAGGATAAACACCTATGGATTATTTATCAACATGATCAAACCTATCAATCTAGTGAAATATCATTTTCCATCAACATAACTTAATCCTCATTCCCAAGCAAAACACAAACTCACAACCAATTTGTGAAAATCAACGGAATGGTCAAGCCACCACCTCCGTAACTTAGCCAAGAACCCAATTATTCGGCCTTCTACAAATGAAACAAACAATAACCCAAAATAAAGAGCACTCAATAAAAACAAGGAATCTTGGGTCATATAGAATGGACACCCCAAAATCAATAAACAACTATCACTAGAGAATTTAATAGGTGGAAAAAACAAAGAGACATGTGGTGGGTCTCCCCACCTTTAGAACCCATCTAGAAAAAAAACAAACAGTCAACATTACCTCACATTCACAAGTCCAAAAAAACCCTCCCACAAAAACCCAACATCCAAAGTTAAGAGCGTCAAAAAATTAACATATAAACAACCAACTACCGAACAGAGGGGATGAGAACTTGGCCAACACTTTCAGCACAGATTTGGAACCCCACCACACAGGGAGGGGAGGGAAGGGGACCCAATAATTTATCCACTGGAACCACAAATAAAACCAAATAACTACCCAAAACTCTCCACCTACAAATAGGTAACACCAATACCACACCCGATTTATAGAGGCGGTCCAAAAAGGGACATTGATCAGAATCCTGCATCCATGAAGGCATAACCAAAGACACTGTGTGAGGGGTATGTCCACCACACTTATTGTGAAAAATGGAAATTCATAGTAATGAGGAACCACAATATATACATAGAAACTACCATACCACAATTTTGGAGGAAGTAGACTAGTCAAGCACCTCAAACCTGAGTATATTTCCTAACTATGTGAAAAGTTTCACTCTGAGGCCTATGGCTGGAGCCATAAATCATGAAGCATCTATTTCCCCATAGTCAGGTGCTAAGTATCACAACACTCAAAAAAAAACTAAACTGCTCAAGAAAACACTTTCATATAAATAAGAACTCATAGATACATACCAAAATTATATTACACTCGGAACGAGAAGAAGAATGGACAAAGAATAAAGCTAAAAGCATCAACATCAATGAACACAAATGCTTTTTCCATAAGAATTATCACGAACTGGAATCACTTTAAATCGATCCCAAACATATCCCTATTTAAAATGAAGGGATGATGAATTATATTAGGAGGTGGATATTTATTAGGAAACATGTGGAATAATCCAAAGGGTTATCAATTGGAAATATTTCAAACATAGAACTTTCTCTGGCCACATCACAACAACCAACACATCTTTAGAAACCCACTGATCATTACTCCAAAACTGAGCCACCAATAAGCTCACATCTCTAGATGCAACAAGTGTAAGAATTATAGATCATATGGAATCATAATGAATAAACAAAACATCTAAGATATTATATAAATCATCCACATAACCATCAGTTTCAAAAAAAACACCACAATGTTTCAGCTAAAATCACATTTGAAAAAAAAACTATCATGGTGGATTTTCACATTCACCAATGGTGTTTCATCAAGTCTCACTCAAATGATCATTTACGTGCCATCCCAGTAAATCATCAACCATTCCATATAGTCCATTCTTCTAGATATCAACAAAACCATGAATGTGAGAACCCATGAAAACACCAAAGGCTAAAACAAAACAACATCATTCCAAAAATCATGTACCGTAAAAAAACACCAACCACCAAGTCAAAAATGTTTTTCATACTCCACAAAAAAACCACACTTAATCAAGAAACTTTTGATAAAAAAAATTTATTTCATTTAATAGAACTTACCAAAACAAAAATTCTTTTACAAAAAGCCCATTCACATTATTAAAAAAAATTCAACAAGGTCTCTTTTCATAATCTGACAAACACAAAAGCCAAAACCGCTTTCCAGAAAAACACCAGCAACAAAAAACCGAATTAGAAAAACCTATTCATCAGATTCAAATAATTTTCAACAGCCCAAAACACCAAATTTAGAACAATGTTTCAGAATCAGTTTATAATGATTCACACTTTCGAAATAATTTATTTCATCAAACCAAAAGTTTAGATTAGGGAAAATCCAATATCGTTAAATCATTTCCACTTCCTCAAAGAAATTTTTTAAATAAACAAAACCTTACCAAACACCATTCTTATATTTAATTTTTGAAAACCACTTCTCTACTTATCCAAATCCAATCCTTCCATTAAAACCCATTTCCATAATTCTCTCTAAAGGATTTTCAAAATAAATTTCAGAATTCATGAAAGGTCAAAAAACCCACAAAAGGGAACTAGTGTCAGTGGGTGACTTGACCATATGGTTGGCGGCCATATATCAAACACAACACCAACAGATAGAGACTTATTAAGATCCTGCCCCGAATCCAAATGGATTTCCAGGCTCTACGAGCTCACAGATTCTATTAGTCAGAGTCCCCTTGTCAAATCCCATCACCAAACAATCAACAAGAACAATAGACACAAATAAAACTAGAATTCCCATGGAAAACTGAGGATCAGAATGAGCAGGATTTCATGACACAATTCCCACACATACCCCTCAAGTCCCAAAAAATCCAACTATATATATATTGACATCCTTTAATTACAATGGATCTCGAAAAAGGATGGTCTGCTATGACCCGACCTCCTCTGATACCATTTTGTCACAAACTGGCCTGAGTCGACCCTGAACCGGTCACCCAGGCCAGCCCGCAACAAGCCCAGAGAGGAGTTCCCGACCTTCCCGGGATGGCAACTAGAACCAAGGTCATCAATAGAGTACACAAGGGAACGATTTCCCCCATATATAAACAATCAAACCAACAACAGAAATAAATGGACAGCCCAAAATACATTTATATAAAAATTGAACAAAACATTATTTTTACAAGAAACTGAATTTCGAACTAAACCATCAACTAAACTGACCAAAAACAATAACCAATTAACTCCATTTGACACCACTGGTCACTATCGAACACATTGATCAAATGTCACCCAAGGTAATCAAAATTGAGCTGAAACCTGCACAAGGGCTATAAACAGAAGAAGACTATAGTCGTGAGTATTAAAACTCAGTAGGTTAGCCCGATATTCTATTCCCATTGCACATCATTTAAAATAAATGAAACATAAATTTTTAGTTTTAAATAAAAGATATAATAATATTTTTTTCTAATGAGGTTCCATGCAATAATAATTATAACAATAAATAATACATGTTTAATAAAACAATGCAAGTAACAATTTTTCAAAGAGGTGAAACTTCAAAATGAAAATAGTTTTTCCCAAGGGATTCTTTAAAAAATGTATACATTTAAATAAATAACACACACTACTGAATTTACCAACCAATTACACCATATTCCAACGGTGAGTACAAAATATCCAATAAGAACAAATCACAGGAACACCCCTCGGAACTAGTAAATTGTGAGCCCCATGTACCTCGTATCTCGGTGAGAGTCACCATAATAAATATTTGTTCTCGTGAACATGAGACACTAGTAGGGAGAATACCCAAAACCTAGTGGTACACCAACATCATCAAGATCATATTTTAGTTAGTTTTGTCATCGTCAATCTTGATATGTGAAACAGGGGCCAAACCATACAAAATCAATAGTATGCCAGTACACGTCCGCCCACCTAGATACCTGGAATTCCCTTTTGTGTTTAATCATGTTAAACATATTATCAATTACACTATTAACCTAAAAATTCCATTACCACACCATAATCACACAAATAACCCATGAAGATGCTTCCCATTTCTCTCAAAAATTAAGAAACCGCTAAAATGATTCGCAAAACAATCTCGTGGAGTATAACAAGGCCCTGCACAAAAAATCCGTTCAAAAATCATCTTTTAAGGCCACAAAACCAAAAATAACATATCAAACCAGATTTATCATCACCAAAACCAACTAATAAATCAATTTCATGGACCATAAAATCTACCTAAATGATTAACCATAAAATACACATGGAAACCCTTAAAAAAAAGCCAAACAGGCCTTTAAGGATTTCTCAAAACTAACATTTGGAAAAGGTATGCATTTCAATATTATTAAGGATGTGTATAAACCCAATTTATAGCAGAAATAAACATTCATAAATCTTTTATAATTCTTATGTTACATATTCAAAACAGAACAATTTTCATAAAGATGTGAAACGTTCCATTTTCCGGCAACTAGGGCCAAAATATGTTGTAAAACAAAACCCATTTGTTTGTAAAACCACATCCAAATTGGAAAGCCATATAAGGACCCTAAAATATCACTTTCCATTCTTCTAATACATTTATAAATTAAAAAAAAATAACTTTTTAATCACACTTATCATATAAAAGCCAATCGGGAAATTTACCGAACACATGACATGAACTTTTAAACAAAATAATTTATTTTAAGAAGCTAAAAAGAAATAAAACCCCAATTGCATGAAATATTTTATTCAAGATTATGAAATATGTTAAAAATAACCTAAAATAGGTTCTCAACCTCCCTAACCAAGTGTGAATGGTAACAAAAGATTTAAAAAAACTCTTGGTGTGCACTTTCATGACAAAACAACAGTACCTATCAGAAAACAAGTCTCAAACAACCATTTTACACACTAAGAAAATTATAAAAAGGATTAAAAATAATAATAGGCATATATACCAGTTGGGGAAAATATAATAAAAATTAAAATTTAATGATTAAGGTATGTGTAAAGGATATCCTACCTCAAATCCTTTTCGTAATGGAAACGCACATACGAAATCACCATCCTAGGGTTTAAAAACCCTAAACCTTTGAAGAACAGGCCCAAATGAATAAAATACCCATAAAAAATAATCGAATAACATAACCCTAAGTAGAACAGGACCAGGAGAGATTATAAATCCAATAAATAATGAACGGATGAAGAAGATGGGGGATAATGTATAAAAAATATCACCTTTTCAGCTGGAAATCTCTTCGCATTCAACTAGATCTGCACCCTTAGATAAAAGGTAATGGATTGAAACTTTTTATAGATACTTCTATGGTCTGGGAGAACCAGGGAAAAATGATTGGTGGCCAAAAAATTATGAATTGATTCATTTATGAATGATAAAATTTTCCTTGTCAATTCTGGACGATTTGAGAGTCATTTAGAATGTTTCCCCACCCCGCGACTATTATGACCTCCAAAAATGGTAAATAGTTAATGGGGATGAGGATAGGTATATTTGTTTCTCGTGGGAGGTGTAATAATTGAGAAATATTATATATTTAAATAGATAGATAATAAACTAATATTTTGTTTTGAAATTGGAAATGTGCCCTTGGGATGGTCCAATGCTTAAATAAGTAACCCCAATTCACCAGGATTATTAATTCTTAAGGAGTCAAAAATGCTATGTTTGTTTGAATATATCATTTGAGGACATGTTTGAAGTGGAATGGGTGAATTATTTTTAAAAAAAATGGAGTTATAAAAGAAACAAATTTGATTTTTAAAACTGGAAATGAGCTCACGGTTGGCCGAAATCATAAAGTAACAACAATTTCTCAAAAAAAACTCCTAAACAAGGAATGGGGAAGCCAAATTAAAGTGATTATACATAGATAAAACCTAAAAACTCAACATTATTCTAACATAAGAAACAAGAAAAGTATTGGTATTTTAAATTAACACAAATACATGAAAAAATGGGTGTGACAATAACCTTTAATGGATGGCTCTTGTTCCTAAAAAACAATGCCAATGCTACCTGATTCGGCCCATTATAGAATAACATTGAATAAGTATCAATGGTCACAAAGATATTATCACATTAAAAATAAATTCAATGCCTACAATTATTGTAGTATATGGTAGTCCATCCCGAGTATCATGACTATAAGGGACACCATGCATAGTATAAATGTAAGGGACAACCTGCATGTAAAGAATCGCAATAGTTTCACATGATAAACCATGCCAATAAAATATATCTAGGGACCCTATGCCCATATAACATCACAAGAAATTTCATGAACATATTATATCAAATTTATATAATGGTCTCCATTCCCATATCGATATATCATGTCTATGGTTCATTATTTCCAATTAGATATAATTAGGGTCACCATGGCCATTTAGTATAATACATACTTAAGGGTATTCCTTCCCATTCATTTTAATTAACATGGGTCATTATTCACATTCATTATATCTATCAAGGGTAATCATTCACATATGTTATGTCATTAATAAATAAAAATAGGCATTAATATGATATAAGGTATAATCCATGTTATCAATATTAATTAATATCAACAAGAGAGTGACCATTGTTTAAATTAAAATTGGTGACAGATGATTACCTTTAACACCCCGAAATTGTTATGAGATATATTTTCTATCTTCATTGATGTGTTTCCTTATACGCTACATCATGTTTAGCTAGTGCAACAAGCAACACAAGCTTAGCAAGTTCTATACACATCACTATGCTTGTCTTGTGTTACACACAATTTCATGTTCTTTTTATTGATTTCAGTACATGAATGATGAAGATCAAATGTTCAAATAAGTATTATTATGTTACATTATAAACAAGACATTATAATTCCATATATGAATATTATTAAATAGATTATGATGATATTCTATACCCATGTTAGTATAATTAAATATTTAGTGAAAAATTAATTATAAATGAAAATAAAACCATTTTTAAATAATTTTTTTTCTATAAAACCATTTAAATAAAAATAGTTGAGTTCATAAAAAAATAAAATAAATTTTAATTTATTTTATTAATAGAAAATATATGTAATATATTCAACCTATGGATTAAATCCCATCTTATATTTTTTCTGATCATGATAAAAGAACACATTCAGTTTTTATGATAAAGTAGTATTTTTTTTAAAAGTAGTATCTCTTCCTTTTGATGGAAGACCCAATTTAAATAATGTTTTCATGAAGTTTTTATATTATATTTTTAAAAATCATCTTATTTTTAATTTTAATATCAAAAATAACATATGGTGATTTTTGGTATTTTTCTGAAATGTTTCCATTTTTTACTAGTCGTGAAAAAAATATCGCATTATAGTTAAATATTGATTCTTTGTTTAAATAAAAATAATTATTTAAAATTACTGTTAATGTCAAAAATATATAGATAATATATATATATTAATCCAATGTATGTCATTGGATTAATTCTTATAACAGATTCAGATATTATTTTTTGAACATTTAAATGACTCTTTTATTCTCCTTCTGGCAACAATTTCGGGATTAGGAATTATCGTATTTTTAACACTTATATGAATTAATTTTTGAAAAATGGACATATTTTTTTAGTATGTATGTAAAATGAGTTCTAATTGGATGAACAAAATTTTTTTTTGGAATAATATCTTTTGAATTTCATTTATCACAGTTAAGGGTAAATATGGTGATTAAAGGGAAATATAAAATTGCAATAATGTAAAATTTCTGAAACACTTTTAATAATTTAATTATATATGTGTGTATAAAAAATAATCCATTGGAAAAAATATGATCATTTTTTCACCACATTTGTATGATTAGGACCGATATTATATTTTATTTAAGAGGGAGCTGAAAATGGCATGTAAAAATTTTAATAATTATATAATTTTTAATAAGAGGATATATAAGTGGTAAGATCTACTAAAAATATTTAATAGAAATATAAAATTATTATCTACATTATTATAATATATATATATATATAGACACTAAATAATTAATTTTAATAGTGACATAATAATTATGTCGAAAATGATTTATTAATGAAAAAATCAAATAAATTATATAAATAATATTAAACTAAAAATATTTTGAACAATTATATGGAATCCACTATTTTTTGATGATTATGACAGTTTAGTGATGAGTAAATGTAATTTTTTGAAGGATTTATGTTGTTGTGATTTTCAAAAATGTCATGAACTAAATATAGTCAGAATTAACAAAAAGGAGATTTTAAATTACATATTATTTTATTAAATATTAAAAAGATCATTAATATATATATTTTGGGTAACAAACTAGGTTAATGTTAATTATTTCATATATATTCTAATATGTTTTTAGTTGGAATTTTAATGTAAATATATTAACCCTGTAGTGTAAAAATGAATGTTGTCATGGTAAGAGTTAAATTGTTTAACTAAGGATTAAAGGAAAAATATGAGGTTAATATTGTTGCCTAAAGATGTCTAAAATTAAATTTTAAGTGTCATTTTACCCTTAATCATCTCAACATATTCATATATCACTTTTTAGTTGATTGAAATTGAACGTATAATTATTAAATATTAATTGTTTTTTGAGTTTCCTAAAGTGCCCCTCCCCCTGATATAAAAGGACACTTATCCTTATCTACTATTCACGCCTCTAAAACACTTTTTCATAAAAAAATATCTATTTCTCATATAAAAATCCTTCAATCCATTCTAAAGGAAATTAATTTTTCACAAATCAATACTAAGGTGTCCTTTTGAGAAAATCAAAAGAAGACACTCGAAGAACTGTAATTGTTTAAAAAACTCTTTCAAAGTTAATTTCTTATTGTACATCCTTTTACTATTAGTTTTCGATAATAAAGAAATAAATACCGAATATACTATATTCTTATATGTTTTTATGGTTATAAGAAAATGATATGAACCATTTTACCCGTCCTATGATAAATTATATCAACATGAATGCTTACGATTTGATTAGAATCTCCAAGCTGCTGTGTAAACTATTTTTCATCTATACATATGTTTGAAGCATATAATGATAAATATAAAAGATATAAATAATTAATATGAAATGTTAAATATTACTTATGATTAATACACAGACTAATTTTATAATATTCATCCATTTAGTGAATGATATTGTCACTTGTATAAAGGTATTGCTTACCATCTCCACGACGTGATGAGAATTATTCTACACGTTGACTATTCAAGAGTTATTATAAAAAAATATAATGAATATGTTTTTAATATATGAAATAATAATATTAATTTAAAAATATATATATTCCATTTACTTTCTCCCATTCAACATAATACGAAAACATAAAAAATATTCATGTGTACGTATGACCTACCATCTCTATGAACAATGTATTATATTTCATCTATCTATCTATTATATAAATGAATATAATAAATATATATGGTATATTAGTCATTATTTAATTCTTTATGTAATTAAATAATTATATATTTAATAATATCACTAATAACAAGTCCAAACACATACTATAAACAAAGAAGTTATTACCCAAAATGTTGCTTTAACATGGAATTTATAAATAAAAATGTAATATAAATCATAAATGAATGTTATATAATATCAGAAATATTATTAAGATTCATTTATAAGTTATTAATAAGATTAAAACCACTATATAAGAGTTTAAAACATTTTTGAGGTTAATCATACCTATGATAATGGATTTATGTCTCACCTTTATTTGAGCATGACAAATATCTTATACACTACTTATATCATATAATGGGTGTAGATACATCGAAATAATGTATTATATTTATCATATTAAAGAGACTATTATATTTTCATATTTTAATAATGATCATTATTGCATGGGGAATACTATTTTATTTATTATAAATTGATGTTTATTGATTTTAAAATCTCTTCCATATTTTGGATTATTTTATTGTAAGTATATATTGGGGGAATATATATCATCCATATCAAAAAATTTGAAATTTTTTATAAATGTTTTTGAAAATAACATTACAGTAAATTTAACACATTTTTTACTTTTTTTACCTCATGATTTTTAAGGAATATTTCTTTCATTGAACAATTATGGTATTTTTGAATTTTCTAGAAAAAGTATGAGATGGATGTTTTTTTAACATATATGAAATGAACTTATTTTAATGCTTTCATGATTCCCTATTACCTTTAAGATTACACTAGATAATTTAATGGTTATTTTAAAATAAAATTTATTCTTTTAAAACAATGTAACATTTGAAAAAACGATAACTATTTAAACAATGAAAGGTAAATTTCATAAATTAATATATTAAATAAATTTCATTATTCTTTTATATTGTGTAAAGTATTTTAAAAAAGGGTTTTTATTTTTTTTATTCTTAAAAAGTATATATTGGTGAAAAATTACTTTTCTATGTGATATTTTAAAATCCTTCCCTGCATATGATAAAATTCATATCAATAGTTCAAGAATACCATTTATATTATAACTCTAAATGGTTTATGATTTTATGGAATGATGTATAATAAACCACATTTTCCTGGGTTTTTATTTATAATAATTAATTATGAAACCTATATATTTTTCACAGGTTATTCTATGAATACATTTTTATAAAACCAATTCCATTTTATGGGATATGATGTGATCGTTTATGATATATTGGCACATGTATATATAATTTAATTGTGAGATGGGGGGACATATATCTCCCTCTAAATAATTGGGTAAATATTTATTTTTCATCAGATAGAGATGGAGGACCTTGTGCACCAAGATTGTTGTGGAAGTGATCCATTACTACCATGATGGTTATTAGAGTGAACAATTACTACCATGATGGTTATAGGAGAGAACATTGAATTCTATGATGGTCTGGGATGTGAACCCATACTACCATGATGACCTTGAAAAAAATGCCTTGTCTAATATGGAAATCATTTTTATGTGCTTATGTGTCTGTCATAATTTAGTGTTTTATTCCTGTGTTATGCATTCATGAATAATTTTATTTATATCCTTAGGATTCATGTTTTATGACACATGAAATATTGATGAACCGACTCATGTTTATGTTTATTGATATATAGGGTACGATCTTCTATTTTCATGATCATGTCCCCATACCCTTATGATCTATTTAATGTTTACATGTCTTCTTTTTTTTACACATATTGATAATCTGATCTAACCCCTTTTCTTATGTTTTCTTTTCCATAGTTTATTAAGAATGGTTTTATATAGGGTCACTAAAGGGGAAGATCATTATCAGATATGTTGAAGATATTTCTCCAATTTATACGAATATGTTCCAATTATACAAAGGTACTATAATAATATAGTATATTGCTGTATGATTTTCTAATGTATTATGTATTCCAAAAATGTAATGTAAATTCCATGTATGTCAATCATGGGTTGTTATAGTTGTTATCATATTGAAAGATGAGTGAACCTTTAGAAAATAGGATGTAAAAACATCAGTGAGATCTCTAGAGATATTTTGAAGGATATTTCTTGTAATTTCATAAGGATAAGTGTTTGTATAGGACACAATCCAAGAATTTGTTTCATAATAATTAATAACCTAGGACTAAACAGATGATACCATTGATTGAAATATTATAAGTAATTTTCCATAATTATATTTTTTAATATTTTTTATGTATTTATCACACATTTCATTCTGGTCTTATTAAATAACCACAACTATATATAACAAAGTGAACCATGAATTTTCTAGATGTGGAATGTATGGTAATTATGATAACTAATTTTCTAATAGAAATATCATAATGATAATCATGAAGGTGTCACATGTATTGGTTATACAATGAAGGGTAATGTGATCGTAAAAAACATGTTAAAGGAATATGATATCCTTGAATTATTTTTTATATTATAACAATTAAGCATGCATATATTAAGCTTAAGGAACCATAATATAAGATTCATATTTTTGTACATTCAAAGGTGATGGATCCTGAGTAATGTTTTATGAATAAACTATGAATATTGAGGTGTATATGTATCAAAATTAAATTATTATATGAATCATGAAATATATAATTTTTTTGGGTATAAGTTTTTCATTAAAGATTGGAATGGCTATTTTTACTATCATAAAATATCTAAAAAACTGAATTTAGGGTAATTTGATATATTGGAGAACTCAGGAAGAAGTGAATGATAACTGTTAATTTGTACCTTATGCAAAAAAAATATTATTGCATAATGATATGTTGGATATGAATAAAGAAATTGGATGATACTAGTATCTTGTGAACTAAATATGAATTTTTTAGAAGGGTTATGCTATCAAGGATGATGAATACAAATTTTTGGTAATTATGGATCATTTTCAATAATAATAGGAATAAAGAAACATGCATGTTTTCAATAATTATATATGGTAATTATTGAGAATATATAATGAATGTATTCACATATTTTGAATGTGGCCAATAAGAGACAAATTATATGATAAAGAAGATAATTACAAAGTTGATTTATTTCACCACTTTATAAAGTAATGAATTTTCAGAATTTATAAAGATGGTATGGTTGTCAATTTATGGAATGCTTATGTCACACATTAGATGACGTCTCTATGAATAAAGTCGTATCTCACCATAGGTGGACTTATGAATATTTGATATCATATTCTAACCTCTATCATGTAATAAAGAGAGAAGGATTGACATATAATTATATTTATGGATCATAGGATCAACTAATGATTAACGAATAAAAAATTCAACTTCATTTCATAGAATAAGAGATGATGCAGAAAGTGATCATGCCAAGACCAACTATGACATTGTAATGAAATCAAGTATATATATCTTCTCATGAAAAATATTCAATATTCGTCAAAGGTGTTGTCATCTTATAAGAGTGACATAATAGTATCATTTTTTATGATATCAGTAACCACTTTCATGCTTGTTTAGTTTTTTTATCATTATCTTTATATGGATAACCCACATTCTCATCATCAGTGATTTTATCATCATCTATAAATAGTAACACTTTTCCTACATCCCAAATCCTCACCTATGTTCTCCTATATAGAGACTCGGTCATGAAAAACGTTGGGAAACAATAATTTTACAAGTGTTACTTTTTAAAATGATGTTCTATACATCATTTTTATGTTGAGGTTTTCTATCAAATATTCTTTCAAGTATTAAGAAATTTATAACCTAGATGAATTTTGAGGGTGAAATTCATTTTAAGGGGGCAAGAATGTAAGACCTTGAGTTTTTTATGATATATATAATTTGTTCATTTATTTCTTATGTGGTATGATAATAAGATTATATAATCTACGAAACAAGACCAAATTATCTTGTATTATTTGAGACACTATTCATGGTTTTTCTTACAAATAATTCCAAGTTCCTTTATTGACTTCATTTAATACATGATCGAGTTTAATTGAACAACTAAATATTATTATGTTTCCATATAAAATGTCCATTAAAATTAAGGGATTAAAAAATATTCATTAAAATTTGAAAATATTCAGTAATAATTTTTATATAATTAAATCTTTGTTGATAAATAAAATATCAATGAAAACCCCTTTTTTAAAATAAAAGGAAATTATTTTCTAAAAAACAAGTATATTCTTGGAAATTGAGATTATAAAGTAATAAAATACTTATTGATAGTGTTTTTTAATGAAATTTATATGTAATATATTTATTCTAATTATTAAAACGCATATTATAAGTATTATAAACATGATATAAGAATAAATACATTTTTCATATAAAATATGTATTTTCCAAAAAAAATGCAGTTTTATACTATTTAATGCTACACCAAATTGAAATCTAGTTTTTGAAACATTTAGATATAATAATAATAAAAAATCATATTACTCAAAATTTTAGTAGCAAATTTTATTTAGGTATATGTTTAGGTTTTTTTGAAAACGGTCATTTTTTGATAATACAGAAAAATTACTAAATTAGGGTTAAAACATATTTTCTTGTTTAAATAATAATTATAAATTTAACTACTTTTTAATTTCACAATATATGAATAATAGATATATTAATCCAATTTAGGTCATTTTAATAATTATTATATTAGAATTAGATAGTATTAATTTTAAACTTTTGAACATCTCTTTTACCAACTTTCAACCCGCATTTTTGGGATTAACATTAAATGTAAATGTATAGATTCTATGAATTGAATTTTAAAAAATGGATATCAATAGATTTAATTTCTTTTAAAAATTTGGTCTAATAAGATGGATATTTTTTTGTGAATAGTGACTTGAATTTAATTTACCATAGTTAAAGGTTAATAGGGTAATTCATGGTACTAGTAATCTTATAATAAATTACAATTTCCCTTACTCTAGTCATAATATCATTGGATAAGTTTGGTTCTTCCAAAATAAAAATTACTTTAAAAAACATATTTTTCATTTTAAGCAACATGTGTTAGATTTGGAACTATATTATATTTTAATTAAAAGAGAGTTGAAGATGTCATGTTAAAATTTGAAAAACTATATCATTTTAATATGATATAATATATGTTATATGGACTCCTATAAATAGACATTTTAAATATAATTTTTTATACATCATGATATTTTTTTATAATTTTTAATCATTAATCGAATAAATTTAATAGTGACACAATGAAGATGTAGTAAAAGATTTATTATGGAAAGAATCAATTAATTGATTTTAATAATATTAAAAAAATAATTAGAGATATTTTATTCTATCAACGAATATTTTGGATGACTCTGACATATTATGGACGAGTTAATGTAGATTCTCTTATGTAATCAAGATTTTAATATTTCATAAAAATTTCGTTAATAAATTGTGTCAAAATTAATTAAAAGATATTTTAAAATAAATAACATTTTAATACATTACATTGAATTAATAAAATTATATATTTCGGTAAATTGAAAATGATAATGTTAAATATTTTATCAATGATATTATTATGGTTTTTTGACCATTTTATAGTAACTACCTTTTCTCTATATTGTAAATGGACAAGTTGTCACAGTAAGAGGTCAATTGTTTATCAAATTGTTAAATACAAAACATATGGTTGATTTTGTGACATTAAAATGACTAAAATTAATTTTTGAGGTGGTTTAGACCCATTTTTATCTCAACATATAAATAAAAAACATTTTAAATATTTGGAATCGAAAATATTTCTACAATAATTTATTTGTTTTGGAGTTTCTTAAGGTTCCACGCCCCCTATTATAAAATGACGCCACTTCTTCTCTTTTATTAAAACCACTAAAAACAAATTATATCCAAAAAACACTGAAATTTTATCCTCCCAAAATAACATATTTCATTCTAGCGTACATACATTAGTTATAAATCCAACATAAGGATTCCTTTTGTGTAAATTAGAAGGAGACACTCGAAAAAGTGGTAATTGTATTATCAAATCTTTCAAAGTTATTTTATTCTTCTACTAACTTTTTTAAGTTGTGTCCACAATAACGTAATAACTGTGGAATATATAATATTCTAAGATGTTTTTATTATTATTCTAAAACCATACTCATCCTTTTACACATCCTATGAATAAAAAGTAACACAACTTATGCGTACATACGACTTATTGTCTCCACATAGGGGTGTAAATTGTTTTTCATCAATACATTCTTCGATTTAATATCAAGATAAATATTCCGTATTTAATTAATTAATATTAAATTATAATGAATTTTTTATGATTAATATAAAATCCAATTATATACCATTTAACCATTATGTGAATTATATAGTCATTCGTACATACATATGGCTTACTATCTCCACGATGCGATGAGATTCAATCTCCACATTAACTTCTTAAGAATGATTATTAATTTTTTTATAATGAATTAGTTTGAAATATATGACTTAATAATGGGACATTAATAATATATATTCATATCATTAACTCGATTCCATTCAGTACAATAATAAAACTGAAATAACATACCTGTGTTCGTACGACCTACCATCTCCATGAATGGTGTATTGCATTTCAATTGTAAATCTATTATATAAATTAATATATTGAATATATATGATATATAAATCATTTTTTACATTCATTAAGTAATTAATTCATTATTGAATTAATAATATCAAGAATAACAAGTTGAAACACAAATGATAAAAACACATTAATTACCAAAAATGTTGTGCTGACATGTAATTGTTAAATGAATGTGTAATATAAAGTCATAAATGATTCAGAAATGATATAATAAGTAGTTTCATGATTATTTTATAATATAATAATATGTTTAACACCACTCTACATGTGTTTTGGACATGTATGGAGGTAATTGGTCCTACGGTAAGGGATTTATATCCCACCTTTACTTTTGTGAGACACATGTCTTATACAATATATGTATCTTCTAAGTAGTGTATATACATGCCATGATTGTATTCTATGTGTAACGCCCCGACCCTAGTTACCCAGAGTCGGTGCATTACTTCGTAACATTGGCATGATCACAAGAAAGATCAAATCTCGAAAGACCGATTGGTTTAGTAGCCTTGGAAACACTAGATATATTCATAAGTTTTACATTACATCATAAAATGAAAAACTACTACAACAACATAATGTTTCCACAGTCCACACTATAATCCCCTCATAATATCCCTGCAGGTCATTCATAACTTACATCTTCACTTCCTGGGAAAAATAAAACATAGAAAAGGGGTGAGCTCAAATGCCTAGTAAGGATAACAATATAGCGGAAACTTTCATAAATAAGAATAAACATTTAAGGCAATGTATAACTAAAACATAAGCCTTTTAAACATTTACTTTCAACATGGTATGGCATAAATAAAATGAAATAATTCCATTTACTTATTCACATGGATATTCTACTAATCGAATAATCACATGCAAAAATCAATAAACACTTTCATAATGTTGGAATGCATAATGCTAAACATTAATTTCTTTGTCTAGGACTCATCCCAAGACCTAGGGGTTACTTCTAACCGGAACCCAACCCGGAGTGCCTCTAATAACCGGACACCAACTCGGAGTGCCTCTAATAACCGGACACCAACCCGGAGTGCCTCTAATAACCGGACAGCAACCCGGAGTGCCTCTAATAACCGGACACCAACCCGGAGGGCATACTTTTACCAGTCCCTAACCTGGAGGGCTTACTTTAACCAGTCCCCAACCTGGAGGGCTTACTTTTACCGGTCCCCAACCCGGAACATACTTGTTTAGCACATTCATCTGAAGAAAAGTTTGAAATATAACATAAACATTCGGATTAAAACTAGCATACGAAATGTCAATAGTTTCACCATAAACTATGAATGGTATAAAATAGCACATCCACAGTCAAACATATCAAAAAACCTTCAATACAATATAGAAGTTTTGTATTATAATAAATCAACTTCAAATAAGCGTAAAATCCATTAAAGGATGTTGACATAGATGAAATCAAAACACTTTTTAGAGAAATATCTCTTTCTATTTTTGAAATCATTTAAGAGCAATATAAAATAAAACATTTTCTTGAAAATATTCTTGTAATCTTGTAAGGAAAGCTTTGACGATTTTATAACGGCGGAAAATAACCGCACCCGCCGTATAAGTAAAAAAAACATTCTTACCTCAATTCTGTCGAAAAGGTTAAAAAGGACCTTGTTTTGAAAACGACGGAAAGATTCCTTTATAAACCTCTTATAAAAAGTCAAACAAGGGTATAAATGACTTTAACCCATATTCTTGTAAATAGTAAAATGTTTTGAAATACATTTTTAAGAAACATGGATGTGGATGATAAAGATATCCCAGTAGATTATTACGTATAAACAACCTCGGATAATGAAGAGATTGTGAAATAACCCTTACCTTGTACTTTTCCTTGGTTTGGGTAGGTTAACCTCCTATATAATGGTGAAATAATTGTTATTAAATTATACAAGAATAATATACATCAATATAATATCATATATGATCTTTTAATATTGATTTGATAATAATATCTTAGTATTATCGCTGTTTCGGGTGTGAACTTACTTGTTTGCTTTTGTATGTTTTGTTACGTAAGACATGTTTGTAAATGATAAGTTGTATATTATTCAAATCCAGAATGGTATCAAGTCCTTAAACATCATTTTTAAATCATCAAATAATAATTATACTTGAATGGATACGATGGAGAATGAATCTCATCGCGTTCGTGGAGACGGTAGTCCGTACGTACACACGAGCGACAATATCATTCTTTTGATATTAAAATAATATATAAATGGATGGTATATCATATATACAGAATCATTAACATGTTATATTTATTATTTACATGAGTTACACATCATTATTATACTCATCCAAATAATATTATATTGAATAACAATTACACCACGACGTGGAGACGGTAAGCCGTACGTACGCACGTATGGTGACATGTTATTCAAAGGGTGGACAGAATACTGAATATGATTGTACCATATTGATAATAACATCACAGTATATGTGAGATACTGGAGTTATTATTTTAGAATGGTAAGAACAAAGGAAGAAGAAGTGGAAGAAGAAATGAACTTGGAGAAGGGTGGTGAAATCATTACCTCTTCTTCGGGTTCTTCCTTTTGATTTGATCAAAAGGGCTCCATAGGATGGCTTTCTGATCAAACTAAGGCCTCTAGGTTGTAGTGAGGTATGTTGGGAGAGTATTTGGGCAGAGTTTGGCCGAGCCAAAAGGCTTTGAAGGTGTGAAGAAATGAGAAGGAGGAGTGCCCTTTTATAAGAGGGGTGAGGGGCACCTTAGGAAAAGTTAGAAATATTAATTTATAATAAATTCATATTCGGTTTCTAAAGGCTCCAAAGTTTATTATTCAAAGGTTAAGGTGGGGATAGGTCGAAAACCACTCAACCAATAGAATTTAGATAGGTTTGGGTACTTATATTAACCTTATCTTTAAGTATTAACTCTAAGTTAATTAGTTTCACTTTTACAATGTCTCTTTGTATTTTTATATAATATGGTTAATAAACTTACTATAAACATCCAAGAGACCCCCAAGAGGTCCATTAATGATGAACCTATCCTTATATAAGTCTCTTGGCCGAACCTTAGATTTTTAGGAATTTAATATCAATTAATAATATAATATTTGTTTTAAAAACTCTTTTATGTCAATCTTGACACTATTCAATAGTTGATTTTTTTGAAACTCATAACAGATTGATTACTTAGAACAAAGTCAATTAAATCAATCCTAATATATCATATTATCCTATAAAATTAGTTTATTTCATTAAAATTTTCATATTATATTTTTTTGGGTATTTATAATATCAATTATTTTAATTTTTCACTATTATAGTAATTACTGCATCATCTTTGTGTCATAAATAAAATAAATTATTTAATGTCTAAAAATTATAAATAAAATATAATTATGTAGGAAATAGTTTTATCTTTCTAATGAATATTTATAATCTAAAATCCAACTTATATAACCCTATGTAACAATTGTTTTGCTAAAAGATATATGCTTGTGTCATTTTTGTATTCATTTTGACTTAATTAAAATAAAGTGTCATTATCACTTACAAGTGGATCCATGGGGTCCCAAAATTTACACAAAGATGCCCATGTTCGACCATGTATCAACCAATATGGTTAAGACACGTTTTAGGGTAATTTAGTATTATTATAATATTATTTTTTAACCCTTATTTACCGGATTTACCCTTAACCATGGTAAATAAAATATTTACAGCAGTAATTATTCAAAATGTCTAAAAATAAAAGTTACCTATTTACACAATTTGAACATCCTGATTCCAAATATGGAATCCATTTTCCTAAATTCAAAACACAGAAGTGGCAGAAATTAATTTAAAATTAATTCCCGCTGTCAAAACAAAAAGCGTGTTTTTAAGAGATAATAACTATCAAAAGATTGACACTTGTTTATGTTCGGTTTAATTGTAAAATTATGTCCAATGACCAACATTATATTAAATAGTAAAAATATATTATAAATATACTTCAAAACCACTCAAATTCATAATTTATTACTATTAATTATTTTGATTAAAAAAGTTGTTTTTAATTAAAATTTAGTAATTTTCACTATTCATCAAAATAATAAAGTTATCCGAAAAGTACCAAAATTTCACCTTAGGCTAAATTTGATATTCCAAATCCAAAAATGAAGTCCATTTTAAAATATAAAATATATATATAACTTCAAAAAGTAGGTATTACTATTCATAACAGCTAGTTTGATTGGTTACGGTGTGTTAGAACTCGAAGTTGCGTACAACACACGCTACTGTTTTATTCAAAGGAAAGCGTACCGTGGAAGCTTGGGATGTTTCATTTTAAATTTTTTTGATGTCTCCATTTAGTCAAAATGTTTAAAATATTGTGTTTAAAAAGGTTTCACTATCAAAAGTTGATAAAAGTGCAATACTGAAAATGAATCTGTTCTTGCATTATGACTATGAAACTCATAATATGGATTCTAAAATTATAAGGATTATATAAAGTTTAAAATTTAGTTAATACTATTCATGACCTCTTTTAATGGCTTTTTTTTGGTAATTTATGGTGCAATTGAACTCAGTGTTGTGTGTAGTGCAAGTTATTGAATTATTTTGAAGAAATAACACACTATGAAATCTTGGGGTGTTACATTCTCCCCTCCTTCAATAAATTGCGTCCTCGCAATTTGAAATTGTTCTTCAAAAATAAAAGTTTGAAAGTAGAAAATATATTTGTGGGATAACCCACATCAGAAATTGGGTTACTAAAATTTAGTCTTAATATGAGGAAAAGAGAAATCAAAGGGTTACCACCAAATTATGATCTCGATTAGGAGAACATTGGTGGAAATTAGAGACATATAATCGGAGGAAAAACGTAAATATTTATAGGTAGTGATTGAGGTCATCAATCACAAACAAGTGTATAATTGAGGTCCTTAAATTCATCAATCTATGATGATTTGAAATACCATCGGTTCAACAAAACATAGGGTATTAGGATAACACATTTTTGACGTTTCAAAATATCTTAGTTGAAATCCCACATCGAAAAATGAATTAATGAGGCCTCTATTTAAAATAAAGAGTGGAAAGTATGAAGATTACCGAAAATAACACATACTAGGGTTCCATGTAAGAAAATATGGATATGGAAGAAAAATCTAGCCATCAATTATCTGATGGAGAGTGGTAGAGAACATGGCTATGAAAAGGCCAACAATCCCAAAGCCATAAATTAGTGATGATTTAAGGTACCATCTAGGACAACATTTTTGTTCTAAGTTCCTTTTATTAATGATGAGGAATTTATTTATGAGATTGGCTAAGATCATAAGGAGATATACTTAGTTTATAATTAGAGTTTTATCCATTAATAAATTTCTATCAAAACTCATCATTCACTCGTAAAAAAATTCTATTTATACTATTCATAGAGGGTTCCAAAATAAACGAATTTATAATTAATCTACCAGATCTTTTAAAAAACTACTTTATTTAATCCAGGACATCTCGTGGGATAGTGGTAGGTGATACACCCTTGTCACCCTTTGGTTGCGGGTTCAAGTCTCGCAGCCTTGCCGGACGCGACGGGTTGCCGCCCGACCTCCGGGTTGTCCTTTTATGGCAATCCAAAATAATCCAAACTAGAACTATCCAAAATACTTCTGTCCAAACTCACAGTCCAACATTCATAAGGAAGGTAAACATAATATAGATCCTTTTTACCCCGTAATAGCATATGAATACCTTCATCATGTATTACCATATTCCTTATTGATTACATTCATGCTCCCTTATTCCATATAGAATGCTGGATATACTTCATTAATCCAAAAAATGTTTTAAACCCCAACAATGATGGAATACACAAATCATTAATCAGTTCCAAGGTAGTCAAGAATATCCAATATAATTTATCCAAAACAATCACATATTATTCCAAAATCACTACCTCAGTATCAGAACTATATTATGGTTTATCATTCTCTCAACCATATATTTTCCAAAAATATGTCCTGCTAATGAGTCACTTTTCTTTGTTCCACACAATCTCAAGTCCTTAATGAAATAGTACTGCAGTACAATCCTTATATACTCCATAATTATTATAACAAGTACATTGTTGATACAACACTCAATTGACATAATCAACATAAGAACTCTAATCATTCCTCTTCATCTGTGGTAGTATCATAACTTGATTATTATCCAATAGCATCATTTGTGGCATAGTATGATGACTGGGACAGAGGTTCGCGTAGTGTCCAAACTCCTTGCAAATGAAGCATTGTACATTTAAAACCATTTTCTTACCCTTGCAGTCATGTACTTTGTGCCCTTTTTCCTCCACACTTATAACAAACTCCCATTCCTTTCAGGCAAGTTCCAGGGTGTTTCTTTCCACAGTTACCACATATGGGAAAATTCTTCTTTTCCCTCTTACTTTTATCCATCTTTCTCTCTTCCATCCTTTTCTTCTCTTGCTTCCCTTCAAAGCCATAGGACTCAGTAAACTCTTTACTTATCTTATCAACACATGATATTATTTCTTCATATGATGATAATACATGGGAGACTATTTCTCTTATAAATTCTAGCTTAAGACCATGAAAGATATTATCCTTCCTTCTCTTTGGATCATGTGCATTTCTGGAGTTCTCATTCCTTCTACTGGGTGCCATTTCTAAACAATGGCATACACTAGATCAGTTTATGAATCAAAATACATAATCCCATACTTATAAAACACTTAACATAAATTGAACTATCTATGGATATAATCCATAATCATAAGAATGTTTTCTTTGAGGAAGTATATACTCATAATCCCTTCAAAATGATTTGTAAAGAAAATGAGAGTTATCCTAAGCATATCCCCCGGGAGTGTCGTAACCAAGAGTGCAGCAAGGCCCGTTGTCGTGCACCAGTTCCCGTTCGAGTCTAGCTCAAAGCGGTGTTTTCGGGTTTTACCCCTAGGTACATCTGTGCCAGAGCCGCCTCTACCTGCTCGTATCCAGACAGGGTTGTATTGCTCGGAAAACTCAAAAAATCTCTACAATACCAAAATTCTAGGAAGTTCTTATATACTAATCCTCAAAGTTAATCTTAGGTCTACGTGCTCTAATCAGAGTTTATGTAAATCTAGCTTCCAAGGTTTCTACTAAACTTCCTCTGATACCAACTGTAACGCCCGGACCCTAGTTACCCAGAGTCGGTGCATTACTTCGTAACATTGGCATGATCACAAGAAAGATCAAATCTCGAAAGACCGATTGGTTTAGTAGCCTTGGAAACACTAGATATATTCATAAGTTTTACATTACATCATAAAATGAAAAACTACTACAACAACATAATGTTTCCACAGTCCACACTATAATCCCCTCATAATATCCCTGCAGGTCATTCATAACTTACATCTTCACTTCCTGGGAAAAATAAAACATAGAAAAGGGGTGAGCTCAAATGCCCAGTAATGATAACAATATAGCAGAAACTTTCATAAATAAGAATAAACATTTAAGGCAATGTATAACTAAAACATAAGCCTTTTAAACATGAACTTTCAACAAGGTATGGCATAAATAAAATGAAATAATTCCATTTACTTATTCACATGGATATTCTACTAATCGAATAATCACATGCAAAAATCAATAACCAGTTTCATAATGTTGGAATGCATAATGCTAAACGTTAATTTCTTTGTCTAGGCCTCATCCCAGGACCTAGGGGTTACTTCTAACCGGAAACCAACCCGGAGTGCCTCTAATAACCGGACACCAACCCGGAATGCCTCTAATAACCGGACACCAACCCGGAGTGCCTCTAATAACCGGACACCAACCCCGAGTGCCTCTAATAACCGGACACAAACCCGGAGGGCATACTTTTACCAGTCCCTAAAATGGAGGGCTTACTTTAACCAGTCCCAAACCTGGAGTGCTTACTTTTACCGGTCCCCAACCCGGAACATACTTTTTTAGCACATTCATCTGAAAAAAAGTTTGAAATATAACATAAACATTCGGATTAAAACTAGCATACGAAATGTCAATAGTTTCACCATAAACTATGAATGGTATAAAAAAGCACATCCACAGTCAAACATATCACAAAACCTTCAATACAATATAGAAGTTTTGTATTATAATAAATCAACTTCAAATAAGCGTAAAATCCTTTAAAGGATGTTGACATAGATGAAATCAAAACACTTTTTAGAGAAATATCTCTTTCTATTTTTGAAATCATTTAAGAGCCATATAAAATAAAACATTTTCTTGAAAATATTCTTGTAAGCTTGTAAGGAAAGCTTTGACGATTTTATAACGGCAGAAAATAACCGCACCCGCCGTATAAGTAAAAAAAACATTCTTACATCAATTCTGTCGAAAAGGTTAAAAAGGACCTTGTTTTGAAAACGACGGAAAGATTCCTTTATAAACCTCTTATAAAAAGTCAAACAAGGGTATAAATGACTTTAACCCATATTCTTGTAAATAGTAAAAATGTTTTGAAATACATTTTTGAGAAACATGGATGTGGATGATAAAGATATCCCAGTAGATTATTACGTATAAACAACCTCGGATAATGAAGAGATTGTGAAATAAACCTTACCTTGTACTTTTCCTTGGTTGGGGTAGGTTAACCTCCTGTATAATGGTGAAATAATTGTTATTAAATTATACAAGAATCATATACATTAATATGACATCATATATGATCTTTTAATATTGATTTGATAATAATATCTTAGTATTATCGCTGTTTCGGGTGTGAACTTACTTGTTTTCTTTTTTATGTTTTGTTACGTAAGACATGTTTGTAAATGATAAGTTGTATATTATTCAAATCCAGAATGGTATCAAGTCCTTAAACATCATTTTTAAATCATCAAATAATAATTATACTTGAATGGATACGATGGAGAATGAATCTCATCGCGTTCGTGGAGACGGTAGTCCGTACGTACGCACGAGCGACAATATCATTCTTTTGATATTAAAATAATATATAAATGGATGGTATATCATATATACAGAATCATTAACATGTTATATTTATTATTTACATGAGTTACACATCATTATTATACCAATCCAAATAATATTATATTGAATAACAATTACACCACGACGTGGAGACGGTAAGCCGTACGTACGCACGTATGGTGACATGTTATTCAAAGGGTGGATAGAATACTGAATATGATTGTACCATATTGATAATAACATCACAGTATATGTGAGATACTGGAGTTATTATTTTAGAATGGTAAGAACAAAGGAAGAAGAAGTGGAAGAAGAAATGAACATGGAGAAGGGTGGTGAAATCATTACCTCTTCTTCGGGTTCTTCCTTTTGATTTGATCAAAAGGGCTCCTTAGGTTGGCTTTCTGATCAAACTAAGGCCTCTAGGTTGTAGTGAGGGATGTTGGGAGAGTATTTGGGCAGAGTTTGGCCGAGCCAAAAGGCTTTGAAGGTGTGAAGAAATGAGAAGGAGGAGTGCCCTTTTATAAGAGGGGTGAGGGGCACCTTTGGAAAAGTTAGAAATATTTATTTATAATAAATTCATATTCGGTTTCTAAAGGCTCCAAAGTTGATTATTCAAAGGTTAAGGTGGGGATAGTTTGAAAACCACTCAACCAATAGAATTTAGACAGGTTTGGGTACTTATATTAACCTTATCTTTAAGTATTAACTCTAAGTTAATTAGTTTCACTTTTACAATGTCTCTTTGTATTTTTATATAATAAGGTTAATAAACTTACTATATACATCCAAGAGACCCCAAGTGGTCCATTAATGATGAAACTATCCTTATATAAGTCTCTTGGCCGAACCTTAGATTTTTAGGAATTTAATATCAATTAATAATATAATATTTGTTTTAAAAACTCTTTTATGTCAATCTTGACACTATTCAATAGTTGATTTTTGTAAAACTCATAACAGATTTATTACTTCGATCAAAGTCAATTAAATCACTCCTAATATATCATATTATCCTATAAAATTATTTTAATTCATTTAAATTTTCATATTATATTTTTTTGGGTATTTATAATATCAATTATTTTAATTTTTCACTATTATAGTAATTACTCCATCATCTTTGTGTCATAAATAAAATAAATTATTTAATGTCTAAAAATTATAAATAAAATATCATTATGTAGTAAATCTTTTTATATTTCTAATGAATATTTATAATCTAAAATCCAACTTATATAACCCTATGTAACAATTGTTTTGCTAAAAGATATATGCTTGTGTCATTTTTGTATTCATTTTGACTTAATTAAAATAAAGTGTCATTATCACTTAAAAGTGGATCCATGGGGTCCCAAAATTGACACAAAGATGCCCATGGTCGACCATGTATCAACCAATATGGTTAAGACACGTTTTAGGGTAATTTAGTATTATTATAATATTATTTTTTAACCCTTATTTACCGGATTTACCCTTAACCGTGGTAAATAAAATATTTACCGCAGTAATTATTCAAAATGTCTAAAAATAAAAGTTACCTATTTACACAATTTGAACATCCTGATTCCAAATATGGAATCCATTTTCCTAAATTCAAAACACAGAAGTGGCAGAAATTAATTTAAAATTAATTCCCGCTGTCAAAACAAAAAGCGTGTTTTTAAGAGATAATAACTATCAAAAGATTGACACTTGTTTATGTTCGGTTTAATTGTAAAATTATGTCCAATTACCAACATTATATTAAATAGTAAAAATATATTCTAAATATACTTTAAAACCACTCAAATTCATAATTTATTACTATTAATTATTTTGATTAAAAAAGTTGTTTTTAATTAAAATTTAGTAATTTTCACTATTCATCAAAATATGAAAGTTATCCGAAAAGTACCAAAATTTCACCTTAGGCTAAATTTGATATTCCGAATCCAAAAATGAAGTCCATTTTAAAATATAAAATATATATATAACTTCAAAAAGTAGGTATTACTATTCATAACAGCTAGTTTGATTGGTTACGGTGTGTTAGAACTCGAAGTTGCGTACAACACACGCTACTGTTTTATTCAAAGGAAAGCGTACCGTGGAAGCTTGGGATGTTTCATTTTAAATTTTTTTGATGTCTCCATTTAGTCAAAAAGTTTAAAATATTGTATTTAAAAAGGTTTCACTATCAAAAGTTGATAAAAGTGCAATACTGAAAATGAATCTGTTCTTGCATTATGACTAAGAAACTCATAATATGGATTCTAAAATTATAAGGATTATATAAAGTTTAAAATTTAGTTAATACTATTCATGACCTCTTTTAATGGCTTTTTTTGGTAATTCATGGTGCAATTGAACTCATTGTTGCGTGTAGTGCAAGTTATTGAATTATTTTGAAGAAATAACACACTATGAAATATTGGGGTGTTACACTATGGGTCTTATACATAATATTATGATTTTTACATATTAATATAATTTTATTTCATACATGGAGAAAACTATTCTTTTGATTATAAATTGATGGGATTTGATTTTATAATCTCTTCAATATTTGCGTCCATTTCATATTATCTCTTTTTTAGGAAATATATATCATACATGCCCATGTTTTCTAAAAAAATTTTAAAAATGTTTTAATTTTATCTGATGGACTTTTAATGTTACTTTTATCCATTTATCAATTTTATACTTCATGATTTTAATGGAATATATCTTTCATTTACAAAATGAGTTATTTTTAAAATTTACTAGAAAAAGTACCAGAAAAATGTTTTTTATGTTATAAAACATGGACATATTATTATACATTCAGGAATTCTTATTAACATGAAGCTTCCCTTATAAACAGAAAAGTTTATTTTCAAATAAAAAGTTTTCTTTTACAACTATGCAACATTTTAATAAAATAGAACTATTTCAACAAAAAAATGTATATTTTCCTCAATGACTGTTTTAAATGATTTTCATAACTCCTCTAAATTTCTTCAGTGACGATGAAAAGAAAAGGGTGTGAAATTATTTTAAATATTAAAAATTGGTTTTTTAGGTATATTCATGTTCTAAGTGATCTTTCAAAATTATTCCCCACCTATGATTACATAATTTTCTACAGTTCTAGAAAAACATTTATATTATATCTCTAAATACTTTATGTTTGTATGAAATTATGTTTATTAACCCCCCTTTCTCATGAGTTCTAAATTAGTTGATTTTTTATGAATCCTATATATTTTTAATTGGTCCATTTAGGATTACCTGTTTATTAAACCCATTCAGTATTATGAGATATGATATGATTTTTTATGATCATATGTTGCATGTATGTATTATTTCAGTTTGAGAATGCTGGGACTTATATCCCCCTATGATGCATTGGTAATAGATTTATTTCACATGAGATAGGGATGAAGGACTTTGTCCGCCAAGATGGTTATAGGAGTGATTCATAGATACAATTATAGTTATGGGACTGAACTATGACTACATATATAGTAATGGAAGGGAACCATGAATACCAAGATGGTTTTTTAATCTGAAATCATACTACCAAGATGGCCCTGGAAAAAATTCCTTGACTATTATGTAAATAATTATTATTTGTTTACGTGTCTTCTACAATTCTATTTTGTATTCTTATGTCATGATTCCATGACATATATTATTTATTTCGTCATGATTCAGGTTTTTTGAAACATCCAATCATTAAGCCATGATTTATTTTTATTATCATTTAAATGCAGGATATGTTCTTCTATATTCATGATCATGTTATAATAGTCATATGCTCATGATTATGTTTACATGTATCCATTGTTTACCTAAAATGTGAATCTAAAATCACCATTTTCTTATGTTATTCTTTCCCCATGTTATAATTAATGGTTTTAGTGAGTTTTATTGAAGGGTAGTATCATTATGTGATATTTTGAATAACTTTATTGAAATTAAATGAATGTGTTTCGATATTCCAAAGGCACTAAAATAATATGTTCTTTGGGTGTTTGTTTGCGTGGTGCATTAAGTATTCTGCAATGTAACATAATTTCCAGATACATGAAGCTTAGGTGATAATATTACCACTCACTAGTATTTAATTAAATTATTTTTAAGAGTATTAAATATGCTACAACACTACAGCCACTCATTTCATTTATAATACCACAATTTAAAAAGAATGGTTGATAAATACATTAAGTTATTTGGACATATTCTCACAAAATAAATTTATGAATCTAAGAGGGAAAACACAAGAGAAGGATAAATAAAATAATGTAAATATAAATGGGATAAATAAGAATAATATGTTCCAAATAGCATACAATTTAAAGAAGATTCAATTTAGGAGTAACACATGGTGAAACCAATATGCGGCACTTTGGCAGATATTACAAAATCCCAAAACATTTGAAATAATTTATAGACCACATATGTCATTCTGTAAAACTATACACATCCCTTATTGTCCTTGATTTGTAGAAATATGAGGAATTGATCATCACCCATAAAATTAGAAACAAGATCATGAACTTCAATATATTTTTTGAGGATAATAGAAATTAATAACTAGTAAAAATGAATTAAGATCTTACAAGTTTCTATAAAATGAGACCAATAAGAGATTAATTGGACTTTAGATAAATAAATTATCAATAATAACTTGTTATCCAGGTTAGGAGCTAAATAAAAGGAGATATCCACTTCATACTCGAGAAATTACGATAAATAAGATAGTAAAACATAAAACTCATTAAGGGTAGTTTTTTATTTTACCTTAATAATTTTTGTTGTCCAGTTTGGATACAAGGTAGCCCATACCATGCGGCAAAAAATCACTTCCCACTACTTCAAGAGGGAACCTGCATGGTTAGGCCATATGATTAGGGAAATAGTGTTCGAGCTGTGTAAATCTTCTCTTCTTAAAAATGAAAACATTTTTCATGGGCATACGACCCCTATAGATAGCCGAGGAAAACATATTCTATGTTCAGAACCCCATTTCCCATAACCTCATTAATAGGAGAGAGTTTGCATTTTCAGGTTTAGGTTTTCCATTAAATGTCTGACCTAATGATTTTCTCCATCGCCCAAGGTTCTGAACTCCAAATAAGACCTTGAATGCCCCAAAACGTTTTTATCTCAACTGGTATATGTATTGTCTCTATTATAAATAATTATAATAATTTTTAAATGATATTTACCTATGATAAAATCTGGTTCTTTCAATTCACCGATCCTTATTTTGACTTTCAGGGAGCATCAAAAAATTTCTTCATAACTATCAATGTCTCAAGTCACTAATGATTTTTGCATTCAACGATTTAGCTAAACAATGGATTGATAAAATATAAATTTAGGGGAAATTAAAAATCCATAAATTTATCATGAATGTATTACAATTTCTTCCTTATACTTCATGATTGATTCTTATTCATTTAGTTTGTAGCTATGAAATTACCGATCAAATTTGATTTAGAGGTTGTGAGTAAATTATATATTAAAAAATGAAATTATTTCCACTCCATCACATTGTTCTCCTATCCAGGATTAATGTTTATTATCAATATCCATAATTCATTAACATCGATATCCATATGATAAATTTCAAGTATAACCTTATCAAGTTCAATGAATAAAATGGTGGAAAATATCTTTTAAAGTGAGTTTACATATTGCTCCATGATTAGAGGATCGTAAAATACACTTAAAGTACGTTTACATTTTCTAGTAATGTTTTCAATTGAAAAAATATTTTTCATAGAAGGATGTGGTTTTCCCCCTTTATTCATGTTTTAGTTTATAATAATACTGATTTTTGAATGTATGACCATGAATTTTATAATTCCTTCCCCATCAGGTCTTCTATTTCATTTAGGCAGTCATCACATTTCTCCTAATGTTGGGGTTTCACTCATTTCTCCTTATTTCAATCCATTAACTAAAATAAATGGAAAATTTTGAATATAAATTTTAAAAAAACTATGAACTAAAAAAATTAATCAATGAACACTCAAGGGATAACAATGAAATGACATAAACTCCGTAACCAATGAATTTCTACCTTTTAAACAATGTAATACATGGTATACTTACTGATATTAAATTTTATCAGATGTTTTTTCCTTTATAATGATTCATAAAGTTAATTGGAATTTATAAAATATCGTCCCCCATAAATTTAAAACTAGGTGTTTTGTAAATCCTCTTTATTTTGAAAAGAGTAGTCATTGAGTGAGAGCCCAATGCACCCTTTTCTGGTTATTTAACTCAGGTATAACTATTAGGAATCCAAATCAACTTGTAGTATCAATAAAATGATATTTCATCTTGTAAATAAAATTAATATAAACTTTAAAATAATTTAGGGTTTTTTCAATTTTTATTTACATAACAATGTATTTAATAATGTTTTGTAACGATAATACCCTACAAAATAGGAATTCCTTAGATAAAAACTATAAAAACAAATATTCTCAAACACATTTACGCATTATTTATTAATTAAAGATATAAATAAATCAATCCATAATTATTATGATGCCTAGTGCCTTTGGAAAATTATGTATATAAATTATTATCTGGTATAAATGGGAAAAATAGACTTTTTAAAACTCTAAAAACTCACTTGATATTAATTAATGTTCAAAGACTATAAATAAAACATAGAGAAGTAGTATGAAAGAGGTGGATGACAACATCCAATTAGATAATATTCAAATAATATCATTATATTGGTATTATATGTTAGAGAAGTGGCATATCCTGGTGACATAAATGGTGTGATAATCATAAACATGAATATGAAATCATGATATAATATTATATCCTCATCAGAAATTTGCAATGTTGAAACACAATAGTAAATGATATAACAAAAATATTTCATTTTTAAATGATGAGACATCATAATATAGTTTGGTTATTGTTACCTCCTATGAAACATAAATGGTGTCTCATGAGATCAAGAAAATTTCCCAATTCATTGTTGGGATATAATAATCTAGGCCCACCCATCACATTCATATCACGCACATATATTTTCGTTCTATATATATCATACAAAAAATCACATATTTCCTCACTATTAAACACATTATTAATGATTTTGGGGTTTATAAATGTGATTCACTAATAACGGATGGAAATTTGAATATATGAGAATTTCCTTGAGTGGAAATGTAGATTGGAATTCACTATAAAATTGTTAGTCCTAGAAAATCATAGAATTATTTCTGAAACATAATGGGTGCACATGAATATTCATGTAATGGTTTAATGAGATTTTTTGTGATTATATTTTAAATTTTCAATCAAATAGATTGAAATATTGAGGTTTCATAACCTCTTCCAAGATGAAAAATTTAAAATCATACGGTATAATAAAAATAATGTTCTTCAATAAAATGAAGGAAATAATATCTTACATTGAGAGGGTGGTTCTATAAAATTGTGAGGCTTTTATTAAGATATTTCTAAAACTATGGTAATGATATATAAAGGTATTGGGAGATTGAATTGGTTCTTAGTGGGTTTTGAGTGAAGAGGAGTGGGGGGAGGGTGGTTATTTCATAAAAAATAGGGAATTATATTTTAAAATTTTGAACTTATATTCTGGACTGTATATGATAAAATAATGAAAACCATAAAACATCCTATTGTATTTACATTGTTTTATAGAAATAAATATTTTTTCCAAAATATATTCAAATGTTAATAACTAAAATAATTAATGTAACATCCTTGGTGATGTGAATGTGAGTCATGGTTCACTACTGGAAATACACTATTTCCCAACGGTTCAGAACCGTTGGGAAATCCCCTGAAACCATTGGGAAAGGTTTTCCCAACGGTTCTTAGAACCGTTGGGAAGTAAGCCGTTGGGAAAAGTTTTCCCAACGGTTTACTGGCAACCGTTTCAATAGAGCCATAAAATTTACCCTACCCCAACGGTTTGGTTGAACCGTTGGGATAGTTTTTCCCAACGGTTCTCCCAAACCGTTGGTAAAACCAAATACCATGGAACATTTTCCCAACGGTTGGAACCGTTGGGAATTGGTGAAGTCTTTCCCAACGGTTTAAAACCGTTGGGAAAGACATGCTAAAAACTTATATGCCAACGGTTTGAAACCGTTGGCATACCTATGCTGCAAATTGCAGCACCCTGCAATTTGCACAACCCCTGTCCCTGTCCATCACCACCAGTCATCAGGCCTCATTTTCACCTCATTTTCACCTCATTTTCACCTCATTTTCACCTCATTTTCACCTCATTTTCGATCCAACTATTGTACCAGTAATAAAATAAAACATACATATTCAATTACGAACAAATTCATACACATTTAACATATAATGGATCCTGAAACTATACAAATCCATAATTAAATTACAATTCATAAACATACATAATTCATATAGAATTCAATTTAAAATTTAGATGACAATTATACGTGGAATCTGAAATTCAATTCATAATATGATCGGTTTTTTCTATACCATATATTTTTACCTCAAATGATGTCCATTTTAAACAAAATACATACACCTGAAGTGATACCGGCCACACCGCACCTCAGATTGAGGCGGGGTTAACTCGTACACGTCACATTTGACTCATGGATCGTTGTGCTAAAGTATCGACAGAATCCTAATGCGTTTGGTCGGTTTTCCGTATGCCAGTTGATGTTTTTCACTTAAAATGGCGTCCTTTTGAAACAAAAGACGGACACTATGAGTGGTACCAACCACACCGCGTCTCCAATTGAGGCGGGGTTGATTCGTACACGTCACATATGACTCATGGATCGTTCTCCTAAAGTTTAAATGGAAACCGAATGCGTTTGGTCGGTTTTCCGTATGTACTTAAAATGTTGTCCATTTTAAACAAAAGAGTGACACTTAGACTCATCCCGACCACACCGCGACTCAGATTCATCCCGGGTTGGCTCGTACATGTCACATATGACCCATGGATCATTGTGATAAATTATCAAAAGATTCCGAATGCGTTTGGTCGGTTTTGCGTATGCCAGTTGTTCTATTCATTTATAATCATGTCCATTTTAAACAAAAGAGACATAGTTAGAGCGGTGTCGGCCACACCACATCTCAGATTAAGACGGGGTTGACTTGTACACGTCACATATGACCCATGGATCGTTGTGCTAAAGTATCGATATAATCCGAATGCGTTTGGTCGGTCTTCCGTATGTCAGTTGATGTTTTTCACTTAAAATGACGTCCTTTTGAAACAAAAGACGGACACTTTGAGTGGTGTCAGCCGCACCGCATGTCGGATTGAGGCGGGATGATTCGTACACGTCACATAGGACCCATGGATCGTTCTCCTAATGTTACAATGGAAACCGAATGCGTTTGGTCGGTTTTCCGTATGTACTTAAAATGGTGTACATTTTAAACAAAAGAGAGCCATTTAGACTGATCCCGGTCACACCGCGACTCGGATTGACCCGGGTTGGCTCGTACACGTCACATATGACCCATGGATCGTTGTGATAAATTATCAAAAGATTCTGAATGCGTTTGGTCGGTTTTGCGTATGCCAGTTGTTCTTTTCACTTATAATCCTGTCCATTTTAAACAAAACAGACACAGTTAGAGCGGTGTCGGCCACACCGCGGCTCGGATTGAGGCGGGGATGATTCGTACACGTCACATATGACTCATGGATCGTTCTCCTAAAGTTTCAATGGAAACCGAATGCGTTTGGTCGGTTTTCCGTATGTACTTAAAATGGTGTCCATTTTAAACAAAAGAGAGCCACTTAGACTGATCTCGGCCACACCGCGACTCGGATTGAACCCGGGTTGCCTCGTACAGGTCACATATGACCCATGGATTGTTGTGATAAATGATCAAAAGATTCGGAATGCGTTTGGTCGGTTTTGCGTATGCCAGTTGTTCTTTTTCACTTATAATCATGCCCATTTTAAACAGAAGAGACATAGTTAGAGCGGTGTCGGCCACACCGCGTCTCGGATTGAGACGGGGATGATTGGTACACGTCACATATGACCCATGGATCGTTCTCCTAAAGTTTCAATGGAAACCGAATGCGTTTGGTCGGTTTTGCGTATGCCAGTTCTTTTCACTTATAATCCTACCCATTTTAAACAAAACAGACACAGTTAGAGCAGTGTTGACCACACCGCGCCTCGGATTGTGGCGGGGATGATTCGTACACCTCACATATGACCCATGAATCGTTCTCCTAAAGTTTCAATGGAAACCGAATGCGTTTGGTCGGTTTTCCGTATGTACTTAAAATGATGTCCATTTTAAACAAAAGAGAGCCACTTAGACTGATCCCGGCCACACCGCGACTCGGATTGAGCCCGAGTGGGCTCGTACATGTCACATATTACTGATGGATGTTGGGTCGGAGGTGATGGCAAGAGGGGGGGTGAATTGCCTTTTTAAAATTAATTAACAATTTAAAACAAATTTAAATGCAGCGGAAAGTAAAATGGCAAGACACAATTGATAACGGAGTTCGGCTTTAAACTCAAGCCTACGTCTCCGCTCCCAACTCAACCGTTAGGAGACTTATACGACCGCTTGATTTTTAATGGTTATAGCAAGAAACCCACTAGCCGTTTTAAGGTAGGCTAGATCACCTTCTTATAGCTTGCTTTTTTATTATGGTTGTAGCAAGAAACCCAAATTGAAAGAAGGAAGAAAAAGGGTGGTTTGTTTTAATACAAACCCAATTAAGAACTAAACAATTGAAGTAAGTAATTTAGAACAAACTAGAGGAAGCCTTGAGCGCCAAGAGGTGAGTGTAGTTGATGTAGAGGCAGCCCAAGCTTCAAGGATGGCAATTGGATCTCAAGTAGCCTTTGAGAATTGTCGTAGGAGCCTCAAATGATTAAAATAGCTTTGGTATGCTTCGGTATATGATCGGTAGTGTTCCCGGCATCCATGTACGTCTATTTATAGGAGAAATGCTCCCAAATACTTCAAAATAGCCGTTGGAGGGCTTTCGGAGCCGTTGGGGATCAAGTGGGCCAGCCTGGTCAGTTTGACTGAGAACACCGGCTGGCCGGTGCTGATCCACCGGCTGGCCGGTGCACCAGACAGAAGCAAGGGATTTCTGTCTGGCTCCATCGGCTGACCGGTGCTGAGCCACCGGCTGGCCGGTGGTCTGGACAGAAGCATGCTATTCTATCTGGGTTCCACCGGCTGGCCGGTGGTCAGGCACCGGCTGGCCGGTGGTCGGGACAGAAGGTATGCCATTCTGTCTGGGCCCACCGGTTGGCCGGTGGCCAGACACCGGCTGACCGGTGGCACCTGGCAGAGGGCAAGGCCTTCTGCCTGGTCCACCGGCTGGCCGATGGGCTGGATCCGGCGGGCCGGTGACCTTACCGGCTGGCCGGTGGTCTCACACCGGCTGGCCGGTGGACTTAAACAGTCCATTTTGAATTCTTCTTGGGCCAGCTTCTAGGCACCCTATTTCCTATCATCAAAAACACTTGAAAACAAGTTAGAATACAATTAGAGTGATTGTGATCATTAAAATCCAAGAGATAGGGGTGCAACAATGGATCGTTGTGATAAATTATCAACAGATTCATAATGCGTTTGGTCGGTTTTGCGTTTGGTCGGTTTTGCGTATCCTGTCCATTTTAAACAAAAGATAGACAGTTAGAACGGTGTCGGTCACACCGCACCTCGGATTGAGGCAGGATTGACTCGTACACGTCACATACGACCCATGGATCCTTGTGCTAAAGTGTCGACACAGTCCGAATGCCTTTGGTCGGTTTTTCCTATGTCACTTGATGATTTTCACTTAAAATGACGTCTTTTTGAAACAAAAGACCGACACTTTTTGAGCGGTGTCGGCCACACCGCGTCTCCGATTGTGGCGGGGTTGATTCATACACGTCACATATGACCCATGGATCGTTCTCCTAAAGTTTCAACGGAAACCAAATCCGTTTGGTCGTTTTTCCGTATGTACTTTAAATGGTGTTCATTTTAAACAAAAGAGATCCACTTAAAATTATCCCGGCCACACCGCGACTCAGATTCATCCCGGGTTGGCTCGTACACGTCACATATGACCCATGGATTGTTGGGATAAATTATCAACAGATTCGGAATGCGTTTGGTCGGTTTTCCGTAAGCCAGTTGATGCTTTTCACTTAAAATGACGTCCTTTTGAAACAAAAGACGGACACTTTGAGTGGTGTCGGCCACACCGCGTCTCCGGATTGAGCTGAAACCACCGTGAAACATTCTAATTATTATTCGTGACGTGTACGCGCAGACGGCACGTCAATCGGACGTGCTGTTTGCGCGGTACGGCTCAATATTAGTGTTTTAAGTGATGCGCGCGCTTCGTAAACGCGCGTGAGGGGGGTCCAAACGGGCCGACCGATGTCGGAATGGCCTGAAATCAGACGACAAATACGGGTGAGTGATTTCTGAAGTGGTCGAGCAGATGGAACGTCAATCGGACTTGTCGTGTGCCCGCGGTGACCGACAACGCAGTTATGGTGTCATAAACGGCCACAACGGGCGTCCAAGAATGAGGGGGGTTGTCCAGGGAGTTCTCAAACACACAACCACTAAAAGACAACAACATCCATAAAAACAGACAATATATAAAAATAATTCAACTCCAATACTATACTACGAGTCTAGATAAAACCAACAACTAGAATAGATTAAACATCAAATCTCAAGTCAAAAATGTAACGGATCAATATGTCCCACATCAGCATCACCATCTCCATCATCATCATCATCATCGCCCTCGTCATCGTCCTCCTCATCGTCATCACCCTCCACAACGCCTTCCTCCTCGCCTTCGCCCTCCTCCTCGCCCTCCTCATCTCCCTCCTCTTCCGCATCAGACTGCTCGCCATCATCATCTTCAAGCTCGACATCGGCCTGACCACCACTGGAACTGCCACCTGGTGCACCATATATATAATGTATCGACGACATGTATTCATCAATCGCTGGGCTGGCCTCTGCTGGAAGTGTTGGACGTAGAACTTCAATAAATTTCATAAATGCATTGTTTGCCCTTGCAGACTGTTCTGCCGTCTCTGTGGCCCTTTTCTCAGCCTGTTCTGCCTGTGCCCTAACTTGCTGCAGGTCGGTGGCACTATAACTCATACCTGAGGCAGGCCAATACCTCGTCGGGGCTATCCTAGGTTGGCAGCGTACTCTGCCAGAATGATCATCTCCCAACACCTGATGTAAGTGATCAGATGGCCAAAAATTGTCTGCTTCTTGGGCATCGAGGGCCTCTAAAGCATCCTGTTACAAATATAAATATATTGTTAAGTTACGAAATAGATATTAAAATATAAAATCAACAGATTAAAACTTACAATCTGCTGCTGAGTCGCTTCGTTGACAGCACGTCCATCCTTTTTTCGTCTACTCGAGCAAAACAGTTTTGCTCGAGGCACACGTCCTTCAATATTTTGTACTTGCCTCTACAATGACATTAAAAACAAAATTTATATAAAGACTTTAGCAAATAATTAAATAATTGAGGAAAAAAAAGAAAATGTAAGTCGTAAAGAAAACTTATAAACAATTGTTATACCTGCTGCCTCTCATGATCCGGCATCGTCATGCGTCCTAGTGTATGGAGGTATTTTTTTGCATCAATGTTTTTTTTATTTTTTCCAGATGATTCCTAAATAAAATTCGATAATGCAAAGGATAATATTAATGCAAAACTTGAAAGTTATTATTTAAATACCTCAAATGTAATTCATACCTTAATCTGGGTACTCGTCCAACGAGTAATCATCTGACGATACTGCTCTATAGGACAATCATCCACGACTGGTACCACCTCTAACTCAGTGCCAACTCTAGCACGCCAGCCAATATACAGCTCATGCTTGTAAGCTCTCCAAAGCTCGCCTAAATCCTTTAGACGTTCCATTCGTGCACCCTCACCATCAGGAAAATTAAATCGAAGCTGAAATGAAAATATTAATTTATATAAATACAAAAAAAATTCATGGCATTAAATACAACAGATTTTTTTACCCATATCTCTGCCCAAGCTCTATCTTTGACCTCATGTGGCAAATGTCTCCACGACAGCGGGCTGACGGGAATGATGTCGGAGTATTTGGCAAGCGTCGCCATAAAACTCCGACATTGCTGCCCTGTTTTCTCAACCATCTGATTGTCTTCATTATATTCCACCATAACCTGTGTGCGACGGTTCCACACCGAACGCATGCGTGTACGGCCCCGCCCCCGCCTCCTTTCAGTAGATGTATCTGTCATGAAAGAAATACAAATATTATATCAAAACATGTTATAATGAAAATAAATATTACTATAAAAATTTGATAGGGTTTTATAAATATACCTGTGCTAGTCTGATCAATGAGTGGCGCCGGATCCACAGAACCTGATGGAACACCCTCTGGTGGAACAGGAGTCGAAGACGATGGAATATAAAAGCTCGGAGAGACAGAAGTAGAAGGAAAAGAAGATGGAACAACTGTATGACCTGATGCTGACTGGGGAGTGGGAATCATCATGGGATGTGAAAATGATGGGGCAGAAGATGCAGAAGGTAGCGAAAACATGGGAGGTCTAAATATCTCGTGTGTCCCTAACGACACACCGGGATCAGAATGTGGGAAGGCTGAAATGTCAGTGGGAGGGGCAGGGTCTAGTCGGGCACGCGCAGCTCTATGTCCACCTCTGGTACGAACCCTCCTCGTACCACCGGCCTGAGTACTCGGACCAGTACTAGGCTCCTCGTCGAATAACTGTCGATGTAATGGTGGATCCTACAAAAAAGTTTACAAAAAAAATTAATCACATGACATTATATATTCTGTAAATATATATATATATATTTGAAATAAAGTACTCACTGTAGGCACTAATGGTGGAATGCCCATCTCCTCCATCCGACGATTGTTCTCCGCCATTTTTTTTCTTCGTCTCTCTTCAATTGGCTTCATTTCCTGCATTGGAAAACAAATATGTAATTAATTAGAAAAAGAAAATTAATGTGTAAACCAAAAAACTAAATATATGAGGGAATGAGGCGATTCATTGGTAATTTAGCTATCAATTGTTTTAGAAGAGCTTGAATGAATTTAATAAAACATACAAGTTGTAATGTTCACCAAGTTAGAAATATTGTTTGATTTGGTTTGAATACAGTTCAATTCCAAATTAGAAAATGCAATTCAAATAAAACAGCAACCAATAAACATTGAAAATTCACATAACGGTCAAGTCAGCTAAAACATATTTGTGATCAATACAAAATAAATATGAATATTACCAACCTTAACAACCCAACTCGAGGTAAACCAAAAGAATTGAGAACATGGATGAATGATTCTATATATTTCCAACCACAACTTCAGGTTCACAATCAACTCTGACAATTGAGCTATTGGAGTCATCAAAAGAAATAAATGGATTGGTTCCAATGGCAATAGGGACAGTGTCAATTCCATCATCAGCATCATCGAAAATATGTCTTGGAATTACTTCAACTACGACACCAAATTCAGGTTGAATTTGATCTTTGACATAAAAAACTTGTTTAGCCATTGATGCCAACACATATGGTTCTTCAGTTGCAAGAGTGCGGGTCATATTAATTACTCGAAATCCACAATCATCAATAAATGTGCCATGTCTCGTCATCGAATCAAACCAATGGCATTTCATCATTGTGACTCGTCCATGAGAGTAATAATCCAATATTATTATTTTCTCAACGACTCCATAATAACCCACATTTTCAAGTCGCGGTCTACTATCTGATGCGCTGGCATAACAATCTGTTGTGGCAGTAATCATAATACCATCATGTTGTGTTCTCATGTTTTTGGCTCGTTCAGTGACAATAAATCTGTACCCATTGATAACAATTGATTTACAGTCACGAACCACGGTATTAGGACCAAAAGCCAAAGCTCTTATTTCCTCAGAGACAGAGTCAGCAGACAAACTCAATACCTGCAATATAAATGACAGTTAAACTTAAGTAAATATTGAAATAATTAATTTAAACAGTAATATTTTTACCTTCAATTTTAACCAAGCAGAAAACTCTTTGCTATGCAAAGTCTCTCTCCTTCTCAAAGATAAAGAACGATGCTTCCTATTTATCATTGTTTTATGTTCCCTGTAGATAAAAAAATATGAATAGTTTAACAGATATATATGTAAGATATACATATTCAATTTTGTTACCTGATATAGTCATCGAACAAATCACAGTTGAACAAAACTGTGCGATGTGCCATCTCCCGCTCTTCATGGCTTAATGTCTTCAATGTATATGATCCAGGAATTCCTCCTGTTTGAGGAAGTGATGGAAAACTGGGTTCAATTTTCTCATATTGTTCTTCTTCATTTCTCATTGGTCTGTTCATTCTTGTAGTAAGATCAGACAAATACATTGAACAGAAATCCATACATTCTTGAGCTAATAAACCGTTCACGATAGAACCTTCGGGATGATTCTTGTTTCGAACATAAGACTTTAATGTGAACATATTTCTTTCAGTTGGATACATCCAACGAAAAGAAACAGGTCCTCCGAGAAGTATTTCAGTTGGAATATGGACAGTCAGATGCAGCATGCATGTGAAAAATGATGGGGGAAATATTTTCTCCAACTCACACAAAATTAATGGGGCATCTGTCAACATTTTTTTCAAGAAAGACTTGGACAACTTCTTAGCACAAAGATCTCTAAACAGATGGCACAACCGAATAACACCCACCCTTACATTATTGGACAAAAGATGACGGATTGCTATTGGAAGCAACTCATGCAGTAGAACGTGATAATCATGAGTCTTCAAAGATTTTAGCTTCAACTCTCTTCTGTTGACCCGTTTAGATATGTTGCTTGAATAGCCATCAGGAACTCTAATAGTCTCTAATACTTCCAAAAATTGTTTTTTTTTCAGTAGGTGTCATCACATAAGAAGCACATGGAAGTTGCCATTTATTTTCACTGATACGCACAGGATGCAATTCTGGTCTGATGCCCCAATCCACCAAGTCACGTCGAGATCGTAAATCATCTTTTGTCTTCCCCTTGACATTTAGTAGAACTGAAAGCAACATTTCACATATATTCTTTTCAATATGCATTACGTCTAAGCAATGACGTAGCAAATTGGTTGACCAATAAGGCAAATCAAAAAAGATACTCCTCTTCCTCCAATTGTAACAGGTTTCTGTGGAAACATTCTTTCTCTTTCCAGATTTCATTTGACCCTTCCCGAACGAAAAACTGAAATCTTTCAATTCATTAAGCACATCAGTTCCAGACATACGCTGAGGTGGATCATCGGTCTCTATAGTATTATCAAATCTTCGACGATTCATTCTATATGGATGATCCTTTGGCAAAAATCGTCGATGTCCCATAAAACTGAAACTACAACGATGTTTCAGTCTTCTGGATCGTGTATTCTTCATACAAACTGGACATGACAGTTTCCCCTTCGTGCTCCATCCAGACATCATTGCATAAGCCGGAAAATCATTTATTGTCCACATAAGCGCAGCGCGCATCTGAAATATGTCTTTCGAACATGCATCGTATGTGCGCACACCCACATCCCAAAGAAGCTTCAACTCTTTTATTAAAGGTTGCATGTATAAATCAATATCAATGCCAGGATCAGAAGGACCAGATATGAGTATACTCATGAAAGTGAAAGGTTTTTTCATACACAACCATGGGGGAAGATTATAAATGTGTATAAAAATTGGCCATGTGCTGTGCCAAGTAAGCATCTGCCCAAACGGATTAAAACCATCGCATGAAAGACCCAGCCTCACATTACGCACGTCAGCTGCAAAATCAGGATGTCGAGCATCAAATCTCTTCCATGAAAATCCATCTGTATGATGAACCAACTCATCATTAGTCTTCTTTCTCTCGGTATCATGCCATCTCATTTTTATTGATATGTCATCAGACATAAAAAGATTCTGGAGTCTGGGGATCAATGGAAAGTGCCACATTACTTTCTGTGGAACGCGGGATGGTGTTCCATCAGATTTTGACTTCCAGCGGGATGTGCCACATTTTATACAATCATTTCGTTCTGCGGTTTCCTCCCAGAATAAACTGCAATCTTTCGGGCAAGCATGAATTTTGTTTCTTGAAAATCCAAGTTCCTCAACTAACTTCCATGCCATATAGTGGTTTGAGGGAATATCTGCATCATCTGGAAGTAAATCCTTCAAGAGGGTAAGAATGTAATCGATTGCTGTATTAGAAATCCCATACATAGTTTTCCCATGAAATAATCGGATTAAAAATTCCAGCTTTTTCATTTTATCGCATTGCCGATATACTGGAGTCGTGGCAGCATCATTCAATTTTTTCACCCTATCAATATCATCATTTTCACTAGATGCATCAGCTGTCCTCATATCGAAGTCTTCTTGAGTCGAAATCCTTTCTTTTTCATGATGACGAATAAACGGAAACCGATCATCTAACAAATTCTCCATTCCAGTCTTTTCATTTCGATCATCACCAATTTGAGATTTCGTTTTCTCCCCATTGTGATACCACAGAAAGTAGTTTGCTTGAAACCCATTTTTGGTTATGTGGTAGCTGACTTCTTCACGGCTCAACCAAGGTCTACCAACACAATTGGAACATGGGCAGTGTATGCGACCACTATCTGAAGCATTGTGAAATGCAAAATCTATAAAGCTCTCCAAATTGTTTTGAAAATCATCTGAGATCCGATCGGTTTCATACATCCAACTTCTGTCCATTCTGTAAAAAGAATTTATATAAGTCATTTTGTCATAAACAATTCAATAGGCATTAACTATAATAGAATATACATTTAAGTCAACACTAAAGGAAGAAAATAATCAAGGTATCAACTACACATGTCAAAAAAACATACAAATGTGTTATTGAAAAAATGTAAAACCAACAAGAACTTAATGTGTTATATCACATAACAGCATGACTCATCCCATAACCATATTAGTAGGGTATCAAGAACATGAATAACATCAACCTTGTGCCATCCTCCTACCCTACATGACCCCAACCACATGCCACATCTTATTATAGCCTTATCACATCACACCTCACCGAAAAACACTAGGGAAATCATAGTACATCTCACCTGAAGACACATGGACAATCACATCGCATCTTGCCTAAAAACACATGGTCAATCACTTTTGAAGGAAGAGTAGGGAAGACATGGTAGCTATCCAAACATATAACCACCATCCTAGATATTAGAAAAAATACCCATAACTCAAAACCTCTGATCGTTGGTATGTTTATCCAACTCTGGTTGGGAATGTGTAGAAATAACATAAAAATACATGATATATAGATAGCACAAAATACTCAACCTATGGGTTCACATTAACTACATAATCACACACTTCACTACTACCATAAAACACATAAACCACACCACCACCACACAAGACGCATATCATTGGAATATAATTCTACATTCAATAAGTCTATCTATGGAATTATCATAAGAATCCATGTATCAATTGGAATATAATTCTACATTCAATAAGTCTATCTATGGAATTATCATAAGAATCCATGTATCAATTGGAATATAATTCTACATTCAATAAGTCTATCTATGGAATCCCTCCCTTGGATCCATGTATCACCCATGGCTTAATCAATATTCAAAGAAATGAGTCTATCCGTGGAATTCCACTGTGAATCCATTTATCACATAAAGCGTATAAGTTAATAGAAACAAGATTATATACCTGGCATCCTAATAGAATCCATGTATCACTATTTACTATTAATCATTTAATGAATTCCATTTCATTTAAACAATTCATTAAACATACCAAGGTCAAAAACTAAGGTATTTAATACAACTCACCTCAAAATGGCGACTCAATCAAATAATAACCTGAAAAGAATGAAGCTTCATTTACTCATGTTGTAATGACAAGATAATGAGATTCCCTTGCTTAATCAATCAATTCCATATCATGGTCTCAACATAACTCATAATGGCTAGCAATTCAATGAAAATTCAAGCACTCACATGGGAATTTTTAATAGAACACTCCTAACAAGACTATAAAGATATCACATGCATTAGTTATAATATATCTAACATGGTAACATAAAATATAAGATAAATTCAATCCAATTTCATAGATTCATAGCATAGTCTCTACTTTACTCACATTGGCAAGGCAATACAATTAAAACATGTGTTAAAAAATAATTGGCATTCATGTGTTAAAAGGGGAATGCAAACCATAAAATACCCTTAATTAATTTAATTTACAATTCAATTCAGAAATCGAACAATCAATTCGATTTATATAACCTTTCACAAATGACATCCCATGTTCAAGGGGTAAAATCCAAAAAGGAATTTTCAAGAAAACTCACCCTTAGGCTGGTCCGGCCGGCAGTAGCACCAAAATCACCTAAACTGATGGGAAAAATGAAAATAGGTTTAAATACTATCCAAACATTTGAATTCATTTTCAGTTAAGAAGAATAATAACCTGAATAAGAGCTGGAAAATTGAAGGCCGGCGGTACCTCCAAAATCGCCTAAATCCGCTGCTGCTCCCGTTTTAGGGTTGTGTATCGCGAATTGGGGAGAGAACAGGCGGCTGGGAATTTGGGGAGGACCTTTGCCAACGGTTCTTAAAAACCGTTGGCATATGTCTATCTATCCCAACGGTTCTACAGAACCGTTGGGATAAACCTGCTAAAACCTCATCTATGCCAACGGTTCATGAGAACCGTTGGTAAAAAACCATCTATCCCAACGGTTCTCATGAACCGTTGGGAAAAAGCTCCCTGGAAACCTCTATGCCAACGGTTCTAATGAACCGTTGGTAAAAACCTCCTTCCCCAACGGTTTCGAAGAACCGTTGGTATCTAACCGTGGGGAAAGGCCAGCATTCCAGTAGTGGTTATTAATAATAAATTTTAAAACAGTATAATACAATATAGGATTTGGAAAATATAATAATGGTTTATTAAAACTAAAAAATCATATTAAAAAAATATTGTTATAAGGGATAAATTATTTATCCATGTATACACTTTATAGTATTTATTACATAAATTTTAGACATTTATGATGTCTTAATACACACTGTATATTAATTCCTTATTTTATTTTTATGAAAAAATAGAACTGTGTCATAAAAATATGAAAAATTAATTGTAGGTTAATATAAATATGAATAATTCAAAAATAATATTTATTTTATTTAAATAATTCTATAAATATTGAAATTTTATATTTTAAATAAAAAGACCTTGTTTATCAAAAAACACTGGTTTTTATAATGATAACAGCTTCCCAACGCTTATAAATATTAAATTTTATTCATTAAATTATATTACAATTTATTTTCAGTTAATATTTTTTTAATATGATTATTTTATTACGAAAACATTTATTTTATAAATTATTTAATTTATCCAAAGATATTTCCTTAATTTAATATATATATATATATATATATATATTTCTAAAAAAAAGTTTTTATTTATTTTTATGAAAATCATGTTTATTATAACTTATCAATAAAATGGTTTAACATAAAAATTATTTTATTAAAAAGTAAATATTAAAATTCATTCTATAATTGTCTTCATACAGAACATATTTTAACATCAGTGTAAGCCTTATGTGTATGGTATGTGATGGGGAATTTTCATAGCATGGTTCAACATACATGGTTTGGGCCATGATCTCAAAAGCATAAAAATTCCCTCAAATGCTTCTAATCATGCTTTTATTGATAAATCTCAACTTTTTATTGGTTTTGGAAAAAAATCAAGTGATTATCTATCCCTTGTATGCTTTGACAAATGGTATTTATAGGGTGCGATCATGTTTTTCGAGGTGATCAATTTTATCCCTATATCAATTCGATTATATCATCACTCTTAAAATATAAGAATCCTAACTATCACTGTAAAATTGATATATTATCAACAGTTATGAAGATTAAGGTTCTTTTAAACATGAAAGGATATAACTTATAACAAACCAAAATAACCAAAGTGGTTCATGTGTTTTCCATAATTTCATTTCTTGATATGGAATAAGTCCATTTGAAAATATAATTTCTTTTATAAATCATCAATTCATTACAATATTACATTTATATAACTCTATAATCATACACCTTATTTAGTATGACATGTTCTTGTTTGGGATTATTCAAACATGTATATGAATGATTATATAGTATATTCACTTATCCATTATTAATGAGTATAAAACTATGAATATGGGTAATATATGAAATTAAAGAGGAAAATATTTTATAAATGCTTCGTTAAGTGTGACAGTAAAAAATAATTGATCATTATAAAATTAATTATTATTGTTAGTTAATTATTAAAACATATTCGTCATGAACTACATTATAGTAAAACATACCCATACCTTCTATTAAATGAATATGAAACTAAATATATAATTGAATCAAAATGTTCCCCTACCTAGAATAATCATTGAATGATAAACATTGTATCAAATAATGACGATCGACATTACCATTATGAAGTATGTTTGAATAAATCTAAATTAATAACATATGATGATGAAAATAAAAATTAACTATAATATAAATGTTTAATATTTTATAATTAGAGAAAATTTAAAAGGAAAATTGATAATGATTATGCAATAAAATTACTGATTATAATGGATATTATTACAATATATGTGGTTAAAAAACCATCTTGGAATCCCGTTATAATGATAGGGTATTATTTTATGATCACACATAGAAATAAAGATTATCTATGTCTAAATTCTTATTTGGGGAAATTATATGTTCATTCTATCAAAAGTCTAAGATATTTTCATCTACATTAGTTTTTTATGGGGTTTATATGTCATTATATCGTTTCACATTCCCTTGGATCAATATCAAACAAAAAGGATTTTTTAATTATACTAGACCATATCTCTTCATTTAGACGGGGAATCATTATAATATATTTTAATATTTGTAATATTTTTATATATATATTTATCTATATATATATTATTTCTTAAGGTCATGTACCCAGGAACATTAATTTATTTTCAAATGGATTCTTCTTCTGATGTTTTCTATACACGTGTTTTCTACCAACAATGACCTTCAAAATAAATGTATGAATGGAATTTTTTTAAAAAATTTTCTATAAGGAAAATTTTTTCACATCTTATTTAGTTTTATATAATAAAATATGAAATTAATATTTCATGGTTTTTTAATTCCCATTTTTTATAAATAATATCATTTTAATATATTAGTTTTCAAACATAAAAATGGAGTTTCTTATAATTTCTTCAATGAATCATTTAACATTTTTGAAAAGTATTATTAATCTATTTCAATATTTTAGAATTTTTATTATTATTAAAAAGAGTCATTTTTAATGATAACATGGACTATATATCTTGAGATATCTTGTGATTATTCCTTATTAAAATCATAATTGAAATTGTTTCTTTTTCATGATATAATTATGCTATGAGGGAATTTTGAATTCATTAATATTTATATAAAGTCAAAATGTATAATTTGTCATTATGTATTTTTTAGGTCTAATATAGACCTCAAATTAATTTAGTAAATATTTATATATCATGAGATGATATTTAAGGGATGAGGTAGGGATCTTAATCTTCTATGGGACTCTTTCTACATCATTTATGTGAATAGATTATAACAGAATACATTATGGGATATTTTCCACTATTTGATATTTTTATTAGTGGAGAGCCACCAAATAAAAAATAATTTTATATTCTTATTAATGTGACACATTCGTATGACTATGCAATGTTTTCATCACTCATGATTATGTGTTCCTGTTATTACACTCCTGTAAATCATGTCATATATTTTTCGAAAATAATTATTCCATAACATATAAAATATTTTATATTTTTTATGAGTTGTTATTATATTATTTGTTTCTCTTCATTGTGATTATAGTCACATAAAAAAATTAATATTTTTTTCCACTTCTGATCTTTGATTATTTTGTCTGATATTTACTTTTATTTAAAAAATATATATCCCTTTTCGTTTTTCTATTCCACATATTGTGAAGAATATTTTTTGGTTTGATATTTCTAGAATTGTATCCTATGAGAATACTATTTTTGGAGATATTAAATATGTTTTTAAAATAATTTTGATATTTATGTAATCCCCATGTCAATAAAACTATATGTTTTTTTGTATTATTAATTTTTTAAGTGTATTAATTAATTAAATAACCTGATGTGTTACGTATATATGATGTGATCATGTTGTATCAGTTTTTATTAGAGTGACGATTAGTTATTTGGTGGAATATATTTATGAATTATATGAGGATAAAATATAAATAAACATAAGTTGAACCAAAAGTGGTATGGATGAAATTATAAGGTCATATGTTAAAATTATGGTTTCAATGTCATGGAGATCATATAATTTCATTACCTTATCATATAATTGTGTGGTATTTATTTTATAGTTTTATATCAATGAAAACAATTTTTGTTTTATTAAAGCAATGATGATGGATTATGAATATAGTGTCAGTGATAGGTTTTCTAAATATGAAATTCATCTTATTTGACCCTATTTATATGAATTAATTTATTTTTAAAAAATATTATAAGGATTTCAATTTTAATTTACAAATGATTTATTTATAATATTTTGGGATAAAATTATTCTGATACAATGTTTTAATCCTATGTCTATAAATCCAGTCTAATACAATTATTTCAGGAATTTGATTTCTATAAATAATATTACTCTTATTTCAGAGGAATTTTATGTGATTTCTGAGAATCGAATGTATAAATTTACATATATCACTTATAATATTTTGTTATAAGGATGATATATTAAATATCAAAAATCAAAAAATGATTATCTATTAGTGTATGTCAGTCTATGAACACCCTATATAAACCACATCTTTTATGTGGAGGAGAATAAAAAAATTTGAGTGGAATTTTTCTTTAATGTTCTGCGATAATCTCAATATTGAAGATATGAATATTATAATTGAACACATTTATGTTCATCCAAATACTTATGATAGTTTAACCATTGATCAAGGGGATTGAATTTCCATATAATGCATACATTTTTATATGTCTATATCAAATAAACCTTATATAATGACCTCAATTGAAGTTAAAAAATTAAATAAGAATCTCAAAGATAACATGGATAATTTTTTCATATTCTTATGGGTTTCATCATGTGGTGCAGTCATCATTTTTGTTAATAATAAATATTATTTGATGAATCTCTACATCGACTGTCATAACCATGTGAAAATAATGATCAAAATTAAGAATCCACAACCCAATACACATGACTTCTTCCATCTACTAGGAGGTGATTAATCATTCTCAATGATTGAAAATTGATATTGATATATTTAACTAATAGTGAAAATAGGGGATATAACAAAGATTGCCCTTATACAAGTTAGTAATATTATGAATTTGTAGTTAATTTATTGGAGACTATGTGTTTTGATGCTAACATCTATGCTTTGATGAATATATTTATTCGATATTATCTTCACCAAATTATCGTAATATTTATAGATCATATTCTGATATATTTCTATGGAAAGGAAGCACATAATTTTCATTTGAGTGTTTTTTATTAGAATTTATAATGATGAAACTATATAACCAATTTAGTGTGTCTAAATTATAGCCCTAAATTGTATCATTATTGGGTTATTAAACAATTAGAATGGGTATATTAATAGATTCTTCAACTAAGGTGCTAATTTAGGAGTATCCTAGACCGACCATTGTAATATATATCCATAGTTTTATTTGATTATTTGGATTCATCTCATTTTTGGGGAATCTACATCATTAGTATTAAATCAATTATCCATGTTAACATATAATTGAATTATGTTACTCTAGATAAATTAATGTTAATATAATTTAAAATAACAAAACAGAAGGTCGGTCACTACACCTATAATCACACAACCCTAGAGTAGAGAGGGGTTTTTAGTATAAAAAAAATGCAACAATTAAGGTATTGTGATGTGTCCTGTAAAAAATAATGTGTTGGTGGCTTATTCTTCTTGTTAATCAATGAATCATGAGATAAATACACAAAACCAAAATTTAAGAGAAAAAACATTATTAATTTTCTTAATGATATGGAAGCACATTAACTATATTTAAAATGGTGATATATATAATGATCAAAATATTATAAACAACATATTCTCATAGAAGAAGATGAATATAAATCAATGTAGATTATTGGATTGGATTAATAACTGTTACTTCTCAATACAATACATCCATGGGAAGGATGATAATGATGATGATGTTCTAAACATGAGGCATAATGCATCCCTATATATAATGATGGTCAAAATAGACCCAATATTCATGGACTTTGCAAAGGATGTAACATGAAAACATAATTCAAGGGGATATATACTATTGTTATCAAATTATTTTGTCAACTATACATATATCTGATGATTAAAGAAGCATATAAGATGGAATATTGATATAGAAAATGTTTTTAATATACATGAGTTCAACCATGATAGAAATAATTTTATGGAATTTAGTACCTGAATATATGTCCCATTCATACCATAATTTATGAATGAGATATTGGAGGATTCACAATGAAAATAATTGTTTATTCACCCTAGGTTAAAAGAATATTTATAAATAACATAATAAATATTAATTGAGACAATATAATGTTAGATATTGTACAGTAAATAACTCAATGCATTGTGTGATTGCATGTTAAGACAAATGGAAGAAGTATAAAGGGATGATTCATCCATTATACTTACAAGTATGGTTGGGATAACATAACCATTTATTTCATTTTAGGTATTAATAAGAATTCTGTTGGCTATAATTCAGTTTGGGTTATTGTTGATCACAATATTATTTTATTAAAATTCATTTATATTTCATATAATTATTATCTTGACCAACTTTCTTGATATACATAATGGATATTATAAATATATATGATGTTCCATCTTAATTATATCAAATCATGATATTATAATTAACTAGATGATCTATAAATGTATTTAATAATAATTTGATGCTGATAAAAGCTTCGACACTATAAATCATACCATGGATAATGGATGATTTGAATAGACTATTCGAACAATGGATGATATAAAGATATCTTTTTCAATGTATTCCAAATAAATATCTAATGATAGTCTTCCACAATTAGAGTCCTCAAGTTACAAAAATCACCATTATATAATTCAGATGGGTCTATATAAGACTCTCTATGGGAAGAGGGGTTACACATTGACTTATTGAGATGATGTTATAGAAGGTAAGCTATTGGAAATAGATATTTCTCTATAAAAGTTATAGATTATTCAAACAATTATGTGATTCATTAAAATTACATATATTTTTTAGAATTTATGTACTAATAAACATTGATGTTGCAAGAATTTGAATTTCAATAAATGGTATTCCTTCAGATGTCATCATGGATGTGGGCTTTGAGATTCATAAAAAAGGAAAGGTAATCCATATATACATTTCCCCATATGAAAACCTCGATCACAAGGGGAGGGAATATTATCATCATTAAATTTCCTTAAACATATCTAAATTTCATGATGTTATCTATTGACCATTTTTTAGAATGTTAAACCCCTATCAATAGCATGTACAAATCATAGATGTAGTACAACTTTAAAAGAGACATATTTGATGAAGATAATCTATTAAAAATCATGGATTGTGGAGATAAATTATTGTATTACAAAACCACTCACATGGTTAAAGATAACAGGAGGAGTCATATGTTTGTATATGCAACATATTAACCCGAATATGAAATTCGGTAAAACATCACAATTTTTTCAATCTAAACCATAAAACGTAAAGAAATATAGTCTCTTATAGGTGTATAATGTAACACCTAAGGACATTAGAATGTATTTCCCTTTAAATAAAAAATTTGTTTTCGATAGCCTCTAATACACTCAATACAAAACAAAAAAGAACCAGGAAATATTTTTTTCATAGAAACAATTATAATATAGTGAAAAATAAAATAGTTATGAAAATTCAATATGATACATCCTTAATATAACAAAAAAAAGAATAAAACCACATGTACCTAAAAAGATAGCAAATAGAAAATTTAATTCCTCATAGATTGAATTTAAAAATCCTTCCTATAATTATAATTATATACATAAGGAAAACACTATAAATATAATAGAAATTTTGAAAATGATGTAAATGAATAAGTTGAATGAATATATATATATATATATTGGAATATAATATAACCATTAAATATATATATATATTTACTATATGATAATTATAGATATTGTTATTATACACATATTCATTTCACATATGACCATTATACATATGGTTGTTGGAAACAGGGTCATTGGATGTATGGTCACTGGACATTTCACCTTTGGTCATATGGCTGTTGGACCAATGTTCGCTGTGCATATGGTTATTGGACATAAGGTTGTTTTATATACATGTATCAAATTTGTAAATTGATGTTGCATAATTATTATTAAAAAATTTAATTTATTTTAAATCACATATAATAAATAATTAAAGAATAAAAAAATTAATATTTGTTTAAAATATTTTATTATTTTCATCTGTCAAATTTTTTATATTTTTTATAATTTTAATATTCATTAAAAATGAATTATTTTTATGTTTATTAATATTTTATAAATTATTATAATAAACGTGTTTTGAGAAAATATTTTTTGTTAGATGATAAAAATTTATATTTAAATGGGTGCGATTTAAATAATTTAATGTTTAAATGTTATATTTAATTTTGTTAATAAAAGAGTATTTTAATCACAATAAATTTAGATGGAAAAATTTGATGTATAAATATAATATTAATTTTCTATTTGTAAGAAAATTTAATAGAACCTATTTAATTATTTATTCTTATTAAATATGATTAGGAAAACAGAAAATATAAAAATTAGTTTTTCTATTAAAATAAATTATTATTGTAAATTATCTCTTTTAAAATATAAATCATTCATATAAATAAATTAAGTTAAACTATGTAGAGTAAAAACCCCAAGTTCACCTTAAAATTGTGCAAGCATGAGGATTTCATTTTTATGAGTAAAAATATGTTTCCAAGGTAAAATGGATTTATCCCATCAAGTGTAAAATGTGGTAAAATACATAATTTAAGAGGTAAAGTTTTAAATTATCATTAATACTGATTATAAATCATTTTCTTATGTGTTTTAATAAAATATTCAATTATTTTTTCTTCTTGTTTCCACATTCCATTTTAAATGGAATCCATACAAATTAAGGAATGAATAGTTGTGGAATCAAAAGTCAATAATGACCCATAAAAGGAACCCTTCTTTATCTCTCAAAACCTACACATTTAATTTTTTATCTCTTATATATGTTACTATATTCAATATTATATAATCTTAATAAATGTTCAGATGATTCTGGTTCAAGAAAAAATATGTAAATCCTTCATTCCAAAAAAACATTTCCTAAAAAAAGATAATTTATCAATGTAATTAACCATTTTAATCATTGAATTTTTCAATTATCATATCCTTAAAAATATTTCAATGAGACATTTTACACTATTCAAATGTTCTATTAATAACATTTTACTTCTTCAAAAATGATTTTCTAGATATATAAGTCTATAATCCTTCACATTCATTAGTATAACTTATACTTGTATATGTCAGTTCAACCACATACATAAATCATGGTATAATATTTCTAATTCTTCATCATTCATGAGTATAATGAAAATTATAGTGATAATAAATGGTATTAAGGATTTATTTATGTTATTAAATTTTTTTGGAAGTATTAAAAAAATAATAATCATTTTAAAGTAAGTTGTTGTTGTGGGAAAGTTACCAAAAATATGTTCATAGTGGATTCACATACCATGAATCATAAACATTACTTCCATCAAATGAACATGAGAAAAAATAAACCATAGAAATGAAATTATTATACAAAAATAAATATTCCATTAATAATGAACATGGTATCAATTAAATGAATTGGCATCATTATTATGACACTTATAAGAAATAATCCAAATTAAAAACATCAAATGATGAAAATAAATATTAACAGACTAGTAAATATAAAATAATTTTTTATAATGGAAGAACATAAATGGTAATATATATGAATAAGGTTATGAAATAATTTTTTTAGATCGTTCTGTTTATTACACAGAATGATAATGTGCATTTATTGAAACTAGGAGAAAACATAATGATTTCCATTCAAATATAACTTTGTAATATAGATAGTATATTTTTATATCCAAATTTGGTGGAATTGAGTGCTATTTCTCTATAAAATGGAACCCATCTTTTATTATATTATCACATTTGGGGCTACCATTACTTATTTCCATTTCACTTCCCATTAGATCACAATCAAACCAAAATGATTCATGTAAGTGTAGTGGACAATATAAATACATTCATATATGAATATTTATCCTATATTTACATATTAACTTTACTATATTATAGACTAAATTATCTATATTGAATTGATTTATTTATGTACGTTTTCTATCTACATGACATTGAATAAAAATTAAATCTTCTTTTATCATTTTCTCCAAATGTTGACCTTAATTAAAAAAGTTTGAAAGGAATCCTTTTTGAATATTCTTCCATGATCAAATTTTTACATACACTTATTTATTTTATTCTACATGGATTCCTATGTATTTTTTTCTTTCTTGTCTAAAGTAATTTTTATTCCCATTTTTTATAATTATTAACGATTTAATATAATATCTATTAAAAATGTACAGGGTATTTTTTTTAATTTCTTAATGTTATTTTTGAATACTCATATAATGCGTTATTAATATATTTCAATATACTTAAATTGTTATTATTATTCATATGGTATATTATATAATAATATCACCAAACTTCTTTATTAGGATGAATTTTGATTACTAATTATGAAAATATTTATAAAACATTATTATTTTTCATACGTTAAATAAAATATTTTGGTATTAATAATATTATCTTATCATTGTGGCCAAAATATATATTATTTAAAATAATGTTATAGGTAGGTCTGATATATCCCTCTTTTACATCAAGTAATGTTTTGAATCTCAGTAGAAAACTTTTAAGGGATGTAGAAATGAACCCAATCCACTAGGGGACATTGTAAAATATGTATATGTAAATTGGGAGTAAAAATAATCCACCCTCAGATTCTATCAACTATGTGATCATGGGCATAGAAGAGTTACATGACATAAGAAATTATTTTTAGTGATTATGAATGTAACAAATATTATACCCATGTTATCTATTTATGGATGAAATTAATTGACTCATGTATCCACACTCCTATTACTCATGTCTTATTTTATAAAAAATGTTGTATAACATGAAATTTCATATATGATATATCTATTATAGGTAATAATTATATTTCACTATGTCCACGTATCATAATTATATTCTAAAAACCACATGATAAGTTTATACTCATAGTTTATCTGTTATTGTTTTCTCTCACATTTATTGGTACCAAGAATCCAAGGTTACACTTTTCATATTTTCATTCCCCATGTTATGAATAATAAAATTATATATGAAAAGTAAAATTTTCTAATATTTGTGGAAAATATTTGTGGGATTTGTTGAATATTTTTTAAAATAATTTTTTTATGTATCTAATCTCTAAAAAATAAATCTATATGTTAAAGGGGTTGATTAATTTTTATATTTTATAAACAATCATGTAAAAGGATGTACTGTGCTGGTATGATGTGCTCATATATTCTCATTTGTAACATAAAAATAGTTTTAGGAAATAAATAAATATATAACATAAAAGGATATCATAAAAGATAAAAAAATATCAAAAATAACACATAAAATTAATGGTCCATATAAAATATATTCCATAAAAAAAATTTTATTTCAATAATCTTATAAAGTATATCATTTTAATTGTAAAAATATGATGTTAAATTGATGAAGAAAAGTATGTAAGTTATAGAAGAACATATATCTATGGAGTTGGGGAACATATAATATAATGAATCATTCTCACTCATAAATTTTATGACTATAATCAACTTCAGAATGTAATTTATTTTCTGTACTCCCATATTACTAAAAATTTGTAAATTAATAATTAATTAATAATTACATAAAATTGAGATGAATATATATAAATATAAACACATATAAGGAATATAGTTGTGGGTATGATAGTTGTTTTTAAAGAAAACAACACCATTCATTAATTTATACGTAAAATAGAAAATATTGGACACATTTTTTAACAGACAATAAAATTATTAAAGAATATAAGATAATTTTGTTTATATAAGATAAAATAAACAATAATAATTATATGTATCATCTGATATATATTTATATATATGTGTCCATTGGAAATATACTTTTAGATTATTTTCTTGTATCTTATTGTGTACATTAAATTAGAACTACACTGTAAAAATAATAAAATGCATTAACACTTATTATAAGAAACATATTTATAATATTTCATATATAATATTATTGAAATTATTTTAGTAATTAAATAATCCCATCATCTGTGTCTGATTTTAATTATATCCATGTATATGATCTAGTAAATATATCTAAAATGTAATATTATTTATCTAAATATTTAACATTTTCATCCTAAAAATTCAATTTAAAATAAATTTTTATTTCTAGATAGAAAATAATTTTATAACATCAATATCCAAAATATATTGAGTTACCCTTTCCTGGAAGGTATAAAAACAATCATTCACTAACAAATTTTTTTTTCAAACACATGAAACACTATTCTTACATTAATTATAATACTGGATTTTTCTATTTTAATATTTCATAAAAATTTATATGGGGACTTATAAATGAAAGTTCATTTATTAATATTATCAATAAGAATTAATAAATATTAAAAAATAAAAAACATTAATATAATTAAAATTTAAAAAAAAATTAATATATAGTTAAGAATAAAATCTAGGAAAATAAATATAATGTAATCATTAATGATTGAAGGTCTCAACTAACATGTATTTAATGTTTATTAGATTGTGAGTTTTCTATGTTTCTATATATTTTTCATATTCTCCAAATCTTTTTCCAATCTTCTGGAATTGAATTCATTCTCCACAAGTTATCATAATTATAGAATAACATATATAAATCTTCCCCATATAACTCTTCCAACATTATTTTTAAACGAATAGAATCCAAAATATCATTATATCCAATTTTACATTTTTTTAAAACAATATATTTTATTGAATTTGTTGATGAAACTTTCAAATAATTAATAATTTTGTAGAAAAATACTTCAATCATTCTTCATCAAACCTCATTATCTCTACATAACATGAAATATAAATCAAAGACATAGATAACATATAATTTAATCCCACATGAGTCATTTTCTTCATGATAAACAATAGTGACATAAAAAAATATTAAATGTACACCTAAATTTAACTCACCACTTGGTACATGAAACACATAGTCTCTGTATATTGTTTTCTACCATTATAGGATAATTGATGTATTATACCACCTTTATGCACTTTCTTTTACATTCTTTTCTCCATTGAATTCGTAAATCAATATATCCACCTTTCATGATATGTCTCTCCACCATTCTTGAGTAGAATATCCCCCATATTAATTGAACTAAAAGGAAGCTTCTTTATTTAATCCAAGATGAATGAAAATATTTAACATGTGAGGGAACCCAAAACATTCTCCTTCAAGAGGGGGGTTCCAAAAAAAATAGTTTTTTTAATATGGGTTGTTAACTTGAATCTGAGATCTCAATAATGATCCTCAAATATATGTTAGGTTAAATCCTATTCATGATATATGCGACTTGACTTAGGTAAGGAAAAATCCAATTTTACATACCCCTGCTAAAATATATCCTTGAAAAAGTGATATATAATTTATATGTTCTTAGTCATTATTTATTAATTAATTTATTAATATTGATATCAATTTAATATCAATTATTTTTTTGATAAGATACTGCACTTCAATGCGCATTTCCTTAAACAAATGATTCATCCATGACAATTGTGTTAAAGATTGAATATCCAACACATATATATATATGGGAATTAAATATAATTTCTTACTAGTCTATAAAATTTATTCTCCGTGATATAATATATCACATGATATTTAATTTAACTCATATATGTATGTAACATAATTTTCATCTATATAACATAACCACTCATGTCTAGTTGGAAAATTCAAAATAAAGAGTTAATCGACAATTACCCTGAAATATAATTTTGTTTTTCAACAGATTTCATGTGTTATTTCTGTTAGATGATTCTGGTACCTTATTTATTATGGAGAGTGAAGACCAATTTCCGATATTACCGTTGTTATGTACATTATACATGTAATGTTTGTCTTATACTCTTAGATATTTAATTTTTTTATTTTCCATGCCATGAAAACATCATCTGGGTAGTTATTTGTGTTTTTATTACCTTTCAATCTTCCATAAAAAATCTACCGATAACCTCCTTGGAATATTATTAGTGTGAGTTGAATTTTCCCTTCATTCCTTAAGTCATTTGATACCCATGGAAAATATTCAACTCTCCCATAATTGATACTCTAAAATCATATGTCATAAATTCATTGAATCCCTTCAATTATGAATTGTTTGATCAAAATAAATATATTACTTTACCAATATATATATTAACTATAATATTTTTATCACTATTTTTCCCATTACTATGATCATTTCCACTATACTAAGAACCCAATATCATCAATTGGAGACCTAATCTATAATAATATGCTCTTTGTTATATATTTATCCCATAATGAACATTATCTTGATATAAATAATTTTTATCATATTCATATACAAAAAACACATATGAGTATAGAATCATCCTTTAAACTGTAAATAATGTAATTAATTCTATAAGAATTAACTTTCTTACATTCCAAAAGTATATATAAGTTTAGACATTTAGAATTATGTCATAACCTGGAATATATAAACACATATTTTACCAAGTAGACAATGTACACAATATCCATTTTTTCAAAATATGATTCTTTTAAAACAAAACATGATTTCATTCTACACCAAAACATAAAAAATTTAAACAGAAATTATTTTGTTCATTTATCTATCAAAAAACCCAATGAATACTATTCCAAAAAAAGGATGAGCATAAAAAACATAGTGAGGGATATGTAAGGGATGAAAGAAACGATTTCTCTATGAATGAATTTTTTTAAAAAAATTTGTAAATATTACATACAAAAAAATCTCATTTGATTTCAATATGAAATTATATGATTATATTAAAAAACCATAGACAAAATTATTCATAAAGGTAACTATTGAAAATTTTTTCCTATCACTCTTTCATAAACTTTTCTCCGCCAACTACAGATAGAGTTACTTTAGTGACCAAAGAATGACATATATGAATCACAGTCTTAAGATATGGAAAATGATCATAAAAATATCTGGTAATGATCATTATCCTATATTACTACTTAAAAACATTCTTCATAACCTAGGGTATTAAAACCTAAGAAATGATGATATCATATTTTTATAAAGGGTAAATAAGGGAGACATGAATGAATTTTCATGACTTAACTGTATGAGAACATGAACATAACATTTGAAGATCTTACCTTGAATATAATAGTTCAAAATTAATAGTTATGGAAACAAATATCTATTTCATGAGTCACGAATCATAATAAAATCAGGAGAATGATCCACGAGAGGATAACATAGGTATATGGAATAAAATTATGGCATAAAATAATAGAAATTTTTATTTCGAGGAAGCATACCAAGAACATTATAACATGTATGTATTGGGCTAATTACCCATGTATCTTCTTCATGATTGGGATAAAAATCAATGTACCCTCTTGTTTTCATGCATTTTATATAACCAGGGTACCCTCTTGTTTTATACATTTGGATAAAACCCATGTTTACTCATGTTTTTGGGCTTGGGATATATTTTTCATACAACTTGTTATCAGTATTGGGATAAAAACCATGCACCGTATTGTTTTAGAGGTTGGGATAAAGCCCAAGTACACCCATAGTCTTAGTCTCTGTGTACCACCAATGTACCATATTTTTTAGGATAGGAATACAACCCATTTTCCCTCATGTTTTAGGCTTGGGATAAAATCCATTTACCCACTAATATTCTGTATTGGGCTATAAATAGTGTACCCTTTTGTTTACGAGCTTCAGCTACAACCTATGTACCCTATAATCTTAAATAACATTTATTATTACCACATACATTGGAGAGTGATACAGTCCCTACCTATCACATAATGAAATTCATATTTATATATGCCATAAGATCATTAAACATTAATCATATCATAAACCAAGAAATAAAATGGATATTATAAACATTTAAAATTATTATAACATACTGAAAAGATAATGGTTTCATAGTCATATAATCATAGAACAACATGTGAAGTATGTGGTATTCATATGTGTTTTACCATGGTAAAACCCATGGAAGAGGAACAGGATGTCCAAATAACTTATCATATTAAACATAAACCATTAAAAATAATAATGATATTTTTTACATGGATATATTAAAATAATACATATTAAATGAAAAAAATTAGAATGGATAATTTAAAAAATTTATTGTGGAAAATATCTTTTCCTATTTGATATCTTTTCTTTAAATCATTAAAAACCTTGAAAAAATTTTACGTTGAAAAAAACATGAAAATTTTATAGAGGGATACTTTAAATTATTTTAAAACACTTTTAAAACATAAAATTATTTGATTATAATTTTCCTTAAGAAATACCATAATTGATAATTTGAAAAGATTTTTAGAGAAGAATATTGACTAAAAAATATTTTCTACCGAAGAGAGAATTAAGGTTATATCATCATAAATATGCATTCTTAATTGTTATAAGTTGAAAAAAGAATAAAAATATTACAAAAATTTATTATATGATTAATAATAAAAGTATAAGAAAATTAATTAGTTTTATTTATATAGGGATTAAAATATTTTATTAATGGAATAATAGCCATAAAAACATGATAGATAATGAGATTGCAGTTATAACAAGTTACGAATTTGATGACATTGAATCACGAACTCTATGAAAAAATAACATTACCTAAAAAAAATAGGTTTAAAATAATTATATTCATTATATAACATCTCAAAGGGAATTATATACACCTCATACAATAATATTGGTGAATAAGATAAATGTTTCCAAAAGAAGGAAAAATGACAGACAATTAATTTAAATATTTAGTGATGTTTTAACCATAAACACATTGAAAGTGAGATAATAAAATTGATATTAAATACCTAGAAATTTAACAATAATAATCCTAGCATACAATCATAGGAATAATATAAACCAAAAATAATAATTATTGGTAAATATATAATATATCTCACTGAAATATAAGAATGATGTGAAAACCCTTACCTCAATCCTTGACTAACATTGTACAAATTATAAACTGATTTATTATAAATAAAATTTTATTGTGCTTCAAAAAACAATAATTGTATTTATCCTAACATATATGAGTTTATATGATTTAATACTACCCAATTATTAATAATTTCATTTTAATGTTACATTTTTGCATAATAACTACATTTTTTTCCCATATGTCCTGACTTTTTAGTCATTATCCAATTATATAGATCGGGATTCGAAAATTAATAGAATATAATACATGATATAGATTTTATATATATTAATTATATATGTATTAATAATAATATATGAAAGTTTTAAATATGATATGAAATGCACAATTCATGGGGACGGTAGGCTATATGTATGGATAGACCTTGTTCCCATTTTCATGACTGATTATGAGTAATAAATGATAAATGACATATATATATGTAATTTAAATTTTTACTATTATTTAATATATATCATATATTTTTATTAAAACCACCCTAAATACATTCCAATTAATGTGTGAATGAATCACATCGGTTTGAGGAGGTGGTAGTCCATAAGTCCGTAAACAAATTTCTTATATTCCCATAAAATGGATTGTATAATGTTGTGAGTAATATAATAGTTTCAGAAAGAATTAATATATGATAAATATCATATATATATATATAATGTAATAGTTAATTCAGAAATTATGAATACCCTTTAATGATTTTAATGGAAGAATTATTGGCATCGATTCGTGTGGCAACAGTCTGTAATACACTCGATCAATGATTGGTTATCCCAGTTTGATGGAATTGTGTGTTAGTGTAGGTTTTACAATTAACATAACAACATAGTAATATATTATAGATAATTGGGTAATATTATCAACATGTAATAAAGATAATGAAGAGGAATATAACAAAATAAAATAAAAGTTCTAGTTGAAAGATGATACATATTTATTTTACTAACTCTTTTTTGGTTTGTAAAAAAGGGATTCCATGGTTGGATTTATTCTAATATTTTTGATTATAGGAATAAGGGAAATCATTTTTTGAGATTATTTTCGAAGGTTTTGGACTTTCAAAACGTATTGAGTGGTATGAAGGTGTGAAGAGGTTGAGTACTCTTTTTTAAGGGATGAGGAGTGAAATTCATGTAAATTAATAAAGGATTACACTATTGAGAGGTCTCGCATACATCGTGTGTCTAAAATAATGTTCACTTTTTGATAAAATGGATTATATTGTGGAAATATTTCCACACAATTTCTTTTTTACATGATTATAGGCTATTTTCCCATTATGATACCCAATAATCTATTTGTAAACTAGTATTTACCTTTATCATTATAATTAATTTTAATTACATTCACTAATATTAGTTGTAATAACCTAATTTGATCATAATTTACATTTTGAATTATGAATATTCCATATTCTGAATCATTTTTTCTAAATTATATACACATAAGTTGATGAAATTAATATAATATTAATCTCGTAGACCGCACAAGACAACAATTGATTTAAAAGGGAAAATGATGAAATTTCATAATGTTTTTATATATAATTTCATAGTGAAATGGATTAAAATGTAATAAGTTTGATTAAAAGATGTGTAATTTATCATAATATAATTTAATATCCAATAAAAATATTATTTTACTATATAAATAAAATAAAATAAATGGTTTTTTTTAATTAAATATTAGTGTTTATTACTATTCTTCAAAAATGAACATTCTAAAAAATCAAAAAATTTACCAATATTAAATTTCGATATTACTCATTCCTAGATAATGTCTATTTTTTAAAACAAAATTGATCTGGTAGTAAAAAATCATTTTTAAAATAAATCTTCTAACAAAAGATAAAAAACCTCATTTTAGAAAAATATACCTTTTATACCTAAAATTGGATTTGTAATTAATTAATGCCTATAAAACATATTGGATGCTTGTAAAAAACATTTTTTTAATTTATAATCTAATAATATAACTAATATATTCCAATAATAGTTATTAGTTTAATTTATTTATATAATTATCCTTTATGGGAATAAATATTAATTTTCTCTAATAACAATTCCTTTATATTCAATTAGATTTTTATTTTCATTTATAATATATTTGTAATTAAATTATTTATTTAATAAAAAATTGTAATCTAAATAATCATAATTTATTTACTTTTATTCATATATATCATTCCAACATCAAGGTAATAACTATTAAAATGTTTTCACAATAATATTAACGGTTCGTGATAGATAGGTAAAACTCATACATGCATTTAGAACAAGATATCAAGGGGACATAGAATTATGTGTCATAAAATCCAAACATTATGCTTCATGTATTTAGATATAATCTAATTGGTGAGTGTATTGAAATCATAATTTGGTGTATCATGTAGTGAAATCCTTCAATGAAATTTAATTTATTTGAGAGAAAATAATTCCTAAGAACATTAGGTGTCACATCCCCCCTTAAAATGAATTTTTTACCCAATATTTTTAAATGTTATCAATGGTTTTATACATGATTGATAAATTCATATAAACCAACAATGTTTAAATGAATACAAAAATATTTAATAAAAATGGAAAAAATGGAATCATGAAGGTTACCCGATGTAACTCAAAAATGTGTATCCACATAAGAGAACCGAGGTGGGAAGTGAAGATTTGACATAGAAGAAAAGAATATAATAATAATATAGCATATTTTATGTCATTGATACCAAACATGTGAATTATAACTTTAAATTTACTGGCCTCATGATGATAAAAATGTGAATATTTTTAAGGCAATCGATTCAATAGAATCAAGGGAATTAGGATAAATATTTTGCAATATACTTTTCCTAGAGATGATGAATTATTTTACAATATAAGGTCATAAAGAAGTATACATATTTGATTTCATTCATTTTTATATGAACAATCGCAATTTTTGGTTATTACATGACTGATTTCTACTTCTAATGTTTCTATAACAAATGAAGGTGAATATTTCATTGATAAAGTACTAACATATAATGATATCCATACATAAAATGATATGTTATTATATATATCATTATTTGTCATCATAGGAATATTGTATGCATAGGTTATCCAATATTAAAAAATCAATATATATCAATATATTAATTTAATTTCTAAACCCGTATTTTCTATTTAACACAATCCATTATATAAATTCTTAAACTTTTAAGCCTTCAAAAAGATGATAATCCAAATCATTATAAATAAGGTAACTAAATTTCTCAAAATAAGCATAACATTTAACCACCATATATCATAAATTAGCTCATAGTTGTCACATACCAAACATGTGAATGTCATTTTAATGTATTCTTTTGAATGATGATAATAACCTAAATTACAATAAAACCATATTGAGAAAATTCATTCATTATTATTAAAAAACATTATTTGATATATTACTTAAATACAAAAAATGATGAAACTTCATCCATGGTATCATTGACTACTTTTTCAAAAAAAAAATCAACTACATGGTAATCAGTAATATCCAATTTAAATTTTCCATATATATCATCTATTTATCAATCATAAATACAATTTTATCAAAATTAGGAAATCATTAAGGATTGTCATACCTTTATTAAAATACCACCTTTTCATTAAATCAGTTTTCTAGTTCATCTCCATTATTTAATATATTTTTGAAAATCCTTAATGAAAAAATATACTTCAAAATTAACATAACATAATTTATAAATTCCAATACAGGCCTCAATTATCCATTTTTATTCATAAACCATTAATTTGGATTTATGTTCATATTTTAAAATACCCCTTTCCTAGAATATGAAATATGGATCATGTATTAGTCGTACTAAACCTAAATTTCAACATAAAAATTATGTTTAATGTAATATATTTTTTAGAACATACCATTACATGTATATGTTGTACACAGTCTCCTTATCATAAATAGTATAACCAATAGTAATGTCAGCGTCTTGATTCTCTTCATGAGATTTTCATATTGGACATTTATATTCATAATTCTTATACATTCCACATCTGAAACATTCAATGCTAACCAAATTTTATATTGTTCCTAATATAGACTAAAAACAAAACGAATAGTATGAGCAACACTTATCATATTAGATAACCACATAATCATGAAAAACTACTTCTAGGAAGCCAATATCATGACACCTTATTTTAAATATTTGAGACCATAGTATTATCCTAAATTACATACCAAGACTTATCCTTAGAAATATTCACTGGGATACCACAAATGTTTTCATATTCCAGTTTCCTAAGGTTGACTACAAATAGCCTATTACACTAACTATAGTGTTCTAGGCATAATATAAAAGGATATTACATCACGAATATTCATAATAATAAAAATTACATTTTCATGGAATGTAACAGTTTAGTGGATTTGGAAACATTGCAAACATCATTCTATTTTGGTGAAAGATCATGAAAATTTACTATAATGATCTTTCAATTTTAGTAATATAACATAAAATCTATCATTAAAACCTATGAATAGGAAACATATGAATGAGTGAGCTGATATTCTCAACAAGTGTAAAAAAGGAGATATATATATGAATAATCATAATAATAAGGTTATAAGAACATGATTGTAACACTATATGATCATAACCTACATATCCAATATGATAATCAAGTGTCGTGGAAAAAATATTGTATGATCATAATACATCAATCATAAGGGAATCGATATCATGATTAATGTGATAATAATATAGTAATATGATAGAGAATTGTGTAATACACATAATAATAGAAAATATTCTATGAAGGCTACCCACCAAGACCCTCCTAACATTTCCGGGTTGGGTTAATCACCTATTTAACTACATAGTACATTGACTAACAACCTTTGTAACCTTTTCTTTTATGGAATTAGTTATAACTCATATAACCAATTATTTTTGGGATTGGTCTATAACCAATAATCCCTCCAATTTTTATGATTTCTTTATAAACCAAGTACCCTCGGGTTTTTGGACTTGGTCTATAACCCAAGTGCACTCTTATATTCTGTATTGAGTTATAACCCATGTGCCCAATTGTTGGGGATTAGGATACAACCCATATACGATGTTGTTTTATGTCTTGGCCTAAAAATCATGTGTCTTATGGTTTTTATTATTTAGTTAATACCAATGTACCCTTTTTTTGATCTTGTGGGGCGTGGTTGGGTTGGTTATAGGTGGTGACGTCCTGACCCCGAGGTTATGTGTTTGAGTCCTCGCAAGGAAACATACACTATATACTAACAATCCTCTCTTGATCCCCTCAACTCCATTGGGAACTGGCCTATTCCCAAGGGTTATCCACATTGGCCCTCATTGGGGACGTGGGGCGAACTGGTGGGGAGTCCACCCCAATACATCCTTGCCGAACAACATGTTTTTCCAACGATCTAGAACCCAAGTGGTACGGGATATTTTTTGGCACCCAAATGAACTAGGACTAAATATGGGCAGGGATGAAATTATGGGACTATAAAAGAACTATTGAAGGGAATAATTTCAGTACTATAGCAGCGGCATGGCTGTAGCAGTGGTGGTACTATAGTGGTGGAGGCACTATAGCTTAACTGTAGTGGTGGCGGTACATTAGCAGCGTGGGTGTTGTAGCTATAATGTTCACCAATGGGGCCTTTAGTATAATAAAATGGGCTTTCAAGGCTTGTTTTAGGACACTAGTCCTTGGTCCTTCAGCCTATTCAATGGGTCTCCCTCTACCCAGACTAAAAAGTGGTCTTTTATTTTATAATAAATTGAGGCTTCCTCTATAACCATTAAAAAAATGTACCCTTTTGATTTAAGTGTTGGTTTAAAATTCCTATTCACAATTTTCTTCAAGCTTCAGCTAAATCGTGTATACCCTCTATGATCACACACCATTTATTATCACCCAATCAATTGGATGTAAACATATTTTCCACCTATCAAACAATTAAAACCATAATTATATATCATATAATACCACAAAAAATTCATCATATAATACCCCATAAAATGAAATGGGTATTATAAAAATTTCATAATATTGAAAAAAATTGAAATGAAATATGTTTCCTAATCATTTTAACATAAAATAACAAGTTAATGGAAGCAGGTTTCATGTGAGTTTTATCATGGAATAACCCATGGAAGAGAAATGATTTTCTGAAACAACTTATAATATTGGACATGAACCATTCAAATAATGAATTAGAAGGGTTTAATTTTATATATCAAAGGATGTAATAATAAATTGAAATAATATTTAAAGGATTGTTTAAAAACTGTCTTCGTGAAAATTTATTTTCCTCTTTGAAGAACACTCTTTAAAACATAATATATTTTGAAAACAGTTTCTCTGAATATAAAAATAAAAAGTTATAAAAGAGTATTTGAAAGTCATTTCAAACACATTTTAAAACTGAATTTTTCTAAAAATAATTTCCTTGAATATTATATATATTTATCATTTAAAAAACTCCCAGAATCATTTAAGAAATCGTGTTTTTTAAATAAAATTGACTTACCACTACAGAGTTAAATAAAATCATATTTTCTTAAAAACACTTTTTTAGATATCCTAAGAAAAAATTAATGAAAATTTTGTAAAATGACATTTATAAATAATGAATATAAATAGGATATAAATTTTTATTATGTTACATGAGACATGGATCACAAAATTTAATCAATTGAAGCAAAATCAATAATAATCGAGATAAATGTTGAGATTGGAGAAAGATATTGTTACCACTTTGATGATAATTTTGAATCATAATCCCCAAGAAAAATTACATAACATGATGGTTAAAATATAAGGAAAATAATTATATTCATGATATAATATGTCAAAGGGTAGTATATACAACTCATATAAGAGTATAGGATCATAACATAACATGTGACCCAATGAATAAAATGTGAGATATAATTACATTACTGGTTTGGTTACTTTTAGACCATAAACACCAAGAATGGGAGATCGTAAAATTTTTTTGTATATACCCATGAATTTGGAGTATAATAATCTTATAACAAATTCATATTCTTTATATACACCATAGTAATGAATAAAGTTTAAATATAGCATATATCTCAAAAAAATAAAGGCGAGGTAAGAAAACCATTTCCTATTGTTTTAACTACAGTTGTACACATTAAAAAATCATGTATTCTAAATATAAATTTTTTATAAATATACCAGAAACCATATTATTAAATTTCAAACAATAAAATTTTTTTTAAGGATTTATATTCCATGTTTAATAACAATTTCATGTTAATGTTACGTTTTGGGTAATAACAACTTTGATTTTCGTATATGTTTTGTATTGTTTTTCATCATCATCTTACTTAGAATATTTATTTAATTGATACCAAAATGTATAATATGTCATAAATACTATATATATTCAGTATATACGTTTTTATATTAATATATTAAAGGTATAAATATGAAATGAACTGTGCCATTTGTGTAGATTGTAGGTTGTACATACACATGAATGTTGTTTCATTTTTCATATTGTATTTTCAACAAAAAAAGGTAAATGATATATATATATAGACTATTTTTCAGTATAATTATTAGGTCATATATATATATATAATATTGTTATTAAAACCATCGGTAATACATTACATGTAACACATTAATTAATTATATAACATTAAGTAGATGGTAGTAATCATATCCACAAACGTAGTTATCATATTACCCCAACATATAAAGTATGAAGGAATAAATTATATAATAATTTCATAATAATGAATATATTATAAAGATCATATATGTCGAAAAAAAGAATAATTCCATATCTAATAAAAAAATATTAAATGTGGTAATGGGAGAATGAATGACATCGGTTTGGGAGGTATTTGTCTGTCATTCACAAAAATAATGAATGTGTGTCCCATCTGATGGAAGAGTGTGTGAGTTTAGGTTGTACCCTTATTATAAAAAAAATTACACTATATTTATGATATTATGTTTTTATCCAATTATGGATGAATTATAACTGATTACGTGGAGATAGAAAAAAATCATGTTGAATGATGTTACATCATCATCGGGTAACTCTTTTTTGTTTGCACCGATGGGATTCTTTAGTGGGATTTCATCCCAAATGGTAGCTTATAGATGATGTGAGGGAAGTTGGGATGATATTTTTTAAGAATGTTAATGATAAAAGGGATTCATAGTTTTTAAAAAGTGAGTGGGGTCAGTTCAATTCTATATGATTGGAGGAGATAAATAATTTTAAATACCAAAAAGAAAACACTATTGAGTGGTCTCCCATATATCATGTATCTCAAATAATATTAAATATTTAATCCATGAGAGGATATGTTCGAACTATTCCCTACCTAATTCATTCAGAAATTTTTACATGTTATTTAGCCCCTTAAATTAATGATTAACCACTAAGTAAACACATTTTTCCCATACACATGGTAATTAATTTTATTTAAATTAAAAATATTTTTGGAAAAAAATTAAGTTTACCATACAAACCATTATAAATTATGGTGACTAAAAATATTGAATTAATTTTTTTAAAACTATAACAAAAAATCGGATGAAATAAATATGACATTAATCCTTTAGATGATATGGGTCAATGGGGGTTTTAAATTCAATATATTCAAAACATCGAAATGTTTTTTTCCAATTTAAATGTGAAATTGATTAAAATTAAATAGATTTGATTGATATATATATATATATATATATGTATATATATATAATTTATATAATTAGAATTTAAAAAAATGTTAATATTAAAATTTAAAAATATAAATAAATTAGAAGAAAAAAATATTTCAAATTAATAGTTAATATTTTTCTCTATTCAAACAAATGAAATTTCACATAAAAATAACCAAAACATACCCAATTTTGTTTATACACTTATTACAAAAATGATGCTTATTTTTTGAGATAATAATCTTTATAGTGTCAAGAATAATTTTTTAAAATTGGACTACCATTAGAAGGAGGAAAAACATCCTTTAAGAAAAATATATTTTTATGCTAGAAATTGTATTTTTCTTATTTTATGGATATAAAACATAGGGTATGAGCGTAAGAACATTTTTTATGTTTTAATATATAAATTTAATTAATTTCTCTAACATATAGGGATTAATTATATTTTGTATTATAAAAATCCTTTGTGTGTGAATTTTTCTCTCATAAAATCACTTCCTTTATATTCTATTTATTTATTTTCATTTCAAATTAATTGGTAAAAAAATCTTACATATAATACAGATGTATAAAAAATCGTTAAATATTTTAGTTAATATTTTTTGTATATGGAATTCCAATGGCTGGTTAATAAATATTAAATTATCTTACTCATAATATTATTAGAATATTGTAGTTTTATAAATCATAGTCATGCATGTAATGTAATCTATCAAATGAACTCTACATAATGTGTAACACATGAAAAGAATGTGAGATGGTATGTGAGTATGATATACTCTATAATACCAAATGTTGAATCAAACTTGTAAACATGAGATTCTCCAATACAAGAGGGGGGTGAATTGTACTTTTAAAAATTCATTTGGAACTTGTATAGATAGTTATGTTTAACAAGGTTAAACAAGATAATTCACAAGACCTCTATGATCTAATAACTTGCATGATTCTGAAAAGGTGATTCCAGAAGTGAAACATAACAAAATTTTACAACAACTAATATTATACCTTAAAGCATATAGAATCTAACTAAATCAGAGTACATGTATGAGGAAGTATATGAAATTTATATTTTCCTCAACTATACAAATGTAGTGGAAAACTTGACACAAAAAAAGAAACAATTAGTAAATATTTCAACCCAAAGAAAAGTGTATCCAACAACCTTGGATAACGGTTCCTTGATTTATGCTTTCAAGAAAGTCGGTCTTTCCCACACTAGGGTAAGCCATCGATAAGAAGATCGGAGTCCGTCTTTCTGTCCCCGCAATCCATCAACTATCATTTAGTCGGCACTAATGTCTTCCTATCCCCGGAAGCCCTCGATTGTACACAACATCAATTGGAGTCGCACGAAGAAAATCTGAACAAAGAAAAGTTTGAACAAGTCATTCAAACATTCTGTATGAAGCCTGAGGGTTTATAAGAGCCTCTCTCTCTAGTAATCACTTCTACAACATGTAAGCACAGTTGACAAAGTTTTTGTCACGTGTGTATTGAGTTCTTTCAAATGAGCTCCTATTTATAGGAACAAATCCAATGGTCAGCTCCCTCCTCTAACTGTCATATTCTTCATTGAATTTTAGAGGGACCTGTACACATGTCACTCAAACAATGGATAGTGAGTAACTGAAATAACGATATCCTTTTATTACAAAAAATTGAATGTATAACTAAAGTATGATATTCAGAATGTATGTAAATGAATGTTCAGAGTCTAACCAAAAATGAATTCAGAGTCTATAATACAATGATGTTCGGATTCTGTTTTCTATGAATTCAGACACTAAATTATATAGAATTTCGGAGTCTGAATTTCAAGGAAATTCGAAATCTAGATTAACAACAATTCGGAACCATAACTTACATAGTTCTGAGTCAGAGTTAATGATAAATTAGTGTCAAAACTCATAGGAGTTTGGAGTTTAGATTTAAGGAACTAAGTGTCACAACTTGGAAAATTTTGAATCCAGAATTCATAATAAGAATTCATAGTTGAACATTAAATTAGTTTGTTATCATAATTCAGTGTTAAAATTTATGAGAGTTCGTATTCAGAATTCAGAGTCAAACTCCCTGATATTTTTTATTCATAATTCGGAGTAAAACTTCATGATAGTACATATTCATAATTCAGAGTTGAACATTATGAGTTTTTGTAACCAGAATTCCTTTTCAAACTTCATGAATGTTTGTACCCAGAATTCAGAGTTGAACTTCATAAAAATTCATATCCAGAATTTGGAGATAGAACTCATAGAAGTTCGTAACCAGAATTCTGATTCAGAATTCAGAGTTAGAACTTAGCAAAGTTCGTAACCAGAATTTGGGGAATTCGGATCCTAGAATATAATTCTTTGTATCTTGGTAATTATAGGATTCTAAGGTTTTGGTTATAATCCGAATTTTACCCTTAGTGATAGTAATATATAAGTGATGGAAACATAGTAAGGAAAAATTTCCTTGTGGAAGGGGATTTTTCCTTATAGAAGTAAATCATATGGTAAAGAGAGATTTTCATTAAGATAAGGTGTTTGTGATTTTCAAAACAGGAAGGAAGAGTAAAGTCAAAAGGAAACCTTAATGACTCAACAATATCCCCCATGAAAGAAGGAATGGAAAATTCATATGGAAAAACTTATTGACTCAATAGTATCCACTTTTTGGAAACCACAAACATCCTTACCAAAAAGAATATAAGGACTTAGCAAATAATTTTTAGACATTGAAAATAAAAATTATCTCCCTGTTCACATTGGAAATGATGAATACGACTAACTCCCCCTTAGGCTTTGGAACAATAAGGATCGTATTTTGGATTTCCGGAATTGTATTTTCATTTGAATGTGGAAATACTCGTACTGATAAACGCACTCTTAGATAAACTCCCCTTTATTCAGGATAGTTTTCCTATACTTATAAGTCTTTTTCCTTCTCCCCTTTAGAATTTTTTCCCTTCTCCCCCTTTATGATTTTAAAAAAGTTGTTGAGGGAATGGAAAAAAAATATGGTACCTGAAATATTAGTATAGACAACAAAACAAAATGAACATCCACAATTCCATTATGATTGAAAGAATTAGTACAAGGGAAAAATTAAAACAAAAGATAGGATTTGGGTGTATTTTGTTTCTTTTTTCGTTGGGTATGAGCTTCTTCATGGTTTTCTTCATCTTTTTCAGCTCTTTGATATCCTCCTCTGCTTGCTTTTTTAGGGCTGTGATACTATCCTCTTGAGCCTTCAGGGCCTCTTCCTGAGCCTTCTGCAAGTCATCTTTCTTCACAAGCTTTTCTCCTATCTTGGTCTAGAGATCTCTCTATGTTTTCAAACTTAATACAACATAGCTCAACCTCCCATTCAGATCTTTGACATCCTGAATCTGAACATTTTTCTCAGGGGTTAAATTTTTCTCTAAGGTATATATAAGATCCTTGATTTTGAAGTCTTTAGTATAAAATCTTTCCATAACATCTTCATTAATTTGATCAATCTCTCTCAAATCAACAAGAATTTATATTGACCAAATGGTCATCTTCTTGAAGGATTTTTTGTGGGCTTTGTAATTGATAATAAAATTCTTGTGATCAGCCTCAATCTTTACACACCTATCCATGACCATGGACACATAGTCGGATTTTTGGTTCATGTTGTTCTGAAGCATCTAGAATCTAGAATGAATTGATGGAAATATCGGAATGGTATCCACTAGAATCTTGAGATACTAGACAAAAAAATCATGTCATAAAGCTGATGACTTTGAATCATAAATTTTTCTTGGAGATGTTTCTTCCTCCATCACTTCCAGCTTCCTCTTAGAGGATCCTCCATCTTCCTTCTTTCTCAAAATTTATTTCATTGGTGTATCAACAACTACTAGTTTCCCATTACTAATTTTTAGATTAGCCACATTATTTAGAGACTCAGGTTCACTTCCGGATAACTGTACAATCTTATCTTCATCAAATTTTCATTTTTCAGCTCCTACCTCAAAGTCATCATAAAGAATGAAGTCATGATTAATACTCTCTTCCTCAGATAACTTGTTTACTTCCTCTTCTTCAACTTTCTCATCTATTCCTGGAGTATCATGTTTTGAAGATCCGGCTTGAGAAGTATGTATTGAAAATTTTCTAAAGCATGTTACTTTTCATGAAAGCCTTATACTTTCTTAATCACATCAATAGAGCCACCACTATTACCATCTTCTTGTACTTCTTATGCAGCTTTCTTCTCCTCCACACTCTTCTCTTGGGGTTTTTCCGGAGTCATAAAACTTTTACCCGGAGTATCTGGTAATGGTTCCACTAGGAAAGTATTCAGAACAAGAATTTGTTCAAATGCAACATCAGTATCCCTTAGAAAGTATTGACAAATTTCATCCTCTGACATCTTCTTCTTTTGCTTCTTCTCTTTGGCCTACTTCTCAAGTTCCTCAGTAGGAGATTCTTTCAAGGCCTTAGCCTCAGCAGGATCCAAACCGAACTATGGCTCCCCTGCTTTTTTATTCTTCTTATTCTCCCTCAATTTTGATACCACCTCATATGGATAGGCTTTTTCCTTCATGGGTTTAGGAGGTGCGGATTGGACTTCCTTAGAATTAGTGGTTTTCTCTTCTAATTCCAATTCCTTCAACTTTATTTTCTTTCCGGCCTACTCAACATTTTCCAGAATGACTTCTACCTCATTCTCAGGCAGATCAAAGAACTCACCTGACTCTTTAGAGAATCCAACCTTCATTCTCTTGAGGGTATCATCCCTGATAAGAATTAATTTGTAATTACATGGCATGGAACTGCATGGGATCCTGAATGATTCATGACTCCGAAAAATCAGCTTGGAAAGTAAGATGCGATACCAAATAATCTATGATCTCATATTCCCATTCTTGATATTCTATATCGTAATGAGAATATGACTCATGAGGTTCACCATACATAGGGTTACCAAAAAAATCCAAGATGTACATGTCACTTTTCTTACAGGTGTCATTATCACCCTTTCTCAGTAAAATAAGTCCCTGAACCCATAGCTATAGGATCCGATTGTGGGTAGACATATGGGTAATATTTGTGGTCGTTACATCTTTAAACCCAAGGAATTCCATACCCTTAACCTTGATAAAACTACCTTGTACATCTGGAAACTTGTGAGGGAAACATTTGGCTTCTACTTCATATGACATTCCCCCTCACACTTGCAGCCTTTGTTTAAAAGAGTTTATATTTCTTTCCATAACTCATGAAGGAGAATTTTTCATTACCTTCTTCTTTAAAGAAGAAAACCGATTCATAAAATTCTATGAGAATATCTGGATAGAAAACATCATAAGATATTGTCTTTGAAATAAATACACTTTTCCCATCCATTGAGCTTGATATTATTTGAAATAATATAGTCAAACTTGTTGAAGATGTTCGGATGAACTAACCTCTCCCTGTAAATTTTCCACTCTAAAATCGTCTTGACAGTAGACATATCTTGAGAAGGAACTTCAACAATCATTCGGATTGGATAACTTCTGAAGAAATAAGAACATGATTTTGTAGTGGGAAAGAGCTTCAAAATGCACAATCTTGAGAACCTATCCAGGACAACCATCAGGGGTCCCCTTTATATAGGCATTGAAGCGACATTTTAACTTCTCTTTTGAATCCAATGGCTGAAAATTTTTCAAATCTGATCTAACAGTTGAAATCATATCTTCATGGAAAATTTTGGAAGGATCTGATCTTTTTAGGTTTTAAAAGGAAAAAATTCAGATTTAAAGAAACTATAATCAATAAAATTTTTAAAAAAAAGAAAATAAAACAAGTAAAAATATATTACGAAAAATCAAGAAAAAAACTTACCTTTTAGATTGTTCCTGAGAATTATTCGTATTGAGGAATATTCTTCTTGAAGAACTTTGGATTCCAAAAAAACATGAAAATGAAAAAGATGCTTTACTATGAATATTTTCAAATCCTAAAATTTCCATTTAGAAAATTTCAGGTTCGACGATTTTCATTACAAAAACATCAGGTCTGAAGAATTTCATTAGAAAAATTTCAAGTCTGAATATTTTCATTACACAAAATTTTGAAAACATCATTACAAAAAAATTTGAAAACATCATGGTGAAGTTTTTTGAAAATTTCATTACGAAATTTTTTGAAAATTTCATTACGAAATTTTTTGAAAACATCATTACTATAAATTTTGAAAACATCATTATGAAATTTTTTGAAAACTTCATTAATAAATTTTCTGAAAACATCATTACAAATTTTTTTGAAAACATCATTACAATTTTTTTGAAAAACTATAATAACAGATTGACTCCCCCTATGAAAAATAGTTTATTTCTTTAAGGAGATTGGTTCAACAGGAAGTAAATTTTTGAGGATTACCTTACGATTATTATTACTAACTTCTGTTTAGTTTATTCAAATCTATCAAAGGGTAAATATATTGTGAATATATTAGCAAGTTGATCGTGCGTTCTGATGAATTGAAAAATGATATCTCCTTTTTCTTAAGAACCTTAAGAAATAAAACATTTTAAGTAAATTTTATTCCAAGAAGAATGATGTTACCTATACCAATAATTTCTCCCTGAGCATTATCTCCGAAATTTATGTTTCCTTCTTTCATCTTGATAATCATTTCATGATATTTTTAGTTACCATTCATATTCCGGGAACATCCACTATCCATGCACCACGTATTGTTGTTGGTACCTTCTTTATCTTATTGAAAAAATGAGTTAGACATTCGGAATCCCAAATTTCGTAGATCCCGAATTGATAGACAACAATATTTTGGGTATCAACATTTGTTTAGAAAATTAAGATGTATGAAACCCAATTGATTTAAAATTATTCAAGGAGAAACTTTTCTTCAAATGCCCACAACTTTGACATTTAGTTCAAAAAGGGGCTCTAGAAAGAAGAAAATAGTTGTTTTTGAAAAATCGTTTTTGGTGAGTATAAGCTACTCCATTAGTGTTTCCTTGAGGATTTATTTGAGAATACATCATGTCAAAATTTTCCTTTGAAGAGGTAAATTTTTTAAGAAGATTCTTAAGAGAAAATATTTCAGATTTCAGTCTAATGACTAAATTCCTATCCTTAAGAATCATTTCCTAAGAGTTAGATTTTTCCTCAAAAACATATACCTTCAAAATAGCATTCATAAGATCTTTTAAAAGTTCTTCATTAAAAGAATTTTCTTTCTCAAGGTCTTTAGAATGTTTTTCAAAAAGTTCTTCTTTATCTCTAAGATATCTAGAATGATCTGAAATCTCTTTTATAATAATTTCATCCCTAGTGTTTTCCTTGTCTAATTTCTTATAAATTTTACAATTTTTGGCTTCAATTAACATGGAAAATCTTGAAACATTTTCATATGATGGTATTTCTTCATCTTCTGAATATTAGGTATCTTCATTTGAAATACTATTTTAGGAATAGTAATCCTTGTCAAAAGATAAATTTGTTAAAGCCTCGGCAAACCATACCTTGGCCATAAAACATGTATTTGGGAAAGAAGTAGTAGCAATGAATCCAATATTTTTCTGTGCTGATGAATAATATTCAGAAGATTCACTTTATGAAGAATCTCCACAGCTAGAACTCCAAGTATCATTAGCGTTAAGGCTATTCTTGTGCTTTGATCGATATAATTTCTTCTTGTTCCTTTCAAAATTTCATTCCTTCTTTTACTTCTTTTTCAACAAAAGATAATCTGGACTGATATGACCTGTTATTTTACATTCATAACTTATAACTTCTCCATATTTTTTGTCTCTATAGTCTTTCTTCTTATACCTATTCTGATAGTTATTTTTATCTATAATCTTTTCCATTCTAGGAGCAAGATTTTCTAATTCATTCTCAGACTTTTCAATGTCACTAGATTCTGACTAAATATAAACATTCTTTTTCATTGATCTAGTTACTCTTTATTGGGTCTTGGATTTCATATGTTTCTAAGTGGTTTTAAAAGAAGCTCCTCCATTACAATTTTTATTCTTAACATTTTCATCATCACTCTTCATTCTGGTTTCATACTGAAGAAGATTTCCAAACAACTCATCTAAGGAAATCTGAGTGACTTTCATGTTCTAATCAATAGCTTCCCTCTTGGAATCCTATTCATTTGGCATGATATCTATGATCATGTCTACAAGAGGCTCATCATCCAAACCATTTTCTCCAATAGATTTTAAACTATTCACGATAGTCATAAAACATTGTTGTACTTTACTTTTAGGTTCTCCATAAAGAAAAATTAATTCTATGATATTCAGCTGTCAACATAGCTCTTCCTGTCTCTAGGAATTTAGATGTACCAAAATGTGTAACTTCAAGTTTCTTCCAAATACTGTTTCCATCTTCAAACGATGATATTTGATTATCGATATTCCTATCCATGGGGCATAACAATATATTTCTTACTCTGAAGTTTAATTTATATTCTGATTATTCCAGATTTGTAAAGGTTCTTAATTCCTTATCCGGAATCATATAATCACCAGTCAGTATTATAAAGTTATCAACTCTGGTATTGATAACAATAGTTTACATCATATATCTCTAGTAATCATAATTATTTTCACTGAAAATAAGAGGTCTGGTAGGATTTAGATTATCAATAAAACCAACATTTAAACCTTTCATCCTTAAGAAAATATCTGGCACACAAACTTGTTAGTAGTATGAGTTTGTAAACAAGAGAAAATATCATAATCAAGGAAAATATAGAAAAGTATCTCTATAAAAAATGAATATGAACTATGTGATTCTGAAAAATAGATACGGATAAAATATGAATCTGGAAGATCAATTCCGAGATTTCTCTTCTGAATCTAATCGTGAGATTAATTCATAGGTAACCAACCCTCTAATACCAATTGTGAGATGTCATGTGAGTATGCGTTACTCTATAATACCAAAATTAGTATCGAATATATAAACACGGGATTCTGAATTACAAAGTGGTGTGAATTTTACATTAAGAAAGTCATTTGAAACCATTAATGATAGATATGTTTAACAAGAATAAACAAGATAATTCACAAGGCCTCTATGTTATAATAACTTGTTTTGATTCCAGAAAGGTGATTCCGGAAATGAAACATAACAAAAGTTTACAACAATTATGATTATACCTTAAATCATATAGAATCTAACTAAATTAGAGCACAAGTATGAAGATGTGTAAGAAATATAAACTTTCCTCAACAATACAAATGCAGTGGAAAACTTGAAACAAAAAAATTAACAAGTTGTAAATATTTTAACCCAAAGAGAAGGGTATCCACCAACCTTGGATAACGGTCCCATGATTTATACATTCAAGAATGTATGTCTTACCCACATTAGGGTATGCCCGCGATATGAAGATCAGAGTCTGTCTTCCTATCCCTACAAGCCCTCAACTATCAAGTTGTCGGAACCTCTGTCTTCCTATCCCTGGAAGCCCTCGATTGTACACAGAAATAATCAGAGTTGCATGAAGCAAATCTACACGAAGAAAAGGATGAACAAGCCATTCAAACATTCTACACAAAGCCTGAGAGTTTTTAGGAGCCTCTCTCTCTCTCTTGAAATCACTTAAACAGCATGTAAGCACCATTTTCAAAGATGTTTTCAAGTGTGTATTGAGTTCTTTCAAATGAGTTCATATTTATAGGAACAACTCCAATGGTCGGCTCCCTCCTCCAATGGTCATATACTTCCTTGAATTTCGGTGGGACCTGTACATGTGTAACTCAAACAACGGTTAGTGAGTAACTGAAAGCACGAAATCATTTTATTTCTAAACAAGTGTAAGTATAACCAATGTCTGATATTCAGAATGTAAGTAAATGAAATTTCGGAGTCTAACAAAAAATTAATTCTGAGTCTATAATACAAATATGTTCTAATTCTATTTTCTAGGAAATTGGAACCTGAATTCTATTGAATTCCGGAGTCTAAATTTCAATGAAATTGGGAATCTGGATTTACCAGAATTCGGAACCAGAACATGAAATGCTCGGAGTTATAGTTCTTGAGAATTCGGAGTCAGAACACATAGGAGTTCAGAGTCTGAATTCAGAGAACTCGGAGTCAGAACATGGAAAATATTGTATCCAGTATTTGTAATCAAAATTCTTTGTTGAACATTTAATAAGTTCATAATCAGAATTTGGAGTCGAACATTATGAGATTTCGTGTTCATAATTTGGAGTCAAACATCGTTAGAGTACGTATTCATAATTTGGAGTCAAACATCATGAGATTTTGTATTCATAATTCAACGTTGAACTTTATGAGGGTTCGTAACCAGAATTAGGATTTGAACTTCATAAATGTTCATACCCCAAATTCAGAGTTGAACTTCATAAACATTCATATCCAGAATTCAGAGTTAAAACTCAGAGAAGTTCATAATCAGAATTCTGATTCAGAATTAAGAGTTAGAACTCATCAATGTTTGTAACCAGAATTCTGGGAAATCAGATCCTAGAACAGAATTCTTCGAATCAAGTTAATTATAAGATTCCGAGGTTTTGGTTATAATCGGAATTTTACACTTAGTGAAAATAATATATGGGTGATGAAAACATAGTGAGGATAAATTTCCATGGGTAAGGTAATTTTTTCTAATAGAAGTTAAACATCGGGTAAAGAGAGATTTACACTAAGATAAGGTGTTTGTGACTTTAAAAAAAAAGAAGGAAGAGTAATTTCATTAGGAAACCATAATGACTCAATAATCTCCCCTTGAAAGAAGGAATGGAAAATTCATAAGGAAAACCTTAATGACTCAACAAAACATAGATTCATATGTACTAAAATCTAATCTATGTGTTTTATATCGTGAAATAATGCCTAGCCGTAGTGTTATTAAAAGAAATTAATTAAATTAAATTTAAGTAAATATTTTAATTCTTAAAAACTCATGGTGTCATAGTAATCATCAGAGTTATGCATGGATTAACCATCATAGTACATTCCCATAATCTTTTAAGAGAATTATTACTAATTAACACTATCCCATTACCCAATTTATTGGTAAGCTATAATACACTCACCCACACTCACTTTATCATGGAACCACCACTCATCATGACAATTCCCAAGAACTATAGCATGATCAACCCACATGAAACATTCCTAAAAAGTAAATTCTTGTTGAAATTAAATTATCTATTTTGAAATAAATTTTAATATTTACAAACCTCTCATTCATAAATAAAAACATTTTATTTGAAAAAAATGTAATATTTTATATGTATATTCATTTAATTAACTTGTTATGAAACTGGGAAATTATTTTCATGCTTTTTAGTTAAAAACATTATTTTTAAATTTTGTAAAAAGATACAATAAGGATGATTTTAATGGAAATTCGTTTACCTCAGGTTAATCTTCTTTCAAATATGTTTAAATAACATCTGTAATATATTAAATTTTTTTATTAGTTTCTTCCAAAATTTTATTCATAATTAGTATATCCTATATGATCCTCTTATATTATTTTGACACACGCTTGATAAAACTATTTCATGATTACGCTTATTTAGGGTGTTCACTTCCATGTTATGAATGACCCAATATAGATACATCACATCTTTAATTATATTAATGATATAAATATAATTAATAATCATTTCATATAGTTTTATGACCATTATTCAATAATATAGGTGGAAAATTAATCACATCGAATCATGAATATTGTTGGACATATTTACGCACAATCTCTGATATTATGACATTAATGGGTGAAACAGTAAGGAATTGGAATATATAATGAATATAAAGAATTTATATAATGATATACTTATATATATATATATATATCAATAATTTCTATCCTTATTATCATTCATGTAATGTGGTGATGAAAAACAAGTCACATCCCTACGTGGAGACAGTTTTTTGTAGGTACACACACACACACTATTATTATTTTTAGTAGGATAGATAATATTTGAAATATGGTTGTCCCATAATCATCATATAATCTCATCATATATATTATCATATCATGGAAACAACATATGAAGATCATGGGGAATAATGTATAATCTTTAGAGAGTTCATAGTTAAAATTACATCTTATTTGAGTGTCTTCCTCAAATATCCTTTTAAGGGATATAAAGTTTGTATTTTGTATGAAACATGTAGATAATAAAGACTTAAATACATGGAAATTATATTTATTTTGTGGAATACATAATACATGACACATAAAATTCCCACAGATAACAATTTTTTAGTGGCTCTCGAAACATAGAACAATATTTTCTAATCCTGGTAAAAGATCTTCCAAATATCCCATAAATATCTAACACTTTCTTTCCTACAAAAAAAATTTATTTATATCCCGTGGAAGGGAAAACATAAAAATGGGGAGATAAAATTCTTTTTAAGGGTAAACATGGATAGCATAAAACAAACCATAAAAATTTGAACATAAAAACATTAACAGAATGTTTAGATATCAAAATCCTGAGCAATGAAATAAATCATTGTCGTACGTAAGGCATGGATCATAAATGAACATTAACCATGATACAATAGAATTGGAATAAAACATATAGTTGAGGAAAACTAATATTCACATAAAATTATGTCCATATTAGCTAATCCAGTTCTACCGGGACCATTATAGTAGATGAAGTCCATTACTGAACAGAGTTTACTTGTCATTTCATCCCTGTATTACTGAACCATATTTACTTTTTTTCTAGTCATGTCCATCTTGAGAGATTTAAATTTTTTCCAAAGCATTGGAGGGAGACATAGGTCCCATTTATCAAATTATAAAACCATTCTTATGTGTTCCACAAGAACATAAATCATTCCTCATATCATAACTTATGTAATTAAATGGGATTATTAAACATCATGTAATCATAACATATTCCATATAATATAAATGGACTTCATAAAAATACTTCCATAATAACCATAATAAATCATAGTAAAAATTATAATGGAAAAAAACCCAATTTCATCATAGATGGAATGTAATTTTGATAAATCACTTGAAATTAATTCTTTATGAAAATATCCTTTCTCTTTCAAAAATGTTTTCCTTTCTCAAAATGTCATGAAATTTAAAAATAAAATAATTTTGTTGAAAATTAACATGAATTAGTGTAGAAGAATATTCATGGAAATAATAAATCATTGAAATGTATAAACATCCATTCATTCCATATAAGTTTAAAAATATTCTCTTCGTACGTTTACAGGAAAAGTCAAAAGTACCTCGTATGGTAAACAAAAGAAATATTCCTTCCATTCCACATAGTAATATTAAATAATGGGTAAACATGAATCTAAGAATTCTTGGAAGAATAGTAAAAATTTTATGAAAACATGTTTAGAAAACATGGAAGTTGTTGATAAATATAATCCGTATAAATACTTACATTTAAGCAATCTTGGATAAAAATGAAATTGAAAAATTATCCCTTACAATATGTCTGATTTCCTCTATATGTGTCCCAAACTCACAAATAGTTGGTTAGATCATATTATTAACTTGTAACCAAACCAAAATAATATTTATTATATCATATATGATTCACTTAGAACATTATATCACCCGTTCATTTGTCAAATTCCATGTAAAATAAATGTTTCGGGAAATAGTTGATCCATTTATCTTTTGTGTTTGGACTTCTTGTTCATGATATTATTACATAGATAATTATTTATTTACTTCCATAATTTAAATAATTATTTATATATCATATATATTAATTATATAAATAGATATAAATATATTTAAAATATAGATAAATGAAATGGAATACACTGTTCATGGAGAGGGTTGGTCATACGTACTCGTGGACATTGTATTATCTTCCTTATTAAATTGAATGGAAGTAAGTAAATGGAATATATATATATATAATAGTATCATTTGTATGTTATATATTTCAAATTTATTTAATATATATACATTACAATAATTCTTGAATGGTTAACATGGAGAATGAATCTCATCATATGGTGGAGATAATAAGTCGTGCGTACACACGAGCAACGATATCATTCCTATTGTTTTTGAATGGTATTGAATTGTATGGTTTATAATATATCATAACTAGTATCATGATATAATATACATTTATTTCTATTATTTTCCCAATTATACCCATCCAAATAACGTGGCTGTAAAAAATAGATTACACCCCGGCGTGGAGATGGTACTCCGTATGTTCCCACACGCTATGATTTCATTTTTTGTAGGATGGATTGAATGTGAAATAAAGTTGTTTAATATTTATAATAAAATATAAGTATATTTTTTATTCTTATTTTATTTCATTATAATTAAACAACTAAATAATATGATGTAGTAGAAGAAATAAATTTTAATTAATCAGTAGAGGAGATTACATATTCCCCGACATGCCTCCTTTAAACGCCATCTTAGGCCACAATATCTGTCATTTTGATAAGAACAACACACTATAATTTAATTAGGTAATTTGAGAGGTGAAATTTGTAGAGGTTTCCCGAGCTTGAATGCTTAAAATGTAATTTAGATGGGAGGGAGGAGGTACCCTCTTTTAAGAGATGAGAGGGGCACATTCGGAAACTCTAAAAATATTAATTTTTAATAAAATCAAACCCTACCCAAAAACATATAATGTGTCCCTAATTAGAATATTATATGATATAGGGTGTTAATTTCGTTAACCAATAAATTTTGGACAATTTATTTTCTCAATTTAAACATTATCTTTTTAATTCAACCTTAGTTATTATATTAATGTTTAATTTTGGTAATAACATTCTAAATATTTAATGGTAATGAATATTTTCATATTCGGTGTTAATTGACCATAAATTGATAATTTATGATATTTGAGACCTTATAATTGTAATTTTTTATTTTTTATTTTTTTATGTTTTTCAAATATTTCAATAAGTAGTTATGTTTATAAAATATCAATAGTTTCAATTTTGACACTAATCAATTATTATACTTTTAATAAGATTCACGCAAAAGATAAATTCGAACCAAAATATTAAATACACACCAAACATGTCACAGTCACCTAGAAAATTCATGTATAAAATTAATTAGTTTATATTATAATTCCTTTCACATTATTAAAACCATATATTTGATATTTCTAATAATAAAATAATTTCTACATCACTATTATGTCATCATTAATGGTAATTATTTAATATCTAAAACTTTTAAATAAAATTTAATGACATGGGTAATTATTTTAAATTTTCTGGAGTTAACATATAGTCAATTTTATCTCAATGTTATCCATATATTAAAATTAATACAGTCATATAAAAATAGATTGTGACACTTCATCCATTTCATTAGTTTTTATTACATTAATGTCATTTTCATGAGAACGTTTCTATAATGTGATTCCACTTAGGCCAATAGATAATAAGGTTCTAATTTAATCATCCATTTTGATAACTGTCTATCTACCAAAATAAATCTAACTTAAATATTATGACCCTTTTTATTCCACTTTTGTTAAATTAATATATTTATTATATTTTATTTGATGAAGAGTTAATATTGACATTTTCAAATTTTAATAACTAAATAATTATAATATGGTGGTATAAATAAGATAACAATGACTATAAGTATTCATTAAAAATGTAACAAAACTATATACATAATTGAAATTTATTTAAAATATTTAGACATTATATAATTAAATTTAATTGTGACACAATGATGATAAAGTAATTGATTAAATAAAGGAATAATAAAATATATGATATTAATGTTATTATAATAAATACTATTTTACTTAAATAATGAGATAACTTAATTTTATAGATAAAATATTAATTTTAGTCACATTTTTTAAAGTATTGGTTCTATGTTGTTATTATTTTGATATTTTTAAAAATACATATATTGAATAGTAACAAAATTGACATAAATGATATTTCAAAAAATAATAATATTTTATTAAATAATATATATGTCATAAAAATATAATGTTATTAAGAGATACTATTATAGTGATAAAAATTTCTTGAATGAACCACTTTAGGTTAGATTAAAATTTTATAGTAACTCAATTAACCATGTAGTGTAAAAATAGAAAAAGACATAGTAAGTGTTAAACTCTTTATTTAAGGGTTAATTATAAATGAAAAGGTTAGTTTTATAACCAAAACATATCTAAAATATATTTGATGAGAGTATTTAGACCCATACTAATCTTTTCCTCGAAATTGATCATTTTTGATCTATTATAAACAGACTATAAATTTATAATAATTAATATTTCATGAATTTTATAAATTGCCCATCACATCCCTTATACAAGGGAACTTCTCCTTCTATTTACATTAAATTTCCAAAGGAATTTGTTGTGGCCAAAATCTACCATTTAATCATAAATAATCCCTCAAATCATATTATTAATCTTACATTGGGTGTAAACATAAGTAGTCATTTTGTGCAAATCAAAAGGGGATAACTGAAAAAAGATGCCACGCTTTTATCAAAATCATTCCATGTTATTTTCATATTCTACAACCACATATTATTTTGGTCCCATAATGAAATAATATCTACATAATATACTATATTATTATATGTTTTTATTAGTATTGTACAACCATATTCATCCTTTTAACTATCATACAAAAAACAATATCACCATGTGTACATAAGTACACTTACCGTCTCCATGTTGTTGTTTAATCTATTTTTCATGTTCTAATTACTTTTATAGGTATAAAAATGTATATAAAGTATTTAAATAATATATATAACGTGAAATTTATTCATTAAATTTCATATTCCTTCCAATTCCATACTATTTAACCATAAGTAAAATGATATTGTTGTTTGTGCATACGTAAGATTTACAATATCCACGACACGATAAGATTTATCTTCCACATTCACCATCCAATAATTATTATAAAAATATATATTATCAATAATAATAAAATATATGACATAATAATTATATTTTAATAATATATACATGTATTTGTATTTATATTTCATTCACTTTATTCCATTCAATACGATAAGAAAAAAGAAATGGTGTCCATGGGTATGTACGACCTAATGTCTCCCTGAACGGTGTATTCAATTTCATATATCTATATATATATTATGAATTTATATAATATATAAACCATGTTACACAATATGGATGTATATAAATCATGATATAAGTATTTTGATCTAGAAGAACAAATCAAAACACATGCAATTAAGAAAGCGATTATGACCTGAAATATTGATTTATCATGGAAATTATTATGAAATGGTTTATATAAAGAAATAAATGAATTGTATATGATATTAAATAAATATAATTATTATTGTGGTAGAACTTAATAATATGTTTAAATCGATTATAAATTTTTTGGGACAGGTATAGAGTGAATCTGACCTAAGGTAAGGAAAATTAGTATCACTTTTAGTTTTTGTGAGATATAATCCAATTTCAACACCTAATTCTTGTGTGTGGCGTATGTACGACCCCTATTATATTTAATATAATGAATATGTTTTCATAATGGAATTTAAAGATTCATTGGACTATCAGGATTATGATATAAGTGTTCAAAGTGGTATGGGACACTCAGAGTGTTTGAAGAACTAATATTTTCTACATTTCAATATTCATGATAATATTTTACATAATTAGTTATATAAAAAAATATTATTAAGTAAACATTATATCAATTTTAATTTCATTTAAATGTATTCATAAATGAATAATTTAAATGTTTTATTTAAGTGTTAATTTCAAAAAATTATTATTATCCATGGTAGTTTTTATGTATCTACTGAAACACATTTATTATCAGAATTCATATATCTTGATTTTTTTTAAAAAAATATTAATACTATCCTAGAACATTTTTTAATAAAATTTATAGACATGTTTGAATTTTTATAAAATTATTTGAACAGGATATTTTGGTTGTTTTCCAAACGAGTTACTTTATGAACTTTTAGAATATTTAAGGACAGAATGTTTTTTGTCTTATATAGCACGGGTGGCTATTTTTCACCATTATGGATCCTTAATATTTTGAAGCATAGCTTATATTATTACATGATAATTTTCAAAATAATTGATTTTATTGATAATTCTGTGACATTTAAATGATTTGAAGGTAAAAAAGTGATTTTTTTCTCAAAATATATATTAATTATTTTATATTCATCTATCAACATTCTTTGTTGAATTATATTCTCAATTAATTTTAATTTATTATGATACAATAATCCATGTTTTATTTATGTTTTGATGATATATTTGACTATGGATGTGCTATTTTGGTACTAATCTTGGTTTATGGTAAAGGTATAAACAGTTTGTATGCAATTTTTATTATGAATGTTTCTATTATGTTTTACCCCTTTAGTGAGTGGATTACATTGGACTTTATGAGGTATTTGGGCCCTGATATAACCTCTCAATGCATAGGTAGGTCTCAATAGGCAATTTTTTTTGGGTTTTGTCTTATGTATTTCCCAATTATTTATTGAGTTTTGGATGAATCCTTGAAGATATGTTTAAGATGACTCACATTATGCATTACATCATTATTTGATTAATTATTGATGTTAAATGTGATTATTCAACTTATAGAATATCTATGGGAATGTTTAAATGGAAATATTTGATTTATAATTTCCATAATATAGTGCACGTAATTTTTACAAGAATTATGTTGTTATCATATATGTTACCTTACTAGTTTTTTCTTATTTTTGAATGATTTTTTTTAACCTTACTAGACATTTAAGATCAAATAATTCATATGATTTATATTGCCAAGATTCCAAGATTGGTATTATGATTTATATAGAGGTTTAATATAGTATAATAATGGTGTTATCAAATGATTATAAAGGTTTAAATTTATTGTTTGAATTGTATTGTAATGTTCATGTATTATACATATTTTCCACGATCTCTAAACTGATCGATCCTTGTAAATTTGATCCCTCAAAATCTTTCCATTTTATAATAACAATTCATCAACACTAGGCTTCTTGGTGAGGGCATTATATGATTAGAATAGAGAATACGAACCTATATTAAATGATGTAGACTATACAATTTAGAATGAGACAACTCATTGGTTGAGTGTTCTTCATGTGTTTCCGTTCTATACTCCTCCTATGTTGTAATGTGACCATAATCTTTAGGTACAAGAGGATTGGGTTAATCCCATAATTCCTATATTTTATCTATTTTAGACATGCACGAATAAAATGGCGGTTATTTCATTTAGTCATTATTTAGGAAAACAATATACAATGGTGTATATTGAACATTCAAATTCATGATGAAGGCACTATAACTTTTTTTGAGTGTGAATATATGTATTAAAATGAGTAATATATAGAGATACTAGGGATGAAGAAATTTGTAGAGATATGATACCTATTGTGGTGTATTCTGATGGTGTCTCAATATTTTTTGAGTTTCTCCAGAAATATGACTGATTATTATGGTATGATTCCTGACAGTTTTTTTTGGGTTCACAAGTTTGACTATGATCTTATAAGGATGATTTGATCTAATTGATGAATTGGTAACTAAAATATTTCTGTTAGGGGTAGATAACAACATTATATAATGTTTAGGTTCACTTAGACTTGATACGTTTGCTACTAATTTTATAAAAAGTCAACTTGAAGCTAAACAATGTGGAAATATTCAGGAATAGAACTAGTATCAATGGGAAACAATAGAAGGTTCCGAAAATTGATTCAAACCAGTATGTAGAATGAACCTATTATTATAATAGAGGTAGATGAAACCGAGATCATGTTTGTTCTTTTATGTGTTCAACATAGTATTCTAATGGTGGTATAGTGGGCAAGTATCCCCGAAATAAGTAGTTATAGCTCACATGCATCACTGAGGTGGATATAGTGACCCTCCTTGTAAAGTGTTTGATAGAGGAGTTGGTGGACTAGTGCAGCTAAGGGTGTGTGATTCTTTAATCCTCTCCCACCACCACTTCTTCTTTGTAGTCCATATTAGGTAAAAATGATGGAGGCTTGGGGTAACGTCATATGTAGTTTATAGATTTCTTTTAGGCATATAGTGAATAATGTGGTTTGAGATATATTTTATGCCTTCTCTTCATTAAAACATTTAAAATCAATATTATCAGATGTTATTGTTTTAATGTTGTATTTTTTATTCTGGATTTAGGATTCTTGTAGATACATTTACCCGAACTCTTCATCGTGATAATCCCACTACATTGTGATTATCCTCTCATCTAACTTTTCCATAAATGTTGTCTTACGGTCAACAAATAAATGATTTCCTGGGATCTCATCTAATTGATTATTTGTCTATTTAATAAAATCCTTGGAATTTATGGGTTATCTATACTATAGGACTTGGTATAATTCTATCTATGTTCAGTGATATGACATCATGTAGGTGAGATGGGATTCACCTTCAATGGTGAATATAACCACTTTGTGGAATTGGACAATTCAAACCCTAGGAAGAGTCAATACACTTGTGATAAACCCAACTACATTAACCACGCTTCATGGGTTATGTTATCACAATAGTACAAAATACAAAATATCAGATCATGTATGATCCAATTGTTTTTAATTCTTACAAGTATACACACATACATATTTCTGACACTAAATTTGAATAAATGAAATAAAACATAAAATATCAGTGAATAATTTATTATTTTTTCATATATATCGTTAAAATCATATGAATTTCACTACTCAGTTTCCTAGGGATAAGAAAAAAGGGAAAAGTTTTATCTTGTATGCTCATTAAGGGGATGTGAGAAATGATTGATATCATATATTAAAAAATAAATGATAATATGGAATAGATAAATAATAATATAATATATCATATTAATAATATCTTGAACGATGAATATAATTGTATATGAAATAAAAATTTAACACATTATATTGAAACCAGTAATTCAACTCATAACTACATAATGAATAATTTATGAAAAACTATTCCTTCCATCAATCCCCCATGTCACGAAATCATAAAATGTAGACATGAAATATAGAAATCACTCATGCCATTTTTTATCATGAGAACACAAAATCATTATGGGGATACACACTATTTTCCCCCCAAATCTCTAAAATATTCCAATATAGTCATCTTATGATAAATATTAAAATATGCAACAAAGATGCCTCGATGACCAGTAAACATCAATATTGGAAGAATTTCATATATAATATCAATATTTTCCATAATACATAAAAGAAATAACATTGTATATATAAAGAAATAATCATGGTGGCAAAATATACCCTATCCCCTATGTAGAATAATTAATATTTTATTATGTTAACATAAATGAAAAAAATAATCATATAGACATTAGAACGTATATTAGAAAATAAAGAGAAATATCATATTTTTTGGAAAATTTTAAAATCCTAAAAAAAATTAGAATAATGGGAATATAATTTTAATTGTAATATATAAGAAACATTTAATTAGTACTTATTTTGATAAATTTACATGATATTTGGAAAACGATATGATGTAGTAAATGATAAGAAAACATACATTTATATATTAACTAGAAAATTTAAAAAATCTATTGTCTGAGATATTCTAAAAATATTCCATTAATATTTATTTATAGGATGAGTTATTACATATAAATTGACCTAATAATCCTATTAATTATTGAAAATAATTTTCTTGAATAAAAAATATTAATATGTACATGGTGAAAATGATTATTGACCAAAAAGGAAAATCAAGGGTTTTTTTCTAATAAACATTCTTTTAGTTTATTTGTGTTCAAATAGAGAAAATAATTCTTATAATAATTAAAAACACAAATTAATAAAAATATTAGAAGAATTTATATTGGGAATATTTTATAAATAACATAAAATTCCATCAATTGAAATGGAAACAAAAACAATCTCAATAAAAAGGTATATTTCAAAAAAATCCCTTTAGTCAAACTTATCTTAGAAAAAAGTCCTCTAACATCCCTCTATAATAAAAATATATTTACTATATATATATTTACATTTATCATTCTATATAAAATAAACTTTTAATTTTTTGTTACAAATTTTTTTATAATTCACTGTTAAAAATAATTTATTATGTAAAACATTTTTTTCACACATGATCCCATTTAGAGGTTATTATAATTATACCATGTTTATTATTTATTTAAAATATTGAAGTATCATGAAGTTGTGTTCTATATATTTATACATTAATGGAGACCCATATTAACATCATGCATATTATTTTGACATTTTTCATAGAACACCTAAAATTTTAGTATCTTCGATAATTTGGAATCCATAAAAAGTTTGATTTGATTATGGAATAAATATATATATATAACCATTAATTAATAATTAAATAATATAGAATTCATTTATTTTACATGATATCACTATAATATAACATTCCTTAATCATTCAATAAGTAAACAATATAACATCGTTCAATAGGTGGTTAAACTATTCCAAAGAATAGCATGTTATAATGACTAAATGAGTAAGGACACAATATTTAATAATGAAAATGTTTATGGGGAAGTAATGTTTTTAAAAAATGTTGATAAAATCATAAATTAGACTAAATTAGAGATATATTAATAATATATATGGGAATAATCATGTTTATGATATCACTAACATTGAGAGATTTAACTTCATCTCAAAAGACCTCTTATAGAACCTCTTATAAATTCATGGTTTTAGATACATTCTTGATACCATATTAAAAATTTCATGGGAGTGTAAATTAAGTGAATAATATATTTTATTTTAACAAGGAAAATAAACAATTTTCATTGTATCACAAAAGGGGTGGAGGAGGGATCCATTTATAAGTGAGAGGATTGAAAATTTTTCATATACAACTTTTTTAACAAAAAAAGAGACTCATTATTAATTAATGTGGATCTAAATTATCCAAATATAAAATATAAGAGAGTTATGTAAATAATAACATCATATAATCAATTATAGATATGGTTTTTGGGATATTGTTTTCTTATAATGTAGTTTTGACACCTTTTTAACCATTTAATCCTTTCGGTAGTTATAAAAAATTTCCATGGGAACATATTATTATGACAAATAATGAAGTTTAACATATTATATTATTTGAATATTTTTATTTTTATTATTAAATTAAATTTAAAATAGTCCATTTAAATATGTTAAATAAGTAATATTAATATATCTAAACATAACATAACAAAAACTATATTTTAGAAAACTAACCTTTTAAGAAAAAAGGAACTTTAAATTAAAATCATCAATAGTATCTATTCCCATTATTTTTGATTCTTTATTATTAAAACATTAATAATTTCAGGACATTTAATGAAAAAATAATTCAATTTCTTCATCATTAATAAATTATTGAAAGAAAGGATTGATATTTTTTTTGTTATAGAAACATATAATATAAGTTAATAAAAGTTTAGCATGGGATTCCACATTAAACATCATATTTGGAAATGATTTATTTTACTCATTAAATAAATTATTTACTGATACCAAGATTCTATAAATTTTAATCCATGTTTACTTTATTTTGAAATTTTAAACGTAGTGATGTTTTTAAAAATAATATTTTTCACTTTTCTCCAAAAAATATACCATTTTATAAAATTCAAAAAAAAATAACAATAAGAAAATATTTATATGATGAATCCAAAAGTGATATCCACTATTAGATGGCTCATTTTGGGGTCATAGTAATCATTAAATTTATTTTACACCACATGAAGTATAGTGGATCATTATGGTATTTTCTCAAGGGGTAGGGTGTGAGAGATTAAATTATCCAAAGACATATATATTTTGGTCTTGTTTCATTAATTTTGAACGCTAAATATAAATGTATACTTAAATTTTTATTATCATGATTTAAAATTAATGTAATAAGAAAAAAAGATATAGTGATAGTGGTTTGATCATTGTTTTATTAAACGGGTTCTTAATTATTCATGTTTGTTCTCACCCAATGTTTGAATCAATGTCATTAATTGATTTAACTTATCTATATAATCTATAATGCTATAGAAAAATAAAATAAAATCATGTTTCATATACATTAAATCACGTCCAAAATGAAGTGGAAATGGACACACTCAATTGACACATCAACTATATCTACACAATACACTATTTTATGTAGTTTAAACATCGGTCCACAAAGATACATTGGTATATTCTGTATTTGGTTAATGTGGAGGGAAAATTGGGTTTATAAATTTTAGAATGTATTAGATCATTGGGAAGAGATGATTTTTATAATATCTCTTGTTATTTCTATATATCATTTGAATCTATGATGTGAATAAGAAATTATTGAGTTCATGATATGGATTTAAATGATACTATGTAATCACCCCAAGGGACATAGCCTTGAAGTTAACTCTCTTTAATTATGAAGTCAAGAGATCGTTTATCTATAGTAAATATTTGAAAAAAACAAATAGAGAAATTATATTGAATATAATGTCACATTCCAATGATTAAAAACAAATTGGAACAAAATTTCAAATTCATTAAAGAATACAATACTATAGTTATAGTCAATATGGAATGAATAATTTGAAAAATTTGTGATGTGAATAATTAAAAGAGTCATATTTTATTCAAAATACATGGATTTACAAATAATCCAAAATCCCCTTCTTCAGCTTCATAAAGGTTCCTCATGTCATGTAATAATGTCCCAATTTTCTTGATAAGGAGAATTGTTTCCCCATAATCGACCCCATATGTCTTCAATAACTTTCTGAATAAAATATGTTTAAATGATTTAGGGGTATAGTGGATAGTATTCTCTTTTATGATCATGTGATTTCATGCTTGTGTAGTAACTGGTATGGATCCTTAGTGGATATAGAACAGGTCTATTTTATTTTGATATATTGTTGGATAATGATCTGAACTAGTGTGTCTGATATAATTTATTCTTTTCTGGTAAATTTGAATGAAAAAGTGGTTTCCTCATGTTCTTATTGGTTTGTTCATGGACCAATGTCATGATTGAGTTTAGCATTAATGATGTAGTACCAATCTATTGCTAAGTCATTTGGATCCCAAAGGGTAGCACTATACTTGTGATATCATGAACATCATGATTGAATTGAATCAACCTGACTTGATTGAGCAATGTGGACCTTTGATAATCTAACATTAGGGTATATTCTCAATGTTTTTGGGTTTTTTAGGTCCCTAAATATTCTTAAATATTCCATGGATGGATCTAGATGTGTTGGAATGAATGAGTGGGAATGGGCACTATTGTGTTTCTATAGGCTATGAGATAGGGTCTCATTTGTGAGAAATGAATTGGTTTAGTCATAAATATACAATGACCCCTTAAATAAAATAGTTGGAGGGAACAAACCTTTGTCTCTTTGTCCAAAATGTTTGGGAGGACAGAGGTCTCAACATATTCAACTATGTATAAAAAAACATTCAAAACTCCAATATCATGAAATTAAAACACAAATACTATTTATCAAAAGAATATATTATCTTGCTCAGAAATCTATTGATCAGATTCAACATTTTCAATCAGAGTACAATTATTGTCCTCAACCTTTTTGAGTTCAGAACCTATTTCAATTGAGCATGAATTAAATTGATGTCACTTCTTTGTGAAATGTATCTCTACTTAAATATTATTTTTATGGTGTATCCTATAGTTTATTATATATTGTAATGTGGTTATACATCTTCGGTCACTCATATGAATTTGACGATTCTCATGGTAGGTTACAAGAAGGGGTGAGGAAGTAATTGTTGATTGTGGAGAGGAAATTTGTTCCTGATCATGTGTGCTTAAATGGGGCACATACATATTTTTATTAATTTAAAAATAATTTTATTAATCCTCATGTTGAAGTAGTAAAGCCTGGGAATGGTAGGTATATGTGATTCATATAGTGGGTATACAGACCATAGTGATGTTGTGCTGAGAGATGACCCATTTTCCAATTTTACCACACATGGAAGGTATTACCTCTATGGCAGTGTCATTTGTTTAATAGGTGTGTATGATCAATTGAGATGCCTTTCATCATTTAATCAATCAATACAACCCTTTTTGAAATGTTTAGTCCATCCTAATTTTAAATACATGCTTGTAAAATACTAGGTTCAGTTAAATTTTAAAAATTTAATCATTAACAAATAGAAATTAAACCACATATTCATATCCAATTATCTCTTATTAAATATTAAAAATAAAATAATTATCAATGTTAAATCATTTCATCACATTAAATGAATTCAAATAAAATTATTTTTAACATTAGGTACCTTAAAAACTTTTAATTCAATCCATTTTTTCAACACATGAATAATTATAATTATTGTCATCAAAAATTAAAACTCATACTGTAACATTCATATTTATTCAATGATTTACTAAAACATTTTAATTTTTAGTTTAATTCAATGATTTTGACATAAGGTGAATTCCTATTAAGGCTATAGTGGAAAGGGGGGAATCAATATCTTTTTTGGAGAATAGATCCTGTAAAAATGGATAAGTTAGTTGGGTTTCTTGGTTAATTGAATCCATGTTGGGATTTCCAATTTACCATAGTGGGATCCCAATTTTCCATAATAGTTTGACCCAGATTACAATGTGATGAATTTTATATGGAGTTTTTCAATGAGTAAAAATTCATATTCAGAGCATGGTTTTTCTAATTTTACACAATGACCAAGTAGTGGGGTTATTTGGGATAACGAAGGTCACACGATTGTTTTCTAGCTGGAAAACCATGTTTTTAAATCGTGAAACATGGTATTAATGTGGAAAATAGGGATTTTAACGTAATGCATTCTATGGATAATCCTTATTTACATTTCCCTCTAGTCGATAGATTCTTCTCCATTTAAGAACATTTTAAATCCATCAAAGTAGACATTAAAGTTGTTTCAACATACAGACACTAGATTTGACATAGATTGTCTCAGTGGATATATTAAGGTCAATTAATAATTCCCTATGAACAATTATATATTTTCCATGCTATCATGGATGGTATTTTAGTGAATTTTCAAATTCCCTATTTTCATGGTGTCTGATCATTCATCTATATTCATCTAACCGGGATCGAATCAGAGGCTAAGACTAGATGAAAATCCCTATATCAAGTTAATGTATGTGCTCTATACCATTATATGTAATGTATCATTTTTAATTTCTTCTATATGATCTTCCACACACAAAATATTCATTGGGACTTCGCCTTAATTAATTAATTTCCTCGATCAAATTAGTGGAACCCTGTTAGGTTTCCAACACAACAATATGTGATGGTCGGAGGTATCAAACCTCAACATGAACCACCTTTGATGAATGTTTGTGTATCTTCATATGATATGATGCCCCATTGGGTTGTATGGGCTCTCGAATTATAGAGGTAAAATTAATGTTATATGTGAGGTATTCGGACAATTAGTATGCCTCACATCCATGTGATTACATGTTAGTAAAATGGATAAATGGTTTATTTTGAAAAAGTTGAATGTGTATGCTGAACTCTTGGATTCTCTATAAAAGGAATGGTTAACTAATTGTTGAATGAATTGGTAATGATGCAATGACCGTTACTGCTCCTTGGATCTGATAACCATAATTGGATTCCATTGACATTTCATCCACATGGAAGATGCTTACATAGATTCCATGGACATTTCTACTCCATGGATCATGTTTAATTGACATGTTCAGATGCCTTGGATATTTCAACACCTTGGATCCAGTTTACATGACCAATTAAGCTGACTCCAACATTAATGCTCCTTTGATCCGAGAATTATATTTGGATTTCTTATATATTTCTACTCCATGGAACCAATTTACGTGGATTATTTGGATTCCATGGACCATTTTACATCAAGTATCTAGTTGAATTAGTTTACTTGAGAAGCATGGATTCCATGGACATTACTAATCATTAGATCCATTGACCCTTTAGGATTAAATTTTTATTTCTACCCCATGTATCCTAATTACTTGTTATAATTAACTTATATAGTTTCCTTGGAAATTAATACTCCATGGTACCTAGCCCCTGTAGACCAAACAAAGATTTCATGCAAAATGCCTTTGTTTTTGATGTTGAATATGATTTACACAAAGAATTATGTTTTAGTTTATTGATCACAATGTGTCTTCATAAACATTGTAGAATCACATATACTATTATTACATGTATACCTATTATATCAGTATAATATTTAAAATTATATGATAGTGCATGAAATGTTATAGACACTCTTGGGGGTGTCCTACTAAGTGTTATCTCACACCATATTCAGGTCGTTGTTGGTTACCCAGATATGATTCATGGATATAGGTAGGGCAAGGGACATGTTCCCTCTTGAAGTTTCTCTATTGATATGTTCATTAAAATAGTGGTGCAAATGATTGGGATTTGGGATCATGATGTTCTGTGGGGAAACACGTTATTGGTCATTCACTGTTTGGATATATGTATTGTACTTGATTATTGCATTCATGTATTATTATACTTTGTATAAAATTCCATGAAAATTGTCGTATTTTGAAATGTTGGATGAGGTTATTAGGTTACTATTGTGATGGGTATTTATTCTTCCACTGCATAGTTATTATTAGGCTTATTCTATTAATTGTTATTATTATACCATTGGGATACACTCTAATCTTGTGGGTACAGTCTCCCCACTACTCCATGATGGACCCTCATTTATAGACACCATCCTCTAGAATATGGGGAGGTAGATTGAGGACATGTGTCCAACCTAGTTTTGATACTGTTTAGTCAACCAATACCTTTACATCAAAACATGGTATTAGAGTGATTTCTCAATTTGTATTTTCAGATCATTTTAGAATAGTAGACAAGAGAATTGGATTTTTTGGAATTAGGTAATTTGTTTTTCATAGGATTATCATCCCCACATAAAGTAAAAAAGAAACATTTTCCTCAGATGAGACATGTTGTTATAGATTGATCTTATAATTGATCATTTGAGTTCAATATTGGCTAACACAATTGATGTTTGATAATATTTCCCTAGGACACATATATATTTCATCATGAATTTTTGTGGGAACATCAACATTTAAATATCATGCATTATTGCCTTCCATGTTTATATTATTTCGCGTATTTCGTGAAACTTTTTTGTGCCTTATTATGATAACCATGGAATTATATAGAAATTTCATGAAAGGATATGATAAAGGTGTAGTCGGAGTTAATAAATCTTAGACATTAATTAATAAGGTGTATATTTATATATAAAACTGATTTGGTGATGCATGTAGTACATCCATTTAATGTAAATTTGTTTAAAATGACAATTAACATAAAAGAAATTGATTTATGAAAATATGGTTTTTGATTTATTGGTATATCTATTCCATATTAAAGGATTTTTTCCATTATAACGCACAATTAAAACTCTATATTACATAATCACTAACTAATAGAAGATAACTACAACATGACCTAACCTATGTAGTGGGATGTATATAGTATCCCATACCCCATTATGACATTGAATATCACCCATACCATGAATCAAGAGTGGTAAGAGTGGTTTGACTCATGTTTGGAAAGAAAGTGCATGTATTTTTCTTAGATCCAGTAGTAAATAAATCCTAACTAAAGTTTGAACTTGAAATATATAGAGGAATTCCACTACTACTGCCTTTATTTGTGTGCTAGAAGGGAGGTGATGAACAAGCTCCAAAGGTGGTTCCCTTGGGTCAGTTGTAGGACCTATAGTAGTTCAAATTTTGTAACTAACTATTTTGCATTATATCAGTGCTGAGGCCTAGTTATGAGAGGTATTTCAACATTTTATGTAGATTGTTGAGGGAGCACCATGACCTTACCCAACTATAATAGATTTGACAAACCAATTTTTATTGCAGCATCTATCAGCATTTTCAAGGTGTGGCAGACCAAAAGATACATAGTCATGTCTAGAGGTCATGTTAGAGATTTTCATGAATATTGAGACCCATCTGGAGAAGAATGTTATTTTCTCACTTAATATTCTTAAGGATTCATACATAAGATGTTAGAACATGATTACAACATTATATATTCATTAGGATATTTCTTGGAGTGATTTTTAGAATGCCTATTAGGAATATTTCATTCCTGGTACACTGAGCGCTAATAGGAAAACCGGGTTTATGCATTTGTAGTATAGAGACTTGACTGAAATTGGCTATTCACACCATTTTATATATCTCCATAATTTCTATCCTATTCTTTTACATGAAGAGTTATCAAAAGATATGAGATATGGGAATTGTCTTAGGTATGACATCTGAAGAAACGGGTTTTTTTTGGTTTGCTACTATTTTAGAAATAGTAAATCATGTGATGACTAATAAATGACACCTATAGGAAAATATGGTAATTGATCATTATTTTAACATATTTGATATTAAAAGTTCTATTTTTATAATATTTTTCATATAATTAAATGACCAGGAAATGAGACAACATGCGATTATGAGGCCATATGTTCCCTGAATGATACATCAAAATATGATAAGATTTAAATATTGAATATGACCAGTTTTCCTATAAAAATAGATTAATACATATACAGGTTCCCTGATCAGAAATAAAATGGTAGTGTTGCGTTCAAGATTGCAGTTTTTCACTATGTAGGACTTATGATTAGTTGGTGTGGGTGTATAATGAGAAGACAAAAAAATTGTCATAACATTATATAAAATTTTAAAATAATTTTTTTTTCCTTTCCTTATATGTCATAAAAGCTAACTCAGATTGGAAAACTAGGATTAATGTTGACATTGTGATGATGTTCTTTCTTTAGGTAGAGCTTAACATTGGCCCGTATAGGCCATCTATGGAAATTTGTTTTTTGGATGTGACCATTATAAAATTATTAAATAAATATTATTTTATTTTCAAAATCCTTATAACTCAAAAACAATAACTAATATTAGAAAACCTATAATATCATTGAGCTCTTGATGGGGTGTTTTCCTTAGGTGGACCCTAAAAATACCAGTTTCGGTTGTGGGTAAAAGTTAATTTTTGATTTTTTAATGGAAAATAAAAAACATAAAGAAGTTTAATTTTTTTTTCGTTTAACGATTCACCCCATTGAAATGCTGGGATGCAGTGACAGACCAATCTGTTCACCTTTTATAAATGAAGCAGTGTAGCAATGTTGTGTCAAAGATAAACAAAAAAGATTAAATTTGTAAACGTGTTAACGTGGTTCCCCCTATTAATTGGAGACATAGTTTAGAGTAAGAATTCATAACCCTAGAGATTTTCCTCTAGAGTTTCCCTATGGAAAATAGGAGGAGTATCTCTCGCCACCGATGGTAGATTGGAATTTGGGATTCGATCAAGTGGTGATGATCTGACGAAAACCGGTGGAACATGGATTGACATGGATAAAAAACATTAATCCATATATAAAAGTGATCCTTCATGGGGTATGGGTTGTTAATTAAATTCCATCCTTTCTCTGTTTTCTAATTCCTATAATTAACATGAATCGATTGAAGAATGGATCGATTCAAGGATAGTGTGTATTGTTTCGGGGTGGGTTTCACAATGCTGGGGTTTTTTGTGGATTGATTATTGTTTGATTGATTAATTGACTTTTATTCATTTTCATGATCCTTCTAATAATTGGATCAAATATGGGAGGATTAAATTGATAAAGTTATATCCTCATGTTGATCATTGTTATTTTCTCCCCATATTCTATTCATTCTTCATGGGTTTCAAACTGGCCGATAATTATGAAATAGTATGATGGATCAATGATCTAATTTCATGGAGTTAGAATGGACAGGAAATGATGGAGGTTAGATGACAATGACAAAGGGAAGATCTAATCACCACGCGAGATACAATCAGACGATCTTTTTTACAATGTAAGGGGTCCAGATGATGATTAAATCAAATGAAGAGGAAGACCACGACACGAGGGTCACATGAATTCTTTAGGATTGAAGAATAGATCACCAGAGCATGTTCGGTGGCCTGCATAAAATTCCCCCATTACGCTATTACCAGTGGTGGAACTTGGTAGTGGCCCTGTGCTGGTGCGGTGTAGGTGGAACTCTCTGGAAGAAGCCACGTATAAACGACTGCCATTGTGGGAGGAGCTACATATTCAACCGTTACAGGGTGAACTGGATCTGCAAATCAAGCAGCAAGCATAAAGAGGTAGTGGTCAGCCAGCTGCAGCCCGCGTGTGTTAAACTATCCTTGCGTGAGCAGACCAGCTAGACGGGGTGGGTGCAGGGCGCCCCTAGTACACGGTTTGGTGGATCGTGGTCAATCCTTGGGATAGATGAAACCAACCCGCATGATACGTGTTAGACCTGGTGAACCAGAATGCGGGGTAGGAAAAACTTGTCAAACCCTAGTCATTCGACTCAGGTCAGCAGACCCTGGGCCGGGATGGGTTGGGTCATTCTAGACCAGGACCCAATCAACTCTTTTTCACTACAATTTCCATAACAATCAAATGGAGTGTCCATTTCAAGAGACCTTGTTAGCATTGGGATCTTTGGGAAAAGATTTCCCTTCTGAGACACTGTAGGAGTGTTTTTGCGGATGTTGACTAATTGCCTAATAGTTTCAAAAAGTCATTCATCCTTGTACACGAAATCATGATTGGGAATCTGCGTGTTTCATAATGTTGGGACGCTTCATGTCCTGGGAGAGGGTTTGGTTTATTTGGGTAGCTTCCATCGGAGGTGTTACTATACTAAGGGACTAGGGTGTGGGTTCCAGTATATGTTCATGATTGATGATGAGTTACTCCCATGTGGTAATAAGGTGTGGGTCCTCTATCTGTGAAGACAAAACTCCCCTATAGGACTAGTGATTGGGTCATCCGTATATAACATATATAGAGTTCGAAATCCCCTATAGGGTTGGGTGCAATTCCTCTATGATATGATTCATTACCATCTATTATTATGGGGAGTGGGTCCTCACCACGTGAATAGACATAGTCGGTACTCCCATGTCATACTAGAGCTCGGGTCCTCTAGTCACTAAGTAGTTATCCCCTACTAGGTAGGGTGCAGGTCCTCAACATATGAAGTCGTACTCCCCAGTGGGATTAGGGTGAGAGACCTTCATGTGTCATAATCCTGTGTGTGATCACGGTGTGGGTCCTCACTTATAGAGTTTCACTCCCACATCCCATGTATTTTTGGGGAGCAGTTCCTACAATAGTGATAGAGCTACCTGGACGTCAGAATTAGTTGTGAGGAGTGGGCCATCTACTAAGTGAGAATTTTACCTATAAGGTTGTTAGTGCTCCCTAAATGTACTGAGGTGCAGGAAACTACTTATAGGAGTGATGGAGGTTTCACGGGACGGTTAAGGGCAGGGATCCTTCCTATTTGTACAATGGGGAGGGTGGACCTCTTCACTTCTATTTCATTAGTCTTTCATTGGGCGCAAGACAATGATGAAAAAACCTCTAGTTCTGGGCACTATCTATGTACCTAGTATGATGTTCTCGATGGATCATGTTCTATTAGATGTACAAATAGAAATGATAGAGAGATTTTTTTGAAATAGTGTACCTCTCAGACTTTTTCCATCATGAATTGATGATCTAAAAAAGCATGTTTCATCGTGTTATCATTGTTTCCTTTACAACCTATGATGAGAATTCTATTGCTGGCTATGAAGTTAGAACATTATGATTCTTAGTATTAAAAATGAGTATATCTGGATGTTCATGGTATATGTATGGTAATATACTTGTGTGGAGAAGAATGTATCTTCTTGGTGGTGTTTCCTTTGAGATATTTTACCATTTTTTAAGGTTCCCCAACTACATATTATTTTACATTCCCCTACACGGGATTTTCCCCCACGTGTTGCGTCTTGGGCAGTCGTTCGATAATTTGATGGATTCCAGGGGGGACAAGACTAGTTGGTGCTCAGTGAGATTAGAATGATGAGGTACAATCCTACGAAATTAGAAAGCTACCCTCCACCTACACATCAGATATAGTTCTCATAATATTATCATCAGGTAATTGGGGGTTTACTTATGTTATATCTTTCTTTTGTTGGGATTGTATATTGTCCAGGTCTTCCACAATGTACATTACATTCTACATCACTCTAGTCTTGTTTCACGTAGTTGTCTACATGCATTTATTCCTTTTATTTTTTACTTCCCATCATAATTGGTTTGGAGTAGTTTGTGTGCATGCATGTGTGTCAGCTAATGCCTCCCATTTGTGAGATATTCCTACATGGTGCTAGTCACCTGCCTCTGGCTTATTAGAGGTGGGAATGGGGTATTAACTTCATGGGCCCTGAGGGATGGGTCGTGACAAATTGGTATCAAAGGAGATCAGTTCTAACAAAAAAAACCATGACTCTATGTGTTTGTAGTGGGGAAGTAGTATTAAGTGTATTGAGTTTGGCATTCAGGTCAGGAAATCAAATGTTGTTACAGTGGATGATGTATCCATACAAAAGGAACATAAATTCTTCTTCATGACATGATATATAAAAACACTACATTACGGAAAAAATTCTGGAACAAACATCATATAGGAATTGGTTGAGCTTTCCATGTCCTTCTTTAGTCAGCTCACCGGGTATACACCATTGATCGTGGTACATATTATTCTATTTCAAGGTTCTTCCACATAGATAACAAGTCAGGATTCCACCACAAGATCATGTGGATGATTTATGAGGTCAAAATATTGGTATAGGGGTACGTAGTAGAGAGAACACCACCAGGTGGTGTACGAACTATAACACCACCTGTGGAGTAGCACATGGTACTTGTTGTACCAGCAGATGAGATGCACAGGCTAAGAAAATTTCTCATGTTTTAGTGATAGAGACCCCTTAGTTTCCAAGTCAGGTCCAAATAACATGTGGTTAAGGATAATCTTGAGGTTGTGACAGAGATTTCAGTCTAGTCAGGGAACCACTAGATAAGATAGAATTCATATTATGAAGACTTATAGAGGGATCAATAGGTAGATGGAATTGATTAGATAACCTGACCATACGATAAGGTGACTTTTTGTGGATAGAGGTTGATAACCATTCTCAAAAATGAGGATATTTCCATAAAAGATAAGGTATTTTCATTCCCAAGAGCTTCTATAGTTTCATAATGATGACCCATCGGTAGCTGAATATTCATCCAAGCATACTGACCATTCTAGGTACTCAATGAATACAATACGACCAGAGCTTCAGGGTTCGGAACACCGAGCGATATTTGTTTTAGGACATCTGGGACATAACTATTCCATTCTACATTCTTACTTATGTTAGGGTTCTTAATATAACATTTGTGGTTGAATGCATTATGTATGAAAAGATTTAGCCAGTTGATGTTAGTAGTGGGAAACATGATTCCGACATTAGTCTCAGAGACGTGGACATGTTAGACGTTTGGAGAAGTGGTCAAAATACAAGGGATCTACAGATCAAGGCTCATAGTATGAGTCAGGTCATCCTAGAAAGAGGTAATTCATTTCAATATATTGAAAGGGAAACATTCGAGATATTTTCCATCCAATTTTCTAGGCATTGAAATTTTTTATGGGTCATCGGGGTAGAGACAGTGTTGGGAACATATAAATATAATGGGAGACAGAGTTGGAAGAAGATCTGGGAGAGCATAAGGAGGTGGTATACAATTTGACATGTTACAACCAACAACCTATTGTGGTATAAACTAGGATCAGAGAGCTGGAGGATATAGGAAGGTGATAGCTACATGCATCCAAGGATTATGACGCAAGAGATCCCCTAATGATTCGAGGTATCTCCGGTGTCTACACCTAATTTTCTTATTAATAGAAACCGGTGATAATATTCCCTTATTATAAATTATTTTGTTCATTACCTAGAGTTTCTAGTTAAATCGTATACACAACTATTAATTTGTGAGAAAGCTATGAGAGGAGATACGATAATCACACTTATGCTGATAGTGTGATCTATCCATTGAGGCGAGAGTTTTGGTTGGAACCACTTTATGGTATCATCGACGTCTTATGACGTCATTCGTGGTATGGAAAACTATTGTTCATGACCATATTAACTATTTTAGAAAAAGGAGTATGGTGTATCTGTAGTAATTGAATGGGGATTCTACAGTCAGTGAAAGGGAATCCCAAGTAGTGTATGGTATACTCTCGTATAGGACATTTTGAAAAAAAAGATCCTTTGTGGATGATATTTTCCCTTAGTGCATGTTCAGAGATATCACAAAAAACATAAGAAGAGCACATTGGAGTTGGAGGCTCAAATTCGTTCTTGGTACTCTCATCTTTTTATTGAGTAAACCATGTTTGTAATTTGAAGGATGTAAACCCTTATGGTTGGGGGGTGTAATGGATCATATTTTCCCTGTTCTATTTTTTTTTCTAATTCATGGAAATATTACAAAAACAAGCATGGAGACGAATTGTGTTTCCAAGGCCTGATGTTCCCAGGATGATCAGTCTAAATGTGTTATGTTGTGAATAGAAGAAATGAGTAGTTTTACTTAAAAATGGAATAACTCATAAACAGTTGGCTTGATATGAAATCTGATGTTACAGTTGCGTTTGGGATGGTATTTTTACCCATTTCATGACTTATGTTTAGTCAGTTTGGGTTTCTATTGAGAAAAAAATGAAAATGACATAAGTATAAATTAAATAATTAAAAAAATAAATTATTTTTCAAATTCTTAAAACTCATAAATGGTAACTCTGATTAGAAATCCATAATTATGTTTGAGCTAATGGGGATGTGATTTTCTTCGGAAGAGCCTAATATTGGCAGGCACGAGCTAACTATAAAAATTAGTTTTTGGGAAGTGAACGTAAATAAAATAATTAAATAATAATTATTTTATTTTTCAAATCCTTATAACTAATAAACAATAAATCGGATTGGAAATCCAAGATTACTATTGAGATCGTGATGATGCACTATCCTTATACGGACCCTAACCTCGACCGGTGCAAGTCGAGGGTAAAAGTAATATTTTTGAAAATTTAACAGAGAATAAAATAATCTTAAAGAAGTTTATTTTAATTCCCTTTAAAATTTTGCTCCATCGCAACACTAGAATGCAGTTATGGATCAACCTGTTCTCCTTTTATAGAAAAAGAAGCCTAGTGAAACTTTTTCAAAGAGAAACAGAAATACTAAAATGTGTAAATGTGTTAACATGTTTCCCTCTATTAATCAAGAAAAAATATGTCATTAGAATTCATAACACTATAGATTTTTCTATGGTGTTTCCATAAGGAAAGGTGGAGGATACTCCCTCTGTAACATCCCATGTAAATAAATAATAAGACATTTTTCATATTTATTAATATTTATGAATTAAATATTAATTTTACTTTAAAGGGGTGGCTATGTTCGATAGCGTACCCGATACACAACAACGGGTTTCTTTGAAATCTTACGTTGCACACTAATATTATAATATTATTATTTTAAATGGTAGTTAACTCCTAGTCAATGTATTGGAAGGAATGAACAAAAATAACTACAATATGATTATACATGTTTGTTAAATGTATTTACATTTATCCAATAAATGTTAGAGGCTTAAAATGTGAAGGAAATCTAATTTTAAGCATAATTTACATTAAAAGGATGATTTATCACCTTTTAATGGAGAAACCTTTTTAATTCTAGTTTTGATCACATTAATACACTCTAAATGACCATATAAAATCCTTCTTTAGAATGGGGACATCAAACCAATGGGAGTTACCCATGTAAAATGTAACAGTTTCTCTTAAATTGTTTTCTTTTGTTTTACTTCTCCAACCCCTCAAGTCTTTTTATTCCATTATTTTGTAACAACACCAGTATCCTCAATATACTAGGATGTTTTTATGAGAAGGATTCAAACTACACTTACACACACCTATATCTAATGGATGAAGAACATAATGTTTCTGTGGATGGAAAACTAAAGCCTCATAAAACGATGATGGTTCCATTATATCTTACCTCCCCTCATAGTGTCCATTATGATGGCACTATATTTATATATGATATATATAATGTTTATGTTTTCTTTATTCTTCTGTAATTTAAATTTATAGCATGCCTTTATGGTTTCCGTTATGGGTATATGTGATAATCTCATTAGAGGAAGTGCGGACTACTGCCCCCTCAATGTGATATGACTCGTTCATACCATATGTAATAACTATAAAGGATAGATTTAATGATATTATATATGATAACATACTGGAATTATAATACTACTATGTATCATTATGTTTAAATTCAATTAAATATTAAATAGAAATGGAAGTAGCGTTCATGCGTACGTATGGCTTACCGTCTCTATGAACGGTGCATTTAAATTATTACCTCCAAATGTTATGTACTATTATAAAATACATGTATATACTGGATATATATTATATATATGATATCTAAATAATTAATATCATTCTGGATATAATGGACTATTAACCACATGGAAATCTTGGAAATATAAGGTGTTCATTTTTTACTCAAGTACCAAATATTGAAAAAATGAACGTTATTAACATAAATGATTACATAATGTTTATAACATGGTAATAAGTGATATGAAAAGAATAATAAAATTTAAAATGGTTCTTATAAATGTAGAAATTAACTTTAGTTTATTATTCAGGAGATTAAAGATTGATCGAGTCCAGTCGGACACAAGGTAAGGGACTTCGTCTCAATCTTCTTTCATTGAGGCATATTTTTTTTTAATACATGATTTCTTTTTATATGATGTATAAACTCCTTTTAATTTTTATTTCATTCAATGGGAATCTTTTTATACGAAGAGTTGTACTAAAAGACAAGAAGGAATGTTTTTTTACGTATGCGGTGACAACGACCTTTCCGCCGCTGGGAGTATTATTTGATCTTTGGCTTCCTTAAAAACCTGAAATGTTTTTAAAATGAAAAATAAATACCATATACTCTTTTTACATGTTTTTTTATTGAAAATGATATTGAGAATGGCTTTATTATTTCAATATCTTGAAATGATATTTTATTATTTCAATCTGGAAATGTTATCTTTCCTTTATGCTTATGTAATGTGTTATGATTATATTCTGGTTCTTGGGCATTATTTATGTATATGGGTGGTCCTGTGATAATCCTAGGGCAGGTGAGCCTGAGTTATCTCTCCAATGCATTGGGTAACATGATAGAGGTAAACATGAATGTTTCTCCTAAGAGATTTAGTGAATATACTATGATGGGTATTCCAAAGTAACTCCAAATATAGCTGTGATAGGTACAATGTAAGTTTGATATGGATGCCACAAGTTACCTTTATGATTTCTGATTTCTATGTGTTATTCATAAATATTTTCATGAGGTAAGTAAAATATTTCAGGTTTTTATGTATTTATGAAAAAATGTTTTCATCCTTTGTTTTTAACCCTTAATGAGCTTTTTATACTCATCCCGTGTTTTGAAATTTTTTCACAGGACTTAAAGATGAATAGGGCCAGGGATGGGATCAAGGAAAATTCATGCTATCTAAAAATATGGAACTATAAATGACTCTTTTTTTCAAGTGTTTCTATTTTATGAAAAAAAAACAGAAACCGTGTAGAAGTGTCCACCTTGTAATCTTTTGAGATGTAATAGTCATGTCCTAATTCTCTAAAACTCTAAACCTGAAAATATCCTCAATGTGAATTATTCATTTAATTCAATATTATGTAATGTTTAAGTCCGGGTCCTTATAATTGGTATTAGAAGTCATTTTTTATAACATTAAGAGTTAGGGTATTGTTAAATTAATATCCATAAAGTAATTTATGTTAATATTGAAAAAATATAGAATTTAGAGATTACAATGTTGATTCGCCTAAGATATTTCTGTGTATAGAATGGTTTTCCAAAGATGAAACATGGAAGCTATGTTGGGACGACATTAGGATGAATAAAACCTTCCAAATCAACAAACTGAGATGGTCATGATCAGAACTGAACAGTTTGTTGTAGTGATGGATCAGTTGACTCAGGTTATAAATAGTGGTGGTATCCATGCAAGAGATCAGCCAGATCAATAGCAGAGGAACATTTCAGTAGTGGATAATATCATGAGGCAACATCCCCCTTCAATCAGATGATCATCTAACCATGTGCTAGCATAAGGGTGGATTAAAGCACTGTAAATAATTTTTAATGTTATGGGTTGTTCAAAACATCAAATGGTTAGTCTTTATGTTTACCATTTTGAAGGTGAAGCTGATCAGTGGTGGTCAATGGTGAAAAATATCAGAGATAGTGAGGAGATTGATGATTTCGATTGGTATGAATTCAAAGGTTTTTTTCTTGAGAAATATTTTCCTAAGGTGGTTCATCTTAGGATGTAAAATCAATTCTTGGAATTGAGGTAGGAGGATGTATTAGTGGCTGCTTGTGAAGATAAATCCATATGACTGGCAAGGAATGATCCATATTTCATACATGATCTTGATTGTAAAATCAAAAGATTTTACTCAGGATTAAATCCAAAGTATCGAATTGATTTAGCTTCTCATGAGTTCAAAAGTTATGAAAAACATGCATGTTTTTCAGAGAAGGTGGAAATTGAGTTTTCTAATGACCAGGTATTCAATTAAAAACAATATAATAAATGGTCGAGGTGGAAGGAGATAGGGAAGAACTCTTCAAAAAAGTATGATGGTAAGAAACTTATGTTTACAATTTGTGAAAATTGTTGTAAAAATCATGCTGGGGAATGTCTTCTGAATTCTAATAAGTGCTACCGGTGTGGTAAACTGGGGTATAAGGCTCATAATTTCACTGAAAAAGATCAGGGTAATGGTAGGAAAAAATCTGATTTACAGATAGTAAAGAATTTTTTTTTTCAATGAAATGGGTCATTGTGAAAATGAGTGTCGAGCGAAGAACTCAACTGAGGGAAAGCAGTCGGACAACAAGAAGAAAGGGGTGGTGAAATCCTTCGCAACTCGTTCAGAAAATGTTGTGCTATCGAATGAAGTAGAATTAGGTACAATATTTATTTGTTCAGATTATGCCAATGGGTTGTTTAATTAAGGGTCTACACACTCATTCATTTATGAGAAGTTTTATAGTAAATTGGTAATTCCATATTATGATATGAATACAGAACATAGGGTAAAAAAACCTAGAGGAAATATTGATAGAAAAAGAAAACAGAAGAACATTCCTGTCCCTGTGTGTGGAAAGAGTCTACCTGTAAACCTTATTGTTTTTCCTCTAGTAGAGTTTGATGTTGTTTTGGGCATGGATTGTCTTTTTTTCTATCATGATAAGATTGACCAAAGAGATAAAGAGGTTTCTTTTAAGAATGATTTTCTATTTGTATACAAAAATGAACCCTTGCTGTTGATAATATATCAGGAAGCTTAGAAGCTAGTAAAAGATGGAAATGAATGTTACCATGAACATATTGTTGAAAACAAAGGAACTGTTCAGATTAATGATGTGACATTGGTAAATGGGTACCTTGAAGTTTTTTCGGATGAGTTTCCTAGTATTATACCTAATCGAGAATTTGAATTTACTATTGACTTGGTTCTTGATGCTAAGACAATTTCAAAACGCCTTATCGAATGGCACAAATTGAACTTTTTGTGTTAAATAATCAATTGCAGGAGTTATTAGATAAAGGGTTCAATCGACCTAGCACATCACCATGGGTTCCCTTGTCTTGGTTTTTTAAAAGAAAAATGGCTCAATGATACTTTGTATTGATTATAGAGCATTTAATAACATAACTATTAAGAATAATTATCAATTTCCCCATATCGATGATCTGTTTGATTATCTCTAGGGAGCATAATATTTTTCAAATATTGACTTGAGGTCGGGGTACCATTAGTTGAAAGTAAAAGAATCAGACCTTCCGAAGATCGCATTTCGTACAAGATATGGCCATTATGAATTTATAGTTATTCCTTTTGGGTTAACCAATGCACCTGCTGTATTCATGGATCTTATGAATAGAATTTTTTATGATTTCATGGATAAGGTTGTGGTGGTGTTCATTGATGATATTTTGGTTTATTCCAAAAGTAAGGAGGAACATGAAATTCATTTACGTGTTGTCTTTCAAACCATAATAAAAAGAAACTATTTGGGAAATTAAGCATGTCTGAGTTTTGGGTGAAAACAATTTCTTTCCTTGGTCAAATTATTTCAAAAAATGGAATAACTATCTATCTTGATAAAACCAACGATTTTGAAGAATGGCCAATACCCACAAATATAACCATGATTCGTAGTTTTCTTGGTTTGGCAGGTTTTTACTAGAGGTTTGTTGAAAATTTTGCATGGTTATCTATTCCAATGAATATGTTAACTTCAAAAGGTTTTAAGTTCATCTAGACAAATGAATTTGATCATTGTTTTCAAGAATTGATAATAAGATTGTTGAATGCTCCAGTTTTGGCACTACATTCTAGAAATGGTGAGTTTGTTATCTACAACGATGCTTTGTTCAAAGGACTGTGTTGTGTCCTAATGAAGAATGATCAGGTAATTTCTTATGCTTTACTTTTTTTGAAACCACAAGAGTTAAATTACCCTACACATGCTTTGGAATTAGCCACTGTTGTTTTTGCTTTAAAATTTTGGAGGCATCATTTTTAGAGAGTGAAGTGTGAAATATATACTGATCACAAAAGTTTGAAGTATATATTCACTCAAAAATAATTGAACATGATACAGATGAGCTGGGTTGACTTAATCAATTATTATGATTTCATGATCCATTATCATCTGGGAAAATAAAATAAAGTGGTTGATCCTTTGATTCGAAAAAGTAATACTTCATTAACCATGTTACGTTTGGAACAAGATCCTTTTGTTTATGATTTGATGAACTTTGGCATTAAAGTTGTTGGTGCAGGAAATTCTTCTATTTTGTTTCAGGTGTCAGTGAAATCATCTCTATCAGACAGAATTAAGCAAGCATTGAAGGAAGACAGTGAGTTGCAGAAAATGGTAGTGTTTGTTCAGAAGGGTACGCTGCCTGATTTTAATGTTGATAATGATTGTGTTTTGAGATTTGTAAAGAGATTGTGTGTTCCTTGTGATTAAAAATTGAAGAATGCGTTGTTATGTGAAGCTCATTGTTCTCCGTTTTTAGTTCATCCTTGCTATACTAAGATGTACATAGATATTCAGGAGTGTTACTGGTTGGATGGAATAAAAATTGATATTGCTGATTTTACTGTGAAGTGTTTGACTTGTCAGCATGATAAAGAAGTGCGACAGTTACTGACAGGAATTCTTCTACCTCTACATGTTCCAGAGTAGAAATGGGAAAATATATCCACAGAAATTGTTGTGGGATTACCAAAGACATCTCGAGATAATAATACAATCTGGGTTATAGTTGACCGATTGACTAAATCTTCTCATTTCCTTCCTATTAGATATAGTTTGTCTCTAGATCAACTTTCTTGGTTGTATGTTAACGAGATAGTCAGGTTGCATTGAGTTCCCCTCTCCATTGTATCTGATCTTGATCCCAGGTTTACATCTAACTTTTGGAAAGGTCTTCAGAAGTCATTGGGTACTGAATTAAATTTTAGTTCAGTTTTCCATCCTCAATTAGATGGGAAATCAGAACGAACAATTCGTACATTGGAAGGTATGATACATGATTGTTTAATATATTATTAGGGAAGTTGGGACCAACATCTTTCTCTGGTTGAATTTTCTTATAATAATAGCTTTCATTCAAGTATACTGATAGCTCCATTAGAAGAATTATATGCAAAGCCTTGTCGAACTCAGCTTTTTGGGATGATGTTGGTGAAAGGAAGCCGATGGGACCCAAATTGGTAGAATAGATGGTGGAGAAAGTTCAATTGATTCAGAAGCACATGAGAACATATTCGAGTTGACAGAAAAGTTATGTAGATAACTGAAAGAAGGATCATTCTTTTGAGGTAGGTGATCATGTCTTTCTCAATGATTCTCCAATGAAAAGTGTGATGTGTTTTGGTAAGAAGGAAATATTGAGCCTGAGATTCATTGGACCTTATGAAATTCTGGATAAAGATAGATCAGTTTAATATAGAGTGGCTTCACCTCCATGTTTATCCCAGTTACATAATGTTTTTCATGATTCCAAGTTAAGAAAGTATATGCCAGTTCCATCTCATGTTTTGAGCCTAGAGGTAGTTCAGTTGGAAGAGAATATCTCTTATGAGGAACAACCGGTCTAGATTCTTGACCGTAGAGAGAAAGTGTTGCGGAATAAGGTATTTCACTAGGTAAAGGTTTTGTGGAAAAAAAATATGGTTGAAGAGGAAATTTGGGAATCTGAAATTTCTACGGGGGATAAATTCTTCTATTTATTTTATAAGTGAATAAAATTGAGAGGATATAATTTCCAAAAGGGGGGAAGGACGTAACATCCCAGGTAAATAAAGAATAAGACATATTTCATAGTTATTAATATTTGTGAATTTTATATTAACATTACTTTAAAGGGGTGGCTATGTTCGATAGCGTAACGGATATGCATCAATGGGTTTCTTTGAAATCATACATTGCACACTAATAATATAATACTATTATTTAAATGATATTTAACTCCTAGCTGTTGTATTGGCAAGAATGAACAAAATTAACTAAAATATGATTATAAATGTTTCTTAAATGTATTTACATTTATCCAATAAAAGATAGAGGATTAAAATGTGAATGAATCAAATTTTAACCATAATTTACATTAAAAGGCCGATTTATTTCCTTTTAATGGAGAACCCTTTTTAATTATAGTTTTGGTCACCATAATACATTATATATGAACAAATAAAATCCTTATTTATAATGGGGACATCAAAATTTACATTGTGTAAATTTTTGGAAATTTTCCGATAAAGTTCATTTTTTATTTAATAGTGAAAATATTGTATTTTAATTCAAAACTATGTTTTAATCTAATTTATTTATATTGTTAGATTATCTTTTTAAGTGGTTTTAAAGTTTAACTAGAATATAGTTTTTACAATTTAATCTAATTTTGTTCGTTGTAATTAATTTCACTTTGAAATTGGACATAAACAAGTTTAAATATTTTGATAGATATTGTTTCTTAAAAACACTTTATTTGTTTTAACAATGAGAATTAATTTTAAAAGTAATTAATTCGACTTATATATTTTGAATCTGAAAAAATAGACATAATTTTATTATTTATAATATCAAATATATCTTAGGCTGAATTTTTGGTATTTTTCTAAAAAACCACAATTTTTGATGAATAGTGAAACCACTTAGTAGTAGTTAAAAAAACTGACTTTTTCATTTAAATGAAATTTTACAACTTCTATGAATTGAATTTTGAAAATCCGACATACATGGTTGATAACAAGTGAGAAAATGTGGTTCATTAAGATGAAAATAGTTTTTGGTGAACAGTATCTGTTGACTTTTATTTACCACAGTTAATGGTAAATAGGGTAATTCAAGGTGAAAAAAATATTATAATAATTAAAAATTACCTTAAAATTTGTCCTAAACTTATTGTATGAGTCATGTATGACCATGGTCATCTTTGTGTCGATTTTGGGACCCCATTGAGGAACTTGGGAGTGATAATGAGATTAATAAATTTAAAGTAAAGGAAAAAATGACAAAAGAAAAAATCTTTTAGTAAATTATTTTTAAAAAGGGATTATATAAATTATATTTTAGACTATAAATATTAATTGGAAAGATAAAAAGATGTCTTATATCATGGTTTTTTGTTTTATAATTTTTAGACATCAAATAAATTAAATTATTTATGACACAATAATGATGCAGTACTCTCCTCATTAATAAATTATTAAAATAAATAAGATTAAAATAATTAAAATATTATCCAAAAAATGTCCAATTATGATTGAATGAATTTATTTAGAATATGAGTCATCTTATCTTCGACCGTAATGATTTTTGGAAAATTAGTAATCGAATATCATTATATAATAAAATAATGTTTTCACACATTCCTAAAGAGACCCTCCTCCCCCATATAAAAGGAGACCACTTATATCCAATTCCACACACCTCTCAAGCCATTTGGCTCATCCAAAGTCTGCCCAATTAATCTCCCTATATCCTTCTCTTCCCCATAGAGGAATTACTATAGGAATAAGGCCCTTCAAGAAGTCCATTGGTTCACTCCAAAGGGAGTTACCTAAATTAAAAGTAAGAGTTTCTCTTTAATTATTTTCTTTTGTTTTACTTATCCAACCCCTAAAATATTTTTATTACATTATATTGTAACAAAAAAAGTATCATAAATATACTAGGATGTTTTTATGAGAAGGATTCGAACTAAACTTACACACACCACCATCTAATGGATGAGTAACTAAATGTTTCTGTGGATTTAAAACTAACGCCTCATAAAACAATGATTGTTCGATTATCTCCTACCTCCACTCATGGTGGACATTATGATGGAACTGTATTATTATATGGTATTTATTAGGTTTATTTTACTTTCTTTTTCTGTAATTTTCATTTATAGAATGCCTTTATGGTTTCCATTATGGGTAGACGCGATAATCTAATTAGAGGAAGTGCGGACTACCGCCCCCTCAAAGTGATATGAATCGTTAATACCATGTGTGGTATGTATAAAGGATAGATTTAATGAAATTATTTATTATAACATACTGTAATTATAATACTACTGTGTATCATTATGTTTTAATTCCATTAAATATGAAATAGAAATGTAAGTAGCATTCATGCGTACGTACGACTTACCATCTCCAGGAATGGTGCACTACATTTCTTACCTCCAAATGTTATGTACTATTATAAATACATGTATATACTGAATATATATGATATATATGATATATAAATCATGAATATCATTCTTGTATAATGGACTATTGACCACATGGAAAACTTGTAAATTAAAGGTGTTCATTTTTTACTCAACTACCAAATATCGACAAAAGGACCATTATTAACATAAATTATTTGTTAATGTTTATAACATAGTAATAAGTGATATAAAAAGAATAATAAACTAGAAAAAGTTTCTTAAGAAAGTATAAATTTACATTACTTTATTATTCAGGAGATTAAAGAACAATCGAGTGAAGTCAGACAAAAGGTAAGGGACTTCGTCTCAATCTCCTTTCATTGAGGCATATTTTGATTTTATACGAAATTTATTTTTATACGCTGTATAAACACCATTGAATTTTCATTTCATTCAAAGGGAATCTTTTTATACGAAGCCTTTTACTAAACGACAAAAAAGAATGTTTTTTATGTAAGCGGTGAAGATGACCTTTCTGCCGCCGCGAGTATTATTTGATCTTTGGCTTCCTTAACAAGCTGGAATGTTTTTAAACGAAAAAGTAAATACCATATACTCTTTTTATGTGTTTTGGTATTGAAAATTATTTTCAGAATATATTTATTATTTCATTATCTTAAAATTATATTTTATTATTTCAATGTGGATATGTTATATTTCCTTTATGCTTATGTTATGTGTTATGATCATGTTATGGTTCTTGGGGATTATTTATGTATACGGGTGGTTCTGTGATAAACCTATGGTGGGTGAGCCTGAGATATCTCTCTAATGCATTGGATAACTTGATGTAGATAAAAATGAATGTTTCTCCTAATATATTTAGGTAATATACTATGATGGGTATTCCAAAGTAACTCCTTATGTAGCTGTGATAGCTACAATGTAAGTATGATATGGATGACACAAGTTACCTTTATGATATATGATTTCTATGTGTTATTTATAAATTTTTTCACAAGGTAAGTAAAATATTTAATTTTTTGTGTGTATTTATGAACAAATGATTTCATTCTTTTTTTTATAACCCTTACTGTGATTTTTATGCTCATCCCGAGTTTTTAAATATTTTCACAGGACTTAAAGATGAATAGGGCCAAGGATGGGATCAAGGAAACGTCATGATGTCTAAAAACATTGACTTAGACATGACACTTTTTTTCAAGAGTTTTTATTTTACGAAAAAATGGAAACTCTGTAGAAGGGACTACCTTGTAATCATTTGAGATGTAACAGTCATGTCCTAACTCTCTAGAACAATAAACCTGAAAAGATCCTCAATGTGAATTATTTCTTTAATTCAATAGTATGTAATGTTTTAGGATGGGTCCTTATACTCTCATTGGAGATGGTGGATTGATGGTTGGTATTGGATCAAGCGGTGATGAATCGACGAATTTTGTTGGACTAATGATCAACGTGGCGACACGACCTCAATAAACATATGCATGAGATCCAACATTAGGCGTGGGTTTTTATCTAAATTCCACGAATTCCCTGTCCTTGAATTCATATGAAGAGTTTGAATCAATTAATGGATGGATCGATAAACGGATAATTTGTATTGTTTTGTGATTTTTTTCACCATGTGATGTTTATTGGGGATAGAAGATCATTTGATTGATTTCTATAATTGTTGTCATTTTATTGATCATTATAAAAATCAGATAAATCCATGAATGAACAACAGATTAAGATCAATAATCGGGTTAATTATTGTGTTTTCTCCCAAATAATCATTTAATTAGTCATGAGTTGGAAAATATTTTATCATTGTGAAACCATTTCATAGGACAATGATATGTCATATTGGATCAAGAATAGATAGGCACGATGAAGGTGTCACGACGACAGCGATAGAAAAATCGAAGTGATTCACGAGATACCTTCAAGTGAGTATTTTCCAGCAGAAGGGTTTTCAATGATGATTAAATCCCCTAGAGATGAAGAACATGAAAAGAGAGTCATATTAATTATTCTGGATCGAAGAAAGGACCACCAATGTTCATCCTGTAGACCGCGAAAAGTACCCCCTGTGCATCGATGCCGTTGCGGCGGAGGTGGCATGCTCCATCAGCGCACCATGGCGGTGGCTGCAACATCGTATACACAGTGTCCCATGAGGCAATAGGCCGAAAATTTGGACACAATGAGGTGAATTGGACCCTCATATCAAGCGGAAGACACAAAAAGAATGTGGTAGGCTAGATATCGGCTGCGTGTGAGAACCCCGATCTTCCTGAGTAGACCAGTTGGACCAGGCATGGGAAGATCACCACCTTATATCGGTTGACGTGGCATGTAGCTAAGTCTCATTCTATATGGGACCAGAACACATGATGTGGGTCAGATCTGGTGAATTGGGATGTAGGGCAGCACAAGTCTAGCGCGTTAGGAAGAACCTGTCGGACTCCAGGCTATAATGGATCGATTAGGTCCAAACTCGGTCCCAACCAGCCCCTTTTAACTAATATTCCCGTAAAATTAATATATTTAATCCTTTTATCATGATGTCAATGTCACTGGTACACTTACAAATATATGGTCCATTTGAGATACTCCAAGAGTGGTTTTATGGATGTTTACAGATGGCCTAGTGGATTCAGGAGTTAGTCCTCCCAGTACAAGAACACATGAGTGGGAATCAGCATGTTTCCTAAAGATCAAACTCCCAACATCATGGGAGTAGGTTTGATTGCATTGGGTAGATTTTTTAGGGGGTGTTACTCTCCTGAGGGTCTATAGTGTAGGTTCCAGAAAATGTTCATATAAGAAGAGTATGTACTCCATTATGGGACCATAGAGCGGGTCCTATATCTGTAAGGTCAGTACTCCCCTTTTAGACTTGGGCGTGAGTCCCCCATACCTAACATACATACTTCAAGAACTCCCATATAGGGTAGGGTGTGAGTAAACTTATATGGGAGTCTGTACATTCATATTGTTCCCTGAAGCGGGTCCTCCACACATAAACTGACAGGGTCAGTACTCCCCCGTCTAACCAGGGCGTGGGTCCTCTAGTCACTAAGTAGTACTCCCCTGCCTAGTAGGATGCAGGGTCCTGAACTTATGAATTCGTACTCCCCTATTGGATAAGGGATATGGTCCTTCATTTATCATACTCCCATATTAGATCATGGTATAGGTCCTCACTTACAAATCATAACTCCTTCGTCCCATCTATCAGTAGGGAGCAGGTCCACTGGTGGAGTTGGATCTCCCATGGATGTTGGACTCAGTTGTGAAGAGCAGGGCCATCCACTTGGTAAAAATGTTACCTAGACAGGAGATAGTTCTACCTAAATGGAATGAGGTGTGGGACACCTTTTATAGAAGCTATGAAGGATTGATGAGATGGATAGGAGCAGGGATTCCTCATCATTTTATAGTTGTGAGGTAGGGCCTCTCCACTTGGTTTTCCCTATCCTTGGGTCAGACACTACATAGGGATTACTGAACCTCCGATGTTGGGAACTAGAGATGGACTGATTATGATGTTTCCAATGGAGCAAATTATCTCATAAAAATAATTTGTAATGGAATAGTTCTTCCTGTTGGATTGTACCTCTCATACGGGATCCATACTGGAAGGATGAGCTCATTGGGCATGTTTTTTTTTCAGGTTTTAGGTGTTTCCTTTCGAACCAAGGTTGAAAATCCTATTGCTGGATATGAGGTTGGAACCTTATGAATCCTAGAATCTGGAAAAATTATATTTGGATTTTATTGGTATATGTATGGTAATATACCTATATTGAGATGATTTTATCTACATGGAGGTGTTTCCTATGTGTTATTTTACATTTTGGTTTTCTAGGTCCCCTACAAAGAATTATTTTACTCACCCATGAATTAGCATAGGCCAAACGCGTCATGTATTTTGCAGACACTCAATGCTTTGAAGTAATCTATATAGAGGATGTAAAGGGTGATACTTAGTGATATTAGACATATTATGTGAACTCCTACGGCTCTAGGCAGCAACTTTTCACCTACCCATCATGTCGGGTTCTTAAGAGATGAGTTTCATGGACTTGTGGTTTAACTGGTCTTCTATATTTATTTTGGTGGGATTGTAATATGGCTCAGTTTTCCACCAAATAAATTAATTTCAGTTTCTTTATAGTTGATTATTACATAGTTTTCTGCATTCATAGATTCTTTGGCTTCTTACTTCCCAGAATCAATGGTTTGGAGTTGTGTGCCGGTGTGCAGGTACATAGGCTAATGCCTGACATTTATGGGATATGGCTACTTTGTGCTAGCCGCTAGCCATTGTAATATAAAAGGTGAGTCCTTGGTAGACAAAACATAGGCCTCAGGGTGTAACGCCCCAATATTTCATAGTGTGTTATTTCTTCAAAATAATTCAATAACTTGCACTACACGCAACACCGAGTTCAATCGCACTATGACTTACCAAACAAGCCATTCAAAAGAGGTTATGAATATTATTAACTAAATTTTGAAGCATATATAATAATTATAATTTTATAATCCATATTATTAGTATCTTAGACATAATGTAAGAAAAAATTCTTTTTTTTCAGATAAAAGAAGTATTTTTCATAAATGCACTTTTACCAACTTTAATAGTGAACCCTTTTTGAATCCAATATTTTGTACTTTTATATATTTGATTTGACTAGATAAATTTATTTAGAATGGGGACATAAAAAAATCTACAATGTAACACCCCAATCTTCCATGGTACGCTTCTCTTTGAATAATACAGTAGCGTGTGTTGTACGCAACTTCGAGTTCTAACACACACCACAACTAATCAAACTAGCAGTTATGAATAGTAATACATAATTTTTGAAATTTTATAAATTATATATCTCAAAATGAACTTCATTTTTGGATTTTTAATATTTAAATTATCCTAGGGTGAAATTTTGGTACTTTTCAGATAACTTTCATATTTTGATGAATAGTGAAAATTACTAAATTTTAATTAAAAACAACTTTTTTAATCAAAATAATTAATATTGATAAATTATGAATTTGAGTGGTTTAAAAGTATATTTAGAATATATTTTTAACATTTAATTCAATTATTGACATTGTAAATAATTTCATAATTAAACCAGACATAAACAAGTGCCAATGTTTTGATAGTTTTATCTCTTAAAAACACGCTTTTTTGTTTTAACAACGAGAATTAATTTTAAATTAATCTTTGCCACTTCTGTGTTTTGAATTCGGAAAAAGGGATTCCATATTTCGAATCAGGATTTTCATATTGTGTAAATAGGTAACTTTTATTTTTAGACATTTGGAATAATTACTGCTGTAAATATCTTATTTACCATGGTTAAGGGTAAATCCGGTAAATAAGAGTTAAAAAATATTATTATAATAATACTAAATTACCCTAAAACGTGTCCTAACCTTATTAATGGATACATGTCCGACCATGGGCATCTTGGGGTCGATTTTTCAACCTCATGGGGCCACTTGTAGGTGATAGTGACACTTTATTTTAATTAAGTTAAAATAACTACAAAAATGACATAAGCAAAGATCTTTTAGAAAAACAATTTTTACATAGGGTTATATATGTTGGATTTTCGACTATAAATATTAATTAGAAATATAAACAAATTTACTACATAATGATATTTTATTTATAATTTTTAGACATTATATAAGTTAATTTATTTATGACACAATGATGATGCAGTAATTACCATAATAGTGAAAAATTAAAATAATTGATATTATAAATACCCAAATAAATATAATTTGAGACATTTATTGAATTAAACTAATTTTATAGGTTAATATGACATATTAGTATTGATTTAATTTACTTTTTTCGAAGTAATAATTCTGTTATGAGTTTCAAAAAAATCAATTATTGAATAGTGTCAAAAATTGACATAAAAGCGTTTTTAAAACAAATATTATACTATTAATTGATATTAAATTCCTAAAAATCTATGGATCGGCCAAGAGACATATATAATGATAGGTTCATCATTAATGGACCACTTGGGGGTCTCTTGGATGTATATGGTATATTTATTAACCATATAATATAAAAATACAAAGAGACATTATAAAAGTGAAACTAATTGACAAAGAGTTAATACTTAAAGATAAGGTTAATATAGTAACCCAAACCTGTATAAATTCTAATGGTTGAGTGTTTTTCAACCTATCACCACATTAAAAGTTAAATAATACACTTTGGAGGCATTATAAACCGAATATTAATTTATTATAAAATAATATTTCTAGCTTTTCCAAAGGTGCCCCTCACCCCTCTTATAAAAGGGCACTCCTTCTTCTCATTAAATCACCCCTTCAAAGCCTTTTGGATCGGACAAACTCTACCATAATAGTCTCTCAACTTCCATCACTTCATCCTAGATCCCTTCCTTTAGTCAGAAAGCCAACCTATGATCACTTTTGATCAAATCAAAAGGAAGATCCCGAAGAAGAGGTAATGATTTCACCACCATTTTCCATGTTCCTTTCTTCTTCCACTTCTTCCTTCTTTTTTATTACAATTATAAAATAATAACTCCAGTATCATATATATATAATGTGATTATATTATAAATATGGTAAAACCATATTCAGTATTCTATCCATCCATTGAATAACATGTCACCATACGTGCGTACGTACGGCTTACCGTCTCCACGTCGTGGTGTAATTGTTATTAAATAAATTATAATTTGGATGGGTATAATAATGATTTGTAACTCATGTAAATAATAAATATAACATGATAATTATTATGTATATATGTTATACCATACAATTATATTTTATTTTAATATCAAAATAATGATATTGTCGCTCGTGCGTACGTACGGACTACCGTCTCCACAAATGCGATGAGATTCATTCTCCATCATATCCATTCAAGTATAATTATCATTTGATGATTAATAACAGTATATAAGGACATGATATAATTCTTGATATTATTAATATACAACATACCCATGAAAAACATGGCTTACAAAACAAAACATATAAAAGAAAATGAGTATGTTAACACCCGAAACGACGATAATTATAAAATATTATTAACAAAGCAATATTAAAAGATCATATATGATATCATATTAATATATTTGATTCTTTTATAATTTAATAAAAATTATTTCACCATTATACAGGAGGTTAACCTACCCCCAACCAAGTAAAATTACAAGGTAATGTTTTATTTCGCAATCTCTTCATTATCTGATGTTGTTTATACATAATAATCTACTGGGATTTCTTTATCATCCACGTCCATGTTTCATCGAAATGTATTTCAAAACATGTTTACTATTTACAAAGAATATGGGTTAAAGTCATTTATACACTTATGTGTTTTAAAGGAATCTTTCCATTGTTTTCCAAACAAGGCACTTTTTACCTTTCGACAAATTTAAGGTAAGAATGTTTTTTTAACTTATAAGGCGGGTGCGGCTATTTACCGCTGTTATAAAATCGTCAAAGCTTCCCTTACAAGCTTATAAGAATATTTTCCAAGTAAATGTTTTATTTTATAATTATGTGACTTTTAAATGATTTCAAAATGAATGTTTTAATAATTTTTGAAAGGTACTCTTTATCAAGATCATAATTTTAAATGTTTTAAAGATTTATGTTTCTAAATATTTTTAGTTAATGTCCATGTTTTCCAAATGATTTTAAGGATTTATTTATATGGACATGAAGGTTTTGAAATGATATTTCTTTTGAAAAGATTCATAGTGGCATGGGACACTTTGATTCAAAAATCTCCTTTAAATTACATCCTTTTTAAATGTGTGACTTTTCAATGATTATGAGAAAAGAGATATTTCACTCAAATAGTTTTCATTTCATATATGTCAACATCCTTTGAGGGATATTAAGCTTATTTGAAGTTGATTTATTATGATACAAAACTTCTATATTGTATTAAAGGTTTTATGATATGTTTGATTGTGGATGTGCTATTTTTATACCATTCATGGTTTATGGTGAAAATACTGACATTTCGTATGATAGTTTTAATATGAATGTTTATGTTATGTTTAAAACTTTTCATATGGGAATTCATTGGACTTAATATGTTATGGGTGGAGCCCGTTATAGCTCCTCGATGCATCGGTAGGTCTTATGAGACAAACTAGTGTCTTGGTACAAGGCCTTGGCAAAATTTTATTTATAGTCTTGGAACGAGGCCTTGGCTATGTGGTTATGACAGTATAGAATTATGCATTCCATCATTATGAAAGTGGTTATTGATATTTCATGTGATTATTCAATTAGAAGAATATCCATGTTAATAAGTAAATGGCATTAATTCATTTTATTTTTTTCATATTATGTTGAAGTTCAAGTTAAAAAGGCTTTTGTTTTAGTTATACATTTCCTTAAATTTTTATTCTTATTTAAGAAAGTTTCTGCTTTATTGTTATCCTTACTGGGCATTTGAGCTCACCCATTTTCTATGTTTTATTTTTTCCAGGATGTGAAGAATTAATTTATGAGTGACCTGCAGGGATAGTATGTGGGGTTGTGATTGTGGAATATGGAGACAATATATTTTTGTAGCTTTTCACTTATTGATGTAATGTAAAACTTTATGAATATATCTAGTGCTTCCAAGGCTACTGAACCAATCGGTCTTTCGAGATTTTATCTTTCTCGTGATCATGCCAATGTTATGTAATAATGCAACGACTCTGGGTAACTGGGGTCAGGGTGTTACAGTTGGTATCAGAGGAAGTTTAGTACAAACCATGGAAGCTATATTTAGATAAACTCTGATTAGAGCACGTTGACCTAAGATGAACTTTGAGAATTAGTATTGAAGAACATCCTAGAATTTTGGTATTGTAGATATTTTGTGAGTTTTCCGAGAAATACATCCCTGTCTGGATACGAGCAGGTAGAGGCGGATCAGGCACAGATGTACCTCTGGGTAAAACCCGAAAACACCACTTTGAGCTAGACTCGAACGGGAACTCGTGCACGACAATGGGCCTTGCTGCACTCTAGGTTACGACACTCCCGGGGGATATGCTTAGGATAACTCTCATTTTCATTACAAATCATTATGAAGGGTTTATGAGTATATATATCCTCAACGAAAACATTTTTATGATTATAGATTATATCAATAAACAACTTAATTTATGTTATGTGTTTTATAAGTTTGGGATTAGGTATTGTTATTCATAAACTAATCTAGTGTATGCCATTGTTTAGAAATGGCGCCCAGTAGAGGGAATGAGAACTCCAGCATTGCACATGATCCAAAGAGAAAGAAGGATCATATCTTTCATGGTCTTAAGAAATAATTTATAAGAGAAATAGTCTACCATGTATTATCATCATATGAAGAAATAATATCATGTGTTGATAAGATAGGTAAAGAGTTTACTGAGTACTATGACATTGAAGGGAATCAAGAGAAGAAAAGGATGTAAGAGAGAAAGTTGGATTAAGGGAAGAGGGAAAAGAAGAATTTTCCCATATGTGATAACTGTGGGAAGAAACACCCTGGAACTTGCCTGAAAGGAATGGGAGTTTGTTATAAGTGTGGAGGAAAAGGGCACAAAGTACGTGACTGCAAGGGTAAGAAAATGGTTTCAAATGTACAATGCTTCATTTGCAAGGAGTTTGGACACTACGCGAACCTATGTCCCAGTCATCAGACTATGCCGCAAATGATGCTATTGTATAATAATAAAGTTATGACACTACCATAGATGAAAATAAATGATTAGAGTTCTTATGTTGATTATGTCATTTGAGTGTTGTATCAACAATGTACTTGTTATAATAATTATGGAGTATATAAGGATTGTACTGCAGTACTATTTCATTAAGGACTTGAGATTGTGTGGAACAAAGAAAAGTGACTCAATAGCATGATAAATTTTTTGGAAAATATATGGTTGAGAGAATGATAAACCATGATATAGTTCTGATACCGAGGTAGTGATTTTGGAATAATACATGATTGATTTGGATAAATTATATTGGATATTCTTGACTACCTTGAAACAGATTAATGATTTGAATATTCCATTATTTTTTAGGTTTAAAACATTTTTGGATTGAAGGAGTATAGCTATTATTTTTTAAGGAATAAGGGATCATGAATATAATCAATAAGGTTTTATGGTAATTCAGGATGTTGCAGTGTTTTAAAAGAATACATGATGAAGGTGTTCAGATGTTATTATGCGGAAAAAAGAATCTTTACTGTGTTTACCTTCCTTATAAATTTTGGACTGATGTATTTTGGATAGTTCTAGTTTGGATTATTTTGGATTGCCATAAAAGGACAACTCGGAGGTCGGGCGGCAACCCGTCACGTCCGGAAAGGCCGCGAGACTTGAACCCACAACCGAAGGGCGACAAGGGTGCATCACCTACCACTGACCCACGTGATGTCCTGGATTGAATAATGTCGTTTTTGAATGTTTCTTCTATTTGAATTATAAATTTATTTTTTTAACCCTATACGAATAGGATAAATAGAATATTATTTTTAAGTTCTATTTTCTTTTAGAGTGAAAGATGAGTATGTGGTAGAAATTAGTTAAACGATGGAACTCTACTTGTTAAGAATATATTTTTCTTCTTCTCTTATTCTATGAATAAATTAATTCTTATACTTTATTTAATGAATCCTAAAACCAAAAATGTGTTATCCTAGTACCCTATGTTTTGTTGAACCGATGGTATTTCAAATCATCATAGATTGATGAATTTAAGGACCTCAATTTTACACTTGTTTGTGATTGATGACTACAATCAGTACCTATAAATATTTACGTTTTCCCTCCAATTATATGTCTCTAATTTCAACTAATGTTCTCCTAATCGAGATCATAATTTGGTGGTGACCCTTTCATTTATCATTTCCTCATATTAAGAATAAATTTTAGTAACCCAATTTCTGATGTGGGTTTTCCCACAAAGATATTTTCTATTTTCAACCTTTTATTTTCGAAGAACAATTTCAAATTTAGAGGATGTAATTTATTGAAGGAGGGTAGAAAGCAACACCCCAAGATTTCATAGTGTGTTATTTCTTAAAAATTATTCAATAACATGCACTACACGCAACACCGAGTTCAAGCGCACTATGACTTACCAAACAAGCAGTTCAAAAGAGGTAATGAATAGTATTAACTAAATTTTGAACCTTATATAATAATTATAATTTTAGAATCCATATTATTATTTTCTTAGACATAATGTAAGAACAGATTATTTTTTTCATATAAAAGAAGTATTTTTCAAAAATTCACTTTTACCAACTTTAATAGTGAACCCTTTTTAAATCCAATATTTTAAAAATTTATATATTCGTTTTGAAAAAATAAAATTATTTTGAATGGGGACAAAAAAATCTACAATGTAACTCCCCAAGCTTCCACGATATGCTTCTCTTTGAATAATACAGTAGCGTGTGTTGTACGCAACTTTGAGTTCTAACACACACCCCAACTAATCAAACTATCCGTTATGAATAGTAATACCTAATTTTTGAAATTTTATAAATTATATCTCTCAAAATGGACTTCATTTTTGGATTCGGAATATCGAAATTTTCCTGGGTGAAATTTGGTACTTTTCGGATAACTTTCATATTTTGATGAATAGTGAAAATTACTAAATTTTAATTAAAAACAACTTTTTAATTTAAATTATTAATATTTATAAATTATGAATTTGATTGTTTTTAAAGTATATTTAGAATATATTTTTACCATTTAATTCAATGATTGTCATTGGACAAAATTTTACAATTTAACCAGACATAAACAAGTGCCAATCTTTTGATAGTTATTATCTCTTAAAATCATGCTTTTTATTTTAACAACGAGAATTAATTTTAAATTAATTTCATACACTTCTGTGTTTTTAATTTGGAAAAAAGAATTCCATATTTTTAATCAGGATTTTCATATTGTGTAAATAGGTAACTATTATTTTTAGACATGTTGAATAATTATTGCGGTAAATATTTTATTTACCATGGTTAAGGGTAAATCCGGTAAATAATGGTTAAAAAAATAATATTAGAATAATACTAAATTACACTAAAACGTGTCCTAACCTTATTTGTGGATACATTTCCGACCTTGGGCATCTTGTGATTGATTTTGGGACCCCATGTTGCCACTTTTAGGTGATAGCGACACTTTATTTTAATTAAGTTAAAATAAGTACAAAAATGACATAAGCATAGATCTTTTAGAAAAACAATTTTTACATTGGGTTATATATGTTTGATTTGCTACTATAAATATTCATTAGAAAGAAAAACAGATTTAATACATAATAATATTTTATTTATAATTTTTAGTCATTATATATGTTAAATTATTTATGACACAATGATGATGCAGTAATTACCATAATAGTGAAAAATTAAACTAATTGATATTATAAGTAACCAAATAAATATAATTTGAGAATTTTATTGAATTAAACTAATTTTCTAGGTTAATATGACATATTAGTATTGATTTAGAAGACTTTTTTCCAAGTAATCATTCCCTTATGAGTTTCACAAAAATCAATTATTGAATAGTGTCAAAATTGACATAAAAGAGATTTTAAAAAAAAAATTTAATATTAATTGATATTAAATTCCTAAAAATCTAAGTTTCGGACAAGAGACATATATAATAATAGTTTCATCATTAATGGACCACATGGGGGACTCTTGGATGTATATGGTATGTTTATTAACCATATAATATAAAAATACAACGAGACATTGTAAAAGTGACACTAATTAACTAAGAGTAATACTAAAAGATAAGGTTAATATTGTTATCAAAACTTGTCTAAATTCTTGTGGTTGAGTGTTTTTCGACCTATACCCACATTAACATTTAAATAATACACTTTTTATCCATTAAAAACCGAATATGAATTTATTATAAAATAATATTTCTAGCATTTCCAAAGGTGCCCCTCACCCCTCTTATAAAAGGGCACTCCTCCTTCTCATTAAATCACACCTTCAAAGCCTTTTGGTTCGGAAAACCTCTACACAAATACTTTTTAAACTTCCATCACTTAATCCTAGAGGCCTTCCATTAGTCATAAAGACAAACTAATAGCCCTTATGATCAAATCAAAAGGAAGAACCCGAAGAAGAGGTAATGATTTCACCACCCTTTTCCAAGTTCCTTTCTTCTTCCACTTCTTCCATCTTTTTTATTACCATTATAAAATAAAAACTCTAGTATCTTATATATATAATTTGATTTTATTATAAATATGGTTCAACCATATTCAGTATTCTATCCATCCTTTGAATAACATGTCACCATACGAGCGTACGTACAACGTACCGTCGCCACGTCGTTGTGTAATTGTTATTCAATAAATTCTAATTTGGGTGGGTATAATAATGATGTGTAAATCACGTAAATAATAAATATAACATGATAATGATTCTGTATATATGTTATACCATCCAATTATATATTATTTTAATATCAAAATAATGATATTGTCGCACGTGCGTACGTACGGACTACCCTCTCCACGAACGCGATGAGATTCATTCTCCACCGTATACATTCAAGTATAATTCTCATTTTATGATTAATAATAGTATCTATGGACTTGATATCATTCTGTATATGATTAATATAAAACCTATCCATGAAAAACATGTCTTACATAACAAAACAAATAAAATAAAATGAGTAAGTTAACACCTGAAACGACGATAATTCTAAAATATTATTAACAAAGCAATGTTAAAAGATCATATATGATATCATATTAATATATATGATTCTTGTATAATTTAATAACAATTATTTCACCCTTATACAGGAGTTTGCCCTACCCCCAACCAAGGAAAAGTACAAGGTAAGGGTTTATTTCGCAATCTCTTCATTATCTGAGGTTGTTTATACGTAATAATCGACTGGGATTTCTTTATCATCCACATCCATGTTTCTTCGAAATGTATTTCAAAACATTTTTACTATTTACAAATAATTTGGGTTAAAGTCATTTATACCCTTATGTGTTTTTAAAATAATCTTTCCGTCATTTTCCTAACAAGGCCCTTTTTACCTTTCGACAAATTTATGGTAAGAATGTTTTTTTAACTTATACGACGGGTGCGGCTATTTACCGCCATTATAAAATCATCAAAGCTTCCCTTACAAGTTTATAATAATATTTTCAAAGTAAATGTTTTATCTTATAATTATGTGACTTTTAAATGATTTCAAAATGAATATTTCAAGAATTTTTGAAAGGTGCTCTTTGTCAAAATCATAATTTTAAATGTTTTAAAGAAATATCTTTCTAAATATTTTCAATTAATGTCCATGTTTTCAAAATTATTTTAAGTATTTATTTATATGGACATGAAGGTTTTGAAATGATATTTCTTTTCAAAAGTTTCAAAGTGGTATGAGACACTTTGACTCAAAAATCTCTTTTAAATTACGTCCCTTATAAATGTGTTACTTTTCAATGATTTCGAGAAAAGAGATATTTATCTCAAATAGTTTTGATTTCATATATGTCAACATCCGTTGATGGATTTTTAGCTTATTTGAAGTTGATTTATTATGATACAAAACTTCAATATTTTATTAAAGGTTTTGTGATTTGTTTGACTGTGGATGTGCTATTTTTATACCATTCATGGTTTATGGTGAAAATATTGAGATTTCGTATACTAGTTTTAATACGAATGTTTATGTTATTTTTAAACCTTTTCATATGGGAATGCATTGGACTTAATATGTGATGGGTGGAGCCCGCTATAGCTCCTCGATGCATCGGTAGGTCTCATGAGAAAAACTAGTGTGTTGGCATAAGGCCTTGGAAAAATCTTTTTTGTAGTCTTGGCGCGAGGCCTTGGCTATGTGGTCATGATAGTCTAGCATTATGCATTCCATCATTATGAAAGTGGTTATTGATATTTCATTTGATTATTCTATTAGTAGAATATCCATGTGAATAAGTAAATAGAATTATTTCATTTTACTTTTTCCATACTATGTTGAAGTTCAAGTTTTAAAGGCTTTTGTTTTAGTTATACATTGCCTTAAATTTTTATTCTTATTTATTATTGTTTCTGCTTTATTGTTATCCTTACTGGGCATTTGAGCTCACCCCTTTTCTATGTTTTATTTTTCCCAGGATGTGAAGAAGTAATTTATGAATGACCTGCAGGGATAGTATGTGGGGATATGAGTGTGGAATATGGAGACAATATATTGTCGTAGCTTTTCACTTATTGATGTAATGCAAAACATTAGGAATATATCTAGTGTTTCCAAGGCCACTAAACCAATCGGTCTTTTGAGATTTGATCTTTCTCGGGATCATTCCAATGTTATGTAATAATGCACCAACTCTGGGTAACTCGGGTCGGGGTGTTACATAAGGACAGGTCATGATAAGGGAAAATCATCTTCTTGACCATGTGGTCCAGTGTCTTGTGGCAAGAAGAGACGCTTTGAGGACTCTGGTAATTCATGTACTGGCTAGAGTATTTTTGTAGGTTGATTTTTTATCTATCATTACTATAGAATGAATATATATATGGGGATTCATTGTGATAGAGACCTATTCAGGTTTCATGATTTCAAAATTATGGTCCATCTATAGTAGTTCTTCATTAGTATTTTTTATTATTGTGTGAAATTGGGTCTACACCGACTCCACATTCAAAAGAAGGGTCATATGGTTATCGAAAGGTTGGTAGGTAGAGTTACACCAATCAATTAAGTTGAGGTGGTGGATATGGTCATGGTCCTCAGACACATAATTTTCAATGATAGTATAATGGAAAAGTTCATGGTAGTATGTCTATATTTTAGGGTCGCGGTTCAGGATAGATGTTTTTAGTACGTTCCATACTCAAGTAGTAGTGTATAAAACCTTCTACTATGTGAGGTACTATTCTAGCAAACTGTATGTTATATTATTCTATTTCTAATCATGGTGATTCATATAGGTTTTTATTCTTTGATATTATGGAGAGAAATTGACTATATATTCAATTTTCTAGTGTTCTTACTGGACATTATACCTGATTATGGATATGATTAAAGAGTTTATTGTTTTTAGGGAGTTCCCCATTGAGATAGGTTTGTGTCAGTTCATATGGGAGTTGTATTTATCTTAGATAATATAGTTTAAAAGAATTCTATATAATGAATAGTTGGTTCTGTATCACACGTTCATTTTTTGACATAATTGAATGATGAGAATCACTTCACTAGAGGGTGGGGGTTTTAATCAATATAGTTAATGGGATGTCCATGTGTGTTGTGATGGACCAGATCATTGTGGTGTGGGCGTGATGACATCACATATTTCTATATAATATCTACAAATCAATTCTAAATTTACATAAATTAAAATTACCTCATTTTTTCAAAAATGAATAATAAATTAGAAAAATATAAGCCCAATGACCTTTCTAGATTAGTTCATCTGAATCATGGAAACATTAGCACTGGTAAAAAAGGGAGCTACGTTATTTCTTACTAGGTTCTTCATGAATAGAACAATTCTTAGACACATTATACATAATATATATTCTTATAACCTTGAGATTGAAAAATTAAAATGGTGTGAGATTATATTTCCAGTAAGAGTAATTATGGTTGACATATAATCATAAACTCTAGAATTTGGTAATGAGAAAATGATAACATTAGAATAACGTACCATATATGTCAATGGTCATAAAAAAGAATCCTGGAATAATGATTTTATGTTAATACAATTTGAATCATAAAAGAATCAGGATCATAAACCATGTATACAAAATAAAGGAATAAAACATTTAATTTCATAATAAAAATAAGAATACAATATTTTTTCCATCATATTCTAAGCATTGATTCTAAGGACATTAAAATATAATGTGTTAAGTCCTCAAAATATCCAAGTAGTCAAGGTTCTCTACCAAGGCCATCTTAGATGACATATTATTTTACTAAAAAAATCAATCCCCATTCTAACCATGTCTATATCGTGATATATAAATATTTACCCAATGAATTTTGAGGGACATATAGGTTCCACTCATATCATAGTGAAATCATACATACTTGACCAACATGATCATAAAAAATTATCATATCATAAATCATGAAAAGGAATGGGTATCATAAAAATGTATTTATATCATAACCTATGGAAATGATATAGGTCTCTTAGTCATTTCATCAAATCCTAAACCATTTAAATAATCTATTTTCATAAGAATATAACATTTTATAGAGAAACTAGTTTTAAAAAACATCAAGAAATGAAAATGAAAAGAATTCCGAAAAATAATATGAATGAAAATTATGGACCATTTCCCTTTAATGGAATGATTAAAACAATCAAATTCAACCTTTGATAGAAAAATTTTTGAAATATATTGAAAAATACATTTCTTAATGAAAATAACATTTCTTTATTTATTTTTTAAACATAAAACATTTTTTAAAAAAAAATTCATTAAAAATAGATTTGAAAACATATAATAGTGTCATTGAAAACCATAAAAAAATATTCAAATTTCATTACAATTAATATGACCTTAAAATATCATTTTTGGAAAAAAAAATCATTCATGAAAACATCTCTTTTTAATAAAACAAATTTCTGAGAGAAGAGATAAGTATGGTCATATATTATAAAACAATGTTCTTAATTATATTATGTACAAAAGATTGGTAAAATGCTTCAAATAAATGAAGATATAATAAAAAATTATATGATAAAAAATTATTTTACTATTCTTGAGAGATGTGTCATAATATTTCATCAATTAATTCATATGCATGAACAATCTAGACAAACGATTATATTTTTTTAACAAAATATTATCACATCAGATACTATGATTAAAACTCCCAATATATGAAAATTTATATACATAAAGATTAAAATACCATTAAAATAACTAAATTCTATTTTATAACTATCTCATTTAAATAATTATAATAATAATATTTTGTTACATAGAAACTTAGTGTGGTATTAAACAAAAGGAAAGTTGGTGTTTTATGTAGTACATGATTATTTTGGTTTAGAGTATAACAAATTTTTTACCTTGAGTAGAATATAATAAAAAAATTATTGAAAATACATTTATTTGAATAAATGGTTCATAAATACTAGGGACGTTACATTATACTCCCCAAAAAATGATTTTTAACCTTGAAATTATTCATTATAATATGAATAAATTAGTTTAATTAAGAATCATAATATGATAAAGTTTACACATAGCTTATTATAATAGTTGAATTCCTCAAAAAAAATTTGTCGATTTGAGGGGTCTTGTTTTCTAAAACTTTTTGTCTTTGATCCATAAGTTCAACAAGTTTTTCCTCAAAAGAAATATCCTTATCCAGCGATATAAAATTTTATTCAATACATTTGATGGGTCACGTACTAACTTACATATAAGAGATTTCTGGAACATGTCATGATCATGTGGTATATTTATAAGACTTTCCAACTGATAATACATGACCCCAATATGATCATGAATTTAAATGTTTCTGAAATAGAAATAGATTAGTTTTTTTCAACCCAAAAAATAACATTCATCATGGTAGAGATTCATAGAAACAAGTTATGGACTACATCAAATTTCAGATCGCACTGATAGTTGTCAACATAACTTTTCAACTGACATTCAGCTACCTAGATATCTGGTTGAATGGTTATATTCTTCCTAGCCATTTCTTTATGGTTCAAGAGTCCTAAAACCATCATTTTTTTACTTCCTCCATGAAAATTGGAGATGTACATTTCATAAAATATAGGGTTTCATAAGGATCCATAAGAATGCATGATTAAAGGTAATTTTAATAAGAATACAAAACTAGAGATTGGTCTTTTTCGTAACCACATTTTAAATCCTATGAACAAGATTTCCAAATATCATATAGGGTTGAAATTGTTTGTTATGATAGACCATTCATACAAAGATGATATGTTATTCAAAATAACAATTAGATATAACAATCTTGAAAATGATTTCTCCAAATCATTAATGTAATTCACACATACCATTCCAATAAAATATAATTTCAGATACCATGAAACCATACCTCTTCTTTAATTCATATCCTTAAAATATTATCTAGAGGAATGAATACTCTGATAAAAATAAAGTGTTCTTCCTTAGATAGGTGTTAGACTTCCATACATATAGCATTATTCCCATTATAGGGTTTTGGGAATGCAACAACCAAATCTATTGTGATTGTATCACATTTTCATTTTCTAATCGATAATTGATGAAACACCCCATTATACATTTTTCATTCATTCTTAACTTCTTATAATTCCAAAAATTGAGATACAAAATCTATGATATCTATCGTTATTCTATCCCACTATATGTATTCATTAAAATATCTATGCATATTATTACTTCTAGGATGAATGGGGGATGAGGAACAGTGAGAATCCAATAATGTACCCTTCATCAAATTCGGTATGTTTGGAATACATACGTGGTTCTTAGACCGTATCATTCAATCTTGATCAAGGTTAATCTCTAGAAACTTTCTAATCTTCTTTTTAATATCTACATCATCTTTCAATACCTCTTTAATATTCAAATGGATAGAGGGATCTACATTAAATTGAGAAAGATAATAATTTTTCCTTAATTTAATATTTCCCTATAAATTGTTTTAAAATTGATAAATATTTGGGGATTTTTGATATACAACATAGATTTTCTAGCATTATCCTTATGACTCATAGCATCAACTTACTTGTTCACTTTCTAATGGAGGAAATATATTGTGGTGTCATAATTCTATATCAACTGTAACATTTTTTTCCATTTCATGTTATACTCCTTATATATGAAAATATATTTCATTATTTTATGATCAGTATATATATAAAACTATTATTTAAAAATATAATTGCACCCTTTCATTAATGTAAAAAATTCTCACAGGTAATTCTAAATCATGAGTTAGTTAATTTTTCTCTGTAATCATCATTTTTCATAACTCTGGATATAACCATGTTATTCTGTATAAAAACAAATCTTGGTCCCTTCATGTATTCATAATAATATAATACATACCCCTATCGAGTACAAGGTAATTTAGGAACATGTTCACTGACTATCCTTCTATTCATTTCCTTGACTTTTTCATCACATTCATCTATAAATATGAACTTGGAACCCATTAGAGTCATCATAGGTAGAGGATTATATATTTGTCATAAATTCTACTAAAACCATCCATAATATCAAGATAAACACACAATAGTATGAATCTCAATCACTATGGTTAGTCTAGGACAACATTTAACAGTCTCTTTCATCGAGGGATCTAATGCGATACCATTTCATGAAATTATATTTCTCAATAATGAATCCTATTGAATCTAAAAATCATAGATTTAAAATTTTACATATATTTTATCATGTATTAGTATAATTTGAAAAATTCATAATTGGATTTTATAATATTACTTTCCATTCTAATATATATGTATATCATCTTTGAAGACTACCAATAACTGATAAGGGTATCATATAAAGACACTATACAAAAAATATATCACGATTTTAGTGAAATTACTAAGTCCAAAAGGGATAATTGAATATTAATACTTTATATACCTAGTATGAAATGTATGATTGTGTATATCTTTCTCCATGAGCCTCATAAAATGATATCCAAAACAATTCTGAAAAATAGAAAATTATTGTGATCCATGCAGTGTATCATAAAATTCATCAATACGGGAAATGTGACACTCATTCATGATTTTGATCATCTGAAACTCTCAGTAGTCAATGGAGAGTCAAATTGATCCATCCCTCCCTTTAAATAAAGGAATATGTGCTCTCAACACTGACACAATTGGAAAAATTAATCCCTTATCAAGGATTTTATGGAGTTGATTCTCCATGTCGTACAACTCAACTGGGGCCATTCTATAAGGAGTCATGAACATTGTTGTTGAAATAGGTATGTGTTTTATTGAGAACCCAAATTATTGTTTTGGTGTAATAATATGAAAATATTCCACAAAGGAATTAAACAAATTCCCAGAAAATAAGCATATAATTGAAGTTGACATCCTCCGCAACCATTTATGGAAGACAACCCTTTTTAATGATAATTAATTCACATACACACGGTTTAATCTCAATATGATGTTCATATTTATCCTCACATTGATAGTTGATATTATGATGGTTTGAAATATCAAATGATACTTCCCTTTATTGTAAATTTCTATTTTATTTAAGAAGATAAATCCAATCGATGCCTAATATGAAATCAAATTAAACTAGTAGAAGAAACAAAAAATTTGGAGCAAGAAAATTCCAAAAAACATAATATGAAGAGGAATCATACACTTTATAGGAAATTATCATACCATTTGGGGTTTGAACATATAATTTCATATCTAATCACTTTTTTGGAATCATAATACCATTATAAAACTGTTCAGAAATGATAGCTTTTGTAGATCTATAATCAAATAATACATTTAAAGTTATAGAGTGGATGGTAAGTGTTCCATTAACCACATTTTTATTATACCCATCATTATAAATAGTGATTTCAGGAGATTTCTCCTTATCCCTATTCAACAGTGGTTTTTGTTTGTGATCATTAGGATTAACATTTAGTTTTGTGCACTAGTTTGAAAAATACCCACTCTTCTTAAAGTTATGAAACTAAAGTGGAGGATGTGAATTCGATGAATTTTCTCTTAAATAAAATTTTTAATAAAATTCTTCAAATTACAATGGAAATTAAATTCCTGATGAACATCCATTATATTCATAAAATATTATTATACCCCATAATTAAATTTAACCCATGGAATTATTAATCATTGATCATAAATGAAATATCTTCACCTTCTCTCAATGTTTTCCATAATTTCCATTGAAATCCATCTTCCTTTTCTATTAATAACCATTATATTGATATATAAATATAACATGCATTTACACCGTGATTTAACAATGCACAATATTTTAATACCTACTGTATTTTTCTTGTAAACAACCATCTTTGACATGTATTTACTCCATGGAATAACCTATAACCTTCTCAATCAGGTTGGCTAATAATACATGAGGTATATGAAAAACGTCTTGTGAAATTATCATTATATGTACCAAAAGATTTCTTATCTCATTGATTTAAATCAATGAAATCATTCCACAATTTTTTTTGTTTAAAAATTAACATACTTACAGAAAAATATGTTCTTTAACTCACCCTAATCCATGGATTAAATTTCATCATGCTTCCTCATATTATTGATCAGTATCCACCACAAGTTTTCTTTTCCTTCTAAATGATAAACAATCATAATTACATTTCCATGTTTTGAGTACAGAAAAATGAGGAATATATTTTTAGAGGTACAAATACCTTTTTAACAACAGGTGGACTAGAATACTCATTAAACGAAGGTGGATGTAGCCTCATGAATGACTCAACAGAATTTGGTTATTTTCGTTTCACATTTGGAATTCCAGCATGATACATAGATTGAGAAAGTTGGGTGAGAATAGAAATGATACATTTCATTCTTGATCCATATATTTGGATTCACATGAGAACAATCATTTCTTTACCCATCAGATTTATCTTTGATGATATTCTATCATGTTTCATTAATTCCATAAATCTAAAATCAATGATTATGAAAAAATAATCATCAATTAGAATCACATAATCATTAATAAATACTAATACGATGACTAAATTTCATTATTGAATATATTACACCTTAGGATTATCGTTGGGTAATCATTTAAATCATATAATTAAATCCCTCATTATAGATTGTGAGACGTTTTTGAATCTTCAATGAATATCCCTCAGGCGTTTCAAACTAGGCGTGTAGCACATTTTATTGTCCTGCACCAGTTCCATGCCGAGTCTAGCTCAATATGGTGATTTCAGGGTTGTTACCCCAATGTACATCTATTCCATAGCAACATCCTATTGTATTATCTATTCATGTATTTATTTTTAAAAACCACTCAATATAAACTTTTTCCAAAATTCTAAGACATTTTCTTATAGATTGATTCTTCCTTAAACTTATCATTAGAGAAATGATAATTGGGATCTCACTATGGTACTCTCATCCTAAATTAAAATGTTTAACTAATCTTTTTCAATGGTAGAAATAATAGAGAACATCAATTATCACACATCATCATTACATTCCATTTTATGAAATACATAATACTTTAGACATACAGATTACCAAATACTGTATTAGTTTAGTGCCTTTAGAAAAATGTAAACAGAAACACCAATCCATAAGTGAGTTACATTTTCTCCCACTAGGATACTCATGACATACATCTTTTTTTACACATCATACATAATACATATCTTCATTACCTAGGGAATGTAAACAAAAAAAGGGAGATCTCATGTTTTCAATAAAGGCGAATAAAGGAGATATGTAAGGATTAACATGAGAATAAGCGTATTATTATGTGATAATAAACATAGATGGTCATACCCATCATATCAAATATTATAAACATGAATCGTGGAAAATGGACTGGTTGTTCATAAGAAACGAATCATAAGGTAATGATAATAATTGGCCATGAAATAAAAATTTATAAAAAAGACATGAATTTTATGTAGACACATAAGAATAAAAAATTATTTATATAGTAGTCAAGGAATCAAATCCATGGATATCTTAGTATAATATGATCACTCCGGAAAAAAATATCACGAGTCATGGGTCACTACCAATACCATCTCTGTAGGCATATCCCAATACTGGACCGAGTTCACTCCCCTTTACAGCCATTTCAATCTAATTATACTTAACTCTTGACCAAATGAATTGTAGTGGGATAGAGGTCCCGCTCATCTCATAATGAAATCATACATACATGTTCTAAAAGTTCATAAACAATCATCATACATTTACCCCTGATATGATGTGGGTATCAAAAACATGTAATCATATAATAACATTTATAAAATATAGGTGTATGAAAATCATTTTATCAAATCATAACTGATGAAATAAAGCAGTTTCCATATGAATATAACCCATGAAAAAGAAAAATGTTTCATAAACTTCATTCCATCATGATGTAAAATAGAAAGAGAATGAATATTTATGGAACCGTTGGATAATTTCCCCTTAAAGGAAAGGGTAATACAAATGGAATCTATATTTTATGGAAAATAATTATTATATATATTTTAAAAAATTTTGAGTAAAATATCATTCTTACTTTGAATAAACAATTTCTAAAAAATAAATTATTTTTGTAAGACATTTTCATTGAAAATATTTTTGAAAAAATATAATCGGATATTTTATAACCATATATAGTTTAATAAATTCCTTTTCCTTGAAAAATATTTTATAAATAAATTTCGTAATTTTTTTGAAAACATATTTTTTGACTAATATATAATTTATACTTAGGAGGAAAAATGTCATATTTTATTAAAAATGTTTTCATAATTATATTATCTAAAGATGTGTGAAAAGCGTACTAATTCATGAATATATCATGAACCACCAAGGGATAAGAAGATTCATGAGTGTTCTTGAGGGATGGAAAATAATATTTCATAAATGTATACAAAATTAAAAAAAATCATATTCAACGATAAGATTGTTGCTACAAAATCTTACCACATTGGTACCTCTAAATAAAATACAACATGTATGAAAATGATATAAAATGAATCATAAAATATCATAAAAATTACAATAGTAATGATATTATATTTTAAATAGTATCATATAAACCATGTAAATTAATATAGGTGTATCATAAAACATGTGTTTCAAGAAATTTAAATTGAAATAAAACTACATTACTAATTTGTTACATTTTAACCTTAAAAGCCCATATACTAGGGATCATAAAATTGGTATATAAATAAAATTAAATTTATGAATATGGATCTCTTGTAATGTTTATATACACCACATAAAAAATAGAGTTGTGAATAGGTCATACGTATCATAGAAATAAATATGAGACTATTAAACCCCATTAATTATCTATTAACTCTCTCCATACTCATTTAAACCTCATGTATACTAAATATTTTTATTACACACTAATAAAAGAACAATATTTATTTATTAATATAATATATGATTTACTTATGAGTTTATATTATATGTTTGTTAACAATTAGTTTATAAAGTTTCATTTCTATTAGTAACCGCTTTGTTTTTTGCATGTGTTTTGATTGGTTATGTATTTTTCGTAATTTTATCATAGTATCGATAATTTAAATCATGATATAAATTACATAAAATTTTGAATATATATAGATATGTTATATTTTATAAGCTATATAAATAGAAAATGAAATACACTATTCATAGAGACGATAGGCAGTACACACCCATGAATTTTGATTCTATTTTATTGTCATGTTAATATAATGAATGTCAATGGAATGTATATATATATATATAATATCATTCAAGGTAAATTATCATGTCTTATATATAATATAAATTCAATAAACCCATTTTAATAATATTCCTTGTAATTTGTGAATGAATCACATTACTTTTTTTCTCAAAAAAAATTGCATAAATTTTAGTATGTAATAGTCCACACATCCACAAATGAAGTTATCACATTTACACAAAATAAAATGCATGAAGGTATGTGTTATATAATGTTTACATAATAAAAAATTAGAATAAATATTTAATATATCATATATAAAAAAAATCCCAACATTATCTACAACCATTATAGGTGGAAATGAACGAATGACTTACATCAGTTTGTGATGTGTTAGTCTGTCGTAAACATGAATGGTGATTGTGTATCCCATTTGATGGAATTATTGTGTGAGTGTAATTATAACCCATAACATAAAAACATATCAATATAAATTGTATACTTATTTTATTATATAGTCATGGAATAATAATATTTGCGGTGTTGGAAAATTAAAATATTAAAAAGATCTCGTGGAAGGATGTTACACCTTCTTTGGGAAACTCTTATAGGTTTTCAATAAAGGGATACCATGGTTCGATTCAAGAAAATAGGTATGATTATAGGATTAAGGGAGGGGATTTTTTTTAGATATATGGTCAGGTTTTTTACTAGAAAAGGGTTTTATAGTTGTGAATTACTAAGGGTGTGAGTTTCCTTTTATAGTGGAGGAGGAGTGGTAATCTTGTAAATATAAAATTGAAAACAAAATTGAGAGGTATACCTTACATTATGTGGCTAAAAAAATTTAATTTTAGTAAAAAAGAGATGACTTGGTAGAAATAATTCTTCAAAATTTATTTTGGACATTTTTGTATGTTATTTACCCATTGTGGACTAATGTTTAGCCGTTAAGTAAAACCATTTCATCCTTAATCTATTTAATTAACATTAATTACATTTAGATATAGTTTTTGTCAGAAACTATATATAACACATTAGAAATTATAAATTATGATTATTAAAAATAGTTAATCCAAATTTCAATATTTTAATCATATAATTACTTGAATTTATATTAAAACTAATCTTGTATACGTGTCGAATCAGTGGGGTTTTTTAAACCATAATTATTAAAATATTTAAATGTTTTCATATCCAATTTCCATGTGAAATTGGTTACAATTACCAAAATTGGATTAATTGTTTTATATACTATCCTATACAAATTTGAAACCAATTTAACAATATAAATAAGTTATGCGAAAAATTTGTTTTGAATTAATATTTTTTTTCATTATTCATGAAAAAATGATTTTTTTCAATGTCCAAAAAACCCTAAATAATTATTACATAATAAATTAGAAAATGAAATATATTTTATCAAATTAAATTTATAAAGTTTTATAAATATTATTTTTCTATTTTTTATATAAATTCATAAAATATAGTTCTTTTGAGAAAATTGAAATTTCAAACATAAAAAAAACCAAAATTTATTTGTTTTTTTATCAATATGTTTTATTAATATAAAAAATAAAAAATAAATTTTCAAAAATGGTTATTAACATTTAAAATAATATAATTAACATCTTTGTTTTAATATAATTTCTTAAATAATTATAATAACAAAATGTTATTTCATAGAAACTCAGTGTTGCGTGTAATTTAAGCCATGTTAGTGTGTCATATAGTGCACATTTATCATAGTGTAGTGTATAAAAAATGTTTAACTCGATGTAGGATATAATAAAATACAGAAATGAAGAAAAATAAGTGTCATAGCAACATAGGTTGTTACATTCTAGATGATCTAGGATCACTTCCGGTAGACTTCCCTCTAGTGGTTGATCATTTCTGGGATATTTTCCCGGATGAATTTTTAATACAACCTCATAAGACAAAGGTAGATTTTTTCATAGTTCTAGTTATATGTGCTACATTGGTGTCCATTCCTTTATATATGATGGATACTAATAATTTATTGGAGTTCAACATGAAGAAAAAGAAATTAAAAGCAAAGATGTTTGTTGGACCCAATACCTCTCTATGAGTTTCATTGGTCATTTACTTCAAGAAGGAGGAAGAAACCATTTTTTTTTAGAATAATGGATGTTGAATTAGTTGATAGATAAGAACTGTTGTCCATTACCTATGATAGATCATCTCTTTGATTAACACTAATGATATTTGTTGTCCCCAATGATTGATATGACATCAGGATCTCATCATCTGCATGTTCGACATTCAAAAACACCTTATAAAACTTTTTGTAGAATTTATGGTATATATGAGTATTTCTTAATGTTGTTTTATCTTATTAACTCACCATCAGATATCATGTCATCAATGAACTATGTTTTCCTTCATTATTTTGATTTTTTTATGTGGTAATTATGGATGATATCTAATTGTATTCTCATACTCGACATGACCACAACCAACATTTTGAGATCATATTGGATATGTAGATAGAGAATAAGTAATATTATATACTCCATAAGATTCAATTATCAATGGATAAGATTCACTTCCTTTGTCAAATTATCATAGAGATAAAAGTATTAGTTTTCCAAGAGAAGGTAAAATTTTTAGTTTTCGAAAAGCATCGCAAGAATGTATTTAACATATGGAGTATCTTGGGGAAATACGTTTTTTATAGGCACTTAATAAATGAATTATAACAAACATAATCTCTTATTATATGATTTAATATGAATTATTTGATATTTATGTGGTCAGATACCTGTAGGAATGACTCTGAGCTGCTAAAACAGTGACTAACTTCAGTGTCAACCCCAATCCTCTGAATGTTATGAAGAATATATATAGTGCATTATGATGCATTAGGTATCATGATAGGTTTAGTACCAATTAAGTAGGATTGAATCATGGAATATGGGTAATGTTATTTGAGGATACATTAGACGTACTAAATTACACAAAATTTAAAGTTAGATGATGTGGATCATGACTTACGTTATTGGAGGTTTTATTTATATTGAGGACATGTTTTTGTGTTTATAGACAACAAATACTACCAGTACATATTCAAATAGCATGATTTGAAAATTAGGAAACAATGGTGGGTGTAATAACATCACTCCTTCATCATTGAGCTATCCTATATTCACAGATTGGAAAATTCATTTATTGAAGCACTATGACGGAGGATTCAGATATATGTAGTTTAGGAGGCTAGTAACAAGTTGTATCTTATTGAAATGTTTTCATAGATACACATGGAGGAATTGGATACTCATGGGATGACATATATATCATCTATATTTGTGAATTACACTATTTTGGATAGATAGAGGATTATTTTGTTTTTATTTTTATAGTGACTTGTCCAATGGGAAAATGTTACAGTTGATGACCCACCTCGTGGTTAGACTACTGATGATGATGAGATCTTTGACATCCAAAGAGGGTTCTGGGCTCTTATACACATTTGATGGGTGTTTATGTGGGAGTCCTATGCCTTTAAATGGTATGTTCATATTGTTATTACCAATATGTATTGTGACCGTTTTCATCAATAAGGGTGGCTAGGGATTAAGAGGTATATAACTTGTTTCATTATGCGATGTTTCAACTGTTATCATGTGATTCCAGATTACCAGGGAAAATGTAGGGTTTCATAACATTATCTTATTCTTGAGTGGATTTGGTATGAAATCACTATGTATTTCATGAAGTTACATCCTAGTTCACCATGGAGAAGTACCATTGTATGGTTGATCATATATAGGATAAGAGATTTAACCTATTTCATACCAATTTGGTAGAATCCTCCACTAGATTATCTAAAAAGGATTTATAGTTGTGAGATCATATGACTCCATTGGGTTTCATGATCTACCATTTCAGATAGAGATAATCAATTCACATTGTGTTTCAGGAATGGCATCTAGAGGGTTCTGGGTTCATATGTTTTACTGAATATATCTTATCAACCACAGATTGATGGGTAGTCAAATCACTCAATATAGGTTTTGGAGGACATGCTCATAGAATTTGCATTTGATTTTTATGCTTATTAGGAGAATCACTTTACTCTGGGTATGTTATCTTATAATAACATATTCCATGTGACCATTCAGATGGATCCTTATGAGGCCCTATGTGGTCGGCCATGTCATTCACCCATGTTTTTGTCAGAGGCTGGACATTATGTTCTATTGGTTCCTCATTTCTTTCATGATATAACTCATAAGTTTCATCTTATCATAAATATAATTTTTGTAGCTCACTTTAGATAGTATTCAAACAATGATCATTATCATAGACCAACAGATTTCAAGGAGTGGAATTGATTTTTATGGTGAGTTTCACTAAAATAGAGGCATAGACATATTCATAAATAATTGAAGTTGTTGCCTCACTATGTCAGACCCATTTAGATTCTAGATACATTTATTCTGCTAGCATTAAAAATACAATTACATAAAAGGTACCAAACCATGAAAAAAGCTTCCTCACATATCAGATTCATCGATATCATTATAATCCATTATATATTCTTCAGCTCAAGAAGGTTGAGTTTGCAGTAAATTATTCCATTAAAGAGAGTCCTAAAATTAATGTTTGTCATGAAATTAATTTTCCATGAGGATGGTCAGTTCCACTGGTATGAGTAATGTAGAAGAAAAAACATATACAGAAAGAGACATGAGAGCTGGAGGGCGAAGAAAATTCCATGAAACTGGGGATAATTTTATTCGATGATTGACCACACTAGGAATGAAAATATTTGGAGGGATTCCAATAAGGGGAGAGATTGTAAAATCCATTTTGTCAATGATGTACAATAGATTTTTATTTATGTTTAAATTTACTGGATTGACCTAATATGTATTCCTCATGAGGATATGGAAGAAATGGGAGAATCATGGGATTTTGATCATCTCATGTCCAATGACTTTGGAAAAGGATGATGTGAAACATTATTTTCAGAAACTATGTAGTCTATGAGGCATTAGATGAGAAAATTGTGTTGGGTGTTTTTGTATTCAGTTTACTGTGCATGGTTTTACCAAATGGTGTGACCCTGACTAAATTCCCATGAATGTTATATTTTTTTATTGTCAAAATTATTAGTAGGTTCGTGGTTTTTTTGACTGTGTTCCATGACCCTGTGATGCGGGATTTGTGATAGTGAAAGAACAATTGTTGGTGCATGGTTTGGACAACTTTGAATCCAAACCGTGTGACCGATATTTATAGGTATAATGACCATTTTCTACATTAACTCCCTATATATATTTAAACCAAATTTCACTTTTCCTCTATTTGGAATGATCCTTCACAATTTGAGATATTTTTAAAACCATCAATGTATCATTTTATCATGTCTTATAATACAATCACTTATTACAACAATGTTTGTCTCATTGGATCTGTACCATTGAGTTATAGATACCATAGTAACATTTTATTATTTCCCTTGATATTAAAAAAAATATTTTGGTGTAGGATATTATAAACTAATTTTCTAGGAATTTAACAATTCATTCATTTTCTTCTAATAAGTAACAAATCAGAGGGTATGACTTGATGATTGTTCCTCTACCAAGCTATGGTAGGTGGTCTATACCTTTTCCCAAAATTTATTTTCATTTATATCTTTTTTATAATGCGTCATTCTCTAGTAATTGCAATAGATTCTTCATAAGTTAATTTCTTTCTTTGTTGAAATTAATGGAATCTTGATAGGTTTCCCAAAAAACACAATATAATGGATCATGGTTTCCAACCTAAACCCAAATGTCCTTAGAGGTGTGTTCATGTATCTTCGTGGATATGTCACCCGATTGGGTTTTAAGATCACATGAGTTAATGAAAAAGACATAACGAATAATGTATGATATTCGGAGAGGAAATATATTGTAACGTCCTAGTTATAGGTTCCACCGAGAGGTGCCCCATACACAGTGTGTCAGATTTCACCTAGCACATTTCCCCAAATACCAGAGTCTACTTACTAGTAGAGAGGGTCTTGTGTATGCTAGTGAGGAAACTATGCTCTCATTGACAAAGTAATGCAGTAGAAAGAAATAGATGACAAAAACAGAAATAGTAATAACTTGCAATAAGTAAACAGAGGAAGAATGGAAGTAATAAACAACTGGAGAACATATATATAAATGATTCATGATACATATGTCTAGTAAAGCTACAAAACAAGTCACAATAATGGAATACAGTACCAAACCGAAGTACAAAAGAGAAAAAATAAACTCTAATAGCATTGCATGCATAATCCTCATCTCAGGCTCTCCAGCTCCATGACAATCAAGTACCCGACTTAGAAGGGAGCATGCCTTATCTATACTTGTAGCAATATAATCTATTTGGGCCCCAAAGCATGAACCAAACAGGGTGTGATTTGAATCCCAGTTGGAAAACACCTAATGATCAATGCCTTATTTCTAGTGAATTTATATATGGAAGACAATAAGAAAAATGATGCAGTATACAATGAATTACTCAAAAGTAAAAAATCCTATAGTTTCAATTTAATTAATTTTCATATATCAACTAAGAAGCTAATAAAAAACAACTCACCCTATGGGAAGTAAACACATCCAATATCCACTATTTTAACAAACAATCTCATGTAACCTTCTGGGTATGTTCTCAGAGCAAAACCCCTCTTGTTGAACAAGTACAAGGATATAAGGATAAACTGGTAAGCTCACACAGTGGATCCCCTTTGGTCTCATTCAAACAAAGACTCACTGAGGAAGCACTAACCATCAATTCCCCATGTGTCCTTTCATCAGTAAACTATAAAAACTCTAGGGAAGCACTCAACATCAAATTCCCCATGTAGTCTCACAATGAGGAAGTATAGACACTTTCTAGGAGCACTCACATCCATCCCCTATGGTCTCGTAATGTAATAGTAAATATACACTTTGGAGAAGCCCACGGTTTCCATTATAAATATGGTTTACCACACCAGGTTCCCACATCCCTGTGGATTTTAATCGTGCAAAACGATATTCCACTGCCCAAGTAAACCATTTTAACAACATTTATAATATCATTCAAGAACTACCTCGCTAAACAGATACAAGAATATAACAACACAAGACAATATCACTACATACTACCTACACTAGGAATGGAAACAAGTAGCAAAATAGGCTAGAATACACCCACAGTCAATACCAAAACAAACATGAAAAACACATCCATTGCAAGGAAAATTACCCTATTAACAATCAAAAAAACTCTACTGTGGAACAAAATGCATAACAAACATTAAAAAGAGTATCAAACCTAAATAAGTAATACCACATTCATGTTTATTGGGCAGTTTTGCACAAAATTTTCAAAGACAACCTATAGAAAGACACAAATAACCTACCTCAACATTGTATGTTCGATAAACTATGGTTTCATACCATGAATTGACCTAGATTGCAGTAGATCTATAAAAACATCCAAAACATTCAACTAATTATATCTAGATAGAGAAGAGAAATCAATAGATGGGGTTCTAGAGGAAGTAAGATCTCACTGTGATGATCCAATCTCAATTGACATTGGTTGATTCGGAGAACAGATGGCGGGTTGGGGGTTTGAAGAATATTCATCGTATCTGTTTTCTCTACGACAAGACAGGGTGAGAAAAAGTTTTTTCTTTGAAGGTGACGTAATCCCTGTTCAATATAACTATTAAAAAGAAAAGTACAAGGGGTGTCATTTCAAATTAAAAAGTGTGTATATGAATTTTCTAGGGCCGACATTAGGCAGTCTCCAGCTCACCCCTATATGGCCACATCCTCTGCAATTACATGGACAGTACACGGTCACCTGTGGCAACTGCGTACATGGTGTGTACTCCAATGTACAGATGTGTATCCTTAAATTTCTAGATTCTCCTCCTTTTCTCGAAACAGCAGAATAAAGATCTATACATAAAAAGTAAATAAATGTTCTTAAAAAATCTCCCCTTAAAGAAATTCACCCTTAAATTTTTCTAAGAAGTTGGTGAAGATAATAATTCATCAAATATCTCTGGCCACTTCGATCTCTGATTGGTGTCCCTCTAACATGTTTCATCTTGTACTCTCTCATTCTTCCACATCTTGCGTACCCGAGGATCAGATTGGCCATGGATAATATTTGTGCTTCAATCAATAATATGGATAGGATTCTTTTAGAGAAAGGGATTCACCTCTAACTCAACCTCCTTGGTATGAAAACATGAGACATGTCTGAGAAGTAACACCGTAGCAATGAAATGTGAAAAAATTCATACATATCCCGATACATCTGATATAACTACAACTAATAGAAAACTAGCCCGACTATTCCAAAAACCACAAACAGTACATCATATCTCAGCGAAACATTTCCATATTTCATAATCTTCATGTTTCCCGACCTCGGTGTGACAGGTTGAAAACCCTGATCTCTGACCTCGAACTCTAGAGGTCATCTCCTTCAAACATCACAAGACTTATGTCGTAGAAATCCTCTTCTAAATAAACTCTACATGTTCTGTGGTTTCCCAGAGAAGAAGAGGACCCAACACAGTGGCCACTCCTGCCTCTATCCAACACAATGTTGATCGTCATGGCCTTCCATAAAAATCCTCATAAGGTTCTATTTGAATAGTTTCATGAAAACTATTAAGTCAGGAAAACTCCACAAGTGGTATGTTCTTCTCTAAAAAACTAACAAAATCCTAGACTCATGCTCGAATCATGTCCTCCAGCACCTGTAACGTATGCTCGGACTGGCCATCTGTCTAGGGATAGTAATCTATACATAGAAGTACCTATGTTCCCAAAGCCGTTTGTAGTCCCTACTAGACCCGAGAAGTAATATGTGCATCCTTGTCTGGAAAAAAATAGTGCGTGGAAACCCATGTATATGTACAATATATCAGATGTAAATCCATCCTAACTCATCAACACAGATTGTCTCCTTGATCAACAAGAAGAGAGGAACAGATGTGAATATGTAAATGAAAACCAAAACAACATAATTACCTCGAGGAGATCTGGGTAAACTTGTCACGAAGAATATAGAGAAATCATTCCACTTCTACTCATGATTGGATAACTGCTAAAAAAGCACTACTGGTCGTTGATGCTCCGCCATCACCTACTGACAGGTGGAACATCTCAGTAAAAAAACAACAACAACTCCCTTCATTCCTAGCCACTAATAATGACGATGAAGATCTTGATACAACTTAGTGACACCATGATGAACTTCCTAAACTGAGGATTGAATGTCTTGAACCATCTCCTTGCATATGTCTTTTGGAACCCACACATACCCGTGAAAACACAATATCACATTCCCACCAACGGTCTATCTAGGAATTGGGTCCTCTCCTGACACACCCTCCCATTGGACCAAGCATTCAAAATCTGATTGTTTCCTCATTCGAACTCGATCTTGTTGAGTAGTGGTAATAGGTACATAAGAATAATATATCTGCCTTTGTCTGTTGTGAACCTCCAAATCTATATCAGAGAACTAAACCATAAGCTGCCACTCACTACTGGCCTCCTAAACTACCTATATCAAAGTCCTTATACTCAACAAATTTTCCACTGTGTTTCCATTCCCAAGAATATAGGAAAGATCAATGTCAAATGATTGATGTTTTTCATCCCACATTCACTATATCAGATTTAGATCGCACAGAGTGAAGATATAATTGAGACTTTTTTATTGGTGAAAACCAAAAATTCTCCCCCAGAAGACAATGTCTCAAATAACGTAAATCATGAACAACTGTAGCAAACTGCAGATCATTTGTCAGGGAATTCCTCTCATGTGGCCTCAACTTCTGAGACCTGTACACGACGAATCCTTCCACCAACAAAATCACTATTCACGGCCCACTACCTGATACATCACAATAAATGGTATAACACTTTCCCACCTCTGGAAATACTATTACCGGTGTTCAAGTCATCCTCCCTTTTAGACCCTAAAAGGCTGACTCATAAGAATCTGACCACAAGTAATTCACATCATTATTAGTTAGGCCCATCATGGGCACTAATAAGTGTTAAATGTCCAATATGAAATGTCTGTAGTATCCAATAAACCATAGAAAACTATATACCTCAAAGACGGACTTTGGATTCTCTCTAGAAACTACTACTCTCACATTATCTAGGTTTACTGATACTCTTGTCTCGGAGATAAAATGACCCATGAAGTGAATATTGTTCACCCAAAAGTGGAATTTTGAGTTCATAGAATAAAAATGATGCTCTCTTAGTGTACCCAGAATGATCTCAAGATGTTTGGAAAGGTTGTGTTGAGTGTGAGAGTACACCAAGATATCACAAATAAAGTCTACCACAAAAGGATCCATGTATGGATGAAACACTCAGTTCATCAGTTCCCTAAAAACTACATGCGCATTCATGAGACCGAACGGCATAACCACATACTCGTATATACCATACCTGCTCTGAAAGGATATAAAAGGTATATCAGATGGTCTAACGCACAACTTATGGTAACAGGATCTCAAGTCAATCTTAAAAAACTCTTGGGCACCATGATGCTGATCATTGAGATAAAAAATACATATCAAGGGATATCGGTTCTCTACTGTCAATTGGTTCATCTTTTGATAATCCACACAATTTCGGAGGGTACAGTCCGCCGTCATCATAAATTGGACAGGCGAACCTCTAGTAGAAGTACTCGTTTAAATGAAACCCTTGGCATGTAACTCCTAAAACTACTTATTGAGCTCATGTTACTCTATTTAGCCATCATATAAGGAAGAATGGACACTGGTCCCACACCAGGCATGACATCAATAGGAAGTTATACCTCTCTCCCTAGAGGAAAACCTCCTCTAGAAAGACAACCCTAAAAAGATCTTCCACTAGAGGAAATACCAATATTGAAGTCCCTCGGACATCCATATATATACTTGATATATGTGCTCTAACTCCTCCCAACCCATAATTCTCAGGTCCTGCCCTGCTCACCTGGACACCATATTCTCCCTTGTATTGAAACAAACTACCCTCTAGTGAAGTAAAACTCACCCTAGGATGATAGAATCTGAAAAATTCCTTGAAGGGGACTAAATAGAACATTCCGAGAGTGACACCATAACTCGTAATCTCTAAGACTAAAAGGTCCTATATGAAATGGCATCCACCAACCTAAAGAGGTAACTCCTCGCAATGATGTACAATAGCTTTTTTTGACCCCAACGGACTTTCCAGCATCAAGAACTTAGTAGAAGTAATAATACAGAGCCCAAGGACCTCCACAACAGAAACATAAATGATTCTATTGTATGCCCCTATATCAAAATATATAGAAGCTAAAACTAAGTAAACTAAAACTGTAAGTCAGACTATAAGGGGTCTGGGATCCAGCTTCTACAATGTCTGATCCACATCAAAATTATGGCATGTTCCACAACCCTATGACCTCTCCTAACCATCCTGAGCTAAACAACCATATAGTTACTAGATGCCTGGTGTCTAACTGCAATGGCGAGACCTTCACCTCATCTTTAAAGGATGGATGAACTCTAGTTCATGTACTGATGAGAAACACGTGGTCCTGCTCCTAAATGAGTAGTCATAGAAGAACCTCTATCAACTTCTTCTCTTGAGAAGAACTGATATAAACGTTGAAGATGACCCATCATGAAACAATATTATAACTCCACTATGTCTCTCATGCAACGTGGAATCGTCTTCCCCCTCCTTCCGCATTGCTAACACACCACCTGGATACCAGAAGAAGTATCATGCTTCCCTGAATCCCCAAGCGTAGACTCCCTACGGCACATCCTACTGTTAGTAGGAGTAGAACCAACACCATATGCCAAGCTTCCCTGGCTCACAGATCCGGAATCTCCCAGAATATGATATGTGATCAGCACCAAGATTACTATAGAAGATATTTAATTTATCATGACATTATTCACCTAAGATCAGATGTCATGACAAATTCCATTCTCAAACTTATTCACCATAAATAATCCATCACCTCTTTGAATTGGTGGGATGTTTTGCAGCTCTATGAAGCCAGAAGAAAACTCCATAACTGATAGAGTACCCCTCTACAGTCTAATGAAATATCAGGCTCGATCGGTCCTAAAAGTATCTAGGTAGAAATCATCATAGAAGGCATGCTGGAAATCATCCAAATCCATACCATGCTAGCGTCCTACCTGTGAGATGACATCCCACCATCTCTTGGCGGAATCCCAAAGAATGTAGGTAGATAGATTACCCCTCCTCTCTGGAGGTGTCTCTACATTCATGCAGATCGACAACATTGCCTCTAACTATGATTCAATAGTCTAATCTCCTCCATCCCATGTAAAGGTTGGAGGATGTTGCTACTGAAAAACTAGTGTCAACTCTTCCCTAGACAGGGATGGAAACGGTGCCCCCTTGAATGTCTACATAAAACTCAAGAATCCTTCTTGAAACTATGTGTCAGCACCTGTATCCAGAATGATGGTTAGTGCCAAGACAAGAATGACTGGAGAATCTGCTTGTTGTCCCTTACCAGCCATGTCATGTGTCTGATCATTGCACTGTATCTGGAGAACATCCGGAAGATGTCTTGATGGTGTGACTCTGCAAAGTCAAGCGCACACCTTAGTTCAAGATTATCGAAGACTGAATGTAGAAGTTCATGAAAGGAACAAAATAATGATAGAAATCATGTTTTTCAAAATTGGGATACATGGAGTGTACGACCCCTACATGGCATGTTCCTTTAATCCATCAAATGGGTGAGTAATTGAATCCTCTTTCCCTTCCTATGTTCTTATACAGGCCATAACACACAAGGTTCTCCATGATCAACAATACATGGTGTGTTTGTACCAAACCCGGTGTGTACTAGATATAACATCACTTTCCCAAATCTCTACCCATATATCTACTGACACTATTTGAGGCTATACAACGTGTACTCAAGAAATGCAGTTCCTTCATGACCAGAAGGATACAATGTGTGTATTCAGCAATACACACCATGTATTCTGGGTTTTTCCGAACAGAAATCCTAGAAAACTACATCAGAACCTTGAAAAAAAAATGAAATGACCATTAAAGTTCTTAATTCTGATCCGTGAGGGCCCATACTCCATGCGAATCAAAATGTGGCTTATTTTACATGACAGAAATAAGCAAAATAGTGCAATGATCCACCAAATTCTAAATCATGAGGGAGCATAACACCCCAAGAACCAAAGATTGGAATTCATTAAAATGAAACATTGCACCTTCAAATACCCTTTCTATTAGCATGGATTCTATCAAGGAATATATCACAACAACATGCATATCTAGCACAAAATGAATCACAACAACATGCAACCAATATTTCACCCCAAATGGCATGGCAACAATGAATGACACGTGATCTCTACCAAGTGAATATATAATGTATGAGATGGAATACCATCATATCATCAAGTTGAAACAGAAATAAAACATCCATAATATCAATTATAACAACAAAGAACATGTGAATCACATAATGGTAAAATCAAATCTACTGTAATAATTGAAAAGCCATAAAATTCACAATATACATGGAAAATTCTCTTTCCCCTATACACGGGTTAGCTACTGCCAGTCACAACTTATTACAAAGTACACATTCCTTTTTATCCCTGGCTATAAACTCCAGAAATTAAGACAAGAAGAAGATAATCACTCTTATATCACTCTGTAATGTCCCTGTTTTGGGTGTCGCCCAGAGGTGCCCCAAACCTTGTTGGTCACATGGCCTCAAGTGCATTTTTTCATATTCTAGAGGCTTCTGATAAAAGAGAGGGGATTGGGTCTGATAGTGGGAAAACTATGCTCTCATTGGCAGAGTAATGCAGCGGAATGAAACAGATAAAAATTGCTGAAACCATAATAAGACGTAATAAGTAAACAACGGAAGACTAGATATAATAAACTACTAGAGAACATATATATAAATGATGCATGATAAAAATTTCTAGGAAAGCATCCAAAGATATCACAATGCTGAAATAGAGTACTAAACCAATTTTACAAAGAATGAAAACAAACTCTAGTAGCATCGTAAGCCTCACCTTGGTCCCTTGCTCTCCATCTCCACAGTAATCATGTACATGAAGTTGAAGAGTGTTTTCTGTTATCTATACCTGCAGTAATATAATCTGGTTGGGCATAAAACCATGACCCATATAGGGTGTCAGATGAATCGATGTAGACAACCTCCAAATGATATTTGCCTAATAGTTAGAAAATATATTTATGGCTGACAATAAGAAAAATAAAGTAGTAAAAAGTAGGTACTTATAAGTAAAAAATCCTAATTTTTCAAATGCATTCATTTTCATATATCATGTACGTGTCTAATCAAAAACAATTATGCCTCTAGGAAGTACTCAGAGCCTATCTCCTCTTGTTTAAAAACTATCTCATGTAAGCCACTGGGTATGTTCTCAAAACCTAACCCCTATGGTTCAACAAGTACAAGGATATAACAACATCTTGGGAAGATCACACAGTCTAACCCCTATGGTCTCATGAAATCAAAGAATCTATTAGGAAGCACTCAACATCAATTCCCCATGTGGCCTTTCATCAGTATACTATATACACTATGGGTAATCACTCAACGTCCAATTACCCTTGTTTTCTCACAACAAAAACTATAGAAACTCTGATGGAACACTCACGTTCACCCCCCCTATAGTCTCAAAACGTAAAAGTAAACAGAAACTCTGGAGAAGCCGTCAATATTCATTATCCCTATTGTATAATACACCATGTTCCTATAGCCCTCTTTAAGTCAATCATGCACAACGATAATGAAGAGCCAATGTATACCTTATGAACTACTTGGCTATCAACATTCAATAAATACATTGTTAAACAACTACTATCATATAACATCATCATAAAATATCACTCCATCATAGCTACACAAGGCATGGAAAAATAAATCCTAACAGGAAAGTCTAGACCAACGGCCAACACAAAAACAAACATGGGAATAGCATCCAAAGCATGGAAAATAACTCTATTCAACATAAAACAACCTCTACTGAATAAAACATGGAATATAAGGAATTAACAGGAATAAAATTCCTAAATACACAATACCCCATTCTAGGGTATTGGGAAATATTTCACATAATATTCAAAGACTAACTACAGAAAGACACAACCCACCAACCTCGATGTTGTAAAACAGATATATTCTGGTGTCATCCCTTGAATCGACCTAGAACGTGGTAGATCTACAAAAATGTCAGAATATTTCAACCAATGTTATCTCATGAGTGATGATAAATCAAGATATGAGGTTCTAGAATAAAGAAGACATCGATGTGGTGATTCCAGCGCAATCAATGGCAGTTTATTCACAGAACAAATGGCAGGTTAGGGGCTTGGAGAACATTTGTCAACTTCCATCCCTCCTGGATGAGATTAGCCAAGAAGAAATGTTTTCTATGAATGAGACAGAATCCCATTCCGATATAAAAATTAAAAATAAAAGTACACAATCTATCTTTTCAAAGAATAATGATTGTATTTTAAAAGTGCATGGCGTGTATTTGCCTTTATCGAGCCCCGCATTAGGTGGTCTCTATGTCTCCCCTATATGACCATGTATTAGGTCGTTACACAGTTTGTACATGGTCACCCAATGCAATCGGGTACACTGCATGTTCTCCAAAGTACACGACATGGACTCCTTAAATTTCCATATTCTCCTCATATTCACATAACACCAGAAAAAAAATATCCATACCTGAAAAGAATATCTAGGTTCATAAAATACATCATTTATATATGATTACATGATAGAAATTTGGTTTAATGGTTAAAATGGTAATTTATTAATGTGTTGAATGAACTCATGGATTGTGTATGAAATAAAAATATAATTAAATGTTGAATTAATTAGTTATGATTCCCTAAAAATTATAAATCCTTAGATCTGATGATAATAATTGGATGACATGGACATTAATACTCTAAGAAGAATTATTTCTTGGTTGGTTTTGAAATTTTTATTCCATTGATCTTGTTGACATGTCATGTTTGGATTCCCATGATATTTCAGCTCATTGGATCTGATTTACTACCCCAGTTAGGATGCCTTGTACATTTCTAATACTACGATATGTTGACTAAGATATGATTCCATGTACATTTATACACATTGAATCATTTTTATTTGGATTGTTTGGTTTACATTGAAATTTATTATCCAAGGATCTAGTTGAATTAGATTACATGGAAATCTAGGATTCCATGGTTATTATCACTCCATGGATCTGATGACCCATTTGGATTACATTAGAATTTCTACCCATTTAATTATTTTGACTTATATTACAATTCTTATATGTTTTTCTTAGAGATTACTACTCTAGATGAAACATCCATTATAGGCCCAATACATGATTACATGGAATAGTTAATTGTTGTGGACATATGTTCTTCTATAAAGATAGAATTATTTTTTAGTTTCTTTATCACATGAAGACTTGATAGACTGGATAACATCACTTATACTATTACGAAATGTACACATGTTATATTTGTGCACTACAACAACTTATATGCACATACATGAATTGTTATAGACACCATTTATAGAGACCTAATTATTGTTATCTCACACCCTATTTGGATTTTCATTGGGTATACAGATAGATTTCATGTATGCATGTAGTGATATGGGAAAGGGACTTATTAAAAGTACCTTATTGCTTGTGAATTTCATAAGGGAAGCGCTTGACAAGTATTTCGGATAATTGTTCTAAATAGGGATATTTATTTTTGTTCTTTTCATATTTTGATACATGTATTGTATTTTATAACGTTGTTTATTCATTACTTAATTTTCTATAGTATCCCACAGTAATTATTGTAGATGAAAATATTGGATGAGGTTTCTTAGTTATAAATGGGACGATATTTATTCTTCCACTTCACAATTATTCTTATGTTACCTTTATTTTCACATATTATTATACCATTAATATACACTATGATCGTGAGTGTATAGTCTCCCCACTATTACACCGTAGACCCTCTCTAAATGTTCGTTGGCTTTGGTATATGTGTAGGCATGCTTGATTCCATGTGGGAAATGACGTTCCGATAATGTTGATTAAACCATTTGTGGGATGTCACACCATCCATTTATAATACATTGCCTAATCCAAATTTCATGATATTAATTTTCAATTTAAATTTAACAAAAAAAATTAAAATTTAAGTCTCAGACCAATTAATTAATTGATTTTAGTTAATTATTATTATTGAAAAATCCAAAAAAAATAAAAATTGAATCTATTTAAAAACTATTACCATATATAAATCTAAATTGAATTAACCAAATTAAATTTCAAATTTCAATTTATGTGTCACTAAGGAAAAAATTATTTTCACAACATAATTTCCTCTCATTTATTTATAATTATTATTCATGAACATCATTTTTATACATTGATTTATTTTATCCTATGATTATATAATGTTATATTTCCACTTTTTATTATTTGGTATTAAAAACATTTCTCACAAACTGCATTCCAAAATAATATTACATTAATGATTTTGATATTTGAATATTATTTTGTTAAATCAAAAAACATTTTGTTTAGTTATTATGTTATTTCATTAATTTCATTCTTCTATGTAATATATATTCATTCATTTAATATTTTATATAACATTTCCTCACTTATCTTGGGAAAGTGAGAATTTTATTTCGAATAACATCCAAATTAATTTCATTTGTCATTAATTTATAATGTTCTAAAGATTAAATCTCATGCATTTTAAATTTTTTTTCTTCCATATCTATATTTTCTCTTCCCAAAAGGTTTATCATTTATTTGTTGAATTATAATTGTGTGTCATCATATATTAACACTACAATTCCCTTTTATAATTTTAATTATTATTTTTTATTATAATTTATTATATTATGGGTTTCAACTAAGGTATTTGGAAATGATAAAACTATGCACCCTTCTTAATCATTTGATTTATCTTCCACACCGCATTTTCTAAAAATAACCTATACCTTTTTAAATGCTACATTATTAAATATTTTTTAGAAGAAAAGATTTTTTAATGTTTAACTCTATCATTTTTGTATAAGTTATTTACTTGTCAAGGATTAATTATTTAGACAGATTTACAAATAATTATTTTTACAAGGCCATCATTTCATTTTTCCAAAAAATATATTTTTAAAATTGACACATAACAGCTTCTTTTTAATGATAGTGAGAAGAAATTTTATATGAAGACATTTTTATTTTTCAATTTCACTTTAATCATTAAATATAAAATATTTATATCATATGGTGTTTTTTTTATAATTAACCTTCTAAATTACCTATAATTTTTCCAAATAAGAAACATTTGATGGATATTTAATGAATTTCAATAATGGAGTAATTATTCTTATTCGTACAAGTGTATTATCATATAGAATTGAAGGGGTGTTTTTATCTATTTCAGCATCCACTAAAGTCGTATATGTTTCAATTGGGATATGTTATTACAAAACTTTCCACCATCCTTCTACTTTTTTTTAATGATGGTTTTCTCTGACTAATTTTGTGAAACATGTTTTTTCCCATTAGGGATATTATTTAATAATAACATCCACACCCATTATCATTATGTATTAGGAACATGTTGACCATTTTATGGATTTGAAAAAGTATTATAACATCATAATTTCATTTTAAATATTGATTCTTATTGATAGAAGAGGAATGTTAAATATGTACAATATTGTAATTAATATATTTTATATACTGAATCTATTGAATATATTATGTTATGGTAGGGTCTGGATATTTGATAACAACTCAATGAATTAGTTTCTCTCATGAGACAAAATAGAAATTGTATTTGATGTATATATTTCTAATTATTTACCCCATATTATCATGAGTCCACGATGGTATATATTATGTTTTAGCTCTGGCTTTGCATGTATGTTTATTATCACATATATTGTGTTATTTTATGTTATTTTCTCTTTAAGTTTATTTATTTTATTTATTAAATGGAATGAGAATGTGTTTTTTTTGGAAAAATTTTAGTTTTGGGCCTATCATAACGAGGTACATGGATGGTACCCAACTATTTGAAATCGTACACCAGCCGACGGAAATAAGTGCACCCTATATTATGGATAAATATTGGCCACTCAACCAAATGAAAAATAATGTGACACACGCATGATAATAATATTACTAGAAATTTATTAAAATTTAGGAAAAATAATTATGAACATAGTTCTATGAACCCTCTAGTGAAACCTTTCTACTATATTCCCTCTAGGAAAAATGGTCCACATTGGTTGGAAAACTATGTGTCCGACCATATCATTAAATTTTTAAAAATTTCAAATTTTTCCTTCCACAATTTTATTTATAAATCTCCTCCATTTTAATCCATTTTTACCCCATATACCATAGCAATACCTCACTCCCATCCTCCAATCACATGGGATCAAATTATTGTGAATTTCGGCTTATGATCTTCAAGAAACATTCAAGGAATACTTTCATATCCTTCATCTTTTACATCATATTCTCTTGTGTACCTTCTTATTTGGGTTATTTATTTTACAATATAACGGTTAGCATTAATTGGGATTAATATTTTTTAGGTGTTTACTCTTAATGTTCTCAATGTATTTTTTATTCATTAGGGACCCTTTGTGGTTCAACATGTGTGTTTCAAATAATTTTGGGTAATTATAAAATAAATTATTGGTGGTTCTATGAATTGAAATTAATATAATATTTTATAATGATTAATTTTTTTTCAAAATGGGTTTACAACTTGTTTGGAGGGGTACAAAATGTGATTTCTATGGGTTTGTATGTGTTCATGACTGAATGGTATATTACCTTTGTAAATTTTAGTTTGATGAATATGGTTTCTATAATTGAAATTGTGAATATATGGAAGAAATTTCCCATCATATAGAAATATTAGTAGAGAAATTAGGAACCCAAGGTACTATATGTGGGGTTTTATCAAGTAGTACACCATTTGGGTCAGCTGTGAATTTACAAGGGCTATCTAGAAAGATGATGTTATTCTAATAACTAAAACATTGATGAATTCTTGTGGAACATTATAACATTGTATGCGACCTATCCATTGGATCATGTATGAAAATGTTATATATGGATTTATCATTGAGGAATGAGGATCCTAGGGACCAAAAACCTATCTACAAGGAGTGTCTCCCATAGAGCTTTGGTATTGTTTTTTTCTCATTAATATTACAATTACATTGTTCTGATATATTTATTAAATAAAATAGTTTTTAATTTAAATGTTTTTCAAATTATTTCATATAAATAAAAAAATTATTTTTAAATTTATTTCCATTGAATCGTGTTTTTTAGGTATATCGTACTGGAGAAGTCATCTCAGAATCTAAATAATCCCTCAACTGTATGAAGATAATTATTATCTTAACTCAGGTAATGGAAAATACACCATAGGTGATGTTGGGGGTTTTATGAGCAATCAGTAACATATTTAATAGGTTTTTGTTGTGTCTGAATGAGGACCATTATAGAAATGATTCATTGAGTATTTTTTGTCCATTCATTTTTTCCATCCCTTGTTTGGGCAATTTACGTTTTTTTAAATGTGAAAGGTTTAAATAATTTTTGTAAAATTTTTAAGGATCTCTCGTGATATAAGTTTTATTTATAATGTGATTAAATATATTTGGGGGTTTTATAGTTTAATTTCATTTGATAAACCATTCCCTAATGGTTTTACATGATTCACATACAATAGTTGTCCGCCCATACAAAAACGCCCTTTGGGCCTAGCTAGGGGTTAAATTGTTGTCAGGTTGGATAGAAGCTCATGATGATTCCTGAAAAAATGGTATTAGATGATGTTTTCACCTTTCTATGGGTAGTGTTATTTGAGTGATTTTAGGTAGATATGAGATAGGAAATTCATGAGCTGATGTAGTTATTGCTAGTATGGTGTTTTCCCAACACACCTTTCGAATGTACTTAGGTCACCATGGGAAGTTATAGACCTAGTTTTGTTTCTCCATTAGGTGTGATTTATGCGATGCAGACTGCCCTATTACCTCAAGGTAGAATGTAGTGTCTTAATCTACAATTTTATTTTTTGTGGATTCATCTCAATTTGACTGGATTAAAAAAAATTGTTAATTTTGGGACACTTATTGGTTGGATATTGATTAATGTTTTCTTAATAATGAATATAGAATCATGACAGAATAAATATTTCATGTGAATCCGAGGGAAAAGGCCTGAGTGAATTCTCAATAACATATTGATCATATATTAGTGTATGTTGTTGTCAGGTATATCTTGGAATTGGATTACGGATAAATCCCTATCCCTGCTATTTCTATGGAAAAATTTCAAGATTAGGAATTTTATAAACCCCTGGAGCTCATCAACAATAAACCCCTTCCTCCTGATGTAGCCCGGACTCCTAGTAATGGGATGATTAAGTTTAAATTATTGATAAGATCTTCAGGTTTCTTGGAATCCCTAAAGTGGTCAAGGTGAAATGTTCTTCAATAATTTTGGATGGCACAAGTCAGAGGTGGTGGGGAATGTTGGTTTAGGGATGGAAACATCGTCTTATGGGCCAGAAATATTTCAATGTTGTTTTCAATGAACTATATTATCTGAAGACCTTGGAAGACATCAAATATTGGGTGTTTCTGGAAATACATCAAGGATATTAGACCATGTTGTGATATTCTAACCATTTTCCAAAAATGGTTCATTTCTTATTTGAGGTAGATTAATGGAAGCACCATAAGAATTAATGTTATGAAATGGAATAGTGGTCAGATTTTTGATCCCTTGCATTCGATAGAGAATAAAATTTTCTCATTTTTTTATAACAATTATTTAATCTCTCAAAATTTATAAATTTGAGCCGATTTGCATCAATTTTGGGTTATTGGTGTTTTTTTTTCTAAAATGTGATTTTTTTAAATTTTAGATTTTTAACATATTTTTACCACCAGAGTATATTGAGAATGAAATATACAGCAGTGAGCCAATTTTAGTGATTCTTTTTTTAGCATAAATTTTTTCATGGGTTGAAACTTATTCTTCTTGATCGAAAGCTAATTCAAAATTCCCCAATATGGAAAAAATTAATCTTGTTGATAAATCATTATGGACGAAATAAGGACACCTCTTTAGTAATTGAGGCATATCTCAAGATTAATATATGAAAATAATGTTATTTTAGCATTATTTTAAAATGTAATCATTTCAACGTGTTCAAATAAATTTTAATGGAGATATTTAATCATTACATAAGACATTAACTACTCCAATGTATAGGAGGATTTAGGGATTCTTCAACCATAAAAAGTGTTATTGATTAGTTAAGTCATAAATTATTGTTTACATATAAAAAGACATAAATAAACAGAGGGTTAAGAAAATTTCAAATTCATAACAACATATAAGACAGAACTATTACTTTATTGGAAATTTGGGTAGTTCAACACGATACATCTTCCTGAGGATAGATTCTAGAGAATAAAGTTTATTATTTCATTACCCTCTTTTCATTTTCATAAATTTTTACTTTTAAATTATTATACCTTATTATCAATAACACATCACAAGGAGGGGTATATATTTTAGTGATTCTTAAGTCTAGGATTTCCTTTTTTAATTATTTTGTTCTTTAACAGTATTGAATAATATTTATTAATATATTATTTAATGATGATTTAAATTTCATGTTGCTGATTTTATTATCGTATAATATCAAAATTTATATCAGATTCGGTAGTTTTCATTGCATCACTCAATGATCATTATCCCCTATAACAGGGTTTGGGTTTATATATGATGAATTAGTCCAAGGATTAGTGGTGAAGTCCTTGGTGATCATCAGTATATGTGGGATGGGTATTCGACATTCTTGATTGTCTATTATAAAAAAAACCTATTGGAAATTTCCAATATCAGTCGGTTGTATTTTCCAAAACACCCCCTCACATTAGAAGGAGTATAGAACGTGATAATATATTTGAAATTTCTAATTCTCACCATCACCATTTGATCATGGGAGTGAGCGGAAGTGATTATTCAATCTCACATTAATCGATTTAGCTGAAAATGATTCCATAAATTACAACTATTATTGCATTACAATTGGAATACTAAACCAGACCCTAGAACCAAACTCATATCATTGTTTTTAATCACATTATTATTCAGTTTTTTAAAATATTTTTCTTCACTGTTTTTTTAATAATTTTAATTACAAATCAATCAATTTCCAAAATTGTAACTTTTTCCTCTAATTTGATTGTGAAAAATTTTCTGTTGTGAACTCCTCAATAAATTTTGTCATGTTTCTCATCATTACAAAATTTTAGCATAGAAAATAATTTTCATTTACACACCACATGAAAGGAACTATTGAAAACATGGATTCATTTCTGGTGAGGTAGTCCCAATATTATAATTTGATCATTTTGAAAATATTTATATTTTCATTATTTTAATAATATTTAAAACAAAATTTATCCATGATGTTTTAAAATTTATATTATTATGTACGGGATTATTATTCATATGCGAAACCCCAATAATAAGATGTTATAAACTATAATGAAGCATAATTTGAAGGGATTTGTGAAATTATGAAAAAACTATGAAGTAAAATAGAGTTGATGGGAAAACATATACATGCATCCAGGCAGCGGATATTGGAGCCATAAACAAAAAAAAAGAATGAGTAGTGGAAGATGTATCTCTACTCATTTAAAATGTTTATGAACCTAATGGGTAATTACTGAAATTAATAGGATATCCATTCATCCTTGATTAACCAATGTTAAAATATATAGATGGATAATATTTTACAGAAAAATTATATACATGAAATCAAAAATATTTGGATGAAATCTTAAATAAATATGATGAGAAATATAATATTCCCATGTAAAAATGATAATCATCAAGAATAATTAAAACTCTATCTATAGATATAAGAATATGAAACCATCAAAGTGGTTTAATTTGATTAGAATATGGAGGATCCTGACATCCTACTCAATCCAGTGAAATTGAACTCCAAGAGAAACATTACACTGAAAATGAAATTGATTCTAAAAAACTCAGTGAGATAACCATTTCATGAACTCAATATTGATCAATCTAATGGAAATTTGATTGATTATGACCTCAATTTTTTTAAAAAAATATATTATTAGAAACAAAACATGTATATCCTTGTGGGAGGATGATTAAAAAAGTGATTAACCTATAGAGGAACAATTAATGATCTATAAACAAGATGAAAATTTATTGGAAGGAGATAACGATGAAACCAATGTGGATCATATTAAAGAAACATAGACAAACACTACATACCTTTTTGGGGAATAATTTGATATTAATTTTTCATGATTGAACTTTTCTAAAATATAATTACAAAATAACATTTAATTATATATTTATGTTAATGTAACATACCTTTAAAAAGAATTGTTAATAAATTATTCTATAACTCTTCATACCACATTCTTATATTCTCTGATTCAAAAACAAATACATACATGTTAAATAAATTCCTAAATTTACTTAAGACACTATATTATTTATGTGTTGTGGAGGGAACGATTATAGTTTATGAATTTTTATATATTTTTCTAAATTTCACAAAAAAATGTTTCTTTTTTTAAAAAAAATTGTTTAAATTTAACTTTTTATGAGTTTTTTTGTAAGATGCGAGCTCAAATGATTATATTCTCTAGTTTTAAAACCCATTCTAAGGAGCGAATAAAAATCAACAAATCTAAACATAAATGATTGTTGAAAATAATTTATTTTGTGTTCAACTCCTTGGGTATTTGATGGTAATCCCAATGATTTTTGAATCCAATACAACATATCAATATCTTTATCTTTTAAATCTATTTCACATGAGGATTTTAAAATAATTTTCACATTATTTACATTCACCCTACAATTGATGAAAAATATACTATTACTTTTTATATAAAATGTTATTTTTGTTCTTATAAAAACATAAGGGTTTGAGGTATTTGGGTTTTAGAAGATTTAATCACTTCAATGGTTTCAAACCCATATTCCAGTGGACCATTTTTATTCTAGAATTATTTTTACATTTAAAAATTTTAAAAATTATAATGCATGATAAATTGTTATTATAAACACATTATAAGAATACATTCCCAATAAAACCTTATATTGAATGAAATTGCATGATGTAATGGATATTATGTGTGGGGGAGGCTATATTCTATTATGATACCCCATTTTTCGATACATTTGGTGGAAAATAAAATATTGAAGATGTGACTTTACTGTTCAAAATTTCATTATGTAGAGTAATGTTTATTTATGTAACATTTATGATAAAATATTTTTTTCATTTTAGGAACAAACAAAAAAAAACGTATGTCTCTATTATATTGAGCATTCAAAAAAATATTACAGATAATTTTAATTTTTTCTGCTAAACTATTGATGGTCTGGTTTGTCCCTATGATTTTCAAATATTATTTTATATAATTTAATTCTAGGGGAGTGAGGAGGAAACCACACATGAATGGAAATTATAATGATACAATTTTTCTTCAAAAAGAGTCTATTCCTTCTCATTCTTCCTCTATAATTTTGACATATAATTCCATCCAATTGAAATTCACAGAAGAACCATTCAAAAACATTATCATAATTTTTTTCTATAACTACAAATTTGGGGATATGTTGTAATTTTGAAATCAATTAGTGGATCATTCTTTTGTTTTAATTTGAAAAAACGTTTTGAAAATAGGTATTTTTTAGATGAACAATAATTATGTGAGCTAGTTGTTTGGTGTACATGGGGGGATAGATTAAGTGGAAATGGAATTCATCATCTGAATGGAGAATATTAGACAATAGGTTTTCATGAGTCATGGTATCTTTTTTTTTCTTTATAAAAAATTTTCAAATCACTTGTGTTTGTGTTCTGAATTTTATTTAATAAGGTTTTATGGCTTACATGTCATGGATTCCAATTTCTAATTATGAGTGAATTGGAAGAGCTAATATTTAAAAATAATTTAATATGTATTTTAATGAATTAATAACATCCAATTTAAAATTTTGATTTTATTTATAGATTTTTTTTCTATTTTTGTTGTGTTTTGGGATAAAATGTGAATATTATTGATTTAAATAATTATAACAGATGTTTGTCACTTTGGTATTTTTAGAATAACATTTTTAATAATAAATCAATTTGAATTATTTTTTTAATTATATTATTCATGGTATTAACATTCTTTTTCGGGACCCATAGGTAATTTGAAATTCCAAAGGATCAAGAAATCATTCATATTGTAAAATCATTATGGCCAAAATAAAATAATAAACCATAGTAAATGAGGTATAACTTGGTATTAAGAACTCAAAATGTAGTGATTATAGAATTATAAAATTTATTACTCAAAACATCTTCTTAATATTAAATTTCATTGAGATATTAAATAATTAATGTATCAATAGAATGTGGAATACATGAGGAATATTAATAGAATCATTATCCATAATTAAACATGATTGCATAATTAGGTGATAACCTATTTTATTTATGTAAAAAGTCTTCAACATTATTTAGGGTGAGTAGAAAAGACAATTTATAATGACTTATTAAAAGGAAAAAATTGATATTTTCTACCATCTTGTAGGAATAATAGGTGCCAAATTCTGAAAGACTGCTTCTAGATGAGAAAATAATTTTTCTTACATTTCCATATTTTATTTTTCATTGTTTTTTAATTCCTTATTCATCTCTGATATTCATTTTTAGGATTCAAATATAGTGGTAATTTTATTGGTGATTATTTAATGGGGTGGATTCACATTCACAATTCATGAGTTATTTCAAATTATTTAATTTATTTTCATTATCCCTTCAACGAAGTTGATTTTTTTTCAAATAGTGGTTTATATTATTATGTAAAATCAAATTTTATTTTATTTTATGTTTTTGTTATTGTTTTTGTCTTTTATAATTATCTCCATCCAATAGTTTATGGTATATATAAAATAGAACTGGAAACATATTAGTGGTGAAGTAGCTAATGATCATTAGTTTGAGTGGGAGTGGTTGTGGAAATTAATTATTGTTTAGGATATACAATACCCAATTGGAAATTTCCTATGTAAAATAGAGGTATTTAAGGAAACTACATCACATATTGGATAGAGAGTATACGAAGAAAAGATTTTGTGATGGTTTATTCTCACCATCACTATTTTACCAAGGGAGTGAGAAGTAGCGATTGTAGAATATATCATTGATCAACATAGCATAAGAGTATAGATAAATTTAAACCTTTATAACATTAAAATAGGAATAATAAATAGTACATGATCAAAAAACAAGAAAGGACATGATCGTTGTTTCCCAGAGTTGGTGCCTCATTTTATTACATCAGCATATGAACATGAATATGCATACCGAAGGACCGAGTAGTTTAGTTGATTTGGAAACATGTTACATGCATAAGTTCAACATTAAAACATGAAAGGGAAAAAATTTATAATCTTTTTTGACAAAATCCGTAACTCCTAGGATATTTCTTCATGAAATTCATAATATACCACTTCATGTCCTAGGAAAATGAAAAATAAAAAATGGGTGTGCACAAATTATTAGTAAGTGTAAGAAACAAATTAGAAGATATGGTAAACATAATTATTAGGCATGGTGAATAACTAAAAACACATTCCTTTAAAAATGAACTCGAACACATTATGGATTGAATAAGACCTGAATAAATAATTCCATAATAAAGTGTAGTCACTAATATTATGCTATTCATATAACCCATGGAAGATTAAATAACTACTTTTCTAATGAGGGAATTCATAATTCTAGATATCACATCCATACCGTCAAGGCCACATGCCAAGACCATTAATCATAAAATTGTGAAGGCCTTGTACAAAGGAAGTAGTTTGTCTCATGAGACCTAATGATTCACAAAGGGGCTATAGTGGCCCCCAGACATTATTTAATATATCCAATTATTTCATCATATGAATAGAAATAACCATAAACAACATATATATTCGTATTGAAAGAAACACTTGAAAGAAAATAACTTTCCAGGAACATTTAGCATAAACATTAACCATTCAAAGTAAATTGATTAATCGATTTAATCTAGTATATCAATTTTAAAACTAACAATAATTCATTAAATTAAATATGGAATATGATATCATACATAATATTCAACCACATATTTCAAATAGATAATGATACTATTATAAAATCATCGAGTAATTCTTGAGATAAATATGCTTTTACTTTAAAAAGAAGAGTTATTTTGAAAAATCTTTTTTATTAAACCATAGTGAAGTAAGACAGTATTTAAATTATAAAATTTTTTATTTTAGAATGCTTGATGTTGTGAAAATATATTATAGAGTTCCCATGGTAATAGGTAACAATTTTAGAAATTCCTTGGATTCGATAATTTATTTCTGGAAGATATTTTGAAATATCATTTTAAAACATATAACCCCCCATAAATTAATGTAGTATTCCGGTTAGTACACATATATATATAACATTATTACAGAATATATTATGAGTAAAAAAGAATAAATAATAATTTAATGGATTAATGTAGAAAATAAGAGTAACCCAAATAAAAATTGAGGTTTGTGTAAAAAACCACTACCTTATGTCTGATGGTGTTCCACACATGATATTAATGACCTGAATAATAAAAATTTAGGATCATAAATTAATATGTATAGAAGATTTTTTATCTGTAATTGACTTATTATAACCATTTTATGTCCATTCATGTCCTTTTTATGGGTTAAGTTATTGAATTTCATTGTTGGAGAGCGTTTTCTTCCCTGGGTTTTGATATTTGTTTACATATATTCATGTTTGGATAAAGATGTATTAGGAGAATTGATGTCAAAAATATAATTTTTAAGTTATTATTTAACAACATTAAGATTACATGGTTATAAAATTCATATATTTATTGTGATTGAAGATGAAACATTATAAAAAAAGTAATGACAATTGATGGAGTTAATTGGTAGTTTTTTATCACAATGAACACATTTTGATTTATAAATTAATTACATGAGAAAAAAAAGAATAATGACCCATATATGAGACATTATTAAAAAATTAGTTTTTTACAACCCTAAGAATGGTTTTATGAGCAAAATTGATGATTTTAATAGGAATTTAAAATGCTTCATCCTTGAATGTGGTAAGTTAACACATCCTGGATTGTGGTTTTGACTACTACTATAAAAGATGGGTATAGGTTAAATGATAATAACTGCTAACATCATCATAAAAACTTCACAGTACGTGTAGTGTAATTTAGTTTTAATAACATTTGGATGAGGAGAGGTGAGTATAAAAAATAAAATAATGAAACTTGAAAAGAATGTAAAATAATTGAAAAGGGAAATTTACCTCTAGAATTAATATTCCATGAAAACCTAATTTGGGAAGAGGATATTGTATTTTTATGAGACCAAGGTCTTATTGAAATGGGGGAGAGGATTAGGAGGAGTTTCTGGTATAATTTAGACATGGCGCAAGGATAGAGAGGATTGAAAATAAGAGGGGAGTGTGGATAGTTTTTATATTGGATGAGAGGAGGGTTTTATTTACAATCAAATCATTATTTTATTATTTTCCCATAAGAATAGATATAGTGACGATTCAATGAAAAAAAATAGTAATATGTTCCTGTGATTTCGTTGAAATGGGGATTACATTAGTGATGATGATATAAAGAATGTATTTAACTCATAATATATATATTGTAAAATACAATATTTCACTAATCATAAATATTCAAGTATTTTAGAAAAATTCAATAAATTCTCCCTAACCATTTTTAGTTTAGTATAATAAAAAAATGTACCCCAATTTATCAATTAAATTTTCTAAATATGTGAACTGTGATTTTTTCTAAAAAGATATTAAGTATTTACTTGAAAATTATGGATTTTATTTTTAATTCATTTTTTATAATACATTCAAAAATTAAACATGGTCCCATCAAATTATCCTAAAATAATTGGACAAAAAAATATTTACTTAAGAACCCGTTTTATGAAAAACTAAATTATTCATATATAATTATAATCAAATATTTGTCACTCAAAAAATATGAAACTATAACTAAAAATTTATAATATATTCATCTTTATTTATAATAAGAATAAATTTTATTTCTAATTTTATGGGCGAGGTTACTAATCATAAGGGTATATTACTATCTATAACGGTTGGTTACTATTCATATGGGAAAGATAATTTTCACCAAAAATAGTTTTTTCTCTATCAGACTCCAAAAATCACCCCAAACACAACATTGTATGTTTATTTTTGAAAATCAAATCAAAGAAGTATAAAATTTTTGTTTATCGGCTAGGTTATAAAAAAGTGTTGTTTTTAGAGACTCATTGTTTCATGCATTCAATATTATATTTAATTTTATATCATTGAGTTGTTAAATTCCACCCTCCTTACAAAAATTTTATCCATGAAATTTTGAAATTTTATTTTTAATGATAATAGTCGATACTTGAAAATTCCATTGTAGTAAACACACATCAATATTATGGTTAAAATATCCTCTTAATAAGTGGAAAAGAAAAATTAATCGTTTAATAATAAAATAAAAATTGTAATTGGATAAAATGGTCATGTGTGAATAATCAAACCATAATGCTTGGATGGAAAGTGGTAGGGAACATCCCCAGATGATAAATCATTACCACCAAACAATAAACTACAGTTATTAAAAAATGACAATAAAAAAAAATAGGACTCTCTTCCTGGTGATGATGAATTATTCCACCCTATTTAAGTATAAGTATAAATTTCAATTTCATAAACACAATCTTATCCTTTTTGTGCCTTTATATATACATACTTAATCTCCAAGTACAAGTTGAATCATATGGTGAAATTTAACTCTAAATTCTCAAATAACGACTAACATAAACAAATTCATAAATTGTTTAACATTCCAAATTATCATGATCCAATAAATTAGAATAATTATAATATCCATACATGTTAGGTTCCTATACACAGGGTCCTTGAAAATCCTTATTTAATTTAGATCACCATGAGTTATCATGCTCAACGCATCTACTACATTATTTTCCATTAATGAACATGACATAAACCTAAATTTTCACATTCTAAACATGTTAATATCTTCATCATGTGTCCTCATGATCTATGATGTCAAATGAAATTTCTATAAAACCTTATTGGAAATAATTCATTCATCCTTAAAAATGTTATTTGTTATATTCCTTTTATCCAAAAATTTTGTAAACTATATCTATGATAGCCTATACCACTTGTCAACAAATTAATATCCAGTAATGATGTATTAAGTACTTATCCAAATCAATCATTTATTCAACATTATCATATCCATCAGTAATATATTTCGGGTTTCCTTTCCATAAAATATATACTTTCCCAATATATTAACACTGTACTGAGTCACTTATCCTAGTAATAAATCATCATTCGACCTCAAATTCATAATAAAATTGTTCTATAGTACAATAGTCCTTTATTCTAAAATTCTTATGACTAGTATATTTGTGATAAAAAATTCGTAATATATTATTCTTGATTAGAAATATAAATCATTTTACATCATCTTCGGTAGTATCATGACTTGATCATTATCGTGTTACATCATTTGGGGCATATTCATTTGATGTTTGAGACATTGATTCGCATAGTGTCCCATCTCTATACAGTTAAATAATTGTATACTGGAAACCTTCCTCTTTACCATACAATCAGAAAATTGGTGTTCTTTTTCTCCACACCTATAAGAAAATCCCATTCTAATCAACAATTTACTATGGCGACTCATTCATCAATTATCACATGTGGGAAAACCTTTCATTCCCTTATTCCATTTATCCATGTTTATCCCTACTATCCCCTTGTCCTTTTTCTTACCTTCAAAGAGACAAGTCTTATTTACATACCTCATTATGATATGATACTATTTCCTTACATTTGGAGGATACATAGAAGAAAATAATTCCTTGAAATGATTTCTTAAGACCATTATAGATATGATCTTGTTTACTTGATGCATAATATTGATTGGTCAAGTTATCATTCTTTCTCAAATGAACCAATTCTATTAAATTCCATATAATATATTATCTCATAAAAATATTAAATTTCTATAACTCTAAAAATATAATAAATTAATAAATTGTAAATACTAGAATTATATACTTTGGTTACATTGGAGGAAGAACTACTCAATAACGATGGGAAATGAACATGATAATTATCCTATGAATATCCCACTAGATTTCCAAACTAGGTGTGCAGTAAGTCCCATTTTCATGTTCTAGGAAACCCTATGTCAAGCAGGAAAACCCTTCTTGGAGTTGTTACTCCTATATACATCTATGTCAAAACTCTAACGCCCCAACCCCAGTTACCCAGAATTGGTTCATTATTACATAAAATTCTCATGATATGAGGAAATCATGTCCTGAAAGACCGATCAGTTTAACCATCTTGGAAAATAGATTACATACATGAACGTTACATTACACATTAAAAATAAAACCATAAATAAATTAACCTTTTAGAATTCAATTAATCCCCTAGATTAAACCTCCTTATCAATCAAAATACACTTCATGGAATCTTGGGAAAATAAATCATAGGAAAGGGGTGATCTCAAATTCTCCATAAGGGTATGAAATACAGTAGAATATAACATAACCATTAGGCATGGTGAATAATTGATAACACATGCCTTTACAAATAATAAAAATGAAAACTTTATGGAAGGAATATATGCTGAGTAAATAATTTCACAATAAAACATATACATGGGTATTATACTAGTTGAATTACCACATATACCATCAATAATATTTTCATAATGAGGGAATTTATAATGCATGTAATTCTGAAAGAACTTGTCAAGCCCTCGTCCATGACATCTAAAAAGGATTTAGGCCTCGGAAAAACCCATATATCAAATTGGGAAAGGCATTGGCCAATTCCATTACTAATTGTTTCATGAGACATACCGATTCACCGAAGAGATATAGAGGGCCCCACCCGTCCTTTACTATGTCCTATATATTCCTCATGAAAGGGTTGAAACATAACATAATCATTAATATTAAAACTAGCATACAAAATTTCAATACTTTAATAATAAACCGTTAATGGTAAAAAAAATAGCACATCCACAATCAAATATATCTCAAATCATTCAATACAATATTGATGATTTGTATCATTATAAATCAACATCAATTTAGTTTAAAATCCATCAATAGATGTTGACCTAGATAAAAATGATTTGTAGAAGACTCTGAGGGAAATATACAATTTTCATGAAAACATTTAATTATGTAATTAAAAATATATTGTGGAATAAAAGTTTCCCATACTACTTATAAACTTTTGAAATGAATTATCATTTAAAAAAATTCATGACAATTTAACTAAATCCTTAAAATCATTTTTGAAAACATGGACATAAATTAAAAAGATTTAGAAAGATAAATATTTTAAACATTTAAAATTGTGATCTATTTAAAAAAGAAAACCATAAAACCATAAAATATTCATTTTGAAAACATTATAATTAAATATTGGTATCGATGATAAATATTTTCCTGTAAATACATACACATAATCAATCTCAAATAATAATGAGATTGTGGAAATAAACCTTACCTTGCACATTGTTTTACTAGAGGGTAATTTTAAGCTCTTTTATAATGACCATAGTACATTAGTAAATTATAATAGAACCATATTCATATTTATTATATCGTAAATGATTCTTTTATGACTTTATACTACCCATTTTAATAATTATTTCCATGTTAAATTTACAATTTGTGTAATAATAACTTTCTTTATCATACGTGTTTTAACTTGTTATTATTCATCATATCATTTAGATCATGATTTACATACTTACAAAATATAATTTTTTTTATATATCATATATATTTATAATATAAATACGTATAATAGATAGATATATGAAATGGAATACACCATTTATGGAGACGGTAGGACGTACGTATGAATAAACATTGTTTCTGTTGTCATGTAGTATTAAATGGAAGTAAGTAAATAAGATATATGAAAATACATACATACATACATATATATATATATATCCGTATATACGCATGAGCGAAAATATCATTATATTGAAGGTGAAATCGTAACTAATTGGATGTTATATTATATATACATAATACATAACATGTTATATTTATTATTTACATCGGTTATACTCATTATTTTACCACACCAAATAATGAAGTGTTTGAAAAACAAACTACACCACAACGTGGTGATGGTAAGCCGTACAAACGCATGTATACTGACTTTGTCATTTATACGATGTATATAATAACTAATTTGGTTGTAAAATTTTTCTAATAACATAAAATTATATATAAGATACTGGAGATATTATTTTATAATCTAATCAACAAAGAAAGTGGATTTGGAAGAAGAAAAAAACATGAAATAGGGTGGTGAAATTATTATCTCTTTATTGGGTGTTTCCTTTTGAGTTGATCAAAAGGGGTAATTTTTTTGGCTTTCTGATCAATGTACATCATCTAGTATTAAGGTAGAATAGTTTAGAGTATTTTTAGGTTTGTTTTTTCCAATCCAAATGGCTTTGGAGGTGTGAGATTAAATGAAGGGTATGTACTCGTTTATAATAGAGGGGAGGGTCACTTTAGGAAATGCTTGAAATATTATTTTATAATAAAATAATTTTCGGTTTATAATGGCTCAAAAATGATTTCCTTATATACTTAGGTGTTTAGGGGTAGAAATCATATCATCCAATAGGTTTTAGACGAGTTTAGTTAACCATTTTATCCTAATCTTTTAGATATATCTCTTAGTTAAATAGTCGAACTTTTACCATGAATTTTTCTATTCTTATACTATATGGTTAATAATATGACTCTAAAAATACAATAGAACATAAAGTGGTTTATTAATGACACATATAATATTATTTAATCCCTTTGGACGATCCTTCGATTTTTACGAATATTATATCAACCAATTATATTGTATTTTTTTATAAATTAATTTCCGTGAATTTTGACATTTTTTGGTATTTTGTTTTTGTGAAAGTCATCACAACTTGATTACTTCAGACACGATACATTGAATCAACCCTAAAATTTCATATTCGCCGATAAAATTCGTGGATGTCATAAAAACAATTAAATTATATAGTTTTTAATATTTATAATACCATTTATTTGATTCATTCATTAAAAAGGAAATTACTGCATCATCATTGGGTCATAAATAAATTTAATTATTTAATGTCTAAAAATAATAAATAAAATAAAATGATGTTGAAAATATTTTTATCTTTCTAATGAATATTTATAGTCGAATTTATATAGTGTGTAACCCTATATTAGAAATGGTTTAGTTGTTAATCATTCAATTAAACTCTTTTAACTATTCTTTATATAAAATAATATGAAACATCCTAATCTAATCCAAGTGGACCATAGAGGATCATATATTATTACTAATTTTTGTTTGGTCTAATTATACTTATCCCATAGAATTTAGACATGTGTTAGGGTAATTACGGTATCATTTTTACCCTTAATTACCCTATTTACTTTTCACCGTGGTAAATAAAAGTAAAAAGTTACTATTCAGAAAAACATATATTCATATTATTGAACCAAATTTTACATACTGATATCATCTGTTTCCCTCTAAATTTTTATATTGAACTCTCAGAAGTTGTAAAACAATGTTTTATGCAAACTTGCAAACGCTTCTAAGAGGTGGGTAAAAGATGGTAAAAAAGTTCAATAAAATTTTTATATATTTAAACATACTATAAAATGAATCCAATGAATTACATTGTTCATTAACAGGTATTATGTATCAATTTTGAAATAAAATAAATTCAAATAAAATAAATAATTACTCAAAAAGAATGTAGGTTATAACCAATTACACAGTGTTGCACTCAATTCATCAAAAATTGAATGTTTTCAGAAAAATAACAAAATTTCACCCTAAGCTAATTATGATATTATGAATTCAAAAAAGAAGTCTATATTACCAATTTAAAAACATAAAAGTTTCATTTATTAATTTAAAATAAATTCCTCTTCTCAAATCCAATAATTGAGTTCTTAATAAGTAAAACCAATCAAAAGATTGACATGTGTTTTTGTCAAATTTAAATTTAAAATTACATATAATGACCTAAATCGTATTAAATTATAAAAATATAATCTAATTATTCTTAAAAAACATTCATATGAATTTTTTTACAATATAAATTATTTCTATTAAAAAAGTTGTTTTCAATTAAAACATTGTATTTTTCACTATTCGTCAAATTATGAAATTTATCAGAAATGTTCCAAGAATTTCTCCAAAGTAAATTTTTATGTCCCAATTCTAATGAAGAATATAATTTCATTAAATTGAATATATAAAAGTCTCGAATATTGGTTTTAAAAAGTGTTCAACATTAATAGGCGATAAAATTGCATTTTTTGAAAAATACATCTTTTATCTAATGAAATAAATTTGTTCTTATATTATTTCTATAATACACATAATATGGATGTTAAAATTATAGAGTATATATGATTCAAAATGATGTTAATATTATTCATAGTATTATTTTAATCTGCTAGTGTGGTAAGTTGTGGTGAACATGAACTCAGTGTTGTGTGTAGTGCAAACTATTGAATTACTCTAATGAGATAACGTAGTGTGAAATCCTGGTGTGATACATTATCTCTTCCTTCAATAAATTTTATCCTCATAATTTGTAATTTATCATAAAAAATAAATGGTTAAAAATAGAAAAATACCTTTGTGGAAAACCCACATCAGAAATTGGGTTAATAAGATTTTGTCTTAATAAGAGGGAAATGGAAATGAAAAAGTTACCACCAAATTATGATCTCCATTAGGAGAACATTGTTGGAAATTAGAGACACTTTATTGGAGGAAAAATTTTAATATTTATAATGAGTGATTGAGGTCATCAATCACAAATATGTGTAAAATTTAGGGCCTTAAATCCATCAATCTAAGTTCATTAAAAATATCATCTGTTAAACAAAACATATAGAATTAGGGTATCACATTTTTTGTTTTAATATACCCTCTCTAAATTTTAGGAATTGATTTATTCATAGAATAAGAGGAAATATATATATATATATATACAAACTTGACAAGTATATTTTCTTCCATCAACTAATTTCTAACACAAACTTATCTTTCACTATAAATGATAATCAAATTCAAAAATATTCTATTAATCCTAATCACATAGGGTTCCAAAAAAATTTAATTTATAATTTATATATCATACCATTTAAAAAACTACATTATACAAACCAGGACATCACATATGCTATTGGTAGGTGATGCACCATTCTCCCGCGTCATTTACGGGTTCAAGTCTCATTCCCTTGCCGGATGCGATAGGTTGTCACCCAACGTCTGGGTTGACCTTTTTATAACAATCCATAATTAATATTTAGAAATTAATTAACCTTAATAATAGTATCCAACATCAAACTTGTAGAGACCCGAAGCTTGACGTACATGGACATTACATTACTTTTGCGGAATACTTAGTACATAGCAAAAACACACACATACAAGGACCGTAATAGTTTAGTGTCTTTGGAAACTCGGAACGTAATCTGCTAATCGGGGTGAAAGATCTTCAACATCTCCCATAAAGATCTTCCTTTTTTTTACCTAAAACCTTTCTTTACATCCTGGGGAAAAGAAAACATAAAAGGGTGAGCTCAAATGCTCAGTAAGGGTAAACAAAAGAAATATCAATCACATCATATTCATAAGAACATAACATTTTGGAAATCATAACCTGCAAAAGAGAGCATAATTTCATAACATGGGATAAATCATGGAAGTGAAATGTAATCACAATAATCATAACATAAAACATGGAACTTTGTGGCATACACACATAATCATAGAGAATCATTTCTTGTTAGTCATGACTCATTGCCAAGACTATCTTAGTGGACAAAGTCCCTTTCTGAATCGAGTAACCCTCGTTTCAGTCCAGTTTCACTGAACCGGTATAACCTACCATTTCAGCCATGTCTATCTCATGAGATATAAAATCTTTACCCAATGCATTGGAGGGAGATATAGGTCCCACCCATCTCATAATGAATCCTTTCTTATGTGTGCCACATAATCGCATAACACATGTAACAAAAATGGGATTCTTGAAACATCATGACATCATAAATCAATTCATATAAGATAAAGGAATTCATAAACATAATTCCATCACAACATAGTCAAATAAATGTAAAAATATGGATAGAAATAGAACCCTTTATTATCTTAGATGGAAAATAATTTTGATAAGACACTTGAATTGAATTCTTGAGGAAAATATCCTTTCTTCTTCAAAATCAATTTCTTTTCACAAAACATCATGCAATTTTAAAAGAAAGAGATTTTATTGAAAATAGTCATGAAATATTTTAGAGGAAGCTTCATGAAAATTAGGCTTTATAAAACAGTAGAAATCCGTTCGTGCCGTATAAGTTAAAAAAAACATTATTCGTACTTTTGTCGAAAAAGTCAAAAAGTACCTCGTACGAAAAACGACAAAAGATTCCTTTCATATCTTTTAATAAAAACTCACCAAAGGGTAAAATTGGATTTAAACAATTGTAGTGGGATGGAAATAAAATTACATATTGAGGAAACATAGATGTGGATGATAAGATACACCCCAGTAAATACCAATGTATAAACAATCTCGAATAAAAATGAGATTGTGATATTTCCCTTACCTTAGGTCCGATTTTCTTTGTTCGTGTCCGAAGCTCCTGTATAATGGTTTAAATAATGTTATTGACTTATTCCAGAATCATACATATTGATTTGATATCATATATGGTCATATTATTAGCTTCTTGTTAGTAATATTTCATTGTTACTTGTTACTCGGGTCTTTATAACTTTTTGTTCTTATGCGTGTTTTGTCGAATAAATCCTTATTCTTATCTTTAGGTTATAGGTAATTCATTTCCAGAATGGTATTAGTGTATTATATACCATATTCATTCATTCAATTCATTTATATAATCATTATGAAATTAAGATCATGTAGAACGAGTCGCATCACATCGTGGAGACGGTATTCCGTACGTACGCACGAGTGATGATATCGTTCCTATGATCGTGGAATTGTATTGGAGTATATATATATTATTTCAGTATCAATATTACTTCATTATAATCATATATAGTTACTCATTACACCATTATACCCATCCTTGTAAGGTGATGGTGAAAAATAGATTACACCACGGCGTGGAGACGGTATTCCGTACGTACGCACGCGCGGTGATTTCATTTTTCCGTAGGATGGATAGAAGGTGAATTAGGGTTGTTTCATATTTATAATAACATATCAGTATGTAAGTAATACTGATGTTATTACTTTATCATGAAACAACTAAAGAAGAAGAAGTTGAAGAAGAAAGAAATTGAAAAGATCGGTAATGGATATTACCTCTTCTGTGGAACGCCTCTTTGAATCCTCCACTTAGGGAACTAAGATTGGTCTTTTAAGAAGACCAGGACCTCTAGTATTATTCTAGGGAAGTGTAGAGGAGAAAATGGCAGGGGTTGGCCGAGCTTGAGTGCTCAATTTGGTGTGAGGAGGAGGGGGAGGAGGCGTCCTTTTATAAGGGAGGAGAGGGGCACCTTAAAAATATCTCAAAATATTATTTTATATTAAAGTCAAAATCGGTTTATAATGGTTCCAAAGGGTCTTATTTAGAAGCTAAAGTGGGGATGGGTCGAAATCCTATCATCCAATAGGATTTAGACAAGTTTAGGGTATTATTTTAACCTTATCAATTAGATTTAACCCTAAGTTAAATAATTTAACTTTTACCGTGTCTTTTTGTTTTCTTACACTATATGGTTAATACACTTACTATAACATGCCAAACGAACCCCAAATTGTTTATATATATATCCTTATCTAAGTCATTTGGCCGAACCTTAGATTTTTAGGAATAAAATAACAATTAATAATATAATATTTGATTTAAAAACTATTTTGTGTCAATTTTGACACTATTTGATATATGATTTTTGTGAAAGTCATAACAGAATTATATATTCGAACCAAGTTTATTAAATCAACACTAATATATCATAGTAACCTATAAAATTAATGGAATTCATAAAAAGTCTCAAATTACATTCAGTTTGGTGTTTATAACATCAATTATGTCAATATTTCACTAATAAGATAATTACTGCATCATCTTTGTGTCATAAATAAATTAAATTATTTGATGTCTAAAAATTACAAATAAAATACCATTATGTAGGAAATATTTTTAGCTTTCTAATGAATATTTACAATCTAATTTATCTTATGTATAACCCTATATTAAAAATGTTTTAGTAAATAAACTTTGATTTTAACTCTTTTAACTCTTCTTTGAATTAAATAATAATAAATGTCCTAATCTAATCCAAGTGGGCCTAAATGGTCATATTTTATTCCTAAGCTTATTTTTGGTCGAATTACACTTGTCCAATAGAATTAGGACATGTGTTAGGGTAATAGTAATATCATATTTACCCTTAGTTACCCTATTTACTATTAACAGCGGTAAAAAAAAGTAAAAAGTTACTATTCACCAAAAAATTATTTTTATCTCATTGAACCACATTTTACTTACTGATATCAACCGTGTCTGTCGGATTTTCGAAATTCCATTCACAGAAGCGGTAAAATTAAGTTTTATGCAAAATTCAGTTTTTAACCTACCACTTAGTGGTTTCACTATTCATCAAAAATTGATGTTTTTCAGAAAAATGCCAAAATTTCACCCTAAGCTATAATTGATATTCCGAATTCAAAAATGATTTCTATTTTACAAAATTACCAACATATAAGTTGCATTAATTAAATTAATTTCCGTTGTCACAACAAATAGCGTGTTTTTAAGAGATAATAACTATCAAAAGATTGACACTTGTTTATAACTGCTTTAAATGTGAAATTACATCCAATGACCAACATTGTATTAAATTGTAAAAATATATTCTAAATATACTTTAAAACCACTCAAATTAATAATTTATCAATATTAATTATTTTGATTAAAAAAGTTGTTATTAATTAAAATTTAGTAATTTTCACTATTCATCAGAATATGAAAGTTATCCGAAATGTACCAAAATTTCACCTTAGGCTAAATTCGATACTCTGAATCCAAAAATGAAATCCATTTTGAAAAATAAAATTTACAAAATTTCAAAAAGTGGTTATTACTATTCATAACGGCTAGTTTTAATAACATTTTAATAGCATATCGCTGTTTAGTGAAACTCGTTATTGCGTACTACACACGCTATCGAGGAAGGTCGCGATTGCGTGTAATGCAAGGCAAGTCAAGGATGTGTTGTGCAAGCTCCTTTTGGTGTAGTGTACAACAAAAGACATTAGTGAAATAAAAAGAATATTTTTCATAAAATCTCGGGCTGTTACATTCTACCCCCCTTAAATTGAATTTCGCCCTCGAAATTCGTCGGGGTTATAAATGGTTTACTATTCTAAAGTTTCTTTAATAGAATCCCACATCGTAAAAAGGAATACCAAAACTTGGCTTTAAAAACTAAAGTATGAAATGTAACGATTACCCAAATAAACTAATCGATGGGTTTCCACATAGGTAAAAATATGGATATGGACGAGAAATCTAACCATCATGTTCTGATGGATAGTGGTAGAGAACATGGCTATGGAAAAGCCAGTAATCACAAATCCATAGATTTGTGATGATATAAGGTACCATCTTATTCATCAGGTATAAGATCACTAGGACAACATTTTTGTTTTTCAAGATCATTTCCCTAAAGTTGAAATTTTGAATTAGAATAAATACTTAATTTATTTTGGTACAATCTCACTGTTGTTCGTGCCTTGAACAATTTATACTTCATCTCTTAAATAAATGAAGTTGAATTTGTTATTCTTGAAGTGTTAGCAGATTATGTGATAGAACGACGGGTCATTCCATCTGTCTAAAACAAAAGGTTAGCAAAAATTATATACATAAGTCGGTCTATAGTGAGATTAATCATATATGGTTCCTAAAATGGACTCATACTTCATATATCATACTGCTTAATATAATAAAACTAGTTTCTACTAAACAGGGACTTCCTGTAGGCCAGTGGTAGGCGATAAAGGCCAGTCGCACTTCGGTTGTGGGTTCGATTCCCACAGCCTTGTCCGACGCGATGGGCTGTCGCCCGTCCTGCAGGTTGTCCTTTTTCTAAAACTATATTACAATAACATCTCATCAATAATATCGAAAAAACTTCTATCCTTAAACAATACTAACTTATGTCCATTCCAAACTTTAGGCTTATCCATAATACTGCAGTCCACTCTCATAACATAGTGAAAACGATTACCAGAGATTTAACACCATCGTCGATCCCCATATATCATAAGATATGTTTTGTTGGTCACATCCCAAACATTCAAAGTCCTTAATCATGTATTCTATTGAATACCTTAGTGAAAACATGAATGCAGTTAAAAGTTAACACTTTCCACATACCAAAATCCTCAAAATTCTATATACTCAAACCATGATATCACTTAGTCCTTATATCAATCATGAGCTCATGAATACTGTTAAACATTTCATTTTCTCGTTTTCCCTTCATTATGCGCATAATATCTCAATCACTTTGAATACCACATTAGACCAATACATAAATATTCCAATATTCCATGATACAACATTATTTTGGAATCCCATTACATAAAAACTTAATCATTCCACCACATCGTTGTCATATTCAACATTGCCAATAGTGATCGCATGTGACTTCCCATTGTCCTTTGCCTTAAGCGGTTGGTCATGTCGATCATCACTAACCCTTGGATTAGGGCATTTATTGGCATAATGTCCCATCTCCTTGCACTTGAAGCATTGAAGTGTTGGTTGTGCGTTCTCTGCAGTGTTTGCTTTGTTCACATCATTAGAAACCCTTTTTCCATTACTTCGACACTCAGCTACTCGATGACCTTCTTTTCCACACTTAAAACATTTTCTAGTCCCTTTAAGACAATATCCACCATGCTTTTTTCCACACTTTGTGCATAAGGGAACATTCATCTTCTTTTCACCATTATTCTGAGATTTCTCCTTGAACTCCATCTTTCGTTTCTTGTCAAAACCATGAGATGGATATGTAACACCAACTTCCATTTCTACCTTGATAGCACAACGTACAATTTCTTCATAGCTACTGAAGTCTCTTATAGCTAATGCCCTTCGAAGACTTGGTTTTAAGCCACTGAAAAATCAATCAACTTTACTTTCAGGTTGGATGATAATGCCAGATGCATACCTTGCATGTATTGTAAAATTCGCTTCGTATATACCAACAGATTCATCATCATTTTGCTTTAGTTCAAGAAACTCCTTCTCCATCTTTGTTCGGAGAATACGAGGGAAGTACTTATTGAAAAATAAGTTCTTGAACTCATCCCATTCCATGGACTCAATTTCATCTCTTGGCCTCGTATTCTTGATAAGATTCCACCATTGATCAGCTTCACCTTCCAAACGATATACTGCTAAGATGACTTTATCATGTTCAGAACATTGAAGAACTGAAAATATCTTTTCAGTGGTACTGATCCATTGTTCAGCAACAAGTGGATCAGAAGACCCACTGAAAGAAGGTGGACGTTGCCTCATGAAGGACTCAATAGAATACTGTTCCCTTCTCTGCTCATTTGGAAGTCCAGAATGATTCATAGCTTGTGTAAGTATAGCAATAAGATTTTGCACTCCATCTCCCATAACATTTGTTTGTTCAGGAGGACAACCATTGCATTGTCCATTGCATTGATCAACACGGTTCCTTCGGGTTCCAGCCATCGTCTAAAACCCAAAAAGAATAGTGTGAGAGACAAAAATCATGCTAGGGAAAACAACATAATAAAGGGGGAGTACCTTCAATATCTAACATCTTAGGTTTAATTCTATGATCGTTAGTGTAGTTCTAGTACTATAACCTATACGTATACTTAGCCTTAGGGACATCCCTAGACATACCGTAGAAATATCTCTAGGGATCTCACTAATGTTTTCGCATCCTAGTTTCCAAAGGTTGACTAAACCTTTCCTCTGATACCAACTGTAGAGACCCGAAGCTTGACGTACATGGACATTACATTACTTTTGCGGAATACTTAGTACATAGCAAAAACACACACATACATGGACCATAATAGTTTAGTGTCTTTGGAAACTCGGAACGTAATCTGCTAATCGGGGTGAAAGATATTCAACATATCCCATAAAGATCTTCCTTTTTTTTTACCTAAAACCTTTCTTTATATCCTGGGGAAAAGAAAACATAAAAGGGTGAGCTCAAATGCTCAGTAAGGGTAAACAAAAGAAATATCAATCACATCATATTCATAAGAACATAACATTTTGGAAATCATAACCTGCAAAAGAGAGCATAATTTCATAACATGGGATAAATCATGGAAGTGAAATGTAATCACAATAATCATAACATAAAACATGGAACTTTGTGGCATACACACATAATCATAGAGAATCATTTCTTGTTAGTCATGACTCATTGCCAAGACTATCTTAGTGGACAATGTCCCTTTCTGAATCGAGTAACCCTCGTTTCAGTCCTGTTTCACTGAACCGGTATAACCTACCATTTCGGCCATGTCTATCTCATGATATATAAAATCTTTACCCAATGCATTGGAGGGAGATATAGGTCCCACCCATCTCATAATGAATCCTTTCTTATGTGTGCCACATAATCGCATAACACATGTAACAAAAATGGGATTCTTGAAACATCATGACATCATAAATCAATTCATATAAGATAAAGGAATTCATAAACATAATTCCATCACAACATAGTCAAATCAATGTAAAAATATGGATAGAAACATAACCCTTTATTATCTTAGATGGAAAATAATTTTGATAAGACACTTGAATTGAATTCTTGAGGAAAATATCCTTTCTTCTTCAAAATCAATTTCTTTTCACAAAACATCATGCAATTTTAAAAGAAAGAGATTTTATTGAAAATAGTCATGAAATCTTTTAGAGGAAGCTTCATGAAAATAAGGCTTTATAAAACAGTAGAAATCCGTTCGTGCCGTATAAGTTAAAAAAAACATTCTTCGTACTTTTGTCGAAAAAGTCAAAAAGTACCTCGTACGAAAAACGACAAAAGATTCCTTTCATATCTTTTACTAAAAACTCACCAAAGGGTAAAATTGGATTTAAACAATTGTAGTTGGATGGAAATAAAATTACATATTGAGGAAACATAGATGTGGATGATAAGATACACCCCAGTAAATACCAATGTATAAACAATCTCGAATAAAAATGAGATTGTGATATTTCCCTTACCTTAGGTCCGATTTGCTTTGTTCGTGTCCGAAGCTCCTGTATAATGGTTTAAATAATGTTATTGACTTATTCCAGAATCATACATATTGATTTGATATCATATATGGTCATATTATTAGCTTCTTGTTAGTAATATTTCATTGTTACTTGTTACTCGGGTCTTTATAACTTTTTGTTCTTATGCGTGTTTTGTCGAATAAATCCTTATTCTTATCTTTAGGTTATAGGTAATTCATTTCAAGAATGGTATTAGTGTATTATATACCATATTCATTCATTCAATTCATTTATATAATCATTATGAAATTAAGATCATGTAGAACGAGTCGCATCACATCGTGGAGACGGTATTCCGTACGTACGCACGAGTGATGATATCGTTCCTATGATCATGGAATTGTATTGGAGTATATATATATTATTTCAGTATCAATATTACTTCATAATAATCATATATAGTTACTCATTACACCATTATACCCATCCTTGTAAGGTGATGGTGAAAAATAGATTACACCACGGCGTGGAGACGGTATTCCGTACGTACGCACGCGCGGTGATTTCATTTTTCCGTAGGATGGATAGAAGGTGAATTAGGGTTGTTTCATATTTATAATAACATATCAGTATGTAAGTAATACTGATGTTATTACTTTATCATGAAACAACTAAAGAAGAAGAAGTTGAAGAAGAAAGAAATTGAAAAGATCGGTAATGGATATTACCTCTTCTTTGGAACGCCTCTTTGAATCCTCCACTTAGGGAACTAAGATTGGTCTTTTAAGAATACCAGGACCTCTAGTATTATTCTAGGGAAGTGGAGAGGAGAAAATGGCAGGGGTTGGCCGAGCTTGAGTGCTCAATTTGGTGTGAGGAGGAGGGGGAGGAGGTGCCCTTTTATAAGGGAGGAGAGGGGCACCTTAGGAATATCTCAAAATATTATTTTATATTAAAGTCAAAATCGGTTTATAATGGTTCCAAAGGGTCTTATTTCGAAGCTAAAGTGGGGATGGGTCGAAATCCTATCATCCAATAGGATTTAGACAAGTTTAGGGTATTATTTTAACCTTATCAATTAGATTTAACCCTAAGTTAAATAATTTAACTTTTACCGCGTCTTTTTGTTTTCTTACACTATATGGTTAATACACTTACAATAACATGCCAAACGAACCCCAAATTGTTTATATATATATCCTTATCTATGTCATTTGGCCGAACCTTAGATTTTTAGGAATAAAATAACAATTAATAATATAATATTTGATTTAAAAACAATTTTGTGTCAATTTTGACACTATTTGATATATGATTTTTGTGAAAGTCATAACAGAATTATATGTTCGAACCAAGTTTATTAAATCAACACTAATATATCATAGTAACCTATAAAATTAGTGGAATTCATAAAAAGTCTCAAATTACATTCAGTTTGGTGTTTATAACATCAATTATGTCAATATTTCACTAATAAGATAATTACTGCATCATCTTTGTGTCATAAATAAATTAAATTATTTGATGTCTAAAAATTACAAATAAAATACCATTATGTAGGAAATCTTTTTAGCTTTCTAATGAATATTTACAATGGAATTTATCTTATGTATAACCCCATATTAAAAATGATTTACTTATTATACTTTGATTTTAACTATTTTAACCCTTCTTTAAATAAATTAATAATAAATGTCCTAATCTAATCCAAGTGGGCCTAAATGGTCATATTATATTCCTAAGCTTATTTTTGGTCGAATTAAACTTGTCCAATAGAATTAGGACATGTGTTAGGGTAATAGTAATATCATATTTACCCTTAGTTACCCTATTTACTATTAACAGCGGAAAAAAAAAGTAAAAAGTTACTATTCACCAAAAAATTATTTTTATCTCATTGAACCACATTTTACTTACTGATATCAACCGTGTCTGTCGGATTTTCGAAATTCCATTCACAGAAGCGGTAAAATTAAGTTTTATGCAAAATTCAGTTTTTAACCTACCACTTAGTGGTTTCACTATTCATCAAAAATTGAAGTTTTTCAGAAAAATGCCAAAATTTCACCCTAAGCTATAATTGATATTCCGAATTAAAAAATGATTTCTATTTTACAAAATTACCAACATATAAGTTGCATTAATTAAATTAATTTCCGCTGTCACAACAAATAGCGTGTTTTTAAGAGATAATAACTATCAAAAGATTGACACTTGTTTATAACTGCTTTAAATGTGAAATTACATCCAATGACCAACATTGTATTAAATTGTAAAAATATATTCTAAATATACTTTAAAACCACTCAAATTAATAATTTATCAATATTAATTATTTTGATTAAAAAAGTTGTTATTAATTAAAATTTAGTAATTTTCACTATTCATCAGAATATGAAAGTTATCCGAAATGTACCAAAATTTCACCTTAGGCTAAATTCGATACTCTGAATCCAAAAATGAAATCCATTTTGAAAAATAAAATTTACAAAATTTCAAAAAGTGGTTATTACTATTCCTAACGGCTAGTTTTAATAACATTTTAATAGCATATCGCTGTTTAGTGAAACTCGTTATTGCGTACTACACACGCTATCGAGGAAGGTCGCGATTGCGTGTAATGCAAGGCAAGTCAAGGATGTGTTGTGCAAGCTCCTATTGGTGTAGTGTACAACACAAGACATTAGTGAAATAAAAAGAATATTTTTCATAAAATCTCGGGCTGTTACAAAACTTATTCCATTCAAACATTTATACTTATCCAAAATAATTCTGTCCAAACACAGAGTCTAAAATTTATAAGGAAGATAAACCAAATGAAAATATCTTTTTCAACGTAATAACATACGAAAACTTTCATTATCTATTCAATTAAAACATGGTAACACCATGAATAACCATTAAACTATAGTGATTACATTCATTCTCCCTTAATCCATATAAAATACTAGATATATTCCTTATATCCAAAATTTAGAATATTCCCACAATGATTGAATAAACAAACCATTAATCAGATCCAAGGTAGTAAAGAGTATCCAATATAATTTATCCAAATCAACTATCTCTTATTCTAAAATCACTACCTCAGTATCGGGACCATATTATGGTTTACCGTACCTTTAACCATGTATTATCCAAAAATATTAACCTGAATCATTGTCACTTTACTTTATACCATACAATATGAAATCCTTAATGAAATAGTACTGTATTACAATCTTTCTTTATTTCTATAATCCATATATACAGTACATCGTCGATACAATACTCAAATTAAATAATTATTTAATAAAAACATAATAAAACTATTAATTTCTCTTCTTCTAAAGTAGTATCATAACATGATTATTATCCAATGGAATCATTTGGGGAATACTATGATGATTTGGACATTGATTCATGTAGTGTCCCAACTTCTTACTGAATAGGAATTGTACTTTTGAAACATTTTTCTTACCCTCAAAATCATGTACTTGGAGTCCTTTTTCTCCACACATCTAACAAACTCCCATTCCTTTCAAGCATTTTCCAAGGCGATTCATTCCACAGTTATCACATATGGGTATATCCTTCTTTCCCCTATTCCTTTTATCTATCCTTATCTCCACCATCGATTTATTCTATTACTTCCTTTCAAAGTAATAGGACTCAGAGAATTGTTTACATATTATATTAACACGTGATATTATATCTTCATAGAAATAGAATACGTGGGGGACTATTCCCCTTTAAAATGTTTATTTAATACTATGAAAGATATAATCCTTATTAATATTTTGATCAAGCATATTATTGGATTTAACATTCCTTCGACTAGGAACCATATACAAACAATAGCTTACACTAGTTTAGTTTATGAATCAAAATACATAATTCCAAACTTGTTAAACACATAACATAAATTGAACAGTTTATGGATATAATCCATAATTATAAAAATGTTTTCATTGAGGACGTATTAACTCATAAATCCTTTATAGTGGTTTTGTAAATGAAATGTAAATTATCCTAAGAATATCCTCTGGGAGTGTAGTAACCAATAGTGCAGCAAGGCCCGTTGTCGTGTACCAGGATAACCCGGGTCAAGACCGAAACTCCTTGTTCATGTTTTTACTCCTAGGTACATCTGTGCCAGCGCTGCCTCTATATACTCATATCCAAACAAGGATGTATTTCCTGGAAAATTTACAAAATCATTACATTAGCATAATTCATGAAAGTTCTTATATACTAATCATCAATTTCTATTTTAGAGTAATGATCTCTAATCAAAGTTTTTCTAAATTTAATTTCCAAGGTGTGTACTAAACATTTTCTTCTTCCAACTGTAACACTCCAACCTTAATTACCCAGAATCAGTGCATTATTACATAACATTGGCATGATAGAATGAAATCATTTCTCAGAAGACTGATCAGTTTAATGGTCTTGAAAATATATTACATACATGAACGTTACATTACACATTCAAAAATAATACACAATATAAATGATCCTTTGAAAATTCCTTTAATCCCAAAGAATTACCCCACTTATCTATCATAATACACTTCTCGGAATCCTGGGAAAATAAATCATAAGAAAGGGGTGAGCTCAAATTCTCAGTAAGGGTAAGAAATACAATATAAGATAACAAAATCATTAGGCATGGTAAATAATTGAAAACAGATGCCTTTACAAATAATAAAATTAACACTTTATATTATGAATATGAGATGAGTAAATAATTCCATAATAAAACATTGTAATGGTATTCTACTAGTCGAATAACCACATGAACCATCAATAATATTTTCATAATGAGGGAATGTATAATTCCAGACATTCTGAATCAACTTGTGAAGGCCTCATCCAAGACGTCTAATAATGATTTAGGTCTCTGCCAAAACCATATGTCAAATTGGGATATTCCTAGACCAATTCCACGTCTAATTGTCTTATAAGACCTATCAATGCACCGAAGAGCTATAGAAGGCTCCACCAGTCAATTAATAAGTCTAATACATTCAACATAGGAAATGGTTCTGACATAACATAAACATTCGTTTTAAAACTAGCATAAGAAATGTCAATAGTTTAACCGTAAACCATTAAATGTATAAAAATAACACTTCTACAGTCAAATATATCACAAAACGTCCAATAAGATATGGAATATTTATATCATAATAATTCAACTTCAAAAAAGTTTAAAATCCATCAAGGGATGTTGACATAGATAAAAAAGATTTGTACAACACTTTGAGGGAATTGTCCATTTGTCATCAAAACATTTAAATGTCACACATTTATATAGGAATTAATTTAAAATATATTTTTGAATAAAAGTGTCCCATAACACTTTGAAATGTTTGAAAAGAATTATAATTTGAAAACATTCATTTTGATATATATAAATCATTCAAATCAATTTTGAAAACATGGACATTAATTAAAAGGATGTAGAATGATAAATCGTTAAAACATTTAAAATGATGATCCACTTAAGAAGACCCACCCATAAAACCATAAAAGATTAATTTTGAAAACACTTTAATTAAATATGGTTATCTTTGATAAATACTTCCCAATAAATAAATACACATAAACAAACCCGGATAATAATGAGATTGAGGAAATAACACTTACTTTTCCCTTTCCTTTTATCGAGGGTACGTTTAACCTCATGTATAATGAACATAGTATTTTATTAAATTATACTAGAACCATATTCATCTTTATAATTTATTATTTCTTAAATGATTCGTTCATTACTTTATACTACCCATTTAATAATGATTTCCATGTTAAATATACATTTCAGGTAATAATCACTTTCTTTACCGTACGTGCATTAACTTGTTATTATTGATTGTATAATTTGGATCCTGATTTAAATACATATAGAATTTATAAAATTATTTATATATAATATTTATATTGAATATAAATATGTATACTAGATAGATATATGAAATGGAAAGGACATCTTATGGAGACGGAAGGTCGTACGTATGTATAAATGTTGTTTTGGTTTTTATATCGCATTGAATTTAAGTAAGTGAATAATATATAAGTAAGTACGTAAACACATTTATATATATATGTGTCTATTAAGTAGAATTATAATGTAATATATTACATATTTATTAATATTATATATTATTTTAATCATCGTTGAATGGTGAATGTGGAAATGAATCGCATCGCGTCATTGAGACGGTAATCCGTACGTACGCACGTGGAACAATATCATTATATTGATAGTGAAATATAATGTAATTGTTTGGTATATTTTATATATATAAAATTATTAAAATTTTATATTTATTATTCACATCAGTTATACTCATTATTATACCCATCCAATTAATGTAGTGTTCTAATAATAAATTACACCACGACGTGGAGACGGTAAGCCGTACATGCACTCATATGGTGACTTGGTCATTTATAGGATGGATAGAATAACGAATATGGTTGTAAAATTTTTATATTAAATTAATGATAAATATAAGATACTTGATTTATTATTTTATAATGGAAACAACAAAGATAGAGGAATTTGAAGAAGAAAATAACTTGAAAGATGGTGGTGAAATTTTTACCTCTTCTTCGGGTGTTTCCTTTTGAGTTGATCAAAAGGAATCCGTAGGATTAATTTATGATCAATGTAAGGCCTCGAATTCTAAAAGATGAATGTTTAGAGGATATTTGGGCTTGTTTTGTCCAAGACAAATGGATTTTGAGGTGTGAAATTGAGAATATAGGATGTACCATTTTATAAGAGAGGTGATGGTCACTTTAGGAAAAGTTGGAAATATTATTTTATGATAAAATAATTTTCAGTTTCTATTTTCTCCCAAAATATATATTTATATACATAGGTTCTTATAGATATAAATTCTATCAACCATTAGGTTTTATAAAAGTTTAGGTAACCATATTAACCTTATCGTTTAGATTTAAATCTTGGTCAAATTGTTTAACTTTTACATTGTCTTGTTGTATTCTTACATAAATAGTAAATAAACATACTATAAACAACCTAGATAACCTTAAGTGGTTCATTAATGAAATATATAATATTATTTAATACCATTGGATGAACCATATATTTTTAGGAATATTATATCAACCAATAATATAGAATTTGTTTTAAAGATTATTTTATATCAATTTTGAAACTATTTGGTATTTGGTTTTAGTGAAAGTCATCACAACTTGATTAATCCAAAAAAGACACATTTAATCAACCCTTTCATGTCATATTCACCTAGAAAATTCGTGGATGTCATAAAAACTTTGAAATTATATTTATTTTAATATTTATAATATCATTTATTTGATTCTTTCATTAATATGGTAATTACTGCATCATCATTGTGTCATAAATAAATTAAGTTATATAATGTCTTAAAATTATAAATAAAATACGATGATGTAGGAAATATTTTTATCTTTCAAATTTATATTTATAGTCGAATTTATATTGTGTGTAAACCATAATAAAAAATGGTTTAGTTATTAAACATTGAATTTAACTCTTTTAACTCTTCTTCAAAGAAAATAATAATAAATTTCCTAATCTAATTAAAGTGGACCAAAGAGGAACTTTTTTTATTCCTATGGTTTTTTTTGTAGAATACTTATTATCCAATAGAATTAGGACATTTGTTAGGGTAATTATGATCTCATTTTCAACGTTAATTACCCTATTTACTTTTTAACATGGTAAATAAAAGTCAAAAGTTTCTATTCACAAAAAAATTATTTTAAACTTATTGAACCTCATGTTACATACTAATATCAAATATATCTCTCAGATTTTTGAAATTAAACTTATTGAAGTGGTAAAATTAAGTTTTATACAAATATGAAAATCCTCCTAGGAGGTGGGTAAAAGATGGTAAAAACCACAATAAAATATTTATATATTTAAACTTATTATAAAATGACTCCAATGAATTAAATTGAACTTATATATGTATTATGTATCTAATTTTCCATTTTAAAAATTTAAATAAATTAAATAGTTATTTAAATAAAAAGTTGGTTTTAACTAATAACGTAGTGTTATTCAAAAAAATTTTATAATTAAAACTTTTTATAAAAATAACAAAAATTAACTGTTACCTAATTTTGATATTATGAATTTCAAAATGAAGTGTATTTTACCATATTCAAACATAGAAGTTTCATTTATTAATTTCAAATTATATATTATTCTCTAAACAAAAAAAGGGTTTTTAAAAAGTAAAAACTATCAAAATATTTACATGTGTTTATGTCAAATTTAAATGTGAAATTACTTTTAATGAAAAAAATTGTATTGAATGATAAAAATATAATCTATTTTTTCATAAAAACCATTCAAAATCATAATTAAACTCTATAAATTATTTCGATTAAAATAGATTTTTTCTATTAAAACGTAGTATTTTTCACTATTCGTAAAAATATGAAAGTAATCAGAAAAGTCCTCAAAATTTATCCAAAATAAATTTTTATGTCCCTCTTTTAAAAAATAATTTAATTTAAATAAATTAAATATATAAAAGTGTAAAATATTGCTTTTAAAATGTGTTCACTATTTAAAATTTGTAAAATTGAATTTTTTGAAAAATACTTCTTTTATCTAAAAAAATTAATTTGTTCTTATATTATGTCTTAGAAAAACATAATATTAATGTTAAAATTATAAAGAGTATATAATATTCAAAATATAGTTAATAATATTAATAAAATATTTTTCAATGTCTAGTGTGGTATGATGTGGTGCGCTCAAACTCGATGTTGCGTGTAGCACAAGCTATGAGTTACTTTAATGAGATAACGTACTATGAAGTCCTGGGGTGTTACAAGAACCATGCCCACTATTAGTATCCAGTTATGGAATTATTTTCTTGAAATATCCACATAATATAATCCTTAAAAAATCTCAGAATTCCATGAATACATACCACAAATAATAACATAGGGTGTAGTTCTCTAATCAACGGTTTGTTAATCTTGTTTCCATGTTTTCTACATATCTTCCATTGGTAAAAATGTAAGGACCCAACTCCAGTTTCCTAATGTTGGTAACTTATTTTATTACATTTCCATATAAAATAGAAATATGAATCCCAAAGGACCTAATATTTTATTAGCTTTGGAAACATGATACAGACGTAGGGTCATCATTAAAACATGAAAGGAAAAACAATTTTAAAACTCATTTGAAAACATCCACATATCCTAGGTTGTTTCTTCATGTCATCCATAATAAACCTCTTCATGTCCTGAGAAAATGAAACATAAGAAAGGATAAATATTAAATGCTCAGTAAGGATAAGAAATATATTTTAAAATATCATAAACATAAACCTTATTCTTGTTGAATAACTAGAAAAACACGACTTTTAAAATGAACCCGAACACATTATGGAAGAAATAAAAGCATAAAAACTAATTCCATAAGGAATAATAATCTTTGGTTTTGTACTAGTTGAATAACCTCATGACCATTAAATTACCAGTTTCATAATGAGGGAATGCATTATGTCATACATCATAAACATATCATCAAGACCCCATGCCAAGACCATAAATAATAATTTTGTCATGTCATTGTGCAAAGACCATAATTTATCTAATGAGACCTACCTATGCATCGATGGAATATAGAGGGAACCACGAGTAAGTTACATAGTCAAATTAATATCTCATATGAATGAGGATGAACATAAACAACATATACAATCATATTGAAACTATCATATGTTATGTAAATAATGTTCCCCAAATATTAATAATTAACTCTAATTATTCAGAGGAATTTGTTGAATAATTTTAAGATAGTACATCCATTGTAAAACTAATTATAACTCATTCAATTAAGTATACTATATTATATCATACATAAAAATAAAAAAAAATTAGAAATAAATGAAGATACTCTTATAAAATCATACAGTTATTCTTGAGATTAATATTCTATTACATTGAAATGAATAGGTCATTGGTTAATGAATTTGTATAAAACTAGAAGTGAAATAATATAGTTTTTAAATTATAAAATGATTGATTTTATAAAGATAATGGTTTAAAAAACATATTTTAGAGTTCCCTTGATAATAGGTAATAATTAGAGAATTTCCCTTGAATCAGGCTTGTATTTCGGGAAGGGTTTTTGAAAAAACATTTTAAAACTTATAACATCCCATTATTGAAAAATGGGTTCTCATTAATAAAAATATATATAACATTATAAAATAATATAGGAGATGTAGATATGGAAAATATTAATTTAATAGATGTAATTATATAAAAATAGTAACCTGAATGAAATTGGAGGTTCGGGTAGAAAACCCTTACCTTATGTTTGATGGATGCTATTCACATGATCTTAATGACCCGAATAATAAAATTTCTTAACCTAAATTAATAATTCTAAATCCTAAAATAAATATAGTTGATTTATAATAACCTTATTATGTTCATTCGTGGAATTTTTATTGTTATGATATTCAATTTCATTGTTTGAGTGCATTTCTGTCCTAGGTTTTCATGATTGTTTAACTTATATTGATATATGAATAAACATGTAGAATGAAAATTTCTTCCTATAATATAAGTTTCAAGTTATTAATTAACAAGAATAATATTAAAAGGCAATAAAATATGATCTTTTATTGGGAGTGGATATGAATAATTATAAAAATATTTAATGACAATAGTCAGGTTTAATTAGAGGTTTTTGACAACAACGAACTCATTTTGATTGATAAATAAATTTCATGAGTACAAAAGCACTCATCAACCATTGATGTTACATAATATATATATATTATTGTTTGGTTGAACCATAATAATGGTTTTATGACCCTAATTTAATATGGTAATAGAAATTAAAACCCCTTCATCCTTGAATGTTGTAAATTAGCACATCTCGTATGGAGCTTTTTACTCCTAGCATAAAAAAGGGTAAATGATATATGATTATAAATTATTCCATAATAATAAAAAAATATGAGTATATTTAATATATTGGGGGTTTAATAAAATGTGTATTAGGATATTTGAGGATTGAAAAGAAAACAAAATAAGATTAGATGAATGTATATTAATTGAAAAGATGAATTCACATCTTGATGTAATCTTCCTTAAGTGCCTCTTTAGGGGAGATGATTTGGAATTTTTATGAGTCCAAGGGAATATGGATTTGGGGGAGAATCTTTGGATGAGATTTTAAAATAATTTTTACACGGTTAGAAGCATCAGACGAGTGAGGTGATGAGGGAAGTGTTGGTAGTTTTTATAGTGATGGAGAGGATGGTTCTCTTACTAATTTAATAATTATTTTTTTATTATTCCATTGGATAGGACATTGAGGAGATTCAGTGAACAAAAATTATATAACGTGAATTTCATTTTAATCCATTGGTTCTCTCATCAGTGATGATGCTTAGAATATTGTATTTTACTCATAATGTTTATATATGGTAAATTACTGTATTTCTCTATTCATCAAAAATTTATGTATTTTTGAAAATTCCCTAAAAGTCACCATAACAATTTTTAACATGTACAATAAAAAAATGAATACCATTTTCTACAAATAAATTTCTAAATATGTGAAATTTAAATTTTTGATTAATATAATTATTTACCTGAAAAATGTAGATTTTATATTTAAACCCGCTTTTATAATAGTTTCGATAAATAACTATGGTCTTATAAAATTATCCTAAAATTATAGGGCAACAAAATATTTTTTTTGGAAAACATTTTATGAAAACCAATTTATTAATTTAATATTTTAAATAAATATTTATCACTAAAAAATTTATGAATACATATTTAAAAATTTTGTTAATATTCTACTTCATTTGTAAGGTTCCTAAATTTTATTTATACATTTATCTGTGAGTTTACTATTCATAAGGGTATATTACTATTCATAAGGGTTTGTTAATTTTCATAAGTATAGGATAATACTATAAAAAAATAATTTTTCACTATTAGAGTCCAAAAATCATAGCGAACACAAAGGTTTATGTCATATTTTAAAAATATAACTCACAGAAGTGGAAAATGATAATTATTTGCTCGGTAATAACAAGGTTCTATTTTTTAGAGACATAATTTTTAATGAATTCAATATTAAATTTATTTGTAAATCCCTGTTTTGTTACAAAACTCATATCACTAATTTCAACTACTTTCTTTGTTATTTTTTAATCATTTCATTAATTTCATTCTTTTTTTCTATTTTTGTTTTCAAAAAACCAATTTATAAAAATCATGTTTTTTGCCTAATTTTAAGGTATCAACTTAATATTTCTGAGATACACTCTGGAGATAACTCAGAATGAGGAAATTTATACATTTTAATTTAATAACCAATTTAATTCTACAAACATTAATATGCACATTTCAATCATCATTTTCAATCCAAACACATATCTTGAAGTAGTGGATCATGTTATGCCAGTCAAAATTGACTTGGAAGTTATGTATAGTTTTCATAATGAACAAATACCCATGGTCTTGAGAAGTTGGGTCTAGTATAAGAGGAATAGAAAATTTGATGAGTAGAAGAAGCAATAGGTGTTAGCTCCTGTTATCTATCCTGAAAAGCTTCATCTGTAACCACTGGTGGTGTTCCAATCATGTTCCATATATATGGAGCCCCTAGACATGAATGGACTGATGGTTCAACTCTAACTAGGTTTTGACAATAATATGTAATTTTGGGGAGTCTATGTTGGTTTTGTAGAAATGATATCCTATATATGGGTGGTGAAGACTCCATAGCCAATATGGTGTTGAAATCTCATTGAGAACCATATATAAGAATGGTTTATCATTTTTGTTGTAATGGTGTTAGGGCCTAATCTACTATTTGATAAAGTTATCTTAAAAATGATTTGTAAGTTCGAATTCATTCCTAGGAACTGTAATAGATTATTCAAATTCATGAAATTTTTAAAGCACTAGTGGAATTAGATATAGGCCCCAAAATAGATATAGGTAGTATTTTTTTTGAATCATCGGTTTATATTATATAATTTGATACTAGTTATTCTAATACATTTATTTACAAACATCCTGCAAAAATATGAAAATTACCAATCAACCTTATGAATTGTTATATATAGTTGGTTACACCACCCAAAACAAGTTGATGGAGGGTTTCAAATTTAACTTTGGTTCTCTCTCTCTATGTCAGGTATTGAATTAGAAGGGGACAATTTGTTTTTCTAAATGGATCTATTTAGAATTATAATGGGAATGGATATGATGATTCATTTAAAGGATAATGTTGATTTTTATTAATGGTGGGTGACGAAGATGGAACCCAATGGTAGAACTCGCGTCTTAGACGGTGTGTAGGATAACCAATCAGGGCGTGTCATTCCTCTACATCAAGATTTAAGAATCCACATTTTCAGGTATCATATGTTATGGTGGAGGATGATGTTATATGTTTCTAGAATGGGTTTCCAAAAATAGTTGATGATTTTCCAGATGTGTTTCTAGATTATTCCTCCAGGAAGTGTCGAGAGAGGTATGTGGAGTTCACTATTTATTTGGCACAAACCGATATCTCTTACCTCGTATTTTTTCCCCGGTTTATTGAGGGAGTTATTGATAATTATATATTATTTGGAATAAAATGGTATCATTTTTTTGTGAATCTTACTTATGGATTCCAGAGTCTTATTTTCTATAATGATAGAGGATCCCTCCTATTGTGCATTGATTATTGGAAGTTGATCAGGGTCCCAATCGTGAATTAATACCCATGGGCCCACATCGATGACCTATTTGATCATCTCAATTGAGATAGATGGTCTTCCAAGATTGACCAATGCTCCAGGTACCACCGGATTACTGTTATAGTGGAATACATTGCATAAATATATTTCTAATGAAGATATGGACACATTTAGTATTTGGTCATTCCATTCGGGTTGAAAAATACCCAATATGATTTTAGAGAACATATGAATTAGGTTTTCCATATGTAATAAGAATACTGTGTTGTGGGTTTTTTAGACGGAATCCTATTATTCTCCAGGGCAGAGGAAGATCATGGTAATTACCTAAGTGTTACTCTAGGAACTATTTGGTTGCAACATCATTATTCTATGGTATCTATGTTCAACATCTGGATTCGAGAAATAAAATTTCTATCCATGTGATTTGAAAAAATGCAATTTCTACGGACCTTATGAAAATATGAGTAGGGATTTCATGGGAGAAACCAAGGAATGTCATCATGATAAATAGCTTATTAGGCATACTAGGATACTATATGTGGTTTTAAGGGATTTTTCATAGATCACATTTCCAATGGCTGTGAATTACAAAATAGTGGTAAGGTTTCAATAGATACCATAATTATAAGAATCTTTTGAGGAACTAAATCATCGATTGACCACCTAAAATGTTTTGATCCTACTCGAGTCTGTAAAGGGTTGTGTGTTCTATTATGATACATTATATATGGGACTTATGTGTGTATGTTGATGTAGGATTATCATGTTTTATCATATAGCTCTCCCCATCTTTAACCACATGAAATGAATTGTTCATCCCCTCACCTAGATCTGTTTGCAATGATGCATGCCTCGAATACATGGAGCCAATATCTCTTAGGTTATAAATTCATATTTTACCAAGACTATATAAGACAAATAAACGTTTATCCTAGAAGAACATTAATATATGTCATCGCTAATGTGCTATGTAACTTCTGAGATATACATTATGGTTATATATTCCCTAAGAAAAGGAAATGTGGTAGTTGAGGCACAATGAAAGGAGATGTTGTTGAATTCAATGAATGGGACTAGTTATGAGTGTACATTGATGGGGAATACAATGATATTCCCCTAAGGAACCTGGAATATAGTTGAGATGAATGCATTGAAAGTGTTCAGTGGATTCTATATCATATATAGCAGATTTAGGAATAGAAACCTATAAATGAATTATGTAAACTCTATATGTATCTTCTAAATGGCCGGGAGGTTCCCTATTAGTGATAATTGTCTTCTAAGCGAATTTAATTTATCAGGAGTCATTTTTTTGTGCCACTATCTACGCAGAAGGTGGTGATGTTGGGTAGACACCAGTCTTAGTGGGTCCTTCATCCTAGAACAACCAGATTTTCTTATGATGTTGATCTTCAGTTCGATAGTCCGTGTATGAGGTGGGATATCTCTAATATTGAATGATGAGGTTATATTGGTCAACATATTAATGTATATCACTAGAGGCGCTAAGGTATACTTCATCCACTCCCCTCTCATACATGTAAGTGGGATGTGGTAACTATGGACTTTATCATTGGCTAGCCTCAAAAACCCCTATAAGGAATGCCATTTTGATGGTTAATGAACATATGAACAAGTCATCCCATTTCATTTGGGTCAAGGATTCTACCAATTTTGATGAGTTGGGATAGTTTAATGTTCATAATATTTTGAAACTTCATGGTGTAAAATAACCACGAATTTAAGATAGAGAACCTTATTTTAACACTCGATTCAGCGAAGGCCATTATAATGAAATGGGTTAATAGGTCATACCTAGTCTCACATTCCATCCTCAAAAAAAATAACAAAATTAGTGTGAAAAAGATTTAGGAGACATACTCTATGAATGTGTGTATGATTTAAGAGGCTCATGGGATAACCATTTGGGATTGGTAGAATATACAAATAGTAATAGCTACCCATACTATATTAATATATATCCCTTTGTGGATATTAGTGGTCTGACATGTTACTCTCATTAGTTCTAAAAAAAATTTGTGATACTACTTTTATGGTACAAATCCTTCTGCATGATACATCTAATAATGATCAATTAGAAAAGAATTTTTTTAAACTAATTTTCCACTAGAAATCTAATGTCGATAAGTGCTGATGAGACATGTTGTTCTTAGTGGGTGGTTGGGTTTTTAAAAAGGATACACCACGCATGGGACACCATCATTTTTGTAAATAGGTGATTATTATGATGAGGTATGTCACCCCTTTCAAGACAACTAATATAGTGGGTAAGGGGAAATACCATTTTGTACCATTGTAGTTAATGTCATTCCATGATGTGTTCTATGAATCCAAATTGAAAAAGTTTAGACCGAACCCATATCACATTAGGAATTTTGATGAGTTGGAGGTATAATATGATTTTTCTATGTTCAAGCGACTAATGTATATTGTGGATTCCAAAGCATATGTTCTCTGGTGGAAATCCATACCATTGGTTCAGGCCATTGGGAAGAAAAAAATTGATGAGCATGCAATATGTGAATAAATGTATGGGGTGGAGGAGCAATACACACATATATTTTTTGACCAGACATTAAATCGAATTACTAATGGTCGAATTATTTCAGGGTTCAAATAATTATCACACACATGGTGTTATTTTGAGGTATTTTCTCTTTAATTTTCAGTCTTATCATTATTCCATAGATTTCATATTATTTTTTATAGCACCCAAATAATTTATAACTAAATTCAATTTTGAATTCATGAAACCCTAAACCTCTATGAATGAACACATTGTTATAAACATTCCAATTAACATAATTTTTCTACTTCTGGGATTTGAATTTTGAAAAATTGACAAACACCATTGAGATCAGTAAGGTTATTATAGTCTAATAGAATCAACATACTATTTTGGTGAATAGTAACATGAGAATAATGAATATTATTATTCAATTATGAGTAGTAATGTTACCCTTATGAATAGTAAAATAGCCCTTATTAATAGTAACCTCTCAAATGAATGTATAACAGAAAATTTAGGAAACTTATAAATGCGGGTGAATGATTTAACAATTAAAAAATACTTGTTTTAATATTTGTGATTAATAAATATTTAAGAAAAATTTTAAATTAATAATTAAATTTAAATTAATATTATTTTTTATTAAATCTATTCCTATGTCAATATTTTATTTTCTTATGAATTTAGGATAATTTAATGAGTGAGAAGATAATTTTCACAGTGTTATCAATTAAGTTATAATTTCAAAAATTATATCTTTAGAGAAAATGATGATATTGATTAAAAATTAAATTTATAATATTTATAATATTATTATGATACAATAGAGTTCATTTTTAATTCTATACATAATAAAATGAATGGGGTGAATTTTTGGAATTTTTATGATGTATTTGATTTTTGTGAATAGTTAATTTCAAAAATTTGAGAAATAAGCTAAATAAAAAATGTTATGCATCATGCTTGAGTCATGGAAGATTGAAGTGGTCATTTTTCTAACTCAAATGCACTTATTAATTTTTAGGTCACATGAATCAAGGCTATTCATTATCTTGGGAAAAAAATTAATGTTTAATATAATGGAAAACTCCCCTCTCATCCAATATAAAACCCAACCCTCATTCTCTCTTCTCATCACTCTTAGAAGCCTCAAATATTAACAGTGTTCTACTTAAATACTACTTCACGAGTACCTTCCCACATATAAGAGCTTTTGGTCCTTCCAAATTACCAAAATCCATCCCCTTAATGAGAATCTCATTGATGTGTATTTAGGATGAATAATTCTCTACCTGTTTTCTTTTAAATTCAATACACGTTCATTTAATTTATTTTCTTATCCCCACCTCCACTGTTAAAATTATCTTCCTAACTCCAGTATCATTTATGTACTATAATTACATTATATTAAAGGTAGAACCCACATGTCAATCACTACACATTATCTGTTTTATTTAATGAATGAAATCATCGTTCGGGAGGTGCTGATTTATAACCATTATGAATATTGATTTTTTTTCAATTTATTCATAAAGTCGGGTCATGAAACAATTTTTTGGTTTCAAAAAGATTCTAAAATGTGTATTATATATTATTTAATAATTCTTGAACCATCATATTTAAATGATAATAAATAATATAACAAAACAAGTTCATTGTGATTGAAAAACCACTATATAAATCTATATGAATACCAATAAATGTATTTTATAACGATTCATCTACATAAAATGTAACAAAATGATATATTTAAGAAATTAAATTATAGAATCTAATTATAATAATCCATTTCATATTGTATGGAATTATTCAATTTTTTAACGAACTATTTTACTTATAATCAAGAAAACCGATAATGAAAACAAAAAAACATACACTCTGCAATGATGGATTTAAATCATATAACATATCAATAAGACCACAAATAAACATAATAAAACTATAATGCATCAAATAGATTTATATATGTTTCTGAATTAATTATTTAATTTATTTAATTTTATTATCCTAAATATTATGGTCATATTCAGATCACCTTCTGACAAATGGTTGGGGTTTTCTACCTCTACCTCAATTTTCATTCGGGTCACTCTTATTATCTAATTAAAACAATGAAATTATTAATTATTCTTATGTACTTCTCATAAATTATTTTTTAATTATTCTTTTATGTTTACAAACCATTACCAATTGTTCTGTTATGTGTTGTTAGATTTTTTAAAATTATCATTAAAAACTCTTCCTGATAAACATTCTCGTTTCAATGGAAATTCGCAAATTCATACCGATTTTCAAATGCACTATAATATATGTTTTTATCTAATATTATTTTATATTAAATAAAAATGTTAATTATGAAAAAAATGAATTAATTTAATTATAGTTTTTTGAATATATTCTTCCAAAATACTGGTTCTTTTAAAAGTAGAGGAGTATATATCTTAAGATTTAGTCAATGATAGTATACGAGTATTTTAATCTATTTCCACACTCATATTGATTCTTAGTTTTGATTGTTATTAACCTAATATGATATCATCTACCATATTTTATTGAATTTAATTTTATTATTTGTATCGTTGATGTGTTATCTAGATACCATTCACCCTAATACTGTGATTGGTTAGTGATATGGAAAATGAATGGAGATGTGATTTACATTTCATATATTCATTTAGATATGAATTTATATGTTGTTAATGTTTCACACCATTCATATGAGGAATTAATTGGACTTATTATATGTTGGGTGGGGAAATCTATAGACCCTCTATGTAGCGGTAGGTCTCATGAGACAAACCAGTTTGGGTTTTTACACAATTATGTATGGTCATGGCACAAGGACCTAAAATAATTGTCATGATGTCCCACAATATGAATTCACTAATTGTGAAACATGTATGTTTTAGTACATGTGATTAGAATACTTGTAGAATATAAATGGTTATGTTTTATTATTAAAATATTAATTCAGGTATTATTCCTTCCATATTATTGTCATGTACATTTTTAATGGTATGTGTTTTTAGTTTCTCACCATGCCAACAATTTATGTATATAATTACTTATATTGTAATACTCAAAATTTCATACAATCCGTTCTCACCCATTAATTATGTTTCAAATTACCTCGGGATGTGTATAATTATACTGTGAATGACATGCAAGGATAATATAGGAGTTTTGGATTATTCCAATGATATTTATATATTTCATTTCATATAAAGTTGATATGTGTAACTTATGTTTTTAGCTTGTTTTCCAAAACTACTAAACTATTCATTCCATTAGGATTTTTCTTTCTTTTTAATATAATAGTATATTTACATTATTTAGTAACTTTGGAAACTAGGGGCAAGTATTTGCAGTAGGTATTAGAGGATATTCTATAAAAAACATGGTAACTAGTTATAAAGAACGTATCCTAAGGAAAAAATCCCTATTGTAGACATTGAGGATAACCATACAAGAAAATAAAATAATTTTGGTTTTAGATGGATTATTTGGATCTTCCTTAAAAAAATCCATGTTTGGATACTACATGTTGACATGGTTCTGTAACTTAGGTACCCTGGAGTAACAACTCTGACAAGATGTTCCGGTCAAGAATTGGGTAACTTGCTACCTGAAAATGGACCTTACTCCACACCTGGTTAGAAACACCCAATGTTTGTGCTTAGGATAATTCAAATTTTATTTACAAGCCATTATTATGTATTTTAAATAAAAATATTCCTCAATGAAACCACTTTTATGATTAATAGATTATTTATTCTTATGATTTAATTTAATGTTAAATATTTTTCTTATGGTGTTTGTACTCTATGATTCATATCTTAATCTACTGTACACAATTTTATTAAAATGGAATCTTGTGAAAGGAATGATAAAAACATGAGAAATCATATCCCAAGTGGGGATGTCTCTCATATGATGGATAATGATGTTACAACATGTGGTGAAAAATTTATAACTATACAAGGACAACTGACTCAGGTTATGAACAATAAACTTACCTATAGTGTGCATCCTGATATAGAATGTATAGGAGAGATTTTATACAACATTATGCAAAAAAAACATCCATTATTTAATTGGACTACAAATCCATTAATAGTAGTGTAGTGGATATGCTCCTTGGGGAAAATATTTCTCTCTTTAGGTAGTAACTAAAGGGATAATGTAGTGATAGTACTGTATCATCTATCGAGAGATGCTGATCAATAGTTTCCATTGATTCAAAAAAAGGGAGGATGAAGAGATTTAAATTATGTAATTGGGGTATTTTAAGTATATTTTACTAGAAAAATATTTTCCCCTTGAGCAACTAAATGATACAGAAAGACGATTCATAAATTCGAGGAGAAATGTGGACATGAATGTTAGCCAATAAGAATCCATCACAACAATGACTTCATGGGAAGCCACAAACTATATATGTATTTCATGGAGAAATATTGATCAGTTTATTAATAGATTATAACCATTCCTATGAAAGGAAATAATATCCAATAATTTCTCATCATATGAAGATATAGACATCTGTGCTATAGAGAATGAAATGTAATTATCTAAGTCATATAACATCAAAGTAAATTATTAAACTAATATGGATTCATAACACTCTAGAACGTAAATAGGGAAATTGGGACAATGGGATGGGTTGACATTCTACCCAGTAGTAATTATTGGATGAAAAACACTGGTATTTGTCCGAAAATAATGAGCCTTTGTAACAAACATGGGGAAAATATCCACCATTATCAAGATTTCAAGGGAATGAAAAAAGTATCCAATGTTCAATTATATAATTGTAATGTGATGGGATATTATACTAATGAATATCCTATATTTCAAGGAAGTTTCCTCCAAGGACAGCCAATGTAGAAGAGCCTGGATTAAGCACACACAACTATTGAGGTTGAAGTTCCTAACAATGTGGTGGTAGGTACATTAATCATTTCCTTAAACATTGAATATGATTTGTATGATTTTATATCTTCAGATTCATTCATATCATCCAAATTTTCCATAAAATTAGTCATCTTTAATTTTATTTAATAAAATAGATGTCAATAAAAACATCTAATTGATGTATCATTTCAATAAATATGTGTATATATGTCTCTTATATGACACACAAGCAGTTATTGTTACTGACTATGTCACCATACCCATGATTTAATTTTATATAATTCTTAGTATGAATTGGAATTAAAATTGTGATGTGAAGATCAATTTCTAGAAGAATGAAGTCAAAATTTTTCAGAATGATATAGTGTCCCATATATTTATTAAAGAAACATCGCCATCTGATTCTAATCTAGATCCACACTCGGTAGATCTATGGAATTAAATTCATGGGGAGGTAGAGAATATAATATCTAGCATTAAGGAACGAAATTTACAAATTGAGGATTTACCATTTTTGCAAGAATTTGTTGATGTATTTCTAGAGGTATAACTCATACACCCTTCAAAGAGGGAAATTTAGTCCCCTATTAATTTAATTCATGGTTCAAGATCTATTTCAAAGACTCTTTATATGATAGACACATAGGAATTGGGAGAGATGAAGAAACAACTAGAAGAATAGATTGATATATGATGTATATTCCCTAGTGTTTCTCTATGTCGATCCATAGTTCTCCTTGTAATGAAGATAGATATATTTATGGGGTTTTCATTGACTATAGGGAGATCATTTATATTACAATGATGTAAAAGTATCATCATCCTCACTTTAATGATTTATATGGTCAGCTTCAAGGATCCCATTATTTTTCAATGAATTTCCATCAATATAGATATCACCAGTTTCGTGTGAGGGAAGAAGATATTCAAAATTTATCATATAGAAATAGGTATAGGAATTATTTGTTTATAGTAATGCATTCTAGACTGACTAATGTGCCCGAAGTTTTCATGAATATTTAGAATTGATTTTTCACGGATTATCTTGATGATTTTTTGTGGTTTTTATTTATTATATATTAGTTTAAAACAAAATCTATTAATACAATGATAATCACATAAATATTATTCTGAACACTATTACATGATATTAATTGTATGGGATGTTTAGCATATTTGAAGTTTTGATTCACACAGTTCATTTTCATGTTAATATTTTCCAAAGGATAGAAAATTAGTTGACCTTCAAAGAAAATGGTAGTTCAAGAATAGCATACACCAAAAAATATAAATGAGGTATGAAGTTTTATTGGATAATAAAGTTATTATTTATGAGTCATTTAGATAATCTCCCAATTTTCTAACCTATTAACAAAGATAAAAATGAAACAGTTTATGTTCTCATGTAAAAAATAATGAGAATAATTTCTTGCAGAATTGATGAAAGGTTTAGTAAAATATGAAATCATGAATCTACCATCAGGAGATGGTGGATTTAAAATCAATTGTGATGGATTAACGGAAGCACTTTCTCGTGTCCTTAAGCAGAATGATAGAGTTATTATTTAGAAATCAAAGAATATAAAAAATGATGAAAAAAACTATCATACTCATGAGCATGGTAGAGGAGTTGTAAAATTTTCTATGAAGACATGGAGACACAATATATATGGTTAATAATGGGAGATATATTCAGATCACACGAGTTTGAAATATATCTTGTCATAGAAAAAAATCAGCATAGGGAAAAGATGATGGTTTGAGTTCCATAAACATTACAATTGTTCCATACCCTATCACCAATGGAAGGAAAAGGAGGTGGAAGATGGATTTATCACAAAGAATCATGGAGTTATAAACCAAATTTGGGATTAGAGGGACCATGTTTTCATTGATCTATTAATGTGGAATATATAAATTATCAATGAAGAAGAATCATAAATAAAATTTTAATTGGTTTTATGACCATATTTATTAGAATGGAATTAATGTCCTCATCTTTATTATGGGAATTGTTGAAATTAAATTAATGCTGTGAATGATGGGATGTTAGAAAACATCATATTTGAGGATGAAATTCTAAAATTTTGGAATTGAATAGATTTTTCCTCTATACCTCATCTGAAAAGCGAGTTATTGGATGATTCCCACAAATTGAGTTTCACTACAATCCATGATAGAAATAAAATTTATAGAGATTTGATAGAACATTTCTGGTGGGAAAACATGAAGCATGAAATTACTTATTATGAATCAATATGGTTGGTCTCACAACACGTGAAGGCCAAATGACAATATCCTATAGGATCCATGCAACCTCTACCTTTTCCTACATGGAAAAGGGTTCACATTAGCATATATTTGTTCATTGGATTACCCAATCTACATGAACGAATAATGAATTATGGGTAATTGTTGACGGACATACCCAATATAAACATTTCCATGTTATAAGAGAGGATTTAGCACGAGAGTGCCTAGTATGAATCGATATCATTGAAGTAGTGATACATCATGGAGTACCTCTCTCGGTTATGACTAATAATGATCCACAATTCATATTCAAATTATAGAAATTTCCTAAAAAATTAATGTGGTTGCCAAACATCATTAGAGAACTACTTATCACCCTCAAACTGACAGGCAATCAAAAATTTTGATCCAAACATTAGAAGACTGGTTAAGATCATGATCACTTACATTCATGGTACAAGAGATCATTATTTAACTTTAGTGATTTTTTTATACAATAATAGTTTCCACTAATGTGTTCAAATGGAACCATATGACGCACTATATGGAAAGAGATTTCGCACATAGACATGTTGGGATAATATTGGTGAAAGGATGTTTGTGGGCAAAAAGCATGTGAAGGAAAGACCATCAATGTTAATTAGTATTCAACTCTTTCTCAAAGCATCTCAATTTAACAAAAAGAGATATGTTGAAAATCTAATGAAGGATTCTGAGTTTCAATTATGAGATCGCATTTTCAGGAATGTATCTCTATAGAAGGGTGTTTATGATTCGAAATGAAATGGAATATTATCCCCATATTCATTTTCCCTTGGGATATTATGAAGATAATTGGACTTTTATATTATCATTTGGAAATGTATCCTAGCCATTGTAAGGTACAAAATGTGTTCCATGTCTCATTATTCAGAATATACATGCCATACCAAACGCATGTACTCATATTTGAAGGTATAGAATTTTAACCTGACTTATGTTATTATTAAGAGCCTATCAGGATTGTGGAGACAATAAAATAGGTGTTTATGAAAAATATGACTTGGCCTCTAGAGGTACTTTTGAAAAATATGAAAATTTAAGGGGAAATGTGGGATCTATAGGAACATATGATGAATAACTACTCAAATATTATTTCAGGTAACATTCTGGTAATTAAGAGAGTGACAGTTTTTATAAGGGGGAATTATGCAGCCCCCCAAGAATTTAAAAACAAATTAAATAATGAATTCATTAAACCTAGAGCCTCTATGAAAAAAATCATTGTTATAACCAAGCCAATGACCATAATATTTCCTCTTATATGATTGGAATTTCAAAAAAACCTAACATACACAGTTACAGTCAGAATGTTTTTTAGAGTCTAATAGGAGGAACTTATTTTTTACAATAATAATAACATGAACCTTATGAATACTAAATTACAATTATGAATTGTAATTTTACCCATGTGAATAGTAACATGACCCTAAATAATAGTGACCTCATCCTTTATGTTAAGAATAAAATTTATGCACATTATAAATGAGAGTGAATGTTTTTAAAACTAATAATTTAGTATTGGTATTTTTATGAGTAGTGAATATTTGATTACAATTTAAAATTAAAAAATTTATTTAATGTAAAATTATTTTTCATAAAATTCCTTCGTAAATGATTATTTTGTTTTACTTTAATTTTAGGATAATTTAATGGCACAGTAGTTAAATTTCAGGACGTTATAAAATAAGATTAATTTTTAAAAACGGTATTTTTTTGATTGAAATATTATTTTAATTATAAATCAAATTTCACATATTTAGATATTTATTTTGATCAAATGGAGTTAATTATTAATTATACACATTGAATAATGGTTAGGGTTCATTTTTGGATTTTTTGTAAATACATGAATTTTTTTTGAATATTGAAATTCTATAATTTACAAAATATGATAAATAAATGAATTACGGAATCATTCTTGTGTAAAGTCTGATGTAAATGAAAATTGGTTCTATCTCACAATAAATCATTAGTATTTTATGTCACAGGAATCCGGACTATCTGTACTATTGATCCAAAATTAAAAAATAAGGATTAAAATATTTGAAAAAACATCCTCTCCTTTAATATATAAACCACACCTCACTCAATATTTTTACTACTCCTATAAACCATAAATTGGAACATAGTTCTTCCCAAATACACTTTTCATAGTCCCCCCAAACGTCTTGGATCTATTTTTCATTCAGGAATACCAAAACCCCTTTCTATTGGGAGATTCTCATGGAGGTGTATTCAAGAGGTAAAATTCACCTCATTTATTTATTATAATTTCATTTCTATTTCCATATCTTTATTATCTTCTCCTCAACTCCTCTATAAAAATTATCATGGTAACTATTATAACATCTATATACTATAAATAAATCATTTTAATTGTAAACCCATCATCAATATCCTTACTATATCCCTCTATTTTATTTTAAAAATGCAATCATCATTCGGGATGTGCCAATTTACAACCTTCTTCGATGATGAACATTTATTTTTTCATTCCTATTTCAGGGCTGGTCTTGAAACATTTCAACAATTGAACCATATTATAATATATGAATTATATCTTACATAATTATTTAGTAAATATAATTTAGACACGATACTATATAACAGAACAAAACTACTTCGTTGTGACTGAAAACCCACTATAAAAATATAAACTATTATCACTAAATGTATTATCTAAGGATTAATCCTCATAATATGTAAAAAATTATATATAAATATATTTAAACATTGGATTATAATTTAAAACATTAAATTCCAATTCAATATAATTATACAAATTTTAATTGTACTCCATTACTTCTAATCTAGAGAACCAATAACAAAATCAAGGAAATGAACACTCACGAAATGAGGGATTTGAATCATATAAATAATCATAAGTCAATAAACGAACATAATAGAAAAATTAATCATTTAAAATTATATTGGTTTCTGAATTAATTTTTTAGTAGAATGAATTTTTCTATCTAGGAAGTTATGGTCAAGTGTAGAACACGTTCAGACATAAGGTAAATGATTTCTACCTGACCCTAAATTTTTATTATATTTACTCTCATTCTCTACATACCAAAATGAAATTATTAATTATTCATATTAATCATCATAAATTCTTTAATAATGATATATAAATCAATACCAATAATTATACCTTATTTAATTTATGGTATGTTATATGTTTTAAAAGGATGTTTCCAAAAACATTCCTAATAAACAAGCCAGTTTATAAATAACATCTTGAGTTCATACTTTTTATTAGATGCACAGTATAATATATTTTAGCTAAAAAAATTTATTGAAATTGCACATTTTATTATGAAAAAACTTTTTCAGTTACCATTTTATTTTATGAAATATTTTCCAAAAAGAATTCTTATTCTCAAAGTAAAAGAGCATTTTTCAAAATAATTACAAGATGATTTTATAATAATATTTTATCTTATATAAAACTCTTGTAGATTATTATGTTTACTTGGGATTAAAATTATATTATTTCATATACAATATTTTATTCCCTGTTTTATGAATAGTTTAATTTTCTATTTAATATCTTGATACCATTCACAGTACCACTATGAATTTTTAGTGTTATGTTTAATGATTTAATAAAGAGAATTACATTTCATATGTCAGATTCTATATGAACATTTATGTTTTTTATGATTCACCACATTAATATGAGTAATGTATTTTTTTTGTTTAAGTGTCAGGTGTTGCCGTATGTAGCCTCTGTATGCATCAGTAGGTCTCATGAGGAAAATTAGTTTGTGTTTTTACACATTTATGAACATCCCAGGCATGAGGCCCTGACTGAATAGAGATGATATCCCTGTGGGATCGAATGTGTTAAAATTATATGCTCAAATACAAGAGGGGGGTTGAATTGAATACTTTTAAAATACCTAAGGTAATTTTTTATAACCAAAATTCATTACACCTCTGAGCTCTAATAACTTGCCTGATTCTAGAAAAGAGATTCCAGAAATGATCCTTGACAAAAGTTTACAACAGCTATGATTCCTTCTTGTTTTGAAAATCACAAAAACCCTATACGTAAGAAAATCTATATTTTACCTATATAAGGAAAATTTCCTCCTCAAAGGAATTTACCCCTACCATATTTTCATTGTTCATAACAATATTTTTCTTAAGTATTAAAATAGGATTCATCTCTAAAAAATCTCAGACTCATATAATGCTATGATATGAAGAATTCTATTTTGGATCCAAATTCTGGACGTGAACTGTAATGAAGTTCCACTCCAAATTCTGGATGTGAACTATAATAATGTTCCACTCTGAAATCTAGATACTAACTCTAATAAAGTTCTATTTTAAATTATGGATACAAACTCTCATATAGTTCAACTCCGAATTCTGGACTCCAAATATTAATTAGTTCGACTCCAAACTTTTATTAGTTCGACTCCATACATTTATTAGTTCAACTCTGAACTTTTATTAGTTCGACTCCGAACATTTATTAGTTCGACTCTGAACTTTTATTAGTTCGAATCCGAACTTTTACTAAGCTTGAATCCGAACTTTTATTAGTTTGACTCTGAACTTATACATGTTCGATTGTGATCTTTTATTAGTTTTACTCCGAACATTTACTAAGCTTGACTCTGAACTTTTATTAGTTCGACTATGAACCCTATAATTTTAGATTCTGAATTCTGGTGAAACCAAACTCTGAATTTCCTTAGAAATTCTGACTGCGGACTTCTACTGAATCCAGGTTCCAACTTCCTATAAATCAGAATCTGAATATCCTTTTATTATAGAATCCAATTTGTACTTTGGTTAGACTCCAATATTTTAGTTACTTACATTCCAAATTCCAGTTTTTCTTATAATTACACTTTTTTTATTACAAAATGATGTTGTTCTATTAGTTACATAAGCTTTGTTATAAAACAATGTCGTTCATTCTGTTTCTAACTAACCATTGGTTTAGTGATACGTCAGCTGGTCCCTTCGAAATTTAAGGAAAATATGTCCATTGGAGGAGGGAGCCAACCGCGCCTATAAATAAGAGCACATTTGAAATGCTCCATACTGAATTTTGATAACTTTGACATCTGTACTTATACGCTATTGAAGTGATTTATAGAGTGAAAAAATTATCAACTCTCAATCTTCGTGCAGAAAGTTTGAACTAATTGGTCAAACATTTCCTTGTGCAGATTTCTTTGTGCGACTCCGAATGTTTGTGATTACATTCGAGGGCTTCCGAGTATAGGAAGACAGCGTTTCCATCACCTTGAAGTTTAGGGCTTTCTTGCTAAGGGAGAAGGAGGTTCTAACTACCTTGAAGTTGAGGGCTTTCGGGGATAGAAAGACAGAGACTCCGATCTTTGTATTGAGGGCTTACCCTAGCATGGGTAAGACAGACTTTCTTGAAAGTATAAATCAAGGGACCTTTATCCAAGGTTGTTGGATACCCTTCTCTTTGGGTTAAAAGGATTTTATTTTGTTACTTGTAGTTTTACTACAGGTTTTTCCGTTGTGTTGTGTATTATAAGGAAAGCATAATTTTCTTATATTTTCTTACACTTGTAGTCTGATTTAATTTTAGATTCTATAAGCTTTAAGGTAGAATCTCATATTGTAAACTATGGTTGAGTTTCAATTTCCGGATCCATATTTCCGGAACCTATTTCTCAGAATCACTTTCTAGATTCAAGCAACTATGTATAACTAGAAGTTTTTAACTTCGTACCCTGTTCCAAATCTCTAATTGGTGTTAGAAGTGTTGTAAATTTTCATAGTTTAACTTTGTTAAACTTAGATCTTTCCTTGTTTAAGTAAATTTTTAAAGTGTACAATTCACCCCCCCTCTTGGATATTGAGCATCTACATCATTATTTCGATCCTACAATTGGTATCAGAGGATAGAAACCTCATTCTCTATACCAATCCTACAATTGGTATTAGAGGAGGTCTCTGAAATACTTATACTCACATATAAGTTTTTTCATGCTCATTTTTTCCTTTATTCTTCATCCTTTCTTAAAAAGATAGTTTCAATCCAAATTGTGTGGTTATGAACTTTTCCTACTAATAAGTTTGGTTTCCCAAGTTTTTTTAAGATGGACGGAATCAACGTTGGTTCTATTGACAATCTAAATCCAACCGGACCGCCAATCTTTGATGGTAATGACTATGAGTATTGGAGAGATCGAATGAAGACTTTAATTATCAATACTGGGGTAGATAATTTTGATATGCTTACTGGTGATTATAAAATTCCTGATAAGGAAGTTAGAACATTCACTAACCAGGAAAAGCATGAATATTAACTCAATTATAAGGTACACAATACTTTACTATGTTCAATGACTAAAAATATAGATAACCAAATTTCATCTTGTGAAGCAACTAATTGTATCAAGAAGAAGTTAGAGGTTACACACTTTGGCACTTCTAAAGTGATTGAAACTAGTAGAGTTATGCTTAGAGCTGAATACCATGGATTCGATTTTCCATATGGAGAACCAATCTGTAAAGTTCAACAGAGATTTATGACTATAGTGAACAGTCTTCAGTCTATTTGAGAAAAAGGGGTAGATGATGAAGCCCTTATTGACAAGATTATTGATATTATGCCGAATTAGTGGGAATCAAAGAGAATAGCAATTGATGAGAACCGTAAGGTAACTCAAAATTCATTAGATGTGCTGTATGTAACTCTTCTTCAGCATGAAAAGAGAATGAAGAGAGATGCAGACAATATCAATAAGAAGAATGGGAATGGTGGAGTTGCTTTTACTACAGCTACAAATCATATGAAAGCCAAGACTCCAGGAAGAGTTACTAGATCTAAGTCTACGACAGTTGTTATCCATTCCGAATCTAGTGAGAGTGATGTCTTAGAGAATGAGTTAGAAAATCTTGCTCGAAAGATGAACAAGATAGCAGGTCAAAGAAATTTCCAATCCAAGAATAAGAAAAATGAATGGAAGGATAGGAAAGATTCTGAAGTTACATGATATTAATGTAAGAGAGTTGGACACATACGACCTGATTTCACTTTGCTTAAGAAGAAAGAAAGAAAATAATGGCATTATGAAAATAACAGGAAGAAGTTTTACAAATCCAAAGCTATGAAAATTCTGAAAGCTAATACTACTTGGTGTGCTAGCTGTGGGAAATCATCAGAAAGTGAATCTTCTGAATATGATTCATCAGCTTAGAATAATATGGGATTCATTGCCAATACTTCTTTTCCACATACATGTTTTATGGCCACGGTACGATCTGCCGAGACTTTAACAAATTTTTCTGTTGACAAGAATTACTATTCCAAAAATAGAACATCTAATGAAGATACATCATCCTCAGAAAACGAAGGACCTTCATATTAAGAAGTATCTAGATTTTCCAAGATACTTGAAGAAAAAAATTGTAAAATTTCTAATAAGTTAGAACGGGAAAATACTTGGGAGGAAATTATTACTAAAGAGACTACTAATCTTTTTAAAGATCATAGGAATAAAGAAGAGATTTTAGAACACTGTTCTAAAGACCTTGAGAAAGAAAATTATGATAAGGACGATCATTCTAAGGATCTTGAGAATGCAATTTCAAAAATAAACATTTTTGAGGAAAAATCTATCTCTAAGGAAATGATTCCTGAGGATAAGAATCTAGTCACTAGACTAAAATCTGAATTGTTTTCCCTAAAGAAGATCCATGAAAAAATTACCTCTAGGAAGGATAATTTTGACAAGATGTATTCTCAAATTAAACCTAAATGAAACACTACAGGAGTAGGTTATACTCACCTGAAACCAGTTTTCAAAAACAAGTATTTTGTTCCTTCTAGAGCCCCTTTTTGCAGTAAGTGTCAAAGTGGTGGGCACTGGAAGAAAAAATGTTCTTTGAATAAAGTTAAATCTATTTGGTTTCATAAAGTATATTTCTCTAAACAAATGTGGATACCAAATAATTTTTTATCTGAAAATCTCAGATCCCAACAAGTTTGGATTCCGAAATTCTAACTCTTTTCTTATTTTCAGGATGATAAAGCAAGTACCAACAATAATACTTGGTGCATGTATAGTGGATGTTCCCGACATATGACTGGTAACAAAGGCTATTTTGAAAATATTATCAATATTAAAGGAGGAAAAGTAACATTCGGAGATAAAGCTCAGGAAAAAATTATTGGTATAGGTAACATTGTTCTTATTAAAAAATTATTGATTTCAAAAGTTTTATTTCTTAGGGATAATACACTTAAAGGAGATATTATTCTACAGTTTATCATAATGCAAGATCAACTTGATGATATTTTCACAAAATAATTACCCTTCGATAGATTTGAATACATTAAACAGATGTGAAGAATGATAACCATAAGGTAATCCTTCTTCAATAACTTCTTGTTAAAAAATTCTCCTTCCAGTAATAAACTTATTTTTAGAGGGGGAGTACATTTTCTTGATAGTGTAACAAAAAACATTCCATTTTTTTAAAAAAAAAGTATTTGTAACAAAAAATTTCGTGGTTAGTTTTTCAAATTTTCGGAATTGGGAATTTTTTTATAATGAAGTTTTCAGAACTAAAAATTTCATTATAAAATTTTAGGAACTGAAATTTCCTGAATGGAAATTCTCAGAACTGACTTTTCTGGAATGGGAATTTTTTTAATGAGAATTTTCGTACTGATAATTTTCTTACTGAGAATTTACGTAATGAGTTTTTCGTAATGAGTTTTTTTTTCTCGTAATGAGTTCTTTTTTCTTAATGAGTTTTTTGTAGGCAAAATTTTTCTTCCAGAAGAATAGTACCTATTAAGAATAAACTTCATGGCCAATCCGAAATTCATGATTTTCTTACTCATGTTTTTTTAGTCATAGTTTGCTTGCTGGTATTTTCTTATGAATTTTAAAATTTCTCGGATTCAACTTTTCTCAAATCTGATTTTTTTTCTTAAAAACCTCAAAAGATCGGATTCAAGATTTCCTTGTGGTATTTTTTCAACCGTTAGATCAGATAAAATAGATTTTCAACCATTAGATGGTTTTTGGAAGTCGAACGGTCGACTCCATCACCTATATAATGGGGACCCTGATGGTTGTCCCACATCGGTTTTTGAATGCTTTTGCATCTCGAAGACCTTATGCTCTTCTTAAGGCCGATTCCGATCTTTGTGAATCCATTCTGATTCTTACAGAACTCTCCATTCCGAATGACTATTGAAGCTACATCCCATGATATGTCCTCTTCAAAACCAATCTCAAAATGGATAGTTTTCAGGGAAAGGTTAGTGAATCCGGATTTCTACATGTTTGATTCCCTTATATCTAAGAATATTATATTGAATTGATGGGAGAATTTTTTCTTGAAAAAGCCAGATAAAAATGATCTGGTTTATACTGATTTGCTGATAGAGTTCTATGAATCTGTTTCCTTCCAGATGGAAGATGGCAGAGGGTGGTTTTCATTAAAGTCTTATATAAAGAATTACAAATAATACTACACCAAGTCTACAAGCTGGGTTGGTTTATCCTACGAAGGAGAAGCTGAGTTTTTCTCACACAAGCTTCCAGATGTGCAGGGAATCATTAACAAGGTGAAGGCATTGAAACGTCTTGGACTCAAGGATGCTAAAACTACTAAGATTGCTCATCTCTCCCACAAGAATCAGATTCTACAATTGTGGGTACAAGGTTTTCTCGTACCAAGAAGGGGAGATAAGGATAATCTAAAGAAGAGTAATATTTATGTCTTATATTTCATGGTAAATAAAAGGAAGATAAATTTGATGAGGCATATTTTGATTAAGATCAAAAACATCAAGGAAGGAAACTTAAGAGCTTAGATAATCATGTTCCCTGCCTTACTATCAAAGCTGATAGTTCGGTGCTTAGATTCATTCAAAGTTGCATGCAAGTCAAAAGTTCGGAATTGTAAGCTTATGCTGGTTAGTGATGATACTTTGAGAGGATGAAGATGGTTTTTCTAAATAATCTATAGAATTCTATTCATTGTCTGTGGAAGAGGATGAGGTTGCTGAGAAATATTCACAAACTCTAGAACTATCTAAAAAGGCAAGAAAGAAGAGAAAGCTTAAAGAAGTGGATGCTGAAGACAAAATTCATAAAGCTAACGAAACTCAGTCGACTCCACCCATGCCAAAGAAGCAGAAAACATATCCAGATGAATTTGATATGAAGTGGAGGGAAGAAAAGGAGAAGAGGAAAGAAGGGTATCTACAGTTTAGATTGGACCCTACATAGGCTAAGGCCTTAAAAGAGATATCTTTTGATGTGTTATAAAAGTAGGAAAAATAAAAGAAGATGAAAAAGAAGTTGTCTGAATTTGATGTGGTGCAATCTCTATTGAGAGATACTGAAATAGCTTCTGAGTAGATTCCGGTTCTAGAGACATTCCTTACCGAACCAATACCAGAGACTCCGGAAAGACGTACTTCACTCCGGAAAAGTATAAGGGTGAATATGTTGATGATATAGTAGAAAAACAAGCAGCTGGGGAAGAAGTAGAGGAAGAGGATGAATAAGAATAAGAAGAAGAAGGAAGTGAAGATCTGGATGTCTTGATCAAGCAAGTAGAATATTATCAAGAAAATGTTGAATCCAAAAAATTAGTCACTATAGGAAAGGGAGTTGAGAAAGAAGGTGGTAAGGATGATGATAAGTAAGAGAAAGAGAAAAAAAATGTTTTTTATGATGAGGAAGAATCCAATTAGAATAATTTTCTTGAGGAAGGACAATAAAATGAGAAATAACATGAAGACCAGATTATTCAAGTTTCTGAATCCGAGGAAGTATCTCTTAATGAGGAACCCATTCCAAATAATGATAAAGGGAAGCAAGTTCTATTGGGGACACAAATAAAAGATATTATCTGGAAGAAAAAGGTTGGTGGTACATCTAGAAAGTAGTTGGTGTAGGATGAAGAAGATAAATCTCCAAGCAAAGTTTCTGATTCAGAGTCATCATCACATGGTCTTGATTTTGTGGTTGAATCTCTGATGATGTTTGTGGACACCATTCCCATATTTCCAACAATAGACTCTAGATTCCAGATGATGCAACATAGTATGAATCCGAAATTAGATTCCATATCCATACTGATGGATAAGTATGTGAAGATCGAAGCTGATCAAAAAAATTTCCTTATGGATTATGACGTGTATAGAAAGTCGTGCAGTAAGGTAACAAAGTGGTCTAAGAGAGATGATGAAGACTAAGTTCATAATGAAAACATTTAGACTGAAGTTCAAAATGCTTCTGACATGGAGGATAAAAATTTTAACGATCTTCATGAAAAGTAGACCCAAGAAAAAAATTTCGTAATCAACAAGTTAGGGACCTGAATGAGATGTTTAACTCAGTTTCTCAGAATTGGAAAAGTGAAAGAGATTTCCAGATTGGGTTTTAGGAAAAGCTTCAGAAGCAGGAGAAAATTCTTAAGGCTTAGGCAAGAGCTTTGAAATCTCAAGAAGAGAGGATCTTAGCCATAGAGAAGCAAGCCGAGGAAGATCAAAAAGACTTGAAGAAGCTGAAGACCTTGCTGAAAAAGCATATCCTGAAAGAAAATGAAGACAAATAGAATCAATCCAATCATTTATATTGTCTTTCCTTGTAAAAATTATTTCAACACTAATGAAATTTTTTGTTGGTTGCATCTTTTATTATTATACACTAATCTTTCAGGTACCAAAATATTTTTCCATTCCCATAAATTCTTTTTGAAAATCACAAAGGGGGAGAAGGAAAATGAACTATTCAAAGGGGATAATGATTTAAAATGGAGAAGGATACATTTCTAAGTGAAAATGTCCTTAAAGTAAAGAGGAGTTTCCAATTATTAAGTTTTTCATTCCCTTAATAATGAAAACTCCACTCCAAAATTTTAGAATACAATCCTTAGAGTTTCAATGCCTAAGGGGGAGTTAGTTGTATTCACTATCATCCATGAAGAAAGGGAGATATGTTTTAATTTCAATGTCTAATGAAATTTTTTAATGTAATTATATTCTTTTTCGTATGGATGTTTGTGCATTCCCAAAAGGGAGAGATTTTTGAGTCAATAAGGTTTTCCTTATGAATTTTCCATTCCTTCTTGTTTTGAAAATAACAAACACCATATTCTTAAGAAAATCTATATTTTACCTGTATAAGGAAAATTTCCTTCTCAATGGAATTTACCCATACCATATTTTCATAGTTCATAACATTATATTTCTTAAGTATTAAAATCAGATTCATCTCTAAAAAACGTGGAATCATATAATGCTATGATATGATGAATTCTGTTTAGGATCCGATTCTGGATGTTAACTGTAATGAAGTTCCACTCTAAATTCTGGATGTGAACTGTAATGAAGTACTACTCCGAATTCTGGATACGAACTCTAATAAAGTTCTATTCCGAATTATGGATACAACTCTCATATAGTTCAACTCCGAATTCTGGACTCCGAACTTTTATTAGTTCAACTCCAAACTTTTAGTAGTTCGACTCCAGACTTTTACTAAGCTCGAATATGAACTTTTATTAGTTAGGCTCCAAACTTCTACAAGTTCTACTCTGAACTTTTATTAGTTCGACTCTGAACATTTACTACGCTCGACTCCAAACATTTATTAGTTTGACTCTGAACTTCTACAAGTTAGACTCCTCTCTCTATAAGTTCATATTCTGAATTCTGGTGAAACCAGACTTTGAATTTCTTTAGAAATTCAGACTCCATACTTCTATAAAATTCAGGTTCCGAATTCCTATAAAACAGAATCTGAATATACTTTTATTATTGACTCTGAATTCTACTTTTTTTAGACTCAAAAGATTTAGTTACTTACATTCAGAATTCCAGTTTTTCTTATACTTACATTTTTTTTATTACAAAACGCTGTCATGCTTTCAGTTACACAAGTTTTGTTATAAAACTATGTCGTTCATTCTGTTTCTAACTGGCTGTTGGTTTAGTGACACATGTGCAGGTCCCTCCGAAATTCAAGGAAAATATGACTGTTGGAGGAGGGAGAAAACTGCACCTATAAATAGGATCACATTTGATAATCTCCATACTGAACAACAACAACTTTGACATCTATGCTTATATGATGTTGAAGTGATTTCAAAAGAGAGAGACTCTTTTCAACTCTCAAGCTTCGTGCATAATGTTTGAACTACTTGTTCAAAATTTTCCTTGTGCATATTGCTTCGTGCGTCTCCGAATTTTGGTGATTACATTCGGGGACTTTTGGGGATATGATGATAGAGGTTCCAACACCTTGAAGTTGAGGTCTTCCTTGCTGAGGAAGACGGAGGTCCCAACTACCTTGATTTTCAAGGATTACGGGGATAGAAAGACAAAGACTCTGATCTTCGTATCAAGGGATTACCCTGATGTGGGTAAGACATACATTGTTGAAAGTATAAATCAAGGGAAATTTATCCAAGGTTGTAGGATACCATTCTATTTGGGTTAAAATACATTAATCTTTTTACTTGTAGTTTTACTACTTGTTTTTTTTGTTATGTTGTGTATTGTAAGGAAAGAATAATTTTCTTATATTTCCTTACACTTGTACTCTGATTTAATTTTACATTCTATATGATTTAAGGTAGAATCTCATAATGTAAACATTGGTTAAGTTTCAATTTCCGGATCCCTATTTCTGGAACCTGTTTCTCAAGATCACTTTCTAGATTCAAGAAAGTGTGTAAAACTAGAAGTTTGTAACTTCATACCTTGGTTAAATTCTCCAATTGGTGTTAGAGTTGTAGTGAATTTTATTAGTTTAACTTTGTTAAAATTAGATCTTTCCTTGTTTAATGAAAATTTTTAAAGTGTACAATTCACCCCCTTCTTGAATATTTAGATTTTAAATCATTATTTCGATCCTACAATACTCATTTTTAACTCAGATTTAATTAGATCCTCAATGGAATCGGTTATAGAAATGTGAGTTGAACCAAATATAATTTCATCAACATAAATTTGAACAACCAAAACATTTTTCTTATCTTTCATTATAAAAATAGTTGGAAATTCATATCCCTTAACTTAGTTATTAGGAAGAAAAAATCATGTAAGTCTATCATACCAAGCTCGAGGGGCTTGTTTAAGGCCATACAAAGCATTGGGAAGTCTAAAAACATAATCAGGTTTTTGTGTATCTTCAAAACTAGGTGGTTGTTCAAAAAAACCATCCACTTGAACATAACCATTAAGGAATGCACATTTAATATCCATTTGAAAAAGTTTGAAATTGAAGAATGCTGCAAAGTCAAGTAAAATACGAATAGATTCCAGTCTAGCTACGGGATCATAGGTTTCTTCATAGTCTATTCCTTCTTGTTGATTGTAGCCTTTAGAAACTAATCTTGATTTATATCATAAAAAGATTTCATTTTCATCAGACTTATTTCTGAAGCTTTAAACCAACGTTCGTACTTTATTCCATTCGAATTCATTTATCTCATTTTCATAGCTTTAATCCAATCATCATCACATAATGTTTCATCAGTTCTTTTTTTCTCTAATTGGGAAAGGAATGCTAGATTATCTACTTCATTTATTAAGAAACTTATAGTCCTTAAATGTTGATTTACATAACCAATGATACTATCACTGGGATGATTCTTTAGAAACAGCTGATTTGATTTTTGTAAAACCTGTTCATCAACATTTGGTAAAAAATATTCTGAGGTTAATGTTTAAGAAGTATCTTCCTGGACATTTTACTCATCAGAATGATCTTCAAACATAGGTTGATAACTAGTTTTTTAAAACACATCTGAAGATGTTGGTTGGGGTTTTTTAAAAACAAAAGGATCAGTTTTATCAAATATAACATGTATTGTCTCTTCAATAGTACAAATATTTATATTGAAAACTCTTTATGCCATAGAAGTTGTGGAGTAGCCTAGGAAAAACCATTCATCATATTTTGGTGTGAATTTATGTATATTATCTTTAGTATTCAGAATTAATACCTTGAAACCAAAAACAATGATGTAGGAATGTCAAGGTATTCTACCATTCGAAAAATGATAAGGAGTTTTATTAAGAAAATGTCTAATAAAAACTCGATTTATAGTATAAAAAGACGTACTTACAGCTTCAGCCCAAAAATTATTAGCTACATAATATTCACTCAACATGGTTCTTGTTATCTTTTGATGAATTCTATTTCTTCTTTCATGAAAACCATTCTGTTGACGTTTTCTGGGTGCTGAAAGTTATGAGTAAGTCCGTTTCTACTACAAAAAGATTCAAAATTAGAATTGTGAAATTCTCCTCCATGATCCCTAGGAATAGATTTCAATGGAAGGATTTTCTCATTTTTAACATGGGCTCTAAATCATATAAAAAATGATAAGGCTTCATAATTCTTTTCGAGAAAATAGACCCATGTAAACCTAGTGTAATCATCAACTAGAAAAAGTACATAGTACTTGCCTCCAATGCTTCTAGTTTGTCTTGGAACAAAAAAATCCATCTTCCCTAGCTATAATGCATCTGTAGTTGAGACTTCACCGATTGATTTAAAACATGATCTATGTACTTGCCATATTGACAAGGGTCATAAAATTTTAAGGAATCAAATCAAAGAATTTGTAGATCTTTAACTAATCTTTTCTTAACAGTTTACATATGTTTCTAAGGTTACAGTTTCATAACCTTCTATTCCATAACCAAGAATGATCTTCCATTGCACTAAGGTCAGGAAAGTCATGGATCATAAGGTCTTCTAAGTTTAGAGTGTAACAATTCACTTTCCTATGTGAGGAAAGAATGAACACTTCCTTGGAATTGTCTAAAAATCACTTTTCATTCCTAAAACTCCCAAGGAAACCTTCATCACATAATTGTCTTATGCTAATGAGGATGTTCTTAAGACCTATAACAAATAAAACAGTTGAAATCAATGTTATTCCAAGAATAACAATGTTACCTATACCAATAATTTCTCCCTGAGCATTATCTTCAAAAGTTACATTTCCTACTTTTGTCTTCATAATATTTTCAATGTAGTTTTTGTTACCTATCATATGCCAGGAACATCCACTATCCATGTACAATGTATTTCTGTTGGTACATTATCTACATTCCTAAATACAAAAGAGTTCGACTTTCGGAATCCAAACATTCTTGGATCCGGAAATTTCAGAATGAAAAATTTTAGGCACCCACATCTTCTAAGAAAAATAGGTTTAATGAAATCATAAGGATTGGGTTTTGTTTAGAGAATCTTCTTTTCCTTATGTCCACTATACTGACACTTAGTACAAAATGGAGCACTTTGAGGAACAAAGTAATTATAAATAAAAATTGGTTTAGAAATAGTATAACCAAAACCAGAACTATTCCTTAGAGGTCGGATTTGAGAATACATTTTATCAAAAATTTCATTACATAAGGTCAACTTTGACAAACAATACCCCAAAGAATATATTTCGGATTTGAGTTTGATAACCTAGTTATTGTCTTAAAAAACATTTCATTTTGAACTAGAGCTAGGCTCAAAAACATTTTTCTTAGACATTTTGTTTTCTATATCTCTAGAATTTTTTTTCTTCTCAAAACATATTTCCTCGAGATTTTCTGATATAAATTCAAAATAATCATTTTTCTTATCATGATATTTAGAAAGATATGATATTTCGTTATTAACAGTAGTATTCCATGAATTTATCTTATCCTGTTCTTTCATGAGTTTTTAATTCTCAATCTCAAGAAGTTTGGAAAACCTAGAAACTTCTTCGTAGGAAGTTAAAGTATTATATTCATCAGAAGAAGATTCTTCATCAGTTAAATTATAATATTTATCATTACTGTAATTTTCAATTAAAGAAACATTTGTCAACGATTCAACATTGTGCACCTTAGCCATAAAATTTTTTTTGTTAATAGGTAGTCTCGCTATTAGACCAAGATTATTCTATCCAGAAGATTCATAATCTGAAGATTCATATGAAGAGATTCCACCACTGGAACTCTAGGTGTCATTGTCTTTCAAGAATTTATTAGCTTTAGACTTGTACTACTTCTTTCTGTTTCTATCTGAATTCCTTTCCTTTCTTTATTTTCAAATATGTATTGGACAATCTGGTCTTCTGTGTCCAGCTCTCTTGAATTTATAACATGTTACTTCTGAATATTTCTTATCTTTCCTTTCCTTTTTCCTATATCTGGATTGAAAGTTTCACTGTCCAGCGATATTTTTCATCCATTGAGAAAAAATTTCTAATTCATTTTCTGAGGAATCACTTCAACTAGATTTACATTGAATAACAAAATTCTTAGATTTGGATATAGTAACTCTTTTAGGAGTCATATCTTTCATATGATCCAAAGTTGTAGTAAAAGAAACATTTCCATTTTTATTCTTCTTCTTTATGTTATCAGCATATCACTTTTTTCTAGTTTAATGCTTAAAGAGAGTTCCAAATAGTTCCTCTAAAGAAATTTGAGTAACTTTTCTGTTCTCATCAATAGAAGTCCTCTTGGATTCCAATTCATTTGGTATGATGTCTATGATCTTATCAACAAGATCTTCATCATCTAATCCTTTATCACCCATGAATTTTAAACTATTCCCAATAGTCATGAATCTTTGTTTCACCTTACATATGGGTTCTCAATAAGGAATGCAGAAACAATGATATTCAGCTTTGGGCATGGCTCTTCTAGTTCCAATTACTTTGGAAGTTCCAAAGTGATTAACTTCATGTTTCTTCCAAATAAAATTTTCCACTTCACAAGAGGAAATTTGGTTATATATGTACCTAGTTATGGAACAATGAAAAGTATTGAGTACCTTATAATTATATAGATATTCATGATTTTCTTGATTGGTAATGGTACCAACTTCTTTGTCCTGTATTTTATATCCTCCAGTAAGCATAACAAAATTACCAAGTACAGTGTTGATAATGAAAGTCTTCATGAAATATCTCCAATATTCGTAATCATTTCCATCAAAGATAGGTGGTCTAGTTGGATTGAGATTGTCTATGGAACCAACATTGATTCCAGCCATCTTAAAGAAAATTCATTCCACAAAAACATGCTAATAGAAAATGTTCATACACAAGGAGAATATTCCTTAGATTAGAAAATATAGAACAAGTGTATCTCTAATAAAAAAAGAATCCAATCTATATGAGTCCGAAAAACATATTCTAGAAAACAAGAAGAGGAATAATTCTTTCTTGAATATAATCATGATATTAATTCAGATTTAACCAAAAATTATGAGGCCTATTATTGAATTGGTTCTGGATTCAAGGTCACCTAATCTGATAACAATTGTTGGATCGAATATGTAAAAATGAGATTCTAAAATAAAAGAGGGGGTGAATTGTTTAAATTAAAAATCCCTAATTTTTTTTTGCATATCCAAAATTCACAACACCTCTAAGCTTTAATTGATTTCGTGATTTTGGAAAAGTTATTCCAGAAATGAAACATATCAAAAGGTTACAACAACTATGATTCTACCTTACGACATATAAAATCATATATAATTAGAGTACATATATAAGGAAGTATATGAATATTATACTTTCCTCAACAACTAAAAGATCAATGGAAAACAAAATAGAAATACTAAAAGAAACAAGTAGTAACTATTAACCCCAAGATAAGGTTATCCAACAACACTGGATAAAAGGTCCCTTGATTTATACTTTCAAAAAATTCTATCATACTCATACCCATGTTAGCCCTCAATCTGAATATCGGTATCTGTCTTGCTATCCCCACAAGCCCTTGATTTGTAAGGAAATCAGTACCTCTAACATCACAAAATGAAGTCTCTGATTTCAAGAAAATTGCACCTCTACACTAAGAAAATCTGCATGAAGAGAAGTTTGGACACGACATTCAAACATTCTGCATGAATCCTGAGAGTTTATAAGAGCATCTCTCTCTATAAATCTCTGCAACATCATGTAAGCATAGTTTTCAATGTTCAGTATTGAGCTCTATCGAATGATCTCTTATTTATAGGCACGACATCAACCATCGGCTCCCTCCTCCAACTGCCATATTTTTCCATGAATTTTGGAGGAACCTGTACACGTGTCACTCAAACAATTGTTAGGGAGTAACTTAAAGAACAACATCGTTTTATAACAAAACAAGTGTAAGCATAACTAAAATCTGATATTAAGAATGAAAGAAAATGAATGTTCGGAGTCTAACCAAAATTGAATTTGGAGTCAATAATACAAGGATATTAGGATTCTATTTTCTAGGAATTCAGTACATGAACTCTATAGAATTCCAGAGTGTGAATTTCAAGGAAATTTGGAATCTGGATTCATAATAATTAGGAACCAGAAATTACAATGTTCAGAGTTAGAGTTAATGAGAATTCGGAGTCAGAACTCATAAGAGTTCAGAGTCTGTATTCAGAGAACTCAGAGTGAGAACATACAAAATTCTTAACCAGAATACATATAGGGTATTCGATGTCAGAACCAAAAATGTTTGTTACCAGAATTCCTATTCGAAATTCGGAGGCAGAACTCAGAGAGTTCGAAACTTGAATTCATATTTAGAATTTAGAATCATAACTCAGAAAGTTTGTAACCAAAATTGGTATTCAAAATTCAGAGTCTAAAACAGAATGCTTCATATCTATGTAATTATTGGATTCCATGGTTTTGGTTGCAATCCAAATTTTACTCTTAGAAAATTTATGATATGAACAATGAAAAACATGATAAAGATAAATTTCCGTGGGGATGAAAATTTTCCTTAAAGATGTAAAACAAAGATTAAAAATGGATTTTCCTTATGAATTCCTTCATTATGGAACAATAGGTGATTATAAATGTTATTATTTAACTAGTATAATATCCATTGTTGTGTTTTATTATCGTATTATTCGGTTAAATTTTCTTTCTGTTGTTGGATGGTCAAGTATATGTTTAAAGGAATGTGTTTTTAGTTTCTCACAACACCTAATCATTATATTTAAGATTACATACAATGTACAACTCACACATAATGTACATCTGATATATCCTCTTTCATATGTTTTATTTTCCCATAAGATGGGAATATGTATATTATTAATAGCTTTTGAGTATAATCTCGGTGTTTTGAATTATTCCAATTGAATTTATATATTTTATTTTGTTTCATGTTCTAATGTTTAAAATATGTATCCACCATGTTTTAAAAAATTACTATACTATTCCATCCATCAGGATGTGTCTTCTATTCTAATGTGACAATATAATATAATAAATGGCTGAATCTTGGAAACAAGGGTCATGTCATTATTGTTTTTAAGAAAATGGGTCCTTTTTTTATTCTAAGAAGGGTGTTCATGGTCAGGGCACACATATTTGAAACCATTTGTCATCCCAATGAGAACCATTCATCAGTGACAATGTAACTATCTAGGCCACATCGAATTGCAGTTATGAATGTGGCACTCAAAGGAAAATTCTTCGACAAGAACAGTGGAACTAGTCAAACCATGCAGCTTGGTGCATTTTCATGCATCCCCTGAGGGAAAATATTGTGGTAGTCATTAAACTTGGAAGAAGGTTTTACAGAGTTAGAACATTACTTGGAAAACAATGTAACGAAACCATGAGTACGGCCATAATTTTTTTTAAAATTTTGGCTTTTCCCCTCACCAATTTTAACTATAAAACAACCCATTTCTCTCTCAATTCAACCACTTTACCCTAGGTGCACCTCCATATCCTCGTACAATTTCTTTGGCTCATATTATTGGTTAATTTGACTTTGTATCTTTAATAAACAATTAATTCATTCCTTAATTTCATTCCCTCTGATCTTCTATTTGTCTTATATCCCTTCCACATTGGGTAATTTATTTTCAAATGTATATGATGTCTTAAATTGGGTTATATATTGTATATTTGGCTTTTAACATTATGGTTTTAATCTAATATTTCTTCAAAATTGTATCTGTGTGATGCGAGTTGTAGTCTTTATGTTATTTTGGGTGATTCTAATATGAAAGGTATGTGGTTCCATTAATTGATATTAATTGATGATTTTATTTACTAATGATTCTAATTTTAAAAAGGAAAAATAAAATGATATGGTTGTAATAATTGGTTTTACTAGGTGGTTTGGTACGATTTCATGGTTTGACGACAAATTTACATCAGAAATTGTTATTTGAATAATCTCATTTAAATTATATAAATTGTTACTATATGAAAGGTATTTCACTTAATATAGATATTTGATTAGAGAAAATGGGAATAGTATATATTCAAGGTGGGTTTCGATGGACTAGTATTATATTTCGTTCATATGATCTGTGAACCATTCCCCTTAAAACATTTATGAAACAAAACTAACTGAACTAATGATGATGACATGGGGACCACAATTAATTTTGTTTTGACCTCTTTATATGCTATTACACAATAAAAATTTCCATGGATTGATCACCATGGTGGGAGTATCCTTGGGACCTAATAACCATGTTACATATGGAGTCTCCCATGATGATTTGATTTTTTTTATCCAATTAAAATTAAAATCAAATATTTTCCATTTTGATAATTAAAAATTTTATAAAATTCTAAGCTGATAAAAATAATTCTTATGAAAACTAGAATTTTAATTTTTTATCTAATATCATTTCATGGAATATTTTTGAGGTATCCTACTAGGAATGTTAATTTATACCCCATGTACACCCTCAACTATATATAATTTTTTTTCATTAATCAGGTAAAGGTAAGGCCTCACATGGTTGTGATGGTAGTTCTACATTGATGTAGAATCATCGTTATCAGTTATTAGTAGAGGTGGAATGATTGAGTATACCCATATGTTCTAGGTAGTCTTGTTTGTCTAGTCATTTCCCCTTCACTTTTTTGTTATTTTGTTTTTTGTATTTAAGTGACAAATGTTTAACTATTACTTGTAGTGTTTCCTTGGATATCCCATGTTATGGCTATTGGTTATGATGTGATTTGTTTCTTAGAATGGTACATAATTGAATATCATGGGAAATATAATTCCCAAATGTGTTACTCGATGCCTGGGCACTAGTTTCTAGCTTGTGGGGATCAGGAATGCCCTTCGGGCCATGAAATTGGCCAGGTTGGGTGTCGTGATGGATAGTACCCTTAGATAGTTTATGAAAATTAAAATGTCCGACATTTTAAATTGTATCACAATGAAACATTTTATTTCTTTATATGTGATCATTTAGATTTGTATAGAATCCATGGATATATGTAACTTTATTGATATTAGTTATATAGAACATTCGATTTTTGAATCATTATCATATTATTCCTGTCCTGATAAATCTATGATATCTTCCAAGGTATGTTTTCACATACTAAGCATCAGTGATCCCTCCATTATTCTATTTCTTATCACTAACTTGCGCAAATTTGAACAATTAATTTTATATATATGTGATCTAAAGTAATAAAAATCACTAGCATTTCTCAAATGGTCAATATTTTGGAATGAAATGTGAAAATCAGGTCTCTATCCATTTTCTAAATAATACAATATTATTTTAACCCATTGGATTATCTTTCTTTTGTCTTGTATAAATTTAATAATGCATCCACTAGTTTTAGGTTAGTGGATTCAAGGTTATTATAAATGGTATCATAGAATTTTCAATAGAAACCATAAGAAAAAGATTTTACAATCCATATGTTAGACAACAAAACCTTATGATAGGCTCTAGGGAGAATGTTTAGTGGATGATGGCATCCTACTATTTCTATAATGTTTAGATTATAATGTTTCATAAATATATGTACATATATGTCTATATATATAAATTAATTTATATGAAGGATATGGAATAGATACACATAGGGGTAATAAATGTAAAAAGGATGGTTGTGTATTACTAGGATCTTGACCATATTCTTGACAAATAGGCCAGACTAGACATATTGTTTGATAGTCTTCTGGAATATTATTTTTTAAATTCACATAGTATTTCTTTAACATTATGAATTATTTCATATCATTTCTATGTTATTTTTTGGGATCCTCATTGGAAATGATTATGGATTCCTTAGATAGAATCATTAATATTGATATGTTAGGATATGGATATCATTAATGTTTCACTTCATTTACATCATTAGATTTCCATTTAACATATTTATTAATGTAATTATTACCAAACATCCAAATTCACTTATTTAATGTAATTAATTGATTAATAAGAAAATTATATAACAAATGATATGATTTTAAATAAAATGATTCTCACAATGAGAATACCACTGAGGTAATACTTGGAGAAATGAATATTTTAGGTATGCATATCCATCAATTTTCAATTACGATTAAAAAACATAAAAATAACTGAATTATCTATGTAACATCATTTTTAGGTATATGGAAATTTATTAATGTATTTTTATTCTATATAATTATTGGTTTATGTTTTCAGAGGTACTGAGGGGGGGTTTTATGTTTCATATTCTTTTCAATATGTGCACAATTAGTTCGTGTTTTGTAAAAAACCATGAACCATAACCAGGAATCCTTGAAAGTCGTGATATTGAGCGATATCCTAGCACATTATAAAAACATGTTTTGCCCAAACCATGAAACTTACAAGGGAATAAATTCATCTTGAAATAAAAGTAAAATCGTGGGTGGGATAAGGTTTATCTAACTGGGAGATCCAATTATGCATGGTGCAGCCTTAAGATAGTTTGACTACATGGTTGGCACACAGTATTCCAAAACGTGTGGCCAAATCATGTGTGGAAGTGTTGGAACCCCATAAAAAATTTATCAAATTACAATTTAGTTTTGAAAACTATTTTATCTACTAAAACCATCTCTAACATGAATTTATTTTTCTCTATAGTCTTGAGATTATTTTCCTTTGGATGTGTAAATAATTTATATGTGAATGAAAGAGCTTTGGAGGTTTGGATTCAAAGTAAATTTTATGCTCTTGCTTGTTCATCATATTTCCATGGTTATAACCTCACTCAAAATCATAAATCATATTGTTTATTTATTTATCTATGTTTTATAATTATATATTATTCGATATAATTAATGGAATAATGATTTTTACCATATATTCATGTTTTTAGGGTCAACCTTATTTTCTCAAAACATTTCAAGGTATATTGAAACTATAATTTCTACACCTAAGTTAAAACGTGACTGATTAGTGTTTGTTAATTTTTTTATTAATCTTTTTTTTTGAAATACTTTTGTGATTATTTTTGGAAATCCCAAATGATATTTTCCAACAAAAATATGTGGATAAATTTCTTGAATTTCAAACAACCCCTCAAATTTAAAATGATAAAATATAAAATTTTAAATATATTGTTGTGTTTTTGTTCATAGAAGTTTAATTATTGAAATTAATTTAATAAATAAAGGAATATGGATAAATTTTACATGGATTTATCCATTCATTGTTATAATGCTTCCATTTTTATTATACATGACCCGATGGATGGGTCATGTGTCATTGGGGCACCTCGTATTGGTCACCATATGACGACTTGGTGGATTAATGAGAGACAACTCAATGGTATAGAACCATCACATGATCATGTATGTTGTATGTAGTGATTTGGTTATAGGAATAATAAATTAATTAAAAATGGATTTATGATTCATTTTGTTTCTTTACATGGGATATTATTTACGGATTTGTTATAAAATATTTTTTCTTCTTAGAAATGTTTTATAAAAATTTTGAAAACCTATTTTATCCTAGTGGAATGAGTTGGGAAATAATTGGTGAATTTTACTAACCCCATTCTTTTGAACAATTGTATATTTATGATTTCAAACATCAAGAAACCATTAATTGGAGGGTGTCTCAATTAATTAGAAATGCTTCTTGATATTGTGGGTAAGACATGGGGAGTGGGATCATGGAATGTGGTTGGTGTTGCTAGTTGATGTAACTTGAGAGTTGGGAGTTTTTGTTTTTTTTGTTCTCTTTGAGTGTCAATTATTGTTTTATAATGTACATTGATATGATGTATTGGTTTTATATGTATTGAGTTATCATTATTTATTATGCATCACATAGTGGTTTGGTTAGTAATTGTTCAAACATTTGAGATGTTTTATGATTCAAATAAAAAATCATCACCCAAAGGTTCATTAGGACGTTTGAATTTATTTTGAGCCAATGGGGTCTTATGAATGTTACCTAAGTCCTACGTGAAAAATTTCCACTTCTCACTACATCGATGTGGGTTCAGATATAACAAATAGTATCAGATTCAGTTGGAAAATATAAATTTTGGTGGGGTAAATAATGACAGTTTGGTTTTTTCCTTGAGTTGAAAATGGTATCACTAGGTATATTGGGATGGTAGTAAGGAGATGTGATTTATGAAACATAAACTGTTGGGAATGAAAAGTAATATTCATCTAATTTATGTTGACCATCATGATATTATGACCTTTGTGTACATGTGTTTTTTAAAACACTTTTAGGTGAGTAGAATCCTCATTGTTATGAATACATCCAATGAGAGTTTTAAGACATGTATTAGTACTAATACATACCACTAATACTTCATTATTAATTTTAATTTTAAATCTTAATCAAATGGTGATGAATTTATGGTTTTGAAAAATTTTAAAAATGGTTGTTTTCCAAATCATTGTTATAGTATTTTCATAAATGGTGGAAATGTTAATGATTTTTAACTTATGGAAATCCATGTTTAAATATGTGGTGATATAGTAAATTGAAACTAAAAAGATTTTAGTTGTAAATGAGTTTTTTTAAATGGATTTTCATTATAGTTTTAATGAATCTCACTGGGTAGGCATCATAGAAATCAACAGGAAGAGGCCACTGAATATTAAGTTACAACTATTCTATAGGTGAACTAATAGTAAATCAAATGCATCCTTCTGGTTTTCATGCCATGGATAAGGGTAATGGGAATAATGAACCTCAAAAGGTGGACCATTCAATCCAGTTCCAATAGAATAATTCATCCATCATTCAGGTGGTTTCTATGATGTGAATATATATGACTTGTTGAATCTAGTAAATAGTGTCTTTGATTACCATGGTACACAATCAATGTTGAAAATAATGTTTTAAATATATATACTCGATGATTTGACATTCTAGTGATGGGAATTATACATTTAGGATTAATTTTTCCATGGAATGACAAGGTTGTATTTTGAGTATCTTTTAACAATCAATTATATCCTCAATCCTATCAATTTTTTAGAAAAAACTATTCTTCAGTATGAATAAATTGAATTTCTAGATTAAAGAGTACACAAATAAATTAATGAATCTAGTATTCTATTCCACAGATGTAGCTGAAAGTTTGTTCTTAAATTAACACAATTTTGAGTTAGGGTTGAGGCCAGATATTCCCTCAAGGAGTAAAATTTTTAATTTAATGTATTATAATGAAATTTTTAATATTGGTACGGTGGTAAAAATAGATATAAAAAAATATAGTTTCCATTAGCATGATTATTCCTATTAGATGATGTGTGAACTCTAATAATATGAATAACTTGAAGAGGTACACCTACTTATAGAGTAGTGGTACTCTCAGAATCATACCATGATATTAGTAAACATTCCTTGTTAACTGAATACTTGGCGGGGATGTTTTTATGTTGATATGTGTACCATATGAAGTGATATTATATGAAAACACCTAGATATTATCATAATTGAATCCATATGGTACATATTGAGTTTATTGTCACAATGTTCCAACGATATATGATAGGGAAACATTTAATGGTTCGAAAAAAATGTACCCTTCAACTAGATGAGTACATCAGAGTAATTAAAATCCTTAAAATGATTAAATAACGGTGATTATAGGGTCACCATGACTCCCCAACTAGTGAAATCACAATAGGGTAATCAATAGAAAATTTTAGGGAGTAAGAAATTATACAGAGATGTGAAATTGATCATTGATGATCAATCTAGTCCTTCAAGGATGAGAGGTTTGATTATTTTTAATTACATCCACTGGAAATTTATTTTTGATACAAGAAAATCCCATTAAATATTTGATTCTCATGTTATTGATCATATTGGTTTTTAAATATATATGATACCTTCAAGGATGAAACATCAATATCCAATTGGGAAAAGACAATTTTGATCCATTAAGGATAAATCATGTTCTATTAGTATGAATGTGATTGATTTTATTTTCGATTTATTTATGATTGAGATGGATGTCTATAAATTTTATTTAGGTTATGGATTTATTTATATCTTTTAATGTCTACATAGACTGTTATGTTCATAATATTAGAATCACATATCTAGATATAATTGATGATATCTTTAGATTAGACTTTGATATAAATGAATGTAACTATGATTTTTTGAAAACGTGTTTCAAACCCAATATTATGAGTTTGAGGAACATAGCTTGAAATTTTGGGATGCGATTGGGCATAGTGATTTTACAATTATTGGTTACTATTTTTTGAGGCTTCAAACTCTAATTTCGCAAGGTTTTGACCCAATATATAAGTAGAGTTTATCATTATCCTTTTACTGGGAACGTTCCTCTCTAACTTCCATATTATAAGATGGAACCATCATAATTCAAGGAATTGAAATTTTATTTTGGAAGAATTGAAATATAAAAGGGTTCATTCAAAAATGAAAATCCTCGTGTCCAACACTGGTTACGTTTGTAATGAAGTCATGTATGAATATTACACATTGTATGGATTATCATAAGCTTAATTGAGTAATGATAATGAATTGGTATCTAGTTCAAGAGATTTATGATATATTTGATCAACATGTGGGAGCCCGATGGTACTATATAATTGATATACATTCGTGTTATCACTATTTGTTTCAGAAGGAGGATATTATGATTAAAAATTTCAGAAGCATATATGACAACTACGAGTATGTGGATATGCCTTCTCGTCTTATGAATTCACTATCCATAATTATGGTATTGATTAAAATAATATTTTTGAGGTATATATATTCTTTTTTGGCAGTGTATGTTCATGATATACTGGTGTATTTTAGGAGAAAAATAAAAACTCGGGAAACACTTGGATATAGTGCTAGCTTTCTGGTGGTAGCATCATTTGTATTCCAAATTATCAAAGTGTCATTCCTGGATACTAGAGGAAACATTTCATGCCCTATTCATTTTGAGAAAATGAATCCTCTAGTACCAAAAAGTATAAAATCATTTATCTAATTGAAAACACAAAAAAATGCCTTTTAGATATGTAGTTTTTTGGACTTAGTCTGATATTACAGATTCGTTGTTCATGATTCTTCATGTCTTTCCTCGTTGATGACAAATTTTATGAGGTTATGAATTTCATTCCAATGGAAAAACAAATTTCATAAATCCTTTCATTAGCATTTGGTTTCACTATCATTTAAACATTTCTCTACATTTCCAATGTCTGAACAATGATATGTAGTCTATTATGATGTATTGGTTTCTAGGTTTGGAATTGTTCTCATATAGAGAGATAATGATTCTTATTATAGTTTATGGAAGTTATATTATAATTATAATAACTACCAAAACATGATTTGGAAAATTATACTATAGTCCACGCTTTGAAGACATAGAATCCTTAACAAATTGGTAATAAATTCAATGTTTTTACAAATCATAAGAGTTTGAAATAGATTTTCTCACAAAGATATTTTGATTTAAGTAAACAAAATTAGATGGGGAATCTATAGATTCTTGACATAAAATTAATGTATGGACTAGGTCAAGGTACATTTGTCATGGATGAAGTGATTAGGATGTCATATAATCAGTCAGTTAATGTAGCTTTGATCCAGGGAAAACTATTTTCAATTTTGGTGGATTTGTATCAAATTTCGTAGAACAAGGTAATTTTTTCCTTTTATTTATAGATTTTATTATTCCTGATTTGGTTGAGAATGTCTGAAATGTTCATATATATAATCGTGAATGTGTATCTTTGACATCAAAAATAAAAACAGGGGATACCTTTAAGTGTTTAATTGTAGAATGGATTTCATAGTTGCAATTTCGAAATCGGATGGATGTGTCGTTAGATTATCAGTAACATATTCCCAATTCCTTCCATTAGTTTATATTGGTTATTCATCTGATAACTCAGAAAATTTATAATGCCTTTGAAGGAGTGTTTTGGTGGGTTTTCAAGGAAAGAGTTGTAGAAGATTTTTTCTCAAGATTCCTCAACTTCAGGTAGGTCAAGGTAGAGCATAAAGATCAGGCTGGTATGTTACAGACCTTATTTATTCCCATGTGGAAATATAAGAATTTGGAAATTCATTTTTTAACATTTCTATGCTGTATATTTTGGAAACGTAATGTCGTAATGGTGATAGTAGATCAGCTAAAAAGTTATATCAGGATTAAAAACATTTAAATCCAAATATCAAGATTAAAAACATTTTAAAGATGCATGTAATTCATTTATGAATTTTATTCGACTGATACAAATGTTTAAATTTTTAATTATGTAAATCCACCAATGAATCCCTTGAAATTTAGTTAACTCTATGTATAGATTATCATCCTCAAATGGATGGAATGTATGACTAGGAAATAGAAACCTTGAAGGACGTGATTTGGTATTTTATAAGTAATTATTGTGCACTTATGATGATAACATAATTTTATTATAGTTCTTATACAAAACATTAATCAATACTTGATACATGTGGATACTTTTCATGATTTTTATAGTTATCAATGACATTATCAACTTTATTGGGTGAAAAAATTAATAATTCACTATATGGAACCAACCTTGTATAAGAGAAAACATTTAAGATTAATTTTATTATAGAGTGGAAGGAGCTAACTCAGATTTTTAAAAGTAAATTTGAAATCATATTTGAAAAAAAATGTCATTTTTTGTGAGTAATCATGTGTTTTTGAGAAAGCGAGGTGACGTCTCAGATGGTGACAAGGAAAATAATAGTGGCATTGTCCATCCTTCCTACAATGATGTCCTTCAGGATGGGAGGAGGAAGGTGCCTGAGAGTGAGGATGCAATAACTGAACCACCACAGTGGAGGATGAGGAAGGACTACTCTTCTATTTCAAGGTAAGTGTCTAAAAGATCTCTTGTTGCAAAGGAAATTCGGGCTACACAGTCCTCGAAGGAGATTTTATCATTGGAGAAGTTAAATCTGCGAAGGAAATACACCATGGTTCTTAATAATTATGAATGCTCAGAGTGGGAATCTGGTATGGCAGAGGAAGAAATTTACAATGGATGTGATGATGTGTATGATTTCTACAAGCTCTAGTTATTTCTTCTCCCTTATTGTACTTTCTTGATGCATTTTCTTTATTAATAAATAGTCAGAGGCTTTATTCTAACTGAGATTCCTGGGTATATTTTGGATATGAATGAGAATATATGTCATGGTAATATCAGTGATCTAGAGTGGGTATTATGTCCACATGGTCAGATTCAAAACTAAAAATGAGAGAGTGAGAAGGAAATGTTAGAGTAGGGACCCAAAATCATTCAACAGAATATGGGGGTTCTTAAATATTAGGCCATAAAATCAAATGGTGGGGTGAATTAATCAACACATGTTGTTGGTATATAACATTTTTTATTGATTACGAATCATATAATGCATGTGTAGTTCTTTGGGTAGTTTCAATTTGTTTTTTCTTGTTTTGGAGGCTTTTATAGAGATTTATGATTTGCGAATGGATAGTCAAAAAATTTCACTATCATCAAGAAATCGTGCATTATAGGATAGTGGGAACTTATTAGTTTCATATTAGATTCATGGTTTTTCTTACCATTCCATCCAATCAGTTAAGGTCTATCTTTAAGATAGTATCACTAAACTGTTCACAATTTGTTTTCCATCACATGCTGCCAAACCCTACAATATACATTTGGAACCCAAAAATATGAGGACGTAATCTGATTTTTTTTCCAAAAACTCCATTAATAAAAGAGTACCTACATAACCCAAATTACATTTTCTCATTATGTTTTAGAAATTTTGAATTTCAATCCTAAAATAATCTTATGAATATATACACGTGTTGGGGGTCCAGATTCATCAGTAAGTACTTATTCTTCCTCATTCCTCTTAATTCCACTGATTTTATTTATCTATTACCCATATATCAAGTACATAGTGGATATTTCTATGTGATATAAGAGATTTTATAGTGTAATATTATTGGATCTATTAATATAAATGTCTATTATGGTTGGGTATTGAATATTTTTAGTGTTATTCATCATTATACCCAACCATTGTGATGTAGGTGGATTCTATTTTATTATAACATGATTTCGAACATGAATGATTTGTCAAAATAATTAATGAAATTTTGGTGGAATACTTGTGTGATTTTTGGTGGAAACCGTTATTTCTATTTTCTTTGTAAATATGTTGGACAATTTTTTATAATTCAAAAAACAACATCATTTTATAAATTTAATATTATGATTTTAAAATTATGGTTATGTTTTGAAGTGTGTAAATTATTTTTTGAAATTATTTTTATAGAGAAATTATTTTATATTGGTTTTAAATGAATTTTTGAATATATGGTTTTTATGAGTTCATTTACATTAGATTTTACCCTATAGAAATGGTGTGAACAATTGTGGAAACTAGTATTGGCACCTTTTGATAACATGATGGATATATGAGAGACAACTAATGAGTATGAATCTATCAGATGAGCATACATGGTGTGTGTGTTTAAATGTTTATGGGTATCCCAAATGATTTTAAAAAGGTTATATGCTTTATTTATCACTTCCCATGGAAGTTTTTTGGGGATTTATTATAAAATACTTTCACAACATAGAACTATTTTATATAAATATTTACAAATAAAATTCATTGTGGAAGGAGTTAGGAATTCATTTCTGATATCCTCCTGAGTTTAGACACACCTCCATGTTTCGTAAATATTATTCATTTACAGATTTCATCTATCACAACATTGGTAAAATCATGGTATGATAATTTTTTAGTTACACATGTTGATAATGTGGTCAAATTAGGTGGAGTTAGAGGTTGATGAGGATGAATATAGTTGTTTTACATCACATGGAAGTTTATATTTTTGTGACCTTTTAGGTCTATTTGTGTATGTATTTTTTTTTCCAATTCTACTCTGATATGGTATATTATTTTTGTTATGTTTGGATTTTAATTATTTTCTCATGCATCCAAAATCTTTTTGCTTGGATATTGTTTTTGTAGTTTTTATGTTTTTTATTTGAAACAGAAAATAATTCCGGAAATGTTTTTCATGCACTTTTTATTTATTTACAACATTTAATGTCTTGGATATGTTACCTAAGGCCTATTATCACACCTGTGGCTTATCAATCCAATTATGAGGGGAAGTACGCTACACTAAAATACACAAAATAAGGGAGATATATAGTTTTATGGAACTTTGGGGAAAAATAATGTTGATGAAAAATGATTCAATTTAATACATATCTAGAATGTGTAAAGAATCTCCCTGGGAATGCCTCCCTAGAATAAATTACATCCTATGTGTAATAATGTGTTACTTAGAAAAAATAATTTTGGATGAATTTTTTAAAAAAAAACTAATGATGATAAATGATATATATCATAAGGTAAAAATAATATTTCATTGTAATAATATTTGTTAACTTAGTAATTATCTTTTTTAATTATCAAATATATGGGATAACATGGTTGATGAGCATTAGAATCATCATATACTTTGAAAACATGGAAAATAATATACTAGTAAAACAACAATAAGGGACCACACAAATGAATTTATACTTATTTCACACCCCATTTTTATGCATATCATCTTTGAATTATAATATAGAAACTATGGAATATATTGGAAGGATTCTAAGATAATTAAATAACCACCCCAATGATTTGGTATTGAATTTTAAGAGAAAAAATAATGTTATAATATTATTAAATCCCATGCTAATTTATATGGGAATTTGGTTACTGTAAATATTATTAATTCTTCATTTAGTTTCACTTAATGTGATTTTTGAAATGGATTTGTTCTCTATATATATAAACAGAATTAATTTTGGAATAAGTAAATCACATTTCATGTCCACCTATAATATCTTATCAATGTAATGATGATTTTAAATTCCCTTTGGAAAAAAATTCATAATAATGTTCTTGGTGCATAATAATAAGGAAAAATTAGATCAAATGGTTTTAAAGAATCTCATTATCTGTAATATTTCTAATATTAAAGAACTATGTGTTTTATAATATTACGTATTTTTGGGTGGCTGATATCTCGTTAGAAATTCTATATTGATTATCTTCTATATTATGGATACCCTTAACTATTTTTATCTAATAAGTATTAATTGAAATTGCGATGATTAAATTTCGTTATAGTGGGATAATATAAATCCCCATTATTCCTAGATGATATTTTCATTTAAATAAATAATTTGTTTAATATCATGTTTGACATGCAACACCAAACGAAAGGGAAACCATGATACAATTTATAAATAAAAAACTATGAGTATTATGTGACTCTATTATAAAGTATCCATTTAATATATGGGTATAAATAGATAAAATTTTATTTTAAAAAAATATTAGGAAGTAAAAGAAAAGTAATTTTTAAAGCCAATTCATTGATAAAATTCAATTCATATAGAAAAAAAACAAATTATATCAATTTTATCATAAATATAAAATTCCCTAATTATTTTTATTATCCGCAATATGGATTCATAGTATAATAACTATATATATTCGTTTTTAATTATCATCAAATATAGTGTTGATATAAATAATAAATTAATAATAAATTAATTTAAAATTGATGGAAATAAAAATTAAAACAATTAGTATTTAAAATTCAATTTTTCTTTACGTTTTTTATTATATGTTTCCTTTTAAAAAATAAATTCCAAAAAAATCTGATTTTTGATCTAAAATATGAACATCAATTTTTTAATCATCATAAAATTATTGTCCTAGGATTATTTGTTTAAATTTTACACGAAATGAGACTTATAAGAATAGTACAAAATACTATTTTTAGAAATATTATTAATTTTATGACATCACTAGGATATAATTATGAAATACAAATTTCTGAATAGTTTTTTATAATAATAGATTTTTATAGAATGAAAAATTATAAATTTAAGATAATATGATCAATTTTGAGAAATTTTATTTATCATTATTAAATGTACAAAATATTATATTTGAAACCCAATTTTGTTCTTTTAATTATTTAATTAATATCATTATGTATTTAAGTTATGGATATAATTCAAATACATAGAAGAAATTCATTAATATAAACCAATTTATGAAATCAAAATAAAAAATTATATTTCAGTTAGAAAAGATTTTTTATGCATAAAATATAATTATTTCTTATAAAATATTTTTACACATTCAATAAGAAAATATTAAATTACCTATTTCCCTCCCACATAATATTTATAGTATTAAATATAGTTCAAATATTGAAAACAAATTTCCAAATAATTTATTGTATTATATTTTTTAGGAACAAAAATAATTTACTTATATAAAAATTAGTTACTATAGTGAAAACCATATATTATAAAAGTGTAAAATATATTAGTAATATTCAATGGATATTTTTTAAAAAGGAAATTATTCTTTGAGGATTTTATATATAGAAACAAACATAAACTTTATTAATTTTAGTTTTTGAGTCCACTGACCATGTGAAATATGGTATCTCTATGTATTAGGAATTTGTTTTTACAAAAGTTTTATTCTCTCAACATATAAAAAATGACTCCCCACACCCCATCAATGACTCTATGAAATTGAATTTCTCTTGAAACACATTCCATCAGTCCTCCGATATAATCTCCATATACTAAACTAATCCTCTATCGATACTAATTTTTTTAAATTTCATTATTTCAAAAATGATCTACCATGGAAATCTCAGGCTCTCAACTTGTGTAGTAATCAATCATTAACCACATTTACATTCTATCATTCAAATAAACATATAATTCTTCCACTTTTAAATAATTATAATTTTTTTTTCTTAATATTATTGGGTTTATATAATAATTCCAATAAATTTTTTCACTTTTCCCCATATAATATTGAAATCCTCATTCATGTGTATGTGCAGACTGCCACCTCCACAATGAAATATGTTTTTTTCTTCACCACAAACATCGCTAGTATAAAATGTGAATCTAAGGAATAAATAATTTATTTTTCAGATTATTAAAATTATTAAAATATACAAAAATTTATCCTTCCATTCATTCTATAGAAAAATTCAAATGATGATCATTATGAAGTAATCACTTTTATCATTAGAGTACCTAAAACAAGATCATCATTTATATCAGTCTCTTGAACAATGCACATATTTTTAATAAATTGAACTTGGGAATGTATAAATCATTAGAACAAAATTATATTAATATATAATATAATCTATAAATCAATTACTTAGTATAAATGTATACGGTTTGATGTATCCATTAAAAAACATGTGAGAAATAATTAGATTTCCGAGATCTGATAAATAGAATAAAATATTAATAAATAATGAATACATACAAGATGATTATAATAAAATAGTAAAAATGGGGTTGAGATATAAAGAATGGTATGAAATATTTTATTACTATGGATTTTTATTATACTCTATGTTAAGTTTCATTCATAGAAGCCCTGAATTAATGTAAAGTATTTTACATTTGAATTTTTTAGTATTTATTCAATATCCACAACTTGTTTGACATTTTGGGTTGTATATAATGCTATATGAAACATTATATCATACATTCATAAAATTCATAGGATATTAAATAACATATAATTTTATATTTTTAAGGGATTTATATTTAATTATTTCTAATGATGTATTTAATTTTCATAACTCGCATTATGTACATTGATTTATAAAGATATTACATGACCAAATTTATTTATGTTTATTTATTTTATCATATTTATATATAAAAGAAAAAATTAGTCATTAAATGTTTTTATATATAATTATTTTTAATTTCATTGTATTTTGAATGATTATTTTATCAATGTTTATTAATTTCATAATGTATTTTGTTATCTCAAACATCTTTTTATTATGTTATAATATTACATATTGAACTTCACTATCCTAAGTGACCTATATTATTCCATTTTCTATTTAAAATAATATTTCATATTGTGTTTTGGGGAGGAGTTATTTTTTATGAAAATAATATTCTTTGAAGTATTAATTTATCATTAATGTATAAATTTGTTTATAATAATTTCTATTATTCCTAATGGTTCTTTTTCTTCCATTTTCTGGTTTAATCATCACGATAATGTTCACATTTATAACATGAAATATAATTATTTTTTTAATCATGTGCACATTATATTTTCATTTTACCATATTAAAAATGATGTTTTCTATCCATTTTATCATTTGGGTTTCAAAACGGATTTTTAAAATATTAAAAAAATTACTTCATGATCGTATGATTTATCTTCCTCTCCAAATTTCATAAATATAACCACATTTTCATTTTCAAGGATCCATTATTGATGATTATTTCTAAATTTAAATGTTTTCAACATATTCATATCACAATTTTGAACCCCATAGGTCATTTTCATAGATTCATTATTGATATTTAATTCTATACACTAATTAAAATAATTCTAATCTTTTCTATTTTTAAAAGTGATATTTTTGAAATTGATGCATAACTTCTTATTTTTATGAGAGTGTTGAGAAATATATTCTAATCCCAATTTATAGTTTCTTCCTAATTTTCCAATTTAAATACAATTTTTTTTGACTATGGGGTTATGTTTTATGATCCTAATGTAAATTCCCTAATATATCAATTTAAACAGAACTGTTTTTAATGAATGTTCATGAATTTCCAAAAGTTAATTTTTTGTCGAATTATATATAGTTATTTATCCATTTTTCATAATGGGGTTTTTTATCTGTGTCAACATCATTTATAATTCCTTATATTACACATGGGATTGGTTATTATGATACTATCCATATGTTTTCTCCATATTTCATTTGATGTTGATGTTTTATGTATGTTCTATTGAACCGGTTTTATTCCCATTACAGATATGATTTGAAATACCATCCACTATAATTATATATATGGATTATGATAATGTTTTCCATATTATTGAATATGGAAATTATTGAAATCGCATATATTTTAGCTTCAATAACAATGTTTATTGATAAATAATAAAATTGATAATGCATTTTTAATTTTTCATTTATTTCATTTGGTAAATGCATTAGTCTTAATAAGTGATAGTTTGGGATTGATTTTAGAAAACCCCTCAATGCATTTATATGTTTCATTAGATAATATTTAATGGGAATTATATGAATAAATTCCATGAAATTTATGATTCCATCGTATGAGGCATTAATAGTGAAGGATTTATCACTAAGACCCTAATGGTATGAATATGATGTTTTAAATTTTTAATCTTACCAGAATGAGTAATGTTAATTCTATCCATGTTGTTATTTTATTTATTATGACATACAAGGATATATTCCAATTTAATGGAATTAGTTGTGTTGAATACTTTATTATTTTTTATCTCTACCATGTTAATCATCCCATGGCTATTCTATGATATATTATAAAAATTGTTTTTTCTTCTAGGAAACTATGTTCACCCCATTATTTTACTACTATCCATAGGGATCATCGAAGTGAATATTGAATTATTTTAGGAATATTATTTATAAAATAATAAATTTATCACTTTAATTAATTTTTTATTGTATGTTTTCCAATGTATTGAAAAAATCATGTTTGTATCTAGTTTCTCAAGGAAAATAAAGTTTTTGATATCCAGGGATATTTTCTCTTATATATTATAAAAATTTAATAAATAAATTAATTGATTCGAGTTAATGGAATTTGGTTGTCACATGAATTCCCATAACACATCCAATAACATCTTATTTATATAAATTACATTCACTAATCAATTTTTTTGACAATTTTAACATTTATCTCTGGTGTCAAGAATCTAGATAGGTTCATCATTATAAGATATGTTTGGTTCGAATGTAATTTCTTTATTGGTTACTTCATTCACTAGTTCTGGAATTTAATTCCTTAGAACAAAACAAGGAAGGAATTGTTTTATTTAGAGTGGTAGAGTGGCCTAACTAGAAGGTTATCCATATCTCTAATTGTATTTAAAATTTAAAATTTATTGTTTTCTATTTTACTTAATTTATTCTTATTACCATCAATTATAACTCACTTCCATATAAGTAATTTTATGAAGAAATAATCTCCAAATTGAAATTCTTAATCATTCATCTAAATATTAGAAAAACAAATTTCTCTTCTTTGATCCCACATAATATTATTTTGAAAATGTAAAATCGTAATAATAATATCCATAATAATTTCATTACCTACTAGCATCCTCTATCCGACCATATAATATCATGTTGGTGTACATAATATCTTTACATTCAACACATCGTATGGTTACATGTAAATTATTAAATGGAAGCCATTATTATATGAAAATTTTACCAATAGAGATAATGGTTTCACATTCCTTCAATATCAGGCATGAATTATCACCATATTTATTATAATGTTTGATTAATATTTACATATTTCCAATCATTTTGAGCTGGATATGTAGTCTGTAAATGTATCTCAAATTTTAGAAGCTTCTGATGTCTTCTCTAAAAGATTGATGTTAACTCGGCCTCTTGACCAGATACAATTGATTCAAGTGAACCATGATGTCTCACAACATCATGAATATAGAGATATGAAGGAAACATATGGGGTATATCGTCCCTTATTTAAATCAATTGAAATGAACACGTAATTAATGTCCACAATGACCTATATTACATATTTCTTCCCCGGAGTCTTAAACCAACCATTTAAAAAACCCATTATATTTTTGTCCCACTATCACATTATTACAGAGAATGGTTTCATAAACTCATTAGGATTTTTTCATTCATATGTTACATATTTGACCACCTAGAATCAAGGAAAATTTCATAGATCATAATATCATTATAAAATAATATTTAATTCCTATACATATTATTGATACCATTATGGGTAGAGTAATTTTAGATATATTATTCACCTAATAATTCCACTACTATCCCAGGTAGAGATAGAAGACACAGTATATTTCTAAAAAATAATGTAAAATATTATAGATTAATTATAACAGTATCTCATTATTCATGGATTTAATCTTTTTTAATAAACACTTATGGTCCTACAAGGGCTTCATTATCATCGCAGATAATGATTGTTTTATAATTTCTAGGATAATGAATGATGTTTCCCATTACATAAAAATTTAAATATCATATAGTAATAAATCAATAAATATAGAATCCTGGTATATCATCATCATGGTTTGATCTATATGGTCCTTCCAACATAATGAATCGACCCCACGTATAGCTTCCCATAATTGTATTATATTGAGCTGTAATGGTCCTTAATATGATTCAATTATATATGTTGCTTCATTTTGATATCAATCAGATAAAATATGAACTTCATTCATTTTTTCCTATATATAAGCAACATAATACCCTATAGAGGCGGAGCCTACAAATCAGTAATTAAAATATCAAAATTTCCAACTATGGATCATGATTTTGATACTTTTATTCATGGATCATCAACTATCTTGATGTCTAATAATGATCTATATAATTTTACTAAATGACACAACTTTGTATATCCATAAATGCATGACTATATATTAAAAATACTTACTATACTAGTGGTAATTTCAATACTCGTTAATTGAATATTATCCTATTTATCTCCACAAAACAATATTCACATTCAATTGACGATGTGAATTGAAATCGTTTACATGTCATCATTAATAATGGGTAATACTATCAAGAAGTTTTTTTAACAAATCACATGTAGTAACATTATAAACAAATGAAAGAATATATTTTAGTAATATTTTTTAATGTTTATCATTCATTGACTTTATTTCTTTGATGGATCAACATATATTACATATTTTAAGAAACTATGGGCCTGAAAAGAAACTACCTTAATCCAAAATTTACACTTACTAAATTTCCCATATAATTCATTCTCTTCTTATAGTATAAAAAACATGTTTTAAATGATTATTTTTTTCTAGATATCCATTCTATTATATCAAAATATAGATAATAAATACCATAAATGAATTATAAATGTAATATTTGAATACTCTCTTATTCTGATCCATAATCACAATGGGGGAATTATTCAATCCAAAGGGAACTATCGTAAAATATAAAAATCTACACCTCATATGTGATTCAATATTAATTATATAATCCATACTTACAACTAATTTATGATATCTATTATAAATAAAATCCTTTTAAATATATTTATCTCCATTAATTTTTCTAAATATTGCAAACAATTTTTGATATGGTAAACATATTCATTAGAACAATTTCATTAATATCCATAGCAGTGATGAAAAACCTCATATATCTATCCATAATTTGCACAAATATGATTGGGGTATACAATGATGAAACACAGTGAAATATAAATAATATTTCACAGAAATCATGTATCTATTTCATAAAATCAAAAAATTTAATTATATATACCATATAGAGTGTTCTTAATATATGTTCTACACGATGCATGAGTTCAATAGAAAAAAAACTTTGTTATTTAGTGGAATATTTGGTAATCTTATAGAAATATAAATATTTATTCTTGAATTATGTATATATTCTATATTCTTATTATGTATTTAAAATCTATATATTTTTTATATTTTCATATAAAAAAATTATTGAAATAATGTGAGCTTCTGATGGTCGATCCAAAAAATTACGTGAAAATGAAGTCTTCCATATTAAAATTAGAGATTTTATACCCACTTACATAATAGTAATATCATTCACCACGAAATAAATTTGTGTAATAAACATTGTATTCCAATGTACAACTAGAATTATGTCAATTTAATTCATAATTATTATATTCATGTTTATAACCAGGGTACATCATTGATTCATAATTGAGACTGGCCAATATATATCTATTTTAAAAATATTTCCACTATATGTTTGGATTACAAACACATTTCTCATAGTTTTAATAGGATATATAATGTTTTAGAAACACATGAATGATATAAATTAGTGAATATATCTAGAATTACATAGATAGTTATATAACATTGAGTTCATAGTCAAATTACTATATATAACATCACTCACAGCCTCATCCTTTGTAGTATAAATCTCATAATCTCGGCCTTTATCCCATAAAAATTATATTCAGGACAATGATACACGTTCTCGACATATATGAAGTAAAATCCCATTTCCTTCATGAATACACCATATTGGTTTTCCCCCAACTATTACATATTGGAAATTACACCATTACCTTCATTCCCATTTCCACATTTCTCTATAATGATATCTCATTCACCATATAATTTTTTTATGAAAAAATAAGAATTAGAGATTTATTCATCTATTTTTATACTCCTTGATATTATATAATTGTCAAAAAAAATGACTAAGAGACTAATTCCCAATGAATATAATGCATTATCATATAAAAGAAATCATTATTCTTACTTCTTTGATTACAAATATAATCAGCTCCATTACATTCAAAACTTGTAAAATTAACATCATATTAAATAAAAACGTCCTATAACATCTGTATTTAGGTGAGGAATTTACATTCCATATCATCTCATTTTTCTTGAGGAAATTATTTTCCAATGAATATTAACATAATATTATTTCATTCCACAACTTATATATCCTCCTCTTACATTTCTTATATTCAATAATGACCATTTATTTTCATTTCCCATTAGAAGATAAAACACACAGAAAAATATCCCATTTTTTCTATTTCGCAAAGTGAGAAATTAATTCTCCAGGGAAATGAGACATTTTCCATCAATAAATGTACCAACGGTTTCATTTAATGATGGATTTTTATTTCTCATAAATTGGTCAATAATTATTTCACCATGGTGTGGATTATAATGTTTCTATATATATGTATTATTATTACTCATTACCCTTGTCTACATTGTTGATGCAGTTATAATCCACTCAACTCCATCACTAGCCCCATTAATATCATTAAAGTTATCAATTGGAATGTTACTATAATGATTATAATTTTTTATATAGATCTTATTCAATCAGCTAATAATTATTTCTAAATAAATGAATACACATAATTATATAATAATGTTGTGAATATAGTGTCATAAAATTTTATCCCTACGAAATTAAACCATTCTATTAGAGTTTCTATTATATTACAAAAAATTATCATACTATTTGTGATATATAGAATATTATTATAGATTTAGTTACAATTTTTTATACTAAACTTGATCAGATGCCTACTTTGAAAACATGGAATAATATGAATCCAAGATGAGAGTTATATTATTTAAAAGGTAAAAAAACATAAAATCACATCTTTTAAATACCCAAACCCATGTAACTTGGAGATGGTGTCATCCTTATTACATTGAAATAGATATAAATGATCTAATCATGTATGAATAATTATTGTTGTAGTTTTGGATAACTAGATACATACAATATACCAATTTTACATTGATGATATAATGTAAAATTTATTAAATAATAATATAATATGAAATGAGTCCTTCAAAACCCATTCAATGACATATTCATCTTATCCTTGGGAAAGGAAACAAAATAAGGGTGATCTTAAATGATTAGAATCTATTTTTTCAATAGAATATATCATGAACAAATAAACAATAATCAATATTGAATTTTACATAACTAAACCGAAATATCATTTTATTAACCAAACTGTATGAAAATATTTTACATAATCAATATGGAATGGTAAAAAACTGAACTGACATGTCATTTAATCAATAATCTGTGAATGAAATACATATAGACATAAAATTATTTTGAAAATATCATGGATAATAATAAAAAATAAATCTAAACAAAGACAATTCATAATTTTTGGACACCATGATCTCATTCATCATGATACCTCAACTATCAAGACTGTTCAAAATATAGTTTAAAATACATATAAAACTATGTTTAATATGGCCAATTGATTTTACTCATGGGACATACAAAAGTAATGAGGGGAGGTATATTAAATTGACCTACCCATCACTGCATGTCCATATAATTCATCATATAATTATTAATGGATTTGAATTATTAATTAATATTCATAATTTTTCAAAAAACATATTTATCAATATTTTCCCAGTTAATCAAATAACCGTCAATGTACAAAATCTATGTAAAAAAATTATAGGGACTTATATAAACTCAAATAACTATTGAGAAATAATTATATTTAAGATTAAATTAAGATAAAAATAAAAATGAATACATAAATGTGATTGGTTGAAGTGAACTATAACAATCGTACTTGAAAGTGGGCTTGAAAAATAACTTTGAGCACTTGGTACTTTTCCAGTCAAATATAATTGTGTAAAATGATTCAATGTGAATAATAAAATTTTATAAAGTATCATTGAATCAGGATAATTATTTTTAAATGGGTGGTATATACTTCATATATATGTGAATTAGACTATAATGAATAATTAGTTTAAATGTAATGTAAATAGAGAGAAATCTCATACATCAGTCATTCCATTATATGGAAATTAAATAACCTCCATTATAATGGTTATATGAATTTTATTAATTTAGAACATCAAAATAATAATTTTTATAATATATTATATGATCATCTTATGACATTATACAACTCATTTTTAATAATAATTTATTATTTTCATTATTTTTAGTGTTAATTGTGTTGTTTTCTGATTTATGATTTTCTATGAATGTTTCAGTTCATGTTAATTTTATATAGTAACATCACCTACATAATAATAAAACGTAAAGAATTATAATATTAAAACATTAATTTAATATTAAAATTAATCATGAATGATTTATTTGATAAATGATATACATTTTGATCATTGCGATGGTAGGCCTTACATACACTTGAGTAACATTTCCTTTTTTCAAAGATCATTATGGAAAGGAGTTAAGTATAATTTCAATTAATATACTTATATATATCATTCATTTAGAGTGGTAATGAAAAGAGTTCCACATCTATTCGTGAAGGGGCAAGTCCGCACGTACACAAACATTTTTATAATTTTCTAAAATAAGAAATAAAATGACATATTTTACTATCAAAATGATAAATATTTCATTAATATCATAATTAATTCATTTATATCACATATATTATAAAAATATATCCTTATCAAATTTTATGTTACATAATAGTGAAAGACGAATCACATCGAAATGCAAGGAGGTAGTCTAATGTACACATGAGTGACATTATCATATCCCCAAAGGTATTGAAATTAAATAGGTATATATAATATTACAACTCTATGGGTATAAATATTTTCTAAATTTCATATATATAAATTGTATTCATAATCATACCCAACCATTAGAGGTGGTAATGGAATATTGAATGACATCTATTAGTGAAGTGGTAGTCCACCATTAATGTACGTTGTGATTGTTGTCGGTAAATCCATTACTACGAAAAAATATAATTAATTTAATATAATTAGAATTTCAAATCGACATGATTAATTGAAAATTTATATAGGATTTGAAGGAAATTAATTAATGATTCTCATTGAAGAACATTACATTTTCATGAGGTAACATCCATAGTTATAAAAAATCCTTCCAAGGATGTATTCTTGTCCAAAATAAGGCATATAACATGAGTTTATGAAATAAAGAAGTTAATTTCTGTAGGTCCTTGTAGAAAAGAAAAGTATGTGATGGTGTAAAGAATAGAAAATATATGGTGGCCTTTTATATGTGAGGTGAGTGTCACACTTTTAATTTATTAAACCAAAGTGTACCCTTGATTTTCACTTAGGTGTCCAATATGATGTATTATCAAATATTTCATAAATATTAACCTGTATAGTTTTCAGTTGACCCCTTATAAATAAATTTTCATCGTAACTATGTTATATTCTCATTTACTAATTTCACAATTAATTTTTGATAAAATATTATAATTACCATATAAGATAATATAAATTATAAATGTTTGAAATATGAAATCCATTTTTAAAAAGTCCACTAACATAAGTGGAAAATAGTAATTTAAAATTAATCACTAGTATGTGGAAGGAAAGTAGCTTTTTGATGACAAAATGTTCAAAATCATTCAATGTTTCTATATCAATATTAAATAAGAATATTATTAGAAGGTCCAAAATTGGATTAATTAATTTATAAATAAAATAAATTTTCTTTAATAAAATTTAAAATATTGGTTATATTTATAAATTATTTAAATGAAAATTTTTTTTTCAATTAAAAATAAATATTTTTCACTATTCATCCAAAAAATGAAACATTTCATAATAAACACTGAATATTCACCCTAATATAATTTTTTATATTATATTTTTATAAAATAAATTTTATTTTGTTAAATTACATTTCTATATGTGGTTAAATTAATTTTATATTTTTTCTGCAATGTGAAACTATATAATCTTTTAAAACAAAAATTGTTTTAAAAATATATATCTTTTTCATTTAAATGAATATAATTTATATTATAATTTATAGATTACACTTATTTTCATAAAATAAATTGTTTTATTCATAACACCAATTTAAATTCTAGACTATAATGGTATACTATAATATTGTTCTTTTAGAATCATTGTTGTGTTCTTTACAAGTTATCAAAGAGATTAAATTTAAATAATTGTATTTAGTGTGTAATTAAATATTGTGGTTGAATTTTTTTTTAGTTAATGAAATTTAATTTTCTAATTTTGTAATTTGAGGTTGTAAAATTTTCTCCAGAAAAACAAAATTTCTACATCACTATTTAATATTGATATTGGTAATCAAGGATTTTTCATTTGGAAATTCCTTTATTGAAATCCCTCCTCTTGAGATGGGGTAATAATAATCCTCTTACTAATAGATAAAGGTAAGTACAAAGGTTGTAAGAAATTATAACATAACTAGTATTCCATCTAAGAGAACATAGGTGGGAAATCGAGTCATGTTCAAAGAAGATAATTAAAATTCCCAGGGATTATTGGGGTGATAGAGGCCATTGATCACAAGACAATGGGTGATAGACAAAACGTCGGTATCAATAGAACATTTAGTCATTGAAGAGTTAAGGGTTTATTTTATTCATCATAAATTAATTTACGAGAAATATATTATTGTTTCAATATCCCTTTACATATGTTTAGGAGTTCATTTACTATTTTGTTTAATAACATATGAAAATATATTTTCATGATATCTTTCTATATCATAGGCACAATATGATATTTTTATTTTTCTTTGACCAATTTCTATTTTATTTCCACCTACTAGAAATTAATATCCTTGATGATATTCTGGTCCTGAAGAAAAAATTACAATTTATTGGATCGTATGATCAATGAATATGTAACATTGTATCCCACCGGTATTTATTAAACAAAAATAATAAGAAACATTATCCAATTAAAACGAATTGTTCATCCAAATAAATTATATAAATACTTATCTTTAACGCATATCCAATATATGTATTCCCAAAATTAATGTCGAAAATTTTTTAAGGAAGGTACAAAATTTTAAATAATACTCCCCAAATAATATAAAGTGTTACTTAATCATCACATACTAAACTACTAAATACCTTCATCTCGTGTTCTTTTGAGTCATGGAAACAATTTTAATTACCATAAAATCTTATTGAACACATGCATTCATCATTATTCCATAAATAAATAACAAATTATTATATATATTTCAAAAATCAAAAAATGTTGTTAACACCAGTAATGATAGAATAATAAAAAATATCAACAAATAAATAATCTATTCCAAGGTAGTTAGTACTATCGAATTTACTTAATTCATATCAATTATGTCTCTATAAATTCATTTTTATCTATAAATAAATATCATATTAACAGTTATATTTCTCTCAATCATGTGTTTTCCATCAAGTTCAAATTTCTACTGAATCATTTTTCTTGATCACAGACACTGTTCATTAGATGCTTTCAAATCCAGTTTGAATGTTTATTATAGTACAATCCATATGAATTACATAATTATTATACCTAGGTTACCCTTTATAAAATAATCATATGAAATAATTACTCAATCCATACACAATAACATTTAGCATTCCACTTATTCTGCGGAAATATCATAATCATGACCATGATCCAATAGCTACTTTTGTGTTATAATCCTTCACTTAATGGGGGATTCATTTTTTTACTTCCCCATATCATTAAATTTATTCATTGAACATGTAATGAATTTTTATTTCACATGAACTCATGATGATGTTTGCCTTTATCCCTATATATGTATAAAAATCTCATTCCCTTTTTGAAATTACCCAGGCATTTCTTTCCACAGATTTCACATGTGGTAAAATAGTTCATTCCCTTATCCACTTTATCCGTCTATTTCTCTATCACCGTACTCATATATTACCTTTCTTATATTGAATAATAAATGTAGAATTATTTCTCTTTCCTATTATAACATAATTATATGTTCTCATATGATGATAATGTTTTAGAGACTATATCCTTTGAAAAATATTTTATTAAGACTCTTAAATAAAAAATGATTCTTACTCCTTGTAATAGGTGAATTTATGAAGTTCCCATAATATCTTTTAGGTTCCACATTAAAACAATGGAATACAAAATACTAGATCAAAAAATTATGAAAAATAATTTATAATCCTGCAACTAGTGAACTAATTAACGCATGTGGGCCAATATATATCTAGAAAATATCATAATAGTAGACATTATTTCTATAAGGATATCGCTTTTTAAAATCCTTCGTAATTATTTGTAATGGAAATTTGAATCATCATAAGAATATCACCCTGAAGAGTCAAAACAATCACACAATATGAATCATTTTCAAGCATTAGGTAATGATCATGTCAAGAACAATGTTTCTTTTTTTGAGTTTTTAACCCTAGCTACATTTTTCCTAGAACTATTTCCCCTGATGGTATTTAAAAAAATGGAATCATTTTCTAGGAAAACTAAATAATAGATTCCATACCAAAACATTAATACATTATTCTATACAAATAATCATTCTCATTAATATGTGGTTTTCTCTAATCTATGTTTTTTTTAATCTAGTTATAATAGTTTCTATTAAAATTCCTTTTATAGTAACTATAACGACTATAACCCCATTAACTGAGAGACAGTGCATTACTTTATTGGACAACCATAGATACAATGGGATAAATACCAATGAAATGAACATTTTTTCCAATTTTATGACCTAGATACATAAATGATACCCATTTTAAATTGGTAATAGAAAATATAACATAATATATCACTAAATATGATGAATTTCATCCTTGAGAACTCATTCATATATATATTCTTCTAATCTCGTCGAAAGGGAAAAAAATAAGGGTGGGATAAAATTATCAGTATAGGTAATGTATAGTAGATAATATCATTAATCAACAAATAATAATAAATATGGTAAGGTAAATAACTAAACATATATTCCATTTAAATAACATAACTACTTGTATATAAAGGGAATGTGAAATAACTGAGGAAATGTTACATTTAATCAAAAATCCCAAAATGTAACGAATATAGAGATAAAAAAATTATGAAAATATCAGGGATAAAAATAATAATTTAATTCCAAATGAAGTAAATTATATGTTAATGGACTCTACTATCACAGGTATCCTGATACCTCTACTAAACATACCTTTCAGAAGACATTCTAAACTTCATTTAGAAACCTGATTATCTTTTACAATTAATTTCTTTCATGAGACCTACAAATTTATTAAGAGGTTGTATAAAATCATTCCCCAAACATCAATACACATCTGAATCATTCCTCATATATCATATAACTATTTAATTAATGAATCAATATGCCCTATCATCAAATATTGTTATAAAGTAAATGATATATGTTAATCAATATTTTCCCAGATAGTCAAATAACATTAAAAGTAAAAAAACATACAAAAAATTGTATATTATAGATTAAAAATTAATACCCATTAGGAAATAATATGAATATTTAATATAAATTTAATTTCCAATGAAAAATGATCAGTTGAATGTGATTTTTTAGAGGATGTTGACAATCACCAAATAGAGTGAGATTGTACAATAAATTTTGGCACCTTTCAAAATTCACATAAAAATCCCTTAGAGGAAATGATTAAATTTGAAAATAAAAAGACAATGAATTATGTATTAATTATGATATTACATTCCAAAATTTTCAATATATACACCACGTAAAATAGAATTGGTTCATGATAAAAACTAATTCCCAATGGAATGTATATTGTGAAGAAATACCTTACCTCATGATTCCATTTGGTCGACAATACTTCAACACCCATAATACAATTTTCAATAACATTATTAATTGATTAAATAAAAATATTATTATTTAAAATATCATATATGATCCTTTAATAACAATTTACCACCCCTCTTTTAATAATAATTCATTATATTCCTTATTTCGGGTGTTAATCAACTTATTTCTCATTTATTATTTGTTACTATGTATCAAATTATGGTGCATATTATATATTTAAATAATAATAAGAATAATATTCTTGAAAAAATAACATATTTATAAATAATTAATACATTACAATGAATCATTAACTTTGGTTTCGAGAAATTAATTATGTCAAAATCATAGAGATTGTAGGTCGTATGTATGCATGAGTAATGTTTCCATTTTTCAAATATCATATTGTAAAGGAGGTGAGTACTATTTTTTATTGAAGTAATTATTAAAATATCATGAATACCATATTACTTTTAAATATATAATTATATTTATTATCCATTTGGGGTGGTTATGAAAAAGTTGTGACACAATTTCGTGAAGGTGGCCGTCCATACATACATGAACAATGTATTCAATTCCAAGTGTAAGAAAGAAAATGATATATTTTATTTTAATAATGATGAATATTTCATGAATAAAAAAACAATTTTATTTATATAAGATGTATCATTTAAATTTATCGTTTTCATGATCCATGATATGCATTAGTGAAAGAATATTCACATCACTAATGGGGTGGTTGTCCTTCATACACATGAGTGATGTTATTGTATCCAATTATAAAAATTATGTAAAAATTAATTACATGATATAATGAATAATATTGTATAAATATGTAATAAAAATAATATATATACATTATATACATTATCATATCCAACTAGGAGGTGTTGTAATGTAAAAAATTAATCATATAGATTCATTAGGCGGTAATCCACCGCACACATGAATGTTGATTTCATATCCCAGATGATGGATTTGGAGATAGTTGTACGTCATTAAATTAACATAATGGTTTTACTATAATTGAATATATTTAGGATATTATATCATTTTGATTCAATAAAAATTATAGGAGGTGTAGATTGAAATAAAATATAGATTCTCATTGAAATCCATTACCACTTCATCAGGTATCTTCCTTAGGTTTGCAAGAACAACGTTACAAAGAGGGATTTATTTAAAAAATTAATGGTTATAGGATGATTTTAATGAATTTTCAAAGTTATGATGGAATTTAATGGATGAAATATTGTGTGATTAAATGAACAAGAGATAGGATGTGATGGTCTTTTATAAGTGAAGTGAGTGGAACAATAAAAAAAATTACAAGAAAAAATTGATCCCATATTTTTAACATGCCACATTGGTCAAAAATATCGTTTAATATATAATTTGATTTTATAGGGTATACAAATTTTTATTACATAGGGTTTATACAAGTTATTAGGTCACTTAAACCTTTATCTTTTTTATTTAACCCCTTGAAAATCATTTTTAACCTTAACCGTACAAAATAATCTTTTTACTATTTTCAAAATTTATTTTAGTAAAAATTTAATTTAATAACTATAATAATATAAATTATTAAAATTATAAATATATTATACATTATTCAATATTATACACACATAATTTTAATATTATAATTTTAGATAAATCCCACAATTGTGAAAAAAAATCATGTTTTCAAAAAGAAAATGTTCCAATGTATACAATGTTTTTATATAAATCTTACATATGAAAATCATCAAATGAGATAAAATTAATAATTTGAAATATAAATAAATTAATTATACATTAGTACTAATAAAATAATTTTTTTACATTATAAAAAATTTAAACGGACACACTTTTTTCATTTGAAATTCAATATTTGTCATTATTCATCATAAAATGAAACATTTCGGAAAATTCTAAAAATTTCACCAAAATATAATTTTAATGTTATGATATATAAAATTAATTTCCTTTTTTGAATAAAATTTATATATTTGGAAAAAAAATTATTATAAATTATGTGTGCAACGAATGACTAAACTATATTTTAGTAAAATACAGCTCTTCATAAAAATTATTTTTTATTTCAAAAATTATTAATTATTTATAATAGATAGATAACCATAAATTTTATAATTAAGTTATTACCAGTCATAACATCCTATCTAACATCTTGGTTATAATGGTATACTATATTATGGTTCAATTTTTCTCGGGTTTATGTGCTCTTTATGCTATCAAATAGATTAAATTTAATGAAATATATTTTGTGGGATATTTTTTTTGTGTTTTATATCACATAAAATATTAAAAAATGTTCAAAATCTATAATTTTGGGGTGTTACACATACTACATGATGGAAATTTTTTTAATCATATGATATAATGTAAAGGAATCATTCACACTCTATATTTGAAAAAAAATAAAAAATTAAATTATAGTGAGAAATTTATTATTATACACATTTATAAATGAAATTTTTCTTGATTTCACTTCAAGGTAACCTGGATATAGGAAAAAAATAAAATTGTGAATTTTAATGATCAATAAGGTAGAATAATACATAATATGTTATCATATAATTACCACGTCATGATTGACATGGTAGATATAACTAATAATAACATATTTCATGTACATAATATCATAAAGTATGCACATAACCAAGGATAAACTAAAATTTTTATAAATGTCTGGAAAATAGTAACATGGTTTATATTTATAGAATGCAAACTGTTAGACATATTAATATTTCCATTAATGAATTGTTCCACGAAACCATACATAAATAGTTTTCGAATGAAACAAATAACTAGATTAGTTTAGCACATGATACATACCAATGTATTGAGGGGTTATATAATACCAGGACAAAAATGACTATATAACCCAAATTAATTAATTTTATGAAAAAAATCATAATACACAATCCATTATAATAAATTATTCCATCCATCCCCATGTGCCACTGACGATTTCTCTAAGATAGCTGGCCAAAAGTCCTCATGAACATGTACTCAAATTTCCAAGGCTTTCGACTAGTAGTGAGGGCCTTGGGAAAGTCCTCGGGGGAAATTATGCTCCATTTTATCATAGTAAAGTTGTTACAGTAGATATATAAAATAAATGGAAAAAGATATGAAAATATCTAAATATCCCTAGAAATCGATTTATATACATAGAAGATAATTAAATTATTGAGTATGCGGAATAAGTGAATGGACGTAACTAATAACAATATGATGATTAAATATCATGTGTTGTATAAAAATTACTAATAAAGTGGAAGGGGATAAAAAAATATACAACACTCTATAAAAATATAAAACAAGAAAAATATTTTAATAGATAGCATCAATAGTATTTGATGGTTTCACTTTTCCCAACTACATTATAGAAAATAAAATCATGCATTAGAATATGGAATCTTCAATTGTTTGTACTTATGATTATAAAATTTACTCATGTACCAAATATGCCCGAGCATGGTGTGTGACATTATATAAAAAGGTCAGCACCCATGGTGTCTTGGGCAATCCATTTTTCCAGGTTTAAATATAATAGTAGTACATATCAATTTAAATGTAATTCAAAATGAATATTTAGTTACATTTGTCTGGGATCCACATGAGGAGCCATCCAATTTACCTACTTAGGCCTAAGTAGTTTTATCTGAACCAACATATCCAAAAATGGTAAAGGCAGTAAGTTAAAGATCCATAGTAATGGATTTCCTTAATATTTTTATTGGGTTATGATGACACGTCCCAATAATTTATAAATTAATGGAACAATTCTCATTTTAATCAATTTATCTGCATTTTAAAACATTTGGATCACTTAATTATAAAACAATATTAGACACCTTGATCCAATCCATTAAAACCATTAGATACATTCCATGTATCACTTGAAGGGATCAATAAATGGCCAATACAAGGGACTCTTCCTAAGGTGACCGTTGTATGAATTCACATATTTCATCCCAGCATAGATTCAAAATAGTGTGGGCTAACCTCTGAGTCCATACATAGTATCACACATAGGGGCTGGAGTCTCAGTCATGGCACAAAACAACCAATCATGACATCAATACCATCCATGGGGTGTCTCTTATATAACTAGCATCACTCATATATAGGTAAATATAAATAATGACGAGAGAATGCATCCCATGAAGAATTAGTGCCATTCCTTTTTTTCTACTAACATTGTACAATAATATAGATGGCAGAGGTGTCCATCTAAGGGGTCCCTAATTCGAATCCAAGATAGTATTCATATAGGGATTGTTTCTTAGAACATGTCTTTGGGAAATTTAACCTAATTTTGAGGCAACAATTATTTAGAATAATTCCAATTAAATATAATAATACCATTTCTTGTATGGGATAGGTATAGAGTAATAACACTTTTCTTATCGCCCAAATCATATATATATATATATATATATATGTTCAAAAAAATTAATTAAGAGGAATCCCCACTAATGGGGATCCATAGGACACGAATGAGGGGAAAATGAATCCTTAAAGGCTAAACACACACATTTGGGTGAAATAGTTCAAGGAAATATATGCAATGAGATTATTCTCTACTCATATGGGTCATAAGAGACATGTAAAATACATAAATTTAATTTAATTAAACATTTCAAGGAGAAACCGGAATGGTCAGTCCCACAAAACAACGCCATTATTTAATGAACTCAATGAAATGATCAGAAAGACCTAAGACACATACCTTATCCATATAGCTCATTTCTCATCTAGTATCTACCACTGATTCAATATAAGATAGATGAAATTAATTAATCAATGAAATTATCTAAAAATGGAAGAAATGTGAATTTACATAAATAGTGAAAATTATGGGAAGAAGATCATGAAAGGGATTATTGTGGATTATAGATCCTAGATATAAAATTACTTATGATCCAATATAATTCGATTTGGGACAAGATGGCCGATTTACACTAAATCATGTATTAATGGAGGGTGAGAGTTTTTGATGTGAGGTAGGGGATCTCAACTACTGGAGAAATAAGCAGGATGTATAGGTTTTATATAAATCATCAATGAAGTAAAAAGAATTAAAATTCATCTGTTTTAACACAGCAGAAGTTGTGGCTGCATGGTTTGGCCAAACCATGCGCCAACAGAATACCAGTCACTTATATAAGGATCACAATGCACATTTCACCACAATGTTTGACTAACCGTGTAGAATATTAGAAAAAACATACTATCACAAAACCTAGTACAACCACATGTCTATGTGCCCTGGGTCGCATGGTTCTAGAGAAATAGTGTGTCTTAATATCCCCCTCTTGCTTCAAGGTTCTAGGCACTTAACGATCCCTAGGCATACCTAAGACAACTTTGACTTGATAAATAATCACATTTATGGACTTTTAAAAGAATTAAGATGTAAATTTATTGGGTTATTCCATTATGAAGTGTCAGGAAATTACAACATTCAATCTGTAAGGCAACACATCCATGTGTAATCCATCGGAGTGTAGTATAACATCGTTTAAGAATAAATTCAGCCTCTGCACACACACATCAGCTTCCCAATACTCAGTTTCATTCTATACATGTTTGTCCTCCAATTTCACTTAGACCATAGGAATGTACCATCCTTATAGAAACATCATTCTCTGATTTACTTGGAATACCAGACACTCATTGAAGGAAACATCATTATCTAGCTCAATATTGGTAGGGTCAAATGAATGAGACGGGACAACACAATAATGTTAAAGATGAGATGAATGTAATATGTCATTCATGTAATGGTACATTTATGGTAACAAAAACTTATAGTATTCCATCCCAACTATCACTAGTATCTTGAAAGGACTGACATATCTCAATGAAAACTTTTCATGTCCCCTGAATCTTCTATGACCCACTAAGGGTGATACATGCAGAAAGACCCAATGTCCCACCTCAAATTCCCATGGTCTATGTTGATGATTGGTATAAGACATAAAACTAGACTGATCTATATCAATACACTTATGAATCATCATGACATCCTCATATGAATCCTAAATGAGACAGGTAGCTGGTAGAGCTTCATAACATTCCTTAAGCCCTCAATGATGATAAAAACATCCAATACCATAAAAAACCTCATAAGATGGTATATGAACCATTGAATGAAAGCTATTTTTATAGTAAAACTCTAATATAGGTATAGAAATCTCCTAGGAACCTCCAAAATCAATTACAATGGATGATATTATATCATCTAACACGCGTATGGTCTACTCATACTACTTATCGGTTTGATGGTGATATGAAGTATTCAAGATCACATGTGAACCTAGTTCCTTATACACGCCTTTCCATAATCATGATGTGAACCAACAAAATTATTATAATACAATTTAATAGGGTACACCATATAGACTAACAATCTATCAACTATAAAATCTTCTTAACTCATCAGTGGAGAAAGACACTCGAATCGATAAGAAGTGCATAACCATGGTCAACCGATCAATTAAAACTCATAATGAATTGATTCCTTGAGGGGCTCTCATAAATCATATCAAAAAAATCCAGGGTGATGTCATTCGAATTTCAATTATGAATGGGTAATGGCTATATATTTCTAGTTGGGTTTTGGTTGCCTTCCTTCACCTGCTAATAAGTTGACCATCGCATGATGAAGCATACTATCATATTCTTCATACATGGCCACCACTAATGATGATTCATATCTTAATATATCTTGGTATGTCAATGAGGAAAAATCATAAAAAGCCATGTTTCTCCCTCATTATATCCCTTTATATGGATGAACTCACCCTTAGATGGCCATAAGAAGATTATCGTTTCACTACCATCAAGAATCCAATAAATATGACGGTTCTCTCATGTTACACTCTCCCTGAAAAGTCTCTCCAAATAAAATGATAGTCTCATATATACACAATCTCAGGGAGAGGACATCACTTATAGTGCTTCTAAATCTCTCTTTTTGTGCTATTCCTGAACCTCGATGTGAATTTCCAAAACCAACAACGTCACTTTCCACTCACTACTAGCTCCCCAGATGGATTGCATCTGATTTATCCAGCACATGGAGTCTGCCGCATCAATTCCCATTCGAGGTATGTAATGAAGATGATAGTATAATTAATGATGGTATTCCACCATCCCTTTCTAACTCATATTCAAGAAACAGTGATTGGAGATATATTTGAGAGTTTTTTAATATGTGTATATAATGAATCTCTCATCTTATAGATAGTGCCTCCAATAGAAAAGAGTGTGAACCACATATTATAGCTTAAGGACATTTGTATGATAGTTATCCTTATGAGGCCTTAGCTGCTGGGATCCACTTGACCAGACTCGATCACCATTCACAATAACATCACCCATTGCACTTATTGACTAATACAAGTAATAATTATTACTTATTCTCAGAAAGGGAAGAACTAGAATCTGAGTATAGTTAGTCTTCCCTTTAAGTACTTAAAATATATCTCACAACATTTCGTTTGATCAGATATAACACCCTTCTTGTAAAGGCCTCTAAAATGTTATATCCGATGTTAGATGATCTAAATGAATCAATTATTATATCCATCTATCCATTAGATTCCTCATATGCCAGCCACATTCACATAAGGATTCCACAAAACCAAAAAAATCATCTTCTCTTAGTCAAATAATAAACATTATTTAGATATTATATTGTCCAAAAAAGGAAAAATTTCCATCCAATAGTGTAATTTTCTAATCATCACATACAAATAATGCTATCTCGGTGTGCTTATCTCGATATCATGATGACTAGATTGGTCGATTCAAGAGAATGAATGCACTAATATATCATCTATGAAGTGTAACATAAGGCAATTGCGATATTGGAGCAAAAACTTATTCTTCAGATCTATGAAAACTACAAGTGCATTATTCCGACTGAATGACAGAAGTAGATACTCATTAAATTTGTCCCTATTCCGAAACATTATATATGGAATGTCTAATGGACTCATATGAACCTCATGAAACATTAAACATAAATTGTTGTTAGAGAATATTGTTTCTCCTAAAATATTGGCAAATAGGTCCTCTATATGTGGATGTGGATACCTGTCCTTCAGTATAACCTAATTCAGACGATGATAAAACAAACAAAATTTACAGTTCACATCCAAATTTTGTGATAAAAGGATTGGTGAACCCCATTGTGATGTGATGGGTCATATGAAACCCTTATCCTCTTCATATTAATGATGCATCTTGAGTTCCTATGGCTCTGGAGGTGTCATCCTAAATTGAGGAATGAACAGCAGTGCCGAAACATGAACCAAATCAATGTTAAACTTAATCTGCCTATTAAGAAGTAAGTTAGAGAAATAAATTGGGAATACTTCTGTAAAAAAATCCCTATTTAGAGGGATTTCATGAGTTTCATTCCCAGATCACTCATAATGAGACAAGTTATCTGGTCTATCACACATCCCAATCCAATACGCCTGTGTATAGCTCAGTTGTCCGGGTATCCCACTAACCCTTACGGGTATATGTGTTTCCTTAGGATTATGCGAACATCACCCGTCATTTATTTAAATCATTATGGGCCTGATTCATGAAAAAAATACATGCCAACAATGATGTGAAATCCCATTATCTAAAGGATAATGGAATTCTAAAAAAACGATACCCACCTAAATATATAGGGCATTCCATTAATAGTAGTATACCCACTAATTGAACTCATAATGGAATATCATAATTCATGACACCACTAGAGTACCTGATTACCTATCATAAACATTACATAGTTACAATAGATAAAAAAAGTTTGATTCTGCAGTATCGAAGAAAGAAGATACTATAGTATATGATAACATAATATTTCATCTAACTATTGATGTCCATAGACCCTTATCTTCTTGAATAGGATTCACTAAATTCATAAAGAATAAACTGATGATCTGATATGCTAACTGAGTATCCTAAGAAGGTCCAATCTACTGATGATGGAACTTTGAAACCTAACATTCTTTCCTTTGACCATCCACTCATCCAGAAAAACCTGTAGAAGACCTACTACCTTGAAAAAGTGGTTTCAGTAACGCTATATCTGATGGTGGTACTGTAACACCCCGAGGTTCCACGATACGCCTCTCTTTCAATAATGTAATAGCTTGCATTGTACGCAAGTTCGAGTTCTAACACACCGCAACTAATCAAAGTAGCCGTTATGAATAGTAATAACCACCTTATAAATTTATAGAAATTTTAAATTTCAAAATGGACTTCATTTTTGTATTCCTAATATTGAAATTAGCCTATGTTGAATTTTTTGTAATTTTCCGAGAACTTCCAAATTTTTTTGAATAGTGAAAAATACATAAAACAAATTTTTTAATAAAAATAATTTATAGTGATAAGTTATACTATTTAGTGGTTTTAAGGTATAATTAGAATATATTTTTACCATTTTATCCAATAGTGGTCATTATAATTAATTTAACATTGTAATTGGACATAAACAATTGCCAATCTTTTGATATAAATTGTTTCTTAAAAACACGCTATTTGTCGTAACAGTGGGAATTAATTATAAAATTAATTAATGCAACTTATATGTTTGGAATTTTGTAAAATAGACATCATTTTTGAATTCGGAATATCAATTAATGCTTAGGGTGAAATTTTGGCCTTGTTCTGAAAAACTTCAATTTTTTATGAATAGTGAAACCACTAAGTGGTAGTTAAATAACTGATTTTTCGTTTAAATAAAATATTACCACTTCTGTGATTTGATTTTCAAAAATCCGACAAACATGGTTGTCATTAAGAAGTAAAATGTGGTTCAATGAGATTAAAATAATTTTTTGGTGAATAGTAACTTTTAAGTTCTTAATCGCGATTAGAGGTAATTAGTGTAGTTTAAGGTAAAAACAATGTTTTAATAATTTGATATGAGCTTGAAACTTGTCCTACTCCTATTGGATGAGTCAAGGCCGACCAAGACAACCCATGGGTCAACTTGGGGACCCCATGGAGCCACTTTAGTTGGAAAATGACATTAATATATATTTATTTAATGTTAAAATTAAATTGACACAAACATGAGTTCTTTTACTAAAACAGTTTTTAAGTGGGGTTACACAAGTCCAAATTTTGATTATAAATATTCATTAGAAAGATAAAAATATTTCCTACATCATAGTATTTTTTTTATAATTTTTAGATATTAAATAAATTAAATTATTTATGACATCATTATGATGCGGCGATGACCTCATTATTTAACGATTTAAATAAAATGAGAAGATAATGCAAAATCCAAGGAATACACTTGTCCAAAGCTTATTCGATGAAGATATTTCGAACCCTTGTCATCTTATCCTAGAATTATATAAGTGTGGGACCTCTAAAATCCTAAACTCATTTTATAATAATGTGACTTTTCTTTACATTCCAAGAGTGCCCCTCCTCTCCACTTATAAAAGGCCCCCACCTCTCCCACCTTATTCACACCATCAAGCCATTTGGCTCGGCCAACCTCTGCCCAAATACTCTCCCAACTTCCCTCACTTACTCCTAGAATCCTCACTTTTGGAAGAACTCTTCTCAAGGAAGCCTTTGGCTCAAATCAAAAAGAGTTACCCGATTTTGAGGTAATGTCTTCTCTAAAGTTGTTTTGTTTTATTTTTCTTCTCCAACCCCCTAAACTATTTTTATTAATTTATTTTGTAACCACACCAGTATCCTCAATATACTAGGATGTTTTTATAAGAAGTATTCGAACTACACTTACACACACCTACATCTAATGGTTAAAGACCATATGGTTTCTGTGGATGGCGAATTTCTGCCTCACGAAGCGATGATTGTTCAACACTCATATAACACCTTCAAAGGTGGCCATTAAGATGTCACTATATTTATATATGATATTAAATATGTTTATGTTTTACTTATGCTTCTGTAATTCTCATTTATGGCATACTTTATGATTTCCATTATGGGTAAAACACGATAATTTCATTTTAGGAAGTGCGGACTACCGCCCCCTCAAAGTGATTTGAATCGTTAATGCCATATGTGGGATGTATAAAGGATGGATTAAAGGGTATTATACACTATATTATACTGTAATTATATTATAAATTTATATAATTATGATTTCATTCCATTAAATACGAAATAGAAATGAAAGTAGCGTTCATGCGTACGTACGGCTTACCGTCTCCATGAACGGTGCATTTCATTTCTTACCTCTAAATGTTACGTGACATTATGAATGAATGTATATAATGAATATATGATATATATGATATCTACATCATGAATATAATTCTGGATATAATGGATATTTCACCACATGAACAACTTGTAATTATAAGAAATTTATTTTTGACTCAGGTACCAAAGATCGACAAAACGACCGTTATTAACTTAAATAATTAAATAATGTTCATAACATGGTAATAAGGGATATAATGGAATAATGAACATGAAAAAGGTTCTTATGTAAATATAAATTAACTCTAGTTTATTATTCAAGAGGTTAAAGAATGGTCGATTCAGGACAAGACGCAAGGTAAGGGAACTTCTTAACCCAACTTCCATTCTTTGGGTTAATCTCCTAATTTCCAATTATGTCATGATATTATTATGTATTATGTTGTATTTTTACTTTCTTTATGTGTATCTATAGTTAATACACATAATAGATCTATTTTATTTTAAAAATGATCTTTTTAAGGACTTCGTCTCAATCTCCTTTCATTGAGTCATATTTGGTTTTATACACAACTTTCTTTTATATAGTGTATAAACCCCTTTGACTTTTACGTTTATTCAAAAGGAATCTTTTTTATACGAAGAGTTTTACTAAACGACAAAAGGGAATGTTTTTCTTTCCGTACTTATGCGGTGACAACGACTTCTCCGCCGTCGTGACCATTATTTGAGATTCGGCTTCCTCTTCAAGCCATTATTTTTTTAATGAAAAATAAATACAATGTTTTAACTCTCTTTTATTTTGGTATTGAAAATGGTTTTGAAATCATTTTTATTATATCAATGTGTTGTATTTATATCTTGTGATTGAAATGTGGAAATGTTATGTTTCCTTTATGCATGTTTTATGTGATACGATTATGTTATGGTTTATGATATGTTTAAACCTATTCATATGAGGAATGCATTGGACTTAATAAGTGACGGGTGGAGCTCGCTATAGCTCCTCGATGCATCGGCAGGTCTCTTGAGACAAACTAGTGTCTTGGCACGAGGCCTTGACAAAATCTTATTTGTGGTCTTGGCACGAGGCCTTGGCTACGTGGTTATGATAGTCTGGCATTATGCATTCCATCATTATGAAAGTGGTTATTGATATTGAATGTGATTATTCGACCAGTAGAATATCCATGTCAATAAGTGAATGGCATTATCTCATTTTACTTTTTCCATATTATGTTAAAGTTCATGTTTAAAAGGCTTTTGTTTTAGTTATACATTTCCTTAAATGTTAATGTTTATTTGTGAAAGCTTCCGCGATATTGTTATCCTTACTGAGCATCTGAGCTCACCCCTTTCAATGTTTTAATATTTTCCAAGATGTCAATAAGTATTTTATGAATGACCTGCAGGGATAGTCAGAAGAGGATATGAGTATGAACTATGAAGACTTTGTTATTAGTTTTTCACTTTATGTTGTAATGTAACACTTATGAATGTATCTAGTGTTTCCAAGGCTACTAAACTAATCGGTCTTTCGAGACTTGATCTTTTGTGATCATTCCAATGTTACGAAGTAATGCACCAACTCTGGGTAGCTGGGGTCGGGGCGTTACAGTTGGTATCAGAGGCAGTTTAGTACTAACCTTGGAAGCTAGATTTAGATAAACTCTGATTAGAGCACATAGCCCGAAGATAGACTTTGAGGATTAGTATAGAAGAACATCCTAGAATATTTTTATTGTTGAGATTTTGTAAGTTTTCTGTTCAATACATCCCTGTCTGGATACGAGTAGGTAGAGGTAGCTCTGGCACAGATGTACCTAGGGGTAAAACCCGAAAACACCGCTTTGAGCTAGACTCGAACAGGAACTGGTGCACGACAACGGGCCTTGCTGCACTCTTGGTTACGACACTCCCGGGGGATATGCTTAGGATAATTCTCATTTTATTTACAAACCACTATGAAGGGTTATGAGTATATAATTCCTCAAAGAAAACATTTTATAGATTATATCCATAAATAGTTCAATTTATCTTAAGTATCTTACAAGTATGTAATTATGTATTTTGATTCATAAACTAATATAGTTTATGCCATTGATTAGAAATGGCGCCTAGTGGAAGGAAAGGAAACTGTATCAATGCACGCACTCCGTGTAGGGATTTCCCTCCTGCTCAAGATAATTATTGTGGATCTGGAGATACAACTGCTGCTGATCAACTTACTACCATACTGGGACAACTCACTCAGGTTATGAATAATAACCTTACTCGTATGGAGCACCCTGATCCGCAATGTGGAGGATCAATATTAGACCGCTTCATGAGGCAACAACCACCAACCTTCAATGGGAGTACAAATCCTATAGTAGCTGAGCAATGGATAAATTCCTTAGAGAAAATATTCCATGCCTTGGGGAGTAGTGAAAGGGAGAAGGTTGTCATGGCAGTTTACTGCCTCACTGGAGATGCCGATCAGTGGTGGTCGCTGATTCAAAACACAAAGGAAGATGATGACGTATCGAATATGGAATGGAGGGAGTTCAAAGAGCTTTTCATAGAAAAATACTTTCCTCACTACCATCGAGCAGATATGGAAAGGAAATTTCTGAGTTTGAGGTAGAAGGAGGATGAGAATGTCGCAAAGTATGAGGCTAACTTTACAGGGTTAGCGAGGCATGCTGCCGATTATATACGTAACCCAAGGAGTAAGATTGATCATTTCTTTGATGGGTTAAAACCATTTCTCTGTCGAGCTTTAGTATCACAATCCTTCTCATCATACGAAGATATTGTCTCGTGTGCTATCAAGACAGAAAAGGAATTCTCTAAATCTTATGACAACAATGTAAAGAAAGAGAAGAAGAGAACGGTGGAACAAGAGACAGATAAAGGGAAAAATGGAAAGAAGGATTTTCCATTATGTGATAATTGTGGGAAGAATCACCCTGGTACTTAACTAAATGGAATGGGAGTTTGTTATAAATGTGGAGAAAAGGGTCACCAGGCTCGTGATTGCAAGGGAAAGAAAGAGGCTATCAAAGTTGAATGCTACAATTGTAGGGAAATGGGGAATTATGCAAATGAATGTCCTAAGCGTCAAGGAAACTTACCTCAGAAAAGGCCAAGGGATCAAGGCCAATATTATGCTGTGACTACAGTTGAAGCAGAATAATTAATGTATTGGTGCTTTTGGACTCAACGATTATTTTCTAGTTATAAGAATAATGTGATATATATTAGGATTATACTGCAGTACTTGTTGATTTCAGTAAGGTTTTAATATGTTGAAGGTAATTATATTTTTAGTATGTGAAAATAAGAGAAACTTTACTTTGTTTGGGGAATCTGATAAATTGATTTTGGAATTAAGAGACCATTTAGAGAAAGTCTGGACAGAGGTATTTTGGATAAGTATAAAGGTTGGAGTGGATTAAGTTGATCTTTGGAAAGTATTGTTTAAGGTTAAAAAATTTATGAAGATTATTTTTGGAATATTATAATACTATAGTTTTAGGAAAAGGACAACCTGCAGGGTGGGGAATAACCCATCACGTCGGACAAAGCTGTAGGAATCGAACCCACAACCATAGTGTGACAAGCCTTTATTTCCTACCACTAGCCTACAGGAAGTCCCTGGTTATTACAAAATAGTTTTACTAATCTAAATGGTATGTGTTAATATTTGGAACCTTATAAAATTAGGATAAAAAGAATATTTTTGAGTTCTGTTACCATTTGGAGTAAAAGATGGGTTTGTGGTAAAAATTTATTAACGAATGAAAGTATACATAACAAGTATGTATATTCCCTTACGTTCTTAGTAAATCTCCTAAATAAATTCCTCAACATTATAAAAGGTAACTTAAAACAAAAATGTTGTCGGTTAACTTTTCCAACCAGGGATTCAATGACCGTTTAACCAATCACAAGTTTGTGAATTTCTTGTGGATAAACTTTCTCCTAATCCTGTTTTCTATAACTCTCCATCAGACCTTGATGGTTTGTTTCTCCTCCATATCCATATTTTCATAGAATCCTAGGATGGGCTATATCGGGTGACCTTTGTACTTATCTTGCTTTCTTTTAATGTTATATATTTATTAACCTTATTTCCGATGTGGGTTTTCCTCAAAGGTATTTTCTCTTTCCAACCTTTTATTTTCAAAGAAAAATTTCAAATTGCGAGGACACAATTTATTGAAGTAGGGGAGAATGTAACACCCCGAGGTTCCACGATACGCCTCTCTTTCAATAATGTAATAGCTTGCATTGTACGCAAGTTCGAGTTCTAACACACCGCAACTAATCAAAGTAGCCGTTATGAATAGTAATAACCACCTTTTAAATTTATAGAAATTTTAAATTTCAAAATGGACTTCATTTTTGTATTACTAATATTGAAATTAGCCTATGTTGAATTTTTTGTAATTTTCCGAGAACTTCCAAATTTTTTTGAATAGTGAAAAATACTTAAAACAACTTTTTTAATCAAAATAATTTATAGTGATAAGTTATACTATTTAGTGGTTTTAAGGTATAATTAGAATATATTTTTACCATTTTATCCAATGATGGTCATTAGAATTAATTTAACATTGAAATTGGAATAAACAATTGCCAATCTTTTGATATAAATAGTTTCTTAAAAACACGCTATTTGTCGTAACAGCGGGAATTAATTATAAAATTAATTAATGCAACTTATATTTTTGGAATTTTGTAAAATAGACATCATTTTTGAATTCAGAATATCAATTAAAGCTTAGGGTGAAATTTTGGCCTTGTTCTGAAAAACATCAATTTTTGATGAATACTGAAACCACTAAGTGGTAGTTAAATAACTGATTTTTCGTTTAAATAAAATATTACCAATTCTGTGATTTGATTTTCAAAAATCCGACATACATGGTTGTCATTAAGAAGTAAAATGTGGTTCAATGAGATTAAATTAATTTTTTGGTGAATAGTAACTTTTAAGTTCTTAATCGCGATTAGAGGTAATTAGTGTAGTTTAAGGTAAAAACAATGTATTAATAATTTTATATGAGCTTAAAACTTGTCCTACTCCTATTGGATGAGTCAAGGCCGACCAAGAAAACCCATGGGACAACTTGGGGACCCCATAGAGCCACTTTAGTTGGAAAATGACATTAATATATATTTATTTAATGTTAAAATTAAACTGACACAAACATGTGTTGTTTTACTAAAACAGTTTTTAAGTGGGGTTACACAAGTCCAAATTTTTATTATAAATATTCATTAGAAAGCTAAAAAGATTTAATACATCATAGTATTTGTTTTATAATTTTTAGACATTAAATAAATTAAATTATTTATGACATCATTATGATGTGGCGATGACCTCATTATTTAACGATTTAAATAAAATGAGAAGATAATGCAAAATCCAAGGCATACACTTGTCCAAAGCCTATTGGATGAAGAGATATCGAACCCTTATCATCTTATACTCGAATTATATAAGTGTGGGACCTCTAGAATCCGAGACACATTTTATAATAAAGTGACTTTTCTTTACATTCCAAGAGTGCCCCTCCTCTCCACTTATAAAAGGCCCCCACCTCTCCCACCTTATTCACACCTTCAAGCCATTTGGCTCGGCCAAACTCTACCCAAATACTATCCCAACTTCCCTCCCTTACTCCTAGAATCCTCACTTTGGTCAGAACTCTTCTCAAGGAAGCCTTTGGCTCAAATCAAAAAGAGTTACCCGATTTTGAGGTAATGTCTTCCCTAATGTTGTTTTGTTTTATTTTTCTTCTCCAACCCCCTAAACTCTTTTTATTATTTTATTTTGTAACAACACAAGTATCCCCAATATACTAGGATGTTTTTATAAGAATTATTCGAACTACACTTACACACACCTACATCTAATGGTTAAAGAACATACGGTTTCTGTGGATGGTGAATTTCTGCCTCACGAAGCGATGATTGTTCAACACTCATATAACACCTTCAAAGGTGGCCATTAAGATGTCACTATATTTATATATGATATAAAATATGTTTATGTTTTACTTATTCTTCTGTATTTCTCATTTATGGCATACTTTATGATTTCCATTATGGGTAAAACACGATAATTTCATTTTAGGAAGTGCGGACTACTGCCCCCTCAAAGTGATTTGAATCGTTAATGCCATATGTGGGATGTTTAAAGGCTGGATTAAATGGTATTATACACTATAATAAACTTTAATTATATTATAAATTTATATCATTATGATTTCATTCTATTAAATACGAAATAGAAATGAACGTAGCGTTCATGCGTACGTACGGCTTACCGTCTCCATGAACGGTGCATTTCATTTCTTACCTCTAAATGTTACGTGACATTATGAATGAATGTATATACTGTATATATGATATATATGATATCTAAATCGTGAATATAATTCTGGATATAATGGATATTTCACCACATGAACAACTTGTAATTATAAGAAGTTTATTTTTGACGCAAGTACCAAAGATCGACAAAACGACCGTTATTAACTTAAATAATTAAATAATGTTCATAACATGGTAATAAGGGATATAATGGAATAATGAACATGAAAAAGGTTCTTAAGTAAATATAAATTAACTCTAGTTTATTATTCACGAGGTTAAAGAATGGTCGAGTCAGGACAAGACGCAAGGTAAGGGAACTTCTTAACCCAACTTCCATTCTTTGGGTTAATCTCCTAATTTCCAATTATGTCATGATATTAATATGTATTATTTTGTGTTTTTACTTTCTTTATGTGTACCTATAGTGAATACACAGAATAAATCTATTTTATTTTAAAAATGATCTTTTTAAGGACTTCGTCTCAATCTCCTTTCATTGAGTCATATTTGGTTTTATACACAACTTTCTTTTATACGGTGTATAAACCCCTTTGACTTTTACGTTTATTCAAATGAAATCTTTTTTTATACGAAGAGTTTTACTAAATGACAAAAGGGAATGTTTTTCTTTCCGTACTTATGCGGCGACAACGACTTCTCCGCCGCCGTGACCATTATTTGAGATTCGGCTTCCTCTTCAAGACATCATTTTTTTAATGAAAAATAAATACAAAGTTTTAACTCTCTTTTATTTTGGTATTGTAAATGGTTTTGAAAGCATTTTTATTATATCAATGTGTTGTATTTATATATTGTGATTGAAATGTGGAAATGTTATGTTTCCTTTATGCATTTTTTATGTAATACGATTATGTTATGGTTTATGATATGTTTAAACCTATTCACATGAGGAATTCATTGGACTTAATAAGTGACGGGTGGAGCCCGCTATAGCTCCTCGATGCATCGGCAGGTCTCATGAGACAAACTAGTGTCTTGGCACGAGGCCTTGACAAAATCTTATTTGTGGTCTTGGCACGAGGCCTTGGCTACGTGGTTATGATAGTCTGTCATTATGCATTCCATCATTATGAAAGTGGTTATTGATATTGCATGGGATTATTCGACCAGTAGAATATCCATGTCAATAAGTCAATGGAATTATCTCATTTTACTTTTGCCATATTATGCTAAAGTTCATGTTTAAAAGGCTTTTGTTTTAGTTATACATTGCCTTAAATGTTAATTTTTATTTATGAAAGCTTCCGCGATATTGTTATCCTTACTGAGCATCTGAGCTCACCCCTTTCAATGTTTTAATATTTTCCTGGATGTGAAGAAGTATTTTATGAATGACCTGCAGGGATAGTCAGAAGAGGATATGAGTGTGAACTATGAAGACTTTGTTATTAGTTTTTCACTTTATGTTGTAATGTAACACTTATGAATGTATCTAGTGTTTCCAAGGCTACTAAACTAATCGGTCTTTCGAGACCTGATCTTTTGTGATCATGCCAATATTACGAAGTAATGCACCGACTCTGGGTAACTGGGGTCGGGGCGTTACAGGTACAATCACAGAACCTCATTCAATTGGAACTAATTAAAAAGACTGTGATAAATTATATAGGTGACCCATCCTGCTGAAAACCCATCATTCAATTGGGTTCCTCACACACTAGGTATATTTTGACAGTTCCCACCACACCGGGGACACACAGAAAATCCATTAATATGTGCAACTTGAATGATACTTTTCCCCCATGTACCCTCGAAGCATCACATGTTGTCACTAGATAAACAACTTTCAGTCTCCCTAGAATCATAAATTCCCTCTTTGATACCAACTTATTCACTCATTTTTTACCCAGTGTTGAGTACCTAGTTTGTGATCTTTGAAACAATGTTTTTCCCAAAGTAATTCAGCTTTCAAGAATGAATAATCTGATACTCAAAACACGTCATAGTAGTCAGCTCTTCACCAGTCAATGATGACAAAAAACATTGCAATTCAGTGAATTGAGATGGGTATTTTATCATAGATATATCACTTTTCCCAATGTGCATTAATTCATGAACTCCATCTATTCTCAATGTCTATGAGAAGATGTAGTCTAAAAAGGCAACCAAGAAATATTCCCAAATAATACCTTGATGTCTAATAGATGATTCAAAACATCTCAAAAATTCTTCGGGACGTCACCTAACTGATATGGTGTAAGCTTGAACGTCTTATATAAATGCTTCTAGATGTGATCAATGATTGAAATCATAGCTTCCTACCAATATTCGGCAGTCAGAGGCGCACTATCCCCCATGAAGGTTGGATTATCCTACTACAATAATTCCATTGTCAACTCTTCCATTAAAGGTGTAGTTCAAAGAAAAAACTTCTTGAATTTTATTATGTAAAAAAATATATCCGAAAATTGGGTTTCAAAAACCTATGGAAGATATGTAGGTTGTTTCAAAGGTGGCACAACCTAAGGTATCAAGTGGGGACTCAGGGACCACCACCTTTGGAGTATTGTCCTCACCAATTTCTAGGAATACATCAATATGTCATTTTAGTGGCATTACTCTACAGATTAAAATTGCATGCCTCCATCATGATTTATAAAATATAGAAAAAATAGTAAGAGAGTACAAGAACAATGTTGTACTACTAGGATGCACACCCCTATACATACTATAAACTCTAGGATAGCTTAGAATAATGAGTCATTGATGGAAACATATCATACATGGCCTATAGAATTATTCTAGGGAAGTACATGTTCGTGGTCTCACATATAAAGTAACCATTTTATATAGGAATCATATTCATTTTAATTAATTTAGATTAATTCATATTTAATCTGTTATTAAAAACACGATCCAGTTAACTATGCCACCAATTACGATTCATAATTCCACATACACTTTCGAAATTGCAACTAGTTCATCAACTAACTGCATCCAAAACATAACACCAAACAACGTGTGTAATAGGCCATACATGGTGTTTTAATTGGATAATCATCCCTTTATTCTCAACAATCAAAACACTAATATCGAATAATGGTTCAATTTAACCAATTATTCTATCATTGAGATCAATATTACACTACGAGTCATATTTAACAATGCATATATAGTTGTCACATGTAAAGTAGGAAATAATCCTAGAAAAGTCAAAATGGAAGAAAACTATGCCTGGAAAATTAATGTTATAGAGCCATGTATGATTTGTGATTCATTATTCCCTCATCTCATTAGACTAGGAAAAATACCATTTAAATATTATGAATAATATAAACTATAAAAAATGAATGTGTCACCCAATGCAGAAATCATATGAAGCTGTAAAATGAGAAAACAAAAACAACATTTAAACTACCCATTGTGTTATGGTTTTCCCTATATGTGAGGTACATACTTCATGGAAGAAGATTGTTATTAAATTATTATATCATAGTTCCCTCTATAAACCAAAATAGGAATCAAAACGTAAAATACCTATGGTACCAGTTTGTAGCATCCATCCCCGAGGGCCACTCAATAGTGACATAGATGATTTTCCACAAGACCTCAATGTCATCTCCGAAAACATTATAAGATTCTGACAATCAATGAGGGACTTGGGTACATTTCGGTATACAAATAGTTTTTATATTTATATATTACTCAGTATAGAATTATGTGTATGTAGGTTTTATTGTAAAATGCCTTACATTAGTGTGAAATGAATACCTAGTGCTAGTATATATCCCCTAGTTTATTGGATGGTGTATAGGTGTGGTACACGAGTCCAATTTATATACATGGTGTGGTCTTATTGGGATATATTGTTTTAGTCTATATATTATTTAAAAATTATGCTATTTTTGAATTTGTGGCCTAGACTCTTAGGTTCTAATAAAAATAAATGTTATAAAATATATAAGATAAAATTATATAAGGCGTTTTTCACTTCAAAATTCAATTGGAATACGTGATACAGTAAATATTATTTCATACCTAAATAACCATAAAAATTGAGATATTCTATAGCTAATTACAAATATACTAAAATATAGATTTTGGACTTCCAAAATCTATAATTTACGGGGTCATTATTTTAAAAAGGGGTATATTAAATAACTTTCTTTAATAAATACATTATAAAAAATTATAATTACTATTAAAATATTTTTATGTATTCAAATTTCAATGAACAAATATTTCATTAAGAAATTATTTATAGATTGGTATTTATTTGTATTATATGGATGGAGAGATCAAATAATGATTTAAATATAGTGGTGAATAATTGAGTGTTTTTTTCACTCCCATTCTTTCATTATCCTTTATTCTTCATTCATTAATTAGTTGGATTAAATTTACAATTGAATTGAATATTTTTCGTAAATGAAACTTACAAAATATAAATAGAAGAATGATATTTTAAAGGGCTATCTGTGCAAAAAAAATTACATTTTATGAACAGGAAAGACTCAAGAAAACATAATTTAGTAGGAATGTACAGTGAATATAATTTGGTTTAAAATGATATGGTATTCCTTATAAATTAACTATCCATCAATTTTCATGTCTTCCTATAAAAATTATTGATTTATATTATATAAATCATCCTAGGTTATCTTATCTAATCATATACTCTTGGCACAAAAAATATGTCATAATGTTGTGCCTCCAAGTAACAAAATATTAACACTAATAAATCCCATTATTGAATAAAAAGATAAAAAGTTGTTATAATTGATTTCAAACCCCAAATTAGACATTTGGTCTTATTTAAACTAGAATGAAATAATCAATATAAGGATTCTATTATTCGTGAATTTATATAATTAAACTCAAAATTTTATAAATTTATTCATTATTCCTTCAAACATTATTTTGAATATGTTAATTCAATTATTTTCTAAATATGTTTCCATGAAAATTCTCTCCCATTATTTTATGTTCATATAAGTTTTATAAATAAGGTAAAACATGGGGGTTAATTGTAGTTTATAAATTGTAATCATACAATTTTTCCAAAACATTGTCTATAAAAATTTCTATAAGGAAAACAGCTATTCTGGTAAATTGTATGACAAAATATTTGGAAACAATGATATACTACAATACAATAATTTTATAAAATTCATGATGGAAATATAACTATTATATAATAATGTATTATTATGTATTAGAAAATCTTATTAAATAATTTTATAAACATAAAATACCATTAATAAAAATGATATTTTCTTTCACCCAGATATATAAAGATGTTTTTAAACAAATCATTATTTATCAAGAATATAAATATCTAAAAAGGGTTATATTAAATCCCATGGAGGCCCCTCCTACTCTAAATTATAAATCACATGATCTCTTAATACCTAGGAGTCCATGATCAGATGATCACACAAATTTGTATTACAATATTCCATGTATCCATTATTCAAAATATTATGAAAAATATAATTACAACATAATATCATTAATGAATACAGAAATATAACATAACAAACATTTTATTTTTAGCGGAACTCTCTGGATAAAAAATTTCAGTTCACTCAACATCAATAAGTTGAAAAAACATAAAAACAACAATATTTCATGTAGAGAAAGTTAATTTTTTCTCTAATGGTTTTTGTTCTATATTATATTTATTAACATAAAATACAACAACGATTGTATTTTTCACTTCCTTGGATATATTTCAAAATAAATAGACACAACATCTTCATCATTCACTATATCATCACATTGTCAGATGGTCATAAGATGTTGCATCCTAATAAATCATTAAAGTGTTTTATATTGTACAAATAATAAATATTAATTTCGATTTTTTTACAACTATGATCAATAGAATTAGTGAAATTCCATCTGGTGGACATTGTATGCTTATGTGGGATGGGCTTTCAAAAACCCTCTATTGTTTATGTTAAATGCCTTCAAGTTGATATAATTTTTCAAAGTCAGTTTGATATAATTATTATTTTTCTACCTGATGAAATTGGATTTCTTGGTTTGGTAAACCATCATTCCAACCTAAAAAACATTTCAAATTTGGAAAGAATAATGCATAGGTAATGGATTATTTTAATAGTTAATTTTTATTTTAATTGTTACATATCGAATGATACCCTTTGACTCAGAAAATAAATCCCTTTATTTTTTAGAATTTTCAAATATATATATAAAGGAACTAAAAAATCCTGTTGTAATAGATAAAATGAGTATTTCATAACACTGGTTATAAAAATATTTAAACTCAATGGTTTCTATATTTTATCAATCATTAGAAATAGTAATTAATATTGAAATTAATTATGATTTTATTTATTAATCTCTATTATTATGATTTCAAACCCATGATATAATGATGACATATTATTTGACATGTTATATTTACATTTTAATATACTAATAAATAAATTTAAAATGTATAAATTATGTCTAATAGATTGATTCATTTAAAATAACAACATTTATACAATGGAATAATTTGTCCTTTTAATAATGAATGCAGCCTCACTGAATGCCATGATGTACTGTAATGTATAATATAATTTTCATATTGACCACCTAATGTATCATTTTCTATTATAATAATATCATAATCTTAAAATTAATATTAAAAACCAAGTTTTTTAAAATAATTTTTTATAAAAATAAATGGGATATATAATAACATTACGGTTTTTTATTTCTCATCTCATAAACATCACTTCTGTTATCTCCCACCAAATTAATTGTATTACAAACCACCATAATACTAATTTAACATGTTCTTAAATATATTTTAATCATTTATCTTATCTATAATGTTGATAATAAATAAAATTTTGTTGATGTCCATTTATATATTTCAAACCATTTATACATGAATCCAAAATAATTATTCTAATCTAAAATCATTTTAAATGATTAAACTTGGACTTCAAAATATATCCCTTTATATTTTATAGAGATCATTTTTATGATATGATATTTCTTTTTAAGGAATTTTTTACATACGTTTTAGTTTAAGACATTAATTTTGATCAATTAAGTTCTTACCCATGTCCTTAAGGATCATTGGGGTGTTTCGTGGGTTCAAAACATGGATAAGGAGAAACAAATGGGTTTTTTGGTAGGCATCATGATCTAGACATGATTTGTTGTAAAAATATGTACAACTCGGGAAAAAAGTGAAGGAGGTGGGATTCTTGGCAGTGGCATCCGCACAATTTTGAAAATGTGAGGGTAAACCATGCAGCCCAAAAAATATAAATATTTTCAAAATTTCCACTTCTGGGTTTTTATGTTCACTCGGGGTTTTCCTCCTCCTACTCCCTTTAATTACTAAGAACAAACCAAGGGGACCTAGAGCTTACAAGGATTGATGCCCTTTTATTGTTGAACATTTAGAGTGTCATTGGATGTGAATCAAAGATCTGGGTGAGTCTTATCATCTCCTCCTCTCTCCTTTCACGTTTAGGACTTCTATTCTGGATGATTTCCATCTGAAGCTCTCAACCCTCTATTTTTTAGGTGAGATCTATGTTGACGCTTCAATGGGGTCTTGGATTGGGATCTATGTCCTTCGTTGGGATGGTGTTCATAAATGAATTCTAGGTAGGTGGTCTACGTGTTATATCCCAAGAGGTAAATGGAAATTTGAGCATGTAGGTTATTGATTTATACCCTATTGTGATGACTTCTTCATGCAAATATTGTGATGTTTTTATGGTGTCTAAATAATATAATTAAACCCTTATGATCCCAATCAGTTTCCTAAAGGCAGATTTGACCTATGTTAGGGCCACCCATGGGGTGTTCCCACATTCACGAACATAGAGTTTAGATATTTAAATGTAGGCCCATTTTTTGAGAACCTATAACCAAGGGTGAATATGATATCAATCTTAAATGATCTGAATCAAAATCCTAATAACACACCATGGTTGGGTGGTGACCCCTGTGGGTGTTTGAATGACATTAAAAGTGGTTAATTTAGATTAGGGGAAATTATATTGGATTAGCTTTATACATGATTATGATTTTTGATATAGGCATGGTAAAAGGGAAATGGAGATAAATTTTACTGGTTATAAATGAAGAATGTGTTAATGTATTGTGTAATCATGTTAAATTCCCAATCATTAATAGTGTTTTGATGTTTCTAATGACATTAGCGATGTTTGGCTGTGAACTATAAGTGAATGTGATGAATGTTAAATAATGAATTTGGACAAGGATTTGTTGTGTGGGGTAATTACATGATGTTCTACGCCCCTAGGCCGAGTTTTGACTGAGGTTCTAAGCTCCACCGTTTAAATGTATGGTTTAGGGAAGGGGAGAGAGTGTCATTCCCCAAATGGTTACATCCACCAAAACATAGGCTTCATGGTGAGTATAATGAAAATTGTTGTGTTATGATTCCTAGTGAGGTATGACTTGTTTAATTATCCCATAATGTCAATGTTTTTCATTTGTAGTCCATTCAACACATATAAAAGGTGAATTTATAAATAAATATCGTTTAATGAGTGTGGGTTATTTAATTGGTTAATTTAAAAGAACATAATTAAGCATGTCCTTGTAATCTTTTTTATTTTCTTGTTTTTTGTTTACCATTTCATGAACTATTTATGGGATGGATATTTTTTAGACACCATTGGTGGTGGCCTACTGAGTTTCACACACACCCTACTTGGGCCACCGTTGGGTACCCGAGCAGATTTCATGGTTGCAGGTTAGGAGAAGGGAATGGATCCAGTTCTTGGGAATTGGGTTGGGATTCCGAATGTGCTTGGATGAGGTTTAGAACCTAATTTCATGACTATTTTGGAGATTCCACTATTTGTCTTCATTTAGGTTTTTTTTCACTTTTCATTGTAGCATGGCATGCCAAACATATTGTTGGCGGTGTGGTACCTAGTTTGGGAATGGGTTTTTTATATATTTAGTTGTTTGTATTATAGTGTATACACTATTTATATTTTTACTACTATGGATTACTCAGGTAAATGGTGGTATAGTCTCTCCATGTGACAACATAAACCCTTGCTAGTAGTCAAAAACCTCTTGCGTATGAGGAGGCACGCTTAAGGTCAAGTAACCACCCGAATTGGGGCACCTATTAGTTGATCCTGGATTGGGGATGTTAAAAAGTGGTATCAAAGTAGGTCCTTTAGCTTTCTTAATATTTGGGGATGGCAGATGGAGGTTAGGATTGTGTCGGTCCATGGAAATGAGCTCATTATTGGGTGTAGCTAACCCATGTACATGGGGAAAATCATGTCACACTTGGTGGAAATTATTGTTCTTGTTATGTGTTGTTGCATTTGATGATATTTCCCCATCAGGTGATGCACTTGTTGTGTGATTTGATGATTTTGTGATATTTAGCACATAGCCAGAGCGGCACAAGGTTGTGCATTCATGCATCATACTAGGAAACTATAATGATAATTGAGATGAATCCTGGTAGGCCCAAAAAGGGAATGAGTGTGCATGATGTAAAGGTTAGGATGCATTATTTATTTTATAAGTGATGATGGTATGATAAATTGAGTGATTTTATATGGTAACAACGGGTGTAAACAGGCTGTGTGATAATAAAGAAACATGTTTAATATGAATTTAATTTGGGTGAATATGTTGTTAAAGTGACTTGGAATGTGGAATGGTTTGAAATGGTTTAAGAACTAAATTCTTACAACCATGTGAGTTGGTTAATTGTGTTGGCCATGGTTAAATGAAGAATGGATAAGGGACGTGTCCCAGATGTGATAGGCATAGTGGAATGGTGTTTGAAAAATGGTTGATTATGGATAATGATGATCTTTTATATGTTATTATTTCTTTTTGTGATAGATTTAGTGATTCGTTCTAAGGTGGTGTTAGGCATTGTAGAGAAATTTTTCCTCCATGATGTGTGCTAGTTGGGAGACTGGAATACATTGTCGGGAATGCTACTCTGGTAGAGGAGCAGGGTAATCCAGTGGTTCGGTGTGATAGGGATGAGAAATTCCATGAGAACATCCCTAGTATTATGCATATTATGGAATGAGTATTAGGGAAGGTTTCGTTGAGTTTGTTTGAGCTGACCCGAGAGTTTTTTCTGCTACACCCTCCGACCATTACAGGAGAGGGTGGGCCAGAGGAAACAGATTTCTGGATTTCACCTATCTATTCTATTGTTGATCATCTAGTGACTCGTGTTGAGAAGCAAGTCATGATGGAGGTTTTTATGTTGATTGGACAGGTGATGCATTTGTGGGACATCATGTTCCAAACTGAACAAATTGATGGAATTATTTGGAAGGAATTCCTGGAGAAGTTTCTTGATATCTTTTTTATAGAGTCCCTGAGACATGAAAAGGTGACAGATTTTAGGATTTTGACTCATGGGGAGATATCGTTGATGGACAACGCTAGTCGTTTCACTGATTTGCATCTCTTTGTTCCAGATTTAACCAGTGATGATGTAGTAATAGCAAGACATTTTCAGGATTAGATGAGACATGATATCTGGTTTTAGTTAAATATCTTTCTTCTAAAGTGGTTTATTGATGTGGAAGATTAGGCATTTATCTTGGAGGGAAATATCAATGGGGCCTCTGATTGTGATCATGTGGGGGAAGATGGGTGGACTAGTAGTGCAGCTTATGAGGGAACGAAGTTCCATTTTGGAAACATTTAGTAGGGTGGATTTTTTTAGAGTTGAAATAAGATGGGAACAACCTCTCAGAGTGGTGACCAGATAATTCTCTAACAGTGTGGTTTGTCGGGGAACATGTGTGGGAAGTGTCCCCTACCAGCGGTCAAGTGTCGGGCATGCGTAGGTTATGCCATGTGCTGAAGTTCTACAGGATCCCGCATTAGCTGGGAAATTGAGGAAGTAAAAAGTAGATGTTGAGTGCAGGAAGGGGGTTGTTTTCCCCATATCATGTTGGTAGTGGAGCTCTAGAGGTTCTACTGGTAGTGGTGGTGGATGTGGATATCTAGGGAGATACAATTATTACCATTAGGGTAGTACAGCACTGGGTACATAGGTTTGGGCCCAGGGTTGAGGGGTGTGTTAACACCATGCAGTTAAAACTATACTCAAGAGTGGTGAGGTAAAATCGTTCATAGTTTGAGGCCATATTCCAATTTCCTCCAAAATTTCTATTTCATTATTTGTCACAACTGCTACAAATTATTTTATTTATTTGTAGTTCGTAGTTGTTTAGGGTTTGACCCTGGAGGATGCATGTTGGTTAATGTCACTTTATACTCTCTTTGTTGTAGGAGTCGAGAACATCAGGCAATGTAAGAGTTGTCCTATAGTGATTGGGGTTATCATTTTCATTGGGGTCTGTTTGTTCTGGGCATGTCAAGTTTTTACATGATCATGTGAATGGATTAGTTAGTGTTGTATCAATCCCTCTTTGATTGTTATCAAAGTCAGGTAGCGTTTTCATATCACATTGGAGATGATTATGTCCTTTATGGTGAGTGGGATGCTCGATCGGGTCATGCCATTACTAGTTTCTATAAGTTGGGTTATCTCATGACCTTGGTAGAATGTCTTATGTAAAATGATGTGGATAAGGAGTACCAATCTTTTCACCAATATTGGATCAGTTTCTGAATGTGTTTCCTAAGGACTTCTCAGGGTTACCACCCAGAATAGATGTTGAGTTCACAATTGAGTTGTTACAAGAAGCAGAGCTAGTCTCCATTCCACCATATCATTCGACATCGGCATAACCACATGAACTGAAGGTTCAGATGGAGGTATTAGAAGTCAATGAGTTTATTCATCCTAGTATATCCCTCTTAGGGATCACCTCTGGTTTTTCCTAAAAAGTATTATGGGTCACATAAAATTTGTGTCAAATATTGGAGGTTGAACCATATGGTGGTGAGGAACTAATACCCTCTTCAAAGAATCAAAGATATTCTTAACCCGATTAGAGGTGCATCAGTGTTTTATTTGATCAATTTGATATTGGGATAACATAACATATGGGTGAGTGCTTTTGACATACTGCATACATCTTTCCAAAGCAGGTATGGGTTATATGAATTTATGGTAATGCCTTTTGGGTTTACCAATGCACTAGCTGTATTAATGACTTTGATGAACTAGATGTTTCTCCCATATCTAGACAGACTCATTGATGTTTTTTTGACGTAATATTAGTGTACTCCAGGACACATGATGAACATTCCCAACATCTTGACATCGTTTTGAGTACACTAAAAGAGATATTACTTTACGCCAATCTATCCCTGTGACAGTTTTGTATTAGTGAGTTTCTATTTACAGGACACATCATATTCAAATTGGGTGTGTTATTGGATCTGGAGAAAGTATAGGTTGTGGTTTCTTGGGAAAAACCCAAGAACATTTTAGATGTTTGTATTTTTCTTGGTTTGGAAGGTTATTATCAGAGGTTCTTTAAGGACATTTCTCGTTTGGCAGAACCACTCTTTGGTCTGACCAAAAATGGAAGAGAGAAATGACTTTACACCAATTCTAGTTTTAACTAAACTTGGAAATATGTATACCTTATTTTCAGAAATGTATGGTGTTGGACATGGTGAAGTGATGATGCATGAAGACCGTGATTTTTCTTATGGGTTATGATATTTGATTCCACAAAATAGAAGTTACTAAACACAGGACCTTGAACAAGGAACAATGGTTCATGAAATGAAGTGTTGAGGAATAACTTTTCGGAGAACCTTTTATGGTGTTTACTGACCACAAAAGTCTCATGTACATATTCTATTAGTGGGATCTAAAACGTCAACAATGAAGGTAGGTTTAATACCCGTAATCCTTTAATTTTGAGTTGTTTTACACACTAGGCAGGAAGACTATGAATATGGTGGACCATGTATCATCATCATAGTGTTTATTAATGATCGTTTTTTGCTGATATGCACATAGAGGTAAAGGATGATCTAGGGTAGAAGACTCCTGCTTTTATACCAGTTGAATATTCGCTTTTGAGCCAGAATAAGGATAGACAACTGTTATATTCGGGGTGTTTATCAATGAAAGAATTCCTAAAGTTTTGGATTTACCTTTAATATTGTTTATTTGAACTGATGGGGTTGATCATCATAATGACCGTGTTGTGGGACTGGTAGGATTACAGGAAGAGTTCATGATTTAGTTCCATGCATCTATCTGTGTAGTACATCCATGATTCAATAAGATTTATTATGACCTCCATAGGTAGTTTTGGTGGCCATTAATGTGGAAATATGTTGTGGGAAATACGGAGTGGTGCCTTCCCAGTAAACTGGCGATGGATGAGCTCCAGCGTCCAGCTGGATTGTTGTAGTCACTGACCATTTCTTAGAGGAAATGGAATGATGTGACGATGCGCTTCGGGGTTGGTCTTCCAAGAATTCCTTAGAAGAGTGATGTAATTTGGGTGGGCATGGATCAATTAATTAATATTTCTCATTTATTACCAATCCAAGAATCTATTATTGATGATCATATGGCTAAGTTATATGTTCATGATTTTGTGCAGATTCATGGAATAACGAGAACCATAGTTTCAGATCGTGGTCTTCGATTCACATCATGCTTTGGGCATGGGTTATAGGAGGAACCTAGAACCCTAGTGTTGTTGAGTACAGCTTATCATCCACAAATGGATGGGAAATAGAAACAAATGATTCAGGGGTTAGAGGACATGTTGATATCGTGTGTTTTGGATTTTGGTGCCTTTTGGGAGAAACACATTCCTACAGTTATGGTTTCCTATAATTAAATTTTTCATTATAAAACATAGATGAATCCCATTGAGGAAATATATGGGAGACCATATCGATCACTTCTATGTTGGATAGTGGTGGTAGATTCTGAGTTGTTGGGACAGATACTTGTGAGGGGAACATCTGAGAAAGTCAGTTTGATACAGAAATGAATGGAAACAACATAGAGTAGGAAAATGTCTTACGCAGATCGATGTCATAGGCCTCTGGATTTCATGGTGGGATACAGTGTGTTCCTTCAAGGGTCACCCTGGTTGGGTCAGTATCAAATTCTGTAGGATGGAAAGTTGGCACCTTGGTATGTGGGGGCAATTTGAGATTGAGGAGAGGATCGGGAAAGTGGCATACTGATTGGATCATCCACATGGTATAGAAGGATGCATCATGTGTAACAAGTTTCACAACAACATAAATATTACCCTTACCAATCCCATGTTCATATTTGTTAATGATGTCAAGCTTGATGTTGATTCATACTTCGAGGAGCATTTGGTTCAAGTCATGAACTGCACTGAGAAAGCTATGCAAGGCATGGTTGGGCCATTGGTCTGTGTGATGTGGAAGAATGATAATGGTCAGAAAGAAACATGGGGGTGAGAATCAGATATACTGTCCTAGTGGCCAGAACTCTTATCATATCCACTCAGTGATGCTCGGATGAGAAGCTCGAGGATGAGCCATTATAAAGTGGAGAGGTTGTTCGATTCCATATTTTTTCCACAAGGTATGTTATAATTTTATTTCAGATTAAGAAATTTATTTTGGTTAATTATGTGCATACCGATTTCCATAAGTAGGCTCGGGGGAGTTCGGACGAGCCAGGATGTGAAAATGATGAAAAATGCTTTTTATGGGTATGTCGCTCGATTTGCGCACAGTTACTGCAAACCATGTAGATATTCCATTTAAACTATGCAGGAGGAGGGATTTTGTATAGTGTAATCCGCATGGTCTGCACACAGTCCAGAAAACTGTGAGGGTAAACCATGTGGCCCATAAACATTTAAAAAATTACAAAATTTTGACTCTCAGGTTTTAATGCTCCTTATGGATTTTCCTCATCCTCATCCCATGTAACCCTAGGAACAATAAAAAAGGCCCGAGATCTTCCAAGGATCTATCTCTTATGATTCTTTACCATTTGGTGTGTCGTTGGATGAGAATCTATAATCCAGGTGACTCTAATCTCATCTTCCTCTCTCTTTTCCGGTCCAAGTCTTGTATTTTGGGAGATTTCATTCTGAATCTCTAAAACCACTCTTTTTTCTATGAGATCTAGGTTGATGAATCAATGAGGTGTTGGATCAGGTTCTAAGGACTTCGTTTATAGGAAATTCATCAACAAATTTTAGGTAGGTGGTCTACAAGTTATATCCCTTGATTTATATGGGGATTTTAGCAGGTAGGGTTTTGATTATTAACTTCTTGTGATGATTTTTTCGTGTCAATATTTTGATGTGATGTTTAGGATGTCCTAACAACCTAATGGAACCCTTATGATCCCCATTGGATTCATGGAAGATGATGTGACCTATGTTAGGGTCACCCAAAGGGGGTTACCATATTCCCTAATATATAGTTTAGCAATGTAAATGTATGTCCATTGTGAGATAACATAGATCCCAAAGTGAATATGATATTGAGCATGAAGGATGTGAATGGGAGTCTTAGAAACCGACCTTCATTGGGCGGTGAGCTATGTTGATGTTTGGTCGACTTAAATGGGGTTAAGTGATATAAGGGAAAATGTTATAGTATTATCATTATATATGATTATAATTGGTGAGATAGGCTTTAGAAATGGGGAATGGGGAAGAATATTGTAGATTCAAAATGAAGAATGCATTAATTGAATGTGGCATAATGAAAAATTCACAATCGTTGATATCATTTTGAGGATTCTAATGAAATTGGGGATGCATGGTTGGGAATTGTGGTTGAATGTGATAAATTTTAAATAAAGAATATTCATCTAGATTGGTAGTGTGGGGTATATAATGTTGGTTCTATTTCCATGGGTCATGTTTTGACTAAGGTTCCAAACTCCACCCCTAAATGCATGAGTTAGGGAACGGGAGAGAGGTCCATTCCCATAACGGTTGAATACACCAGGAATGAGTATTCAAGGTGAGGATATTGATAATTTTTGGGTAATAATTCCTTGTGAGATATAACTTGTTTGATTATACCATTTTGTTAATGTTGATCTCACCTAATCCAATGATCACATATATAGGGTGAATTAATAAATAAAGAACCTTTTAATGAGTGTGGGTTATTTGATTAGTTCAATAAAAAGAACATAATTAAGCTTAGACTTCTAATATGTTTCCTTTACATGGTTTTGTTTACCATTGCATGCACTTCTTATGGGTTGGATATTTTGTAGAAACCATTAGTTGCAGCCTACTGAGTTGTACTCATGCAATTCTTGGGATTCCATTGGAAATACGAGCGAATTTCATGGATATAGGTCAGGAGAAGGGAAACATCCCAGTGCTTGGGAACTGAGTTAGGATTTAGGATGACCACGGTTGAGGTTTGGGACTTAGTTTGAGAATCATTTATGTGATTCTTTTATTTTTCTTCATTTCAGTTTTTTTTCACTTTCAACTATAGCATGGAATGACATACATACTTTTGGTCATGTTTTATCCCATTTGGGAATGGTTTATTTATGCATTGTGTAGTTTGTTTTATAGTGATTCTGCTATTTATATTTTTACCAGTATTCATTACTCTGGTAAAAGTGGGTATAGTCTCCCCATGTGGATAGTTTGACCCTTGTTACTAGTCGAAAACCTATGGCATACAGGGGGACACTCTTCAGGTCATGTGACCACCTGGTTCGGGGCACATGTTAGTGGCTCCTAGGTTGGGACGTTATATCATTAAATGAAACAAGATATGATAATTAACATATCTCAATATACAAACCATGATTAATGAAAATAATTCCATTGAATAAGATATTATTTGATAGTAATTTCATATTATAATAACAAACCTTGATAAAAATTAACAACTATTCTACATTCAGAATGATACAGTACGATGTTAAACCATTTCTCTCATTTTAGTGAAAACTATTTTAATTAGTCACTTCAAATACTTCGTGAGTGAACTTGGTGTTGGAAAAAATATTGAATAAAATAAATGATAATTAATTTTCTTCAAATAGAAACTCACTCCACTCACTTTACTTAGATCTATTACAAATGAAGAAGAAGGAAATGTAACAAATGAAATGAGAAAATTTATGAAATAATTGGTCTATTACCAACTTAATTTGTTCTAAACTCGTTTACTGGACACATGTACTCATCCTTTTTGTTAATAAATCAACATCATAAGTATTTTTATAACATTTCAACCCACATTTTCAATATGAACATCAATATAGGTTAATACTTCAAAAACATACATTTAATTAATATTACAATCAACTAATTCCCATTGGAACATATACTATGGATATACCCCCACACATATTAATAAAACAAATATTACATTATAAAAACATTATTATATATATCATGAACCGATCTAGATACCCTAGTACTTTGATGCTCGATTCAATCCTGTTATAGCCTGAGGTGCATTACTGATCCTAATGGGTTAGAGACTACTACCAGACAACATGAAATATGTAATACGTAATGGTTTTTTACATAAAATGCAGTAAAGAAAGAAACATGTTAGTATTTGAAAATGAAAACTCCATACGGAGAGTTGTACCAAATGTTAAATAGGTTTATAAACCCAATTTAAGACCACAAAGTACCATAAATATGAATGTTAAACAACTTCATTCTCGTGGATCAATGACAAGAACCACATCGATGGGGAGACTTCCCCTAAGTCGAACCTAAAATAAAATAATTTAGTCACTCCCAAAAGAATATATAGTGTGTGAAATAAAATATCTGTAGGGTCTCATGAGAGAATCTATAATAAGATGAAATAAAAAAAACCAATACATGATTTCGATTTTAAATAATATAGGAATTGGAATGTAGTTTCATATTTGAAACAAAACATGTTATTCAATTCAATGGATCAAATAATTTCATGATAATTGTTTAATAGACACTTTTTATTAAACAATTTATATAATATCACATGGAATATATAAATCTGTTTTACAAAAAAGGGAATATATATCCAAATAATCACAAACGAGTGAAATTTTATTCTTCACAGAGTTATGATTGTTCTAGGATAAGGGATCCTCACAAACTCATAAAGTTATAATGTTAATATTCACACATTTTCCACATAAACTAACTAAGGAGGAATAACCAAAAACCCAATTGGGATAATATCTTCCCATAAGTTTATATTACTATCACATGTCATGAATTATATTAAATTAAAATTCCAATCTATAGTTTTATTCATATATAAAATAGTAACACCCTTGTATTTCATGTTCTCATACAATAATAAATATTGGGAAAATTATTTCAAAACAGTTCAAAAAAAAGATTTCCCCATTTCCCATTTCAATGTTCCTTTTTTACCTATAATAGAAAATACCTTATATTATAATCAATACATAGATTTTTTCAGGATAAAAATAGTGAGTTCATGTCAAAAAATTTAATCAATTTTATAAAAAATGAATTTAGAATTCAACTTCCCCAAATCAAATTTCATAACATTCAAAAAATCTAAATCATTCCTCAATTAACTAGAATTGGTTTATTATCCCAATTTCATAGAAAAAATTTTTTGACTTCCAAATCCAAATTGAATTGAATTACCCAATTTAATTGGATGAAATTAAAAGATCATGAAATTATATGTTAAATTAATTGGTCATTATTTTATGGAACAACTACCTTTGGATCACATGATTACATATCACAACACCCAAAATGGGAAACAATAATAAATAACATTGGAAATGGATATCCAATAATCATCCCAAGATTTAAGATATAAATAAATTGAGATTAGGATCTCTAAAAACACGGATACCCAACAAACCGAAAGTAGTAGAGAGGAAAAGATCAAAATAGAAGAATAAGGATGATCCACATATCTGGAAATTATCGAACATGATTATTCAGTATTCAATATCTATATAAAGGGGTTTTGAGGTGTCGTGAAGGGTCATTTAGAAGATTATAAAACATAGGGAATGTTATATTGGAATTTATTGATGATTAAAAGGTATAAAGGAGGCTTTTGGGGGTTTTTTACATTTTTATGAGTAAAAAATGTTGTGGCAACTGGTTCCATGAGGGGCTATATGGTTTGTACAACTGTGTTCCCTAACTTTTCACCCCTCTAATGGGGTGCGTGAATTCTAATTGGTTGGTGAAGAATTTTTGAAAACATGTAAATGACATGAAAACCCTCACTACTTTGGTTTTCAAGGTTTTAATTAGACGGTCACACGGTTTTGGTAAACCATGTTCAACTGAAGAGCCTTCTCGAAATTTCAAAATTTCATGAGAAGAACCCCTAAATGAGACCCAACAAAATAATATTTTAATTTGGTGTTTCAAGAGTACATACAAATAGTAACATAATGTTACAAACACTGAAAATTTTTCACCTTCTATCAATAGAATACCTATCACGAGGACTCCCTTTCAAAAATGTGAGGCCACTGCTCTCTCATATGTGTATATCTTTCTCTGAAGTCCCATATGTATCAGAACCATCTTTCTAGAGAACTCAAACTAAATGTATATTCCATTTATGATGTACCTTGATTTTAGTATCAACTATTTTGATTTGATGATAAGTTATAGAATAATCAAACACAATATCATGTACACTCCAGCTCCGATTGTTAGATAGATTAGAAATACATATTCAAATATTTGATACATAAAACATGTTATGCATTGACATCAACTTTGGAGGATGTTATAAATGGTATGATTATTTCCACACCTGATCAAATAAATAAAAAGTTCCCACAAAACAAGTAGGAATATTCCCTTTCCAATGAATATATCAATCACCTAAATAAGGTGAAAATTTCAAGAACTCATGAACGATAACTAATAATTGAATCAGTCATTGGTGAAAATCCACATAAGAATTATACTAGCATTAGCTATCTATATTATCTGATGATTCAACCAAATAATTTATTTCGTCTCTTGAAACATTCTCAGTACAACCAAAAAACATTTTCTGGTCTCAATCCATCATAAATGTTATTTACAAGGCCGGACATACATGGCCAGAAAATTGGCCATCCAAATCAAAGACTCGTAACTATTGTTATAAGAAAACACTTCCAGTTCTAATTGGTCATCCTAAGATCCATCAAATTCAAGGAAACCATACTGAATCATGTCATCAAGAATTTATATATCTCTTTCTGTTTTTTCATCTGGCTACATATGGTATCCCATACTCAAATGGACCTAATATCCCAGTTCCTCCTAAAGGCCCTTTGTAAATTGATATGTATATTAAGGATCCCTATTAGATACTATATCATATAGAACTCCCAAAAAATGATCAATATCTATCACATATATTTTTACCAACTCATAAACATTTTTTTATCCCGAATGACTATAGAGTGATCCAAATATTTAGAATATTATTCATAATGAAAATAGAATTATTCTTCCATTGGGTATAATTAATCCCAACAAAAAACCCTATAAAAATATCATTTGACATCTACAAATGTACTTGATGTTGCTGATGGACCCCAAAGGTCTCTGGTTCTCATCCCTGACTTGTAGTAATGTATAAAAATGGTGGAAAATCTATAATTCTGCTAATATAACTGGCCACTAGAATCATAACCACATCTCATATAACATCTTCATGGTTCTGGGTGCACATCTCCCATGGAATTATGTCAAACCCGCATTATAGATATTCTCACCAAAAATGGTATTGTGTACCAGTTTATGCAACATATAATACCCTCGGTGGAGAACAACCACTCATAAATATCTCCCCAAAATAACGAGAACCTATAATTCTAATGAAGTCATCATCATGATTCTATTCTTGAAGAATAATCGATATAAGATTGTAAGTCAACTAAACACTATCCAAAACATCCTCACCCCCTAAATCCCAGAATGCAATGTAAAAGTAAGTAAAAATATCTATCATGTTCCACTCATCAAATGATTCTTTAATGTATTTGGATAGATGTTTCCTTCTCATACAATTTACAATAGAAATCCATTTCCCAAGCATATATGCGTTTTCGAAGAAACAATATTAATGGTACTCCACCCAATGCCTATAGAATAGAATAAAATATTTTTTGTAGACAATTAAACTCAAGATCTTATGGTTGGAATTCATGATATTCCATTCTCTAATAAGGTAATTATAATAACTCTTAATCACATGAATCAATGATAAAAGTTCAATGTTATGCGTATGATTATTCTTCTCATGTAGATTAAGATAACGAGAGCCATATAAAATTTCATGATCCTCATTCATAAGAACTCTTACCAAACCTGAACTAGATTCATCATAGAAGACTACATATCCATGCACAGCCTCTGGATGAGTCAACACTGATGATGCAGTCAAATGAATTTTGAACATAAAAAAATAAGTTTGGAATTTCTCATCCCAAACAAATGTTACTTTCCCTGAGGTGAGACAATTCATAAAATAAAACATCTTCGATAAACCTTTACAAACCACTGATCATTCCCAGATAAACCTAAGAAGATATGAATCATGAAAACAATACATAGTTGATTCCATGTCATAAATGATTAACCTTATTAGGATCAATTGAGATACCAGTTTATGACACCAAAAGCCACAAGGAATTCTCTTCCCAATTCTGGAGCCATATTTTGTTAGATTTGGAAAAATTTGAGGATTTCTCAAAAATTCCAGAGCAGCCCCCAAATGATACACATATTCCTTCTCAGGCATAGAGTAATCTAGAATGACATCCAAAAATAACACTATGTATAAATATATTCATGGTAAATCATATTAGTATGTCCATTAATACTGAAGGAGTAATAGTCAGAACTAATGGCATGAAAAGGTACTCATAATGTCCTTACAGGTGATGAAAAGTAGTTTTCAGAATGCCCGATTAATTTATTCACAACTGATGGTAATAAGATCCACGATCAATACCCTCTATCCACTTCACCCATTTCAATTAGAAATTTATATAAACAACTCATGGAAACAGATGTGTTTTATTTACCATAACACGATTGCATTTTGTGTAATCAACACAAATGAGATGTGACCCATCAAGATTCATTGCAATGAGAACCATCTCATCCCAATGTAAATCACTCGAGAATATGGATCTTTTACCTATAAAATCATCAAACTTAGTGATAAATATTTTATTTTATCTAGTTCATTGTGGTATGGATTAATAAACACTTATTGATTGGAAGGAACAAAAAAATAACAAACTCTAACTCCATTATCAATGGATAACTAGAGAAGTCAAAATGAACCCACTGGGAAACATGGATAAAACATGAAAGAGATCACCACACAAGGATTAAAACTCCAAATAAAAAAGTTATCATTGATATTAATCACCATAACTCGGGATAATAATGTCCGACCCTACTCTACATTGGGTCCCACTCTCCCAGAATGATACAAAACACCTCATTGGGTGTAGTAAGGGAGACCCATCAAATATAGAAATCAATTAGATATTTATTATGCATCATCCAATCCATCCTAAATATAATTTCAAGTGGTTTCATGTTGAGAAACATAAAATCTCATGGAAGCTCGATTTCTAATAATATTAAATGAAATGTAGGACAACAGAGACCCTAATCTCTTTTCTTTATAATGGGTGAAGTAATATCCATCACATAAGAAAAAGTACTCACAGAGTGATTTAGAAACATCACAATACGAGTCGAAATTAATTAGTGAGATGCACCAATATCAAATAAAGAAGTAACATGAGATGAAGATGTAGTGGCAATACCTTTCACATTCACTAGACCCCTATTTCCTTCCTCTAGAGACTCTTCCACGGCATGAAAAAACATCCCTCTGGTTTCCTGTGTCTAGAACATATTTTTAATTGAATCATATGATTTCCTATTAGTACATTTATGTTCATATGAATCCATGAAACTATGTGGATCATAATAATCATTACAAAATATGTGTAACTAGAATAAGAATCTATAATAAAAACATATATTTGGTGCCTCAGTGACACTACATTATGCGTTTCCATGCATGCCACAGTGGTAGAAAATTAATTGGACAATTCATAGAAATATAAGAGGTATGGAAGAAATCTGATGTTGATAATAGTCACAAGAATCACTATACATTCTCTTTCCTTTAATGGAACTCATAGAACTGCCACTATGAGAAAAAGTAACTCCCATCAACCCTAACTGACCAACATCTTCCATCTCATGAGTCACTTATTTATCCATCACATCATAATAATAAGGTATATTCAGAAAGAAAAAATGATAAAAATATCATATCAAATGTCACGACCCGCCCTCGGGGTCCGTGCCGTGACTACCCCAAGCCCGCCTTCCATAGGCCAGGGGCTGGCGACTAGCACCAAGGCGTAAATCCCGGTAAAAAGGGAAGGCATTGCCTTTTGAAAAGTAAACAAACACCACAGAGTAAGCAAGCGGAAAGTAAACACTAAACAAAAGCTGAGTACAACTGGAAGTGCGGAAAAGTAAATGGGCCAGAATACAAACCCAAACAGAAAGTAAAGTACAACTCGAAAGGGAAAACAGCAACTGAAAAGTAAAAGCCGCTACTCCGAGCTGTCCACTGGAAATCCCACCTGAAGGGTGGGTACAGATAGCTCCTCTGCCACACGGGTCCCGCCGTCCGCTCCGAGCACGTCCCGCCCAGTGGTCCACCTCCGGGTACCGTCCCTCTCTGCAAGCCCCAGCTAAGGTCAACGCTGTCCGTCGTCTGCAACCAACACAACGTAGTGCGGGCAAAGCCCGTGCAGGGGTGAGTATAAGCTACTCAGTAGGGACCCCGAGACCCCTGAAGGTCTCTCAAATCCACAAAGGATAAACCACGAAGAAAAGTACAATCACGAAGTAACAACCGACACTGCTTAAGTATATGCCCATACATATACCTAAGTCATCAATTTCAAATACGCTCCAACCTCCGAGCCCAAGTACAACTCAGTCCACACAGGAAAGTAAATGTATTCCACACAGGAAAGTAAAACATAATCCACACAGGATTTCACAACACAATCCACACAGGAAAGCAACAGAATTCAGCTCACACAGGTATACTTCTTCAAAGGACGATAAAGATGATCACTGATCCATCTAAGTCGTCGGACCCACGAAGGATCGATAGGTAACTAACCCCCACAAAGACCCACACAGGATCGGGCCCACACAGGACCTGTAGGCGCTGGTTCACACAGGACCGCTGAGCGCAAGGACCCACACAGGATCGGACCCACACAGGATCGGGCCCACACAGGACCTGTAGCACTGACCCACGTAGGATCGCTGAGTGTTGTAGTCGTCGTCATCGAATCCACACAGGATCTCTGTACTTTCGTCGTCGCAGTCACAGTAGCAGTCGTAGCAGTAGTAGTCACAGTAACAGTCGCAGCCAGCACTAGGGTTCCCGCACACAGCAAGCTTGTTCGGAGGGTCCGCTCCACGAGCTGAGAGGTTGATACATCAACTGTCACGAAGACCAGAGTTGATGTATCCAAATGTTCCGTATCGTCAACAGGAACTCATCGCAACAGACGGCTCGTCGATCGGACGCCCGGTCTGAGAGTTATTGGCATTTTCGTCCCCGGGGCCCGGTTGGTTTTTAAGGCAAAACCAACCCGACCGTACTCCACCTGCGTCCAAACCTCGGGCGGATTATGTCAAAAGATCCTTCTCACTAAGAGGAACACAACGCAACTGACGGCACGTCAATCGGACGTTCGTAGCTCAAGATATGAGTGTTTCCGCTCCGAAGGCCCGGTTGGTTTCGTGAACGAACCAACCCGGCCGAACTCAAAGTAATCCGAAACCTTGAGTGAGATATACCGAAACGACTGTCTCGATCCAAGGATCATGTTGCCGAAGACGGTTCGTCGATCGGAGGTCTGAGCCTCAAGTTATGGCCAAAAAACCGGAACTGGTTTGAAACGGGGGGTCCGGGTCCGGGCCGACCCGGCCCGACCCCCCCCCCCCCCCCTGGGGCGGCCCGGCCGGCCGGCAGGCCGGCGGTGCGGCGGCCGGCGGCGGCGCGGCGGCCGGCGGCGCGGGGGCCGCGGCGGCCTGGCGCCGCAAGGTGGCAGCGCGGGGGGAGTCAATCCCCCGCGGATTGAATAACGGTGCGGCATATAGCCGCGCCCCATTTTGAAACCCCCCCCCCCCCCACGTGGGGGGCTTGATTGGCAGAAAACTGGGGGGCTTTGCCCCCCCACAAGGAAACCGCCCCCCTCTTAAAGAGGGGGGTTTAATGTGCTGCCCGGGGGATTAATTCCCCCGGTTTAATGGCATCCGACCGGCCAACTGGCCGGCCGGTTTTCTCCAACGGGACCGGAAAATCCGGTCCCCTCTTCGGCTTCCGATGCCGGCGGCCCGGCCGCCGGTCTTCTCATCCCGCCGCGGCCCGGAACCGGCCGTGGTCTCCCCGTCCCGCCGCGGCCCGGAACCGGCCGCGGTGTTCGTCGTCCGGCGCGGTGCGACGGCACCGCGCCCCATCTCCGCGCATTTGATTCCCCTCGACGCGGCGCGACGGCGTCGCGTTCATTATGATTCTTCCATGTCACGGCGCGACGGTTCCGCGAAATACGGATTGGGCGAATATCCGCGTGGTGCGACGGCACCACGCCACCTTGATTCATCCACCCGCAAGCAATACAACAAGAACGATGGAGGGGGTTCGGCCGTGTTCATGCGGTCCGGCCCCCTCACGTTAAGCAATAACGCAACTTAAAAATATTTCAAAGCCACACGTTAGACTTTCTAAATTCATGATCAAGAATAGAATAATTAAACAATAAACAACAACCCCTACCTCGGGTATAGGTTCGAGGATTCGTCAACGTCCGCGGAAGACAACGTCGCGGAGGTCGGGCGTCGCGGTCGTCGTTCGTCAAATCCGTTGATGAAGAGATGCTTCCGATGTGATACGTCGTTGGCGAAACTTCTTATGTCGACGAAGGGAATCCGAGGAGGAAGCGGCGTTCCCTCTCGTTGACACGAAAGACGAAGAAGAGCGGAGCGACGTTCTTCATCGGAACTTGAGTGTTCTTCGTCAAGTTGAGCGTTCTTCGTGTTCTTCGTCAGAGCTTGAAGAAGAAGAAAAGGCTCTCAACCTCTCAAGAAGACAAACTATTAACCAAAAATAAAATAAGACTCTATCTTATTTTATTAACACAACAACTCACTAGAATTTCAAAAGTTTGAAATTTAAAAAAAAACCACTTCAATTAATTATGTCAAGTTGACAACATTAATTGAAATGAGTTAAAGGGGAGGTTTTGAGAGAAATTGAGGAGTTGGGGTTCGTGTGGACCCCACCTCACTTAATCCTCCCAAGGGAGGTTAACTGGATGTGGGTCCCACTCCCAACTCCCTTTGGTATGATTTAACTAGTTAAAATAAAATTTGTTCCTCACAAATTTTATTTAACTTAAACTAAAAACCCAAAAACTAACTTTCAACCCGCAACAAACGCAACTTCCGAAAAGGTCCCTTTAAGCGAATATCGGCACTGCGAGTTCATCGGTGCCCTCAGATTTCAATTCCGAGCACCGGATCAAAAGTTAGGAATTCCCGCTCGTTCGTTCACTGAACGTACCCGAGCCAAACTTCAGAAATTGATTCCGGGCACTCCGGGCCTCGGAATCAGGTGCCGTCTAAAACCGCGCTCTTGTAAAAATCTAAAGAAAATTAAGAAAAAAATTTCCTTGAATTTTACGGGACTTTACATTACTCCCACCTCAGGGCTTTACGTCCCCGTAAAGATACATCAAAAACTAGGGAAACAAATGAGGGTACTGAGCACGCATCTGAGCCTCCCGCTCCCATGTGCTCTCCTGGAGATTCCCGTGCTGCCATCTGATGCGAACAAGAGGAATCGATCGCCCAAGCAGGACCCGCTCCTGTCGATCCTCTATCTCCACCGGGACCTCCGTAAAAGTCGCCCCATCGTCAACATCAAGCTCCCCATGGTCAATGATGTGCGTCGGGTCGTGCACGTATCTCCTCAGCTGAGATACGTGGAAGACGTCGTGCACCCGGAGCAACTGAGGTGGTAGAGCCAGGCGATAATCCACCTCACCAATCCTGCTGAGAATCTGGAAGGGTCCGATGAAGCGCGGAGATAACTTTCCGCCTCGGCCAAATCTCTGAATACCACGTCGAGGTGAGACTCGCAAGGAGACGTGGTCGCCATCCTCGAACTCTAGTGGCCTCTGCCTCCTGTCAGCATATGACTTCTGCCGGCTCTGAGCTGTCCTCATCCGCTCCTGGATGACCTGGACCTTCTCTGTCGTGGCCTGGACCATCTCTGGTCCCACGAGTGCTGACTCTCCAGGATCTGTCCAGCACAAAGGATATCTACAAGGTCGGCCGTACAATGCCTCGTACGGTGCCATCCCGATGGTGGAGTGGTAGCTGTTGTTGTACGCAAACTCCACCAAGGGTAGGTGGTCCTCCCAGCTACGACCAAAGTCGAGGACACATGCGCGGAGCATGTCCTCGAGAGTCTGAATGGTCCTCTCCGTCTGACCATCCGTCTGAGGGTGGAAGGCTGTGCTTAGACGTAGCTGCGTCCCGAATGCCTCTTGTAACCCCTTCCAATGCCGGAAAGTAAAGCGGACATCTCGATCGGATATGATAGATGATGGCACACCGTGGAGCCGCACAATCTCCTGAACGTAGAGACGTCCCAAGCTCTCCACTGAGCCCTGCTCTCTGATGGGTAAGAAGTGTGCCGACTTGGTGAGTCGGTCAACAATCACCCAGATGGAGTCGTGACCTCTGGAAGTGCGTGGAAGACTAGTCACGAAGTCCATAGATATGCCGTCCCACTTCCACTCCGGAACCTCCAAGGGCTGTACCAAGCCCACTGGTACCTGATGCTCTGCCTTCACCTGCTAACAGGTGAGGCATCGAGAAACGAACTCTGCTACAGCCTTCTTCATGCCCGGCCACCAGTGCTGTCGTCTGAGGTCCTGGTACATATTCGCCACTCCAGGATGTACCGCCAAAGGAGAAGTGTGAAACTCTCTCAGCACTTCCTCTCGCAAAGCGACTGGTACCATGGTACATCCTCTGAAAAGGATGTCGTGCTCTGCTCCAAGGGAGAAACCATCAGGTGCCTGTCCCGAGGATATCTGTGCACGCCGTGTCTCACAGTCAGCGTCCTCACTCTGTGCCTCTCTGACCCGCTGCAGTAGTGGAGGAGTGACTGTGAGAGACTGAAGAAAGGCTGCTCCATCTCTATCCACGAAGGATATCTGCAAAGAGGCTAGCTGCTCCGTCGCCTCCTCAAGTAGCTGAATGCCCGTCCTCCTGCTAAGGGCATCGGCTACTACGTTCCCCTTCCCAGGAGTATAGACTATCTCAAAGTCATAGTCTTGGAGGAACTCGAGCCATCGCCGTTGTCTCAGGTTCAGGTCCTTCTGAGAGAAGATATACCTGAGACTCAGATGATCGGAAAAGACTGTAAAGCGCTCGCCCATCAGGTAGTGTCGCCATGTCTTCAGAGCGAAGACCACTGCTGCTAACTCCAGGTCATGGGTAGCGTAGTTCTGCTCATGCGGCCTCAACTGACGTGATCCATAGGCGATCACTGCCCGCTCCTGCATCAGAACACATCCGAGTCCGGTTCCTGATGCATCACAGTAGACTACGTACCCTACTCCCTCCTCAGGAAACCTCAAGATAGGTGCGCAGGTCAATATCTGTCTCAGCTCTTGGAAGCTCTTCTGACATCTGTCTGTCCATACGAAGGGTTTCCCCTTCTTCGTCAAAGCTGTGAGTGATGCCGCAACTCTAGAGAAGTCTGGCACGAATCTCCGATAGTATCCAGCTAGTCCCAAGAAACTCCGAACCTCAGTCACGCTCCTGGGTGGCTCCCATGCTAACACAGCCTCAATCTTCGCGGGATCCACTGCAACTCCCACCTCAGAGATAACGTGTCCCAAAAATTGGACCTCACGTATCCAGAACTGGAACTTCGAGAGCTTACCATAAAGCTGGTGCTCTAGGAGTGTGTCAAGAACAACTCGCAAGTGATAGGCTTGCTCCTCCTCTGTCGTAGAGTAAATCAGAATGTCGTCGATGAAGACCACGACAAACCGATCGAGGTATGGCTGAAAGATCCTGTTCATGAGAGCCATGAATACTGCTGGAGCATTGGTTACACCGAAAGGCATAACCAAGAACTCATAGTGGCCATACCGACATCTAAAGGCTGTCTTCTGCACATCCTCGTCTCTGACTCTGAGATGATGGTAGCCTGACCTGAGGTCTATCATCGAGAACCACCGTGCTCCCTTGAGCTGATCAAAGAGGTCATCAATCCTCGGTAGCGGATACTTGTTCCTCACTGTCACCTGGTTCAGGCGACGATAGTCAACACAAAGTCTCAAGCTCCCGTCCGCCTTCTTGGCGAACAATATCGGGGAAGCCCAGGGTGAAACACTGGGTCGGATGAACCCCTTGCCCTGCAAGTCCTCCAACTGTACCCGTAGCTCTCGAAGCTCAGCGAGGGCCATCCGATATGCTGGAGTAGATATCGGGGCTGTCCCGGGGTAAAAGTCAATATAAAAGTCTACCTCTCTGCGAGGAGGTAGCCCTGGGACGTCGTCGGGAAAAACGTCCGCAAACTGATCCACCACTGCAGGAAAACCAGGACTCCGCACATCAACTGCTCCAAGGATAAGGCTAGCCAACTGATGAGTGATGGGCTGTCCTCTCCTCTGCGGAAGTCCATCATGTGCTGCTAAGGCTCCCTTCTCGCCGGTGAAGGTGAACCTGCTCCCGTCGGTGCGTACACATCGCACCTTGCGCCTAAAACAGTCAATCTGTGCATGGACCGTAGATAGCCAATCCATGCCCAAGATGACGTCGTAAGGCATCGACGCTGCTACAAAAAAATCCCAGCCGAATCTCACGCCTCCTAGAGTAAGCTCACACTGCCGGCACCACTGTGTAATCGTCGAGTATGCTCCTGTAGGAGTCTCTAGCCGTAAGGATCGAGCCAACGGCTCTGTCGGAATCTCCGAGCTCCGAACAAGGGCAGCGGCTATGAAAGAGTGACTCGCTCCTGTGTCTATAAGAACTGCAGCAATGGTGGAATAGACACAGATATTACCTCGAATCATCTCGGGTGCGCCGTGGTCGTAGGTCTCTGCTGCATGGAGTTGTGCCTGTCGCTGCCCGCCAGCTCCCTGTGGTCGGGGTGGACCTCCTGGTGGTGGTGGTGGTAGAGCCTCAAAGCGTCGGCCACCACCGGCTGCTCGTCCAGCTCCTCTGCCTCGTCCGTCTCCTCCCTGCGGACCGCCACGGTCGACCCTCTGCCTCTGCCTCGGTGGTCCCTCAACCGTCTGCTGCTCCTCGGCACTGTGGGTCGGGCAGTCACGAGCCATGTGGCCCTGCCCGCCGCACGAGTAGCACTGTCTGCCTCTCGTAAGACTGGCTCCGCGCTGTGTGCCCCGCACTGCTGAGCCAGTCCCCTGAGATCGTCTGCCCGAAGGTCTGGTCTCTCTGGACCCCTGAGTCATCCGTCGACTGCCTGCTGCCGATGACTCTGCCACGTGCCGCCCTGCGGTGGGTCTCTGTGCTGGTGTAGACTCAGCAAGGAAGCTCTCGATCAGAAGGGCCCGCTCCAGTACTCCTGTCTGAGTCGGTATGCTGAGGTAGATCACCGATGCCCTGATCTCGTGTCTCAAACCCTGTTCGAAGGTCCGGGCCCGGAAGAATGGGTCCCGTACCATGTCGGTCGAGTAGCGCGAGAGATCGGTAAATCTTGCCGAGTACTGAGCGACCGTCATGCTTCCCTGCCGCAGCTGAAGAAGCTCCTGGATACGCACCGCACGAAGGGTGGCTGGGACGAACTCCGAGCGTAAGAGGCTCTCAAAGTCCGTCCAAAGTAGAGATGCCTCATCGTGCACCTGGAGCATCAAGCTCCACCATCGTCCTGCAGCTGCGTGTAGTAGGCTCGCAGCGAGGATCACCATGAGGTCTGCTGGTGTCCTCACTAGCCTAAACACACGTACCACTGCCTCCAGCCAGTCCTCGTTGCCTGGGGATCCGTCTCTCCGCGAAACCTGGGCAGTCGCTGGCGCTGAAACTCATGCAGTGCGCTGAGGCGACGTGCATCGTCAGCGGCTGCTGCTGGAAGCATCGGGGGCTCGGCGGGTAGAGCTACCGCCGGTGCCACTGCTGGCAAAGGGCCCTGCACCGAGGCCTCGTCGCTCGGTGGGCTGTCGTCACGCTCGACTCTCGGAACCCTAGCTGGCTGCCATCGTGGGGCCATCCTGAAAAGGAAACAGGTGCGCCACGGTCAGAACAGTATACCTGGTGAGCTGATATAAGTAATCACAAAGAAAACTTTGAAACACACACGCAATCAAAGTTTTTGTGCATTAAGTCAGAAATCAGAATTCAGGGTCCTGGTGTACGGATACGTCGGCCGCCGCACCAACACTGGACTCCCTGGACTGATAACCACACTCAATACGCTATACATTATTGCTTCACATAGAAAAGATCAGAGTTCACGGTAGAACCGAACTCCTCTGATACCAATTTGTCACGACCCGCCCTCGGGGTCCGTGCCGTGACTAACCCAAGCCCGCCTTCCATAGGCCAGGAGCTGGCGACTAGCACCAAGGCGTAAATCCCGGTAAAAAGGGAAGGCTTTGCCTTTTGAAAAGTAAACAAACACCACAGAGTAAGCAAGCGGAAAGTAAACGCTAAACAAAAGCAGAGTACAACTGGAAGTGCGGAAAAGTAAATGGGCCAGAATACAAACCCAAACCGAAAGTAAAGTACAACTCGAAAGGGAAAACAGCAACTGAAAAGTAAAAGCCGCTACTCTGAGCTGTCCACTGGAAATCCCACCTGAAGGGTGGGTACAGATAGCTCCTCTGCCACACGGGTCCCGCCGTCCGCTCCGAGCACGTCCCGCCCAGTGGTCCACCTCCGTGTACCGTCCCGCTCTGCAAGCCCCAGCTAAGGTCAACGCTGTCCGTCGTCTGCAACCAACACAACGTAGTGCGGGCAAAGCCCGTGCAGGGGTGAGTATAAGCTACTCAGTAGGGACCCCGAGACCCCTGAAGGTCTCTCAAATCCACAAAGGATAAACCACGAAGAAAAGTACAATCACGAAGTAACAACCGAAACTGCTTAAGTATATTCCCATACATATACCTAAGTCATCAATTTCAAATACGCTCCAACCTCCGAGCCCAAGTACAACTCAGTCCACACAGGAAAGCAAACGTATTCCACACAGGAAAGTAAAACATAATCCACACAGGATTGCACAACACAATCCACACAGGAAAGAAACAGAATTCAGCTCACACAGGTGTACTTCTTCAAAGGACGATAAAGATGATCACTGATCCATCTAAGTCGTCAGACCCACGAAGGATCGATAGATAACTAACCCCCGCAAAGACCCACACAGGATCGGGCCCACACAGGACCTGTAGGCGTTGGTTCACACAGGACCGCTGAGCACAAGGACCCACACAGGATCGGACCCACACATGATTGGGCCCACACAGGACCTGTAGAACTGACCCACGTAGGATCGCTGAGTGCTGTAGTCGTCGTCGTCGAATCCACACAGGATCTCTGTACTGTCGTCGTCGCAGTCACAGTAGCAGTCGTAGCAGTAGTAGTCACAGTAACAGTCGCAGTCAGCACTAGGGTTCCCGCACACAACAAGCTCGTTCGGAGGGTCCGCTCCACGAGCCGAGAGGTTGATACATCAACTGTCACGAAGACCAGAGTTGATGTATCCAAAAGTTCCGTATCGTCAACAGGAACTCATCGCAACAGACGGCGCGTCGATCGGACGCCCGGTCTGAGAGTTATTGGCATTTTCGTCCCCGGGGCCCGGTTGGTTTTTAAGGAAAAACCAACCCGACCGTACTCCACCTGCGTCCAAACCTCGGGCGGAGTATGCCAAAAGATCCGTCTCACTAAGAGGAACACAACGCGACTGACGGCACGTCAATCGGACGTTCGTAGCTCAAGATATGAGCGTTTCCGCTCCGAAGGCCCGGTTGGTTTCGTGAACGAACCAACCCGGCCGAACTCAAAGTAATCCGAAACCTTGAGTGCGATATACTGAAACGACCGTCTCGATCCAAGGATCGTGTTTCCGCAGACGGTTCGTCGATCGGAGGTCCGAGGCTCAAGTTATGGCCAAAAGACCGGAACTGGTTCGAAACGGGGGGGTCCGGGTCCGGGCCGACCCGGCCCGACCCCCCCCCCCCCCCTGGGGCGGCGCGGGGGACACGGCGGCCTGGCGCCGCAAGGTGTCAGCGCGGGGGGAGTCAATCTCCCGCGGATTGAATAACAGCGTGGCATATAGCCGCGCCCCATTTTGCAAAACCGCCCCCCCCCCCCCACATGGGGGGCTTGATTGGCAGAAAACGGGGGGGCTTTGCCCCCCCACAAGGAAACCGCCCCCCTCTTAAAGAGGGGGGTTTAATGTGCTGGTTGGGGGATTAATTCCCCAGGTTTAATGGCATCTGGCCGGCCAACTGGCCGGCCGGTTTTCTCCAACGGGACCGGAAAATCCGGTCCCCTCTTCGGCTTCCGACACCGGCGGCCCGGCCGCCGGTCTTCTCATCCCGCCGCGGCCCGAAACCGGCCGTGGTCTCCCCGTCCCTCCGCGGCCCGGAACCGGCCGCGGTGTTCGTCGTCCGGCGCGGTGCGACGGCACCGCGCCCCTTCGCCGCGCATTTGATTCCCCTCGACGCGGCGCGACGGCGTCGCATTCTTTATGATTCTTCCATGGCGCGGCGCGACGGTTCCGTGAAATACGGATTGGGCGAATATCCGCGTGGTGCGACGGCACCATGCCACCTTGATTCATCCACCCGCAAGCAATACAACAAGAACGATGGAGGGGGTTCGGTCGTGTTCATGCGGTCCGGCCCCCTCACGTTAAGCAATAACGCAACTTAAAAATATTTCAAAGCCACACGTTAGACTTTCTAAATTCATGATCAAGAATAGAATAATTAAACAATAACCAACAACCCCTACCTCGGGTATAGGTTCGAGGATTCGTCAACGTCCGCGGAAGACAACGTCGCGGAGGTCGGGCGTCGCGGTCGTCGTTCGTCAAATCCGTTGACGAAGAGATGCGTCCGATGTGATACGTCGCTGGCGAAACTTCTTATGTCGACGAAGGGAATCCGAGGAGGAAGCGGCGTTCCCTCTCGTTGACACGAAATATGAAGAAGAGCGGAGCGGCGTTTTTCGTCGGAACTTGAGTGTTCTTCGTCAAGTTGAGCGTTCTTCGTGTTCTTCGTCATAGCTTGAAGAAGAAGAAAAGGCTCTCAACCTCTCAAGAAGAAAAACTATTAACCAAAAATAAAATAAGACTCTATCTTATTTTATTAACACAACAACTCACTAGAATTTCAAAAGTTTGAAATTTAAAAAAAACCTCTTCAATTAATTAAGTCAAGTTGACAACATTAATTGAAATGAGTTAAAGGGGAGGTTTTGAGAGAAATTGAGGAGTTGGGGTTCGTGTGGACCCCACCTCACTTAATCCTCCCAAGGGAGGTTAAGTGGATGTGGGTCCCACTCCCAACACCCTTTGGTAGGATTTAACTAGTTAAAATAAAATTTGTTCCTCACAAATTTTATTTAACTGAAACCAAAAACCCAAAAACTAACTTTCAACCCGCAACAAACGCAACTTCTGAAAAGGTCCCTTTAAGGGAATATCGGCGCTGCGAGTTCATCGGTGCCCTCGGATTTCAATTCCGAGCACCGTATCAAAAGTTAGGAATTCCCGCTCGTTCGTTCACTGAACTTACCCGAGCCAAACTTCGGAAATTGATTCCGGGCACTCCGGGCCTCGGAATCAGGTGCCGTCTGAAACCGCGCTCTTGTAAAAATCAAAGAAAATTAAGAAAAAAAATTTCCTTGGATTTTACAGGTCTTTACATCAAATTCCCATATCTAACTATTGAGTCTTCATATTTTTATGTGATACAATCTCATGTGAATACTGCACAAGCATTGATAATGAATTTTCATATTATTGGACATTCGTTCTGGATTTCTTGTGTTTGAATAATTATATAGGCTTAGAAAACAGTATCGATTCTAGAGAGAAATATTTAGTAAAATGTTCCTTAATTCTCTTCCACGCTAATCCCTCGTTCTTTTTCATAATAACCATTGTGTCCCAGACTCTTCTTCTATGACCTTTTAGCTTGAAGGTGGAACATTTCACCTTGATTTTATCCTAATTTTCAAAGAACTTTAATACCAGATATATAATTCTCAACCAACACTCTCCATATTAATGGTTTAATGATCCTAGGAAAACTTGTGGTTTCTAGTGAAGTAATTCATGGGCACGATAACCGAATTCATCCACTTGTGGTTCCATAAATGGAGAATGATTAATAATAGGTGCAGGTTCATATCCCCATGCTTGGATAACATGCAGAATTATATACACTATATTATAATCTATAAGAGGAATTTCTCATTGTGTTTCATTAGCAGCTTCCTACTAGATCAAATTATCACATCTTCATATTGTACTGATGCCACAAAACAAGTACAAGAAACCTTGAAGACATCATATTCACTCAAATATAGTAACAAACAATTAAATCCCAATAGATAAGAAATCATGAATTGGATTCCAACCTATCAAAATCAGAATAAGGGAAAATAATTTAACTAATAATGAAGTAATATTTCCAAAACCACCCTTGTTGACTTAAGGCTCAGTACAGTGAGAGACGTACAATAACACACTCACATCTTACTCCAATATCCAAAAAATAAAATTTCCAACTAAATTTTCACATAAATGATAGATTCAAAACCTGTACTCATAATAGAAATTTTCCTTCAATCATCCTGGATACTATAGAATTATAATACCCAAGCAGATATTGATATAGCTTGAGGGGTGTTTTTGTTACCCATGGGTGGGTACCTAGCACCTGTCATCGTACAATATGAAAGGGTAAATGATTTTTCCACATAAATAGTAGATGGCAATGGAAAAAGATAGTATGCTCAAAATAAAATTCAGTGGGGAGATTCATACTATAATAAAACAGGTACATAAATCCAAGGTACAACCATAAGGTACCAAAAAACTAAAAGATAAATAACCAAAGTCCCAAGGATCGTCAAAAAGAACCAACTCCATGTGACACAACCATTTTCTCTAACATGTAAGAAGATAATTTATAAACACTTGAAGGCATAGGTAGGTTGAAAACTAAAATCCCAATAGGGTATCTCCATGAAATCTAGAATGAGACCTAAAAATTAAACAAAAATAATAATTATATTTTAATTATAACTAGCATGGAAATTCAGTTTCATATTTAAAAAAACACGACATACATTTCAATGATTGAAACATTTCAAAAAAATGTATCCATAGACATTTTATATACAAATGATTATATAAATTTACATGTCATATGTATAAAAGTATTAAACCCAATGGAATAGATAAAAATTAATCACAAATGAGAAACATGGTCATCTTCATAGAGGTATGATAGTTTCTGACTACATGATCATTACACACTCATATTGTTATAACGACAATGTTCACACACATCCCTCTGATGTAGGAATAAGAGGACTAACCAACATCCCACTGGGGATAATATTTGTTCTTAATTTCAGGTTATAGTTGTAAAGTATTAATCTGGTTCTAGGGAAATTCAAACCTAGGGTATTTTTCGAAAATAACTCACTTATAAAATAGGATTTCTTGTTTTGAAAAAAATCAATAATTATAAAATTATTTCAAAACATTTCAAAACAGAATTGGCACATTCTCAATTCGAATATTCTAATATCTCTTTACAACCCAAAACATGGTTTTTTAATCTATAAATTATTTTTTTAGGATAAAACAATTGGATTCTTAGAAAAATCATTCATTTTCTAAAAATAATTTTCACAATTTAGTTTCCTCAATTAAAATTCTAGAATTCCCATAAAATCTTAACCACACACCAATTCACATGAATTGGGGCATTCACCCAAATTCATGCCAAATTAAATAAAAATACCATTCATCCAATTTTATATTTATATTATTTAATTAAAATAAATTAATCCATCAATAATTTCTAATAAAAATTAATTGGTCGATCATGTATGAAAACCACCTTAATTGGAATAAGAAGATTTAAAATTACAATAGTCATAATAGGAATCAACAATATAGGATATCTGAAATGGAGATCCATATATCAAAACTAGATTATTGATCTAAAACAATATATTTTAGTTCATCCAATAACATATAGATCTAAGAAACCATAAGGGGTAGAGAAGAAGAGATCTTAAAATACCATGAAGAGAATATTCACATACTTGGAGGAGATCTAACGTGATTCTCCCCACATATATTCTCTTAGAAATGGGTTTTGTAGAGAAAAAAGGGTCCCTGATATCCTTATTGGCATTTTATATAATGATATAGGGATTTCTATTCAAGAGTCAGGTAAAAGAGAGGTTCTATCATTTTTAAATTTTTATTAGAATAAATGAAATCCCCATGAAATGTTTTCCGTAGGGGGTTTCATGGTTTGTCAAAATGTGTTTCTTAATAATTAGCCACTCTATAGAGTTTCATGGTTTTTACTACGTGTTGGTACAATTTTTCAAACCATGTTCCAACCATTAAAACACTCACTACCTGGGTTATAATGATTTCCATTACAAGGTCTCACAGTTTGGGTAAACAGTGCTCCAACCCTGAACTACCCAAGACTCTACCAATATTTTTAAATTTTCACAAGGTGTACCCCTAAACGATACCCAAATTAATCACGATATAATGAGGGTTTCCTGGAGTACCTAAAAACAAAAATTGAATTGGATAACATCTCCCTTAAAAAATAAAAAAAATATCATCAGTGAATTGGAAAAATCCTATACGTAAACCTCATAGGATATAACATTAATCTCACATCATCAATAAAAATTTCTGAAAAATTATTTTTCATAAATCACTGTGTAAACACATCTTCAACTTTTTCCTTCGTATTAAAAAACACAAAATTCACATTTGTTTTTTATAAAATTTTCAATATTATATGGTAATTAGTTTTCATATTATTTGATAATATGTTAAAAAATGAATCAATAATATGCTAATAACACTCTAGTTATTATATAAAACTAATTTAGTTAGAATCACATCCCCCATAAAACCATATAAGTTATTCATCATTCACATTAATCACATTAATGATTTAATAATAGCTATATATCCAAATTAATATACACTCAGGTTTTCAATATTCTACTTTCTGAAATTTCATGAAAAAATAATTTATGTTAGATGAATAAAATAATTGATGAGGAAATTTTATCATCAATACATTCACCCCAATCCATATCATTAAATAAAAAAAATACATATTACCATTTCCATAATACATCAGCCCAAAATCAATAGTGTATTTGATATAACATAGTATTATGATTACTGTAATGAGGTGAAGATCCTTTTGTAAAACATGATTATGATTTGATAATGACACAACATAGATTGTTTCCAGTTTTAAATTAGTAAAATATAGATAAATTTTAATAAATTTTCTAAAAATTGTAATATTAAATTCATTAAATTCACGATCCATTAAAAATTTTCCCCAATACCATTGATATTGAAAATATATTGGAATCTCCCTTTCGTAAATTCATTAATTATTATCAATAATAATTTCATTAATCACTACTGGAAATTAGATCTTTCCCAACGCTTCTATACCGACGGTTTGCAAAAACCGTTGGTATATGTCCCCTTTCCCAACGGTTTGTCCAAACCATTGGGAAATGCCCCCAAATTGGCCACTTTTCCCAATTGTTGGGCCAAACTGTTGGGAAAGGTAGACCTATCCCAACGGTTTGGCCAAACCGTTGGGAAAGGTCCCCAAATATGCCACTCTTCCCAACATTTTGGCCAAACCGTTGGGAAAGGTAGACATATCCCAACGGTTTGGCCAAACCGTTGGGAAAGGTAGACCTATCCCAACGGTTTGGACAAACCGTTGGGAAAAGTGGGCCAAAAAATCAACATCCTCCACAGAATGAAAATCACAACCATATACCTATACCAACGGTTGTTAAAACCGTTGGTATAGGTACTTTCATTTTTTATCGGACCTTCGTACCGAGAAAATTATATAAATCAAAATTTAAAATATTTATGAGAATACATATATATATTTATGTAATTATGATCACAAAAGTCATGTTAGGTTAGTGTTTGTGTCGTTCAATGATAAACGAGGGGTCCTGGGATCAAATCCCAGCGGATGTTTTATTTTTGGAATTTATATACCAATGGTTCCATTAACGTTGGTATAGATTTCATATTACCTATACCAACAGTTTCCAAAACCGTTGGTATAGGCTATACCAACGGTTTGGAGGCCTATACCAACGGTTCCAAACCATTGGTAAAGGATAGTTTTCCAGTAGTGAATAATGAAAAAAAATGATGTTTTCTATAAGTGTTTCTTCAAACCAAGAAATTCCATAGAACACCAAGAATTTACATCTCAGTCATATTCTTCATATATTTACAAAAATATTCAAATTTATTTAATCCTTCTTAAAAAAAATCATTGAAATCAAAAATATTGATGTGTGATTTTTATGATCACAACATCATATAAAATTAATTTTCCTGTTAATTATTAATAAATTCCAATAAATTGAAACATGATTCCATATTCTAGACCATGATCTTAAAGGAATACTCCAATACATTAAAAATATTTTTAAACCTTCAAAGATTCCAAAAAACCGACATGTATAAATCTAATTGTTTAGTAAATATTGACCTATTAATCAATCAATACACTTAGAAGTATGTCCTTAAGATTCAATATAAAAATCATATATCACCATTCCCTGATAATAATAATAATTATTCTGTTTTTATTAAGAAATTCACCATGAAAATATTTTTCCTCAAAGTTAACATCATTATATTTAGAATAGAATTTATAAATATGTCTCACCATATTTAATTTCACACTTCCTCTTTTATTTACTTTTTTTCAAAACAAATACATAATTCTAATAACATTCACATCTTGTATATAATAAATTATGAAAATTGTGTTATCTTTACATATATGATAAATTATTTATTGATCATAATTATCTACTCATGATTCATCAGTATATTATTATCATATATTTTTAATAATTGAAAAATAAATAATTTATTGGATTAGATCTATAAAGATATATTTATTCAAAAGATTAAATTTTGAGCATAAATGATATTTTGAGACACCACATATTTTCAAAAACATGGATAAATTGAAATATATCACTCCACATCATATTATAATTTTGAATCACATTCATCTAAATTATCTTCACAATATTTTTTCATATTTTTTTATTTTATAACTTCCAATAAAAAATAGTTTTCATATTTTCATCTTCCACTAACAACTTCTTATTTCATTATTAACAAAAATAGTAGTCACCTTACTTTTTATTGGAATTATTGAAAACATATCTCCATTCATATTTACTAGGTGGTATTATCTCTCATTTTACTAATATCCAAAGAGAATTTAATTAACTACCCACTAATCAATTATCCCAGGTTTAGGCCTTCCACCTTGATGGTATAATAAATTTTAATTAACTTGAAATAATTTGAAGTACTATTCTTCTTTTAATACGAATGATAAAAATAAATGTTTAAATTTGGATTAGAAATGCAATGACTTTGTCAATAAATATATGTTCTCATCAATATTAATTACATATAATGTAATTTTAAATTATGAAATAGTATAGTTTATGCAATTTATACCAAAAAACTATTATTTTTTATAGAATCAATATTTTAATGGTGTGTATCATTTACTAAACTCACGTAAAATTACATTCTTATTTGAGTTTTATTTAAACATTAAACTTCAATTGCATACCCATATTTTCAATTTGAAATTATTTTCCAAATAACCACATTATTTCTATTAACACAATATACAAATATTAAACATATAAAGAGTATAGAAATTTTAATACATAAATATAATAAATTCGACCTATGTATAATCATCAATAAATGAGATCAGATACAAATATACATACATTGAATTATTCAACATCAGTTCATATAATTCCAAGTGAATCAAAACTAATTGTTGTTTTATAAGAATAATTACTAACATGGAAGAATAATTTACTATATTATATTTATGGAATGTAAAAAACACTTATTTTTTCATATTATGAATTTAAAATCACCTTAAACAACCCTTTTTCAGTTAACCTGGTCATGTTTCTTTTCCCAATTTCTGTAGTTTTATTGTAAAAAAAGTAATTCTTCATTGAAACTATAATATTTTCAATTTTATTATCACACTCAAGAAATAAATTTTTTCTAGTTTTTTATCCCTTAAGAATATTATGTTAACCCAACAGTAGATTTAACAATAATTTATTCTTATGGAATTTCACTGTATTTAATTTATCATAGAACTGAAAAACACTAAGTTTGTTATTATTTTAAACATTAAAAAATAATTTGTTTTTGTTTTTGTTTTCCCCTAATACATATTGAGTTAAAATATTGTTATATCTTTATATCCATTATTTCATAGTGTATCATAACCATCATTATACTTTCCAAAACTCATCAAAAATGATTTATATCACATGTCATATGATATAAAATCCATTTTATAATATATTAGGAAATTAATTTTATGGGAATTCAATGAAATATTAAGAATATATATATTTCCTTATATTTTATATTCATTAAAAACGTATTATTTCATCACATTTAATTATATTTTATGATAATAAAACAATATTTTGTTAAATTACACAATTAATGTTTATGAGGATTATTTAATAATTGAAATTGATTATATTCTCTTATTTTTATTTTTCAACTTTCTTAATAACATGTTTTATCAATATGTGTTATCACACACTGAATTTCTCATATACAAATATTATTGAATCAAATAGATTTTTTAAATGAACCAATAATTATTTATAACCAAAAAATAGTAACCATAACACCAAATATATCCCTAAAATAAAAAATTACATCTAGAATATTATCCAAATATATTTTAAAACATTTCAATAATATAATTTTTTGTCCCTTTTTATTGAATTCATTCATTGAATTAGAATCTTGAGATGGTAAAAATTTATCACAACATAGTTTGGAAATTTTCTCTATTACATTAACATAACCACTTACGTCATTTTTAAAGTTTAAATAACAATTTTTAAAAGAATTATATCTCTATAAACTTCCATTTATTCTATATAATTCATATATGTTATCCTCAAGTTACATTTATCTCTACTGTTTAACTCTAAGAACATGATTTTCCATTTAATGTGTTTCTTGATTGTTAATATAAGCACTGAAATTCATCGATATTTCATAATTGTTCTTATTTCCCTTTGAACATTATACATATTCTCCACATAATTTTTTAAAGAGAAAATAAATTTAAACATATAAATTTTTTCCCAAAATAACATTTTCTATGTAATTTAAAGTTTATCTTATTATTATTATTTTTTTTATTTTTCAAGGTAATTATTAAAATTGTTATACTAGGATGGTGTGATTTTATGTATTTTAACTTCTTATTCTAAAACATTTAATTGTTATCAAAGAATTTATCAGACTCCTTTTTCGTAAGTTTCCTTTACAACCATCTTATTATATATCTTTAATTTTAGCGTTATTTATTTCAAATTCCATTAATTTCGCATTGTAGAATAAATTCTATTTATTTTTCAACTTCTTATCCATCAATAGGGAACAGTAATTAAATAAAATTATTATTAAATTATTCTCCTTCGTTAGCAGTAATTGAATATGAACATATACAACAACAATAATCTCCCCATTCTTCCTAAATTTATTATAAAATATTCCATTTCAGTAATCATGATGAGGACCCTCATTTTCCTTTAATTGTTCATATTAAATTTTTTATTTTTAAATTTTTATTTCTAATAATAATAGTTCAAAAATAAAGACCTACAAAATTTTCATTTTTATTAATAATTTTTTTCTATAAAGTAACCTATTAATAATTAATTTATATCATTGGAATCATACCATAATGTTGTACCTTGTATTTTTTAATTTTTATTAATATATGTGTAATATTTATTTTAAATTTTACAGTAATATTTTCAACTAAAACCAGTTTCGTTATTTCTAAGCCTTATTTTGTGCATTTTGAATATTCCAGGAATTTATGAAAACTATTCCCAATATTTATATATATTATGGAACCAATAACCTTTCCTTATCTCTTTTATAAAAAATATAAAAATATAATCAATCTATTCAGTTGAATACTTTTTTTAATCGGTATTCAATAAAGTTATTGTATCAAAACTATCTCGTAATATGTGCTGAATCATCTTGAAAACCATGGAATATTATTTAGATTCTATATGGCCTTTTATAGATGTCATCACTTCATTAACTCTAGTAAATTAATTATCCATTATTTCTACTCTAATGATAATAATATCAGTATAATCGGAATGCATGTTATAAATAATTTTTTTTCAATTTCATTTGATTCGTAAATATTCAACATCATATCGTGAAAACACTCACTGTGTTGTTCCCTATAATTTTTGAAAACTCATTTTTAAAATTTATTGTTGTTATTATTACACTACCATCAATATAAATATTCTTCTTATGAACTATTTTTTATACATTAATACCCAAAATAAAAATGAAACCACATGTTGAAATATCTAGGAAATCCATCAGTAATGAAAAAAGTATATACCATTAACTCTATTTATATATTTAAATGATTATCTTAGAATGTATGAATCCAACTTAATATTCCATGAATATATATAACTAATTGATGGAATCAAAATCAACACTAATATTTTCATTAACCATAAAAAACAATAATCTAAAATATAAACATTCAAATGTTAAACTAAAATCATCTAATACCAATTTAGGAGACCATGTTTGATATGTTCATGGAATGATTAACTGAGGTGCGGGGAAGAACCAATGAAAGAATATATTTTTTTCATTAATTATTGATCTTCATTTCAACCTTTATTATTTAATTAAATTTAAATTCTATTACCATTATAATTATTGGGAATCATATAAAAATTTGAGACATGATCATTTATAATGTTTACAAATCAAACCTAAATGATTTCACATATTTCATGGACTGGAGACACCCATGGAATCAATATTTACTATGAAAATAATTTTTGTATAAATGATAACAGAATGATATTCCTCTCATTAAAAATGAAGAGTCGGAAATTTTCAAGTGATTATATGTATATGGACAAAGAACATAATGTCATATATTATAAAAACTGGTATTTTAACAATTAATAATATCACAAATACTATTTATATTAAATTGGACTTCAAAACCTCATATATAATCTCTAAGAAATATTTTTGATGATATAAGAATAATTAATTACATTGAATACTTTTATATTACTATATCTGACATCCCTTTTTCATTAAATTAGAATCCTAAAAATTTATATAATATTATCATCAATAAAAAAGAATATAGTGATGTTTCAACCATATAATACATCAACACATTTCCCAATTTTATTACACGGGTCAAATCCCTTCTCTATTATTCTCATACACCTCGGGTGACACCTCTGTCCACATTTATTCATTGATTATTTTTTATAATTTTTAAACATATTTATAATTTTTAATAGTCACTATGTATTAATGAAAATAAGGGAATTATAAAACATGTTTCAAAATACATAAACTCAACTGCATTGAAATTTTACTAGTCATTGAAATGATTATGTCATAGTTGTAGTGGCCCGAGGCATGGTAGGTTCATTGATATTGGGGTAGTTTAAGGTGTAATAGTCAATTCTACACATTTATGATTTCATAAAAAGAAAACATCTATTAGTTGTCAGAATGTTAAATATCACTACATAACTATTTCACAATAATGAATATTGATAATAGGGCACATGATATACACAATTCACTACTCCATATGTGTAATTAATCCTTGGAATGATCATGATTCACATCTGACCATATAATCTGCTAGAAACACCATAATGGATAAAAATAGTATGGAATAATAATAAAATATTGTTATAATATTAAAAAAGTAATATCTACCAAATAGTTTCATTATTTTTCATTACTTTGATGAGGTAGAGATTATACTTATTTATCTATTTATTGTATCCTATAAAAGTTCTACTTGAATTATTCATTGTTTAAAACATATAGAACTTCCTTGTTATTTGTGAACACATGATAAAATAGTGATGGTCTAAAAGTTAAACCAATTAAGTTATCTTTATCTTCTTATATTCCAACATAAAATACTATATGTATTCTATTCTAGTTCTATGTACTTCCCATGTGTCCTTCACTACACCCCTACAGTTTTAAAATTTACCATATCTCATTGGTATATTTCATTTTACATTACACTATAATTCATGTAAGATAATGCTCATTATTTTTCATTAATTGTATAACTATCTTCATCATGTATTAATTTGAATATCAAATTCATGTTCAAAGTAAATATTATTTTAAATGAATCTATTATTCTTATATATTATTTATCCTTTTTTGAACAATATTAAGAACAATATAATTCTTCATTATATACTTGGATTCCTTATGAAAGGCATATCAACCCCAAAAACATCTTCTATTAACTAAATACCTTGGAGGAATGAAAAAATGAATCATAGAATCACCCTATATCCATTATTTCTATGTATTCATAGTAAAGATTGACATTATAAAAGTGTGAAATATTTTAACGATCCTAGGGTTTCAAAGTGGTATAGATCCAATTTTTTTATTTCTATAAAATGTTCTCTTTTTGGATTAGACCATAAAGAAAATTTTGTTGGTTGTTAGTGTTTTTCTTGAAAATATTGAAGAAATTAGGGTCAGAAGGCAGGCTGTAGGCCAATTAAAAATCCTATAACTATAATATGTGATGTGTACATAATACAATTTTTGTGTTGTATTATATAGGGAAATTCTCAAATTTTATTTATTTTTTTCCATAGGGGAAATCCCGAGCCTTACCTGACATGTAATTCATTTACACATTGTGTAACTGCCCTGGGTCAGTTTATTAAAATAAGATGACTGGACTCTTATTTTTGTAAAAATCTCCCCCATATCTTATATCTATTTTCTGTGTCCCATTGGAGACTAATATAGGATTTTGTTTCGTTTCTCCAAATGGACTTTCTTTCTTCCATTGTCAATCTCGTTGGATAGCCATTGTTGATTTCTTCATTCTACTAACACCACTAGTCATTTTCTTTTATTTTTATGGACATATTTTATTACGTGATTATATTCACTATTTATAGGTTTTTCATCATTTCACCATTTGTCTCCTGAGCTAAAAAAACTCAAACATCAGTACTGGAAGAGTGTTCTACCAGAGGTATAAAGTAGGTGGTGTATACATTTTACTTTATGGTTATGGTGGTTTATATCTTCTATTGGTTTTAAAACATTCGTAATCATTCATCATTGATCATAAATTATTTTAATACCTTAATTTAATTTTTTTTTGATCATTTTTAAATTTTACACTAGTACCAATATATATTTTGAAGAAATTAATCTCATACCTAGCCACCCTTACTGTGTTTTTATGTAATTTACATTAATATACTAGACAATTTGGTGAGAGTGATATCTCCAACTGTATTGGGATCCCATGTGAGAGTTGAATTAGATTTTATGAGAGAGACATTATGACTCCTTTCCATGTAATTACGTAATGTTGAAATGGTTAATTGTTTAAACATGAAACATGAAATTAGTTATATAAATAAATTACATATAAATTATTATGAAATGGGTTATGAAATGATTATTGATGTGATTGAAGATTTTATCATGTTATTAGATTCCTTGGAAATTTAAATACATTGGATCTGGATTCCATAGGATGTCATTAACATTTCTAATATAGTATTTTATTTGTGTAGTGGATTCAATACAAATTTCAACTCTATGAATCCTAATTCTATATGATTCTATATAAATTTATAGTATATGGATATTGGTTATCGTAGTAGATGCCTTAGAAATTTGTACTTCATAGATATGGGATCAATAGAATTTAATGGAAATTTGTTCTCCATTGATCCTTGTTTCTTGGAATTCTAATGGAATTTATACACATGTTATTCTTCTTTATTGGATTACCTTGTTCATGCTCTATGTACATGATTGTTGGGACCCACCTATGCCTTTACTCTGTATTTATGGATACACTCCTAGGATTATAGTGTTTGAAGATGTTCTTATACCTTGGATCTAGACCCTGTAGGTCTAAACCAATGAGTATTATTTGGTATTTATAAGTTTCATAATGACACATACTATTCATAAAAATATATTACATCTAAATAAAAGAATATTTATAAAATAATATAGAAAAAATACTCCAGAACTATATAAGATTATTAGCATTGGAAACATGGAAATATAAATAGTTGGTTAAAAATTAACTACATCATATTCCTCTTATTCCATCGTAACTAGAAACCCTTTAGAAAAATTTTACATAATACATTTCTTCATATACTAGGAAAACCCTAAAAGAAAACGGTTGATATTATATGCTCAGTAAGTGTAAAAAATTGAGATATCATTCAAATTTTAATCATTAGTAAAAATAATGAAATAAAAATATTTGAAAATATTATAAGAATTATAAAATATGTTGATATCATGTCATGGGATAAATAATTTATTTTCATAAATAGAATATTTCATGAGATTTTAAAATAAGAAATGAAATTTTGGCATACACATAATTATATTAAATCATTTCCATATTAGTCAAGGATCACTTCCAAGACCATCATTGTGGACAAAGTCCTTTATTAAACATGGTTCACTCCCCATTCCAACACTTAATTACGGAACCTTCTTTACTTCTTTTTCGATCCATGTATATCATGTAACATCCCCACCCAGGATATGCTTACTCCATGACCCGAGATGGTGGTTCACATGGCCTCAAGAAGAACTCCCCACATTCCATATACTCCAAACTAGTAGCAAGGTTGTAAATGAGATACAATGGAGAGACTATACACACATATCAGATTGTCACAATAGATACATGGGATAAAATTAGAAATTATAAGAATAATATTAATAATCATGATAACATTATAATAGATGAATAAATAAAACTAATAGAATTTTATATTGTTGGTGTGTATATAAAATAACATCTAAATTCATATCTTAGAATCCAAAATGTAGTGCTTGATATAAGAACACTTTTCATGATAAAATTAAAATGGGTATAGGGTTCGGACATGTAATATCATGATAAACAAAAAAACAGAGAAAAAACTTCTCCACTATCTTCTCAAAAAAATCTGCATTCCTCTACTCAAGTGCCTCATCTATTAAAATAACATATCAAAAATAGGAAGAAGAGTGCTTTACCTTATCCATACCCGCTGGTAGATATCCTTCTCAGGTACCAACAGTAGATTGAGTTGGGTGTGAGATAAAACTCTTAGTAGGCCATGTCCAAGGGTGTTTTCGTGTAATCAATGCATTTCTTATATCTATATAGTGTACAAGTAATAATATAATTAATTAATACAATGCCAAAATAAATAACCAAGATGATCAGGTTTCTAATGGACTTTCGATGGCTCTACCTACTTCATCTCATGTCTTGGAATCTTTTGATCAACCACTATATATATAGTGGTATTATATTTATAGAATAATTATATATATTTCAACCAACTATATGAACCAATTATTAACATATGAATGTGTCCATACACCTTGAATACAAGTGATGGATGGACTGAGGTACCACAAAAACATCCATTAATAGTCTAATGAACCTATAACCACAATCCAAAGGGTATATTCATATTATTTCATTAATAATGAAATAGGTTATGTGCAACACTTGGAATTGTGAGTGATCCATCATGTCATCACATGAACATTGATGTGGTTCATAAATCCGGATATCCAACTATTTTCAATTGTGAGTGATTCTTTTCTCAACACCTAATGTATGTGAGAATGATACATACATGCTCATTGGCACCTTACCGTTATTTCACAGTATGTATGAAGGTGAATTATAGTTATAATTGACGCGGGGAATAACCTCCCATCAATCTCTTTTTTCTATCCCATATTCATATAAGAATGGGATAATCATATTTATTAAATAATTATTGTGTAATATCCTCTTAGGAAACTATAAATACATTCTCAATTAAATCGAGGCTTTTCAATTCATAAAAGATCATTTGATAAGGAAAAAACAAGAGGCATCATTTCTACATACATTATGTGATATACATTTAATCCACTTAATCCACTTGAATTAGGGAAATCCACAATAATAATTCCTTTCAATTAAACTTATGTAATTAAATTTACAAAACCATTATAATTTCAATTCTAAATCTCAATTGGTCACTTATGAGGTGACAGGCGGAACAGTTCAATTTTTTATGTGGGAAATTCCAATTATAAGAGGACTAAAATAATATGACATGCCTTTTGTTCCATTTAGTACTTATATCGAATGGTAAATTTGATTTAGAATCGAATATAAAAACCAATTAGACATTCCTAGCATTTAATACATTTAGCCTTACAGATGAAATTCAAGTGGATGCCCAAGTGGTGTCCATATTAGGTGAGTACAACATATAGACCATCAAAATGGGTAAATAGATATGTATTAAGGTACAAGGATCAATTTACCTGGAAGGATAAAATATAAATGATGTGATCACCAGTTTCCAGCATGGGGAACAATAAATGATCTTCGAGATAACAATTCTTAAGGGGAAAATGACATGAACAACTTTCTCAAGGCTGTAGAATACTCCTTGTTCGATATCAGCCTCAAATTTGGAGTATGATGGAAGTGATTTGAGAAATTTTCCAATGCCATTATAATTGTGAAACTATCATACACAACAATAGAATGATAGATTTGATGGAATAAACAAATATTATGTAATTGAATAAGGGAGACATCCATGAAGGATCCAATGTTTCTTATTGATCGAGGATCAGACACCAGATGAGAAAGTTACCTCAACTTATAGGTGATGAGCATGGGTTCTCAATGTGTCTCGAATAAGATTCAATATCCTCTTGGGGAATTAGGGAAATTTATATAATGTTATAATATTTAATGAATGGATATTTCTATACTCAGCCAAAATTTGGGGGCGCATATATTATGAGAATGTTTTTAAAACCATTCAAAAACTGGGAGGAAACCCACAATCTGAAACATTCAATTTTCTCATGGTCATGTGCCTCAACCTACTATTTTGTAAACAGACCATTCATCATACTAGTTCCCAATATTTATAATATCATGGTTAAAAAAACCATGTGGTGTGGCTTTCAAGGTTTAAACAAACAATGCAGAACCATTATTTAGGCCACATTTACGAACTCCAGGATCCAATCAATTCCCTAATTATCCATGAATCATCCATTGGCCGCGTTTGACCTTTAACATGTTTAGAAAATCAATTCAAATTGAAAAAATGATGATATTTACCTTGATGAATGATGGTTTATTACAACCAACCGTCATGAAAGGAACTCGTCTACAAGTTGGATTTATAAGGGTAAAGAGGTGTTATCCGTGAAGTGTTTCAGCCACTAAGAATGTATGTTAATTTACAACTCCCAGGTCTTGTCATGTACTCGAATATGTAGGAATAGTACAATTACCAAATTAACTGACCTTCCTTCATGTTTCATCATAGTCAGATCCACTATATGCACTAGATACTTCTCTAAGGATTCATCAACATAGAAATCAACCTCATCTAGATGAATGTCATGATTCATGTCTGAATAGGATTGGAGAAGATAAAATACCTGAAAGACATCAGGCACTTACTAGTATCTATGAGGATGTTCTAACTGGTATGACACTACTCTGATATGTTTCACAACCAAAAAGGGTATAACAAATATCGGTGATAGATTACCCTTATCTAAATACGTATATGTCTAGACCTAGGTGAGGATCACCGGAAAACATAATATTTGACCTCGAACTCAATAGGCCACATGGATCTATATAGATATGACTACTAAGAAGAATATGTTTTCAAAAATATCTTCTATATCATTTAGACGTAATTTATTGTGTCATGCATGGAATGTGTTCTATGAATAGCTACCCTAGCCTCAATCCATCAAATATGTGAGTGTAGTGTCCAACCATATAAGTCTACATAAAAATCCACCACAATCATAGCCTAAAATTGATTAGTATAGGCTGTCTCAAATCGGAGAAGGTTAAGCTACAAAGATACACAAAAATAGAGGGCTGATGTAAGGACCATTTCCTCTATCACTTGGGTCATTCAAATTATTTTTTCATCAGTCTACATGTGATAGGTCATTCTCAGATGTACCAATATACACAAGTCATTTTAAAAAAAAAATTTATAATCGTGATGTGAAACGAGTGACTCTTTCATAAATTATATATTGAGGAGATACATACAAATATATAAACTCTATGATTTTATCCTTACCAACTCATCAACAGTGAAGGTATGTCACTTGGGTAAAAAGAGTGTGGCCATTGTCAAATGATCAATGACATCTCACGTAATATATTTTTATAAAGGTGATCTTGGTAAATTAGGCATTAAATCCATAAAAACATCATCCCATTTCCAATCATTATTGGACGGAAACTATAAAATAACTTTTAATAGATGTTGTTCCACCATCTATTGCTGATAAGAGGAACAGATAATGATGCAGCTAACAATATCATGTTTCAGGAAAGGGCACCAATACTTCAATTATAGATCTCGATACATTTTGGTGACACCGAGGTCAACCACCCATTCTAAGGCATGGTTTTGTCATATCATATTCACTATGATGTCTATTGGGAACTATACATTTCTAAATAACCAAAATGTATCATCTCAATCCATGATCCAACCAGAATATGTATCACCATCTAAGTCACCTTCCCTTCGGAAAAGGTATTTAGGATCAGATACCTATGTCATTAGTACACATTCTAGAAGAGTATATGTACCCTCTATCAATGAGAGGATATTCTAACCAGCATCCTCATATTCCTCAACATGCATCTCAAAAATAAATCTACAATATTCAATTTTTCACAAGATTACGGAACTATCATTGTCAATATCTCTTGGACCAGAGCATTGGTTACGAATTCCTTTTTCCAGGCATTCAGGAGAGTTCAAAATCAAATGATTTTAGATAATCAACACCAAATGATTATATTGAGATTGATATCAATCTAGGTGAATATATATTTGGGGATTTTGTGATTATTGAATACCACTACTTCTCTCCACGTTGATAGTGTCCCAAACATCATATGGAATTCACAACAATAGCATGATATCGGTTGCGCTTTAGGAAGCATGAGACCTATACAAGATTCCTTGATCATCCTACAACAAAATAGTTCAAAGAACAATATATGAAGCATCATATTATATAGCATAACACCTTCATGGATCTGAAAAAATCACTATTAGTGAAAATGTTAAATGACACGTAAATTCTTGAAAAATAGCTTCACAAGATTCCGATCAAACAAACTCCACATCCTTATTTATCATGATGATAAGAAGAACTAAATAGAGTGAGAAATATTGGATGAATAATATATAATATCCACTAAATCACCAATAATATATAAATTTAAAATATGTTCCTGGGCTACTCTTATGAAACTATAATAGTCACATTCTATGGGTATATTGAATCTCATGACTCTGAAATGATGTCACTCTATAAGTGTAAATTTAATATTCAAATGTGGTATTTAATAGTATTAGTAAAGAGATGGTTCTCTCTAAGTGTATTTATTAGAATCTCAAGAAGCGTTTCATGGTCGTGTATAGAGTGTGAATACTACAATATATCGTCAACAAAGACAACCAAAAATAAATCCTGATAATAGTGAAAAACCCAATTCATAAGATCCACGAAAATTGTAGTTGTGTACATGGGTCCAAAGGACATGACTCTGTACTCATATATCCCATTACTAGATCTGAAATATATATGAGGTATGTGTGAGGTCCTAGAACACATGTGATGATTTATTGAACTAAAATATAGCTTTTAGAACCCCTTCGCTACCCAAAGTTGTTAAAAGAGGCCATCTATTCAAGAAAGTGCATAAAGGTTCTTTACTGTGATCTTCGTTAAATAATTGTAATCCATGAAAACCCTGAGGGTATAATCTTTGTTATTGGTAAAAAGGATTAGTGAAACCCAAGTATTTGGTATGGGGATTATAAAGCCTTTATCACAGGGATCCTCAAACTGTATCTTGATATAAAAAACATCCTTAGGTTACATCATGTTTGGATTAAGGGTTACATGTTCTAATCATGGAAATGGTACAATATAAAATATACCACTCACTTTGTAGGTCGGCGAGATATGTCATTGGGAAATGACACATCGGAAATAGTCCACTGCGAGAGGAAAAATAGTGGGTCATAACCCCTGGTCATCTAGTAAAATACTAGAAATATGATCTATCACATTACCCATATTCTTCTACATGGGACCATATTGACAGTCACTGACAATTTATTCACCCTTATTCATATTCCAAATGCTTTGTACTGATATAAACCTCACCACATGATGGTAGAAGCCAATATGGGATAAATAGAGAACTAACGAATCTATCCTGATGATTAGTTCAAATATAATCTTGTAAAGGATTTAGAGATTTTATATAAAGATTTAAAATCCTGAATCAAGTGTACAATCCTTACATTAGAGAACTCTCTTAGAATGAGAACCTATTTTCATATACAGCATCATAATTCCATAAGAGTGCTCGATCTTGATGACAAAACATTCAGTGATTTACTCATATATAAATGAGTGATTTTCATCTATGTCAAATGATGTAGAGAGAATTATGGATGATACTATAATTCTACCTAAAATAGTGGAATGTCCGGAACTCTACTCCCCATGATTAGGATGGACTACTTGTTACCAACAAATACTGCATCCTTCTGTCATTGCATGACTTCCCTTAGAATACATGTTCTATAAACATGGTGAATTATAAGTCTGACTACCAATGCATTAACTACAACATCAATAAGACTAGACGATTGTATTCTATGTGCCATTCAATAATGATCCTACTAGCCCACCCCAGATCATAGATTATGTGATGATCCACTCTTTACATTCACTGTCCAAAATGATAGGCTGAAATGTTGAATACGGCCCATCTTACCATAGCCTAAGAACTTCAATAGATCCTAAAATACTGGAGGTTTATAATTTCATAGGCTCCTGCACTTATCACATATTTGAAAGATTTCTGTGTAAGGAGCTTGAATAAAAATAACCCCAAGATCAACCATGAAACAACACTTTTTCCCAAAAGAAGAAACACTACTGAATGTAGTTGTCGAACGTCCCTGATCCACTATATAAGAATCCCATATATTATTCTCTATAATAAATAATTTGTTTGTCAATTTCATAAATTGTAGTTAATCTAAATGCTTTATCCTAGGAATGGATAGTGTACACCAGACCATTCTTGAATATCTTAGTGGTCATAAGATCATCACCTACACGAATGGGAGCGAATCACTACAAATCTATTAAAAAAGAATAATACTCTATAAAATTCATGATCCCCAGTTATAGGTTCTTGAATATTATTTCTCTATCACCCATCAAAGTCCAAGGAAATAAATAATCATAGAATATGGTCTCAAGAGCCACCTCGGTCGTATCTCTATACCGATCCTCTTGGGTCATAACATCTAACCATTTCATAGATGAGTGACATCACATATATGCCACAAGATTTACCCTCATCTCTTGATCAATATACATATTCTCAAATATAGATAAGATTTAATTGAGCCTTGACTCTGCAAAATTTGGTCCCAAATCAAATAAAATGATTGGAGGATTGTTTTGGTGAAAATAAATATTTAGTTATCCCATACATGTGGAAGGTAAAACAATTCCATTACTATTCCCAATCATACATATAAACCTATCTAATAATTTGACATATTGCACATATCATGTATAGGGAGACATTCCACATATGGAACTACATGGATAATCACTAGTGGTTCCAGGCCTTCCACCTCATGAGCATGGTCACTGCCGCCTTTAGGATATACGACAGGAGGATGTCGTTGGATCATGATACTAAAATTCCAAACACACACCTCATATATGATTTAAAATATCTAGTAGTTTGAGAATATATACTAGGGTAGTTATAAAACATTCAAATAAGAATAATCACACCGCATTTCAAGCTTCAAAATCCATTTCTAGATGGTACAAGTGACAATAACATCCCATAATAACATAATAGATACCCCAATACCTGCTATAATGGCTGACATCATGTCTATGTATCCATTTCACATGTATAGGATAACCAGTTTCACTTTAAAATTCATATTCATATTAAATTTGTTCTTGTTAAATAACATATACATATATATATATATATCATTAAAATGGATGAATTAAATGATATAGAAATTTATGTCCATCATTGTCCATACTCATTGGGAATCAAAATATGAAATCCCTTTAACTCCAACTATAACACAATATCTACCCTTTGATGAATGGTCCATGGATGATCGTTCCATAATTGACTGCTTATGGTGTCCGCTTTAACCAATTTTATAAAAATCTATTATGATACGTCATGAACATTAAGTATCGATTATGTTTTCAAATCATTATAAGAAGTTCCATCAAAATTCAATTCATATTCAATGAACTATCAATATGCAATATGCAAATATAGGCTGAAAAAAGATGATACATCGAAAAATGCAAGGAGTATTAGTCCTAGTGTTCCCAATAATGATGAATGTAACAATACAGATTTCCCTCATGTCATTGGGCCAATGATAAAATATGATCTCATTTATAAAAATAATAATAATCACAACACAACAAGTGCATGAACCAATTGTGAAATGATATACATACTAATATCAAAATTCATAACAACAATTATAATTCATGAAACTCCCCCTATACCCTGATCATTGTTTTGTAATGCCATATCAGGGATTATGAACAATTTGTAAGAGTCCCTAATATCCATTATATTATCATAAAATAGTAAAATATAAATATAATCTTCCACTCATTAAAATTTGTAATAACCTGAACTGGGATCCACTTAAAATGTGCACTGATTTATTTGGTCACATGGCGTAAATTCCACCTCCCTATAATCCAGAGAATGTCGAGTTGAAGTGAGGGTGTAAAGGTTGTATGGTTGGGAGAGTATACCCTCATATCAAAGTGGAACAATAGATAAAAAATATACAGTTCAACAATGGGTCCATAATATTAACAATCAAGAATAACTATGTAGTGGAAGAATAAAAATAACTAATACAATAGAAAATTACAAATGATTAAATAAATAGAACAACCAAATACATATCAAAAAAACCAATAGGTAGTGTCTACTACCTCATTTCATGATATTTTTATAATAAATGTGGAACACAAGTCAAGGATGAACAAGAATACTATACAAACGATAGAAAGAACAAAAAATGGTCCCTTAGAATCTAGATAAAATGCACAGTCATCTTCACCCTAGCTCAATCTCTAATGAAAATAAATCAACTAAATGAAAAAGGGTTCATGCCCTTATCTATAACTACTGGATTATAATCTTCTTGGGTACCAAACCTGAGTTGGGTTCAAGATAAAAATATTATCATCACACCACCATATATTTCTATGTATAATCTAAGTAGTTTTTGTATAGGTAATAAAATATATTTAATTAATGATATTCAAAAATAAATTACTAGATAGCTCAGGTTCCTAAAGGGCAGCAGATGGCTCTACCTGCATTAACTCAATGTCGGGAATCATAAAATCAGTCATAATATATATTATAGAAATATATATATATATTATAATTATATATATTTAATCCACCTATATGAACCATGTGAATTTTTAAATAAGTGGCCATATACTTGTAATATAAGCGCTGGATGTACCAGGGCATAACAAAGGCATCCATGACTAGTGGGACGTGCCAATAAGATCAAGCCCAGGTGTACATTCCCTATATCCAAATAATAGTGTGATACATAATTCATGACACTAGGGATGGTGAGTGAGCCATTATTTCACCACTTGAATAGGGATGCAGTGTGTAAAATCTAATTCCCAAATAGATTCAGTGGAGATAGATGTCTTGTTCAACAGCTAATGTAACCGTGTATGATACTTTCATTCTCGTTAGTCACTTTCATTTGTGTCCAATCATGTAAGAAAACATATTTTTAATATAACTGGAATAGTGAATTTCCCATAATTCATATCTTTTATCTATACCATAGTCATATAAACTAGGCATAATGATTTTTATAACAAAATACATGAGGCATAACATCTCATGTAACTATAATGACACGGTAAATTTCATCAAGGATTTTAAATCCATAATGATAATTTAGATAACACATTAGAAATAACAATTTTTTCACCATCATTTACATGCCATTCATTTATTCCATTTAATTCATTTTTTTATAGATAAATCCATTATGAGAATTCCTTTAAATTAAATTCAAGCCATTCAACATAAAAAAATATGAAAATTTCATTTATAAGGATTTATTTTGGAGGTCACATGGGAATCAAGTCAACTCCATAATCATGAAATTACAATTATAAGCCATCCAAACATCTAATATATTCAATAGGATCCATTTAATACTGAAATATCAATGGAGATTCGATTTATAATCCACACAATAATCACATTAGACAATTTTGGAATTTAGTATATTTAAATGTAAGGAAGTAATTTATGTTCCACACCAAAGGGGAATCCATAAAAAAATTTCTAACCACTAAACCACAAAAATAATTCAATAGAAATTTATTACGGTAAATTTTTCAATTTAACATGAACAATTAAATATTAAAGGTTTTCCTCAAAAAAGACTAATGTGAGGCACAATGACACAGCTATGAGATGAAAATACTGAAATAGAAAACTACATGACCTCCTTTCTCAGTGTCGGTGATGGAAACTAACTCAATATCATCTGAATATTTGTATTATATTAGAAGATGAAATAAAAATAGTCCATCACCATTAAAAATAAAAAAAAGATTCCAACCAAATTTTATGGTGTATTAAAAGGAAAACTGAAATAGGAATAGGTAGACTATGGGAGCTTACTGAGGCAGATCTATTTGTTTCAATATATCGAGGATAAGAAAGAATATTTTAATACTTATTCAAGGCCTAGGTAAGGATCATGGTTTCTCAAAGGTAGAATACAATGCTCCAATAGTCATATGAGGGAGAATGAAAAGAGACACATGTTTATAAGATTAACTGATGGTCAGTTTTGAATTCTCACCCAATGTTTCAGGGTGCATGGATTGGAAACTGTGTGAAAACAGTGAATAAACCAACTATTTGGATCATGAAATTTTTCCATGGTCACATGCCTTGTCTAGTACATTTGTAGAAAAGCTATACGATCTATAAGTGCCCATTTTCTGCAACCACAATGTTAAAACTAACCATGTGGCCATGGATTCAATGTTTAAACAAACGATAAGACCCAGTTCAGTAGATCTTTTTTAAGAACTATGACCTCAAAATATTCCCTAGATGCTCATGGGACCTTACATAATCTTCATTACACCGTTAAAATGATTAATCAAAAGACTCAAATTGAAAAACTATAAATTTATACCTTCGTGAAATGACAAGTTATTCCATATCTAAATTAAGTTCATTTCCCATTTGAGACCTGTTTATATCATGATATATTAATCATTGCCCAATGACTTGGGATAGATATATTGAACCAACCCATAACATAATGAAAACAATACATATTTCTGCCAAAATAACATTAATCATTCATCATATTTGAACCAATATAAATAATTTGGTTACAAAAACATCATTCCTTCATAACACAACTCTTTGAAAGGAAATGGATTTGATAAATATCAATACATCATAAACAAAAACCAATAATATAATGAGTATGCATAATATACTTTAAAAATATCCACATTAACTAATAATTAACATCACAAAATGTTATCATCGATGTATAAAATTCCCAAGATATCAGCAGAAAATAATTCTTTGGCAAAATATCCTTTTTGAAATAAAAAAAGTTCATTTTATTGTATGGAAACACAATTCGAAAACAAATTTTTTTTAAACAAAAATTCAATATTGTTTGGAAATCCTGAATTCATTAACATGTCATGAAATCAGAAAAATTTATTCATGCCACATAAGATAAAAAACATAATCCCATACTTTTTTTAGAAAAGTCACAATGTGCTTCATTTGAACAATGACATATTATTCTTATAATAACATTTAGTAAAAAGGCATAAATAGTTAAACATTTCATTAACACATTGAAAAAATTATATTTTTGTGGAAACGTTATTAAGAATCATATTCATATATGATAAACATTTCTTAGTAATTAATTATGTATAAACAATCCCAGATAATAATGAAATTGTGAAATTAAAAAATACCTTTTATATTATTTCAATAATAATTATTTGAAACTAATTTATTGTGGATTAGATAATGTTATTAAATTATTAAAGAGCCTTTTTTATTTTTATGATATCATATATGGTCATATTATAACTTATTATTTAATAACATTTCATTATTACACTTCTTTTGGATGTGAGCTGCTTCATTTTCATATGCATGTTTTGTCGTATGAGTCCCAATTATTGAGCATATGATATAGTAACATCATTACCAAAAGGATATGAAGGTAATATATCTCATATTATTTTCATTATATACATTCATATAATAAATTTTAAATAGTGAATATATAAAATGAATCATGTCATGTCGTGGAGACGGTAGGTCGTACGTACTCAAGAGTGATGATATTATTTCCTAATTGTAAATGTGTGAGGAAGTGAATGGTATAAATTTTACTCCAGAACTAATAACATGTCATATTTTATAATATATATAATTTCTATTATTATATTAATAAAAATAAATTGTTGATGAAAACAAATTACACCACTACGTAGATACGGTAAACCGTACGTTCGCACACGTGATGCTTTTCTTTTTAATATGATTGAAAAAAGGTAATATTTGGTTGTTCCACAACCATAATAAAATCTATGAATATATATCTTAATTGGTTTTCGACATTATTATAAAAAACATTTCAATATTAAGTATAAGAAAATAATTTTGAAATATTAGGTAAAGATGATAACCTATACTTTGGAAAATTTTCTATGATCTGTTATTTGGGACAGCATGGTTGGAATTTTTTTGAAGAAAAAATACAACTAAATGTTACTAGATAAGTCTAGAAGTGAAATATATTAGATATAGTCGATCATTAAGGCTCAATGGGATGTGCATAAGTGAAGGATGATGTTCTCTTTTATAATTGATGTTGGGGCCACTTTTGGAATTTCTACAAATATTAAATTTTTAAAAATTCTATAAAAATAAAAGTAACACCAAAAGTTTTTTTATTTAAATATAAGATGAAATAAGGTTCTAATATAATCAAATAATATATTTTAGACTTTTTATCTACTATATTTAACATTAAAATGTTGAATAACCCTTATATAACCTATTTTTAATTTAACATAGGTAACAAATTGTTCAATATTAAGGGGTTGTAGATTTTTGTTTTGTGGTGAAAATTACATCATAACTAAATAATTTATAACATTTTAGAAAATATGGAATTTTATTTCATTTTTATGTATGTTATATGTTTTTTAAATAATTTATTAAAATAATATTTTGATAAAATTTTATTAGTGGCAATTTTGATACCAGTAATTACATGGACATTTAGAAATAACAACATAGCAATTACACTTCTATAAAAATATTTTTTTATTTTTATAAGAGGTGATTACATATATAAAATTATTTATTATATTAATTATATCAAATTATATTTATTTTAATTTTATTACTATTATTTTTTGATATTTCGATTAATAAAATAATTACCATATCAATGATGTGTAAATATTTAATATACTTATCTGTTCACCAAATATTAAAAATAAATTAACATGATGAATATAAAACATATATTTTAGAATAGTATTTATAGTCAGAGATATATTTTTTTATCCCAATATAAAAATTATATTGTATTTAAAACATTAATGTGAAATTTCTAGCTTTTTATTATATAAAAATAATAAATACCATAGATTTATGTAAGTGACCCGAAAAGTAAAAATTATATTTATATCATGAATATATATATATATTATGTAAAAAAATTTAGAGATATTTTATTTCATAAAATCAAATTTTATTGATTTGGAGACATAAAGGATAATAAAGACAAAGAAGGTGACATTCAGGGATTTTCTTTGATTTAAATACGATTTTAGTCATTTTTCATTGTGAATATTCCATTAAAAGCATACATTCAATAATTTTTGGCAAAGGGTTTAATTTTACTCTTCCAATAAATTTTTGGCATGTGTTTGAGTCATTTTATGGTATTTATAATATTTATTTTAAGCTAAATTAAAATTTTATCTTTTAGCACGACATCAAAATTTAGCAAGGTTACAGTTCATATAGGACGAAATAAAAGATGTATATTTACAAAATTTAGAACTTGTGATACCAAATTTTTAATCCATTTTTTAAAATTCAAGACATTTATATTGAGTAATTTTATTTAATTTAAAATTGTTAAAATGAAATATATAATAGTTTTCTCAAAAAATTATCTTATAAAACATAAAATGATTTTATAATAAATTCAGTTATAAAATCACATTTAAAATATAAATATTAATATTTAAAATAAAAATAAACTACTTAAAATTTATAAATATTCAAAAAGATAATTTTATCCTTTAAATACATCAAAAACTCCTAAATTTTTAAATAAAAATCTATATTATCAGTAATGTTTAAAAAAATGTTTTTACAATAAATAATTTTAATATAATATTTAAATGATGAACTAAAAAATTAAATTTATTTTTTCAAATCAATTCTCTATATATTTTAAAATATAATGAAAAATAAAAAAAATCATTTTTTATGAAACATATATTTTGTACAATAATATGCTTTTACGAAAAAATTTGTGATCATTTTCTAATCACTTACCAATAAATTCAAATTGAGTAAGATCATTATATTTGTTTAATAAATTTTGTATTCAATATATTCCAGAAGAAATAATTCTTTTGGTTATAATAGTCATTTTATACGAACATTTTTTAGCTGTTTGATTAATCGTATGGATTTTTATAACCCATGCTACTGATGAATTGAAAATATTTAAAGAGTAACATTTATTAAAATATCATGGTGTCACATTCTACCCCCATTAAAATTAAATTTTCCCGTGAAATTTATCACTTGGATAAAAATAGATGAGGATACATATACCTCATCACATCCTCATGTTCCCATGTAGGTTCTTGAAATATGTTCTTACACCATAAAACAAAAACTGAGAGAGTGGTTATATTTTGTAGAACCGGTTCAAGTAGTCTTAGCACTTAATAAATATTTTGAAAATCCTGTCAAGAGGTAAGCATTAGTTAATAGCAATGTAGTGTGATAACATTATAAGAAGATCAATTGTATCCCATATATCATTCTGGATTTTATATGTTTTGGGTAGATTGAATACATTGCCCATGTTGATGTTTTACCATTTTCATTCTAATATGGTTAATGTTTGTAACATCCCCTTATACTTCTTTCTCTCCACCTTAACATAATGGAAGCCAAATAACTGAGAAACACAATCCCAAATATCATTCTTTATTACATCCTCATTGAAATAAACATTCAATTCTCGATACATTTTTGTGCTCCCATGATGAATATAGAAAAAAGAAATTTTCACCACATCCAATAGTTTCTTCGTTAATTATATTATGAGAGAAACATGAAAATATTTCCTAAACCATATTTGTTTGATCACAATCATTTTATAAAATTTGAACATTTCTCAAAATTCATTTTTAGATCAACAAATTCCTTTTTTCCTCCTTTACCTTCACATGTATTGATGGTTGATCAATCAATTGGCCTATAAAATATTTCTCCCCTTCCATTAATATTTTTTGACACATCCATTGTTAAATAGGATAATTTTATATTTTTTTATCATCATCATAGATAGTCTTTTATGGTCCTTTCAACTCAAATAATCTACAACCTTGATTAATTTACCATGTTGGTAATGTATTGAGCGGTAATATTCATTAACCAACTCCTACAATATTATATGGAAAAAATTCATAACATTTTTAGTGAAAATATAAGTTATACATTTATTATTACTATATAAATCACACCTCTATACATAAATATAATTCCTCCACATCAGTAATGAAAATACAACACTACCTAACTCCAAATCATGACTTGGATATTTTTATCATGTATTTTCAATTTTCATGATACCTAATATGTCACCATATAATATATCATGATAACACATCCTAGTATCCAATTCGATGAATCACTACCGATCATTATCTTTTCTCCACTATAGTAAAGTGTGAGCACAGTTGCAACGACTAACATACTTTTTATCCCCGTAAAATCATCATATCATTCTTCATTCAACATGATCTTTACTCTTTTCATTATCAAATTTGTTAGTGGGTTCCTAAGAAATATTTCATGAAATGTCCATAATATTCACACCTACAACTACTTCATCAAATATCAGTTATCGTTGTTTTTCTAGTATTTTTATCAATAAATTATTTCTTCACTAGATCCACAGATATACCCTACCCTAATATTATGTGACCCAAAAATGAATTTTTTATCCATAATTAACACTTACAAAATTTTCATCAATCATCTCCTTCATAAGGTTATTATAATCAATCCTCAAGTGATCTTCATGTTATTCTGTTATCTTCATATAAAAAATAATAACTTCTACAAAGACTAACCTAGAATGATTATGTTTGTATCTGTAGAAACAATTCCTTTAATCTAGGAAGATACTTGTGGAACATTTAATAAATAGATATTCATTTATAGTGATCTTGTTATGTTATCGATAATCAATTTAAAGACTTGTTGAACCATCAAAATTCTTATCATAGATAATAGGTTCACCCAAAGGTAATGAAATAGGGTGTATGAAACCCTTTTCATGATTCTCTTGGTGTGTCTTGATCAATTCCTACAACTCAATTGGGGCCATTATATAAGGATTCATTGAAATAGGCAGAGAACCCGATAATAGTTCAATTGAAAACTCAACACCATTTTTCGGTACAATTCTTTGAAATTCGTCCAGAAATGCATCAACAAACTCTTATACAATAGTTTTATACTTAATGGAGAGTTTCTCCCCAACTATGTATGATAAATAACAATTGTTTATAGGAATTAAAACCTACCAGGTGGAGGTAATTTCCACTGGAATTTCATATTCATCCTTACATAAATATATGATCATAGATTCATTAGGAATATGAATTGTTACTTCCCTTCATAAAAAATTTATTTGATCTCTTTATATTAAATGAGAATCCATACCATTAATGAAATTGAATTTAACAACAAGAAGTATAAAAATGTTTTCATGAAGCACATTCCCAAAAACAGCAATAGAAGAATAGTTATAAAATTGTGATGTGACTTATGTGCCATAAAGATTTTTCTTAAATGACTCTTCATATAATTATTTATGTAATATAGTGATACGCATAGAAAATTATTTACAAATAAATGAGTTTGTGGATCCATAATAAAAGATGTATTTTCTTATTTAGTGTGGATGGTATGTGTAACTTTCAACAATACATTGTTGTACACTATGTCACTAATAGTGATATCATGCGATTTTAAATTTTATTTGGCTATAACATGTTATCATCATCGATAAACATCCATATAACTTGGATAAACTCATTGGTTATCAATATACATATTTTCTATTCACATATAAAATTTGTTTGTATGAGGTGAATTCAATGTATTATTTTATTTTTTTTCATCATTAGTTATCATTTTACTATCACCATGGTATTAAATTGCACGATTACCTTCTCTATCACACATAAAACATTTACTTGTCCCCTTAAGATAGTTTCTCTATGGTGTATTCCACACTATGATCAAAATGTAAATCTGATCTTCTTTTTATGATGGTTTTTGGATTTTCCCATGATATTAATTTTTATCTTCTTATAAAACCCTATGATTGATAGGTGACTATAATGCCCATCCCAACCCTCAGAGAAAAAATAACTATTTCCTAATATCTACTAAATTATGTTTTGAATAATGGTCTTTAGAGACTTGGTAATATGCCACTGAATAATTTATTAAAATTCCTGTCCAGATTAATGATAATTCCATATGGATACCCTTCATGTCTTGTAAAAGATTCTTCATAAGTACCAATGGATTCATCAACATTTTATTATGCTCAAGTAACTCATTATCCATCTCTATTTAAATAATACTATGAATGTACATACGTAATAATAAGTTCTTGTAATCATCCCATTTCATAGAGTATGTTTAATCTAGTTTCCTCATATTCATGTTTATATTGCACCAGTGATGAACATCATTATTCAAGGGTTGAACTTCTTAATTTACTTTCTCGTGTTCTGATCATTGGAGAACTGAAAATAGATTTTTAGTGGTACTAATCCATTGATCAGATAGTAGTGGATTATCGGAACCATGGAAAGAAGGTGAATTCTACCACATGAATTACTTACAGAATCTTGTTCCTTCATTTGTTAATTTTGAATTCTTATATGATTTATATATTAAAATATTTGTGTGGGGATGGAAACATGATTTTTTATCCCATCTCCCATAACATACATTTTCTCATCGCATTCAGTATTATTGTGGTTCATTTGGTTTCCATCCATTCCTTTCAATAAAAAAATATAGATTAAGAAACATTATTCATAATAATTATACCACATAATAAAGGGAAATTACATATATAATATCATTTTATGAAGCAATAGGTTTAAATCATAAGTTATTCAATATTGTTAACCAAATCCATGATTATATCCTACAAATAAACATATCCTTTGGGTTCTTATTAATGGTTTCTCATCCTTGTTTCTAAAGGTCATCTAAACCTTGAAATATTACCAAGATTAACAATCCACATTTTTTCCATAGATATTACCTTTAAAGAGAGGAATATTAATTAAATAACATAAGAAAAATATGCATGAACCATATAGGATTAGTTTCATTGGAAATTGGGAAATATAAAATTCTTCTTTTTAAAATATCTATATTGTCTACTACTTATTCCATATTAACTAGAACAACTTTTGAGACATCTCCCATAATACCATTCTTCATAACATGGGAAAAGAATCATATAAAAAGATGATATATGATGCTTAGTCACGGTAAAAAAGGATGATGTCAATATTATCATAATAATTAGACACAAGAATAAAATAAAAACATTTGAAAAATATATCCTCCAAATCAACGATCATGATATCATGTCATAGGATAAATAATATAAGTTCATAAAGAATATATTTCATGAGATCATAACATAGGAAATGAAATTTTGGCAGACACATAAGAATCAAAAATCATATCCATAATAGTCAAGGCTTATTTACATGTACAACATAGTTGAAAATTACATAATTGAATCAAGATCACTCCATATTCCTTCCCATTATTACTGAAGCGGATTTACAACTTGTTCCATCCCTATATTAATGAACCAGCTTCCATTCTAGTTCCATCCTCATTTTTGTCGTGAGATATAAATTTGTACCCATCCCATTAGAGGGAGATATCAGTCACGTATATCACAATATGAAGACCTTACAAATCTGTTTGAAAATAAAATAAAAAATTTAGCATATCATAGCCCATAAAAATCGTTTTCACAAACATAATTCCATCATATCATAAAATAATTAATTGAAATGGGTTACACAAATACCATTCCATCATAAGCACAAACAATCCAAAAATATAATAGGGATTATATTATTGAAAAATATTCCTCATCATGAAAAATTAACATTAAATAATTTTATCATAATAAAGAAATTATCATGACATATCACTTTTGAATAATACATCACAATAATATCCTTTCTACATTGTAGAGGATTATTCTGATTAAAATGAAATTAAATAATAAAAGAAATCATTTTCTCTTAAAATAATCTTTTTTGTTTATATGTCATGAATAAAGTCATTTTGGTGTCATGAAATCATATAAATATATTCATGTCGTATAAGATATAGAATCATTATTCTCATACATAAGATCTAAATTTCACAAAGTATGTCATTATAAAAAGAAAAATGATTCCGTAAAAAATTAGTAAAATATAATTTGTGAGTAAAACATACTTTAAAATTTGTATAATAATATAATACATATTTTTGATGAATTTTTAGAAAAAAATATAATGCCCCGACCCAATTACCAAGAGTCATTGCATAATTACATATCATTGGCATGATACATGCAATCCTGTCCTGAAATACCGATCAGTTTAGTATTATTGGAATCAAGATACATACATAAGTTCAACATTAGAACATGAAAAAAATTAAAAACTAATTTATTCCATTAGAAACATCCAAGCCTCCAAGATTATAACTGCATGTCAACCATTACTAACTTCTTAATATTCTGGGAAAATGAATGATAAGAAAGGGGTGAGCTCAAATGCTCTGTAAGGGTAAGCAATACAGCAGAATATATCATAAACATTAGGCATGATGAATAATTCAAAATACATTCATTTAGAATTAATATACATGAAAATTTTATGGAAAGAATATGAGTTGAGTAAATAATGCCATAATAAAACTTATTTATGGGTATTATACTTGTTGAATAACTATATGAACCATCATTATTATTTTTATAATGAGGAAATGTAAAATGTCCAGCATTCATAAAAACATTTTTTCAAGGCCTCGTCTAAGACGTCTAAAAAGGATTAAGGCCTCGGCCAAAACCATTTATCAAAATCGTAAAGTCCTCATCCAATTCCATGTATAATTAGTTCATGAGACCTATTGATCCATCAAGTAACTATATTAAGCTCCACCTATAACATATTAAGTCCAATACATTCCTCATATGAAAAGGTTTAAATAGAACATAAACATTCTTATTAAAACTAACATAGAAAATTCCAATACTTTAACCATAAATCATGAATGGTATAAAAATAACACATCCATATTAAACTTATCACAAAAGATTCAATACAATATGTATGATTTGTATCATAATAAATCATCTTCAAACATGTTTAAAATACATCAATGGATGTTGACATAGATGAAATTAAAACTATTTCAATGAAATACCTCTTTCTATTTTGAAACCATTTAAGAGTCACATATTTGTAAAATAAAAAATTTATTCTGAAAACATTCCTATAATATTTTAAGGTAATTTAGATGATTTTATAACATCGGAAAATAGCAGCACCCTCCAAATAAGTTAAAAAACAATCTAACATTAATTTTTTCCAAAAGGCCATAAAGTACATTGTTTGGAAAACGACGAAAATATTCTTTTCAAAACATTTAAGATAAAATAATGGTGTAAATGAATTTAACCCATAGTCTTGTAAATATTAAAAATGTTTTTAAATAAATTTTTAAGAAAACATGGATGTGGATGACAAAGAGGTCCACGAATATTCTTACTTAAAAACAACCTCGGATAATAAACAGGTTGTGAAATTAACCCTTATATTGTACTTTTTATTTTTTGATGGTATTTCAACCTCCATTATAATAGTTAAAAAATTGTTATTAAATTTTAAAATAACTATATACATAAATATAATATCATATATGATCCTATAATATTGCTGTATTAAAAATATTTCATTAGTATCATTGTTTCGGGTGTAAACTGATTCATTTTCTTTTATATTCTGGGTTACCAATGCCATGTTAGTTACGTATATGATGTATTTAATTCATATACAAAATGATAATATGTTTATAAACATTATTTTTAGTCAGAAAATGAAAATTATTCTTGAATGTTTACGAGAGGGAAATGAATTTCATCGCATTCGTGGAGATGGTAATCAGTACGTACGCACGAGCGATAATATCATTATATTAATGGTGAAATCATATATAATTGGATTTTATATCATATATAAAGAATAAATAACATGTTTTTTTATTATTTAAAACAGTTATACTAATTATTATACCCATCCAAATATTTAAGTGTTTGAATAACAAACTACACCACGACGTGGAGACGGTAAGCCGTACATACGCACGTTTGGTGACTTTTTCATTCATATGATGGATGGAATAATAAATATGGATGTATAATTTTTATAATAACATCACATTATATAGAAGATATTGTATTTATTATTTTATAATGTAATCAATAAATAAAGGGGAAGTGGAAGATGAAATGAACTTCCATGAGGTGATGGAATATTTACCTCTTCTTCGGGTTCTTCCTTTTGATTTGATCAAAAGGGTTACATTTTTTGGCATTATAACCAACGGAAGGACTCATAATTTAGGGAGGAAATTGTGGATGGGGTTGTCCGAGCCAAATGGATTTGGAGGTGTGATGTTAAGAGAAGTGGAAGTACCCCTCTATATGAGAGGTGATGATCACTTCAAGAAAAGTTTGAAATATTATTTTATAATAAAATAATTTTCGGTTTCTAATTGCTCCAAAATGATTTATTTAGTGTATAATATGGGGATGGGTCGAAAATATCTTAACAAATCGGTTTTATACAAGTTTAGGTCACCATATTATACTTATCTTTTAGATTGAAGTCTTTGTTAAATAGTTTTACATTTATTGTGTCTCTTTGTATTTTTATATTATATGGTTAATAAACAGATAATAAACTACCAAGAGAACCCTAAGTTGTTCATTATCAACATATATATCCTTATATATTTCATTTGGAAGATCCATAGATTTTTATGAATATTATATCAATTAATAATATAATATTAGTTTAAAAACTCAATTATGTCAATTTTGATAGAATTTAGTATTTGATTTTTTTGAAATCCATTAAAACTCTATTACTTCGTATAAATTTTATTTAACCAACCCTAACATGTAATATTAACCAGTAAAATAATCTTAATTCATTAGAAGTCACCATTTACATTTATTTGGAAATTTATAATATAAATTTTTAATATTTCATTAATAAGGTAATTATTGCATCATCATTGTGTCATAAATAAATTAAATTATATAATGTCTATAAATTATAAATAAAATAAGGTTATGTAGGAAATATTTTTATATTTCTAATTATTATTTATATTAAAATTTATAGTCTTTGTAACTCAATATTAAAAATGGTTTAGTTATTAAACATTGAATTTATCTCATTTAACTCTTCTTTAAATAAAATAATAATAAATGTCATAATCTAATCCCAATAGATCATAGGGATCATATTTTATTTCTAATGTTTTTTTTGTCGAATATAAATTATCCAATAGAATTACTAAATGTTTTCTGGTAATTATTATATCACTTTCAAGCTTAATTTCCCTATTTACTTTTAACCATGGTAAATACAAGTCATAAGTTTCTATTCAAAAAAAATATTTTAATCTTCTTGAACCATATTTTACATACTGATATTAACCATGTATCTTGGATTATTGAAATTCAACTTACAGAAGTATTTAAATTATGTTTTATGAAAATTTTGAAATGTTCCTATGAGGTGGGTAAAAGATGGTAAAAAGTTCAATAAATCATATATATATATATATATATATATATATTGTTAAATGACTCCAATAAATTTCATGGAACTTATATATGTACTATGTAACTATTTTCAATGAAAATAAATATAAATAAAATAAAAAAATTATTGAAATAAAACGTTGGTTTTAACCAATAATGCTGTGTTTTTTACTATTCATCAGAAATTTAATGTTTTCAGAAAAATACCAAAAATTTACCCTATGCTAATTTCGATTTTCCAAATTCAAAAATGAAGTCCATTTTGAAAAACAAAGTTTATAATATTTCAAAAACTGGGAATTACTATTTATAACGGCCAGTTTGATTGGTCGCGGTGTGTTAGAATCTTGAAGTTGCGTACAATGAAAGATATTACATTATTCAATGGGAAATGTACCGTGGAAGCATGTGGAGTTACATTATCCCATACTTTACATAATTTCTTCATTAAAATTTCAATAATACCACTGCACAAAAATATTATGGTGGTTCATCATCATTAGTTCCTCTGGTACCCACGTTGCCTCTTCCAGCTTATGGTATCTCCATTGAACTTTAACCAGATGAGTCACCCAGTTTCTCAACACCTGTTCTCTAGTATCAAGTATCTTGATAGACTCTTCATAATAAGACAAATCAGGTTCTAGTAGAATTTTCTCATAGGTGAGTTCATGTGTTGGGTTAGGCAAGTATTTTTTAAATAGTAATACGTGGAACACATCATGAACTTTGGAGAGTCTTGGTGGCATTTCAAAATGGTAAACAACAACCCCAATTTGTTCTAGAATTTTGAAATTTCTGATGTATTTGGGACATAATTACCCTTTTTAATGAATTGTATAACTCCCTTCAATGGAGATACCTTCAAAAAAACATGGTCTCTTACCAGAAATTCCAATTCCTTCCTTCGATTATCGGCAATGCTCTTCGGCCAACATTGAGCTTCTTTGATGTGGGGTTGGTTAATATTCAAATTTTCCATTTTTTCCTCAACAAGTTCAGGCCTATGAGTTTTCATTCACCAAACATCATCCCAACATGTAGTTTTGCAACATCCCTTTCCATATAATGCTTCATATGGTGCCATCTGAATACTTGAATAAAGCTATTGTTATAGTAAAATCCTACCCAAGGTAAATATTGATCCCACATAACTTGAATGTCTATTTATAATGATCTCAACATGTGTTCTAACTTTTGAAAAGTCCGTTCTGATTTTCCAGCATCTTGAGGGTGGTAGGTAGTGCCCAAACGAAGTTATTATCCTAGGTTTCTGAAGAATTTTCCAAAATATTGATGTAAAATGGGGATCGGGATTAAAAACAATCGATAGGAATACTCTATGAAGTATTATAACATCATTAATATACATTCTTTTTAAATGATCATGTGGTATATCTTCTATTATAGCATGAAAATGTGATGAATTGGTATGTCGATCAACAATGACCCATAATGCAACATTCCTTCTAGGCGTCTTTGGTAGCCCCCTAACGAAGTCCATCGTAATATAATCCCATTTCCACTCAGGTATGGGAAGAGCTTGCATGGATCCTCTAGGATTTTGTATTCCAACTTTCACTTGTTGGGAAACCATGCATCTTGAAAAAATATCAGCAATCTCTCTTTTCATGTTGCCCCACAAAAAATGTTCCTTAAAATCTCTATACATCATTGTGCTCCCATGGTGTATATAGAAATTTGATCTTTGAGCATCATCCAACATTTCCCTTTTTAGTTCAGGTATGTCAGGGAAAAAATAATATTCCCATATTTCAAAATTACATTTTCATATATGAAGTCACTCAATCTTCCTCCATTTACAACTTTAATATTCTTTTGAAACTCCTCATCATCAGTTTGAGAACTCTTTATCCTTTATAGTAAAGATGGTTTTGCAAACATTTGAAAAGGTATTGATGTTTCACCTTCCATGTTTATTCCCATATCCAACTTTACTAGATCCATTAAAATAGGATCCCTTTAAACACTTATCTTCATCAAAACTCCATCACTCTTTCTACTCAATGCATCTGCCACCTTATTTTCCTTACCCAGGTGGTAGTGTATAGTGCCATCATAATCCATGAGTAGTTCAATCCATTGTCTTTGCCTCATGTAGAGTTGTTTCTATAAGAAATATATTTCAAACCCTTGTGATTAGTATAAATCTATGATTTTCTATCATAGTAATAGTGTCTCAATACTTTCAGAGAAAAGATTTCAACTTCTAAATCAAGATCATGTGTAGAATAATTTTGCTCATGAATTTTTAGCAATCATGATGAATATGCAATAACTCTATCATTATAACAAAGGACACAACCATGTCCTTTCTTGGAAGCATCACTATAAATAACAAGACCAACATTCCATAATGGTAGAGTCAATATAGGAGCATTAACTAATCTTCTATTCAGTTCTTCAAAAAATTCTTCACAGTATTTTGTACCAACTAATTTAACCCCTTTATTTGTGAGCATGGTTAATGGGTTAGCCGACCGTGAAAAATTCTGGACCAAACATCGATAATAACCTGCTAAACCAATAAAACTACATACATCAATTATACTTGTCGGTGTTGGACATTGTTGGATTGCCTTGGTATTTGACGGATCAACAAAGATTCTATACATAGAGAAAATATTTCAAAGAAAAGAAATCACCCGAATCTAGAATTCACACTTGTTAAACATCCCAAATAATTCATTTTTTTAACAGTCTTTCAAATAATTCACAATTGATTTTCATGATCTTCATAGATTTTGGAGTATACTAAGATATCATCAAAAAATACCACGAAAATGTCATTAAGATATTCCCTGAAAACACTATTCATTATATCCATGAAGACAGATGGTGAGTTAGTCAATCCAAAAGGCATTACTGTAAACTCGTAATGCTCATACCTAGTTTGAAATGCTATTTTTGGAATATCTTTGTTCTTCACACACAACTAATGATATCCAGATCGGAGGACAATATTTGAAAAATATTGAGCTCCATGTTGTTGGTCTAATAAATCATCAATGCAAGGTAGGAGATACTAGTTCTTTTGTTATTATATCATTGATATCATAGTAGTCAATGGACAACCACATAGAACCTTATTTTTCATAACAAAAGGATAGGGTCTCCCCATGGAGAAACACTAGGGAAAATTAATACCTTATTACTCAATTCTTATATTTGTTTCTTTAGTTCCACTAATTCCACTATGTATATTCTATAAGGGGTCTTCGATATGGTCATTGAACCTGGAATAAAATCAATGGAGAACTCAATTTCTCATTCTGGAGGATGTCCTATTAAATCCTCTAGAAACCCATCAACATATTCTTTCACAATAGGTACTTCCCCTATTCAAACATTATTTTCCTCACCCATAATTATTTCATTCTCATCCCCTCAACTAATTAAATTTAGTAGAGCAACTCAGGGTGGATCTAGATAAGAATCCTATGGTGACATTTCTATTCTAAAGATATGGTATTGTTTATCATTATTGAGAATTGTAACCACCTTCTTCATACAATAAATATTTGCATCATGGTCTAAAATCCAATCCTTCTTGAGGATTATATCAAATTAAATCATGGGAATGATGATTAGATCAGAAGATAAATATCGTTTATATTCCTTAATGGGTACTGATTCACAAAACATGGTTGCAATGATACTTTCCTTCATAGATTTGACTGACAACTCCCTTATTAAAAGAAATTGGAAATATCTAATTTTTTTAGAAAATTTAGAAGATAGGAACCAATTTGATGATTTAGAATCAAATAAATCAATGGCTAAACTTGAGGAAACCATATAATTACCTGCCACCACATCATTCGGAGCATCAACCTTAGTAGTAGTGATCAAATAAGCTTGGCCTAGTTCCATTTTCCTTCTATGAGGTAAATTTACCTAATGCTTAGGAAATTCATTTTCATAATGTCCCATCTCCTGGAAATTGTTGCATCAAACATTGGTAGCTTATTTCTTCCTCTTAAAATCACTATTAAGATGGACATTATGTCCAGATTTGTGGCATACTTCTTTTCCTTTTAGACATGAATCAGGGTGCTTCCTTCCATAATTATCACATGGTGGAAATTTAACTCTTAAATTCTTCACTGTTTCCATAATTTCTTTACCAGAGTGTTAAGCAGATCTTTTTTTCTCTTGCTTTGCTTCAAAATCGTATGACTTATAGAATTCCTTTTCTACCATGGTAGCACATGGGACAATATATTCATGCAATGAGAAGTATTGTGAGACTAATGCTGGAATGAGAATGGGTTTTAACCCATCAATGAAATGATCAATCTATCTTCTTGGGTAAAGTATATAATTTGTATCATGCCATGATAACCTTGTAATGTTAGCTTCATACTTTGTGACATTCTCATCCTTCTTTTGTTTCGGACCCAGAAATTTCATTTCCATATCTGCTCAATGGTCACAAGGAAAGTATTTATCTATGAAAATCTCTTTAAACACCCTATATTCTATACGTGATGCTTATTTATCTTAATTTGTGTTTTGAATTAATGACCTCCATTAATATGCAACTCTGGTGAGGCGATAAACATCCATGACAACTTTCTCCCTTTCGCTACTCCCCAAAGCATGAAATATTTTCCCTACGGAACATATCCATTGTTTAGATACATATGGATTTGTATACCGATTTAATGTTGGTGTATGTTTCCTCAATAATCAATCTAACATTGATCCTCTATGTTGTGGATCAGGGAGCACCATACGGGTGAGGTTATTATTCATAACTTGTGTGAGTTTTCCCAGTATGGTGATAAGATGATAAGCACCAGTTCCATATCCAGGTCCACTATAATAATCATGAGCATGAGGGAAATATATATATGGATTACAAGAGTTGATACAATTTCCATTCCTTCTACTAGGAACCATTTCTAAATAATGGCATAAAATAGATTAGTTTATGAACCGCAATACATAATTCAGAACTTTCAAAACACTTAACATAAACTGAACAGTTTATGGATATAATCCATAATCATAAAAATGATTTCTTTGAGAAATTATATACTCATAAATCATTCATAATGGGTTTTAATGAAAATGAGAAATATCCTAAGCGTATCCTCTAAGAGTTTCGTAACCAAGAGTGCAGCAAGTACCATTTTCGTGCACCAGTTCCCGTTTCTGTCTAGTTGAAAACATTATTTTCGGATTTGACCCCTAGGTACATATGATCTAGATCCGCCTTTACCTACTCTTATATAGAATGAGATGTATTGCATGGAAAACTCACAAAATCTCTATAGTACCAAAATGATATGATGTTCTTCTATAGTAATTCTCAAAGTCTATCTTAGGGTAATGTTCTCTAATCTGAGTTTTTCAAAATATTGTTTCCAAGGATTGTACAAAACATCCTCTAATACAAACTTTAACACCCCAACCCCAGTTACCCAATGTCAGTGATTTTTTACATAACATTGGCATGATACAAGGAATCATGTCCCTAATGATCGATAATTTTAGTATTAATGGAAACAAGATACATATATAAGTTCAACATTAAAACTTGAAAAGAAATACAACAATAATTTTTTCAATTAGAAGCATCCATGCCACCTTGATTATTCCTACAAGTCACTCATACTAACTTCTTCATATCCTAGGAAAATGAAACATAAGAAAGGGGTGAGCTCAAATGCTCAGTATGAGTAAGAAATACAGCGGAAGATAAGATAAACATTTGTCATGGTGAATAATTAAAAACACATGATTTACAAATACTAAACATGAAATATTTATGGAAAGAATATGATAAGATGAAATAATGCGATAATAAAACACAATCCTGGGTATTCAACTAGTCACATAACCACATGAACCATCATTATTATTTTTATAATGAGGGAATTTATAATGTCGAACATTCTGAAATAACTTGTCAAGAGCTTTTCCAAGACATCTAAAAATGATTTTGGCCTCACCCAAAACCATATATCAAATTATGAAAGGCCATGGCCAATTACATGTCTAATTGTCTCTTGAGACTTATCGATGCACTGAGGAGCTATACCACGTTCCACCTGTCACAAACAAAGTCCAACACATTCCTCATATGAAAAGGTTGAAACATAACATAAACATTCATATTAAAACTTGCATACGAAATGTCAATGTTTTTACCATAATCCATGAATGGTATAAAAATAAAACATCCACAGTCAAACATACCACAAAAACCATCAACAAAATAACGAATATTTGTTACATATCAAATCAACTTCATTCATGTTCAAAATCCATCAAAGGATGTGGACATAGATGAAATGAAATCTATTTGAAAGAAATACCTCTTTCTATTTGGAAACCATTTATGAGTCCCATAATTATAAAAGAAAACATTTATTTTGAAAACATTATTATATGTTTGTATGGGAAGAATTTATTATGTTATAATGGTGGAAATAACTACACCCTCTGTATAAGTTAAAAAACATTCTTACCTTATTTTGGTTGAAAAGGACATATAATACCTTGTTTTGAAAAGAACGGAAAGATTCCTTTAGAAACATATAAGGTCAAATAAGGATATAAATGAATTTAACCCATAGACTAGTAATGAGTAAAATTTTTTTGAAATAAATTATAAATAAAACATGGATGTGGATGATAATGCGGTCCCAGTAGATTTTTACGTAAAAACAACCTCGTATAATAAAGAGGTTGTGAAATTAACTCAAACAATGTACATTTCCATAGTAAATAGCATGTTAACATCCTGTATAATACATAATTTTTTTTATTAAATAATAAAATTACTATATATATAAATATTATATCATATATGATCATCTAATATTGATTTTTTAATAATATTTCTGTTGTATCATAATTTCGGGTGTTAACTGATTCATTTTCTTTTATATGATTGGTTACGCAAGCAATGTTTTTTCGGGAAAGGCTGTATTTGATTTATATATATAATTATATTATGTTCTAAGATATTATTTATAATTATAAAATGAAAAATATTTTTGAATGATTATGATGGGGAAATAAATCTCATCGCGTTTGTGGAGACGGAAATTTGTACGTACGCACGTTAGACAATATCATTACAATGATGGTGAAATCATATGTAATTGGATGGTTTATCATATATAAAAATCAATAAAATGATATTTTTATTATTTACATCAGTTATAATCATTATTATACCGATCCTAAATAATGAAGTGTTTGAATAACAAACTACACCAAAATGTGGAGAAGGTAAGCCGTACGTACACATTTATGGTGACATTGACATTGATATGGTGCATATAATAATTAATATGGATGTACCATATTTATAATAACATCAAAATATATATAATATAATGGATTTATTATTTTAGAATAGAAAAAATAATGAAATATGAAGTGAAATAAGAAAATAACTTGAAAGAGGTGATGAAATATTTAGCTCTTCTTTAGGTTATTCCTTTTGATTTGACCAAAAGGGGACCTTAGGTTGGCTTTCTGACCAAAAAGGACTCTAGGATTAAGGGAGGAATGTTGTGAGGATATTTGGGTAGGGGTTTTCTGATCAAAGTGGATTTGGAATTGTGATGTTAAGAGAAGGGGAAGTGCCCTTTTATAAGAGAGGTAAGGGTCACTTTAGGAAAATCCTTAAAATTTTATTTTATAATATAATCATTTTCGGTTTCTAATGGCACCAAAAGAATTTATTTAGAGTATAAGGTGGGGATGGGTTGAAAACCTCTCATCCAATAGGTTTTAAATATGTTTAGGTCACAATATTATCTGTATGTTTTAGATTTAACTCTTTGTTAAATAGGTTGACATTTACGATGTCACTTTGTATTTTAATATTATATGGGTAATAAATTAACTATAAACTTTTAAGAGAACCCCAAGTAGTTCATTATATAGATATATATATCCTTATATTCGTTTTTTGTAGAACCATATTTATTTATGAGTATTATATTAATTAATAATATATTATTAGTTTTAAAAACTAAATTATGTCAATTTTGGCACTATATAGTATTTGATTTTTTTGAAATCTATTAAAACATTATAACATAGAAAAAAAATTTATTTATCTGACCATAACATGTCATATTTACCTAGAAAATTTGTGTAATTCATCAGAAGTATCAATTTACATTTATTTTCCTATTCATAATATCAAATTTTAATATTTCATTAATAGGTTAATTACAGCATCATCAATGTATCATAAACAAATTAAGATATTTAATGTCTAAAAAAATAAATATGAAACCTTTATGTATAAAAACATTTTATATTTCTAAATAATATTTATAGTCAAATGTATATTGTGTGTAACCATATAATAAAAATGGATTAGTTATTAAGCTTTGAATTTAACTCTCTTAGAACTTCTTAAAATTAAATAATAATAAATATCCTAATCTCATCCATGTGGGACAAAGGGGATCATTTTTTATTTCTAAGCTTATTTTGGTCGAATTAAACTTTTCCAATTGAATTTGGACACGTGTTAGGGAAACTATGATGTCATTTTTACCCTTAATTACCCAATTTACTTTTAACCGTGGTAAATAGAAGTCAAAAGTTACTATTCAAAAAACTTATCTAATTGAACAAAATTTTACTTACTGATATTAACCATGTCTCAGATTTTGGAAATTCGACTCACAAATGCAGAAAAATTATGTTTTATTGCAATTTGCAAATGCTCATATGAGTTGGGTAAAAGACGAGAAAAACCTCAAAAAAAATTATATATCTAAACATATTATTAAATCAATAAATTGAATTACATTGAAATTATATATTTATTATGTATCTATTTTGACCTAAAATAAATTTCAATAAAATAACAAATTATATATATAAAATGTCGGTTTTAACCAATAACACATTGTTTGACACTAATTAACAAAAATTGAATGATTTCAGAAAAATAACAAAAATTTACCCTAACCTAATTTCAATATTATTAATTCCAAAATGAAGTCCATTTTGAAAAATAAAATTTATAAAATTTTAAAAAGTGTTTATTACAATTCAAAATAGCTAGTTTTATTGGTCACAGTGTGTTAGAATCTCGAAGTTACGTACAATGCCAGCTATTGAATTTTTCGAACGGAGAGGTAATGTGGAAGATTGGGGTGTTACAAAACATTTTCTTGGAAGATACATATTAACCTATAAATATTTAGTGATAATAAATCTTATATAATAATGAAATTATAAAATTAACTCTTACCTTAGGCCTGATTTGATGTCTATGTATTCGAATCTCTTGTTTAGTAGATTAAATAAATTATTAACATATTACAAAACTATATTAATTTAAATGATATCATATATGAACATATTATGATCTATTTGTTAAATATATTTCATTATTAATCTTCTATTTTGTGTTATCTACTTCTTTTTTCAATCATTTTTTATGTATAACATCTCATTATTGTAAATATGATATAGTTAAATCATTTCAACAATTATATTAATCTAATATATATCATATATTTTTATTATATAAATTCATAAAATCAATCATTGGTGGTGAATATTGAAAATACAACACATACCTTCATGTATATGGTAGGTCGTATGTACTCAAGGTTGATGGTGTTATTATATTGATAATAAAAGAGTCAGTAAGTGGATATTATATAATATTTTAAAATAAATAATTTTTTTAATTTTTAATATATATATATATTATTTACATATTTATACCCATCCATATAATGTGGTGTGGTAAAAAAATTACACTACGGTATGGAGAAGGTAAGGTGAATGTATGCAAACACAATGCTATTTTTTATGAGGGACAAAACATGGAATATTGTTTTTCCATAAACATAAAAAATCTCATAATTTGGAATTTAATTCCATTATTACATTATAATGTATGGAACTTCTAATGAGGAACTGGAAGAAGAAATAATCTTGAATTAGTCTGTAATTATGATTTCCTACTCTTTGGATAACATCCTTTTGATCTCTTCATAAGGTAACTAGGTTTGGTAATTTGAGAAGGAATAATAATCTAAATGGTGTAGTGAGATGTTGGGAAGAGAAATTGGCTGGCTATGGTCAATATTGAAGGCACCATGGGATGTGATAAAGTGAAGGAAGGGGTACCTTTTAATAATTGAGGTAGGGGAGCTTTGGGACTTTCAAAAAAATTAAGAATTTATAATCAATTCAATATCAATCCATGTACCAAAAAAAGAAATGAAATGAAATATATGATGATATAATGTTTATATTGCATAAAAAATATATTTTATACATTTTTCATTATTAATTATAACCATATGATTTTGATTTATCCTGATATAATCAATTTTATCTTTAACTAAGGTAAATACTTCTGCAATATAAAATGGTTCTACATTTCACATATTTGATGTATATTAAATAACAAATGAAAAATTTATAAAAATTAATACCATATTTTATTTTTAACTGTATTTTTAATTTTTAAATAATTTAAGAAAATATTATTTTAAAAATATATTATTAGTTTAAATTTTGACACTATTCAATAGTTAGACATTAAAAAATATCAAGATAGCACGTTAACTACGATCCAAAAATTCTATTATATCCCTAATAGGTTTGTTGAATCAATAAATTTAGTTTTCCACATTAATTATATCAATTTATATTCATTTTAGAAATCTACTGAGCATTTATTTAATATTCTCATTAATAAATTAATCACAACATCAGTGTTGTGCAATAATTTAATAAATTTTTTTTCAAAAAAAATTTAAAAATATATAACTAGGATTAATATAAAAAACAAAAAATTTCATAATAATATTTATATTAAAATATAATTTTTCTCCAAAAATAAAAATTCTATAGTACCTAAAATAATAATGTTACATTTTTATGTTTTTTTAAATAAAATATTATAAATACGATAATTTTATCTACGTGTCCCTAAATGTCAAAAACATTATATCCTGAAAATTTGTTTATTTTGTAAATAATGTAGAATTATATTCCTTTATAACATAATTTTTTTCAATTTGGACACTAAAAAGATATTAAATACCAAAAAAAGGCATTTGGTGAGTTTCTTGATTCAAATATTATTTAAGTAAATTTCCGGGACAGCCTTCCATTAAACAGCTTAATTTTGATCCTTATATCTTAAGGGTGTGATTTTCACCATCAAAATAAATTTTTACATGATTTAGACTCATTTTATGGCCTTTATAAATTTATTTTTAACCAAAATTAATCAGTTTTCACACTACTATGGTAACAAAATTTATCATGGTTGCTATTAATATTGGAAAAAAATAAATGAGGCCGATTTATTAAATTTGAAACTTATAAATCCAAATTCTGAAAAAATGATGATTTCAAAACACAAAAGTAACATATTTAATTTAAATATTAAATAGGTAAAACGCCATGAAAATAATTCGCTTTTAAAAAAACTTTCCTCTTAAAACATAAACTTTATTATAATAAATTCATGTATAAAATCCATTTTAAAAAATAAATTTGATTATTTTATATAAAAATTAAGAAATTAATATTTTAAACTAATAAAAAACATAATTTAACTTTAAGTATGTTTTAATGTAACATATATGTTTTAATAAAAATCGATATTTTCACTATTCCCTAAAAAGTTTGTTTTGAGGAAAAAAACATTTAACATTATTTTGACATTTATAATTAAAAATTAATGTAATATGGTAAAATAAATTTATTATAACTAATAAAATATAAAAAAACAATAATACTCGTTTTTAATGAAAACATATTTTTTGATGAATGAAGTGATGTTACTGAAAAATGATTGTTCATTTTATATTCCCTTAACAGTACATTAAAATTTAGCAAATCCATTATATTTCATTCATAAAATAGTTATTCAATTTATTCCTAATAATTTAATGGTTTGGTTATAATATTATTTTTTTACTCATAGTTTATCATGGTTCATTTGAACTCCGGGTTTTTTGCAACACAAGATTCCATAAGATTAATATTATTTAAAGATAAATATTTATTAAAATATTGTGGTTTGACACATTGGATTTGGACTTTGGGGCCTGACACTTGATTATAATGAATTCCCATGGTGGATACTAGATGATTCTTTACAGTTTTAACATGATTTTGTTTTCCTGTTTCAAAATAAATCTTTTTTGTGGTTACATGGTAGTATTTGGAGGGATGGACAATATCACTACTAGATATTATTTTTTAAGACTATTATCTATGTCTCAATTATTAGACTTTTAAAAATAGACTAGGATTTTTATATAGAACATTGGTGGTGGCTTGCTGATGTCTATATCAAACCCAATTTGGGCCACCTTTGTGTAACTGGATTAAATTAATGGGTGTAGGTAAGGACTAGAGAAAGCTCCCTATTAATGATTCTTGTTTGATCATTACACAGAAACAATGTTACATGGGACTAACATATTCTCATGATACTATATATATATAGATATTTTGGTAATTTTTTTATTTAGATACTTTTATTGTACTAGAATAAAATTTACATTTTATCCCTGTCATTTTGTATATAGACATGTCATACCTATTTTTCATTTGATACTTCCTAGGCTTGTTTATTACCCCAGTGTCTAGGTGACTACTTAATATTGTTATCGGTTTATGTTAAAATACCTATATTGATTCATTTTCTTACACCCCTATTAGACTCTATGATTATGGGGGTACAGTATTCCTAGATTACCAACTTAGACCCTAAATACTATTTATAAGCCTCTAGAATACATAGAGGTGCACTTGAGGCCATGTGGACCATAAACATAGGGCACCATTTAGTGGGTCATAGGATGGGATGTTACAAATTTGTATCTGATTGTTTTTTCCTTTTTTTATCCTTAATACTTCAGAGGGTATAAATGATAAATAGAGATGTGTATGGATTTTTGTAATGATATTTCACCAGGATTATTTAACCCAAAACCAGAGAAATCCAAATTACCGAGTTTATTTGACTTCAATGTTCGGTGACACAAACAATTTTTTTTCATTATTTTTATGGATTTTACCATGTCATGATGAGATAATGGAATTACATATCTTTCATCTTTTTAGAAACCCAACAAGATTCATATTCCATGAATATTCCATTCTATATAGGATTCAGTACTTGACTACTTGACATCTATTATGTGTTATTTGTGACATAAAATTGTTATCTAATGACATTTAATGAAGGATATTACGAATTATAATTGATACATAGAGTGTCAGCCATATCCAGAATAGTTCATTCCATCATAGGATACTATAGAAACCCTAAATTTCCAATTCAATCATGTTGATTCATCAAACATATAATGGAACATGAAATGGTTGGGGTCAAATGGACGACTTATTAAATTTATAATGTGTATGGATTATTATAAATTAGAAATGGGAATACATTTGGTTCAACCATTTATATATAAATTTATTATAAATATACGTTTAAATGAAATTGTAATGTGAAAAATAGAGTTTAACCCAGACCTGATCATAGAAGCAGGCTATATAAAGAACCTTATATGATATCTTATGTCTTTTACGCTACCCAGTCCTATATTTAAGTGAATGATGCGGTGAGTGGTGTTTTTATTGGATTTATTGTAATTGTGCTATCTTTATATCTATAATATGGTTTTTAAAAAACTTTTCCGAGTTATGTGCTTGGAATTTGTTGAGATATTACACCATATAGGCCTTTAGTCATATCCAAATAGGTTGTAGAAGACTATGATTCTGTGGTGGGGGCCTCTAAGTTAGTAGTAAAAACTCTTGTAGTACAATGCCTAGCATTATATATTTTTCCTAATATTAGTGTTGATGCCCAATTCTAGGAGTGTTTATAATGATTTATACAGACCATTGTGGGATCCCTATATCCTACCACATCATTGGAAGAGAAAATGTGTGTTTTCAATAGAAGCAGCAGATTAGTTGTGTTCCTGTATAGAGGACTATAATCATATGAGATTTGGATTGATAATACATTATATATTTTAGAGCATTAGAATAAACATGCAGTTTTGAGATTGAACATCGGATCATATTTTCATTGGAGAGCCTCCAAGAAATAGTTTGATGTTCTAAACTGGGATGATAGGTATTGAGATATGTTTAGAGGGATATAAAATCCATGTTTTACAACTAACTATTTCTTGTATCTCAAACGGATGAGAGGGTCAGGGAGATTATTCATTTGTAGAATGGTGTGATGTCTATTTTGGATTATTAGACACAATTTATAGAGATTAAGTTTTTTTAAGCTCTTTATATTGATGAAGAGACCTTAAGGGAGAGCGGCTTCATTGAAGGACTCAATAATCTAATTAGATCATTGGTAAATGTATTTCATTTTAATACTATATTAGACAGAGTAAATCAGTTTTTTATTAATGAATTGATCATAAAGGATGATGTGGGTGTCGAGGAGGTTAGTTTAGACTGTCAACCCAGTGATTCAGTGCTATATGGCATGAATTTTTGTTTTATTGACTTTCATGAGGGGAATACAAACTACAGTTTGAGAGTTTGTAGTGATTTCTTCTATCATAAGTGCTCTAGAAGGGGACATATTAAGAGAAAATGTTATTCAGACCAAATTTAGTGTTTATAATGAAACAATATGGGCCATGTATAGTGGTTTCAAAAGCCCATACCTCTAGAATTCATTGGAAGAGAAATGACTTCGAATATTGTATTAGGGGTGGAAGTTATTTCCTTGATTTGATATGAGCGTTGGAGTAGTGTCAAATGTTCCAAATAATGTGTTGTTTATGGAAGAGGTAACCATGACCCTATTGTACAATGATAGTTGTGGGGGCCTTCTTATGGGTAGTGATATTTTTTCACGTGGGGATGGTTTATGAAAAATAAAATTTTTATAGAATACTATTTGCAAGAAGACTGATGATCCTTCTATAGGGATATGTAATGAATTATTATCGACAACACTTTTATCATTTATTTATAGTATAAGTTCATATCATTATTTCGAATATTTACCTTTTTTGGAGTTCCTTGGACATTATGAACTACTTTATTATAGAATAAATACATTAGATACTCTTTGGAAATTATATTTGAGAGTATAATCTAGTTCTAGGTGTTCCCCCTTGTGGTTAGTGGGTGTCACTTCATATATAAGTTTTTTTTTTGATGTCGACTGGGTTTGACCTCCTACGTGGAATGGATTGGATAATTTCTTATAATATCCATTTTTGAGTATTATCATCTAAGGTTGAATTTAACATCCCTAAAGGGTGGAATTTTTTCACATGGGTGAATGGTATGTCTATGAGAGTTGAGATGGACCTCAACTTTGTGGAATAGTTGGGATGATAGCCCAGTTTGAATGTTTATATCTAGATGATTATGAAATTTTTCATGTGGACTTACCTTTAGTATTTGATCATTTATGATAGAATTTCTTAGATGAATTATCATGCATACCTATTGAGAGAGAGACAGGAGGAGTTCCATATAGATCTAGTTCTTGGATCTGCCCTAATATCCATTAATTGTTTCAAGATGCCTACTACTATGTTACAAGAGATCAAGAGACAAATAATGGACTTGGAGGAATAGATGATTTATTGGAACAAATACTTCTTCATGGGGTTCACAAGTCCATTTTACAAAAAATTATGACAAAATACTTCTTTTTTATACATAGATAATAGGAAATTGAAGCAGTTGATGGTTAACTACCAATATCACTTATTGTGGACAGATGTTCTCTACGAGTTTCTCCAAGGTGATCATGTGTTCTCAATGGTTGATTTGAGATCTGGTTATCATCAGGTTCATGTTAGTTCATCAGAAATACCTCATATATAATTTCATTGTAGGTATGGTCTATATTAGTACTTGGTAATGATGTTCAGTCTTTTGAATGAACCATTTGCATTCATGGTACTAATGGACGATTTTTCCATCCTCATCTAATTTTTTTTGTAGTGGTATTCATGAACGATATCCTAGTTTATTATGTCAACTGACATAAACATGAAAAAATTTATCATTTCAGATACATAATTAGATAATCATTCATGTACTACACCGACAATGTAACACTTATGATGGGATAAGATTCACTTCATAGGCCATATTATCTCAGTGAAAGGAGTACTATTTATCTCAATCGATGATAGAACTATAGTTTCACAGGTGCAGACAATGAATATTTTTTTATATATGATGTATTTTAGTGATTTTTGGTTATAAAAAACATATTATAAACAAATTATAATTCTTATTATCACCTATTAATGGCTTGACTGTGAATGATGTGAGGTTTTTAGGTTCAAATACCTGTGTAATTTACATTAATGAGATTAATGGGACATTATGTTTAGTTCATGTCATGATTCTTCTAGAGGTGGGAAGATGATATATATTATATTGGGATCCATCAAATATCGTTCAATGAATATTTTTTTTGTAGGATGATTGAGTCATGGAATATGGGTCTTATTAGTTGGGACCACATGAGAGGAACTAATAGACACACAATGTTAGGTTATCCATTATAGTTCTTGACTTGTGTTATTGGAGGTACTATTTACTGGGAGTGTTCTTCCTGGACAACATGAATAAAAAATCATGAGGTACAAATTTTTATTATGGGACATGAATACATGGTAGCAAAGATATGTATAGTTTGTACATCCTATTGAGTTCCTGATTTCTAATATGTCCAGAATTGGAAATGTAGTTATTGATTTACGAAATATGAGAACTACAATATATGAAGTACAAGAGGCCAGTACTATGTGGAATCTTCTTTAATTTTTTCATAGATGCACTTGTAGGTGCATGATAGTCATGAAAATACTTTTCTCTCCTCTATTACTGCAACTTATAATCTTCTGGATAGGATAAGGATGAAAAAAAATCATATTCAAATGACCAAGTCAAAACGGTGATAGTGTTAGATTAGAAAATGCCTCTTGGTTGGAAAATTGGGGCATATTAAATACTATAAAATCAATGTTATCTATGGGATCCAATAGAAAAACAAAACAATATAATTTAATAATTCCACACCACTTTTGTGATAGTACATCCTCCTTTCATGATGATGTATCGAGACTTATATAAATAATACTAGTTTCTAGGAATGAAATGAGTGGAATCTAGTTTTCTCTAAAGTTTTTCTGCCTATTAATGGGTTATGGGAGAAAATTAGTGTGCATGTTTTATTACACAACAATTATCCACTACCGAGTGCATATGGGATGATGTTACAGTGAATTTTCTAACTATATTACTATGGTCACCTCTTGGTAGGTAATTTTTATGGGTTATAGTGGAAGGTACAATGAATGTCACCAATTTATTTTATATCAAGGATAATTTCTCCATAAATGAAAATGGTATACTTTATATTCCAGAGATTGTGCACCTTCTCAGGGTTTTTCATACCATTGTCTCAGATAGGGATGTCTCGTTAACATTATTATTTTGGAAAGGTATTCAGAGGGTGTTGGGACCACTTTAGATTTTGATCTTGGAATTCCACCCTTAGATAAATGGTCATTCGAAGAAGAAAATATAGGTTATAGAGGTCAACCATAGAGTATTCATGGTCAACATTGGTGGTTATTTGGAAAGGTATTTGACCATGTTGAATTCCTTTACAAAAATAGATATTAGGAAACCATACCGATTGAACCATATGAATATTTTTATAGTAGTTCATGAATATCACATATATATATTTTAGAGTAATGGGAGGAACTGATCTTTTGGAATGCATCTTGGGTAGGAGTCTTCGGATCATTTTTATCTAATTGATAAATATGATACTACTACGAAGCCGTGACAAAAATCATAAGATAATCATAGTTGACACCCTCTATTGTTCAAGGTAGTAAATTGAAACATTTTACATATCTAACCATTTTTGGGGCATAGACATTTTTTGTTATAGGGTAAAATTTAACGATATTATTTTAGGTCTTTTGAGATTCAAGTGGGAATTTGGATTGAAAAGTATCATATGTAGTTAACTCCGATGTACATATCATTGAAAATCATCTCCAATGTATTTAAGATATTCATTTATCACATGGACCTATATCAAACTATTAATATGGAGGAGGTTGAGTTACTTGTAGATTCATCCTTCAAGGATCATCCTATATGTAATTTTGATCGCAAAAAAATAATCTTTGTGGTCAGTGAGTTCCTCCTGTACATGTTCTATGATAGAACAAATGTGTATAAGATGAGACTAGATAGAGGGTGTACAAAGTATTTTCTCTATGGTTGGTGTTATTCTAAGAAGATGTTTGACCACCCATGTATGAGAAATTTAGGTAATAATTTCATTAAGTCGGGTGGATTTATGATGTGGGGGTTTTCTATGAGGTATAGCTGATTTTTTATATCTGATAAAAATTGTTGGTATGTTATCATTTTGTAGTACACCCCAAAAGAAAGCATGGTGTGAGGGTTGGGTTGTTTATGGAATGAAGGAAGGAAGTTGGGGATAAAGGAGGGCCACATGACATGTGCACGACATTTAATTGGAATGTATGGTGTCTAACAAATACACGATGTGTATTGTCTTTGGTAGGCTAATTCAAGGCTTTTAATGATCATTTCCAAGGGAGAAAATTGATATTTACACAATGTTCCACACATTTACATGTTATTTAAATTTCAAGGGTCAATTTTTTATAATAAGAGAAGGGGAATATCATTTCATATATAAGCATACCCCATTCCAACTCACTTGAATATCAATCCCAAGGAAGTATAATAAGGTTCTGGTGCAGTTCCACCATCAAGACTCTATATCTTCTTATATTGGTATCATTGTACAATCATCAATGAATTATTCATTTCTATATCGCCTTATGTTAGTTTTCATAATAGTGATCAAGTTAATTATTTCAAGTTAATATGCATTATTTATTGGGTATTTTTTTTCTATTGTTACATTTTCTTCTGGTCATGAAAAAAATCAGAGGCCAATGTTGGACGTATTTTCAACCATTGGAATACTATACAAACACTATAGCATTACCCTTAGGTTGTTGGTGTTTCATAGCTAGTTGTAGTTGTTCCACATGCAAGACCTTTTATAATTTCAGTTAAAATTAATTTAATACCTTCATTAACTTATTTTGAACATGTTTAGATTTTTAAATAGTACTAATGTATAGTTAGTGGTCATTATCCTAAATTGATTCCACATTTGAAGTGTTTTGATGTTTGTTCCCTTTATTTACCACCTAGTTTTGTGCATGTGATCTAAAATATTTAGTGGGATCCAAAAAGATAATTTAATGAGATTCCATGAGAGATAGTATTCTTTATATTAATGTTATTACATGTTTTTTAAATTGTTGAATGTGTAAATGGGAAATAGGGAATGAGTAGGATAAAATAATGGATTATAAATGATTAATATATGGGTTATGAAATTATTATTGAAGATATTGTTGAATGGATTACTATATTTGATCACTTGTACATTTAAACTCATTGAATTATGATTATATAGGATTTCATAGACATTTCTACTAAATGGATTCTGATTATGGTATTGGATTCCATAGATCTTTATATTACTTGGATACTAATTCAAAACTAAACCATGGAAAGATACACTCTTTTGATATTTATTATAGTGGGGGATGACGTGGACATTCCTACACCGTGGATCCAAATTCAATAGGATTGCATGGTAATTTCTACTTCATGGGTGTAGATTACATTGGATATAAAAACATTGATAATCATTGGATCTGGCTTGCTACGACCACCATGGACATGAATCATGTGCATTAAACTTAGGATCCACCAAGGTTGTTATAGAGATTCAATAGAGACACTCCTTATACATGGTGGGATAACTTGTCTTTTTATATTAGATCAGTTCCATAAGGGATTGAAATGATGAGGATGCATTGGTATTAATACATTGGATCCCACCAATAGGGTGTAACAATTGATTACAAAACATTGGAAATGTGGATACTATATAAATAATTATTGTGAACCATGGTTATGGTTCCTTGTTTTTAGATAACCCTTATAATGGGTTCATGATTATATTTTACATTCTAGACAGTATCACTATCACTTATTCAGTTATATGACTATAATATATATTTTTCACAAATTAGCTTGTCATACAAAAACAATTACTTTTCATAGACTCCATTGGTGGGGGCCTAGTGATTGTTTTCTCTCACCATGTTCGGGCCACTATTGGTTACCAAGATAGACATCATGGATTCATGTAGTGATTGTGGAAAACAGAGAAATTATTATTCTTCATTCATCATTTCTTTGGATTAGGGGTGCATAGCACCATGCCATGCTCATGGCACAATCTAGTGAGAGTTAGTTTGGTATTTTTGTATTTAGATACATTTATTGTACTATAATATTATTTCCATATATTTCATGTTATTTTCTATAGAGACATGAAAAACCCATTTTTATATGATTCTACCTTATCTCATTTATTTCCATGTTGTGTGGATGTTTATTTACTGATGTTACTAAATTATATTATGATTCTACTGTTGATTCATTTGATTAATCCATTTTTTATATTCTGATTATATAGATATAGTCTCCCAATTGTATGCCCTTAGACCTTGACATATAATTGGGGTCCTCAAGAAAATGTGGATATGAACTTGAGACTATGTGGCCACTATACTAGGGCACCGTTTTGTGGATCATTGATCAGTATCATTCAATATTTAACCACATAAGAACATCACAAATCATATTAAATGTTTTGAAATATTGAAAAATCAATCACCTAAAAACCCTTATATTCCATTATTCCATGGCCTACATGGGGTATCTCGAATGCATTCCTCACAACATTTGAATTCCCACTCACTTTTTTGAAAATGTTTGTAACTTCCTGTATCAATGATATTATACTACCTTATTAATCAATTTATAACAAATTTGAAAAATCTTACCATCCATTCATCATGGTGTGAGTAGAATTATCATGAAATTAACCTTAATATTATTTGAAACTTTTCATTTCTAAATATTACTACATTGAAGTACTATCTTATTCCATGTGTTTCCATTTTTCATTTCTTATATCAAAAATTACCATTTTTATATTTAATAAAAATAAAAACATCTTTGGATGATTAATATTCATTCTAATTCATTAATCTCAATGTATAATTTCTATTTATATTTCTGAAATTCAACCTGTTAAATAATTTAAGTATAAAAAATTCTATAGTGAAGCATTATTTAAAAAAAATGATATGAATCTTCATGATGACTTTTTTTGAGTTGAAATACGTCTTTCTACAAATATTTTGAAAATATAATTATATATAGTTTTTATTGTCAACTATATTTTATATATTTTTCACATTGATGAGTTGTATTAATTTATGTTCTAATGAAACATTCATTCTGATGTATTGTAACACACCATGATTTTATGAATTTTTTACCGAATTAATTTAATCTTTCAGATATTCATCATTTTACGCAACACCTAATATAGCTTGTGAGGCCCAGGTGTGTGCGGGCGGGATACGTGGTTCTGAGGCCCAGGTGCATGTGGGTGGGCTGTGTGGTTTGTGAGGCCCAAGTGTGTGCGGGCGGGGAGAGTGTTGCAGCGTCAAGATGTTCACCGTTAGGAAGAGCAGCTAACTAATGGGAAATGATGCGGGGTAGCCAATACTCTTATTCTTATATACTACTACTACATGTTGTGATTTTTTTTGGTGAGTGTGGCTAGTGAGGTTGGATGGATAGATTTCCCTGCTAGGTTTATTCTGTTGTTCTCACATGACATTAGGATGTCTCCCCACCTGTGCACAAGAGCTTTAGGTTTCCCTACATAGTATACTTGTACGATCAACCTATGTTTACTTACAGATTTCCAGGAGGACTACCAGGGCCATGCGGGGCCCTACTAGTCGGAAGAGTAGGAGTTGTTTCAGTTTTTGTACGCTTGTTTCTTTGGGTATTGTACTTTTGATCTTTCTTTTACTTGTACCTTGTTTCAGAACTATTTAAACATGCATATGGGATTGGATTGTGATTATTTCTATACATTTGTTCTTTTCCTTTTTGGTGGTTGACTTGTCCTATTTCTCGATCTTCAATAATAAAAGGGTAATTCCACCCATATTTGTGAAAACTCATACCCTTGGTGCTAGTCGTCACCCCGAGGCTTACTGGAGGAGGGACTCAGGGGTCATTATCTCCCTTTATCCATCGCCAACTCAGGAGGGGCATCTTTGGTGGGAGGGGGTCGTGACACAGTGGACCGGTGACACCATTATGGTGGCACCGTCACTGTGGCTTCATCACAGTCACACCGTCACGGTCACACCATCAATGTCGCACTGTCAATGTCGCACACTAAACCAGTGGGACCGCTTTAGGTGTCTCACCGTTACGGTGGAACCTTTATGGTGCCACCCTACCTTTCCTTTTGCATGTTCCTTTTTTGCAGTTTCCCTAGTTTTCCCAGTTCCACCCCCACAATGTAATTTTTGATGTAAGAGTGTTTAATATACCAATTTCAAAGCCATTAAATCCCATAAATGATATCTAAAATCCCCCAAGATCCGGGAGAACCTTGAATTAAAAAAAATTGTTGTTTTCCCAGCGTATCACCCTTTTCTCATACAATCCAGTTCCTCCCCTATTACACATTTTCCTCTGATTAATTGAAATTATTTAACGCATAGATGTAATGGCCACCTCACAGATGGGAATTATTAAAAATAAATTACTTCCATCATGTGTAATCATCTAATTTCATGGTCATACCATGATCCACCTTTTTAGGAGTTCAAAGTTCATATCTCGTAACTCCATGATCAAACCCTTTTATTGCATGAGAATTATTTCTTCTTCTAGGTGGACATATTTTCTTTTCCATAGTACGTTTGGAGCCCCGTCACCAAGGCTAGCAGTGCGCCTATGCTGGAGCCCTTCATGCTCAGTCTTGGAATCCCCAGAGTTCCACCCCTACAAGTCATTATTTTCATATTCATGGAACGTCGAGAATTTTTTTATTCTTGATCATATATTTAGGGATCTTCCTTCATCTCCCTTTTCTGTGTATCATGCGTGCTGGGTATGATAATTTTTCTACGAGGATGGATGAAACCAAACCTTAAAGAAGATGATAAAAAGACATTCAAAGAATGAATGGGGGTGTTTGATGATGATGATGTATCATTTACACATTCTTATATGTTGTGAATTGTATGGGATTATGTTCTCATAAAATCATGGTATTTGGTGGTCTTTCCTTATTCACTAATGTACCCCTATATTCTGTGAAGATTTAATGGATGTAAAATGGAAATTGGTTAATCATGTTAGCTCAGTTAATTAAATTGATGTCCAGTGAACAAGAATCCACATCGGATCACTTTTGATAACCCAACAAAAAAACAGGATGTCAATGAATGGTGTGATTAAATTTGGGCTCTCCCCTATTCTTTCTTTGTGGAATGTGTGGTTGTTCTAATTATTATTATCAGGTGATATGGATACTATGGGATTCCATATTGTGGTGTCGTTATCGGTTTTTTGAATTAAGGCCATGTGGGGCCATATAGAGGGGCTATTTTTCAATCTAGTAGATTGAGGGATCTAAAATATCCCTTTATTTGTTTGTGAATTTCCAGAGAATCGGATGTGAATGCATAAATTGTTGTTTAATTTTTTTTCCTTCTTTGGATAGTGGTTATTCATGTTAGTTTCCTAGTAGTGAAAAAAAATTATTAAAATGGAACCACTTGAATGTGATAACAATTATGGGTACATTGGGAAATTGTTTTACAAGAATGAGTTGTGACTTGGTTGTGGCTATTGGGATTTTATGAATGGATAGTAATGAGGGTTTCTGTGTATGGGATAGTATTAAAACCCTTTTGTGGGATGAGTACTTTTTTACATATATGTATAATTTATTTAGTATGATTCTTATTGGAACCCCACCCATTTTAAGAACTATGTGCCGAACAACCCCCTTTCATGGGGGAGGGTGTTTTTAACAACACTCCATTGAGTGGATGGTTATTAGATCCTTTTCTTCACCCTTTCACGCTTGGCCTAAGACTCTTCAGGCATACTATGATGGACTTAGGTCCATTATAGCCCATGATTCATCAGGAAGGGTATTTTTGTGGTTGGACAAGGTGTCTGCGGGCGGCATGTCTCCCAAGTGTGTTCAGGATGAGACACATGTGTCTTCATGTGTGATAGTAGTTGTTTTAGCCCAGGTGTCTTCGAGTGTGTTGGTAGTTGTTCTGGACCAGGTTTCTACGAGCATGGTTATGTGTGGTTGTTGTGGCCCAACTGTCTGCAAGTAAGATTTTTGGTAGTGGTTGCCTAGGTTCGTACGGGAGGGGTATGGGAGTGGGGAAATGGTGAAAATAGTGGGGAAGGTTAGACGCATAGGATGCCATCAATAACCAGTGGGAAAGTGGAGTGGGGTACCCAAAAATTGATGTGTTATTACTATTACTTTACTTAACGTTTTTGGGTGTGTTCCTTGGTGAGGTTGGGTGGATAGTTTCCTTTCTAGGTGTGTAGGTCGTCTCCTTTTTCTCATAGGGAATTAGTGTGCCTCCCCACATTTACATGAGAGATTTTGGTTTTCCTTACTGAGTATACTTGTATACTCATCCTTTGTATATAAAATTATTTCTGGTTTCCATGTGGACATCAGGGATTTTGCGGTACTGTACTATCTCGAACGTTGGGATAGTTGTTGTTGTTGTTTTTAAATTTGTTGGTACTTTCCATTGGAGTTTTCTTTTACCATTTTAGCACATTATTATTGGAAAATTCATATGAGAATGGGATCTATTTTTATTAATTTTACTTCCAACGTTGGTTTTGTTGGGATTTACTCACTTGTCTCCCAATCCCACTAAACAAAAAATCGTAATGCCTCCTATATTACAATTGATTCTATACCCATGGTTCTTGTCACCACTATGTGGCCGATTGAAGGTGGGTATCTGGGGTCATTATATATCCTTAAACGTGAGGACGAAAGAGTTTTACAAACTTCGGTCCCTTCCCTCATCTTAGTGAAGGCGGGTCATGATAGAATGGTATCATATAAGAGGATGGGAAATAGGATGGGGTTTGGGTTATACACATCGATGACTTCATTAGATGGTAGGGAAAAAGTGATAATAAATCATGGCTTGTGAAATAGGATAGAGAAAACTGGTAAGGGCAGAAGATTTTAGGGGTCCCCCGTGATCAACTGCATGGACTCTGGACCAACAGAATGACAAAGTGAGGCTAGACTAATTATGATGTAGAAAACCTAGGTAAGCTACATGCATCAAAATGACTTGTGTTATTGTGTGTATTGGAAATTTTGGATATTTTTTTAAATGAAATAAATAAATAAAATATGAAATCAAAATTTAATAGCAATCTTCTACACTACACAGGATTTGGAGTTTTTTGCTTACCTTGGAGTTATGGCACATAGACGGAGACCACGGGTAGTGCGGGAGATAGAGGAATAAGAGGGTGATTTGACGGATCATTAGAGGGTTGATTGAGAGTAGGAGGAAAACAAGTGTGTGAGGATGATTCATTCCTTTCAGCTTTAGAACCTCGGGATGTACAAGGGAAGCATCTCGTACATGGAGACAGAGAGATGGATCGAGGAGCTAGTGATTGCTTTCATCTTGATCTGGTGTCTGATGGATTACTGGGTTCCACTAGTTATAAGCCAGATGAGGGGAGTGGCCTGTGAGTGGAGGTCTCTCTATCATGGGGAGAAGTTGGAGGATGAAGTTTCACAGACCGAATTTTAGAGGATGTTCCTGATAGAATTCCTCTCCTCTGCGTTGAAGGCACAGAATTGGCCGGAGCTACTTTCCATGCAACAGGGGAGAATATCAGTGTGGGAGTTGGGATCAAGTTCACGAATCTGCTTCACTTAGCTCCGGAACTTTTTCCGAATGAGGAGTATCAGGTGAGACGTTTAGAGTAGGCACTCCGACTATCTCATTGGTATTATGTTACTCCCTTCACACTGCTGATATACATCGAGGTCTAGAGGAATGCTGAAGTGGTGGACATGATTCAAATGCTGGGAGGTGTGCCGTGAGAGGGGAGCTAGTTGGGCTTGTCAAAGTGGAACGCTTTTAGCAGTAAGACTCTAGCGTTAGGGCATTCCAGGTTTCAGCATGTGGGGAGCAGGCCACATCAATTCTAGTTTTGATCTCTAGGTTCTCGACCCATCCATGTGGGCCTAGTACCGAGATGCTTCATATGTGGAAGTCGTGGGCGTCTTCAGAATCAGTTTATGGACCGAGTGCATTGCACTAGCGGTGGGGAGGTTCAGTGCCCACCTCTGCAGCAGCAGTTTCTAGCCAGACTCTTTTAGTAGATGCAAGGACAACGAGCTCCCACTTTTATGAGAGAAGACGTTGTAGGAGAAGGGTGACCTCAGGTCACTCCACAAGGACCTTGACCATGGATTCATCATGGATATAGCTGACATCCAAGGGTTAGAGAAGTTGGGCATGCTGCAGTGGCAGCAGCTCCAATAGGGCCATAAGTAGTTCGAGGTATGATCAGCTGGTTTAGCACTATTCCATGTGCCTTTTTTTGATTCAATAGCTTCACTCACCTTTTTGGAACCATATATATCCCATTAATTGGGTCTAAACATAGATATACTTACCTTTTCCCTAGTTTTGAGTACTCATGTAGGAGGTCAGACCATTGTCTCAAGTATTTCAGAGATGTAAACTGATTTTGGGACAACATCTGTCTAGTGGGGATCATATTTTGTTTCAGATGCAGCCATATGATGTCATTTTGGTCATGAACTTGATATTATAAGTAATCTCTATTATTGAGTAATTTATATGAAGGATCTTGTTTTCATATATGGGAAGACAAAATGTAACTTTTGTAAGCATGTAGGGTTTCTCGGGGGGCAGCCGGTGAGAAGAGCCCCATATTTCCTTCTAAACTGAGATGTCAGTGGAGTCAGTAGACTTAGGGATGGAGGAAGTCCCGAGGCTCTTTAGTGAATTCAAGGACATCTTCCCTAACGAGGTGGTGACTCTACCCTCTCGATGTGATGTTGTGTTTGGGATAAATTTTCAACCTAGTGCTCGTACGATTTTGGTGGCCCCCTATCAGATTCCTCCTTCAGAGAAGGAAGAGTTATGAATTAATATTGATGATATAATGAGGAAGGGTTTTTTTTTGACCAAGAACATCACCATGGGGTTCTCATGTCTTGTTTGCGAAGAAGGTAGATGGTGGCCTCATTCATTGCATAGACCACCGAAGGCAGAATCATGTAACAGACCACAATTATTTCCCTCTCCCAAGGATAGAAAACTTTTTTCACCAGTTGAACGGGGTAGGGTGGTTCCCCAAGATTGAAATGTGGTCAGGATAATACCAGTTGATGTTCAAAGAGGTTGAAATCTCAAATACTGCCTTTAGGTGTAAATATGGGCACATTGAGATTGTGGTCATGTTCTTAGGCATTACGAACACAACAACAGTGCTCATGGAGCTTATGACCTACATCGTCCTATAATATCTGGACTAGTTCATAGTAATTATTTTTTACGACATCCTGATCTACTCAAGATTAGAGGAGGACCACACTGAGCATCTAAGAATGGTTTTAGGTGTCCTATGACAACACCAGGTCTACAGAATGTCATCCATGTGGACGTTTTTTACAAGGGAGGTGAAATTACATGGACACGTGGTGTTTGAGTATGGAATAGTAGATTATACGTCCATGGATGAAGTGGTTGTTTCTTTGGTAGCACCAAAAAATGTGGTAGAGGTTCACAGTTTCTTGTGTTTAGCGGGGTTCTATCGGAACCTCGTTCCAAAGTTTTCTCGAGTTGCAGTTCCCTTGACAGCCCTAACAAAGAAATACAAGGATTCTATATTGACGAAGTGGTTCCATGGAACCATTATATTCATATAGGGGAAGCTGTTTAGTGCCCTAATACTGAGGTTTCCTGAATAAGGAGTGACGTTTGAGGTGTTCTGGGATGCTCCATTCCATGGCTTGGGGTGTGTGTTGATGCAACAATGGGGGTGATCTCTTATGGGTCTAGGAAGTTACATCCCCATGAGTGTAACTATGCCACCAACTATATGGATATAACAATGGTTGTGTTCAAACTGATGTTGTGGGGCCACTACCTCATCAGGGAGCACATTGTGGTCTTCACGGATCACAAAAGATTGAGTTATATCATTCTCCGCGAGACCCAAACTTGTGGCAGAAGAGGTAGATAGAGTATCTTCAGAACTAAAATGTCAAAATTTCGTACACCTTAGGTATGGAGAATGTGGTGGTCGATGCCTTGTGCAGTAAGTGGCAGATGGAAGCACATTGAGAGTACACATATGCTTAGAAGGAGATGGAAGAGTTGGCTGACCTACACCAAGATGCATGGGTGGATGATGGTAGAGTTTGTATGTTCCTGATGATAGTGCAGTCCTACCTGTTGTAGTAGGTGGAAGAGTCTCGCTGGGGGTATTTATAGGCTGAAGTGATGCATGATCATGTTAATCTGGGAAATGCTTCGGAACGATGGTCAGAATATGTCCAGAATAAGATGTTGTTTCATGGAATGTTGTTTTCCTAGGTGGAAATATGAAAGAGAGACCTCACTGAATTCCACAACTATCCCCTAGAGACACACCCAGGAGTTTCATAGATGTACTAGAGTTTGAGGGGTCTATTTTGGTGTCCCGGGATGAAGCAGGATGTGGAAGAGTTTTTTGTAAGGATCCTCGTGTGTCAGCCGGTGAAGGCTGGTCACCGCATCCCACAAGGTATTTTAAAACCATTAGATGTCCCTGAGTTGAAGTGGGAAGTCATATCAATGGATTTCATCATAGGACTGCCTAGTGTTCAAGAAGGTTGTGATCCTATCTAGATAGAGGTGGACCGGATGACAAAATTAGCTCACATCCTAGCAATTAAGGAGTTGAGTGTGGTGGATGCCTAGGAACAGAGGTACATGGACGAGGTGGTGCAGTTTCATGGTGTTCTGAGGTCCATAGTCTCATATTGGGATACCGGATTTATCTTACGGGTCTAGAAAGTATTGTAAAATTATTTTTTCCACCATCTATGCCTCATCACTGCTTTCCACCACCATATAGATGGGCAGACAAAGCGCACTATCGAGACGTTGGATGATATACTAAGAAATTTTTTTTTGACTTTGGGGGGTCGTGGGTAAGACAAATGCCTCCGGTAGAGTTTCCCTACTACAATATATATCACTCTATAATTGGCATGGATATATTTGAATCCTTGTACGAGAGGTCGTTTCGCTCTCCCTTGTGCTGGACAGATGTCGGGGAAGTAGTTGTTCTTGACCTAGAGGTGGTACATAGCATGAATGAGAAAGTTCAGCTTATACGATAGTGGATGAAGGGAGCTCAGGACCGGCCGATGTCATATGTCCATCATAGGAGGATACCCTATGAGTTCGAGGTCAAGGACCACGTGTTCTTGAAGGTATCCTATCGGAATGGGAAACAGAGGATCAGCAGCGGGAGTAGAATTTCTCCCAGGTTCATCGCACACTTAGAGGTGTTGTGGCAGGTTGGTGAAGTAGTTTATCAGTTGCCTCTACCACTGTCGCTACTGAGAGTGCATGAAATCTCTCGTGTTTCTCATCTCTGTTGGTATCTAAATTATTATTCACACATCCTCGAGTAGGGAAGTTTGGCTATCAAGGATGATGTGATGTTTGTCGAAAGATTAGTGAGGTCGAGGATCGTGAGGATAAGGTGCTTCATGGAGGAACCATTACCATGGTTCGTGTGTTATAGAGGAAAGGTAGCCTCGAGGAGAGTACCTGGGAATGGGAGGCACAAATCCACGCTCAGTACACCGAGTAGTTTTTCTGTTTTGTTCTGTTTTTTTTCTTTTTTGTGATGTAGTGTTTGACCATGTTTTCTATGAAATGGACAGTTTCCATTGTTCTTTAGATGTGTGTGAAGAGTAATGATTGTGTGGAAGGGGTCTTTGTCCCTAATCGAGACACATTAATTTGTATGTGATTAAACCCACATGGGAAAGTCAGTTCCTCCCAAAGATCACAATATCTTGACATGGAGGAAGGGACTCCCAAATCCAAATGACCGGACAATACGACCTTTATATGTTTGACTGATTACTAGAAAAATAAGTGTTTCTCGATGTCGATGAGGTCTACTCATGGGAGGTATCTTAAATGTGGTTGTTCGGACCCCTTTCTTTTCTTCAGGTTTATCCTCAAATTCTTGAGGATGAGAATAGTTTGAGAGGTATCTGATGTAATGGCATGGACCCTCGTCTTCTAGTACATTTCCAAATACTTGGTTCCCCGAAATGGCTCCACTATCATGGTGGAACCTTCACTGTGGCACCGCTTGCAGTGTCGCACCGAATCGGTGGCACCATCACAGTTTCCCACCGAAACGGTGGCACCATCATGGTCACACACCCTAATGGATGCACCATCATGGTAACACACCGAAATGGTGAAACCACTTTATAGTGTCTCACCGGCCCGGTGGCCCCGTTACGGTGGTACCATCATTGAATTTTATATCCCTAAAATTCCTTATGTAATGATTTAATCTCATGAGACATGTTAATTTCATAATTAACTAGTCTATACCTCGTATAAAAAGAAATATGAATATAAAAAATGGAATCTATATACAAACTCCCACTGAAGTAATTAGCAATAGTCCCAAAATAAGTCACATTGATCCACTCACACATTTTATTTATTTTTCACTATAAATATTAACAAATTAGGTCATCAACATCGATCCCACATTATCACCAAGGAATAAAAACCCCCTAAGGGGACAGTTGTAGGAGGAATTTGATTGGTTATATAATGTATAATGACATAGTTATACACTAAACCAAATGGAATAAACTATATTTGAAGATGAAACTAAACATGAATTCACATGAATCGATGGTTTTCATTTAACAGTGAGAGCCTTAAAAAATGTATGAATACTATTCCATAAAAGAGAAAGAAATATCAAAAAAAATAAAACAAAATATAGAATCAGTTCCCATGTGGAATCCCACTGACAAGTCCATCACCATCTATATCTATAAAAAATAACAATATAAAACCAATTAATAAAAATATCGTGTAATTAAAATGATTCATACAATAATAATCACCATTAGTTTGATATTACTATTGAAATGTAAAAAAATGAATGATGGGGGTCATTGGTGACCGACCTAACAACCATAACAATATTATTATAACAAGTACTAATCTAGGAAAATAAACCCTCCATAACACAATAACCCTATATTATAACACCTATTTCATACTTATTATGATCACATAACATCTAAATGTTGAACAAGGTTAATATTTATGATCTTATAATTAAAATTTGATAAGTATAAATAAAATAATATAAAGAAATATAATGATGTCTGCATATATTCTGGATTTCATTTTAGGAGATTGTATTCATTAATAAGCCTAAATGCACCCAAAATAAATTATATCAATCAATAGTAAATCATACAAAAAATTGTACATGAGTATAACTAATTAATTTCAGTATTTAGGGTTTTATTAATCCACCATAGTCTCTGGCTATACGCAATTCAACAAACCTTGACAAGCCCTACATTTTTGACAATTAACAGTGTATGATCAGAATTTCAATATTTTTACAAAATAGAAATGACCCCATCAAACCTCATTAACAATGACCACCCTAGATCACATAACATAATTAACTGATAAAATACCATGAAATAACCCTATGTTCTATATGTCTCGCTAATCCTTGGTCTAAAATATAATGACCCATAGTCTAAATGTCTCCCAGGATCCGAACCAACAATTAAATGAAACCCCAAGTCTACAAGTCCCATTATCTACCTTATTTTGTATAAAGACCCAAATAGGACATACATATGAATTTCATTAATTCTAGAAAACCATACATTAATTACCCATTTCAAAATGGATATGTTTAGGGTCTTGATAAATTAGGATATTATTATTATACAAATACAAGTATAACTATAAAAGTTATATGTTATATTCTTAATAATCCTTTAATAATTAAATCATGATGATATTAATACATATGATCACATAGAGACGTATATTAAATATCTTTTTTTTAAAATATATGTATGAATAGGGGAACATTGAATGAAATGGAAACATAAATAAATATAAGTACCTGAATGGTTATAAATTTTATATCACTTAAAAATCATGGGATCATAATCAAAAAATTGAAATCATATCAATAAGGAATGAAATGTGTAAAATAAAAAATAATTAATCATAATAATAATATGGAAAGTGTTAGGTCTATGAAAATATATTTTATTTGGAATTGGTTCTCTACCCAATCCTCATGAAAAATGTCTCATGAGATTAAGTCATTACATAATGAATATGAGGGATATCAAATTCCATGAAAATCCTTCACATCATTATTTACAGAAATGATGTATGCCACATACAAAATTAAGGATAGAATGATCATGTATAAATTAATTGTCTTAATATAGGAAATCAATGATGAAATTTAAATGGGTTTTATAACTATTAAATATATCAGAACATATCTGCAAACTAGATGTAATCATCTGAAAGAGTGGTGTGTAATCATGATAATCAACATAATGTATTACGATACATCAAATATAAAAACATGTTAAATTATAATCATTTATAAGTGTAATATGGGATATAAAAGAGATAATGAAACTCCAGTTTTGTATTTGGAATAAATAAATTTGGGAATTGAGATGAGTTTTTCATAGAAATTATATCACATGTGAAGAATGAAATAACCAACAAAACGTAAAATAAATGGATGAAATATAAATCTGTAGAAAAAAATTTGTAGAATAGATATAGAAAAAAAATCCTACACATTTTTTAGAAATGGAATCCAGAACCCTATGATTTTTTATTATATTTAGAATATAGTTTCCTGTTAAACACCATGTATAATAATTTATTTATGTTAGGTTGATTCAAAAAATATGAAATCCAATGAACATATTTGGGCTCACCTTCTCTCAAAACCCAATCTAATTTTCAAAAAAGTATAATGAATATTATTGATTTTCATAGGATGATAACAAGTTATAATTGAATAAATAAAACTTCTTTTGAATAATTCAGTCAGATATATTATAAATCCTATTGATTTATTCCAACTCGTTACCCAATATATCAATTCTATATGTTAGATAAGTAATCTATATAAAATATTAATGTAGGAAAATTCCCACAACCAAAAAAGTTAAAAGGCCGATCGATAAAACTTTTTAATGAAAGATACATAAGAAATAAACAGAATAAAATCATTTAAAAATCAAAGACAACTAATATTTGTAGATAAAAAATAAAAAACATTAAATTATAACAAAATGGGAAGAGATTTCTGATGAGGCTTGATCCATGATAAATGTCATATGAAATAACCAAAATATGATTTCATACCACAACATCCCATATAATCAGTAAAAGTTCTCTATTTCAACTTATATCCAGTAAAATTTCAAAATAAATCCATTTTTCAATCACTATGACTAGTGCTTAAAATCTTCCACCTTCATTATAGATGATGGAAATACATACGCTGAATGGTGTTTGTAGGGTGTAAACAATGTTACTAAATACAATTCTATAAAACAATTCATGTATTCCCTTTTAAAATTAAACAATTATATGGTAGTTTTATGACAAATATCTGAATATATATTTTCAAATATTTAAATATAACAAAGAAGAGAATGATTGATACATATTTGAGGAATAAATTTATATAAAATTAATGAAGTATTGAGAATGTGTAATAATGTTAAAGTAGAATATAAAATATCTATTAAAAATAATTGAGCATCATCCTTTTAAAATAACATAATTATCCACTAATTCTAAAATACCTTGATATTTTTATTTGTGTTACCAAAAATTACAAAACATAAATTATATTAAATTTATAAAAACAGATGTAAAATTAGTAACCCAGAACATGAAATACAAACAGTCATCATGTGAAGGAACTAGGGACAAAATTTTATGTAGAACTAGTATCCACATACTAAAATATAAACATCCCAATGGAAAAAATAATATAATAGGAGAATACATATTATGAATTAACATGTGGATCTAGAGCTAATAAATTGATATATATATATATATATCTGTGTGTGTTAATGTTGTTTAATATATGCTAATGTGGACTAGTGAAGGTCATTATCAACTAATATCAATTAGAAATTATTTCCTTATACACAATAATAGACCCATAAGGGGTAATATAAAGATATAAATTAGATATAGAAAAATTTTCAAATAATTTATATACATGATAGGAGGTATAGAAGCACCAAATAGTCCAACTGTTCTTGTAATTATTATGTGAAACATGCGAAAGGATCTCTCATTTTTACGCATGTTTATTGATTTTAAATATATTATTTTATATTTTTAATAATATAATACATAACTCATTAATCACCACATTCATATTAAAACAGAATTATTTATCTAAAAATAGTAATATAAGCGCCTTTATAAAAAAATCAATAATTATTTTCATTGATATGATATAATCACATTTGTAAGGCCTAACACCAATGTATCCCCATGGTTTCATTTTAAAATTATTTCTATAGTTCATTATAATATCTTTTAAGCTAACCCAAAATCATTTCCAACTATTACATAAAACTCCATTAAATGAATTATTTAAACACCTTAATAGAATTCAATAATCCAATCAAAACAAATAATTTTTAGGAATGCACTATATTATATTAAATACCCAAAATTTTTATAAAAAAAAATTAAAATAACAATGCATTCATGGTTTCTTAAATTCAAAATTTTGAATAGAGTTTTTGATAACACAACCATGTTAATAGAAAAAAGCCTTCTTTATCCGAACAACACTAATGGACATTATTTTAGTGGTTCATAAGAAATAATTAAATATTGAATCCAATAACATATTAAATATAACTCTCTCTATATATAATAATTAATAAATAAAACCACTTTTTATTCTAGAGTCATAATGTATAAAAGAACATAGATATAGGGGGAACATATTGTTATTATAAAGGAACAAGTATTTTACAATTTAAAAAATATTTATTTAAATAGTGAAATCATTAAGGAAGATAAATGGTAAATCATTATATCTTATTTTTGAAGCACTCACTAAACCCCTTTTATTTAATTGATGAAAAATAAAATTTTTTCTTTTTAAAAACATCATATGTGAACTAGTTTCATTAAATATAATCTTAGTCATTTTAAAGTATAAACCCACAGTGAATAAAAATGTATGTAGAACAAAAATAAAAATAAATTAGTCCAATGAAAATAATTATAATATAAAATTTTTGTTTTTGATGGAATCATGATATTGAAATCCATGTAAGTATTAGTTTTATAAAAGAAGAAATATTTATGAATTCACCAGCCATGAATGATGAATCCATTATTGAATGGTATTTAATCACAAAAAAATATAATTGTTGAGCCATATATGACCATTATAAATTGAATAATGGAGAGATAGAAACATAATTTTCATAAAAAATAGAAACTAATTTCCTCCATATCCGTGGGAGAGAATGAAAAAGTTGGAGGGAAGAAGGAAATGAGAAAAGCAGAGGATGGTATATTTTGAAAAAATTTCCAAAATGTTTTTCACATTCTAAATAATATTGAATTATATAGAAGGGGAGAAGTAGATACCATTATGGTATCCAAAAAAACATCAAAATTGAACATGGAAAGAAATATAGGGTGTGGAAATAAAATCTAGGCACTAAAATTTAAACACATCAGGGGATTCCAAATACACATGGGGATATTGTAGGGGATGGAATCCAATGTAGTTTACCCATGAATTATATTTCCCTCGGAGGGGTCTCTCATAAATAATCCATGATATATTTTAAAACCCATTAAATTAAACTTTGTAACATTGAGAATATAATTCAGTTAGTTACTATTACTACTGTAAATTCTTCACTCTCGTGTAATGTTATCTTTCCAGAACAAAAAACTATTCTGAGCATTCCATGAACCCCCAAACTTCAATTTACCACATATCCAGTTATATTACCTTATATATAGTTATTATAAATTATTATATCCAATAAAAACAATAAAAAGGGTGTTAAAAATTCTTCCCACAAAAAATTATTTCATACTACAAAATTCCCAAATACATTCCTTGGCAGTGAACCCTAAATATAATCAAAAATAAATTCACATTCTTAAAATGAAAAAATAATGAAACATTAAAAGACAAAATATTCTTGTGGGGATCTATATACAATTTTTTTATTTCTTTAATATAAAATATAAAATGATATTCCAATGTCTAATTTTGAAATGAAAACTAAATTAAAATAAATTATAAACTGATGATCTTATAAATAAAACTGGAATTTAAATAATCAACATTATTTAATCAAAATAAATAATAACAAGTAACTTAATTATAAAGATATATAACAATTATAAAATGTAATTATTCAAAACAAAATTATTCAATTTTTATATATTTTTATAAGAAAATTCCTCGATAAAACCAAGAAATGATATTTGAAAAAACCAATTTTTTTATTTCAAAAAAAAATGATTAAATTTTATATAAAACTATTCAAAACCAAAACTCTATCTGGACACCATAAAATTTTACCATTCACCCAAATTATAATCAATATCAATCATATTTACTGAAACCAAAATAATTAAATTTTAAATCATAAATCCAATATGATAATCAACATTGAAATTAAAACAAAATCAAGGAAATATAAACTAAAAATCACATATAAATTCATTTTTAAATCGTTAAAAACTGAGAAATAATCTTATAGATATCTATATTCTATTTAAAAACCATTAACATTATTCAAACATTGATAAAATACAAAAATATTTTGTAAAAGAATTATAGAAATAAGAATGAAATTACCTTGATGAAATATAAATTTCATAGATGAAAAATTTCAACGAAAAACAAATAAAAATCCTCATAGATACTCTATAGCATGTGATTAAAATCTACGAGTCCTTATAATATTTCTTAAATTAAAATTTGAACCCATGTTAGTATTCCTCGATATCCCCTAATATTCGAATAATCAAAAAAATGGGTTGATCATAACCTCAATCATGACGTAACATCTGAGTTATTTTCATTAGATATAATATCTACTAAAATTAATATAATATAATAGACAAAAATTGTGCTATAATACCATTTCTAATCAAAAAACCATGTTTTAGATTTTACTATTACCTGATTTAGAACACTACAAGTCTTGAAGTATATCCCCAATCACCAAGGGCTAGAATCCACATCCAAGGGTTACAATATAATAAATTTGTAATTATTTATTCCCTACTAGGGACCTAACATGTCCCCTTAATTTTTTAGTAATTCCATCTATATAGAAAATGTAACTTAAAAAATGTTTGTTAAAAATTATTGAATATGAAAGAATTATATGGTTTAAAAAATTAATAGACCTAAGTATTAAACATAACCAATCAAGAAAACGTCATATATCACCACAAACTATACATGAACCAAAATGAAACTAAAAATAATAGCGACAAGGACTAAGAAACTCAATGACCCTTAACAGATTAGGTACATAATTAGACATAACCAAAATAAAAGAACATTCCAAGAAATCCCACATCATCATGATATGAAAACTATCTCTATTATCCAACAAAAACATACCCAAAGTATGTACTAGTACAACCTGCTAAATTATTTGGTTCTAGGCTTCTTTCTGTATTTTAAATCAAATTAGAAGATACCCAACAGAGTGTTTGTTGGGTGTAAGGAATTTTTTTATATAGGATTCATACAAATAAATTATTCATGAACACTTTAAATTAAACCATGATATATTATTTTGGAAATAAATTTATGAAACTATATTTTATTTTATTTTCAAAATTAATTATGTATAATTATATCTTTTGGAAATTATATATGAATAAGTGAGCTATATAGATTTCATTGAACTAAATGAGAAAGTTAAATACTATAAAAGTAACTGAAAAATATTTACATTATTTTAAAACCAATAAGTATCTTTGAAAACTGAAAAAGTATTCAAGTTATAGAAATGTTCAACATTATTTCTGTTCAATGTGTTGACATTATTATTCCACTAGGGTTATAGTTACCACAATGGGAGGTAGAGAAATCAGTGTGGGTAATTTTTAGTAATTTAAAAACTACTCCATTTATTCTTTTCATCTATTTAGTGAATATATATATATATATATATATATATTCTCCAACATAATTTTCATTATTATAATATAAATAGGAAATTAAAAAATCTATGAACTCCAGGATTTATGAGGATCACTCCAATTTTGGGAGCATGTACATTGTGTATGGTTGTTTTTATCCCACTGGTGTATGGATGATATTATTCTATCCCGAATCAACTAATGGACAAGGTATAACCATGATAAATTTTTAATATATAACTAGTTTTATTAAATGAAGAAACAATATTCAATCCTATTAAGATCTATAACTGATAAGTCGTAGCATGAATACTAGAGTTGGTTGTCTATACATTGATGTATGAAAATAAATTGTAGGCTCAGGTATCTCTAAGAGTGTATAAATATGGTATTATTACATAGTCCATAAAAAACATATATGACTCCCTCTAGAAAAAATTCACAACTGGAAAATCTCACTTTCCATTTAGTCTGTACGATATACAAATATCATAGGCTATTCATCTAACTATTTAAGCCTATGTGTTCAACAATAGTTAGTATGTACTCCAATGTATATATTTTATCATTGTAATTCTTATTTAATATACCCTTATAATATTTTATCAAAGAAATTGGATATCTCCTCTTTTTTTATAACTGAATAATTTATTTCAATGTAAATTTTTTTAAGTCTCTCTATTCCCACCATATTCATATATTCTTTTTATATTTATATGACAAGATTTTAATGAAATTCAATAACTAACTAATCAAATATCTTTTTAAGGCATTGTAATAATATCTCTATAATTTTAAATACATTAAGTGAATCCCATGTGTTTTTACCATGATCTCTGAACTAAAAATTTATTTTTGGTGTGTAGTAACCATGCTCCTCAACAATAGTTCCACAGATACTGATTCTTATAAAAATAATATAGCTCTATGTTTATAACTACAAAACTACCATATATCTTATTTCCCAATAAATGTAACCTTTTCCACCATCTGATTTCCAACAATTATCACAATATAAATCCATCAATATTCAAAAATACATTTAAACCATTAATTTCTACTCTGAAAAGGAATCATATAGTGACATAGTTGTGGAGTGATGGATATTTTCATGTTATATGATTATTCGTTAATATAATGTATCAAATCATGATTATAACTGTGATTATGGTATTTATATCACTTCAACAATATATCTTGTATCATATTAATTATTTCTAATAACAATCTTTTCATACTTATTCCTCATTTATCTATAATGTATCCTATATTATGAACCAAAAAAATATTTCATTATATAATAAAATTTCCATTAATTTTCATTAAATTCACATTAAATTTCACCATTATATATGAGAATATGATTATTACACATTAGATGTTGAATTATACATATTCTAAAAAAAACATACAATTTTCTAAAAAAATTAAAGGCATACTTTCATAATATAGAGAGAACTACATCAACCTTTATATATCATATCGATTTCTACATCAACTATCAAATATGAATCAATAATTAAGAGTGACTATTATGCATCACCATTAAAATATGGATTACATTTATATATATGTACATTTTCATTTTACTGAAGATAAAATTCAGAAATAATAATAGAAATGTATAAATGACTTGTACACGTTATATATAGTGAAGATATTAAATCCCAATTTATAATCCACACAAAATCAAATAAACTTTATTATATATTCAAAATTACATTTATGTAAAGGTTTCTTTTACATATTTATAGTTTCTTACAACTCCAAGACCTTCAAAATTAATGAATATCTATCTAAATTAATTTTCAACTAATCAAAAATATCATAATTATTTACCGACATAATTAAATAGATTTTTTTAATTTTATAAAACACTATAAATATTTTTTAAAACATTTTAAAATCACTTGGAACTCAAATTATCATCCACACATAGTGAAATATAGAATTGTGTTCGTTTTTTAAATTTTGAATTATTGAAAATCATGTTTAATACTAATCTATATTTCTTCATTATATTATAATGGAAGATATATATCTATATAAAAATCAATCATCATACTAGATATTCATATGGATAGTCCATAGTAAAAATACAATCTAGATTTTTTTCATTAAAATAATCTAGTATCTCATATTCATAAAAGAATTGGAATATATAGAAACATCAATAATCTATATGATTATTCAAATAACAAATAAATTTTAAATCATTGAATGGATTTCCAAAAATATATCATGTAGCATAATATAAAATTAAATATATTTTTCCATATTCTTAATTGTAGTAACTCTATACCAATATCTATGTTTTTTTAATTAACATTCAATGATTATGACTAAATAAATACTGATCCTTTTTTGGGAACATAATTCTTCATTGGCTAAAGAAAACATATTTCTTGGATATATATTGAAATCATACATTTTGAAAAAACTAAAACATTAATCCCAATATGTCCAACACGCACATTATAAAAGATTACGGAAAATAAATTAAAAACAAATATTATAAAACAAATAAACCAAAACCTTGAATATAAATTGTCACAATGATAAAAACTATAAGAAATATAATAATCAACTACGGTTTTATATACACTATTTATAAAAATAGATTAACTATGTGTCATTAGAAAACAATTTCTATTATAAATAATAGAATTCAGTTTTTAAAACAACCACTAATTAATACTTATTATGTCATCACCTAATCCCATTTCCATATTTCATCTCCTTTTTTAATCTAGTTTTTTATATCTTTCCCATTATATCATATAATAAATCATCTAGATCACATCCCCATTATGTGAGCATTCTTCATTATTTCATGTCTATTTTTTTGATCCTAAAAGTTGTTTCATCAGAGTGAATGGAAAGTTCCTCATTCTCTTTATTATTTTATAATTTAATTTATCCAATCCACTAAAATTTTGTTAGAATTTAAATATTGAAAAATATAGTACTTATTTTATTATATTTTTATCACTGATGGTATTTTTTGATGTTGATGTGTGCATATTGGATTGGTTTGTTGTGTTTGGGAATGGGAAATAGAATTTTATGGTTGAGTTTAGTGGCTTTATATGGATATAGGACATATTAAATTGGGGTCCATAATTTTTTTTTTGAAAAAACTAGACCTTTTAGATCCTCATTAATTGAGTTCTAAATGATTATTACCATATATTCGAGTGTCAATATTCTTTACTAGTTTTTAGATTCAATCAACCTCAATTTTTCCATCTATTAGAATATCATAAATATTTTATTCCTTCATGACCCCTTTAAAAAATAAAATATATTAAAAAATTATATAATTCAAATTGATACCTAGTAATCCAAATTGAGTATTCCATGATAGTTCATTGATATTATTTTTAATATTTTAGTTTATATTTGTGGGATTTTGATTCACTAGTTGTAATAATGGGATTAGAAGACCACAATCTCTAAGAATTCAAATCAATACACAGCAAATTAGTTTAATTTAAAGATCCTAATGATCTTACAATTACATATTTTATTCCACATTTTTTTGAATAGTGAATATTTCCATATTATTAATACTAGAGGAATATTTAAATGATATAACCATATTAAAATATAATTTTATATGAAATTTATAGATGTTAAAATTTGATACTAGTTTAATATTATGATTCCAATTTGTAGAATGTTATGTTATTATTGGAAATTAAATAAAAAATGATAAATGAAACTCATAATGAGTGTTGAAGAATTGTTTTGAATAAGTATTTGTCTGAATATATCAATATGTGTTGAGGTTTTAATTATGATTTTGATTTGTTGTTCCAAAATTCTAAAGACTTATATCCATTAGTATATAATGTGTAAAACATATAAAAGAATAATATGAATGAGATGGTTGACTATCTTTGTTGTAACTATTATGGAATGTTATTGGGAAACTATTTTGATTTATACTTTTATAATAAATATTATTATCCCACACTAATAACCATGGAGGAAAGAGGTAATTGCTTATAAGGGAAGTAAACTCCTCATTAGATAGCATGGGTGGAAGGTGGTTTCTAACATTCTATCATGCTTCTATAGGGGATTATGAGAGTATAGATGGGCTACCATGTGGGGATTCCCAAGAGTTAAACTATTTCTAGAAGTAGGCAGTTCTAGATGGCATCAGGAGAAGACTGCATTACAATCCTCTGTTTGGTTGTGGATGTACTTTGTTATTAATGGTTTTTTATAAATTATTGAAAATTATATGTGGAACTACGGTGGCATGATACTATTCATTAAAAATTAATAATACATAAATAGTTATTGTTGTGCGATCTATTATCTTCATTCCTTATGAGATTAATAGGTGTCATATTCTATATTTTATTGGAGGAAACGACTTGTTTTTTATTAAACTTCTTCTGGATTTGATTGTCTCAACATCTGATTTTTCAAAAAGAAGATTGTGAGATACATTTTAACATTATGGTTATTTTAATATGATAAACATCATATGAAACATCATTTCATGATAGATAGTTTCTTAATACATCATGATATTATATAGATAAATGATTCATTTTGGTAACATTGATTCTCATAGACATGAAGCTTTGGATAAGGTAGTGCATGTAATATTATTATATGGTCAACATGATTTATGTTAGTGTAGAATTAATAAATAAATACCCATAGGGAAGTCATTTTATATTTGAGATAAATGCATGTGAAAATGATTTTTTCAGAGTGAGACAAATCAGTGATGGTTCTCTGAATTCATGGATATTTTCCATGATATTGTGATATGGTTTTAAAATCATATATGTTCTCATGATGTCATTTTTTATTCCATGAACAATTGTTGACATCCACTAATTTATGTAAATAAGAAACTATGAGTTCTGTGTGGTTCTAATATTAATTATGTACAATAATTTGTATAAAATTTCACTCGATATAGTAAAAGAGTCTATTTGTGGTTTTCAATTGAAGATCTACATGAATGTGATGTTATGCATTCTGGAGGTATTGTGAAATAGTACATGTTCTTGAGTTATTTGAAACGAATAAATATTTCAATAGAAAGACCCATTCCATCTTCTGTTATATGAGGACTCAGTGGGATTTCATGATATACTTGTGTGAATGAAAAAGTTGATGTTGTGAGACACTGTTGCAAGGTGTTCTTGTGTGATGAGATAACGAATCAAGTCCAATGAGTTATGAAAATAAAAAAAATGTTCATAAAAATTAATTATGCATGTTAAGTGTGCATGAATACCAAAATAATAAATGAATAACTAGGGACTATATTGGTCATTTGGTAGTTTCACATAATAAATTGATTAATTTCATGAATTGAATTTTATATGCCTGAGGTTTGTGAAATGAACATTTAATATATATTTCATAATAAGTTCATAGTGTGTTTTGAATAACATTATATAATTATAATAGGAGAATTTTAAATCTATGTTATTAGTGTATTATGTTTAGTGTGGATCATGGAAGATCAATGAAAATTCGGTGAGTTTGATACTTCATATAGAAGGAATCATATCATGAGTAGTGTTCCATTAAGGAATCTGACCATCTATAGCTGATCAGATATACCTGAGAAGAAACAAAATACATGAATATGATATTTAATTTTAAGTGATCTAATGTGATTAATAAATATTGTGGATGAGGATTATAAATTGATATTTCTACAATGGATATATTTTTATAAAGAAGACTACTTCTGTTGGAGATTCTAACTAGTTAATGGAATATTTTGATATGGGGATGGGTGGTTCTAACAAATCATTATTTAGAAGGTGTAGTTGGGGGGTCTAACTAACTATGGAAGGCTTATTGGAGAGGGGGTATAATAATATTGTTATTTGGTTTTTCTAACCCATTACAATTGTAATGAACCCTGATTATAGTAGACAATCTATGATGGGGGGTCAAATGAACATGCCATGGAGTGGGTATTTATTATAAACCATTTAAATAAATTTGATCTATTATATCATAGATATATTTTCATTGAAGGAGTTTTAGAGGATTAATTATGTGTGTTCAGGACTTTAATTATCCGCATAGGAAGAATTAAAAGATAACTAATTTGTAAAAATATTTCACCACAAACTCACCACCCCAACTCATTTGTACATGAACGATCCTTGAACAGTAACATTGGTATCATATAAAGGTGACTTATGAACTTCAGATAACATTAAAAGAAATTTAGAAATTTAATTTAGTGAATATTATTGGAATTCCAACATTATAAGGCATGAAGTACCATACCAAGAGGACTAATATGCATCCTTACATTATATTTCACAGCCTAGAACAAAATGATGGTGCAATAGTGGTCTTCGTACCTATTTATGATGAATTTTCTATGACTAAATCTAATAAGAGAAATATGGAAGTTTATAGAATTGATTATAATGAAATTTTAATTTTTCCAATTAGAACAAGTATTCACTAATGTGATGTGTCCCAAAATTTCCATGGATGTCTAGGAAAAAGAAAGAAGATGTTTGGAAGGAAATATTATATTCCAAAAAATACAAGTCCAAAATCTTTATAAGGAACATTAATGATCAAACATATGGATGATAAATATACTATTGAAAATTAATATAAACAATAAAAATTATTTTCACCAATATCATAGGCTTTCATGTGATGTTTGATGATATTACTTGTGACAACCAGGTCCCGGTTACAGCACAGGCACCCCGCCTTAACCTGGTCGTCGGGTCCTGGCCAACCAGGTACCACCAGTTGCCCCGCAGACACGTGGGGCCCACCCCAGGGTCCACCCACATGCCTGAACGGGTTATCTGACTAATGACAGTTCCCACAGGCCAACACATGTCCCTTCCAGTGTGCTTTGTCCTCACTCGCACACACCCTGAGAAACTTCCCAGGAGGTCACCCATCCTGATCACTACTCCAGGCCAAGCACGCTTAACTGTGGAGTTCTAATCAAACAGGCTCTCGAAAAGGAAGGTGCACCTTGTTGACATGAGTCATATCATTTAGTCATTTGACCCTTTATCATTTGTGGATGTTACAATAATATTATGAATAATCGAATGAGAAATTTACCAATTAGATATGACTGAAATTTATCATCTCTATATGATCAAGGGGATCCATCATTGGATAAAAATTAAAATGTTCTCATAGAATATGAAATGAAAAAAGAGATATCATTCAAGAAGAAGGAAAGAGATGAGATGGTCTTTGAAGACATGATAATGGGTAATAGTATAATCAATTAATAACCGAAATCATTGTTCAATGAGGACACAAAATATGAATATGAATTGATTCAAATGATGGCCTTTTTAGAATAATTTTAAAAAAGGGGAATATGGATTGAAAATGGACAACTAACACTGAATTGATGAAATTTTCAGAATAGTGGTCATTTTAAAAGTAACAATCCGATGACGAATGATGATGACATTATCTCAAATGAAGAGGATAAAAAGTGCTACAAATATATATTGAGGAATTATACAAAATTGTTTTACATTCATGAATAGATATAATATGATTAGATAAAAAGAAAAAATTTAATCATCAAGACATCGATAATAATTTGGAATATGTTATAAGAATAATATTTTTATTAAGGGAAAATAAAATAAATTTAGAAACTCATTCGATGGTGATGAATGTGATGATAGAACTAACATTGAATGGATTTTAAAATAAAATAGAGAAGTTACACTTGAGTAAAATATAACAATCATGAGTGAATCTAAAAATATAAAGAATGAAATTGGAAAGATATCCTTTGAGAATAAAGAATGTATCATGAAATTAGAGATTCATCTTAATTAAATAATTAAAAATAATAAGAAGATAGATGATTTTGATTGAAATTTGATATATTCTTAAAAGTAATATCTTGAAAAGAATAAATCTATAGTTGATGATGTAATGAAAAAAACTGATATTCATTTGATGAATTTTTGAAATTGGTGAATGATGTTTAAGAATTAATTATTGACAAATAGGAAGAATTATCTAAGACACACTCTATGTTCATTATATCTAAATATATGTCGAAGAAGATGATAGAAGACTTTTCCATTGTTTTGGAGAATAATAGTGAATCTTCTATTGTTTTGGAGATGAAGGGTCCATAGAAAAAGTATGATTTTGGACCAAATAAATATCAATGTATATATTTTATTTCTAATTGTGCATGCTTGAAAACAAGACCGGATCCAACTGATGAAAAATGAAAAATGGAAAAAATATCACCCAAACAAGAATTTTGTAATAATTCAACTATAAATATTCTTCCTAAGATTATATACTCGCAATCTGTGATATGAAAGACACTAAAATCATCATATCAGATCAACTATCAATTTGAATGATCTTGTTTTGTAATCTACTTATTGTGAGGTGGGGTGTATGGTAGTAAAGCTATTTAATGGTAGTATAACATAACACTACCAATAACATTTTAGGAATTAAGGGATATCATTTCTAAGAAGATGATATTAGATTATTAGGAAAACGATCATGTGACCAAGAAATAGTATAATCAATAAATATAGAATTTATATAAATATGTCAATGATGTTTTTGGTAGATGTCATCAAGATGATCAAAAATATGAGAAAATGGAGTTTATTTAGTATGTGAGATTAATGGCCATTCATATGATAAGATAGGTTCGATATCGAAGAAATATATAGTCACCAGTGAATTATTCTAGAATCTCATATAATTTTGAAAAATCAATTGAATTTTGAAGAAAAAGTAAATAATGTGGTGATAGTAGATGAAATGTATGTTAATGAGAAGTCAACTAAAATGGATTACCTGAAAATTATAATGTGTAAAATGTCTAAGGAAATTTTTCATGGCACAAAAAATTGTATGATGATCATAACATCCCAACACATGAAGATATACGATTTCAAATTTTATGTTAAAAGTATGAAAGAAAAGGTAAGGGTGAGTGAAAACTCTAAGCCTATTTACAATTTAGAAGGAATAAATAGGGCCATATTTATTCAATTTTATATATTATTTATCACTAACATTGTGTTAATTTAATGTTATTTATGTTTTCCTTGCGGGGGAGAATATATGGTTTGAAGTTGTATAATTGCTTTCTTCTTCTTTCACATAAACATTCTGATTTTTATTGAGATGCATGGATCAAATATCATTTCAATATTTCTCATATATCCAATATATTGAGGTTTTTTAAACAATATGTTTGATAGTATCACATTATAGAATTTTAATATCCTTGATTCTTTGGTGATAGAAGCTTTGTTTTCTACAACAGGTTTTCACATGTACTCGTAATGTTTATTAATAAAAAGCACATTTATTTTTTTGAGTTCTGTTTAATTCATTGAGAAGAAAATGAATTTAAGGAGTAAACTATAGAAGTATGAACTCCTTAATACAAAATTACATTAATTTCCAATATATGGGAGTAATAAAAGAAAAAATATTGAAATTAGATAGTTTAAAATATATAAAAATGTGGTAATGATGTTTCATTTTAGTTAATTAAATTTTTGGTCAATAAATCATTTTAATATGTTGTCAGTATCTTTCGAGGGATATAATTGCCTTCATTTATGTGTTATTATTAAATTTCAAATTCATTGGTCAATTAGGATTTATTTAGTGCAATATATAGGAGATGACAATTGCCATTACAAAGTGTATTTTTGAATATTATTCTCACGTTGGAATGGGTAACTCTTTTATTTTATATTTTCCCAATAAAAATTGGCCCCCAAAACTAGCCAACCACAGAGAACCACAACCACTACATTAGTGGGTGGTAATCTCCTAGACTGTCAGTATGTGTGGAAGTGGGTGTGAAACTGAATAGTGCTCCCACATAGAGGATTTAGACACCATAAGTGGACTACAATGAGGATCATCATGACAAAAAATAGGTTCACAACATGAGTAAGTCCCAACAAGCATCTAGAGCATAAACCATTACATTCTTCTTGATTGATAATGATGATTTTGGGACAAAAGGAATCACATTAATTCTTGTAGAGTTGATCTGGAACTGAAAATTTATTTATATTTTTATTGTATATTAATAATAATGAATGAAAAATGGTTATGAGATCTGTTATCTCAGATTCATCTGATCTCCATTATGGTCATCTTCTACAATCGATTCAATAAAATTATATTCATAAGGACTACTATTTTTAGAGATATGAATTTTGTGGTGTTCAATTGATTGAGTCTAAAATTATGAGCAGAATTTGATCTTATTGATGTTTCTAATATGATAAAACCAAAATTAAACGTCATTTTTATGAATGATTGACGGTAAAACTGTTGAGAATCGGCACAGAGATATGGTTTTATTTTAATGTAGATTATCATAGTCACGATTTACATGTTATGTAATTATGTATAATATTTTTTGGTTTTGAGAGTGTGATGCTTCAATTAATAATTAGTCTATAAATACCCATTATATCTTATTTTTATTGTGTGGTGAAAAAATCAATGACAGAGTATTTTAAAGTGAAACAATGAAGAGTAAGTTATTTGAATTCAAGGATAGTTTCCAATCACATAATCTATTCATTCAAAATCCTATACATTTAAATAAGAGTTACTTATTACATGAACTAGTTTAGAAATCCATGGTGTTAAATGATTAAACAACCATATTTTCCACAAGCTTATGATATTGATGATTTTGTTGATGTATCAAAAATATACAATAGATACTATAATATTGGTTGTCCTGGGTTTTTGAATGATGATCTATATGGATAAAATGTTATGTATGATTGAGTAAAAGTGAAATAACCTATGATCCTGAGAACTCGAGAATGGAGGAATTAACGATGATAAATATCATCACTGTCTTTTTTCTGGAAGATAATGTTTTATATCACTGTATACTAGTGTAAATGAATAATTCAACTACTGAGAAACTATTTCTCAATATTATTGTTCTAGGAGATAATGAATCATAATAAGTGTGTTATTTTTTGTATATAATAATTAAAATACATTAAAATTATTCATTCATTATGCTTGGTGAATGAACATTAAAATTCTAAATTCTTATGAAGTGATAATCTAGTGCATTTGTGTTCTTTCACATAATAAATTAAATAATTCCATGAATTTTATTTAACATACATCATTTTTTTGGAAATGTAAATGAAATATATATTTCTTAATTAGTGTAAAGTGAGTCTAGATTGATACCAGATACATATAAATAAAAAATATCATTTATCATTTATTGGTGTATTGAGATAAACCCTGATCACTAAAGATCAGTGAATAATCAATGAGGCTAGGATATCAGACAAAATGAATCACAACCCTAGTAGTTCTCTTATAATATAATACACCATCCACTTGTGATAAAAAATCAATGAGAAGGAACAAAAAAATTGAAAAGGGGCTGGAGTTGTACATGATAATGTTTAATATATTAATCCTATAGAGGATTATCTTCAAATGTTACTTCTACATTGGATCTCACTAACTAAAGAAGAGGTTGTTGGTGCAGGTTCTCTCCTTTTTCTTGACGATTGGGATGGGGGGTGTTCAAACGAACCATTGTGAAGAAATTGTAGTGGGGTGGTATATCCAATTGTTGTAGGCTTATTAGAGTTATGGGGTATAATTAGATTTTAATTAGGTGGGGGGTATATCTGTGTACTTTTATTATCTCCTTCCATTAATTTAGATGATATGTGTTTTGGTTGTAACCAACATAGAATGGAGTTGGTCATTGTAATGAAACAATTAAATACCTATGTTCTCAAACTTCATTTTTATTATTTCTTCTAGGGTGTGTATGAGGATTAATGAAAATAAATCAAGACATTATTCGGTATTATAGGTTGAATTGAAATGGAAAAATTGAAGAAATAGCATACAACTGCTTCACCCATAACTAATGGTACCAAAAAATCCATGGACACTAGATTTTTTATGTTTTGAAGAATTGGATTTTAGGAAGATCATTGAGTAAAATTAGTATATATTATATTGTTAGTGGATGTGAACCTCAAATATAAAGATATGATATTCATTTAATTTTACTTTAAACTTTTCTAAATGCCAAATGGAGTTTATTTGTACATCACTCAAATAGTGTAATATAAAAATGGATTGAATTTTTTCTTAATGTTATACTCCATTTATAATTTATTTTCAAATCATTCTAACTGTTGAATTTTTAAAATGTTATAATTATGATTGGGACTCCACCTTACTAATTTATTCCACTCTTTTATCAGCCATTAAAATGTCTTCCCTTAAATAGTACTCATTAATAACATAATCAAAATACACCCGAATTTTTAGTATGAACAATTAATTATTTAATATATTAAATGATATATTTATGTTATAAAATAAATAATCATAATATTATATAATTATGATTATATTATATTCAAAAAAAATATTAAATAAAGTTTTTTGATTATTTTTTTGATATTATTGTGTCATAATTTCATTAAACATAAGTTTTTTTTAACATGGCTATATTAAATAAATTTCTGTGAAAATTTTTGTACATGTATATATATATATATATTATTTTATGTTCAGTCCATCCTTAATATATTTTTTATAATATATTTATATAATTAATCTTTGTAGAGTATTTTCAAAAGAAAATTTATATCTTGTATATCATGTTCTCACTTGTTTTATATTTTAATTTGAATTTCAAATTTATGAAAAAAATGTTTAATGAAATTATCTATTGTATCATTGAACCTATGATATCTGATGACCCATATGATACAGTTCAACTTATATTAGGTACACTCGATACTTTTATTATCATCCCTCTTCTTTTATTTGATTCTTCCGGATATGATTCCATATTAATTAGTTATACTCCCTATTTCAATTTTGATGACATTGGATTTATGGATACTGAATAGATTAGATGGATGAACTTAGGATAAATCAATAATTGATCATATGGGTACACAATTATCAACATTAGGGTAATGAAATTGGAAAATTATTTTCATTTAATTATTAAAGTTATAAAATAATTTAGAAAATATATATTATTATTTTTAATATATTTACTTAATAAATTCATATATATTCAAGATATAAAAGAACATTAAAATATTAAATTTTATAACAATGAAAAGTTTGTATGTATTTTTTCGATTTGAAATATTATAGGTGCATATAGAGGATATCAAAGTCTTAGATTGGAAGATAATGGTGTAGTTATGTTTCGAGAGGAGTTCTCATCCAATTTGGTATTGCGATTGGAAGTATATTCCCAAAAATTTGTAGAATGATCATATTCATAAAAAATTAAAAGAAAGTAGAAATAAATTTTTTTATCTAATATTTATATAAAATGTAGGTATAATTTTTTCGGATTTAAAATATTTATATTATTTTCCATTATTGCGTGCTTAATGTCGTATTGAGTCAATTGAAATTGAAACGTTTGGGTAAATAGTAGATGGAAACGAAGTACAGGTTCCTGAGGGAGTTAAATAAAAACTTATTGAGTTTCCTTTAAATGTAAGAAAATGTACTCAAAAGGGTACATTAGGATAAGTGGAATTCATTTTTTTAAAATTAAACATTATAGTTTGCATTAGTTATTTTATATTATATTATATTAGTAAAATTATTTATATTTATTTAATATAATGTACATTTTTTATAATATTAACAATTTTATTTATTTATTTGTTTAAAAAACTAATCAAATAGTGAATCAAATTCATCCAATGAACATATATTTGAAAAAAGATATTCGATGGGATGTTTGGAGAATGTATTCTTCTTTCTATTTATTATATGTACATTTGTTGCATTTTATGTACTTCATTTTTTATATGTTTATATTAACTTATATAGTGATATAAGAGAAAGAAGATTCACATGTGGTTGGTAAAGATGAGTTTTGGGTTTATAAGAACATGAATATATATTGAAATTATATAAATGAACATGATATAAGAATCTAAGTAAAAATATAAATTACAATTAGGTTTTTTTTAAAATATATATAAGTTCCTAGTTTTTTTTTTCTATTTGATACATATAAATCCTTTTGAGCCATAAATAATATCCCACATAAATGAAATTTTCAATGTTTTTATAATGTATCATGATGGTCATTTGTACGTGTCGAGTTCTGGATCATCCCCCTCATGAGTCTTTAGGTGATACCATATTAATTCATTATAAATTCTCATTTATTGGATTGAGTATTATTATTAGTCTTCATCACTTAGAATAAAAAATAATAATAAAATATATGATACAAATATATAATTAGGTGGTATGATGGATTTATTATGGTGGGTAGTTGGTAGATGTAGGGAATGTATTGACTACACAATTTAATGGAATGATATAGATCATTACTGTAGATATTATATCCTCAATATGATAAACTAAACAAGTTTTAAATCTGTAAAAATTATTTTAAATTGATTATATAATTATGATAAATTTTTAATTAAATTCTGTATGTATACCTAATTATATGTAATTTATATTCTAAATTCCATTTAATATAGATTGTAGTTGAACCGATGGCATTATCTAATAGTTACATCTATATTGTTTATCATCTGGGGTTTTCCAACATGACAAATGGGATTTGCGTTGATGTTTGATTCCCCAGAATGTGTTGTATTTTAATCTTATATTTTAAATTTTTTTACATCATACAAATAAATTAAATATTGTTAATATTAGAAAATATTATTTTATAATGTATTCTATTTTTATATTATTTATGTTTTGTCTGTTTGAGTTCTAAAATGATTGAAATCTATACCCTATTGATATATTATTACATTATACTTAAGGTGGGATCATATTCGCAGATATATTATTGAAATATTTGTTAATATGCAATTCCCATTTTAACCGTCACTAATAATTAGTAAACTCCTAACATATATTTCTAATTTTTAACACCCCAAGCTTCCACCGTATGCTTCTCTTTGAATTATACAATAGCCTGTGTTGTACATAACTTCGAGTTCTAACACATCGGAACTAATCAAACAAGCTGTCATGAATAGTAAAACACAATTTTTAAAATTTATAAATTTTATCTTTCAAAATAGAATTAAATTTTATTTTTGGAGTATCGAAATTAGCTTAGGGTGATTTTTTTGTATTTTTCTGAAAACAACCAAATTTTTATGACAATTGAAAAATACTAAATTTTAATCAAAAAAACTTTTTTTAATAAAAGTCATTTATAGATTTAAATTATTAAATTGAGTTCTTTTTAAGTATTATTAGATTATATTTTTACCATTTAATCTAATTTTGGTCATTGGACATAATTTCACATTTAAACTTGACATAACCAAGTGTCAATTTTTTATAGTTATTGTTTCTTTAAAACATGCTTTTCGTTTTGACAATGACAGTTAATTTTAAATTAATTTCTGCCACTTCTCTGTATTGAATATAGAAAAATTGATTCCATATTTATAATATGGAGGTCCTAATTGTGTAAATAGGATGCTTTTATTTTTTGACATTTTGATTAATTACTGCGGTAAATATTTTATTTTTCATGGATAAAGGTTAAATTCTGTAAATAAGGGTAAACAAATAATATTATAATAATATTAAATTACCCTAAAACTTGTCTTAACCATATTTTCTGATACATTTAAGACCATCGACATATTTGGGTCGATTTTAGGACCCCATGGAGCTAATTAAAATGATAATGACACTTTATATTAATTATGTAAAGGTAAATAATAAAATGACATATGCATATATCTTTTAGTAATACAATTTTTACATAAGGTTATATATGTTATCTTTTCGACAATAAATATTACATAGAAATATAAAATTATTTCCTAAATAATGGTATTTTATTTATAATTTATAACATTTTATAATTAAATTTATTTATGACACAATAATGCAGCAGTATTTTCCTTATTAATGAAAGAATCAAATAATTGGTATTATAAATGTTATAATGAATATAATATGAATGTTTTGATGACATAAACTAATTTTATAGTTTAATATGACATGTTAGGATTGATTAAATTTATTTATTTTGGATTACTAATGTTTTTAAGAATTTAACAAAAATCATTTATTAAATTGTGTCAAAATTTACATAAAGGAATTTTTAAAGAAAATATTATATTAATAATTTATATAACATTCCTAAAAATCTAAGGTTCGGTAAAATGACTTATATAATGATATTTGTATCATTAATTAACCAGTTGGGGTTCACTTTGAATTCTATTGTATGTTTAATAACCATATAATAAAAAAGTACAAAGAGACATGGTAAATGTCAAACTATTTAACTAAGAGTTAAATGTAAAATATAAAGTTAATATGGTGACCGAAACTAATCTAAAACCTATTATTTTAGTGTTATTAAAGAATATCCCCACCATATACTTTATATAATTCATTTATGATCCATTAGAAACCGAAAATTATTTTATTATTAAATAATATTTCAAGCTTTTCCTAAGGTGCCCCTCACCCCTCTTATAATAGGCCCCACCCTTCCCTCAATTTCACACCTCAAAAGACTTTTTCCTCAGCCAAAAACTACCCAAATACCCTATAAATTGTACTAAACTCATCAAAGAGGCCCTACTTTAGGAAGAAATCCATTTTATGGAGCCCTTTTGATCAAATAAAAAGGAAGAACCCAAAGAAGAGTAAAATATTTCAACACCTCTTTCATGTAATTTCATTTCCCACTTCTTCATTATTTATTTTTTTCCATTATAAAATAATAAATCACGTATATTATTTATAATGTGATGTTATTAAAAATATGGTACATCAATATTCATTATTCTCTCCAGCCTTTGAATGACATGTCACTATACGTGCGTATGTATGGCTTACTGTCTCCACGTCATGGTGTAATTGTTATTCAATACACTATTTATTGGATAGGTATAATAATGATGTTTAATTGATGTAAAAAATAAATATAACATGATAATGATTCTTTATATATGATATAACATCCAATTATATATTATTTTAATATCAAAAAAATGATATTGTCACTCATGCATACGTACGGAGTACCGTCTCCACGAACGCGATGAGATTCATTCCCCATTTTATCCATTCAAGACTAACTTTTTTAGATGATTAAAAATAATGTTTAAATACTTAATATCATTCTGAATATGAATATGTTACATCCTATCCATAAGAAACATTAATTACATAACAAATCATATAAATTAAAACGAATCCGTTAACACCCGAAACGACGATAATACTAATATATTATTAAAAAAGAAATGTTAAATGATAATATAAGATATAATATTAATATATATGACTCATGTACAATTTAATATCAATTATTTCACCATTATACAGGAGGTTAACCTACTTTAGACGAAGGAAAAGTACATGGTAAGTGTTAATTCTACAATTTCTTCATCATCTGAGGTTATTTATATGTAATTATCTACTAGGACCTCATTATCATCCACATACATGTTTCATAAAAGTGTATTCCAAAAAAAATTACTATTTACTAAACTATGGTTTAAATTAATTTATACCCTTGTTTGACATTCTATAAAATGGTCTGAATGGAATCATTCTGTCATTTTCCAAACAAGGTAATTTATGACCTTTTCGACAAAATTAAAGTATTTTTTTTAACTTATACGGCGGGTGCAGCTATTTTATTATTTTATAACAACATCAAGGCATCCATTACAAGATTATAAGAATATTTCCAAAATTAAATTTTTTCTTTCATAATTACATGACTTGTGAATTATTTCATAATAGAAAGAGATATTTCTCTAATAATGTTTTGACTTCATCTTTTTTCAACATCCATTGATGGATTTTATGTTTATTAGATGTTGATTTATTATGATACAAAACATTCAAATTTTATTGAAGGTATTGTGATATGTTTTACTATGGATGTGTTATTTTATACCATTTATGGTTTATGGATAAATTATTTTCATTTTGTATACTAGTTTCAATACGAATGTTTATGTTATGTTTTGTCCTTTTAATATGAGTAATGAATTTGACTTATTATGTGACGGGTGGAGCCTGCTATAGCTACTCGATGCATCAGTTAGACTCATGAGACCAACTACTGTCTTGGCACAAGGCCTTGAGAAAATATTATTTGTAGTCTTGGCACAAGGCCTTGACTATGTGGTTATGAAGTCTGGAATTATGCATTCAATCATTATGAACGTTTCTATTGATATTGCATGCGATTATTTGACTATTAGAATATCCATGTGAGCATGTAAATGGAATTATTCTGATTTATATTTTTCATATTATACTATCGTTCAAGTTTAAAAGGATTTTGTTTTAGTTTTATACATTTCCTTCAATGTTTATGCTTATTTATGAATGATTCCTCTATATTGTCATCCTTACTGAGCAACTGAGCTCACCCCTTTCTATGCTTTTTTTTCCAGGATGCGAAGAATTATATTATGACTAACCTGTTGGGATTTTCATTGGTATATCAGTGTTTTCTATGGAAACAATGTTGTTGTAGTCTTCTATTTTATGATTTAATGTAATCTTTATTAATGTATATAGAACATCCAAGGCTACTAAACTAATCGGCATTTTGAGAATTACTCTTTTGTGACTTCTCCAATGATATGTAATAATGCACAAACGCTAGGATTATGGGGTCAGGGCATTACAGTTGGTATCAGAGAATGTTTATTAAAATCCTTTGAAACTAGATTTAGATAAAATCTGATTAGAAAACATATACCTATGATAGACATTGAGTATTAGTATATAAGAACTTCCTAGAATCGTGGTATTATAGAAGTTTTGCGAGTTTTCGAAGCAACACATCCATGTATGGATACAAGCAGGTAGAGGCAGCTCTGGCATAGATTACCTAGGGCTAAAACCCAAAAACACCGCTTTGATCTAGACTCGAATGGGAACTGGTGCATGACAATGGGCATTATTGTACTTTTGGTTATGAGACTCCCGGGGGATATGCATAGAATAATTCTCATTCTCATTAAGAACAATTATGTAGGGTTTATGAATATATACTTTCTAAAAGAGAAAAAAAATTATTATGGATTATATTCATAAAATGTTCAATTTATGTTAAGTGTTTTACATGTATTTAATAATGTATTTTTATTCATAAACTAATCTATTTTATGCTATTGTTTAGAAATTGCACCTAGTGAATGGAATGGAGACCATATCAACACACGTAATCCATGTAGGTATTTCCATCCTACTCAAGATAATTATAGTGGAGATGGTGATGCAACTGGTGCTGATCAGCTTATCACCATTCTGGGACAACTCACTCACGTCATGAATAAAAACCTTACCCGAATGGAGCATCCTGATCCATAGTGTAGAGGATCAATTTTTGATCACTTCATGAGGCAACAACCACCAACATTTAATGCGATTAGAAATCCATTGATATATGAGAAATGGATAAGTTCCTTAGAGAAAATATTTCATGCTTGGTGGAGCAGTGAAAGAGAAAAATATGTCATGGAAGTTTACCATCACATTGGAGATGCTGATCAATGGTGGTAATTGATTCAAAACACAAATGAAGATGATGAAGTATCAAATAAAGAATAGTTGGAGTTTTAAAAATATTTTCATAGTAAAACACTTTCATCCTGACCATCAAGCGGATATTGAAAGGCAATTTATGAGTCTGAGGCAAATAGAGGATGAGAATGTCTCAAAGTAAGAAGTTAACATTACACAGTTTGTGAGTTATGCAACTTATTATATATGTAACACATGAAGTAATATTCATCATTTCTTTTTTGGTATTAAACCATTTCTCCATTGATAATTGGTCTCAAACTCCTTCCCATCATACAAACACATTTTCTCATGCGCTATCAAGATAGAAAAAATAATTCTCTAAGTCTAATGACTTTAAAGAAAAGAAAGAGAAGAAGAGATCTGTTGAAAACTTTGAAATGGAAATAAGGGGAAGAAGAGAAAAGTTGAATATCAATCCTGTAGTAAATGTTAGAAGAAACACCCTGGTATATTCCTGAAGGGAATGGGTGTCTTTTACAAGTGTGGTGAAAGAAGCCACCAATCTCGTGATTGCAAGAGGAAGAAAGAGGTTGTCAATGTTGAATTCTACAATTGTAGATAAAGGGGTAATTATGCGAATGAATATTCTATATGTAAGGGGAAATTACCTCAGAAAAGGCCATGGGATCAGGGGAATGCTTAGGCTATCACTACTACTGAGGTTGAAGCTCTGAATGAAGTGGTGTCATGTAATTTAATGGTTTCCTCAAGTTTAGAAAATGCTTTATTTCATTCTAGATCATCACATTGTTTCATATCTTCCCAGTTTTCTAATAAAATTAGATATTTCCATTTTGATTTAACAAGGGATTTGTCAGTAAAAACTCTTAAGGGAAGCACCATTGCATTAATGTTTTTTTGATTCAGTTCCCATTAAGACATATAAAAGTTATTTATATGCAGATCGCATCTTCATACCCATGATTGGAATTGATATAATCCTTGGTATGGATTTTCTTTCATACCATGATGTGAAAATTTATTGTAAGAAGAAAGAGGATACAATTTTTGATGATGATAAGGAGTACCTTATCATTACAGCAAAAATTCCACCACCTAATTCTTATCTAGATCCACCCCAAGTAGCTCAACTAAATTCAATTATTGGGGAGGAAAAGAATGAAATAATGGTTGATGAGGAAAATAATGTTCAAGTAGAGGATGTACCAATTGTGAAAGAATATGTTGATGTAACACCCTAGGTAAATAAAGAATATGACATTTTTATATTTATCCATATTTGTGAATAAAATATTAATATAACTTTAAAGGGGATTCTATGCTCGATGGCGTACCCAACACGCAACAACGAGTTTCTTGGGAATCTTACGTTGCACTCTAATAATAAAATAATATTATTTTAAATGGTAGTTATCACCTAGCTGTTGTGATGGCGGGAATGAATAGAACTAAATAAAAAATGATTCTATATGTTTGAAAAATATTTTTACTTTTTACAATAAATTTTATAGGATTAAAAATGTGAATGAATCCAATTTTAAGCGTAAACATTCTAATATTCATTAAAAGGTCGATTAACCGCCTTTTGATGGCGAACCTCTTTTTAATCCACTTTTTGACAATTTTATGTGTTATGTTTGACAAAATAAAATTCTTCTTTAGAATCGGGACATCAAAATTTACTTTGTGTAAATTTTTTGTATTTTTCCAAAAAAGTTCAATTTTTAATGAATAGTGAAAATTGTTGTATTTTAATTCAAACCCTCTTTTTAATCTAATTTATTTATATTATTAGATTATCATTTGAATTGGTTTTAAAGTAAAATTAGAATATATTTTTACCATTTAATCCATTAGTGGTCATTGGAATTAATTTCACTTTGAAATCAGACTTAAACTAGTGTCAATCTTTTGATACATTTTGTTTCATAAAAACACGCTATTTGTTTTGACAATGGGAATTAATTATTAAATTAATTAATGCAACTTATATGTTTTTAATTTTTTAAAATAGACATTATTTTTTAATTCGGAATATCAAATATAGCTTAGGGTGAATTTTTGGTAATTTTCTAAAAAACATCAATTTTGATGAATTGTGAAACCACTAAGTGGTACTTATAAAAACTGATTTTCCATTTAAATGAAATTTTGCCATATTTGTGTTTTTAATTTCAAAAATCTTACATACATGGTTGTAATTGAGAAGTAAAATGTGGTTCAATGGGATTAGAATAATTTTTTGGTGAATAGTAACTTATTAAGTTTTTAATCGCGATTAAAGGTAATTTGTGTAGTTTAAGGTAAGAATAATGTTTTAATAAAATAAAATGACTTATACACATGTCCTACCCACATTGGATGTGTCATTGCCGACCTAGAAAATCCATGGGTCAACTTGGGGACCCCATGGAGCCACTTTGGTTGGAAAATGACATAAATACCTTTTTATTTAATGTTAAAGTAAAAAATGACACAAACATGAGATGTTTTACTAAAAGAATTTTTACATGGGGTTATACAAGTTATAATTTTGACTATAAATAGTCATTGGAATGATAAAAATATTTCCTACATCATATTATTTTTTTTTATAATTTTTAGACATTAAATAATTTAAATATTTATGACATCATGATGATGCAGCGATGACCTCATTATTTAACGATTTAAATAAAATGGAAAGATAATGTAAAATATAAGACCTACACATGTCAAAAACCTATTTTATGGGTGGATTTAAAACCTCTAGCACCTTATCCTAGAAACACCTTAATTAGGGACCATTAAAATCCGAAAATCATTATAAAATAAAGTACCATTTATTTACTTTCCAAGAGTGCCCCTCCTCTCCTCTTATAAAAGGCCCCCACCTCTACCTCCTTACCCACACTTCCAAAGCCTTTGTCTCGGCCACACTCTGCCCTTTTTGTCTCTCCACATCCCTCTATAACTCCTTGAAGCCTCAGATTGGGCAGATGTCTTCCCAAGGAAGCCTTTTAGCTCAAACCAAAGGGAGTTACCCAATTATAAGGTAATGTCTTCACTTGAGTCCTTTTGTTTTATTTTGCTTCTCCAACACCCTAAACTCTTTTTATTCATTTATTTTGTAACAAATCCAGTATCTTAAATATACTAAGATTTTTTATATGAATTATTTGAGCTACACTTACACACACCTACATCTAATGGTTAAAGAACATATTGTTTCCGTGGATGGTGAATTTCTGCCTCACGAAACGATGATTGTTCAACACTCATATATCACCTTCAAAGGTGACCATTAAAATGTCACTATATTTATATATTATATATAATATGTTTATGTTTTACTTAATCTTCTGTATTTTTCATTTATGGAATATCCTTTATGGTTACCATTATGAGTAAACACGATATCTTCATTTTAGGAAGTGCGGACAACCACCCCCTCAAAGTGATTTGATTCGTTAATGCCATATGTGGGACATATAAAGGATGTAATTAATGGTATTATATATTATATTATAATGGAATTATAATATACCTTTATATCATTATGATTACATTCTATAAAATACAAAATAGAAATGAAAGTAGCGTTTATGCGGACGTACGGTTTACTGTCTCCATGAACGGTGCATTTCATTTCTTACCTCTAAATGATTATGTAATATTATAAATGCATTTATATACTGGATATATATGATATATATGATATATAAATCATTATTATAACTCTGGATATAATGGATACATGAACAACTTGTAATTATAAAGAGCATATTTTGACTCAAGTACCAATGATCGTTTAAACGACCGTTATTAACTAAAATAAATACATAGTGTTCATGACATGGTAATAAGTGATATAAAAGGAATAATGAACTTGAAAAAGGTTCTTAAGTAAGTATAAATTAACTCAGGTTTATTATTCATGAGATTAAACAACTATCGAGTCAATTCGGACATTAGGTAGGGGATCATACTTTTCTTTTTCTTTTTAAGTACACTCTTTTATGTCAGTCCTTTTAAAGATCATATTTCTTGTTATTGGGATTTTCTTTTATATTACTCATACTGTAATTTTTATTTTCATATGATGAGAGACCCTATTCTCTCTCATCAATCCTTTTTGGAAGTTTTGAGTGGCGCCGTTAGGCTTCCTAATTTTCGTAAGAGATCTAACCTCTCTCCTTATTTTTAAGTACTCTCCTTTATGTCACTTCTTTTAAGCTCCTCTGTTTTATGTTGGGGGATGTTATTTTATATTCCTATTTCTGTAAACATTATGTTAATATGATGAGTGACCCTATTTGATCTCATCAATCCATTTTTGTAAGTTTTAAGTGGCATCGTTAGGCTGCCGAGTTTTCGTAAGTGATTTTTCATCTCACTTTTATTTCCATGAGATTTAAGCTACATTTGCCACAATTTCCATTGAGTGGTGTATGTACTGCCCATTATTTTACTCATTGTGTAATATACATTCATTTATGAGTATTTACATCAATTTTGTATTGTACTTCTTTCATGGGGTGTATGTTTCGAAAGAAACCCATGTCGTTAAGGGAACCTTTCACCCACCTCTTTTTAAAAGACTTCTTTTGTTATGTCTTTTAATTAACATACTACTATTTTGGGATATGTTCGTATATATCCTTATTGATTTAAATTTTATGTCCATGTGATGAGATACCCTTTTTATATCTCATCAACTCATTTTATGAATTTTGTAGTAACGTCGTTAGGCTATCATAATTTTGCAAGTGAACTCCTTAACCCATATTTGATTCTTTGGGATAATGTTTTACTCCTTGAATATGTCATTCTATGATTATCTGTGAATGTCCTGTGATTTTTTTACACTTAATAACCACTTATATTTTATGTATTCTTTTGTCACACATAATTATGTAACTAATTTATCCTTAATCCAAGGATACCGTCTTTGTATGGGAATTCGTCTCAATCTCCATTCATTGAGGCATATTTTGTTGTATACACAACTTTCATTTATACGGTGTATAAACCCCTTTGACTTTTATGTTTATTAAAAAGGAATATTTTTTCTATGAAGCGTTTACTAAATGAAAAAAGGAAATGTTTTTGTCATACGTATGCGGCAACAACGAATTCTCCGCCACTGTGACCATTATTTGAGTTTTGGATTCCTCTACAAGACATACCATCTTTTTAAAAGAAAAATAAATACCATGTTTTACTTTTATTTTATTTTGGTATTGAAAACGGTTTTCATAATGTTTTTATATCAATGTGTTGTATTGATATATTGTGATTGAAAGGTGGAAATGTTATGTTGCCTTTATGCATGTTTTATGTGATACGATTATGTTGTGGTTCTTGGGAATTATTATTAAGATGGTTGGTTCCGTGATAAACTAAGGGTGGGTGAGCCAGATATAGCTCTCCAATGCCTTGGGTAACGTGAAAGAGTGAAACGTTAAGGTTTCTTCGAAGAGATTTAGGGAATATACTGTGGTGGGTATTCCAAACGTAACCAAGAGGGTTACTCCCTACGTAAGAATGTTATGAATGCCCCATGTTACCTTTTATGTCTTATGATTTATATGATTTATTCATGGTTTAATGAGGTATGTTAAAGTGCCCATGTTTTATGGGTAATGTGTGATTTCATTCTTATGTATATATGAACTCATGTTTCCTGTCCATATTTTTTATAACCCTTACTGAGCTTTTTATGCTCATCCCATTTTTTTGAAATGTTTTTCACAGGTCAAGGGAAAGGTACATGATATGATGATAGTGTCAAGGAAGTTTCAAGAAAGAATCCATGATTTATTTTTTTAAATATGTTTCCGTCGATGGGAAAAAATGAATATTATCTTTTATGTAAACACTTTGTTTAAATGTGGAATGTAATGCAATTTTTATGATCTAATTCTCTAAAACTCTAAACCTGAAAAGATCCTTAGTGTGTAATCTTGTAATAAATCAAGATTAAGTAAGGTTTAAGGCTGGGGCCTTATAGTTGGTATCAAAGGTCGATTTAGATAACTTTAGAGGTTAGGTTATTCTTTAAGAATAAGTGACATTACCATAATGGTTAGGAATTCAGAAAGAGTCCTAGTTTTAGATAAAGTGAATAAGTAAGTATATCTTAGTGATGGTTTTGTTGATATACTCATATTGACCTTTTTGGTTTTAGTAAATGGCTGTATCTAGCAGGCACCAAAGTAACAGTGGATGTGAAGGAAACTGTGACAATTTTTTGAGCAAGCAACTAAATGATATGGGAGCTTCAATGAGAACTCTTGTGTTTATCCTCAACCAACTATTTGGAGTCATGATTGACCACCTAAACCTTTTTTATTTCTAAAAGGCATCATATATGCGAGAAACAAATCCCAACGGAACAACGGGTAATAATCATAAAGGTAAGTATGTTCAAAAACCTATGTGTCAATGATGTGGAAAGAAACAACTAGGAAAATGTTTCAAAGGGACCGAAATATGCTATAGATGTGGAAATGAAGGTCATAAAGCAAGAACCTGCCATGGAAAAAGGAAGCATCAAGTTGACTCGAGGAAAGGTAAAGAAGTTCTTTCTGAGGGATCAATTGAATGTTTTAAATGTGGTATTCATGGTCATTATGCAAACACATGTCCTATGAAGAAGTTTCGTGAATGGGATCACCAAGACAGTACAAATATTCGTTTACCAATACCTAATGCCATTCCGATTAAGGATGAAGAAACTGACAATAACCAATCAAAGGTATGGATTATTTCATAACTTTTGTTTTCCTATTTTGGAATCTTAGGATATGATTCATGATTTTGTTTGTAGGAAAGAAGTATTTCAGAATAAGTTGGAAAGGAATGGTTAATGGATCATGAAGAATGTTGAATGAGTAAGAAGTCAACATATAAGGTCTTTAGGAGTTATGGTGAAATTCTTAAGAGTATTAAGTCTCTTTTGATGATGGGGTTACATTAGATGATCTTTATAGTATGTGTAACCATGATGTTTAATATATAAAAATTTTATTCAAGGAATAGTTATCTATTCTTTTGTGGACATAGTTATAAAGAACCATTTGGGTTTATATGATCCTTACTATTGAGGTAATTATGGGTTACTATATGTTATGATGGAAGTAAATGGCATGAGATTAAATTGAGGTTAAATTATGTTATGGTTATTTTTGATGATTTTATCTCTTTTTGGGAATGATTTGAGAATTATATAGTTTTGGAAAAAGGACAACATGCAGACCGTGTGACAACCCGTTGTGTCGGACAAAGCTACGGGAATCGAACCCACAATCAAAGTGCAACTGGTATTTATCACCTACCACTGGACTACGTGAAGTCCCTGGTTAGTTTGACTCATTATTTTTAGTTAGATGATTTTATGAATTAAGAGTAAGTTGATTTTGGGTTATCTATGGAAATTTATTAACCTATCATGGAGGATATGTGATTAGGTTAATTACTTTTCAATACTATACATTAAGAGAAACTGATGTTGTTTGGAGATAAATGTTACTATTTAACTTGGAAGACTATGTGACTAAATCCTTCAAATATTTGGGTTTCAATCTTAGTTTGGTTTACTTTGAAGAATTTTATGGACAAATTGTTTATTGAATGGTCCTCTTTGAACTTTGGGTTTTTTTGGACAAATTTCGGAGATTAAGAATAGATCTTCTTTTTATAAAGGGTTATCCTTTTTTGGATTATCTAATCGTGTAATAACCTTTTTGTTTTTTGTTTTGGTTAATGTCTAAAGAAATGGGAAGTATATAGTTCCCTTTTGTGGATTAGGTGATTCTCTAGAAGTTGATTATAGTACTCTTAATGCGAATAAGTCTTCATAAATACTCGTCTTTTGTAGAAAATATGAGTTTGATTAAGGAATCAAGTAAAAGTTGAAAGTCAACATGATAAGTGATTATGTTTCCTTATGAATAAAGTCCTCAATAAAAAGTAACTTAAAATAAAAATATTGTCTATTAACTTTTCCTACTGGGAATCTAATAACGTTTAACCCATCACATGTTTTTGATTTTCTTATGGTTAACTTTCTCATAGAGATGTTTACTATCACTCTCCATCAGAACATGACCCTTTGTTTTTTTCTTCCATGTCCATGTTTTCTTACACGGAATCCTAGTATGGGTTAACTCGGGTGTCCTCTGTACTTATCTTTCTTTATTTTAAAGTGATTTTTTTACCGACTCTTGTACCGATTTGGGATTTTCAAGGATGTTTCCAAGCTCAATTTTAAAATTGCGAGGATGCAATTCCCAAAAGGGGGGAAGGATGTAACACCCCAGGTAAATAAAGAATATGACATTTTTATATTTATCCATATTTGTGAATAAAATATTAATATAACTTTAAAGGGGACGCTATGCTCGATGGCGTACCCAACACGCAACAACGAGTTTCTTGGGAATATTATGTTTCACTCTAATAATAAAATAATATTATTTTAAATGGTAGTTAACGCCTAGATGTTGTGATGGTGGGAATTAATAGAACTAAATAAAAAATTATTATATATGTATGTCAAATATTTTATGTTTTTACAATAAATGTTAGAGGATAAAAAATGCGAATGAATCCAATTTTAAGCGTAAACATTCTAATATTCTTTAAAAGGTCGATTAACCGCCTTTTGATGGCGAACCTCTTTTAAATACATTTTGTGACAATTTTATGTGTTACATTTGAAAAAATAAAATTCTTCTTTATAATCGGGACATCAAAATTTACTTTGTTTAAATTTTTGGTATTTTTCCGAAAAAGTTCAATTTTTAATAAATAGTGAAAAATGTTGTATTTTAATTCAAAACCTCTTTTTAATATAATTTATTTATATGATTATATTATCTTTTTAATTGGTTTTAAAGTGAAATTAGAATATATTTTTACCATTTAATCCAATAGTGGTCTTTGGAATTAATTTCACTTTGAAATCGGACTTAAACTAGTATCAATCTTTTGATACATTTTGTTTCATAAAAACGCGCTATTTGTTTTGATAGCGGGAATTAATTATTAAATTAATTAATGCAACTTATATGTTTTTAATTTTATAAAATAGACACATTTTTTTAATTCAGAATATCAAATATATCTTAGGGTGAATTTTTTGAAATTTTCTGAAAAACTTCAATTTTTGATGAATAGTGAAACCACTAAGTGGTACTTATAAAAACTGATTTTCCGTTTAAATGAAGTTTTTCCATCTTTGTGTTTTGAATTTAAAAAATCCGACATACATGGTTTTCATTAAGATGTTAAATTTGTTTCAATGGGATTAGAATAATTTTTCGGTGAATAGTAACTTATTAAGTTTTTAATCGCGATTAGAGGTTATTAGTGTAGTTTAAGGTAAGATTAATGTTTTAATAAAATGAAATGACCTAGACACATGTCCTACCCTCATTGGATGTGTCATGTATGAAGAATAAAATCCATGGGTCGACTTGGGGACCCCATGGAGCCACTTTGGTTGGAAAGTGACATAAATACATTTTTATTTAATGTTAAAGTAAAAATGACACAAACATGAAATGTTTTACTAAAACAATATTTAAAAGGGGTTATACAAGTCATATTTTTGCCTATAAATAGTCATTGGAAAAATATAAATATTTAATACATCATAGTATTTTTTTTTATAATTTTTTTCCATTAAATAAATTAAATTATTTATGACATCATGATGATGCAGTGATGACCTCATTATTTAACGATTTAAATAAAATGGAAAGATAATGTAAAATCGAAGACCTACACATGTCCAAAACCTATTGGATGGGTGGATTTATAACCCTTATCACCTTATCCTAGAAAAACCTCAATGTGGGACCATTAAAATCCGAAACTCATTCTAAAATAAAGTAACATTTATTTACATTCCAAGAGTGCCCCTCCTCTCCTCTTATAAAAGGCACCCACCTCTACCTCCTTACCCACACCTCCAATGTAACACCCCGAGATTTTATGAAAAATATTATTTTAATTTCATTAATGTCTTTTGTTGTATTCTACACCAAGATTACCTTGCGCTATACGCAACACCGTATTAGCTTGCAGTATACGCAACACTATTCTTGGACCGTGTTACACATAATTTTGATAATAGTTATTCTACGCAACATTGAGTATATATATATATATATTAAATGTATAAATGAAATATGGTTGGATTCTGTTATACGAAACAACGAAGGATTCTTTCACAACACGCAACCCTGACATGGCTTGCATTACACGCAATCGCGACCTTCCTCGATAGCGTGTGTTGTACGCAATACCGGGTTTTAATAAACAATGTTATATTATTATAATATTGTCATGAACTAGCTATTATGAATAGTATTAACTAAATTTTGAATTTTATAACATTATTATTCATCTTACACATTTCTAGAAGATGGTATAAGAACAAAATAATTTTTTCGGGTAAAATAAGTATTTTTCAAAAAATGCAGTTTTGCCGCCTTTGGATGGCGCACCCACTTTAAATCTGGTTTTTGACAAGTTTATAAGTTCAATTTGACAAAATAAAATTCTTCTTTGGAATCAAGAAATAAAAATTTACTTTGGATAAAATTTTCATATTATTCTGGTAACTTTCACATTTTAATTAATAGTAAAAACACGCTATATTTTAATTAAAAACAACATTTTTCATCGTAATATCTTATGTGGTTAAATTATAATATTTAATGGTTTTAAAGTATAAATAGAATATATTTTTACCATTTAATATAATGTATGTCATTAGCATTGATTTTACCGTGAATTCGTAAGTTAAATCAATTCAATCTTTTGCAATGTTTTAAACAAAAACCCGTTTTTATTCGACAACAGGATTAATTTTAATTTAATTTCTGCAACTTCTGTGTTTTGAATTTTAAAAAATGGATTCCATATTTGGAATCAGTGGGTCCAAATTATGTTAATAGGATACTTTTTATTTTTGGAAATTATGAATAGTAATTACGGTAAATTTTATTTACCATAGTTAAAGGTAAATCGGGTAATTAAGGGTAAATATAATATTTTAAAATTACCCTAACAAATGTCAAAATCCTATTGGATGACTAAAAAACGACCCATATCACCTAAGGGTCGTATTAGATTAATTTAATTAAATTTGTTCAATGAAAATAATTTAATTATTATTAAAACCAAAGAATGTGACAACATGTCACTTTCTTAAATTATATAAGTATAATAATTTTAATCTAGTGATAAACTTCATGAAACATCGATTATTAATAGTCTCCAGAAAGATAATACAATTATCTACATCATAGGAATTTATTTAGAATTTTTAGGGATTAAATAATTATCATTTATTATGACACAAAGATGACGCAGTAATTATCTTATTAATGAAATATTGACATAATTGATGTTATAAACACCACAATAAATGTAATTTGAGACTTTTTATGAATTAAACTAATATTATAGGTTACTATGATATATTAGTGTTGATTTAATCAACTTTTTTCGAACATATAATTCTGTTATGACTTTCACAAAAATCATATATCAAATAGTGTCAAAATTGACACAAAATAGTTTTTAAATCAAATATTATATTATTAATTATTATTTTATTTCTAAAAATCTAAGGTTCGGCCAAATGACTTATATAAGGATATATATATTAATAATAAACAATTTGGGGTTCGTTTGGCATGTTATTGTATGTTTATTAACCATATAGTGTAAGAAAACAAAAAGACACGGTAAAAGTTAAATTATTTAACTTAGAGTTAAATCTAATTGATAAGGTTAAAATAATAACCTAAACTTGTCTAAATCCTATTGTATGATAGTATTTCGACCCTTCCCCACTTTAGCTTCGAAATAAGACCCTTTGGAACCATTATAAACCGATTTTGACTTTAATATAAAATAATATTTTGAGATATTCCTAAGGTGCCCCTCTCCTCCCTTATAAAAGGGCACCTCCTCCCCCTCCTTCTCACATCAATTTGAGCACTCATGCTCGGCCAACCCCTGCCATTTTCTCCTCTCCACTTCCCTAGAATAATCCTAGAGGTTCTGGTCTTCTTCAAAGACCAATCTTAGTTCCCTAAGTGGAGGATTCAAAGAGGCGTTCCAAAGAAGAGGTAATATCCATTACCGATCTTTTCAATTTCTTTCTTCTTCAACTTCTTCTTCTTTAGTTGTTTCATTATAAAGTAATAACATCAGTATTACTTACATACAGATATGTTATTATAAATATTAAACAACCCTAATTCACCTTCTATCCATCCTACGGAAAAATGAAATCACCGCGCGTGCGTACGTACGGAATACCGTCTCCACGCCGTGGTGTACTCTATTTTCCACCATAACCTTACAAGGATGGGTATAATGGTGTAATGAGTAACTATATATGATTATTATAAAGTGATATTGTTACTTAAATAGTATACATACACTTCAACACAATTCCACGACCATGGGAACGATATCATCGCTCGTGCGTACGTACGGACAACCGTCTCCACGACGCGATGAGATTCATTCTCAATGATTAACCATTCATGAATGATTATAAAGTATATATAATAAGTACTAATTAAATATATGATCTAATAATGATACTAGAATTATTTATATTTATATGTATGTCATCTACTTAATTCCATTCAATTCAATAAGGAAACGAAAACATCGTTCATGCGTACGTACGGACTACCGTCTCCATGAACGGTGTATTTCTTTCCATTTACTGATTTATTATATATTTATATTCTTAATATATATATATATATATATATATATATCATTTTTTATATTCTAGAATTAAGTAATCATGATCTAAGTAATCATATGAATAATTACAAGTTAAAAACACGAACGACAAATGAGACGATTCTACCCAAAACGCTACATTGACATGAATTTACGAAAGAACGGGTAATATAAAGTCATAAGTGGACCATATATGATATAATAACAATGAATATGATTCTGGAATAAGTCAATAACATGATTTAAATCATTATACAGGAGTTTCAGACACTTACAATGCAAGTCGGACCTAAGGTAAGGGAAATATCGCAATCTCATTTTTATCCGAGATTGTTTATTCGTAAGTATTTATTGGGGTGTATTTTATCATCCGCATCCATGTTTCGTCAATATGTAATATTATTTCCATCCACCTACAATTGTTTAAATCCCTTTTTACCCTTCGGTGAGTTTTTAGTAATATCTATGAAATGAATCTTTTGTCGTATGAGGTACTTTTTGACTTTTCCGAAAAAACTACGAAGAATGTTTTTTTTAACTTATACGGCATGAATGGATTTTTAAAACATTATTTCCAAGAAGCTTCCTTTACAAGTATTCAAGTTTATTTTTAATCAACTTCTTTTAGTTTAAAATTGTATGACATGTTAAGAAAGGAAAAGTGTTTTTTTTAAGTAGAAAGGATATTTTCCTCAAGAATGAAGTTCAAGTATTTTATCAAAATTATTTTCCATCTAAGATAATAAAAGGGTTCTGTTTTTATCCCTATTGTTACATGGATTTGATTATGTTGTGATGGAAACATTTTTATGAATTCCTTTATCTTATATGAATTGTTTTATGATGTCATGTTGTTTAAGAATCCCATTTTTATTACATGGGTTATGCGATGATGTATGATTTATGATTATGTGGCACACATAAGAAAGGATTCATTATAAGATGGGTGGGACCTATATCTCCCTCCAATGCATTGGGTAAAGATTTTATATCTCATGAGATAGACATGGCTGAAATGGTAGGTTATACCGGTTCAGTGAAACAGGACTGAAACGAGGGTTACTCGATTCAGAAAGGGACTTTGTCCTCTAAGATAGTCTTGGCAATGAGTCTTGACTAACAAGAAATGATTCTCTATGATTATGTGTGTATGCCACAAAGTTTCATGTTTTAAGTTATGATTATTGTGCTTACATTTCACTGCCATGATTTATCCCAAGTTATGATATTATGAGCTCTTTTGCAGGTTAAGATTTCCAAAAGCTATGTTATTATGTATATGATGTGATGGATATTTCTTTTGTTTACCCTTACTGAGCATTTGAGCTCACCCTTTTATGTTTTCTTTTCCCCAGGATATAAATAAAGGTTTTAGGTATAAAAAAAGAAGATCTTTATGGGAGATGTTGAAGATCTTTCACCATGATTAGAAGATTACGTTCCGAGTATCCAAAGACACTAAACTATTACGATCCTTGTGTGTTTGTGTTTTTTTGTTATGTACTAAGTATTCCGCAAAAGTAATGTAATGGACATGTACGTCAAGCTTCGGGTCTCTACAGTTGGTATCAGAGGAAAGGTTTAGTCAACCTTTGGAAACTAGGATGCGAGAACTTTAGTTAGATCCCTAGAGATATTTCTAAGTTATGTCTAGGGATGTCCCTAAGGTTAAGTATACGTATAGGTTATAGTACTAGAACTACGCTAATGATCATAGAATTAAACCTAAGATGTTAGATATTGAAGGTACTCCCCCTTTATTATGTTGTTTTCCCCTAGCATGATTTTTGCCTCTCACACTCTTCTTTTTGGGTTTTAGAAAATGGCTGGAAACAAGATGATTCACGATAATGGAGAATATGATGGACAATGGAATGATATTCTTTATAATGAAATGGGATTTGGAAGTACAAATATCATTATTATGCCGAATCAGAAATCTCATAATATGATCAATAAAGTAAAATTTGGTAAGTTTCCTGACTCGGCTAATAAGAGAAAGATGGAGTTTCATGATGATCATAGAGGAAATAAAGTTCAATTTCCCCTATGTAAATCATGTGGGAAGAGGCATCAAGGAGAATGTTTCAAAGGAACTGGAAGATGCTTTGGGTGTGGAAAAGAACGACACAAAGTAAGAAAGTGCAAAGGAAAAGGTTCAGTTAACACCATGGATGAGGATAATGGTATGGCTACGACATCAACAATGGTTAAATGTTTTAAATGTGTAATGTACGGGCATTATGAAAACCAATTACCTAAGGTAAAGTCTCATGAAGATAATCAGTATGGTCGTATGGGAAGTATTTATGTGGATGATGATGAAGAGACTACAAATGATATGTGAGATGAAAGAATTGTTGAAGCTCGGTCAATGGTTTAAGAATGTAGTGGAATGATTACATGTTTATCATGTGTAATGTTGTATAAGTAATCTCATGGTACTATGGAATAAAGAGACATGTAAGGATTGTTACATTGTTGTCTGATTAATGTTACCAGTATCCATGAAAGGTTATTCAGATATTTTTGGAATGTAGATGATATGCGCATAATGAAGGGATAAGGAGAAAATTAAATGTTTGATAGTATTCATGAGCTCATGACTGATATAAGGAGAAGGTCATATCACGGTTTGAGTATATAGAATTTTTGGATTTTGGTATGTGAAAGAGTTAACTTTTAACTGCATTCATGTTTTCACTAAGGTTCAATGGGTATTCAAGAGAATACGTGATTAAGGCCTTTGAATGTATGGAATGTGACCACCAAGACATATCTTATGATATATGGGGATCAACGACAGTATTAAATCTCTGGTAATCGTTTTCACTATATTATGAGAGTGGACTGCAGTATTATGGATAAGACTAAAGATTATAATGGATTATGTTGGACATAAGTTAGTATTGTTTAAGGATGGAAGATTTTCGATATTATTGATGGGATGTTATAGTAATGTTGTTTTAGAAAAAGGACAACCTGCAGGAGGGGCGACGGCCCATCGCGTCAGACAAGGATGTGGGAATCGAACCCACAACTGAAGTGCGACTGGCCTTTATCGCCTACCACTGGCCTACAGGAAGTCCTTGTTTAGTAGAAACTAGTTTTATTATATTAAGCAGTATGATATATGAAGTATAAGTACATTTTAGGAACAATATATGATTAATCTCACTATAGATCGACTTTTGTATATAATTTTTGCTAACCTTTTGTTTGAGACAGATGGAATGACCCGTCATTCTATCACATGATCTGCTAACACTTCACGAATAACAAATTAAACTTCATTTATTTAAGAGATGAAGTGGAAATTGTTCAAGGCATGAACAACAGTGAGATTGTAACAAAATAAAGTAAGTATTTATTCTAATTCAAATTTTCAACTTTAGGGAAATGATCGTGAAAACCAAAAATGTTGTCCTAGTGCCCTTATATCCGATGAATTAGATGGTAACCTAGATCATCACAAATTTATGGCTTTGTGATTGCTAGCTTTTCCATATCCATGTTCTCTACCACTCTCCATCAGAACATGATGGTTAGATTTCTCTTCCATATCCATATTTTCACCTATGTGGAAACCCAGTGATTAGTTTATTTGGGTAACCGTTACGTTTCATACTTTTGTTTTTAAAGATAAGTTTTGGTATTCCTTTTTACGATGTGGGTTTCTATCAAAGAAACTTTCAAATAGTAAACCATTTATAACCCCGACGAATTTCGAGGGCGAAATTCATTTTTAGGGGGGTAGAATGTAACACCCCGAGATTTTATGAAAAATATTATTTTAATTTCATTAATGTCTTTTGTTGTATTCTACACCAAGATTACCTTGCGCTATACACAACACCGTATTAGCTTGCAGATACGCAACACTATTCTTGGACCGTGTTACACACAATTTTGATAATAGTTATTCTATGCAACATTGAGTATATATATATATATTAAATGTACAAATGAAATATGGTTGGATTTTGTTATACTAAACAACGAAGGATTATTTCACAACACGCAACCCTGACATGGCTTGAATTACACGCAATCGCGACCTTCATCGATAGCGTGTGTTGTACGCAATACCGGGTTTTAATAAACAATGTTATATTATTATAATATTTTCATGAACTAGCCGTTATGAATAGTATTAACTAAATTTTGAATTTTATAACATTATTATTCATCTTACACATTTCTAGAAGATGGTATAAGAACGAAATAAATTTTTCGGGTAAAATAAGTATTTTTCAAAAAATGCAGTTTTTCCGCCTTTGGATGGCGCACCCACTTTAAATCTGGTTTTTGACAAGTTTATAAGTTCAATTTGACAAAATAAAATTCTTCTTTTGAATAAGGAAATAAAAATTTACTTTGGATAAAATTTTCATATTATTCTGGTAACTTTCACATTTTAATGAATAGTAAAAACACGCTATATTTTAATTAAAAACAACTTTTTTCATCATAATATCTTATGTGGTTAAATTATAATATTGAATGGTTTTAAAGTATAAATATATTATATTTTTACCATTTAATATAATGTATGTCATTAGGATTTATTTTACCTAGAATTCGTAAGTTAAATCAATTCAATCTTTTGCAATGTTTTAAACAAAAACCCGTTTTTATTCGACAACAGGATTAATTTTAATTTAATTTCTGAAAATTCTGTGTTTTGAATTTTAAAAAATGGATTCCATATTTGGAATCAGTGGGTCCAAATTATGTTAATAGGATACTTTTTATTTTTGGGAATTATGAATAGTAACTACGGTAAATTTTATTTACCATAGTTAAAGGTAAATCGGGTAATTAAGGGTAAATATAATATTTTAAAATTACCCTAACAAATGTCAAAATCCTATTGGATGACTAAAAAACGACCCATATCACCTAAGGGTCGGATTAGATTAATTTAATTAAATTTTTTCAATGAAAATAATTTAATTATTATTAAAACCAAAGAATGTGACAACATGTCACTTTCTTAAATTATATAAGTATAATAATTTTAATCCACTGATAAACTTAATAAAACTTCGAACATGAATAGTCTACAGAAAGCTAATACAATTATCTACATCATAGAAATTTATTTACAATTTTTAGGGATTAAATAATTATCATTTATTATGACACAAAGATGATGCAGTAATTATCTTATTAATGAAATATTGACATAATTGATGTTATAAACACCAAAATAAATAAAATTTGAGACTTTTTATGCATTCCAATAATTTTATAGGTTACTATGATATATTAGTGTTGATTTAATCAACTTTTTTCGAACATATAATTCTTTTATGACTTTCACAAAAATCATATATCAAATAGTGTCAAAATTGACACAAAATAGTTTTTAAATCAAATATTATTTTATTAATTATTATTTTATTCCTAAAAATCTGAGGTTCGGCCAAATGACTTAGATAAGGATATATATATTAATAATAAACAATTTGGGGTTCGTTTGGCATGTTATTGTATGTTTATTAACCATATAGTGTAAGAAAACAAAAAGACACGGTAAAAGTTAAATTATTTAACATAGAGTTAAATCTAATTGATAAGGTTAAAATAATAACCTAAACTTGTCTAAATCCTATTGGTTGATAGAATTTAGACCCTTCCCCACTTTATCTTCGAAATAAGACCCTTTGGAACCATTATAAACCGATTTTGACTTTAATATAAAATAATATTTTGAGATATTCCTAAGGTGCCCCTCTCCTCCCTTATAAAAGGGCACCTCCTCCCCCTCCTTCTCACATCAATTTGAGCACTCATGCTCGGAAAACCCCTGCCATTTTCTCCTCTCCACTTACCTATAATAATCCTAGAGGTTCTGGTCTTCTTCAAATACCAATCTTAGTTCCCTAAGTGGAGGATTCAAAGAGGCGTTCCAAAGAAGAGGTAATATCCATTACCGATCTTTTCAATTTCTTTCTTCTTCAACTTCTTCTTCTTTAGTTGTTTCATTATAAAGTAATAACATCAGTATTACTTACATACAGATATGTTATTATAAATATTAAACAACCCTAATTCACCTTCTATCCATCCTACGGAAAAATGAAATCACCGCGCGTGCGTACGTACGGAATACCGTCTCCACGCCGTGGTGTACTCTATTTTCCACCATAACCTTACAAGGATGGGTATAATGGTGTAATGAGTAACTATATATGATTATTATAAAGTGATATTGTTACTTAAATAGTATACATACACTTCAACACAATTCCACGACCATGGGAACGATATCATCGCTCGTGCGTACGTACGGACAACCGTCTCCACGACGCGATGAGATTCATTCTCAATGATTAACCATTCATGAATGATTATAAAGTATATATAATAAGTACTAATTAAATATATGATCTAATAATGATACTAGAATTATTTATATTTATATGTATGTCATCTACTTAATTCCATTCAATTCAATAAGGAAACGAAAACATCGTTCATGCGTACGTACGGACTACCGTCTCCATGAACGGTGTATTTCTTTCCATTTACTGATTTATTATATATTTATCTTCTTAATATATATATATATATATATATATATATATCATTTTTTATATTCTAGAATTAAGTAATCATGATCTAAGTAATCATATGAATAATTACAAGTTAAAAACACGAACGACAAATGAGACGATTCTACCCAAAACGCTACATTGACATGAATTTACGAAAGAACGGGTAATATAAAGTCATAAGTGGACCATATATGATATAATAACAATGAATATGACTCTGGAATAAGTCAATAACATGATTTAAATCATTATACAGGAGTTTCAGACACTTACAATGCAAGTCGGACCTAAGGTAAGGGAAATATCGCAATCTCATTTTTATCCGAGATTGTTTATTCGTAAGTATTTATTGGGGTGTATTTTATCATCCGCATCCATGTTTCGTCAATATGTAATATTATTTCCATCCACCTACAATTGTTTAAATCCCTTTTTACCCTTCGGTGAGTTTTTAGTAATATCTATGAAATGAATCTTTTGTCGTATGAGCTACTTTTTGACTTTTCCGAAAAAACTACGAAGAATGTTTTTTTTAACTTATACGGCATGAATGGATTTTTAAAACATTATTTCCAAGAAGCTTCCTTTACAAGTATTCAAGTTTATTTTTAATCAACTTCTTTTAGTTTAAAATTGTATTACATGTTAAGAAAGGAAAAGTGTTTTTTTTAAGTAGAAAGGATATTTTCCTCAAGAATGAAGTTCAAGTATTTTATCAAAATTATTTTCCATCTAAGATAATAAAAGGGTTCTGTTTTTATCCCTATTGTTACATGGATTTGATTATGTTGTGATGGAAACATTTTTATGAATTCCTTTATCTTATATGAATTGTTTTATGATGTCATGTTGTTTAAGAATCCCATTTTTATTACATGGGTTATGCGATGATGTATGATTTATGATTATGTGGCACACATAAGAAAGGATTCATTATAAGATGGGTGGGACCTATATCTCCCTCCAATGCATTGGGTAAAGATTTTATATCTCATGAGATAGACATGGCTGAAATGGTAGGTTATACCGGTTCAGTGAAACAGGACTGAAACGAGGGTTACTCGATTCAGAAAGGGACTTTGTCCTCTAAGATAGTCTTGGCAATGAGTCTTGACTAACAAGAAATGATTCTCTATGATTATGTGTGTATGCCACAAAGTTTCATGTTTTAAGTTATGATTATTGTGCTTACATTTCACTGCCATGATTTATCCCAAGTTATGATATTATGAGCTCTTTTGCAGGTTAAGATTTCCAAAAGCTATGTTATTATGTATATGATGTGATGGATATTTCTTTTGTTTACCCTTACTGAGCATTTGAGCTCACCCTTTTATGTTTTCTTTTCCCCAGGATATAAATAAAGGTTTTAGGTATAAAAAAAGAAGATCTTTATGGGAGATGTTGAAGATCTTTCACCATGATTAGAAGATTACGTTCCGAGTATCCAAAGACACTAAACTATTACGATCCTTGTGTGTTTGTGTTTTTTTGTTATGTACTAAGTATTCCGCAAAAGTAATGTAATGGACATGTACGTCAAGCTTCGGGTCTCTACAGTTGGTATCAGAGGAAAGGTTTAGTCAACCTTTGGAAACTAGGATGCGAGAACTTTAGTTAGATCCCTAGAGATATTTCTAAGTTATGTCTAGGGATGTCCCTAAGGTTAAGTATACGTATAGGTTATAGTACTAGAACTACGCTAATGATCATAGAATTAAACCTAAGATGTTAGATATTGAAGGTACTCCCCCTTTATTATGTTGTTTTCCCCTAGCATGATTTTTGCCTCTCACACTCTTCTTTTTGGGTTTTAGAAAATGGCTGGAAACAAGATGATTCACGATAATGGAGAATATGATGGACAATGGAATGATATTCTTTATAATGAAATGGGATTTGGAAGTACAAATATCATTATTATGCCGAATCAGAAATCTCATAATATGATCAATAAAGTAAAATTTGGTAAGTTTCCTGACTCGGCTAATAAGAGAAAGATGGAGTTTCATGATGATCATAGAGGAAATAAAGTTCAATTTCCCCTATGTAAATCATGTGGGAAGAGGCATCAAGGAGAATGTTTCAAAGGAACTGGAAGATGCTTTGGGTGTGGAAAAGAACGACACAAAGTAAGAAAGTGCAAAGGAAAAGGTTCAGTTAACACCATGGATGAGGATAATGGTATGGCTACGACATCAACAATGGTTAAATGTTTTAAATGTGGAATGTACGGGCATTATGCAAACCAATTCCCTAAGGTAAAGTCTCATGAAGATAATCAGTATGGTCGTATGGGAAGTATTTATGTGGATGATGATGAAGAGACTACAAATGATATGTGAGATGAAAGAATTGTTGAAGCTCGGTCAATGGTTTAAGAATGTAGTGGAATGATTACATGTTTATCATGTGTAATGTTGTATAAGTAATCTCATGGTACTATGGAATAAAGAGACATGTAAGGATTGTTACATTGTTGTCTGATTAATGTTACCAGTATCCATGAAAGGTTATTCAGATATTTTTGGAATGTAGATGATATGCGCATAATGAAGGGATAAGGAGAAAATTAAATGTTTGATAGTATTCATGAGCTCATGACTGATATAAGGAGAAGGTCATATCACGGTTTGAGTATATAGAATTTTTGGATTTTGGTATGTGAAAGAGTTAACTTTTAACTGCATTCATGTTTTCACTATGGTTCAATGGGTATTCAAGAGAATACGTGATTAAGGCCTTTGAATGTTTGGAATGTGACCACCAAAACATATCTTATGATATATGGGGATCAACGACAGTATTAAATCTCTGGTAATCGTTTTCACTATATTATGAGAGTGGACTGCAGTATTATGGATAAGACTAAAGATTATAATGGATTATGTTGGACATAAGTTAGTATTGTTTAAGGATGGAAGATTTTCGATATTATTGATGGGATGTTATAGTAATGTTGTTTTAGAAAAAGGACAACCTGCAGGAGGGGCGACGGCCCATCGCGTCAGACAAGGATGTGGGAATCGAACCCACAACTGAAGTGCGACTGGCCTTTATCGCCTACCACTGGCCTACAGGAAGTCCTTGTTTAGTAGAAACTAGTTTTATTATATTAAGCAGTATGATATATGAAGTATAAGTACATTTTAGGAACAATATATGATTAATCTCACTATAGATCGACTTTTGTATATAATTTTTGCTAACCTTTTGTTTGAGACAGATGGAATGACCCGTCATTCTATCACATGATCTTCTAACACTTCACGAATAACAAATTAAACTTCATTTATTTAAGAGATGAAGTGGAAATTGTTCAAGGCATGAACAACAGTGAGATTGTAACAAAATAAAGTAAGTATTTATTCTAATTCAAATTTTCAACTTTAGGGAAATGATCGTGAAAACCAAAAATGTTGTCCTAGTGCCCTTATATCCGATGAATTAGATGGTAACCTAGATCATCACAAATTTATGGCTTTGTGATTGCTAGCTTTTCCATATCCATGTTCTCTACCACTCTCCATCAGAACATGATGGTTAGATTTCTCTTCCATATCCATATTTTCACCTATGTGGAAACCCAGTGATTAGTTTATTTGGGTAACCGTTACGTTTCATACTTTTGTTTTTAAAGATAAGTTTTGGTATTCCTTTTTACGATGTGGGTTTCTATCAAAGAAACTTTCAAATAGTAAACCATTTATAACCCCGACGAATTTCGAGGGCGAAATTCATTTTTAGGGGGGTAGAATGTAACACCCCGAGATTTTATGAAAAATATTATTTTAATTTCATTAATGTCTTTTGTTGTATTCTACACCAAGATTACCTTGCGCTATACACAACACCGTATTAGCTTGCAGATACGCAACACTATTCTTGGACCGTGTTACACACAATTTTGATAATAGTTATTCTACGCAACATTGAGTATATATATATATATATTAAATGTACAAATGAAATATGGTTGGATTTTGTTATACTAAACAACGAAGGATTCTTTCACAACACGCAACCCTGACATGGCTTGAATTACACGCAATCGCGACCTTCATCGATAGCGTGTGTTGTACGCAATACCGGGTTTTAATAAACAATGTTATATTATTATAATATTTTCATGAACTAGCCGTTATGAATAGTATTAACTAAATTTTGAATTTTATAACATTATTATTCATCTTACACATTTCTAGAAGATGGTATAAGAACGAAATAAATTTTTCGGGTAAAATAAGTATTTTTCAAAAAATGCAGTTTTTCCGCCTTTGGATGGCGCACCCACTTTAAATCTGGTTTTTGACAAGTTTATAAGTTCAATTTGACAAAATAAAATTCTTCTTTGGAATAAGGAAATAAAAATTTACTTTGGATAAAATTTTCATATTATTCTGGTAACTTTCACATTTTAATGAATAGTAAAAACACGCTATATTTTAATTAAAAACAACTTTTTTCATCATAATATCTTATGTGGTTAAATTATAATATTGAATGGTTTTAAAGTATAAATATATTATATTTTTACCATTTAATATAATGTATGTCATTAGGATTTATTTTACCTAGAATTCGTAAGTTAAATCAATTCAATCTTTTGCAATGTTTTAAACAAAAACCCGTTTTTATTCGACAACAGGATTAATTTTAATTTAATTTCTGAAACTTCTGTGTTTTGAATTTTAAAAAATGGATTCCATATTTGGAATCAGTGGGTCCAAATTATGTTAATAGGATACTTTTTATTTTTGGGAATTATGAATAGTAACTACGGTAAATTTTATTTACCATAGTTAAAGGTAAATCGGGTAATTAAGGGTAAATATAATATTTTAAAATTACCCTAACAAATGTCAAAATCCTATTGTATGACTAAAAAACGACCCATATCACCTAAGGGTCGGATTAGATTAATTTAATTAAATTTTTTCAATGAAAATAATTTAATTATTATTAAAACCAAAGAATGTGACAACATGTCACTTTCTTAAATTATATAAGTATAATAATTTTAATCCACTGATAAACTTAATAAAACTTCGAACATTAATAGTCTACAGAAAGCTAATACAATTATCTACATCATAGAAATTTATTTACAATTTTTAGGGATTAAATAATTATCATTTATTATGACACAAAGATGATGCAGTAATTATCTTATTAATGAAATATTGACATAATTGATGTTATAAACACCAAAATAAATAACATTTGAGACTTTTTATGCATTCCAATAATTTTATAGGTTACTATGATATATTAGTGTTGATTTAATCAACTTTTTTCGAACATATAATTCTTTTATGACTTTCAAAAAAATCATATATCAAATAGTGTCAAAATTGACACAAAATAGTTTTTAAATCAAATATTATTTTATTAATTATTATTTTATTCCTAAAAATCTGAGGTTCGGCCAAATGACTTAGATAAGGATATATATATTAATAATAAACAATTTGGGGTTCGTTTGGCATGTTATTGTATGTTTATTAACCATATAGTGTAAGAAAACAAAAAGACACGGTAAAAGTTAAATTATTTAACATAGAGTTAAATCTAATTGATAAGGTTAAAATAATAACCTAAACTTGTCTAAATCCTATTGGTTGATAGAATTTAGACCCTTCCCCACTTTAGCTTCGAAATAAGACCCTTTGGAACCATTATAAACCGATTTTGACTTTAATATAAAATAATATTTTGAGATATTCCTAAGGTGCCCCTCTCCTCCCTTATAAAAGGGCACCTCCTCCCCCTCCTTCTCACATCAATTTGAGCACTCATGCTCGGAAAACCCCTGCCATTTTCTCCTCTCCACTTACCTATAATAATCCTAGAGGTTCTGGTCTTCTTCAAATACCAATCTTAGTTCCCTAAGTGGAGGATTCAAAGAGGCGTTCCAAAGAAGAGGTAATATCCATTACCGATCTTTTCAATTTCTTTCTTCTTCAACTTCTTCTTCTTTAGTTGTTTCATTATAAAGTAATAACATCAGTATTACTTACATACTGATATGTTATTATAAATATGAAACAACCCTAATTCACCTTCTATCCATCCTACGGAAAAATGAAATCACCGCGCGTGCGTACGTACGGAATACCGTCTCCACGCCGTGGTGTACTCTATTTTCCACCATAACCTAACAAGGAAGGGTATAATGGTGTAATGAGTAACTATATATTATTATTATAATGTGATATTGTTACTGAAATAGTATACATACACTTCAACACAATTCCACGACCATGGGAACGATATCATCGCTCGTGCGTACGTACGGACTACCGTCTCCACGACGCGATGAGATTCATTCTCAATGATTAACCATTCATGAATGGTTATAAAGTATATATAATAAGTACTAATGAAATATATGAACTAATAATGATACTGGAATTATTTATATTTATATGTATGTCATCTACTTAATTCCATTCAATTCAATAATGAAACGAAAACATCGTTCATGCGTACGTGAGGACTACCGTCTACATGAACGATGTATTTCTTTCCATTTACTGATTTATTATATATGTATATTCTGAATATATATATATATCATGTTTTATATTCTGGAATTAAGTAATCATGATCTAAGTAATCATATGAATAATTACAAGTTAAAAACACGAATGACAAATGAGACGATTCTACCCAAAACGCTACTTTAACTTGAATTTACGAAAGAACGGGTAATATAAAGTCATAAGTGGACCATATATGATATAATAACAATTAATATGATTCTGGAATAAGTCAATAACATGATTTAAATCATTATACAGGATTTTCGGACACTTACAAAGCAAGTCGGACCTAATGTAAGGGAAATATCACAATCTCATTTTTAACCGAGATTGTTTATTTGTAAGTATTTACTGGGGTGTATTTTATCATCCACATCCATGTTTCATCAATATGTAATATTATTTCCATCCACCTACAATTGTTTAAATCCCTTTTTACCCTTCGGTGAGTTTTTAGTAATATCTATGAAAGGAATCTTTTGTCGTACGATGTACTTTTTGACTTTTCCGACAAAATTACGAAGAATGTTTTTTTAACTTATACGGCATGAATGGATTTTTAAAACATTATTTCCAAGAATCTTCCTTTACAAGTATTCAAGTTTATTTTTAATCAACTTCTTTTAGTTTAAAATTGTATGAAATGTTAAGAAAGGAAAAGTTTTTTTTTGAAGTAGAAAGGATATTTTCCTCAAGAATGAAGTTCAAGTATTTTATCAAAATTATTTTCCATCTAAGATAATAAAAGGGTTCTGTTTTTATCCCTATTATTACATGGATTTGATTATGTTGTGATGGAAACATTTTTATGAATTCCTTTATCGTATATGAATTGTTTTATGATGTCATGTTGTTTAAGAATCCCATTTTTATTACATGGGTTATGCGATGATGTATGATTTATGATTATGTGGCAAACATAAGAAAGGATTCATTATAAGATGGGTGGGACCTATATCTCCCTCCAATGCATTGGGTAAAGATTTTATATCTCATGAGATAGACATGGCTGAAATGGTAGGTTATACCGGTTCAGTGAAATAGGACTGAAACGAGGGTTACTCGATTCAGAAAGGGACTTTGTCCACTAATATAGTCTTGGCAATGAGTCTTGACTAACAAGAAATGATTCTCTATGATTATGTGTGTATGCCACAAAGTTTCTTGTTTTAAGTTATGATTATTGTGATTAAATTTCACTGCCATGATTTATCCCAAGTTATGATATTATGAGCTCTTTTGCAGGTTAAGATTTCCAAAAGCTATGTTCTTATGTATATGATGTGATGGATATTTCTTTTGTTTACCCTTACTGAGCATTTGAGCTCACCCTTTTATGTTTTCCTTTTCCCAGGATATAAAGAAAGGTTTTAGGTATAAAAAAAAGAATATCTTTATGGGAGATGTTGAAGATCTTTCAACACGATTAGAAGATTACGTTCCGAGTTTCCAAAGACACTAAACTATTACGATCCTTGTGTGTTTGTGTTTTTTTTGTTATGTACTATGTATTCCGCAAAAGTAATGTAATGGACATGTACGTCAAGCTTCGGGTCTCTACATCCAAAGCCTTTTGCTCGGCCAAACTCTGCCCATTTGGTCTCTACACATCCCTATCTAACTCCTTGAAGCCTCACTTTGGGCAGAAGTCTTCCCAAGGAATCCTTTTAGCTCAAACCAAATGGAGTTACCCGATTTTAAGGTAATGTCTTCACTTGAGTCCTTTTGTTTTATTTTTCTTCTCCAACCCCCTAAACTCTTTTTATTCATTTCTTTTGTAACAACTCCAGTATATTAAATATACTAGGATGTTTTTATAAGAATGATTCGATCTACACTTACACACACCTACATCTAATGGTTAAAGAACATACTGTTACTGTGGATGGCGAATTTCTACCTCACGAAACGATGATTGGTCAACACTCATATATCACCTTAAAAGGTGTCCATTAAGATGTCACTATATTTATATATTATATATAATATGTTTATGTTTTACTTAAGCTTATGTATTTTTCATTTATGGCATATCCTTTATGGTTACCATTATGAGTAAACGCGATATCTTCATTTTAGGAAGTGCGGACTACCGCCCGCTCAAAGTGATTTGATTCGTTAATTCCATATGTGGGACGTATAAAGGATGTAATTAATGGTATTATATAGGATATTATATTGTAATTATAATATACCTTTATATCATTATGATTTTATTCTATAAAATACAAAATAGAAATGAAAGTAGCGTTCATGCGTACGTACGGCTTACCATCTCCATGAACGGTGCATTTCATTTCTTTCCTCTAAATGATTATGTAATATTATAAATGCATTTATATACTGAATATATATGATATATATGATATATAAATCATGATTATAACTCTGGATATAATGGATACATGAACAACTTGTAATTATAAAGAGCATATTTTTACTCAAGTACCAATGATCGTTTAAACGACCGTTATTAACTAAAATATTTACATAGTGTTCATGGCATGGTAATAATTGATATAAAAGGAATAATGAAATTGAAAAAGGTTCTTAAGGAATTATAAATTATCTCAAGTTTACTATTCAGTAGATTAAAGAACGATCGAGTCAAGTCGGACCTGAGGTAATGGATCATACTCCTCTTTTTCTTTTTAAGTACACTCTTTTATGTCATTCCTTTTAAAGATCATATTTCTTGTTATTGGGATGTTATTTTATATTAATATTACTATAATTTTTATGTTCATATGATGAGAGACCCTATTCTCTCTCATCAATCCATTTTGGAAGTTTTGAGTGGCGCCGTTAGGCTGCCGAATTTTCGTAAGAGATCTAACCTCTCTCTTTATTTTTAAGTACTCTCCTTTATGTCACTTCTTTTAAGATCCTCTTTGTTATGTTGGGGGATGTTATTTTATATTCCCCTTTCTGTAAACTTTATGTTAATATGATGAGAGACCCAATTTGATCTCATCAATCCATTTTTGTAATTTTTAAGTGGCGTCGTTAGGCTGCCGAGTTTTCGTAAGGGATTTTTCATCTCACTTTTATTCCCGTGAGATTTAAGCTACATTTGCCACAATTTCCTTTGAGTGGTGTATGTACTTCCCATTATTTTACTAATTGTGTAATATACTTTAATTTATGATTATTTACATCAATGTTGTATTGTCCTTCTTTTAGGGGGAGTATATTTCGAAATATACCCATGTCGGTAAGGGATCCTTTCACCCTCCTCTTTTTAAAAGACTTCTTTTTTTATGTCTTTTAATTAACATATTATTATGTTGGGATATGTTCTTATATATCCTTATTGATTTAAAATTTATGTCCATGTGATGAGATACCCTTTTTATCTCTCATCAACTCATTTTCTTAATTTTGTAGTGACGTTGTTAGGCTGTCAAATTTTTGCAAGGGAACTCCTTAACCCAAATTTTATTCTTTGGGGTAAACTTGTACTCCGTGAATATGTAATTCTATGATTATGTGTGAATGTTCTCTAATTGTTTTACACTTAATACCCACTTATATTTTGTGTATTCGTTTGTCACACATAATTATGTAACTGATTTATCCTTAATCCAAGGATTCCATCTTTGTATGGGACTTTGTCTCATTCTCCTTTCATTGAGGCATATTTTATTTTATACACAACATTCTTTTATACGGTGTATAAACCCCTTTGACTTTTACGTTTATTCAAAAGGAATATTTTTTCTACGAAGCGATTACTAAATGACAAAAGGGAATGTTTTTGTCAAACGTATGTGGCGACAATGACTTCTCTGTCGCTATGACCATTATTTCAGTTTCGGCTTCTTCTACAAGAAATACCTTCTTTTTAAAAGAAAAAAAATACAATGTTTTACTTTTCTTTTATTTTGGTATTGAAAATGGTTTTCATAATGTTTTTATATCAATGTGTTGTATTGATATCTTGTGATTGAAAGGTGGAAATGTTATGTTTCCTTTATGCATGTTTTATGTGATACGATTATGTTGTGGTTCTTAGGCATTATTATGAAGACGGGTGGTTACGTGATAAACTAAGGACAGATGAGCCTGATATAGCTCTCCAATGCATTGGGTAACACGAAGGAGTGAAATGTTAAGGTTTCGTCAAAGAGATTTAGGGAATATACTGTGGTGGGTATTCCAAACGTAACCAAGATGGTTACTCCCTACGTTAGAATGTTATTAATGCCCCAAGTTACCTTTTATGTCTTATGATTTCTATGATTTATTCATGATTTGATGAGGTATGTTAAAGTGCCTATGTTTTATGGGTAAAGTATGATTTCATTCTTATGTATATATGAACTCATGTTTCCTTTCCATATTTTTTATAACCCTTACTGAGCTTTTTATGCTCATCCCATGTTTTTTGAAATGTTTTTCACAGGTCAATGGAAAGGTACATGATATGATGATAGTGTCAAGGAAGTGTCAAGAAAGAATCCATGATTTATTTTTTTAGATATATTTCCGTTGATGGGAAAAAATGAATACTATCTTTTATGTAACCACTTTTTTTAAATGTGGAATTTAATGCAGGTTTTATGATCTAATTCTCTAAAAAGCTAAACCTGAAAAGATCCTCAGTGTGTAATCTTGTAATAACTCAAGAGTAAGTAAGGTTTAAGGCTGGGGCCTTATAGTTGATGTGTTTCAAGAAGATTTACCTGGACATCCTCCAGAATGAGAAATTTAGTTTTCCATTGATTAAATTCTTGGTTCAAGGCCTTTATCGAATACCACTTATAGAATGTACACTATGGAATTAGTGGAACTAAAGAAACAACTAGAGTAATTGAGTAATAAGGGATTTATTCTCCCTAGTGTTTCTCCATGGGGAGCCCCTGTCCTTTTTATTATGAAGAAATATGGATCTATGAAGTAGTGCATTGATTACAGGGAGATCAATGCTATAACAATAAAGAACAAGTATCTCCTACCTCGCATTGATGATTTATGCGACCAACATCATCAATATCAATAGTTTTCAAAGATTTACCTTTGATTTAGATATCATCAGTTGTGTCTGAAGAAGGAATACATTTTGAAAATATCATTTTGAACCAGGTACATGCATTACATGTTTACAGTAATGCCTTTTGGATTGACTAATGCACCTTCCCTATTCATGGATCTAATGAATAGAGTTTTCAAGGAATATCTTGAAGACTTTGTAGTGGTATTTATTGATGATATCTTTGTATATTCTGAATGTTATGAAAATCATGAAAATCACCTGCCCATTATCTAGAAGATGCTTAAATGAAATTAATTATATAGGAAGTTTAGTAACTGTGAATTCTAGATTTTGGAGATTTCATTTCTTGGATATATTGTCTGTAAGGATGGAATATATTTTGATTCTTCTAAGACCAAGGCAATCCAATCATGGCCATCACCGATGAGTATAACTGAGGTATGATGTTTTATTGGTTTAGTAGGTTATTAGCGATGTTTCTTCTAGAATTTATCTTGGATGGATAACCCATTGACAAAGCTCACACGGAATGGGGTTAAATTTGTTTGGACAAAAGTGTGTGAAAATTGTTTTGTTGAACTGAAGAGAAGATTAGTCAATTCACTTATATTTACACAACCATTGGGGAATGATGGTTTTTTTACTTATATTGATGATTCAAAGAAAGGACATGGTTGTGTCGTTATGCAGAATGTTAGGGTTATTGCCAATGCATCACAGTAGCTAATAAATAATGAGAAAAACTATCCAACTCATGATCTAGAGTTAGCAGCTATAATATTTTCTTTGAAGATATGAAGACACTATCTATAGGGTGAAAAATGTGAGATTTATACTGATCACAAGAGTTTGAAGTCCATTTCCTCATAAAAAGAACTGAATATGAGGCAATGTAGATGACTTGAACTACTCAAGGATTTTGATTGCACTATATTCTACCACCCGGGGAAGGAAAATACGGTGGAATATGATTTGAGTAGAAAAGATCATGGAGTTTTGAAAAAGATGAGTGTTGAAATAGATCTTATATGCATAAATATATTGAAGATGGATATGGGAATAACCATGGATGGTGGAAAATCAACACTTTTTCAAATGGTTGTCAAACCGTCTTTAATAGAATGGTTAATGAGTTCTCAGACCGATGATGAAGAGTTTCAAAAGAAGATTAAATCTGTGAATGGTGGGAGATTGAGTAACTTTGTGAATAGGGATGGAATTTTGAACATCGGGAAGAGTCTTTGTGTTCCTAATATACCTGATCAAAAAATGGAATTGTTGGATGATGCTCATAGTTCCAATTTCTCTATACACCACGGTAGCAAAAATATGTATAGATATTTAAAGGAACATTTTTGGCGGGACAACATGATGAGGGAGATTGGTGATTCCTTTTCAAGATGTATGGTTTCTCAACAAGTGAAGGATGGAAGGAAACAACCTGGAGGAGTTATGAAACCTCTTACCATACCTGAGTGGAAATGGAATAATATTACGATGGACTTTTTAATGGGACTACCAATGACTCCTAGAAGGAATGATGCAATATGGGTCATTGTTGATTGTCTTACCAAGTCAGCACATTTTCTTTCTATAAGATATGATTTACAACTTGAATGTTTAGAAAAACTATATATTAATGAAGTTGTGAGACATCATGGAGTACCACTATCGATAGTTTCTAATCGTGATCCATGTTTTACAATAAATTTTGGAAAAGTCATCAAAAATACCTAGACATTGAACTTCATTTGAGCACTGACTACCACCCTCAAATTAATGGACTATCAGAACATACTATTCAAAACATATAAGACAAGTTGAAATCATTCTCACATGACATTCAAGGTATGTGTGATCAATATTTACCTATGGTAGATATTTCTTAAAAAAATATCTTCCATTCAAGTATTCAGATGGCACCATATGAAGCGTTATATGGAAAGATATATCTCACACCAACCTGTTGGGATGATGTTGGTGAAAGAAAACTCATAGGCCCAAAACTTGTGGAGGAAACGATTGAAAAGTTGAAGTTAATCCCAAAAAACATCAAAGTAGCTCAATGTAGGCAGATGAGCTATGCAGAAAACTGAAGGAATGATTTGGAATTTTATGTAGGAGGTCATTTTATTTGAAGGTATCTCCATGGAAGGGTGTTATACAATTAGATAATAAGGGAAAATTATGTCCCAGTTACATCGGACCTTTCAAAAATCTAGATCAACTTGGGTTTGTAGATTACCATTTGGAAATAACGCTAAGTCTCTCCAAAGATGACGATGTATTCCACGTATCAGTGTTGAGAAAAAACATGACTCACCCAATGCATGTACTCAACTATGATAACATATAATTAGAACCTTGTTTGAATTGTTGTGATGAGCTTGTATATATCCTTGATTCAACGGAACATGTGCTAAGAAACCGGACAACTCATCTGGTAAATGTTCTACGCAGAAACCATAAGATGGAAGAGGCAATGTGGGATCCTGAGAAACATATGATGAAGAACCACCCGAATATTTTTACGTAGTAATGCTCTATAAATTTCAAGGACAAAATTATTTGAAGGAGGGTAGAATGTGACACCCCAATCATCCACGATTCTCTTCTCTTAGAATAATACAAGAGTGTGTGTTGTACCCAACTTCGAGTTTAACACACCACAACCAATCAAACTAGCCGTTATGAATAGTAATACCCACTTTTTGAAATTTCATAAATTTTATCATTCAAAATGGACTTAATTTTTGGTTTCATAGTGTATCAATATTCTCTTAGGTTGAATTTGTTGTATTTTTCTGAAAACATTCAACTTTTCATGAATAATGTAAAATACAACATTTTATTTAAATAAAACTTTTCTAATCATATTTATTTATAGTGATAAATTATAAAATTGTGTGGTTTTTAAGTATAATTAGATTATATTTCTACCATTTAATCCAATTTTGGTTATTGGATGTAATTTCACATTTAAACTAGATATAAGCAAGTTTCAATCATGGGATAGTTTTTATTTCTTAGAAAGATGCTTTTTGTTTTGACAACGAGAATTAATTTAAAATTAACTTCTCCCACTTTTGTGTTTTTAATTTAGAAGAATGGATTCCATGTTTAGATTCAGAAGGTCCAAATTTTGTAAATAGGTAACATTTATTTTTAGACATTTTGAATAATTACTTCGGTAAATATTTTACTTACCATAATTAAAGGGTAAATCTAGTAAATAATGGTTAACAAATAATATTATAATAATATTAAATTACCCTAACACATGTATTAACCCTATTGGATGATACATGTCCGCCCTTGGGAATATTTGGGTAGATTTTGGGACCCCATAGAGCCACATGTAAGCGATAATGACACATTATCTTAATTATGTTAAAGTAAATACAAAAATGACATAAGAATATATCATTAATTAAACAATTTTTATGTAGGGTTATATATGTTATCATTTTTACTATAAATATTCATTACAAAGATAAAACTATTTCCTAAATAACGGTGTTTTATTTATTATTTATTTTCATTAAATAATTAAATTTATTTATGACACGGTAATGATGTAGTATTTTCCTTATTAACGAAAGAATCAAATAAATTGTATTATAAATGTTACAATAAATATTATTTTAATGTTTTTATTCCATACACTAATTTTAAAGATTAATATTACATTTTAGGATTAATTAAATGAATTTATTACAAATTAATAATGTTTTTAGGACTTTAAAAATTCAATTATTTAATAGTGTCAAAATTGACATAAAATAGATTTTAAAACAAATATTTTATTATTAATTTATATAATATTCCTAAAAATATAAGGTTCTAAAAAATTACTTATATAATGATATTTTTATCATTAATTAACCACATGTAGTTCTCTTGGAAATTTATTATATGTTTATTAACCATATAATATAAAAAGTAAAAATTGGCTTGGTAAATGTCGAACTGCTTAACTAAGAGTTAAATCTAAAAGATAAAGTTTATATGATGACCCAAACCTATCGAAAACCTATTATTTGAGTTTTTTAGACCATTCCCCACCCTATAATTTAAATAATTTAATTTGGAAGCATTATAAACCGATAATGATTTTATTATAAAATAATATTTCTAGATGTTCCTAAGGTGCCCCATACCCCTCTTATAAAAGGGCACTCAACCTTCCCTCAAATTCACAACATCAAAGCCTTTTGGGTCAGAAAAACCCTGTAAAAATTCCCTCTCAATTGTCTTACCATCACCCTAGAGGCCTTTATTTAGTCATAGATCCATCATATGGAGCACTTTTGATCAAATCAAAACGATGAACCCGAAGAAGAGTTAAATATTTCATCACCTCTTTCAAGTTCATTTCTTCTTCCACTTCCTCTTTCTTTGTTGTATCCTTTATAAAATAATACATCTAGTATATTCTATATACTATGATGTTATTATAAATATGATACAAAAATATTAATTATTATATCCATCCATTGAATGACATGTCACATACGTGCCTACGTACATATTACCGTCTCCACGTCGTGCTGAAATTGTTATTCAATACATTATTATTTGGATAGTTATAATATTGATGTGAAATTTAAGTAAATAATAAATGTAACATAATAATTATTATGTATATATGATATACCATCCAATTATATATTATTTTAATATCAACAGAATGATATTGTCGCTTGTGCGTACGTACGAATTACAGTCTCCATGAATGTGATGAGATTTATTCCCCATCGTATCAATTAAATACTAATTTTCATTAAATGATTAAAAAGAATGTTTAAAGACTTAATATAATTCAGAATATGAATAAGATACATACTATACATAACAAAAATTACTTACATAACAAATCACACAATGGAAAATTCATCAGTTATCACACGAAATGACGATAATACTGAGATATTATTATCAAAGTAGTGTTAAAATATCATATATGACATCATATAAATGTATATGATTCTTTTATAATTTAATAAAAAATAATTTACCTTTATTCAAAACGTTATCCTACCATCGTCCAAGGAAAAGTACAAGGTAATGGTTAATTCTACAATCTCTTCACCATCCGAGGTGGTTTATATGTAATTATATACTGGGACCTCTTTGTCATCCAAATCCATGATTCATAAAAATGTATTCGAAATTTTTTTTACTATTTACTAGACTATGGGTTAATATAATTTTTACCCTTGATTGACATTTTATTAAATGGTTTGAAATGAATCGTTCTGTCATTTTCGAAACAAGGTAATTCATGACCTTTTCGACAAAATTATGGTAAGAATGTTTTTAACTTATATGGTGGGTGAGACTATTTTCCTCTGTTATAACTATGTCGAAACATCCCATACAAGATTATAAAAATATTTAAAAAAAAAATTTCTTTTATCATTACATAACTTGTAAATTTTTTCAAAATAGAAATAGATGTTTCTCTAAAAATATTTTCACATAATCTATGTCAACATCCTTTGATGGAATTTAATTTTAATTGAAGTTTATTTATTATGATACAAAACGACCATATTGTATTAAAGGTTTTGTGATATGTTTGACTGTGGATGTGTTATTTCATACCATTCATGGTTTATGGATAAGGTATAGACCTTTCGTATGCTAGATTAAATATGATTGTTTATGTTATGTTTAATCCTTTTCATATGAGGAATTCATTGGATGTAGTATGTGATGGGTGGAGCCTACTAGAGCCCCTCGAGGCATTGGTAGGTATCATGAGACAAACTAGTGTCTTGTCACAAGGCCTTGAAAAAATCTTTTTTTTGTCTTCGCACAAGGCTTTGACTATGTGGTTATGAAGTCTGGAATTATTTATTCCAACGTTATGAAATTGGCTATTGATATTGCAAATGATTATTCGACTAGTAGAATATCCATGTGAGTAAGAAAATAGAATTATTCTGATTTATATTTTCCATATTATGATGATGTTCAGATTTAAAAGGCTTTTGTTTTAGTTTTATACATTGCCTTAAATTTTTATGCTTATTTATGAAAGTTTCCTTTATATTGTTATCCTTACTGTGCATCTGAGCTCACCAATTTCTATGTTTTATTTTTCCCAGGATGTGAAGATGTATATTATGACTGACCTGTAAGGAAATTATATGGGATCTCAGTGTTGTATATGGAAACAATGTTGTTGTATTTTTCCATTTTATGATGTTATTTAAACCTTATGAATGTATCTAGTACTTCCAAGGCTATTAAACAAATCAAACATTAGAGACTTGGACTTTTGTGATCATTCTAATGATATGTAATAATGCACCAACTCTGGGATTAAGAGGTCAGGGTGTTACATAATTATTTTCAAACCACCACTAATATAGTATTTTTGGTCATAACCACCGAAATCATGGGGGGGGGATAATTAGGCCACCAAAAATTTATTAGAGATGGTTTTAATTACAATTATATCCAAAAAAATTATACAACCCTGTAAATTTATTTAGATATTGTTGTGCATTACATTCTATTCTTAAATATATAATGATTGAATGGTCAACTATTTATTATAGGGAGACTCTAAAAAATTCAACGGTTTATAGATCATCTAAAAAAATTGTAGTGGTTAAAAATATTGTGTATTCAAAAATGCCCTCTAAGAACTTCATTTCTTATAGTGAAAGACCTAGGGTAAAAATTTGAGGTAGAAAATGGATCCAATTAAAACAAAAAATAATAATCCCAATATGTGTAGTCACCATATAAAAAATTATGTATTATATACTAGTGTAAGGGTTAGTAATTAATATTTGGCTATCCAATATCTACATATTTACCATTCACTAGTGTGGACCCATGAATCATAGTATCATCTGTAATCCACAGTATTACCGTCCACAAACATGGACCCATGAACGAAATTATGAAGATATTTCATAGTGATAGTGTTAAAAATAATTATATAGATCCATGACATGCAATATTCTAGAATGTAGTATTTCTGGTGTTATCATAATCCAAGAATTATACCTATCATAGTCTCCCATTTTGGTACACATGGTTTCTCAAGAGGAAAATATTATTCAAATTGTTTAATAATTTTTTACGTAACTCGTTAAGATAAAATTTTAAATTAAACTAATATAGTTTTTCATAAAAAAATCATATAAGTGAATTTATAAATAATATGGGGATTATGTTCATCGACCTTATAAAATAATTATGCTTTGAAAAAAAACAACATCTAACAGGGGTTCTATTATTGTTTTTTTTCATAATTAACTCCAAAAATCACTTTTATCATTTATCAATATTTCATAAGAACACTTATAGATAATTTTAATAAACTCCATGTCATTAATATATAATCAAATGAAAATTAATATTTTTTAGAACATTATATCTTTGATTAAATTACCTTTCATTTTTATGAAAAAAAATTTAAAAATAGATTCTTAGTTAGTTAAAAATAAAGTTACATATAGAGTTTTATATTATATGATATTCCATAAGGAAAAAATTCCACTTCATATAGAATATAAAAATTTGTATCACATTAACATTGTATGATTAATATTACTAGTAAAATCCGATAACATATCAAATATAACCAATTGTACACTCATGAAATAACAATTCATAAAACGCCTTCTTATCATAAGCAAAATATTTTTTAAAAAAAAAGATACAGAACAATAAAATGATTTTTTAATAGAATACTTGTTTACCAAGTGACTAAATAGGTTAATATATTTTAAAAATTTTAATTAATAATTATTTTAAATAATTATAATTAAATAAGTTCCAATTATGTCATTTATTTTAATTAATTCAAGAAAATCTAATGTCGAATTTTTTATAAACTTCTTATTTGTGATAATTTAATTAGGAATATTTGGTGAATTAAAGGATTAAAAACACTATATTCAATTAAAAATTGGAAGTATTAAAAACTAAATCATTCCACAAAACATATGAAATTAATAATATATTTATTCCAATTATAAAAATATTGAAAATCAAAGAAATCTTAGATTCATAAAAATTTAATGTATTTGATTGAATCAATTGGGAATGATGAATCTATTATTTAATGATAATTATATTCTTAATAAGATGATTAAAATCCATATATGACAACTACAAACCATTAATATAAGTAACCCCAACAAAACATTCAACCAAAACAAAACCTCACCCTCTATGGCCATGAGAAATTTTGAAAAAAATGAATGAAGATTAATCGAATAAATGAGAAGGTAAATAGGTTTTATCAAGTTATTATTATAAATTTTTCAATTAAATATATATACTTTTTTTGTAAAAATTTAAAAGTATATGGGGAACATTAGGGTAATTCTCTATTGGGGTGTCTATAAAAACATCCTCGTGAAATGAGAATGGAAGGGTTTTCCTTGGGAAAAAAATTGGACACTATAAATTAAAAATATTTATGTTTTTTAAAATATTAGGTTTATGTTTCATATTCTAGGATCCTATGTCATTTACCAATTAAATATAGAGGTTAGATCCCATTTCCATATAATCCTTTTAATTTGTTTCCCAATGTATTTGAATTCTCAATTTCTGGATGTGTCCAATTTTGTTAAGTGATTCATAATGAAATTTTAATAGTATAAATTCGTTAATATGTGGTAATTAGTCATATGGTGAGGATCAGAGGGTAATCATGTTTCTTAGATATGTATCTAGAGTGTATGGGTGGGTTCGTGTATTTTTGATAAACCATGTTGTAGTGCATGGTTAGTGCATAGTTTGGGGAAACCATGAACCCCAACTGGGTGGATTGATCATAGATGGATATAATTTTGGAAAACATGAGAAGGGTATTTGGAAACAGTGAAACTGTATACAATTTATTATAGTACAATATCGTATCTCTTTTTTATGTATTGCAAAGCCATGCTCTTTACCATGTGAGATAATGTGCCTTCAGGTAGACGAGTTCACACAGTTGGCACGCAATTCTACTAACCCAATGACCAAATCATGTACCTTCTAAAATGTTGTAAATAGTTGTTTCGCCCTTATATATTTTCATTCCACCAATCCTTTCCTTCTTCTCTCACACAATCACTCCTCTTAAATGATATATCCCCTCTCTCCTCATCATGACCCTTCATTTTGGTGTGGTTCCCTCTTTGTTCTTCCGTGTTTTTTGTTAAGGCATATCCTCTAAAAATATCATTTCCTATGATTTTTTCCCACACCTCTAGCTTCTAAGATATCCAATTTTGGATTATGTTGGGGTTTGCACTAGATCATGGTGTAATCTACCTTTCATAAAGGGTATTTCATGTGGCTTTTATAGAGGAGATATAGAGACAAGAACCAAACAACACATCATGTCATTTCATTTATGTCTTAATGTTTTTCGATTTTATTAGCATTTTTTCATAAATATGATGTTGATATGTGTTTTTAATTGTTGTTTTGGATAGTAAATTGGGTTAGTATTTATTTAGGTTTACACCGTTGTAATTGTCTAAGAGTTTAGTTGTGGCTTTTGGCTAATTGGAGCATCCAATGGGTTCTTTATCTCCTCTACCATTTAAATATACATTTTTAATTAACTATAATTTATTATAAATTATTTTTTGAGATGTTATGGACTGATTTATTTAATTAGTTGGTGACACATGATTCAATGGGCATTGTAATAGTTTTTGGACTTTTCAATTATTGTTTAAAAGTGTCGTATGAGTATATTGTGCCAAATATTCACACATACTATCATTATATTTTTTTTAGTTCTTGAAGTTAGGTTCTCATCGATTTCTGAGTGTTGAAAATTGAAATTAATTAAATGTTATATATTATTAATTTTTATATTATTAACCCACTATGTGTTAAGTGTGTTATTAGAAGTCAGGTCCTATTGAAACACCAAGGGAATAAATTTCGCCATATTTTTTGAAAATACAAAATTCTTTAATATGTGATTTTTATTATTAAAAATGACATTTTAAATAAGATTTTTTTTCGTATTTGGAATTGGAACATAGAAATGGTACGGTAAAAATAGAAAATTGGTTTTGTTTTTAAATAAAAAATGTTAAATATATTGAAGCTAGTAGTTATTTATTTCAACTATTATTTTGAAATGTGAGTCAGAAATAGTAATTCAGATATGAGTATCGAGATGGTATAATTACATGAAAATCTATAACGTTTTTAAACTATTTGGGTTAAGAAATGTAGGCTTTATTTTGGGATGGAAATTTTTTATATACATAAGTTCATTGATTTTTTATTTTCAATGGAAATAATGAATGTTTGTTTCTATGTAGTATTAATTGTTAAAACTAGCATGAACATAAACTCTGGGTAGATGAAAAGTATTCATTATTAAATCCTTGGTGAACACAGAGCCTTGGTTTAGGCGTAGTATTAAACAATAAACCTTTTTGTTAACATAGAATATGGGTGGACTCTTGGTATTCATTATTAAACATGGGGTAAGGACCACACCCAAGTGGATGCAGGACTTTGGGGATAGGTATACATACAATGGGTTCTTGTTAGGACTACAGATCATTATATTACCTATGGTCATGAAATTATTTAAATTGTTATCATTTATTTTTTATAGTCATTCTGATTCTAGTTAAAGAATTCATGTTTCATTAGCAGGGTGAAAAATGGTCCTCATGTTCAATATTTTTTTATCATTTCAGTTGAAAAGTTATATTTTTGAAGATTATAGATATTTGTCATGACCATTTTGGAATGAAATATTTATAGACTAGTTATATATATAGACCGTTTTTTTGGTGTCCAGTTACATAATACCTACTCACGATTCCATGAAACATTGTTTCAGATAATACACATTTCTCGTTTGTGGGTAGAGGTTTCAGGAAAGGCTCAACATTGATGTATATATCTCAACTCTTAGTGTTAGTGTTGGATGATTAGACTAATCCAGACTCAAGACCAGATGGGGATAGGCTATGAGACATTGTACTATTTTATTCTTTTTACAAACTTTTATTTTCCACCCATGGGGGGGTTTTATTTCTAACACATTTATTTAGTATTGAATCTGATGTTGTATTGGTTAGTAACCACATTCCCAATACTAGTTTTTATGTAGATGTATATTTGAATCATTTTATATCTAATGATATTGTATAATTATATAAATGAATAGTATCCCCAAATATTAATATCGAGTCCTTATTGATACTTGATAGGAGCTGGTGTATGGGGAGGTGATCTTGAGGTCTTACAATGCTCCCTCGATTACGTGTATTAGATAGTGGTTTGGGGTGATGTGGAATTATAAACTGGCATCTTCACATTGTTTTATATTTATTATAAGAACCTGGACCTTCTTTTTTAGGTATGTTTTCCTTTTCAGGAAGTTTTTGAGAAAAAGAGGAGAATCTGGACATTTTTTAAGTACACGCCATGTACTTTTCTTCCGCTCGAGGCCGTGTGGTGGTCGTGTTCGGGCCAGTCACATGGGGTGTAGTGATGAGGTGGAGTCCAATTAATATAGCGTTTGGAAAAGGTGAGTACATGCCGTGTACTCTTATTTTTATTTCATCAATCAGACCGGGGTCACGCATAATCCATGTTTTCATATTCTTATCCACCTAATTATGTCCAGAGCAACCGAGAGGGACGATTATTCTCCAAGCCACCGATCATTCACTGGTTCTCCTAATCGAACGTCATTGGGTGCAATAGAATCGCAGTGGTGATTTCTCTATTCTTCTTTGACCATTTTCTTGATTCCTCATCTTCTGAGAGTTATCTAAGGATGAACATTTTTGATGTTTTTGCTGATTTACTCCATTCTAGGTCAATTCACAGGCCTAGGTTCAAGAATATCAATCTCCTAGGAATGAGGTAGATGGTTTGTTTCCCTACATTCAATGTCTTTGAGTTATTAGTGAAAAAGTGTTGGATACCCCTGTATCGGGTATCTCTGGTTAGGGTGTAACACCCCAAGATTTCATAGTGTGTTATTTCTTCAAAATAATTCAATAACTTGCACTACACGCAACACTGAGTTCAATTGCACCATGACTTACCAAAAAAAAGCCATTAAAAGAGGTCATGAATAGTATTAACTAAATTTTAAACTTTATATAATCCTTATAATTTTAGAATCCATATTATGAGTTTCATAGTCATAATGCAAGAACAGATTCATTTTCAGTATTGCACTTTTATCAACTTTTGATAGTGAAACCTTTTTAAATACAATATTTTAAACTTTTTGACTAAATGGAGACATCAAAAAAATTTAAAATGAAACATCCCAAGCTTCCACGGTACGCTTTCCTTTGAATAAAACAGTAGCGTGTGTTGTACGCAACTTCGAGTTCTAACACACCGTAACCAATCAAACTAGCTGTTATGAATAGTAATACCTACTTTTTGAAGTTATATATATATTTTATATTTTAAAATGGACTTCATTTTTGGATTCGGAATATCATATTTAGCCTAAGGTGAAATTTTGGTACTTTTCGGATAACTTTCATATTTTGATGAATAGTGAAAATTACTAAATTTTAATTAAAAACAACTTTTTTAATCAAAATAATTAATAGTAATAAATTATTAATTTGAGTGGTTTTAAAGTATATTTAGAATATATTTTTACTATTTAATATAATGTTGGTCATTGGACATAATTTTACAATTAAACCGAACATAAACAAGTGTCAATCTTTTGATAGTTATTATCTCTTAAAAACACGCTTTTTGTTTTGACAGCGGGAATTAATTTTAAATTAATTTCTGCCACTTCTATGTTTTGAATTTAGGAAAATGGATTCCATATTTGGAATCAGGATGTTCAAATTGTGTAAATAGGTAACTTTTATTTTTAGACATTTTGAATAATTACTGCGGTAAATATTTTATTTACCATGGTTAAGGGTAAATCCGGTAAATAAGGGTTAAAAAATAATATTATAATAAAACTAAATTACCCTAAAACATGTCTTAACCATATTGGTTGATACATGGTCGACCATGGGCATCTTTGTGTCAATTTTGGGACCCCATGGATCCACTTGTAAGTGATAATGACACTTTATTTTAATTAAGTCAAAATGAATACAAAAATGACACAAGCATATATCTTTTAGAAAAACAATTGTTACATAGGGTTATATAAGTTGGATTTTAGATTATAAATATTAATTAGAATGATACAAAGATTTCCTACATAATGATATTTTATTTATAATTTTTAGACATTAAATAATTTATTTTATTTATGACACAAAGATGATGCAGTAATTACTATAATAGTGAAAAATTAAAATAATTGATATTATAAATACCCAAAAAAATATAATATGAAAATTTTAATGAATTAAACTAATTTTATAGGATAATATGATATATTAGGATTGATTTAATTGACTTTGTTCGAAGTAATCAATCTGTTATGAGTTTCACAAAAATCAACTATTGAATAGTGTCAAGATTGACATAAAAGAGTTTTTAAAACAAATATTATATTATTAATTGATATTAAATTCCTAAAAATCTAAGGATCGGCCAAGAGACTTATATAAGGATAGGTTCATCATTAATGGACCACTTGGGGGTCTCTTGGATGTATATAGTAAGTTTATTAACCATATTATATAAAAATACAAAGAGACATTGTAAAAGTGATACTAATTAACTTAGAGTTAATACTTAAAGATAAGGTTAAAATAAGTACCCAAACCTGTCTAAATTCTATTGGTTGAGTGGTTTTCGACCTATCCCCACCTTAAACTTTGAATAATAAACTTTGGACCCTTTAGAAACCGAATATGAATTTATTATAAATTAATATTTCTAACTTTTCCAAAGGTGCCCCTCACCCCTCTTATAAAAGGGCACTCTTCCTTCTCATTTCTTCACACCTTCAAAGCCTTTTGGCTCGGCCAAAATCTGCCCAAATACTCTCCCAACATCCCTCACTACAACCTAGAGGCCTTAGTTTGATCAGAAAGCCAACCTATGGAGCCCTTTTGATCAAATCAAAAGGAAGAACCCGAAGAAGAGGTAATGATTTCACCACCCTTCTCCAAGTTCATTTCTTCTTCCACTTCTTCTTCCTTTGATCTTACCATTCTAAAATAATAACTCCAGTATCTCACATATACTGTGATGTTATTATAAATATGGTACAATCATATTCAGTATTCTATCCACCCTTTGAATAACATGTCACCATACGTGCGTACGTACGGCTTACCGTCTCCACGTCGTGGTGTAATTGTTATTCAATATAATATTATTTGGATGGGTATAATAATGATGTGTAACTCATGTAAATAATAAATATAACATGTTAATGATTCTGTATATATGATATACCATCCATTTATATATTATTTTAATATCAAAAGAATGATATTGTCGCTCGTGCGTACGTACGGACTACCGTCTCCACAAACGCGATGAGATTCATTCTCCATCGTATCCATTCAAGTATAATTATTATTTGATGATTTAAAAATGATGTTTAAGGACTTGATTCCATTCTGGATTTGAATAATATACAACTTATCATTTACAAACATGTCTTACGTAACAAAACATACAAAATCAAACAAGTAAGTTCACACCCGAAACAGCGATAATACTAAGATATTATTATCAAATCAATATTAAAAGATCATATATGATATCATATTAATGTATATGATTCTTGTATAATTTAATAACAATTATTTCACCATTATACAGGAGGTTAACCTACCCCAACCAAGGAAAAGTACAAGGTAAGGGTTATTTCACAATCTCTTCATTATCCGAGGTTGTTTATACGTAATAATCTACTGGGATATCTTTATCATCCACATCCATGTTTCTTAAAAATATATTTCAAAACATTTTTACTATTTACAAGAATATGGGTTAAAGTCATTTATACCCTTGTTTGACTTTTTATAAGATGTTTATAAAGGAATCATTCCGTTGTTTTCAAAACAAGGTCCTTTTTAACCTTTTCGACAGAATTGAGGTAAGAATGTTTTTTTACTTATACGGCGGGTGCGGTTATTTTCCGCCGTTATAAAATCGTCGAAGATTTCCTTACAAGCTTACAAGAATATTTTCAAGAAAATGTTTTATTTTATATGGCTCTTAAATGATTTCAAAAATAGAAAGAGATATTTCTCTAAAAAGTGTTTTGATTTCATCTATGTCAACATACTTTAATGGATTTTACGCTTATTTGAAGTTGATTTATTATAATACAAAACTTCTATATTGTATTGAAAGTTTTGTGATATGTTTGACTGTGGATGTGCTATTTTATACCATTCATAGTTTATGGTGACACCATTTACATTTCGTATGCTAGTTTTAATCCGAATGTTTATGTTATATTTCAAACTTTTCTTCAGATGAATGTGCTAAACAAGTATGTTCCGGGTTGGGGACCGGTAAAAGTAAGCCCTCCAGGTTGGGGACTGGTTAAAGTAAGCCCTCCAGGTTAGGGACTGGTAAAAGTATGCCCTCCGGGTTGGTGTCCGGCTATTAGAGGCACTCCGGGTTGGTGTCCGGTTATTAGAGGCACTCCGGGTTGGTGTCCGGTTATTAGAGGCACTCCGGGTTGGTGTCCGGTTATTAGAGGCACTCCGGGTTGGGTTCCGGTTAGAAGTAACCCCTAGGTCTTGGGATGAGGCCTAGACAAAGAAATTAACGTTTAGCATTATGCATTCCAACATTATGAAAGTGGTTATTGATTTTTGCATGTGATTATTCGATTAGTAGAATATCCATGTGAATAAGTAAATGGAATTATTTCATTTTATTTATGCCATACCATGTTGAAAGTTCATGTTTAAAAGGCTTATGTTTTAGTTATACATTGCCTTAAATGTTTATTCTTATTTATGAAAGTTTCCGCTATATTGTTATCCTTACTGGGCATTTGAGCTCACCCCTTTTCTATGTTTTATTTTTCCCAGGAAGTGAAGATGTAAGTTATGAATGACCTGCAGGGATATTATGAGGGGATTATAGTGTGGACTATGGAAACATTATGTTGTTGTAGTAGTTTTTCATTTTATGATGTAATGTAAAACTTATGAATATATCTAGTGTTTCCAAGGCTACTAAACCAATCGGTCTTTCGAGATTTGATCTTTCTTGTGATCATGCCAATGTTACGAAGTAATGCACCGACTCTGGGTAACTAGGGTCGGGGCGTTACAGTTGGTATCAGAGGAAGTTTAGTACAAACCTTGGAAGCTAGATTTAGATAAACTCTGATTAGAGCACGTAGACCTAAGATTAACTTTGAGGATTAGTATAGAATAACTTCCTAGAATTTTGGTATTGTAGAGATTTTGTGAGTTTTCCGAGCAATACATCCCTGTCTGGATACGAGCAGGTAGAGGCGGCTCTGACACAGATGTACCTAGGGGTAAAACCCGAAAACACCGCTTTGAGCTAGACTCGAACGGGAACTGGTGCACGACAACGGGCCTTGCTGCACTCTTGGTTACGACACTCCCGGGGGATATGCTTAAGATAACTCTCATTTTCTTTACAAATCATTTTGAAGGGATTATGAGTCTATACTTCCTCAAAGAAAACATTCTTATGATTATGGATTATATCCATAGATAGTTCAATTTATGTTAAGTGTTTTATAAGTATGGGATTATGTATTTTGATTAATAAACTGATCTAGTGTATGCCATTGTTTAGAAATGGTGCCCAGTAGAAGGAATGAGAACTCCAGAAATGCACATGATCCAAAGAGAAGGAAGTATCATATCTTTCATGGTCTTAAGCTAGAATTTATAAGAGAAATAGTCTCCCATGTATTATCATCATATGAAGAAATAATATCATGTGTTGATAAGATAAGTAAAGAGTTTACTGAGTCCTATGGCTTTGAAGGGAAGCAAGAGAAGAAAAGGATGGAAGAGAGAAAGATGGATAAAAGTAAGAGGGAAAAGAATAATTTTCCCATATGTGGTAACTGTGGAAAGAAACACCCTGGAACTTGCCTGAAAGGAATGGGAGTTTGTTATAAGTGTGGAGGAAAAAGGGCACAATGTACGTGACTGCAAGGGTAAGAAAATGGTTTTAAATGTACAATGCTTCATTTGCAAGGAGTTTGGACACTACGCGAACCTATGTCCCTGTCATCAGACTATGCCACAAATGATGCTATTGGATAATAATCAAGTTATGATACTACCACATATGAAGAGGAATGATTAGAGTTCTTATGTTGATTATGTCAATTGAGTGTTGTATCAACAATGTACTTGTTATAATAATTATGGAGTATATAAGGATTGTACTGCAGTACTATTTCATTAAGGACTTGAGATTGTGTGGAACAAAGAAAAGTGACTCATTAGCAGGATAGATTTTTGGAAAATATATGGTTGAGAGAATGATAAACCATAATATAGTTCTGATACTGAGGTAGTGATTTTGGAATAATATGTGATTGTTTTGGATAAATTATATTGGATATTCTTGACTACCTTGGAACTGATTAATGATTTGTATATTCCATCATTGTTGGGGTTTAAAACATTTTTGGATTAATGAAGTATATCCAGCATTCTATATGGAATAAGGGAGCATGAATGTAGTCAATAAGGAATATGGTAATACATGATGAATGTATTCATATGCTATTACGGGGTAAAAAGGATCTATATTATGTTTACCTTCCTTATGAATGTTGGACTGTGAGTTTGGACAGAAGTATTTTGGATAGTTCTAGTTTGGATTATTTTGGATTGCCATAAAAGGACAACCCGGAGGTCGGGCGGCAACCCGTCGCGTCCGGCAAGGCTGCGAGACTTGAACCCGCAACCAAAGGGCGACAAGGGTGTATCACCTACCACTATCCCACGAGATGTCCTGGATTAAATAAAGTAGTTTTTTAAAAGATCTAGTAGATTAATTATAAATTCGTTTATTTTGGAACCCACTATGAATAGTATAAATAGAATTTTTTTTACGAGTGAATGATGAGTTTTGATAGAAATTTATTAATGGATAAAACTCTAATTATAAACTAAGTATATCTCCTTATGATCTTAGCCAATCTCATAAATAAATTCCTCATCATTAATAAAAGAAACTTAGAACAAAAATGTTGTCCTAGATGGTACCTTAAATCATCACTAATTTATGGCTTTGGGATTGTTGGCCTTTTCATAGCCATGTTCTCTACCACTCTCCATCAGATAATTGATGGCTAGATTTTTCTTCCATATCCATATTTTCTTACATGGAACCCTAGTATGTGTTATTTTCGGTAATCTTCATACTTTCCACTCTTTATTTTAAATAGAGGACTCATTAATTCATTTTTCGATGTGGGATTTCAACTAAGATATTTTGAATCGTCAAAAATGTGTTATCCTAATACCCTATGTTTTGTTGAACCGATGGTATTTCAAATCATCATAGATTGATGAATTTAAGGACCTCAATTATACACTTGTTTTTGATTGATGACCTCAATCACTACATATAAATATTTACGTTTTTCCTCCGATTATATGTCTCTAATTTCCACCAATGTTCTCCTAATCGAGATCATAATTTGGTGGTAACCCTTTGATTTCTCTTTTCCGCATATTAAGACTAAATTTTAGTAACCCAATTTCCGATGTGGGTTTTCCCACAAATATATTTTCTACTTTCAACCTTTTATTTTTGAAGAACAATTTCAAATTGCGAGGACGCAATTTATTGAAGGAGGGGAGAATGTAACACCCCAAGATTTCATAGTGTGTTATTTCTTCAAAATAATTCAATAACTTGCACTACACGCAACACTGAGTTCAATTGCACCATGACTTACAAAAAAAAGCCATTAAAAGAGGTCATGAATAGTATTAACTAAATTTTAAACTTTATATAATCCTTATAATTTTAGAATCCATATTATGAGTTTCTTAGTCATAATGCAAGAACAGATTCATTTTCAGTATTGCACTTTTATCAACTTTTGATAGTGAAACCTTTTTAAATACAATATTTTAAACTTTTTGACTAAATGGAGACATCAAAAAAATTTAAAATGAAACATCCCAAGCTTCCACGGTACGCTTTCCTTTGAATAAAACAGTAGCGTGTGTTGTACGCAACTTCGAGTTCTAACACACCGTAACCAATCAAACTAGCTGTTATGAATAGTAATACCTACTTTTTGAAGTTATATATATATTTTATATTTTAAAATGGACTTCATTTTTGGATTCGGAATATCAAATTTAGCCTAAGGTGAAATTTTGGTACTTTTCGGATAACTTTCATATTTTGATGAATAGTGAAAATTACTAAATTTTAATTAAAAACAACTTTTTTAATCAAAATAATTAATAGTAATAAATTATGAATTTGAGTGGTTTTAAAGAATATTTAGAATATATTTTTACTATTTGATATAATTTTGGTCATTGGACATAATTTTACAATTAAACCGAACATAAACAAGTGTCAATCTTTTGATAGTTATTATCTCTTAAAAACACGCTTTTTGTTTTGACAGCGGGAATTAATTTTAAATTAATTTCTTCCACTTATGTGTTTTGAATTTAGGAAAATGGATTCCATATTTGGAATCAGGATGTTCAAATTGTGTAAATAGGTAACTTTTATTTTTAGACATTTTGAATAATTACTGCGGTAAATATTTTATTTACCATGGTTAAGGGTAAATCCGGTAAATAAGGGTTAAAAAATAATATTATAATAATAATAAATTACCCTAAAACGTGTCTTAACCATATTGGTTGATACATGGTCGACCATGGGCATCTTTGTGTCAATTTTGGGACCCCATGGATCCACTTGTAAGTGATAATGACACTTTATTTTAATTAAGTCAAAATGAATACAAAAATGACACAAGCATATATCCTTTAGCAAAACAATTGTTACATAGGGTTATATAAGTTGGATTTTAGATTATAAATATTAATTAGAAAGATACAAAGATTTCCTACATAATGATATTTTATTTATAATTTTTAGACATTAAATAATTTATTTTATTTATGACACAAAGATGATGCAGTAATTACTATAATAGTGAAAAATTAAAATAATTGATATTATAAATACCCAAAAAAATATAATATGAAAATTTTAATGAATTAAACTAATTTTATAGGATAATATGATATATTAGGATTGATTTAATTGACTTTTTTCGAAGTAATCAATCTGTTATGAGTTTCACAAAAATCAACTATTGAATAGTGTCAAGATTGACATAAAAGAGTTTTTAAAACAAATATTATATTATTAATTGATATTAAATTTCTAAAAATCTAAGGTTCGGCCAAGAGACTTATATAAGGATAGTTTCATCATTAATGGACCACTTGGAGGTCGCTTGGATGTATATAGTAAGTTTATTAACCATATTATATAAAAATACAAAGAGACATTGTAAAAGTGAAACTAATTAACTTAGAGTTAATACTTAAACATAAGGTTAATATAAGTACCCAAACCTGTCTAAATTCTATTGGTTGAGTGGTTTTCGACCTATCCCCACCTTAACCTTTGAATAATCAACTTTGGAGCCTTTAGAAACCGAATATGAATTTATTATAAATTAATATTTCTAACTTTTCCAAAGGTGCCCCTCACCCCTCTTATAAAAGGGAACTCCTCCTTCTCATTTCTTCACCCCTTCAAAGCCTTTTGGCTCGGCCAAACTCTGCCCAAATACTCTCCCAACATCCCTCACTACAACCTAGAGGCCTTAGTTTGATCAGAAAGACAACCTAAGGAGCCCTTTTGATCAAATCAAAAGGAAGAACCCGAAGAAGAGGTAATGATTTCACCACCCTTCTCCAAGTTCATTTCTTCTTCCACTTCTTCTTCCTTTGTTCTTACCATTCTAAAATAATAACTCCAGTATCTCACATATACTGTGATGTTATTATCAATATGGTACAATCATATTCAGTATTCTATCCACCCTTTGAATAACATGTCACCATACGTGCGTACGTACGGCTTACCGTCTCCACGTCGTGGTGTAATTGTTATTCAATATAATATTATTTGGATGGGTATAATAATGATGTGTAACTCATGTAAATAATAAATATAACATGTTAATGATTCTGTATATATGATATACCATCCATTTATATATTATTTTAATATCAAAAGAATGATATTGTCGCTCGTGCGTACGTACGGACTACCGTCTCCACGAACGCGATGAGATTCATTCTCCATCGTATCCATTCAAGTATAATTATTATTTGATGATTTAAAAATGATGTTTAAGGACTTGATACCATTCTGGATTTGAATAATATACAACTTATCATTTACAAACCTGTCTTACGTAACAAAACATACAAAAGCAAAGAAGTAAGTTCACACCCGAAACAGCGATAATACTAAGATTTTATTATCATATCAATATTAAAAGATCATATATGATATCATATTAATATATATGATTCTTGTATAATTTAATAACAATTATTTTACCATTATACAGGAGGTTAAACTACCCCAACCAAGGAAAAGTACAAGGTAAGGGTTATTTCACAATCTCTTCATTATTCGAGGTTGTTTATACGTAATAATCTACTGGGATATCTTTATCATCCACATCCATGTTTCTTAAAAATATATTTCAAAACATTTTTACTATTTACAAGAATATGGGTTAAAGTCATTTATACCCTTGTTGGCTTTTTATAAGAGGTTTATAAAGGAATCTTTCTGTCGTTTTCAAAACAAGGTCCTTTTTAACCTTTTCGACAGAATTGAGGTAAGAATGTTTTTTTTACTTATACGGCGGGTGCGGTTATTTTCCGCCGTTATAAAATCCTCAAAGCTTTCCTTACAAGCTTACAATAAAATTTTCATGAAAATGTTTTATTTTATATGGCTCTTAAATGATTTCAAAATTAGAAAGAGATATTTCTCTAAAAAGTGTTTTGATTTCATCTATGTCAACATCCTTTAATGGATTTTACGCTTATTTGAAGTTGATTTATTATAATACAAAACTTCTATATTGTATTGAAGGTTTTGTGAAATGTTTGACTGTGGATGTGCTATTTTATACCATTCATAGTTTATGGTGAAACTATTGACATTTCGTATGCTAGTTTTAATCCGAATGTTTATGTTATATTTCAAACTTTTTTCTTCAGATGAATGTGCTAAACAAGTATGTTCCGGGTTGGGGACCGGTAAAAGTATGCCCTCCAGGTTGGGGACTGGTTAAAGTAAGCCCTCCAGGTTTGGGACTGGTAAAAGTATGCCCTCCGGGTTGGTGTCCGGTTATTAGAGGCACTCCGGGTTGGTGTCCGGTTATTAGAGGCACTCCGGGTTGGTGTCCGGTTATTAGAGGCACTCCGGGTTGGTGTCCGGTTATTAGAGGCACTGCGGGTTGGGTTCCGGTTAGAAGTAACCCCTAGGTCTTGGTATGAGGCCTAGACAATGAAATTAACGTTTAGCATTATGCATTCCAACATTATGAAAGTGGTTATTGATTTTTTCATGTGATTATTCGATTAGTAGAATATCCATGTGAATAAGTAAATGGAATTATTTCATTTTATTTATGCCATACCATGTTGAAAGTTCATGTTTAAAAGGCTTATGTTTTAGTTATACATTGCCTTAAATGTTTATTCTTATTTATGAAAGTTTCCGCTATATTGTTATCCTTACTGGGCATTTGAGCTCACCCCTTTTCTATGTTTTATTTTTCCCAGGAAGTGAAGATGTAAGTTATGAATGACCTGCAGGGATATTATGAGGGGATTATAGTGTGGATTGTGGAAACATTATGTTGTTGTAGTAGTTTTTCATTTTATGATGTAATGTAAAACTTATGAATATATCTAGTGTTTCCAAGGCTACTAAACCAATCGGTCTTTCGAGATTTGATCTTTCTTGTGATCATGCCAATGTTACGAAGTAATGCACCGACTCTGGGTAACTAGGGTCGGGGTGTTACATAGGGTTTGATCATGTATCATTATTTGCCTTATATTTCATGTATGCTTGAGGTTATTAGATGATTAATAATTTCTTGTCAGCATGTTTTAGGATCACCCCATGGGTGTTTCCCCTTGTTTTGGATGTTGATTTCCGTTTAACATGTTTTTCCTACGAGACAACCCTATTTCACATTGCTAGTATGCATGTTAACTTGATTGCATGCATTTCCTGCTGTTTATATGCTTGTGGATGCACTGTAGCTATTAGCCAAGTAGTTGATGAACTTACTTAGGCTACTAATTATCGATTACGCACAACTAAACTACCCAGGGCTGAGTGAACCTGGTGTGGTAGACTAAAGGGGTAATTGAAATTTATGTTTTCCTAATAGAGCATGTTATAATTAGTTTCGATCGTAGGACATAAGGGAATGGAACTTTGTGCTTCCTCAGAATTTACTTAGTTACGTAGCGAGACTATAGGGGGAATTAGACATAAGTTCTTCCTTAGAGAGTCTATATCATTCAGTGCAAGACCGTAGGGGAATTGATGGTGAAAGATTCCCAGAGTGTATGTTCCTTTGTACGTCTGCTTTACTTGAGGGGTTTGCTTATAGGAGCCACCCAAAGAGTCAGTTCGTTATTTGTTTATTGGTTGTGACGAGTCCACCAAGCCAAAGAACAAGCTTGGGTTTGTACTCCTTGCTGTTTAGGTATACTGCTGATTTACCTATTGTGATTACTTGCTTGCCTTGGGAGTATAGAGCTGTTGCTAGGTTCAATAGCTGGTAGCTAAGTGATTGTACTGAACTAATAAATAACTGTGAATGGAGTTTGGTAGGATTTCTTACTTTAGTTTACATCTGCTTCTCTACTGCATTTATTTCCTTTACTTTTTCTATATTACTCACTAACAGTAGGGCATAGATATCGTTGTGATTGCCTATTGTGATTAGTCTCAAACCTTGTTTGGGTCCTGCTTTTCGGCCCAAATAGGTTATATGGTTGCAGGTGTAGATAGGGATTGTGGCCCTTCTACATTAGGTACATGATTTCTAGTTGGAGCTGGAGTGCATTGGACCAAGATTAGGCTTGCGATGCTGCTGGAGTTGTTGTTTACATTCGTACCATGTTTTAAACTATATTTCAGCACGATGTTGTGTTTTCTTCTTTCCATATATACTTGTAACTACTGCATCATTATCATTATCATTATATGTTCATTGCTTCCTCTGTTTAGTTTCAGTGTTTTCATGTTGTTTACTACTTCTGACATTGACTGTTTTTTTCTTGACTTGTATAACTTACCACATGAGAGCATAGTTTCCCCAATAACATACCAAGGCCCTCGCTGCTATTCGGCAGCCTATGGCATTTGGGGAAATACGTTTGAGGTCATGTGGAGAACTGAGTATGGGGCACCAGTGGAAGGGCTCCGGATTCAGGTCATTACAAAGTGGTATCAGAGGAGTTCTTTTCTTTTTCTATTGACTTACTATATAGTGACATTATCCAGGGATAGGACATAATCGGTAAATGGTAAATAGATGTGCCTGGGCATTCTAGAACCTATGTATAGGAAAACATCCATGTTTCCTCGAATATTGCTAATTCTGAGTTTTGCGAATGTTTCAGTTTAATTGATTTCACCATTGGGTGATGCACTTGTTTTGTGTTGTTACTATTTATATGAAATCGGTTCTATTTTATTGAATCCCAATGAGATGAGGGTATTCCATCTCATGCAACATATAGGCACATGTTAGGAGATTACATGCCATGCATTTTTCCATTCCATCTAGGTTGCATTAGAGATTTCATGCTGTTGTGATAGGATTTGTGATAGACAAAGCATGTTGTTGTGACAGCTGTTGTGATGTAATGCCGGTTATGTTGATAAGGTGTCGTCGTTTGGAGCTTTCTTATCACGGATGCCGAACACTGATCTTAGAGGTGTTATGGGCCCCCAAGGATCGTAATTTGGTGGGTCGTGAGTTCTTAAACTGTGGCTTGTTCTATGCATTGTTATGATGCCAAGCTTTAATTCGTGCGGAGTATGGGCCCCCCAGAATGGAATTTGGAACCTTAATCCTTGTTTTTCTGTGTTTTATGGTCTTCGGTTCATTTCTGAGGATACTATCTAAAAAAACCCAGAATACATGGCATGTACTTTATATATACACGCCGTGTAGTTTTTGGATGTGTCACTGACTGTGTGGACAGGGACACGGAGCTGTAAATAGTTTTCAGGAAGACGCTGTGTTCGGTAGGTACATGACATGTAGAGGTTAACTAGGAGCCCGATCGTGTAACTAACAACACGGGCCAGTAAATGCATGTTTAGTACACGTCGTGTTCGGTATGCACATGCCGTGTTTCTTTTCCCAGGTACCCGGCCTTGTCTTGTAAAACACGGGTCAGTGTTATCTTCTCCTATACATGCCATGTTTGTTCGAAACATGCCATGTAAGGATCAGATGAGTACCTGACCATGTCACGAACAACACGGGTCGAGGATTCCCTTCAAGTGCACGCCGTGTCTCTTAGGAACACACTGTGTAGTGTCGACCGTGTTTCAGGCCGTATCGCAAACAACACAGGCTAGGTAAGGCATGTCCAGCACACGCCGTGTCTGCCTCACAAATGTTGTGTAGTCTTTGGTTGGGACAATCCATGTGACTTAGTCATGTAAGAGTAACTAGGCAAGGATAAAATGGTTAGTACACTCCATGTAGTTTAAGAACACGCGGTGTATCCGGGTAGTTTACACAGCCAGGTGTGGCCAATGTACACGACCAAGGTAAACTTTTAAGGAACAAGATGTGTAGTGGTACTACATGCTGTGTAGTCATTTTTTTCCAGTTTTAAAGGTTTTCCCCTCCTTTTCCATTTTACTATCCTATATTGCGACTGTGTTCGTCTTTAATGAAGGTTTGTTTTGGCATTTCAGAGCTATGGCACTGAGACGTCCTCCTGTTGCACACCAGGAACCAGGCAGCGATCGTACGCCTGATACGACTGATCAGGGACTGCCAGTAGTTCCACCCATCATTCCGGACATGGCACCTGCAGTGATTCTAGACACTAGAGTCGAAGCTCATTTCAGAGATGGTTTCATGAGATTCATGAAGACCTTCCAGGGAGTTCAGCATCCTTCCTCGACTATGGAAGAGCTGACGCAGGTCTTCCAGTAGCAGCATCCTCCCACATTCATTGGGGATGGAGGACCTCAGGCTGTAGAGCCATGTCTCGAATCCATGCTGTTAATATTCAAGAATCTGGAGACGCCTCCAGAGAGGAGGGTGAATCTCATGACGTATAGGCTACGAGATTCCACCAAGATATGTTGGGACGTAGTCTCTCAGACGGGGCGCCAGAAGGCTATGGCTTGGGATGAGTTTCAGCATTCGTTTTACAACTACTTCCACCCAGTGATGTTGAGGGCTGATAGAGCCAGGGAGTTCATGATCCTAGAGTAGGTTACTATCTCAGTTATGGAGTATTCATCCGGTTTCACTAAGTTACAGTTATTCACTCCTCTCCTTGGGAATGACGAGCTCTTTCTAGCGAGGAAGTTTGAGGAAGGCCTCAGACCGGAGATCATATCACAGGTGAATGTCTTCCAGTTGACTTCTATTACTGTGATAGTCAACCAGGAACTCATCACAGAGAGGAACCTGAGGGAGACTGAAGCTGTTGACCGGGGCAGAACAGCATCCAAGGCTTATTCTCTCTAGAAAGATAGCACGAAGCACCACCGAGAGTCTTCCCGAGGCGACCTGAGGAAATGAGGTATTCCTTCTGGTAGACGAGATGCCCCTTTTGGCACCCAAGTGATGTGTTATCAGTGTGGGAGGAGCGGGTATATAATTCCCCAGTTCCCGAGGGACCTAGTGGAGTGCCGATCCCGCAGCAAGATGGGTCACCTGCAACGTTTCTTCAAGGTTCCCCTTCCAGCGGCTAGTGAAGGAGGATCATTTTCGACCCCGCGTACAGGAGAAAGATCACCAGCTCCGTTGCAGACTAGGGGCTGGAGTTCTCCAAGATGTTTAAGTCAGGGTAGAGGCCATGGAAATAGTGGTCAGGATCAGGGAGGAGCAGGTCAGGGTTTCCAGGCTACTACACAGGGCCACAGTACTTGCCAGACTTTTTCTGTAGAGCCGATTCATCAGGAGAAGGATCTCGGACCCTCTACAGTTTGTGGTACGATCATATTAGCCTCAGTTAAATCTTCATCCCTTTTAGATACTGGTTCTTCACATATCGTTATCTCTGTTTCTGTCATAGAAATCCTTGAGTTATGTGTATTTTCATCTGCTAACATGTTGAATCTCAACACGCCCTTGGGAACGAGGACATCTATCATATGTCAGTGTAAGGGGTTCCCTCTCGTGGTTATAGGGTATCGTTTCTTATTTGACCTCTATGTCCTGGAGATGATGGGATATGACTTCATTCTCAGTATGGACTGGTTGGTTCCCTTCCAGGCAGTCGTCGATTTCTATCGCCGCAGGGTGATTTTCGTATCACCAGAGGGTGAATCATTCCTTCATAAAGGTGAGTGGGATGTTCAGGCGAGTCGAGTCGAAATCGAGCATCAGGGGCTAGGAGGAGTTACGGCCCAGATTTCTAGTCTTTATCTGGATGAACAGGGGACTTCTCAGTTAGATTTTCCTCTAGTGGTTGATCGCTTTCAAGATGTCTTTATAGATGACTTTTTAGGTTTTCCTCCGGATAGTGAGGTATACTTCTCGATTGAGATCATGCCAGGAGCAGCACCGATGACCATTCCTCCTTATAGGATGGATACAACTCAGTTGCAGGAGCTCAAGAAGCAGGTTGAGGAGTTGCAGGAAAAGGGTTTCATCCGACCCAGTACTTATCCTTGGGGTTCGCATGTCGTGTTCGCGAAGAAGCAAGACGGTACCCTTAGGCTTTGCGTGGATTATCGGAATTTAATCCAGTTGAGGATCAAGAACTAATATCACTTGCTAAGGATTTATGATCTCTTCGATCAGCTTCGAGGTGATCAGGTGTTCTCAAAGATCGTGTTGAGGTACAGTTATCATCAGTTGCGTGTTACACCGTCAGATATGCCTCTAATAGCTTTCAGGAGCAGGTATGGCCTCTATGAGTATACGGTTATGCCATTCGGTCTTACGAACATGCCAACAGTTTTCATGGAACTGATGAACTGAGTGTTCCATACTTACATGGAATACTTTTTTATGGACTCCGTGGATGATATGTTGGTGTACTCTCACACTCGACACGACCATGCAGCCAATCATGAGATTGTTTTGAGTACACTGAGGGAGCATCGACCTTATGCTAAACTCTCAAAGTGTCACTTATTGATGGACTAGATTAACTTCCTGGGTCATGTCATCTCAGAGACAGGAGTATAAGTAGACCCAGAGAAGGTGAGAGTGGTAGTTACCTAGGATCAACTGAAGAACGTCATTGAGGTACACAGCTTCTTGGGGATGGCTTGTTACTACATGCATTTTATACAGGACTTCTCATGCCTAGAAGCACCGCTGACAAGATTGACTAAGACGGGGGTGAAGTTTTATTTGGTCAGAATCTTGTGACTCAACCTTCCCGGAGTTGAAGGGCATATTGACTTCAGCACCGATCCTAGTTTTCCCAGATCCGAGAAAGAGCTATACAGTTTTCTATGATGAATCTACCATCGGGCATGGAGCAGTACTTATGCAGGAGGATCGAGTGGTTGCATATGGATCTCGACAGCTAAAGCCTCATGAGAGGAATTATCCTACACACGACCTGGAGTTTTCCGCAGTCGTTCTTTCTTTACGCTAATGGAGATATTACCTTCTAGGAGAACATTTTGTGGAGTAAACTGTCCACAAGAGTCTTAAGTAAATCTTCACACATGGTGACCTGAATCTAAGACAGCGGAGGTGGGTTGAGTATCTCCATTCATTCGATTTAGAGCTTGCCTATATGCCTAAGAAAGGCAACGCAGTGGCTGATGCTCTGAGCTGGAGAACTCAGATACAGGCAGTTCAGGAGGCCAACAGTGAGTGGAAACTGATGACTTTGTTCTTGGAGATGCATTTGGAGGTGAACGACAAGAAGGGGTAGACATTATTATCTTCTATGGCTGTTACCTCTACACTTTTGGACTGAGTTATAATGATGCAGCTGGCAGATTCAGAAGGGCTATTCCTACAGGAAAGCGTGTCAGGAGAGGACCATTTTCCCGGGTGGAATGTTGGCGAGGATGAGATCTTGTGTTTCCAGTGACGCATGTGGGTGGAAGTAGATATACGCAAGGAGATGATGCGCGACATCCATTCCCCAGTTTTGTCTGTTCATCCTAGCATCACCAAGATGTATCGTGATCTAAAACGCCAGTACTGGTGGCCAACCATGATGAGAGATGTGGCTGGTTTGGTCATGAGGTGTTCCACATGTCAGCAGGTGAAGGTGGAGCACTAATAGCCAGCATGGATTTTACAAAAACTACCCATTCCAGAGTCGAAGTGGAATGATTTCACGATGGACTTCGTGACAGTGTTACCAAGATCGTCGAGAAGAAACAATGAGGTGTGCGTTGTCGTTGACAGGCTTATGAAGGTTGCTCACATCATGCCGATAAAAGAGACCTTCAGTGTCGATGACCTTGGACGGTTGTACATCCGTGAGATTATGCGCTTTCATGGGGTTCTGAGTACTATTATTTCAGATAGGGATGCCCGCTTTACATCACATTTCTCTTAGGGGCTACAGAAAGATTTGGGTACACATGTAATTCTGAGTACAGCTTATCATCATCAGACAGATGGTCAGTCAGAGCACACGATCCATGTGATTGATAATTTAATCCGAGCATACATTCTATACTTTGTTGGTTCTTGGGAAAAGAATATACCTCTTGTGGAGTTTTCCTATAACAAATGTTTCTTGGAAACTATTCATATGGAACATTACGAGGCTTTGTACTGTAGGCCATGCTGATCACCTTCGTGTTGGCTGGAGGCAGGAGAGGCATCATTGCTGGGACCTAGTCTCATCCAGGAGACCTCAGAGTAGATAGAGTTGATTCAGAAGAGGATGGCTACTACACAGTTTCGTCAGAAATCTTATTCTGACCAGCTGAGGAGACCACTGCAGTTCGGGGTCGGAGACCAGGTTCTCCTACATGTTACCCCAAGGTTGGGACACAAGAGGATCTATAGACATGGTAAGCTTTCACCGAGATATGTCGGGATGTTCGAGGTTTTGAAAAGAGTCGGGTCGGTTGCTTATAGGTTGTAGTTACCTCAGTGATATTAGGCTATGCATGACGTCTTCCATGTTTCTCAGCTTCGGCGCTATTTCTCAGACTCGTCCCATGTTTTTCTACCTGAGGAGGTTGCGCTGGAGTAGGATGCATCATTCGTGGAGCATCCTATCATTATTGTTGATCACAGCGCAAAAGTACTCTATGGCCGGTATGTTCCTCTGGTACGGGTGCTATGGCAGCACAGCCGTGTACATGACGAGACTTGGGAGAGGGAGGCCGATATGCGATCACAGTGGCCATAGTTGTTCAATGTTTCTTCTTGACCACCTTGCTAGGGAAATATGGGGACGAATTTCTTTAAGGAGGGATGTTTGTAAGAACTAGGACCTTCTTTTTCACGTATGTTATACTTTTAAAGCCATTTTTGAAAAAACAATTGGAGAATGTGGAAATATTTTAGGTACACGTCGTGTAATTTTCGAGTACATGCCATGTAATTTTCTTCCACTCGAGGTCATGTGATGGCCGTGTCCAGGCCAATCACATGGGGTGTAGCGATGAGGTGAAGTCCAATTAATACGGCGTATGGAGAAGGTGAGTACACGCCATGTACTCAATAAGTACACGTCATGTACTTTTTTTTGTTAATCACACCGAGGTCGCGCCTAATCCTCGTTTTCTTCTTCTTCTCCTCATAATTACATCTAGAGCGACCTAGAGGGCCAATTCTTCTCCAAGCCACTGATCCTTCACCGGTTTTCCGAATTGAATGCCGTCGGGTGCAATAGAATCACAGCGGTGAGTTCTCGGTTCCTCTTTGGCCATGTTTCTTATTTCGTCCCCTTGTGAGTTTTATCTGAAGTTGAACATTTTAGGAGTTTTTGCATATTTAGTCCATTCTTGGCTGATTGACAGGATGAGTTTCAAGAATATCAATCTCCTAGGATTGAGGTAGGTGGTTTGTTTCCCTGCGTTGAATGTCATTGAGATTATGGCGCAAAAGTGTCGGATACCCATGAATCGGGTATCTCGGGATAGGGTTTGATATTGTATCATTATTTGCCTTATATTTCTTGTATGCTTGAGGTTATTTGATGATTAATAATTTTTTTCAGCATGTTTGAGGACCACCCCACGGTTGTTTCCCCTTGTTTTGGCTGTTGATTTCTGTTTCCCACAGTATACCTACGAGGCAACCCTATTGCACATTGCTAGTATGCCTGTTTACTTGATAGCATGTATTTCCTGCTGTTTATATGCTTGTGGATGCATTGTAGCTATTAGCCAAGTAGTTTCTAAACATACTTAGGCTTCTAATAGTCGATTACACACGACTAAACTACTCTGGGCTGAGTGAACCTGGTGTGGTAGACTAAAGGGATAATTGACGATTAGGGCTTCCCTAGAGAGCCAGTGATAATTAGAATCAATCGCAGGACCTAAGGTAATGGGACTTTGTGCTTCCTCAGAGTGTCCTTAGTTACGTAGAGATACTATTGTCGAATTAGATGTATGTTCTTCCTCAGAGAGTCTACATCTTTCGTTGCAAGACCGATGGGGAATTGATGGTGAGAGCTTCCCAGAGTGTCTGTGCCTTTGTACATCTACTTGACTAGAGGGGTTTGCTAGTAGGAGCCACCCAGAGAGTCAGCTCATTATTTTTTTGCTGGTTGTGGCGGGTCCACCAAGCTAAAGAACAATCATGGGTTTGTACTGCTTGCTGTTTAGGTAGACTGCTGAGTTACCTATTGTGATTACTTGCATGCCTTGGGGGTATAGAGCTGTTTCTAGGTTCCATGGTTGGTAGCTAAATGATTGTACTGAACTAAGAAATAAATGTGAATGGAGTTTGGTAGGATCGCTTACTTTAGTGTACATCTTCTTCTCTTCTGCATTTATTTCCTTTACTTTTTCTATATTACTCACTGATAGTAGGGCATGGATCTTGTGGTGATTTCCTACTGGGATTAGTCTCACACCCTATGTGGGTCCTGCTTTTCGGTCCAAATAGGTTATATGGTTTCAGGTGTAGATAGGGATTGTGGCCCTTCTACTTCAGGTACATGATTGATGGTTGGAGATGGAGAGAATAGGACCGATCGTAGGCTTGCGATGCGCCTAGAGTTGCTATTTACTTTCTTACCTTGTTTTCAGTTGTATTTCAGCACGTTGTTCTATTTTCTGCTTTCCCTAGATACATGTACCAGCTTCATCATTATCATTATCATTATATGTTCATTGCTTCCACTATTTAGTTTCAGTGTTTTCATGTTGTTTACTACTTCCGTCATTGACTGTTGTTTTCTTACCTTGTATACCTTACCATATGAGGGAATAGTTTCCCCAATAACATACCAAGGCCCTCAATGCTAGTCTGAAGCCTCTGGAGTTTGGGGAAATGCGCTTCAGGTCATCTGGCGAACCGGGTATGTGGCCCTAGTGGAAGGGCTCTAGATTCGGGTCGTTACATTTATCATACTATTTTTTGAGTCAGTATACAAGAATTAATTATGTGTTATTTTTGGTAATGATACCATTCCAAGGATCTCACATCACTATGTACATTATAAAAAACATGTTTCATCGGATGTGAATTAATATAGTTCGATTTTTATTTTATAGACTATTTATTTATACCTAGAGTAGTTCACATGGATTTCATGTTATTTATTTATATTATTTATAAATCTTGACTCAGAATGTAAATAATGTTTGTCTATAATCCTTAATAATTATAGGCACATAGTATTGGAATTTCATCATTATGTTTTCTTTGATTGATATTTTCCTGAGGTTCAGGTGATTTATTGATTTATTTATTATTTTTGGATTCATTATGCTGTTATATTATAACTAACATTAGTATATAATTATTTATATGTCATTTTATTCCATGTGACAATGCCTATGTGTTTAAATATATATATATATATATATCATTATGGTGTAATTTTACATGACCACTATTACAGTGGCTTCTTAATGATAGGAATGTGTAAATTAATTTTAAATTGGTGGTTTTCTTTAAATAATGTTCTAGATTAAATATTATATTGTATTTTCCCCTATATCATTTTCATAGATTTTTTACAATCAAGATCCATAGAATGAGAAATAAAATAATTTTTCGGGAATTATAAACAAATGGAAAAAAAATTAAAAAAGATTATTTTTTGTTTTAAAATTCTAATTTTTAAATAAATTTAAATGAGAAATAATTAGAAATTCATAGATATCGGACATCAGTATCCTTTATGGTTGTGGCCTTGTCAACTATATCATTTGTTTGGAGATAGATAAAAATTTTATATTGTGGGACCTTAATTTATTTGGTTATGATAGATAGTTGGGTCGTTCGTAATATTTTATTAGATTGATGTGACCTTGGGGATGTGAGGTGTCAATATATATCATGGTTGCTTGAGAAAATTATTGGTTTTGTTGGACCCTAGAGTGCATTATTTGGTTTTTCTTCCAATTTATTGGTTTCATATTAACTACTGTAGGACCCAGTGTAAAAAAATGGCCTCAGGAAGTAGAAAATTTGTGTTCGGAAAAGGGGGTAAGGGTTTTATCATGACCATAGAATTTTATGTTGCTAGAACTGGTGGGATATGTGTTGGAGATTAATTATAATTTGAAAATGACTTGTTATTGTGGAGTGGAATCAACATGTTTGTTGATTGAGGGTGACCAAAAATGGGTTACAATAGTATTGTGGATGTTTCTATATATGAGATGAGAGTATTGATAAATTGGAATGTGTAAATGTTGTATGAGAGGTTCTATGATGGTTTTGTGAATGGAATCCTTATGCATTTGATGTATTTTGGGGAAAGAACCGCTGGGTATTGTACATAGTTTTATGGATTTTTTAAAACGGAAAGTCCCTTTAGATTCAATTTCATATTTATTGATATTGTCTTGATGGGGTGTTTGATATTTTCCCAAGGAAGATATGTCATTGTATGGTAATGTATGTATTTATTATTTTGATTTTGGATCAATTCCTAAGATTATTGGTCGCTATGTAGTTAGACGTGACTCCTGGGAGATGTAAATCCTATTAATAAAATGCCCCAATTATTCATTGGGTATAGTTATAATGACGGTATAGAAGGCGCAATCATGTGTTTGAGTAGGATATTTAGCTTTTAATGAGTGAATCTCAAAATTTTGAGTTTGGTTTATTAAATTTTATTTGGGGAATGTGTGACACTATGGATATTTTGTAACCATAGTTGTGGGAACATTCTCGAGATGTGTGATTAAATTTTTGTTTTGTAATTAGGTCACTCTAGAGTAAGAAAAAATTGAATTTCAATGACAAAAATGTTATGTTAAATGGATTCCCATTGGGCTTGTTGTGTTATGTTTAAAAAATATAGTATTTTGGGGTTTTCTAGTTAATCGTTCTAGTCATAGGGGATATCGAGCAGTTAGGTGATTGTATTGCTACTAGGAATAGTAGTTCCCCACAACATAGTAGAGTATTCCAAGGAGTGATTGGTTGTTTTGATTGATGATTCAATATAAGAAAGATTTCATCCAGAGATGATGAGACCCTTTTGAGATTTTATTAATATGACATTCAGTTAGAATTTGATATGTCTCTACAACCACATGTGGTATTTTTGAAGTATTTGGTTGTTGTGGAATATACATTATGGTAAAATCTAGATGTATGTGTCGTTGGTCAATGTATACATTGAGTATGGATGGAGATTATTCGAACACATTTTTTGAGATTATAACTTGTTGAGTTATGATAGAGGAGTGGTGAAGGTGGCTTATTTTGGCGGGGGGTTCCCAATCGGTCGTCAGATGGAAGGGAGCCTGGCCCATTGGGTAAGTGGCCCACTGGTTGGCGGCCCAGCCGCATGATGCACAGCCCGCACAGGCATACGGCCCTATGTCTACCCGATCTGACAGGGGGGTTAGTCCCCCGGTATTTTTAATGGACCAAAGTCCATTCAAATTATTAAACGGCACCACCACATGGGCGCTGACCGATTGCCGTGGAACCTGCGATGTGGGTCTCTCCTTCGTCGCGACTTCTTCCCCGACCTGATGCCCACCGACGGTGCGCTGGTCATGCCACCCTCTTCTTCTGTAGACGGTTGTTATGCCAAACGCCTCCACCGATCACCACGATAGAAGATTCTTGGCCCTTTCTCACTGGTGAAGCCTGAAGACACACAGTTCCTCCTCCGCAGTAGGTTGATTCTAGCTCCTTTGATGACCACCGTAGCTTAGGGTCCAGAATTCCTCTTGCTGCGTGTGACAGCGTGCTGCCTCCATCATAGTCAATTGGTGATGTTGTGCCGATGGTCTTCCATGGAGGTGCACATGTAGCTAGATAGCGGAGGGTCTGGGCTGGGATTGCTAGGCTCGTGCCCTCAGCATTAGCTTGTGTTCATGAGGGTTAATTGAAGGGTTCAAGAAAATAACTTGAGTTAAACCAAAATCAAACCCCTACCTTCAGAACTATGGAGAAATTCCTGTAGATGTGGAATTCGGTTAGAGATCACTGTCCCCCATAACTAGCCACCACCAACGTCACATGATCATCAATTTTTAGGTCAGGGTTTTGGTGTTTCCTGTCACTTCTCATCGTATCTGACTCCATCCTCTAAGGGTTTGACATCTCGTCACATTGTTAGACCATCGTTTCAGGGTGATGAATTGCTGATATCCCACCCCATGTATCATATAAAAAATATAGGGTAGGGTGAGCATCATTTGTGAGATTACTCGGGGGCTCATTAATTAGGAACCTTCCTAATTCGAAAACATTGTTCTTACATAGGATTGATAGGTCAAGACATTTAATGGATTGACACGTTGTTGGTCCCACTTTTCTCTTTTTCCGTTCGCGAAAAAACACAGAAAGTAAAATAACAAATTGATATTATTTATTCTTTTAAAAAATTCCCAAAATCTAACTTTTTTCCTAACCTACGACAGTCTAAGTGAAGCCTCTATTAAGAGAATCCTCGGAGTGTGAATTCAATGGTTCCCTCAGATATTTAATCTATGTACCGGTTAAAAATTTTGAAAACACCGCTTGTGTCATTACTTAAAATACCTCAAATGATGTTCTGAAAATCATTCCAAGCACACTGGGCCTCAGAATCATTCCCCATCATTTTTCGTAGACTCGTCATAATTCCATATAATTAGATAAAATTACATGAAAAATCTGGGTCTTTACATTACTCCTATTCCATAATCTATTATCCAAACCCATTATACATCCAAAATCATTATTCATTTTTTCATTTAATAAATTTATATTGTGAATACCAAACCCTAGATTCAGGAAACAGAATTCTCATGGATGTAAATGTACATATGTTTTTTAGGAATTCTCTAAGAATCCATCATTCACTACACAAGGGTTTGACAGATCAAATGAATTCATATGACATGTGACCTATGAGAACGCATAAAGACATAAATATGAAAGTTCCACCCTGATAATGATCAAGTGAATTGGGTAAATAGATAATCACTATGGATATACTTTTTCTAATTCCATTGAAAAATTACATAGAAGTATTTTAGGTTACGATGGTGAATAAACACGGTAATACTTTTCACATAAATATATTTGTTAAACTTGATGATATACAAATGAATGTCTGATATTTTTTTTAAAGAAATTTACATTTTATGCATAATTTTATTATAATAATACACCTAATTATACCTCTTGTAATTATTAATTTTATTTATTACTATTCCTCATATTATTCCTATGGTGATCAGTCATGTTATGTTTCATTTTTTATCATTTATCGTGATTTATATTAACCCTTTTCTATTTATGTATGTCCCCTAAAAATATTTACAGTGAAATAACATTGGATAGTTTTTTAGTGAATTCATTCATGACGAGTAAATAAATTTTGGGTTTTTATTGACCACTTACTCCGTTTATTATATATCTAGTCCTTGAGACACTATGTTATAAAATATCAGTGGAAATTTATTAAGTTATTATTTTCTTATGGAATTATGTTTAAAATCATATATGAAAAAGCTAGTTCTCATTAGTTGTTATTAGTTACAATGTATAGTTATTTTTGAATGTTAGAAATAGAGACCATTTTTAGAACCCTGATGTATAAGTCTAAATATAGTAAAACATTTTAAAGATTATTCATGTAAAATGATTTTGATTTCTTATCAATATATCCATATCCGTATATGAAGAAGTGGATGTGCTTTTGTATCAAATTCACCTTGGGTAATCAATATTCAATGGTTGTCAGAGTATCAACATTATATTCCCTTGGTGCATGATGAATGGATCAAATACTATACACCTAGAAAGAAACTTCATAAGGATATTATTTGGTTGATCTCAGACAATATAAGAATCAATATAAAGGATTTATAGCAAGACAAACTATTGTGAAGATTGTAAATAAGTATAGGATCTATGAACCATGATATTCAGAACATTTATGATTAAAATACCTTTTATAATTATTAAATTATATTGAAATTATCCAAAAATATATCATTTAGTTTTCACTTTATTCTAAAAAAATTGGAAATTGGTGAACCATGTGAATAAAAAAAATTAAGGGACAATGAAATGATTGACATACCAATATGGGGGAGATCATGTTCAAAATTTCATTATGATGTTTAATTAGTTATCTAAGGTTTTGAATAAAAACAAAAACCATGTCCAGCGTATTGGTAAACCACATAAGGGAAAATAAAAATTAAATCATTTATGATTAATTGGTCACCTATTTTTTGAGGACCCTTTCATCCACTGATCTTGATTTTTTTTTAAAAAAATATAGAAAATATATATTCTTTCTAATTTGGATAATGTTATATTGACAGTACCCCACATAGATGAAGAAGATGATTTTTTCGGAAAAAATAATCAACAACATGATGAAAAATGAAAAAGTTAATGTTATATAATTCGATAATATATAAAATTTAATTTTCAATAAGAATTTTAATATATCAATTTGAATAAAAATTGACATGGAATTTATTGATCCGATGAAATATGAAAGTCAATCTTTGGGATTTTATGAGATGAAAATTTCAGGTATTGGTAGATTTGATTCAAGATTTTCCATTTATTCTAAAGGAATTTTCTATTTATTATTTGGTTGATTTAGACATCATGTACAAAATGCTATATAAATTATTGACATTGGGAGTTATGAAGTGATATAATGGTTTTATTTCAAACTATATGTTGTGGTTATAGATTCAAGTCATTATCATGGGCTAAATGATTATAAGTGGGATAATGATAAATATTGGAAAAATATTAACAATGAAAGAAATGGTATGAAACAACAACTCACCATGTGTAAAAAGTGTGGAAAAATTCATTTATAAAATTATATATAAGAATGTTGGAATAGTTAAAATAATGGATGATATGGATATAAAGATTAAAACTATCATGGATATTTAGAACATCAACATTTTAATAAAATTAAAACGGGAATATAGTACATGTACAATTGATTTTTTAATGATTAAATTGTGTGGATCATGGAAATTCCACTTACCAATATTGAAATTATATGATAATGGAGGGGAACCCCCATCAACCCCCACATAGTCCAATAGGAGAAAGGGAAATTTTTTTTGTAACCCAATTACTGAATTCAAGTATACAAATAATTTTTTTGTTGGTACCCTCACCATACATTTACAGATATAATGTACATTGTTTTATTTTGGATCAATGCATTCCATTATATCATTCATGTTTCCAAATAAAATAATATTAATCCCTAAACTGATAGTGGTAGAGTAGTTGATTAAAAATAATAAAGATAATATTATATTATCAAGGTTATATAGAGAGTCACCTTTTTAATTTGGAGTGTAAAACTTATCAATAAACATTGTGGTTATTCCATTGAGGGAATTTTAATCAACACATTGGATAGATTTCCTGCCAATGTATAATGCCATTATCAGATATAGAATAACAAATGTTTCATTTTTTACTAAATGGAAAACCGTTTTTGATTTTCAATGTAGAGATATCGCAACATGAGTTCTGTTATGAACTACCTCCTATAACACTATTTATATGCAAGACTATTTTATAATGTTTTGAAAATGAAATTTTAATGAACAAAAATTTTCACAGTGGTTGGGAATAAACTGATACATTTCATGAAAAATTACCAACACCCCCCCCCAGAAAGAGATAATGATTTATCAATAAAACTCATATGTAGATCAGAATCTATATTAATACCACATAAAAATGAAATATGTATAGTTGGAGGAACATAAAAAAGAAACATAATGATCTTTTAAATGGTGTTTTTATTCCAACATTCATGTCTCCTTTGGGGGAACCTGTTTTATTTTTGAATAAGAAGTATAGATCAATGTGTCACTTCATTGATTATATGAATCTTTAAGGGATTATAGTGAATAAGAAATACACACTTCCGAGATTAATCATTTATTCAACCTGCTTCATGGGGATAAATTATTCTCTAATATTGACCTCATTTATATCATTAGTTGACAGTTAATAACGAAGATATCATAAATACAACATTCATAAAAATATATGGCAATCACAGGTTTATTTCATTCTATCTTCCATTACTCGTGCTCCTACAATAGTTAAGGATATTATTAATTGTCTTAATGGAATACATTGATAAATTTATAGTGGTCATTACTGATTGTATTTGTATATATTAAAAATGTAATTATTAGTACGTGACTAATTTTTCAGTTATATTACAAACTCTGATGAATGTGATTTTTTTAAAATATTGTAAATTTAAATTTTGATTACAAAAATAAGTTTTTTGGGACATATTGTGACATGTGAAGGAATCACGGTTGATCTGGGAAAGAAAAAAGTTACAGAGGAGTGGCCTCATCCTATAATAGTGGATGTGACTCATTGTATCCATTATATAAAAAGGTATAGTAGACGGTTTAAGAAGATTTGGGGGGGGGGGTGAATTTTCCCTAGTATTACCATCTAATGTTAAATTGTGTCTTATATGTTCTAGGACTTCCTTAAAAGGATAGGGATGTGTTCTCATAATGAATAAAAAGGCTATTTCATATATCATGATTATTAGACCCTCATGAGCAGAATTAGAATAGACATGATTTATAGTTAGTCATAGAAATCATTGAATTAAATATTTTGAGACACTATCCTTATATGGATAATTCCAACATATACCCAAACCACCAATCTGTGAAGTTAATGATTTCCAAAAAAAATTAATTGGAAATGTTCTAATGTAAATAGTTTGAATGTATTATTGATCATTAATATACTATTCATTATCACCATAGAAAGTTTAACTACATCGATGATGTGATAGAGTGGTAAGACCTCAGATTTATTTATATGATGATTGTTAAAAGACATTTCTTGAACAATGACATAAAAATGGTAAGAATTTAATTCAAAATGGATAGAAAATAATCAATCATAACCAATTTTTTTTCCAACAATCACTACTACTGAAAATGAAGATATCATATGGAGATGATCCTAAATTACAGTATAAGACACGATCGATGATAAATGGGATGTTTCTCAAGTTAAAAGTTGATAAAGATTGTGTGTATTGGTTTAATAATAGGCAGTATATCCTATCTACATCTGACCTAAAAAAAGAACTGATATATAAAACTCACAACTCGATATTCTATATACATCTTAGAAGTAAAAAAAATTATTATAGATTTAGGTGATCAATATTAATGGGGTAAAATTAAAATGGTTATTTATGATTATATGACATGATTTTTGGCACGTTAGCATGTAATTATAAAATGAAAAATTCCCAATGGGGTTAAAAAATCACAACAAATAACTATGTAGATGTGGGAAAAAATCACAATGGTATTAATCACTATCATTCCTAAGACATCTAAGAGAAATAATTTTATATGTTTAATCATTGATAAATTAATAATTTTCATCCATTTTGTCATTATATGATAGGATTCCAAACTTGGGAACCTCAATCATTTGTGTGATCAATAAGTTAAAATACATCATCTTGAAACACTATCACTTGTTTTATGCTATGATCCATGATTTACATATATTTCTTATAGGATCCTTTAAAAGGCACTAAAATTAACACTAAACCTTTAACAATATAACAACCTTAATCTACTGGGAAATCTAAGGGGAATATTCAAATAATTAATTATATGATAAGTGATATATCAAAAAAATTTAAGGAATTTTTGATAAAAATCTTCCACATATTATTTCTAATACATCTAAATATCTCAATCAATCATTAAAATTTATCCTTATGTTTAACTATACAGGAAATGGATTAGATATCCAACAAGATCAGATGATATTGGAGAAGGAGAAATTTAGGGTAATGGAATTATCAAAGAGACTACATAGATGATAAATGAGATCTATAAATATATCATATATTATCATAGTTGAAAAATATTTAACGATGAAACATTAATAAAAGAATTATATTTTTATGTTGGGGATCATGTATTACACAAGATATCACCATTGAAAGGGGTTGTGAAATTTGAAAATCAAGGTAATGTTATAGAAAGGCACATCAGATTTTTTGAAATTCAATCTTGTATTGAAGATTTATCATATTTTTTTACTACCTATAAATCATTATATTTTTCATCAAATATTCCATGTGTCCCACTTAGGAATATTTATGTCTGACCCAACACTTAGAAAACACACAAAGGGTGTATGATTAGCACTTGAACATTCATATGAATAACAAATTTTCCATATTATTGAAAAGAGTGAAAAGGTTCTCAAGAAGAATTTATCCCGAATAGTAAATGAATTATAGAGAAAAACCATTTTTGAAAAAGTTAATTGGGCACCTGACGATGTGATGAAATAAAAATGCACCCATTCATTTTGATGTAATTCATAAATTTCAGGGGGGGGGGATTTTTTATTTTGGGGGGTTGTAATAACCTATAATTATATATATGGAATTTTCTTCAAAATATATACCAGCGTGTTATATTTATTAACATAGTATAATATAAATGTCTTTAAACACATAATAAAAACAAAAAAATCATTATTTCCGAAATTGATAATATTACCTTTATAAAATTGATATATATATATATATATATATATATATATGTATAGGGCCCCAGCCTTAATCATTACTTAATCATGAGATTTTTCAATAATTTGACTTTAATTATCATCGAGGATATTTCTATGTTTAGAGCTTTAGATAATTAGGTCATAACATCTACATAACATCATGAATTCTACAAGTATACACGTATACTCACAATGTAATTTTTATCATAAATAATACTCTTTAAAAAATGATACATGAAATAATTTCATGTTTTAATAGTATAACATTTCTTTGATCCCATCCTTGACTTTATTCTTCTTTATGTCCTATGAAAAACATTTCAAAACTTAGGGAGAAAATTAAAAACTCAATAATTGATAAAAAATGAAATAAAACTTCTAGTCTTTCAAAAACATATAAACCATGAAAAATTTATCATAATGTATTAATTTTCACCTTTATGGAGTATAAAAAACACTTAACGTAATAAATGCTTATTGGTTACCCTTTTCTTAAACAAAATATTACTATAAATCCCGTAGAAAGAAACATATTGCAAATAAAGGTAACTTGGGACATAAATATACTTAAATAGAATAACCTCATGGTCGAAAACCACACGTATCACTAAATGTATTTCCCATATGGCTGACATCCATACCCAATGTTTTGGAGGTTATAATGTATCCACCCATCCTTGGTTTTGTAGGTTCCAGGGGCAGCGGAAGCACGTTTTTGGGAGTACCCCACTTTAATTATTCCACTGACAATGATAAATCCAAGATCTGTCACAATAATAAAATGTCGGATCAATAGAATTGAACAAATAACAAAAGAAATTAATGGTTTCCCAAAACCATATAGAGTATCATCATGTGATGGTTAAAATTAATTAAAAAAAATACAAGAATTACCATGATGAAATTCTCTCTCCATTGAATAATGGATATTTATTTCCCAAATAAATATCACTGCATTAATCATTAATAAATATATAATTTCTCCCACAATATATTTTCTTTGATAACTAGTGTTGAAATAAATGCAATCAGGCATCCTTCTATAATTATTAAACCACAATCGGGAATAATCATTATTCAACTTGTTAAACTATTTTTTAACTCAGATATTTGACAAATATAGTGATTGAACCTCCAGGACTCATTCTTAGTGGCATTAGGTGGAGCCTAACTAATGTCCAAGGGTGGAATCTACAAAATTCGAAGGCACCCCTATAAAATGATGTTAACACCCAAATGAATGTCGCCTCCTATGAACACTTACCATGTAATGTAATCCCTTTTTATTGATATCTTTAATCAAGCGGGTTGATTACAAGTAACATCAACCCATGTGCATGATTATTATTTCTTTGATGTGACAGAATTGAACTCCCCCATTCCATTCCATGTACATGGATTTATTTACTCTATAACATTTTCATCCAACGTCCTGAGATATCAACTTCTGTTATGGAGCGGAAGGGAAAAATCATCTCCCACATTATCATTTATTACAATATTAATCATGATGCACCCAACATATCCTACCTCGATGTGAACAGTGTGTTTTCACATTTTTCATCTATACATTTAATTTTTTATTTTTAAATCCCCATTAATAATAATCCAAATGTCTGAGGACCAATACACACATCCACATATAGGAATGTCCAATAAACCTATAAAATGTGGATTTCCTCCTGGCAGGTCTCGTTCTCATAATACCTTCATAGATATTACCAAGGGAACACACCATGTGAAGATTCCTCAATGTTTTATTATACATCACCACTAATGGAATTTATTATATTATTCCCTCAAATAACATCATTTGGACAAAGTACATAGATTCAAGAGCATTGTTATGGAACTTTTGGGTTCTCATCATAGCAGGGATCTGCAATGACCCTTTAATGAAATGACTATACTAAAGACATTATTACATGCATTTTCACATAGAAGAACAATCATGTCGTGATAATTTATTTATTAATGAATAAATTTAGAACTATTTGGTTCTTGGCCACCAACTCCAACAAACTCTTACTTGGAATAGAAATAACTACTAAAAACCATTAACTTTCTAGCATTCACCTGATATTCATTCTTCTACTAAGATAGACCTTTATTCATGGGATCTACCATGTTCTATTCTTTAGACACTTTGCTCACATCAACATCCCCCCTTTGATAGAAATCCCTGAAGATGTGATACGTTCGGTGAATGTCCTTTTTCGGTTGATATGGCCTTGGTTATTTTGCATGTTCCACAACTGTAGTTTTATCACAATAAAATGTGATAGGTTATTTAATTCAAGGCACCACATAATTCTCTGTGACAATTTTCCAAATCCATATGGCTTCTTGGCCTGCATCAAGAGCATCTATATATTCATATGTGGTTGTAGAATTGGCGTCAACTAGTTGCATTGAACTCTACCAACTCACAGCTCCTCCATTGAGATAGAAAACATATCCATATCGTGACATCATACCATTATGATCTATCTGAAAACTAGCATCAGCATACCCTCTGATGAAAATCTCCTCATCTCCTCCAAACACCAGGAACATATCCTTAGTTCTTCTCAAATACATAAGGATACTCTTAATTGTAGTCCAATTAAGTTTTCTAGGATCTTCTGGATATCTTACTTTCATGTTCAATGCATAAGAAACATCAATACTGGAAAAAACATGTCATACATGATAGATCTTATAGCTGATGCGTATGAGATATTACTCATTATATCTTTCTCATGATGTGTCTGAGGAAAAATTTTCGTAGAAAGATGTATGCCATGTTACACTGGAACCATTCTTTTATTTCATTGTTCCATACTAAATTTCATTAGAATTTGGTCCTTATATGTACCCTGGCCTAGTATAAGAAGCCTCTTGGATATATCACAAATTATCTTGTTCCCTATAATATAGGATTCTTAACCTCATTCCTTCATGGAGAAACTCTTTTTCAACTAGTCCATAACCAATTGAAAGATAGTACATCCTTTCCAATAAGTAATATGTCGTCACCATATACTACAAGGGTTAAGTCCAAATTCCCATTAAACTGCTTATAATCACATGACTCACATTCATTCTTAATTAATCCAAATTCCTTTATGGATTCATCAAATCGAATGTTCCATGACAAGAATTATTTCCTTAATCTACAAATGGATTTTTGTAACATGAAAAACCGTTTGGCTTCACCGGGTGTCACAAATCATTCTATTTGTGTCATATAGACATCTTCTTAAATGTTCCCATAATGGAATGCAGTTCTGAAATCTATATACCAAATCTCATAGACTTGGTAAGATGTTTTAGAAGCTATGATTCTTATGGATTTAAAAATTGACACTGGTGAGAAGGTTTCATCATAGTCTATTCCTTGACGCTGTCAGAATCCTATAGAAACTAGACTTACAGTATAGGTGATAAAGTGACATTACAGATCCAACTCTCTCTTGAATACCCATTTGCATCAAATATGATTTACATCAATTGGCTTATCGACCAGAACCCAGACATGGTTCAGATACATGGAATCCATCTCATAATTCATAGCATCTAGCCATCTTGTAGAATCTGATCATTCAACTACTTCCTCATAAGAGAATGGTTCATCATTTTGCAAAAATAATGAATCACCGTCCTCGGTGACTAGGAAACCAACTCATTCTATTTCCCTTACCTCTCATGAGCTCTGACGCAATACTTTTGTTTCTAGATCCTCTTTAATAGGGACATGTGGATCATGTTCTTATACCAACTACTATGTATCTTGTGCATCAAATTAATCAGACTAAATATTTATCCAACTATCCCCTTTGAGGATGTGATCCCTCTCAAGAAGGACAACTTCTCTGGAGACAATAACATTCTGCCGTAAGGGTTATATATGTAATATCCTTTTGTTTCCATGGGATATCATATAAATATACAATATGTTACCTAGTATTCTAGTTTGATGCCTAATAAGGCCTTAACAAATGCCACCCATCCCCATACACATATGTGAAATAAAATGGATTTCTTTCTATTCCAAAACTCAGAGGGAATTCCATTTTCCCCCTTAGTTGGATCTCATTTTAATGTGTATACAACAATTTGAAGTGAATATCCCAAAATGGATAATAGATGTTCTTCATGACACCTCATCGACCTCACCATGTCAAAAAAGGTGTTGTACTACCTCTCACTAACACTATTCCACTACGGTGTATAAGGAGGAGTGAGTTGAGATTCAATCCAAGAATCTCATTGAAGATCAATGAACTCTTGATTTAGATATTCTCCACCTCGATCTGAATAATGATTATATATCATCTTACCTAGATGATTATCTACTTCATTCATGAATTCCTTAAATTTATCTAAGGACACTAACTTATACCTCGTTAGTTAGACATATCAATATATACTGAAATCATTAATAAAAGTAATGATGTAAGAATATCCTCCTCTAAATTCGACTAGATACGATCCTTACACATCTGTGTGCTCCAATCCTAGAAGCTCTATGGCCCTTTCCTAGTGTCCACGGAATGGCAACATAGTCATTTTAGCTTATAAAGAATCATAAAATCTATCAAGTGGTTTTAGCTCAGAAGATTATAAATAACCATCTTGGTAGGATTTTTTCAAGAGCTTATTGATTACATGACTGAGATAGTGATTCCACAACTGGGTGATGTATGAGTGATGTGAGTTTGTTTCATTAATGATTTCCAACATGTGGTTTTCGTAATTTAATACATACAAACAATTATACAAATGCATTATACTATAACATTCATTGTTATTATTAATGAAACAACCCTTATTTAAAAAAATGAAAATAAATCCATCCATATCCAAACATGATTCAATAATTATGTTCTTGTTAATACTTGGAGCATAATAATAGTTATAAAAAACCAAAATCATCCTAGTTGGAAATGAGATATTGTAAACGCCAATGACCAATACTACTAGCCTCCTGTATTTGGCCATTAAAATATCCACCTATCATCTGAAAATAATTCTAACACTGCTTTGTTCTTGCATCTAGTTACATATGTGAGACCACAAGATTTATCAAATACCCAATGTGTTGAAATGGAACAGTTACAATTGAAAATGATTGCACATTTATCATCCTCATGCTTCTGGGTTCAGTTCCTCCTCCAGTAGCATGGCTTTACACATTAAAATTTACCACCTCCCATTCCTTTCCCTACCTCTAGATCATCCCCTTCTTGGAGGGACGATGCTCAAGGGAATCAGACTGTTTATGAATCCTTGTCACCTTTTTATTTCCCTTTCTTTTATTATTCACCATAATGACTTGAGGTTTGTCACACCCCATGTTTTTATCTACCTAGTGAATTAAGGTCATAAGTTCCTATGGAATATTCTCTTTGTTTTTCATTTTTTAGTTGACAATTAATCTACATATGTTCATAGGAAGTGATGATAGGATGATATCTATACAGAACTCATCCGGGGACATAATCCCATAGATGTCTATGTATTTAGTGTAACCAATTATCTTCACTAGATGAGGCCTAGCTGGCGCATACAATCTATGAATAGTTGTAAAAAAATGCTTGGGAGATCATGTATATCTCTTATCTCACCTTTTCTCGAAAAAGATATTTATGAGGAGACAACATGTTATACAAGTCCATGTTATTCATGCTGCAAAAAGAGCTCATTAGACATTACTAGTAGAATGAATCATTGGAAATCATTTTCATCATCAATATGTTTCATATAGATATATTTTCCCTCATCACTAGCCTCTTTTCTAGGTTCATGTCGAAAAGGCTCATGTAGAATGTACAAATTCTTCTTGTGGTGAAGGATGATGCGTAAACGCCTCTGCCATTCCAAGATATTGGTGTTGGTGAGAATGTTTTCCTTTAAAAGTATGGTTCACAATGATATGTTTGGTGTCATTTTTCTTTCAGTTTCAAAAAATTAAGATGATTAATGGTTTAGTACTTTATCAAGAAAAAACGGAGACAAATAAATAATTTAACACTTATTAGTATCCCACTATTTTATCAAAATCTAATATCCTTCACAATTGACTTCAGAATATTCTATTGCATGAATATTATTGTGTCATGGATCCATATTTTCATTCACATTACCCAATCTAGTATTGGTCAAGTCACTTGAAGGGCATTAGGTAGGCATTCCAAAATGCCAACTACATTAAATCATAGCTACTTGATCCACTGAGTGGCCTCACCAATACAGAAATATTTTTATTCTGGATTTATTCATCATTTTCCTCTTGGTCACACCAGGTCCTATTCTGGAAGTCAACCCATGATTTGATCCATGTCAATTGAAACCAAAACATGGAATTAGAATTCCTTGAATATTTTAAAATCCCCAACTATGGTTGTTCAAGCACATTTAATGATGGTTTTATTCTAACCAAGATTATAGAAGGATATACATACATAATATTTTCTTTGAGGTATTTTATCATTAAATTTAAATTTTCATTTCATTATCTTTGAACATGCATGTTAATATTAAGTGGGATATACTTATGTGATTATGCATGTCTAATATAATATTAACCCATAAGATGTTCTTATTTGTTTTCCGTATTGCATGATGGGTTAATTCATTAATTATGTGATCATGAAAAAACATCCACAATAAATATACCATTCCAATAAAAGAAGAAAAATAAATGGTAAGATCATGATCTTGTTATATTGGTTAGTATATCTAGCAGTGGATAAACTAACCCTTGTTCTGACTCTGAATTCTGATTACGAATTCTGGTTACGAACTATTCTGATTTCTGACTCCATATTCTGACTCCGAATTATGATTACGAATTCTCATTACAATCTATTCTGAGTTCTGACTCTGGATTCTTACTCCAAATTATAATTTTGAATTTTGGATACAAACTCCTTTGAGTTCGGACTCCGAGTTATCTAAATATAGACTCTGAACTCTTATGAGTTCTGACTCTGAATTCTTGTGAACTCTAACCCCAAACATTGTATGTTCTGGTTCGGAATTCCTATGAATCCGGATTATGAATTTCCTTCAAATTTAGACTCCAGAATTCTATAGAGTTCAGGTTATGAATTCCTAGAAAACCGAATCCGAATATCCTTGTATTATAGACTCTGAATTCAATTTTTATAACACTGTGAACTTTGATATTTACTTACATTCCAAATAATGGATTTTGGTTTTGTAACCATATTTTTTCTTACTCATGTTTTGGTTATAAAATGGTGTCATGAATTATGTTACTAACTAACCGTTATTTGAGGGACACATGTACAGGTCCCTCCGAAATTCACGAAACATATGACCATTTGAAGAGAGAGACGGCCGTTGAATCCATGCCTAATAATATGAGCTCATTTGAAAAAATATAAACAAGTTGATCAATCTAGAGATTACATGCTCCTGATGTTATTTCTAGTGAGGGAGGCTTTATTGCTTACTGCGTACTAAAATTCTTGTTCAGATTTTCTTTGTGCGGCTCCGATTGTTTCTTTGTACAATCGAGGGCTTCCGTGGATAAGAAGATAGAGGTGGAGACTACCTTGATGTTGAGAACTTCCTTGCTGAGGAAGACAGAGGTTCCAACTACCTTGATGTTGAGGGCTTGTGGGGATAGTAAGATAGACTCCGATCTTTGTATTGAGGGCTTTCCCTGGTGTGGGTAAGACATACTTTCTTGAAAGTATAAATGAAGGGACCTTTATCCACGGTTTTTGGATACCCGCCTCTTTAGGTTAAATTATTTATTACTTGTTACTTGTTTGGTAACAAGTTGTCCACTGTATTTGTATTTTTGAGGATAATATAACTCTCTTATACTTCCATATACTAATATTTTGATTTATTTACATTCTATATGATTTACGATAGAATCTTCATCATTGTAAACATTCATTAAGTTTCATTTCCAGAATCACTATTCCAGAATTTCCTTCTCGGAATCATATTTCCAGAATCAAACAAGTGTGTAGAACTAGAGGTCTTGTGAATTACTTTGTTTAACCTTGTTAATCATAACAATATTTAAATGTTCCAAATGAATTTTTAAAATTATAAAATTCACCCCCGTATTTTATTTTGAGCATCATTAGATACTCCATACAGTATCTCTATTATTTAGATCCAGTATTTGGTATTATAGAGTATATCGTACTCACATACCATCTCAAAAATGGATTCTATGAAGAATATATGTATTTTTTGAGATTGTTTGGGAAGTGTATTGATGAGCCAATGGGCTAGAGAGTTGAGATTAAATGTGTACATGCAATGTTATTTTATAAGAGGTCTGAGGGGTACATTAGGATGGCATTGAAATATTATTCTGTTATAAATTTATTTTACATTAAAATGGTTATAGAGGCATTTATTTCCAAATTAAGATGATTTTGGGTCGAAAATCATTCAACCAATAGTTATTATACATGTCTAGGTCACAAATTAATCCATATCATTATGATTAACCCTTAGTTAACAAATTGAACTATTATTGTGTCTTCGTGAATATTCTTACTATATGGTTATCAATGTTACTATGAAATTCCATTCAAACCTAAAGTGGTTCATTAATGATTCTTTCAACATTATCATATTCATTTGGAAGAATAATATATTTTTAGGACTATTATATTATTTAATAAAATTTCAATTGTTTTAAAAACTCATTTATGTCCATTTTTGTACTATTCGTATCACTAATTTTTTAAAAACCACAAAAAAATTAATTATTTAGAGAAAAAATAATTTATTCAAAGATAAACAGTCATACAGATCCCTAAATATTTTTATGGATTCAATATTTTCAAAATAAATTTATTTTAATATTTATAATATCATATATTTAAATCATTCATTATTAATATAATAACTACATTATCATTGTTTAATAAATATATTTATTTATATGATGTATATAATTCATAAATGAAATAACAAGATGTTTGAAATATCATTAGATTTATAATGAATATTTACAGTCAAAGATATCTCATATATATCTCCATATAAATATTATTTTATAAAAAGATATGTGTTTATGTTACATTTTTCTTTACATTAAAGTAATTCTTATAAAATGACATTTTCACATCCATGTGGAACCATGGGGTCCCAAAATCTACACAAGGATGCTCATGGTCGGAAGTATCTAATAAAATAGGATTTTTACATGTGTTTGGGCAGTTTAATATTATTATAATATTACTTTTTACCCTTTTTTACTATATTTACCCTTTAACAATTGTAAATAAAATAATTACTGAAGTTAATATTCATAATGTCTAAAAATAAAATGTACCTATTTTCAAAATTAGGACCTCCATATTTTTAATATGCAATCGTTTTTTCCAAATTCAAAACACAAAATATATTGTAATTAAAATAAAATTAATTCCCATTCTCAAAACAAAAAAGAGGGGGGTTATGTTATAATAAATGTCAAAGGATTGACATGTGTTTATGTCCCATTTCAATGTGAAATACATCCAATGAAAAAAATTAAAATAATTTATAAAAAATAATCCAATTATACTTTAAACCCAAATAAATTGAAAATATAACCATATAAATAAATTATATGAAAAGACAAATTGGATTTAAAATACAGTATAGTTTCACTATTCATTAAAAATGAACATTGTCTGAAAAATATCAAAATTTCATTAAAAGTAAATTGTGATGACCCTATTCTCGTAAAAAAGTTCATTTTGTTAAAATAGAACATAGAAAAGGGACAAGAAAATATTTAAAAAGCGTTCTCAATCAAAAGGCAGTAAAACTGTATTTTTTGAAAAATACTTTTTTATCCAAAAAAGTTGAATGTTTTCTTACATAATATCTACAAAACATAGCAGATGAATTAAAAAAATACATTTAATATGTATCAAATACTTTTCATTAAATAAAAATTCTTAAAGAGTGATATGAAAACACAAATATTCTTTTTCAAATACATTTTCATAAAAATAGATCTTTTATATTCAATTGGTTTTTGTTTCCATTTCTAATAAATTTTTTACCAAATGAATCATTATTTAAAAATATATAAATCATATTTAAAAATTCAGTTGATATTATTCATTCTTGACATTCCAATGGAAAATTGTTAACTACCATTTAAAATAATAATATTATTACTGTTTTATTTTTCGATAAATATCAATGTTGTGTACAAAATAAGATTTAAAAAAACCCTTTTTGTGTGTCTATTATGATACCATAAAGAGAATCCCCTTTAACATTGGGTGCAACATATGATTCAGAGAAAACTATTTTTGCGTTTTATGAATACTATAAGAAGAAGTGTGACCTTTAACGTAAAATTAATTTCTTATTCATAATTATTAATGGAAATACAAAAAGTATTATTCTATTAATACCTGGGTTATCACATACTTATCCCCATTGTGAAATTTCATTATTGAAATTTCAAAATTGGGCATGGAAACATAATTTTTATAGACCCACATTGGAAAAAGTGTCAACAAATCTATCCCATTAAACGAAAGAAGATGAATTATAAGGGTAACCTGAGAAAGCACATAATAGAATTCCATGAAAACATAGATATGGAATGGAAAACTAAGCATTATGATGTGATGGATAGTGATATAAATCATTATTAGGAGAAAGATAAAAACATGAAATCCAAAAACTTGTGATGGGTAAAACCGTGTTCGATTCCCCAGTAGGAAAAGTAAACGGACACCATTTTTTTGTTCATTTTCCTATAGCTGAGGAATTTAGTAATGATATTGACTATGAACATAACTAAACATTATTACTTGTCATGTATAGTTTCATAAATTAATAAATTTCTACCATAAACTCATCTTTTCCCAAAAAAAACAATGTGTAATCAAGATGACTTGATTATACCAGATGTTCTAGAATCAACTTCTAAAGGATCACATAATCCTGAAGGGATGAACTATATATTTACCCTATCATTAGACATTAATCAAAACCAAAATTGTTTGTAGAGGATCAGATAATCCCAAAAAGTGAAATCCTTTATTGAATGAAATATTAATCTTAATCTCCAAAATTCAAGAAACAATGCCTAATGTTCATAAAATACCATTCAACAATTAATTGTCCATATAATTCCTCAAAAAGAATAATATAAAATAATAATTGAATAAAAAGTCAGAATTATTTGACCACATATACTTCCATGATAACTCTTAACATTTATCTCCAAATATCATCGACCACTCTTAAAGTATCGATATTTAAATTAATTAACCAATTCAGATATTATCTATGATAGGTTAATAATTTCCAAAAATAACCAAATCTCTATATGTCCAAAATAAAAACATATATTCTTCTAAATTAAAATATTACCATTACTATTCAAATAAAGTACCATATTATTAAATTTTACACATGCATATAGTGTTCGTAAAATAGAGAAAGTCTTCGAAAATAACATTGATCAATTAATCACTAAATCATTTTCCTATACTATTGATATTTGTTTTATTAAATATAAGTTCCAAAAATTAACTTATTAGTGATTCATAAAATCATTCAACTAAAAATAATAAGTCTTGATAACTAGGGACATCATGTATTCTGGTGGTAGGTGATAAATCCCAGTCGCACTTTGGTTGTGTGTTCAATTCCCACAGATTTGTCTGACCCAACAAGTTGTCACACAGTCTGCATGTTGTCCTTTTTCAAAAAAGAAGTATAATTCTAATAAAATTAACAAAAAGATATAGAATCCTTAAAATATCCATAACATTATTTAGCCTCAAATGATATTTCATACTTTACATTTTTCATCACAAAAACAAATAACTCATAATTTCCTCAAATTTAAGGATCATATAAACCCTAATAGTTCTTTATAACAATATCATCAAAATAAAAGATAATGCTTCCTCAATTAACATTTTTATATAACATACATAAGTGTTATAATAACAATAATTCTTCTAATGTAACCCAACCATTAAGACATTTAAACATATCATCTCCATAGATATGGCATAACTCATTAATTCTTAAAATGTAGACATCTTAGTAATAAAACGTTCTTCATGATCCTTTATCCATGATTTTCAATATTATTCTTGCATACATTTTTCGTAAAAAACAAATCATGCATAATGTCCAATGATTTCAATAATTTCAAAACATCATGTATAAAAATATACATACCTTTCAAATGTCTTTTTTTTTGTTTCTGTATCTTCAATTGGAAGGGTATTAGGTTTTGGTCATCATATTTTTTTTGTCCTAATGATCCCATTACCAAACATTATTCATTGGATGTCTATTTGAATAATGCCCATTCACACCATATATAAAACATTCAATTGATCCATCAAAAAGATCTTGTATCCTTTTTGTGGATTCAACTGAACGATTATTTTTCCGTGGAAGGTTATTTCATTACGACCTTCAATACTACATCAATAACATCTCCCTATACCATTGAAGTATTTTCCTACGTGTTTATTAACACATCCTTAACCCAGGGTTTTTTTTAATATACTTACCTTTATGATTATTACCTGAACAATTATAGGAATTCATTTCTCACATATATGATGCCTTAGAAAAATCACCAAGGTTCAAGTGGATAGTCATGACTCCAGATAGTTTTTTAAGAATAAAAGCAAGAGTTCTATTTGCATCTCTCATTTCAATTAGTTCCTCAATTAAAAAACCATCACAAGTTCCTTCACATAGATGGTCAGTTTGTTTTTAGTGAGATCCATCCATTAAAAAAACAAAAAAAGATAGTGTGAGTATATTAGTAAATTCATCATATACTATCTTATGAGGAGGGTAAAATCTAAAATAAACTTATTCCTGTTATCTTAAACTCATTGAATTTATCAAATATAAATAAGACTCTTTCTAATATGCTAACCACTGTGGTTATATAAACCATTTAACTTATTATTAAATATTACCCAAACCTCAAAAGTTTTCTAAATCAATCACTAAAACCAACTATAAGGACTGAGCCTTAAGCATTACTTAATCTTGAAATAATTTTTTATTATGAAATGATTTTCGTTTTCAAATGGTCCAAATGAAATATATATCAAAGATAATTTTATTTTGGTTCGAAACCCACTCAAACAATAGGTTTTAGAGAACTCTATGTCATAAATATAACCTTACCTTTTAGATTTAACCTTTTGTTAACTAATTTAACTCGTAACATTTCTTCTTGTATAGTCTTAATATATTGTTAATCTTGTTACTATACAAATATTATAGAACCACAAGCAGTTCATTAATTAAATTTTCAAAATTATATAATTCACTTGGTAATGTCAAATATTTTTAGGTCTATTATATATTTTAATAAAATATTATTTGTTTTAAAATTTTATTTATGTCAATTTTTATACTATTCAAATCATGACTTTTTCAAAATCCATAAAAAGAATATGCCTTCTAAGAAACTAAATTAATGAAAAAAATAAAAAGTCATAATAATACCTAAAGTTATTTTATGGCATAAAAATTTTCAAAATAAATTTATTTTCATATTTATAATATCATTTATTTAAATCATTTATTAATAAGGGAATAACTACATCATTGTTGTGCTATAAATATATTTATTTATTTGATATTTAAAAACCATATATAAAATACAATGATTTATGAAATCAACTTATCATTCTAATGACTATTTATATTCTAATATATCACTTATATGACCACCATATAATTTTTTTACTAAAATTTACTTGTTTATGTGAAACTTTTCATCACATAAAATGAATTCTTATAAAATGTCAATTTTATATCCATGTGGCACCACAGATTCCAAAATATACCACAGGATGTCCATGGGAAGAAATAGCTTATCCAATAGGATTGAGACATGTGTTAGGGATGTTTAATATTATTACAATATAATTTTTTTATCCATCTTAATAGATTTATCCTTTAATCTTGGTAAATAAAAAAATTACTAATGTAACTATTCATAATATCTAAAAATAAATGAACCAATTTCAACAATTTGGACAACTGTATTTAAAATATGGAATCCCTTTTTTCAAATTCAAAAATCAAAACATGAGTAATTAATTTAAAATTCATTCCCTTTGTCGAATCCAAATAGCGAGTTTTTAAGATTTAATAACTATCAAAAGAATAAAATATATTTTTGTAAAATTTTAAAGTAAAATTAAATGAAATGAAAAATATTGAACTAAATGATTAAAAAAATAATCCAACTATACATTAAAAACTATTAAAAAAATATAAAAATATAAATAAATTTGCTGAAAAACATTTTTTAAATTAAAATGCCGTATTTTTTCACTATTCATTAGAAAACGAACTATATAAAAAAAACCAAAAATTCATCCAAAATTTTTTATTTCCAGATTTTATAAATGAGGGTTATATTTTCATATAGAACATATAAAAGTGTCATAAAATATATTTAAAAAGGGTTCTCCATAAAAAGTCAGTAAAACAACATTTTTAGATAAATACATCTTTTATCTATAAAATTGATTTTGTTCTTAAATCATATCTAGTAAAATTATAAGATGACTTTAAGAAATTAAATTACATATATATCATATATATTTTTAATAGGTAAAAAATCCATAAAGAGCGATAAGGAAACACAATTATTCTCATTTAAATATATTTTCTTAAAAAACATACCCTTTATATTAAATTCATTTTTAATTCCATTTATAATAAATTTGGTAACCAATGAATCATTATTTAGACATGTGTGAACAATTTTTTAAAAATCAGTTTATTTTATTCCATCCCTCTATTCCAATGTGTAGGCGTTAACTGTGATTTAGAATAATAATATTATTACTGTATATTTTTTCTGTATTTCTCAATGTGGTGTGCATTGTAAGATTTCAGAGAAACCCCTTACTTCATGATGAGTACACTATCTGATGAAGTATTCCCTTTAAAATTGTGTGAAATGTACTATTTTGTAGAAACTCATTGATGCGTGTTGAGTATGCTATCGCCAGAAGCGTCTCCTTTAATGGGAAATAAATATCTTATTCATAAGTATTAATAGAACTCAAAAATTATTACTCTTTAAATACCAAGGTTTTTATAATAATTTAAGAATATCAAAATTGGTAAAAATATAAAATTAAAATTAAATTATGATAATTGGATGAGTCGGGTCATTTTTATCCCCTTTGATTATGTATTCCATAGGGAAAACCATAAAAATGAATTTAAAAATTTGTAATCTAAAAAAAATTTAAAAATATAAGGAAATTGAAACGAATTAAATTGAATTACGATATAGATAATTAATATGTATTTATAGGAAGTAAAATGATTTTTAGAAGTGTAATATGGCTATTTTAATAGTAATTTGATCATTGAAATATTAATTTTCCCATTAAGAATAATTGTACGGCCATTAAGAATAGTAACTTGACCATTAGAATGGAAAAATACCAATGGATAAAAAATCATTATTTAATGAACATGTGAAATAAAATCACAAGGTAAATATATTATAATATAATGAAATTAAATAATTTAATATGAATTTTTTATCTGAAATAATTAAAAAAATTATATTTTTTGTCATATTTATATATTTCATTAAAATAAATTTCATACTAAATTTAAAATATTGAAATAAAATTTATTTCCATAAAATGGTCATATATGATAAGAGTAATTATTAACATAGGATTAATTAATTTCATGATGTTTTATGTATTTTGAGAGTTTAAATGACATAAAAGCTAGAAATTTTTCCAATAACTAGGATATTTATTTTGAAATTAAATGTATAATATTAATAAATTTATTTTCAAAAAATGGATTTCATTTATAAAATCCATAAAATTATATTTTGTTGTTGTGAATATTTTATAATTTTTTCATATTCCATAGGCTTCAGGGAATTTTAAAAAAAAATACTGTTTTGTGTTAATTGTATCATATAATATATAAATATATAATAATCCCATAGCCACCTCTACCTGCTCGTATCCATAAACTCTTTATCATAGTTTTCTCTCCATGGAAAATCAGTGCCTGAGACACCTCTACCTGCTCATATCCATAGAGAGATGTATTTCACGGAAAATTCCAAAAATATATACATTACCCAAATTCTAGGATGTTCTTCTATAGTAATCCTCAAAGTCTATCTTAGAGTAATGTTCTCAAATTAGAGTATTATTTTTAAATCGAGTTTCCATGGTTATTTCTAAACTTCCACTGATACCAACTATAACTCCCCAACTCAGAAGCCTAGTTACGGTGCATTATATTAATACATTGGCATGATTACAAAGAATCCACTCCCGAAGGACCAATAAGTTGAGTAGTATTGGTTAATAGATTATATACAATAACTTTACAATTCAATTTCAAACATAAAATACAACATAGACAGTTCTTTGAGAACTCCATTATTCCCTTTATCTCAACCCTTCATATTAACCATAATACACTTCTTGGAATCTTTGGAAAGTAAAATGTAAGAAAGGGGTGAGCTCAGAAGCTCAGTTAGGGTAAAAAATTTAGCAGAAGCATTAAGAATTTAAGAAAAGCTGTCTAATAAAAACAACATACTTTTTAAACATAATCATGAACATAATATGGAAAAAATAAATCAACCCTCATCATATAAACATTTAAATGGCTATTCTACTAGTCTAATAATCACATGTAAAAACGAATTTCATAATGACGGAATGCCTAATGCCGAACATAATTACCACATAGTCATGGCCTCATGCCAAGAAAAAAAATAGAATTTTTGTCAGAGGCTTCTGCCAAGAAACTAGTTTTTCTAATGAGACCAACCGATGCATGGAGAAGCTATAGCGGTCTCCGCCCATCCCTTACTCAGTCCACTACATCCCTCATATGAAAAAGCTGAAACATAACATAAATATTCGTAATAAAACAAGCATACAAAATTTCATTACATTAACCATAAACCACAAATTGTATAAAAATATAACATACATAGTCAAATATATCATAAATAAATAAATACAATATTGATTATTGTTTCATAATAAATCAACCTCAATCACGAATAATATCCACTAAAGGATGTTGTCACGGTTTAAAATGATCCGTAAAATGTTTTGAGATAAATAACTCTTTTTGTGAAAGAATTTCAAAGTAAATTATTTATAAAGGAATACATTTAAATGATATTTTTGAATCAAATGTCTCATACAAAATTGAATCATTTGAAAAGAATTAAAATTTTTAAACAATCATGTTCGTATAAATAATTCCTTAAAACGAATTTGAAAACATGGACATTAATGAAAACGATTTTGAAAAATAAATATTTAAAACATTTAAAATGATTTTTAAGTTAAATATTAACTTAAATAAATCATTCTGAAATGTATTTTATGATACATGGACTTGGATAATAAATATGATCCAGAAAATACGTACACATAAAGAATATCATATTATAATGACATTGAGGAAATAACCCTTACCTTGCACATTCTCTTGGCTGAGTGTAGGTTTAACCTCATGTATATTGACCTCATTATGTTGTTAAATTATACCGTAACCATATTAATATTTATTATATAATACATGATTCATTTATGACTTTATACTACCCATTTGATAATGATTTCCTTAGTAAATTAACATTTCGGTAATAATCGATTTCATTATCGTACATGTTTTAACTTTTTATTTTAGATCATATCATTCAGATCAAAACATAAATAATTCCAGAATATAAAACATTATATTAATATCATATATATTTAGAATATAAATATTTATAATATATAGATATATGAAATGGAATACACTATTTTGGGAGACGGTTGGCCGTACGTACGAATAAACGTTTTTTCCGTTTTCATATTATATTGAAAGGAACTAAGTGAATTTAAATACATAAATATACATATATATATTTTTTGTTTTAGTGGAAAAAGTATGTCATATATTACATACTTATTATTAATATATATATTTTTATAAGCATCTTTGAATGATTAATGAGGAAATGAATCTCATCGCGTCGTGGAGACGGTAAGCCTTACGTACAAACAAGCGACGATATCATTTAATTAATGATTAGATGTTCTGGAATTGGATGATATATTAATTTTACATAGACATTAGAATGTTATTTTTATTATTGATATACATATTACTCGTCATTATATCCATCCAAATAATGTGGTGTTAAATAACAAATTACACCACGATGTGGCGACAGTAAGTCGTACGTACGCACGCGTGGTGTCATTATCATTCATAGGATGGATAGAATAATGAATATGGTTTTACCATAATTATAATAACATCACAGTATTTATAAGGTACCAGATTTATTATTTCGTCAAATTAATAACAATGAAAGTGAAAGTGGAAGATTAAAAGAACTTTGAAAGAGGTGATAAAATAATTACCTACTCTTTGGGGGTTTCTGTTTGATTTGAAAAAAGGGCTCCATAGGTTACCTTTAATCTCATGGTAATTCCTGTAAGTTAATGTGAGGGAAGTTGGGAGGATAATTGGGTAGGGTTTGGCCGAGCCAAATGGCATTCTATTTGTGACTTTGAGATAAGAGGCAGCACCCTTTTATAAGAGGGGTGGGTGTCACTTTAGGAAATATGGAATTATTAATTTATTATTTAATCATAATCAGTTTATAATGGTACCAAATGAATTAATTTAGTGACTTAGGTGGTTATGGCTGAAAATACTTTCATCCAATTGGTTTTAGACAAGTTTATGTTACCATATTTACCTTATCTTTTAGATTTAACTCTTAGTTAAATAGTTTATCATTTACCACGTCTCCTTGTATTTTTATAATATATGGTTAATAAATTACAATAAAATTCCAGGAGAATCGCAAGTGGTTCATTAATTACATATATATATCATTATAATAGTACTTTGGCTGATCCATATATTTTTAGGACAATTATTTTATTTTATAATAAAGTATTTTTTTAAAAACTCACTTAGGTCAACTTTGACACTATTTGACAGTTTGTATTTGTGAATGTAATATAAAATGTTATTACTTCGAAAAAAATACATTGAATCAACTCTTACAAGTCATATTCACCTAAAAAATTCATGGATATCAGCAAGACGTTGAAAAAATATTTATTTTAATATTTATAATACCATTTATTTGTTTCATTTATTAATAATGTAATTACTGCATGATCATTGTGTCATAAATAAATTTAATTATTTAGAGTCTAAAAATTATAAATAAAATACCATTATGTAGGAAATATTTTAATATTTCTAATGAATATTTATAGTCGAATTTGTCTTATGTATAACACGGTATTAAAAATGTTTTAGTTATTAGTCATTGAGTTTAACACTATTAACTATTCTTTAAATAATATAATAATAAATGTCCTAATCTAATTTAAGTTGACCAAAAAGGATCATATATTCTTAATATGGTTGTTTTTGGTCAAATTACACTTGTGTAATAGAATTAGGACATGTGATATTGTAATTATAATATAATTTTTACCCATAATTACCCTATTTAATTTTAACTGTGGTAAATAAAAGTCAAAAGCTACTATCCAAAAAAATTAATTTAATCTTATTAAACCACATTTTACTTACATTAAAACTAGTCTCTTATATTTTTGAAACTCAACGCACAGAAGCGATAAAATTATGTTTAATGAAAATTTACAAATGCTACTTGAAGGTGGGTAAAAGACTGTAAAAAGTTCAATAAACTTTTATACATCTAGTTTTATTATTAAATTACTCCAATTAATTACATTGAACATATATATGTTTTTTAATATATTTTTACTTAATATAAATTGAAATTAAGTAAATAATTATTTAAATAAAAATTCAGTTTTAAACATTAAATTTTTGTTTTTTGCTTATCATCAAAAATTGAATATTTTCAAAAAAATTCCACAAATTCACCATAAGATATTATTGATATTAAAATTCTAAAAATGTATTAAATTTTAATAAATTAAAAACATAAAAGTTGCATTAATTAATTTAAAATTTATTCCTTTCATCGAAACTAGAAAGCGGGTTTCAAAAAGTAGAAACTATCAAAAGATTGACATGTGTTTATATCAAATTTAAAAGTGAAATTATTTATAATGATCAAAATTGTATTTAATGATAAAAATATATTCTAATTATTCTTCAAAAACATTAATATTCATAATTTTACACTATAAATTATTTCTATTATAATTATTTTTTTCAATTAAAATTTAGCATTTTCCACTATTCTTCAAAATTTGAACGTTATCATGAAAGTACCAAAAATTTATCAAAACTAAATTTTTATGTCCTGATTCTGAATAATAACTTAATTTCAATAAATTTAATTTATAAAAGTGTAAAATATTTGTTTTAAAAAATATTCTCTAATACATAGGCGGTAAAATTTCATTTTTTTGAAAAACACTTCTTTTATCTGAAAAATTAAATTTTTTCTTATATTATGTCTAAGAAACACATAATATGAATGTTAAACTTATATAGTATATATATATATATATTTCAAAATTCAGTTAATACTATTCATAACCGCTTTGTGAAAGGCTATTTTGGTCAATTGTGGTGCTCTCGAACTCATTGTTGAGTGTAGCGTATGTTGTTGAATTACTTTGAAGAGATAACATACAATGAAATCTTGGGGTGTTACAGTCAATACAAGAACAAAAAAACAAATACATTTATGTTTAGGTGGATAAATTTAAAAAAACAACTCTATTTTCAATAATTGAAGAGGATTTAATTCTATAATAACTTTCATGTATTTAAAATAAATGAAAAATATGTTTATGTAGAGTAAAAATTTTAGTTAAATATAATAGTTATAATTGGTTATACATAATTTTTCGGTGTATTCTTCAACAAGAATGAAATAATTAACTGAACATTAGCACATCTTATTTTCATAAAAAAGGTGGTAAATCAAAAATATTGATTTGTTCTCTATAAGATACATTCAATTACAGCAAAATTGATTTCAATATATGTTTGGGTACGGATTTTTTTATTAGTTGTGTTATCAAATATATATAATTTCTACACAGGAATACTAATGTTACTATATGGGGTTTTATATGGGAAAATATAAAAAACTCATACATTGCGGGATAAAGTTAGGGAAATAAATTCATAGAAACTATAACATGAAAATAAAATAATAAATAAGATGAATAATTTTTAGAAAAATTTATAGTTTCATAATATTTTCATAAGGAATCTGATTATATACATCAACGTGATATATAGTTCAACGCTAGTGGAAAGGTGTTCATTATAATATCACCATGGAAGAAGGTCAGATATTTAGGACAAATGGAAACATATTCCCTTGATATATTTTCCACTTTACAATTCATATTCATGTGTTAATAGTAACTTATATATTTTAACATTCACTACACATCACACAAGTGAAAATGGTATTTGATATATCACATTTGAGGATATAATACAAGATCCATCACATGTGCATAATATACTATTTTTATTTAAGGTTTATAATATATATTTTATGGAATACCTAGAATACCTATTATATCTTATACATTAGTTATTGTAAAATAAGATAATTATTTAATTTGAGGATTTTTGAATAAACCATAATAATGAGGTTGAAATGTGAGAACCCAAATATGTAATGATATAAAATCACACTCATAAGTTCTCATTATTTTAATATATTTTCAGGGGCAGAATTTTTTATGGGACTATTGTATAAAAACAAATATTTTAGTAAAAAATTTCCATCTATAATTTCTATAATTTATATTATTTAATAACTTGTTTCATACAAAATAATTAAAAATGGAAAAATATTCAACAAAACAAGGTAAAATAATAAAACATGAAATAAAAAAAATATTATACAACATTACATGAAACATATAAGAAATATAAATAATAAATTTAATAAAGGACAATAAATGGTTTAAAAACAGGTTAAAAATATTGAAATATTCTTTTTAATGATATCTAATTAAAATCATACAATTCAGTATTACTAAAAAATAATGAATTATTTTGAATTATGATAGACATTTGAATGACGAAATTATAAATTATGAAAATAATTGAAAAAATATAAAAAGATTTATTGGCATATATAGTTTCTAATTATATAGAGGTATTATATATATATATATCTATTAGTTATATATACATATATATATTCAGTAGAAGATATAGATGTGATAATATATTTTATAACATGGTTTGATGGGATGTAATGAAACCCGATGTGACCTAACTATGAGATGTGACTATAATGGTGTTGTCATTGATTTGGTGAGCATGAAAAGGAGAAATAAAATTTTGAAACCTATGTTTAAATGGATTAGCCATGGAATAAATTAATAGAATTATTCCATAAATGGATATTTTCTAATTCATATGATGTAGGTAGCACTACTATGTCAATTTCATGGACATGACCAAGCCAAAAAACACCTACTAAAATCTCAATATAAAATTCTACTAGAGAATCTAAATATAGTTTAGATCTCTAATAGATCAATATTATATGAATTTATACCTTTTAATATAATGATTTCTTATATCATTCATATGGCTTCTTCAGATGAAATAATTAATTCTATAAGTAGATGATAGGAAATTATTACTATATTAACATTAATTTTATAATGATTACAATAAATTTTGGATAATTATTTTGGACAAAATATTTTTAATTATTTATAGGAATTATAATATTTTATTCATATTAAAAAAATACATAATTAACATCATAGTTATAATTTTCAAATGGTAACTAATAATTATATAATCATTCACTATTATGTTAGTAAAATTATTCTAAAACCCAGTTTTAATATATAATTATTTTATTTTTATAGTTGAAAGTAAAATTCATCATATTCGGAATTTATCTTTAATATAATTGATTATATAATTGTAACATGGATGTGAACATTAGTAAAAAGGATAAATATTAATTTTTTTGTTGGAAAAAGTTAAATGATTAAATGGTGAATTTTTTTGTATAATGTGAATATAATAAAGTATAATATATTGGGAACATAATATATAAACTCAGATAAAATAAATTTCAATTTCAATAACTTTTCTAACAATAACACAATTTAGGTTTTCTCACTTATGGGTCCATATCCAGTAATAAATTAATCCATTAAAAATTAATAAATAAACAATTACAAAAATATCAATCAATAATTCCAATAAATGTCCCTTCATCAACACATTCCAAACCATATATTATTTTTATTTTGATCACCCATATATTACATGATTCCCTTCATTCCCATGTTTTCAATAATATGTCATTCTATAGTCGAAAAAATGAGTCAAATAGTTTTCATTACAAAGAAGGATCCTGTGTAAATACCCGGAAATTGCAAGGAAAATTTTTTTCTTAATTTTCTTTGGTATTTTACAAGAACGCAGTTTCTGACGGCGCCTGATTCCGAGGCCCGGTGTGCCCAGAATTAATTTCCGAAGTTTGGCTTGGGTACATTCAGTGAACGAGCGAGCGGGAATTTCTAACTTTTGAACCGGTGCCCGAAATCGAATTCCGAGGGCACCGATGAACTCGCAGCGCCGATATTCGCTTAAGGAGACCTTTTTCGAGGTTGCGTTTATTTCGAGTTGTGAGTTTGTTTTTGGGAATTTAAAATGGAATTAAATAAAATGTGGAACCACATTTTATTTTTAACCAAGTTGGTTATAACCTCCCAAAGGGAGTTAGGGGTGGAACCCACATCCACTTAACCTCCCTTGAGAGGATTAAGTGTGGTGGGGCCCACACGAACCCTAACACTTCACCTCCTCTTTTTAAACTCCCTATAACTCCTCTTTAATTAACTTGACAACTTGAGTTATTAATTGTGGTGAGTTGTGTGTGTCTTTTGAATTTCAAACACTTGAATTTCAAAAGCCATGTAAAGTTAATAAAATAAATGGAGAACTTATCTTCTTTGGTTGGGTTGTGTTGTTTGAGAGCTTTTGGAGAAAAGGCTTAGAAGTCTTGAAGTTTCTTCATCCTCTTGACGAAGAACGCGAAAAACAATCGGACATCGACGAAGAACGCCACGTTCTCGGGAACCGTCTACCGCGACGCCATACCCGCGACACCGACGACGTCTTCTTCCGCGACAACTCTTTTCGCGATGCCGAATGTCGTCACCTCGTAAATCAAGGTAGAGGTTTTAACTTTTATAGTTATGTGGATATTTCCTTCGAACTTGAATGTTTATATTTGTCGGCCTTGATTCCAAATCTTTTTATTTAATTTAAAAGATTGTGAAAGTTTATCGTTCATTAAAGGCTGATTACTATCAATATAACGTGAGGAGTTCGGATCGCACAAACCCGGCCGACCCTCCTCCTTTTTATTGTGTTGACTCTTTGTGGATTTGTTCGGGAAGGCGTGTTGTCGTCGCACCACACGGGTTCAAGCGGAAGGAAATGTGCGGCGCCGTCGCACCGCGCCGTGGGAAAATTTCCAGAACGCGACGCCGTCGCGTTGCGACGAAAGAAGTCGAAGGCGCCGCGGCCGGAGCGGGGCCACGGCGGAGGGGCGCGGTGCCGTCGCACCGCGCCGGACGACGAAGGCCGCAGCCGGTTCCAGGCCGCGGCGGAAGGAGAAGATCGGCGGCCAGCCGGGCCGCCTGTGCCGGAAGCCGAAAATGGGACCGGTCTTGCCGGTCCCGTTGAGGAAGAACCGGTCGGCCAGGTCGGGCCGGCCGGAAGGGAGAAAACAGGGGGAAATAATTTCCCCCGGCCACAAGGGGGGGGGGGGGAGGGGGTTACCCCCCACGCGCGGCACCCGAACGGCGCCCAGGCCGCGCCGCCGTGCCGGTCCGCGCCACCGTGCTGGACCGCGCCGCCGCACCGTCCCGCGCCGCCGGCCGTGCCGGGTTTTCTAATCCGGGCCGGGTCGTCGGTCCGGGACGCCGCCCGGGGCGGGTCGACCCTGTTCTGCCGACCCAGGGGGGTCGGGTCGGGTGGGCCCGGGCCCAGACCCCCAATTTCGGACCACTTTCGGTCAAATGCCCGTAACCTGGGCTACGGGCCTCCAAACGACTCGCCGTCAGCGGCAACGCGATCTTTGGATCGACACGGTCGTTTCAGTATAATATACTCAAGGTGCACCTTCCTTTTCGGGAGCCTACATGGTTAAAACTCAATAATTAAACGTGCTTGCCCTAGAGTAGTGATCAGGATGGGTGACCTCCTGGAAAGTTTCTCAGGGAGGGTGTGAGACGAAAAGGCCAATAAATAACAGATCGGGCGTCCAATTGACGCGCCTTCTGTTTCGTTGAATTCTTCTAAGTGAGTCGGATCTTTTGGCTTACTCCGCTCGAGGTTTGGATTCCGACGAAGTGCGGTCGGGTTGGATCGCACCGAAATCCAACCGGGCCCCTTGAACAAAAAAGCCAATAACTCTCAGACCGGGTGTCCGATTGACGCGCCGTCTGTTGCGTTGAGTTCCTGTTAATGATACGGAACTTTTGGCATCCTTCGCCGAGTTTTGGATGCAGTTGGATAGTGTCCGGGTTGGATCACACCGAAATCCAACCGGGCCCCTGGAACAGAAAAGCTGATACCTTTCTGACAGAACGTTCATTTGATGAACTGTCAGCGGCGTTGGTGATCTCGTTGAGAAGCAGTCCCTATGAGTATACCCTTTGAGTGTTCGGGGTATAGTTGAGTTACGGCCGGATTGGTTCGCACACGAAACCAACCGGGCCCCTGGGACGAAAAGGCTAATAACTCACAGATCGGGTGTCCGATTGACGCGCCGTCTGTTGCGTTGAGACTCCGATGACGAGGTGGTCCTTTGAGATACTTCTTTGCAGGACTTTGTGATACATCGAGTATCAACCAGTAGCTCGTGGAGCGGACCCTCCTGGAGACGAGCGTGCGGAGTACGGAGACCGTGTAGCCGGCTGAGACCTGACGACTGCTTGACCGACTCGACTTGGAGTGAGTCGACCTGCCCAGTGGACGGAGCGCCCGATATTTGGCGACAGACCCACGGCGGACGGAGCGCCGGTAGTTGGCCGCAAACCTGCAGTACTCGACAGGTGGAGTACCTCTGTAGGCTATTAGTGGGAGCGCCCGGTATTTGGTGACAGACCCTCAGCGGACGGAGCGCCCGGTAGTTGGTTGCAAACCCACAGTACTCGACAGGAGGAGTACCTCAGCAGTATTAGGTTAGTGAGCAGTACCTCGGAGTCGTGACAGGACCACTGTACACTCCAAAGACGGAGCTCTTCAGCAGTTATGGTTTCGATAATGAAAATCATGGTTTGAGTTGAGACTTTTGACCTTTTGTTTACCTCATGATTGAGATGGGTCACTTGATAACTTAGGTATATGTATGGGCATATACCTGGGTAGTGGTTATCCGTTGATTTCACAATCCTTGTGTTTCCTCAAGATTGAGATGGGTTACATGATAACATAGGTATATGTATGGGCATATAAATAAGTAGAGGTTATCTATTTAGATCTTCTTGTAGTTATCCTGGTTGGTTTACTGAGACCTTGAGGTTCTCGGGGTCCCTACTGAGTATCGTTATTCTCACCCCTGCACGGGCTATGCCCGCATCTCGTTGAGTTGGTTGCAGACGATAGGAAGTGCTGACGGAGGCCAAGTGTTCGAGGACTGGATGGTACCCGGAGGTGGACTACATGACGATTCAATACCCTTTGGTGGACTACACGACGAGTCAGTACCCGGAGGTGGACTACACGACGTGACGACTCACCGAGGAGGATGATAGATGAGAGCGTGGAGGAGGCTATTTGTACCTACCCTTCAGGTAGGATCCGTGGTGGACGACCAGGAGATGCACTATCTGTACCTACCCTTCAGGTAGGATCCGAGGAGGACGACCCAGGAGCTGCTTCTTTCTTCCAGCTGTTTGTCTTTTTGCTGTTGTACCTTGTGCGGTTGTAGTCGTACATTATTTTGGGTTTTTATTCTGGCCCATTTACTTTTCAGCATTTCTTTTGTACTTAGTGTTTTACTTCTGCTTGTACTCTGTGGTGCTTGTTTTCTTTTATAAAGGCAATGCCTTCACAGATATAGGGATTTTACGCCATTGGTGCTAGTCGCCAGCCCCTGGCCTATGGAAGGTGGGTTTGGGGTAGTCATGGCACGGGCCCCGAGGACGGGTCATGAAAAATTGGTATCAGAGGAGTCGGTTCAATCTCAGAACTTATAACTCTAATATTTTCTTTTTGTGAAGAAATTGTGTTAAGGGTACTGAGTGTGGTCTTCAGTTCAGGGAGTCCAGTGTTGGTGCGGGCGGCCGACGTATCCATACACCAGGACCCTGACAACTGATTTCCGACTTTGTGCATGAAAACAATGATTGCATGTGTGTTTTCAAAGGTTTTCCCTTAAAACAGCTCAAACCAGGTCAGCTCACCAGGTATAAACGTTTGACCGTGTCACGATGTTTCTTTCAGGATGACTTTTCACGGAAGAATAGCTAGAGCCCATAGGGATGTGCGTGCTGACAGCCTGTCGAGCGACGAGGCTTCGGTACAGGGCCCTCTTGCAGTTGAGGCACCAGCGGAGGCACCAACGGTACTGCTACCCGTTGGGCCACTGATGCCACCAGCCCCAGCAGTAGTGGATGCACATCGCTTGAGCGCACTGCATGAGTTCCAGCACCAGAGGCCACCCAGGTTCCAGGGAGGGAAGGACCCGCAGGCGGCTGAGGATTGGCTGGAGGCTGTGGTGAGAGCCTTCAGGCTAGTGGGGACGTCGACAAATTTCATGGTGATCCTAGCTGCCGGCCTTCTTCAGGCAGCAACAGGCAGATGGTGGAGCCTGGTGCTTCAGATGCATGACGAGGCAACACTTCTATGGGCAGACTTCGAGAGCCTGTTCCGGGCAGAGTTTGTACCAGCCACCCTTCGAGCGGTGCGTATACAGGAGCTACTTCAGCTGCGGCAGGGCAGCATGTCAGTGGCGCAGTACTCAGCGAGATTCATAGACCTCTCGTGTTACTCCACAGATATGGTACGGGACCCGTTCTTCCAGGACCGAACCTTCGAGCAGGGGATCAGGAGAGATATTAGAGCTTCTATTGTTTCTCACAGCTTTCCGATGCAGACAGGGGTGTTGGAGAGAGCCCTCTTAGTAGAGAGTTTCCTTGCTGAGCAGTCTCCAGCAGCAGGACCCACCACTAGCCGGATTGCGGCAGAGTCTTCTGCAGCAGGTAGTATACAGATGACATAGAGGTCCAAGAGGACAAGACCCACAGTTGGACGATCTCGGGTTTTAGGATCAGTGGTGTGGGGCACCCGGGGTGGGGTCAGATCCAGGAATGTCAAAAACGGAGAGTGTTTCTCCTGTGGCAGGAAGGGTCACCTGGCACGTGACTGTACGACCCCCCGCACGGTTGATCAGCGGGTGATGGAGGAGCCACCGCGACAGAAGCAGCGGCGGGTGCTTGAGCAACAGCCGAGCAATGGACAAGGCAGTAGAGCTCCGGGAGCAGGTGGAAAGGAGTGGAACTAGTGGATACGTTTTTTTTACTTCTAGTTCCATGTTGCTTTTGTATTCGTGTCTTTGTATTATGAGCTGAAATAATAAAAAGAAACTTATCTTGTGATGTTTGCTTTCCTATCCTTTTTGTTTGGTTGATACTGAGTGGTCCCAATTAAACTGTTGACTTGACCCTCATTTTCGAGATTTATACTGGAGGAGACCCGGTGACCTCACACTGATGCCGACAGTGTGATTCGACCCTTGGAGGTGAGAGTGACAGTTGGATCTCTTGGTAGTTACGTCGAGGCCTTACGACATCATCCATGGCATGAATGCATCATTTATGTCAGGATTGACTGTATTCTGCAACTAATGTGGTTCATCCAGGGGATGAGACCAGATTTCTCTTATCGGAAAAGAAGAAATCATAGCAGCTCTTGTGAGACTAAAGGAGGTGCAGTTCATCTAGGAGCGGATGAAGACTGCACAGTGTAGTAAGAAACCGGAAACCGGTGCCAGTCTTAGAGACTCGGGCGTGTTAAATGTTTCAAAAAGAGGTATCTTTAAATAGAGATGAGTCTGCGAAGCGGCAGACGTGGAGGTAGAGCTAGGAGAGCAGCATGAGGTGGTGTACATCTTAACATGCTACAACCACCCGCCTTAGTTATTCCCGCCAGGCTCAGGGAGCTAGAGGGCGGAGGAAGAGTGCGGCTGCATGCGGTCAAGGAGTGTGACCAAATGGCTCTAGAAATGATTAAAGGGACAGTCTGTGTCCACTACTAGCTGCTGTAGTAACAGACGTCGATATGAATCATTCCTCGCTTTAACAAATCTTGTTCCAGACCTAAAGTTTCCTGTAAGACGTAGACTTGACCCTCACGTCTGGAGATACCTTGGGAGGAGACTCGATAATCACACTTACTCCGATGGTGTGGTCAGACCCTCGAGGCGAGAGTTCTGGTTAGAATCTCTTGGTGGCAGCATCGAGGCCTTACAACGTTAGTTTGAGTATGGAAGGGGAAATAAATGTTCATACTCAAATTGATGGTTTTAGGCAAACGTCGAGATGGGTTTTCATTGGTCGGCGGAAAAGGAAACCCCAGGCAGTGCAGGGTAACTCTTGCACAGGAGGGTGCGGATGATCACTCTTGAGTCGGTCAACCTTACCCTCGTGGCAGCAGCCTTTCGAGTTCCAGTTCTAATAGAAAATGGAGACCTCTGGATTTCGAGGATGACGATCACATCCTTATACGGGTCTCACCTCGACGAGGTTTACGGAGATGTGGCCAAGGCGGCAAGTTATCTCCGAGGTTCCGCGGACGTTCTTAAGTCCTCAGCTGGGTAGGCGGGGTGGTTTACCGCTTGACCCATTCACCGCAGTTGCACCAGGTGCACGGCGACTTCCACGTATCTCAACTGAGGAGATACGTGGTCAACCCTTCGCATATCATCGACCATGAGGAGCTGGACGGTGGTGAAGAGTGTCTTCTACAGAGGTTCCTGTGGGGATCGATGATCGACAGGAGCAGATCCTAGGAGGACGGTCGATTCCTCTTGTGCACTTTCTTTGGCAGCGCGGGAACCTCCAGGTGAGCACATGGGAGCGGAAGGCTCAGATGCATGCTCTGTACCGCTTTTGTGACCCTAGTTTGTGTTGAAGCTTTACGGGGATGTAAATCCCTGAGATGGGAGTAATGTAAAGACCCGGAAATTTCCAGGAATATTTTTTTCTTAATTTTCTTTGAATTTATAAGAACGCAGTTTCTGACGGCGCCTGATTCCGAGGCCCGGTGTGCCCGGAATTAATTTCCGAAGTTTGTCTCGGGTACGTTCAGTGAACGAGCGAGCGGGAATTTCTAACTTTTGAACCGGTGCTCGAAATCGAATTCTGAGGGCACCGATGAACTTGCAGCGCCGATATTCGCTTAAGGAGACATTTTTCGAGGTTGCGTTTATTTCGGATTGTGAGTTAGTTTTTGGGAATTTAAAATGGAATTAAATAAAATGTGGAAATACATTTTATTTTTAACCAAGTTGGTTATAACCTCCCAAAGGGAGTTAGGGGTGGGACCCACATCCACTTAACCTCCCTTGAGAGGATTAAGTGTTGTGGGGCCCACACGAACCCTAACACTTCACCTCATCTTTTTAAACTCCCTATAACTCCTCTTTAATTAACTTGACAACTTGAGTTATTAATTGTGGTGAGTTGTGTGTGTCTTTTGAATTTCAAACACATGAATTTCAAAAGCCATATGAAGTTAATAAAATAAATGGAGAACTTATCTTCTTTGGTTGGGTTGTGTTGTTTGAGTGATTTTGGAGAAAGGGCTTAGAAGTCTTGAAGTTTCTTCATCCTCTTGATGAAGAACACGATGAAAAATCAGACATCGATGAAGAACGCCACGTTCTCGGGAACCGTCTACGACGACGCTATACCCGTGACACCGACGACGTCTTCTTCCCTGACATCTCTTTTCGCGACGCCGAATCTCGTCACCTCTTAAATCAGGGTAGGGGTTTTAACTTTTAAAGTTATGTGGATCTTTCCATCGAACTTGAAGGTTTATATTTTTCGGCCTTGATTCCAAAACATTTTATTTAATTTAAAAGATTGTGAAAGTTTGTCGTTCATTAAAGGCTGATTGCTATCAATATAACGTGAGGAGTTCGGACCGCACAAACCCGGCCGACCCTCCTCCTTTTTATTGTGTTGAATCTTTGTGGATTGGTTCGGGAAGGCGTGGTGCCGTCGCACCATGCGGGTTCAAGAGGAAGGAAATGTGTGGCGTCGTCGCACCACGCCATGGGATGATTTCCATAACGCGACGTCGTCGCGTCACGATGAAAGAAGTTGATGGTGTCGCGGCAGGAGTGGGGCCGCAGTGGAGGGGCGCGGTGCCGTCACACCGCGCCTGACGATGAAGGTTGTACCCGATTCTGGGCCGCGGCGGAAGGAGAAGACCGGTGGCCTGCCGGGCCGCCGGTGTCGGAAGCCAGAAGGGGGACCGGTCTTGCCGGTCCAGTTGAGGAAGAACCGGCCGGCCAGGTCGGGCCAGCCGGAAGGGAGAAAATTGGGGGAAATAATTTCCCCCGGCCAGCCATAATGCCCCCCCATAAAGAGGGGGGGCCGCGGTTCACAAGGGGGGGGGGGGCTTTTCCCCCCGCACGCGGCACCCGAACGGCGCCCAGGCCGCGCCGCCATGCCGGTCCAGGCCGCCGCGCCGGACCGCGCCACCGCTCCGGCCCACGCTGCCGGCCGGGCCGGGTTTTCCGAGCCGGGCCGGGTCGTCGTGCCGGGTTGCCGCCCAGGGCGGGTCGACTCGGTTCGACCGACCCAGGGGGGGGGGGGGGGGGTCGGGCCGGGTCGGCCTGGGCCCAGACCCCCAGTTTCGGACCACTTTCGGTCAAATGCCCGTAACTTGGGCTACGAGCCTCCAAACGACTTGCCGTCAGCAGCAACACGATCTTTGGATCGAGACGGTAGTTTCGGTATACTATACTCAAGGTGCACCTTCTTTTTCGGAAGCCTACGTGGTTAAAACTCAATAGTTAAGCGTGCTTGGCCTAGAGTAGTGATCAGGATGGGTGACCTCCTAGGAAGTTTCCCAGGGTGGGTGTGAGACGGAAAGGCCAATAAATAACAGACCGGGCGTCCGATTGACGTGCCGTCTATTTCGTTGAATTTCTCTAAGTGAGATGGATCTTTTAGCTTACTCCGCTCGAGGTTTTGATGCCGACGGAGTGCGGTCGGGTTGGATCGCACCAAAATCCAACCGGGCCCCTGGAACGAAAAATCCAATAACTCTCAGACTGGGCGTCTGATTGACACGCCGTCTATTGCGTTGAGTTTCTGTTGATGATATGGAACTTTTGGCATCCTTCGCCGAGTTTTGGATGCAGTAGGACAGTGGCCGGGTTGGATCGCACCGAAATCCAACCAGGCCCCTGGAACGGAAAAGCTGATACCTTTCTGACAGAACGTTCATTTGACGAACTGTCAGCGGCGTTGGTGATCTCGTTGAGAAACGGTCCCTATGAGTATACCCTATGTGTGTTCGGGGTATAGTTGAGTTACGGCCGGATTGGTTCGCACACGAAACCAACTGGGCCCATGGGACGAAAAGGATAATAACTCACAGACCGGGCGTCCGATTGACGTGCCGTCTATTGCGTTGAGACCAATATGACTAGATGGTCCTTTGAGATACTTCTTTGCGGGACTTTGTGATACTTGGAGTATCGACCAGTAGCTCGTGGAATAGACCCTCCTGGAGACGAGTGTGCGGAGTACAGAGACCATGTAGCCGGCTGAGACCTGACGACTGCTTGACCGACTCGACTTGGAGTGAGTCGACTAGCCCAGTGGATGGAGCACCCGATATTTGGCGACAGACCCACGATGGACGGAGCGCCCAGTAGTTGGCCGCAAACCCGCGGTACTCGACAGGAGGAGTACCTCTGTAGGCTATTAGTGGGAGCGCCCTGTATTTGGCGACAGACCCTCACTGGACGGAGCGCCCGGTAGTTGGCCGCAAACCCACAATACTCGACAGGAGGAGTACCTCAGCAGTCTTAGGTTAGTGAGCAGTACCTCGGAGTCGTGACAGGACCACTGTACACTCCAGAGACGGAGCTCTTCATCAGTTACGGTTTCGATAATGAAAATCCTGGTTTTAGCTGAGACTTTTGACCTTTTGTTTACCTCATGATTGAGATGGGTCACTTGATAACTTAGGTATATGTATGGGCATATACCTGGGTAGTGGTTATCCATTGATTTCACAATCGTTGTGTTTCCTCAAGATTGAGATGGGTTACTTGATAACTTAGGTATATGTATGGGCATATACCTATGTAGAGGTTATCTATTGAGATCTTCTTGTAGTTATCCTTGTTGGTTTAGTGAGACCTTGAGGGTATCGGGGTCCCTACTAAGTATCGTTATACTCACCCCTGCATGGGCTATCCCCGCACCTCGTTGTGTTGGTTGCAGATGACGGGAAGTGCTGAAGGAGGCCGAGTGTTCGAGGACTGGACGGTACTCGGAGGTGGACTACACGACGAGTCAGTACAGGGTGGTGGACTACACGACGAGTCAGTACCCGGAGGTGGACTACACGACGTGACGACTCACAGTGGAGGTTGACGGATGAGAGCGTGGAGGAGGCTATCTGTACCTACCCTTCAAGTAGGATCTGTGGTGGACGATTAGGAGCTGCGATATCTGTACCTACCCATCAGGTATGATCCGAGGAGGACGACCCAGGAGCTGCTTCCTTCTTCCAGCTGTTTGCCTTTTTTCTGTTGTACCTTGTGTGGTTGTAGTCGTATATTCGTTTGGGTTTGTATTCTGGCCCTTTTATGTAACGCCCCGACCCCAGTTACCCAGAGTCGGTGCATTATTACATAACATTGGCATGATCACAAGAAAGATCAAATTTCAAAAGACCGATTGGTTAGTAGCCTTGGAAACACTAGATATATTCATAAGTTTTACATTACATCATAAAATGAAAAACTACTACAACAACATAATGTTTCCACAATCCACACTATTAACCCCTCATAAAATCCCTGCAGGTCATTCATAACTTACTTCTTCACATCCTGGGAAAAATAAAACATAGAAAAGGGGTGAGCTCAAATGCCCAGTAAGGATAACAATATAGCGGAAACTTTCATAAATAAGAATAAACATTTAAGGCAATGTATAACTAAAACAAAAGCCTTTTAAATATGAACTTTCAACATGGTATGGCATAAATAAAATGAAATAATGCCATTTACTTATTCACATGGATATTCTACTAATCGAATAATCACATGAAAAAATCAATAACCACTTTCATAATGTTGGAATGCATAATGCCAGACTATCATAACCACTTAGCCAAGGCCTCGTGCCAAGACTACAAATAAGATTTTGTCAAGGCCTTGTGCCAAGACAGTAATTTTTCTCATGAGACCTACCGATGCATCGAGGAGCTATAGCGGGCTCCACCCATCACTTATTAAGTCCAATGCATTCCCATATGAAAAGGTTTAAACATAACATAAACATTCGTATTAAAACTAGCATACGAAATGTCAATAATTTCACCATAAAATATGAATGGTATAAAAATAGAACATCCACAGTCAAACATATCACAAAACCTTCAATACAATATAGAAGTTTTGTATCATAATAAATCAACTTCAAATAAGCGTAAAACCCATCAAAGGATGTTGACATAGATGAAATCAAAACACTTTTTAGAGAAATATCTCTTTCTATTTTTGAAATCATTTGAGAGCCATATGAAATAAAACATTTGCTTTGAAAATAATATTATAAGCTTGTAAGGAAAGCTTTGAAGATTTTATAACGGCGGAAAATAACCGCACCCGCCGTATAAGTTTAAAAAAACATTCTTACCTTAATTCTGTCGAAAAGGTTAAAAGGACCTTGTTTTGAAAACGACGGAAAGATTCCTCTTATAAAAAGTCAAACAAGGGTATAAATGACTTTAACCCATATTCTTGTAAATAATAAAAATGTTTTGAAATACATTTTTAAGAAAACATGGATGTGGATGATAAAGAGATCCCAGTAGATTATTACATATAAACAACCTCGGATAATGAAGAGATTGTGAAATAACCCTTACCAGTTTGGTAACTTATGAAACATACAACCCATGAAAGAGGTATCATACAATGAATATGTAAGTACACATAAATTAGAGTGTATTACACAAATAATATAATTATGGTCAGTACATACACCACACAAAAGGTAATGGTGGCAATATGGCATGAATCTCATGAGAATAAGGAGTGAGATGAAAACCCCTTACCACGTTAATCAACTGAGTCGTATGGCCAAAAGATAATAACCACCAAATGATTTACAGAATAACATGAATATAAATATAATCATGATAATATATATCAATTGGCAGTACACGATACACCACTTTCAATAATTTAGTGGCGAACAATGGAAATCTCACGGAATTGAAAGTGAGATAAGAAAATCCCTTACCACGTTAATCAACTGAGTCGCATGGACAAAAGTTAATAACCACCAAATGATTTACAGAATAACATGAATATAAAGTGAATCATGATAATATATATCAAATGGAAGTACACAATACACCACTTTCAATAATTTAGTAGCGAACAATGGAAATCTCACGGAATTGAAAGTGAGATAAGAGAATCCCTTACTTTGTAATTTTTCCTTGGTCGATGGTAGGTTTACCTCCTGTATAATGGTGAAATAATTGTTATTGAATAATAAAAGAATCATTTACTTTAATATGATATCATATATGATCTTTTAACATTGATTTGTTAATAATATCTTAGAATTATCGTCATTTCGGGTGTTAACGGGTTCATTTTACTTTATATTCTTTGTTATGTGAGCCATATTCGTTATTAATGGGATGTATATTATTCATATCCAGAATGATATAAAGTCATTAGATACTATTTTTAAATCATCAAATTATAATTATACTTGAATGGATATGATGGACAATGAATCTCATCGCGTTCGTGGAGACGGTAGTCCGCACGTACGCACGAACGCTACTTCCATTTAATTTTTCATTTTAAAAGAATTGAATCCAAATGATACATAGGTATATTATTATTCCAGTATAATATAATATTTTATATATGTTACTTAAGTTCATTAACACCATCCTTTATACGTTCCATGTGTGGTATGAACGAGTCATATCATTTTAAGGGGGCGGTAGTCCGCACTTCCTCAAATGAAATTATCGTATGTATATACTACATGAAACGAATAAGGATATGAAATAAAATGGAATTACATAAGCTTATATATAAAATATATATCATTAATATCATATTTAATTACAGTGCCATCATAATGGCCACCATGAGAGGCGGTAAGATGTATTTGAACAATCATCGTTTTGTGAGGCGTTAGTTTCCCATCCACAGAAACATTATGTTCATCATCCATTAGATGGAGTTGTGTGTATGTGTAGTTTTAATCCTTCTAATAACAACATCCTAGTATATTGGGGATACTGGTTTTGTTACAAAAGAAAGGAAATAAAAAGAGTTTGGGGGTTGGATAAGCAAAATAAATGAAAATAATTTAAGAGAAATCGTTACCTTTAATTTAGGTAACTCACTTTGGTTGGAACCAAAGGACTTTTGAAATGATTTTTGCCTAAGGGGAAGCTTCAAGGATGAGTATAGGGATGTGGGGAGCTTAGTTTGGCAGAGTTTGGACTAGCCAAGTGGCTTGAGAGGTGTGAGGAATGAGTAGAAGTGGTCTCCTTTTATAAGGGAGAAGAGGGGCTCTTTAGGAAAGAGTGAAAGTATTACTTTATAATATAGTTATATTCGGTTTATAACGGTCCGAAAATCATTGAGGTCGAAGATAAGATGAGTCATATTCTAAATAACATCAACCAATAAGAATTGGACAGGTTTTAGATAATATTTTAATCATTATAATCTTATTTATTTAAATGATTTATTAATGAGGTAAACATTGCATCATTATTGTGTCATTAATAATTTAAATTATTTGATGCCTAAAAATTATAAATAAAATATCATTATGTAGGAAATCGTTTTAGCTTTCTATTGAATATTTATAATCTAAAATCCAACATTTATAACCCTATGTAAAAATTGTTCTTCTAAAAGATGTAAGCTTATGCCATTTTTATTTTTATTTTAACTTTATTAATATAAAGTGTCCCTACCACATACAAGTGGCTCCATAGGGTCCCCAAATTGACCCAAGGATGCTCATGGTCGGGTATGTGTCCAACAATAAGTTTAGGACACGTTTTAGGGTAATTTTGTATTATTATAATATTATTTTTTAACCCTTATTTACCGGATTTACGCTTAACCATGGTAAATAAAATATTTACCACAATAATTATTCAAAATGTCTAAAAATAAAAGTTACCTATTTACACAATTTGGACATCCTGATTCCAAATATGGAATCCATTTTTCTAAATTCAAAACACAGAAGTGGCAGAAATTAATTTAAAATTAATTCCCGCTGTCAAAACAAAAAACGTGTTTTTAAGAGGTAATAACTATCAAAAGATTGACACTTGTTTATGTTCGGTTTAATTGTAAAATTATGCCCAATGATCAACATTATATTAAATGGTAAAAATATATTCTAAATATACTTTAAAACCACTCAAATTCACAATTTATCACTATTAATTATTTTGATTAAAAAAGTTGTTTTTAATTAAAATTTAGTAATTTTCACTATTCATCAAAATATAAAAGTTATCCGAAAAGTACCAAAATTTCAGCCTAGGCTAATTTCAATATTCCGAATCCAAAAATGAAGTCCATTTTGAAATATAAAATATATATGATTTCAAAAAGTAGGTATTACTATCCACAACGGCTAGTTTAATTAGTTGTGGTGTGTGTTAGAACTCGAGGTTGCGTACAACACACGCTATCGCATTATTCGAAGGGAAACGTCCCGTGGAAGCTTGGGGTGTTACATTCTCCCCTCCTTCAATAAATTGCATCCTCGCAATTTTTAAAATTTTGCTTGGGAATATAATGGAAAGTCCCACATCGGAAAAAGAGTCAATAAAACTATCACTTTAGAAGAAAGAAAGAGAGGTATAAGGGTCATCCAAGATAACCCATACTAGGATTCCATGTAAAAAAACATGGATATGGAAGAAAAATCTAACCATCAATTATCTGATGGAGAGTGGTAGAGAACATGGCTATGAAAAGGCCAACAATCCCAAAGCCATAAATTAGTGATGATTTAATGTACCATCTAGGAAAACATTTTTATTCTAAGTTGCTTTTCTTAATGTTGAGGAATTTATTTATGAGATTGGCTAAGATCATAAGGAGATGTACTTACTTTATAATTAGAGTTTTATCCATTAATAAATTTATACCACAAACTCATCTTTCACTCTAAAAGATAATAGAATGTAAAAAAATTCTATTTACACTATTTGTATAGGGTTCCAAAATAAAAGAATTTATAATTCATCAAATACATTATTTAATCCAGGACATCTCGTGGGACAGTGGTAGGTGATACACCCTTGTCGCCCTTCGGTTGCGGGTTCAAGTCTCGCAGCCTTGCCGGACGCGACGGGATGCCGCCCGACCTCCGGGTTGTCCTTTTATGGAAATCCAAAATAATCCAAACTAGAACTATCCAAAATAATTCTATCCAAACTCATAGTCCATCATTTATAAGGAAGGTAAACATAATATAGATCCTTTTTACCCCGTAATAGCATTTTAATACCTTCATCATGTATTACCATATTCCTTATTGATTACATTCATTTTCCCTTATTCCATATAGAATGCTGGATATACTTCATTAATCCAAAAATGTTTTAAACCCCAACAATGATGGAATATACAAATCATTAATCAGCTTCAAGGTAGTCAATAATATCCAATATAATTTATCCAAATCAATCATGTATTATTCTAAAATCACCACCTCGGTATCTGAACCATATTATGGTTTATCTTTCTCTCAACCATATATTTTCCAAACATTTAACCTGCTACTGAGTCACTTTTCTTTGTTCCACACCATCTCAAGTCCTTAATGAAATAGTACTGCAGTACAATCCTTATATACTCCATAATTATTATAACAAGTACATTGTTGATACAACACTCAATTGATATAATCAACATAATAACTCTAATCATTCCTCTTCATCTGTAGTAGTATCATAACTTGATTATTATCCAATAGCATCATTTGCGGCATAGTCTGATGACTGGGACATAGGTTCGCGTAGTGTCCAAACTCCTTGCAAATGAAGCATTGTACATTTGAAACCATTTTCTTACCCTTGCAGTCATGTACTTTGTGCCCTTTTCCTCCACACTTATAACAAACTCCCATTCCTTTCAGGCAAGTTCCAAGGTGTTTCTTTCCACAGTTACCACATATGGGAAAATTCTTCTTTTCCCTCTTCCCTTTATCCATCTTTCTCTCTTCTTTCCTTTTATTCTCTTGCTTCCCTTCAAAGCCATAGGACTCAGTAAACTCTTTACTTATCTTATCAACACATGATATTATTTCTTCATATGATGATAAAACATGGGAGACTATTTCTCTTATAAATTCTAGCTTAAGACCATGAAAGATATGATCCTTCCTTCTCTTTAGATCATGTGTATTTCTGGAGTTCTCATTCCTTCTACTGGGCGCCATTTCTAAACAATGGAATACACTAGATCAGTTTATGAATCAAAATACATAATCCCATACTTATAAAACACTTAACATAAATTGAACTATTTATGGATATAATCCATAATCATAAAAATGTCTCATTTGAGGATGTATATACTCATAAACCCTTCATAATGTTTTGTAAAGAAAATGAGAATTATCCTAAGCATATCCCCCGGGAGTGTCGTAACCAAGAGTGCAGCAAGGCCCGTTGTCGTGCACCAGTTCCCGTTCGAGTCTAGCTCAAAGCGGTGTTTTTGGGTTTTACCCCTAGGTACATCTGTGCCAGAGCCGCCTCTACCTGCTCGTATCCAGACATGGATGTATTGCTCGGAAAACTCAGAAAATCTCTACAATACCAAAATTCTAGGAAGTTATTCTATACTAATCCTCAAAGTTCATCTTAGGTCTACGTGCTCTAATAAGAGTTTATCTAAATCTAGATTCCAAGGTTTGTACTAAACTTCCTCTGATACCAACTGTAACGCCCCGACCCCAGTTACCCAGAGTTGGTGCATTATTACATAACATTGGCATGATCACAAGAAAGATCAAATTTCGAAAGACCGATTGGTTTAGTAGCCTTGGAAACACTAGATATATTCATAAGTTTTACATTACATCATAAAATGAAAAACTACTACAACAACATAATGTTTCCACAATCCACACTATTAACCCCTCATAAAATCCCTGCAGGTCATTCATGACATACTTCTTCACATCCTGGGAAAAATAAAACATAGAAAAGGGGTGAGCTCAAATGCCCAGTAAGGATAACAATATAGCGGAAACATTCATAAATAAGAATAAACATTTAAGGTAATGTATAACTAAAACAAAAGCCTTTTAAATATGAACTTTCAACATGGTATGGCATAAATAAAATGAAATAATGCCATTTACTTATTCACATGGATATTCTACTAATCGAATAATCACATGCAAAAATCAATAACCACTTTCATAATGTTGGAATGCATAATGCCAGACTATCATAACCACTTATCCAAAGCCTCGTGCCAAGACTACAAATAAGATTTTTTCAAGGCCTTGTGCCAAGACACTAGTTTGTCTCATGAGACCTACCGATGCATCGAGGAGCTATAGCGGGCTCCACCCGTCACTTATTAAGTCCAATGCATTCCCATATGAAAAGGTTTAAACATAACATAAACATTCGTATTAAAACTAGCATACAAAATGTCAATAATTTCACCATAAACTATGAATGGTATAAAAATAGAACATCCACAGTCAATCATATCACAAAACCTTCAATACAATATAGAAGTTTTGTATCATAATAAATCAACTTCAAATAAGCGTAAAATCCATCAAAGGATGTTGATATAGATGAAATCAAAACACTTTTTAGAGAAATATCTCTTTCTATTTTTGAAATCATTTGAGAGCCATATGAAATAAAACATTTGCTTTGAAAATAATATTATAAGCTTGTAAGGAAAGCTTTGAAGATTTTATAACGGCGGAAAATAACCGCACCCGCCGTATAAGTTAAAAAAACATTCTTACCTTAATTCTGTCGAAAAGGTTAAAAGGACCTTGTTTTGAAAACGACGGAAAGATTCCTCTTATAAAAAGTCAAACAAGGGTATAAATGACTTTAACCCATATTCTTGTAAATAATAAAAATGTTTTGAAATACATTTTTCAGAAAACATGGATGTGGATGATAAAGAGATCCCCGTAGATTATTACATATAAACAACCTCGGATAATGAAGATATTGTGAAATAACCCTTACCAGTTTGGTAACTTATGAAACATACAACCCATGAAAGAGGTATCATAAAATGAATATGTAAGTACACATAAATTAGAGTGTGTTACACAAAGAATATAATTATGGGCAGTACATACACCACACAAAAGGTAATGGTGGCAATATGTCATGAATCTCATGAGAATAAGGAGTGAGATGAAAACCCCTTACCATGTTAATCAACTGAGTCGTATGGCCAAAAGTTAATAACCACCAAATGATTTAAAGAATAACATGAATATAAATAGAATCATGATAATATATATCAAATGTCAGTACACAATACACCACTTTCAATAATTTAGTGGGGAACAATGGAAATCTCACGGAATTGAAAGTGAGATAAGAAAATCCCTTACCACGTTAATCAACTGAGTCGCATGGCCAAAAGTTAATAACCACCAAATGATTTACAGAATAACATGAATATAAAGTGAATCATGATAATATATATCAAATGGAAGTACACAATACACCACTTTCAATAATTTAGTAGCGAACAATGGAAATATCACGGAATTGAAAGTGAGATAAGAGAATCCCTTACTTTGTAATTTTTCCTTGGTCGATGGTAGGTTTACCTCCTGTATAATGGTGAAATAATTGTTATTGAATAATACAGGAATCATTTACTTTAATATTATATCATATATTATCTTTTAACATTGATTTGTTAATAATATCTTAGAATTATCGTCATTTCGGGTGTTAACGAGTTCATTTTACTTTATATTCTTTGTTATGTGAGCCATATTCGTTATTAATGGGATGTATATTATTCATATCCAGAATTATATAAAGTCCTTAGATACTATTTTTAAATCATCAAATTATAATTATACTTGAATGGATATGATGGACAATGAATCTCATCGCGTTCGTGGAGACGGTAGTCCGCACGTACGCACGAACGCTACTTCCATTTAATTTTTCATTTTAAAAGAATTGAATCCAAATGATACATAGGTATATTATTATTCCAGTATAATATAATATTTTATATATGTTACTTAAGTTCATTAACACCATCCTTTATACGTTCCATGTGTGGTATGAACGAGTCATATCATTTTAAGGCGGCGGTAGTCCGCACTTCCTCAAATGAAATTATCGTATGTATATACAACATGAAACGAATAAGGATATGAAATAAAATGGAATTACAGAAGCTTATATATAAAATATATATCATTAATATAATATTTAATTACAGTTCCATCATAATGGCCACCATGAGAGGCAGTAAGATGTATTTGAACAATCATCGTTTCGTGAGGCGTTAGTTTGCCATCCACAGAAACATTATGTTCATCATCCATTAGATGGAGTTGTGTGTATGTGTAGTTTTAATCCTTCTTATAACAACATCCTAGTATATTGGGGATACTGGTTTTGTTACAAAATAAAGGAAATAAAAAGAGTTTGGGGGTTGGAGAAGCAAAAAAAATGAAAATAATTTAAGAGAAATCGTTACCTTTAATTTAGGTAACTCACTTTGGTTGGAACCAAAGGACTTCTTGAAATGATTTCTGCCTAAGGGGAAGCTTCAAGGATGAGGATAGGGATGTGGGGAGCTTAGTTTGGCAGAGTTTGGACGAGCCAAGTGGCTTGAGAGGTGTGAGGAATGAGTAGAAGTGGTCTCATTTTATAAGGGAGAAGAGGGGCTCTTTAGGAAAGAGTGAAAGTATTACTTTATAATATAGTTATATTCGGTTTATAATGGTCCAAAAATCATTGAGGTCGAAGATAAGATGACTCCGATTCTAAATAACATCAACCAATAAGAATTGGACAGGTTTTAGATAATAATTTAATCATTATAATCTTATTTATTTAAATGATTTATTAATGAGGTAAACATTGCATCATTATTGTGTCATTAATAATTTAAATTATTTGATGTCTAAAAATTATAAATAAAATATCATTATGTAGTAAATCTTTTTAGCTTTCTATTGAATATTTATAATCGAAAATCCAACATGTATAACCCTATGTAAAAATTGTTCTTCTAAAAGATGTAAGCTTATTCCATTTTTATTTTTATTTTAACTTTATTAATATAAAGTGTCCCTACCACATACAAGTGGCTCTAAAGGGTCCCCAAATTGACCCAAGGATTCTCATGGTCGGTTATGTGTCCACCAATAAGTTTAGGACACGTTTTAGGGTAATTTGGTATTATTATAATATTATTTTTTAACCCTTATTTACCGGATTTACCCTTAACCATGGTAAATAAAATATTTACCACAGTAATTATTCAAAATGTATAAAAATAAAAGTTACCTATTTACACAATTTGGACATCCTGATTCCAAATATGGAATCCATTTTTATAAATTCAAAACATAGAAGTGGCAGAAATTAATTTAAAATTAATTCCCGCTGTCAAAACAAAAAGCGTGTTTTTAAGAGGTAATAACTATCAAAAGATTGACACTTGTTTATGTTCGGTTTAATTGTAAAATTATGCCCAATGATCAACATTATATTAGATGGTAAAAATATATTCTAAATATACTTTAAAACCACTCAAATTCAAAATTTATCACTATTAATTATTTTGATTAAAAAAGTTGTTTTTAATTAAAATTTAGTAATTTTCACTATTCATCAAAATATAAAAGTTATCCGAAAAGTACCAAAATTTCAGCCTAGGATAATTTCAATATTCCGAATCCAAAAATGAAGTCCATTTTGAAATATAAAATATATATGATTTCAAAAAGTAGGTATTACTATCCACAACGGCTAGTTTAATTAGTTGTGGTGTGTGTTAGAACTCGAGGTTGCGTACAACACACGCTATCGCATTATTCGAAGGGAAACGTACCATGGAAGCTTGGGGTGTTACATTCTCCCCTCCTTCAATAAATTTTGTCCTCAAAATTTTTAAAATTTTGCTTGGGAATATAATGGAAAGTCCCACATCGGATAAAGAGTCAATAAAACTATCACTTTAGAAGAAAGAAAGAGAGGTATAAGGGTCATCCAAGATAACCCATACTAGGATTCCATGTAAGAAAACATGGATATGGAAGAAAAATCTAACCATCAATTATCTGATGGAGAGTGGTAGAGAACATGGCTATGAAAAGGCCAACAATCCCAAAGCCATAAATTAGTGATGATTTAAGGTACCATCTAGGAAAACATTTTTATTATAAGTTGCTTTTCTTAATGTTGAGGAATTTATTTATGAAATTGGCTAAGATCATAAGGAGATGTACTTACTTTATAATTAGAGTTTTATCCATTAATAAATTTATACCACAAACTCAGCTTTCACTCTAAAAGATAATAGAATGTAAAAAAATTCTATTTACACTATTTGTATAGGGTTCCAAAATAAAAGAATTTATAATTCATCTACTACATTATTTAATCCAGGACATCTCGTGGGCCAGTGGTAGGTGATACACCCTTGTCGCCCTTCGGTTGTGGGTTCAAGTCTCGCAGCCTTGCCGGACGCGACGGGATGCCGCCCGACCTCCGGGTTGTCCTTTTATGGAAATCCAAAATAATCCAAACTAGAACTATCCAAAATACTTCAATCCAAACTCATAGTCCAACATTTATAAGGAAGGTAAACATAATATAGATCCCTTTTACCCCGTAATAGCATATGAATACCTTCGTCATGTATTACCATATTCCTTATTGATTACATTCATGTTCCCTTATTCCATATATAATGCTGGATATACTTCATTAATCCAAAAATGTTTTAAACCCCAACAATGATGGAATATACAAATCATTAATCAGCTTCAAGGTAGTCAATAATATCCAATATAATTTATCCAAATCAATCATGTATTATTCTAAAATCACCACCTCGGTATCTGAACCATATTATGGTTTATCTTTCTCTCAACCATATATTTTCCAAACATTTAACCTGCTACTGAGTCACTTTTCTTTGTTCCACACCATCTCAAGTCCTTAATGAAATAGTACTGCAGTACAATCCTTATATACCCCATAATTATTATAACAAGTACATTGTTGATACAACACTCAATTGATATAATAAACATAATAACACTAATCATTACTCTTCATCTGTAGTAGTATCATAACTTGATTATTATCCAATAGCATCATTTGCGGCATAGTCTGATGACTGGGACATAGGATCGCGTAGTGTCCAAACTCCTTGCAAATGAAGCATTGTACATTTGAAACCATTTTCTTACCCTTGCAGTCATGTACTTTGTGCCCTTTTCCTCCACACTTATAACAAACTCCCATTCCTTTCAGGCAAGTTCCAAGGTGTTTCTTTCCACAGTTACCACATATGGGAAAATTATTCTTTTCCCTCTTCCCATTATCCATCTTTCTCTCTTCTATCCTTTTATTCTCTTGCTTCCCTTCAAAGACATAGGACTCAGTAAACTCTTTACTTATCTTATCAACACATGATATTATTTATTCATATGATGATAATACATGGGAGACTATTCCTCTTATAAATTCTAGCTTAAGACCATGAAAGATATGATCCTTCCTTCTCTTTGGATCATGTGTATTTCTGGAGTTCTCATTCCTTCTACTGGGCGCCATTTCTAAACAATGGAATACAGTAGATCAGTTTATGAATCAAAATACATAATCCCATACTTATAAAACACTTAACATAAATTGAACTATTTATGGATATAATCCATAATCATAAAAATGTCTCATTTGAGGATGTATATACTCATAAACCCTTCATAATGGTTTGTAAAGAGAATAAGAATTATCCTAAGCATATCCCCCGGGAGTGTCGTAACCAAGAGTGCAGCAAGGCCCGTTGTCGTGCACTAGTTCCCGTTCGAGTCTAGCTCAAAGTGGTGTTTTCGGGTTTTACCCCTAGGTACATCTGTGCCAGAGCCGCCTCTACCTGCTCATATCCAGACAGGGATGTATTGCTCGGAAAACTCACAAAATCTCTACAATACCAAAATTCTAGGAAGTTATTCTATACTAATACTCAAAGTTCATCTTAGGTCTACGTGCTCTAATCAGAGTTTATCTAAATCTAGCTTCCAAGGTTTGTACTAAACTTCCTCTGATACCAACTGTAACGCCCCGACCCCAGTTACCCAGAGTCGGTGTATTATTACATAACATTGGCATGATCACAAGAAAGATCAAATTTCGAAAGACTGATTGGTTTAGTAGCCTTGGAAACACTAGATATATTCATAAGTTATACATTACATCATAAAATGAAAAACTACTACAACAACATAATGTTTCCACAGTCCACACTATTAACCCCTCATAAAATCCCTGCAGGTCATTCATAACTTACTTCTTCACATCCTGGGAAAAATAAAACATAGAAAAGGGGTGAGCTCAAATGCCCAGTAAGGATAAAAATATAGCGGAAACTTTCATAAATAAGAATAAACATTTAAGGCAATGTATAACTAAAACATAAGCCTTTTAAATATGAACTTTCAACATGGTATGGCATAAATAAAATGAAATAATGCCATTTACTTATTCACATGGATATTCTACTAATCGAATAATCACATGAAAAAATCAATAACCACTTTCATAATGTTGGAATGCATAATGCCAGACTATCATAACCACTTAGCCAAGGCCTCGTGCCAAGACTACAAATAAGATTTTGTCAAGGCCTTGTGCCAAGACACTAGTTTGTCTCATGAGACCTACCAATGCATCGAGGAGCTATAGCGGGCTCCACCCGTCACTTATTAAGTCCAATGCACTCCCATATGAAAAGTTTTAAACATAACATAAACATTCGTATTAAAACTAGCATACGAAATGTCAATAATTTCACCATAAACTATGAATGGTATAAAAATAGAACATCCACAGTCAAACATATCACAAAACCTTCAATACAATATAGAAGATTTGTATCATAATAAATCAACTTCAAATAAGCGTAAAATCCATCAAAGGATGTTGACATAGATGAAATCAAAACACTTTTTAGAGAAATATCTCTTTCTATTTTTGAAATCATTTGAGAGCCATATGAAATAAAAAATTTTCTTTGAAAATAATATTATAAGCTTGTAAGGAAAGCTTTGAAGATTTTATATCGGCGGAAAATAACCGCACCCTCCGTATAAGTTAAAAAAAACATTCTTACCTTAATTCTGTCGAAAAGGTTAAAAGGACCTTGTTTTGAAAACGACGGAAATATTCCTCTTATAAAAAGTCAAACAAGGGTATAAATTACTTTAACCGATATTCTTGTAAATAATAAAAATGTTTTGAAATACATTTTTAAGAAAACATGGATGTGGATGATAAAGAGATCCCAGTAGATTATTACATATAAACAACCTCGGATAATGGAGAGATTGTGAAATAACCCTTACCAGTTTGGTAACTTATGAAACATACAACCCATGAAAGAGGTATCATACAATGAATATGTAAGTACACATAAATTAGAGTGTATTACACAAAGAATATAATTATGGGCAGTACATACACCACACAAAAGGTAATGGTGGCAATATGGTATAAATATCATGAGAATAAGGAGTGAGATGAAAACCCTTTACCACGTTAATCAACTGAGTCGTATGGCCAAAAGTTAATAACCACCAAATTATTTACAGAATAACATGAATATAAATAGAATCATGATAATATATATCAAATGGCAGTACACAATACACCACTTTCAATAATTTAGTGGCGAACAATGGAAATCTCACGGAATTGAAAGTGAGATAAGAAAATACCTTACCACGTTAATCAACTGAGTCGCATGGCCAAAAGTTAATAACCACCAAATGATTTACAGAATAACATGAATATAAAGTGAATCATGATAATATATATCAAATGGAAGTACACAATACAACACTTTCAATAATTTAGTAGCGAACAATGGAAATCTCACGGAATTGAAAGTGAGATAAGAGAATCCCTTACTTTGTAATTTTTTCTTGGTCGATGGTAGGTTTACCTCCTGTATAATGGTGAAATAATTGTTATTGAATAATACAAGAATCATTTACTTTAATATGATATCATATATGATCTTTTAACATTGATTTGTTAATAATATCTTAGAATTATCGTCATTTCGGGTGTTAACGGGTTCATTTTACTTTATATTCTTTGTTATGTGAGCCATATTCGTTATTAATGGGATGTATATTATTCATATCCAGAATTATATAAAGTCCTTAGATACTATTTTTAAATCATCAAATTATAATTATACTTGAATGGATATGATGGACAATGAATCTCATCGCGTTCTTGGAGACGGTAGTCCGCACGTACGCACGAACGCTACTTCCATTTAATTTTTCATTTTAAAAGAATTGAATCCAAATGATACATAGGTATATTATTATTCCAGTATAATATAATATTTTATATATGTTACTTACGTTCATTAACACCATCCTTTATACGTTCCATGTGTGGTATGAACGAGTCATATCATTTTAAGGGGGCGGTAGTCCGCACTTCCTCAAATGAAATTATCGTATGTATATACAACATGAAACGAATAAGGATATGAAATAAAATGGAATTACAGAAGCTTATATATAAAATATATATCATTAATATCATATTTAATTACAGTGCCATCATAATGGCCACCATGAGAGGCGGTAAGATGTATTTGAACAATCATCGTTTCGTGAGGCGTTAGTTTTCCATCCACAGAAACATTATGTTCATCATCCATTAGATGGAGTTGTGTGTATGTTTAGTTTTAATCCTTATTATAACAACATCCTAGTATATTGGGGATACTGGTTTTGTTATAAAAAAAGGAAATAAAAAGAGTTTGGGGGTTGGAGAAGCAAAATAAATGAAAATAATTTAAGAGAAATCGTTACCTTTAATTTAGGTACCTCACTTTGGATGGAACAAAAGGACTTATTGAAATGATTTCTGCCTAAGGGGAAGCATCAAGGATGAGGATAGGGATGTGGGGAGCTTGGTTTGGCAGAGTTTGGACGAGCCAAGTGGCTTGAGAGGTGTGAGGAATGAGTAGAAGTGGTCTCCTTTTATAAGGGAGAAGAGGGGCTCTTTAGGAAAGAGTGAAAGTATTACTTTATAATATAGTTATATTCGGTTTATAATGGTCCAAAAATCATTGAGGTCGAAGATAAGATGACTCATATTCTAAATAACATCAACCAATAAGAATTGGACAGGTTTTAGATAATATTTTAATCATTATAATCTTATTTATTTAAATGATTTATTAATGAGGTAAACATTGCATCATTATTGTGTCATTAATAATTAAAATTATTTGATGTCTAAAAATTATAAATAAAATATAATTATGTAGGCAATCTTTTTAGCTTTCTATTGAATATTTATAATCGAAAATCCAACATGTATAACCCTTTGTAAAAATTGTTCTTCTAAAAGATGTAAGCTTATGCCATTTTTATTTTTATTTTAACTTTATTAATATAATGTGTCCCTACCACATACAAGTGGCTCCAAAGGGTCCCCAAATTGACCCAAGGATGCTCATGGTCAGGTATGTGTCCACCAATAAGTTTAGGACACGTTTTAGGGTAATTTTGTATTATTATAATATTATTTTTTAACCCTTATTTTCCGGATTTACCCTTAACCATGGTAAATAAAATATTTACCACAGTAATTATTCAAAATGTCTAAAAATAAAAGTTACCTATTTACACAATTTGGACATCCTGATTCCAAATATTGAATCCATTTTTCTAAATTCAAAACATAGAAGTGGCAGAAATTAATTTAAAATTAATTCCCGCTGTCAAAACAAAAAGCGTGTTTTTAAGAGGTAATAACTATCAAAAGATTGACACTTGTTTATGTTCGGTTTAATTGTAAAATTATGCCCAATGATCAACATTATATTAAATGGTAAAAATATATTCTAAATATACATTAAAACCACTGAAATTCACAATTTATCACTATTAATTATTTTGATTAAAAAAGTTGTTTTTTATTAAAATTTAGTAATTTTCACTATTCATCAAAATATAAAAGTTATCCGAAAAGTACCAAAATTTCAGCCTAGGCTAATTTCAATATTCCGAATCAAAAAATTAAGTCCATTTTGAAATATAAAATATATATGATTTCAAAAAGTAGGTATTACTATCCACAACGGCTAGTTTAATTAGTTGTGGTGTGTGTTAGAACTCGAGGTTGCGTACAACACACGCTATCGCATTATTCGAAGGGAAACGTACCGTGGAAGCTTGGGGTGTTACAATTTACTTTTCATCATTTCTTTTGTACTTAGTGTTTTGCTTCCGCTTGTACTCTGTGGTGCTTTTTTTCTTTTATAAAGGCAATGCCTTCCCAGATATCGGGATTTTACGCCTTTGGTGCTAGTCGCAAGCCCCTGGCCTATGGAAGGCAGGTTTGGGGTAGTCACGGCACGGGCCTCGAGGACAGGTCGTGACATCCTATGGGAAGATATGACACTTCAAACTATGTATCCCTAAATTATTAACCTATATACATTATTTATCCACTCATAATAAATGTAATTGTTCACTTCAACAAAATTACAATATTTTTTTTCTTTTAGAGTTGTGAAAAAATAACTAGTTTTGTGAAATGAATTATTATTTGTAGTATATAATTTTTAGTCCAATTCAACCACCCATATTAATGATGAAACTCTATTTAAATAATTATAATCAGGGGATATTAAATATTCATAAACAAATGATAAATATTGTAACATCATTAGACATCACTTAATATCTTACAAAAAATAAATTGAATGTGACTAAAATATTTCTCCACACACACAAAAAAATTTCCATAAAAAACTTAGATTAATTTTACTAAGATAATTATAAAAATTATGAAATCCCTATAAATGATATTGATACTAATGAACTAAAATTCCTTACATTTAAAGCAATAATAATAAAGATGTTTTTAATATTAAAATTTGAGTTTTCATTGTCAAATGAAATAGTAAAAGGTGTATTTAGTTTATCCTAACAAATTAATTTTTTTAAAATATTATAATAATCAATATGTTAACATTCATTAAATTTTAATTGATAATAAATAATATTAATAACATGTATATTTTGAAATTTTAATAAAATAAATTTTCATTATGATTTTAATTTACATTTAAAAAATAAATTTAGAAATATTATATTTTTAAATTTATAAGCGGATCATTACTTTTTTATTGAGGAGGAAAAAATTCGGTTAGGATATATTTTTTATATTATTCAAAATAAATATGGATTTTTTTGTAAATATTGATGAAAAAAGTTTTAATATTCTATAACATTAATGAAATTATCTATGATGACCTAATATTTTAGTAAATATATATTACATCTTTTAGACAGATAAAAATTATATTACAAAAACACGAGGATACATAATGTAATGTTTTAGTTAATTTGGAGACTAGGTACATAATATTTTTATTTGGTAAATTTTGTTTCCAGTATTTCCCAAAAGGATATTCCAATTTATTACTCTTCTTGAACATACCCTACATAAAACATTTCTTCAAAAACCATGAAGTGGAAACATAATAAAGGATTACCAAATATGTTTATTAAGTGTTTACATGGGAGTTATCACTATAACCCGAGCTTATGAGTGTGAGAACCTAAGAATAAAATTTTAAAAACATTACTTGCATATCATTGATAATAAATGAGTGTAAAGGAATTAAAATTAGAAGTTCATAAGACAAGAACAATAATGGGATCGAACAACATGATCCATGAGAGAATAACATTGGCATAAGAGAAATATTTTTGTCATACAGATAAGTATAAAACATCATTTACATATTTTCCATGTTCATTACAAAGGATGTCATAGTGGAACTCATTCACTCTCTAATCCTTCATAGAGGTAAATATTCACTCCATATACAATCATTGCAGTAAAATTCCCTTACAGAACTAGATCCACTACCCTTTGATGTTGTATTTATCTCATGAGATATAAATATTTACCCTATTATTTCTATGATGATTTAGGAATCTCAAATCACATAATGTAATTCATTCATTTGGGATACATAAGAATAAAATAATTTATCATATAAAAACCCATAATAAATGAGTTTTATAAACATTTCATTAAAGAACAACCTATTGGAAGAAACATGGTTCATAATAATTTTATAATTTCATTATCAAATAAACACGGAAGAATAATCAGGCTTCATTATTATTTTATCATTATATAACTCATGGAAGAGAAAAAAGATTCTTAAAAATCATTTCATCTTAATAATAAACCAGTTAGTGAAATAATAATAATATTATCCTTGAACAATATTTGTAGTAAATCATATGAAACATCAATAGATGTCATCTTAGATGGAAAATGATTTTCAAATATCACATGGAAAATTTTTGTTTGAAAATAGAATTTCTATGTTTAAAATTAATTTTAAAATATAATTTTTTTAAAATACATATCCTTGAAATAAATCATCATAACTCTTAAAGGATGGTTTACAAATCAAAGAAAAATATTCTTAATGAAAATAACATTTTAACTTTGAAAAAATTTTCAAAAGATAAACATTCCAAAAATAATTTCTAACGAAACATAACTCGGAAAAATATTAAAGAATATTAAAATAATATAATTTTCATGATAATGTAAATACGCTTCATCCTATAAACATTAAAATAATGATTACATTCACCTATTTAGTAAAAGAAAAAAATCAATTCCTTGGAAAACAACATGAAAATCCATTTCAAAACATTTTTTAAACAATAAAAAATTGTTAAAACCGTAATTAATAAATATTTTTAAATAATGTTAAACCAATTATTAAAGAAGGTTAATAAAATATAATTTTTGAATGAAAATAAATTTTTACTGAAGATAGAAATAAATTTTTTTTATAGAAATATACATACAACTCTTGAGTACATGACAAATGTAAAGTTAAGTGAAAATATTTATTATATATAAAAAAATAGAATATAATAAATTAAATGAATTTATAAAGAGATATAATGTAATAGTTTATCATATGATTAATAATCATAAACAATCATAATGAATGGTGAAATTTTATCATAAAACCATTACCACTTTTGTAACATTAAATCTTAGTCCCATGAAGAATAAAATTTAATGAAATGTAACGTATCATGAATATAATTATATTCATCATCTAACGTTTCACTGGGGTATTATATACACCTCATAAATAAATATAGTTTCATAACACAACATGTGACTCAATGAATGATAATTGAGAGAAAATACCTTACTATATGGCTATGTATTGAACTAAACTTCCAATGAAAGAGAGGTACTGAAATGGATAATTAAATAAAAATTAATTTCATGATAGGAATCATAAAATCCCTTCATGAAAATTATATTAACCACATAAAAGAAATAGGTTGTAAATATGGCATTTGTATTCTAGAAATAAAAACCGAGATAGAAATCCAGTACCAGAAGTCTCAAATTCATTCATACAAGTCCAAAACTATTATATAATAAATATATGTTTATTATAAATTCATTATATATTAATAAATATATATATACCATATATGACTTTATTTTGACCGTTAATTACTCATTTTCTTAAAAATTGTATTTTAATATCACCATTCATCGAATTACTACATTATTTTCATGTAGGATTTGATTTATTATTTTTAGTTTATGTTACATTAATAATTGTGAAATAATCTACAGAATATTATCCATGAAACAAATATCACATATGTTCTCAATATATATTTATTTAATTAATATATTAAAAATAGACTTATATAATGAAAAACATTGTTCATGGATATGGTAGGTCTTATGTACGCATGAACATAGATTATATTTACTCAATATGTTTAAATAATTAATGTTAAAACAATATAATAGCATTATAGAATGATTTTAAATAATATATATCACATATATATATCAAATCCATTTTATTATCTTCAATTTAATGTATTAATGAATCACATCGCTTAACAAGGTGTTAGTCTTCCGTACACAGAAGTGAGGTTTTCTTATTACCACAAAATCGAATATAAGAATGTATATGTAATATAATAATATCATAAATATATATTTTAAACATTAAATTAGTAGTTATATCGATCCATGAGAGGTAGTTTTCAAAAATTAATTTCATCGGTTTATGAGGCGGTAGATCATCGTACACATGAATGATAATTCTATTTCCCATTTTATTGAAATTGAAATTCTTTCAAGGTCATTAACATAACATAAAAAAATTATAATATTTAATATAATGTGGAAATTCCATAATCATGGTTTAACAAGAATATAATGTTTTTTAGGAATAAATGAACTAAAAAGTTCTCGATGAATAAGGTTACCCCTTCTTCAGGTAACCAGTTTATATTTTTGAAAAAATATTCTCTTAGATGGGTTCATCAAAAAATAAGTATAATTAGATGAGATTATAGAATTATTTAATATATATTTTAAGGTATTTGAAAAAATAATGTGTTTTATAAATGTTAATAAGGGTGGATAGGGGTGGCCTTTTCTAGGTGAGAAGTGCGGTACACTTGTAATTTTTGAAATGGAAAACCTGTACCCATGTATCTTAAATCAAATAAGGATAACAAATGGGATATTATGTAAAATTGAATATATAAATATATATGGTCAAAATATTTAAATGAATTTATATTTGATATGTTTTGAGGCATTTCTAATAGTTACCCTTTTAATTTAACCCCATATAAACACATTTTTATATTTATTGTGGTAAATAATATACATTTTTTACTATTCATTATGGTGAATAATTATGATGACCCAATTTAATATTAAAAATTATTATTATTCTAAATATTTAATACATTTTTCTAAATATCATTCATATAAGTTTCAAATTTTAATTTAAAATTAATCCCGCATACATGATGAGAATGCGGGGTTTCAAAATTAAAATCATGAAATCGATAAAATAAATTATATCTAAATTCAAAATGAAAATGATTCCAATGACCTGAATCTTTTTAATATTTATATAATTTAACTAATATTAATTTAAAAAACAATTAATAAATATTACAATTTTTATTTTTAAACTAAAATTTAGTTTTCAATTAAAACAAGTATTTTGTAGTATTTGTTCAAAAATTTATACTTATAAGAAAAATATCCAAAATTCAAACTAATAATATTTTATGTTTTTTTAAATATGAATTATATTTTATCAATTTTTTTAAAAAAAATGCATAAAAATTTATCTTATTATTATTTAGAAAATGAAATAAAAAACATCTTTTTTAAGGTAGTTTTTTAAAATATATAATGATATTACTGAGAATGAAATACATTTCAATTAATATTTTTTATTTATATAAGACCATTATAATTAATTTTTAAAATTATTTATTAATATTAATATGGATAATTTTAATTGATATGTTATAACAGTAATGTTTAAATAAGTATATTAGTAATATATCATCGTCTGTCAAAACTCAGTGTCACATGAAATGTAATGTTTACATTGTGTTGATTCTAATGCCATAAAAACATTATTTTCTATGTTATATATGCTTTGAAAGAAATTATATTTATTTGAGAATATTATTATATAAAATATATGATGTTTATATACTACCCCCATCCCTACAATGAATTTCTCCATCTAAATTACTCACTTTGGTACCAAAAACTGAGGATAATCTATCATCATTATATCTATAAGTTCCCAAATTACATCTTCAACAAGTAGTTTCCCCACAGAACATTGACTAGGATAGTAGAATTTTTCATATCAAATCAATTATATGATCTATATTCTCCAATGGTTTTTCTCCATTGGGAATATCATTATCTAGATGTATAACATCTATGTTCAGTACATATGATAGATTAGGTATGCACATCCTCATGAGAGATACAAGGAACACATTTTAAACCCGATACATGTTTTTTGGAAGCTCAAAGCGGTAATCTATAGTCCAGATATAATCTAGAATTTTATATGTACCAATATACATGGGGTCATAGTTTTATATTCTTTATTCCGTGAAGAAATACCTTCAAATCCATTATCACAAACTTCAAATTCTATATCCCAGTGATGATTATTAGCATTATAGTTAAATAAAATTAGTATTTACCTTGTGTTTTTTAAAAATGGATCTAATAGTATATACCAAACCATTTCCATCATAGGCCCCAATATCTTTCTTTCTGGAACATCATTCTAGTATATTGGATTGTTACGCTTCATTCTATAAATTGATTTTTAACTGTACAAGTGAATTCTTGATTGAACCATATTTTTGTAAAAAAATAGTGGGAGGTTTTGATCCCATACATCATTTCAATTAATTGAATATTATCTTAAAATACACTATAGGGATAATTTTTCATGCATACAAGCCATTTGATTGAGGATCATACACTGTGTTGAAACTAAAATCTATATCAAGAGGTTATTGAAGGCATAACTAATACATTAAGGAAAACATAATATACTAATCACATACAATTGAAGGATGTACTTCATTCATTATTATAATTTTATTTAATGTATTTATACAAAACATTTCAAAATCTATGTCTTATCTGATAGTGATGAAATGTGTAGAAATCATATAGATATAAATTGAAACCCATTTAGAATTGTTTATTTTATATGTTTTGGAGGGTCTGATGAAAAAAACTAGAAGGATGTTTTGACATTTCAATTCAACTATGGAATATGGTGGTAGTGCCCACCTAAAAAACATCCTCTATTCTGTAACATTGTAATATAACAAGTATTTAGATATATAATTTGCAATATCTATCATCGTGATATCATACTATAAAGTCTCTACCACATAGGTTAATGGTAAACATCATACCCTTTTCATCCTTCAGTTATGGGTTAAATCTCCCTAGCCTTTCTCGATGGGACAAGTTTGTGCCAAGAATATGGGTAATCTATTTTACAAAACTATATTAATTTAATTCCCAATTTTTAAATAACCCATATTTAACTCATCATCCAGGATAATAGAAAAACTAAGGGTTACAAATACATTTAATCAGATATCCTTAAATGTGACAGAATTATTGATCAAATAACATTTTAACTAAAATATATCCCAAACCATTAGGTTGTATTACCATAAATACCCACAAAAATATCCTTAATAATAATAAAATCCCATCACATAATCCCAAAATATGGCTATCTAATAATTTGATCATATGATCAATAATAAAAATATAATATCAAAATTAAATATAAAAACAATATTAAATCATACATGGTGGAATATATTCATAAATAATATAATAATACCTATAAGTTTCATGATTAGTATAACACAAATACCTTTTATAAAATACTTCTACAACATAATAATTGAATCCAATACCTATACACATCAACACATTAACATGGATGATTTCGTATTAAAGGTGTCTTTCCCTATTCTATGGTATAACCATTAGTATTTTGGATTGGCTAGGATAATGTCCATGTTCCTCAAATATAAGACCTCAAATTACAAGTAATTATTTTTCTCTATGACCTTCATTTCCACATAGATAATATATTACCCTCTATTCGAGGTATTATTCTAGGTTCTTCATCCAACAGTTGCGACATATAGGGTTCTAAATATTCTTTCCCTTATGTTTATTATCATAAATTTTTTTATAATTCTATCATAATCTTATTTTATAGGTTATTAATCTAATTTATGTTTATGTTTTTAAAAATATATAATGAAATATTTTTAGAAATAATAAAAATATATAAATCTCAAATCATCATCCAATTTGGATTCCCATAATTGAAGATTAATACATCACAATTATAGTTACAGTTATATCTCCAAGATACAATAATTGACTAAAATAAAAAAACCATTGCGTGAAAAATACAAACCATTGTGTAAAACCAGTTAATCTTCCAAATTAACAAATATTATGTCTAAATAATGATTCCATATATATAAAAAATAACTACATATGTTTAACATAATTAATTCATAATCAATATATATTCAAATACATCATGATTTTTCATTATGATTATTTTAATTTTTTATTATATACCCTAGGATGTGAAACCAGGTTTGCATCAAGGCATGTTTTCTTCCACCACGAGAAGATGGTGTCCAATTTAATGCACCAATTGAAGCGTTATTACCACAAGGTACCTCTATTATAGAGCCACATACATATGTACTATCAAGATAGGGATATAATTTCATAGAAACCACATTATTTATCCTTTAAAACAATCATTGAAATTATATATTAATTTCACTCAACTATACACTTTTCATTACACATATCCGTAGAAATTTTATTATAAATATCCCTAGAGAAATCAATAATATTTTCTATTTCTAATATCAAAATGTTAATTGATCTTATTCTCTAATAAATTCTATATAAACCCAATATTTTCATACATAGATGTTATATCCTTTAGGTGAATATTCACTTCACAACAAATAGAAAAAGTCAATGATTATAAGGGTGTAGTGCATTTGGACACAGGGTTCATAATATTATCATTTATTTAATGATATTCAATCATTACAAAAAAATATGTTCTCATTTAGTACTCCTAATATACATTCCCTATTAAAACCCATTCCTCAAAACGTAGGGAAATAAAACATAATAAAGGGTGATATCAGATGCCATGTATGGTAAAATAAGGTAAATATCAAAAATACCTCAGCATATGTGTATGAAAATATGATAATATCATTTTTAAACCATACCTTAATATTATATATCTAAAATCTGATTCATGGAATACATTATTGAAGTTCCTAGTATATAAATCATAATGGGATAAAATTTTATTATACATGAGAGATAAACATTTCCAAAAGACAAAGATTTTGGACATAGAAGTAAGTATATAATAGAATTTAATTTTTTGGAAAGGATCATTTCAAAAAAAATCATTGTTGAATTGTTTCACTCCCCAAACAATAATAGTACTCATGGTTAACTTCCAAGACTATCATAGAAGAAAGGGTCCTATACTCAACCGAGATCACACCACATTCCCATCATGTTTTTTCTCATGATATATAAATCATTACCCAATGCATTGGTGGGAGATTGAGCTCCCTCCCATCATATAATGAAATTAATTCTTACGTGTTCCCAAAAATACTAAAAAAATCCGTATATTATATGCCATGAATATAAATGGGTTTCATAAAACATTCATCATAGAAAAACATATGGAAAATAAAAGGGTTTCATAATCATTTCAACATATAATAACCCATGGAAAATAAATGGGTTGCATAATAATTTTATCATGGTATAACCCATGGATGGGAAGGAGGTTTCATAAACAAATTTTCCAAATAAATATAAATAATTAACAGAAATAATAATAATGGTATGCTTGCATCATATCACCATAAAAATATATATAACATCAAAGGATTTCATCTTTTATGATACATGTTTTTTATTGATCAATTGGATCATTTAGAGATTCAAATATCCATTCTATTATGAGAAACACCTTTTAAAACATATGAAATTTTTTCTCCATCCTTTTCATTTGAAAAATCATTGAAACATATTAAATATGTTTGAAAAATAGTTGAAAATATTTTTTGAGAAATACATACTTTTAATTATGGAAAAAATATTTTAAAAAAATTTTAAAAAAATATTATTTAAACATAAATTTGAAAATATAAAGTGTAATTTTCTACGAAAATAATGTTCATGATGTTAAAATTCTTGTTCATTCCATACATGTTAAAAAATATTCCCTTCCCATTTTTAGTAAAATCCCAAAGAGAATTTATTGGTAATTTATAAAAATATTGAATTTAAATAAAATTTTTAAAAATGTTAACGGGGTTTGAAATGTCTTTAACAAATTATTTGAAATAATTTTTAAAAAAATGTGAAAATTTTTAAATAAAATGATTTTGGAAGAAATTTGTATTTCGTCCAATGAGATGAATGAAGATGATTTTCAAAACCATCCGTTGAACTATTGAGTATATAAAGAGAGAAAAATAAAGTTAGAACATGTATTATTCCCAAGTAACTATAGGGGAATAAAAAACAATATTTTATTTAAAGATAGATCAGAATATTTCCTCATCAAAATAACAATCATAAACAATCATAATGAACACTACGATTGTGTCATAATACCATTACTATAATAGTAACATTGAATCTATTCCCTATAAAGTATAAAATTAAATGAAATGTAAAATATCATGAATATAATTAACATCATGATATAACTATAACAATACATTTACATATAAAATAATTCCATTCATTATGTAATTAAATATTTAAGATCATTATAAATTTATAATGAAATAATTTATATTTTATAAAATTAAGTAATTTATACTGATGGAAAGGTAACATGAACATAGATACAAGAACGCGAACATTAAAGATAGTACTCTGAAAAATTGAATAGTAACCTCACTTATGAGATTATAAATAAATTGTTTTATCTTATTATTTTAATCATGATATATTTATATAATAGTGTAAGTTAATAAATGTTTTTAAAATGATACCTTAAGAGTTGGAAATTTAGTATGTCATAAATATTTAATTAAAATATTATAATTGATATTATTATTTAAAATGAAATATATTTTAATGAATTAATATTTTTTTCTTATAGATATAGGATAACTTAATAAGACATTAATTAATTTTTCATAGTGTTATACAATAATTTATAACATTAAAATTGGTATTTTTAAATTAACATAAGTTTTTTATTAAGAATTGAATTTATAATATTTATAAAATTATTTTTAAAAATTAGAGTTCATTTTTGAATTTTAGACTTCTATTAATGGTTGGGGTGATGTTTTGGAATATTTTTTAAAAGCATGAAATTTTTTTGACTAGTAAAATATAGTAATTTACCGTATATAATCATTATATGATAAATATTATATTCCATGAGGCTTGAATTATTTAATAACAATAATCTCAAACTTCCCTTAATCATTTAAATATTTTTTATGATAATAATAATACAATTATTAGTCTTGATCCAAACTAATAAACTAATGAATATAATAATGAGAAACACCCATCTCTACCACTATAAAAAACACCCCTCACAAACTCTTCTCATCACAACTAAAATCCATGTAGTATTATATATTTCTTCTCAAATACCATACTCAGAATCTTCCTCATATCCATGAACTTTTGGTCTCACCAAAATGCATAAACCATGGTCATTAAGGAGGTTCTTATGGATGATAAATGAAGAAGTTATAAATCATTTCTATTTTCTTTTGTTTTCTATTGAATTATTTTTCTCCTCATCTACTATTATCAACTCCCATTATTCGAGTGAATTGAAAAATTTATAATATGATATATATATATATATATTAATTTTATCATGTTTATTGAAAAATTAATCATCATACTTCTCCCCCTCGACTTTTTATTCTAAAAATAAAAACAGCATCTCTCATGTGTCGATTTACCAGCATCGTAGATGATGTTTTTTAAATTTCCATGAAAACATTAGTTTAGGGCATAAAACCATTAATATTGAGAAATAATAGTTTATTATACATATGATAAATTATATTATGTTATGGATATAATGTTCATACATTATATTAATTAAAAAACAAAAGTGGTTAATAATGATCAAAATTCGCTAAAATAAACTACCATTCATAACATATGTTTTATCTAATGATAATTCTTCATACTATAAAAATTATATATAATTCCATTTAATACTATGAATTTTCATTAATAAAATTAAATTTTAATTCTTTTGTTTTTCACTATTCTGGTATGAAAATCTATAATAAACCTACAATAAAATCCATAAAATAAAGGAACATGAAGAAATGAAAATAAATATAATATTATCAATAAATGGCTTGAAATATGATATGAGAATATTATATAAGTAATTATAAATATTAATATGGTTCTTTAATATATTAATAACAATCATTGAACCATTATAAAATATGTTTGAACATTTTTGAATTATAATAATCCTGAGGTAGGGGAATTCATATCCCAATTTCCATAATTTTGTTTGACCTTCTACTTCATTGATTATTTGATACTAAGATTATTTGGGTCATTATTTGTTTCATATTATATTTTATTATGTGTATCTATATTGTATACACATTTTCTTTTCATTATATTATTTTTCACCTCAATTATATGATATCTCCATGGAACATTTCTTTTAAAATTTTGTTTTAAACATCTGTTTTAAATAAATTCAAAAGGAAGGTTTTCAATTAATGTATTCGTATATTATGAATATATTATTGTTATTGAATATTTTTTATAATAAAGGGTGGGACGTATATCTCCCACCAATTCATTGAGTATGTTTATGTTAGAGAGAGACCATTTGGATACTCCAAATTTAACTATGATTGTTACATCATAAGGTATATATAAAGGTTACATTTTATAGTAGATTTTTGGGTTACAAATCAAACAATAGCCATAAGGGTTACAATCATATTTAGGTAATGAACCAGGTTACCTATATGTTATTATGTTGTATTTTTATGTTTTACATAAAATCATCTTCTCACAATGTAACTATATGTTAATTATTTGGAGAAATGCACATCTTTTAAAGAATGATTTCATAGGTTTATCATGTACTAATAGTTTCATCCCATAATTTTATATCCCTTACTGATAAATTTGTTCTTATCCAATCTTTATAAAACATTATTAGTTTTTTAAAATGGATAAGAGATACGATGAATCTAATATGAATGTTGTGAATACTTTTCATGAAATGATTTAATTTTTTTAAAAAACAATTATATAAAGAAAAAATGGATATTGATTTAATCATACCAACTTTTGTTCATTTCAGTTTATATTTATTAATTATATCTTACTTTTTTATAAATATAAAATAACATGGGAAATTAACTAATTGAATTCAAAAATAATTTGCATCTTTGGATAATGTTTATGGATACACCCATATAGTTGGTATCAAGGAAAGTTTTAAGTAACAATATCAGATAAGATGATTTTAATAAAATACCAAAAATTATTTTTACCTTATGTTTATGTTTAAATGATATAGATTTTAATTATTACCATGCTTATTCATCTATGATATGTCTATTGAGAATGGTTTTCCACTAAATAAATTGGAAAGTTGATGTCGGAAGGCATCAAGAGGATGATATCATTCCTAATCCACAACTGGGAATGGTGGTAATTGGAACTGAACAATATGTGATAGTAATACATCTATTTAAGTAGGCTATAAATGGATGTGGAATCCATTCTAAAGAATATACAAAGACAAAAATAAAAAATTTGAAGATATTAGAACATTTTATGATAAATCACCCACCCTTTTTCAGTGGATTATTTAACATAGTAGTGGTGGAAGGATGGATTGAAATCCTTGAAAAGATATTCTATTTTATTGGGTGTGAAGATAATCAAAATTACAGTCTTACCATTCAATTTTTTTCAAGGTGAAGGTGATCAGGGGTTTTAAATGGCCAATTATATCATGGATAGGGATGAGATTGATTCCTTAGAATGGGTTGAATTTAAAAATATTTTCCTTGAAAAATACATTCCTATTGTGGTTCAACATCAGATGAAAATAAAATATCATGAATTGAAATAGAAGGATGAGGATTCATTGTCTGTGTATGATGAATGTTTCACCCGATTGTAATTTTACACCCTAAATTGTATTCAAGATCCTGATATAATAATTGACAGTTTTTACTCAGGATTTCATCCCTTATATCAATTATAATTAGATTCCAATGAATTTAAAAGTTATGAGAAACATCTCTGATGTTCTAAGAAGACAGAAATATAGATTTTTGATGATCATGAGTATTTTGAAAACAAGAAGAATAATATTTCTAGATGGAAAGTGATGTGTAAGAATAACTCAATGAAATATAATGGTATGAAAGTTTAGTTTTGAGTTATAGAAAAGTGTGGTAAAAACTCCTAGGTAATGTATTAACAAAATAGGGAAATATTTTTGATGTGGTATGTTTGAAAATATGTCCTGAGATTTTGATGAAACGAATTATAATATAAATTAATAAAAGAAAAGTAAAAGTATTTTAATTGTGGTGACATGTGTCGTTATGAAAATACCATAAAAAATAATTATCTGAATGTTTGAAAGTATCAATATTATAAGTATAAACGTTTTGTTAGATCATTTGTGACAATTTATGTTGATGTCAGGTCATCCAGTGAAGTAATATATGGAACATTGTTTGTTTAATCAGAATTTTCAATTTTCTTATTTTCAAAGGGTTCTACACAGTCACTTATTTCTATGTAATTTTCTAATAAATTATAAATTTCTACTCAAGAACAAAGAAGGATTCTTATTGTGAAAACACTCTTTGAAAATATTACAGTAAAAACGAATAATAAGAATGTGTATGTTGTTGTATGTGGAGATACATTACCAAAAACTATGTTAGTTCTTCCATAGTTGATATTGATGTTATTTTGGGTATGGAATTTATTTATGTTTGTAATATTATGATTGATTATATAGATAAAAAGTTTTTTCTTAGAAATAGTATCAAATCATATAAAATAATGAACATATTCAATTGACAACATATGGGGAAGCTGAGAAACTATTAAAATAAGTAAATTATTGTTATCATGATCATATTGTTGAAAATAAGGGAATTGGTCAGATTAATGATGTTATAGTGGTAAATGAATAATTGGATTATTTTCCTAAAGAACAGATTTTAATTTATTTTTGATTAATATGTTTATATTACTATTTAATTTGTCTATAAAGCTAATGAAATTCAAAACCCCCCTTTATCGAATGGATCTTGTGGAAGTTCTCGAATTGAAAAATCTATTGCATGAGTTTATTGATAAATGATTCATTCGTTCTTGCACTACAATAGGGGGTTCCCCTATTTTGTATATTAAAATGAAATATGGTTCCAAAAGTCTCTTAATTGACTATTGATATTTGAATAACATTACTATTAAGAATAATTGTCAATTCCCTCATATTTATGACTTGTTTGATCATCTATAGGGAACACATTATTTTCCCATGATTGAATTGTGATCTGGGTACCATTAGATTATTGTTATGGAGGATGAATTCTAGAAATTATATATTCACAAAAGATATTAGCACTATAAGTTTGTTGTTTTTCCCGTTGTCATAACAAATTCTCTATTGTATTCATGGATCCTATGAATTGAGTATTCTTTGAATATTTGGATTTTTTTTCTTTATGATGATGATATTGTGGTCCTTTCAACATTATTTTATGATCATGAAAAACATTTATGGATTGTCTTTGACACACTGAATGAAAATAAGTTATATGGAAAATTTTGAAAATGTGATTTTTGGTTGCAACAGATATCATTTCATTGGAACATTGTAAATAAGGATAGATTTACATTTGATTCTAGAAAAAAATGATCGTGATTAATTCCCAATACCTACAAGGTTTAAATATATTCATATATTTATTGGATTAATATGTAATTATTGATGGTTTTTTAAATAATTTCATGCTTATATAGCTCAATAACTATGTAAACATAAAAAGTGGATTAAATTTATTTGGATAAATGAATTTCATGTTTATTTTCAAGAAGTGTTGAGGATATTGTTGAATGATCATGTTTTGGCCATTCCATATAGAAATGGTTAATTTTTCATATAATGATTCTTCATTAAAGGGAATTTGGTTTTCATTGATAGATAATGAGCATGTAATTACATATTGATCAATACGACTGAAATCTCATGAGTTAATTTATTCCGAAAATGATATGGATTTAGATTTTGTTGTATTCATGTTGAAAATAGAGAGGTATAATTTATAAAAAACCAAATATGAAATATACACTTATGATAGAGATATGAAGTATTAATTCACTTAGAAGGAATTAATCATGATATAGAGAAGATGGATTAAACTGATAATGGATAATGATTAAATGGTCAATTACTATACCTAAAATTCAATAAAATTATAGGATTCCTTAAATAAAAAAAACATGAATCATAAACCATTTTATCTATAGAATAATACTGCATCATTAATGATTTGAAAAATATTTTCTTCGATGTTTTTGGTGAAAGTAATTCCCTTATTTTTTAGGTCTTACATTAGAAATCTCTATCATTAAGAATAAATCAAGAACAGATGGAACAATAAAAGTTAAAAAATTGTTGAATTGGTTAAAAAGTGTAAATTCCCAGAATTAAACAATGATAATTATTGTGTTTTAAGACTAAAAATATAATTTCTGTTTCTAGTGATTCATATTTTAATAAAATATTGTCATGTAAAGATCATAATTCTCCCTTTCCAGTTCATCCTGGTAGTATGAAGATATATTGTGATTGTTGGGAGTATTATTGGTTGGATGGAATGCAAAGGAGATATTTCAAATTTTACGAAGAAAAGTTTTTGTTTTTAGTAGGATAAAGTATAATGATACATAAAAAAAGGGTTTTTTCAACTTTTCTAGTGCCCGAGTGGATGTGGAAAAATATATCCATGCAATTCATGGTGAGACTACCAACAACATATCAAGGTAAAAATTTAATATCAGTTATCGTTGATGTTATGAAAAAAACATCATATTTTCATCATATTCGAGATTCTATTTATTTGGATCAACTTTATCGAATGTTCCTCAATGAGATAGTTAGGTAATACAAATTTCCTCTTTACATTTAATATAATTGTGATCCCAAGATTGCATCTATATTTTGGAATGGACATTAAAATTCAATAGTCATAAAATTATATTTTAACACTACTTTTCATCCTTAATCTGACTAAAAAACAAATCAATCAATCCAGACATTGAAGGATATGTTTGAAATTTTTCCAATGGACTGTAATGAAACTTTGGATCAACATCTTTATATAGATGAGTTTTATACAAATAACAGCTTTCATTATAGTATATAGATAGTATATATTGATATGTTATATGGAAAGGGGTGTCGATCTCTATCCTTTTGGGATGATGTCATGGAAATAAAATTAATTGTACCATAATTATTAGATGAAGTGTCTATGAATGTGAATATAATACATCCACACATGAGGATAGATCACTTTGTGCAAAATCATTATATAGATAATAGAAGGATAGACTTTTATTTTGAGGAAGGAGATTATCTTTTTCATAGAATCTCAACATAGATAATGTTATAACTTTTGGTATAAAAGGAATCCTAATTCCAAGGATCATTTTACCATATGAAATAATTAATTTTTTTATTTCAATAACATACATATTATATTTTCCTTGGTGTTTATATTATGTAGACAATGTTTTTCAAGTTTTTATGTCAATAAGATATTAGCCAGATCTAAATCATGTTTTGATCCATGAAGTAGTTTGGATGGATGAGAAACATTCTTATGAGGGGAATAATTTTAAAATTATCGATAATAGAGAGAAACTATTGCGGAATACATTAATTCCACAGGTTTGGGATTGGTGTATACACTATATGGGTGAAAAGGAAACATCGGAATCTGAAAATGATATGAGGTAAATGTACCCTCTCTTGTCTAATAAGTTAATAAAAATAGCGAGGTGGAATTTTCTAAAAGGTTGAGAGAATGTAACTACCTAGATACATAGAAAATTATTTATTTTCATTATATAATTAATATTTAAAATTAATTATTAATTTTTAATGAAATAATCGATATTTATAGAAATTAGGGAATATCTATTAATGGAATAGTAACTTGGCCTTAGGACTACTAACGTGGCCATTAAGAATAGTAATATGGACAATAGAACTAAAACCTCACATATGAGAGTATAAATAAAATTTTTCTATCATTTAATTGTAATAATGATATATTTATATCATGGAATAATTAGATAAATATTTTTGAAATGATATACCATGTGTTGGTTTTTTTTAAGTCCTCAATATTTAAATAGAATTTTACAATAAATCTAATTATTTAAACAAAAGTATATTTTCCCAAAACATAACCCCAAATTAATATTTTTCTATAATATTATTATAATATAATTTTACGTGACACTAATTAATTATTAATTTGGTTATACAATAAGTTATCATTTTAAAATTTTTAGTTTTACAATAAAATATTATTTTTGATAAAAATTAAATTTATCATATTTTGTAATATTTGTAAAAAAATGGAGTTTATTTTTAAATTATAAACACTGAAAAATGGTTGGGGTATATTTTTTATATTATTGTAAAATAATAGATTTTTGGTGAATGCTATAATATAATATTTTAGGGTATATATAAATTATAATATAAATACATTACTCTTTGAGTTGTGGATGATGTTTGAACCAACAAAATAATCATCACGACTTCATTAATTTTATATTTTTTATGATAATGATCAAAATATTCATTATGATGATCTAAATTAATAAACTAATGAATATAAAAATGAGAAAACACCACTCTCTATCTATTCTCATAACAACACTTTTCCTGGTAGATTGTTCAATTTCTACCAAAAAAACCTTACCCAGACACTTCCCCATGTCCAATACATTCTTGTTTGACCAAAATTCCAAAACCTATGGCCTTAAGGAGGTTCTGAAGGAGGAGAAATCGTGAGGTAAAATCCTCTTTCATTTTGATTTATATTTTTCTCAACGGTTTTTAACTTCTTAATCTATCTAAACATACTCTTATAAAAAAGTAATGGAAACTCTAGTATCTTATATATACTAGTAATTTATAAATTTTAACGAAAAATTTGTCATCATACTTTTTATCCTATCCCTTTTATTCTAAAAATAAAAACAATGTCTTTAATGTGTCAATTTACTAACATCATGGATGATTTGTTTTTAATTTACATTAACTCATTAATATATAGTTATCAATCGATTAATACAATTAAATATTATTTTATTTTATATATTTTATGATATATTATGTTCTGAAACCAGTGTCTATATATAATATTAATTAATAAAACAAAAGTGGTTCTTAATGATAAAAATTTTCCAAAATAAATTAATGTTCCTCAAAAATGATTTATCTGATGATTAACCATCCAAACATATAAAAATGATATATAAGATCATTTTATATTATTTATGTTCATTAATAACATAAAATTTCAATTCTTAGTTTTTTATCTCATCCAAACAGGAAAATCTAAAATAAACCTACCTTGTAAACCAATAAATAAATGCACCTTCAATAAATAAAATAACCAAATATTATTAACAAAATGTTTGAAAGAATATATTATAGTATCGTATAAGTTATTTTAATCATGAATATGCTTCCTTAATATATTAATAATACTCTTTAACCCGTTATAAGGGATTCTTGAACATTGTATAAGTAATACTAACCTAAGGTATGGAAATTCTAAAGCCAATTTCCATTATTTCAGTCAGCCGTATACATCAATAATTTTGTACTACTAATATTTGTTTATTAATTTTTTCTATATTATTTTTTATTATATGCATTTACATTGTATACAAATATTCATTTTGTACAATTAAATATCATATAAATTATATGTTATTTGGAAGGGTATTTTTTTAATCAACCTTAAAATATATATATATATATATTTAAAATACAAACGAGAGGTTTTATATAAAAGTATTATTATTTTATGATAATTTTATATTATTGGATCATTGTTCATTATTAATGGTTTTAAATATCGCTCCCCATAATTAATTTCATATTTTTGTGTTGGAGTCTAGACATATGGTTACTCCATGTGTAACTGCAATAGTAACATCATAAGGAATCCATGAAGGTTACATTATAAGGTAGCCACGAGGGTTACAAAAAATATGGCATCTGTGTGGTTTAAATTCTTACGAAAGTAAATATCCAACATACATTTATAGTATTATTTATTTTTTCTATGTTTTATGGAAATACCATGTTTTAAAAAATAACTATATGATACATATTGTGCATGAAGTATGTCTTCGTGAGAATGATTTCATATTTTTATATGTATTCATGTTATAATGGTTCTTTTTTATATGGAATAATGATATTTTAGTTCTCATCCCATGACTAAAAACATTCATAGGGTTCAAGGACAGTTACGATAAAAGGTAATGCCTATATGAATTTTTTGAAGGCTTTTCATGAAAATATATCATGTTTTAATAAAAACATCAGTATTTTGAAAAAATGGAAATTGCGTTAGTTGTACCTTCATTATATTGCAATGGGTTGATATTTATAAATTATATCCTAATTTTATAGCACAATAAACCAAAAATCTCTTTAGTAATTAAATGAAGTGATTTATAACTGAATTTATAGGATTTTGTAATTTTTTAGGTCGGGTCATTATAAAAATGATTCAAACGTGATATATATAAGCCTCATAAAAGGTTATAGGTTCTTATCACAACATATATCTCAAAGAAGGCATGTTGAGGGAAAATCCCTTACCTCTTTGGTAACTTTTGTACTTTAAAAGACATGAAATTTATATCCCCATAAGGATACTCAAATACTCATAATTTTAAAGGAAATAATGACAAACTAACTTCATGTTATGTTTATACACCTCATAAATATAGTAAGTGGAGAATAATGAATGTGTCTCATAAAAGTAAAAATTTTAAATTGAAATTCCTTATCTTAAGTCATGAATTTATTCTTACATGTTAACACCTTATGAATAATAAATATTATACAAGAATACGTCAGTTAAATAACCATATATTTATGTATCATACCATATATGAATTTTTATTACCATTAATTTCATATTTAATATCAATTCCATGTTGACATCACGTTAGGGGGTCCTCCTTCAAGGAATTTGTCCCGCATTGAGCCTAAAAATATATTTGAAGGTCTTGGAATTGATGGATCGGGACCTGACCAAGATGTACAATATGAAAAGCTCAGGTGGAAGTGTCCAATGATCATGTTTTCTGCATTTTTTCAGGTAAAGATTAAACCCTGAGGAGAAATAGGGGTACCAGGGGTAGGAAGGGTAGGAAGGACTACTCCACTCTACCACATCCTCGGCTGACTCGGTCAGCAAAAAAATAAAATGACAAGGAGAGGGACAGTGAGGTTGTTATTAAATGAAAATAAACAGATCGAGTTACCCATATGTGGATTTGATTATTTGTTCAGCAGAAGAACTGGTTCAGTAGGTCCTGTTTCTCAATGCCTCGGAAGAGGAAGTAGCCAAAATGAAGGGAGGTCCAAAAAACTCGCTCTATCTGAGGACAAATACACCTAGTCTGATAAGAAGGTCCTGATTCTGGTTGGGTGCTTTATCAAGGGGATGATAAACATTGAAGAGTATGTCCATTCCTGGTATAATATGAAATCCTCATTGAATTAGTGTTAAAGGAAGAGCCAAGAACACAGGTAACCTCCTTCCCCTGGAAGTTTGATAGGGAATTGTTTTCTGGTAGGCTTAAATTGTGCTTCAATGACTACGATCTCTACTGTTGTGGTTGACGATTGGTTTCTCACTTTTTTCATTATAAGTGTTTGATATAGAAAAATCAATTTTTTAGTTAGTGCATTAATGTTTATGTATTTTTACCATGTTATTTTTTTATTAATATTAATTTTATCTTGACTCCCTAATATCATGGATTTTAAACAAGATATTAATATCATGTATATTTAGTATATATATATATATAGTAATATATAAAATATATATATAGAAAATTGAATACATCATTCATGGAGACAGTAGGTGATGCATATTCATTAATATCATGTTTTTTTTCTAGACTGTTTGGAAGGGAGAAAGGAAAATAAAATATTACCATTATTAATCCTTTTTTTCATATATATCCCTATTCTTCATCAAAATCATCCATATTACATTAAATTTTGTGTTTGAACAAATTATATTCGTTCATGAAGAGATAGTCCAGTGTACACATGAGTGATGTCATCGTATTATCATATATTGAAAAGTAAGAATGTATATGTGATTTAATAACTTCCAAATAATTATAATATCATAGTTATCGTATATAAATATTTCATCCATCGTTATATCCATCTTTTAGAGGTGGTGAAGGAAAAAAATATCATCTCTTAGTGAGGTGGTAGTTATCCTTGCAGATGAATGATGATTCCATATACCATTTCATAGAAGTGGAGATTGTTATAACAAATTACAATAACATAAAAACATATATTTATATATAACAAGTTTTTTTTATTATATAATAATGGATTAATATTATGTGAAGAAGTTTGCGAAGGAAATACAATAGAAGCATACATGGAAGAACGTTACCTCTTCTTTAGGAAACCTCCTTATGTTTTAACATAAATCCATCTTATATTGAAATTATAAATAATATAAGGCTTCCATTACGATAAAAAGGTATTAATGAAGTGATTTGTGTAAAACCATTCTAATACAATGGGGTTTGTAAGTGTGAACACGAGAGGAGAGGGTGGCCTTTAATAAGTGATGTGAGTGGCACACATTGAATTTTTAAACAAGAATGGTGTACCCATTTTTTTCATAATCCAAAAGGCTCATAATGGACCATTATTGAACATAGAATTGATAAAGTGGAAATATTTACATCCAATGGGTTTTTTAAATGGTTTGGATCATTTTTAACCTTATCTTTTTTAGTTTAACCACATAGTAAACAAATTTTTTCCAGAAACATTATAATTTTTATGGTTACTATTAATTATGCATAAACTTTTAGATGAAAATAATTGATAATATAAATAATTATCCTTTTTAATATAGATTCCAAATTTCCATATTACATCCACTTAATTGGAAAAGTTTATTTTTAATATTAATACCACATAAGTGATGTGAATGTGGATTTTGAAAGAGAAAAATGTCAAAAGTTTAAAGAATATATATTAAATTCAATATAAAAATTAATCCAATGACTTATATTGAATTAATTGATATTTAATTGATGATAGATTAAAATTAAACTATTTTTAAAAGATAAATTTACAATAAAAATATTTTATGTGAATTTTCATTTTTTAATAAAATATAGTATTTATCACTATTCATCGAACGTAAAATCTTAAAAAAAACTAAAACAAAATCCTAAGAAAATTTGGACTTTTTTAATATAAGAATTATGTTTATTTTATCAAAAAAAATTTATAATATTGAATGAAATTAATTTTACTATTGTAGACATAATAATATAAAATTCAATATTTGAGAAGATTTTTATTTTAAATCATATAATGACTATAGAGGAAATTAAATAATTTATTATCAATTTTATTTCATTATAAAAATACATTATATTGTTAATATTATAAGGAATTTACGACTTTTTAAAATTCTATGTTAAATTTATTGTTTATAATTATACTGTTTAAATAGAAATATACGTTTTTAAAAATTCATTGCTGTATTTCACACAAGATAAACTATGTGTTACATGTTATTAATGTTAAACTCGTAGTTTATTATAATGAATACTACTGAACAAATTATCATTATTTGAAAAAAAAATTTATAAAATCCAATGGTGTTACATTGTCAAAATAAAAGAAAGAGATGAATTTTTTTAACAATTTTTATATAAAAATATAAATAGATTTAAATTAAAATTAATCATTTGAAAATATAATTTTAAATTTATAAAACTAAATTTTGACATTTTTAAAAGTAAATAAATATTTAAATATTATATAATCTATTTTTATTCTTCTTTAATCTATGTATACATGGTGCAATTCTGTTTTCTATTATTTTTAAATCCTTATAAGTCAGATGTGGTTAAAAATAAATGAATTAATGTCATAGAAAACAATAATATTGAAGTTTTATCTTAATCACAATTTTTAGAGAAAAAAATAATCTTTTTCTAATTAGTTTATGAGTGATGTTCAATAATCATAAATTTAATATGTATATTAATTATAAATTTCATATGAAGTAATGTATTTTGTACATGGAATATTTAGTTTTGTATTCTTTATTATGGTTCATTTTAGTTTTAGGAATTAAAATTAAATTACACTGTAAACAATTAATTAGCATGGTAAAATCAAAAAATGGAAAAAATGAAATAATTAAGAGTCAGAGAAAGAAAAACATGTGTGAAACATTGTGATACATTGTGTTTCTGGATTGCATGACATTAACTCTTACACAAATTCATTATTTTCTATTATTGGATCCACTTGGCCTTGTATTGGTGAATTTATGTGTTTTTATTAAGTAAAAAATTCTATCTTTCTCGAATATAAAACGAGTCATCACAACCCTACAAAACATCACGACCCAATAGTTTGAGACTATAAAAAAATATATCCGAATAACTCCCCAAAACATCTAGAAACATCCTTTTTTTTGGTCTTCTCAATGGACAACCTCTAAATTCATAAATCCAATTTAAAAGGACATATCCTAAGGTGTATAATACAAATATCATGTACTCCATTTTCATTTAATTTCTTTTCTTATTCTTCGACATTATACGAATCTAATCCACCTATTTTGAAATAATTTCAGTACTATATTATGTAAATTTAAATGTTATAATTTCATGGGGAATCATTTTTTGTGGAATCCAAGACCTTGATTCTAATTAAGAGGTACCCCAAGGGTGGCGGGTCACTAGGCCTCAAACACATATCATAGAATACCAGAGGTTTCTGACTACCAGCGATGGTCTAGGGTGTTTCCATGGATAGACTACGAACACATGACTATAGTGTATCACAATGTTTCATTATATAACATAGGTAAATAAAAAATGTAATATATTTAATGAGAGAGATGTCATATCATAAGTTTACATGAGATTTAAATAACTGAAAACACTAATACTCATAAAATATGTTAATGATATTCCTTGTGTCTATAATGCTGGTAAACATGTATAAAAATAAGAAGAAAATGTACGATATTAAAAAATAGAAAATGGAATCCATAAACTATTTCCCGCATCCTGAGTTCCACCTCGGTCATTTCCCAACATCTCATCTTCAAAAATCATGACATCAAATGACTTAAGCGATATAGTTCCCTTTTTTCTACACCAAAATACATATAATCTTTCTAGATTCCATTGGTGACCCAGATAGGGTGTGAGAAAAATCATAGTAGGCCAATACAGACAATGTCTATAAAATCCTATCAATGTTATAAAAACTGAAATAGTGGTCAAGGATAAATATATAAATGTATGAAATATAATAATGTATATATGAATGTAACTTCTTTATCCTTTAGCTGGTGTCTGAAACCGAAACTGGTTCGTTAAATAATTATGTTCTAGTTTATATAATTAATCATAGTGAGGTAAAACCATCACTGACATCCTGACATGATAATGACAGTGAATGATCAAAGGTGTAACAAGGTATCTGGGGTGTTAATAATATAGATGAGGTTATAAGGGTACAACTAAAAACGTAGAAATAAAATGTTTCAATAACTCTAGTAAATTCAACAAGTCTAATTGGTACGAGTATAATCCAATGGGTATCATCCACGGAATTCTATAATAGTGTTATTAAAACATTGTCCAAGGAATGAATCCAAGTTAAACATGATAGGCAATGGATAGGTCCAAATACGTTACTAGGGAATCTCATGTTGATAGAGTCACAATCAATCCAATGAGTTTATCTAGGAAATCTTATAATTGTAATAGTGGTATCCTATAGTTTAATTCAATACATCCACTGATAGACAAGGATTGAGTTCTATGGTGGGTAACACCCTTAAGAACTGACATCCTTGAATTGTAATAGAATCTACGAGTTCTCAAAGAATTCCCTTGGGAATATGAAATCTAACTCAAGTCTGAACACCTCTATAGTTATTTCATGGTCCACATATAATTTGGAACCTTACAACTGATTCCTTTAATAAATATATCCAACTAATTTTCATACGATTCAAAAATTTCACTATGTTCTATCCTAGCCTTTCAGTAGTGTGAGAAGGATAACATGGCATGATACTATTATTTAATTCATATGACCCTTATAAAATTAAAAAATATTAACTAATGTTTCATCTATAATAATGGATATTTGTGCAATGGAATTGAAAATGAGTAACTCAATTGATTTAAATTAGGCCATGTAATATATATAATTTTCGTTCCAATTCTATTTTGATCATTCTCTATTTATGTTAACTAATTACCTTAAGTGGGTCAAGTGATAAGAACACATGACACTATCGATTAATAAATTCAAAGGTAATATAATTAAGGAAGTCTTACGATTTTATGGGCCAATGAAAGTCATGACTAAATGGTGGCACAAAGACATATGTCAATCACATAAACACCCAAATATGAAATTCATTGTACATGGGGTCTTTGATGTATTGGAAATATACCAAAATGATGGATGAAAAGTTTAACATGGGTCTTAGAACATGTTTCTAATTCATATTATAAATTAATATATAAATTGAATAGGTTATACTCAACAAAATTGGTATGCATGCATGGAAATTTATAAAATAACGAAACAAGATTTATTAATTAAAAACCGACTACCTTATTCGTATCCATCTATCAACATCCAATTGTAGCCTCTAATTTATCATGGATTTGAAGAGATATAATGAATAAATTAATTCTTTGAAATTATGAAATATGATATTTCATCTGAATAGTTTCGTCGATAGGAATAAAAAGACCAAACATTGAAAATTAATAGAGACATTACTAGCATGGATCCAATGAGAGAAACAGTGATCAAATCCCATATATGATAGAGATCCAAGGTCTAAATCTTACTAAGATGGGTTTTTTGCTTCAAAATGGAAAAATAGAGGGTGGTTGTCCACTGTAAATGAATTAAGAAAGTAGGGGATGTTTTAAAATATATCATAAGGGATAAATCATACATTCATCCAAACCCATCATTCACGTAGTTTGGTTGTATGGTTTTCCAAAATATTGTCCCACCATTCCAAATCATCTATAGGGAATGTGAACTGACACAGTTATGACACACAATTAAAAAAATATGTTCCATACATGAAAATCATCAGTATAATTGTCTCATAAATTTTTTTCAAGAAAATGTGGAACCTTGCACAATATTTGGAAAAAACTTTCTCTATACTAAGGCCCACTATCCAACATTTCTTGGTTAAATATAATCATGCATAGTTCCCCACATGGTATCCTCTACCAACGAGACAAGTCATTTCCTCCAAAAATTATTGGTTACAGACTCCAAACCATCCTTGAACAACCTTTCTTCCTTCACAAACACATTTGGCATCCATATTAGTTATTTAATAAATAATTAGAACAAAATTGAAAGGATTCATACCCGATTGAATAATCAGGATATTACAGTCTCCCCTATTAAAACAAGCATCCCCCAGTTTACTATCCATGTACGGTGATACACTATTTGAGAAAAACTCTATCTACTAGTCATTTATGTTAACATATTACTCCCAAGCCACATCCTATACTTGGTTGTGATACCATATGACCTGTATGAGATGAAAAGATGGACCTTATATATCCTTCATGCTCTATTCAATGATGTGTATAAGATACTCCTTAAATGAAGCATTAACTTCTGACTCACATTTATCAAGATCAAATTTAAGAAATGGGTCGGCACAATACAAGTGAAACTCTAAAATGTGTATGATATTGTTCATGTCATGGTGCATCCGAAAAAGTAACAACCATTAGTATACCATCCAGACTTACTCCAATATCATGAATAACCATCCATAATGAGGATACATGCCCTACTGGAAAATGGGCATATGCCCACAGTTTTCCCAAAACTATGGTTATATGTACAGTATGGGAGACTATAACCACTTTTTTGAAAAACTGTGGGTCTAGACCCCCCATATACCCATGAGTTTTCCTAAAATCTGGATTTAGAATTTATTTTCGAGATCTATACCGATTTTTTTGTCAATATTTCAGTATAATGTTGTTTTTTGAGGACCTATATCCATGGTTTTCCAGACCAGGGGTATACCTTTTTCCTATAATGGTAAGAATTTTTTTTAAAAGGGAAATCTTTTTTGGGAACACCTATACTAATAGTTTCACATCATATACCTGCATTTTAGAATAAAATATTTAGATATATATATATAAGTTATGTTGCTGGAGTTGTGAGGCACTGGATGTTAAAGTGGATGTCATGGGATCGAAACCTACATCCAAAAATTTTGTAAATCCTATACATCAATTTTAATCACATGGTTATAAGGCTATGGCATAGTGGAAAAAACTTATACCCACAGTTATTAAATCTGTGGGTATAGAATGTGGTGATATACCCACACCTTGGTTTTCTACGATTCCCAAAACCGTGGGTATATGTCATTTTGTTAGTATTTATGTTCCCTTGCCTCAATATCCATATATTCCTTTGTTTGGGTGATACTCGTAGGAAAAAAAAATCCTGGAACTCAGAATGTAGAGTTCAACAATGAAATCCATCATATGATTTCTTTCTAGACTGTGCAATATACCTATGATTCTTGATCAGCTGAACCTACTCCATAGTATCATTAACATGGTGAGAACCTAGTTAGGATGCCTCTCCTACCTCGAGATATCATAGAGGAGAAGAACATGACTTTCCATTCAAAGCCTCAAAAGGATTCATCTGAATCATCACATGTAAGATATTATTGTAATAGAACTCGACCAGATGGATATGCTACTCCCCTCAACTAAAAGAACAAATATCACAAGCTCAGATAATTTCCTCTAAAATTTGTATTGTCCATTTTTACAATCTATTAGTTTGAGGGTGAATTGTTTTGCTCAGAATAACCCTTGTACCCAAATATTACTATATCCCCTACTAGAATCACGATGTGAAATGAGAATCCCTACATAAATGATAGTGTGAGGGACACCATGTATTTAGATGATCTCATAGACACAAAATATTCACATCTAATCAGTTTTGAATGTTTCTTAGAAATGAAGTAAGTGGGATGTATTCATCAGTCGGTCAATGAATACCCATAAAACAACAATACCTTTATGAAATCAATGAAACATGACTTAAAAGGTCCACAGATACAGATTCCCATTTCCATTCCGCGACGGGATGTGGTATTAAAAACACTATATATCATTGGTACACACCATTTACCTTTTTATTTTTGGAACGTCTCGTGATAAATCATGTTATCTACAATTTCATCTCATGCCAAAAATACTGGCGTCACATATATCTACACATCTTGGATATTCCTGTATGAACGTACCGTTGAGTAGCATGGGTCTCTCAGATCAAATATTCAATCATATCTATTGGAACCCAGAGACATGGATGAATATGAAAGATGTATCCTCTATCCACAAACCATCTATGAGGCGAGTGAAGACTTAAAAACACTCTTGTGAATAACGAAGCCTTTAGGATCTGAAAATTGTATTCTCATAAACTTATGAATGAGGTTGGATGTAACCATCCAAGAAAATAGATAAGACTTATGAGTAATATCATGAATCTCTCTATGAATCTAATAGAATAAGACCACTAAAATTTCCCATAATTTTTTTCTTATAAGTCATATTCTTGTGTTTTCAACTCAATTCATCTCTTACTCCATTTACCATTCAAGGAATATAGGAATGCTCATCATTGATGTTCAGGAGATTTTCTCCCCATCAACAATGTATATGTTTCATGTCACACAATGTAAATATATACTTTTAGATCTTGAGGTAATTATACACCATAAATCACTCACCAATATGATATTTTCTATTGTAAAGTAAGGGATGGACATCTACTACTAGCTCAAGGTCATCAATCATGTAATTTCTCACACGAGGGCTAAACTACTAATATCCATAAAATATGACTCGATCATCATAAACCAAAAAATATCATATGAAAATTCCAAATAAAAGATAAAATGCAATATATCATAATTCATTCTCATGAATAATCATAGAAAATGTTTATACAAGCCTCCCATTATTTTTCATAAAATATTTATTGCACTCTTATTACCACATGAACATGAAATGCTTCTTTTTATGACCTGTATTATTTTAAAATTTGTGTGATAATTCACTTCTGAAACACCGATAATATTCATCCATTCCTATGTAACTCTTTATATCCAACATGTTCATGGAATTGTTCAAGGAAACCACCACAATATCACTCTCTAGGTCTACATATACTCCTCATTCTGAGATAATATATCCCAATAATTGAACATTGTTGCTCAAGAATTATCAATTAGAAAGAATAAAATAGATATGATGATATCTAAATGAAATCATTATGACACCAAGGGACATAGAATTGTTTATATGAGTATGAGAATACTCCATGATATTTTCCAAATATAAAATGAAAAATGAATCCATATCGGGGGAGCCACCCCATTCAAAAAATCTATGAAAACAGTGGGAACATTTTCAAGTCCGAATGGCATAAAGAGTACTCATACAAATCATACGTACTATGAAAAGATATATGCCATATGTATGAGGGAATTACTTGAACTCGATGATATCCAAATCTCTTGTCAACATAGAATACACCATATCTCTTCAGAACAAGTCTAGGACATCGACTATTTGAGTTTCTGGATACCAGTTCACTAACATAATAAATTTCAACATTCTTTAATCGGTCAGTAGAGAATGTAAACCATCCACCATCTTTGATAAAATTATGGGAGAACCCCAAGAATATGTTCTAGTCTATATAAAACCATTAGAAACTAAATAAACAATATTTTTCTTGAGCTCCATGGGCTAAATAGATTCCATCTGATATGGAGAAGTGAATATGAGAGGTGTTCCAACAACAAGCTTGATCAAAAAATCTAACTCTACATTAAGAGTAAATCATTAAAAATCATATGAAAAAAAGTCCGTTATATGAACTAAATTTGGAGGTAAATTATCCAAAAGTATTCCTTGATCATCCATGAAGTGAATATAATTTTGGTATGTCAGTTCACCTATCCCATGATGATCATGTGTTGTTATACTAGTTTGGAAATCCAACTCACCCTTGATTAGATAACAAACACCCTATGGTGATGTAAACGAAAACCAAGAGTGATAGATGTCTATAAATATGTGATACAAACATGAAAATTAATCTTGATAATTACATTGAAGCAAGTCATATTCAAAACAGTTAAGTCCCAAAAGAATGGTTAACTTCCTATCCCATGGGGAAAAGGCATTCATTGTAATATTTTCTTTAATCGTACTCGCAATAGTGTATCTATGGTCATTAAACAAATGAAATATTATATTAATATAATGAGAAATTAAATGTTAGATAAATATATGTAAGGATAATTGCCTATATAAAATAATGAAGATGAAATACTATAGGATACAAGAATAGTACATTATATCATAGATTTTCCAACCACATGATCATTGAGTATCAACTTTAGGGCATGAAACTGTCACGATCCATGACCATATGAAATAGTTAGACTACCAAGGTCTAGAAAACACTTCTAGTGGTAGTGGTAATCTGATTTCTAGATTCTAGGGCCACAAACACCTTCTCATCTACTCTGGTTAGTGTTAAGCAATCCCCCATCATGAAACAACTCAAATGAACATTCTCCAAAAGGTGGAGCTGATGTGGATCCTCTTCCCCTAGAATATGATTGAATAGTCCGAAAGAATCTCAGAATATTCTCTGTAAGACCACAGGACAAGTGATCTATAATGTCTATGTCACACTATGGCATCATATTTCCCTATAATCCACAATAATGAAACACCATAGTGCTACCAGTATGGGTAATCTGCATTCCACTACCCAGATGTGAAATCTCTTAGGATTGCATAATGCAACCAGAAGAACTATTTGCCTGCATCATAACTAATCCTCTATACCCACTTATGTCAAATTCCCTTCAGTTTTTTCATAGTGTTAAGAGCCTAGATGAATATTTTAGATAATGTTGGTGGAAAAAAAGTTGTGTGACTATTAATGAAATAATATTGCCCATACTTGATGTGTATAACACACAAATGCTCATCCCTAGCTAGAAGCAGTGAAATGAATTTTAAATTAGTAAAATGAAATGAATACATCATTACTGACATTGAAACCTACTTCATAAGCATTTAATCGCTAACTCAGTCAGCTTTTCGATACAATTGAAATAATTACTCATAGAAAACATTTTGGATGTTATGCCATACCATTCCCTAATGGAGATAGTTTTCGTAATAAAATCCGACCTGTGCTTAGCCAAATCATGTATCATGTATGTAGAATGTATTACCCTCTTCTCTAGAGGCATCTCAATATGATCAAAGATAGAATGTGTGGCCTATGTCCTAGACTCTATAGCATCTGGACTACTATCCCTTGAGAGGGTAAGAGGATTCCACTACTAGAACTCTTGATTTAGACAATTCATCGTAGTTAAATGTGATAAAGTACCACTCATGGACTACATTAGAAAAAGGAAACCACCACGAAGTCGGGAATCATTTACCAGATCATGTACAATAAGAGGTGCATGTATTAGAACTCTTAGAGGCTTAGGGTCGATCACATATAGAACATGTTCGTCAATACCCTCCTAGAACATGACACGAGGATTTCATGGATGAATTGGTCTAAAAATGATAATAAAACACCTATGTTGAATATTTGAAACATATAAATAGAATTTGTGGAGGCTGAATGTATGTAAAAACGCTTACTACCCATTGTAGACTACCCCAAACACCATCCTAGAATGCTAGGTATTAGTGTAAGCTCTAATATATATTAGAATGGTTGTAGTAGATGAACAGTCAATTATACCTTGACTTATAACTCACATCCAACCATTTCACAATATAAATCACTTTTTACTTTTATAGGATACATTTTTTTTATTTTCATATATCAAAGATAATTTAAAATGGAACATTAATCCAAATGAATCAACGCCCATACACCATAACACTAAAACCAAATTCCAATCAATTTATATTGTAATGTATCGACTTGGTAAAATAAATATTCCAACCCATGATCCCCCCACACAAATGATTAATTTAAAAAAAAAATCAATAAATTCTAGCTTCAGACTTGAAGAAGTACATATATTCAAATAAGACTCAATCAACAATCAAAAGGAAACAAGTATTATGGGAAGTGAAACGCACTATTATCACTTAGAAACTATCATGGAATGTGATTTCTAGGTTCCCACAAGGATTCATTTATCAATGGTCTTTAACCTCATTTCATCAACATAGGGATTAAATAAGATCCTCACTAAAACTAATAATTAACAACACCATATAGCTTTTGTATTACCCAATGGTTATATATTAACAAGTATAATAAGGAAAAACTAAATATCAATTACAATTCCTAAAACTCATAATTTACCCCAAAATGAGATTGCTACGCCCAAGAACACATCATAAGAGACTTCCAAAGTGATTATAATCCATAATCTATTGTCTCTAAATGAATAATTGTGAAATAAAAAAATTTAGTACAACTTTTTGATGATACAGACCCAGATGCAACATAACATGAGCCTCGATCACTGTGGGGGCACTAGCCCTCAATCACATATCCCCGAATGATAAAGGCATCCATCTTATAGAGAGGTCCTAGAGTGTGTCTGTGGGGATTCTATTACATCATTATAAAATTTTACCACATAGGATAAATAAGAAACGTAGTTAAACAGTAGAATCAATATAGGTAAATAGGAAAATGGAACTAAAGAAGTAGACATGAGTAGTTAATAATGGAAACAACAACTACTCATATAAAAAAACTAATGATGATATGTCATGTATCTATAAATTTTGAAATCATTTTTACAAATTAGTAAAAAATACCTGAAATAAAAATGTGAAAAAATAAGGTAAATACAATCTCATTCTTCCTGAGATCTATCTCAATAGTCTGGAACCATATCCATCCAATGTAATCAATCAATCATGTTATTGAAGTGATATGCTTCCCTTTATTGACACCAACATACAGAAAATATTCATGGGTGACAATGAAAAAATGGATGGGGTGTTAGACAAATATTAGTAAGCCATAAATAATTTCATCTATAACACCGTATTTGTGTAATATAAATTTAAATAGTGAGAATGCATGCATATATGAATGTATGCAGTACATTAATCATTAAAACATAGTACATGATTCATCCGTTCACCGATGTATAAACTCATATGGTGTTAATTAATTAATTATCTTCTAATATATTTATTAATGTCCAGTGAGAAAAAACCATCACAAACATCTTGATATGATAATGATTAGGAATGATCCATGTTGTAACAATCTATCCATGATGCTAACAATTTTGATTAAGTTCAAATGCTATATCAATGGAATTAGATACCTCTTTCATCTCCAACTCAATTTTAATTGTAGCATATATTGGGGGTATGAATATAATCCAAGGATAATCATCTTTGAATTCCAGAATTCCGAAATTCAAATTTTTTTTGAGGAATACATCCAAGGTATAATGAGATAATCATTGGAAAATTACAACATTATAATCAAGGCACCTAAGGTATGTAGAATCCATGATAGAACCAAGGAGTGAATCGAAGGAATCAGGTAATATTAATAGAAGGATAATATAGTGTCATACCTAACATCCACTAATAGATGAGAATTTGGAAAGAAGGTGGGCATGATCTTTGGAAACCATCATCCTTGAATAGGAATGAAATCTACAATTTCTCATGGCATTACGTTGGGAATCAAAAAGATAAATTGAGGTTTACCCCCCCCCAAATGATGTCAGGGTCCATATACAATTATTCACCATATAATTTATTAATATAATAATTAAATTCAAATATTTGACATACCATTTAATTATATCATTTCATTCAATCATTTACTTTCATGAGTGTTACAAGGTTAACTAGGATTGAAAACATTATTTATTTCATATGAGTCATATTTAATTAGGAAGTTCACACCACATCCATACATAAACATAGAAAAATGTTCTATGGAAGTGGAACTGAGTATCTCAATTCTGTTTAATTTTTCTTGGTCATATATATAATATAACATCCAATACCGTTTAAAACATTATCTATTTATGTTAAAATGCATTCCATATGTGGGAAATGTTATAACAAAACATGTTACTATCCATTATTCAATTCAAGGATAATTTTATAAAGGGTGTCTTACCATTATAAGGTTAAATATATGGAAAAATTGAATGGTGTCATAGACACATATGTCAAATCCCTAGAAGCCTAAATATCAAATTCACCCTATATGTGGTGGTCGAAATTGTGGACTTAACCACCAATGCTGTATATGATATTTAATATGGGTTTTAAAAAAATTGTTTGAATGACAATATAAAAGGAATATATACAGAAAAGACCATACGTGATTAAATCAGCATGCAGAAATGAAAATTTAAAAAATTATGAAAATTGAGGGATGAGTTATAGACAACATGCCACATACTCATACAAATATATATTTACAATATTAGCCTCTCGATTGGAATGTATTAGATTTGATCTGAAGAAATATCAATGCCAAAAAATGTTAAATATGAGCTTATATTTCAAAAGAATAATTAATACGAACAAAAATGATAAAATAATAAAAAAGGAAATGAGGTATTATGGTTAAGGATACAATGAGTCATAAGGTGAAAAAAATAATACATTTGATATCGGTTCAGGGAAAAAAATTTCTTACATAGTTGTTGGCATCAAAGGAAACAATATAATGTTGTGTTTCCACTAGAAAGGAAATACGAATGAAGGTATTTTTTTCCTAAATTAATGGAAAAAAATCATCAATTCACCCCAAAATTGTCTTCAAACATCGTGGCACTATGTTTTACCAAACTATGTAAAAAAAATGATTCACCTGCTTTAGAGAGGGGCACACGCATGGTTCGGTTACAGTATTAGGGAAAACATGTGGCAACGTCAAAACCCCCTATTCAATTTTCTTTTTTTTTTGTTTTTGTATGTCTATGGGTCCCATAAAATGTGGTTAGGGAAAACTATGCACCCTAATCTATCCCATTTTATAGCCTCACATGGTTTGAGATAATTTGTTTCCTTCAACACACATTTTATTCTAATAGTTTTCATGTCATTTCCTTAAAAAAAACTATGTTTTCATCACCGAACAATCCTCAGACACCCCTAGGACCTTCGTGAAATCATACACATCCATATTTGGGATATAAAAGAGAAATAAAACCAAATTAAAAGGATATATACCAGAGTGAAAAAGTATATTCTTATAATTTTTTTCGTTCTTTATATCAATTTGGAAAATGGAAATGTCCATTATGTTAATTGTAGACTAACACCCTCATAAGCAATGTGATTACATTCTAATTAATTCATTATCTAGATTTTTGGAAGGTATTACTTTATGTATAAATATTATATTTATATAATTATTGATATTCAGATAATTTCATCTAATTTATACATTATTTTTATTCTATAGAAAATATGACTGATGAGCATCTGAACATGCAGAATACCACACCCAGGATGAAACGCATTTTATTCCATTATACATTTAATCATTATCCTATGATCATAATATATGATTCACCACCTTTATAAAATAAAACATATATCATTATGATTCTATACTAATGATATTATGTCATAGGAGTTATGTTCTAAACCATACCCACCCATCAATTATAAAATTATCTTTTTTATGTTGGATTGAACAAAAAAATATATAATATATAATTATATACCATATAGGACTCTAGAAAGCGATGTTATAATGTTTTTTCAAATAAATTATAAAATAATATTTGCTTAAATTTTGGTAAATTTTATATTAATATTTAACATATTAATAAAATAAAAACTATAGTTATTAAAAAATTTCTGAAATTTTTTTATTAGTGATTCCATCTTTTGAGATCATGAATAAAATTATAATAGATTGAAATTTGGGATTGATAATTTATTAGTTAACATATATTATAACACCTTAAATAGTATAGGAATATAACACATGGTATCAAAAAATGTTGATCAATATTGAATCATTAAGGAATTCCCTAACCAATCCAAATCATTATCATATAATGATAAAAAATAAATTATAACAAAATAATAATTGTACAGTAAAATTTTATAATTTAATAAAAGAACTGGATCTAAAATAGATAATAAAGACTATTATTTTTAAGATATAGTATATAAATTATATTTCACAATATCATAGAGTAATGATAAAAATGTATTGTCTCAATTTCATTTCCTCGAGATATGTATTGGTTTATGAATGTAAATTCAAATAAAAATTTTATATACTATCTATTGGATATATATAATATATTTATTTATAATTTATTCATCATATTTTAATTTAAATTTCAATCTCCCTTTTTAAGGGGATTCTTTTAAAATGTTTCTTAAGCCATAATGGTTTTTATTGACAAAAATGTCTTTCCGAAGTCATAATTATTCATTTATCTCTATTTCATGAAAAACATTATTCTATATTCTATTGATACTATTAATCCATTACGTATTTTATGTTGAAATAAATTGATGATTTTATTTCATAATTAATTTTGATGATGTTAAGAACAATTCCTTTCCTCTCCAAATAAGCTCTTTCTCTACCATATCCACATTTACGCTTCTGGATAATATTCTCCATTATTATTTTGAAATCCATGTACTTTTCTCTTTTGTTAATATTAGTATTCCCCTTTACATATTTTTTATTGATATATTTATTCATTTATTTACCATGTTGGTTTTAGTAATGTTATTTTAAATCCGTTAAATGAATTTCACATTTCATTTTCTTGTAATCATCATTTACATCACATTTACAATAGAAAACCATTTTTTCAAGACTCAATTATTTGTGGTTATTAATAAAATTGTTATAGAATTTTTCTAATCTCACCTTCTTGAAAATTATTTTCTAACGTGATATTTACTTTTATCCTCTCTATAAATATTTTAGAGAATATATTCTAAAATAAATTTTCTATTGTTTTACATTCATTTTACACTTTAAAAATTATAAATCCCAATAAGTTATATTTTATGCATTTCCTTATAAATTAAAATCTAATAAATAATTTTTGGATCACAGAAAGTCATTATAAACTGATCTAAAATATTATTTCTTTAAATGTGTTACTCTATGAAAGTGTTATGAATTCCATTTTATTTCCATATATTCTATCTTATACGATGAATGATTTATTTCATGTAATATATATGTATATATAGATGAATTATTGGTGATATCCTATATCACACTCCCACTCATTGGTTAGATGATTATATTTTAAGGGATATATATACATGGATACAATTATATTTTCCCACAAATATTGATTGTATTTTGTGACCCCAATGGTAAATATTAGTGTTTTTATGCTTGTGAAAATAATCATTTTTATAATATCATTCAAGGGTATAGTACATTTCTATACCATAATCCAATGTTATTCTACATATTTATTTTCTATTATCAAATAATTTCACATTCGTTTTCCATTTGTATGATTTTTCATGGAGAATAAATTTCATACTATTGTGACATAGGGAAAATTGTTATTTTACCTTATTCATTTCAATATTATATTTCTCCCTTCCTCATGATTCCACATATACTTATGAAATTTTCAATGAAGAAATATTGATATTTTTCCATTAATGACAATTTGATCGCAACATTTTATTATTCCTGTATTCACTAGGTTTTTAATATGAGTATAACTTATGAGAACCCTATACATGTGTATAATATGGATCATTTATAGAGAAATGTATTATTAGTGTTGAAAAATAAGTTTCATATCTTTCATGATATCCAATACTCTAAACTGTTAGTTATTGATATTGTGTGTTTATTGTGATATTAAATTATTTACTTTGGGAAATGATGAAAAATCATGATATGATTATGTTGGGCCATATAACATGGTATTTTGGATAATGTTAAAAAAATATTTTTAGAACATAACCCATGAGTGATGGTCAATGGTTCCTCAATTAGTATCGTAGAAAGGGTTAATCATTTTTTATGATTAGTTAAGTTTTAGTTGGGGCGTATTAAAACCCCTATAATTTAAGGTAAACCACCCATAAAATTATGTGTTTATATTATTTGTGTTTTAAATCTATTTTAGGTGGGATCCAGGAGTTCAAGAATCCAAAATAGAATAATGTGAAGAATGTGAACAAGGTGTATCTTTTTAAGGTATAGTAGTACCGCCAACCAATCCATTGGGAGCCATACGATAGCCTATGATGTCACTAGAAGGATGTGAATATACCGAAACATAATTCTTGGTTGTGAAAACACTAGCCTACTGATGGTGCTCATGTACAGAATTTGTTCTTCCTAGTAGCCACTGGTCCGCCACGATTATTTTTCATCCCCCACTACTGCTTTCAAAATTAAATGGTTTTCTACACCCAAAATCTAATATTTTTTCACACATTATATATTACTCTATTTAATACCAAATGTCCTAGAATCCTCCTATAATGATTTTAGATTCCTTATATACCTTATATCACAATATTTTAATGCCAGAACAATAGTTTTATCAGATGTTAGCAATCTAGTGAGTTCTATATTCTGGAATGATCATCATCTCTTACCATTGATCAAAAAATGTTTTATCATAGTTTCAAAGAACTAATCTATAAGTTTTGAAATGGTAAAAATGAAATTTTTAATAAATATTATAATTGGAAATTCTGTTTATGTAATTGGAGTTTTAATATCAATTGAACCTTGATTAATATTGAATGTGGAAATTAATGAGTATGTTTTACATGGAACAACCTCTAGGGTTTGGTTTCTACTCAAATTTTATCCTAGACACCTAAATAATGTTATATAAAATATTTTCTTTGATTATGTAGTGTAGTAGGACTCTATTAGTGACCCTAGCCTTTGATCATTATTTTTACTATGGTGGGAATACCTTGAATTTATTGCATGTTATATGGGTTATTATCATGATAATTGTAATTCATGTGTATCCCTATAAGTACTATGTTTTAAACATCATCAAATGAAATGTACATGTGTATCCCAATGAAAGACGATCATGTTTCTACATGAATTTAGATTCTGATGGTTATTCCTTTTTCATTATATCTCGTTATGTTGATCTATTATTTTTATCTGGTATAAAATGTCTCGTTATTATATCCTTGTATATAAGTGTATTACTAGGAATATACGAAAAATATACACAAAGGAATGAGTAAATATTTTGTTTGATATACTCTTGGGATATCCTTTAATGGGTGATGTGTTATACATGTTTTTGGACAATACTGTCAATAGGGATGTGTCAAGAGGCTATTCAATCTTCCTTTTCAAATTTTTCTAATGTAGGTAGAGTTGGTCGATGATGACCCAATGTATATATTGTGATTATATGATGTATTTATACTTAATTTATCCAGATTACAGTCATGGTATACACCTGAATATCTTATGTACTTATGTTAAGGTTCATTGGTGATTTTCAATTGAGTCTTGTACTAAAACACTTCTCCTGAATTTTATTTTTCTTGTATGATTTATATGACCATGAATTTTCTGAAGGGAAAGGGACCTATGATGGATGGTTCAATAGGATCATCAATATGATATAGGAATTTCTATATGAAAATTGATTATTTTTTATTCTTTTGTTAAAATCCAGTTTCCTTACATAATTATTTTATCCATTTCTTGTAGATACTACATATTATTTTATTTTTTGTTTATATATCAATAATTAATAAAGATAATAAATTTTTTTACATCCTAGTAATCTTTTTATATATATAATAATTCATTAATTCAATAATGTATCGACTTATTTGTTACCTCTTAAATTATTGTACTCTAAAATTTTCCATGTACAATGGACATAATCTAACCACATTGTCCCATTATCCCTCACTTATAGTTGACGTCCTATTGTGTTTAGGGAGGCATGCATATGTTTTTTGTGGAATCTCAAATCAGATATGATGGTTCTGTTCATGGTGTTTATAAACTTGATATTGTAACATGGTTCACTAACATGTTTCTTCTACATTACGTGATTTTTGATAGTTTAACTATAATATTGTATTGTTAGGAATCTAGTAGGGGGATTATGTTAGTTCTTCGTTGTATTTATATAGTTCACATCACAGTTTTCATAAAGACGGAATTATAATTACTATTGTTTGATGTTACCATTATTTTAAATTCACATTGGATGATTCTTTTGATGCTGGTAGATTGATTTATGATATTTTGGGTGTGTTTATGCATCAATTTTGTGAACATTTGAACACATTCCACAATCTTATTTCCTTCATTTGATAGTTACCAAATAAATAAATGTCTTGGAATTTTGATATGTTCTTTAGTTGTGTTACTTATTCCATTATTTTTTCTACGAAATAATATTCTATTAGTGTGTGAATATATATGGATTTGACTATTTTGAATCTACTAGATGTATATATTTGGATTTAGTTTTACATAAGTTGTTAAGCCCTATTCCTATGGGTATCCTCTTTGGGTAAACCGTATTGTGAACAATTGTGTGTGAATGAATTTTGATAATGGTATCCTTGACAAGATATGGAATTTATCAAATCCTTATTATAGAAGTATAAGAAATCCCCCCACAAATTCCTCTTCTGTCTCTAGTTTCACTGCCTATAACACATGATAATGCAACTAAACAATCTCTCTTGATATTAACATTGGGTAATGATTTAGAGTTATTATTGTAAGGAATCATCCAACTAGTTCCTCTCCCGAGGGATGAGCCCATATGTGTGGTACGATAAAGACCGATTATGATACCAAATTTAAATAGTAAATATCAATACATCAATGGAACAATGGGTACTAAAGATATATAATAATGTATACGAGTCCTCGTAAGGATTTTAGACCTAATAGAGTCCCAAGAGGATAGGAAGGTGGATCTTGTAACCATTAGGCTTTAATGTGCAGTTGGACCATGGTCAGTTATCTTGTTTTAGGATTGAAGACGTGAAGGTTTAATAGTGTAGAACATTATTGATCTATTCTTCATAGAGTTATTTATAGATACAATTTCTGAAGGTACATGATTATGATTTCATGGTGCTCACTCAAAAAATTATGGTTGTTTCTATTTATTCATCATGTTTCATTAAGATGGTTTCTATCACATGTTTTGGTGGGGAATGAGGCTAAAAAAATAGAGATTTCTATATTATTATATATTTAGATATGAAACTCAAGGTCCAGGACATTGATAATATTGAATAGGTTTATGTGAATTGTATTTATTTTAATATATATAGATTCATCGAGGAATATATAGAAGAGATCTCCCTTTTCACATGGGATTGATAGTTGTTTTCTAAAGTGGAATCACATTTGTATATTTTGGAAAAATGAAAGAAAGATGACTATTTATGTGGAAGTTGGAAAGAGTAATAGCATAGTAGAGGTTATTTTTCTATATATATGGGAAATTAATCTACTAGGTTCTAAAAATATTTGTGCGAGTTATTATTTCTCAAGGAACATTCTTTTTCTATAAAAAAATATCAATTGTGATGCATTATTGTTCTTCTAATGTAGTTTTTTTCTAATGTATCATGGAAATAAGAACCTAACCATTTCTGATGAGGTATCATTCTAGTTTTGTGGTACTATTTTAAAATTATTTTTTATATTTAGTAAGTTTTACTTCATGGAGATATTTTGGGTTAAATTAGAGGAATTTGGATGGAAGAGAGAATATGCATGTTTGACATATAATTTTCCCAAACCATGCACCAATCCTTAGAAAATTGTGAAATATCTAGAATTTTAGGATTTGTGACAGGTGCATGGTATTTCAAAAGATGTTCCCTCCTAGTAGAAACCATTCACCATTAAAATATGCACATGTTTAGAAAACTTTCGTTCCCATTCATATGAAAATTTTGTGTAGGGTTATTAATTATTTGGAATTTTGTTTTAAATTTTCTAAAGGCCCCATAATAACCCCGATTTTCTCCTACCTTGACCATAAATCATTTCAAACATTTATTGGAGTATCCTAAATTAATTACTAAGGATACTGTCCTCCGTTAATGGTGATTAAAAAATTTAATTTTTGATATGCACCCAACTAAGTTAGAGATCATAACAATATTGGGTATCACATTCTTCTCCAATTATTATGTCACCCCATTATGGGATTTTCCACTTTTTTGATAAATCTAGGTACAGGTCTGTTAGATTTTTTTTCTGTTCATATTTCTATTATTTGAATCAATATATTGTTATTCTTTGTTATTAGGGTTATTTTGTTCAAATTTGGGATATTCCATTGGTATGTGTTTTTCAAAGATTTGGTGTTGGTGGTCTGTTATTCTAATCCCTATGACTAAATTTAAAATACAAGAATATAATGGTAGAATTAGAATTGGATAATTAAAAATATCGTTTCCTAAATTGAATTAATATATAAGGTAAATTAATTAATTAATATTATTATAAAATTGTAATAATTACTTATTGAATTAATTTTAGGGATTTTGAGATTGTAGAATTGGAATTATTTGTTGTTGAATTCATTATTGGGATATTCAGACTTGGAATTGGATTAATTAATTATTGAAGTAATTAAGGGTGTTTTTATTGGGAAATTGATTTAATCATATTAATTAATTGTTTGATTAATTAATGGAATTGATGTGATCAATAAATTTTTGAATTAAACTAAAGGGATTGATGGTATTAAATAATTATTGAATTAATTAATGGAACAATCTAAACATTCATGAATTAAGATAGAATATTTTTTTTGACTTAATTAACATTATCTTTTGATACATGTGACATTGTGATACACGTGATATCATAATATTGTTATATGTTTTTGATTGAGAATTTGGGTGTGGGATGTTGACTAATGATACAAATACCTGTGGTGTCCATGCCATCATATTTTTTAGACAAAATTCATTAAGGAAAATAATTTTTATTGTGACATGGACTGAGGCTCAGAATACCCATGTAGTGTGAGTCAAGTACTGATTCATCAAATACTCACTAGGATCTATAATGTAGGTTCTACTACTATGAATTTAAAATAATAATAAGTTTCCAATTAGCTATATTTAAAATTTATATAAAATGGATAATCAAATACCATTTTTTATTTATCAATATGGGCCAAATCAGGTATTGAGATTCGGGTGTCCTTGAGAAACCAATGGTTTATATAGTAAAATAAAGTACAATTTAATTAATTTTTTTTACTTTATTAATATTATTTTATAATTTATAAAGCTACAAACGGTTTTGTTGATTGTATTTTTTTAGAATTTTTTGGTGGTGGCATACCAAGTTGTACTCACTCCCTACTCAGGATACCTGATTGGTACATGAATAAAATTAATGTTGCAAGATGGTATAAGGGAAAAGGATTGGTGTTAAATGGATGATTTGGGATGGAGCATGTACGACGGGACCAGATGTGGTTACGTACTATTTAGGGGACTATACTTTTCTTTAATTTTGAGTTTATATTTTGAAACATGGACCACAATTTAGCATGGCAGATTTAATTTCCATTTTTAATTCTGTATTTTATGATCGGTCATCTTGTAATATCAGTACTACTATGTTTATGGATATATCTATTATAATTGTTCTTATATTTAAATTGTTGTATTATTTTAATAATAAGGGTACAATATCCCCATGATCGATATTAGACCATCATTTCATGTTGGTAGCATGAAACATATGTGGAAGCCCAAATATGGTCATGTCGACAACGCGCTCAGAGAACCACGCTGTGGAATCCAGACAGGGACATTACAAGGGTGGTCTATAATAGTTCAAGGATATTTAATATGTGTAATATCTCAGTTGGAAGTGAATATCCTAGAAGGGTCACTGAACCGAGTGACTCATGAGACATTGGGATGTTATGGAGTTTTTATTGGGGGGGGGGAAAGTTGATCAAACATTGGATAATGGTGGGGGGACCACAAGAGTTTGAGGTATGGTAAAAAAATATTATACTCTATTTTTATCTTTGTTTAATATATGAACATTACATTTATTCATAAATTATAAAAGGGTTAATGGTGTTGATTTAATATTAATACAGTCTTCTAAGATGTTATCTATCAAAACCCCATTATGAATAAAAGTTGAACATCTTCATATCAATCCGAAATGTTTGATTGTGTGTGATTGTTTTGAGCATGTATGGAGGTTCGAAATTATAGATAATCTAGGCTATGATATAATTCCTCACATAGATTTTTTGACCATCTACCATGAACACATAGATTTTTACAAGAGAACAATGTCTTATTCATCACCTAAAGGGGGAAAATTTGTGTTGACCAGTGAGTATGGTGATTAGGTAGTCATAATGAGATCAGATCCTCATCTGAGATAAGACTTTTCAATGTAGGTGTCTAGTATTATCTATATAAAGGATTAAATGAAGACTCCATCATTTTTTCATCTTGTTCTATACCAAAACCAAGATGTCACCCCTAATAATTTCAAAACGTTATATCCATGAAAGGGACTTACATTTGAGAGCTTACGCACGATGCCTAACCTATATCTACTCTTCCATATCACTTATTTTCATCTGATTTGAATGAAATCTGGGTGAAGATAGGTAATAATGTGACTAATGGATTCATGATACCAAGAACATCCACTTGGTGTACTCCAATTTTGTTTTCCAAGAAGGATGGTTTTAGTCTTTGACATTTCATGGGCATCCAATAGTTGAATTACGCTAATTTTAAGAACATATTGTTAAATTCAATATATAATGACACACATGATCACTTATCGGTATTCTAGTGGGTTAAAACCATTTTTCATTATTTTGGATACGATCAGATTTTGGATAAAGTGTTAAAATTAAATAAGATAGAATTTAGGAAAATGTATTGTTTTTTTGAGTATCTTCACAAACCCATTAGATAACGAATTCTATAGAAATGTTCATGGATCTCCTGAAATTGGTATTTAATCCATACTTGGAATACATATTGATTTTTTTAATTGATTAAATTGATAAATTTTCCTAGAAATCAAAACACATTTACAAAATTTGATTTAATAATTTGTATGCATCAAGAACATCAAATTTAAACAATTTATCTTAAGATCCAATTTTGGATAGAGGATGATAACCTTAATAAGAATGTTGTTTGTCAAAATATAATAAAATATGATCTATAATAGTTTTAAGTAGTTATATATTGGGAATAATTGAGGAATGAGATATATATTTAGGGTTTACATGGGGTTTTGTTTACTAAATGAGGTTTATTTTGGACATTTCATTCCTAGAAGGGGTCATGTGTGAATGGTGATAACATTGGGAATAATACTTCAATGATTTCAATAATTTGTTGACATCAGAACTAATATTAATTCATCATGATATTGTATTTGGGAATGATATGTTTTTGGATGGGTAAAATGTTGTTATTGAAGAATCTATGATTTAGGGTGATTAGGTAGTTTCATATGAGTCTAGTTATCTAAAACACTATGAGAAAAAATTAAACTAATCATAAATTATAGTTTGGATTTTGGGATCATGAATTGAACAATTTGTGACACTACCTATTTGAAAATATTTTTTTCATATATATGGGCCAAAATATTTTGTGGAATATTTTCTCCTAACCTAACATGAATCATTGATCAAGGTGTATGGTAGAATACATTCAGATGTAAGAAATTTAAATAGAGTATACTCTTATGAATGTCAATTTTGTTATAATTACATTGAAAAAGAATAATATGACAACCCCCTCACCAAATGGTGTACCCCTCCTCGGTCGGAAATGTGATAAGGAAGATATTGAACCCTGACTCCAACCTCTAGTATGACCTAGGTTAGGGAATAACACCGATGATACAGAAAAAACACAAATGGGAGGAATTTCCCTCTAAGAGAAAACATGCAGAAGAAAGGGATAAGAAATACACCAAAAAAGGCCAAATTATAGTACAATATAAAAGAGAACATAAGTACTGGAAATATAATTTCAGGGAATAAATAATACAATGGATTGGGAAAACTGTAAGAAACAAATGAAAGTTAAAATTTTACCGGCCACAAAGCCCAAACAAATCATGAAACCCAAAGATAATAATAACCAGAAATATCTCCAACCAACAACAAGTAACTTGAAGAAATGTTTATATACATTGATTTAGTATTACAGTATACTCAGTATGATCCTACTCAATGAATCTTGTCTAAAAGTAAGGAAATAATGCTAAATAATAGTAAACAAAAGTTAAACTAACTCGTCACCTAAACTGTTATGCTATATTCTCATCCTCACCATAAATAATCTCAAAAAATACCATATATAATAGAATATAATATAAAAATGAATATCAAGGGAACCCATCTACTACTTCCCCACTAATTTCCCACTCTTCACCAACATTTCACATCATATGCATCTCTATCCAGAAATGATTTCCCACAGACAACTACCTAATGAACAATAACGTGAACCTTGTGCATAACAAAAAATACGTCCACAACACCAGAGTAACAAAATAGATTTTGGAAGCCACCACAGCTTGCATAATGTGTATCATTAGTCATGCCATATACCACAAGCCATTACAACCCATACACTGAGTAAGGATCCTCAATCCATCAAAACCTATACATGTTACTCTTATAGTAATCCATATAAAAATATATACACAACATATGTGTGTGAATAACCAAAATACATTACATACCTCTACTTCCATATATGTGGAAAACATACCACTCTCCCTAAAAGAACAAGTAACTACCAAGATAAGAGATTCGGGCCCATGGGAGTAGTCATATACCTATCCTGCCACAGAAATGGTGAGGAAAACACACTTCCACTACCCGGGCTCAGAATCCCAGGGGTGATATTTTCCCAAACTGTCAAGTTGGAGAAGTGTATAGAAACACAAAATATATAGAACATACAATAGCTCACAACCACATGATGGGAATAACCTAGTCTTGGAATCAATTACAGCCAACATCTATTAGACTCCCAACAACCAAGGCTATGACTAGGTGTCCTACAAGCCCATAACCATTTAATGTGATTTATAACATTACTTCATTCCCTTTTTAACTGTTTCACTATATGTAAGTTGACTTTTTAATAATTAACTAACTATTAACAATTATACAATATATATCATTAGCATCACACTGATGTGTCATACACTCCAGGCATAACCAAACAATGTCCATAGCTTCTCAGAAATATTAATTTTTCATTGAATCCTAGCAAGCTCCAACCCCATGGGATAACATCATTTATTAAATCATTTATTAATTGCATTATTAATTTCCTGTGTTCGCAAGCTTTCTAGAAATTTTTATTAAGAAACTAAAAACAAGGGGGCTCATCCTAGGTAGTAGATCAACTAACTATAAATTCTTTTCCACCTGTAGTTGGATGGTAGACCCATCCACACTCAAGAAGAAAACACTAAAATCTTATGGCATACCCCACTTGTCATTCTCCCTATTGGATAGAATGTATGAAAGACTAGTTTACTTGAGCAGTTGGAAAGTAAAGAATATAAATATCCAACAAGATTTAGAAAAAATCCATTCAGTCAAATCCAACATGTTTCATCATCTATAGTGTCCCACGTAACACCCACATTCATAAACTGATGCATCTCACCACTGTAGGAATCAACTACTGCCACATCCAATGGTACTCCCATCCCCCCACATCTCACTACATCCTCCCAGGCTCACATCACAACACAAGATGCCAGAAACTAACATCATATCAACTAGGCTTTTGGACATTAAACAAAGAATACAAACATCATCCATAATGACCACTCATAAATCCAAAGAAAAAGGCATTCAGTCTTATAAGAAAAAGGGTAAATTAAAACCCTACCAGGCATCCTCTATTTATCAAAAACATGGTTCTTAAACCATCTGAAATTAACCAATTTATTATTTTAAATATCCAACCATGGGAATCCTAAACAGTAAGCTATCACAAAAACTATACATGCATACAACATTAGTTTTATTAACATAAAATTTCAAAATCCATAATCATATTCAATATCATTCTTCTTTTTATCTAGAAAATAAAGATGTATCATTTGAGTTTTCATTATATACCAATTTCTATCATTAACGACAGTATAAATAAGGAAATCAAATATATCACACTTCCTAAAAAAATTAGATGCAATAACATATGATTAAAAAGAATTTACATATCAGGTCTGACTATTTATTTTGTCAATTCAATTTTTATCAGTTGTTGTAAAACATGCTAACGCTATAGTTGCATGTAAAAGAATAAAGAAGACATAAATCCTCCACCTCAAAATATTCATGAAATTCTATATATGTGAACAATCCACAAAATAGATTATGATCCCCCCCCTCGCGCCAAATGCATCCACCCGAGGACACCACGTCACAACCGTAGCAAACGACAACCATAAAAACAACATTAGAATCATGGAGATCACATTCCATAACATTGAAATGAGATACGAGAGAATATGTATTGATGAAAACACCATTAAAAATGTAGATCATACATTCTATTGATGATTGATCAACAGTTGCTGCTTGTTGCAAAACAGGGGGTGTGCCTGCAGTAGGAAAAAACTTCTAGGGGAAGTGATCCATGGATTAAGGTTTGATCTCACCGCTCCTGTGGGATGAAGAAAAGGATCGAGAATATAACAATAGGTAATATGAAGGTAGAACAAGGGAGGATGATATCTCACCCCTTTCGTATATTTAATAGAGTTGGTTTTCGATTAACATGACATTACATTAAAATAAGATTGCATTAAACCAGGCGCTTTGACAATATAATGGAATCCCGGGCATCGAGAAAAATTAATATAGGAGTTACGGGATTTGAGTCAGCCTTAAATGCATTAAATTTTGGCCTTGACATCATTTTTTTCAAAGAAATCATCAATGGGTAGAAACTTTAGGAAGATAAAAACACTATTCACAAATGACTCTCTGATATATGAATCATCGAATGATGACTCAAAAACATAACTCTTAAAAAAACTTGAAATAAAATTCAATGAAAATGTAATTTGGAAAAGTGATGGGGATAAGTCTCCTTGAACTCCCAGAACAAATCAGACACTATATTTCAGCAAAGGAAAGGACCAAATAGGTCTGGGGCATTACATTAGATACCTCTCAAAACATTCTCCTCCTTAATAATTCAATACCATCATAAGAGGAAACAGAAATTTGGTCTGAACTACCACCCATCAAGATACCAATCAAAAGAGATAATTAAAACAACAACATAAGAAATAGTACTCAAAAACACAAAATTTCTACAACAGCAAAGAAAACATTGATACATAAAAAGAGTTAATGATCAAACAACTCATGTTACTTATCACATATCTGAAAATAAAATTACCATGTACTCTACTTCGTATCACTGTAGAGGTATAAGACAAAAACCAAGGGGATAGAACACCCTAGAAACATATTTTCCTTATGGTCCTGAATTTTGTATAGGATGCTCCTTAAAAATTGTGTCATCGTCAATGATGATCTCACACGAATCGATTATGTGAGATTCATCATTAATATTATGATGGAGCACTGACACATGAAAAAAAATTTGTATCCGGATCATCTTTAGGGGAAGTGATACACGATACACCATGACTCAAACAAGAGTCAACTCCTTGAAAGGCACAAAAAATTGGAGCGAAGGCTTCCTCCCATGACAATCATTCGCTGACCAAGTGGGGGAGTCACCTTCAATAAAACATGATGTCCAACATCAAACTCTAAATTTCCACTACATTGATCGGTATATGGTTTCTGATAATCCTGTGCTACCTTCATCCTATTGCAAATCAATTAAACCATCTCTATCATATTCTTCCATAGTTCTGGTTCATTAATTGCTGACTATCTGACAATAGACTAGCACAACAATGAATAAAAGTTCATCCAAACAAGACTTCTAATTGTGCGATATTGATGGTGTATTTGAAACTGTTAATGTAGGGAAAATCCACTATGGGTAATTACATCAACCAAGAACCTCTAAAATCTATATAAAAGGGTGCCACATATCTTCAAGAGTCTAGATGACCCACCCTATCTGATCGTCCAACTACGGATGAAAAGAAGTGCTAAGGCATTGTTAAGAACTGATAGAATGTTGGATACCTCTACACAACCTAGTGTTAAAATGAGGATCTTGATTATAAATAATAATCCCCTTGACTCCGTCATGTCTCACCCCATCCTCAAGATACTACCTCGAGAAAAAATCCACTAAACTCGACTCCTTGATCGGTATGAAGTGGAATGATTTATTCAATTTACCCACTACAACCAGAATACTATCAGTTACTCTCTATGCTCGAGTAAAACCAGTAACAATGTGCATTGATATGTCCACCCATGTCCACTGAGGAACATCTATCATCTGGAGAAAACCAACAGGATCACAATTCTCAGCCTTAATCTTTTGTAAAACTAAACACCAAGACACAAACTCCGCAAATGCACGCTTTATCCAATGCCACCAAAATTGACACCTAAAGGATCGTTACATATTATTCACACTAGGATGTTCCACCAGTGGAGAAATATGTGACTGTTTTAGAATAATCACATGCGTTTCCAAAGGAACGAAATTCCTCCACTGATACGATACTCGATGTTGTTCATCCTAAGGCATTCCCTCAGGGGCCTCTCCCAAAACAACTCAGTCTCTCTAGACCTCCACCTCTCGGTCCCCCAACTAAGATTCATACATTTGAATCACCATATATGACTTTACCATTATCTCCAAAAGATAACCAATTCCCCCAATCTCTCCCATATATAGATGTAGTGCTAAAAGATCATTTATCACTCTCTTGGAATCACCAGACAGAAGCACAACATCACTACGTGATTTCCTGCTTAGTGCATTAGCTAAGCAATTCTAAATTCTATGTGTATATTATATTTCAAAGTCATATTTTGGTAAGAACCCCATCCACCAAAAAATCAGAAGTTCAATTCATGTTGGGAGAAAATATACCTTAGGGTCATATGAGCCGTGTAAACTACAGAGAGATCACCAACGAGGTAATGTCTCCATATCATCTGAGAAAACACCACAAATGACTTCTACAGATCATGGGTGGTATATTAATGTTCATGGGGATGAAACATCTACGACACATAACAAATGATTGATCTCTACTGTATCATAGCACATCCTAACCCCATATGCAAAGCTTTGTAGAAAATATCAAACTGAACTCCCATTGCAGGTAGATAATGAACTGGATGACATACCAGCTTCTCCTTCAGATACTCAAATGCTTAATTACATTGATCAGTCCACTAGAACACGTGACCCTTCCTGGTCAATGTAGTCATAGGAGTCTCAACCCAAAAGAAATTGGCTACGACCATCCTATAGTAGCATGCGAGACTAATGAAACGTTACACCTCTAACACTGCCTCATGGTATGCCTTAGATTTATCTCCTAAAATCATCAATGGATCCATAGATACCCCTAATAGAACAAAAAATCCCCCATGAAATGAAAACCCTGATCCCAAAACTCATAAATTGACAATTTCCAAATAGATGTTGTTCACAATGAACTCCCAAAACGGCGTACAGATGCTTTGCATGCTCCTCCTCGGATGTGGAGTACACAGGGAGGTCATCACTGAAAAAATCAACAAACATATCCAAGAACTTTCATAACATAGTATTCATCAACCCCATAAACATTTCTGGATCATTCGTCACATCGAAAGATATTACAATGATCTTGTAATGCCTATAAAGACAATGGAATTCAGTCTTCGGAATACTCTCATCCTTAACACGCATTTTATGATATCATAATTCAAAATTGATATTCAAGAACCAAATTGCAGTCATCAATTTATCGAATAAATCTTCAATATGTAGAATACTATTGTTATTCTATGTTGTCACATTGTTTAAGCGATGACAATCGATACACAACTACTAACATCTGTTAGCCTTTTCATGAAAAAAACTCATGCACCCCATTGTGACTTGATTGGACAAATAAAACCAAGCTATATTAGACCATAGAGCTATATAAATAGATCTTGTAACTCAAAAGGATCCATCCTATATGGATATATAATTATATAAGACTCTCCATGTTGTATCTCTATCCCAAACATGATCTATCATTGAGGGGGTAATGCAACAACATGTTATGGGAAGACAACATGGTACTCTTCTACGACCCTAGGAAATTCCAACTACTAAACCACCATAGAACACAACATTATCTAAGAAATCATGGATCATAAGGATGGAACAAGCCTCTTACCCATCTGAGGATCTCCCTTTCCAACAAACACTTGTAGCTCTTCATCACCAATGAAGAACACCACCTACCTTCGGAAGCAATCTGTGATATCCTACACCGAATACATCCAATCCATTTTGAGGATGACATCGTATGGTTTTATCCATAAACATAGGAAAACTGTGCAAGAGTGGTTCTTCCACATACCTATATCACAGTCTCTACATACTTCAAATAAGTTAGCTCGACCTCCAACTAGCATAGTCAATGCCTAGGGAACTCGAATCCTCTCTACCTCAATCCCCAATAAATGGACAAGGGAAGATGATATGATGGAGTTTGTCAATCTTGAATCAAACAAGGAATACACCCATGTAGAAAACAAGAAAAAAGATCCTTGAAGTTTATTTGGATCATCTATAACTGGAAACGCAAAAGAATGAAGCTTACCACGTCCTGCACCATGGCCTCTCTAACCCCGATGACGACCACCACCATTTCTACACACTTCTCTCTATATAATGGGAGTATAACATGGCTATCCTTTCCAAACCTAATTTTCTATCTACTGGTCTAAAGCTACTGCAACATACTACTACTTCATCGGATGGAACTACCTCAACAGAGGGATGTAGAGCGGAACACCTGGTGCACAATGACCACTATGAAAGGTTAGGTACTCTCACTACAGATGAACTCAACCTCTACGAGAAAAAAAGTCCATGATCTTTTACCTTAGGACAGAGAGCCACCACACACCGGAGAAACAAGATCCTGAGGGCTGGGACCTACCCTCCATCGAATGAAAACTCTTTTACCCTGAATACTGGGATCCTCATACCACAACTCTACTTCGTGAGGAATCCAGATGAATCCACACTCATGGTGATTAGGTTTTGGATAACATCTTCTCAATGGCCTCTTTCCTCTACAGAACGTCAAGATATGTCTTCAGCATATTTGGGGAGACCCAGTGCAGAAACTCTGGATGCAAAGCCCCCTTGAAATGCCTTTTTTTGGCCTCCTCATTCGGAAATAGGTCTGAAGAATATCCTAAAAGGATCCTAAAATATATTTCAAACTGTCTCACACTAGAACTCCAATGTTTATGGGTAATATTCATTTGGTGACTTGAAGCCTTCACAGTAGAAAAAAGAAACTCGACACTACAATTGTTTAAAAAATTGTCACATGAGATCACAAACTCCATGTCCTTCCCTAGGAACAAGAACATACACTAACTTGATTTACCACACAAATCGTCACAACTATGAACACCCACTTCTTCATCCAAGCTTGGATTCAATTGAAGGCTATCTCATCCTTATCTAACCAGTATTCCATGGCTGCATAAGAAAAAAATCCATCATATTTATACAGACTCTGGAGAGGAATCTCTTAGAGTTTCCTCCTCCATGTGTCATCATTGGTAACCTCTATCCAACAACGAACTTCTAGAATAAACTTCTAGTCATATTATGCGTGAAACTAACGAGGATATTAGTTTGGAGCCATACCTAAAAAATAAAAAACTCTTAAAGCTCCTAAAAGTAGAATATGGACGACTATACATTAATTTATTAATTTTTTTATTCATTTTAAGTTAATCTATCCTAATGTCTACCCATTCAAGCACGTGAACAATGAACAATGACGCATGATAATTTCCTAAGTCTCTAACTAGTAAATAATATCAAATTAATAGTATACACTATCAACTTAAAGGTATGTGAATAAGATCATAGGGAAACATAAATAATTATGTATCAGCCGGTATCCAGTTTTTACATCACATGTTAAACATGAAAAACACTATTTCCTGACCAAACCATGTAACCACACATGTGCCTAACCCCAAACTCCATACTTACACACAACCACCATCTTATACCACTCTATCATGAACCCACACCAAAAGGTGTACCACTCCATGGGAAGAAATATGAGAAGGGAGATAGTGGCCCTTCGAGTCCCGCCTCTTGTAGGCCTCAGGTTGGAAACTAGGAACAAGGGTATAAAAAACATACAAATGGGAGGCATTACCCTTTAATAGAACACATGGGGAAGAGAGAGATAATACAGAAACCAAAAAATCCAAAGAATACTTCAATATAAAATAAAATCCATGTACACAGAATTAATGTCATGAAAGAACTAGTATAACTGAAGGCGATAACTACAATTACAAACTAAAAGTAAAAAAACGACCACAAAGCCCGAACAACTCATGCAACCACAATATAGCAAAAAATAGTCGGATCTCCATCCTTCTCCATGTAACCTACAAAAAATGTTATATACATTGGGTTAGTATAATAGTTTACTTAGTAGGATCCTCCCTAGATCCTCTCATCCAAAAGTAATTAAAACATGGTAAAGTACAATGAACAAAAAGTGAAATTAACTCATCAACTAAATAGGTATACTAGTTTTCCCATCCTCTCCATGGATACTATCACCAAATATCACATAAAAATTATATAATACAATAATGAATAACAACGGTACCCCACTACTTCTTACACACTAATTTTATGCTTTTCCACAATGTCGCATGTCCTAAGAGTCTCTCCACAAAAAGGCATTCCGATAAACACCTAGGTGAAGGACAATAATATGAACCTCTTGAAACACAGCAAATACATCCATTTAAACAAAGTAACTAGGTAGTTTCTGGGAGCCACTACAACACGTATAACATGTATCATACATTGGACATTATACAAAAAGCCATTACAGCCCACACACCGAGTATGGATCCCCAATCCATCACAACCTATACAGGTTACACATATAATAGTCCATAAGAACCTATGTCCTTCATATATTTGTGTGAATAAAAAAAATCCATTACACCCTCTACAAACATATATGGGGAAAACTAATTGTTGTGCCTATATGCACATGTAACTACCAAGATAAGAGAGAAAAGAAAATGTGGTAGTCTACCATTAATCCTCTCATTGGAATATTGGATAAATCACCCCCCATGGATCAGAATCCCCGGGGGTGTCATTTTCCCAAACCGATGGGGTAGAGTAGCATATATAAAAAAAGTATATAATGTACTACTGCTCCCAAACACACTATGGTAAAAACCTATGTTTAGACACAATAGAAGATAATGTCTCTCAGACTCTCATCTTCCACGGCTACGACTAGGTATCCTATAATCAAAAAACCATTTAAAGAGCATTATTACATTACTTCATTGCATTTTTACCTGTTCCACATTTCAAAAATTTATTCTTTAAACATTATTTATCAATTAAAAATTACACAATATATTTCATTAGCTTCACAACAATGTTTCAAGAACTCTAGGCATAACCAAAAAAAGTCCACAAGTTCTCTGAAATATTACCACAACATTGCATATGAGAAAGATCCAACCCTATAGGTTAACATAATTTATTTAATGATTTAATAACATAATTAATACATTCCCATATTCCCGAGAATTATAGAAACAAAATCTAAGCTACTAATCGTAAGGGGGGTGAACCCGATGTGTAGATGAACTACCCATCAACTCTTTTCCACCTATATTAGGAGCATAGACCCATTCTCCCTTAAGAATAAATACAGAGAGAGCATGTCGAATATCCCACGTGTCTTCACCAATTTGGTATGGAGGGTAAGAAAGACTAGTTACATTGATCCGTGGGGAAATTAAATCTGATAAAAAACTGATAAGATTCATCAAACATCTAATCATTCACATCCAACTAGCTCCATCATCTATGGTGTCCTCCCTGATACCCACATGCATAAACTGATGCATATCGTCACCCTAGGTGTCATCTTCAGCCACAACCAATAGGCCTCCTACCCATAAATATCATTACATCCACTTAGGCTCACATCACAACATAAGAATCAAGTAACAAACACCATATCTACTTGGCTCTTGAACATTAAACCTGGAATCCAACCTTCAAACAAAATTATCACTCATGGATCCAAAGAACAAGGCACTCGACCTTGTAAGAAAGAGGGTAACTCAGAACCCTACAATGAATTATCTATTATTAATGATCTAGTTCATTAATCCATTAGAAACTAATTGATTAATTACATATAGGTTCCAAGTATGTGCATATGAACAGTAAGCTGTCAAAAAAATAAACATTATAACTATTTTAGTTTGATTAACATCAAATTACAACAACAAAAATAAAATTCATTTATATTCCACTATTATATTTGATAAATATTTATAATTAATTTGAGATTACATTCACTAACAATTTCTTTCAAGAATGACATGATGAACAAGAAATAAACTGATATCACATTATCTTGCAAAATAATAAGCAATAACATCTGATTGATATCAATTAATTTATCCGGATCAAATATTTATTCTGTTAATTCCATTGTGATCTAGTGGGATAAAATAGGATAACTCTACAGCTTCACATAAAAGAATAGAGAAACCACAAATAATCTACCATAAAAGGTTCTTGGAATTATTAATATTATAATGATCCACACATCAGACTATGGTCACCTCCCCTGCATTACTACATCTACCCAAGGACACAGAAACATGATCACACCAACAGAAAACCAAGAAAACTCTACTAGGAGCCTGCAGATCAGATTCCATAACATGGAAAGGAGAAAAGGATGAATAAGGATTGATGAAAACAAAATAATGGATGTATATCATTCATTCTATTAATTATATACTGACACTTTCTACTTATACCAAAATAGGGGTGCACATGGAGCATGAGGAAACATCGAAGGTAAATTATCCAAGGATTGTGGTGCGATCACACCGCTCCTATGTTAAGAAGGAAAGCATCGAGTGTCTCACACCAAGGAACAATAATATAGAATAAGTGAAGAAGTTATATTGTCCCTTTAGAAGAATTAACAGATTCAGTTTAATATACGTCACATTTTCCAATAAAATTGTATTGTGTTAAACCATGCAGGTTGACCAAGTAATGGAATCCTGAGCCTTAGGAAAATTTAATATAGAAGTTATGGGATTTCAATAGTCCATAAATTCCTTAAAATAATGATTTGAATGAATTTTACGTCAAAGAAAGTGTCAAAGAGGTGAAAAAATAGGCTGCTTCAAACACTATTCACAGATGACTCACTAACAGATGACTCACTGACAGATGACTGACCGAAAACACTTTTAAAAAACTGAAAACACATTTCACAAAATTGAAAATTTGGAAAGGTGTTAGAGAATATGTCTCTTTGACCTCCCAGATCAGTTTAGAAATAAAATTTCAGAAAACGAATAGATGAGAGAGGTCCACAACATTAAAAATAAATTTGAATGTTGTGAGAGAATAATAAAATATGGGTTAAATCCCATGGATATTTTGAAAGACTAACATGCATATATAGTATAGGATCACATGATCCATGTTTTGTTCAACTATAGGGATCATGTATTTGTTAGTGGAATGAGTTTAGTCTATTCAAGAACAAAATCTAGACTGTGTCATGATCTGTGAGTGGTTGACAGAAAAGTTTTCCATTCTATGATGGATTTTATATTTATGTGTCATTATTTTGATTCATGGTTGGGTGATGAGTCCTCCATCCATGATAGAAGAAAAAACAAGATACTCTCATGTTTTTTTCTATGTATTACACCATGGGTCAACCAATAAGTATCATAATGAGAGATGATATTTATGGTGGCCCAAAATAAAGAGATAATTTTTTTATAATGGATCCAAACTGAGAGACATAAACATTCAAGGTTACTCTAGACACTTCATGTTCATGTTATTATGTTGGATGTCCAGACCGAGAACTTCATGATAGGGTTTCCACAATCATGAAGTATTAAAGATATTGTTCATGTTGTATTAGATCAGTTGAAAGGGTGTCTTATTTCATACCTAACTGAGAGAATAACTAAATGGGTGAGATAAGAAATATAAATCTTTAAAAGAGAAAATGGATTCTCAGAGTTATTTTGAGTTTGATATCTGATAGAGACACCCATTTTACATCATCGATTTGGAAATTAATGTGGAATGTTTTGGGAATTAGTTAAATCTAAGTATAACCATTCATCATATAATTATTAATATAATAGATAAAATAAATAATATTTTAGATTCAATGTTTTGAAATAGTTATATATTTTGGAGGATCTTAGGAATATCAATTCGATCTGGAAGAGTTCTTTTACAATATCTTATTCCTATACTTGATTTAGATTGTACAATTTTAGTATCTATATGTGAAGTTATATCATTAATCCTTTGACATGCGAGGGGTAGGTTAATATTCCCTATAGTTGGACTCATATGGTAATCCAAGACATTATTCATTGTTCCAGCATAGGTATGAATTCCTTCAATTTTGCACATGTTATATATTTTCATTACATGATTGGTGGCTTGGGTGTATGTCACTCTAACACCAATATTAGATAATTAATGAAATGAGATAAACATGTGTTGTACTATTAAACATGTAGATGTTGTGTCCTTAATGAATATTATAATTTCTTTGTTTTATTGTTCGATATGATCTGATGTTGACTACTCATTTTTATATTTCATTTCATGTATTATTCTTTTATCCTTGAGGTTTAGTGTACAACTAGATCTTGATAGGGTATCCCTTAAGGGTGCGATTTATCCCTGTTTAAAAATGAATATTGGTTATCACATCACCAAGGATGTGTCTGAAATTATTTTTGATTATACCATCAATGATTATGTTTCAGGAAGAAGGTTGATAATCATTCTCGAATGAATCCATAGTAAGTTGAGATGGTCTCTAATGACATGGTATATATGTTTTTATTTTATGATATATTTTTCTCATCTATATCCTACAAACATTCATGGAATTCACTAGATTACAATGGGAATTTATTTTAATCGACTATGGTGGTGTCTTATAGATTCTTGAATTCACATTATACTTGTGTGTTTTTTTGCATATATATTTCAGGACCAAGGACTTATTGAATTGAAAGGTCCCTTTGGTCTATAGTTGAGAAGGATTATCTTGAGGATATATTCATTTATAGATAAATATTTGGAATGAATTATAATATTTGTTATTATTTATTTCTATTAATTTTTATAATTTGACACTAACTGTAGGGAACACATTTCCATAGTTTTTGTTCTTGTTTTGACATGTCATACTAATACTGAATATGTTAGTATATGCCATAAACATATTTTTTCAAATTTTTATTTATTTATTCAATGAATTTTTATTTTTATTAGTTACATTATATAACATTTATGATTTCCTTATACATAGGTCATACTCTCCCCATAATATACCTTTTTCCATTTCCACTGGATGAAAATCTCAATTGTACGGGGAGGAATGCATGAGGTCATGTGGTATCACGTCTTGGACCATTCAGTATATAAGGGCTTGCTATAATTAGTATGAGGGAGATTTAGTGAAAAAATCTCGAAATAATTCTATATATATGATGAAATCCATATGTTTTATTAATGTATATATTGTGTGGTTTAATAGAATTTAAAACCCTATATTGATATAAACTAGTGGATATGGGACCTAGAATAAATATAACAAGGATGAATAACCCTGAAAAGGCTATATTGGTTTTTAACTCCATCATCACTTGATGAATGAAGATGAGACCAAATTGACCACCTAATTTGACACTCTAGGGGGCTATTGATTAGTTATTCACATTAATTTTATAAACCATTATAAAGGTTTTGAGAAAACTTTTATGGAGTAGTTATAAATCCTAATATGAAAATCTCCACGGATATTCTTGGTTAAACTAATGGAGTGATTGGTTGATCCAATTACATCATTGTTTTATCTAAAATATCATATATTGAGATAATGGTTCCATTATAGAATGTGTCTTATAATGCTGTATTGATATTCATAAGATTACTTACGTTAATATTATTGAATATTATAATAACCTTTTTTGTTTTAGTATTTGTTTGGATATAGGACAATAAAAATGATATTATGAATGCTTTGTTCCTAGAAATTCCTATATCCAACTAAGGAAGAATATTTGGAACAATTAATTTGATAGATGAAAATATTAATACATTATTTTTACGTGGGAAATAATGTGTCTGATGGGATTCAATATTGTGTGGATATATATCAATAAAACATATATGGTGGGTTTCATATAGATCCCTCCGCTTCTTTCATTATTTAATGTTGATTAAAATTTTTAAGACACAGTATATTTATGTATGGTGGATAAAGAGAAAAATATAGTTTTGGTATATGAATCATTTTAATAAATCAATGGTTTTTGAAAAAATTCATTACAAGATACACTAAACTATAATGAGGCCTAATATATATAATGAATATTAAAAGAAATTTTCAAAGAATAATAAATCCCATATTAAAGAAAAATTCAATGGTCAACTATGATTTTTAACATTTAGTGGGAAATAAATAAATAAGATTTAATAATGAAAATGAATTTTCATTACAAAATATTGTTTTTATATAGTTTTATATTTAATTATAATAAATAAAATTTTATAATTTTAAAATATTTTACTTATTAATATATGAAACATTCAAAAAAACTGAAATTTAAATTAAATAATATTAATAAAAGTTTTTAAGATAATTTTCTATATAAATAATTATTAATAAATTTTATTTTATTTAAATATAATTTTTATAAATATTAATTTTTTATTCATATAAAATTAAAATTATTTTCATATTCATTATAACAAAATTTTCATAAGACGAATTTTTGGGATTTTTCAAATAAAGGTTTAATATATCTATGAAAAGTGAGAAACCCAGATTTTGGATATATTGTCAATTTTATAATATCTTTAAAATACATGATTTATTTGAGATTTTCAGAAGATATATATATATATATAAATATAAATATAATGTATTTTAAAATATATTAGAAATAATTCACGGGTAATGTTTTCTAATATTAAAAAATATTTTTTTTAACCCATTAGAATCTTGTATATATAATTGGATTTAATAATTTTTATCATTAGATAAAATGTTTTTTATAATGACCAATCATTTTTAGGATTTAAATAAAAATTAAATTTGATATAAATAATTACCACGGTAAAAACTATACATGGGAAAATTTAAAAATATAATATTTCAAGATATCAAACCATGTTAAAAAATTAGTCAAAATTTATGGGATGGAATTGATCAACCATAACCCTACGCCAAAACAATTATTTTCTATTATTGGATTCACTTGACCTTGTAATTGCGACTTAAAATTTTTGTTATTACAAATAATCCTCTGTGATCACATATAAAAGGTGGAATAACTAGCCCACATCTACACATACACCATACCTATAAGCCTAAATAAATCATATCCTATATAAATTCCCAAAACCCCTATCAATTTACCAGGGGGGGTTTTTCTTCTAAAATAACAACCACTCAAATACTTATTCGATTTTTCTATACTTCACTTCCAAGAATTCTGGTAAAAATATCCATTACTCATTTTCCATTTCTATTAATTTATTTAATCCTCCACCTATAATGAATCTACTCCATCCATGTTGAAATAATTACAGAACTATAATAAATTTGGAGAAATTTTATTTTCAATATTGGGTAATCCATTTTTACAATACTTGATACCTTTTGGAAAATGAAAAAATATATTGTGTTATGTGAAAACAACAACCTCCCTATGAGATGAAATCTATTTTTTGAAAACATGGATAGATTTATATTTAATATGGGGTCTATATTTATTAAATTTTATATTTAATAAATTTTTATGAGTCTGAATGTATATTTCAACTCAAAACTTATTTATATTCGTTGGAAAAATATAATGACATTGGGATATACATATAAAGAACAACCTCCATGAAGAAAACTATTTTTTTAATCTATAATTTCATTAACTAGAAATAAATTTTAAAAATTGAATCACCACCTTGAATAAATATAAACAATATTATTATAAATCTAATATAATGATATTATTCCAATGGAATTAGATTCATAACGATGTTCACCAATAAATTATAATTTGTTCTTATTTGGATCAGTCTAACCACCTATGTAAAAAATTTTATAAATTTATATCATTAATTACAATGGAAACAAAAAAAAATATTTATTTATAAAAAATAATATATAAAATAATATATGGCATAAGGATCTAATTTTTTTTATATTTAATGTCATATCCATATACCATTTTTTGTTTATTCATAATCGCAACAATCACATCACTAGTTTCAGATTCAAAAATGATAGCTAAAATTTTCAAAGAATTAATTTAGAGATTTATATATCATTATGGAAAATTTATTCAAGTACTATAAATTATCTATAAACTAATAAAATTGTATCAAGTAATGGGGATCAAAATCGTAACATTAAGGCTTCCCTGAAACTATCAAAATTGATTGCATGTAATGGAAAAAATGTGTTCTAGCTAACTAATAAATTTATGATTAATGATTATAATTAAAAAATATAAATGGTTCCAAAATAATTCTTTATGATTTTTTGTTTCATGATACAAAATATTAAACTATTTTTGTGGACATTGAGTGTAAATGCATGGGTTTTTGGTCTCAATTTCCTTTCCTTAAGACAATTTTTATTTTCTTCACCTAAATTAATAAAAATTCATTTAATTCCTCACATTGTAGATATATAAAATAATTAATTATATAATATTCTTGTTGATTTAATTTATAACATAATATCCTCCTATTCGGGGTTTCCTATTAAATTTTTTGTTAAATCATAATGGGTTTTTTCACAAAACAACTTCTTATTATGATTTAAAATGATTCATCTTTACCTATGGTTATAAAATATGGTTTTCTAATTTTCTGTTATTATATAATAATTAATTTATTCCTATTTTATAGAGAAATACATAGATGTATTTATTTCTTCATTGTTGATGTTGATGTCTAAATTAATTTCCATCCTCCCTAAATGATCACTTTCTCATCCATGTCCAAACTCTCTATTCTCAATAATATTTTCCAAAATTAATTGGAAATAAAAATATTTAATATTTATATTTATCATAAAATTTACCACTAACTTTTTTAGAATTAATGGTTTATCTGTATCTTTACAATTTTTTTCTAATAACTATATTTTGAAAATAATTTAATGGATTTATCATTATAATTTTATTTTTTTTCTTCTACTCCACCTTTATAAAGGAAACCTACTATGATATTCAATGATCCATTAATATTGTTTTATATAAGATCATTTTTTGCATAGATTTTAATGTTACATTAATGAAACTTATTTTTGATAATGATTTCTAATTTTGATTCAATACAATAATGTTATTGGATGTTTTCTAAAAGGTATTTTTCATCGGTATGATTCCACTTTAATAATCAATATAACGGACACCTATGATGTCATATTTTACACAGAACCCTATAATTTCATCTATGAAATATTAATTTTTGGTGATTTAAAGTTAGTATCAATCGATTTAATTTCTATTGTCCATTTTTGTGATGTCAGACCCCGAACTCAGATACTCTTTTATTTTAATTATTTTATTGATTGTGGAACTTTTTATTGATATTTTAAATTAGTGTCTAAAAAAGGTCTTTGTTTTTTGGTGGTTTCAGTTTTCTTATAACCCTATTAATGGTTATTATGAATATTATTGGATGAATTTTTCATGGAGGAGATTTTGTGACACCCAAAATGTAACTATGTTGTGTATAAATCATTCACGGATCATTGGGTGGGTTTCCCTACGGTTTGGGTTTCCATTTAAGGGTTTTGGACAATTTTTAAGATCAAATAGGACTGAGATGGTCTTCCCAAACCGCGCAATTAAAACATACAAACTTGCAGATTGATGAGTATTTGCATAGTTAGCGTACAATTTAGAAAACCATAATACAAAATCATAAATCCCATTACAGGAATAAATTTTTTTAACAAGAATATACAATGTAGGTGATTCCAACTCTCATTGGGATCCCTACAAATTGGGCATCAACAATAGGGACCCCCTTGTTATCTATCATTATCGGTCACTTTATGGGCGATATGTCATCAAAGGTTAATAAATATTCATCAAATTCCTCTCCTTCCTCTTTACTTTAATCATTAACATTTTTTCTTTGTTTTCTTTGTGTTTTACTCCCATTGATGAAATTTAATTGATAGGTTTTATGTTTGGTAATTTTTTTTGGATCTAGGGCATCTGAATGGTTTGTGGGGATTATATATCTCCTCTATGAAGGTTTTTTGTGTTAAAACACCATTGAGGAAGATGATTGCACACATAAACATTTTTTTGACTAATTTCAATTGCATTCTTGAATTTTTTAGATGTCATGTGATTTATGTGTGGTGGAAAAAGTGGTTTTTGGATGTTTTTTTATCTGTATTCGGTTTAAAAAGGGATTTCCTTGTGAAATCGTGTATATTTTGTGTGTAATTATTTATGTTATTTTTATAATTATTTTGTAATGTGTGATAGTGGAATATTATTTTTTCAATAGTGGTTTGAATAAATTTTTGATATGGCTTTTCTATGAGTTTACTTTCAAAGTGGAATTTCTATGTGAACTTTGGTGTCTTATAAGTATAAAATATTGATGTGTTATGTATAATCTACTTATTATTTTAAAATTATTTATTAAATTATGTTAGAGGTTTGAATCTGGGTTGAAATGTTTTTTGGTGTGATTTTATGATTTAATAGTGTTTTGGGTATGAAAATAGTAAATTTTGTGTGTGTAATTCCATGTTGTTTTTGTGAAATGTGTTTGTGATTTCATATGTGAAATGTGAAACGTGATTGGCCACAAATGGGATGCCCAGGTATCTAGGTGGGAAGATTATTACTAGTATGCTAGTGATCTGGTAGTGGCCTCATCCCTATTTCACATAAAAATAGTGATGATGACAATACATACTAATCTATGATGATTTTTGGGGACCACTAGTCCATTATGGTATCCCCTCCTACTATCTCATGTACATGAATTTAATTGGTTATGGTTAATTTTACACCTCGATATGATGTACATAGATCACCATATCTAGCTAGTTTCTAGGGGAGATCTCATGACTAGGGATCATCAATTATATTTTACTTAATATCGACATATGGTTTGTTTGGATGGTAATTTCAGTAGCATGTGTGTTATCTTTAAAAATTTTATTTCATTAACATTTCCCTCTTGTAACATGTTTTTACATAAAGATACATTCCTCTGAAACTGTACAATAATTTCATTTATACGAAAAATTTCATGAAAATTTCTCATATATTATTTTGACAATGGAATAAATTTTTGGGTTGCATCCTACTTGGAAATAGCTCAGACCCATCACACAAACTTGGGATTACGCATACTTTGTAATTTTGGATACTGGCTATGGTAACAATTTAGGAGATGATGGCTCGGGATTCTAGTAGTCATCTTGATGTGAAATAGTAATGATTTCTAGGAGGACATTCACCCTTATTCCATGGGGTGGTTTTAGTTGGTTTTGTGTTTCTCTTTTGTATGTATGAATTTTGGGTTTATGTAATTATTTTTTAACTCAAATCTATAAAATTTGTTAAAACTAGTTTGGTTATGAAATTTTAGTTTTTTTATTTATATAAATATATTTTTTAGAATTATTTGATTTGGTTAAATATTTCGCACATGTTTTATTTGATTCTCATGTACTTGTGTAGCATGTAGGGATTGGGAATTTCTTATTGGGCCTTATCACATAATGGGACGGGTACTGGTTCAAATGAAGACCCGACATGGTTCATGAAAAAATATTATTAGAGGGGCCCATTTTATTTAATGCATTAGGTAGTTAGAGATTAGGACTTTCGTGCATGGGATGTATGTAATAAAGGGTTTCATGAGCCCCTCCCCCTTATGAACCTAAATTTACTTGGGGTAGTCTTAGATTTGAGCCTTTTATATTTGTTTTGGATTGAAGGATGCCTACGGAGGTGATCCTATGTCACGTTGTGATCTCACATGGAGTAGTGACTAATGTGGAATCTAATTACACAGTTCATGGTCCTCATAGTGTTATATATTTCTTGGGTTGTGTCCCACTACCATGTTTTTAGGTTATTCATAGAAACTAGTCCTTCAGTCGGGTAGTTTGGTGAATGTTGAGTAATGTTCTGGTTCTGATTATTAATAGTGGTGTTTTGAAATTAAAATGTGTTAAAAACTGGAAAAATGGTTCTATTAAAAAGTTTTTGGATTGGGAAAATGGGGTATAAAAGTAATTTTTATGTTTTGAAAATTTTATGCATGATTGGTTTGCTAAGAAAATAGATTTGGTGAGACCTTTGGTGCTATTTATGAATCACTTTTCATGTGAGGGTATGTGTGGAATGTGTGTGTCGGAACATGTGGATGTAAATGTAAAATAAAATGTGTGTACGGTTCATAGGATTCCACAAGTTGGTGTTTGGAAACAATGTCTTAGACTTTTCATTCTAAAATGACTCTTGAAAGTGGAAAATTATTATGTAAGATTAGTTTTTGTATTAGAATGTGGGTTTTGTTTTATAGATGGTGGGTTTTGTGTTAGAAAAGTAGCCTTGAAAAACATGGGATTAATTTTGAAATGATATGGTGATTTTGTAAATGTGAATTTTTGATTAATGTTTATGGTGTTTGGAATGCGAGCTTCTAGTTTTCCAAGAGAATTTATTTTGGTTACGATTTGATTGGATGTGGATTTTTGGTTCTGTGTATTGCTGTTCATAAAAATATTCCACCCCAAATAGTCCCCAAAAATCTGGGTGAGTGATGCACAATTTCATGATCATATCAACAGTTTATATTTCTTTGGTTATTAATTTTTGTTACAAACAGCGTTTTGGCTTGAATAGGTTGACTATGCCACCATATCGTTGGGAACATCCAAGATCATTGGAGTTCACACAGTTTTGGGGTTTTTTGATAGACCATCTAAGAAAAATGGGTGTTGATTTCTTAACCAACAATTCTAGTTGGGATGAGGAGTGAAGTGTTTGTGTATTTCATTGTTCAGTGGTTCATAAATGAGGGTGTGGAGATGATAATAAAGGGATATTTCATGATTATTTGACAATATTGGCAGATGGTGAAGGATTATCTTTAACACATTAAGGATCAGGTTTCCTTTTCTCCATAGGTAATTGGATTCTGGAGAAATGTAAGTTGTAAATATGCTTCTTGTTCTTTCTCGTGATGGTTCCCCATATAGAGAAAAGGGTTTGCTGGAGAAACCATTCACTAAGGAAACTACCTTTTCTGTTAGGTATTCTATATCATCAGGTTGTTTAGTGGTGTGGCATTATACATCAGTTGGTACATTCCAAGACGCATTGTCGCATCCCTCTGATGTATTTCCATCGTTGTGGTCATTCAGGTCACCGATGATATTTTAATATGAAGAAACATTATAGGAAGGAGCTATTATTATGGGAAACCAGTGTCAAACTATGAGGAAGGATATGCTTCAGCCATCACAGCCCTAGTTGCAATTCTTGTGGTGATTCTTCCTCACAATCAATGGATTCCAGGGGATGTGGATGACATGGACCATGTTTTTTCTCACATGTTAGGATGTGGACAATTAACGTTATATTTTCCTTATTTTCTATCTATTTTATGTTCATCTTCAATTTTAACAGTGCGAAGAAAATGATATTTTCAAATATAAATGGTTTTGTTCATCTGAATGTCTCATTACGAATTGTATACATTTCATGATGTAGGTCAACCTTTGTTTTTTTAGGATTTGTATTTAGTTGTTCTCATTTAGATATATTAACGTCTTATAGAAATGATGTATAATGGTTCTGATCTGGTTCTTGTATTGATTACATTTTGTGGGTTTTCCCTAGAGTTAGGGGTTCAGGTATTGGGGGGAAATTTTGGATTCCGTTGCGGTGTTGTTTTTCTCATGTGAAGAAGCTTGGATTGGCTGTGTTTGTAATTCCTAATCATCATATGGGTGATTCACTATTGATTTGTAAATGGTTGGGTTATTTCACATTGTGAATTTTTTTATCTATATAAACAGCTATGTGATATCATATTTTTCTAGTAGTATCTTTATATTTGGTATTTTGGGAGCCTTACTGTGAGTTTGGTTGAAAAAATGAAAATTGTGGGGCTTGGTAGCATGGGGTGCGTGGTTAGCTCATGGATAGGAAGAACCATATGGCATGGGGAATGGTTCACAACCTTCACAGATTTAGGAAAACCATGCAGTAATCCTTAAATATTATTTTGGGATCATCCAAGAGAATATCACGTGGTCAGCGCACGGTTGGTGAAACCATCCATCCAAAATGTGAAGCTGGCCCAAATCATTATAAATCTAAAAATACAAGTTTGACCATCTTATTTGTTGACCTAATTTGGTTTTCCCATCAATTCAAGGGTTCTTGGTCTTTGTTAGGAGTTTCCACATTGGGCTAGTCTGATGTTGTGGTATGGTGTTAATTAGGTTCTTGTTTTGAGGTTTTTTTATCATTGTGGGAGGTTCATAGTTTTGGAAGTGTAGTTGTTCTCCCATTTGTATAAGTATTTTGGTTCTTATATGGGATTCCCTCATCAAGTAGTCCCAGTATGATAGGTTTCCTTGCATCTAGATTTCTATTTATGTCTTGGGTCTGTGCATAGGTTGTATGGGAAAATTACATTATCCCATGATAGGATCACATTACTTCTCAGTTTCAGGATGGTTTTTTTGGTTAGTTATGAGTGTTTGAGTTAGATCCCAATGACCTAGTTTTCTTGGTCCACCCTCATAGGTGGATTACAGTTTCTGTTATGGTGATCCTGGTTGGGTTTTTATGTTTTTTATTAGTTGAGTCGTTATGGTGGGGATAACCCCCTCATGTTCTCCCCCATACATTTGATGTGGTTTCTTATTGATCAGTCAGGTGTGACTTGTGCAGTGAATATCCACCTCGAAGATCATCTTTCCTCTCATTTTTGTTCAGGCATGGACTTGGGTGTTGGTTTTCATTTGTTTGGCATACTTTTGAGGGAATAAAGTGTCTATAATGGGGAGGATTTTCCAACCCGACATAAGATAACAATTTATTATCATTTCTTTATTGATGTTGTATATTTTTTTTAGGTACAATTTGAGTGATCAACAAAAGACTTTGTGTTTTGGTTTTTTTTTGTTTTCTTATAACACTATTCATGGTTATTGTGAATATTATTGGGTGAAAGGTTCATGTTGGAGAGTTTGTGACACACTAAATGTCACTATATTGTGTTTAAATCATTCACAGATCATTAGATGGTCTTATATAGTATTAGTGGTGTCATTTAATAGTTTTGGGAAAAAATTTAGGTCTCGCAGTATGATCATCGTTTTCCAAAATAGTGAAACATAAACCTACACAGTTGCAAATGTTTTCTGGTATCATTCGTACGATTAGTTCCTAGCTTTCAAAACCATGTAGAAAAATCATGCTCATCCATTATGGGATTAATAAATATTATCTTAAGTATCTTATTTAGGATATTCCACCTCTCATTTTTATCCCTTCATATGGGGCATCAATAAGTGAGATCACCAATTTATTCATGGTTTTGGGCCACTTTTTGGGATATTTCTCATAGAAGGTTAGTGAATATTCATCAAATCCATCATCTTCCTCTTCACCTCCCTCGCCTCTCTATATTGATAGGTTTTATTTGGGATTTCCTCCCATGGATGAACCCTAATGGATGGGGTTTATGTTTGGATTATTTTATTTTTGATCCAGAGTGTTCTAATGGTCATTGTGGATTAGATATCTCTTCTCCATTTTTATGTGATCTCACACAATCAAGGTAGGTGATTCCATGCATAAACATTATTTAACGAATTTATATTACCTGATTGATTATTAATTGATTTTATATGATATATGTGTATGATTATAAAGTAGTTTTTGGGAATATGTTTTGTGCCTTTTGTTTGAAAATGGGGTTTCCTTGTGAAATAAGGTATATTTTGTGTGTAAAGATTATTGTGATTCTTGGAAATATTTGGTAAAGTGTGGAAGTGGTTTATTAAATTTATTTACAATTATGAATCTTGTTTTGATATGGTATTTTTATGCATTTGTTTTAAAAGTGTATTTAATTTGTGAAATCAGGTGTGTTATTAGTGCAAACCCTGGATGTGATATTTAGAATTGTTTTAAGATCAGTTTAAATGATTTATTTAATTATGTTAAATGTGATAATCATGATTGAAAATAGTTTTGGGGTGTGGTTGGGCTTTAATAGAGTTCTGGGTATGAAAATGAAATCTTTTGTGTGTATAATTCCATGTTTGGATTGTGCAATGTGTGTGTGATTTTATATGTGAAATGTGAAACCTGATTGAGAAAAAATGGGTAGCCCGGGTATCTAGGTGGGAAGACTAGGACCAATATGGTATTGATATAGTAGAGGAATCATCCCTATTTCAGTTACCAAAATTGACAATAACAATAACAACTAAGCTATGTTGATGTTTGGTGTCCACTAGGCCGTTAGGGTCTCCCCTCCAATTGGGTTTTACATTATACGGTTATTGGTTATGTTTACATTTTTAGTGAGATACTATTTACCTAAGGACCCGCAACTTTCTAGTGCCTATGGGTATTCCCAGGACAAGTGATCATTGATTAAATTGTACATAATGTCGAAATATACTGTGTTTGTATAGTAATTTCAGCATCTTGTGTGTTTTATTTAAAATTTTACATTATTTAATGATTACATCTTGAAAACTATTATCATTTAATGTTCCATATCTATAAATTTTTTGTAGAATTTTTTTTATGAAAACATGTAATATTCTGGTCTTATATTATTTAGAGAATAGAATCCATTTATGGTGGCATCCTACTAGGGAATATCTAACACCTTACCTACTCCATTGGTTGTATGAAGACTTTAATATGTTTTATACATGTATGTGTAATGCCTTTAGAGATGTTTGTTTAGGTTGATAGTGGTCATCATGGTGTGGCAATGTGCAGATGGGTTGGGGGACTTTCACCCCTATAACATATGCAAGTTTGAGTTCATTTTTTGTTCCATTTTGGTTGTATCCATTTCATTTTGGTAGAATAATTTTTTTTGAACTCAAATATAAAAAAATATTAAGGCTTCATTAGTTATGAATATTCACTTTTTCCTTATTTATATTGTTATTTGATTCAACAATTTTTACTTCAGGTAACTCATTCCCACATGTTTTATTTGATACTCAAGCACATGATCTAGCTCATGAGGAACACGAATACCATTCGAGCCTTACCACAGACTGTTTTGGGTGCCGGTTGATATGATGAATAAGCTTAGTTCGTGACATGTGATACTATTTTTGAATGATATGAAACTCCTTTTATTTTCATATGTTCTTTATGATAATATAACATAATAACTTCATGTGGGATCATATGTCTCCCTTTTATATATTTGGTATATTTTTATATCTCATGAGATATGTATACAAAGTTGAAATTATATTTCCCCAATAGGAGTGGGTGTGAGTAGTGGCTCACGAACATAATGACCCATATTCATATGTTTATTCCAAATTAATGCATTATTATATTATTAAACAAAATATTAAATTTACATAAAAGAATATGTTGATTATTCAATAGGGTTAATTATTATTATCTCCTGATTTAAGAATATTTTTCTATGGTATAAGATTTTTCATTATAAATTGTGTGTCCTTATATCATGACATACGAAGAACTATTATTGTTCCATGATATATTTAATAAGATATAACTACCATACTCATATTTTATTGCATTCTTATTCTCTAACCATTGCTTATATATTGATAATTTTTACCTAATTATTCATTTATTATCACCCCTTTATTATATTACAAATCCCCGTGTTATGAAGATATTATTATACAGATACCAAAACATTAAATACATAAATATTGAGTCATTTTAGATGAATATTGAATACATTTCACTAAAACACAAGATAAAAAACTTTAATGGATTAACATATTTATATATTACATATATAATAATAATTTTCTATGATGGATCTTTAATATATCCAAAAAATTAATCTGAAATATTACACATATTATACATTCCCTAATTAAAAACATATTTACAAAATAGGGGAAGGAAACATAAGAAATGTTGACAGTAGATACTCACTAAGGATAAAAATGGAAGATATCTATAAATGAAAATAATTTATCATAATATAGTTATATGGTTATGATATCATTAGAATAAAATAATAAAATAACACCCATTAATTAATTCATCAAAGGTTTTGTAAAAATATTTGGAAATTTAAAATAAATATATTATAAGAAAATCAATGTTCCTGATCCATGAGAATAAATTTTTTTGAAGTAGTGTGTCATGGAAGAGTGGAATAATGTGTGCCTTATACATAATAGTATAAATAATTTTTTAAGGATACCTAATAAGAAATTCATTAAATGTTATTCATTGGATAACCACCCATGTTCCTTCATTGTGCATGTGATAACCTCCTTTGTATAACATTTTTTTACTAGGATAACTTCTCATGTATCCCCTTTTAGGATTGGGATAATTTTTTGTACCCTCTTTGGTTTATGGAATTACCTATTTTGTACCCTTTGAGCATATAAAACACGAGTCATTTCACTGTGCATTGGTGGTATATAACAAACCCACCCATCAAATTATCATAATCTATTCATATGTATACCAAAATATTTGGATTTTTTTTTCATTTCAACAAATAATAACCCATAGATAGATTAGTTTTTAACAAAGTTTCATCACCATAATTAAAAAAATAACACTTTTAAAGAATAAGAATGAAATAATATAATCATATCCCAAGTGAATAATATATTGTTTCACAGTATGATATCACAGATGAAAAATCCATTAAAAAGATCTCTCCAATATTTCATGATGAGAATATATTGTAAATTTTGAAATAACATACTAAATATTAAACAATTTCAAAAAATATTATGGATTTTTTTAATATTTCCATGGAAACATGTAAATGAAACTATAGAATTAAGAGATTCAATGTCTATGGGAAAAATGTGATCATGTAGTTAATGTTAAAACAGTAATTTCATTCATCTTTTTGGTAAAACATTAAAAGTAATTAATTCAGAAAATGAAAAGAAGATTCAATTTAAATTAGAACAAATATAAACATATGAAAAATTAATTTATACAATAATTCATGTATTATTAAAATATTCATCAACATATTTTGACTTAAATATGGATATAGAAGATAAGGATTTCCAAACAAATTGGGAAATATTGTTGGTTTCTGTTAAACAAAATTCATTTAGTAACACGAGTATATAAATAAAGACAAATAATAGAAAATCATGTAAATTATATAATTATTTAAATGAGAATAAATCATGTATGATTCGATAGGTATAGATCATATAATTTCAATACTAAAAATTTAATCATTATCAATCTATGTAAAAATGATATTGCAACATATAAAATGTACACCTTTGATAAATTTTGGGTCATAATTACCATGAAATGAATAAATTCAAACTAAAAAATTAATACCCTGAAAAATAAGGAGACTAATTAAAAAATATAACAATTAATTTAGTAAATATATATCCTATAATAATATAGGTGTATAATATAACATGTGACCCAAATAAGGAAATTTGTGATTGGAAACTCATAAAAATTATGTATCATTACAACGAAATCTATTTGGATGAAATATTAAAAATTATAACTTAAAATTACATTAATAAATAATAATAAATGATATAACGGGTCAAAGTATATATGTATACACAAATCATAAACATATATAGTTTCATAATATCAATCATGGCATAAGAAATAAAATTGGAGACCATTATCACTTACATAATGTATGACATTAATTGTAATCCAACTATCCTATTGTAAAATAAATTTAAATTTATTAAAACTATATAATAAAAACATATTAATACATATAATACAATATATTGTCAAATAATATAATTTCAACAACTATTTAACAATAATACTTTATTAAATCATTGTTTTTGGTTGACAACTTTTATTCAAGCATATTTTGTTTTGGTAGTTATGGTCCTTGAATATGGATCATTGTTCAAAAACCTATACGATATTAATAAATTAAAAATTATTATTTTTAATAATTATATGAAATTTTATGAGAATTAATATAAATTATTGGTGAAAATTTGTTTATATAAATTTATATAGAGGGTAGTCTGTACATATAGTTGAGTGATGTTTTCTAATTTTTTGTGGTTGGAAGAAAAGGAAGGTAAATAATAATTAACATTAAATGAAACATTATTATATAATTAATTTATTAAATTCAAAATAAAAACATAATAATAAACACATAAAAAATATAAATATAGAAAATTAATCTTATTACTACGTCGATGTAGTAGTCCACAAGTACACATGAGTGATACTGTAATTTACCATTTGATAGGAAAGATGTGGAAAATAGTTTTGTCACAATGATAATATAATATCCTAAAATCAATGATATTGGATCCGTAAATTTGTGAGGGATATGATATGTTACGATATTTTAGTTTATGAAATAAAATTTTAATGATTTGGTTGTGGAATATTCATCTTCTTTTAGAGAATGCCTTTGTCTTGCACCTTTAGACCTTAAAGAATTGTGTTAGGAGATGTCTATAGTCAACATTATGATTTAAAGTAATATATTTCTATTTGATTGGGAATTTTTTTCCAACATAAATTGGACAAATTGTGTGAATAATGGATGAGAAGAGTTTTATTTCTATAAGGGTTGCGATGGATTCACATGGTATTACTTGAATGATTTCAATTATAGAAGGACACTTTCAGGGGAAAGTGTAACAAATGGAGAAATATTCAAATTAAATTTCACCTATGGTTTAAATATATAAATAAAAAATTTACTATGTATGTTCATCTGGCAATCCGACCATTATATCTTCATTTAAACCCCAGATAAATCTATTTTAACATTGTCTCTTTATTATGTTTTTAAAGTTTTCAACATTAATTATCAAACAAAAATTATTGTGAATGTAGTAAAATATATTAAGTGTGATTATTAATAATATCAATAAATTTACTATATTCTATCTCTAAAATTTAAAATTTTTAATTTTAATATAATATTGAAAAAATAATTGAAAACCCATTTTTTTAAAATCACTTTAATAGATAAAATAAAATTTGAAGCCATTATATACATTTCAAAAACCATGGTAATAATTTTAAAATATTTTATGGAATATATAATAAATTTATTTAATTGACAACTTCATTATATATATATATATATTAATTCAATTTACAATTAAAAATGCTCAATTAATAAAGAAATCAATTTTTTTATAATTGTCTTTGTATGTCATAAATCCAACATATTCCAAAATCATGTATAACATTAGTTCATATATAATAATAATATTATTTCTTATAAAATAGATTTTTTTTCTTTAATATAAAACTAGAAAAATAATGGGAATTCTTATTTAGTAGATTTATTTAATATAAATGATAGTTTTATGAAAATAGGTATATTTTATTATTCATTAAAAATAACTATTTTTATAAAAATTAGAAAAATTATATTTAAAATAACATTGAAATTATTTTATCAAAATTTATATTAATTAACATAAATAAAATTTATAAAATGCATGTAATTAATTATAATATCTAGGAAAAACTAATTGGAAATCATTTTTGATGAAAACAAACATATAATTATAAAATGACATCATTGAAAGTTGATTACTTATCTATTATTTATTCATATATTAAATTTAATTATATAAAACCATTACAATTTTTTTCATAATTTGGATATTCCTTTCATGCAAGAAATGTAATAGGTACTTTATAAAGATAGAATTTAAAGAATACTTATTTGATTGTATATCGTTGTTCAACAAATGATCGGAGCTGCATGTTAAGAACAATATTGAGCATAGTTTTATTTTACACATAATTTTTTGGGTTAAAATTATCCCATATAAAATAATCTTCCTCCTTAAAATTTCTCTCTATTTAATAATGGTTTAAAAAAATTCAAAACATCTTTATTTAAAGATAAAATTAGTGGGAATTAAAAATATGGTTATAAATAAGAATTATATATTCCAAAGTAATAATGCATAATGATATATAACATATTTATGAGGAAGTTAATGACTGAAATATATAAATTGTTCAGTGGTGAAAAATGACTTATTATTCTAAAATGGTTTGAAAAAGAAAACAATATATTTTCAAGATTCTATTTCTATATGTTATGGATTTTTTTAATTTCAAGTGAGAAAACACAATAAAATAATCTTACATGATTTCATTCCATTTCATAATAATGATTTCATTATTTGGGTTATTTTAAATCAATTTCAAATTCTATCATGTTTATTACTACAATAAATAAATACTATGAAAATAGTTTTCCATGATTGAAGCACTGAAATTACCTTTTTACAATTCATAATATCCATAAATGGATAAAAATTCATTGGATTTACCATTATATATATATATATTCCAAAAAAGATAGTATAGTTTATCCTATGTAGATATCTATTCATATAATGAATTAATACATTAATCTCTAAAAACACAAAAACGAAACTGCATTTTCATGTTAATGAATTCCATAAGTAATTATCATTAAAACTCCTTCAATTTTTTTCTAACCAAATTCAAAACTAAAGAATATCTGCTAATTTTGATCACATATTTTTTTCAAAGATAAAATTTTACATTTATCCCAAATAAACACATTTTTTTTCATAATGTAAATCAAAAAACACATGAATATCATCTACACATGTTATAATGTGTAATTAGAATAATTTAAATCACTAAAAAACCTAAAAAATATGTCATTCCAAACATTTTCATTATCCTTATTCCTAAAATAAAGTCACGAACTATCCAAAATTTTCCAAAGTAACAAAACATGCAATAATAATCATCAATGTTAACATAAATCACATTTCCAAAAAAATTAATAATTAATTTCAAGGTCACCAATAATATCTAATTAACTTAATCAATGAATATCAATTATTTATCCAAACTAAACAATATTATATCATTATCAAGCACATATTATGGGTTATTTTCTAATCAATAATAATCATATAAAAAATATCACCTCAACTGTATATAATATTTTTAGGTTATTGTAACCATTCAATATCTGGTCTCTTATTCGTAATGAAAAATAGTTGGAAAATAATCAATTGAGGTTTCATAACTATTATATCCAAAATATAATTGATAAAACATTTATACAACATGATTCTTGAATCTCAGTATATAAAAACATTTATCATTCCCATTCATTCTAAATAATTTATCAATGTGTAATTTTTTTATTCTTAATACATCTATCCTATAATATGAAAATAAAATCAAGTATTAAGATCACCAACATAAATTTATTTATTAGTTTAACATAAAAATACAATAATAATAATTCATACCTATCATATGTAATTCATAGTCTCTTTCACATCAATTATAATATTTTCACTCATACAAAATTACATATACCATTATCACGCTCTCCCCCTTGGACATAAATTCTCACAATTCCCTTATTTTATGTTATTCCTGTGTTTTAAAAAAATGGGATTTTTGGAAATTAAAATAGATTGAAAATGTATTTAAAATTGATTATTGACAAGTGTGTAAAATTGTAAATGATTTGTTTCATGGAAGAAGGGTGTTTCCCTTGAAATTCATTGTAGGTATTTTTTAAAGTGGTGGTTTGTGTGGCATCTATAAAATATTTGACCACAATCGATTCCTTAGTAACATAGTCGACAGACTTGGACTAGATTTCTAGTGACTCATAAGTGGAAATGACATGGTTTCTGTTTTCTAGATTGAGTATGTCAACTCGAACTAAAAATGGATTATGATTGTAGACCAAAAGATTATAGGGGTATCCCCTAATAATTGTGAGTGCATGATAATGCTGATGGTAGTGGTTTCGATAGAACATTTTCACATAGATTTTAGGGTCCTAGAATTCAACATTAACTACTTTTTAAATAAGGATATACCCATGGTGCTCTAAATATCATGTTGATAATATAGAATGTTTTCTTATGTCATCATATAGAGGACCCTGTGTTTGTGTGAGCTATTTATAAAATCACATTTTTTCCTTTATGCAAGTTGTTAAAATGGTTTTCATTTAGAGTTTTCATTTTTAAATTGTTTACTCATAAATTTTTTTTCATATACTTATTTTACAATATTTTACATGAATAATCATGGTAGATTTTCTTTTAAATGTTTTGTCATGGAACGTTTTTATCTTGGTGGCAGCCTACTGGGATTCAGATCAAACCCTCTATACACCCTTGGGTGTATATTGATCATGTTACACTTTTTTTCTTGGAAGAGGAATGTTTTTCATTGGTGGTGGTATGTGTATCTAGTAGTCTCTCCTTTCTGGACAATTGTGGTGGGGTCTTGAGGATGCATCTTCTCTCATCTCTTTGAGGATCATGATATTTTTGTCATATATTTTATTTGTAGTTCATTTTATTTTTCTTCATTATTGTACAAATAAAATTCTGTAAATTTTGTCTAGACTAGTTTATCGTGTGTTTTTAGTTTTGGTATAATATTACTATTGATTTTTTATTATTTTTACATTATGTAAATCATTCTCATGTTTTAATATTAATACTTGAGAACTTGATTCAAGACAGTGCAGATCAAGAATGACATTCAGTTCATGCCTTGGGGATGGTCTAGCATGAGATCAGATAGAGACCATACAAGGTTAGTGACACATAAGGGAATGAGGTCATGAAATTAACATTTGAAAATCATACATAAAATTTTACTTATCATAAAAAATAATCATGGAATAATTATATAGTAATTATTAAAACATGAATCCTAAGAGAATAAAATGTCATGGGAAATTATTGTATAACATTATAATAAAAACATGACATAATAGAGTGAAATAATGTTTGGAATAATCATAATCATATATATATTAATTATACTCTATTGACCAAGATATTAATTACATTTTAATCACGTTCTTACCACCTATGTACCTGCTTGAGGATGGGGATAACCTCCCATATTCCATATTTTAAGATTTGTAATTTTTCATGTGTAACACTTATTCCAATAATAATTTACTCATGACTAAATCTATTAGAGGGGTAAAACAAACACACGAATCCCATAATCATAATCCTTTAATATATATTACAACAACCATGAAAATATTTTTCATTTCATCATAGCTTAACACATGTAAAATTAAATGAGTGTCGTAAATATTTGTTAGTTATAATAAAAAATCATCCAGACAACCTATTAGGATGGTATAATAGAATTATTAATATTGTTAATGATAATTAACATCAAAGTATGTATTCATAGATGAAAAATTATATTAACTTATTACACAAAATTTTCATTAGTAAAAACAATTTTCATTTCAGAATTCACAATATTGAAATATAATAATTTGAAGAAAATTTAAAAGAAATTTTCCTATAAAATAATCATACAAACATTTTAAAAAATCTTTAATTAAAATTGAAAACATGATGGTAGTAAAATAAATCCATGTGAGGGATATTAATATAAAATAACCTTTTAAATTATTTGTAAAAATTAAAATGCACATATTTATGAAATTTTTAAGAATATTCAAATAATTTATTTATTTAAATTCAATAATAGGTAATAACCCGTTAGATAAACATTATTAAATTATAAAAATATTATTAAATTAATTTTAAATAAGTATATATATAGAAAAAATGAATCATAAACAAAGAGATAAATAATTTCAATTATCCTTGAAAACATTTATTATTATGTTGTATACATAAATAGAGGAAAAATAATAGAAAATTATAATCAAAAGAAATATCAATAGGAGAAAACAAGAATAGTAATAGTGAGAGATATATCATATAATTTTTTCATCTAAAATTTATGCATAACCACTCCCTTTAAAAATGATATATCACGTAAAAACCTAATATTTTGATATCTTCTGAGTTGTAATACCCATGATTATAAAACAATCACATGAAACATTGAATAAAATGAAGATATAGATAATAATAATTCCTTATATAAATAGTGTATCTTGATTAAACTCATAAAATAAGACTATTATATAATATAACATATGTCCGAAAGAAGAAAATATAAGAAAGTATAGCCCCATCAATTAGAAAAAATTTGAATAAATTACATTGGGAAGACATAATTTTAAATTTTAAATAAAATAACATGAATTTTTATGGATACATAATAAAAAATGTTAATGTATTAATATATAATCCATATAAACATTAATAGGTTCGTAACATTAAACACAACATGATGAATCAAATTTGAGATGAAGAACCCTGAACATTAGTCTGACTTACATTATATGCATGAAAAAATCATGTACATGGAATTTAAATTTATTATAATTATATATTAGAACCATATTCAGGTTAATTATACCATATATTTTAAAATTTTAACAATTAAATTACACATTTAATTATAATTATTTATTTAAATCAATTTTTTGTGGGATATATTTTTTGTTTTTCATATAGATTTTAGTTCGAAAATTATGATCCTTACACATTGATCATATTTCCAATATATCAAAATAGTAACAATTTCATATTTATAATATTTAATCATTATACAAAATTTTATAGACATTCATATAAATTAGTTATTGAAAATGAATTAAATGACACTGTGGATACGGTAGCTCATACTTATGCATGAGTATTGTTTCCCATTTCTCATTCATAGGACGAGATGTATCGTTTAAAATAGTTAACATTTATGAAATAATTATTTTATGGTAATTAATATCTAAAAATAGAAATTAAATCAATCATAATAACCCACCGATAAATTTGCTGATGGAAACTGAATAATATCATAATGTGGAGGTGGTAGTCCACATAATGAACAAGCAATACATTCATTTTGAATCTGATTTAATTGTGGTGGGAAATTTATATCCAGTTGTCATAATAATATATACATATATAATAATGATAACTGATTTATCATGTTACTATTGATTCAACATAATAGGAAATAAAATTAAAAGAGTCTGGTTATGATTTATACCTCTTCGAGAGAGACTGCACGTGGCTTACCCCATAAACCAGAAATAATGTTTTTAAAATAATAATATAAGGTCTGAGATGATTTCAGGTAATAAATAAACGTTTTTTTATGTTTATTGTGGATACATATTTCTCATATTTTTGTTAATATTGTAGTGGAGTAGTTTATCTTTTATAAGTGATGTGAATGACACACATGGAATTTGTTAGAAGATGTCAGAAAGATATTTCCAATTTTGTGAAAAAGATGAAAGAACTGATAATTAACAAAATATGATGTAATATATTTTTTATATTTCTGTAAAAATAAAACATTATAGTATTTTATATAGCATGGTTATGATAATCTCTTCATTTTACATATAAAAAACTCAATTTAACCTTCACTATGGTAACCAAAATTTAATGTTTTTATTATTATTTATAATAGATAATTAAGTAGGATCTATTAAATTTAATAAATAATTCATATTAAAACATTTTAATCCATTATAATAGATTTATATTTTATAATATTTAGAATTTAATTTTCAATAATCGTGAAAAATTACATGAAATGTAGTTTTTAAAATAATAAATTTTAATAAAAAAACTGAATTTGATTTCATTCATTTCATTTTAAAATCAATAAAATAAACACTATTATACTATAGTTGTTATAAAATCTATAAATTTAATTAAAACTATTAATAAATAGTGATTAATTTAATTTATTATGAAGTTAACACCTTGTGATCATTAATATTATTTTTAGGAAAATGTGTTTTAAGGTCCAAAATGAACATATATAAAAATCAAGTATAATAATTATTCCTTTGTAAATAAATAAATTATTTAAAATCATGTTAGTATTTCTTTAATTTACTATCATATTCATAATATAATATTTTTAATGAAATAATTTAATGAAAATAAATTTAAATTTTACAAAAATCAGATTTCTTTCACAATTTACAGAAAAATAAATCATTTTAAAAAACCAAATAAGTCATGAAAATATAATACTGACGTGATTATTTAATTAATTATATTAATTACCTCTAAAAAATGTATTGAAATTTTGGAAATTCATTTTTTTAGCTGTATAATTCAATTGAAATATTTTTTGAAGAAATCAATTTCATGAAGCACAAACTAATTATAATTAAAATTTAGTACTTATAATTTATATATTAATAAATATATAATATTATATAAAACAATTATAAATATATGATATAATTAGGTTTTTCCAATTAATACGTCCAATTCAATTTGATGGATATAATAGTAACATTTTTATAATTATATTTCTATTACGTATAACAGATCCATTTGACCTGGGTATTACATGTTAAAAATATACTGATCATAATATTATTTTGAAATCAATTTTAAAGGATATTCATTCTAGAATCACAACTTTAAATAAATATTTTATTTTCAATATATATCATGATAATCAAGGGTTCAAAATGTGGATATTTTTTATTAAATCTCAATGGTATAGAGGGAAAATAAAATTTCCATTAAAAATGGGGTGTGGGAAACATAAAGGACACATGAAATAACACATAATATGGTTCATAGAAAAAAATAACATTTATTTTAAGTGAATGTATTTACATTTATGTGAAATAATATTACAAAATTATTATATATATTAATAATGTTCATATTAATTTGAAAGTTAATTACAACAAAACAATAAATAATTTTGGAGTGAAAAGGCCATGAAATCATTAAAAACAATTTTATGATGAATAAATTTCCACTTTCATGATTATATTTCTATAATTAGGTGTCTATTTTACAATAAATATAGATAAAATGATAAAATGTACATAATTTATTACAATTTCATAAGAAAAATTTCCTCATTCGGTTGTGCTTCAATTAATTTCAACATCAATTTAATCTGTAACTCCAATAATAAAATATTTTATTTTAATTTTTGATTCCCTAATAACAAAAATAAACAATTTTTATATTATATTTTCCATAAAATTATAGAAATTCATACCTTATGTATCTATATATTTAATAATTTCAAAAGTGTATGAAATAATTATCATATACAGATAAATCATCATATGATGAAATAATACATTAATCACTAAAACATAAACAATAACACCCAATGTCCAACATAAATGAATAAAAAATATTTAATTTTAGAACTAAAATATCATATCTTCGACTAAATTCCAAACCAACAAAATTTGTAATATTTTACAACATATTTTTCCCCATTATCAACATTAATATTTTCCCCTAACAATGTAATGATGCTCATAATGACTGACACCAAACAAGTGTATACCTTATTCACTTATTTTCTTAAAAATTAAAAAAACGAATTTATATTTATTCCTAAAATAAATGAAATTACAATTCGATAGTTTAAATATCTCTAAAATATTAAATAAAATTTATCGAATCTATCATAATGATCATTGTTATCAAATGTTTAATTATTTTCAAGGTCACTAATACTATCCAGTTTACTTTATCATGATCAATCATCTTATTGGCCAACCTAAATATTGTTATCCCAATATATGACACAAATTAATGGTTAACTGTGCTTTAAATATAACATTATCAAGAAATCACTATTCTATGTTTTCAGTTCTATAAAACATATGCCTAAAAACACTTAATTAAAAACTACTTTATTACAATCCCTAGATGTTTCATGATACCTATAACTATAATATTGATGATATAATACATCTAGAATATAGCTATTAAATCCCAATAGATAAACACTTAAATAATTTCACATCATCATTAAACCATTAACTAACAACCATCTTAATCCATAATACTCTCTCTCTATTTTAAGAAATATAATTCGTGTCTTAAGATTAATCAACAAAAATTTAATTTTTTTTTCATTATTTATACATTATTTATAAATTTGAAATAATTCAAACATTTTAAAAATTTATTTTTAGTGGCTTAATAAATATATTTAAAACCTTGGCTCATATAATATTTTTAATCCTTTTCTAGAGTGTTCTCCTAATTTAATCGGTTTGTATAATTAAAATACGAATTAAATTTAAAATAATAAACAAATGTTGATTACTTTTTGGAACTGTGATTCCAAAAAGTAGCATTAACCAATATTTTCATTTTTAATTAGAATATTACCTCATTATGAATTTTTTTTCACACATAAACTATTTTCCTATTACATTGTGACAATTACATGAGTGATTATTTCACCATATTTTACCAGTATGAAGTTGAAAATTATTTCCCCCATGGGATTCACAATAAACTGTTTTTTCTATTGTGTTTTATTTAAAAATTATCCTCTATTCATGTTGTTAATCATTTATCGTGATACATATTTAGTTATAATCATATATATTTTTTATTTATTCTCTAATTTCATATATTTTATAATGACAAAAACCATAAAATCATCCAGCACATACATTATTAAAACAATTTTTCTCAGTTTCCCCCATTGGATAAAACCAAATAAATAATTTCAGAAACTATTAGAGTGATAAATAATACAATTACAAAAATATAGTATACAATATCTAAATCATGATACCTTATTTCAAATATATCACACCATATGTTTTTCCAAGTCCATCCATGTGAATATTCTATTTAAATCCTTTATAAGAGTTTATAGTGTAAATATTTATTAAACAATGAATATCACATAGGAGTGACTATCATGGTGCACAACCTTAGTCTGACTTATCATACACCAGTAATTATTGAGTTAATACAAAATTCTTCCCATTTAGAGTTGTTTCCCCTTGGTAAATCTTTTATAAAGGCACATCCTCTTACTACAAACTAGGAATGGATTCATTTTCAAGAAAAACTATGCTAGTTTATTTACTATAATATAGGTAATTATTCAATATGATGGCATACCATAAGGTTTATCTATAATTTTTTTTAATGTTATCCACAAAAAAAGAAAACTGTTATATAATACAAACTATATTACCCCAAAAATTACTTATAAAAATATTACCTAAATTAATATGAGTATTCATTACATTTCACAATGATATACTCTTAAAGAGAAAAAAATTATACTTTATTTTGAGACTATATATAGAATCATATTATTGATGGAATTTTCTTTCAAATCTACCAAAATTATTTCCCACATAGTACACTTCATAATGATACACTACTACAAAGAATTATTCATTACATGGGAAAAGGAATCATTAGAAAGGGTGATCATATATGTTTAGTAAGGGTAAACATGAGAGATATAAATTACTGATAATAAGTGACAAATAAGTTAATTAGAAATATATTACATAATGATATTTATATTATTAAATAATAGTAAAAATGCATATATTTAAACATAAAACATTTCATAATTCTCTGGAAATTTATAAGACATGTATCATAAAAGAATAAAATATCATCATCTTTATGAATATAATGTTGGAATAAGAAAATTTCATAATATAATGTCATATTAATAATAAACTAATTATTATATCAATAATATACATCAAAATATTCTTCACAAGATAGGCTTATGCTAACCACCCATGTAATGGCTTCATGCATGAGATAACATCATATTTACCATTTGTTGGGATTCAAATAACATGTAGTGTACCCTATATTTGGAATACTATTAGTAACCATTTATCATCTTCTCAGGTTAAATAAAAACCAAATTACATTTTCCCATATAAAATATAAATACATTCCTAATTTATTAGAGGTATATAACGGAACTACCAAATACATTATCATAATCCATTCATATGTATTCCACAAGATCATAAATATATTTACTAATTAATCACGGATTAACCCATGGAAAATAAAAAAACATTTATCAATATTTCATCATCATAATGAAATAACATATATCCCATGAAACTATTTTATAAGAAAAACAATTCCAATGGATTTCATAATTAAAAAATATTCTATTAAATAATCACATGAATATATCTGGAGGAAAATATACATTACATTTCTAAATCACTTAGTTAAAATATAATAATTTTAAAAAAAGGAAGAAATTTAATTTAAATGAATTATAAGAATAATTTAAAGGAAAATTCAATAAGAAGATAATTCATGATTGAACGAAAATTCATTTATGCGGTGTACATGAATGATATTCTATTAATATTTTTTGTAAATAGTAAGAAGTATATCCTTCAGGAAATGACATGAAAATTAATTTTAATCCATTTTATACATGTGGAATCATGTGTAAAAATGACTTCATACTTTCAAAAGGAAATGATAAAATGAATCATGATAACATTTTAAATAATATATTGATATGGAATAAAATATTTCCTGACTGAAGAGATAAATAATATTTGGTTTCCATAAAAACAACATTTTAGTTTCTTGACTACAAAAAGAATTGATACTAAAAAAACATATAATCTATAAATATTTCTCATGAAAAATAAAATAAATACTACTTTTTATTGATATTTTATATAATTTCATAATCCTAAATTTAAGTATAAATAATCATGATAAAAAAGTAATTGTAAGTAAAACCCTTTCTACATCGTTAGTATTATTAAAAAATATTTACCATGAAAATAAATCATAAAATAAATGATCTAATATTATTAAATTAATTATATTTTTTTATAAAAATTGTAAAAAATGTCAATATTTACAACATATAGAAGAATATAAGAGTATAAAATAATATATATCCCAATGTATAAAATTGTCGATAGAAAACCCCTACCACTTTATTAATATTTGAATCAAATACCAATGGATGAAAGAATTTCAATTATGATATAAAATTAAATGAATTATGAATGATAAAAAATATTACACATAAATGTATCATTATATATATATCATAACAAAAAAATAAACACATATCATCAAACATGTTTCAATGAAATGAAATTTAGACAAAGTACCTTCACCTCATGTATGAATTACATCGTAAGCGATCTATCATATGCTATAAAATTTTAAAATTTATTATAATAATATATCATAAACATATCCATTCCTATAATACAATATAAGTAATTATTATAACATTTAAATTTTCATTTGTTAATAAATATAATTTTTGTGTGATAACTTTTTTGTTTTCACCTGTGGTTTTGTTCAGTAGTTAAAATCATTTAAATTTAATAATTCATCCATTGAATATAATGTATTTATCATTTACTATGTATAATATATAATAATTATAATAAATTATATAATAATTCATATTATGTGGTGATGAAAGATGAATTAGGTCAATTTATAAAGATGATAGTTTGTAAGTACAGATGAGTGAGGATTTTCACATTTCAATGGATGCAACAAAGTAAAGGTAAATAATAAATCGCACCAATAGAATAATAATTACCTTATAAATATCATATCTATATATATATTAAATCTATCATAATAACCATCTCTACTAAATAGAGATAAATAATGAATAATATTCCTATTTGTAGACAATAATCCACTTATACGCATGAAAAACCATTCCATTAGAATAAATAATGGTTTGATAAAATCGTTGTGTACATATGATACTATATTTATTATGGTTCAATGAAAAATATGATTTTTTAGGTTTTAATTATAATTATTGTTAAATGAATATTGTTATGATTTATGCATTTTCTTTAAGAGGCCTTATATAGCTTACACTGTAATACATGAGTGATTGGTCCTAGAAAAATACGAAACAATATTGGATGAATGAAAGTAATGTATAATGGTTACAGATTAGGTATAATTAAATATAAATTGCATATATTTTATAAATAAAGGATGATTATAGTTTTCTTTTTATAAGTGAATAGTCAAACCGACATGGAATCACATAAAATATTTTTTAAATACTAGTTCAATTTTTTGTTAAATTGAAAAAATGAACATAGATTGAAATATATGGTAATATAAGGATTAAATAAATTTAAAAACCCGAAAATTTTAATGGTTTATGGTTAATTACATACCCTATATCTTTTCAAAAAATATATTTTTTACATTAAACGTGGTAACAAAATATTAAATTATCAACTATACAATAAGAACATGAAATAAGGTTACACGGTTAAATTATTTTCATAGTAGTGATTCAAACTATATAATCCATTTTAGTATAATAAATCAATATATTTGGTATAGTATAATTTTACATAATCTTGACAATTGCAATGAATACCAGATATTAGTAAAAATCCTTTTTTACACATAAAAAATGATTTATATACATTAAATTCATGTTAAAAACAATAAAATTAATATAAAATCATTAGATTAAATATAAAATATTAAAAAATTTAATAAAATAATAAAATAAAATAATTTAATTTAACTTACTATGAAAAAACACCTTCACTGCATAAAAACTATTTTTACGAAATTCTTTTTTAAAGTCCAAAAATTTACCACATACCGAAATCAGGTATAATTGTAATTGAGATTTATTTAATAATATTATTTATAATTTAATTCTTATTTTTAAACATAATATAAAATACAGAGAATAATTTTAATATTTAATTACATTATAAAATTAAAATAAATGATAGTTTCATAACATTATTTTCCACTTTCCACTAAAAAATATACCACTTAATAAAAATAGAAATTCTAACCATAATATAATATTTAAATGACTATAAAAAAAATTATATTCATACCTACAAAAATATTTCAAAAAATGATTGAAATAATTTATTTTTTCTATGAATAAAATTTAATATAAGTCATTTCGAATGGAATCATAATTTTGAGGCATCAAAAGTCTTTACTAAAAATTTAGTACATATCTATTATTCATTAATATATATATATATACATTATAAAAAACATAAAAATATAATATTAGAATTTTTTTATTCTTATTAAAAATTAAAAATTAATGGATATGTAATTTGTGTAACATTTGAATTAAATAATTTTTATCAAATATATTAGTTTTCAAAATTCTCGATGTTACGTGTTATAAAAGCTATTGAGAATAATATTGTTTTAAAATTAATTTTCAGGGTTTTAATTAAAAAATTATGTGAATTATATATGGGAGTATATTTTTGCACCATTATGGTGATATGTTGATAAATTTTATAAAATATGTTTTTTTGATATATCTGCTTCTCGAATTCATTAAACCTTTTGTTCTGTAGACTATCTATTTATTATTAGTGGCAATTTTTAACTTTTAGAAGCAATTTAAAATAAATATATTTTTAACTTGGTTAATAACACATGTAATTAAATAATCATTTTGTAGTATATGTTCAAATCATAAAACCCATGTTTTCAGGTTTAAGTAACCACACATATATGTTTGGATATTAATTTATTTATTTTTCTATATTTTCATAATACATAAAGAAGTTTATTATTTTTTTAATTAATTATATTTGATATAATAACATGAAGAAGATTTGATATTGATTTTTTCTTCATTTACACAACCCATACATTCCATATAATAAACAATGATCCATTTAAATTACTATATTATTTTTATTTAATCATCATTTAAAAAATATAGAATATGAGGTGCTGAAGAAATAACTATTGACAATGGAACCTTAACAAAACAAACATAGAATGATCAGAACTACCAACTTCTACCAGTCGATATAAATAATAACTAACTATTAAATAATTAATAATGGAATATTATGTTTTATTAATAAATAAAATAACAATTTTTTAATTTTTTTAAAATTTAAAAAAAAATTATTCTTTATTAAGGGAGTCTGATTATGTTTAGAGAATTCAAGAACTAATTTTAGGGGGACTATTCATTAAATCATTTTTTAATTAGAAAACTCTCTATAAAATACAAGATCATTATTATTTATATAATTTCATTAAAATACAATACCATTACTTGTTTCGCATTGTATTTTTCATGTATCTTTACATAAAATCTGCAGAACATTAGAAGATGAAAAATAATAGTTCTCCATTATTTATGTTTCACAATTTTCGACTTTCTCCCACACATTTATTATATATTATTTATATATATATATATTCCTTTGAATGTTTTCAAATTATTCAATGATCATTTAATAACTATTAAATCCATTATCCTTCCATTGGACTTCATTTATCCATATTTTCCTTAATACTAAAATATTTAAAATAAAAAGATATTTTCCCATTAATTTCAAAATCATCCTTTTCTTTAGGTTAGAAACTAGTGATCTATGTTTGTAGTTTTATATTTAATAAAATTTATTCCCCCCTGGTGCTATATTTACTCTCACTATTTTGATAGAATTATTATTGATGTCCTAATATTTATCTATTTTGATGTATTTTTGATATAATTTTCATATTACCAAATATAATTTATTGACATGATCATTCATGAACGTTTATAGATTATTGATTGTGTTGATTTTCATTTGTAACACATATTTTTTTATATATTATTAGTTTTCTAATGGGCCCAATAATAAATATCCCCTCACAATTTTTAGTATATCATCTCATTTATGTGACTCCTGTTTATATTCATTAGGTATTTAAATTATTCAACTATGTAATTCATATCTTTATGGTTATCAATGAGTTATACATTAGATATCCATTGAATACTTTTTTAATATTTATATTTTATTTTTTATAATAATTAAAATTTTATTTTTCTAATCCTATTTCATGTACCATTCATATGTCTTTCAACAAACATGGTTTCGAAATGTCAATATTTCTTTTTCATACCATATAGTCATCAATGAATATTTAATTTCTGTCCTCTTTGAATTTCCTATTTCTAGGATGTTAGCCCAATAATTTCTTTGATTACGTGTTTCCTTAGGATTTCATTTGTTTTGAAATGTCTATGGGGTAATTTGGTTTGAATAATTTCTTAGAGAAAAGTATTTCATAATATGTAAGTAGATGAATATATTATTTACATTGATATATACTCACATTTGGGTTCTATGTGTTTTCTATCAATGTGATTGAAACCCCCAAATTTAAAATATTGGAAAATTATATTTTATATCATTTTTGACACACAACATCGAGCACAAACAAACCACACATTATAATTATTTTAAATTCAATATCTTCAAAAGCTGGTGGACCATAAACCCTGAGTCGATGTGGGCTATAGTATAGTAACATAGAAATTAAATTGGATGTTATGAATATTAATAAATAACTAATAATGATTATATGATATAATATATATATATATATATATATATATATATATCAATATATATATCAATAAAGACAACATTGGTTATCTATTTTTTTATATAACATAAGAATCATTTAAATGAAAAATAAATGTTTTCTGAAATACTGCATTTATTTCTAAATGAGAGTTTAACCTCACATTAAGAACATAATTAAAAATTATTTTTTTCCAATATTAGAAACATTATTTGTAAAATATAAATTAAATTGATAAATAATATTATAAAAATTATCTTTCGGGGAATTTTATCGATTTATTTGAAATATTCCATTTTTTAATGAATAATGAATAATACTGAATATTATGAAAAAATACATTTTCAATTATTTTATTTATAATGAAAAATTATATTTAGAAATTTTTTTAATGCAAAATTAATTGAATATTATATTAGTTAATCCTATTTATTTCATTTTAATAATTTTCATCATGAATTTTAATTTAAAAACATTGTATACTTTTAAACACATTCTCGTTAAAAATGAAAATTCATTTCCCTTATTTTAGATTAATCATAAATTAAAATTTTCTATATATGTGAATCGAATTTTGAAAAAAATTATTCCATTTTTGTAATTATGATTATTTACATTAACTAATATAGTCAACATAGTTTTTGACCAAAATGAATATTGAAAAATGAAAAAAATTAAAAATCGTGGTAAAGGTAAAAACAAAGTTACACGTAGTTAACCAATGAATATTAGGGTTTAAAATGACCTATAAGAATTTTCATGTCACATTATGATATTTTATGAAATATATTATTTCAAATTAACATATACTATTTAATAATTTTTTATAATAAATGCATAGTCTTGAGTGCATTATACGCAACACCATGATTATCTTATGTTTCATCCAGCTTCAGTTTTCATTGATAGCGTTTAATACAATAAAGGCCATATTTTATAAAAAAAATATAATATTAATATTTAATAATATATTTATCGCTATTCTACTGGAGTGGAGTGAATGAGTAGAATTTACTAAATTATGAAAATTTTGTTTACACATGTTTATGTAATGAATTAATTGGTGAAAAGTTAATTAGAAATTAAAATGAAAATGAATTGAATATAAATTATTTAATGACCCATGGTGGTATAAAAAAAATTAACATATGATTTAATTTAATTTGTTATTATATATTATTGATATACTAAACAATCAAAATTATTATTATTTTATTATCTCCTATCATTTTTAAAAGTCCATTTTGTACCATCACCATTGATAATATATCCAATGAATAATGTTCATATGATTAGAATAAATGTAGGGTTTGTAATAAATCCAATTGACACATAAAAATAATTGATGGGATAAAAAAGTATGATTTTACCATATACATCCCATTTATTAGAGCTTTTGTGGTAGATAGTATCACCGGTATTTTCCCTTAACCAATACCATAGTGATTTTCTATAACTTAATCATGTGTGAAGCCATTTAAGTGAGAAGTTCAAGCTCATTGAGATCACATCAAAAACCATGTATGATGAACGACCCCATGAATGTATCATTATCACGCACTTTACCCATATGAATATTTTCAATGTAATCAACTAATATGTCTAAATACCATAACAATAATATTATTTATATTATATTTCAACAGAATAATGGTTATATTTATTTATTAATGTTAATTTATAATCAATTTTAAATTTAATTCAATAAAGCACAAATAGAATTTTTTGAAGATATTCTATTTTAATTAGGTTGTATATTTTTATGAATTAACGTAATTTTAAAATAATTATTATTTTAATTAAATTTTATTGTAATATAATTTTATTAAATATAAATTATCACGTAATTTTTATAAAGTTAAATTTGAATTTTACATGGAATAAAAAACTATTATTGTCAAAAAACAAGACATTTTAAAAAAATGTTTATTCAATTTTACAAGATAAAATTAATATATTTATATGATTATTTTGTTAAAATGAATAATTTATTTTGAATCAAAATTTCAGAATTATCATATGATGATGTTTTTATAATTTTTGATACATTCAAATTTTAAAGTAAAAATTAATTTCACTGTAAATTTATATTGGATATTATTACATCATAATGACCCAATAATGATGAATATATAATATAAGGTGTATCCACAACCATATATATATATCCCATTAAAAATAATGTAATTTTAGGTTTTTTATTAATTGGTAAATGCCTTTAAGAATCCTGAAAATCCAATAATATATTTTATGGTTAAAAACAATTTATTTATAAAAAAACTCAGTTCCATGTCAGTAAGATTATTATTTAAATAAGTTCAGACTATATAAATATAAAATAATGGAATACACTACCCTTTTTCATAAACCATGGTAAATAACAAAATTATATTTTTTATTATGTTATTATATAGCATCAATAACCTATGTTTGAGATCTAATAAATGACACCCTTCTCTTTTCCTATATAAAATCACCCATGCTCCATTTTATCATCACTAAAAAACATTTTAGAATGTACTCTCTAAGCCATAAGCAATCAATAGTCCTCCCAATGTTCCCCCAATAACTCAATAAGATCCTCCAATGATGTTTAAATCACACTCTCAAGATAAGGTATCTCCCACTCTACACTATCCTATCAAGGAACACTTTTTATGTTATGTATATTCATTTCCATTTTTTCATGTTAAAATATGTTATTCTAAATTTCCATTACTTTAATTTTCTTTTCAAAAGGACTGAATATCCATTTTACAGTCATTATTCAATCTCATGAGCCTTTACGTACCCTCATTACGAAGACTAAATATAGTAAAAAATATCAAACTCTCCTTTCATTATCATGAAATTATTTTATATTATGTATCATAATATAAATTTTATCATATTGGGATTTGTTCTTCCATAATCCCATGACATTAAATTGTACTTATAAATGATGATACATCCATTTCAATCTAATATTCATTCCAATGATCCTTTAAGTACACAAGATACAAAGCTGAAATTAGTAAGGGATCTCCCACACACTTTTTTATTCATGTGCATATTTTATATTATGACTCCTAAATTGAATTTGACCATTTTGGGGGTCTATTTTTCTATATACCTATAAATTAAATTTTTATTCTTGTTAGTGTAGAGACATCCCTTACTCTTATTAATTCCTATAATGAACTATTATGTACATCAGTTACAAAAATGAAATTTTGTATTGGATCCTCTTATTCTACTCTTTATTCAAGATTCTGTATTTTTTATACTTATTATCTCCATTTCATCATCTTGGGATATGATCTTCCATATTCCCCTTACTGACTGTTTGATTCATAATTGATGAGATATCCATTAAAATATCATTATTCCCTCTCATAAAGACTTATACACCCCTGTCATGATATAGAAATTTCATAACGAAATTCCATTCCAAAAAATTCGGTTATGTATTGTGGTACCCATTTCTTATCTTTGGTGTTATACATTTTGAATGCATATTACAAATATTAAGGACATAAATTTATGTATTGAACACTTGTTGATCATGTAATACGATGTGATGATATATGATTCCATGTAATATGATATATGTGTCACACATATGAATGAGAATGAAATTAATGTTATAGATTTTTCAGGAAATATATAATGATCTAATGCTTTGGGTAATCGATTTATCACGAGATCTTATTCATGTGACTATGGAGTGAACCTAATCAATCCCAATAATTTATCCATTATAATTTCATAGCACTTATTCATGAATTTTGTTAATGAATCAATTTTTCCGTTGTTTCCACCATTCTCATGTTTCTTTTATGTTATCATGCTATATCAAACCTCATTGTTCATTTTTATTTTTCTCAACATTTTTATCCCCCATTGATATGCCTATGTTATAAAATGTATTAATTTTTTCATGTTATTCCATGTTTACTCTTGAACTAGTTTTATATCTTACAAATTTTTTTATTTATTTCCCCAGGTTATCGCATTCACTTTTATGTATGACAAAATAATATGATCGTGCTAAGGATATTTTCTATATATATAATGTAATATCTTTTTGAATTTGTCATGTAATTTAACAAAATCCAAAAAAACATGACATTATGATCAATTTGTTTGATTTATATGTAATTTTATGTCATAAATAATTATTTATTTCGTATTAAGGTGAAGGGTTTTCATCGTTGGTATCAAATAATGGTTTAGTTTTTTATTGGATTAAGAATATAAATATCCAGCGAAAGTCTTATGGATAACTCTAGTCATAAGAATGATTCCCTAAATTTTGGTACTGTGTTGATTAAGTGGTTTCCACACAAATACATTCCAATATTTATACTACAAGTCGATGTGTATCTTTAATAGAATTACCTAGTTGTAAAACCAGAAAACACTACATTGATCTAGAATCAATCAGGAACTCATGCATGACGACATTCCATAATTAACACCTAGTTTTACACTCCAAAGGAATATGCATAGGTAAATTCATAAGAAAATTATGAACCATTATTAGTGGCACATAAATTAACAATGTATTTATATTAGAAAATATATCATAGATAAAATAGATTGAACCATAAAATTTATAAGGTAAGGAATAAATTTCACTTAAAAAATATTCCTTTAATGTTATTGGTTTCAAATTTATGTGTTTAATAGTTTGAAAATTATCATCCCTATGTCTATCATAGATGAAGTAAATGAATAGAATCATAAATAATAAGTCAATGTTATGGGTATCATCCACATTTATACACATTCCTTCATATAACTCATGTTTAGTAGAACTATTCATACACCACCAATAATTATGAATATACAGTTCTCTATAAAAATGGTAAATCCAATAATTATTTCTTCCTAAGTATACAACTCCTCATCTGTCAAAATTTGTGGGATGAACAACCTAGTGTACTATATGATTCCCACTATAGTGAAATTTTCTAAAATTATGTATATGGATTGTATTTCCCAATATATGTGAAACATTAATTTCCTTGAAATGTAAATCACTCTATGTATCATGAATAATACTGCAATTCTGTATATAAACAGGGAGGAGATTGAGTCTTCTTTAGCACCAACATCTTATTAATGGATATTATTTCTTTATGAGAAAGTTAATATATCTCAAATTATTTTTCTATGGAAAATATCATCCATGAATACAATAAAATTGTTAGTGAACAATGTGATGTGTATCTCATAGAATTGTATATTTTTTCCTAGTATTGATTTCAATTTTCAATTGTGCTTATATCTGCAGTGTTACAGCTATCCAAATAAATATATAGAATTTCTATTGTAGGTCATGATGATCTTAGGAAACCAATATAGGATAATCTATATAAAGGGTTCATATTCGCATGTGCTTCACTATGGGGTGTATCAGTACTACTCTTCAAGAATAAGGATGAGTCAATACACCTTTTCAATGATTACCTTATGATCAAAAAGTTATTTATGAATTAAAATTATACATTAAAATGGATTTATGACTTTTTTGAAAATATTAATTGATCTCAATAATTTTCTATGGTAGATATTTGGTATTAATATTTTCAGTTACCATTCTAGAAAAATTATATCCACCAAACCTCATTCTGTATATGTTATGGACACTATGATTTCCTAGAAATACCAATCGGACTCACTAATTCTCCAGGAATATTAATTGAATTGATGAATATTGTCATTAGAGATTACCTAGACAAATATTTATTGTATTTATCTAATGTATAGAGAATGTGAGTTCTAGTTGAAAGACGTCTCATTATTGTAAAATATAATAACAAGAAAAGGGATATATGGGGACCCATCAATAAATTGTCTAATTTATGGATCGTTGAGGCCTATAATGTTGAAAAATATCTGTACTTTCCATGGAATTCATGGGTTATTTCATTGATATTCATGAAATCTCTAATTATAGTTAAACCCTATAACAAATATAAAATAGAAGGGAGTCTTGTCTCAATAGAATGATGAGTCTAAAGACATATTCATGTAGTTTAAAATGTGTTTTATATAAGTACCTTAAATTACAGTACCCACATGTAGAGAAAATTTTATAGTATTCATTGATGATTTGAAAAATATATTGGTATGTGCGATAATAACGAATAAAAAACTGATATCCTATAATTCAAGGAAATTTATGGTTCATGTACAGAACTACAAAATCTGTAATCTAGAGTTGTTTTATTGATCTCCACACTGATTTTTTTGGAAATATCTCTTTTCAAAAAAGTGTTAAATATATACAGATCATAATATCTATAATTAAAAATTCCCAGAGGAAGAGTTAAATATGTGAATGTGGAGATGGTTAGATCTGATGAAGGATAATGGCTACTAAATCCACAATCATAATAAAAAATCTATTAAATTGGTATGAGATATTTGTAGAGAGGATCATTAAAATTTATCATTGAAGATAATTGAGAAGGATATGGTCTTATTAGAATGAAAGTTGATTGATAGGGGAATCATAATGGAATGAAAATATTAAATCATTTCACAAATTATTTCTCAACCATCCCTTCTAGAAAATATAAATGATACTCAAATTTATGATATTGGATTTCAAAAGAATGTAGAAGCCAAAATAAAGGTAAATTCCTGTGTGATCAATTTTTATGAAGATGGAGTTGTAAGATTTGGGTAAATACTATTTGTAGCATCAAATTTTGATATAAAAAATGATATGTTGATTGATTCATAAATTTGTACCATCTCCAACCATACAAGGACTAAAATTATGTATTGAGATCTATGAGAGAGATGTTGTTGAAGAAATATGAAAAAGGATATAATGGAATGTACAACAAGTTGTCTATACTGTCAACAAGTGAAGTAGAATGGGAAAAATATGGGTGGATGATGCAACAATTACCCATACCTACATGGAAATGGGAAAACATCACCATAGACTATTTCACTTGTATTAAAAAATCATAAAGATGAAATAATTCTATATGGATTATGGTGGATTGACTTACAAAGACACATCACTTCATTATAATTAATGAAGACTTCTCACATGATAAACTTTCAAAGATATACACTTGAAAAGTGGTGAGGATACATGGAATACCACTATCGATTATATTATATTGAAATCCATGATTTACCTCAGTGTATTAGAGGAGTATTTATCATTATCTAAAAAATGAGTTGAGATTCATCATGTCTTATCACCATATAACTGATGGCCAATCTAAGTGGACTATCCAAAAATATAAGGACATGATGATATCATGATCAATTGAAATCAAAGGTGGATGGGATCAAAATATTCCCCTGGTAGATTTCTCATAAACTAATAGATTCCAATCAAACATCGAAATTTCTCTCTATGACGTTATTTATGGAAAGAGGTGCATAACACCTACATGTAGGAATTAAGTAGGGGGATGAAAACTATGAGGCCCAAAAATGGTCAAAAATGGTAAAAAGGTCAATACCATTAAAGATCACAATAGGCCTACTCGGAGTCAAAAAAGTGATCTATGATGAGAAACAATTATGATACCCAGAGCAAGTGTTTGGAGACATGTTATTCCACTGTATATATCCATGTAATAAAATCATTAGAATTGGGATGAAAAATTATTATTCCATGATATATCAGTCTATTTGAGACCGTTGATCACAATTTATCGTTGTCCTATCAATTAGAACTCATACATATCCTATCTCAAGTACATTATGTATTCCTTGTGTCCCTATTGAAGAAATACATATCCTAACCCTCACATATACTATGTCTATATATAATGTCGTTGGAGAATAATATTTTATATTAGAAGTATTCAATGAACATTATAGCAAATAGAGACAATATTATTTGAAAGAAGACAATTCCATGGTCAATGTGGTATAGAGAATCCAAATGATTGAATGTGCATCATGAGAACCAGAGGATGTTATGAAACAGAATTACTCTCATCTATTTTATTGTGTGAAATTAAAATTTGAAGGGTGACATTTATGATGGGGAAAGAAAATAACAACCATAAAATTTATAAATAATATTTAATTTATGACTTAAATTTATGTATTATTATGTATTATGGATATATAAAACTCACAAAATTATAAGTTTTTATGATTTTATATCAGATTTAAAACTCTGTTAAGTATCATTAATATTTATAATATATCCACTGAATAGTTGTCATATGATTACAATAAATAGAGGGTTTCAAGATATAATGGTTATTGAATAGGTATAATTATATGTAGATTCCTCATATATTATGAATAAGGGAGGATAAGAGTTTCCATTATATATTTGAAGAGCCCAATACATAAGGAATAACATAAATTATATTAATAATACAAGGTCAATTTCATGATAATGTGGAAAAATGGGTATCGATTAAAATATATGGTTTATATGGTTTTAAAAAACATTAAAAACATAAATTTTAATAATTTATGTGGAATTTCCTACCTTATCACCTTCAACTAAAGACTCTTTTTACAATATATGTGGTAACAATATATCATTTTTTGAATTATTCACTATGAACTCGATTTATGGTTACACTGTTAAATAATATTACTAATTATGATTCCAACTATAGATTCCATTTTAATATAATAAATTTATATATTTTTAATTATATAATTATAAATAAGCTTGACCAATGAAATTAAAACTTGATATTTGTAAAAATTAATTTAAAACATAAGAATAAATTTTGATCCATTACATTCAAGGCCAAAACAATCTAATTATTGTTTAAAATATTGTATGAAATATAAAATTTATAAAATTTATTTTAATAATACATTAATATAGTTTAATTTAATTTACTATTATAAAAACACCTTGAATGGGAAAAAAATATTTAAGAAAACGTGTTTTGATGTATAAAAAATGACCATAAACCTAAATCATGAATAATTATAATTAAAATTTAATTAATTAGATTATTTATAATTAAATTATTAATATTATACATTATAATAATAGACAAATAATATATTTAATTTTTAATAAAATTATTAAATGAAAATAAATTATCATTTAACGAAAATTTATATTTTCAACTATTCACTAAAAAGTATACCCCTTTATAAAAATATAAAAACTCACCCTATTATTATATGTAAAGGAATATATTATATTATTTTCATTACCTAAAATAAATTATCTAAAAACATTTGAAATAATTTAAAGTTTCTTCGAATAAAATTCAATTGAATTATTTTTGAAAGGAAACATATTTTTGAAGCATAAAATGACTTTAATGGAAATTGGGTACTTGTCTATTAATTATTAATTTATATATTTTCATTATATAAACCATTAAAATATAATTTTATAATTTGGTAATAAATATTCGTAATTATAAATTATTGTATAAGTAGTAATGGAATCATTTTAATAATATTATATTTATCAAATATCACAGTTTGCATAAAGCTCTGTGTTTCGTATTTCAAAAGCTATCGGGCATAATATTATTTTAATCTAAATTTTTAGATAGTTACTAAATTAATTAAGTGAATTTTAGGTGGGAGTATATTTTGTCTCAATTATGGAGATATGTTCCTAAATTTTATAAAATATGTATTTTATGTATCTAGTACTCGAATATACAAAACCTTTAGATCATGGGATTTCTGTTTATTATTTGATATAATGTTCATATTTTGGAAATTATTTAACATAAAGATATTTATAGCTCAGTTAATCACACATTTAATAATATATTATTTTTATAGTAGGTATTTTTATCATAATTCTTATTATTTTATATCTAAGGAGCCTCACATATAATGTTGGATATTAATATATTTAATTTTTTCTAAACTATCATAAAACATACAAAAATTAACTACTCTTTATAACATTATATTTGATATAATAACATGACGAAATCATGTAATTTATTTTTTTCCCTTATTTTCTCTACCCATAGTTTTCATATAATAAACATAGAACCTTTTAAGTCACTATAATAGTTTAAATTATTCATTATTTACAATAATATATAATTTAACCTCTTGAGGAAATAATGATGGTCAATGAAACCTTAACAAAAAAACATAGAATGATTAGAACTACCCAATTCTACTTATGGACATAAATAATGACCATCTATTAAATAATTAATAAAGGAATATAATGATTTAATATTAAAGGAAATAAACATTGTTTAAATATTTAAATAATTAAATATAAAATATTTTATATAATGGGAGTTGTATTTTGTTTAGAGATGTTTGGAACTAAAGTGTTAAATCCTTGGTAAACAAAGAACATGATATTTTTTTTATTCATTTATATTTTTTAATTAAATATTAATTTAAAACTAAATTGGATGTTATGTTTGATGGCGTAACTGATAATCAAAAATGGTTTACTTTGAAAACATACATTACACACTAATAATATAATAATATTATTTTAAATGGTAGTTAACGCTTAGAAATTCAATTGGAAAGAATAAAAATAACTTACTAAAATCTGATTATACGTATTTTTAAATGTTATTACATTTATCCAGTAAAATTAGGGGCTTAAAATAAGAAAAGAATTTGATTTTAAGCAAAAACACACTAATATTCACTAAAAGGATGATTTTCCGCCTTTTGATGGTGAACCCTTTTTAAATCTAGTTTTTCTACCTTTTATAAATTCTATTTGAACAAATGTAATTAATTTTTAGAATCGGGACAAAAAAATTTACTTTGGTTTTTTTTTGGTATTTTTCTGATCAAATTCATTTTTTATGGAATAGTAAAAAATACTGTATTTTAATTCAAATATCCTTTTTAATTTAATTTATTTATATATTTAGATTGTATTTTTAATTGGTTATAAATATTAATTAGATTATATTTTTACCATTTAATTATATGGTGGTTATTGTAATTGATTTTACTTTGAAATTGGACATAAACAAGTGACAATCTTTTGATAGATATAGTTTCTTAAAAACACGCAATTTGTTTTGACAAAGGAAATTAATTTACAATAAATTAATGAGACTCATATGTTTTTAATTTTGTAAAATTGAAAAAAAAAATTGAATTTGTAATATAAAATATAGCTTTGGGTGAAATTTTCGTAATTTTCTGAACAACATCAATTTCAGATGAATAGTGAAACCACTAAGTCGTAGTTAAAAACTAACTTTATTCATTTAAATGAAATTTTAACACTTCTGTGATTTGAATTTAGAAAATAATAAATACATTGTGGTTATTATTATGTAAAATTTTGTTCAACTAGATGAAAATAATTTTTGGTGACTACAAACTGGTGACTTTTATTTACCACAGTTAAAGGTTAATAGTGTATTTCAAGGTAAAAATATTATTATATTAATACAAAATTACCATAAAACATTTATTAACCTTATATAATGAGTCATGGTCGACCATGGGAATCCTTGGGTCATTTTTGGAACCCTATGGAGCCACTTAGAAGTAATAATGACACATTAGATTAATTAATTTAATGTAATAGAAAAAATGGCATAATCCAATATCTTTTAGTAAATAAATTTTTACATTGGGATATGTAAGTTATCATTTTTACTATAAATATGAATTGGAAATCTATAAAGATTTCATACATCATGGTATTTGTTTAATAATTTTCAGACATTAATTAAATAAAATTATTTATGACATAAAAAAGATTCCATATTTACCTCATTAATAAATGATTTAAATATATAATATTATAAAAACTAAAACAATATCCAAAACCTATACAATTATTATTGGATGATTTTATTTCTAACATTAGTCATCTTATATTCTACTTAATTAGTTTTGGACCTTTTTAAAATGATGATAATTCTATAATAAAATAATTGTTTCAATCTTTCATAAAGTGTCCCTCCTCTCCCTTATAAAAGGACACCACTTCTACCCCATTCCTCACACCTCTCAAACCCCTTGGCTCATCCAACCCCTTCCGAAATAATCTATCCACATACATATTTTACTCATAGAATCCTTAACTATGATAGAAGTCACTTCATGAATGTTTTTTTGTTCAAACAAAAGGGAGTTACCCGAATTAAAGGTAACCATTTCTCTTAAATTCATTTCTTTTATTTTACTTCTCCAACCCCAAAACTATTTTTATTTCTCTATTTTATAATAGAAACAATCACCAAAATATTCAATGATGTTTTTATGCTAATTATTGGAACTAAACTTAGAAACACCTCCATATAATGGGTGAAGAACATTTTGTTTCTGTGGATGGCAGACTAACACCTCACGAAGCGATGGTTGATCAATTATCCTCAATTGCCTCTCATGATAGCCATTAAGATGGAACTGTATTTATATAATATATATAGTATGTTTATATTTTTTTTATTCTTCGGTATTTCTCATTTATAGTATACCTTTATGGTTTCTGCTATGGGTAAACACGATAATTTCATTTGAGGACGTGCGACTACCACCCCCTCAAAGTGATATGACTCATTAATGCCATATGTGGGACGTATAAACGATGGAGTTAATGATATTATATATGATATTGTACTGGAATTATAATATAACTATTTATAATTATGTATTAATTCCATTAAGATAAGAAATAGAAATGAAAGTAGCATACATGCGTACATACGACTTACGGTCTCCACGAACGGTACATTTCATTTCTTACCTACGAATGTTATGTAATATTATAAATACATATATATACAGGATATATATGATATATATGATATATAAATCATTAATATCATTATGGAGATATTGGACTATTTACCACAAGGACAACAACTAATTATAAGAAGTCCATTTTTGACTTAAGTACCAAATATGGACAAAAGGACCGTTATTAACTTAAATGATTGCATAATGTTTATAACATCGTAATAAGTGATATAGAAATAATAATAAACATAAAAAAGGTTCTAAAGCTGGTAGGAATTAAATTTAGTTTTGTATTTAGGATGAACAAGGAACAAACAACTCTAGTAAGACATGAGGTACGGGGTTTCTTGTCTCACTTTTAATTCCGTGTGATTTCCATTGTTTGACACTTATATGTTAAATGTTGTGTTTTGTGTACTTCCATTTGATATAAATTATATAATTATTATCTCTATATTCATGTTATTCCGTGATTCAATTGGTGTTTATTAACTATTGATTATATAACTTCTTTGATTACAATGTGGTAAAGAGTTTTCATCTGACTTTTTATTCCCGTGAGATTCAAGCTATATTGACACTATTTATTTTTTTTGTGGTGTATCTAATTCCCATGGTTGTATTATTTGTGTAATATATTTTAATTTATTGTTATTTCCATCTTCTTTATTTCTTGTGGTGTATGTTTCTTAAGTTACCACAGATCGGTAAATGATCATTTTACACTCCTCTTTTAAAAAAACTTATTTTTTAAAGTAGTTTAATTTACATCTTATTGTGTTAGGACATGTTATTCTATATCCTTATTGATGTAAATTTAATGTCTATGTGTTTAGATACACTTTATACTCTCATCAAATAATTTTCTAAATTTTAAAGTGAAACCATTAAGCTATCAAATTTCTATAAGGGACTTCGTCTCAAAATCCTTTCATTGAGGAATATTTTGTTTTAATGCACGACTTTCATTTATACGCTGTATAAACACCATTGACTTTTCTTTTCATTCATAGTAATTATTTTTCTACTAAGCATTTTACTAAATGAAAAAAAACTATGTTTCTTTTAATGTAAGTGGTAAGAACGACCTTGAGCCTCCATGAGTATTATTTTGATCTTTTGCATCCTTAACAAAATATAATTATTTAAAAATGAAAATAAATACTATATAATCTTTTATGTATTTTGGTATTCATAATTTTTTTGATATTTTATTTGTTATGTCACTATATTTATGTGATATATTGTGACTGAATTGTGGAAATGTTTTCATTCCTTCATATTTATTGTATGTCTTATGATATTATAATGGTTCATGAAAATTTGACAGGTGGTTATGTGATAATCCAAATGAAAGGTGGTTATGTGATAAACCAGGATGGGTTGTTAAGTTATAATCTCCACTGCATTGGGTATGGATGTTGGCTGTATAGATATTCCATTTAGTGATATGAGTAGAAGTAAAATGTAAGGTAATTCCATTTAAGTATGATTATGTCCCAAGTTACCATTATATGTTTTCTGTTCTTTATATGTGTTTTATGGTAATATTTTGGTTAAAAAAGTGTAAGCAATAATCTTTTATTCCGATAAGAGTATTCACTAATCTATTAAGGTGAAAAGTATTACATATGATAATGTATACATGGATTACTAGTTGTTTTAAAACAAGACTAAAAGTTTTCTTTTTTGTGTATCCCGTACTGATATTTTTATGCTCATCCCATGTTTTGGAAATGTTTTTCACAAGGTATAAGGAAGGGTAAGAGAAAAGATTTATTCAATAATATTTATAACAAGAAAAGAATTTTTTTAATTTAATGAGATTTATTGTTGTGAAAAATAAATTATAGTATAAGTGTATAAATTGTAGTATTCAAGTTGATATTTAATAGTTATGGACCAATTCTCTAAAACTCTAAACCATAAAATATCCTCAATGTGAATTCTTTATTTTACTCAATATTATGTAATGTTTAATGTTGGGTCATTATAGTAGGTATCAAAGGTCAGTTTAGATAACTTTAGGGATTATGAGTTTTCATTAGACACATGGTTATACCCTTTGTCAATTATTTCAATTATATCCTTGTTTTATAACTTTTTTAGATCAATGAAAGTAAATTAAAAAAGGAAGGTGGAGGATCTCAAACGACATTTCGATCTCTTCTTGATGACTTTCTTGCAATAATTATTATGAAGACTTGTTTGGATGATTGTGATACTTTTTATAGAATACAACTCACTTGTAAGAAGTTGATTGAGATATCAAACACCTCTACTACACCTCACTATCATTGTCGATAATGGGTCAAATTTAAACAAATAATATTTCCACAATATTCTCATATTTTCAATAAAGTTAAATATTATCATGTCCTTTTCAAATATTTTACCTTATCACAAGATTTTGAAGAATATTAGGATTTTTTAAAATATGGTGAAGAAGGAGACCCCTGCGCAACCTATTTATATTTTCTTTTTCAATATAGTCTCATAGAACATACCTATAGTATTTTAAAAAGACTATTAATTGAATGTTTCAACACAAATTCTGTTCGACTATTATATAGAAATAATGTTTTATCAGATATTTTGAAATTATATTTCATACGTGATTATTTTCCAAAACATTTTTTCTGTGAACACCCATATGACCCATGTTGCACAAGGTGTATTTGGATTAAGGAACAAAATGATTTTTATGGATCATTAAATCATTATTAAAATGTATGGACCTTATACCAACATGAAGAAGATTACAATGAAACCATGTGGACACCATGATCAAGGAATGGTGTTCTTATTTTTTGGGATCATTCTATTTTAACATATGGTGGTGAAATAAAAAATGACAATATATATAAGACTTCATGAATTAATATGTTGAGATCATGTTGAATTGGGATGAAAATTTGAAGTAAAATTATTCCATTAAGGTTAAATAATGTTAGGTTTATTTTTTATTTTTATAAAAAGTACTACACATAGACCATTTGACAACCCGTCGCATCAGAAAAAGTTGTGAGAATCAAACCCACAACCAATGTGACTGAATGTCCCGAATTCCTAAATTTTTTTAATTTTGATAACCCCACTTTCATGGGATGATGGGGAACCCTTACAAGCACCATAGGCTCGGAGATTATATGGCCATTGGCTTATGAGATTACATGACATGATGGTCTTAGGTAATTCCACCAGACTACCTACATGGATCTACCCTTCCCCAACATCTGCATGACGATTGTAGCTCTCCACCATCGCATATTTTTCTTGATATGTTTCTCGTGCAAGCACATGATGGTCTCGATTTCATAGCCATACCCTCTCACTCTAGATAATTCATTTGGATCTACTCTGGTGATTTCACCTGCTCTTAATCCCCTTCTAGGGATGCTCATTTTTGTGTACTGTGTCCGGGGAATCTGCATGTGGCCCGAAGGCCTTGAGGTTCCCTAAAGGCATTTAATGTGGACCGAAAGCCCTTCTGACTGGAAGGCCTAGGTTGCCCAAAATCTTTAAGGATTGCAATACCAAACTGATGGCCCATGGTGAATAGTTCCAACGACTACAGTACTGAACATTACCCGTAACAGTAACTACTATAATGCCTGATACAGTACCCGCAGAGTGTACAGTTCTGCTATAGTACAAGTACAGTATACAGTCTGCTAAAGTAAATGCATAGTGTATAGTACTGCTATAGTGCCTGCTACAGTATCCTCAAAGTCTACTTGAAGGTATGTTCATTTCCTTATGTTCTTATTCTGTGTAGTAAATGAATTCCTAAAAATTATGAAAATTAATGTAAAACAAAAAGTTGTTGGTTTACATTTCCTACTGGGTAATCAAAGACTGTTTAACACATCATATGGTTGTGATTTTCTAGTGGTAAACTTTCTTCTAATAATGTTTTCTATGACCCTCCATAAGAACGTGACGATTTGTTTTCTCTTCCATATCCATGTTCTTCTACATGGAATCCATGTATGGGTTAATCTCGGGTGACCATGATATTTCTCTGTCTTTATTTTATTATGATTGTTTTCTAGACACTTTTCCAATGTGGGACATTCAATGAAGTTTCCATGCCCAGTTTTAAAATTGCTATGACATAATTTCAAAAATGGGGGAAGGATGTAACATCACAAGTAAATAAAGAACATGAAATTGTTCATATTTATTAATATTTGTGAATTAAATATAAATTTTACATTAAATGGGATTCTATGTTCGATGGTGTACCTGATACGCAACAATGGGTTTCTTTAAAATATTACATTGCACAGTAACAATATAATATTATTATTTGAAATGGTAGTTAACGCTAAAAAATTTTATTGGTGGGAATGAACATAACTAACTAAAATATGAATATAAATGTTTGTTAAATGATTTTACATTTATCGAATAAAATTTAGAGGCCTAAAATAAGAAAACAATTCGATTTTAAACATAAATATTATAATATTCACTTAAAGGTCGATTTACCACCTTTTGATGTCGACCCTCATTAAATCTAGTTTTGGTCACTTTTATACATTCTATTTGACCATATAAAAATATTTTTTAGAATCGGGACACCAAAATTTTATTTGGGTAATTTTTGGTATTTTCTTGATAAAATTCATTTTTTAAAAGAATAGTGAAAAATATTGAATTTTAATTCAAATCAGCTTCATAATATAATTTATTTATATAGTTAGATTATATTTTTAATTGGTTTTATAGTGTAATTAGATTTTATTTTTATCATTTAGTAAAATGGTGGTCATTGAAAATAATTTTATTTTGAAATTGTACATAAAAAGTGTCCATATTTTTATAGATATTGATTCTAAAAAACATATTATATTTTTTGTCAACGGGAATTAATTTTAATTTAATTAATGAAAAGTATATTTTTACTGAATTTTTCAAAATAGACATCATTTTTTAATTGGGAAAATCAAATATATATTAGGCTAAATTATTGGTATCTTTCTGGAAAACATCAATTTTTGATGAATAGTGAAACCACTAAGTAGTAGTAAAAAACATACTTCTTCATTTAAATGAAATTTTACCACTTCTATGAATTTAATTTTGAATATTTCCTAAACATGGTAGTTATTATTAAGTAAATTTTTTTTCAATAAAATGAAAATAATTTTTGATGAATAGTAAAGATTGACTTTTATTTTCCACGGTTAAAGGTAAATTGGGTAATTCATGTTAAAAAGAATAATATAATAAAACATAATAACCATAAAACAGTTATTATCCTTATTGGATGAGTCATTTCCGACCATGGGCATCCTTGGGTCAATTTTGTGACCCCATGGAGGTGCTTAAGAGTGATAATGACACTTTAGTTTAATTAATTGAAAGTAAAGACAAAAATGACATAAAAAATATCTTTTTGTAAATTAATTTTTAAATTGTGTTGTATAAGTTATATTTTCTACTATAAATATTAATTGGAAGTATAAAAATTTTTCCTACATCATGGAATTTTTTTAAATATTTAGACATCATATAAATAAAATTATTAATGACACAAAGATATTGCAATATTTACCTCATTAATAGATGATTTAAATAAATAAGATTATAAATATTAAAACAATATAAAAAACCTGTCCAGTTATTATTGGATTATTTTATTTTGAACATGATTCATCTTATATTTAACATTAATTAGTTTTGTACCTTTTGAAATCGAAGATATGTTTTTAATAAAATAATTGTTTTCAATCATTTCTATAGAGCCCCTCCTCTCCCTAATGAAAGGACGCCAAAATAACCCATTCATCACACCTCTCAAGACCATGGGAATGTCTATAAACTCCACAAATAAGCACTCAAGATCCTTCTCTTCCTCCTAGAAGCCTTACATTAGCATAAGGCACTTCAAAATGTCTTTTTCTTTCAAACCAAAGGGAGTTACCCCAATTAAAGGTTACAGTTTCTCTTAAATTGTTTTCATTTACTTTACATCTCCAACCCCTAATGTCATTTTATTCCTTTATTTTATTACAACTATAGTATCCTAAATATATTATGATGTTGTTATTAGAAGTATTAAGACTGCACATACACGCACGTCTATCTAATGGATGAAGAACATACTGTATCTGTGGATGTCAAACTAACGACTCACAAAGCGATGATTGTTAGATTATCTTCTACCACCTCTCATGGTGACAAGTAAGATAGAACTATATTTATATATGATATATATATTTTTTATTTTTTATTTATGCTGCTGTATTTTTCATTTTTATCATACATTTATCTTTTCCATTATGGGTAAACGCGATAATTTAATTTGAGGAAGTGCGGACAACCGCCCCCTCAAAGTGATATGACTCATTAATTCCATATAGGGGACACATAAAATATGGAGTTAATGATATTATATAGTAATTATAATATATATATGTATCATTATGTTTTAATTCTATGAAAATATGTAATAGAAATAGAAGTAGCATTCATGTTTACGTACGACATATCGTCTCCATGAACGATGCATTTCATTTCTTACCTCTAAAAGTTTTGTTATATTATAAACACATATATATAATGGATATATATTATATATATGATATATAAATCATGAGTTTCATTTTGGAGATAATAGAATATTGGCCACAAGGACGACTTGTCAGTATAAGAAGTCCATTTTTAACTCAAGTACCAAATATCGACCAAACGACAATTATTAACTTAAATGATGACATAATGTTTATAACAGGTTAATGAGTGATATAAATAAAATAATAAACTTGAAAAAGGTTCTTAAAAAGTTTAAATTAACTTTATTTTATTATTCTGGAAGAACAGTGAAAAAATAAGTCATGTCGGACACGAGGTAAGGGGTTTCTTATCTCATTTTAAATTCTATGAGATTTATATTGTTCGCCACTTATGTATTTGATGTGGGGTATTGTGTTCTTCCATTTGATATATATTATATATTTATTCTCTTTATATTCTTAGTATTTTTTGATTCTATTGTTTATTATTAACTTTTTTTCATATGACTCGTATGATTACAATGTTCTAATGGGTTTTCATCTCACTTTTTAATCCTGTGAGATTCGTGTTATATTGCAACTATTACCTTTTGTGTGGTGTATGTACACCCCATGATTGTAATAATTGTTTAATATAAATTAATTTATGGTTATTTCCATCTTTCCTATTTCTTGTGGTGTATGTTTTGCATGTTACCACAAATCGGTAAAGGATCATTTTACCATCCTTTTTTTAAAAGACTTATTTTTTGTTATGACTTTTTATTTACATATTATTGTGTCAGGATATGTTATTATATATAACTGTTGCTGTAAATTGTATTTCCATGTGATGAGATACCCTTTTTCTTCTTATAAACTCAATTTCGAAATTTTAATGTGACGCCGTTAGGAAGTCAAATTTATATAAAGGAATTTATCTCAATCTCTTTTCATTGAGGTATATTTTGTTATACTACATAGCTTTCTTTTATATGCTGTATAAACACCCTGGACATTTCATTTCATTCAAAGGTAATATTTTTCTGTTAAGCATTTTACTAAAAGACAAAAAAAATGTTTCTTTTAACGTAAGTGGTGACAACAACCTTCAACCACCATGATTATTAATTGATCTATGGCTTCCTTAACAAGCTGTAATTTTTATTAAATGGAAAATAAATACCATAGACTATTTTTTTTATTTTGGTATTGAAAATAGTTTTGACCATGGACTTTTTATGTCAATATATTTAAGTAATATATAGTGATTGAGAAGTGGAAATGTTTTCATTCCGTAATATTTAGTGTATGTGTTATGATTTTATAATGTTACATGGACATTTGACAAGTGGTTACGTGATAATCCAAATGAAGGGTGGTGTCATTATAAACCAGGAAAGGTGGTTATGTTATAACCTCCAATGCATTATGTATGGAAGTCGGCCATATGACTATTCCATTTAGTGATTTGTGTGGATGTTGACAATATGGTTAATCTATTTAAGTATTTTTATCTCTCAAGTTACCATTATATGTTATGTATTATTTATATGGGTTTGTAGAAATATTTTGGTTACACAAGGGTATGATATGATATTTTATTTATTGAATAGTATTTACTACTTCAAAATGGTAAAAAGTATTACATATGATATTGTATTAATGGTTTTTCTAGTTGTTTCGAAAAAAAACTAACACTTTTCCTTTTCATTGTTTCCCATACTGAGATTTTTATGCTAATCCCATGTTTTTGAAATATGTTTCATAGGTTATAAGGTAGGTTAAGAGAAATGAAGTATTTTAAATGATTTAAATCAACAAAAGAAAAATTGTTTTATTTAAGGAGTGTTATTTTTGTGAAAAAACGGTTATAGTAGAAGTGTATACATTGTAATACTCAAGTTGATATGTAATAGTTATGGCCTAATTCTCTAAACCTCTAAAATTGAAAAAATCATTAATGTGAATTCATTATTTAACTCAAGATTAAGTAATTTTTAAGGTTGGGTCCTTTTATAAAGTAATGGGGGATTACCATTAAATCATTTTTTAATTAGAACTATCTCTTAAAAATTCACAACTGTTATTCCATACATATCATTTAATAAATATATACCATTCAATTAAATGTTTCTCATTTAATTAATTATGTACCATTCCATTACTTGTGGGGTATATATGAAGATGAAAAACAATACATATCCACAATATATGTTTCACTTTTACCATCTTTCTCCCACAAATTTATTATATTTTTTATATAAATTCCTATAGATGTTTTGACGTTATTCAACGATCATTTAATACTTTTTAATTCCATTATCCTTCATTTGGTAATCATTTATACATATTTTTTTCTTTATAAAATTATTAACATAAAAATGATATTTTTCCATTCATTAAAAATTCATCCTTTTCATTATCTGATAAATTTCCAAAGTACGTTAATAGTTTTTCTGTTATAAAATTTATAGCTCCCTTGTGAAATATTTAATCTCTTTATATAGGGAGAGAGATTATTGATATCCTCATAATTATCTGTTTTGATGTATTTTTTATATATTAGTTTTATTCTTACTAAATTAATTTTATTAACATGATATTTAAATAATTTTTATAGATTAATGATTAGGATGATTCTCATGTGTCACACAAATTTATTTATATATATTTTTGTTTTTAATGGGCCCAAAATTCTTAATCCCCCCACTATTGTGAGTATAATATTTTATCTTAAGTGATTTTTATTTATGTGACTTGGGTAGTTACAGCAGTCAACAATGATATATTTATCCTTATAGTTAGTGTTGAGTTATACACTAGATATCCAATGATTAATTTTTTATATTGATATTGTAATTATTTATAATAATTAAATTATGATATATCTACTCCTATTTCATGTATCATGTTTATGTGTTTAAACATTCATGGTTTTGAAATGTGAATACTGTTATTTCATACCATATAGTCATTTATGAATCTCTAATTGGTATCACATTATCATTACCCATTTTTAAGATGTTAGACCAATATTTCGTTTGATTATGTGTTTCCTTAGGATTTCATTTCTATTTAAATGTCTATGTGGCAATTGGGACTAATGGTTTTCTTATAGAAATGATTTTTGAAATATTTAATTAGATGAATATGATGTTAACTTTGAAATATAATCACCTTTGGGTTTACTGTGTTTGACTTCATTGTGATTGAAAACCCCCAAAATTAAAATATACAAAAATTATATTTTCTATAATATGTGACACACTACACTGATCATAAACTACCCACAAAATATTTTATTTCAAATATATTCTCTTTAATTGCAGGCGAATCATACAACCCTAATTCACATTAATCTGTAATATAGTAATGCAGGAATCAAATTTGTAGGAATGAACATTAATAAATAATTCATTAGGATTATATGGTATAAATATATCAATTAATACATCATTGGTTATATATTTATTTTAAATAAAATAATACTCATTTAATTAAAAAGGAAATTCTTTCTAAAACACTGCATTTCCTTTAAAATGACTGGTTATCCACACTTGGTGAACATAATTTGAAATTTATTTTTACATATTTTAATTTTTTTATTTTAAATTAACATTATAAATCATATTAGAAATTTTATTTTAGTGTGGATTTTTGTTGTTTATTTAAAATATTTGAAATTTCAATGAATAATGAAAAATAATGAATTTTAATAAAAAACTACATTTTCATTTATATTATTTATAACACAAAATTATATTATAAATTGGTTATAATAAAAAAAAATTATAAATATTATATCAATAAATCCTATTTTTTCATTTTAACAAATTTCATACTAAATTTTATTTTAAAACCTTTTATGATTTTGAAATCATTCTCTTTAAAAGAAATCATTATTGTCACCAATTTTAGATTAATTTTAAATTAAATTTCACCACTTATGTGAATAGAATTTTGAAAAATGGATTCCACATTAATAATTATAATAATTTATATTATAAAATAAGGTCAACATAGTTTATGACCAAAATTAATATTGAAAAATTAAATAACTAAATATCATTGGTATGGTAATGGCTATTTTACAAGGGTTTAACAAAACAAAATATTAGGGTCTGAAATGACCAACCAGAATTTCTATGTAACAGCTTGAGATTTTAGGAAATTTCATATTTATTATTAATTTTATTTATTAAATAATTTTTATAGGAAATACATTAGTTAGAGTGAATTATAGGAAACATCATGTTTATCTTTTGCTGCACACAACATTGTGTTTCTTTGATAACAAGTGTTGAATGTGACACAATGTTTTATGAAATAATAATATAATATGAATATTTAATATGATAGTTATCACCTATCCATTAGAGTGGATGGAATGAATATAATTAACTATATTATGAATATATTGTTAACACATGTTTATAAAATGAATTAATTTGTAAAAAATTAATTTGAAATGTAAATGAAAACTAATTGAATAAACAAATATGTAATGAAGCAAGGAGGTACAAATAAAAATTACATTATGATTTAATTTAATTTATTAAAATTTATTATTGATATAAAAAACAAATAAAATTATTTGGTTTTATTATCTCATATTATATTTAATATTTCGTTAAGTATCACTACCATTTATAATATAACGTTTGAATAATGGTCATATGAATAATATAAATTTAGGATATTTAATAAATTCAACTGACACATAAAAAATAAGTGATGGCCTCAACTAGAATTATTCTACATTATGAAGCTCATTTATTAGAGCTTTCAAGGTAGACAACATCACTGAGATTTTCACACTAACAATACCAAGGTTTTTTTCAACATTTAATGCATGAGTGAAACCGTTTAAGGGAGAATTCCAAGCTCATCAAGATCCCATCCCAAACCTTGTATGATGACCCACCCAATGCAAGTATCACCTCCATGAACCAAACCCTTAGGGTACATCTCAATGTAATAATGTTATATGTATGACGACCACAATAATATGAATATGAATATTTTATTTTTAATACAACTATGGTTATATTTACATTATATTATTACTTTATAAACATCAATATTTTTAATTCAAAACAACACAAATTGAATTTTTGAAGATATAAAATTTCAATTAAGCCTTTTTTGAATGAATATATTTTGGAAATAAATAAATTTTTTATAAATTTTTTAATATTTAATTATTATTAAATATAAATTATTGCATAAATTTTATCAAGTGAAGTGTAAATTTTATATGGGATCAAAAACAATTATTGTCAAAAAATCCCTGCATTACTCCAAAAATGTTTATTCTATTTTAAAAGATAAAATTAATATTTTTATAATATTTTTTTGATAAAATGAATTATATTTTTTAATCACCATGTCGTAATTATCATATGGTAAATTTTTTAAAATTTTCTAACACAGTAAAATTTCCACATAGAAAATAAAATCATTTTGAATTTATAGTGTGTATTATGACATCATAATGACCAATAAATTATGTAATATAAAATATAAAGTGTAAAATTGACAAAATATATCTATAACCATTATAATAGTTTAATTCTAGGTTTATCTTATTCATTTTATATGGCCTTTTTGAATTCTCAAAAACTAATAATATATTTTACGGTTTTAGATACATTTTTTTACAAACAAGACTGACCTCCATATCAGAAAGGGAATTATTTCAATATGTTTTGTCCATGGAAATATAAAATAACAAAAACCACTTCTCTTTGTCAAAAACAATGGAAAAAACTATATTATAGTTTTTATAATTTATTAATTTATTATATAGTTTTCAAAACCTATTTATGAGAAATAATAATGGACACCCTTCTCATTTCCTATAAGAACTCACCCAAGATTCATTTTTTATTCACCAAAAAACTTAATAGAAAGTAATCACTCTTCAATACGCTATCTATAGTTCTCCAAAGGATCCCCCAATCACTAAAGAAACACTTCCAATGGTTTTTAATTAGACTGTCATGTTAAAGTATCTCTCACAATAATCTTGCATGTCAATAACCTCTTTTATGTTTTTTATCTAAATTTATATTTTTTTCATGTTAGAATACATTATTAAAAATTCCCACTAAATTAAATATTTTTTCAGAATGATTAAATATCAATTTTTTTATCATTATTCCCACTAATAAACCTTTATGTACATATGTAACCATGACTAATTTTAGTAAGAAATATCAAACTCTCTTCTTTTTTATCAATAACCCCTTTTATTTTTTGTCTCATAATTTACATGTTATCATGTTGCTATCTATTCATCTATATTCCCCTTAATGTAAATTTTATTTATATATGATGAAACAACCTTTTCATGCTCTTATTCCCTCCAATTTACATTTATGTATACCTGTTAACATGCCGAAATTAATAAGGGATCTCCCACTCTCCTTTTTATTCATGTTCATATTTTATGTTATTCCACCAAAATTAAATTTGTTCATTTTTTGGTATGTCCTTCAACAAACCCCTTGTTAACATTTTTTTGTCTATAATTTCAGATAAATAATTTAATCTCATTAATACATCTAACAATCATTTATATACACCTGTTACCGTAATTAAATTTTATTAAGGGAGCATATCATTCTTCTCTTTATTCTAGAATTTCCATATTCGTATGCCTCTTATATCCATTTCCTAATGTTGGGGTATGATTTCTCATATACCCATACTGATTATAATATTCCAATATGTGGATATTTACCTTTAAATTATAATAATAACTATAATGAACAATTATATTCCCCTTCAATGCTACTAAAATTTCATCGCGAATTTCCATGCCAAAAAAATTGTTTTTTGAATTCTCGTACTCATTTACAATCAGGGGTGTTCTCCTTAATGAAATTATATTAAAAATATTTATTACATACCAATATGTATTTAAACTCATTTTTGTTGTAATAAAATTTTATTATAAATGATTCTATTTATTATGATCTATGTGGAAAACATATGCTTTTTAATAATATGAAAGTGATATATGTGCCATGAATTATATATCACTCTATTTCATTGGGTAATAGATTTATCCTGGGATGTCATAAAATATATTATAGAGTGAACCTAATATATCACATCAATTTTTTTTTCATGATATCTTATTAGTTATCCATGAAATATGATTATGATTCCTTGTTTTTGGTTTTTTGTACATTTCCCATGTTGCCTTTATGTTTCCGTTCTATATCAAACCTCATTGTTAATTTTTTGATTATAACCCCTTTTATAACCTTTTTATGTTCCTATTGAATAAAACATATTACCTTTTTCATGTTATTCCATTTTTATTCCTATACATGGATTTATATGTCCATAATTTATTATATAGTTTCGAATATTATGACATGTAGTTTTAAGTTAGAAGGAATTATAAGATCATGCTAAGGATTTTATCAATAAATTTTTCGTAATATTTGTTATAAGTTTTTAGTTAATGTAAATAATTACCAAGGAAACTATGCTTTATGACCATTTGGGTTTTATGATGGGTAATTTTATGCCATAAATAATGATTTATTGTGTATTAAAGAGAAGGGTTTTCATAGTTGGAAACAACAGAATTTTTAGTTATTTTTGGGATTGTGACTATAAATGTCCAGTGATAGACATATAGATAAGAATAATCATAATAATGAATCCCTAAATATTGGAAATATATATATTAGGTGGTTTCCACAAAAATAAACCCATTTATAGATACTACCAGTAGATGTGGCTCTAAAATAAATTCAAATTGGGGTAAATCATGAAAACACTACATTGAACTACATTCGATCCGGAAATGGTGAAGAACAATATTCCTTATTACACACCTAGTTATACACTCCTATGAAATATGCATCAGTAAATTCACATGATCATTAGAAAACTTTTTTAGTGGATAATAAATTACTAATGTTTCTTTGATAGAAAATTGATCATGGAAAACAAATATTGAATCATAAAATAAATATGTAAATGAATAAAAATCAATTAAAAATTATTTTTTTAATGTTATTTATTTCACATTATCAAGTTTAATAGTTTGAATATTATATTCCCAAAGTCTATCATGGATGAAGTAAATGGATTGAACCAGAATAAAATAATTCATGTTGGGTATAGCATCCAAACATATATGAATTATTTAATATCACATTAGTTTAGTATTACTATTCATACAAAACCAATAAATATGGAAGTAGAATTGTATGTAATATTGGTAAATGGTAAAACTATTTCATTCCAAGTATATAACCCCACTCCTATCAAAAAATTAGGGACAAACATCCAATTGAACATTATGATACTCACTTCCGTGTAATTTTCTAAAATTTTGTATATGGATTGGATTTCCCAGTATACATAAAACATCAATTTCAATATAATGTAAATAAATAATTTTAAAATGAATCATCCCCAAACTTTGTACATGTATAGGGAGGAGGATTCATCTTCTTTATCACAAACATTTAAATTATCAATAATATTTCCTTCTAATAAATATTATCTAGATCAAATTATTTTATAAGGTAAAATATCATCCCCGAAGACGTTACCATTTATAGAGAATACGCTAATGTGTTTATTAGTGAATTGTTAGGTTCCTCCTACCATATAAGTTTCATGTACAATCTATATTAAATCTAGGACATTTAAACAACCCAAATATTGATATTGAATGACTATTTTGGATCAGGATGATCTAATGAAACAACTATAGGTTAATCTAGATAAGGGGTTCATATGAACATGTGCTTCACCATGGGGTGTACCAGTCATATCCAACTAGAATAAGGATGGGTCAGTGAAAAATTTCATTGAGTACCCTAAGATAAAATAAATATTGAAAAATAAAAATTATCTTATACCATGGATTTATTCCTTGTTTGATAATATACAAGAATACCAATAATTATCCAAGGAAGATCATTGGATTATTTATTTTTAGGTACTATTTAAGAAAGGTGATATCCTCCAATCTACATTTTCAATATGTTTGGGAAAATTTTATTTTATATAAATACCATTAAGGCTCACCAATACTCCTGAGAAAATCATGGATTTTATGAATAGGGTCATTAGAGATTAACTCGACAAATTATTGGTGGTATTTATAGACAATATTATAACATAATCTCAATGAATCTAGGAGCATGATAAGTATATGAGCACAATGCTAATGTCCTTATGAAAGTAATTAATTCATGTAAAGTTTATAAAATTTGAATTTTTTTGTAGTAAGTATCCTTTTTTGAAATACAATCATAGGAAATGAGATATTTTGGGACCCTTTAACGAAATATTCAATTTATGGATGGTTCATGCCTATATTATTGATCATTATCTATAGTTTTAATTTCTTTTCTGTTTATTATCATAGAGCATAAATAAATATGTTTTAATTGTTAACCCATCTAACAATGATAACTTGAGAGGGAGTAATGTTTTTTTGGAAGGATAAATCTAAAGATAGATTCATGTAGTTTAAAACGTGTTTTTTCATTGTACATATAATAACTCTTCCCACATGTGGAGATATTTTCATATTATTAAGTGATGCGTTGAAAAATATAATGGTTTGTGTGTTAAGGGAGTGTAAAAAAGTTATAGCCTATGAATTAAGAAAATTGAGGGTTAATGAATAGAACTACCCAACCCAGAATCTGATGTTGGTGTAGAGATCTCCACACTAATTTTTTTTGGAATTACCTATTTGGTGAGAAGAGTAAAATATATATGGATCATAATATTTTTAAGAAAATATTCCCCATGGAAGAGTTGAATATGATCTTGTGGGGATGATTAGAACTATTGAAAGAAAATTATTACTTAATACACTATCATATGATAAAATAGAATAAAGTGGTATGGGATATATGTAAAAAAGATATATAAATGTTATCAATGATGATAATTGAGAAGGATCCGATCCTATTTGGATAGAAAAGAATGGACATAGGAATCATAATTGAAGGAAATATATATATAATTCCATAAATAATTTCTCAAAAATCCCTTCTATAGATGAAAAATGATGCTCAAAGAGATGATGATGGAATTCAGAATAATTATGAAGCTCTAATTATTGGAAAATATATGGTGTTTTATTTTAATGAAAATGGAGTTGTAATATTTGGTTCAAGACTATGTGTAGAATAAAATATTGAAATAAATTAGGATATATTGATTGATGCATAAATTTGGACCATCTCCATCTATAAAGGGATAAAAACAATGTGTTGAAATCAATTAGAGAACTCTTGATAATGAAATATGAATATGGATATCACTGAATATACATCTAGTTGTCATTAATGTCAAAAAGTGAAGTATAAAGGAAAAAATACAAGGGGATAATTAATACACTACCCATACCAACATGGAAATTGGAAAACATCACCCCAAAATTTTTCACTGGTATTATAAAGGCATCAAGAGGAGATAAGGCAAATATAGTTTATGGTATATCATCTTTCGTAGACTTCTCACTTCATTAAAATTAAATTGGATTTCTCACATGATCAACTTGCAAGGTTATTCATTAGATAAGTGGTTAAGATGCATAGAATACAACAATCAATTATATTAGATCGAGATCCACGATTTTCCTAAATGTTTTGGATGTGTAATTAGCATGAAATAAATAATGAATTGAGATTCATCCTGGCATAGCACCCTATAACTAGTGGCCAATCAGAGTGCACTATCCAGAAACATGTGTATATGTTGATATCATGATCAATTAACATCAAAGGTAGATGGGTTCAAAATATTCCTCTGGATAAGGTCTCATACAATAAAAGATTCCTATAAAACCTCTAATTGGATCCCCATGATTCCATTTATGGAAATTGGTGTAGAACACCTACATGTTGTGACGAAGTTGTGGAATTAAAAATATGAAGTCCCAAAATGGTGAATGAAATGTCAGAAAAGGTGACTACCATTAAATGGCATAGGAAGTCTACTCAATGTCAAAAAATGATATATGATGGGAATAATTTATGATAACTGGACATTGAGTTTAGAGACATGGTATTCCCCTATATATCTACATGTATGAAATTTATGAGAATTGGGATGAAAAAATATAAGTCAAATGTACATCAATCTATTTGATACCATTGATCGCATTGAAGTTGTGGCCTATCAATTAGAACTCCCACAAAACCTATCAAATGATAATGATGTATACCATGTATCCCTCTTCTGTAAGTACATAATAGTCCCCTCACATGTACTCAATCTAATGATAGTATCGTTAGAGATGAATATATCTTATGAGAAGTATTAAGTGATATTTTATCTCATAGAGACAATTCTTTTCAAAATAAGAAAAATAACCTAGTTAATTATTTATGGAGAAACCTAATGTTTGATTAGGCGACCTAGGAACCATAGGAAGTTATGAAACAGAATTACTCCCATCTATCTTTTTATGTGAAATGAAAATTTCATTTGTGAAATATTTGACGAGGGAAGACAATAATGACCAAAAATTTAATAAATAAATTTTCATTTATGATTTAATTTAATATCTTATTATGTATTAATGATATAGAAAACAAAATATATTATTTTTTTATAAAATATAATATTAAAAAAATTATTAATCGTATTCATTATTTATAATATATCCATAGAATAGTATTCATATGATTAATATAAATGTAGGGTTTTGATAAATCATACTGGCGCTGACAACGGAAATGATGGACTGAACCAACATGATTGTACCCCATGATTCAATTTTATTTTAGCTTCCATGGTAGATAAAATTAATGGGGTTTCCCTTGTCAAATCCTAATATGATATCCATCAACTAATGTACGTAAAAAAATTATGATCAAATTTTCTACTATGTGAGAAAATAACACAAACCATGTATGCCAAACTAGCCCATAAAATCTCCAGACCATGCACCATACCATTAATTATTTTTCTAGAGTAATAATGGGATATGTATCATGAAATTAATAATAATATATATATATATAGACTATATTTTCAGTAGATTAATGCTTATATTTACTTATTATTATTAATTAATTAATGTTTTTGAATTTGGTATATTGAAATAAAAAAATTTCTAGAGACATTAAATTTCAAAGAAGATATTTATTTTTATTAATTAATGTATTTTTTAAATATATATTTTTTAATAAAATTTTATTAATGAATGATATTCATAAAATTTAAATGATCAAATAATTTTTTAAGGATTTCTGATGTATCTTTTATATGGGTATGAAAATAATTATTGTTAAAAACACATTATTTCTACATAAATGTCTATTATATTTTAAAAAGGAAAAATAATATATTTAGAAAAATATTTTGATGAAATGAAAAATCCTGGTGGAATAATCGTGTTTAAGATATCATATGGTGAGTTTTTTATATTTTTTGAGACAGTTGAATTTTCAAGTAAATAATTAAAGACTGTATAAATATATAGTGTGATTTATGACATCAAAAGGACAAAAAAATGATGTCATAACTACTAGAAAAATAATCCATCAAAAAAATATATGTTTACAATTTTAAAATAACATAAATTTATATTTATTTTATATGTTTTATAAATCCATTATGAATCCTCTAAAATATATATTATATTTTAAAATTTTAATAGATTTTCTTTTCTAAACATCACTCACATCAACACCATAAAAGTTATTTTTTTATTAATATCATTAATTGGTATTATAAAATAATCACAAAAATCACATTATAGTATAAAAAATTGGAAAAACTCATGGTATGTAATGTGGTATTTATTACATTATTATATAAAGTTCAAAACCTAAGTCTGAGAAATAATTAAAAACACCCCTCTGTTTTCCTATAAAAAACCCACCTAATGTACCATTTGTCTTCACTAAAAACATTTGAGGACGTCATAACAAAACCATATATTATATAGATTCTTTACAAGGTTCCCCCATGATATCATGAAGTTCCTCCGAAGCTATTGGAATCACACTCACAAGGTAAGGTATCTCCCATTCTCCTATATTTTATAAATAACCCTGTTTATGTTATGTCTCTTAATTTCAATTTTATTTCTAAATTATTATAAACCCCTTTACTCTTCATAATCCATATCATGAACATTTATTTACACCCGAAACTAGGTCTAAATTTCATAAGGGATCTTCCACTATCATATTTTTTACCAAGCACCTCTTTTATGTCATGTCTCTTAATTTACATTTTTTCAAGTTGGGATTCATTCCTCCATATTAATCATACATTCAATTTTATATCCATATAATGGGAAATAAATTTCATTATCAGTAATTCCACCCACAGTCCGTTATGTAAAGCTATTAAATTGATTAAATTTTGTAAGGTATCTCCCACTTTTCTTTTAATTCAAGCACCACTTTTATGGTATGCCCCTCAAATTACATTTGTTCATTTTTGGGATATGTTTTTCTACATTCTGATTACTTATATTTTTTCCATGGTATTATATTTCCTATTCACTATAATTAATCCCACCCATGATCCTTTTTATACACTAATTATTATGCCACAATTTAGTAAGGGATCCTATTATACTCCTCTATACTTAACCATCCAGAATGTCGTATTCCTCTTACATCCGTATCATAATGATGTGATATATTATACGATATAACCCTTACAACACTTATTATTTATAAATGATTACATAAACCTTTAAATATAATTAATACCTCCAATAAAAATATACGGTCCCTTGTTATACTGTTGAAATATCATCATCAATTTCAATGAAAAAACAATTTTGTAATGAATACACATACACATTTCAATTCATGTTTTTTTCGCCATTATGAACATATAATTATTTTATTGGGTAATTACATGTATTTAATTCACTATCCTTGATCATGGAAAAGTGTTTCTGGGTAATAGATTACATGATTCATGATCTGTGTGGCAGACTTATGCATGTGATTGAGATTAAACCGATGGGTGGACCCAAAATTATATAGTGATCCAATGAATTTTGTCATGTATTAGTATCATGAGATTTCATGGAAAGGATTTATGTGTGAAATTAATCCATAAAATTAATTTTTCATCATGATATATTGGAATTTTTCATTGACCTATATTAAATATGCCTTGTTTTATGTTTTTTTTGCTTTCCCATATTTCCTTTATGTTATAATGTTATATCATGCATTGTAGTTCATGATTATGATTATCACCACTTTTATGAACCATTGATATTCATATTGCCTAAAATTTATTAAATTATAAATGATATGAAATTTTTATCCACTTATGAGGAATTATATCATTCCCCTTTTTGATGCATGTTGCAGTGTTACCAATGATTTTTTATGTATGATGGAATAGTAGGATCATGTTAAGGATGTATTCAATAAATATGATGTATTACATATTTTTAGTTATTATTCAATGTACCTAATTCCCAAATAATCAATTTCCATATCTCATCAAGGTTTTGTAATATGTAATTTATTTAATAAATCATGAATTAATATTTATTAAAGAAGGGTTGAAATAAATGATGTGTTTTTATAAAAAAATATTTTCATGCCCACAAAGGTGATGTATCTGAATAAACTAAATTAATTAATATTATTGAATCATAAAAATGAAAATAATTATTATATATTGAATAATATAAACCTCATTTCATCCGTAAATTTTTATTGGTATAAAATAAGAATAAATAGAATTTCAAGTATAAAAAGATATATTTTTCTAAGATGTGGTTTTGTTTCCTTTTAATGGAATAATAATTTTAAAAACAAATTTTGAAAATTCAATAATCTTTATATGAAAAAAAAATGAAATTTAAAAAAAATGAATATTGAAATTCACATTCGGTGATTTTTGGTGTTTTTCTCTGGACTATAATATTTTCCTGAATACTAACTAACACTGAATATTAAATGAATACTAAATTTTCATCTAAATAATATAAAATGTAAAATATTAAACAGAATAGGATTTTTTTATAAAATCATATCAATTATATATAAATAAATCTATTTTATTTCATTGTAATATATTTCACAATGAAATAAAATATTAAAACATTTCAATCAATTAAATGTTTTTACTTTAAAACTCAGTTGATTTTTCCAGTCTGTGGGACAAATTTTAAATTGAATTCTACCACATATATAACTATAATTTAAAAAAAAATTGATTAAATATTTTGAATAATAATAATTTATACTATCTATTGAGGTAAAATATATTATTTCAAAGTGATTTGTGAAAAATAGTTAAAATTATTTATAGTGATAAAGGGGAAAATGAGCATTCATAATGATTAAACATGGAATTTATGGAGTAAAAATTACCCTACACATGTCAAAAAATTATTATACAGAAATATTTAGACCATTACGTCTATATGGTTATATTAGGGTCCATTTTTTACCCTTGGGACACTTGTAAAACATGGGTAGCACTCAAATATTTTAAATAATTTCATGTGTGTCCTCTCCCACACTTATAATTGGAAAACACCCCTCCACTACTCATGAAACCTCTAAAATACTTAGGGTCATAAATATGCTACAAAAATATACTCCGAAAATAACATGATTCATAATATAATCCTCACATTTATCAAATATTAAACTGGCTGTGTACATTGGAGAAAACTAAAATGAGTTACTTGATGAAGAGGTTACATTATTCAATAAGTTCTTTTGTTTTACTATTTTATACACCTATTAAATTATTTTTGTATCATGATTATAAAAAAACGTAGTAATCTATATTATACTAATATTTTTTTCAAGGATACCACCTATAACATCACATGTTTCCATTAGATGGGATAATCGATCATCATTTTTGTGGATGGATGACTATTTCCTTACGAATTCATGCCGTTTGTTATTACATTACCACCAATCAGGGTTTGGAATAATGATAGATAATATATTACCTTCATTCGTTCCATGTTTTGGGAATATGATAACAACGTTTGTGGATGTGTGGACTACCACCTCCTCAATGGGTTGTGATTCCATCACACATTAAATGAAATTTATTAAATATTAGTGTAATAAAAAATCAATTTATATGTAATTTATATGATATTCATGAAATAATTATACTTTTGGATATATAATATATCACTTTTTTCATAACTTTTCACTAATTGAAAAAGTGATATCATCATTTGTGGACATGTTGACTACCACCTATTCCAGAAGAAGTTATTATTTTTTCATCACCTCATCACAAAAATGATATATTGCAGCATATATAACTATATAATATATTATTTATAATATAATGATAATTATTCAATGGTATATTTTAGTTAACTTCTTTTCATAATGATCTTTAAAAAATGGGAATGTTACACGTGTGTAAGTACATCCCACCATCTTAATGATTGTAACATTGGTTAATTTATCCTAACCATCATCCATGATTAGTATTATTAGAATAATTTATGTATCAATATAATGAATATTTCATGATTATGATTTTGATTGATGTTTAAATAATTACTTCATTGACCTTAGTTGACCAATAAATGATTGTTTTCAAATATAAGATGAATATGTTCAAAACACGGGACTTACACATAATTGATTAAATAATTATATATAACATTTTTATTATTGAATTAAAAGTACTAATAATCATGGAAACGTTTCCCCAAAAATTAGATAATTACAATATGTTTATTATTCATGAAGGTAAGGAACATTCATGTTGAATAAAACTCACAGTATGGGGATATTGAGTGTCACTTCAATTTATGGGATACTTATTCCATATTCACCACTCGTTTATTTTTTTTGTATATATTATTTCCTATGATTATTTATATGATTAATTTAATGTATTTAATAATATTAATTGATTCAATTGATTTTATTATTTCATAGATCTCTTTATTCAAAACTTACTCATGTAATAAGGGGTTAATTAGTCTCCCTTTTATTTTTGCGATACATTTTGAATATTTCGCACTCATTTATTTTGTGTGGTGTATATAATATAATATGAAAAGTTTTATCATGTAATTAATTAATTTAATTATATTAAATTTTTAAAATGATTTTATTCCTTCTGAGTCTCCTTATTTATAAGTAACTCTTGAAGTTAGTGGATTTGTAGTCTCATTTTTATTTTCGCGAGACTTATTCCATATTGACCACTTATTTTAGTTGTGTGGTAAATGCACTACCCATGAATGTATTTTATGATTATTATAGAATATTTTATAATTATTTACATTGTCTTTTAATTAGCCCTATTTCAAGGGGTTTATAGTTTAAAAGTTATCAATGTGGTAATATATTTTTGCCATAATTTTCCATCTTTTAGAAGTTAGTTATACTATACACAGGTATTCCATTAAAAGGTATATATAATGATACTTTTACATTTTATATCATGAATATACTTATTATCATGATATTATATGTTTCATTTAATTTTATTCATTCATTAGGATTAGTATTTAATGATAAAAAAATTTGTATTATTTTTTTGTTACAACCTAATCATTTCTAGATATTTTGTATGATTAGGTCTTTATTTTTAAAATCATATAATTATAACAAAATATCCACTACATTGGTTATTTGATATATTTTAATGTAATAGTAAAAAATTTACAATCTCTGTTAGTAAAAATAATTGTGAATTTTTTTTGACAAAATGCAACATTATTTCTTTGTTCATTCATAAATATATATTCATCCAAAATCCTTATTCTAAAAATGGATGCAAAAATGTTTTTAATGATAATTTAATGGTATTTACATTTAGCTATTTTAAAACCCCCTCTTTTCAATTAATCTCCAATGCATATATTTTGTAATGAATTCATCCTTGTAATTTCAATAGATGGATTAAGGCACATCTGAAGATATTTTCATGGTACCTATTTCGTTACCATTGGTTAACCATGATTCAAATATGTTATACTGAAACTAGTTATTTTTTAAGGGTTATCCATTTCTAAAAGTGGTTCTAGTTAATTCGTTCATTTTCCATTAGATAAACATGTTTTAAATAGATTGTAATATAACCCCTTCCGTTTCCAATAGTTAACCATGTTTTATTTAGATTTTTCTGGAACACATTTTCATTATGGATTTAGCACATTTCAATGAAATTTTTATGGAACTCGTTTTGTTCCCATTGGTTAACCATGTTTAAAATTTATTTTTATTGAACCCATTTCTTTTCTAGGGATAAATCATGTTTTGAAAATTTTAATGGATGTTTTAATGAGTACTAAAGGACATATATACAAAATATCAATATTAATTATTAGTTTCATTGATATTAAAAATGATTGTTTTCTGAGATTGATCCATGTTATCCCATTATATATTAAATAATAGATGTGACCAGATATAACTATAATTCAATGGTTAATAATTATATTTAATAAATATTTATTTTTCTGGTGGGAAATATGGTTATTCCAACTATAAGGGGTTTTCATGATTTTATAATTTGATTTTCCATGATATTGATATGTATTATCTAACCATTCCATGGGATTATAATGCATTAGTTAATAATTATTCATATCACTTGACACATTACAGTTGAATGTTTTTTATTTTTATTTTTCAATGTCTTAAAACTTTTTTTCATGTTTTATGATCCATGTATAAATGGGTTTGGATATTTATATGTTATACTCATGCACATTGAATATGTCCTCATACCCTCATCATCATATTATTCTAACTTGTGACATGAAGTTTTCAACGATTATTTGTTCCCATAATGAGTATTTTAGATCACCCATCTTATGTTTTCGTTTCCTCAAGTTATAAAGAAATAATTTGAATGAATTATTTGTAAAATTTATTTCATATGGATGACAATGATATGTTAATGTGAAAAAGAATAGATATTTTACATGGGTGAGATTATCTTTTAATGTTATGTGAATTGTTCATGTATGAGTTTTTACTAATTTTCTAAAACTATAAACCTAAAAAGGACCTCCAAAATATAAGTGATAAATTTTTACCTTTTGATGATGTTAGGTTTTGATCAATAAATATTTGGTCACAATAATTGGAAACATTTTTGTAAATGTAAATGTTATAAATTTAATTAAGGTATCTAGGAGTGTTGGTCCTAAGGCTATTATAGTTCATATCCATAGTCTGTTTAAATAAAGATTTTGAATATTATGTTTTCATGAGAGGTTATATTAAGAGTTTTTCATAATGTCGTAGTTATATAATATTTATGACTATCATATGGTTAATTTATTATAAAACATATTGTGGTTTCATTTGATAATATCATAAAATGATTACTGGCATTTTTTTAGATATGTCTTTGGATTCTAGTATTTGTAACCCATAAATTTAGAATGATGTATTTATATGGAGGATTTATTTTTGTAAATTAAATTAGAATATGGGAAAACACAAGTACTGGTTAACGACCAGTCACATATAGCTAGGAAATGTGGCTTCGACCCTTAACAGATGGATTATAATGGATTTATGAACTACAATTGGTTAACATGATGTCTTGGTTAGCCTGAAATTTTTTATGTAATTATTTTTCTTATTACAGAAATTTATGGGATTTTATTTGAGGAGTAATTATTGTTTTCTATTCAAAAAATAAATTATCTAATTGATAAATTTTTTTCAGGGCAATAAAAGTCATGAAATGTTTGAATAATCTTTAAGATAAATTTTTATTGAATAATTTAGTTTCAAATTTGGGTATTAAATTTGATGATTAATTTATTATTTGTTGTTTTACTCATTTTGTGTATTATTTTAGCATGTTGTAAATATTTTTTTGGTTAATTTATCAGGATAGGTGGAATAATATTTTTCCCCTTTATGGTTATGTGGTCATTAAATTTTTATTTTAGTGATTGGTTAATTAAAAATACATCTTGAATAATCATTTTTTGGATAAGAAGATAACATATTATTGAAAATTTATTAATGGATGCAATTTTACTCACCATGAAATTATATTTTCTTTATTACTCTTATTCTAGATTGTAAGAGAGTTCTTGGCCTCTAGAAAAAGGATCCAAAAAAAAGTTATTACCTTATAACCACTAGTTTTGATTAACCAATGATCATTATTATATAAATATATTTATTTTTTATTCCCTTATCATTCCAATGGCCGATTAATTTATTTTTATAAATAGAATCAATCACAAACTATAATTTTTTATATTTTTCCTACATTCCTCCTATGTTCTCTTTATGTATAATCCTATTTATGCATAACATCAAGTGACCTTTACGTTTCTCACAATCTATTTTTTAGAATGATGTTTTATTAGCCCTTGTTATTGTTAGGTTTTCGATAATTGAATTCTAGAAATGTTATCCCATTGATAAACTACACTAGTTTCAATATTTAAATTCATTTTAATGGGGTATTATGTAAAATCCAATTATTATATTAAATATACCCTTTTAAACTAATATAAATTATTTTGTAGATTATTTAAAACATAATTCATATATTATCTTGTGCTACAAGATAATATATTTTTATATTTAGTTTTATACAACATAGAGCTTCTTCGATAACATGTGTTACATGGATGAATGAGTTTTATGGAATAAAAATATACTATTAATATTTTATATGATAGTTATCACATAGTCGTTGGAATGGTGGGAATGAATAAGACGAACTAAATTTTGAAAAATAGATTAGAAATTTTTACACAATGAATTAATTGGTCACCAGTTAATTATCAATGAAAATATAAACCAATTGAATATAAGGGATGTGTTTTTTTAAATAACATTATTTCAATGTCCACAAATGCATTTTATATTAATAATTATGATAATAAATATTATTAAATAGTAATAATGATACTTATCTGTCATGCATTTATTAACATATTCTACAATCAATCCAATTTTTTTATAGTCTAAAAATAATATTAAATCCAATTTTATGAACAAAACAATGTATATTTCTAAAAGGAGGGTTTTCCTGCTATTAATGTTAGACTTATATTAATTCTAAATTTTAATAACGTTATAAATTTTAATTGATAAAATAATTTTTTTTAATATGGAATAAAAAAAATTACTTTTTGAGATTATATGGTATTTTATTATAAAAATAATATTTTGAATAAATAATGAAAAAAACTGAATTTTAATTGAAAACTGACTTTTGATCTAAAAAAATTTTAATGTTAAATTATATTGTAATATTTTTTAATGTATAATCAGATAAATTAAATATCATTAAACAAAATTTAGTACACTTTAATCAATTTCAAATTGAAATTAGATATAAATGCATTTCATACTTTTTATTTTTTTTACTTTAAAAACATCGTATGATTTTTCATCATAATATGATAAAATAAATATCATTTGTCCCATATGTATGATTTTTTAAAATTAATATCTTTCAATTTAGTGATTAAAATTTGGAAAAATTGGTTCCATAATTATAATCATCATATTTTATAATTTTTATATATATCAAAATAGTTTTTTAACTAATGTAATTATTGAAAAAAAATTAGATTTAATTATTGTGGTTAAGGAAATAATGGGATCACACAATGACTAATCATAGAAAATATAGTGTAAAAATGATTTCAAACTATTATTAAAATAATATAATATTATTCACTATACTAATAAACCTCTATGGTTCTATAATGGTCTATTTTTACCCTTGGGAAACATGTAAGACGTGTGGAGAACTCAAATATTTTCAAAAATACTATTTGTGTTCTCTACCCCCCTTCTAACAGGCCACCAACTATATCCCTATATTTACACATATCATTATTTTTTCATCATAAATAAAATATCCTAATAATAATATAAAAACCCATATTCTTATCCTAATAACCACCATTTCTGCATAAAGGTATCCAAGGATGTCCATTGGTTAAAACCAAAAGGAGTTACCCGAAGAAGAGGTCACATTATTCAACGAGAACTTTTGTTTTACTTAGTTCTCCACCCCTTCAATAATTTTAATATCTTACATATATTATAAATATAGGATATTAATAATAAATATTTTTTTTTTGTCCTTAAAACCTAAAAATTATATACATCCATCAAATGGGATATATAATAAATGTTTTTGGGTACGTTGTACTACCGCCCCGCAAACCAATGTCGTTAATTCTTCTATTACCACCCATCAATGTAGGGTATAATGATGGAAATAATATTTTTATTTGATATATATGATATTTATAATTTATTTATGAATCTATAATATTTATATAAAACAAATCATAATTATTTATATATTTTTTAAAATATGATAACATCGTTTGTGGACGTATGGACTACCGCCTCCTCATAAAGATGTGATTCATTGTAGCTTTACATATAATGTATTATGGATGGTATTAGTAAACATATTTCATATAAATAAAATATATATATGATATTAGTTATATAATTATGTAATTTTAAAGATAACATATCACTTTATTTGTAGTCTTTTCACAAATTGAAAAAGTGATATCTACATTCTTGGACACGTGGACTACCACCTCCTCGAAGAAATGTGATTCTTCTATTTTCATCAACTCATCACAAGAATGAATTATTTATATGTAAATATAATTATATAATATTTTATTTCTAATATAATTATTAATATATAATGATTAATTATACATACCTTTATTCCCTAATTACCATTGAAAAATGTGAACGTTATTCATGCGTATGTACGAGCTACCATCTCAATGATTGAAACATTTGTTTATTTTTTCAGAACCACCATAAATTATTTATTTTAAAATAATAAATGAATATTTTAAATGATTATTATTATTGATATAATTAAATAATGACCTCATTTACCTTAGTCGACCACGAAATGCCAGTTTGGACACATTAGTAGAATATGGTCAAAACATGTTACAAAAACATCCTTGATCAATTAATTATATAAAAATTATTTATAAGTGAAATAAAAATAATAATATACATGTAAAATTTTATCAAGAATGTATTTAATTATGAATGTTTTATTATTCATGATTATAAAAAAGTGTGATGAATCAGACTAGATGTAAGGGAATGTATACTCTAAATATTATTCTACAAGCCTTGTGTCATATTCACTACTAATTAATTTTTGTTTGGTTTATAATACCCTATGTAATGTTATATCATTAATTTAATATCTCTAATGATATTATTTATTTCAATTGACCGTATTAATTCATGTATCTAATGATTCTAATGTTACTCACGTAGTAATGTGATTTCAAGACTAACATTAATTTCTTTCTTACTAATGCCACATTTATCATTACTCTCTTTTGTGTAGTGTATATACTTACCTATGACCGGCTAAATAATAAATTTAATATAATTTATTATATTAGTAGTTTAAATTGAAATTATTTTTTCTTATATCTCATTATTACAAATTTACACAAGAAGTAAGTGGGTTTCTAGTCTCAATTTATTTGTGAGATTTATTCCATATACAAAACTTATTTTTATTCTATGGTATATATAATTCAAATTATTTTATTTTATTATTTTTATAAATTAATTTAGTAGTACGTAAATATTATTTTTATGATCCCACATTCACAGGGTTTGTGGATTCAATGTTAACCAAGTGGTAATTGATTTTTGTCACAATTTTACTTCTTTGAGATGATTGTTATGACATAAACCTATAATATTTTAGGAGGTGTATATGCGGATCCTTTGACATGTTAAAGGATTCAACTCATTTTTTCATGATATTATTAGATTCAAATAACTTTATTCATTCATTGGGATTATGATTCAAAGATAAAATAATAGTAAGAGTATATTGCTAGAATCAGATCATTTATCGAGATTACATGTAATTAAGTATTTGTTGTTAAAATGTTATAATTCCCTTGAATCAACTTATCTTATGGTTATTCATGATATTTTTAGGTACTTGTACCATTTTACATCTCATCAGTAATTCTAATAATTTAAATTGTTTTTAATGAAATATGAATTTAATTACCTCTTCATTCGGAAATCTATTTTCATCTGAATTTTTTTTTTCTAAAACTATTTTGATGGATATTTGGATGGTATTTATATTTATCAATGACAGCATTTTTTTTCATCTGGTGCAATGGGGATATTTTTTAAAGATTCCATTGTAATACTTAATCTCTTTAGATAATTATTCTTTCCCAGAGATTATCATGGATCAATTTATTTTACATTGGTTTACAATGGTTCAAATCGAATGTAGTGAACTCATTCCATTACAATGGGTTAACCTTTTTTCAAAAAAACTACAACGAATACATTCTTTTCTAATTTATTAACCATGTGTCAATGATATTTTTATAGAACTAGTTCCTTTTCCACGGGTCAATAGTGTTACAAAGAGATTGTTACGGATCATGTTTCTTCTAGACATGTTAACCATGTCTTAAAGATAATTTTATAATACATATTTCTTTTCCATTGATTAAGCATATTTCAAAGTGATTCTTAGGGAGTTAAAGTATTTTCCATGTTTTAATCATGTATTTTAAAGTGTAATGATTATTTTAATGAGTTATTGTGAAATTAATTCTAATTGTTATTTATTCATTATTCATTGAATATAACATATAAATTATGGGTGTTATCAGATAGCGTTGGGTTAGCCCATTATTTTTTAGACCATGTGTACACCCTAATAGTTCATAAAATTAGTTTTTAGTGATTATATTGTTCAGGTAATTAGAGTGGATCTCAAACATATTTTTATTATAAATTTAAGGGTTCAACCAGTGTTCTTTAAGTGTTCTCTGAGATGATGTTCCAACACACCAATATGTTTTATCTATTCATTCTACGACTTGATTAAGTTTTATTGGATCATAATTAATATCCAATGGCACATGTTTATTTTTTATATGAATTTTCCATTTTGAAAACCAATATTTCAGTTATTCATGTTTTATGATACAATTATTGATGGGTATGAATATTTTTTTTGTTATACTCCTGCACTTTTATAATGTCATCACACCCTTATGCACATTATATAATCTTTGTTGAAATCAATCTATTGATACTAATTTATAACCTTAATTATAATTTAATATCACCCATGTTATGTATCATTTTCATCTGATTGTAATGAAATAGGTTTATTTAATTATATCTAGAAGGTAATTCATATTGATGTTGATGGTATCTTAATATAAAAAAATATATCATTCAATTAGGAGAAATGATCTATTAATGATAAGTGCATTATTTATGTAGGATGTATTATTAATTTACATAATCTATAAACCTAAAAGGTCTTACAGAATTTAATTGAGCTATGTTTTAATTTTGATGATGTATGGTTTTTATGGAGAAAACTGCATCCCAATTATAAGAATAATAGAGAAAAATGTATGGGTTGTAGATTTCAGTATGAGATATCAAAGTGTGGGTCCATGTATTTTATAGTCGAAGACCCATTTAATATTCATGTTTCTATATTATGTCATCTACTTTCTCTAATGAACCATTTATTTGGTTTTATAAATGATAAAAATGAAGTAATGATTTCATATTTTCAAAAAACTACAAGTGTTCCACTAACATCACTTATAAAAGGTCACCACCAATCCTCTCTAATTCACAACATCAAATCCTCTTGGATGTATCATTAGCTAAAAAATTAACATACCAAATTCCATTCTCCCATTCTAGAGTCATTATTTTGGACATATATGAATCTTTTAAATCATTTTCATGAAAGCTTATGGATGATACATCAAAAAAGAAGTATCATTCTTTAACGATCATTTTTATTTTATTTTATACTTTAACCCATTAAAAAATTATTTAATTATGCTGATAAAATAAAAATAATATCATTTTTATACTAAGATGTTTTTATAACAATGATTTGAACTACAAACACATCCACATCCATCAAATGGGTTATCAAATCAACATTTTTAGTGTACAGTAGACTACTGCCTCATGAATATATGTCATTATCTTTCCCATTACCACATTTCATAGTTCTATATAATGATGTTTCAAAATATTATATATGATATTAATAAAATAAATATACCTATGGAGAATTATATCTTATATAAATTTTTATGTTAAATTCAGTAGCGGATAAGATAACGTCACTCGTGTGTATGGTGGACCACCGCCTCGCGAAGTGATGTAATTATTCTTTCTCTAACGCTCTACATGGAAGGTGATAAAGATAAAATTATTTATTATATTTAATATAAATATAATTATTTTGATATTAATTACATATTTATCATTATTTATTGATAATAATTCATTTTTTTTCTTACATTTTCAATCACATATAAATGATAACATCATTCATATTGGTGTGGAATATCGCCTTCACCATGTGATGTTACTCTATTTTTGTCACCACACAACAAGTCTGATATATTACTATATTTTATTAAATAATTTGATAAATATTATATTATGAACATTATTCATTTATAAAATATTAAATTTCTTATTCTTCATGATATTCATTGGAAAGTGGTAATTTTACTCATGACTACATATACCCTACTCTCTATTTGATCATAAAATAGTGTAATTTTCCAAAAATATTTCATAATTAGAATTCAATGTAAATAATTTGTAAATATATTATAATAAATTTATTAGTATTATTCTGATGATGTTACAACTATATAACATTTAAAACAACCAGAACTTGTATAACAAATCTTGAATGAAAAAACAATACAATTAACACATGAATCGATGAGCATAATGAATAATTATTAAATAATGGGTGATAATATTTTATAAATGGATCGTAAATGATATTATATGTATTAATAAGTTTTTATTATAAGTTAATAACATGTTTAAAGATACTAAAAAAGATCTTAAATCATTTTCAAAAAATATGAAGCATGAGAAAAGGGATTTCATAACTCAATTATAATTCATTGGGTAAAAAATATAATTATTTAAGTATTTTAGGAAATTATTATGTCTGTATTGACCTTATAATTTCTTAATTATTATTTTCACAATTTTATGTGGATTCAAATTTAATACACATAATCAATTCATTGATTAATCCCCACCTCAATGATATGATCATTGCATGAGATTTTGTCTTAACTTCATTTCATCAAGGAATATTGTAATATGGTGAACCTAAATTCACTTATATTATTTTTATAGTTCCTCTTTGACATTTTATATCATGATTAATTTCAAATTATTGGTATTTTGTTGTTTCTATTCAATTATTTCATATAATGATATTTTAATTGAAAATAACCAATAGGTGAAGAATTTAACAACTCAACTTCTTTTCAATGGGTTATTCATTTCATCGTTGCCATTAATATTATATGTTTATTTGAATAATTGCTTTTTATTACATTATGTTGTATTTATAGGTATTTTTATTTTGATTTTTAGTTTATACACATGATAAATTCATTGATTAATCCATATATCAATGTTATGAACATTTGAAGGTTTTATTTCACAAACTCATTAAAATTATTATGGTTTATTATTAAATAGTTCCTTGAAGTTGTTGGATAATTATTTAATAAAACCATTTATTTTTAATGTCATCTGGTTATTTGTGATTTTATCATGTAACATTACCATTTTGACACTCATTGGTACTAAAAAGGATTGATATTTTTTAATAAAATCATTTTTCATTTCTCTCATTGGTCAGAAATATATTTACTTCCGAAATCATGGTTTCTAATAATGTTTTCAAAAATAGATATATTCATTTCAAAAAGAATAATTAAATAAAATCACAACCATTTCCTTATTAAAAAATGATTTCAGATGAATCTTCTTATCATTTTTTTCAAAAAATCACTTTTATATTGTTTTTACTGTTTAAATTATGGGAAATTTATGTACATAATTATGTGACATGTTCTTCCATAAACTATGTGTGAATCCTTTTAATATCAGTGAGAAATGGTAGAGGAATAAGGTTCTAATTTCCATTGCTTGTGAGGCATTGAAGGGGGGATTGAGGGAATTACCATTGGGAGGTAGTGATTAGTTTTTAAATATAGTGATGGATGTGTGCCTAGGAATAGATTTTATATATCTCTAACATTATTTTTTTAGAACGTCTTCATGTATTTGGTAAATTTAAAAATTTCCTTTCTTATGCACATTAGATTTTACACAGTTATGGTCATCCATTTAAAAATATAGGTTTTCTTGTTCTACCTCTCTATCTCTACTTTAAATTCATCATCATTAGCTAAATATGGAATGAATAATATTAAAATAAACTGTTATGAAAAAATAATGTTAACTCTATAATAAAGAGTTAAATATCCAATTGGGAAGGAATAATTTATAAAAGAATATATATTCCCTGAATCACCCCCTCTCAGGGTATCTACATCCATTTTGGGACTAACAATTCGAATCATAGTTTTTCTTTCTTTTATCATATAGTTCACTAAATTGGTTTATAATTTTTTTGAAATTATGGTTTCAGTCTGCTCATATCTCATTATTCCATTGAAAAATGAAATAACATCAATGTATATGATGATGTCTCGTGGATGTACTTAGAGTAAACTTTTCTATTGAAATAGTGTTATCCAGTTTAAGGTAACCTACAACGTATCTTACTATGATACTATTTCTTAAATCCATGATACAACATGAATGAATGAAAACCCCAACTTTCCATGCGATGTTGGAACAAATGATAATGAACTAATTCTATGAAGGATTGTAATAGATAATGTCAACTTGAGAAAGTATGTGGATAAAAAATTAAAAGATGAAAATAATTATCAAGATATTTAGATCTAGGTACAGGGAATTGAGGTCAAAAGGATAAAATGATTGAATAAAATGACTATATATTTTCCTACTAATCTAATAGAGAATAAAATTTCAAATGTAGAAGAAAAAAATATACATATAATGGTATAAAAAATCAATGATGATGACAAGGCAATAAATTTGATCTCAGAGAAAAATTAGAATATGGAATCCCAATTTGATGATATTTCCAAACAAATATCTAATGTAATTTAGGATTAAAAAAATCCTATAACAAGATAATTCATGTTGTAATGCGTCTTTTTCTTATAAAATATCTAAAATAAAGTAGAAATAGAACAATATAGATAAAATCTCATGATAATTAGATAATCATATAACTGGTAGTAATAATATCAAAAGAGATCATAATGATCATCATGAATGTAGGGACAAGTATAAACATCAATTTGGAGATGATATAGAATTGGTCAAGAAATAATTCGGTAAATGTAATTCCATTAGAAATACCAAATTTTAAGATTCATTGAATTAGTATTTAAAATATTATTTAGAAGGTAATAATGAACTGAAATTAAAATATTATATTTCTATGGAGAAACATGGAAGGATTGTATCATCCAAAGGTCCATTCAGTTTAGGAAAATATGGTATTGGATATGATAATCCCTCTCCAATTAATTGTAGGAAAACATCCATGAATATTTATAGATATTGGAAAACCCATTTAGGTTGTAGAAACATTCCTAAAAATATATACACAAATACTAAGGACAATATGTAATAATTTTATGGGATGCACTGTCATATTTCATGTTTTTTCTAATGCATTGAAATATATTTGATATTGTGATGAAATAAATAGTTTTTTATCAATGAATTAGATTAATCATAATGAAATATATTTGAGGAATGTGTATTAGAAGAATGAATCGATCGAAATATATTATTTTTGAAGACATGGACACCACATGAGTTTGTTTCAAGAATTGTAATGGATCAATATTAGATTAAGAAGAACTCAAGATTCGTTAATGTCTTAGGTGATAAATGATGAAATGATATATGTTTTTAACAACCAATGTTTTAAATGATCTAAACATTGTAATATTTAGTTACATTTTATCTAAAATAAATATTGTATGGAAAATGAAATTTAATAGAGATACCCAACTCCATTGGAGAATAATGAAAAATAATATATTGGAAAAATGAAATGTTTTGTTAGAAAATTTAGTTTATAAATTCATGGGAAAACAAAGATATCAATGAAATGTGTATTGATAAAATCCTCCATTACATTCACAACAACTCTCTTCCAAATAATTTGCATTAACCTGGAATAAAATGGAGGAGATTCTCCAATTTTGACTAAATAATATATATTCAGTGAAAGACTCACTCCAACCACATCATAGTGAGTTGACTTGGGTAACTGATTAAAGAAATATGACCAATGAGTTCCTAAAAAAATTATTTTATCATACAACATGGTGATAATTAAGAAAATAAAATTATCCACCCCATGTAGGTTGAATCCATAATAAATTACAAATTTCACTGACTCATGTTCAGAGATAGAGTCAAAAAAATGAAACATCCATGAAGCATCAAAGAACGAAATTTATGCAAGTGGGATTAATCAATAAATTTTGTAAATGTCTAATCATATAGAACCTACATATCAGAATAAGATATTGCATATTGTTAATGATTTTATGATCATATGTCTAGAATAGTGGATGTTATCTAGGAAAATGGAACAAGCATAGAAATAGTATAGGGCTTTGTAAGAAAGTATCCAAGGGTTGATCCATCAGGATCAACAACAATATTCTTCTTGAGGATTCTAGTGTAACCCCTATCAATGTGTGTTAAATGATTCTAATATCTTCTATATGTTGTGTGGGACTAATGTGGAGATTAAATTCATGATTTGGGTGTGTGATGGAAGGGTTCATGTACATATATCGAATTGAAATACATTCAATAAGAAAAATCAGAATTATTCATATTCACATATCGAAGATTATTTGATGAAGAGTATAATGTGAATCTTAATTTTGTTCAAATATATAATTGAATAATCTAGTGTTTATAATTTTCATTGAATACTCCACAATTAGAATCAGGACTTAGTTAATGTTTTATTTTTTTCACTGAGAGACGACCGATTAGGGGGGACTCCTCATCATTGAGGTATTTCAAGATTTTCTATTTGATTTTTACAAAATGGTATCATTTGAATATTTTTAAGATACTATTAATCATATATAGATGGTGAAAAATAGGCCATGAAAAGTAATATAATTTAATTATTGGGTTGTCATAGAAAATGAGAAATTCATCAATAAATAGATGAAATTTTTGAATAGAATAATGATGACAATATAAGATGCTCCAGTGGAGTTATAGTACCAATAGAATATTCATAGAAAAATTTAGATAAAGAAAAGGGTGAATATAAACATGTATCTGCACAGAGACTAAATAGTTGATCATAAATTGATTGATAGAACATAATTAGAGATCATATATTTCTAGTGAATACATGGATGAAGAATACAGTATTTAATGTATCATTATTATCACATGTAGAGGAAAATTGTTTTGAATAACAACACAAAGATGATATTTGGATTCAAGAAATGAATGTATAAATTGAAAAAAAATAGAAAATAATCACATATGGGAGATTGTTTTGTGATCAATAAATAAGAATGACATCGGGATATATTGGGTTTTTCTGAAAAAAATGAATGAATTTGGCATAGTTATTTGAAACAATGAACAATTAGTCAGAAAATGGTACTCGACGCTATAGGGTATTCATGTCGATGGATCATTTTCCCTTGTATTGAAGGTATAGATAATCATAATATTCATTACCATAGGAGGGAAAAGGGTTCAATGATTTCTAGATGAACCTCATTCCATAGTTTCTAAATTTTGTTCTAGAAGATGTTTTTATTGAGTATTAAGATTATTTTCTCATTCATGTATATTAACGTAATGTTTTTTAGAATAATATGGCACCAAATTGTTTGATTTCGGCACCTAGATAATTTTATGAAATACTTTAATAGTGTTTTAAGAAGCATTGATTTCATCATGGTGGTGTTTATTACAATCATTATGTCATAAATGACATCAATAAAAGGCTAATAGTTCTAGTTTATAAATAAGACACACTATTTCGTGGATTAGAGAAATCATAGTGGAAATAGTAAAAACAATTCATGAAAAAACAAATATTAAATGTTAATGATTAGTTAAGTAACGTTTTTTACATTTTTTACAAGTGACATAAAGAAATCATGGAATTTTTAGTTCTGAATTTAATTTTCCCAATTTTTTTGTCAATATTAGGAATATATAATTCCATGGATATGATGACTCTTGTAACTACCCTGATGAAACTATCAAGAGATCTTAAACTTTATGGAGTTATTACCACAAAATATAAGAAAATAATTTTGATTCTATTATACATGACACTTAAAAGAAATAATATTATTCTTAATACATTCTAGGTATCATGATATCAAATTAATAACTAAGAAAATCATTTTATTTTTGGGGAAATATTACATTATTATATCATCTGTATTGTGGATTCTGGTTTGTTATACAATGATAAAACAGAGAAAATTTTATTGGGCTATAAATATGCGGATTTGTAGAGATCAATGGATGATATAAAATCAATATTAGGTGTTTTATTATATCATGGGTTATTTTATATTTAATAGAAAACAAAAAACAATATTTTATTTATTTAAGAACAAAAATGATAAATTTATTATTTTTAATTTAGGTTCTATTAATCATTAATAACTTCCAGTTGATCACTCAAGAAAAAGAATATTTAAATCAAGTAATATTTTTTCAAAGAAAATGTAGAGCACACTCATTTGATGTATAAGTTTCTGCCCACATAACTACATGTTGAAACATTCTGATGACGACCATACCCAACGAAGCCTTTCAATAGCATCAACATGATATGGGAGTTTATCCCCCTTCCCACACAAGAAAATGTATAATTCTAGGGACCTCTCTCCCTGAGTTATGGTGTGATTATCCATAATGTGATGACAAGTTTTCTTTACCCTCTCGTAGACCACAAAAATTTTTCCCTCATGATTTTCGATAAAGGTGGGAAAATAGTAGCAATTAAAGGGGAGAAAATTACTTAATTTGGATATAGAGGAAGCTGATAAGGTTATTAGTGAAGTAGGTGGAGTTCTAAATCTAATGATTTTAATGATGATCAACCATAGTATATATATCATGAAAAATTTGGTTCGTGATAAAAAAGATGAGTTCTTTTTTAATAAAGTGATTCATTGTTAATTATTTCATGATAATATTGTTTCTCATGATGAGTATGGATCATGTGGCCTCATAGTTTGTGTTGACTAAATCATTAATCACTATCTAAATTAGAAGATGTTAATTTTTTAAATAATTTTGGTGAAACCTTAACAACATATAAAAATGCAATGAGTTTTCAAGAAACCCAATGGGGGATATTGTTAGATAAAATCCCACAAGGTCCCATTACAATATTTTTTGGGTTGACTGTGTTTGTTGATAATGTGGGTTTGTAGGGTCAACTAGGAATTTCCATAGATTCTTTTTATAAGGTATGTTCAAAATGATCTAATAGAAAGTAATGGATCCATTTGGGGTTTTACATAAATATTCATATATAACGTGGTGTTATTTAAAATTATTTTCCAAAAAAATCAGGTCCATAATAAAGAGTTTGGAAAAATGATTTTTTATTAATAGGTAGTAATTTCATGTATAAGTACAATGTTGAGCAGAACGATGACGGTGATTCATGATCTCCCATGCAAGTCACAATTCAGGATCACCATATCAAAATATGGATTGGAATAAATGACAAGAGTATGATAAGTAAGGAAAGATTGTTTTTTGAGTGACACATGAGTTACATGTATCAATAGACATAAAAGAAGCTGACAAAGAAATGCAACATGAAAACATAATGTCCACCGTTCAAAGTATTTTTAAAACAATTCATGAGTTTCGAAGTAAAAAATTCATTGTACACACAATGGAAGGTGAAAAATATTGTTTCATGTATGGATAGTCATGTCTTTAAATAAGAGTCTACCTATATTTTTTCATAAGATGAATCATTAGAAAAAATAACATTTCTAAATCCTATTGGTCCTGCTGGAATTGAATTGAATTTTCGTGAAAAGTTTGTTGCACGATACAAGAACTAATATATTTGTCGTGTATTGAAATGAATTTATGTTTTCATGACCGAGGGATTTAATGGAAAAGTGTAAAATTTTAATGCATGTGGAAGGTACACAAAATTCCAAACATCAAGTTAATGTTGGTAGATTCGGGAATAACCCTAAATGATGCTCACAAGGTGTTAAATTTGTACACGAACCTTATAGTGATTGTTAGAATAAATATATGTGTGACCCCAAAAGGATTTCATAGTAAATATGTGGTAAATTAATATTCATCTTATTAATGGATGTGGGACATCAATAGATAATCAATATAAAATGTAGGAAGAATTGATTTTTGTTACTAAGGAGACTTACAAATAAATAAAATGTGTGTGACTCCTTTACAGAGGAAATAGAAAAAGAAGAGGAAGAATCTGATCCATTTCATCAAATGTGAACCATTAATGGAGAGATTTAGGAGGTGACCCATGGAAGGAAGTGATATGTCCCTAAACAATATTAAGTTAGTGATCAGGGGAATAAAAGTGATCTAGCACAAACCTTATTTTTAAACTGATCCATAGTTGACATGGTACGGAGGATCATTGTCTTTGTATGCTCCTTGGATATAGCAAAGAGTTGGGGAACCAAGTAATAATTTATGTTCCCCTGTGTATTCTCTTAAAATTAACTATCAATAAATAATCATCAAAATATTATGTAACTAAGAAGGGAATTATAAACACCGAAGATAATATAATGTTACCCTTATCATAAATTATCTAGGATCTAGTATGGTATGAAATAATTTATCAAATAATATCCATTCCCTGATTCACCCCCACCTCATAGTGTATCATAGACACTTTGGGTCTGAAAAAAATATTATGGGAATATTTTATGTATCTATTTTACTAAGATTACAAAACAATTTTACCAGTTGATGTGTGAGTCATTGTATATTATGCATATGTAATAATTAAAGCACCATCCCTAGGCTACTGGATTCGGGGTTTATGTAGTTGTTTGAAAGTGTAAAATTTCGTGAAATTATATAATATTATTCAATGTTATTTATGGTCTATTATATTTAAATAAATCTTTAAATTCATGATTTAATAATAAAACAACTATTAATTTTACTTAATAAGTTATGTAGAAAAATGGAATATTACATTGTGTTTTTAAATAAAATTATTTTAATTATATGTGAAGTGGGAATGGTTCCTTTTCACACACCATTAAATGCCTATGGAATCTTAACCCCTCAATAACAACTTTCAATCACATCTATAGATTATTGTTATATATATGACATGAAGGGGGAATGTTCCATACCTATTTGATAATATAAGGTTAATCCATCATTTTTTCCTTTTTAGCACGTACATAGGTGAATTAATATAATATAATATTTTTGGATTCATAAATATTTCTAACTGTAAAAAATATTCTATTTTAATAAAATATAAGAAATATATTTAATTATAGCTTTCTGTTACACAAATATTGTTATTCAAATTATTCATGATTTATCAACTAAACTAATTAATTTATATTTCAAAAATAATCCACTTATTTAATCATTTAAAAAACCTTGGTGAAATTTTTTTAATACGTATACATCAAAAATCCTAATAAATTTTGTCTAAAAATAAATAAAATATATAATTGTTAAATTTATAAAATTTTACCTCCCTCACAGTTAATAATACCATTATCATTCTCCAAATAAATTAAATGATGTTAAATGATATATAATTAATACATAAGTATAAATAAAAACTATGAATTTTAGTTGTATATGACTAGTTCATTAATTATTATATTACATTCATGTTACTATTGTATGTTTGATTCTTATTTGAGCATATAAAAATTCAATTCACTAAAGGTGATAGTAATATTTTCCATAAAAAATTACAAAATAATATGATATTTATTCTTTTCACTCCTATAAAATAGTTAGAAATTAATGATAAAATCGAGTTTTCAATAAAATTTACTAATGTAACTATAAAAAATACCTTCTTGTAATGGGAATAAAATTTTAAAAAAAATCTTGTAAGCATTTATTTCTTATAAGATTTATAATATTAAATAAAACATTGGAATAGATTAAATTTAATTATAAAAATTAAAAAAAATATACAAAAAATAATCTGAAAACATAAAATACATGGTATATTTAATAAAAAATAAAAATTTTATGATGAGGAATGACAAATTTCATAAAATATTCAATATGAATATATTATGTATTGTCCATGATGGGTAATATTAGGGATTTTTTCTTGAAATTTTCAGTTTGAACTAAATGATATTATTTTCTAGTATTACATATAATTGTACCTCATATAATACCTTCTAAATAGAATATTATTTCTAATCCATTAGAATTAAAGTATCCTTAACAAAGGGATAGTATGTTTCCTTCACAAGGGGGGGGTATATGAAAATATTTCACGTTTAAATTTCATGAATTTCGTTTTATGTTTTTATGGAACCAAGAACTGATTTACTTTTCTCTTATCTTGGTCCCTCTATTATTCATCTCGACAATATTATAATGTTTCAAAAAATCATAGGCATAGGTTTTTTATGCAATATTATCTTCAAAATCTAATTTATTTTTTTCCTCTTCCTTGGAAAACACGGTTATGTATTCACTTTTCTATGTTGATCATCTTAACTACTTTTATCTTTCTTACAGAGTTCGTTTTCCACTTAATCACTATTCAAATTTGATTCTTATTATTTATACCATAAATCCATTATTGATGCCCTCATTTATTAAAATAATTTAAGAGTCTCTTAAAAACATTTCATCTTTATGGATTAGGAGATTAGTCTTAGTTCAATATAGATGCTTCTATATGGGTGAATATATGTTGAAAATCATTAATATGTAATAATCCCAACATATATTTAGTGTATTAAATTAAAGGCATGTAAATTAATTTAATTGTATGACAGTAAATAGATATACAAAAATATTAATGTAAATAAAAAGAAATAATTTAGAAAATAACTATTAATGAATTTAAAATTTTGATAAAAAAGTATTATAATGTTTTAAGTGATTACAAATCTAAAATGTTATGTAAATTATATATATATATGATCAATACATTATGAATGAAATCCAAAAATTATAATATAGTAGAAAAAATTATTTATAATGAGGTATGGGCTATCTAATCCTTAGTTTAATATAAAATTGTACTAATTAATGTAACATATAAGAATTTAATAAATATACTAAATTAATATATTTTAAATTATAATGGATGTTCATATTATGCCAATGAATTTAGATTTTCCCAACATTGAGTGAAATTACATATTAGTTATACTTAAAAAGTAATATATATACATTTCTCTTTCAAACACATTTTTTAGAGATTTAATAGTGTATCCTTAGTATTAGATATAAAAAGAAGATCATTGTACCTTTTTATGAATGTTTATAAATTAAAAAGTGTAATTCAATGACTAATATTTGAAGTAATATCTAATAATTTAACTAATTGAAAAAATATAATGTCTATTCAATTACATAATAAATTTAGAATCTTGGTTGGTTCATGAATTGATCTACACTTAGCACTATTATATTAATTTTAATCAAGATGTTATATCATTGTATCCAATTATTATTACATCCAATTATTATATATTATAGGGTACAAAAAGATTCATAAGTTTCTAATGAATTTATATATCTAATAAAATTTATTAAAAAATATATTTCTTTATTTGAATTCAATTATTAGAGCATTCAATGAATTTTATTAATATATAATTAGATTTTTTACGAATTTTAAAACATAACATGGTATAAAATTAGACTTTTAATGAATATTATAACATCATTACTTCATCCAAAATATCCTAGTTTTAATAATTTAAAAAATGCGATGTCATATATTATACTAAATATATATCTTACAGATAAATATTTGTGGTATTTTTTAAAAAAAATTGTTGACATAAAGAATTAGTGATCATTTAATTTACCACATATATTATTAATGTGATATATAACTTAATTTTATTTATATTGTTACATAATTTTAGTATATCCTATGCCTGGAAGCTTTGAATTCTGTTTGGTTAGATACATTAAAATATGTATTAAAAAATATTTATTGAAAATGTATAGAACCGTAAAATTCAAGGAATTTTTTTTTTAATTTTCATTGAGATTTTATAAGTACGCTGTTACTGACAGCGCCTGATTCTGAGGCCCGGTGTGCCCATAATCAGTTTCCGAAGTTAGGATCGTGTACGTTCAGTGAACGAACGAGTGGGTTTTTCTAACTTTTGAACCGGTGCTTGGAATTGAAATCTGGGGGCACCGATGAACTCGTAGCACCGAAAATTGCTTAAGAAGACCCTTCTTGGAGTTGTGTTTACTCGGGAGGAGTTGTTAAAAAAAGGTGAGGAATAAATATATAATTGTTTTACAATTTTATTTTTATTTCTTGCTAAGTGGTTAAGTGTTGAGTCACAACACCCTTCCACTCACTTATGTGGTTATATCATAAGTAAGGGAGATGGGGATGGGAACCACCTGTAGTTAACTACCTTTGAGAGGATTATGGTGGTGTGGGGCCCACACGAGTCCAACCCCTCACCTTCCCCTAACGTTCATAACTTTTCCCCTCTTAAATTTGTAACTCTCAAAAAGAAAACCCCCTCTCTTAACCCTTGCCATCTTACACTAATTGATTAATTGAACCTACACAATTAATTAATTCTTGGATTCATTTTGAATTTCAAATGAATTATTGTCTTCTGTGTTGATTAAATAAGACTAAGTCTTATTTCGTTAGAGGTTAGTTCGTTGTGGGAGAGGATTTGAAGATGAAAGCTCTAAATTCTGAAAAACGTTCTTCCTCCTTGAAGAACGCGAATAACGCACCATTGCCGACGGAGAACGCCGGCCTCCGACAAAGGAAGACGGTGAGAGACGCCTTCCTTGTAGATTTATGACACGATGCCGTGTACCACGACGTCAACGACCCTCATCTTCCATGACGTCTGATTATCGCTACGCTTGCCTCTTTCCACGGCTCGACGACGTGCGACATCTTTGCAAGATAGGGAATAAATTTTATAATGATATCTTTTTCCATGGATGTTTCCTTTTAAAACAATGAATGCAGATCAACTTAATAAAAATTTGATCTATGAAAGAACATGTCTGTGGTTTGGGAATACTTAATTGCGGGGAAAAATGTAGGTTTTATTTGTTTTTGCCCTTGGTTTATCATTTTCCGTTCATCATCTTCTTATTGGGCCTCCTGTTATGGTAATAATGGGAGGAGGTCGGACCGCACGAACACTACCAAACCTCCTCCAACTTTGTTGGTTGTACTTGTTCAGCACGAGCAAAAGAGGCGCGGTGCAACGGTACTACATGTAAATGATTAAGAATGGGAGAAGAAGCGCAAAATCGTCGCGCCATGCCGTTGCGGCGTTTCGAAGGCTCCATAGTTTGATTAATTGACAGCGGATCGACGGGCATTGACGGAACGGTCCGTAGAGGCGGTTTGATGATTCTGCAACAATGTGTGAGACCCGAGGTGAATGCCGGCCCAGATGGAATTGAAAACGGACCACCGGAGCATCTTCAGTGGCCTGTGGAATTCACTAGCGGCGCTGGTCGCCGGCGCGGCGGCACCGACAGCCGGAGGGCGCGCTCGGCACCGGTCGGCCGCACGGAGGCGGCGGCACCCGGCGCCCTGCCAGGAGGAACCTCTGCGGCTGAAGCCGTGGCGGCAGGCATCCGGTCCCACCACCGCGCGGGACCGAGGAGGGGACATGGCGTTGGGCCGCGTTCACTGGAAAGGATCGGCCCCCACGTGGGGGCCGCGATGACAATCAAGGGGGTAGCCGCCCCGTTTGTGCGGCCGCTCGGCCAGCGCCGAGCCAACCCCGCCCATCCATCGCCGAGCTGCCCCCATCCAGACTGGCCCCATCGGGCCGGGCCTCTCCCTAATGGGCTGGACCCAGAACCGGTTCGGGCCGACCCGGGGGGGGGGGGGGGGGGGGGGGGTTGGGGCGGGTCGGACCGAGCCCAGACCCCCCCCCCCCCCAAATTTTCAGACCACTTCCAGTCTTTTTCCCGAATCATTGGATACAGACCTCCGATCAACATACCGTCAGTTGTGTAGCAATCCTTGGATCGAGACGGTCGTTCCGGTATATTAAAATCAAGGTTTCAAAGAACATGGAATACGGCCGGGTTTGTTCGGATATGAAACCAATCAGGCCCTCGGAGCGGAAACGCTTAAATCTTGAGCACCAGACGTCTGGTTGACATGCCGTCGACTTTGTTGGATTCCTCTTGATGATACAGAACATTTGTCATACTTCGCCTGTGGTTTGGATGCAGGTGGATAGTGGCCAGGTTGGATTAAACCCGAAATCCAACCGGGCCCCTGGAACGAAAAAAGTTGATAACTTTCAGATCAGATGTCTGTTTGATGAACTGTCAGTGGCATTGGTAATCACATTGAGAAACAATCCCTATGAGTATACCCTATGAGAGTTCGGGGTACAGATGAGATACGTCCGGGTTGGTTCGCACACAAAACCAACTAGGCCCATTGGAAAAAAAGGCTAATAACTCACAGACCGGGTGTCTGATTGATGCGCCGTCTGTTGCGTCGAGACCCCTATGAAGAGGCGGTCATTTGAGATAATTCTTAGTGGGACTTTTGATACTTTTATTATCGATCTGTAGCTCCTGGAGTGGACCCTCCCGGAGATGAGCATATAGAGTACGGAGATAGTGTAGCTGGCTGAGACCTGACAACTGCTTGACCGACTCGACTTGATGTGAGTCGACTAGCCCAGTGGACAGAGCACATCTATGATTGGGTGCAGACCCATGGTGGATGGAGCACTGCTGTGTTTGGGTGTAGACCCGCAGTACTCAATAGAAGGAGTACCTCTGCAGGCTATTAGTGGGGGGGTGCACTACTGTGTTTGGGTGGCAGACCCCGGCAGGAAGCACTAATGTGTTTGGGTGGATGACCCACGGTACTCGACAGGAGGAGTACCTCAGTAGTCTTAGGTTAGTGAGCATTACCTCGGAGTCATGACAAGATCATTGTACTCTTCAGAGACGAGGCTCTTCAGTAGTTACGGTTTCGATAATAAAAATCATAGTTTGAGCTGAGTCTATGACCTTTGTGTTTACCTCATGATTGAGATGGGTCACTTGATAACATAGGTATACGTATAGTCATATATCTATGTAGTGGTTATCTGTGGATTTCTTAACCTTTGTGTTTCCTCATTATTGAGATGGGTTACTTGATAACATAGGTATATGTATAGGCATATACCTAAGTAGAGGTTATCTGTTGAGATCTTTCTTTGTGGTTATCCTTGTTGGATTTATTGGGACCTTGAGGGTCTCGGGGTCCCTACTGAGTATCGTATACTCACCCCTGCATGGGATATGACCGCACCTCGTTGTGTTGGTTGCAGACGACTGGCAGTGATGTTGGAGGCCGAGTGTTCGAGGACTGGACGGTATCCGCAGGTGGACTTCATGACGAGAAGATTCTTGGAGGAGGCAGACGGGTGAGAGCGTTATGAAGGCTATCTATACCTACCCTTCAGGTAGGATCTGTGGTGGATGATCCAGGTGTCGTGCTATCTGTACCTACCCATCAGGTAGGATCCGAGGTGGACGACCCAAGAGCTGCTTCCATTCTTCCAACTGTTTTTCTTTTCTGTTGTACTTTCGTTTAGATACAGTTGTACTTTCAGTTGTGTTTTTATTCTAGCCCACTTAATTTTCAGAATTTTCTTTTGTACTTAGTGTATTACTTCTTCTTGTACTCTGAGATTTTTTGTTTACTGTTATAAAGGAAATTCCTTCCTTGTTATCGGGATTTATACCTTTGGTGCTAGTCGCCAGCCCCTGGCCTATGGAAGGCGGGCTTGGGGTAGTCATGGCACCGGCCCCGAGGACGGGTCGTGACAAATTGGTATCAGAGGAGTCGGTTCTACCACAGAACATATAACTCTGATTTTTCTTTATTGTGAGTAAATAGTGTTAAGGGTACCGAGTGTGGTATTCTATTTAGGGAGTCCAGTGTTGGTGCGGGCGGCCTACATATCCATACAACAGGACCCTGAAAACTGATTTTCAACACTGTGCACGAAAACACTGATTGCGTGTGTGTTTCCAAAAGTTTTTAGAAGTCAGCTCAAACTAGGTCACCTCACTAGGTATAAATCGTTTAACTGTGTCATGTATGTTTCATTCAGTATGCATTTCCACGGACGATCAGCTAGAGCCCCGAGAGATGTACGTACTGACAGCTTTCCGAGCGACGAGGCTTCGATACAGGGCCGTCTTGCAGTTGACGCACCAGCAGAGGCTCCAGCTGTACTACCATACATTGGGCCTCCGATGCCACTAGCCCCAGCAGTAGGCGATGCACGCCACTTGAGCGCGCTTCACGTGTTACAGTTCTAGAGGCCACCCATGTTCTAGGGAGAGACGGACCCGCAGGTGGATGAGGATTGGCTGCAGGCTGTGGTGATAGTCTTCAGACTAGTGGGGATGCCAGCAGACTTCATGGTGATCTTTTCTGCCAGCCTCCTTCAGGCAGCAGTTGAGAGATAGTGGAGCCACTTGTTCCAGTTTTTCGACGGGATGACCTTAACATGGGGAGACATCGAGACCTTTTTCAGAGTAGAGTTTGTACTACTAGCTCGGCACCCTGAGCGTGTGCAGGAGCAGCTGGCTTTGCCGCAGAATTTCCCATCAGTAGCTGAGTCATCTGTGGGTAGTAGACAGATGATGAGGAGGTCAAAAAGACCATAGCTAGCCGTACGAGGAGCAGGAAGTGTTATGAATGTGGCAGGAAGGGTCACCTGGCACATGACTATTTGAATCCCCACACAGTTGATCCGCAGGCGTTGGAGGAGCCACCAAGACAGAAGCAGCGGTGAGTGCTTGAGAAACAGCCGAGCAGTGGACATGGCGGAAGAGCTACGGGAACAGGTGGTCAAGAGAGGAACTAGTGGATTTCTTTTGTTCTTGGTACTTCTAGTTCCATGTTGCTGTTGTATTTATATCATTGTAATATGACCTGCTATAATAAAAGACACTTATCTTCGTGATGTTTTCTTTCATATCCTTTTTTTGGTTGATACTGAGAGGTCCCAGTTAAAAATGTTGACTTGACCCTCACTTTCGAGATTTCTACTAGAGGAGACCCAGTGACCTCACACTGATGCCGACAGTGTGACTCGACCCTTGGAGGCGAGAGTGACGGTTGGATCTCTAGTTAGTAACGTCGAGGCCTTACGACGTCATCCATGGCATGAATGCATCATTAAAGTCAGGATTGACTGTATTAGGCAATGGGAATGGTTCATCCAGGGGATGAGACCGAGTTTCTCTTTTCGGACAAGGACAAATCTGAGTATCCTTTACAGATCCTAGCAGAGAAGGTGCATATCAACCAGGAGCGGATGAAGACTGCACAACACAGTATGAAACAGGAAACTAGCGCCAGTCTCGGAGACATGGTTGTTTAAATGTTTCAGGATGGAGTGTTAAGGACAGATGATTCTGCAGAGTAGCAGATATGGAGGCAGAGCTAGGAGAACATCATGAGGTGATGTACATTTCAACATGTCACAACCACCCGCCTTTGTTGTCCCCGCCAGGCTCAGGGAGCTGGATGGCAAGGGAAGAGAGTAGCTACATGCGGTCAAGGAGAGTGACTCAATGGATCTAATAATGATTCGAGGGACACTCTGTGTCCAATACTAGCTTCCGTAGTAACAGACGTTGATACAAATCATTCCTTCCTTCCACAAATCATGTCCCAGACCTACAGTTTCTGGTAAACCGTAGACATGACCCTCACGTCTGTAGATACCTTGGGACGAAACTCAATAATCACACATACTCTGACAGTGTGGTCTGACCCTCAAGGCGAGAGTTTCAGTTGGAATCTCTTGGTGACGGCGTCGAGGCCTTACGATGTTGGTCTGAGTATGGATTGGATCCACAGTTCATACATAGATTGATTGTATTAGGAAAAAAGGTTGTGTTTTATCTACAGCTTTGGGATGATGTTTTTCTTGGTCGGCAAAAAGGAAACCCTAGGCAGCACAAGATAAACCAATGCATAGGAGGGTGTAGCCGATCAATCTTGAGTCGACCAACCTTATCCTCATGGTATAAAAAGTGTTGAGTTTCATTTATAATCAGGAAAGGGAGGCCTCTAGAGTTCAAGGATGGTGACCACATCCTTATATGGGTCTCACCTCGACGAGGTATATAGAGATGTGGCCGAGGTGGCAAGTAATATCCGATGATCAGCGGACCTCTTCAGGTCCTTAGTAGGGTAGACGAGGAGGCTTACCGTTTGTCACATTTACCTCAATTGCACCAGGTGCACGAAGACTTCCACGTATCTCAAATGGGGAGATACGTGCTTGACCTGACGCATATCATTGACCATGGAGAGATGGACTTTGGAAATGGGTGACTTTTGTGGGGTTCTAGTAGAGGTTGACGATCGATAGGAGCGGATCCTATGAGGATGGTCGATTCCTCTTCTGCGCTTTTGCTGGAAGTATAGGAACCTCCAGGTGAGCACATGGGGGAAGAAGCCTCAGATGCGTTCTCAGTACCACTTTTGTATCCCTAGTTTGTGTTAAAGCTTTACGAGGACGTAAATCCCTGAGGAGGGAGTAATTTAAAGACCTATAAAATTCAAGTGAAATTTTTTCTTAATTTTATTTGGGATTTTACAAGTACAATGTTACTGACAGCGCCTGATTCCGAGGCCCGATGTGCCCGGAATCAATTTCTGAAGTTAGGCTCGGGTACATTCAGTGAACAAATGAGCGGGTTTTTCTAACATGTGAACTGGTGCTCGGAATTGAAATCTGATGGCACCGAGGAACTCACAGTGCCGGTAATTACTTATGAAGACCCTTCCTGGAGTTGCGTTTACTCAGGAGGAGTTGTTAAAAAAAAGGTGAGGAAGAAAAATATAATTGTTTTACAATTTTATTTTTATTTCTTTCTAATTGATTAAGTGTTGAGTCACAACACCCTTCCCCTCTCTTATGTGGTTATATCCTAAGTAAGGGAGTTGGGGTGGGACCCACTTGTAGCTAACTACCTTTGAGAGGATTAAGGTGGGGTGGGGCCCACACGAGCCCAACCCCTCACCTTCCCATAACGTTCATAACTTTTCCCCTCTTAAATTTGTAACTCTCGAAAAGAAAACCCCCTCTCTTAACTCTTGCCAACTTACACTAATTGATTAATTGAACCTACTCAATTAATTAATTCTTGTATTAATTTTGAATTTCAATTGAATTATTGGCTTGACTTTTGATTAAATAAGACTAATTCTTATTTCGTGATAGGTTAGTTCGTTGTGCGGGAGGATTTGGAGAGGAAAGCTCTAAATTTCGAAGAACGTTATTCCTCCTTGAAGAACGTGAAGAACGCACCATCGCTGAAGAAGAATGCCGACCTTCGATGAAGGATGGAGGTGAGAGATGCCTTCCTCAGAGATCGACGATGCGACACCATGTACCGCGATGCCAACGACCCTCATCTTCCACAACGTCCGAAAATCGCGACGCTTGCCTATTTCTGCAGCTCGAAGATGTGCGACGTCTTTGCAAGGAAGGGAATAAATTTGAGAATGATATATTTTTCAATGGATGTTTCCTTTTCAAACAGGGAACGCGTATCAACCTAATAATAAGTTGATCCGCAAAAGAATATGTTGGCAGGTTGGGAATAATTGATTGTGGGGAAAATGTAGCGGTTATTTGTTCTTTCCCGTGGCTTTTCCATTGTCGTTCATCATCTTCTTATTAGACCACCTTTTATGTTAATAACGGGAGGAGGTCGGACCGCATGAACACGGCCGACCCTCCTCCCACATTGTTGGTTTTACATGTTGTGGCATGAGAAAATGCGGCGTGGTGCAATGGCACCGCACGAAAACAATGAAGAACGGGTGAAGAAGCGCGGCGCTATCGCACTGCGCCATTGCGGCGTTTCGAAGGCTCCAAAGTTTGATTAATTGATGGCGGATCGACGGGCATTGACGGAATGGGCCGCAGAGGCGGTTTGATGATTTCCCAGTAAAGTGCGAGACTGGAGGTGAACGCTGGTGCAGATGGAATCAAAAACGGACCACCGGAGCAACTCTGGTGGCCCGTCGAATTCACCAGTGGCGCAGGTCGCCGACGCCCGGCGCGGCGCCATGAGGGACCGCCGTGGCTGAAGCCGCGGCGGCATGCGTCCGGTCATTCCATCGTGCGGGACCAAGAAGGGGGTGTGACGCTGGTCAGCATCCGCTGGAAAGGAACAACCCCCACATTGGGGCCGCGATGACAATCGAGGGGGCAGCCGCCCCCTTTGCGTGGCCGCTCGGCCAGCGCCGAGCTTCCCCGAGCCGGACTGGCCGCACCGGGCCGGGCCGCGCCCACCCGTCCTGGCCGCGCCCTAATGGTCCAAACATAGAACCGGTTCGGGTCTACCCGGTTTGGGCCGACCAGGGGGGGTTGGGTCGGGTCAGACCGGGCCCAGGCCCCCCATTTTCAGACCACTTCTGGTCTTTTTCCCGTATCATGGGATACGAACCTCCGACCGATGCACTGTTATTTGCATATAGATCCTTGGATCAAGATGGTCATTTCGGTATATTACACTCAAGGTTTCAGAGAACTTTGAGTATGGCCTGGTTGGTTCGGATACGAAACCAACCGGGCCCTTGGAGCGGAAATGCTTAAATCATGAGCTCCGGATGTCCGATTGACATTTCGTCGACTTTGTGGGGTTCTTCTTGATGAAACTTAACTATTTTCATACTTCGCCTGAGGTTAGGACGCAGGTGGATAGTGGCCGGGTTGGATTAAACTCGATATCCAACCTGGCCCCTAGAACGGAAAAGTTGATAACTTTCAGACCGGACGGTTGTTTGACAAACCGTCAGCGGTGTTGGTAATCACGTTGAGAAATGGTCCCTATGAGTATACCCTATGAGTGTTTGGGGTATATTTGAGAGATGACTGGGTAGGTTCGCACACGAATCCAACCACACCCCTGGGACGAAAAGGCGAATAACTCACAAACCAGGCGTCTGATTGACGCGTTGTCTGTTGCGTTGAGACCCCTATGACGAGGTGGTCTTTTGAGATAATTCTTCGTGGGACTTGTGATACTCGGATTATCGACCTGTAGATCGTGGAGCAGAACCTCCCGGAGATGAGTGTATGAAGTATGGAGACCGTTTAGCTGGCTGAGACCTGACGACTGCGTAACCAACTCGACTTGGAGTGAGTAGACTAGCCCAGTGGATGGAGCACTACTATGTTTGGGTGCAGACCCACTGTGGATGGATCAATAATGTGTTTGGGTGCAGACCTACGGTACTCAATAAAAGGGGTACCTTTGCAGGATATTAGGGGAGGGGGTGCACTACTATGTTTGGGTGGCAGTCCCCGGCGGGAAGCACTACTGTGTTTGGGTGGCTAACCCGTATTACTCGACAAGAGGAGTACCTCAGTAGTCTTAGGTTAGTGAGAATTACCTCGGAGTTGTGACAGGATCATTGTACTCATTAGAGACGGGGCTCTTCAGCAGTTAAGGTTTCGATAATGAAAATCCTTGCTTGAGCTGGTTCTATGACCTTTGTGTGTACCTCATGATTGAGATGGGTCAGTTGATAACATAGGTATATATATGGGCATATATCTAAGTAGTGGTTATCCTTTGATTTCTAACCTTTGTGTTTCCTCATGATTGAGATAGGTAACCTGATAACTTAGGTATATGTATGGGCAAATACCCAAGTAGAGGTTATCTGTTGAGATATTTCATTATGGTTATCCTTGTTTTATTTAGTGAGACCATGAGGGTCTCGGGGTCCCTACTAAGTATCGTATACTCACTCATGCACGAGCTATGCCCGCACCTCATTGTGTTGGTTGCATACGACGGGCAGTGTTGTCGGAGGCTAAGTGTTCGAGGACTGGAGGGTATCTTGAGGTGGACTTCATGACGAGACGATACATGGAGGAGGCAGACAGGTGAGAGCGTTGTGAAGGCTATCTGTACCTACCCATCAGGTAGGATCCGTGGTGGACGATCTAGGTGATGCACCATCTGTACCTACCCTTCATGCAGGATCCAAGGAGGATGGTCGAGGAGCTTCTTCCATTCGTCCAGCTGTTTGTCTTTTCTGTTGTACTTTCGTTCAGATATAGATGTACTTTCAGTTGGGTTTGTATTCTGGCCCACTTACATTTCATCATTTTCATTTGTACTCAGTGTATTACTTCCGCAAGTACTCTGATATGTTTTGATTGCTTTTATAAAGGCAACGCCTTCCCATTTATCGGGATTTATTCCTTCGGTGCTAGTCGCTAGCCCCTGGCCTATGGAAGGCGGGCTTGGGGTAGTCACGGCACGGGCCCTGAGGATGGGTCGTGACCGAATATATTATGTAAATATTAAAATGAATTTTTTCCCATAAAAACATATATATATATATATATATATATATATGTAATTTTAATAAATAACATTCACCATTACGATTCTAAAAGTATAAGATAAGGTGATGTATTTATAAATTATTCATAAATTTTTTGAATTAAATTATATCTTGATTAAATATAATAATAGGTATAAAATAATTTATATAGACAAATTCAACCTTATAAAATTTTTATAGTAAGTATTTAGTGTCATAACTTTAATGTGAATATAAAAAATATCTAAAAAAATAACAATATATGTAATCTATAATATATATACATATAATAAAAATATAATAAATCAAAATAAAATAACATAAGAAAAAAACATGTTTAATAATTATATTGAAATGTAATAAAGGATTAGTGTAATAACCATTAATATTTTTAATTTATTCACACATATAACAAACTATTAATGTTTTATATTATAATCTATTAAAATTATTAGAGCTAAAGATTATACAATTGGTATGTTAAATAAAATGCAAAAATTATACAATTTATCTTTTGGTTATTTTTTTCATATATTGGTTATTTTCCTTTAATTGTTAACTTAATATTAAAATCATTATACCAAATAAAGACTATAAAAATTTATTATATAAAATAATGATATATTTATTGGAAAAAATATAACGATTATTTATTATTTATATCCATGGTTATAAACCAAAATAATTTACTAATGATTTTGGTTGGCATTCTTATATTTGGTTTTCATTCAATGTGTAATAAACCATCATGAATACCCTAGTATAATGATACATGAGTATGTATTTACATATCATGAAGGGTGTTCTTGATCCCCAATGGTGGGAGACTAGCATATAGAATCATATTGAACATAAAAGGGAACAATTTGTCTACAAGATAAAAAGCATAAAGATGGATTAATGGAAAAATACTATTAAAAATAAATATTCCTAACAATCATCAAAGTGATGTGAAACATGTGAAAATAGAACAATAAACCATTCTAAATTATAAAATAAATAACATAATAACTATTAAAAAATATTTTCCCCTCAATCCCCTTGAAAAAAGTGGGCCATAGCTCCACCGAGCTCAACAATCACTCTAGAGACCCACGGATACAGAACAACCAACACATCCAAGTGTCACTCTCCCATTACCTGGACCTGGAATAAATGAAGATGAAAATAACTGAAGGAAACAGATGGGTGTGAGCTAAAAATCCAATAATGATCTCATCAGGTGTTTCATAAGAAATTCCACAACAAAAAAAACCATTTATGTTTTTAACTTTAATAAAATAAATCATGGAAATTTATTTACATATTTAATCGAAAATATGAATTTAATAATTAAATTGTAGATATACCAAAAGTATAATTAAATTAATATTTTGTATAAAACTTTTATAGAAAATGGATGGAATGAGTAAAAGTGTCATAAATCAATTTATTTTATTTTAAAATTAACAAAAAATAACAACCAAAGTCATATTCCATGTGTTACATTAGTTTCTTAGATATCAAATACTCGCACTACTAATACATAAGAAAATGTCTCATGTATGTGTGATCATGTCCTATAGGTTTATTACAATAATACTAATCATTCAACATACCAACTGGGATAATCAATAAAAGATAGGTTGTTAAATATTTGTCCTCTTCAATTCACTTTTTGAGTGATAAATTCCTAACGTTCTTATTTTAATAACCCAAAAAATACTTATTATCACATGTGAAGAAAATCAATTGATAAATCAATCATTTCAAATAAATGCATCATTCATATATTAAACACCAAATTTCAAATTTAAACATGAAATTAAAATTTCAAAACCAAACCATAGGTTTTAATCAATTTCTACACTTTAAAAACATGATTTATTTAAAATAACATTTTTTTTCAAGAATCATCATCAAATTGTTTCCTCAAATGACTTGACATTTCAAACTATTTTTTTTTCAAAATATACCCGATAATTCCAATGATATTAAAAATGGGAGTTTTTAAGATACACATTTCCTTTTTTAAGATAAACATCAAATCATTACAAATTGAGGATTTAAAAATTACCATAAAATCTTTTCAATTCCATCAAGAAATTTAGTGTTTTAATTATATGATAAATCCTCATAGAAAAAAATACCTTTAACCATTTGATAAAACTATACACACATAACCGAAACCGGTAATGCGGGATGATGGTGAAGAAAATCTCAAAATAAACACTAGTATCATGATCTTTAAAATCGTAGATCCATTCCACAAACACGGTCATAATTCAGCAGACAAAAATGAAATAGAAATAATGACAAGATAAAAACAAATGGGAGAAAACATAAACCCAAGAGGTATCACAATATTTTACCTTCACATTGATTCATAAAAGTAGAGGATTGCCGAGATAATATATATTCATGAGATACTCTAAAAAACATGTAAATTTTTTAGGTTCAGATGGGGTGTTCTTGGAATCTAAAACCATGGTCTTGATATTTCTATAAAATTTTGAGTAGGTTTAAATACTTGTGGGCACATTTTATTGGTTATTATGTATGGTTAATAGTAACCATGGGCCCTTAATATTATTTTAAAAGGGGTGCATGGATTGTCTGCATGGTTACATTAACCATACACCCGCAATGACACCCCACTCTCCAAGGGTTCATAGTTTGGGGGAAGACCACACATTTTGATATTAACTATGTGACCACTATAATTCCTCAAAATAGTGTGCATAATTTAATAGGCCAATCTGCAATATTCTCTATATCCATGTAATAACCCTGTTCAACACAATAGTCTTTCAAAATATTCAAAAAATATCCTAAAATGAACCCAAATAATTAACAATTAAAATAAAGATAAAAAAAGCATGAAACGAGTAGTATAAATCAGATTGATCAAATTTATAAAAATTAGATGAATAACCAAATTGATTTGGATGCTTAGTCAGGGATAAATCTATCTCCACAATAAGATCATCCTAAACCATGGAATTTGAATGGGTAGAAACCCACTTCTTAAGCTGCAGAACATGAAAAAAAAATTATTGACATCAATTATAATAGAAAGGATTAACATTATGCCGAATTTCCATACCTTTAAACTATATCAAAAGAAATCATAGATAACTATGAATTATATACTTATTTTATATTATTGAAATGAAACAAAAAGGTGAAACACACCAAAAATTCTAGTCACCAACTAAAACTCCATATTGTATTGACGATGTTAAAAATAAGATTTTTTATGGCATCATTACAACATCATTATAGATATAATAAATTGATTCTTTTTATTTATGTGCTTGGAGAAACACGGTCCAATAATTGAAGCATAACCAATCATTATGAAATAGAGATAATATATAAAATTCCTTCCACACCTGCCCTAGAAAGGTACCATTTCAATTGATGATCGGTATTTTTTTTGTAAGAAAACACATCCATGTCCAATGGACATCCCAATATCCAGAAAATTCAAAAACACAAGCATGTAGAATGCACTCAAGGATCTTTATAACTCATTATTTCAATCCATCTATCTTTATATGAAATGTCATGATCAATCTAAATTGTGATCCCATTTCCTCTTAGAGGCCTCTTTAAAAAACAAAAGTCATTCAAGGATCCCAATGAAATACAATAATATATTGAACTCTATTTTGTCTGAAATAAATTTCAAATAGACACTTCCCAAATGATCAAAAATGGACTAATCTCAAATGGGAATAAATTAATTTAAAATATATCCCTGATCACTCACAACACATATCACATTCTTTTCTCAATGGGAACTTTATAACCAAACCACGATTTCCATTAAAATATTACCGCACATCCTAATCAATATGGGTTGTGGATGAAGTAAAGCCAAAGGAATATGGTTCTAAACGTTCAACTGCTAATAGGTATAAATTTTTAAAGCATTTCAATTATGTCTCAAATGATACATATCAACTATAACAATCACAAAATATCTTATATCACCTCTCTAGAACTAGGGTTCACCAACCACTATGAATTTTCACAATCCCATATCACTTCCTTCCTCTCTACAAAGTTCATAATGTACAACTTATAGAAATATAAAACACCATAAAAGGATAATGACCACTATAAAATTGTGTATCCAATATAAAGTTTTTCCCTAATGTTTCAAAAAAATCATTATTGTGTTTTTTATAATGATTGTTCTCTAGAATAAAGGTGGAAATGTAATTTTTTATTATATCAATCTATGTCACATCCTCAAAGACACCCAAACGAAAACTAGAAAATATATTCCTACTGTTAAAACCCCATAATGACTCCTTCAAGACTGGGTTTGAAGGTGTCTACTAATGGAAAATCAATTAAATTCACATTAACATTATTATATGAAATTTCTAAATTAATAGACTTCAAGTTCTCCACCCATCATATCAATTGATGGTTAATATTATTTTTGATAGAAGATATTTCTCAATATTATGTGGTTGGAATAAATAGTTAACATTTATAAAATATAATTGTTGTAATATATGTAGATCCGGAATCATGGTGGTGAGATTGAGATCATGGGTTATATAGTTATTCTCATATGTCCTAGAATGTTCGGAACTATAGGAAATCTCATCACCTCCTGTATAATATCTAAATCTAAACATAATCCAAATTAGTATGAAAAGGAAATATAAAAAATTCCAAACTCGTGAAGAGTAAAAACAATTATAGAGTTCAATATATAATTTAACTAATTAATGTAACTCTGATATTACAATTCCAACCAAATCATGCCCCCTTTCTGATTGAATGTAGTTATCAAAAAAATAGTTTTTAAAAATCCCTATGGAACCTGAATTAAAAACATTCCAATCGCAATAATCTAAACATATAAATAACATTACATAGTTGGTGCCATGTCATAAAAAACATCAGATTCTTATGATCAATTGGAATACAGATTTTTGAGACCAGATGTCTTATTAATTTTAATTTCTAAACCTAGAAATTACTTTTTTAAATATCTCTTTAAATTTAGTGATATATAAGTACTTCTAGATCTATTCAATTATGATGTACATGGCCATGAAAGGTTTTTTAGTGATTTAAAATTTCGTCCTAAAACCACCATGAACTAGTTGAGATACTCATGGATTATTATATTCATTAGTTCCACATAACACATATGATCATTAATTTGACTAATTGGAAGTACAAGATACTCATAATGGTCATACAAACTCTAGAAGGTGGACTTAGGGATGCTAGATTCAATGATTCTAAACATTTAGTAACCAGAATGAGGATCAATATTAGAGAACCACTTCACCCAATTTCACTAATGAAAGAAATAATTTATTTTTGGAAATGGATTCTTCAACTTTATTATAAATAACATTAATTTCCAATCATAAACATAATTCCAATTCTACCCATTAGGATTCATTGGAAAACTAATAGGCTTCAATGATGGTTACACGCTCATGGGATTAAAACCATTATACAACAAGTAAAACATATAGATATCGAACTCCTTCAAATCAGTTGGTTCATAGAATAATGTGCAATAGATTCTAGATGAGTAATAGGGACTAATTCATCATATAAATATACTTCCCTTACCATTGGAATAAATAGAATACACAAATGGAATGGCATAAGGAAACTCAATGATAACTAGGGTGAAATCATCACTCAAATATTCCTTCCCAAAGTCAAAATAATGAATTGATATTACCCTACCCAACTCTATGAATGCAGATTCAGCTCTACTAAACCATGACTTCCATTTTCAATAAAAAAATACATCACACCACATCATGCATAATAATAGAGACCTACCAAAATAATAGTCCATCGGGCCTCATGAAAAATTATCAAATCCATCCATAAAATTAAATGAAGATATTTTCTATAGATAACCAAAAAAGTATTGAGACGTCAATATATTATAATGAGAAATGATTAAGGGACATTAATATTCACAGTCATTCTTTTTTCTATGGGTCGTATTAATATACATCAAAAAATTAATAAGTTACATATTAATAATTAAAAAATAATTATAATGAGTTAATTTGAATAAGGAGAGGAACATATATCAAATAAAATAGAAAATAGTGAAGATTTTTTATTGATGATACCTCTCACTATCACTAGAACCACATCATCTTCTTCTAGAGAAACATTCATTATTTGAGTTAGCTTCCAAGAAGATTCATGTGACTAGAATCCATTAGTTCTTGCATCATATGATTACAACTAAATGATTTTTGATGATGATGATCTTATTACACTGTGTGGTGAAGCATAAAAAGCTAATGAACTTTTATAAATAATATAGGTGATTTGATAAACTACATATCTTCATCTCCTCAGTAATTTTTTTTATTTATTTACCATTCCATACTAAAATCAAGACAAGGGGATATTTAAAGACATTAAAAAATGTCTAGATGAAATTTTGTTTTTTCAAAACCGCAATATAGTCATCACACATTCTATATTAATTAACAGAACCAATTTAACATTAGAGATAAAATCTTGATGTACAAGGACCATAAATTAATTTTTAAAAATACATAATTAATGAAACAGATATACACAAAATGACCATATTAGTTTATTATCTTTGGAAATTGTGAAAAAACTCTGTTAACTTGGTGAATGATATTCATATGTTCCATTAATGATCGTCCATTTAGTTTTTCTAACAAAAACATTTCTTAATATCACGGGGAAACAAAAAAATAAGAAAAGGGTGAGATCCAATGGTCAATAAGGTCAGACAAGGATAATATCTAAAAAAACTAAACATGAGAATATAAATACTTGAACATAACGTTGAAAACCGTACTATCAGTAGGAAATATCAAAACCATGTGTCATGGAAAAAATCCAGGCAGTTCATAAAACATAAATCATAATGGAACATGACCCTTGATATATTAACAATTGAATAATCATTGAATTTTTAAAACAGATATCAATAAAAAATAATTCCCTTATTATCCAATGTTCATTTCCAAGATCAACATATTGGAAAAAATCCATTAATGAATTGAGTTTGTTCCTTATAGCATCCCTATATTAATAAAAATAATTTAATTTTCGTTCCAGTCCTGTATTACTGAACAAGATTTACATGTAATTAATGTCCTATATATCAAATGAGAAATTAAGATTTACCTACTTAATTAGAGGGATATATAGTTCCCAAAAATATCATAAGGAAATATTTCATACATGTTCCATAAAAACATAAATCATTAATCGTAGTATAACTTAAGGAATAAAATTGGTTTCTTGGACATCATTATGTCATAAAATAATCCACATAAAGAATAGATTTCAAAAATTTCAATCCGTCAGTATCAAAATCCATCTATTGGTATAATAGTTATAATATACATGAAACAAACCACTTTTAAATAACATCATCATAGAATAAAGATAATTTTGATAAACCAGATGAAATTAATTATTTAAAAAAATATCATTTCATCTTAAAACAGGTCAAATTTTATTAAAATGATGCAAAAATTTAGAATAAAATAATTTCTTCGAAAAGAACCTTAAAAACATGTAAGGTAATATTCTTGTAAATAAGTAATTTTTTAATCACAAAAATCCATTCATACGATATATGTATTGTAAAGACCCGTAAATTTCAAGGAAATTTTTTTCTTAATTTTATTTGGAATTTTACAAGAGCACAGTTTCTGACGGCACCTGATTCCTAGGCCCGGTGTGCCCGGAATCATTTTCTGAAGTTTGGCTCGTGTACGTTCAGTGAACAGAAGAACGGGTATTTCTAACTTTTGAACCAGTGCCCAGAATCGAATTCAGAGGGCACCGATGAAATCGCAGTGCCGATATTCGCTTAGAAACGCCTCTCCCGGAGTTTCGTTTTCTCGGGTGTGGTTTTTAATTTTCAGGCTTAAAGTTAAGAAATAAAATAATTTTACGACAAATTTATTTTATTTCACTTATGCAACTTGGAAGCCACTTGAAGCCACTTAAAAGCGACATAAACTGAGATGAAACAGATAGGGTACTATCCAGAAATATCCTACCCTCTGGTAGGATATTTGTGAGGTGGGGCCCACACGAGCCCCGCCGTTTCTTTTCCGCTAAGTAACGCACCCGCGAAAACCCGTCATTATGAAAGTCAAATGATGTGTTTTCTTAAATTCTTAACACACCATTTAATTGGGCGGTTTTATTCGTGAATTAAATGGGCGGTTTCTTTCGTTGAATTAATTCAATGAATTGATTGGTCGTTACTTACCTTTTTCATTTGTTGGCATAATAATAAAATAAGACCAACACGACATTTGGAGGATTACTTGTTGAGAGGCTTGATAGAATCCTTGAGCCTTCATCCTCTTTCGCGAAGAACGTGAAGAACGCGAAGAACGCTGACCTCCGACGAAGAACACCGAACCTATGAAAAATCAACGACGCGGCGCCATGTTCCGCGATGCCGACGTTCCCTTCCTGCAACGTTCTTCTGCAACGTCTCTTCCTCCGCAACGAATCTTCGATCAGCTATTTGAGGTAAGAGACTCCGAGTTTCTCTTAAATCTCCCTTGTGTTTTTTTAACAAAACACGGATTTAATTTTATATAATTAAATTAAATCTATTGTTTCTTGGTCCGTTGAGTTCGCCCACTCAACGCCGGATTCAGCGACGACGCGACGCCCTTCCGCGACGACGCGACAATCCCCTCCTTACGCGACGTACAAATCTGCGAAGAACGTGCGTACGACGACGACTACGAGGTAAGAGTTGTTGTGAATAATTCCTTTTTCTCGTGGTCGTTTCTTTTAAAAGCGAAGAAGCAGACAATAAGAACAATTTTAATCCATTAAAATTGTTGATTCATGTGTTGAATATTATTTCTCCCGTTGTTTATCTCTAACGTGGAGGGTGCGGGCCAAACGAACACGGCCCGACAACCATCCGCCATTCATCGTTGTTGTGCAGATTTGACGGGCGAAGACGGAACGTTCCACAACGGAAATTTGATGGTTCCGTAGTAAAGAACGAGTCCTGGGAGGAATAGCTGCGCAGAAGGGAACAGAATCGGACCACCGGAGCGACTCCGGTGGCCTACGGAATCCACCGGCGGTGTGGTGGCACCCGTGGACCCGCGGCCGCGCGGGTCCGGCACACTTGGACGCGGCAAAGCCGCGTCCTTGATCCAGCGCGGCCCCACGCGGGGGGCCGCGGAACCTCTAGGCCACGGGGGCACTGCCGAACCGAGCCAGGCTGGTCCGACCGGCCGGGCCACGCCCTGGCGGGACCGGACCGGGTCGGCTCGACCCGGTTCCGCCGACCTCGGGGGGGGGGGGGGGGGGGGGGTCGGGCCGGACCCGGACCCCCCGTCTTCAGACCGTTTTCGGTCAAATGCCCGTAACATGAGCTACGGGCCTCCAAACGACTCTCCGTCAGCAGAAATGCGATCCTTGGATCGATACGGTCGTTTCGGTATATCACACTCAAGGTTTCAGAATATTTTGAGTTCAGCCGGGTTGGTTCGTACACGAAACCAACCGGGCCTTCGGAGCGGAAACGATCATATCTTGAGCTACGGACGTCCGATTGACATGCCGTCGGCTTTTTTGAATTGCTCTAAGTGTGACGGATCTTTTGGCTCACTCCTCATGAGGTTTGGACGCATGTGGAGTATGGTCGGGTTGGTTTTGCCTTAAAAACCAACCGGGCCCTGGGATGAAAAAGCCAATAACTCTCAGACCGGGCGTCCGATTGACGCGCCGTCTGTGACGTTGAGTTCCAGTTGACGATACAGAACTTTTGGATACATCAACTTCGGACGTTGTGACAGTTGATGTATCAGCCTCTCGGCTCGTGGAGGGGACCCTCCCGAACGAGCTTGCTGTGTGCGGGAACCCTAGAGCTAGCTGCGACTGCTACTTTGACAGCGACGACCGTGCAGAGATCCTCAGTGGACAGCGGCGACGACCGTGCAGAGATCCACAGTGGACTGAAGCGATGACTGTGCAGAGATCCTCAGTGGACTACGACGACGACTGTGCAGAGATCCTCAGTGGACTGCGACGACTACAGCACTCAGCGATCCTACGTGGATCAGTGCTACAGGTCATGTGTGGGCCCGATCCTGTGTGGGTCTGATCCTGTGTGGGTCAGCGCTCAGTGGTTCTATGTGAGCCAGCGCCTACAGGTCCTGTGTGGGCTGATCCTGTGTGGGTCTTTGCGGGGGTTAGTTACCTATCGATCCTTTGTGGGTCCGACGACTTAGATGGATCAGTGATCATATTTATCATCATCCGAAGAAGTATACCTGTGTGAGCTGAATTCTGTGTTACTCTCCTTTGTGGATTGTGTTGAGCTATCCTGTGTGGATTTACTGTTTACTCTCCTTTTTGGATTGTGTTGAGCTATCCTGTGTAGATTTACTATTTACTCTCCTTTGTGGATTGTGTTGAGATATCCTGTGTGGATTTATTGTTTACACTCCTCTGTGGATTGTGTTGAGCCACCCTGTGTGGATTTACTGTTTACTCTCCTTTGTGGATTGTGTTGAGCTATTCTGTGTGGGTATACATTTGTTTTCCTGTGTGGACTGGGTTGTGCTTGGGCTCGGCCGTTGGAGTCGAATGGGAATTGATGACTTAGGTATATTATTGGGCATATACCTAAGCGGTGTCTGTTGTTACTTCGTGGTTGTATCTTTCCGTTGTGGATTATCCTTTGTGTATTTTGGGAGACCATCGGGGGTCTTGGGGTCCCTATTGAGTAGCTTTTTCTCACCCTTGCACGGGTTATGCCTGCACTTCATTGTGTTGGTTGCAGATGACGGACAACGCTGATCGAGGTGGAGGCGTGTGGAGCAGGACGGTACCTGGAGGTGGACCACTGGGCGGGACGCACTCGGATCGGACGGCTGGACCGAGGGGCTGTGGAGGCTATCTGTACCCACCCTTCAGGTGGGACTTCCAAAGGACATCTCGACGCTGCGGATTTCCCTTTCAGTTGATGTTTTTCCTTTCAGTTGTACTTTACAGTTGGGCTTGTATTTCCGGCCCCTTTTTCTTTCAGCACAGCTTGTACAGTTTTACTTAGTGTTTACTTTTCTGCTTTCTTACTCTGTGGTTATTGTTTACTTCTAAAAGGCAATTCCTTCCCCTTTTTTCAGGATTTATGCCTTGGTGCTAGTCTCCAGCCCCTGGCCTATGGAAGGCGGGCTTGGGGTAGTCACGGCACGAGCCCCAAGGGCGGGTCGTGACAAATTGGTATCAAAGGTTGTCGGTTCTACCGCAGACTCTGATCTTTCTTCTATGTGAAGAAATAGTGTTTAGTGTATTGAGTGTGGTTATCAGTCCAGGGAGTCCAGTGTTGGTGCGGCGACCGACGTATCCGTACACCCGGACCCTGACTTCTGATTTCCGACTTAATGCACGAAAACATTGATTGCATGTGTGTTTCAAGTTTTCTTTGTGATTACTTGTGTCAGATCATCAGGTATACTGTTCTGACCGTGGCACACTTGTTTCCTTTTCAGGATGGCCCCACGACGGCAGCCAACTGGGGTTCCGATAGTAGAGCGTGACGACAGCCCGCCGAGCGACGAGGCCTCAGTATAGGGCCCGTTGACAGTAGAGGCACCGGCGGTACCTTTACCCGCCGATCCCCCGATGCTTCCAGCGCCGACTGCTGACGATGCACATCGCCTCAGAACTCTGCAAGAGTTCCAGCGCAAGCGACCACCAAGGTTTCGTGGAGAGACGGACCCCCAGGTAGTCGAGGACGGGTTGGATGCGGTCATCCGAGTTTTCTGCCTAGTGAGGACACCAGCAGACCTCATGGTGATCCTCGTGGCGAGCCTACTGCACGCAGCAGCGGGACGATGGCGGAGCTTGATGCTCCAGGTGCACGATGAGGCCTCTCTCATATGGATGGACTTTGAGAGCCTCTTCTGCTAAGAGTTTGTCCTGGCCACCCTCCGTGCGGTGCGCATTTAGGAGCTTCTTCAGCTGCGACAGGGCAGCTTGACGGTCACCCAGTACGCGGCGAGGTTCACCGACCTTTCTCGCTACTCGACAGACATGGTACGGGACCCCTTCATCCGGGCCCGGACCTTTGAGCAGTGTTTGAGACACGAGATCAGGGCATCACTGACCTCCCTCAGCATCCCGACCCAGGCAGGAGTGCTGGAGCGAGCCCTTCTGATCGAGAGCTTTCTGGCTGAGTCCGCAGCGAGACCTACCGCAGGGCGGCAGGTAGCAGAGTCTTCGGTAGCTGGTAGCCGACGGATGACTCAGGATTCCAGGCAGACTAGAACCTCTCGTAGACGACCTCAGGACACTGGATCAACAGTGCGGGGCACACAGCGCGGAGCCAATATTACAAGAGGCATGCAGTGCTACTCGTGCGGTGGGCAGGGCCACATGGCTCGTGACTGCCCGACCCGTCGTACCGAGGAGCAGCAGATGGTGGAGGGGCCACCTAGGCAGAGGCAGAGGGTCCACCGTGGCGGTCCACAGAGAGGAGGTGGACGAGGAAGAGGAGCTGGCCGAGCAGTAGGTGGTGGGAGACGCTTTGAGGCTCTACCACCACCACCACCAGGAGGTCCGCCCCGACCACATGGAGCTGGCGGGCAGAGACAGGCAAAGCTCCAGGCAGCGGAGGCCTCAGACCACGGCGCGCCAGAGATGATTCAAGGTACGATCTATGTCTATTCTACCCTTTCTACAGTTCTTATAGACACAGGAGCGAGTCACTCTTTCATAGCCGTGGCCCTTGTTCGGATCTCGGAGATTCCGACAGAGCCGTTGGCTCGATCCGTACGGCTAGAGACTCCTATGGGAGCAGACTCGACGATTACGCACTGGTGCTGGCAGTGTGAGCTTACTCTAGGAGGCGAGAGCTTCGGCTAGGATCTTCTTGTAGCGGCGTCGAGGCCATACGACGTCATCTTGGGCATGGATTGGTTATCTACAATCCATGCTCATATTGACTGCATTAGTTGCAAGGTGCGATGTGTGTGCACCGATGGGAGCAGGTTCACCTTCACCGGCGAGAAGGGAGCCTTCACAGCACAGGATGGACTCACGCAGAGGAGAGGACGACCCATCACTCATCAGTTGGCTAGACTCATCCTTGGAGCACTTGACGTGCGGAGTCCTGGTTTTCCTACAGTGGTGAATCAGTATGCGGACGTCTTCCCCGACGACGTTCCAGGACTACCTCCTCGCAGAGAGGTAGACTTTTACATTGATCTGTACCCTGGGACAGCCCCGATATCCAATCCAGCATATCATATGGCCCTTGCTGAGCTTTGAGAACTGTGGGTATAGTTGGAAGACTTGCAGGGAAAGGGGTTCATCCGACCCAGCGTTTCACCCTAGGCTTCCCCGATATTGTTTGCCAAGATGGTGAACGGGAGCTTGCGACTATGTGTTGATTATCGTCGCCTGAACCAGGTGATAGTGAGGAACAAGTATCCGCTACCGAGTATTGATTACCTCTTCGATCATCTCAAGGGGGCACGGTGGTTCTCGAAGATAGAACTCAGGTGAGGCTATCATCAGCTCAGAGTTCGAGATGAGGACGTGCAGAAGACGGCTTCAGGTGTCAGTATGGACACTATGAGTTCTTGGTTATGCCTTTCGGCGTAACCAACACTTCAGCAGTGTTCATGAGCCTCATGAACATGCTCTTCTAGCCATACCTCGATCGATTTGTCGTGGTCTTCATCGACGACATTTTGGTGTACTCAACCACGGAGGAGGAGCACGCCTACCACTTGCGGGTTGTACTAGACACACTCTGAGAGCACCAGCTTTATGGCAAGCTCTCGAAGTGCTAGTTCTGGTTACGTGAGGTCCACTTCTTGGGGAACGTCATTTCTGAGGTGGGATTTGTAGTGGATCCCGTGAAGATCGAGGCAGTGCTAGATTGGGAGCCACCAAAGAGCGTGACGGAGGTGCGGAGTTTCTTGGGTTTAGCCGGATACTATTAGAGATTCATGTCGGACTTCTCCAGAGTTGCAGCACCACTCTCAGCGTTGACGAAGAAGGGGAAACCCTTTGTGTGGTCAGATAGATGTCATCAGAGCTTTCAGGAGCTGAGACAGAGATTGACCATCGCACCTATCTTGAGGTTTCCTAAGGAGGGAGTTGGATACATATTCTACTGCGATGCATCAGGGATCGGACGTGGGTGAGTCTTGATGCAGGTGGGGGCTGTGATTGCCTATGGATCACTTTAGTTGAGGCCGCATGAGCAGAACTATGCTACCCATGACCTGGAGTTAGCAGTAGTGGTCTTCGCTCTGAATACATGGAGGCACTATCTGATGGGCGAGCACTTTACAGTCTTTTCTGACCACCAGAGTCTATGGTACATCTTCTCTCAGAAAGACCTGAACATGAGACAACGGTGATGGCTCGAGTTCCTCCAGGACTATGACTTTGAGATAGTCCATACTCCTGGGAAGGGGAACGTGGTAGCCGATGTCCTCAGTAGGAGGACGGGCATCCAGCTACATGAGTAGGCGACAGAGCAGCTAGCTGCTATGTAGATATCCTTCGTGGATAGAGACGGAGCAACCTTCCTTCAGTCTCTCACCGTCTCTCCATCACTTCTACAGCGGGTCAGAGAGGCTCAGTGTGGGGAAGCTGACTGTGAGACACGGCGTGCACAGATATCCTCGGGACATGCACCTGATGGATTCTCCCTTGGAGCAGAGAACGACGTCCTTTTTAGAGGGCGTACCCTGTTACCAGTCGCTTTACGAGAGGAGGTTCTGAGAGAGTTTCAAACTTCTCCTTTAGCGGTACATCCTGGTGTGGCGAAGATGTACCAGGATCTCAGACGACAGCACTGGTGGCCAGGCATGAAGAAGGCTGTGGAAGAGTTTGTTTCACGGTGCCTCACCTGCCAGCAGGTGAAGGTAGAGCATCAGGTACCAGCAGGCTTGGTACAGCCCTTGGAGGTCCCGGAGAGGAACTTGGACGGGATATCTATGGACTTCATGACTGGACTTCCACGCACTTCCAGAGGTCACGACTCCATTTGGGTGATTGTTGACCGACTCATCTAGTCGGCACACTTCTTACCCATCTGAGAGTAGGGCTCAGTGGAGAGCTTGGGGCGTCTCTATGTTCAAGAGATTGTACGGCTTCATAGTGTTCCTTCGACTATATTCTTCGATCGGGACACTGATTTTACTTCCCAACTTTGGAAGGGGTTGCAGGAGGCGTTCGGGACGTGGCTACGTCCGAGCACTGCCTTTCACCCTCAAACGGATGGTCAGACGGAGAGGACCATTTAGACTCTCGAGGACATGCTCCACGCATGTGTCCTCGACTTTGGTCGCAGCTGGGAGGACCACCCACCCTTGGTGGAGTTCGCGTACAACAACATCTACCACTCCACCATCGAGACGTCACCTTATGAGGCGTTGTACGGTAGGCCTTGTAGATCTCCTTTGTGCTGGACAGACCCTGGGGAGTCAGCACTTGTGGGACCAGAGATGGTCCGGGCCATGACAGAGAAGGTCCAGGTCATCCAGGAGCGGATGAAGATAGCATAGAGCTGGCAGAAGTCATATGCTGACAAGAGGCGGAGGCCACTAGAATTCGAGGATGGCGACCATGTCTTCTTGCGTGTCTCACCTCGACGTGGTTTGCGGAGATTTGGCCTAGGCGGCAAGTTGTCTCCACGCTTCATCGAGCCTTTCCAGGTCCTCAGCAGGATTGGTGAGGTGGCTTATCACCTGGCTCTACCACCTCAGTTGCACCGGGTGCACGACGTCTTCCACGTATCACAGCTGAGGAGATACGTGCACGACCCGACGCACATCATTGACCATGGGGAGCTAGACGTGGATGATGGGGCGACTTTTGCGGAGGTCCCAGTGGAGATAGAGGATCGACAGGAGCGGGTCCTACGCGGGCGATCGATTCCCCTTGTGCACATCAGATGGCAGCACGGGGACCTCGAGAAGAGCACATGGGAGCGGAAGGCTCAGATACGTGCTCATTATCCACATTTGTTTCCCTAGTTTTTTATGTATCTTTACGGGGACATAAAGCGCTGAGGTGGGTGTAATGTAAAGGCCCATAAATTTCAAGGAAATTTTTTTCTTAATTTTATTTGGAATTTTACAAGAGCACAGTTTCTGACGGCACCTGATTCCGAGGCCCAGTGTGCCCGGAATCATTTTCCGAAGATTGGCTCGGGTACGTTCAGTGAACGGACGAGCGGGTTTTTCTAACTTTTGAAACGGTTCCCGGAATAAAATTCTGAGGGCACCGATTGAATCGCAGCGCCGGTATTCGCTTAGAAACGCCTCTTCCGAAATTGCGTATGCTTGGGTGTGGTTTTTAATTTTCGGGCATAAAGTTAAGAAATAAGATAATTTTACGACAACTTTATTTTATTTCACTTATGCCACTTGGAAGCCACTTGAAGCCACTTAAAAGCGGATTAAACTGAGTTGAAACGGATAGGTACTATCCAGAAATATCCTACCCTCTTGGTAGGATATTTGTGAGGTGGGGCCTGCACGTGCCACGCTGTTTCTTTTCCGTTAAGTAACACACCCTTGAAAACCCGTCATTATGAAAGTCAACTGACGTGTTTTCTTAAATTCTTAACGCACCATTTAATTGGGCGGTTTTATTCGTGAATTAAATGGGCGGTTTCTTTTGTTGAATTAATTCAACGAATTGATGTGTTGTTACTTATATTTTTCATTTGTTGGGATAATAATAAAATAAGACCAACACGGCATTTGGAGGATTACTCATTGAGAGGCTTGACAGAATCCTTGAGCCTTTATCCTCCTTCACGAAGAACGTGAAGAACGCGAAGAATACCGACCTCCGACGAAAAACGCCGAACCTGCGGAAATCGACGACGTGACGCCGTGTTCCACGACGCCGACGTTCCCTTCCTGCAACGATCTTCTATGACGTCTCTTCCTCTTCAACGAATCTTCGATCAGCTGTTTGAGGTAAGAGACTTCGAGTTTCTCTTAAATCTCCCTTGTGTTTTTTTAACAAAACACGAATTTAATTTTATAAAATTAAATTAAATCTGTTGTTTCTTGGTCCCTTTAGTTCGCCGACTCAACGGCGGATTCCGCGACGACGCGACGACCTTCCCCGACGACGTGACGATCCCCTCCTTCCGTGACGAACAAATCCGCGAAGAACGTGCGTACGTCGAAGACTACGAGGTAGGGGTTATTGTCAATAATTCCTTTTTCCCGTGATCGTTTCTTTTAAAAGTGAAGAACCGGATAATAAGTACAATTTTAATCCATTAAAATTGTGCATTCAAGTGTTGAATATTATTTCTCCCATTGTTTATCTCTAACGCGGAGGGTGCGGGCCAAACGAACACGACCCGACAACCCTCCACTATTCTTCGTTGTTGTGTGGATTTGACAGGCGATGACGGAACGTGCCACAACAGAAATTTGATGGTTCCACAGTGAAGAACGAGTCCCGGGAGGAACAGAGGCGTAGATGGGAACAAAATCGAACCACCAGAGCGACTCCGGCGGCTCGCGGAAGCCGCCGGCGGCGCGGGTCGCCAGTGCGACGGCGACGCCCGCGGACCCACGGCCGCGTGGGTCCGGCGCACTCGGATGCGGAAAAGTCGCGTCCTTGATCCAGTGCGGCCCCACGCGGGGGGCCGCAGCCCCTCCAGGCCGCGGGGGCAGCGCCCCGCGTCGCACGGCCGTTCGACCGCTCGGCCGAACCGCGCCAGGCCGATCCGACCGGCTGGGCCGCGCCCTGGCCGGACCGGACCGGGTCGGTCCGGTTCGGCTGACCCCGGGGGGGGGGGGGGGTGGGTGGGGTCGGGCCGGGTCGGCTCGGGCCCGGACCCCCCGTCTTCGGACCGTTTTCGATCAAATGCCCGTAACCTGACCTACGAGCCTCCAAACGACCCGCCGTCAGTGGCAACATGATCCTCGGATCGAGACGGTCGTTACGGTATATCGCACTAAAGGTTTCAGAATACTTTGAGTTCGGCCGGGTTGGTTCGTACACGAAACCAATCGGGGCTTCAGAACGGAAACGCTCATATCGTGAGCTACGGACGTCCGATTGACGTGCCGTCGGCTTTGTTGAATTCTTCTAAGTCAGACGGATCTTTTGTCTCACTCCGCCTGAGGTTTGGACGCTGGTGGACTACGGTCGGGTTGGTTTTGCCTTAAAAACCAACCGGGCCCCTGGGACGAAAAAGCCAATAACTCTCAGACCGAGTGTCCGATTGACGCGCCGTCTGCGACGTTGACTTCCTGTTGACGATACGGAACTTTTGGATACATCAACTTCAGACTTTGTGACAGTTGATGTATCAGCCTCTCGGCTCGTGGAGCGGACCCTCCCGAGTGAGCTTGCTGTGTGCGGGAACCCTAATGCTGGCTGTGACTGCTACTTTCACATCAACGACCGTGCAGAGATCCTCAGTGGACTACGGCGATGACCGTGCAGAGATTCTCAGTGGACTGCGGCGACGACTGTGCAGAGATCCTTAGTGGACTGCGCTAATGACTGTGCAGAGATCCTCAGTGGACTGCGATGACTACAGCACTCAACGATCCTACGTGGATCAGTGCTACAGGTCCTGTGTGGGCCCGATCCTGTGTGGGTCCGATCCTGTGTGGGTCAGCGCTAAGCGGTTCTGTGTGAGCCTGAGCCTACAGGTCCTGTGTGGGCCCGATCCTGTGTGGGTCTTTGCAGGGGTTAGTTACCTATCGATCCTTTGTGGGTCCGAAGACTTAGATGGATCAGTGATCATCATTATCGTCATCCGAAGAAGTATACCTGTGTGATCTAAATTCTGTGTTATTCTCCTTTGTGGATTGTGATGAGCTATCCTGTGTGGATTTACTGTTTACTCTCCTTTGTGGATTGTGTTGAGCTATCCTGTATGGATTTACTGTTTACTCTCCTTTGTGGATTGTGTTGAGCTATCCTGTGTGGATTTACTGTTTACCCTCCTTTGTGGATTGTGTTGAGCTATCCTGTGTGGATTTACTGTTTATTCACATTTGTGGATTCTGTTGAGCTATCCTGTGTGGGTATACGTTTGCTTTCCTTTGTGGACTAGGTTATGCTTTGGCTCGGACGTTGGAGCCGAACAGGAATTGATGACTTAGGTATATGTATGGGCATCTACCTAAGCTGTGTCTGTTGTTACTTCGTGATTGTATCTTTCCTTTGTGGATTATCCTTTGTGGATTTCGGGAGACCTTCGGGGGTCTCGGGGTCCCTACTAAGTAGCTTATACTCACCCCTGCACAGGCTATGCCCGCACTTAGTTGTGTTGGTTACAGACGACGGACATCGCTGATCGAGGTGGAGGCGTGCGGAGCAGGACGGTACCTGGAGGTGGACCACTGGGTGGGACGCACTCGGAGAGGACGGCTGGACCGAGGGGCTGTGGAGTCTATTTGTACCCACCCTTCAGGTGGGACTTCCAGAGGATGGCTCGACGCTGCGGCTTTTCCTATCAGTTGCTATTTTTCCTTTCAGTTGTACTTTATAGTTGTGATTGTATTTCCGGCCCCTTTTTCTTTCAGCACAGCTTGTACAGTTTTTACTTAGTGTTTACTTTTCCGCTTGCTTACTCTGTGGTTCTTGTTTACTTCTCAAAGGCAATTCCTTCCCCTTTTTGTCGGGATTTACTCTTTGGTGCTAGTTGCCAGCCCCTGGCCTATGGAAGGCGGGCTTGGGGTAGTCACGTCACGAGCCCCGAGGGAGGGTCGTGACATGTATAAAAAATATTTTCCGCATACTTTTGTTACAAAATTTTAAAAACTACCCAGTATGAAAAAAATATTCCCTTCATACCTTTTAGTAAAAATTAAACAATGAGTAAAACTGGCATAAACTTTTTTAGAATAATTGGAATAATATGTGGGAATAAATTATTAGGAATTATTGACATGGATGATAAATATACCCCAGTAAATAATTACGTTTAAAAAATATCAGATAATAATGAAATTGAGAAATTATCTCAAATATAATCATAATTTGTTGAATCATATGCCACATAAAATAAAGATTATTATAAGCATTTTTAAGTATTATAACCATAATAATAAGATTAATAAACCATTCATGGGAATCATAAACACCCAAAAAAGAAATGAGTGGTGTATAAGGAATATGTTCTAGAGAAATAAAAGTGAGACTAAATAAACCCTTACCTAAGGTCTGATATCCTTTTTATGTATATGAAAATTCTATATAATTATTTACTAAGTTCAATTGAATATTTCCTGAATCATAGTCATTATCATGATATCATATATGATTATATGGTCATATTTTTGTTAATAAAATTTCTATATTACTCTTTAATTAGGTATTAATAACTTCATTTTCATAATAATTGTTTTTTAATATGTTATGGTTCTACTTATTAGGTCATATTTATATCATTTAAAAAATATATTAATGTAATATATGGAATATTTATTAATTCTATACATTTGGATAATTCTTCTTTAGTGTATATCATGTAATATGAATCACACCTACTCAAGGAGACGGTAGGCCACACGTACACACCAAAATTCATAACATTCCCATAATTGTGGAATAAAATTAAAGTGGGATGTGTATATAAAATTTGAGAATAAATAAAAAATTATAAAAATCATATATCGTTATTATGTTCATCATTACAACAATCCATGTAGAGTGGTGATTTAAAATAGACGACTCCACGACGTGGGGACGGTAACCTGTACATAAAAATGGGCGGTGATTTAATTTTCTAGTATGGCTAAGAGGTGGAATATGGTGTATTTAGGACCATAATAACACCTCATCATATAATTAATATATTATTTATTACTTTATTATGGATACAACTCATGAGGAATAAGTAGAAGAAGAAATAATTTGAAATAATTGTTAGAGGATACTACTTCTTCTTCAAAGAGCTCCCCTAGATATTCAGTTAATGGCGCTAGAGTTTGTAATTAAAAATTACCTAACCTCTAGAATGTGATTTATGATGTTTATAAGGTAATTTTGTAGGGTATATAAGAGCTTAAATTCTAAATGTGGATTGATGTTGTGAGAGAGGATGTTCCCTTTTATAATTGAGGTGAGGGGAACGTTGGGAATCTCTAAAAACTGAATTAATTAAAAAATATATGTTTCTATCCTATTAAGATAAAAATGGAATTTACTGGAATATATCATGTGATAATGTTTTAATATCATCAAATAATTTTTTTTATAGAAGTTGTTTCTTTGAATATAAACATTATCATTTCAATAAACACATAGTTTTTCTATTTTATTTTCCTCTAAGATAATAATTTATTGAATGATAAAATAGAATAATTTGTACTTATTTTGTGTAAATTAGAACATAAATGAATAATTAATAACATTTTAGAACATATATTATATATTATATATTTATAAATAAAATTTATCATATTTAAATAATTTAATAATACATAATTCTGAAAAATAATCAATATGTTCAATATTGACACTATTATTTTTATTGATTTTTAAAAATATCCAGATAAAATGTTATCCTAGAAAGATATTTTTAATTATATCCTTAATGGTTCAAGGTAATATAGAATATTCATTGTATATATTGACTATACCAAAATACATTTATTTTAATAATTTTAATAACATTAATTTGTTATTTCATTTTAAAAAAAATCAATACCTACATGTGGTAAAATAATTTAATATTATTATTTTTTATGAAAAAAAATACCACCTTGAATTTAATTATTATATATTTGGTATGAATATTTTAAGTCAAATATATCTTATGGAAAATCCGAAATAAAAAATTTTATATTTATTAAAACTTGAATGCCTGAACGCTAACATCACATTAAATATAATATTATATGTGTCATTTTCCATTCCATATGGCTCCAAATGGTTAATAAATAAACCCTATAATGATTATGGTCGATATATACTCGACCAATATGCTATTTTAATTTTTTTTATCTTGTATTTGTTATTTTCATTTTAATAACGACTATTTTATTTATTTCGAATCAATTAAAAAATTTATGCATAATTAATATATAATCTACAAATGTAAATATTTATTTCATAAATAATTATAAAAAAATTACCATGATAAATAAAATAAAATTTTATTTAAAATGAGTATTTATTGTCTAATTTACATTCAATATAACTTTATATTAAAAATTATATAGTTATAAAAAATTTAGTAAGATATATTTATCATTTATATAAATAAAATACATTTAATGTCTTAATCTCATCAAAGTTGATTATAAAGGGTATTATTTCAACTCATTTTTGGTATAGATCTAGAATAACTATTAAAATAAGTTTAGGAATAGTGTTAAAATAATTTTATAATTTTATATTTATTCTTAATTAACCACTTAAACATTTTACGATATTAATAAAAATTATTGAAATTAGTATTTATAATGACTGAAAAATGATTGATATTTAAATAAATTTTAAATCATGATTTAATATATGGATTCCCTTAACTAAAATTAATAACACAGATGTTTAAGAAATTAATTTAAAATCAATCTCATTGTCGAAATGAAAAACGTGTTTTTAAAGTAAATATTAATTTAAAGACTGAAATGTTTTTACATAAACATTCCATTTAAAAGTAATTAAAATGAGATAAATTAGACTGAAGGATAAAATTATATTCTCTTTATTATTCAAAACCAATTAGTAATATAATTTATCCATATAAATTATTTTGATTAAAAAATCTATTTTCAAATAAAATTTATTTTATTTTTTCTATTAATCTACACATGAATGTTATCAGAAAAATATCAAAAATATAACCAAATAAAATTTTTATATTATAATTCAAAATAATATATATTTTTTGTAAAAAAATATAAAAATGTCAAAAATAGATTTAGAATGGGTATGCCATCAAAATGCCAAAAAATTCCATTTTTTTGTAAATTACATCATTATTCTAAAAAATTACATTTGTTGATATATCGCTTCTAGAAAAAAAATTAAATGATATTTAAAAATTATATAGATTATATAAAACTTGTATTTAAATTTTAAAATACATCATGAGTGATTTTATTAGCTTATAAACTAACTTATTTTCATTTAAATATATTTTTTAGACGAATATTAAAATTGGTCATACCTGCCATCATAATGCAGAGGTTATATGGTAACATTTTAGTATTTTTTTTGTTCACTTATACTCTATCATGCATGAAATTAATTCTATTATGATAACATGAAATATTTTGTAATAGACGACAATCATGGTGTATTGTATTCTGCTAGCTAAGCTGGTGTTGCATACTCTGAAAGGTTATCTTGGTGTAACATACAACACAATACGTCAAAACAAATCTCCCTCAAACAAATTTCATTGTATCACATTATACCCCAAAACATTAATTCCCCCCATTATATTCATCGAACATATAAAATGATTCTAACTAGAATGCTTATTTCATAGATGCCCACATCGTAAAAAGGAATTCAAAAACATTGTTTTAAATTATGAAAATTAGAAACATCAATGTTACCTAACGTTACTAATAAAAGTGTGTCCAAATAGGAGAGCATGTGTGGGATGTGATAACATGGATATAGAAAAGAAATATAAAAATAAATTTCTGATGGGTAATAATAGAGAATATAGTTATGGAAAAGTTAATAATCAGAAATCCATAAATCCATGATGATCTAAAGGAACATCTGATTCATTAGATAAGAAGGAACTGTGATAAATGGTTTTTTCCATGATCATTTAACTAAATACGAAAAACATGAGAATAAATAAATAATTAATTTCATTAAAATCTCATTTTTTTTCATTCCGTGGACATTTTCCACTTCATCCAATATTTAATGAAATGAACTTCTTGTTCCTATAGTGTTAGTATATCATGTGATCGAAAAAATAAAGTGATATTTCATTCCTTATTTCATTATTACAAAAAAATATTATCACATTTTTTAAAATATGAATAAGCCCACCTATAGTGAGAAAATTATTTAATCTAAAAAACCTCATCTTTGTTTTAAATTAAACATTCCATAAATCAATAACCATATAATCCATCTGAATGAAGAAAATACAAATCATTCGAAAGTGGTGAACTAAATTGCATTAAAATTTATCTCTCATATATCAAAAGGAATATGTTTTTTGTCACATTTCAAACTTGTGAACTGCTTCATGTTGTATTCTCTTGAAAATAACTAGATCTATCATATCTCTATATTGAAAACATTCATGTTTCCATGTTCTTATTTCCAATAAGCTATAAACATCATCTATATATCATAAACGACATTTCAAAAACTAATTAACTATTTATAAAGAAATAATGAGCATAAAAGTTACATATTCATACCCACAATATCATTATCTCATAACTATTCTAATATTAAGGGTTATACTTCAATTAATCTCTCCCTTTCGAACTTATTACCCTAATAACATTTCTTTGTTACTAGTACCATTAATCATATACCTAATAATAACTATGTTAATAATAGTGTAATAATCCTTAGATGCTTCGTCAGATTATAATACAATAAAATTACTTATACCTAATAATAACTATGTAATAGAACATTATTATTCATAAAGATGAAACCATTCAACTATCTTCTTAAACCATTGTCCAAGTATTATAATTTTATTCCTTAACTCTTCTTTCATATCGTATGTTTTTCATAGTCTATTTATCATAAAAAATATAAATACGACCATATTACCATGAAAATTATCTTCTTGAGACTTTCCCCTAGAGAATCAATTTTCATAATGCCCATACATTCAACATTAAAAATAGTTAACCTTTATTTATGTCTTATTAATACCATTATCCTTGTCATTAGTGTGAACTAAACCATTTCCATTTAAATTTCAGGATTTCTGTCCTTCTCCAAACACAAAACATCTTCAAGTTACATCGAAAAATTCTCTATGATTCCAATTCCAAAATGATTTTCGTGTGGAAAATTGAACATTCATTCATCTATGATGACCATGAAAATATTTCATTCTCTTATTAGGTTGTTCAATAAAATCACCAAAGTGTAAATTATTAATCATATTAGAGATTTACAATTAGGAATAATAACAATTTTTCACCTTACATATCCCATTTGATTTGGGTGATAATGAGAAATATCATTCCATTGTACATCATATTCTCCATTAACATGAATCCTTTTATTTTATGCTTTTTTCTAAGACCCGAAAAAATATAAGCGATGATAATAATACTTGAAAAACCACATGATCAGTGGAATGTAAATAAAATCTATAAAGTATTATGTTTAATCATATGTTATACTTAATCATTAACAAAATTTTAGAACTATAACAAATATGTTTAATCATCCTTCAGAAGTTCCTATACATACTATATAGCTATATATATGGATCTCACAGAAGTTTTCTCATTATATATTTCAATGTTTAACAAAACATTCACAAAAATACCACTTTTAGAGACCCAATATTTACATACATTGAAATTAAGTTACTTCATTGGAATACATAATAAATCACACAAATATATTCCCAAACACCATATTAGTTTAGTGTATTTGGAAACTTGGAAGACATTCAACTAACACTGTGAATGGACTTTAACATCTCCCATAAAGATCTTCCACATTTTTTCCAACCCAAAACCATTCTTTATAACACGGTGAAAGGGAGACATATGAAATGAGCGATTGTAGATGATCAGTATGTGTAAACGTAGAGAATAACAAAGAAAACTAAAACATAAGAATTTAAAAACATGTAAATGAATTAGAAAAATCATATAATCTATATCAAATATCAATACCTTGAGTCATAAAATAATTCATGGTATCTCTAATGGTGGAAATCAAAAAGGAACATGAACTATGAAAAAAATGCATTTGAGTATTCATGTAATTGTAGAGGACACATAAGTATAGAAAATAATTTCTATATTATACAAGTTTAATTACCAAGACCATATTATTGGATCATGTCCACTACGGAATAGAACACACCTCTCATTCCATACCATTATTTCTAAACCTTATTTACTTTTCATTCTAGAGTTATATTACTGAACTGTAATTACTTGAAATTCTAGTCCGGTTAATCCCATGAGAAGTAAATATTTACCGAATTCCTTGGAGGTAGATATAGGTCTAACCTATCTCATAATTAAATCATTATTACATGTGCCACAAAAAATATAAATAAATCATCATAGCATAACCCAAGGAGTAAAATGGGTTTCTTATACATCATTCCAACATGAATTAATCCACATAAAACATTTATTTCATAAATATAATTCCATCATGATCACAGTCAAATGGTAGTTATAATACGTATAGTATACTTGAAACATTAACCTATTAAATAATTTCATCTTAGAAGGAAGATGATTTTAATACAACACTAGAAAATAATTATAAAGGAAATCAATCTATTATTATTCAAAAATTCATTTTTTTATCAAAATAACAGGAAATTTTAAATGAAATAAATTTTTTTCAAAATAAAATTAACCATTTTAAAGGTAATCCAAATGGAAATAAGGGGTTTTGAAAGAGTAAAAATCGATTCATGTTGTATATGTAAAAAAACATTCTCCTGACATGGTTGATGGAAAGGACCAAAAAGTACCTCATATCCAAATGCAAAAATATTACTATCATGCAATCTAATAAAAACTCACCAATAGGTAAAATTTGCCTCACATTTTTTTAAATAATTTTTCATATTTTTATTCATAATTAGGAAATATAGACAGGGATGATAAATATATCCTACTAAATAATTACTTATAAACAATATAGTGTAATAATGAGATTGTGAAATTATCACATATCAATTTATAATAATTTAAAAACTATTACACATAAAAAAAGAAAATTAAATTAATATTTAAATGAAGTAAACTTAATAATAATAATCATATAAACATTAATGGGAAGTATAAACACAACACAAAAGAAATATATGTTGTATAAGGCATATGTCCCATAGAAATAAAAGTGGGAAAAAATTATCTCTAAGCTTATATACTATGTATTTTGTTTGTAACCAACCCCCATATATAAACTTTTAAATAATTTCATTGACTTATTCTCGAATTATAATAATTTTTATAAAATCTTATATGATCATATTATCAGCTGTTTGTTAGTAACATTTCATTATTACTTGTTATTCGAGTATTGACTACTTCATTTTCATTTGCACATTTTGTCGAGTAAGGTCTAGTTATCCTTCATAGTTTATAGTTGTATAGATTTAGAATTATATTGAAATATTATTAATATACTTATTAAATATGGAAAATTGTATAAAAATTAATTAATTAATATCATGTCGAATTAATAACATCGTGAAGATGACAGACCAAAGATACGCACAAGTGATGATATAATTATAATAATTGTAGAATGGTATTGAATTTTATGGTGTATACAATATTTAAGAATCAATATCTTTATATAATTATCATATGTAGTTATTATTTACAACATTACACACATCCTTGTAAAGTGGAGATGAAAGACAGAATACGCCATGATGTGGAGATGATAAGCTGTAAGTTCGCATGGATGGTGATTTCATTTTTCATAATATGGCTAGAAGGAAGAATATGGTTGTTCAATAACAATAATATCATCTCGGAATATAATAGTTACTATTTTAATTACTTTGGGATGGAGAAAAATCATGAAGAGGAAGTAGTAGAAAAAATAATTTGAAACTCTAAAGACACAAAAATCCCGTCAATTTTTTTTTAAAATTAATCGGATTATTATGAGTTTGTGAATGTTTACGGCGCTTGATTCCGAGGCCTGGTGTGGCTGAAATCAATTTTTTATGATTTGTTCAGGTACATTCAATAAACATACGAGCAGGTTTATATAACATTTGAACTGGTGCGCGGAATTAAAATATGAGAGAACTGTTGAACTTGCAGCGCCGGTATTCTCTTAGGAAGACATTGAATTCAATGACAGTGTGTCAAGGATAAAAGTTAGTTTTTGAATTTTCATAAAAAAAATAAAATAAAGGGTGAAACACTTTATTTTATTTGAGCCGCCTTTTGGTGTGTGGAGGTTAAAACCTCATCATAGAGGATGGAGGTTGGGCCACCACACCTTAACATCCCATGAAAGGTTATGGTGGTGGGGCCCACCATAACTCAACCTCCCATGAGAGGATTAATGTGGTGGGGACCACATGGGGCTTAACCCCCTTTTAATGGGAAGAGAGTAAAACCTCCAAACTCTCACATTTAATTTAATGTGTCGACGTAAAATTAAATGCTTTCAATTTAATTTAATCTGTCAACATAAAAATTAAATGCTATCAATTAATTTTATGTGTCAACCTAAAATTAAATCCTATCAATTGTATTGATGCTGGCTATATGGGGGAAGTCCCTTGGAATACTCCGAATAATTATTCCAACACACATGTTAAATTGTGCCAACACTATTTAATTCACTCGAACCACCTTTTTACAATATATAACTACATCGTTGGAACATAGGAAGGTTCCTAATAAATGAACCGTCACAAATTCCATGAGGTTTTCATACCTCTCCCCTCTCATATATATAGATATCTTCGGAGGATGATTTGGGATAGCTTCGCCAAGCGACGAAGCGCTGGTAAAGTGACACAACACCCACCACTTGGAGGATTACGCTCTTCAATGAAGAACGCTCCACCAACGAAGAATGTCGCCCTCAACTTCGACCATCTTCCTCGGAACTCCTTGCAACATGAGACATCCTCCTCCTCAACGAATCGATGTCTGCCCTCCCCCGCCAACGTCAACCTACTACGGGAAAGGTAGGGGGTTTATTACTTGGTAATATTATTCCTTTATCTTATCTTCCTCATTCGATAAGAAGGATTTGTTGAGGAAATGTTATTGATCATATACTTTTCATGATGAGGAAAACTATACATCCCTAAACGTGGAGGGTACGGGCCAACCTAACATGGCACGACACCCTCTGTCAATTTTTTCTTCCTTATGGTGATCTTCGAAGCGGGAATGAGGCGATGAAGGCAGAAATGGAAAAGGTCGTTCTACCCGCGGCTTCCACGAACCGCTCCGCCACCGAGGAAAACCAGTGATCCCATCCGAACACCACTTGCCCGTCCCGGCCCATGCCTCATTGAACTGGCTTGATCGGACGCCACCAGCCGCCAGCCCGCGTGCTGCTCGGACCCCACCTGCCTGCCCCTACCCTGCCCAGCGCCCTGCCGGCCTGCCTGCGCACTCCCCGCGCCCCCTACGGCCTCCCCCATGCCGCCCGCTCTCCATCGGCCATCCCGCACACTACTCGAACCCCGCCGGCCTGCCAGCGCCCTTCCCGGATCCCCTCCGGCCTGCTCGCGTGCTGCCCGCACACCCCGCCGGCCAGCCTGCGCCCCGACCCCCGACAAAATCGGCCAAGATGTGCTGCCCACCCAAGCATGCCCGCCGCGTCCTTCGATGCATAGCTGCCCTTACCAAATCAACTTTCCTGGATGAGCCGCCTGAGCTGCGCCCCACGTGATGATGGCCGAACAAGCCTTGACCTTCAGGCCGAGCCACCTATGTTGTGACCTCCAGGCCAAACCGCCCCTGTAGTCCACTAGGCTGGGCCCTGCAGACCAGGCTGAACCTAGCGGGATGACCCGCCCAACAGGGCGGGTCAGACCAAGGGGGTCTGACTGGGTCGACCTAGACTGGTTTTTGCCGAGTCGATCCGAACTGGTGGGTTCGGGCCCTTGCCCAATACGCACCCATATTTTCATTGGCCATATCTTTGGCACTCGATGACCGTTTGACGAACCGTAAGCATCACTGGTTATCATAAAACGAGAATATCCCTCTGAATATACCCCTCTATAGTTCGTTGTAATGTTGAGATATAGTTTGGTTGGATCGTACATGAAACTAACCGGGCCCCTGGGACTAAAAAACATATAACTCACAGACCGGGCGTCTGATTGACAGGCCGTCAGTTGCGTTGAGACCCCTATGACATGGTGGAACTTTTTGATACTTCTACATAGGACTTATTGGCGGTTGATGTATCGACACATGGCTTGATATGCAGAACCTCGTGGAATCAAGTGTGCATTGTGGAAACCATGTGGCTGGTTGTACTCTGACGACTGTTCCTGGATCCTGTTTTGGTCTGACAGTTCTGACTTTTGTTCCTGGATCATGTGTTGGTCATAAAAAATAGCTGGTCCTGGATCATGTGTTGGTCTGATAGCTCTGACAACTATTCCTGGATCATGTGTTGGACTGAAAGTTCTGAATTCTGTTCCTAGATCATTTGTTGGTTTGATAGAATATCTAGTACTATATCATGTGTTGGTCCGACATCTACAAATACTATTCCTGGAACCTTTGTGGCTTTGAATGTTCTAACCACTGGACCTAGATCCTATGTGGGTCTGACTGCTTAGATGATTCAGTGGCTACATATGATCTTCTCTATCTCTATAAAAAATTTGTGTACATGTGTGAGCTAAGTTAGTGACTTCGGTGTTGTCCTCATAATTGAGATGTGTTACTCGATTACATAGTTATATGTACAGGCATATACCTAAGAAATGGATTCTCATTGAATTTATACTCTGTAGATTTTCCTTGGTGGATTTTGAGAGACCATGGTGGTCTCGGGGTCCCTTTTGAGTATCATTATACTCACCCCTGCACAGGCTATGCCCACACCTCATTGTGTTGGAAGCAAACGACGGACAGTGCTGACGATGGATGAGAGCACCAGAACTGGACAATTCTCAGAGGTGGACCTTATGAAGAGTTAGTACTCGGAGGAGACTGATAGATGAGGAGTGTTGAGGAGGCGACTTGTACCTACCCTTTAGGTAGGATCAATGTTGGACGTTCTAGGAGATGCTTTTCACCTTTCAGATGCTTACCTTTCTTCAGTTGTACTTGTTTTCAGTTTCCTTGTACTATACAGTTAGGCTTGTATTTCTGGCCCCTTTAATTTTTAGCACTCCTTTTGTATATAGTCTTACATAGTGTATTTCTATTATCTTACTCTGTTGTGTGTGTTTCTAGTTTATAAAGACATTGACTTCCCTGTTTCTTGGGATTTACGCCTTTGGTGCTAGTCGCCATCCCCCGGCCAAGGGAAGGCGAGCTTGGGGAAGTCATAACACAGGTCCAGGGGGATGGGTCGTGACAATTGGTATCAGAGGAGTCAGTTCTACTGTCGAACCCAGGACTCAGATCATTCTTTTCTGTGAAACAATAGTGTTAAGGGTATTAAGTGTGGCTTTCAGCTTAGGGATTCCAGTTTCGGTGCGACGACCGACATATCCCTACACCAGAACCATGACTTCTAATTTCTGACTCAGTTCATGAAAACATTGAATGCATGTGTGTTTTAAAAAGTTTTATTTGTGATATCTTGAGTCAACTCACAAGGTATATCTTATTGATGATGGAGAACCAATTTCTTTTCAGGATGCCTCCACGCAGAAAGCTAGTCAGGGTTCCGAGAGATGTATGAGATGGCAGGCCACCGAGCGACGAGGCCTCGGTGCAGAGCCCCATCACTGCGGAGGCACCAGCGGTACCAATACACATTGGGCCACCGATATCAGTAGACCCAGATGCAGAGAGTGCATGACACTTTAGCGCATTGAACGAGTTCTAGCGCCCGAGGCCGCCCAAGGTCCGGGGTGAGACGGACCCGCAGGTAGCTGAGGATTGGATGGAGGCTGTGGTGGGAGTTTTCAGACTTGTAGGGACACCCGCGGACCTGATTGTGATCTTTTCCATGAGTCTCTTTCAAGAATCAGCAGGAAGATGGTGGTGTCTGATGATCTAGTTGCATGACGATGTGACACTACTCTGGGCGGACTTCTATAGACGATTTTGGGTGGTGTCTGTCCCAGCCACCCTACGTGCGGTGAGGATATAGGAGCTACTTCATCTGCATAAGGGAAGCATGACAGTGGCACATTATTCAGAGATATTCATCGAACTCTCATGCTACTCTACTGATATGGTGTGAGACCCTTTCTTCAAGGCCCTGACCTTTGAGAAGGGGCTTAGATGGGAGATCAGAGCGTCGATGAACTCACTCAGCATCCTAACACAGGGTGGAGTGTTAGAGAGAGCCCTCCTAGTGGAGAGTTTCCTTGCTAAGAAGTCTTAAGTAGTGAGACCCAACACTAGTCGACATGCACTAGAGTCTTATGCACCTGGCGGTAGATAGATATCGCAGAGGTCAACGCGGACAAGGCCATCTGGTGGATGACCTCAGTATATGGGTTCAGCTGTGCGGGGGCACACGAGACAGTGCCAGTCATGCCAAGAGTGGGAATTGTTACACCCACGGTGGGCAGGGTCACATGGATTGTTACTGTTTGAACTACAGTTTAGATGATCAGCAGACAGTTGAGGACCACCCAGGCAGAGGAAGAGATTCGATCGAGGCGGTCTACAGGGATCAGGTAGACATGGAAGAGGAGCCGGTTGTGCAGTTTGTGGTGGAAAACGTTTCGAGGTGTTACCGCTGCCACCACCAAGTGGTCCTCCCTGACCACAGGGAGTAGGTGCATAGGCGAGAGCTCAGCTTCTGGTAGCTGAAGAATACGACGATGGCACTCCAGAGATGATTTGAGGTACGATCTGTGTTTACTCACCCTTACCTATAGTTATTAAAGATAGAGTTTCCAGTCAATATTTCATTTCCACTACCCTCGTTCGGAGCTCGGAGATTCTGACTGAGTCGTTGGATCAATCCTTATGAATAAAGACTCCTACAGGAGAAGACTTGACAATTACACACTGGTTCCGGTAGTGTGAGATTATTCTTGGAGAAGATAGCTTTGTCTAGGATATTCTCGGAGCAACGTCGAGGATTTACAACGTCATCTTGGGTATGGATGGGTTATATACAATTCATGCTCAGATCGACTATATTAGGCGCAAAGTGTGGTGTTTTGGAATGGATGGGACAAGGTTTACCTTTACCGGAAAGAAATGAGCCTTTGAAGCACAAGACAGACATACTAGGAGGATGGTGTAGCTGATCCCTCATCAATTGTCCTGCCTTACCCTCGGAGCAGATTATGTGGAGAGTCCGAGCTATCCAGTATTGGGGACTAGTACACGGATGTTTTCTATGATGATGTTCCCGGTCTACCTCCTCGCAGAGAGGTGGACTAATACATTGAACTATACCTCGGAACAACACAGATATCTACCCCCGCATATCGGATGGCTCCCACTGAGCTTCATGAGCTGCGGGTACATGTGGAGGACTTGTAGGGGAAGGTATCCATCTGGACCTGTGTTTCTCCCTAGGCAGCCCAAATTCTATTAGCCAAGATGGCGGATGAGAGTGTGAGGCTCTGTATTGACTATCGTCGCTTGAACCAGGTGACAGTGAAGAACAAGTACCCACTCTAGAGGATTTACGACCACTTTGATCAGCTGATGGGAGGTCGGTGGTTCTCGAAGATAGACCTCATATCAGGCTATAACCATCTTAGAGTTTCAGATGAGGTTGTGCAGAAGACTGCCTTCATATTTCAGTATGGCCAATAATATTTCTTGGTTATGCCCATCGGCGTAACCAACACTCCAGCATTTTCCATGGGACTCATGAATAGGATCTTCCAGCCTTACCTCAATCACTTTTTCATAGGCTTCATCGACGACATTCTGATCTACTCGACTACTGAGGAGGATCATTCCTACCATTTGCGGGTAGTATTGGACACACTTCGAGAGCTCCAGCTTTATGTTAAGCTCTCGAAGTGACATTTCTGGATCTACGAGATTCACTTTTTGGGAAATGTAATCTCGGATACTGGAGTTTCAGAGGATCCAGTGAAGATTGAGGTGGTACTTTCTTGGGAGCCACCCATGAGTGTGACAGAGGTAAGGATTTTCTTGGGATTGGATGGTTACTACTGGAGGTTCATACCAGACTTCTCCAGAGTTTCATAACCACAATCATCCATGAAAAAGAAGTGGAAATCATTTCGGTGGTCGGAGATATGTCGTCTGAGCTTTCAGATGCAAAGGCTGAGGCTGACTAGCACCCTATATTGAGGTCTCCAGATGAAGTCTTAGGGTACGTAGTCTACTGTGATGCATCAGGGACAGGACTTGGGTGTGTCCCGATGCAAGAGAAAGAAGTGATCTAAATGGTTCATGTTAGGTGAGACAACATGTGCATAACTGTGCTACCCATGACCGATATCCAGTAGTAATGGTCTTCGCCTTGAAGATGTGCCGACACTACCTTATGGCCGAGTGTTTTACTGTGTACTCTGATCCCAATTATCTCAGGTATAACTTCTATCAGAAGGACCTAAACCTAAGATAGCAGTGATGGCTTGAGTTCCTCCATGAATATGACTTCGTGATAGTCTATACTCTTAGGAAGGGGAATATTGTTGCAGATGCACTCAGAAAGAGATCTGGTATACAGCTGCTAGGGGAGGCGATAGAGCAGCTGGCTGCCTTACAAATATTCATTGTGGATAGAGACAAAGAATACTTTCTATAGTCCATTACAGTCACTCCATCACTTCTTCAGCGAGACAGGGAGGCACAACGTGGAGACGCTGACTGCGAGACACAACGTTCTCATATTTCCACCGGACATGCACCTGATGGATTTTCTAAAGGTGGGGAGCACACAATCCTCTTTAGAAAACTTAATATGGTACCAGTTTCACTTCAGGAGGATGTTTTGATGGATTTCCACACATATTCTTTTGTAGTACATCCAGGAGTGGTGAAGATGTACCAGGACCTTCGACGACAACATTGGCAGCCAGCAATGAAGAAGGTTGTAGCGAAGTTTGTCTCTCAGTGCATCACTTGTCAGCAAGTGAAGGTGGAGAACCAGGTACCAGCAGGCTTGGTTCAGCCGTTAGAGGTCTAAGAGTGGATGTGGGATGGGATATCCATTCACTTCATGATGGGTCTTCCACGTACATCCAGGGGACATGACTCGATTTGGGTGATTATAGATCGACTCACCAAGTTGTCCCACTTCCTTCCGATCAGAGATCGGGGATCAGTAGAGAGCGTGGTACGCCTATATGTGCAGGAGATTGTGCATCTACATGGAGTACCGTATTATATTTTCTCTGATCATGACCCACGATTTACTTCTAGGCTATGGAAGGGGTTGCAGGAGCCTTTCGGGACGCAGCTACAACTGGGCACTGCCTTCCATCCTCAGACGGATGGCCAGACTAAGAGGACCATTCATACCCTCAAGGACATGCTACATGCTTATTTCCTAAACTTCGGTCGCATCTATGAGGATCACTTTCCAATGGTGTAGTTTGTGTACAACAACAACTATCACTCCACCATAGTTATGGCACCTATTGAGGCATTGTACGGATGTCATTATAGATCACCCTTGTGCTGGACGGACCCAGGGGAGTCGGCACTAGTGGGACCATAGATGGTATGGGCAACCACAAAGAAGGTGCAGATCATCCAGGAGTGGATGAATACTTCACAGAGTATGCATAAGTCATATGATAATAGGAGATGGCGACCTCTCGAGTTTGAGGATGGCGACCAAATAATTCTATGGTTCTCACCTCGATGAGGTCTTCGAATATTTCGCCGAGGTATTAAGTTATATTTGAGGTTCATCGGACCATTACATGTTCATAGTGGAATTGGCGAGCTGGCATACCGCTTAGCTCTTCTACCAATGTTGCACCAGGATCAGGACATCTTCCATGTATCTCATCTGAGGAGATACATGCACGACCCTTCTCACATCATCGACCATGGAGAGCTGGACGTCAACGATGGGGCGACAATTATGGATGTTCCAGTAGAGATTGAGAATCGAAAGAAGCGGGTCCTACATGGAAGGTTGATACTTCTGGTGAGCGTTCTATGGAAACACGAGATCCTCCAAGAGAGCACATGGGAGTGGGAGGCTCCGATTCGTGCTCAATACTGTAAAGACCCGGAAATTTCAAGGGAATTTTTTTCTTAATTTTATTTGGAATTTTACTAGAACACAGTTTCTGACAGCGCCTGATTCCAAGGCCCGGTGTTCCCAGAATCAATTTCCGAAGTTTGGATCGGGTACGTTCAGTGAACGAACGAGCGGGAATTTCTAACTTTTGAACCGGTGCCCGGAATCAAATTCCGAGGGCACCGCTGGAACCGTAGCGCCAGTTTTTTCTTAGGAATGCCTTTCCTGGAGTTGCGTTTTCTTGGGAGCAGTTGTTTATTAAGGTTGTGGTTTAAGTGTAAAGAAAAATAAAATTTGTGTTACAAATTTTATTTATCTTCTTAAGTGGTTATATCCTAAGTGTGGAAGTTGGGGTGGAATCACAAGTTCCTAACTAACCAAGTGAGGATTAAGGTGAGGTGGGGCCCACACGAGCCCCAACCCTTCACCTTCCCCTTAACTCTCTTCTACCCCCTTTAAACTCCCTTGCACTTAATGTGCCAAAACCCCTCAAATTCCTAACTCCTTAAACTCCTTAACTCCCTTGAACCCCCCCGCAATTAAATGTGACTCTTCACTTCCACCTTCATTAATTTTGGAGCCTCTTCACCCATTAATGAAGGATGTAACTTAATGAATTTGAATTATTTTGAATTCATTAAGCTAACACTATAATAAGGTGTGTTGTTTTATTGTTTGGGGTTGGATAAATCTTTGTGATAGAGTCATGGAAGGATTGAAGAGAATTCCACCCTTGACGAAGAACATGAAGGACATCTCCAAACATGGAACAACGTCTTCTCGACGAAGAATGCCTTTTCCAAAGAAGAACGTGAAGTTTCCAACGTCGATCCCTTCTTGGATGCCTCCTTCCCACTCCTTCCGGAATAAAGAAGGGAGCGCCTTTCACGAAGAACGCCGACGTCATCAACGGCTTCTCTTTTCCGATGTCGACGAATCGCCGCCGCCTTTCCGCGACTTCATCAACACATAACGAAAAGCGAGGTAGGGTTTGCTGTTGCTTTATTTAATTATTTTCCGTTCTTGGTTCTAGCATGACAAACTTGATGATGAACGTTTATGTGTTATCGTCTAACGAGAGGGGGACCGGACCGCACAAACACGGCCGAAACCCCCTCCTTTGTTCTTGAATGTTTCTTGCGGATGAAACGAGATAGCGTGGTGTCGTCGCAACACGCGGGAATCACACGGAAATTATTGCGCGGCGCCGTGGAAAGAAATTATCATGAACACGACGTCGTCGCGCCGCGTCGAAGGAAATCGAAGACGCCGCAGCTGGAGCGGGGCCACGGCGGAGGGGCGCGGTGCCGTCGCACCGCGCCGGATGACGAAGGCTGCAGCCGTTTCCGGGCCGCGGCGGATCGTGATGACCGGCGGCCAGCCGGGCCGCCGGTGCCGGAAGACGGAAGAGGACCGGCCCTTGCCGGTCCTGTTGACAAGAAGCTGGCCGGCCAGGTCGGGCCGGCCGGGTTGGTGGAAACCGGGGGAATTTAATTCCCCCGGGCAGTTATTTGGCCCCCCAGTATGAGGGGGGCCGGTTTCACAAAAGGGGGGGGGGGCAGGCGGCCCCCCCGTTTCCAGCAAGCTCGGCCTTAAGCCAAGCTGGCAGCGCACCCAGCGCGCTGCCTTGCACCGAACCGACGCGCCTGGCCGGTTCGCCGCACCGGGCCACGCCGGGCCGGGCCGCGCCAGGCCGGGCCGCGCAGCGCCGCGCCGGGCCGGGCTGTGCCCGGCCGGGTCGACCCCGTCCGGGCCGGGTCGACCCGGTTCGGGCCATCCTGGGGGTCTCGGGCCGGGACGGCCCGGACCCGAAACCCCCGTTACCGAGCGGTTTGGTCAAATGCCCGTATCTTGGGCTACGGGCCTCCAAACGACTCGTCGTTAGCGGCAACGCGATCCTTGGATCGAGACGGTCGTTTCGGTATACTATACTCAAGGTGCACCTTCCTTTTCGGGAGCCTACGTGGTTAAAACTCCGTAGTTAAGCGTGCATGGCCTAGAGTAGTGGTCAAGATGGGTGACTCCTGGGAAGTTTCCCAAGGTGAGTGTGAGACGAAAAAGCCAATAACTCTCAGACCGGGCGTCCGATTGACGCGCCGTCTGTTGCGTTGAGTTCCTGTTGATGATACGGAACTTTTGGCATCCTCCGCCCGAGTTTTGGATGCAGATGGATAGTGGCCGGGTTGGATCGCACCGAAATCCAACCGGGCCCCTGGAACGGAAAAGCTGATATCTTTCTGACCGAACGTCCGTTTGACGAACCGTCAGCGGCGTTGGTGATCGCGTTGAGAAACGGTCCCTATGAGTTTACCCTATGAGAGTTCGGGGTACATTTGAGATACGGCCGGGTTTGGTTTGTTCAAGAAACCAACCGGGCCCTTGGGACGAAAAGGCTAATAACTCATAGACCGGGCGTCCGATTGACGCGCCGTCTGTTGTGTTGAGACCCCTCTGTCGCGCCGGTCCTTTGAGATACTTCTTCATGGGACTTTGAGATACTTGGAGTATCGATCTGTAGCTCGTGGAGCGGACCCTCCCAGTGACGAGCGTGCGGAGTACGGAGACCGTGTAGCTGGATGAGACCCGACGACTGCTGATCGAACGACTCGGAGTGTTACAGAGGTGCGCTTGGTTGTAGCGGCACATGGGAGAGCTTGGTTGTAGCGGCAGACCCACGACAGAGTTGCGCTTGGTTGTAGCGGCAATGGGAGCGCTTGGTTGTAGCGGCATACCCACGACAGAGGTGCGCTTGGTTGTAGCGGCACATGGGAGCTCTTAGTTGTAGCGGCAGACCCACGACAGAGTTGCGCTTGGTTGTAGCGGCACATGGGAGTGCTTGGTTGTAGCAGCATACCCACGACAGAGGTGTGCTTGGTTGTAGCGGCACATGGGAGCGCTTGGTTGTAGTGGAAGACGAACGAAAGAGGTGCGCTTGGTTGTAGAGGCACATGGGAGCGCTTGGTTGTAGCAGCTGGCCCGCAGTACTCGATGGGTAGAGTTCTTCAGCAGTCTTAGGTTAGTGAGCAGTACCTCGGAGTCGTGACAGGACCACTGTACACTCCAGAGACGGAGCTCTTCAGCAGTTACAGTTTCGATAATGAAAATCCTGGTTTGAGCTGAGACTTTTGGCCTTGTGTTTACCTCATGATTGAGATGGGTCACTTGCTAACTTAGGTATATGTATGGGCATATACCCGGGTAGTGGTTATCAGTTGATTTCACAATCCTTGTGTTTCCTAATGATTGAGATGGGTTACTTGATAACTTAGGTATATGTATGGGAATATATCTAAGTAGAGGTTATCTGTTGAGATCTTCTTTGTGGTTATCCTTGTTGGTTTAGTGAGACCTTGAGGGTCTCGGGGTCCCTACTGAGTATTGTTATACTCACCTCTGCACGGGCTATGCCCGCACCTCGTTGTGTTGGTTGCAGACGACGGGCAGTGCTGACAGAAGCCGAGTGTTCGAGGACTGGACAATACCTGGAGGTGGACTATACGAAGAGATGGTACCCGGAGGAGGACCTCACGACGAGGTGGTACCCAGAGGTGGACGTGACGACGAGGCGGTGCCCGGAGGTGGACCACTAGGCGAGACATACTCAGAGCGGACGGTGGGACCTGAGGAGCAGAGGAGCTATCTGTACCCACCCTTCAGGTGGGATTTCCAGTGGACAGCTCGGCGTAGCAGATTTACTTTTCAGTTGCTGTTTTCCCTTTCGAGTTGTACTTTACAGTTGGGCTTGTATTTCCGGCCCATTTTTACTTTCCGCACTTACTGTTGTACTCAGTTTTTACTAAGTGTTTACTTCTTCCGCTTGTACTCTGTGGTTCTTGTTTTCTTTTATAAAGGCAATGCCTTCCTAGTTATCGGGATTTTACGCCTTTGGTGCTAGTCGCCAGCCCCTGGCCTATGGAAGGCGGGATTGGGGTAGTCACGGCACGGACCCCGAGAACGGGTCGTGACAAATTGGTATCGTAGGAGTTCGGTTCTACCGCAGAACTTATAACTCTGATGCTTCTTTCTGTGAAGCAATAGTGTTAAGGGTACCGAGTGTGGTTTTCAGTTCAGGGAGTCCAGTGTTGGTGCTGCGGCAGAGGTATCCGTACACTAGGACCCTGACTACTGATTTCCGACTTTGTACACAAAAACACTGATTGCGTGTGTGTTTCCAATGTTTTAAAGTCAGCTCAAACCAGGTCAGCTCACCAGGTATAAGACGTTGACCGTGTCGCATCTGTTCAGGATGTCTCCAGGCAGACAGTCAGTTGGAGTTCTGAGAGAGTACTCGATGATGGCTCACCGAGCGACGAGGCTCTGGTGCAGGGCCCTTTTTACTATGTTGGCACCCTCGGGTGGTGTACCAGTACATCACCACCTATTGGGCAGCAGATGCCAACGGCTATACTAGCAAACTGTGCACGCTAGCGGAGCGCATTGCACGAGTTCCAGCAGTAGAGGCCTCAGAAGTTACGAGGCGAGGTAGATTTCCAGACAGTAGAGCAGTGGCTGGAGGCGATTGCTAGAGTTTTCCGCCTAGTTGAGACATCAATAGAGTGGATGGTGGACTTGGCCACTAGTGTTTTCCAGTGAATGACCATGAGGATTGTCCGCATAGTGATGAGGCTTCGGTACGTGAACCGATGCCTGATATAGTGCCTTTGGGTAGTGTGTCAGCTATACATCACTACCTGTTGGTCAGCAGTTACAACCGGCGGTACCGGTAGGTGACACATGTAAGTTTACTACCTTACATGTGTTCTAACTTCAGATACCCTCATGTTCCGAGGTGAACCTGACTCATAGGCGGCTGAGGACTAGCTTGAGGAGGTGGCCGAGAATTTTCTAGAACTTTTACAGTTTCGGCGGGACGACGTGTTGATAGCTGAGAATTCATCGAGGCGTACCGAACATATAGGGTACTCGATGGAAGCGTTTCAATCAGTGCAATAGAGGTCGGACCTCTGAGCATGGTATGTCTAAGGGCTTCCGAGCCAGCACCTTTTCTCTATGAATTTCTACATAGGCTAGAGTGCTAGAAGGAACCTTTGTGGTTGAGAATTCTTTGGTGATCGAATACAGCCAGAGAATGTTAGAAGTTTGGAAAGCAGGAAACTGACACCAGTCTCGGAGACTAGGGCATGTAAAATGTTTCAAGAAGAGGAAATGTTAAGGACAGATGAATCTGCAGAGCAGCAGACATGGAGGCAGAGCTTGGAGAGCATCTCGTGGTGGTGTACATTTCAACATGTTACCATCACCCGCCTTTGTAGTCCCCGCTAGACTCAGGGAGTTGGAGAGCAGGGAAAGAGGGTAGCTGCTTACGGTCATGGAGTGCGACCAAAAAGGGGCTCTAAGGATGATTCGAAGTGCGGAATTTATCTTCTACTAGCTGCCGTAGCCACATGCATCGAAACGAATCATCCCTCCTTCCATGAATCTAGTCCCAGACCTAGAGATTCCAGTTAAGCCATTGACTTGACCCTCACGTCTGGAGATACCTTTGGGAGGAGACTCGATAGACACACTTACGCCGAAGGTGTGATCTGACCCTTGAGGTGAGAGTCTCGGTTAGGACCTCTTGGTGGCAGCGTCGAGGCCTTACGACGTTAGTTTGAGTATGTATTTGGAAATCACTGTTCATACTCAAATTGACGGTATTAGGCAAACGTTGGGATGGGTTTTCCGTGGTCGGCGAAAAGGAAACCCTGGGCAGCACAAGATAAACTCGTGCATGGGAGGGTGTAGCCGATCATTATTGGGTCAGCCAACCTTACCCTCGTGGCAGCAGGAGTTTTGAGTTTCAGTTCTAACCTAAAAAGGGAGACCATTAGTGTTCGAGGATGGAGACCATGTTCTTATACAGGTCTCACCTCGACGAGATTTACGGAGATGTAGCCGAGGAGGCAAGAGATCTCCGAGGTTCAATAGACCTTTCTAGGTCCCCAACAGGGTAGGCAAGGTGGTTTATCGCTTGACCCATCCACCTCAGTTGCACCAGGTGCACGATGACTTTCACGTAACTCAATTGAGGAGATACGTGCTTGATCCATCACACATCATCGACCTCACGGAGTTGGACGTCGATGATAGAGCGACATGCACGGAGGTTCCAGTGGGGATCAAGAATAGACAGAAGCAGATCCTACGAGGATGATCGATTCCTTTGGTGCACTTCCTTTGATAGTACGGGATCCTCCAGGTGAGCACATGGGAGCGGAAGGCTCAGATGCGTGCTCTGTACCGCTTTTGTGACCCTAGTTTGTGATGAAGCTTTACGGGGACATAAAGCCCTGAGGTGGGAGTAATGTAAAGACCCGGAAATTTCAAGGGAATTTTTTTCTTAATTTTATTTGGAATTTTACAAGAACACAGTTTCTGACAGCGCCTGATTCTGAGGCCCGGGGTGCCCAGAATCAATTTCCGATGTTTGGATCGGGTACGTTCAGTGAACGAACGAGCGGGAATTTCTAACTTTTGAACCGGTGCCCGGAATCAAATTCCGAGGGCACCGATGGAACTGTAGCGCCAGTTTTTTCTTAGGAATGCCTTTCCTGGAGTAGCGTTTTCTTGGGAGCAGTTGTTTATTAAGGTTGTGGTTTAAGTGTAAAGAAAAATAAAATTTGTGTTACAAATTTTATTTATCTTCTTAAGTGGTTATATCCTAAGTGTGGAAGTTGGGCTGGAATCACAAGTTCCTAAATAACCAAGTAAGGATTAAGGTGAGGTGGGGCCCACACGATCCCCAACCCTTCACCTTCCCCTTAACTCTCTTCTACACCCTTTAAACTCCCTTGCACTTAATGTGCCAAAACCCCTCAAAATCCTAACTCCTTAAACTCCTTAAATCCCTTGAACCCCCCCCCCCCCCGCAATTAAATGTGACTCTTCACTTCCACATTCATTAATTTTAGAGCCTCTCCACCCATTAATGAAGGATGTAACATAATGAATTTGAATTATTTTGAATTCATTAAGCTAACACTATAATAAGGTGTGTTGTTTTATTGTTTGGGGTTGGCTAAATATTTGTGATAGAGTCATGGAAGGATTGAAGAGAATTCCACCCTCGACGAAGAACACGAAGGACATCTCCAAACATGGAACAACGTATTCTCGACGAAGAATGCCTTTTCCAAAGAAGAACGTGAAGTTTCCAACGTCGATCCCTTCTTGGATGCCTCCTTCCCACTCCTTCTGGAATAAAGAAGGGAGCGCCTTTCACGAAGAACGCCGACGTCGTCAACGGCTTCTCTTTTCTGATGTCGACGAATCGCCGCCACCTTTCCGCGACTTCGTCAACACATAACGAAAAGCGAGGTAGGGGTTTGTTGTTGCTTTATTTAATTATTTTCCGTTCTTGGTTCTAGCATGACAAACTTGAGGATGAACGTTTAAGTGTTATCGTCTAACGAGAGGGGGACCGGACCGCACAAACACGGCCGAAACCCCCTCCTTTGATCTTGAATGTTTCTTGCGGATGAAACGAGATAGCGTGGTGCCGTCGCGCCACGCGGGAATCACACGGAAATTATTGCGCGGCGCCGTCGCGCCGCGTCGAAGGAAACCGAAGACGCCGCGGCCGGAGCGGGGCCGCGGCGGAGGGGCGCGGTGCCGTCGCACCGCGCCGAATGACGAAGGCCGCAGCCAGTTCCGGGCCGCGTGGGTTCGTGATGACCGGCGACCAGCCGGGCCGCCGATGCCGGAAGACGGAAGAGGACCGGCCCTTGCCGGTCCTGTTGACAAGAAGCTGGCCGGCCAGGTCGGGCCGGCCGGGTTGGTGGAAACCGGGCGAATTTAATTCCCCCAGGCAGTTATTTGGCCCCCATTATAAGGGGGGCCGGTTTCACAAAGGGGGGGGGGGGCAGGCGGCCCCCCCGTTTCTAGCAAGCTCGGCCTTCGGCCACGCTGGCAACGTGCCCAGCGCACTGCCTTGCGCCGAACCGGCGCGCCTGGTCGGTTCGCCGTGCCGGGCCACGCCGGGCGGGCCGCGCCAGGCCGCGCCGGGCCGGGCCGCGCCGGGCCGGGCCGCGCCGGGCCGGGCCGCGCCGGGCCGGGCTGTGCGGGGCCGGGTCGACCCTGTCCGAGGCGGGTCGACCCGGTTCGGGCCATCCGGGGGGTCTCGGGCCGGGACGGCCCGGACCCGAAACCCCCGTTACCGAGCGGTTTGGTCAAATGCTCGTATCTTGGGCTACGAGCCTCCAAACGACTCGTTGTTAGCGGCAACGCGATCCTTGGATCGAGACGGTCGTTTCGCTATACTATACTCAAGGTGCACCATCCTTTTCGGGAGCCTACGTGGTTAAAACTCCGTAGTTAAGCGTGCTTGGCCTAGAGTAGTGATCAGGATGGGTGACCTCCTGGGATGTTTTTCAAGGTGAGTGTGAGACGAAAAAGCCAATAACTCTCAGACCGGGCGTCCGATTGATGCGCCGTCTATTGCGTTGAGTTCCTGTTGACGATACGGAACTTTTGGCATCCTCCGCCCGAGTTTTGGATGCAGATGGATAGTGGCCGGGTTGGATCGCACCGAAATCCAACCGGGCCCCTGGAACGGAAAAGCTGATATCTTTCTGACAGAATGTCTGTTTGACGAATCGTCAGCGGCGTTGGTGATCGCGTTGAGAAACGGTCCCTATGAGTTTACCCTATGAGAGTTCGGGGTACATTTGAGATACGGCCGGGTTTGGTTTGCTCACGAAACCAACCGGGCCCCTGGGACGAAAAGGCTAATAACTCATAGACCGGGCGTCCGATTGACGCGTCGTCTATTGCGTTGAGACCCCTATGACGTGGTGGTCCTTTGAGATACTTCTTCATGGGACTTTGAGATACTTGGAGTATCGATCTGTACCTCGTGGAGCGAACCCTCCCAGTGAAGAGCGTGCGGAGTACGGAGACCATGTAGCTGGCTGAGACCCGACGACTGTTGATCGAACGACTCGGAGTGTTACAGAGGTGCGCTTGGTTGTAGCGGCACATGGGAGAGCTTGGTTGTAGCGGCAGACCCACGACAGAGTTGCGCTTGGTTGTAGTGGCACATGGGAGCGCTTGGTTGTAGCGGCATACCCACGACAGAGGTGCGCTTGGTTGTAGCGGCACATGGGAGCGCTTGGTTGTAGCAGCAGACCCACGACAGAGTTGCGCTTGGTTGTAGCGGCACATGGGAGCGCTTGGTTGTAGCGGCATACCCACGACAGAGGTGCGCTTGGTTGTAGCGGCACATGGGAGTGCTTGGTTGTAGCGGCAAACCCACAATAGAGGTGTGCTTTGTTGTAGCGGCACATGGGAGAACTTGGTTGTTGCAGCTGGCCCGCAGTACTCGATGGGTGGAGTTCTTCAGCAGTCTTAGGTTAGTGAGCAGTACCTCGGAGTCGTGACAGGACCACTGTACACTCCATAGACGGAGCTCTTCAGCAGTTACAGTTTCGATAATGAAAATCCTGGTTTGAGCTGAGACTTTTGACCTTGTGTTTACCTCATGATTGAGATGGGTCACTTGCTAACTTAGGTATATGTATGGGCATATACCCGGGTAGTGGTTATCCGTTGATTTCACAATCCTTGTGTTTCCTAATGATTGAAATGAGTTACTTGATAACTTAAGTATATGTATGGGCATATATCTAAGTAGAGTTATCTGTTGAGATATTCTTTGTGGTTATCCTTGTTGGTTTAGTGAGACCTTGAGGGTCTTGGGGTCCCTACTGAGTATCGATATACTCACCCCTGCACGGGCTATGCCCGCACCTCGTTGTGTTGGTTGCAGACGACGGGCAGTGCTGACAGAAGCCGAGTGTTCGAGGACTGGACAATACCTGGAGGTGGACTATACGAAGAGATGGTACCCGGAGGAGGACCTCACGACGAGGCGGTACCCAGAGGTGGACGTGACGACGAGGCGGTACCCGGAGGTGGACCACTCGGCGAGACATACTCGGAGCGGACGATGGGACCTGAGGAGCAGAGGAGCTATCTGTACCCACCCTTCAGGTGGGATTTCCAGTGGACAGCTCGGCGTATCAGCTTTACTTTTCAGTTGCTGTTTTCCCTTTCGAGTTGTACTTTACAGTTGGGCTTGTATTTCCGGCCCCTTTTTACTTTCCGCACTTACTGTTGTACTCAGTTTTTACTTAGTGTTTACTTCTTCCGCTTGTACTCTGTGGTGCTTGTTTTCTTTTATAAAGGCAATGCCTTCCCAGTTATCGGGATTTTATGCCTTTGGTGCTAGTCGCCAGCCTCTGGCCTTTGGAAGGCGGGCTTGGGGTAGTCACGGCACGGGCCCCGAGGACGGGTCGTGAAAAATACCACCATTTGTTCCCTTAGTTAAATTTGAAGCTATGTAGGATGTAATTCCCTGAGGTGGTGAGAATATAAAGACCCAGAAATCACGTGGAATTGTTTTTTAATAAATTTCATTTTTACGAGTCCGCGAACGTTTATGGCGCTTGTTTCTGAGGCTCGGTGTGCCCGAAATACATTTTTGAAGTTTTTTCGAGTACGTTATGTTAACGTACGAGCGGGTTTTTATAACTTTTGAAACGGTGCTTGGAATTAAAATCCGAGAGCACTGTTGAACTCGAGGCACCGATATTCACTTAAGAATATTTTCACTTCGAGGACAGTGAGTCGAGGTTAAAAGTTAGTTTTTTTCTATTAAGAAAATTAAATTGTGCAACACTTTATTTTATTTGAGCCGCCTCTTGGTGTATGGAGTTTATAACCTCTTCATGGAGAATGGAGGTGCTGCCACTGCACCTTATCCTCTGATGAGAGGTTATGGTGATGGGGCCCACCCGAACTCAACCTCCCATGAGAGGATTAATGTGGTGGGGACCACATAGGGCTTAACCCCCTCTTCATAGGAGGAGAGGAAAACCTCACAACTCCCTCAATTAATTTTAATGTGTCAACATAGAAATTAAATGCTATAAATTAATTTTTTGTGTCAATATAAAATGAAATCCTATCAATTTTTTTGACGCAGGCTATGTGGGGGAAGCCTCTTGGAATCCTCCAAATAATTAAGCCAATACACCACTTAAATTGTGACAAAGCTATGTAATTAGCTTGATCCCCATTTTAAAATTAAGTAACTGCATCGTAGGAATATAGGAAGGTTCATAATAAATGAACCATCATAAATTCCATGATGGTTACGAACCCCTCCCCCTCTCATATATATAGAGAGTTTGAGAGGAGGATTTGGGACGACTTCACCAAGGGATGAAGCACTAGTAAAGGGATGTGATGCCCAACACATGGAGGATTATTCTCTCCAATGAAGAAAACTCTACCGAAGAAGAACACCGACTTCAACTTTTACCATCTTCTTGAGAACACTTTATGACGTGAGACATACTCGTCCGCAATGAATCGACATCCACCTTATTACGCAAACGTCAACCAATTATGATCAAGGTAGGGGGTTTATTAACTGATAATATTATACAATTTTAATATCTTTTTCATCTGATAAAAAGGTTTTGTTGATGAAGTTTTATTGATCATATACTTTTCTTGATGATCCAACTGATAACTCCCCAAATGTGGAGGGTACGGGCCATCCTAACATGGCCCGACACCGTCCGTCGATTTTTTCCATGTGGTGATATTAGAAGTGGCAACCAGTAGATGAAGGAAGCAATGACAAAGGTCGCGCTACATGCGGCCTCCGTGAACCGCGCTTCCCCCAAATCACACTATTTTTCTCGGCCAAACATCGTCGGCTCGCACAGGCCCGAGAAATGCCAAACCGGCCTGCTCGACGATCCCTGGTCACCGGCCCTGCACTGCCCATGCCAGGCCGACCTACCCGCGCCCAGCTCAGTGCCCCGCCGTCCTCCCCGCCCGCTGCTCGCGCCCTGCCGGCCTCCCCGCACACTGTCCGCCCCCCACCGTCCTTCTCGTGCCCTGCCCGGTGCCCCATCGGCCTTCCTGAGCACTGCATGCACACCCCGCCAGCCAGCCAACACGGCCTGCCCGCGCCGCGGCTCCCGACTGAACCGGCCAAGCTGTGCCAGCCACCAAGGACGACCCGCAGATTCTTTCACAACATCGCTGTCCAAACGGACTTGACTTTCCTGGCCGAGTTGCCCGAGATACACGCCACAAGATGCTGGCCGAACCGACCCCAACCTCTGGGTCGAGCCCCCTACGCGGTGACCTCCATGCCAAATTGCCCCTATAGTCTGCTGGGCTGGGCCCGTCGGACCAGGCTAAACATAGCGGGCTGACCCGCCCAACAGGTTGGGTGAGAACAAGAGGTTCTGACCAGGTCAACCCAGACCAGGTAGACCCAGACTGGGTTTGGCCGAGTCGGTCCGACCAGGTGGGACTAGGCCCAGGCCCAATAGCAACACAAACATTGTTTGGCCACATCTTTGGCACTAGATGACTGTTTGATGAACCATCCACGGTGTTGGTCTTCATGAAACACGATGGTCCCTTTGAATATTCCCCACTGGAGATTAGGGTAATGTTGAGATACGGTTAGGGTGGATAGTACACAAATCCAATCGTGCCCCTACGAATAAAAATATTATAACTCCCACACCAGGAATCAGATTGACACGTCGTCAGTTGCGTTGAGACCCATATGAGGAGGCGGACCATTGTGATACTTATACATGGGAATTTGTGGTAGTTTATGTATCGAAACATTGCTTGAGGAGTTGACCCCCCCCCCCCCCCAGAATCAAGTGTGCTTTGTGGAAACCCTGTGGCTGGATGTACTCTGACAACTGTTCTTGGATCATGTGTTGGATCGACAAAATAACCAGTCCTAGATATTGTGTTGGTCCGAAATCTTTGACGACTATTCATGGATCATGTGTTGGTCTGACAGTTCTGACTTTAGATCTTGGATCATTTGTTGGTCCGAAAGAATAGCTGGTTCTGGATCATTTGATGGTCCAACATCTCAAACTATTGTTCCTAGATCCTGTGTGGTTCTGAAATTTTTATCCACTAAACATGGATCCTGAGTGGGTCTGACAACTTAGATTATTCAGTGGCAACATCTAATCTTCCCTATCTCACTTAATATGTTGTATACCTATGTGATATGAGTCAGTTACTTCTATGTTTTCCTCTTGATTGATATGGGTTACTTTATAACTTAGGTATATATATGGGAATATACCTATGAAATGGCTACCCGTTGAATCCTTACTCTGTATTTTGTATTTGTTTGATTTTGAGAGACCATGTTTGTCTCAAGGTCCCTACTGAGTATCGTTATACTCACCACTACACGGGCTATGACCACTACTCGTTGTGTTGGATGCAGACGACAGACAGTGCTGACGGAGGCTGAGAGCACCAGGACTGGACAGTACACGGAGGTGGACCTTATGACGAGTCTGTACACTGAGGAGAATGATGGACGTGGAGTTCTTAGGAGGCTATAAGTACCTACCCTTCAGGTAGGATCCGTGGTGGACATTCAAGGAGCTACTTTTAACATTTTAGCTATTTACCTTTCTCCAGTTGTACTTGTTTTCAGTTTCCTTGAACATTACAGTTGATATTGTATTTCTGGCCCCATTACATTTCAGAACTCCTTTTGTATACAATCATACATATTGTTTTTCATTTATATTACTCTGTTGTGTGTGTTTCTAGTTTATAAAGGTAATTCCTTCCCAGTTTTTACGGATATATACCTTTGGTGCTAGTATCCAGCCTCCGGCCAATTGAAGGTGTTCATGGGGTAGTCAAGACATGGTCCCCGTGGGATGGGTCATGACCAAATGAATCCCTAATGGACACTACATCTTCTTCGATGAGCTCCCCCTAGATGTCCAATTAAAGGCACTAGAGTTGATTTTTTTGAGAATACCATCACCTCTAGAATGTGACTATGGATGTTGAGAAGATAAATGGGATATAGATAGCTGATATTGTAGTCTCAATATGAATTGATTTTTTGAGGGAGGATGTTCCCTTTTATAATTGTGGTGAGGGGCACATTTGGAATCACCCAAAATACCAATTTATAACAAAATCTATCTGAATAAAAATAAAACCAAAATATAATTTTTTCAGAGCAAGAATGAAATAATGATCAAATATCATGAAATAATAATTTTTTACAAGTTTTTATATCAATTTATTCCATATCATTTCAATTGACCCGTTAGGTATTCTGTTTTAATTTTTACAAAGGTATCAAATTATTCAGTATTAAAATAGTAATTTATTTACCTTTTGATTGTAAATTAGACAAAAAATGAAAACATTAGAATATTTTACAACATATTATAATAATTAAATATTTTTGAATTAGTTTTATTATTTTAATTTAATTTAATAATACATATTTTTGATAAACAACAATAGTGTCAATTTTTAAACTATTGAATTTATTGATTTCGAAAAAATATAAGTAAAAGATGTTATAATTGAAACAAATAAACTACTATATCCTTATGAGTTCGAGGACATCTCTATAATTCTAAGAAATATTAATTATCCCAAAGTATATTTATATTATTATTTATAATAACATTAATTTTTTATTTCCATTAATAAAATAATTACTAAATCTGAATTTCATAACTATTAAACAGAATAATTTTTTAAATAATAAATAAAAACAGAATTACACAATGAAGATAATTATTTTAGATTTTAGATGAATATATGTAGTTGAATATATCTTCAGGAAGATTGTATGGTAAAAATTTTATATTTATTTAAACACGAATGTGAAGACTCTAACATCATATTAAATAAAATATTATTAGTGGCATAATCATTTCCATATGTCTCCAAATTGAAAATTAATTTACCCATGGATGATTATGGTAGAGATATACTCATTAAATAATATTGGGTTATGTGTTATTTTATTTTAATGGTTATTATCATTTTAATAAATATTATTTTACTCGTTTCACATCAATTAAATAATTTCTGCATGACTAATATAATCTATTTAGAAAAATATTTATATCCTAAAAAATTAAAAATAAAAATTCAAGATAATGAAAAAGATATTAGATTTAATAAATCTATTTATATTCTAATTTATATTTTATATAACCATATATTAAAAAAAATTATATTCATAAAAATTCAAGTAATACATATTAAACTTTTTATTAAATAAAATAAATTAAATGCCTTAATATCATCCAACCAGATTCCATATTGTATCATTTCGTCCCAATGATTTACTAAATAAAATATAATTAATGCAAAGAAATTAGTATTAAGTGTTATGAGAAGTGTTTAATATTATATTTACACTTAATTACCTGATTTAAATTTTTATTGTATTAATAAAAATTACTCATGTTTTTTTAATAATGCCTTAAAATAATTGAATTCTACATAATTAATTTCATCCTACTAATTATAAATAGTTAAAATATTTTTAAAAATACAAAACATTTATGTTTTCGTAATTACATTAAAATTAATCTCATTGTCAGAATGAAATGTGGTTTTTTAAAGGTAAAACAAAAAAAAAGATTGAAATGTTTTTTCAACAAAATTGAATATGAAATTAATTATAATGACATAAAATATATTGAGTGATAAAAATAAATTATATTTATTATATAAAACCATTAATAATTATAATTTTTTCCTTATAAATGGGTTTAAATAAAATTATATTTTCAATTAAAATTTTTCCGTCTTTACTATTCATCGAACCATTAATTTTCTTAAAAAAATATAAAAAATTAATACATTTTGAATTTTTATATACTGATTCAAAATATAATCATTATATTTTTAAATAGAATATATTAATGTGTCAAAAACTATTTTCAAAATGGGTACACTATCAAATCGTAGAAAAAAATCATTTTCCAAAATAACATCTTTTATACGAAAAATTGAATTAGTTCCAATATCAAGTCTAGAAAAAATATAAGATAAATTTTAAAACATAAATTGTATATAATAAACATAAATTTTGTCAAAAAACTCAATTATGAGTTATTTTATTGTCTTCTAAACACACATATTTTCATTTAATTGTTTTTTCCAGTATAATGTCAATAATGTTCATCCACCCCCATCAAAATGACAATGTTATAAGGTAACATAATATTATTTAGATGTTCACTAATATTTTGTCTTGTGTGAAATGAATTCTATCAAATGAACTTGAAATGTTTTGTATCACAAAAAAATCATAGAGTTATTTATACAACAAGCTAATCTGTTGTTGCATTTTGCAGAAACTTATCTTGGTGTAGTGTACCAAACAAGACATAAAAAATAACTCATAAAAATATTTGGGTTTTACTTGAACTAGCACTAGGAAAAAGAGGTACACCATGGAACCCTAAAATACTAACCAGGCCAAGATCAACCATTAAATCACAATTCATAACCCTTGTATATATCACAAACATCAACAAGAAAACATAAAACTAAATATCACTTTGAAGACAGAAATCCAATCATGGATCCTTCCACTACACATTTATAAGAATATCATGATAAAACTTAAAAATTTTAGTAAAGTAATTCACATACTAATTCATAGTCCTATTAAACATTCAGGGGCTAAAAAATTCCATAGACATCACAATGTCTATCGATTCATGATATAAATTCTCAATGAAAATACATTTGTTTCATTTTACAACAACACCCAATGAATGATAACTATTACTGTATAATACCACCATTTCCTACCAGTACATTATATTATTCATGTTGTACTTCTAAATATTAGAGCCTCAGTCATTTCAAATAACAAAAAAAGAATCTCAATATTTTCAATCAAACCATAATCCTCTTGAGGATCATTTGATCCTTATAAATCTAGTGGTTTATTAAAAACAATCCCTGGTGCATGAACATAAATTTAATCCCTTTGATGTACCACTACTAAATCTGGAATATGGATGGTTACAAATACCAATCCTTGAGCATGGATTGCACACACTACTACCTTAGAAACATTTCTGTCAACTCTAGTATTTTATAACTACGACTCACTAGTAGATTCATATCATAGAATGGTTAAATTTATTCTTATTTGATTGATACAAACCAACATATATAGGAAATAAGGAAACATCCAAAATAACACTCAAATCAGAAATTTAGTCATGAAATATTTGAATATCTATTTCATCTAATAGATTTCAAATATTGAGGACATCAAAATATAAATTAATATTTATTGTAAAGACTATAATCAGATCAGAGTATTTCAAAAGGAAAATATTCCAAGACACCTATTTTGAATTAAAGATTTATATGATGAGTTCTATCAAGTAGCTCACTCATAATTTCCCCTTCATTCATGATAATCCTACCCCTTATTTACCGGGATATCCCAAATTGTATAGTGACATAATGGAAATATGCACAACCTGCTTTGATACTGTTTTTTCACAAACCAACACGGATACACTATTATACTGTTACTAGACCTTGTCCTGACATTGTCCCAAGGGAGTTCATGATGCCCAAATGATGGAGACTGAAACATAGGATCGTATTGAACATTAAAGGGAACTATTTTTTTCAAAAGAAAAATTAATCAACATATAGTAGAAACAATATAAAAAACAACCAAAATAAATTCCAAATTCTCCTAATAGATAAAAATTCAACAAGAACATTTAATATAACCCCAATACAAAATAAAATCTAAAGGACCACAAAACTTCTATCTTGAAATATCATCTCAAAACAAATGAAATAAGTGGACCAAATCACCCCCAATTATTTTCTCCACACTAAAGCCCCAAAAATCAAACACACCCAAGAATTCCAATTAGAAATTTCCCCTTCCCTTGAACAAGAATAAAAAAATATTAAAATGACTTAATGAAAATTTAGAATGTGAGAAAAAAAATCAATAGGATCACACCAATTGTTCATAATAAGTTCAACAATAATAAACCATTTAACATTGGAATTTAAATAAAATAAATCATGGAATAAAATTTATATATATCAAGTTTTTATAATATTTCAAATCAGTAAATGAATAATATATCAAAAACATGATGAAATTAGCATTTTATACAATTGAATTATATATAATGGATGGTATGAATGAAACAATTCTATAATCACGGTGTGTATATTCAAACAATCAAAACAAAGCCCCATGGTCATATTTCATGTGTTATGATATTTATAGGTTATCATAGCCTCACAATAATATATCATCCCATGGTGATCTTGTCTAGGTACGAACATTCCTAAGGAATATAAAAATTCAAATAATCATTCATTATCAATTCAACGAAAATCATGCCAAACTATGTTTTTAAATAGTTTTCATGATTGATCCATTGATATGGACTCCAAATCCATGAATTATTGTAATAATTACACAAAACATACTCATGATAATGTGAACTTCAATCAACAGATCATTAAATCATGGGGAAATAAATTTTTTTCGTATCAATTGATCTTTCATAGATCTAATGCAAAATTTCAGGTCTCAACACTCTTTTCTAATTTAAAATCCAAATCCTAGGTTTCCTTTGATTTTTTTTCATTGATTTTTTTTTAAATTAATAGACAGGTTTTATCAATAATGATAATAAAAAATTTTCAAAATTCATGCAAATATTATATCTCAATATTAAACCAATAATTTAAATTCCTCTAAAATTGGGGTTTTTCCGAACAAACAATATTTTATTAATTCAACCATAAAAACGTCTCAAATAAAGGTTATATAAATCAATTTATATATTTTTTAAATTAAATCACCACATTTAGTTTTTTAGTTATAGGGTAAATCCTTATAAAAACTCATAACATTAATCTTATCATCAAAATCAACACATAAAAAACCCACAATTAAAGGAAGAAGGTTACGAAGATCAAGGATCAAACCCTAGAATAAAGATACCTAAAATAAAATATCTACTACACCACCAAAATGAGGATTCAACATTATCAAAATGGAGAAAAATAAGGATGGGAGAAAACCCAAACCATGATTAAAAAAATATAATAGAGAGTGTTCGATATCGTCCACTGACACTTTGATTCATAAGAGAAGAGGTTCTGGGATTCATGAAATATGTAATAAGCCCTTCTGAAACCAAGGAAATTGATTAGGGTTGAGAGAGTTTTGTTTTAAATCACAAATCTGAGTCCAATGTTTTTATGTAATTTTTGGGGGTTTAATAACTGAAAACCATGGTTTCCTGGTTAGGAAACATGGTTATAAGTAATTGTGTTCTACAAAGTGGCTTATAGAAGGGGTGAATGGTTGGGACATATAGTTACTTTATCCATGATCCAACCATGAACCCCCCACCAACCTAGTCCACAAGGTTTCGGTGGAAGGCATTAACATATTAAACTAACTATGCACCACCCTCTAGTTCCTAACAACTAGGAACTACTATTGATGAGCCAAACCATAGAATTTTCAAAATTGTGAATCAACCATACACATCCCCATGAAATTAAAAATCCATCTTAAACCCCAATACAAACTCAAATTAACCCATAAATAAATAATGATCATATTTAGTGTAAAAACATAGTTGATATCGTGTGAGAGGATGTTACAATATGGATGTGGAGTAGGTGATAGATTAATAAAAATTTATTTTATATTAAATTGGTAGAATGTTAATATTGATAATGATGGGTAGTAAAACAAGTGTAATATGGGATGTCTCTCTATTGGAAGCTCAATGTAGGTTTCTTTAATATAAAAAAATTCCATACAAAATTCCTTTATTAAATGATGATCATTGAATATATTTGTCTATTAAATTATTAAATATTGTTTTGAGAAGTTTTTGGAGAAATCGAAAAACATACAAGGATAATTTTTATCACAATTATACTTAATATTATTATTAATATTACCATTTTTATTTATAGTGTCATTTTCATTAACATTATTTTTATTATTTTAATTTTATATTGATAATAATTATCATTATAATTATAATGAACCATTTTCCCGTTCTTTGCATGTGTTTTAATGAATACTAGAATGTATTAATACTGTTCTATAAATTATATAGATGATTTTATGGAAGGAACATATAATAAAGGAATATTCTTCTTTACCTTATCTTATATGATAATATTTTTGGGTTTCATCCGAGGGGGAAACGATATCAACCATATCATGTTAATTTTTTTATTTTCAATATATAATGTAATGATAATTTTCCTAGAGGATATTGATTTGTAATAATTTATATACCCTTATACATAGTATGAATAAAATAACATATTTTTTCATTAATAAAATAAAACCTTTTGTCTACGAAAAATAAAATATTCATGAATATTTATTCATTACATAAAGTTCCAAAATTACCAAATCAAATGAAAATATTTACATTGTGTTATAAATAATTTTTTTTCAATGGTCCTCTAATTTGTAGGACAATGTTATAGGATTTCATTCATCCCATGTTAAATTGGGGTATTCATATTTTATTACTCATAAAATAATACAGATATATTGTTCACATATGTTACTATCTTGTATTTTTTTAATCCATTATATTTTAATTATATATATTATATTTTTTTTATTAATTGTTAAAATAATATACAACTAAATTGAAACTAGAAATTTATTTGTAATATATTTTAATAGTGTTTATATATACAAATATTCAATGGTAAAACAATTTTATGAAACCTCATATTATCTAAAATGTGAATTAGATAAAAAATTTGTATAATATGTTTATAATATAATTTTCTAAAAAATAAACCAATAGTGGAATATTTGTTAAATGGGAAATTCATTTGATATGTTTATAATTTCCAAATTAAGAAAAATTGTTGTTTTCTTGGGTAATGTATCATTATTTAATAAAAAAAAATCGAATCCATGACCTTGAAAATTGTGACAATATGACCCCCATCATCATGAAAAATAGTTATGTAAACCATGATGTATTTGTGATTTTTTATGGAAATGTAAACAGGATTTTCTGTTCATTTTTAAATGATAAAGAATATTTCCAAACAACATTAGATTGATGGAAGGAGTGAAGTCACCATAAAAAATGGCCATATTTTATCTTTATTTTAAATTATAATGTTAATTGGAAAATTATACTATAGAATAGTTAACTACATAATATATTTGTGGGTATTCTCATGCATGCTCAAAAATTTAATGTAGATATTTAATGTAATGCTTTACACATCACATTATAGGACCCTAAAACAACCTATGAGGGGATTGATTAATCATCATCTAAAATGTTTCATCCTAAAGACTTGGATCTTGTTCCTAATTTGTCAAAACCTGTTAAACCAATCATACATTCACATGCAAATAGAAGTCCGAAAAGTAATACTTTATCACCACAATGGTCTAGACATAAGAGCATACACTTAGTTTTTTCAGTAAAATAAATTTACACTAATCATCACTATTTATGGTGTACAACAGTTATGACAGAATCAATCTGTGTGAAGTGCATTTCCATTAAAAATATTTTTGGGATAGCACGCTACATTCAACGAAACACTTCTCTTGAATCTACCTTTTTCAATACTATGGGTGATGTCTTACCCAGTTTTTCTACATGAACATTTCCTCAACGGATTAAAAATAATGAATTTTTTGTTTACATAGAATGAGGCTATGATTTATTCTAAATCCTCAGATGATACACACTGAATCCCATGTTCATTGATAGAATGATGTTCAAAAACTGCCTTTTTTGAAGCTCACATCTTCACGAAGCACCCTTATCATCACAGAACAATCTTCATCATGAATCTTACTATAATAACATGAAGAATCCTATATTAATGAAAAAATCTATACATAGAACCATTTTAATCATCCTATACTAATATAGTCTTATTTACGATGTTTTTGAAGCTCACAAAAAATCACGGTTTTATGGATCTCCCCTTGCTTGGTAAAATCAGACCGATTTCAGATTTTCTATGAATAATGTATTGATGAGTTAATAGGGGTATCCTCTTATTCTTAGGCTCTTTAATTCGAGATACTCCACCAATTCCAATGTAAAATATGATTCTTTCAAAAAAAAACTTTTTGGATACTCTTCCCTTTGCAATGCTCTAACTAATTTCATTGTTCACATTTCTTGTTGTAACCACAAAGTCATCCATCAAATCATTTTCCAGCCACGATGATCCTCTTCTAGTAATGGAGAAGAAACAACATCCCTATTTTAAATTCTCTCTATATTTTCAAATACATTCTAAATATTTAGGAAATATATTCCTTTACCATATTTATGAAAATTTGATTACTAAAAACTACCTTCCACAATGCTTATCGTAATCATATAGCACAACAATAGAAATAAAAAATCCTTTACAAAATAAAAATCATCTATAATATCATCACGAAACACATTCCTATTCAATATTTTCATAAGGACATCAAGAAACGATTATCCTCATTTAATTCCATCCTCTAAGTATTGGACCCCAAAAATTTGGAAAACAATGGGATATGGTACCACCATCAATATTGTTGTCTTCTTGACTTGTAAGATTCTTTTCATTTAAAATTCCCAAATATTCCTTATGAGTATTGAAAATAAACACAAAGAATAATCCATTTATTGAAATGAGTATCCTTGGTTCAAAAAATCACCCCATTGTGGTTGTTATCAATCAGCAGATAAATTCAATATAGCTCCATCCACAATAAAAACCAAATGTGCATGTAACAACTCCACCATCACTCTATGTCTATGTGAGCTATGGTCGATGTAGAAAAAAAGAGGGCAATACTAAATAGGGTTCTCATGTTATAGAATGTTTAATGATTTCCAATGTATTCTTTAACCATTTCATAGAATAATTCCATGCCCTAAACTATTTCCTCATAACACTTAAATCTAATTTTAAAACATTTCAACACATCAAATTTCTAAATTCTCTATTCTCTATTCAATTAAAACTTGAGAAATATTTCATTCTCTACCATTGTTTATCCTACAACTGAGGAAAAAATACATTCTCCACCTTTTTATCATTGTATTTCCCTTGAATGTATCCATTCATCACCCATTAAAAATATTCCCAATTAACTAATATTTTTCCTTATAGAGGTCAAAAAACTCCCCTTAAACTATATATCCCATATGAACCTACATCACGTTAACAAAAAGATTAAACCAGGTATCACAATTCGGGAGAGAGGATTGCGGAAATATCCACATGAATTGGGAGTTTGATGATCAATGAGGTTCTACATATTGATTATGAACACATGTGATAACAATCGCTTTGTTATTATGTCATACTAATGATCATTAGTCCCAAAATAACCTGTTATAATCACGAGTGGTTCAAATTATTCATTGATGAAGTGATATGTTGTTTAAATGTGTTCGATATTATAATAATTAACATGTTTTTTTAGATAAATTTATATCTATTTATCAAAATGATTCACCATTTATATTTTCACCTCTAAACCAATATCAGTTAGTTGCTGCTTCATCCACTTTAGCTAAGTGATGGCCTTTGTAGTAACGATATGCTTATTTTTAGCAGTACTAAGAGAAGTAATTTCCTATTTTTTAGTCAACCTACCCACATATTTCTTACCAATAAATAATGGCCTACCACATTCAGAATTTATATCAAGAATATATCCATGAAAATAATCATTATAAAATGTTGATAGATCACTATCTCTTCTTGGGACAAAGTATAAGACATATTGGTGAGTTTCTTTAATGTACATCATGGTTCTCTTAATAGATTCCATGTGTTATTATTTTCTATTTCATTAAAACTTGACTAAAAAGTGTGTTGAAAATATAATAAATAATCTTGTCGTATTCAATTCAAATAAGCTTACAATTATTCTCTTGTAAATTGTGGGTTCTATAGAATTTTTATTATCATGCATTCCTAGCTATGAACAGACTACAATCTATGTAGAAATTCATTTTTAATGATACTTACTGAATATAATCAGCAAGTCTCTATCATATATTTTTGAAAAATAAAATTGTAGTATAGAGAGCCTAGAATTTTACACATATCATTTCAATATATTAAGCATAATATAACATCATGTAACAATACAAGGATTGTTATGTCTAGTGATTGGGAAGACTACGTACAGAAAACTAAAAACATTGGGATAAATAAAACATTTCTTTATTTAATATTCTTAAGGAGCTCATCACATCAATTATTCTCATAAATCCTCATATGATAACCTATGGATAAAATGAACAAGGATATGATATATAAGTCCATTAAAGGAAAAAAGAATAGTAATAAAGCATTAGCACATGGGTTAGAAGGCATGAAATAATGATATAAAAAGAAATTGAAAATGTGAAATAATAACATTCAAACATTGGGTTATATAAACATGGAGTCATAATAATGTGGTAGCAACACAAAACATCACTTTAGCAAGAGTCACATATAATTTCACAAAGAGGAGTACATGTCTAGGTTAACCACCAATTCTGTTGCACATTGTAGCACGAGTCAAGGGTAACCACCAGTGCCATTTCACATAACATATCATGAGTCTCAACATTACCCAATGGATTGGGGATTTATCTAGGTTATCCCATCATATCTTGTTTAGGAATTTTCTTTCCATGTAATGAAGCATAAATGATCAATTGTATATAATCATAAGGGAACACATGTAAAAGTATTGGGTATAATAATCATGTCATAAAGAATAATTTAGCGGGTTTATCACACAAGTATACATGAAGGAATATAATTATTACATAAATATTCATATATCACGGTGATTTATTTCAAAAATAACTTATAACTTGTTGAAAGAGTATTTTATAAATTTTTGGATGGAATCATTTTACTACGTTTTAAGGAAAATAAAAAATAGAAAATAAAATAAAAATTGGAATAATATTTTATATAAAACCATAAGTGAATTTAAAAGTTTATCATTGTATAAATAATAATTTTATAAAAACAATGGCAGCTTAAAATACATGGTAGAGTGCACATGATATTGGGTAAAAATATGGGATGTTCCCACAAATTGGGTGTGCTTATCTGGAATCATTAAGGCGAGAATAACTTAAAAACATGTATATCCATAAAATATAATAACGAATGGATCTTGATACCTGATTTTGGATCATGTACACATCATATATAAAATTAATTTTTAAATAAAATACAACTAAATATGGTAAAAAATAAATATAGAATGAAACGATGAAATTATTGAGGTTCTCGTAAAATCCCTTACCTTCAGTATGATGGTGTTCTCCAACTGATATTAATGGCCTGAATAATAAAATTAGATTCATAAATTTAAAAGTATATATTGTATTTTAAATTTAATTCAATTATTATAACCTTTTTATGTTCATTTATAAACTATTTTATTGGTTTTGAGGTTCAATTTCATTGTTCGATTCCGTTTGTTTAATGATATGTTTTCTTTTTTCGATAATAATGTAAAATGTAGATGGTTGTCCAGAATTATAGTTATATTTTTAAAATCAATAAGTATACATGGTTATAAATTTCATTTTGTTACTTATGGTGAAGTTTAATCATTATATAAATGTTTAGAGATAACGATCTGTTATAATTGGTGGTTTTTTATCACAATAAAAAATTTTGTTTTATAAATCATAACCATGTGAAGATAAACATTCCAGAACTATATATGGGACATAATACATATATTATAGTCTATTGTAACTATATAAATGTTATCATGACTATGATATGAGATGTTAAAAGAATTTGAAATATGACGTCCTTGAATGTGAGGAATTAATACTTCTCCGAATGTGTATTCAGTTATAGTATAAAAGAAGGTTAAAATAGAGTATATAAGAACTAATTACATTATAATAAAAATATTATGGAATATTATGGTGTTTTTTTGGTCATAATATTTTGACATGGAGATGTACAAATATAAAAGAAACTAAATGTACAAGAAAATAAAGTAAAATAATTGAAAAGAGGGATTTAACTCCTAAGTTAATCATCAATGAGAGCATCTTATGGGAACAATATTTGGACTTTTGACGTGAAAAGGGATTATGGAAATGGGGGTGGGATATTGGGTAGATATTTGAGAATAATTTAGGCAAGGCACAAGGCATGAGAGGAGTTAAGATAGAGGTAAAGAGTGTGGGTTTTTATTGTGGAAGAGAGGAGGGGTTTCCCATTATTTTAATCATTAGATTAATATTGTTTCTCATGAAAATGAATAGTATTGTATATCATGACCTAAAATAGTAATTAGTGATTGTGATTTTCTGAAAAAATTCTAATTACATCATCCATGAATTAACCATGATGTTGATATTCATGTTTTCACACTTATAGTAAATTATCGTATTTTAATATTCATAAAAATTCCAGTATTTCAGAAAAATCCCAAGAATTCACCCTAATTTTTTTTAACAATTTAAATCCAAATAGGAAATACATTCAATGTATTTCATTTTCAATGTATTCTAGAAATAATTTTTATATAATATTAACATTTACATGGAAAATACAGATTCTAAAATTATTACTGATTTTACAATAAATTGAAAAAAGAGATAAGGTATAATAAAATTGTCATATAATCATAAGACATCAAAAAAAATTATGAATAAATTTTATATAAATAAACGTTATTTTTTAATTATTAACTTATCCATAATTTTTTAATTAAATATTTCTGACATATAAAAATACCAACAATATCATATTGTCACTTATAAGATAGAGAATTGTTTTATACATTAATTTGAATGTTCCTTTTTTTACATTCCTAATTTACGATTAATAAGGATCATATTATTATTCATAAGGTTCATATTAATTATAATAATGGTCGGCTACTGTTGACCAAAAAATAAGTTTGTCTTATCAGGCTGCAAACATCTTACTAATCACAAACGTGTATGCCCGATTTTTGTAATTCAAATGACAGAAGTATAAATATTATGCTTAAAGATCACATAGTACATAGTAGTTCATTGAGTTTTGATTTAATGTGATTATATGACATAAATATATGATGGGATATTCCATTGAAAAAACATAGCGTCATTACATTATCACAACCATATGAAATTTCTCCCTCAATTTTTTTAACATTCTACGCCCTAAAGAGGTGTCGATACATTTCTTTTATTACCTCCTCTAATTCCCATTTTTCCTACTTATACTTATAGTTCGTACATAGTAAATTAACTAGTTGAGTAGTATTGTTATGTATACCTTTATCTCTATGATCCATGTTATTATCAGGATTATTATCATAAGAAAGATCGTTCTCAAATTTTACCACCACTTATGTCAATACATGTGAACGATATGGTATATACAATATTTAGAGGGATACATGGAAGAAATCATGCACTTTAATCATTGTAGGTCGACATTTCCGTCGATAGGCCAATACTGTGACAGGATAAATGACCTCGAAGGGGTCAATGTACCCAGGGAATATATTTCATTTCATCCCAACCATAATTTCCTTCATCAATGGAGATTTGTGGAGAAATAAAATGTCTCCGACATTGAAATTATAGTCTCGTCAATGATTGTCTCCATAACAGTTTTCTCAACATTTCATTACTTTATTTTTTGTTTAATGGTTCTCACATTATCCACCATTTCATCGATCATTTATGTTTCTATGTGATTACATTCAATAACATCATCACAACACGCAAGTTTTCTATACCTTTACCAATAAATGGCTTCATATGTTTCCATTCAGATGATTGAGTAGAAACTATTATTGTATGAGAATTTGACAAATGGAAGATAATGGTCGTATCCTCAATTTATGTCTATAGATCATGCTCTATAAATATATTCTACTATCTAAATACTTCTCTCATACTAGATACCAGATTCAAATTGATAGGTTTCACTGGTGTTTAGTTCAGTTCTTAGATCATGTTGGAATCTTTTCCAGAACATTGAGTAGATTGTAGGATCTCTATAGGATAGACTAGATAGTGGAACTAAATTCATCTTCACCACCTATTTTATATTTATCAATGAATTTTGATCTAATGTGATGTCCTATAGAATTTCTAAAATTTTAGTTTTCTTTGTATGACGGTCCATAATGACCCATATAGCATTGTTTCCCCTATCTTTTCTTTGGAAGTACAGTGGAAATGTCCATGGGGGTGTTCTACCACATCCAGGTATGTATGGGAAGTGGTTGAAGCATCCCATTATAATTATATCTTTCATCCTTCACAAGATGACATAGCTTGAACATTTATGTATACTTAGCAATCTCCTTCTTTATATTTTAGCACCTAATGTTCTCTCGGAGATCTCGATACTTCTTTGTGCTCCCAAGGTAAATAGGGAAGTTTGAGATATGTGCGTCCATGAAAATATCATTCTTTATCTCAGGATTGGATGGTACACCTAATCATGACCCAAATGTTACAACTCCTTCCTAATCAATAATGAACTTGTACGACATTACATTTCTAGTGACTTCAACCATCTTCTAAGTTACAAAATCATTTCTTTGAGAATCCATTATTTTCTCTGTGATGGATGGTTGAGAAATCATATGAGAAAGAATTGATGATATTATTCCAAAAATGATTTTGATTTATAACATCTATATATCAATGAATATTATATCTTTTTCAATTTTAATCATTGATAATTAATCTTGACCCATTATACTTAGATCATAATCCACCTTAGTTTCTTTTTCGCGATGGTAGTATATTGAGTAGTCATAATCCGTGATGATCTAAAACATTCATTTCTAGAAAATATTAAACTTTTTTAGGGTGATTATATATTTTATATTTTTTTGATTAGTATATTTCTCGCCCATCTTCACATAGAGTTAATGGCGACATATTTCCAATGCAAAGATCACAACCGCCAACTCCAGATCATGAGTAGGATAATATATCTCATGGATTTTAAATTACCTTGTAGGGTAGTAAATCACATTATGATTTTTAATCAACACAAATTATAATCCCTTTTTTGAAGCATCATTGTAAAAAAATTTATTTCTCCACATATTGGGAGTGTGAGTATTGGCAATGTGATAAGACACTTTTTCAAATCCATAGAACAGTATTTACTTTCATGAGTCCAGGAAAATGTCACTCCCTTCCCTATCATCATAGTTATTTGGTTTGAAAATAATGATAAATTCTTCACAAATATTCGATAATACCCAACTTGACCCAGAAAGCTACAGATCTCTGTTACAGAGGTTGTCCTAGGCAACTCTTCAATTGAATTTCACATGGAATAGTCCAATGATATCCCTTTAATAGTGTTATAATGCCCCACGAATGATACTTACTTCATCTAGAACTCACATTTACAATACATTTCATATATTTTCTCCTATCACAATGTCTTCTTACATGTATTCAAATAATAATCATGTTTCTTCTTGATCTTGGATTATATCAAAAAACCCATGATAATGACACCGCAAATTTTTGGAGGAAATATATAAAGACTCTATTCATTAAATCCAGTAAAATTTCTATATCATTAGTAAGTATCAATTGAATAAATATAAATTCATAGTGATAATAACACTTGCAATGTTCCGTCATGGGAATATCTTCCTTCCTCAGCATTAATTGGTTATATCCCAGCCGACGACCCACATTAGAAAAATAACTATCCCAATGAAGCTGATCAAACGAGTCATCTACCTGTGGAAGACGATATATGTTCATTATCGTGAATATATTAATATTAAGATAATCAACGAAGAGGAACATTGATCGAACCTTCTTCTTGAAGAATATGCCAGACACACCCCCTCGAGAAGCACTAGGGTGTATAAAACCTATATCCAGACTCTCCTGAAAATAATTATTCATCACATCCAGCTCTATGGTGTCCATACTATAAGGTGTCTTTGATATATGAAGGGATTGAAGAATAAGTTCAATTTATAACTCAACCAATTATTTAAGAGGCAGACCAATCATTTCTTCTGGGAATACATCAGTGTAATCCTTCACAATGGGCTTGTATTCAAGCATGATTTTATCTTTTATATCAATAATTTTATCTAGAAATGATTTCTGAGAGGTAATTAATATCAACACATAAGACAACAGTTCTAAAAACGATTCATCATCCTCTTTACACATGTAATGAATTTAAGGATTCTTATGAATGTGAAGAGTGATCTCCCTTTCTCGAATGTTGATGTTGGGTTTGTATAAAGATAGCCAATCCATTCCCAAGTCAACATAGAACTCCCGTAAAGGAAGTAAGATAATATTTCTAAGAGGATCAGTCCACAACTTTTAAATAGGGAGGATTTGTAATCCTTGGATGTAATAATTTCTCCATTCGTTGTTTTAATTGATAATGTTACCTCTAAATTTTGTAGTGTTGTTTGAATAATTCTACTAATTATTCATGATATGAAAGAATGAGTATTACTAGAATCAAAAGTATGTTCTATATTAATTAATGAAGAACTAGAATAAATATCACCACATTATTGTCCATCTCCACCTCAGTAGTAGTGATAGCATAATCCATTACCTATAGCCATGGAGGTTCTTGTCGATTTCCTTGGGCAACCCATGGCTTAAGGAAATTGTTCACATAATTACCATGATTCATGAAGTTGTAACACTTTACCACTGGCTGAGCGTTTATCTGACCCTTCCTATCTTCTTCCAAATTAGTGGTATTCTTAATTTCCCTTTAATCGTTTTCAGCTAGATGTCCCAGTCATTCACATTTTAATAAATTTCAGTTTTCCATTAGAGATATCCAAGATTGCTTATTCCCACAATTTTAACACATGGGATGTTCAAACTTCTTTCCATCATGGAATTCATTTTCCAAACAACCCATATTAGACAGCATCTTACAAATTTTTTCACCAGTCTGATGAGATCATTGGGATACTCCAATATCCATTTCAACATTTAGGGCACAACAAACAGTATTGTCATAACATTCTTAGACTTGAATTTCCAATGGTTTTCGTAGACATTGCATTTGTATACTAAATAAGTGATTCATCTTGCATTCAGTGTTAATAAAAAATCTGAAGGCGTATCCTTGAAGCCTTGGAATGGTTTCTTCATACACCATGATGGAATCATCTTCATTAATATTAAGTATGATGAAATCCCTTTCTATCTTAAGACGGTGGGTTCATGGAAATTATTTATTGAATTACTCCCAATCCATGGAATCAATTTACAAATTGGACCTCATATTCCGGATAAGTTCCCACCACTTATCCGGTTATCCATCATCATTATTGACATTGAGTACAACTTCTCTTCTTATGAGAAATGGATGATAGGGAATATACAATCAATGTAGTTAATCCACTAATTTGTGAGGAGGGGATTAGGAACTTCACTAAACATGGGTGTCATTTTTTCACAAGATATATTCCATGAAAACTTTATCATTCTCTGTAGGAGGAGGGAATTTTACATGATTCTTGTTATTTTTCATAATATGAGTCATCTGATAAAGTAATTTCATTAATTATTTTAGCACTTGTTTCCATCATATTTGGAATATCATTATGGAAATATTAAAAATCCCTATCACATTGATTGTTGGAACGTGTTATTCTATTTCCCACCACAAACTATGAAAAAGAAAATAAAATGAAGAGGCTAGAATAGTTAGTTAATAAGATTAAAAAAAGAAATATTTAAATATTAAAAGTCAAACAATTAATGGGGGAGTATATCCTAACTTTTGGTTCCATATGTTTCAATCTAGGTTATCTTTGATTTTTTCATAACATATATTTTTGTGGGATATTTTCTTATTCCCTCGATATTGGTTCATAATGAGTTTTTGATTTTACCAAATCATACCACCCGAAGTTTCATACTAGGAGTACATCAAGTCATATTGTTGTGAAGAATTTCTTATTCGAGTCGAGCTCAAAGTGTCTTTTTCATGGATTAACCCTATATACATATGTTCTAGAGAAACCTCTAACTAATTTTATTCAGACATGGATGTATTTTTTTTATAAACCACATACTCTATAATTACAAAAATTTAGATGTGATTTCTTATATGTAGTCTCATTCTTATGGTTCTTTCTAATGGTCTTTATTCTTAATCTCTAAAAATAACTAGACTATCCTCTATTATAAACAATAGATACCCTAGCCTTTTAAACATATCATTACATGTTTTTAACTATAAAAATACATCATATTACAAGCCATTGACCGTTAATTCTACTGTCTTGGAAGACTAGAAAGATAAAAGTGAAAAAATGGAACTAAATAATACATTTCCTTATTTAATATTTATAACGGGTTCTTGTATTCCATTGTTCTTGTACATACTCATAGGAAAACTTGAGGATAATCCGAACAACTTGGTGAGCTAAAATTCCAGTATGGGAAAAAGGATAGTCAGGAAACATTACAACATGGGTTAGAAGGAAAGGAATAATGATTTAAAAATGCATGGAACATCAGTAATCATAACATATAACCTTGGGGTGATATATAAATGGTGTCATAATAACATGTAAACCTTAAAAAACATGACATTAGGACAATTCAATGATCTTTTCACATAGAGGATCTCAAAATGAGGTTAACCATCAAGGAAGTTGCACATCGTAGCATGAGTCATGGCTAACTGCCAACTCCGTTAAACATAATTTCCCATGTAACTCATCTTTACCCAACACACCGGATAACTATATTGGTGCACCCATCTTAACATGTTCATGAATATGATTTCAACATAACGAATCATACATAATCAATCAAATATATATATATATATATAAGTGAACTCATCAAAAGAAATGGGAATCAAAATAATATTATATTGCTTAATTTAATGGGTGTATCATACAATTATCCATTTATGAATGTAATTATAACATACATAGGAATATATCTTGGTTATTGATGTTAAATGGAATTAAAAAAATGTAAAAATTGAATTAATGAAATTTCACCATTGAAACATTTTGCTAAGGTTTTAAGGAAAATTATAAGAAACATTTAAAATCTAAAATTGAATAATATTTTATAAAAACTCATAAGTGATAAAATAATGTTTTCGTTGTAGAAATAATGATTTTATAAAAAAACCATGGCATGAAATAGATGGAATAACATACTTGAAATTGAGTAAAATCTTGAGAAGTTCCCTCAAAACGGGTTTGCTTATCGGTAAGTATTGAGGAGGAAATCACTTGAAAACATTTATATCCCCAAAAAAGAATAATTAATGGAAATCGATACATTAGTTTGGATAACATACACTGAATTTATTTATTTTTAATAAAAATAATAGATAACATGATTTTTGTAAAAGGGAATATAGAGAAACCCGAAGGATTAATGGAGAATCAGGTAAATCCCTTACCTTAAGTCAAATGGTGTTATCCATCTGATATTAATAACAAGAATAATAAAATTAGGTTAATTAATTAATAATTAAATAAAATATTATATATGTTATTGACTTAGTATAACCTTTTTTAGTTCATTAATAATCATTTTGATTGGTTATAATGTTCAATTTCATTGTTCTGGTCTGTCTGTTTCATGTTCAATTTACTTATACAGATAATCATGTAAAATGAACATGGTTGTCCATAATTGGAGTTATATTATTGATAATTTTAAAGGATACATGGTTGTAAATTCCATTTTTTACTAAGAGTGAATACTAATCATTATATAAAATTTTATTAAGAAACATTTTGGTTAATTGTCATTTTTTTTATTTCAATGAGTAAATTTTGTTTTATAAATCAAAACTATGTCTAAAAAACATTATAAGACCATAGTTTAGTCCTAATCAATATATAATAATTTGGTTCAACTAAAAAATTATTTCATGACCATGAATGAAGAATATTATAGAAATTGGAAACCTATCATCCTTGAATGGGATGAATTAACACATCTTAGATGGTGTGTTCATTTCTAGTATAAATCAAGGGTAAAGAAGAGATGGTAATAAAATATTCCATTAACATAACAACATTACAGTACATTTATGGTACTGAAGTTGTCAAAAAATTTGTATGATCATTGGTAAGGATAGAAAAAAAACCAATGAACTTGAAACGAAATTAAATAAATTGAAAAGTTTAATTTATGTCTTCAGTTAATCATCATTGATAGCCTCTTAAGGAGAGAGGATTTTATATTTTGAGGATACCAAGGGCTTATGGAAGTGGGAATGGATCTTGGGGAGACATGTTAGCAGAATTTTGGAATGTCACAAGTCTAGATAGAAGTGAAGAGAATAGGTAAAGATGGGTTGTATTTATAGTAAATGAGAGGGGGGGGGGGTTCACATTATTTTAATCATTAGTTTTACATTTTTTTCCCATGATTATGAATAGTATTCATTATTATGACAAAAAATACTTATATGTTCATGTGAGTACCAAACAATGTCCCTTTACAAAATTTATGACTCAGGCATGATGCAAAAATTCAGGTTTTAGCAGTTACCCTAAATTATTATATTCTACTATTCATCAAAAAATCATATATTTCAGAAAAATACCAAAAATTCACTCCGAATATATATCAGCATATTGAATCCAAAAAATGATCACTATTTAATAAAAATATTTTTCAAAATATGGTAAATTTAATTTTCATATAAAATCAATATTTACATGAAAATAAATATTTTAAATTTATAACTGATTTTATAATAAATTGAAAAATTAACTAAGGTCATATAAAATTATCCACTAATAATAATAATACAATATAATAATTTATGAATTCAATTTATGAAAATACATTTTATTTCATAACAATTAAATATTTCTTAAATTTTAAATTGAATATTTATGGTCTACAAAAATTCCAACTCTGTTATTTTATCACTTATAATATGTATAAAATTTATTTATACATTAATTTGTATATGTACTATTTACATGCTCAATTTAATATTCATAAGGTACATTTTACAATTAATAATGGTATCAAAAATATTCATAACGATTACATATTATTCACCAAAATTTATGATTGTCTTATCAAACTCCTACCATATTAATGATCACCACCTTGTATTTCAGATATTCGAAATTAAAATCACATAAGGGAAAATATTACATTTAATGGTAACATATTACTTAGTAGTTCATTGATTTGTGATTTCATGTTATTATATGACATAATTATAAGAATGAAATTTCCATTGATAAAACATTTGGCTGTTACATGTTGAATTTCCTCTGAATCACTTACAGCCCCTTGAAGTACACGATTTCACCAATCATAAACATTTAAAATAAAATTTATTGGTATTGGAAGATCAATAGACTAATCCCTACCTACTTCCTCTAAATATAACATATTATTTGTTCCCCAGCCCCGTGAATTTAACTTTCAATGAATTTATCTCATAGATATTGTGATCCATTTCCCCTCCTTAAAACTAGAGATTATTTATATAGGCTTCAAGTTCAGAGTACCACACCTGCGGTGCATGTTACTAACAATATAGTTCCTCTTTTAATATGAAAACAATTATTTCATCATTAATGAGTACATAAACTCGTAGTTTGTTCAATGTATACTTTTTTTTTTCAAGAACCACTTTCAAGAAAGTTTTTTTTACATCCTTTTGATACACTTTATATGCAATTTTATTTCTCACTCTATAAAAAAGCCCAATCGACTCCAGTCCATCCACTAGAGAAAATGTTTCATCAACATCGACACCTTCAATCTGGGAAAATATTTTACACACCAATCACACCTTATTTCTAATTACATTATCTTTTTCATCAAATTTAATCATAAATAACTGATTTTAACTATCAAATTGGCCACTTTATATTCTCATCACAAGACCCCTTGGATGGTTCATTAAAATTTGATCTAACTCTTTATTCATGTTTTTTCCAATGTTTCATCCATTGAAGCTTCATTAAATGGGGATTCTTCTAAAATTAATTAGAAGGAATGTTATGAATTATTCATAGTTATCATTTTCTATGTGGGTTCATTCTAATACCCATTGATGTTAGAATGATCACTCTTCAATCTTCAACTATTCCTATGTGGTTTTGAATTGTTTTATTCATCCCAGGTTTCCTTTTTGAGTCTACTGCTTAATAAACATTTTGTTGTGACCCCTGAATGTTTTGAACATCTTACTATTCTTATATATTTGGATCAATTCAATGTTCATATTCTTAATCATATAAAATCATATCAGCATAATAATTAAACAATCCATTTTTTGTTCTTGTCTTAAATGATCTTCATGTCACTACATTCCATAATTACTCTAAGACACTTATTGAATCCTTTGTAGAATTTTTAATCGCTGAATGTCTACAGAATATTCTTTCAACTTTGGTAACACCATCCATTCAATGATTTATTTATTTCATTTTGATAAAACCTTTACTTTTAAAAACATAAAAATAATTCAATGGTTTATTAAATCAATTGCACAACTCATATAATTATTTGGATTCAACCATACAATGACTAGTTCTATTTTGAAAAGAAATTTTGACCTGAACAGACACTTTCAACTATTGGATTAGGATATGACCCTCAATCATTGTAGTTTTGTCCATATTGTTCAGTTGTCGATTCCAAAGCTGAGAAACCACATTTTTTATGGGGTTCTTGTAATATCCACCTCATGTTGTATCCAATTATTCTCCAGGTAATTTTGAAACACACCGGATGTGTACTACACTCCATTTTTAGATCATATAACTTTTTTTTATCATTCTTGTAGAATTTTTGTTGATTCGGTGAAAACTTTACATGCACTCTTGACCATTTCATTACCTATGTATAACAATAACACAATAAATTCTACTATATTCATAAATGAAATAGATTGTGTATATATATTCATGAATTAGAACAAAATTTATCATTCCACATACGTCTGTATGGATGAGATCAATAAGATTTCATACCTTTTTCATTTTTGGCCGATAAGAATTGAATACCATCTTCCCTCATATGAAGGAATCACAATTCTTTTCTCGTTCACACTTCTAGTTGGGGATATCCATGAAAATATTTAACGTAGATATATTTTCCATGTTTTGTTGATTAATGTGCCCCATCCTTCGATGCACGAGGATTTTTCCTTCCTCAATTGATAGATAAAAATAGTTATTCATACTGTCAACCCAATATTAGTTTCTATCTATATTATATTATTTTAGGAGACAATTCCATGTTGTTACCTTTATAGTACAACGTTTTTGATTGATATTCTATATAAAACTCTATTTATAGATCGGTCTCACACTTAGGTCACTGTTATTAAAACCATCCACATAAAGGACATCAGTTTTCTCTTGCTCAATATTAGCTAATTTAGTCCATCCACAAAATTTATCCTCCAATAGATCATCATTACCAAAATATATCATTCCATCGTTCATTTTCATGAAATTTTATAATATTTCAACATTACCGATCATGTTGGATGAAAATTTTCTAGCAAGGATCAATTTTTTCCCACTGTAGATTTAAAAGAATCATCTACATGGTTGGGATTTTAAACGTCCTTTTATTCTTTCCATAAAATATTATATTGCGTGAAGGATAATGATGTCCCATCAGATATCTAATTTATGTGGGAAGTTTCATAGTTCTTATACAATTTTTCATTAGGAGATAAATTATATGTGATACAAACATCATATGGTAGAAGAGTATTGTCTTTTCACCATGTTTTGTAGAAATTGTTCATGTCCTTCTCCTGCCTGCAATCACCAGCTATATATAAAACGATAGAACAATGAAAACATCATACATAGAAATTATTTCACCAATAATAATATTTAAATGAAAATTTTCACCTCTTTTTACTTCCATGATCTCCCCATTTCAGATAACTCCTTTCTTCTTCTCAGTATAACATGGAATAACCCATATAGCCACACAATATTCATTTCAAAAGTTGAAATGTCATCTCATTTATATTCTTCCTCATGTATCCATCTTTATGATGGTTTTTTTCTTCCATTCAAATATAGTTTATTAAGTATATTTTATAGTTCTCATTTAATTTAAAATTGATGGTTTATTTTTCATCACATTATGTGACTTTTAATCATTTCCATATTTCATATTTCCTTTATTTTGAGCAATTTTATTTTCTTTATTTTATTTTTTTGGCATCACAACCAACACCATTGTTTACCATGCATGTTGGAATTTGATCATTAAAATCATTTTCATACTAAGCATAACCATGATTATCTCTATATAGAAACTAATAATCTCATAATTTTACAAACAATATTTTCTTCTTTACTAATTTTGAATTTTATTCATTTTCAAGTTTACTCATATGATTAACAACTTATTCTTCAAGTCCCTCAATATTCTTGGACTTATCCACCATTTTTAATGTAAGGTCATTGATAACCTTTGTATGTTGTTAATTTTTGAGCATTAGTTCGACAACATATTTTTTTTCTATCAAGTGTTGTTGATTGAAAATTCCCTACTTCTTCTCTTAATTAGCATTAATCTTCATGATGATCAACATATTATGATGATTATTCTAAAACATCTCAATACATTTTGCATCAGTTTCTTTGATTATCAATATTTCCCAATGAAATCTTACCTTGTAACATTAGATCAGCATCAGTAGTCAACTGATTGTGTCTAGATTTATATTTTTAGGGTTCTTACTTGTCAACGGTATATATCATTGATGTTGGGTTTTCATATATATATATATATTGTTCTTCTTATTCATCAAATAATTCATTACCATCATCATCGTCTTCATAGAAAAAAATATGTTTCCTATTGTTTCCTTCTAGATTTTATGTTTCCCTTTTGAGAAAACCTTTTCTTTAGCTTCTCTGAGGTTCCATTATCACATTACTCTTTTTCAAACTTCCTTGAGCACTGAGAAGCAATGTTCCCTACTATACCATAATGAAAACATGCCAGGTGTAGCTTCCCATCAAATTTCCCTTTTCCACTCTCGAATTTCTTATAAAATAGTGAGTAGTGTTATCCTACCTCATAATCTGAATTAAAACAGCCTCCAGAAATATCATGTTTTCCATGGATTTGAATTCCATCTCCTTGATGTCATGACATGCTGCATCCTCTTGTTTCAAATTCATTTCATATGCAAACAAACTACTCAGTAGATATAACAAAGAGAGCTTTAAAAAATATCCTTCTTAAGGGTTGGTATTTTTTTGGATTTTAAAGAGGTTGTATACTTCTCATGTTTTTTATAATTTCATTGGCCTTTATTTCTAAACGGAGCCCTTGAATTTCAATAAAAACTTTAGGAATTCGAATAATAAATGTATCAGTATTTTCACAAGGATTCATCTTCGGATCTTCAAACTTATTTTGAAAATGTTTATGTCATTCAACCATTGCCTTGTTTACCCTTCATAGATATATTATATTTTCTCCCTCAATGAATTTGTAGATTTAAAACTAATATCCTTTTGACAGATCCTATTCGAAAGAGTAGTAGTAAAATCATTATGTGGTTTTTGATCTGCATCAATTAATTTTCTTCTTGTATCTATCATAGAAAGCTATATTGAATCAGTGACATGTATTACTTATGTTTTATAAAAGAAGACCTATATTACAAGGGAACATATATGGGATCTTATCCAATTAATCCATATAAAAATTTTTGTTCCTTCAAATAGGCACACTCCCTTAAAATTTAATGAATTCTGTGTAACAACTATGTTGGACATATTTATCACCAACAACCTGTACAATTTGATACCACTTATAAGACATAGAAACACCTTGAATGGGAAATGTTGAATCATGGTGTCAAATATTTCTTCATAAAAATAAGGATCTTGTTCCCACATTGGTAAGAACTTGTTAAACCTATCACTTTATCACATGCAAAGCGACGAAACTACAGTTTTATATTGTTCACCACTAAGTGAAAGTTCAAGGGTAAAAGGCTGACATGTTTTTGGCCATACCGAAGTCCACTAATCATCACTATATGTAGAGAAAAATACTTCAAACATAGAAACTCTATTCTAGGAACACTACCATTAAAATGATTTTAGGGATGACACACTTTTTTCCTCAGAACACTTTTGTTGATTCTGCCGTTCTCACCATTGTTGTTGAAGTCTTACTCAGTTTATCGACAGGTAGGTCACTTAAATAGATTGAAATTAAGTAATTTTCCCCCAATATAGAGATACAATCATCCTGCACCGAAATCATGAGTTGAGTCACAATAAATTACATGTTCATTAAAATTTGATGTTCGAACACTACCTTTTATGAAGTTCCTTTGTGAAATTAACTTCATATAAAATCACCCCTTCTTTGGTAGAAAAAACCCCTTCATGAATCTCAATATGTCAAGAGAAGAATCCGATATTTTTGGGGCCCTCAAATCATATATTTAATATAATCTGTCAAGGCTATGATATTCTTTTCACGATGCCCCAGCTCGCATAGAATCCCAAATTCATGAAGCTCCCCTTGCTTTGTGAAATCAGTGAAGCTCTGGATTTTCTAGGAATTATTTCATATTAAGTGAATAGTGGTAGTATCTTATTTATAGGATCATTTGTTTATGAACCTCCACCTCCTCTTTTGTGATATACTAATCTTTCATAAAAACCTTCAGAGTGCTACCCCCTTTCTAATGCTCCAGAGAATTTCAATATTCATAATTCTATTCATAGTTTTAGTGCCTTTTGTCAAATCATCGTGCAGTCATGATGGTCCTCTCCTCGTAATCATGAAGAATCATTATATCTTTTCATGTTTCTCATCTTATTTGAGAACATAATCTCAGGATTTACAAAATCCAATCCTCTACAAAATTTATAAAAACATGATTCCATAAAACTGACATTCATGATGCTCATGGTAATCGCGAAGTATACTGTCAATAATAATAAATCCTTTGCAAAATATAACTCATGAATTTTGTACCTCTCGTATCCCCTCGTAGTTTAATTTTCATGATCACAATCACTTTCTTATTTTTCTAACATTGTTTTAAGTGTTTTTGTTTTATAGGCAAAAGATTGCCAAGGAAATGGGCCATGAAGCACATCACGTGGACTGAAATTCAGTCCACTGGCCAACCGGTGTGATAGCACCGGCCAGCCGGTGGACCTGGCAGAGGCATTGCCCACTGCCAGGCTCCACCGGTCAGCCGGTGGCTTGACCACCGGCCAGCCGGTGGCATCCAGTCAAACAGTGGCAGCTACTGTCTGCCCACCGGCCAGCCGGTGGCTCTGGCACCGGTCAGCCGGTGCTGCCTGGGCAGAAGGCCTTCTCAACATCCAAGGCACCGGCCAGCCGGTGGCCCTGCACCGGCCAGCCGGTAGCCCAGTCAAACTAGCTGTTGGCTTTGACCAGTCAACCCTCATTTGGCCTCCAACGGCTCCGAAGACCTCTCCAACAGCTCTGAAGACTCCCCAAGGGTTCCATGCCTATAAATAAAGGCCAAGGAAGCCCCTGACACTAACCGGAACTATACGGAAGCCCACGGACACCTTGTTGATCATTTGGCGTACCTCCGGCACATTCCTCCAAGGGAACCCCAATAGCTCCAACTCAATTCCACATCCAAGGAGCATCACCAAAGAAGCTTGGGAGTGCACGTCTTCAACTCCAATCATCCATTAGCGCCCAAGGCTTCTCCAAATACGGGTTTTTTTGTTTGATTCATTTTGAGCTTAAATTTGAGTTTGTGTCTACAAACTCACAATTCTCTCATCCTCCCTTCTTTGGGTTCTCACACCACCTTCAAGGTGTGAAGAGGTTAGTCAAGCCTTTCCTTTTAAAAGGCTTGAGTCACCGGTGAGCTAGCCTTCACCTGTAAGAAGGCTAGTGGGTTCTTGCTCAACCATTAAAAGCAAGTGGGTTCTTGCTAAACCACCAAAAGCAAGCTGTAATAGGTCATAGTGCTACCTCAAAGCCTAGTGGGTTTCTTGCTAAAACCATTGAAAAGCAAGCGGTAGGAATCTCTCAACGGTTGAGTTGGGAGCGGAGACGTAGGCTGGATTTTTGGCCGAACTCCGTTATCAATTCTTGTGTCTTGCCTCCTTATTTCCGCTGCACCTTTAACTTTGATTTTAATTTGTTAATCATTTTTTAAAAGGAAATTCACCCCCCCCCCCTCTTTCCATCCTTCCCGTTTTTCTCCGACCCAACAATTGGAATCAGAGCCGAAATTTGAGTAATACCCTCACCGGTTTCAAATTAAAGATCCTTTTGTGATGGCTTCTACCGCTTCAACCTCTTACGCCCCCGAAGGCTTTTCTTTGGATCGTGCTCCATTCTTTGATGGAACCGATTATAGTTTTTGGAAAACCCACATGACCACATTTCATAAAAGTATTGGATATCCTATTTTTAAAATTGTCATGCATGGTTATACTCTCTCTAGTAAAGATGAATTTCAATGGACCCCCGTAGACATTGCAAATTTTGAGCTTGATGGCAAAGCCATGAATGCTCTACATTGTGGGTTAGATCGTAATGTTTTTGATCATATTTCTTCTTGCTCTACATCACATAATATTTGGAAATGTTTAGAACTTACCCATGAAGGCACTAAGAAGGCTCAAAAGCAAGAACCCAACAACAAGCAAGAACCCGATGAAAAATCCGTGCCCAATTGCCCACTCCACAAGAAAAGGGCCAAGAAAAAGGAGAAGAAGAAGGCTTCAAAGGAATCTTGGAGTGATAGCTCCTCCTTCTCCTCCTTCTCCTCAAGCGACCGAGGTAAAAAATGCCTAATGGCAAATCATGAGGTATCATCTTCCGACTCTTCTTCCTCGTCTTCTAGTTCTTCAAATTCTTTCAATCATTTGTCTTATGAGGAACTCCAACATGTTAGAGATCAACTTGAAAATGGTTTTCATGAAATTTCTTCAAAATTTGTTTCTTTAAAAAAGAATTTCAAAAAACTCTCCTCCGAAAAAGAACAACTTCTCAAAGAGAAGGAGGAGATGTCCCTCAAAATCCAGAATTTTCCCGATGTTGATTCTTTGGAATCAACCATTAAAGACCTAAGGGAATCTTTAGCCAAGTTCACCCAAGGTGAACAAAATTTGTCCAAACTCTTAGGTTCTCAACGAGTATCTAGAACCACCAATGGACTTGGCTACACCAATATAGCTTCCTCCTCCCATGCACCCACTATATTTGTAAGGGGGAGCTCCCAATTTAAGTTTTGTAATTATTGTAAAAAATCCGGGCACTTGATTTATGAATGCAATTGCAAAAATGCCCGGTATGGTAGGCCCAAATCGTTTTTCTTCAATGATGAATTTTTTAGGAGAAGACCCGCCACTAGACAAGTATGGATTGAAAAATCTCTATTAGCGAGTCTCTCCGGCCCAAAATTTATTTCGGTTTCAAAAACCTCTCCCCGGTGATTTATTGTATTTATTTAGGGGGAGTTAGGATCTTTTAAGCTTTTTTGTGTATTCAAAATGTTTCATTTCAAACTTTCAATTTCAACACTTGGTTTCAAATTTTTTAATTTCAAATCTTTTAAATTGCTATTCAATTTCTTCATTTAAAACTTTCAATTCAAATTTCGAAAATTTCAATTGGTTTAAAATATCTTTCTTGTTTTTCAAACTTATCCCTCAATCAAGTTTTATGCCCCACTCTATTTTGATAATCACAAAGGGGGAGAAATTTCTTGATTGATTGGGGGAGAATATTTTCTTTCATGCTTTGATTTAGTTTCAAATTATCCTTTAAGAATGTCTTTAATTTCAGTATTTTACATTGATTGTTTCGGTGATTGTGATCATCAAAATAGGGGGAGATTGTTGCACCTCTCGTATCCCCTCGTGGTTTAATTTTCATGATCACAATCACTTTCTTATTTTTCTAACATTGTTTTAAGTGTTTTTGTTTTATAGGCAAAAGTTTGCCAAGGAAATGGGCCATGAAGCACATCACGTGGACTGAAATTCAGTCCACCGGCCAACCGGTGTGATAGCACCGGCCAGCCGGTGGACCTGGCAGAGGCATTGCCCACTGCCAGGCTCCACCGGTCAGCCGGTGGCTTGACCACCGGCCAGCCGGTGGCATCCAGTCAAACAGTGGCAGCTACTGTCTGCCCACCGGCAAGCCGATGGCTCTGGCACCGGTCAGCCGGTGCTGCCTGGGCAGAAGGCCTTCTCAACATCCAAGGCACTGGCCAGCCGGTGGCCCTGCACCGGCCCGCCGGTAGCCCAGTCAAACTAGCCGTTGGCTTTGACCAGTCAACCCTTTTTTGGCCTCCAACGGCTCCGAAGACCTCTCCAACGGCTCCGAAGACTCCCCAAGGGTTCCATGCCTATAAATAAAGGCCAAGGAAGCCCTGGACACTAACCGGAACTATACGGAAGCCCACAGACACCTTGTTGATCATTTGGCGTACCTCCGGCGCATTCCTCCAAGGGAACCCCAATAGCTCCAACTCAATTCCACATCCAAGGAGCATCACCAGAGAAGCTTGGGAGTGCACGTCTTCAACTCCAATCATCCATTGGCGCCCAAGGCTTCTCCAAATATGGTTTTTTTTGTTTTATTCATTTTGAGCTTAAATTAGAGTTTGTGTCTACAAACTCCCAATTCTCTCATCCTCCCTTCTTTGGGTTCTCACACCACCTTCAAGGTGTGAAGAGGTTAGTCAAGCCTTTCCTTTTAAAAGGCTTGAGTCACCGGTGAGCTAGCCTTCACCTGTAAGAAGGCTAGTGGGTTCTTGCTCAACCATTAAAAGCAAGTGGGTTCTTGCTAAACCACCAAAAGCAAGCTGTAATAGGTCCTAGTGCTACCTCAAAGCCTAGTGGGTTTCTTGCTAAAACCATTGAAAAGCAAGCGGTAGGAATCTCTCAACGGTTGAGTTGGGAGCGGAGACGTAGGCCGAGTTTTTGGCCGAACTCCGTTATCAATTCTTGTGTCTTGCCTCCTTATTTCCGCTGCACCTTTAACTTTGATTTTAATTTGTTAATAATTTTTTAAAAGGCAATTCACCCCCCCTCTTGCCATCCTTCCCATTTTTCTCCGACCCAACAATGAATCCCATATTCACAAAAGTCAATCCCTTTATATATTTTCCAAATTCTATTAGTTGAATCCACATTTCACATAGAAATCCACCATTCCTATTTTGGACCCCAAAAATATGGCAAACACTAGGAAATTGTTCCACCATCAATATTATTGAATGATCGAGCAAGAATATCCATTTCCTTTCAAATTAAATGATATTCCATGTTTGTATTAAAAAAACATATACTCCATTTTGATAAATAACAACCTCATTTCCAACAATCATGTCATGTCAATGAGAGGTGTTGGTAGGGTCTTTTATTTTCATGACTAATTGTTTTGTCTCACCAGTTTAGGCCCACACATAAATGAGTATGGTTAGTGGGTAAACCTAGTTAACAGAATGGGTCTGATTCATGACATAGATCATATTGACAAACATAAAATGGAATCGTTAGTTCCCATTTTTCTGTAATCATGGACACTTATTCATTCATTTGTATTCTACAAGAAAATATTAATTTGGATAAGTCATGCATTTCATGAATATGTGTATACTCAATTCAATTGGTTAGGATAGCATATCCCAACTTGTACTCTAGCCACTATAAAATCAAATTACCATTGGAAGGAAACATAAATGAATTACATTAAATGTCAATAATTCTATGTCCTCTCTAAAATTTTAAATATTTTCAAGTATTATACATAAATAAATGTAATTTTGTTGGTGTGAGACAACACATACATTTAATTAATCACTATATTCCACTAGCGATTCAAGATTCTTTTCCATTATGTATGATTTTTTTGTATAAATCCTATATTTTACCATAAATAGGGTTCACTTCATACCCATTTTTGATTGATTTTTTGGGGGTAAATCTACTATTAAAGAGTGTGACATCATTACATGCCTTGACATGCTCCATCTACTACTATCCATGATAATTAAATTGAATTTACCATAAATATCATAGATAATTTTGTGATCATATCTCATCAACCTAGACATTGAATTTATATACAACATAATAAAGGCGGTAAAATCAATGAGAAATTTTCGTGATGTGGAAAAAAGGGATGCACTTACTTCTTACGACTCACAATGTTGTACATGTACTCCCATATCCAAATCCACCCTCTTCAAAAGATGAGACACTCCAAATACAATATAATTTGAAAAAAGTGATAAGAGTGATCTCATGTGTTGTGGAAACATACTCAACATGTTATTTGATGATCCCATCAACACATACCAACACACCCCAATACAAATGGAGATATAGAATGATTTGGGGATGATGTGTGTAATTGAAGAAGCAGATATAATTAAATTCCATGTAACAATGTTCATATCATAATTAATTCTAGATACTAAATATATCATAGATTAGTCCTATAAAATAAAATTAAACATTAAATATATAAATAATAGGTATACATGGATCATATCATCAATATTGCATACACCATCAATAAAATTCTCCTACGTTGATGAATTCTAAAAAAAATCTATTATATATAAATGTATATATATCCCTCCATGTATTACTCTACTACCTAAAAATATAAGAGTAATATAAAAAATAATGATGAGGTAAATGAAAATAAGGGTGTTCAATCCAACGTCATTATGGGGGAGGGCGTGGGGTCCACTTTTGGTCCCATTTGGGTAAAAATATCAAAACCATCCTTCAAATGGAAATATATAATTCAAGAAGAAGAATGTGAAATTATAGTTTTTTAGAAATACATGACACATCAAAGGAGACTATCATATTTGAAATAAGAATTATGGAAGACAACATCAATGGGATTAAATTGTAATAATAATTATTTGAAGGGAAATTAAAGCGATTACATTATAGTCATGATATTTTATGATAATATACTAAAGGATAACACTTTGGGTGAATTTATATTAGTGTTACATGACACACATGGAACAAAAAATTTCCCTTCAATAGGATAGAATCATTCAATGATGATATATCTCTCTACATGGGGAACTCTACATGTATATATATACAAGGTAAGGGTGTGATTAGACTATAATTTTTCTTGGGAATAATCCTCAATTTAAAGTATCTCATTTATGTTTTAAAATAATTTTTATCTTAGTTTTAGGGAGAATATTGAACTAGCTACAGTTTAACGTTTAATATGTGGAATATAAAATTATACTATTCAAGGGTAGTTTCATAATTTCAATTGGCCTATTATATGACGGTTTATTCAAAATAAATATAAATTTTAAAATTAATTAAATTCAATTTTATTTTGATTTAGGTAATTATATTTTCAGTCATGTAAACCAAAATAAAATAGAAGAAATATAAAAATGCAATTATTACCAAGAATGTAAAAAATTATAATCAATGTGTTACATTAATAAAATATTATTAGGAAACCATTTCTAACTATAAAATAGAAAATCAATATTATAGTACTAGTACATATTTAAGTATGTAAATTACATGATACATCTACCATAATATAAAAAAATTAGTTCATATCATTTATTGGCGATTATTATAAATTTTATATGTCTATATTTTACTTGATAATGATGAAGTTCTAGATAAATTTAGTATAATAAAAACGATTTTGAAAACCAATGTCAGAATATAATTAAACACTAGAAAAATGTAATGGGAGTATAACATTATAGTCTATCACTATATGAATCTCTAGAGATCATACTTGAAGTTGAAAATACATATACACACTAATATATTGGTGTATTTATGATGTATAATGGAACATTATTTGAAATATTTAATTCCATTATATATATCATTGGTATATTAATAATATTTTTGTATTTAAAATGTGATACAAACTAAATATTTTTCCAGTAAAAGAAAAGGGTATAACTCCCTATGAATTTTAGATTCATGGTAAAGGTAATATCAATTAATTATTGTTTTGGGGTTTTTATGAAATTTTACGAGTAACTGAAACTAAAAGGTAAATTTGATTAAAAGAGTAATTGATTGAATATTTAATTGAAATATAGATAATTTATAAGTCTATGTATTCATAAATTTTGAATCTAATTATTTAATAGATATTAATATATTTATTAAATTCAAATATTTTATGTTTATTGTATATATATTTACCTTTTTTACTTACAAAGATTCAAATAGTTTAATCAAATTCAAAAAAAGGTTGTTTCATAATGATATGGTCAAGGAGAATCATAAAAGTAAATGGCCTTGGGTACCTTATATATGTGGATCTGAAATATATGTGTATTTTTTGGAAGTGGATAATGATTGTATTGTTAAAAGTCCTCTATTTTTTCCTTAATAAATAACATGGTATAGAAATATTCTATGACCCTCTTTTATCATCGAAGGAATCTATTTGGAAGGAAATTATAAATATTGAAATAGATAATATAATTAGGAAAATTATATTTTATTAGTTTATCTTTACCAGTATTCAGAAATAAATGTTCATAAATGATTATTTAAAAATATAGAAAATAACGGTATGGTTGAAAAACAATATGACAAAATTTTTAGGCAAGGTTTTAACTAAAAATGAATGAATATATTATTTTTATACCTATAAACCCATGGATAATTATAATTTTATTATATTTGAAATTATAATTTCTTCCATAGAATATTTCTAAACCTATCACATTGATGTCAAAAAATAATTTTAAAATGGAAATTAGATGCGGATATTTATGTGTACTAACTGGATGGATTAAGTGTACATGGAACAGGAAATAATGTATAAAAATTAGTATACACACTATTGTTTTAAACCATTCTCCAAATTTAGGGCATGTGGAACATAATAAGTTCATTATATCCATTGGAATTAATTTTTTCTAAGAAATTAAATGTGATTATTGTGGTGTTATTAATAACTATATATTACATTATTGGTTATAAGTTGAAGAAATGATAATATTTTTAAGTAATATTCGTCTTGTAAATGAGGATATGGTAAGGTGACACTATGAGATATATTTTCCACACAAGGTATTGGTTTCAATTAAATGATAAATTATGATGCCTATATTTTTTATTACATCGGATAACAGTGGTGGAAAGGATTTACTAGTGTCTTGTTGATTAAATGATGGTACAATAGAGTTACAAGATAGTTGAGTATATGGTATTGTAAAAATCTGCATAGTAAATTACCTATAAGACATAGTTTATGGAGTAAATGATGAAATTATAAACCCTAGGTAGTATAAAACGGTGTGAAATTTACTAATTAAGGGAGTTTGGGTGGTGGTTTTCATTAACTAAATTAAGAGATAGCCAGGTAGTTCTGATCAATGTTGATGAACACGTTATTTTGATTGATTAATAGATTTTATGGAATAACTAAATAGAATATAGTATATTAATTATCTTGGATCATTTTTGTTTGGTATGTGATAAGAACTCAAGATTACATTAAAATAATTCTTCTTTCATTAATCAATGTAATGAATTATTCCCCCCATGTATTAGGCCTCCGATCTGAATTGTGTAATTTTTTTATTCTGTCATTCATTTTTTGATAGTTTTTTCTTATATATCATTTCTATGTTTTATTAAAATGGATTTTTAATTGTTTATCAATGATTCGGTGGCATTCAACATCCATAGATTAGTATTTGTTGTGCGAGCTGAACATCCATCAAGTTGTTTACACATTATATGTTTTGGGGACCATGTTTTTGTGGGATTTAATAAAATTTATCCTTGAAGCCAAAAATTTGTATTGAATAATTGGTGTGTTTTTGAATTTTTGTATCATAATGATGTTTTTTCATAGATCGGTTCAATATCATCATTATTCCCTTTCAGTTGTAAGAGATATTTTTAGAAATCATTTCATGGAACATCATCTATGCCCCAAAATATTATGGGATTTTATAATTTATGGTGAAATGTTATTGGATTAGGGTATGTTTATAATTAATATGTTTGACGACAATGATTTTTGGTTCTAGATAATGATTTCTAGGAAAATCTAATGAATAAGGACTCAGATCTACCACTGACAAGTATCGAGTTGGAAGTAATGATGAATAATCAATGGGGATGGATGGAAACAATGAAATGGGTTTGATAGGGATTTAATTATATCATAACATGGATTATAATATATATGTACTGATAATTTCATGAATAAATATAGAGATCCACACTACTATATAAGAGAATCAACAACAATGAGTATTTTTTCCTTTTGTAAATATTTTTTAGAAACAGTATGTACGAAATTATACTAATGTATGATCACATCATTGAATTCAACATGATAATGATTTTGTTATAGACATTAAAGGAGATATTTGGAGATCTATAGTCAGAAAAGTTATTTCTATAATACCTCAATAAGTCTTCGTATAGGAGGGTTATTATGGTATGAAATTCAAGATATAATACAAAAATATTGTTTTCAAACACAAGGGATACAATCACGAATGAAGAAATTCATTAGAAGAATATATTTTAATCTTATGGTAATGAATATAACATAGAATATTACAGTAATTTCACAATATTTATGTTCTCATGGAAATGTAATTTATAGATTAAATGGATCATGAGATTCATACTAAATTTTTATACCATGATTTGGATTTGAGGAAATAAATGATACCACATGAAAGATTTTAGTTAGTTGAGAGTTATATCTTAAATATACACTAATATAAATGGATGTTTGAATATATTATCATAATTTTAGAGTGGTATTATATTGAGTGTCACCTCCTTGACTATGTCTTGTATTCTAGACTATGGGGAAATGTTTCAGTAAACATATCATTGGGTATTTCCCTATACAACCATAAGTTGTGGAAAGGTTTATATTACCAATTATTAGTCTCTTGAAATCATGGGAATGGGGGAAATATTCATTTAATCAATGAATTGTAGTATTCATGAGTTAAATGGACATTAAAATATCCTGAGTTTTTAGAAAATCATAATTTACTAGGGTATTTAGATTATATAGGTTTCAATACAACTATCACATATGTTACATGGTTGATTTTTCATAGTTATATGGTCATGAGAATATAGTATAGAATGGGAAATAGTTCCTCATGAATAAGATGGATTATATGAAGTTTTATAGTTTAATAAAATATAAAAAGTTATATCTTGAGATTATGGGTCACTTTACTAAGAATGGGGTAAATATCCATTTAATTAATGGTATATAGAAGACTAGTGTAACATATTAACTGAAATGGGATGATTTAATCATTGGAAATTGGGGAAGGAATACTTCAAATTGGTAGGTATAGAACAGAAGAAATAAAAGTTTCATTTTTTCATAATATTGTTTGTGGTCCAACTATGGACCATTCTCGCATAGGGTTCAAAATCTATGTGACATATATCAATAATGAGACAAAAAAATTTTTGATTTACTTTCCTGGAATAATTTTGAGTTCTTAAGAATCCTTTACTTATGGAGATCCATTATGGAAATGGATAATATCATCAATATTAAGTGAATATAGTCTAATAATAGTGGTGATAATATAGTATGATTGTCTCATATATTTCGTGGATGAATGGATTTTGATGTTATATGAATGTACATGGTAGTGAATATGTTAATAGTTTATTAACGACGTCAAATCGAAAATTAGTGGAAAAATCAATTATTTTGACAATAAATATGGTATTAGGATTGGTTTTTGGCTTCAAATGGATAATTAGGTTGTATTCTGGTTCAACATGAGTCTTTAATATCTATTAGAGTGAGATCAATATGAAGTCCATTGGTCAATATAGAAGGCTAACTCCAATTATCTAAAAATATTTTCTTCACTATCCAATATAAACCTCGATGTCAAGTTGAGGGAAAGGTATTATTGTATGTCCCAATATTGAAACATTATTTGGTATAATTATTACGATCATTGTTTTTGACACTTGGAAATCAACATAAATATTTTTATCAGAAGTCAAATTGTGATCTTTAATGAATAGATCCTAAAGATGGAACATAGTTTAGGGAACAACATTGATGATTGTAAAGTATTAGGAGATTATAATGTTCAACTAAATGTACATTATTAAATTATGGATTTTCAGGAAAATATATGATGAGTGTCAGTATCAGGAACACTGGAAAATCTGGCAGTTGCCATAGATTAGGGTCATGTTTTGATGGTGTTTCCAAGGTTATATATACATGAAATATTTAAGACAAAAGATGATAAATCTCTAGAAGATACATATATTGAATTTTTTGTATACAAATGAGAAAATCTATAAAGGGAGTTACATAGATATACCCAGGTAAGGTGCTAAGTGAATATTTAATATAGTTGTTTAATCCTTTTGAACATATTATTCCAATATTTTTAAAATGAAAATACAATAATTACAACCCGAAAATCGTGATGGGTAGTGACTTTGGATAAAAATATCATAATACATCATAGTGAGACATAAATAATACCTCTTAATTTTATTTTCAATATGGATATTAAAAATAAATTGGATATCTTAAATCTAAATTAGATAACATGAAATATAAATATACAAAATGGGTGAGATAAAAATCGATGTATGTGAATAAACATTATAAGTAATAATAACAAGATAGAAAATGTTAAAACATGATACAAAGATGATGAAGGATCAATATTAATAAAATGGGGGGATAATATAAATATTAATGTATTAAAAGAATATGGAATCATAATAAATATGTATGAAACATATAATACGACATTAAAATGAGTAATGTATAACTACATATATAATATTAAATAGTTTAAAATGTCCAACATTGGATTAAGTTTACTCTCTAATCCTTCACACATGCCTCGTGAGTCTAATGCCTTACCCAAATCATTAGATTGTTATTTGGGTTTATCCATCATTACATGTTATGGTAATTTTTGGCCGAAAATGTAAATCGGCAATCAGAAATAATCATAATAATTATTCAAGATAGGAAAATGTGTTGCAAAATCCTGTCTCATATCATATTGAAAGTTAATTTCATTATGAATGATTTGGAGTGATGAACAAAAGGAATATATTACCCTATAAAATAAAGGAAGAATAATCTAGGTATATATGAGAGAGACAAGTATACATAATTTAAAAGAAATTGTTAACATGAATGGTATTCCTCATTGATGAAAATGTACATAAAAATTAACATGGAATATTTGATGAGAAAAGACAATATCTATTTTGAAATTAATTCTTGAAAAAATTAAAAAACAAATATTTTAATGAAAATATTTAATTTATAAAATAAATATTTAAATTTTATAATGTAATATTTTATAAAATGAGTGATCCTAATGATGGGTAATACAGTACATGTAATATAATAAGAAAAATATTCATTTAAAACTATTTTAATGAAGTTACAAACTACATAATTTGGAAAACTAAAATAATGTTACCTTAAAATATCTTGAAAAATGTAAAACATGGTAAAAATATATTAATTAACTAATATGGATAATTTTAAAAATGTTTGGGAAAATATTTTTTGAAAAATATATATGTAAGAAAAAGGATTTTCGACTAAAGAAAAAATTAAGAATTATTTTCTTAAAAAAATGACACTAATTCAAAGTAAAAAAGATAGGATAATAGTATTATTACATATAAATTTTATGAATAACCAGAAGAGAATAATATTAGATGGTTTTATTAAATAATTATAACATAACTTTATACAATGTAAATTCAACAATAAATAATCCTGGAAAAAATAATATTGAAGCATAATCCCTTACTTATTTATTATATTTGGAAAAATAACTCCCATAAATGATGTAATTTAATTGTTACATAGAATATTATGATATATTAAGTATTTTTTATGTAATATTGAAATCGGTATTGTCTACACCATTTAAAATGAATTATGTACATAAAAGAACATGTGTCTTATAAGAGGTAGCTTTTAGATGAATACTTTACATAGATTCCACACATGATGTGTATATCCATTATCAACTATATATAAATATATTTCATTTATTTGGTTTTTATGAAATATTTTCTAGGATTAATACCTTTACATAGTCTATTGACACTATTTTTTAATCATATATTTAATTAATTCTTTAGTTATGTCCAATTCTTGTGTTTGGAGGATACTCTGTTCATGATTTTAAAACATCATTCATGTGTGGAATGAGATAAATGGGTCATTTTCCCATCATCTCTAGAATAATAATCTTGAAATAATTATAATTTTTATATATAAATTATTCCATTATACCCAACCATGAAATATGTTTATTAAAAATTAATTGTGATATAATTATGGAGACCGTATGTGGTGCATATTCTTGAGTAACGATTATATTTTTCAATGACCATAAATGAAACAAGTCTTATTAATTTTGTTTCAAGAGAATTTTAATTATATCATAAATATAATATAATTTCATTTAATAAAAAAACATATAAATCAATGGGAGGTAGTAAAAAAACTTAATCGCATCACATTCCAACGTTGTAGTCTTCTATACACACGAATGATGCTATAAGTTTTTAATGGATGGTATGGAAAGAAAGAGTATGATATGTTACGAATTCATAATAACTATTATTTCAATAAAATAGTATATATACACTAAATCCATAATCATTAACATTACTGGGAGGCAAAGGAAAAATATTATTCCATTAATATAATATCATCATAATAAATATTATATACATTTGTTATTATAATGGAATTATTAATAAATAATTGGATGTGGAAAATGAAGAAGTAAAAGGAAGGATCATAGTGAAGATGATTACATTGAAATAGAAGAAACACATTTTTATGTCTTATTATGGACCATAAGGATGCTATTTTTGGGAAGATTAAAGGCTCTAAAATGTGGGTGATGGATTTGAAAAGGGATTTAGATAGGATTTGGTTAGTCATAATTGATTCATAGGTGTAGATAGGTGAGAGGAGGGTGTTGCCTTTTTCAACTTTTTAGGAGTGACATTTCTTTAAATTCACAAAAATATTCAATAATCGAAAGTCACAATATATCCATGTTCCTCGATAATTGATTAATAATTGATTTTAAGGCATTGTATCATAAGATTTTATGATTTCTACAAGAGGGAGGGGGTGGGTAAATTGTCTGTTAAAATTTTAATCTAACTGAAATTTGAAATTAATTTCAGTTTGAAATATCATAATCATAAGTACTATTATAAAAATTTTGTTTCTGTTAGATAATAAAATCATATGATAAAATATTTTTTTTTCTATTCGGGATCACATAAAGTCTGACAATGAAATTATTAGAAAGATTACTAGATATTAATTTTCTAATGAAAATTCACAATGGTTTGTAAAATTTTGGAAAACATTAATAATAAATCTTATAAAAATGATTTGATGACTTAAAATTTTTAAAAAACTAATTGAGCAGTCTAACATTAACAGTTAAAGATATCAGAAGTAATGAATTATGATATCCATGGTTTTGAAACTAACTGTGATGTTCTATCTTTAAACACATAAAAATCCCTCAATATTATGATAAAAATAAATATATCTACCAATACCCTGGATTCCCTCTATATGAAAATTAGATTCAGCTATGTCTTCCTCGACCAAATACACTTCGATCTGATGCATTAGATTTTTATATAATAATGTCCATGAAATCCACAGATCTAACCATATATAAAAAACATTAATAAAATATAAATAAATTCTCAATAATTTAAATACCGAACATGTATTACTTATAACATTAACTATCAGAATGATTTAAATGTATAATAATGGGGTGTTTAGGGAGAGTTATCTTCAGAAGTATTGAGATGGAAATAAACTGAAATCTATTTCCTAAAATTTACTCATATTTATAGGCATACCTCAATTTTCTATATTTCCATGAATCATGGATTTGGTTATAATGGTTTAAGATGTTATTCATTTGAATGATTAGTGAACTGATAACATATGAGGATGTTTTTATTACCACCATTATAATGGTTTTATTAATTCCATCTAATCGAAATGATTCTATTTTCTCTGATTAAAAATCATTGGGCAGGAAAATAGACAACTCTATTATTAATCAATCTTAAAAAATAAAAATTGGTTATTCTGATGTATCTAAAATAGTCTCCATAGAATGGTTATGTCTTCCGTCAGTACAATGGATAAATCACATAGTCTAACTAATGGATAGAATAGTTATTTAGTCTGACAGAATAAACACACAGTCAGATCAGTAGATCCAATTGAAAAATTTTAGTTTTATATTTGTTTACATAGAAAAAATTTCAACATAAAATATAAAATGTTTAATTATAAAAAAAATTCTAAAACACTTGGATTACATAATGATAGTATAATATTTTTTTTAAAATATTGTTTGTTAATTCCAAAACAATGGAACTCAAATTTATAATGTATACATTTTGACTCAACAATCAACCCATTTTTAAAAACCCCATTACATAACAGTAAAAATGAAAAAAAATACCTTTAAAAACATACAACCATGATTTATCTTATAACCCTCAAATATAATCTTCATAGAAATTATTTCTCTTATCATATTTTTATCCCCGAAGGGTTGCTAACTTATTTTTTTATAAATATCCAACCAATCAGAAAAATTACTTGTTATTATAAATATTAATAAATTATCATACATAGATAGATTTATACTACTTTATATATTTTTTCAATTAAAAAAATTATTTTACAACACTCCCACATTGTCACATAAATAAAGGAATAAGGAAAGAAATCAATACTCCTAATATATTTGAAGAACAATATATAAAATAATTCTATGTGAATAATTATTCATCCAATTTAATAATAATAAAATCATCATAATGTAATTGGAACACATACTGAAAAATTATTTGGAAAATTAAACACTCAAACTGATATTAATTCACAATGATAAAAATACATAAATATATTAGTAAAAATATTTATTATTTTTTATAAAACCACTTCATTTTTACCTTTATCTTCTTCATATCATCCTGTTCCTCAGATTTGACTGTCAGATATTCATACTTGAGTATCCTCTCTTCAATTACTTGTTACCTCCAAAAATCTATCTGCATACCTTAAACATTATCATATTGTTAACTTATACTTTTATTATCGTCCATCGAATTAGGAAACTCATATTATAAATAAATAGGGCTAATATTATCTTCTTATTAACCTTATTTAAATTAGGAAACTCATATTCATAATGATATTTTAATTCACCTTTGACGATTCATATCCATCTCAAAATTTTAATAAATATTCATTTCTATGACTTGCTTTAGTATTTAAAAATTTGATCTCATCCTCAATTTGAATAACTAATTATATCAAATTTTTCATCAATTCTGACATATCATTCATAATTTTTTGAATTAGTTTACATATTTCACCCAACATTACTCGATATTTCATTCAGTCCAATATTTGATTCAGATATTAGGAAATGAAATAAATTATTTACTATTATTTGTGTCTAATGTTTTAGAATCATCAGATGAATCCATTGAAATATGTTGGTTTGATGGCCTACCGTCATATTTTCATTTATATGTACTATTTATTTTTCTTATAGTTTATAAATATAATATTATTTACCAGTATTAGCCTTGTATGAAACTTTTGTATGTGAATTCTGGGCTTCAATATCTTATCTTTTTAATGAATAATGATCATCCACCGAAACATCAATAATAGGTTTAATATCCAACTGAGTTGAAATTGATGTAGATGAAGTGGATGACATTGAAGAACTATCATATCCTTATCCTCACCATTATGTTTATTTTGATTTTTAGTATTATTATACATCTAATTACTTCTATAAATTCCTTGTAATTCATAAGATTCATTTTATAACATTCTATACTGAATATTGTTTCTTATCTTATCTTAATTATTAATTGATTTAGGATCCAATTCATGAACATATTTTTTAATTTAAATGTTTAAACCACTTAGTTTCCTATCAGCATTTTCAATATTCTTAATCACTGTAAATGATTCAAGACTCTACAACCTAGATGAAGTATGTGTTTGATCAAAACTAAGACATTTTCAGGAACCTAGAGCTTGTTGGATAACTAATAACGGAGTAAAATAAATTAGTGTATTTATCAATACTCTATCAGATATTTATAACAAATTCTTAATCATTGTATCATGTAATAATATTTTCTATTTATTTTTATTTTTTATATCCCTTGACAATTAATTAGATATTTGTATCAGAATGGTGAATGCTTTATCCTTATGAAGTATTAATGAAGGCTCTGTTGTCGTTTTTTCCTTTATGATCCATCTTCAAAAATTAGTCTTCTGAATTTTTTTTCTTTTTCTTTTTTCCTTTTTGGAGGGGAGGAAGTAGGTTTACCATTCCAATTCACAACATCATTCTCCATTACTTGTTTATAATTGGATACATTATTATCCGATCTGTCAAAAAAATCATCAACATTGTATTAAAGAATAATGTTATACATGAATTTATTTCTTCAAAAATATAAGAATGTTTTTCCTAAACTACGTATGATTGTATTTTTATTAAAAAATCCTCTAAAAAATCTCCAATATATCATTTATAAAAATAGGAATACAGAGAATAATTAAATTCATCAATGCATTATTAATTTATTTGAATTAATGAAGTACAAATTTAACTACATTGATCTACTTTATAATAACTATAAATTCCAAATTAATGATTTTGAACACATCAAATGTGTTTATATCTGGCTTATTTGAAATTAAGAATCCTTTCATATTAAGGGTTATGACTATATCATCTAGATTTTGACAAAAAAAATTATAACATTCTCAGTAGTAAACAATGATTTCTCACATTTTTCCTTATCAAAACTACCTTGATTTTACTAAAGCTTGTGAGAAAATATATATGATTCTCCCTCCACAGGAACTTCAAGAAACACAATAATGTATTTATATGCTAAATCGAAACTCCTTCCAAATACTGTAAATTCAATCGCATTTGGATCCCCTTATGTATTAAATTCAAATGAATATTAAAACAACTCTACTATATCCAGATAGTGTGTTAAAATCATTCTTTTCAAAACATATATTCCACAAACCTTAAATGTTAAAAAATATATTAAAAAAGGAATAAAATTTATTATACTAGTATTTTTCAATTATTCATTGTCTTAAAAGTTCTATTTTCACATCATCTTCTGTGGTGGTCATCCAATTAAATATGATGTCGTATCTATGTCAATGGAATATGATTGGTCAAATGCCAATGAATCGAATTACAAAATGAAATAAATGTAAATATTTCACAATAAAATCATAAAGATTAATGTGTGGCACTGATCCCCCATTATATATAGGAAAGTTAGAAATTTTTTATATCCTATAAAAACAATGGAATAAATTTATTTCAATTTTCTGACACAAGAGTTATTATTAAATTTTCTGAAAATTTATTCTGAACTCTATCTTTTTTTTATAAAAACATTTAATTGGGTAATATATTATTTTATTATGTAAACTAATATTTTTTTTTAAAATTTTATGCCTTGTTAATATTTAATAACATTTAAAAAAACATAGAAAAACAGAAGTAATGGATAATAAATATATAACAATATTAGAAGATTTCCATTTGGTGTATAAATATTCATTTTTTATGAGTAACAAATTTTCATTATTTTTGTTATGAAAATTTAATATGATAAACATCATAACAATTTTTTTTTCATATTCTATTATTATTAAATATAATCATTGAAATAAATATTTATTAAATACTATTTTTATTCCATAAATAACTTATTATAAAATTGGATCATGAAAAAAAGAAGGTTTAGAAAACTAAAAATAATTAAAAGAAAAATTTTAGAAATTAATATGTTTTCAGAAAATAATAAATATATAAAAAAACCCATTAATAAATAGTTTTTTAGGTAATGAGATTGGTAAAAATTAAATAAATATGAATGATAATTTTATATTAACCATCACTATATATTTTTTATATTCAAATAAATTAGAAATAAGGGGATTATTAAAAATATCTGAACATGGTTCGTGAATTTTGATTAAATATAACATACTTTATCCTTTTTATGAGAGATACCAATGTAAATGGTGTCTTATATCAATGTTTTTTATCATTATTGAAACGTAGGTTTTTTAAACATGGAAATGGATCTTATGTTATCCTATAGTATTTGAATATTAAAAAAACTCATTCCGTAATTAGAGATTGTCTGTTGTATCCACAACACATGATCACAACAACTTCAAGCTGCCCCACATTTGGCTTTAGCTATGGAAATATCAACTGAGTGATGATTAATAAAATAAAATGAAAATAATTATTCTTCAAATAAATGACATTATTTAGATGTAATTTTCTTATCCATTCTATATCATCAATATTTATCATCTGATAAATAATTTTATTCAAATTCATTTATAGAAGTGCAGAATATCCATAAATTAATAATTCCCTTATGATGAAGAAAAACTAATTTCAGCTATTTTATATGATAATATTTTGGTTTTTTATTGATATCAAGCACATAATAGCATAGAAAACATTAAATCTATATAACAACATGTAATGTAAAGTAAACATAAGATAATTTCTCTAGAGAAATTTTGATAAACATGTTTCCTAGCATGATAATTATATAATATATTTTAAGGTCTGATAGCATAACTAATAATTTTAGTGTTTTGAAATAAAAATTTCTTATTTATTTATTTTAAATACTTATGGTGAGACATAATTTTTTTTCTTGTTTTTGTTAAATTTAAAAACCTAAAAAATATTTTAACATCCCCATCATAATCATTTCAAACACAAAATTAAAAATATCTGCTATAAAATATGTTAAATAATTATAATTTGAATGAAAAATAATGTCATCAACATGGATTTAAAAATTCATAATATTTTTATTAATTTATCGTATAAAATTACATGGTTTCGTAACCCCCTTAACAAATTGTTTTGAAAAAAAATTATTTATTATATCACATCATGATTTATGAGATTTACTATTTTTTTATAGTTCTTTAGTTGATTTAAAATCATGTTTTTGTTGTTTTGTATTTTCTAAACCAGGGGGTGGTTGACAAAAAAATTTCTTCCTATACATATTCAGTAAGAAAATAAATATTCAGATCCATTTGAAATTGTATTAAATATATAATTGATGAATTTTCATGATGAAAATGAATCGCTTCAATTATATATAGTTATGAGTATGGTTTTTAAATCCTTTTACCTCGAATTGATTATATCCCTTATAAAAAATTCCAGATTTATTTTTTACTATTAATCCTTTGGATAAATTTTTTTCTGAAAATAAACAATTTTACCCCTATTATAGAATTATCTCTATTTCATCCACAAAATGACCAAATATAACTTCTTTAAAATTAAATGATTTCATCTTTTATGACATTTATCCAATCCTTATCAGAAAAAGCCTCATCTAGAGTCTTTGGATCAAAATGAGATAAAAATGAAAAAATATTGAATATCAGTTCGCAAGGAACTCGTAGTTATAAATAGTTGATCTTCCTCACAAAGGATGTTACCCCTATTATGATTCATAAAAAGAAACCAAAATATAGGATTTAAAAAACATTTCTTATGAAAATATGTTCAAATTATTCTTGAGGTATAAATTCAAATTCATTATCTCTAGTTTTATCATCATTAGACGAATATTTCTTATATTGGATGGAAATTAGTTTCAGAAATATCATCGAAAGATGATGGATGAGGATTTCCAAAAACAATGGGATCATTTTCATCAAACATAACATGTACTATTTCATAAGTTGAAAATATAATTTTATTAAAATTCTATATACCATACTAGTTGTTGATTAACCTACAAATATTTCTTCATATGATTTTGGAGTAGATTTATATAAGTTATCCATAGTATTCTGAATGAATACCTTGACTATAAACAATTACTTGAAAGATAAAAATATTTCCTACAATATGGTAATTGTATTATAATTTTTAGACATTATATAAAATAACTATTTGTGACACAATAATGATGTAGTATTTACATCAAAAATAAATGATTTAAATAAATGTGATTATTAATATTTAAATAATATCCCAAACCAGAAAAATTGTTATTGGATGATTTTATTTCAAACATTGAGTCATCTTCTCTTCGACGTTAATTTGTTTTGGACTATTAGAAACCGAATATCACTATATAATAAAATAATCTTTTCACACATTCCTAAAGAACCCCTCTTCCCCCTTATAAAAGGACACCACTTCTATCCAATTCCCCACACCTCTCAAACCCATTGACTCATCCAACCCAAGGAAAAATAATCTTTGAATATCCCCCTCTTCCACTTATATGCCTTAAATTAGGATGAAGGCACTTCATGAATTCAATTTATCTCAAACCAAAGGATGTTATCCAAATTAAAGGTAACGCTTTATCTTTAATTCTTTTGTTTTATTTTGTTTTATTTTACATCTCAAACCACATAAAATCATATTAATCATTTATTTTATTACATAAAAAGTATACAAAATATACTATGACTTTTTTATGATAAGGATTCGATAAACACTTATACACGCCTCCATCTAATGGGTGAAGAACATACTGTTTCTGTGGATGGAAAACTAATGCCTCACGAAATGATGATTGTTCGATTATCTACTTCTTTCTCTCATGGTGACCACTAAGATGGAATTGTATTTATATTATATATATATATATTATGTTAATATTTTCTTTATGGTTTTATATTTTCCATTTATATCAGTATTTCTTGGTTTCTATTATGGGTAAAACGCGATAATTTCATTTGCGGAACAGTAGACTACAACCCCCTCAAAATGATGTGACTCATTAATGCCTATGTGGGAAATATAAAGGATGTATTTAATGATATTATATATTATATTATACCGGAATAATAATATAACTTTTTATAATTATGTTTTAATTCCATTAATATAACAAATAGAAATGAAATTTGTGTTCATGCGTACATATGGCTTACCGTCTCTATGAATGGTACATTTCATTTCTTCTCTCCAAATGATATGTACTGTTATAAATAGATTTATGAACTGGATATATAATATATATATGACATCTAAATCATGTATAACAATATTTAGAGAATTTAATTTTGACCACTTGAAAAAAATGTAATTATAAAAAGTTCATTTTTTGACTGATGTTCCGAACATCGATAAAATATCCAATATAATTCAAATAATAAAGTAATTTTTATATCAAGGTTATAAGTGATATAAAAGAATAATAAAAATTAAGAAATTTCTTAATCATTTCAAAATTAACTTAATTTTATTATTCATGAAGAACAAAGAACATACAAGACAAGTTAGACATGAGGTAAGGGGTTTCTTATCACAGTTTTAATTCTCTGAGATTTCCATTGTTTGACACTTATTTATTGGATTTTGTGTATTTTGTACTTAAATTTGATATATATTATCATTTTTATATTTATATTAATGGTGTAATGTGATTAAATGGGTTTTTATTCACTTTTGGTCGTATGACTCGATTGATTACAACGAATTATGGGTTTTCATCTCACTTTTTATTCCCTTGAGATTCATACTATATTAGCCACTATTTCCTTTTGTTTGGCGTATGTACTGTACATTATTATATTCATGGTGTAATATATTTTAATTTATTGGTCTTTACATCTTTATTGTATGATCCTTATTTCATGGGTTGTATGTTTCATAAGTTACCAAATCTGTATGTGAATTTCAAATTTCAATTTCCACTCAGTGGACATTACGCATACATAATTGATTATTTTACTCCAAGATTATGTGTGGAATCACTATTTATTATTTATGTATTATTTTCCACTCCAAATTATGTGGATATAATTTTGATACACATATTAACTCCATTGATAATTTCTCAATTCAATGATATAAACTTAATCTTAACTCAATTTCCAATCATTGAGTTAAGCATCCAAGTCATCGGTGTCATTTTTACAAGAATATGTGAGAATGTCCTTTGATTTATTTAAAAATAATATCCAATAATATTAAGTTTGTTTAGATTTTTCACACATAATTATGTAATTGATTTTTCTTTTACCTAAGGATACTGTCGTTATAAGGGATTTCATTTCAATTTGCATTCCTCTGAGACTTATTTGTTGTTATGAACCAATTAACATTTATATGATGTATATATTGTCTTTTGACATAGTATATAGTGAAATACTTTATTCTCAAGATATTATATATTTTTTATTTCCTCAATTATTTGTATTCACGCGTCTCTCATTTGGTTAGGTACTCTAACTAAAATATCATTTTAAATGTTTTAAAAAACTATTCTTCTAAATATTTGTCATTAATGTACATGTTTTAAAAATGGTTTTATGGATTTATTTATATGGAAGTTAATTTTTTAAAATTAAAATTCCATTTAATATTTTCTAACTAGTATTGGAAACATTGATTCAAAAATATATTTTAAACAGCTTCTAGACAAATAGTGTGGCTTTAAAATGTTTTCAAGAAAAAGGGGGTTATTTATCTGAAATAGTTTTGTTGATTATTTTCATCTATGTAAATATCAATCATTATTATCAATTTAGGATAATCTAATACATTAAAATCTTCCATATTTTATTGAATGTGTTATGTTTGATTGTGTATGTTCTATTTTTAAACCATTCATGGTTTGTGGATAAAGTATTGACATTTTGTATTCAAGTTTGAATATGAATTTTTATGTTATGATTCAATATTTTCATTTGAGGAATGAATTAGACTTAGTAAGTGACGGGTGGAACTTGCTATAGCTCCACAATGCATCAGTAGTTCTCATGAGACAAACTACTGTATTGGCACAATGCCTTAAAAAATCATATTTGTATTCTTGGCACAAGGCCTTGAAAAATTATATTTGTATTGTTGGAACTAGACCTTGACTATGTGGTTATGATGTCCGACATTATCCATTCCATCATTATGAGAGTATCTATTGATATTTCATGTGGTTTTTTTGACTAGTAGAATACTCATGACTATGTTTTATTATGGAATTATTTACTTAGCTCATATTCAAGAAATAATGTGTTAATGTTTTTTATTTGTAAAGGTATGTGTTTTAAATTATTCACCATGACTATTTTTTATGTTACCTTATACTGTATTTATTACTCTTAATGGGAATTTGATATCACCCCTTTCTCATGTTTCTATTTCCATGGATATGAAGAATTTAGTTATGAGTGACATGTAGGAATAATATTGGAAGCTTGGATGTTTTTAATGGAACAATTAGTGTTCTTATTCATTACATGTTGTAATGATGAACTCATGTATGTATCTTGTTTCCAAGACTACTAAACTGATCGATCATTCAGGACCTGATTTCTTATAATCATTCCAATGTATTAAAATAATGCACCGACTCCTAGATTCTAGGGTTGGGGCATTTTTTTGGTATCAATGTAGTTTTGTACAAAACATGGAAAATAGATTTAGATAAACTCTGATTGGGGCACATTACCCTAAGATAGAATTCGAGGATTAGTATAGACTAACTTCCTAGAATCTGGGTAATGTAGAGATTTTGTGTATTTTTCATGAGAAATAAGTCCCTGTCAAGATACGTGCAGGTAGAGGCTGCTATAGAAGAAATGTACATAGGAGTAAAAACTCCTACAAGGAGTTTTAGGCATGACCCATGGTATCGTGGTACATGACAACAGGCCTTGCTGCACTCTTTTTTATGAAAGTCCTGGGAGATATGATTAAGATAATTTATGTTTTCATTACATAACTATTTAAAAGATTTAAATATAAGATGACAATAAATGACCTTAGTGAATCCTAAGGTGTTTTAAATTTATAATAAAGTGTCACGATATTCTCTAAATGATATTATGACTATTATTACTCACACAATGGTTTCTAGTTTTAGTCAATTGCTGGATTCCACAAAATTCATAGTAACTTTGAGAATGATTTACTTGGTTTGAACGGTGGTGTAAATGAGAAAACAAATTTAATTTTAATAGGTGTAAAATATATCATGTTCATTCCAAAGTAGTTTTCAAAATAAATGATCAACAACATATATATTAACCAACTAATGAACTCCACATGGATGAGAAAAGTGGCGAATGATAAGTGCTCCAGCAGTGAAGACAATGGAGAAAATAATGCTTATTTTCCATCATGCTGGAAATGTGGAAGGAGAAACCTAGGAAGGTGTCTTAATGGAACAAATAAATGCTTTATGTGTGGGAAAAAAATTCATAATGTAAAGAATTTATAAGGAAAAATGAAGAGTAATATGGAAGAAAATAAAAAAGATCATATGAATGCATTTATAGTCATTTGACTTATATGTTGGGGACCATGACATTACCCTAGTGAATGCCCTATTCTATAGGATATACTCTTGGTCAAGAAAGATGCTATATGGAAATAAATGGATGGAGAAATTTTTATAAATTATCAGTGCTCTTTTTTGATGGGATTACTTTGGAGGACATTTCTCTTTCTTTTTTAACCCTGAAATATTTCATGTGAATATGATATATGAGGAAGAATTTACTTTTTACATGTGGATATAGTTATAAATAACCATTTGGTTTTATATGATCATTGATTTTGAGGCAATTACAAGTTATTAAATTTTTGAATGAAAATGCGAGGTCTGAGAAAAAACAGTTGATGAAATTATGTTATAGTTATTTGGAGGAATCTATCTCATTTTTGGGAATATTTTAAAATTATATTGTTTTCGAAAAAGGACAACACGCAGACTATGTGACAAGCAGTACCATCGAGAAAATCTGTGGGAATCTAACCCACAACTATAGTGTGATTGAGATTTATCCCCTACCACTGGACAACGTGAAGTCCATGGTTACTGTGACAAATTATTTTTAGTTAAATGATTTTTTTATCAATAATAAGTTGATTTGGGATCATATGTCATATCAAATGAATATCCTTAGTATATGGAAAATGATTTGGTGATTAAATGATAACTGTTATTTTGGAAGATGATTGCTATACTGGGAATGCTATATACCTAAGGAAAATTGAATACTATGGGATTTCATTTGAAGAGTAACAATGTTTTTTTACATATTTTTTTATTGTGGATTTATAAAGATTTGGTTTATTTATCAAAATGATTAACCTATCATAGAAAATATGTGATTAGGTTAATTACATTTATGTACATGACTTTAAGATTAGTTGATATTATTTGGAGATATAATTTAACATGGAAAACTACCAAAGAAAAATATTTTGAGTTTTGGGTTTCAATATTAGTTTTGATTATATTAAAAGATTTTATGGATAATTGATTATTGAATAGTAATTATTGAACTATGGGTATAGTCATTTTAATTTTTGAAATTAATATTAGTATTTCTTTATCTAAAGTATTATCCTTTTGGGTATCTTCTAATCTATTACTAACCATTTTGGTTTTGGTTAATCTCTAAAGAAAAGGGAAATGTATAGTTTATCCATTGGGTATTATGTGATTATTAATATGTTGATTTTACAACTTCAAGTGTGACCAAATCATCTTTAATACTCATCACATGGATTGAAATATGAGTTTGTAGTAAGAATTAGTTGAAGGATGAAACTCTATTTGTCAAGTATATATGTTTTTTCTATGAATAAATTAATTATTAAACATTAGGGAAGGGGTTTTAATACAAAAAAAGTGTTATCCTAATTCTTTATGTTTTGTTGAACCAATTATATTTTAAATCATCATATATTGATTGCTTTGAGGCTCTTAATTTTACACTTGTTTGTGATTGATGAACTCAATCACTCCCTATATATATTTACATTTTTCCGAAAATTATGTGTCTCTAATTTCCACTAATGTTCTCCTATTCGATATCATAATTTGGTGGTTACTTTTTCATTTCTCTTTCCCTACTATTAAGACTAAATTTTATTAACCCAATTTCCTTTGTGGGTTTTCCACAAAGGTATTTTTCTATTTTTAACCTTTTATTTTCGAAGAACAATTTCTAATTGTGAGGATGACATTTATTAAATGAGGGGAGAATTTAACACCCAATGATTTCATAGTAAGTTGTTTTCTTTAATTTCAATAGATAGAGATACACGAAACACCAAGATCGACCGCATCACGACTTACCAAACTATCCGTTCAAATGTGGGTATAAATAGTATTAACTAAATTTTGAATTTTATATACATCATATTATTTTACATTATGTATTATGTGTTTCTTAGACATATTATAAGAACAAATTCAATTTTTCAGATAATAATGTATTTAAAAAAATCAAATTTACCACCTTTTAATGGAAAACTCTTTTTAAGTCCAATATTTGACCCTTTTACATATTCATTTTGACATAATATAATTCTTCTATAGAATCGGTACATCAAAATTTACTTTGGATGAATTTTTTTTATTTTTCTAATAATATTCATTTTTTATGAATAATGAGAAATACTATATTTTAATTCCAAAATTCCATTTATTATAATTTAATTATATAGATATATTATATTTTAAATTGGTTTTTAAGTATAATTAGATTAAAATTTTACCCTTTATTCTAATTTTGGTCATTGGAATGAATTTCACTTTGAAAATAAACATATATAAGTGTCAATCTTTTGATAGTTATTGTTTCTAAAAAACACACAATCTATTTTAAAAATGGGAAATAATTTTAAATAAATTAATCCAACATCTATGTATCAAATTTTGTAAAATAGAAATCACTTTTGATTTTGGAATATCAAATATATCTTAGGCTGGATTTGTGGTATTTTTCTGAAAAACTACAATTGTTTTTTAATACTGAAACCACAAAGTAGTAGTTAAAAATCAGTCATTTTCATTTAAATGAAATTTTACCGCTTCAATGAATTAAATTTTGAAAATCCAAGATTCATTGTAGTTATTAGTAAGTAAAATCTGGTTCAATAAAATGATAATAATCTATGGTGAATAGTTACTTTTGACTTTTATTTACCGTTGTTAAAGATAATTAGGGTAAATCAAGGTAAAAGAAATATTATAATAATACCAAATTACCTTAACCCTTTTCCTATAATTAGGTTTTTAGTCATGGATGACCACGGGAATCCTTGGGTCGATTTTGGGACCCCATGGAGCCACTTAAGAATGACAATGACACTTTATTTTAATTAACGTAAAGTAAAGAAATAAATGACATTAACAACTATCTTTTAATATATCAATTTTTACATAGAGTTATATAAGCCATATTTTAGACTATAATTAATTATTGGAAATATAAATATATTTACTACAATACAGTAATTGTATTATAATTATTAGACCTAAATTAAATTAAATTATTTATGACACAATAATGGTGTAGTAATTATCTCATTAATAAATTATTTAAATAAATGTGATTATTAATATTAAAATAATATCCAAATTCTTTCCAATTCTTATTGGATGATTTTATTCAGAATATTAGTTATCTCATATTCGAGTTTAATTAGTCTTGGGCCTTTAGGAACCGAATATCACTCTATAATAAAATAAATTTTTCACACTTTTTTAAAGAACCCATCCTCCCACTTATAAATGGACGACACATATAACCCATTCCACACATCTCTCAAGCCCCTTTGATCATCCAAACCCTGGAAAAATAATATATCAAGATCCCCATATTCCTCCTAGAATCCTTACCTTTGGAACAAGGAAATTCAATAAGTCCTTGTGGTTCAAACCAAAGGAAGTTACCCAATTAAAGGTAACACTTTCTCTTAAATTCTTTTGTATTATTTTGTTTTATTTTATGTCTCCAACCCCATAAAATCTTTTTATTCCATTCATTCATAACAAGACAAGTATCTTAAATATACTATGATGTTTTTGTGAGAAGGATTATATTTACACATACACACACCTACATCAAATTGGTGAATAACATATTGTTTCGGTTGATGGAAAACAAACGCCTAACGAAACGATGATTTTTCGCTTATATCATACTGCCTCTCATGGTGGTAATTAATATGGTACTTTATTTATATATTATAAATATATTATGTTTATGTTTTCTTCATGATTTATTATTTTCCATTTATATAATTATATTATGGTTTCCAGTATGGGTAAAACACTATAATTTCATTTCAGGAAGTGCGGACTACTGCCCCCTCAAAATGATATGACTCATTAACGCCTTATGTGGGTTGTATAAAGGATGGATTTAATGATATTAAATATGATATTATACTGTAATTATAATATAACTATGTATCATTATTTTTAATTCCATTTAAATAAAAAATAGAAATGAAAGTAGCGTTTATGGGTACGTACGACTTACCGTCTCCATGAATGGTACATTTCATTTCTTAACTCCAAATGTTATGTAATATTATATATATATATATATATATACTAGATTTATATTATATATATTATATCTAAATAATTTGTAACATTCCTATGATATTGAAATTTTTACCACATGGAAAATTTGTTATTATAACAATTTCATTATTTTGACTCAAGTTCCGAACATCGATAAAATATCCAATATGAATTAAAATAATTAACTAGTATTTATATCATGGTAACAAGTGATATAAAAATAATAATAAACTTGAAAAATTTTCTTAATCAAGTATATATTAACTTATGTTTATTATTTCGGAATAACAAGGAATATACCAGACATTTCGGATGTGATGTAAGTGGTTTTTTATCTGACTTTTAATTCTTTGAGATTTCCATTTTTCACCTCTTATTTATTGGATGTCGTGTGTTGTGTACTGGTATTTGATATATATTATCGATATTTTCACGATATTTATGGAGTTGTGTGATTAATTTGGTGCTTATTAACTTCTGGTCATACGACTTGATTGATTACAACAATGTATGGGTTTTTCATCTCACTTTTTATTCCCATGACATTCATGCTATATTGGCCACTATTTTCTTTTATGGGGCACATGTACTATAAATGTTTGTATTCATGGTGTAAAATACCTCAGTTTATTGGTATTTAAATCTTCATTGTATGATCTATCTTTCATGGGTTGTATGATTCATAAGTTACCCAATTGGTAAGGGAATTTCAAATTTCAATTTCAACTCAGTGGGATTTACACAAACATCATAGATTATTTAACTCCATGATTAAGTGTGGAATAACTATTTATTATTTATGCAGTAATTTACACTCTCCTTTCTGTGGATAATATTTCGATACACATAATCACTATATTGATAATTTCACAATTCATTGATATAAACTTGATCTTAAATCAATATTCATTCATGGAGTTAAAAATCCAAGTCATTGGTGTTGTTTTTACAAGATTATGTTTGAATGTACTATGATTTCTTTACTCAAAATATCCAATCATATTGAAAATAATTATATTTTTAGACATAATTTTGTCATTTATTTGTCCTTTACCCAAGGATATTGTCTTTATAAGATATTTCATCTCAATTTACATTCCTTTGATACTTCATTATTTTTATGCACCAATTCAGTTTTATATGGTGTATATACTGTCCTTTGACATATTATATAATGAAATAAATTATTCTCAAGATAATATAATGTTTTTATTACCTCAATTTTTTGTAACCAAGTGTTCTCATTTGGTTAGGAACTCTAGCTAAAATATCAATTTTAAATGTTTTAAAAGTTTATTCTTATTAATTATTCTAATTATTTTCCATGATTTAAAAATGGTTTTAATGATTTATTTATATGGAAATTAATGTTTTAAAATTAACATTCGTTTTAAAATTTTAAATTTGGTATGGGACACTTTGATTCAAAAATATTTTTTAAACGGCTTCATGACAAATAGTGTGACTATTTAATGTTTTCGAGAAAAAAGAGGATATTTATCTCTAATAGTTTTGATTATTAGTTTCATCTATGGTAATATCCTTCATTATTATCAATTGAGGTTAATTTTTTACAATAAAAACTTTCATATTGTATTGAATGAGTTATGATTGACTGTGGATGGGCCATTTTTATACCATTCATTTTTGGTTAATAAAGTATTGACATTTCGTATGCTTGTTTTAATATGAATGTTTATGTTATGTTTCGAACACTTCATATGAGAAATGCATTGGAATTATTGTGTGATGGGTGGAGCCCGCTATAGCTCCTCTATGTATCGGTATGTCTCATTTTACAAACAATTATGTTGGCACACAGCCTTGACAAAATCTTATTTGTAGTATTGGCACAAGGCCTTGACTATGTGGTTATGATGTCTGGAATTATTCATTATATCATTAAGAAATTAGATATTGATATTTTATTTGGTTATTCGACTAGAAGAATACCCATGACTGTGTTTTATTATGGAATTGTTCACTCAGCTCATATTCCTACCATAATGTTTTCATGTTTATTATTTGTAAAGGCATGTGTTTTCAATTATTCACAATACCTAAGGTTTATGTTAGCTTCCGCTGTATTTATTACTCTTAAGGATCATTTGAGCTCACCCCATTATCATTTTTCATTTTCATAGGATATAAAGAAGTTAGTTATGAGTGACTTGCAGGAATAATTATCAATGTTTGGATTTTTTTAATAGAATAAATTAGTGTTTTTATTCTTTTCAAGTTGTAATGTTGAACTCAAGTATGTACCTTGTTTCCAAGACTGCTAACCTGATTAGTCCTTTGGGACTTGATTCTTTATAATCATGCCAAAGTATTAAAATAATGCATTGGATCCTAGATTCGGGGTTCAAGGCATTACAACCCATGTTCCAAAATTACCTATTTATAGTACATTATTTATTTTCATGAAAATTAAAAAATTAGTAATTCATAAATCAAACCTCCAAGAATCTTGAATTAATATTAAGTATAATTGTAGGAATCCACATTTGAACAACATTAATATGGTGAGAAAATTTCAATTATTTTGGAAAATAATTATTTTGAAATATAAAAATGAATCTTTTTTTATAGAACATTTTTCTTTCAATGTTCACCACAATGATATTTAGTACCTAATGGATATAAATTTTGGAACAAAGAATTTTTTTACTAAATATAAATTATTTTTTGTCAAAAAATTTCGGAAATATATCTTGGAATTAGAATATGATTATAAATTTTTAAAATGTTTCCAATTCTAGTAGTAATATTAAAAAACATATTTCCAAATATATATTTCAGAATTTTGTTTTACAACTAAATTTTTATCTCATTATACCTGTTTGTTGTACCATGTTTTATAATATCACTTTGTAATAAATTTTTCTAAAAATATTACTTTTCAAGATCTTTTCAATGTTTTTCATTATCAAACTTGTTATTATAACGATATTTAAAATGACATGATATATCATTAATAAGAATATAAATTATTGAAATTTCTATCGAATGTTTTTATGGTCATTATCAGGTTTTATAGAAATCATATTGTTTTCAATTTGTAGTAACAAAGAAAATATAGAAAACTCATCAAAAAATTGTAAACAACTATTCTCATCATTCGATAAATAATATTCATCATAAAATGATATAGGACAAAAAAATTTCATCAATATATAGAAAAATATCATTTATTGTGTGATTCATATGATATTTTTCACATACCTTATCCAAAATAAATTTTTAACCTTTAGAATATTTTTAGACTCTGATATTATTACATCCAAAACATTCATTGTTTCAATATTTTATAATAGAACTATCTCATCCACTAAAACTCCATGCGTCCGATGCTCTCAGACCCATCATATTTTTTTCATGTAATACATCATACAAATCCTATAAAAATTTACTTCCCTTATTACCATATAATTTAAGCTTAGGCAATTTGGTCTGATATGTCCTTATTTATAACATTCATAATATATCAGTTCAGATCAATCATTTTTATCACTAGTATCCTTGGTACTTTTCTTATATATCTAGTTAATATATTTATCTCAAACAATCTTTATCATCCTTTTAAAAATATTATCCACCTCATTTAGAAATAATTCTGATGAGATATTCTCTAATTTGATAATAAATTTTTAGTTTTTTAACGACATAATAAATTTATCAATAGTTTGAACTATGTTATGACAATTTTATGTCGTTTAAAAATAAAATCCTTCAATATTTGATTTTTATTTTTTTGCATCTATTTTCAATTATCCAACATATTGCATAAGGGTTTAAATATGATCATCAAAAGTATGACTAATAATCATTCTTGTTTAATCAAAATATGTTCCATGGGATTCACATTCTTTTGAAATTATGTCAATAGTTTTATCACGTAAAATTAAATCTTCATGATCGTTATCTACAAGATATTATATACTATTTATATTGGTCATATACATTATGTTTATTTTCACAACATACACTCCATGTAGAAAATAAAATGTTGGATAATCAAAAATAATCTTTTCTATAATTATTTAAATTTCTCAATATGTTCCATAATGTCACCTATAACTGTATAACTATATTTTTAGAATCATTACACGATTAATACTGATGATAGATGTTTCTTATCATAAAATATAATAAATATTCCATATTGTATAATAATATTTATATTATAACTATTCTGAATAATGTAAAGTGCTATAATCCTTCTACGGATTCTTATAATTATTAATAAGAATCACAAAACTACCAACAACAATATTTATAACAAAATTTTTCAACATGTCTGTTGAGTGTTCCTTATTAACACCAGCGAAAATTTGTAGACCACAAGGATTCATGTTCTCTAGAGTACGAGCATTTAATCCTAGTATCTTATAGAAACGAACATTTATTTAAAGTACAAGTTAATTTAAAAAAAATTAAAACAATTAGTTTATAATATATTTAGTAAATTTCAAGAGATAAAAAATTGAAAAATCCATCATGTATAACAATAGAATCTGCATTGATACCAATGATTGAATTGTATGTGTATAAGATTTGTTCAAGTGATGGTTTGAATTATAGTATAAAAATTTATACTAACTTAAACCCCATTTAACCTTCTGTTAAAAACATCATTCTCAGATGACATCATATGATCAATGTGTTTATATAGGATTCATAAATTTATTGATAAAATATTTTTTTTATTTGGTTCAATGTCAAAAAAAAAATATAACAATTATTTGAAAGAGTAGTACATAAAAATTAACAATATAAAATCATATAAGAATTTAATCATTTATAAATACGTAATTAAATTTCATAAAAAAACATAATATTGACTGATAATAATTATAAAATGAACTCTACCCATTATCCATAATAGTTATGGATGTAAAAAATTTCTACATAAAATATCCTCAATTTGAAACTGATCATTAATGGATAATCTATCCAAACGAGTAAATCCATCGATATAGTGATCATAATTACTATGTCTTCCAAGTATCAAAAGTCCTTGATATGGATTTCAGTGTTATCTCAATATTTATACCCCAAAAAATACCTTGATTTGATGGATCTGATTAGTTGGCAATTATATCCTCAAAACCCCTCAGTCTAAAACATTACTGGACACATTTATACAAAATAAAATTACTCTTTAGAAAATAAAACCCTAACATGGATTCAATAGAATTAATTATATCTAAATGATTAAAATGTGAAATAATGTGGTGTTCAAATAGGGAAATCTCGAAATGTGTTGAGTTGTAATAGCATCATCTTCAATCTCATCAAATTTACTCATATTAAGAGGAGTTCCTCCAGTAACTATATTTTTCTTGTGACCCTTGGATTTGGTTGAAATGAACACAATATTCCATCATTTGACATAACAATAGAATCATTACATATAAAATATATTTTGATTGGAACTATTAAAATTCTTTTTTGAATTCTGTATGAGAGAACTAATACAAAGAAACCTAATTATATTATTTGGAAAGTCAGATTTTCTATTTCATTAATAATCAATCTGATAACCTAAACATTGGTTATTCTGATGGATTTCAACTATTTTCATTCTGATGTATTGATTTTTTCTTATAACTATTGGAAAGAACACTTATTCAGTATGATGAACTAGACACACGATCAGTCTGATGGATTAGGTTTACAAGTATTAAGTAGATATTTATTCACTTTGAAACCATTTCTTCTTTCTATAAAAACAGTTTTTTTAATAAAAACATTATGAGAGACTAGAAATATATAATAATCGTAAAATAGAGATTTAAGATTTTTTGTGATTTATAATACAATGTAATGGGAAATTTTGAATGTATAATGTTCAACACAACATTGTGGTGATCAGTCAAGCTAAACCTCCATCATTAAAATAGAAACATGTTTTAAATGTTTTTCTCCCTTTACCATAGTAGTTTAACCCCCCAATAATCTAGTTTTAACATTAACTATAATAATATAATTATAATATTTTTTATATTCAATATGATTAAAAATTAAGTCAATAGTAATATAAAATATTAATTCATCATATTAAATATATGAAATCTATAATATCATAATTTAATTCATATAAATTTTAAATTTTAATTAAAAAAACATAAAAAATATGTCAAAAACATGTTTTTGAATAAATATATTATTCAAGAAATAAATGATATTATATAAAATATATGTCCAGATATCATAATTTTATGAATGTCAATTAATATAAATAGATTTAAAATAAATGAATTGAATTGATATATTTTATTAATTAGGTTTATTTTTGTTAATAAAAATGGATAAACCTTATGGATTTAACATATTTTTTAGGAAGTAGTGTTTTTTGAATAAAAATATAGATATACAAAAAACATTGAATTTAATTATTTGAATATATTTACATACATTATTGTAAAAAAATTCAACATATTTTACATTAATATTAAATATAATGTATAATATGACTCTTAAATTAAACTTTTTAATGATGTGAAATTTTAGTATTTGAAAAAATCGTTTATTTTCAGTATTCACTAAAAAATAACAATATTTATGATAATTCTAAAAATGTTAATGTAACTTAATGTTTATTGGTTGATTTAAAAAAATTATAAAATTTAATTTAAAAATTTATGATAAATTAATTATAACTTCATTTAAAAAAATTATATTTGACAGAAACATGTTTTTTGAAGTGTAAAATATCATTATTAATAGTTGAGTGATAATTTAATAAGAATTAATCTATAAATTTATATTTATCAACAAAATTATATATATGATTATAAATAATCTCATTTGATAATAAAAATTCACAATTAAGAATGATAATTTTCAAACAAGTGATTTGTTAATGATGTCAATTATATTGAAACGAAAAAGATGACATTATTCTATTACAATGGTGTTCTATTCTTTGTGGAAGGTGTATATGCCCTCCCGAACTATAATCCCTACATTGTATAGGGCCAAATAATTAAATAAATACCTTCAAATTATATTAAATTTAGGGTGGGTTCCCCATATTTGATAATCATTATTGATATTTTGATTTTTACCCGTCACAAACACAGAGTTCTTAGGAACTTGATTTGGAGGGATCTCATAGTGAGGGGGTTTCTATAGTGAACCCTTTAGTTCTTATAAAACCATTAATAATTATATATCCTTCATGAACCCCAACAATATCAAATTACTAATATTTTTTATTAAAAACATTATTACTATCATATATTTCCTCATAGGTTACTGGTGTGGTTTTGAAAACACCCAACCTTCTTCTCTTTCGGATAATTCCCACTGGAATCATCTTCTACACCATCACCACCACCACCCCTACTAGCACCTTATTGACCACCACTTTTTAGAGGCCAATAATAGAACATCACATGGTAGTAATGATATAGAATAATTCAGAAAACCATTAAAAGAGGTGATTAGAGAACAGAATCTCAAGACATAGAGAATCATGGTAACTAGAGGGAGATATCATGAAATTTCATATGTCATTGCCATTGGGAGTTGATATTTATGGCATCTCGGTGGGCGTGAATGTTGGAATACGATTCTATTTAGGGATTAATCGGGTAGATGAAAACCTAGTGATGACCTGGGAAAATATCAATTTTACATTAAATTCATGATAATTGGATGAATGATGGAAACATATCCTAGTGGATATTATAAGTACTCCATAATTTAGATAATTATTTATATAACCTCCAATTTAAAGGCTAGGTTATAATACTATAAAATTTCAAAGTTTGTTTAATATTTTTGTTATTTGTCATATAATCTGTTGAGAAATATGTTTTTCAAAATATTGGTGTGTTACATGTATAATAGCGATCTACAATAATTTATACTTTGAATACATTGAGAATGATATTCCAAAAGGTTATTTAATTTTTAATGTCTTGAATTTGTGGGATTTATCTATCAGTTATAAAAATAATTTTATCCATGTGTATATAATGTGAAAGATATTATAGAGGCATTCTTGGCCGAAGTACAGTAGAAGAAATGGGTATATCAAAAGAATGAAAAAATGGCTGGTAAAAAAAGGTACAAGGAACTGGTAGATCTCTGTGGTTCTCAATAAACGGAATGTGTGAATTTCTAAGAGATTTTTTTACTAATTAGTAAAATCATATAGAAAAATTCTATATCAATGGTACGGAACCAATGGTATATTACCTCAAATTGTTGGCATAGCCTGTAGTAATGATATTATGAGATAATTGGTGGAATACAATTAGGAAAGACCATATACAAATGATTTTTCAAAACCATTGGTCGGGTTCGTCGATGTAGCACCACCTGTTTGAGGTATATAGCCTTTATCAATGCATTTTTATATGTTTAATGTTCTTGGGTTGAGTTTGGATGATTATGGGTGAGTTTGGGATGGTTTTGAAAAATGTTGGAGGCCTTTTTTAAGGCATCACTATTTGAGCACAGTTTGTAGAAACCATGCTTGATGAACCGTGAGAGAAGTGGTATTTTTACGGATTTTGCACGCTTTATCTAACCATGTGGATTGGGCCATGGGAGGCACCCCTTAGATGAAAAAGAAAGTGCATTTTTAGAGCACGATTTTTCTAACCGTGCGAGCTAACCGTGTGGCCCGTAAAAATGGGTTTTTTAATATCTAGGATTAGTAGGGATTTCTCTAAAAACACCAAAACACTCTCCCACTCAACACTCACTTGTTATTTCTTCTACTCAAGTGTTAGGGGTCCTCTCCCACTCATTATGAAATCAAATCGATGTTTTTTCTTGGCGTGTTTGGCCCAATTATTCTCCGCTAAGTCTCCTCGCATAGTTCCAAGTTGTTTTCCTGACATCCACTTTTCACTCTCTCTTAGTTTTCCATACCTACACTCCTTGTGTGTAGATCTAGTGTTTATGTTTCCTTAGGTGATGATTTTAAGGAATCTAGATTCTAGATAGGGTGATTTAGAGTGGGTTTAGAGGATAGTTTCCCCAGATTGGGGTGCAGTTGTGTGTGGGTAGAATTCGTTGTAAACATAATGGTAGGAGAATTCTGTCTCGACTCCACTTGGTTAGAACTAGTGGTTTTGTTTAAAATTAATTTTATATTCATTAAATTAATTTTTATAATAAGTTTATAATCTTGTTGGAAAACCATTTTATGGTTATTTGGGTGATTTTGGGGAAAATTGGTTATTATTGCACAAATTGGCTTTGTTTTGTGCTTTTAAAATGTGGATTTTTAAATCATTAGTTTATGATTATGAAAAATGTTTTGTGAAGATTATTTTCAATAAATTTGTTTTTTATTGAAATGTGATTTGGCAGGGAATGTTGGATATTGGTTTTTTGATAAATGGTTGATTTATTGATGTGAATTGGCATGTGATGGAAGTTGTTGTGTGCTCATTGTGCAAGCTCGGTGCGTTGTGCTTCTTTGGTGATTATGTGTTATAGATTGTTTTGGTTGTATGGAACTGTGTGTGATGTATCACTATAAAAGGATATTGATAGATTGTGGAGAACCACTATTTTGGATAGTGGCCGAGAAGTACTATGAGTTTAGAATGGGGTGAACGAGATAGGCAGAAGTCCCACCATAATGGTTGTTTTGTTGTGGATTTATTTGAAAAGATGGAAATTTTTTTAGTTAATGCATGATGGGGTTATGGATTATGGCATGGTTGTGGATTTCTATTGTTTTTCATGGCTTGGTAAGGGTATGATTGGGATGTTTTTAGTTTTTTCACTTGAAATGATTTATATAATATATTTTTTATGAATGTGGTAATGGTTTTATCCTAGGGGAATTTGTGGGGAAGTGATTTAGGGAACACCTTATGAGTATTTGTACTCACAACATGATTTGGAACTTTTTTTCTTTTGTAGATGTTGTGTTTCAGGATAGGTAAGAGCAAGTCTTCTCAATTTTGGTAGTTGTTTGGTATGATGTTTGGGTGATTTTGTGGTTCATGCTGCATGGAGCATGGTGTGGAGCAACAATTGGTGTTCTAGTTCATCTAGAGTCTTGTTATTGTCTTCCTCTTGTTATCATAATTGGATTTTTGGTGTTTTGTCCTTTTGGTATTGAATGGGATTGGTTGTTTTCTCAGCAAGAATCTTGTAGTTTGTTGATAGTGGATTGTTTGGTTGGTTGGTTTTATCTCAAGGGAAAAACTACTCCTCCATTTATTCTCGAAGCCCTCTACATTTATTTTCTAGGCTTTGGTTCCATTAGAATGTCGCATAAGGCCATGTAGAATTCTTCCGCTCTAGGAAGACAATGATATGTGGTGGGATGTTAAAAGTGGAATCAGATAGTTTGTTCCTTGTATTTCATATGAGAGTAGTTTTTTGGTCCATTGGCATAGATTATTGGTCTTGGCCTTGACATTAATTCATGGAATATTCCTTCAGATGGGATTGTATCAAGGTATCATATTTTCAGAATGTGGAATTTATAGTATAAAAGGATGTTGCTATCCTATTTATACTGAAGATCAGATTTATAGGGATTTGGGTACAAATGTGTTTGGAAACACTTAGAGGCATTGTATATCCCATTTTCGTGGGTGTAGCCGATGAGATGATCATGACATGCATGGTTGAATTGTATTCCCACAAGGATGCATATTTCATTGGGGTATGATAAAAAATTGTGTAGTATGAGTGTGTGGATTGTTGAATAATTCTGAATTTCACATCCAAATAGTAAGTGTGTGAACCATGGAAACTTGTGGAATTTTGAAAATGGGTCTATTATCATAACATGGTGGATTATTCGGAATAGAGAAACATGGGAAATATGATCTTTTGTAAAGAAGAGTTTTGATAGTTGTTATGTAATTTAAATTGAAAATTGAATACCCTTTATTTTTACGGGAGCAAGACATATGGTTGTTTTTTGTATTGAAAGAAATGGAACCAGGTAGGCATCATAGAGACCAAGTAGATGAAGCTATGGAAAATTTGGTCACACCTGAGCCTTAGGTGACCAACAACTGGTGTAGAGTATAGTGAAAACATTCCATATAATGGAATGAAGGAATAAATCAGAAGAACCAAGGCTTGTAGATCATGTGGTTCAATTTCAACGATAGAATCCACCTATTATTAGTGGTAATTCAGATCCAGAAATGGCTGAAGTGTGGTTAGGAAGAATGAATAGTACATTTTACTTATTGTTAACATTGATAGAGTTGAATGTAAAGTTTTCCATGTCTATGTTGGAAGATGATTCCCATTAGTGGTGGGAGCTGGCGGTCCATAATGTGACCGACCAAAGTGGGACATGGGAGGGTTTTTGAGGAATTGTATAATATAAAATACTATCCTCATAAGTTCATAATTCAGTATACAACGGATTTCATCAATTTATGAAGGGTATGTTTATTGGTAACAAAATATGCAGCTTTATGTATGAACATTGTGTGGCTTCAAGTCGAGGTGGTGGGTAGTACATCACGGAAGGCATTAATTTTTGAACTTGGGTTGAATTAGAATATTAAATACAAGATAGTGGTGTTGTGTATAGTTGATTACTCAGAAATGGTGAATATATCATCGATGGAAGAGCGGGATATTTTGGGGGCTACAGGATGAGGTTGTATGTCGGATCCCACGAGGAATAATGGGCACTTGAATGCTGGGTTCAAAGAGAAGAGGTACACTTATTTATAGGGTGGTAGTACATTTTAGAAACCAATGGTCTGATCGTTGAATATTTCCTCAAAGTAGGAGAGTAATTCGGGATGTTGTCACTGTGGTTTTACGAGACACATCAAGCGGGATTTCATAGAAAAACCTTGAGCATGTTGTAATTGACAGAATATGGTTAATATGAATCATTATTGTCAGAATTCGCTGAAGTCTTGTGTTTGTGTCACTCCTTAGGGTCATTGGGGTCTTATGCCTCAATGGGGTGGGGGAAACAACATACCCATCAGCAGCTGACTAAAACAAGTCATGGTGATTCAAGGTACACCACTACTCCCCGACAGGGTATTAAAGATTTGAGTGAGAAATGTAAACAGTTGATTGGAGCTGAGTAGGTGGTGATGGGTGAACAATCCGGACAATCCATGGTTCAAGGAATAGTTATTATAAATTTCACACTGATATAATCCTTATAAGATACAGTTTCTTCACATTCATTTTTCTTCTAATCACATCATTGATTTTTTTGGTTTGCATGTGGAAATGATTCTTTCTATTCTGAAAATACAAACATCTATTGGTCAAATAGAGTGTTGAGCTTTCCTCTATAGAGTGTGTTTATTAGTTTTGAACGACATTGAATTGATGTGTGATTTTTCAGTGCTTATGATGGATGCATATGAAATAATCACAGGAATGGATTTGATGGAAATATATGAGTCCCCATTGATTTCTATGCACAAACGGTTTGTATTGGAGAAGATGATAGCATTAGAAATTTCTTTAGTGGGGAGAAGATTGAAAATCTAGGTGCCACAGATTTGTTGGCACAAGTTATTGGAACAATCGTACATTAGTTAGAGGCATTTTCATTGGAATCACTATAAGGTGTTTAACAGAGTGTTGGTTTTGGATTAGTTTATTAACGTATTTCTTGAAGAATTCTCATGGTTTCCAACTGTGAGAGAAGTGGAGTTGAAGATTAATCGCCATATAGGGAGAAGTCATATCCCACATTCTTCTTACTAAATGAACAAACAGAATTGCTGGAATTAAAGGTGCACTAAGAAGAGTTAGAAAACCAAGGGTTCATATGGCCTTTCTTGTCTCCATTGGTAGCTCAGATTTTGTTTATTAAAAAGACAGATGGAACCTGGAAAATCTATTTTGATTACAATAGACATAATCAGGTTACAATAAAGAACTGATATCAACTTTCACACATAGACTCTTTGTTTGATTGGTTGATGAGAGATCAGTGGTTATCAAGGATTTACATGAGGTCAATGTATCACCTATTGCAAGTGAGGAATGATGATATTATGAAAAGAGATTCCAGAAGTAGATATGAAAATTATTAGTATCTGGTTATACCCATTAGTCTAATGAATACAACATTAGTGTTCAATGAATTCATGAATCAGATATTTCAGAGATATCTAGATTCTCTTTTGTTTTTATTTTTGGATGATATAATGGTGTATTTGGGGAAATGGGTAGAGAATGGCAACCACCTAGCGATAGTGTTGGGGATACTTCGGGACAATCAGTTATATAACCAATATTGATAGTGTGACTTATGGATACATAAGGTTTGTTTCCTTATCCATGTAATTTATGAGAAGGTTGTTTTAATTGTTCATGAAAAAATAGAGGGTGTTATCTCATGAACACCACCGAATATTATTTTCTATATACAGCGTTTCCATAGTCTTGCATGGTATTATCAATGTTTTTTTCGTTATTCATCTTTATTGGAGACGCCGATGTGAGATTTTAAAATTATGATGATATAATTTCAATGGGATTCGTAGTGTCATTTTTTTTTGAAGAGGTAAAGAGTCTCCTTGAATCATCACCAATCGATGTATTCCCGAAATCAAGAAAAGGGTACTTGGTGTATTGTGATTGATCAGGATCAGAATTGGGGTGTGTTATTATGAAGGGGAATCATGTGTTGGTATATGGATCAAGGTAGTTGAGGTTTCATTATAATAACTACCCAACATACAATATGGTGTCATTGATAATGGTTTTTGCTTTTAACGTTGTGTCTTCATTATCTCTTCTGTCATAAATTCACTGTGTTTAATTATCATAAGAGCTCAAAGAATTTATTCTCACAAAGTTGTTTGAACTAGGAAAAAAATAGATGGATGGAATATCTCCAAATGTCTAATATCGACTTAACATACACACTATGTAATGGAAATTTGGTGGTGAAAACATTTTGTAGGAAATGATATTTTCAGGTGGTGAAGAAAACATCATATCAGTGGAAGACGATGTCTGTAATAGATGACATGCAGATGGAATATGAGGAAAGGGGTGTAAGAGCTATCTTATATATGATTTTATGGTTCTTGACTTGAATGGTTTTTTAATGAGGCTCATGCATCTAATTCTGAATTTGTGGTGATGAGATTGAAAATCAATGTTAGGGAGACCATTTAGGGTTGGGAACTGAATGTAAATTCATTATTTCATTTTTAGGAATTGGAGGGTGGTACCGGTGGATTTTTAGAAAGAAATTATTAGGGATTATCATCATTCTAGGTGGGTTGTCAATCATGGATTTCAGAAAATGTACTAGGCTTCCAATGTGCAGTTCTTGTGGGCTGCTATTAAAATGGATGTGTCCTGGTAATTTTCCGGATGCTTTACTTGTCATCATCTAATGTTAGAAAATCAGTGTCCATAAGCTATGTTGCAGTCCGTACCAATCCTAGTGTGGAAATGGGAGAAGATATCAATGGATTTTGTAATGGGCCTCCCATGAATGGTTATGATTCACGATTCTATGTGGGTGATTTTTGATCGGCTCAAAAAGCTGGATCATTCATCCCGATTTCTTGAATCTCATACGATGGAGGATTTTTCAAAATGCTATATCTGGGAATTGGTAATGAGGTATGGTGTTATAGTTTCGATTTTATCAGATATGTTCGAATGTTCACATCTCATTTCTGAAAATTATTTCAACATGCTCTTGTGACATAGTAGACTATGAGGATTGCGTATCATCCTAAGACAGATGGCCAATCTGAGAGGGTGATAAAAATAATGGAGGATATGTTAAGGGCTGTTGTGATGAATTTTTGTGGTTCATGGTAGGAGAAGACACTATTATTGGTGTTATCCTATAATAAAAGTTGTAAAGCTTCAATACAATTTGCTTTGTTTGAGGCATTACATGGGCATCTGTTTCATTCTCCACTGTGTTGGGAGGAAACGGGTGAGATGTCGATGATTGGACTGATTCATGTCCAAGAGACTACATAAGAGATCAATTTTATCAGAAATAGGATGGCGATGACACAATTTCATCAACAATATTATTCAGACCATTGTCGATGAATGTTGTCATTAGAAGTGGGTGACTATGTGTTTTTCAGAATCTCATCAACGTAAGGACATCGTTAGTTTGGAAAGCAGTGTATGTTATCCCTATTGTATAATGGGACTTTTGAGATACATGACCAGATCAGAGAGGTGGCTTATAAGTTTGACATTAATCATGGTTTAGTGCAGTGAACAATGTGTTTAATTTTTATTAGTTGAATAAGTATCTGCTTGATTGTCACTATGTGATGCATTGGGATCATGTTGAGTTAGAACAAGATACTTCCTTGTTTCACATGCTATTTCAGATTAAGGATAAGAAAGAGAATTTCATTCCTCGCAAAATCATTATATTAGTTTGGGTATTTTGGAGCCATGGTTTTATATTGGAGGAGACTTGGGATTGGGAAGAAGATACGGCTGAGTAGTAGCCTAAGCTCTTTCAAAAATGAGATGGTTCTCTACTTTCTGAGGATGGAAAGTCCAATGGTGGGCATAATGCAGCACCCCCAATTTGAGGTATTTAGCGTTTATTAATTCATTTTTATGTGTTTAAATCTCTTGGGATGAGTTTGGATGAGTTTGGGAGAGTTTTGGACGGACTTGGTAATCATTGGAGGCCTTTTTAAGGCTGCATGGTTTGAGAATAGTTAGGAGAAACCATTTGAGATGAACCATGAAGGTTGTGGGATACACAAAACTTTTCATGGCTTGTGTAACCAAATGTGGTGGTTCGTGATGGGTACCCCTTTGAGGAACTAGTAGGCGCATAGTTTGTACATAGTTTTTCTAACCATGCGGGCTAACCGGGAAACCCATAAAATATTTTTTTTTTAATTTGTTATTAGTCATAATTTCCCTAAAAACACACAAACTCTCTCCCACTTGATCATCACATGATATTTACTCTTATCAATGTATATTGGAGCTCTCCCAATTGTTTTTTATGCAAATTTAAGGCTTTTTTTGTCCTAGTTTAGCAGATTCTTCTCCTGTATGACTCATCGCATAGTAATATTTGGTTTTCCCAAGCTCTAGTTTTCCCTCTCCCTCGGTTTTCAAGATCTACACCCAGTGTGTGTAGATCAATGGTTTTTGTTGACATGGGTGGTGATTTTATGGTTTTTTATGATAGGTAAAGAGATCTATATTGGTTTTAGTGTATCTTTTTCCTAGATTAGGGTGCGGTTGTGTGTGTGTCGAATTTTTCGGGACCGTAAATGTATGTGCCTTCACTCTCAACTCTACATGGATAAAACTTGTGGTTTTGGTCACAATATATGTGTTTTTTCGAAAATAAAATGTGATAATTATGTGATAATGTTTTTTAAAATCTATTTGGGGATGTTTTGGGGGATTTTGGGGAAAATGGGTTATTGTTTCAAAAATTGGATTAGTTGTGTGATTTTAAAATGTTGATTTTATAATTGTTATTGGATGATTATGAATAATGTTTTGTAAAAGATTATTTAAATTAAATATGTTGTTTATAGAAATGTGGATGGACATAGAATGTTGGTGAATAGGTCTTTCCATTAAATAGGTGATTTATTGAAGTGAATTGGAATGTGTTGGAAATGGTTGTCTGCTCATTTTGTGACCTTGGTGCTTTGTGCTTGTTGGATGATTAAGTGTTATGGATTGTGTTGGTTGTGTATAAGTGTAAGGGAAGTCTAACTATTAAATGTTATTGATAGTGTTCGGAAGATCCACCATTTTGGATAGTGGTTGGGATGTACGACAATATGGGAATGGGGTGAATAGAATGGGTGGAAGTCCAACAAAAATGATTTTATTAGTGAATTTTTATATTAACTTTTTTATAGAAATGTTTTAACAGTTTTATCCTAGTGATGTGTGTAGGGATTTCATTTTGTGAAAACCTACTTAGTATTTGTACTCACCCCTTCCTTTGTCCCTTTGTTGGTATTTAAAATTCTATTTTCTAGGACAAAATAAGTTCATTTCATATCATTTAGCTTGTGGTTCGGCTTGATGTTTGGGTGATGTTGTGGTGCTTGGATCACGGAGATTGGTGTGGAGTAGTAGATGATGTCATAGTTCTTATGGAGTCTAGTTGCAGTATTCCACATTTTACTCTAAATTTTGTTTGGGTGTATTGATCTTTTGGTAATGTATGTGATTGGTTGTTTTTTCACCAAGCATCATGTAGTTTTGTTATAGTGTATTTTTGGGTTGGTTGATTTTACCTTAAATGAAAATTGTTCCCCAATTGATTCTTAAATCCCTCAGTATTTATTTCCAACCATTGGCACCTTGGTATCGTCACATAAGGCCAAGTATAAATCACCATACCTCTCAATATAATGAGATGAGGCAGGGTGTTTGAGTCTATAACAATGGTTCTAAAACCATTGGTCTATGTGATTTTATAGTAATGACATATTCCAACGGTTCGGTTAAACCATTTTTTTTATTCTTTTGAAAAACAATTACAATATCGAGTATTCATCCCATGACTTCAGTATTCTTTTCTAAAGACATTGCTACTCTAATAAAATTATTATATTCATATACACGTAAATATATATATTTATTTATACAAATTATTACTAAATTATATATATTAATTGTTATTTTTTATTTTAATATAACACATAAATATTACTTCCACATATACAGATGGGTTGTTCAAAGCACTGCTATATCATTCTTATACCAACAATTTGAGAGAATAGTTTTATAAGAAGACATAAGAAAAAAAATACAAATATTTTTACAATAAAAATTGGTATAGGTGTTCAGAAACCATTGATATGAAAATATTCTAGTTTAACAATTGATATATGTGTAATTATACCATAAATATAAAAATGGATGGACTAAACCACTAATATATGTGGCCAAAAAATATACCTATAACAAAATTTTGGTCAAACTATAAGTATTAGTGGTCATATAAGATATCAATAACAATGGTCTCACCAAACCCTTGATATGTGTGTCTAAAAATGATATATATTCCAATGTTTTATTCAAATAATTGGTATATGTGAGATTAATAGTAGTGTAAACAATCATGTTCCATGATGATAAGTAGTTTATTTTCCAAAGAAAATATTGATGTTGAATAGTTGATTGTGAAAACAACATTCTATTATGTGGAAATTTATTCGGTTATCTATGTGTAGTAGATGACTTTTTTAGATGAAAATTTAATGATAGACCTTGTGTGTAAGAAAAATATGATCCAATTGATTTGATCCAGTAACCGAAGAGGAAAAATAAAAATTTAATGACATTATGTTGTAGAAAGAGATCATCTAGAGGAATGATAGTAATTATTGTCAACAAATAGTTTTTATTATGTTAATTTAATCCTATTGCTTCTCCATTTTAATGAAATTACTATTTCAAATCCTATTAAGGAATGTATTTATGAGGTGAAGGTTGAATAGTTTGAATGTTTCAACATAATGGATATCAACCTATCTAATATAATTTTAAGGATGTGGTTCGTGAGATACTTATCTTTTGATACTCAATACATGAGCCAATAAAATTAAATTCTAAAGGATTTTGAGAGGTTTTTCATGAGTGAATATAATCAAATAAACACACCATGTCCAGACACACCAATTCGATATAATAAAATTCATTGAAAGTGATATATGTGTTAGATTATATGGATATGTTTCATTATGTATAAAAAATTGAAATTCTAAATAATTCAGGGGTCTGTACTCAACCAAGAATTTCACTTGAAGTAGGAGTTTGCATTAGGTATATGTAAAATCCTAGAAGAGAACACTAAGAGTCTACTATATGGATTCTCTTATATGGAAAGGCATCCAGAAGCTTGGTACTTTTACTCAAAATAGATGTTACATTGTAGGGGTACAATGAATCTATCATTGATGGATATCAAGAAAATCATTTAAGAATCGCTAGATATGTGTTCACATTTCATCAAATATAATTGAGTTGGATATTGAATATTCAATTAATAGATCTACATATAGAAATGGAATTAAATTTCATTTCATTGAATGAAAATGGGATAATGTATATATATATAATAGTGTTAATGGAATATCTCAAGTGGATGTAATAAAATGATATACTATTTTTTAATTCAAAATGTTTATTCACTTAGAGGAAAATATTATGATTTAATAAAAGATTAATTAAATTCATCTAGAGTATCACTGCATTTAAAATATTTTGGATGAATGAGTTTTGGATCAGAAGAAGATAGATTAGGCAAAAAATCTAGATGATATTCTAACGATGATCTTAATGTGTTAATGTGGTGTTGGCCCTTAATTGGGAATTTTTAACTGAAATTATGGTGGGGGAACAATGAAAGTTACTAAAAACTATTGAGGACCATATGGGGGTCTATGGGAGAAAATGAAGGACTTGGTGATGAATATCCAAAGATGATTCTAAAGTGGGATAATAAAAGGATCTCCTTCGAAACCCATTTTACAGACAAGATATTAATGTTATCATAAGGATAAAATTTTATTGAATAAATTATTAATGTTTCTGATAGAAACATTATAGTGATAGTAAACAAGGACCATTTGTTTGAATGATGTTACAATAGTGGATATAATCATGTTGATCTGATTGTGCAGTTACCAGATGCATCATAAATTATTATATTAGGTCAATTAATAGAGGATATGTATAAAGTGTAAAATCATGATAGTTTTGAGGGAACATTATATAAAACCTTAGTAAGTATGGATTATTGGTTCTATTGAAAAAAGAGAGATATATCATCGATTATAGGATTTATGTTGATCCTCTCATCATGTTCATCTTAAGAAAGGGTGACCATTAGTACCAATGGAACTGTATTATGATTAGTATGGTGGATCAAAATTTATTCATATAACATATTACATAATGACTAAATTTAAAAAATATTTATTTCATTAATCAATATAAGGTAGTGTTTCCCCCAAGGAGTATAATTCATGTTTTGACCATATAAAATTCAAATGTTTCTTAGTATACATTTTTTCAATTTTTCCCTTTGATAACACTTGTTTATGAGTCATTTTATGTAGTTTCTTTATTGTGGTGTTGTGATTTGTGTCCATTCATCCTATATGTTTTTATTGATTTATTAGATGATCAACTAACAACACATTATATCATACACATGAACTCTAGTAAATATCAATCATTGTGCTAACTAGATGATAACCATAATCCTGAAAAATCAGTTGATTTTTTAGGGAATCATTTATATAAATGACCCTTGTGATGGTAGTATCATTTTAAGAATATATATTTTTTTGATATAGATTTTTATTTATTTTTATAGAAAATTATATATAAATAGACTTAATTGGGTTTGAAAATTTTAAATGTTCACCAGTTTATACACCATTTTCATAAATGAGTATGATACCCAAATTATGATAGGGTTGTTCCTCACCTATAATATTCAATTATTTTGAAATGAATAAAGTATTCAATGATAAGATTATGATAAAATATTTCATATTATGTTTGAATCCTTTGTAAGAATAAATGTAATCAATGTTATGCACAACTCTATATGGTTAATTGTGTATTGAAATATAATCAGTGTACTATGAATTATGGAATATTTTAGTTAAAAAATAACGGTTTTATAAGTGTTTTTGTATTCTATCATGATTTTTAATATGATGAATCATTCTACTACTGCTAGATTTGTTTTAACTCAATGTGGTTGAGAGACCTCTTGGAGATCAATGAAATCAGCTAGTGTAACTGTCACAAACCAACATTATTATCCCCTCTACTAGGAACCTAAACCAGCCAATGTAAATTTCATTCGGTAACTACTGATCAAAAAAGGTATGAAAACGTTTTTGGTTATCATGAATATACATTTGTAATGGTTTTAACCAATGAAACTATTGAATGACACCAAAATAAGATCCGGACAAGACCATTCCTAGAATCATAAAATAATTCATCCAAGAAAATAAAAGAAAAATAGAAATTGATTAACTATAAAAAGAATGAAAAATCTTAAATAAACATCAATAAACCTAAAATAATGATAAAAAATACATACCATAGTCAAAATACCTCAGTTGACCATACACATACAAATGAATAAGATGAGGAGTCTATTTGATGATACATGAGTATGATAAAAATATTTATAACTAGAAATAAAAAATACACCTATCCCATTCAGGTGTGATATAATGGATCAGTCCCCATAATTTCACCTCAAAAATCCCATGTTTTATTAGAAGGAATAATCACCACCACTAGGTGGTCACATGCATTAATATTTTTCTACAAAAAAATATTTCACAAACATTAATTGTGTGTATAAAATATGATAAAACTTATCCAATTAGTGTCCTATGAATATTTTAATTTGTAGTCACTATTAAATAAATCCAATTATTTCCCTTGGAAATAACCTATATGTATGTCATAATTTAATTTTTAATACAAACACATGAAAATAATTTATTTTGAGTAGTTTTAAAAATATAGAGGCAAACCATTAAAATGGATAACAAAATTGCGTCACCACATGGTAGTATTAAGGTATCCAAGGTTAAGTAAATATAGGATTTTACTAATTATGGTGAAAAATAAAAAAAATGATTGTTCAAACCACTGTTGGGTCGAGTACACTAAATTCATATCAAGAAGGCAACACCCATGCATGTGTCTCACATATACATCATAATATATAGTTTAGTTAGTGTTATACAATAAATAGATTTATAGGTAGGGGATAACATTCTTATTTATACCTATCTTAATCCTCTCACCAATGTATCGAGGATCCCATGTCCTTTACCCACAATCATCGATTCACAATTTAATAAGTTAAACAAATTTTCATTTCGAAGAGTAATTTCAACAAACATGAAACCATCATCCCCAAAAATCATATTTCCATAATATTTTAATTTTGAAACCATTTTAAAACTATTTCAAAACATTCATAATAATCATATTATGTTTTATAAGTAATAAAACCTGATTTGAACAAATTTAAAATATTAATTTAATATATGAAATAAATTACGGTTTATGAAATAAATAGAACTTATGAGGCCACCTACCATTACCATCCTAAACCACTAGAAAATTAAATAATACACATTAATGGATGATAAAAAACATTGAGGTAAAATGGAAGACCCATAAACGTAATTCCCTATCTTTACATTTGGCTAACATGATCATTTTGTCTCCATAACATTGGGTAAAAAGAAATCTATGTTATAAGGCAGAATAAAAATCAATCGAAGAGAAATGAATCAATACTCAGTGATTTCATAAAGAATCAATGAAGAAACCTAAAATCCACCTATGTGTTTATTAAGTACTTTCATGAATTTTAGAGTGGATGTATCATTATTGAGGGGAAATATTTGGAAAAATTTGTCAAAAGGGAAATTTTTTGGCTGGGATGTCATGTGTTTAATAGTATGGGAAGACCATAGAGTTTAATCACATAGTTTTAAAAATTATGTGGCAATAGTATGGTTCACCACTAATAAACATGGTAATAAAGATAGTAGGGTTTCTTCTTACAATAAATCGTATTCTAATCAAGAAAAAATAGAAATGCTTAAAAATGCAAACATATTTTAAGGGTTGAACCGATTTACTTCTATTAGTGGTAAAATCGTGTTGCATCATAGTTTTTCCAAAAATTTAAATATTTAAAACGGAAAAAACCATAAATAAAGAATAAAAAAATAATATATTTAATAATAAAGACTATAAATGGAAATTATACTATATTGGTGATAATATTCCCCACCATCCAAAATTTTACGCAAATAAAATCATCCTGATGATAGAAGATCAAAAGTAGGTGAGTCCACAATAATAAATAAATATTATTTATCTCATGTATCATAAAATTCATTATTACACCATAAAAACTACTCAAATCATAGGATAAGACCTTCCAGGAAAACAATATTCTCTATGTTCAATAACCCCATCCAGTTTCTATGTCCGTGTGACAACATGTTTTGATCTAACACTCTTGTTTTAAAATAATTATATGGGTATAGGTTAAACCTATTAAATTTAGAAACATATATCACATATATTTTGATGAATATGCGGATTTAACACCAACGAATTATATATTTTTTTCATCCTATCAACTCTCAAAATATTTTACAACCATTGCATAAATCTTTACTTGATTTGTGAACAAAAACTGGCTTGATCGAGGGGACACCATTAGGAACACCTTATTATCTTCCAAAAACACCAGGGTATGAATTAGATGATAATATGTAGACTTATGATTCCTTTTATATGTTACTATCATTTATTTAATCAAATGATAATATTATTACCTCCAAAATCATACTCAGTCCCACCTAGGATGTATCACCAACCTTTGTACCAAAAATTGGGAGACCAAAATGATTGAAAAAATAGAGAATCTTTTGAAACAATTTTCAACATTGACAAGAAGCTTATATAATCTAATATTAAACTTGTCTCAATTGTTATCACATAATCCTAATAATTCTATTCGACAATCATACACCAAATTCCCTAGATATTGGATCACTCACTCTACCAGACTACCAGACTACATATGGTTGTTTATGCTTTTTTATTAATGTGATTTAATTAGATTTTGGGATAATTTCCAAAACCTAGGTGTGATCTATGATATCATATCCAAATATATAGTTTATATCATCCCAAGGAACCTCATAGTCTCCTAAATGTAACCCATTCCACAATTCCTCGTCTTTTATTGAATCATTTATTGAAATAAGGTGATAATATATCTTAGAAAATAAAATATAAAAGATGTGATCATATTCCAAGGTGTGTAGGGGAACACAATAGATTAATACACAGTTATCTTGTCACACTTTCTAGTGGGAACCAGAATGAGATTCAATAAACCATCGACTTTTGATTCATAACAACAGTTTGCTAATCGGTAAGGAAACATAAAACAAAATCCATAATCTCCTACCTTACACTATTAAATAGGTGTTAGATTCCCATGTCATAACACATCTATGTGGTTTTATGGTGGACCACACACTATTTGTAATGAAAATTTTATGTCACAACATTCCAAATGGATAAAGAGACCACTAAATGGATCTTTTATAAAATATTTCCATCGAATGATAGAGACTACTCAATTGTGGTCTCTCTACTATTTAATAATTCTCATGGAATAATGTAATTCATCAAGGATACAAAGAGAAAATATTGAAGAAAAAAATAACCCCTCTAAAATAAAGTGAAGTTATAGGTGATGAAATCTTGGATAAATCCTTATTAAATCGCTAATAAAAGTCTAGTCACCCATGGAGACTCATATCACAAATATGTTCATTGGTTCATCCTAAATGCAAATGACTACTACCCTTTCAGGATAAATCGATAATATCGGCTCTAAAAATAATTACCCCTTAAAAATCATTTATTATATCTAGAGATCACCATTTGTTAACTGGGTTTAATTGTTATTTTTATTGAATAGTTTTCATTAAAACTTTTATATGTATTTCATTATTATGCTTCAATGTAAAACACACAATAAAAAATCCCTTAATAAGAAAAATATTTTGTGGTACATATGAGATATAAAGATCATCAGCACAAAAAATACATCCATATAATTTTGTAGAAGGAAATAAATTACTAGATAACAATGGTGTCTATAACTAATCTTGAAGGTAGTCATCCAATACAACCAAAAAATAAAATTGAATATATCTATATAATGGACATAGAAATCCTATGAAATATTTTCATCTTTTATTAAGGTGAAACGCAACCGACTTCTAAACAGAAGACAATATTTCTTATCGAGGGGATTAATATCCTATCACATTTGGTGTGATGTTAAAATGGAAATTCATAAATACATATAAGAAAAACAGAACAGGTGTAGTGATAGATACCAATATCAAATACATCAACCACCATATATGAATAAAGAAGATAAATACATCTCAAAGTCACTGGAAATGATTCTATTGACAACAATATATCCTAAATAAATTTCCATTGTCTCTACTCAAAGTGGTCTTGAGGACTATAAATACTATGAGGCTCAATCCGATGTTGATACTTACTATAACATGTACCAGGCCTTCCACATTTCCTCTAATTCAATTATCATTCCACTTTAAAACTATAATAAGTAAATATGAATCAATTAAGAGTTCATTACCCTAATTCAATATAGGTAGTGGAAACAAATTTTCAAAACCTCTATATGTTACCATTCTCCCAAAATAGTGACAATCCTTGGGGGTCACTAAGATTAAGGTATTCATATGTATGGAATTATCATACTGATAGAAAGTGAAATTTCCATTGTACCACGCTACCTATGATAGAGATTGAGGTTGAATAATAGATATACTATGACCACCATTTATAGAGTCATTTTTTATATTTTATTCTATGAATTGTATATTCCTATTCACTAAGAATGGAATGAATGTTGACCAAACAAAAAATTCTATCCTGGTTGATTTCGACAATCATGACCCAATCATCCACCTCTATATACCTCTTGATCTTATGAAATAATACATAATATCAAATATAATGCCAAAACACTATATAAAAACAATGGATTTTCATATATTCATTTGAATCAATGTCATGAGTGTTGTATTCACAGTTGCAAAACTAGTTTTCCTATTCCCTAAATATTTTTGTACCACTATGTAGACACACAAAATCAAAATACTTTTTTAGTTCCATTATTTCTCGGTAAAACTACAATGTTTGTTAACATTTTATGTATTCCCACTAAATTTTCCTATACTTCTTGTATTCATTTACTATATCTCACCACATTCAGATAAGACCTTCCAACAGAATGGTTTCTCACATCACCTTGATATAGAATAATGTACCCATGAATTTGAAATTCTTCCCAGTATTCTCTAACAAAATGTTTGCTTCCTAAGGATCATTATTCCCCTTGAAAGGATTATTTTTATCATGAGGATTTACTATGCTTAATAATTCATTGAATGGTGATGAGGTAACATATCTATAGTTGGATAGAAAATCGCCCTTTAGTCTATAAATATAACCTCCCATTATGCTATTCAAAATGTTTCTCATCAACTCATGCATTAGGTCATGGAAATATATATATGTAATCCTCATGGGGGTTTATAATGTGCCTTCGTGGGGGTATAATAAAATATAAATCAAAATTAAAATAAACAAAATAGTGAATTTGGGATTTCGATTTTTTAAACACATAAAATAATTATCATTAAATATTATGAAAATTCATTAAATATCTAAATTAACCATGAGTTAGAGAACATAAGAAAGACACAAACATTACCAAAGTGTTCTATGGGTTCATAGTGTGTGGTCTATACACCCATGATGGTAAAGAAAGGCAATATAAATTCCAAATAAAATCTTTATTTACTATATCCCATGGTAAATCAATGTCAGATACTCAAATTATTACCTAAAAAACATTTTTAACCTTAATATAATTCCCAAAAATCCTAACATTGATGTAACTAATTTACAAAAAACATTGAACCAAAAAATGTGGGTGGGATACCATTTTATTCAAAACTAACCAGTGTCACCCCTGAATCGGGCACATGAGAAAGCAAGCAGTTGGGGCCCATAGATAATTCTTGATTTCCATGGGATGGATACAAGTTCCAATGAATGAAGAAAAAACCATTGTAAATTTTTATCCTAATAAAAAAATTTAATATTACGAAACAAAGAATAAAACATGTCATTTCCTGGATTTTGAATGTAATTATACTAAATGGATGGATGAAAAATAGTAATTATATAACATGAATTAACATACTAAATAAATCGATGAAACTAATACAACCATAAATGAAAAGTCATGAAATTTTCATTCTATACTCAAAATGAAGAGAAACCACATATGTAAAAATTTATTGTATGTGATGCTGATTAGGTGATACATGTGTATGAAAACAAAACCACTACTAAAAAATCAGAAACAACCACACATATCTATTGAATATATTCACTCAGTCCTATAATTTCACAACCATTATCCCATTATATTTTGGATGGAATGACCATCAAATTAAATTGTTCTATTTTTTATACCTATATCATTGAGAAAAATGTCTATATACAACAATTTTGTGTATGTATGGTGGGAAACAACTAGATCTGAGGGGTCCAGCTAATAATTATATAGGTATTCATTATTATATTAAACATTTTAATATATATTTGAAATAAACCTTATGGAAGTCAAATTTTGAGAGTATAATATGATCAATAGTTAATAAATGTTTTATAGTATTTTCCATAAAATAAAACCAAGTCATGTAAATAACCAACACAAATATAACACCATATGGATTTCTTCTTTTGTCCGTGATATGAAAATCGAGGATCATAGGAAACTCGTTGATCAATATAAATGAATTAAACATCACACGTTGATTTAAGGATGAGTGATCTAAATTCCTTGAAGAAAGGGTTCACCTAGGCAGTGACTCCCATATGTATTGTATTATATAATTTAATTGGACCAAAAATATTAGTTAATGTGTCGAGATAGAATAGCATACAGGTTTAATATTTTCTCAATCCTCCCACGTAATTTCCAATTATCACATGTACCATCTACCATTAATGGTGAAAACATGTTTTCAATTTAACCAACATTTATTTAAAAGGTGCATTTCAGTGAATGTGGCACAAGCAACCCCTATGTCCATGATATCAAATATAGATTAATTTTTAAACACACAGGAAAACATTTTACAGAAACTTTTTATACTCGTTTTTTATAAATAATAATACATAAATTAATGGAATTCAAAATAATTATTAAACTTATGGGGGGATATTGTGGTTTATGTATGAAATAAAACATTTGAAACCACCAAAAACTGAAAATACATATCATTGGACAACGTGAGAATACACAAGAAATATGAGGAATGAAATTTAAATGGAACGGAGAAACAATACAAATAAGCATCCCTATAATTGTGTATAAGTGACATTAAACATAGGTTTCCATAACTATAGGGTAGAAAGAGACCCCAAAGAGAAGAGGGAATATAAATAATAGAATAGAAAATATTAATATATCATTATAACTTTTATGATAACTAGTAGAGAGACACTTTATTTCCTCTAATGAAGAGTGGGAGAGGAGTATCTGAAATGCATGAGGGGGTGGACTTCAAGTGAGGGAGAAAAAAGTGAAATTGTGTGAGATTAGGAAGGGGTCCTCAAGGAATGTCATGTTTATAATATTTTATGTAGACCACCTAGGTTGGACACATAGTTTTAGTAATATAACCAAAACCATGAAAATTAATATATGTTAACATGATAACCTATACATATAGGCTATAGAGTTTGGTAAACCTGTAAGAAACATTGAAAACCCTCACTATGAATAACATCTATCTTATTGAACAGTTGTTCATGATTACATGTAACTATGAGCCAACAATATTTTCCTGTAAATTTAATACTTAAAAAATGAAAAAAATTATGAAAAATAATAATTATTTTAATTAATGGATTGAATATCTAAATATGGAATTTTGGATGTTTAAAAAATAAAATCCACAATTGATTATTATTTTTTTCTTAAAAAATACTAGAAATATAATGTATCTATTCAAATCTCTTTTTTTAAATTTACCATTTACATTGATGTCTATTTATTTGGTTGATATACATTTTGATAGTCATTCAATTCAAGCTATGGTATATAATAAAAATTATAAATGAAAATTGAGACCCATTAGACATAATAAGAACTATGTGAGATAATTTATATTTGATTGTATAATAACTACTGAATTTGTTACATTGAGTCCGAATCTGGATGATCTTGTAAGAAATATTCATTAAAGGTAATTTGTGTATAATAAATCCTATGTGAAGTGATTAATTTCATTTTAAAAAACTGGTCAATTAATGTTACTCATCATTACATATAATAAATTCACACAAATGTATTCAATGTATGAAATTCTATGATATATCTGATGGAAACACCAATGATATTTCATATCATAGGAAAATAGTTTTTGGGGCCCATGAGAAAAGGAGGGTGTGTTACAAAAATATAATTATCTAAGGAAGTGAAATTGTTTTTAAAACGTGGAAATTTGTTCTCAATAGCATATTTAAATGTTGGAGTAGGGGCACTCCACTGAGAATATGGCATTAAATCTCAATCATTCATGACTGAATATCATAAACATAGTCATAATAGTTTCTATTATTATATTAATATCTAATAAATATTATTGTAATTGTATTGGATGAATTTTGTTGATAATAAGAGTCACATGGTCGAGGATTTTTTTTATTTCTACATTTTCCTCTACTATATTATTTTTCAAATTTATAAATACAATTATTTGTACAAGTTCTCTCCATGTGATTACGATAATTGGTTTTCAAATGTTCTTTAAATATTCTAAAATTTGGGCATATTTTTACATTTTTTATGTTTTAAAAATATTTTAAATGGTTTATGTTATGGCGTTTAAATGTGAATTAGTTTTGGAATCTCACATTGGATATGGTATGGAGTTGGTTCTTTTTAATAAATGGGAATTCTTCAATCATTAATTAAAATTGTATAGTGGGGATGAATATTCTTGTGGGTGATTATGAACCAAATCGTACATGCATGTGTGAACTATCGTACAACAGGATGCATTAATGATGTACTTTACACATTCACACCATGTTTGGGAAAGGATAATAGAGCATCATTTATTATATTGAATTATTAGTTTGTCAAAATAGATCTGGTGTAATACAGAATGGGTAAATACATTAGGTTATCATAAATCACTAGACGAGTATAAACTGGACCATCAATCAAATCAGCCACAATCTAATAGACTAGTTTGTTTTCTATCATCTGTACTATGGGAATGTTATTTTATATATGGTGATTTTAATAACAATATTAATCAAAATATGATAATCCTTTCTGGAATATGTGTTTACCCAATTTCAAGTGATATATTTTATTATTTCAATGGGAACACAAAATCATATATTCTAGTGTTTCCACTGGATTGAAATTTATTGAAATTAAATTACATCAAAATCACCACAAAACTGTTAAATTTCAGATTCATGACAACTGATATACATGAATAAATGGCTATCTATTTTTGATAATCAATAAAGACCATCCTTTTATCCCTTGAATCCAAATCCTCCACATGGTATAATCTGTAGATATTATATGCTTAGAGTGTCAACCCACTATTATTCCTAAATAAAATCATATAGAAACACATTATATCACACTCTCAGTGGGGAGAAAATTTACTTTCATGATGTTGGACATTTTAATGTTTTATAGAGGCCTCTATAAACTACCATTCATGTAATGTATATACTAGTACCCAATAATATCCCCCCAAAAAAATTCAAATGAGATCATTATATTAATTAATTTGATATTTTATTATAGAGAATGCTTATTCCAAATATGATATTGAATTAAATCCTACATCATATAAAAATAAATGAATTAACTCTATCTATAAATTAATATTCACTAATTAAAAACTCATTTAATTATACAAATAATAAATATCAGAATGGATGAATATATATTGAGATAATTGAAAAAAAATTATTAAGTTTTGGGAAAACATTAGAAATTTTATCCAGAATTATATGGTAAGATAATTAAACGATATAGAATGATCAAATGAAAATTAAATTATCTAATGATATAGATAAGTGTGTGAAATGGTTCAATTGTTGATATTTTTTTCTTATAATCCTCACCCCTCCCATGTTCCCTAGGATAGGATACAATAATATTTATAAATGAAAATATTTAGCACTAAATATCATATTTTAAATTTTCGTGTCAGGTGATAGATATAATTAAAATAATAAATCTTTAAAAAAATTAAATATAAAATAATATTGTTAAAATTAATGAAATATATTTATAATTTCATTATGTTTTATAATTTTATATTTTCTTCTACATATATCATTAGAGAATGTAGTGATTTTATTTTTTGTAATATTTGTCAAAGAAAATGATTCATAAAATTTACATTGATAAATTATTATTTATAGTCTCCATGGGTGTATGAATTGTGGATACATCACAAGAGGGTGGAGGAAAGATATCAATTTTGACTCTCAATCGCTACACAAATACTACAGAACCATAGAGGTGGTCATATGGGGAATGTTCTAGTTGGCTAAAAAGATCATAATGATGATCTTGAAATATTAACCTACCGCGTCATAATGTTTTTAAAGACGCTGTAACATGATTCTGAAAATAAAAATTCATTTACTTAAACTATATATTTTACTAAATATTTGAAAACTATAGATTTTAGTGTTTTTAAGATGTCTATTTTTCTTGATAGAGGGAATTGATTTTACAAGATAAAATAAATTAGTATTTTTGAAGAGACTTGGTTATTTTTTTTAGAAAACTAATCACAAATTTATGGTATAGTATTATGAATTTAATGAAGTTAAAATAAAATTAAGTCATAAATAATGATGTAATATTAAATAAATTTGGATAAAATATTTACATAAGTAATAATAACTGTTTTACAGATACACTTTTGATTAAATTTTTCAGATAGGGAAATAAAATTTTTCCATATTAGAAAATTCAATCCATTGGATGGAATATTGTTACACTAAGATGGTGTATAATCCTATGAACATCAAATGAACATGTTCAAATGTTAAGAATGATTTTGTTCTCACCCCAGTTAATGATCCTCTAATATTCATGAAATTTTTATATATGTTATTTTCCATTAAATTGAATAAAAGATCAATAAGGATAATGATTTTTTTCCATTGACTATCAAATTATTTTCGTAAATAGTATTCAACTTCTTTCTAAATTGAGAGAACATTATTGTAAACAATTGGGAGCCTTTTTATTAATTCATTAGTGAGTGGAATTTTTTTAAATACCTTAATAATTTACTTTTTTCAAATTTTCTATCCAATAATGTTGACATAGGTCTTACAGGGATAAGAATAATGTGGGATGTATGATTTTAATGACTAAGGGTTCCCATGGAAGGAGATATAAAGCCCTCCAAAAATAAGTATCATGGGATTCATTGATTAATAAAGATAGACCTTTATGGTTTGGGTATAAATGTGGATACCTAATTTATGGGTTATAGCCATCCATAAAACTAAATTAAAATTCATGGATAATTTTTATAATTTTTTAGTAAAAATTCTAAAATTTCATAATAGATGTTCATACAATTATTTATTTATATTGTTACATTGTATAAAACATTTATTAACTTTATTTAAATTTTCGAAATCTTAATTTTTGAAAGACTGTCAATTCAATTTGTGAAATTGATTTTTCAGATGAACTATGTGTCCAATATTTGATAAGAAAGTGGTTCGTAGAGTTGAAATTTATATTTTATAAAATAAAATTCAACCCTAATTTTATCCATTATATTAGAATTATACCCTATTTGTTTACGATAAAAGTGATTCTATAGATTTATCTTGGAAATGTTATAATATTTATGAAATTTATATTCAATAATGTTTTTAGATTTATAAAAAATATTTTCCAAATTTATTATAAAAACATTTACACTATGATGTATTTGTATAAATAAATTTCTTATATAAATGAGTATGGTTAGAATATTGGAACTCCAGATAATATAAATACTATCAGAACACGAATTTTTTATTTTGATGACAAATGATTTTGGACGAAATTTATGAAAAACTTCTTTTACAAATAATAGGGTGGCTAATATTATTATGATGATGGGAAGTTATGTAACACATAAAAATTTATATTATACTTTTATTAATAAATATAAGATATAATATCATCTAAATAATAGTTTTGTAAAAAAAATTTGTTCAACATCCAGAAAAATAAATAGTTAAATAGTATCTGAAAACTATTTGATATTACAATATTTTGAAAATAAAATGTTTCTAAGACCTGAAGAGCAATTTTCAGGGATGATTTCTGAAAACGATATATCTCGTATATGGAAAATATACTGAAAAGATACCTCATTTGTTCGTGATAATTGTGAATATATTATAATCACTTCAGAAAAAATATCTTAATGTTGAAATTTTGGTTTTGAATATTATTTATATTCTTCATGGAGTATGGGAATCTCGAAGAACACCTCAATATGATAGTAAAAAATTAAAATGATTAGAATTGATGATTTAATTATAACACTTATGTGTATGATGGTAGATTGAAAAGAAACCCTAAAAAGGATAAAAAATGGTGGAGTATTTTTTTAATCACAACAATATATTTAATTGAATGTAAATATTGTAGAAAAACATTATAAATATTTTAAAAATAATAATTCCTGATTTGATATTGAGAAAAGTCCTTTCGATGAATGTCTAGATGAACATTACCAACTACATTAGTGAATGGATAATATATCTCTAAAGAATGAAATTATATACAATTATTATAAGAATTTATAATTTATAAATAAAAAAACTGTACTTTTAAAATGATATCTTATGAGTGAATGAATCCTGGTCATGTTCGACCAGATCGTGAAAGAATGAAAAGAAATGAAAAGATGAAAAAAACATGTAAAATATCAATGATGTTCTAGAAGTATAAATTTGATGAAATAATGATTTATTTAGAAAAAATCAAGTAATTTATTGGGGATATATAATTAGATAGTTATTATGGTAATTAATGTGATAATAAAAAAATATTGTTTTTTTAATGAAAATTTATAAGGACTACAATTTCATCATGGATAAAAAAATCGATAAAAACATAATAAACAATCATTTAAATGAAAACATTACTAATTCATAAAATTGAAAAAATTATACCTCACAATATAATGAATCTACTTCATTATAGGATAATACATTACATAATTACAAACATGTTTCTTATTTTGATTAATTATTGAACAAATATAATAGTAAATTTCCTAGGAAAAACGAATCTCATAAGGTAGATCATTCCAAATATCATTTGAGAATGTATAAACATACTACTAGTATTTTAAAACTTCATAAATATTTAGAGAAATCAAATATGAGGTAATGATATATTTCTAAAAAATTTGAAAAATAAAAAAACACTACATCCAAAGGGAATAAAGATTTAGTTGGACAACTAAATTAATAAATTTTTAGTCCGAAGAAGTTTCCATCAAAATTTAATTTTAGAAAAGAATATTTTGATAATAAAAATAGAAAAATAAAACCTTTTTAAATGATTATAGAGTATGTTATTCTCATTCAAGACCTCATTCCCAAAAGTAGAATTTAGTTCCTAATTTTTCCACATTTTTTTCTAAGTGTAAAAGTGGTTTTCATTGGAAGAATAATTTCTCATTGAATATATTACATTCATTAGTATTTTTATAATGATATTTTTATAAATAATTAGTCACTAATCAGAAATTTTTTTGACTGATCTGTATTTAATTGTTACTTTTTCCCAAAAACACAAGACACATGAATTTTTGGGTCCAAAATATATGATTATTAGTTTTGGTATAATATGAAGTGTAAAAAAATTAACAACATTAGGTACATTCACATTGATTTTTTATAGAATATGACAATAAAAAAGATTTTTTTGCAAAATATTATTATTGAAAATTATGTGGAAGTCAATTTTGCTGCCAATGCATGAAGGGAAATATATTTTTTTAGGAAATATATTACTTCCTGGGAAAAAAATTATTTCAATTGATTTTTATGATTTAGTACCTATGCGTTAATTTATTAGAATATTACTAAGATGTGATGTGTGTTTTATTATGAGCCTCCGTAATGATAAATGGACAGATCATCATTTAGAAGATATGTTTATCATTTCTACCAATAGGCCTGAGAATGTATACACTTTGAATTTAAAAGATTATATAACCTATGATCTATATTTTCATAGTGAAATTTAAGATAAATCATGGTTCTGAAACAGAATTTTTTGACACTATAAATATATATTATTATCCAAGCATTATATTAAAGCGATATACAATGATCTACCATATATTATGTTTAATTTTTCTAATTTATGTTATCCATGTGAATTTGTAATGCAACATATGTTGATATTTAAATCAATTTGTTAATTTTCATCTTCTGAGAAATTATAATTAGTACACATTGATTTATTGTTTCCTACAATAAACTATATATATTGGTGAAAAATAAAATGTATATGTTTTATGTAGTGACTACAATATATATAAAGGGGGTTAATTTTTAACAAAAAATATATAATCAATTTTTATTTTTAACCATTTCTAATCTGTGTTAAAAGAGAGAAAAATATATCTTTTTTAACTATTTCTATTGATAATGGTGGAGAATTTGATTATTCGAAATTGGAAACTTTTAAAAGTTAAAAAGGGAATAATACATAACTCCCCACTACATTAAAATCCATATAAAAATGGTGTAGTTGAATGAATAAGTGAATTTTATTAAGAAATTATAAGAACCATGTTGAGTGAATACTAAATAGAAATACATTTGTAGGCTTAGGTACTTAGCACTATATTCTCTACTATTAATCATTTTTTATATAGATATTTTGTAAAAAAATCTCATTAGGTGTTTTATATTTAATGATAGAAAAAACATTTTTACTTGAATATTTATTGAAGAAATGTATTAATTCTGTACACTAATGTTAATTTACATAAAATTTCGTCAAAGTATTATGAATAAATATTTTTTGGTTTCTGTACAAAAATAGGGATTATAATTTTTTTCTAAAAAAATTATATATATTTGAAGTAATAAAACATTTTAATTTTGAAGAAATTATTCCTTTTGTTTTAAAAAAAACATAACCAACATTATTTTGTTATATTTAAAAAACTATCATTCCTCTCATGTTGGAAATTCTAATTAGAAGACAAAACAACAAGATACTTTTTCTTATGTTCTACATCATGATTATAATCATCCTATTATTAAAGAGTTGATTTATATAAATATATGTAATAAATTAATTAATTAATATCATTCTATTATAATATCATTGGTGATGTAACAAAACCTATTCTAAATATAAATTCATTAAATGATGAAGTTGAACCATGTGAATTTTTCTCATTTTAAACCTAAGACTATTGTTGACGATTCAAGTTATGAATATTTGATAAAATTTATGCAAGATGAACTCAGATAATTTGAAGGGAAAAATATATATACATTAGTCAAACGACCTAATGATCCATTTTTAATTGGTGTAAAATTGGATTTAAAAATTAAGTATGATTTAATGTTATCCATAGTTATAAATAACGATTGAATGTTTTATAAGATAATCAACAAGAATGAATAGATTGTAATGAAACCCATGCTCTAATAGATAGAAATGATGTAATCCAAATACATAGAGCTTATACAGTATTTCTAAATTGGAAAACATTTTCAAATGCATGTGAAGTGTGATTTCCTTATTTTATATTTATAGGAGGATGTTTTTTGATGAAAACCCACTTTTTTGGAAATAAATTCCTTAGATCATGTATTTTGACTTAATAAGGAAGTTTATTAACATAAAAAAGCCTCTGGATCATTGTATAATAAATTAACCAGATTTATATTAAAAAATTCTTAAGGGATTTTCATATCCACCATTTTTATTAGAATAAATAAAAAATAATCCTTTTCTAAATTTATGTCAATGAAATTATAATTAGATAACGTCATGATAAGTTATAGATAACATTTTTGATCTTTTAATATCCAAGTTTGAGATGGGAATTATGGGTGAACTTACTTTCTTGCTTGGTTGTAATATTTTTCAAAAATCAAAACAATGATTTATATCAATATATATATATATATATATATATACAAGATACTATGGAATTTGGATATTAAATAGCTAAAAGTATAATAACACCCATAGACACGTCAGATAACATCTATATTCCTGAATTTGGGAAATTAGGTGATTGAAATATTTTTAATGGAATGATAGGTAGTTCACCTTATCTTATAGTTATTCATTCATATTTTATGTTTTATTTATTATTTTGTATAATATATAATTAAAATGTAAAAGTCTCCAAACTAGAATCAATAAAACAAAATATTCATTACCATAAGGAAAATATGTTTTTCTGCTTATTTTAATATTTTTTGGAAATTTTTTTTGATGATTATATCTTCAATATACATGTCTTTGGGGTTGTAAAATTTATAAAAATGAAATTTGGAAAGTTTTATTATTTTTGTGAAGATTATTTTTTTTACATGTATGATACATCTTCTTGTAGGACATTACAATTTTTTGGATGAATATGTCATAGCTGGTAGTTATTTCTCTCAACTATTGTATACACAACCCAAACAACCTTATTTTGGCCAAGGTTTTTCTAAAACTACAATTTGGTGTGATAAAAAATGTTCTAACTCGTTATGTAAAAACCCTGTACATCACTAATGACCTAAAAAATAGATATAAGGCCCCATTTAACTTTTGGATCAAACCTAAAAAGTTTATATAATTTTCCTATTAATCAAAATGAATTATCAACTTTCTGATAATTTTATAATGGACTTTAATTCTGATATATTTTAATAAATTTAACAGAATCTCGAAATTATTATTACAAAATGATCATTCATATAAAATCTATGTTTAAATCATTCTATTACAACAACGAACTCTAAAAAACGAGGGAGAGCATGTTTTCTAAATTATAATTTATTCTCTCACACTATATTCATATTTTAAAAAATTTCTAACAAACAATTGTAAAAAATAATTGTATGAACTTTTTTAAATGATATTTTTTTGTATGAAATTTTTTAAAAGATATTTTTTTTAAAGATAAATTATCATTTAAAATGCATAGTTATTTTTTTCAAATTTTTCATCAAAAATTTATTCATACAAAATTGTAATTAGAAAATGCATGTCAAGAAATATTGATTATAAAATTATTCATTACAAAAAAATTTATACAATTTTTTGGTAAAAATATATAATATAAAAAAAATTAGTTTGAAATTTTTGGATTCAATTTTTTTATTTCAAAACATCAAATTTAAAAAGTATCATTCAATGTTTTTCATAAGAAAATTACTCTATTGTAATAAATTTTAAAAAAAATTATAAAAAAAAATTCATTAAAAATTTATCATTACAAAATCATCATTATAGGAATATACAGATGCAATTTTTTATATGATATTTAGTTAATCAATGATTTGAAAAAAAATTAGATGTAAACACTTTTTCCATTCTAATAATTATATGTTCATAAACATGTTTTTTATATAATGTTTATATATTATTCTTATAATATTAAATTTCAACATAATCTATTGTTTAAAATATTTTTTTGTCCAATATTTTTATATTTTGAACACATTTTGAAAAAGTATATTTTTAGTTGGAAAAAATGAATGACTGATAAAATAAATATATCAAATTCAACAAAAGTAAAGAGATTAGAAATCATTTTTTCAAAATCATATATCCAATGTTCAGGATATGTGTTTTTTATCTCATCTACTAGATCAAGGGAATGTGATATTTTTATATCTAGATTTATATAATCATGTGTGTGGGGGTGTCTTTTTTTTCTCACAAGTTCTCCCAACGATCATGACTCTGATCTCTGATTGTTCCCTATCCTAACATTACTGATTCATCAAATTTTTTATATAAACTCATTGATTATTTTATATTTAGTTGTACATATTTTCTAGTAAAATAATTTATGATTGATACGTTATGGTTTGGTAATTATTATTCACTAATGGGATGAGTAATTATTTTCTAAGGATAAGAATCCCTGTGTGTTGAGATTTAAGAGTTTTACTTGAACTATCCATAATGTGAAAGGCCTTTTATTCATATGTTAAATTTATGAAAATTCATGGATAGGAAGATATAAATTTTTTAGTTGTCAAGTAAAAATCAATACCAAAATATCATTTATATAATAGAGTTAGTATAAATTCTATTGGATGGTGATGTGAAGTTGGTTACATCCAGGTTACCATACAAATAAAAAAAATTTCAATAAATGGACTTCATAAGATTTCTTATTTTTTTTATATCTAAAATGTTCAGTAGTTATTTCACCTCACTTCAGGTACCTGAATTATAGAAATTTTGGTATTTTTTATCAATATTAAATTTGGTAGGGAAATCTATAAATTCCATGATATGTTTGTTTTATATTTAATTATTTATATATAGGAAATATAATTTATTGAAGTATGGTTTGAGTATGATTGAAGCATTTAATATAGGTTTTTAGTAAGTAAAATTTATTTTATATGATGTGATTATCAATAAATTCTAATGAAATTTATTATTTTTATGCAAAGACTAAATGTTGTCAATACCATGAGATAAAATATTTATTTAATTGTAGAATATATGATTTCAAAGATGAAGTAAATGTATGTCTCTACTAAGAATATGTTTATTGAGAAACCAAGAAAATATGGGTCAAATAATATAATTGAAATAATAAAAGCTATTATTGATAAGGGAAAGGAAGTGGTAAAGTTTTACCCCATGATAAGGACGTAACCAAAATTTTTTTGAGTTGAGTCTTTAATATATTTTATGAAAAATTATATGGATAATAACATAGAGTATCAATAAATTTTGTTGAATCAAGATTTTTATTTTACATTGAAAGATAATACATATCTAAATCTAATGGAATAATAAAGGAATGAGGAAAAATATGTAAAATAACAATAAAATTTATTTCTAAAGACTTTATTATGAAAATATAAGAATTCCAAGCAATGGTCAGAGAAGTTACAAAAGTTGAAGGTCATATATAATAATTTTAAAAAGGATATCACCCTGAAAATTAAAAATTTCTATTTACTAATATATTAAATCAAATATTGGATGTAGAAAAATCTAATGTGGTTAATGAATTTATTTCTTAAGATCTATTTGAATGATATTTGGAGGTAACAATCATATATATCTAAAAACATTTCATATAAAGAAATGGTTAGGTATATAATATCATAATTTTCAATAGTTTAATGAATATTTATGTCTTCAAGAATTAACTGGATCACAACTAGTTCCATTATTTATGATATATTTTAAATCATATTCCAATGTTGTTCTTGACAGGGAAGGTTATGTGAAAATTATGATGAAATCAAAATTAAAAAATCTATAAAATTTTCAATAAAATATTCATGATTTTGATAATGATATTTTGGATGTTGGTAATGTAGGTGATGATGAAGGACATGTTAGTGAAGGAGAAAATGTTTTGGATGATGTTGAAATAAAAGTAATGGATCATTTTTATGATGTTAATTAACAAGATATTTTTAGGAGAGATGAAACATCTATGAATCATAGGTATCATGTCCCCACTATTTTATCTGGATTAATCAATTCTTCTCCATCAAAATATTGAATATAATTAATATAAACCATAATTATTTCAAAGAGGTCATTAAAAATAGATTACATCACAAATTGTTTTGGACATATAGGCAACATGTATGTACATGAAAATTATGTTTTAGGTTAGGTAGAATTAAAATTCAATGTAAAATATTACTGATTTACTTATTCCAAATGATGTTTAATTAAATGGTTTCATTGGAATATTTCATGTTAACAAAAGTATATTTAAATAAATCATCTGATATTCATGTGGTTTTTAAAATGATATGGATGTTTAATATGATCTAATTTATAAAATTCTAGGTTTAAAAAATCATCCAATGCTTTGAGAAGTATTTAAAGAGATTTTTTAAATCCAAATGAGTAATTGAAAATATAAAATTTTAGGTGATGAATTAAGATGATGAATTTTGAAATTTGTAAAGACGATTCTTGTTTTAGAAGATTGAGTTGGATTGCTTAATACTGTATCATGATTTCATGATATTTTTCAAATGGAAAATTTTAAATTCAATGAATAAAAATAATAAGCTAAAACTCTAAACCAATTATATGAAATCCTTCATGGGAATCAAGTGGAATAGTATACAATCAAGTGTCAGAGGAAGAGATCATTTTTTGATGGATAAAAACATAAATATCCAATTCAATGAAGATTATGATGAAATATTGAATTCACCATGAGTGGATTTAGGTAAATTACAAGAAGATTTAAATATGATGATGATTATTATCAAAGTCCTCATGATGAAATAAGGATATATTTTTCTGTAAACTATTGGGAAATTGGATTTTAATAACAATTTTTTTGAATGGTTATATTTTTTTAATGGGCACATATTCCAATTTATTTGGATGATTGATTCTAATTTATTTGGTTGTATACTAAAATTATGTTTGAGTTGTTATCTCTAATTTTTCTAGTATAATTTTTTTCATAGAAATTTATTTCTCAAACGTTCAGGTATATATTCAACATTTAATTAATCCGTTTTTTATTAAAATGGGAGAGAAAACCATAAAAACATTTAAATAAAATTAATCGACCATAAAAGGGAAGTGTAGAAGATTTTTAATATTATGAAAATGGGGATGAAATAAATAAGGAAGAAAATAATGAAATGTAATATATAGATGGTATAAAATTGTAAAAGGGGCATTGTGTAACATGGGTTGAGTATATTTTTCACATAAATAATTTTATCTTATAGATGTTCTATTTCATGATTTTAAAAAAGATAGATATTGTTGATTCTAAATGTATTTCAACACTTTCTAAACTAATTTTTAAAATAATAATATATTTACATACAATATATGTTTTACTAAATTATATACATCCCATGTTTTAGTTAGGTTTTCTCAAGAAATATTTTTTTTGATATAAGAATAAAAATTTATTATATGGAATAAATTACCATATTATAATATAGTTTTTATAAATTTAGGATTGATGATCCCATTTTTTCAAAATAATATTTATTAAAGTACTGAAGTTTAAATATATTTCTGAAATAACAATGATATCTTAAATATATATATAATTGATTTTTTTTGATGCAAGCATACATGTTTTATGGAAAGAATGTTCAATAATTATTCAAAATATAGGTACATATTTTTGTGGAAAAAACCAATTTATTCAAATTGATGATGTTTTAATAGAAGATATTATTGTATAATCTTTCTAGAATTAGATGAACTTGTTGAGACAAAAAGAAAGTATTTTTTAATTTAGTTTTAACCACCTCTGAGAATCACGGAATTTTGGTATTGAAGATTTTCCGATAAATAATAGTAATGATCATGGAGGAGAAGTATTTATCACTATATTCTATCAGTATTTTCATCAATATTCCCATAACATATTTTTAGATTGAGATATCGTTAATATGACCTTTTAAGAGTCAGTTTCTTAAGTAATCTATTATATGAGTGTCATTAAATTCCATAACATGTTTTTTGTTTTGTAATTTTTTTACAATATTGTTGATCTATGGTTTGTGGGGTTAAGAATAAATAGATGTGTTTGCTGTTAATGATTGATGGTCCAGTGGATAGGGAAGAAAAGTTGTACATATATTATTATTTATGTCATCCTTGATTAAAGATGATATACCATTACAGTTTCATTGAATCAATGGATACCTATAGTTTGTGTTATAGAATTGGCTAATGATTATGTTTAATGTGTGGATCATTTTTATAAAACATTTATCATTTCCATATATTTTTATAAATTTTTATATTTTTTGTTTTAACATGTTTTTATTTATTTTTTTAAATTCTATAGAATATTTTTACATTTTCGATCATTTTATAAGTTTTGAAATTCCAAAAACAATATACATAATATTTATTTACTCTTATGTTTGGATGATATTTTTGTATTATAGTTTATAATAAAATTGTTTTGAGAAAATTATGTGGTTTATTTTATAAATTAAAATTCGTCCCATTTTGTTTCTAGTGTGTTACTATTCAATCCTATATAAACCAATAATTCATTAAGGGGTTAGTGGTTTATTAATGTTTTACCTCATTCATCATGGGTTTCATTTGAGAATCGATGTCTATATTTCTGTTACATTGGGGAATACTATAGTAATAGTATAACATGTTTTGTGGAGATACAGTTTCATTAGAATAACTATTATTGTGATGTTTTTATATGATTATTTTCCAAATATTATTGTCCATCAACTAATATCTAATATAACTAATTATAAATATTAGTTTCTAATAACAATCAATTGTAATATTCCTAAACCCACTGATGAATATCCTTTATCTTTTTTCCACATATACTAAGTGATTTTTATAATATTGAATCTTTAATAGAATATATGACTCTATTGGATAGAATACTACAAAATTGAGAAATTAAAATGGGTAATACCAAAATAAGATATTCATGTAGCTATAAACACATTTTTATTAGTGAGATATAACCATTAAAATATGCTATTTTGATATTGGTGGAACTAGTATTTATTCAGATGAAAAAGTGAAAAGTATTGTGAATACCATGAAGACCCTAAAACTATGTTAAAAAATTAATATTTCTATGAAATATTTATTATGAATACATTTCAATGAGAATTTATTCTTTTTTATATATTTCTACATTAATAAATTAATGAAAATTTATAAATATAGAGTTTTTATAATTAATAATTTGAAAATTCAACTTATCATAGTGGAACATGTTGATTTTGTTTATCCTTGATCACTGGTTTAAATCCCAACAACCTATATTTCATCACAATCATATATTTAAATAAATTTTTTGGTGCTTGTGTGTTTCTATAAAAAAATATGCATGTTATTCTTATAATAGAGAATGTGAATTTGGAAGGAGTTTAATGAGACCCATATTCAAATCCAATTAAACATTTTTATTTCGAATAAAATATATTTATATGTGTATGAATGTAAGTAAATAAAAATGAAAACTATTTTTGGGAATTTAATAGGTTCATAAATATAACACGTTGGGAATTTATATTATATATATTAATATAAAGCCTAATTTGTTAAATATCTTATTTCACAAAGAATACCAGACCACACCAAACCATGGGATGTTACATAATAATATAAATATATCCATATAATCATATTATCAAACAGTTGTATCTTAATTATGAAATCTTTATATAAATAAAAATAATGTTCATTATTAATATAATGGAATTAATGAAAACATAATTAGTAAATCTATGTAATTAATATTATTGTATTATAATATAAAATTTATAAATTATAATATTTTTTCATCAACATTATTTTATATGATTAGATATGTAATGGGAAGAATATATAATTGATATGAATAGTTTGTTAAAAAATATATATTCAAATCTGATAAGAACTATAAATAAAGAACATACTATTATTAAAAGTTATTTTATTATGAAAATGTTTCATTTATATGAATATTTTTTATGTAATGTTAAATTCAAAAATTTTAAATTTTAATAAGAAAACAAATTATTGCATTATTTAATCTAAAAAATATTATTTTTTTATAATGAATGTTTTGTTATTTTTAATAAATAATTAATTTTTAGCATAATATTTAATACTATTTTTTTATGGAAGGAATAATATTTGGGACATTATAAGAATGTACTATAAGTGTATAAAACCTTTTCAATGGTTAATTATTTATTTGATTAGTATAACAATACATTTAAAATATCTATTTTTAATTTATAAAACCAATGATTATAATTTATGTAATTATGTATTATTTTCTAATGAAAATATATTTTTATCGTATAATTAAAAAAACTATTCTGGTAAAAATATTTTATTTCAGGATTTTAGAGGCACCTAAATTTCTTGTAATATAAAAATTTATACCTTTAAAATTAATTAAATTTATTATTTTATCCTATTGATAAATAATTTTCATGAAATTACAAATTTTAAGGAAATCGATACTTATGTGTTACATGTGCTACTGTTAAATTTATTTTTACTACATATAAGTATATAACCAAAGTAATTTTTTTAAGTATTTTTAATCATTATTTATAATATATAAAATATGTTACATATTATTTTTAGGCTCAAAAATTGATCAACATTGATAAAAAATTGATTCCATGACAATACCCAATATAGTAAAGGTAAAAATATTTAGTGTAAACGAAATAAAAACATATCTAAATATTATTAAAAACGAACATCTAAGGTATTTTATACATTATCACATCCCCCGATACTTTTTTAACTATTTTAGAGTCTTTTTTACCTGTTAAACATGTTATTTATTTATATTATGTTTTAATGTTAATAAAGATGTCATTGTCACAATTTAGAAAAGGGTCCTATCACTAAAACATCTTGAATAGAATAAAATATTGTTTCCCCTTGCATATATAACATATTTCTTTCCAAAAAAATCATATTTATTCTTCTTTATATTTTCTTTCAAGATATTTTCATAATATTTCAATTCCCAAGGAGTTTCCATTTGAAATCTATTTTCATCAATGTGGGTACTTTTTTCGTAATTAATTTAATTTACATATTAGTTTCTAAAACAAAATTATATAATTACAAGATTAATAAAATATTATATTTTCTATAGATATTTTGTTTTATTATATGGGAAGAAAAATTAGACCGATTTTCCAGTTTCTATAATGAAAAATTAAATTGTCATTCATGTTTTGTGTGAACTACCACATCCACAAAAAATGACATCCTTTTCTTACTCCCTCAACTCATTTTGGATTATAAGGGAAAATTTTATTAATAAATGACAAATATATTATTATAATATTATTATGATGATAAAAAATATAATCCACCTTCATTCACTCTCAGTCATTGAAAATTGAGTGTTAAACCTTAGTTTTATAGAAAAACTCCATAAAGAATCATATCATATTTTTCATATAGTTTTTATTATAATTTACTAAAATTGAAATAATTTTTTTTCCAAACATAAGGAAATATTAATTTTATAACTATTCATTAAATTTAAATTATGAAAAAAATCAATAACTTTCTTGGTCATATTCATCTAACAATTATGATATATTTATGTTTGCGTAAGTCATTCAAATTATATGAACAATGATATAAAATATTGTAATAGATAACCATGATAATATAATTTTTGTTAATATGTAATATTAAATACCAAAATGAAAATTCATTTTCAGTATTTAATGGTAAAAATAATATTATACTCAGGAATTAAAAAACCTCATTGATTTATTAAAAATATATAAAACATAAACATTATAGATTTATTCATTATATATTTCGATGAAAATCCTCATCGAATGATATTATGAAATTACAAATGATTTAAAGTTAGCATATATAGTGTAGATTATTATATTGGAATGATGATATTTTGGATAATAATGATGAATCACACCACAATTACCAAGTGAGTTCAAAAACATCATGATTACTCACATCCAAAATTGTAAATATATAATAACTAATAATAATATTGAAAAAAATTAAAATGAATTGTTTTAACTTATATAGTTAAGAATAAGGAAATGAGATAGGTTATTAAGATATTTATTTTATCATACTGATAAATCACGTTATTCAGTTAATGTTAGATATTATGGAATGTATTTTTATCTCAATTTTTCACCATTTGAGATATATTTCTTATTAAAACTGTTTATTCAATGGAAAAGTGTATCTTCCACACATTTAATATTTCATTGTCATGATAATATCATTATTCATTTAATTTTTTAATTCACTTATCATCATATACTTCAAGTGGTATTGACCTGAATAATTATATGGTTGTAAGGGATTTTTGTCTTCATCTTTTATTATATGAGATAAGATACATAGTTGGAAATATTATTTAATTAATATATGTTATTCACATTTATTTTTATGTAATTTTTATAAATATCATACATTTAATAAAATTTTAATATCGATTTCATTATCTACTACTAATTGTATTTTAATTTTTACATCATGCATACAATGAGAGTATCGTCATCATTATCATTTTAATATAATTATAAATTTAGAAAGTTAAACAATCTAGGTAATATGTGTGATTTTCTATCTAACCCGTATCATAATATTCTACTATTGATGTTTATGTGGGTTTACATTTATTCTCCTATTTTTATTTCAACCATTATAACATTACATACAAATTGTAATGAAATAAACCATTCCTTTTTTCTTCAGATGGTGCCTCCCTTTTTCCAAGTCCATATATAGTGGATATTTTTTTTCATAATAAAAAACTAAATAATTTACTAATGTTATTTTCTTCTACTTTAACTTCATCAAAAATATTTAAAAAACTTTTTACATTTTTAGTTTTTTTTTTCTCCGTGGTATAAAAAGCATCACTTTTAAAAATTTTCATGTGAGCACATATTTTCCCAAATAGTATCATTTAATATGACTCTTTTTCACTATGTTTTTATGTTCTATAAATGAATCTATTATTAAATTTTCTATAAGTTATTTATTATATAACGTCATAAAATGAATAAGGATATTTATTATTTGAAAATAACATTTTTTAAAAATAAATTTTATTTCCATCGAATTCATATTGCTTTGATAAATATATAAATTTATCAAATATATTATTCTAATGATACCATGCACATTGTTTTTTAGGATGGATTATGTAATGTATTTTTCTTCCAAAAAATGATAAATCACTACCTTTTTCATTCTAAATAATCATCTATTAAGTGGATGATTTACCTTATAATTATTTTCATATATGAAATTTATATATTACCATCCATTAAAATAAGGGTGTTCATAAAGATACCATGAAAAAATTTATTGGAAAATTATTGAATTGATCTTATAAACCATTATCTTTAATGAGTTAGTTTGAGGGAATCTAACGAAGGCTGTTATTCCATTTATTAGTTGGGTAAATATTAGAAATCTTTAGAAATTTTATTCTAAATATATTGTTTATAGTATATGAATTTTGAATATGTATTATTTATACATTAACATTCAATCCATATAGGGGTTATAATTATTATATACCTTTTATTAAATTGATTAAATGTATTGAAATTTTTAGTCATTGTATTTCAATTCATGTGATTGTTGAATAGTATGGAATATTGGTTTTGTATAGTATAGAGTATTCAATCCTTTATATAATGATTTAATTATGATTCATTAGTTATTTATGGGGTCTATTATATATATCCCACTAATTTATTGTTACGTATCATGTGAAAAACTTATATAGGGAATTTTTTTTAATTTTGCCAAAAAATATATATTTTCTTGAAACATTTCATTGATGTTATTATCATGATTTATATGTTCATTATTTCATGCAATAGAGAATGAAATTAGATATAAGACATTATGTAATTCATATATAATAAACTGTTTATTGTTGTCCATGTGATATTGTAATGTTAAATGTTATCCATATGTGTACTATGCTTTTTGTTTCGTTCTATTATGGAATAATTTTTTTCTATATAATACTACTATATTATTTTATGCTACCAATTGTTGATTTTTTTTATTATGTTTAAACATACTAGTAATTATATTTGACTCATTCATATGTTTATATTTCCCCAAGTTATAATGAAAATTATTACACATGTTATGTATAGTACGATGGGGTTTGTTGATATTTTTTTGGAGATGTGATATAATAAATATGGATTAAATGGTTTCTTATATATTGGAAAAAAAATTCCATTATATGAGAATGGAATGGAATTTATTAGTCGATAATTTTATATATTTATCTGAATCTCTACATATAAATAACCATTGTAATGTATGTAATAGAAGAATTTTCATTGAGTCATTTAATCATGAGATATTTAGGTATGAGAGTCTATAGTTTTTCAATGAAATTATGTGTTATTAGAACATGATCAAGGAATGCAAGTTTGTGGTGATAATGATGGTATCAAGGAAGTATTTAAATATGATTTGATATGTCACACCTGATTTTTTTCTTTTCTTATCATGGTTTTGATCCGGTTCATGGAAAATCCCGATCCTTTTATTTGGTTTTGGGTGAGATTAATTTCTAGCATCAAACAACCATATATGTCTAATCAACCTAATATGGGTTCTCAACTACTTTTTTATGAGTTTTTGGAGAAAGGGAGGTTACTTCATGATTTGTGCCAACTGTCTCCCCATTTCCAGATTTAAAAATCAAATTTGATTCTTTTATACACATTTGTTTTTCAACATTTTTCACCCATTATAATTCCCAAATTAACTCCACTTAAGTATTAAAACAAAAATATCCTTTTGGACCCCATAAGAATTCATAATCATGTTGAATTTGGGTTACTTATTTAGGTATTGGGCCAACCCATTTGACCATTTACAGTTTAAAAAAATAATATTTTTATATCAAAAAAAAGTTTTAATATTTTTGTGTGATTCTAAATACCACATGAATCCAATAACCCTATACTGACCCCCATTATTTATTTTACCTCTTTGGATCTCATATGGGTCGCGGTGTAGGGAAAACATCTCAATGTCTCTCAAATCATCCAGAATCGCGAAGGTAAATTCATTCATCCATAAATCATTCCATTCGTACTGTTTTTCAACCGAATAATTTTTTTATTGTTTTTCTAGACCATAGGAGAATCTAAAAGAAATTTAAAACCATTGACAATTTTCTATGGGTGCTGATCGAAATGAACACGAAGAGTTTTCTGGTGATAAAGGTGATATTCCTTCTCTATTCTCCTCCCCCTTCATCCTCCATTCATTATTTCTTGGTTTTATATCATCCAATAGTCATGATCAACCTAGGGTTATATTATCATAATATCGTTATGTGATTTTTGTTCGTTTGGTTATGTTTATCAAAGTTTTAGGGTTTTTAAACCCTTAGATGGTGATATTGGGTGTGTGTTTCTATTACGCCAAGGAATTGAGGTAGAAAATCCCTTTCACAAGATATTATCATTTATGTTTCATAATTTTCTTATTTTGAAAATAGGATATATTTTTTTATTATTGTTATTCATCTTTGGATAATTTAATTGGTAGGAAACATGGTTGATTGAGCCTTGTTTTGTGAAAGGAAGAGTTATTTGGTCATAAAAGTGCACACCAAGTGTTTGTTTAAATGTTACGCATTCTTCTGCAACTATTTTGTGAGGATTAAAGAATGATTTATGGTATTTTGAACATGATACATTATCTATAATAAAATATGGCATGAAAGTTTTTTTATTCATTTTCATGTTCTTAAAAGTAATTGTTTAGTTTACAAACAACATGTAATGTGTTCGGTAAATTGTTTGGTTGGATTTTAAGTGATATATGTGATTAAAAAATTAGTTTTTCGGATTTATAAATGAATTGGAATATTGTAAATGGTATTTTTTTAATCCTTTTATGTATTTATATTTTTTTTACAGACAAATGGGTTTATGTTTTTCGACATGTTTTTCCCATGTTTGGGGAAAATGGCCCGTTTGACATCCTTATGTAAATGGTTCTGTTTTGAATAAGTAACTTGAGTGTTTCAATGAATTTAAGAATGTGGTGTTCTAATATAAATTGGGTTATACAAATCCTTAATAAAATTTAAATGCATATCTTTTTCAAATGTTAGTTTTGATAAAATGGTTAAAATCAAGTTTTGGCCTTTCCTAAAAATGAAGATTGAGTGTTTTACCTGTATTTACGATGTTGTGTTTGTTGGTATTGTTTTATGGTGCCGGAAATTATTTTATTAAATGTTTTTTGGGCTTCCTAATATGGTTTGGTATGGTTATTTGTTTCTTTTTATACATAAAATATTGTTTTTGAATGAGTTTTATGTGAAAAGCATCAATACACTCCTTCAAATTGTTTTTCGAAAACTTTTAGTGGCTTTTTGATTCGTGAAAGAAATGGGAAGAAATTTTGTTGGAAATTTGTGTTTTTATTCTTTGGGTATGGAGTTTTTATGTGAAAAGTGAATTTGGTAATATTTGTAACTTGATTTAGCACTAATGTAATTCCCATGTATCTAGTTTGGTGGATTTGTACTAGTATACTAGTGATCCCGTGGGGTTTGGACCCTGTTTCACGTAGCATGTTTGATGATTACAGTAGTATCTAAACTATGATTATGATAATATAGGGGGACCACTAGGCTTTGTGTATGCTCCCTAATATTGGATCATGTGCATGAGAATAGATATTTATTATGGTTACTTTCCCAGAGATACGAGGTACCTTTGGCTCACAACTAACTAGTGCCTAGAGGTGTTTCCATGGCTTGTGCTCATTTGATATTTTTTACTCACCATCATCATATGGTGTTTCTGGTGGGTCAATTCATTAAAGTGTGTTATTTATTTAAAAATTGTAATTTCTCTAAATAATCCCTCTTGAAACAATTTTCATGACGAAGTTGAACCTCATTGAAAATTGTTACTAGCATTCTTTTTTAGAAAACATGCAAGTTTTTTTTTGGTAAATTTTTTGTATAGCAGGAGTTATCATTTGGAAAACATACCTTTATATCATGTATTTAAAACATGAAATTTATGATTATTTTATTTTAATGTATATGCATTGGGAATTGAATATCGGGATATCCTATTGATTTTTAATACACACGCCTATAGTATTATTTTATTTTTATCCCTTTTGTAGGATTCAACTTGAGTTCAATCCCCTTGGGATACGTGTGATCATTATGTTGGAGAGTGACCTGTAGGGTCACATGGAGTTAGGTGGTTATCGGTTTAGGCCAGTTGAGTTGTTGGTTTAGTTTTACTTTCATTTTATTGTACAAATAATGTTCAGTTCATTTTTTGTGTAAATGTATTTTGGGTTGTCCATTTCTTTTCGATGTTTGTTTGATTGTTTATATTTGGGAGAAATAGATCCCTTATATAATCTATTGATTACCTCAATTCATGACTCCATCCTGATATGATCAGGAACGCCTCTCAGGACTTGTCGCGGGCCGGCCTACGTGACCGGTTCAGGGTCGACTCAGGCTGGAACATGAAAAAATGGTATCAGAGGAGGTTAGCTCTTAGCAGAGCATTCATTTTTGAGAGAGATTTTATTTGGTGAATGTCAAGGTAGACATAGTAGTATTGTTGGGACTTGAAAGGTACGTGTGGGAAGAGCGTCATAAACTCTTTCTCATTATAATCCAAAGGTTCTATTAGATGTATGGTTTTATAAGTGTCTTTTGTTCTTGATGATTGTTTGGAGATGGGATACGATAAGGGGAGTCTGACTATTTGCCTTCGTGAGGTCATAGGGCCATGCAAGCCATGTGGAGATGGGGAATAGTCCTAACAAGTCTCTTTTTGTTCATTTACTGTTTAACATTTGGCTGCCAACCATATGGTCAAGTCACCCACTAACATTAGTTTCCTTTTGTTGGTTTCATGGACATTTCATGAAGTTTGGATTTTTGTTTTGAAAATCCAAGTGTGAGAATTACAAAAATGGGTATATAGGAAGGATTTTATTTTGGAAATGTGGAAAATAGTTTTCATAAATTAAATATCAGAATGGTTTTGGAAGGTTGTGTTTTTTAATAAAATTTTGTAATGAATTGGAAATACTTTAAAAGGATTGGATTTTCCTGAATCTAAAATGTCGTTTGATGGAATAAAATTTATTAAAAGTGTGAATCATTTTAAGGTGATTCATAATATTTGTTTTAAATGGGGTGTTTTGGGATGTTGTAAAGTGTTTGAATCTTATTAATTGGTCTTGGAAATTGTTTTTGAGAGGTTGGTGTTTTTCTAGAACGTGTATTGGTCTCAATGACCATCTGATTATGAAAAATACCTTTATGAATTTTAGAAAATGGGAAGGGGTTGTCTGAAGTATCTTGGTTGTTTTAAAAGTTGTTAAAAATGAAATGATGTTGGTTTTTAAGAAAATGTTTCTTTATGAAGTGAGGTTTGTTTTGTGAATTATGAAAAGTATTTTTTTACATGGTGGTCGGTGTTCCTTTTTAAGGTACATGATTTTTTGAATGATGTTGTTTTGTTTTAGCCTTTGCTGTTTCCATGGGTGCTTACATGAATGGTTTTATTGTAATCTGGAAGGATGGCCTATATGGCATGGTGGTTGGGTGCCTGGAGTGGCATGGAAATGTGCATGTGGGGGAGAATTGATGAAACATCATTAGTGAATATGGAAACCCACCGAGGAATTTTTTTTCAAATCTGTTGAGCTGAAAAATTGTTTTCTTTTTTTATAAACCAATGGTTATATGGCTTTTTTTCTATTTCTTAGAAGAGTTTTATATTCATCATGCTTCATTTTAATATCTAATTTATATTCTTGTTGTATCTGGAAATGAGACCTTAATGTTTGCTCGACATTGGAGTAATGTTCATTAGATTTCTAATGATGTGTTAGATGTTGTGATGTGACCATGGATAGTTATCCATTGGAAATAATTCATGTTCATAAAACTAAGGAAGTATTTCAAATGTAAATTCTTACTATTCAGATGATTCCTCATCCGTTTTTTTGAAATAAAGGGCTCTTTGGGATCAATTTGAAGTTTTTCCAGGTCATGAAAATTCTTTTGGACATAACAGTTTTGTTCGGTGATGTTGATGTGTTTCGCTGTATTCCATGTCCACTATGCCCCTCGTTCAGAGTGAGATAGAATTATTATATATATCTATGAGTTCCTATTTATATGAAGGTTTTTTGCTGATAATTTGAATTTTTTGAGTTTTGTGACCCTTAACACCCTGACTGTGGTGCATCAGATGCGTCAAGAATTTGGGCTCCTTCCATAAGCCTCAGAGTGATGCTTTTCACACTGTCCAAAAATCTCCAGGGGTGTGGGGAGCTTGACTAGGCTCTTACATCTATCATTTGGGTTTCTTAGATTCTATGTCTCTATTATGGTTCCTTATTTCAACGAATTTCCTTCTGTCACTATAATCATGGTGGACTTACCCCTCACATAGTGTCTACGGTTATGCCTTCATGGATGTGAGTTTTCGATAAATGGGATTTCTTAGACATCCTGTAAAACTAGAGTGTGGTCATGTTGTTACCTGTTAGTAGGTGGAGAGTTTTGGGATTATATTTTATTTCTTTTGTGGGGTCAGTGGCCTAATTGTTGGGTCCCCATCCCTACCCTCCCAGTATGGTGGGGGTCCGGATCCGTGATGAAAGTGTTGGCCTAGTTATTGTCCACTCCACTGGGGAGTGGGTGGATTAGATGTTCATATTGTAACCCTCTTAAATTGGGTTAGTAGGGTGTTGTGGGAGATTTTTGGTTGTCCTGTGTTGGTGAGGCCCAATTCTAATTCATTATTAATTCAATTTTTTGTTCATTTCTTGTAGGTCTGTAATATTGGAAAGACCCACTGTTCGCCACTAAGAACATTCATTTAGGATTTTTCGAAATGTAGTTCTGATTTAATGGTGGGGATCAGATTACAACCTCCACCCCAAGTCATTGGATTTTGTGAGTGAACTATGTTTTGGGGGATCATTGTGTTCATTGGGATAAGGCCCAGCAATCTTGTTCTTGTTTGGTTGTGGAGGCGGTGGCTTGATCTTTCCGTTGATTCTCGAGAAGTGGTTGGGAGTTTCTTTTTTGTTTGGGAAAGAGTATTAAGTTAAATTGTTGGTGAATTATATTAACATATAATTAGAGAATGTATTATGTTGATAATGAATCTGTAGGTGTTGGTCAATTAGCTGGAATATGCTATGTCTTTCTGGGGGTGGAATGATTTAATGGTGGGGAGATTTCTTACACCCGGTTTTTTTATGTCAGGGTTTTGATATAGTTAATTGAAAATAATGATCATATTATTGGCTATTGGGTGAGATTAATTTTGTGTTTTGACAACCATATTTTTCTAATCACCCTAATTTGGGTTCTCCATTTCTTGTTTTGGAGTTTTTGGAGAATGGTTGGTTACTTCATGATTTGGGCCAACTGTGAGCCCATTTTTAGATTTAAATGCCATATTATTTTCATCAATGAATCCATTTTTTAAACATGTTTCACCAATTAAACTTCCCACATGTCCTTTACTAAAATTTGAAAACAACAATATCTTTTTGGACCCATTAAAAATACATTATCATGGTGATTTTTGGTTACTTATTTAGGTATTGGGCCAGTCGTTGATCCCATTTCCAGTTTTAAAGAAATAGACTGTTTCTTTTATATCTAATTAAATTTTTATGATTTTTTGGTGCATCAACCTCCAATGGGAATAAAATACCCATATCCTCACTCCAATTATCGATTATACATATTTTAAGCTCATATGAGTCACGTGTTAGGGAAAAATTCTCAATGCCTCTGAAATGGTACATAATCGAAAAGATAAATTCATTCATCCATAAATCATTCCATTCATACTATTTTTTCCACAAATAATCCTTGCTTGGTTCTCACCAATATTATGAGAATCTCCATGATTTTACATGCCATTCACTATTCTCTAAGGGTGCATATCTAATGGAAGACGATGAGTTTTCTAGTTGAAAAGGAGATATTCATTATTCTATCTCCTCCCTCTTATTCCTCCTTTCATTATTTCATGGTTTTATAATATAAACTATTCATGATCGGCCTACGGTTATGTTATAATATGTTTTTATGGGATTTTTCTTCGTTTGGGTCTGGTCATCATTGGTTTTGGTTTGTAAACCCTCAGATGGTGATATTGGGTGTACATTTCCATTACACCAAGGATTTGATGTTATAAATTCACTTCACATGGCATTATCATTTAAGTTTCATCATTTTATTATTTTTATAATATGGTATATATGCTTATTATTGTTTTCCATCACTTGTATAATTCTATTGGTGTGAAATATGGTTGTTTGAGACTTGTATTGTGAAAGGTAGAGTTATTTTGTAATAAATGTGCACACCAAGTGTTTATTTAAATGTTATGATATCTTTCACAATTGTTTTGGGAGGTTTGGAACCGGATTTATGGTATTTTTTAACATGTTACAGTAGATATAATAATATATGGCATGAAATTAGTTTTTTATTCCTTTTAAAGTACATAAAATAAGTTGTTTTGTTTAAAAAGAGCATGTAATGTGTCCTGGAAATTGTGAGGTTGGCTTTTATGTGTGGTGTGTGATTTAAAAAATAATTTTTTGGATTTATAAATTAATTGGAAGAATTTTTAATGGAATTTATGGGTCCTTTAATGGATTTACAATTTTTATTTGGTTTTTCAAAAAAATGGGTTTTGATTTTCAACATGTTTTGGAAAAGGTTGCAGGAAAAAAGCTTATTTCACATCCTCATAGAAATGGTTGTGTTTTGAATACGTAACCTGGTTGTTTCAAGAGATTTAGGAATATGGTTTTATTCTATAAATGGTTTGTATAATCCTATTTAATAAAATTTAAATGCATAACTTTGTCAAATGTTAGTTTTCAAAAAATGTTAAAAAGCTCGTTTGGCCTTTCCTGAAAATAAAGATTGAGTTTTTTAGATATATTTACAGTGTTGGGTCAGTTGGTATTGTTTTATAGTTCCGAAAATAATTTTATTAAATGTTTTTAGGGAATAAAAATATGGTTGGTTATGGTATTTTTGTGGTCTTATACTTAAAAGAGTTTTTTTTAAAGAGTTTTATGTGCAAAGGCTCAATATTCTCCCTGAAATTGTTTTACGAATATTTTTAGTGGTTTATTGATTCATGAAACAAATATGAAGAATTTTTTTCAGTTGTTTCTATATTTATGGTTTGAGATTTTAATTTTTATTTGAAAATTGTATTTGGTAATATGTGTAACTTTATTGAGCACTGAAGGGAATCATGGGTATCTAGTTGGGTGGACGTGTACTAGTATGCTAGTGATCCTATGGGGTTTGGCCCTTGTTTCACGTAGAATGTATGACGATAAAAACGTAACTAAAATATCAAGATGATGATATTGGGGGCCACTAGGTTATCGTTATTATTCATACTAGTGTATTATGGGAATGAGAACGAATATTTATTATAGATACTTTCTCCCGAGATACGCGGTTCCAAGGGCTCACAAACTAACTAGTGTCGAGGGGTGTTCCCATGACCTGTGCTCATTGGCTATTTTGTACTCATTGTTGGCATATGATATGTTTAGTTGGTAAATTCATTAGTTTTTATGATTTATTTAAAAAATTTAAATTATTTAAAGCATCCCTCTTGTAAACTATTTTCATTTTGAAGCTGCACCTCTTTGAAAATTGTTACTAGCAATCTTGTTTATAAAACATGAAAGTTTTTTTGGTAATTTTTTTATATAGCATGGGACCTCATTTGGAAAACATACCTTTATATCATGTATTTAAAACATGAAATTGATGTTTAATTTAATTTAAAGGATGTGCATTGGGAATATAATATCAGGCTATCCAACTGAGTTTTAATACTCACGCATGTAGTTTTCCTCGATTTTTAGCCCTAGTGTAGGTTTCAGCTTGAGTTCGATTGCCATGGGAGATGTGTGATCATTATGATGGAGAGTGACTAGAAGGGCCACAATGAGTTAGTTGGTTATCAGGTTTGGTCCGTTGAGTTGTTGGTTTAGTTTTACTTTCACTTTCTTGTACAAATAATGATTAGATCAGTTTTTATGAAAATGTATTTTGGGCTGTCCATCATTTATTATGTTTGTTTAATTATTTATATTTGGGTGAAATCATTACCTTGTTTACTATATTTATGCCCTCAGTGCTTGTGGCCATTCCGATGGATCAGGAGTGTCTCAAGGGACTTTTTGTGGGCTGGCCTGGGTGGCCGGTTCAGGGTCGACTCGGGCTAGTTTGTGACATGATATTAATATATTGTCATTTAAGGATGTAAATGTCATAAGGGACTGATAATTTATTGTTGATAATTTTTAGAAAGGTATAAATAATTATTTAGTTTAATTTATTAAATATATTTATTATTGATTAGGAATGGATAAAATTGATGAAACTCTTGGGATAAGTAAAATTATAAGACAATATCTATATTTTTTGGTAATTTAGTGATTGTGTGGTTCTTATATAAATTATATCTATTTTGGAAAATTGTATGTTGGTGAGGATAAAAAAACATATAATAAATGGGGTAATAACCATGAAAAAGGCTGATTGATTATCAACAAAATATTCACTCTGGTGTATGTTGAGAGTGGGACAAAGACTATACACTTACAAAAAAAATCATAGGGGGTATGATTTGGTTAATAAAATTCCACTTACAATCCATAACAGAGGATTAGTTATGTTAAGGAATTTGTTTTTGTAATATTAGAGAACCCAATATGGTGAATTAAAGATGGACATGGGAGTGATGTTGGTAGAATTAAAACATAATTTAATAACATTAAAGAGTAAGACCTTTTGAAGTTGATCTTTTCATTTAATTGTCGTAAAATAATTTTTTTATAGTGTTCATTGGTCAAATTTACTCCTTTTGGATTAGATAATGGTGGGATAATGAATGAACAATGTTAGTAATGTATATCATAGGCATTTTAGATATTTTCCCAATAAAAAACCTAATGATATAAGAACATATATATGAAATATTGATAATATACCAACGCATCTATCACAAATTATGATTAAAAATATGAACCTTCTTGAGTTGTTGAATAATACAAGGAATAGAAGGAAATAATCTCATATAATTTTTATTTTATTATAAGATTAATAAAATATGATTCGCTTAAAACCATGAGATATTATAAAATATTTCACATTGAATAATTTTATTTCATCGACATTCTCTATTACGTACAACAACAAATTTAAATTACGAACGATGGACTATTAAAATATTATCATGTCACTGTAATAACCTATCCATTAAAATTGGAAGGAATGAATAGTATTAAAAAATTAATTAAATATATATACGTCTTAATGAATATAAATTTATATATTAATTATTAGTAAATAAGAAATTAATTTTTATTAAATCCATTTTATTATTCAAAAAACATATTTTTTAAAAATGGATTAAAAATATTTTTTGTAAGATAATAGTTATAATAAAATGTCTTGAAATTTTATAATGTTTTTTTGAAAAAATATTTCATTTTTGAAATCATAATATTAGAAATATATTTGGGTGAAATTATGGAATATTTATAAAAATATTGATATTTCAATAATAGTAAAAAATAATGTTTTTTTAACACCATCATTATCTTTTCATTAAAAATTAAAAATATTATTTTAATTTTACATTATTTTTAAATTATTATTATTTGTTAATATATTATATAAATTATTGTGTTTTATTTATTTTAATACCTTACTACTGTATAATTATATTTTTGGCATCAAAAACACATTTTCTTAAAAAACTGATTTTCCTTTCTTTTTTAGCAAATTTATTCAAAATAATTTATTTAGATTTTGAAATTTAAAATTAAAATATTTACTCCATGTTTTTTATTTATAGTTTTAAATATGTTAAATAAAACCTTTTTATTTCTTGAAATTATGTTTCGTAACATAAGAAAATTGGTCACAATAGTTAACGGAAAACCATATAAATAAGGATAAAAATAAAATTATATTGGTTAAGAATTATCATAATAATTCCCGTAATGATATTTTATTTTTATATATCATCCATAGTATGAAAAATTGTTATTATATGAGTATTATCATTTGGACATGATTTTGAAAATTATAATGTTTGTGTAAATTTAATGTTGGAAATCTCACTAATGTTTTTAATAAATATAATATTATTCATATAAGGATAAATAGATGACATGTTTAGTTGTGAATTATAATTTATATTCAATTTAATAGATTTCATCATGTAAATTTATTTTTAATTTATTTTGATTATATAATTACCTTAAAATCATACACAACACTAACAATGTAATTCATTAATTAATTGAAAATCATAAGGTAACAAAATATAAACATATTAAAAGGGATATAATATGAATTATTTAATTTTTCCAATGAATATATTAGTTAGATATTTCATATTTATTTTCTGTTAAATTATTATATTATAATTTAATTATATTTTAATGTATTTAATGTCAAATATTATAAATAGTGATAAAAATGGCATTAATAATACATTATAATAAATAAAATTTTATTAAAATATATGTAAAAATGAAAAATATTTTACACGGCCAAATGAAGGAGATATTGTTTAAAAATATAATATTTTCTATTTATGTGTTCTTTACTCTTTTATTAAGTCTATAGCAACACCTTAATTGAAAAAACATTGATATGACAATAATTTTTAAAAGTGTTAATGAATTGTTAAAACAAAATAATAATGGTATCAATGTGATTCCAATAGTTCCAAATTTTAATATATGGTATAATTTTGAATAATTTTCATCATATTTTTTACTTTTATCAATTTTTTACCATTTAAACATGATAATTAATTTATATTAATTTTATATTTCTATAAATTCCAAAAGTGGATATCCCCTTTATTATTACAGGGCACCCCTAATTTATATTATTTACACCACATTAATCCATATATATCAATAATAACACAAAAAGTACCTTCTCGTAATCCTCAATAATATTTATATGTTATTTTCATCCCAAAATACCAATGTTGGGATATTTGTGATTAGATTTAAAATAGTTCATTCAACGTAGAGGTAATTGCCTTAACCGACCACATTATTTTTAATTCAAAATTTTATTTCTATAAATATTTTATATTCCCAGTAAAATAAAAGAATCGGTATTGTAAATATAATTAATTTTTTATGATAATTTAATAACCTTTATTCACCCTCCTTTCATCAAATGGGAAGTGAATGTATCGATTTTTCCTTTATATGACTTATTGTATCCACATACAATACAGTTCATTTATCATCACGATATACTATGGATAGGTATATTGATGAGAAAATTATAAAAATATTATAAATATGACATTACTATATGTATTTAATGATAATATAATATATACATATTTACATTCCAATCTATTGTAAAACGATAACGTCGCTTTTTCATACATGTGGTCTACCATCTCAACAAAGTGATGCCATTCATTTTTCATTTTTTACATGGATGGAAAAAATGTCAAATTTAAGGAATATATATGATATATATGACATAATAATGATTTAATAATGTCGAATTATTATTTATCTTTCTTTCTTTCCATCTGTAAAAAAATAAATACATTGTTTATGTGTGATACAACCCACCATCTCTATGAATGTTGTAATTCGTTATTCTATATCTACATTAACAAATGACTCTAAAATTTTATATAATGAATAAATATATATATATATAGTTGATATAATCATTAATATTATTTAGATGATAGAACTATGATCAATGTACACTGACCAAATCTACCAAACTAAAACATACAAGAAAAACGAAGTATATATCACCCCAAAGTGTGATTTAAAATTAAAATTTGTTAACAAACTGGTGATAATTAGTTATAAAAATAATTTTATATGGAATAATATATATGAGTGTGGTTATTTAATATTTTTTTAATTATAATATATTTATTATATATTACTTTTCAATGTGATGGAATGAATTAATACCTATGATATTGGATTATTAGATCATATTTATTTCTATGAGAAGAAGGCACTATTTACAACTTGTTTCTTTAATGTGGTGTATATATTAAAAATTCATATATATTATAATTTTTTTTTTATTATTTGATGAGGATTTAAATATTCATATGACATATTTATTTTCTGTGTCTTATGGTCAATATTATACCAAATAATTAAAAGTTTTTATTTCTTTTATCGAGATTAATTATGATCATGTATCTAATGATTAATTCTCATGACCAACCTATAAATAAACTCATGATTATTCTTTTCCAATTTTTATTTATTAAAAATATAATTTTTGTTTCATTTCTTAGACATTAATTAGTAACTATAATTATAAATTGTATTTATGGAAAATCAAATTTATTTTTCTCTTTGGTCGAAAAACATTTTCCTTCAATATGCTTGTTTAAACTATTTTTATATTGATGTATGTTAATATTATTCTATATTTTTTTAATTTCATTTTTACTCCCTTTTTAATTTTTATAAAATATATAAAAGGATTATTATGTAAATTTTTCAAATTTGGTACTATTTTAATTTTTACAAGAATATATATAGAATGTTTTCATTTAACTTATAAAACATGAATATAATTTATTATTACAATGACCACTCATGGTTTGGGGTATCATTTACAGGATTCCATGATTATTTTTAGAGGAAATATTTTCTATAGTATGTTTATAATATTATATATTAAAGAAATATTTTAAAAATGGTAATGATATTTTCATCAATATTTTTTAAATGATCTTTCAGTTATGTTTTCATTCTTAAAAGAGTGAGAACATTGGTTTAACATAGGATATAAATTTGATATGATACGAGGGTCAGTTTTTTTTATAGAAGTTTTAATTTAATAATGACAATATTTTTTTAAAACTAATTCTTTATCCATGGATTACAATAAAATGTAATTATGAATGTTTTATGAAACCGCCTTATTTTCTACAAGGTATCTATAAATTGACATTTTATGAAAACTATTAATTTTCATAGAATCTAATTTAATAAATATTTTATTATATTATGGATCACATATATATTATTTTAATTTTGTTAATGGTGGGACCTTTTTCTCTCCTTAATAGATTGAGTATATATGGCTACCCAATGATCTAAATATGTTATGACAAAACATGTTTCCTTGTAAAAAACTTCATATGTGGATCAGGTTTTCATGACTTTATGACTATGTGTTCCCCCTTAATTCATGTACATAATAATATATATGGAACTAGCAATAATTTCCATAATATTATTTGTGGAATTTTGTTTCATGTCCATGAGATTATGCGTGGACCTAGTTATTTTCCATAAGCATTTGTGAGGGCCTGATTTTATTCCCATAAAATAATGAGTAAACCCATTTATATAAATATATGTTCACACAATTGTAAACATAATTATTTTTAAAACTCTTATGTTAATATAATATAATTCAATAATGAATCATTTTATTTTATTCCTTACTGATACATGTATTATGAACTTCCATTATTTATATCCTGACTAGAGAATATGATCTCTGATATACGAGGTATTATTTTGTGATGTTATTCTCATATTCTCATACACTTATTCGAAATTTATGCTCAAGTGAAAATTTATATATCACTTTCATACCCTTAATGAGAATCTATGCTCACCCATTATTATGTTTCATTTTCCAAGGGTTATAAAAAAAGTTATTATGTAAGGTATGCATATGAGGTTTCTAGTAATGGGAAAATTATTTGGATATGATGTAGATATTTTTTGAACATCTTTTTTATTTTTCCATTATTCTATTTTCATAAAACTAATACTTTTATGTATTGGATTGATTTTTTTCATGTTTTCAATATTTATCTAATGAGATTTAATATTTATGTACGAAATTCCTACACCATTATAGTTGGTATCATTGAATGGTTTAGTTATCCTATAGAAACTGTGATGAAAAGTATTTAATGAGAAACAATGGGAGAAATATATATATAAGATTAAATACTAATGTTTTTATAATGATCATGGATGTCATACTAAAATCCCAAGGTGTCAACAATTGAAATTATGGTGTCTTGATTTAGATATCCAATGAATTATTTTTTTGGATTATGTGGTTTTACTCTATTATTATCATTACTCACACTATGAATTTTTGTTTTATTCAATGGGTGGACCCAAAAATAATCTTGTGAAAATTAAATCTGATAGACACTTTACTGAATGTCCTCATAATCATAGAAATAGAATAATAATTGTGAAGAAATAACTTGTTAATAATTATGTTTTCGATGATAAATTACCATAATATACGTATCAAAAAAAATCATTCATTTTCCCTGTAATTTATATTTCATTAACTTTTTTGGTTTCAATCCATTATCTACACATTTTGTACTCAAGAGAGAATTATTTTAATGAAAAAATTGATTAATATCTATAAGATGTTGAAAAAAAATTCTTTTAAATTCCGGATTTTACAAAAAAAATGAAGTATGATTTTTACTAATCTCCAATGATATATTAAATTATTTTTTATACTCATTTCACTATTTAAAAAATGGTTTCAAATGAAACATCAGGTAAATTATCAAAAAATTTATATTATGACTTTTATAAAAAGCATTGTAAGGAATGTTTTATCAGAACTTATATAGAATGAATAAAATATATATCCATAATTATTACTAATGGTTTTTATTACTACATTAAATTTTTTATTTTTTATTTTAAGAAAAAAAATTCCCATATTCTATTTTAATATTTTTATTTTATATAAGTGATTTCAAAAATTGGAAAGATATTTTCATCCTGATTTTTAATGATATTTTAATAGCATTACTATACATCAATGAAAGAAACCCTTGATTTCACTTGTGATTTTCTATAGATATGATCCAATGATACCATCCTTATCATTTATCAATAAGGATTATATTTACAATGATAATATTTTTATGAAACACATTCCTTTTCAACCAGATTTACTTTATGGAAATAATGATATTCTTATAAAACCCAATTCTCATACACGATTTAGTATATTATGAATTGTTTACGAAACCCATTCCTTTTTCTGGGTTCTGATATGTTTTATGTGTTAATTCAATGTTGCTGACATATATACAATATTTATTTTGTGATGGGTGTGAACAATATCACCTTCCAATGAATTTCATAAATATGCATATCTCAAGAGTTAAATATGTTATTAATAAACCTGATTTATGCTTCATAATTTTATATGTGGTCATGGTTTTCTTTTTAATGATTTTATGTGTGGAAGTAGATTAAAATTTCATAATATTATGACTTTAGAAGAAATTCATTAACATATTAATATTAATGGGTCAGGCAGTCATTTCTATAATATTATGCATGGACCTTGTTTCTGGTCATTATGTTCTTGCAATTTCTTTATTTCATATCCTTGACATAATGAGTGAACCTCTTTATATTTAATAATGTTGACAAATTTGTATGCATGTATATTCCACAAACTCAATCATTTTTCTAATGCTTTTCTCTCATGACACATGTTTTGTTAATCTATTATGACTCATTTCTTATGAACTTTCTATCATTATTCCATGACTCAATATTATAATCTTGTACATGACTTGTATTATTTTAAAATGTAGTTGTCATATTTATATACACATATGCTAATGTTATGTTCATGTGATCATTGATATGTCCCTAATGTATCCTTATTGATCACCAGAGCTCACCCCATATTCTATCATTTTCCACAGGTTATAATGAATTTTATAAATTATCATATGTATAATAAGGGTTCTAGTAATGATGAACTTTTTGGAATTTTTTTTTCTTTTATAAACAATTTATTTATATGTAAAAGTTTATTATGTCACTATATTTATATGATTAGGGTGTGGATCATTGTGTTTTTTATTGAATATTTATCAAATAAGATGTAATAATTTTTATTTAATTCCTAGGCCATTAAAATTTAATTTATTGTATGTCCAAAATATTATAAAAGGAACTTGGAGAATTTATCAATGGTATATAAAGATTTTTCTTTTTATGAAATGGATGGAATTGAGAAACAACATACGAAGGAATAATGAAGAAAATGGGTAATAATATTAATTTAAAAGATTTGTTTCCATGTCATTAGTTTTATATTATAGTGATCACCATATATAAAATTATTTCATGAGTTATATTTAACATTAAGATAACCTTGAGTAATTTCATTCTTAAGTGATAATTATTATTTTTAGGATGAATTTTTTAAGGGGATAATGAAACTCGATGATAATTTTACTTAAATAATGTTACATAAAACCTAATGACGTCAATAGTTTTCCTCACATTAAGAAAAACAATAAAAACCCATGGGATGCAATATAATAATTAGAATGTAGAATTATAATAAATGGAGAAAATAAAAGGAGGGTAATTTTGAAATATTTTTACCATTAAAAATAAATTTCATTATAAATACAAACACACCTATGGAAATTCAATTAGAAATGATAGGTAAATAATATGATATATTTATGAATTAAAATATAATAATTATAAAATTGGATTTTATGTGAATTATCATAAGATAATGAATATATTATTAGTAAATTATATTATTGAATTGAGAAGTATTATTATACTAAATTTTTACAGTAATTGATAGTGAATATGAACTAGGATTATTATGATTAGATTATACATTTTACATTGAAAAAATTTCTCAGTATATATTTATGTTTTTATTTAAAGGTATGCTTCAAAATTATAAAATTTGAACGTTTTCAAAATAAAAATTAATTTTTTAGAATAAAAACTTTATATAATTATTAATTTTTTTATTATTATTATAAAATAAATGGGTTTAAATTTAATAGTGGAAAATAAATTTAAAAGAAAATTTAAAAATTATTTGACCTCTTAAAGAATATCAGGATGTCTAGAAAACCATTTACATCGAATAATATGTGTTTTATATTTAAAAATCTAAATATTTAAAATAATGTGTCTAATTTAGATGACATAGGATTATCTTTTAAAGAAAATAAGGAATATCTTCTAATACACAAAATTTTTACACTTTTCATTTATTTAATCGTTATTTTTGTAAAATACAGTTTTGGATTTTTAAAGCCACATAAATTTTATTTACATTATTATATTATAATATATAACTTCATCATAAAAAAATAGATTGTATTAACATAAAATAAATTTCAATGTTTGTAATAATATTTTTTCCAAAAACTGATTTTTACAACTCATATGTGATATTGTGAGGATTTATTTTTGTTAAAAATTGAATAGAACATGATCCAATGTATTATATAATTTTTATTAGTTTTTATAATTTATTTAATAAGTTCTATTTGAAGTTGTGTAATTTATAATTTTTTCATAGCTATAAACTACTTATCATGCTAAAACAAAAATTGATAAAAGTAAAAATTAAAAGAATAAATGGTATAATACAAGATAGAAACATGAATGAAAATTAATGGCATAATTAAGATAATTGATATTTGATCCCTCAATGCATTATTATTAATTTTTAAGTCCCCTTGATATATAAAAAATGATCCATCATTTTATTATATTGATATAAATTTTGAAATTTTATTCTCATCACTTATAAGAGGGAATAGTGACAATACCTACAGAACCATGAACAAATTTGGCATCACATAAACCTATACAATTTTTACTTTACCAAATAATCATATTACATCTAATATAGACTCTTGTCATATAATAATGTAAAATAACATCCATTTCCAAGGATCCTTCCATTGGATTGACCAACTCTTAAACTTGAGTAATTCTTTATTTATTTTTTTTCACTTTCACTATCCCAAATATATTATTATACTTACAAAAAATGAAATTATTGTTTTATATGACGATTGTTGTTATGAAAACATAATGAATATTAGAATCATTTTCTATTTTTTATTATGAAAAATGATACTTTCCTTCATGCATTATGTGTACTACTTCCTCCATGAAGCAGTGACTTCATTTATTCACAACCTCCTATAATCCTTGATTATATGGTTGAGATTTCTGAAAAATGTGACATATAAAATAAAATTATGAATATTTGGAAGAAAAAAATAAACCAAATTCATCCCCTCTCATTTTTTCATGAACATAAACATTAACGGTGTGTTCTGTATTCTGTCACCTCCATGTAGTATAATATAACATTTTTAATTTAGTTTCATTATTTTTATTTAAAACCACATTAACATTGATTCAAAACCATTAAAATATCTATATAATATGTTTATTATTCATTAATAATTATATAATGTAATAATTAACAACATAAATAATCAAAATCAATCATTAATTATAGTTTGTTCTTGTTTATGTCGGTGAACCCACTTAGGTAAATATTATATAAACTAAAATCATGTATGAGTATAAGAACATAACTAATATTATTATATTATTTAAATATGTAAATAATTATTCGATTTTTTCTAGAATGGTAACACTAATTATATACTTAATAATTAAGATACCATCATTTTTCATTAATTATCACCAAAACATACTCATCACAAATTTTAAATTCATGTATTTCCACCAAAACACAAAATACATGGAATTATAACATTATAAAAAATTCTAAAAAATTAATTAATTTATATTTTATTATCTTGGACTGATGATCATTAAGAGAATAATTAATAAAAACACATCTATTATGAAAATAGTCTAAAATGATCACAATTACACACACCTAACATTGAAAATGTATAATAATAAATATAAATACAGAGGATTGTTTTTCATGAAAAAATCATGAATTCCATCCCACCAGGAATTTAACCTAGTCCAAGACACATCCTGAAGGGAATTCATGACCCCCACACACTAAAAAATAGTTCCAAGAATCAATTTAATCACCGTGGGAATTATTATTTCCCATATAATGTTAGATAAAATGTTTAGATAGAACAAACTAATTAACTAATAGTGTCTAAATAACATTAAATATATTAACTAATAAAAATAGAACAACCGCATAAAAAACCAAAAAATTAAAGGCTATAAAAAACTGAAACAAGGCCAATGGAAACTCAATATCATTATGAAATCAAGGTCACCACCATCCACCAGGTTGTGAGGTCAAATGATCATTAAGTAACCACCATAAGATGCATACAATTCATTTCCCCAAATAATACAATAATTAATGTTTAAAATAAATATATAAAGATTGTTTTTTTTTCATTATAATAAACAATAATGATTTTTTCTTTTTGAAACACTACACACCACATCACTAGTTTTCAAAGAGGGTTTTTTTATTATCAAAATTCAAATCCCAAACCAATTTCCAATCATGGCTATAAACATATATTCAAAAAATAAGCATGAAAATTAAAAATAAAAAGAATAATATCAAACATGAAGCATATAAATAAATATAAAATATATATAGAGTATCTATGGTTTTCCCTTAATCATCCCTAGGTAAATACTAGGACATATATGAGTCTGAATCACCTGTCGACATATGGTACATCTCCATGGTCAATATTCAATTGGTGGCACTAAATTTCCCAATCCAATGAAACATTCCACCAATCCCTATCAATTAATAGCAGTATCAACCATTATAATCAGGGTTGAAAAGAAATAATTATGTGATCCTACAAAAGAATCATAGGAATCCAATTGTGATGATACACTATGTATGCATGAGGCCCTCACATGTGTGACTCACCATACTATCCATCACGATACATACCTACCACAGACACTGAAACCACAAACATGATAACCCATATAGAGAAATCCTATATGGGGGTTCACATCATACAATATGTAATTCATATGTGAGAATTGTGCCATAACGTTTTGTTGTCTAATAAAACATTTTTTAAAACAATAAAAGATGCAAAAAGGGAATTTTATCATTCAAAATCACTTTTAATTTCCAAAAATCACTCATTGTGCCTTCAGCACTGTGAATTAAAATATATCTCATAAATTCTCTATACAAAATTACATAAATTATAATCCCTTCTTTTACATTCATAATTCGAAACATGCACTTACTTGTTAAAACTAATTACATTTCCCACACCATTTTCAAAACAAACATGAAAACATACACAATATATAATGTTTTAAAATAGGCCCTCACACCATGAATAAATAAACCATTTTTAATGATTCATTTGAGAAATAAATTTTCAAGTAAAAACACCATCGTAAATATCTGTCTCTAATTGAATACACATCCATGTGTCCACCTCACACACCCATGGATGTGCCAATATCTAATGGTAGACATTACTATCATTTAAATCAGTGGAAGAAATATTTTTTAAGAAAACCTAAATTCCATTAAAATTACACATGGATTCATGAAATTCTAACATTAATATTAATCATTCTAAAATTAAAAAATTCATTTCAAATAGAGTTAACCCAAACCACTATACCATAATGACACATTCCCACAACACATCAAGACTAATATATGGTTTCACCATGTATTCAAAAAAATTCAAAGGAAAAAATACGACAATAAGAGCTTATGATCATTTCATGAAAATAAATGACATTTTATCCAAAAATATTTATGCATATATACATAGTCATTTTGAAATAATCACTTTGGAAATGATTTTCTAAAATTATACAAACCCAAAAGCAACATAATAATCTTAAAAAATGAATCACTAATATTAGAATCAAACTTTTAAATTAATTGAAATCATCCAATAATCTATGGATTTCATTATAATGGAAGCAAATGGAATCACCTACCTCAAAGGAGTACAGATATGAAGAAACTCATAAATAATGAAGAATAAACCCAGAAGAACAATCTGTATGCCATATATCTAAAAAAACACAAACCAAAAAACCCTAGATTTTATGGTTTGATCAATATTGAAAACCCCAGTAATATGGGAGATAGTCTCAATAGGAAGAGTATTGAATGAGAAGAAGAGGTGATAATTTTACAAAACCATAAAATCATACGCTCAAATTTTGAGTATGCAACTATGTAGGAGGAGGATCCATGTAAAATGGGGTCTTGGCCCCCCTTTGTGAAAAAATAACAAATATGACATGGGGATGGTTTTTTGTAAAAATAAAGGGATAATATTGTTTAATTATAATATTTAAAATACTATAAAAGCTCTCATAGATTGGTTTCATGGGTTTCTAAATTGTGTGCCATCCATGATCACTTTACTATCCATAGGGGACATCCCACAAGGATTTGACACATTGTTTCCAATCAATTTTCCATCTATGTCCAACTCCACAACCCAAAAATGACTCCACACCACCTCATTTCTTGGGTGAGGAACATATTTTTCTCAAACAGTGTGGAAACATTATTCCAGAATAAAAATTCATCTGAATCCTCCAAAATGAAAAAACAATTAATATGGGGTCAACAGAAACCTCAACCAAAAGGATCCAAAGTATTGAAAATAATACAATAATATAATATCCAAGATTAGGGTGTCTCAATTTCTCCCACCACAAAATAAAATTCCCCCAAAATGTCACACCACCTAAAAATAAACAAATTATTGTTCATTTCAATATCAAAACACATTAAAAAGATGAACCTTTGATAGAAATTTCTCTCCACCAGTGACACCAAACAGAAAAAGTGGGAACCACAACACAATAATAAGGGGAATACATGAATGGTTCTCCCAACCACAATAACTCAACAAAAACCACCTAGAAAACTAGGAACATATACAAAATTATTAATACTAACCCTGAAACAACCATATCATGAACATGAACTCCAAACACAACTATCCCAAACACTTGTTCCTATGGGAAAGAAAACCACCACTGGAAATAGAAATTATTGAAATAGCTAAAACTCCCATCATAAAGAGTTAACCTCATGAATGAAACTCAAACCAAACTATGAACATGAAAAAAAATCAATCAATTCATTAAAAATCAAATATAACTAACCCAATAATGCTAAAACCAAAATTGTAACATAGAAGGGATATGACCACTTAATGATAAACAAATGATTCAAATAGCCACATTCATAAAAACATAAACACTTAGATTATAGAAACAAAATTCCATCATACGTTTACAACTAAAGAATGAACTTAAAATAGTGACATAATGGACAATAATAAATCTCAAGACACCATCACTTCTAAACAGGAGATAATAAATAGGTCGAGGATCTCCTCACCCCTGGAGATTATGTTTTTGTGCATGAGCTTCACTCCAAGAATGTGCCTAGAGACCTAATGACTGAAGAATATAATTCCACATTGTTAGGAACTATCATACTTCGATCATAACATGATATTTAGGAAACTATTACTACAAAACTTATCCATATGAACCCATCATCTTCTAGTATATTATGTTTTTGGAGTATTATGAAAAGATGAACCTGAATTTTTATAATGACCACACCACTAGCATAAAACAGAACGGCCTGACAAAACCGATTACAAATAAAACGGATGAGGAATTTCAGTAATATGATCATATATCACACACCACTCTCCATATGTTAAACCCTCTTGAAAAAAAGACACTTGATTTCCATCATCTTACTCTTCTTAAATCAAATTACTGAAAGTAATTCCACCAAATTCTCAAAATGAAGATCCTTGAAGGGGAGAACTCACTCCATGACCTCTATATGAATACCCCTCAATGAAAAGAGAATCCATCAATAGGTCATATGACACCACCTTCGGAGAAAAGGAAACCATCTCCTTGAAGTTTTCAAAACAAGCCTTCGCCATCCACTAGCCTTGTTGAATACTTAAGACATTTTATATTTTCTTCATCTTGGCCTCCTTAGGTATAAACCATCAGGAAAAGATAGACATAAAATTAATAAATTTCATCTACACATGCCTCAAAGGTGGGGAAAGAAACTCCCATTAAATCAAATAATGTCCTCAAAACATTCCTAGAATAGTATGAACTCAAAAAGAATTGAGAGTTTCCACTGATCTGAAGACATATAGAACATCTTCAAGGCACCTTACTGCCAGTACTAAACCTCCATCATAGCGGTAGATAGGAAAAATTCCCAAATAATTTGAAACTGGGAATGAATCATTATAAACATTGGGAAATTTTCATGGTATCATATTCTGTTCATCACGAGAAACACACTACTAAAATCAATATAAGCCTAAGAAAAATCTGAAAGAACATGTCAAGAAAAAACAAAATGCTCACAAGTAAAATACATACAAACACAACCAACTTTCACCATATAAAAATTCACCACATTATTTTATATTTGAAAAACTAACAAATCCTAGAGACAGTGTCCAAACAAACCAATTTTTAATCCAAATTCAATCCCCCAAAATCATTTTATCATTAAAATTAATATTATAAGAAAATATCAACCATTCATGTCAATTACCCACCTATGGAATCCTATTATCCCTCATATATGTGTCAATAAACTTCTGCATACATCATCAACAGATAAGTTCCAACATGCACTATCTATACTCTACCACACATATGGGACCATTCACATGGAGTACCAAGGGTCATGCTTACCATTTCACCATAAAATCCTACGAATTCATCAAACATTCTAATAAAAACCCATTTAAATGAAATTATTTTAGTTTCAAAAACATTTTTCATTTAAAAAACATACTGGTATCATCCATGACTGATACAAGACACATCTTATGATAACAAAGACAACCCGAATTAATAGTTTATGTGGAAAAACCAGAATGAGGAACTAGTCTCCATGCATAAAATATTGAAATGGTTAGTGGTTCATACAAAAAATAAGAATTAATAAATAGGCAGAACATGAACCCTGAACATAGACCCCACATAGGCAATTACACAATATGAAATTACGACATGACACTAGATCTCCTCCCTTTGAATTTCTCAATCCAATGAAAACGAAATAAACTCAAATACTGGACTACCCCTAGAAACTTATGGATCACATCATGCACGAGTTCTTGGCCCTCTTCCAGTAACTACCTCTAGAGTCCTAATAGTCCTAATATCCAGTCTACCTAACACCCAAAATAACAATTAAACATAGTTTTGATACCATATTTTCATGAACCATGCATAATTCCATCCAAACTGGATTCTGACTTGGTTCGAGACATGGCCAGAAGGGAATTCACGGTCCCCACAGGATGGAAAGTAGTGTCAACATTTAAATTTATCTCCAAGGGAATTATTTTTTTCCAAATAATGAATGATGAAATTAATATATAGAAACTATAATAAAAAACAACAATGATCAAATAACATTGAATATATAAATAAATCTACACACAAATAATGTAGGAGAAAAACATAAAAACTAAATGGTGAAAACCAAAAAAACTGAACCAAAGGATACTCTATCTCTTTATAAACTCATGGTCACCACCATTCAAAATAGATGCCTTCTTCCACGGAGAGGGCACAAACTAGATATTTTAACATGAAAAATAGCACTGGACTATAAATAATGAATGGTAAAAGTAGGGTCTCAGTTTAACACCTTTGTAGGTAACCACCACAAATTCTATAAATCCTTTTTCAAAAAAATATTCCATTAAAATTTTTTTTAGAGTTGAGTTTGAAGATTTTTTATCTAATTTTAATAAAAAGAACATCTTTTCATTTTTAATAAACTGCACACTATATTTATATTTATTAAGAGGGATTCCATTATCAGAATCCAAATCCCAACCAAATCCCAAACACAAATATACTGATCTATTATTAATATTAAACAACAAATAAAAACTAAAAATGTATGATTTCAATCATGTTCCAGATAAATAAATAGAAATATATATATATTAGCCATGGGAATTTTATATACATACTTAGAGTGATCCCTAGACGTACTCAAATCAGACACACCTGTCGGGATAAGGTGGAGCTCTATAGTCTATAAATAGGTGGCCACCCTAAATAGACCAATCCAGTTCCATGTCCCCCCAATACATATCATGTCAAGGGGTTATCAACTGATTTAATTATGGTATACATGAAATCATCACTCAAGCCTCTAGAATATGCTGAGGAAGCCCATAGAAAATATACACTATGTAAGTAGGAGGCCCTAAAATGCCTAACTCACCTTATCTTCCATCACCACACATGAATACACTGAACAATGAAACAACCTACATGATAACCCATATTTGAAAATAATCTATTTTGGTGCACATCATAAGAATGTTCATTTATAAGTTCTAACAGTTTTGTCTCATCATGTTGTCTTATAAAACATTTCCCAAAAACAATCTAGAATTTGAACCCAGAATTTTCAAACGGAAAACCACTTTTCATTTCCCTAAGGTTCCAACTAGTCTATCAAAACAATGAATAAAAATATATTATAGAAATTATCTAACCCATTTTTAGAGAATCAATAATCACATTTTTACATGAATTGTGGCCAAATGATCATTACATGTCAAAACCAATTGTGCTTCCAACCCCATTTCTAGAACCAAAATGAAAACTTATAAAATACAAAAAGGTGAAAAACATGGCTCTCATACCAATTTAAATAGAAAATAAATCAAAGTATCATTTTAGAAACAATTGTGCAATGAAAAAAGTCATTTTAATGTGCCATATTCAATTGATTGCACGTGCGTGTTTTCACCTCTTCCACAAATGGATGCAAAAGAATCCAATTAAACCCTTGACTGTCCCCATAATCATATAAGGATCATTTTATTAATAAAAAAACTTTATTTTAATCTAAAATATGTCTTCTTATGATATGTACACCATCTGTAATCATTCCAATAGCAGTAAAATCGTACTGAAGCATTTTACCACAAACCACTATAATATAAAGATGAATTAGACTAAATAATCAAGCCCAATTTATGGTTTCACTTGTGATACCATAATATAACAAATTAAAATTATCACAAAAATAGAATAATACCATTTTTAGATATTATTAATCATTTTATCAAACATTTTGGGTGTGTATATACATAGACATTTTTAACGAATAACATTGGAAACCATTTTTTACATGTTCTACCAACCCCATAACAACATAATAATTTAAAAAAATGCATCAATAGCATGTGAATTATATTTTAAAATGAATTTAATCTGTAATATAATCAATGGATATCATCAGAATGGAAATGGACCGAATCACCTTCCTTAAGGGAGTTCAGATGTGACGAAACTCTCAGAGAAGGAAAAATAGTCCCAATGAAAAATCTACACACCCTATATCCTAAGAAACACCAACCAAACAAAAAACCCTGGATTTTGTGTTTCATCCAATAGAGAAATCCCCAGCCAAAGGGAAAATATCCCTAGAGGGAGAGAGGAGAAGTAGAAAAACAAGATATAACTACACATAACCCAGAAAACATACCCTAGAACAATTATGATGCACCATGGATGTGGATGATCCAAGGGAAGATGGGTCTTGGGTCTCCATGATTTTCCAAATACAATTAAGATGAAGGTGGACTAATTTTGTTAAAAAATTATTGGAGATATATTGAGGAATTTTAATATGTCAAATTTCTTAGTAGATCCCATGGTTTGGCATTAGGGTTTGCTAAGTCATACGCCAATCGTTTACTCCTCACTGTTCATAAAGGACATTGCGCATGGCATGGACATATGATTTCTAAACCACTCCTCAACCATGAGAAACATAACTAACAAAAAATGAAACTCAGAATCATGGTTTCATTGGCAATGTCCACTCTCTTACTATGAGAAAGTCGCGTGCTCGCCAAACAATAACCTAAAACATCCATAATTCTAATTATTAAATCGAGATCAACCTAAACAACAACCAAAATGATCTAAATTAATCAAGGGAAAAAACAAGTAATATCCTATTTTTTGGTGTTACATGATTATAAATATTGTTTATGAAATTAAATGGATATAAATAAAATAATTAAATAGTTTATTATGATAGTTATTTTTTTATATATGAAACTCAAATGTTGTTATGGAAGTCATGAATTTAAGAAATGGTTTTATGTATCAAATGTTCACCACATGATAAATATTTATTATTATAAAACATTCCTTTATTATAATTATTAATATACTAAACCCTTATAATTTTGAACCATTTTCCAGTAAATATTAATGGTGTTAATGTATCAATTGAGATGAGATCTTTCATGTGATTTTGACTATAATGTTTCAATGTTTTTGAAGGGTTTATTTGTCTCTATATTCAAATAGACGAGGCATTATTGATAATTTGCATCATAATTTAGTTTATATGTTTTATTATTAACCCGATTTCCTTAAATTTTTAAAACATCCTCAATTTCATAATATTTTAATGTCTATTTATATTTCTTCCTTTCAATATCCCTTTATTATAACATTACCAATATTGTGAGAGTTTCATCATGAATGTCATTTTAGAAATAGTCTTCTTTTGAAACATAATCCATATAGGTAATTTTTATTCTCTTATCACTAAAAAAATGTTATTTTGATATCCTATGGTCTTTATTGGTTGTTAATTGTCATCTCCCAATTTTATTTTCCCCTAGGATCTATACATACAGATTTTAAGGAAACTAACACAAAAGATTCATCTCTATCAGTTCTTACTTTTTCTATGTCAATATTCATTAGATGAATTTTTTTAATGTCTTTATATATCCCTCAATAATTGAATATGGTCATTTTATAGAAATTACCTTATTTATAAAGGTAAGGTTCGTGTTTTCATTATATTGAAAAACATTTATATTTAATATTATCCTAATGAACATTTATTTAACATATATTAGTTATTTTATATGAATATTTCTCTAACTATTTTTTTCTTAATTAAATGTTAATCATACTTTTCAGAAAATATATATTTTAAAATTACATCAAAATATCACAGATGTTTGTTAATTCCAATTTTTTTTTCTGAAACTCTGAAATTGTTTTTTTATCTATTCTATTTTTTCTTCATATTTCTTATTATTGTACCACTATATTCATAAAATGATACCAAATAATTAATTTATATATATTTATTATGTTGTTTTTATAAAAAATAAATGAACCAACACTAAATTTTTCTAGAAAAATTATACTCTATTATAGGGATGATTTTGTTCACAATTACATTCCTATGTTAACACTATATATTTTATTCAATTGAAATAAGGTGGCTCAGATAGATTTCCGGAATCAATTGATTGGAGAAATTTATGACTAAACAATATAGCCCGTTGACTATATAGTTCAATTTCAAGGTATGATTACATTAAATCTATTCAAAATATGGATAAGGGAAATTTTAAAAATATATATATATATATATATGTCATAATGATATGAATTTTTAATATCTAATTTGAAAATTATATTATATATTTTTTATCGAAACAACTTTTTTATTTTGAGATGTTATGGTTATTTTTTCCTTGTTATTAAGTTGGGGAGAAGAATTAATAGTCCATATGTTTTTATCTCAACATGGATGTTGGTTGATATTTTTGAGATGTTTCCATGTATCGTAACATTTATTCATTACATAATATGATGAATAAGTTTAACTTATTTATTTATGGGTCAGGCCAGACTTTGATAGAACCATTATTCATCAATAGGAATCATTGGACAAACTATCTTGGGTATTTTTATTTATACATTCTCAAAATAAGATATTTTTTGATATATGACCCTCATGGAAAAATCGGGATGTATTGGATTATGGTAGGGAATTACATTTTCAAAATTTTGAATACCATCACTAGGAACCTATTTATTTTTATTCATGTTGCCATTCCATTTCCAATGTCATTCATGTGTATATTATGTTATCAATTTCAATTTATTATAGAATTATTTTTTTATTTACTATCCCTACCATGTTATTTTTCCCATATTCTTTACTCAATTGTGGTATTTTATTTTTATCATTTATGATTACCATTACTAAGCCTTTAATCACACCCCTTATTCTGTAAACATATTCTTAAGTTGTGATGAAAAGTAATTAAGTAAATTATTATATTAGGGTATCTTATGCGGAGAAATTTTGTGAGATTCTAAAAAAATTATGGATTTATTAGTTTTTTATATAGTGGAAGGAAAATTTCCATTTGGTGAGAAAAAAAGGGCTTTATTAGGTTAGTATTTTACATAAATATCTAAATTGATAAACCAAAAGTTTTGGGGAATTATTATAATATAAATTTTTTTTATGTAATATAATTATGGGATGGTTATGTCTTGGAATCTATAGTATGTATCAATGATATTATGTTACCTATGTTTCTTTAGTATTGAATAAATGTTTGAAGGCCTTGGAAACTATAATTTTATTAGTACAGTGGAGGATGTTAAAACTCTGTATTCTAAGAATTAATTTTAAAAAAATATTTCTATGTTTAAAGTTACTATGGAATTAACATTTCCCAATTGGACCATCCTCCACCTCACTAATGTGGGATGCGATAGATCCTTGTGTACTACCAAGGGATATATTTATAAGATATTAGGGAAATATATCATGAGATATATCAACAACTATAGTATCGATGTAATACATACCTCTGGGAATATCCTACGCCGATAAGTATTTTTTTTGTAAATAATTTATTTCTACATGTGAAAATTTCTCAAGAAAAACAATATAACCCTTCGACTAGTTCATCTCAAAAATGCAGAAATATATTTCGAGAATGATCTATCCACCATTCTCCCCCAATTTATTATGTTGATTACCATTAATGAATTTCATGGTTCTGGAATCCTATTTAATATATATAAATCATTAATTTTTTATTTAATATCTAATAATAAATATCTGATGATAACACAATGTAATAATTATAAACAAGCCAAATTATGAAGGAATTTGGTGAGGTATTCAAACCATTCAACTGTCATTGAAGTACAACAAAATCCTTCACAACTAGACTTAGTTATCACCTGCAAAAACAATATAGATTTAATAAATTATATTTTTCTAAAGGTAATTATATTTCTCTATTTTAAAAACAAATTTATATTAATTGATAATTAGAGTTTATTTACTCATTGGTTCCCCAATCTATGAAATGAAACAATAATACCATTCGAAAAGGTGTAATATATAACAGTTGGGGTACAATGTATCCTTAATAATCATTTGTTGTCATCCCGAATATATTGGTGATATAGGTGGAAAATTTATATAGATATTTAATGCAAGTATTATATAGTTAACATCATCGAACCTTTCATTTTCGTTGTCCATAGTAGTAGCTTATTCCACTCTAAATTTATAGTATTTTGGGTTTCCAATATATTAACATTAGGATAAACTGTTGGAACGATAAACTAGAAAATAAATTTACATAGATCATCAAATGAAGTTGTTTTGAAAACAATATATTATTGAATGAGATTTTCTTGTGAACCAAAAATGTTAATTTGACAATAATTGAATACATTAGGTGATTCACAAAAAAGTGTGTATATTGATAGATTGTATTTGGGTTTCATGGAAGGGGATTCCTATTGAAATCATTATATTTTTATTTGGATAGAGACTTGAATTTATATTCCTTCGATTACTAATTTTTAAAATTAATCATCACTTTGGAATTTGTGGAAATCCATCCTAGAATCATATTTTATTTAATTATTTAAACATGTCCATATAATTACACCCATTAAACTAGGTGTCCCAGAGCACACCTATTAGAGAAAAAAAAATTTATTTCATATATAATTGAATGTCTAGATGATACATTTTTGTGATTTAGATGGACCCATGAGACATACTTATATAGTCCTAGTACTAAAATAATATGACCCTCTATCTGTAGAGAAAAATAATGGAACCTGAATGAAAATTTCATCGATGAGGTGTATGTATTGAAACGTGAACCATTAAAATGACACATTACATTTTTTTCACATGCATTTTTGGAAGGTGTGGTGTACCATCTCCCATAGGATTAGTCCACACATTATCCTTATTGATTAATGATAATTGTTTCCCATTGATAATGGATACCCCACTCTACCCACTTTGTAAAGTTATATTACAAAAACCCTTCCCCATAAAAAAATATGAAACAAAAATTAAAATAAATTTAAAATATTTACAATTATATCAATTCCCCATATTGTTAAATATTTAAAAACTCATTTTGAAAATAAAGAATCATACTCCTTATGAATGAACTTTCCTTAATATAGGTATCTCTCGATTTGAACCATTATATGGTAGGGTGAAATCAATTTTGAATATATATATATTTGGACATTAACTTGAAAATATAACTCATGTTATCAGTTGGATTCATCCTATAGAAGTATATTCAAATTCATTAGTTCTTCATGAACACCTTCAAATCATTATAGCCTTATTTAACATATCCTTTAAGGAATGATTTTTATTTATAGTCATATTACTTTTGTGTAAACCCTACCCTATACCCATATAAGTGAACCAATAAACTGATACCTTGTTCAAACACTTGTTTGAAATCCTTTTTTATAGACATTTAAATAACAAACATTCATTTTCTAATAGGAAATAAATACATTTCCATAGGTTGTAAAAAACCTTTTTTTATCCGTCACACATTTGATAAAACATCCACCATTAAACTTATAAATTCAAAATTACCACATGTTATATTAAGGTATTATTACTGGTTAATTGTTTTTTCATTGGAGTGTAAATGGAAGGAAGATAATTTACATTAAAAAATCAATGAAATATAAAAAACAAATAATTTAAAAATAAAATCATTTTTATTTGACAAATGATGAACTGTAAAATTTTATCTATTTTAATAATTTAGTGTCAATGATGATTGATATATTAAGTATAAAATATATTATATGTTTTTAATTAATTCATATTATGAATATTAAGGTAATAATGGTGAAATTCAATAATGTAAATATTATACAAACACAATTGATAAGGATATCGTTCAAATAAAATAATGTGACCAAATATCTCCATGACACAATTTGGGAGATATTCATTATTAAGACATTCAATTAGTTCAAATATAAAATGAAGAGCCTACCACACATGGATTTTTTATTAACTAATGAACCAACTCCCATGATTTCAATACATACCAAAGAACAACATACGTTTCCTTTTAATAATTAATACATGAAACCAGCTTGATGAAGAACCCTCATTTTTTATGTTGTGAGAAGATACCCATATATTGTAGTTATGAGAACCTTAATAAAATGATCTGAGAATAGAGATAAGTTATTATTGAATATCATTTAATTATTTTGTATTCTATATATATACGGATATATAATAAAGGGGAATATGTATATAATGGTTATGGTGAAAAAATATTATATGATTAAAATAATGGATGTATCTTTGAGAGGTGGCCATAGAGATCACTAGAGATTATTCATCCATACATGGAGAGAATTTTCTAACACATCTATTTTAAAAAACAAAGAAACGGTGATTCTTTATTGGTATCCCCAATGTCGTCACATAAAATTATGGAATTCTATGGGTCAAAATTGTATATTAATGAGACAAGTGGGACCTTCTCTAGAAATCATAACTGATTCCACTGATCTTTAGGTTAGATTCTACCGGATACCCCATAGCCTCCACTGAGTATCTTTTGGATTACCTGGCTATTACTACTTCTAGAAAAATCTCACAAAGTATATGGTTCCCCTCCACCATTTTTTAGGGGACAACTTGTTCCAATGAGAATTCCTTATATGCCACTATCTATTTTGTGTAATTACACTGTGTAGCTAGTGATAAATTATAGGAATATAACACCACGTTAATTCCTAAATTCCTTCATTTTTATTATATAAAACATCTAAATTCCGTCCACGATATAAAAAATTCGATTAATACTCAATAATAATTATTTAAAGATCATCATGAGTATTAAAAAATTTCAATATGTCCTTGAATTCCATCAATTGATTATTTGAAACAAAAATATTTTAAATTCCATTGATATAACTGAGAATAAATTAATGAAATTAAGATAAACATAAAAGAGTATTAGTGATATTGAAAATCCAAGTGGGATAAAGTGGTACAAAAATGTCCACCATTTTTATAACATGAAGATCATAATGTTAAAATGTATATTATGTGTAAATATATAGTGAAATAAGTAATCGTAGATAATATAGCATGCTTCAACAGTAAAATAAATATATCCCCCCAAAACAGTGAAATATCTCAAAAACCCTAAATCTTTCCCCAATTTATGATTATAAAAAAGTAAAAAATGGAAGGGAAAATAATATAAAATAATTCCATTAAAAAATAATGATGTTTAATGAATTATTTTAGCAATAGATTTTAATGAAAAATTATTCTTCTAAATATATAAATCATTAAGAACGTTCCGAGACTCGGGGGTAAATGTGAATAAGTACATAAAAACTCCACCTATATAAAAAGTAACATACAACCTAGTAAGAAAATATGTTAAATGATTTGGTAAAAATTTTTAAGGATAAAATAAATTGCATATTGAAAAATAAATTTAAATATTTATGATAACAATTTATTTAAACTATAAACTAAAAATACTGTAATTTAAGGGAAATATATTTCAACATTAAATGAAAATGATTAATTGAATAAATTAAAAAGAAGTAATTGATTGAAATAAATTAAAACCCAAAGTAAAAAAAATTAATAAGATTCAAATGACCAAATTTTCAATTTAAATATAAAAATTTTGAGATATTATGAGAGAGGATATCTAGAAATTAATTACAAGAGTGAAACTAAAAATATTGAAAATAAATTCCCATTATAGGTCCTGGTTGATGTCCAAATATTATTAGAGAATAAAAATTTATAGGTTCCACTAAATATGGATAATCAAACAATTAGTACAAGATAGATACATTTGATCATTCATTTCAGGGGTTGAAAGAACCATTTTTATTTAGATCCCACTGAATAATATGTTGGTGAAGATTTGAGGAATAGGTATAAAAAAAATAAAATGATAGGAATAGAACACCACATTAATAAGGGATAGAACACCACATTAATTAGGAATACAACTTGTTCCAAAGGTAATTCCTTATATGCCACTGTAGATTTTGTTGAACTACACCATGTAGCTAGTGATTCATTATATGAATAGAATAACATATTAAATAACATGAGGATCATAATGTAAAAATATATATTATGTGTAAATATAGAGTGAAAAAAGTAATCATATATAATATTTCATGATTCAATAGTAAAATAATAATATCCCCCAAAAACAATGAAATATATAAAAAAACCTAAATCTTTTCCCCATTTATGATTAATAAATGTAAAACATGGAAGGGAAATAATATAAAAAAATTCATTCCATAATAATGATGTTTAATGAATTATATTAACGATAGATTTTAATGGAAAATCCATATTCTAATAATATAAATCATTCAGAACATTCATAGGCTCATATGGGTAAATGTGAATAATTACAAAAAAACTCCCCCTATATAAAAAAATAACATACAACCTATTAAGAAAATATATGAAATGATTTGGTAAATATTTTAGAAGATAAACTAAAATTCATCATGAAAAATAAATTTAAATATTTATGATAATAATTTATTATAACTATAAACAAAAAATATTGTAATTTTAGGGAAATATATTTCATCATTAAATGAAAATTATTAAGAGAATAAACTGAAAAGAATTAATTGAAAGAAAAAAGTGAAAACCCATAGTTAAAAAATAATAAGATTTAAATGAAAAAAATTTCAATATAAATATTAAAAATTTGAGATATTATGAGAGATTATTTCTAGAAATTAATTACAACAGTTAAACTAAAAATATTGAAAATAAGTTCCCATTATAGGTCAGGGTTGATGTCCAAATATTATTAGAGAAAAAAAATTTATGGGTTGCACCAGACATGGATTATCAAACAATTAATACAAGATAGATACATTTGATCAATCATTTCAGGGGTTGGAAGCACCATTCTTATTTATATTCTACTGAATAATATGTTGGTGAAGATTTTAGGAATAGGTATGAAAAAATAAATCAATTACCTTTATTACTAGAATTAGATAATACTGTTTTTTAACAAAAATATGTTTACATTCATTAATAATTTTAGAATAATTTCGGGTAAACTTTGGTCTTCTATATTTATCATTTTTATAGCCCCATTCATAAATTAATTTCCATGTATCATAAAAATGTATTAGAAACATGTTTTCAGAAATACCATTCAAAAAAATTAAATTTCTCTATGTTATGGCACTATTTGAAAAACCAAAACCCTGATTATTTATTTTAATGAATTGATATCCAAGGATCATTTGATTTTTTATTCATCATTGATTAAACATTTAAGAGTTCTTATGATATCATTTTTCTAAATTTAATTTCTTAAAACTCTTTTTGATTTTTAAATTTCAAAATCAATTTATTTTTTCATTTAATCAAAAATCCATTTCATTTTGAATATTATTTTTATCATTCTAAATTAGATTTAAATTCATATAAAAATTCTCATATTTGGAAATATTTCCTTGATTACAATTAAAAATTTTATTTTCTAAAAAATAAGAGAAAGAATATGATAATGATGGAGAGGAAGTATAAGATTATCAATGAAAAATGTAATGATGTGGAGAGTGAAAAATATCATATTCACATACCGAGACATGATCCATGAGGCATTATGGAGTAAACATAGTAGTTCGATTTCTTGAAATATATTTCTCTGTTGCACTATAAATTAAATCTTTTTATCATTCATACATTTCATATACTTTTTTTATGGAATTATATAGCATGATTCATAAGGATATGTTATTTATGTTCATCTTGTTCAATTTTTTCAATATTCTCATTAACTTTTCAATATTGGATAATTATTAGAGTCACATTAATAATAATCTTTATCATGTTTTACATGACAATGAAAAATTATTTTCGGTTCAAAATCTCCCTTCACTTAATTATCATATTTTCTCAATATTATTATTTCATATGTCTATATAGTGGCCATGACTTCTTCAAGTGTCATACTATTTATGTCTTTACACTCTTCTTTGGTTATCACTTTTCAAGTCCAAGAGCTAAGTAAATTCCATAGTATTATCTTTACATAATTATTTATAGGTAAATAATAAAGTAGGTATTTTATAATATTAAAATTTTAATTAAATATGGTGATCATATTGGTAATCAATTCATTTGATGCATGAAATATCTCTAAATGTGTAACCGTCTATGATGTTAGGATATATTACCCTTCAATTAAATTTCATTAATGTCATTCCATGTATGAAACCCTAATTTTAAAAAGTCAATTATAAAATACTAAAATATTATTATGTAATTATTTTATCATTTTTGAAATCATAATGTTAATATTATATAATATTGAAAATTCGGCATTTTCTGAGAGGGTTTATTGTAAGTGAATAGTGAAAATACAAATTTGTGTCACACTTTTATTTATATTAGATGAATAAATAAACATAACTATTAAAATTAAATATTAAATGATCATAATTTTAATTTATTTATAAATATTATATTTAATAGCATTTCAATAATTATGATACTAACTTTTAGTATAAGTATATTTTCAGATATCAAAGGGAAATTTTTTTAGAAAACCGATGACATATTATTTTTTGGGATTATTTTAAATACTTTTTTTCTATATATATGATATTAATTTGATAAAAATGAATCCATATTTAAAATTAGGATGGTTAAATTTATTGAATTGGTAAGTTTTATTTTCTTCATTTTGAATATTAATAGTGTTTAAATTTATCACCATAGTTAAGGGTAAATCGAGTAATTAATGTTAAAATAATTATAAGGCATTAAAAATATATCAAAATATGGGCATTATTTATTTTTATGATTATTTTTTTTCTGAAATAACAATTACAAAAAAATATATATTCTTTTTCCCATTTAGCTTTGTTTATGATCTTTATAATATTTAAGTAAAGGATAATGTCAAAAATATCATTCTCTTTGTTTTAATATCTGTAAAATATATTTACAAAGAAAAAAAACATGAGTTTATTTATAAATGGTTATTTTAAAGATGAAATTATTTATTTCTCATGATATTTAAATTTTTATTTTATAGTAATTTAATATCTAGCTTAAATTCTTAATCAATGCTGAAAATGATTATATTCAATTAATAGAAAATATATTAAATTATTTTTATAAAATGAAATGTTATATATATTAGATTAATAATAGTTTTCCAAAAATTTTATATATAAATATTACCTTTTATGTATGTGTCAAATGATTCAATTATAATTCGATATTTTTATTAGTGTATTTAATTTTAATTAATTTTGTATTATAAAATATATAATTAAATGTATTTTATAATAAATAATATTTTATTAAATCATAATGAATTTATAAAAATAATATCACTATAAAAGTGAATGATATATTATTTAAAACATCATCCATGTTATATTTTTGTTTCTGTTTTCCTCTTATTTTATTTTTTTACCTGCAGTATTTCGAAACCATTAACTTTTCAGTAATTGAAAATGTGGATAATGGGGTAAAAATTAGAACGTAATTGTTAAAACATTAAAAATAAATTGTCGGAATTATATTTTATAAGAGTATTTATACACAGAAAAATATTATATTATAATTATATAAATGTGGAAAAAGTATATATGGAATAATGTTTTCAGTATCTTAATACCTTATATAATTCCAAGATTTCCCCTCTCCTCACTTATAATAGGTACATCACTTTTATCTTTTATTTACACCACATAGAAAAACATATCTTATTAGTAACCATAAAATTTATCTTATAAAACAATTTATTCATTTTTAGTGGTTCCTTTCTCCACAATATACAAATCCTTTTTCAGGTGTGAGGATATATGAACTACATATACCGAATAAGATGTATTTTTCTTTGACAACTCATTTATGTCAATTTCTTCTTCAACTTCTCTTAATTTTATCTAAAAATCTTGTACTAATAAATAGATTATCATAATATTTTGTGATATTATTATGTTTATGTAAAAACCATTTCCTATCACTTTTCTATCTTATGAATTGTGAAAACATCGCTCGTGCATAAGTAGAAATCATCGTCTCCACGTAGCAATGTAATTCATTTTTCATCACCGCTATATTAATATGGTTATAAATATTGATATAATTTATACATATAATATAAATTAAAGAGTTATCCTAGTAAAATTATATTACCATACCAACATTATTACCATCATATCCCTTAGAAATTGATATTGTTTCAAGTGTGTGTGTGTAAACTTTTCCCTACAAAAGTGATGTGTTTAATATTTCAGTTATAACTTTTGTGAATTCAAATAAAAGTATATATTATCAAAATATATGATATATATGGTATAAAAATGATCATTATAATTTGATTTATTATTTACAGTTCATTCATTCCAACAATTGAAAATTTAAATCAACCATCAAGCAGATGTACGACATATTATCTCAGTGAAAAATATAATTCATTTTTCGGTCTCTATCATTATTGGATTACAATAAATACATAAATGTTATAAATGATATGTATATTTTGAATATAATTCTGAAAATTAAAGAACTTTGAATGATATGAAAGGAATAATATTCGTAAATAAAAAATATACATGAAAAAATAAATGAACACCAAAAAATATCGATAATAATAAATCGTTCTTATAAAACTAGTGATAAAATGACATAAATGGATCAAATATGATATTATATATATAAATATGAATATTTTATTCAATTAAAATAAAATAAAATTTAATGTGCATGATGTTATATAACCTACATGACAAGTTGAACTACATGTAAGGGTTTCAGAAAATGTTTCCAAATTATATTCTTATTTTTATTGTATTATTAATATCAATAATGAAAATATATGTTTAAATTAAATTTATATATAATTTTTAGTTTGATTGATTATATCTTTCTCTCATGCCTATATTCTTCAAAATTAAAAAGGAAAGGAATGTTTTATTTACTAAATGGAATTTTTTTAATTATCCTTTAATTTTTAAATGGTTTTAACGGAATCATTATAATGTTTTATGAATGCTTTATTTTAATCATTATTTAAAAAATAGAACATGGAATGTTTAATTTAACATACATGATGTTAACATATTTCTCCAATTCCATAACCAGTTTATGTTATTTATCTTAGTATAATAGTTTTATAAGTATTTAAATGCAAATCTATCTTATTTTAAATTATTTTTCTCATCCATTTTGGTTTTTCCTCAAAACAAATGAATTTATTTGGAGAAACATAATTTATGATGAATTGATGATAAAATTTTATCCCTTGTATGTTTTTTTCTATAAAATAACCATGAAACATCAAATTTATTGTGATCATTTTTTATTCGACATTGCATCAAATATCCTTCATGGATATTATTATTTCTAAAAATCTAAATAATTTCAACATATGTTGTTTTAATATAATTTTTTTCATTATATAGTGAAAATATTGATAAATATGTATTCCATAATCAGTATAAATTTTTTTATATACGGTGTGTTGTTTATGAATTCAACTGATCATTCAAAATATGAGGAGTCCATTGGTCATGCAGTGACAGGTGGGGACTGATACATAAAGCCCTTGATGAATCAATAAGTCTAATGAGGCAGACCAGCTTGAATAATTTAATGTCATTTTGGTGAATATCTAACAATCAATTCAACTAAATTGGTATATGTTCTAGATTATTTAAATATCATGATATCTCAGAACCTAAAATACAAAAATAATTAATTACTTTATTTAAGATTTAGTTATTATTATACATGATATTATACTATTGATATTATACATAGATTCATTCAATGATCAAGTTATTGGTTAAATGAAATGTGTTTCACTTTTATTCTATTCCATATTGATTATTCCTTTTTAAATCATTATATTTTATGTTATATGTATGTCATAATGAGCATCTTTGATCAACATTTATATTTCTTCCATTACCCAATATGTGAAGAAGGATATTATGAATAATTTTAACGGTGAAAGAAATATTTTATGATATGTATTTTATGGATCAAATATAATATGTTAATTAGGTATGTATCATGTTTATTAAGACTTCAAAAATTATAGGTCCTTTATGATGACAAAATTCTTATATTATTTATACTAAATAGTCATTCATGATTTCATGTTTCCACCATAATTTATTTTTACTAAAAAATTATTAATTTCCCTTTAATGTTCATTATTTTGTCATTAACACATATGAACAGAATTGTTTGAATCCATTAAATTTAATTATGGTTTACTTGTTAACATATATTTTAATATACGAAACAAAATTATGTTATAGTTTTTTTTACTTATCTTGATAAAAATTCCTACAAATAAATCAATTAGAGAATTTTTTAATTTAGCATTTTGAAGGGTTATATATACCACAAGATAATGCCAACAAAATCTATGAGGAAAAATGGAATCGCCATTATGATTGAATTTTTAATACATGTGATTTTTTTTGTAAATCTCTATGATATGTTCTAGTAAATAATGTAACATATTGTATAAAAATTTTGAGGCCCAACACGTCTAGTAATGGGCCATAATGATCCATGAAATTTCATACCACCATTTTATATGTTATTTAAAATTATTGAACAATTCGTAATGTCTATCCCAATATATACATCCAATAATACTGATATTTTGTTATGGGAGATTAAAAATATAGTTGATATAATATTTAGAAGAAATGGTTCAGATTATAAGATATCATCCAGTCCAAAAAACATTTTCACAATGCAGACATTTAATAAATATGGATAAAAACGTACATGACAACATTATTTAGTAAAAAACCATTAATGTAGATGAAAAGGCCCAATGGTTGGAAAATTTGGTGGGTGAGATTTTCATATCCACGTATACTGATTTTAAAATGAATATTTCTCCATATTTAGCTTTATAAATTATCTAAATGGAAATCCTACTTAAAAAATGATTATGAATTCAAATAATCCACTTCCATTAAAAATAAGAGATACTCATTGTAACATAGAAATGGTTTGGATATTCATAACATAAAGAGTATATTTTTTATGACTGGAGTATTCCACATTATCTAGAAGGACTTACATTAATATTGTTTCAACAAGAGAGACCATTACTTATCTATTTATTTCTTGTTTGTTTATTATTTTTTCCATTATAATCAGGTATGTTTGTACTCATTTAATATAAGTATTAATTCATGTTTATTAATCACAATATATAATTCTCATCCACACTCTCTTGAGTAATACTATTTATCTTGATATTCTTTAATTGAAGTTGAAAATCATTTCCTTATTTTCTCTATTTTATTGAATCAAAGGTTTTGTTTAATTTTCATCACTAAGTGTCCCTGTGTTTGGCACAATAATCTTATCTTATCAAGTTTATTTTGTAATTTTATTGACTAATTTCTTGAAAAGAATAATCCTGATAAATAACTATCTCTCTGGATGAGTAATTCATCTGTTGGTTTGATTAATAATTTTTTGATGACTAGTGATTAAAATCTTTTCCACATTATATATTATTTAGGATAACATTGTGTATGTTAAACAGAAAATGTGATTGATTAATGAAATTTTGGTTTAATTTTTGGATTACATGGATTATCATAACCATAAATAAACTGATCTAACCATGAATTAATTGATATTTGAACATTATTAATGTTTATTATTCGATTAAGTCCTCAACACATAGTATGTCTCATCAAAATCATCTTGTGAATTGGGGGTAAATATAGAGTTTTATCACTCAAAGCTCAATGATATCATAAAATTAAATCCTAAAAAAATGAATCACCCAATTATTTATAAAATTATTATATAACACTTCATCCAAAATAACTTAAATTGAGATCTGAAGACAATTCCCCAATAAAAAGGAAAAATTAAAAAAAGTACTATAAAAAATATCATCACAAATTATTCAACCTGGGTGCCACAATACATATTAGATGAGAAATAGAACATTTAATTGTCAGTGGGAGGTAATATGCCACACTTAAAATGTTTTTCCCTAGGATAGGGCAACTAGTAGGCTGTATATTTTTTATTTTTAAAAAAAATTTACAAAATATAAATAAATGTAAACAAAGAAAAATCCGAAAAAAAATAATAAGAACCTTTATTATTATAAAAATTAAAACACGAAAAAAATAACCCCAACTTTATTTATCTCATAGATACCTATTTGAATTCCATGTAGCCTCCCAAAAATCCATTGGTTTTGATTGCCTCAAAAATCATATGAAATCTTCTCCAACATAAGAAGAGCATTAGGGATAATAAAAGTACCTGTGAAAGAGTAATTTTCCATCCCATTATACTAGAAATGGATTATACTAGAAAGAAAACCCATAAATAACTCACTGCCCCAGATTTGAATTACCAACTTATTGGTATTCAATATCCTAACATCGAAGAATATTTCAATATCAAATTGGGTTTCATTAATCTTCTACATCATTTCCCAAGGATAACTAGTGAGGATCCAGATTTTCAACTAAAATAATTACACGTGGTGCTCTATTCCATAAATCCTCAATGTGTTTCTGATGAGAAAATAGAAACTCAATCATTCACTTTATCTATCGATGATTCTTCTATGTCATGGATCTAATACCTCCCTCCTGGTTCTATCACCAAATGGAATGAAATGAATAGAATCTTCTTATATAAATTATTCCCTAATTCTCAAAACTCTTATTTCTAAGAGTAAATAAGTTCTATATATAAATTATAAATTGATTTTCTACATTAGTACTAGGATATGTTTAAAATGATTTTGGAAACCTTATGACACCAAAAAATCCCTTACCAAATCATGGTCCACCACTTATATGTGGGGTTATTGGGTATGGATGAATCTCTCATTGATGCCTCATGTGGTGTTTATATTATTGAAAAAACTCATAAAACTGCCTAAGAACTCCTAAAAATGGCTGAAAAAATCTAGTAATTCCATTCCCAAGAACATCCTCATGTCAACTAATAATGTCCCCCACTTTTCAGATAATAACATTAAATAACCCTTCTTATTATATAAAACATTGTACATATAAACATAAAATAGGGGAAATGAAACACAAAAGGGGTGAGCTAAAATACTCAACAAGGGTAAACAAGGAAGACATGTAATCATAAACATGAGTATAATGTTATGATAATGTGATCCTAAAAATATAAGATCATACCATATATAACAAATATCATAACCAAAATCATGTCTTAAATATTTTTAGTTCCTAAGACACTAATCATATAAAATAAATATAGTATGCTATAAATGCATAACATAGGAATAACACATGGAATTGTGGGAAAACATAATCATATAATGATTTCCATAGTATCTGAGGCATCCGTGCCAACACCATCTTTGAAGTGTGGGTTCAAATCACATACAATCATAGTAGTATGATTTAACTACTCAAACCATCTTAGTAGACAGGGTTCTCTCCCATGGCCATCATATTAGCATTATTTCACTCCTCATACCATTTAGTAGTCATGGATCGCTCACATGGCCATCATAATAGTCACAGTTTATTCGAAAGAACATTTTATTTTATCTCATGATATATAAAACATTACCCAATGAATTGTAGGGAGGAAGGTCTCACCGTTACCATAATTAAATCATACATACATGATTCAAAAGATCATAAATAAATATATCATAAACAATATAATTAATTGGGTATCATAATAATGATAAAATATCAAAACCTATGAAAAAATTATAGGTTTCACAATCATTTCATCAAACTTATAACCAGAAATTATAACATATTACACATATATATTTCCAATGAAGGAGGTATGGGTTTCATGAAGACCATGAAATAATGAATAACCAATTTATAGAAAGTTTATTAATGGAAAATTTAGAATGGAATAAGTGACAATAATAGATGTCATCTGAGATGGATATAATTTTTGAAATATCTTTTAAAAAACCTTCCGTAAAATATCCTATCATGTTTGAAAATGTATTTTAATACATAGGAAGATGTATTCAAAACTTATAATGAAATCATAAATAATTTTGAATCTAATTTTCCATGAAAACATATAAAATACTATTTAAAACATTCTAAAAATATTTTCTTTAAAAACATATAAAAAGAGATTGACACCATTTGAAACCATTGTACGTGAAAAATTATAAAATATGGTTGAAAATGTTTTGAAAAACATTTTTCATGAGAAATTATAAAATAATATTGATATCATTTTGAAAACCATATAATTTTAAAATATATTTTAAAATAATTTTCATTAATATTACCCTTTTAAAAAGGCAATGTGTACTTTGAAGGAATGGTAGCCTGTAAATATGTACATGTCGTACGAGGTCAAAAGAACATTCCTTTTTCAAGGTAAAATTGTTAGAAAAGTTCCTTGTTAAGAAATAGATTATAATATTCCCTTTAATGTAATGGTAAAATGAAAATGGATAAAAATGTTTATTAAATCAAACATGATAATAGTATAATATTCAATGAATAATTTTTTATAAGGCATAGATTTTTGACAGAAGAAATGGAAAAGTAAGGTATTCCTAAAAACACGTTCTTAACTATCCTATGTACGAAAGATTATAATATGGTACCAATAAAATATTATATCATGAAATAAGAAATAATAACAAAAATAATGAATTGTCTTGATATATGTATCATAATATTTCATCAATGTATGCATAAACATAAACAATCCCTAAAACCAATGAGATTATCTCAATAAACTTATATTACTTTGTATCATGGGTTCATACACTCTATGTATGGAATGTAAATTACATGGATCATATAATATTATTAAAATATTTAGAATCATTATATTTATTGAAAAAAACGATGTATAAGATCCTCAAAAAATAGTTTCGGTGTATAATAATCCATGAGTACCAAAGAAGGAAAATTGAGGAAAATCATTTCACTGATTAGGTAAATTTCAAAAGTCAAACCCCATGTAAGAAGGTTCATAAAATATAATTCTGAATACCCATTAATTAAAATTTATTATAAATTGAATATAATCATTTTCAGTACATACACCACAAAATCCATAGTGTATATAATATAACATGTATCTCATGGATATTAAAAGTTAGATGAAATCCCCTTACATTGTGTCTTGACTCTCTCCGTACTCGTACATGTTTCATGTATAAAAAATATATTTTTGTTATAAATATTCTAAATAAGAATATTATTAAATATTATACCTTATATGGTTTGATTTTGACCTTATATTACCCTCCTGTTAACGACCATATGTTAACATTTCCCTTCAGGTAATATCCTCTTTGTTATTCAAATGTGTCTTAATTTGTTATATCCTTGGTTATTTATAATTATATCATGTTTCTAGAATGTAAATCATGATAAAAATATCATGTATATAAATTATATTGATATAAAATTAATTTATCTCTTAACGATGTACGAAATGAAATTCACAATTCATGGAGACGGTAAGTCAAACGTATTCATGAACACAGTTTCTGTTTTTATTGTCATATTGAATGAAAGTAATTAAATGTGATATATATATATATATGTAAGTATATATATATATATATTCCATTAAAAATTTTATATCATATATATCATATAATATCATTGTACCCATATTTAAAACATTATGTGCAGTGTGTGAATGAATCGCATTCCATTGAGGGGGTGGTAGACCAAACATCCTCAAACAAGATTATCATATTTACACCAAATAAAATGTAATGAAATATGTGTTTTAAATGTTTAAACAAAAATTTATGAAAAAAATAGTAATATATTACATATGTAAATATATTATCAATTATAATAACCACCATGATAAGTGGTAAATGAAAAATGAAAAATAATTATTTTGTGAGGTAGTAGTTCTCCATACACAGAAATAGTACGTTAAATGTCCATTAAATAGAGGTCAGTATAAATGTTGGTCGAAGTAGTTATATAAAAACAACATATTAGATTTAGGATAACGGTTTTGTCAAAAAATAATTAAATAAATAGTGTGTATGGGCTGAAGAAGGAAAATAAATTAACAGATATTGAGAGAAGATGTTACCTCTCAACTCGGTAACTCATTTTGTTTGTGCCAGAAGGCATGCTAGAGAGTATTTCATCCAAAAGGGAGGAATCAATGTATATGAAAGGATTTTGGGGAGGCTATTATGGTAGATAACTGAACAAATTAAAATGTTAGATATGATTGAAGAATGGGTTGAAGTGGTGCACTTTTATAAGGAAAAGGACATACTAGGATGTTTTAGAAACAGGTTAGGTGTTCACATGTTATTAACTAAAAAAAGTCATACTAGACCAAAAAAAATCCATAATGGAATGATTATTGACTATATATTGACATCCAATGGGTTGTGAACAACTGTAATGGTTACTTGGGAACTTTATATTATGGAGTTATCCCTAATGAAGCATAATATTGCCTTAACCACTATGATTAATTTTAATCACTTTTAATAATCAATTCCTTAAAATATTGACATTATATTAGTGGAATATTAATATTAGACGGAATAAAAGGTTTTATGACATATTTTTTAAATTCAATTCATAGACGTAGAAAAATGAAAATTAATTCTAATCCCACAGACGGCAAAAAATAACATGTTTTTAAAGTTGAAAAATGATCAATAGTTTGTTATGATTTTATATTCAATTTCAAATTAAAATTGATTATAATGAATTATATTAAATTTATTTATGATATATTTATCTAATGGTAAATTAAAATGAATTAATTATATAATTTATAATTAATTATTAATTATATAAAAAGTTTGTTTTTAACTGAAAGCAGTGTTTTACAATTATCAACAAAAAATGATATTTCTCAAATAAAATCAACAATGTTTTCCTTCTATTAATTTTGAAATTCAGAATTTAAAAATGATATTTATTTTATAATATTATATTTCAAAATATTCCTAAATATTATTTTTTTAAAATTACATAAAAAAAATATTTTCAGACATAGAATGATTTTTTTTAAAATCATATCTTTCATTATCAATATATTTTCATTATTTAAATAAATTACAGACTATATTTAAAAATTCCTTATTAAAATTCAGAAGATATTTTTAATGTATTGGTTATGATTATATTACTTTAATGAATCATTTATGTTTCATATAATCTCAGTGTTGTGTGTGTTGTATGACAACTCAGTGTTCTGTGTAACATATGACAAGTTGTTGTTGCGTGTAATGTATGACATGTTGGGATTGTGTGTAACATATTACAAGTAGTCATTGGCTGAAAGGACTGTTTTAATCATTTAAAAATTATTTTTATTTTTGTTGTAAATGTATTATATATATAGATAAATTTATTTCTAAAAAAATCTCACCAAAATTTCATGGTGTTATATTCTACCCCCCTTAAAATCAAATTTTCCCTCGAAATTCATATGGGTTATCAATGTTTTACCACATGAAAGTATCATTCATAGAAGACCACATCATAAAAATAGATGATAAAACTCTGTTTAAAAGTAGAAATTTGTAATCATAATGGTTATCCAATGTGACATATAACTCAGTTTCCATAAAAGAGAACATATGTTGGAATTGAAGATTAGACATGGAAGAAAAGGATAAATAATTATAAAGATTTATTTTAGTCATCAATAAAATCATGTTAATGATCAAAGGAATGTTGAGGGCCTTAAATTAATAGATCAAAGTTTATTTAAAAGTTCATCAAATCAATAGAAATTATGGTATTATGAGAACAATTTTTTTGATCAATTTCTTAAAATTGATAAATTCATGATAAATTTAAAAAAAATAATTATTGGGATATTCATTAAAGAATTTTTAATAAATCCATTTCATCATGGAATAAATGTCTAAAAGTAAACATTGATGAATAAATAACTACAATATGATTTTAATGGATCACAAGTCCCATAATATAAGAAAATGTCAAACTATTTGTCTCTTAAAAAAATTAAACATTCATAAATAAATAAAAATAAAATTAACACTATTGGTTCATCATAAATATTTATTCAAAAATAATAATTATATATTAACTAGGAAATCACATATTCTATATGTAGGTGTAAAACCCAGATCGTCCTTCGGTCGGGGGTTTATGACCCACGGTTCTTTCGGACAAGATAGGATGTCACATGAAAATCATGATTTAATTTTTTTATAACCACACTAATATAAAAAATATGATCTATAAAATTGAAAGAAGTTTATTCATTTATTATTTTTTTAACAGGATTTTTCAACACAATTACAATGCACAAATACATCATCTGATTTTTAACTTAATGTTTTAATGAACGGTTAATATTATAACCCATCTCAAAGATGAAAAATAATAAACATTATAAAGAGAGTCATGAAATAAGATTAAAATTAATAACCCTATATCTCATAATATATCTCATGGTTGTCACATTTCAAACATGTGAATACCCTCATATTATATTCTCTTGAATCATAGTAACAACTGAAATTACAACAATACATTTAATAAACATGCATGGTTCCTTATTCCAATTCGTATTAGATATATTACGTAAATTCAAAAATACTATAAACATTATATTTTATAGAAAAACCACCTATAAAAATATCCAAACGTATTTCCAATGTAGTAAATACATTCCAATTTACGTAATCACATCAAATGCATCATTATCAATATAACATTATCTTTACATAAATAACATATTAAGGGTTAGCTTCCCCTAGTTAAAATATAACCTTGACATTAAATAACTTCACTAGTCCATAGGGAACATTAATCCTAATCATGCCAATACTGATAAAAGTACATATGTATAAAAATCCTTTAATGATTCATCATTCATAGCTTTTGAATCCAAATACATGGAATGTTTGACTATTCCACTTCATCCTTATTACATCCACAAGGATACATCATCCTATTTCATGATACCTATTTCATTTTATATTTCATCTGTTTTCTCTTCATCATAATAAATGTAACCATTACTCATAACTCATTGTTTATTCTCTTCAGGAACCATCATCTTGGGACATTGGGTTGAATAATGACCATTTCATAAACAATTAAAACAATTATCATTCGATGAAGAAATAGTGAGGAAAAATGTCCCATCAATTTTATTTACTAATCTCTTACTATTTCCTTAAATTAATGTTCTTAGTGTCCTTATTTTCCATATGAAAATATTTTTTTAGTTCTTCATAGGCATTCACATAGGTGATTCATTCCACCTTCATGAAAAAAAGAAAACTAGACCTTCATTCCTAAAGGATATCCACCACCCGAACACCGAGTGACCTCCCTCTTTCTCATACACAGTGAGTCTTGCAGTTAGTTAAGTTAAACATTATTAATAATGTTTTTTGAGAACTGATAATAAATGATAACGACATGGTTCACTATCTTGATCATCCCACTTTACTGGTCATTAGAGATTATTTTATCATATTTTGAATCAATCTCATTCCTTCCAATTTACAACATTTTCTAAAACCATAAGCATAGTGTAGGCACTACATATCATAGTAAAAAATCACATAGCCATGAAATAAATTACTTTTATTATTTATAAATCACAACACCTTCATAATATATTACTCCTTGGGTTATATTATGTTATTCATAGATAACATATATCTAAATCCTTCATGACGGTTCAATAAGAAATTGTGAATCCCAAAGCTTGTCCCCGGTGATTGTCAAACCAGGGGTCTGGAAAGGCCCATTGAATGGTACCAGATTACCTTGAGTTAAGCCATAAATATATTGTCGGTTTTGTTACCCCTAAGTGCCTTTGTTCTAAAGACACATCCACTTTTACTATCCCTATGGGGATTTATTTATTGGAAGCCACTTTCTCTATCCTTTCACAACATTCCAGAAAATTTACCCAAACATTAAATCATCCGTATACACACCCTTATAGATATACCTAGAAATATCCATAGAAATATACCTATGGATCTCAAAAAATATTTATATTCCTTGTTTACAGAAGATAACAATACATTTTCTCTGATACCAACTATTACACCCACACTTTTAAAACATTAACATTGCATACTTTTTTTGGAATACTAAAACATTATACAAATAGGCGTAGGAAGACTATAGCTGGAGTAGTGCTTTGGAGACACGGAAACATAAACACTTGTACATATGTAAACTAAATCATCTCCCCCTAGTTTCTACATAACTACTACCCATCTTATATATATCAATCTTAGTACATATTATTAGAAATTTGTGGAAATGAAACATAATAGGGGTGATATCAAATGCCCAGTAAGGGTAAACAAGGAAGACATGTCAGTATAACCCTTATTATATGTGTCTGACTTCATGACCCTAAAAATATAACATCATACACTTTATAACAAATATCATATCTAAAATTACAAAATAATTATTTTCTTTTCATAATACATGAATCATATGAAATAAAAAGCACATTCCATGGAATCATAACATATAAATAAGACTTGGAATTATATAAAACACATATGTTTAAACTAATTTCCATAGTATTTGGGGAATATTTTTCACATACATATTATTAGTATGGTTCTACATCCCATACAGTCATAGTAGTCTGATTTCTATCTTCATTCCATTATAGAAGTCATGGTTCACTCCCATGGCCATTATAGTAGCATGATTCCACTCCTCATACCATCTTAGTAGTCATGGATCATTCACATTTCCATCATTGAAGTAAAGGATCACTCCCAAGACCATATTACATTATCTCGTGGGATATAAAACTATATCCAATGCATTCGAGGGAGATATAGTTCCTACTAGACTCAATGTGAAATCATGCATACATTTTATAGATGATCATAAATAAACAGATTATTTCCACTGAAATGAAATGTGTATCATATACATATAAACATATCATTAGATTTGGAAAAAATATTAGTTTAATAATCATTCCACCAAATGAATAATCCATGAAAGTGTTATGTATTTCATATACATAATACCCATTAAAGAGGAATTAGTTTCCTAAAGACAATGACATTAATCATAACCCATTCATAGAACAAATATGAATTTAACCATTAAATTGGAATGGGTAACATCAATAGATGTCTTCATAGATGATTTTTTTAAAATATATTTTAGAAAATATTTCTTGTAGAAAATATAATTTTATTATTGAATAGTCATTTAAATATATATAACCATTTAAAAAATTGATTCTTATAAAATAAATTTAAAACATACATATAAAGCCTGAAATCGTTTCCAAAACCATTTCCTTGAAAATATATAAAATCATCTTCTAAACATTTTAAAAATATTTTTCTTTGAAATTATTTTGAAAATGGATATAATGAGTTTGATTTTTTTTGAAAACCATTGTACTTGAATAAATATAATATACACTTGAATATATTTTAGAAAACATTTTACTTGAAAACTTATAAAAGAAGACTAAAAAGTTATTGAAACTCATTTTGTTTGAAAATCTCTTTAAAAAATTTTCTTAATGTTTTAAATTTTAAAAATTCAATGGGATCTTCACAAAATTTTCAGTGGTTAAATCCGTACATCACTTATGAGGTCAAAATAACATTAAATTTACAAGGTAAAAAGAATATTAAACTCCCTAGTTAAGGAATCACCAAGAATATATCATTGTATATATTGGTAAATGAAAAATAGGGTAAAATGTTCATTTAAATATTATAGGATTATTGTATAATAATCTTTGAATCCTTTTTTAAAAAACATAGAATTATGACCGAATGAAGGGTAAAGTCAATGTTTCTTAAAAATACTTTCATAAATACCTTATGTACTAATGAATAAAATATGGTTAAAAATATATGATTATATCACGAAATTACTTTTGTGAAGGAAATTCATGAATATTTTTTAGGGATGCATTATAAAATTACATCAAATAAATCATAAACACATAAAATTTTGATAATAAATGAGATTGTCTCAACAACATATTATAAATTAATATTTAGGGTTCATACACTCCATGTAAGTAATGTAAATTAAATAATTCATAGAATATCATGAGAAATTTATATTCATGATATTTAATGAAAAAATATAAGTAAATTAACCTTGAAAAGGTGTTTAGGTTCATTACATAACATGATTCCCAATGAAGGAAAATGAGACAAAATATTTACAGATTTGGTAAAAAATGAAAGTTATACCCCGTGAAAGAAGGGTAATAAAATGTAATTCTGAATACCCATAAATTTATGTATAATATATATAGAATAAAATCATGGTATGTACATACAACACACAAATCTAATGATTTGAGAACATAAAATGTATCTCACAGAAATTAAAAGTGATATGAAACCCTTTAACCTTGTGTCTCGACTCTCTATGCACTAGTACATGCTTCCTATATAATAAATATAAGATTAAAATAAATATTTTATAGAAGAATAATATTATATAAAATTCCATATATGGTTTGACATTGACATTATATTACAATATTTTTAACGATTATATGTAACCTTTTTACTTCGGGTTGTATTTTATTTGTTCTTTGAATGTGTTTTAATTTGTTATATTGTTTTCCAATTTAAATATATCATGATTATAGAATAAAAATGATGATATAAATATCATTTATATTTAGTATATTAATATAATAGTAATTTAGATAAAAAGTAAGTAAGAAATGGCAGACATTGTTCATGTATACGATAAGCTGTATAGACGCATGAACAATGTTTCTGTTTTTATTATTATATTGAAAGAATATAAGTAATTTAAATTTCTATATATATTTATATATATTTATATATATTTATCATTGTATCATGAATATATAAGATATATCATATAGGATCACTAAACCCATCCTTAATACATTCCAGGTGATGTGTGGACGAATCACATAACATTGAGGGGATGGTAGTCCATACTTTCTCAGATGACATTATCATATTAAAACAAAATTGAATGTAAAGAGATTTGTTTTGAATACAGAATAAGGAATATTTAAGACATAGTAAATTAAATATATGACTTATATAAGTATATTTTTCATTATAATGGCCACCATGACATGTGTTAAATGAAAAATGATAAATCATCTTCTCGTGAGGCAGTAATTCGTTGTACAAAAAAATATTGTGTTCAAAATCCATTAGATGGATGTTAATATATGTTTAGGAAAAATATTTTTGGAAAAACATCTTATTATATGTAGGATACCTATTTTTTCACACAATATTGGAAGAATGATATTTGAGTGGGTGAAGAGGAAAAATAAAGAAAACTATATTCACAGAAGATATTATATATTTATCGGGTAAGTCATCTTGGTTTTGTTAAAAATTATTCCTTGAGAGGATTTATGTTGAATGTGATGAATCAATGTATAAGGTAGGATATTTTGGATGATATTTCGGAAGAAAATGTCCAAACATAAATGGTTTTAGGGGTTTAAGTAAAGGGATGAAGTGGTGGCCTTTAATGTGGAAGGAAAAGGGCTTACTCAGAATTTTTAGAAACATGTTAGGTGAGCATGTGTTCTTATATAAAAAATAGCATACTAAATAAGAAAAACTAACTAATAGAAGTATTATTGACTATATATGGATGGAAAATTGTTTTTTAACATTTTGATTGGTCATTTAGACCCTTAATGATAATTCTTGGTCCGTAATCAAACTTAATTTCGCCATAACCATTGTGATTATTTTTAATCACTTTTACTACTCATGATGATGATAAAATAACATGGCTATATTAATATTTTAATATTATACTGAATACCATGGTGTATGTAATATTTTTTAATTTCTCTAATAGAAGCAAAAAAATGATGAATAATGCTAATCCCGTAGCAGGGATGATTTAGCAGGTTTTAAATGTAGAAAATTGATCAAAAGTTTGTTAAGATTTTATATTCAATTTCAATGTCAGATTGAATCTAATGAATTACGTTGAATTAATAGATGTAATATTTTTCTAATTTGAACATAAAACTAATTCATTATATCATTTATAAATTTTATTTAATTTAGAAAAGGAATTATTTTATAAAAATCTAATATTCTTCAATATTCATCATAAATTGATGTTTCTCCGAAAAATCCCAAAAAATCACCTTGGATATTTTCGATGATGTAAATTAAATAATGATGGTTCTTTTTTCAAATTAAATTTTCTAATGTGTCTAAAATTAATTGTATAATTAATTCATTAAAAACAATATTTTTAGACATAGATTAACGTTACCAAAAATCAAATCTTTCATTATCAGTATGTTTTATTAATATAAAAAATTGTGGAAAATATTTTGAAAATTTTATAATAATATTCTTATAATTCTTTTTTATGTATAGGTTATGATAATCTTATTTAAATAATAAAATTATGGTCCATAGAAACTTATTGTTTCATTTTTCATATGCTAACTCATTGTTTCATGTAACATACAATAAGTCAGTGTTGCATGTAACGTATGGCCAGTTGTGATTGTGTGTAACATATTACAAATTGATTTATATGAAAGGAATGATTGACTTTGTGGTAATATATTTTTAGTTTTGTGTGAAATTAATTATATCAAAATAATAAATTAAATTCAAAAAATATTCTCACCAAAATCACTATGTGTTACATTCTACCACCTAAAAATGAATTTCACCCTAAAAATTTGACTCGGTTATCAATGCTTTAACACTTGAAATTTTCATTCATCGAAACCTACATTGTAAAATTGGATTATAAAACATCACTTAAAAAGGTAAATTTAGAAATATAACGGTTACCCAAAGTACCATATAACTAGGTTTCCACATTGGAGAACATAGTTTGGGAGTGAATATTGGACATGCAGAACAATAATAAATATTTATATAGAGTTATTTAGGTAAAAAAATATCAAATAAGTTACTTATAAAAGGAATTTTGTGGTCCACCAATCCATAAATCTATAATGATTTAAAAGGCCAACAGATCGAAAAAAAATTGTTATTAGGAAAATAAATTTTTGATCACTTTCAGAATGCTACGTTACTCTTAAAAAATTAATATAAAAAATTTCATTCATGGGTTGTTATTTTTTGAATTTTTTTAATACACTCATTACCTTATCTAATGAATTTACTGAAATTATCATTGTTGAATAAAAGATTAAAATATTCTTTTAAGAGATCTTAAGGGCCATAAATGAATAAAAATTATAACTATTTGTCTCCTAAAATCATCCTGAATTAATCAAAAAAAAGAAACACTATTAACTCATCACTATTATTTACACAAAAAATAGTTATAAATTAACAAGTATATTGTGTAGTATAGTGGTTGGTTTGAAACCATTATCATCCTTTGGTCATCAGTTCAAGACATTTTACCTTTTCGGAGTTCATTGGTTGTCATTGAACATACATGATTCCCATTTTATTAAAACTATTTGAATATAATATAAAACATGTAAATACATAATTCAAATATAATCACATGTTATCATTTTGTCCTTAGTTTTCAATTCCAACTAGGTGAAAAAATATATCCTCCACATTTTATATTATTCATTTCATGAACGGTAAACCTTATCGTCATTATCAAGGTTGAAAACTAAAAAAAATAAAAAAGGAGTCATGAAGTAAAATTAGAATTGATTCCTTTGTATCCCACAATGTATCTGTTAGTTGTCTAATTCCAAAAATGTCAATACCCTCATCATTTATTCTCTTACATCATTGTAACAACATAAATTACTATAAATCCTTTTGGAAATAATCCATGCTTCATTATTCCAATGTGAATTGGATCATTATTTTAAATAAAAAAATACTATAAACTTCATCAGTTATAGAATAATGTGCCAATCAACAAATTAGTACTTAGTTCCAATGTAATAAATAATGGCAAAAATACTTATTAATTTTCCATGAATCATTATACATACAACATTATATTAACATATAGAACATAATGTGGGTAACCTTCCCTTAGTCAAAAAATAACAGTGTCATTAAATCACATCACCTGTCCATTGGGAACATTAAACATAAACATGTAAATACTATGCTTAAAATATAAGTTGAAAATTCCATGTATATTTCATCATTCATAACTTTTGAATCCAAATACATAAAAACTTTGAACATTCCACTTCATCCTTATTCCATTAACAATTTCACCTCATTATATTACCCAATACCTCTTTCTTTTCCCATTTCATCTATAATCCCTTCATCATCAGCAATGTAAACTTTACCCGTACCACAATTATGATTCCCTTCAAGAACATTCCTCTGGGGAGATTGCGTTTCAAAATGGACATTTTCTCCATACGTAATATAGGTACCCTTTAATGACAACATAGGGAGGCCAAAATTCCAATTAATTTCATTAGATGAACTCTTCATTTTTCAGTTATAGTCACTTTAGTTGTCCCCATCTTTTCCAATGTCAACATGTCTTCTTATTTTTCTATGATATTAACATTTGTAATTCATTACACATTTTTGACACAAAGGAAACTAAATCTTTCTTCCTCCATGATCTCTATTAAATTAACAATTAGAAAACTCTTTGTTTCTCACCCTTTGTGAAACTGATAGTTGGTTAATTTAAAAACTATTAATCATCATCTGTGAAAACTGATTAGGAACGATCATGACATGTTTCACTCTAGTCATCATCCCGGATGACCGATCATTATAAAATCATCCATCACATTAAACATTAATCATGTTCTTTCTAATTCCCAATGTTAACTTAAACCAGAATCATAATGTGATAATTATCTATTATAGAAGAAAACCACATAGCCATGAAAACAATTACTTTTGGGATTTCAAAATCATGACACATTTCATTATCTATGAAACCTTGGGGTCTTCCTCGATTATTCATAGCTTTGTTATATCAAAATCCTTCGTGATGGTTTAAGAAAATTTTGTGATTTCCAAATGTATATCCCATAGGAGTCTACAACCAGGTTTGCAACATGGCTCGTTGTCATGTACCAGATTTCCACAAGTCTAGCATGGAAAATATTGTCGAATTTGTTACCCTTAGGTACATCTGTCCTAGATCCACTTCCACTTCTTGTATCCTGACATGTATATATTTTATGGAAACCACACAATATATCCTTTACCATAATTATAGGGCATTTTAAAAACTATTAACTCGCCCTTATACTTATACTTAGAGACATCCCAGAACATATTCATTGAAATATACCAAGGGATATCACTATATTTTTTTCATCCCAATTTAAAAAGTATAAATATACCTTTTTATCTAATACCAACTATAATTTCCTCCACTTTTCAAACATTAACATTAAATGAAATCTATGGAATACATAAGCATTATACAAATAGAATCCCAAATACCATTGTTGGTTTAATACCTTTGGAAACATGGAAACATAAAAACTTCTACAAATGTTAGCTACATCATCTCCAACTATGTTGATCTTTACTTGAACCCTTCTTATATATATATCAAAATAGTATATATCATCATAACATGGGGGAATGGAAACAAATAAAAGGGGTTAGATAAATTACTCAATACGGGTAAAAAAAGGAAATACAAGTAAACATAAATATGAGTATAAGGGTTTGAGAAGGTGATCCTAAAAATAGAAATTATACCCTACATATTATATATATTAACCAAAATCATGAAAAAATGATTGGACATTCATAGGACTTTAATCATATGAAATAAAGATCATAATGCATAAAATCCTAACATAGGAGATAGACATGGAGTTGTCCCAAACACCTAAGAATATATGGATTTCCATTATAGCCAATGCATCGCTTCTAATACTATCTTAGTAGTATGTGGTCACTTTCCATACCATCATTGCAGCATGAGTTCACTCCTCACACCATCTTAGTAGTCATAGTTCACTCTTGTGGCCATCATAGTAGTATTATTTCCCTCCTCATTCCATATTAATAGTTATGGTTCACTCCCATGGCCATCATAATTGTAAAGGTTCAATCCCAATACCATTTAGTTTATCATGTTAGAAAAACACAGTACCCAGTGCATTAAAGGGAGAAATTGGTCCCACGCACCACATAATGTAATAAAACCAACATGTCCCACATGATCATTATTAAAAATATCACAACCCGTGATATGAAATGGGTATCTTAAATTTGTAAACATATCATATCCTATTGAAAAATTATTGGTTTCATAATCATTTCATCAAAAATCATAACCCATGAAAGAGTAACAGATTTAATATACATAATACCCATGATGGAGGAATGGGTTTCACAAAGACCATGACATTAATCATATCTCACTAATAGAAAAGATATTAATGGGACTTCTATATTGGAAAGACTAACATAAATAAATATCAACATATAAGGAAAATAATTTTGAACTATCATTATAAAATGCATATCTTGAAGAAAATTTCCATTCTTGTTTTAAAAAGTAATTTTTATAGATAAGACATTTTTAAAATATTTGTCTTATAAAATACAATGAAAACATATTTGAATTCAAGAAATCAATTTGAAAACATTTTTCTATAAAATCATAAAACATGTGATTTAAAAACATTTTCAAATAATTTTTCTACTGAAACACATTGATAAAATATATAAATATTTTGATAACATTTTGATACCCATTGTACTTGAAAATTTATAAAAGAAGCTTGAAAATTATTGAGAACTATTTTTCATGAAAACATAAAAAATATATATATTTTTTTCGAAAACAATTTACTGTAAAAATAAATATTAAATATATTTTGTTAATGAGTAACCTTTTAAAAAAGAAATGTTAGCTTTTATGATATGGTAGAGGGTAAATTTTTACATGTCTTACAAGTTAAAAGAACATTCATTTTTCACAGTAAAAAGGATAGAAAAGATACTTGTTCCGACAGAAAAAATATTCCCTTGAATATATTTGTAAATTAAAAATAAGGTTATAAATGTATTATAAATCTTATCGGAGAACGGTATAATATTCTTGGAAATGTTTTTAGAAAATATAGATTTTCAAATAAAGAAATATTAACGGTGGGCTTTCTTAATAACATTTTATTAACTATATTATATACTAAAGAGAAAAATATGGTATCAATACATGATTATATCACGAAATAACAGAGGATAGGGAATATCATAAATATAATTTTGATATGGATTATAATATTTCATCAAAGAAAGAAAAAAATGAACAATCTCAGTAGGAAATGGGCTTGTCTCAATAAACTCCTATAATTGATATCTTCGGTTCTTACTCTCATTATAATAATTATAAATTTCATGAATAACATAATATCATGAATAGATTTAGATTAATTATATTTCCTAAAAAAATGAAACTATATGAACCTCTTAATATAGTTCTGTGGAAAACAAAACATGAGTCTTAATGAAGGCAAATCCAGAAAAAAGATTTTATTGAATTGGTTTCATTATAAAGCTAATCCCCATGAAAGAAATATAATAAAATGGAAATGTGAATAATCATAAATTTATTTATAATATACATATAATACAATCATGGGCAGTACATACAACACCCAAATGTAAATAGTGGAAAACATAACATATATCTTAGGGTAATTAATAGTTTGATGAAATCCCCTTACGTTGTGTCTTAACTCTCTCCAAACTCGTACTAGTATCATGTGTAATAAATATATTTTTATTATAAATATTATAAATAAGAATATTCTTATATGTATTATTATATATGGTTTTATTAGTACATTATATTACCATCATGCTGACGATCCTATGTTAACGTTTCACATCATGTTATATTCTCTATGTTCATCACATGTTTCTTAATTTGTTATATCATTTTTCTTTACACTAATATATTGATTCAAGAATGTAAAAAAAGATATATATATTATTTATATCTAATATTTTCATATTATAATAATTTATAACATAAATATATATGAAATGGAATATACTATTCAGGGCGATGGTATGTCGGGCGTATGCATGAACGGTGATTCCATTTTTATTATCTCATTGAATTAAATTATGTAAATTACATATAATTATACATATAATTATTGTTTTTCAATTTATATATCATATATATGAAAAAAATACTAAAATTTGTTCGAGTTGGTTTCCTAGAACCAATGACTTTTTACATTATTCGTTAATAAATACCATATCTCGTCTTGATTGTTTTTTTCTTGTCGGTGAATCTAATAATGTGCTAAACATAGATGTTTCAATAAAAGTTCATAGTGAATCACGACTTTGATGAGTACCTGAAAGTGACATAACACTACTCTGTAATATATGTTTTATGGATGGCTGATATAATTTGAGGGACACGAATAATACATGCCATTAGGGGGGAGGAATTATAAAAAATTGAGGCACATTCTCATGGTGTACAACCTGGGTAATATCTATGAGTATATTTTTAGAACAGGAACCGCCAGTAGGAAATCCAAATTTCATAGTGTCATTAGATATTCCTATCTGTGAACTTTTCTGTTGGTCCTTATACTTTACGAATATTATTAATGGGTATTACAACTTGGGAAGTTATATGTATTGGAAAAAACTATGATGACAAACTATTCAAAGTGAGATATGATATGTTTGGTGTGTCACGTGTAATACTGCATTAATAGATAATGTGAGAAATGATTTGTCCCATATGTTCCATAATAGAAGTAGATATCTCAGGACATTTGATAGAATTGATATGGCCTAAATAAATCCATTGAAATGGTATAGAATGGGAATGTTCAATTTCAGGATGTCAAAGAAAGAATAATTGAGTACATGGGTTGATGGAACTAACATGCAACCTGCTTGATTCGAGATATTGAGACAAAGATATTACCTTACATGGTAAGTGTTCGTATGAGGTGACGTGTCATTGCGGAATTAAATTTTTTCTCTATGGGTGCCTTATCATGTTTTATGATGATAATAATTGTCTATAGGTAGGCTCTGCCTAATGCCACTGAGAATGTGGCCTAGATGGTCACACACTATGTATGTCCATGTATCTACATTAAATATTAATTTAACAATTTTAATAATGATTATTCCAGATTTTCAATTAATAATTATTCAAGGATGGTAGATTGTATTTATTTTGACATTAGTTATTAGAGAGTGTATATTGTGGGAGATATCAAATATATTAATTAGTGACTAATGAAGTGGTATTTATTTGAGAAATAAATATCCATTATTCATGGTCTAATAAATTTGGAGGAGGAAATAAATAAAACGGAAAAGAAGTACATTCCTTGTATATTAATATAGAAGCCATGTAGTTTTTCTGGAGATTTGTGGGAAATAATATTATTTAATTAAATAAATAATTTTATATGTAATTCTCTAGCCACATGTCAAGAAATAATAGTAGTCAACTTTTATTATTAGACATCAGGTCATACTAAGAATTAAATTAAATGAATAATTTCTTTTATGTAATTAATTCATTTTATTATTCAAGGTAATTAAAATAACAATTATATAATTTTTTCATGCCTATCCATTTGTTGGGGTTGTGAAAAAATGATCTATAAAAATCACTCAAGCGAAGATATAATTATTTTCTTCCACGATTGCTCTCAAGCTACAAGATAGATCTCTTTCCACCAAATCAAGGATAGCGCTTTGCAAGCAGCTCTCAAAGATATCGAAGCGGACATCACAAGAGAATGATCTTCCACGCTAACACTCGAAGATCCCTCTGGATACGTCCAGAGATACTTGGATCACATGTGGATCATCTCTACACGAATCCTATTGAAGGTTTCTATTATGCAATGACAGATCACATAAGATCGTGATTGGAAACATCATCAGAGAGATAATTCAATCATATTTATTCTCACCTTTTAATTAAATTAATCATAACCAACATATGATGATCATATCTATGGTTCTTTTAGTCCCATCAATTTTTTTGTTCGTCATTATATTCTGATGATCCAGTGTTTAATTTTCATGATGGATCTCAGAATCACCATTATTAACGGAAAAACTAATGTTGAGTAAACCCACCCACGCGCTTCTGCTACCACCGGAACCTTCAAGTGCTATCAGAGCGGTCAAATCTTTGATTAATATTATTTATTTCTTCATTGGTGATTTACACATTTAATAATTTTGTTGTTTCAATTCAATTTAATCATTCTATAAATCTAAATCGTGAGATGTATTCCTCCACTTTCTTTTCTTGTTCACCTTACAGAAAAGATTTTTATTTTAATTTAGATTAACATAAAATAGAGGATCCCATCTAGATGTGCCAAAGCATCTGGGCCATAAAACACTAGAACAAAAAACCATTATTCGGCAGTACACATCATTTAGTATAGGATCCATGCACCGAGATGGTATTCAAAAATAGACAGTTTCATTGGATTCTATCAAAGTCATTAAGACTCCATCTATTTTCTAGGAATAGGTGGCACACATTTTCTAGATTACACTCCATGTGGCTTATTGATCATGGCGTGTAGTCCCTTTGAGATAGTGTTGGACCATGTACACCATACATGGAATTCATTGATGGAAACCGTATAATGATGATCCTAAACATCGTGTGTCACACTAAACATTCCATGTACTCCGAGGATTTCTGAAGATCATCTACCTACATGCCATGTCCTTGGGAATGTACTTCAGAAGGAAAGAGAACAAACGTACACACCATTTAGTCAGAACTACTTGTAGTGTACTCATCTAAATTACACAAATTTATTATTATATATTATTATATTATAAAACCCCTGAGACGTGTACCATAGTGTAGGCATAACACAAAGGAACAACATGTGATAGGTGTTTTTTATTTTTTTTTAAATTTTACGTCTTCGTGATATTTATTTCTACTCATTGGGTAGTTATGAAAGAGACATCACTAGGTTGCCTCTAGGGTACATGTAATGTACAAATATAATTTTAAATTTATTTATTTGTTTAAAATTATTATGGATGATAATTTCATGGGAATTTAAAAAACAATTATCATAAAAGGATTAATTTATTAATGATAATTAATTGATTCGAGCGTGATTCATCATAAAATATAATGAATAACGAACTGAATGACTATTTTATTTATGGGTAATTATCATTGCCGGTATGGATGGTCATGAACTAGACCAAGACCATTGTTTGTGATTGGTTTCATTTAAATTTACTTTGTTGGAATGTGATCCTTATCTTAATTAATTAGTGTGGCCTACATGCCCAAGTTTTTATTTAATAAATCCCCGTTTTACACCTCACCAAAGAGTGATATTAAATCATATCTAAAGTATGGATCTCCAATGCTATTGGAGGCTTCTCATTTTAGAATCCAAGGGTAAACCAATCCAAGGAGATACATAGGTGAACATGTGGAAAGGTGTAAACCAGAACCTAAAAGGTTACAGTTGTTTCTCCCCTAGGTACTGGGTTAGTTTATCAATTTATAGGTAAAACATCCATAAGAACAAGCTCATGATCATACCATTTGTATTATTTCTACCTGTTTCATGGTTTATTTATTTTTTGTTTGTTGTCATGATCGCTCAATTAATGAATTAAACAAGAATGAAACATGAAACTAAAATAAGACCGGCCTATGTGTAAATATTATCACAGACATGGTTAATCACTTATGTATATCCCATTTATTATTAAATAATAATGTATGAAATATTATAAAATGTAAATTTATATATAAATATAAAATTAACCTTAGAAATATTAAGTTAGTATAGCCTTCTATAATCTTGGTAAGAATCATACCATAGTTTAAAGTGCATGACTAACCCTAGTTGGGGTGTATTCAATTATCCGGGAATTCTATGTCATGGTTTTGGGGTGACATAACTAGGTTCACAACAATGGCTAACTGCAACAATAGGACATGGTGTGAACGGGTGGAAAATGTTGAAGAAATCCAAAATAAAAGAATTTCAGGATTGGGGAGTCCACTCAACGAATCACGGAGCTGCGAGTTAATGCATTCGGAATTTGGAATGCCAACCAAAAATGCTTCAAGATTCTTGACTAACACTAGTTGGGGTAATTTTATGGGCAATATGGATCCTTTCAACTAGAATATTCTCGAAATAGAATATTCTGATGTCAATGATGAGGCTAATTGGATTTTGATAAAATAGTTGGAGACTTATAATTATGATTTTATTTATTTTTCTAAATTTTATCACGATAATGTACTAAACCTTTTCTCATCATAATTTGAAGAAATAGAAAGAAAAATGACATCAAACATTTCATTTTAACTCATATTTTAGAAGTAAAACATTCTCACCGACAACAATTTCTAGGAATGGTAGTGGCGTTTCCGCATCATCCTTCACAATGAGAGGAAATTGAATGTGCTGGAAGAGCCTGTTCTATTTGTGCCTATAAAAGAGGAGAGTGATAAAAAGTAATCTCTCTATATGAAACATATGGATGATGGCACAAATTTCCAAATATTTATGCTATCATCCATGTCTAATGATCTCTTGAAGAAACATGAATTCATGGACGTGTATAGAATGATGTCTCACCTTTCTTGCTACATTGAACACCTGCAAAAATTAGAGATTATGTTCCGGGATGGGTTGCAAAATGATCTCACCCTATCATCACAACCGAAGACCTTCCCCACCATTAAAATCAACTATAATATTATAAATAATGAGAAGAGTCTATAAAAACTCATGACCTTACCTCTCCATGTAAATAAGGACGTGGGGCATGATAAACCTGTAGTCCTTAAAGTGAATTAGAAAAGGAATGGAAAGGAAAAGGGGCCATAGATTTATAAACTGTATGAATCCCTTCGGAACCATCACTACAAGAAGGGGAAGATCTTTAGGTAGTGTAAGGAATGAGTGGTGGTATGTTAGTCATGTGTCATGCAAGGCCACTGAAAGAGGAACTACACCTAGAATCATGGGGAGCTAAAGGTGGGTTTGTTATCGAATATAAACATTACATTTATACATATTGGGTATAAAATACAGTTTGTGGGGCTCACATATTTATTCAAATATAGGTACCAATTAGATATAGAATTATTTCCATAGGATAGGTGGATAATCATGATTCCTATAGAACGAGGAAGGATGTGTTGGCCATTGGTGATTACCAACTGTCATTGCGAACTAGAATTCATTTGTGTTTATGCAAGTGTTATAATGTTACTAGTGTTACCAAGAACATAATTTATGTGTATTGTTCGGATATGGATGGATTTATTTTAAAATTTGTAAATAATTATTTTTTATTTTATAAGAACAACATATGTTATTGTATATAACATTTAAATAACAGTTTGTATGTATTAAATTACAAAAACCAAGTGTTTTAAATCGATAACGAAACAAACCCACCTAACTCATACAACACCCAGTTGTGTCATGACCATCTCAGTCTTGTAAATGAGAAGCACTAGAAAAAGTTCTGCCATGTTGTTTATTTATACTCTACTGAGCTAAGACCACATGATATATTTCATGGTTGGTTACAAGGTAAAATGACAAATCCACCTTTTTGTGGAAAGGGTGAAAGGGTCGTATAGCTTCTAGGATTAGTGCACATAGATGAGTGTGGACCATTTATAGTATAATCCAAAGGTGGGTATTCTTACATCATTACTTTTACAAATGATTTGATTATACAGGGGTTTGTCTACGTAATGAGTTATAAGTCAGAGTCCTTATAGAAAATTAAGGAATTCATGAATTAAGTAGAGAATCAACTTAGTAAGAAGATAAATAAACATTGGTCGGATTTAGGTGGAGATTATTAGAACCAATATTTCATCGATCTTTTACAAGATTCTAGGATCCTATCGCAGCTCACTCCTCCTTATACACCACAGTGGAATGGTGTTAGTGAAAATAGGAACCACACCTTGTTAGACATGGGGAGGTCGATGATGAGTCATGAAAACCATCCATTTTCCTTTTGGAGATAATAATTACAAATTGATGCTTACACATTAAACTGATTACCAACTAAGGAGATAAATGTAATTCCATGTAAGTTTTGGAATGTAAATAAATCCATTTTCTCCCACACACATGTATGGGTATTCAAGTAGTATGTTAAGGACTTCTCAGGTAACAAAATATCACCTCGTGGCATAAGGTGAATCTTTATTGGATATCCCAAAGAAATGAAAAGATATTACCAATAAAACCCTTAAGACTAGAAAGTTACTATCACCAGACAAATAATATTTCATGAGAGGGAGTACATCCTAAAATAGGAAAGAGGGAGAAATATTGACTTCGATGAATTTAATACTCTATATACACTGGAGTTGGTATAGGAACAAATTCCATAGGTCCCCATGGAAGTGGTTCTAGGAACACAAGTATTGTGTAGGAGCTCAAGAGAGGTACGTGAACCAGAGATATATGGTTTCCTAGTCATCGGGGATGGTGAGTAATTATTTTTGGACAATGAAGAACCTCTCTTATAAAATGAAGCATTCGAAAGCTCAAAAGCTACATGATGGCTACAAGATATGAATTCGGAGATAGATTCCATGTATTAGAAACAAGTATGGGTTATGGTTGATGCGCCAATTGATATAAAGACTATTTTATGAAAATGGGTATTCATGAGAAAGCGGGAAAAGGATGGTCATGTTAGCACCTATAATGCAAGGCTAGTGGTGAAATTATTCAGATAGTGTCAAGGAATTGACTGTAATGAATCATTATAGCTAGTTTCCTTGTTTAAATCGACAAGAATCATACTTTCCATAATAGCTTACCATGAATATGAGATTTGGAAAATGGATTTCAAAACAACATTCCATAATAGGAACCTTTATGAAGATGTATATATGACACAACATGAAGGGTTTTTGACACCAGTTAATGCCAAAAATGTTTGGAAGATGTAGAAATCCATTTATGGATTAAACCAAGTATCCAGGTCAGGGAACATTTTATTTAATAAAGCCATAAAAAATTTCGTTTCATTAATAATGAATGTGATCCATTTGTTTATAAGTGTATTAATGGGAATGTTTTAGTTTTTATAGTAGTATATTTTGATTACATATTTATTCATTGAAATGAGGTTCCAGTCTTACAGTTAGGTAAGGACTAGTTCAACAAGTATTTCTCCATGAAGGACATGGGTGAAGCAGACTACATTCTTGGGATCAAGATCATTTGTGACAGATCCAAGAGGATTCTTGGACTAACTAAAGGTACATACAATGACTAGATACTAAATATATTTAGTATAGAACAATACAAAAGTGGATTGGTTCTAATTTCACATGACCAACATCTTTATAAGAAAATGTGTCCTGAGACACAACAAGAGAATAATAGAATGATTATGATTCCAAATACTACAAAAATAGGATCCATAATGTATTCCATGTTATTTACCACTCATGATGTTGCCTATGCACTGAGCATGGTAGGAAGATATCAAGAAGATCTAGGATAACAACATTGGACTACTATTAATACTATCCTTACGTATTTGAGAATAAATAAATATATTTTTTTGGTGAATGGAGGTGACGAAGAACTTGTCATCATAGGGTATGTTGATGATAATTTTTAGATAGATCGTAATGATCTAAAGTCAAAATTTGGGTATGTTTTATATCTCAAGGGAGGAGCTGTTAGCGAGAAGAGTTCAAAGAAACCTATTGTCATAGATTCTACAATGGTGTCCAAATATATAGTGACTTCTGATGCAGCCAATGAAGCCATCGGGATTCCGAACAGTGTCTAGGAGATTGATGTGGTGTCTAACAGTATATATCAAGTCACATTGTATTGTGATAATACTGCAACGGTGGTTCTTTCAAAAAAACCAATGTCACATCAACGGACAAAGCACATACTCCGAAAGTATCACCTTTTGAGAGATATCTATCAAAGGGGTGAAGTTGTAGTGAGCATAGTTTCTATATATGAGAACATGGTAGACCCCATGACTAAAGTCCTATCTTAGCCGAAGCATGAATATCATGTGAGAGCTAGTAGTCTAAATGTTTTCAGTAATTGTATCTAGTCCAATTGGGAGTCTGTTGGAGTTAGTGGTCTATAACAAAATAATTTGTACTTTATTCATTAATAAATAACTTATCATATCTTGATTGTTATTCTTCATTCCAATGAATGTTATAATGTCCTAAGGATAGTTGTTGCACTAAAAGCTCATAGTGGATCCCAAATATGTTGAGAACATAGAAGTTCTATAACACTCTCCATTAATATATTTTCTATTGCCATATGATGTTATTTGAGGGACACAAACAATACAAGCCATTGGGGGTGAGGACTAATATTTATTTGAGACACCTTCTCATCTTGTTCCCTCTTGGTAATATCCAATAGGATATTATGAGAACAAGACCCTATTGTAGGAAATCCACATTTCATAGTGTCATTGGATGTTCTTATCTGTGGATGTGTGTATTGGTCCTTAGAGTTTAATATTATTATTAATGGGTATTAAAACTTTCACACATAGATGTATTGATAAAAACTACGATGAAACACTGTTTGCAGTGAGGTACGATATTTTGGGTGCATCTTGAGTAATACTTCATTAATAGATAATGAAATAAAGTATTTTTCCATTCTGTTCCATAATAGAAGTAGATATCTTAGACCCTTTTATGGAATTTATATAGCCTAAATAAATTCTTGGCCATGGTAAGGAATGAGAAAGTTCAATTTTGAGAAGTCAGTGAATGAATAATCGATGTCAAGGGATGATGACACTAGCATGAATCCCTATTGATTAGAGATATTGACAATAAGGGATTACATTACACGGTATGTGTTGGCAGGAGGTGACATGTCATTACGGTGTTAACTTCTATTTATATGGGTTACATGGTGTGTTTTTTGACCGCAACATTGGACTTTAGGTAGACTCCACCCAATGAAAATATGAAATAAGATAGAGGGTCACACACTAATTGTGCCCATGTATCTTCATTAACTATTAATTTAACAAGACGAATAACGATTATTCTCGATTCTGGTTTGATAATTATTCAAGGTTTCTTGTTTGCATTTATTTCAAAAATAGTAATTCGAGAGACTATGTTATCAAAGAAATAATTTATATTTATTTGTGAGTAATATCGTTATATTTATTTGAGAAATAAATAGCCATTATTTGATGTCTAATAAATGTTGTGGAGGATATAAAGAAAATGGAAAACCAAAGTTCACACCATATATATTAATATACATGCTGTGATGTTTTTCTGGGGATTTTTGAGAAATAATATTATTCAATTAACTAAATAATATTAGGTGTAATTTGTTACATGCATGACAAGTAATAATAATAGTCAATTATTTTTATTATACAAGTAGTCTTCATATTAATTAAATGAAATGTATAAATGCATTCAGGTAATTAATTCTTTTTTTTATTCTATGTAATTAAAATCTCAATTATATAATTCTAATTATCCTCACTAATATTTGGGTTTTTTTCACAAATTTTACGGTGAAAGGTCTCAAGAAAATGGAGAATTATTTTCATCAAAAAATTCTCTCAAGCTACGAGAGAGATCCTCCTCCACCATATAAGGGAGAGAGCATTGCAAGTAGCTCTCAAGGAGATCGAAGGCTGACATTATAAGGGAAGCCTCTTCCATAGTAGCACCTGGAGATCCATTCAACAACGTAATGAGATATGTGGAGCACCATTGGATCACCGCTAGAGGAATCCTACACTTGGATTTTATGACGCAAGGATAGATCCCATTGGATCATGACTAGAAACATCAAGAGAGAGAGAATAACATCATGGTAATTAATATAATTTAATTATATTAATTATAGACAACATATGATGATCCTCTCTATGGTTCTGAGACTCCCTTCCTTTCATTTGTTCTTCATTCTATTCAAATGATCGGGCATTTTATTATCTAGATGGATTTAGAATTGACTATTATTAATGAAAAAAATAATGTTGGGTACACACACCCACACACTTCCTCTGTGCCAAGAACCTAAAAAATCATCCCTAATAAATTCCATTTGGTGTTTGTATGAATCACTTCACTTTGAACGGGTGGTAGTCCACACTTCCTCCAACGAGATTTTCGTATTAAAACCAATTGGAATGTACGGAATTGCATGTTGAAAAGTGAATAAATTTATTTTAAGACATACTAAATATAACATATTACTTATATAAATATATTTTCACCCATAATAGGGCCTAATATAGGTGGTAAATGAAAAATGACCAATCATCTTTTCATGAAATAATAGTTCACCACAAAAAGAAACAATAAATTCAGTGTCTATTAGAGAGTGGTGTGTGTATGTGATGGTCAAAATAATTGTATAAAAATCTGATTATATGTGGAATATAAGTATTTTTAGATAATAATAGAATAAATAGGGTCGATGGGGTAATGATAAAAATAAAATAATTGTTCTTGAGAGAAGGTGTTACCTCTAAATCGGGTAACTCATTTTGGTTTGTGCCAAAAGTCATCAGTCAGAGGATTTCACCCCTAAGTGAGGATTACATGTCAAAAGGAAGGTTCATGAGATGTTATTTGGGCAGTTATTGGATGAACTATAAAGGTTTTGGAGGTGTGAGGAATGGGTATAGGTGGTGGCCTTTTATAAGGAATGAAAATGACTGATATTTTATTTTTAGAAACAAGTTTGGTGTGCACGTGTTATTACCAAAAGAAATTAAAAACCTGAAAAAACTAAGTAATTAAAATATTATGACAAACATATGGACAACTAATGGGTGTCATAAAGGTATAATGGTCATCTGGGCCCTTGATTTTATAGCTTTTTCCCTAATTACGCAACACTGGGACTTAAGTAATGTGATTAATTTTAATCAAATTTACTAATAATTTTGTTCAAGAACTAAGATGGTATTATTTAAATTTAAATATTATATTGAATTAATTTTTTTATGAAGATTATTTAAATTTACTTCACACAAGCTAAAATTTTATGATTAATGTTAATCCTACAGATGGGATGAAATAACGGGTTTTTAAATTAGAAATGTTTTCAAAAAAATTTAAGATTTCACCCTCAATTTAAATGTTCAATTAGTTATAATGAATATTATTATTTTAGTAGATGTAATATTTAAATAATGTAAACTTAAAAATAATTTATAATAATATTTATAATAACTAATTAATTAACTAAAAAGATTGATTTTAATAAAAATAAATAATTTTTAACATTCATACAAAAATAATGTCTCTCAAAAAAATCCCAAAAATTATCACTAGGATAATTTCGATGTAATGAATTAAAAATGAAGTTTATATTATGAAATTATAATTTTAAATGTGTTTAAAAATAATTTTATTAAATGTACATTAATAAAATATTTTAAGACATAGATGGAATTTACCAAAAAACATATATTTCATTATCCATAATTTTTATTTATATAAATTAGTTATTTAATGTATTTGATAAATATTTATTATTATTCATATAACTATGATTAATTGCTAGGTTATGATTATCTTATTTGAATAATAAAACAATATTTTCATAAAAACGTTTTGTTGTGTGTGTCACACACCAACGTACTTTTCGATTTATTGTATGACAAGTCGGAGTTGCATGTAACACAAGCCTCATATTGATTGTGTGTTAGATACACCTTGTTGAATCAGTGTGAATGGAATGTTTGGCTCAGAGAAAATCCATTTTCTGTGTTGTCTGAAATTTATTATATAAAGAGAATAAATTAATTCCAAAAAAATCCCACCAAATTTTCAGGGTGCAACAAAAACAAGTATGTGAGAATTAATCTAGATATCACAAAAATATTATTGAGTGTATGAGTTAACATTCATGTATTTTTTCAACTTCTTGGTTATAAAAATAACATATCCTCATCATCTCCAAAATCTCTATTATAGAAACCATACATATTTTAATATTGTTGTTACATCATTATAAAGATAAAAAACATAATAGTATTACACCATGACGATCCAGAGCCATATTGTCTTATGAAAAATAATACCAAAAATAACATTTACAACATCAAGCATAAACATTTTTTTAATTCCTTCATTCTAGATTCATATTATCACTTGACCTAACCATAATACATGCAGTCACTTGAGGATATACATCTAAAAGGGCTGAACTAAAATCCCATTAAGAGGATAAATAAGATCAAAATAACATGGGGTGAGGATAATCATAACATCATCATCCAAATCATGAGAGAAAAAATTAATATAACACTTGAAATGAATCAAGGCATAAATATAAAATAACATGTCATAGTGTTCGTATACCTCACATAGTTGTGAAAAATACTAGCATCATGTTCAACCATCATTTCACTTTTCCTCATGAGATTCATCACTATACCCAACTCATTAGAGAGTTTTATAATTCTGGGCACACCCGTCACATTCAAACATTCATATTGCGCTATATAATTCTGGGTGCGCCTGTCACATCATAATATTTACAATATCATGCATGCCAAATTAAAAATATGTAAAACATGAACCTATCATAACCCATAAAAATAAATGTGTTTCATGTAATAATCATACATTCAAAAACATTTGGTCCCCCAAATAAAGAGGGAGTATCATTCATGACATATAACCATTAACCATGAGTGAGTTCTGAAACAATAATCAAGAAGTAAAAGTGTGTGTTTATTTGAAAGAAGCGTTCTTTTAGAAAACATTGGGTTTTATCTAAAATCTATTAGGGAAAATTAATATCCCTAAAAATGTAATATAATTATGTAAAATTCATTTGAATGAAAACTCATACCAAACATGGAGTGAAAGAGGGATAACATAATGATGGAAAGATTGGTTCATGAAATTCCCCATTACCTTGTATCTGAATACTTTTGTAACTTTAATGTCCTGTATAAAAAAATTAGATTCGTTAATTAAAAAGTAACGAACCTTTTCTACAGTAATATTGTTCATTCTGGTTTCATTATGTTAGTTTATTGTCATTTTGATGACTTATAGAGTATAAATACATTGTTCGACTATGTTCGTTTTTATGGTTTTCTTGAGTGGTTCACGTGCATTTAGAAATGGATGCTATTGTACAACATTGATAAACATAAAAAACAAATATTTCATGTTATTAATGATATTAAAGAATATTAAATTATCTTATAATGAATAATTTCATATACAGTGGGGATGAATAATTAGTTAAGAATTAATGATGATCGTTTTAGGTAAATTTGGGTGGTTTTTGGATCACAAAGAACACGTTTTGATTTATCAATTAGTAATATATACATAATTTAGTTCCAAATAATTAAATAGGATAAAATACATATAAAATAATGTTTTTCAACTAAAAAATGATTTTATGACCTTATATAAATGCGGTAAAATAAATTTAAATAATGTCGTTCTTGAAGGTGATAAATTAACACCTTGGGAACAACATTTTCCTATCTAAAATACAAATAAGGGGAGAATGGGGTTGGATGTTATAATATCAAATTATTATCATAAATATACATTATATGTATTATAGTAGGGTTACAATACAATTTGTATGAATATAGGTGGGTAATGAATAAGAATATAACATGAAATTGAATGGAAATTATAGGAAATAAGAGAGGGGGAATTTCCTCTACAGTTATCCTTTAGAGATCATCCTCAAGGAAATTTGGATTAGTCTTTTGATGATACTAGAAATTCATGGAAATGTTGGAGAGTCTAGGGAATATTTTTGTCTAGTGTTTAGACCTGGCTTGAAGCTTGAGATGTGTGAGTAAATGAGGGTGTGAAGGGTGGTATATATAGTTGATGGGAGTGTGGTTTTCTCAATATTATCTTCATTAATTTATTATTTCTTAACATGTCAAGTAATAGTGAGTATTCTATGAATAAATAGAGTAATTTTATCATGTTAATCCTAAGAAATTGTTTGTATATCATCATAACATCACATTTGACGTTATAATTCATGAATTTACCATATTTAGTAGTTTACCGTATTTCACTATTCATCAAAAACTAATGTATTTCAAAAAATTACAAAAAATATACTCAAACTATTTTTCTATGTATAGAATCCCAAAATGAAGTATAATTTTAAAAAAAAAATTAAAAATATTAGGAATGAAATAATTAAATAATGTACTATTATATACAAAAAATATCAATTTTAGAACTTTTATTTTATTATTCCAAGATAATGGTACATCATACATTAAATAAAATCAATATATATACTATTATATGTAAGGATACGATTCATTAGGATGTGTCACTATATTTAATCTTAGCATTACTAATCATAATGGTATGTTACTATTCACCAACATTGGTGGTATTAGACTGCAAAAATCACCCTGAACACAACCGTGTCTGAAAAATTCACTACTGGAAATTCGGTGAATAGCCACAGTTTAAAACCACGGCTATAGTTCCTCAAACTGTGTCAATAGGTAATAGCCACAGTTTCAGAAACCGTGGCTATGTTTTTCATGGATATAGGCCTATACTTATAGACACGGTTTGGAACTGTGGCTCTAGATCTACAGTCACGGATCAAACCGTGGGTCTATGTATATAGACATGGGTCAAACCATGGTCATATCACTATAGCCACAGTTTAGAACCGTGGCTATACTAGAGGAGGTACACAATTTGTAGCCACAGTTAGAAACTGTGGCATTAGACCTGTAGCCTAAGTAAAAACTATGTCAATAGACAAATAGCCAGGGTTTGAAACTGTAGCTATAGGGTATGAAAAACCATAAAAAATATTATTCCCTACCCCCTGCACAACCCCCCCCTATAGTAGCCCACCCCCTTCAGCCCCATCCCTCCTAGACACCCCAAGGATATATAAACCCATACTCCCTAGATAGCCCCCTCCCCCTGCAAAGCCCCCTGGATAGCCCCTTGCAAAGCCCCCCTCGTGGATAGACCCTGGACAACCCCCACAGACAGACCCTGGATACCCCCCCTAGACAGACCATAGACACCTCCCCCCCAGACCCTGGACACCCCCCAAATAGACCCTGGACACCCCCCAGACATACCCTTGACATTCCCCCCCTCCCCCATACCCAAGACACCCCCATATAGACCCAGGACATACCCCCCTAAACCCAAGATACCCCCTAGGCACCCTCAGGCCCTGGACACCCCCTGACCCTAGAATGATCTTCGTGGAAAATCTAGACCTCCACCCATCCGGACAGCCACCCCACCAACCTGGAAAGACCTTGGAACCCCCATAGAACCTGCACAACCCCCCAGACCCCGACTCCCCTAGACAGACCCCCATCCCACTCACCTAGATAGTTTCTGGACCCCCCCCCCAAGAACCTGGACATCCCCAGTCCCTGGACAAATCCCCCTTGACACCCCCCCCCCCAAAAAAACCTAGACACCCCACCCCTTACACCACCTTCCAGTCAACCCCTCCCACTTGTCATTCCCCCTACCAGTCCCCTCCCCCCTCCTAGTTTCCCCCATCACCCTACCAGTTCCCCCTCCCCCTGCATGTCTTCCCCCCCCCCTGCCCAGATCGACCCTAGTCCGACCCCCTAGAATAGACCCCCTAGACCTTGGAAACCCCCAGAACCTGAACACCCCCCCAAACCCTAGACATATCCCCTTGGACACCCCTCCCCCTAGGAACCTAGACACCCCACCCCTGGAACCTCCCTCACAGTTACCCCCATACTAGTCCCATCCCCCTTCGCAGTCCCCCTACTAGTATGCCCCCATCCCCCTGCCAGTTCCCCCTCCCCCTGCCAGTTTTGCCCCCCCCCCCACCATGCACGTTTCCCCTCCCCTGCTAGTCATGCCCCCCTTCCCGTTTCTCATCCCCTCTGCCCCTGCCAGCCCCCACTGGAGCCCCTTCTAGTTTCCCCCTAACCCCTTCTAGTCCCCTCTAAATTTAATTATACCTGAAATCTGCATACATAAGAAGAATTAATCAAATCTAAATATAAAAAAACACATAACTACACTTACATGAGTCTCCATATAAATCAACCAATCAAAGAAGTCTGTAACCCGCAAAGAAGTAACTAAAAACAATTTAGAACATAGTAGTGCTCATCCGATGTAACCACACCCCCCCTCCATTCCCCCTAATGGACCCCCCTGGATAAAAGCCCCAGCCCCCTGGATAGAATCCCCTTCTACTGGACCCCAATAGACAGCAACCCCCCCTCCCACTATTGGAACCCCCTTTACAGCCACCCCATCCCCCCTGGACAGCCACCCCTCCCACCCCCACCCACTGGACCCCCTGGATAGCTGCCCCCACCCCCACCCCTGTTGGGCCCCCTGGAAAACCCCCTGCTGGACCCCCTCGGACAGCAGCCCCGCATGCTAGACCCCAATAAACAGAAGCCCCCCTTACTATACATCATCCCACCTACACATCCCTTGCACATATCCTACGGGATTCTTAGTTAATAAGATTGACTAAGTAGGTGAGATTTATGCTTTTCCCTTAGATGTACCTACCGAATCATAACATGCAGAGGCTGCTTTACCTAGTATTGAGAGAGTTATTTCACCAGTGCATTCAGATTTTGAATCCATAGTATATTTATAATATTTTAGAGAAATAATTCTTTTATATTTTAGTGAACTTTTTTGTTACTAAGAACCTCCTATTATTGCATCTAAATCTAGTGATCCACCTCCCATGGCATTAGTTTATGCGGATTGGATCTTGTATATAGTCACATTGTATCTCCATATTTTTATAGGTATTTTGCATTCATCTCGTTAGGATTAATTGAGGAAAATTATGTATAATGGGTTTTCAAAGAATAGGTTCACCAGTTGAAAGTGATGACAACTCTACTGAAGCTATTCATGGTGGAGAATAATTCATTAGTAGTATGGAGAGATGAGGAAATTTTATTAGTGAATTTTTCAATCATATGAAGGATTTATAATAGGTATCCTATACTCTAGTGCTTGCAAGATAGATTTTAAAAGTGAAACAGAAAAGGGGACTCCAATGTCCGCTCTACTAAATTTGCACGCCACAAGCATTCGACCCAACTGGATCAGGAAACACCAATTCAATAATCTCCCTTGTTGCATATCTTGATGAGAAGGAGGTTAAGAGTGCCCTTTTTCTATAAAACATGAGAGTGTGGCTGGTCCTGATGGGTTCAAAAATTAATTCTTGATGTTTTACTAGGACATAGATCATGATGAGCACCTTAACACAATGTGGGAGTTCTTCAGCAATGCCTCAATGCCCTATGGATTCAACACCAATTTTATCTCCATAATCCCAAAGAAGAAAAATGCTATGGCCGTAAAGGATTTCAGACCTATTGCTATTGGGAATACCTTTCCAAATATCAATAGAAAAATTATTTCTATGTGGTTAGGTCTCATTTCTAGTGGGATTATCTCATCAAATCAGCCCATAGATAGCCTTTGGACACCCCCATTGGACCCCCTAGACACCCCACATGCACTCTACACCCTACCCTATAGACCCCCCACCCCGACCCCCCACCCTGGACATCCCTTGTTAAAAACCCCTGGACAACACCACCAAGACACCCCACCTGTACCCTCCCCCCTACCCCGTAGACCCCCCAACACCCCCCCCCTGGACAACACTTGGACACCCAACCTCCACCCTGCCCTGTAGACCACCCCCCCAGACATCCCTTAGACACACCCCCTGATAGAACCTATTAGACACCCCTCCTGCACCCTTCCCCTACCCTGCCAACCCCCCCACCACCCCCCCTCGGACAGCCCCTGGACACCCCACCTGGAAATCCCCTCTTATAAAATTCTATAGTCATCAGTACATTCACTTCATTATAAAAATAATACTAAATTAACAATGACTTGAAAAATTTCGAAGAATACTCTTTTTCTGTCTTATTCTAAATAATAGACTTCCACCACTAATTACTCAGACCCTATAGTAGGATGGTTACAAAAAGAACCTTAAGTGAATAATAAATCTAAATCTAGATAATAATATCCTAAACCATGAGAACCAAAACAAATTCATCCTAAGAATATTGTTACACATGAATTATTGTGGGGATACTATCTTGGTTCTAGGGTTCCTAGGTGTGCATTAATGATCGATTTATTCAAGGATTTTTTTTAGGTGGGACTTCTTATGGGATGCTTGGGTTCTACTCGGCGTTCCATCTAGGTTATCGTCTTTGGTTAAAAGATGCATCTCTACCCTAATGTTCTCGGTGAACATTAATGGCAGTTTATATGGATACCTTTCAGGGAAAAGAGGGATCAGGAAAAGGGATATACTATCACCTTTACTTTTTGTAATTTTTATGGAGTTTTTATCGCACATCATGCAATGAAGTTGGCTAGGAGCTGGTGCGGGCAGGAGTGGCGGTGCAGGTGGGAAGGCAGGCAGCAGGGGGATGGAAGGGGGCTGGTGCACACTGGAATATGAAAAAGGGCGCTGGTGTGGGCTAGATAGCTGGTGTAAAGGGGATGTTGGGAATGTGGTAGGGGCTGGTGTGGGTTGGGATGTAGGAGGTCGGGGCTGTTGAGGGATGGAACTGGTGGTTGGGGTTGTTCTGCAAGTGGCAGAGGGATGACAAGAGTGTTTTGCAGAAGACTAGGGGGTGGTGGCTGGTGTGGTGGCTAGTGCGGGCTGGATTGTAGGTGGTTGGGGGCTAGTGCTGGGTCGAATGTAGGTGGAAGGGGGATAGAATGCTGGTGGAAGGGGGCTGGTTGTAGGTGTTGGGGGGATGGTGTGGGATGATTCGAAGGTGGGAGGGGGGGTTGTTGCGGTTTGGAATACGAGTGGCAGCAGGATGAAATGAAGGTGGAAGGGGGATGGTGTGGGATGGATGTGGCTAGAGCAAGGCCAAATCACGACATTACCACAGCGTGACCACGTCGTGATCGAAGCGTCACCGCGGCGTGACTGTGGCATGACCGCGGCGTGTTGGCCTGCTACAACGACATCTGCGGGGTAGTATCTTCCGGCGAAGAGTGAAGGGAGTGGGGGGAGGCGGGGCAACACTCTGGTCATCGCCCTACAATCAGAAATTGTGATTAGTCAGTCTCATCATCGATCACAAGACTCATGGAATAATATCAATGCGAACCGGTGCGGGGTGTCGTCCTGGAGTATGGAGAAATCAATACATTACCACGGCATGACCACGGCGTGTTGGCCCGGTCCAGAAAAATCTGTGGGGTAGGATCTTCTGGCTAGGAGAAAAGGGAGTGGGAGGATGTGGGGAAACATTCTGACCATCGCCCCACCAGCAGAAATTGTGATTTTTCAGTCCCACATTGATCACAATACTCGTGGAATACAATCATTGCGAACTACCGCGGGGTGTTTTCCTAAAGCAAGGTCAAATCATGGCGTGACCGTGGAGTGACCACGGCGTGATGACGACATTACAGTGGCGTGTTGGCCCAGTCCAGTGACATCCACTAAGAAGAATCTTCAGGCCAAGAGTGAAGGGAGCGGGAGAAGACGGGGAAACATTCATGTCATCGCTCCACCAGTAGAAATTGTGATTAGTCAGTCTCAACATTGATCCCAAGACTCATGGAATATTATCACTGTGAACCATCGTGATGTGTCCTCCTGGAACAGGGCCCAATCAAGGCATTACCGTGGTGTGACCGTGGGGTGACCAGGGCCTCTTGGCCCGGTCCAGCGACATCCACGTGGCATAATCCTCTGGCCAGGAGTGAAGGGAGCGGGAGGAGGCAGGGCAACATTCCGACCGTCACCCCGCCGGTAGATGATAGAACATATCAACTATATAATATGCTATTACAAGAGATTTACAGAGAATGTTGTAGCGAGCGGCACAATGAAACAATGTTTAAAGGGAAACAAAATGATAGAAAACAATCATAAACCCTCCACAAACCATTTACAAATTCATTCACATTGTTTAAACATTGAAATTTTATTTATAATATTCAACGTGTGAAAAGGAATGTGTCATGGTCTAGGAATATTCATACTCGGGCAATGTCATTTGAGTTAAACGAGTATGATAATCCATTTTATATTATTCATAGAAAACAAAAACTAACTATCCACAAAACATACACCAAAATGATGCATATTAAAAACTCACACCAAATCTAAACATAATACAAATTAATATCACTACTCTTTGGTTTAGAAGACAGCGCACCTCCGTTGGAGGGGTTTTATTATAAAATCATGGTATTAAATTATCACACAATTCATTTAATTATATTTTACATTTATTCTAAAACTCATTCAGCACAAATCAAATGCAATATTATAAGAAACTAGATCATCATAACTATCACTGTGTGTTTTTGCAGACAGCGCACCTCTGTTAGAGGGGTTTTATTATAAAAACATTACATTATTTTTCAAATGAAACAATTAGATTAAAGAAAACTTATTCAATATATTCAATTCAATATAATTAAGCAGAATTAATAATGAAGCTAAATTGGATTTAAAGAATTCTTGAATTAAAGAGGCTAGAAGAGAGATCCTACCTCAAGGTGGAACCAAAACGTCCACTTTGGATCTCAAAAATTTCTAACTAAATGTTTTTTCCCCCACTATTTATATGCACCTTCAAACACATGCAAGGTCACCTAGCCCCTATGCACACACCCACATGGCCATGAGATTGTTCAAGGGAATCCTTGCACATATGCTTATATGCATATACCAGTCTCCACTCACCTGCATATGAATTTATATATATATACATGGTCACAAATAGGCCCATACATGCATAATCACTATCATGGTTGACTATACCTGTAACGGGGGAACCCATGTACATATACATTCTCACCTATGCACACGCAGGTGAGTTTCCCTTAATTTGGATTCTCAAAACCAATGGACAGGGATCAACGCACTACACCACGGATATTAGGAACATTAAACACATAAAGGATGCTACGTGACAAGTGAGAAACCAACCAATGACATTAAATCCTTACCTCAATTGGGAGAACCAAATCCACCTGAACCAAAATGAAATGATCCAATGCCCTACTGAAAACATAATATGGATTTAAAAACACTGAAATCCCAAATACATGAGGTGAGAGACAAGTAGTAACCATATAATCTTACCTCAGATCAAAGCCAGTGGAATGAATCAACCTGAACCCCATTTTACCCCCTTCGCAGAATATAATTAAACTTTGTCCACAGAAAGAAGTAAAATGCCTAAGTGGCCAATGCGATAAAGATAATACAATAAAAACTAAAATAAAACATACCTGTCTTCTATGACTATACAGGTCACCGCCCAACTTATAAGAACCACAATGCCCCATGGGTCAAATCATGTTCCTAAAATCAATGGGGAAATAGATCCATGTTTAAAAATGATACTATCAAATAGTACATTCATATTAATTAACAATTATTCTTCTTGTTGATGGTATATAATTATTTTCGATTGAGTTTCATCTTAATTTGGATTAGTTCGATACAAGTTTTTATCCAACCCGTTAATAAAATTTTAATAGAGGACACAATTTCTAATAAAATAAAATATATCATAACAAAAAATGGATCCACACCTATGAAAAATGTTCAACATTATAAGAAGAAATGTTTGATTATATAGTCTAATGAGTTATAAAAGGATAAAACAAAAAATGAAAAGCAGTGAGAGTTCTCTAATTGCACAAGTGAATATGCAATTTTCAAAAAATAATAAACAAGTGAAAGAAGGGAAAACCATGATTCCTCATCATAAATGTTTATAATATGAGAAATAAGAAAGATCCAAGAAAAAAATCACCTTTGAGCTCCAATGAAAAGTGCTCCAGTGTCGAGAAAAAAGAATAATAACATAGAAGTTGATAAACCCACCTTATTACCATACTTCTTGATATAAAGCAACACTCAAATGGAAATGTCACATAACACACACTTCACATATATTATTTGAAGGAATATAATTTTGCAAAATTGATCCATCATATAGTGTTGTTATTCCATTGAAAAAATCAACATGGAGAAAATATGAAAATACATTCTTGTTAATCGCATCTCTAAAAAAGTTTTAACACCTTTCCCATGTGTTAATTCCATATTTATAGGGAAATATTCATCTTGATAACACTTTGAAATATAATAAAATATGGTTACCCATTCAACTATATGTGAATTAAAAAAACACATTTATCCATAAACCAATTTCCATTCACATGCATCATGAACACATTAAAATAGTATGAATTAGATTACATTTTCCTTTGAAAATTATAACACTCCATTCGCATGACAACTGCATCCACAAAGCATCAATGGTATGAATAATTCTACACATAAAATATTCATAACATTTTTATGATCTCCAAATGATTTCACAAAGAATATGATATTATTTATGAAACTATAAACACATCATATATTGTTCACCTAAATCGCAAAGAAATAATGTTCTCATGGTATCATCTATGTTAACATCCAATGATTTACATTTACAAACACTAGAATGATAACTATTTTTTTGTTCTCAGAAAACCAAAATCAATCATATATCACAGTATGATATTGAATTTCATGAATTCATTTATTTAATGTTGAACATCAGATTATCCTTCCAACACTCGAGCTCTAGGCTTACACCTAGGGTATTCCCAACTTCATTCAATAGTGGCCTATATATGTCTATCCATGCCTACCATTATCCAAGATTATTTCAATGAAATGGAACCCTGACAATGTACATTACCCATTCCATGGACCACTGACCTAACACACATTACCAATTCTAGGGATATCTCTCATCTTCTAGGGGTTAATGGACTTTCAGTGAATTCTCATTATAGAAAAAATTACATTACGAAGGAGAATAAATAACGCTACGTGTGGAATAACGATTCTAGGTATTATATAACCATGCATCAAGAACAACCAAGAGAAAAATCCCTAACAAAACACCAAAACACGAAAAATATTTGGACATATGACACATTTTTTAATTCATTAAAATTTCCAATTCTCATTCCTCGTATTCAATTATGTCAAATATCAGTTCTTTCTAATATAAAATTGTGTGTTTTCCGATTTTATTCCAATTATACAGTTACATGATACATTATCAATTCACATTCCAATTGTGTCAATTCCAATTCACCTATTGATAATTACAAATTCCAATTCACTTGTCATGAGATGAAAAAAATTCAATTCACAATTTTATTGATTCCTTAATCAATTTTTAAATCGAGGTACAAGGCACTAGACTCGTACCATCCATGATTTAACCCAAGGTTATAGATATGTACACCACTTTGGTGGCCAAAAGATCATGGTCTTTATCACTAATGGACACAACATGATATGTCGATGGTCTAACCATGAGGATTTCAAAAATTTCCATGGATTCTATATAGAAGTGGTCACACACCCGACATGATGACATTATCATACATGATATAGATACTATAAAACCAATGAAGACATTAGGGATATTTTTCAAATCACCCACCACAATACAAATAATATTAATCCGAAAACATAATAATTTGATGATTGTAATCCACCTTCATCCCATATAGAAACTGATAAATACACCACATAAAGTCCATTAGATGAATATCAAAGACGAAAATAAATGGAATTCACCAATTTCGAGCAGAACGCAATGAATCTAGATATATGAATTGATGAATGGATTGATAGATCTATGATTCAAGGTATCTTACAATTTAGGTAGACATGAATTAGGGTTGAAATCCTAGAGGGATCCATTCTGGAGAAAGTGTGATCGTGATGGAGGAAGTGAGCTCGCCAAGTAGGGTTCATTCTCGGGAGTTAGGTTGAAGAGAGATCTTGTTGGAGGAGGAGATCTCTTTTAGTTGAGTGATATATTTGGGGAGAGATTCTATTTGATGGAGGAAGTGAGCTCACAGGTTCGTGCGTAGGAAGTATGGTTTGGCGGAGGTGATATCTGTTCAACGATGTATAGAGAGATCTATGCACGGGTTAGCTACGATTATTTGGGGTGTTTTTCAATGCTATCTAAATCCATTGTGAAATCGTTGGGGGGGGGGTTCCCTACAGTTTCTAAAAACCATAGGAATTTTTTTCAAATGTTATATATTCCCAACGGTTTGATGAAACCATTGGGAAAACACATCAAATTATTACTTAATCAAATGGTTTTTTCAAACCGTTAGAATACTGGTGTTGGTATAAGTGGGATTTCCACCACTAAATGTAATTTAAAATATAATATTGAATATATCTATGCACAGGTATGTTCATGCAAAGTGGTAGTGGAATCAACCCACCAAAAGGAAGAAAAATTGCAGGATCCAAGTGTATCTTTATTAGATATTATTAAAAAAAGTGGACATATTGGCCTGTATTTTTAAAATAAATGGTGTTAAAGACATACCAACAACATCTACTGGTATCAAAAAAAATCTGATTTGTTTCAACTAATATCAATCAATGATTTAGTGAAAGCAATCTGTTTTAAATAAGAGGGAATATTTAGATAAATCTAATCATGAATAATTGGGGAGTTACAGATGTATTATAATGGTTATTCAACCTTATATAAGATTAAATAAACTTATAGAGACTAACTAAACCCCCCTACCCCACCCCATTTCCCCCCTTTCCCCACTACCCCACCCCCAACCCCATGTCGTGCAGACCCCCTGCAGACCACCCCCTACCCTCTACCCTACAGACATCCCCTCTCCACCCTTCCCCCTCCACCGACCCCTCCCCGTCCCCCTTCCCAGCAGACCTCCCCATGCCCTACATACCTCCCCCCTCCCCCTACCCTTCACACATCCCCCCTGCCCCATGCCCTCCTCCACCATGCCCCCTGCCCCCTACCCCCCTCCACCCACCCACCACCCCTACCCCCTACCCCATCCCCTGCCCCCGGACCCCTTCCCCCTACCACCTGACCCTCTCAACCCTACACCATGCCCCTTACCCCCTTCCCACTGCCCCCCTCCACCCAGCTCCCTAGCCTGCACAGCCCCCCCTGCACCCCCTACACCCCCATCCCCCCTAGCCTGCACCACCCCCTAGCCTGCACCAGCCCCCCTAGCCTGCACACCCCCCTGTGAGTCAAAAAAAATGGAGATACATGTGGTGTCTCAATTGAGAGGAGTAAGGATTAAAATGGAAAACATAAATGCAATAATATAATAAAATTAATATAAGCATAAACTACCAAAATAGGATCCTTATATATATTCTCACATGAATAATCATGGTTTGTGATGCCTCAAGCAATATTTAGTTAAATGATCCCATTCATACCTTTGTTCTTCATACTGTCGATAAATTTTGAGGAAGTGAATAGGTAATTTTCGATTCTTCTTCCAGTTAAAAATCAAAATTGATTTGATTATATGATGCCTGAACAAATAGATCATAGCCTCAATGCAATGAATTTGCTAATAATTTTTTGAATTGTGATCCCAATGGAAATAGGATTGAAGTATTTAATATCCACTACATTATCCTTTTTTTGAATCAAAGTAATAAAATTGAAATTGATTCTATAAGGTATAGACTCATGACAAAAGAATTATTTCATAGAATTTTGTAAATAAACATACACAATAACCATGTAAACAAATAAATTTTTTTTGAACCCATCAGGCCTGACCACACTCTCAAATAAAGATAATACTGAAGTATTTAAGTCAGTATCATCACTAGATTTAGTTAATGACATTTTTTGATTATTATCAACTACACAAGAAATTTTATCCATCATTTGGAAGGTGAAATGTTATTATTTCTTTGTGAATAGTCTTCTAAAATATTCTACTATAACATTAGAAAATTCATTTTGTGAGTTCTATAAAGTCCCATCAATTCTATGGGAAGCGAATCCTCTTCCAATTCACTTTTCCATGTGTAGATTATGAAAAAATACAGTTCTTCTATCTTCCTCCTACATCCATATTATATTATTCTTGATTTAGAATAGCATTTATTTCAGTAATGGGACTTCATAAAGCTGAGACATGATTTTAATCTCACAATTTGAAGGATAATTCTAATTATGATTAATATTATGAAATTTTAGTAATGATTTCTCAGGCTCTTTGATATCATTACCCATATTATATAAATATACCATGTTCCCGAAAAGAATCTTCCTTTTAACATTATTCACTTTTTTCATGATTTGATGAGGGATTCCATAAATTTCCATGTTCCAAGTAATGTTGACAATCTCCCTAGGACTAGGGAAAAAATGTTAGGCATTGATGAATTCAAATGGATGGGGAGATGATGTAATTTTATTTATGAAAATATCCACCATAAAACGATTGTGATCATAGTGACATTTAAGGGAGAGTCGGACCTGATACATCAATAACATAATTATTTTCATAAATATGAACAAAACATCTATCCAATCTGCTAGATTGTAATACATTGATGGTTTATCTACACCAGGTTTAGTAACCACCCACAATTTTAACTTCCAACATGAAATATTTATCAAAATATGGTGAAAATTTATAATCATCCATCATATTAATGTGTGGACCAGTTTTTTCCTCATGCCGTAGAATAGTGTTAAAACCCCTCAGAGTCACCCAACTATATGAAAAATAAAAACTTACCCCTTCCAGATTATCAAAAATATCAATTGTTTTCATGTAAGAGTTACAGGAATGAACAAAATATAGGGAGATTACAATTCCTTCGATACTAATATCAACTAAAATGGCTTGCTGATTTTCTATACATGAATTCATACTGATACTATCATACATTTAAATATAGAGATTCTCAAAGTCATTATCACTTTCTTCTAGTGAGACATAGTAATATCCAAGGGATGACTATTTGAAGTCACTCCATTTGTCAAAATCCATATTATGTTTAGCTAAACTAATCATCATGGGTTTTTTGTATGTAATAAAGTATCTCGGGATGTGATTGTGGGAGAGTTCCCAAGACCTTGAAATTTCCAAAAGAGAATATTCATTTATTAAGGGATGTTATAGCTCTAGTTTCAAAAAATTCAAGACAACAAGAGAAATAAAATATATTTAAGAACAGATTATCAATGCCCAGAACCAATTGAGCAAGATGAGTCTGCTCATCCTGGGAACTCTTGTTGAAAATTTCCCTTAAACTCTGATGCTCGGCATTGAAATTCCTTTCAATTTTTTTGCAAATTTCACATGTTCATAAGAAAACAACCGTGCGTGCAAGGAAAAAACTAAAATTCTAATAAACATATAGGATAGAATACATGACCATTTGTTCTCTGGAGGAACGACGAGGGAGGAGGAACGGTGAGGGAGAAGGATTATTTACTAGCAGAAAGGGTCAAGGGTGTTAGGTGAAGGTAGAGTAAGAGAGTGTGGAGGCCTCTATGAAACACTGATGTCCTGGAAGTGTAGCAGCGACGTCGGGGATGAGTGCATGGAGAACAGGTCCATGTCGAGGGATTGAAGAGTCATGGATAGTGGGGAGGAGGAGATCGTGGATCAGGAGAGGAGAGAAGGAGAGAATCGTGGTGGGCATCACAAAGAGCGTTGCGGAGAGCATCGTGGAGAGTGTTGCCGACTGGGGTGGGGGAGCTCGTAGATCGGGGGAGGAGAGGAGTTGTGGACTGGGGAGGAGGAACCCGATAGATAGTAAAAAAAATAGCGCTACATATTTTTTTTAATCTGTGGCTTTAAATTATGATATAGCCACATTTTTAAAAGAAATGTTAGTATTGAATAAGATATATCCATGGACATTTATAAACGTGGCTATAGGGTGGGGGCTATATCCCTGTTTTGTATTACTGATTTTTGAAATTCAAAACCCCGAACTGGGGAAAATTATTTTTATTGGTCACATATAATTTAATATCATGATATTTCATTATTATACCCCATGTTATTATACTATATACATAATTATATGATTTTAATTCCATTGATTAAACATTAGATCATTATATTATTTCTCCTTTATGAAATTTTACCCTTTAAATTTTGTTTTACATAAACATGTGAGGGTATGTCTTCTTCATCACCTCCTCTCATTCCCATGTTGTTTCTTCAAAATTATCATTCCTCCAAAACACATTCACAATGTGGGTTGTCTTGTGGCATATAACATTATCTATCCAGTCCATAATCATCATTGGATTCTCCTTGTAAGTGAGATCATCTTCCATTAGTATCACCTCTGATTAAAATTCATGTGGGGGATCGAGTATGTACTTCCCCAAGAGTGATACGTGAAACACAGCATGAACTTGATCCACATTTAGTGGAAGTGAAAGCAGATAGACCACAGCTTCAATGTAGAAATGGATCTCAAAGGGGCCATTGTACCTTGGGCTTAGCTTCCATTACATTCCAACCCGCATGACTCTATTTTATGGTGATGTTCGAAGGAGGACTTTATCTCTAACATCGAACTCCAAGTCCCTTCAACAGTTTTCAGCATAGCTCTATTACCGACTTTTAGCGTCAATGATGTGTTTCTGGATAACTTGAACCTTCTCTATTATCTCTTCTACAAGATCATGTCCAAGTAGCTTTTTATAACATCATCCCATCAGGTTGGAGTTCTACATCTCTTTCCATATAGAGCTCTATATAGAGCAATCTAAATAATTTATTGGAAGCTAATATTGTATGAGAACTCCACTAATGAGAGATGCTGGTCCAATCCACCATTATATTTTAAAGATCAGGCTATTATAATGTCTTCAAGTGTATGAATAGTCTTTTCAGATTGTCCATCATTTTGGGGATGATAGGCCATGCTGAAATTGAATTTAGTACTCAAAGCATGTTGAACACTCCTCCAGAATTTAGATGTGTACCATGGATTTTGTTCTGAGAAAATAAATAGTGTAATAACATACTGTCTCACTAATTCCTTCACATATTTTGTTTCATGTTTTTAAAGAGATCGATCATTGTAACTAGAGACAAAACAGGTTATCCTTGTGAGTCAGTCAACCATAAACCATATCTCATTGTTTCCCTTCGACATCTTCAAGAGAATCGTTAAAAATTCGATATTAACATTATCCCATTTTCACACATGTATAGGCAATGGATGCATCATACCTTTCCACATTTTTCGCTCTTCTTTATCTTGATGACATACCAAGAACCATGATATATTTTCCACAATCCCCTTCTTATTGTTGTCCCACCATTAGTGTTCTCATAGATCTCAGTACATCTTGGTACTACCAGGATGGATAGAGAAATTTGAGCTATGTGAATTTTCCAATAGCTTCTTTTTTATCATGGGTGATGAAGGCACACAAAGCCACTTTCCAAACTGAATCACACCATCATAATCGATTTGGAACTCTTAAAGATTCACTTCCATTACTACACCACCCATATTTTCTACCTCCAAATCGTCCATGTGTGCCTCCTTGTTCATATCTCGGATAGATGGTTGCACAATCATTTGGTAAATGTATGACGTATCCCTTTCCCTTGTGATTTCCGAATACATTTTTTTCATATCGAAGAAGATAGGTTCTTTCTCAATCTGCAACATGGAATGAGTAGCATCTCATGTTATTCTTAAAGCACTAACTACCGTCTTCGACATTCAAGTATGATAGTGAATAAAAAAATCGCAATCCTTTATTATATCCAACCATATCCTTTGACACATATTGATCTCATTTTGGAAATTATATACATAAAAGTCTTGTGGTTGGTGTATATGTCATACTTCTCACCATAAATGTGGTTTTTTCATCTTTTCCAGGCTAAAATCATGGCTTCTTAGTCCAGATAATGTGTTGGGTATTTCTACTCATGGATCATTGACCTCCAAGATGTATAGGCTATCACATTATAAAATTTTATGAGTAGAAAATACAAGCCTTTATTTGAATAATCAATGTATATTACAAATAATTCACCACTTTTTGGTAATGTGAGTACAGGTGCAGTGATCAGCCTTCTCTTTATCTCCATGAATCTTCCCTCACATTCTTCCATCCAGACATACATTAGACCTTTCTTTCGTAACATAGTTAGCATGCTTGACTATCAAGAGAAATTTCAGAAAAAATGTTGGCAGTACCTAGCTAATCCACGAAAACAATGGATTTATTTTACACTTGAGGGTATGGGCCCTTAGTAAATTGCCTTTGTTTTTTAAGGTTCCACATAAGGTCTTTCTCTTGTGATCACAAGTCCCAAGAACAAGACTTTCTATTAAAAAAATTCACACTTTCTGAACATGGCGTATGACTAATCCTTTCTCACTATCTCAAACACAAGTCTTAAATGTTCTTCATGTTCTTCATTTCTCATGGAGTATATGAGAATATCATCAATAATGACTACAATAAATTTGTCGAGGTAATTTACAAAGAATATATTCATCCAATAAATGATTATTTCAAGTGAATTAGTAATTCCAAAGGGCATCCCCAAAAATTCATAATTCCCATACCTTGTACGGAAGGTAGTCTTCTGAGTATCTTCCTTATTCACCTTTAGTTGATGATATCCAAAATGAAGATCCACATTTGAGAAGTATTGAGATCCTTTTATCTAATTGAACAAGTCCTCAATCCTTATAAGTGGATACATTTTATTTAAGGTGATCTTATTGAGTTCCTGATATTCGATACACATGCACAATCTTCCATCATTCTTCTTCCCAATGAGCACAGATATAGCCAAAGGTGATGAACTAGAGAGAATAAACCCTTTGTCGAAATTCTCTTGCATCTGCTTCTTTAACACCTCCAGCCCAATAGGATCCATCGTATAGTAACACATTGAGATAGGAGTTGCTCCGGGAATGAGTTTTATGCAAAATTGTACCTCATCATATGGGGGATTTCCGAGTAACTTTTCATGAAATTGTAGTCCATATTCCATCATGATGAGTATTTTTGAAAGGTTGGTAAATTACTATGATTCAACCATTTGGTCAAGGTATTATTCTTCAAAGTGTATCAAAACACACACTATTGAAGGATTTTTCTAAAGAGATTCATGATTTTATTTGGATTTGTAGAGGATCATGAGATGGTTTAGAATATGAAATGATATTTCATTTTCTGATTATTGATATGTTCACTATATAACGACAGGAAAATAATTCCCATTATAGAGTTGAATCCAACCAAGGAAATTATTAAAAGATTCTCCAGATGAATCTTCTAACATACGCCAATAGGAGAAGAGTCCAACACTTGAGTTGCACTGATAGCACCACATTTTGTTTTTTCATATATCTCTACATCAAGGTTTCGAAGCGTCGATTCTACAGTTCTAGAAAATAATCACGATATAAAAGAATGTGTAGATCTAGAATCAAATAATAATTTTTCCATTCCTCAGTAAATAACATGTGTACCTTGTAAGAATATATTATCTTGTTCCACAATAATGGTATTGTTAGTATAATCCTTCCCTATTCCATTAACATCCGTGGCTTCAAACATTGATTACCCTTGAGAACATGAGGTTTATTTCAATGTCGTGCATATTTCCCCTTCTCCCTAGACATGTAGCATTAAACTATAGGTGGTTTTCACCTTTATTCCACTAAATTGTACTTCCTTTTCATGTCATTTTGACCCAGTTGAGAATAGTGGCCTTCTTTCCCACCTATGAATCATTTCCCTTCCCTCTTGAGGCAGTTCCTATGATGCAACCTCGCACATTTTTTGAATGTGGGTCATTGAGTTTTCATCCCACCGTTATCATTAGCTCCTCCGGCTTGAAAGTCTATAATTCATTTCATATCACCATATCCATGTGACCATTCTCCAAACTCCATCAGAACATTGGGACCACGTCAGAAAACATCTTCATAACTCCCAAAATCTCGATATTCATGAGTCTTTTGAAGGATTGGTTTTAATAAACTATAGAATCTAACAATGTTTCTATAATTTCTGATAACAAAGATTGTATCATAACATGTAAGACTTATGAAATTCAATTCAAAGGATTTGACAGATTCTCATTCATTTTTCTTAAGCTCAATGTATTCTATATTTGTCTTCTTACAATGTGTTTATAGGAAATGATTGTAATGAAACAAGATATTAATGTCTTCTCATTCTATCTATTCACTTTCTTCAATTGGCATGGTGTTCTTAATCAAATACCACCATTGATCGACCTCTCCATCTAGTCAATAAATGGTTAAAGACACCATATCTATTTCAGAATAATGAATAACATAAAATATCTTCTACATGTAGATGAACTCATGTTCTGCAACTAGTGGATTGGAAGATCCACTATATTTCAGTGGTTGTTGAAGCATAAAACACTTGACATCTTATTTCTACCTCTTTGGAGAAGGTTTTCATTCACCATTATTTTGGTTTTTATTCATAACTAGACAGTATTGTATAATCATTTCTATGACATTTTAAACACCTCCCCCAAATGCATTGGGGATGAAATTTGGGTAATCATTGCATTGGCCCTTGCATGGTCTGTTGTACTTGTTTCTCCTGGTTCCCACCATTATCTTAAATAGAAAAGGATAGAACATAAAAAAGGTCAACAAGCCTGGAATAACTTATTCATTTGTATGATATATACTGAAATCATAATTTATGGGATCTCTATGTAAAGCTTCTCTTGTGAATATTTTCACTAAGTCTCTTTTTAGAGGTTTTCATTAATGTTCACTAATCCTAATCCCAAAATTAACTAAACCTTGCCGCTGATACCAAATATAGTGGCCCTTACTTTTATTACATTACAATCACAACATTATATAGATAAAAATATAATAGTATAACACCAAATGTATCTCGAGTTTTAGAGTCTTGTAAAAACTAAGACCAAACCTCACATTTAAAACATCAAGCATAAAAAGTTATTTAATTCCTTCCTCTCTAGATTTTTATTAGCACTTGACCTCTCCATAGTAAATGTAATCAAATGAGGAATTACATACTATAGGGTGAGCTAAAATCCCAGTAAGATGATAGATAAGATAAATATTTCCCAGGGTGAGAATAATAATAACATCATCATTAAAATCATCAGATAAATCATTAATAAAATACTTGAAATTTGGATATGCATAAAAATGAAAGATCATGTCTTATTGGTCATCTACCATGCATATTTGTGAACAATGATAGCATAATGTTGATGCAACATTTCTCTTTTACTAGTTAGATTCATCAATTTACCCAATTCATTAGAGAGCTATATAATTCTGGGAGCTCTCGTCACAATCATACATTCATATTGCGCTATAAAATTCCTTGCGCACCTGTTACATTATAATAGTTACATTTTCATGCATGAAACTTTAAAAATATTTAAAACGTAAACATAACATAAACCATGTAACGAAATATATTTCACTTAATATGTATAAATTCATAATCATTTGGTCCCCCAAATAATAGGGGAGTATTATTCTTGACATGGAACCGTTAACCATGAATGAGGAGTGAAACAATAATCAATAAGTTAAAAAGGTGTTTTAATTGAAATAAGGGTTATTTTGGAAAATATTTTAATTTTCATAAGATCAATTAGAAAACATTTATATCTCATTAAATATATGATAATGATAAATAAATGATTTATATGGAGAACTCATATAGAATACAGAGTGTAAGTGGGAGAACAAGAAGTCATAAAATTGGGTTTAAGAATTCCATCTTACCTTTTTTCTGAACTATTTCGTCACATTAATTTCCTATAAAACCACATTATATTCATTAATTAACAATTATAAAACCTTTTTTACATGTATATGGTTCATTTTGATTTAATTATTTTATTTTAATGAATTTGGATGAGTTATATGTTTTAATTACATTCTTCGAGAATGTTTGTTTTTATTGTTTTCTGGAGTGGTTCTCATGTATTCATAAATAGATGTTCATGTAGAACATACATAAACATACAAAACTGATATTTCAGGATATTAATAATATTAAATTAGTTTAAGTGGTCTTATAATGAATTATCCCATACACCATATGGACAAATAATTAGTTAATATTTAATGACGATTGTTTTAGGTTAATTTGGGAAATTTTTGGATCACAACGAACATCGAAAACCTTGACATCATAAGGATTAACTTACTCAATGAGTTGCATACATATCTCATCAATAATCACTGTCCAAGACCTTCTCTTGATTTACTTTCAAATAAAACATGAGAAAAAATGAGAAGATTCCATCAGATCTTCTGACCATAAATCTCCATGTAGATAAGGACATGGGGCATGACAAACCCGAGGTCCTTATAGTGAATAAGAAAAAGAAGGACAATGAAAAGGGGCCAATGATTCATAAATAGTCTGAAGACCCTAAGCACCATCCCTACTAGAAGGGGATGATCTAGAGGTAGGGTAATGAATGGTAGGTGGTATGTTTTGCATGTGGCATGAAAATCCACTAGAAGAAGAACTGCACCCATAAGAATGGGGATGCTAAAGGAGAGTTTGTTATTGAATGTAATCTACACATTTCCAAATATTGGGTATTTGATACAAATTTTGGGGCTCACATATGTACTCAAATTTAGTATCCAAGTTTATTTAGAATGTTTTACAGAGGATAAGTGGTTCTTTGAGCTCTTAATGGTGTGAGGATGGATGTGTTGTGCATTGGTGATTACCACCTCCCATTTCCCACTGGAATGCTTTTGGGTTTACATAACTATTATAATGTGCCTAGTTTTTCTAAGAACATTATATTTTTTTATCTTTTTAGGATATGGATGGATTTATTTTCAAATTTTTAAAATATGTATTATTTCATTTATAATAGAATCATGTTATATGGTATGGAAGATTTAAATAATGGATTGTATGTTTTAAATTTAAAAAAACCTTGTGTTGGATATCGATGAAGAAACAAACCCACATGACTCAGAAATAACATAGTTGTGGAATCACCATCTCATTCATGTAAACATGAAGTGCATGAAAAATCTCATCCAATATGGATATTTAAACTATAAAAAGCTAAAACCACTTGATATATGTCACGCTTGTTTATATGGTAAAATGTCAAAGCCTCCTTTTAGTGGGCATGGTGAAAAGGGCCACAAATTATATAGGATTGGTTCAAAAAGATGTTTGTGGACTATTTCTAGTAAAATATAGAGGTGTATATTCTTACATAATTACATTTTTGAGGATTTGAGAAGATATGGGTATGTCTACATAATGAGTTATAAGTCAGAGTCCACAGAAAAAATTAACGAATTCAATAATGAATTAGAGAATTAGCTTTGTAAGAAGATAAAGAATCACCAATCATATTGGGGTGTAGAATATCTAAACCATGAGTTCATCGATCTTCTATAGGACTCTAGGTTTCTATCTCATCTCACTCCTCTTTATACACCATAGTGTAATTTTGATAGTGAAAGGAGGAACCGCACCATGTTGGACATGGTGAGGTCTATGACGAGTCATGAAAAATATTCCATTATCCTTTTGGGTATATGTATTTAAAGTCGCATCATACACAATAAACCGAGTACCAACTAAGGTGAAAATTGGAATTCCCTCCGAGTTATGGAATGTATGGATACCCATTTTGTCGCACACACATGTATGGTGATGCAAGGCATTTGTTAAGGCCTTCCCAGGCAACAAACTAGCATCCTTGGGAACAAGGGGATTCATTATAGGATATCCCAAGGAATCGAAATGATATTACCTATATAACCCTTTAGAAAAGAAAGTCACTATCACCAAAAATCCATCATTCTTTAGAGGGAGCACATCCTAAAAATAATAGTGGGAGAAAGATTGACTTCGACGAAGTTAATTCTCAAGATAAACTGAAGTTTGTACAAGAACAAATTCCACAGGACCATGTTGAAGTGTCTCCAGAAACAGCAGTACTACATAGGAGATCATGAGAGGTACGGGAACTAGAGAGATATGGTTTCCTAGTCACCGGGGATGGTGAATCATTATTGTTGGAAAATGTTGAACTTATCTCCTATAAGGAAGAATTAGAAAGCTCAGAAGCATCAAGATGGCTAGAGGCAGTGAATTCTGAGATGGATTCCATGTATCAGAACCAAGTATGGGTTATAGTCGATGATCTTCTTGATGTAATGCATGTGGGATGCAAATGGGTATTGAAGAGAATGATTGACATGGAAGGTCATGTTGTCATCTATAAAACAAGGCTAGTGGCTAAAGTATTAAAAAAGTTTCACATAATTGACTATGCTAAAACCTTCTCTCCAGTTTCAATGTTTAAATCCATATGAATCATACATGCCATAGTAGCATACCTTGACTATGAGATTTGAAAAAATGATGTCAAAACAACATTACTTAATAGGAATCTTCAAGAAGTTGTCTATATGACACAACTAGAAGGGTTTGTGACATGAGGTGAAGCCAAACGGGTTTTCAAAGTTGCAGATATCCATTTATTGATTAAAGAAAGCATACAGGTCATGAAACATTTGATTTTTTGAAGCCATAAATGAATTTGGTTTCATTAAGAATGAATTTGATTCATGTGTTTGTAAGAGTCATAATGGGAATGTGGTCGTTGCCCTGGTTATATATTTTGATGACATATTGTTTATTGGAAATGCTGTACATGTCTTCCATTCAGTTATTGACTATTTGAAAAGGTGTTTCTATGTGAAGGAAATGGGAGAAGAATCCTACTTTATATGGATACATATCATTTGTGATAGATCCAAGAGGCTGCTTAGACTATCTCAGGGTACATACATTGAACATATTCTAAAGAGATTTAGTATGGAACAATCCAAGAGGGGATTGGTTCTAGTGTCAAATGACATACATCTTTCTATGAAAATGTATCCTCAGACACAATATGTGAAATATAGAATGAGCAAGATTCTATAAACTTCGGAAATAGGATCCATCACGTATGCCATGTTATGTACCAGGCATGATGTTGCCGATGCCCTGAGCATGCTTGGAAGATATCAAGCAGATCAAGGAGAACAACATTGGAGTGTTGTTATGACTATCCATACGTATTTGACAGGAACTAAGGATATGTTCATGTTGTATGGTGGAGACGAGGAGCTTGTCATCAGAGGGTATGATTTTTCTAGATTAAAAATAGATCATATTGATCTGTAGTCGCAATCTGGGAATGTTTTCTATCTCAATAGAAGAGGTGTGAGCTGGCAGAGTTCAAAGAAACTAGTTGTTGTCATTTATACAGTGTATTCCAAATATATAGTGGCTTCTAATGCATCCCATGAATCCTTCTAGATTCATAAATTTATATAGGAACTAGATGCCATGTCTAATAGTAATGATCATGTCACAATGTATTATGATAATACTGTAATAGTGGCTCTTAGAAAATAACCATGGCCAGATCAACAAACAAAGAACATACTATGGAAGTATCACCTTGTGAGGGATTTCTTTCAAAGGGTTGAAGTTGCAGAGAGCAGAGTGTCTAGATACGATAATGTGGTATACCCCATGACTAAAGGCCAATCTCAATAGAGGCATGGATATCATGTGAGATATAGCAGGTTAATTGTTTTTAGTAGTTGGCTCATGTCCAAGTGGTAGTCTGTTGGAGTTTGTGGGCTAGAACCAACTACATTGTACTTTATTCATTAACAAATATCTTATCTCATCATTATTGTTCTTCTATATGAAAATGCATATGATAATTCCCTAAGGATAGTCATTTCACGAAAAGGACATAGTGGATCCCTGCTATGATGAGAAACCAGAAGTTCCATAACACTATTCATTAATATATTTTCTATGGACAAGTAATGTTATTTGAGGGACATAAATAATACAGTCTATTAGGGTTGAGGACTCATAATTCATTGAGGCACCTTCTTATGTTATGTGACCTTGGTAATATCTAGAAGGATATTATGAGAATGAGAACCTCTATTAGGAAATCCACATTTCATAGTGTCATTGGATGTACCTATCTGCGGATGTGTGTATTGGGCCTTAGACATTACGATTATTATTAATGGGTATTAAAACTCTTGAACATAGATTTATTGATGAATGATGTGATGACACACTGTTCATAGCGTGGGATTATATGTTGGGTGCATCATGAGTAATACTACATTAATAGATAATGTGAGAAAGGATTTGTCCCTTCTCTTCCATTTTGGAAGTTGATATCTCAGACCCCTTGATGGAATTGATATAGCCTAAATAAATTCATGTCCATGGGAAGGAATGGGTAAGTTCAGTTTTGGGAAGTCAAAGAAAGAATAATCGATCACATGGTTTGATGACACTAGCGTGAATCCCTATTGATTCGATATATCGAGATAAAGGGATTACATTACACGGTAAGTGTTCGTAGGAGGTGACACATCATTGTAGCAATAACATATTTCTCAATTGTTTCCATGGAGTATTTCTAGATGCTAACCATGGAATTTTGGCATGATCCATGTAATTCCATTAAAAAATAGGCCTAGAGGGTCACATACTATGTGTGTCCAAAGATCTCCAATAAATATTAATTTATCAAGTTGAAAAATGATTATTCCTGATTCTTGTTTAATAATTACTCAAGTATTGCTTATCACATTTATTTCGATCCTAGTTATTTGGAATTATATATTGTGGAAGAAATAATATATTTTTATTAGTGAGTAATACAGTGATATTTATTTGAGAAATAAATTGCCATTATTCAAGGTTTAATAAATTTGATGGAGGATATAATGAAAACAGAAAACAATAGTACCTGCCAAGTATATTAATATACACGCCGTGTAGTTTTTCGGGGGATTTGGGAGAAATAATATTTTTTATTTAAATAAATAATATTAGGTGTAATTTTTTGGGAGAATGTCAAGTCATAATAATAGTAAACTATTATTATTATACGTGGGGTTTTACAATGAATTAAATAAAATGCATAAGTGCTTTCGGATAATTAATTCATTTTATTATCCTATGTAATTAAATTCCAAATTATATAATTCTAATTAGACTAGAAATTTTTTGAGTCTTTTTCAAAAATATTATAGAGAAATATCATATGAAAAGAGAGAATTATTTAATTCCAAGAATTAACTCATGTTATGAGGGAGATCCTCCTCCACTGAATCAAAGAGAGAGCATCGGAAGAAACTATCAAGGAGATTGAAGGCTGACATCACAAGAGAAGTATCTTCCACACTAGCACCTGTAAATTCCTTCAGCCACATCCACATATACATGAAGCACCTATGGATCACCGCTAGAGGAATCCAACACATGGATTCTATAGCGCAATGATGGATTACATCAGATCGTGATCAGAAACATCAATAGAGAGTTAATACCATCAAAGTTATTCATGTATTTTAATTAAAATAATTAAAACCAGAAATTTATTATCCTCTATATAGTTATGTTACTCCCTTCCTTTTATTCATTCATCATTATATTCTGATTCTCTAGCATTTTATTATCATGACGGATATTGGATTGATCAGTATTAATGGAAAAATTTATGTTGGGCACACTCATGCATGCGTTTAGTTTGTTCCTCGAACCTACAAAACCATCTCAATATGTTACATGCGGTGTATGGACGAATCACATAACTTTGAAGGGGTGGTAATCAACACATCCTCCAACATGATTTTTTTATTAACACCAGTTGTAAAGTAATGATATGCCTATTGAAAATTGAATAATTTTATTTTAAGACAAAGTAAATATAACATATTACTTATATAAATATATTTTAACTCAGAATTCTGACTAGGATAGGTGGAAAATGAAAATTTATCAATCATCGTTTCGTGAATTAATAGTTCGCCATACACAAAAAATAAAATATTCAATATCCTTTAGATGGTGGTGTGTATAAGTGATGGTCAAAATAATTATATAAAAAATTAATTTTTTTTTGGAATACTGGTGTTGTCACAAAATAATGGAATATAGAGTTTCGCGGGTGAATAGAAAAATAAAATAATGGAGCATGAGAGAAGATGTTACATAAAAATCGGGTAACTCATTTTGGTTAGTGCCAAAAGACATCTGTCAGAGGATTTCAACCAAAAGTGAGGATTCAGTGTTGAAGGGTGGATTCTTGAGAGTTAATTTGGGTAGTAATTGGATGAACATAAATTTTTTGAGAGGTGTGAGTAATGGGTAAAGGAGGTTTCCTTTTATAGGTAATAGTACGAACGTAAATTGTATTTTAAGAAACAAGTTAGGTGTGCACATGTTATTACATATAAAATGTCATAAAAAACAATGATAAAATAATGAAAGGAGTATGAAAATCATATGGACATCTAATGGTTGTTGTAAAGCATTCATGGTCATTTGGGCCCTTAATTTTAATGTTTAGTCCCAATTTAAGCATAATTGGGCCTCAACCGATGTAATTAATTTTAATCACAATTACTAATAATATTGGTGAAAAATTAACATGTTATGGTTATAATATAAATATTTGACTGAATAAAAGGGTTTCTGATGATTTTTCTAAATTTACATCACATAAGCTGAAAAATTATGATTAATACTAATCTAGCAGATGGGATGAAATAACATGGGTTTAAACGAGAAATGTTTCCAAACGTCTGTTAAGATTTTACATTCAATTTCAATGATCAATTGATTATAATGAATTTTATTATATTAGTAGATGTAATATTAACCTATTGTCACCTTAAAACAAATTTATAATAACATTTATAACTAATTTTTAATTCGCTAAAAAACAGCTTTTAACTAAAATAAATAGTTTTCAATATTCAACAAAAATTGTGGTCTCTCATAAAAACCCCAAAAACATTCAATTGGATAATTTCAATGTTATGAATTATATATTGAAGTTTATATTATGAAATAAACTTTTAAAATGTGTCTAAAATTATTTATATTATAAGTACATTCAAAAGAATATTTTAAGACATAGAAGGACTTTAACAAAAATCATATCTTTCAATATCAATATGTTTTATTTATATAAATCAGTTTTATAAAGTATTTAAAATATAGTCATTACTATTAATAAAACTATGTTTAATTTCTAAGTTATTATTTTTTTATTTTAATAACAAATCAATATTTTCATAGAAACTCTGGGTTTTGTGTTTTGTACACCAACATAGCGTTCTATGTAATGTATGAAAAGTCTGTGTTGCATGTAACACATGCCACGTACGGATTGTGTGTAAAATACACCATGTTGGATCTATGTGAAATGAATTTTTGTCTTATGGAACAACTATTTTAATTTTTTTGTGAAATTTATTATTTGATAATATGAAATTAATTTCAAAAAAATATCAAAAATATTTCAAGGTGTTACACAAACAAGTATGTGAGAATCAATAAGATATCACAAAAATATCAATGATTGTTTGAGTGAACTTATATGTCCATGTGTCACATAGTTTCATATTCCAATGCCCTATCCACATCTTATCCACAATTTCTATTCTAGTGATTGTAACTTTTCTTACAGTATTGTTATATCATTATAAAGATAATCAACATAATATTACTACACACTAAGGATCCAGAGGCATATTGTCTTGGGAAAACTAGTAGTAAACATATCATTTACAACATCAAGCATAAACATTTATTCAATTTTTTCTTCACTATATTCTTATTAGCACTTGACCTCACCTTAGTAAATGTAGTCACCTTCGGATATACATAAAAAATGGGTGAGATAAAAGACTAGTAAGAGGATAGATAAGATCAACATTACATGGGGTTAGAATAATAATAACATAATAATAAAAATCATGAGAGAAAATATCAATAAAACACTTGAAATATCTAAATGCATAAAAATGAAACAAAATGTCATAGTGGTTTTATACCACACATAGTTGTGATCAATTCTAGAGTTACGTTCACACATAAATTCACTTTTTATCATGAGATTCATCACATTACACAACTCATTGGAGTGATGTATAATTCTGGGTGCCCCTATCACATTAAAACATCCATATTTTTCAATATAATTTTGGGTGAACATGTCACATCACAATATTTACATTATCATACATATCACATTAAAAACATGTAATACTAGAACCAAAAATAACCCATGTGATGAAATTGGTTTCAAATAATAATTATACACTAATAAAATATTGGTCTCCAAAATATAGAGGTAGTATCATTCATTACATAGAGCCATTATCCATGAGTGAGGAGTGAAACAATAATCATGTAGTAAAAAGTGTGTGATTATTTTAAAGAAGAGAAAACATATCGTTTTTTATAAAAATCAATTAGAGAAATTATATTTCACTAAAAATGTAATATAATGATGAATAAATGGGTTTTAAGGTGAACCCATACCAAACATGGTGTGAATGTGGGAGAAACGGAATAATGAATGGTGGGTTCATGAAATTCCCCTTACATTTTATTCGAACGCTACCTTTACTATAATGTTCTGTATAATCTGATTTAATTCATTAATTAACAATTAAAGAACATTTTGTACATGAATATGATTATTTTGGTTTCATTAATGTAACATCTCATGTAAATAATGAAATAAGATATTATATTATTTATTATTATTGGTGAATTAAATATTAATTTTACTTTAAATGGGGTTTTTTGTCCAATGGCGTCCCTGATACCCAACAACGATTTTCTTTGAAATCTTACATTGTAAAATTAAAATATAATATTATTATTTTAAATTTTATTTCACACCTACCTGATGTAATGGTTGGAATGAACAAAACTCACAACATTATTATTATACATGTTTGATAAATGTTTTTACATTTATCCAATTAATGTTATTAGCTTAAAATTTGAATGAATCTGTCTTTATGCAAATTTTACTTTAAAATGTTGATTTACAACCTTTTGATGGAAAAACCTCTTTAAGTATTGTTTTGGTCACTTTTATATGTTATATTTTCTCATAAAAGATCTTCTTTTGAATCGGGACATCAAAATTTACTTTGGGTAAATTTTTGGTTTTTTCTGAAAAAATTCAAATTTTAATGAAAATTGAAAAAATACTGTATTTTAATTCAAAACTGAATTTTAATATATTTTATTTATATGGTTAGATTATTTTTGTAATTGGTTATAAATTTTAATTATATTATATTTTTACCATTTAATCCAGTGTGTTTTATTGGAATTAATTTCACTTTTAAATTGGACATAAACAAGTGTCAATATTATGATAGTTATTATTTCCGAAAAACACATTTTTTGTTTGGTCAACATGAATTAATTTTAAATTAATTTATTCCACTTATGTGTTTTGAATTGGGAAAAATGGATTTCATATTTTGAATCAGGAAGTCCAAATTGTGTAAATAATTAACATTTAATTTTAGACTTTATGAATATTTACATCAATAAATATTTTATTTACCATTGATAGAGGGTAGATCTGGTAATAAGGGTAAAAAAATATTACTATAATAATATTAAATTCCCCTAACATGTATCATAATCCCATTGGTTGATGCATAACCGACCATGGGAATATTTTGGTCGATTTTGGAACCGCAGGGAGCCACTTAAGAGTGATAATGACACTTTATTTTAACTAACAGAAAGTAATGACAAAAATGACCTAAACAAATATCTTTTCATAAATTAATTTTCACACAAGATTACATAAGTAATCTATTCGACTCTAAATATTATTTGGAAAGATAAAACATTTACTACATTATAATATTTTTTTAAAAAAAAATTGACATCAGATAAATTATACTAGTTAGGAAATATAATGATGTAGTGTTTACCTCGTTAATAAATGATTTAAATAAATAATATTATAAAGTTAAAAAAGTATCTACATCCTACCCAAATATTAGTGGATGATTTTATTTAGATTGTTAGTCGTGTTATCTTTTACTTTAATTGGTTTTGGACCTTTAGAAACCGAAAATCAGTATATAATAAATTAATACTTTCACACTTTCCTAAAGAGCCCCTCCTCCACCTTATAAAAATCCTTCACCTCTAAACTATTCTTTAAACCCCGCAAGCCCCTTGGCAGGTCAAAAATCGGCCTAAATAAGATCCCTACATCCCACTTTTCCTCCTAGAAGCCTTACCTTAGACATAAGGCACTTTAAGAAGCTGTTTTGGTTCAGACAAAAGGGAGTTACCTGAATTAAAGGTAACAGTTTCTCTTAAATTATTATGTTTTATTTTGTTTTATTTTATTTCCCAAACCCCCTAAACTCTTTTTATACCATAATTTTTTAACAAAAATAGTATCATTAATAAACTAGATTTTTTTTATGATAAGGATTCAAACTACACATGCACGCAACTCTGTCTAATGGGTAAAAAACATACTATTTCTGTAGATGGTGAACCACTGCCTCATGAAACAATGATTGTACAAATATCTCTAACCGCCTCTCATGGTAGCCATTATGATGGAAATATATTTAAATATGATATATATTATGTTTATATTGTTTTTATTTTTCTGTATTTTTCATTTAATGAATTCCTTTATGGTTTTCATAGTGGGTACATACGATAATCTCATTTGAGGAAGTGTGGACTACCACCCCCTCAAAGTGATATGAATCATTCATGCCTTGTGTGGATCATAAAAATGGTAGAGATAATGAAATTATATATGATATTATAATGGAATTATAGTTTACTTACATATCATTAAGTTTCCATTTCATTTCAATGCAAATTAGAAATGGAAGTAGCGTTCATGTGTACATACGACTTACAGTCTCCATGAATGGTGCATTTCATTCCATATCTCGAAATATTATGTAAAAATTAAGTTACAAAAGGTTGATAAATGATCTATTATTCATTTTAGAATATTTACTATATCATTATGTTGAAAAGTATCACTTATGATAAATTATTACTGATTTACTAGTTGTTTTTAAAAACTAACAGTTCTCCTTCTTGGTGTATCCCTTACGGAATTTTTTCTGGTCATCCCATGTTTTTGAAATATTTTTCAGAGGATAGAAAGTGGAATAGGGTCTAGGATGGGATCAAGGAAATTTTATTCTGTCTAAAACATGGAACTAGACATGACACTTTTTTTCAAATATTTTTATTTTGTAAAATTCATGGGAACTGAGTAGAAGTGTGTACATTGTAACTTTTGGGATGTAATGTAAATGTTATGGCCTAATTCACTAAAACTCTAAACCTGATAAAATAATCAAAGTGAATTATTAACATAATTCAAGAATATGAAAATATTAAGGCTAGATCCATATATTTGGTATCAATGTATGGTTTAAAAACAATAGGAGTTAGGCTATTGTTAAATTAATATCCATAAATTAATTTATGTTAATATTGAAATGATATAGCTCTTTTATTTTCAATGTTGCTTCACCTAAGATATTTCTATGTTCAGAATGGATATCCGTAGAGGAAATAAGGCAGCTATTTTCGGATGCCATCAAGAGGAAAGAAACCATCCAAATCAGTAACTTGAGATAGACGGAATCAGAACCGAATAGTTTTTTGTAGTGATGGCACGATTTACTCAGGCTATAAATGGTGGTTGTATCCATGTTGGTGATATACCTAATAAACAATAGAATAACATGTCTGTAGCGAACCATTTAATGAGGCAATATCCCCCATCATTCAGAGGATCATCTGAACTTGTGCAAGGAGAAGGGTGGATCAAAGCACTAGAAAATACTTTTCATCTAATCGGGTGTTCATAACATCAAAAGGTTAGTTTTTTTATTTACCATTTTTAAGGTTAAGTTGATCAGTGGTGGTCGGTGGTGAAAAGTATCAGGGATAGTGAAGAGATTGGTGCTCTTGATTTGGATGAAATCAATGGTATGTTTATTGAGAAATATTTTCCTAAGGTGGTTTGCCTTGGATAGGAAAACAATTCCTCGAATTGAGCCTGGAGGATGACTCAATTGCAGCCTACGAAAGAATCTTCACTCTACTGGAAAGGTATGCTCCAAATTTCATCTGAGATCTTGATAGTAAGATAAATTGATTTTACTCAGGACTGAATCAACGATATTGAATTTCATTTTCCCTTCATGAGTTCAAACATTATGAAAAACATGTTTGATGTGCAGATAAAGTGGTAATGGAGTTTTTCGATGATCAAGTGCTCTTTTACAATCAATAGAATAAGAGATACAATTGGAAGGAAAAGGGAATTAATTCATCAAAGAAGCCTGGAGGTAAGAAATCTAAATATTCATCTGGTGAGAAGTGTGGTAAAAAACATCTTAGTTAATGTTTATCAATGTTTGGAAAGTCATACTGGAGTGGTAAGTTTGGTTATATTTCTTGTAACTATAAGTAAAATGGTAATGAAGGAAAGGAAAAGCCAGTGGTAAGATGTTTTAAGTGAAATTAACTAGGACATTAGGCAATTTAGTGTCCAAAGAAGAACTCAACTGAGGGAATGCTTCCACACAACATGTAGAAAGGTGTGGTGAAATCCATTGTAAATACTTTAGTAGATGTTTTGAAATCAAATGAAGTAGTATCAGGTTTAATATTTGTTTGTTCAGCTTTTTACAAAGTGTTGTTTGATTCAGGGTCTACACATTCATTCATTTATGAGAATATTTATTGTACATTGGGATTTCCATCTCAAGATATGAATCCGAAACATATGGTAAAAACAAATCGAGGAAATGATGGGAAAAAAATTATAAAAAACTTCATGTCTTTATATGTGGGAATAATCTACCTGAAAACCATTTTGTTTCATCATTAGTAGTGTTTGATGGTATTTCGGGCATGGATTGGATGTCTATTTATAATTATAAGACTGACTACCGAGCTGAAGAAGTTTTTTTAGAATGATTTTCAGTTTGTGTATATGAATGAAATCTTACTTTTGAAAACATATCAGGAAGCTGAGAAACTAGTAAAAGATGGAAATGAATTTTACCATTCACATATTGTTGAAAACAATGAAACTGTTCGGATTAATGATGTGCCAGTGCTAAATGAGTACCTTGATCTATTTCCTGATGAGTTTCCCGCTATTATACATGATCGAGAAGTTTAATTTACTATTGACATAGGTTTTGTTGTTATGCCAATTTTAAGACCCCTTAATCAAATGACTCAAAATGAAATTTTACATTTAGAAACTCATTTGCAAGAGTTATTTGATAACAGTTTCATCAGTCCTAGCACATCACCATTGGTATCTCCTGTCTTGTTTGTTAAAAAGAGCGATGGTTCAATGAGACTTTTCATCGATTATAGATCATTGAATAACATCACTATTATGAACAAGTATCATTTTCCCCATATTGAGGATTTTTTTATTAGATTCAAGGAGCTCATTATTTTATGACGATTTATTTGCGGCCGGGGTACCGTCAATTGAATGTAATAAAAGCAGACATTCTGAAGACCATGTTTCGTACTAGATATGGACATTATAAATTTGCAGTTAAGACTTTTGGTTTATCCTATGCACCTGTTGTATTCATGGATCTTATGAATATAATTTTATGTGAGTTCTTGGATATAATTATGGTTGTCTTCATTTATTATGTATTGGTTTATTATAATAGTATATTGGATCGTAAAAGTCATTTAATTGTTGTTTTGAAAACATTAAATGAAAAGAAATTGTATGGAAAATTCAGAATGTGTGAGTTTATGTTTCAAAAAAAATCATTAATTGGTTACATTGTATCATAATATGTCATAACTGTTGATCCTTCTAATACAAAAGTTGTTGAATAATGGAAAAGTCCAAAAAATATAACAGAGATCCTTAGTTTTCTTAGTTTCGAAGGTTATTATTAGTGGTTTGTTGAGAATTTTTCATGATTATATATCCCACTAATTAAGTTAACTTGAATAATTGTTAAGTTCATCTAGACAAAATAATGTGATGATTTCTTTCTAGAATCTAAATGAAGATTGGTGAATGCTATAGTTTTGGAACAAACTTCCAGAAATAGTGAGTTTATTATTTATAGTGATGATTCGTTGAAAGGACAAGGTTGTTTCCTTATGAAGAAAGATCAGGTAATTACATTTGAATCACGTCAGTTGAAGCCTCATGAGTTAAATTACCCTAAACATGATTTAGAATTAGCTGGTGTTGTTTTTTTCTTTAGAAATTTGGAGGCATCATTTTTATGGATTAAAATGTGAAATATATATTGAAGACAAAAGTTTGAAGTATATATTCAATCAGAATGAATTGATCTTGGGAAATAAGAGATTGCTGGAATCAATCAAAGATTATGATTGAAATATCCATTACCATCAAAGAAATGAAAATAAAGTGGCTAATTCTTTGAGTCGAAAAAGTAATGCTTCATTAACAATAAAAATTTTGGAACGATATCCTTTCATTTATGATTTGATGTACATTGGCATAAAAGTTTTTGGTGCTTGAAATTCCTCTTTTTTGTTTCGAGTGTTAGTGGAATCATCTCTATCAGACATAATTATGCTAGCATAGAAAGAAGACAATTAGTTACAGAAAAAGGTAGAGTTGGTTCAGAAGTGTATGTTGCTTGATATTAACATTAATAATGACTATGTGTTGAGCTTTGGGAAAATATTATTTGTGACTTTTGATTCACATTTGAAGAATGAGTAGTTATTTGAAGCTAATATTTCATTGTTTTCAGGGCATCCTAGCAGTACTAAGATGTATTGAGATATTCGAGAGTAGTACTGGTGGGATGGAATGAAAACAAATATTGCTGATTTTACGGTGAAGTGTTTGATGTGTCAGAATGTTAAAGTATAGCGATAGTTACTGAAAGGGATAGTTCATTAATTACCAGTGATAGAGTTGAAATGGGAAAATATATCCATGGATTTCGTTGTGGGATTACCGAAGACATCTCATGGTAATAATGAAATCTGAGTTATTGTTGAACAGTTGACTGAATCTGCTCAGTTTTTTCTTATTCGAGATACATTTTTTCTAGATCAGCTTTTCCTATTTTATTTTAATGAAATTTTCAGGTTGCATGGTGTTCCCCACTCCATTGTATCTGATTGTGATCGCAGGTTTACTTCTAACTTTTGGAAAGGCATTTAAAAGTCATTGAATGATGAATTGAATTCTACTACAACTTTTCATCCACAATCAGATGGACAGTCATAACGAACAATTCAGTCCTTGTAGGATATGCTATGTGCTTGTTCACTATAACACCAGGGATGTTGGGAACATCATATTTCACTGGTTGAATTTTATTATAATAAAAATTTTCATTCCATTATACAAATGGCTCCATTTGAGGAATTATACGGGATGAAGTGTTAGACTACATCTTTTTGGGATGAAGTATGTGAAATGAAGCTGATGGGACCAAAATTGGAAGAAGAGATGGCAGGAAATATTCAGTTGATTCAGAAGCACATGAGAATAGCTCAAAGAATGCAGAAAGTTTATGCAGATAAACAGAGAATGATCTTTCTTTTGAGGTAGGCGATCATGTTTTTCTCAATGTTTCTCCATGGAAAAGTGTGATGCATTTTTATAAGAAGGGAAAGTTGAGTCTGAGGTTAATTAGACCTTATAAAATCCTAAAGAATATTTGATCAGTTGTGTATAGAGTGGCTTTACCTCTAAGTTTATCCCAGGTAGAAAATTCTTTCAGGTTTCAATGTTGAGAATGTATATTACAGATCCATCACAGGTTTTGAGAACAAAGGTAGTTTAGTTGGAAGAGAATCTCCCTTAAGAGGAACAACCAGTCCAGATTTTTGACTGTAGAGAGAATATGTTGTTGAATAAGGTATTCACTATGTAAAGGTTTTGTGAAAAAATTATATGGTTTAAGAGGCAACGTAGGAATCTGAAAATGTTGTGAGGGATAAATACCCACATTTATTTGATAAGTGAATAAAATTGAGAAGACACAATTTCCCAAAGGGGGGAAGGATGTAAAATCCAAGGTAAATAAATAAAAATGATATTTTATTATTTATTAATACCTTTGAATTAAATATTAATTTACTTTAACGTGGTCGCTATCTTTGATGTTGTACCCGATACACAAGAATGGGTTTTTTTTGAAATCTTACGTTGCACACTAACAATATAATATTATTGTTTTAAATGGTAGTTAACACCATGTTTTTTTATTTCTGGGAAGTAACTAAACAAAAAAAATATGATTATACATGTTTGGTAAATATTTTTATATTTACCCAATAAATTTTATTGGCTAAAAATGTGAATTAATCTAATTTTAAGTAGAATTTACTTTAAATGGTTTATTTACAACCTTTTGATGGAGAACACTCCTTAAATATAGTTTTGGTCACTATTATATGTTATATTTGAACAAATATAACTCTTATTTTGAACAGGTACATTAAAATTAACTTTGGGTAAATTGTTGGTTTTTTTATGATAAAATTCCATTTTTAATGAAAAGTGAAAAATGCTAAATTTTAATTCAAAACCGTATTTTAAACTAATTTATAAATATGGTTAGATTAACTTTTTAATTGTATTTAAAGTGTAATTATATTATATTTTTACCATTTAATCCTATTTTGGTTATTGGAAATAATTTCACATGGAAATTGGACATAAAAACTATCAATCTTTTGATAATTATTATTTCATAAAAACATTGTATTGACAGAGAGAATTAATTACTAAATTAATTTCTGCCACATCTGTGTATTGAATTTGAAAAAATTGATTCCATATTTGGAATCTGGAGTTTCAAATTATGTAAATAGACAACTTTTATTTTTAGACATTATGAATACTTACTTCAGTATATAATTTATTTACCATGGTTAAAGGGTAAATCTAGCAAATAAGGGTAAAAAAATATTACTTTAATAATAAAAATTTCATTAAAATGTGACCTAATACAATTGGTTGACAGAAGTCCGACCATGTCTATCATTTGGTCGATTTTGGGCCTCCATGGAGCCACTTAAGACTGATAATGACACTTTATTTTAATTCAATTAAATTAAAAAAAATGGCATAATCATATATATTTTAGTAAATTAGTTTTTACATAGGTTTATATAAGTTGTCTTTTTGACTATAAATCTTATTTGGAAATATAAAATGATTTCCTATATTATAGTTCTTTTTATAATTTTTAGACATCTAATAAATTAAATTATTTATGATATAATAATGATGTATTGTTTACCTCATTAGTAAATGATTTAAATAAATAAGATTATATAGATTAAAATAATATCCAAAACATATCCAATTCATATTAGATGATTTTATTTCCCCCCTGAGTCATCGTATATTCTACTATAATTATTTTTTCCTTTAGAAACCGAAAATCAGTATTTAATAACATAATATTATCACACTTTCCAAAAGAGCCCCTCCTCCCCCTTATAAAAATATCTCACCTCTAACCCATTCATTACACCTCTCAAGCCCCTTCGCACATCCAACCTATGCCTAAATAATCTCCATACATCCCTATTTTCCTCCTAGAATCCTTCCCATAGGCAGAAGGCACTTCCAGAAGCCCATTTGGATCAAACCAAAGGGAGTTACCAGAATTAAAGGTAACAATTTATCTTTAATTCTTTTGTTTTATTTTGTTTTATTTTACATCTCCAACCCCAGAAACTCTTTTTATTAATTTATTTCTCCTAATAAAAATAGTATCCTCAATATAATAGGGTGTTTTTATGATAATTATATGAACTACACTTACACACACCTCCGTCTAATAGGTAAATAACATATTGTTTCTATGGACGATAGACTAGTGCCTCATGAAACGATGATTGTTCAAATATCTCCAACTGCATCTCATGGTGGAAATTATGATTTAATTGTATTTATATATGATACATATTATATTTATATTGTTTCTATGCTTCTGAATTTTACATTTATAGAATACCTTTATGGTTTCCATGGTGGGTACATACAGTAATCTCATTTGAGGAATTGCGGACTACCGCCCCCTCAAAGTTACATGACTCGTTCATGCCATATATGGAATGTATAATGGGAATAAATAATGAAATTTTATAATATATTATACTGAAATTATAATATTATTAGGTATCATTATGATTCCATTCCATTATAATACGAAATAGAAATGCAAATGGTGTTCATGAATACGTACGACTTACCGTCTCCATGAAAGGTGCATTTGACTTATTTTCTCCAATTGTTATGTAATATTATAAATACATGTATATACAAGATATATATTATATATATTATATATAAATCCTAAATATCATTATGGAAACAATAAACTTTTGACCACATGAACAACTTGTAATTATAAGAAATCCATTTTTGACTTGAGTAGCAAATATCGAGAAAACAACCATTATTAACTAAAATGATTACATAATGTTTATAGCATGGTAATAACTGATTTAAAAGGAATGATAAACTTGAAAAATGTTCCAATTAAAGTAGAAATTAACATTACATAATTATTTAGGAGATTTAGAACTAACAAGTCATGTCAGACATGAGGTAAGGGACTTCGTCTCAATCTCTATTCATTGAGTAATATATTATTTTATACACAAAATTCATTTATACGCTGTATAAACACCTTTTTATTTTCATTTCATTCAATTATAAACTATTTATACGAATCATTATATTAAATGACCAAAATGAATGTTAATTTTTAACATAAGTGGTGACAATGACCCTTTAACTGTCGTAAGTATTATTTGATCTTTGCCTTCCTGAAAAGTCGTAATGGTTTTAAAATGAACATAAATAAGAAATACGATTTTAGGTATTTTGGTATTGAAAATGGTTTTTATAGTGGATTTTTTATTTCCTTATATTTATCTTATATATTCTGATTTAAATGTTGAAATGATTTCATTCCTTTATATTTGTTATATGTGTAATGATTTTATAATGGTACTTGGACATTTGACAGGTGTTTACAGGATAAACCAAATGACGGGTAGTGGCATGATAAACCAGTATGGGTGGTTAGGTTATAACCTCTAATGCATTGGGTATGAAATTTGGTCATTTTTCTATTTCATTTAGTGATATGTGTTGAAGTCGACTATACGGGTATTCCATTTAAGTATGTTTTTGTTCAATGTTACCTTTATATGTTATGTGTTCTTTATATGGGTTTTAGGGTAATATTTTGGTTATAAAAGGGTACGAAATAATCTTTCATTCAATGAATAGATATTACTACTTCATAAAAGTGAAAATTATTACTTATGATAATTTATTCATGGTTTACTTGTTGTTTTGAAAACTAACATTTTCCCTTCTTTGTGTATCCCTTACTGTGATTTTTATTCTAATACCATGTTTTTGAAATGTTCTTTGCAGGAAATAAAGTGGAATAGGGTCATGTATGAGATCATGGAAATGTCATGCTATCTATAACATGGAACAAGACCTGACAATTTTTTTCAAGAATGATTATTTTTTGAATATATATGATAACTGAGTAGAAGTGTCTACTTTGCAACTTTGGGGTTGTAATGTAATCGTTATTAACTAATTCTCTAAAACATTATACCTGAAAGGATTTTCAATGTAAATTGTTAACATAATTCAATAATATTCAATGTTTAAGTCTGGGTCCTTATAATATTTTTATTTTATTTGCATATGGATGAGTTATATATTATAAATACATTGTTTGGAAATGTTCATTTTAATGGTTTTCTGGAGTGGTTCACGAGTATTTAGAAATGGTAGTTAGTGTATAACATAGATAAACATAAAACACTAATCATTTATGTTATTAAAGATATTAAAGGATTTTAAATGATCTGATAATGTATTATTCCATATACCATGTAGATGAATAATTAGTTAAGGATTAATGATGATTGTTTTAGGTTAATTTGGGCGGTTTTTTCATCACAACCAACCTTATTTTATTTATATTGTAGTAATATCTAAATAAGGAAGTTCCAAAACATTTAAGAGGATAAAATACATATAAAATAATTTTTTTGAACCATAAGAATGATTTCATTAACTTATCTGAAGGTGGTAAAGGAAATTGAAAGCATGTCGTTCTTGAAGGTTATATATTAACACCTTAGGAAACAAGTTTTCCTTTCAAAAATAAAAATAAGAGGGGAATTGGGATGGATTATATAATATATCATTAGTATCATAAAATTACATTATATTTATTATACTACAGTTAATATACCATGTGTATGAAAATAAGTGGGGAGGGAATAAGAAGAGAACTTGAAATTGAATGGAAATTAAAGGAAAATAGAGAGGGAATTACCTCTTGAGTTACCCTTTTGAGATCCACCTCAAGAAACATTGTATTGGTCATTTGAGGAGACAAGAAGCTCTTTGACTAGGGGAGGGTCTAGGGAAGATTTTTGGGTAGATTTTAGACAAGGCTTGATGAATTAGAGGTGTGAGGAAATATAGGGTGTGAAGGGTGGTATATATAGTGTAGGGGAGTGGGGTTTTCTCAATATTATATTCATTAATTTTTTATTTCTCAAATAGATAAGTAATAGTGAGTATTTTGTGACTAAATATAGTAATTTATTCATGTGAATTCGAATAATATGTGCTTATATCAGCAGAAAAACACCTATGACTCAATAATTCATGAATTTACATTATTTTGTAGTATACCATATTTCATTATTCATCAAAAAATTATGTATTTCAGAAAAATAAAAAAAAATTCCCCAAATATTTATCGACGTGTATAATATAAAAATGAAGTCCAGTTTTCTAAAATAATTATCTACATATGTGGAATTAAATTCTTAAATAAAATTATTTTTTTTGAAAAATAAAATTTTTAAAACATTTATTTTTTTTATTCTGAGATATAGATACATCATACATGCACTAAAATCAATATATATACTATCGTATTTATGGTTAAAATTACTTAGGTTATGTCACTATTCATATGGGTAAAATCACTATTCACAATGGTATGTTATTATTCACCAATTTTTGTTCTATTAGACTCAAAAAATCACCGTGAACACAACTGTGTATGAAGGATTTTTTAAATTCAAAACATAGAAGTCGGGAAAATAAATTTTTATGGTCACATATGCTTTTTTATCATGATATGTTACTATGATTATCAATGTGATTATACAATTTTCATATTTATAAGTAGGTAATTCCATTGAGTTCAATACATTTGAGGGTTCACGTATGTACTTCCCAAGAGTGATATGTGAAACACGTCATGAACATGAGAAATATTCACTGGAAGTGAAAGAAGATAGGAAAAATATCTTATGGAGCAAAGGATCTCAAAGAGGGCGAATATAACATGGGTATACCTTTAATTACATTCCAAACCGCTTGAATCTCTTCCATGTTGATGTTTGAAGGACGATTTTGTCTCCAACATCGAACTCCAAGTCCCTTCGACGGTTGTCATTTTAGCGCTTTTTTACTCCAAGCATCATTAATGTGTTTCTGGATGACCTGAACGTTCTCTATCATCTCTTCCTCAAGATCAGGTCCATGTAGATTTCTCTAAATTCATCCAATCATGTTGGAGTTCTACATCTCTATCCATAAAGAGCATAATATAGAGCCATCTGAATAATTTATTGGAAGATATTATTGAATGAGAAATCAACCAATGGGAGGCACTGATCCCAACAACCTTTGGATAATAAATAGAATTCTCTTCGAATTTCATCAAGTTCCATAATAGTTCATTCAGATTGTACATCAGTTTGGGGTGATAGGTCATGCTGAAATTTAATTCAGTACTCAATGTATGTTTAACACTTTTCTATAATTTAGATGTGAACATTGAGTCACGATTAGATAGAATTAAAAGTTGAACCCCATGAAGTATCACTATTTCTTTCACATATATTGTTGTGTGTATCTAAAAATATATATCTTTCCGAATATCTATAAAATGAGTAGTCTTGGTGAGTTGGTCAACTATAACCCCTATCAAATTATTTCCCTTTGACATCTTCAGGAGACCTGTAACAAATTCCATAGTGATGTTATCCCATTTCAACATTGGTATAGGCAATGGAGGAATCATCCCTTTCTACTTTGGTTGCTCTGGTTTAACTTGATGGCATACCGAGAACCTTGATATATATTCCACAATCCCCTTCTTCAGGTTGTCCCACCAGAAGTGTTCTCATAGATCTCAGTAACTCGTGGTGCTACCAGGATGGTTAGAGAAATTTGATCTATTTGAATTTCCTGATAGGTCCTTCTTTATCCTGGGAGATGAAGTCACACAATTCCACGTTCCAAACTGAATCACACCATCAGCATGAATTTGTAACTCTAGATGATTCCCTTCCATTGCTACATCAACATTCTTTTGTAACTCCAAATCATCCATGGGTACCTACTAATTCTTCACGTGGATATATGGTTTAAAAATTATTTCGTAATGGTAGGATGTATCCCATGCCCTTATTATTTCTAAATAAATCCTTTTCATATCGAAGAAGTTATGGTCTTTGTCAATTTGCAGCATGGAAAGAGTAGCATGTTCTTTTCTTCTTAGAGAATCAGGTACCTTGTTCTCCATTAGAGGATGATATTGAATAGAGAAATCGTAATCCTTGATAAGAACTAACCATATCCTTTTATGCATGTTGATCTCATAATGTGTGAATACGTCCATAAATATTTCATTGTCTGTTTATATGTCAATATTATCAAAATAAATGTAGTTCTTTCATATTTTCAATGATAAAACATGGCTTCCATGTCTTGATCAAGCGTCGGGTAATTCTTCTCATGGATCTTCATCTTCCATGAGGTGTAGGCTATCAAATTATAATTTTCAGGAGTACACAACCCAATACCTGTTTTGAATCATAGTTTTATATCGCAAATCATTCTCCACATTTCAGTAATGTGAGTATTGGTTTAGTGATCATCCATCTCTTTATCTCCATGAATCTCCCCTCACATTCTTCCGTCCAAACCTAATTTTCACATTTCTTTATTAACTTTTTCAGTTGGCTTTAAAATTGTGAGAAATTTCTCACAAAACGTTGGTATTACCTAGTTATTCCAGGTAAACTATAGATTTTTGTGACACATATAGTTCTGTGACATTTTTAAATCACCTATGTTTTTGAAGGGTCCATAGAAATTCATTCTATTGTGATAACATGTCCCAAGAAAATGACATTATTTATTCAAAGTCACACGTTCAGAATGTTTCATACAACTTATCCTTTCACAATTTATCCAAGACAAGTCATAGATATTCTCCATGTTCCTCCATTCCCTTAGAGTATATTAGAATATAATAAATAAACACTACAATTAAATTGTTGATGTAATTTCAAAAGATAATATTAATCTAATCCATGAATATTTAGAGGGAAATATTAAGTCTGTAGGGAACCACAAGAAACACATTGTTCTCATAACTTGTATAGAAGACAATCTTCTGAATATCGTTATTCTTCACCTTTAGTTGATGATATCCAGAATTAAGATCCTCCTTCGAGAAGTATTGAGATCCACTTAACTGATCGAACAAATTTTCAATCCATGGATGAGAATACTAGTTTCATATGGAGATCTTATTTTGTTGTCGATAATCAATACACAACATCATTGTTCCATCCTTCTTCTTCACAAATTGCACTGGTTCACCCCTAGGTGATGCACTAGGGTGTATGAACCCTTTGTCTAAATTCCCATTCAGTAGCTTCATTAACTACTTCAATTCGATTGAAGCCATTCTATAGGGAAACATTGAGACAGGGGTAGCTCAGGGTATGAGTTTTATGGAGAAATCTACCTCACGATCTGGGGGAATTCAATTTAACTGTTCATGAAATACATGACCATATACCCTCATGATGAGAATTTCTACATTGTTGGTACATTCCTTTTATTCAAAAAAATTTTCATGGTATGTTTCTTTATAGGGTATCCGAACCCACACTATTGAAGGAATTTTCAAATGATATTCATGATCTTATTTTCATTCATAGAGGATCATGAGATGGTTTAGAATATGAAATGATATTTCCTTTTCCGGTCAACTGATATGTTCATTATATAACACGGGAAAATCAATTCCCATTATAGAGTTGAATTCCACCAGGGAAATATTACAAGATTCTCTAGAAGAATCTTCCCAAATATGCCAACTAGAGAAGATTCCAACACTTGAGTGTCAATGATAGAACAACATGGGGTTTTTATAGATATATCTACTTAATGGTTTCGGTACATCGATCTATTGATCAAGAAAATATTCAAGATATAAATGAATGTGTAGAACCTGAAAAAAAAAATATATTCATGATTAAAGAGGTTGTGTACCTTGTAATACTTCATTATCTTGATCCACTTCCAAATTAGTGTTAGCATAATTCATCTTTCTTTCCATTAGAATCGGTGGCTTCTAACATTGATTACCATTGAAAACTTGAGGTTTAGTGCACTCTATTTCATAGTTACCTTTCTCACTACAGTTGTAGCACTGATCCATTGGTGGTTTTCTCCTTTCTTCAACTAAATTAAACTTCATGTTCATTTCTTTTCAACACACATGAGAATCTTGGCCTTCTTTCACACCCTTTAAGAATTTCCCTTCCCCTATGCATTTTTTCTCATGATGAAAATTCCAACATTTATGGCATGTGGTTTATTGATTTTTCATCCCAACTGTATCATTAGATACTCTGACTTGAAACTCTATCATTCGTTACTTATCACCATATCCATGTGGCCATTTTCCAAACTCCATATCCACTATGAGATCACATCAAACAACTTCTTCATAACTCCCAAAATCAATTATTGAATGATCTTTTTGATGGTTTTTTAATACCCTAAAAATTTATCAATTTCTCTATCATTGTTTATTACAATGAACAATGTGTACATTGTGACCTTATGAAAATTTCTTCACAAGTTTTGATATATTCTATTTATTTTTTTAGATCTCAATGAATTATATATACATATTCAAATGAAATTTTTGTGGGAAATAATTGTTATTAAATAAGATATTAATGTCTTTCCATTATAACTGTTCAATTTCATCACTTGGAATGGAGTTATAAATAAAATCCCACAATTGATAGTCCTCTCCATCTTGTCAATAAATGGTTAAAGTCACCTTCTATTTTTCAGAATAGTGAAGCACAAAAAATAATTATTCCATGGATTTTAACCACTGTTCTGCAACTAGTGGATTGTAAGATCCACTAAATGTCGGTGTTCATTGCCGCATAAAACACTCGATATCCAGTTTCTCCCTCATTACTGAAGGAGGTCATTTTCCATTATTCTGGTTATTTTTTATAACCGGATATGGTTGGGTTAGCATTTAAATTATGTTTTTAAATCCACCTCACAATGTACATGGGATGACGTTCGAGAAATCATTTCATTGGCCCTCACCTGAGTTGTGGTCCTTGTTTCTCCGGGTTCCCACCATTTTTTTAAATAGAAAAGGTTAGAATAAAACACAAGTCAACAAGTCAGAAATAACATATTGATTTTTATGATTTAGATTAAAATAATAATATATGGGATCTCTATGTAAATATTCTCATGTGCATATTTTTACTATATCTCATTATAGAGGTTTTCCCTAAGGTCCACAAATCCATATTCCCAAATTAATTAAACCTTCCATCTCTTACCAACTATAGTGACCCTACATTTTCATACATCACTATTACAACATTATAAAGATAAAAAAATAGTAGTATTACACAAAAATTATATAGAGGTTTAGTGTCTTGGGAAATCTTGGACCAAAAATAACATTTAAAACATCAAGTACAAATATTTATTTAATTCCTTCTTCTCTAGAATCTTATTGGCACATGACCTCTCCATAGTACATGTAATCACATGAGTATATACATTCTAAATCAGTGTACAAAAAATCCCATTAAGATGATAGAGACGAAAAATATAGCATGGGGTGAGAATCATCAATATCATCAGAAGAAACATTAATAAAATAATTGAAATGCGGAAGTGTATAAATAGGAATCATCATGTCTTAGTGGTAATCTACCACACATATTTCTGAAAAACTCTAGCATCATTGTCACACATCATTTCACTTTTAATCACGAGATTCATCACATTATCCAATGAACTGGAGTACAATATAATTCTGGGAGCTCTCATCACATTCATACATTCATATTGTAGTATATAATTCTGGGTGCACCCATCACATTATAATATTTACATTATCATGAATGCCACATAAAAAATATGTAAAATAAGATCACCAAGTAACCCATGAAATGAAATTTGTTTCACATTATAATAATACATTCATAAACATATAGTCCCAAAAATAATTATGGAGTATTATTCTCGACATAAAACCATTAACCTTGACTGAAAAGTGAAACAAAAATCAAGAAGTAAAAAAGGTGTAGTTATTTGAAAAAATAGTTCTTTTGTAAAAAATTTGGTTTTTATGACATCAATTAGAGAACATGACTATCCAAGGAAAGTAATGATAATGATAAATAACTGATATCAATGGAGAAACCATCTATAACATAGAAAAAATGGTTCAAGAATTTCCCCTTACCTTCTATCTGACTCTTTCATCACATTAATGCACTGTTTAACAACATTTGATTCATTAATTAACAATTCTAGAATAGTTTGTACATTTATATGGTTAATTTTGGTTTCATTATTTTTAAAAGGGAATTTTGATAAGTTATAGTGTATAAATAAATTTTTCGAGAATGTTTGTTTGTTTTTTGTTTTTTTGAGTGGTTCACGTGTATTCATAAATGGATGATTTTGTAGAACATAGATAACCTTAAGAAACTGATATTTCTTGTTATTAAAACTATTAAAGGAGTATAATTGATATTATAATGAATTATTTCATATACCATATGGATGAATCATTAGTTAGGATGTAATGATGATGGTTTCAGGTTAATTTGGGTGACTTTTGGATCACAACGACCATGTGTTGATTTATCATTTAGTAATATGTAAATAAGATAGTTTCAGAACATTAAATAGTATTTAATATAGATATCATAATCTGGTTCGATAATAAAAATCCTTTCTTGACAAGATCTGTAGGTGATAAATGAAATTGAAAACATGTCATTCTTGAAGGTGATAAATTAACACCTTAGGAACAGTGTTTTACTTTTTAAAATACAAAGAAGAGTATAGGGGGGTTGGATGATATAATATCCCATTAGTATCATTAAAAATTATTATATGTATGATACTAGAAATTCCAAACCATGTGTTTGAAGATAGGAATGGATAGAATAAGAAAATAACATTAAATAGAAATGAAATCAATGGAAAACAGAATAGGGAATTACCTCTTGATTTATCCTCTTGAAATCCTCATAATGGAACCATGGATTGATAATTTTATGAGAAAAGAAGCACTTATACGTGGGGGATGTCTAGGGATGATTTTTAGGTATACTATAGACAAGTATTGAAGCTTGAGATTTGTTATGAAATGAGGGTGTGAAGGGTGGTATTTATAGTGGAGGGGTTATGTGCTTCTCAATATTATAGTCACTAATTTATTATTTATCCACAAGAAAATTAATACTGATCATTCCAGGAATAAATATAGTAATGTTAGTATGTGAATCCGAACCATATCTCTAACATCATCAGAACTTCACATATGACTCTATAATTCCTGAATTAAGTTATTTTATAATTTATTACATTTCACTATTAATAAAAAAATTAGGTATTTCTGAAAAATCAAAAAAAAAATCACCCCAAACATTTTCAACGTGTAGAATAAAAAATTTAATTCCATTTTTGAACAATAATTCTATAAATATGATTAATTAAATAATAAAATAAAATAAGATTTTATTTGAAAATTAAAAAATTTAAAACATTATTTTTTTCCAATATAAAGGTAAAACATATATTCACTAAAATCATAAATATTTACTATCATAGGTAATGAAATAAATCATTAGGTTATGTGAAAATTCATATGTGTTGCATTAATATAAATAACGGTGTGTTAATATTAACAAAAAATTATGCTTCTTGTATTAAACTCCAAAAATCACCCTAAACACAACCCTATATGATAGATTTTTGAAATTCAAAAAAATTTGGGAGAATTATAATTAATTTTCACATATTATTTAGTATCATGATATTTTATTTTGATTCAAAATGTGATTATACTATATTGAATAATTATATGAAGGTAATTCCATTGATACAACTTTTGTTCGTTAAATAATTTTCCTACACCTATAAAAAATTCTAGAATCTACAGCTCCCCATATAATCCTACTAACACTTGTCTATAGCATCACAATGATCAATCAGATTCATCTAAATCAATGGAGATCAATTAATAATATACTTAGTAGAACAACAACCCTCAACTATCAGTTTAGTTAATTGTAAAATCCTCCCAAAACACCACTTATGCCTTTTCTTCAATCTATAACTCATGCATGCTGTATGGTAATATTGTTTTTCATGCCCCAAAATTCCCTCTTCAAAACCAAAATTAATTTTAATATTATCAATGTTTTTGTAACATCAACAGCCATATAATTTTTTCCCTCAACACAAAAGGATCAATCATGCATATGGTCCTTTAATTTCCACTATCCTAATGAGACATCCCAAATCATACTTCCCAATCCAATACAAATTATTTCCCACAATCCTAAATCTGAGAAATCCCAATTTGGGACAAGACTCTTATTCCTTGAAAATATGGGAATGTTTTATGGAAGATCATTCATCCTATAGTTATTATATCTATAAAAACATTGAACAATTAATAGACTAAAATTCATGCCACTTAAGTCAAGAAACAACCAATGGATTCATCCAATGTCTTATCTCAACCATTTCCCAACCCCGAGAAATAATGTAATTGAAATTGAACTTCAATATTGAATGAATATTTATATTCCTTAGGATGAATCCTCTAAATATGCATTAAATATTTTTCTATTAAAATAAAAGAAAAATAAACTACAAGATGAACCTAAATCCAATCAACCACCTCCTTTCATTCTTATTTGGATCCCAGTTCCATTAACTCAATTCATATCCAATCCAAACAACCCATTTGATCCAAATTATGGAATTATTTTCATGTCTAGAGGTGTTCAATTATAAATTCCCCACTATGATTCCAAAAAAACAATCCTTATGTTTGGATTTTTTTTATGAAATTTTTTACACATAAGATACTGCTTAGGACCATTTAAAACATTTCAACCCAAAATTACAATCCCATGAAGTGCAATGATTTAGGGACCTTTATAGTTCAATGAAAAAAATGGAGTTCCAACATTAATGATGCACTCATAGACCATGGAGACTCAATAGATTTCATGACCATATCAATCTACTCATACCTTGGTAGGGACACATTTCACCCAATGAGTCTTATCATACAATTTGAAAATTTATGTAAACCAATCCTGGAGGGAATAATCGATGAATCACTTATCACAATCAATGATATTATCATCCGGTTGATTTCTGTGTCCTTTACATGGATGCTGAGATTAATTCGTCATGATCTTTCCCAATTATAGGAGTACCATTTCTCATGACTATTGAAACTACGATTTAATTTCATTAATGCATCTTATCCATTGAATTTTATAACCAACTGGTCATGTTCAACATTTCAAGACATGTGATACCCATCAAAACATCACTATACATTATCTATCGATTCATCCAATGAAACTTTTGAGAGTGGAATCATGAAAATTAATTTAGGTTCATCATGTAATAATGATAGTGGAGTTTGTGAAACTTTCATAATGATTAGCCAAGTCATAAATGGTGATGTTGGTGGTGTCCATTCATTCAAAAAATTAAATCAATATAAATGATCTTGAAAACAAAATCTAGAATCTCATATCATCATTGATATATACAATTTTACAATGGAGGGTATTAATGAAAATGAATAAAAACCAACTAATTTATATTGAATTCTTTCAACTTTATCTATCCCATAAATAAAAGTATAAAATGATCTAAAAACACATCATATTCACCTAAAATATGCATTAATTTTCCACGATCACTCATATCCTGTCATTATCATTATTTCACATAATGAAATCGAGGATCAGAAACATGATCAAATATTATATGAAAAAATATGTCTTATATTGGACCCTATATGTTGGTCAGAGAGGAAAATGAAGAGGGGGTAAATTGAGTTCGTACTTAAAATTTGTGTTAAAAAACATTTTGATAAAGATCCCCCCAAATTTGAAATAGCCCAGATTATTATGGTAGTAGAGATATAAATGTTTATATGGTCAACAAGTTTATCAATGGGGGATTATTCCTTAGTTAAATCGGTGTAAAACACTTCCTCATATTTTAAAACAGGTGTACTAAATTAAACACATAGACACACTAACCATAACTAACTATCAGAGTCAATGTAAATCAGTTTTCTATTTTTGAAATTATAAGTATAAAAAATAGAAAAAATAGAGTACTACTAAATATCGTAATCATTTGAGTAAAACAAGAGGATTAGTCTCAAGAGGAGACTTTATCCTCTCTACATTGTTACCACCTTCCACCATGTTGTTTATATTAACAATAATCATGATACATAACCTGTATCATGCTTTAAAAAAAAATTCACAAACCGTCCAGGGCTCACACCAACTACCACAGTTATTAGTGGGATTAAAACGCAACCTGGAAAGACACGGCCTCTTCTATAGTTCTTCTTGGGGAAAAAAGGAATAATGGATTATTGGTTTGAGGATTTTCAGTATCCTACAGTTCAAGAACATGAGACAGTGTGTGTAACAAACAAACACACACACCTTAGAAATTTATAATAAAATAACACAATAGAGAAGTTATTATAAGATTTAGTATAGAGAGATCTATGTGTTTGCAGTTAATATATTGACTCCTTGGAGTTAATAAATTGATGTTCGAGTCTATCTCTAGAAGATGGCCTCAAAATAGAGTGTCGTAACTCTAGGTTCCCTCTTCCAAGAACTGAGGTGTTCTACTTCTTGGTTTGAAAGATACTGGAAGAATCACAGAAGGCAGACATGAATTTGATCTCCCAAATTATCTTTGTGATGCCCTTGGGTTCACAATGTAACTGGTGGCTGGTTTTTCCTTGTTCTCTTGGATCTAGTGTGTATGTTCATTCTCATGAATTCATCTCTCTTCATCTAATCCTTTTCTTCCTCGTCCTTCTATTTTATATTTGAGGTCCGAAAATAGAAATATGTAAACCACGTGTGCTCTTTCTCGTACCTCATACTGTCCCCATATTCGATCTCTTGATATGTTTACAATCCACATTAATTAATGATAGAAGCATTAAATTTACCAAATATGATCATTAGAATAACTGTCAGAATTTCACAATTCATGGAGCAGTTGATTGAGCATTGGTAGACTGGTAGCGGTAGCCTTATCAATAGTATGATTCAATAGAAGGCTTCAATGGTAGACTGCATCTGTATCCCTCATCGGAAGCCTTCAATGGTATCCTTCAATGGTAACCTTCTATCAGTGACCTTATATTGATGACCATCATCGGTAACCTTCAACGGTAACCTTCTATCAGTGACCACCTATATGCAACCATCATCGGCAACCTAAATCGGTAACATTATATTGGTGACCTTCAGTTGTCATCATCTATCGACAACCTTTCACATAGGAAAATTTTTCACTATAAACATAATTGATAGAGCAGTGAGATTAAAGATACATTGGTATCACTCGATAAAAACTATAAATATTAAGCAAACATGATTATCCTATAATATAAACATGATTATCACAAAAATGAAACAAGATTTGGGATTATCAAAATAGGTGAGTCCAACAAAATCCTCCTCTTTTATAATCACAATCTATGTGAGTGAAATTTTAGATTTCAATATTATTGAATCATGGTTAAGAACATTTGAGAATATCTTCAAAGGTGGGTATAAGTAAAATTGATCTATGTTTATTGTGAAGAATATAGATAGTGTATAAATGTAATGAGGGTTTTATAAGCACATTTGACTATATCTTTAGAGGTGTGTATAAGTAAAATTGAACTATGTTTACTATGGAGAATATAGTTAGGGTATATATGCAAGGAGGGTTGTATAAGAACATTTTCGAATATCATCAGAGGTGTGTATATGTATAATTTAACCATGTATATTGCAGAGTCTATAGATAGTGTAAATATGCACAAAATATAGTCAACATAAAATTTCTCCCCCAATACGATGAACAAAAAGAATGGATGAAAAAAAAAGAAAAAAAGGGTTTTATTATTAATGAAGCAAGAGTACAATATTCAACAAGAATAAAAATATCCATATCAACTAATACATCCTACTTTCAATCCACATTAGAAATGTATAATGGAGATTTGTCTTTGGAAGATAAGGAGGCAGGTCTAGAAGATGGAGGCATAGAATGAGGTATGGTAGTGAGAAAGGTAGGAGGAGATCCTATTAAGGCATCTATAGACCGATAGTGAGTAGATATTTGATGAATTATTGGGGTCATGATTCTAACGGTCTAAACATGAGTCATCAATATGGCAGCCTTGATAGATCATGAGGTAGCTGTGGAAGATGGCAATGCTGGAGGAACAGTAATGGGATTTTAGTCCATATGGGGGAAGGGTAAAATAATATTTTTGAAATCCATAATAGTTTTTCCTCCTCATTCCATAGTTGAGATATAATCATCCTTATTCTCCATGAATTTTTTCCGGGAAGGAGTCAGTCCTCTAAGCCTTCTATCATGATCTTTAAAACCTCGAGTGATTGGTGGGATCCTCAAATTTTCCAACAGCCGCTTGAAGTGACCATCCACTTGATGATTATTGTAAACCATTTTTCAGTATAAATGAACTTGATCTTTGATGGCCTCCTAATCTTGAGAAGCTTATCTTAAATAATCTCACACAAGCTTATTAATTTCTCTGGTAGTAGAAATTACATGTGTCATAGACCGAGGGTCTGCGGTACTTGCACCTAAGAACCTATCCTCTTCTTCTCTAACGACCGATCTAAAAGCTTCAAGATCCACAGGAGGAGAGGTTCAAGAAGAAGAAGATGCACATAGGGGTGCCATAGTAAAAGCCCCTGTCACCTAAAAAGACATGGTCAGACCACTAATCAACCTCTTCACATCATCATACTAACCACTCACATATGCATTCATAGACTTCATTATGTCCTCAAACACAGTGACCATCTGCTAAACAATACTATTAAAAATCTTATGATCATATTCCACATGAACCCTTGAATCCATATAGATGAATATACTGGAAATTGATTGTTTCACATATTGCATAGAATCTTCCTCGGTTCTGACTTGATTCTTACATTCCTTCACATCATGTAGAAAAATTGGGTGAGAGATAGAAATAAATATTTCTATGGAAAATTCCACCACTTCTTGATTTAGAGACATAATTCTCTCTATCTAAATAGATCTCTCAAAAAATTGTTTCTTCACATCTGATTTTAATGAATGTAATTCATTCAACTTCACATAGACTCGAGGTAAATGCAATACTGGATGTACAATAGTGGTATCTGAAACAAAATGAATTGGAGGTTATATATTAGGTTTTCCATCATCAGAGTCTCCATTGTCTATGCCCAAGACCATGAATCCAGGGCCTTTTTACAAGTCGTATATTCCATGAGCAACAACAAATGATCCTGGGGAAAAATGTTCCTTTACCTCACATGGAGCATTATCCTGATCAATTACGTAACACCCGAGACTTTTATGAGAATTTTTTTGTTTTTATGTTATATAAATCATCAAAGGAATCTTTCACACACACAACACTAGCTTGGCTTGATTTACACTCAACCGCGGCCTTCCTCGATAGCTTGCGTCGTACGCAATATCGAGTTTCACTAAACAACAATATGCTATTAAAATATTATTAAAACTAGCCGTTATGAACAGTAATAACCACTTTTTGAAATTTTTTAAATTTTATTTTTCAAAATGGACTTCATTTTTGGATTCGGAATATCGAAATTAGCTTAGGGTGAAATTTTGGTACTTTTCGGATAACTTTCATATTCTAATGAATAGTGAAAATTATTAAATTTTAATTAAAAACAACTTTTTTAATCGAAATAATTAATAGTGATAAATTATTAATTTCAGTGGTTTTAAAGTATATTTAGAATATATTTTTACAATTTAATACAATGTTTTTCGTTGGATGTAATTTCACATTTAAACCAGACATAAACAAGTGTCAATCTTTTGATAGTTATTATCTCTTAAAAACACGCTATTTGTCTTGACGACGGGAATTAATTTTTAAATTAGTTAATGTAACTGATATGTTTTAAATTTGGTAAAACAAACATCATTTTTGAATTCATAATATCAAATATATCTTAGGCTGAATTTTTGGTATTTTTCTAGAAACTTTCATTTTTTGATGAATAGTGAAACCACTAAGTGGTAGTTAAAAAACTGAATTTTTTCATAAAACATAATTTTACCACTTATATGAGTGGAATTTCGAAAGTCAGAGAGACATGGTTAATATCAAGGACTAAAATTTGGTTCAATGAGATGAAAATATTTTTTTTGGTGAATAGTAACTTTTTACTTTTTTTTACCACAGTTAAAAGTAAATAGGGTAGTTAAGGGTAAAAATGATATTATTATTACCCTAACACATGTCCTAATTCTATTGGATAAGTTTAATTAGACCAAAAACAACCTTATGAATAAAATATGTCCATTTAAGCCCACTTGGATTAGATTAGGATTCTTATTATCAATTTATTTAAAGAATGGTTAAAATAGTTAAAATCAAAGTTTAATAACTAAATCATTTTTAATTTAGGGTTAGACATAATATAAATTCAACTATAAATATTCATTATAAAGCTAAAAATATTTCCAACATAATGGTAGTATATTTATAATTTTTAGGCATGAAATAAGTTAATTTATCTATGACAAAATGATGATGGAGTAATTATCTTATTAATGAAATATTGACATAATTGATGTTATAAATACCCAAATAAATGTAATTTGAGAATTTATATGAATTAAAATAATTTTATATGTAAATATGACATGTTAGTATTGATTTAATTAATATTTTAGAACTAATCATTCTGTAATAAGTTTCACAAAAATCAATTACCAAATAGTGTCAAAATTGAAGTAAAATTGTTTTTAAAACAAATACTATATTATTAACTGTTATTTTATTCCTAAAAATCTAAGGTTCAGACAAATGACTTAGATAAAGTTATATATATTAATAATAAACAACTTGGGGTTCGTTTGTCTTGATATAGAAAGTTTATTAACCTTATAGTGTAAGAAAACAAGAAGACACGGTAAAAGTTAAATTATCTAACTTAAAGTTAAATCTAAATGATAAGGTTAAAATTGATACCTAAACTTGTCTAAATTATATTTGATGAGATTTTTTCTACCCATCCCCATAATGTCTTCTAAATATATCAATTTGGAGCTATTAAGAACCGAATTTGACTTTATAATAAAATAATATTTTTAGTTTTTCCAAAGGTGCCCCTCTCCTCCCTTATAAAAGGACACCTCCTCCCTCTCCTCCTCACACCAATTTTAGCCTTCAAGATCGGCCACCCCATGACCATTTCACTTCCCCACTTCTATAGAAACATCCTAGAGGTCCTTGTATTCTTCAAAGACAAATTTTAGTGCCCTAAGAGGAGGTCTCAAAGAGGCGCTTCAAAGAAAAGGTAATGCCCGTTACCGATTCTTTCATCTTTGTTTATTCTTCCACTTCTTCTTCTTTAGTTTTTTCATTATGAATTAATAACATAAGTATCAATAATATACTGATATGTTATTATAAGAATGAAACAACTGTATTTCACTATCTATCCATCCTATGGAAAACGAAATCACCACGCGTGCGTACATACAGAATACCGTCTCCACGACGTGGTGTAATATATTTTCCACCACCACAATACTTGGATGGATATAATGGTGTAAATAATGACTATATATGATTATTTTAAAGTGATATAGATTCTGAAATAGTATATATACACTCCAATACAATTTCACAATCATGGGAATGATATCATCGCTCGTGCGTACGTACGGAATACTGTCTCCACGATGTGATGCGACTCGTTATACATGATATTCATTGCATAATGATTATATAAATGAATTGAATGAATTAATGTGATATATATTAAACTAATAACATTCTGGAAATGAGGTATCTATAACCTAAAAAGAAAAATAAGAATTTATTTGACAAAACACGCATAATAACAAAAAGTAATAAACACCTGAATAACAAGTAGTAATGAAATATTACTAATAAGAAGCTAAGAATATGACCATATATGATATCACATAAATAATTATGATTCAAGAATAAGTTTATAACATTATTTAAATCATTATACCAGATGTTCGGACACTTACGAAGCCAATCAAACCTAAGGTAAGGGAAAATCTCACAATCTCAATTTTTTTTCCGAGATTGTTTATACATCAGAATTTACTAGGGAATATTTATCATCCACATCCATGTTTCCTCAATATGTAATATTTATATTCTTATACAATAGTTTAAATCCAATTTTACCCTTCGGTGAGTTTTTAGTAAAAGATATGAAAGGAATATTTTGTCGTATTTTGTACGAGGTACTTTTTGACTTTTCCGACAAAAGTACGAGAAAAATGTTTTTTTTAAACTTATACAGCATGAATGGATTTTAAAACACTATTTCAAAGAAGCTTCCGTTACAATTTTTCATGTTTATTTTTAATCAACTTATTTTAGTTTAAAATTTTATGACATGTTAAGAAAGGAAAATGGTTTTTAGGTAGAAAGTATATTTTCCTCAAGAATGGAGTTCAAGTGTTTTATCAAAATTATTTTCCATCTAAGATAATATAGGGTTCTATTTATATCCCTATTATTACATTGATTTGATTATGTTTTGATGGAATTATTTTTACGAATTCTTTTATCTTATATGAGTTGTTTTATGATGTCATGTTGTTTAAGAATCCCATTTTTGTTACATGCGTTTTGCAATGATGTATGATTTATGATTTTGTAGAACAAATAAGAATGGTATAATTATGAGATGTGTGGGACATATATCTCCCTCTAATTAATTGGGTAAAGATTTTATATCTCATGAGATAGACATGGCTGGAACGACAATAGGACTGAAACAAGGAGTGAACTCGGTACAGAAATGGACTTTTTCCACTAAGATAGTCTTGGAAATGAGTCTTGACTAATAAGAAATTATTATCTATGATTATGTGTGCATACCAAAAAGTTTCATGTTTTATGTTATGATTATTGGGATTACATTTCACTAAAATGATTTATCCCATGTTATGAAATTATGATCTCTTTTGCACGGAAATATTTCCCAAATGTTATGTTTTTATTTTGATGTGATTGATATTTATTTTGTATAAACTTACTGAGCATTTGAGCTCACGCTTTTGTATTTTTTCTTTCCCCAGGTCAGGAAGAAGGTTATTAAGTAAGATATTCCAAAAAGGGACTATAGATATGATGAAATAAATGGGAGACAGTGTAGATGATTTATGAACCAGTTGTTTAGGTTTTCCAGTTTCTAAAGACACTATACCTATATGGTCCTTTCATGGTTTTGTTATATATTGTAATAAGTATGCTTCAATTTTGAAGTATTAACCATGTTTGTAAAGTATGGGATGTTATAGTTGGTATCAGAGGAAAGGTATAGTCAACCATTGGAAACTAGGATGTGAAATCCTTAGTAAGAACCCTAAGGATAAGTCTAAGCATAGAACACAATCTTAGTGTTTTAAAAATGACCATGAATAACCTAGGATACGACCTTAAGTGTGAAATTTTATTCTTGATTATGTGGTTTTCCTATTATAATTAGTGTTGCTCACACTATTCTTCTTGGTTTTAGTCAATGGCTAGAACCCGATGGAACCGTGTTAATGCGGAATGTGACGGGCAATGCAATTATTTTCCCCTTGAGCAACCAAACATTATGGGAGCTGGAATGAAAACTCTTGTAGCCATGCTCACAAAAATTTCTCAAGCTATGAATCAAGTAGGACTTCCAAACGAGCAAAGGAAGGAGCAACATTCTGTTGAATCCTTCAGGAGGCAGCGTCCACCTTCTTTCAGCGGGTCTACTGATCCATTAGTTGATGAGCAATGGATTAGTACTACAGAAAAGATATTTTCAGTTCTTCAATGTTCTGATTATGATAATTTCATCCTCGGAGTGTATCGTTTGGAAGGAGATGCTGATCAATGGTGGAATCTTATTAAGAATATGAGGCAAAGGGATGAAATTGAGTCCATGGAATGGGACGAGTTCAAGAACTTATTTTTCAACAAGTACATCCCTCGTATTATCCGAACAAAGGTGGAGAAAGAGTTTCTTGAAATGAAGCAAAAGGATGATGAATCTGTTGGTACCTATGAAGAAAATTTTACAAGACTTGCAAGGTACGATTCTGGTATTGTTATCCAACCTAAGAGTAATATCGATCGATTCTTCAGTGGCTTAAAACCAAGTCTTTGAAGGGCCTTAGAAATAACGGACTTCAATAGCTATGAGGAAATTGTTCGATGTGCTCTCAAATTTGAGATGGAGATAGGGGTAACCCATCAGTCATATGGGTTTGATAAGAAGAGGAAAATTGAATTCAAAGGAAAGTCTAAAGAGCACACTGAAAAGAAGATGAGCATTCCCTTATGCTCAATGTGTGGAAATAAACATGGATTGAGTTGTCTTAAAGGGACATGTAAATGTTTCAAATGTGGAAAGGAAGGGCATCGGATATTTGAATGCCGCAATGATGGGAAGAAGATGTATAATGATGCAAACAAAGGAAGGGACACACAGAATGAACCTACTACACTTCAATGTTTCAAGTGTAAGGAGATGGGCCATTATGCCAATCAATGCCCAAATCCAAGGGTTGACGATGATGGTCGACGTCAACAAACTCTTAAGGATAAAGGCAAAGGAAAGTCACGTGCAATTTCTATCAGCGATGTGGAGTACGATAACAATGTGATGAAAGGTACACTTACCATCCACTCTAAAGTAGAAAATGTTTTATTTGATTCTGGAACCACCCACTCTTTTATTTCAAAGTATTTTCTATTAGTATCACCAAATTACCTCAACAAATAGATGTTGAGTTAGCTGTGACAACACGAAATGGCACAACAGTCGCATCAAAAGTTTATAATTCTTCCTCGATTGAAGTTTGTGGGAAAGTACGTCCTGCAAATCTTGTGATCCTTCCTATAGTGGAATTTGATGTGATTCATGGCATGGATTGGCTTTCTTTATATGGAGCTCATATCAATTTCCAAATAAGGGAAGTCACATTTCATATTCTAGATCAATCTATGATCGTCTATCGATGCAAGGATGAACATAACCTTCCAGTGGAAATTTCTTCCACCATATGAGTCGTGATTCCACTGAATGAAGGTTATTTATCTCAAATGGTTGCTAAGAAACTCACAATTAAGAATATTCCCATTGTACGGGAGTTTGATGATGTCTTTCCGGAGGAATTTCTGTGTCTTCCACCAAATCGTGAAGTTGAATTTTCAATAGAACTCATACCCGGTGCTTTGCCTATTTCAGAGACACCTTATATAATGGCCCCAATTGAGTTGCAGGAATTAAAGAAGCAACTCCAAGAGAATCTTAATAAGGGATTCATACGCCCTAGTGCGTCACCTTGGGGAGCACCTGTTCTATTTGTTAAGCAGAAAGATGGATCAATGAGACACTACGTTGATTATTGAGAACTTAACAAGATCACTATCAAGAACAAATATCCTCTCCCACGCACTGATGACTTATTTGACCAACTACACGGAGATCAATACTTTTCTAAGATTGATCTTCATCCATGGTATCTTCAATTAAGGGTCAAAAGGGAGGATATACCGAATACGGCTTTCCATACAGGGTATGGACACTATGAATTTATAGTGATGCCATTTGGTCTTACTAATTCCCCTGCTATCTTCATGGATCTGATGAATAGAGTCTTTAGAGACTATCTTGATCAGTTTGTGGTAGTCTTTATAGACGATATTCTTGTTTATTCAAAGAGAAAGTAAGAACATGAAGATCACATGAGAATTATATTAAAGACCCTGAGAAAGGAGAAGCTTTATGAAAAAACTACCAAGTATGAATTTTGGCTTCAAAAAGTTTCATTTTTGGGTCACATATTCTCAAAAGAGGGGATATCTATGGATCCAGAAAAAGCAGAGGTTATCGAAAGATGGTCGAGACCAACAATAGTTACTGGGATCTGAAATTTTCTTGGTTTAGATGGATATTATCGACGTTTTGTGAAATATTTTTCACGATTATCTAATCCACTCACCAGGTTGACTCGGAAAGGAGTTAAGTTTGTTTGGACGGAGGAATGTGAAGAGAATTTAAAGTATTTGAAAAGAAGGTTATCCATTGCACCTGTGCTCACACTGCCTTGTAGTGGAGAATGGTTTTTGATCTAAAGTGATGCATCCAAGAAGGGGATGTGGTGTGTTCTTATGCAAAATGATATGGTGATAGCTTATGCCTCACGACTGTTGAAAGTCCATGAGAAAAATTACCCAACACATGATTTGGAGTTAGCTACCGTAATCTTTGCATTAATGATTTGGAGGCATTATCTTTATGGAGAAAGTTGTGATATTTTTACTGAACATAAAAGTTTAAAGTATATTTTCACACAAAAGGAGATGAATATGTTCCAAAGGAGATGGTTGGAACTGATTAAGGATTACGACTGCTCAATTCATTACCACCCTGGGAAAGAAAACACGGTGGAAGATGCATTAAGTCGACAAGACCATGCTAGCTTATCCATGATGAGGATCACAAAAGAACCAATATTTATGGATTTACTAAGGATAGATCGTGGAATTTTAATGGAAGGGGAGAAATCATACCTTTCTCAAATGAATATTCAACCATCTATACATGTGAAGATTCAAGAGGCACATAAAGAAGATTTCGAGTTACAAAAGAAGGTGAGAAATGTTCCTGAATTCAACCTTGATTGTGATGGGATAATAAAATTCAGGAATCGGGTTTGTGTTCCTCCCATTCCAGAATTAAAGAAGGAGCTGCTGGAAGAGGCTCATAGTTCTTCATTATCTATTCATATTGGAAGCACGAATATGTATAGGGACCTGAAAGAGTACTTCTGGTGGGATGGTATGAAAAGAGATGTTGCTGAATATGTCTCTCGATGCTTGGTTTTTCAAAAAGTTAAAGCTGAGAGATATAAATCTAAGGGGATGTTAAAAACATTACCCATACCTGAATGGAAATGGGAAAACATCACTATGGGCTTTTTCACAGGACTTGCTAAAATATCCAAAGGCAATAATGCTATCTGGGTCATAGTTTATCTTCTTACAAAGTCTTCACACTTCATTTCTATTAGAGAGGATTTCTCTCTGGATCAGCTTGCCAAGATATATGTAAAGGAAGTGGTAAGATTACATGGAGTACCACTTTCTATTATATCTGATCGGGATCCGAGATTTACCTCGAAGTTCTGGTGAAGTCTTCAGTATACTCTCGATACAGAGTTGAGTTTCAACACTGCTTATCATCCTCAAACATACGGTTAGTCTGAGAGAACAATTCAAACTCTAGAAGATATGTTGAGAGCTTTCTCTATGTATTTAAAAGGTGGTTGGGATCAACACCTACCATTGGTGGAATTTTTTAAAATAATAGCTTTCACTCCAGTATTCAGATGGCTCATTATGATGCACTCTATGGAAAGAAATGCAGGACTCCAACTTGATGGGATAAAGTTGGGGAAAGAAAGCTATTAGGACCTGATCTTGTTGATGAGATGGAAGAAAAGTTCCGATCTATTCAACAACACAAAAGAGCAGATCAGAGTCGATAGAAAAGTTATGCCGACAACCGATGAAAATACCTAGAGTTTGATGTGGGTGATAAATTGTTCATACGAATATCTCCCTGGAAGAGGGTCAAGAGATTTGGAAAGTAAGGGAAGTTGATCCCTAGATATATCGGTCCTTTCGAAATACTTGATCGTGTTGGAAAAGTAGATTACCAATTGGTGCTTCCACCGAATCTCTCTCATGTTCACGATGTGTTCCATGTATATCTCCTGAGAAAGTAAATACATGATCCTTCACATGTACTCATCTCAGAAGTTGTACCGCTAGAGCAAGATCTTTCTTATGAAGAACAGCTGATAGAGATTCTGGATCGTAGCGAAAAAGTCCTGCGAAACAAGGCCACTCGATTGGGGAAAGTTTTATGGAGGAACCACCAATTAGAAGAAGCTACATGGGAGCTTTAGGATATTATGAGGGAAAGGTATCCTAATCTGTTTGTTACATAGTGACAAATTTCGAGGGAGAAATTCATTTTAAGGGGGGTAGAATGTAACACCCGAGACATTTATGGGAAATATTTTGTTTTTATGTTATATAAATCATCAAAGAAATATTTTACACACACAAAACTAGCATGGTTTTCTTTACACGCAACCACGGCCTTCCTTGATAGCTTGTGTCGTACGCAATACCGAGTTTCACTAAACAACGATATGCTATTAAAATATTAATAAAACTAGCCATTATGAATAGTAATGAACACTTTTTGAAATTTTTTAAATTTTATTTTTCAAAATGGACTTCATTTTTGGATTTGGAATATCAAAATTAGCTTAGGGTGAAATTTTGGTACTTTTCGTATAAATTTCATATTCTGATGAATAGTGAATATTATTAAATTTTAATTAAAAACAACTTTTTAAATCAAAATAATTAATAGTGATAAATTATTAATTTGAGTGGTTTTAAAATATATTTAGAATGTATTTTTACAATTTAATACAATGTTGTTAATTAGATGCAATTTCACATTTAAACCAGACATAAACAAGTGTCAATCTTTTGATAGTTATTATCTCTTAAAAACGCGCTATTTGTCTTGACGACAGGGAATTAATTTTTAAATTAGTTAATGTAACTAATATGTTTTTAATTTGGTAAAATAAACATCATTTTTGAATTCATAATATCAAATATATCTTAGGCCTAACTTTTGGTCTTTTCGGGAAACTTTCATTTTTTGATGAATAGTGAAACCACTAAGTGGTAGTTAAAAAACTGAATATCTTCATAAAACCTAATTTTACCGCTTCTGTGAGTGGAATTTCCAAACTACAAGAGGCATAGTTAATATCAAGGACTAAAATGTGGTTCAATGAGATGAAAATAATTTTTGGTAAATATTAACTTTTTACTTTTTTTACCACGGTTAAAAGTAAATAGAGTAGTTAAGGGTAAAAATGTTATTATTATTATCCTAACACATGTCCTAATTCTATTGGATAAGTGTAATTCGACCAAAAACAACCTTATTAATAAAAATGTCCATTTAGGCCCACTTGGATTAGATTATGACATTTATTATCAGTTTATTTAAAGAAGGGTTAAAATAGTTAAAATCAATGTTTAATAACAAAATCATTTTTAATATAGGGTTATACATAAGATAAATTCGACTATAAATATTCATTAGAAATATAAAAATATTTCCAACATAATGGTATTTTATTTATGATTTTTATACATTATATAATTTAATTTATTTATGACACAATGATGATGAATTAATTATCTTATTAATGAAATATTGACATAATTGATGTTATAAATACCCAAATAAATGTAATTTGAGACTTTTTATGAATTAAAATAATTTTATATGTTAATATGACATGTTAGTATTGATTTAATTAAATGTTTTCGAACTAATAATTCTGTTATGATTTTCACAAAAATCAATTACCAAATAGTGTCAAAATTGACATAAAATTGTTTTTAAAACAAATACTATATTATTAATTGTTATTTTATTCCTAAAAATCTAAGGTTAGGCCAAATGACTTAGATAAGGTTATATATATTAATAATAAACAACTTGGGGTTCGTTTGGCTTGATATAGTACGTTTATTAACCTTATAGTGTAAGAAAACAAGAAGACACGGTTAAAGTTAAATTATCTAACTTAAAGTTAAATCTAAATGATAATGTAAAAAATGATACATAAACATATCTAAATTCTATTGGATGAGAACAATACGACCCATACCCATCTTAGCTACGAAATATATCAATTTGGAGCTATTAAAAATAGAATATGACTTTATAATAAAATAGTATTTTTTGTTATTCCAAAGGTACCCCTCTCTCCCTTATAAAAGGGCACCTCCTCCCTCTCCTCCTCACACCAATTTGAGCCTTCAGGATCGGCCAAACCATGAGCATTTCACTTCCCGACTTCCCTATAAACATCCTAGAGGTCTTGGTATTCTTCAAAGACCAATGTTAGTGCCTTAATAGGAGGTCTCAAAGAGGCGCTTCAAAGAAGAGGTAATGCCCGTTACCGATTCTTTCATCTTTATTTATTCTTCAACTTCTTATTATTTAGTTTTTTCATTATGAAGTAATAAAATAAGAATCACTAATATACTGATATGGTATTATAAGAATGAAACAACCCTATTTCACCATCTATCCATCCTACGAAAAACGAAATCACCACGCGTGCGTACGTACGGAATACCGTCTCCACGCCGTGGTGTAATCTATTTTCCACCACCACCTTACTTGGATGGATATAATGGTGTAAATAATGACTATATATGATTATTGTAAAGTGATATTGATTCTGAAATATTATATATACACTCCAATACAATTTCATGATCATGGGAATGATATCATCGCTCGTGCGTAGGTATGGAATACAGTCTCCATGTTGTGATGCGACTCGTTCTACATGATATTCATTGCATAATGATTATATAAATGAATTGAATGAATGAATGTGATATATATTACACTAATAACATTCTGGAAATGATTTATCTATAACCTAAAACGAAAAATAAGAATTTATTCGACAAAACACGCATAAGAACAAAAAGTAATAAATACCTGAATAACAAGTAGTAATGAAATATTACTAATAAGAAGCTAATAATATGACCATATATGATATCATAAAAATGAGTATTATTATGTAATAAGTCGATAACATTATTTAAATCATTATACAGGAGGTTCGGACAATTACGATGAAAATCGAACCTAAGGTAAGGGAAAATCTCGCAATCTCAATTTTTATCCGAGATTGTTTATACTTCAGAATTTATTGGGCAATATTTATCATCCACATCCATGTTTACTCAATATGTAATATTTATATCCTTATACAATAGTTTATATCCAATTTTACCCTTCAGGGAGTTTTTACTAAAAGATATGAAAGGAATATTTTGTCATTTTTCGTACGAGGTACTTATTGACTTTTCCGACAAAAGTACGAGAAGAATATTTTTTTAAACTTATACGGCATGAATGGATTTTTAAAACACTATTTCCAAGAAGCTTCCTTTACATGTTTTCATGTTTATTTTTAATCAACTTCTTTTAGTTTAAAATTGTATGACATGTTAATAAAGGAAAATGTTTTTGAAGTAGAAAGGATATTTTTCTCAAGAATGGAGTTCAAGTGTTTTATCAAAATTATTTTCCATCTAAGATAGTATAGGGTTCTGTTTCTATCCCTATTATTATATTTATTTGATTATGTTGTGATGGAATTATTATTATGAATTCTTTTATCTTATATGAATTGTTTTATGATGTCATGTTGTTTAAGAATCCCATTTTTATTACATGAGTTATGCAATTATGTATGATTTATTATTTTGTGGCACACATAAGAATGGTATAATTATGAGATGGGTGGGACCTATATCTCCCTCCAATGCATTGTGTAATGATTTTATATCTCATGAGATAGACATGGTTGTAACGAAAGGTTAAACCGGTTCAGTAAAACATGACTGAAATGAGGAGTGAACTAGGTTCAGAAATGGACTTTTTCCACTAAGATAGTCTTGGAAACGAGTCTTGACTAATAAGTAATGATTCTCTATGATTCTGTTTGCATGCCAAAAAGTTTCATGTTTTATGTTATGAATATTTGGATTACATTTCACTAAAATGATTTATCCCATGTTATGAAATTATGATCTCTTTTGCAGGTTAACATTTGGAAAATGTTATGTTTTTTATTTTGATGTGATTGATATTTATTTTATTTACCTTTACTGAGCATTTGAGCTCACCCTTTTGTATGTTTTCTTTCCCCAGGTGAGGAAGAAGGGTGTTAAGTAAGATATTACAAAAAGGGACTATAGATATGATGAAATAAATGGGAGATAGTGTAGATGCTTAATGAACCAGTTGTTTATGTTTTCCAGTTTCAAAAGACACTATACCTATATGGTACTTTCATGGTTTTGTTATATGTTTTAATAAGTTTGCTTCAATTTTTAAGTATTGACCATGTATGTAAAGTATGGGTTGTTATAGTTGGTATCAGAGGAAAGGTATAGTCAACCTTTGGAAACTAGGATGTGAAATCCTTAGTAAGAACCATAAGGATAAGTCTAAGCATAGAACACAATCTTAGTGTTTTAAAAATGACCATGAATAACCTAGGATAAGACCTTAAGTGTTAAATTTTATTCTTGATTATGTGGTTTTCCTATTATAATTAGTGTTGGTCACACTATTATTCTTGTTTTTAGTCAATGGCCGGAACCTGAAGGAACCGTGTTAATGTGGAATGCGACGGGCAATGAAATGATTGTCCCCCTAAGCAACCAAACGTTATGGGAGCTGGAATGAAAAATCTTGTAGCCATGCTCACACAACATTCTCAATCTATGAATCATGCAGGAATTCCAAACGAGAAAAGTAAGGAGCCACATTCTATTGAGTCCTTCATGAGGCAGTGTCCACCTTCTTTCAGCAGGTCTACTGATCCATTAGTTTCTGAAAAATGGTTTAATACTACAGAAAATATATTTGCAGTTCTTCAATGTTCTGAACATGATAAAGTCATCCAAGGAGTGTATCGTTTGGAAGGAGATGTTGATCAATGTTGGAATCTTATTAATAATACGAGGCAAAGGGTTGAAATTGATTCCATGGAATGGGACGAGTTCAAGAACTTATTTTTCAACAAGTACATCCTTCATATTCTCCGAACAAAGATAGAGAAAGAGTTTCTTGAACAGAAGCCAAAGGATGATGAATCTGTTGGTACCTATGAAGCAAATTTTACAAGACTTGCAAGGTATGATTCTGGTATTATTATCGAACCTGAGAGTAAGATTGATCGATTCTTTAGTGGCTTAAAACCAAGTCTTCGAATGGCCTTATCCATAAGGGACTTCAATAGCTATGAGGAAATCGTTCGATGTGCTCTCAAAGTTGAGATGGATATTGGAGTAACCCATTGGTCATATGGGTTTGATAAGAAGAGGAAAATGGAATTCAAAGGAAAATCTAAAGAGCACACTGAAAAGAAGATGATATTTCCCTTATGATCATAGTGTGGAAAGAAACATGGAGGGAGTTGTCTTAAAGGGACAAGTAAATGTTTGAAATGTGGAAAGGATGGTCATCAGGCATTTTAATTCCGCAATGATGGGAATAAGATGTCTAATGATGCAAACAAAGGAAGGGACACACATAATGAACCTAATACACTTCAATGTTTCAAGTGTAAGGTTATGGGGAATTATTCCAATCAATTCCCAAATCCAAGGGTTGACGATGATGGTCAACGTCAACAAACTCTTAAGGCGAAAGACAAAGGATAGTCACATGCAATTTCTATCAGTGATGTGGAGTACGATAACAGTGTGATGAAAGGTACACTTACCATCCACTCTAAAGTAGCAAATATTTTATTTGATTATGGATCCACCCACTCTTTTATTTATGAAGTATTTTCTAAGAGTATCACCGAATTACCTCAACAATTAGATGTTGAGCTAGCTGTGAAAACACCTAATGGCACAATAGTCGCATCAAAAGTTTATAATTCTTCCTCTATTGTAGTTTGTGGGAAATTACTTCCCGAAAATCTTGTGATCCTTCCTATAGTGTAATTTGATGTGATTCATGTAATGGATTGGATTTCATTATATGGAGATCATATCAATTTCTAAAGAAGGGAAGTCACACTTCATATTCCAGATCAATCTATGACCGTATATTGATGCAAGGATGAACATAACCCTCCAGTGGAAATTTCTTCCATCTTATGGGTCTTGATTCCACTGAATGAAGGTTATTTATCTCAAATGGTTGGTGAGAAACTCACAATTAAGAATATGCCCATTGTATGGGAGTTTGATGATGTCTTTCTGGATAAATTTTCGAGTCTTCCACAAAATCGTGAAGTTGAGTTTTCAATAGAACTCGTACTGGGTGCTTTGCCTATTTCAAAGACACCTTATGGAATGGACCCAATTGAGTTTCCGGAATTGAAGAAGAAAATCCAAGAGAATATTGATAAGGGATTCATATGCCCTAGTGCGTCACCTTGGGGAGAACCTATTCTAATTTTTAAGAAGAAAGATGGATCAATGAGACTCTACATTGATTATTGAGAACTTAACAAGATCACTATCAGGAAAAAATATCCTCTCCCACGCATTGATGACTTATTTGACCAACTACACGGAGCTCAATACTTTTCCAAGATTGATATTCATTCAGGGTATCATCAATTAAGGGTCAAAAGGGAGGATATACAAAAGACATCTTTCCGTACAAGGTATGGACACTATGAATTTATAGTGATGCCATTTGGTCTTACTAATTCCCCTGCTATCTTCATTGATCTGAAGAATACAGTCTTTAGAGACTATATTGATCATTTTGTGGTAGTCTTTATAGACGATATTATTCTTTATTCAATGATCAAGGAAGAACATGAAGATCACTTGAGATTTATATTAAAGCCCCATAGAAAGGATAAGCTTTATGCCAAATTTACCAAGTGTGAATTTTGGCTTCAAAAAGTTTCATTTTTGGGTCACATAATCTCAAAAGAGGGGATATCTGTGGATCCAGCAAAAACAGAGGTTATCGAAAGATGGTCGAGTCCAACAACAGTAACTGGGATCTGAACTTTTCTTGGTTTGGCTGGATATTATTGACGTTTTGTGAATTATTTTTCACGATTATCTAATACACTCACCAGGTTGAATTGGAAAGGAGTTAAGTTTTTTTGGATGGAGGAATGTGAAGAGAATTTCAAGGAGTTGAAAAGAAGGTTATCCAGTGCACCTGTGCTCACACTGCCTTGTAGTGGAGAAAGGTTTTTGATCTACAGTGATGCATCCAAGAAGGGTCTGGGGTGTGTTCTTATGAAAAATGATATGGTGATAACATATGCCTCCCGACAGTTGAAAATCCATCAAAAAAATTACCCAACACATGGTTTGGAGTTAGATACGGTAATCTTTGCATTAACGATTTGGAGGCATTATCTTTGTGGAGAAAGGTGTGATATTTTTACTGATCATAAAAGTTTAAATTATATTTTCAAACAAAAGGAGCTGAATATGCTCCAAATAAGATGGTTGGAACTGATTAAGGATTACGACTGCTCAATTCATTACCACCCTGGGAAAGTAAACATGGTGGAAAATGCATTAAGTCGACAAGACCATGCTTGCTTATCCATGAAGAGGATCACAAAAGATCCAATATTTATGGATTTACAAAGGATGGATCTTGGAATTTTAATGGAAGGGGAGAAATCTTATCTTTCTCAAATGAATGTTCAACCATCTTTACATGTGAAGATTCAAGAGGCACAGAAAGAAGATGTCGAGTTACAAAAGAAGGTGAGAAATGTTCCTGAATTCAACCTTGATTGTGATGGGATAATAGTGTTCAGGAATCGGGTTTGTGTTCCTCCCATTCCATAATTAAAAAGGAGCTGCTGGATGAGGCTCATAGTTCTTCATTCTCTATTCATCCTAGACGCACGAAGATGTATATGGACCTGAAAGAGTACATCTGGTGGGATGCCATGAAAAGAGATTTTGCTGAATATGTCTTTCTATGCTTGGTTTGTCAGCAAGTTAAAGCTGAGAGACAAAAGTATAAGGGGATTTTACAACCATCACCCATACCCGAATGGAAATGGGAAAACCTCACTATGGACTTTGTCACCGGACTTCCTAAAATATCCAAAGGCAATAATGCTATCTGGGTCATAGTTGATATTCTTAAAAATTCTACACACTTCATTGATATTAGAGTGGAATTTTCTATGGATCACCTTGCCAAGACATATGTAAAGGAAGTGGTAAGATTACATGAAGTACCACTTTCTATTATATCTGATCGGGATCCGAGATTTACCTCTATGTTCTGGCGAAGTCTTCAGCATACTCTGGATACAGAGTTGAGTTTCAGCACTGCATATCATCCTCAAACAAACTGTCAGTCTGAGAGAACAATTCAAACTCTAGAAGATATGTTGGGAGCGTGCTCTATGGATTTCAAAGGTGGTTGGGATCAACACTTACCTTTGGTTGAATTTTCTTATAATAATAGCTTTCACTCCAGTATTCAGATGGCTCCTTATGAAGCTCTCTATGGAAAGAAATGCGGGACTCCAACTTGTTGGGATAATGTTCGGGAAAGAAAGCTATTAGGACCTGATCTTGTCGATGAGATGGCAGGGAAGATCCGATCTATTAAACAACACATAAGATCAGCTCAGAGTCGATAGAAAAGTTATTCCATCAACCAAAGAAAAGACCTAGAGTTTTATGTGGGTGATAAAGTGTTCTTACGAATATCTCCCTGGAAGAGGGTCATGAGATTTGGAAAGAAAGGGAAGTTGAGCCCTAGATATATCAGTCCTTTCGAAATACTGGATCGTTTTGGATAGGTAGCTTACTGATTGGTGCTCCCACCGAATCTCTCTCAAGTTCACGATGCTTTCCATGTATATATCCTGAGAAAGTACATACCTGATCCATCACATGTACTCATCTCAGAAGTTGTACCGCTGGAGCAAGATCCTTCTTATGAAGAACATCTGATAGAGATTCTGTATCGTAGCGAAAAAGTCCTATAAAACAAGACCACTCAATAGGTGAATGTTTTATGAAGGAACCACCAATTAGAAGATTCTACATGGGAGCTTGAGGATATGATGAGGTAAAGGTATCCTCATCTGTTTGTTACAAAGTGACGAATTTCGAGGGTGGAATTCATTTTAAGGGGTATAGAATGTAACTCCCAAGACTTTTATGAGAAATATTTTGTTTTTATGTTATATAAATCATCAAATGAATCTTTCACACACACAACACTATCTTTTCTAGCTTTACACGCAACTGCGGCCTTCCTCGATAGCTTGCATCGTACGCAATAACGAGTTTCACTAAACAACTATATGCTATTAAAATATTATTAAAACTAGCTGTTATGAATAGTAATAACCACTTTTGAAATTTTGTAAATTTTATTTTTCAAAATGGACTTCATATTTGGATTTGGAATATCGAAATTAGCTTAGGGTGAATTTTTGGTACTTTTCGGATAACATTCATATTCTGATAAATAGTGAAAATTATTAAATGTTAATTAAAAACAACTTTTTTAATCGAAATAATTAATAGTGATAAATTATTAATTTGACTGGTTTTAAAGTATATTTAGAATATATTTTTACAATTTAATACAATTTTGTTCATTATATGTAATTTCACATTTAAACTAGACATAAACATGTGTCAATCTTTTGAAAGTTATTATCTCTTAAAAATAGGCTATTTGTCTTGAAGGCGAGAATTAATTTTTAAATTAGTTAATGTAATTGATATGTTTTGAATTTGGTAAAATAAAAAACATTTTTGAATTCATAATATCAAAAATATCTTAGGCCTAATTTTTGGTCTTTTTCTGGAAACTTTCATTTTTTGATGAATAGTGAAACCACTAAGTGGTAGTTAAAAAACTGAATTTTTTCATAAAACATAATTTTACCACTTCTGTGAGTGGAATTTCTAATATTTGAGAGACACGGTTAATATCAAGGACTAAAATTTGGTTCAATGAGATGAAAATATTTTTTGGTGAATATAAACTTTTTACTTTTTTTTACCACGGTTAAAAGTAAATAGGGTAGTTAACGGTAAAAATGATATTATTATTACCCTAACAAATGCCTTAATTCTATTGGATAAGTTTAATTCGACCAAAAACATCCTTACGAATAAAATATGTCCATTTAGGCCCACTTGTATTAGATTAGGACATTTATTATAACTTTATTTAAAGAAGGGTTAAAATAGTTAAAATCAAAGTTTAATAACGAAATCATATTTAATATAGGGTTATATAGAAGTTAATTTCCACAATGAATATTCATTATAAAGATAAAAATATTTCCAACAAAATGATATTTTATTTATAATATTTAGACATTAAATAAGTTAATTTATTTATGACATAATGATGATGGAGTAATTATATTATTAATGAAATATTGACATAATTGATGTTATAAATACCCAATTAAATTTAATTTGAGATTTTTTATGAATTAAAATAATTTTATATGTCAATATGACATGTTATTATTGATGTAATTAAAATTTTCGAACTAATCATTCTGTTATGATTTTCACAAAAATCAATTACCAAATAGTGTCAAAATTGACATAAAATTGTTTTTAAAACAAATACTATATTATTAATTGTTATTTTATTCCTAAAAATCTAAGGTTTGGGCAAATGACTTAGATAAGGTTATATATATTAATAATAAACAACTTGGGGTTCTTTTGGCTTGATATAGTAAGTTTATTAACCTTATAGTGTAAAAAAACAAGAAGACACGGTAAAAGTTAAATTATCTAACTTAAAGATAAATCTAAATGATAAGGTTAGAATTGATACGTAAACTTATCTAAATTCTATTTGATGAGAGGATTTAGACCCATACTCATCTTAGCTTTTAAATATATCAATTTGGAGCTATTAAAAACAGAATTTGACTTTATAATAAAATAATACTTTTAGTTATTCCAAAGGTGCCCCTCTCCTCCCTTATAAAAGGGCACCTCCTCCCTCTCCTCCTCACACCAATTGGAGCCTTAAGGCTCGGACAAACCCTACCCATTTCACTTCCCCACTTCCCTAGAATCATCCTAGAGGTCCTGGTCTTCTTCAAAGACCAATTTTAGCTCCCTAAGAGGAGGTATCAAAGAGGCGCTTCAAAAAAGAGGTAATGCCCATTACCGATTCTTTCATATTTATTTCTTCTTCCAATTATTATTCTTTAGTTGTTTCATTATGAAGTAATAACATCAATATCACTCATATACTGATATGTTATTATAATAATGAAACAACCCTATTTCACCATCTATCCATCCTACGGAAAATGAAATCACCACGCGTGTGTACGTACGGAATACCATATCCACGCCGTGGTGTAATCTATTTTCCACCACCACCTTACTTGGATGGATATAATGGTGTAAATAATGACTTTATATGATTATTGTAAAGTTATATTAATTCTGAAATAGTATATATACACTCCAATACAATTCCATGATCATGGGAACGATATCATCGCTCTTGCGTATGTACGAAATATCGTCTCCACGATGTGATGCGACTCGTTCTACATGATCTTCATTTCATAATTATTATATAAATGAATTTAATGAATTAATGTGATATATATTACACTAATACAATTATGGAAATGATGTATCTATAACCTAAAAAGAAAAATAATAATTTATTCGACAAAATAGGCATAAGAAAAAAAGTAATAAACACCCGAATAACAAGTAGTAATGAAATATTACTAATAAGAATCTAAGAATATTACCATATATGATATCATAAAAATAATTATGATTCTGGAATAAGTCAATAACATTATTTAAATCATTATACAGGAGGTTTGGACACTTACGAAGAAAATTGGACCTAAGGTAAGGGAAAATATCGCAATCTCAATTTTTATGTGAGATTGTTTATACGTCAGAATTTACTGGGGAATATTTATCATCCACATCCATGATTCCTAAATATGTAATATTTATATCCTTCTACAATAGTTTATATCCAATTTTACCCTTTGGTGAGTTTTTAGTAAAAGTTATGAAAGGAATCTTTTGGTGTTTTTCGTACGAGGTACTTTTTGACTTTTCCAAAAAAAAATACGAGAAGAGTGTTTTTCTTAACTTATACAGCATGAATGGATTTTTAAAACACTATTTCCAAGAATCTTATTTTACAAGTTTTCATGTTTATTTTTAATCAACTTCATTTAGTTTAAAATTGTATGACATGTTACGAAAGTAAAATGTTTTTGAAGTAGAAAGGATATTTTCTTCAAAAATGGAGTTCAAGTGTTTTATCAAAATTATTTTCCATCTAAGATAATATAGGGTTTTATTTCTATCCTATTATTACATTAATTTTATTATGTTGTGATGGAAATAGTTTTATGAATTCTTTTATCTTATATGAATTGTTTTATGATGTCATGTTGTTTAAGAATCCCATTTTTATTACATGAGTTGTGCAATGATGTATGATTTATGATTTTGTGGCACACATAAGAATGGTATCATTATGAGATGGGTGGGACCTATATTTCCCTCCAATTCATTGGGTAAAGATTTTATATCTCATGAGATAGACATGGCTGGAACGGTAGGTTAATCCAGTTCAGTAAAACAGGACTGAAACGAGGAGTGAACTCGGTTTAGAAATGGACTTTGTCGACTAAGATAGTCTTGGAAATGAGTCTTGACTAATAAGAAATGATTCTCTATGATTATGTGTGCATTCCAAAATGTTTCATGTTTTATGTAATGATTATTGGGATTACATTTCACTACCATGATTTATCCGATGTTATGAAATTATGATCTCTTTTTCAGGGTAAGATTTCCAGAATGTTATGTTTTTATTTTGATGTGATTGATATTTCGTTTGTTTACCCTTACTGAGCATTTGAGCTCACCATTTTGTATGTTTTCTTTCCCCAGGTCATGAAGAAGGGTTCTAAGTAAGATATTCCAAAAACGGACTATATATATGATGAAATAAATGGGAGATAGTGTATATGTTTTATGAACTAGTTGTTTATGTTTTCCAGTTTCTAAAGACACTATACCTATACGGTCCTTTCATGGTTTTGTTATATGTTGTAATAATTATGCTTCAATTTTGAAGTATTAACCATGTATGTAAAGTATGGGTTGTTATAAATTACATCAATCTCTGCTATATCCCCTTGATCAAATGGATCCATCAGAGATTCCACTGCCACTACTTCTATAGAAACGTCAACTACAGCCATTACAATTCCATATTAAACTGATTTAGCAACCTCTTCAGCTTCACATTCAAACAATTTTTTATATCCTATCAGAGGACTAAGACATAGAAATTCCTCTTCACTTTCATTAGTAGCTATCTCAAAATCACCATGACTATATTTAGTTTCACCTTTCTCCTATGAAGTCTCTTTATTGTCTCTTAAGAAATTTTCACCCTATTGTTCTCCACTGGTTTCATCATCATCATTGTCCCTTAGGAAAGTCTCTCTTCAAGGTAATCTTTTTGGTGAGATAGGCTCACCAAAGGACACTAAATCGGCATGAGGACTTGTGGGAAGGTCAGGATCACTCCATTCATCTATAAGAGAATCCTCTATTTTGTTCTAAAAAACAACCTCTACATATTCATCTGAATACAATGTCTCCATTATGCTAGGCATTAGACCTACTTCTCTCTTACTCTTAGGCCTAGTATGATCTGGGATAGAGTTAATTTTTTCATACAACTTAGCCTCATCATTCACTCATCTTCTTTTCCAATGGTTATAGTTTATTTTAATAAATTTTCAAATCATCATGGTAATGCAGAAGTAGTCCATTACAATAATTGTATCCTCGTTATTTACAAAAAATCCATGACATTCAACATCATGGATATCAATCTGGCATGAAAAAAATGCATTGGACTTAGAACTAGGCATTATCATATCCTATAATGGAATCATCAACAGCCTAGGTAGATTTATCTTCTGTCCATTCTTTAACAGATACAAAATAAACATGTCATGATACTTCAGGGTATCAATGTCTGGTCTCCTAGGTCGCAAAACATACTAAACAAACATAAATAGTAACCTATCTTATCCCTTAAATTTAGGAGAATTAACTTTCCTAGGGATTCCATTCCCTATTAGTTCATCAAAAGCTTCTTCATAACAAAATAAGTCACTAGATGGATGCACCACTCCAGAGTAGTAATCTAAAATCACATCCAGTTGGACACTTAAAAAATCATCCCATTTAATATAGGAGAAGATCACACTTACCCCATTTACCATTTAAGACATTCTGTTTTCATTCTCATACTCTTCGAAAATTAGGGACTCATAAAATTCCTTCACTAGATTCGGGTAATATGGTCCATTGTTATTTTCAATGCATTCTACCCAATCTAGAGCTTCAAGTGCCTTCAGCACTAGAGAGTGGCTTGACAAAAGCCATTTAGAAAATAATTCCTTCTCTACCATGATTTCCCTCTTCGAAAAATGGGGATCTATCTGCATTTACACTACTATGATTACACTACTAAACCAATATCGAGATCCCTAAGGGTTTGGTGTATCTCCTTCATCACTAACCATTGGTCACTTAAATCTTTCCATGCGATCTGGAGAATTTTGAGGGATTCAGTTGAAGGTTAGGATCCATTTTTTGGGAGAAAGAGGATCAGGAGAGGATTGAAGTGGATCAAAATGCGGTTTGCACTTTGTTTTTATCTTTTAGAGATTAATGAAAAATTGTGTAAAAGTAATAACAAAGATTAAAAATGTTTCAGATTCCAATAGAAAAACATTATGTCACGGAAAGGTCCACTATTAGTAAGGTTCTAACAGTGAGGTCTAATGGTGTGGAACAATGGTGAGGTCCAATGGTAAGGTCCCAGCATTGAGGTCAGAATGGTGAGGTCTAGCAGTGAGGTCCTAAGGTGAGGTCCAATGGTGAGGTCCAATAGTGAGGTATTCTAGGTGAGTTCCAATGGTGAGGACTTAAAGATGAGGTCCAAAATGAACATTTTATCATACCTAACTAATGTTTTATGTAATTTAACCTATCAAAACTTAATGTCATTTTGAATATATTAGAAAATTGGTGTTCAGTGACAATGAATTTAAGAGTGATATCACCTACGTGAAAATGATCCATCCAGAACTGTTGTCTCACATCAATGTTCTTTGTCCCAGCATGAGATACTAGATTTTTAGAGATGTTAATATAACTTCTATTATAAAAGCTTATAGAGGAATGTTTTAATTGATATCCATAGTCTATTAAAGTGTGTTTCATCCACATAATTTGGGCACAAGAACTACTAGCAGCTATATATTCAGCTTTGGCAGTAGATAATGCAGCATAATTATATTTCTTACTACCCCAATAAACTATTAAATTTCCTAAAATGTGACAAGTTCTAGAGGTACTCTTACTATATAACATAAAACTAGAAATGGAAGCATCCAAATAACTTGATAAATCTAATGATTTTCTTCATGGATAAAATAGTCTTAAGTTTGTAGTATGCCCGAGATATTTAAAAAAACATTTAACAATAGTTAAATTTTTCTCTTTGGGATTGGTTTGAAAATGAGCACACATGCATACACTGAACATAATATCAGGTCTAATAGCAGTAAAGTAGAGTACTCTGCCAATCATAACTTTGATATTGGTTTGATCAACCGATTTACTAGTTTCATCATTATCCTACGTACACGTGGTACTCATAGTTGTTTCATTACCTTTATTACTATCCAAGACAAATGATTGAAAATATCTATATTATATTTAATTTGATTTAATAGAATTTGATTTTTATTTTCAAAAATTTGAAATCCATGGAAAAATTTATGTTCCCCCATTAAACACATTTGAAATTAATCCTGCATCATTTTTGAGATTCAGAATATATAGAATTATCAGAAGACCTAAAAATAATGTCATTTATATATAATTTATCAATTAAAACATCATTGTAAATCCATTTAATAAAATGAGTATGGTCATCTATTCCTTTTGTAATCCTTTTTGAAATAAGAAAAGATCTAAGTCAAACATAACATGCTCTTGGAGCATGTTTTAGATCCTAAATAGCTTTGGAATGTTTAATGTTATGAGTTTATAATTGTGTATTTGTAACAGAAGAGGGTTGTTCAAAAAATAAATCCTCAACTATGTACCCAATTAGAAATTCAATTTTGACATCCAATTGATAAAGCCTGAAATTCATATGTTCTATAGAAGAAAGTATAGTCCTAATGGATTATAGTATAACTACGGGTGAAAAGGATTCCTTATAGAATATTCCCTCTCCTTGACTATGTACTTCTACAACTAGTCTAGCCTTGTATCATACTATGTTAACCGATTCATCTAATTTATTTCTAAACACCCATGTAGTACCTAAGGTCAAAGTGTCTCTGGGTATTTTTACTAATAATCAATTCATGTTTCATTCAAACTGATTTAATTCTTCTTGCATAGCTATTTCCCAAAATTAATCACTAATAGAATCATTAATATTTTTGGGTTCAATCTGTGAATGAAAAGCTTGATGTTTAACCTGGTTTCTCAGAGAAGCTATAGTTTGTTATTTTATATTTAGATCACATACAAAAAAATATAAAGGATGATTCATGAGAGTTATATTACCTCTATAATGAGTTGAAATTGAATCATCATTTTTTTCTATAGGTTCAGATTCACCTGCCCGGATTCTGGAAAATTTCCAGAACTAGTATTTTCCACTATGGGTTCACTGTCTTTATCATTAAGACCAAAAATTTACATATCATCCTCAAGATGGTCAATGGATGTTTTGGGTTCATGTGGATCAGTCTTATCAAATTTTAGATGAACTTATTCTTCCGCACATTTGGTTCTCTTATTTAATTATCTATAAGCCTAACTTGAGATTGACTAACCTAAGAAAATTCCTTCATCACCCATAGAAGAAAACTTGTCATGATATCCTTAGTGTTAAAGATAAAGACTTTGCAACCAAAAACTATAAAGTAAATAACCTTAGGAATCATATTTTTCTAGATATCATAAGGGGTTTTCTTAAGAACATTTATAATTAAGACTCTATAGATGATGTAACAAGCTGTATTGACAGATTTAGCCCAAAAAATAGATAAGTAAATTATACTCATTTTTCACAGTCCAATAAATCTCTTGATGTGAACTATTTATTCTCCCTATAACTCCATTTTTTGAGGAGTTCTAGGAGTAGATAAATTGTGATTACATCAATTTTGAGAGAAAAAAATATTCAAACTCCAGATTTTCAAACATGAGGCCATGATCACCTCTCATGGTCTTAATTCTATGTCCAATAATATTTTCTAGACACTTAGAGTATTTAATGAAATTAGAATTGTCTTCACTTTTGTGAGCATGAAATTATACCCAAGTGTATCTAGAAAAATCATCTACAATAACATAAACATTGTGCTTCCCATTAAAACATGATTCTCTATATGTTCTAGACTAATCCATGTTAACCAACTAAAGTGGTTGAGAAGTGGATACTTATTTCATTTGTTTGAAAGAAACTATGGGTTGTTTTCCTTTTTTACAAGGATTACAAACTCGGTCATGTGGGAATTACAATTTAGGTATGTCTCTAACCAAGCATATCCTAGTTAGTTTTTTTATGTGAGTTCACATTACAGTGTCTTAATCTTATATTCTATAACTAAGATTCCTTATGAAATTCATTTGTAAAAGAATGTTTTTTCTTAGCTAATGTGTTTTAACCAACAACATATACATTTTCATTTGTAAGAGTAGTTAATATTAAATCATTTTTAGAATAAAAATCATTTCATGAATCATTTTCAAACATAACATTAAAACAATAATCACACAACAAATTGATACATGGTAGATTGTATTTTATCTCATCAACAAAAAGTACTTTTTAAATTAATATAGTATTAGGGTTACCAATTTGGCCTAAGCCGATGATCTTCCCATTATCATTGTCACCGAATGTGACATGTCCACTATCATCATTAATTATTCTCTTGAAAAATGAACGGTATCTTATAATATGTCTTTAAAATCTATTGTCCAAGTACCATAGAGTTTTATAGGAGATCAATAAACAATTTTACAGCAAAAAAAAAATTAAGTGTAGGGTATCTTTGGTACCATAAATTTCTTGGGTCCAGAGATGTCAGCGATTAAATATTTGGAAACCCATAATGGTCTCACATCTTTCATATAATCAATAGATATTTTTTGAGACATGATCACTTTTATTGGTCCTTTAGTGAATTTAATTTTCAAAATATGGTCCAGAAAATGAACTTGTAGTGAACTATCCAGATTTTGGAAAAATTTTATTTTTAATAATCCTTCTCTGTCCTGGTTGATATCCTAGATACATTGTGTATTTTTGAGCAATCTGTTTTCTAAGAAACTGAGTTATGGTACCTCTACATATAGTAAAAAATCTCAATATCACCTTCTAATTGTACATTTGATAATTAAAGTTCAGTATTTTCTTTAAATAGCTGAGCTGAGTATTCTATCTCAATATCTAGATCATACTTATAATTAGAATTTAATACATGTTGTCTTTTCAAAAATTTATATTTATACTGGAGTTCATTAAATGTATCTTGAATAATTCATAAATATTCTATTAGTTCTTAATAATTCATATTTTCACCATAATTTGATTCACATTCATTCCCAGAATAATAAGAATTATGTATCTTAGAATTAATTATTACCTGAGATTATTCTGTCATGAATTACAAGTTTACATGTTTGTTCTTTTCAATATCATAAGTGTCACATACACTACAACTATCTCCTTAATCACTCCATGTAACATTCAATGACTTTTTATATCCCCTTCCCTTGTCACCATATTTATTATTAAATTTCAGCTTGGGGAAATCAGCCTTCGCATGGCCTTTTCATTTACACTCATAGAATACTTTCACATTTGTGATGTCATTCCATTTTCTATCCTTATTCCACTAACCATTACTATCATAACATCTATTATATTATGATTTTTTAAATAACTTCTTCTTTCCATAGAACTTCATGAATCTCTTTACAAGATGAACTTTATCATCATCACTATCAGAAGGTGAATCATCACTGGGGGAAGTGTCTACAAAAGCACGATATTTTTCTTTATCTTTTCTTTTTGAGAAAGTAGTTCTAAATGATAAATATTTCAGTCTTGGTTATTCATATTATTCTTGATTTTACATAATCCCTTCTACGTACATCATATGTTTTCCAAATTTTTCCTTCACTGGTAGCTTGCCTATGTCACATTATTCTCAAATAGAATCAAAATTTACTCTCCATATGTCATGTCAGAATCGAAGAAACCTTATAATTTGATCCTTGTTTTCTACTAGTTTTCAATGAAGACTCATGGTATTTACCATTTCATTTAACCTGAGATACATTTTAGATATAATTTCATCATGATTCCTTTCAAAATAATCATATTTTATAGTATATGTATTCAATCTCATTTATTTAACATCCGTTGTTCACTCATGAGAAAAATTCAAAGTATCCAAAATGTCATAAGAATTTTTATATATAGACATTCTATTGAATTATTCACCACCATGAGAAAAGTAAAATGCATTAAGTTCTTTACAGGTATTGTTACATGTAGCTTTCGTCAACTGATGCCATATATCCCTAGCAGTAACATGCAATGCATGTTGTTCTTCTATTGCGTCCATGATTTTAGGACCCATGCTCTCTAGATACATTTCTATTTTTAATTTCCACTGAGCATAGTTATTACCATTAAATAAAGATGGCATAATTGTAGCATCACCCTCAACTCTGTTATCCAATGTTAATAACAATGTGAAAGAAAATAAAATTTAAATATAACAGAAATTTTAAGATTTTTAAGGTACAACTAAAATCACAGTTGAAAGTAATTTGATAACTTTTACAACCATTATGATAATAGGAATAAAATTTTAATCCTCTGATACAAAATGTTGTTCATAGGGGAAACTCAAAGGGGTGTTAAATTAGTTCCTAGTAAAATTTCTGTTTAAAACATTATGATAAAGATAACCCAAATTTGAAGCAACATAGTTTATTAAATAAGTAGTTATATGAATGTTTATTTTGTCAAAATGTTTCTCAAAGGGTGATTAGTCCTCAGTGTAATCAATATAAAACACTTCATGATCATTTGAAATAGGATTACTGAATAAAACACATAAACACACTAACCATAACTAACTATCAATGTCAATGTAATAAAGTTTTATATTATTGAAATTTTAAGCAGCGGAAAATAAAAAAAACATATTATTACTAAATATGGTACATAGAAGAGTTAAACAAGTAGTTCGGTCTCATGAAAATTACTTAATCCTCTCCACTTAGTGATCCCCTACAACTAAGTAGTTTATATTAACAATTAAATTGATACACATCCTGTATCGGGCTTTACAACCCTATTCACAAACTGTCCAGGGATAACACCGTCTAACACAGTTCATCATGGGATAAACCCACAACCAGGACCCACACGGCCTCTTCCATAGTTCATCGTGAGTAACAAAGGAATAATGGATGATTGGTGTGAGGATATTCAGAATGGCCTTCCATAGTCCAGCAGCAAGTGACTCGCACCGAAAGGCATATTTCATAAAACTGGGATGGCATTGGATTTATAACCTGTAAACGCACATATCCAAGTACAGAGCATGATAAGAATGAAAGAAAAAAATATAACCAAAAGAGTCCTGAAAGTATAAGGGGCGGAAATACAATCCCAACAGTAATGGTACAAGTACAACAGAAATACATTACAACTGTATAAAGATAAAGACAGCTACAGGATCGTCCACCGAGGATACTATCGGAAGGGTAGGTACATATCACCTCCTCAACACTCCATGTCCGCCCATCTCCTATACGTATCGACACACCATATGGTCCACTTCCAGGTACCGTTTAGTGCTGGTACTCTCACCCTTGATAAGCGTTGTTTTTCATCTGCATCCAAGAGAAAGATGTGTGGGCATAGCCCGTGCATGGGTGAGTATAATGATATTCATTATGGTCCCCAAGACCCTCATGTTAACACAAAAACCCACAAAGGATAAACCACAAATCAAGTAATCTAGTGACAACCTGACATAGATATATGACCATACATATAGATAACTTATAAAGTAAACCCATCTCAATCACGAGGAAACACCGAGTCCATTCCAAAATCTCAAAGCATAATTATTCCACAATGAAAGGAAAACCACAAAGTCAAGTACCACATAGGTAAGCCACATAGAAGAATAAGAACAAGTTATTAACACGAAGAAAATTACCACATAGGTATGAAATCATCTTACACAAAGTATAACTTACATACATTAGTAGAGATGATTATATGTATCTACTAAATCATCTTACTCTGTAAAGAGGCTCTGTTGTTGACCCACATAGAGTCTCTAGGAGCTGACCCACACAGGATCGCTAAGAGCTGACCCACACAAGATCGCTAGGATCTCACCCATACAGGATCGCTAGGAGCTCACCCATACAGGATCGCTAGGAGCAGACCCACACAGGATCGCAAAGAGCTGACCCACACAAGATCTCTAAGAGATAACCAACCCAGGATCGCTAGGAGCGGACCCACATAGGATCACAAGAAGCTGACCTACACAGGATCACTAGGAGCTCACCCACACAAGATCACTAGTCAGTATTCTCATCAAAGCATGCTACTGGGTTCCCTCACATTGCTTGCTGGTCTCCAGGATGATCCACTCCACAAGTCAATATTGGATACTCCAACATCCATGAAGTCCCAAGAAGAAGTATCTTAAAGGTTCTCTATGTAATAGGGGTCTCAATGCAATAGACAGTGTGTCAATCGGACACCCAGTCTGTGAGTTATTAGCCATTCTGTCCCGGGGGCCCAATCTGATTCATGCTCGATCTAACATGACAATACCCCATCATAATCCAAATTTTCAATAGAGTATACTCAATGGGACCGTCTCGCTCCAAGATTTCCCATGCATCTGACGGTTCATCAAATAGACGTCTAGTGCCAAATTTATGGATCATGTAAAGTATAGGTTCATTTCGGGTCTAGGTCTTGTCTGAACCTGTTGGACCGACCAGACTTGACATGGCCTGGGTTAACCCGGTTTGGCTTGACCCGGCCTGACCCGCTGGTTCACTCCCGACCCGTGGTGCGGCCTGGCCTACTAGGTAGTCCGGCCTGCCGCGAGGGGCCACAGGGCGGTGGAGGCAACAGGTCGGCTCGACCGCATAAGGTGGCTCATCCTCGGGGGTGTCGTGAGGGTGTGGTGCGGCTTGACCTAGGTCACGAAATCTTGGCTGGGAGGGTGGAGGTCGCAGGTCATCCCGTCCTGGGGGAACCACGAGGTCGCAGGGCGACACGACCCAGTATGGGGTGGCATAGGGAGGTCGCGGGGCGACGACGGCGGCTCAGGTGTAGAGATCATGGGCAATGGAAGTAGCTCGGGTTGTGAGGTCATGGGCGACAGCTCGGCCATGGATATTGGCAGTGGCTCTATGCCTTCACCGAAAACCTGTTTAACCAACCACTTTCTTCATTACTCATCGTGGTGTAAGACACCTTCTTCCATCACGAAGAACACAATAACAAAGAACGACGGAGGGGTCATTCCATGTTTTTTTGGCCCACCCCCTCCGCGTTAGAGAGGTCTCAAGAGGCTATAATTCATTCTTGAATAACAAAGAATTTTCAAAATTGGAAAGAGATAAAAATTTCAAACAACCACCCTCCAAATTCCGGTGAATAATCAAACACAAATAAACCCCTGCCTTGGATTGTTCGTTGACGTTGGCGCGAGAAGGAAGTCAAAGAAGGAAAAGAGAGTGGAAATGGTCGTCACTTATATAACCATGCTTGGATGTTGGGATAACTCATCATCCACTTCCTTGATTTTCGAAGAACTTTCTTTGATGGAGTTCTTTGTTGGATAATTGAAAACCTACCAATATTTCTCTTCTCCACAAATCCACTAAAACGAAATGTCGCCAAAAAGATACGTTTCCCCAATTTAATTTTTGGCCCAATTTCAAATTGGGTTAATTAATTACATAGGATGGCATAATAAATTTAAGGGGGTGGTACCATTTAATTGGGAGAATTTTATGAGGCTTCCCCACACTTTTGAGGGAGTTCAAGGGGTTTTAAACCTCGGGTACTCCCCACAACTATAACCTTTCATCGGAGGTTAGGCACGGTAGTCCCCACCTTCATAACCTCTCATGGGAGGTTTTTGTTTAGGTGATCCCCCCTGTGAAATATCCACATGGATGGTTTGAAAATAAAATAAAAAAATTGTTACACCATTTTAATTTATTTGATACATTCATGAAAAAAAGAAAATTTGTCTTTCACTCTCAACCCACTGTGGTCAAGGTGAAGGTCTCCTTAAGTGAATATTGGCACTATGAGTTCAACAGTATCCTCTATTTTCAATTCCAATAACTGGTAAAATGTTAGAAAAACCTGCTCGCAAGTTTACGGAACGTACCTGAAAAAACATTCAAAAATTCATTATAGGCACTCCATGCCTCAGAATCATGCGCCATAAATTTTCACAGACTCGTAAAAATCCAATATATTTAAAAAAATACAATAATATTATGTGTCTTTACATTCTCCCCTCCTCAGGGCTTTGTGTCCCCGTAAGACAAAACTCAAAAACTAGGAAAACATGTTGGGGGTACTGAGCACGCATCTAATCCTCCCACTCCCATGTGCTCAACTGGAGGTTCCGGTGCGGCCAATGAATGCACAACAAGGGTATCGACCACTGATGAATGCCCCCCTCCTATCGATCCTCAATTTATACAGGAACCTCCATAAAAGTCACCCCATTGTCGATGTCCGGATCTCTATGGTCGATGATGTGGGATGGGTCGTGGATGTATCTCTTTATATAGGATACATGGAAGATGTCATGCAACCGGTGCAACAGAGGTGGAAGAGCTAGCTAAAATCCACCTCGACAACCATACTGAAAACCTGAAAGGGTCCAATGAATCACAAAGATAACATTCCACCTCTGCCAAATCTCTGCAAACCTCGTCGAGGTGAGACCTGTAGAAAGATTTGGTTTCCATCCTCAAAATCCAAAGGCCATCGTCTCCAGTTGGCATATGGATTCTGCTAGCTCTATGCAGGTTTCATCAACTCATAAATAATCTTCCCCTTCTCTATGGTATCCCATACCATCTCTAGTCCCACGATTGGTGACTTCCCTGGGTCAGTCCTGCACAATGGTGATCTCCAAGGTCTCTTGTACAACACCTCAAAAGGTTCCATCCTAATGATGGAGTGATAGCTGTTGTTGTAGGAAAACTCCACCAAAGGAAACTAATCATCCACTGCTGTGACCAAAGTCGAGGACACAAGAACACAACATGTCCTCGAGGGTGTGAATGGTCTACTCAGTCTGGCCATCCGTCTAAGGATGGAAGGTGATGCTCAAATGAAACTTCATCCCGAAAGCATCCTACAACCCCCTCCATAGCTGGCACGTAAAATGTGCGTCACTATCGGACATGATCGTCGAGGTTACTCCATGTATCCGCAAAATCTCTTGCACATTTAGACATCATAATCTCTCTACAGAACCCTTCTGTATGATCGGAAGGAAGTGGGCCAACTTGGTGATTCGGTCGATGATCACCCAAATTGAGTCATGACCGTTTGATGTACATGGATGTCCTGTCACGAAGTCATTGGATATCCCATCCCACTTCCACTCTGGGACCTCTAAACACTCAACCAAGCATACTGGTACCTGGTGATCCGCCTTCACTTGCTGACAAGTAAGGCATTTAGAGAAAAACTATGCTACTGCTTTCTTCATTCCTGGCAACCAGTGTTGTCGTCAGAGGTCCTTGTACATATTCACCACTCCTGGAAGTACCGCAAGAGAGGATGTGTGGAACTCCCTCAAAACATCCTCACAAAGTGACACTAGTACCATGGTACGTCCATTGAATAGGATAAAGTGCACCCCACCTTCTGAAAATCCATAAGTTTTATGTCCTGTGGATATCTAAGCATGTCGAGTCTCGCAGTCTGTGTCACCACGTTGTGCCTCCCTGGCTTGCTGATGAAGTGCGGGAGTGACTATAAGAGACTAAAGAAATTATGATCCATCACGATCCAAAAAATATACCTACAAAGCGGCCAGCTTCTCTATCTCCTCACCTAGCAGTGGTATACTGGATCTCCGGCTGAGTGCATCTGCTGCAATGTTCCCCTCCCCATGAGTATAGACTATCTTGAAATCATTGTCCTAGAGGAACTCCAACCAAAATCACTATCACAGGTTCTAGTCCTTATGAGAGAAGATATACCTGAGTCTCTTGGGATCCGAGTTAATTGTGATACACTCTACCATCATGTAATGTCGCCACATCTGCAAGGCGAAGACCACTGCTTCTAATTCCAGGTCATGGATAGCGTAGTTATGCGAATGTTGTCTCAGTTATTAAAAACCATAAGTCATAACTACTTTCTCATGCATCATGACACATCTGATCCCAGTCCATGATACATCGTAGTAGACTACATACCCTATGCCCTCCTCCTGTTCCCTCAAAATGGGGGCTCAAGTCAGCCTCTGCCTCAGATCCTGAAAACCTTGATGGTATCTCTCCGACCACATGAAGGTTTCCCCTTCTTCGTCAACACTGAATGTGGTTCTGAAGCTTTGGAGAAATCTAGCAAAAAACTCTGGTAGTATCAAAACAAACCCAGGAAACTACATTCCTCCATCACAAGTCCTAGGTGGATACCAATAAATTACCACCTCAATCTTCACTGGATCCACTGCAACTCCATCCTCCGATATGACATGTCCTACAAAGTGAACCTCTCATATCTAGAACTAGAACATCGAGAGCTTACCATAAAGTTTGTGCTCTCAGTGTGTGTCCAATACTACTTGCAAAATGGTGGGCATACTCCTCTATAGTAGTCGAGTAGTTTAGAATGTTGATGACGATGACTACTACAATGAAATAAACGTATGGATGAATGATCTTATTCATGAGTCCCATGAACACTGCTGGAGAATTGGTGACACCGAATGGCATAACGAAGAACTCGTAGGGGACGTATGGACAACTGAAAGTTGACTTCTGCACATCCTCGTCTCGTTCTTTGAGCTGGAGATAGCCTGATCTGAGTTCAATCTTCGAGAACCATCATGCTCCATTCAGCAGATCAAAGAGGTCATAAATCCTAGGGAGTGGGTACATGTTCTTCATGGTAACATATCTTAGGCGCTGATAGTGGACACAATGTCTCAATATCCCATCCGCATTCATGGATAATAGAATTGAGGCTACCCACCGAGATACACTGGGCATGATGAATCCATTTCCCTTCCAGTCCTCTAGCTGTATGTGAAACCCACGAAGCACTGTTGGAGCCATCCGATATACTGGTGTAGATATCGGTGACATCTCCATGTACAGGTCGATTTAAAAGTCCACCTCTCTGTGAGGAGGTATACCCAAAATATAATCACAGAAGACATCTTTGTACTAGTCCTCCACTACAGGATAACTCGGACTCTCCACATCAACCACTCTGAGGGTAAGGCTAGCCAACTGATGTGTGATCAGCTACACCCTCCTCTGGGTAAGTCTTTCATGTGCTGAAATGGATCCCCTTTCATCGGTGAAGGTAAATATGGTCCCATCCATGCAGACACACCACACATTGTGCCTAATACATTCTATCTGAGCATGGACTTTAGATAACTAGTCTATACCCAAGATGACGTCATAAGGCCTCGACGCTGCTACTAGGAGATCCATGCCGAAGATCCTACCTCTTAGAGTAAGCTCACACTACTGGAACCCGTTCGTAATCGTCGAATAAGCTCACATAGGATTCTCTAGCTGTAAGGATCAAGCCAACGACTCCATCTGAATATTCGAGCTCTAAACGAGGGTAGTGGAATCAAAAGAATGACTGGAACCTATGTCTATAAGTTCTGAAGATAAGGTGGAGTAGACACAGATCGTACCTTGTATCATCTCTATAGCACTGTGATCATAACCCTCAGATGTCTGGAGCTGAGCTCACCCCAATCCACCATCTCCCTTTGATCGGGGTGGACCTCCTGGGGGTGGTGGAAGTAACATCTAGAATCGTCACCAACCACCATCTGCATGAACAGATCCTCTACCAAGTCTGCCTACTCCCGGTTGACCTCCTTAGTCAATCCTCTATCTCTTCCTGGGCTATCCTTCGATCATATGCTAATCATTCACATGGTGGGTCGGACAGTCAAGAGCCATGTGACCCTGCCCCCGGCATTCGTAACACTGCCCGCTCATGGCATGCATATATCTTCCTAGGGATACCCAAACAACTAACCATGAATCATGCGGTTGTCCACCTATAGGTTTGGTCCCCTTCGACCTCTGCGGCATCTGTCTACTAAAATCTACAGAAGACTCTAATACATGATGACTGGTAGTGGGTCTCGCTGCTGGTGACTGGTCAGTAAGGAAACTCTCCACTAAGAGGTATCTCACTTACACCCCCACCTGCGTCGGGATGCTGAGGGAGATCATAGAAGTCCTAATCTCTCACCTGAGTCCCTACTCAATGGTATGGGTCATGAATAATGGGTCCTGCACCATATCTTTGGCGTACCGTGAGAGGTCAGTGGACCTCACTGAATACTGAGCTACAGTCATGCTACCCTGTTGTAGATGAAGCATCCACTGTATGCACAACGCCCAAAGAGTCGTTGGGACAAACTTTTTTCGATAACGGCTCTCAAAGTCGGACCAGAGAAGCGTCACCTCATCATGAACCTGGAGCATCAAGATCCGCTATATGCCAACTTTTTTCTGTAGAAGGATGGCAGCAAGGATCACCATGAGATCAGATTATGTCTCTACCAGTTGGAGTACTCTCACTACTGCCTCCAACTAATCCTCAGCTTCATGTGGGTCCATCTCTCCCCTAAACATGGGTGGCCTCTGGCACTGGAACTCATGCAATGCACTCAAGAGGTTTGCACCCTCTACTACTGGGGCTAGTTTCATCGGTGGCCCAACGGGCAATGTTACCACTGGTGGTTCCTATAATGGAAGAGTTCCCTCCACCGAGGCCTCATCACCCGGTGGTCTATCATTGCGTACAACTCTCGGAACCCCAAGCTGGTTATGTTCATGGTGGCATCCTAAAAATGAAACAGGTGTGCCATCGTTAATAATTTATAACTGGTTAGATGAATCAATATAACACAAAGAAAACTTTTTCAAACACACACTCAATTAGTGTTTTAAAGAACTGAGTCAGAAATCAGATGTCAGGGTCCTGGTGTATGGATATGTCAGCCACCACACCAGCACTGGATTCCCTAAACTGATAACCACACTCAATACCCATAAAAATATTTTCATTAAAAAGATTTATTAGAGTACTATGTTCTACGGTAGAAATGACTCCTATGATACCAATTTGTCATGACCAGTCCCCCTGGCCCATGTCGTGACTACCCCAAGACCTCTTTCCATAGGCCAGGGGGTGGCGACTACCCTGAAATGCATATTTTCTAAAACTGGGAAGACATTTCCTTTATAACCTGTAAAAACATGCAACCAAGTACAAAAAAAGATACGAATGCAAGAAAACTATATAACCAAAAGAGTATTGAATGTAGAAGGGGCCTAAATACAAGCCCAACAACAAAGGTACAATTAAAATAAAATACAACTGAAGAAAAATAAATAAAACTACTAGATCATCCTTCGAGGATCCTAACTGATGCGTAGGTACAGATCGCCTCCTCTGCACTCCATGACCACTCGTCTCCCCTGCGTACTGATAGGCCATATGGTCCACCTCCAAGTACCGTCGAGTCTTAGTACTCTCAACCTCGATCAGCGATGTCTGTTGTTAGCATCCAACACAATGAGGTGCAGGCATAGCCAATGCAGAGGTGGGTATAAATATACTCAGTAGGGATCCCGAGAACCTCAAAGTCTCACAAAAACCGAAAATGGATAAACCAAAAAGCATGTAAACCAGTTAAAACCCGACTTACGTATATGACCATACATATACCTATGTTCTCATGTAATCCCAACTCAATCCTGAGGTTACATAGGGTGCAACACAAAATCCAAAAGCTCAAATGTTCCACAAATAATGGAAAACCACAACATCGAGTACCACATAGGTACATAACATAAGATAATACCACCAAGGTATTACCATGATGAAATGTACCACACAGGTTTGAACTCATCTTACACCAGGTATTACATAAGTACGTTAGTAGAGATGATTATATGTAACTACTGAATCATATTACTATATAAAGAGGCTCTACTACTAACCCACACATATTCCTTATGAGTTGACCATCACAGGATCACTAGGAGATGACCCACACATGATCTCTAAGAGCTAACCCATAGAGGATCGCTAGGAGATCACCCACACAGGATATCTAGGAGCTGGCCCATATAGGATCACCAGTAGTTTACACACAGAAGATATCTAGGAGATGACCCACTCCAGATCGCCTGATGTTGATCCACACAGGGTCACTAGGATCTGACCCACATAGGATCGCTATGAGCTGACCCACATAGGATCACTAAGAGATGACCCATAGAGGAACGCTATTCATTCTTCTCATCACATCCAGCTACTAGGATCCCGCATTTTGATTTCTCATCTCTTGGAGGATTCGGTCCCCAAGTCACTGTTCGATACTCCAACTTACACAAAGTCCCAAGAAGAATTATCTCAATGGTTTTCCACGTCATAGGGGTATCAACCCAACAGGCGGTGTGTCAATCGGACACACGGTCTGTGAGTTATTAGTCTTTTATTCTTGGGGCCCAGTTGGATTCGTGCTCAATCCAACATGACCGTAACCCATCATAATTCAAATATCTTGGGCTGTATACTAAATGGTACTATCTCGCTCCAAGATTTTTTCCACAGCTGACGGTTTGTGAAACATATATTCTATTCCAATGTTATGGCCCAAGTAATGTATAGGTTTGTATCAGGTCCAGGTCCAGTCAAACATGGATGGACCGACCAAACCAGACCTAGTCCGGGGTCGACCCATTTCCGGTCGACCCAACATGTGTTGTGTCCGGGCCTACTGGGCGGCCCGACAGGCCTCGAGGGGCTGTGAGATGATGGAGGTTGTGGGACGGCTCGCCCGCGGATGGCGGATCAGTCGTGGGGATTCCACGAGGGCGCATGGCGACTCGGCCTAGCTCGTGGCAGCTTGGCTAGGAGGGCGAAGATCGTGGGGTGGCTTGGCCGGGGGGTGCGTCGAGGTCGTGGGGCGGTGCGGTGAGGCCACAAGTGGCGGTAGTGGCTCTAGTGGCGAGGCCACGAGCGGTGGCTCAGGTGGTGAGGCCATGTGTGGCAGCGGTGGCTCAGGTAGCGAGGTCGCAGGCAGTGGCTCAACCATAGATAGTAGTGACAGCTCCATGCCTTTGCCGATGACTAGTTTAGCCGGCCTCTCTCTCTGTTCATCGTCGTGGTATAGTCCACCTTCTTCCATCATGAAGAACACAATAATGAAGAATGTTGGAGGCACCGGGCCATGTTAGTATGCCCTTCTACCTCCCTGTAAGATTAGTATCAACTGGCTATAAATACTTCTCGAATTAAGGAGATTTGTCAAGAATAGAAAGAGAGAAGAATTTCAAAAAACCAAACTTCAAATTCCCAAAAATAATAATACACAAATAAACCACTACATTGGATTGTTCATTGAAGTTGGCGAGAGAATGAAGTCGAAGAAGGTCATGAGATTGGTAATGATTGTCGCTTCCGAAACAATGTTCTGATGTCGGGATTGCTCTTCGTCCTCTTCCTTGATTTCAAAAGAACGTTCTTCGATGGCATTCTTTACTGGATAAGGGAAATCCTCCCAATATTTCTCCTCTCCCCAAATCCACCAAAATGAAAAGTAGATAAAAAGATATGTTTCCTCAATTTATTTGTTGGCATAATTTCAAATTGGATTAATTAATTACATAGGTTGGCATAGTAAATTTAAGGCGGTGGCACCTTTCAAGGGGGGATGTTTAAGAGGCTCTCCCACACTTATGAGTGAGTTCAAGGGGTTTTAATCCTCGGGTGGTCCCCACCACCATATCCTCTCATGGGAGGTTAGGATTGGTGGTCCCCACCTTCATCACCTCTCCTGTGAGGTTTTAGTTCATGTGGTCCCCACTTCTGATATATCCACATGTGTGGTTTCAAAATAAAATATAAATAAAATGTTACGCCATATTATTTTATTTTATTCCATAATGAAAAACCCAAAATATATCATTCCCTCTCGACCCACTACAGTAGAGGTGATAGACTCCTTAAGTGAATCTCATCACTGCAAATTCAATGGTGTACTCATATTTCAACTCCTTGTACCGGTTCAAATGTTAGAAAAACCTGTTCGCACGATTGTTGAATGTAACTGAACAAAAGTTTAGAAATTCATTCTGGGCACTCTGGGACTCAGAATCACGCACCATCAATTTTCATGGACTGGTAAAATAAAAATATATTTAAAAACAACTACATGGAAATTATGGGTCTTTACATGAGATTAATTATATATATACCTATTTCATCTTGAGTCATTTTCTTTTATATACATGCATCCTAATAATGTGCATGTTTTGGAGATATGATGTACCTCATACTTCTAAAATGCTTACTAAATATGTCATTAAAAATAAAATAAATTAACCAGTCGCATTAAAATGCTCAAGATATGATTGTTAGAAATATTATTAAATAAAATTATATTTAAATATCTATTTGTGAATCCACTGGCGGTGAATGGTGATTTGGTGACTCATTACATCGGCGTATCCTTCTATCAGTATTTCCGTGGGCTGGTGGGACCTTTCGTCCATAGCACCATGCATCGTTAAGTCCTTTCATCGGTAGGTACTTTTATCTATGAGAAAATTAAACTACAAGTGACTTATTTAAACTATCATTGAGGCAGTCAGTATGTTCGTGTGTGAACAGAACTATTAGTGAGTCATCTATCAGTGATGTGTTTTTTAATTTCAGCGACTTGTCAATCAGTGAGTCATTTTTAAATTTCAGCGACTCAGTTGAACTGTCAGTGACTCATCTCTTCTGTCTATGTTAGGCTTTCCTATTTATAAAATACTTCTACAAGGAGTTTCATTGAAATTAAATAGTATAAGAATCTGTTAAAACTATATGTGATAATAGATAATAGTAAATACACATATTTAAACTTAAATAAACATAATTTAAATTATTAGACATGATTAGTAAGATTTGAAATGATTTTTTATTATTAAAAACATTAATACTAGAGAGGGTGTCCTACAATCACTTACGGGCCAACAAATCTCCCCCTTTTGATGATCAAAAATAATGGAATTATAATGTAAATTCATTTTTTATGGAATATAATAATTCTACTTATCATCTCCCCACGTTTCTAAATTTACTCAATATATAGATGAGCTTCAGAGGTAAAATAAATAGTAGTGGTATCAAAAGAAACAGAAAATAATATTATTAAAGACTAATAAATCCAAAACTAAAACTAATATAGCTTGAAATATAACTGATTCTCTCAGTGTGTACTAAGGATGATGCCAAAATGTTTAGAATGATCATCATGAGTCTTAAAGTACACCAAGATTTAAACCAAAAAAGAACAAAATAATTGATCTAGGTATGGATGGGAGACTCAATTAATAATGGCCATATTAACTGTTGGTGCATTCTTCAACCCAAAATCCATTACAACAAACTCATAGTGTCCATAACCGCATCTGAAAGCAGTTCATAATATATCATATTTTTAAAATCTTATTTGATGATACAATGATCTCAATTAAATCTTGAAAAGGATATAATATCCTCTCAAATGGAAACATTTATCATCGAAACATGGAAGAGTATATCGGTTCGTCACTGTCTTCTAGTTCAACTTCCGGAAATCCAAACAAAAGCATAGATTCTAGTTATCCTTCATAGAAAACAATACTATAAAACCCATATGTTACATACAAGGATAGATAATCTGTAATGCCCCGACCCTAGTTACCCAGAGTCGGTGCATTACTTCGTAACATTGGCATGATCACCAGAAAGATCAAATCTCGAAAGACCGATTGGTTTAGTAGCCTTGGAAACACTAGATATATTCATAAGTTTTTCATTACATCATAAAATGAAAAACTACTACAACAACATAATGTTTCCACAGTCCACACTATAATCCCCTCATAATATCCCTGCATGTAATTCATAACTTACATCTTCACTTCCTGGGAAAAATAAAACATAGAAAAGGGGTGAGCTCAAATGCCCAGTAAGGATAACAATATAGCGGAAACTTTCATAAATAAGAATAAACATTTAAGGCAATGTATAACTAAAACATAAGCCTTTTAAACATGAACTTTCAACATGGTATGGCATAAATAAAATGAAATAATTCCATTTACTTATTCACATGGATATTCTACTAATCGAATAATCACATGCAAAAATCAATAACCACTTTCATAATGTTGGAATGCATAATGCTAAACGTTAATTTCTTTGTCTAGGCCTCATCCCAAGACCTAGGGGTTACTTCTAACCGGAACCCAACCTGGAGTGCCTCTAATAACCGGACACCAACCCGGAGTGCCTCTAATAACCGGACACCAACCCGGAGTGCCTCTAATAACCGGACACCAACCCGTAGTACCTCTAATAACCGGACACCAACCCGGAGGGCATACTTTTACCAGTCCCTAACCTGGAGGGCTTACTTTAACCAGTCCCCAACCTGGAGGGCTTACTTTTACCGGTCCGCAACCCGGAACATACTTGTTTAGCACATTCATCTGAAGAAAAGTTTGAAATATAACATAAACATTCGGATTAAAACTAGCATACGAAATGTCAATAGTTTCACCATAAACTATGAATGGTATAAAATAGCACATCCACAGTCAAACATATCACAAAACCTTCAATACAATATAGAAGTTTTGTATTATAATAAATCAACTTCAAATAAGCGTAAAATCCATTAAAGGATGTTGACATAGATGAAATCAAAACACTTTTTAGAGAAATATCTCTTTCTATTTTTGAAATCATTTAAGAGCCATATAAAATAAAACATTTTCTTGAAAATATTCTTGTAAGCTTGTAAGGAAAGCTTTGACGATTTTATAACGGCGGAAAATAACCGCACCCGCCGTATAAGTAAAAAAAACATTCTTACCTCAATTCTGTCGAAAAGGTTAAAAAGGACCTTGTTTTGAAAACGTTGGAAATATTCCTTTATAAACCTCTTATAAAAAGTCAAACAAGGGTATAAATGAATTTAACCCATATTCTTGTAAATAGTAAAAATGTTTTGAAATACATTTTTAAGAAACATGGATGTGGATGATAAAGTTATCCCAGTAGATTATTACGTATAAACAACCTCGGATAATGAAGAGATTGTGAAATAACCCTTACCTTGTACTTTTCCTTGGTTGGGGTAGGTTAAACTCCTGTATAATGGTGAAATAATTGTTATTAAATTATACAAGAATCATATACATTAATATGATATCATATATGATCTTTTAATATTGATTTGATAATAATATCTTAGTATTATCGCTGTTTCGGGTGTGAACTTACTTGTTTGCTTTTGTATGTTTTGTTACGTAAGACATGTTTGTAAATGATAAGTTGTATATTATTCAAATCCAGAATGGTATCAAGTCCTTAAACATCATTTTTAAATCATCAAATAATAATTATACTTGAATGGATACGATGGAGAATGAATCTCATCGCGTTCGTGGAGACGGTAGTCCGTACGTACGCACGAGCGACAATATCATTATTTTGATATTAAAATAATATATAAATGGATGGTATATCATATATACAGAATCATTAACATGTTATATTTATTATTTACATGAGTTACACATCATTATTATACCCATCCAAATAATATTATATTGAATAACAATTACACCACGACGTGGAGACGGTAAGCCGTACGTACGCACGTATGGTGACATGTTATTCAAAGGGTGGATAGAATACTGAATATGATTGTACCATATTGATAATAACATCACAGTATATGTGAGATACTGGAGTTATTATTTTAGAATGGTAAGAACAAAGGAAGAAGAAGTGGAAGAAGAAATGAACTTGGAGAAGGGTGGTGAAATCATTACCTCTTCTTCGGGTTCTTCCTTTTGATTTGATCAAAAGGGCTCCTTAGGTTGGCTTTCTGATCAATCTAAGGCCTCTATGTTGTAGTGAGGGATGTTGGGAGAGTATTTGGGCAGAGTTTGGCCGAGCCAAATGGCTTTGAAGGTGTGAAGAAATGAGAAGGAGGAGTGCCCTTTTATAAGAGGGGTGAGGGGCACCTTTGGAAAAGTTAGAAATATTAATTTATAATAAATTCATATTCGGTTTCTAAAGGCTCCAAAGTTGATTATTCAAAGGTTAAGGTGGGGATAGGTCGAAAACCACTCAACCAATAGAATTTAGACAGGTTTGGGTACTTATATTAACCTTATCTTTAAGTATTAACTCTAAGTTAATTAGTTTCACTTTTACAATGTCTCTTTGTATTTTTATATAATATGGTTAATAAACTTACTATATACATCCGAGAGACCCCCAAGTGGTCCATTAATGATGAACCTATCCTTATATAAGTCTCTTGGCCGAATCTTAGATTTTTAGGAATTTAATATCAATTAATAATATAATATTTGTTTTAAAAACTCTTTTATGTCAATCTTGACACTATTCAATAGTTGATTTTTGTGAAACTTATAACAGATTGATTACTTCGAACAAAGTCAATTAAATAAATCCTAATATATCATATTATCCTATAAAATTAGTTTAATTCATTAAAATTTTCATATTATATTTTTTTGGGTATTTATAATATCAATTATTTTAATTTTTCACTATTATAGTAATTACTGCATCATCTTTGTGTCATAAATAAAATTAATTATTTAGTGTCTAAAAATTATAAATAAAATATAATGTTGTAGGAAATCTCTTTATCTTTCTAATGAATATTTATAATCTAAAATCCAACTTATATAACCCTATGTAACAATTGTGTTTCTAAAAGATATATGCTTGTGTCATTTTTGTATTCATTTTGACTTAATTAAAATAAAGTGTCATTATCACTTACAAGTGGATCCATGGGGTCCCAAAATTGACACAAAGATGCCCATGGTCGACCATGTATCAACCAATATGGTTAAGACACGTTTTAGGGTAATTTAGTATTATTATAATATTATTTTTTAACCCTTATTTACCGGATTTACCCTTAACCATGGTAAATAAAATATTTACCGCAGTAATTATTCAAAATGTCTAAAAATAAAAGTTACCTATTTACACAATTTGAAGATCCTGATTCCAAATATGGAATCCATTTTCCTAAATTCAAAACACAGAAGTGGCAGAAATTAATTTAAAATTAATTCCCGCTGTCAAACCAAAAAGCGTGTTTTTAAGAGATAATAACTATCAAAAGATTGACACTTGTTTATGTTCGGTTTAATTGTAAAATTATGTCCAATGACCAACATTATATTAAATAGTAAAAATATATTCTAAATATACTTTAAAACCACTCAAATTCATAATTTATTACTATTAATTATTTTGATTAAAAAAGTTGTTTTTAATTAAAATTTAGTAATTTTCACTATTCATCAAAATATGAAAGTTATCCGAAAAGTACCAAAATTTCACCTTAGGCTAAATTTGATATTCCGAATCCAAAAATGAAGTCCATTTTAAAATATAAAATATATATATAACTTCAAAAAGTAGGTATTACTATTCATAACAGCTAGTTTGATTGGTTACGGTGTGTTAGAACTTGAAGTTGCGTACAACACACGCTACTGTTTTATTCAAAGGAAAGCGTACCGTGGAAGCTTGGGGTGTTTCATTTTAAATTTTTTTGATGTCTCCATTTAGTCAAAAAGTTTAAAATATTGTATTTAAAAAGGTTTCACTATCAAAAGTTGATAAAAGTGCAATACTGAAAATGAATCTGTTCTTGCATTATGACTAAGAAACTCATAATATGGATTCTAAAATTATAAGGATTATATAAAGTTTAAAATTTAGTTAATACTATTCATGACCTCTTTTAATGGATTTTTTTTTGGTAAGTCATGGTGCAATTTAACTCAGTGTTGCGTGTAGTGCAAGTTATTGAATTATTTTGAAGAAATAACACACTATGAAATCTTGGGGTGTTACATTCTCCCCTCCTTCAATAAATTGCGTCCTCGCAATTTGAAATTGTTCTTCAAAAATAAAAGGTTGAAAGTAGAAAATATATTTGTGGGAAAACCCACATCGGAAATTGGGTTACTAAAATTTAGTCTTAATATGAGGAAAAGATAAATCAAAGGGTTACTACCAAATTATGATCTCGATTAGGAGAACATTGGTGGAAATTAGAGACATATAATCGGAGGAAAAACTTAAATATTTATAGGTAGTGATTGAGGTCATCAATCACAGACAAGTGTATAATTGAGGTCCTTAAATTCATCAATCTATGATGATTTGAAATACCATCGGTTCAACAAAACATAGGGTATTAGGATAACACATTTTTGACGTTTCAAAATATCTTAGTTGAAATCCCACATCGAAAAATGAATTAATGAGGCCTCTATTTAAAATAAAGAGTGGAAAGTATGAAGATTACCGAAAATAACACATACTAGGGTTCCATGTAAGAAAATATGGATATGGAAGAAAAATCTAGCCATCAATTATCTGATGGAGAGTGGTAGAGAACATGGCTATGAAAAGGCCAACAATCCCAAAGCCATAAATTAGTGATGATTTAAGGTACCATCTAGGACAACATTTTTGTTCTAAGTTATTTTTATTAATGATGAGGAATTTATTTATGAGATTGGCTAAGATCATAAGGAGATATACTTAGTTTATAATTAGTGTTTTATCCATTAATAAATTTCTATCAAAACTCATCATTCACTCGTAAAAAAAATTCTATTTATACTATTCATAGAGGGTTCCAAAATAAACGAATTTATAATTAATCTACCAGATCTTTTAAAAAACTACTTTATTTAATCCAGGACATCTCGTGGGATAGTGGTAGGTGATACACCCTTGTCGCCCTTTGGTTGCGGGTTCATGTCTCGTAGCCTTGCCGGACGCGACGGGTTGCCGCCCGACCTCCGGGTTGTCCTTTTATGGCAATCCAAAATAATCCAAACTAGAACTATCCAAAATACTTCTGTCCAAACTCACAGTCCAACATTCATAAGGAAGGTAAACATAATATAGATCCTTTTTACCCCGTAATAGCATATGAATACCTTCATCATGTATTACCATATTCCTTATTGATTACATTCATGCTCCCTTATTCCATATAGAATGCTGGATATACTTCATTAATCCAAAAATGTTTTAAACCCCAACAATGATGGAATATACAAATCATTAATCAGTTCCAAGGTAGTCAAGAATATCCAATATAATTTATCCAAAACAATCACATATTATTCCAAAATCACTACCTCAGTATCAGAACTATATTATGGTTTATCATTCTCTCAACCATATATTTTCCAAAAATCTATCCTGCTAATGAGTCACTTTTCTTTGTTCCACACAATCTCAAGTCCTTAATGAAATAGTACTGCAGTACAATCCTTATATACTCCATAATTATTATAACAAGTACATTGTTGATACAACACTCAATTGACATAATAAACATAAGAACTCTAATCAGTCCTCTTCATCTGTGGTTGTATCATAACTTGATTATTATCCAATAGCATCATTTGTGGCATAGTCTGATGACTGGGACATAGGTTTGCGTAGTGTCCAAACTCCTTGCAAATGAAGCATTGTACATTTAAAACCATTTTCTTACCCTTGTAGTCACGTACTTTGTGCCCATTTTCCTCCACACTTATAACAAACTCCCATTCCTTTCAGGCAAGTTCCAGGGTGTTTCTTTCCACAGTTACCACATATGGGAAAATTCTTCTTTTCCCTCTTACTTTTATCCATCTTTCTCTCTTCCATCCTTTTCTTCTCTTGCTTCCCTTCAAATCCATAGGACTCAGTAAACTCTTTACTTATCTTATCAACACATGATATTATTTATTCATATGATGATAATACATGGGAGACTATTTCTCTTATAAATTCTATCTTAAGACCATGAAAGATATGATCCTTCCTTCTCTTTGGATCATGTGCATTTCTGGAGTTCTCATTCCTTCTACTGGGTGCCATTTCTAAACAATGGCATACACTAGATCAGTTTATGAATCAAAATACATAATCCCATACTTATAAAACACTTAACATAAATTGAACTATCTATGGATATAATCCATAATCATAAGAATGTTTTCTTTGAGGAAGTATATACTCATAATCCCTTCAAAATGATTTGTAAAGAAAAGGAGAGTTATCCTAAGCATATCCCCCGGGAGTGTCGTAACCAAGAGTGCAGCAAGGCCCGTTGTCGTGCACCAGTTCTCGTTCGAGTCTAGCTCAAAGCGGTGTTTTCGGGTTTTACCCCTAGGTACATCTGTGCCAGAGCCGCCTCTACCTGTTCGTATCCAGACAGGGATGTATTGCTCGGAAAACTCACAAAATCTCTACAATACCAAAATTCTAGGATGTTCTTCTATACTAATCCTCAAAGTTAATCTTAGGTCTACGTGCTCTAATCAGAGTTTATCTAAATCTAGCTTCCAAGGTTTGTACTAAACTTCCTCTGATACCAACTGTAACGCCCCGACCCTAGTTACCCAGAGTCGGTGCATTACTTCGTAACATTGGCATGATCACAAGAAAGATCAAATCTCGAAAGACCGATTGGTTTAGTAGACTTGGAAACACTAGATATATTCATAAGTTTTACATTACATCATAAAATGAAAAACTACTACAAAAACATAATGTTTCCACAGTCCACACTATAATCCCCTCATAATATCCCTGCAGGTCATTCATAACTTACATCTTCACTTCCTGGGAAAAATAAAACATAGAAAAGGGGTGAGCTCAAATGTCCAGTAAGGATAACAATATAGCAGAAACTTTCATAAATAAGAATAAACATTTAAGGCAATGTATAACTAAAACATAAGCCTTTTAAACATGAACTTTCAAAATGGTATGGCATAAATAAAATGAAATAATTCCATTTACTTATTCACTTGGATATTCTACTAATCGAATAATCACATGCAAAAATCAATAACCACTTTCATAATGTTGGAATGCATAATGCTAAACGTTAATTTCTTTGTCTAGGCCTAATCCCAAGACCTAGGGGTTACTTCTAACCGGAACCCAACCCGGAGTGCCTCTAATAACCGGACACCAACCCGGAGTGCCTCTAATAACCGGACACCAACCCGTAGTGCCTCTAATAACCGGACACCAACCCGGAGTGCCTCTAATAACCGGACACCAACCCGGAGGGCATACATTTACCAGTCCCTAACCTGGAGGGCTTACTTTAACCAGTCCCCAACCTGGAGGGCTTACCTTTACCGGTCCCCAACCCGGAACATATTTGTTTAGCACATTCATCTGAAGAAAAGTTTGAAATATAACATAAACATTCGGATTAAAACTAGCATACAAAATGTCAATAGTTTCACCATAAACTATGAATGGTATAAAATAGCACATCCACAGTCAAACATATCACAAAACCTTCAATACAATATAGAAGTTTTGTATTATAATAAATCAACTTCAAATAAGCGTAAAATCCATTAAAGGATGTTGACATAGAGGAAATCAATACACTTTATATAGAAATATCTCTTTCTATTTTTGAAATCATTTAAGAGCCATATAAAATAAAACATTTTCTTGAAAATATTCTTGTAAGCTTGTAAGGAAAGCTTTGACGATTTTATAACGGTGGAAAATAACCGCACCCGTCGTATAAGTAAAAAAAACATTCTTACCTCAATTCTGTCGAAAATGTTAAAAAAGACCTTGTTTTGAAAATGACGGAAAGATTCCTTTATAAACCTCTTATAAAAAGTCAAACAAGGGTATAAATGACTTTAACCCATATTCTTGTAAATAGTAAAAATGTTTTGAAATACATTTTTAAGAAACATGGATGTGGATGATAAAGATATCCCAGTAGATTATTACGTATAAACAACCTCGGATAATGAAGAGATTGTGAAATAACCCTTACCTTGTACTTTTCCTTGGTTGGGGTAGGTTAACCTCCTGTATAATGGTGAAATAATTGTTATTAAATTATACAAGAATCATATACATTAATATGATATCATATATGATCTTTTAATATTGATTTGATAATAATATCTTAGTATTATCGCTGTTTCGGGTGTGAACTTACTTGTTTTCTTTTGTATGTTTTGTTACGTAAGACATGTTTGTAATTGATAAGTTGTATATTATTCAAATCAAGAATGGTATCAAGTCTTTAAAAATCATTTTTAAATCATCAAATAATAATTATACTTTAATGGATACGATGGAGAATGAATCTCATCGCGTTCGTGGAGACGGTAGTCCGTACGTACGCACGAGCGACAATATCATTATTTTGATATTAAAATAATATATAAATGGATGGTATATCATATATACAGAATCATTAACATGTTATATTTATTATTTAAATGAGTTAAACATCATTATTATACCCATCCAAATAATATTATATTGAATAAAAATTACACCACGACGTGGAGACGGTAAGCCGTACGTACGCACGTATGGTGACATGTTATTCAAAGGGTGGATAGAATACTGAATATGATTGTACCATACTGATAATAACATCACAGTATATGTGAGATACTGGAGTTATTATTTTAGAATGGTAAGAACAAAGGAAGAAGAAGTGGAAGAAGAAATGAACTTGGAGAAGGGTGGTGAAATCATTACCTCTTCTTCGGGTTCTTCCTTTTGATTTGATCAAAAGGTCTCCTTAGGTTGGCTTTCTGATCAAAATAAGGCCTCTAGGTTGTAGTGAGGGATGTTGGGAGAGTATTTGGGCAGAGTTTGGCCGAGCCAAAAGGCTTTGAAGGTGTGAAGAAATGAGAAGGAGGAGGGCCCTTTTATAAGAGGGGTGAGGGGCACCTTTGGAAAAGTTAGAAATATTAATTTATAATAAATTCATATTCGGTTTATAAAGGATCCAAAGTTGATTATTCAAAGGTTAAGGTGGGGATAGGTAGAAAACCACTCAACCAATAGAATTTAGACAGGTTTGGGTACTTATATTAACCTTATCTTTAAGTATTAACTCTAAGTTAATTAGTTTCACTTTTACAATGTCTCTTTGTATTTTTATATAATATGGTTAATAAACTTACTATATACATCCAAGAGACCCCCAAGTGGTCCATTAATGATGAACCTATCCTTATATAAGTCTCTTGGCCGAACCTTAGATTTTTAGGAATTTAATATCAATTAATAATATAATATTTGTTTTAAACACTCTTTTATGTCAATCTTGACACTATTCAATAGTTGATTTTTGTGAAACTAATAACAGATTGATTACTTAGAAAAAAGTCAATTAAATCAATCCTAATATATCATATTATCCTATAAAATTAGTTTAATTCATTAAAATTTTCATATTATATTTTTTTGGGTATTTATAATATCAATTATTTTAATTTTTCACTATTATAGTAATTACTGCATCATCTTTGTGTCATAAAAAAAATAAATTATTTAATGTCTAAAAATTTAAAATAAAATATCATTATGTAAGACATCTTTTTATCTTTACAATGAATATTTATAATCTAAAATCCAACTTATATAACCCTATGTAACAATTGTTTTGCTAAAAGATATATGCTTGTGTCATTTTTGTATTCATTTTGACTTAATTAAAATAAATTGTCATTATCACTTACAAGTGGATCCATGGGGTCCCAAAATTGACACAAAGATGCCCATGGTCGACCATGTATCAACCAATATGGTTAAGACACGTTTTAGGGTAATTTAGTATTATTATAATATTAATTTTTAACCCTTATTTACCGGATTTACCCTTAACCATGGTAAATAAAATATTTACCGCAGTAATTATTCAAAATGCCTAAAAATAAAAGTTACCTATTTACACAATTTAAACATCCTGATTCCAAATATGGAATCCATTTTCCTAAATTCAAAACACAGAAGTGGCAGAAATTAATTTAAAATTAATTCCCGCTGTCAAAACAAAAAGCGTGTTTTTTAAGAGATAATAACTATCAAAAGATTGACACTTGTTTATGTTCGGTTTAATTGTAAAATTATGTCCAATGACCAACATTATATTAAATAGTAAAAATATATTCTAAATATACTTTAAAACCACTCAAATTCATAATTTATTACTATTAATTATTTTGATTAAAAAAGTTGTTTTTAATTAAAATTTAGTAATTTTCACTATTCATCAAAATATGAAAGTTATCCGAAAAGTACCAAAATTTCACCTTAGGCTAAATTTGATATTCCGAATCCAAAAATGAAGTCCATTTTAAAATATAAAATATATATATAACTTCAAAAAGTAGGTATTACTATTCATAACAGCTAGTTTGATTGGTTACGGTGTGTTAGAACTCGAAGTTGCGTACAACACACGCTACTGTTTTATTCAAAGGAAAGCGTACCGTGGAAGCTTGGGATGTTTCATTTTAAATTTTTTTGATTTCTCCATTTAGTCAAAAAGTTTAAAATATTGTATTTAAAAAGGTTTCACTATCAAAAGTTGATAAAAGTGCAATACTGAAAATGAATCTGTTCTTGCATTATGACTAAGAAACTCATAATATGGATTCTAAAATTATAAGGATTATATAAAGTTTAAAATTTAGTTAATACTATTCATGACCTCTTTTAATGGCTTTTTTTTTGGTAAGTCATGGTGCAATTGAACTCAGTGTTGCGTGTAGTGCAAGTTATTGAATTATTTTGAAGAAATAACACACTATGAAATCTTGGGGTGTTACATAATCCCTATATCCTACAACTCTTCCATCAGTGTAATCTATTTAATCTAGTTATACTTCATTATATTAGGTAGAATATATATTTTATCTACCATATGTGTGAGATCAATTGTAAAATCTACATCTCACTCATGTGGAATCACAATGTGTTCTTTAGGAAACACATCATGATAACTATAAACTACAGGTTTCATGATATCATGTTTAGAACCCCCCAACATCCAGTTAAAAACTATCAACTAGGGTTGTGTGATCTTCTAGTTTATTCTGTAATAGTCCCTAAGCGGGTGGCATGGATATCCCACTCACCATAGTGAATATATTTTTCACCCTTAGAATGCATAAAAATAAACCTCCTGTGGTAAAAATATAAATGGTCTCAGTATGACAAATACTATTCAATACCTAGAATTAGGTCAAATACTAACATTTCCGGTATATAATGATATCATAGAAAATGATATTTTCCACCCTTGAGAGAACACCCCTTGTAGAAGTAGATAATTCTCGACCATACTGCCAATGATATATCTTTCATCAACACCCCAATCAGAAGATATAATTCCATAAAAAAAATTTATCAGTTTTGTAGAAATTAAGGAATGAGAGGAACCAATGTCAAATAAGTCTTTAAAAAGCATAAAATCTACAAGAGTAGTCTATCTCACTTTCGATGGTACAAACACTTATCGTTGAGTTTATATTGAATGACATGAAATGTTCCCAAACCCCACCCTTATGATTAACTCTATGATCCCAAATCATCACCCATCTGTTGATATCAAAACTCATGCATCGTTTCTCTATGCCCATATCTTATTATTTCATGTCTAGTATAACTCTAATTTCATGTCTGAAATAGTGGAGAATATCCCCTACACATTCTCTGTTTCTTTCTGGCTTCTCCCTCATGGCTGATCAATCACATTATCCTGCATTACATCTATAGATATTCCAAATTTATGTTGGTTCATCACACGAAAAGTGGTTTGGAATATTTTCTATGATAATAGATCGACCAACCATAATGGTAAAATATCACACAAAAATTTTCTTTTGTATTTGATCCCTCTTCCAAGATAAAGTACTTCCCACTACCCTAACTGAGCTTCTCAAAATGACTCTACCTTCTCTCAGATTTCATAGATCCTGATTAGACATCAACAATTATCTATCATGTACGGTATTCCTACTCCAACCCCTCATATATTAAAGCCTAATCCACCACCTCATCAACCATCTTTAACTTAAAGAGGTTTAAATTGGAGTTAATCTCAAATTAAATACCATCCTAAAAACATCATGTTGTTGTTGTCCAGTCTTCTACCAACTCTAGAGAAATGATCTATATGTCTATAAACTATCAAGCATATTCCATCATGGACATGATCCCCTAAGTCAATTGCATGAAATCAACATCTCTCCCCTACCTCAACAGCTCTATATTGATGTACTATAAGAACTTCACCTAAAATTAATTTCATTCCATAGTCCCCAACTATCTTTCCTATGTTTGGATGTACCACCAACACTTATCTTGACGACACAACATTTAATAATTAAATTTTACCCTCTTCTCAACAAGGGTCTCTAGGTGGTATACAATTATATGGATGGACTCAATCCAAAACTCATCTCTTCCTAGTCCACACTCTCTAGTAAAAATTGTAGTGTCCTATATGTAAAACACCCATGTCAGATGAGACTGTAACATCCCAGGTAAATAAAGAATAAAGAATTTTCATATTTATTAATATTTACGAATTAAATATTAATTTTATTTTAAAGGGGTTGCTATGTTCGATAGCATACCCGATACACAACGATGATTTTCTTTGAAACTTACGTAGCACACTAGTAATAAAATAATATTATTTTAAATGTTAGTTAACATGTAGCCGTTGTACTGGCAGGAATGGATAGAAATAACTAAAATATGATTAGATATGTTTTTAAATGTTTATACATTTACCCAATAAAAGATAAAGGCTTAAAATACGGAAAGAGTTCAATTTTAGGGCATTTATACCCTAATTTTCACGAAAGGTCCACTTATCACCTTTTAATGGTGAAACGTCATTAAATATAGTTTTGATCACTCTTATACTTTATTTTGGACCAAATATAACTCTTATTTAGAATCGGGACATCAAAATTTACTTTGTGTAAATTTTTGGTACCTTTCTGATAAAGTTCAATTTTTTTATGAATAGTGTAAAATGTTGTATTTTAATTCAAAACCTCTTTTTAATATAAATTATTTATATGATTATATTATTATTTTAATTGGTTTTAAAGTGAAATTAGAAAATATTTTTACCAGTTAATCCAATGGTGGTCATTGGAATCAATTTCACTTTGAAATTGGACTTCAACTGGTGTCAATCTTTTGATACTTATTGTTTCACAAAAACACGCTATTTGTCATGACAGCGGGAATTAATTATTAAATTAATTAATTTGACTTATATGATTTGAATTTTGTAAAATTGACTTCATTTATGAATTCGGAATATCAAATATAGCTTAGGGTGAATTTTTGGTAATTTTTTGAAAAACTTCAATTTTTGATGAATAGTGAAACCACTAAGTGGTAATCAAGCAAACTGATTTTTCAGTTAAATGAAAGTTTACCACTAATGTGTATTGAATTTTGAAAATCCGACATACATGGTTGTCATTAAGAAGTAAAATGTGGTTCAATGAGATTAAAATAATTTTTTGGTGAATAGTAACTTTTTTTCATTAATCGCGATTAGTGGAAATTAGTGTAGTTTAAGGTATAAATAATGCTTTAATAATATGAAATGGCCTAGACACATGTCCCAACCTTATTGGTTGTGTCATGGCCGACCAAGAAAAACCATGGGCCAACTTTGGGACCCCATGGAGCAACTTTAGTTGGAAAATGACATTAATAAATTTTTATTTAATGTCAAAGTGAAAATGACACTAACATAAATTGTTTTACTAAAATAATTTTTGAGTGGGGTTATACAAGTCCAAATTTTGATTATAAATAGTAATTGGAAAGCTAAAAATATTAGCTACATCATAGTATTTTTTTTATAATTTTTAGACAATAAATAAATTAAATTATATATGACATAATAATGATGCAGCGATGACATCATTATTTGACGATTTAAATAAAATGGAAAGATAATGAAAAATATAAAACCTATACATGGCCAAAACCAATTGGATGAGTGGATTTCGAACCCTTATCAACTTATCCACGAATTATATCAATGTGGGACCTTTTAAAATCGAAACACATTTTCAAATAAAGTAATATTTCTTTACTTTCCAAAAGTGCCCCTCCTCTCCTCTTATAAAAGGCTCCCACCTCTACCCCATTTCACACACTTCTCAAGCCTTTGGCTCGGCCAAACCCTGCCCAATTACTCTCTCCACATCCCTCTCCTCATCCTAGAGGATTACCTTTGGGAAGAATCCTTTCAAAGGAAGCCTTTAGGCACAAATCAAAAGGGAGTTACACTTTTAAAGGTAATTCATTCTCTCTTGTTCATTTGTTTTATTTTGCTTCTCCAACCCTCTAAACTCTTTTTATTTACTTCTTTTGTAACAACACAAGTATCTTCAATATACTAGGATGTTTTTATAAGATTTATTTGAGATACACACTAACACAACTACATAAAATGGTTAAAGAACATATGTTTTCCGTGGATGGAAAAATTCTGCCTCCCGAAACGATGATTGTTCAATACTCATTTAACACCTTCAAAGGTGGCCATTATGATGTCACAATTTTTATATATGATATATAATATGTTTATTATTTCCTTAAGCTTCTGTATTTTTAATTTTTGGCATACCTTTATGGTTTCCATTATGGGTAAACACGATATCTTCATTTAAGGAAGTGCGGACTACCTCCCCCTAAAAGTGATGTGATTCGTTAATGCCACATGTGGGACATGTAAAGGATGGATTTAAAGTTATAATGTTATACTGGAATTATAATATACCTCTATATCATTATTATTTCTTTCCATTAAAGTATGAGATAGAAATGAAAGTAGCGTTCATGCGTACGTACGGCTTACCGTCTCCATGAACGGTGCATTTCATTTCTTATCCCCAAATGTAATGTACTATTAAAATTACATGTATATAATGTATATATATAATTAATGATATATCTAAATGATGAATATAATTCTGGAATTAAAATATACATACCTCTCATTTAGTTTTAATTCCACTAATATGACAAAGAAATGAAAGTAGCGTTCATGCGTACGTACGGCTTACCGTCTCCATGAACGGTGCATTTCATTTCTTACCTCTAAATGATTATGTAATATTATAAATACATGTATATGCTGGATATATATGATATATATTATATCCAAATCGGTAATTTCATTCTGGATATAAAGAACTTTTGACCACATGAACAACATGTAATTGTAAGAAGTCAACTTTCGACTTAAGAACCAAATATTGACAAAACAAACATTATTAACTTAAATGGTTACATAATGCTTATAACATGGAAATAAGTGATATAAAAGGAATAATTAACTTTAAAAAGGTTCTTAATCAAGTATAAATTAACTCAAGTTTATTATTCAGGACGTTAAAGAACGATCGAGTCAAGTCGGACCCGAGGTAAGGGACTTCGTCTCAATCTCCTTTCATTGAGGCATATTTCGTTTTATACACAACTTTCTTTTATACGGTGTATAAACTCCTTTGACTTTTTCTTTTATACAAAAGGAATATTTTTCTATGAAGCGTTTTACTAAACGACAAAAAGGAATGTTTTTTTAACGTACGCGGTGACAACGACCTTTTCCGCCGCCGAGAGTATTATTTGATCTTTGGCTTTCTCAACAAGCAGTAATGTTTTTAGAATAAAATAAATACCATATACTCTTTTATGTATTTTGGTATTGAAAATGGTTTTGAAAAAGGATTCTATTATGTCAATATATTTATGATATATTGTGATTGAAATGTGGAAATGTTATCATTCCTTTATATTGGTTTTATGTTTTATGATTTTATATTGGTACTTAGACATTTTAACGGGTGGTTACGTTATAAACCATATGACGGGTGGTGCCGTGAATACCAGGACGGGTGGTTACGTTATAACCTCCAATGCATTGGGTATAGAAGTCGGCCGTATGGCTATTCCATTAAGTATGTATGGAAATTGGCCGTATGGCTATTCCATTAAGTGATATGTGTGGAAGTCAACCGTATGGTTATTCCACTTAAGTATGTTTATGTCCCAAGTTACCTTTATATATTCTATGTGTTCTTTATATGGGTTTTATGGTAATTCATTTAGTTACAAAAAGGTAAATAATGATACTTTATTCAGTGAAGTTTTTTTTACTACTTCATGAAGTTGAAGGTATTACTTTGATATAGTATACATGGTTTACCTGATGTTTGAAAAACTAACAGTTTTCATTCTTTTTGTATCCCTTACTGAGCTTTTTATACTCACCCCAAGTTTTTCGAAATGTTTTTCACAGGACTTAAAGTGGAATAAAGTCAAGGATGTGATCAATGGAATTTCATGCTATCTAAAACATGGAATCTAGACATCTTTCTTTTTAAGAGTTTTTATTTTATGGAGACTTAGTAGAAGTGTCTACTTTGTAATCTTTTACGATGTAATAGTTATGTTCTAATTCTCTAAAACTCTAAACCTGAAAAGATCGTCAATGTGAATTATTCATTTAATTCAATATTAAGTAAAGTTTAAGGCTGGGGCCTTATAGTTGGTATCAGAGGTCGGTTTAGACAACTTTAGGAGTTAGAAAAGTGTTAAATTAAAATATGATTGAAATGATATAGAATTTACGGATTACCATGTTGCTTCGCCTAAGATATTTCTGTGTTCAGAATGGTTTTCCGCGGAGGAAACAAAGCAGCTATATTGGGACGACATCAGGAGGAAGATAACCTTCCAAATCAGCAACCTGAGATGGTCGGAATCAGAACTGAACAGTTTGTTGCAGTGATGGCATAGTTGACTCAGGCTATAAATGGTGGTGGTATCCATGCACGAGATCAGCCAGATCAACCGCAGAGGAACATGTCAGTGGTGGAACATTTCATGAGGCAACATCCCCCATCATTCGGAGGATCATCTGACCCTGTGCAAGCTGAAGGGTGGATTAAAGCACTGGAGAAGATTTTTGATGTCATGGGGTGTTCAGAACATCAAAAGGTCTGTCTTTCTGTTTACCGTTTTGAAGGTGAAGCTGATCAGTGGTGGTCGATGGTGAAAAATATAAGGGATAGTGATGAGATTGAGGATCTTCACTGGGACGAATTCAAAGGTATGTTTCTTGAGAAATATTTTCCTAAGGTGGTTCGTCTTAGGATGGAAAAACAGTTCCTAGAATTGAGGCAGGAGGATGATTCAGTGGCTACTTATGAAGAAAAGTTCACTCGATTGGCAAGGTATGCTCCAAACTTCTTACAAGATCTTGATAGTAAAATAAACCGTTTTTACTCAGGGTTAAAGCCAAAGTATCGAAGGGCTTTATCTTCTCGTGAGTTCAAAAGTTATGAAATACTTGTTCGATGTACAGAGAAGGTGGAAATGGAGTTTGCCGATGATCAGGAGTTCTATGACAAACAACAGAATAAGAGATCTAGTTGGCAGGAAAAGGGGAAGAATTCATCAAAGAATCAAGGAGGTAAGAAAACCAAATATCCATCCTGTGAGAAGTGTGGTAAAATGCATCCTGGAGAATGTTTATCCAAGTCTGGTAAGTGCTTTCGGTGTGGTAAGTCTGGTCATATTGCTCGTGACTGTAAGGAAGATGATCAAGCAGGAAATGAAAAGCCAACGGTGAGATGTTTTAAGTGTAATGAAATGGGTCATTATGCAAACAAGTGTCCAACGAAGAACTCAACTGGGGGAATGCAGCTAGACTACAAGCAGAAAGGGGTGGTAAAATCATTTGCAACAACTTCAGCAGATGTTGGGCCATCGAATGAAGTGGTATCAGCTCCAGGGAGCTCAGTATTTTTCGAAGATTCACTTGAGGTCGGGGTACCATCAGTTGAAAGTAAAAGAAGCAGACGTTCTGAAGACTGCGTTCCGTACTAGATATGGCCATTATGAATTTTTAGTTATGCCTTTTGGGTTAACCAATGCACCTGCTGTATTCATGGACCTTATGAATACAATTTTCCATGAGTTCTTGGATAATTTTGTGTTTGTGTTCTGAGGTTTGTGAAGAGGTTATGTGTGCCTTGTGATTCATACTTGAAGAATGATTTGTTATGTGAGGCTCATAGTTCCCTATTTTCAGTTCATCCTGGCAGTACTAAGATGTACAGAGATCTGCGGGAGTATTACTGGTGGGATGGAATGAAAAGAGACATTGCTGATTTTACTGTAAGGTGTTTGACATGTCAACAGGTTAAAGCAGAGCAGCAGTTACCGAAAGGGATGCTTCAGCCTTTACCAGTGCCAGAGTGGAAATGGGAAAACATATCCATGGACTTTGTTGTGGGATTACTGAGGATATCTCGAGGTAATAATGCAATCTGGGTTATTGTTGATCGCTTGATCAAATCTGCTCATTTCCTTTCTATACGAGACACTTTCTCTCTATAGATCAATATTCCCGTTTGTATCTTAAAGAGATAGTCAGGTTACATGGATTTCCTCTCTCCATTGTATCTGATCGTGATCCCATGTTCACATCTAACTTTTGGAAAGGCTTTCAGAAGTCATTGGGTACTGAATTAAATTTTAGTACAGCTTTTCATCCTCAATCAGATGGGTATTCAGAACGAACAATTCAGACCTTGGAGGATATGCTACGAGCATGTTCTAGGGATTATCAGGGATGTTGGGACCAACATCTTTCTTTGGTTGAGTTTTCTTATAATAACAGTTTTCATTCCAGTATACAGATGGAACCATTTGAGGCATTATATGGGAAGCGGTGTCGAACTCCATCATTTTGGGATGAAGTGGGTGAAAGGAAGCTGGTGGGACCAGAATTGGTAGAAGAGATGGCAGAAAAAGTTTAGATGATTCAGAAGCACATGAGAACAGCTCAGAGCAGGCAGAAGAGTTATGCAGATAACCGGAGGAAGGATCTATCTTTCGAGGTAGGTGATCATTTTTTTTCTCAAAGTCTCACCATGGAAACGTGTGATGAGATTTGGTAAGAAAGGAAAGCTGATTCCAAGGTTTATTGGACCATATGTTATTCTGGAGAGAGTTGGATCAGTTGCATACCGGGTGGCTTTACCTCCGAGTTTATCTCAGGTACACAATGTTTTTCACATTTCGATGTTGAGAAAGTATATGCCAGATCCATCTCATGTTTTGAGTCCAGAGGTTGTTCAGCTGGAAGACAACCTATCATATGAGAAACAACCGGTCCAAATTCTTGACCACAGGGAGAATTTGTTATGGAATAAGGTGATTCATCAGGTAAAGGTTTTGTGGAAAAACCATGTGATTGAAGAGGCAACGTGGGAATCTGAAAATGCTCTGAGGGATAAATACCCCCACTTATTTTGATAAGTGAATAAAATTGTGAGGACGCAATTCCCAAAAGGGGGGAAGGATGTAACATCCCAGGTAAATAAAGAATAAAGAATTTTCAGATTTATTAATATTTACGAATTAAATATTAATTTTATTTTAAAGGGGTTGCTATGTTCGATAGCATACCCGATACGCAACGATGAGTTTCTTTGAAACTTACGTAGCACACTAGTAATAAAATAATATTATTTTAAATGTTAGTCAACATGTAGCCGTTGTACTGGCGGGAATGGATAGAAATAACTAAAATATGATTAGATATGTTTTTAAATGTTTATACATTTACCCAATAAAAGATAAAGGCTTAAAATACGGAAAGAGTTCAATTTTAGGGCATTTATACCCTAATTTTCACGAAAGGTCCACTTATCACCTTTTAATGGTGAAACGTCATTAAATATAGTTTTGATCACTCTTATACTTTATTTTGGACCAAATATAACTCTTCTTTAGAATCGGGACATCAAAATTTACTTTGTGTAAATTTTTGGTACCTTTCTGATAAAGTTCATTTTTTTTATGAATAGTGTAAAATGCTGTATTTTAATTCAAAACCTCTTTTTAATCTAAATTATTTATATGATTAGATTATTATTTTAATTGGTTTTAAAGTGAAATTAGAAAATATTTTTACCAGTTAATCCAATGGTGGTCATTGGAATCAATTTCACTTTGAAATTGGACTTAAACTGGTGTCAATCTTTTGATACTTATTGTTTCACAAAAACACGCTATTTGTCATGACAGCGGGAATTAATTATTAAATTAATTAATTTGACTTATATGATTTGAATTTTGTAAAATTGACTTCATTTTTGAATTCGGAATATCAAATATAGCTTAGGGTGAATTTTTGGTAATTTTCTGAAAAACTTCAATTTTTGATGAATAGTGAAACCACTAAGTGGTAATCAAGCAAACTGATTTTTCAGTTAAATGAAAGTTTACCACTAATGTGCATTGAATTTTGAAAATCCGACATACATGGTTGTCATTAATAAGTAAAATGTGGTTCAATGAGATTAAAATAATTTTTTGTTGAATAGTAACTTTTTTTCATTAATCGCGATTAGTGGTAATTAGTGTAGTTTAAGGTATAAATAATGCTTTAATAATATGAAATGGCCTAGACACATGTCCCAACCTTATTGTTTGTGTCATGGACGACCAATAAAAGACATGGGCCAACTTGGGGACCCCATGGAGCCACTTTATTTGGAAAATGACATTAATATATTTTTATTTAATGTTAAAGTGAAAATGACACTAACATAAATTGTTTTACTAATATAATTTTTTAGTGGGGTAATACAAGACCAAATTTTGATTATAAATAGTAATTGGATAGCTAAAACGATTTCATACATCATAGTAGTTTTTATAATTGTTAGACATTAAATAAATTAAATTATATATGACATAATAATGATGCAGCGATGACATCATTATTGGACGATTTAAATAAAATTGAAAGATAATGAAAAATATAAAACCTACACATGGAGAAAACCAATTGGATGAGTGGATTTCGAACCCTTATCACCTTATCCACGAATTATATCAATTTGGGACCTTTAAAAACCGAAACACATTTTCAAATAAAGTAATATTTCTTTACTTTCCAAAAGTGCCCCTCCTCTCCTCTTATAAAAGGCCCCCACCTCTACCCCATTTCACACACTTCTCAAGCCTTTGGCTCGGCCAACCCCTGCCCAATTACTCTCTCCACATCCCTCTCCTCATCCTAGAGGATTCCCTTTGGGCATAATCCTTTCAAAGGAAGCCTTTTGGCTCAAATCAAAAGGGAGTTACACTTTTAAAGGTAATTCATTCTCTCTTGTTCATTTGTTTTATTTTGCTTCTCCAACCCTCTAAACTCTTTTTATTTACTTCTTTTGTAACAACACCAGTATCTTCAATATACTAGGATGTTGTTATAATATTTATTTGAGCTACACTCTCACACAACTACATCAAATGGTTAAAGAACATATGTTTTCCGTGGATGGCGAAATTCTGTCTCTCGAAACGATGATTGTTCAATACTCATTTAACACCTTCAAAGGTGTCCATTATGATGTCACAATTTTTATATATGATATATAATATGTTTATTATTTCCTTAAGCTTCTTTATTTTTCATTTTTGGCATACCTTTATGGTTTCCATTATGGTTAAACACGATATCTTCATTTAAGGAAGTGCGGACTACCGCCCCCTAAAAGTGATGTGATTCGTTAATGCCATATTTGGGACATGTAAAGGATGGATTTAAAGTTATAATGTTATACTGGAATTATAATATACCTCTATATCATTATTATTTCTTTCCATTAAAGTATGAGATAGAAATGAAAGTAGCGTTCATGCGTACGTACGGCTTACCGTCTCCATGAACGGTGCATTTCATTTCTTATCCCCAAATGTAATGTACTATTAAAATTACATGTATTTAATGTATATATATAATTAATGATATATCTAAATGATGAATATAATTCTGGAATTAAAATATACATACCCCTCATTTAGTTTTAATTCCACTAATATGACAAAGAAATGAAAGTAGCGTTCATGCGTACGTACGGCTTACCGTCTCCATGAACGGTGCATTTCATTTCATACCTCTAAATGATTATGTAATATTATAAATACATGTATATTCTGGATATATATGATATATATTATATCCAAATCGGTAATTTCATTCTGGATATAAAGAACTTTTGACCACATGAACAACATGTAATTGTAAGAAGTCAACTTTCGACTTAAGAACCAAATATTGAAAAAACAAACATTATTAACTTAAATGGTTACATAATGTTTATAACATGGCAATAAGTGATATAAAAGGAATAATGAACTTTAAAAAGGTTCTTAATCAAGTATAAATTAACTCAAGTTTATTATTCAGGACCTTAAAGAACGATCGAGTCAAGTCGGACCCGAGGTAAGGGACTTCGTCTCAATCTCCTTTCATTGAGGCATATTTCGTTTTATACACAACTTTCTTTTATACGGTGTATATACTCCTTTGACTTTTTCTTTTATACAAAAGGAATCTTTTTCTACGAAGCGTTTTACTAAACGACAAAAAGGAATGTTTTTTTTAACGTACGCCGTGACAACGACCTTTTCCGCCGCCGCGAGTATTATTTGATCTTTGGCTTTCTCAACAAGCTGTAATGTTTTTAGAATAAAATAAATACCATATACTCTTTTATGTATTTTGGTATTGAAAATGGATTTGAAAAAGGATTCTCTTATGTCAATATATTTATGATATATTGTGATTGAAATGTGGAAATGTTATCATTCCTTTATATTGGTTTTATGTTTTATGATTTTATATTGGTACTTGGACATTTTAACGGGTGGTTACGTTATAAACCATATGAAGGGTGGTGCCGTGAATACCAAGATGGGTGGTTACGTTATAACCTCCAATGCATTGGGTATGGAAGTCGGCCGTATGGCTATTCCATTAAGTATGTATGGAAATTGGCCGTATGGCTATTCCATTAAGTTATATGTGTGGAAGTCAACCATATGGTTATTCCACTTAAGTATGTTTATGTCCCAAGATACCTTTATATATTCTATGTGTTCTTTATATGGGTTTTATGGTAATTAATTTGGTTACAAAAAGGTAAGTAATGATACTTTATTCAGTGAAGTTTTTTTTACTACTTCATGAAGGTGAAGGTATTACTTTGATATAGTATACATGGTTTACTTGATGTTTGAAAAACTATCAGTTTTCATTCTTTTTGTATCCCTTACTGAGCTTTTTATGCTCACCCCAAGTTTTTCGAAATGTTTTTCACAGGACTTAAAGTGGAATAATGTCAAGGATGGGATCAAGGGAATTTCATGCTATCTAAAACATGGAATCTAGACATCTTTCTTTTTAAGAGTTTTTATTTTATGGAGACTTAGTAGAAGTGTCTACTTGGTAATCTTTTAAGATGTAATAGTTATGTTCTAATTCTCTAAAACTCTAAACTTGAAAAGATCCTAAATGTGAATTATTCATTTAATTCAATATTAAGTAAGGTTTAAGGCTGGGGCCTTATAGATACATTCTCTTTACTACAAGAACTGTGTCTATTTATATGAATTTCATCAGGTTAGTGATGTTCTCTCAAAACGGATCCCCTACTTCTTCCCTCGGAATTATCGACAACTTAGGTTTCACCAATAGTGTGTAATCCACCTCCATGTCCTCTTATAATACTCTCAGCAAGCATCACCATAGAGTTATATATCTACAATTCCAAAAACACATCACAAGACTCATATGACAAATATATAATTTTTTTATAGAGATTAAAATCCCCAAAATAATGAACAAGTATTTTCCTCAAGCCCTCCAAAGTGGTCAAAATCATCGTGTTATTAATACCATTAACCACCCAACCCTTATGTCATGGATAAAAAAGGAAAAATTATTCCAAATACAACAACTTCATTTGCACCAATTTAATCACTTGTTGAATCATTTTAAATATTTCAAATTTCAAATTAGGAACTATTTTAAATTCAATTATAGAAGAAAGGAAAATCATTTCAAATTAAACAACATACCCACAACACTTTTTCAATGTGTTCCTAAAGTAATTTAGGTCAAAAAATACACTTGATATCCTACAATGATGAATGAAATTCGACTCTAATTCCATACTAGGCTACGATTATAACATAGAAAAACCCATAAAAATCAATAGCACATCACGCCACAACAACATCACCCATGTTGAAATTTAAAATGGGTAATTAAATTCCAATTGTAGTGGTTCCACTGTGATTCAATTGGGTTTTCTAATACATGGGGTAGATAATCCCATGAATGAGATCATGACCATGGCCTAACTATATCTAGTTTCCAATATAAATTCATCATATAGTTATATAAAATTAAAATAAAATTGGGCCTTGATGTTACATTATAACATCTCGGCCCAAGTGTAACACATTGTTACCCGAAAATGAAATGCTACATGACCTCCGGCACACCACCACATAATCTAGAGGCTAAAAACATGTAATGATGGTCTAATGAAAATAACGGGTAGGCTATACCATATTTATTACATCAATTGAATATTTTATATAAGATATAAAATAGCCAACTGATATAAAATAATTAGAATAATATTGTATCACAATATGAAAAAAACATGAAATACAATGGAAAAAACAAAATAATATATATTCTATGTTAAAGTATGTTCCATGTGTTAATATGAAAAACCCAAAAAACAAAGACACTAAAACATCCATGAATGTACCAAACCATGTTTGGTTCCCTCATCAATGATACATCCCAAACCAGCCATCTAATGTGGGGATTTCCCTTAACATGTCCTACAAGTATGTAATCTATTTATGTAACAATAAAGAAACACATCTAGGGTTTGAGAAAAACATAGTGGGCCACCTCCAACGATGTCTAAATATTAAAATAAATAAAAGTTTTGGTAGTTTTATAAATAATTAACTACAAGAAATATTATAAAAATTTTGCATTTATTCATTAAAGTTTTATTTAACAACATATCACATGGGATCACGAGGACACCCAAACTCAAATCATATATATGAATTCCATTTATACCATTCATAATTCTTATATTAATTCCCTTTTTACCATTATTATTTCATAATTAAATTTCCATGTTACCACTCATACTTAATAAAACATGATTTAATGACATTGTTTCAATTCATAATTTTATAATTTAATTCCATTTTTTGAGAAAAATGATCACAAATTCTCTTGGATTAATCAAAGAAAAGTTATATGATGAGAAATGAAGGATTTTTACACATATCCATATGAAAAAGGGATATGGTGTCATTTAGAACAGTGGATGAGTTGGAAAATATTTTTTTAGAAACCCCTTTATTTGAAATCCCAGTAGCCATATAGTTTGATTCATGGGAAGTGTGGTGATGAAGATGTTCATAGAAGAGATTATACCATGAAATTTAATTCATTTTTCTTCTAGAATCATTTATATGTAAATCTAACCCATTCTTATGACTTTTAGAATAGTTGTGGAATAATATATTAACTAGAATCTACTCCATTATCATTGATGAGAACATTAGAATACCATGATGAGCCCCATAATTTTCTATTCCAGTACAGTGACATGACCACAAGGACCATTAAGGCTATCAACCACATCCCTGGGATGATCTATGAAAATGGATCTATAGCCAAATAGACCTTGTTTTCCCCTATAATCCCCCTATATGTTTCACTATAACCTTCCAGTAATGGGGGCGTCCAAAAAATTCAAAGCTGACATGTGTGATATGGAAGTTACCTTCATCCGTGAGCCACCTAGGAATCATGAAGTCCCAAATTGTGTTGTTGTACTTTTATTTGTAACGACTATTGGTAGTTTGTACTATAGAAAGGATGGTAACAATTCCATATTTAGTGTTGAACATTGGTAGGATATAGATGGATTTGTTCCAACATTTACAAATTCATTGAATAAACTAATCATAAGACACCTTAAAAAAGATCATTGAGATATTTAGAGAGCTAGGAAACATCAATAACAACGAAGAGCATTGAGACAGATTCAGTTTTAGGGATGTGAATGTAAAATTAGTTGAAGACATGCCTCCATAATAAAAAGGTTTGTTTTGCCACTAATTTTTTTCCATGTCCTCCCTGTGATATTTTCATAAGGAACATTTTGAACAAAAAGAGATCCAGTCTCTTTGAAGATTAGTTTCCACTGGAATCTTGTTGAGTGATAGCCCACAAATCATTGTGAATTTGAAGGGTGTCATCCCCATCTTGTTTAGGTATCCAATTAGTTGATGTTCAGTATGAACCAAATTCATGTAGAAGCTTTTCGATCAAAGGAGTCTATTCAAGGACCATTCCCAGATGAGATGATCATCCTGATTAATGAGGTCATTGTTTTCAACTGCTTATGCAATTTCACCTGGATAAATGTCAATGTTTTCATACAATTCATTTTATATTATTCTATGATCAATATCATGAATTTCTGTTCTGACTTGATCAATGATAGAGGCACATGTCCATTGTTTATGCCAATAACCACATGAAAAGTTCATGTTTTCAACCCAATGGGAGTGAGTGATGATTTTATCATACATGAATTTCAAACCATACCAAATAGATGAGTGAAGATAAATCTTTTTTCCTACAGGTAGTTTTAACATGACTCCAGTTCTAGGAAACTCCAGGGTAGCGAATTTTTTGTTAATTAGTCTCCACATTAAATGGCTGGCCAGGATTTGAGGAAAAGACCGATGTTCATGATGCTAATACCTATATGATTTCATGGAAAGCGTCACTTTTTCCATGGTTCTATGATGATTCTTCATTCCATGATACTACCACTCTATCAAAATTATCAATCATTGAATCTTGGATTATAATTACAGATACACATCAATGATACACCATTAAAGAGTAGACAATCATGGAAAACACTAAATGATTAACAAGGAATATGCATCAATCCATTTATAGCGACCTTCCTTTCCAAGATGGAAGGGTTCTTCTGATTTTATACACATCATTTGAGAAGTGTGATGAGTGAGGTTTTACCAAGAATAATAGAACACCATGGTTAACAAAAGGCAATATTACCTCCATCATTACCATGTCATTGATGAGACGAATATCCCTTAAAGCTAAGATATTTTTGACAGAGTAAATAAATGATTTACTCCCATTTACTATTTTTTGTAAGATATTATCATAGTGATGTATATAATTTTTAAGATTGTTGATCTTCCTCCTCTCCCCCAGGGTGAATATGAAAATGTTATTAGCAAAATATAAATGGGAGGGAGTAGTGGTACCTATGGCTTCTTTGATGGTCATCAAGTCAACCAGGTTCACCATGTAAATTATTATCCTTCATTGGTAATTCTATGCAATGGAAAATAAAATGGGTGAGAGGGTGTTCCCGAGCCTCTCCCCATATAGCATGTGAAATATCATTCCAGGGACCCATTGATGATAATGGGAATGTGTGCTGGTGGATGAAGAACCTAGATACATTGAGTGATTTAATTCCATTGTTAACATGCATATTTTCATAATGGAATTTCCTCATTACCATCCTTATTTAATCATACATGACTGTAATCCACCATTAGAATTCATTATTTCAAAATTTAATTTCTTTATTTCAATTCATAATTGTTATAATTCATGACTGAATTTTCATTTTACCATTCATCGTTTCATAATTTAATGTTTATTACCATTCAAAATACATGGATGAATTTCCAGGTTTCAATTCACTATTTAATGTCACATATATCACAATATCACATATATAAAAATGTTTCATGTATCACAACAAACCATTAATTAACTTTCCAATTAATTATTCAAATTTAACAAATTCAAATTAACATCATTCTATTAATTTATTTAATAATTACATAATCACATTGATCCCATTATTTAATTAAAAAAATGAAATAATCACATTCATTTGAATAAATTAATATAGATATTAATTATTTATACATATCCTAATAATTAATTGAAAAAATACAACATCATATTGATTTCATTAAATCAGTAAAAAATTTATTAATCATATCTTTCCAATTAATTAATCAACAAATTAATTGAACATGTTCCTTCCATTAATTAGTTCAAAATATAATTAATCATATAACATAATCTCAGCATCCAAAAAATAAATTCAGTAATTAATTATTAAATTCAAATTACCATGATCCCATAATTAAGTCAACAAATAATTATACAACATCATAATCAATATATCTCAAAAATTAATTCAGCAATTAATTTCCTCAATTCATCCATCTCAATTTTTTATAATTAACTAATTAAGTAATTAATTCCAATTCACAATCCCAATTTCACATATTTAATTCCAAATATTTTTATTATGTAGGAAATATCAGTATACCAAAATTAATTTTACAATATATTATTACATCTATATCAATTAAATATCCATTATTTTATAAATCCCTAAATTAATGAATATACCCAAATAATTATTTCATTAAAGGTAATACACAATCTAATCATACATTAGATATTATAAAATTACATAATCGTACTCAAAATAAAGACTTTGATATTTGATTTAAAGACCACCTACCTTGAAAGAAGAGGAAGCAGTGAAGAAAACCCTATGTCTGTAGTGGTAATCAAATTTTGGATTCCATTATCCTAGAACCAAAAAATCAATTTGAAACGGATTAAGAACAAAATGAATATCTAGAGGGAATTCATTAAATATATAGGTATTGATATCCAATATTTGATGTGATATCGCTTCCAGATCAAAGAAGACTCAAATAAAAACTTCACATGAATATCTAATGTGAAGAGAGAGGTGTATGGAGTGGCATCAGGAAAAGATGATGGTGTATAGAGGAGATTCAATCTAGAAATGATGTGCATGGGTTGGTTGTGGAAAATAATAGATGGTGTAGAATCTCTTTTGAGAAGATGATGTGAGTACAGAGCATTACATGACACTAGTAAAGATTTTTTGTAGTGTTGGTTGTTAGAATTACATGATGTGAGTTTTCATTTTACAACATGTAAAAATATATACACCATTTACATTTTTCCCAATAAATACCATCAAATAATATAAAAAACAATTAATAAATAGTAAGTGTGGTGTCATTTTTGGTCACTTGTGATATTTTTTGACATGTTTTACATGTGATGAATTGTATTTTGTGACATTTCTACACATTGTGAAATGTGTTTATTGGGTGTGTAAATTTTAGAGGGTCTAAAATAACTAAGGCTATTATTCCTAGTAATCCCCTACAAACCTGAACTAATCACAGTCAACGGCATGGCTTACCTTGTTTTTAAAAAAAGTTCACCCTTCTTAAAATTCCTTTAACTAGAAATATAACAAATTCGTACAATAGAGAATATGGGATATTAAATTACCCTCATTTATAATAAATTGATATATATTTTTATTCTATAAAATACTCATGTATATTCTTATTATATCATATATGATTCAATTTTAAATATTTAACAACAATTTACTAATACCACATGATGTGCCTTTTTTGCTATAGAGAAGGAAAAAGGTCCACAAACTTATGTGGAATAAAAATAGAGAAACACAATGGATTCATCCCAAACAAATAGGGACCAATATTTGGGTAATAACCTTATACAAATGAAAAAAATCATTCTATTTTGTGACCATATTGAAAACATCATTTCTGTGTTCTAACTATTTCATTTTTTATGAGAATTATATATATGTATATGTAGATTTTTATATTTGATAACGATTCTATAGTTTTCATAATTTATATTTTAATGTAAATATAATATTTATTCAATATATAGTAATATTTAGAGTCATATATAATGTAAATTTATATAAAAATAAATTATACCATTCATGGAGACGGTATGACATATGTACACTTGATTATTATTTTGACATTATGAATGATGAAAAAATAGAAAAGTTATTAACATTAAACGTTTTGGGAATTATTATTATAAAACATATATAATATTTATATTTTAAATATATCTTTATTTCCATCTATGTAAATATTAAATGAAAAATGAATCACCTCACTTCATGAAGGTGGTATTCAATATGTACGTGTGAGGGACATTGTCTTATTCAATGGGTGAGAAAGTGGTTCAAAATGGTGTTTTCAAAATTAGAAAAACATTACATTATATAGAAGATGATTATATTATTATTTAATGCTCAATTTTATAGATATATATGAGGAAAAAAAATGTAAAAAAATTAATCCATTCAGGCAATTGACTCTCCTTTTAAAAGCCTCTCTTATATCTCCAATGAAGAACCCTACGGTTGTATTTTAGTAAGAAATAAATCTATATAATGTGTATAGGGATGAAAAAGAGGTATTTAGGAAATGTTTTTATGAGATATATGGTTTAAAAGGTTTATAAAATTAATTAAAGAGTTCCCTTTAATAAAGTGGGGAAACGACTCTGCTGGAATAAAAAAAATATAACAATGTCCTTATCCAGAAATATGTTTCAAAATAGTAATTTAATCAAATAAAAATAGTTCATAGTTTTAATATCATAATCTGATTATATTTATACATGATTTGGTTTATTTATAAACATTATTTTTTGTTTAAACCCACTATTAACCAATATTAATGTTTAAAGAGGTAATGAATTTTTAACATTAAAGTGTTATAATTTTAAAAATATCTTAAAACATTTATCATAAATCATTGAGGAATAAAATTCACGATAATTTCATCTCCTACCAATTATATTTCAATATTTTTTATGTTATTTAAATAATTTTTAATTTTATTATTTTAATTAAATGCTATTAATTTCATTTTAAGAACTATTCACATATATTTACTTCAAATCCTACATAATTTCAATGGAATTTTGAATATAATCCATTCAAACATATATAAGATGTTATCTCTATCATAAAACTCATGAATAGTAATAACTCATCCAAATTTTAGCACTTTTATCATTTTTAAATTCACTTACTTTAATTTTCCTTTAATTGTATAAACACTATATTGGTGATATATATCGATTCATGGTAATTACATAAAAATTAAAAATTAAAAATATCCAACCATGAAATAAAAAAAATTATCTTCGAAATAAATTTTTTACTTAATTAGCTAATTATTATCCATATTTAAATATTATATATATATTAAACTTAATATAGTGACATTTTAAATTTATTATTTCAATTAATTAATATAAAGGTAATAATTATAGAAATTTTCTATAAAATAAAAATATATTCAATATTGGGTTGGAAATTTTAAATATCCAATCATGAAATATAATAATGTAATGTTTTATAGGAATTTTAATGCCTTATCCAAATTTTTAATCGCATTTTACATTTTTTTACCCTTACCCGGTTGACAAAAGTATACTATGGATACTATTAATACATTCAATATTTAAAATTTTCCTCTTTTCCGAATATGATCACCCTGATTCGAAATATGGAATCTATCTTTTAGGATTAAATTTCTATAAGTGTTAAAAATAAAAATTAATATAAATTTTAAGTACTTGATGAAAAACATATTTTAGAAAAACTATTCTAAACATTAAACTTGATATACACTCATACACCATTCATATAAAAATATTATAATAATGATAAATATTTGATTTAATTTTCAATTTATAAATATTATTAAGACCATTCATCAATAGTTATTAATTTAATTTATTAAGATAAAATACATTACACATATAATGTAATTTTCTATAAAATCATCTCTTTCATTTATAATTTTTTTTTATTTACAGATGATTACCCATGATTTTAATTTATAAATTTGTAATCCATATATATTTTTGGTTATTTTTATTGTCCTATTAATAACCAAATATCCAATGGAATGGTTACAACTTCCACATTGAATTATAATATATCAATAATATATAACAATTTTTTAAAACTCATTGTTGCATGTATCATTGGTCATCAAGGAAATTAATTTAATTGAAAAGAAATATCTCATAAAATATTAGGGTGTTGCATTAATCCCACATTTAAATGAATTTATACCTTTACTTTCTTCTACCCTGACCTAACAAGTACAAATATCTATATTTCTCCACATCCTCATGTTACAATTTTTCTTCATTTCTAATTCCTATAGGGATCGTTATCTAGGTGACTAGACTTGTTCGACTACATTTTATCATTATTATACTAAAATAAAAAATGATTTTTTTATAGGAAATATCATGATCCATTAAGAAAACCTCTTTTTTTGGTACATGTGATTTTTTAGGTATTTACATATATATGAGAAATACATGGAGAATTACATGAACTTGAGAGACATTCTATGGAAGGGCTATGTATTGAAACAACACCCCTACTTAAACAATAATATTATAGGGGAAAATATACCTTCAGCTAAACATTGATTTCTTTTAGAATATGATAATTTCCCCCCTACGAAAATCCATAGAAATATATTTTCTCTATCATCAAATTGTAGACTTCATCGATGTTTGTAAAAAGAATATTTCTATTTACTATGAGCTTCCCTGATCTGTTGATAAATATATCTATAATTCCTGGCCATTTTATCATCTATCATAGGCCCAAATAGATTGATTTCTCCAAATTCATCCCATCACGTTGGAGTAATGCTCTTCCTTCCATATATAGAATCCTAAGGCACCATCTCAATTCTCGACTGAAGTACATTATTATAAGAACATATTACTAAATATATGTGTTGATACAAACCACCATTTATATATATCGACTATGATCTACGAATATCCTCTACGGTTTTAATATTTCTCTCCTGAACACCATCTATATGGTGATAATAAGAAATATTGAAAGTCAATACTCTACCCAGATCATGTAGAAGTGTTTTCATGAACATTGGGGTAAAACATTGATCCCAATAAAATATAATATAATATGGTAGTTCATAAATCCTTACAAAATAATTAAGGTATATCATGGAAATATGATAATGATATAAATAATACTTCATAAAATGAACTATGATGATTTTATAAGGTGATATCCAATATCCCAAATAGCTTTATGGAGCTTAGATATTTTGGGAAGTCCAATGACATAAGAGATTTTGAGGTTTTCCCATTTCAATTATAGTATGTATAGTTGAGGAAACATACAATTATACTTATATGTCACTACCTTCTCTTACTAACATATAATGAATCAAAATATGTACACATTAATTTTTGTCTTTATGTTTTCCCATTAGTAATTCTCTGTCAGATCTCTGTACATATTCATAAATCCTTGATTAATAAAAATTATAATCTATGAGGCTTACCAAACATCTCATTCTTCATGTTTGGTAGGAATAGAAACATACATGATTCTAAAACCTTATCACTTGACCCCAATCAAGGTTGATATCTACATTGGTTTTTACCTTCTTTTTCAGTTCCAAATATTTCGTGTATGCGTCTTTATTCCATACATATATTTTTGGTCGAATACTCATTTGAAAATGATATGATTTCTCCCTAGACTTCATAATTTCTAGATCCATTCAATGTATATATAGGCTTGCTGGATATATTGAGTTCCTTGTCATCAATAATCATGCATGGAAACTTAGAATCAAAGAATAAATCCCATTATTAATGTACTATAACATATTTTTCAATGTATTATTTTTAAATATTATATGAAATAATTTAGCAACTATAAGCTGAGATGGTGTGTGATTCCGAGACATGGTGTGCCCGAGACATTTTATTGAAATAAATTTATATTTTAATTGTAATCACTTGATGTTTTCCTAAAAAAGGAGAAGAACACATAAATAAATTTCTATATTAGAAATATGAGGGTACTATTGAGTTTGGATTAGTGGTTCAACCCTAGTTGTGACCTAAATCGGGTCTGCATAAGTTATCTGTAGAAAAAGATACCAATGATGTAATTGTAAATAAAATAAATAAATAAAATTAAATAATTTTTATATCCGAATAACTCGTTAATGGTGACACTAATTAAAAATATTATACCATCATTGAGTTTTTAATGTGTTTAATTCCCTAGGAATGACTTATATTTAGTTGGTGAGGGTCTCATGTAAAAAATCACAAAAAGGACATGATCGCCATTAAATAATTTAAATAAAAAATTATTTTGATGACTCAATTATTTCCTTATGAAATTTCCTTATCTAAAAATCCCAGGCTTAGCCACATAACCCTAGGAACACTAGAGAATTTCTAGGGAGAGGATTTGAGAAACCTCTCAAGAAAGAGATGAAGGAATCACTGATTGATGATCGATGAACACAATTCTTTACTGACCAAGGATGGTGAAACAATGATCGATATTATCATAGAGAGATCTAAATAAATGTTAGGATGCATTATTTTTAATTTCATTCTATTTTAATGAATTTAACAATGATTTTTTACAAACCAAATAACATATTGATCCACCATAAGATCATAACCTTGTGGGATGGGAGTCATTTCAATTGGCTTTATTGGGAGTTAGATCGTGTAAACGTTTTTTTAACTAATTCAATTTTCGTTCTAACTGAATTGAACCATTATTAAAACTGAAATCGATAGGTCCCTGATCCTATTATTATATTTATTCTCCCCCTTTTCTTTGTTCTTCATGAGCGTGCATTGCATGGAACATGACTCAAAATATCCCCATCAATGGATTATTACACACATGATTCTCACCACAACGATACGATATCACAAATCTGGGATAAACATGACAAGAATGTGGTATGAATACAAACATGAAGTGATTCAGATAATGGTGGATCTATAAAACTGTGCTCATTGAAGATCTACGTCATAATGAAGAACAAAAATTTTAATCCACTGTGTGACCAGATCAGAAGATGAAATTCATTAATTGGTTTATGGAATGACTGAATTAGGATAAATATTAAGTTTCCAGGAATTAAATGGTCGGAATGGTGGCTGGTGAAATGGATGAAATGATTAGAGCATGAAGAAGGTATTCTTGAAAATCCCATGCTACACGACGTGTAATCCAAGATTACATTGCGTGAGGGGAACCCAGAGCATCAACAAGGGTTTCATGTATGAGATAAGTATAACATGGTGATTGTCCCTATATACATGGAATGTGGTCTCTCTTGGATAACTTGGTGTATACATGGGTAGTACACATACATCGGGTGGATTATACATGTAGCCTACAGAGTGTGTACCCCACCACCCGACTTGGCTTGGACTATTTACACGGTCTACCCAATGTACTAGTTCTCTTGGAGGGACACATGGTTTTAAACTATGAACTAGTGCATGTATAGTGTAAACGATTTGACATCAGATGGTAGTACATGGCATGTGACCCTTCTACATGATGTGTACCCATCATATAGACAACATGTTTTAAAGGAACAGGTCATCGTACATAGGAAGTAACTAGTGTCTATGGAAGTGATTTGTAGAACTACTACATGTTGTGTGATAACTTTCTACATGGATTAAATATCTTTTTACAGTGTCTCATGAACATGTATCCTTTGATTTCATGCCCTTGATCGTTTTGTAGACGGTTGGATTGAATCATCGACCAGTCATCGGTGAATGATCCCATTAGCTAAAATTCATTGGTAGAGTCCTTTGAATTTCACAAGAGTCCAAGTGTGGGGTCCTATATACTTCATAATTTCCTAGTGAGAGTCCCTAGTACTGATGTAACTGATCTGAAAAAACATCGACACTCGACCTAGTGGGTTAATTCCTTTTGAGTTTTTGGTATCACACAATTTCCCTAGTTGTGGCCCACATCTTCTTTATCGTATCTATCTATTATGATCTATCATTTTATCTCACCATTCATATCAATAATTTTATCCATATCATGATTGTTACTGATTAACAACACCTCCCACACATACAACATCAGGTCTACCAATCTCCGATGTCTACTCACTCAGATGAGTACTTTATGAAATCATCTAATTGAATTCTTATTATTGGTTTGTGGTTGTTGAAATATACCTATAGACTATGTGTCATAGACTGGGTGTATCAGGATATTATTATTCTTGTTTTTGAAATATACTTTAATATATGTTATTGTACGTTCCATTGTGATTTTCATTGTTGTTTTGAGGTGTCCTACTAAGTATTTTTATAATCAAACATGAACATGATTTTCCTGCATGTGTCATGTCTTCAAATGATTAGTTATATATTTATGGAGTCCTAGGTAGACCAAGACCCGACAATGAATTGGGATATTAGATAGATAATGTGTTCCTATAGATATTGACATTAGTCCCAATACCTTTTTCTTACAGATTCGACTTGTGGTTACAAATTTATTTTTTTGGGATTGTATTTGAACCTGTTTCACATTACATTAAATTCATGGGGTACTATGTTGGTTGGGATATAGTGGAATGTATGAATTTGTTTCTTTTTGGTTTTTATATTTCATAATTTTTTGGGATTTGAGATCATTGCATGTGTATAGGTAAACAATCCCATAGTTGTTTTATGCATACTCAGTGCTAGTCACTAGCCCATGCCCTATTAAAGGTTAGATTGGGGAGTCATGAAAAGAACCCCACTAAGACGTGTCATGATAGGGTAGTTTCAGATAGGCCTGTTCTACATTAGGTTTGAGAGGATGTGAGATTGGGTTTGGGGAAACATTATTATTTTTTGGTTGGATTTCTAGATAGGGACAACAGTATTCGTACGATGACCGATGTATCCATACTCAAGGACTCTAATATAATTTATTCCATTTTTTATCTTGAGAACACTAGATTCATGGAAAATAATAGTACATGAATCATATAGAAAGGTGTTTTGGTTTTTATGATCTTCTGGAGTAAGCTATCTATATATACACTTTCACAGCGGTACATATTGATTTATATGATTTTTTCATGATGCATACAAGCGAGAATTTAGTAGAATGATAATGAGGATGACCCACTCATTATCTTGGATTTGATAAAGGGACTAGTTCCTGAGATGTTACCTTCAGTTTGTGTATCATCCAAACCCACACCTGTGGAGTGTCACATAGTACCAACAATACCAACAGATGAGCAGCACATGTGGAGTGCACTTCATTAGTTTCACTAGTAAATACCCATCGGGACATAGGGTGAGAACAAAAAATATGTATATGAGGATTTGATTAAAGTGGTAAAATGAGTTTTATATCTAGTTAGGATGCCAGTAGATAAGATAATGGACTTTCCTGAGAGACTTATTTAAATATCAAAAGGAAAATGGTGGATTTTAGTTACCTGATCTTATAATAGGGATACATTTTCAGAGTAATTTTTTGAGAATAATTTTAGCGAGGAGTTCTCATAATAAAAGTTAAGGGTTATGTATAACGAAGATTTTCTAAAGCTCTAGTTGGATGAAAATATGATATCTGATTATTTATCGAGACTTAAATGACTTCTCTAGATACTCGATAAATATGATCCACTATCAGACTACATGGATTAGAACATCGAGTGAGGTCTTTTTAGAGACATCTGATACAGAATTACTTCTCTATGAATTCCTACCTATGTTGGGGTGATAGTGAAAGCCATGGCAGTTGAGAGTTCCATGGATGAGCATATACAACATGTAGTAATTATTTTTGGGAAGTACATATTAGAGATCATAGAATTAGGGAATGGATTTAGGTCTAAGAGAACTATACATATGATACACTACAAAAGGATTACCCATGATAGAGTAACTACAGTTCATAGATCATGGGGTCCGTCTAGTTATCCCATAGAAAGGAAATGTTATTCATGTGGAGGCATGAGAAATATCACTCAAAATTGTCCAACCCACCATACATCTGACAGGGAGATAGTGGATGGATGATTGAGGAAGAGAAATTGATTGAATTACGCATAACCACAATGAAGAAGATACGGTTATGGATCTGGGAGAGGAGTAGGAGGTGGTAGAATCTTTATACAAGTTAACACCACAACCACCACAATGTGTTCTACTCTAGGCTCAGGGAGCTGGTGGATAGGGGAGGGGACAACTACATGTGGTTGAGGAATATAACCAAGGGTCACTAAGGGTGATCTGTTGAATTGAACTTCACGCTTGCAGACATCGACTGGAGAATACTCAGGGATCATAAAATAATGCCAACTAATTGTAATGACCCTTTTAGATGAGAAAATTGGTTGGAACCTCTTGGTGGAAATGTCGAAGCTTTATGATTCCATTCATGGAATGGATTGAATATCTAGAATCCATGACCAGATTGACTGTTTAATGAAAATGGTACAGTGTGTCTGTAGAGAAGGAATGGGGTTTTTTTTGGAGAAAAGGAAACACAGGAAGCATATGATGGACTCATTCATAGAAGGGTGTAACCGATTAATCATCAGTTTCCTAGCACTACCATTTGTTTTGTGTATCTTAAGAGTTTCTATTACCTAGTAGAAGTGGTGGAGTACAAGGATGTATTACCTGAAAATGCTCCACGATTACCTCCCTATTAGAACTTATAATTTTACTTTGAATTATACCATATGAAAATACTGAAATCATCACCAGCATATTAGATTGATCCCAAAGATCATTATAAGAAGAGATTTCAACTTGAGTACTTATAGATGATTGGACTTGTGAGACCCAATGTTTCACCCAGGGCAGACCCAGTTTATTTTTCAAATGGGAATAATTGAGATTGAGGTTGTGTGTGCATTACTGGTTCTTGGACCAGGTGACCATAATGAACATGTATCCACTACCAAAGTTAGATGACCATATTTATTGGTTGAGGCGGTCATGATGGTTCTTGAAGGTTTACATTAGATCAATGGTTTTCCAATATGAGATAGGGTTTGACATCCACTAAAATATGGGGTTTAGAAGAATATTGTATAAATTATTTATTCACATACATTGAATTAATAACATGGGCGTGGTGTCCGGATGTGGACGAAATAGATTTTTTCGTATGATTCATTCCATTTGAGACATCATGATAAGAAGCATGTGACTCGTGATATTGAGTTAGCAGTGGTAGTCTTCACATTGAATATGGGGTGACACTAGTTGATGGATGAGCAATTTATAGTCTAGTCCAATGAAAAGACTCTCGTGTATATCTTCAACAATAAGGATGTGAAATTGTGATATATGTGATGGCTAGAGTTCCTCTAGGATTATAACATTGATTCTCTCTAACTCCTGGGAAGGGGAATATGGTGGATGATGCTCTCAATAGGAGATCTAATTCACAGATGATGAATGATGCATCAGAGTAGTTGGGCTCATTGTAGATATCTGTTGTGGATAGAGATAGATTATCATATGTTCGGTCGATGGCCGGTACCACTACACTCGTATAATGAGCTAGTGATACACAACATGAATAAAATGACTGTGAGACTCTACTTGATTAGATATACACAAGGCATGTTTTTAATAAATATTAGAAAGGTAGGGTTCAAATAATTATACTCAAGGGATGCATAACAATATGAGTGGCATTGCAGGAGGAGGTTATATGGAAATTTAATACTTACCCTTTTGTGGTATATCATGGGGTTGAGAAAATTTACCATGAATTACTATGTCTATTTTGTGGCGAGGAATCATAAAAGGAGAGGTAGAGTTCAACTATCAATGAATCATGTGTCAGAACAATAAGGATGGTCGCTAGATCGTAGCGAGTTTAGATCAACACTCTTGAGGTATTGGAATGGATGTAGAATGGGATATTGATGGAATTCATGATTGGTTTACCACATATGTTTAGCAGACACGATACCATTTCTGTGATAATTGACCAACTTCTTAAGTCGACCCACATCGCACCTATCAGAGAGAGGATTCTAGTAGAGAGAACATGTAGTCGTGGAATTCAAGAGATAATAAAACTCCATAGAGCTCAATCGACTATTGTTTCAGATAATGATGATAATTTTACATCCCATTTATGGAATGGATTAAATGAATAATTTGGAATGTAGTAACATGTGATCAATGTGTTTCCCCAAATGGCAGATGGCCAAAATAAAAGGACCATTCAGGTTCTAGAGGAAATGCTATGAGCATTCCTATAATACATTCCCTATATTTAGGATGATCACCAATCACTTATGTAGTTTTTGTACAACAATAGATAACATTACACCATTGGTATGGAACTATTCGAGGCTTTGTACTGGGTGACCCTTCAGGTCGCCACTTTTCTCGATTAACCCATGATAGTCATCACTTATGGGCCAATATTTGTTGTGACATAATATATATAGTGTTAATATCATCCAAAAGAATATGTAGACTACCCATATATTTCAAATTTCTTATTCTGATAGGTAGTGGAGGCCTTTGGAGTTTGAAGAAGGTGACCATGTATTCCTTCGAGTTTCACCATGAATGGGATTTTAGAGATTTGGAAAGTGAGGATTGTTATCTTTGATGTTTATTAGAAATTTTTAATTACATTCTAAAGCTGGTAAGGTGGTTTCCCACTTATCTATAACTTTGTAGTTAGATCGGGCACAAGATGTCTTCCTTATGCAGTAGTTGAGGTGGTACGTGCATGACCCAGTGCACATCATTGGTTGGGGAGAGCAGGACATTGAGGATGGAGTGAATTTTTCTGAGTGCCCAGTGGCGATAAAGGATTAGTATGAGAGGATCATTCATTGGTGGGATATTCCATTAGTATGTGTCCGGTTGAAGTATGTGAATCTCTAAGAGAGATAATGGGATCAAGAGGATCATAATTATTTCTTAATACCCACATCTTTTTACTAGCACATATTATGGATTTTTGGGGACTTAAATCCCAAAAGTGGGGGTAATTTAACATCCCATATTTCTTTGTATAATATATTTAAATTTTATATGGATTAATTTTGAGACTAGGCCCCAAGATGGCTTGAGATTTCGAGGCACATTGTGCCAGAATCAATTGCATGAAAATAAGAAATTTTTAACAGCCTCAAACACATCTTTACTAAAAAATTAATAACAATTAATTAGATGCCTAGATTAGAAATATGATGGAACATTTGAGTTTGTAGTAGTGAATTTACCAACGAAATTTCCTCACTTTGGTTGGGGCAGGTCGTCTGTAAAAAAAGTCACAAAGGATGTAATTGTAAATTATTTAATTAGATGAGATTGTTTTATTTTTAATATACCAATAACACATAAATGGTGACATGGATTTCAATTATGAGACCACCATTTAGTTTTTAATTTGGTTTTTTCTTCAAGGAACGACTTATCATTATTCGGTACGGGTCTTCTATGAAAAAACTCGAAAAACACATGATCATCATTAAATAATTTAAATGATAAAAATATGATGTTGACATTGTGATTTTATTTAAAACTATCCTTACGTATAAATAACAAGGTTTTTTACATAACCCTTGAAATTCCATATACTTTTAGGGAAGTGATTTGTTGAAACATTTCAGGTAAATGGAAATAGAATCATAGATCAACGATAGATGAATGCCTTTCTTGTCGGATCTCAGCAATGAAAATGAAACAGTGGAAAATGTTGTTAGAAAGTTAACCAAATCAATGGTAGGATGTATTATTTTGGATTGCCTTTCCCATTCCTCAATTAAATGATGATTATGTATTATGAAATGAATATTTGTATCGGTAGTTCGATCGTGTCCTTGTGGGATGAGCTTCACTTCTATGGGATTTTTTGGAGTATTATCTTGTGATTATTTGTTGACTAATTAGATTGAGGTTATAATTAAAATTATGCAAGATAAACAAAAACATAAATTGAGGACAGCACCCCTGGTTTTATTTATTCTTTTCTCTAAATATTCCTCATTCATTATGGGCGTTCTTCACTAGGTCCATGACTCAACAAATCCTGATCAATCGATCATTGCGACCCTGATTCTTGGTGCATTGATCTGATATCACAATTTGGGGATCATCATGAATCAAAGGAGGTTCTATGATATAAAATATTCAATTAGGATGATAGAGTATCCCCAAAAACATGTTCTTTAATGTTATTTATTTGAATGAATAATGAAAATTTTAATCTGTTGTGCGATGAGATTATAAGAGGAAACAAACTATTTGGCTGATGGCACAACCGAACATAGACGAATCTAGATTTTTCTGGAAATGTCTGTCTAAGATGGTGTCTGAATCAATGGGGGAGAATACCAGATCATGAACCATGGATTCTAGAAATTCATTCACTACACGACATGAAATATTGTATTATAATTTGTGTGCCCCCTACCCCTAAGTAGTGAATATGGTTTTGGGTATTAGATATGTATCACACAAAATGTGGATCTTCCTACATAGTGTGTGGTCTATCTTGGATAACTCGGCATGTATATTGGATGTACATGGACAAGGGTTGACTACATTTCTTATACCCCACCACATTACTTGACATATGCCTTTTACATGATGTACCCTTTGTACTAGTATACAAGAATAGACACACGGGATGACGTCCTATGCTAGTACATAGATATAGTACATGAGTGGACCCTGTATCGAAAGACCAGACATGTGATCCTTCAACACAGCATGTAGCCATAATCTACATGTAATTTTATTAAGACATGATCTTTTGTACATGGGTATTACCTGGGGTCATGGAAAATAATGTGTGGCACTTCTACATGCATTGTACCCTTATTCAGTGTGGATTGAATTTCTTATCCACCACATCCTTGAAAATTTTCATAATGGATCATACCATTGATCGTTTCCCAAATGGTTACATTGACTCTTTTCTTTCACAAAGGAGTTTAATCCCTTCATCCGGACATCATGTATAGAGATATTGGATTCCCCTAAAATCCCCAAAGTGGGATAATCTATTCATCATTGTTCCCTATGTAGAGTATTTGGATTTGAAGCGACCAATTATACATATTGTGGATCCTCCACATAGTGTGTTAATAAATATGGATTTGTTGGTATCACACCCTACACTTGGATGTGATCCTTATTTGTTGTATCATTTACCTCCCTTCTGATCTAATAGTGTATCTCTCTCAATTTAGAATTATCTGTGTATCTCTTTCAGGATTGTTCATGGAGAACATTAATTCTCGGATGGACATCATCTAGAAAATTGGACTCAAGATTATGTTATCTTGTATGATTACTTCGTTGAATCATTGAACATCAATCCTTGTGCATGTATGTATTAGTTGTCTCTTACATCTAGACTGTGTTTCTTGGATTGAATATATCTAGATATTCATATAAATTCTTAGAAATATAACTATGTAGAGATGATTGTAATTTATTCTGTGAATTTATTTCTAGTTTCAGGGTGTCCTATTGAGTATTCAAATACTAACCATTGCATTATATTTTCTTGTACATATCATGTCTTATGGAGATGAGCAACCGTTTTACATATTACTAGGAAAATAAGGACCATACAATGCATTGTGAGATCAAGAATTTTGAAGTATTCCCGTATTTATATATAGAAATACCTATACTTTATTCATATATGTTAGACATAAGGATAAAAATAGGTTTTGGTGGAGTTGTATTGGGCCTAGTTTCAACCTAATTTACTTTCATGTCATACTATTTTGGTTGAGATTTAGTTGTATGCTTGGATTATTTTCTTAATGGTTTTTATATTTAATAATTTTGTGGTATCGGAGATGAGTTTGTGCATATAAATACATAGTAAATGACTCCCATTTTATTGATATAACTAATCATTCATAGTCTCCTGCAACTAGACAATTGGAGGATGGCTTGGGGAGTCGAAAATTGTGCCCAACTGAGAGAGGTCATGAAAAATCACATTCTCAATGTGGTAATATACAGATCAGTTATAATCATTAATAAACACTGAATGTCTTTTATGAGGAATATTCAACTATTTTTATGTGAATATATAATTTAATCATTTATTATTAGTATATATATATCTTTTATCTAATGAATAGTCCTCTATATTTTTAATGGAAATATTACCATACGAAACTCCAAATCATTATTCCATTATGTTTTCCTTTAAAACATCAATTTGTTTAAGGCATAACCTTTAACCATATCATTATTCTTGAGGATGAATCCAAGTACATTCTTCATTGAATCATAGTAGATAAGAAACCATCTAAATTATAGGGTAGTGTAAGCACATGTTCACTGAACAACAATCATTTTAGTTCCTCAAAATAATCTGCACATTCTTCTATTCAAAGTATCATGTATCCTTTCTAAGTTAGCATGGTGAGAATATCAGATAGTTGTGTTAAATTTTCCAAAAACATCAATAATATGTAGCCTCACCAAGAGAACATTGTTTCTCATTCATTGTGGTGGTTTTAGGACAATATTAAATAACATCCATCATTAATGAATCAACTGATATACCTATTACTGATATTATATTTCCCAAAATTGAATATTTAAATAAAAATATTCAGTCATTGTAAATATTTTCATGCAAATTATTTTTATGTAAGGTCATTAGTATAATTATAATGTTATCTTAAAACTATTCTTTTCTCCTTTTTTATATAAGAATATCATCTATAAAAACTACCAAAAACTAATCATGTTAACATATATTGAATCTATTAATTAAATCCTTAATGATAATAGTTGTAATAGTAAACCATAATGGATTCACTATACACTCTTATTTTATATACCTAAAATTAAATGTTTTCTTCCCTATACGATCCTTCTTGCCCCTCAATTGATGATATGTAGAAATAACTCCAGTCATAAAAAATTATTGGGAACCATTTAATTGTTCAAAAAGTCAAAAATATGGGGTTTAAGATATATTTTACTGATAGTGATCATGTAATGTTATAAATATTCATTGTAGAGTTTAATTGATCCATCATACTTATTAATCATCAAAATAGGTGAAGCAGAAGGTGATTCAATTTTCCAAATGAATTCATTTCCATTATTCTCCTAGAGTTTCATCTTTAATTCATACAACTCAATTAAAGAAAATATATATATGTACTCCTTGAAATAATTGTATAACTAGGTATGAGGTATATTGAAGACACAACATCACGATTTGGTGGAAGAATATGAAACTATTTTTTCGTAAAATCAAATAATATCCTGAAAATAGTCATATCATTGATTTTGTATTTCTCTCTAATAACATGAGATAAAAACCAATTTTAAATTGGAACCAAGACACATATAATGGATGTGATTTATATTATAAGAGAATATTTTTTAACAAACTGATATACAATAATATGTTTTTTTGGAATATCAAATTCTACATATTTTTTTAAAAAAATTTGTTGGATTTAGGTAATGAAATCCAAAACATTCTAAAAATTGAATTAAATTAATATATGGGGGGATTAATGAGTTCGTCATAAATATATTTCCAATAAATATAAAATGAATAAGAAGAATGGACTTGATATGAGCTTATCACACCATTATGTGTTTTCACAACAAATTAAACATATAATTGTAAAGGTAGTATTGTGATATCCTTAGAAAATTATTTTTTTATATAAGAGTGGGTAGATCCTAAATATATTAAGACATTATCCTTTCTAGAGATGATGGTAGGTGTACCATTAACCATATCATTGTTTTATTACTAATATATAATAGTGTCAAATGAAATTTCCCATCGTATCTAGACTTATATAGTATCTAATATCAATCATCATCATTATCCATTGGGTTACAAAAAAGTTTAGCATAATTCACATACTCATATCATTTGAATAACTGGTGTTTGGTCGGGGGTGGATTCATTAATTGGTTCTTTATCATTATCATTAAAAAAATTATTCCCATTACATTTGAATTCAATTTCATAATGATATTCCTTTTAGCACGTAAATTATTTACTAGGCCCATTAATAGAATTTCATCAATTTCCGTTTCCACGTGTCGAGCAAAATTGACTGATCATCTTCCTCCATCAATTGCTTTTTTTATGTGATTATATTTAGAATTGAGAAATTAATTTCATAATAAAACAATGAGATTGATGGGTAATGACAATATCCATATCCACCATGGAAGTACATTGAATGATTTCTTATTAACTATTGAATTACATTATGGATAACCCCGTTTTCATACATGGTCATAAGACATAAAAGAATCGATCAATCTTATATTATGGTTCAATGGTAATTTCAAAAGCATACCACACATGTATGGTATAATTTCTAACATATACACAAATGGATTCAATATCCTTCCCCATTATCTCTAGGAATTCCTTCTACATTTACATATGATGAATATGTGGAATGTACTAGTGGAAAACTTACATGCTAAACACATATAACCCAATGGAGTCAATTTCGTCATGTTTCCCAATGCTCTTGATGAGATTCCACAATTAATATTCCTCAACATTCATATGATATATGACAAAACTGAATTTTTTATGCTATTAACACTCTATAACAGAAAATATCATTTCAATGACACTGTACCTTTTTTCATAAACGAGTAGATCAAGAGATTTACTACAATAATGATGAAGGTCCTTAATGTAGGACTCAATAGAATGTTGTTCCGCCATTTCAAATGGCATCTGTCATTCAAATAATTAAAAATAGTTTATAAAAAATATAAATTAACATAAGAATATTCCCAGGGAGTGTCAAACCTGGTGTGAAATAAGGATGAATCATATTGAACTATAATCAAGGATGGGATATATAATGATTCTTTCTATAAAACTGAAAAAAATTTGTTACCAAAACATAGGATATTATCCTATACATAGGATTACCTTGAGGGTTATCAAAAAAAAATTCATTATAGTTTCCAAATTTAACTAAAAATTATCTAATACTAACTATAGGTACTTATACTTTTCATACATAGATATCAGATCATAAAAGATGAATATTCATTCCATATAATTTTAATCCATGATAGAACAATATATGTTTATTATATTTGAAAAACATGGAAACATAAAAAAGTGGTTAACAAGAGATCTAAATAACATCCCACATAGTATTTCATAGCTATCACACTTATAACAAATATCTTATATTATACCTATTTTAATAATATGGGTAATGGAAAAATAAGAAAGGGTGAGCATAGATGATTAGTAATGATAAATAAGAGATATATCAATGATAAATTTAGAATAATATGATAATAATAGTTTTCTAACAAGATATTAACACATTAAAATAATAAACAACATATCCTAGATCATAATCATGAATTGTGGAATGATTTTTGACATTTCATAAGATATGAATCCTAAAGGAATCGATGAACATGAACAATGAATATATGCCATCGGAATAAGATCATGTCATGAAAGAGTGACATAAATTATTGCATGATCATAATAATATAAATATTATATAATGGAAACCCAACAAGATATTTATAATGAGTTAATCTTTGTATAATCACACCCATACTTATTTCATGCATTGGATTACCTCATGTGTACCCTATTGTTTAAATATTGTTATAAAAACATGTATAACCTCTTATTTCAAGATTAGGATAACCTCTCATGTACCCTTTGATCTCTTAGAACATTAGTCATTGTACAATTAATTATATAGATATATAATTGTAGGCTGACCTAATATATAATCATATATACATTCATACGTATGATACACGATCATAATAATACTCATAGTATCATAACTAATGGAAATGAAACTTTATCTCATTAAATTGACTTGATCACACCTAAACACCATATATAGAATGAAGAAAGATTTAAACATTAAATAATATCCCTAGTAATGAATAATTAACATCAAAAGATGTTTTTATAGATGAAATTTTCTTTTGAAATATCAATTGAATATTTGAGGACAAAAATATCATTTTTATTTTTAAATCGTATGTTAGAATCTTAGAATTTAAAAAATATTTAGAGAATAATATTCTTTTTGAATGAAAATAGAAACTTGTTATGGAAGCATCAATTCTATTTTTGATCTTGATGATGGGAATTTATATTAAGGTCTTGTATGTTAAAACAATGTTTACATTCACATTTTTTATAAATAGTCAAAAAAACATTGTTCAAAAAACAAAAAAATAATCCAATTAATTTTTAATGAAAAATTGAAACATGGTTAAAAATTACTTCATAAAATCATATGGTAATATAAAAAACATAATTTATAAAAAATTTAGAAAACATGGGAATTTAAGGAATCATATTTTAGAATATATAGATAAATAACGTCATTTTTCCAAAAAAATATTCTTTGGTTCCCATATATACATAATGCGAGGATAATAAAAAAACAAGAAATATCACAAAATAACCAAAGGAGATTAAAATTCATGTGTTTTTTAATATATAGGTCAAAAAATTATATCATAAAATAAATAATTAGGAATTCTCTCGATAATCCATGTTATTTAAATATAAATAACTTACCTGAAGATTTAATTTCATTTAAAGCACTTTAACATCCTATATAAAAAATTTATTTTAATTATATGTATATTCGAATGTATTATCCATAATTATAATATCATATATGATCCCCTTATAACATTTTTAATCCCATTTATTTATAAATAGTTCTCCAAATCATCATTTCTGTGTGTTAGCTATTTTGTTTTTCGTTTGAATTTCGATTTTCTATTTCTAATACATGTACATTGATTTTGGTTTAAACATATATATAATATTAATAATGATATAAATACAATATATATTAATTATATATCTCTACATTTATAAATGATAGTGATAGAAAATGAATTACACCATTCAAGTTGTTGATACTTTGTACACACATAAGAATGTTGTTTTCACTTCTCAATGGATAGAATGAAAGAAAAGGTAAATTGTTGTTTAAATCTAAATAATTATTGTATTATATATATATAATAAATATTTATGAAAACTACCTATACTAAACTCCGCCTAAAATGGAAATGAAAAATTAATCACATAATTTCATGGAGGTGGGTGACCATAAGTACATGTAAGAGACGTTATTGGTTTTCAACAGATTGGAAACTAGGATGATAATGATGGTTTCATAATAAAATATTATTTAATTATATTTAAGACAATAAAATAATTAATTTGTTATCAATACCACATTTTTTTAGGAAGTAAATGAAAAATTTAAAAATAATGTTATCGATTAAGGAGACTACCATTTCACTGCAAGAAGTCCTTTAGATACCCTTATAATGACCCAAAGGTTGATATTTTATTCAAGACCAATACCTCTATAATATGGAAAATAATTTTTTGAATGGATTTATGTGTAATTTTTTATATTTTATGTTTATTAATTTGTCATGGATGATATTGAAAATAATTTTCCTTTTATAATGGAGTGAAATGTCACACATTAAATTATAAAAAATTTAAAAATATATTTATTAATTTTCATGAAAAGTGATTGAAAGTATATATAGGATCAATTTAGAATATAAAATGGTATAAATTTCATCATCTAATGAAATATATCCATATTCTTCTTTCATTTAATTATTATAATTTTCTTTAACCACATGGTTAACTAGTTTTAATCATAACAATGGTAATGAATTTTTAATATTAAATGGGTATTATTTAAATTATATATTAAAAATTTGACAATAAATGAATATGTGTGGAATTTTTAGACCTTTTAATATACTGATTATTAAATTTCAATATTTTTATCTCTTTAAAATAATTTGGTTGAAAATTTTTATCCTAAATTAATAACTTCACTTTAAGAACTATTATCAGAGTTTGACCATGAAAATAACATTACAAAGAATCTAATTTGAATATAAATCATTCAGAAATATAATATATGTTATTAAAAAAAATTATTTTGTTATAACTATTCATTCATATTTTTTCAATTTTATTATTTTTAATTTATTTTTTTATGTATTAATTGACTAAAAACTATATCAGTGTTACATGTGAGTTTAAATTAATTTTTTTAGTCACTAAAAATCAGAAATAAATTTACATGAGCAAAAATAAATTGATATTTTATATAAAAATTTATAACTAAACGTATCCACGTTTTATACATATGATTTTTTTACAAATATTAATTTCAAGATACTGACATTTTTTACATGATTTTTCAAGTAATTAATATAATGGTAATAATTAATGAAATATGGAATGAAGTTGTAATATATTCTATAATTTGAAATAATTATTATAACTACACTTATTAAACATAATAAATTAAAATTTTAGGGTAATTTTAAATCATTATCACATTATTTTAAAACTAATTTTTCCATTATTCCCATTGGTGATATAATTGTACTCTTTTTAATATTCATATTGACCAAAAATAAATGGATACTAATTAAAAAATATAATCCACCGGACACTAAATATGAAATATATTTCTCAAGATTGAATTTATATAATTGGAATAAATTCACTTTAAAAAATGTGATCAAAATAAGATGAAACATATTTTTTATTAAAATAAATATTTTCCATAAAACATCATATATACTCATATCTAATGCCTTCAAAAAAATATTATATATTTTTTAAAACATTTTATTGAATCTATATTCTATAAATATAATAAAATTAATTCATAAATAGTCAATAATTTAATTTATTAACATAGAAACACATTACACACAATTTTTTTAAAAAAATAGCTGTTTTATATTAAAATTCTTTATTCATGTGATAACTAATGAATTTTTTTATAGATGTATACTCATTTTATTTTTCATAATTTAGTTATTAATATTCATACAATCTAATACAACTTTTAAGTGATAACTATTACATTAAATAATAAGACTTCAATTGTATATCGCTATTCATTTAAACTCAGTATTTTATGTGTCAAAACATATCAAAGAAAATAGAATTTATTTTAAAATGATATATATTATAAAATCCTTGGGTGTTAATGAAGATTATTTAATGCACTTATATTATATGAATTCAACTCCCTATAAAACTTACGCGCAAAGAAATCATAGTATATATTCCTAAAAAAATTGTTTCATAATTTTCTCACATATACCAATAATGGTATTTTGGTCATAAAATATTGAATATAGTAAATATACCTCTATATACATTCATAGATCATTGAGATTAATTAATTTCATTGTCAGACATCCCCATAAAATTACCTCTATAACTAGTTAGAAGTAGCCAAAATGGTGGATAAATTATATTTTTTGAGAGTCAGGATTGGGGGTCCTAATAATAATGCCATCAATTATAAATCAGAGACCCTTAAAAATATCAAGTCTAAAAAGGATGATAAAATTTTATATTCCTCATTAATCTCACTTTTGATGAACATTCCAATATGAAATATACCCAATATTATATGATAATACATAGTATTTATGGATAAAATGGTCTTACTATAAATATATTAGAAAACCCCTTTTTATAATTAATATGCAATTCAAATTGACCCATTAAATTCCTATAAAAAAAATTTAAAAAAATGTTCATACTTGATACTCAGAATTTTCTATTATTATTTTCATAAGATATATACATAAGTTTTTTTCATCAAATTAAGTTACTAGATTCTATTCAATATATATTCTAAGTATTCTTTCAAGTATTCAATATAAATGAATTATGATGAAGAAACATTCGTAACGATGGAAAATATAATGACCAGTGAACTCTTCATAGAAGACCCCACCCATCACTCCTAAAATATTAATTATGACATACTTCATCAAAATCATTGAATGATTTTATATGTTATGATAAAAAGAACTTATAATAAATTCTATTCATACATAAATTTCAGTTATACCATGATTAATATACCATTATAATAACATTTGAATAATGATCAGTTGATATTTTGGATTTGTTTCAATCATTTTATGGCATATGGTGTTTTATTTTCATATTATTTTAATCATAAAATAGAATGAATTTATATACACATTTTTCAGATGATATTGACGTTTATTATATAAATTATTTCAATTACTTATTATAGAATGGGTTAATAAGACAGTTAATGACTAGTGTATCTATTAGACCTTGAAATATGATGAATATATTAGTTTTCATGAATAAGAACATTATATAGAAATTAATTTAATTATAATTTGTATTTTATATTAATCCCTAATATTAAATATGTCTATGATATAAATGAAATGATATGTTGAGATGTTTAAAAAAATTAAAAATTCTAATGACGTTACATTCCATCAAATGTGGTAAATCATCAACACTATAACCATCCAAATGAAGGGAATATACATTTTTAATTTCATATTGATTAACATTCGTATTACATACATTATAATAATGAACATAAAGGTAAATGACGATTTGGTATTGTGAAATACTAGTTAAACATTTATTGGGGGACTATAATTGTAGTATCCCCAAAGTAATGAAATTAATAATTTTCATTAGATTAATCTACAAAATTACCCACCTAAATTTTCAATTAGAAAATACGATATTATTGATTTTAAAATATACAAAAATGACTATGTTATGAAGGAATAATTAATGCAACTCTAATATAAGAGAAATATAAATTTCATTCAAAATTATACAAGATGTTATATATAGTAAACAAATTAATGCTTTGTAAAATATAAATAATATATGGAACCCACAGTAGAGATATATTTGTATTATAAAATTAATCTTCAACATATAATTTAGATATATTCTTTATAATTATATATTTTATTGAAATAATTTCCATGATATTTTCTAAATATTAAAATTGATATTTGTAATGATGTGAATAATTTGGATCATATGGATATTTTGTCAATATATATTATATTTTTTACTTATAACACTTGGGTATTAAATCCCAATTATGAATCACACTTTTTTATGGGTATAAAATGATTTGTAATTGAATATATTAGCTTAAGGTTGTAGTAAATAATTACCTTTACAATGTATCAATTTTTTATATGTTGGAGGTTGAAAAATATAATTGATATATAACATGTTCATTGGTGTTATGATATAATATTTTTATTATATAACATCCAAATCTAGAAATCCTTTTTTAATTTCTTATTTGTGTAAAATGTTATTTAGTGTTAAAATAAAAATTTAATCTATATGAATGAATGTTATATTTTAATTAATTAAATTAAAATATTTATTTGATTCATTAATAGAGTAATATATTCAGTATATTATAGATTTTTAACACAAATAGTATTTATTTAAAAACTACCATATCTGTAATTTTAATCAAAATCATAAAAATATGAAATAAATTCAATGGTTTGGTGATAGTTAAAGTTTTTTAGTTACATAGAATAAAATATATGTAGGTATTTTTCATATGACTTTTTGGAAAATATTTTATTATGAAATTAGAAATGAAAAGACAAATATTAAACAAAATACAAATCGATTTTTTGGGTTTAATAGGAACACAAGTATTTTGTGGTTACATGATTGAATATTTTTCAAAATTAGAATTTTCAAAATACAATGAATAGTATAATTATAAAATGGTATTATGATAATTTTATGAGACAAAAATACGTACTAATTAGTAAAAATACTTTATAAACATTTGTTATGTACAAATTTTTTCATTTGTGATCAATTTAGTTTTTTTAGTTTAGTAAATTATTTTGGGTTTTAAACATTATCAAGTATCCATTTAAATGGTCCCACATCCAAATGATCGTAAGACATTATATTATATTAAAAGGTAATTTTGTATCCATATATAGGGAATCAAATCCCATGTAGACTACAATAACATAATTTCAAACACTGTATAATTTATTCCCATGCGACAAGGACTATAGTGGTTTATTGTTTGGTCTTGTTGTCATGACTAAAGGTATTTCCATTTTTATGTCACGATTCCAAGACCATTAACATTTTTTTCAAGGAAATGTTTCATTAAAAAATTACAATATTGTGTATGTTAATATTTAATATAATACTAAGTGAAAAAAATTATTGATGGTTTTGGGTGGGATATACACATGATATGTTCATTCTATGATATTTTGGAAATTGAGTTGGGTGAAAGGATTTTTTGGAATCCATAAGAGTACATTCATTAAATTTGTTTTAGGAAACCAAATTGAATATATTCCATCATGGTATTTTAGGAAGACAATAAAGTCTTCTCATCTAAATCAATTTGATGAAATCTAGTGTAGAATCTATAATGAATGTATTTTTGGGGACCAATAAGAGTATACATTGTCATGGTATTTAAGGGAGTAAATAGTTTTATTTGAAATCAATGTGTCTTAATAAGAGAATAATAGTATTTTTACTCAATCTATTTTAGGAAAAAAAATGGAGTATCTCAAGTCCATGATTTATAGGTTACCTATAAGTGATCCTCACATTAAATAATTTTTTGGAAACAAGAGAAGGATATCAACTTATGTTGATTAAGCATTAAATAAAATTATTTCTTGAAATTTTATGTTATATTAATAAAAACATTATATAATATATATTAATGTGGGTTGATGGGGAACATTAAGTGATTGGTTCCATGAAACTATTTACAATTGGGATTATGCAATAGAATCCAATAAGAGAATTCATTCACAAAAGGAACTTACACAAAAAAAAATATATGGAGTTAGACCATTGAAATGGGTGTATATCTTACAATAATAGTTCATCTATTTAAAAAATATTTTGTTTACAAGATATGGAGCCTGGTATGACCATAGAATGAATCTTTCATGAAAGTGGTAATAGTAGAAAAATATGAAGCGAAAAAAAACCATTGAAAAAAACTGAGATTCATACATTATTATCCTCATATTTTAGATAAGATTATTCACTTTTTTGAATTAATAGGATTTATAATTTGTGTGGAGGATTTATTATGAATATTCCATAATATTTCTATAGGAGGGTGGTAATATCTCATAAAAAACAAATTTGGTCAGCACATTCCCATGAAACTCTAAGGTGGAGTGTACATATATTTTATATTATTACATAGAGTGTCCCACCATCATTTTAATTATATATTATGTTTAACTTTTGAAACGCTTCCCCATATTCCCTCTTTATAAAGTGAAATAACAAATGATGTGATTTCACGATGTCAAATATTCAAAAATCCCCCCACCAATTTAAATGAATTACATAAATCCTACTTATATGAAAACTCAAATAGTTCCTGAACTATAAAGATATAAACCGTGTTGTGGTTTTACAGAGGAGAATATTTAAGGTGTTTAGCTATAATGTATGGTTGCACTAAATATATTCCAACCACTCAGAAGAGAATCTAGGCTTCAAACTGAAAACAATGTTGGGATACAACTAATCTCTATATCCATATATGATTACTATTATTTCACTTTAAATGATTAAGGATATGTATATAATGTTAATAAATAGGACAGAAATTCATTATATTGTGGAAAATGATATGGATAAGTAATGGAACATGAAATATGAATATTTATTCATTGAATAATTACAATTGTATTGGGAACCATGTATGTTCTTTATATTAAAAATATAATGTTTTATGTACATAAAGGAAATCGATACACATAATTCATTCTTAGTAACATAATTTTTAAACATCATCTGATATTCACATTGATTGAAAGAATCCCAGCATAAATTGGGATTAAAAGATAATTTCGGTTTCCATTTGGGTGTTATGAGCTAAAAAATAAAATCCTGTAAATATAATTATTTCCATAAATACTAAATTTACACATATAATGTGTTTTATGAGGGAAAATGTTGGTAAAATAAACTATGAAATAAAATCTAAAGAATAGAGTGTTATTTTCTTTAATAATCGATGAAATATAGAATACACTATTTATATATGTTTTCACCACCCCATCCCATGATTTTGAAACATTTTATATATATCCATATAACTCAATGTGTGGGATGTCATGTGACAAATTGATATATGGTTTTCTTCTTCCTCTTCATCTGGTGTGATAATCAAATACCATTTTCTTAACTAATTCCATTCAATAAGGTTTAAATCATGGTCATTATAGAGAAGTGAAAACCAATTTTTTAGTTGATAACAATATTTAAAATGGACATAGTTTCTCTAAATCACGTCTCATTTAAATATATTGAATGGGAAATGAATATATTCTATTATATGATAATTTTGGCTTTTTAAAAATTATAGTGTTAACATTTTGAAATTTTTCCTTAAATATATCAAATATAAAATTTTTAGATAATAAATTAATTGACTGGTTATTTTATAAATTATGAAAAATTTGTTTACGAGGCTCAATGTGAGGAATCTCTTGATATTTTTATCATAAAATTGATAAATATCAATGATAATTGAGGAAATAGAAAAAAATGTTATTGAAATCATTATACATTAATACAATTATGGTTACCTTAATTGGGTATTATAAGAAATTATTAATTACATCACCCATTTTTTTAAACTGAATCAATAGGTGACTAATAAATAAATATTGTTATAGTAGTTTCTTTATAATTAGATTTATTATTCAGTGACTTGTTTTGGGTTTTTCCCATGTCACGTGATTTATCCTACTTTTTAGCATGAAATATATATATGTAAAGATAATAACCTATACACCTCCTAATATATCTTCAAAATATTTACTTCACAGACATAGATATAATTAATGGATTGAAATTAGATGATATATATGAAATATGATTCTTTTATTATTAGCAACCATGAAAAAACAATCCATATCCCTATTCAACCCTTTACATATACATTGCTAACTCAATTCAATCATATTTCATATTATTTCTTGTCGCAATCTCAATTTTTCTTCTTATGTATTTAATTATCACAAAATTTTTAAATCCTCATGAATGAGTAGATTCCCAAAAATTAATATTATTCTCCATTATTTTATGCTTCAAAAAATCCACAATTTTTAAATTTAGTTAATATCATGAATGAAAATCTTCCTTTTTAATTGATAATAACATATTAATATTTGCATATTTATATTTTAATATTGATTTAAAATAATTTAAATTTAAAAATAAATCCTAAATAATTAAAATTAATCAATATGGTTAAATGTAAAATTAATTTAGAATTAATTACAAATAATTGAATTTGGAATTGATGAACTTATGTCAAAATTATGAACATCTATGAAATGTATCATCATCACAACAATATTTTTCTTCCAATATAGCCCCATCAATGATTATGTTTGTCTAATATATGAAAAATGTTAATGTCATTTCTATTATATTCACTAGTTTTTTAAATATAAATTATTAGGAATTTATAAAATCACTAGTGAATATGCATTATTTGTACACCTTCTCAATTACAAAGCTCGACCTATATGACAAAACACATTTGATGTATTAAATTTATTACAAATAATTTTATGTATATGAGACTGCATATATATAATAATATATTTTTAAAATACACAATTATGAAACCTCTGTTAATTTCTTTTCACTATAATGAATAATAAAACAACATATATTAATACACAAGTTCTTCAGTTCAACCCTTATTTAACTCGTCCAAAAATATATAAATGCTATATATATTAATATTCTAACTTATACATCTATAGAATTTAAATATAATTATTCTATAGTATATGTTAGTTTTGAATTATGAGATTATCATTAGTCCAATCACCTCTTATGATTTCACCGTAATATTTATCAACATATTCACAAATTATATTAAAGAGTAAAATGATTTGTAAATGATTACAACTATATAAAAAACGTGTGAGGACAATGTAATATAATCATGTTCACAGTAATCACATTTTAATAATTTAATATCCATAATCTCATTTTTGAACCCATAATATTTCCATATATAGTTCTATAAAAATCCTAACTATTATTTTATTGAAAAAAAATCATTTAACCTAAAAAATATTTCATTTAGTGGATTTTCATCATTTTTCTAATCGATACCATTGAATTCTTCATCAGAATTGATAAACTATAGTTGTATATATCTTATATAAATTATGAAATTCACTTCACATGGATATGTAACATAAATAGACCAACATTAAATTAAATACATGAGAATTCATTATAGTGAATGAAATGCTAGATTAATACTTAATTTCTTTCACATTAATACTGAAATTCTTGATTTATAAATATAATATTTATCAAAACCATGGAATATTTTATTTTAAACGTAACACATATTTATTTTAAAAATATTTTTTTTACTCAATTTTCAATTCTTAAAACATAAATATTTAAAAATAGATTGTTATAATTTAATAAATTAAATGGAAACCGTTTTAATTATTTTATATAATTAAATCCATATACATATCAGAATAATCACATAGAAAATTATAATCCACGTCTTGTTATATTGATGAATGTGTTTAATATTATTTCCAATCATGATATTTCTCATTTAATAATCTTTATTAATATCTACAATATTTATTAAAATTAATTTCTCTAGAATTTTAAAAACTAAATACAATTATGGAATAATGTAAACTACATTCACTTTTATCTACAATAAACTAATTATCTAGTATATGTGTATGGTAAAGAAATATAATTCTCATTCGATATGGTTCCACATCCCATTTTATGTTCTTGATTATCATGATACCCGCTATTATTTCAATAGAAGGAAAAATTAATTCTACAAAGTACAAACATTTGTCCATCTCCTTTGGAATGTGATATTTGTTGCCCACAAGTCTTAATATTAAGTATATTATTTCGTTTCTGTATTATTTATGGAAATTTGACTATCACGTCTTATTAATAATTGTGATTTGACATAAAATGTTATTAATTAAAACTATGAATTAATCCATATAAATGTTTAGTGTTTTAGAGAATTTGAAACATATTCAACCCTTATATGCCTACCCAATCATCTATATTGAAAAAAAAAATATACTTCAACATTTCTCTGACATAATAAGAGAGTTAAATTTTATATTAAATACTTATTTATTAAATTTATAGAGATAATAATATATTCCTTTTTCCATTTTGTAATCTAGATCACAAAGTCATTATGTTTCTAAAATCAAGCCTTGAATTGATTAAATTATTCAAGGTATCGGTCATCCTTCTAAAACATAATTATTTATTTATTTTCCCATATCACACATTTCCAATTTTATGCCAAATGAAATTTAAGTTAACACGTTAATTGACTATGTAATATCCAAACTTTTTGGCTATACAAGTTCTTAATTTTTTTGTAAGAGATAAAACCTCAATAATCATGATAAAATTATAAATTTTTTTAAAAAATCATAAATCTTTCATTTATATCACTAAACATTCTTTATTTTATTAAAATAATATGCATAAACTTTTATATTCAATGGAAAATATTTTTAAAATTAATATATACCATAATAATGTATTGTGAGGTTTTTTAATCTATAGGTTTCACTACACGTAACATTTCGTAAACTAAATACTCCTTAAGATAAAATCTCGCATTGAATTTTAGGCTCAATGATCCAATGTCAATTCAGAAATTTATATTTAAAATAAATTTTTTCATGTATCATTTTTAATTATAATCAGTTTTAGTTTCTAAATTTATATATCTTCATTAGTATGATTAATCATAAAATCATCCTTAATAATGATATGAATGTTCATATATTTAATATAGACTCTAACATCAACAATAATAAATATTTTACCAAAAAAACCCATAGGATGGAGGAGCAAGAGAGGAAACCGCCGTCGCCGCATCCCGCAGTTTCGTCTAACCTAACTCACCCACGCAGTATCAATCTCTATTATTTTGAGGCATTTCGACTCGCAAAACAGAATAATTTAGCTCCAGAGGAGAAGAAGAAGGACCACGATGCCCCGAATAATCTAGCCTCCTTCAAGAGTTTCTCTGGAGGATCCTTCATACCTCTTGCAAATCGTGAGCTGCATCGAATAATAAGGAAAGGGTCAACGGCGCATGTATCGGCCTCTGAAGATGCAATAGCAACACAGATTGATCTATGCAAGCATTCATTTATCGGTCGCATCTCCGTAATGAAAGGTATGAAACCCTGGAGAACATCTGATCTTATCTCTCGGTTGGCTGATATTTGGGGATTCAATGAATTTAAATGTGTGTCCCTCGGTCGAGGTCTTTTTCATATCCTGTTTCCTTCCTCGGAGCTCAAAGGGAGATCTTGAAGCATCGGGTCAATCAATCTCAGGCCAGGTACGCTTCGTCTTCACGAATGGAAATTGAGCTTCAATTTTCTTGATTTTAAGGATACCTGTGCCAAAATATGTATAAAAATACATGGTCTTAACTGGGTTTTATGGCATGCTGAAATTTTATTCGATATTGCATCTGCCATTGGGATTCCGATTAGAATGGATCAAGTAACAGAATCAGTAAGTTATGGCCACTTTGCTCGGGTCCTTGTAGAAGTTGATCTCAGTACTACTTTAATAGATAAGGTGATTCTATCTACTCAACAGGATGATATTTGTCTTAGAATTGAATATGAAAACACTCCTGCTTTTTGCTTGCCATGTCAAGTAATTGGACATGAAGAATCTGCTTGTAGAAGAAATATTGTTTGTGACAACTTCCAACAAAAAGGTCATGACCTACAACACTGTAGGAAGCTACCTAAACAGGGTACAACAAAAAGCACAAAGCAGAATTTGCAAGCTGCTGTCAATGGTACTGACCTTCTAAAGAAGTCTGATGAAAAGAAGGTTAAGTCTGCTGGAAAATCTCAATGGTCTCTTGAAGAAGAACCTAATGTCAAAAAGGGATTTTTTGAGGAACCCATCAAGAACAGATCTTCAACACAAAAACATAAGAGAGTTCTACTATCCTGGGCAGATCTGCGGGATGATATTCATCCATCCGTTTACGATAGTTCTGTTGTGGCAGATAATGGGGCCTCATTCAAAGATATTTTGACAAGGGGTCTCAAAGATGAGGATGATAATGAATCAATTGATAGCCTTGAGGCTCTGGAAACTGTTGCTCAAGAAGATGCAGACTCCTGCCTAATGCAAGAACATATTTTGATCAATTCCAAAAGTAGAAGAGGCAAGGAAAAGATGGATCTTCCTGTCATAAGGAAATCTAAAGATAAGAAGGCTCTGAATGATGGTAACTATACTTCGGGAAAGGAAAATTCAAAGGTACAGCCCCAGGCCCCAAATGACAAAGACACCATTCTGTTTAAAGAAGATAGGGAAACATCTTTTCCTACAGCTCCCAACAACACTAATGTGGAGGTCTCCCCTCTGGAAGGTAATCCTAGAGCCCATGTTAAACTCAACTCACTTCCTGGTCCTCCAACCAAGGAAGCTGTCCAAGCCCCCTCTCCTGAAATGCATGCGGACTCTCTCAAATTGACGGGAATAACAAATGACCAAGTGGCAGGATCTCCACATCCTTCACCAAGTTGTGGCGCCCCTATATCGCAAATACATAAAGTTATGAAAAAGGTGAGTACCTATAATTCGTTTGACTTGCTTGCATCTGTTAGTAGTGATGAAGACAGGAAATCAATGGAAGATCGGGAAGGAGTTAAGCATGTGAACAATGATGTACCTTCTGAGTTCCAGGATGATGGTGGACGTCCCTGGATGCAGGAAAAGGCTGGGCGGAGAGGGAGGAATCCACGTGGCGGGGGTTCTCAGACATCTCATCACAGTATGAACACTCGCTCGCGAGTGCGCTGACTTTTTTTTATGCACTTGCATTGTTGTGTTTGCTCTTTTGTCTTCACTTGTATGACTTTATTTTTAATAATAGGGGCCTGTGCGCCTCAGACCTTTTAAAAAAAATAAATATTTTACCAAAATAAAAATTATTGTAATATTTCCTATTATATTCTATTCCTTATGCATATAAAAAATTTTATATATAATGTGATATTTTTTTATGAAACACCTCCTTCAATGTTGAACATGTTGTGAATTGTTAATTTTTTTAAGATGATGTATTTCTTATTTGGCCATAGATAAGGAGCCCAAATATAAATTATCTCATTCTGATTTAGCTCTAAATTTGTTTCACTTAACCATTGTTAATTCATAACATATTCTTCAATAAATTTGAAATCATTTTTATCGTATAATCATGTGTTTCATTTTGTGTTGATTTTTCTATAGGGAAATACAACCTCATTATCATTACAACTAATATTTAAAAAACATTCTCTTTTTGATCATTATGCTATTATTTTTAAATTTTTTTAATTAATATATTTAATGGGATAAATTTAATATGCACTTCTTGTTACAAAATTATGTTTTTTATCATTACATAATGAACTAGATCATTTATATCATTATTAATATATAGTATCTATTAATGATATATACTATTTTAAATGAATTTAAATTCATTAATAAAAACTATTAATATAATAATATTCTTATTTCTAGTCTAATAAGTTATATTTTTTATTATAAATATCTATTTTTTTATCGACCATTTTATCAAAAATTATTGGATTTTCAACTACAACATTAATTCAAAATGTAATAAAAAAGGGTGAACTTACAAAAATAGTATATTATAATTTAACAAAAATTCACATTATTCTTTATTATTAGGTTTCCACTAAAAAATTTATAATACACGTATAATGCAGGTAAACCAAAATTATACCAAAAATACCATGGGTTGTTATTCTTAGAGAGTAATGTTCTTATCTAGATTATATCATTTGTATAAATTTATTAGATACCCCTTTTTTGTATCTAGTGTGGAGAAAATATCTAATAATGTATCCAATCATTAAAATATGGTTTTCCATGTCGAATATTTAACATTAGTTTCCTAGACTACTTATTGTAATATATATTGTGAATATATTTTTCACATCAATTACTGGTAAACATAATGGAAAATAGTATTTCAGATCATATTTGAAATAAATCTTCTTGGAATAAGTCTAATATTTCCAAATAAGAATCATTTTTTATATTAGATAATATATAAATGATAAGAAAACCCATTTATCGAGATAAATATTGAAAGTACATAAGGTTGTCAACATTAGTTCCTGTTGGTCATAAAATAACTAATTAGAAAATATATCATTTTTAATTTTATTATGTTGGTTATACAATAAAAGATATCAATGTAAAATTTTATTTAGAAAATTTAGAATCAAATTCAACTTCACATAAGTACTAAAGCAAAAAAAGAACCCCAAATAATCAAATAAACATCTCCACAAATTTGAATAATTTCCACATTATAATTTGAAATTAATATATTAAAAATCTATTTTAAATAAAATAGAACTCAATTGAACATGATAAATAATCCCCCATGCTCCCTAAAAGTTCTAAATCTCATTTTAATAATCATTGAAAGGGTTAAAAAATGTAATATTAAAAATATATAATTTCACAAGTATACTCAATGTAATGATAAGATAAATTAATGGAAATATATGAAATAATTTTACCATGTAGAATTTTATAACTATTATTCTAGAAATTATTTAAATAATTAATATTATAAATTAACATCCAAGACAATTTACTCCCTTTCCATTATAAAAAAATCTTTTCTAGGTATTTTCTCAATTCGAAATATAATTTTATGTACAATAAAAAATTTGATATTTTTAATGAGAAGTAAAATTTATATGAAAATATTCGATACTATTTATCCTTCTTCCTATTATTTCCCTAAAAAATCCAATTCACTTTATTAATATTATATATATATATATAATAAAATTACTTTTCAATACAATATAAAATTAACTACTATATAAAACATTGTTATCTAATACATGTGAGAATTGACTCGTATGTAATTATGAATAGATAATAACCATTAAGAACTCTTATATTTCAGGAAAATATTAACAAAATATATAGTGACAACTAATATATAAAATATATAATGTCAGTGGTGATTCATTTAATAGAAATAACACTTTTTGAAAAAGATTTTCCATAACGATCAATATAAGAATGTATCCACACTATGTTTATTTATTTTAAATTATTATAGTAATATATATCATAATTTATGTATAATTCATTGAAAAAAATGTGAGATAAATTATGAGTCAAAATACCTTATACTAATAACATATCATAATTAAAACAAATAAAATAAATACACCTAATACAAAACATCCATATGTATTATGTTTCTTTAAATAAAGATAATTGAAAGTGTTATGATAATTGACATACAAGGAAATGAATTCCATGAAATTAGTTCATCAAAAATACATAGTTAAATATAAAAACTATACATATTTAGAGTCTTCATATTCATATCAAACTAATAAATGTTTTCATCAATTTGAATCTCATAAAATAGAAACCACAATGTTGAATATTTTGAGAATTTTTAAATTCATGAATAAATAGTTTATGAAGCCATTGAAGCATGAAAATATTGTTCATGAAGAGACTATTATAACCATTATAGTATTACTATAAAAATTTATAGTTAAATATATAAAAATTGATATAATATTATTTTTAAATCAATAATAAATAAATTATTTCATCTATACATGACGCATGAAAAATTTACGGGACATGTCTAGATGTTCAAACTCAAAAAACATCCAATAAATTATCATATTATAGTGACCTCGTCAATATAAAATGGTACTCTTACTGATCTATCTAAAATATCTGGAATAATGAATCGAATTTTAAGAATCATGATCTATTGAGTATGAATTTTATAGTCAATATATTATATTATTCCATTTTAAATAATATGATGTTTGAGATCATAATAATATAACTCATAATTGAAGGGATATTTTTAAGGAGGAGGTGTAGTATATGTAGTCTAAAGGTGTCTTTCATGTCTACACAAAATTACTATAATGAATCAAAAATCATTTCCTTCATCATCTCAACTATATCCTAAAATCTTGCTTCTAAAGATGATATTTTTTCCTTTATATACATCGTCATTTAAATGAGATGTACAATTAATAAACACTTATTTGACAAAGGCACTAACTGCATATCCTCATACATGAAAAAAAGGTTCAATTTTTAAATGTGTTTTAGCTACAATATCAATCATACTATTAGGAATTAAGGTCCATTGTGAGATCTCATCATTAAAATATTAATATATAGAATAATTTAAAAATCTAATAGTGTATCAAAATACATACTAAGATAAAATAAAATAAATCACATAAATAACACATTAGAAACCTCTCAACTATATCACATAAGTATACATTATAAAATAATCCCTTTTTCTCATTTTGAAAAACATCTATTCTTTAATCATATCTATGTGGTAGGGTTAAACATTAGTGGATCATGAAGATTCAACAATAAATTTTATAAATTTTTTTATTATCATAAATTCTTCGAAAATCCTATGCCATCCAAGATATAACTTATGGTGATATACTATTCAATATTGGATATCCATATGATATAACTGTATTTATTGTAAACTAGTGATTAAAAATCATTAATATGCTCATTTATTTTCAAATATATTTTTAAAATATATCATTGAACATAAAAAATGATTCATTTTTATCTACTTTCATGAACATTAATTTGTGTATTTACTTCTTGAAAACGATATATGTCCTAATGATATATTATTTTGAAATTCCCAATAAATAAATTCATATATGAGGGATGATTGAAAATACACCCTTCTCCTTATAGAAAAATATATTAGTTTACTCTTAAATTCTATACTACCTGGAATATCAAATTTAATATGATAAGAAGTAAATAAATGTTTTTTCAAATAACATGTCATGATATTGATTAAAATAATAAATGACATTTACCAGACTTGTCTGTCATAATTAAGATGTTATATCTTTCTTTAAACTTATCGAAATTAAACTAAAAATTATAAATTTCACCCATCTTATCATTGAAAGAATCTTCATAATTTTTTTATTTGGGACACCTAGGATTATCATTATAATCAAACTCTACATATATCAATTTGTTTGGATATGGTAATGTGATAATGTTGTTAATCATGTTCTAAGTTATTTAATAACACAATAAGACTTCTCTGAATTTGTTTGTGTTTATGTATCTCAAAACCAAGCTTAATGAGGCCCATTAATATAATCATATAGATACTTCTCTTTAGGTGTCGAATATGGCTCACCAATATTTTTTAAATTATTCTACCTATCAATATTTTAAAATATTAGTAAAAAAATAAAAAACCATCTACAAGATATTAAATTAAATAAAAATAAAACTCATTCAACAAAGATGAATGTAAATTAATTTTTTATCATTTATGATTGAGTAGTCGAATATTATTATGGAAACATTAATGAGATATGAAATGATATAAAATGGGGATAAAATTACTAAAATATTATTTTAATCATAGTATTACATAAAAATTTGAATCAATTTTTTAAAATGAATCAAATAGAATAAAAAAATACAAAAGAAACAATTGTTTTCATATTCATTATAGTAGATAACATAAATGTTAAATAAGATACTAAAAATAATTTTTATCTTATTTTTTTTAGTAAAAAATTGTGAAACAATTATGATAATATTTATGTATCATTAAAAATATAGAAAAAAAATAAACATTGTAAAAATTATATAAATACAATGTTTAGATTTAATTTCAATTAATTACATTTTCACGCAAAAAAAAATAAAATAATATAAACAAATAATTAATAAAAATTTTAAATTCTTTAATGGAAAAATATATAATAAATTTGATGAAATTGAAAAATTAAAACATGAAAAAATATGCTTAAAAAAATATCATAAAATTTCTATATGATATTCTTAATTTTCATTCAATATAATAATTCCATGTTGAATAAAATGAATCTACAATATGGTTCAAAATATTTTCATACAATCATTTCATGGATGTAGGTAAATAACACAACTAATAATAATACACATTTTTTTCATCCCCGAAAAACTATTTTCATTGTTCAATGATGAACCAAATAACAGTTAATAAATCATGAACATAAAAATTTTTATCATGTGATTCCAGAATAAAATGGTTAGTGGTCAGTTTTTATCAAATCAGTTCAACTCTTGTTATATATTATTCAGAATATATGAAATTATTATCACTGATACCCCCATTTCAATCATGAACAAGGGAGCTTCAAATTTATTACAATCTACTAAAAATTTTTCATAAATATGTCTATAATATGCACTTCATGTATGAAATGTGGTTTTTTCTTTCACTTTAAAAATGTATTGCTTATTTAAAAACCAATAAACTATTATTTTGAACTAAACATATATATTAATTATCATTGTTATAAAATATATAAGTATTAATTACTTACTTGAACCAGGTTATCATATTTAATAATAGTCCACCTGCTAACCATCATAATGTTTATGAGGAATATGATCTACTAAGCATGGTCTCCTTTATCCATTAATTTTTTATTCACATTCAATATCCACAAAAATTTATTCATTGTATCAAAATATTTATCACGAAAATAAATAATTTTTCATAAGGTTAAACATCATCTATGTAATTCATGAAATATATATTTACCTTATTTATTTGTTCACCTATCAATAATTTAACATCCATACCATGGATCCTATTTCCCAAAAAATATTCCCATTCATGTAATGATACGTGAAAACCAATGATCTCTAATGCAGACATGTAGTTTGTAAAAAATTCAGCAACCGCATTATAATTGTTCTTCTCAACAATAGAAGATTCTAGTAGATATTTATTCTTGAAAAATCCAATCAATATATTTAAATAATATTTAAATATATATATCTATTTTAGATATATTTTTCCACAAAGAATTATTTCTCTCACCAAATGAACCACTAATGTCAGCCTAAAATCAACACATGATGGATGAATGTGTGATTAAAATTGGAAAAGTAAATATATTAAATCATTTAAAAAAATTTCAACAAATTCAGGTCATATAGTTCGTTAAAAGTTGAATTTATGTAATAAAAAACCATCAATATAATAACTATTACACATATATGTAATTTTCATTACATTAATAATAGTAGGGCTTATTGTATCATGAAATTTAAATCATGATATTTTCTTTATGTGAACATTAAATCTCTTAATGAAACAATTTTTTTAACATTTTACTAACAACCCTATGGAACATTGAAACCATATAGAAGCTAAAAAAAATTCCCCCTAATAGATAATTTGAGAAAATATAATGAACAGTACATTCATATTCTATTTGGAGTGAGTGATAACAATAAACATATCACCATTAACATTAAATCCTATTATAAATTATACCCATCCTTAGTCATTCCTTAGATATATAACGATGATACTATTAATCTATTACACATATTATACTATACTGGACTGATATAAATTTTATGTTTGGCCTTCTGATATAACATATATAGATTGTCAAAAAATTGTCCATCAAATTTAAATATATCATTCTTTTTCAAAAAAAATTGTCCTTCTGAATATGAAAAAAATGACTGTCACCCTCTAAAAATACAAATTATATTACAATGGTTTTGGAGTTATATAAAACTACTATGATATATTGAATTCAATTTATAATATTCGATAAGGGGGATCCATAGAATAAATAATCTATTTCCCATGTATTCTATATTTCTCTCATATTGTTATTGATATTATGTAGTTTATTCCTCATGAATTGGACATGTTTTATACCCATTTTAGTGTACCTCAGCCAAAGCGGCCTAACAACAATTGTTTAAAAAATAAGTTGTGTGAAGAGTATGAAGGAATGTAATTTACAACATTCTATATCATAATGAATAAAGAAATATAATTTTCATCAAACCAAGTGAGATCCTTTGGAATTAATTTTCTTAATTCCCATCCACAATAAAATTATACTATTATTAAACATGTGTTGTTATTTAATTTGTTCTGGAGCAGAATCCCACACATTCACTTGATCATGAACTTATACTCCAACAGATTTTCATCTTACAATTTCCATGGTTTGAATAATGTTGGTGTAATCATATTTATGAAATAAATTTGGTTTTCCATTGGATTTAGAAAATATAACCACGTTGATGTCTCCAATAATTTCAGCCTCATGAGAAGATGTTAATTAACATATACCATGGGGGCGTCTAAGTATTTTTTCAATAATGGTAATGAAAAATAGAACTATATCACTAGGGTCTTAGATTATCTTTATAAGCACAATCCATGTTTATTTTTATCTAATTACATATATTTGGTTTCAAAAATACATAAATTGTGCCAGATAATGTTTCAAAGATTAATTCAGTTCCTTCCCTCAACATATTTAAATCTATTATTTTTTTTTGAAAAATATTTGTAATAGATTTGATTCCAATATTGAAAAAATAATATTAGCAATGAATGATTGATGATTTAAGGAGAAATATACAGTGAGAATGTGTTATCCTCCATACTACAATGTGAATAGAATATTATTTAATTGCAAATAAAACAAGTATCTATTTTGGGAAGATAAGAAAGATCTAACTCCAAGGTGGATTAAGAGATAAAAGGATTAATTTCCTATCTTATTTATTACAAATAGGTAAAATGATTCCTTCTATAGGGCAAATGTAGTAGTGAAATTTAGGTAGTGTTTTTTGGTATCCTCCCTCTGATGGTTGTTACAAAAAAACAGATTCAGATTTGAGGGAATAATTGTAAAAAAAATATAGAGTTAGATTTGAGGGAAAATATTTTATTCATAAAATTATCCTTAGGGATTATGTTTTTTGCCAACCTCCATATTAGAGTCATATTTGAGGGAATTATCTGGGGCTTATTGAACCATATGATCCATGCATTTTACAAATTCATACCCATTTCAATAGACTTTTAATAGAACAAGTTATTCAAAATTCCTTTCATGGATGGTTTTCAAAAAGGATGTTCTCATGTGGAGGAAATGAATAGTTAATGATGATGTAATATACCTCATTATACAAATACATGTCGTTAGTAATAAGGAATTCCTTAATAGAGAAATGAAGATTAGAATAGGATACATGGATATGATAAAGAATGATGAGAGGGGATCTAGTCTATTTATCCAGAATAAATTTCTTGAGTGGAATCCTTGTTCGAAATCCATCTTGATATTGATATAATTTTATAGAAGACGACATTAATTTCAATACATATTTATGAGTCCATATTATGGGTGATTTCTAGTTTCAGTATTCTATGGAATCTATCTTTGATTAATTTAATGGATAATGATTTACTATTTATGAGAATCTCGTTGAACCTATACTAAAGAGATTTACTAATGAATTTAGTTTTTTTATTAATTGGATTCCACTATTTGGAGGCTTAGAAAGAATTTTATATATAATATTAACTATTTTACATTGAATTAAACTACCACTCTTGAAGAAAAATTAATGTAGTCATTATGTTTTCGATCAACGTCATTGTCCTTTTATAGTCCATGAATGAGTGTACCATTTAATAAATGATTGTAGTTATGACAAAAAATCCAAAAATAAAATGATATATTCATTCCTTTATTATATTATATTATATTTTTAACTTATTTAAGATGATCCATGAAATATATGACATTATAACACCTATGAACATTCTAGCCCCATGTTAGTTGAACATCATGATCTGCTTTTAATTTTAAGTGCATGACACCTCTCTAATTACAATTTCCATATATTGGGAAATAATTTATAATAAACACAATAATTTAATGTAGTTGATAATGTTTCATTATATAGAAACGATACACCTGAATAACTTCCTATCGTACATTATTCAAATAATAAACTAAAGGTGAAAATAATACATCAATATTATTTTTTTGGCTATTTTTGTATAAATCTCATTCAAATAAAACGATATATTTCCACTTTGTAAAAATTCAATGGCTATGTTTTAAATGAACAATAAAACAGGTCATGAAATTTTTTTTCACCTAAGGTGCTAATATGGATTTATTTCATTTATGCATACTCAATGACAATGATTTGTAACATCATTTCCGAAGGTAATAAAATTTTAATCAATTTTCTTTTATTTTAGAAAATGTTTACATTAAGTTTATTTTAAATAACTTGTTCACTCATTTTTATTCAATATAAAAGTATTTTAATAATTTTAACAAAAAAAAATTATTTAAATTATGAACTATAAGAAGATACACTATTTCATTTGATAGAATCTTAGTAATTGATAAATTAGTATTTTCATTTTTTATTACATCTAATAATATGTTGTCCCACATTTAGGAATCCCTTTTAGAATTTTTTATTTCATAATATATAAAAATTAGTCATATGAGTAGGAATATATATAATTTTACCAAAAAACCATTGAGGAAACTAAATTATTCACATAATAATGTGAATCTAGAAGATCACTATATTTAAGATGTACATCATTCAATAATTGTTGAATCTCGATAATACACTTATAACTTAATCCATTTCTATCCTTTATTTTAATTAGTCATAAAAAAGTTCAAAAATTCATTAATGTCACATAACCTAGATATAATGGTTTTTTAGTATGAAAATATGGGCTTTCAATAATATATGCATTCTCAATACCCTATACCAAAAAAGCAAGAATCATTTCAAAAAAAAATTCATGTCTTTAATCATGAAAATATTCTCCATTAACTGAGTGTAAATCATAAAAACTTACAGCATGATAAATAAAAGGGATATCACTCATAAAAAAATTATATTATATATTCATATTTTTCATCATTTTAATATTTAAACATTCCAAACATGGGTTAAAATTTATGTTGTTGTCAAAGACGTTTTTTTAGGAAAATTCAACAAAATAATCAAGTACTTCCTCATTTTCATCACTAGTTCACCATGAACTATTCTAAATGTTACTCATTAGAATCTATTAAAATGTTCAAATATAAATTATAAGTTATTATATATAGAAATTTAATTTCCATTTTACCATTATAATAACTATACAAATAATAAAATATCATAATATAAATATAAAAATGTTTTTTGATATATGAATCTTTTTTATAGAATATAAATATAAAATGGTTATTCACACACAATTTATTTTTTTAATATAATATTTAATGAAAATGTATCTATGTATAATAGAAAAAATAATAAAAAACAAAATCAGATAGTATTGAATCATGCACTAAGTAAAATACGTTTACAGTTTCCTTTATTATTGTTAAATGTTAACAATAAAAAATATTCTACATAAAATATAAAATATTTTATAATAATAAAACATGTGTTTACAAAATATTTGGAAGTATATGGAATACCAATGTTTACTAATTAATTTAATAGTGTTTTTTTGTATTGAATTGGATATAATGGACTATAATTACTAAATTTGAATAAGGATTTCATAAAATAATATGATAATGTAAATGAATGCATTCCGTAAAGAGTACCACTATTTGGGGATAATTATATACCAATAAAAAATGATATATAAAAATTGTTCTAATTATAAAAAATTGATTTTTAAAAAATAAAAAAATAAGATCTTATGAAGTATTCAAATTTTTTTTATTTATCCAATATCCAAGTATTAATCCATAAAAAACATTCAATTAATTAAAATTAAAAAATTTCCGCTATTAATTTAAAATTACAGAATTTTTATGTACGATTACTTATTTATGAATGATGAGTTCAAATATGAATTTTTTATTTAAAAATAAATAAAATTTCTCCACATTAAATACACTAATTCAATATTCAATTATCACATAAACTACAACATTTTCGAAGTCCCATTTATAGAAACTCAATGTAAATTCAATTAACCAAAATTAAGATCAATTTTTTGAAATAATTATTTTAATCTAAAAACATGGTAACAGACCCCCAATATTTCCCATGAAATTTAATTATTCAAAAATTAATATTTAAAAAAAATCATAATTTAACATGATTTTAATTTTTGATGTGATCGATAGATCCCAATCAATTAAGGATATACAAACATATGACCACAAATAATAAGTGAGAAAACACTCTTGTATCATAATAATTAAATATGACATTCCCAAATTTGTTGAGCTAAAATACACACCAATGTGATTGAATCTTCTAATACATAAACATGTTAACCTAAATCCTAAATTATATATAATGTAATTATCAAATCCTATATAATAATTAAATATTAATATATAATTGATGATACTAAGAGATACAATGATTAGTTAAATGAATAATTGAACCCTATCCTTTAATTCCACACCCCAATAATTTATTCTCATGCCAATTAAATTATATTTATTTAAAAGTCAATTATATAATCACTAATTATACATTAAACAAACCATTAATTTCACTTTAATAATGCTTTAATTTTTAAAATATAATATTTTATTAGCATAAAAAATCAATCAAACAATCCAATTTTTTTCTCACATTCTGAAAAACATGTATGCCCGAAAAATATAATTACGAATCCAAATCATTCAAAAATATCACAAAGATATTGAAATAGAATATTATAACATATGATATGATGGAGATGCTGGTGATGATGGTGGTAGCGATGATAGAGAGGGCGGGGATTGAGGGTAGATATAGGATCCTCAGTAGAGATAAAGAATGACAGAGATCGATAACCTAGGGTTATTAGTGAATTGAATATCGGTTTATCATGGTTGAAATGAAACATGTTGATATAAATACTAATATGTATTTAGGATATTATATTTTATTAAAAAATTATACAATATGTATTAGAAAACTTATTTAGAAAATAAGGAGTCTATTTCAATTATGTCATATCCAATATACAAATACTATTGACATAATTTATTATATCGGTTAAAAATTAACATATCCAAAAACTAATTTTTGATGACTTTTAGTAAAAACTAACATGATATTTTTAATTTTAGAAACTATTTTTCAAATAGTGATTCTATTTGTTGAAAATATAGTGTGTATTTAGGTAGTGTTTTTAAAATAGTAATATAAATTATTTAAATGATACAATTTGTTATGAATAATTCATCACACAATACTCAGTGTTGTTTGGAGGCATTTCAAGTATATGTGGTTAAATGTTGGTTGAAATACCAAAAGATTGATATGGAGGTTTCTGTTACATTATTCATTTGGAAATATATTTGGAAAATAATTTTCATAATGGTTGTGGATTCTTGATGTTGATTTCACACAAACATATATCCACTAAGGCGTATGATAATGTTATAGTAAATCACCTTATTTTTAATGGTTACAAAAAAATGATAAGTTATAAGGATAAATATTATATTAAATATAATGGACTCATATTTTGAGTTCAATAGTTTTATAGAAAATAAGGATTTTGTATAGAAATGGGTTGGTTGTAATTTATTTGAAAGAAATATGGTAGTTGGATCTCTGACCTAGGTTGTTTGGTAAACATTAATTTATTGGAATTGATTTTGTTAAAAAAATATTGTATTCCCCGGGGATGGAAATATCATAATGCTCATAGTCATGATTTAGAGAGAAAATAGTAAAGAGTTCATGATATCATATTTTCAAGTGGGCCTTTTATAGAGAGAGTAATCGTAGACAGAAAACATGTGTTTTATTGATTGACACATCATTTTCTTTTGTATATATTATTTTTAGAAGATAGGTAATATTATAATTTATGGAGATAGAGGATTTACTAATTTTTCTATGAGGTGTCAATGCATTGACTGGTGAAACAAACCGTTGTTTCATCTTGGTCAATATATTTATTTTAATCATTTTTTCAAAAACTATAATGATTTTACAAATGAATTGACAATTAATGGATCAAATTTTATTTCATAAAGAAATGATTTTCAATGACTAATGAATATTTTTAATGATAATAATCACATATTAGATGGAATATTTCTATATAAATATAGAAATAATTTTTAAAAGTGATGAATTAGAGATATATAATTACTAAAAAAATATTATGTAAGAAAAAATATATGTATAGAGGTTTGTACGTAAATCATAGGAATTTGTGTCCCAATAATATACTAATCGAACGGTGGATGAATAAATCATAAATATGAATGAAATTAGACCATATTAAAAAAATAATGGTCATGTAATCTCATTTATGTTGCTTTGAGTTATCAATGTCATAATCCTAATGTATAGTGAGCTATTGTTTGCTGAATGGAAGATAGTTTCTATTTTTATAATGAATATAGTCTAAAGGGGATAGTAATTCTTCTCTTAACATTTTAGAAAAAGTGGGATTCTAATACAATATCACATATCTATGTGTGTTTTACATTGCTCTAACAATTATTGGTGAATGATGAAAAATTTACTGAGTATTTATCATATATATAGATATTATTAAATGGGAGAGTTTTTTTCTGTTTTATATTAATTAAGATCACATGAAGGGGTTAATATGAAATAATTTATCAATGATAACCATTTAAATTCAAGGTATTATCCTATTTTGGTACACACATGTGATATTATATTATATGGTTCATGTTTATCTTTAATTATATGTCATACACACATCTACCAAGTTAGTTTTATCTATATTCGAGTAATATTTTTTGATTTTGAATCACAATGGAATTATATTATTTAATTTACATAATTAATGATTATAGAATAATCATGATGAAACATTAAACCTAATCATGAGGCATTGATTTATACATTTCCATAATTCATGAAATTTACAAAAACATGTAAATCGTAGAAATAATGGATTCAACGTCAAAGCTATGAAATCATTTTTTATGAGGAAAAATATATATGTGAGAAATTTTCTGGGTTGTTTTTTAAATAAAACAACACCAATTATGTCCATATAACTTCTTTTTGGTGTTCTTTTGTAAAAATATAAAATCATGAATTTATAAAAACATTATTTATTGGTGTTGGTTTTGAGAAAAGAAATTTTCCATTATACATTTTTTTAATCAGTTAATATAATAACTGATGGAAAATATGTTTAAAAAGCTACCCATTATCAGGAATCCCATAATTTATGGATTTTTGAACCAACTATTCTTATATTGTGATGACTCCAAAAGAGACCACGAGATCCTCCACCACAATTCTTATTGAATTTATTTAATTTTTTATCATATCATGAATTACTTCTCTCGATTATTTATCATCTATCAACGTTTTATCATCCACAAGAATTATTTCTCTTTGGAAACTATTTTTTGGCGGATGATCAACCGTTGTTGGATTCTGTTTCATTTCTCTTATTTTGTGTTCATTTGCACCAACATTTTGTTTATATCTTGTTTTCTTTGTTCTTCCAACAAATTAAAGGGGGATAGTTTTTATTAAATATCCATTATCATTGTTGAACTCATAATTTATTTATTTTGATTATAAATTTACTATACCTTTTTATTTTTTAAGTTATTGTTTTAATTGTTTGGTTATAGTTGAATTTTATTTATAAATTTTGTTCTTAAATTTTTTAAATTTTATTTATTTTTTTATTTGATGCAATTATCAAATGGTATTAATGATATTATATAATGAATAATTTTATATGGTGTCATCATTCATGTATATAATGTACATCGCATGTAATGACTCCATATTTTCCACCCATTAATCTAGTTCAATCTCTAATATCTTTTGACATGTGTCACACAAAACTAATGTAACAAATATATAAAACGAACTAATAAATTATAAGTATTGAAAATAATTAAATTATAATAACCATTAACCATGTCTATATAATATGAAAATAAAAAAATAACTATTTGTAAATTTGGAACAGTAGAATTAATATTAAAATAATATTTTTTTCAAATAATATATGATATTATTTAAGGTAATTGACCACAATAAATTAAATTGGACATATTTAAATGACTGATTGATATATTATTTTTCCAAATATGAACTAATATATTTTCATTAATTTAGTTTCATATTAGTTTAAAATAATATTACAAACCAATAAATGGTCATCTTTTCAAATTTTCATAAAAACTATTTTTCATTATAGATAATAATTAATTTAAAATATAAAATTATTTAAATTTAATTTGGTAAAATTATCTTCAATTATTGATTTTTAATTTCATTATTATCAGTCTTTTAATTTTTTGGAATATTTTCAAGAATTGTGTATTGTCATTTTAAAACACATTTATACAATTTTATATAAAAAAAAGATTTATATAGTTGTGTGGGTCCAATAAGTTACCATAGAGTTAATGAACCCCTGATATTATAATGTAAATTATTAAAATATATATCCATTTATTATACACAACCTAAAAAATTTGCATATAAAATCAAATAAATATAATAATATTATAATATGAGATTTGAAAAAATACATACATTGAAAATATTATGATTTTTTACATAGAATGTCACATATATATATAAATAAAAGGAAATGAAATAAAAATATAGATTAGTTAACAAAATCATGATTTTATACAAGTAATTTATTCTTGGGTTATTAAATTTGGCGTACAATGGATCTTCTAGACCCACATCCGACAAAATAAATACCTTTAGTATATTATTTTTTATTTAATTCATAATAATAATTACACTTTATATATGATTAAAAATAATTTTTATTAAATTTATTTCAATTTAAAAATTATCTATTTATATATATAAATTGGGTATAACTAGGAAAGAATCACATGATGCTACAACAAAAATTTAGATAAACCGTCAGCCTGGGCACTTGACCCTGCAACCACAGCCCAAACCCCACCGCACCCTTACCACCACAAGCGAGAGCATGAGGAAACTATATATATATATAAATATATATATGTATTTTTTAATAAAGTAAATGATTTTATTGCGATATTATGTTTTTAATGGATTGTAATTGGATAAATTTACAGAGAACCACTACTGAATTTGAATAATGAAGATGGTTTCTTGAAATTTTCCTCACGAAATATTCAGAACATATTTTTGATATAATATCCATGTGTGGATTTTATGAATATAATAATGTTCAATTGAAGAGAACTCATGTATCATCTATATTGTTATAGTTTTATACTTATTTATACATATGTAGTCTAACATTGTGATGGAATAGATAATTCAACATCTAATGTTAATGAAAATATTCATAATGAAAAATAGGATTATATTATTGAATTAATTCTCGATTTAGGTGTAAAAATCATTTGAAACACATCAATTTTAGAATTATTTTATCAAGATTTTGAGAATCCATATTTACGGGGATGTAGTAAATATACAGTGTTATCAGTAGTTTTGATATTAGTTATCATGAAAGAATGAAATGGTTGGAGTGATAATATTTATCTAACTTACATGATCATTTGAAATAGCTAAATCTATAAGGAAATATACTCTATATTCATAGAATGAAGTAATGAAAATATTACTTCTAATGGTATTAGTGTAGAGACCCAAGATTTATGTACATGGGAATTACATTACTTTTGAGGAATACGTAATACATAACAAAAACAAACACACAAGGACCGTAATAGTTTAGTGTCCCTGGAAACTCTGAAAAATAATCTTCTAATCATGATGAAAGATATTAAACATCTCCCATAATGACCTTCCTTGTTTGTTTTATTACCTAAAACCATACTTTACATCCTTGGGAAAAGAAAACATATAAAGGGTGAGCTCAAATTCTTAGTAAGGGCATGCATGGAGAAAATAAAACAAACCATATACATTTGAACTTCAAAACATGAACATAATGTTTAAACATCAAAATCAGGAGTTTCTAAATAAATCTTGGTAGTACGTAAGGCATAGATCATAAAGGAACATAAATCATGATAAATTAGCATGAGAATAAAACATTTAATTGTGGAAAACCATTAACCACATTATATTATTTCCATAGTATCCAAGGCATTACTACCAAGACAATATTAATGGAAAAAGTCCCTTTCTAAATCGAGTTCACTCCTCATTCCAGTCCTGTATCACTGAACCAGATTAACTTGTCATTCCAGCCATGTCTATATCATGAGATATAAATCATTACCAAATGGATTAGATGGAGATATAGGTCCCACCCATCCCATAATGAGATAATTCTTACTTGTGCCACAATATAAAGATAAATGATTCATCATAACCCAAAGAATAAACATGGGTTTCATAAACATCATCCCATCATAACATAATCCATATAAAACAAGTGGATATAATTTGATCATAAGAAAAATCACACCATGTAAATAATAGAGACATTATACTTGAAACATAAAAATATTAGATATTGTCATCTTAGATGGAATATGGTTTTGACAAAACACATGAAATGAATTCTTAAGGAAAATATCATTCCTTATTCAAAATAAATTTCTATTCACAAAATTCCATGCGGTTTTAATAGAAAAGTATTTTATCGAAAATATTCATGAAATTTTGTAGAGTAATCTTCATGAAAATAAGGCATTATAAAACCGTAAAAATCCATTCATGTCGTATATGTTAAAAAACATTCTTCTCGTACTTTTGTCGTACAAGTCAAAAAGTACCTTGTATGGTAAATAAAAGAAATATTCCTTAGATACCATGTAGTAAAAGTCAAAAATGGGTAAAAAGGACTTTAAATATAAATTAAATTATTTTTTTAAAAATAGTGTCATGGATGATAAATATAACCCCAGTAAATACATACGAATAAACAAAATCTGATTAAAAACGAGATTGGAAAAGTTATCCCTTACAATTGGTCCAATATGATTCGTACGTATCCAAACCTCCTGTATAATGATTTAAATAATTTCATTAACTTATTATAGAATCATATTCATTATTATGATACAATATATGGTTCACTTATGAGATCATATTACCCATTCTTTTGTGAATTCCATTTTAAAGCTACGTTTTGGGTAAATCGTTTTATTTATCGTACGTGTTTGGACTTGTTGTTCTTGATATTATTATTACTTATATCCTGATTTAATTACTTATATAATTTTATCACGATTTATCTATCGTATAAATTCAGTATATATATATATATATATAATAGATATATAAATGAAATTAAATACACCGTTCTTGGGGACGGCAGGTCGTAGGTACGCATGAACACTGTTTTCATATCCTTATTGACTTGAATGGAAGTAATTTGATGAAATATATATATACATAAATAATGTAGCTTTATCATGTCATATATTTCGTTATTATTCATTATATATACTTTATAATCATTCTTGAATGGTTAACATGGATAATTAATCTCGTCACGTCGTAGAGACGGTAATCTGTACGTACGCACGAGCGATGATATCATTCCCATAATTATTAAATTGAATTGTAGTGGATGATATAATATATCATAAAATGTATGATGTTATAATAACTATATATATTTCCTCTCTACACCATTATACCCATCAAAATAAGGTGGTGGTGGAAAAAAAGATTGCACCACGGCGTGGAGACGGTATTACGTATGTACGCACGTGAGAGGATTTTTTTTATGTACGATGGATAGAAGGTGAAATGGGGTTGTTTCATATTTATAATAACAGTTAAGTATATTATTGATAATTATGTTATTAATTTATAATTAAACAACTAAATAATAATATGTTGAAGAAGAAAGAAAATTTGCATGATTAAGTAGAAGAGATTACCTCTTCTTCGACGCACCTCTTTTAAGCTTCCGATTAAGGCACTAGAGTTGGACTTTTTAAGAGACCAGAACAACTATAATATTTCTAGGGATGTTGAGAATGAAAATTTGTAGGGTTTGGCCGAGTTTGAAAGCTCATAATTGTGTAAAGAGAAGAGGGAGGAGGTGCCCTTTTATAAGGGAGGAGAGGGTCACCTTAGGAAAAACATAAAATATTATTTTATAATAAAGTCATATTCGGTTTATAATGGCTCAAAATTGATTTATTATGAAGATAAAGTAGGTATGGCTCTAAATCCTCTCAAACAATAGGTTTTAGACAAGTTTAGGTTACTATTTTACCCTTATCATTTAGATTTAACTCTAAGTTAAATAATTTATCTTTTACTGTGTCTTCTGGTTTTCTTACACTATATAGTTAATAATCATAATATAACAAGAAACAAGAAACCAAAGTGGTTACTTATTAATATATATAACCCCATATAAGACATTTTTCCAAAAATTAGATTTTTCGGAATAAAATAACAATTAATAATATAATATTTTTTTCAAAAAACTTTTTATGTCAAATTTGACACTATTTGGTAATTGATTTTTGTGAAAATCATAACAGCATGATTAGACTGAAAAAAATTAATTTAATCAATAAAAACATGTCCTATTCACTTAGAAAATTAGTGGAATGCATAAAAAGTCTCAAAATACATTTATGTTGGTATTTATAACATCAATTATGTTAATTTTTCATTAATAAGGTAATATCTGAATCATAATTGTGTCATAAATAAATTAAAGTATATAATATCTAAAAATTATAAATAAAATACCATTATGTAGAAATTTTTTTTATATTTCTAATAAATATTTATAGTCTAATTTATCTTATGTATAACCCTATATTAAAAATGGTTTAGTTATTAAACATTGATTTTAACTCTTTTAACTCTTCTTTAAATACTATAATAATAAATGTCCTAATCTAATCCATGTGGACCTCAATGGTCATATTTTTTTCCTAAGGTTGTTTTTGGTTGAATTACACTTCTCCAATTGAATAAGGACATGTTTTAGGGTAATAATTATATCATTTTACCCTTAATTTCCCTATTTACTTTTAACCGTGGTAAATAAAAGTAAAAAGTTACGATTCACCAAAAATTATTTTTATCTTATTGAACCACATTTTACTCCTTGGTATTAACCCTGTGTCTCGGATTTTCTAAACTCCACTCACAGAAGTGGTAAATTTATGTTTTATGTAAATTTTCAAATTCACCTAGGAGGTGGGTCAAAGTGGGTGAAAAGTTCAATGGAAATTTTATATATCTAACATTATTATAAAATGACTCCAATGAATTACATTGAACATATATAAGTATTATGTATATATTTTTACCTAAATTATATTTATAATAAAATAAATTATTATTTAAATAAAAAGTCGGTTTTAACCAATAACTCAGTGTTTTCAGTATTCATCAAAAATTTAATGTTTTTAGAAAAATACCAAAAATTCCCCCTAGGATAATTTTGATATTTCGAATCCAAAAATGAAGTCCATTTTGAAAGATAAATTTTTTAAAATTTCAAAAAGTGGGTATTAATATTCATAATGGCTAGCTCATAATAATATTGTAATAATATCTCATTTATTGAAACTCGGTATTGTGTACCACACATGCTATCGAAGAATGTCTTGATTGTGTGTAATGAAAGCAATGTCAGGGTTGCCTATAGGAAAAGATTCATTTGGTGTTGCGTACAACATACTCAAAATATAGTTCAGTTATACATTGATCAAAATATATACATGGTGTTGTGTAAAATTAATTTTATTCAAAAGAACATGAAATTGTGTGCATCGTAAGCCAAGAATAGTGTTGCGTATACTACAAGCTCATATGGTGTTGCGTATAGAGAAATATAATCTTGTTGAAGAATAAAACAAAAGACATCAATGAAATTAAAAATCATAATTCTCATAAAATCTCAGGGTGTTACTTTCTACCCCCCCTTGAAATGAATTTCGCCCTAGAAATTTGTCAGGGTTATAATTGGTTTTCTACATGAAATTTTATTTCATAGAAACCCACATGGTAAAAAGGAAAACTAAATCATCATTTTAAAAAGGAATTTTATAAACATAATGAATACCCAAAGTAACTCATCACTGGGTTTCCACATATGAGAATATAGGAGAAAATATTAATATTGAAGAGAAATATAACCATCAACTTCTGATGGAGAGTTGTAGAGGACATGGCTATGAAAAAACCAACAATAACATAGCCATATATTTTTTATGATCTAATGTACCATCTAATTCATCAGATATGAGGGAAATATGAAAACATTTTTGGATTTCAAGATCATTTCCCTAAAGTTGAATAAATTGGATTTAGAATAAATACATTCTTGATTTTGGTACAATATCACTGTTGGTCATTACTTGAACAATTACCACTTCATCTCTTAAAGAAATGAAGTAGAATTTGACTTCTGTGAAGGGTTAGCAGATTATGCGATAGAATGATAGGTCATTCCATCTATCTCAAACATAAGGTTATAAAAATATATATACATTAGTCCATCTATGTTGAGATTAATCGTATATGGTTCCTAAAATGGACTTATAATTCATATAAAATACCACATAAAACTAATTTATACTAACCAGGGACTTCCTGTAGGCCATTGGTATGCAATAAAGTCATGTCGCACTTCAGTTGTGGGTTCGATTCCCATAGCCCTGTCCTACGCGATGGTTTGTCGCTCGTCCTATGTGTTTTCCTATTTCTAAAACTATACTATTATAACATTCTAGAAATAATATCGAAAAACAAGTTCTATCCTTAAATAACACTATATGATGTCCAACATAATCCATTCCAATATTTAGGCTTATCCAAAATACATCTTTCCAATCTAATAGTGTAATGAAAACGATTACTTTAAAGATCACATAACAAACACGTGAATACCATCATTTATCCCCCATAAATCAGAAGATATATACTGTTGGTCACGTTCCAAACACATGAAAACCTTAATCATGTATTCTTTTGAAACATGAATTACCATAGAACGTTAGTGAAAGAATGAATGTTGTCAAAAGTTAACTCCTTCCACATCCCAGAATTCCAAAATTTCTATATACTCAATCCATGATATCACTTTGTCCTTATATCAGTCATGACCTCATGAATACTATCAATAATTTCATTTTCTCCTTATCCATTCATTATGTGCATATCATCTACTTTCCAAAAATATTTCAATCACTTTTCATGGTTACCTGTACCATATAATTATTGAAAACAAATATATATATATATTCAAGAATTCCACGATACCATAAATGATATTCCATGATACTATTTCGAAATCCCATTACATAAAACTTAATCTTTCCACAACAAAATTATCATACAAAACATCAGAAATAGTGATCTCATGTGAATTCCCTTTATCCTTTTCCTTAAGATGTTGCTCATGTGTATCATCATTAACACTTGGATTAGAAAATTTGATTAGAATAATGCCACATTTCCTTGCACATGTAGAATTGATGTTTTGGTGGTCCATTCCCTGTAGCATTTTCTCTATTCACATCATTAGCTACATTTTTCCCATTACGTCGACAATCAACTGCTCTATGACATTCTTTTCCTCACTTAAAACATTTTCAAGTACCTTTTAGGAAATATCCACCATGATTTTTTCACACTTTGAGCATAAAGAAACTTTCATCTTCTTTTCACAATTGTTCTAAAATTTCTCCTTGAACTCCATCTTTCATTTCATGTCAAAACCATGAGATGGATATGTAACTCCAACTTCCATTTCTACCTTGATATCACAACACACAATTTCTTCATAGCTACTGAAGTCTCTTATATCTAATGACCTTAGAAGAATTGGTTTTAAGCCACTGAAGAATCGATCAACATTACTTTCAGGTGGGATGATAAATCTGGATGCATACATTGCAAGCCGGGTAAAATTCACCTTGTATATACCAACAGATTCATCATCATTTTTCTTAAGCTCAAGGAAATCCTTTTCCATCTTTGTTTTAAGAATACAAGGGAAGTATTTATTGAAAAATACGTTCCTGAACACGTCCCATTCCATAGATTCAATTTCACCTTGGGGCCTTGTATTCTTAATTAGAGTCCACCACTGGCCTCCTTCACCTTCTAACTGGTAAACAACCAAAATGACTTTTTCATGTTCTGAACAGAGAAGTATTGAAAATATCTTTTCAATGGTACTAATCCATTGTTCAACAACAAGTAGATTAGATGACACACTGAAAGAAGTTGGATGTTGCCTCATGAAGGACTCAATAGAATATTGTTCCTTTCTATCCCCATTTGGAAGTCTAGAATGATTCATAGCTTGTGTAAGTATAGAAAAATGATTTATCACTCCATCTCCCATAACGTGTGTTTATTCATGAGGATAATCATTGCATCGTCCATTACATTGATCAACACAGATCTTTCGGGTCCCAGCCATTGTCTAAAACCAAAAACGAATAGTGTGAGAGGAAAAATCATGATAGGAAAACAACATAATAAAGGGGAGTACCTTCAATATCTATCTTCTTAGGAGTAATTCTAATATTTTTACCATAATTCAATAACTATAACCTATACTTATACTTATACTTAGGTTCATCCCTAGATATACCATAGAAATATCTCTATGGATCTCACTAATGTTTTCGCATCCTAGTTTCCAAAGGTTAAATAAACCTTTCCTCTGATACCAACTGTAGCGACCCAAGATAGACGTACATGGAAATTAGATTAATTTTTTCTAATACATAATACATAACCAAAACAAACACAAAAGAACCTTAATAGTTTAGTGTCTTTGGAAACTCAGAAAAATAATGTTCTAATCATGGTGAAAGATCTTCATCATCTCCCATAAAGATATTCCCCTTTTGTTTTCTTACATAAAACCTTTCTTTACATCCTGGGGAAAATAAAACATATAAATGGTGATCTCAAATGCTCAAAAAGTGTAATAATGGAGAAAATAAAACAAACAATATACATTTGAACATCAAAACATTGACATAAAGTTTAAACATCAAAATCATGAGTTGCGAAATAAATATTGGAAGTACATAAGGCATAGATCATAAAGGAAAATCAATCATGATAAAATATAATGTTAATAAATCATTTAACTGTGTCAAACAATTAATCACATGATATGATTTCCATAGTATCCAAGGCATTACTTCCAAGACCATCTTGGTGGACAAAGTCCCTTTCTGTATCGAGTTCACTCCTCGTTCCAATCATGTATCGCAAAACCGGATGAACTAGCCATTCCAGCCATGTCTATCTCATGATATATAAATCCTTACCTAATGCATTGGAGGGAAATATAGGTCCCACCCATCTCATAATGAAATCATTCTTACCTGTTCCATAATATAAACATAAATCATTCATATTAACCCAAAGAATAAAAATGGGTTTCATAAACATCATCCCATCATAACATAATCCATATAAAACAAATGAATATCATTTCATCATAAAAAATGACACAATGTATATAATAGAGCCATTATACTTGAAACATAAACATATTAAAAAATTTCATCTTAGATGGAAAAAGGTTTTGATAAAACACTTGAAATGAATTCTTGAGGATAATATCCTTTCTTCTTCAAAATAATAATCTTTTCACAAAATTCCATGTAATTTTAATAGAAAATGATTTTTTTAAATATTCATTAAATATTGTAGAGTAATATTCAAGAAAATAAGTCATTATAAAACTGTAAAAATCCGTTCATGTATTATAAGTTAAAAAAACATTCTTCTTGTACTTTTCCCCGACAAGCCAAAAAGTACACTGAATGGTAAATAAAAGAAATATTCCTTACATACCATGTAGTATAAGTAAAAAATGGGTAAAAAGGACATTAAAAATACATGAAACCATTTTTTTTAAAATAGGGACATGGATGATAAATATAACCCCAGTAAATACTTATGAATAAACAATCTCGGATAAAAAACGAGATTGGAAAAGTTATCCCTTCACTTAGGTCTGATATGCTTTGTACGTATCTGATCCTCCTATATAATGATTTAATTAAATATCATTGACTTATTACAAAATCATATTCATTGTTATGATATCAGATATGGTTCACTTATGACTTTATATTACCTGTTCTTTTGTAAATTCCATGTTAAAGTAACGTTTTGGGTAAAATCGATTTATTTATCATACATGTTTGGACTTGTTGTTCTTGATATTATTTTTACTTATATCCTGATTTAATTACTTTCAGACTATAAATCATGATTTATATATCATTTATATTTAGTATATATATATAATATATTGATAAATTAAATGAAATACACTGTTCATGGAGACGGTAGACCGTATGTACACATGAATGTTGTTTACCATTCCTTATTGACATGAATGGAAGTAAGTAGATGAAATATATATATATATATACATAAATCCAAAGCTTTATCATTTCATATATTTCATTATTATTAATTATATATACTTTATAATCCATCTTGAATGGTTAACATGGAGAATGAATCTCCTCGCTTCGTGGAGACGGTAATCCGTATGTATGTAGGAGCGATGATATCGTTACCAAAATTATTGAATTGAATTGGGGTGGATGATATAATATCTCAGAATTAGTATGATGTTGTATAACTATATATAGTTATTCTTTACACCATTATACCCATCCAAGTAAGGTGGTGGTGGAAAAACAGATTACACCACATCGTCGAGATGGTATTCTGTACGAATGCACACGTTGTGATTTTGTTTTCTGTAGGATTGATATAAGGTGAAATGGGGTTGTTTAATATTTATAATAACATATCAGTATATTATTGATATTAATGTTATTACTTCATAATTAAAAATCTAAAGAAGAATAAGTTGAAGAATAAAGAAAACTTGAACGAATCGGTAGAAGAGATTACCTCTTCTTCGACGCACCTCTTTTAAGCTTCCTCTTAAGGCACTAGAGATTGCCTTTTGAGGAGACCAGAACCTCTATAATGTATCTCGGGAAGTTGATAAGGAAAATGGTCAGTGTTTTTTCGATCTTGAAAGCTCAAAATTATGTAATGAGAAGAGGGATGAGGTGCACTTTTATAAGGGAAGAGAGGGGCACCTTAGAAAAAACATAAACTTTTATTTTACAATAATGTCATATTTGGTATATAATAGTTCAAAATTGACTTATTTCAAAAATACAGTGGGGATGGGTCAAAATCCTCTCAACAAATAGGTTTTAGACAAGTTTAGTTTACTATTTTTACATTATCATTTAGATTTAACTCTAAGATAAATAATTTAACTTTTACCGTGTCTTCTTGTTTTCTGTCACTATTTGGTTAATAAAATTACTATAACAACCCAAACTAACCCCAATAGTTCATTATTAATATATATAACCTTATCTATGACACTTTTCCGATCATTAGATTTTTAGGAATAAAATAACAATTATTTATATAATATTTTTTAAAAATATTTTTTATGCCATTTTTGACACTATTTGGTAATTAATTTTTGTGAAACTCATAACAGAATTATTAGTTATAAAAAATTTAATTAAATAAATAATAACATGTCATATTAACCTATGAAATTAGTGGAATTCCTAAACTGTCTCAAATTACATTTATTTGGGTATTTATAAAATCAATTATGTTAATATTTCATTAATAAAGTAATTACTGGATCATAATTGTGTCATAAATAAATTAGATTATTCAATGTCTAAAAATTATAAATAAAATAAAATTATATAGGAAATCTTTTTAGATTTCTAATGAATATTTATATTCGAACTTATCTAATGTATAACCCAATATTAAAAATATTTTTGTTATTAAACATTGATTTCAACTCTATTAACTCTTCTATAATTAAAATAATAATAAAAGTCATAATCTAATCCAAGTGGACCTAAATGGTAATTTTTTATTCCTAATGTTGTTTTTGGTATAATTACACCTATCGAATAGAATTAGGACATGTGTTAGGGTAATAATAATATCAATTTTACCCTTAATTACCCTATTTACTTTTAACCGTGGTAAATAAAAATAAAAAGTAACTATTCAACAAAAATTATTTTTATCTTATTGAACCACATTTTACTCCTTCATATTAACCGTGTCTCTTGGATTTTCAAAATTTCACTCATAGAAGTGGTAAAATTATGTTTTATGTAAATTTTCAAATTCTCTTACTAGATTGGTAAAAGACGGTGAAAAGTTCAATAAAATTTTAAAATATCTAAAATTATTATAAAATGACTCCAATGAATTACATTGAACATATATAAGTATTATGTATCTATTTTGACCTAAAATAAATTTAAATAAAATAAATGATTATTTAAAAAAAATTAGTTTTAACCAATAACTCAGTGTTTTCACTATTCATCAAAAAATGAAAGTTTTTAGAAAAATGCCAAAAATTCACCCTAGTATAATTTTGATATTCTGAAGAAAAAAATGAAGTCCATTTTGAAAGATAAAATGTATAAAATTCCAAATAGTGGGAATTACTATTAATAATAGCTAGTTCATAATACTATTATAATAATAACTCGTTTAGTGAAACTAGGTATTCCGTACTACACATGCTATTGAATAAGGTTTTGATTGTTTGTAATGCAAGCCAAGTCAGGGTTGCGTGTCAGAAAAGATTCCTTTGGTGTTGCGTATAACATACTCAAAATATAGTTCAGTTATACATTGATCAAAATCTATACCTGGTGTTGTGTAAGATTAATTTTATTCAAATGAACGTGAAATTGTGTGCATCACAAGCCTAGAATAGTGTTGTGAATACTACAAGTTAATATAGTGTTGCATATAGAACAAGTTAATCTTGGTGATGCGTACAACAAAAGATATCAAATAAATTAGAAAGAATAATTCTCATAAAATTTCGGGGTGTTGTAATTAGGGAATAAGTAGATACATGATTTCTCCTATGATTGTGTGTTTTATAAGAATGAATCTTGAATATTTATCAAACTGACCAATATGTGGGACATCATGATATATGATGGATGAAAAATTCAACTTGTATTCATTCTCAGGTATATGAATCTAACTATGTGTAAAAATCATTTTTTATAATTTCTTATAATTTCTTCCAATAATTCCACCATATAATTTGGATAAATGACATGATAATTATTCTCAAGTATCAGAATCAAGGGTCCTGCTAAAAAAATTGTACCTTCCAATAATTCACCATTTGAATCATATATTTAAAAATTCAATTGATGAATGAAGGTAATGATGTCATTTAGATTATATAGCCTCTGTGGATAACATATTTCACCATGCTGATTCACTATAGTTGAAGCGAATTGATAAAACATTTTCTACCTATGGATGTGAAGATAGAAAAATTAAAATGTGATTGTGTACTAATAGAATTAATCCATATGAGAGACAAAGTATCCAACATATACAATGGCCTATTTTGTTTATAGTTTAACACTTTTCCCCACATATATATATGAATAAAAATTATTCTAGGATGAGCTTGATGATTTATGGACCAAACCAACCATGAAATGATATTGATGTGTGTATTTCAAAATTGATTAATTATTTTGTACTATTATGGGAGACATGTGTTATTTTTTGATGCATACAAGAATTATAATTTTATTCTTTGAGTTGAGATATTGTATACCATAAATGTCTCCCTGTCTTATAGAATCATATCCGGATACAGTGTTAAGTGACATTGATAATGTCTCATTTTTGTTGAACAAACTTCATTTATCAATTAAAAAATAGAATAATGATAGTGTAAATTAGAAATTGACGAGTTTTTTTAATTGATCATTTTATAGTATAATGTAAAAATAATTTTACAATTTATAACAATATAATAATCCCACAAGAACATTTTTATGTGAATAATATTATGAACGTGTTAGAAATATTGATTTTATGTATGGAACTATATTATTTCTTATCTTCAAAATAAACAGAGAAGAAATGGACTATATATTTTGAACTACCTTACTGGAATTTTTTAGGGAAAAAATATAACAATGATGGTATGCATGTGGAGAATAAAAAATTTGATAGTTTTATTAGAAATATCTTGGATATAAAATGAGATAATAAACATAGATTTCATAAGATATTGTACATGATATAAATGGATATATTTTTAGAGTTAGGTCCCACTATGAAACTAACCATAACACATTAACCTATATCTTGCCCCATATTAAAAAAGATTAAGAAGTTGATTTTTTCTATATCTTCATGGTATTAATGTACAATGTGGTAAAGTATCAAATGTGAAGAATTTTGGGTAATTATAAGATTTTAAATTACAAGATATGAAATATCATAATTATGATGTATTGATGCAACAACTTCTATCGTCCTCATTTTGAAGAATTTTACCCAAAGTATTCAGAATGACTATTATCTGGTTATTTAATTTTTTCAAATCTATTTGTATCAATGTCATTGATCCAATTTAATTACATGTGCTCTATAGTTTAACTGATATTATTCATTTTCATATAGAAATGTATTTTCCACAACATTTTTTATATAATGGTTCATCTAGTCATTCATTAGGTCTATGAGATAAGAATTTGAGGGAATATTTATTTAATATGGATGGATCATTTTGAATGATATATTAATATTTTGAGGAATATGTTAATAATCCTTATTAACTAGAGGCCTCTATTTTTAAAAAAATTATCAGAGGAGTTTATAGTGTTTTGTAAGTAATATTTTATTAAGTGGATCATAGTTTTCACTTTATATATCAACATATGTCTATTGATAATGAAGGTAGTGATATTAGACTAATAATTGAAATTTAAATTTTATATGATTATGTGATAAATGCTTATTTATAAATGTTGAACAACATAGAAGACGTTCAATCAAATATATAATCACATATTTCTAAATTTATGTTATAATATACAAAAATAAATTAATCATGGATGATAATTGATCATAAACCAATAAGTTTCATGGATTAAATAGAATTTCATCATGGATATATCTACATTAGAAATATAGTAATATATGTATGGGGGAACATCTAATTATATGATCAAATGATATTTTTTTGATATTAATCGGTTCACATTTTACACACAAAAAAAGAAGGATGATAATAATAATGTTCAAAATACTTGTATAATGCTTGATATTGAAACACTTCATTGTTTAGTGAAAAGAAAAAACCCAATATATATATATATATCAATTCCATATTTTCGATTTCTTGATGACATATGTTTTTTTATTATATTAAATTTCGAGTAATAGTGTTTATGTGTAATTGGGATGTAAGAAATAATTGTGTGAAATGTGATGAATAATGGTTTAAACTGGTTTATTTGATAATATTTAATGCAATGAGGAACCATTTATCATGTCCACACATGAAATGTACATATTATATGTTATTGATCCATCGATGGATTAGTGGTTACCATTTTTCATGGAATATAATCTATTAGGATGATGAGGATGTTTATGATGTTGTTGATTTATATGAGGATTCATTGTTTAGTACATGCATTCAAGATAATAGTGAATATAACCTACACATAGTCCATGCAGTATGAACTGAACATATTTAATGAATATTATAAAACAATAAATTACTCTCATAGTTAATCTGGTAATAATTTTCATTATATTTCTTTTTTTTTAATTTATATGTGTATACACTATAATGTTTTCAAACGACTATATATTTAACTATATATATTTGAATATTTATATGAAATTTTCTGTTAAATTTTTATATTCTACTATTATGGTTATATATTTTCTCATTGAAATACATGAAATATATTATTATATATTGGTTGATGTTATTTATATGAGAACACGTTTTCGAACATTGATATTTAAATTGATAAATGTTTCTATCATTTTAATACCAATTTTTAAATTTAATAGTTTACCTTGTGTTGTTTTTTGGAATATAATCATAACATGAGTTTTTTAAAATAGAATAAACATGTATGAAACTTCTTTACTAACAGATTTAAATGTTCATTTTTTCTAATTATTTACATGTTAAATTATATAAATATACAACAAAATTTCACATTATTTTACGATTTCAATTTAGGAAATAGATACAGATACAGAGGAACAATTACTGAGGTATTTGGTTTTTTTCATATAATTAAATATCTGGAAATATAATTATTAATTTGAAAAACTTTATTTAGAGAATATAGTTTCATTACTAATGATGATACTTCTACGGTAGAGTCACCTAATTTTATTATTAAGAAATCAAGTTATAGGGTTGATAAACATGGAATTACTTGTTTACAAAAAATTTCACAATCTTATGGTGATAATAGATTACATATTATGTTTGAATATAATAATAATGAAACTGGACTAAATGAAATATTGTTTATGTTGTATATATCCATTCAGAGCCATTGTAGGATTACCATTGTCCATCCTAATTGGAAGGATGTCGATTGGATGTCAATATATATGCTTTGGGAAGACGTAAAATTATTATATCGCAATTGATTTATTTTATCTCATTTTTTAACATGATATTTTTAAATGACTAATATTGTATTATTCAATAATTGATGGCATTCAATTTGGATTAAAAAAATCAATTAATAATAGATTTATTTCTCTAGATGAGGTTCGATGGAGATATTGGAAAACAAATTTGACAAAAAATTATATTTTTGGAATGAGACAAAATGAAAACCCATGCGTCATGTTTGAGTTTTTAGATGTAGAGATGGGGAAGAAATTTTTTTCCAACCTACATGATGAAGAATGTCATATTTGATAATTATATTAAGTTAGAAAATTTTGTATATCTATTCATTAATACTTATTAGTTTATTTTTTATATAAAATTCCTTCTAGAATTCTTTTCAAGAAATGTAGTTGCAGAATGTATACCCTCAATCATTATCATGTCGAGGGTATGATTTATTATAGAAAAAAATAATTGAGTAAAATTTTGAATCATTAAGAGCTTAGCCGTCTAGTTGTTCTGATGATACCATGTTCAGTTATCCATCTCCCCCCACCCTCCATGAGAATTGGAAAATATCGAGAATATGAAAAAAAATGAAAAGTATCTTATAGAGAAATATAATTGTATAGATGAATGAATTGTATGTAATTATTTATTATTTTTCATGAATTATTTTATTTTATAAATCTACAACACTAATATACCATTTACAACCTTCATTTTAGGTTGAATGTTTGGAGAAATCATTATTGGGAAAGTTCAACCCTTAGGGTTGGATAGAAATACAAGACAATAATTTAAGAAAGTCACCCCACTCAATCCACATATAAGGGTATGAAGTGGGTGTTAGTATTCAACTCATTTTTGTTCATCTATGAAAGAAATTCCAAGAACCATAAATTTAATACAGAAAATATTATCTAAAATATATCAAACAGTCTATGGGCTATCAAATTCAATCAATTCTACAAGTTATGATAGAACAGTTGATGAAATAATCAGGGTGTACGCAAACTTTAAAGCCTATCCAACTGTTTCAACTAGTTGTGTGGCTTATATATCCCCCTAGCCAGATTAGGGTACCTAGTAAACCCACTCTTATCCCCCACCTCTTCGCTTGGATCCAACCATACATTATGTGTTATATACTAGAGATCCTCATGCACCTATTGTAGCATATGGAGTCATGAATTATCAGGGGGATTCTATAAATCAAAAAACAATGAATATGGGTAAAGATAGTATATTAGTAAATGATATTTTTTATTATACTACTATACTACCATTTCTTAGTGAGAATGTTACCCAATTTATAGCCTGTATGAGTAATTATTTTATTTTATTTTGTATCGACCTCATTGTTATCATTCCCATGAGTTATGAATTTTTTTAATATTAATTACATCTTATTAAAAAATTAATTACAATATTTTCAATCATTTAACTTTTATAGGTGTTTGTAAATTCAAAATAAATGGAACAAAAGGAACAAAAGGTTTTGGAATAAAATATTGAAAATTCTTTTGATATTTTAATGGGATATAATGAATATCTAAGAATTATTTCTCATTGAATTATTTCTATGAGTTTAGATGACTTCCAATATATGTTTAAAACAACATCCATTGAAATATTCAGAAATGATATCATGAATCTAATTGATTTAAATTATCATAGAGCTATTTTTTGGTAGTGTTAATCATGTAATTAAATTGATGTTTTAGTTTTTTTCATTAATTAATGATGGGTTCTCATGAATAACTATATTACATTTAAAATAAGGCATCTAAAAATTATTCATATTAAAAATGAGGCCACATATGTTTGTGTGTTTAGAGATATAGAATTAATTTCAATGACTAGGAAATATTTGATGACATCTAATAGAGATACATATATTTGTGAGATATTTATAGTGATAAATATTGGCTGTTGGTTTTGAAAATTTCATGATAGTTGAGAACAAAAACATAATTAATAACAAATTATCATTATAATATTACTAATTGTGGAATTTATATATTGTAGGAATAAATATATGTTTTTCATATTTTTTCACATTTAATGTTAATTATATGTGTTTTTTCTTTATTGGGTGATGTTCAAAAAAATATTACCATATTTTTAGAAAGTTGTGTTATCTTATTAATTATATGTAAATTATATTAAAATCTTATTGTGTATACATGTATTATTAGATAATTTATATGAAATATTAGGTCATGGAAAAAATATAACAAAGATAACTTGTCAATAAATAACCTAAATGCAATTAAATATGTAAAATTAACAATAATTATTTTTTATAATAGATATTAATCAATTTATATACAAATACCTATTATTTTTAATTTATAAAGTTAATGTTTTATAAACACATTTTTATTTACACCATTGATATATTGAATATGGTTATTATGTTATATGATTAAAATATGAGATAATCACAACTGGGGTAACTACTGAATTTTATAAGGTTGGATATTTTACTTATTTTTTATTATCTATCTTAATTTTTTATTTTTTTCTTATATAATTTAATTTTATTGTATACAATCAATGATGTTGAGTTAATATAAATGAGTAACTAGCACCACTTTTATCATTGTTTCCAAACTATTTTTTAATTATGATTATGCTTTAAGGTATGAATATTATAATGATTATGATTAATATTAGATTTTCTTAATAACAAATATTAAAAAAAAATTCTTATAAGAGTTATCTGAACATAAATATATCAAATGAATTCTTTGAAAAAATGTTAATGATTATGTTTTATATCATTAGGTTTAGGATTTTTAATTCTACATTATAATAAAAAATTATAGATAATGATTTTATGGTGTAGTTGTTAACTGTATGTTTTTTTGTATAGATTTTAAATATATGATACATGATGTTTAGTAAATATTTATTGTTTTTTCTATTATATAGAATCTTATATTTTGGGGTAAAATATTTAATATTTTCTGATTTTTCTTCATTTGACATTCGTTTTTATCCAAACTCATGGTGAAACATTAAAAATCAATGCTTGCGTTAGGGAATCATTTAGTATGAAACCCAATACAGAAAATAACTCGTATAAAATGGATGTTGGATTCTAGTAAAACCAATGGCCAGAAATTTAACAATATTAGACAATTGGTGTTGGTTTCTAATAAAAACTAATGCAAAAAATTACTAAAATAGTTTTCATCAGCATTTTTAAAAAACTGATACTATTAACCTCATCAATTATGTCTCATTTGTAAATGTTAGTTAAAAAACAATATTAAAATTTAAATAACATGATGATAAATTTATTTTTACAATTTTGGATTGTGTATTGCTAACATAAAAAAATTATATAAGATTTTTTATAATAATGGAATCAATTATTTAAGGATGATTTTTAAAATAATATAAAAAGGTTATTTTTTCCAAATCCACCAATTCCATGAGGGGTAAGTTTCATAATATTTATAAACATAATTCAAAATGATGTGATCAAAAATTGAAAGGATAGTAGAGAAACTATTCAGAATTTAGTGTGTCTGAAAATAAATCTATTAACGAATTATTTGAATTAGTGAATATGAATGTGAAGGATATATATAGACATGGGTAAACCCTTCAATATTTTTAAATTTTTATGTGGATAATTTGATGGTTTCTACCTCAAATAAATTTGAATATTTTGTGGATTAAGGAAATAAATTTATAGACAACAACATTAAAATATTTTCATAGGATATTTGATTTCTATGAGATGAAAATTACTAAATAAGATTTCATGAAATAATAAATTTATATTAAAGTGGTTTCAAATAAGAAATTATGCTTAATATTTATTTTTTGAAATGAAAAATAATGTAATGTCGTAATTTCCTTCAATTCATAAAATATGAAATGGGTAAATAAATATAAAACAAGAAAATTATATTCAATTTCTTGTATTATCTTTTAATTGGGAAAATCTATGATATGTGTCCTAATAATATTCATGATGATACAGAAAATAATAAAAAAATGAAAAAATATTACTCGTATGTAAAATTATCAAAATGTTCCAAGACCAAATCACTTGTACCAGGACAGTATGATTTTATAAGAGTATGAATGCCTAATAGAATCTGGAGAAGATGTAATTGGGGACTCTATAACCATATTAAACTATTACATGTGGTTATCAATAAAAAATATGTGGTAGTAAGGATGGTTTATAGAAGTGTTAAATTTACATAAATGTGGAAATAAAAGTTACAATTGATGAAATAGATTTTATGATCGAAATTTTGATAAATCATAATATTCTAGTACGTCACTCTAAAATGTGTCTACAGTATCTTGACAAATGAATTTTATTGTAAATTTATAATATTATAAATATTGAATTTAAAATAATTAAACACATATAATGTCATTGATATTTTGATGAAAGTGTATTTGTATGCATTAATCATATATTACATAGAAAACATAATGCTATATAGTGTCATAAGAAATTATTTCTTCATGGGAGAAGTCCTAAAAATGAGGTGATGTAAGGAAACACAGGAAAATAATTGAATCATATAAAGTAGTTTGCATATTGGATCACACAGACCATAGTAAATGTAATGATATTATTATATAAACCTCAATCATGCTTCAGTATTACCGAATGTAACAATATGTTTATCATTAAGGAAATATTTCAAAGTGATTTATCATAAACAAACATCCACCAAGGTTGATAGATCAATGAATTCTGAAAATCCAAATAAGAATATATAATTGGGAGATGAAAAAATATTAATTAGGAAACCATTTAGTAATCATAATAATTCATCATAAATTAGGTATTAGTATCATCAAAATATGGGAAATACACTAAATTTTATTTACTTTTAAATGTGTTAATAATGTGTTGAAGATAAATTAATATATGTATAAAAAAATAATATATCATGTTATATTATTAATGAATAGTATTTTATTTCCAAATTTTTTAGACTCAAGTATATTTTTCTCACATCGTGAATGTGAAGGATTATTCTAGGTGTGGCCCATTGAGGAAGTATAAAATAGTTCAAAGGTTAAAACATCAAGTTAAAATCCCTAAATTGGTTTCAATCAATACAATGTAATGAGGATCAATCATATCGAGAGGAGTAAAATTCATATAAACCACAAATGGATGTGATTAAAAAAAAATATAAAAAACGAATGATATGATATCCAAATTGAGGACATAATTACATTATAAGAAATACATCATATCGGAATACAAATTCTTGATAGAGACATAATATTAAATTAGATGATAGAAAATATTAAATTAATAATTATGTATGACAATAAAAAATTATCATGATGTTTTAATCACTATAGCTTGAAAAAAATTAACTATAGAATTGTTAAAATATGAGTGAATTACATGTGGAAAATTGGTGTTTTTTCATCGAATGTATTGGTCCAAATCTCTTAATAATAAAATAATATTCCATATATGAATTAAAAGATTATTCTCCTTGAAGACATGTAAATTAAATGGGAAATATGTTATAATCATAATACAAGTAAAATACATAAATGGTAGACTCTACCTTGTTATAGGATATGAAGAAAAATATTTTATATTTGTCTAGGTTTAAAATAAATTATACAATATATGGATTGAACCCTTGAGCAAAAAAAACCCCAAAAAGTTTGATAAAATTTGAAATATACAACATCATATATATAATTACTTCTGATCAAACTAATTTCGGTGAGGTTTCATAAAAATTATTGATAATTAAGAATTCATATAATTCAAATAACAATGAGGTGCAATGTTGCTATAATTAGTGAAGGTTGATGTTTTTGGGGCAATATCACCATCTTATGTTGATTTAATGATAAATTATGTTCTATTTATTGATTATTTGAAAAGGATAAAATATTTTATCATGAAAATTCAAAAATATGAAGTGATTTATTTCAGTACAATATGTTACATACTTTTCAAAATGATGATTTGTCTAAAAATTATAAAAATATTAACCAAAAGGGATTGAATATTAAAAATAGATAAAGAGACGATTATACATAAACTTATTGGATATTGGAAAACATTTATATGTTAATAAATCATAATATATAAATTTATTTAATAAAAAACATATTTAGTCAATAATATGGCGTGTATGATTCTAATGGAGGCCTACCATATATTTTTTTGTATTGTAAATCTCATAAAATTGTAGTTTTTTTAAAATAAATCCTTGTTATATAATGATTAGAAGAATAACCCATATGTAATGTTTCAAGGGAGGATTCATACATTGAAATGAATTTGTATCACAAGGAATAATTTAATTCAATATGGGTATAAAATCTATTTAATGATTGAATCTCATATATATAATGGAGTTTATCGTAACTACTTCAGAATAATATTGGAATACAAATTCATTAATAAAATTAATAACCAAATATTATAATGTAAATATTTCACTATTATTTATAATGAGATGATTTTTCAATATTTTAATTAATAAATTATGGAAGAATGTAATACTGATTTATGTATAAGATTTTGAGAAATGGTGGTTGATATACCTATAAATGAGATTAGAAACTAGGTTGACGTCAAATCGATTTTTTAAAATTAATAAATCCAAGGAACAAAATTATACCTATATATCTAAACATCTTCATTAATAGAGAAAATATTATTCATACAATGATAATGGCGTCTCTATTAAAAATAATGATATTACCTTATGTGGGTTAAAAATTTTATTATATGGTTTCTATATATGAGATTTATTATAAAGATTTGAATATGAAGACAAACAAAATTATTTAGAATCCAAAATGGAATATTATTGGGATGATAAATTATTAAAGAAATTAAAAATGTATTTTTTTCTAGAAAAACTTAAAGTTAAAGGTATAATTATTTTCCAAAAATTATAATTTTTTTGAAGAAAATACTCCTAAAATAAATAAACTTATATAGATGACAACCATTCACCCATAAAAATGTGGTAAATTATTAGAATAATTTATCCATAGTGGTTTCAATGTTATTAATGGTATTCCATTGGAATTAAAATATAATTTTCTAAATGGAGTTATTTAATTTGAATTGTAAAATAAATCTTTAAATAGTTTTCATTTTCATGATGAATATAAAAAGTGTGTTTATTGAATAGGGACAATTATTGTCTAAATTAAGAACCAAGGGATTTGTATAATAGGATTTATCAATATATAAAAGTACATGTATTCCAATATGAATGATATGATCATAATATCAATGTGATAAGTGATTATGATAAAATAATAACGGGGATAATTTTTATGGATGAAGAAATTGGTCGAGGTTTGAATAAATCTCCATTCATGGATCTTAATATTTTCACAATGAGTATTTCTTAAAAAAATTATATTTGGGAATTGAAGTCTTTCCTTATTTTTGAGGTGATATATATAAATAATTGGATATTAAAATATCAGTCTAAATATGTTTCAATAATATTGAAATAATTTGTATATAAAATAAAAAATTAATCTAAAAACATGTTTATACCTGAATGATGTTTTCTCAGGTTAATGATATAAAAGTTATTGAATTATATTGTAATATAAAATCATGGGAAGACAATTATAGCTATAAATAAAAAAACTATACATTTTATCCAATTTTTAGGTATCAATGAGTCTATTTTATACCATAGAATTTCAAATAAATGTTGTGAAAATAATTCATCAGTATATCAATTCATTAAATTTTTTTGAATTTTTTTGTATATAAATATTATATTAATTTTTTTATAAAATTCGGAAATTTATATAGTGTTTTTAAAAAGTTGATTTGAAGTATACCTTGTGAGAAGGATTCTGTGTTATAGACCTGTATATTTCTTTAAATAGAATAAATTAATAAAAATCGTAATTTTGGTGGTGGATATCTCATATAATTGTTTACAATGAAAACATAATACATTTTGAATTATCCTAATTTAATATAACATATATTACTGAAACAATAGTTTAAAAATACTAGTAAAGAGGTAATGCAATCAATTTTGACTAAATGTGATATCCATAGACATTAAATTCGTTAGAAACTTTAAATGAAACATTATAGACTTATTTTGATCAATATCATGAATCATTTTATTAATGTAAATTATTTGAAATCATTAGATATATTATATTTTTTTATTCCAAATATAATATAAGATATCTTGATAAATTTTTTATTCAATGATATTTTTTAGAATAATCAGTATTAATATTGAGTGGAAGTATATCCTTTTCCTGGAATATTTTTGCAAGGGTAACCTAACCCCCTTAATGGTTATTGTAATTACATGATCGGTTTTTAAAATCTCATATTACTAATGATAAATTTATATATGTTTTAGTTATATCCAAAAAATCTTGTAAAGGATTTTTTATATCATATTAGTTGATTGAATGGATTATTTATTCCCCATTTTGACATAAAATTTCACTTTTGATCAATAGGAAATGTCTGAGAATTGATCACAATCACTTTTGAGACACTTTGTACTATTTATTCATTTTTATAATGTTTGTAGGGAGTAGGTTTCAACCTGTCTTTGGAAACTTTTGGTTATATTGGAGGAGTGTTTTTTCAATGAATGAAGATAGAGAACGTTTTCTTGGTGATATTTAAAATGAGGTAAGAATATCAAAGAAGATGAGTTGGAGGTGAGAATATAATTTTTTTTATAAGTGGTAGATCATGGAATTTAGTTTCATAATGTAATTTTTTGAATTTATAAGAAATATATGATTATAGAACCCATGTTCATTTGGAACAGTTTGAGACGTGGGGGGGGGGGTTAATATGTAGTATAATTTTTAACATCATCATTTTTAATTGAATCACTTGAAATATTTTATATATTTTCCCTATCAATGTGAATTACACACCCTTATATTTTATAATTATGAAATTAATAAGAAATATAACACAATGAATTAAATGGATTGGATTAAAACATATAATCTTTATCGATACCAATAAGTCCATACAATCATATATTTTTCTACTATATGCCCAACTGTCTAGAAAATAGACCATCCAAGTCTAATCATCACAGAGTCCCAATAATATTTGGCTCATGTGTCATACACGAGAGTTTACATCTTCAGAATACCACAATAAAAGTTTTGGACCCAAATATGGAACCTTTCCATTATTATGTGAGATGATCGTATACAATCTAATGAATATATCTCTCTAAAAATTTACAAGGTTGACTAGTCTTGTTGTGTACAATATCTTCAAGATCATCGATAGCTGAGGAAAATATTTAGCAATATTGAATATCACTTTTGGTAATTGTTAATTTGATCCTTCATGGTAACTAAATTACTATGGAAAATTATGTTCCTTCCACAATGGATGAATCATAAATTAAATCTGTTTATTATCCTCTCATGAATTAAACAACATATTTGGTTCCCTATTTATACCAATTCTTGTAAAATAATAACTAGTTCTCTCAATTTTCATGGCCACATTTTTTTATTCTTTTCAATACATATATATATTAAAAAATTAATATCATAAAGAATAGTTTCCAAAGATAAATATTGGAAACAACCCGACCTTCAGTAATAGAAAAAATATTATATATTCAAAATCAACCTATGGATTCTTAATTCATCTCTTTATTTGAACATATTTAAATTAGTACTAAGTATGTCCCTTTTGAAATGGGAGTATTCATAATATAATTCATCCATGATATCAACAATATTATAATTATATTAATTCAAAACTCAAGGGTATATGAACTGATGCACTATAATGTGGTAGTCCTTCTTATGGAATGTCCTTATTCATAGAAAACACTTTGTCAGGAATCATCTTTGGAATGATTCATTATACATATCATAAATCATAATTATTTTTTATTATTTATAATATTTATATCCATGATTATCAGTATTATCACCATCACATATTGATTTCCCATTATAGTATAAATCCTATAATTCAAAAAAAATTAAACATTATCTATTTCATATGAGAAAACATGTTTTGAAAGCCTAAAATAATTTGTGGTTTACATATATTACGTTGATATATCATATAATACATCCATTTTTACATACAATATATCTTATATGCTAGATTTTGAGGTGGTCTATCCTCCTTACATGACATCATGTTATAAAAAATCATGTATCACGTGCGCTATCATATCATACAATATCTTATTTCAAAAGAAATTTACAATCATATGAGGGAAATTATTTTTACACAGGCCTTACTTCTTACATGTTTTAATTTATTATATGAAAAAACTCTTATGTTCTAATAGATACATTACATGGAGAGTTTTATCTCTTATGAAATAACATCTTAATCTCCTCACATGAGAAAAACTTATTTTATGACATGGTTATATATTATAAAATTGTAACTCTTAGATGACATGGATAGATTTATTAAAACCACTTCAATATTATTCAACAATTTATTAATGCATTATGAATTCAAATTCAAAATCCTATACAAGTTAGAAAATCCCCACAACCAGAAAATTTTTTATAAAATAAATTCATCATTAACACTTATCTTAGAAATGATTAATAGTTTATAAATACTCATGTATTTAGGCCACAACATTGAGGTTATCACAAAAATTATTTATGAATCACCGATGAATCAATCAATGTTAAAAAGTTTTCATTTTTCTTATAGAATTATTAAAAAATAATAATTTATTAATTTTGGATCCTCAATATATTTTTTTGGGAAATTCTACATTCATATTCATTGTAGTCAATGTAATTCAATTTCTCTTCAATGAAAGTATAAATAAAAGTAATATACATGTCATATAACCTCGTATTCTTATAATTCCAATTAATACTTCTTCACCTCCTTTGACATAGAATAATATCTTAATCAATTTTTTATATAATTATAAACCACTTTATTTTCATACTAATTAGTATTTAGTTCTCAAAATTAGTATATGTTGGCTAACTAGGTATTGAAATCAATGATTATTTAACTAAAGTTATCAAAGTTTTCAATCAATTCACTTTCCTGTGATATTGTACTCATTTTATCATTTTAGGGGTTGTTTCAAATATATTTAAAAATAAATATTTATTATTACACTAATATGAGTAATCATGTCAAAATAGTTCATCTTCATAGAATTTAACACCACATTTTCCTATTATATTAATTAGATTAAACCAAATCATAAATATTATATAAATAATTAAAAATAATGTATTTAAATGTGATTTTTAAATATCATTTAATCGATTTAAAAACATATCATGGAATTCAAGATTCACTGCATAGTTACATTTTTATAGTTTCACTTGACAAATTCACCCCTTAAGGGATGAACATGATTTATAATCTTCATGGATGTTATAATACTTATCATAGGACCCTTTTTCTATTAAGTGTATATTGTTTTAACAATCTTTTTTGTTAAGGGTTATAAAATTTAGATAATATTTGAATATTTTTCCCCTTTAATGGTTAGTCATTTAATTCATATTCAAATTAAAATTAAAAGTGTCATATATCATTATTGGATATATTTCGGTCGTATTTTAATGTATAATATCTTGTATGTTTATTGAGATATAATTTTAATCATTATGATAAAGTTATATTTTTGGAAGGGTTATTTCATAAGTGTATGGGTTGGTATGTGAAACCTAGTAAAACAATGAAGATCTCTAAAGCAGGCTGTATTTTTAGTTTTGTTTACATATCCTAGTTATCAGGTTCTAGGATTTGGAATAGTTAGGATGAATCCATGTGGGATTTTTTAGATTATTGATCAAAAATTCCATTTCTAATAGATTAGAACACTTCTGACGTATGATTGTACAAATCACTATGGAATTCCTTAGTTGGTGCCAAATTTGAAATATTGTGTTTCCAAACCATGAATAATTATAATTTTGGATAAAATTAAGGAAATGAACAAAATTTTCACTTTCTCTTATGTAAAATTTATCTCCCTCTATCCTGCCATAGGATCATGAGCCAACTGAAAATTCCATTCCATTAATTCGATCAATAACACGCGATTGTTGGTGGAATATAATATTTTTATTTGTATATTTATGGTATACTTATTCTTATAATATCCCACATTATTTTCCTCTTTACATGTATTAGATTTTAATTATCTCCTACTTAGATATTTTATTCTGCTTCAACAAGTGAACAATGATGCTCGTATGTAATGTAGTGGATTTGGTGTGATTGGGAAAAGAAAATCATGGCTGGTTAAACAGATGTTTTCCATTATTAGTTTAGTGAATTTATGATTCCTAATTTCTCGTTCAATTTTTAATTACATTAAAATTAATTTACATGTAATTTTTTGTCATTTGTTAGGGAATTTAACTTGCATAGAGTCAGTGATTCATTTTTTTCATTCTACAGATGGTTGATTATGGATCTAGAGAGTGAATTATCCTTAGTGTTATTTTAATATCTATCATAATTTGAATCTAATTTATTAATTAATTATTGTTTTTTAATTAAATAAATTAAATCATTTGGAATGAGTTATGTTTTTTGGTCATTGGAGGAGATGGGGTTTAAATACAAAGATTCAATTGTTACACTATGGGGAAGGTAATATATCTGGTTTTGTTAGGATTCTATACAATATAATTTTTTTATTTATAAAATTTTTAGTGATTTTATATTATCACTTTATTCCTTTTTTATTCAGCAGTGAAATGGATATCGAGATCCAAGGGGGTTCAGATTGTATTTTCCTAGTAGGTATTGGGAGAATAAGACCAGTTTATTGATATTTGACTGACATATGTTTCAGACCCTGTTTTGTGGGGTGTAGTTCTGATAGAACATTTGGGATGTCTTAACACTATAAGTATTCTAGCATAGATCTATTCATCCAGATATATTTTGTGATGGTAAAAGTGACATGAGCCATAATCACACTTTACTTCATGATTTTAAAAATAACATTGACCAAAACTTCCTAAGTATCTAGTGGTCTTGTATCCTTGAAATTTTAGATAAATAATTAAATATTCATTAATTTAAGAAAAACATTATAAGAAATTAAAATTAATTCTCATAACTTCCGTAGATCTTCTAAATTTTTAAAGGATGCCCTCAGGAAAATACATAAGGAAATGTGTGAGATAGAAAGGAATCTAATGGAATAAACATGGAAAAAACTAATAACATTTGAGTTAAGATTAATAATTTTATATCATCAATAGATTGATCATAATAATAAAAACATGGCACAATTAAATGAACTTATATGACCATAAAATAATAAGAATGTGATAATAACATAATACATAGATTTATATTCATATGTCAAGGGCCACTTCCAATACAGTCATCATACTGGGTAAAACGTACCGTTATCAGTTAGGTTTTCCCCCATTTCCATAAACCATTTGTAAAATGTCCCTTGGGGGATTAATTTATATCTATAATACCATAAATATTGTCTTAATAGATATAAATCATTACCATATATATTATTTAATATATAATATCTATCCAACACATCACAAAACACAATGTAATTTGGCTAAACACATGTGAATCATACATGGTATCTCACGAGATAAAAAAATCATCCAATAAATTGGAGGGAAATATAATTGCAGGCCCACCATTAATATAACTATAATAATACATATAAATTCCTCATATGGAATATAAACAGTAAAAATATCATAACAATAGTCAAACCCATTATATGGATCAAGTTTTACAGTTCTAATTTAGTTGTATAATCAAAGGATACGTCATAATCATTTATAAGGGATGAAGTAATTAAGTCATTTTTAACATTAATAATTTCAAAAGGAACATAATTATTGAAAATGAAACCACAATTTAAAGTATTCATTAAAAAATATATTTAATATTTAATGATATGAACCAATTGGGATAACAACTATGACATAATTAAATAACATGTTATATAAATAGAATCATTTCAGTTTCTATAAAATCATAATTGAACCAAGAGGGTTATCTAAAAAACATTTGAGGAATTTTATAAGCATATTTTGGTTTAAAAATAATTATTTGTGTTGATTCATGACAAGTGATCAAAAATAGGAATGTTCCCTCAAATGTGGTTTACATAAAAGTGGGATATATTTTTGGAACTACAAAAATGAATAAATACCACAATCAAATGAATATTTAAATATATATATATATATATATATATATATATGTATAGATACTATATAAAAATTATAATATTTACATGAGAATTATATTTCATAAAAGGAGATAAAGATAGATGATGTATAATTGAAAAAAAGTCACAAATGGGGTACAAATGATCCCTTACAACTGATCTACCACTTCACCTCAAATCCATTAAAATAATATAACATAATTGGGAAAATATATGAAATTAATTAAATCTATATATTCTGTAAGTGATTTAATGTTTAGAAAATCTAATATGAACTATATAAAAGTAATCAAGGAACATTTAAATTAACATGTATCAAAGGGAGGAATTTGAGGCATAACCTTTACTTCCATCAAATTCTTTTGGAAAAACTCTTAGAGGGAAATAAATTTTACTAAAAATTTAAATACCATAAAATATAATATAATAAATATTGAAAACATTAAGGGAAAATATATAAATAATTCTAAATAAAACATTATGTACAATAAGATATATTCCTCAAATGGGGGACTGTTGAGCTCGGAAACTGTTATGGCTTAATAAATATTATTATAAAAACCCAGTAAATGAGTGCTAAAGACTAAATATAAAGTTAAAATACCATTAATAATTAAAATATATAATCCTAAACACCCAATTCAAAATATAATTTACATTAATGAAATTATTTTCATAAATCATAATACATCTAAAATAAAAAAATTGAGATGAAACCCTTATGGAATTATTAATTTTTGAGTCAAAAAGTCAATAGAAGAATTAAAATTATATAGTTATATAATATATAAAATTAATCCATGTAGTACTAAAAAATATATTCCTGGGTAGTATATAGACCATAAAAAATAAATTTACTTCATAATAATAATAATAAGTCTCATATTTGAAGTATTTCGATAAAAACCATTAACTAATGTTTCAAAGTCTACTGCACTTTGCCCTTATTTTCCTAAATAATTAAATTATGTGTATTTGAAATATATATTCTAAACATTGTAGTCTATATTTTATATTTCAATTTCCATTAAATATCTTATTTTATTAATTTATAATATATATTTTTAGGAATTTGTAGCTCACTTGAGGATATTTGGTCAATTTTCAATTAAATCCTTATGTCTGTTTAAAATGGTAAAAATAATTTCAATATAGATTCATAATATCAAAAATATTAATATTGTTGTAAAAACAATATTTATAGATTTTTTTATTTTTATATCAAACAATGATGGTTATTGATTATAAATGAAACAAAATACTCATGGAGGTGAATGTTCGCACATACGCAAAATGAATGATACCATTTATCATTGAATAAGAGGGGATGAATCTAAAAGGTATTTTGAAATTTCATTATCATATTTTAATTATATATCATATATATTCATCAATTGCATCATTTTTTCCATCAATTAATTGTGGAGATATAAATAAAATATGATTATTTTTGGAGGTTGTAGTTTGTGTGACACAGTAATGTCAATATTTTTTATTAGTGGATGAAGATGGCTATATAATGGTTATTCCATTAACAAAATACCATATTATAATTATAATGAAACTAATTGAACTATATTTTTACGTATATAAATTATTTTTAATATAAAAATATTATTGAGATAAACATAACGGGATAATACTTCCTATTGGGGACTTGATATTTCCCTGGAAAAATCCAAAAATTTAAATGAATTAGGCTAGAATAGATTCATCATGGGGTTAAGAAGGTTTTAGGTGATTATATGGTAGATATTTATATTTTTTTTTAATAAAATTTCAAACATTTAGTGTATGTTTGAATGTGATTATGTGACCCTATTTTATAAGATATGGAAAACAATCATTTAGAAAGATTGTTAACATTTTAATAAATTCATGAAACTATTCCAAAGACCATGGATTAATTCTTAAGAAATAATGGAGGTTGGAGTGTTTTTAGGTCGACAAATAACTGAAAATGGACATGAACACATTTTTTGAACATGTTATCTGTTATTAAACATTATATATTTATAGTTTAAATTTTTTCTTTTAAATTAGGTAACCAGTTTTTAACTGTGTGATTTCATGTTTTATTAAAAATAGAGTATAAACTGTAAAAAAAAATTGATTCTATATAAAATAATGTAACTACTATTCAATCAAATTAAATGACTACGCATTATAATACTATCTTTTATATTGAGACAACTAATTTTATAATAACACTCTTAGTAGAAAAATGATATCTCGGCCATTGTGGATTCTGTATATTATTTTGTGTTTATTACCAATTTAATGAGTTATAATATGATTATATATAGTTTTATACATAAAATTAGATTCCCCAATAAAATTCTATAAATTTAATTTCTTAAAAAATTTATACAAAATTTTTAAAATAATCTATTTTAAAATTTTCAAAATTATCACAGTGAATAACATAATATTTAATAATATTATATTTATTTATAATCAAGAAAATGAAACTATTAAAATATATTTACATGATGAAAAAAATGGGACATTCATTTTTCTATATAGAATTTCTAAAAGTGATAATATGTAATTTTTTATATAAGAGGGTAACTCATTCTTTAGTGTCAAATATTACATGAGTTGCAATAATGTTGAACATGTGTTTTATATGTTTTGAATATTATTTTTAAATTATTTATAGTACATAGTAAATATAAATTTTATATAAGATGGTTTTCTTAAATAGTTAAATAATTCTTTTATTATAAACATGTCTATTAAACATATATTAAACGGTGCTAAAATTTTCCATTATCAATTCCCGAATTGTGATGAATACTGGAGGGTGATTAAAAGACCATTGCTTTTAAAAAAACAGATAAGGGACTCATTTATTAGTGATTTAAATGTTTTAAAAATGGATGGATTTATCAACAAATTTAGTAGCACTGATAAAGTGAATGTAGTGTCCAGTTAAATTTACAACACATTAGAGCATGAGATACAACACCATAATTTAAAATAAAATGTATAAATGCATATTTTAAACAAAATATGATATAAAACACCAAAAAAGAAAAAAAATTACATTTTAAAAATTTCAAAATTTTATTTATAAAATAACATGAGAATGTAAAAATTACCACAGTCATTCAAAATTTTTTAATAATCATCTGTCTTTATTCCCATACACCGAATTATTCTATTTCAAAACAAGACACCCCTATTGAAACAAAAAAATGTTCGGGTATAAGAAAAAGTTAAAATTTTAATAATAAAAAAATAATTCAAATAAAATATAATGTGTGAATTTTAAAATAAATATAGATTCATACCTGGAATGATGTGTATCATATTTAGTTACGGTTGATTTTTGAAGGTCGCACCATTTAATTATAAACATTTATAATTATCTCTATTGAAATTTACTATATTAGCATTAGATATAAATGATAATGAAATTAATTATTTAATAGTTGATAAAATGATGAGAAAAAATCAAGGATCTTTTTCTCAGTTTTTGTGATGTGAGGTGTGTTTTATACTAAAATGATAGTTATATATTAATAAGACACACATAGAGTCATACTGGTCAGACCATTCATAATATTCAGTAGAAATATATTCCAAAACATCACAAATGACTTATGGTTATTTTTTTCCTAATGTATCCAAATAAAATGATTGTGTTTTCGTGGTTTTTTGAATGTGACATGTCTTTTTTTAATAGAATACCATTTTAAACTAGAAACACACACATTGAGTCATACTGGTCACATAGTTTTTTAGTTTGACATGACAATCGTAACTACACATCATAAATGATCTATGAATCATATTACTTAATTATTAAGAAAATCCAAGAACAATTTCTTAGTTTTTTGTGAGGGACACTTTTTGAACATAAATAATAATTTTAGACTATTTGAAAAAATATTCAGTGATAACATGAATATCTTGTATATGATTTTGGTGATGATTAATACTACACATCATAAATGACTTGTGGATCATTTTTCAAATTTATCAGAACACTACAAATGCATTTTAATAGTTTGGAATATGTCAGTTGTCAAGATTACTAAAATTAATTTCAATTTTAAAGAAAAATAAATACATATAGTAATAGTGGTCACATTGTGTATTAGATTGAGGTTCATAAGTTTCACACATTTCACAAATGAGATACAGATCATTTTCATAATGTATCATAACATTTGTAATGTTTTTTTCTCAATTTTGATTATGTCACTTGTGTTTTTAAATAAAATGTCATTTTAAACCAAAAAACATACTTTAAGTCATATTGGTTAAATCGAGTTTTAGAATGAAGTAGGACTAATATAAAGAATAAAAAATTATTTGTAAATTATTTTCATAATTTATCAAGACAATATGAGTGTGTTTTATTGATTTTCATTGAGTGGCACATTTTAACTAAAATATAAATTTTATACGGAAAAGTGACATCATATGGAATACCGAGATCATTGTGTATTTGATTTATGGTAAGCTGATTATTACACTTAAAAAATGAATTATGGAATATTTTATTAATTTATAAAACATAATAAATGTTTTTTCTTAGATTGTCATATGTTATTTTAATTTTTAAAAATATCAATATTAATTTTAAATAAAAAGTGACACATAAAGTCCAAGCAGCCACACTGTGAAACAGATTGATGAATATATGATTCTTACATTTCTAGAATGGAATATAGATAATTTTCTTAATTTTAAAAAATAAGAAATATTTTTCAGGATTTTAAGAACCTAACTTTTTTTACAAAAATGTTCTTTTAAATTGGAAACACGCATTTTGAGTAATAATAGTCACATCATGTATCTATTTCACATGAGAATAATTAATACATATAATAAATTATTTATCAATCAATTTACTAAATTATATATGAAATAAATGTGTGGTTTCTCTGCTTTCAGTGACTGGCACATTTGGAAATAAATGTCAATTTTAAACTAATAATGGTCAATTGAAGTCATATAGGGAAAATTGTGTATCAGATTAAGTTGAGGATAATTTTTATTCATAAAAAATTGAATTATGGACTATTTTTATAATGCAGCACAATAATAAATATTCCTTTTCTGGGGTTTGAGTATGTGATTTTTCTTTTTTACTAAAATTAATGTCAATTCAAATTAAAAAGAAACACATAGAGCAATACATGTCACATTATGCATTGTATTGGGGATTAAATGAATCATACAAGTCCCAAATTATTAATGTATATTTTCATAACGTTTCAATTAATATTTTTTTGGTTTTGAGTCTATCAAACGTGTCTTTTAATAAACATTCAATTTTAAATAGAAACATGCACTTTGAGTCAAACTCATCTTATCATGTTTCAGTTTAACATGTATGTAATTCATACAAATCACAAATTAATTATGAATAGTTTAACTATATTATAAAAATTATACAAGTGTGTTTTATCAGTTTTCAGCATGTGACATTTTTATCAAATATTTCAATTTTAAACTCATAAAAGACACTTTCAATCACATGAGTAACATCATGTATCATATAAGGTTGTAGTTAATTCCTAAAAATCAAAATAGACTTATGTGAATTTTCCCTAAACCACCAATACAATAGGAATACATTTTTTGGATGCTAGTGGACTTCTTTTAATAAAATCAATTTCAATTTTAAATAAAAAGACACACTTTAGGTCATAAATATCACACAATGCATCTAACTGAGATTTGGATGATTATAACACAAACCAAATGACTTAGGGATCATTGTAATAAAATATGAAAACAATCAAAAATCATTTCTCATTATTGAGTGTGTCAATATTGTTTTATAGAAAATGTCATTTAAAAAAATAAAATCATACATTGAACCATACGGGTCACATAGTTTATATGATTCACATGAGATATATTTCTAAACAAAAAAATACTTAAAAATTATTTAAAATATTATAATGGAAATATGAGCATGTTTTCTTTCATTTCAGTGAGTGGTGACTCTTGATCTAAAATAACATTTTTTAACTGATATTGGACACTTTTAGTAGTATCAGGAACAACATGTACTAGATTTATGTATGACTAAATACAACATATCAAAACAATATTAATGAGTTTTCATAGTTTTAAAATTGTTAGATGTCCTTTTTACAAAAATTAATGGAACATATAAATAAAAAGACACACATAAAATCATATCCATCACACAATGTATTAGATTTTGTTGTGGATGACTAGTAAACTAAAAGAATTACTTAAGAATTTTTTCCCTAACCTATCTAAAAATATATATGAGTTTTATTGGTTTTGAGTATGTAACATTTGTTTTACTAAAATATCATTTGAAACTCGAAACCTGCACGAAAAAATATATTAGTCACATTGGGAGTTGGTATTTATGTGGCCGATTCATTCAATACCAAATGATTTATGAAATTTCTTCCTAAATTAAAATTATATTCAGATTCTATTTTATAGTATTTCAGTGACTGAATATTTATGAACTAAATTTTCAATACAAAACTGATAGTAGAAAAATTTATTATTCTAGGAAAATCATAAATTACATTGAGGTGTGTACAATTCCAACCGTTCACAAAATATTAATTTAAAATTTTAAAAATGAATCGAAATAATACATTACTATTTTCATGGTTTTTTGTATGTCAGTTTCCTTTTTAAAAAATTTCAATAATTTTTTTTTAAAAAAGAAACATTTTGGTTCATACTGGTCACACCATGTGTACGATTGAGTTTCGGATAATTCTTATGTGCCCAAAATGAAATATTTTACATTTTACTATAGTATCAAAAAATACTGAATGTGTTTTCTCTATTTTGAGTAAATCAGTTTCTGATTTTACTAGACTGTCATTTAATTTTAAAATCAAGCATTCTGAATCTTATCGATCACAATGTTTGTCTATTTAACATGACAATGAGTCCGACAAATCACAAATTACATATGAATAATTGTCATATCTTATCAAATAAATCCTAATATGGTTTCCTAGTATTTAGTATGTAATGTGTGTTTTGAACTATTAAGTAAATTATAAACTAAGAATATATATTATGAGTCATACTGAGGATATTTTGTATCATATTGATATGATGATTATTGAGTATGTGATATATATTTTTCTTTCAGCTATAAGAAAAAATTCAGAAAATAGAAAACATGTTCCATTCTGAAGGAACACGAAACATCATGCTGCCACAAACACATCATGTTTTAGGCAGAATGGTTTTTCCTATTTCATTATAAATGAACATGTTCCCGCTTTCCTGTATTATTACATATAATTGAATGAAAATTATGAATTCCCAAAATATCTATGGAGAAACTCAATATGTATTATATAAAAATTACTATGAAATTAACATTAATATATTAGATAAAATGATTAAATAATTAACTAAATAAATTGTAAGAAATTATTTTTTCATAATGGTTGTATACATTCATGACTCATTCCCTTATTATTATTATCTCAGTTGCAACCTAGAAATTCAATATCTTGTGAGCATGAGCATCTTCGATCAAATCAAACAAACTCTAAAAAAAATTGAAATGTATACGAAAAAAATCATAGGTTAGTAATAATAAATATAATAAATTTAACTTAAATATGAATCAACACATTACTTTATAGAAAATGATTTTCCTTTAAAAAATCTATATTTTGAAGGCATGTGAAAGAGAATAAGTTTTAGAAATATTCAAAATGAACTCTCCAACAATGATTGATATTAACTTAGTAATTTTATTTGATAAAATATAGATATAATAAAATGCAGTTCATATCTTGGGGGATGTGTTTCTTGGTTTTGAGTGTTTGATGATGGTTTGGAACTAAAATATAAATTATAAACTAAAAACATATATATCGAGAAATACAAAGCACACTATGTATGAGACTTAGTTGCAGGTGATTGAGTATGTGATGTGTGTTATCTTTCAATAATCTATTCCAAGCTAGAAAATATATAAATCTACATTTTATATTGAAGAGGTGACCCATGCTTCTTAAAATTCCTCATCCAAATGCATCATGTTATCACTGTTATTTATAGTTTTAGACAATTAAAGGGAAAGTATGATTTCTAAAAATATTATTAAAAAAAATTCAATAATTATTTGAAAAAAATGATAACCAAAATAAAATAAAAAAATTAGGGAAATGGTGAAAATAATAACTAAATAATAAGAATGAATTCACCATTTTGTGATGTATATCTATATTAGTGAACCATTTTCTTTTTGATAAAGTCATATAATCATGATACTTATAAAAATTAACCAATTACGTATTAAGTAAAAATGTTGTGGAAATAAACTAATAAATTATTTAAAATGATGATAAAATATAATAAATGGAATTTTATTCTAGTTACATATCAGTAAACTATAACATAAATATTTGTGATCATATGAAACTATTAAACAAGTGATTTTTTTAGTCTAACATGAACCTTAATTTTTTTATCTTCTGTTGATAGTAATAAAAATCTATATTTATAATTATAGCATCTTAATGATAGTAAAATCTTTCTCATAAATTATGTCTTTCTAGATTCTGCTAAAGAATATTATATACATATTAATATTCATGTTGATGATAAACTCGGTCATAATATCATCGTTATTTTTTCATCAAAATGTGACCATCCATATTATATAGTTTTTTAATAAAAATTGTGATGATTGTTTTATTAATCATATTTTGAACATGGATAATTTCACAAAAATTAATATTCACTTTTATTTTAGTGAGGTCATAGTGTAATCATTTTCTAATGGTGTTCATTTGAAAAAGTATTTATATTAAAAATACTGTTTGGTTAAACACCACTTCAAATGTAATTATTGTGATATTGTAATTCATATAATGGTGGGATAATTTTATTTCACATCATGTTCATTTCAATTAATACGTTTTAATATATCAATTTATCTTATGTAAACATCATTTGTTACATATAGATTTTAAAAAAATTGTGATATTTTATCCTCTATCTATTTGACATTTGAATATCCAAAAAATAATTTAACCACCAACCAATGTAAAACCACCATATTTTTATTTTCTTCTATCGTTTCCCACCACCAATGATTGAACCCTAGATAAGCAATTAGTCAAATTATTATCTAAAAATCATAAAACTAAATAAAGAATAAAATTAGATGAAATGTTGAAAAAATTATCTGAAAAACACGTATGAAGTCATCTCTTCCTGATGCCTCTATACATTTTAAAACCAAATATTTTGAGAATTAATTTTAAAAAAGTTCTTTCCATTATACTTAACCTAGAGAAATAGAACAAAAATATTTTAAAAAAAATTCTAATACTAATTACTAACACCTAAAACATTTTTATAAGCTCATGTCCTATATTATATCATAAACGTAGAAGATAATCACCTAAAATTATTGATTGAAACCATTCAGACAATGTGTATTCTTCCCACACATCTATAAACAAATAAATATATCCTTTCTAATATGATGGTTGTTAGAAATCAAGGCAGTGTTGAGAAAATAAATAAATAAAGTTTTACATTTTTTTTTAATGAAATTGTAATTACATTATTAAATCACAACTTTGAGGTTTTTTGTCTTATCATGATCTATGATCACTCTAAAAAAATTGAAAACATAATATCCATAATCATTTCTGCTATCTTTATTTAGACACTATATAAAAAATTACCAAAAAAAGTTAATTTTTTTAAATATTTTATGGTAGATAAATATTTCTATATATACCCAAATTTGATTCCCTTGGAAGTAATCCATTGGGTATTTATGTAATGTCACTAAATTCATTCCATGAATTATAATAAATTTAATAATCATGCATTCAAAAAATGATTCTTGTTAAAATGAATACTAATACATATTATTATATGATTATATATAATATTTTGAATGCAGTGTATTACTAATTCTTAATTCACATTATGTATGAATGGTTTGTTGGATATCTATGCACTGAATTAATAAAAGAAATTGTGGTTTCCTGATTTACTGTGATCAACATCCATTTATTCCTAAAAACATTAAAAATATATAAATAATGAATAAAAAAATATGTGATATGATTACATTTGAGAGTTTTTCCATAGAATTATTGGCATAAAATTTTTTTATCTTGTGTTACTTTTTTCCCAAACACCTCTTATCTCTAATCATTCTTAATATTAATTTCTTCATTGTCTACAAAAATTCATAGAAATGATATAGTAAATAATGAATCTATATTGTACATCACATGTTCTACCATTTATATAGTAAAAATATAAACAGCTATAAAAAATATGAATAGTTTATATCATTAATGAACATAATAAGTCACTAATTGGACAATCATATTTTGAAAAAGTTCCTTACAGAAATATTAATAATCGATTCTCCCAATATTAAAACACGAGAGTCTAATTTTTACTCTCAAGAACATTCATTTCTTTAATGAATGTTCAAATATTTCTTCTTCATATAGAATGTAAGACATATTTTCATTTTTAGTTATCTCTACATAATAATTTATTATCATAATAAGTGTTGATATTGAACTTGTGGGGAGAAGAAACTCCTGGAATGTTCTTTTGATATCTTCATCAATTAAATAGATTTTTTAGATTTAAAGATCCATTTACATGTCTCTTTATACGTCTCTAAAACCAAACATCACATCACAACTTTTTCTAATAACCGTTATTCGTTTTAATAAAAAAAATTGTCTAATGAAATACCACATTTATCATTATAATATTAAATGACCATCCTAAAAATGTTGCAATAGTATCATTGGCCATTACAATATCAAGATCACAAAGTGGAATTGGAAAATTAGTAGTCGACACCTAAACCAACTCAATCTAAAATTTTTTTGTGATATTTTTGTATTTGATAATTTTGAATCTTTATCTAATAATATTAAAAATTAAACTACTAAAAATAAGGCAATGAATGGATGGTGATAGAGAGAAATAACAAAACACATTACATTGATGATATTTTTAATATAATGTTTCCATAAGTTGTATGACTAAAATTTAAGAGAATGTGTAATGAAAAAATTTATTACCTCGTCTAAGGTATATATTTGAATGGAATGCCTAGCCTCAGGGCTATTTGCGACATTTGGTTGGTCATGTGTTTAACTTTGTTCCACACCAGGTTAACATTGATCCTTTCTTATAAATTTTTGTTGCAAACTAGATTGGAAAACATTCCCTTGAAAATCCTATACTTTTTCCTGTAGTTCATTCATTAACTCCTATGCATCTTCTTGTAATTTTTTCTCCTCAAACTATGTTCAAGGTGACACCTAAAAACCTATAAATCTAACACACCAACATATTTTTGGTTGCATTAATGCTATTAGATGTAGTTTATCTTCGAGTGTGATTTTTGATGACTCTTGTGAATAAAATATATAAAAAACATTGGAAAATTTTTATATAATACTACTAAAAATATTAAATAAATTATATTATGTCATAATTACACATCTTACCCATTCTTTTTTTTGTGTTTTCATCACCTAGATTACCCATCTTATTTAAATGACCATCCTTGCATTTCATGTGATGTTGGATGGTATTTGATTATGATTTTGATTCATAAATCTACATAGAAACTAAGGAACATATATTGCTTATCATCAAATATAACATTTAATATTAATATAAATTAATATTAACCTCTTCTCTAGTGATGTCTCCACCACTATTATTTTCCTATATTAGTGGCTTTTTTTTTATTGATGTTATTTATTTTTAACACCGTTTTATATTTCATAAAGAATCAATTTTGAATAAAATTATATAAAATAACTAATCTCAAATAATATATTATCATCTAAAATGAACATGAAAGGATTTGTCACCATAACGACTGATGACATCATTCATTTATTCCTACATTATAATGAGATCATAACAAATTGGATGATGGGTATTTACGATCCCCTCATTATCTATAAAATATAACCTGGTACCAAGTGTCTAGAAACATATATGGGGGTTTTTGGCATCCATAAAGTCACATTCATTATAAAAATATAATAAAATAAATTAACATGGAAATGAATAATTAAAATTAAATCAATTTTCGTTAGATTATTTATCAGTAAAATAGAAAATTTTTATAATAACTTTACCATTATAACATCAAAAAATGGTTACTTTTTTATAGGATGTATGTGGTGCCACTAATATGTATCAATTGGAACATTCATTCTCGATGTAACCCCAACATAAAAAATGAACAATTTCTTATTGGGGTGAATAGGGTGGTGATATTGATTCCATCCAACCTCAACTTTTATATCCTTACTTTTTGGCTTGATAATTATATTCAATAATTTCATGTTGCATAATTCATTATTTTTCTCATCAACATTATATTGATACACTAATAATTATGTGGATTCAGCATCCACAATCATTTCATCCCAGATATTGGTAAAATCATCAGGTGAAAGTCCTTTTTTGTCTTGAAGAGTAGTCAAACATGAAATTTATATTATGTTAATAAAAATGATAATAAATAATGTTATGAGAAAATTTATAGTATATTAAATAATATTATCACATTCTCATTGAATAATATTTATTATTTTAATAGTTGAATGGGTTTGGCTCCCCAATCATGAATTCAAAATTCCTCTTTGTGGTCTCCAATAACATACAATACATTATATACATTGGGACTGACATGAAATGATATTGATCTCACAATAAAATGTGAATCCTCCATTGAATTTCCATATATCACTATAGTTAATTTTGTCTCAAATAAGACAATAAACAATTTATTATTTCATAAATCTAAGACATAAACTAATTTCACTACATGTGATTCCATTAAGAATGGATTGACCTTTTCACCTTCCATGATGATGTTTACCTTCATGTTGCCCATTTCACAAACCATTTCTAAAATCATATTGTAAACCTATTTGTAAGGGATAATAGTCACCTGGAATGTTTTATAATATAACTTGTATATATATTCAATAATGACAAAATAAGGCATATTCACTTAAATTGGGTTTTTATCCTATGACTAGTATATGGGAACTGCTTCTACCACAAGTTTAACTCCACTGTTTTGTATCACATCGTGATCATAAAATTCTTTTGTATATAATTTATAACCACTGGTCACATAACATATGTAATATCTAACATTTTCATTTCGTCCCCCGGCTAGAAATAAATATCAATCAAAAATTTCATTCATATTTTCACATAACCCCTTATAAATTTTATCTTAGAACCATACCGTAAACTATTGATTACGTTTACTTGTTATCCATCCTTTATTTATTGATCGATTTAAATCACTAAAAAATTATTTTCTAGAATTATGTTCTAGATCAAAATATTAACTATTATGTAAACTGGAATGCTTACCTTTGTAACAAATTATGATTTAATAGTACCTTCATTAACAACAAATTAAATAGAATGTGTTGCACAAAACACCGCGTTCAATCTCGTCATGATCTATCAAACTAACATTTATAAAAAGTTTTCGATTTCTATGAAGAATGTTATGAAATTTATAAATTTTATTTTTTAAAATACACATAATTTTTTAATTGGTAAAATAAAAATTTTATTAGATTAAATTTTTTAAAATTTTAAAATTTTTGATGAATAGTATAAAATAATACATTTGTTGTTAAAAATAAATTTTTCATTTCAATAATAATTTTACATTATATTTATTATAATGTTACTATAGATAAATAATATATATATTAATCCAATTTAGGTGATTGTAATGTATTAGGTAAGAGAATTAGTTATAAAAATATAGTGAGATTCTAAACCTATCTTATACCCCCATCTCACCAAATCTTCCATTTTTACATTAAACATAATATTCTTATTTTTGTGATTCATATTTTAAAAAATGGACTGAATTTTTTTTAACTATTATGCAATTTTTTTCTAATTAAAGCAATGTAATTTTTTATTAATAGTAACTTTTGAATTTATTTTACCATAATTAATTGTAAACCAATTAATTAGGGGTAAAAAAATATTAAATATATATAATGAACCGTAAAAAGGTTTTAATTTTATTGGATAAGTGATGTTAGACCAAATTAATATTTTCGTCGATTTTGGGTCCACATGGATTCACATGGGTGACTTTAATATATTTAGAGTATTATATTTAAATAAATCTATATTTTGTTAATACTTTATTTTTTACAACTGAAATATATTAAATTTTATGTTTTATAAGTGATATAGTTCACTATAATTATTAATTAGAAAGAATAAATGTTTTTATATATCATTGGTAATTTATTTATAATTTTAGAAAATATATTATTCAATTAATTTGTGACACAATGATGAGGAGGTAATTGATTTATTAAAGGAAGAATCAAATAAATGATATTAATAATATTAAAATAAATGTAATAATAAATATTTATTGACATCGAAGAATTTATTGGAGTAATTGGACTTGTTATGGATGAAATAATGTATTTTTCAAAAAGAAATAAAGTTTTTATTTTTTAAAAAAGTCATATATTTAATAGTGTCAAAATTGACATAAAAAGGATTTGAAAATGAATGAAAAAATTAACTGATATAAAATTCAACGAAATATATATTACGAATAAATAACTGGGATAATGATAAAGAGTAAAAAAACTAAACAATTTCGTTTAGTTTCACATTTCTTAGTATCTCTATTAACCCATAGTGTAGGAATACAAGTAGTCACAGTCAGAGTTAATATGGTTAACTAATGGTTAAAGCCAAAATATATGATTAATATTGTATCATAAAAAGTCTAAAATTCATTGGATGATAGGATTTTACCAATATTTATCTATGATGATATAAAACTCACTTTTAAGATATTAAAAATCTAAAATAAATTTATATTGAATTAATAGTTCTAGAATTTCTATAAGGTCCCCTCCCCTCTCGTAAAAATGGGAACATCAACTTCTCCTTTATTAACGCATCTTAAAACAATTGGATTATCCAAAACATTAATATTTATCCTAAAAAATTCCCTAAATACATATTAAAGGTCATTATTTGGTCATAAATCAAATGTATGAAGGCCTTTTGTGTAAATCAAATAGAAACACTCAAAGACGGGGTAATTATTTTACTAACTCATTCAAAGTTTCACGTATTATTACAGATTATTGCACTATGTTTTTTCCATAATAATGTAATAAATAAAAATAATAATATATTCTGAGATGTTTTACGGTCATGGTACAAAAATATTCTTCCTTTTACCCATAAAACAAAAAATAATATCACCATGCGTGCGTACGTACGACTTACCATCTCCAAACCATTGTGTAAATATTTTTTTCATCTATAAATTATTTACATGTTTATAAAAATAATTATAAATTATTTAAATAATAAAAATGATATGATATTTTTTATGTATAATTCATATTCCATCCAATTATTTACCCATTACCATTACAGAATGATACCATCGATCGTGTGTGTATACGGTCTACCGTGTCCACAAAGTGATGAGATTAATTCTCCATGTTATCAATTCATGAATGATTATAAAAATATATATAATGAAAAAGTAAGAAATGAATTAAATAATAATTCCACTAGAATAACATATATATATATCACTAATTTACTTCCATTTAATACGATAAAAAATAGAAACAACATTTACTCGTACAAACGACCTACCATCTCCAGGAATGGTGTATTTTATTCCAACTATCACTCAATTATATATGTTTATATGGTGAATATATATGATATATTATTCATTATTTAGTTTCATAAAGTAAAAAAATAATTATGTATGTTACAATATCATGAATAAAAATTTAAAACATGTAGGAAAAATAAAGCAATTATTACATGAAACATATCTTTTACATAGAATTATTAAATGAATGGGTAATATAATGTCATAAAAATTAATATATGTTATCATTGATATTATTATGAATAGTTTAAATTTTATTAAAATTAATAAAACTAATATAAAATAGTATTGAACTTTTATTGAAGGAATCAGACCCATAGTAAGGGTTAATTTCACAATATCATTATTATTGAAGAATTTTTATATGTAAGTATTTTCTGGGAAATTATTGTCATCCATTTAGATATTTATTATAAATATTTTCAGAAGTAAAATTTTTAATATATTTTTAAGGGATTATTTAACTAATAAAACATTTAAAATGTCATTAATATATATTCTTCAATATTTGTAACAATAGTGATTGTGTTTTCTGAATGTTTTTAAGGATTTATTTATATTGAAATGAATGTTGGAAAATGTAAATTATTTCTAGTAGTTTTAAAATGGTATGGGATACATTGATTCAAAAATATATTTTTAAATGTCTTATTTTATATTTTTGTGAATCTTGATGAAATTATTTCAATGAAAATTGGATATTTTACTAAAGATACGATTAATGATTTTACAATAGTATCTTTATCATTTAAAAAATACTTTTTTGGATCGTATAAATAATTGTAGTTGGTCTTTCATGATATCATTGAACATATTATATTTAATAGTTTATGATCAGCCTTATTTTTCATGTTCTATTTAGATAACATTCATGGATTCTGGTTAAATTATTCATATTTCATATAGTTGTTTTAAATACAAAAGACTATGTTGTTTATGTTTCATCATTTCCATGTGAGGAATGTATTTGAAATAGAAAATTAAAGGAGGGAACTATTATAGCACCTTGATGCATCTGTATGTCTCATGAGATAAATCAGATATGGACATGGCTTAGGCCTTCCCCATTTATTTTTTTATATATATTTATCTCATGCCTTAACCATTTATTTAATGATGTTTTTGTCGAGGCCTCAATATTATGTTTCAGATGAAAAGTATTATGCATTTCTTATTTATGAGATTATTTCTTTATATGAAATGTAATTATTTGACTAATATAATTTTCATGAGAATGTTTATATGGAATTATTTTATTTATTCTGGCTATATTATACGCAATATTTGTTTAGAATACATTTGTTTCAGTTTTACCATACCTTAATAGTTTTTGGACATCTGAAAGCTTCTAAAATATATTTTACCCTTACTAGGAAACTATACTCACCATTTTTATGTATTACTTTCCATGGATTCCATGTAGTTTATTATGATTAATTTTTTGTCTTTATCTAGTATGATAATTGAATTATCAAATAATTATTTATGTTTTATTTAATGTTTTCAATTTCATTGAAATGTTAATGTATGTAATATATTTTACTAGAATTCTAAACTGATCGGTCCTTTGGGAATTGATTCCTTATAGTCATGAAAATGTATTAAAATAATTCACTGTCTCTGGGATTCTGGGGTGGGGACCATACATTTGGTATCAAATAATAATTATCAACAACCACAAAAACTAGATTTAGAAAACCTAAATTATTAAAAAAAACCCAAAAATAGACATTTATGATATGTATACATTAACATCCTAAAATTTTGGAAATGTATAGATTATGTTATTATTTCTATAGAATCTATGCATGTTAGGATTCTAGAAGTGGATGTGGTTCTTGAACAGATGTAACATTGATTTATAATTCTTACAATGTGTTTCTATCATGACTTTTGGTTTCCTATAACATAGAAAAAGGAAATACATGACATTTGGTTTCCATCTCCTGGGTGATATGTCTAGAAAATTAAAATTTTCTTCAAATTTATTATAATTAAAGGTAAATATTCCCCAATGAATCCATTTTTATTATTATGTGACTAGGTTAACAAAAATTATTAATTAAGTTAATGACTTTTCAATTTTTTGTATTATACATTACAGTATGATATAACCTAGTGCTTTTCCACATTTATAAATGGAACTTAGTATAAGGAATGTGAACCTCACACATTCACATGATCCAAAGAGTAATAATGATCATATCATTCACAGTCTTAATATAATATTTCAAAGGTAAATAATCACAGAAGAGTTACCATCAAAGGAGTAAATATCATGTGATAGAAGGAAAAGTAATGTGTACTATATGTATTATGGAATTGAAGGGAAGCATGAGAATAAATAGACAATTGGAAAAAATAAGCATAAATAGAAGAAGGGAATGAAGTATTTTTCCACATGTGTTATTGTAGAAGGAAACCCCCTGTTACTTTATTGACGAGAATATGATTTTATTTTATGTATGGATAAAATGCCAAAAATATTTTGATTTTAAGGGAAATAAAATTATATTTCAATGTGGAAGTTGTCCCTAGTAATGAGATGGAACACTATGCTAATCAATGTTTCATGATTCAATTATATATTCCATGAAAGAGGATAATGGATAATGGTAAATACTATGTTACTTTTATAGATAAATAGAAATGATTTATCAACTTTTCTTTAGAGTTTTTTCAATTGAGTATTTCAACAAATATGTACAGTTTATACGAATTGTGGACTATATAAGGACTATACTGGTGTACTATTTCATGAAGTATTTGAGAATGTATGTTGAATTATATAAAAAATAGTGACTCCATAACAATTTAATACATTTTTAAATCATATGGTTGAGGGAAATATAGCCCTTAATATTTTTCTAATACTGAGATAATGATGTTGGAATAATGAGATGATTGATTTTTATAATTTGAATCATATATTATTGAATACGTTAAAAATGATTAATTGATTGTTTGGAAAGTGGTTTGTTCCATCATTTTTGGAGTTCAAATTTTTTTTTATATTTAATGATTATATCCAATATTATGTGTTTTATATAAGGAATATAGTGGAACAAACTTATTCAATATGTTTTTAGTGTTATTCGGGTAATTTCCAGGTTTTAAGAGACTACATGAGGAAGGTATTCACATGTTTTTTATGAAAATAAAAAAAACTACATTAAAATATTTTGGTAATTTTTTTTTGAATTCTTTTTGATAATTAGAGACATTATTGGATATTCAATTTGGATAGATGTATTTTTGATGAGTCCTAAGAAAGTAATGTGTTCTGTTTAACATTGAATATTAATTTTTGAGGAATTAGTATGATTTATTGGATATTATGTGAGAACCATTTTTTTAGTAAACATTTAGTGGATGGAGGAAATACATGCAGGCCTAGTGATTTTAAAAAAGTGTTTTATCATTTAAAAAAATATTTCTACATTTATATTTAGGTGTAAGGGATGAATTGGAAATAAATCGAAACACACACAAGTGATGAGATTATGCTTATTACATGGAATTAAATCAAGTAAGTTCTGATCTTAATAGTCAAAATATTATTCAAATCCTGGGAAATTATCTTGAAACTAAAAATACTATACTGCTATATTTTATGATTATTATTATAGTCCCTTAGATCATCACATAGTTAAATCATTGGGAATGTTATCGTTCTACTAATAATATTCTCTATGACACTTTAGAAAAAAATGATTTTTAGGTTTTTCATTCATGTCCACGTTTTCTGACATAGAACACTTTTATGTGTTATATCTGGTGACCTTCATAATTCAATTTATTTATTTTAAATTAGATCTTGTATCGACCCATGTTCTGATGTGGGCATTCAATAGAAGAATTTCTAATACACAAAACCATGTTATTGAACATGAATTCGAAAATTATGATCATAAAATTTATTGATTTAGGGGAGAATGTAGCACACAAATTTTTCATGGTACATTTTATTTTTAAACTAATTCAATATCATTTGTTTCACACAAAACCGGGTTCAAGCGAACCATGATCTATCAAACTATCCATTTATAATGTGTTTGTGAATTGTATAAATAATGTTATGAAAATTAATAATTTTGTTTTTCCAAAATGGAATTGATTTTTAAATTTTAAATATCAAAATTATCATAGGTTTAATTTTTTTTATTTTTTTAAAAAATAACAATTTTTTTGATGAATAGTGAAAAAATTCTACATCGTTGATACAAAAAAAAATTATTATTTACATATTTATTTTACTTTAAATAAATTTTATGGTCATAATGGATAAATATTACACATATTTTTCCAATGAAGGTCATTATAATGATTTACATAATATAATAACATATAAAAATTCAGTGACCTTTTGATCATCTCTTTTACCTGTATTTTCACAACATATACCAGATTTAATTTAAAATTTATTTTATTGTTTATGTTATTTGAATTTTGAAAAAAGGACACACATGGTTGTAATTATTATGATGTTTTTGTTCCTGTTAGAAAAACATAATTTTTTATGAATAGTACCCTTTTTATATTATTTACCATGGTTAAGGGTAAAATCTAGTAATTAATGGTAAAAAATAATATTATAATATTTAAAAATTATCCTAACACTTTCCCAATTTTATTGGATAAGTCACTTTCAACCAAATGAACCCTTGGGTATATTTTGGGACAACATGGAAAATATGGATGACTTCAATATATTTATAATAATATATTGAATGAAAATCAAATTTTGTTATACTTTTGTTTTTAACATGTAAAATATTTCCAATATGATGCTATATAAGTTATATGGTGGAATATAAATAGAAATTATAAAAATACAAGTATTATATAAATTATTTTAATGTATTTAAAATTTTATATAATATATAACTAAATTATGTAGTGAAACAATTATGATGCAGTAATTGATTTATTAAAGGAACAATCAAATAAATGAGATTAATAATATTAAAATAAATATTTAATTAAATATTTGATGCAATCCAAGATTTCATTTTATGAATGAGAAAATATATGGATTAGGTAATGAACATTTTTATAAGGAATCATTTTTCTGTGATTTTTTTAAAGTCATCTAATACATAGTTTAAAAATTGACTAAAAGGATTTTTTAAAATAAATAATATATAATTAAGTGATATAAAATTCATAAATATATATATATATATATATCAGACAAATAATTGTTATAATTTTATATATTTAATTAATTATTTAATTGGGGTTCGTTTGTAATTTTATAAAAAATATATTAACCATATAGTTTAAAAATACATGTAGTCACGATAAGAGTTAAACTATTAATCTAAGAGTTAAAGGAAAAATACAAGGTTATTATTTTGACCTAATGATGAATATAAATATTTAGTTAATAGTATTTAAACCAATAACAATCTTATATTCTAAATAAATATATTTTTATATATTTTAATTTTAATATAAATTTTTATTAAATTAAAAGTTTTGGAGATTCCAAAAGTGCCCCTCCCCTCTCTTATAATAGGGAACTTGTCCTTAACTTTTATTCACGTCTCTAAAGAAATTTTTCTTATCTATAAAACAAGCAATTTTATCCCCAGAAATTTCATCTCTACATCCTATTGGTCATACTATGGTCATAAATCACACTTAATATATCCTTTTGTGAAAATCAAAAGGAGACACTCGATTAATAGGTAATTGGTTTACCAACACTTGCAATTGTATTTTCATATTATACATACTTTTCCTATTCTTTTCTATAACTACGTAACAAATAAATCAACTAATATATTATATAATAATTTTATGGTAATGGTTCAACCCTTATCCTCCATTTTTCCATCATATAAAAAAATATCACCATGTGTGTGTGTGTGTACAACATACTATGTTCATAACGTTGGGTAAGCTTTCATTAATATATAATTAATTTTAATGGGTATAAAGATAAATACCATTTATATAAATAATATATATGAAATGAATTTTTTTTAGTATATCATATATTCTATCGAATTCATTACTCTTTACCATTACTGAAGGATAACATCGCTCGGGCATGCGTAATACCTACAGTCTCCACAATGTAATGAGATTCATTATCCCTGTTAATAATTAATAAAATGATTATAAAAAAATTATATAATGAATAAGTATGAACTATATTACATATAATGTTATTGGAATAATATATGCAACTTTATTTGTCCTTTACATTCCTCCATTCAATATTATAAGTAAATGGAAACAACTTTCATGCGTACATATAACCAATCATCTCCATGAAGGGTGTATTCCATTACCTATATATATATCTATGATATATGTTTATATAATGAATATTTATTATATAAAAATGTTAGGAAAAAATCACATAAGGTAACATTGCAGTATTTTTGGGTTGATTGTGTTTGTTGACAAAGCAGGTTTCCGTGGAGAATTGACGAGTTCTCGAGAAGTTGTTGACAATCCATGTTGACAAAGAACGAAGACAATGGAATGGATGATCTGGAGGTGGTACAAAAGAGTAGTACAAGGTGGCGCCATTTTCCATTGTTTGCCAAATTTTTGGGGTCCAAAATTTGGAGTTTGGTGTGCATCGCGAAAATAGGATTTCCATGAAGATATTAATTAAATATGGAAATGGCATGAATTTCGTGAAGACTAGAAGAATGATAGCGGTGATTCTTCGCGATTACGACATGATTCACAAACGAAAGAGGTTGAAGTGCATCACGACAGTGAAGGGCTTTGCGAGGGAGCTTCACGACGAAGGTGCAAAAGAAATTACTGAACTCTCCGCGATTACGACAAGCTCCGCGATCCGAAAATTTCCGTGGTGCTTCGTGATTTTGAGATAATTCCGGCAGAAACTTCGGAGCTTTGCGATTTGAGCTGAAGTGGCACTGACATCACACGGAAGGGTCAAGGGTTGGTGTAATTGTCTATAAATAGAGGACGACCCCCTCGAGAGAATTAGAGAGCTTTCAAAGAGAATCCTTTTCTCTCATTTCGCGAAGGTGGTTCACGAAGGCAGGGTGCTTCGCGAAAGAGAGGTGCTTCTCTATGACTAATCTAGCTCTGGAAAATTAAGTGCGCTATGCGAGGCCGCATTCTCTAAAAAGTGTGTTTTGCGAAGAGGCAAGAGCTCCGCGAAAGCCTAAGCATTGCGAAGGCTTGAGCTTCGCGAGAGTGCTTCATGATGGTGCTTCACGAAAAGGCAGGAGCTTCGCGAAGGCTTGTTTGAGATTTGTGAAATTGGGAGCCTCACGAAGTAGGGTGCTTTGTGAAGGTGTTTCCAAAGGCATTTTCCTAGTGTTCAGAGGCAAAGGGGTATTCATCAGTGGATGAACTTTGAACTTAAAATAGAGCATCCATAAAAAGTTAAGGATGCACTCTTTAATGAAAATGAATAGACCTACAGGTCTATAAACTATGAGTAGATCTTCCGATGAATCAGTGAGCTCACTTCAGTAGAGAGAGTAGTGAGTTGTCAAATTGTGAGTGGTTGTAAACCAGGAGGGACAGTGAGTCCACTTCGAACATGTAAACAGCAGTGCACTTATATTGGAATTGGTACATCATCACACTGCTGGTGGATGCTCCTTGGACGTAGCCCAGTGAGGGTGAACCAAGAAAAAATCATTGTGTCATGTGCATGCTTTAACGTTTTCTCATACTCTGCATCGGGAAGGAGAGAGAAGAGGGTTTTTTCTAACACCAAAACAAGTTCAAAAGGGGTAGTTGTTTTAATATGTAATTCCCTGATTCATCCCCCCTCTCAGGGTATCTAGCCCATTGGACCTAACAATAAATCATGATTTACATTATCTATGTATGTAAATTAGCATTTATATAACAGGATAATGAATAAATAGTAAAAAAACAAACGATAAACAATGAAATTATTACATGAGGCATTGATTTAACAACCAATTGTTAAATTATCTGGTAATATAAATACATAAATTAATATTATTTAATATCACAAATATTATTATTATTTTATTTCACGTTTATAATATTTTTTAAAACTACTATACAAGAGTTTTAGACATGTATTGAAGGAATAAACCAAATGTAATGGTTAATTTTATAATCTAAATATAATTGTAGATTATTTATACTTATGTATTTACTGTGAGATATTTATCATCCATGGACACATTTCATAAAAAATTTCTAAATGAATAATTTTCTTGTTTTATATAATGGAATATTTAACTTAAACATCGATTTAAATGTTTTAATGTATTTTTTCTTATAAGACATTATCACTAATGACTATGTTTTCACAATGGTTTTAAGGATTTAATTTAACAAAATGATTGATTTAAACTGTAAATTTATTTGAATAGTTACAAGGTTGTATTTGAAAAATTTATTCCAAATTGTATTTTTAAATTTCTTCTTTTATAAGTGCAGAGGTTTCAAATATATTATTTTAATAAAAATATGTTGTTTTTCTCAAGATATTTTTAGTGATTTAATTATATTATTTTCATCTATGTCAGCATCCTTTATTGGATAATATGATTCACTAAGGTTGATCATTTATGATATAATTTAAAATTGTTTATTGAATGAATTATGATCAGTTTGATTGTGGATGTTCTATTTAGATAGTATTCTAGGTTTATGGTAGAAGTATTCATATATTGTATAATAGATTTTAATATGAATGATTATATTGTTTATGCCTCGCCATTTTCATATGAGGAGTTTATTGGAAATAAGAAGTGGGTGAGGCCTACTATATACCCTCGATGCTTTAATTGGGCTCATTAGATATATCATATAATGACTTCACTAATCCCTTGAACATTTATTTTTATATGTTTATTTGAATGAGGCCTTAACAGTTTATTTTTATATATATTATATGATGCATCAATGGTATGATTAAGATATCTGGGATTATTCATTCCCTCATTATGAGATTAGTTATTGTTATTACATGCTATTATTTTACTAGTAGAATATCCATGTGATTGTTTATATTAAATTATTTGATTTGTTATTTCTGTATTGTGTTCATGATATTTTTAATGGAATTTTTCTCAGTTTAATACCTTTCCTTAATAGATTATGAATATTTATAAAAGCTTATATTATATTGCTTACCCTAACTTCGAATATGATCTCACCCTAATCTTATTTTTTACATTCCCTGGATATGTTGATGTGTATTATGATTGATATATAGGGGTAATATAGGATGATAATGGTGCACTCAAATTACATTTTTTACACCTATTATAATATGATCATGTAACACCCCATGATTCCATGGTACACTTCTCTTTGAATAATGTTGTAGCGTGTGTTGTACCCAACTTTGAGTTCAAACACACCACAACCAATCAAACTAGCCGTTATGAATAGTAATACCCACTTTTTGAAATTTTATAAATTTTATCTTTCCAAATGGACTTCATTTTTGTATTCGGAATATCGAAATTTGATTAGGGTGAATTTTTGGTATTTTTCTGAAAACATTAAATTTTTGATGAATACTGAAAAACACAGAGTCATAGTTTAAAATCGAATTTTTATTTAAATAATTATTTATTTTATTTAATTTTATTTTAGGTCAAAATAGACACATAATTACTATATATGTTAAATGTAATTCATTGGAGTCAATTTATAATAATGTTAGATATATAAATATTTTATAGAACTTTTCACTGTCTTTTACCCACCTCTTATGAGAATTTGAAAATTTAAACAAAACATAATTTTACCGCTTCTGTGAGTTGAATTTCAAAAATCCGAGAGACACTGTTAATATAAAGGAGTAGAATAAGGTTCAGTATGATAAAAATAATTTTTGGTGAATAACACATTTTTACTTTTATTTACCACAGTTAAAAATAAATAGGGAAATTATGGATAAAAATGATATTATTATTACCCTAACACATGTCCTAATTATATTGGATAAGTATAATTAGACCAAAATAAACATTAGGAATAAAATATTAACCTCTTTGGTCCACTTGAATTAGATTAGGATAGTTATTATTATTTAATTCAAAGAAGAGTTAAAAGAGTTAAAATCAATATTTAATAACTGAAACATTTTTAATATAGGGTTAAATAGAAGATAAATTTGACTATAAATATTCATTATAAAGATAAAATGATTTCCTACATAATGGTATTTTATTTACATTTTTTATATGTTTTATTATTTAATTTATTTATTACACAATGATGATGCCGTAATTACCTAATTAATGAAAAATTATAATAATTGATATTATAAATATCCATATAAATGTAATTTGAGACTTTTTATGAATTAAACTAATTTTATAGGTTAATATGACATATTTGGTTTGGTTAGATGAATTATTTTTGAATCAATAATGCAGTTATGAATTTACAAAAAACCAAATAACAAAGAGTGTCAAAATTGACATAAAATTGTTTTTAAAACAATTATTATATTATTAATTGATATTCTATTCAAAATATCTATGTATTTGAAAAAAGGATTAAATAATGATAGGTTTATCATTAATGAACAATTTGGGGTTCTCTTGGATGTATATAGTATGTTTATTTACCATATAATATAAAAATACAAAGAAAGATGGTAAATGTCAAACTATTTAACTAAGAGTTAAATCTAAACGGTAAAGTTAATATAGTGACCCAAACCTGTCTGAAACCTATTGGTTGAGTTTTTTTAGACCCATCCTCAACCTAGAAATTAAATAATACACTTTTAATCCATTATAAATAGAAAATTCTTTTATTATAATATAATATTTCTAGCTTTTCCTATGGTCCCCTCAACCCTCTTATAAAAGGGAACTCCCCCTTCTCCCTAATTCACACCATTAAAGACTTTTGGCTCATCCAAACTCTGACCAAATACCCTATCAACTTTCCTCCCATCATCATAAAGGCCTTAATTTTGTCTGAAAGCCATCCTAAAGAGTCCTTTTCAACAAATAAAAAGAAAGAACCTGAAAAATAGGTAAATATCCCACCACCTCTTTGAAGTTCCTTTCTTCTTCCAAATACTCATTAATTGTTGTTTCCATTAAAAAAATAATAACTATTGTATATTATATATAAATTGATGTCATTATAAATATGGTACAACCATATTCATTATTTTATCCATCCTTTGAATTTCATGTCACCATACGTGCATACGTACGACATACCATCTCCACATCATGGTGTAATTATTATTTAATGCATAATTATTTGGATGGGTTTAATAATGATCTGTAACTGATGTAAATAATAAATATATCATGATAATGATTCTTTATATATGATATACCATAAAATTATATATTATTTTAATAACAATGAATTATATTGTCACTCGTGCATACGTATGCATTATCGTCTCCATGAACGCGATGAGATTCATTTCCAATCGTATCCATTCAAGACTAATTTTCTAGATGATTATAAATAATTTTTAAAGACATGATATCATTATGGATATGAATAATATAGAACATTTCCATAACAAACACGGCTTATGTAACAAAACATATAAAATAAAAAGATTAAGTGAACACCTGAAATGATGATAGTACTAAAATAGTATTAACGATGAAATAATAGAAGATAATATATGATATCATATTTATATGATTATAGTATAAATAAATAAAAATAATTTAACTATTATACTATAGGTTAACCTACCCTCGACCAAGGAAAATTACAAGGTAAGGGTTTAATTCACAATCACTTCATTATGTGAGGTTGTTTATACGTAATTATCTACTAGGACCTCTTTATCATCCACGTCCATGTTTTTTAAAGATGTATTTCAAAACATTCCTAGAATTTTATATACCACTGTTTAATGTTATTTATACCCTTTTTTGACTTTTTATATGATTTTTATAAAGGAGACTTTCCGTCGTCTTCCAAACAAAGTACTTTTTAACCTTTTCGACAAAATTAAGGTAAGAATGTCTTTTTTTAACATATACGGAGGGTGCGGCTATTTTCCACCAATATAAAATTTTCGAAGATTCCCTTAAAATATTATAATAATATTTTCAATGTAAATGGTTTCTATTGTAATTATGTTACTTTTAAATGATTTCAAAAAAAGAGATATTTCTCTCAAATAATTTTGATTCCATCTATGTCAACATCTTTTGATAGATTTTAAGCTTATTTGAAGTTGATTTATTATGATACAAAACATCCATATTGTATTGAAGTTTTTGTGATATTTTTGACTGTGGATGTGTTATATTTATACAACTCATGGTTTATAGAGAAAGTATTGACATTTCGTATGCTAGTTTTAATACAAATACTTATGTTATTTTTAAACCTATTCATATGATGAATGCATTGGACTTAGTAAGTGACGGGTGGAGCCCGCTATAGCTCCTGAATGAAAAGTTAGGTCTCATGAGACAAACTAGTGTCTTTGAACAAGGCCTTGAAAAATATTATTTGTAGTCTTAGCACAAGGCCTTGGCTATGTGGTTATGAAAGTATGACTTTATGCATTCTATCATTATGAAAGTGGTTATTGATATTTCATGTGATTATTCGACTAGTAGAATATCAATGTGAATAAGTAAATGGAATTATTAAATTTTAATTTTTCCATTTTTTGATGATGTTTAAGTATAAAATGCTTTTTTTAGTTATACATTGCCTTAAATGTTTATTCTTATTTATGAAAGTTTCTGCTATATTGTTATCCTTATTGAGCATCTGAGCTCACCCCATTTTATGTTTTATTTTTTCCAGGATGTGGAGAATTAGTTTATTACTGAACTATAGGGATTTACTGAGGGGATATGAGGGTGGAATATAGAGACTATATTGTTGTAGTTTTTCACTTTATGATTTAATGAAAACCTTATTAATGTATCAACTGTTACCAAGTCTACTAAACTAATCGGTCTCCCGAGACATGATCATTTCTAATAATTCCAATGTAATGTTAAAATTTACCGACTCAGGGTAACTGGGTCAGAGAATTATTGTTGGAAACAGAGGAAGTTTAGTACAAAACATGGAATATAGATTTAGATAAATTTTTATTAGAGCACATATACCTAAGATGGACTTTGTTGATTAGTATAGAAGAACTTCCTAGAATTTTGGTAAAGTTGAGATTTTGTGAGTTTTTCGAGCAATACATCCCTGTCTAGATACGAGTAGGTAGAGGCAGCTCTGGCACAGACATACCTAGGGGTAAAACCTGAAAACACAACTTTGAGCGTGACACGAATGGGAACTGGGGCACGACAACAGGACATGATGCACTCTTGGTTACAACACTCCTACGGGATATGATTAGGATAATTTTAAATTTCTTTACAAACCATTATTGAGGGTTAATGAGTATGTACGTTCTCAATGGAATCATTTTTATGATTATTGATTATATCCATAAACTGTTCAATTTATGTTAAGTGTTTTTCATGTTTGGAATTATGTATTTCAATTCATAATGTAATCTAGTTTATGCCATTGTTTTGAAATGGCGCCTGGTGGAAGGAATGGAATCTGTATGAATGCACACACTAAATGTAAGGATATACATCCTGCTAAAGATAATTATAGTGGAGATAGTGATACAACTGGTGATGATCATCTTATCACCATACTGGGACAACTCACTCAAGTTATGAATAATAACCTTACCCGTATGGAGCACCTAGATCTGTATCGTGGAGGATCAATGTTATAACACTTCATGAGGCAACAAACACCAAAATAAAATGGGGTACAAATCCACTAGTAGATGAGTAATGGATAAATTCCTTAAAGAAAATATTCCATGCCTTGTAGTGTACCGAAATGGGAAAATATGTAATAGCAGTTTACCGCCTCAATGGAGATGCTAATCAATGGTGGTAATTGATTCAAAACACGAAGGAAGATGATGAAATATCAAATATGGAATGGAAGGAGTTTAAAGATATTTTATTATAAAAAAACCTTCCTCATGACAATCGATCGGATATGGAAAGACAATTTCTGAGTCTAAGGAAAAAAGAGGATGAGAATGTTGTAATGTATGAGTCTAACTTTACAAGGTTAGCAAGGCATGTTGTAGATTTTATACTTAACTAAAGAAGTAAGATTCATCATTTATTTGATGGGTTAAAACCTTTTATCCGTCGAGCTTCAGTCTCACAATACTTCTCATCATATGAAGATATTGTCTCATGTGCTATCAAGATAGAAAAATAATTATCAATGTCTTACGGCATTAAAGAAATAAAAGAGAAAAAGAGATCTTCTGAACACTCTGGAAATGGAAATAAGGGGAAGGAAATGTTGAATATCCATCCTGCAGTGAGTGTGGGAAGCAACGCCATGGTAATTGCTTGTAGGGAATCAGAGTCTGTTACAAGGTGTGGTGAAAAAGGCCACCATGCACCGGATTGCACCTGGAAGAAAGAATCTACCGATGTTAAATGCTACAATTTCAGGGAGATGGAATATTATGCAAATGAATTTCCTATGTGTCAAGGTAAATTAACTTAGAAAAGTCCAAGGGATCAAGGCCAAGATTATGCTATCACTACAGCTGGGGTTGAAGCTCCGAAAGACATGGTTGTAGGTAATCTAATGGTTTCCTCATGTTTAGCCAATGCATTATTTTATTTTTGATCATCGCATTGTTTCATATCTTCCCATTTTTCCATGAAAATTATATATTTCCAATTTTATTTAACAAGGGAGTTTTTATTAAAAACCACTAAATGAAGTATCCTTGCAACAATGTTCTGTGAATCAGTCTCCATTAGAGCATATAAATGTTAATTATCTACTGATATCATCATCATACCCATGATTGAATTTGATATAATTCTCCATATGGATTGGATTTCTGACCAAAAGTAATGATTTATATTAAGAAGAAGGAGGTTACAATTTTTTATGATGATGATAAATAAAACCTAATCTTTATAGTAGAATCATCACCACCTGATTATTATCTAGATTCACCCTCAGTAGCTCAACTAAATTCAATTATTGGGGAGGAAGAGAAAGAAATAACTTTGGGTGAGGAAAGGAATGATCAAATAGAGGATGTACCTATTGTTAATGAATAGGTTGATTTGTTTCCAGATTATTTACCCGGACATCCTAGAGAACGAGAAATTGAGTTTTCCATTGATTTAATTCCGGGATCTAGGCCCATATCGAAGACCCCTTATAGAATGGACATTGTGGAATTAGTGGAATGAAATAAAAAACTAGAGGAATTGAGTAAAAAGGGATTTATTCTCCCTAGTTTTTATCCATGGAGAGCCCCTGTAATTTTTGTTAAGAAGAAATTTGGATCTATGAGGTTATGTATTGACTACAGGGAGATCAATGCTATAACAATAAAGAACAACTATCCCCTACCTCGCATTGATGATTTATTTTACCAACTGCATGGAGATCAATACTATTCAAATATTGACCTTTGATCTAGATACCATCAGTTGTGTGTGAATAAGGAAGACATTCCAATGACATCATTTCCAACGAGGTACGTACATTACATGTTTAAAGTAATTGCTTTTGGATTGTCTAATGCACCCTCTATCTTCATGGATCTAATGAACAGAGTTTTCAAGGAATATCTCGATGATTTTGAAGTAGTATTTATTGATGATATCTTGCTATACTTCAAAAAGCTACTAAGATCTTGAATATCACTTGCGCATTATCCTGAAGACTCTTAGAATACATTAATTATATGGGATCTCTAGGAGGTGTGAATTCTGGATTCAGGAGATTTCATTACTTGGAAATATTCTCTCTAAGGATAGATTATCCATTGATCCTTCTAAGACAAGAGCAATCCATCAATGGCCAGCACCAATCAGTATAACTTAGGTACGCTATTTTATTGGTTTGTCAAGTTATTATCAATGTTTCGTCCATAATTTTTCCCTGTTGGCTAACCCATTAATGAAGCTCACACGTAATGTGGATAAATTTTTTTGGACAAAATAGTATGAATAATGTTTTTATGAACTGAAGATAATATTAGTCAATGATCCTATCTGGTCTCTCTATCAGGGAATTATGGGTTTTTTATTTATAGTGATTCTTCAAGGAAAGGACGTGGTTGTGTCCTTATGCAGAATGGTAGATTTATTTCCAATGCATCATGATAGATAAAAATTCTTGAGAAAAACTATCCTACTCATGATCTTGAGTTATCAGCTATAATCTTTTCTTTGAAGATATGGATACATTATATTTATGGTGAAAATTGTGAGATATATATCGATCACAAGAGTTTGAAGTATATTTTCTCACAGAAATAACTCAACATGAGGCAAAGGTGATGGCTTCAACTACTCAAGGAGATGATTTCACTATACACTACCACCCGGGGAAGGCAAATAAGGTTGCAGATTCTTTGAGTAGAAAAGATCATGGAGTTTTTAACAAGATGAGAGTTGAAAAGGATCGTATATATATGGATCTAGTAAATATGGATATGTGAATCACCATGGAAGGTGAAACATCAATAATTTTTCAAATGGTTGCCAAACCTTATTTACTAGAAAGGATGAAGAATTCTCAGACTGGTGATGAAGTGTTTCAAAAAAAGTTTAAAGTAGTGAATGATGGGAGAATGAGTGACTTCATATATGAAGATGGAATTTTGAAATTTGGGAAGAGACATTATGTTCCCGATATGCCTGATTTAAAAAATTAATTGTTGGAGGATGCTCATAGTTCCAATTTCACTATACACCATGGTAGCACAAATATGTATAGAGATTTGAAGGAACATTTTTGGTGAGACAACATGAAGAGGGAGATTGATGATTTTTTGTCAAGGTGTATAGTTTTTCAACAAGTGAAATCTGGAACGCAACAGCCTGGAGAAGTTATGAAACCTGTTTCCATACCTGGGTTTAAAAGGGATAATATTACGATGGACATTGCCATGGGACTACCAAAGACTCCTAGAATGAATGATTAAATATGGGTCATTGTTGATCGTCTTACCAAGTCACATCATTTTCTTACTATATGAGAAGATCTACCACTTGAACATTTAGCAAGACTATATATTAATGAATTAGTGAGACTTCATGGAGTACCATTTCGATTTTTTTTATCGTGATCCCCATTTTACATCAAGATTCTGAAAAAGTCTTCAGAAGTCCATGGATATAGATCATCATTTGTGTACTCCCTACCACCCTCAAACAGATGGACAATCAGAATGAAGTATTTAAACCTTATAAGACATGTTGAGATCCTACTCACATGACATTCGGGATATGTGGGATCAATATTTACCACTGGTAGAATTTTCCTATAACAATAGATTCCATTCAAATATTCAAATGGCACCATATGAAGCGTTATATGGAAAGTGTTTTCTAACAACAACTTGGGGGGATGATGTTGGTGAAAGAAAAATCATAGGCCCAAAAATGGTGGAGGAAACGATGGAAAAGGTGAAGGTAAACCAAAACCACATCAAAACAGCTCAATGTAGGCAGAAGAGCTATACTGATAATAGAATGAAGGATTTATAATTTAAGGTAGGATATCTTGTTTTCTTGAAGGTATCTTGGACATATCTAAATTCTAGAATGAATTGGGGTTGTTGCTTACCGTTTGGCAAAGCCGCCAAGTCTCTCCAATGTTCACGATGTGTTACATGTATCACGGTTGTGAAAATACATGCCTAACCCAATGCATGTACTCACCTATGAGGAATTAGAACTGGAACCTGATCTGTATTATTGTGAAGAGCTTGTCATAATTCTTGATACCAGAGAACAAGTGTTGAGAAACCGGACCTCTCGTCTTGTAAAATTTCTTTGGAGAAACCATAAGATGGAAGAGGCATCATGGGAACCCAAGAAACTTATGATGAAGAACCACCCAAGTCTTCTTACATAGTAATATTGTATAAATTTTGAGGATGAAATTATTTGAAGGAGGGGAAAATGTAACACCCCAAGCTTCCACGGTACGCTTCTCTTTGAATAATTCAGTAGCGTGTGTTGTACGCAACTTCGAGTTCTAACACACCTAAACTAATCATACTAGCCATTATGATTAGTAATACCCACTTTTTTAAATTTTATAAACATTATCTTTCAAAATGGGCTTCATTTTTGGATTCGGAATATTGAATTTAGCATATGGTGAATTTTTGGTATTTTTTTAAAAACATTCAATTTTTGATGAATAATGAAAAACACTATTTCATAGTTTAAAAACGAATTTTTATTTAAATAATTATATATTTTATTTAAATTTATTTTATGTCAAAATAGGCACATAATAACTATATATGTTCAATGTAATTCATTGGAGTCAATTTACAATAATTTTAGATATATAAAAATATTATAGAACTTTTCACTGTCTTTTACCCACCACCTTGAAGAATTTGAAAATTTACATGCAACATAATTTTACCGCATCTTTGAGTTGAATTTAGAAAATATGAGAGACATGGTTAATATCAATTAGTTTAATATTGTTCAATAAGATGAAAATAATTTTTTTGTGAATAGTAACTTTTTACTTTTATTTACCACAGTTAAAAGTAAATACGGTAATTAAGGGTAAAAATGATATTATTATTACCCTAACACATGTTTTAATTCTGTTGGATAAGTATAATTCGACCATAAACAACCTTAGGAATAAAATATGAACCTTTTTGGTCCACATGGATTAGATTACAACACTTATTATTATTTAATTCAAAGACGAGTTGAAAGAGTTAAAATCAAAGTGTAATAACTAAAACATTTTTAATATAGGTTTACACATAAGATAAATTCGACTATAAATATTCATTAGAAATATAAAAAGATTTCATATATAATGGTATTTTTTTTATATTTTTTAGATGTTAGGTAATTTAATTTATTTATGACACAATGATGGTGCAGTAATTACCTAATTAATGAAATATAAAAATAATTGATATTATAAATATCCATATAAATTTAATTTGAGACTTTTTATGAATTAAACTGATTTCATATGTTAACATGAAATATTAGGGTTGGTTTGATGTATTTTATTTGAAACAATAATGCTTTTTTGAATTTAACAAAAACAAAATACCAAATAGTTTCAAAATTTACATAAATGAGTTTTTAAAACAAATATTATATTATTAATTGATATTCTATTCCTAAAAAGATAAGGTTTGGGAAAAAGACTTATATAATTATAGTTGTATCATTAATGAACCATTTTGTGTTTTCTTGGAAATATATTGAAAGTATATTACCCATATAATATAAAAATACAAAGAAACATGGTAAATGTCAAACTATGTAACTAAGAGTTAAATTTAAAAGATAAAGTTAATAAAGTGACACAAACAAGTCTAAAACCTATTGGTTGAGTGTTTTTCGACCCATCCCCACCATAGAAATTATATAATCCACTTTGGATCCTTTATAAACCGAAAATGATTTTATTATAAAGTAATATTTCTGGTTATTCCTATTGTGCCCCTCACCACTCTTATAAAAGGCCACTCCACCTCATCTCAAATTAACACCTAAATAAGCCTTTTATCTCATCCAAACTCGGCCCAAATACACTCTCAATTGTCCTACCTTAATCCTAGTGTCATTTATTTAGTCATAAATCCATCATAAGGAGTTCTTCTAATCAAATAAAAAAAGAACCCGAAGAAAACGTAAATATCTCATTACCTCTTTCAAGTTCCTTTCTTCTTCGACTTCCTCTTTCTTTGTTGTTTCCATTTCAAAATAATAACTCTGGGATATTCTATATAAATTGATGTTATTATAAATAATGTATAACCATATTCATTATTTTATCCATCCTTTGAATGACTTGTCACCGTACATGCGTACGTACAGCTTACCGTCTCCACGTCATGGTGTAATTGTTATTTAAAACATTATTATATGGATGGGTTTAATAATGATGTGTAATTGATGTAGATAATAAATATAACATGATAATTATTCGGTATATATGATACAACAACAAATTATATATTATTTTAATAACATATAATGATATTTTCGCTCGTGTGTATGTACGGATTACCGTCTCCACGAATGTGATGAGATACATTCTCCATCATATCCATTCAAGAATAATTTTCATTTGATGATTAAAAATAATGTTTAAATACTTTATATCTTTCTGGAAATGAATAATATACATCCTATCCATAACAAACACATCTTATGTAACAGAACATATAGAAAAAAAAAGTATATGAACACCCTAAATGACAATAATACGAAAATATTATTAACAAAGAAATATTAGACGATCATATATGATATCATATTTATATGATTTTTTTATAACCTAATAATAGTGATTTAACTATTATATAGGATTTTAATCTACCCAAGACCAAGGAAAAGTACAAGGTAAGGGTTTATTTCACAATCTCTTCATTATCTGAGTTTGTTTATATGTAATTATCTACTAGGACCACTTTATCATCCACATCCATTTTTCATAAAAATGTATTTCAAAAAATTCTTACTATTTTATAGACTATGAGTTAAAGTCATTTATACCCTTCTTTGACTTTTTATAAGATTTTTATAAATGAATATTTCTGTCATTTTCCTAACATGTTCTTTTTTAACGTTTTCGACAAAATGAAGGTAAGATTGTCTTTTTTTAACTTATACGGTAGGTGAAGCTATATTCCGCCATTATATAATCATCGAAGCTTCAAATATAGGATTATAATAACAATTTCAAAGTAAATGTTTTCATTTAAAATTATTTTACTTTTAAATGATTTCAAAAAAAGAGATATTTCTCCCAAATTGTTTTGATTTCATCTATGTCAATATCCTTTGATAGATTTTAAGCTTATTCGAAGTTGATATATAATTATACAAAACATCCATATTGTATTGAATGTTTGGTGATATGTATGACTATGGATTTGTTATTTTTATACCAATCATGGTTTATAAAGAAAGTATTGACATTTTGTATGCTAGCTTTAATATGAATGTTTATGTATGTTTAAACCTATTGATATGATGATTGCTTTTGACTTAGTAAGTGATAGATGGAGCGCGCTATAGCTCCTCGGTGCATCGGTATGTCTCAATAGACAAACTAGTGTCTTGGCACATTTCCTTGACAAAACCTTATTTTTATTCTTGTCCTAAGGCCTTGAAAATGTGGTTATGAAAGTCTGAAATTATTCATTACATCATTATAAAAGTGGTTATTGATATTGCATTGATTATTTGACTTTTAGAATATCAATGTGAATAAGTAAATAATAATAATTTCATTTTATTTTTTATATGGTATGATGATGATCATGTTTAAAAGACTTTTGTTTTAGTTATACATTGCCTTAAATTTTTATTCTTATTTATGAATATTTCTGCTATATTGTTATCCTTACTGAGCATCTGAGCTCACCACATTTCTATGTTTTATGTTTTCCAGGATGTGAAAAAGTATTTTATGACTGACCTGCAGGGATTGTCTAAGGGGATATGAGTGTGGACTATGGATACTATGTTGTTTTTGTTTTTCACTTGATGATGTAATGAAAACCTTTTGAATGTATCTAGTGTTTCCAAGTCTACTAAACTAATCGGTCTTTTCAAACTTGATCTTTTGTGATCATGCCAATGTAATGTTATAATGCACTGACTCTGGGTAATTGGGGTTAGGGAGTTACAGATCATTCCTTTAGGATTTGATTCATTGTAATCACGAAAATGTACTAATATAATACAATGGATCCATGATTCTGGGGTCTGGGAGTTACATAATGTCTCCTACTCTGTGATGGTAATTATACGAAAATATCTTTAGGAAATCGCTTCTCCCAAAAGGCATCCACTGTGATGAGACATTGGGAGACAGATTCTATCAACATCAGATAGGTAATTAGTACAAGGTCCAACAAATTATTCAACAATATATCATTATAAAGTATTTCTTTCATTCTAACATTGATTAATGTCATCCCCTTTCAGAATCTTCATATAATATTCAATGGGGTACAACTATATGTAATAGAATGGATCACATATTTTGACTTCTCTAACCATGTGAACCATTAGGATGACTACTATATAAAATAATTATTTAGGGAATCACATCTCTAATTAAGATAATATTACAACAACCTCTTTATTCATGATAAAAAAATTAATTAATTCTATAATCTAATTCATATGTAATTGAAAAATATTGATTCTAGTTAATGAATGACACAGATTTAAGGTAGAATGCAATGTACAATAATGTGAATCAAATATCACATTGAAACATGACATTCAAGTAATTTTTGTACTTATAACTCAATTTATTCATTGAAATTACATTATTGATATTCTATGAATACCCATATGTAAATTTCACACCATTATGAAAAATAGATATTATTAATTTTTTATTTGGATATAGTGTAAGCTTCTCGAGGGAAAAAATAAACACATTAACCTTCACTGATGCCAACTGTTCCATTATCCTCATGTCAATCATGTCATACCTAGCCTTGATTCCATATTTTATTTTCATTGAACATTTATTAACATTCAAATAATACTATCAAATATATTTTTTTCAACATGCAAGACACCAAGATAATAAAAAATGCACATTCAATTCCAATATGGTTATTCATTGAATTTTGATATATTTTACCAACTTTATTTCATATGAATTTTCAAAAAAAATTAAGTAAAATAGTTTAAATATCGTTTACCGTATCATATAGTTTAGCACCTATTGTTGGAGATGGTTTTTTACCTTGTCTGATGTTCAGATAAGTTTTTATAAACTAGGATAGGAATTTATTTCACTGAGGAAAAGATCTCCAATTTCCTAAAACTGTGTTATTCATTGAATGTTACAACCAAATAGTGTGTGTTTATTATTCTCAAATGGGACACCCCAACATTCCTTAAATCTATATCTAGAATGATTTCGATAAGAATGAAATTTATTTTTCATCTAATAAAAGATGGTCCACAATGTGATTTATTCACTCCATGAGCATCAAACATCGTTAAACCTAAAGACCACTTCAGTTTCATATCTTCGATCTATGGTACTAATTATATATCAATATATTTACAAGTTTTATTTGTTACATATATAATAAGAGACATCATTATGTCTTATCACTTCATTCATAACCATAGAGGAATGTAAAAATTTAGCAACATCATGATCCATGTATTGTTAATATTAACATATATGTAAATAGGATGTATTCCATCTATATATAAATAATGTTAAAACTTTCATGACTCATTTCCAAATTCACGATACTCATAATCAATTTTCTTCCACTTAAGATAACATGTTGTATGACTTTGTTTCCCATATTTGACTCTTCTTTCTATAATACATTTTTATGTTCATATTGTTTTCTGACATTCATATAGTCTTCTAAACCATGAAATGATATGAACATACCTTATAAATTTTAAATGTGTTGATTAATTTTTCTCGAATTGTTCTATCCACACATAGGGAATTTTATGAGTGGATCATGGTACGTGGAAAAAAATATGAAACCATTGGGATAAGAATTAATATTTTAGAGATTATTTCTATTTAACATGGTATTATATTAGTTTCCAATGATCGACATGGATGTTCATTTTCTAACGATATCATATCATATAAGATACCATGTTTCTCTGTAAAGCTGGTGTCACACTATCAACTACTAGATTTAAAATTATATATCGTCAATATATCTTAACATGTTAGGTATTTAGAACAACTGGTATACAACAACCTCTTAGAACAACATTTCATCTTCTAAAAAATGACAACCATGAAGGTAATATTAAATTTCTAATTTAATTTCATTAATGTAATATCCATCATTGTTTATAATTGTATTCATATAAAATGATTTATTATCTATAATATTATAAAAATCAGGGTCAAAATTCAGTTTTCTCCATGTTTTAGACACGAATTTATAGATCTGATATATTATAGGAAAATTTAAATGTTCTTACAACTCTTATGTAATAAAATTTCTTTAATAACAATGATGTAAAAATGGATAAATTATTTGGGAATGGTTGTATTCATGATTTATTAAAAACATGATGAACTCATTAACTATATGTTTATACTATTTTTTTTGAATAATTAGAGTGCATAAATCATATATTCATATCATTACTTTTTTGTTCAAGAAATAATTATGTTTTTGAAAAATAAATATATAAAAATAAGAGATTCTATATAAAAGTTGAAAGTAAGAGATAATTACAATAATGGGAACATGATATTTTATTATTTCAAAAAATATCAGTATTCTTTAAAGGATACCATTTATTAGATTTAAGAAAATGATTAATCTACTACAGAATGTGTTATCCTGAGAATTCATCCAAAATGATTTATGATACGTGGTATGGTAAGAAAAATACTCATTGTATTTCATGTAACATAGGTGCATGTCTATAACAGATGGGGAAGAGTCTCAAGAAACAAAATAAAATAATAACGGTTGGGTAGGTGAAGATGATGAGGAATACTGTTTTCCCAATAAAACATATTAAATTACAAACTCATAATTGTAATTATAAAATCTCTTATCAAAAAACATTCAAAAATATAAATGATTATTTTTTTTATATTTCAATTCATTCATGAAATATTTCTTTTGAAAATCCCAAATGAAAATAGAACAAAATTTTTCAAAAAACATAATTTTATATGGAACCGAATTTATATAAAAACTATTAAGAAGAAATTATTTTATTTCAAAAAAAACATTAAAATTTTACAACACTATTTATTTATTTTCCTAAATGAAAAATTAAAATATACATGACCATACAATTTATGAGTGGAAAACCAACCAATATAATTAAAATCATGATTATTAAACATTTAATAAAAATTTTATAATGATGACATGAATATTTTTTTTAGAAAATTGTAAATAAATAAAAAATTTAACTCTTAACATAATTTACTAGGACTACCTACCAAAATACATGGTTTCTTACATGATTTTATCAATATTCAATCATGTTACTATTTATTTATCAAAAACCAATTTCATAAAATATTTCCCATGAATCCAAAAATTCATGTTTTCATTGGCCATACAATTTATTCAGCAATCAATATCAAGAAGGATTTAAAAATATTCATGACATTGAATTGTATTTTTAAAAAGACCATGATTCATTTGAAAGATTACATGTGATATTTTAGGCTTATTTTTTATTTTAATTTATCTATGTGTGAGTAAAATTGGAATTTATGTACTATCTAGAGTGAGTAAACAAAATATGGTTTGGTTGATTCAAAAATAACAGATAGTGAATTTACCCCACGTTTCGAGTTTGTAATTTTTTTTAGTGTTTAAATAATCATGGCCAGATTTTAGTTGTAAGGAATTGTGATAGAGCGATGAAATTGTGCATCTATAGGTAAAATTGATCATTGTTTTGGTGAAAACATAGCCAGTGGAGGATTGAATATGTTTTGGCATTATATTGGGTCTGGTGATATAGAAACCACATCACACATGTTGTTCACATTATATATTTATGATTTTTTTCTCATTAATGTCTATTACATAATTTATTATTTTTTTAAAAATTATTTAATTTATGAAATTATTCTTTGGTCTTTTGTTTGTTAATGTTTTTAAATTCATTAAATTATATATGTTTGTGCATATAAATTAAATAATCACCAAATAATTTTAACATCCATAAAGGAATGCAGCTATCGTATGTTTGGGTTATATAAGAATCTGTATCATCTTTTTAGGTATCGATCTTGATTTACGGTGTCTTGAGGAAAAGGAATATTTTAGAAATTTTCAGAGAACATTCCATGTACCCCTCAGGACACACAATATACCTAGTGGCCATAGGTAGTTGTGTACTAACCATGTAACAGTTGACTACATGGCCATGTGGACCACCTAAGTTGGGGGCCAGTTTAGGCATGTACATGGATTGTCCATTAAATTAAGACACCATGTAATTTTCTTTTTATTTGGTAAATCAGACCATGTCATGTAACATAACTATAAAAATCTTCTTATGAACTTTTTTCTTCTAGGAACAATCGGGAGAGATGAATTTTCTCTGAGCCGTCGACCCATCATCAGTTCTATGAATCAAACCCCATTGGTTGAATTGGAATCTCCTTAATGATTTCTCGATTCTTCTTGAATCCCACATCCTGATTTCTCCTCCCCCTCGAGTTACCCAAGGTTGAAAAATTTTGACCTTTCTATAGATCTACAAAGTCCTAGGCCGATTCAAGGGCCATAATTTGTGAGTGTTCATCATATGACATCGTGGTGTGTGGTTTGTTGCCTTTTGGTGTTTGTCTTTGAGTTATATATGCATAAGTGCTAATTACCCATGATTTGGTTAATTCGTGTTAAGGAAGTTACCGTTTTTATCTTCTTCCATAGTTTTATTGAATGATTTTGGGTTTTCAGGGTTATGTTTTCTAGATTTCATATTTACAGGACACCCAGTTTTTAAATTCATTATTTGATTATTTATGACCATTTGGTCCAGGTTTCCATTAAGGAACACCATGTTTCCATGTATTTGTTATTATGTTGGATTTTATTTCTTAATTTATTGTTGTCAAATTCATGTGTTATGCATTGTAGATGATTATCCTTTTCGTATATGAGATTAATTTAGGAAGCTTGATATCGTTTGTGCACAATTGTTTTACACAGGGCTTTGAGAACCTAGTGTAGTTAGAACATAGGGGGAATTTCATTGAGAGCTTCCCCAGAGTTTCTTTTTTGTTTACATTTCAAGAACATAGAGTAGATTGATTCTTGGTGCTCCATCATAGTTTCTATAGTATAAAATCACTAGACCACAAGATGAATTGATGTTGAGTTCTTCCTTTGATAGTCTATAATATATTGTTAGAAGGCCGTTGTGGTAATTTATGGTCAGTTCTTGTTTATAGAGTCTTTCTTTTTGTGGGGATAAAGGGGCTATACAATGTGAGCTTACCCAGAGGTTCATTATATCATTATTGAATTTATGATATATATAATTGGATTTGTTAGATTGTGAGAAAATTTCCAGAGGGTTTCTTGTGAATTTTTGATTGATAGTGAAGAGTCTCCCAAGCTAGATAACAAGCTTGGACTCGGTCGTAATTGACTCTTAAATGGTCTTCTAGGACATATGTTTTTCATTAAACAATGTTGATATAGATAATACGATAGATCTTGAGATTTTATTATTCAATGTTTAAAATATTTAATAAATGTTAATGAATTTAATTGGAATGATTTGAATTGTTTACTTTTGTGTACATACTTGTTTCTCGCTTCATTTTTTGTATTTAATTTTATATATATTCACTGAAAGATAAGAATTGATATTTTGGTGTGTTCCTACTGGGATTCGTCTCACACCCTATTTGGTTCCTGACTTTCAACCCAAATAGATTAAATGGTTTCAGGTATAGATAAGGGAAATTTCCCTTCTATATCAGGAAATTTATTTTTGTAGAGCTGGAGAGAATGGGATCAAGGTGAGTCTTGTGATGTAGTAGGAGTTTACATGTTTTATTTTTTTAATTTTTTAATACCATATTCCAGAATTGTGACTTGTTTGGAAACTTTCCTAGACATACCTGACATGCTTCATTTTTATATGTGTTCCAATTGTTTATTTATTATTAGTCATTCACTATTAATTTGGTGTATGGTATTTCTATTTCCACTATTGTTTATTATTTTTATTTTGATGTGTTTCACTTCCAATGGGGGTATAGTTTCCCCACTACCACATCCAAGGACCTCATTTTCAGTCAGTAGCCTCTCGAAATTTAGGGAAATGCACTTGTGTCCATGTGACCAACCGGGTACGGGGCACCCTTGGGCGGCTCTCGGATCCCAGACATTAGAATGTGGAATCAAAGGATTTTTTTATGAATTGTATTACTATTTAGAGCCTATAGATAGGGACATGAAGGAATGTATACTTGTTAATAAGGAGTGTCGATGAGTAGATGTCCCGTGTAAAGGAAAAATTAAATTTACCTTTAATATTTCATTTTTTTTGTTTTAGAAACTATTACAGTTGATTTGAATTCACCATTGGGAGATTCTAAGGTATTTTGATGTTGTCATTAATATTATTGAGGCTCTATTTCTATTATAATCCGCTGATATTGGGGTATTCCACATCATGAATCATGCAGGAATTTTCTAGAGATAACATGTCATGTATTATTGTCATGCTCTTTAGTGTGCATTACTGATTACATGTTGTTGTGATAGATGTTGTTTTGGATATCCTTGTTATTGTGATATATTGATTGATATAATACTTGATATTTGATAGGGTATTACTATTATTTAATTTTTCTTTTGTATGGATTCCAAACATTGGTCTATGAGGTGTTATGGGCCCTCGTGGATTGGAATTTTGTGGACCATGTTTTAACTTTAATAGAATTTTATCTTGTTGTTATGTGAATAATGATATTAAAATTTGATTCATGTGAGTATGGGAAATCACAGGTCCAAATTGGTCATTCCATGGACAAAATTATATGTTTTTAAGGATTTTATATGAGTTTTAGAGTCATATTGTCCAGAAACCCATACAACACGGTGTGTGGTGTTATAAACACATTTCATGTGTTCTTTTGTTCTAAAAAACTACTTTTATCATGTTCCTGTTGTGTTATATATTTACAATCTGTGTAGCCTTTAACCGTGTGACTAACTGTGTGAGCAGAGACATGAGGTTGGGAAACATGGGTAGAACACACTGGGTGTCGGGAGTACACGATGTGCCAAAGAGGGCATGTATTTCACTGTGTGACTAATGACACGAGTGGATAAAACATAGGTTGTCCACACCAGGTCCTGTTCATACACGCTGTGTAGATTTGACCATGTCTATGACAATGGGACTAATGACACGGGCGGTTGGAACATATGTTGTACATGTCATGTTTAGGGTTAAAAAACATGTAGTGTTACCTTGGAGAGAACCATGAGGTTTTGCTATGTATAAGAACATAGGAAGGAGGAAAATTAAAGTACACGTCATGTGACAAGAGGGACACTATTTGTTGGGGTGTTACACGACCAGGTTTGGAAAAGGTACACACCCATATTGAATCCTAAGGGAACATACTATATGGAGGGTATACACAATGTGTAACCCTATTTTAAAAAAATGAATGTTTTCTTCCCATGTTCCTTTATTTCACATATATGTTTTAGTACTTGATAATCGTGAACTGTGGTGTTCACTTGACCATGATGATTCCTACCACTAAGGCATCCAATGGTTGTATTCCAGATATAACGAAATGATTAGACACTAGAAATGGTAGATCGTGGACTACCAGCAGTTCCTCCAGTCATGACTTTATTGGAACCAGGTGTTATGCCGGACACCGGTGATGATGCACAGTTCCAAGAAGGGTTCAATAGTTATGTCTTGGGATGAGTTCACAACAAATATTCTTCGAGATTCTTCCAAGAGGTTGTCGGATGTGATATCGCTAGTCGGTCTCCCATTATTTATGTCTTGGGATGAGTTCCAGTGGGCCTTCTATGACTATTTCTACCCAGATACATTGAGGGAAACAGGTCTCTAGAGTTCATGGGTCTAGAACAGGGTACTCTTTCAGTCATGGAGTATTCTTCTAACTTCACAAAGTTGTGACACTGCACACCCTTTGAAGGGGTGATATGTTATTTCTATCCCGGATGTTTGAGGATGTTCTCAGATATGACATCCAATCCTAGGGGAAAATCCTCCAGTTGACATCCATATAATCTATTTTCAACCAAGAACTGATCACCAGGTGTATTCTGATGGATTCTAGAGAAGTGAGCCAGGTCGGTTCGACATCTAGAGTAGGTACTTCACTGACTGATAGTATGAAACACCGCATGAAGTCTATGCACTGAGATCTAAGTAAATAGGATTTTCCATTAGGTAGGTAGGTGGTATGCTACTAGTGTGGTAAGAGTGCATATAAGAGACTGTAGCACCCAAGATACCTAGTCGAATGCCGACCTTGCGGAAAGACATGCCATCTTCAGTGTCTATTATGGTTCTTCTAAATAGAATCTAGTAATAGGGGTTCTTCTATGGGTCCATGTTCAGGATCAGGACAACCAGTTTCACAACAGTCTGGGAACTCGAATTTGTCTGACCGTTCTGGCAGAGGGGAAGTCATTGATGTGTAGCCAGTATGAAGTCTTCTAGTGACAACATGATGGATCTGGTTGGTGTACTGAGGAAGGGTAACATGGTTGTGGTACTGGTCTGACCATTGTATTGGAGAAAACCATGATGATGGAAGATCTCATACCCTTTATGGTTTGAGGTACGATTCTAGTTTCCTTGATTTTTTCTTCTACTCCTTTTGATACATGGGCTTCCTATAGTTTCTTATCTATTACCTTTTGTGGAGAGCCTTGGAATCTGTATCATTAATTCTTAGTAATTTATGATGCTAGACCCTCTATTAGGGCTTAGAACTGCTAAGGTAATTTAGTTCAAGATGTGTAATCTTATGGTTGGTGTGTTTCACTTCATAGGGTACCTCTATATCTTAAAGATGACAAGCTTCGATGTAATTATCCTAGTGGAATGGTTAGTCTCCATTCATGCCTTTATTTACTGCTATCTCCATAGGGTGAGTTTCACGTCACCAGAGGTCGGGTCATTTATAAACAAGGGATAATGGGATGTTCAAGAGAGTAGTGATAGAATGAATAATCTTGGTTTATGAGGAATTTTATCCAAGATTTCTAGTTTATATCTGGAAGACCAAATGACATCACAGATGGAATTTCCTCTAGTGGTGGATCATTTTAGAGATGTCTTTCCAGGTGATAGTTCACATTTACCTTTGAAGCGAGAGGTATATTTCACTATTTATCTTGTTCATGGTGTGGCATCAGTGTCCATTACATCTCATAGTATAGAAACACTAGAGTTATAGGAGCTCATTAAATAGTTAGGGGAGTTACATGCAAAGGGTTTCATATGACCCACCACATATACCTAGGGTTCGTCTGTCCTTTTTGTGAAGAAGGCGGATGGCACCCTTACTTTATGTGTCGATTATCGAAATATAATCTATTTGACAACCAAGTGCGGATATCCATTATTGAGGATAGTTGATATCCTTGATTCGCTTTGAAGAGCCAGAGTGTTCTCAAATATTTATTGGAGATCCTGTTATCATCAGTTGTGCATTAGACGATCATATATACATCTTTATGTCTTTTGCAGTATGTATGATCTATACGACTATGTAGTTATTGTGTTCAGTCTCATGAACATGACATCATTTTTCATGGAACTCATGAACGGAATGTTCCATCATTACTAGGATTATATTATCGTTTTTATCGTGGAGGATATGTTGGTGTACTATTATACAAGAAACTACCATTCCACACATATTTCGATCATCATGGGTACAATGAGAGAGCATTAATTGTATGATAATCTCTCAAAATTACACTTTTGGATGGACCCGTTTCATTTATTAGGTCATGACATCTCTGAGATAAGAGTATCAATAGACCTAGAGAATGTGATAAATAGTTTCAGGGGAGCAGTTGAAGAGTGTCTTTCAGGTACAGAGTTTTCTTGGGCCGGATGGATACTAAAGACACTTTATACAAGGCTTTTCAAAAAAAAACAGCACCATTGACGGGCATGACTATGAAGGGTGAATTGAACTTTTGGATAGATTCATGTGATTCAGACATTCAAAATCAAAAGGGGAGGTTGAATTCATCCCTGATATTGATTTTTCTAGTTCCTAGCAAGAATTAAACCATTTACTGTGATGCATCAGGTATCGGTCTCTAAGGAGTGCTTATGCTGGGTGGAAGGAGTCCTTGTGTATAGGTCACTACAGTTGAGGCCACATGAAAGTAACTAAATGATGCATGATAAAGAGTTAGCAATAGTTATGCATGAATTAAGATATTGGAGACATAATCTTTTGAGAGTTCCTTTTGTAGTGTTCATTGAACAAAAAAGCATCACGTATATCATTACTCTGCATGATCTGAATTTGTGACAGCGAATGTTGGTTGAGTACCTTAAAACTTTCGCCATTGAGTTTGTCTATACTCCTGGGAAAGGAATCATATTGGATGATGCATTGAGCTAGAGGACTCATATACCGACAGTTCAGGAGGCCAGCAGTGAGTGGTAGCTTGTGGCTCTGTTCATTGAGATGCATTTGGAGGTGAAAGACAAATAGGGAAAGGCTTTTATTAATTCTATAGTTGTTACCTCTACTCATCTGGATCATATTTGAATGAAAAAGGTATCAGATTATGAGGGCCTGGTCCTACCGAAGAGTTTTTTAGCAGAGGAAACTACTCTTATGTATAATATAAGTGTGGTCGAGATCATGCATTTTAATGGACGCGTATGGGTATCAGTCGACATATATGCAGAGCTGATGCGGGATTTTCATTCCTCAGTTTTGCAATTCGTAATGGTGTTACCACGATGTATAGATATCTACACCATCATTATTGGTGGCCAAGTATTAAGAAAGATGTTACTGGTTTTGTGATGAGATGTTTCACCTTTCAACAGGTTAAAGTGGGGCATCGGTGAGCAGTAAATCCTTTACATCAGTTACCCAATATTCAGAGAAAGTGGAATGATGTTTCGATGGAATTCATGACAGGGTTGCAAAGGTCACCTAGAGGGAATGATGCAATTTGAGTTATCATTGACAAACTCACAAAGGTAGCTAACTTCTTAATGATAAAAAATAAATCATCATTGTTGATGAGCTGATAAGGTTGTATATAATGGCCCATAAAATACATACATATTTATTAATTCAATATTGAATTATATTTATTACAACATATAGAAAAACAATTTATGTAATGTATTGGTATAATGCCTTTCAAAATTGGGAAATATAAACAATGGTTTCATAAAATTTCTATATTTCATCCCCTTTATTTTATCATAACTAGACTCATTTTTTGGCATATAAAATATATTAAAAAAAATTTATCTGGGGAAAAGAAACTCACAAATGGGTGATCTCAAATTCTCAGTAAGGGTAAAAAAAAGAAATATAAATCATATCGTATTCATAAGAACATAACATTGGAAAATCGTATCCTATATAAGAGATCATAATATCATGTCGTGGGATAAATCATGGAGTGGAAATTTAATCTAAATAATCATGACATATGACATGATACATAGTGTAATACACACATAAAAATAGAAAATCTTTTCATGTTAGTCATGGCTCATTTCCATAACCATCGTAGCTAACAAAGTCCATTACTAAGCTAGATTAACTTGTCGTTCCTTCCATGTATATCTCCTAAGATATACATCATTACCCAATGAATTGGAGGGAGATATAGGTCCCACCCATCTCATAATGAAACCATTCTTATGTGTTCCACAAAATTATTAATCATTAATCATAGAATAATCCGTGTAATAGAATGGGATTCTTAAACATCATGCCATTATAATATTATCAAAATAAGATAAAATGTCTTCATAAAAATAATTAAAACATAACATAATAAAATCCAAGTAATAATATGTATAGAAACATAATGCTATATAATCTTATATGGAATATAATTGGGATAAAACACTTAGAACTTATTTAATGAAGAAAATATCTTTTCTTCATAAAAAACATTTTATTTTCTGAATTTGTCATGAAATATTAAAAGAAAATTATTTAATTGAAAATAAACATGAAAACATGTAAATGAAGCTCCTTGTAAATAATTCTCTATGAAATCATACAAATCTTTTCATGTTGTATATGTTAAAAAAGCAATCTCTACATACTTTTTCCATAAAAGTAAAAATGCACTGCGTGTGGTAAAAAAATAATTTTTCCTTCCATAGCATGTGGTAAAAGTCAAAAAATGGTAAAAATGAATTTAAACATATATGGAATAATATTAAACATTTTCTAAGAGCATTTTTATTTAACATGTACAAGGATGATAAATATATTCACAATAAATACTTACGAAAACACAATCTCGGATAAAAACTGGATTGGAAAAGTTATCCCTTACCTTATGTACAATATGCTTCATATGTATCCAAGACTACTTTATAATGATTTATATAATTTTATGGATTTATTAAAGAATCATAATAATTTTTATGATAACATTTCTGATTATATTTTCATATGTGTGATTGTAACATTTTATTGTTACTCGTTATTCGGGTACTAACTGCTTTATATTCTTATGTATGTTTTTTCAGATAAGTTCCTCTTCCTATATTTAGGTTGTAATAATACCATTTATAGAATGGTATTAGTATAATATATATCATATTTATTCATTCAATTAGTTTATATAATCATTTTTTAATGATGATCATGTACAACGAATCACAGTGCACTATGGATACAGTAAGTCGTATGTACGCACGAGCGATGATATCGTTCCTATAATTATTTAATGGTATTTATGTGGATGTTATATAGTATCTTAGAATTATTATAATGTTATATTATTCATATATATATATATTATTTACACCATTATACCCTTCCATGTAAGGGGTGGTGAAAAATACAATACACCATGGTGTGGAGATTGTATATCATATGTATGCACGCGCGGTGATTAAATTTTTTCACAGGATGGATAGAAGATGAAATAGGGTTGTTTAATATTTATAATAACATATCATTAAATTTGTGATACTGAAGGTATTAATTTTACCTAAGTTATAATATTATAGTTTAATTTTTTTAATAACATTTTAATATTTAATGGTAATGAATTTTTAATTATGTGGTGTTAATTGACCGTAAATGGATACATTATTATATTTTATACCTTTTAATTATCACTTATAAATTTTAAAATATATTTATTATTTTTAAATAATTTAATAAATTGTTATGTTTATATATTATCAATAGTGTCAATTTTTACGCAGTTCATTAATTAGAATTTAAATAAAATTCAAACAGAAGAAAAATTCAAAACAAAATATTAAATACACACATATAATGTAACAGTAACCTATAAAATTCATGGGCCATTAATTAGTAAATATGATATTTCTTTTAACATTTTTAATACCATTTATTTGATTTTTCAATTAATAAAATAATTTCTACATCATTATTGTATCATTATAAATTGTAATTAATTTATATTTATAAAATATAAATAAATTTTTAAGATGTGAGTAATTCATTTATTTTTCAATAGAATATCTATAGTCGATTTTATCCCATAGTTATCTGTATATTAAAACCAATACACCTATATAAAAATATATTCTGACACTTTGTCTATTTCATTAGCTATTATTACATTCTTGTCATTTTCATAGGTAAAATGAAATAAAGTGATTAAATTTCAAAAAATATATTATATGCGATAAATTTAATCATCCAATTGGAATTTTACCGTTGTTAAGGTAATTTTATAATATTATTTTAACCCTTAATTACTCCATTCACCTTTAACCATTGTAATAAAAATAATTACTAATGTTCTTATTCATAATGCCAAAAAAGTAGCCCACTAACTAATTTGGACCTAATGAATATAAATTTGTAATCCAGTTTTTCAAATTCATATCCCATAATTTTTAGTAATTAATTTAATATTAAACTGATTGTTGAAAAAATGGGTTTTAAAAGATAAAAAATTGGAAAAGATTGAAATTTTTTTACATATGATTTCAATGTATTCTTAATGACACTGACATAAATTATATTAAATGGAAAAAATATATTATATATATAATTTAAGACCATTAAATATTATAATTTATCGATATAAATTATCACAATAAATAATTTTATTTTAATTAAAATTTACTGTATTTTTATTTTTCATCAAGATATGAATGTTATTAGAAGAATATCAAAAAGTTATACATTGTAATTTTTTATTCCCTGATTCAAAAGAACATGTTTATGTTGTCATATAATAATCATTAATGTGTCAAAGTCTTAATTTATAATGGGTTCTACATTTAATGGTGTAAAATTAATCTTTTTAGAAATCAAAATAAACCAAATATGGTTTAATACAATGATTATGACTAAAATATTAAAAAAATTAATTTAAAAATATTTTATCATTTATATAACACATATATATTTTATTAATTTTGTTAAAAAAATTATTTATCCCTAATATTCTAACATCCAATTGATTTATATTTTTCATAATAAATTTTTATAACAAAGTTATAATTATTCCCACTAACTAATAAGCTAGGATGCGAAGGTAGTTTTATATTAAGAGAATATCACAATTTTTTTAAACCCATGATTGCATGAAAATAATATTGCTGAAGAATAAAAAATATTTTCATATTTCATTAAAATATATGGGTATTATATTCTACCCATCTTAAATTGAATTTTTACTTCGAAATTCAACACGTGGAAACAAACAAATGAGGATGCATATTCTTAATAATATCCTAAAGTTCCCATGTAGCTTCTTAAAATTGGTTGTTCCCCCATGGATCATTAACCAAGAGAGTTTCCATGTTTTATACTATATATTCTCTATGATCTATTATCCCTATTAGTTTTTATTCTTAAAAAAGATCTTCCTCTAGCGATACACATTCTGATCATAGTACATGTGAAGGATCAGGTATGCAACTTTATAAGAGAGATACATGGAACACATCATGAACTTGAGAGAGAATTGATGGAATTTCCAATCGGTAAGCTACTTTCCAAACATGATCAAAAATTTCAAAAGGCCAAATATAGTTAGGGCTCATCTAGACCTTCTTTGCAAATTTCATTACACTCTTACAGGGAGATATTCTTAATGACGCCTTATCACACACATAAGACTGTAGGTATTTTCATTGGTATACATCATAATATTCTTGTCAAATCTGAGATGGGCTTATGTTTTTTTTTTGAATTTATCCGACTGTTTCTTTCATTTAATCAAAAAGATTGTGTTATAATAGCATTCTTTCCCCAACTTTTTCTTAGCAAGTTGTTGTTGTTCACTTAATTCCATTGAGGTATTCATTAGGATACCACTATATACTGAAGGGAAATCTATTGTTATATTAAAATTAAACTAATGGTAGGGGTTCATCCCAACCACCTTTAAAACACATAGAGCAACATGTCAACTATCTTCAATTTTTGAATTTTCCTCTCAAACTGACCATCATTATGAGGATGATAACTTCTTATGAAACATTAATCTGTGTCCAGAGAATGTCAAAGACATTGCTAAAACATCAAAGTAATCCTTGGTTCCCAACAAATTATAATTTAACGTGGTACACCAAGCAGTCTTACCACGTAATTTACATATATCATGGCAAGCTGATCAAGAGAAAAATCCTCTCTAATGGAAATGATGTGTGCCGAAATTATAAAATGATCAAATATAACCCATATAGAAATATTACCTTTTGATGTTTTGGGATGTCCGATGACAAAGTCATTAGTGATGTTTTTCCATTTCTATTCTGGTATGGGTAATGTTGGTAACACACCCTTAGACTTCTATCTTTCAACATTAACTTGCTAACAAACCAAGCATCACAAGACATTTTCAACGACATATCTTTTCATGAAATCCCACCAGAATTATGCTTTCAGGACCCTGTACGTCATTGTTCTTCCAAGGTGTATAAAGAATGAAGAAATATGCACCTCATTCAATAAATCCTTCTTTAATTTGGGTATGTGCGGAATATAAATTTGGTTCCTGAACCATATTATTTCATCAAAATCATGGTTAAATTCAGGAAAATTTCTAACCTTATTTTTTAACATTACATCTTCCTTCTGTTCATATTTAATGTTCACATTTATAGATAGTTGAACAGTCATTAGAGAAACATAATAGTTCTCCCCATCCATTAAAATTTTAAGACCCATCCTTTGTAAATGATTAAATAATGGATCTTTTGTGATCCTCTTCATGGATAACATATCATGGAATTTTTGACTCAAAGCATTTTCCACCTTGTTCACTTTACTAGGGTGATAATGTATTGAGAAATAGTAATATTTAATTATCTCCAACAATCTTATTTGGCACATATTCATCCCATTTTGTTTGAAAATATACATTATAATTCATGATCAGTATAAATATCACAACATTCACCATAAAAACAATGCATCCATAATTTTTTATTCAATTATTACTGTAGATAACTCCAAATCTGAAGTTGGGTAATTTCTCACATGGATTTTCAACCGTCGTGAGGCATACGCTATCACCGTATCATTTTTCATGAGAACACAGCCCATCCCCTTCTTGGATGAATAACTATATATCACAAACCATTTTCCACTACAAAGAAGTGTGAGCACATGTCCACTAGCTATCCTTATTTTTCACACTGAAATTATCTTCACATTCCTATTTTCAAACAAACTTAACTCCGTTCTGAGTCAACATGATGAGTGGATTAAATAATCATGAAAAATCTTTCACAGAATGTCGATAATATCCTACCAAAATATGAAAACTTCAGATCTCAAAAACAATTATTGGTCTCGACCATCCTTCAATAAACTCCGTTTTTTCAGGATCCATAGATATCCCCTCTCATGAGATAATGTGACCAAAAAATGAAACTTTTTGAATCCAAAATGCAAACTTGTTAAATCTGGAATAAAGCATCACATTTCTAAGGGTCTTTAATAAAACACTCAATTGATCTTCATATTCATCCTTACTCTTCAAATAGATAGGAATATCGTTTATAATTACTATCACAAATTGATCAAGATAGTCTCTAATGAATCTTTTCACTAGATCCATGAATATACAAGGGTAATTAGTATGTTTAAAATGGAATCATTTTAAATTCATAGTGTCCAAATCAAACATGGAATATTGTATATGGTATAACCTCATTTTTTACACTTAATTAATGATATCCAAAATTATGATCAATCCTTGAAAATTATTGTGATCTACATAGTTGGTAAAATAAGTTATCAATGAATGTGACATGATATTTGTTCTTGATAGTGATCTTGTAAAGTTATTGAAAATCAATGTGGAGTACTATTGTTCAATATTTCTTCTTAAAAACAGAACAAGTGCTTCCCAATGTGATGCACTAGGGCATATGAATCCCTTTTCAAGAATCTCTTGGAGTTGCTTCTTTAATTACTGCAACTTAATTTGTGACATGTTATAATGTGTCTTTTAAATAAATATAGAACCCGGTATGAGTTCAATTAAAAAAATAAACTTCACGTGTTTGTGGATAACATAGAAATTCCTCTGAAAATACATCATCAAAGTCAAATAAAATTGGTGTATTCATTATTGTGAGTTTCCCACCAACCATTTTAGATAAAACATCTTTATTTGTTGGAATCAAGACCCGTATGATTGAAAAAATGTATACTGGATTTTTATATTCATCCTTGCATTGACTGATGATCGTAGATTGATCTGGAATATGAATTGTGTTTAACTTCTTTGTCAATTGATATTACCTCTATATAAGGAAATTAAATCCATTCCATGAATCACATAAAATTCTATTATAGGATGGATCACATGATTTGCAGGATACACTTTCCCACAAACATTAATTAGAGTAGAATTGTAAACTTTTGATGCGACTGTTGTGACATTGGTAGTTGTCACAGCAAACTCAACATCAAATTGTTGGGGTAATACGATGATACCATAAGAAAATTTATCAGAAATAAAATAGTGGGTGGATCCGGAATCAAATATAACATTTTCTACTTTATAATGGATGATAAGTGTACCTTTCACCAGTGCATTATTGTACTCCACATCGCCAATAGTAATTTCATGTGACATTCCATTGTCTTTGGACTTATGAGTTTTTTGATGTTGATCATCATCAATAACCCTTTAATTAGGGAATCGAATGGCATAATTTCCCATTTCCTTGCACTTGTATCATTGTAGTGTAGGAGGTGAATTCTGTGTAGTATTTTCCTTTTTCACAATAGTAGACATCTTTTTTCCATTACATTGGAATTCAATTTATCAATGACCTTAGTTTCCGCACATAAAACATTTACTTGTCCCTTTATAAAAATTCCCTCCATGTTTCATTTCACACTTTGAGCATAAGGGAAAACTCATCTTTATTTCAGTGTGGTCTTTATATTTTCCTTTAAATACCATTTCCCTCTTCTTATCAAACACATATGACTGACGGGTTACTCTAATCGACATCTCAACCTTGAGAGCACATCAAACAATATACTCATAGCTATTGAAGTCCCTTCTGGATAATTCCCTTTAGAGACTTGGTTTGGGGACACTAAAGAGTCGATCAATCATACTCAATGGTTGGGTAATAAATATAGATGTGTAAATTGAATGTCTTGTAAAATTTTCTTCTTAGGTACCAACACATTAATCATTCTTTTTAAACTTTAAAAGAAACTACTTATCCATATTTGATCGAAGAATCAAATGGAAGTACTTATTAAAAAACAAGTTCTATAACTCATCCCATACCATGGAATCAATTTCATCTCTCCGCTTTGTATTCTTGATAATATACCACTATTGATATGCTTCACCTTCAAAATGATATACTATTATGAGGAATTTATCATGTTTAAAACATTTTAGGACTAAAAATATCATTTTAGTGGTACTGATCCATTGATCAGTCACTAATGGATTAGAAGGCCCGCTAAATAATGGTGGAAGATACCTCAGGAAGGATTCAATAGAGTATTGATCCTTCTTTTTCTCATTTAGAAGTATAACATGATTCATATCTTGAGAAAGCTGTGTGAGCATGGCTACATGATTTTTTATTCTAGCTCCCATAATATTTGGTTTCTCATAGGTACATTAATTGCATTTCCCATTTCATTCAGCATTAACACAGTTCCATCAGGTTATAGCCATTGACAAAAACCAAGAATAATAGTGTTAACAAAAAAAATTATAATAGGATAACCAAGTAATCAAGAATGAAATTTGAAATTAGCACACATTAGGTTTTATCCTATATTATTCAAGGTCATTTCTAACTAGGATTGAATCCTATAATTATACAGATCCTTTGGGTTCTTACTTTGTCTTTCACAACCTAGTTTCCAAAGGATAACTATACCATTCTTCTCATACCAACTATAACTATCCATATATGACATACATTTTTATTACATCATAATTTAAGGATATTTATTACTACATATAATAAAACCATGACATGACCATATAGGTAGAGTGACTTTATAATATGGGAATAATAAACAATTGGTTCATAAGAAATCTATATTGTATACTATTTATTTCATCATAACTAGACTCCTTTTTGGAATATAATATTTAATACCCTTCACCCAAACCTGGGGAAAATAAACATACAAAATGGTTAGCTCAAATGACCAATAAGGGTAAAAAGGAAATATCAATCATATCATATTCATTAGAACATAACATTTCAAAATATTATCCTACATCAAAGATTATAATATCCTGCCATGGGATAAATCATATAGGTGAAATTTAATCCCAATAATCTTAACATAAGACACGAAACATTGTGGAATACAGACATATGCATAGAAAATCATTTTATATTACTCAAGGCTCATTTCCAAGACCATCATAGCGGACAAAGTCAATTACTGAACTGAGTCCACTCCTCGTTCCAGTCCTGTATCACTAAACCAGATTAACTTATCATTCTAGATATGTATATCTCATGAGATATAAATCATTACGCAATGCGTTGTAGGGAGACATAAGTCCCACCCATCTCATAATTAAAACCATTCTTATGTGTTCCACAAAAACATAAATCATACATCAAAGCATAACCCATGTAATAAAATTGGATTCTTAAACATTATTTCATCATAACATAATCCATATAAGATAAAATAAAATCATAGAAATAATTCAATCATAATGTAATAAAATCAATGTAACAATATGGATAGAAACATTACACTATATCCTCTTATATGTAAAATAATTTTGATAAAACACTGGAACTTAATTCATGAGTAAAATATCCTTTCTTCATTAAAAACATTTTATTTTCTCAATATGTCATGCAATTTTAATAGAAAATAAGTTAATTGAAAAAAACATGATTAAATTTAATGGATTATTCATGGAAATACTCCACTTTCAAAGCATAAAAATACATTCTTGCTGTATATATTAAAAAACATTATCCTAGTAGTTTCGCTGGAAAGGTCAAAAAGTACCTTATATGGTAAACAAAATGATGATTCCATCCATACCAATATGTTAAACTCAAAAAAGGGTAAAAATGGATTTATACATACAAGGATGAATATTAAACATTTTATGAAAACAGTTTTATATACCTTGTATATGGATGATAAATATAACCCCAAAAAATTCTTACGAAAAAAATAATAATTTAAAAAAATAAGTGGGAAATGTTATCCCTTACCTAAGGTCTGATATGCTTCATATGAAACTAAACCTCCTGAATAATTATTTAAATAATGCTACTGATTTATTCCAGAATCAATATCATTTTTATGATATGATTGATGTTCATGATTTCATCCATTTGTTAGAAACATTTCATTGTTACTCGTTATCCGGGATTAACTGCTTTATATTATTACTAATGTATTTCACGATAAGTTATTGTTATTATTTTTAGGATATATTTATATCTATTAAAAATGTTATTAGTATAATATATATCTTATTTAAACATTCAATTCATTTATATAATCGTGTTTTAATGAAGATCATGTAGAACGAAACACATTGTACTGTGGAGAGGGTAAGTCGTACGAATGCACGAGTGACGATATCATTCCAATAATTGTTGAATGGTATTGAAGTAGATGCTTTATAGTATCTAATAATTAGTATAAAGTTATATTATTTATATATGGAATTATTTAAACCATTATAACCATCCAGGTAAGGTGGTGGTGATAAGTAGATTAAACCACGGTGCGGAGACAATAATCCATACATACGCACACACAGTGATTTCGTTTTTTCATAGGATGGATAGAACATGAAATATGGTTGTTTCATTTTTATAATAACAAACCATTATATGAGTGATATTGACGTTATTATTTTATAATGAAACAACTAATGAATAGGATGTAGAAGAAGAATGAAACTTGAATGAATCAGAAGAAGAGATTACCCCTTCCTCGTCATGCCTCCTTTGTATTTCCACTTAGGTCACTAGAGTTGGTCTTTTGAGAAGACCAGAACCATAAAAATATAACCAAGAAAGTTTATAAGAGTAATGGGTATGAGTTGGAAGATCATTAAGGCTTAAAATAGAGTGAAGTGGGGAGGGAATAGGACCCGTTTATAAGATAGGAGAGGGGCAGTTTAAGAAACTCTCAAAAATATTAATCTATAATAAAATCACCCCTACACAAGAACCTAAAATGTGTCCCTAATTCCAAGAATAAATGTGATAGGGTTATAATCTTATCATCAAATAATTTTTTTACAGCTTCTTTTTTCAATTGAAACTTTATCTTTTAAACTGACCCTTAGTTATTCTATAAATATATAATTTTGGTAATAATATTCTAAATATTTAACTGTAATAAATATTTACTTATGTGGTTTTAATTTACCATAAATCGATATAGTGTGACATTTTTGACCTTCTAATTATCTCTTTTTATGTTTAAATATTATTATTATTTTTAAATAATTTTATAATATTTTATGTTTATAAAATATCAATAGTGTCAATTTTGATAAAATTCATTTATTAGACTCTAAATAAAATTTACACCGAAAATAAATTCGAAACAAAATATTAAATACATTCCTAACAAGTCACAGACTAATAAAAAATCTTATAGAACAATAATTAGTTCATATGATATTTTATTTAACATTTTAATAACATTTATTTGATATTTCTGTTAATTATATAATTTCTACATCACTATTGTGTCATTGTTAGTGGTAATTAAATATTCTATAAAAATTATAAAAAATTTATTATGATGTGGGTAATTCTTTTATATTTCAATAGACTATCTAAAGTAGAATTTATCTCCTATCTATTCAAATATTAAAATTAATACACTTATATTAAAATAGATTGTAACACTTTGTCCATTTCAATAGATTTTGATACATTATGTTATTTTCATTGGAAAGTTGAAATAAAGTGACCACATATCAAAAAATAGATAACAAGGTAAGAATTTAATTATCCAATAGTATTTTTACTGCTGTTAAGGTAATATTATTAAATTATTTTTACCTGTAATTACCTGATACCCCTTTAACCATGGTAATAAAAATAATTACCAATGTTACTATTAATAATGACCAAAAATAAAAGTATACAATTAACATAATTTGGACTTAATGATTCCAAATATTGAATCAATTTTGTATAATTCAAAACACAGAAGTTGAATCAACTAATTTAAAATTAGTCTCATTGTTGAGAAGATGATGTTTAAAAGATTGAAATGTTTTTACCTATTATTTCAATGTAACAATAATGATAATGAATTACCTTATAATAAATTGTTAAAATATATTATATTTATAATTTAAAACCCTTCAATATTATAATTTAACCAAATAAATTATCTCAATTAATAAAGATGTTTTTAATTAAAATTTTGCGTATTTTTACTATTCATAAAAATATGAAAGTTATCTGAGAAGTATCAAAAATGTATCCACAGTAAAATTTTATAAACTACATAAAAATAACATGTTCATATTTTCAATTAATAATTATTAATGTTTCAGCGTCTTAATTTATAATTGGTTTTCCATTCAAAGGTGTAAAATTAGCCTTTTTAAAAAAATTAATCAACTAGGTTTTTATTCACTACCTATGACTAAAATATTCATTGAATGAATATCAAAAATATTTTATTATGTATATAACACATATATATCTAATAAATTTCATTACCAAAATTAATTCACTCTAAAATACAAATATAGAATTTATTTATATTTTTCATTATTTCTTTTTATAAGTTAGTTATAATTATTCCAGCTAAAATAATGGTAATGATATGATGATAATTTTATATTAACGACATATCACAGTTGTTTTAAAATCAATATTGCATTCAAAGAAAGCTACTAAAGAATACGAATTATTTAAATATATCATTAAAACATACATGCATTTCATTTTACATCGGAGATATTTTCTATTTTCATGGGATTCCAAAGACTCATTTTTTGATAGGCATGCCTGGTTTACTTATTAGGTCTGGTACTGACTATAGTGGGCTTTGGGTATGTATTTACATCAATGTATAGCTTACCATTCCTAGACAGATGGTCAGTCTGAGCGCACAATTAAGGTGTTGGATGACATGCTTCGAGCATGCGTCTAATATTTTGGGGGTTCTTGGGAGAGACACATACCCCTATTAGTGTTTTAATATGATAATAGTTTTCATGAAACAATTCAGATTGCAACATATGAGGCTTTGTATATTAGGCCATGACGATCACCCATAAGTTGGTTGGAGGCAGGAGAGGCAGCTATGTCGGGATTTATTCTTATCCAAGAGACCATTGAGTAGGTGGAGTTGATTCGGAAGAGGACGGCCACCACACAGTCATGCTATAAATCTTATGTTGATCGAAGGAGAAGACCTTTGGAGTTTGAGGCCAGAGGTCTGGTTTTTTTACGTTTCGTACTATGGTGTGGACAAAGGGGGATAATGAGAATGGGTAAGCATTCACTGTGATACGTCGGGCCATTTGAGTTTTTGAGGAGTGTTGGGGTGGTTGCCTATTAGTTGTAGTTACCTCAGATGTGATAGGGTATGCAAGAAGTCATCTATGTTTCTCAGTAACAACGTTACTTTTTAGATCCATCTCGCATTTATCAATCCGAGGAGGTTGAGTTGGAGGTGGATGAATCATTTTAGTAGCACTGTATTCAAATTGTGCATCACATCAGGAAGGTTCTCCATGGCATGTTTGTTCCACTAGTATGGTAGTTATGGCAGCATGGGAGAGTACAAGATAAGTCTTCGGACATGGAGGTTGACGTGAGATCACAATGAATAGATTTGTTTGAAGTTAATTATTTTACCAACCTTGTAAGTGAAATTCAAGGATGAATTGTTTTAAGAGGGAAAATTTGTAAGAACTGGGATCTTCTTTTCATTTATAGATCTTGAGTTTTGGTGTTTTTGAGGAAAAAATGATGATTATTGAAATTTTATATGTACACATCATGTAATTATGAGTACATGTCGTGTACCTGGTGGTTGTAGGTAGCTGTGTACATGTTCTGTATTGTAAAATTACATGGATTTGTGGACCGCCTAAATCGGTGGTTTTTCAAGGCATGTACACAAAAAGTACACTAAATAAACACACAATATAATTTTCATTTTTATTTGATAAATCAGATCTGGGCCGCATCTCATATCCAGAATGATCATCTTCTAAATATTTTTCATCCAGGAGTGATCGGGAGCGATGAATCTTCTCTGAGCCACCAAAACATCATCCGTTCAACGAATCATACACCATTTAGTTTTTTGGAATCGCATCATTGAATAATTAATTATTCATGAATCTCACTTCCGGATTTCTCTTCTCTCTTGAGTAGTTCATGGTTGAACTATTTTTTTTTATTTTTGTAGATATATGAAATTCTCGGCCGATTAAAGGGATAAATCTCATTACTGTGCATCATACGACATCGAGGTATGTGGATTGTTTCATTTCGGAGTTTGTATCCAAGTTATATTTTCCCAAGTATTGATTACCCATGATTGGTGTATTTCATGTCAAGGAATTGAACCCTATTGTCATCTTCCTTGGTTTAATTGATAGATTTAGGTTTTTTGTTGTTAAATTAGGCTGGATTGAATGTTTACCGGACACCCCATGAGTGCGTTCCTTTTTTCAATGTTTATGATCATTTGGTTTTGGTTCCCTATGAGGCAGACCTTATTTCATTTCCTACATTATAAGGATGGAATTGATTGGTTAATTTTTTTTGTTAAATTCATGTGTTTTTCATTGTAGCTACACAGTCTTGTAGTTGTTGAGATTACATTGGGATGCTTGATATCCTTTATGCACAATTATTTTACATAGGGATCTGAGAACGTGGTGTAGTGAGCGTATATTCGGAATTGACATTACGGGCTTCCCCAGAGTGTCTATTATATTTACATTGAGAGACCATAGGGGGATTGATGGTTAGTGATCTATCGGAGTGACTATAGTTTACCTTTACGAGACAATAGGGGGAATTGATGGTGAGAGATTCCTCAAAATTATTTGTTTCTATGTGACCAAAGGGTTTGGACTATGTTAGCTTTTCTATATAGTTGTTATATCATTATTTAATTGAGGATATGTTGAACGAGATGGTTTTGACTCGGAGAACATTCCCTGATGGCTGTTTGTGAATGTTTGATTGATTGTGACCAGTTTTCCAAGACATAACACAAGCTTGGACTCAGTCTTACTTGACTGTTATATGGTCTTCTGAGACATCGATTTTTCTATTACACGGTATTTAAAAAGCTTGGTCTTGTTCCCATAATTTCGTTATTCAATGGTTGGAATAATCCATAAATGTAAATGAATGTAATTGGAAACTTTTGGATTGTTTACATTTGTGTACTTCCTTGTTTATTGCTTCATTTTTCATATTGACTTCTATATATATTCACTAATAGTTAGGGATATATCATTTGGTGGTTTACTCCTTGGATTCGTCACACACCCTATTTGGGTCATGATTTTCATCCCAGGAAGATTAAATGGTTGCAGGTATATATAAGGGCAAGCACCCTTCTACATCATGTACATGATTGCAGTAGATATGTAGATAATGAGACCAAGTTGAGGGTGGTGATGCATCAATAGTTTACAATTTTTCTATTGTACATTGGTTTATAACTATATACTAGCATTGTGAATTGTTTGGATGCTTTCCTAGGCATATGTGACATGCATCATTTTTATATTATGTCATGTTGTTTATTTACTATCAGTATTCAGTTTTTACATCATTGTATGGAATTTCTATTTCGACTGTGGTTTATTATTGTTATTATACTATGTTTATCTTCTATTGAGGGCATAGTTTTCCCGATATCCCATCCAAGGCCTTCGATACTAGTTGGTAGCCTCTCACATTTAGGGAAATGCAGTTGAGGCCATTTGACCAACCAGGTATGGGGCACCTTTTAGCGGCACCCAAATTAGGGACGTTACAGGTTACTTTACCATTCAATATTTTGATAAGGTGAAAAAAATATTCACATGTTACATACGAGTTTTCATGAACAATAATTACTTTTTGGTACATATTTATTTACTAATATCATGAAAATTATTTGTAAACCAAATTTTAGTTATAAATCATGAGTATAAATCAGATGAATATATATAGTACTATACAAAAAAATTTTAAGTTGAGATCATAAAAAAATTTGGGTGAAAATATTGTAACAATACCATGTTTGTTATAATTTAATGATATCATTTATCAATTACCATGAAATATTGTTTTAAAAACATATAGGGAATATTTTTTTCATCTTTTTGTAAATTCCAACTGTGATCTTTTCCTATCATCAATCTTTAAAAATGAATAATATTTGAAAAAAGTGTTCAGAAAACATTATTAAACTATTTCAATTTTCCTTTTTTAATGAAATGAATCACCTGAAAATCATTTTTCCTAACCGAATCCATTTTTAGAAAATAAAAATTTAGAAATCCCATTGGTATTTTTAATGAAATTGTTCTTACAAGAAAACCCCAAAGAATAATATTTATATAAATTGAAATAATCAAACAAAACAAATCCAAATAAGAATATAATTTGTATAAGAGGTGTGTAAAAATATTAAATATGGTAAATGATGACAACCTTACGTAAAAGTGAAACTAGCGACAAAAAAATATATATATAGGAAGAATTATGAGTTCGAATACATGGGGTTGAGATTTAGCCTATCAGTTATAATAATAATTAACTCACTCAAAGAAAAATAGATTACTATGTGACAAAAATAAGTAATCAAACTTGGGCCTCTCCAGGAATCCAAAAATGACCATTATCCAATACCACAATTAAGGTAGACCCGAACCTTTCTGCTTGCCTTACTATTTACGATCTCCCATGTGAAAATGAAAAATCATTCCACAGAGTAATCATCCATTCAACTAACAATAATAACCCATAATTATAAAAAAAATTGGAATGATACATCATTTTGAAAACCCTATTGAAATATCAGCTGAAAGGAAATCATTTTTCATGAGGCCATTTATGAAAAAATTAGTAAGATAAAAACTATTTTTAAATGAAATAAAACCATTTAAAAACTAATATTAAAAAACATAAATTAGAAAAAAAATTAATAAATGTGTTTAAATTTTAAAACATATATTTAAATTCTAAAAATAAATTCAATTACACACACACATCCACATTTCTCACAATATAAATAACCACATATTTTTGTGTAAACAATTATGTGTCATTAGTACCAACACACAGACACCGATACATATGTGAATAAGAATAAAACATGAAATAATAATCCATAGAATTAGACACAAATAAATAACACATTAACAAGGTGAAACATAAGATAACTTATCAATTAATAAATCCCTAATTAATCAATGTTAGAAAATCATGCATTAAAAAAATAGATTTCTTAAACATCATCAGACAATTTTAAAACAAAAAATTACTTTTCGAAAACCATCATAAAAAGTTTATTGGAAATTTTATAATTTATCATTTAAATAAAGAAAAAAATATGTCTTCATCCACAATTACACAATTGGAAATCAATTATAATCACTTATAAATGATAATAAATAATAGTATTTAAAACCAATTAATCCCAAATATCAATTATAATTTTAGATAATCATATTTGAAACACAAAATAACATGAATCAAAATATGGAATAAATAATGAAAAAATACACCTACTGGGTGATATCGTAGATAATGGAAATCCTTTAGAAACAATGATTGCGGAAGAGGTTATGGAACTACAGTGGGAAAAAGGTAGTGAATAGAGGGAGATAGAATGGACCAAATAATATATGAATAATAAAAAATTGTGAAACTCTAAAATCTCCCAACTTCTAGAAAATTCATAGTCGAGACTAGGAAGTGTTCGAGATAAAGTAGATATATTGTGGGAAAATCATTGATTCATTCGAGACTTAGATTTGTTCGACACATGAATCGTTTGATCCTTGGATTCAATCATTGGATGCATTATAGAATTGATTTCATCTTCGATTTGGTCATAGATTTGGGGAGGTGGAGTAGCGTCAGCATGTGACTTCCACAGAAAGATTGAGACATCACTATTGTTCAGTCATGTTTAGGGTTGATTAAATATATTGGGGAGACATTTATCAACACTTTTAAAAAAGAAATGATAACAATACCTTTTATTCACAGAAAATTAAAAAGCACTAATAAATATTTATTTTGATCAATGGAAAAGAAGAACAAATAAAATAAATCTTTATCAAATCTAAAGCATTATTATTGATAAATTAAAAAAAATCAAATTTATTAATATTTTTTTTATAATTTTTTCAATATTTAAAAATATAATTACTTATATATAAGTACATAAATATTCTTTTTGAAAAATATATTTTTTATTTGTTATTATAAATATTTAATTTTATATACGTATATCAAAGAGAAATTTATAATTTTAATTTTAAATAAATTTCTAATTATTTATTTATTATTATAAATATATTTATATCATTATAAATATTTCTATAATATATATATTTATATAATTATATATATATATATATGATTGATATATAATAATATAAATATGAACATAATACATATATATTCATTATTAAAATTTATTTATTATAATTTAATAATTACTTAAATATATAATTATTCATTTATATTAAATATATTATTTTAAAAAAAATTATTTTTATATGTATATATATAATTATATTTATAATATATATATATATTAAATAAATTAATTATGTATAAAAATTTATTATAATTTTATAAATATTTAATGAAAAATAATAATTTATTTATAATTATATAAATATTTTTTAAAAAATAATATTTATTTATTTATAATTATGAATGTATAAATATATAAATATATTAAATTTACATTTATAAGTATACATATTTAAAAATTATTATTCATAAATATATTTTTGAATTTTTTAGTAATATATAATCTTCAATGCTTCCACATTAAAATTGACTGAAATTGAATAACTAAAAATGAGTACACATTAAAAATATTGAAAAATTACCATGTTGTATTAGTTATATTTTGACATAAATATTGAAATAAATATGAATACATATTAAAAATAGTAGAATATAACAATAAAATAAATATAATTAAATAATTGAAAATTATAAAATTTCCAAAAAAAATAAAAATAAAAATAAAAATAAAATAAAAACTAACTAAATTAATATTAAAAATTTATAAATAAAATTTACTAATTAGCCCCAAAATATATTAAATGTATCATGTTATATTAAAATTATAAATTGAAATCTAATATAAACAGAAATTACATAAATATTTTGAGAATTTGTTTCTATATAAGATTACATTAAGTATGTAAATATTTACGTGTGTGTGTGTTGTATATAAAAATTTATTCATTGAAAATATGTATTTGAAATCAATGAAACACACATTTGATGTATGTTAAAATTAAAATCAAAATAAAAATCAATAATTTTCGTTTCTCGATGAAATTTTTCAGTATTTTTAATAAATATGAATTTTTATGTATAAGAAATTCATCACTAAAAATATGACTTTTTAAAAGTAATCATAAATATATTATATTATATAAATCCTATTTTAGGACATATAAATTAATTTCGTATTATAATTTAGATAAATATCAAAATTTATATGAATATATTATTATATTAAATTTATTAATGAATAATTATGTATAAAAACCATTTCAAATCATTAAGACATTAATACGTTTTTAATAATTACATTTTATTCATTTTCTATATTTTTATTTAATATATATTATTTTTTAATATTTTTAATTAATATTTATGTATATATATATATCTAATTCATCTATATTAAAAAATTCGCTTTAAAAAATATTTGATAAATTTTTAATTTATTCTTTTTATTAATGTTATATATATATATATATAACATATTCTATTTTTACGATTTCTATAATTATTGAGTGGTCTATCAACATTCTTTGGCTTCTCATTTTCATTTTCATTGTTTCTCACACATATTTGCAACTTTCGAGAGCACAATTGTCTCTAATCTCTTCTCTAGGAATTTGATTAGGGTTTTCTATTTCAACATCAAAGTTGGAATTTTTGTCTTTATTCTAGTGGGGCCTATCCTGGCTGGGAAGATTAGTGCACCTCCATTCAGATTATCCCTAATGTGAGAGAATTGTGTGAGTCTTTGCGTTGGGGGGAAGGTGGTTCTATGGTCATCACCACATTCTATTGTGGGTTTTCACTAATGGATAGCAGTGGATGAGAGTATTTATATACATATATGATCTATATCATCACATTTTATCTTGGATCCTGTGTAGAGGTCCTCGTTGGCATCAAGATTAGAAGTTGGTTATATCCACGTTGTCCACAGTGGCATAGATTCTTTGAGGAAGGTGGCATGGGATGTGGTTCCAAGCTCTGATTGTAGTATTACATTATGGAAAGAGAATGTGAGGGAATTTGATGTTGGTGTCCCATTGATCTCTAGTGAAAATGGAGGTGGTGGCAGTTTGGTTTGATGGTCCATTAGGTCTTCTAGAAATTTTGGTCCTCTATTCCATGCATCTTACAATGGGTTTTGTTCTATTGGCATCTCCGGATACTAAAATATGAGGATATATGCCTCTAGACCTAGGGATTGTAATGGGTTTTCCCAGAAACCAGTTTAAAAGGGGTACCAATTTTTATCTTTTGTAATAAAATTTAATTTTCCAACCAATTATGATATTAAATGTATTCATTTTTGTCAATAATTATTAAATTAGTTAAATTTTTTATATGTTTTGAAATTTTAATCAAAATTTTTTAAGATGTTAATGATTACATTTTATTTTAGAAATTTATTGGCACCAAAAATTTTATGGTAAAGGATGCCCTTTACTATCACTAAATACAAAGCAGAGATAATTGGTACCCTTTATCAATGATAAATCATAATGTTCTAATAAAGGATAAACATTGTCATCAATGAAAATAAATCTTGATAATGAGTAGCTATTTTCATTTTATTAGCATTTATAAATTGTACATTTATTAGCATTTTTTATAGCACTAATAAATTATAGCATTATATGAAACCAGTTTTTTAGTAGTGAAAAGTGTTAGTTTTTTGAAAAAATAATATATATACTATAAGACTAAATATGTATTATTTTCAAATAAAATTTCTTTTAACAAATATTGATAAAATAGATAAAAAAATTATTTAGTTTTTTCAAAATAATATCCTAAATATTGATAATTTAACTTTTATATTAAAATATAAAATATAAGAAAAAAACTATTTTAATGGGAAATAAAATTTCAAATTATAAAATATGAACGTAATACTTTTCTATCAATTAGTAATGAAATTATTATTACTCTGTTATTCATATCAACATAATTGTTATTGATATAAATATTATTTTATATCAAAAATATATATAGTTTCTTAAGATATAGAATATAAAATTCTAATTTTAGATAAAATACATTTTTAACCATAGGGTTATTTTACTAGTTATATTTATATAATCAATATAATAATAATTATTAATTTATATATATCATTGTGTTGTTACGTCAATTTATTTCCTCCAACACAAAGGTTACAATATAATATATAAATATTTGTCAATATTTTTCATGTTATGATGTTATGTGTAGAACATTCTATCAAACATATATTACATAATTAGATTAATATATATATTAAAATCATGGGAAATTTCATTAACCCTGAAATAAATTACATCCTAACAATTTTAAGACTCATATGGTTAGACTAAATTCAATTAAGAGATCCTAATTTACCATACAATCCTTTATGATCATGGGATAATTTATAATATGATATTGAATCTTCATATGAGAAATTTTATTTGAGCCCTTCATTAAGAAACATTTTCCATTTCAAATAATATCATAATACTAAATTGGTATATAAAACAACCCAGCATAAATTTACTCAATCCATTAAGAAGATTCCAATAAAACAAGTTTAATAATTATACAACTAAATGTTTTTATAGATTAATGTTTAATTATTGAAATATTAAATAACATTAGACAATAACTATTTATAATTTAAAAAAAAAATTATCAATCATGATATAAATCGATTCATTGAATTTTCAATATTCTCATGACCATGGAGGTTTTTTTTCACTATTCAATTTTAACCCCTCTGTTAGTTCTTTTTTGTGATTTTCTGACCCGGGATCTATAGAACACTACCATAATTCGGTGGATCACATAGCCTCATGCATGCCTCCTTGTATGCCAAAGAATCATGAAATTCAGTGAGAGTCTAAGGTGTTATAGTGGGTAGACTATACCCTTATTATCAGATTTTATCATTACTGTGTTATAACAACAATAAAAATAAGAAGCCTATCAAATACCTGACAGAATATAAACATCCATAAAATAGTAATATATAATCGTGAAAAATGTATTGTGATATAAAAGATTATGAAAATTTCATGTATCTATACAAAATTGTAGGTAGTACATGCACAGAAGCATCCAATGATATACATGTAAAATTAATAATAAAAGACCTATAAGACTTATCTCTAGCTAGTATCAAGAGCATAGTTTAGTTATATGATCTATCTTCTATGAAATGAACAATAAGGGGTCATAGAGTTGGCACATTCCCTGATCCCTACCTTTATCCATGAATTATGTAAGGTACCTAATATATGCTAGAATAGGGTGTGAGAGAACACTCAGTTGGCCGCTACTAACTGTGTCTATAACAAGTCAACTATGTGTGTAATAATATAAGCAACCTGCAGTATATCACATGAATAATTGTAATATAAATAATGAGTTTATGTAATACCATACAGTCTACCAAATGTGATTAAACACCCATAACCTGGCTATCTTTAAATCACTATAAATAATCACTATGGCCTATATTGGATAATCCAGTGTAAGACCCCAAGGGTCAGATCCCTAGTATAAAGTCCAAGGAAACCTCATGATTTTAGAACTACAATGTATAGACCCATGTATAAATAACCAAGTTATCCCCTCGATTACTAGGAGAATCTCTATAGAAACTCAGTAATGTCTTGGGTAGGCCAAAAGTAGAATGTCCACATATCATATCGAAGGTAGCCCAAGCAAGTGAGATGGAATGAGTAGCAATTTACTCTCTATCCAATGTAAACTAGATCTATAGAGTAAAAATGGAAATGGAATTCTATGGTATCAAAATCCATGGAGTAGAAATGTTCATGAATTACACAACAATTATTGGGAACTATAGAGTATAAATTTCCACATCATCCTATGGGATCAAGATCCAGGGAGTAGAAATGTTCTATGAATCCACTACCATTATATATTAATAATCAAATTTAATAACCCATTTTATTATCATTTACAAACAATGATTTATTCTAAACCAAATCCCATTTACCATATAAACACATTCAACAAATTCATTTTACATTTAATCCTATTAAAATATGTCATCACATAGAAAGGGAGGCATAAACCCTATCAGATTAAATCATTTAGTTGTTAACTAATTAAATAAGGATCCCACATAAATATAAATATCACACCCACAGAGTACAGGGTGGTATAATAAGTGGATGTTATAAAAACATACCTCACAGATGGTCTGGGTTGTAGTGAACAACCGACAACCATAAAAAGAAAATTTTTTGGAATCCTACTATGGTTCCAACAATTTATTTGAAAATTAAATTAGTTTTAGGGGAAATTATGGAATTCTTGATGTGTTTCATGATGGAAATATGTTATAAAAAAGGCAATTAGGGAAAAGGTATATACACATACCATGTAAATGTGGTAGAACATTTGTATAGTGACATCTCCTAACTCGATGTAGATTTGAATAAATCGGAAGAAATGATTACTACACGAGAAATCAGGAATGTTTTCCCAAAAAAAAGAACTATATTTGATAAGATAAATGTCAAATAATGGATCCTATGGGGAATATAACTCACTAACATGGATACAACAAGACAAATGACTCTTGAATTAGATGTCGTATAACAAAACTCTACCAAATCATATGTTATTCATGAATAACTCATAAACTATAAAATATTATGTCGAATGAAAATATAATGATAGTTTTCAGGTTATAAATCCATAGTGTTAAAATGAAAATTTCCCAATATTTAAATGGTTCACACATTTTTTCTACACAGTTGGCCAAATCAAGCACCAACCATACATCCTTCTCTACCAAGAACCCCCTTTACATGGTGATGGTGCATATTTTGACAAACTATGCAAGAAACATAATTTTATCCATTGTTGAAAATTAAAGGCCCATCAAATAGGTGGGTGGACTAGTTTTCATGGTTCAGGAAAATCATACACCATGTACTTGTAATTGTCACACCTCGTATGGTTAGGATGAACCTTGTGGCATGTTCTATGAGGTTTCTACAAAAAATTGTTTTCATCATCATTTCCCCAATATTCAACCTCTAGGATAAAATAATTACCTAGATACTCATGGAATAATTGTGACCTTTATAAGAATTAACATTATGAAAACCCAATAAATTAATCCATAATTAAAATGATCCAAACCTCATCTGAAAAATTGGGTTTCTACAATTTTAGCATGTAAAGTAATTCATCCTTAATTTTCTCTTTCAATGGTGGTCAAGAATTTTCTAACAACAAATTTGGATGCTGAGCATGTACATCAGCATCCCTCTCCCATATGTTATATAGTAAACATCTAAGTTTCCATAACTACTATATTGGATAAAATGACAGTCCATAGAGTCCCATCATGCTCCATCCAATAATACATATAGCATTCTCCTTGAAGGACACATCAACATTTCATTCACCCACATCAAGAAAAATAATATGTAACATCCCATGTAAGTAATGAATAATATATATTTTTATCTATGTCTATTAATGATTAAGATAGTGTTTTAGAGGCTTAAAATGAAAATAAATACAATCTTTTGCATGGAATACACTAACATTCTTAAAAGATTGTTTTACTGCCTTTTGATGGAAATCCCTTTTTAAATCTATCTTTTGACAATTTTAAAATCTACGTTTGTAAAAAAAAATTATTATTTATGATTGGTACATAAAAATTTACTTTGTGTGATTTTTTGGTATTTTTCCGATAAAGATCATTTTTTTATGAATAGTGAAAAATGTTGTATTTTAATTCAAAACCACTTTTTAATCTAATTTATTTATATGATTAGATTATCTTTTGAATTGGTTTTGAAGTGAAATTAGAATATATTTTTACCATTTTATCCAATGGTGGTCATTGGAATCAATTTCACTTTGAAATTGGACTTAAACTAGTGTCAATCTTTTGATACCTATTGTTTCATAAAAACACGCTATTTGTCATGACAGCAGAAATTAATTATTAAATTAATTAATGTGAATTATATGTTTTGAATTTTTCAAAATAGACTTCATTTTTGAATTCGGAATATCAAATATAGCTTAGGGTGAATTTTCGGTATTTTTCTGAAAAACTTCAATTTTTGATGAATAGTGAAACCACTAAGTGGTACTTATAAAAACTGATTTTTCGTTTAAATGAAATTTTTCCATCATTGTGTTTTGAATTTCAAAAATCCAACATAAATTTTTGTCATTAAGAAGTAAAATGTGGTTCAATGGGATTAAAATGTTTTTTGGTGAATAGTAACTTATTAAGTTCTTAATCGTGATTAGTGGTAATTAGTGTAGTTTAAGTTAAAAATAATGTTTTAATAGTATGAGATGACCTATAAAAATGTATTACCCTCATTTTATGTGTGATGGCCGACCAAGAAAATCCATGGGTCAACTTGGGGACCCCATGGAGCCACATTGGTTGGGAAATGACATAAATAACTTTTTTATTTAATGTTAAAGTAAAAATGACACAAACATGAGTTATGTTACTAAAACAATTTTTATATGGGGATATACAAGTCATATTTCTGACTATAAATATTCATTATAAATATAAAATGATTTCCTACATCATAGTAGTTTTTTTATAATTTTTAGACATTAAATAAAATAAATTATTTATGACATCATGATGATGCAGCGATGAACTCATTATTTAACGATTTAAATAAAATGGAAAGTTAATGTAAAATCTAAAACCTACACATGGCCAAAAAAAATTGGATGAGTGGATTTAGAACCCTTATCACCTTATCATAGAATTATATCAATGTGGTACCTTTTGAATCCGAAACACATTTTAAAATAAAGTAACTTATCTTTACTTTCCAAGAGTGCCCCTCCTCTCCTCTTATAAAAGGCCCCCACCTATACCTCCTTACCCACACTCCCAAATCCTTTGGCTCGGCCAAACCCTGCCCATTTTGTCTCTAAACTTCCCTCTCTTACTACTTGAAGCCTCACTTTGGGCATAAGTCTTCCCAAGGAAGCCTTTGAGCTCAAACTAAAGGGAGTTACCCGATTTTAAGGTAATGTCTTCACTTGAGTCCTTTTGTTTTATTTTGCTTCTCCAACCCCCTAAAATATTTTTATTCATTTCTTTTGTAAAAACTCCAGTAAATTCAATATACTAGCATGTTTTTATAATAAGGATTCGAGCTACACTTACACACACATACATCTAATGGTTAAAGAACAAACTGTTTCCGTGGATGGTGAATTTATGCCTCCCGAAATGATGATTGTTCAACATTCTTTTAACACCTTAAATGATGTCCATTAAGATGTAACTATATTTATATATGATATATGATATGTTTATGTTTTTCTTTAAGCTTCTGTATTTTTCATTTTGGGCATACCATTATGGTTTCCATTATGGGTAAACACAATATCTTCATTTAAGGAAGTGCGGACTACCGCCCCTCAAAGTTATTTGATTCGTTAAATACCATATGTGGGACGTATAAAGGATGGAACTATGATATTATATATGATATTATACTGGAATTATAATATACCTTTATATCATTATGATTCCATTCTATAAAATATGAAATAGAAATGAAAGTAGCATTAATGCGTACGTACGGCTTACCGTCTCCATGAACGGTGCATTTCATTTCATATCTATAAATGATTATGTAATATTATAAATGCACGTTTATACTAGATATATATGATATATATGATATTTAAATCATGATTATAATCCATGATATAATGGATACATGAAAAACTTGTAATTATAAAGGGATTATTTTTGACTCAAGTACCGATGATTGTTAAAACGACCGTTATTAACTTGAATAATTACATAGTGTTCATGACATGGCAATAAGTGATATAAAAGGAATAATGAACTTGAAAAAGGTTATTAAACAAGTAGAAATTAACTCATGTTTATTATTCAGGAGATTAAATAATGACCTAGTCAAGTCGGACCCGAGGTATGGGACTTCGTCTCAATCTCCTTTCATTGAGGCATATTTTGTTTTATACACAACCTTCTTTTATACAGTGTATAAACCCCTTTTACTTTTATGTTTATTAAAAAGGAATTTTTTTTATACAAAGTGTTTAATAAACGACAAAAGGGAATGTTTTTGTCGTATGTATGCAGCGACAACGACTTCTTCGCCACCGTGACCATTATTTGAGTTTCGGCATCCTCTACAAGCCATACCTTTTTAAAAAAAAGAAAAAAATAAATACCATATTTTACTTTTCATTTATTTTGGTATTGAAAATTGTTTTCATAATGTTTTTATATCAATGTGTTGTATTGATATCTTATGATTCAAAGGTGGAAATATTATGTTTCCTTTATGCGTGTTTTATGCGATATGATTATGTTGAGGTTCTTGGGAATTATTATGAAGACGGGTGGTTCCGTGATAGACTAAGGGCGGATGAGCCCGATATAGCTCTCCAATGCATAGGGTAATGCAAAGGAGTGAAACGTTAAGGTTTCTACGAAGAGATTTAGGGAATATACTGTGATGGGTATTCCAAACGTAACCAAGAGGCTTACTCCCTACGTAAGAATGTTATTAATGCCTCAAGTTACCTTTATGTCTTATTATTTCTATGATTTATTCATGATTTGATGACGTATGTTAATGTGCTTATGTTTTATGGGTAAAGTATGATCTCATCCTTATGTATATATGCACCCATGTTTCCTTTCCATATTTTTATATCCCTTACTGAGCTTTTTATGCTCATCCAAAGTTTTTTTGAAATGTTTTTCACAGGTCAAGGGAAAGGTACAAGATATGATGATAGTGTCAAGGAATTGTCAAGAAAGAATCAATGTTTATTTTAAATATGTTTCCATTGATGGGAATGAAGAATAGTATCATCATGTAACCACTTTGTTTATATGTGGAATTTAATGCATGTTTTATGATGTAATTCTCTAAAACTCTAAACCTGAAAAGATCCTCAATGTGTAATCTTGTAATAACTCAAGATTAAGTAAGGTTTAAGGCTGGGGCCTTATAGTTGGTATCAAAGGTTGGTTTAGATAACTTTAGGGGTTATAATTATATTAAATGATTATCCAAAAATATTTTTTTATGGTCAAATTGAAGTGATATAGCATTTGAAGATTACCATGTTGCTTCATCTAAGACATGTTTGTTCAGAATGGTTTTCCGCAGAGGAAACATGGAAGCAGTGCTAGGAAGGCATACAGAAAGAAATAACCTTCTGAATCAGCATCCCGAGATGGTCGGAATTGGAACTGAACAGTTTGTTGCAGTGATGGCACAGTTGACTCAGGCTATAAATGGTGGTGGTATCCATGCACGAGATCAGCCAGATCAACCGCAGAGGAACATGTCAGTGGTGGAACATTTCATGAGGCAACATCCCCCATCATTCAGATGTTCATCTGACCCTGCGTTAGCTGAAGGGTGGATTAAAGCACTGGAGAAGATTTTCGATGTCATGGGGTGTTCAGACAATCAAAAGGTTAGTCTTGCTATTTACCGTTTGGAGGGTGAGGCAGATCAGTGGTGGTCGATGGTTAAAAATATCAGGGACGCCGATGAGATTCATTCTCTTGACTGGGATGAATTCAAAGGTATGTTTCTTGAGAAGTATTTCCCTAAGGTTGTTCGACTTAGGATGGAAAATAAATTCTTAGAATTGAGGCAAGAGGAAGACTCAGTGGCTGCCTATGAAGGAAGGTTCACTCGATTGGCAAGGTATGCTCCAAATTTTATCTGAGACCTTGACAGTAAAATAAATCGTTTTTACTCAGGATTAAAGCCAAAATATCGAAGGGCATTAGCTTCCCGTGAGTTTAAAAGTTATGAAAATCTTGTTCGATGTGCTGAGAAGGTGGAAATGGAGTTTTCTGATGACCAAGTGTTCTATAACAACCAGCACGAGAAGAGACCGAGGTGGCAGGAGAAAGGTAAGAATTCTTCAAAAAAGTCTGATGGTAAGAAAACTAAGTTTCCAGTTTGCGAGAAATGTGGAAAAAGGAATGCGGGGGAATGTCTTCTGAATTCTGGAAAGTGCTACCGATGTGGTAATATGGGACATAAGGCTCGTGATTGCATTGAAAAGGATCAGGGTGATGGTAAGACCAAATTTGATTTACAGTTGGTGAAATGTTATAAGTGCAATGAGATGGGTCACTATGCAAACGAGGGTCCAACAAAGAGCTTGAGTGATGGGAAGCAGTTAGACTACAATCAGAAAGGGGTGGTGAAATCTTTTGAAACTGCTACGGAATATGTCGGGCCATCAAATGAAGTTGTATCAGGTACTTTGTTTGTTTTTTCAGATTATGCCAGTATGTTGTTTGATTCGTGGTCTACACATTCTTTCATCTCTGAAAACTTTTCTAGTAAAATGGGAATACCTTCTCATGAAGTGACTCCTGAACTTGTGGTAAAAACACCAGGGGGAAATGTTGAGGAAAAATGAATTTATAAGAATCTCTCTATCCTTATCGGTGGAAAGAACCTACTTGCAAACCTTATTGTTCTACCTCTAGTAGAGTTTGATGTTATCCTGGGTATGGATTGGCTCTATATTTACCATGCTAAGATTGACTGTAGAGCTAAAAAAGATTCTTTTCAGAAAGACTTTCAGTTTTTGTACAAGAATGAACCCTTACTGTTGATAACTAATCAAGAGGCCAAGAGCCTTGTAAAAGATGGAAATGAATGTTACCTTGCACACATCATTGAAAATAAAGGAACAGTTTAGATTAATGATGTGGCAGTGGTAAATGAGTATCCTGATGTTTTTCCTGATGAGTTGCATGGAATAATACCAGATCGGGAAGTTGAATTTACTATTGACTTAGTTCCTGATGCTAATCCAATTTCAAAACCCCCTTATCGAATGGCTCAAATTGAACATTTAGAGTTGAAGGAGAAATTGCAAGATTTATTATAGAAAGGTTTCATTAGACCTAGCGCATCACCTTGGGGTGCTCCTGTTTTATTTGTCAAAATGAATGATGGTTCTATGAGACGTTGCATTGATTATAGAGCCTTGAATAACATCATTGTTATGAACAAATATCCTTTGCCTCATATCGGTGATTTTTTTGATCAGCTCCAGGGAGCTCAGTATTTTTCGATGATTGACTTGAGATCGGGGTACCATAATCTGAAGGTAAAAGAAGCAGACATTCCGAAGACCGCGTTTCGTACAAGATATGGCCATTATGAATTTGTAGTAATGCCTTTTGGGCTAACCAATGAACCTGATGTATTCATAGACTTAATGAATAGAATTTTCCATGAGTTCTTGGATAAGTTTGTGTTGGTTTTCATTGATGATATTTTGGTGTTTTGTAAAAGTAAAGATGAGCAAGAAAGACATTTAAGGGTTATCTTACAAACCTTAAAAGAAAAGAAACTGTATGGAAAATTCACCAAGTGTGAGTTTTGGTTGCAACAAATTTCTTTCCATGGTCATATTGTTTCTAAAGATGGAATAACTGTTGATCCTTCAAAAACAAACATTGTGGAAGAATGGCCAAGACCCACAAATATAACCAAGATTCGTAGCTTCCTTGGTTTGGGAGGCTATTACAGAAGGTTTGTTAGAAATTTTTCACGATTATCTAGTCCAATGACTAAGCTAACTCGGAAGGTTGTTAAGTTTATCTGGACAAAATAATGTGATGATTGTTTTCAGGAATTGAAAAGAATATTGGTGAATTCTCCAGTTTTGGCACTACCTTCTAGGAATGGTGAGTTTGTTATATACAGTGATGCTTCATTGAAAGGACTTGGTTGTGTCCTAATGAAGAATGATCAGGTAATTGCTTATGCTTCACGACAGTTGAAAACTCATGAGGTAAATTACCCTACACATGATTTGGAATTAGTTGCTGTTGTTTTCGCTTTAAAAATTTGGAGGCATCATTTGTATGGAGTAAAGTGTGAAATATATACTGATCACAAAAGTTTAAAGTATATATTCACTCAGAAAGAGTTAAACATGAGACAGAGGAGATGGCTGGAATTAATCAAGGATTATGATTGTACAATTCATTACCATCCGGGAAAAGCAAATAAAGTGGCTGATGCTTTGAGCCGAAAAAGTAATGCTTCATTAGCAATGTTGCGTTTGGAACGTGATCCTTTGGTTAAGGATTTGATGAACTTTGGAATAGATGTTGTTGGTGCAGGAAGTTCTTCTGTTTTGTTTCAGGTATCAGTGAGATCATCTCTATCAGATAGAATCAAGCAAGCACAGAAGCAAGACAGTGAGTTGCAGAAAAAGGTAGAGCTGGTTCAGAAAGGTAAGTTTCCTGAATTCAACATTGATAATGATTGCGTTTTGAGACTCGGGAAGAGATTGTGCATGCCTTGTGATTCACAGTTGAAGAGATAGTTGTTATGTGAAGCTCATAGTTCTCCATTTTCAGTTCATCCAGGCAGTACTAAGATGTATAGAGATCTTCGAGAGTATTACTGGTGGGATGGAATGAAAAGAGATATTGTTTATTTTACTGTGAAGTGTTTCGAATGTCAATAGGTTAAAGCAGAGTGGTAGTTACCGAAAGTGATGCTTCAGCCTCTACCAGTGACAGTGTGGAAATGGGAAAACATATCCATGGACTTTGTTGTGGGATTACCGAGGACATCTCGAGGTAATAATGCAATCTGGGTTATTGTTGATCGCTTGACTAAATCAGCTCATTTCCTTACTATACGAGATAGTTTTTCCCTAGATCAACTTTCCCGTTTGTATATTAAAGAGATAGTCAGGTTACATGGAGTTCCCCTCTCCATTGTATCTGATCTTGATCCCAGGTTCACATCTAACTTTTGGAAAGGCCTTCAGAAGTCGTTGGGTACTGAATTAAATTTTAGTACACCTTTTGATCCTCAATCAGATGGGCAGTCAGAACGAACAATTCAGACCTTGGAGGATATGCTACGAGCTTGTTCGATGGATTATTAGGGAAGTTGGGACCAACATCTTTCTTTGGTTGAATTTTCATATAATAACAGTTTTCATTTCAGTATATAGATGGCACCATTTCAGGCATTATATGGGAAGCGGTGTCGAACTCAAGATTTCTGGGATGAAGTGGGTGATAGGAAGTTAATGGGACTAGAATTGGTAGAAGAGATGGCAGAAAAAGTTCAGCTGATTCTAGAAACACATGAGAACAGCTCAGAGCAGGCAGAAGAGTTATACGGACAACAGGAGGAAGGATCTCTCTTTTGAGGTAGGTGATCATGTTTTTCTCAAAGTATCACCATGGAAAAGTGTGATGTGATTTGGTATTAAAGGAAAGTTGAGTCCAAGGTTCATTGGACCATATGAAAGTCTGGAGAGAGTTGGATCAATTGCATACCGAGTAGCTTTACCTCCGAGTTTATCTCAGGTACACAATGTTTTTCGTGTTTCGATGTTGAGAAAGTATATGTCAGATCCATCTCATGTTTTGAGTCCAGAGGTAGTTCAGTTGCGAGAGAATCTCTCTTATGAGGAACAATCGATCTAGATTCTTGACCATAGGGAGCAAGTGTTACGGAATAAAGAGATTCACCAGGTAAATGTTTTGTGGAAAAACCACATAATGGAAGAGGTAACATGGGAATATGATAATGCAATGAGGGATAAGTACCCCCATTTATTCGATAAGTAAATAAATTATGGGGATGAAATTTTCTAAAGGGGGGAAGGATGTAACATCCCAAGTAAGTAATGAATAATAGATATTTTTATCTATGGCTATTAATGATTAAGATAGTGTTATGGAGGCTTAAAATGAAAAAAATACAATCTTATGCATGGAATACACTAACATTCTTAAAAGATTGTTTTACTGCCTTTTGATGGAAAACCCTTTTTAAATCTATCTTTTGACAATTTTATAAGCTATTTTTGTCAAAATAAAATTATTATTTATGATTGGGACATCAAAATTTACTTTGTGTGAATTTTTGGTATTTTTCCGATAAAGTTCAATTTATTATGAATAGTGAAAAATGTTGTATTTTAATTCAAAAACTCTTTTTAATGTAATTTATTTATATTATTAGATTATATTTTGAATTTGTTTTGAAGTGAAATTAGAATATATTTTTACCATTTTATCCAATGGTGGTCATTGGAATCAATTTCACTTTGAAATTGGACTTAAACTAGTGTCAATCTTTTGATACTTATTGTTTCATAAAAACATGCTATTTGTCATGACAGCGGGAATTAATTATTAAATTAATTAATGTGACTTAAATGTTTTGAATTTTGTAAAATAGACTTCATTTTTGAATTCGGAATATCAAATATATCTTAGGGTGAATTTTTGGTATTTTTCTGAAAAACATCAATTTTTGATGAATAGTGAAACCACTAAGTGGTAATTATAAAAACTGGTTTTTCATTTAAATAAAATTTTTTCATCATTGTGTTTTGAATTTCAAAAATCCGACATACATGGTTGTCATTAAGAAGTAAAATGTGGTTCAATTGGATTAAAATAATTTTTTGGCGAATAGTAACTTATTAAGTTCTTAATCGCGATTAGTGGTAATTAGTGTAGTTTAAGGTAAAAATAATGTTTTAATAGTATGAGATGACCTATACACATGTCCTACCCTCATTTGATGTGTCATGGCTGACCATGACAAGCCATGGGTCAACTTGGGGACCCCATGGAGCCACATTGGTTGGGAAATGACATAAATAACTTTTTATTTAATGTTAAAGTAAAAATGACACAAACATGAGTTATGTTACTAAAATAATTTTTATATGGGGTTATAGAAGTCCGATTTTTTACTATAAATATTCATTAGAAATATAAAGAGATTTCCTACATCATAGTAGTTTTTTAATAATTTTTAGACATTAAATAAAATAAATTATTTTTGACATCATGATGATGCAGCGATGAACTCATTATTTAACGATTTAAATAAAATGGAAAGTTAATGTAAAATATAAAACCTACACATGGCCAAAAAAATTGGATGAGTGGATTTAGAACCCTTATCACCTTATCATAGAATTATATCAATGTGGTACCTTTTGAATCCGAAACAAATTTTAAAATAAAGTAACTTATCTTTACTTTCCAAGAGTGCCCATCCTCTCCTCTTATAAAAGGCCCCCACCTCTACCTCCTTACCCACACTCCCAAAGCCTTTTTCTCGGACAACCCCTTCCCATTTTGTCTCTCCACTTCCCTATATTACTCCTTGAAGCCTCACTTTGGGCAGAAGGTTTCCCAAGGAAGCCTTTGAGCTCAAACCAAAGGGAGTTACCCGATTTTAAGGTAATGTCTTCACTTGAGTCCTTTTGTATTATTTTTCTTCTCCAACCCCATAAAATATTTTTATTCATTTCTTTTGTAACAACTCCAGTATCTTCAATATACTAGGATGTTGTTATAAGAAGGATTCTAACTACAATTACACACACCTACATGTAACGGTTAAAAAACATACTGTTTCCGTGGATGGTGAATTTATGCCTCCCAAAACGATGATTGTTCAACATTATTTTAAACACCTTCAAAGGTGGCCATTAATATGACACTATATTTATATATGATATATAATACGTTTATTTTTTCCTTAATCTTCTGTATTTTTCATTTTGGGCATACCTTTATGGTTTCCATTATGGGTAAACGTGATATCTTCATTTAAGGAAGTGCGGACTACCGCCCCCTCAAAGTGATTTGATTCGTTAAATACCATATGTGGGACGTATAAAGGATGGAACTATGATATTATATATGATATTATACTGGAATTATAATATACCTTTATATCATTATGATTCCATTCTATAAAATAAGAAATAGAAATGAAAGTAGCGTTCATGCGTACGTACGGCTTACCGTCTCCATGAACGACGAATTTCATTTCTTACCTCTAAATGATTATGTAATATTATAAATGCACATATATACTGGATATATATGATATATATGGTATATACATCATGATTATAATCCTGGATATAATGGATACATGAACAAATTGTAATTATAAAGGGCTTATTTTTGACTCAAGTACCGATGATCGTTAAAACGGCCGTTATTAACATAAATAATTGCATACTGTTCATGACATAGAAATAAGTGATATAAAAGGAATAATGAACTTGAAAAATGTTCTTAAACAAGTAGAAATTAACTCAAGTTTATTATTCATGATATTAAAGAACGACCGAGTCAAGTCGGACCCGAGGTATGAGACATCGTCTCAATCTCCTTTCATTGAGGCATATTTTGTTTTATACACAACCTTCTTTTATACGGTGTATAAACCCCTTTCAATTTTATGTTTATTCAAAAGGAATATTTTTTATACAAAGCGTTTACTAAACGACAAAAGGGAATGTTTTTGTCATACGTATGCGGCGACAATGTCTTCTACGCCGCCGTGACCATTATTTGAGTTTCGGCTTCCTCTTCACGCCATACCTTTTTTAAAAAAAAGAAAAAAATAAATACCATATTTTACTTTTCTTTTATTTTGGTATTGAAAATTTTTTCATAAGGTTTTTATATCAATGTGTTGTATTGATATCTTATGATTGAAAGGTGGAAATGTTATGTTTCCTTTATGCGTGTTTTATGTGATATGATTATGTTGAGGTTCTTGGGCATTATTAAGAAGATGGGTGGTTCTGTGATAGACTAAGGGCGTGTGACCCCAGTATAGCTCTCCAATGCATTGGGTAACGCGAAAGAGTGAAACATTAAGGTTTCTCTGAAGAGATTTAGGGAATATACTATGATGGGTATTCCAAATGTAACCAAGAGGGTTACTCCCTACGTAAGAATGTTATGAATGCCTCAAGTTACCTTTTTGTCTTATGATTTCTATGATTTATTCATGATTTGATGAGGTATGTTAAAGTGATTATGTTTTATGGGTAAAGTATGATCTCATCCTTATGTATATATGTACCCATGTTTCCTTTCCATATTTTTATATCCCTTACTGAGCTTTTTATGCTCATCCCAAGTTTTTTTGAAATATTTTTCACAGGTCAAGGGAAAGGTACATGATATGATGATAGTGTCAATGAAGTGTCAAGAAATAATCCATGTTTATTTTAAATATGTTTCCATTTTTGGGAATGAAGAATACTATATTTATGTAACCACTTTGTTTATATGTGGAATGTAATGCAAGTTTTATGATCTAATTCTCTAAAACACTAAACCTAAAAAGATCCTCAATGGGTAATCTTGTAATAACTCAAGATTAAGTAAGGTTTAAGGTTGGGGCCTTATATAATATGATACAATAATAACTGATAAATGAATGGATGATATTCATAGAAGACATCTTGAATGGATTTGTACCACTGAGGCAACTCTAATTTATAGTCTTCTAAAACGAATCTCTAATGAATGTTGAAGAACCTGATATATCATGGTGAATGATTACCATATTATTAAATCTATTTGTGTCCCACAATTGTTAATATATGTTAAATGACTCATTCCCCAACATAAAACATCATATGTAATCAACGGTGATCAACTTAGGATTTCATTCTATACTATGATGTATCCCGCATTTTTCTAATCAAATAGACTTACTCTGATGTCTCTTCTAAGAGATGTGGTAAGAGTAATGTCGTCTCCCTTGAACCTAACAATTACAGAGGTGATCAACATGGCCTACCATAAAAAAACACATAAGGTTGTATTTGTAGAACCTTCTAATAGCTGTGGTTGTGGGAAATTTCAATAAGTGGTTTATTCCCCTCCTAAAACCCCAAAAATCAAGATTACTTTCTCTAATAATATCCTCTAGAACATTTTTTGAGAAAACATATTGGAAATCATTCTGAGGTTGGTATGTTGTGTTCAAAATCAATGATATACCAAACTCTATCTATATGATATTCCAGAAAAATGATCTAAAATTTGATTCCATATCCATTACAATGTTATAAGGAACCCCATGAAGGCACCAAATATCAAAATTATAATTCTTCTCAAGATTGTCTACTATGTAGGTCTCCCTGATATGCAAAAAATTTGAGAACATAAATAGCCTAACCAGAACAACCCATACTACATCGCTTCCTAGAGGCGACATGAGTAACCGAATAATGAAATACATCACAACATAATATAATTTATACCCATGAATAGGTAACTTCTATAAAATAACTATTATAAGTTTTTGTTATTCCATTAAATTTTGAAAGGTGGACCACCATGTGAAATAACCATCTACCTCTTATTTTATCCACAACCACTATTATTTGTGATATAAGTCTCAATACATTTTGGTGACCCCAGGATGTACTGAACAAGAGGTCGCATGAAATTATCACATAATCTCCAATTGAATTTCTCATAGAACCCATAATTGACCTTGATTTCATAAGATTTCATCACAATCAATTATCCAAATTTGAGGAAATTCATTAACATCAATGCTTCTTACAAGGCTAGGACGTATGAATACGATAATTGACATATCTCTATAATATAAAAAAAAAAATATTTCACTACATCAGGTTAAATAAATTTCTACCCATGAATATATTTCACATTGAAGAGAATATTTAAAAACATGGAAATATTCTACCATTAACTACTTGCCTCATGTTCTACATGGTTCTAAGTCTCCTACTAATGCATAATGAATTAAATTTTCATTTTCGACATATTGGTAAGCGTGATGTCATAATACAAAAGGTTCTCAACACACCATCACTTCCTAAGATCCTGGTCAAGTGGGGTAAATATGTTCATGATGATTTAGTGGTCAATGTACACCACAAAAACTATCTCCAACAAAATAATGTATCTAATAGAGCAAGGTTGGAACCACATCAACTAAACTAACGATCATGGGTTTTGTAGTTCCACTAATGTGGCATATACTAAAAATACCTTTAAGCCATGACTCGCCATGCCTCCATAATGTTTCCCCCTATCCCAATGGTAACTACATCTCTGTAAAATATATATATCTAGCTATGATAATGATGAATTAGGAATGTCACTCAATTCATTATCCATTTCAGATCATCAAATGTGATCTCATATTAATTTGACCATATCAACATTACACGCCTCTTAGTCAAGCTCGTAATAGGTTCTTTTAAGAAATAGAAGTCTTGGATGACACTCTGATAATATCTAGCATTCCCCAAGAATCTCTTTATAAAAATTATGTCTCGTGGATGGTACATGGAAATATTAGATATCACTTTATTTTTTTCCAATTGATACTCCAGTATCGTAGATAATATGACATTGTTGGTGAATATTTTCAATTTAGAATTAGAACATTGTGAGCATAGTATATGGTAGATGCTCTGTCAGTTTATCCTAAATGGCCGCATGATGTTTGGTATGGTAGTATCAATTATTAGAATACACAAAGATATCTTCCATAAATACCTCCACAAATGAGTCTATATAGGGATGAAAAATCTAGATAAAAATTTCAATGAAGACTTCTGGTGAATTCATGTCACCAAAAGTCATGATCAAATATATATATATACCATTCTTACATCAAAATATTTGTATATTGTATGTCTAATAGTATAAAATTCCCTTGATGATAACCTAACATGAAATAATTTTTTTAGATAGACCGACATCCTATGATCTATTTGATGTGTTCATCTATTAGAGAACATGGATACCAGTTCATAACTGTGAAGTGGTTCATTTTACAGTAATATGCACATAAAAAATCATTCCATATATCTTTTTCTCAAAAATGGAAGGTGAAACCCACATAGAACTATTGGGTAATTTAAAAAAAATTCTTATATTTCTTCTATCTATCTCTTGGGTTTTTAAGCTCAGTAGTATCCATCATGTATGGAATAAAGTATTCTGGTAATGATCCTAGAACTATCTCAATAAATAACTAAATATCTCAAACATGAGGTCTCTTTTGATGCTCAAAAACTGAATAAACTATCTCAATCCATATCTCATCAGCATGTGGACAACCATCCTGCAAAAACATGGCCAGATGAATCTTATAGAACAAACACACATTATCAATTATAAAAATGAGGCAGGATCTAGGGATCCCTAATCAATTTTCATAAAGCATAGGAAACACTCTCATATATATGAATAAACACCCATATTAGAAACAGTGAGAGATGCTAGATTGGTAACTATAATAATTTCTACTTGTATTCAATGTTGCACCACCTTCGGAGCATTGTCATCACCAGGCTCTTTATGTTTGACATGAGGCTTTCGTGGTGGCATATCTCTATAAACACCATTCAAATGCTTAAAAACTATATCAATAAAACCGAGATCATATATATATAATTATTATTGGAATAATACTTCCTATAAATATTACCCACCCCAAAGTCTCTTTTTATATCTATTGATGTATAGTGAAATGTTTAGAAGATAACAAAAAAGATATTGCCTACAAACCCCTACTATGATCAAGTATACTCAAGTTGTATATTTTAGCATTTAAATTAAAATTAAAATATTTATTTACAATTTTATTTCAATAGTTCAATGAAGTGGACTATAATTTCAAATTTATAAGGTCTCATACACCTTATAAATTGATGTAATGAGTCATTTTAATTCCATCCATAACTTGTTCCATTTACTGCAACTAATGGTTCATTACACAACATTCCATAATTTAGTTCTTAGGGTTCTCAGTTTATCCTACATAGGAAGAACACTATTTGGGTCATGGTAGAGACTCCAATAAAAAAAAAAATTTGTTTCTCAATATCATTAAAGTAATTTTAATTCATACAGACATTGTATTAGAAGGAATACATAAAAAATATCATCGAGTAAAAAAATGCATAATATATGGCCTAGTATATGTATGGAATGCGATTATATTAAGGTGACTAAAATTATTCATGTGGTGGAATTCCATCATCATATAAATACTTGGTAAAATTCATAATACTAAGGAACATAAAACATCATGTGTTTCACCTAATTATGATGCCAAATCAACAATAACAGGAAAACATTAGCTCATCATATACCATCCTAGTGAATTAGTATTTTCCCAGTATGTGGGTTAGCTACTCCCAGGGAAAACTCATTACCAAATTTCATCCAATTCCTATTTTTCAATTCTACCATCCTAAACAGTTGGGATGAAAAATAAAATAAAATAATACTCTATGATACCACTTTGTAATACCTCGAACAGGGAGCTAGGGAATGGTTCCCCGAGTAGGTTGGTCACATAGCCTCAACAGAGCCTACCCATATTCTAGAGGTTTTCAAATATCATAATGTGTCTTTGGTGGTTCAGTGAATAGATTATATAATAATTTTCAGAGTGTTTGAAAATATAAAAGCCACAACAAGAAATGGAAAAATCCTATCAAATAACAAATACAATATAATCATCAAAACAATATTAATTAATAACCATTACATAAGTAATGGAACATATAATATGTTTAACATGTCATGTTTCTTTAAAAAAGTAAGGTAATACATGGAAATAGAAACATGTTTCCACACATGTATGAAAACATAAAATATATCAAAAATATCTATCTCTAAATATAATCGTGACCATATCAGGGTTTTGTTCCCATCTTATCCTACAAAATGAAAATTCATGTATCATAGATTGGTCAATTAATATAGTCCAAACTTACATCCATGATGTCTTTCTGAGTAAAAAACGACATCCTGAATATGGTGTTAGATAACACTCTGTATTCCACCACAAACAGTGAATATAACAACTCTACAATGGGTATAAACTATGAATTAGTGTGTAGTATATCATAGGAATAACAATAATATAAAATAATCAGGTGTAATATTATGTACTCTCCAAAATCTAATCAAAGAGTAATACTAGGTCTATCTGTATATTATGATAAACAATAACTAGGGCCAATTTAGATATACCCAGTGTTAGACCCCACTATATTGATCTAATGTAATAATAACATGTCATCCTCCTTATTCCAGACCTATGTGGGACTGATCCATTTTATAAAACACCAAGGCAACCCCTTGAGTCCTAATACCATATCTAGAGGAACTTGGTAGTGACTTGGGTGGATCCAAAGGAGAATATCAATAGAGCATATCCATAAAGATCCAAGGAAATTGGATATGAGGAGTAGTAATGTCATTGGAATCCAATGTAAACTAGATCTTTAGGGTAGAAATATATAATGAATCTTATGTAATTAGGATCCGATGAGTAGAAATGACCACGGAATCCACTACAATAATCAAGATCCCTAGATTATATATGTCTTGACAATCTTATATAATTACGATCCAAGTAGTACAAGTGTCCATGGTATCAACTATCATATTCAATTCATCATCTCATTTCATAATCCATTTCATTATCATTTTCATTCCCTGATTTCATTCACACATATCACATTTCCCATAAAACCCCATTTAATAAATTCAACTACTATTTAATGTATTAAAAAGGTAAAACCTCATAGAAAGGTAGGTATCAATCATTTCATATCCATTCATTTAATTTACAATTTAGTCATCAATTTTCCAACTAAAATGGACATATAACTCACACACGCACATCCAGTGGGGTGGTTTATTAAGAAGAAATTCCAAACAGACACCACATGGGTAGTCTAAGATTAGGAGAACAACCTCCTACCATAAAATATAACTAACTGGGAATCATAATCAGGATCGATAAATTTATTTATGTTGAGTAATTTATTTTAGTAGGATAACCGATACCCTTTTCATGTGGAACACCTCCAATATGGTATAAGAAAACTAGACCCTAAGGGGAATGGTATAAACCACATATCGTATACCTATGGTAGAATATGTATCTAGTATCGTCACCTAAATTGAATTAATTGGAGGAAGGTAGAAGGAAATATTATTTCCCTAGAAAATTCTCATATTAAATTTTAAAAAAAACCATATTTATTTGATGACAAATGAAGAAAAAATCCTATGAAATAAGGAAATCACTGACATGGATACAATGAGATGGAAACTGATGAATTAAACATAGTACGAAGAAACCACAACAAATACTTGTTTAGGATTGGAGAACTCTTATGGGTGGATGAAAACTGCATGATAAAGGAAATACAAAAATGGGATAAATATTATAAATCGAAAGGCGAAAATAGACATTTCCCTTTTTCATACTAGGTATCATTATTTGAAGGCATGTTTTTTCAAAAAATTACCATCAATAATCCCTTTTATGTACAAGATCCCTCATCTCAATGTCATGGTGCGTCATTAGAAAAATCATGCTCTAAATGTATATTTATCCAATATTAATAATTATAGACCCCTCACATGCGTGTGCATACTAGTTTGAATAGTTAGAAAAAATTGTCTGTCCACTACTGATCACATTCAATTGCCACGAGGTTAGGAGTAACTTTGTAGTAAGGGTTGTATGGTTTCTACTAACCATGCATCCTTCTTTTCCTTCCAAAAATTCGGTCATTGGACATTGAAAAATCTCGTAGTACACCTAAAAACTCCCATGAAATATTTTGAAATTCACATTATGTAAAACCCATTCTATAAAACTAGAATTGAAAAGTTATGTACCTCATAAGAATTCCAAAGATCTTACAAATGGGAAGTATACATACAAAATCCATGAAATCTTAAACATCAAATAATCATTGGATCCTTGGGAAAATCATTATACTCCATCATTTTATAATTTTTTGTCCTCCGTATATTTTTTCTCAATTACCTCATTTACCACAAGTATGTAAATATTAATTCACATTGAGACAATTCCATGAATGAATATTCAATTATTTTTGACATATAGGTTGTGGAATATCCTTTATTTCATCATTTGTTTTTCTAAAAATTAAATGAGTATCAATTCATATCTTCTTTAGGGTATATGGTTTTTCAACTAAGGATACATTGATAATCATGTTTCATTACATTTTTCTTGGAATATTCACCAGACTTTTCCTTAATTCCTTTATTCCATGGATTGATAGTTTTGGTTATCATTGCATTGTCCACCACACATGATGTTAATATGGTTCCTACGTGTTCAAACTATCACTAGAACAAAAAGAGTTCAATGAGATTGATTGTCAATAATAATAATATGTAATGTATTAAATATTTAAACAATAAAATTTAATTTCAATATTTATCACGTTATAATAAAATCTTATTATCCTGTATTTTTTCTGTTCTATTCATATCATCATTTTAACATATATCATTCCCAATTTAAACTATATCATTATTATATAAAAACATATAATCCTTGGATCTACATATATAATTCTAGATTAATATTAATTTATAATAATATCGGTTATCTTATACTTCTCAATGTATTCGTTCAAATTAACTATGTAATCAATCATTTTTATAATATCATTGAAAGAATATGATTAACAAAATTATATACCTAGTGAGTCTGAATCAAAGTGTATCGTTAGACCTATTTTTCATGAACCACAATATTATTGAGTTAATATTAAACACACCTCTATTGGGGTTATAACCCCTACGAACATATGATCTATATTCAAAATACATTTTTACTATCGAGACAGGGTTGTATTTCATGGAAAACCAACAACTCTAAACTGTATCAAAATTATTGGTTATTATCATATAAATTTCTATATCCCATATACATATTGATATGTTTTTTACTATGTTTCGGTCGTTATAAAATTTAAAAACAACTGTAAAATTTTCATATAAAAACTATAGTGACCCATGCCTTGAACACAAATTATTTCATGACTTATAATATACATTCAATGAAAAAAATCCAATAATCTAGAGGTCATTTGTACTTGAATAATGAGAAACATAATTATATAATTAAAATTTCTAGGCCAGTATCATTATATAAAAATTTTTATAGTGCTCCTAACATCCCTAGGTATTCTTAAATTTCATATAATACCCTGATAAATATACAAAAGAAAAAGAGTGAGCTATAAAAGAACAATAAAGGAAAAAAAAGAATACAAAGAATAACATATGTGTAAATTTGAATAAAATTTTATCATTTAGATAGTTATCATAATAAATAAATCATTGATTGTTGAAATGGAAGTAAGATTCCCCGAAATCATAATCATGTGGAAAAAACATAAGACATTGAATCATAATCATAATTCAAGGGTAACTCACAATACTATCTTCATAAATTTTTTGTTTCCCATGGTGGATTTGGTTGACAAACCATTCCCAAAAAAATGGTATAAAAATTCCCATGGATTATTAATTTGACTTCATAATCCCTTACATAACACATCATGTGATATAATGGTTTACGGAAATCATTATTATGATATAAAATTATTGGAGAACCAATCATGTAACATAAGTTGCATTGTCTAACCAAATATGAACCATACAATATATATCAAGATTTTAAAACATTACACATTTAATTATATATATATATTTCAATTTTCACAATCAAATAAATTATAATCTTATGTACGAATTCTAAAAGAGGAGAAGAATCTATATATAAATTATAATAATGGTAAAACTAATGAGATTGTATTAATTTCACAAATTTAATATGAATGGTAAATCAAAGGATAAATAATATGGAATCCCTAGTAATGAAAGAATTAAATTAATTTTAGAATTAATTATTAAGAAATTAACTCAGGTCTTGCACATGTGGTTACAATATAGATAATTAATTAGAAAGATACATTTGTTAATTAATGAAGTTTAACCACTTGGATTAATTATTATGATATTTGTAGAGGATTTTATTTAGAATGTAAATGGAAAATCATTTTCTATAAACCATAATTTAATATATATATGTTTCCCCATAATAATATGATGTTTTTATAATCCATTAATAATTTAATAATTAAAAATCCTCATAATATTTTATGGGGGTGAATCGATACATGAGATAAGAAATATGTAACTTCCCTTAAGTAGTATTTAATTATAATTTTATATTTTGAAGGGAGCCTAAATTAGGTATAACCATACAAATTAAAATGGTATTTAACTAATTATATATTTAAGAGAAATATATATCGAAATAGGAGTGGTAAATTATTATAATATTACATAAATGGTTAATATTAAATAGAATTTGTAACAAGAAACTCACTAATGTAGCACAAAATATAAATCACAATCAATCTTACACAAGATTTATAGTCCATTTGAGGAAAATAACATGATTAGGATTATTATATAACATTAATTACAAATAAAAAATTTGTAACCCATTCATTCTATGTTAAATTTAACTTACGTCGTACTAATGGAACCATAATGTATAAAATGAAACATGTCTTAAAGGGGGGAATTTGAGATCAAAACGTTAAATCTTATTCAATTTTTATGAAAAAAACCCACAAGAGAAATATCATTTATAGAAACATTGAATACTATGAAATATAAAACAATAATTATTGAAAACACTATGGTTATATAGAAACACCATTTCAAATAAATAATTATGTATATTGGTGAATGATGAGACTAGAAATCATTGTTTCATAAGAAAACATATAATAAAAACAAATTGTAATAGAAAGATATATGTTTAATTTGAAGTTAAAATACGATGTTTAAATATAAAACATAAAATTAAACATACAATTATGAATATATATTCTATTAATAATACATTACATTAAAAAAATATGTTTTATCTTAAAGAAAATAATCTTGATGTGAAACCATTATGACCTTAGTAATTTTTTAATTAAAATGTCAGAGGAAGATTGTAAATCATATGATTTTATAAATAAATTGAATTAAATAATGTATTATTACAAATAAAATTCTTATACTGTATATACAACATTGAATTAGGAAATTCACACATAACATAAAAACAAGTCCTAATAAAGAAGAATTGGGATGAAAACCCTTAACTCATATCCAAAAGTGTTTTGTACCTATGCTTTACTACATGAATAACTAAATTAAGATTATTATAAATATATATATCTATATTCATAACCATGAAACATAATCATATACATTTCATATTCCAAGGTCCATTAACAGTGTTATTTAATTTATTTATAATATAATTTTCCAACCTATGTCCGTTACTTGAGATTTTTTTTCGATTTCTCAATAACTCTTCATATATCCCCCCCTGGTTAAATATAATTGTAAAATAGTTTAATAATATATATAATTCAAAAAATTTAATGTAAATAATATTTATACATTAAAAATATTTTCTAATTCCCTAATGATGTGTGTCAGAGTGAAATAAGACTTATTGTTCGTCGAGATGATAGTTTACACATACACATGATTAAATCTTACATTTCTCAATGTATTAGAGGGAATGACGGTAAATGAAAATTCTGAAAATTGATAATCATGTTTATATTTTTTAGAAAATATTTATTCATCCATTAAACCCTTTTGATCATCCTTGAATTAAAGTAATGAAAAATAGAAGTTGCCACCTTTTTGATTTTATAGTTCCCTCAGCACATTTACAACACTCTGGTTTTTATTAGTGGATAGAGAATAATAAATAATGTTTATTTAGTTTATATAATAAAAAATATGTATTATAATATTATTTATTTCTTTAGGTTTTTCTATATATAACAATCATAGAATAAGAATATTATGGAGAAAATAATAAGATGGAGAGAATAAATAATTTGGTTACTTGATCATTAATTGCAAAACTAATTTTAATTTAGGGGATTAGGAAGAAATAATGTGACAAAGGGATTATGAATGTGTGAGTTAATTATATTAATTGATATTTTGGAATTTTTAAAGAGATTTTTATAATGGGTGTGGCATGTTTGAAATGGTGAAATTTTTGCACCTTTATAAGATCTAAAAATGACACATTTTGAAACACTCATTATATTTTAATAATTTCATGACACCATTAAATGTATAATGGAAGAAAATATTATATTTAATAGATCATAGTTTGTGTTTGGGTTTAAAAATTATCAACCAATTCGTTCCATATATTTTTTTGAACATGTTATTATTGAGCACGTGTTGTTTTCAATAATACATATATAATAGGGATATTGTTGAAAACAATACTCTATCACTTTATGATGATTTTGATGTTCACAAATACACTTTAATTGGTTTCTAATGATTTTACATTAAGTATTTTTTCAGGAATTATATATTTTATTTATTCTCATTTTTTGAAGTATATTCAAGTGTTTACAGAGCGTGGAAAAATTGCTAAACCATTCGGGAATCAATTTAAAGTGTTCTAGAAACACTATTCATATCTTATGTTTGGAAAGCGTATCGTAAAGAAAGAAAGGAAATCGTAGTGTAATGAAAAAAGGAACCCTTTGTTTATCTTTTTACATATTATCAGAAATGTATAGTTAAACAACCATATGGTATCAGCAAAGTATGAATGAAAACCTCTACGTAATGAAAAACTGTACATGAAGAAGAACCCTATGTAAAGAAGAACCATACATTAAAAAGGAACCCTATGTTTGGGATATTGATGTACAAAAATTATGAAAATCATTAATGTTGTGTTTTTTTCTCAAAATTATGGTCAATCAACCTTACTTTTGTAAACAATCTTATGTTATTTGAAAATGTATGGATCGTAAACCTTACATTTGAAAACATATAATAGTATGATATACGTTTGGATTTGGAAGAGAAAATTATGGATGGTCAACCTTACGTTCGTTATCAACCTTACGTTTGATGAATGTGACATCAACCCTACGTTTTGATTAATGTTACGTTTCAGAGGATGCAAGAAGGGAAACTCAACCTTACGTTTGGCATCGGGAATTTGATGTTGATATTTTTGTTCAACGGCCCGCAATCGATTTATTGGGATAAATTTAAGCCAGACTAAACGATGATTTTGAAGTGTTTCCGTGACAGATTCAGAACCGTTTGAAGGATTGATTTAACCGGAGCATTTCATGGTGAATATTATGGAGTTTTATGACTGCTCAGATTAATTCACAAGCCTGAATATTGCGAGTCAAAAGGTGACTTTTTTCGATCTGATTTTGCAAAGGAAGCGCTCTATATATCTGTTCTCATTTTGAATAACAAAAAATACAATATCATAACAGAAACAAGTGTGATATACTTAAGAAAGTTGTACAGAGATTGATATAGCGATGATTTTAAAGAAGAACACATAGCGATCAAGAATTTAAGTGCAAATACAATCATTGTATTCAAAAGAATGATCTGATGCACAAACAACGCTATTTCTAAAGATAAAAAATAGAGACAAATCAAGATACAAAGTTCTACTGATTACGAAAAGCGAATACACTCTGGTTTGTTGAAGAATAAGGACTGAAACATATGATTCATCTATTTTCAACAACAATCTTTTGTAAATCTATTTCTGCTTAAGTTGAAATTGTATTTTCTATATCTACTGCAAGATGATCTACTCATAGATCAATATTTCTAAAGACAACAATTCATCTGGTGTCAATTTCATTCTTTTGCAATTGTGAAGATAAACTGGAAATGTTCTTTCTAAACCAAAACACAATTTATCTTGAGTGACCAGGTTCTCATACTAAGCTAGGTAGGTTCGTTTTGAACCAGAAGGCTTTGTTTGCCTGAAAATTGTAAAGGTGTCAAATGCCTATTTTCAGTTGTTGGATGGTCTGGGGAAAAGAGGACCAGATACTGAAAATCACCATGCTCGTGGAGTAGAGCGTTGGTGGAGTGGAATGGGGGCCTTCTGTTACCTGAACCACTATACATTCGTGTGTCTCTACTTTTACTTATTCCACTGCATGATCAAATCTAATTAAGAAAAGAGGACCGAACCCGATCAATCGAAGAGTTAGCGAAAAATCTGAAAGACGCAATTCACCCCCTCTTGTGTATAATCTGTATATTCATGATCCAAGAATTGGTATCAAAGGTGGAGCTTCTGATAGTTCCCTATCAAGCAGGAGGCATTTAATGATTATACAACATGGCATTATGACTGATACCAGAGAAGGGATGTCAATGGTCAAAGCATCATATTTTAATGAGACAACTATGGATACTGGGAATCGTGCATGATAATATTTTTGAAAAACCTCGGATATAAAGTCTATTCAAAGATTATTACTCCTTATGAAATTACTAAAAATCCTAATACAAGGAGTGTAGCTACCGAGGAAGAATATGATACGAATTCAAAGGCTATGAATGCAATTATCTGTGGTATAGGACCAGATGAATTTAACAGAGTATCTCAGTGCCCGGCGATATATGAGATGTGGCAAAGAATAGCTCTAGCGTATGAAGGAAAATACAATGTGAGACGAATGAGATATGCTACTGCCAAATTGAAATTTGATACTTTTAAAATGTTTGAAGGTGAAAGCATTACCCAAATTAATAGGATATTGACACAAATTGTTAATAATATTACAACTATAGGAGATCCTATCATGCAGGATAATCAATCATTAAAAGTACTGAGGGTACATCCTACTCGATGGAATGGTATCTCTACTGCAATCAGACAATCAACACATGTTAATGATCTAACAATGAGAGAGATGATTGGTATACTGATGATTTACAAAGATGAAATTCAAGATGAGTCAAATGAACATAATGTTTACATCAAAAAGTATGATACTTCATTGAAGTTAACTTCACAAAAAAATAATAGAAAGCTAAAGAATAGATAAGTCAATGTCAAATTAGAGAGCTCTGACTCATCAAACTCAGATGAAGAACTCGCTCAGCTAGCCAAAAAATTCAGAAAATTCTACAACAAGAAAATAGGCATCAAAAAATCCTTAAAGAATGATGATAAAGAAGAAAGATGCTATGAAGGAAAGAAGATGGGACACATCAGACCAGATTTCACACAATTGAAAGATACAAAGAAGAATAAATTCTTCAGAAGAAATGACTATGAGGAGAAAGAGAAAAAATCTTCTAAATCCACTTTTAGTGTATCTGATGACTCCAGTAGCTCTCCAGAATCATGCTCAGAGAAAGAAGAAGTCAATCTGAAAGCAAACATGTGTTTCATGGCAGAAACAGATGAGATACAATCATATTACTCCTCTGACTCAAATAATGAATCAAATTCTTAATCAAGCTACAAAAATGAAAAACTTGTAGCCTAATTCAATATGCTTGAAGAAAGATATCAGTCAATTTTTAAGAAACATAAGTCACGAATGAACATACATAAGGATGTTTCTGATGAAAGGGTTATAATGCTGAAACAGCATAAGGTATTAACTGATAAATACAATTCTATTAACACTAACTATAATAATTTTGAATCAAAAATAAAAACACTACAGGATGAAGTACAATCTTACAAACAGGCTACCTTGGCTTTTACAAAAGGATAGAATTCATTAAATGAAATTCTTGGAAAAAATTTCATTAAAAAGGAATGATTTGGAATTGGCAGTGAAGGAGAAAAACCTAAGCTATACAAAAATTATTTTTTTCCTAGCACTAAAGGGTCAATTTTAACTTTTGTGGGACAAAGGGACATATAGCTAATCACTTTTTCTTAAGACAACCTCAAATTTGTGGTATTGTGAAAGCCTATGTTTCAAAAGTCTTATATGATTCAGCTGATTTTAAAAGAACAAAGCAAATATGGATACCCATATCATTTCTAGATAACACCCCTGGACCCAACAGAATATGGGTACTAAATCAATTTGTTTAAATACATTTTATGTTAGCAGGACACCAAAGAAGAAAAGATATATGGTACATTAATAGTGGATATTCAAGGCATATGAGTGGGAACTCAACAAACTTTATAACACTCACTCAAAATGAAGGAGTACTTATCACATTTTGTGACAATGTCAAAGAAAAAATCATTGGAATTAGAACTGTTGGAGATCCAAAAATAGTCTTAATCAACAAAGTACTTTATGTACAAGGATTAAAACACAACCTGTTAAGTATCTCTCAACTTTGGGATGATGGATATACTGTTGATTTTACTAATAATCGATGTAGCATTTTTAAAGATAAACTGTTTAAATTTATGGCACTAAGAAGTGACAATGTCTATACTTTGGATTTAAATTCCTTGTGTAAACAGCTAGTAAATCTCTTGACTACTAATTTATGTGAATCTTGGATCTGGCGTAGGATGATTGGACAATATAATATATATTGGTTTTACATATGTTATCTAAGAAACACTTAGTTTCTTATTTTCCTAGTCTATGATTTGAAAGTAACAGATTATGTGATGCATGCCAACTTGGCAAGCAACACAAATCATCATTAGAATATGTTAACAAAGTTGCTACAACTAATCCTCTTGAACATATCCATATGGATTTGTTTGGACCTTCAATAGTAGAATGCTTGGCAGGTAAATTATATGTTTATGTATTAGTTGATACTTATTATAGATTTACTTGGATTTTCTTTTTGAAATTTAAAAATAATGCTTTTAAATTGTTTGAAAGTTTATGCAAATCTATTCAAAATGAAAAAGGTTTTAATATAATATCATTGAGAAGTGATCATGGTGGAGAATTTGATATTCATGAATTTAATTCATTTTGCTCAAACATGGGTATTAAACATACTCTCTCTGCACCAAGAACACCTCAACAGAATGGGATTGTAGAAAGAAGAAATAGAAAATTTTAATAAATGGCTATAACTATGATAAATGAATATAGCCTACATATATATTTTTGGGAAAAAGCTATAAATACAGCTTTCTATATAGTTAATAGAGTTTTAATAAGACTTATTTTGAAAAAGACATCCTATGAACTAGGGAATAATAGAAAACCTAATGTAAAATACATTAATGTTTTTGGATGCAAGTTTTACACCTTAAACACCAAGAACAATCTTGGTAAGTTTGATCCATAATCTGATGAATGATTTTTCTTGGGATATTCTGCTATTTCTAAAGCTTCTATAATTTTTTATAAAAAGTCAAGGAATGTTGAAGATTCAGTTCAAGTGAAATTTGATGAAACTGATCCCTTTGAGAAAAGGATAGATCAAATAGATGAACCTGACTCTAACAATAACACGAGACTTTAGAACATAATGAATGATATTGAAAATGATATAAAAGAAATTCAGTCTGGTTTAGAGGAACATGATACTGAAGAACCATTAACTATATTTCCCAGATAGTCTAGAACCCTAAAGAATCACCCATTAGAAACTATGATAGGTGACTTAGAAACTTGTATTCAAACTAGAAGAAACATAGGAAATCTAGTGGAATTCTCTACCTTCCTATCCCAACTAGAACACAAGACTATAGAAGAAGCTTTAGATGATGAAAGCTGGGTAATAGTAATGCAAGATGAATTAAACCACTTCAAAAGAAATGATCTTTGGAAATTAGTGGAAAGTCCTCAGAATTATCCAGTAATAGGAACCAAATGAGTCTTTAGAAATAAACAGGATGACCACGGTATAATAACTATAAATAAAGCAAGATTATTAGCTAAAGGATATAATCAAGAACAAGGAATAGATTATGATGAAACTTTTGCACCTGTAGCTAGGATAGAAGCCATTAGAATCCTTTTTTCCTATGCATCTCATATGAACTTTAAATTATTTTAAATGGATGTTAAATATGCCTTTTTAAATTGTTATTTAATGGATGAATTTTATGTTGAGGAACCTCCTGGTTTTGAAAACTCTCAAAAACATGATTCTGTTTTTAAACATACATAAGCTCTTTATGGACATAAACAAGAACCTAGAGCGTGGTATGAAATATTAAGTTCTTTTCTTTTGAAAATTTATTTTACTGTTGGATTGGTAGATCCAACACTCTTTAAGGAAACTGTGACAAATAATGTTTTATTGGTTCAAATTTATGTTGATGATGTAATTTTTGAATCAACTAATAAAACACTTTGTCATGAATTTTCAAAATTAATGCGAGAAGAATTTGAAATGAGTATAATGGGAGAATTAAATTTCTTTTTTGAAATTCAAATAGTTCAAAATAATTTTGGAAATGTTTTAAATAAAAGAAATTACATTGCTGAATTACATAAGAAATTTGGACTTGAAAACAACAAGACATTTACAACTCCTATGTGTACTAAAATAAAACTTGATTTGGATGAAACTGGGAAATCAGTTGACAATAAGTTATATAAAGGTATGATTGGTATTTTGTTATATCTTACTACTAGAATTGTAGATATAATGTATTCAGTATGTCTTTATCCTATATTTCAATCCAGTCCCAAAGATTCTAATTTAATTACTGTTAAAAGAATTTTTAGATATTTAATTGGAACAAATTTTCAATCTCTATTCTATCCTAAATCTTTTGATTTTAATTTGATTTCATATTCAGATGCTGAGTTTGAAAGTTGTAGATTCGATAGAAAAAGAACATCAGGAACGTGTCACTTTTTAGGAAAGTATTTAGTGTCATGGTCTAGTAAGAAACAACATTCAGTTGCCCTATCAATAGCTGAGGCAAAATATGTATCTACTGGTAGTTGCTGTGCACAAGGGTTGTGGATGAAAAACACTCTTATGGTCTTCAGATTGAATTTTAATAATACACCTATTTTATGTGATAATACAAGTGATACTTATCTTTCAAAAAATCCTATTAGTCATTCTAGAACTAAGAACATTGATATAATGCATCACTTCTTAAGAGGTCATGTCATTAAAAAGGATTTATTTTTAGAATTTATAATTACAGAAATTCAATTAGCATGTATTTTTACTAATCCACTTCCCACTGCAAGTTTTGATTTTATTAAGGAATAGCTAAGTTTATTAAATTTGAAATACTATTTTTTATTTATTTTTTTTATTTCAATTTTATTTTCTTAATTGTGTGAATTTTATTTTGTTTTTAAATACTATTTATAATCAATTAATTATTTATTTTTCAAAAAAGGTTTATCTTTTTTTTAATTTATGTTAAATTCGCTACATAAAAATTTTATTTGTTTTTAAAATAAATGTAATGATTAGTGATTACATGGGAATCAAGGCTATGAGAGCCCTTTCAAATTCGAAACCATTTCATTTGCACATAAAAAATACCCTTTCGAACCCAGAAACAACATACTGTTGCAACCCCCTGATCCTCTAATTTTCAAACCCTAAAATCTTCGGACCTTCATAAATATACTCAGTAATGGGATAGACCAAGCAAGCAGATGAGTCTGAGAGAAATGTCGCGAAAAAATCAAAAGTCCATTGGGAGAAAAATTTTGCAAGGTAATGTTGTAGATCTAGAATGGCAATTCCAGACTAATCTATTGTTGAAACAGGATTTTACTTTTCAAAACCTTGAACAGACATTCAATAGTGAATAGTCTAAGTTTATGTATGAGGTATAACTGCATTATTTCATCAGAACATTTTAGTTCAGTCTAGGTGAGGATGAAGACACTATGATTGCAAAGAATGAGGATAGAGATTTCTTAATCTCTTCTGTTGAAATAGGACAAATCCTGAATTTCCCGCATGAAGGAGTATATCATTTTGATGTGAAAAACATTATAGATGTTTTGTATAAGTCAGAGGAAATTATGTCCTTTTTTTTGAACAACTACTATTAAAAAATTATGATAAGGATTTAGAACCGGATCAGAAGATCTTGGTTAAATTTTTTCAGAATGGAATAGCTCCCATGATGTCAGAAATGGAAAATATTTTGTACCCTGATATGTACATAATGTATCTTCTGTTAGGTGACATAAAATTAAACATCCCAATGTATATGGTAAGGTACCTCAATTACTGATGCCAAAGCGAGGAAAGAATGAACTTATATCCTTTTGGAAGGTTCATTTCAAAGTTGTTTCTCAAGAAAGGATTAGCGAGACTTGTAGATGTGAGAACAAGGTTTCATCACGATAAAACTTTTAGTGATGGGACACAAATGAAAAAATGGTTATTTCTGGAGCACCATAAAAGGAAAAATCTTGCCAGTGGGGGCAGAAGAGGAAGAAGAGGATGAAGAAGAGAGAGCTTCGACTCAGCCTGAAAAAAGATAAAGAAAAAACAACCTAAAACCAGAGATACTACAACTGCAAGGAGACTTTGTTTTGATATTGACAAGGTATATGATGAAGGAAGTTATGAAGGACATCAAGTAAAAAGGAAAAGAGATGCAAGATCTGAAGAGGAAAGAGTGGTTTCTCAGCCACATTATGTTAAAGACATTTTGGGATATTGTTTTGTGAGGGATAAATCTAATATTGTTGAACCTCAAGAATAGGTCTCTCAAGTTGCAATGGATGTTGAAATAGAAAGACTTGAAACTGCTATTGTTGAACTTGAAAGTGTTGAATAAGTGGTTGTACATAAAAATGGAACTCCAATTGAAGTTGTGAGAGAGGGAGTGACTAGGGGAGAAGTGGCCAGTCCTCAGGCTATTCAGGTTGACACAGTTGTTGAAAATCTTGTTCAAGATAATATCATTATTGAATAACATTATGATGATGCATCAGATGTTAAAACTGAATTGTTGTATGAATATTTTCCTTTGGATGAGTCTAAGAAATACTCAGAAGAAAAATTCGTAGACCAAGATGAAAATAGAGATGAAGAAACAGTTGCAGAATCTTTGCCCATAGTGTTGATACATCAAAGAACTGAAGAAGAAACTCAAGCACAGAGTAATTCTACTTCACTGAATGAAGTAGTTGAAGAAGTTTACAAGAAGTTACAAAGACTATAAACTGAGAATGTTTCTCTAAGGAGAGATTTGGAATTAGAAATGTTGAAATTTCAGAGACTGAAATCCATCACAGTTTCAAGAAATGAAGATGAGAATTTCCAAAAGGAAATATTGACAGAATTGGTCAAAATGAAATCAGAAATGGTTTTGAAATTAGATCTGTCTAGTTTTAAAGATTATATGGAAACTCAGTTTGAATCAATAAGGTCTAGTGGATCCAATGGTTCAGGTACATCACTTGACCTCATAAGGGGATTTCAGGCTATTACAACTATAATGGGGAATATGAATGAGTGGTTGACTGATCTTCAATGTAACATTGTTCCATTATTAGTGTTTTTGGACAATCAATAATTTTTAGTAGATCAAGTGACATCCAGTGAGCTAGGTATCAGAACAATGTTAAATCAGATGTCAGAGAATCTGTCAGTGTTTATAGAAAAAGAAGAATGAATGTATGAGTTTTTCAGAGTCAATTAAATCGAGGATATTCATATGACTCAGGAGAACAGAGATCTCATTATCAAACATGGTGATGGGATGATGAAGATACTAAGGGAATAGCTTACAGAAATCAATGATTTTTTTTATAAAAGATAGAACCTATCTTAACCCTAATATCCCTTGATTCATGTATATCATTATCATGAACATACTGTTGTTTTTGAAAGAAAATTTGTTTCATTGTCTATTTGTTTATTTATCTATTTGTTTATACAATTTTACTATTTTAAGTTTAAATATATTAGTATACTAGATTACCATACTGATAAACAGTTAATTATATCATTTACCTACAGTTCAGTGCAACAGTAAATGTGTTAAAATCCATGATTTTTCATTATTTTTGATTTCACAAAAAGGGGGAGAAATTTGGATAAACACAACATTATATTTTAAAATTTTAAACCCTTATTTAAATGATTTCGTATATATTTTTAATTTCTATTTAAAAAATATTTTGGATTTATACATATTTATACTTATACAAGAAAATTATTTTATGTTATTAAAAGTAATTTATTATAAAAGGTAAATTTTCTTTTCCTTTTTATTGAGAGGGAGAAATTTGGATAAAACTAAAAACTTTTATTTTATTCTTTACATTTATTTTTTTATAAAAGTAATTTTATTTTAATTATAAATAAAGGGGAAGAAATTTATTTTTAATGATAATACAATTTTTATTTATTGAATTTATTTTGTTACAATTAAATATTGTTTTTTCTTTTCAAAATTCAAAACATTATGTAACTAATTTTGAAAGTTAATTTCATTTAATTAGTCTTATTATTTTATTGGTATTGTGATCATCAAATGGGGTGAGATTGTTGAGAGCGTGTTGTTTTCAACAATACATATTTAATGGGGATATTGTTGAGAACAATACTCTATCTCTTTATGATGACTTTTATGTTCACAAATACCCTTTAATTGGTTTCTAATGATTTTACTTTAAGTGTTTTTTCAGGAATTATATATTTTATATATTCTCATTTTTGGAAGAATATTCAAGTGTTCACACAACATGGAACAATTGCTAAACCATTCAGGAATCAATTTAAAGTGTTCTGGAAACATTATTCAAACCTTACGTTGGGAAATCATAGCATAAAGAATGAAACGAAAGCGTAGTGTATAGAAAGAAAGGAACCTTATGTTTACACTTTACAGAAAAGTATTGTTAAACAACCATACATTATGAGAAAAGTATTCAAGAGAAACCCTATTTAAATAAAAACTCTATGTGAAGAAGAACCCCATGTGAAGAAGAACCCTACGATAGGAAGGAACCCTATGTTTGGGATATTGATGAAGAAACATTACATAAATATTTAATGATTTGTTTGTTTCTAAAAAGTATGGTTAATCTACCTTACTTTTTGAAACAATCTTACGTTAATTGAAAATGTATGGATCGTAAACCTTATGTTTGAAAGCTTATAAAAGTATGATATATGTTTTGAAATGGAAGAGAAAAGTATAGATGGTCAACCTTATGTTCGTCATCAACCTTATGTTTGATGAATGCCACATCAATCTGACGTTTTGATCTATGTTAATTTTTAGAGGAAACATGAAGTGAAACTCAACCTTATGTTTGGAGTCAAGAATTTGAAGATGATATTTTTTTCCACGGTCTGCAAGCGATTGATCAGGAAAATTTTATGCTGGACTAAACGCTGATTTTGAAGTGTGTCCTTGATAGATTCAGAACCGTCTGAATGATTGATTTAACCCGAGATATTCATGGTGAATAATATGGAGTTTTATGACTGTTATGATTAATTCACAAGTGTGAATATTGTGAGTGAAAGGGCGATTTTTGTGGATCTGATTTTGCAGAGGAAGCTCTCTATATATCTGTTCTCATTTTAAATTTCAAAAAATAAAATATCATAACAGAAACAAGTGTGATATACAAAATAAAAGTGTGCAGAGATCCATATAGTGATGATTTGGAAGAAGAACAAATAGTGATCAAGAATGCAAGTGTAGATACAATCATTGTATTCAAAATAAATATCAGCAGCACAGACAACGCTATTTCTAAAGAGCGAAAATAGAGACAAATCAAGATACAAAGATCTAGTGATTACGAAGAGCGACTATGCTCTGTTTTGTTGAAGAAGAAGGAATGCAACAAAATATTCATCTATTTGTCAAAGATAATATTTTGTAAATCTGCTGCTGCTTATGTTTTGATTGTATTTTCTATATCTACTGCAACTAAATTGAATCAAAGATCAATATTTCAGAAGACAATGATTCATCTGGTGTCAATTGAATTATGTTGTAATTGTGAAGATCAACTGGAAAATTTATTCCTAATGAAAACACATTTTATCTTGAGTAACCAGCTTCACGTACTAAGCTGAGTAGGTTCGTGTTTGAACCAATAGGCTTAGTTTGCCTGAAAATTGTAACGGTGTCAACTGCCTATGTTCAGTTGTTGGACGGTCTATGGAAAAGAAGACCAGATAGTGAAAATCACCAAGCTCGTGGAGTAGACTGTTGGTGGAGTGGACTAGGGGCCTTCTGTTCCCCGAACTACTATACATCTGTGTGTCTATGCTTTTACTTATTCCACTGCATGATCAAATATAATAAAGTAAAGAGGACAGAACTCGATCAATCGAAGAGTTAACGAAAAATCTTAAAGACACAATTCACCCCCTCTTGTGTATAGTCTGTATATTCAAGATCCAATAGTTATTGGATTTTTATGATTATATTATTAAGCATTATTATCTTACTTTTAATGAATGAAACTAGTTTTTTAATAAAGGGATTATATATTTTAAAAAAGAAAATAAAAATCCATATTTCTATATATGTGTGTTTGTTAAATAAATATAACATTTACCTAATCCAATTTAATTTAATTATAATTGAAAATTAAATTATAAATTAAAATTTATAATGAGTAAATAATTTGTTTCATTAGGAAAATAATATTCTAACCATCCGAAAAACACATCTATGTTGGACTTGGTTAAGATCTACTTTGATAAATATATCATTTTTATTCTCATCCATAGTGGTATCAATGATATTTGGATGATCTTTGGACTATATAAAGCTAATATAAGGATCATGGCATCCAAGGAATCCAAAAAACGATTTAGACCTGTTATGATTCTAATAAATGATGTCTCATTTACTAATTATCTATCAGTTATGGAACTAAATGATATAATGTTGTGGATTGATCATCATCAGGATAATAGAGGCTCTAAATCTATGTGATATACCTTAAACTCTATATATATGTAACGTGTTTTTCCCCTCATTATCTTTCACTCAATGATCTCATAAGATAATTTGGAATTCCGTGCATATATTATTCCAAAAAAACTGTAAATATTGAGTCCTCCATATTTAATGGTATTATGTTTTTTATTACTCCATGTCCAATGAAATTTACCATTAAAGTGGTTGTCTAATAGAGTGTAAATCATTGAGCTCCCCAGTTTGGATATCAATTTTCATTTGACTTTTAGAGTAAAGAGAATGTGTGTTAGAACTGAGGAAATGACACTGTTGACGATAGTTATTCTCTCCCCAATGGATAAAAATATAATTTTCCACATTTGAAAATTCCCCAAATTCCTATCAATGTCTTTATCAAAGTTCTTCATGAGGAGATTGTTTTGTGGAAACTAGATCGATGAAGTTTTCCATATTGACAGTTCAATTATGAATTCCAATAATTCTTTCCAAAGATCATATCCTCCAGTATGAACATATTTTTTGGGGAATGAATATGATTTTATATCGACTGATAACATGACCACTACATTTATAGTAATAAATTAAGTTACTATTCACCACAAAATTGATCTCCTATAACTATTGATAAAGATAATGATATCATCAGCAAACATTATTTGGGAGATACTCCCAACCAGGATCTCATTGCGATAGTAGAGGACTCTATCTACATTGATGTAGTAATTAATGGGAAAACATAAAAAACCATGGTTTATGACTAAAAACATGGGTAAAGGTTTATCTTGGAATAGAACCTGTAATAGCTTAGATGAATTTTGAAATTATTGTCCATGAGTGAAGACAACACACATGGAGAGGTGAAACATTAGAAATAAATATTAGTGGTCCAAATAGAAAATCCCAACCTGAAAGAGCCCTAATGATAAATTACACTCAAATTTGTCGAATGATTTATTCATATAGATCTTGATGGCCACATTACTAAAAATGTTTTTTTGGTTGTTTTACTAATTACCTCTTGAACATGTCTTTTTTCACCATGGATGTAATGACCTTTAATAAAACAAATGTCATCATAGGCCATCCTACATGGAAGGAAATGAACAATTATATTGTTATGGATGTCATAAAACTCATTATAAGGAATGGTAGACCTACTAATAAGGAAATATTTTTACATAGAAGTGGGAATTTGATCTAAAGTGCCAATATAAGTTTGGTTTCACATGCCACGTGGGGTAGGTTTCCACCTCAGAAGTAGTCATAAACTTCATTGATCAAGATCCTCTTCAAAATATCCTAAGAGACCTTAAATAAAAAAGCTGATAATCCATGTGGTTTAAGAGAACTGTCTAGATTCATTGACCAAACCACATAATGAATTATTTCCTCATACTCGGGAGCCTCCTCCTTGTTTTTTTCCTCTTATTTCAATTAGAATGGAATTAAATTAAAATGAACAGTTGGTCTATCTAATAGACTCTTTCAATGCTCTGGTTAGGTGAAACTAATAAGGATTCGATTTAGATATCATACATACATGAACCCACATATGTATCTTTTGAATAAAAACCATCTTCCAGAAGATTTTTGTGCATATTTGACCTGTGTTTTTCATTGATACAAGCATTAAAATATCACGTGTTCCAATCTCCTGCACAAATCCATTTCACCGGTTAATTTTTTCAATATGTATTTTCCTACGTCAAAAGTAATTCATCAAGATTAGTTTTCTTTTAAATTATATTTTTGAATATAGATTCATCCATTTTAGCTTCATGGGACAACTCCAAAAGTTAGACATTTCTATTGATCCCCTGATGGTCCCAATAACACGGGGGTCAATTCATTTCCCATGAATGGAATGGTAACTTTAGACTCTTGAGATTATTGTTTAAAGCTGGCCAGGGGTTTCCTCTAGAATGTTTTCTCCAATATCCAATCATCATTTCCAAATAACTTTGTCCAACAACCCATGAGTGAGAGATGTGATGTAATTATTCCCAACCAATTACTGATTTTAGGAACATGTGTATGGGAAAATGATCCTAGATTCTATGAGTCATATGAGTGAAATTGATATCATAAAAACAAAATATAGGATTTCCATTCACCAAAAAACAATCAAGAAGACTATATGAATGACGATCCACACGGTAGTTATTACACTGGGTGAATGGAACGTCTATGAATCTAGAATCTATAAGATCATTAACATATATGAAACACATGAAAGATTTCAAATCTCTTAATGGGAATGATCCAATACAATTTTATCCTCTAGACTAGCCAAACTGTTGAAGTCGCCTACCTCTATCTAAGGTAAGTCCCCGTGATTGAGAGTGAAATGATTATCCCAATGAGCTACCGTAGCATGATAATCTCATTTAGAATAAATCACCTATAACATATTGTTATGGGAACCCACTCAAACTTTTTATTTTTAAATTGATTCAATAAATATCCCAGGATGACTGAGGAAGTGTTGATTTGATCTCAAAGAATTCATCAATATTCCTCGAATGGAATATTCTGTTCATATATGTATCTGTTCCCAAATGAGGTTTCATAAAAAATATTAAGGAATATAAATATATTGGAGGAAAAAAATCTAATAAATGACTTGATAATGAAATATAGTACACCACAAAATTAATGTTGTAAGAGTTTTAGTCTATTGGTTGCCGAAGAGAAATCAGTTGATAATTACCCTTTTGATGATTCTTGTACACATAATAATGAAGTGTAGTTTATTGAATCACCCATGATATTAATTCATAATTCAATGATTATCCAAATAATCTTCCTACAGATGTCTTCACATAAATATTTTGTTTTATCAAGAAACTATATGATGAAAATTCATAGCATAAAGAGGAAGCTATGAATATAGAGAAATCCTTGGAAAAGTTTTCTCAAATATGAAAACTTCTCACATAAATGATTTAATGAAATGATTAAATTGAATCACATTAAAATGAGAATTTCACATATTTTTAAGATGAATTGAAAATATATCTGTGTGATAATGAATTAACTGAGAAGGTCTTTATTGAGATGATTCATACAATTTAAGAATCTCATATATCTTCCATCAATATTACGGTGTCTCATTTTTAAATTAATGGATATTATGAGACATTCATCTCTGTATGAGAATAAATAAAAAGTTTGTATTTCATTTAAAAATATGATTCATTTTTTTGAAGATAAATTATAATGGACTATTTTTTGTGATGTATTTGACTAATATATATTATACATAAGTGATCCATTCATTATGGAAATTGTAGAGAACCTCTATTAATGGAAAATAAGACCATACAGTGGTTATGATATTGAGAATTAAATAGTTGAAGAGTTATATACTAGAGGAAAATCAAGTGCATGATAATCATGTTTTTAAAATGAAGTGTCAATGGGAAGACAAAATGAATGTTGTCGATGATGAGAAAAATTTACTCATCATGATGTGACATGAATTGGAAATCATTTTTTTAATATCAAAGGGAAAATAATTAATAAATTCCATGAATGAATATGAAGATATAGTGAAATCATAGGAATATGATAGCAACTCTCAAAATCATATATTCCTTGAGTCAGAGGTAATGAATAAAAATATAGTGAACACTAAATATGAATTTTTACTAAATGATGTTATCCAAATGGATTCCAATTGTAATTCTAAAAATAATATTTTGTATAAAAAGAATAAATAATATTGATAGAATATCTTTTCATTATATAAAGATAAACATGTTTCAAGACAATTTAAATAGGTAACCATTCTTCCAAAAGTTTGTATTTTTACTAATACTATTTCATTTTCTGTTACATCTTCCAAATGTAATTATTTTCCAAATATTTGTGAATAAGACTAATTATGAATGCACCATATCATCCTAGGTGGATGTGAAGAAGATAGACAATTAATGATCCATATAATAAGAATAGATGAAGAATAAAATTATCCAAAATAAAAATTATTTAAAAACTATTAAAATAAAATCACAAATGAAAAAAAAGTTATTTTTTATATATTATTGGAGATATTGGAATATTTTCCATCATATCATTAATTTTTGGAATAATTATTCAATGCTCGGTAATTACATAACATCATCATTAAGGTGGATAACATTTTATGTGAAGATAAATCATGTACAATTGAAGATTAATTAATAGATTAAGATGAATCTATTTATCATGAATAGATATAAGTGTCCTGAATACCTCAGTGATTATTGCAAAATAAGTGGTCTTAGTATTGTTGAATGTTTGTGTGAACCAACATTGTACTATTCAAAAGATTATATGAATGAAAAATAGAAATTTAAGAGGAATAGAGGAATAGAGAAAAAAGTTTTTGTAGTATTAATTGTAGAGGAGAGTTAAGAAAAATATGAAGAAGTATACATCCAAGAGGAATGATGAAATAAATTTCACCCCAATAAAATGGATCTTCAACTATGAAATAAGATTACATACAATGAACCTTTTTCAAAGACTTCATAAACAATAATTCTAGTCGACAAAAGATAATAGAAAAAAATTAATAATGGAAACAAATAAAATTGAAGATTTGGTGAATGAAAAATGATATGAATATTTTGAATTTGATAATATTTTTTTCTACAAATGATAACCCTTTGATTATGATAGATAGGTGGTGAGTGTGAAAATGTCTAGGAATATTATTGAAAAATGCATGATATGGTTTTATGGACAAATAGAACATGTAATTAACAAAGGAAAAGAAATAATGGATTATTGCGTTGAAAATTATATTTTCATGAATGAGTTTACACACAAGGATAGGTATGAGCATATACTAAAAGACATCATTGTTATAAACTAAGAGGATCTATAATTTTCTAAGAAGTGTAAGGAGGAATAGAAGAATTTAAGACCACTACATTATATTCTAATGAACTAAAATACATATTAGATGTAAGATAATGAAAATAATAAGTCCAAATATCCCTTAAATGATTAAATTTTTTATGTAAATTAAGGATAAAGCCTGATGAGTTTTCATAAATCATGATTATAAATGGATGGATTTTCTAGATTAATAAGTAATTATCATCCATTCTACTGTAACTAAAAATAATTTAATAACTCCTTTATTCTTATGTATATTTTTTGTTTTGATAATGTAGTGTTGGGAATTGAAGGTGAGGCACATATTAAGGGTGAGTTTGGAAGATATGAGTGTGGTGAGAAAATTATACCACATCCAAGAGGATATCCATCATGGAGTTATTTTTTCAATGGGTGTTAAAATTGTTCTTATATATCATTCATTATGCAATACAATCATGATGAAGAAGATGGATGATGCTCATCCCTCTATGAGTAGGAAATATGAAAACTACCAGAGTTTAATATCTCAACTTTTATCACATAACATTTTATGTTCTGGTTATCTTTTTTTATGATTTTATATTCTGGAAATTGAAATGTGTCTTTAAATTGGTATGTTCTTATATATATATAAACAAAAATTCTGAATTAGAATCATAAAAAAATAATTTGTTGAAAAAATTAAAATTGATTGATATGGGGGAATTGCGTTATTTTATTTGAATGTTTTAATTACTTTGTTGATATAATTGTGGGAGATTAGTTGAGAATCATTTGAACACCCCCAAAAGAAGGTATTATATTTTGCATCACATTTCGAAAAATTTAAGGACAACTTTTTTTCTTAAATTGACCCCTTATATTTTCTATGCTAGGTTATCCCACATAGATATGCAGTTGATTAATTAAGTAATAATTGATTTAAGAAAGCTGAATATTTCCTTATCACAAGTACATCAATTTGAATTATTCTTATGTTAAATATGTTCTGAAATTAGGAGATTAAAGGAGATATGAGGAATGTTATAGTTGTTACATAATGAGAAAGAATGAATTAATTCTCTTACTTATATCATAGGTTTTATATCAACAATGGGTGAATAAAAAATTGATTTTGGAAGTGAAATGTGTGTTAAAAACATATACAATGAGGTATATTGAATAATAAAAACTGAATGAATTAATAATTATGTAGTATTTTTTGTAAATGCGTTTGTTTGTTGAAAATTAAATTTTATTGTTATTGATGTATGAAGATATACCATGGAATTTTTCTAGAGAATTATTATTTAAAAAGTATTAAAGGATGATTTGATTGTAAGATTATAATTACATAAAATAATATTAAATTTTTTCTAGATATGAAGAAATAATGATGATGATTGTAATCATTAGTCTGTTAATGAAATTTTAAAAAGTGGAGATGGATTGTATATTGATGATATTGGATACTTTAATATAAAATTATAGATTAATATTAGTAGACCACAAAAATATATGTCATTATATTTTTCATGTAATATATTTAAAGAATCTTTTAGCGTGTTATCCTATATGTTTATAATGACTACATTGTAAAGAATTTTTCTCTCATAATAAAAAATATATCCTTCCAACTTGCGAGGAATGGGATCTAGGTGCATCCACTTCTGATGTGGGAAATAATATAGACCATAATATGTTAATGGAATCACTACATCCAAGTGAATGTAGAAGATTCCCACAAAGAAGTGTATGGGATAAAGTGGTGCCTCTATGAGTGGAAGCACGATGGGGGAGAGTTTTGATATAGTGTGGGATCAAAATTTATTTTGAAAGGTATAGGTTACTCAAAATTTTCATACTACTAGTAGTATTTATATTATAAAGGATCACATGACCGAAGGAAGAATAGATGCGGGACTTGTGAATACTCATTAATATTTAAATTTCATTAAAAATACGGAAATATGTTGTTATAAGTGATATAATTAATTACATCCATTAGATATTAAATTTGGTTTTCTTCTTCTTTTTTCCTGTAGTACTACACATTTGAGGATTTTTCATATAGTTCTATCTAAAGATGCAGATTTGATTCTTTGCATCATTTGATGGTCTTGTTTATTATAAATATATAAATGCAACATGAAACATTGTTTTAATGAATCAAATTATGTTCAAATGAAGAAAATGTGTTCTGATATGTGATGAAGTTTTTTTTTATCATCACATGAATCCAGTCACAATGGAATATATCTATGAAACGAGTAGATTAGTGTGAATTTATGAACATTGAGTTAATGTGTATTTCACTTTAAATACCCCCATAATACTCTCATTTGTATTGTGAGAAAATTCAATATTAAATTTTTATTTTTGATGAAGAATAATTTTCATGGAAGTCCTATGATTTTGTGAGAGAAATAGAGAAGATGAAGTTCTTTGATATTGTAAAGTGAGTTCTATTCATCTATGTTATATGGCTTAATTAATGTTCACATGATTTGTTTTATTCCAAAATCCACTATAACATCCAAACTATTTTTTATTATGTATTTTGAAATATATATACAATTTTATAATGATAAGAAATTGTAATATTGTGAATACTAACATACTGAGCCTATTGATGATGAAGAACACCGTGGAACTATTGAAAAGAGAATTTGAGGTTTCTTAAGACAGAGTGGGTTCATATGTTCTGTGTGAAGAAAATGAAATGTATCATGGGATTAATTTTCTAGATGAAACCAAAGAGTTATAATGCATTTTTTTCATGCATGTAGGATATATAGAAGGTATTCAATGATTATAATTCATTAAAGGATAGATTCATGCATGATTGGTAGACCATCCATTATACGTAAGATGATATATATGAAGAAAAATGTAATGTGGGTGAAGTGTGAGAATTTTGTTGTCCTCACTAGATTTTTGATAATTGAGTGAACCATAATGTCTAAATCACACTCATTCATGTTTGTGCAAGGTTGACCAAATGTTCCTACAAAAAGGCAAAATGATATATACAATTTTCTTGTAGTTGCAGTACTATGTTCTTTTAAAAAGAAGGAAAAATATGTAAATAGTGTTTTGTATTTGTTATTATACAATAATTATGTAAACATATTGTGGAGTATTATATGTATTAATTATTTTATTGTTTTGATGACAACTACATGAATTAAGAATACCCAATTATCATATGATTAATTATTGAAAATACTGTTATATATGTATTTGCGTTAGATGAAGAAATATTTATCTATAAATAATTTAATATTAAAAGTTAATGTCTATTGAAGAATCCTCAATTACTCATTTTGAAATTACAGTGAGATGACGTGGATGTGATAACATCTTCTAATTCATGATATTTCAAACAGATGACTTGCATAAAAATTTCATGATGACGTTTACTGATTTATGAAAACATTCAGTTGATGTGAGAACGTGATGAATCATTTTATCTGAATGTCTGAGATGGAACATATTATTTTTGTAGTGGAAGCTCATATCTTGTGTGATATTTAATATTGTGTCACTATTGTGTATGGGAATAATTGTGGAATTATAGTATAAATAATACTGGTTCAATGTTAGTGTAAATAAAAATGGGTGGCTTTTAAAATAATTTTGGAAGTGATTCATATATACCCACCATGGTTTCAAATTTATTCCTAACCAACCCACCTATAATTGGTTATTAATTTCTAGTAGATAATATGCGTCTTGGAATCATATTCAACAGAATAAGGACATGGTCACTAATATCGGGGGAGAACCTCATAAATATAATGTGTTTTGGGATTAATTTACAATCTATATTTCATGTTGTATGATTTTCATTAAAAAAGGGAATATCAATTCACTCTAATTGGAATGAAGGTACTAATTAGAAAAGTTGGTGAAAGTGAATAAAATAATATCTAAAAAACATGTGTTCACAGATTCACCCTTGGTCTTAATATACCATCATTATCCACTAGTCACTTCCCATATGAGTCTAGAGTCATTACATGATGAAGAGAATTCATAAAATCATAGTCATGAAACTCAAATCCTGAATTTAAATATAACATCAATGCATTTTGGGAATGTGGAGAATAAACATTACATCATATTTAATATCCAATGCTAATGGTTGATAAATAAAAAAATAGTGTGATTTTGGTTAACCCCTCATGGATCATAAATTTTATATCATGAGATATAAACATTAACCAATTCATTGGAGAGATATATATTATTTGTTCCTCTCATCAACATCTTAACATATACATGAATTGGTTTTCCCCATTAATCATACAACATATAATCATCTTTCATCACATTTAACCCTAATATTAATGTGTCTGGGCTAAATATATAGAATTACCAAAGAATTAATGATATCTACAACTATTACAATACTCTTGAATTGAAATGGGGATGGGTATTGACAAAATAAAAAATTGGAATTGAAAATCATAGAATAATTTCAGAAGCATCACAAGTGAATACAATGGTTAATTTATGGGTTTAAAGCATGTAAAATTTTGAATTTCATTTCTTTTAATTTATAATGATAGTAAAGGGTAGTGTTAAAACATTATTTAATAGGAAAACAATTGAATCTAAAGATCTAAATAAAAAAATATTTGAATAAAGGGATCGGGGAAAAGATTCTTTTACCTTGTGGGGTGATACTAAAATCTATGGTAGATATTTCTATGAGTTTTTGAATGCCTTTGACGTTATTTATGGAGTTATAGGGAGAGTAAATTCATGTTTAATGTGGTTTTAGTGATGGGAATTGGGGCTTTGGTGGGTATATCATGAAAAATATAGTTGAATTGTTTAATAATTTCTAAATAGTCATTTTTTATCTATGTAATAATATAATAATGACAACAATCCTCTCGTGGGTTTTAACCATAGTGCCAACTAAATAAGAGTGGTTTCTAATATTTATCTATTTTATTAACATGGATCATTAAAATAACAACATTCAATATGTGGAAGTGATTCATGTTCATAAAGAATTGTTTTTTAAATCCATAAAATATGATATATGTTTTGAATTATTCATTATGGGTTAAAAAATTGATCATATAACATTAAAAATAAATTATTTAAATATAAACCCTATTTTTGGTTGATCGTTCCATTTTTAGTAATTATTAGATCAATGTTGTTTTATTATGAATTCATAATATGTACCATAAAATTATATAGTATTTCATTGTTACCCAAAAATACCATTATCATAGATAATTATGACAATTTCAGCATAGGTTAGTACAATGTATTGATTTTAAAAATTGCGATTGATATAAAAAATTATTTAAATTAGTATTGGTATTTACACTTTTAAATAAAAATCAATATTTTTTGACAAATAATTTTTTTTACAATAAATATTAATTTATTAACCGTATAAAAATTATGTGGGCCTTTAGAAAATTATATTTCCATTTATATGTAAATAAATATTATTTAATGAGAATATTTAATTATAATGAAATTTCAATTAAATTACCTTAGATTAATCTAAGGTATTGTTTAAATTAAAATTATAAATTTCCCAAAGATATGATATTTCATTTCATTATATCATAATCTATTTTTTATCAAACTCATTAATCATGTATTTATTTTTATATAAATTAATAATGAAAATGAATAAATATAATAATTAATTAAATAAATATAAAATATAATAAATCAAAATACTAGGGACCATATATATAAACAATAATTACCCCAGCGTACGCCCTAAGAGTATAGTGTTCCATAAAATTATGTTGTTATGGTTGTATGATAATCATGGTTTGGTTGGTGATATATACATGATTTACCTTATCTATTAATTTTTTCCTATTGAGTTTCAATTATCTAATGTCATCTTGGTCTGGGTAAAAAGATTATACCAGTGATTCCGTCACATTAATAAGCTTTGAAAAATGGGATACATAAGTTTTTTCCTAACATGTCAAAGACCACACATATTCCTTCTTTATAAATTATATTTTATAATAATATTTAATAAATAATAATTATAACAATCACTATAGAATGGAAATATTTAAACTGATTATGATGTCTTACGGTTTTTTAAGCTCTATAGATAAAATATTATTGTATTTTACAATGGATTAAAATTTCAAATAAAATATATTTAATGTATTTTATATAACTACAATACATAAAATTGAATTTATTCTTTCATAATGAAATTTAACTAATAATAGTGTAGGTCATTATATTCAATCCCATATCAAAAAAATTTCCCTTGAAATTTTATTTCTTACTTTACGAATGACGAGGGTACTTATTTTACTTCCCCTCTTTTGGTTCTCAATATGCCTCCCCAAAATTGTAGTTCATTCATAATAATTTTACTGTGTGAGATTTCAAATTTTTTAGAACACATTTCCAATAAAATACTATTTTTATTAGTTATACTCTCATTAATGACCATTCTTCGATGGTACCAACTCTCAGTTCAGTGCCTACCAGGTGTGTGGTATGTACATCCTTAAGAGAGGTACATAAAATTAATCTTGTACTTGAGATTGGTTAGGTGGGTGTTCCAGTAAATAGAACACATATTTGATATGATTAGTAATATAAAATGGGAAAACTTATATATTAATAATTCCCATATTCTCAAGCATTGTGAATTTATTTCACAGTGATTTGAGAATGAACACCATATATTGGATAAGAAACTATATATTTCGTTGATGATTGGATATGTTAATTTTATATCAGAAATTAAATGTTCATATAAATAATAATGGGTTGAACATTATCTATCAACTATTTGATAACATATGGCCCCAAAAACTTACTCTTTCATCCTTCAATGCAACATGTTTTGGTTTTGATCCTATTATAATACAATGACTCATAAGGTTAAACTAGAACTCAAAAAAATATTTGTATATAAGAGCTCAAATAGGACAAGGTGATGTTCACAACATCATTTTAAATCCATTAAAGAAGATATCAACATATCCAAAAGTGTTTAAATTTTTCTATTATACAGATAATCCATCTGATGGTGATAAAATATTGATATACCATGCTTCTGGAAGGCTTCCATAGATCCATGAGTTAAAATATATATCAATCTTGTATAATTTGGAGTGGTAACCCTTGAAATTATACAACCTATTTTATGTATATCATAAACATTTGTTCTATAGAAAAATTTACCATAATATCATGGAAATGCACAAAATTTTTAATGATATAGATATTCATATTCATATGAGTTATTTCCTTTAGTTATTCAATGGAGTCCAATGATAAAATCCCTGGTTATGTTTTCCCAGTTATATACGGGTTTGGTAAATGGTTTCAACATACAATTAGAATTCTATAATCCAACATTAACTTATTGGAAAATGAAATTTGGAGATACCAATTTTGAAATCTCACACTTCATATTACCCCACAAAATGATTTTCATCAGATACGTATAAAAATTAACTTTTCATATATTAATTGGGATGTATGAGTTATGCATGTCATTTGGATGTTCCTAGTTTAATTATCATTATTAAGGGTCCTATAGTGAAAAATGAATTTCATATAAAAAAATCTGGTCTTATTAGAATAATATTCAATCCATGATATTACAATCCATGCGATAATAATATATTTATTTTGTATTTGGAAAATTAGGTACATAAAAAAATTATAAGAGATCTATATCATGTCCCGCAATTTTATTCATAACTAGAACCAATTTTAGACATATCATACATAAACCCATTATACATTACATGGGTATAGGAAACATAATAAGGGATGTGATCTAATGTTGGGTAAGGGTATGACAGGAAGATATCAATGATCATAAAAATAGAAAATATGAATAAGGTTATAAACACATGATATTAACATTTTAAAACCAATCCCTAAAAATGATATATTATAATCATGATTCATTGAATAAGGTATGTAAGTTTTGAATACAATATAAATAAATGAATCGTTGAACATGATCTATGATAGTATAAATTTGTTACAAGACGTATTTATTTTATAAACACATAAGAATTGAATATAATTTCCTTAGTCATGGATCATTTCCAAGACTATCATATTGGATTCGTCCCTCTCCACATTCAATCATATATATTGTCATCGATCATTCCATGAAAATAAACATAAAACGAGTCCCTTATTGAATTGGAATAACTCCCCATTCTAGTTCTTATTATCAAATGAGAAATCTATATTTACAAATTGTATTTGGGTAATGTATCATTCTAGGCCCACTTATCACATAATCATAATTAGTTAATATGTGTGACATCTGATCATAAATATTTTATTATATATCACAAACCATGGAATGGAAATTAATTTCATAATCATCTCATCATTATAATCATAAAACATCCATAGAATCTATAAATATGTTATCATTATAAAATATCTATAGTAATGTATAAATATTATCAAACAAGATCATCATTGATGAAAATTCTATTAAATGGGCACATAGAATATTCTATGAGAAAAAATCCCGTTTAAACTTGATATATATGTTTTAAAAACTAAAAATTTCATAAAAACTATGGAAAATAGTTTTCAATAAAATAATCATTGAAAATTGTAATGGATGCCTATAAAATTGAGCATTAGTGACGATGGGAATTATGTTCATGTCTTGAACATAAAAAAAATTCCTTTATATTTGTAGTAAAATTTGAAATTAACTTTTTAAAAAAATGACTATAATGTTCGATTGAAAATTTTTTGTAAAACATTCAATCATACGTAAAAATGACAATAAAATTATTTTTTGAATACATTCTTCAAAAACATTGATACGGAAGATAAAAAATTACAACTGAAGAAATATATAATGTTAGTTTTCCATAAATTTAATATTTCATTCTCATACGTTCTTAATGATCAAAAAATAAAAGGAATGCATGTAATCTCTATAAACAACTGTAGTATTAGAAAATTAATATTATTTTGTAGATATTATTCTTGATAAACAATGAGTTTTTAAAATGAATCATTAAACTCAATTTTTATTTTATTTGAGTGTTTTCTAACCTCTTGTACATTTAATTGAAATTTTCTAAATTTCTATACAAAAATTCTGTATAATATATTAATATCATATATTATTCACTTATAAAATTTTAAAAATCAGTTATTAATTATCTTATTAAAATTAGAGTTTATGTGTGATGACTATTTCATTTTGGAAGAGAATTTCTAATCCGGAGTTTTATTCCTTCAATAATGATCCTAATTTATTCATGTATACATTTTTTATAATGATATAAATATCATATATAATAATTATATGTATATACATATTTATTCTCACCCATAAAAGAAAGGGATAGGAAAATGTATTACACCATTCATGGAGATGGTATTCTATACACAGACAAGAATTTTGTTCTCAATTTTAAATGGATGAAATTAATGAATGGTAAATAATATTTCACATGTATATAATTATTAATATTTCATATATACCAAATATCATCATTTAATATGACCTAATTACCATTCAAGAAAATTTAATAGAAAAATGAATCACATCACATTATGGAGTTGATGGTCCACATGTATTCATGAGAAATGTTGTCATTTCATAATAGTTAGGAAGTAAAGATGGTAGAGATGATATTATAAATCAACAAAAAAATAATTTACTAAATATAATTTATAAAATTAAATTACATCATAACAACCATATATGAAAGAAGTCGAGGGAAGATGAATTGTACCTCTATGTTGAGGTGGTAGTCCACTCGCTGGCATGACTGATAATTTCATTTCTAAATTGATATAATCGAGTTAAATATATATGTTTAAAAATTAATAATAAAATTAAGTATACCTAGGTTTTTTAAATTATTATTTTTTTATGAATACCACATATTTAAAGGATATATGAATATAATTAAATTGTAATTGTTTCGGTAAGACAATTACCTCTCATTCGTTAGACCACAACTTGATCCTTTATTGAGAATCCTTGTAAATGAAGTTCAGGAATATCAAATCAAAAAATACAATGATAGGGATGTTTGTAAGAAATTTTTGTAGGGCTCGGTTGTTCTAGAAGTCATAAAGTTGCGTAGATAATAAAAAGTTGGGATGTCCATTTATTAGTGGGTTAAAAGACACAACTGAAATTTAAAAAAATATAAAAATATAATAAATTCATTCTCAGTTGAAATCCTTTAAAAGATAATTATATTTAATATTTTTATTTTATCATGTATATATATTTTCTTAAATTAGGATTTAGATAGTATTATTTGTAATATTTACCCATATTAATTGGATTAAACCCTGATAAACTCATTTTAACCGTAACATTGGTGAAAAATGCTTATTATCGTTCTTATTTAGAATGAAAAAAATGAAATCAGAATAACTACCACAATTTTAAATTCTAGATCCAAATAATTAATATGTTTTATTAAATTTAATCTCTAACTTTGGAAAAATTAATTTTATAATAAACTAACAAAACATGATGGAAAATTATTTTCATAAAAAACTGTTTTCTTAGGTATAAAACATTTTTTAATGAAATAAAAGTAAAATTATTTCCAATGAACTGAATAGGAATAAATATTATATAAGTGAATTAAATATTACTTTTCAAACAATTTAAAAAAAAATTTATATTTTAATTTATCTAAAGGAAATGATAGTTTTTAATAAAAATAATTATTTTCCTATATTAATCAAAATATTATTCTATTAAAAATATTCTATAAAATATCTATAAAATATTTTGTAAATAATTTTTTCAAAAATTATGTATATTTTCTTAAAATAAAATTTATAAAATTCGAAGAAATTATTTATAATATTTTCTCCAAAAATAATAATAAAATGTTTCCTTCGAAAAATATATTTTTGAAACCTATAATTACTTTATTAACTGTTTTGTAATTATTGGGAAAAATATATTCATTTTATAAAAAAATTATATATTTTTTGAATATATTGGTATTTATATTCATACCACCAATTTTATATCTTTTTTATAAGGGTATAATAAATTATAGTACATTTTGGATGATGTTTGTGTGTGTTATAAGGCATCAAGGAAGATAAATTTATTTAAAATATATTTAGTATAGAATTACATGGTGTTACATTATACCCTCAAAATATGAAGATATCCATTTAAATTATATTATATTTATATAAAAATGTAGGGATTTATTTTTTTCATCACATCCTTGGGTTCCCATGTTGCTTCCTCAAATTTTGGAATCCTCTAGTGAACATTAACCAAGTGAATAGTTTTATTTGAATGAAAACTTTATCTACAAAAAAAATATTTCAATTGGTTGTTATTCATATGAAATATCATAACACAATGGTAATAAATATATGTTTATAACATGTGATGTATCTAGTTTGTTTCTCCTTATTATAGATGCATGGTTTAGATTACCAACATAAGTGAGGTCTAGCGAATGCACCTAGAGATAAATTACCTTCCCTAGTCAATCACAAATCTAAAAGGGGGAAATATATATTGGGGTTAAATTTACATTCATTCCAAATGCTCATATGATTATTCATTGGATAATTTAATATCAATTTCTTTTCACAAATATCAAATTCTGTATTTTAATGATTATTATCAACATAAATTTCAAACCAACTATGTGTATCCTTAATGTGATTATAAATGGATCTTATGTTTCATTCCATTTTTTCTGTGATATTAAGTACCAAGTTATTTATTTCACCAAATTCATACAATCATATTTAATTTCTAAAACTCATCCCATAACTTAAATCATAATGAGTTATCTGGATTCTTGATTGAATGTTATTGTGGTAAGAAAAATAAACCAGAGGATGATGTTGATCAAAAATAGATTTTAAATCCATATAAAAAGATATCACTATATCCTCTATTGTTTTAATGTTTTTATCATACTATACACATATCCAATCATGATAATAATTTGTAAAACAAAAATTTAAATAAGGATTTTTTTTATAAATTTTTTATAAAAACATGGTAAACCTCATATTCTGATCAAATACAATAGATTTGGGTACTCAATTTTACCTTACCACATCCTCAATGGATATTCTATAAAGATTCACAAGTGATAAATTTTTTTATATAGAAAAGAAGTGTGATTAATTCATAAGGTGATCAACTAAAACCCTAAAATAATTATGGTCTTTATAAATTTTGTAATGTCTGACAACAAAATCCATAGTGTTATTTTTCCCATTTATTTTATAGTATTGCAATATTTGTAATATACCCTGATTCTTTTCTCTCTCTATATAAACATGTATAAATTAAAAGAACCAACACACCTAATCTTCAATATCAATCTTCATTTTTTCCAAAAATAAATACTCATTCTAATATCTTAACATCCTCAAAATTCATTGATTGATAAAGAATGATTTACTATGAAATAAATCCATTAATTCATTCATCAGGTTCAAATGAATTTATAACCAAAAACCATTCCAAAACATTTTCATTCCATATCAATGCAGGATGAACCATGTGACGTTTATAAAATTCATTAGTTGTTCTATATATTCATTTTTTGACACCTTATTATTTACCTAGATTAATTGTAGAACAATCACATAATCCAGAAAAGATTTCCCCCCATACCTCGATCTTTCTAGATCTATCAATTGAAAATCCATAAATACTATATGTATAGTGATCCTCAATTTATATAAGATATTGCGATACTTTCAACTCAAAGCAAAAACACCTTTATTCCATCCCTAACTGTTAATGTATTGAGTCATCATATTCATTAATAATATCCAACCATGTTATCTGGAACATATTCGTCGCTTTATATATGAATTTATATTTCAAAATATTATGATCTGTATATATATCACACAATTATCCATAAATATATTTCCTCTATATCTTTAATGATAATATTACTGTATATAATTTTAAATTAGGAGTATTTTAAATATACTAATGAACCATATGTTTTTTTGAGGAATAAGTTATCACCATATCACATTACAAGAGACGCATCCTAGTCCACTCTATGATTCATCACTCTAAGTAAAAAATGATTTCCCACTAAAGGGTAGTGTATAAACAAGTGTATAGACTAATATTCTCTTTAGTTCCAAATAATATTCCATGAATTAAAATTTATAATGGAACTAGGATCCTTTAAATGTCAACTTGGTGATTTTATTGGAGAACAAAGTGAAATTTTCTATAGAGAATAATTAAAATCCCTCTAAAAATATTATTATATATCTCAGTCACTGTTGTTGGTATGTTCCAATGTTTAATAAATTCTATATTTGGTTGACACATAGATATACACGTGCAAGAGAATATGCGACTCAAAATTGATTTTTTGTAGCCAAAAATCTATCTTTATGAATTTATAATTGATATTTTTTTGGGACTAAAATACCATCCTAAATTATTCATCATGCTTTTCCATTTCTTTTTAATATATCTGATCATAATCTATAAATACTATTGAAAATGGATAAGGTTAATCTCCAATGAATATATTCATTAAATCAATAAATATAGAAGGAAAATTTGTATGTACCAAGAGCTTAAATATAAATTCACAGTGTCTTTTAAGGATTGTCTTCTTTGGTAAATCTACTTTCTGGAATCTCAATTGATGATATGCATAATGATCTTCAATTTTGGAAAAGTATTTGTCTTCATGAATATGTTTAAGAGGTTAATCCATATGGTGAAGTGGATACATATTCATGTTTTTGATCTTATCAAATTTCATATAATAAATGGTGAGTCACAAAAAGTCATCTTTATTCATAACTAACAAAAATATGCTAAAGCCTATGTGAGAAACATGGTTCAATAAATCCATTTTCAATATTCTCATAGAATTAATTATTAAATTAATATAACACATCAAGTCAATTCTATATGGAGTATTTGAAAGATTTCCACCACTAAGTATGCATTATATTGTGAACTAAAATTCAATATTATATGGAATACTTGTAATATATTAATAAAATACATAAAAAAAGTCCAAAAAATTTCAATCAATTCATTTTTATGTTTCTCTCAAACGTTTCGGAATAAGAAAACATTTTTAATAGTAATCAGGTCCCATAAAAATGATGTGATTTCCATTCAATGTTCATATTTGTAATTAAACTAAAATACAATCACTGGTTGGTTTCGAATATCAAACATGAATTCCAATCCTATTCAATTTAAAATGGAATTCTATAGAGAAACCCAATTTATTACAATGTTAAAATAAAATATTTCCATAGAGAGAATAATAAGATTTCTATGGTAAAAATTAGCACATAATATAATTGGACAAGAATTATATAATTTAGTTTCAATCAACGCGGTATTATATGTTTTCACATCTAATTCAATATGTAATATTTAGGATGGAATTTTTTTACCCTCAGAAAATTCAACCTATATAAGAGCTGGTAGATCTAGAATTAAAAAGACAATAGATATTATAGTGATAATTATAAGTGTACCTTTCACCACAAATTTATTATACCCAAAATTGAAAATATTTATCATGTGAGGCATACTATTTTTTATATAATTAATAGATTTTTAATAATAACCAACATAAATATCCTTATAATTTAATAACTTTGTTTCAAAATTCCCATACTCATTCAATACGAAACACCAGAGTGTGGGTGGTTCATTCTATAGATCTTTCTCTCTATTCACATCATTATTTTACATCTTCCCATTATATTGAATTCATTTATGTGATCTTAAATTAAATAATTTTATCTTTTACCAGTTCCATTATCATAATTCACTCTATATTTTATGCTACACATTGAGAGTGAATGAAATGTCATCTTCTTCTCTCCATGTATTTTATATTTTTCTCTAAATTGCATTATTGTACTCTAATAAAAAACATGAGATTGGTGGGTAACTATCATCCTCATATACACCTTTATAGAACATAGAATGATTTCATTATAGCTACTATATCCCTTTAGGTATGACCCATATCAACGAACCAGTTTTATTTCCTTGAAGAATAGATCAACCATACATTCTGGATTGATCATAACACTAACATATTTTCTCACAAGACATGTACATGTTTTAAAATATTCTATAATAGATTCATAATAAATTTTTCGTAGCTCAAGGTATTAATTATACCTTTTCATATGAGAAAATTAATTATTTTAAAATAAGTTACTAAACTCATTTCACGCCATGGATTAGATTTCATTCAATTATCTCAGGTTCTTGACCATAGTCCATTATTTTCCTACTTCACATTACAAATGATAAACATCTAGTATAACTTTTTAATGATTTGAACACTATAAAATTGAAAATATATTTTCAATTGTACAAGTACCTTTATAATCAACTATGGTATCTACATAACCACTACTATATGGTGGAAGTTTCACCATGAGGTACTAAACAGAATAGTATTCCATTCGATTCTAATTTGGAAGCTCATCATGAGTAAGGTATTAAGAAGGTTGTGTTAGAATATAAAATATATTCATTATTGTCACACCAAAAAAATAATTTTTGTTTGGATGAAAACCATGGGATTATCCATAACATTCTGTATAAAAATGATTCCTTTGAGTTCCATCTATTAACTAAAAAAAGTAAACTGTAAGAAATAATAATCAGAGTGAGAAACCTAATAATAATGCACAATAATTTATTAGATTTATAAATCATAAAACCTTCTTCTCATTCAATTAAATCATATTTTTATCCAATTTAATTCATGTTAATCATCTACTAAAATCATTTATTGAGATTCGGTTTTTTCCTTGTATGACTTTTGAATATTTCTACATATGATTCCAGAGTTAGGCGCAAAGACAGCCTGCAATTCCGAGGCTCGGTGTGCTTGGAATAAATTTTATAAAAATGTCAAGTGTTTTTATACTATCTACGTGGCATGGTTTTTTTTCTCCTAAATGGTAGCACGAATCGGAAATCAGAGTGCATGGTTGCGTCCAGAGCGTGTCGTTTACCGTATGCGGGGTGTAAAAGTTGCGGGCGTGGGCCTGCTGTGAGAGATGTCATCCAGGGGAAAAATCCTCATTTTTAAAATAATGACTTAGTGATTTTTTTATCACTGGAACTCTTTTCGAATAACATTCGAATGAAGCCTTGGAATAGAAATCAGAGACTTCCGTTGAGTTCGATATGGGGCGTTTTACCTTGGCATGACATAAAATGAGAGGGTGCGGTGAATTCAGATTCTATGCTGAGTGGGATCCCTATAAATAGAGGGTAGTTGTTTAGGGTTAAGGGAGAACTCTAATTCACTCTCTCTCTCTCTCTCTAACACCCAGGCTCCCTCTCTCTCTCTATCTCTCTCAACCATTCCTCATCGTTCTTCACTGAATCGAGGAGCGAACTACAGTGGATCAAGGCGGGATCACAGCGGAGACGTCGCCAACGTCGAACGGATGGATCGAGGTAGGATTCTTTTTAAATTTCACACCGTCTTTGATTTCATAATTTTTTATCATCAAATTTTTTTGTTTTAGTTTTATAATTTTAGAATTGGGGTGTTGGACGAATGAACACGGCCAATTCCCATGTACCATTTTAATTCTCATTCTTGGGCGTTCTTTATCCAAATTACCGGACGTTCCAATCTTTTTCGGATTGACGATTGGGGGAAGGTGCTAAAAAGGCATCCCCCCCCAGAGGATTTTGAATACTTCATCGGATTTGGAATCAGGTCACCAGAGCGGTGACGACGGCCGTCAGAAGCCCCAGCTCTGGCAAGGGCGGTGGTCAGAGGTCGGGCGTCAGGCACCGGGTGTGGCCAGGGGGTTTGGACGTGGTGGCGACGTCAGGTGCAGCTGGTGCGGTGTGGCAGAATCCGATGGAGGATCCGAGAAGGGTGGAGGTGTTCAGCAGAGGAGCCGAGCAGGCCCGGGCGGCTGCGATATAACGACCCATACTTTAAATACGTGTTTAATACTTCAAAATTAAAGAATACTTATTACAACATATAACAAAACCATGAAAGGACCGTATAGGTATAGTGTCTTTAGAAACTTGGAAACATAAACAACTGGTTCATAAAGCGTCTACACTATCTCCCATTTATTTCATCATATCTATAGTCCCTTTTGGCATATCGTACTTAATAACCTTATTCCTGACCTGGGGAAAGAAAACATACAAAAGGGTGAGCTCAAATGCTCAGTAAGGGTAATCAAAAGAAATATCAAATACATCATATTCATAAGAACATAACATTTTGGAAATCGTAACCTGCAAAAGAGAGCATAATTTCATAACATGGGATAAATCATAGTAGTGAAATGAAATCCCAATAATCATAACATAAAACATGAAACTTTGTGTCATACAAACATAATCATAGAGAATCATTTCTTATTAGTCAAGACTCATTGCCAAGACTATCTTAGTGGAAGAAGTCCATTTCTGAACAGAGTTCACTCCTCGTTTTAGTCATGTTTTACGGAACCAGTTTAACCTGCCGTTCCAGCCATGTCTATCTCATGAGATATAAAATCATTACCCAATTAATTGGAGGGAGAAATAGGTCCCACCCATCTTATAATTATATCATTCTTATGTGTGCCACAAAATCATAAATCATACATCATTGCATAACTCATGTAATAAAAATGGGATTCTTAAACAACATGACATCATAAAATAATTCATTTAAGATAAAGGAATTCATAAAAATAATTCCATCACAACATAATCAAATCAATATAATAATAGGGATAGAAATAGAACCCTATATTATCTTAGATGGAAAATAATATTGATAAAACACTTGAACTCCATTCTTGAGGAAAATATCATTTCTACTTCAAAAACATTTTCCTTTCTTAACATGTCATACAATTTTAAACTAAAAGATGGTTATTAAAAATAAACATGAAAACTTGTAAAGTAAACTTCTTGGAAATAATGTTTTAAAAATCCATTCATGCCGTATAAGTTATAAAAAACATTCTTCTTGTACTTTTGTCAGAAAATTCAAAAAGTACCTCGTACGAAAAACGACAAAAGATTCCATTTATATATTTTACTAAAAACTCACTGAAGGGTAAAATTGGATTCAAAAAATTGTAGGTGGATGGAAACAGTATTACAAATTGAGGAAACAAGTATGTGTATGATAAAATACACCCCAGTAAATACCAAAGTATAAACAATCTCGGATAAAATGAGATTGTGATATTTTCCCTTACCTTAGGTCTGATATGCTTCGTAAGTGTCCGAACCTCCTATATAATGATTTAAATAATTTTATTGACTTATTCTAGAATCATAATTATTTTTTATATTTCATATATGGTCATATTCTTATCTTCTTATTAGTAATATTTCATTACTACTAGTTATTCGGGTGTTTCTTACTATTTGTTCTTATGCGCGTTTTGTCTAATAAATTCTTATTTTTCTTTTTAGGTTATAGATAACTCATTTCTAGAATGGTATTCGTGTAATATATATCATATTAATTCACTCAATTCATTTATATAATCATTATGCAATGAAGATCATGTATAATGAGTCGCATCACATTGTGGAGACGGTATTCTGTACGTACGCACGAGTGATGATATCGTTCCCATGATCGTGGAATTGTATTGGAGGGTATGTATAAAATTTTAGAATCAATATCACTTTAAAATAATCATATATAGTTATTATTTACACCATTATACCTATCTGAGTGAGGTGGTTCTGGAAAATAGATCACATCAAGGCGTGGAGACGGTATTCCGTACGTACGCACGCGTGGTGATTTCATTTTCCGTAGGATGGATAGATGGTGAAATAGGGTTATTTCATACTTATTATAACATATATTTATATGAGTGATACTGATGTTATTACTTCATAATGTAACAACTAAAGAATAAGTGGAAGAAGAAATAAATATGAAAGAATCGGAAAAGGGCATTACCTCTTCTTTGAAGCGCCTCTTTGAGACCTCCTCTTAGGGCACTAAAATTGGTCATTGAAGAATACCAGGACCTCTAGGATTTTTCTAGGGAAGTGGAGAGGAGATATTGGCAGGTTTTGGCCGAGCATGAAGGCTTAAAGTGGTGTGAGGAAGAGAGGGAGGAGGTGCCCTTTTATAAGGGAGGAGAGGGGCACCATTGGAGTAACTAAAAATATTATTTTATTATAAAGTAAAATTCGGTTTTTAATAGCTCTAAATTAATATATTTCGAAGATGAGTTAGGGATGGATCGAAATCCTCTCATCCAATAGAATTTAGACAAGTTTAGGTTATTATATTAACTTAATCTTTTAGTTTTAACTCTTAGTTAATTATATTGACATTTACCATGTCACTTTGTATTTTTATATTATATAGATAATAAACTTACCATATACATCCAAGAGACCCCAAAGTGGTCCATTAATGACACACCTATCATGATATAAGTATCTTGGACGAGCCATAGATTTTTAGGAATATAATAACAATTAATAATATAATATTTTTTTTTGAAAACTATTTTGTGTCAATTTTGACACTATTTGGTAATATATTTTTCTGAAAATCATAACAGAATGATTAGTTCGAAAAAAATTAATTAAATCAATACTAACATGTCATATTAACATATAAAATAATTGGAATTCATAAAAAGTCTCAAATTACATTTATTTGGGTATTTATAACATCAATTATGTCAATATTTCTTTAATAAGATAATTACAGCATCATCATTGTATCATAAATAAATTAAATTATTTTGAGTCTAAAAATTACAAATAAAATACCATTATGATGGAAATATTTTTATCTTTCTAATGAATATTTATAGTAGAATTTATCTTTTTTATAACCCTATATTAAAAATTCGTCAGTTATTAAACTTTGATTTTAACTATTTTAACCGTTCTTTAAATTAATTGATAATAAATGTCCTAATATAATCCATGTGGGCCTAAATGATCATATTTTATTCCTAAGGTTGTTTTTGGTGGAATTACACTTATCTAATAGAATTAGAACATGTGTTAGGGTAATAATAATATCATTTTTACCCTTAATTACCCTATTTACTTTTAAACGTGGTAAAAAAAAGTAAAAAGTTACTATTCACCAAAAATTATTTTCATCCCATTGAACCACATTTTAGTCCTTCATATTAACCGTGTCTCTCGGATTTTCGAAATTCCACTCACAGAAGCGGTAAAATTATGTTTTATGAAAAAATTTAGTATTTTTAACTACCACTTAGTGGTTTCACTATTCATCAAAAAATGAAAGTTTCCAGAAAAATACCAAAAATTAGGCCTATGATATATTTGATATTATGAATTCAAAAATTATGTTTATTTTACCAAATTCAAAACATATCAGTTACATTAACTAATTTAAAAATTAATTCCCGTCGTCAAGACAAATAGCGTGTTTTTAAGAGATAATAACTATCAAAATATTGACACTTGTTTATGTCTGGTTTAAATGTTAAATTACATCCAATGAACAATGTTGTATTAAATTGTAAAAATATATTATAAATATACTTTAAAACCACTAAAATTAATAATTTATCACTATTAATTATTTCGATTAAAAAAGTTGTTTTTAATTAAAATTTACTAATTTTCACTATTCATCAGAATATGAAAGTTATCCGAAAAGTAGCAAAATTTCACCCTAAGCTAATTTCGATATTCTAAATCCAAGAATGAAGTTCATTTTGAAAAATAAAATTTACAAAATTTCAAAAAGTGGTTATTACTATTCATAACGGCTAGTTATAATAATATTTTAATAGCATATCGTTGTTTAGTGAAACTCGGTATTGCGTACGACGCAAGCTATCGAGGAAGGCCGCGGTTGCGTGTAAAGAAAGACAAGATAGTGTTCTGTGTAGTGAAATATTCCTTTGATGATTTATATAACATAAAAACAAAATATTTCTCATAAAAGTCATGGGTGTTACATTCTACCCCCCTTAAAATGAATTTCACCCTCGAAATTCATCACTTTGTAACAAAAAGATGAGGATACCTCCCCCTCATCATATCCTCAAGCTCCCATGTAGCTTCTTCTAATTGGTGGTTCTTCCATAAAAATTTCACAAAGCGAGTGGTCTTGTTTCATAGGAGTGTTTCACTACGATCCAGAATCTCTATCGGCTATTCTTCATAAGAAAGATCTTGCTCCAGCGGTACAACTTCTGAGATGAGTACATGTGAAGGATCAGGTATGTACTTTCTCAGGAGAGATACATGGAACAGATCGTGAACTTGAGAGAGATTCAGTGGAAGCGCCAATCGGTAAGCTACCTTTCCAACACGATCTAGTATTTCAAAAGGACTGATATATCTAGGGCTCAACTTCCCCTTCCTTCCAAATCTCATGACCCTCTTCCAGGGAGATATTCGTAAGAACACATAATCACCCACTTCAAACTAGAGGTCTTTTCTTCGGTTATCAGCATAACTTTTATGTCAACTCTAAGCTTCTCTTATGTGTTGTTGAATAGATCGTACCTTTTCGGCCATCTCATCAACAAGATCAGGTCCTAATAGCTTTCATTCCCCAACTTCATCCCAGTAAGTTGGAGTCCTGCAATTCATTCCATAGAGAGATTCATAAGGAGCCATCTAAATACTGGAGTGAAAGCTATTATTATAAGAAAATTCCACCAAAGGTTGGTGTTGATCCCAACCACCTTTGAAATCCATAGAGAAATAGCTCGACATATCTTCTAGAGTTTGAATTGTTCTCTCAGACTGACCATCTGTCTGAGGATGATGAGTAGTGCTGAAACTCAACTCTGTATCCAGAGTATGCTGAAGACTTCGCCATAACAACTAGGTAAATCTGGGATCCTGATCACATATAATAGAAAGTGGTACTCCAGGCAATCTTACCACTTCCTTTACATATATCCTGGCAAGCTGATTTAGAGAGAAATTCTCTCTAATGGAAATGAAGTGTGAAGACTTTGTAAGACGATCAACTATGATCCAGATAGAATTATTTCCTTTGGATGTTTTAGGAAGTCATGTGACAAAGTCCATAATGATGTTTTCCCATTTCCATTCGGGTATGGGTAATGGTTGTAGCATCCCCTTAGACTTCTGTCTCTCAGCTTTAACTTGCTGACAAACCAAGCATCGTGAGACATATTCAGCAACATCTCTTTTCATGCCATCCCACCAGAAGTACTCTTTCAGGTCCCTATACATCTTCGTGCTTCCAGGATTAATAGAGAATGAAGAACTATGAGCCTCATCCAAAAGCTCATTCTTTAATTATGGGATGGGAGGAACACAAACCCGATTCCCGACCTTTATTATCCCATCAAAATCAAGGTTGAATTCAGGAATATTTATCACCTTCTTTTGTAACTCAACATCTTCTTTCTGTGCCTCTTTAATCTTCACATGTATAGATGGTTGAACATTCATTTGAGAAAGATACGATTTCCCCCCTTCCATTATAATTCCAAGATCCATCCTTTTTAAATCCATAAATATTGGATCTTTTGTGATCCTCATCATGGATAAGCTAGCATGGTCTTGTCGACTTAATGCATCTGCCACCTTGTTTGCTTTCCCAAGGTGGTAATGAATTGAGAAGTCGTAATCCTTAATCAGCTCCAACCATCTTCTTTGGCACATATTCAGCTCCTTTTGTGTGAAAATATACTTTAAACTTGTATGATCAGTATAAATGTCACACCTTTCTCCATAAATATAATTCCTCCAAATATTTAATGCAAATATTACCGCAGCTAACTCCAAATCATGTGTTGGGTAATTTTGCTAATGGATTTTCAACTTTCGTGATGCATAAGCTATCACCATATCATTTTTCATAATAACAAACCCCAGCCCCTTCTTGGATGCATCACTGTAGATCACAAACCATTCTCCACTACAAGGCAGTGTGAGCACAGGGGCACTGGATAACCTTCTTTTCAACTCCTTGAAATTATCTTCACATTCCTCCATCCAAACAAACTTTATTCCTTTCTGAGTAAACCTGGTGATTGGATTAGATAATCGTGAAAAATCCTTCACAAAACGTTGATAATATCTATCCAAACCAAGAAAACTTCGGATCTCAGTTACTGTTGTTGGTCTCGACCATCTTTCGATAACCTCTGTTTTTGCTAGATCCACAGATATCCCCTCTTTTGAGATTATGTGACCCAAAAATGAAACTTTTTGAAGCCAAAATTCACACTTGGTAAATTTGGAATAAAGATTCTCCTTTCTCGGGGTCTTCAATATAATTCTCAAGTGATCTTAATGTTCTTCCTTTTTCTTTGAATAGACAAGAATATCGTCTCTAAAGACTACCACAAAATGATCAAGATAGTCTCTAAAGACTCTATTAATTAGATCCATGAAGATAGCAGGGGCATTAGTAAGACCAAATGGCATCACTATAAATTTATAGTGTCCATACATTGTAAGGAAAGTCGTCTTTGGTATATCCTCCCTTTTGACCCTTAATTGATGATACCCTGAATGAAGATCAATCTTGGAAAAGTATTGAGCTCTGCGTAGTTGGTCAAATAAGTCATCAATCCATGGGAGAGGATATTTGTTCTTGATAGTGATCTTGTTAGGTTATCAATAATCAATAAAGATTCTCATTGATCCATCTTTCTTCTTAACAAATAGAACAGGTTCTCCCCAAGGTGACACACTGGGGCGTATGAATCTCTTATCAAGATTATCTTGGAGTTTCTTATTCAATTCCTGCAACTCAATTGGGGTCATTCTATAAGGTTTCTTTGAAATAGGAAAAGCACCCGGTACGAGTTCTATTGAAAACTCAACTTCAAGATTTGGTGGAAGACCCGGCAATTCCTTCGAAAAGACATCATAAAACTCTCGTACAATGGTCATATTCTTAATGGTGAGTTTCTGGCCAACCATTTGAGATAAATAACCTTCATTCAGTAGAATCAAGACCCATAATATGGGAGAAATTTCCACTGGAAGGTTATGTTCATACTTGCATCGATAGACGATCATAGATTGATCTGGAATATGAAATGTGACTTACCTTATTTGGAAATTAATATGATCTCCATATAATGAAAGCCAATCCATGCCAAGAATCACATCAAATTCCACTGTAGGAAGGATCACAAGATTTTTAGGAAGCACATTCCCAAAAACATCAATCGGGGAAGAAATATAAACATATGATGCGACTATTGTTCCATTAGGTGTTGTCACAGCTAACTCAACATCTAACTGTTGAGGTAATATGGTGATACCCTTAGAAAAGTCATCAGAAATAAAAGAGTGGGTGGATCCAGAATCAAATAAAACATTTTCTACTTTAGAGTGGATGGTAAGTGTACCTTTCACCACATCGTTATCGTACTCCACATCGCTGATAGAAATTTCATGTGACTTTCCTTTCTCTTTAGCCTTAAGATTTTGGTGATGTCGATCATCATCAACAACCCTTGGATTAGGGAAATTATTGGCATAATGCCCCATCTCTTTGTACCTGAAACATTGAAGTGTAGTAGGTTCATTTTGTGTGTCCCTTCATTATTTTGCATCATTAGACATCTTCTTCCCATCATTGCAGCATTCAAATGCCCGATGGCCTTCCTTTCCACATTTGAAACATTTACTTGTCCCTTTAAGACAACTCCCTTAATGTTTCTTTCCACACTTTGAGCATAAGGGGAAGCTCATCTTTTTTTCAGTGTGCTCTTTAGATTTTCCTTTGAATTTCATTTTCCTCTTCTTAACAAACCCATATGACTGATGGGTTCCTCCAATCTCCATATCAACTTTGAGAGCACATCGAACGATTTCCTCATAGCTATTGGATTCCCTTATGGCTAAGGCCCTTCCAAGACTTGGTTTTAAGCCACTAAAGAATCGATCGATCTTACTCTCAGGTTGGATAATAATACCAGAAGCGTACCTTGAAAGTCTTGTAAAATTTGATTCATAGGTACCAACAGAATCATCATCCTTTTGCTTCAGTTCAAGAAATTCTTTCTCCATCTATGTTCGGAGAATACGAGGGATGTACTTATTGAAAAATATGTTCTTGAACTCGTCTCATTCCATGGACTCAATTTCATCCCTTTGCCTCGTATTCTTAATAAGATTCCACCATTGATCAACATCTCCTTCCAAACGATACACTGCTAGGATGACTTTATCATGTTCAGAACATTGAAGAACTAAAAATATCTTTTCAGTAGTACTAATCCATTGTTCAGAAACTAATGGATCGGTAGACCCACTGAAAGAAGGTGCACACTTCCTCATGAAGGATTCAATAGAAGTTTGCTCCATCCTTTTCTCATTTGGAAGTCCTGCATGATTCATAGCTTGAGAAAGTTGTGTGAGCATGGCTACAAGATTTTTCATTCCAGCTCCCATAACGTTTGGTTGCTTAGGGGTAAAATCATTGCATTTCCCGTCACATTCCACATTAACACAGTTCCTTCGGGTTCCAGCCAATGTCTAAAATGAAGAAGAATAATGTGAGAAACACTAATTATAATAGGAAAACCACATAATAAAGAATAAAATTTCACACTTAAGGTCTTATACTAGGTTATTCATGGTCATTTCTAAAACACTATGATTGTGTTCTATGCTTAGAATTATCCTTAGGGTTCTTACTAAGGCTTTCATATCCTAGTTTCCAAAGGATGACTATACCATTCCTCTAATACCAACTATAACGACCCATACATTACATACATGGTTAATACTTCAAAATTGAAGCATACTTATTACAACATATAACAAAACCATGAAAGGCTCGTATAGGTATAGTGTCTTTAGAAACTGGGAAACATAAAAAACTGGTTCATAAAGTGTCTACACTTTCTCCCATTTATTTCATCATATCTGTAGTCCCTTTTGGCATATCATACTTAATAGCATTCTTCCTGACCTGCGGAAAGAAAACATACAAAAGGGTGAGCTCAAATGCTCAGTAAGGGTAAACAAAAGAAATATCAATCACATCATATTCATAAGAACATAACATTTTGGAAATCTTAACCTACAAAATAGATCATAATTTCATAACATGGGATAAATCATAGTAGTGAAATGAAATCCCAATAATCATAACATAAAACATGAAACTTTGTGGCATACACACATAATCATAGAGAATCATTTCTTATTATTCAATACTCATTGCCAAGACTATCTTAGTGGACAAAGTCCATTTCTGATCCGAGTTCACTCCTCGTTTCAGTCTTTTTTTACTGAACCGGTTTAACCTGCCGTTCCATCCATGTCTATCTCGTGAGATATAAAATCATTACCCATTGAATTGGTTGGAGATATAGGTCCCATCCATATCATAATGATATCATTCTTATGTGTGCCACAAAATCATAAATCATACATCATTGCCTAACCCATGTAATAAAAATGGGATTCTTAAACAACATGACATCATAAACCAATTCATATAAGATAATGGAATTAATAAAAATAATTCCATCACAACATAATCAAATCAATTTAATAATAGGGATATAAACCAAACCCTATATTATATTATATGGAAAATAATATTGATAAAACACTTGAACTCCATTCTTGAGCAAAATATCCTTTCCACTTCAAAAACTTTTTTATTTCTTAACATGTCTTACAATTTTAAACTAAAAGAAGTTTATTAAAAATAAACTTGAACACTTGTAAAGGTAGCTTCTTCGAAATAATGTCTTAAAAATCCATTCATGCCGTATAAGTTAAAAAAACAATCTTCTCGTACTTTTGTCGGAAAAGTCAAAAAGTACCTCGTATGAAAAATGACAAAAGATTCCTTTTATATCTTTTACTAAAAACTAAATGAAGGGTAAAATTGGATTTAAACAATTGTAGGTGGATGGAAACAATATTACATATTTGGGAAACATGGATGTGGATGATAAAATACACCCCAGTAAATACCAAAGTATATACAATCTCAGATAAAATGAGATTGTGATATTTTCCCTTACCTTAGGTCTGATTTGTTTCGTAAGTGTCTGAAACTCCTGTATAAAGATTTAAATAATGCTATTGACTTATTCCAGAGTCATACATATTTTTATGATATCATATATGGTCATATTCTTAGCTTCATATTAGTAATATTTCATTACTACTTGTTATTTGGGTGTTTATTACTTTTTGTTCTTATGCGCGTTTTGTCGAATAAATTATTATTTTTCTTTTTAGGTTATAGATACCACATTTCCAGAATGGTATTAGTGTAATATATATCATATTAATTCACTCAATTCATTTAAATTATCATTATTCAATGAAGATCATGTATAACGAGTTGCATCACATCGTGGGGACGGTATTCCGTACGTACGCACGAGCGATGATATCATTCCCATGATCGTGGAATTGTATTGGAGTGTATGTATACTATTTCATAATAAATATCACTTTAAAATAATCATATATAGTTATTATTTACACCATTATAAGTAAGGTGGTGGTGGAAAATAGATTACACCACGGCGTGGAGACGGTATTCCGTACGTACGCACGCGAGGTGATTTCATTTTCCGTAGGATGGATAGATGGTAAAATAGGGTTGTTTCATACTTATAATAACATATAAGTATATCAGTGATACTGATTTTAATACTTCATAATGAAACTACTAAATAAGAAGGGGAAGAAGAAATAAAGATGAAAGAATCGGTAACGGGCATTACCTCTTCTTTGAAGCGCCTCTTTGAGACCTCCTCTTAGGGCACTAAAATTGGTCTTTGAAGACGAACAGGACCTCTAGGATGTTTCTAGGGAAGTGGAGGGGAGATATTTGCAGGGGTTGTCCGAGCTTGAAATCTCAAAGTGGTGTGTGGAAGAGATGAAGGATGTGCCCTTTTATAAGGGAGGAGAGGGGCACCTTTGGAATAACGAAAAATATTATTTTATTATAAAGTCAACTTGGGTTTTTAATAGCTCAAAATTGATATATTTAAAATCAAAGGTGGGGATGGGTCGAAATAAACTCATCCAATATAATTTAGACAAGTTTAGGTCGTTATATTAACCTTATCTTTTAGTTTTAACTCTTATTTAATTAGATTCACATTTACCATGTCACTTTGTATTTTTATATTATATAGTTAATAAACATACCATATAAATCCAAGAGACCCACAAGTGGTCCATTAATGATACACCTATCATGATATAAGTATATTGGCATAACCTTAGATATTTTGGAATATAATAACAATTAATAATATAATATTTGTTTTAATAACTATTTTATGTCAATTTTGACACTATTTGGTAATTGATTTTTGTGAAAATCATAACAGAATTATTGGTTCTAAAAAAATTAATTAAAACAATACTAACATGTCTTATTAATAGGAAAATTATTGTAATTCATAAAAAGTCTCAAATTACATTTATTTGGGTATTTATAACATCAATTATGTCAATATTTCAATTATAAGATAATTAATGCATAATGATTGTATCATAAATAAATTAAATTATTTTAAGTTTAAAAATTAAAAATAAAATACCATTATGTTGGAAATATTTTTATCTTTCTAATGAATATTTATAGTAGAATTTATCTTATGTATAGCCCTATATTAAAAATTATTTAGTTATTAAACTTTGATTTTAACTATTTTAACCTTTTTTTAAATAAAATTATAATAAATGTCCTAATCTAATCCAAGTGGGCCTAAATGGTCATATTTTATTCCTAAGGTTGTTTTTGGTCGAATTACACTTATCCAATATAATTAGGACATGTTTTAGGGTAATAATAATATCATTTGTACCCATAACTACCATATTTACTTTTAACCGTGGTAAAAAAAGTAAAAAGTTGCTATTCACCAAAAATTATTTTCATCTCATTGAACCACATTTTAGTCTTTGATATTAACCGTGTCTCTCTGATTTTCGATATTCCACTCACAGAAGTGGTAAATTTATGTTTTATGAAAAAATTCAGTTTTTTTAACTACCACTAAGTAGTTTCACTATTCATCAAAAATGAAAGTGTCCAGAAAAATACCAAAAATTAGGCCTAAGCTATATTTGATATTATGAATTCAAAAATGATGTTTATTTTACCAAATTCAAAACATATCAGTTACATTAACTAATTTAAAAATTTATTCCCGTCGTCAAGACAAATAGCGTGTTTTTAAGAGATAATAACTATCAAAAGATTGACACTTGTTTATGTCTGGTTTAAATGTGAAATTACATCCAATGAACAAAATTGTATTAAATTGTAAAAATATATTCTAAATATACTTTAAAACCACTCAAATTAATAATTTATCACTATTAATTATTTCGATCAAAAAAGTTGTTTTTAATTAAAATTTAATAATTTTCACTATTCATAAGAATATGAAAGTTATCCGAAAAGCACCAAAATTTCACCCTAAGCTAATTTCGATATTCCGAATCCAAAATTGACGTTCATTTTAAAAAATAAAATTTACAATGGTTATTACTATTCATAACGGCAAGTTTTAATAATATTTTAATAGCATATCGTTGTTTAGTGAAACTCGGTATTGCGTACAACGCAAGCTATTGAGGAAGGAGACTGTTGCGTGTAAAGAAAGCCAAGATAGTGTTGTGTGTAGTGAAAGATTCCTTTTATGATTTATATAACATAAAAACAAAATATTTCTCATAAAAGTCTCGGGTGTTACAGGCGACGTTCGGTGGGCCGGCGTAAGAAGGTTGCGGCGTCAGCGGTGAGCAGGGGGCGCGGGGCTTCATCGGAGTGCCGGAGTGGGGGATCCAAGAGGCGCTATGGGAAGTAGGTTCCATGGCGGTGTGCTCCATAGGATAGAGGTGAGGGTGTTGCCCTTGAGCTGTCTTGCTCTGGAGGAACCCTGAGGCGTTGACCATGGGGGTGCGTCGTGGACAACGACCGACAAAGTGGGGGTCCTGCTGGCGCGGCGTAGAGACCGGCCAAAGGTCTGTCTGCTAGGGAGAACCGGACCCTAGGTGTCTGGTGTGACTAGAGAAGGCCACAACGAGTCGGGCTGGACCTGCGGCTGGGCCACGGGTCGACGCTTCGGACCGTGCTGGCCAGGGTGAATCGCCCCGGTTGGCCCCCCTAGCGTTCGGGGGGGGGGGGATTTCTAAACAGCGCATCTATTTGCCGCATCTTCTACAACTGTAGGTCCGTGTCAACAAGACAGACTTTTTGAAGTATGTTTTGGAATTTTGGGTTCTGCACCTGAAGATGGGTGACCCAGAATGCTTTAATTTAATAATATGAAATTATTATTAAAGTTTTCAATGAACGTAATCGCGAGCTGGATATCCGTTTGACCCGCCGTCAGAGTAACTGTGGCCCTAGATTTGAGAAGGCCCTTCCAATGTTAGTTTGGAACCCTTGAATTTCGGTTTTGTGTCTTGGAGTCACGAAACGCATAATGCGATTAATTAATTAATTATTCTTGTGTCGGACCTAACTCTTTCTTGGGATGTCCGATTGACGCACCGTCAGTGGAAGCATGACCCCAATCCTCTTCCGGACATTTTATGAAGATTTACAAAGCGTTCGGGTTGAATAAACGGTGTGGGCCCCATAGGGCCTAGTTCTCACGTTTTACGGCGAAACGCCACTTTTTCACCCGACATCTGTTTAGGGTGTTTGAGTACTCGTTTCTGAGTGTTTCTCTGAGGGTATTGCAACGGCGCAATACGCCCACCTAAATTCGGACCCGAGGCGTGGGCCTCAGGAGATGCCATTTGGGCGTTTGCTTCATTTTTATGACTTCTGCTTCATATGTCCGTTCAGGGCAAGTGAATAGCCTATGCCACATGGTTATCTGCAAGGAACACAATGGAATGATCTCTGTGACGTGTTTTGGGGATAAAGTGTGGGTCCCACAGAGCCCCGCTTGCATGTTAGGTGGGGTGTTTCGGCTTTTGTATCCAGAGTCTGTTTTAGGTGCCGTCGGTGGTGTTTTGACCTTGGCATCGAGACGATGTTGACCAGGGTGGTTTCTGGCATTGAATCCGGAGTTGAGGCGTGGGCCCCACGGTCAGTCTCTTAAGCATTGTGTAGTGTACTACGCCTTTGTCTTCCAACATCTGTTTAGGAATAAATTGGTGTTGAATAACTTTTCCACTATGAGATTTTGCCAGCAAGTGAATACTCTATCTCACAAGTTTTTTCGCGAGGATTTCAATGGTGTAATCATTTTGGGAGAGTGGTGCCTCTTTCTAGATCTCATTAAATGTGGAAACATGAAAAGGTGTTAGTAAGAGGTTCCATTAATTGTAACGCCCCGACCCCAGTTACCCAGAGTTGGTGCCTTAATTACATAACATTGGCATGATCACAAGAAAGATCAAATCCCGAAAGACCGATTGGTTTAGTAGCCTTGGAAACACTAGATATATTCATAAGTTTTACATTACATCATAAAATGAAAAACTACTACAACATAATAATGTTTCCACAGTCCACACTATAATCCCCTCATAATATCCCTGCAGGTCATTCATAACTTACATCTTCACTTCCTGGGAAAAATAAAACATAGAAAAGGGGTGAGCTCAAATGCCCAGTAAGGATAACAATATAGCGGAAACTTTCATAAATAAGAATAAACATTTAAGGAAATGTATAACTAAAACAAAAGCCTTTTAAAGATGAACTTTCAACATGGTATGGCATAAATAAAATGAAATAATGCCATTTACTTATTCACATGGATATTCTACTAATCGAATAATCACATGCAAAAATCAATAACCACTTTCATAATGTTGGAATGCATAATGCCAAACTATCATAACCACATAGCCAAGGCCTCGTGCCAAGACTACAAAATAAGATTTTGTCAAGGCCTTGTGCCAAGACACTAGTTTGTCTCATGAGACCTACCGATGCATCGAGGAGCTATAGTGGGCTCCACCCGTCACATATTAAGTCCAATGCATTCCCATATGAAAAGGTTTAAACATAACATAAACATTCATATTAAAACTAACATATGAAATGTAAATACTTTCACCATAAACTATGAATGGTATAAAAATAGCACATCCACAGTCAAACATATCACAAAACCTTCAATACAATATAGAAGTTTTGTATCATAATAAATCAACTTCAAATAATCTTAAAATCCATCAAAGGATGTTGACATAGATGAAATCAAAATTCTTTTTTTAAAAAAATATCTCCTTTTATTTTGAAATAATTTAAGATCCATATAAAATAAACCATTTTCTTTGAAAATAGTCTTATAAGTTTGTAAGGAAAGCTTTGAAGATTTTATAACGGCGTAAAATAACCGCACCCGCCGTATAAGTTAAAAAAAACATTCTTACCTCAATTCTGTCGAAAAGGTTAAAAAGGACCTTGTTTTGAAAACGACGGAAATATTCCTTTATAAACCACTTATAAAAGTCAAAAAGGGTATAAAAGACTTTAACTCATATTATAGTAAATAGTAAAAATGTTTTGAAATGCATTTTTAAGAAACATGGATGTGGATGATAAAGAGATCCCAGTAGATTATTACATATAAACAACCTCGGATAATGAAGAGATTGTGAAATAACCCTTACCTTGTACTTTTCCTTGGTTGGGGTAGGTTAACCTACTGTATAATGGTGAAATAGTTGTTATTAAATTATACAAGAATCATATATAATAATATGATATCATATATGATCTTTTAACATTGATTTGTTAATAATATCTTAGAATTATCGTCGTTTCGGGAGTTAACTTACTCATTCTCTTTTATATGTTTTGTTACATAATCCATGGTTGTTGTATCTTATTCATATCCAGAATGATATCTAGTCCTTAAAAATCATTTTTAAATCATCAAATGATAATTATACTTGAATGGATACGATGGAGAATGAATCTCATCGCGTTCGTGGAGACGGTAGTCCGTACGTACGCACGAGTGACAATATCATTCTTTTGATATTAAAATAATATATAAATGGATGGTATATCATATATACAGAATCATTAACATGTTATATTTATTATTTACATGAGTTACACATCATTATTATACCCATCCAAATAATAATATATTGAATAACAATTACACCACGACGTGGAGACGGTAAGCCGTACGTACGCACGTATGGTGACATGTTATTCAAAGGGTGGATAGAATACTGAATATGGTTGTACCATATTTATAATAACATCACAGTATATGTGAGATACTGGAGTTATTATTTTAGAATGGTAAGAACAAAGGAAGAAGAAGTGGAAGAAGAAATGAACTTAGAAAAGGGTGGTGAAATCATTACCTCTTCTTCGGGTTCTTCCTTTTGATTTGATCAAAAGGGCTCCTTAGGTTGGCTTTCTGATCAAACTAAGGCCTCTAGGTTTTAGTGAGGGATGTTGGTAGAGTATTTGGGCAGAGTTTGGCCGAACCAACAGGATTTGAAGGTGTGAAGAAATGAGAAGGAGGAGTGCCCTTTTATAAGAGGGGTGAGGGGCACCTTTGGAAAAGCTAGAAATATTAATTTATAATAAATTCATATTCGGTTTCTAAAGGCTCCAAAGTTGATTATTCAAAGGTTAAGGTGGGGATAGGTCGAAAACCACTCAACCAATAGAATTTAGACAGGTTTGGGTACTTATATTAACCTTATCATTAAGTATTAACTCTAAGTTAATTAGTTTCACTTTTACAATGTCTCTTTGTATTTTTATATAATATGGTTAATAAAATTACTATATACATCCAAGAGACCCCTAAGTGGTACATTAATGATGAACCTATCATGATATAAGTCTCTTTCCCGAACCTTAGATTTTTAGGAATTTAATATCAATTAATAATATAATATTTGTTTTAAGAACTCTTTTATGTCAATTTTGACACTATTCAATAGTTGATTTTTGTGAAACTCATAACAGATTGATTACTTCGAACAAAGTCAATTAAATCAATCCTAATATATCATATTATCCTATAAAATTAGTTTAATTCATTAAAAGGTTCATATTATATTTATTTGGGTATTTATAATATCAATTATTTTAATTTTTCACTATTATAGTAATTACTGCATCATCATTGTGTCATAAATAAAATAATTTATTTAATGTCTAAAAATTATAAATAAAATATAATTATGTAGGAAAGCTTTTTATCTTTCTAATTAATATTTATAATCTAAAATCCAACATATATAACCCTATGTAAAAATTGTTTTTCTAAAAGATATATGCTTGTGTCATTTTTGTATTCATTTTAACTTAATTAAAATAAAGTGTCATTATCACTTAAAAGTGGATCAATGGGGTCCCAAAATTGACCCAAAGATTCCCATGGTCGACCATGTTTCAACAAATAGGGTTAAGACACGTTTTAGCGTAATTTAGTATTATTATAATATTATTTTGTTAACCCTTATTTACCGGATTTACCCTTAACCATGGTAAATAAAATATTTACCGCAGTAATTATTCAAAATGTCTAAAAATAAAAGTTACCTATTTACACAATTTGAACATCCTGATTCCAAATATGAAATCTATTTTCCTAAATTCAAAACACAGAAGTGGCAGAAATTAATTTAAAATTAATTCCCGCTGTCAAAACAAAAAGCGTGTTTTTAAGAGATAATAACTATCAAAAGATTGACACTCGTTTATGTTCGGTTTAATTGTAAAATTATGTCCAATGACCAACATTATATTAAATGGTAAAAATATATTCTAAATATACTTTAAAACCACTCAAATTCATAATTTATCACTATTAATTATTTTGATTAAAAAAGTTGTTTTTAATTAAAATTTAGTAATTTTCACTATTCATCAAAATATGAAAGTTATCCGAAAAGTACCAAAATTTCACCTTAGGCTAAATTTGATATTCCGAATCCAAAAATGAAATCCATTTTAAAATATAAAATATATATAACTTCAAAAAGTAGGTATTACTATTCATAACAGCTAGTTTGATTGGTTACGGTGTGTTAGAACTCGAAGTTGCGTACAACACACGCTACTGTTTTATTCAAAGGAAAGCGTACCGTGGAAGCTTGGGATGTTTCATTTTAAATTTTTGATGTCCCCATTTAGTCAAAAAGTTTAAAATATTGTATTTAAAAAGGTTTCACTATTAGAAGTTGATAAAAGTGAAATACTGAAAATGAATCTGTTCTTGCATTATGACTAAGAAACTCATAATATGGATTCTAAAATTATAAGGATTATATAAAGTTTAAAATTTAGTTAATACTATGGCTTTTTTTTGGTAATTCATGGTGCAATTGAACTCGGTGTTGTGTGTAGTGAAAGTTATTGAATTATTTTGAAGAAATAACACACTATGAAATCTTGGGGTGTTACATTCTCCCCTCCTTCAATAAATTGCGTCCTCGCAATTTGAAATTGTTCTTCGAAAATAAAAGGTTGAAAATAGAAAATATATTTGTGGGAAAACCCACATCGGAAATTGGGTTACTAAAATTTAGTCTTAATATGTGGAAAAGAGAAATGAATGGGTCACCACCAAATTATGATCTTGATTAGGAGAACATTGGTGGCAATTAGAGACATATAATTGGAGGAAAAACGTAAATATTTATAGGTAGTGATTGAGGTCATCAATCAAAAAAAAGTATAAAATTGAGTTCCTTAAATTCATCAATCTATGATGAATTGAAATACCATCGGTTCAACAAAACATAGGGTATTAGGATAACACATTTTTGACGTTTCAAAATATCCTAGTTGAAATCCCACATCGAAAAATGAATTAATGAGGCCTCTATTTAAAATAAAGAGTCGAAAGTATGAAGATTACCGAAAATAACACATACTAGGCTTCCATGTAGGAATATATGGATATGGAAGAAAAATCTAACCATCAATTATCTGATGGAGAGTGGTAGAGAACATGGCTATAAAAAGGCCAACAATCCCAAAGCCATAAATTAGTGATGATTTAAGGTACCATCTAGGAAAACATTTTTGTTCAAAGTTGCTTTTCTTAATATTGAGGAATTTATTTATGAGATTGGCTAAGATCATAAGGAGATATACTTACTTTATAATTAGAGTTTTATCCATTAATAAATTTCTACCACAAACTCATCTTTCACTCTAAAAGATAGTAGAATGTAAAAAAATTCTATTTACACTATTCGTTTAGGGTTCCAAAATAAACGAATTTATAATTCATCTACATGATCTTTTAATAAAAACTACATTATTTAATCTAGGACATCTCATGGTCCAGTGGTAGGTGATACACCCTTCTCGCCCTTCGGTTGCGGGTTCAAGTCTCGCAGCCTTGCCGGACGCGACGGGTTGCCGCCCGACCTCCGGGTTGTCCTTTTATGGCAATCCAAAATAATCCAAACTAGAACTATCCAAAATACTTCTTTCCAAACTCACAGTCCAACATTTATAAGGAAGGTAAACATAATGTAGATCCTTTTTACCCCGTAATAGCATTTGAATACCTTCATCATGTATTACCATATTCCTTATTGATTACATTCATGCTCCCTTATTCCATATAGAATGCTGGATATACTTCATTAATCCAAAAATGTTTTAAACCACAACAATGATGGAATATACAAATCATTAATCAGTTCCAAGGTAGTCAAGAATATCCAATATAATTTATCCAAAACAATCACATATTATTCCAAAATCACTACCTCAGTATCAGAATTATATTATGATTTATCATTCTCTCAACCATATATTTTCCAAAAATTTATCCTGCTATTGAGTCACTTTTCTTTGTTCCACACAATCTCAAGTCCTTAATGAAATATTACTGCAGTACAATCCTTATATACTCCATAATTATTATGACCTGTACATTGTTGATACAACACTCAATTGACATAATCAACATAAGAACTCTAATCATTCCTCTTCATCTGTGATAGTATCATAACTTGATTATTATCCAATAACATCATTTGGGGCATAGTCTGAGGACTGGGACATAGGTTCGCGTAGTGTCCAAACTCCTTGCAAATGAAGCATTGTACATTTAAAACCATTTTCTTACCCTTGCAGTCACGTACTTTGTGCCCTTTTCCTCCACACTTAAAACAAACTCCCATTCCTTTCAGGCAAGTTCCAGGGTGTTTCTTTCCACAGTTACCACATATGGGAAAATTCTTCTTTTCCCTCTTCCCTTTATCCATCTTTCTCTCTTCTATCCTTTTCTTCTCTTGCTTCCCTTCAAAGCCATAGGACTCAGTAAAATCTTCACTTATCTTATCAACACATGATATTATTTCTTCATATGATGATAATACATGGGAGACTATTTCTCTTATAAATTCTAGCTTAAGACCATGAAAGATATGATCCTTCCTTCTCTTTGGATCATGTGCATTTCTGGAGTTCTCATTCCTTCTACTGGGCGCCATTTCTAAACAATGGCATAAACTAGATCAATTTATGAATCAAAATACATAATCCCATACTTATAAAACACTTAACATAAATTGAACTATTTATGGATATAATCCATAATCGTAAGAATGTTTTCTTTGAGGAAGTATATACTCATAATCCCTTCAAAATGATTTGTAAAGAAAATGAGAGTTATCCTAAGCATATCCCCCGGGGGTGTCGTAACCAAGAGTGCAGCAAGGCCCGTTGTCGTGCACCAGTTCCCGTTCGAGTCTAGCTCAAAGCGGTGTTTTCAGGTTTTACCCCTAGGTACATCTGTGCCAGAGCCGCCTCTACCTGCTCGTATCCAGACAGGGATGTATTGCTCGGAAAACTCACAAAATCTCTACAATACCAAAATTCTAGGAAGTTCTTCTATACTAATCCTCAAAGTTCATCTTAGGTCTACGTGCTCTAATCAGAGTTTATCTAAATCTAGCTTCCAAGGTTTGTACTAAACTTCCTCTGATACCAACTGTAACGCCCCGACCCCAGTTACCCAGAGTCGGTGCATTACTTCGTAACATTGGCATGATCACAAGAAAGATCAAATCTCGAAAGACTGATTGGTTTAGTAGCCTTGGAAACACTAGATATATTCATAAGTTTTACGTTACATCATAAAATGAAAAACTACTACAACAACATAATGTTTCCACAGTCCACACTATAATCCCCTCATAATATCCCTGCAGGTCATTCATAACTTACATCTTCACTTCCTGGGAAAAATAAAACATAGAAAAGGGGTGAGCTCAAATGCCCAGTAAGGATATCAATATAGCGGAAACTTTCATAAATAAGAATAAACATTTAAGGCAATGTATAACTAAAACAAATGACTTTTAAATATGAACTTTCAACATGGTATGGCATAAATAAAATGAAATAATTCCATTTACTTATTCACATGGATATTCTACTAATCGAATAATCACATGAAAAAATCAATAACCACTTTCATAATGTTGGAATGCATAATGCCAGACTATCATAACCACATAGCCAAGGCCTCGTGCCAAGACTACAAATAAGATTTTTTCAAGGCCTTGTGCCAAGACACTAGTTTGTCTCATGAGACCTACCGATGCATCGAAGAGCTATAGCGGGCTCCACCCGTCACATATTAAGTCCAATGCATTCCCATATGAAAAGGTTTAAACATAACATAAACATTCATATTAAAACTAACATATGAAATGTCAATACTTTCACCATAAACTATGAATGGTATAAAAATAGCACATCCACAGTCAAACATATCACAAAACCTTCAATACAATATAGAAGTTTTGTATCATAATAAATCAACTTCAAATAATCTTAAAATCCATCAAAGGATGTTGACATAGATGAAATCAAAATTCTTTTTTTAAAAAAATATCTCCTTTTATTTTGAAATAATTTAAGATCCATATAAAATAAAACATTTTCTTTGAAAATATTCTTATAATCTTGTAAGGAAATCTTTGAAGATTTTATAACGGCGTAAAATAACCGCACCCTCCGTATAAGTTAAAAAAAACATTCTTACCTCAATTCTTTCGCAAAGGTTAAAAAGGACCTTGTTTTGAAAACGACGGAAAGATTCCGTTATAAACCACTTATAAATGTCAAAATGGGTATAAAAGACTTTAACTCATATTCTAGTAAATAGTAAAAATGTTTTGAAATGCATTTTTAAGAAACATGTATGTGGATGATAAAGAGATCCCAGTAGATTATTACATATAAACAACCTCGGATAATGAAGAGATTGTGAAATAACCCTTACCTTATACTTTTCCTTGGTTGGGGTAGGTTAACCTCCTGTATAATGGTGAAATAGTTGTTATTAAATTATACAATGATCATATATAATAATATGATATCATATATGATCTTTTAACATTGATTTTTTAATAATATCTTAGAATTATCGTCGTTTCGGGAGTTAACTTACTCATTTTCTTTTATATGTTTTGTTACATAAGCCATGGTTGTTGTATCTTATTCATATCCAGAATGATATCTAGTCCTTAAACATCATTTTTAAATCATCAAATGATAATTATACTTGAATGGATACGATGGAGAATGAATCTCATCGCGTTCGTGGAGACGGTAGTCCGTACGTACGCACGAGCGACAATATCATTCTTTTGATATTAAAATAATATATAAATGGATGGTATATCATATATACAGAATCATTAACATGTTATATTTGTTATTTACATGAGTTACACATCATTATTATACCCATCCAAATAATAATATATTGAATAACAATTACACCACGACGTGGAGACGGTAAGCCGTACGTACGCACGTATGGTGACATGTTATTCAAAGGGTGGATAGAATACTGAATATGGTTGTACCATATTTATAATAACATCACAGTATATGTGAGATATTGGAGTTATTATTTTAGAATGGTAAGAACAAAGGAAGAAGAAGTGGAAGAAGAAATGAACATAGAAAAGGGTGGTGAAATCATTACCTCTTCTTCGGGTTCTTCCTTTTGATTTGATCAAAAGGGCTCCTTAGGTTGGCTTTCTGATCAAACTAAGGCCTCTAGGTTGTATTTAGGGATGTTGGTAGAGTATTTGGGCAGAGTTTGGCCGAACCAAAAGTCTTTGAAGGTGTGATGAAATGATAAGGAGGAGTTCCCTTTTATAAGAGGGGTGAGGGGCACCTTTGGAAAATCTAGAAATATAAATATATAATAAATTCATATTCGGTTTCTAATTGCTCCAAAGTTGATTATTCAAAGTTTAAGGTTGAGATAGATCGAAAAACACTCAACCAATAGAATTTAGACAGGTTTGGGTACTTATATTAACCTTATCTTTAAGTATTAACTCTAAGTTAATTAGTTTCACTTTTACAATGTCTCTTTGTATTTTTATATAATATGGTTAATAAACTTACTATATACATCCAAGAGACCCCCAAGTGGTACATTAATAATGAACCTATCATGATATAAGTCTCTTGGCCGAACCTTAGATTTTTAGGAATTTAATATCAATTAATAAAATAATATTTGTTTTAAGAACTCTTTTATGTCAATTTTGACACTATTCAATAGTTGATTTTTGTGAAACTCATAACAGATTGATTACTTCGAAAAAAGTCAATTAAATCAATCCTAATATATCATATTATCCTATAAAATTATTTTAATTCATTAAAAGTTTCATATTATATTTATTTGGGTATTTATAATATCAATTATTTTAATTTTTCTCTATTATAGTAATTACTTCATCATCATTGTGTCATAAATAAAACAAAATATTTAATGTATAAAAATTATAAATAAAATATAATTATGTATTAAATCTTTTTAGCTTTCTAATGAATATTTATAATCTAAAATCCAACATATATAACCCTATGTAACAATTGTTTTTCTAAAAGATATATGCTTGTGTCATTTTTGTATTCATTTTAACTTAATTAAAATAAAGTGTCATTATCACTTACAAGTGGATCAATGGGGTCCCAAAATTGACCCAAAGATGCCCATGGTCGACCATGTATCAACCAATAGGGTTAAGACACGTTTTAGGGTAATTTAGCATTATTATAATATTATTTTTTAACCCTTATTTACCGGATTTACCCTTAACCATGGTAAATAAAATATTTACCGCAGTAATTATTCAAAATGTCTAAAAATAAAAGTTACCTATTTACACAATTTGAACATCCTGATTCCAAATATGGAATCCATTTTCCTAAATTCAAAACATAGAAGTGGCAGAAATTAATTTAAAATTAATTCCCGCTGTCAAAACAAAAAGCGTGTTTTTAAGAGATAATAACTATCAAAAGATTGACACTCGTTTATGTTCGGTTTAATTGTAAAATTATGTCCAATGACCAACATTATATTAAATGGTAAAAATATATTCTAAATATACTTTTAAACCACTCAAATTCATAATTTATCACTATTAATTATTTTGATTAAAAAAGTTGTTTTTAATTAAAATTTAGTAATTTTCACTATTCATCAAAATATGAAAGTTATCCGAAAAGTACCAAAATATCACCTTAGGCTAAATTTGATATTCCGAATCCAAAAATGAAGTCCATTTTAAAATATAAAATATATATAACTTCAAAAAGTAGGTATTACTATTCATAACAGCTAGTTTGATTGGTTACGGTGTGTTAGAACTCGAAGTTGCGTACAACACACGCTACTGTTTTATTCAAAGGAAAGCGTACCGTGGAAGCTTGGGATGTTTCATTTTAAATTTTTGATGTCCCCATTTAGTCAAAAAGTTTAAAATATTGTATTTAAAAAGGTTTCACTATTAGAAGTTGATAAAAGTGAAATACTGAAAATGAATCTGTTCTTGCATTATGACTAAGAAACTCATAATATGGATTCTAAAATTATAAGGATTATATAAAGTTTAAAATTTAGTTAATACTATGGCTTTTTTTTGGTAAGTCATGGTGCAATTGAACTCGGTGTTGCGTGTAGTGAAAGTTATTGAATTATTTTGAAGAAATAACACACTATGAAATCTTGGGGTGTTACATTAATGCACTCCGAACCTACGCATTGTAGTGGCGTTATTGACACCAAGTGATGGCATGAGCGGTGTTGAGTTATCAAACAAGTTTTGGGTTTTCCCTCCAGCGGGGCTGGATAGTGTGTAACCTGTTGAATTTAGGGTTTACCCTCTAGCAGGGATGGGCAGTGGGTTACCTGACGACCTTTTGTGTTTTTCCCTCTAGTGGGGCTAGGCAGTGGGTTACCTGACGACCTCTTGTGGTTTACCCTCCAGTAGGGCGGGGAAGTGGGTTACCAAATGACCTTTTGTACCCTCTAGCAGGGCTCGGCATTGGGTTACAGAACAACCATTTCTGGTTTACCCTTCAGTGGGGCTGGGATGTGGGTTACCTGAAAACCACTTGTGGTTTAACCTCCATCGGAGCTGGTTAGTGGGATACCTAATGAATTCTTGTGGTTTACCCTCCAGCGGGGCTTAGTAATGGGTCACCTGACGACCTCTTGTGGATTACCCTCCAGCGGGGCTGGGTAGTGGGTTACCTAACGACCTCTTGGGGTTTACCCTCCAGTTGGGTTGGGCAGTGGGTTACCCGGTGACTTATTTCATAATCAGACCTTCTATGAGGCTAGCCACTTAGTTTTCTCCGTGATTACAGGATCGGGACACTAGGTGGTACGGTTTAGCAATGTGGAAGCTTTGGCGTGTGGGACTTTTGGTAATTAGTGATGGATATCCTTTGAACTATTGGAGATTTCTCATGGGCTGAGCTTGGAGATAGAGATCCCCTTAAAAACTCATTCGGGAATCAAGTTGAGTAAATATATACACCCTACTTCTGTTCCCCCTCCTTGGGTTCAGTTACTCTTCTTCTAGTAGGGGCGAAGACACGTGGGGTATGCCATGTGCGTTTCTTGTATAGCTCCTCTTGGATTGGACGAGTCTACTTCCTTCCTTTTGTTGGGTAGAGATGCACTCTCTCTTTTATAATCTTTCACTATTCATTGTTCTGTCTACTGATCACCGTTTCAGTACCTCCTTTGTTTCTCCCTAGAGATTTTGAGGCACCCTACAGAGTATCTTTATACTCACCCCTATTTGGGATTTTCCCGCACATAGTGTGCCCTTGTAGATGGCGGACATGTCGATCAAGACTACGGAGGAGCATAAAGGACACAAGATCTTGGGGTGAGTTTAGTGGTCGTAGGAGGATTTCTAGGTGTGAGACTCACCAATGGTTTACTTTCATTTTACCTGTTGTAGGGTTGTGGAACCTTTCTGGATGGGCATGTGCTTTTACCCTTTTACTATTCAGTTTACTTGCCGTAATTTTCAGCCATTTTCTTGTACTAGTTAGAGGTCGATGCATGCATGTCGGTTTCCCTTTTGTAGTAGTGTGGTATCTTTCCTTCCTTTCACTCCACTTTTGCATTGAGTTGGCTGTGTGTGTGTGTACAGTTTCTTAGCCAAAGGCCCCCCTAGTTTGTTGTGCCTTCGGTGCTAGTCGTGATCCCTGGCCTATGGAGGCGGGCTTGGGGTAGTTGTGGCTCGAGCCCCAGTACGAGTTGGGTCGTGACATCCTTCCACAATGGGTCACGAATAAAATATGTGTTTTTGAAGCACATCTAATGGATGTTTCAAACTATGATCATAGTATTTGTAAAATCACTTTATGTAGAATAAACACCATGATATAATCACCAAAATATTTTTAGGTTTATTACCCCATGATGAAAATGTGTAAAAAGGTTCTTCTCATTTAATATATTGGAAATAATTTTTCTACAAATTCATGACTCCTTACAATAAAATAACTTAGGATACTCTGATATACATAATATTATCACATAGGTTCTCCATAATGTTTTCCAGTAATATATTTTCATGTCTACGATGGTTCTATATGATACCAAATACTGAGCCACATATGTATGAGATATAAATGCCACATCATAATAGGTCTTGTTTATTTTGAATAATATACACATAAAAAACTATTTCAAAAGATATCTATATCATCTCCCACAATGTTCTTAATAACTAGAATTATTTTTAGAGATATCATAATTATAATTATTATTTATAACATATGGAAAGTAAACATAAGAAAGGGTGAGATATAATGCTTATTAAGGGTATACATGTGAAGTTCTAATGATAACACAAACATAACATGAGAATTGGGGTATGAGAAAAAGAGCACAATATTTTAAAATCTACACCGACAAATTGTATATCATTATCATGATTCATGAAATATATCATGATATCTCACAAAAAATTAATCATAAAGGAATAATGGAGAACTATCTATGAGAGAATAACATTAGCATAATTAATAAATTAATGGTAAAATCATAAACATTGAAAAATTATCCCAATAGTCATGTATCGTTACCAAAACTATCATAGTATATTAGGTTTAATACATGTTTTATCGTACCCTTTGTCATGGTTATCTCTTAATACTATCACAGTGGACATAGACTCTTACCAGTCTAGGTTTACACCCTATTCCATTCTATATATTCTCATTATATATACATCCTTACTCAATGCATTCGAAGGCTGCATAATTCTAGTACCACCAGTCACATAATCATACTACTTTCATATTTGAGTAATGACATTGTAAATAATTCATCATATACTATAACACAATGAAAGAAGTTGTGTTCAATAAACATCTAATAATCATAAACATAAACTGTTCAAATAATGAATAAGTATTGATTTTTTGGACCATATCCAAAGTAAATGATAAAAAAAATCACAATATGTCATATTATATTAAAATTTATTTATAAGATAACATTGAATATTTCATGAGGAAAAATATCCTTTTCATCTTTTAAATCACATACTTAAACACTAAATATTTTCAAAATAATATGAAAAACGTTTTCATTAAAAAAAACATTTGAATATTTTAAGGGAAAATTCATTGAATTGAGTGATATAGAAGGAAGTAAATTCCATTCATTTCATTAACATAAAAATTACGATTCATTTAAAAATTTAGGTAATTTGAAATATCCTCATTCAAAAAATGTAAAGAAGATTCATTTAAAAAATATTTTATAAAATTGTAATTCTTTAGTTGAAAAAACATTAAAAATTCATTTTTGAAAATGGTTATCGAAAAAATCGATATAGAATAAATAATTTTCGACTGATGAGATAAAGATTGTAAATTTACCTTAAAAACAATCATTACATATCTTGAGTTCATAAATTATATTAAAATAAAATTAATAAAATTAATCATTAGAAATAACCAAAGGAGATAAAAATTCATCTAATTATTGAGATATGGGTCATAAAATGTCTTCATCATTAATTTAATCACATAAAATCCTAATAAACATTGAGATTCTATCTTAAATCCCTTTCCTAATGTAAAAAATTCTTCATATGTTCTCTATAATATTTTATAGTAAATTTAATTTGTTTATATTTCTATAATAGAATCAACATCATACTTATAATATCATATATGCTCCATATATAAAATTTAAACACCAATTTATTAATAATTTATTATTTAAATAATGGTTTCAAAGTGTTAACTATTTCATTTATCATGTCAATTTTGGTTGGGTAGTTCCTATAATTGTACATGATTCATCCCATAAGGGTCTAGGAGCTGGGTAAGCCCACATCTGCCAAATTCTAATAATTAATATGTTATAACGGTATAATGTGATTTACAAAGAAACATAAACATGGATCCACATATATCTTCCTCAAAATATCATGAGTAGGACTCCAGTGATAGAAATGGCCTTCTTCAACTTCAGTATGCATTGAAATTCATTGAAAATTCATCAAAAACCTAGTAATCCCCCTTCAAAACATGTGTTACATTATGAGTGATACCACTAATGATGTGATGAAATTCGATCTAGGGTGATATAATTTTATATGAAACAATCATGTTCAGTCTTGTTATAATTTAAAACACCACAGCCAACTCAGATTCAAACCTGAGAAATATCAAACCATAATGTATAGATTGTTAAATGGCCTCAATCATGAACTACATATCAGTATCAATGGAACACTTATTCCTTGTGTATTGGTAGAAACATATATTAATGAATCCCTTATGGGTATGGAAGAGGATGCAGGTTTTTTATGGACTGGTGGGACCTGATGTTTCACATCCATATAAACATTCTTCTAATAAGTAATTAGAGGGATTCCCCAAATTTAATACATACACGAAGTATTTTAGAACCTTCAAGAAAAAACAAAACTAATCAATATAATGAGATTATTAATTTCATTATTTATATATCCCATTTTAAATTTTGAGGTTTTCATGACATCCTTTTGCAACGACCTTACTCATATCTAAAAGGAAAGTGTTTTTTTCTAAAAATAAACATCATTTATTTTATTCCAAATAAGTCTAATAATGGTGTTATCTCTAACTAACATTAGGAATTTTATTTGATCACTTTATACACTGTTAGTAATTTGATTGAAATAGGGGTTCAATGCTATACATTTGGAGATAAAATACAAGAATATCCTACATGAAAATCCATAATATTAAAGTGAAGCAATAATTGATAAAAACATTCTCAATGATTTCATTTGAATCTAGACATCAGTGACAAGATAAAACAATTTACAGTCTAATATTTCTCATTTTTCTATGGACAAGTTCCCCCCTCTTCCAAATCATCTAGAAGAATATGATTGATTCATGATACTTTTAGGAAATCTTAAAATCCATCATCCATTGAGGGGCTGGATTGTGACCATATCACATATGTCTATACTAGGCCTAGGAAGTTGGTGGACCATTTTAGCGAGGCAACCAAATTAGAGTGTATCATTCAATGTATGCATAAAATTGTATTTCAAATGGGTTCTTTGATGGAATGAAATGAAAGTCATCCATGTTGACATCATTAATGTCATGAATAGGTGTATGCATGAACACTGAGAAATTTTAATATACACCTAAATGTGGCTGATAATCACAGGGGTGTTCCATGCATTCATATTGGATTGTTTCATGTAATCCATATTAAGTAATGCATAATGTTTTTATAGGTGGTTTTAAAATATGACCAAAATGTGGAGGATAAATATAGGGATTATCCATCCTATATTTCAGGGATGAAATGAGCTGATAGAAAATCAATTCAGAAGTGGTAGTCTAAATGTAAGCATGAACAATGTAATCATTTTCAAATTGATTGTAGGGTTAAAAATAGATATTATATTATAATTTCATTTGAATAATTATATAATAAATATCGCATATAATTTTCCAAACCATCATAATAACCATCCATGAATTATTTTGATAGAAAATGAATATTAATGATACATTGAGGCAGTAGTCCACCTGTATTCATTAATGATACTTTCAAATATCATTTGATGGAATAGAGGTGGATCATGGTGTATAAATAATGATAGTTACATTTTTTTATATTTAGGATAATTAATTTATTATTTTATTATTTTTATCACTGATTTTGAGGAGGTACAAGATGAAATAAATTTAATGGGGTTGGGTAAATCGATTACCACTCCTTTAGTATGAATCCTTTAGCTACTTTATTAAGGAACATGGAATGTAATTTCTAGATGAATAAAACCTCCAATTTATTGTGAGGGAAGATGAGATTATATTTGGGTAGGTTTTTTCAACATATGATGAAATTTTTTTGTAAACAAGGCAATGGAGGGGTGTCCATTTATAAGTGGGGGAGAGGGAAAACATCAAATTTAATAAAAGTATAAAATATAATTAATTCAATTTCTAGATAAATTCATCATAATGTATATAAAATTATTTTTAATGGATTACCTTTTATAAATATGTCTAAAAAATATGATTTGGGTAATTTTAATTGGAAAATTCACCCATGTCTCATTGTTTAAAACCCAATAATCCCATTTTAATCATTACTACATTGAATTTTTTTTTGTTGGTAATATTTATTATGAAAAAAATGTATGTGTGGTCATTAATATTCTTTTAATTAAATGATGAATTAAAATATAAAGTACATTTTTTTAAATTGAATCTCTAAATTATATGAAATTACTTTTAAAATAATCTGACAAAACTCATTGTAATACGATTTTCATGGTTCTTTCTTCTATAAAAAATGATATAATACCTAAATAATCATAAAATTATTTACAATAAAAATTTATTTATTATTAACAATAAAAATATAGTATTTTAAAATTTAAAACCATTTTGTTAAAATATTTACTTTTTATATTCTTTAAAACAAATTATAGTTTTCAATAAATATCATTATTTTTCATTATGCATTCAAAAAATAATCTTATAATAAATATTTAAAATAATAAATCAATGATAATTTTGAAATTTTTATTTCTAAAATGATTTTAATTATTACAAATAATATTTATAAAATTGGAAAATTTTGTTTTTGTGAAATTCTAAAAAAAGAAATAAAATCCATTTTTATGAAAAAATTATTTTTAAAACACATAATTAATTTATTAAAATTTGATTACTTATTTATAAAATTGTTTTCTTTATATTAAACACTTATGAACAACTTTATATCTTTTTTATTCATATTAATACTAGAAATTTATAAATGATTTTATAATGATATACTACAATATCTTTCAACTAGTCTTATTGTGGCGTGTATCACATCATATCGAAGAAATTTAATTTTTTTTAAACAAATATATACCTGAAAACTTCAAGGTGTTAAAAGGAACGTATCATAGTTACAATCCTTATAAATCCATCATTAAGAAATCATAACTCATGAATACTCATGGAATTTTTCTACATCTACGAATACAATTTTTGGGACTCCATTATTCTCTTAAGAAGTTATGTTTGAATTTTTTCCTATGAAATGTAGGATGGTGTTCCGTTTAACATTCTAATTCCAATAAAATTCATTTCCATGAAAATTAGATTCCATTATATAATCTTAATGTCTAGGATTCTCGTATCAATATAAACTAGTGAATCTGACTCTAATTTCACCTTCCTAATATTTTAATGGAATGATGAGTAGTAATCCATGATTCTCTCTAACCACCATCATTGGCACATATTATGTTCATTTTATATTATTATGTATTTCAAGAAATTCTAATATGTTCATATGTCACATTTCTACCCAAGTATGAAACATTTTCAAATATTCAATGTGAAGATCAGTGTGTCAAATTCTATATCATATGTGATGTTGTTCTTTCCAAGGATATCTAAATAATTTATATCATATGCTATAAAATTATGATTTTTCTTGATAAAAACCCAATACATTATTGGATGCTTCATTATTTATCCAAACTCATTCTAAACCAGTTGGAAGTGTGAGTTCAAGTATATTTAGTATCGTCTTCATTAAATTATTGAATATTTGATTATATTCATTAGTCCAGACACACATTCCCTCTTCTTAGGTTATCTTGGTTAGTGGGATTGGATAAAATGATATTATTCTAAAAAATCAATGATAGTACCTACATTGTCTGTGGAAAATATTTAACTCCATTACTGTTGTTGTTCTAGGCCGTCCAATAAATGCATTTATCTTAAAAGGATCAATTGATGTCATTTTTTCTACTTATAATATTCCCCTACAATGTTAGTTTATCCATAAAAACATTCATTTATTATACATCACATATAACTCTTATTTTTTCAATGTAATTAGTTTGAAATTAAAATAATATTCATGTTAATATTTTATCATGAAGATTAAAATAACATCTTCTATAAATATTGTCATAATTATATCAATATAATAAATATTTCATCCACTGATAGTTTATTTGAATATAGAAATAGAATTAGGGAGTCAAAATAGAATCAATATAAATCCCAAGTTCATTTACCATGTACAAAAATAATTCCTTAGGGATATCATCATTATTCAATTATGAATGATAATATCATGACCAAATATGACCATAGAGAAGTACTGTAATCCACATAGCTGGACAAATAATTCATAAATTCATGGTACAAGATACATGTTCTTTTTCATAATATTTTTAATCACTCTATAATAAATTTATAGGGGATTATACTGATTATTAATCATGATGAAAAACACAGATTCAACCCATTTTTAAAAAATTGCTTATATAAACCCTTTATCAATATCTTATTTTATTTTTTTCTTCAGTTATTCCAGTTTAACCGTGACCATTTTATATAAAGTCTTCAAAATGGGAAATGATTCAAGTATAATTACGTTTGATATATCAACAGAAAAATATTTTGGGGAAGATATCAACATACTCTCATAAAATGGGAATGTCAGCAAGGAAGATCTTTTCATTTTTTGTAGTTTATTTGAGCTAGATATTCTTAACTATAAAGATATATTATAAATGTATGAGATTATGATTACAAAATAGTTTCATCATACTACTTAAACTTCTATAAAATTATTGGGTTATTTGTGATACTGAGGGTTACTTACTTCTCTTACAAATTAATGATAGCTCAATATTAGGAAACAAATACATAACTTGAATAACATTGAATTCATCTACAAGGATTATCACAATGATTTCCAGAAATTTTTTCATGAAAATATAGATATGGAAAAATATCTATATATGGAATGAAATAATTTTACCATTTTAACACTAATTACATTAATTCCATATCTTTGAGGTGGTGTTTGAATAATTATACTAAATGATCAAGATATGAATTAATATGTATAATTATAATCATATAATACATTTTAATTTGATGTATTGAAATAATATTTTCTTTCACTATTTTATGCCATTTTTAATCGTTTTCTTTAAAAAATATTGGATTATGGATGATCATTTTCAAATTTTTATGAATATAAAAGGGAAACTATGGAAATTTAAGTGATAACCCATTAATGAAAAGTATTATTTATCTAAATAATTTTATGGTTTCAATCATTGTTTTATATAGTATATTTCATAACATTTCATTTCGTTAGATCATTTTTCCTTATCAAGGGATTGTAAAAACCCCATGATTAACAAAATACATATCCCTTTCTATGTTCACCAATGTGTGTAATACTAAAGCTCTTCATTGTGAAATGGGAACATGTGATGTAAATAAGACATTTAAGAGTTATTTAAAATAGATACATATATTAATTATCCTCTTCCACTATCTATTAAAATATAGGGTTTTATTTTCAATGAAAACTTGAATGTCAGTAATTTAATACAATTCAGGTATTTTTTACAATGTGTTTACCTATCACTATAGTTTCTACTATGTTTTTGAAATCATAGACTTCCTAAATAACTTTACAGTTCTCTAATACAAATAATGAAATACAATATCTTTTATTTTACTTCATTCATTATTTATTACGTATAGATACACCTAATAAAATCCTAGATGATTGAGGGGCCAAGTGTGTTTTGAAAATTCAAAATATATGATGTTAACATAAAACATGGATATAAATAAATTTCCTAAAACCCTATAAAGTTAACTTGTATTCCATTGATATTATAATATTTCACTGTATAAACATGAGAAGTACATAAGATAGGGATGAGCTAAAAATCCCTCCAAGGTAATGATCAAGGAATAATATATAGTAAATGTGTAAATGTTATTCATGTGGCATGAAATGTATAAATATAAATGTGAAAATCATAATCATGGAAATCGTATCCTGATATATGTTGATAAGATAAAGGAATTACTGTAATTTAGAAATATTATAAATTCTGAAATTATAAGAATAATCTAGTCTATCCTACAATACATTATAACAATGTGTGATTTTGGAAAAGAATTCATGCACCATACGTTATATCTAATGAGATAAAAACATTACTTATTGTATTAGAGAGATATATAATTATTGTACCTCCTCTCAAAAACATAGTATGTATATACATCATTATGCTATATAAACTATAAAAAAATTCACCATGTCAATATCATGATTAATTATTATTGGTTATATACATGGATTCCAAAATCAATGAAATTTTGGAAAAAATAGATGAATAACCTTGAGTAGAAATGGGAATTGGTATTCTGAACAAAAATATTTTACATGGAATGCCAAAAAATAATTTTGGAAGCTTATGAGAAATCAATAAAGGGTTATGGAGGGGATTAATTATAATGAAAGGTGGTATTCCATTACATTGAAAAAATAATGATAGCAAAGAGATATATAAAAATATATTTCAATAAAATTAATATGAAACAGAATGTCTTGAAAAAATAAAGTACTTCAATAAAGTGGAGGAAGAAAAAACCTTAACTATAGGTTGTGCTAATTAAATCCTTGAAGTAGCTTCTTAAGATATTAAGAAGAAATTGAGAAATCAGTAATTATATCATGGGAGAATAAATTCATTCTGAATAGATTTTAACTAGATTATAATTTTAGGTTCGGTGTGTATTTGTAGAAAATGAGAATGGGGTTATTTTTTAATTTATTAACATAGGTATTGAGATCTATGTAATAAAACAATAAAAAACAATATTTCATATGTTTTATTAAAAATAGTAGTTATTTTCAGTATTTCGTTAAGAGAATATTTGTTGTTATATAAATTTATACCATTCATCATGCAGAAGTGTTTGATATTTATAATGAACTTTTTTAAACCACAAAATATAATATTGGTTTTTGAGGTTTCATTATAGGTTTTCTGAATTGATAAAAAAATAACATAAAAAACACTTTATTTGAAAGGTAAATCATATTTTTTGTCATTTATTCCATTTATAGTAATTTTTTACATCATGTTTTGGTTGTTTTTATGGCATAATTGATTCAATAAACTAATACATTATTTATATTTTACAACAAAGTTGTAATATCTTAGAAATATATGAAAATTTAACAATTGGAAAAATTTGATGTGCTATGTATTAAAATGATAATTTTATTACTAGTTTTTATTAATATATTAATTTTGCTGTTTTAAATAGAAGTCCTTATTTATTGAAAATTATCATTTTTTCCACACAAACAACATTATGTGCCTTATAAAAATTATATTTTACTTCACAAAATGGAATTATACTTTATTTTTAAATTAATATAAATTATGAAGAATATTTCATGATTTTTTTCAAAACACTTACATTAATCAAAAATAATTTTTTTTCTAAAATTATATATTTTAAAAAATAATTTTTTTTCATTATATAAAAATATATTTTTTTAGTTAAACTACTTCATCATGTATGTTTAAATTATTTAAATATTATAATTACTTTATATTATTAAGTATTTATTAAATATAAAATATAATAAATCATTTTGATAGGGTCTAGATACATTGCTCATTTTTAAACCAGCGTATATCCTAAATAGATGGTGTGTGACAATGTTTTTTTTCTTATAGTGGTTTATCAAAAACAGGTTCTATGGTGATAATTATAGGATTTATGATATCCCATAAGAGTTCTCATAGATGTTTTAAATTTTTAATTTGTATGGTGATTATCTAAGGGAAAATCCTAGGGATTCCATCATCATTAGAATCTCTAAAAATTATGTTATAAAATCAATGATTAAACTATATGAGGTGAAAAAAAATTTATCCTAAAGAGATTAAATTTTATTTTATCCATTTAAATATACTAATCTTATTTTCTCATTATACCATAGTTATAGGCACAATTTTTTTTACACTTAATGATATTTTTCTCTCAAAAAAATTATGATTATATTTTTTTATTGTACAAAAAAAATGAAATACAGTTATTGTGTTATATTGAATTAAATTATATAATACATAATTAATTTTTCAATAAAGAAATTACATTTATAAAATTTTATATCCTTACATTTCTTGATTTAATGTATAGGATACTAGGTTCATGGGATTATAGTACATGATTTTGTTTTATTTTTTTCTTTCACCTTAGGTGACGTAACTGCATCTTAGATGTATGGTATATGAGTTTTTTTCCCTTAGACCATTGGAAAAAGGTCATTATAGATTAATCATTCTAAGCATATAGGATTCTCATAACATAAACATGTATTCTTTTTTTTACTGGACATAGAGATTCACTTGTTTAAAGTGTCCTCAATGACTATATGGTTTTTAATATATATATATGATTTAATTATACTAAAATATACCATTGGTGTTGTTTATTGTAATGAATGGAAAAATAGATATTTTGATGTAGTGTAAATTGATGATAGAAATAAATACCCTTGATAGATTGATACATGGAGATACAAGTGGGTCGGTACAGGATTTGGATTCCATGGGATTAGATTGATAAGGGATGTTATTACATGTTGGTGTTTTGATCATTCTTATGTTTCCCTATTCATTTTTATTTTTAGAGAAACTCTATGGTTTGGAACATTTATACCTTGGGATTATGAGGTGTAGTGTTAGGAGTGCATGTGGTTCTAAGGTATCTTGGGGTGATATTTTTTTTGTTAGATTCTAGTAACTAATATTTCATGGTTTCACTTTCAAGGGATTGGTGGGTTAATGGTTAGGTGCGTGTGGTTTTTAAGAAATATGGTTAGAGGTTGTTGGTGTGGTCAGACTTGACTGCATTGTGAGGTGAAATTTTTTTGATGGTGCGCGATGGGTTCTCCAGGATATTGAAATAGACCTATGTGAGGACTATGGTCTATGGTTTTAAATGATATTCAAGGTTCAATATAATTTTTAATTTATGTGTGTGATTTTGGTGGTTCAATCAGATTATCATTGAGAATTCAGTCAATTTTTTTGGGTGAGCCTGAGGACTTTTTCAGACAATGTCTTATGGGAAAATTTTATTCCTAATTGTATTTGGTTCATGGAACATGTGTGCATCTATTATGTTTTTCATGGTCAATAAAATCATGAGTGGTTCTTTCTTGGTGGAAATGTTGTGGAAAAAACATTAAGAGTGAACCGAAAAATACCTTATAGAGAAGAGCCTATGATAAACCATTAGGGATGAGATCTCATTAGAAGTACTTGGTCTAGAATTTTCTTTATTGGTCTTTATATGTCAATTATATCCTAAATTATAGTCATGGGTTGGTGCTCAAATATCAGTGGGTAGTCGATTTTGAATCATAATTTTCTATTATAGAAGGATTGTGGGCCATAGTGATTTAGGTTTCAATGGTGGGGTAATGATGGGGGTACCCAAAAGAGGGGACCATCGTCTTGTTAATGGGTTGGTCGTGGAAGATTCAAAATTACAGTGCATGGGTGGATTCATGTATATATATTTTTTTTCAGTAATAAGATTGGAAAATAATATATATAAATCAACAATGTTTGGTTGTCATCATTGAGATCACAATGGTGATGATGTTACCCATATGTTGAAATTGGGCATATAGTTACTCAAAAGCTGTGGAAAATGATGTTGGGAGAAGCTAACTATATAAGGTCTAATTAGTGGTTTAAATTGTTCTCAGGCTTCCTTGATGTAGAATCTATAGCAAAAGCTTATTTTATGATGTGTAACATGTAGTTTAATGATGAAAGTAGTGATTTTTTAGAAGTAATTGTGTGTTTGTTCTAGGTGGTTAGAATGGTACAATGAGAGCATATTTAGATTTCAGAAGTGGAATATGGTTATTGTTTGAAAAATATGAGACCGTGGTAGGTAGAGCATACCGATTTTATGTTAGGAAATTATTATTAGAAGAGAACATTATTTTTGGGGTTTTATAATGAACATATTTTTTACCTATCATAAAATTAAAATGATATTTTAATTTTTTTCTTTTCAATTGATCATTCAGTGAATTCAGATTGTAATTAATATTATAGGAGTTCAGAGACCCTTATTGGAAGTATTTTGGGATAGGATTTTGTTCTATGAGGTATATATGGTACTTAGTTGAATAAGGTAATCATATATAATGTTTTTATGTCCTCAGCTAGTTTCATGATTTGGTGTTTAATTCCTTGTGCAAACTAGGTAGAACTATGTGGCTAGGGGAATTTTCATTGCTTCATCAAAATCTCATGGATAAGATGCACGACCTTAGAATGGTTTAGTGGAAACCCAAATTCTGTTATTAGAAACCACAGAGGCCTGGGATTACTTGATTATTAGTGCAAGCCTATCATACACTTTCAGAAAAATTTAGGAAATGATAAAAATGGTTTATAGGGGGTTTTTACAATGTTGGTGTAAACTTTTTTCTTAACAATGTGTCCAATCCATGGAAGGGGTGTTGGCTTAGATAGTGTAAAATTCATTGTTGCAACATTTTTTTATAAAAAATTTGGAAAAATTATGTATAAAAAATTTAATATAAAAATATGTAAATATCCAGAATACCGCATTTGGTTTATATTATTTGTCCTCCCTTTCTTCCCCCTTACAAACATAGTCCTTCTGACTCTCCCCTATATTTTCACATTATTCCATATAGATCATGGACATGTTATATGTGTTCTCTTTAGTTCTATGAGTTTTTTTCTTTCATTACTACCACTTTTTCTTCCTTCTTCCTTGGGGATTATTTTCATTATCTCTTCTTAGGGTTTCTATTCAGATACTAATGTATCATTGTGGAATTAGCCATGACAGAAGGGGAATTAATGTTTCTTGGAAAGCGGATATGTCGTGGCCCTGAAAACACACATTCACTAATAATTTTAGTGAACATAAGATACATAATGTATTTATCAATGATGTGAATTTAAATTCATTGGAATTTATGTGTAGTTTCTCATCATTTGTTATGTATTTACCACAGCATTGTATTTAAGGGTCATTATAGGACTTCCACATATGGTTGGTCATAGTTCTATAAATATGGTTCACCATAGAGAGTTTTTATCTTTATTATTATAATTTAATTATTCCAGTCAGTATAAATTGTTTTAAATAATTTAATTTCTTCATTTATTGTTATATATGTTCATTATATATTATTTTTGCATGGGTTGAAGTAAAAATCATCAATTGTTATGTAGTGATGAGGACATTTTTTCTTGATTTACTTCACTTTCCAATTTCATAATAATTATTGAATTATATATTTATTAGTGTCTGGTTGATAGCTCATAAATTTTTAATGAGTTTCATCTGATAATTAGGATCTTTAGGGGCCTCGTAAAATCGTTTTTTGTTACAAAACCTTCCCTCATAGGTTTCAATTCAAAGAAACATCAGGCATCTTCGCATTGATTCATATAGAAGAAAACATGGAGGAGGTTTCTTATAATACTTTTTTTAGGTTTATAATTATACCCATCTGCTGTCTGTAATAGGCGTGTTATTTGGAATAATTGGTTTTTTTAACATAATAGTTGTTACACTCCATTTGTGGAAGGATTAATTTTAGCCATTGTTAGATGGTAGGTTTCCCTCATGGTATTATAATTATAACCCTATAGGTTAGGGGAAGGTGTTAAGGTTCTTCATGGATGGTTTACATGTGATATCTCCGAGGGGATTTTTGGTGGGTAACCCAGTTGAGGGTATTGGGATTTATATGATTGGAAATGTGAGCTTCCAATAGGGTTTTTTGAGGTTAATTATATGATTCCCATAATGTGGAATCAAGTTGATACTTAGTTTGTTAACGCTATGTCTTTTAGATTATGTTTTAGAACCAATTTCATGGGGTTAGTTCATTTATATCCCATGGGATATGATCAAATTGTGGGGGTACATTGGACAGTTGGGTTACATTTTGTTATTGATTGAGATGAAATTTATGAACTCTCATGGATACCCTTTTGGGTGTTTTTTTGATTGATGATTAGTCATGTTTTTTTGATGTGTTCATGAGAATATAAATTATAGTATAGTGATTCTTATTTACTTCCTTGTGGGTTAGATACAGGCTATGTATTTTTTTGGTGATGTGTTTCCATGTTATGATGTTATTGATCTAAGTGTGGCCATTTTTTATAGATTTATGTGATCCAAGGGACCGTGGGATCACTAATCATTGGATTAATCAATTTATTGGTCAATTCAATCTCAAATTCTGTAATATTTAGTATCTTCTAATAACCCATTGATCATATTTGTTCCCATTGTATATGTTTTTTCATTGGTAGGTTTGAGAGTTTATTTATATTTTTTTTAATTTCATCATTTAATGTTGTTTATGAGAAGGTTGTAAATGTGAATAATTCTTCTGAGTTTATCATATTATGCACTATCCATGAGATATATTGGTTAGAACATTATTTTCAATTTTTCTATTAGATGGGTATAGTGATATAATATATGATTTGTAAGAGATAACCTCTCATATAAGAAAATATATTTTTCTGGAATTGGGGATGGGTGTCTATGGTATAAGGTATCTGATATTCTTGAGTGGTAGGTTAGAATTCAGGGATAAATATTTTATGGTTTAAATTCATTCAATGGCTATATCATGATCTGGATAGGTTCTCTTAGTGATAATAGTGTTTTTTCGCACTAGTTCATATCATTCAATTGTGGTCCTTAACATAGAATGTGTTAAATGTTTCATGTCTTTTCCATTGTACGACGTATATAATCTCTTGTATTGATATGTAGTATTTCCCTAATATATTGTGTCATGGTATAGTCGAGTTCTATATGTCCATTAAAATGGTATTGAGTGGTGATAGATTTAATAGGTGTCCCTTTAAATCCCACGACAGGTTTTTTTATCATGTTATCCACTTTTTTATATATTTTGTGGTTGGTGTTATTATCTTTTAACAATTCTTGTGATATCACATGTTCAATCAATTTTTTATGAAAAATTATATTATAGGTTCACCATTGTGGATGGTCTCCTTTAAATTATTTCTCACAACCTATAAATGCACCATGGTGTTCCTTGAGACTCTATATCTAATTTTAGATTATGCATAGGTTGGATGTGGATGAGGTTGAGGACTTGTGTTTACTTTTTGAGTGGGACTTTTCATTATTATATTGATTATATGGCTTTATTATCAAGATATTTGTCAGATACTGTGTATGATTTCAATCTAAATGTTGGTAGTAGTTAATTTTTGGTTTGATTTTGTTATTTAGTAACTCTATATATGGTCAGTTTGGTGGGTTATTAGTTATTTATTATTTTTCATTGAATATATATTATTAAATAATCATTCTATTTGATATATAATATTACTTCATTTTTTATATATTATGATGTACTGTGATGTTGATAATGGATCTGGATGTGTTTTGCATTTTTAATTTTTATCATAAATGTATTTTATGGAATAACGTCCACAATATAAATTTTAGAACCATTCCATTAGTCCAAAGAATCTAGAGATATAGGGTACATGCTTCAAGACTTTTGGTATACATCATATGACGATGTTTCTGTTCATATAGGGTTCGATCATTACAATAAAACATATTTTTCTCTATAAATTATTTTCATGTTTTCATAAAATACATGAATTAATGGAATAAAGAGGTTCTTATTTGATCACTATATGTAATAGTAATGTTATGGTTTTACTCAAAACTATTTCATCATATTCAATATAATCTCAACATGTAAATATTTTCAAATAATTATTTTCTTTTTGTAATTATTAATATGTTTCACGCTCAACATCCACCCTTCATGAATTTATATATGTGGATTTTAATTCACCACCATAGTTATGAAAGGAAATAAATTTAGTAATCCTTGAAAACTATATCATATAAATTATTATTAGGGGTACGGTTATGATGAAACTTTTATAGCCATTATAATGCAATAAAAGACATTTATTTAGGTTTTTATGACTTCTAAAGTTACAACTTTTCAATGATTTTTCATGAAATTTATATATTTTTTGAAACCACATTCATTTCCTTATTTTCACTATCCATTTTAGATATAACGTTTTTATCCTATTTTAGTTAATTTGACCATACTATTAATAATTGGTTCATTACTAGTTCAGTTTTATTTGTTATCTCATATTCCTTCTTAGTATTCTCTACAATGTAGGCATTTTCCCTATTCCTTATGAATCATATTCCCTTTCACACAAAAGGGGTCATCTCATAAAAGGATATTTGTGAATAAAATTGCTAAGTGGACCTCATTTTTTACATCTTCTACACCTCTACTATAAACCCTGATATATTCTTACTGACTGATTTGTTGAACTTCTAGTCACAACATTCTCATTCATAGAATCTATCCATGTTTATTTACAATTACCCCCCATTGATAATTCCACTACCATGAAAATGAAATTTTATTAAAATAATTGATAGATATGTGTCAATTCTTTCCAAAATATTAAAAATGTGGTTGAACCTTCATCTTCTATTTAGATTATAAATCAATCCAATATTTTAAGGTTAGTGTCCTACCTCCAAGAGAGCCTCTAATTTTCTTAGGGTGGTGGTGTTCTTGAAATATTCCTCACTAACAATAATGAAGAAGATGACATCTCATTTATCATTTTTTCAACATTGTTTTGTACATATTTTTGTAACCTGGTCTATAATAAATTACAAATTCAAATTAATTAAGTATATATTTACATTGACTATTTGAATCCTTTATATCCTCAGTTATTGAGGATTTATCTTTTACATCCATAGCCTATAATAATTCTTATCTGGTTTTGTTCAAATCACGTAGGGATTCAAGACCAATTTATTTTGTCTCAACCAATTATTTATCATTCCTATTCAATTTTAATTGAATATTCCTAATATTATTTTCGTTCTCAACTATTATCAATTTAATTTTTTATCTCATCAACATTAGCCGCTTCAATCTTCTCATACTACACTTTCTGAGAATCATTCTTTTAATTGTATATAAGAGATAATTATCTACATATTTAGTGTTATGTTTTCTTCATAGGGAATACATCTACCTCATCTTTCAACGTCTATTATTGATATATCATTTCTTCACCAACAAAACTGTTTATATAATCAAATCCTCTATTAACATGAGCTAAAGGTTTAAATGTGTCGTTTTATATAGTTATATATAATGAGTTAGTTTAATAATTATTTTTCATGAAAATTATTTTAAATTTTAGGGGTTATTCTGATTTCAATTGGCCTATTTATATATTTTTTGTCTTTGAACTTCATCATTATAATAATATTAAACCACATTTTTCAAAGGGAAATACTTATAAAAATGAACATTGTAAAAATAGTTGTAGCACCTTTGTTTGTGTTTTTCTTTTATTTCCAAAAATCCTTATTAAATTTGTTTACTAAGAAGTGATATCATTTTATTCCTTCGTTGTCTTCCATATCATGAGAAACACTAGATTTTAAAACATATTTATCTAACATATTTTTCATTCTCATGGATTCAATGTCCATCAAACATATTTCATCTTTATTGATGGTTTAATACTTTCTAATTTCTTATCCAAATAAAATATTAAGTAATTTATAAATTAAATTTACTTATAACATCTCATGATTATAAATTCGGATCAAACAAATAAAAAAATTTCTCATCATGTTTTTATCAATGAAGGATTCATCTAACTTGAAAAAAACCAAAGGATATTTCCCACAATCTCGTTGAATATTATAAAATAATCATTAATGTTCTCACCATATTCTATTTTAATATATTAAAACCTAATCGACAAATAATGTTAATTTAAAATCATTAACATTTATTATTCCAACATAATATAATTTTAATTTTTTCCAAATCACTATTCTTGTTTTATACCCCTTAACCTTTTTTAAAACATTATATGAATAAAAATTAAGATTGAATTTTTTTCCTTCCAGAAAAATCCATATTCCTTAATTAGGACCTAAAATTACCTTTATATATTGGTAAAAAAGTCCTACTATGGTAGTATCATTAGTTTCTAGGAAAAGTGATAGATGTTAAGGATATATCTTATTCTTCCAATTATGGTAGTTCCAAACAAATATCATAGTGAATCCCAAAATATTCATAGGATTCAAAGTATTTATACACAATTATCTCTTAAAAATTATATGATTTTCAATTTGGAGGTGTCAACATAATAGAGACACATTCTCTAGAATTCACTAAATCAATATTGAGAAATAACGTGTTCCACTATGTTAAAGATATATATAGATTAATACAGGTTTTGTTTGATCAATAGAGAATATAGTATGATAGTTGTTTCTTCTACAATAGAACTTTTATTTTCAATAATGGTGTTCATACATTAAGGGAGTATGTGTTGATATATCTAAAGGAATTCTTTGATATATTCACTTTTGAAAAAATCAGACATCAAAATTGAAAATTTAAATTTGATTAGGGAGATTACCAACATTGACATAATTTTTAATTTCAATTAATTATAAATTAAATGATTATTATATGTCAGATATATCTGAAGGGGAAAAAGCCTAGTTATTCAAAATTGACTGTATATTATTATGGTAAACGAAAATTAGGTAACCAAATAATTATTTTGATGCACCATAAAACCCAAAAATGTATATAAGTAGTAGAATTATATATTTTTAATTATTTTAAATTACTTATATCAATTTCATACCATTGATTTAAAATTTTCATATTTAGATATTTATTATATGTCAAATGATCAAGAAAATATGTTTCTCAATTATTTTAGGAATTAATGGTTTCAATGTATGTAAATATGTTATGAATATCCCATATATAGGTTACATGGTTACGTGATACATAACACATTTCACATAATGTTGTGGAAGATTATAGGTCTTGTGGTTTTTTTTCATTTCACAAGGTGTACAATACATCTATCATGACACATGTTATTGTTCAATGAGTCGCTTTATTAAATTCAACTTATTGACTACCAGTATAATACACAAGTTTAAAGGGACAATATAAAGTGTTCTTAGATCATACTCGTTGTGTGACCCCAGGTGAATTAAACATCATGTATTTTGTGAGATGTCATCGGTGTTAATACATAGAGTCATTACACACCATGTATTGAGTATCAACCTATAACATGTCCAGAAACATACTTTATAACATATTTATAGAATGTACACATGGTGTGAAATGTTTCAATACACATCATGTACAATGAATTTAATTTTCATCTTCTCATGTCGGTTATCTCAAAATATCAATAAATACTATGTTATTCTTAACAATAAATGGTTCGTAACTATCCATTATAATAAGTGTGTTGTGGATGAATTCCAGTGGTACACATCATGTATATTAAAGTTGAAACCTATTCTCAGACACGACTTGATGTCTTAGGGTTTGACTAATATGAAAACACAATATGTATGTTAGGACACCCCATGTAGAGTCACATTCCTTGTAATATATGGTAAATGACAAAATTTTCACATTGTATATTAAATTATAGTATGTGATTGAATTTTATATAGGATATTCATGTCATGTGGAAACTAAGATTATGTCATGTACATAGTATTTTAAAATTTAAAATAGTTATTTATTATATATAATAATACTTAATTGGATTCCAAATGTGACTCAAGTGACCATAAATAGGGAGAATTTAAGATACAAAATTAATTTTTCAATTCAATGATATTTATCATAATTATAATTAATATAAATGGAAGTAAGAAATATTAAATGTGATTTTCATAATATATTTTTGAATTATTATGATCATGGACCAACCTATATATTACTTTGATATAATTATTTAACATAATCATTATTTTGGTATTTATATTTGTATAATCGTTTACAAATTATATATGATGATATTTGGATAATCAATCCCTCCATTATTATGTATATTTTATAATATTCAAGTACACTTTTATGAAATTATGATCTCTATATACCCCTCGTCAGCATGTTAGTAAACATGTATAAAGGATAGAGTTTCCCACTAATAGAGTTGGATTAGGACACAAGATGAGATAAATCTAACCATAGTGATATGGCATAAAATATTGAATTTTGAATCTCAATCCAAGAAAAGGTAAATGAGTTATTTCTCATGGGTTTAATGTTCATTTATTACCCCTCATTAAATGCACCATTAGATTAAAAGGTCATTGTAGTATTTCGATATTATTTTATACGTCCAATTGATGGTTTTATTAACTAATTATTTGGTGAAACTATTTTTTAGATAATTTGACTACATAAATAATATAAATAAATTAAAATGAATTATTAGATAAAATAAATTAATGTTTATAACATTTTTATATCCCTTGTCATTGTTAACTTAGGTATCTTCAATATTATGTATATAACAATGGATAAAATTAGGTAACATATATAGTAAAAATCCGTATGCATAATTTTTTAAACATAGTTAAATATAATATATATATATATATATAATAAAAAATTTAAATAAATATATGAAACTAAATAATGATTATTTAATAATAATACATTAAAAAACATCTTCTTAAAATATTATGTCCCAAAAAAACATTCCATTTTCTATGTTAGGATAAATCCTTACTTTAAAGTGTTGGTGTGGTAATTTTATAGGGAGATTCTTTTTATCTGGAATCTTAATAAAGATAATTGGTAGAAATAAACATGTTGTTATTAAGGGTAACAACCGTAGTAAACTCAATAGAATTCTGGGGTTTTATGATAAAATATGATTATATGGTTTAAAAATTGGGGTGTCTACTAAAAAAGGTAATGAAAATCAAGATAATGTTGATGGTATGAAATAATACCTAAATACCTTCGAGTATTGTTTTTATTTCTATTGTTTGAGTTATGTTAATGGAATTATAGATCATCATATTTAAAATATCTAAGGAACTAGATATTCAAAATCTATTGATGGGGATGTTGTGATTAGATAAAATTCTAGGAGGCATAATTAGAATTAATATATATTACATAAATTGTTATAAACATAAATTACATTATATAGAAACATATATTTTTAACAAAATGAAAATGAAAACTAAATTTTAACTAAATGTCATTATGGAGAAATGGAATATTTTTATACATAAAAACAACTAGGATTAGTATACGTGTTGGAGTAACTTTTTCCAAATAATCATCATAAGAAGGAAAGTGGGGTGTATAAAAATGATTTTTTAAACAGATATATAATTAATTATATGTAAAATTCATCTTTTTAAAATAAATGAAATGTGATCTTCAAAATATTTATAATGAAGTGGATATATACTTCATGTTTTTGGTCTCCATGATCATAATTATGAGATGAAAGACATGAGTGGATAGAAATTTTAGAAGAACAACATAAAGGATTGGTAAGAGAAGTTTTCCTTTTATTAAATCATTTTGATAAGATTATTATTTAGAGTGACCATTTTTTTATTTAGGGGTTCAAACAATCAGTGAAATAGTGCACATTCCTTATTCATTCTTCACATTATCTTTGTTTCCTAAGATTTATTATCAATTTAAAAGGTAAAAATATAGAAGTGACCCATAGATCTTTTAACATCAACTTAATAAGAGGATTATTACATAAATCATGATAATCCTTCTATTTATATAGCGAACGGAATTAAATGAAATGAAAGTATTCTCAGTGGTATATGATAAGCCAAAAATAAGTTCACAATACACTTCAAATAATATAAAGACATAGAGGGATGAAAAATAGTGTGATATTGTATTTTTTCTGATCTAATGATGGTAATATGGGAGAAGAATTGTAACATAGTGAATGAAACAATATAATATTTACATACCATCAAATTTGGCAATATATAAAGAATAGTTTTTCGAAATTTCTATCCAAATGTAGTAAAAAAGTAGATTAATGAATATCACCAATAATGAGGAGGATATTTGGGATAATATTTGAAATATACAATCAATTAAGGCAATAAGATATTACTATCTCACATTTATTACTGGGTAAGTTTTAATTATAATGAACTATTTATATTTTTCAGTGTAAGAAATGAAACCATTTCTATTCTAAATGTCGACATATATGTTTTTATTATTATGAAAATAAATAAAATCTATTACCTTTTTAAATGGTAGGAAATGACACAGTAAAACACATCTAAATAATTTTATTTATATACTAGAATATAAATATCATGTTTGGGAAAAGTGTAATGAATAATTTTGATAGGACACATATCACACCCATTTTTTCTGTCATTGAATGGGTCACGAAAAAGAAATGTATTTTATAAAATTATAATGAAATGATTTTTTAAATTCAGTTTATTTAAAAACCATATATATATAAATATATATATAATATGTTTTTACGGAGAAATGTAACTAAATTTATTTTCTGTAGAAAATGTGATAAAACTAAAATACCGTAGATTTAGTACAAAAATATGTGTGTGGACCATTTATAAAATAATCGATTGGGTGATTCTTTAAATTTTTTGATTTAAATGAATATTTTTGTATATATGGATATATTTAATTGTGGAGGTATAAGCCTAATTTCGTATAGAAATATATAGAATACAATAATGAGGTTGATAATCAATAGGGAATGAACATAAAGATACTAATCCCAGATAGGGGTGGGGAGTATCTTAAAATTATTTATTTTTTATTATATAGAGTTTGGGACATTATCGCAACTCCAAAATATTTATAAACTATATTGAATAAGATTAAGTGAAATGATTAATCACATATTTATGATTGTAGTGATATCGATGTTGAGTCTTACAGATCTTTCTTTATCTTTTTTATGGATACTAATTAAAATAAATACTTATAAAGTAAAATATTTATCAACTAATGTGAAATTTATAAGTCCATATTAGTTAATTTATAAAAAAAATACTTTACAAACATTAATAAATGGGATTATGTGACATATGTTAAGGAATAATTACGGAAAATATTAACTTTATGAGGAACAAAGTGTTTTTATACGATACACAAAGGAAACCAAATGATATCACCTATATAATACATTAGATAAAAATTATATACCTATCTAATGAACCAATTTTTCTAAAAGGTAAAACATATCCAAAATATGTAGCGTTATGAAGGTAGGATTTGATAGTGTAAACGGTTAAGATGCCCAAAAGTTATAATAAGAACAAATTTTAGATGACATTGTAGAAGAAGTTTTTCCTGGAACACATGTGTCGTATAGGATTAAAAAATATATTAGTGAACTAGAGTGATATTGTATTATTGTTAAAATGGAATATAACCCAATGTTAATTGAAATAACATGCCTCTTGTTAAAGGGAATAATAAAATTGATTAAATGTTTTCAAAATGGAATGAGTCCAAGGATTGTTAAATGGATTCCATTTACCAAAATCGCGTTTTGTTTTACTAGATCCCCATATTTATGTAAATCCCTTTTGTAGAAAATAGGTATTCAATAAGAAACAAGATATAGAAGGTAATGTTAGTACATTTATGTGATTATCGAATGTAAAATGATTCATGAAATATATTGGAATAAATAATGAAAAAAATGTTTCACCAGTATATTTGCTAAAATATAATAGAATAACAGTTACTAAAAAACATACCTTGATTACATAAATTTAAAATATAATTTCAATATAAAATTATTAAATGTAATCCATGTCAAATATCTCAATATAGAACAACTATAATGTTTTGTGACACCACAAGATTGTAATATCTTCTGAAAGTTACAAATATTTGTTAATGGGGTAATAGAAGAAATGTAAGAGAATCTTTAATTTTATAGATACATTAAAGAGTATGGATTTTTAATAATGAATGTGATCTCCAGGTATATAATTGGTTTAGTGGGAGTGGTATTGTTATCAAAATAATATATAATGATGACATATTACTAATGGTAAATGTGAATTCAATTTATGTTGTGGTTTAATAAATACTTCCATTTGACAATCATTAGTGATGTGACCTATAATATGTAGAAAATAATCAATCAAGAAATATATTAGCAGTTTCTTTGTGTAAACCAAGGATCATGTATGGAAAATTTAATGAATATAGATTAGATAAAACAATTCAATAGAGAATTCATGCATGTGAAACATCATATGCATCTCTCTAAGAGAATATTTCCTCAAACATATTAAGATATTGTAATAATAGTTGATTCCTTCATGTTTTAGTGATTGGATCTAACATGCATTCCATGATTTTAACTAGTTTTATGTTTCCATTCCTGGAGGGTGGTATGAAGATAGAACGAATCTATAAGAGAGTAATATTTGTCACTAGTAAAGACTATCATAATGTTCCATAAGTATAAATGTTTATAATACTAGTGTTTGGAGAATATGGGTAACTAATTTTTTGTTGATACATAGAAGATAGTTTCTTATGAGTGAAAAAAGATATGAAGTTAGATCTTAGATATGAGATAAGCCATAAAATTGGAACTATTTATCATTGGATATTTAATTATGTAGTGGAAAATAATTATATAGTATATTCCAGGTATATTGTATTTCGTGAATAGGTTGATGAATACGCATTGATATCTAACTTGATCCAAGTTATTATTATTATACTAAGAAGTATGGATCGAATTATATTGTAATGTGATATTTCTAAAATAATTGTTTTCGATAAATTAATCTATTTATTATCAATGTATGAAGAATATTTTGGTAATGTATTTCCCTTTATGAAAATTTACTCAAATACTGTGAATTCATAGTTAGTATAGTAACTACAATGGAAAATATGGTAGAACCATTGAATAAATTTATACCTCATAAGAAGCATAAAAATAGTGTAATATATAATTATTTACGAGAAGATAAAAGTTATATCTAGTGAAAGTGGTTGTCTCTCGGAGTTGGATCCCTAAAACCAACATAAATTTTACAATAAAAAACCAAAATATTTATATATTGTCTTTTCAAAAAGAAGATTTTTAATCTAAATTATGTTAATATGATAATTTCATAAATTATAAACTATATTAATAAGTTATATAATTTCTTGGAAATTATGAAAACATTGAGATTTTGTGATGAACTTTTTAAATATTTCTTATGCTTTAGATGGGTTTATCTTATAACACATAGATTATGTTGTACTATTATGTGTTAGGGTCTCAAAATATTTTGAGACTTCTCATTAACTTAGCACATGTGGATCAATAATTAGAGAGGTAATGTGGGCATACCTAATGATAATAATTCAAAATGTTTAATGTTTCTTTCTATTTTCCAATATATAAATGTTTTTGTTGGTGATTAGAGTTGAGATGATTATTATTGTGTATCCATAATTTCATACATGGATGTATTGATAAAAACCACTATAATAATAATCTCACAATGATTTTATATGTGTTACATGCACTATAACTGAAATGGATGTAATTTAATTGTGAAAAAAGAATTTATCTATTACCAATTAGTCAAAGAACATTGTTAAATCCCTTTTTTGCTGTATAAATATTTGATAAAATCCATTGAAATTTTTATCTATAAAAATATTCATTTATAATGGTAAATAATATAGATTAAACATATATGGTGGACATAATAGTATATTAATTTTTTAATAAGGTATTTTTTACAAATAGATGCTATTAGATATCTCTGTTAAAATGATGGTTATTGTATATACTACATCCTAAATGCAACCATCTCATTTAATTTAATTGATGGAAACATTTCAATAAAATTAATTATCATGGTCATTTAGGTTAATATTATTAGATTGATATGAAATTATATTAACATTGAAAACCAATGACCTATTATACCAATGGAAGTTTTTCATCAATATTATGAAATGAATATTACATAGAAATTTTTCTATTTTACCCACAAATTATCCATAAATGATACTCTACTACACTAATCTGATGTATTGATTTTATTAATAATATAGGAAATTGGAAATATATGAAATGTGTGGGATCAGGTTCTGAAAAAGTGTAAAAATAAGTGATATCAATGAAAAATTATATGTATAAAATAATCATATAAGAACTATTATTAATACTAATAATTTACAAACAATAAGGAATAGATTATATATCATGGAGTAATCTATAATATGATGTTAATGTGTGTAATACCATTGTAAATAGAAATTTTAGGGAATGTAATTTAACAAAAAGGAAAATAATATTAGGTTGTTATAATGACATGAAATAATCTGGGTGACATATTTCAACCATAATCACATGAAAATATTTTGATTAAACTCCATATGATCAATCATATCGTAATAAACTCATAATTCACATGATTAAAAATTTGAGACAACTCGTTATTCCAATGCTTGCGTGTAATGACTCATTATCTTAATACCTAATATTATAATGGGATATAAACACAAACCATATAATTAGAGGGCGATATAGGACCCCACCGACACTCATCCTTACATATGTGCTCTATAATAAATCAATCATTCATGATAAAGATCCCATGGTTAGAAAACAGCTTTATATAAATTTGAAATGAAATAAAATAAGGAAAATATTAATAATTCTATCAAAAATCATAATGTGATATACCCATGGATAATAAATGGTTATCCAAATATATTTTGTGACATTATGAGTAAATAGTCATCCATAAAGACCGAATAACATATGGTCTTAATACAATATTGATACATGGGATATGGTAGGAAAAATAATTTCACTAATCAATCGATGTATAGAATCTATGTTATCACCATTTAATCAATGAAATGTAAAAGAAGGTATCCTTTCAGGGAAGTAATTTTAATAAAAATTATGTTTATGAACATCAAATAACCAAGAATGTCTAATGCATTGATGAAACTTTTATATAATATTAAAGAACATTTCATAATACAGCAAGAGAAAGAAACAAGATGATATCATTTTAATAACATCCTTTTTAATTTTTAATACCATAGTAAACGTGTGAATAAATCAATTTCAAGTTTATTATATGATAATTATATTGTTATATTCATTATAAAATTATTAAGTAAATGTTTTAGAAAAAAAGGATATAATATTAATAAAAAAATATTCTATTATATTATTTTATTTAAATGATTAATATTTAAAATATTGTATATTAATTTAAATAAATAAATATAATTTTTAAATAATAAAATCAAAATTAATATATGATGAAATTTTTGGGTTTTTCAACCAATATAGATTTTTCTTTCTAAATACTGAATAATTTCGTTTTCTGTAATATTGTGATTTCATTTAGTTAAATGAAATAATTTAAATATCCTAATATGTTTTGAATATGATTAAAGGTGAAATAATTATTCATTAATTATATTTAATCCATATTTTTTTGAATCATCCTCATTCTATATTATAATATAAAATTATCTTTCTGGTTATTGTTTTTCCAACAATAATTTTAAACTGCATAATGTTTCCCAATTTTAGTTAATTAAAAAAAACCTAATTATCGATGAATAAATTTAATATATAGATATAATTTCTACATTTAATTATTTAAATTCGTATAATTAATATTACGATTCATTTAGTTAATAAAAAATCATATTTTTATTTAAAAATACACTTCATAGAAACCACCTTTTTGTTGTGTCTATGAGATTAATTAAAAATAAATAATTTCCAATTATTTTATCTATTTTTGTAAAATTTATTAACTATTTAAAATCATAATAATTTATATAATCTAAAAATTTCATCTTATTTTTTAATTAAAATGAACAGTGAGAATAGTGAAAAATTTATTATCACTGCTAAGGTAAAAACATATTTACCAAAGAGTGTAACTAAAAAGATAATGGCTAAAATGACTTAAAAATACTCATAAAATCTATTTAATATATATATTTAAATCCTATGATGTTTAATCCTCAATAATGGCCCATTTATGAGCTTTTTGGTATGTTTAAAACATATATACGGCATTTTCTTTTCAAAATTAACTACGGTGCCACTCACCTCACTTATAAAAGGCCACCCTTCTCTTCTCCTCTTGACACCTTCAAATAAATTTTTACCATCCAATAAATCTTTAAAAAAATAAACTAATTAACTCCCCATTTACTATAATTTCATCTAAATAATTCTTTTTAATTACATAATGGGATGTTCTATAAAGAAGTTTGTATAATGATTAAATGTGGATTTTTAGGTTATTTCTTATTCCAACTCATTAAAATATTATTAAATTATGATTATATAATGAAATAGGAACAAAATATATACTTAGATGTTTTTATGTTAATTTTATTACCTAAATGTGTCTCAACATCCATCAAATGTGATTTGAAATCAATATTCTTGTGTACAGCGGACTACCACCTCACGAACTTATGTTATTCATTTCCCATTATCTTGTCTAAAGGATTGTTATAAATATGTATGTAAATTATATATATCAAATAATAAATATATTAATATTTATAAAATAATGACATCATATATACATTTATACTTTCCATTCTATGGGGGATGTAATAATTTTGCGCATATATACGGAGGAATATTGCATCGCGATGTGATGTGATTCAATTTGTAATAAAAAAATACATGGACAGTAATTAGTATAATTTTAATTGATATAAGTGATATAAATTAGGAAATCATGAATTTCATTAAATAATTATAATAATGAATAGATAATATTTCATATTCTATCTTAAACTCTAAAATGAATATGTTATTCACACGTATGTGTGGACTACCACCTCATTGAACATTTGTGACTATTTTTCATCACTAAATAAAATGCATGATATATATAAGTATATTTAAATCAATATTATGGTATTTAATTTATGATAAAAATTCCGAAAAAATATTATATTCATTATTTTTATCCATAATTATCATTGAAAAAAATTGACGTCAGTTATTCAAACTTTTGACATATAATCTCTATGATTGTAACATAGTTAATTTTACATAACCATATTTTATTATTGGTTTTAAAAGAATAAATTATTTTTAAAAGTAATGAATATTACATGATTATATTTCTTATTATTTTGAAATAATTAATTATATGAAAATGGTTAACACACAAAAATTATTTTTAAACAATGAACCATACATCATCAAAACATCCGAAGTAAATATTATCTATCAAGTAATATAATATATCATCTTAATTAGTGAAATAATGAGAATTATATACCAGAAAAAATCAACTAATGAAGAAAAAAGTTTACAAATTTATATGAATCGTGAATATAAACAAATTACATGAAAATTCGGACCAAAAATTAGGGACTTCGTATAAATTTCCTTTCATTGAATATTTTGATGTTTTTCTATTATATTCATTTATGAGGGGTTTATATATCCCATTTGAAATGTTATATTATGAATTGATTTATTATCATAAAATTAAAATGTTGTGCTTAGAAATTATTATTTCATGTGTCCTATGATTGAATGATTCCATAGTGTTGTGGTACGTTCTTTTTAATTATCTTCATTTAATGTTTCCTTTATATGTTTTTAATCCAATTTCATATTTTAAAAAAATTATTTTTTTAGTATACTTATATGAACATGAATGTTTTATAATGGTCATTTTTTACATTCATTCGATGGTTTTATAAAGGAATCATTTTAGGTGTTTTACATAACATTTTCACAAAAATTCATATATAATGTTCTATTTTACTGTATCTGGTGAAAATGATTTGTACATCCATCATAAATATTATTTTATTTTGTTCTTACTTAACAATTTTCATTTTTAATTCAAATAACACCCATTTTTTGGTAATTTTGGTATTAAAAATGTCCTTTTTAAATAAAAGAGTAACATTTTAATGAAAATTTCATTTTAAAAGACAATGTTATTTTCATATCAAATATATATTTATATACTATATTAAAAGATACATTCAATAGTTTTAAGGGGATATTTTGGTAGATTAAAATGAATTATTCATGATATGGTACTTGGAAATTTTATATGATGGGTGCTCCCAAATTGCAGTGGGTTAGGCCTTTATATCATATATGATGGGTGCACCAAAATAACACTCTAATGAAATGGGTATTGATCATGTTCTCAATAGAATTATATTATAATTTAGCAATATCGTTTCCCAATTTTTACAAGTTATACAAGGGTTATGTTAGGGTTCTATGAGATCATGCCCCAAGGCACCTAAATGAATTTGGTATCCTGTCTACTAACATTCCATGAAAATATTTTTATTTCAATGGTAAAAAAATGATATTTTTAGAATAATGATGAATCCCCTCCAGGTAAAAAATATTTTTTTATGAAATTGGTTTACTATATTGTTTTTTTTCACTTGATTAATGGTTTTCATAAAAATTTTCACCATATTGGGCTTGTTGTGCTCATCCAACATTTTAAAATTTTCCTTTCATAGTGGTTAATGATAATAAATATAAAGGAGTAGGTAATGTTCATTTATTTGAATCTTTTATTTAAAATAAATTGACTTTCATACAGTGGGAAAATGAATACAAATCAGAAGTTCCCACTTTTTATTATATGGTATTTTTTATTATTTGTGAATTTATCATCTAAAATAAAATATAGAAATGATGCAACATTTTAAAATATGGAATTCATGACATCAAACACATGATTATATAGTTTTTTAGGTTTCTCCCTTATATTTTCTATCAATGGAATTATTTAGTTAATTTTCATTATTATCACAATGTGAATAGAATTTCATTGAAATGTTTTAATATATTTTTATGGTTAAATTAAAAATACTGTGATGATTAATATATTAATTATTCTAAAATATATTTGTACATAATTTTTTTCCATAGAATTAAACAACAATCATTAGTGTGAATGTCTGAAAATGAAAATATCCTTCAAAACTATCATCTTATGATTGTTGGAATTGGAATAGAATATTTTGTTCTGGTGACGAATCAGTGGATTGAATAAATAAATGGTGCTGGAATCCATAATAGAGATAAATTGTATTTTCCAAATAGAAACATATTGGTAGTTGGCTATTTCATGGGGTATCACCCTTTGACATTCAGTAAGGCCTCATATATAGTTGTAGCTAATTGATGTATAAATTTTATTGAAAAGATATTATATTTCTTAGTATGTTTCGAATATAAAAATGTAAATATTTCTATTAATCATTTTTAATGTGATGTTGATCGATGGTGGACTTTAGTTATGTATAGTAGATAGAAAAATGTTCTTGATCCAATAAATGAGAAACATTTATGTTTATTTTTTAAAAATTATTACAGAAGGATATTCCACTCTTGATGGAGAAAAAATTTCAAATATTGAAATAAAAATATAATGATTATATTGTAGAATATGATCCAAATTTTACAATATTGGCTATGTACATACCTGATTTTATTTGGTACATTTATATATAATTATTAATTTTTACCCATGATTGAAAACAATTTTATAAGATCATTGGATGGCCATGAATTTTAATTTTACGTGGAGAATGTTTGTTGTGATAACAATGTAACGATGGTGTCTTCAGAAAAATATATACCTCCTGATTATGAATTTAATATGTAGATATAATGGGGAAATTGGGGAAACACACATAATATAATTATAGGGATACAAAAACAACATTACAATCTTGTGGTACATGGAATAAAAACTCTATATAGAATTTATTTAGAAATCAAGGAAGTGTTATTTATTTGGAGAGTTTTTTCAAATGAAATGTGACTTCGAGGTATGGAATCCTAAATAATATAGAATGTGTTAATAGATAACTATCCAATAATGAGATGTTTTAGTTTTAATTCGTGGTTCATTTGGAAACATGGGCCCAATGTTAGTAATTCGGTATAAAAACATCTATATTTGATGAAAAAGGGATTGGAAAAATTATTTGTTGCAAGTATTGATGATTTTGGTCCATCAAATGATATTGTGAGAGGTATTTTACTTGTGTATTGGAATTATTCTGATTTCATATTTGATTATGGATCATCACATTATTTTATTTATGATTAGTTTTGAAAATTAGATTTTAATATCACCATATGAAATTATGATAGTACTTTTGGGGAAAACATCATGTATAAGTACAATACATAACAATATTTATATGATCATTAATATTTTCATTAATGGGATGATATTTGACTGAAATTTATTTGAACATCCCATAATGTATTTTGATATCATTTTGGGTATGAATTGGAATTTAATATATCATGCTGGTATAGATTGTATAATCAAGAAAGTTATTTTAAATGATTTCACACATTTGATAACATTACAGGATGCTCTGAAATTTATTACAAATGATAGTGAATGTTACTAACCTCGTACTATTGAAAATTGAGAAACTATTGAAATTAGTAACTTTCCAATAGTAAATAAATACATAGATGTATTTCTTGATTTTTTTCTTCTGTAATTATTTTTGTATAGGTTTACATTGTGGTTGTCTTAGTTCATAATGGCAAATCTTTTTTAAAATACACTTGTCAAATGGATCTTGTAGAACATTTAGAATTGAAAAATTAATTGTTAGAGTTGTTTTAAAATTATTCATTCAACCTATCACTTCACCACGTCATGCTCTTATATTGTTTTTCAAAAATAAATATGGTTAAATGAGACTTTCTATTGATTATAGGGTATTAAATAACATAACAATATTCTAAAAGTATAATTTTTAATAAAAATGAATTATTTGATCTACTAGAGGGAGATCATTATTTTTCAAAGGATGATATATGGTCTAGTTACCATATGTTGAAATTGGATGAGGAATACATTTCGATGAAAACACATCAAAATAGATATAATCTCGTTGATTTTGTGGTTATGATATTTTGTTTGTTTATTTTGCCTAATTTATTTATGGACATTATTAATATAGTTTACATGATGTCTAGGATAATTTTTTATTTGTTTTTATTGATTATATTTTGTTAAACTCTAAAAAATATTAGGAATATGAAAGAGACCTCATGATTGTTTTTCAAATAATAAAAGAAATGAAACTATATTGAAAATTTAGTAAGTCAAAATTTTTGTTGGATAATATTTATTTTCATGGTTAAACTTTTTTTATATATGATATAAATCAAAACAATAGTATGGAAAAGTTATTATAGAATGGATAATACTAGAAAATGTCATAAAGAATAATTTTTTCTGGGATTATGGGTCACTACAAACAGTATTTTAGAATTTTTTCTCAGCTATCCAGACCACTAACTATTTTAACATGATAAGGAGTTAATTTCATCAAGATAAAATACTGTGGTGATTATTTTATAAAACTAAAATATAATAGCTTATATATCTAGGTTTTTCCAATATTTATAGAAATGGTGAAAATTTCATTAAGTGATCATTCAATGAAGAGATTTGGATGTGTTTTAGTGCTGAATGATCAGGTAATTGCATATGATTCTCACTAGTTGAAACCTTATGAGTTAAATTACCATATAACCATTTTGGAATTAGTTTATCTTGGTTTTTACTTAAGAAGTGGAGGAATCATTTTTATGTATTTAAGTGTGAAATATTAACTGATCATAAAGTCTTAATTAAATATTCACTCAGAAATAATTAATCACGTGATAATGAAGATATATGGATTTTGTTTCCAATATGTTTTTTATGTAGTTAGGTCCTTTATTTTTTCAGGTTTCAATATAGTCAACAATTTAAAACATTATTAAGAATTATCAGATGGAGAATCAGGACTTCTACAAAAATTTAGTATTATTTGACAAGGGAAAGTTTCCTAAATTTCAAATTGGAGAAGGAGGTGTGTTTAGATTTTGGAAATGACTATGGGTTTATTTTTATTGCCATTTGAAGAATGGAATATTGAGTGAATTTTATAAATCTATATTTTCCATTCATCTAAGAAAAATTATGATGTATAAGAACATCTTTAATATTATTGGAGGGATGTTATGAAAATATTTATTTCAGAATTTATGATGAAATTATTGAATTTATATTCAATTAAAGTGGAAATAAAAATCTCGAATGAAATCATTAATCTATTTCTAGTGCCATAGAAGAAAGGGGAAAATATATCCCTTGATTTTATGGTGGAATTACCAGATACATATTGATATAATTACATGATTTATGTTATTTTTTATCAATTAACAAAATCTACACATTTATTTCCCACTTGATATATTATTTCTTTGGATCCGCATTTTGAAAATTATCTAAAAAAGTCAGTCAGGTTTCATGGAGATCCACACTCTTTTCTATCATACCATGATCCCAGGATTAAAATATATTTTATCAAAATTACTTCAGAAGTTGTTATGCATTGAATTAAATTGCAGAAACTCTATTCTACATCTATCAGAGGGGAATTTTGAGATAATAATTTATACAAAGGAACATGTGATTCATTCTTATTCAATGGAGTACTTGGGAAGTTGAGATCAAAATATTTCTTTCATTGAGTTTTTGTATTATAACTATTTTCATCCCAATATATAAATAACACCAAATGAGTCCTTCTATAGAATATAGTGTCACATACCCAATTTTTTGGGATGATGATAAAGAATGGATGTATATGGTACAATATTTGGTAGAATTATTGTCTGAGAGGGTGTAGTTTATTTAGAAAAAAATGAGGGTGGATTAGAGATGATTGAAATACTATGAGGATAACTAGATGATGGAACATTATTTTGGGGTGGGTGATCATGCTTTTCTCAATGTATATCTATGTAAAAGTGTAATGTGTTTGGGTAAAAATGGAATGATATACCCATGATTCATTATACCATAAGAAATACTGGATAAATTTGAAGAAGTTTATTCCCAAATTGCCTTTCTTTCAAGTTTATCTTATGTACAAAATGTATTTAAATCTTCAAAGTTATGGATTATAGTGTGGGATTCATATCTTGATTTAAGGCCTAAATTAATTCAGTTGGAAGAGAACCATTCTTATGAGGATAAAAATATTGAATGTTATGTCTGATGGGAAAATGTATTTTATAATTAGGTGGTTTATCAGGTTATTTTTTTAAAGAAAACTGTGTCGTGGAATAGGTAACATAAGAATCTGAAAATGCAATAGGGGAATGATATCCCCACTTATTTAATATGGGAATAAAATTTCTAGGATGCTATTAAAAAAAGTGTGATATTAATTTAAAAACATAGGTAATGATATAAAAAGGTCATTTTCATTTTTATAAATTATAATTTGATAGTTATATTTGTTATAAAAATATTAAGAATTTTTTTTAAATTAAAATAGTAATAGTTTTGATTAAAATTATATGTTAAAAAATTTTATATAAAATATTAATTTAAATTTTTTATAATTATAATTTTTAAAACTAATTATATTTTTTGAAATCATTATATAAACATTAACCTAGGGTGAAATTTTGAGGTTTCTTATAAAATCCTGATTTTTCATAATAGAGAATCCTTAAAATTTTAATAAAAATATCATTTCATTTCAATTAAATAAGAAATATAAAAGTATCCATCTCTTTTGAATACATTAAAAAGTAAAATAATTATTATTTATTTATATTTTACCCACATAATTTATTTCTAATAATATGTATATTGGATTTTAAATTAGGTTTAATTTTAATGTTTAAAAAAAGTGTCTTTGGAAATCTATTTTAAAGTGGATTGTGATTCGTTATTTTATTTTATTAAAATCACTTAATTAGGAATTATTTTAATGTAAATATATATATTATGTATCAGTTAATCCTAATTTAAATTCAAATAATAATTGTTAATAGTAATATATTTAATATATGATCCTCTTTTTCCAAAAAAACACATGTCATGAAAATCATCATCTTCTTCACATTACTATGTTTTTTTATAAAATTGAATGTTTCAAATTGTATGAATTAAAATTTATAATTGATTCCATATTTTTAATTCTAATATTTTATATTATATTAACAAATTTATTTAATTTTTTACCATTATGAATAGAGAAAGAAATAAAATATAATTTACTGTGATTAAAAGGAAAACATATTTATTATGTGTTATACTCAAACAGTATGTGTTAAAATATAAAAACTACAACTATAAAATTTATTATATATAAAATTTATAATGAATAATTATTTATAATTGTCTATTTAGGATCCTTTTGAAATTTGAAAGATGTTGATGCACCTATTTCATTTCAAAAATTAAATGTGTGATACTTACATCACTTATAAAAGGCCATCTATTCTCATCTAATATTCTCAACCTCAAATAAATTTGGTTCATCCATATAATTCCCTAGTGTTTTTCTTAATTACCTCTTCATGACTTATATAACTTATCTTGAAAGGAAATTCAAGCTGTGATTGATTTTGTTTCCTACATAATGGGTTGTCCAAGGAAGAGTTATAATACCACACTGAGCATTTATATTTTAATTCATCTTCCACATACATCAAATTAAATTTAGTTATGATTATTCTATAATTCTATTACACTAAATATATACATATATATTTTATTATGTTAATTGATTTACCTAAATCTGTATCATCTTCTATCAAATGGGATACAAAATCCTTATTGGATTGTACAACAAACTACCGCCTTTGGAAACTATGTCATTAATTTTTCATCATCGCAACTAATGATTTCTTATAATGATATATTTAAAGTATATATGATATATTTTTAACATATTTATACTTATGGAGTAAGGATATCTTTTATAAATTCATAAATACATACTATACTTGTGACATCATTTTTCTATATGTAAGACTGTCTATACACAAGGTGATGTGATTAATTATTCACTAACAAAAACATGGAAGGTAATAAGGATAAAGTTAAATAATATGTGTTATATATATTAAATAATATTGGAATAAAGGAAATTTTTATAATTATACTAATATATTATATCATTTTCTTTCAGAAAATAAAAAATGTCAATGTCATTCATGCGTAAATGTGAACTGCCACCTCCATGAATTGGCGTGACTATTTTTCCCTCACTAAATCACCTGTATGATATATATATGTATATTTTATGAAATAAAATTTTATTTATGAACTTATTATAATTATATAAAAATTATATATTTCATACCTTCTGTAACGACCCGGAATTTTGAAAAAAAAAATTCTAACATTTTGTGGTATTTTATTTTATACTCAACAAAACTATTTTATTTAATAAAATTTGTATAATTAAAATAAGACCATTGGGTTTCGACTGTTATATGACCATTGGTCAATATGACTATTGGAAACTGAATGTTGCGATTATTGTCTATAAATACAAGTGATCTTGATTAGTTAATATAGAAAGAAGATTCAATGGCCCCATCCAGTAGTCTCATACTAATCAAAGCCCATATGATGGAACTCGAGAAGAAGGTAGCACTTTTGGGCTTTGCTTTGGACCAAAACCAAGACGAACTTCAACATGTGAATCTGGAACAGAATTGGCTTCGTGAGAAATTCAAGCTGAAAGAAATCTCTACTTGGGCAATGTTGGTCAAGCCGCCCCAAGATTCTATCACCCTATCACACCTTACACATAGGTCATATGGTGGTGTTATAAGGGGCTATGTAATGAGGCCGTAACTTCCTTTTGTAATCCTTTGATTTAAATAAAAATTGTGATTTCTTCTTATGGTGAAGTATGTGAATTTTCAAATGTTCGGATAAATATAGTATGCATATTACTGATGAATTTTAGAAAAATGATATTTTATAAATGTTTATATAATCCTTAAATAATTAATAATGTCTAATTATTTTCAAAAAATGGTCTTATACAGTTATGCCCAGTAAGAAATTTAGAGTCTAATAAGATCAACTTCATTTTCCGGTGAATAATAAATTATGAATAGTGATTTTATGCTTATGATTAGTAATGAGACCAAATGGATTATGTAACATCACTTAAAAAAGTATTAATATAATTAGGTACCTTTATTAACTAATGGAATTCAATAAAATTGGTAAATAATTGTTCCAGAAATTATTGGTTAAGTATTAGTTATTTCAGGTGAATAGTGTATTTTATTTAAAAATAAAATTAAAAATATTTAGAAAATTATTTTAATAAAATGGAGTTCATTTCTGAAATCGGAGCATCGATATTTGGTTATGGTGAATTTTTGGGATTTTTCTAAAATAGTTGAACTTTCAATGAATAGTGTTTTTATTTAAAAATTAAATTAAAAATATTTAGAAAATTATATTCATAAAATGGATTTCATTTTTGAAATCAGAACATCGATATTTGTTAAGGTGAAATTTTGGGATTTTTTCTGAGAAAGTTGAATTTTATGGTGAATAATGAAAATATAGTTTTTGAGTTTCGGGTGTTTAATGACATCATTAAAGATGTAATAATTATGAAATAATTCTGGTCGACTAATGAATAGTAAGATAAGGTATGTGGTGTCCCTAGTGGCCAATACCAGGGTCAAATACCATAGGCATGCACATGGTTTTTCCTATACCATTGATAAGGTGTCCCTTGGAAATTAATGCATTGTCCACTCACTTATCCTATAAATACCAAGCCTTTCCCTCATTAATTTCATTTCCAAATCCTCTCAAAGGACGTTATGGTATCTTTAGCCCAAGGATTCCTCCCATGGTGCCTTCAATACTCCCAAGGTCTCGACCTTCAGGCTTTTGAAGTTACTCTTCAAGGTAAGGGATTCTTTCACCCTCCTCTTTTATGTCATGACTTTTGTTATGGTGTGTCTTATATTTTCCATCTCATTATGCTGCGGTTATTTTATTATATGTTCTTATTACTGTCCATTTCTTTTCCAAATGATGATAGACCCTTTCTTCTCTCATCAATTTTTTTTTTGAATTTTTATGTGACCTTGTTTGGTTGCCGAATTTCTCGTAAATGAAATCACATCTTCTCTTTTCATTCATGTTTCCTTTTCATGTGGCATGTCATTCAAATATCCATAACATGATATTATTCAGTACCCATACTATATTATGAATTATTTATGACCGGTTGACCCTTGTCCCCTAACTTTTAATTGTTTTCTAAAACCACGTTATATAGCCGTTATGCTACAAAAATTTCATGTCAAAATTTCTCTCTCTTTCTCTCAAGAAATTCCCTTGTTTATTTATGTGAATACCCAAACCTATTATGTTTTTATGGGTGTTCATAAATATATAAATATTATATATTTGATTATTTAATTGAAATATATATAACCCTCACTCCCTTTTCATGAGTTATAAATGATATAATGATCTTATTTTTAAGAGCTTTCAAAATGTCACAATTTTTAAATGAACCCCATTTATTTTATTCTCTATGGGTTATTGATGAAATGATTGATTATGATCTATGTTGATAACATATAATTAAATACATATTAAGGGTGCACCCTGATAGTTCTCCATTGCATTGGGTAAAGATTTAATCTCTAGAGATGACAAGTTTCAGGATACCTTGGTGAATAACCTTGGTAATTTTTATAAAACCTTGAGGATGGACATCAGTGTTATGTTTATGAATGTCTAAATTAAATTTTGTAGCCACATATTCATGTTTTGTTTCATGTTCCATTCATTATGATATTCTTATACTTCCATTTCTCATGTCTTTATGTTTTATTCATGTTCTTATTGATATTACATGTACATTGATTCCCTTATTTACCCTTAATGGGAATTCTTCTCACAGTTTCCTTTGATGTATGTCTCCAGGAAATGAGATGTAATAGATGTATATATTATTAACCTATGATGAATCCCTACATGTGGTTTATAAGAATTTTTTATTTTGTATTAACGTTTTCTTGTTCCTGATTTCTAAGACACTATACTTTAATGATGTTTTATATGTAAAATGTAATGAAAAGTTATGTATTAAAACGCGGGATGTCAAAGTTGGTATCAAAGGATAATTTAGTTTTTTATGGAAATTATGATAGGAAAACATTAGGAAGAACCCTATAGAAATGTTTAAAAATAGGTAATATTTTTGGTTTTTTGGTGAGTTTTGCATAAGTGGTTTATAAAGAAAATACATCCATGTCTGGATACGAGTATGTAGCGGTGGCTCTCGCACAGATGTACATAGGGGTAAAACCCGAAAACACCGCTTTGAGCTAGAATCTAATGAGAACTGGTACAAAACAACGTGCCTTGCTTCACTCTTGGTTACGACACTCCCGAGGGATATGTTTGGTTAATCACAAGCTTTTTATGAATCCTTTTGAAAGAATTATAAAAAAAATGTAATTGTCTAAGCCTGAGGTTTTAAGACATACAATCCTTCTTAGTTAAACTATTAGTAAATGAAATAAGTTTCTCACCAAAGATTTATTATTTTTGAAAATTTCCCCATAATCTAGGAATACGTTGACATATTTCCTAAAGAGTTACCCGAAACACCCCCATAAAGAGAGGAATATTTCTCCATTGAACTCATACCTGGATCTCATTCGATGTCAAAGACCCCCTATAGGATGAAAATGTTACGATAGAGGAATTAAAGAAAAAACTACAATATCTTTTGGAGAAGGGGATTATCTGACTAATTGTGTCTCCCTGGGGAGCACCAGTTCTCTTTGTGAAGAAGAAGGATGGATCTATGTGGCTATGCATTGATTATAAAGAACACAATGGGATCATAGTAAAGAAAGAAAATACCCTTTTCCAAGAATTGATGACTTATTTGACCAACTTCGTGGGGCTCAATTCTTCTTTAATATTGATCTTCATTCTGGTTATCATCAATTGAGGGTGAATAATGATGATATTCCAAAAATTTCCTTCCAAAAAATATATGGGCATTATTAGTTTGTTGTTATGCCCTTCGGACTGACTAATGCACCTATTATTTTTATGGATCATGAATAAGTTGATTTTGGAAACTTTTGTTTTATCAAATGGATATAATTTGTATAGAAAAATGATTTGGTGATTAAATGATAAAGGTTATTTTGGATGATATTTTCTCTTTTGGAGTACTATTTTCTTAAGGGAAAGAAAATACTACAGTATTTAAATTGAGGAGGAATGGTTGAATATTTTTTTATTTATTGTGGACATGGGGTGATTTGAGTTATTTCTGGAAAATGAAGAACCTAGTATAGAGAATATGTGAAAGGGTTAATTACACTTTAGTATGAGACTTTAATAGTAGTCGATGTTATTTGGTGATAAATGTTAATATTTATTGGGGAAGAATATGTGATTAAATCCTTATGAGTTTTGGGTTCCAATATTAGTTTGGATTATTCTTAATAATTTTAAGGATGGTTTTGTGTTGAATGGTCTTTCTAGAACATTGGGTACTTTGGTTGAAATTTGGAGATTAATTGTCCTATTTATTTTTATAAAGGATTATCCTTTTTGGGGATTATATGATCTAGTACTAACTATTTTTGTTTTGGTTGGCGACAAAAGGAAAGGGAAAAATATAGTTATTCTTTTGTGGATTATGTGAATCTCATGAATATGATTTTTGTGATCTTGATGAGACCAACACTTTTTGAATTCTCATTGTTTGGTGAAAATATTATTCTTGGTGGAAACTAATTAAGGGATGAAACTCTACTTGAAGGTATGTATATTTCCTTATGTTTTTATTATATGTAGTAAATGAATTCCTCAAAATTATGAAAGGAACTTAAAACAAAAAAGTTTTTAGTTTATGTTTCCTACTGGGTAACCAAAGACTATTTAACACATCTTATGTTTGTGATCATCTTGTGGTTAATTTTTTCCTAATCATGTTTTTTATCACTCTCCATCAGAATTGGACCCTTTTTTTTCTCCTCAATATCAATGTTTTCCTACATGGAATCCTAGTATGGGTTTACTCGGGTGACCATTGTACTTCCCTTACTTTCTTTTAATGTAATAGTTTTTACTGGATCTTTTTCCGATGTGGGACATTCAATGAAATTTCCAAGCCCAAATTTAAAATTGCGTGGAAACAATTTCATTAGGGGGGGAAGATTGTAAAGACCTATAATTTTGAATAAATTTTCCCCCTAATTTTATGTGTTATTTTATTTTATACTCAATAAAAATATTTCATTTAATAAAATGAGTATAATTAAAATAAGATAGTTGGGTTTCAACTATTATATGACCGTTGGACAATATGACTATTGGAAAGAAAATGTTGTGATTATTGTTTATAAATACAAGTGATGATGATTAATTGATATAGAATGAAGATTCAATGGCCCCATACAATATTATCGGCCGATCGAAGCCCATCTAACGAAACTCGGGAAGGAGGTAGCACCTTCGGGATTTGCTCTAGTCCATACCCAAGTCAAACTTTATCATGTGAAGCTGGAACAGATTTTCCTTCTCAAGAAGTTCAAGCTGATAAAAATCACTACTCGAGCAATGTTGGCCAAACCACCCCAAGATTCTATCACCCTAAAACACCTTACTCTTAGGTCTTATGGTGGTGTTATAAGGGGATATGTAACGAGACCGTAACGGCATTGTTTAATCCTTTGATTTAAATAAAAATTGTGATTTCTTCTCATGGTGAAGTTTGTGAATTTTCAAATGTCTGGATAAATATATTATGCATATTATTGATGAATTTTAGAAAAATTATATTTTATAAATGTTTATATATACCTAAATAATTAATAATGTGTAATGATTTTTAAAATATGGTCTTCTACAGTTATGTCCGGTAAGAAATTTACAGTCTAATAAGATAAAATTAATTTCTGGTGAATAATAAATTATGAATAGTGATTTTAGGTTTATGATTAGTAATGTGACAAAATGGATTATGTAACTTCGCCTAAGAAAGTATTAATATAACTTAGGCACCTTGATTAAGTAATGTGATTCAATAAAATAGGTATATAACTTTTTCAGAAATTATTGGTTAATTATTTGTTTTTTTGGGTGAATAGTGTATTTTATTTATAAATTAAATTAAAAATATTTAGAAAAATATTTTAATAAAATGGAGTTCATTTTTGAAATCGGAGCACCGATATTTGGTTAAGGTGAATTTTTGGGATTTTTCTAAAACAGTTGTATTCTCTTTGAATAGAACATTATTTAAAAATTAAATTAAAAATATTTAGAAAATTATCTTCATAAAATGGAATTCATTTTTGAAATCATAGAAGCGTTATTTATTAAGGTGAAATTTTGGGATTTTTTCTGAGAAAGTTGATTTTTCTGGTGAATAGTGAAAATGCAGTTTTTGAGTTTCAGGTGTTTAATGACTTCATTAAAGATGTAATAATTATGAAATAATTCTGGTCGACTTATGAATAGTAAGATAAGGTATTAGGTGTCCCTAGTGGCCAATACCATGGTCAAATACCATGGGAAAGCCCATGGTTTTTACAATACCACTGATAAGTTGTCCCTTGGAAATTAATGCTTTATCCCCTAACTTCTCCTATAAATACCAAGCCTTTCCCTCATTAATTTCTTTTTAAAATCCTCTCCAACGAATTTCTAGTCTATTTACCCCATGTATTCCTCCCAAGGCGCCTTCAAGACTCCAATGGTCTCGACCTTCATGCTTTCGAAGTTACTCTTCAAAGTAAGGGATTCTTTCACCCTCCTCTTTTATGTCATGACATCCGTTATGTTGTGTCTTATATTTTCCATATCATTTTATTGAGGGTATGTTCTTATATTTTCTTATTACATTCCATTTCATGTCCAAATGATGAGACACCCTTTCTTCTCTAAAAAATATGTTTTCTGAATTTTTATGTGACGTTGTTTGGCTGCCGAATTCCTCGTAAATAAAATCTCATTTTCTATTTTCTTTCATGTTTCCTTTTCATGTGGTATGTCATTCAAATATCCGTACCATGATATTATTCAGTACCCATACTGTATTATGAATTTTTTATGAGTGGGTGACCCTTTTCCCCTAACTTTTCAATGTTTTCTAAAACCATGTTATATAGTCGTTATGCTGTAGATATTTCATGTCAAAATTTCTATTTCATTCTCTCAAGAAATTCCTTTCTTTATTTATGTGAATACCCAGATCTATTTCATTTCATTGTGTGTTCATAAATATATAAATATGATATATTTGGTTATTTAATTGAAATAAATATAACCGTAACACCCTTTCCATGGGTTATAAATGATATAATGATCTTATTTTTAAGAGCATTCAAAACGTCACGATTTTTAACTGAAACCCATTTCTTTTATTCTCTATGGGTTATTTATGAAATGATTGATTATGATCTATGTGAATAAAATTTAATTAAATACATATTAAGGGTTCGCCATGATACTCCTCCAACGCATTTGGAAAGATTTAATCTCTAGAGATGTCAAGTTTCACGATACCTTGGTGAATAACCTTGGTAATTTTTATGACATATTGGGATGGAACTTAGTGATATGTTTATGAATGTATTAATGAAATTTTTTAGCCACATATTCAAGTTACGATTCAAGTTAATTTCATTATGATATGCCTATACTTCTATTTCTCTTGTCTTTATGTTGTATTCATGTTCTTATTGATATTACAAGTACATTGATTTCCTTATTTACCCTTACTGGGCCTTCTGCTCACCCTTTCCTTTGATGTATGTCTCCAGGATATGAGATGTAGTAGATATATGTAAGATGAACATATGATGAAGCCATGCATGTGGTTTAGAAGAATATTTTATGTTGTATTCACATATTGTTGTTCATGATTTCTAAGACACTAGACTTTAATGTTCCTTTGTATGTAAAATGTAATGAAAAGTTATGTATTAAAAAGGCGGCATGTCACAGTTGGTATCAAAGGATAGTTTCTTTGTCTATCGAAATTAGGATATGAAAACTTTAGGAATATCCCTATATAAAAGTTTAAATATAGTAAATATTCCTAGGTTTTTGGTGAGTATTGAGTAAGTTGTTTATAAACGAAATACATCTCTGTCTGGATACGAGCAGGTAACGGTGGCTCTCGCACAGATGTTCATAGGGGTAAAACCTGAAAACTCTGCTTTGAGATAGAATCGAACGAGAATAGGTACAAAACAATGGGCCCTGCTTCACCCTTGGTTATGACACTCTCGGAGGATATGTTTGGTTAATCACAATATTTTTATGAATCCTTATGAAATAATTATAGAAAAAGGTAATTGTCTATGCCTGATTTTTTAGGACATACAATCCTTTTTAGTTAAATTATTTGTAAATGATATAAGTTTCTCACAAAGGATTTATTCTTTTAGAAAATGTCCCCAGCATCTATGAATAAATTGACATATTTCCTGAAGAGTTACTAGATCCTCCCCCATAAATCGAGGTAGAGTTCTCTGTTTAACTCATACCTAGATCTTATTCGATGTCAAAGACCCCCTATAGGATGAAAATGTGTAGCTAGAGGAATTAAAGAAACAACTACATGATCTTTTAGATAAGGGTTTAATCTGACTATGTGTGTCTCTTTGGAGAGAACCAATTATCTTTGTGAAGAAGAAGGATGGATCGATGTGGAAATGCATTGATTAAAGAGAACATAGTGGGATCACAGTGAAGAACAAATACCCTATTCCAAGAATTAATGACTTATTTGACCAACTTTTTGGGGCTCAATTCTTCTTTAATATTGATCTTCATTCTAGTTATCATCAATTAAGGGTGAAGAATGATGATATTCCAAAAACTGCCTTCCAATCAAGATATGGGTGTTATTAGTTTGTTTTTATTCCCTTAGGACTAACTAATGCACCTGCCATTCTTATGGATCATGAATAAGTTTATTTTGGAATGTTTTGTTTTATCAAATCGATATAATTTGTATAGGAAAATGATTTGGTGATTAAATGATAAGGGTTATTTTGGATGATGTTTTCTATATTGGAGTACTATTTTCATAAGTAAAGTAAAATACTACAGGATTTAGATTGAGGAGGAATGGTTGAATATATTTTTTATTTGTTGTGGTCATATAGTTATTTGGGTTATTTCTAGAAAATGACGAACCTAGTATATAGAATATGTGAAAAGGATAATTACACTTTTGTATGAGACTTTAATAGCAGTCGATATTATTTGTAGATAAATGTTAGGATTTATTGGGGAAGACTATGTTCTTAAATCCTTCTGAGTTTTGGGTTCCAATCATAGTTTGGATTATTCTTAATAATTTTAGGGATTGTTGTGTATTGAATGGTCTTTCTGGAACATTGGGTACTTTTGTTGAATTTTGGAGATTAATAGTCATATTTCTTTTTATAAAGGATTATACATTTTGGGGATTATATGATCTAGTACTAACCATTTTAGTTTTAGTTGATGACTAAAGACAAGGGTAAATATAGTTATTGTTTTTTGGATTATGTGATTCTCAAGAAGATGATTCTTGTGCTCTTGATGAGACCAAGTCTTTTTGAATGCTCATTGTTTATAGAAAAGATTATTCTTGGTGGAAACTTATTAAGGGATGAAAATATTCTTGAAGGTAAGTATATTTCCTTATGTTTTTATTCTATGTAGTAAATTAATTCCTCAAAATTATGAAAGGAACGTAAAACAAAAAAGTTTTTGGTTTACGTTTCCTACTGGGTAATCAAAGACAGTTTAACACATCTTATGTTTTTTATCTTCTTATGGTTAATTTTTTCCTAATCATGTTTTCTATCAATATCCATTAGAATTGGATCCTTTGTTTTCACTTACATATCCCTGATTTCCTACATGGAATCCTAGTATGGGTTCACACGAGTGACATTTGTACTTCCCTTTCTTTCTTTTAAAATAATAATTTTACTGATTCTATTTCTGATGTGGGACATTCAATGATATTTCCAAGCCCAAAAATTAAAATTGAGGGGACAGAATTTCTTAAGGGGGGAAGATTGTAAAGACTTGAAATTTTGAATAAATGTGGTTTCCTAACTTTGTGTGTTATTTTATTTTATACTCAATAAAACTATTTCATTTAATAAAATGAGTATAATAAAAATAATACAGTTGGGTTTCAACAGTTATATGACCGTTGGTCAATATGACCATTGGAAACTAAATGTTGCGATTATTTTCTAAAAATTCAAGTGATCATGATTAATTAATATAGACTGGTGATTCAATGGCCCCATCTAGTAGCCTCGGGCCGATCAAAGCCCATCTGACGGAACTCGGGAAGGAGGTAGCATCTTTGGGCTTTGTTCTATTCCAAACCCTAGCCGAACGTCACCGTATGAAAATGGAACAGAATCACCTTTGCGAGAAGTTCAAGATGATAAAAATCACTACTCAGGCAATGTTGGCTGAGCCACCCCAAGATTCTATCACCCTAGCACACCTTACTCTCAGTTCCTATTGTGGTGTTATAATGGGATATGTAACGAGACCGTAAGTCCCTTGTGTAATCCGTTGATTTAAATATAAATTTTGATTTCTTTTTATGGTGATTCATGTGGATTTTCAAATGTCCAGATAAATATAGTATGCATATTATTGATGAATTTTAGATAATATATATTTTAAAAATATTTATGTAAACATTTAATAATTAATAATGTGTAATGATTTTCCAAAAATGGTCTTCTATAGTTATGCCCAGTAAGAAATTTAGAGTCTAATAAGATCAAATTAATTTTTTGGTGAATATTAAATTATGAAAAGTGATTTTATGCTTATTATTAGTAATGTGACCAAATGGATTATGTAACATAACTTAAGAAATTATTAATATAATTTAGGAACCTTAATTAACTAATGTGATTCAACAAAATAGGGGAATAGTGAAAATATAGTTTTTGAGTTTCCGGTGTTTAATGAAATCATTAAAAATTTAATAATTATGAAATAATTCTGGTCGACTTAGTAATACTATGATAAGGTATGATGTGTCCCTAGTGGCCAATACCATTGTCAAATACCAAGGGCAAGCCCATGGTTTTCCCAATACCACCGATGAGGTTTCCCTTGGAAATTAATGGTTTGTCCCATCACTTCTCCTATAAATTACATGACTTTACTCATTTATTTAATTTCCAAACCCCCCCCCAACAAATTTTTGGTCTATTTACACCATGGAAGCCTCCCAAGGTGCCTTGAATCCTCCCAAGTTCTCGACCTTCATGCTTTTGAAGTTACTCTTCAAAGTAAGAGAATTGTTCACCCTCCTCTTTTAAGTCACAACTTCTTTTATGTTGTGTCTTATATTTTCCATTTCTTTATGATGAGGTTATGTTCTTATATGTTCTTATTACTATCCATTTCATCTCCAAATGATGAGAGACCCTTTCTTCTCTCGTCAATTTTTTTTCTGAATTTTTATGTGACTCCGTTGGGCTGCAGAATTTCTCGTAAAAGAAATCACATCTTCTATTTTCTTTCATGTTTCTTTTTCATGTGGAATGTCATTAAAATATCCATACCATGATCTTATTTAGTACCCATACTATATTATGAATTATTTATTAGTGGGTTACCCTTGTCCCCTCTCATTTTAATGTTTTCTAAAACCATGTTATATAGTCGTTATGCTGCTGAAATTTCGTCTCAAAATTTCTACCTATTTCTCTCAAGAAATTACCTTTTTTATTTATGTGAATACCTAGACCTATTTCGTTTCTATGGGTATTCATAAATATATAAATATGATATATTTGATTTAGGAGTTGACATACAAATAACCCTCACTACCTTTCCATGGGTTATAAATGATATAATGATCTTATTATTAAGAGGTTTCAAAACGTCACGATTTTTAAATGAAACCCATTTCTTTTATTCTCTATGGGTTATTTATGAAATGTTTGATTATAATATATGTGGATCACATGTAATTAAAGTCATATTGAGGGTGTTCCCGGATAGCACTCCAATGAATGGGGTAAATAATTAATCTCTATTGATAACAAGTTTCACGATACCATAGTGAATAACCTTGGTAAATTTTATGACACCATGGGGATGGACCTCGCTGATATGTTGATGAATGTCTAAAAAAAATGTTTTATCCACATATTCAAGTTATGTTTCATGTTCATTTAATTATGATATGTCTATACTTCCATTGCTCATGTCTTTATATTGTATTCATGTTCTTATTGATATCACAAGTACATTGATTCCCTTGTTAACCCTTACTGGGCCTTCTGGTCCCCCTTTCCATTGATTTATGTCTCCATGATATGATATGTAGTAGTGGTAAAAAGGATGAACCTATGATTAATCCCTAAAAATGTTTTAGAAAAGTGTTTTATGTTGAATTAATGTTTTTTTTCCTGATTTCCAAGACACTAGACATTAAAGATCCTATGTATGTAAATTATAAAGAAAAGTTATGTTTTAAAAAGGTGGGATGTCACACCTTATTTCTCTAATGGTCATTGAAAAATTGAAAATTTAATATGCATGGGTATGACATATTGTCTCAATGATTATAATGTTGTTTATTTTTCATAACCATAATTCATGATAAGTTTTAAAATTATAAATTATATAGAAAATCATAATCATTACATGACTATTATTCTAGATATATTTAAATATTTACCTCTTTGATAATGATTAACACATTGAATATATTTATAAATAATAAACCAAACATCATCAAAACATACGACCTCAACTTAATCTATTTCGTTTTTGTATATAAAATGTTAATAAGTGTAATAAATGGAATAATAGTGTTGATTTAAATTGATTACATATTTAAATAAATAAATTATCTTTATTACATAATAGGATAGAGGAGAAACATAATGATTTAGACTCTCTTTTAAGGACATTATCTCAATTTCCTTTCGATGACGTATATATAGATATTATGTTCCTATATGATTATATGAGGTTTACATATAGACAAATTTAATTTTATTATCAATAATAAAATTATTATAATTTTTTATTGATCGTTTTTCATAATATTATTCAGTCTTTCATCTTAATATTAAATTTTTTCTAATGTGACAATTAACATTCTTTTTAAAAATCTTCTTTCAAAGTTCACACAGAACTATTTTTTCTTCCACTTCCATGTTTATCATAAATTATTTTTTTTAAATAAGATATATTTATATGATTTTTTATTGATAGAAATTTTTTCTTCCAAATCATTTAAACATAAATATTTTTTTGTGGTTTAATGGAATTTTTTGATAAAAATACAAAATAAAGGTTCTATATTAATATATATAGCGAACAAAATCCATTCAATCATAAAAATTCTTATATATTGGGATTCCACTACAATATTTCATGTTTTATTCCATGAAAATAACTTTTAGAAAGGATTTGGGTATTGAAAATTGGTTTCCAAAATAATAGGGTACTTCTATATTTAAAAAGGGTTTTTAAAAGGAAGGGGTATATTGATATATGAAATATACTTACATATGACCTTGAAAGAGTTTGTTAACAATTTTATGATGAAAAGTTATTATAATTATATGTTTATTCATGTTCTCTTCCTTGGTAATGGTTTAAGATAGGTGGGTATAAATATTGCATGGTGAGCCCATTATATCTTATTTGATGGGTGAACCTAGATAGGGCTCTAATGCACTAGGTGATGGTCTTTTACTTCACAGAATTATATTTTTAAGATATCATGTATTGAACCCGGTTAAATTTTTTGAATGTTTCTAAATTGATTTTTCTGTTTATCAACGTGTCGTTCATTTTATTCCGAGCTCCAGAATTTTATTTTGAGTGTTGGAACACCTATAGATTTCTTTTTTTATCATTGATAGATGTTTTGAGGTAAGGAGAAAGTCTCACGGGCGGCGCACGATTTGTCTAACCATGCAACCAAACCATGCGTTGTTGGTCTTGGAGGCAGTAGATTCTTCATGGGTGGCGCACATTTTTTCTAACTGTATGGACAAACCATTCAAGAATGGTGGTCTAGGCAGTATCTAATGCACTATTAGCACACGGTTTGTCAAACCATGTGAGAAAACTGTGCTGACACTTAAATGAGATCCTTAAATTGTGGATCTCACTCGTTTCATCCTCTAGATGGCTCCTTTTTCCTCATAAGATGCCATAACTCAGGATTTTGATTCTCTTTAGGTTAGATAAGGCTTTCCAATCGTTTCAAAGGTGATCTGAAGGCTTCTCTTTGGAAATCGAAGCCGGGTTCTTTAGGTATGTGATTGTTCTTCTTCGTTCTTGATCGGTTTCTTAGATCTACTCAGATCTACATCTCCTCTTTTCATAGTCTTGTAGATAATCACCCATTATGGGTAGAACTATGTGTGTGGATTCCATGTTTGATGATTTTTGGTCTTGTTATTGCTATGAGAATTTATATAAGGCGGGCTCTTATAGAATCAAACAGTTTTTGTTGAGGGTTCGTCGTTCATTGTGGTTTCCATCAAAACCCTGAGGTATGGTCCCAAATTTGTAACTCTTTATATGAGAATTTGAGATCCTTTTGTTAAACTGAGAATGATAATTTCCTTTATTTTTGATATGTTGATGAATGACACTTTTGATGTTATTTATTAGCTCTGCCCACAAGGGATAAGTGAGGACTTGAACATGTGTTGAGTTTAAGCATGTTTAGATGACTTGGTTAATGTGAAATTATTAAACAGTAAAATTATTGGAATGGGAAGATTGAGTATAAAGATAATTAATTGTAGAATTAATTATCAAGTCATGAGTTGGAATGAGTTTTTGGCCTTTACTTATTATTGGGAATATTGAATATTTGACATGTTCGAGAGATAATTTTGAAACTGGTAAAAATTAATTAAGGGATTAATTAATAAATTTTAAATGGTAAATGGTTAACTATTTGATGATTGGTTAAATAGATATGATTTTACTAATTAATTTTTGAATTAAATAATTTTCAAAAATTAAGTTACGATTGTGAATTTATTGTTTGTTACAATTGATGGCCAGGAGTTCCTTTTGATGCATATTAACTTCCCATGCCTTATGTTGTCTGGGTTGGAGTTTTTTAGAGATATGATATGTTTTGTGTGATGGTCACACATTATCTTGGCATTGTTCAGCATGTTATGAGATGATTATGGTGTGCTTATAGATTGTTAAAGTCATGGACGAACCATTGTTTGAATGGATGGGTTCAGACTTGTTAAAGAATTTGGATAATTAAGGGCTGAGTTAATTTTTCAGTTGTCATTCTATGAATAATTAATTGTTAATTAATTATTAATTAATGAGATATTGAATGGTTAATTATATGTTGACTTATCTGAAGAGATATTTTGTTGTTAATTAATTATTAAATTAATTAATGGATTGGTTTTGTGGTGTTAGACATGGTATTCTACACCAATGAAAAATATATATGTTTGATTGATGAATGGGTAGTGAGACGGGTACTGATGCTCCAAATACTCACAGGGTATCAGACATGATCTTATACACCAATGTTAGATATATATGTATGATTGATTAATGGGTTGTGAGACAGGTACTGATGCTCCGAATACTAACGGGGTTCTATACATGGCATTCTACACCCAGCTGGCATGAAAATATTCTTTTATGTGATAGGGACTGATGCTACAAATACCAACGGGTTGTGAGACAAGGACTGATGCTTCGAATACTCATGAGGGTACTAAACATGACATTATACACCTATTAATTAACATTGTAACGTGGGTCCAATTGTTCAGGCACGATATGAGTTAATGTTTAATGAAGGCTGTTGTGACATGAAGATTTGTGAATTGATTATGATAAAGGGTTTATACTTATTAATGAATTAGGTGAACGATTGTTAGTGTACGGACCCAAGAGCGAATCACTATTGTAGTTGACAAGCATAGACATAATATATGAATCATTTAATTGAATAACTTATGATGCATTATACATGCCAAAGAACATGCTCAGATTCAGTCTTTACATTGATTACTTAGATGGTCTTTATACACATCTATAGTGAGTGACTTATACAGGGGATGTCGGGCGTAGGCCAAATGTCAATACATTCATAAGATGTTATGAGTAAATGATAAATGAAAAAAATGATTATGTAATCAATGTTGAGTATGCATAACAAATGAATAGTGCAGGTTCATACACCAGCTGAGGGCTGAAGCTGGTACTTGATTATATAGTTACATTGTACTACTTACTTTATTTTTATGCATGCCTTCACATGTTTTAAATTTTTTATTAAATGTCTAGATTTGGGGTAGACACAATTGGTCCCGGCTTACTGAGATTTATATCTCACACCCTACTCAGGCCGTCATTACACTAGGTACCCGAGTAGATTCAATTTGGTTGTAAGACTATGATGACTGCATTTACTTGGGAATTAGGAGTAAAGGACCGACCGGAGGCTCGGGATGCTCAAGGATATCACCCTTGGGTATTTGAGACATAATTTATTTATTTCAGCATTGAAATGTAAAGCATGCTGTTTTTTTTTCACTATTTTATACTTCTGTAACTTTAGCATGTCATGCATGAATCTGTTGTATAATTTGGCGTTGGACACATTTATAAAATGAGTTTTATTTGTCTTCCACTTTTTGTCATTTATGAGTTACTGCTTCCGCTATTTTTTGTTATCTACACTAATATACTGTTTTACAACTCTAACAAGAGGGTATAGTCTCCCCACTGACTATCCTTAGACCCTCAATGCTATTCGGAAGCCTCTATCATATGGGGTGATGTGCTTGATGTTATGTGGTGACCGGTCCGGCCACCAGATTAGTGGTGACCCGGGTCGAGACGTTACAAAGTGGTATCAATGGTTTATGTTTTCTTCCCTTGTCTTGCTATTTTGGGTTTGGTAGACATAATACTAGGAATGTGTCATCTCTTGGGTTAATAGCCTTTATTGGGACTGATCGCCTCATGTACAAGAAATGACCATGTGGCTAGGGATGGGAATTGATGATTGTACTATTAGGGGTTACAATTAATATGATTTCACCTTGAGAGACTGGTGTATTTTCTTCTGTTTATTGATTTTCAGAATATTTAAATGAATAATTTTCTTGGTATGACATGGAAAGGATGTTTAATACAATCATCATCTTAGGAACTTAAAGTTTTACATGTCATACATATAACATGCCATGTAGCTGAATTAATAGGATGCCTGCTAATTTGCATTGTGTTCCTTGGGTGTAATTCCATGTTTGATATGCTTTAGCATGCCTCTCTAGATAGCCTGTTACAATGATAAATTTTAACATTTTTGAGTGATAATATTTCGTACTGCCTTAGATATTATCATGTTTTGTTGTTGTGACATGCTTACATTTTATAGCATGTTGTTGTGTTACTTCTTATGTTAACATGTTAGAGAAGTTTTGATATGTGAAAGGGGTGATAAAGATAAAATGTTAAATAAATGATGATTTTATTAAACAAGAGCCAAAATCAAGCGATAAGGTGTATGGGCGCCTTATCAATTGGTAGGTGGCCTCCCATATAATTTGTACCATTAGAATGATCATGTTAACTTCTGAATTGACATTGGTATCGATTAATGAAAGATAATTTTCAATCCATGGAGTGTATGGGCACTTCATGAATTGGGAAATGACGACAAATTATAAATATGTTGTCTTGATGCCTTATGAAATGCTTTTCAATGTGAAAGATTTTTAATGATGATATGAAATCAAATGGGTAGCTTCCAAAATGCAACTGGACCTAAGTAGGTCAGTTGGGGAATGTTTTTATTAGATAACCCATTTGGGTGTTTAAAATTTTAATACTTGTGTGTTTGCTATTGGGTTTCTTTATAGAGAACCCTGGTTGGATAAAATGGGATCCTCCTATGTCCCCTTATCTTATTAAAAGGAATTTATTTAGATAAGTTTCCTGAAAATGATGAGATTTCAACTAACATTAATCTTTTTAAAATGGCGTTTTATGAAACTTGCCTGTTTTGACTTGGGGAGTTTTGAAAATGGAACTATGATGTTTTGATTAAATCGTTTTATGATTAAAGATTAAAATTGATTAACTATAAGAGGCATGGAAATGGAACCTATTGTGGTGTCCACTGTTTAAAACCCTTATGTAAAGGGTAGTTCAGACTTCTCTTAAGTTTCCTTGGAACAGATGTGTGATTACTTCTCATAGGATTTCTTCTCCTTAGCAATGGCCTTATGTTTATATTTTGAGCCTAGTGACTTGTTTGAAGTGACCCGATTTAGTTTTGACACTTTTTCATCGTACGAGGCTATCCTTCGGTCGGTAGCGCCCTCAGAATATAAATTCCTTGCTAGCGCTTTGGCTTTTCTCACTCTTTTGGGGTTGTTGGGTGTCTTTGTCCTCGGTAGGACATCCAGTATTCAATGACACATTGATCGAATGTGTGGTTATGTGTTTCATGACCTTTTTGTGGGCTTGAGCATCGAGTAATGATCTTTTTCACCTGGTTAGACGTGCATAGGGCATAGTTGCTTGATTTGTTGGTCGTTTGAACCATTCTTCTTCGTAATGAAGGAATGGTTATAGAGTTGTCTGGTAAAATGGTCGTAAGAGGAAAAATGACTCCGTAAAAAGTCTTTTATACTATTGATCACGGTCTCGGGTCAACTCCATGTAGAGTAACTTGAGCGTTGAAGAATCATTTTCATTTCAATACATCGAATGGTTTTCGAAAGGCCCGGGTGTTTTGACACACCGATCTTGTTGTTAATCTAGCGTGATGGTGAGCAGCTGATGTTTTCATGAGATGTCATGGGAAATCATATGGTGGGTATTCCTACATTGATCACGATTAATGTGTCGGCAGGTGATTTTGAGCTTTTAGAACAGAGATGTCCGGTAATGGTTTTACTGATCTTTTTCAGGTCCTCGTTTTTCTCTTAGTGCTCTCTTCTGGACATGACGAGCATGTCCCCTATCTTGACCTCATCATGCAGACACTAAGATAGCATCATTCTTGTTCCATGCTACAGTTTAAATGTTGTTTGGATTGACGAGTAGTTGTTATATGGGTAGTACACGGGATGTGTTGCTTTGTTGGGCTACTTCCTTTTTCGTGTTTTGGAATGGTTGTTTTCAAAATAGCCTTGTGATGGATTGACTTGGAATTTATTTTTACCAGATGCTTTTTTAGGACTTCGTTATATTGGGAGATGGTTTTGGAAGAGCTTTAAAGGAACATCGTTAGATAAAATTAGATGGTGGATTTTGGGTCCGCGACGTCTTTGAGTGATGCATGAGAAACTTGTTCCGTTGTTTGAACTAGGTTCAACCTTTTACATTGGGACGTTCCTTATAATGACCTAAGAATATCTTTTTCGATGTATATGCTTTGGAGTCATCTTTGGATCTAGTTAAAAAGGCTTATCCATCAGGTTTGAGAAGGATTCAAGGTGTGTTTGACATTGGGAACACAACATGTCACTTCTATGGGGATTAAATGACTTTGGTAGGTCGGTTGTATTAGTAGTGGTTTCTAAGGGCTTCATGGGGATGAGAAGTTTTAAAGGTGGGTATAATGTAAGATCCTGTGTTTTGAACCAGGTTAAATTTTTTGAATGTTTCTGAATTTCATTTTCAGTATGTCAATGGGTCTTTCTTTTTAAACCGAGTTACGAAATTTTATTCCGAGTGAAGGAACACCTAAAGATGTTTTTTTTCTCGAACATTGATAGATGTTTTGAGGTAAAGGGAAAGTCGCACGGGTGGCTCACAGTTTTTCTAAACGTTCCACCAAATCGTGTGTAGTTGGTCTTGGAGGCAGTAGCATCCACAAGGGTGGTGCACAGTTTGTGTAACCGTGTGGCCAAATCGTGCGAGAATGGTGGACAAGGCAGTGGCTAATGCACGGTTAGTGCACGATTTGTCAAATTGTCCGATAAAACCATGTGGGTACTTAAACGAGATCTGTAAATTGTGTATCTCGCTTGTTTAAGCCTCTAGATGTCTCGTTTTTCCTCCTAAGTGTCTATAACCCGTGATTTTGCTTCTCCTTAAGTCAGAGAAGGTTCTCCCATCATTCCAGAGGTGATCCGATGTCTTCTCTTGGAAAATCGATGCCGGATTATTGAGGTATGTCCATTAATCCATATTTTTATTTTCTAATGATACTTATATGGGTAGGTGTGTACCAAATACATATCAAACCAGTGACAAGTCCAGGGCAAATAATCCAAAATCCACTACTAGAGACCCACCCACAGAAAAATTCAAAATTCAATTGAATGAAAATTCAAAATTCCAACTTCATCATTTATCTTAGTCCACGAGCCACCAAACATCATGTGAACCCTTGATTCTCACACCTTTTCACCTCACAGCCCCATTGTCACTTCATGCCAATCGTTGCTTCATGAAAAATCGTCTGCAAGCCCCTCAACCAGATTCTTTCGTCACCATCGTATAATCTTCCTCATCTCCACCCTTACTCGAGACACGATACCAGTTATTGGAATCAAAAGACCATTTAGTTGATTCTCCACCATCACCATCAGCATCAACACCAGTGACCAACACGGATCAACAATTCTAGATACCCAAAGCGAGATATAGCATCAGGATACCCAAATGTTGCCGAACCACACTTCTCATAACCTCAAACCATCCACTAATCCAAATCCCACTAGGAGAAGTGCCGGGGAACTCGAGATCAAGGTAGGGTTATTTGGATTGGAACTCCGAGCGACGCCAGTGTGGAGAAGATCATCGGCAATGTTGAACCCCACCAGATCCAGAGACGCAGCACAAGCCACTGGTGCCAAAAGACAATTTCAACCATCTTCGTCAACACCGCAATCATCAACCATCTCATAGAAACCAATCTCAACAAAAAATAACCAACATCAGCGTATCACCAAAAGACCGTTGATGCCTTTGCCATAACAAGAAGAAAACATACCCATAACCAGAACCAGAGATTAATCAATCACAGAAACATAGCAACAAAGAATAGTTTCCAACCAACAACATTACCAACCTAGAACAATACCAATGATGAATTTTGGTCTTGGTCTAGGTAGTAGAAGTGATCTAAGGTGGTCTCTTGAAGAATCAAACCTTTTCTCTTAAGGGTTTTTTGTTCGTTGTGGTTTCCTTCAAAACCCCAAGGTAGGGTCCCAAATCATAAACACATTATATGAGAATTTGAGCTCCTTTTGTTAAATTTTGAATGTGAATTTCCATGATTTTTGATATGTGTATTAATGACACATTTTATGTTATTGATTTTCTCCGCCCACATGAGATATGTGAGAAGATGAAATTGTGTTTAGTTTAATCATGTTTGGATAACTTGGTTAAAGTGATATGATTAAACAGTTAAACTATAAAAATGGGGATATTGATTATAAGGATAATTAATTGTAGAATTTATTATCATGTCATGAGTTGGAATGAGTTTGTGGACTTTACTGATTATTAGGAATATTGAATATTTTACATGTTCATGAGATAATATGGAAACTAGTAATAATTAATAGAGGGATTAATTATTACATTTTAAATGGTAAATGGTTAACTATTTGATTATTGTATAAAGAAAAATTATTTAATTAATTAATTGTAGAGTTTATTAATTTTGAAACATTATGTTATGATTGTGAATTGATTGTTTGTTACGATTGTTGTCCAAGAGTACCTTTGGATGTGTATTAGTTTTTCTTGCCTTAAGTTGTCTTGGATGGAGTTTTTTAGAGATTTGATATGTTTTTTTAGATGGTCATTAAATATTTTGGCTTTGTTCATCATGTTTTGAGATGATTATGGTGAGCTTGTAGATTGTTAAAGTCCTAGACGAACCATTGTTTGATTGGATGGGTTCTGACATGCTAAAGAATTTGGATAATGAAGTGCTGATTAAATTATTCAGTTAGCTTGATAATAATAATTAATTGTTAATTAATTATTAATTAATGAGATGTTGAATGGTTAATTAAGTGTTGACTTATCTAAAGAGATATTTGTGTTGTTAATTAATTAATATATTTGTTTTGTGGTGTTAGACATGGTATTATACACCAATGATTAATATATATGTTTGATTGATAAATGGGTTGTGAGATAGGGACTGATGCTCCAAATACTCACAGGGTGTTAGACATGATGTTCTACAAAAATTATAGATCTATATGTATGATTGATAAATGGGCTGTGAGACAGGGGTTGATGCTCCAAATACACATGAGGTGCTAGACATGACGTTCTACACCCATCTTGCACGAAATTATTCTTTTATGGGACGGAGACTGATTCACCAAATACCCATGGGTTGTGAGACATGGACTGATGCTCCAAATACACATGAAGGTTCTATACATGACATTCTACACCCATTAATTAACATTGGATTGTGGGTCCAATTGTTCTTGCATGAAATGAGTTAATGGTTAATGAAGGTTGTTGTGACATGAAGATTTGTGAATTGATTATGTGAATGGGTTTACACTTATTAATGAGTTAGGTGAACCATTATTAGTGGATGGACCCAGGAGTGAATCACTATTTTAGCAGACAGGATTAAACATAATATATTAAACATTTAATTGAATACCTTATGACGTGTTATCCAAGCCAAAGCACAAGCTTGGTTTTAGTCTTTACATTGATTACACAGATGGTCTTTAGGGACATCTGTAGTGAGTGACATATACAGCGGATGTTGGGAGTAAGCTGAATCTGAATACTTTCATAATAATATTAGAGTAATTGATAAAAGAAAAAAATGATTATGTCATGATTGTTGAGTATGCATGACAAATGAATAGTGCAGGTTCAGACACTAGCTTAGGGTTGAAGCAGGTACTTGAGTATATAGTTACTTTGTACTAATTACATTATATTTATGTATTCCATCACATGTTTTAAATTATTTTTTAAATGTCTAGATTTGGGGTAGACACCGGTGGTTCCGGCCTGCTGAAATTTATATCTCACACCTTAATCGGACCGCCATTACACTAGGTACCCGAGTAGATTCTATGTGGTTGCAGGACTATGTTGTCTGCATTTACTTGGGAGTTAGGAGCAGAGGACTGAGCAGAGGCTCGGGATGCTAGAGGAGATCACCCTTTGGGCTTTGAGTCTTTATTTATTTATTCCTACATAAAATGTAAATCAGGTTGTTTTTGTTAACTTTTTTTTACTTTTATATATTTAGAATGTCATGCATGTATATGTAGTATAATTTGCCGTTGGAAACTTTTTTAAAATTAGTTTTATTTTCCTTCTGTTTTTTTCATTTATGGGTTACGAATTCTGCTATTGTTTGTTTTCAACACTGATATCCCACTGTGCAACTATGACATGAGGGTATAGTCTCCCCACTGATTATCCTTAGACCCTTGCTGTTAGTCAGCAGCCTCTGGCATACGGGGAGACATGCTTGAGGTCATGTGGAGACCGGTCTGACAATCATATTAGTGTTGACCTGGGTCGGGAAATTACAATATTGGATGTTGGAAGTTTTGTTTTTATAATTTTCAAGGGCTATTTCAGGGTTTTTAAGCGATTTCTGTAGATTCAAAGAGATGGTTCCCCCAAAAAATACCATGATTTTCTATACTTGCTAATGAGTTTCCATGGAAATTGTTTTATTTCAATGGTAATAAATTGAATCGTTTAAAATCATTATGATTCCATTTCTAGGTAAATAGTATATTAATGAAATGGTTTTTTGATATATTTTTTTTGATTTTCGTTAGGCTAATTGTTTTCTTCTTTCTATGATCTTCACATCTTGGGTTGTTCTTAACCAATGTTTTATAATGTTTTTTATATGGTTTAAGAATGGTTATGGGAATAGTAGATATCAAGATGAACTTTTTGATGATTTTTCAGTACATTAAATCATGTATATTTAAAAGTTTTATATAGTGGAAAAAACTAATTATAGGTATACAAATTGAATTACATGGTTTTTTATGTATAATTTAAGAAATAATTCTATAAAATTATATACCTAAAAAGATACTCAAATGTAGGACAATGAATATTTAACTCAAAAATTATTATTATGTAATGTATAAGCACATTTTCTTATATCAATCATATGATTTATCAATGTATATGGATGTAAGTGAGAAACAATTTTTAGTTTTTTATGAAAGTATTGTTTAGAAATATGAAGTATCATTGATCTTTCAAAATTATTTAAAAGGTATTAATTTATAAATATAATATAATAATTATTTCTTTTATAAAGCACAAAATCATAGTGAACTTTTTAATATACAATTAAAAATTTGATATAATGATATGTTTTCATGGGAAAAACAAAAAATTTATGATTTTCACACATTAAAGGAAATAAATCATAGAGAAATTGTAGAAAATTGATAGAAAATTTTTTATCGTGGATAGTTTAGTAGAAAATGAATATAATGAATTCTTCAATGATATATAATGATATTAATTGATAAATACAATTAATATGAGAAATGAAAAAAGGGATGTTTTATACTAAAAATAAAATATAGGGTTTGATTCCTTAAAATTACTGAATAACGGGCCATTAAGAAAAATGAAATTAGGATAAGTTAAGAAAAAACTCAATTAATAATAATAGAAAGAATAAAATTCCAGTTTTTTAGACATATAATTATAAAAATTAAATACTTGTATAATCATCGAAAACAAATATACATTTTGAAATTAAATTGGTGGTTAAACCCTCACATTATAGGTAATGTAATAACCAAAGGATATTGAGAAGAACTCCTTGAAATAGGTCTTTAAATCTCATTGAATAGAAGATATTTCATACATAACATTATTTGGTATTAAAATACACAATATAAAATAAATAATTTTGTCTAATATACAACATGTCTCATGAAATTTTGTTTGAAAAAAGGACCTCTTACAACGTTAGAAATGAACGAGTGAAAACCCATTATAATACATGGTTTCAAAATAAAACACAAATAAATTTTATAATGGGAGGGTCATGATTCCAATTATTTTAGTGTAATATTATACACCGTTCTTAATGAAATTTGGACCATACAAATAATTATGTCCCCAGTGTTGAAAATTTTAGATAAGAAACACATAGATCTTTTTCTGGTGTAGTGAAATGCACTCTAAGATCATTTATAAAACAAATATCATAATAAAAAATTTATCACCATTAACATATACAAAATACTTTATAAACATCATTAATAATTATTCTATATTTGTATATTACATAGTTAATATCTATTTTTAATGTCAGGTATGAGTAGTCTAAATCATTTTGAACTAGTTTCCAATTACTTGTGTTGTTCTACATTCATATCCCAAAGTTAATCATTCATATATTTTCAAAGGGTATTTAATTTATTGTTCATATTTATATATAATTTTCATAATTTCTTTTCATTTGAATGTTTGGAATTTATAAATTTTCAATCAACGATTTGCACAATTCACTCATTTTCAATGAACTAACATTGGTACCGTACTAAATGAGTGTACATTTAATTTTATCATTATATAATCTAAATAAAATTACTTTTCTTATTATTATCATATATTATATGTAATAATGTTCTCATATTCATCCCTGGTATTTCATTAATATATTTTTCATCTAGGTGGTTTGACTAACTGAAACCCGAACATACCATAATTAAGTGATGTTTTTTATTTTAAAGGATGTTTATTTTTTAAAATTATAATAAATAAAATGAATAATAATATGATTACGGTTTATTTAATATTTTTAATAATATTTTATTTTATTTCAATAAATAATAATGAAACTAGATGAAAATATGATATTATACTTTTTCGAGGTGTATTCCTCACCACGCACTGTCAACATTTTTCTCTCAATGAATTAGAGGAATATAAGGTGGGTTATATATTTTTATCTTTATAATCATATTAAATATGTTATATCTTTCATTAATTAAATCATCATAACCAATTATATAGGTGTTTTTGATATTTATAATACGAAACTTTGTGAAGGTGGTAGTTCTCACAACACATGAATAAATATTTTCATTCTTCTAATTGGAAAAGATTAAAGGTGGTGAATATATATTACTTTAGAATAATAAAATTAATTATAAGGGGAATAATTATGTAATTTTATATGATTTAAAAATTTTAAATTTAGAAAATTAATAAATACATGAAAATAAGTCAGGGAAATATGTACTCATGTTTAGGATATTAGATTCCCCTTAAAGAGCCAAATGGAAATGGTGGGAAAAGTGTAAATTATTTTGACTTGAAGATAAATATAGTGAAATATAATTTAAGGGAATGTAAATAACGCATAGTTTCATTATGAAAATTCACTTTTAGTGTTGGCATGAATGGGTGCTGAGAGTCCCCTTTTATAAGTATTTAGAATGAAAATTTTATAATATTTCTATGCAATATAAATAAGTACATATTTCACATATATATAAGACATAAAAATAAAAAATAATAGAGTGAGTGATGATATATGGTGTATAATAAGGGATAAATTAATTTTAAATGTTTTGTTAAACATGTTTCGAGTTATTTAATTTAATACTTTTCACATTTAACTTTTCTATTTTATCTATAGTAAGTAGTTTTTACCAATGTTATTTACTTTTAATGGATAAATATAAAATTGATATTAAATTAAAAATTATAATGAAGGATAAAAAATATAATATCCATTTTATCAGATAAACATTATATTAATAATTAGAATTAATTTTAACAATACCACATGTATAGAATAGAAATATGTTTATTGAAATGGTGTAATTGATGATAAACATTAATGTTTAGGATGATATTTTAATTATCATTAATTTTCATGTTATCAACTTATTTGTTTATAATAAGAATATATATTATTTTTTCTTGAAAATCAATACTAATATATATATTAAAAAATATAATTCATTAGAATAAAAATTCCAAAGACGGTTTCTTTTATTAGAAAATATTACAGTAGTTCATCAAATGAAAAACATAGGTTTTCAAAATTTAGAATGGTTTTTAGAAATATATATTTTTTCACCATCGAAATTTATATTATCAATTAAAAGGTTTTAAAATAATACTGGTATATCACTTATAAATATAATTTCTTAAAATTTTTAGTTTTGGTAAACATTATATTTTCACTATTAACCAAAAAATTAACTATTTTAGAAAAATTACAAAATATCATACTAATATAATTATGATATTATAAATAAAAATGTTATATAATGTTTATATAATTAAAATTTCAAAAAATATATAATTACTTTTAAATTGAATATAGAAAATCTAGAGATAACATAATTTATTAGAAATATACTTTTTTAACATTAAGTGTTCTTGTTATTATTACATAAAAATTTATAATTTAAATTATGTTAACATATATATATATATTAATATCATATATTGTAATAATTATAATGTAATAGTGGTATGATAAACAATTTAAATAGCCATTTTTCATTGAACAATCCATTTTTTAATATTAAATCATAATAATTATATTTATTCAAAATTAAAAATCATTAAATGATTACTATAATTGTATATACTACGTATTTTAAAAATATTATAATTTTCATTGGTAAATATCATTTTTTAAATCATAAATCAATTTATTTTTGTGTCTTTTGTGGTGAAAACTAATATTTATTTGACGGAAATGCATAGTGAAATATCATGTTGTTATATTCTACACCTCTTAAATAAATTTCAAAAAAACAATTTTAAATACTGAAAAATGGTATTACATGGGAGTATTACAAACATAATTACTATATATTATTTAACTTCTAATATGACATATCATTTACTCTCATAGGATAGATTGTTTTAATTATATCACCGTAAACAACATGAACCTTTTATTCAGTCATATAATCGAGTATATATAAACACTGGTCAAATGTTCCAAAAAATGTAACATTTCCAAAGCATATGAATACCCCAAAAACAATCCATTGTGAAAAAAATATATTCTTCTAAAAATAATTACTATCAATAACCCTCAATTGTTATTAATCCCCAATGAATAAAATATTACACTATACAATATATACAATAATCCCAAAAAAGCGAATAACAATATAAATATCTTCATTTATCAGTTCTTAATCTCAATGTTACCAATAAAATTTTACATTCATTTTCATATTCAAACAACCCATTATTACCTCAAAATCTATAAGACATTACACCAAAGAGTTTCCCAACCATCAATAATGCATTTTAATACAAATATGAGAAAAATATATCCTTTATGTTAAATCATTATTCAAGGTTATTCAAACCATTAAATATATGATTCCAAAATGTAAAATAACACTGCATTATAATCCATAGATTTTTTCAAATGTTGGGGATGAAGCCAAATTTATTATTAAAGTAACGTAAATACCACTTTTAAATGGGTCGTGGGAGACCATTACATAGCCCGAAGGCCCAGTGTGAATTTAGCCTATTCCATGGCCCGTTCGCCCATGTTTTTGGCCCAAGGACCATTCTATGAATAGTACGGCTACAGTACCCTCCCTACTTCATTCCAGCATTGTACCCGTTGTTGCTATAGTGCCCCGCCACCGCTATAGTGGCCCACCATTTCTACAGTGCCACCACAAAAAAAGTACGCTACGTTAATGCTACAGTAAATAACCAGAATATCCACAATAAGTATAACTCACTATTATAATAGTTCAGAGTATTAAGATTTATTTTCTATTAAGAGATATACCACTGCACCTAAATATATACTATGGAACTCATTGTTTCCTGAAAAACATTAATATACTAAGATTCTGAACCATATAATTTTGCAATATTAGTAGGATAAAAGACATAGTGGTTTATAGTTCCATACTATTATCATGTTGTTTTTTGTCTTCACATTTGAATTACATACAAAAATGTGTTGTAATATTATCAGAAATATGCATCTAAAAATGTTCTTTTTTAACATGTATTCCCCAATTGAACCATACCTTTTGACATATAATAGGTTTTTTTCAACCTAGGAATCTATATTTTGAATCCCTATCAACATTATGTTGTGTTATCTTATGAATCTTATCCTATAACATAATGTATATTAGAATAAAATAATTCAAAATAAATTTAAAAAAATATGATGAATCCAAGAATATCCCCTATGGTTTTCTTCTGAGGAAAAAATTATTATTCATACTAATTATGCATCGAAGTGAATAATAAGATCATAATAAACTTTTTCTTTTCCGAGTGATTACCCCTCACTTCATATATTCCACAACATCACTGACATAATAGCATTCATGTATGGTGGAATTTTCTAAGAGAATCGCTCAATCTCTAATATACTAAAAATTGAGATGTTATCCAATACTTATATTTATCCTATTTATTTATCACTAGTGTTTCACTAAATGTATCATTCAAGAATCCCTAAAATATCGAAATTACCTCAACTAACATAAATGGTTATCTATTTCATCAAAATTTATCTCAATTATATCTTATCTACAATTTAATTGTCATTAATTAACATCACAACCTCTAATGTTATCTAATCCATTCTCTGATACCAACTATACCCCCCCAAAACATGTTCATCTCAAGTACAAAACCTAATGTACATTTTATATTACAATACATTCCTTTTATATTTTATGTTTAGAGTTTTAAAGTATTATAAAAAAAATTATGGAGTAAAACCCAAATATTTTATATTCAGCGGTCATGTTTCCCACTATATAGTCATATTTTTATTCCATAACAAGTCTTCAAGATTTCCCATCAATTACCTATATAATACACTATTCACAATTAATCACTCTCAATACATTTATTAATAACTTATGAAAATGTAAAAATATGACCTGAACTGAATGTTAAATTTTTATTCCAAAGCACTTTGGAGGAAAAAGTGGAAAACCCACACATGTCTCAAGTAAAGGTGTTAACCACAAAATGAGCCCACAATGTTTTTAAGAATACAAGAATCATTAGGATACATTATAATGTTATAAAAAATTATAAATCATAAATATTTGAATAATCCATGAAATTTCTCAAATGAACATAAAATCATACAAAATTAGAATAATAGTTGAATGTAACATACCCTAAAAAGAACATAAAATTCAGAGGGTAGAATAACAAAAATAATATACTTGTTGATTTAGAAAAAAATGCATAAAACTATTATTATAATGCTCATTACCCAACCATTGTGTGAACAAACTCATTATGTCAACACATTCAAATGATGGAAAAATCATTATACTCACACATATGTGAACAAACTCATTATGACCATGCTTGACTATCTCATGAGATATAAAATAGAACCAATGCATTGGAGGGATATATAGGGACCCATTGATAATTGTACAAAAATATGTTTTCAATAACATATATTCCAATGTTGAAATAAGACCTCTGGATATAAATTGGGTTTTATATAATTTTTGAATTGTATAAAGTAAGGTAATAATTTATAATTCTATCAATATTCGTAACATGATATTCCCGAGGAAAATAAATGTGTATCCAATTATATCCATTATCTATATATGTAAATAAACATCAATCATGATAATAAATCATATGGTAATTACAATATATATAAGACTTTTTATGGTTCCGTAAATAATTGTCACAAAGTATAAATGTTTGTAATCTAAGTAAACACCATTTAGTAAATTAATTAGAAGACACGGTGGTAATAAGGGAATTAAAATGATTTAAATATATGGTTTATAAACCTTTAATGACTAAGAAATAAAAATGTAGTGACATATAATTTCTATTATACAAAATCACATTTCATAATCAATTCAATGATATATTCTATATGGTATCATTTTTAAAATATTATTTGTCAATGTTAATAATTTTCAAGGGATAATGACTTTGTGGAAAAACACATCCCAGGAATTTTACAAAATCATATTGGAAATAAGAAATATCATTGAATATTTAATTTTATTAAAGTAATTTTTTTTAAAATGATTTGAAATTTATTTTCATTTAGAATATATGAATTCATTGAGATATAGTTTCAATTGAAATACTAATGGATCTGAGAAGATGTGTCCACATTGAAAATGTAAAAACAATATCTTTGTAGATATTTAAGAAAACAACCCATATAAAAATGTTAAAAATTTATTGAAAACATATAAATAAGATCATGTATTATGAAATAAACTTAATCAATTATAGATTAATATATAATATAGTACTTTTAGCTCTAAATATTATGGACAAGGAATATGGGGCGTTACTAAAAGAAAAGAAAATTCACTATCACATTTCTTACGACATGTAAATTATGAGGTAATGAGAAAACTAAATGAGGTATTATATAATTAAATCCCAAAGAATTACTAGGGGCGAATAAATTTAATGTCTTTTATAAGGAAATTTATAAAAATTCTCTATATTGACATTCTTCCAAAAAAATATCTATTTGGAAATTTGATTGCCCATTAAAACCCTAATGATATAAGAAATGTAATAATTAAATGAAATTTAAATAAATATAATGAAATGAAAATTCAAAAATCATTAAATGGGTTATATTTCAGTCATGAAATATATATGGAAGTGAATACACTATATATAATAAATAATCGTGCACAATATATGGCATATCTCAAGATATAATAATTAATTAAAATCCCCCATTACATGTTTTTAACAATTCTAGTAAAAACCCTTCAATATTTATAATTTCAAATGAAAAATTATATATATAATGAATATTAATTGTATAAAGATAAAAAATATTAATGGGGTTCTATATTCAACATTCGAAAGAATCCATAGTGTTTAATAAAAAATATGTCTAATGGCGTAAACATTTGAGCTAAGAATCCCTTACCTTATTTCCCTATATAGTGAAATTCTCTCTAAGTTCCTATATAAAAATAGGAAAATATCTTAATATCATATTTTAGAGACTTTATTCATATGAATGACCTTTTACATTCATAATTTATAATTACTCTCTAATTTTATATAATTAATTTATTAAATATTTTCAAAGTTAGGTGTGAAAATTCTTGAACATTTCAAATTATTTCATATTAATTGGATTTTTAATCATCATTATATATAATTTAACAATTACTAAATCACCAAATGTAAATGATTTTTTGTTTTATAATTATTTTTAATTTTATAATATTTCTCAATTGTATTCTTGGAAACAACCACTAATGAGATAATTGACGACGAGCGTGTTCAGTTTATTTTTAACAATGGAACATTGTTATCTTAAATTATTTGTTTAATAATAACAATACTGTTCTAGAAAAAATACTATTTCATTACATATTCATATAACATAATATCAGTTATTATGTTCTCCTAGTTATAGATGATATTATTTTACCACATACCCCAAGTATGTGGTTTGACTTACCCAATAATGAATATACCATTATTATTGGATGATTTTACTTATGAAAATGATTAATTTTGGAATAAGAACAATATTATTGAATATAAATGATATTATTTATATAATTTTATTTTTTTTATTTATATTTAATATCATATATCATATAAGAATTTAACTATATAAAAAAGTGATATATTACTTCATATAAGAGTTAGTTTTCACAACACAAGATTTACATTTGCATTTCTTGATTATAGGGTGGGAAAGAAGTTGGATTATAAAATTTAACATCATAATAATATTATATATGTACCATATTATTAAAAAATCATCCGTATAAACACATATGATAGGTGATGGTAGAAAATTAAAGCCATCGCTTTGTGGATGTGGTTGTACACACAACACATTATTAAATATTTTTTATTAATAGAAAATGTGTAAGATTATTAACATGAATTACCATTGAATAATAAAATTATGTATCAAAATAATAATAATAACTTTTTATTTTTGTTTATAAAATTATATTTGGTAATTTAATAAATAAAATGAAAAATTTAGGAGAAAACACACTCATGTTTATGACATGGGTTTTCCAATGGAGGTATCCTTGAAAATTGAGTTCATGGGATAAATTCATGGGAACATAAGGTAAAAGAAGTGAATATCTATTATTGGAAAAAATAAAGAGTATAGTGTTTAAGGAGGAAATAAATTATTTTTATGGAGGTCATGAGGGCGTTGTAAGAGTTAGCATTTATAGGATGCAAGAATTGAATTGTTGTAAATATTTCATTTTTGTATAATGTGGGAACATGTTTGACATAAAACAATTATAATGTAAAATGATGGATTGGGTATCAGAAAATATCTATTATCCATTATCAATTCATTTTAACAAATTTTTTATTCAATTTTTATGTCTATTACTCTTAGAATTTTCCTTTTTATGATTTGTGGTTTTACTATGCTAACTAGTATTTAACTAAGTAATTTATTTTCATTTCATACTAATTAAATGGACCTTATTATATAATCTATAACTAATGATTATAAAAATTAAGCTAAATTGTTTTGATAATGTTTATATTAATTATAAATAATAATTTCAGTATTACTATATGTAAGACATAGAAACACAATATTAGAAAAACTGTATTTTTATGATTATATTTAATTTGTAGTATAAAATTATCAAATAATTTTATTTTAATTATATTAATTGGATTAAAAATAATAATTCTAATTTGTCATTCAAATAAATCCAAAATTGAATATTACCAATTATTTATTTGATTAAATAAAATAGAAAACAATTTCTTTTATTCAAAACTATTACTTCAGTTCATAAAATGATAAAAATTGGATTATAAGATAACTATAGAATTTGTGAATTTATATTAATTCTACATAGATATAACATTGATTAATAATATTTTTTATAACATTCTATGTCCATGTTATATAATAATAAATTCATTGAAAATAGAGTTTTGTAAAAAAAATTATTTCTATTAGTCAACTAAATAACAAACAACATATAATAATTAATAATAATTAATAGCAAGATAATTTTGATCATATAGATTATAATATCTTATATTACATTAATGGAATTCAAATTATGATATTTTTAAATTTAGTATTTAACGGAAAATTATAAATATAAAAAAATTTATAAAAAATATACTTTTTAACATTATTTGATCCTTTTATTATTAAATATGAATTTATAATTTAAAAACATTATTATATTTTTGAAATAATTTAATATCCTATATATTAATACAAATAACTTAGAAGTTCCTAATTTAATGATTTAAAACATTTTTTTTGAGAATGAACAATCCTATTTTAAAATTAAATCATATCAATTAAATTCCTTTAAAAATATAAATTATTTAATTTTTTTTATATTTTTTTAGAGTAGTAGTTATATTCTTTTAATAAAATTATTTATTAGTTTTCATCTATAATGTCATGACTCATTTAACTTCGGTGATTCTTTTAACGTAAAATAGTATTCATTTAACAAAATAGGTTGTCAAATATATGGTTATTCCACTATAGTTTCTATATTAACAACATTATATATGTGTCTCCTAAAATTATTATAGATGATTATCCTTTATTTCATGTAATTTTACATATTAAAATTTTAAAAGGGGCGATAAAAGTCACATTTTTAGTCTATCCAGAATCTCATTATATCTAATTGAGTTAAAAAAATATAATATATTTAATAAATAGATTGTGGAAGAAAAATTATTCTGGTATAGGATGACCATAGAAATAAATTCTTCTGATAATTGATATTTTAATATGTGATTTTAATTTTCTATTATGTTTATTTATTCAGACGTTATCCAGTTAATATTAATTCATTCACTATTTTCGTGGTTATATTCAGATAATTATTTATTTAGGTTACATGAATATTTTAAATAAATATTTAGTAAATTTGTTAATGAAAATAAAATTTTATTGGGGGAAACAGATCCATTATAATATTATGTAAGAAATGAAATATTTTATATACTTAGAATTAAAATAAATAACTTTTTATGAGTTTATATTAATATAATGACATTTGATGGTATATAATAGTAATAATAATATTATAATTATATTTTAACTTGGGTTATAACATAAATTTAATGATATATAATGTGAAAATGAAATTATAATTATTTAACCCTAATTATATATTCTAAATTAAATCATTTTACATGTTACAGGTTTTGATACAATATAGACAGTCACATTAATTCCCTCAAACCCTAGAGGTTAATCCTCCCTTTATCCCTCTCTTGAACATAGTGACAATAAGTGAATATTGTAGTGATTAATAATGAATGATATAGAGAAAAATAATCCTCTATTGTAGAAACAAGAGTTTACATACCATTATTTAGATATTCATGGAGCACGTACTGATACACCTAAATGAATCATTCATTAGATTCTATCCACAATGATAACATAACATGAGTGGGAATGAAACATTAATCAATTAAATTATCACATACATGGTAAAAATAAATTAAAATTTTAAGAAAAATAAATTCATATGATATGTATAAGAGATTCTGTAGAGAGAGGGAATTTTTTTTAGAAATATCTATTGATTCCAATAAAAAAATTTGGGAAGTTGTATAATGTTTTCATTGCACCATCGACCCTTCAATATATATTATAGTTTTTTTTATAAAACGAACAAAACATTTAATTTTGAATACATTTTTATATATTAATTATGTTATAATATAATGATATTTCTTCTACAAAACATTATTGTGATAATTTTATTGGAATATTCATTAAATTGTTATGTTATTATAGTTCCAACTATAAGTAATACCTAGATATGAGATGAAAGTATTTTTACATGTATGAAATGATATAGATAAAAAATTATCAATCAGAAACCCTTTTTTATCAATTATATGGGGACCATAATACATTTATACTTATTCGAATGAAGTTTTCACTTGGTTTTTTCCAATAGAGGGTGTTTTGAGAATAGGCACACCATATGGAACTCTGTATTTTTTATGTTTCATTTCGTATTTTCTTATCATAACTGTGTATTAGACCATAGACATTATATCATTTTTAATATTTATCATGAGTCATGTACTTAGATTTATTGTTGAATAACATGAAATCATATTCTCAATGTGGAGTAGTATATTTCAGTTACATCATAAGTGATATTAAATTAATTTTTTAGTCAATAAATTATTTTTCCATTCTAGATTAATTAATGAAGATATATCTACTCTTTTGAGTAAAAGAGTATTAATGATGAAATTCACATCCATGATAGTTTACAATGAAATTAAATTTTTTAACTCAATTAAAATAAATGTGTAATAGCTTGTCATGACCCTATCATATATCTTAGATGATGAGATATTTCTTGATAAATGGGTTAAATAGAAATGTATAATTCATATAAATATAGTTATATCTTATATATTATCTTATTTCTATTTGTCTTCCTTGATTTATTTCTATACATTGCTATTTGACTACAATTAATTATGTGTATCTATTTACATTAGGATAAGACATTGTAGGGTTACATAATAATTGTATCAAAGATTAGATTAAAATATATTTTCATTATATATAATAAAAAAATTTCTTTATTTTATTTAATGAATTTAATTCTTGTAAATATTTTCATCATATATTCTTTCATGAAATTAGTAATATATAATATGTGAGTTAATGTTTATCAATTTTTTTAATTTTTTTCAAGGTACTAAATAATTAATTATCTATTCTCTAGTTCAGATGGTAGATTAAAATATATATTTATCTTAGATTTATAAACTATTTAAATAAATATTTTTTTGCATGTTTAGTGAATATAATATTGTATTGAAGGATATGCACTAGGTTTACCGAACTAATATAAATGACAATTTCAGTAATATCACTAAAAATGACTATAAATTTTTTTATTTATGGAAATAAGTTATTAGATTTAAAACTGATGGGTTATTTTAACGATCTAAATATGTTCAACAAGACTAGATGCTTGAGATAATCCATCATGGTTTTCTAGTTAAACAAAAAATGGAAACATTCCTCATATAAAAAAACAAGACATCAAACTAAAGTATAAGGACGAAGAATGATATACATCAATGAACAATAGAATCTATGATAAACCAGCAAAACTATAATTCATGAAATGAAAATACCAAACAGTATCCATGTCACTAACCATCACCTCTAAATCCTCATGTCATTAATGTTATGATTAAAAGATAATCCAGATGGTATAAGATGCCCTCACATTTACTTGGGTCCTGTAAAATAACATCTACAACCACCCAAATGAAAAATTTGTTCATTTTTATGTAACTTACCCAACCGGGATCTAGAAATTAATGCCCATGTCGATCAGCCACATGACCTCAGGTGCACCTCCCCATATGTCAAAGTATGTCGACTAGTAGTGAGGGTCTAATATCGATCTTGAGGAGGTTGTACCCTCTTAATAAAGGAATCAAAACATCATAAAATAAATAATCTATATGAAAATGATATAACAATGACAAGATAATATCAACATCAAATGATTTATCAAAATATGAATAAAATATCTAAAAAATATTAGTAGATATGAAATTACAAAATAAGTGTCAAGTGTCTAATGTCAAACCAATAATAAAGACCTTGATAACTCTGTGATGGTCCCGACGCCAAGACATGTTTCCTCATCCATGCACTATACCAACTCTTCAATATAGCATTAATCTATTTCCATTATCATGTGCTCCAACCATGAATCCTATTCAGGTACCGATTAAGAAACCCATATTTGGGGAAAATAAAATTCAGTAGGACAGTATGAATGGACACTAATGAAAAAACCAATTAATAAAATATTATTCAATTTTAGATATAATAACTTAAACCCAACGTCTTAAAATGTTTACATATATTAAATTATTCATTATTTTTCAACATAGTACATGGGTTCCCAAGGATAATTGAACCATAATTACCCACTTCAACCAATGCTAGATTTTGTACAATATCACATAGTAAATTCACAATTCATTATAATAAATGTGATTTTATTTTCCAATTAACATCAATTCTTATTATTGTAAATTTGAATCGTAATCCAATGAAAATATTTTTGGAATATAATGACATGTCTAGGATCCCATAGATATTTGAAGAATAATTTTGCGTCCCACTAATCTTTTATCAATTATAGAAATTTGAAGAAAAATTGTATTTCCCACACACATATATCAGTTAATCGCGTATGGGATTTTGAGGCAGTCGTCCGTGTCCCACACACATTTATCATAAAATTACATGTCTCAGAATATCATATATATATAAATTTCATAAAAAATCATGGTTAGTCATCGTTAGTATTATTTATAAAAATTTCCCATTTAAATATACCTTTACTATTTGTTTAACAAACTAATATCAATAACTTAATTTAAATAGATTAATATGAAAATTCACTAATAAACTATTTATCATTATATAATCGTATAACCCGTTAACCAATTATGATGAAAAACAAATACCACAGTTATCATTATCAATTATTCCATAATCAAAATAACTAACCAACTACACAATACCAGTATCCCATTGATTTAAAAATAACGATCATCCATTTCTCAATTAATCAAACTAATTAATCCAATTCCACCAATTTAAATTTACCAAAATTTATCCAAAAATGATTCCTCATAAAAATTAAATTAAATCTATTTATTCATCAATTCAATTTCATAATCAAGGAAATTTAAATTTCACAGTTACATAACTGTCATTAAATCATGACTATGGTATATGTAACTTAAAACACTAACCTCAATATTGATAATGAGTGAACACCAATGAATTACACAATTTAAGTGGAATGGTCAATTCTGAAATTTATAAATATATCTATATCCAAATATTATATCCATGATCAATGGATTGGATATATAAATACATTGATATTGAACGATCACCAATAAATTATAACATCTAATCAAAAGATAATAAAGGGATTAGACGGATGGAGGAAACCGATCGAGATTAGAATCTCCTTCAAGGAGAGGTGAATATTGTCAATTTGGGATTTAAATCATTAATAATGGAAATTTTAATTCCTTGGAATCCATCCTAGAGCCTATAAAATTGAGAAACAATTTTTACAATTTCATTGGGTAGAGTTTGGGGGATAATTGAGGGGCTTAATGAATTACTAATATAATTTTCAAAGTTTTGAAATTTATCATCCAAGATTTCGTTTACATGGTACACAATTTTTCCTAAACATAAGCCCTAATAGTGTGGCTCACCAACGGCTGTCAGGTAGTTACTAAAAAAAGGGTGCAAAATTTTAAAAAATTGTGCATTGGGCGTGAAAATACCCATTCCATGGAGTTTCAATGCTTTCTAGGATGGGCACACAGTTTGGAACAACTATGTGAAAAATGTGTACAACCCCTCTTCCTTTCCAAATTATCAAATTTCAACCAAAACCTCCACAAGGTACAACCCATAACTAAATTACTCAAAATTATCAATATGTATACCTTTAAATGATCCCACGATATCTTCAGAAGAGTTCAGTTTTTTAAAAATTACTATTATTTTAAGATGCCACCAAAAAGTCAATACAAGGATTAATAAAAATAAGACATAAATTTAATCTTTAATTAATATTATGATGAATTTTAATTAATTAAAATATATTTTTAATTCATTTCCATTGGATTACATAAAAGACGTTAATATTCGAAAATCAATGAATATGCAATGTATAAGTGAAATTTTTTAAATAATATCCACACATGATAATGTACTAATGTAAACACATTGCCATGAAATAATTTACCATGTGATACCTTGTGAAATAACCTCATGTGGAAGACTTGTGAGAAAAAATCCTTTAAACAATGAATCATGAGATGAAAGAAATTAAATGAAAAAAATGTATTGGGTCCTAGACTATGTGAATACATACTAGATCGAAAAGACGGATAAACTATGAATATGTTGGTACCAACCAATATGGAGTCCTATGATAGTAGGTCGATATCCTAAAACCTATATTCACATTACAAACACTATGAGTGACATGACTATTCCTATTGCACACATGGTTCCCATTTTCCCATTTGTTTAAAAATCCATTTAAAATACATTTTCAATATTTTAAATGGTTTTAAATATCAAAACAATCTTCTTCAGTGTGTGGAAACCAATTTCCAATATAGAAACACCATTCAATCATTTAATAAAATAATTAGTGTGTAAAAAATATATTTTTTTAATGAAAAATCACTTTAAAAACATGCATATTTACCTGAAATTCCTTAAAACCACAATCCACTCAACCTTAAAAAATAAAACAATGTAATTTTATAATAACATTATGATATCAATATAATTAACCCCATGGGTAGAAATAACTTACTCAAAAATGGAGGTAGAACCACTCATCGATGAAAATGAAGTTAGGGTATGAGTAAATTTGGTTCATAGGATCATATACCCAAAATAATCACATTCATACCATATAAAACCCCATATTTTTGGAATAAATACCCCTAATAGGTTTCAAAATATGATATTAGAATACATCCAATGAGTATCTAAGATGAAAATGAATCACGAGATAAAAGGGCAATATATCATGAGATGAACTGAAAAACTAGTGGATATACACCTATAATCCTATGATAGATTACAATAGACCACTGGGGAAGGATAACATTGATCCAGTACGGGGTTTGGGGGTCCCTGATAGTTAGCTTGGTGTCCTAGGGATTGTTAATATAAAATTAGGAACATTAAAAAAAATAAAGTGTGCATGGGCCACTAGAGAGGTCGTATAGATAGGAGTAACCATGAACCTTAAACACATTCCCTATATAGATACTCATTTATGGATAAATAGTTTAAAAAAATTGACTTCAATCATTGTTTATCTGGTTAATGACCCTTGAATCAGAGGTTCATAGTTTGGAGGGGTTCCCTGAAACACCTAAATATCCTATAATAAGGACATTGTATTCGATAGCGCATATGACATGAAACACAAATCATGTATGTTATGATAATGTCCTCTAACATTATAGAATTATTTATATTTTAAATTTATTCAATATCTTCTATATATGTCCATGAAAAGAGCATTTATTTGAGATTTTATTGCAAACGGAATGTTTCTTCGATGGCTTGTGTTACATGCAAGACCGAATCTTACCAAATACTAATAATATTATTATTTGAAAAGAAAATTTTATTATTTAGTTCATATTTTATGGCTACAGATAGAATGAAATATATTATGAGAATATATATCAGATTTAATTACTCACAAGTTAAATAGAAATTAATATAGGAATGAAATGAATATAAATTAAATGTTTTTTTAAAAAACATTGTTATGCTACAATGGTTTTTTATCTTAATAAATAAAATTCATTTATAACAGTGGATAATACTAATAAAAAATATAAAAATTATAGTCAATATTTGAGATTTTATTGCAAACGAATAGTTTCGTTGATGGCTTGTGTAACATGCAAGATTGAATCTTACCAAATACTACTAATATTATTATTTGAACAGAAAATTATCTTATTTCATTCATATTTTATGGATACAGATAGAATTAAATATATTAGGAGAATATATATTAGAATTCATTGGTCACAAGTTAAATATAAATTAATATATAAATTAAATGAATATAATGTAATTTTTTTAAAAAAACATTGTTATGCTACAATGGTTTTTTATCTTAAGAAATTAAATTCATTCATAATAGTGGATGATACTAATAAAAAATATAAAAAATATAGTTAATAAAATATTATTGAAATTCATCCTGTATTTTTTATTGGAATAAGATAAAAACAATCGTAATTTTACACATAAAATTCTATATATTTATAAAATATGTTTTCCAAAATTTAATGTAAAAACTATTTTAAATATGATTTTTTAAATTTTTTAAATTTAATATTAAAAAATTGAATTTTTTATATTAAAATAACATTAATATGTTAGGGTGAGTTTTTTGTATTTTTTTGAGATGTCTTTTTTATGAATAATGAGAAATATTGATTTTTAATATAAAATTTCTTTTCATCTAATTTATTAATGTGGAAAAATTATATTTTATATTCATTTTATATTTAAAATAAAAAATTAATACATGAATGAGTCCAATTAATACAATTTTATTCATTTTGAAAATATTATGTTAAACAGAAAAGTTTCAAATATTTGAATAATTGTCCATTAAAACCCCAAATTGCTACCCCGTATACATGATTAAATTTCAAATAATATTTGAAACATATGTTAATGGTTTTTTCTAGAAAATGGATTCTGTATTTGGAATCAAATTATATTATAAAATAATATAAGGTAAGCATTTTTTTGAACAAAAGTATTACTAAAGGCAGTTAAAATTAATTGTAGTGATTAAGATAAAATTAAACATAACTACGGCATAAACCAGAATAATTTGGGAAAAAATTTCATACAAACATTTCCAAACCCTATTTTATGGACATATTTCCACCATAATCTCCATTTTATCGAGTTTTGTTTCATTTTTTTAGGAACATTATGTAAGGGAGACCTATCAATATTGTTATCATTTTTATATTTACAAGAATTTCACTCCTCCTCCTCTATTAATAGGTACACAACCCTCCCAATTATTCAAACATCTCAAGCCCTTGGTATCATCCAAAAATTTTTGAATAACATCCAAAAAAACCCTACCACTATCATGTAATATTTACCTTGGACATAAATCCATCCATGAAATCGTTTTCGTAAAAACCAAAAGGAGTTACCTCAAAAAGAGGCAGCACTATTCATACATTACATTTGTTTCATTTACTTCTCCACCTCATAAAGTATTTTTTTCAGGATTTTATAATATCCCCAGTATATTACATATAATGAGCTATTTTTATTCCAATATTTTGAACTACACTTTCACACACATCTATCAAATGGGATATGCCATCATCGTTTTTTGTACAACATACAACTACCTTGCGAACTGATGTGGTTTGTTCTTCCATTACAACCTTCCAAAACTTTAATATTGATGGATATATAGTTTATTTATGATATATATTATAATAATAATGTATTTTTGATCCTATTATTTCTATGTAACACATACATTTATTTTTTTCCATTATTAGGGAATAAGATAATACCGTTTTTGGACATGTGGACTATAGACTATTAAAAACAATGTGATTTGTTGACGGTATACGCAGAATGTAATCTGGATTATTTTAATAAACATATATGAAATATATGACATAAATATTTTATTTTAATTACAATTTACTCACATATTTTTTATCTTTCTTTTTTTAATGTGATAAATAAATGGAAGTAGTATTCATGCGAATGTGTGACCTAATGTATCAATTAATGGTGCATTTAATTTCCTATATAAAATTTTTAAGGATTATTATACATATATATTTACCTAATATATATGATATCTAAATAATTTTTTAATTTTTGGAGAAGATTAAATAATTATTAAATTATCAGGAACAAAAAATAACATGTCAAAATGTACTCTAAAACAAGGCAATTAACACCCGAAATATTGAAAATAATAAATAAATGTAAAAAAACATGTAATAAAATAATATAAGAAGTTAATATATGATATAATAAATATAAGATAAGTTTTAGAATAATTTTATAAGATGATAATAACCATTATACATGATTTTAAGTTTTGTTCACCAAAAAAGAAAGGTAATGTAATGTATTTCTTCTCAATTTACATTTGATTAACATATTTATTATTTATGAACCAATTCACTTCTAAGTGGGGTATATACAATCCCATTATCATGTAATATCTTGATTCACTCAAACATTGTGTAATTTTATGTTTCACTATGAATTATATCATTATAGGGGATTCAAATTGAATATTACAATGTGGTAAACATTATCGTTACAATATCACTTCCTTATGCGATAGTAAAATTTCACTAGAAACAATCAGTTCATTTTGAACATTTTTCTGATTTTATATTACATTTATATCAAATATACATATTCTAGTGTAATATATATTATTATTTACCAAATTTTTTTATTTTTATATATGGTGTTTACTTTGATTGTTATTTGATAAACATGGGTCATTTTAATAAATATGATTCTTTTATTCAATAAAGATATATGATGAAAAAGAGAATTTATTACCAATTAAAATGATTATTTTATGTGTAAGGAATTATTTGGAATAGAAAAACATGGTTTTAGGAACATATAAAGTAATATCCTCTTTGAATTAGAAATCTCGTTATATAAATTTGTTGGACAGACATAGTGGGTTTCTACCCAATATAAAAAACCATCTTATAAACATTTTTAATAGTAAATGTAACGTGTAGCTTGAAAAATGCTGTAAAATAATTATGAATGTAAATTATTGAGAATATATTTATTATTATTATTTTCCATTAGATTTTTTTTGACATTATATATGGATGCATTTCATTTTCATCATATTTATTAAATGGAATGTGTTTTAGTTATTTACCTCATCATATTTATTTTTAATTATCTAATTATTTGAAAGGAATGTGTTATCTTTTTTTAACATTTCCATGTTGATTTATTCACATAGATTCATTATTTCTTCTACTACACTCAGCCTTACTGATCATTTTTTCACACCATTATTTTTTAAACTTTATATTGGTTATTAATAAAAATTTGTTGAATTTGATTTCAAGGATTCTATTCATTTAGTTTTATTATTAGTCAACTTTTATTCCCTTCTTCCAAAATTTATTAATGTTATAATGTATGTAATCTTGTACTGTAGAATATATAAGTTGATCGGCTCATTGAGATTGTATTAATTGTAATAATTACACTGTAATGAAGTAATACATCAACTTAGGGATTCTAGGATTGGGGTGTTATAGTTGGTATCAAATGATGTTTAGTAGGAACCTGGGATACATTATTTATAATGTAAATACCCAGATTTTTTCATGTAATTATTTTAATTATATGGAATTATTACGAGACCTCGAAAATTGACATCCCATGATTCCGAGTTCTGGTGTGCCTCGAATGAATTTCTAAACATCTTTTCAGGTGAGTTCTGTAAACGTGTGTGAGGCGATTTGTAACTTTTGAACTGATGATCGGAATTAAAATATGAGGACATTTTTGAACTCCCAGCGCTGATATTCTCTTAAGGATACCTTCACCACGACTATAGTAGGTCGGGGGTGGATGATTGTTTTTTGGATTTTCATGGGAGAAGAATAATAAAATAGATAAATTTTTATTTTTCTTTCATGAAACCTACATTTTTTATCTTAGTGGTGGGGACCACTGAACTCCCCTTTAATGTGAGGAAACCTTTAGAATTCATCTAATTTTTATGCCAACATTAATTTAATTAATTATCATATCTCAATTAATGTTGGCTCCGCACCTCTTGTTGTGGGGGATCACAGGTAAAGAAGAGAATTGCGAGAACCTTTGGAAGAGCATCCTCCTACAAAGAACAAACCTCCGATGAGGATGATGCACAAGCTCTGATTGGGACCGTGTTGCGGGAACGACAAACATCGGCGTCTTCATCTTTATCCTCATATCAACTCCAACGAATGAACGTGATAGGGTGTTTATTTTGATATATGATAATAATATTTTTGTTGATTATTCATATTCTTGATTCTCAATTATGATGTCAAAACAAACACATCCATCGATCCCTCAAAATAACATGATCTTTTCAATTTTTTCTTCATGTGTTCTTCATGCGTTCTGAAATACCAAATAATTAAGCATGCTAAAAACACAATGTTTTGTAGGCTGCGACATATGGACATAGAGATCACAACCTAGGGATCCCGAATATGTGGTTGTCATATTTTTCGAGCAAAGAACGAAGCTGCGGTGACCCACAAAAATGGAGGGCGGCCAGAAACCAGCCGGCTATGGTTCAAGTAGGCAACACACCCAGAGGGAAGCCATTACCCAACAGTACATGGTTTTGAGGAGGCGGCACACCATGAGGGCGGCCGACACTAGGCCGGCCTCGTGGAGGCAGTGCGGCGCGCGTCTGCGCCGTCGGTCGAGGAGGAGGCTCTGTCTGCTTAATCGCGGTAGTGCACCTGGAGAGCAGCCGACACCCGGCCAGCCTTGAGAGGACAGTGGTACCTTCGCACCACTGGAAGTGGGAGTCAACCGGTCTTTTGGTCGGCCATGTCACGCCCAGAATTCCCCACTCCGATGAGCCCCGCAGGCCAGTAGATGGTGCCACGTGGCACCACCGGGTTGACCAGGCCGAACGGTACAATGGACCCTTCAGAATTCCGGGTGGGTGCCTCCAACCTCAGGTAGTGGCTATGGAGGGTCATGCCATGACAGACTAAACCCAGCCAAGCAGGCCGAGCCCCATGGGCCATGCCAACCGGGGTGTGGCCAGTGGGCCGCGCCTTGCGGGTCATGCCCAGCGGACCGGGCCGGTTTGTGGCACAGTGGGCCGTGCCCACTATAGTCCCACCCATCTAGGCCATACCTAGGTCGGGATGGCCGAGGCCGGGTCTGTATGACCGGGGCGGACCAGACCCAGTCCAATCTAGAACCAGTTATGCCTTTTGGCCATATCATGAGAACTAGGCTTCCATTTGAAGAAGCATCTACAATACTAGAATCCTTGGATCTTGATTATCCATTTGGAATACTCTACTTGAGTTTTGGATAATGTTGGAGTACGGTCGATTTGGATTGAACCTGAATCAAACCGGGCCCTCGTCACTAAATTGATAATAACATAGACACCAGATGTCTGATTGATAGGTCATCTGTCGCATTGGGCCCCATATGACGTGACAGACCTTCGTGATACTTCTTCGTGGAACATTGTGGCAGTTGAAGTATTTACTGATGGCTTGAGAAGAAAAACATCCTAGAATTAAGCATGCATAGTGTGGGAACCCTGTGGATGATAGAACTTGAGGAGTTTTCAGAACCTATGTGGGCCATCTTCGGATCCTGTGTGGTTCAGTGCTCAGCGATCCTGTGTGGATCAGCGCAACCGATCTTGTGTGGGTCATCTACAGATCATGTGTGGCTCATTTTAAGATCATGTTTGGGTCATCATCGATCCTGTGTGGGTAAAAAACAAAGCTTCTTAATGAAGTAAGATAACCTAGCAATACAGATAATCATATATACATCCATAGATTTGTTATACCTAGTGTGAGATGAGTCTTTACCTTTGTGGTACACTTCTCTGTGGTGATTCCTTCGTGTAATTCTTCTTGTGTGGAATTTCCTTTGTGGTACTTAACTTCGTGGTGTAACCTATGGGGTACTTCTAAATTCATGGTGTTACCATTTTGGTATTCATCCCTCATGTGTGATATTAGTATATTCTGAAAACTTTGGTTTATGTATGGGAATACACCTAAGTAGTGTTGATGACTATTTCTTCGTGACTTGATATTGAGGTCTTTCTTTGTGGTTTATCCTTTGTGGATTCTGGGATACCTTCGGGGGTCTCGGGTTCCCTATTGAGTATTGTTATACTCACCCCAACAAAGGCTATGCCTGTACCATGAGGTGTCTTGTGCAGACGACAGACAACATTGATCGAGGCTGAGGGTGCCAAGACTGGAGGCTGCTCGGAGGTGGACCATTAGACGAGACGTACCATAGAGACAACCGGTCAAGAGTTGTACCACCATTTCAGGTATGATCCTTGGTAGTTGTTTACAATATTTGTTTTTATTTTTAATTTTACATACCATTAGGAAATGTATTTCATCCCCCTTTACTTACTGTACACTACATGTTTACTCTATAGTTTACTTTGTTCTTGTATCTTGTTGTGTGATTGGTTTGTCTGAGTGCACAGGATTAAAGGCAATGCCATCCCAGTTTTAGGGATATGCCTTTCTGGTGATAGTCCCCATCCACTGGCCTATGTAAGGCATGCTTGGGGTATTAATGGCATGGACCCCAGGTGACGGGTCGTGAAAATTTGGTATCAGAGGAGTCAGTTCAGCCGAATAACTTGTACTCTAATCTTTTAATCGGTAATTGTGTAAATTTTTATGAGTATGGTTATCAGTTTGGGGAATCCAGTGATGGATTTATGGTCGATGTATCCATACCCCAGGACCATATATTCTCTTTTCTGACCTACTATAAAAGTACACTCATTTCATGTTTTTTTTGAAATATTTTCTTTGTGATCACTTTGAGTCTGCTCACCATGTATAAATTATTGACCATTGCACACATAAATCTTTTTAGGATGCCTCCACATAAATTTCCAGCTAGGGTTCTATGTAGAGTACACTATGACAGCCCCTCAAGCGATGAGGCTTCATTGCAGGGCCCCCTTTAGGTAGTGGTACCATCGGGTGGTGTACAAGCAGCACCACTACCCGTTGGGTAGCCCTTTCCACCGGCCCCAGCAGTAGAGGATGCATGCTGCTTGAGCGTGTTGCACGAGTTTCTTTGCTAGAGGCCACAAAGGATCTTGGGAGGGACAGATCCATGGGTGACTGAGGATTGGCTGGAGGTCGTGGTTATTGAATTTCGATAGGAAGGGACACCACATGATCTCCTATTGATCCTTTCCACTAGTTTTCATTAGGTAGTAATGGGCAGATGGTGGACTGTGATGCTCCAGGTTCACGATGAGGACACTATCATCTGGGTGGACTTCGATTGCCTCTTCATGGAAGAGTTCATCCCAGAATCCTTATGATATTAGTGTATATAATAGCTTCTCTACTTGCATCTGGGTAGCATGACCATGGCTCGGTATTCAAGGAGGATCACCGACCTCTCACACAACTCCACTAGTATTGTTCAAGACCCATTATTTAGGGCTCAGATCTTCAAGAAGGAGCTTAGATGGGAGATTATAGCTTCGATGATTTCTGTCAGCATCCCAATTCATGCAAGGGTGTTAGAGTGTACACTCTTATTATAGATCTTCCTTGTTGAGTAGTGACATATAGCTAGACCAACCACCAGACGTCACATAGAAGAGTCATCTGTAGCTGGCAGCAGACAGATGACACAAAGATCCAATTGGACCAGACCTAAAGGTGGACATCTATAGGATACAAGGTCGGTCATGCAGGTATATCGAGACAGAGCAAGACAATCATGGAGCAGGAATTATTACTCATTCGGTGTGCAGGGTCACATGGATCGCAACTGCCCGACCCACAATATAGACGACCAGTAGATGGTTGAAGGACGGCCTGGGCAGAGGCAAAGATTTGATTTGGGAGGTTTGTAGGTAGCATGCGGACGTGGTAGAGGAGCTATCCATGGAATAGGTTATGGGACTCTATTCTATTATCTACCGCCACAATATCTAGGTGGTCCTCCCCGACCACATGGAGCATGTGGACAAGGACGACCTCAGCTCTATGAAGCTGTGTCTTATGAGAATAGTGCTTAGGAGATGAATCAATGTATGATCTGTGTCAACAACACCTTATCCATAGTACTTATAGACAGAGGTTCTAGTCAATATAGTATTTCCATGACCCTCTTTCAAATCCCGGAGAATCAGGTGGAGCTTTGGGAACGATCCTTAAGGCTATAGACTCATATGGGAGACTATTTGACGATTACGCACTGGTGCCAAAAGTGTGAGATTACTCTAGTAGGTGAGAGCTTCGGCTGGGATCTTTTATAAGTGGCCTCAAGACCTTATGACATCACTTTGGGTATGGATTGGTTATCTACAGTCCATGCTCAGATCGACTATTTTAGGCACAAGGTGTGCTGTGTCGCAAGGATGAGACAAGGTTTTCCTTCACCATTGAAAAGGGAACTTTTGAAGCACATGATGGACATACCTGGATAATGGTGTAGCCGATCACACATAAGGTGGATAGAATTACCCTGGGAGAATCTTTTTGTTGAGATTTTGAGCTATCCTATAGTGGTGGACCCCTACGCTAATTTTTTCCTTGATGATGTTATAGGTCTACCTCCTCACAGAAAGGTGGACTTATACATTGACTTGTACCCTAGGACGACACAGATATCTACACTACCATATTGGATGGCACCCAAAGATCTTTTAGAGCTACGAGTACAGCTACAGGACTTCTATAGGATAGGGTTCATTAGTCCCAATGTATCTCAAGGGGCCACCTCGATTTTGTTCGAAAAGAAGGTGGATGTGAGTTTGAGACTCTGTGTGGACTATAGGCACCTGAATTAGGTGACCGTGAAGAAAAATTACCCACTTTCAAAGATTGATGATCTTTTTTATCAGATGAATATATGACGATGTTTTTCGAAGATATACTTTAGATCAGGCTATCACTAGGTCAGGGTACGAGATGAGGATGTGTAGAACACGACCTTTAGATGTCAGTATGGCCATTATGAGTTCTTGATTATGCAATTTTGTGTGACCAATGCCCCAGTAGTGTTAAGGTGACTCGTGAACAGGATCTTCCAGCCATACCATGATCTCTATGTAGTAGTCTTCATCGATGGAATCTTGATATACTCAGTTACGGAGAAAGAGCATGCATATCATCTGCAGATAGTTCTTGACACACTCTGAGAGAAGATGATTTTTGGTAACCACACGAAGTGCCATTTTGGGATTTGGGAGGTTCACTTTCGGGGACACGTCATCTCAGAAGTTAGGGTTGTAGTGGATCCATCGATGATTGAGGCAATACTTTCTTGGGAGCCACCCAGGAGTGTGACAGAGGTGCATAGATTCATGGGATTGGCTGGTTACAGCTAAAGGTTTGTGCCTGACTTTTCCATAGTTATGACACCCTTATCAATGCTGATGATGAAATGGAAGCCCTTCGTGTGGTCGTAGAAATGCCAGTGGAGTTTCCATGAGCATAGGTAGATACTAATTAGTGCTCACATCTTTAGGCTACCAGAGGAGGACATTGGGTACGTAGTCTATTGTGACACATCAGGGATCGAATATGGATGTGTCTTGGTGTATGAGGGAGTAGTTATGGCATATGGTTCTCGAAAGCTGAGGAAACATGAGCAGAACAAGGCTACCCATGACCTGGAGTTGGCTGTAGTGGTCTTCATCTTGAAGATTTGACGACATTACATGAAGGGAGAACGTTTTATAGTGTACTCATATCTCAAGAGTCTCAAGTATATCACCTCTATGAAGCACTTGAACGTGGGACAACAACATTGGATTGAGTTCCTCCAAGACTATGACTTCGAGATAATCAATAATCCTAGGAAGGGGAACGTAGTACTAGATGAAATCTGTAATAAATATGGTATAAATTTGTTGAGTGAGGCGACAGAACAGCTTTCCTCTTTGCAGATATCATACATGTATTGATATGGAGCAGCTTATCTTCTGTCTCTAACAGGTACTCCCTAACTCCTTCAGCGAGTCAGGGGGCACAACTTGGATACACTGACTTTGAAGCTCAAAGTTCTTAGATATCCATAAGAGATGCACCTGATTGGTTTTTTGAAGGTAGGTAGCATGTCATCCTCTTCTGAGGGTGTACTGTTGTACAAGTGGTACTTATGGATGAAGTGTAGAAGGTGTATAATATGTCCCCTCTAGCGGTACATCCAAGAGTGGAAAATATGTACCAGGACCATCAGCATCAGCAATGGTGGCTTGGAATGATGAAAGCAGTTGTAGAGTTTGTAACTTGGTGCCTCATTTGTCAGTGATTGAAGGCAGCGCATTAGGTTCCAGCGGGCTTAGTTTAGCAACTAGAGGTTCTAGAGTGGAAGTGGGATGCAATTTCCATGGAATTCGTGATAGGACATTCATTCACGTCCATTGGTCTTGATTATATCTGGGTAATCATTGATTGTCATACCAAGTCAGTCAACATCCTACCTATCAGAGAGAAGGGATCTATAGAGGGCTTCGAACGCCTCTACATACAAGAGATTGTACAGGTTCATGGAGTTCCTTTTATGATTGTCTTTGATCGTGATGAAAATTTTACTTCCAGGCTATGAATGTGGTTTCATGAGACGTTTGATACATAGCTTCGACTGAGCACTGCCTTACATCCACAGATGGATGGTCAAATAGAGCGGACCATTCAGACCGTTGAGGAAATGTTGTGTTCTTGCATCATTTATTCTGGTTGTAGTTCGGAGGATCAATTTCCCTTAGTTTAGTTCTCATATAACAATAGTTATCACTCCACTCTCGGTATGTCACCATTCGAGGCACTGTATGGTCAACCTAGAAAATCACCTTTGTGTTGTACTGGCCCAAGGGAGACAACACTCATGGGACCGAAGATGGTACAAGAAACCACAGAGCATGTGCAGATCATCCAAGAGTGGATGAAGACTACACAGAGCAGAAATAGACTTATTCTAACAAGATATGGAGACCTCTTGATTTCGAGGATGGTTCCCATGTTTTCCTATGAGACTCACCTCAACAAGGTTTGCATAGATTTTTTCGGGGCTGTAAGTTATCTCTGAGGATCAAAGGATCCTTTCAGGTCCTCAGCAGAGTTGGAAAGGTGGCATACCGCATAGCTCTTCCCCCTCAGTTGCACTAAGTGCCTGACATTTTTCATATATACTAGCTGAGGAAATACAAACATGATCCTTCACAAATCGTTGAATAGGGTGAGTTGGTCATCAATGATGGGGCGAAATTTTTGCAAGTTCCAGTAGATATAGAGGATCTATTGGAGTGGGTTCTTCATGGGAGGTTGATTCCTCTGGTGCGCGTACGTTGGTACCATAGGAAACTCCAGGAGAGAACATGGGAGCAGGAGGCTCAGATTCGTGCTCTGTACCCCAACCTATTTTCCTAGTTTGTGTTGTGGACTTTGGGGATGCAAATCTTTGAGGTGGAGAGAATGTAATGTCCCGGATTTTTCCTTGAATTTTTTTAATTATATGGAATTTCTATGAGACCATGAAAATTATACATTACATGATTCCGAGGACTGGTGAGCATTGAATTAATTTCTAAACATCTTTTATGATACATTTTGTAAACGCGTGACAAGAGTTTTGTAACATTTGAACTGGGATTTGGAATTGAAATCTGATGACATTGTTGAACTCGCAGAGACGATATTCCCTTAAGGATACCTTCACCCCGACTGCAGTAAGTCAATGGAGGAAGGTAGTTTTCGTATTTTAATGGGAAAAGAAAAATAAAATAAATATCATTTTATTTTTCTTTCTTGAAACCTATATTTTGAATCATAGTGGTGGGGACCACCCAAACACAACTTAAATGTGAGGAAACACATAGAATTACTCCAATTAATGTTACAACATTAATTTAATTAATAAAAAACTCAATTAAATTTGGATTCACACCTCTCACGGTGGGGGATCGTTGGTGAAGTGGAGAATTTAGAGAGCCTTTTTAAGAGAATCCTCCAATGAAGAACCACCTCCAACGAAGAACGAACCTCCAATGAGGATGACATATGAGCTCAGATCTGGAGTGTGTGGTGGGAGCGATGAACGTCAGCATCTTAATCTTCTTCCTCAGGCCAACTCCAACCCACAAACAAGGTAGGGGGATTACTATGAGATATGATAATTATCTATTTCTTTATTCATCATATTCTTGATTCTCAAAGATGATGTCCAATGAAAAATAGTCATCGATCCATCAACATACCATGATCTTTTTTATTTTTTCTTCACGCATTCATTGTGCGTACTTCAACGCCAAATAATTAAGTACACTAAAAACACAATGTTTAGTTGGGCGTGACATACAGATTTAGACATCATGACCTGAGGATCATGAATATGTGGTCATCATATTTTTCGTTCATGGAACGAAGCTGCAGTGACTAGCAGAAGAGGAGGGCGGCCGACAACCGGTCGGTCGTGGTTTGAGTAGGTTGTGCACCTGAATGGAGGCCGACACCCAACCGACCATGTGGAAGAAGGCGGCATGCATCCACATTTCTCTTCGAGGAGGAGGTCATGAATGCTTAGCTGCGATGGTGCACCCATAGGGCAGCTGGCACCCGGCCTGCCACAGGAGGACATCGGCATCGTCGCACCGCTGGATGGGGAGCAGGCCAGTCTTCTAGATGGCCGCGTCACAACAAATAGGACCCACTATTGTGGGTCCCGCATGCTATCTGGTGGTGCCACATGGCACCATTGGGTTGGACTAGCCAAACGGTCCAATGGACCATTTAGAATTTCGGGCGGTGTCTCCCCCGAGGTAGCGGCTAGGGAGGGTCCTGCCACGGCGGACCGCACCCAGCGGTCCAGGACTACCGTGGTTAAGGCTCACCATGGTTCATCCCATCTGGGCCAGAACCAGGTCGGGCGGGGTCAACCCGAACTTGGTCGGACTAGATATGAGGCTATCTGGATCTAAATATGCCTTTTGGCCATATCTTGAAAACCGGTCATCCATTTGAAGAACCGTCTACGGTAACAGAATCCAATGATCTTGTTGGTCCATTTGATATACTCCATTTGAGTTTTGGATAATGTAGGAGTACAGTCGGGTTGGATCAAATTCGAATCTAACATGGCCCTCGGGACTAAAAGGCTAAAAACATACAGACCGGGTGTCCGATTAACACGCTATCTGTCGTGTTGGGTCCCATATGAAGTGACGGACCATCTTGAAAGTTCTTCATGGAACTTCTTGGATGTTGAAGTAGCGACTGGTGGATTGAAGAGTGGAACCTCCTGAAATCAATCATGCTATGTGCAGGAACCATGTGGCTGACTATACTTGAGGAGTCTTCAGATCATGTGTGGGTCACCTTCGGATCCTCTATGGGTCAACGCTCAGCGAACTTGTGTGAGTCAGCACATACCGATCCTGTGTGGGTCATCTCCAGATCTTGTGTGGGTCATTTTCAGATCATGTTTGAGTCATCCTTGATGTTATGTGGGACAAAAGTAGAGCTTCTCAATGAATTAAGGTGAGCTAGCAATACAGATAATCATCTATACTTCCATACATATGTTATATCAGGTGTGAACTGAGACTTTACCTCTATGGTAGACCACTGTGTGGTGATACCTTCATGGTATTCTTCTGTGTGGCATTACCATTGTGGTAATTACCTTCATGGTGTAACCTTTGTGGGACTTCTACCTTCATGGTGTTACCATTTTGGTATTCTTCCCTCACATGTGATATGAGTATATATTGATAACTTAGGTGTATGTATGGGTATGTAACAAAGTAGTGTTGATTAATATTGCTCCATGCTTAATGAATGAGGTCTTGCTTTGTGTTTTATCCTTTGTAGATTCTGGGAGTCCTTTGGGGGTCTTGAGATCCTTATCGCGTATTGTTATACTCACCCCTACACGGGCTACACCTGCACCTTGATGTGTCTTCTATAGATGACAGGCAACATTGATCGAGGATGATGGTTTTAGGACTGGTGGCTGCTTGGAGTGGACCATTAGACGAGATGTATCATCGAGACGACCGTTCATGAGTTGTACCTACACATTGGGTAGGATCCTTGGCAGGTGTTCACAGTAGTTGTTTTCAATTTTACTTTTACATTCATGTTGGGATTGTATTACGACCCTTTTACATACTTTACACACCCTTATTAATATATAGTTTACAATGTGCTTGTATTTGCAGTGTTCTTGGTTTTTGTGAGTTATAGGTTTAAAGGAAATTCTTTCATAGTTTTTGGGATATGCCTTTCATGTGCTAGTCTCCAGCCCTTGGCCTATGGAAGGAGGGCATGGGGTAGTCATGGACTGGGCCCCATGGGATGGTTTGTAACTTTTAAATTCTATATTAGGGAAAATAACCATAAGATAATCATTGAGAGTTAGTATTGAAGAAAATCCTTCAAATTTGGTTAGTAAAAGAATATGTGGGTCGTCAAATAAATACATCCCTGTCTAAACACTATATGAGGATGTGGTTCTAGAATATATGTAACTAGGATTAACAAAACTGAAAAGGTGCTTTAGGAATTAATGAAATGTAACTTGGTACATAACAATGGTCAGTACAATGTACCTAGTTTGAAACTCATGGTGGATATGCATAAAAAAATCACAATTTAATTTTAATCAATTATGAAGGATTTGAATGTAATGATATATTAAAAGAAAACATATTTATTATTTTGGTATTAATTATGAAGAATTTCCTCCATTTTTTATATTTGTTTCAATAGTTTTGAGAATATAAATTATGTTATGTAATGTTATGATCTAATCTAATATCTGAAATTGTGTAGAAATGGTGCTGGGATGGATGAATGGAATAAATAATAATGGAAAATGTGGAGGTTTCCCTACTCGTAAATCCGATATAGCTAGTATTAGAAATGAACATGGTAGGGATATATTATATGAGATTAATTAGGGTTTGAAACATAACCTTTCTTAGATCGAGCAACCTGTTCCACACTAAGATTCTATAATGTTGTATCACTTCATATGGAATAGGCCGAAATCATTTGGCGGGAAATCTCACCCTATGTTATATAATCAAAGGATTATGTTTTCTGTAAATAAATTCATCAAATTTTAATGAGGTTAAAAAGAATTAGTTACACATGAATTGTATTACCTTCATGGAGATGTTGATCAATGGAGGTCCTTGACCCAAAATACTCTATAAGAAGATGAAATAAAACACACATAATATTGAAATTTTATGGAAACATTATCAGATAAATACATCCCCTTTGATTATCAATTTTAGTAGAAGAGAGAGTTAAATATCTTAATGAAAAATGAATAAGATAGTTTTAATGATTATGAAGCTATATTTACAAGGGTATCCAGTTATGATATGGATTACATATGCAACATGTATTACAATATTGAACACTTATTTGGATGTATTTTGGAAAATCATCAAAAAGAAGATATTTCATAGAAATTGTAATCATAAAAATGGAAGAAAGATGATATGAGGATGGAAGAGAAAATAAAAAACTAAAAGAATAAGGGAAATAAGTATTTTTTTAAACGTAATAAATGTGTAATGAATCACCCTTGAAAATGCGTGAGTGTATTGGGAGTATGTTATAAGTGCATAGAAAAGTGTAACAAAATAATTCAATTGAATGAATGAAAAAAACTATTATAAATGTCAAAATAGCCAGGTGATGGTTCACTCTAACAAAAAAATCAACAATAATTAGGGGAATATACCACATAATTGTCCAAGGGGTGATGTGCATGCTTATATTCGGCCTATAAATGAAGTGGAATGATTAATTTTCTCACTTATATGGATCCTTGAATAATGTTGTATGAGTATGTTATCGATGATACCCTAGAAATATGAATTATGAATCATATAAGTATTGTAGTGAAATAATGTTTCAATAATGATTTGAGATCATATGTTTAATAGTTCCAAGAAATTTTATTCAGTATAAATATGAAACTCTTTGGAAAACACATTGTTGAAGGAATTATAACCCTTAATATGTTCTGAATTTTTTGTAAATGATGTTTGTATAATTATATTATTGTTATGGATAATGTAAATTTGATTCTATTTACTACCTTGTAACTGATTAAAGTGCTTTGGGTCATAATACTAAAAATTAATATATTTATAACCATTTAGGACATGTTTTAAGTTGATAATTTGATGAGTTTTTTAATGTTATTATAATACTTCACCATTTGATGGAACCTATTCTAAGAAAAGAAATAGTAATAGTTCCTGGAATGAATAAAGACTAATATTATTCATATTGAAATTAATCATGTATGTTTAATTAATTGTATTTTTGGAGAGTGAAATAAAATATCAACTCTTGGAAAATATGGCATTCAAACAAAAATATAGTCCTATTATAATCGTTTTTAATGATATTATTATCATTTTAATAAATTTTGATTAAGTATTTTTGGTCATCTACTTTTAGTCGAACTTGTTCTTTATTGGTCTCTATCATAAAAATATTGTTAGATATCTCTTCCATGCCCCTATTTTCAAAAAGAATTTATATTTTAAATCCTAGTTTTGTTGCACCCATCACATTGTATTCTTCATGTTAATAATATATGTTAAAAACCCTATTTTTATATGGTTTTTTAACAATATTTTATTTTAAAATCTCAATACCTCAGTTATTGAGACCAGTTTTGCAGTACTAGGAATCAATTTTTTAAAGTGGAGAGTCTATAATTACCTAAAAGTCGAAAATAAAGATATTATATTTGATAGAATGTACGACATGAAACCAAAAGATTGTAAGGGAATATAATATTCCACGAATTTAAATAATATTTTTTATTTTTATATATACTATGTGTATTCAATCTATTTCTATGTAGACAACATTGATTTTAGCTTCAATTGAACATAACGACTTTCTTTGATGGCTTGTGTTACACGCTAGAATTAATCTTACTAAATAGTATTAACATTATTATTTAGAAGGATAAAAACCTCCTATAAATTAAATTTTTTGTTAGATATATTATTAAATATCTTATGAAAATATATGTTTGAATTAATTAGATTCAAATTAATTATAAATTAATATAGAAACCAAATAAATATAAAAAAATTTCATAAAAACAGTATTTTCCGTGGGATTTTATCTTAATAATTTTTATTAAATACAATTTGTGGATGATAAAAATGAAATGTATATATTATAAATAAGATAAAACATTTTTTACATTCATCTAATAAATTTTACAAGCATAAGATAAGTATAAAAAGAATTTTACACATAAATACCTATATTTTTTGCAACGTAATTTTATAACCTTTTATTAAATAACCTATTTTAAATATGAAAGTTTGAAAAATTTATAAATATTATATGAAAAAATAAATAAAAAAATTATATAGAAACATAAAATTTATTTTATGGTTATAATTTGGTATTTCTTTTTTAGATGATTCATTTTTCTGTGAATAGTGAAAATATTTATTTTTAATTAAAAAAAATTTTAATCAATATTTATTATTCTGGATGATATATATTCTAAATTTCATTTAAATATAAATTCGGTATATTTTAATTAAATTATTTAAATATATGTAAATTAAAATAATTTCAAATTGAAATTTTATAAAAAACCATTTCAATCAATTAAATATTTTTACTTAGATACCCCACATTGTCATCCCTTTTATGGGGTTAAATTTAAATTAATTTCATCCAATTATGTTATTGGAATTTGGAAAAATGTATTTCATCTTTTTACTCATCAAAATTTATAATTTATTTTATTTTCAACTTATTTTTTGACCAAAAAATTAGTTAATGTAGATAAAATTTATTACTTCGGTTAAGGTAAAATTAAGACTAACAAGGTTCTGATCATTGATATTTATGGACAAAAAGTCATATATATAAGTCAAAAACAATTTTCTTGGGAATATTTGTAGAATATAAAACGTTTTATAGAATTTTGTTAAAAATTGTGGGCACATGATTTAAGGGATTCCTCTTAATTGTGTATTTAATTTTATATTTACAAAAATGGAAGTCCTCCTTCACTATAAGAAGGCCCAAAACCCTCCCAAATATTCAAACGAATAAATCCATTTTGACCCTCCAAACATTGAAAAAATATTCTCCCAATGCCATATTCTAATGCTATATTAATTATCTTTGGATGAAATACAACTGAGGAAGTTTTTTGGTATAAACAAAACGTAGCTACCAGAATAAGTGGTAACATTTGTGAACCATTACATATTCTTCAATTACTTCTAAACCACTTCAATTATTTGTCTATAATAATTATATTATAAAAAAGTTATCATAAATATTATAATAAATTTTATAATAGTTCTACCTATACATTCAAACACATCTATCCAATGGGATACACAATCATCATTCATGTGTACGGAGGACTACCACATCACGAACTGATGACATTCATTCTTCCATTACAACATTTAAATTATTAAATAATGATGAATAATTAGTTTAGGTTCAATTTATTAAATATATTATTTAATTATTATTTTGTAATTTTTAATAAAAAATACTTCTATTCATTCCATTTGGGGGAATACGATATCATCATTTGTGGACATGTGGACAACTTCCTAATCAATGTGATGTGATTAATTCATTCAATACATGGAATATATTATGAATTATATATTATTAATATATGTGAAGTATATAAAATTATTTTTTTAATGTAATAATATTATAAATATATACCCTTTACTTTTAATTCTTTTAATATGACAATGAAGTGGAAGTGGCATTCATGAAAACATATGACATGGAATCTCCATGAGCTATGTAGTTCATTTCATATATACAAATATTATGGATTATTATAAATAAAAATATATTAAATTTATATGATATTGAAATCATGGTTTAAATAATTGATATTTTGAAATCTTGATATAATAAATTTTCAAAATAATTATTAACTCACAACATGTAAAACTATTAAACTAACACCCGAAATAGTGAACATAATGAATGATTGTTAAAAAATATTTAATAAGATTTTATAATAAATTAATATGAGATATTTTAAAAACATTTATGGTTCTATTATAAGGAAATAATATTATTAAATTCATTAGACAATTGTTTATAGGGAGTTCACCTAAATTGAGACACAAGGTAATGGATTTCATCTCAATTTACATTCTATGGAGACTTAATTACTATTTATGAGCCAATTAAATTATATAGGGAATAAATATTGTTCCACTAAAATTATAATATCATTATTAACTTTTATATATTATATGTTTTTGTTTTTATTCGGATTATTTCATCCAATTGGGTTTGAGTTGAAAATTGCCCAGTGGTAAAAGCAATCTTTACAATCTCACATACTTTGTGATTGTTTACATTCTCATGAAACAATCACATCCTAATAATTATTTTTATTATTTGAAGTTAAATTTATATAAAATATCAATATTATAATGTGCTTAATATTAATACATACTATATCTTATTCCATTTTTACATACATTTTTTAATTTCAATGTTATTAGATAAACTGGTGACATTTTGATAAATTTTTATCCTTTATTCAATACATATATTTAATGATATGTAATATTATTTATTAATTAAATACATTATTTTATATATTAGGAGTTATTTATACTGATATTATATGGTTTTGGGAATATTTATAATAATCCCCTCTATGTGTGAGTACTCTCAGGAGATAAATCTGTTGGTCAAATTAAATAAGTTTCGACCTAATACCATTAACCATCTAATGAAATGTCATTATGGTAATGGAACCACATATCTAGTAAAAATTGATTCCAATACTTACTAATTTTATTTCTTTGAAACTATATTATTATATATGGATGCATTCCATTATAATATTATTGACTAAATAGAATGTATTTGGGTTACTAACTTTTTTATGTTGATTATGGCTTTCTTGGTTATTTGAATTCAATGTGTTTTCAATTATTTACATTTCCATGTTAATTTATCTTCATTGATACTTGTTTATTTAATTTTACCTGATCTAAATCAGCATTTGAGATTACCCTTATTTTTATTTCCCTTCCTCAGATTATGATGAATAAATATTTGAATATCCTTTCGTGAATGATTTTTATTTTGTTTTATAATGAATCATGTTTTATTTTATATTCCCCAATGTAAAATGGGTATCAGATATCTAATATGTTTTTCCAAAACTGCAAAACACATTTGTCCTTCAGTATTTTATTCTATGTAACCATTCCAATGTAGTCATGAAATGGGCCATCCATTGGTTTCTCTGGATGGGGTGTTGCATTTCTTCAAAGTTTAGTCAAAATTTTCTCTCCTTGTAGTGGCTCAACATAGGAAACACAATTTTCTGGGGAAATCACATAATTATACTAGACCATGACGTAAATGTGTAGTGCCCCATGGGAATCAAAACTTTTCTAAAAACATCTTAAATGGCCCCTAAGAATGACCCATGAAAATCATGGTAAAATATGGTTAGTATATATTTTTAGGAACGAAACAGAACATCACTAATATTAGAATACTATTATTATTTTAATATTTTGTTAGGTGGAATTACATATGTTAAATAATAAATAAATGGAATTTTCTAAATTATTATTGTTTTCAAAATGTGTATATAAAAAATTATTTAACTTCTCATGTAATAGAGGGTGATAATACAAAAATAGAATATCTAGAATTCACTGAAGAAATAGTGATAACTCATCCCTTACCTCTATCAAGAACGTAGGGAGAAAAATATTATATTATTCCTATTAAAAAATAATGGGTGTAAATTAGTTTACCCATCTACACAATAAAATATAATTCCAAAAACATGGTTCTCATATTCCTAGAGAACATTTGGATAAATCTATTTGAATCCTCAATTGTATTCACTATCTATAATAACAAGTAAACATGAAAGGAAATTAAAAGTTGATATATGATATAACCATGTATGTGGTACATCATATTTTAAATAATTATAAATTATATTTTAGTGATCTATCTATGATTGTTTTGGAATACTTGTATAATTATTTAGTTTTTCTGATTTATTCTGATGAAAACAAAAATTACTAACCCCCATAATTCTTCTGATTCACCCCAGACACCATTTCATAATTTTTTTGGTATTCTGATAATTTTATAGGTGACGAATTTTGGTAAGTCATTATGAAATAAATAGATAAAATGTGATATAAAATTAGATGATATAAATGTAATATATGTTTCTAATAGAATGTACTATGCATTATACCCTAGGAAGTCATTGTCTCAATAATAGTGCAACTCAAATTACCTTGAGGATACACATAGAAACTAATATAGTCACATGGATGATAACTCATAAGGTGTTATCTTGATGATGATTTATCATTCTCAATGCCTCATGATATGAACACACCCAATGGATATTTCATCAATAAAAAAATTCAAAATTTCATCTCATCGTAATCTAGATAATGTCCAAACAACTATATCCACTACCCAATGTATCCTATTTGAAGATCCTAATGTTGTTTTAATAGGACAACGAAGTACTTGGTCCCCAATATTCAATGTGTACCTTAACCAACATAGCCTTAAAGTAATAAATTACTTGATAACTCCACTCAACACCCATTGAATTGGAATCCCTAACATGGAACATGTGATGACATATTTTTGAGACTTAATTTCCACCCAATATAATCACAAATATCTAATGCATTATATTTTATTACCAATTCTCACTGAAGCGCTACAACAGTTAATCAGTCCAACCATTAACATAATCTCAGTCCTACTCTTATGAAAAATGTATTAATATAATTAAATCTAGTTGGAAAATATGAAACTACAATATATTTAGGAATTTTCCATATGACTAACGTTTCCCAAAACTTCTATAGTCCATAATTGATAGAGAATAATGTAAAATTGAATATGAATTTTGATCACAAATGTAAATCTACCTTACTAACATGGATGACCCAAGGGGACCATCTGGGATCCCAATATCATATTTTAAAAAAAATTGGTTAAATACCTAACTTTATGAGAACATGGAGTAAATCCATAGTAAAATATAATAATTTAACTTCAGGTGAGGATTTTTACATATTATTCTTTATAGTTCAAATGAGGGGAAATGTATTTATATAGAGGTGGTAACTACTATGAAACCAGTTCCATGGTTCCAATTTGTGTTATTATCAATGTATTCCTTACTATATTATTCATAAAATTTAATTGATATGTATATTATGTTCCCATTTCTTTATCTTCCTCCACATTGGTCACTTAAACTCTAATAATTGTTTGATGATATATCAAGGATATCCTATGGATGATAAAAAATTATTCGAGAGTATATTTACTTTTCCATTTTAATAATCTATTTTAATATATTGTAATTTTATAGAGTTAATGTGTGGGATAGGTTGAATTACTACAAAATTCATCTTCACATGATTTCATTCTCACTGAAAAACATATTCAATCTTCTAGAACCTGATCTATTAAAAAATAATGGAATGTTTTGTTGAGTGTTTTTTGTATCAAATTTTATTTTTATATAATGAAGTTGTGGAATTATAATAAATTGAAGTTACTCACTCATACTCTTATTTAATAAAGATATAGGAACTTAATTAGTGATTTATATTATAGTAACTCAATCGAATATTTGAATTTTATGGGTTATTGGGAAAATATACAGGTATAACCAATGAGTATGAGTATGGTAATGGATGTTAAAAAGATAGTGAATGTAATGAGGTGTGGTCACAAAATTATTCTTTTCTCCTAAACTTTTTTATTGGTTCTGAATATGAATGATTATTTTCCAATCATGCATTCAATCTAAATATAAATATATTTTTTAATATATTTTATTAATTAAAAAATTAAAAAATATTCCAATAAAAATGAATTCACTAAATTGAGAATGAATCCCGACCTTGGTTATGAAAATATTCAACAACTATGTTCCATTGTGATAGATAGAAATTGTAGTGATTTGAGTTCTTATGGTAGGAATCACATAGCATTGAAAACACTTCTGAGGATCATCTTAGGGCTAGATTTTTTGTTTTCACATATCATTCCATATTTTTTGTTTTCATTTTACAATTTTTGAGGTATTATTTCCATGAATATTTTTTATGATCATCATGGTTATATATATAATAGAAGTAAAATTATTTTTTTAATAATTAATTATCTATAAGTACAAAATTAAAATTTTCTTGAGATACTATAACATGATCAATTGGTTGAATATATTTCCCATAATTCATTTCAAGTTTAATAATCATAGGATTATAAAAATGAATTGTTAAAATATTTACTATTACTGATTTCTATAACACTTTTAAAGTAGATTAATAAAGAGAAAATTCAAAATAAAGATACTATGTGTGATTTTTAAGGTTTTAATTCATTATAGAGTGAATTTATAAGAATTTAACTCCGAAAATAACATCTAATATTAAAAAATGATGAATTTGTTCAATTTTATATAACTCTACTTCCATAAAAAGTGGATACCACTAAAGATGTGACCTGTGAAAACTATATAATAAATTAATACATGCCTCAAACTCTAACCACATTCCTCTAGGAATAACTATATAAAGATAAAAAGTTTAAAAATAATCCAATATCAGGAGAAAATATATTCTATAATTCAATTCTATTAAATTTTATTGAAAATTAAAAGGAGGGATATATGAAAATCCTAAAATACAGTAATCATTTTTTGAAGGATATAATTGAAAAGGAGTTTATAATATCATGAATAGAAATGATTAAAAGGTGATCACACAAAAGTATACGATTATAATATTAACACATCATTTTAATAATATAAAATTTAAATTTTTTATAGAATCCAACTGTGATAAATATAATATATATAAAAAATGATGTATTCTATGGAATTTACAGAGAAATTAAAATTATTAGTTGAATAATTGCATGAGTGTGTGTACCTAAACATTAATTAACCTTAATATCTTATGTTATAATCTTATGATAATGTGGTGAATATATAATTATTTTAATAAGAGCTACTCAATTTCATTTGAATGTGTATGAATATTGAAATACCATGATTTTAATGGATCAAATTAAATATGAACAATCATACAACATATTGGAGATAATAGATAGTACTAACCAACATAACATAATATAAACCCTGAACCCACATGTTTGGTTGTGATATGTAATAATTCCCACCACATTTTCATTTTAATATTATATTTAATTGAAAAATGATTCTCATGTATCATTATGTTTTTCTATAGCTACAAAAAGCACTAAGGGAAAGGTATTATGTCAAGAAATCTATAAATTAAATCATTTTTTGTTATTCCTTAATAATTGTTTGACTACAACCTTAATATTGTTTGAATCATGTTTAATAGTAATGAAGATAGAATTTTTGATACATTTTAGGTGGACGTGAGTGGAATAATTTTATATTTGATCTTTTTATAATTCCATTTTCCATTTAAGGATATGATTGAGTTTAATTACTACCATTACTAGGTAAAATGTTTAATAATATTTTTATATAAATTTTATTCCAATTGGAACACTTTTTTATCACTAATTTAATTCTATAACTTGAATAGTAATATTAAAATGAGAAAAATTTTAGTTATTGTGAATCTGAAGATTATTAAAACTATCAAATGAAAAATCACATAGCTAATAGGTTTATAAGACTATTTCGAATTTTTCATCTAAATTATATTAGTCATGAGGTAATTTTTAAACAAATTTTACAATCTCTAACTTACTGTACGTTAATATTGAAAACACATCGTGTCCAAGAGGTGGTAATGTGATTATAGAATGTTTGTTTCCATTTTTTTTATTATATTTATTTCTTCCCAATGTGACATTTGAAAACATTCAATACTTTGAGAAAATAAATGTAAATATTAAGAGGCACATTAAAAATTGAATTTCAACTTAATAATTTTTGAGAGGTAGAAAAATATAGATGTTATGTGTGGGGGATGAAATCAATTCAAAATTAATATTTCTGTGCAACACATGTTGAAATTTTTATCATGGAATAGATATTACCAAGGGTAGTATAGTCTCACCCAATTCTTAAATACATATTTCTATTAATATCTATGAAAACTACAGTATAATAGAATGATGAAATTACATAGTGTGAAAATAAGAAGATGTATTCTATTAGGTAATGACTAATGTGTTCACATCCTCAATAAGCAAAAGGAATACTTTTTTGAAATTTACGTCTCGGGTATTTATTTCACTAGGGTACCTGAGTAGATCATATATTTTCTAACCTTCATTTATTTCTCGAGCTATTTTTCTAGTACCTGGTTGTTTTGAGAAAAGTATCATTTTATTTCTCAGGATTCATGTGTAGAATTTCCATGGTGATTTTGATTCTTTTCCATTATTGATATGAAATGTAACTTATATCATTCTATATTTGGTTCTTTTCATTAGGTATCATCATCAATACAAGCATGCATCAGATATTTATTTGAATTTCTATTTTTTGGAATTTAGTTGATTATTACAACTCTTATACTAATATATTATCCATGTATTACTTTTTTTCATTGTTTCATTTTATTTATTAACAATTATATTGTTGTGATAATTAGATCATAAGGTTATAATCTCCCCATTATCAACTCCTTACACCATTATTCTAGTCGTCATCCTCTAACGTAAGTGATGGCATGCTTTAGGCCAAGTGACCAATCTCTATGGACACCATTTTAGTGGTCCGCCTTATCGAGATGTTACACAGCATACATCAATATATAGTTAAAATTTTAATATAAATATTTATTTGTTATATAGTAGAATGAATTTGATCTTATGAATATGTTAAAATTTTAATTGAAACCTGGATAAAGATTAATAAATTTTCACATAGTGTTTTGAAAAAAAAGATGACTATCAACCATGACGTTGGGCATATAATTTGGTTAATAAGAAAAGCCTTGTAGCATTTTATGAAAATGTAATAAATATGATCATAAATTTAATAACATCAATCCATATAAATGTGACTTATAGTAACGATTCTATTATATTTAAATTAAAGCTTACTAAATATAGATTAGTTAAATTATATTTAGACTAAACATGGATATATATTATTAAAATGATAAATGTATTTTTCTGTTCAACTCTGTGAATTTTTTTCTACTAGGATTTGAGTGTAAAATTATTATAAAGAAAAAAAATTATTATAATTTTTTTTGAAAATAACTATATCATAGTGTTAATTACATATTAATAGTAAATAATAAATAAGTATATATTATTAAAAAGATGATTAAATTTTCATTTAGAATCTCATAGATGATAAATTACATCTTGTAGATTTTTTTAATTTACGATCAAATTAACATATAGAATTGTTTCCAAATAGTTAATAGTTATATAAAAAACATAATCATGTCACACCATTAGATATGGTTAATTTATTAATACTGGGTATACATTTTTTTAAACATTGAGTCAATTATAATAAAGGATAGAAATATTGAATTTAAATCAAATTAACACATTTAATAAATCTATAATAATATATATTTTATTAGGAATTTTGATGTCATAATTTTACATGAAGATTAATGATGGTGTATTAGGAGAATCATGCTCCTATAGCTCATAATTTTATGATATAGCATGTCCTTTAAGTACACATGACTCAATTTAAGTAATTATCAGTTATGGAGGGGTGAGATAACGTATAATAATAATAATTTGATTTTTTTTTACCCATAAAAAATTAATATGATGAGTCATATTCTAAGTGAAATAATGTATAAATTTTATACATTTTAGTGACATTAGTAAATTATCATTTTTTAAGAGATAAATATTTTTATAATGATAGTAGAAGTTAATGTAACCCCTTAAATGAAAAGATATGATTCACACATAATTATTGAATTTCACATAATGAGATGATCTCTATTGATATTTTATAATTAATGTGAGTATGTGATAACGTAGTGTTATAATTTTCAATCATGAGAAATACTTTTGGTTTTTTATAGGGACTGAAGCCCTTGTGTATATGACACATTTTTTCATAAATAATGTCATTACAATACATAGGGTTTATATGAATAGCCTTTTCCCATAGACACACCCACTATATATTCCCCAATGCAACATGACCTTAGGAACACCACCTCTTATTCCCAAAGGTTTTCACTGGTTGTGAAAAAATATATATTATATGTTGAGCAGATTGTGTTCTTATTATCACTTCCATTAATAGAAATAAATAATATAAAAATAATTAAAAAATATATATAATATTGAATCATAGTGAGAATTATAAATTAAAAAAATTATACACCATATTAGGAATAGTTAATTTATAATTGTTGAAATCACCAAATTTGAAAATAAAATATACATGGTTTACAAGAAAAGTATCGAAATAAATGACGAGAGAGAACATTAAATAATGACACCACCAACTTCAAAAAAATTATTTTTATATATCATTCGATCTCCTTTATCTAAATATATATCCAAGGGACCTTTCCTACACCTGCATCAAAGGAATGAGTTTGACATATCCACCATTATGTATATACAAGTAAGGAGTAGAAAACTCTTATAGAAACCCCAAAAATTCATCTAAAACAATAAAATGTATAACTAAATACATGTCATATATATTCTGAAACTAATAAAAAAAATTCCTTACTCATGTAATGTCATCTCATTCCAATGAATCATCATGGATAATTAAAAATAAATTGTCTTATGAAAATGTGTATAAATTTTCATTCCTAAAAATATGGGTTGTAATTGAATTTACAAATCTATAGATGAAAGATGTCGAATAGAGATCATCATTAATATAAGAAATAATCATTACATAATATGTATTATTGACCCTAATTCCTTCATATCAAATCTCAAACCTTCTCAAAATATTTTCATACCAGAATGATCCATCTATTAAATGAACATGGTCCTTTTTTCTCTATGACATATTCTAGCAATGTGAATGATTATATGACAAACTTATCTCCCAAAAGTCAACATGATTCCATACCATTATTTTATATAATAAATCAAAAAATAATATTTTATAGAACTATTTAGATAATTATAATAATAATAAATATCATCTTTATCTATTTTTGAGCATGAACACCCAATATAAACCATTCCTTTAGTAGTTAATATTTTTTTCCTCCATAGTCTAGAATCCCAATGTTGATAACACTTGTATCATGATTGTCCTATTCCAAAATAAGGATAAAACCCTCCATCATTCTCTATTAACATATGTATTCTCATTTCACAACATGAACCCATTGATAATCCTACCTAAAACGGTGATGATAACAATTGTGACCCCAGAATCTCAACACAAATAATCATTGAGTTGGTGACTGATGTTCTAAGTACGCATCTCAAAAATGAGATTCATTTAACACTAAATAATATACAATAATATTTTAGAATAAGGTAATCTCAGAAAATAAATAAATAATATGGAATCCAAAAAAACTAAAACTATAAAATATATATAATTTATGAATTTCAAAAATAATTTTTTTTTGAGACAACAATAATTGAGTTAAAAACTAATTTAACACCAAATAATTATTATTCATTAATCCATATATCAATGCATTATATAAATTAGACCTCGGGTAATAGTATCCTATTATTAACAATGATGACCAACTAATAACTTGATGAAAAATCCTCCAATAAAGTATTATATCCTTAAATATTATAGTCATTGTGAGTGTTTCTATATTTTTAGTAGGTAATCTCATAATGATCAATGAATAATCAATATCATTCATCGATAATAATAAATTATATAAATTTATAACCACACACATCTTCATCTTTGGGTGGTGTTAAAGAATAAATTGGTTCTGTTGATAGTGAAATAATGACCTATTATACCCTAAGGAACCTAGATAATGTGGATAAAGTAGTATATGTCCTAAATTAAACATTCTTTTAAATAATTTTATTTCATTTTAGTAATTTGTTCCTTTTTGAGAAGGAACAATGTTATACATCTAATTCTTGAAAACAGAATCACCCAACAAAATATAGATATATTTATATATATAATAAAAATAATAATATAAGAAAATTAGTTTACATGGTTCATTAAAAATTTATACATTTACTGAGACCTCATCGAAGACATTAAATTTTTCGGAAATCCACTATTATTTTCATGTTATATAAATTACAATGGCTAATCCATGTTCAATCCATACTGATTTCCTTGATTTAACAGTATTTAGGGTTCATTCACTCTTCAAGCAAGGTTCACTACCTCGAATTCATTTATATGTACTCCTTCAGAAAATTATCATCCATAATTTATAATCTTGTAGGTCTATCAAAGATAATCATGGTATACTTGAACTATTTTCACCTTTGTCTCCAGATTAGTACTTATAGCATAAATAAAACATTTATCTAACACCATCACTTCTACTATACCAATAATAATAATTCCATGACATGAATTATTCCTTATAATATTCATTGTTTTGGTAGGATATAAGATTCCTAATGTCATACCCTCTTCTCTTGAGTCATCCTCATTTTTTGCCTACCATATGTAAGAATTTTAACATTAATAAACTTTATTCATCAAAATCTTGATTATCATGACATATAAGATCATTATTTCTTCTTAAAGATATATTATTTATGATCAATAACATTTTCTTAATTCTACTGAATATATTAAATATTCTCCCCTTCACATATCTTAGGTTTTTTATTTAATGACTGATATATCACCTCTGTTATTTTATATAAATCATTTGGAACACTTATCATGGGGCCTTATCCACCAATTTTATTATCCTTGAATTTAATTTTTTCAGGTAATTCAATATGTTACAAATATAACAACGATATTTATTTTTAAACTATTTTTTTATATTTTTATTCACACTCAATTTTCATGGCCTACACCTATTAAAAATCAATAATTTTTTGTTTTTTTCATATAGTTCATAGTATGCATGAGTTTTTAATTTATACACAGAATCATTTCATGAAAACAAGATACATAAACTGAATGTTTTCTATGAACATAGTAATCTTCCCGATCAATAAAAATTTCAGACATGAAATTTTTGTTTTTCCCATTTTTATGGACTTCATTCAAGTTATTATTATCATTATCAAAGTAAATACTAGTTCCCATTGTATTAAAGAGAAAATGGTGACCTTCACGTCGAATTCTCATGTAACATGGTTTTGATGGACTTCATAGTTATATAGGGCCTATGAACTCTACTCATTGATTTTTTTCTCATTGAGCTGAATGTGAGACTTTTTATCTTTCATTAGATGATCAATAATTTCAATGTCAAGTAAGGGAAATTCACCTTTAACAGAGATACAATTTTTATCTAATACACTAGAGAATACGGTGTATTCTGTGAAGAAATATGGTTCATTTAGATATATGTATAAATTGAATGATGGATTTGATCTAGATATTACTTATTAACCTTTTCAATTATCATATTAAGGATAATTTTATGAGTCTTGTTGAATAAATTTACCTTTCTATAATCCATATAATTATATTGAGATGTGTAATTAAATAGAATGTTTTAATCTTGTTAATTTTTATTCATCTTCTAGGAATATAAGTTTATGTTATCATACATTAATACTATATAAGAGAAACTGAATTTGGGATTTATGTTATATTTCCTGATGTTAGTAACTTCATTTTTCATAACATTGTTTAGTTGTTCATATTAAGATCACTTGAATAATATTCTATCAATAGATAGGTTAAATTTTATGTTTTGAACTATGACTAGAGGATATGGAGCAATGAAAGATGTTCCCCTAATAGATTGTGGCTTTGATTATTTAAAATTTTCAAATAAATCCATACAATAGTGAATGAATTTACAAATACTATCTTCTACATGGAACTTCATGGTGAACTAAATTTATTAATTAAACATTGAGGGATATAAATATCAATGAATACTATTTTGAAAAAAGTGGTCATCTCAAACAGGTGATAAGGGTGGCTCCCTCTTAGACCTTAGATAAATTAGTGATGGTCTTATATCCTTCAATAAACCTAAATCTGATGGAATTAAATCATATCTTGTATATTACATTCAATTAATTTGGTCCAAATGATGAAATTGGTTGTCCAAAAAAAATATTTATTCCTTCATGGATGAACTCAGTCTTCTGGGGGAGCCCTTTTTTGGATAAACATCTGTATATGAGATATCCTACTAGTTATTGAATTATATGATTATGGTGAGGATGTTATCTTCTTGTAATTCGCATTAAATTTATATAATCCATATATATCATTGATGATAAATAGTGATACTACCCTTTAATGTGATTGAAATATAAACATTTTATTTATATATGGGTCATGAAAATTATTAACTACATTTTCAAATTCCTCGACTAGTGTATAAATCATATGTAAAAAGGGAAACAAAACTTGAATGAAATGGAGATTTCATACCAATAGTGACATATAGTATATGATTCATAATAATTCATTTTTCAAGATGGAAATTTACATATTTAATTACATAGTCACTAGCTATGAATTGTAATTTATGATTTATTGGTCAATTGGTATCCGTAAAAATGATTTAATATCTATGATGTGAATATAGTACATAACCTTGTTGTTGGTACCCCATTTTATATCACCACAATATTTTTTAGAATAATGTTCCTTTCAAATAAATTCAATATTATCAATATTTCTCATTACATGCAACACTATGTTTTATCGAAAAGTGACATACTATTAAAATATTATTAATTAATATGATGGTTTTCTATAAGGTATTGGAATGTTATTCATTTTAATGAAACATGTTGTTTAAATGATTATTATTTCTTGAATAATTTTTTTCCATATATTAAAAAAATTACCCATAAAAAATGTAGAGAAACTAAAAAAGTTAATCTCATTAATAAATATCATTAAAATAATTATCTACAAAACCAATGAAAATAATTAAACAATAGAAATAGTTGAAATACATAATATAGAAATACTAAAATTGGAAAATATGGATCACCCAAATATGCTAGAAGCATCAACCCAATGAAAAACATTATAAAAATAGAACAAAATATTATTAAAAAATTCAAAGTATTAAAAAATAAAAATTTATAACATTGGGGTGATTTATAATGAATATTGATATAAATAATAATTTCATATTGATTGTGTCTATAAAAAATGTGATCGGTGTGACTCAATAGTAATGTAAACATTGGTCAAATATGACTTCTATCGATATAACCATTGTGAACTATACCCATGGGTGATAATTTAATCATTATAAATATTGTTAATATGTATTATTGATAATATAAAATAGATACATAAAGGAGAAACAATGGCATCAAATTTTATATTTATAATGTTGGAAGCATGATTTTGAGAACATGGGAGGGTGGTAGTGTCATTGGGGTTCTCCCTTTATCATTCCAAACATGAGTATTAATAAGTGGGGATTGAATGGAATCACTTATTGTAGAGGATCCAGCAGGTTCAGATCACCTCTCAATCAATATTAGTTGATCGAACCAATGAAACATCCACTCACATACATTATTCCATCATGTCTATTTTTAAAATAATTTGGTTTAATAAAATATAATTTTAAGTAAGAACTTTTTGATAAATTAATGTTTGATGAAATAAAAAACATTTATTTTTTAAAAGAATAAATTAAATTTAAACAAATATAAACTATTATAATAATTTCAGGCATTCTAAATAATTTTTTTCATAAAATTTTATTTTAAATCGCACTTATTTAAATATAAAAGATAAAATAATTTCATAATGTCTTAGTAAATGTTTAAAAGATTCAATAATTTTACTGTTTCTTAAAAACTACTACTTATCAATAAATTATGATTTTTATATATAGAATTTAATATTAGCACTTTCATAAAATTATTTCTATAAAACTAATATTATATTTAATGTAAAATGTTGATATTTGGTTAGTTTTTTTATTTTCTAAAATTACTTTTAGAATAATTTTAATAATATAGTTTTTGTTTTTTAGTATGTTTTGTGAATTCAAATGAATTTCATAATGATGTAATATTTAATTAACAATAATAGATGACATAAAATATGTTATTTTATTAAATTTATGAATTTTAATGGATTTTAATATTTTTCAAAAACTATATGTTTCTCTCTAATGTCTGAAATGGTTAATTTCATTTTAAAAATATCATTCGATAGAAAATTTATTTTTCCTAGTCCAAATAATTATTGACAAATGTTGTTAGGATATAATAGATTAATATTTCATATAATATGACTAAAATTTATAAAACCAAAATAAAAAAAATATAGGATTTCAAATCGTTTTATGTTTTCCACAAACAATATTTCCATGATGTATATTAAGAAATTACTAAAACAATTCTCCGATTATGCTATAAATAAAAACCCATTTCCCACATCCACTTCACTCTGATTACGTACTTCATGATTATATGGTCTTTTCTATTCCAAATTTTTCCCACTATGGTTTATATAATCACCCAAGGATATGTACACTTGTATTTGGAATGACACTTCACTATAAGGGAATTCTCTTCATCTTATATCCCATTCATATAACTCTTTTTCTATATTCCCTATAAAGGGTACATTACATTATTTTCATTGGTTATTGAGAAAAACCATAGTTAAAAAATAATTTTATCAATGAGTGGACTTTTTTCTCTATCATTTTACCCTATTCTAAATCCACGTTTTAAACCCTTTATGGTGCCAAATTTTCTTTTCAATTTATATTTCTAACATATGAAATTATTATATTTTGAATATTAAAAAAACATTATACATGGAAATTCACCTATATGTTATTATCATTTATTTATTCTTGTATTTACATATATGAAACCCACACACCTTTTCCAAGGGATAAAATTGATGTTATGGTTGTGGATTTAAAAACTAACATATATAATGATCTTATATGAATCATTTACATTATTCTCCATTTTTTATAGAAAAATTACGTATTATGACCAATTGGGGTGAAATTAATTCTTAAATATTAATGGTTCACTCTAAGAATTCATCAATTCCTTAGATGTAGAATCATTCCTTAATAATGAATTACCTTGGGGAATAAACATGGTAATTATTATTTAGGAAACCTCGGTGATAAACCATAGTGATATGATTATTAATGTATCAATTATATGATGTAGCCACATTTACATGTTATGATAAGTGTTATTTTTATTACTATGTGCCACATTTTCTTTTATTCAGTTTTCATTATTATGCCTCATGTTCTTATTAGTATCACTCGTGATCACATTCTATATGTCCCCCTTGATTATTTTCTTACTATGATTCATGCTCACAAATTTACTTTGATATATCTCCAAAGGATGTGAGATAATGTAAAAGAAACATTGGGTGAACCCATAATGATTTCTTTAATGTGATAATATAAATTTTTTATATGTTTTTAATTATTATTATTATAATTTCCAAGAAACTAACATTTCAAAGATCTTATGTTTTATTCAACTTAATTAACGGTTGATGATAAAAAAAATATGGGATTTCGTTATTGTTATTGGAGAATTGTTTGGTTATTTTTGGAAATTTTGACTTCAAAACATTAGTAAGAACAATATGGATATGTTTAAATATTAGAATAAATCTTGGTTTTTTGGTGAAATTATAATAGACTATTTTCCAACAAATAAAATCCTTTTTCACGATATTGAAAGTTGATGGGGATCAAACACGTATGTATGTTGGGGTAAGAGACCCCAAAACACCACATTGAGCTAGAATCAATCTGGAACTGGGTCATGAAATTGGGACATCCTACACACATATTTTAACACTACGTGGGGATATATTTGTCTAATCATATGTTTTTATGAACCATTATGAATGATATATATAAAATTCAATTGTGTTTAGAGGAGAATAATGAATAAAGTATTTAATATTAATTTTTTAAGAATTTAACTCCATTTCTATCTGTAAAATTCCTAAAATTGACATGTTTCTCATTAATGTATTTTTCTGTTAGAATAATGGGTACAAATAGGAGGAACCATGTAATTGATGAGTTCAATGGATGATGAACTAAGAGCCTTTCAAACATGATCTAAGGTGGAATGTAAAACCTCATTAGGATGATGAATATTCAATATTGAGTATTTAATAATAACATGAATTAGGTTGACTGACCAAATTCACCTAAATGAAAAAATAATATCATAGAGTTCTTCATGAATCAAAAAACACCTTAATTTAGTGGATCTACCTTTCCATTGATTATTGACCAATCGATTACCTCAATATAAAATAAATTTTCTATACTGCACTACATGGATAAAGATAATGTTAAAATGAAATTATAAAGCATAGAAAGAGAAGGTAAATAATGGTGGAATCATTTTTAAAACCCAAATACAGTAAGTGATATTGATTTTATTGATTGGGAAGAGATCAATAGAATCCTTTTCAATGAAAAATTATCCATGTTTGATGTGGAAAAAATGGAGTATGAATTATTTGAGCTAAAGTGGATGGTAAATATATTAGTGTGATGTTATTAAATAAACATTAAATTACTTCCACAACACACACATATATATTATATGGTCCTATTGGAATGATAGATAGATTTTTCACTGTACTAAGACCCCTCTATCAGTGGAATTCAGAAAATTGATAATATAAAAGATTTGGAGATATAGTACTATGTGAAATTAATGATGAATTGGGATTTGGAGTGATGTAGAGGTAACAATTTTCATTTAAAAATAATAGAAAATGGAGACAAATTTAGGTAAGAATGTTTATCATGGTGGAGTAGGAAAAAATGTTCAATATCCCATTTTCAACAAAACAAGACATACACATTCATGGAAATTATTCATTGGGAGTGGAATGATCTAAAATTATGGTAGAGATAGAAATGTATATCATAAATATTTTTTAGAGTTGATGCCTCAAATTATTAATACTAAATATAAAGGTAATTTGGGATATGCTCAACCTAATGTCCAATGCTTCATGTGTGTAAACCATTAGAATATTTCTAATCAATGTCAAAATATGAGGACAATGTAGGGAAACTAACATCAAACTCAACATGGGAATAGAGAGAAGGTTAGGCTTTTTGATTCACTATATCTGAAGTGTGGGCTCCAAATTATGCTGGGGTAGGTACACATTTTATGGTCCCAAATAATGAAAATATATTTATTGATTTTAGTTCTTAGCATTCCATTATTTCATCAAATTTTTCAATAAATATAGAATCAATAACTAAACTCCTAGAAGTAATTTTATTAGGTATGACTACTAGAGGGGTTATTTTATAAGAGATGGTGTATAGAAAAAGTAGAGTTAACTTTCAAGAATACAATACCATATCAAATCTAGCAGTTATTCCCAGGAAAAAAATTTAAACTAAAATAAGGATTTAACTGATCAAAAAGGACAAATCTATTATAAACTATAGAGTCAATGAAATTTCATAATTCTTGAACGGATAACATATATTTACTTTCGACCGAGAGATATCCAGACCTAATATCTATCTAGATGCCACTCGCTTATCATTATTTATAGATATGATCAATGAATACGGGGAAGGAGATGAATGTATAATGGCAGATAATGTCTACAAAATTCATGAATACATTTACATGTTTCCTAAAGAGTTACTTGGACCTCCCCCAAAATTGTAGGAATATTTCTTTATTGAAAACATACATGGAACCAAAGTGACATCATAGATTCTATATAGAAACAAAAATGTTATGTTATAGATTTTAACGAAAAACATGTGATCTTTTTGTGATGGTATTTATCCAAAAAAGTGTGTATCTTTGGGGAGAACATGTTCTCTTTGTAACTAATATTGATGGATCCTTGCAGCTATGTATTTATTATAGAGAACATAACTAGATAATAGTGAAGAACAAGTACCATCTATTGTAGATTGATAATTTATTCAACTAGATTTATGGGGATCAATTATTATCCAATATTGAACTCCGATATATGTATCCTCAATTGAGGGTGAAGAACTTAGATAATCAAAATTCTACATTTTGAATAATATATAGTGATTTTGGGTTTATTGTTTTTCTATTAAGAAAGAATACTTTTTCTATTATATTTAAGGATGTTATTAAAATATTACGTAAGAAAATTCATGAAAACAATGGGATATTTTTTCTTGATAATATTTTATTATATTAAAAATGTTTTGAGGAGCCTGAAGATCAACTATTGTATATGAAGAACACTTTAAGGAAGGAGAAAAAATTTGGAAGATTCATACAATGTGATTTCTAGTTACAACTAGTTTCATTCATGGGAAATATTTTAACCAATGAAGGAATATTTGTTTACCCTTCAAAGAAAAGTGTTGTAGAGGAGTGGAATCATACTATAATAGTAACTATGATTTTTAGTTTCCATGTATTATTTAGATATTATAGGAACTTTATGAAAAACATTTCATGAATATCAGACACAGTAACATTGCTATATTATAGCGTAAATATGTTTATATGAAAAAAATAGTTTGTGAAGAATTATCCAGAAACTGAAGAATATATTACATACTGAACCTATATTAAATATACCATAGGTCATATAAGGATTTTTTATTTATTTTTATGGATATATAAAAGGTCTTGGGTGCATCCTCTTGAAAAATGATATGGTGGTCTCGTATGAATCTCTATAGTTAAAGCTTCATTGAAAAGACTACCCAATGCATACCGTGGAGTTATATGTACTAGTTTGTTATATGAATATAGGGTGGAACTGAATTTATGGGAGGAAATATGATATATAAAATGACTGAAAAATATATAAGTAAATATTCACAAAAAAAAGGATTGAACATTAGACAAAGGAAATGGTTGTATATTTTCAAGGACTATAACTTTTCAAATCATTATCACCATGGAATTAAAAGGCAATCATTGTTGAATGATGTTATAAAGACCCTATATTGAGTGAACGGATATATTTTAATGGATATCAATTGATCATGGACCTAGTAAGGTTTGATATGGGAATCATAAGGTAAGGGAAATATTCAATCCTATACAAAATGACTTATCAACCAACATTACTTGATGAGACCAAAAGTTCTCAAATAGATTCTCAATTGATAGGGAAGGAGATAATGGTTGTGATGAATGGTATGTTTCTTCTGTTTAATATTTATCAGGTAGGTATACTATATATTTTTAATGGCCTATGTGTGTCATTTATCCACGAGATAAAGGAGTTGATAGATGTAACTCATATCTCCACATTCTCTATACAACTTATATGAAATAAAATATATAGGGAACTATGAGTTAATTACTGGAGGGATTATTTGAAAATAGATATTGTTAAAAACAATATAAGGTGTTTCATGTGTCAATAAGTGAAGGGAGAGATAAAACTTCTTAAAGGGATGTTGTAACCACTACCCATACCAATATTCAATTGGGACAATGTCACTATGTACATAATCATTAGTCTCTCATGAACATCGAATAGAATAAAATGATATGGTTTATAGTGGATTCAATCACCAAAACGGGTCATTTCATATCTATTTGGGAATATTTCACCTTTGAACAAAATTCCATGAGATATAAAAAAGATTTGGTGAGGATATTTGGATCACCACATTCAACCATTTCTGATCGTGATCCAATGTTACCATGAAATTTATACAGAAGAGTTCTATTTTTTTAATACTAAATTCAATTTTATTATGGCCCATCACCCATAAATTAATATCTAATCTAACTTTATTATTCATACTCTTCTATACATGTTAAGAACATGGTCAATGGAATATAAGGTTTTATGAAATGGAAACCTAAAAGTAGTTGAGTTATCATATAACATATATTCAAATAATGTATTGAAATTTTACCATTTGATGATATATATGGAATGATATATAGAAACCATACTTGTTGTGATGATGATCTTTAGAAAAAGCTACTTCTAATAGATATAATAAAAGAGATAACAGAAAAGGTTTATTATATCCATCAATATTTTAAGGCTGCATAGATTCATCAGAATAACTATGTCGACAAACATCGATGGGACATGAAATTTGATGTTGGAAATAATTTTTTCTGTTGGATATAACTATGGAAGATAGTCATCCAATTTGTAAAAAGGGATTATTAGAAATACGTGCATTGACCCCTCTAAAATCCTTTATCACATCAGATTTGTAACTTATCAGATAGAACATCTACCAAATAATGCTCAATTTCATGATGTATTCCATGTGTCTGTCATAATGATGTTCATACTAGACCACTAAAATGAACTATATTTTGATGTGCTGAAATTGGAGAATAACAACTTTTATAAGGATCTACCAGAAGTGATCGTGGACCATAGAAAAAATTTACACACAATAATAAATCTAGCATTATCAACCTGTTATACAAGACCCACTAGTATGAATAGACAGTGTATGAACCGTAGGAAACAATGAAACAGAAGTAACCTTGGCTATTCTACATTGATAATGTGAGTTGAAATTTCAATGATGAAATTTTTAAACGGGGGGTAATTTTAATTATCCATTATTCTAAAATTTTACTTTTTTACTGAATAGATGTGTTTTGTATAATATATAATATTATACAAAAACCTAATATACAAACCCCTAAACAATTTTATTTTGTTAATAAATATCAATACATTATTCAGATATAGAACCAATAATAATCCAACTATAACAACTTGACAAAAATATTAAATAGAATGGACAAAATAGGAATGTATGGATTGCCCTAATATTATAGAATCATCACCCCAAACAAAAAATAAAAAGAATCAAAATATTATTAAACAAATTAAAATAATATAAAATGACAATTTATAACCCTGGAAGGAATTATATTGAACATTTAGTGAAATAATTAAGTGTAATGTATATGGAAATAAAGGTAAATGTGACTTTTGAGATTCAATTATTATATTATCATTGGAATAATAGGACTGTCTCTCAATATAACCAGTTTTCAAATTAAAAATTGGGAACTATACCCATGGGACATAATTTTACAATTATAATTAGTGTTTATAGGTGGTAATGATGAATGATAATTTTTATATAAAGGAGAAACACAGACCTCAACAAGTTGAGTCATACCATTTGAACCCCATTTGTCAAAAAATGGTCGGAGGTATTTTTAATAGGGTTTACCACTGACCAGGACCAATATGAGATTCATAATTGGAGGTTTTAATGAAATATCATATTGGATAAGTTCAAGATAGTTTATAATACCACTCACCCAATGATATATAATCCACACAATGAAACTCAGACTATTTAAAACGATATCATTAGGGTGAACATGGGTTTAATAATGGGTTACATGTCTTTAAAAAAATTATATAAATTGTAATTTAAATTATATAGATAAAATTATAATACCATCAATTACATATTGATAAAAAAATTCATAATAAAATACACATTTTAGAAAGAAAAATTTGATAGTTGATTGTTCGAACCAAACAAAACATAATTAAAATATTTTCAGAAATAATTAAAATATTTTCATAAACACAGGCATTCTGGATAACATTTTTTTTTGATGAAATATTATTTAAAATTACTCTTATATAATTATTAATGATAAACTAATTATAAATTTTCCCTGAAAATTTTTATTATTGTTATAAATTTTAATGTGTCTTAATAATTAGATTTTTAATGAAATATAATTTTTTCTATTTTGAAGATAAAATTATCATATTTAGTTAATTATATTTGTAAAATAAATAATGTATTTTAAATTAGAACTTTTAAATTATGATTGGATGAGTAATTTAGAATCATAAAAAAATATTGAATTTTTTAAAATAGTAAACAATACAGTGTGGGTTTGCGCTATGTTTTATGAGATTATATATATATATATCTCTCTCATAATGATATATTAATTAATTAACCAATTCCCAAAAAACTAAAAATAATTTTTATAATATTACTTTGAAAAATAGAATTCATTATGCTTCCAAACCAATAACATACATTCGAATTTATAAAAATATAATATTTGATATTGAATAAACTTATTTGGTGTAAAAGTCTTCCTTTAAATGCCCACATGATTATTAAATATTGGTTACTAGTGAAAATTAATTGAAATATCATATAATATGACTCCAATGTCCAAAAACATGAGTGAAACCCATGCGTATGCCAATGGTTTTTCATTTTATAACTCCTAGATCCCCAAGACCAATATTTTTCAATTATTAAACAATTCGTCCCCTTTTTTATAAATACCCACCCATTTCATCCATCAACTTCACTCCAAATCCATCATATAGGATTCTATAGATTTTTTCCTCCCATAATTGTCCCCACTGTGACATTAAGCCCACAAGATTCCATACCCATGATTTGGAACAATAATGCATGGTAAGGGAATTCACATCTTGTTCCCTTCTATTTATGTAACACTTTTGGGTATATCTTCTAGATGGTTGGATTCTTTATTTTCATATTCTTTTGATCATACTATTAATTATAAAATATTGTTTTATCAATGATATTCATTTTTTCTCCCTCATTTTACCCTTTTCAATATCCATATTTTATAACTGTTTTGCTACAGAATTTACTTCCATTTTATCTCAGTTAAATATGAAACTATTTTATTGTGAATAAAAACCAATTAATTATAAATTACAATTCACATATATTTTAAAACAATTTATTTATTTTGGGATATAAATATAAATATCTACATTCCCTTTTTGAGTGTTAAAAATGATGTTTTGTTTTTTCCTTTAAGAACTTATGTACTAAATGATTATATATGAAACCATTACATTATTCCCGTTGGGTACATGAAAAAATGACTTATTGAGATCCATTTGGATCATATTAATTAATACATATGAACGGTTCTCCTTGATAGTTCACCAATTAATTGGTAAAATAATTATTAACTATCGATGGAATGTTTTACAATACCCATGTGAATAATAGTGATAATTTTTATTAAGAAACATTAGTGATAAACCATTGTGATATGCTAATGAAGGAATCATTTAAATGTTTTAGCCATAATTAAATGTTTTTATTCATTTCCATTAATTTATGATATTCTCCATTTTCACTTATTAATTTTATACTAAAATGAATCATGTTCTAATTAGCTTACCTCATGTTCAAAGGACATATGTCTCCCTTTCTTAATTCCTTAGTGGGATACATGCTCAATTATTTTATTTGATGTACATACCCCAGATATTGTATTTATTATATATTAATTAGTTTTAAACCAATAATACATATTTCAAGTGAATATTGAATAATATTTAATGTGTTTAGGTATTTTGTTTCTAATTACCATGATACTAGACAATAGAATATCATGTGTTTTATTCCATGGAATAAAACTTCACATAATAAAAAGGTTACATTATTTAGGTATGAATATGATTAACTAAATTATGAAAATATATTTTTAAAATAAAATATATATGTATAATTAATTATTTGGTGACTAATTAATTATGATTACAAATAAAAACAATTACAAAAAAAAGGAATGATTTTTCAAAAAACAATTAATATTATGCGCACAAATGTATTTTACATAAATAAATTAAATAATAAAATTTGGTTAATTATGTAAATTTAATTTATATAATATATATTAAATAAATATTTTGACATTAATCCTGTGTTTTTTCTTTCCATTATATAAGAGATACCAATATTAATGCTTAAAAACTACATATTTCTAAAAAGAAATTTTATCTTATTTTGGGGAATAACTTTTAAAATATATTTTTAAATCATAAATAATATTTATTTTAAAAAATTAAATATATTTTTAGAATAATAACTTAAAGATTATCATATGGTGAATTTTATATAATTTTCTGTGAAAATAAGTTTTTCAAGGAAGTCTCAAAAATAATGGTTTCTATTTTGTTTTTTTATTTAATTAAATGATTTTTAAAACATATAAATTATTCTAATATTGTAATATATGTAAAATTATTTATTTTTTGTATATATTAAACAAATTTTGTTGATTTTAGTCAATATACTATTGATTTTTATTATAATACCATTTGAACCTTTTAGTGATTTTCCCTTTACATAACTTTTTTTCATTATGTCTATGAGTATAGGATAAAATTATTTTCTTAACCACTATAAAATTAAATATGGAAAAATATATTAAATATTTGGATTCATAATAATTTATTTTTTATTAAAAGGCCATCACAATTTTTGACCATTAAAAATAGGAAATTCAGAAAAGGAAAATCATCGTAGTTAAAATTAAAATTTCTTTACTGGCGGTTTATCTAAAATTAGATAATGTATAAAACAACATAGAAAAATATAAAAAAGTTATTTTAGTTCAATTTTAATGCACTATAATCTCTATGTTTGTTCAATAAACTATTTTGGGGTCTTTTTACCAGGGAAAATGTCGTTACATCTTTTTTATTTTAAAAAATTACAAAGTGTTACACTCACCTCGCTTATAGAAGGACACCCCTATCATATCTAATTCACACATCAAACCCCAATTTTTTTAAAAACCATAAGAAATTATCTTCCTTAATTCCCTCCCCACATCCTATAGGAATTAATGTTTTTGGAATACCTCTTAATAAGGAGTTTGTTTCCAAGAAAAAATAGAACTCCAAAGAAGATGTAAAATTATTAAAGATGTATTTTTATATATTTTTAATAATAATTTAATCATATAATAATAATATAATATATTAAAAAAAGGTATCTAAATATAATTATATTTTATTATTTTAATTTAATAAACTGAATTATTATACTATTCCACTAAAAATTGATACAAAATCTACGCTTTTGTGTACAGTAGAAAACCTCCTTGCAAACCGATGTGATGTATTATTCCTTTAAATATTAATATGATGATAATAAGTATTTATTTAATAAATATATATTATATTTGTTATATATTTACAGTTTTATTATTATGAAATCACATATAATTCCTTACATTACAATCCATGGGAATAAGATAACATTGCTAGGGTGTTTGGCGGACTACCACCTTGTGAAGTGATTTCATTTGTTCACACTTCACATGAAAGGAAATAATAATATGTTTAATAAAAATATTTTTTATATATGATATAAAATATTTTCCATAATGTTAATATGTTATTTAAATTTATTTTATACAATCCATTGAGAAAATTTAATCCATATTAATGCATAGGTATGACCTACCGTCTCCCGGAACTGTGTATTTCATTTGATGTCTCTATAATTTATATAATATAATAAATAAATATCTAATGGATATAAATGAAATTTATATCATTTTAATAATTTATTTATTATATATCGATGATAATAGTAAGATGATAAAATAAAATAAATCAAAGTATAAATAGGAGAGGCTATTATAATCCAAAATGTGATTTTACAAATGAATTATCAATAAATTATTAATAAAAGGATATAATAAATCATAATATGCATGATATATATATATTTATGGTTATATAATATATTTATTCAAATATTATGTCTATAAAAGAATATTTTTGATTGGGTATAATATGATTTGATTCAAAAGGTATGAGAACTCTTGTGTCACATTAATTTCTATGTGACATAAAAATTCCCCAGATGCTAATTTTGAATTCTGTATTTATTGACCCTTTGAAATGTTACATATGAATCTATTTTTTTTATATTTAATGGTTCATTTTATGTTTTGATTTACTGGGTATTATAATTCAAAATATTACTAAATATGTAAGGAATTATTATGTTAAATTTCCTTCTTTGATATATATGTCATGTCATACAGTTATCAACTTTTCCTATGTTTATATACCACTCCATTTAAATATAATGTAATTAATTAATTTAATATCATGATATTTTATGTTTAGTTAAATTGTACTATTATGTGAGGATTATGGTTCAATTTTACCAGAGTGGTTATGGTTTTATAGTACAATCTCGTCGTTTGTGTTTATGCTTCAGGGGATGAAGTATTATGATTAATCTCTTAAGAAAATCATTAATTTTATTCTACTATATTTATTTCACGAGAGTACATTTTTTCCCATCATTTTCCTCTCTTCATGTAGTCATTATTCATGAAGAATATTTTTATTGTTATCCAAATTTTTCTCCCTATTGGGTGAAAACCCATATCCTTCCATATCTATATGTTCTAAAAATATTTTCAAACTAACGTATCAATATTCTCAAAAATATGTATTAAAAACATTTTTAAAAATTATTTAATATTACCTACTATTTTAAATAGAAAAAATCATTAAATCCCCATAAAAGAATTTTAATTTGTATTTCATAAAATCTTAAAGTAATCATTGTTTTATCATATATGACTTGAAAAAAAAATCAATTAAAATCAACTACTCTTTTATTTAGATATTAATTTATTGCTTTAAAATATTATTTTCAAGGTAAATGATTTTCAATTTTTTGTTAATAATTTTTTTTGAAAATATATTTTCAAATTGTAAAAGATATTTTCAACATGAAATATTGTAAATGATTTTTAATGAATAATTTATTAGTTTATAAGGTTATTTTTAATGAAATTTTTTTACAGTGTGTTATGTATTTTAAGTGTATTATAATTGAAGAGGATATTATACTCAATAAATGATCCCAATTAAATTTCAAAATATTTTCCTATAAAATATGACATAATGTGATGTTGGTTATTCTTTATTTGGGATATGATAAAAATATATATCTCTATTTCATTCGCTGAATGTTTTATTTTAATGATGAATTGATGCGAATGAAATCATATTCTCATTCCATGGGATAAACATTGATTAAATGTTGAAATGATTATCAATCATGTTTCTTTTCCATTGTATGAACTACGATTAAATATTTAAGAATCTTTTTTCTTTTAATGATTTTTAATATTATGAATTCTATATGAATCGCATTAATTTTTTTTTCATATTATGAATTTTTTATGACTTTTTGGAACATATATATATGATATTAATAATGTGAGGGTGGTTACATTACAACCATGTGTAGTGGTAACATAGTAATCAAGTATGATGGTTTAATTATACCCAATATGGGTAGGACATATTTCTCCCACCCATTAATTTTGTAAAGATTTATATAGCATGAGATTAATTGGACATGAATATGGATTGAACCCTGTTTAGTTTGAGAATAAATCAACTATAATAGTCCATGTTGTGATCCTTCACTACTAAAATTAATTGCGAGTGAAACCAATCTACTTTTACAGTCTTGGAAATGTACATAAAAATTCCAAGGAAATTATTTTCTATGATATTTTTGTATCAAAAATCTATGCCATATGTCAATGTTATGTCCTCATGGTTCATTTTCATTGATTACATTATGATTCATGTATTATAAACATCCAATATTTCTTCCACGAATCAATTTTTTGATTTTTGATATTAAATGTACAATTTTTAAATGTTATTATCATGTTATAATACCCTTATGCTCATGATATGATGATATATTCATTTTTTCACTTACTGAGTATTTGATTCCACACATTCTTATTTATCATTTCCCCATGTTATTATGAATGGTATTATGTATGATATGTCATAGAAGGGTGCAATCTATGAATAAAATAATGATAATTCCCATGCCTTGCTTGTGGAATAGTTGTTTATGTTTCCACATTTCCAAATGCTATATAAATAAATGATTCTGGAATAGATCATTATGTTATGTAATGATTATTCATTAATTAAAAAAATATTTATTTTTGGGAAATTTGGTTCAATAAAGTAGGTATCAGTGAAAAACATAGTTATCCATTAGAAATTATGTTACAAAATCATTATTAAGGTCGCTAGTTATATTAACATGTATTTTTATTTGGAATAATCTATGAATAATTGTGAGCAAGAGTCAAAGTATAGTAGAATGTTCAAGATTCTTTGTACATGATAGGGTGAGTGGCTTCTAAACAATTGCATCACTATTTGGATATTATAAGTGTATGTGGACATAGAGTAGAGGGACTTAGAGGTAATGACTCTGAAAGGTTCCATTTAGTTGGACTCAATAGTAAGTTTGTGCAAGACAATGGACCATGATGCACAAATAGTTTCACATTCCTCAGTAATATATATTGTAAATTCAGAAACTCTTTTGATTCAATCATTATAGATTTAAATAATGACCATTAATGACCTCGATTAAACATAAGGTTTCATGGATTTTAAATAGAGTTTCATGAATTATACATCCAATAAATTATTTTCCATGATTATGTCATTTATTACTATGAATATTGTTACTCAAAATATAATTTTACGATTTATTAAATGTTTGGAACATAAAGAAACCTGAATAATTTGGAATGAGATAAAAACTATATTGAGGAGGATCTAAATGAGATGATGACTCGAGTGAATGATATTATGATTATGAATAATCAGTTTTTATGATATATGAATGACATCATGAACCTTTAAAAACTGATATACTCGTCAATGAAAATAATGATAGAGTTCATTGAGATTTTGGGTGGTGTAAACCATATTGGAAAGAAGATTCATCTTCTTATATATCAATAATATGTGATGAATCTATCTTGGAGGTGTCTCAAATGAATGAGAAATTTATTTTTTTCTGGAGAGGAACGGTACAAAGTATGTGATTTTTGTCCAAAAATGAAATGATTAATTATTTTATCGGATGAAAATAATGGTTTCAAAAGGAATTATTATTTTTTGAATGTTATAAATGTAGAAATAATAGAAATTATATGTATCTATGTACATGTGAAAATACGATGAGGATAATTAGAATGATGGTATGAGTAATGGTTATACTGATGATGATAAAGAGACTTCAAATGACATATGAAAAGAAATATGTATTATCAAATAAAATGGTGAAGCATAGATAATGATTTAATAGTGAGGTTTAATTATTATAGTGTTTGTGTATTAGAATTTAAAAATTATTTTATATGAATTAGGAAATATATAAAAATTTCACAATAGAATATTTAAGTATTGATTTAAAAGAATATTATGAATATTATTGATGGCATAAAAATGTTTTTTAATGGAAATATGATATACTAGGGGAAACACATTATTACGGTAATATAATCCCTATTTTATTCCTAATTTAAAAAATATATGTTGGGACAAGGAGTTGATTGACATGGAAATTGTAAAATTGATATTAATGATGACCGCAGAACTGCTTATTTATTTACTAAAAAGTGTTATATGTTATCATTTATGTATTTTAAAACATTATTTTATATATGGAATATATTTAATAATCTATGGTTTTATTCAATGAATGGTAGAATGAATTTCACCAGTGATGTTTTAGGGTAATTATGGTCATTGCCAATATTCATGAGAATACATGACCATAGTATTAACATATTGGAAATTTGATCATTATATTCTTCCTAAATCTATTCTGAAGATTAACGTAAAATTATTTTGGAGTATTATATCACCATGTTTATAAATATTGAATATTGGTAGTGTTATAAGGTTAAATAATTTATGGAATATTATATTTTGATTTTTGGATGTGGTTTTATAGATTAATGTACTACATCACCACTTAAACAATTGTTCATTATTGGATAACTTGTTCTCAACATTTTTTAATGATGATAAATATAGTTAGAATGCGTCAATTTTAATTATATTATAGATATTTTGATATATTAGTGATTTATAAAATTCATATTCATTTAATGGATTAATATATGAAGTGAAAATTTATTATAGTAGAACGTAATGATGACATTAGGTTTATGAGGAAAAATGAAATCTAATCCCTAGGTATATTGGTTCCTTGGAAATTCTTGATAATATCATGATGGTAGACTATTGACTAGAACATACATCAATCCTATCCTAGGATCATCTTGTATTCCATGTATCTCTTTTGAGGAAGTGTATACAAGTTCCATCACAAGAAATGAAGCTTATTTTATAGTTTCGAGCATTATATTTCTTATAGGGAACAATCATTTGTGATTTTTGATCATAAAAATAATGTTCAACAAAATAAGACCACTCAACTTGTCAACCATTCAAGAAAAAACAACTTGGTTTCGGAATCAACCTGGAAACCTAAAGATGTAATGAAAAAGAAGTATCCTTAATAGTTGGTAAAAAAGTGATGAATTTATAAGGATAAATCCAATTTTAAGGGGGTATATGGTAACTCATTGAGACTTTAAAAAAAATTCAAATAATATAAACTTTTCTATATTTTCATTACACGTATTATCAGGTTTCAATGACATGTGACATACTGTTAATGTGATATTATTTAATAATACATTTATCAAATAGCTATTGGAATAAAAGGTAAGAATAATAATAAATAAATAAATAACAATTCAGGGTCTACACATATATATATAAGGAATTTTTTAGTGATGAGTTATTTATAAATAAAAATATAAACTGTTAAGAAATAAATGAAATCATTTTTAAAAAAACTATTTATATATCCACAAACTAATTTTACCCTAATAAATTAAAAAAACCAATTTTCATGAATAGTTTTAAAGAAATATATTTTTTTATACATTCAATATCATTTTTTGACATTCATTTAATGTGTTTTATTTGAATGATATAAAAATAAATGATATTGCATTCTTTAAAACTGTATTTTTAAAAAATGTTTTATCACATTTTAAACACTTGTTTTTAAAATGTAATTTTAAATATATTATAAAATTATTGTGAAAATTTTAATTTCATTTCATAAATCATCATTTTAATATTTTACATAGTATTATTTTTTGGAAATTTAATTATAATATATGTTTTTTGATGAATAGTGAAAAACATTAGTTTTATTAAGAATTTTCACATCAATTAATTCATTAATAAAAATAAAAATAATTTTAATGTTGTTTTAAAGGTATAATTGGTTAAAATATATATCAATTAACCCAATTTATGTCATTTTAACTATTTTCATATTTAATTTTGATATATAATCTTTTATGCTTTTGATGATTTTCACTGTGAAAAAAAGTTTTTTATCTCATCTATGGGTTTAAATATAAATTATAAATTTCCAATTTTTTTATTATGATTTGGAAAAAATTCCATATTATGAATAATAATAAATTATCTTTTCAAATAATTTCGACATAATTCTTTACCTTTTTGAATATGAAATTAATTAAAAACTAATTATCACATTTAAGATTACAATGGGATTACATGGGGGTTAAAATAAAAACTTATGTGCTTAAATGGCTTTAAAAATTGTAAAAATAAAATTTTAGAGAAATATATATATTTTATCTCATTTAAATATTTATAACATATATTTATTAACCCTTTTATAATCTGAAAAACATGGGTCTACTTTTTCCAATTGAAAAATTACAAATGTGACAGTCTCGTCACTTATAAAAGGACACCCACTCTATTCTCCTATTCAATACTAAAAAACTATTTGGTTTAGCCAGTTTCTGAAAAAATATCTTCTTTAATTCCATAATCTCATTCTAGTTTCATGATTTCTTTAGGAATATATTCTATAAATTCTTTATGTGTAAACATAAGGGAAGTCTATGAGAAAGAGGTAAAATTGTCAAACAAGGTTTTTTGTTTAACATCTTCTTCAACGACCCTTTAAATGGTAAAAACATTTATGTTATTATGTTATTATAATAAATTAAATCCAACTCCTCGTCTATTAAATGGGATAAAAAATCATCGCTTACATAAATAATGGACTAATTCCTCACGAACAGATGTGATGTGATTTTAATTTCTATTTTATGTGAATGGTAATAAGGATAGAGTTATTCAATATATATTATATTGGTAACATATTTATATATATCTACATATGATGTAATATATAACTCTTTTCATTCAATTGCAATGGAATATGACAACGTCACTTGTATGTATGATGGACCACAACCCCATAAAGTGATGTTATTCATTCACAAATTACATGGATGGAAATAAATATGACATTAATAAACACATTTAATTTATTTGAAATAAAAATTATTCTATAATTTTAACATATTTTTTACCTTTATTTATTTTAATCCATCATAAATATTGAAACAGGGTTCATGTATATGTATTGTATACCGTCTCCATGATTAATTTATTTCACTTTCAGTCATTAAATTTTATGGATTACAATGAATACATATATATTAAATATATATGTAATTCATATAACAATTAAATTTATTTATATATATGTAAACCTTTTCTATTATTACACATTTATTTATTATTTATTACCCAATGCATTTTGGTGCTACATAATTCTTTGCACACCTGTCAGATTCATGTCATGTACATGCATAAGTTTTCATCCTATATCTTTCAACCAGGGATCATATATATTCAAAATTAATTCCATGATAAAAGAGTGTGGAATAACTATATGTATGTACCTAGTCAATTAATTGTAGTTATATCTTGGTGACTACCCTTGAGAGGAAATATTTTTTTTATTCCATGTAAAAAGGTTTTTCATGGAAAAATCAGAGTGAAATTTCAGCTCCATAATAATAGTGCATAAATATTCACAAGATAGATTAATAATATAAAAAGGGGTATATCTTAATTTTGATATCAAATGGATGGTAACAGTTTTATTTAAATTAATATAACTATATTATGAATTGGAAATAAAATACATAAAATAAAGAAGAATCTTGAATAAAGAGGTGAAAGAAAATGATCCATTACCTTAACAGGGTGATTCGTTTAGTCTGGGAGGAGTAACATGATTTTATGGGGGAATCTTGGGAGGACTCTAAAGATGGGAGGTAAGAGTAATAACATGCTCTATGTTATTTTAATTAAAGGGAATTGGAAAAAGGGTGGAATTATATAATATTTTAGAGTGGTGTTCTTACTTATTTATCACAACATATCCCATTTTTTGTGCCAAATGGGAGTGGTTTTCATTATTTGATAAGGAAATGGTATGAACTAATTAAAATATTCACCTTGATGATGTATAAGTGAGTCCATTTAATAAAAAATAGATTTAAAACACATAAAATATAGTATATGATTTGGAGGATTTGTAAAGTCTTTAAGAAAGTTACCAAATAAAATATAAGTCATATTATTTTAAATTGTAATTATATATATGGTCATGTTTAATGTTAATATAATCTATGACATATGTTTTGGTTCATTATAATTTCATAATACCCACTAAATATTTATACTTTATTTAATTGTTTTTAGAAAATTTTACTCCCTGGGAAAATTATGCGAAACTAACCATAGTTTAATTTTAATATTTTTATTCCAAAAATAATATTTATTCTATGAAAATAATTTTAATAATATGTTAATTTTTTACATTTAAAAAATGAATAGTTATTTATTGTAACATCCCATGTAATTAAAAGAATAATTTATTTTCATATCTATATCTATTTATGAATTAGAAAGTGCATTAGAGGCTTAAAAGGAGAATGAATATAATTTTAAGAATAAATATTCTAATATTTTTGAAAAGATTGATTTACTGCCTTTTGATGACAAAGAATTTTAAAATCTGACTTTTGAAAAATATATAAGCTCTTTTTTTCAAAATAAACAATTTCTTTAGAATTGGGACATTGAAATTTACATTGGATAAGTTTTTGGTATTTTTTTGACAGTGTTCATTTTTAGTGAATAGTGAAAGATACTGCATTTTACATCAAAACATTTTTTTCATCAATTTTAATTATATAGATAGATTTTCCTTTTAATTGGTTTTAAAGTGTAATTATAATATATTTATACCATTTAATTCAATTGTGGTCATTGGAATTAATTTCACTTTGAAATTGTACATAAACAAGTGTCAATCTTTTGATAAATATTGTTTCTTAAAAACATGCTATTTGTTTTGACAACGGGAATTATTTTTAAATTAATTACTGCAATTTCTGTGTTTGTAATTTGGTAAAATGGATTCAATATTTGGAATCAGATGGTCCAAATTATGTAATTAAGACTCTTTTTTTACATAATGAATAGTAATGATAGTAATTATCTTTAATCATCATGATTAATTAGTAATCGGGTCATTAAGGGTAATAAAATAATGTCTTAATAATATAAAATGACCCCAACATGAGTCAAAATCATCTTGTTTGAGTCATGGATGACCATGGAATGATTTTTACTGAACTTGAGGGCCCATGGAGTTACGTGAGTGTAATAGTGACATTTATGACATTATGATTAAAAAAAGAGAAATATAACAAAGGTTTGTATATCCTATGTAAAAAAATTTAATATTGTTTACATAAATGATCCCTCAAACTATAAATAGTCATATGTAAGCTAAAAAAATTTCCTATATCAAGGTATTTTTTTATAATTTTTGACATTAAATAAATTAATTTATTTATGACACTAAAATGATGCAGTGATTACCACATTAATGAACGATTTAAATAAAATGGATAGATAAGTTAAAATATAATACTTACACTTGTCGAAAACATATTGGATGGGTGTATTTATAACCCCTAACACCTTATACTCAAAATATATCACTGTGGGACCTTTAAATTCTGAAAATCATTTTATAATAAAGTTACATTTCACGACTTTCCAAAAGTGACCCTCCTCCCTCTTATTAAGGCCCCCACCTCTACCCCCTTACCCATACCTCTCAAGCCCTTGTCTCATAAAAACTCTTCTCATATTATCTCTCCACATCACTCTCTTACTCCTAGAAGCCTCTCTTTGGGTAGAATACTTTCCAAGGAAGCCTCTGGCTCAAATCAAAAAAGAGTTACCCGATTTAGAGGTAATGTCTTCTCTCGAGTTTCATTATTTTATTTTCCTTCTTCACTCACCAATATCTTATTATTATTTGACCCTATAATAAAACTAGTATCCAAAATATACTAGGATTTTGTTATGATAAGGATTATACCTACACTCACACACACCTTCATCTAATGGTTAATTAACATACTGTTTCCGTGGATGGCGAATTACTGACTCACAAAACAATGATTGTTCAATCTTCTTTTAACCCCGTTCATGGTGGAAATTATGATGGAACTATATTTATATATGATATATATTATGTCCTCTCTATGATTCTGTATTTTATATTTATTACATACCTTTATGGTTTTCATGTAGTGAAAATGCGATAATTTCATATGAGGAAGTGTGGACTACCGCCCCATCAAATGATGTGACTCATTCATTCCAAACATCGAATTTATAAAGAATGTAATTAATGAAAATATGTTACCAATATAACATATATTTTATACTGAAAAAATAATATATCTATGTATCATTTAATTTTAATTTCCATTAATATGACAAAAAATGAAAGTAGCAATCATGTGTACGTACGGCCTACCGTCTCCATGAATGGTACATTTCATTTATTATCTCCAAAAATTATAGAATATTATTAAATACATATATACTGTATATTTATGATATTTAAATCAGGAACACCATTCCGGAGATGATGTACTTAAAACTACATGGATAATTCTCTTCAAACAATTTTATTTTTGACTCATGTACCGAACATTGACAAAACGTATGATATGAACTCACGTAATTAACTAATTATTATAACATGATAATATGTGATATGAATTGAATAATAAAATTTAAAGTAAGTCCTTAATCAATTATAAATTAATCAAAGTTTATAATTCAGGAATATAAAGAAATGAACAAGACAATTCGGACATGAGGTAAGGGACTTCGTCTCAATCTCCTTTCGTTGAGGCAAACATCAGTTTATATACGACCTTCTTTTATTAGTTGTATAATTAACACTATTGAATTTTAATTTAATTAAAAAGGAATATTTTTTACATGAAACGTTTTACTAAACAACAAAAGGAATGTTTTTTTTCTTACGTATGTGGCGACAACGACTTCTCTTCCGCCGTGACCATTATTTTAGTTTTAGCTTCCTCTACAATCCATAAAATTTTAAATGAAAAATATATACCATGTTTTACATTTCTTTTATTTTGTTATTGAAAATGGTTTCGATAATGTTTGGATTATATCAATGTGTTGTATTGATATATTGTGTTTTAAATATGTAAATTTTATGTTTCCTTTACGCATTTTTTATGTGATACGATTATGTTATAGTTCATGGGAATTTTTTATGAGGTCAGGTGGTTCCATGATAAAATAAGGGCGGGTGAGCCCAAGATAGCTCTCTAATGCATTGTGTAACGCAAAGGAGTTAAAATCTATGGTTTCTACGAAGAGATATAGGGAATATACTGTGATGGTTATTCCGAACGTAACCATGAGGGTTACTCACTATGTAAAAAGGATTATGAATGCCTCAAGATACCTTTATGTCTTATGATTTCTATGAGTTATTCATAAATCTTATGATTTCAAGAGGTATGTTAAAGTGCTTATGGTTTATGATTAATTTATGATTTCATTATTCTTATGTATTCATGGACTAATGTTTTATTTCTATATTTCTATATCCCTTACTGAGCTTTTTATGCCCATCCCACCTTTTTGAAAGGTTTTTCACAGGTCAAGGGAAAGGTACATGATGTGATGATTGTGTCGATTATGTGTCAAGAGAGAATCCTTGTTTTACTTTAAATATTCTTCCTTTGATGAAAATAAATGTATATTGTCTTTGATGTAACCACCTTGTTTAAATGTTGAATGTATTGCATTATTTTTGATCTAATAATCTAAAACATTAAACATGAAATGATCCTTAATGTGTATTCTTGAAATGACTCAATATTAAGTATTTTTATGGCTGGGGCCTTATTTTTGGTATCATAGGTCAGTTTAGATAACATTAGGATTTAGAATTCTATTAAATGATTATACCAAAATATTTTTTATACATTATGGTCAAATTGAAATGATATTTCATTTTAAGATTACCCTGTTGCGTCATCTAGGACATGTTAGTTCATAGTGGTTTTCTGTAGAGGAAATAAGGAGGCAGTGCTAGGAAGGCATACAGAGGTAAATGACCTTCCAAATCAGTATCCTGAGATGGTCGGAATTGGAACTGAATAGTTTGTTGCAGTAATGGTGCAGTTGACTCAAGAAATAAATGGTGGTGGTATCTATGCATGAGATCAGCCAGAGCAAATACAGAGAAACATGTCTGTGGTGGAACATTTCATGAGGCAACATCCCCCATCATTTAGAGGATCATATGACCCTGTGCTAGCTGATGGATGTACTAAAGAAATAGAGAAGATTTTCGATGTCATGGGGTGTTTAGACAATCAAAAGGTTAGTCTTGTTGTTTACCATTTGGAGGGTGAAGCAGATCAGTGGTGGTCAATTGTTAATGTTATTAGGGATGCTGATGATATTGATGCTCTTGACTGGGATGAATTCAAATGTATGTTTCTTGAGAAAAATTTTCCTAAGGCTATTCGACTTAGGATGGAAAAACAATTCATGGAATTGAGTCAAGAGGACAACTCAGTGGCTTCTTATGATGAAACTTTCACTCGATTTTCAAGGTATGATCCAAATTTTATCTGAGACCTTAATAGTAAAATCAATCATTTTGACTCAGTATTAAATCCAAACTATCGAAGTGCATTAGCTTCTAGTGAGTTCAAAAGTAATGAAAATCTTTTTTTATGTACTGAGAAGGTGGAAATGGAGTTTTTTGAAGATCAAGTGTTCTACGACAACCAATATAAGAAGAGACCGAGGTGGCAGTAGAAAGGGAAGAATCCTTCAAAAAGGTTTAATGGTAAGAAAACTAAGTTTGCAGTTTGTGATAAATGTTGTAAAAAGCATGTTGGGGAATGTATTTTGAATTCGGGAAAGTTCTTCCGATGTGGTAAGATGGGACATAAGTCTCATTATTGCACTAGAAAATATCAGGGTAATGGTAAGAGAAAATTAGATTTAGAGTTAGTAAAATGATTCAAGGGTAATGAGAAGGGTCATTATGAAAATGACTGTTCGACAAAGAGCTCAAATGATAGGAAGCAGTCAGACTACAAGCAGAAAAGAGTGGTGAAATCCTTTGAAACTACTTTAGTAGATCTTGTTCCATCAAATTAAGTGGTATCAGGTAATTTTTTTTATTTTTAAAATGATTCCAATGTGTTGTTTGATTCAGGGCCTACACATTCTTTCATCTCTGAATCATTTTCTAGTAAATTCGGAATTCGATCTCTTGAAATGACTCCTGAACTAGTGATAAAAACACATGGGGGGAAATTTTGAGGCAAAAATAATTTATAAGAATCTTCCTATACTTATCCTTGGGAAGAATGTACTTGAAAACCTTATTGATTTACCTCTACTATAGTATGATGTTATCCTAGGTATCGATTGGATCTCTGTTTACCATGCTAAGATTAATTGTAGAGCTAATGAAGTTTCATTTCAGAAAGACCTTCAGTTTGTGTACAAGAATGAACCCTTACTGTTGATAACATATCAAGAAGCTGAGAAACATGTAAAAGATGGAAATGAATGTTACCTTGCACATATTGTTGACAATAAAGGAACCATTCAGGTTAATGATGTGCCAGTGGTAAATGAGTATCATGAAGTTCTTCCTGATGAGTTTCCTGGAATAATACCAAATTGAGATGTTTAAATTACTGTTGACTTAGTTATGGATGATAAGTCAATTTCAAAACCCTCTTATTGAAAGGCTCAAATTTAACATTTAGAGTTAAAGGATAAATTTCAAGATTTATTAGAGAAAGGTTTCATTTGACCTAGCACATCACCATGGGGTGCCCCTGTCTTATTTGTTATAAAGAAATATGGTCCAATGAGACTTCAAATTGATTATAGATCCTTGAATAACATCACTGTTAAGAAGAAATATCCTTTGCCTCATATCGATTATTTTTTTGATCAGCTCCAGGGAGCTCAATATTTTTCAAATATTGACTTGAGATCAGAGTACCATCAGTTGAAGGTAAAGGAAGCAGATATTAAGGAGACCGAGTTTCGTATGAGATATGGCCATTATGAATTTGTAGTTACACCTTTTGGGTTAACCAATGCACCTGCTTTATTCATGGACCTTATGAATAGAATTTTCCATGAGTTCTTGGATAAGTTTGTGGTTGTTTTCATTGATGATATTTTGGTGTTTTATAAAACTAAATAGGAGCATGAAAGTCATTTAAGGGTTATTTTTCAAACCTTAAAAGAAAATAAATTGTGTGGGAAATTCACCAAGTGTGAGTTTTGGTTGCAAAAAATTTCTTTCCTTCGTCACATTGTTTTGAAAGAGGGAATAACTGTTGATCCTCCAAAAAAAGGTTGTTAATTAATTAGTATCAACCAGCCTCCATAGGGCCTGATGCGACCACCCTTTCTCGTGAAGACCTAATCGGGATCTTGCTGTGGCGGCGACGGCCGCCTCTGCGCCGGCTCCTCCCCCTCTAATGGGGGGGAGTGGGTCTCGCCACGCAGAAAATGAAGGTTTCCCCCATTCACCCCCTTCACGAAGCCCAATTCACTTCCTCCTTTTCCTCAAGTCCGGCGGGAACCAAAAGTTTTGGATTTTCTCGAGGGTTACCCTAATCTCCAATTATCAGGAGTGGAGTTCTCAGAAACCTTGTTTCTTCTGAAGAACACATTAATTGCTAGGTTTTTTCAGCGGTGACCGTCGGTGGATGCGTTCGATCGGCATGGATTTGACTCCTGGGATTTGCAGGACATGGCGACAGTGGGTCTACTGGATAATCATCATATTATGATACGGTTCTCCTCAGAGGATGATCTCTTCAAGGCATGGTCAAGTGCTTCCCGTAACTTCAACAGCTTCCAATTTTTTCTCTTTCGATGGACCTTAGATTGACATATGAAGCGTGATCCTTCAACCAAAGCGACTTGGGTAAGTTTCCCAAATCATCCCCTTCCATTTCAAAATCCTTCAGTTATGCGCATACTAGGAAATTTGATCGGTAGGTATATGTGCTCAGATTTTCAAACAGATGCCCTCTATCATCCAATAAATCCCCGAGTCAGCGTTGAAGTAGATGATGCAAGGGTACCATTCGATTATGTCTGGGTCACTGTAGGTGAGGAATATCACTACAAACAAAGGGTCGTTTATGAAAACTGGACTGATTGTTGTTCTTTATGCAATCGTCTGGGTCATTCACTGGAAGTTTGCTGTAGGGGGTCTCAGAGCATTCGGAGGAGGGGCATGTACCATGGGAAGGAATATGAGGGACAGAGATTGGGAGATACCTCCAACCAGAAGTCTATCGTGGAGGAAGAAGGTATGGGCATGGGAGATCCTGCTGGATGTTTGCAAGTGGAGGAGGTTGTGATTGTCATTGCAGACTCGTGCAAGGGGGCGTTTGCGGCAGAGCCCATTAGTTCTTCTCATGAGCGGTCTCCTATGAAGAAGACATTGGTCGCTCAGGCCAATCCATCGGTCACCGAGGTGTTCGACAGATTGAGACAGGACTTGGATCGTTATTCACATGAACATGGTGTGGAGAAGTGTTGTATGGTGCAGCAAGACTTGGTTAGTGTGGATGTTTGGGAGGATGGAAGCCAAGAGGTTATGGTGCAGATGGCGAACAACGGGAAGGAGGATCGGGCCATGACAATGGGGCCGGCTAGTGTTTTTTTTTTCAGCAGGGTTTACAGGGCCTCCTACGGAGGAGGACTGGCGAGCGGGTAAGGGGAAGACATGGGGGCCTACTCCCAGTCCTCATCCCATAATTACACTTAGCAACAAATTTTAGAGGCTTGGTGAAATTGAATCGATTGCTCCCCTCAGCTGCTCACCGGTGGCAGTTCGGGGACACGATCAAGAGCTGAATGATGATGAGCACTGTCATTCAGAAGATGAATCACCAATCAGAAGACCAGGAGGAGGAAGGAGAGGAAGGACTACTTCTCTCTTCCTCCTCCTATGAATACCCTATCGTCATGGAGGATGAGTTACATGAGAACGGCTACGGAATCTTTGAAATACCGAGTACTGGGGAGTAGAAAGGCCGGTCCTTGATTCCCCTTTTAAGCTCTGATGAAGAGGTTATAGAACATGTCCTATTGCTCAATTCTAATGAAGAGGAGGCTGCTAGAATGATGGGAAAGCTTATAGAGGTGTCCCTGAATGAGGAGAAATATTCTTGGATCAATAAACAGGACTCTATTTTTTTAGGGGGTTTCAATCACAGGAAGATCAGTGTGGAGGAGTACATTCATACATGGGATCAGCTTGTGTCTGTTTTTTGAGAAGAGGATTTTGGAAGACGTGGGATTTAACTTATCTTCTCTAATATAGAAATTATTTAGGGAAGAAGACTCGGGTAATATTAAATTTCTAGTTAACAACTTATTTTAGTCTGGTGGTTGGGGTTGGAGGATGTGAGTGTTTGGGTTGTGTGAGCTAGAGTTGTTTCGGATCACTTTCCTTTGAAGTTCAGTTTTTTTCTCTTGTTTTTGTATGATTTTAGACCTTCCCTGGAAGGGGTTTTGAGCATCAAGTCATCATTAATGCAGGTACCTTGGAATTGAATGTTTGAGAGGGTATGGCTTCTTCATCGGTTTCGTACACGTGCTTCTGCATCGGACTTCTTGTCGAGGGGCATATGTTGATGAAGACTTGTTTTTTGGTTTACTTGCTGGGATGGGGTGGTCCAATCGTTTTACTCTGTTTGTATGTGGTTCTCACTTTTCCCTTTAAATGTTTCTTATAATAAAAAAGTAATTTTCATTCAAAAATAAAGGTTGTTGAATAATGTCCAAGACCCACAAATGTAACCAAGATTCATAGTTTTCTTGGTTTAGTAGGCTATTACGGAAGGTTTTTTAAAACATTCACATGGTTGTCCAGCCCATTGACTAAGCTAACTCGAAAGGGTGATAAGTTTATCTGGAAAAAAATGTGATTATTGTTTTCAGGAATTGAAAAGAATATTGGTGAATGCTACCATATTGGCACTAACTTCCATGAATGGTGAGTTTTTTATCTATAGTGATTCTTCTTTAAAAGGACATGGTTTCTTACTAATGCAGAATGATCAGGTAGTTTCTTTTGCTTCATGTTAGTTGAAAACTCATGAGATTAATTACCCTACACATGATTTGGAATTAGCTACTGCTGTTTTTTCTTTAAAATTTCGGTGGCTTCATTTGTATGGTGTAAAGTGTGAAATATATACTTATCACAAAATTTTAAAGTATATATTCCCTCAAAAAAATTGAACATGAGACAGAGGAGATGGTTACAATTAACCAAGGATTATGATTGCACGAATCACTAAAACCCATGAATAGAAAATAAAGTGGTAGATGCTTTGATTCGAAAAAGTAATGCTTCATTAACCATGTTTCATTTAGAACGTGATCCTTTGGTTAAGGATTTGATGAATTTGGGCTCGGATTTTGTTGGTGCAGGAAATTATTATGTTTTGTTTCAGGTATCAGTGATATCTTTTCTATCAGACATAATTTAGCAAGCACATAAGCAAGACAGTGAGTTTCAGAAAAAGGTAGAGCTGGTTTAGAAGGTTATGTTACCTGAATTTAACATTGATAATGATTGTGTTTTGAAATTTTGGAAGAGATTGTGTGTGCCTTGTGATTCACATTTGGAGAGAGAGTTGTTATGTGAAGCTCATAGTTCTCCCCTTTCAGTTTGTTCAGGCAGTACTTATATGTATAGAGATCTTAAAGAGTATTACAGGTGGGATGGAATGAAAAGAGATATTGCTGATTTTACTGTGAAGTGTTTGAATTTTTAATAGGTTAAAGTTGAGTGGAAGTTACTGAAAGGGATGCTTCAGCCTTTACCAGTGAAAGAGTGGAAATGGGAGAATATATCCATGGACTTCGTTGTGGGATTACCGATGACACGTCGGGGTGTTAATGTAATCTGTGTTATTGTTGATCATTTGACTAAATATGCTCATTTCCTTGCTATACGAGATAATTTTTTCCAAGATCAATATTCTCGATAGTATCTTAAATAGATAGTCAGGTCACAAGGAGTTCCACTCTCCATTGTATCTGATCGTGATCCCAGGTTCACTTCTAAATTTGGGAAAGGCCTTCAGATATCGCTCGGTAACGAATAAAATTTCAGTATATCTTTTCATCCTCAGTCAGATGGGAAGTTAGAACAAACAATTAAGACATTGGAGGATATTCTACATGCTTTTTCGATGGATTATCTGGGATGTTGGGACCAAAATCATTCATTTGTTGAGTTTTCTTATAATAATAATTTTAAGTCCATTATAAAGATGGTACCATTTGAGGCATTATATGGGAAGTGGTGTCAAACTCCAACATTTTGGGATGAAGTGGGTGAAAGGAAGTTTATGGGACCAGAATTAGTAGAAGGTATGGTAGAAAAAGTTCATCTTAAAGAGAAACACATGAGAATAGCTCAGAGCAGGCAAAAAACTTATGCAGACAACAGGAGGAAGGATCTCTTTTTTGAAGTGGGTGACCATGACTTCCTCAAAGTTTCACTATGGAAAAGTGTGATGTGATTTGGTATGAATGGAAAGTCTTTTACAAGGTTCATTTGAACCTATGAAATTCTAGAGAATGTTGGATCAGTTGCATGCCAAGTGGATTTACCTCCATGTTTTTCTTAGGTACACAATGTTTTTCATGTTTTGATGATGAGAAAGTATATACCATATCCATCTCTTGTTTTGAGTCCAGAGGTAGTTTAGATAGAAGAGAATATATCATATGAGGAACAATCGGTCCAAATTCTTAACCACTGTAATCAAGTGTTTCACAATAAAGTGATTCATCAAGTAATGGGTTTTTGGAAAACCCACATGATTGAAGAGGCAACATGGGAATCTGAAAATGTAATTAGGGATAAATATCCCCACTTATTCAATAAGTAAATAAATTGTGGGGACACAATTTTAAAAAGGTGGAATGATGTAACATACCATGAAAGTAAAATAATAATAGATTTTCATATCTATATCTATTTTTGAATTAGATAGTGCATTAGAGTCTTAAAATGAGAATGAATCCAATTTTTAGCATAAATATTCTAATTTTTTTAAAAGATTTCTTTACTTCCTTTTGATGACAAACCATTTTTAAATATACCTTTTGAAAATTTTATAATCTATATATGTCAAAATAAAAAATTTCATTAGAATTGGGATATTGAAATTTACTTTGGATTAATTTTTGGTATTTTTCTAAAAATGTTCATTTTTAATGAATAGTGAAAAATATTACATCTTACTGCAAAACTGTTTTTTCATCTAATTTAATTATATATTTAGATTGTATTTTTAATTCGTTTTAAAGTGTAATTAGAATATATTTTTACCATTTAATTCATTGGTGGTCATTGGAATTAATTTCACTTTGAAATTGGACATAAACAAGTGTCAATCTTTTAATAGATATTGTTTCTTAAAAACACGCTATTGGTTTTGACAATGGGAATTATTTTTAAATTATTTACTGCAATTTCTGTGTTTAGAATTTGATATAATGGATTCCATATTTGGAATCAGATAGTCCAAATTATTTAATTAAGAGTCTTTTGTTTTTGGACATTATTAATAGTAATGACGGTAATTATCATTAATTATCGTGATTAATTGTTAATTGGGTAGTTAAGGGTAATAAAATAATATCATAATATTATAAAATGACCCCAACATATGTCCAAATCCAATTTTTTACTCATGTCCGACCATGGGAATATTTTTATCGAACCTACGGGCCCATGGAGTCCCATGGGTGTAATAGTGAAATTTATGACATTATTTTTAAAAACGAAGAGAAATATAACAATGGTTTGTATATCCTAAGTAAAAAAATTTCATTTTGTTTACATAAATTTTCTCTTAGCTAAAAATATGAATTTTAAATCTAAAAATATTTCCTACATCATGGTATTTTTTTTAATTTTTATATATTAAATAAATATATTTATTTATAACATCGTGATGATGCAGTGATAACCTCATTAATGAATGATATAAATAAAATGGAAATATAATGTAAAATCTAAGACTTAGACTTATCAAAAACCTATTTTATTGGTGGATTTCGAACCCTTATCACATTATCCTCAAAATATATCATTGTGGGACCTTTAAAATCATAAAAGAATTTTTTAATAAAGTATCATTACAAGACTTTCCAAAAGTGACCCTCCTCCCTCTTATAAAAGACCCCCACATCAACCCCCTTACCTGCACCTCTAAAGCCCTTGGCTCAACCAACCTCTTCTCATATTATCTCTCCACATCCCTCTATTACTCCTATAAGCCTATCTTTGGTCATAAGTCTTTCCAATGAAGCCTTTGTCTCAAATCAAAAAGACTTACCCGATTTAGAGGTAATGTCTTCTCTCGAGTTTCATTCTCTTATTGTCCTTCTTCACTCACCACTATATTCTTATTATCTGACCCCATAATAACAGCAGTATCCTAATTATATTAGGATCTTTTTATGATATGGATTATACCTACACTCTATCACTCATATGTCTAATGGTTAAAGAACACATTGTTTCCGTTGATGGTGAATTACTGCCTCACGAAACGATGATTATTCAATCTTCTTTTAACACCTTTCATGGTGGCCATTATGATGGAACTATATTTATATATTATTTATATTATGTCATTTATATTCTTCTATATTTTATATTTAAAACATACCTTTATGCTTTGCATGTTGTGAAAATGCGATAATTTCATATGAGTAAGTGTGGACTACCACCCCCTCAAGTGATGTGACTCATTCATGCCAAACATGAAATTTATAAATAATGTAATTAATGAACTTATGTTACCTATATATCATATATATTATAATGGAATTATAATATATCTATGTCTTATTTAGTTTTAAAGTCCATTAATATGACAAAAAATGAAAGTAGCATTCTTGCGTACGTACGGCTTACCGTCTCAATGAACCGTACATTTCATTTCATATCTCCAAACATTAGGGAATATTATTAAACACATATATACTGGATATATATGATATTTAAATCATGAACACCATTCCGGATATGATTTACTTATAACTACATGGACAATTCTCTTCAAACAAGTTTATTTTTGACTCATGTACCGAACACCGACAAAACGTATGATATGAACTCACATAATTAACTAATTATTATAACATGATAATATGTGATATGAGTTGAATAATAAAATTTAATGGAATTCCTTAAGAAATTATAAATTTACCAAAGTTTATTATTTAGTAATATAATGAAACAAACAAGACAATTCGTACTTGAGGTAAGGGACTTCGTCTCAATCTCCTTTCATTGAGGCATACTTCAATTTATATACGACCTTATTTTATTAGTTGAGTAATAAACCATTTTGACATTTAATTTCATTCAAAAGAAATATTTTTAAACAAATCATTTTACTAAATGAAAAAATAAATGTTTTTGTCTTACGTATGTGGCGACAATGATGTCTTCATCGTTGTGACCATTATTTGAGTTTCAGCTTCCTCTAAAAGCCATAACCTTTTAAATGAAAAATATAAAGCATTTTTTACATTACTTTTATTTTGGTATTGACAATGGTTTTGATAATGTTTTTATTATATCAATGTGTTATATTGATATCTTGTGATTGAAATGTGGAAATGTTATGTTTCCTTTACGCATGTTTTATGTGATACGATTATGTTATGGTTCATCGGTATTGTTCATGAGGTCGGGTGGTTCCATGATAAACTAAGGGCGGGTAAGCCCGAGATAGCTCTCCAATGCATTGGGTAATGCGAATTTGTTATACTCTAAGGTTTATACGAAGAGATATAGGGAATATATTGTGATGGGTATTCCAAACGTAACCATGATGGTTACTCCATATGTAAGAATGATTATGAATTCTTCAAGTTACCTTTATGTCTTATAATTTATATGAGTTATTGATAAATATTAATATTTCATGAGGCATTTTAATGTGATTATGGTTTATTGATTCTTATGTATACATGTACTAATGTTTTCTTTCCGTATTTTTATATCCCTTACTGAGCTTTCTTATGCTCATCCCAGATTTTTGAAATGTTTTTCACAGGTCAAGGGAAAGGTACTTGATGTGATGATTGTGTTGAGGAAGTATCAAGAAATAATCCATGATTTATTTTAAATATGTTTCCTTTGATGGAAAAAATGAATATTGTCTTTGATGTAACAACCTTGTTAAAATGTGGAATGTAATGCATGATTTATGATCAAATTATCTAAAACTCTAAACCTAAAAATATCCTAAATTTATGTTCTTGATATAACTCAATATTAATTAATGTCTATGTCTGGGGCCTTATATATGTTGATAAATACTAGTGGTTTTGAAGCTAAATGTTTTTGAATACTTATAAAAATTACATTTGACATCATTAAAATATATTATAATTTATATAAAAAAAATTAATAATATTTTATTAATAAAATAGTATTTGATTCAATACTCCATAAATGTATCAAAATGAATTCCTTACATGAAATCACATGTTACCCAAAAATATAATTTTTTTTTCTTATCAATACCAAAATAATTTAAAAAGTAACTATGATATGATGTAAATATATCCAAAACTATATTTAAAAAATAATATAAATATTCATATTTTTAGGGTCTGGATTCATATAACATTATTACACTAGTAAACACCCTATGGGTAAGGTTCATGATATTGAAATTTTCATGGTGTGGTTTAGTTTGCATGGTTTTGGACATGATCTCGATGATCTATATTTTCTCTAGAAAATTGTTTAATTCGTGCTATATTTTTTAGATCATAGCATCTACTTGGTCATGGTAAATTCCTAGTGATTCTACCTCCATCGTATTCTTTGATTATTGGGCTTCATAGGGTATAATTCTGCATGCTGAGGGCATCACTTCTGTTGTATCTGTCAATAGAACCATGTCAACCCATATTTGAAATCTATTCATATGATCATAGATCAACGACTAAATTTTCAATGGTTATAGTTCATGACATTATATTAAATTTCATTTTATATAATAAAAACAAATAATTTCATGTGTTTTCTATAACCATGTTATAATGTAAAATATTTAATTCTTCTTCAATGGGAATTAATTTATAAAATTTTGGGTTGTTAGAATCATCACCCCTTTTTAGATTTCTCTTGTTAAATGTTTAAATAAAACATAAAAATAGATGATGATAATTCTATTGGTTTTCCTCCTAAAATTCCCATGTCTTTTCTTCAAACTCTTGGTTTCTCTATAGCACATTGACTAGGTGTATAGTCTTTTTACACAGAAATTGGTCTATAAGATCCAAGATATTAGTTGGATGATATGAATATGACATATCACTATCCAATGGTATCAAATATTGATTCAGAACATGTTAGGGGGTGTCTAGTATGTGTTTTCTCAATATGGATATATGGCACATATCAAGTCCTTGAGAATGGTTAGGTGAGTGTGTTAGTCGATAGGCTGCCACTCTAATGCTATCAAGGATCTCAAAGTGATTGATGTATCATAGAATAATATTTCTCTTCTTCCCAAATGTCATGACTTCATTCCATTGAGATATATAGAGGAATACATTATCCGCAACCTCAAACTCTAGGTCTCTTCGATGATTCTCATCATAGATCTTATGTCAACTTTAATAATAATTGATGTTTTATTGAATTGTCCTGATATTTTCCACCATTTACTCATCCATTTCATGACCTCAAAGATTGTTTTACCCAAATTTCACCATAGCATTAATTTTTTCAATTTACCTTTCAATAATGGTCTCCATAGGAGTCTATTTGGATGATTTCATGTAAACTATTATTATAAGAGAACGTGAACCAATGAAGATGTTCACCCCTCCTCTGTTGAATTCAATTCATTATTTTCACAATATATTTTGGATTTTGTGTATATTATACACATTTTGGACATCATTTTTAGGTAGATAAGACATGATTAATTTGAACTCAATATTTAGAGCATGTTGGAAACCCATTATGATCTTTGATGTAAATCTTGGGCCTCAATAAAAAACAATTAACAATGGTGTTCTATAATGCCTCATAAATTCTCTAATGTATGTCCTTTCTAGTCGATTGAGTGAAAATTTCTCTTATATTGAAATTATATGAGATTATTTTGTTATAGGATCCACAATTACCCAAATATAATTATTTCCCCTCAATGTCATTGGAGGCATAATGAAAAATTAAATTTTTATGTCTTCACATTTCCTTGTAGCTGTGGGTAATTATTGCATCATCCCCTTGTAGTTTTTCCTTTTAAACTTTATTTCCAAAATACAAGACACATTGATTCATATTCTATGACATCCTTCCTCATATTACCCCAAAAATAGTACACTTAGATATCTTGATACATCATTGTTCCTTTGTATGGATGGAGAAGATAATATTATAATAATGATCCAAAAAAGACATATTAAATCAATATTTTATGATACACATAGTTTGAACCCAAATATTACAAATCCATAAACATTATATTTGAACTTTTGGGAACTCCATTTTCATACAGATTCCAAATTCTTCTGAATTCCCACATAATTACTTTTTGAATCATTTATCTTCACTACAAGGTATGGCATAACAATCACCTTTGAAATGTTTGATGATGTTTTTTCATTTATGATTCACATTTCAAACATTATCAAATATACGATGATTGAATCATTCTCAATTCTACTCAATGATAAAATTATTACATATTTTCTACATATATAATTTTCTTCTTCATTTTGTTCCATGGATATTAGTGGATTGAGCAGTAATAGTCCTTAATCACCTCTATCCTTCATTATAGTTTCACATTCATCTCTTTCTGTGTGCATATATACTTGAAGATCTTATGATATTTATATAGTTAACACTTCTCCACAAATAGTAAATGAAACCAAATTTTCATTTTCAATGTCACAACAAAAAACTCTATATCATGTGCTTCGTATTTTTGTTAATGAAATTTAATTATACATGAGATGTAGGCTATAACTATTTCATTATGAATTAACACACAACACAATACATTATTTTACGAATTTATATATAGAATGAATATTGACCCACTTGTGGGATGAATAAGTATATGTTCTATGAAAATGATATTTTTAAACACTTTAAATCTCTCTTCATATTCATTATTCCAATCAAACATGAATCCCTCTCGAGTTATATTGGATATATGGTTTGACAATCATGGGAAATTTCTCACATATCAACGAAAATACCTAGATTACCCATGGAAAATATAATTTTCTATCATAGATATTATCCTCTAGAATCCATCAACTACAACTATCTTTGAATGGTGAATAAATATTATATTACAGGGGATAATAATACCCATGAATTTGAAATGTATAAAAAATCCAAATTTCTGTACCTTGCATAAAGATCCTCCATTAGTAATATAATTATCATAGTGTCCAGATACTGACCATGTTACTCATTGATTTTGGAGTGTATTATAATATAATTAATGGAAACTACCCCAAATTTATCAATGTATTCTATAATGACCATATTTATCACGTCCATGATGATATCTTGAGAGTATTAGATTCTGAATTTAATTACTATGAACTCATAGTGCTCGTAACATTTATGAAATGTTGTCTTGGGGATATCCTCCTTATTAACCCTTACATGGAAATACCCTGACCAAATAACATCATTTGATATGTATTTGGATCTACATTGGAGATTAAAAATTTGAATAATTTGTGGAAGAGAAAAATTGGTCTTTATTGTGACCTTGTGGATGTTGTGAAAATAAATGCTATGATGTATTGACCCATTCGTATTCATGGTAATAAGGACTTGTATAGCCCATGGTAAAGAATGTTGGTTTATGAACCTATTTTATTTTATATCTTTTTTGTCTCTTTATCTTATCATGTTCCACAAAATTAATTTTATATGAAGTCTCAGATATTAGAAAATCATAATCTATTAGCTCGATTGAAAATTTCACCACATAGTTAGGGGACAAATTTTTTTTATGAAACACATCAGTATATTACCCCATAATGGCCTTGTCTTCAAGGATAACACTTCCATTTTAATCAATAATTTGAGTTCTATATGCTCTATTATTAAGAAATAATATCCATTATTCAGATATTAGAGATCAATAAGATTTATACACCACCATGATCATGTTTAGAATTTGTGGATGATTCATAATACAAAGAGTTATTTTATTATCATGGTAATTATTTTGTCTATATATAATGAATTTTATTCCATTACCTGAATTTCATCAAATTTCACTAAAGGGAGTATCGGAATTTTTATTGTTATGTTCAATAACAAAAAATTGTTATAGGATAATTTTTATACTTGGGATGCATTTATTTCCCCATTTTTCATTTTCATTGAAAACTTAAATTTCATTCTTTGTGGTGTTGTCTGAATAGTCCAAAAAACATAAATGATAAAAAAAGATTTCATAGAACTATAATCAATTTGAGTGTTCAATGTTATCTATAACTAGCAAACATATCACCACATTGATGTCAATATTCACCACTATGATTGTAATTGAAAAATCTATCCACTATAGTCTAAAAGGTTTCAAGTAAGGATTGTATCCAACTACCACTTTCATAGTGCATTGGATTGTACATATCACTTTTTTCATGTATTTGAAACATTGTAAAAATGATATTGGTATATTTAAGGATTACTATCTTCCATTAAATTTTGGGGTTTCTCCCATTGATAATTGATAGCAAGTTTCCCTTACTCCTCACACCAAAATAATTTTCTCATCCCCATCGGGTAATTTATGTTGTGCTTCATTCCACACTATTTACAAGTGGTATGTTTAAATTCCTTACAAATGTTATATTTCTCCATATCACTACCTAAATAGAATTCTAATTTCCACTTCTAATCCTCGTGTGTCCCTTGGGATTTATTCATCTCTATTTCAATATTAAGGGATCATCATAAAATTTTATCATACTTATAAATGTGTCTAAAAACATTAAATGTATAATTTATAAATGAAATTTATTTCCTTAACATATGAATTTATTGAATTCAATATATGTTATACATCATCTATTTCATTACATATACACTTATGGTCATTTTTTCTATAATAATTGTTCATAACAATTAAGGGAATTTACCAAAGAATATCCCCTAGGAGTTTCAAACATGGATTTCATCAAGGCCCACTTCCATGCTCCAGTTCTTGACCAATTATAGCTCAATGTTGCATTATTGTGTCTTACATCTATGTAAACCAGTTCTGAAGACACATCATGTTGAAGTAACTAGATAGATATACATATTCATTAAAAACATAGCATATAATTTACAAAAAATTACATATTTCATCTTATCTTTAAAAATATCCCTATAAATGTTTTAAATCATTTTAATACTAGTACCTAAGATAAATAATCTTTCTTTTGATATCAACTATGATAATTCAAGTTTGTATAACACATTAATTCACGATTTACTAAATTGAAATACTCATAATACAACCTGAATGATTGTGTTTCCTAGTGTATATTGGTTATTAGATACATTACATACCATAAAAAACAAGGGGTACATATCCATTACTAAAAACATCCATAACATGTTCATAATATTACATCATACTTAAAACATTATGGTATATCTGGGGACAAATATAAGAACATTGTGGGATATGAAGCCAGGTACTAGTATAAAACATGTAATAAAATAAAGAATATATTACATGATGAAAAATAAAAGTTATATGGGACATAAAAATTGAGGTAATTATAAACATTAGAAAATGGTCCTGAAATATCATGATAACATAAATGAAACATGGGTGGGTGGAAACAACTTTACAAATTACATCACTACATTGGTCAAGGTTAATAGAAAATACAATATAAAATGGTTGATATAGTACTATGATGTAATAGGTTCTCTCCATAATCCCTTGAATGACTAATCATCTGAAAAGAACATTTCATAATTTTTTGGACCAAAATATAATTTCAGGCTCACCCGTCATATTCATATCACGTACATTCATAACTGTTCCATATAGATAATTCAAAACATTATCATATTTCCTAAAATTTAATTACACAATAACAGACTGTAGAATAATTAGGTTTAGGTACCCAATAAAAAAATTATAGGTATATGATGGTGAATACACTTGATTAGAAATACTGATAGTGTAAAAAATAAAAATGGATAGTAAGGAAAAATCGTGGTGAAATTTGGGAAGGATGATGGTAGTACAAACTGATTCATAAGATGGTTTAATGATTTTTAAAGCGGTCTCTTATAATTTGGACATATTGTAGATGGTAATAGGTTCATGAAAAAATATTTCCCAACATTTTTAATTTGAAATAAAACTTATAATATGAGAAAGATGCATGAATAAAGAGGAGATGTTGAAGACTTCTTACTTTCAGAGGGTGATTCCAAAAGCTCGAATGGAACTTCTCAAGGCCTCAGGGGAACCATGGGAGAAATCTAATGATGTGATGTAACAAAAAGAATATTCTCAAAAAAAAATTCTAAATTGAAATTTGTGATTGTGTGGGATCAAATTTTAAAATATAGGGGAGTTATATATTATTTCTCAACATAGGTTTTAGACTCCTTATAACAATATAATCAAAACCAAAAACCAGGACATTGTTTTCGCCCATTAATTTTTATAAAGGATATTTTTTCACTATAATATAATTTTTAGGGGTGACCATATTAAAATATTACCCTTGGTGATGTGGATGTGATTCAGGTTTATAAAGGGATGATTTAAAAATTTAAAAATATAATATTGTTTTAGGAGGATACATACAGGTTTTATAAAATTAATGAAATAATCACAAAATCCCATTATTCTAAAGAGTAAACATTGATTTTTCCATAGAATACCTTATCATATTTTATTAAATAACATTTAGTTCATTTGTATGTTCTAATAAAAACATTTTATATAGAACATATATAATTCTTACCCAAAAAATTGTTTGACATAAAAAATTATTGAAATTTTACCTTTGGAGAATTTTGACATTTTAATTTGAAAAAAAAATATTTATTTTGTGAAACTAAATTTCTAAATATGTGAATTTGTACATTTTAAATACCAATAAACATTTCATGACAAATATTAGGTTTTATTATAATAACATTGTTCAACCCCTTATAAAGATTACAATTTACTTCATAAGCATTATATTATCAATTATATGTCATAATTTATTTAATAATAATATATTATTGAAATTTAATTTATTTAATAAATCCATTAATTTATCAATAATAAATATCTTAATAGAAATTAAATACTACCTAGAAAAATTGTTTTCTATCACATCAAAATGAAAATAATTTTTAAATTATCAATGATAAGAATAAAATTTGACCATTAATATTTATAATATATAACCAAAAAATTATATTATTAGGGTCTTGATACGTATCTTTTTATTAAATCGTAAAATCCCCTAAGGGTGTGTTGTGAAACATTGAGATTTTTATGGGATAGACTGGAATTGATGGATTGGTTTGTGATCTCAGTGAGTTTGAAATTCTCCCATAAATGGTTACAGTCATGCTTTAAATGTTGGATCTCATATTGTTCTTGGTTGAGGGAAAATCACACGTATGTTATCACCCTCAGCAGCACTTATAAATGGGAATTATAAGGAAAAAGAGTACTAGTTGATTCCATCAATTCACATTCATCTATAAATTGGATTTTTAAAACCATTTATTTATACATATTTTATGATCACTGTTCAACGGTTATATCATTTACAATTATGATGCTTAATTCTCTTTTAAAGGTTATTGGATATAATAAAACAAAAAAAGTGCATGTATTTTCTATAAAAATATGACATAATAATAATTTAACACAACCACTAATATAATTTTATTTTAAAATGTATTGGTCCTTATAAGATGGTGAAACTCTAATCAATGTAAGATGTCAAAAAATAAAAAATCCAAACATAAATGAAAAAAATTTGTTATTATCTAAAACAATATTTTGACAAGGTACTATTAATAAATAGGTAATTCATGGTCATGTGTAAATAATATATTGTATGATATGAATATATATGGTTATTTTATATATTTGTAATAAAAATATATTTATTATATGGGAGGTTCGAACATGTAATAACGAAGTCGATTCTTAAGGCATGGGATTTCTAGTTTATCTTTTATTTTTTTGAGACATATGTCAATTCACCACATGCTTATTTGGTATAGTGTATATAAAAACCATTTGACATCTTATATCATGAATATACTTCATTTAATGTTACTTAATGATTCAATTTTTTATTGGGGATTATGATTAAAAATATTACGAAAGTGGGAATGAATTTATCTATCAAAATTTTCTTCATTGGGACATATGTCATATATGCACCTATCTTCTTTTATTAAGTGTATATACATCCCCATGGACATGTAAATTTATTTATTTATTTATTATATTGATGTTTTATGTTTCATTTAATTTCATAGTTTCATGGGGATTCAAATTCAATGTGACTAATGTCGTGGTGATTTTAACGTAAACTCTCATCATTAGTCAATATTTTTGTATGTTTACGCTTCTTGTCAAAAAATATTGATATAAATTAATCAAGAAAACAATAATTATAATTAACTTATTGTTATTTCATGACAATACATGTTTCCCTTTATTTTCCTCTATTTATTTACATAAAAACCCAAAAAAAATTAATTTAAATCGTGTTTATTTCTCTCGTAGATCAAAAAACCATTTTTTGTTAGCATCCAGGCTTTTGGAAAATTATTTGGAAAATTATTTTATCATAATATTTAAGGATTTATTTACAATAATTATAAAAATAATTTAATTTTAAAAGTGTTTAAAAAGATTATTCATGTCATTTTCCAAAAATAATTTCTAGTTAGATTTTACCAAAACCTAAAAGAATGTTTTTTTAACATATACGGCATGAACAGTATTTTAAGTTGTCTCGACTAAATAAATATTTAATGATTACATTATATTATTCAAACATCATTTCTAAATAAAATTATTTCGAAACTGTTTTCTAAATGTTGTGTTTTTAAAATTAATTTTAAGAATGGAAAATATATTTGTCTCGAGCAATGCATTAAATAATTTTACTGCATTCCATTACATGTTTCCAAGAGTTTTTTTAATTAAACTAATTTAAAAAAAATTAATAGGTAATCATAAAATAGGAATGGCTATTTTATATAAGAAAATTTTCCATATCACATTTCAATATCACTTTCATTCTATGATATCATCCTTTTATGATACGTATGCTTTAATGGAGATATGATCCATAGATACAGTTCTCATTATTTCTATGAATTGTTAATTTTTTATGAGATGTTTTTTATGAAACCTGATTCTCTTTCGATATGATATAATATGATGAAATGATTAAATAATTATAAAACATATTTCTTTTAAAAATGTCATGCTGTGAGAATGTAACATCCCAGGTAAATAAAGAATAAATAATTTTCATATTTATTAATATTTATGAATTAAATATTAATTTTATTTTAAAGGGGTTGCTATGTTCGATAGCGTACCCGATACGCAACGATGAGTTCCTTTGAAAACTTACGTTGCACACTAGTAATATAATAATATTATTTTAAATGTTAGTTAAAAAGTAGCCTTTATAATGGTGGGAATGGATAGAAATAACTAAAATATGATTATATATGTTTTTAAATGTTTTTATATTTACCCAATAAAAGATAATGGCTTAAAATACGGAAAGAGTTCAATTTTAGGGCATTTATACCCTAATTTTCACGAAAGGTCCACTTATCACCTTTTAATGGTGAAACGTCATTAAATATAGTTTTGATCACTCTTATACTTTATTTTGGACCAAATATAACTCTTCTTTAGAATCGGGACATCAAAATTTACTTTGTGTAAATTTTTGGTACCTTTCTGATAAAGTTCATTTTTTTATGAATAGTGTAAAATGTTGTATTTTAATTCAAAACCTCTTTTTAATCTAAATTATTTATATGATTAGATTATTATTTTAATTGGTTTTAAAGTGAAATTAGAAAATATTTTTACCAGTTAATCCAATGGTGGTCATTGGAATCAATTTCACTTTGAAATTGGACTTAAACTGGTGTCAATCTTTTGATACTTATTGTTTCACAAAAACACGCTATTTGTCATGACAGCGGGAATTAATTATTAAATTAATTAATTTGACTTATATGATTTGAATTTTGTAAAATTGACTTCATTTTTGAATTCAGAATATCAAATATAGCTTAGGGTGAATTTTTGGTAATTTTCTAAAAAACTTCAATTTTTGATGAATAGTGAAACCACTAAGTGGTAATCAAGCAATCTGATTTTTCAGTTAAATGAAAGTTTACCACTAATGTGTATTGAATTTTGAAAATCCGACATACATGGTTGTAATTAAGAAGTAAAATGTGGTTCAATGAGATTAAAATAATTTTTTGGTGAATAGTAACTTTTTTTCATTAATCGCGATTAGTGGTAATTAGTGTAGTTTAAGGTATAAATAATTCTTTAATAATATGAAATGGCCTAGACACATGTCCCAACCTTATTGGTTGTGTCATGGCCGACCAAGACAAGCCATGGGCCAACTTGGGGACCCCATGGAGCCACTTTAGTTGGAAAATGACATTAATATATTTTTATTTAATGTTAAAGTGAAAATGACACTAACATAAATTGTTTTACTAAAAATAATTTTTGAGTGGGGTTATACAAGTCCAAATTTTTATTATAAATAGTCATTGGAAAGATAAAACTATTTCCTACATCATAGTATTTTTTTTATAATTTTTAGACATTAAATAAATTAAATTATATATGACATAATAATGATGCAGCGATGACATCATTATTTGACGATTTAAATAAAATGGAAAGATAATGAAAAATATAAAACCTACACATGGCCATAACCAATTGGATGAGTGGATTTCGAACCCTTATCACCTTATCCACGAATTATATCAATGTGGGACCTTTTAAAACCGAAACACATTTTCAAATAAAGTAATATTTCTTTACTTTCCGAAAGTGCCCCTCCTCTCCTCTTATAAAAGGCCCCCACCTATACCCCATTTCACACACTTCTCAAGCCTTTGGCTCGGCCAACCCCTGCCCAATTACTCTCTCCACATCCCTCTCCTCATCCTATAGGATTCCCTTTGGGCATAATCCTTTCAAAGGAAGCCTTTAGGCTCAAATCAAAAGGGAGTTACACTTTTAAAGGTAATTCATTCTCTCTTGTTCATTTGTTTTATTTTGTTTCTCCAACCCTCTAAACTCTTGTTATTTACTTCTTTTGTAACAACACCAGTATCTTCAATATACTAGGATGTTTTTATAATATTTATTTGAGCTACACTCTCACACAACTACATCAAATGGTTAAAGAACATACGGTTTCCGTGGATGGCGAAATTCTGCCTCCCGAAACGATGATTGTTCAATACTCATTTAACACCTTCAAGGGTGGCCATTATGATGTCACTATTTTTATATATGATATATAATATGTTTATGTTTTCTTTAAGCTTCTGTATTTTTCATTTTTGGCATACCTTTATGGTTTCCATTATGGGTAAACACGATATCTTCAATTAAGGAAGTGCGGACTACCGCCCCCTCAAAGTGATGTGATTCGTTAATGCCATATGTGGGACGTGTAAAGGATGGATTTAAAGTTATTATATATGATGTTATACTGGAATTATAATATACCTCTATATCATTATTATTTCATTCCATTAAAGTATGAGATAGAAATTAAAGTAGCGTTCATGCGTACGTACGGCTTACCGTCTCCATGAACGGTGCATTTCATTTCTTAACCCCAAATGTAATGTACTATTAAAATTTCATGTATATAATGTATATATATAATTAATGATATATCTAAATTATGAATATAATTCTGTAATTAAAATATACATACCTCTCATTTAGTTTTAATTCCACTAATATGACAAATAAATGAAAGTAGCGTTCATGCGTACGTACGGCTTACCGTCTCCATGAACGGTGCATTTCATTTCTTACCTCTAAATGATTATGTAATATTATAAATACATGTATATGCTGGATATATATGATATATATGATATCCAAATCAGGAATTTCATTCTGGATATAAAGAACTTTTGACCACACGAACAACATGTAATTGTAAGAAGTCAACTTTCGACTTAAGAACCAAATATTGACAAAACAAACATTATTAACTTAAATGGTTACATAATGTTTATAACATGGCAATAATTGATATAAAAAGAATAATGAACTTTAAAAAGGTTCTTAATCAAGTATAAATTAACTCAAGTTTATTATTCAGGACGTTAAAGAATGATCGAGTCAAGTCGGACCCAAGGTAAGGGACTTCGTCTCAATCTCCTTTTATTGAGGCATATTTCGTTTTATACACAACTTTATTTTATACGGTGTATAAACTCCTTTGACTTTTACTATTATACAAAATGAATCTTTTTCTACGAAGCGTTTTACTAAACGACAAAAAGGAATGTTTTTTTAACGTACGCGGTGACAACGACCTTTTCCTCCGCCGCGAGTATTATTTGATCTTTGGCTTCCTCAACAAGCCGTAATGTTTTTAAAATAAAATAAATACCATATACTCTTTTATTTATTTTGGTATTGAAAATGGTTTTGATAAAGGATTCTATTATGTCAATATATTTATGATATATTGTGATTGAAATGTGGAAATGTTATCTTTCCATTATATTGGTTTTACGTTTTATGATTTTATATTGGTACTTGGACATTTTAACGGGTGGTTACGTTATAAACCATATGACGGGTGGTGCCGTGAATACCAGGACGGGTGGTTACATTATAACCTCCAATGCATTGGGTATGGAAGTCGGCCGTATGGCTATTCCATTAAGTATGTATGGAAATTGTCCGTATGGCTATTCCATTAAGTGATATGTGTGGAAGTCAACCGTATGGTTATTCCACTTAAGTATGTTTATGTCCCAAGTTACCTTTATATATTCTATGTGTTCTTTATATGGGTTTTATGATAATCCTTTGGTTACAAAAAGGTAAGTAATGATACTTTATTCAGTGAAGATTTTTTTTACTACTTCATGAAGGTGAAGGTATTACTTTGATATAGTATACATGGTTTACTTGATGTTTGAAAAACTAACAGTTTTCATTCTTTTTGTATCCCTTATAGAGCTTTTTATGCTCACCCCAAGTTTTTTGAAATGTTTTTCACAGGACTTAAAGTGGAATAAGGTCAAGGATGGGATCAAGGGAATTTCATGCTATCTAAAACATGGAATCTAGACATCTTTCTTTTTAAGAGTTTTTATTTTTGTGGAGAATTAGTAGAAGTGTCTACTTTGTAATCCTTTAAGATGTAATTGTTATGTTCTAATTCTCTAAAACTCTAAACCTGAAAAGATCCTCAATGTGAATTATTCATTTAATTCAATATTAAGTAAGGTTTAAGGCTGGGGGGCCTTATAGTTGGTATCAGAGGTCGGTTTAGACAACTTTAGGAGTTAGAAAAGTGTGAAATTATAATATGATTGAAATGATATAGCATTTACGGATTACCATGTTGCTTCGCCTAAGATATTTCTGTGTTCAGAATGGTTTTCCGCAGAGGAAACAAAGCAGCTATGTTAGGACGACGTCAGGAGGAAGATAACCTTCCAAATCAGCAACCTGAGATGGTTGGAATCGGAACTGAACAGTTTGTTGCAGTGATGGCATAGTTGACTCAGGCTATAAATGGTGGTGGTATCCATGCACGAGATCAGCCAGATCAACCGCAGAGGAACATGTCAGTGGTGGAACATTTCATGAGGCAACATCCCCCATCATTTAGAGAATCATCTGACCCTGTGCAAGCTGAAGGGTGGATTAAAGCACTGGAGAAGATTTTTGATGTCATGGGGTGTTCAGAACATCAAAAGGTTAGTCTTGCTGTTTACTGTTTTGAAGGTGAAGCTGATCAGTGGTGGTCGATGGTGAAAAATATAAGGGATAGTGATGAGATTGAGGATCTTCATTGGGACGAATTCAAAGGTATGTTTCTTGAGAAATATTTTCCTAATGTGTTTCATCTTAGGATGGAAAAACAGTTCCTAGAATTGAGGCAGGAGGATGATTCAGTGGCTGCTTATGAAGAACAGTTCACTCGATTGGCAAGGTATGCTCCAAACATCATACGAGATCTTGATAGTAAAATAAACCGTTTTTACTCAGGGTTAAAGCCAAAGTATCGAAGGGCATTAGCTTCTCGTGAATTCAAAAGTTATGAAAAACTTGTTCGATGTGAGGAGAAGGTGGAAATGGAGTTTGCCGATGATCAGGTGTTCTATGACAAACAACAGAATAAGAGGTCTAGTTGGTAGGGAAAGTGGAAGAATTCATCAAATAAGCAAGGAGGTAAGAAAACAAAATATCCATCCTGTGAGAAGTGTGGTAAAATGCATCCTGGAGAATGTTTATCCAAGTCTGGTAAGTGCTTTCGGTGTGGTAAGTCTGGTCATATTGCTCGTAACTGTAAGGAAGATGATCAAGCAGGAAATGAAAAGCCAACGGTAAGATGTTTTAAGTGTAATGAAATGGGTCATTATGCAAACGAGTGTCCAACGAAGAACTCAACTGGGGGAATGTAGCCAGACTACAAGCAGAAAGGGGTGGTGAAATCCTTTGCAACAACTTCAGCAGATGTTGGGCCATCGAATGAAGTGGTATCAGCTCCAGGGAGCTCAGTGTTTTTCAAAGATTGACTTGAGGTCGGGGTACCATCAGTTGAAAGTAAAAGAAGCAGACATTCTGAAGACTGTGTTCCGTACTAGATATGGCCATTATGAATTTGTAGTTATGCCTTTTGGGTTAACCAATGCACATGCTGTATTCATGGACCTTATGAATAAAAATTTCCATGAGTTCTTGGATAAGTTTGTGTTTGTGTTTTGAGGTTTGGGAAGAGGTTATATGTGCCTTGTGATTCAATGTTGAAGAGAGAGTTGTTATGTGAAACTCATAGTTCTCTGTTTTCAGTTCATCCGGGCAATACAAAGATGTATAGAGATCTGCGGGAGTATTACTGGTGGGATGGAATGAAAAGAGACATTGCTGATTTTACTATGAAGTGTTTGACATGTCAACAGGTTAAAGCAGAGCAGCAGTTACCGAAAGGGATGCTTCAGCCTTTACCAGTGCCAGAGTGGAAATGGGAGAATATATCCATGGACTTTGTTGTTAGATTACCGAGGACATCTCGATGTAATAATGCAATCTAGGTTATTGTTGATCGCTTGACCAAATCTGCTCATTTCCTTTCTATACGAGATACTTTTTCTCTTGATCAACTTTCCCGACTGTATCTTAAAGAGATAGTCCGGTTACATGGAGTTCCTCTCTCCATTGTATCGGATCGTGATCCCAGGTTTACTTCTAAATTTTGGAAAGGCCTTCAGAAGTCGTTGGGTACTGAATTAAATTTTAGTACAGCTTTTCATCCTCAATCACATGGGCAGTCAGAACGAACAATTCAGACATTGGAGGATATGCTACGAGCATGTTCTATGGATTATCAGGGAAGATGGGACCAACATCTTTATTTGGTTGAGTTTTCTTATAATAACAGTTTTCATTCCAGTATACAGATGGCACCATTTGAGGCATTATATGGGAAGCGGTGTCGAACTCCAGCATTTTGGGATGAAGTGGATGAAAGGAAGCTGATGGGACCAGAATTGTTAGAAGATATGGCAGAAAAGTTAAGTTGAATCAGAAAACACATGAGAACAGCTTAGAGCAGGCAGAGGAGTTATGCGGATAACCGGAGGAAGGATCTATCTTTCGAGGTAGGTGATCATGTTTTTCTCAAGGTTTCTCCTTGGAAAAGCGTGATGAGATTTGGTAAGAATGGAATGTTGAGTCCAAGGTTTATTGGACCATATGAAATTCTGGAAAGAGTTGGATCAGTTGCATACCGAGTGGCTTTACCTCCGAGTTTATCTCAGGTACACAATGTTTTTCACGTTTCGAGGTTGAGAAAGTATATGCCAGATCCATCTCATGTTTTGAGCCCAGAGGTAGTTCAGCTGGAAGAGAACCTATCTTTTGAGGAACAACCGGTCCAGATTCATGACCACAGGGAGCAAGTGTTACGGAATATGGTGATTCATCAGGTAAAGGTTTTGTGGAAAAACCATGTGATTGAAGAGGCAATGTGGGAATCTGAAAATGCTATGAGGGATAAATACCCCCACTTATTTTGATAAGTGAATAAAATTGCGAGGACGCAATTCCCAAAAGGGGGGAAGGATGTTAGATCCCAGGTAAATAAAGAATAAAGAATTTTCATATTTATTAATATTAACGAATTAAATATTAATTTTATTTTAAAGGGGTTTCTATGTTCGATAGCATACCCGATACGCAACGATGAGTTCCTTTGAAAACTTACGTTGCACACTAGTAATATAATAATATTATTTTAAATGTTAGTTAAAAAGTAGCTGTTATACTAGCGGGAATGGATAGAAATAACTAAAATATGATTATATATGTTTTTAAATGTTTTTATATTTACCCAATAAAAGATAAAGGCTTAAAATACGGAAAGAGTTCAATTTTAGGGCATTTATACCCTAATTTTCACGAAAGGTCCACTTATCACCTTTTAATGGTGAAACGTCATTTAATATAGTTTTGATCACTCTTATACTTTATTTTGGACCAAATATAACTCTTCTTTAGAATCAGGACATCAAAATTTACTTTGTGTAAATTTTTGGTACCTTTCTGATAAAGTTCATTTTTTTATGAATAGTGTAAAATGTTGTATTTTAATTCAAAACCTCTTTTTAATATAAATTATTTATATGATTAGATTATTATTTTAATTGGTTTCAAATTGAAATTAGAAAATATTTTTACCAGTTAATCCAATGGTGGTCATTGGAATCAATTTCACTTTGAAATTGGACTTAAACTGGTGTCAATCTTTTGATACTTATTGTTTCACAAAAACACGCTATTTGTCATGACAGCGGGAATTAATTATTAAATTAATTAATTTGACTTATATGATATAAATTTTGTAAAATTGACTTCATTTTTGAATTCTGAATATCAAATATAGCTTAGGGTCATTTTTTGGTAATTTTCTGAAAAACTTCAATTTTTGATGAATAGTGAAACCACTAAGTGGTAATCAAGCAAACTGGTTTTTCAGTTAAATGAAATTTTACCACTAATGTGTATTGAATTTTGAAAATCCGACATACATGGTTGTCATTAAGAAGTAAAATGTGGTTCAATGAGATTAAAATAATTTTTTGGTGAATAGTAACTTTTTTTCATTAATCGCGATTAGTGGTAATTAGTGTAGTTTAAGGTATAAATAATGATTTAATAATATGAAATGGCCTAGACACATGTCCCAACCTTATTGTTTGTGTCATGGCAGACCAAGAAAAGCCATGGGCCAACTTGGGGACCCCATGGAGCCACTTTAGTTGGAAAATGACATTAATATATTTTTATTTAATGTTAAAGTGAAAATGACACTAACATAAATTGTTTTACTAAAATAATTTTTCAATGGGGTTATACAAGTCCAAATTTTTATTATAAATAGTCATTGGAAAGCTAAAACTATTTCCTACATCATAGTATTTTTTTTATAATTTTTAGACATTAAATAAATTAAATTATATATGACATAATAATGATGCAGCAATGACATCATTATTTGACGATTTAAATAAAATGGAAAGATAATGAAATATCTAAAACCTACACATGGCCAAAACCAATTGGATGAGTGGATTTCGAACCCTTATCACCTTATCCAAGAATTATATCAATGTGGGACCTTTTAAAACCGAAACACATTTTCAAATAAAGTAAAATTTCTTTACTTTCCGAAAGTGCCCCTCCTCTCCTCTTATAAAAGGCCCCCACCTCTACCCCATTTCACACACTTCTCAAGCCTTTGGCTCGGCCAACCCCTGCCCAATTACTCTATCCGCATCCCTCTCCTAATCCTAGAGGATTCTCTTTGGGAAGAATCCTTTCAAAGGAAGCCTTTAGGCTCAAATCAAAAGGGAGTTACACTTTTAAAGGTAATTCATTCTCTCTTGTTCATTTGTTTTATTTTGCTTCTCCAACCCTCTAAACTCTTTTTATTTACTTCTTTTGTAACAACACCAGTATCTTCAATATACTAGGATGTTGTTATAATATTTATTTGAGCTACACTCTCACACAACTACATCAAATGGTTAATGAACATACGGTTTCCGTGGATGGCGAAATTCTGCCTCCCGAAACGATGATTGTTCAATACTCATTTAACACCTTCAAGGGTGGCCATTATGATGTCACTATTTTTATATATGATATATAATATGTTTATGTTTTCTTTAAGCTTCTGTATTTTTCATTCTTGTCTTACCTTTATGGTTTCCATTATGGGTAAACACGATATCTTCATTTAAGGAAGTGCGGACTACCGCCCCCTCAAAGTGATGTGATTCGTTAATGCCATATGTGGGACGTGTAAAGGATGGATTTAAAGTTATTATATATGATGTTATACTGGAATTATAATATACCTCTATATCATTATTATTTAATTCCATTAAAGTATGAGATAGAAATGAAAGTAGCATTCATGCGTACGTACGGCTTACCGTCTCCATGAACGGTGCATTTCATTTCTTATCCCCAAATGTAATGTACTATTAAAATTTCATGTATATAATGTATATATATAATTAATGATATATCTAAATTATGAATATAATTCTGGAATTAAAATATACATACCTCTCATTTAGTTTTAATTCCACTAATATGACAAAGAAATTAAAGTAGCGTTCATGCGTACGTACGGCTTACCGTCTCCACGAACGGTGCATTTCATTTCTTACCTCTAAATGATTATGTAATATTATAAATACATGTATATGCTGGATATATATGATATATATGATATCCAAATCAGGAATTTCATTCTGGATATAAAGAACTTTTGACCACACGAACAACATGTAATTGTAAGAAGTCAACTTTCGACTTAAGAACCAAATATTGACAAAACAAACATTATTAACTTAAATGGTTACATAATGTTTATAACATGGAAATAAGTGATATAAAAAGAATAATGAACTTTAAAAAGGTTCTTAATCAAGTATAAATTAACTCAAGTTTATTATTCAGGATGTTAAAGAACGATCGAGTCAAGTCGGACCCAAGGTAAGGGACTTCGTCTCAATCTCCTTTTATTGAGGCATATTTAGTTTTATACACAACTTTCTTTTATACGGTGTATAAACTCCTTTGACTTTTACTTTTATACAAAAGGAATCTTTTTCTACGAAGCGTTTTACTAAACGACAAAAAGAAATGTTTTTTTAACGTACGCGGTGACAACGACCTTTTCCGCCACCGCGAGTATTATTTGATCTTTGGCTTCCTCAACAAGCCGTAATGTTTTTAAAATAAAATAAATACCATATACTATTTTATGTATTTTGGTATTGAAAATGGTTTTGATAAAGGATTCTATTATGTCAATATATTTATGATATATTGTGATTGAAATGTGGAAATGTTATCTTTCCTTTATATTGGTTTTACGTTTTATGATTTTATATTGGTACTTGGACATTTTAACGGGTGGTTACGTTATAAACCATATGACGGGTGGTGCCGTGAATACCAGGACGGGTGGTTACGTTATAACCTCCTATGCATTGGGTATGGAAGTCGGCTGTATGGCTATTCCATTAAGTATGTATGGAAATTGGCCGTATTGCTATTCCATTAAGTGATATGTGTGGAAGTCAACCGTATGGTTCTTCCACTTAAGTATGTTTATGTCCCAAGTTACCTTTATATATTCTATGTGTTATTTATATGGGTTTTATGGTAATCCTTTGGTTACAAAAAGGTAAGTAATGATACTTTATTCAGTGAAGATTTTTTTTACTACTTCATGAAGGTGAAGGTATTACTTTGATATAGTATACATGGTTTACTTGATGTTTGAAAAACTAACAGTTTTCATTCTTTTTGTATCCCTTACTGAGCTTTTTATGCTCACCCCAAGTTTTTCGAAATGTTTTTCCCAGGACTTAAAGTGGAATAATTTCAAGGATGGGATCAAGGGAATTTTATGCTATCTAAAACATGGAATATAGACATCTTTCTTTTTAAGAGTTTTTATTTTTGTGGAGACTTAGTAGAAGTGTCTACTTTGTAATCATTTAAGATGTTATTGTTATGTTCTAATTCTCTAAAACTCTAAACCTAAAAAGATCCTCAATGTGAATTATTCATTTAATTCAATATTAAGTAAGGTTTAAGGCTGGGGCCTTATAGAGGAAGTAATTATGAGACCCATTTATTTTCATAATTTAATATATGAAAAAAGTTTTACAAACCCCATTTCTATTCATGGGTTATGATATTATTAATTTTTTAATTTATTTTTGAACACTTGTGATTTATTTTCATTATCTAATAGTGGTAATGTTATGCCCAAGGAAATAGCCATATTATAAATAGAGACATTGGTAATGTTATAATATTTATAGGTGGGACATATATCTCACTCAAATTCATTGGGTAAAAATTTATATATTATTGTTTAAACAGAGCTACAACTGGAAGTGAATATAGTTTAGTATTGGACTCTTCAAATATGATATTTCTGGGAGTGAATCCTAACTACTAAAATATTTTTCATATTGAACCCATTACATTATGATAGTTATGGAAATGATCTTTAAACATATAAGTATATTATTATCTATTATTATGTGTATGGAAAACCTATCTAACTTATTAAAATATAATTCTCTTACAGTAAATGTTCATTGATTACATTATGATTAATTTATTATAAACTACCATGATTAATTCCATGAATTGTTTTTATGATATATTATATGAAGGGTATGTTGTTGAAATGTTATTTTATTTCTCTCATACCCTTATTCCCATGATATAATGATACATCCCATTTTTACCCTTACATGGAATCTAAGCTCACTATTTACAATAATTCCTTTACCTTGGTTATGATGAATGGTATTGTGTATGATATGTCTATGATGGTTTCTTGTTAGGAAAAATATATTGAAAGATATCTTCACTCACTTATGATCAGTTTTTTATGTGTCCATGGTTCTAAAGGATCTAAATCTAATTGATTTTTGATGTAGATCATTAGTTAATGTAAGGAATATTAATGTATTAAGATATAATATTTAATTATAATTTTTTTTGGAATTTTTACATTTTAGATGAAAAATTAATAAACTAGAATTTCTAATTTCATGGATACAAAAACAATCAGAATGAAAACCTAGTTGTGTATTTCATCTTCTATCCTTCCCACAAATAGACTTTGAGAAGGATTTTCAAAATACATTCCCTATATATGGAAATTTTCATTCCTATAAAATAAAACTTTATCAATAAGTTCCTTGTCTATTAGAAATTTCTTGTGATTTATACGAGATATAATAAAATCTACTAGTGTATGTCCCTTGTTTTCCTTCCAGAATACAAATAGAATATAAAACTATTATAGGATGATAGTGCATTATAATATTAATCCAATTAACATTGATTGTCCAATGGTTTAATTATTTAGATCGATATGATAATTCTTGATAACAATATGATGTTATAGATTATATTAAATATTTTACACTACCAATATACATTATTGGTTGTTATTATTAATATTGTTCTATTATATCTCAACATTTGACTTTATTCCATTATGATAATGTGTATATTCTCATTCTCTGCAGAATTCTTTTTGTTTATAATAGAAATAATTGAACTTTCAATGGTTGTGACATGTATTATAAGAGGTTTTCAATATATTAGTATTAATAACATTTTGGAGTTGGGAAGATACTACTTATCGAAATATAAGGATGTGTGACAATATTCATCATAAATATAAGTTACTCATTCATTCAATAATGTATGTTACATAAATTAATTACAAAGAGTATTTTCTATAAATAATTAGATGTAATAAATATGAACATTATATCCACTCAATAATTTCTATATAAAAGGTAGTGGTATATCAATTATTACTTCAGTTTTCAAATAGTAAACTTTCATATCCTATTGGTGTACCATGAAATTGATTAATGTTCTAGATGATAATCCAAAAATGATTTTTATTAGGTTTATCATTAGTAATTATTTTCCATATTTTATGAATAATAACGCTACATCAGAAAGGTGATCATGATGATAGTGATATTTCATTACAAGATCATATATATAGTATTTCATTACTAAAATCATAATGGATTTAAAAACATGGTGCATGAGATTTAGTTAGGTACTTTTGACATTCATTTTACGGAATGTCATCTAGTAATGGAAATATTCCACATGTCACACCCTAATTTAAAGGGAAATAACATATTCTCAATATATCCAGATCTAATTTTAACTATAATTTATATGCCTGAATAGGAGGAATTGAAACCTTTATCTTTTATATATAATAATTTTCATTATTTATCATAATAAATCATCCCTTAAAATGTTTCATCTCAAATATATTATGTTGATGATGAATATTATCTTATTGTTCATTTTTACTAGAATAAAAATATTGGAGATTCATTCTTGGTACTGTAACAACGTGATAAAGATGAATTTTAAAATCCAATAATCCTAAACTAATGTCATTACAACATGTGTAAAATACATTTTCAATACTATATATTTATAATTGTGGTCTTTTTCTTGTATTCCAAATAGATTAGTGATTGAATATAGACGTAATCAGTGAATATATATTTAATTAAATAAAATAATGACTCTATTTAACTTAATAAAATTAGTGAATGCTTTCTGTTATTCTTGGGTTGTGGTTGAATAAAATTATAATTGATTTTATACTTAATTAGAACCCAAATTCACTTAAAATAATTCATCGATAGGGGTTTGGACGCATTCATAAATTTCTAGATAAGATTGGATGATATCTCATTCTTCATCGTGATCAATAAGTGATTATTTAATCATCCCTTGAGATATAGGAAATGCTGATATGGAGGACAATAGAGTAGTGTTAAAATTTCTATTGATATCACATCTATGTAAATAATTTTTAGGTTCATCAAATGTTTTATAAAAAATATAATTGTGGGAAAACATTACAAACCCCGTGTTTTTCATAGATGATTCAATTCCAACTAGTCAAACATTTGTGGATGTGTTAATAAAATATCTTATCTGCCCATGTTTGGGTGTATAGATATTTTGATTAAGGACTAAATTTCATATAATATAAAATAATTTCAACCTCTATTAATAAATATTCATCAATGGAAATAAGTTATTTACAAATTATAAGAGGGTAAGGTGATCAGAGGTTCAAATAAATTATTAAATAAGATAAAATTACTCAAATGATATAGATATGTTTCCTTAATATTAATGATGAAGAAAAGTAAATATTTACACAACCCACTATATGGATTAATTGGGGTATTCTCAAGGCCATTAGGGAAATCATTTTTTATGGAATTATTTTCAAACTGTTTCAACCCCCACATTTGTAACAGACAAAATCATTATATTGAGATTTGAAAGATTCAAATGGGTATTTATCACTATAGTGTACCTTGACCAGTTGAATAATAAATTAATTTAAGCACTTATGATATGAATAATGAAATAATACCTATATATAATGTGATTATATTCCTAAAAAGGGAATCAATGAAATATCCTCTCAATCCAATATGTGTTCAATGTTAGAAAAAATATCATAATGTTGGGTTCTATGTATGAACTCTCAAGAATCATTGGATCACCCTTGACATATTCGTGGATCATGCAATTATTTATAGATAATTTATCTTCATTGTATCCGAAATTATATATATCCTATAAACCAATGATATTGATTGTAAAACCACTATCAATTAGCCACTAGAAATCAATGACATAATATCAATTACAATAAACAAAAATAGTATATGTTTACCTTTTATGAATGTTTATCGGTCGTGTTCTGGGTAAAAATGACAGTGTGACACTAAGTGGAACCTTTTTATGCATGATAAATATTAACTGAACCATGTTCAGTTTCAAAGTCTTAAGGGATACATATAGCATCAATAAGTAATTCGCATGGTTCCTTGGATGGAAGAGGGGAATATAGAATTGAAATCTTATCTTATAAGTCTATGCGATGATTCCACATATCATACATTTCTGAAATTGTAATGTGGTTCATTCCACAATTTTTTTCGTGAGATTGGTTCTCATGAGTGGCAATTTTAGATAATGGGGATCATTTCCCATGATTTGATCATTGGGAATATTTATTTACTAAGATTAATTTTCACTTATCCATTCAAAGTTTTTAAATATTCTAGTTCTCTATTTATCTTTAAATCATTATAAAAAACTACTAGAATAAGAAATGAACAATAGTGATCTATATCAAATCTATTCTCCTATTAGACTTATCTGAGTTTTTCTTCTTATAGTTTTATCTGTATGTAAAATAGTTTTTGGAATGATACCGAAATATATAGCTCTAACCTGACCTCTAATTACACTACCTCTACAATATCTTTCATTTCTAGTAGTTCATATTTCTACCTTATGAAAACCCTCTTTATAAAAAATGTTCCCTTTTTAGTGGATGGTGTTAATGGAAATTCATTGTCACTCCTATTCAGTTGATAACTCAATTTGTTGAAGTAGATCCATTAATCACAATAATGAGGAAAATAAAATATGGAAGATTATGAAAAATGATGGTTTCTAATAGGAACTATAATTCTAGTTATTTTTCAAGATAGAAATGGTTTTCTCTACTTTTGTAAGTCTGTAAACAAAAATGTGTTGTCTGTATAATATTTGGGGGAATTAAGATAATGATTAGATGATTCATTCAGGATTTGATAATGGAATGTTCATGGTTGTCAAATTATTTTCTTGTCCAATAATTAAATTTTTATTCATCATTAAGAAATTTTGTACATGGAATAATTATTCATCTATCAGTGGAGGCACAATGAAATTTATAATCCTAGGAGCTTCAAGAATCTAAAATAACTAATATATAACATTGAATTAAAGAAAAACATCAATAAAATATAGTTAACACTAAAGATAATATGCATATATTCATGAACATTTAAATATTTGAAATGTTCATGAAGTCAATCACTGAAAATATAGATGAAGGCCACCAATATCCATATGTATCAATGATATTAAAAAATCACACAACATATAAGCATGATAATTCTCCAATTATGGTGTGATATTATCTCAAGAATAATGAAAAAAGAAAAATATGGCATGTTCTATAAGAAACATCTGTAAAACACCAAACTCACTACCATCGCATGTTATTGTATTATTTATGTTTTTGAGGAATCCCCATGGGTTACCTCATTTACTAATTCATTATAACACATGAGTATAGATTCTACATATGATTCATGCATCTCATATGAGAATGAGAATTGACTACAATTACTTCTCATGTATCATATTCTAATGATACATTCATGGAAATTTTTTCTACCAAAATCATCAATGAAACGTACATATATGTCAATAATAGATTTATATTGAAGGAAAACAATATAATACAACTATAAGGGATACATAAGAAAAAGATTATAACTTCGGTGGATGACTATTACATAAAAGAATATACCATTAAAGTTTTTTATTATTCATTTAATCTATCCTTAATAATAAAAAACCATGACATTAACATTTTTATTTTCATTACAAAAAATATATATAATAAAATTATTATTGAATTGTATTCAGTATTATATTATAAAATTATTCTCATTAGTACCCTTTTGACTTTTAATTCGTAATATCCATTATAATAATAATGGAAAATGAAAACATAGTACGATGTGATATCATAGGATTAATAATTTAAAAAATGGGAGATAATATTTATATATAATAATTGAGAATAATATAAAAATAATGGTATGATAACGTAAGATTCATACACAATGTCACAAATCAGAAATCTTGTCTTGGGGAAGAAATCATTAGGATTTCATAAAACATGACTAATTACATTAAGGAACATTAATGATTCATGATCCATAAGAGAATAATATAGAAATATGAATATTTTTTAAGATTTCCATTTAAGGTATTGATAAACATATATATTGAAATAATATATCAAGCCTAGTCACCGATACATTTATTATATACAAGGATTTGAATAACTACAGATATACTATCATGTTCATGGGATAATTGCTATAGTAACCTCTTAATATTAGGATAAACTCTCACCTAACCTTTGAGATAATGATAATTAAAACATTACTCATTTAATTTGAGGGTTTTAACTAACTCAAGCATCATCTAATGATAAACTAATCATATGTATGGAATAATATCATGAAATAATTCATCATTGCTTCAAATATTAATTAACGCATGGGAATGAAATGGGTTCCATGATAACATCCTAAAAACATCATTATAAGGAATACATAGAAATACAGTGGAGGGTTTCATTCGATAATATCCTCAGTGAATCATACAAATCATTATTGATTGTCAACATAGATAAAAAATCAGTTACAAAGACATTATAAATATTTTATGAAAATGAAGAGGAAAAATAATTTAAACATGAAATGTAAGATAAATAATAAATAATGGATATGTCGTTATAAAACACCATTAATTTTGTACTTTTTAAAATAATTCGTTTTACTTTTTTATAAAAATGTAATAGGGGAGTATTATGGAAAAAATATTTAAAATATTATTTTTAATAATATTTAATGAAATAAAAATGTATTATAAAATAGTATTATAAGACATTTTTTATAGAAAAAACATCCATGCCAATCTTATGAACAATTTTATTGAGGATAACTAACAAATACAAACAGACAAGAAATATGGATTAGTTTTCATAAAACGTTCTTTTATTAGATTTTAGTTCCAAAGAGAGAAAATTTGAAGTAATTAATAAAAACTCGTAAATAATAATATGAGAATAATATAGATAGTTGTTTGGGGATAAATGGAATTCAATTTTCCACAGTGTAAATTAAAACACAATAATCTATATTAAAATGTGATATTAGGACATAAACTGCAACCTCGTATTTCTTCTTAGTTGATGAAGACTTAATATCCCTCATAATAATTTAAAACATAGAATAAATTAATACTATAACAACATTTATTATTATCATAATAAATATAATAATCATATTACTTCCATTTTGCATTATTTGATAATCCCTAATTTAAATCAATATTTTTGTGTTGACTGTTAGGTTTTCCTTACATGATTCACTTCAATTTTTTTTGTCTTTAAAACTTTATCATGGTTTTATAATATCAATAATTTAATAAATATATTTTTTTTTCATTATATATACTTTTAAAACCACTAATGTAAGTATATGATGAAAAATTGGATTCATCGCTTCTTGGAAGTGCAAGTCCCCATGTGTGCCCAAGAAACGCTTCCATTTTCCATTGTATATGAGATAAAAAAAATATAATAGTTTATGATTAAAATATATTATATTTTTTAAATAAATAAAATTATAATAATTAAAATCATCTATTTAATCTTCCTTGTAATGTGGTGACTAAAAATAAAATATATTACTTCGTTAAAGTGGTAGTTTGCACATACGCATGAAGGGGGTTTTCATTTTCCGTTTGATAGAAATGAATTATATAGTGAATATTACAACTATAAGAAAAAAAATTATAGTATTTATGATTCTAATATAATTATAAAATGAATCATATAATATAATCTTATTTTTTGTAAGAAAAAAATAAACATTAAAGAACTCAGTGAATAAAATTACCTCTTTTGTGGGTATTGTCATTTATCATACATCTTAAGCCTTATTAATTTTATATTTAGATAATATAAAAACCTCTAGGACATATGGGTTTTAGTTTTTTAAAATTTTTACTATATGTTGGTTTAGATTAGGTGGTCAATGTATGTTGATAATTGATGATGGGATCCTTGCTTTTATAAGTGAGGGAGTGAAACCCTTGTACATATACTTAACTAAAACATAATATTAAGTACTTTGATTGGGAAATAGGAACAAAAATAAAAAAAATTCAATTAAACAGTGGGGGATATATATAATATTTTAAATAAAATAAATATTAGGACTTATGATATTCGAATCCTTATATATTACTTTAGTAATTTTAACCATTACAACCCACACTGTGTTATACTAATATTTTTTATCATTATAAAAATTTGTTATGTATAAAAATAGAATTAAACATATACATAAATATATAAATCCAAATAAAAAAAATTTAATTCATTTATTATATTCTATTTTAAATATTTAACAAATAAATTTTTATATAAAAATACATAAAATGTGAAAATAATTCCTAGAAACAATGTATTTTTAAAGAATAAAATGAATTTATTCATATTACATTTTAGTTAATAACCATTATTTTATATTAAATTTAATTTAATAACTATATTACATAATTAATTATTAAATATATAATATTTATTCTAATTAACTTAACATATTATGATAAAATAAATTTAAACCAAAAAAATAGCTTTCTAAGAATATCTTTTCAAACAATGGGATGAATTTTCCCTTATTTATAAACACATGATAATCGAATTATAGATTATAATTAATTTTTCTACATGTATAAAAAATAAATTTTCATAACTTTAATAAACAAAATAAGAGGCATTAATTTTTAAATAAAAATAATAATAAAATAATGTTTAGAAACGCAACATTTCAGTTAATCCAGGTATTACTGTAATAGTGTTAGGTGTCACTTCAAAATAATTTTGGGGATTCCAAAAATTTATTTTCTTAATAACTAAATCTATGTTTTTAATAAAATTTATTGGATTCATTCCTAAAATGTAAAAAATTTGAGTAAAATAATTATTTCAAAAATAACATCAAAACCACATCATTAGAATAAATTATACATTATTAACTATATTTGAAAACTATTTTTTTATCAAAGTTAATTATTTATCAATTTAGTTTAAATAGTAAAAAAATTCATTTTATATTGAAATCAATATTTATTCACTTTTGTTTTGGGTTACATGAATCCCATGTTATCCATTAAATAATATTTTTTTAGGAAGAAATTATTCCAAAATCATGAGTTGTCACATTCTAACAACAGTATAATAATTTCAACCTATAAAATATATAATTATAATTTGAATATATCATAATACTTAAGAACCATTAATTCCTTGTTTTCGCATCTAGAATTGATGATTTTATTCATTATAAAACAATAACCAGGTGAGTGTTCTTCTTCCATAGCACATTACATCTTCGACCAGGATTCTCTATCATAGATAATGATTATTCTACAATAGTACAGTAATTGAGTTATATAGATGTGAACATTCAGTAACAAGGTACACACTATAAATTTAGTATTATTTTAGTTGATGAAACATGTGATAAAATAAAATTCCAATATGGCCACAAATATTATATTGATCGATATATCTCAGGATATACTTACCCTAACCTGAAAGACTAATAAAATTATTCTAAGGAGATACTCTATGGAAATCCTATTCACCAACATCAATATATTTATATCTCCTGGGTTTTTTAAAATCCCTTTTTAGATGTCATAGTGATACACTTATTTCATACAAAATAGATAAAACATTCCCTATCATTTCCTCATATTACTGAGGTCATAATATCTTAAGTTCTATAAATACTTTCAATCATATAGGAGCTACTCATTTATTTCCATAGATATCATCATAAGTATTAAAATAAATACTCGAACGAATAATATTATTTCAATTAAATACAATAATGGAAATGAGATTACCCCAAAAGATTTTAAATATATTGAGAATGATCTATTCATATCATTTAGTATTTGAATGATCTATTCACACTAACCATATGTATGAGGATGATATATTGCCCTACTATTCCACATTGTGTTAAATTCTTATGGAATAATTCCGAATAATTTAATGGTCACACTTGGAACATGATAAGATACAATTTATAGTGGTAATACATGAAAACATACAATTTCTTTAATGTATAACCTTTTAATTTTTCCAAGCATTAAATCATCTCTATTAACAATTAAATGTGATCACTTAAAAAGGTGATATACTAAAAAAAATCATACCTTTTATTTGTATTAGGGATTCTTACACTGATACCATGTAATATTTCAGATCTCTATATAGGTATTGCTTATATTTAATAAATCCTCATGTACTTATGATGTTTAAACATAGAATTATTATATAGAAAAAATATAGATACATAGTCCACAATATCAATTTTCATGTTGCCTCGCCAAAAATGATCATGGAGATCTATTTACATAGATATAATTCTTGGAATGTTGATAATGATTTGTTACATGATTAATACAATATATCAGTAAATTTTGGTATTTTAGGGACACAAACTAGATTACTAAATCATATAATTCCATCATGGTCAAGAGAAATCTATGAAATAATATATATCAGAATTTATAGTTCAACGTCATACTTTTTTTCATCCTGAGTCTTCACACGAATGATGGTAAAAACTTATTTTGAGAAATATAGTATTTCAACCATTCTATCTTGATTTCAAGGTTTATCCTCTATAAACCCTTAATAATTATATCTATTTGAATCATCAGTTGTGAAAATAAATCTTGGTTCTTTTGACATAGAGAATTATCATCATTGTACATCTTTCCAGGGTGGTAACATATTGAGAATTCATAATATTTAATAAACAACAACCATATCCCTTGGGTATTGATTAAAACATTATGATTAAATATATATACGTCATGATTTTGTAATCAATATATATATATATATATATCATGCCTTCCCCCATAGATATTATGCCTTGATGTCATCAAATTAAAACTTATTAGTTTCATCTTCTAATCTGGACTAAGGTATTTTCACTCATGAACCTTCAATTTGTGTGAGGAATACACTACTACTATGAAATTCTATTTGATATAGCATCCCAATACATTATTTATTGAATCATTATATATCTCCACATTGTATTCATTGTAGGGTACTTTAAAAATTGGTCCCCAAAAGAAGCTTCTCTTAGGATCCTTCAAATATATATCACATTCTTATTTATAAAATATCTAGGACCCCTTATGTGTCATATTGTTAACTATATTGAATAAAAATAATTTTTTAAAAAAATTATCAATAGTATCCATCAAATAAAATTAAAATTTATGTTCAATTTCAATGTTTAGTGTGGGTAATTTTCCAATAACCCCCATCCTTAGTATTAATATATGGAATCTGTGGACAACCTACTGATACACCAGGGTGCATGATTCATTTATTCAGATTCTTCTAGAGTTACATATCGAATTCCTCAAACCCAATTGTGTATATTTAATATGGAGAAATTAAAATAGGTTTAGTATAAATACCTAATACTATATTGCATTAATAATTAATTGTTTTAAATTAATTTTAAATATATTCAATAATAAAACATTCCAGATGACTATAATGGTTAAATTTAATTAGATACTACAAACATAGTCACCGTATTTATGTAATGTTATTCAACATATACCAAAAATATATTCTCACATAATACAATTCATAAAATTACCCTATAGAAAATATTTCGTCATAACCAAGAGAAGAAGAAAATAAGAATGTTTCAACTAAATATATAAATAAATAACACATAAGGTTAAAAATTCATTAATAATCAATCATGATCTATGAAAACATTTCAAAATTATAAATCACAAGTTTGTGGAAAACACATAAATCAAATCCTTATTCAATTATTACATATAAGGTAATCATAAAAGATTAATATCTATTGAGATTACATTATTTAATTATACATGTTTCAATCCCCATACTATTTTAGTGGATAGTGTTTCTTAATGAATTGAGTTCATTCCCCATTATAGTCTTTATTATCTCAGGAAATATTCTTCTATTCCAAACACATTTCAGGGTTATATTATTCTAGGACTACCCATAATATAATGAAAAAAAATATATGTTTTTGAAAATATCATAAATCACTCATTATAACATCATATAATAAAATATTGAAATGATATATGTTTTATATCATTTTATCAATGCATTACCCATGGAAATGGAATTGGTTGCATAAAGGATTCATCGCCACATAATGACACAAGGGAATGAAATTGGTTTCATAGAATCATCATTAAATCTTCTTCACCATAATAAATAAATACAAAAAATATGTATGGTTTCATAAGATTAAATCCCAATTAAAGAATAAAAATATTTAATGTATGTTAAAAAATATAAAACAATTAATTTTAAATATCATTCGATCCATTCTTTTAAATCATAAGAAAATATTTTTTTCTTTTAAACAAATTTTAACATAAAATTACATAAATATAAAGAAAATTGTTTTTATTTAAAATATCCATTGAATATTGTAATGGAGTATTCAATTAAAATAATGTTCATGACAATTAGATAATATTTTCATTAAAAATTTGTATAAATAATGAATTCCTAAAAAACATTTTCTAAAAGTCAAAAATACTTTTTTTTGGAAAAATAATTTTTTTCAAAATATTCCATTATAAATTTTTATAAATAATTTCAATGATATTAGAATGAACTTTGTAAAATAATTATATTAATTGTATAAACATTAATAAAAAATATTGAAGAGTGTGGATAGAGAAGAAAATTATTTCTGACCCATGAGGAAATTAGGTAAACATTCTTTTAAAAACATTTTTATTACCATATTTTTTTACTAAACTGTTTAAAATTGTACAAAAAATAAAATTTCTAGAAATAATAAGAGGGAAATAAAATAGAGGGGTTTTAAAGCATATGATGAAAATTATTTCCAGCAAAGAAAATCATACCACAAACAATCTTGATTATAATTATATTGAATCATAAATCCATTACCACATTAATATATTTTGAATCATAACTCACATAAAAGAAATAACATCAATTGAAACATTAAATACAATTAAAATAATGTTTTTATTGATAAAAAATGTCAAAGGGTGTATTCAATACACTTCATGAAATAAGAGAGTTATATAACATAACATTTTTCCCAAAGAAGATACTATGAGACTATAAAAACATACCACATTGGTACCATTAGAACCAAAAGAAATTTTATGAATTAAATTAAATAATAAAATTAAATAAATTGGATTATTAATTATAAATGATATAACATGGTAAAATATATGTATCTAATCTACCTAAACCAAAATAGTAATGTAACATCAAGCTTATATCAACAAAACATTATTTAGATGAAGAACCCTTTCCTCAACTATAATCTCCAAATGTATGCATTCAAATATCTTATGTAATAACAAGATATATATTATAAATATATTATAGATACATATTCATGATTGTAATATAATATATTATAATATTTATGACATATTATTACCCATTTATTAAAAAATATTTGTCTCCTCCAAATCAGATTTTCCCAAATACACTTTATGGTTAAGCGGTAACCTCACATTCGAATACAATCTGAGCTTCCTAGATTTAATGATTTAAAATAAACACAATAAACAACAATACCATGAATAAATTTGAAACATACTAATGAAATTTAAAATTAAAAAAAATATCACACCTAAAACTAATCACTATCGGGATTCCATGGGATACAAATACTCAGGAAGCATGCCACCTCATGTCATATCACCTCTCATCATACCACCTAATTGTCCCTATTTACCGACATCACTGATGAAACAAATTGTCCGTCATCACCCCAGCCTCCATCCATGATCATATAAAAATCTTGTATCCTACTGTAGTTCATAAAACATGCCATCATCATCCCCATCTAGAGTCCTTCATCATCAATTTATCACCATTGTCGCCAGAATCACCACATTCAAGAGGAAACACACAAAAACCAAGAGAACAAAAAACATAAATAACTCCATAAACATTGAAAAAGAAACCACCAATCAAAACTATCATTGATGTGACAGGATAGAAGATTCAATCACGACTCCATTCGTGCCCAGAACATTGATACACACCATCCCACACATAACAATGCATCTTTGTACCCTCACCCCATCTGCAACATTTGGAGGCATAAAAATACAAATTGTTATAGAAGGAAAAGAGTTAGCATGAAATTTTAATGAAAACATACAAAATATTGTTGAATCTAGAAACAGGCATAGAATGATTTAAATGACTTAAGATTTCTAGGAAACCAATCAACCTATGGAAAACCCCAAAAACTCATAGTATACATCCATATAGATAATAAATGGATGGGAGTGGAAAATTTGTAGGCCATATGATGGTATAGGGTGAATAGGGATCCAAAAGAAATCAAACATCTTCTTGACTTAAAAATGCTCTAAGAGAAAGTGTCACCATAACAAAATAATCACCGAAAATGTTGTCACCATCATTGAGGCGTAAAAATGATGTTAACATAGTTATACTATACATGAAAATCATCCTTACATAAAAATATAATCCTTCCAATATACAATTATCGATGAGGAAGATACTAGAAAGGGGAAAGGGGGTTGGGGATGGAGAGGCACCAATGAGAACAAAAACATCTCCTTCCACATTCCCTCCAAGGAGAACCCTAGGAAGAGAGGGAGGTAAAGAGTGAAGTAGATGTCACCTAAAAGCAATCTTATAACATAATCCCATTATATGCTTGAAAAAATATAAAAATAAAATTTTCTAAATACTTATTTCATGTTATAATTATTTAATTTTTATGCATGTTTCGATTCACCAGTTCTGTTATTTGTACATTGATTTTGGATTCCTAATATAGTTAATCTTAAATTTTTCTTATTTAAATTATTTAATCATAAAATACAAAATTATTATCATTTAAATAATTATCTATTTATAAATTAATTGCATCAGTTTATATATATGGTAATCATTATGTATGTGAGAGTGGTGTTTTCTCTTTTGGATGGATGGAACAAAGTAATGGTAAATTCTAATAAACAATTATATAATAATTATTATTCCATAATATATATATATATATATATATTCATTAAATATATCCTTTTTACCATGCATGTAAAGAGGAAATGAAAGAGGAAACAAAAAACATAGTCAAATTGGTAATCCACGCATACAATGTATTGACTATAATTTTCCAATGGATGGGAAGGAAATAAGTATAGACAGTTTTAAAATTATAAATGAATATTTATTTCCTAATTATCATATATAAACATTAAATAAATAATTATTACCATCCATGAACAATAGTTGTGTTAAATGATTCACATTGCTACGTGGATCGAGTAGTCCACACGTGTGGATGAATGATACAATCATTTAAGTGTGATTGGAAATATATGGATAAATAATATGAATTAATTATATGTAAATAAATTTATATGGGAGATATTCATGATATTATATTAATTTTTAGGAATAAATATCTGTATAAAAAAGATGTATTAAAAATATGATATGTTAAAAAAATTTACTTTTCTTCAAGATAAATTCAATGGGTCTCCTCTCATAGACCGAAAGGAATGACATTTTTGGGGAAAAGTACCTATAAAAATTATAAGGATGTTTATAATAGGATTTTTTAATGTTTTCTAGTGAAAAATTACTCATATCGGTGTGGAGAATGGAGGAATTTTTGTGTCCTTATATATTGAATGAAATGGCCCATTTTAAATTTCACATATGAGAAAAATATAATAACATATTTATCATTTTAAAGAGGATTAAATTGAATTTTTTTTAATATAATATAATTCAGTGTTTTAATAAATTAAAAAAGTTTTTGTTGGTTTCTATGGAATTTTGATCCCTATATTTTTTTATTAAAGCCCAAGTTAAATAATTTTATCAATGATCACAATAACAATTTTTTCAATAAAAATGGGTTATATATTTTCATTTAAGGAAAAAAATGACAATCAAATTTTCATTGAATGAAATATTGGACAAAATATCCTTGAAATTTTCTCTTTCATGTTTTTATTATATTTAAGTCATATAATAAAATATTATAAAACCTAAAATTTCATTAATGTAATTGTTAAAATTACCCATTTAGTTAGAAAATTAAGCTAAGAATATAGTAATATATTTCAAATAAAGGCACCTTAAAAACAAAAAATTCATAATAATACTCCATAAAATTCATGTTACAACAAAAATCATACTAAATTAATAATTTTAATACATTAAAAACCTTTTAGTAAATTTTTCAACAGCTGAACAAGCCGAGTGTTGGAATTTCATATGAATTTATGTTAATTATAAACTAGATAATGATTAAAAAAATTAAATTACAATAATAATAATTTATTTTGATTTAAAATAATCATTTATAACTGAAATTAAACACTTTTCCTTCCTAATGAAATACAATTTTTTTATTTAAATAAATGGGAGTGATATTTTTAGTTTTTATTCAATTAAAATAATAGATTTTAATTCCTAAAAAATGGAATAAAATTTGGATAAATTAATATCATGAATGAATATGGTCTACATTTTTTTCCAATAATATAAAACAATGTGGTAGAGTTATTTTTCCCATAGTTTTAAACATTTTTTTATTATATCACTCTTATAATTGTGAAAATATGTTCTCAAATGTCATTATTCAAAATGAAAAATAATAAGTGGACTATTTACAAAATATGGAACTATAAATTTAAAATACATATTACATTATTCAGGATTAAATTTATATAAGTGGAGGAACAAATTTTAATATGATTTCATAAAATGGAATGATTTCCATCTTTTCAAAAATTGTGTTCTTAATGAAAAAAATGAAATTAAACAAAAAATGATTAATAATAATTATTCTCATACAATTAATTATATTATTTATAATTAGAGGATAATTATATTAATTTAATATGAAATTAATAACATAATGGGACTTTAAATTACTTTATTTAATGTCAAAAATTAATGTTTGATAAAAACATGTATTTTTTCGATTCAAATATAAATAAATAATTTCATAAAAATTAGTAAAAATAGACATGAAATAATAATTACATTATCATTCTAAGAATTATATAAAATTCATATATTAAAATTTCTCCATATAGATGAAATAAATTTTAATTTTCAATAACCAAATGTATGAGAACTAATTTTAGAATAAAATATAATTTCTAAAGTTCAAATTGGTTTTAATTAAAATTTAGTATATATTTAGTATTAATGATAAATTAATTTTATTAAATTAAAAAACACGCACATATATATATGTTTCGTAATTCGGATTATCTCATTTATACCTTAGAATTTAACATATAGTTTATAATACATCACAATTCATTTTAATATCAGTGTTTTGTGTCAAAAACCCTTTTTAACAAGTTGAATTTATTATAAAATAGAAATATATTTTATAATATCTGTGATCTAAAATGATAACCTATTTAATTAATTTCACCTTTATCATATTCGTTATCATTTATATAAATTAGTGTATCATTACATTGTAATAAAATCTAATTTAGATTTTATCATTAAAACCAATTTCTATGTCAGTATAAGGAAGCATAGTATTTATTCATAATTTATTTATATACCCTTATATAAATCATTATACGAATCATATGTTTCCAAAAAAACTATGTTGAAATATAATATACTCAATAATAATATGATTCTATTTATATAAATTCCTCTTAATTGAGTGGAGGAAATCATTTACCATCATGCTAGAGAATACAAGATAATATATTGAATTGATTTAATTCCATTTAATAAGATGAATTTCATTATTTTGATGTAATTTGATTTATTCCATCTTCTATATCATCTATTGAACTAATAAAAAATATTGGATATAAAATTTTCTTGTATGACACAGTAAAATTATCATTTAGTAGATCATTATATTTATAATGTATAACAAGAAATTCCATTTTCCACTTTAAATTTAACAAATCTAAAATGTTTAGAACATTTATAAAATATAGTAAATTCTCATAATATTAAATAGTACATTTATCTATAAATCCTCAAGAATTATACCCAACATTTAACAAAAACAATTACATAAATTTTAAACATTATGAATCCACTAAAATATCTTCGATGTAATTCAAATTATAAAAATTAAATTTATTTGATAAAATATTATTCTAAGTTTAAATTATAATTAATATTAAACATAATTTAGTTACTCATAAATTATTTTTCAAGAATATTAATTACCTTGTCATATAATATTTAAAATATTCAAATTTATTCTTCAAAATTCCTAAATTACTTTAACTCGAAAATAATATCATAAATACATTCAAAATATAACAAAACCATTATAAATCTTTTACAAACCCATCTTAGGAAATAATATTTTAAATTACTTCAAAAAACATATGTATCCAAAATACTGAACTTCTCTAAAAATAACTATAATCACTTACACACCAAATAACTATTAAATCCCATTGTTAGATATAATATTAATCATCTATTCCAAACATGTAATAACCCTTAGATCGTAGTTAATTGTATTACCACGACATAAATTTTCATTTAATGGTAAATGTCATCAATAGATTTAATAATATTTTCATAAATTATAAAATCCTTATTCTACATATAATAATTTCTCCAAAATAATAATAAAATCATTGGTTCTATAACTATTAATGTCTCACAAAATAATATAATTCTCCTTAAAATATAATTACAAAAGAACTCAAATGTTGTGTCTATGAATGTGAACATATGTTGAACATTAGTTATTTAGGGCATGATGGTATCCATTACTCTTAATTTAACCTAAAATGAATGTATAACAATCCTTAATTTATCCAAATCCCTATATGAGGCCAACTATAATCACTATAGTATTAATATATTTATATTTCTTCATTTTAAATAATTATTTAATATTTTTAAAAAAGATACACGCACTTGGTTCAAAAAGTCTTAACTGCTTCATTGATGAGATATATAAAAAAGTTATATCAAGAAATATATTCATCATATCTAAGAAATGTATTCTCATCTTTTACACATCTTCAACATACCCTAATTGAAAACATTACTCATATTCAATAATAAGTAAACATAAAAAAATTGACCTCAAATTCTTAGTAAGGGTAAATAAAGAATATATCAATTAGATCTCATATGTCCGGATATTAATTAGGGTATGAGATCATGATAATTATATAACAATATCATACCTAATCATCTAGTGATATTAAATCATGAATCTGGGTATTGGGTCTTTTTATAACATAGTACAAAAATAATAATCATATGGAAACCAAAATTATCAATCAAGAGCCATAGAAACATATTAGAATAAATAAATAGATTTTTCTGGTAGGAACAATTTTCTCCATCCAAAGGAGCATAAAAAAATTATCATGGGATGATATACTGAAATTATGGGTATTATTTTCCTGGAAGATTAAATGAAGATAATAAGGATAAATCATGTGGATAGTATGATATTTCAATGGACACATGATCACAAGACCTTCATAAATTCATCAAAATAGGTCTTGCATTGCGCTTGATCTTCCTAAGATCATGTGAAGCCTCTTGGAAATACCTCTTTATCTTTTTAAGTATCTAAGACACTAATTGATCATGAGGAGGTTTTGGGGTAGTTTCCATTGTTCCATGTGATGTGTCAAATTAGTGGTTTCGTAAAAATCATACAAAATTCATGTAAAATTATGTTAATATATTTTAATGGAATAAGGAATTTTTAAGTCATTTATCTCTTTATGATACACTGAATTAGTCTAAACGACACCCTAGAAGCCCAACCCACATATCCACCATGTCATGTAAGATCACGTAGGCTTTTCCCCCAAATCATTTAATGGGTTTCAGACATCTCTAGTCAGTCATGCACTCCCCCTTTGGCTCCATAAGTCAAATAGAAGGGTTTTCCAGGAAATTTCTCTTGCATTACCATAATATTAATTATTGTTCGTCTGACACTTTATAGATGAATAGAGTTATTGTCTTCAAAAAAACACCCAAAACATCACGAGGTCCCTAAAACATGAAAAATAATTATGGAAATAAAAAGTTGAGATAATGATAGCTTCTTAATAAGGGAAGATATGATGATTTTATATGAATAATGTTTTAAACCTCACTTAATCATCATTGATCATATGAGGACCACTTAAAAATGTATATATTATGTGAGATTCCTTTTCATGTAATCTTGATATCATGAAGGCCCCATGAAAAATCCATTGATGTCTTGCAGAATACCCCATACAAGTGTTTTACAATCATGAGAATTCCTTCCAACAGGCAGTATGATCATGCATAGATTTCTAGATATGTCTTCCAGAGTATCTAGATGTTCACTCAAATGTCCAAATGGTTAGGTAAAGTCCCATTGATCGTAAAATTTCAAATAAACAGTGCATTTTTGGAAATTCTAGTGGTCACTTAATAATATGTGAGATCACCTAGATAACCTATAGAAGGATATCACAGAATAGCCTAAACTATGACCCTCCACCAAATCCAAGCAACATTTAAATGAAAAAAATAATCAATGTGGGTAAATATCTAGTGAAATGAGGACTATAAAACCTCCCCTCACAAAAAAATTGAAACTTTTTAGCATTTGAGGGATCTCTTTGCATCCACAACCGATCGCCGATGAGAGTGTAAGTGAGGATTTATCTATGCATCCAAAATTACGATCATAGAGGTTTTCAAAAATTTGGAATATATGGAACAACATATGTGATCACAAGGCATGTATAATCACTAAATGATATCATTGGAGATCATGGGAACACTTCTAGTGCATCAGTTCGATTATATGGAGGGAATCCCTCATGTCTGTTGGGTCATGTGATATCTACCATAACATAACAATGGATAAACCTAAGGCACCTAATAAATAAATTCTAGAATGTAGACTAAAATTATGGGAGTAATATATGATAAAAATATTAAATTCTCCTAATGTGATTACAATGACTTCCCGGATCAAGTGACTACATTGTGATTTGTCTCCCATAGCAATCAACACACCCTCGGCATGCTATTTGGTTCATGAAATTCCCTCTAGGAATTACACCATTGTTTTCAAAAGTCCTCTGAGTTTACTAGCTGATCCTTTTGATGGACTTAGACACATAATCCCAAATCATATGATCACATGCATAAATGTTTACTAGGTCTCATGATGAAACTAGGAAATGTAATCCAGATCATATGATACCATTCAAATGTTTCAACCAGATCATGTGAGACGCTACAAACATGTTAGCCAGATAATGTGAAATCCTTCAATAATGTAAGCTGGAACATCTAAAATCCATTGTACACATCTTCCTAGACTATATTATATTTTTTACAAGGAAAAAATTTCCTACATCACCCTCTAGACATGTCATATTTGATTATGTGATGATATTTATAAATGGAATTTGGTTTTTGTGATGTCTTCCAAACAAGTCAACTATATCATGATATTGAATCTAAGAATGTCCGCTGAGAAACCAGGAAATGTATAGACATCCTCATAAATTTCAGGATGAAAATAATTATATGTTAGGTACTCATTCAAGACATACCATGTAGACAAGAAATTTGTGCCAAGTAGACATCATAGGAAAACATAAACTTTTCAAGATAATAAAAAAGGTAAATAAAACTATTTAATATCCAATCAAATTAAATATGATAAATCTGCTTCTTAATATAATCAAAATTACTCGAACTCCATCATATGGTCCCACAATTTTCCCATACACATATAAGGGAATATTCAATGTGTAATCCCTGATAAGAGGAATGATATTACAGCACCGATATATTAGTAAAACCTTAGTGTCTAATCCTCGTTACGTTTAATAATATGACTACCTCCATATTTTATGTAATCCTATGTGTGTAAGAACCAATCAATACAAACTAAACAAACTATCACTAATATAGTAACTAAGATATGTAGGATGCCTTCATATGGGTAAAACTCAAATGGACGTCCACTTTAGTGTATGTCACCAATGTATATGACATTCCATCCATTATAAACCAGTATTCCCAATGGGATAATCATACTTAATCATTAATTAAGAGACTTTGAATTCAAATAAAATATGTGAATTGTGATTGTACTTATAATTGTTATTTATAGGACACCTTCCAGAGGATTGTGCCCCAAATTAAACACCTAAAGGGTTTTCTGATAACACAATCCCATCGTCAATATGTAGTGGTACTAATTACATTATATACCTTATTTCACACACAATTCAGGGATCATGTAGGATTAGGGATTTTAAAAGGTCATATAATTCACATTATGAATCTCCAAAATCCATGGGAACCTCAATGTTTAATCCATGATTAATGGCATGATATAACTTCCCCTAAATAAGGGAATCCACCTTAGGGCATGTCTAAATGGAATATTTTAACTATGATGACTTTGTTTCCAACAATAACCTTGATACGTAGGGGAACTTCTCAAGGACCTATCTTATATACCTGATGGATATATTACGTTATATATATCTTTTATTCATGACATTAAAATTCATGGGTTTAAAGAACTATGCATGTTTTCACCCATGTTATAAATAGGATTTGTGGAATAATTCATAATGGATCAATTCTATCCTCATTATATTGACCACCTCCCAAGAGGACAGGAAATTAGTGAGTCCTTAGTTATACCACTTCATTATAGAATTAGCTAACTAGCCTCTTGATCTTGGGGAATATATACCACTGCCTCTACACCTCGGAACTTCAATAACTGATAGGATTGATGACATGTCGACATCGGGAGAATACTACACCCAACATATTAGGTCAATAGTTGTTTTATCTCAATAACCATCACCAGGTTCATCATACCCCAATAGGAGCCTAGGGAAATCCATGGTAGTTCCAAATCAACCCTATCCCACTTTGTGTGGACTTTTATATCTCAATATCTTTCCTAGGAATCATCAAATCCTTGACGGAAATCATTTTATCATCAATAGTAGGGTCATCTAATTCCAGTTTTCACATCAATTAGCCCCCAGCGAGTAGTACTCGGGGAATATACATCATCATCATCACTAAAAATGGAAACCTTATTCTCTAGGTTAGTAGATAAATATCATTGGTAAGCATCCCATTAATTTTTCCATCAATAATAAAAACCATTATTATTTAGGGATCATTTAACAAACTTGACTGGAAATTCCCTCAAGGTCACTTCTGACAGGCCGTGGTGAGAGGAGAACATGGTTATGGAAAGTAAATCCCACTGATTCACATTCAAAAAAAATTCCTATATAGGCAATTGTTTGGGAAATTTCAATATCAAAAGTTCTAAAGAATCATCCACTTGTACTGAGTGTAATTGGAAAAATAACATTACATGATAATCCTATGTGAATGCCTTAACTATCAAAACAAATGATAGAATGGATAATGTTGATGATGTGAAGGGATGAAATACAAAAAATATACCATGAGGGGAGGATCTAGATGAAGCCATATAGGCAGCACATACCAAGAAACAGTGACCAAGTACTACTGATTGTTGAGCTCCCTACTCTAGGAAGAGAACAGTAGCAAGGATATATTGAAATAGGTTTTCATATACAACTTGTCACTCATATGAACTAACATTACATCCATGAAGTATCATTTTGAACAATTTATGATTAAGATACATAATCTCATACAACTCAATGTGGAGAAACACAAGGGAGTCATTCCTAGTGGGTATCATCAATAAAAATTGATGAATATTCTTCCTCCTATAGATAATTCATCTACAATAGTGGAATTTGAGCATCAGAAAGACTCCTCATCCAAGAATAATAACTACATAAATGATGTTGTAAAAATTATTGTGAATTACCCCCACTATTGTGATAGCCTCTCCCTAGTCAGGGTGATCATTCAATATTCTCACAAACTAAGAATCAAAATTAAATGAAAAGTGGGACACCACATAAAACCCATCATAGTTCTTGTAATCATGGTGAATCATAGATAATAGTACATTCATAAATTCTCAACACTATATTGTCCCCATATACATGAATTGATGATATGGAAAAGAGATTTACACCATTTCAATATATTGAAAATTCTTTTCATGATAATGTGCATGAAACTATTCCCTCACCCAAATTCATGAATTTTACATTCACAACTTTTGATAGTATGGGTGACATAGAAAAACAACTCACACACTTTATATCTCAATATAGTCTAACGATGGGCCCTCAAGATGAGTAAGAAGTGAACAAAATGAGTTGTTTTATAACAACTAAGATTGGGAAAGCCTTTTATTGGTACAATATCCTTCCTACAAATTTTTTTGCTTCATGGGAAGACCTTATTCATCAATTCCATTACTAATTCTGTTCAAAACTATGTAAAATAACAATTTTTGAGCAAAATAACTACATGAAATAAAGACTTGAGTGGGTGTTGGAATTCATATCTAGATGGAAGTATTTAACCTATTCAATCAAAATCTCACTATCATAGGGAAAATTTCTATAAAATTATGTTGAATGAATCCAAGAAGATCTATAGACACCTTTGATCCCCATGAAATATCTTGGACAATTATGTGAATAATCAAAAAAACAACACAACATTTCGAATATTCCATTCGGAAAGCTAGAGTTAAATCTCAATTCATGCACTAAAAAAAGGGGAATATTATTGACGAGAAGAATCTAAAATTGTGAACCTCAAACTAGGTGAATTTATCATTCAAGGACCTAGTAATTCCACAATGCTCCCATTTCCTCTTATCGAGTGTCAACAAAAACAATATCATCCACTACTAGAAGAAAATATAGATAAACTCACCCATGATTTAAAGAAAAGATGAATAAATCATACTACATCACAAAAGACCAATTCCATGGTTATTTATTTATAGTTAAGGACAATAAACTACTCCATTTTCCACAATCTAGGAAGTTAAATGAGGTCTACCTCAGTTAATCTCCCAACTACTACCGTTTTCATGGAATGGTGGTCCATAACTTCCAGGATTGTGTAATCTGGAAAAATTTCTTCAAGGTATGGTCATTTAGAAAAATATAATGTTTGATAACTACCATGATTATATTCCCTACATAACAATATTCCAATTTGAAGAAGAATGTGATTTGGTAAGAAATTTTCATCCAAGAATGGAATGTTGTTCAAGAATTGGTTGACTTGTATGAATAGTGACCGATCTCATGGAACCATGAGTGTAATTCTTCCCAGAACCATAATATTTTTGCCTCCTTGGGTGGTCTCCTCAAATATTACTCTGGATGGTCGATAAAACCATCAAACATAAAAAGATATTGAAGTAGAAGAGTCAATTTCACCTTTTATTTATGCTCAGACTCATACTTATTTTTTTCATACAACATCGGAAGCATGGTCACTCTCCCAACAAAAAAACCATCAACAAACAAAGATCACATATTTGGGAATTTAAATGTGGTGAAATTAGTTTATTCCTTCATCAATGATCAATATTCCACTAACTATGAGTTCTTAATTCCTCATCAGGGATCCAGAGGTCACATGTGTATGAGCTAAGGATACTCATTATGCTTATTTTGAAGAATCAAAGGCCCCCATTTAATGTCAATAATTTTCCCACCCAATGATATTATGAACTCCTTATAAAACTTTAAAGTATGGATTTTATGTTATTAATTTCATAAAAATATTAAAATGGTTCATCCGAGCATTTGATATTATGAAAATGGGTAAATAGTGTATTCTATATTATCACATACATTTCAGTATAATACCAAATATTTTTTAATCTAATCCAAAGTGTTATCAAATATAAATTTCAATGGGTGCACTTCCATTTTGGAAATAATGTTACTAATGATAGGGTGATGGTCAGAGAAATTTTTAACAAGAGTCACAGATTTCACATCCACCCACAAACCCAATGCACTAATGTTATCAAATAAGAGGTCTACGTTACATTACATAATACTATTTAATTGTTTCCTTTCTTTACTGTATTTATCTCTATATATGGTGACTACCACATGGTAATAATGATATACTAATTCCATAAATTTCCAATTGGATGTGGAAAATCTAGTATCCCAAATCATTCGCAGGGTTCCAAAAACCATAGTTAAATTACATGTGAGTACCCATGGAAATTAAATATCATATATATGATTTAAAATGTATTCATAGTTAGAAATTATCACATGAGTATTTTATAAAGTGTAAAAAAATGATGAATAAGTTTCTTCCTTCAGTAAAATGAATTTTCAGGGTCATCTATAGAATTTTTTTAACCATGTTGTGATTAATGACATTGTTTTAAACTAAAATATATCAGGTTTCTGTGCATTGTTTGTGTATTGACTCCAAAACTATTATAACCCATATAGTGTAAATCTTTATAATTTAAATATATTGAATGAGTCTTTGGATAAAAATACCAATCATTATGGGATGAATGATAGAACAAATATGTTAAGAGTTCTACTAATGGAATTGATTTATAGTGGTGGAAAATCCCATTGATAGGTAATAATTTCAAATTATGTTTGGATTTTGATTTATAGATACTTTAAGGTTACGTTATTGTGTCAGTAGATTCTTCATATCTTTGATTCCCTGTAGAATGCTACATTTAGGAGGATGTTTCTGATATGGTATATGATGCATCCTTAAAGGCCTTCCATGTCCCTTCTCTATAAGTTTTAGTATAATATATTACTATGTTCAGGATCACTTCTTTTATAAGAATATAATATAAAAATGTTTTATATTCCGAGGCCTTAAATTTTAAATAGAGGCTAATATTTTCTAAAACGTCATTTTATGTACTTCCTCCTTGTTTCTGATTAACTCAGGATGAAAACCAACATCTACTACTTTAATGGGACCAAAATTTACTTCGCATATCATGTTTCATGATATCTAAATCTAATATCCAAAACCATTATCCACATTGATTGGGGAAGGCTATAGAATTAGATTTAAGATTCCTTGATCATCCAATTCATGGGAGTATAAATCATCCTCTTACACCACCACACTTCACTCCTTACAAAAAATGGACTCATTTACTGATAATAATCCCATATTATCTTGATTTAATTTTTCACTAAATGTTGAGATTATATGAATATCAGGAGAAATCCCCTCAGTCATTCAGTTCATATTTTCCAATATTTTTTTAATTTAGAAAACTGACTCATGTTTAAATTACACAATCCCTTTCCCCTAAGAGAAAATTATGAATGATTTATGCTCATTTGAAATGTATTCCACTATAGAGGTATGTTCCCAACACTATGTATCTATTTTACGTGGTCAAGGGTTGGAATAATATCTCTTAAACGTTTTCAAATATCATTAAGTAATATAAATGTATCTATTTATCCATGATCTACTTCTATTATTTCCCAGAATCCATTTGTTAGGGGGGTCATTTTTCCTCGGCTCATTATTTTAAAAATTCATTCAGTTTAAACTGGATGTCCAAGAAGTAATAAACAACAAAAATTGTGGTATTGAATTATCATTGAAACTCTTTATCAATATTATTAAAATTATAAAATAATTTTATTATTTGATAGGTGTTTAAATTTTTCATCATCAACAAATAAACTAGAATAGTATAACAATATTCCTTTAATAGGGTTTTCATTAATTTTATTATAAAATCTAATAATATAGGAAATTTTATCTAGTATTTAATGATTAAAAAATCCAAAAATAATAAAATTAATCCTATAAATGATATTATAATTAATGGGTATAATTTTGTTTAGTTTAAAACTCATTTCAAAGGTAAATATCCAAAAAAAATGGGACTTTTCTTGTAGAAAATTGATTCCCATGTAAAAGGTCATTGTAACTCTTATTATAAAGCCATGAGTAAGTATTTTTTTTCCTTAATTGGGATGATCTTCCAATAAGATAACATAATTTGAATACATATATATAAAATCATAAAAAAGTAATATTGATTATATAACAGTTCAATTAATACTAGAATCGAATAGTACAAGATCCTATAGAAACATGGATACATAAGCGACATGTTCTTGAGTGAAATAAATTATCTCCCACTAATTTATTCAGAAAACGAACCATTATTAGGCATATATTACTTAATTCCTTCATTTATGACATGACTAAATGAATCATAATAAAGTATGAGCTCAGATTATAAGTAATGGTAAATAATGAAGATATTAGTGATGAATTAAAAATAACATGATAATAGTGGTACGATAACATGGCCATAAAATTTTAAAACCATATATTATATATCATTTTTAATGATATTGAATCATGCAATATATATTGGATGATTATAAAAATTTAATCATAAATAGATCAAATAACATGGTCCAAGATATGATTGCATTTTCATAGGAAATATGTTTTTGAAATAATCACATGTATATTAAATAATTAACTTAGTAGAAAATTCTTATTATGGAGACTATTATAGTGGATTGGGTTCAGTCCCCAAACCATCATAGAATTCAAGGATTACATCGAAGAATATCATATTGGAAATATTCCCTTATTGAACTAGGATCATTCCCAATTCTAGTCTAATTTATATCATTACATATTGATCATTTCCCAAGGCATTAGAGGGATATATAATCCATAACCACACATCATATATATATATAATGATAGAGATATGATCCAAAAGGCAACAAAAAATTCATTATTTTATAACCCATGAAAAATAAAGTGGATTTGTTAAAATTTCCTCATATAATTACCTAAGGAAAATATATGGGTTTAATTATATTTTAGAAACAAATAACCCATGGAAAATAAATAATTTTTATAAACATTTCATAAATTCATCATATCAAAACCCATGGAAAATAATTGGTATCATAAAAATTTTCTCATTATAATCGCAAACCATCAAGAGAAAAAATATGGATGGGGTCATTGGATATTGTCGATTGAATGACAAATGTAACATCAAATAATGCCACAATATATTAAAAATACCATTAGTGTATCACTAGGGTCATTTCATATGGAAATTACACTTTTCACTATGAAATCAGTTTGGTAATATCAAAATATTTATAAAAATTTGATGAAACGTTTTTCTTTCAAAATAAGAAACAAATAATTTGTAGGATAGTTTAACGAATTTATTGGTTATGGTAGTGTAAAACTACATTCAATTATTGTACATTAAAACAAATATTTCCTTCAAAATTTTGAAAAAAATGTTATAAATTTCTCATATATAAAATTACACATATCTTATTTTTATACAAAATTTTTAAATTAAAACATGGGTAAGAATTTATATAATATATCAAATATGGTTATTAGAAAATACCTGGATTTTTATCGAAATCATGGATATAGAATAAGAAGGATTTTCATCCCAAGAGAGAAATAATGTTGATTTTCATTAAAAAAATATTATTGTGTTCTATTGATTATATAATGGGAGTAAAAGAAAACTAAAATAATTTAATATAAAAAAAATTAACATAGGATAATAAAAATCATTATTTCTGTGAGAGATTGGTCACAACTGTTGATAATCAGTGGCTTAAATATAGAAAAATCGTAATAAACATTCTGATTATTATGTAAAACCATTAAAAATTTGATAAATATTGGATCATAAATCCCATGAAATATATAAACATAAAATGATTTATATATATATATATACATAATATTTATAATAAGTATCATAAATTACATTCATGTGTATTATATACGTCATATTATTCACAAAAGTGGTGACTATAGAATTTTTCTCACACAAACAAAACTAAGATAAAAATCAATCACATAATTTCCAAAATCATTTATATGTGTTTGAAAATACATTTAATAAATATATAATGATTATACATATATTACACAACTATAATTATATATATAATAAATTATTTCATTTACTTATTATCATTTATCACCCATTCATAAATAATTCTTAATTTAAATTATAGTTCACGGTGGTAATTACGTCGTATTTCATGTATGCCGTGTTCCCCTAATTTTTTTACTTTTACATTGATTATGGTTTTATAATTTCCATATTTTATTTCATGATAAAATATCATATATTTTTATTATACAAAATTTAGTTATCATCCATAAAATAATGAAATAAAAAATGAATTGCTCCATGGATTCGGTAGTCCACATGTACGCACTGAAACATTATAATTTTCTAATGGATTGGGGAGTAATATGGTATATGTGATACTATAATAATATAATTATAATTTTTTAAATTAAATATTTATATATTTAATAAATATTTATATCCATCTTCGAGAGACTGTGAGGGAAAATTAACTACATCAGTTCACATGGTGGTAGTCCACCAAACACAAGATGGATGGTTTCATTTCCCATTTGATGGAAGAGGATACTGATTTAGGTTATTTAATTAAAATATTAAAAAAATATACATATTTATTATAAATTTCCTATTACCTCATAATTATTATGTATATTTTAATAAGTTAGAAGAATGATTAAACAAAAACCTAATAGTTAAGAGCAATACCGCTTATTTGGAAAAACAATTTAGGATTATAGTTAAAGCATTCCTAGAATGGTGTTGTGATAATTTAAAGGACTATAGGTAATGGGGAATGATATAAGAATTGTATTTCATTGTTTATATTCTTATATAAATGGGACATTATGTGATAAGTGGATAAAATATGTGGTTCCCTTTTATAGTTGAGGTGAGTCGCACACTTTTAATTTTTCATGTTTTTAAAATATTGTAAAGTAACTCACATAGTAAATATGATAAAAAAATTTACCTTTCCTAGCCCATATAAAATATTAGGAGAATATGTTTCTATAAAATAGAAGTTATTCGAGTGTCCAGGTCATTTTAACACTTAACTTTTTAGTTTATACACTAGTAAATCTAATTTAATCTTAACCATATTAATATTTTTTAATGATTCTGATATTAATTATAACCAATAATAAATCTAATAATAGTACCTAATATTATATATTTTTATTCTAAATTTTTAATTCATTTCATAATATTAATTTTTATAATTATTGTAGTACAATTTAAAATTAAACCTGTAAGAGAAAAGAAAAAGTGGGTTTCCAAAGAAAAAAATTTCTCATGTATAATTTTTTATCATGTTTCAATATAAAAATCATTCCACTTAAATAAATTGGATTATAAAAAATTATTTATCCAATTTTAATTTTAAAACATTTTCAAAAATTAACCTTTAATAGGAAAATAAATAGAAATGATAATTTAATAAAAATCATTATTTTTCACTATTCATAAAAAAACTAACCTTTTGAAGATTTATCAAAAATGAACTGTAAGATAGTTTTGAAATTTTGATTTCAAAAAAATAATTTGATTTTTTTAATAATTTTTTTACATATGGAATACTTTAATTGGAAAATAATTTTTCAAAATTCGAATTGTCCTATTTTTAGAAAAATATAAATTTTTAAGAATGAAACTTGATTTATACTATTCATTTGACAATAAATAATATTAGATTAAAGAAAAAATACTATTAAATTCATTATATATAAATTAATTTAATATAATTATGAACTTTTGTAAAATATAACATATTAATATAACCTCCCAGTGCTCATATGTGGATAATAATTTTGAAAAACAACTCCTTTATTTTCATTAGGATTAGAGGTTCATTTAAATTTAATTTATACTAAATGAATTAATTTTATATTTTTTTAAACCATATGTCATTAGTAATTTAGATATTATTATTTATTAATTTTGATACAATTTCTATAAATAACCATTATATTAAAAAAATTATATTATATTACGGTTCTTCTAAAGATGGTGTTGTGTGTAATGCATGCTTTCAAATAAATTAAACCTATTTGAATAAAATATTTCATAATATCATATGGTGTAACATAATAAACTCCATAATGAAATGATTACCTTGAAATTCCATAACTATGATACCAATAATTAAATATACATTACTTCATCATATCATTAGGTTCCCATGTATCTTTTTCAAACTAGTGGATTCACTACAAAAAATTATATAGTTTTGTGGTATGGTTTCAATTTACATTATTTGAATGATCTATAATATGAATCTATATTTATTCAACAGTGATATCTTTCTCTATTGTATTAATTTTTAGTTCATTAAAAATGATTGGGCGGGAATGTCGTTCTTTTTAATAGATACATGATACACATCAAGGAAATTGTGGGTGTTCTTTGAAAGGGTGGAGTGATAAGATACCATTTCAATTCCACAAATATTATATACGTTTCCTTCATAATGAGGGATTAAAATTAACTTATTTCTAAATCATATAACCCAATACCATTGATAAATTAAATTAAGCATATTCAAAATAACATAAAATACCGGATCATGGTAATAGTTTTCAGAATAACGCTTTTATCAACTCTAAGATACATTATTCTATGGTTCATAGGTTTTAAATTTCTATGCATTTTCGTAATTTGTATCAGGCCAAAATAAACTTATTTCTACAACTTCAACCAAGAACAATTTTTTTCTTCACTTATTTCAAAAGTGTTCTTAATAAGGATCCATATTTAATCCATTTTAAATATATTATTGTAGAAAAGTTTAACTACAAAATAGTTTTTGATCCCAAAAAACATTTAAATAAATAAATAAAATATCCCAACGCATCATTAAGGGTTTTAATTCTTAACTCATTCTTTATATATATTTGGTGATGATAATTAATGTTGAAAATCATCTCTGTATCAAAGGAATTAAAAATACATCACTAGAACATTGAGGTAAACAATGATCTAGGTCAATTTCAATGGAATATAATAATAAATGAAACCATACAACATAGTTAATTTATTTTCTAAAATGATCTTCAATATATATTTTTACATTACGGAAATGAAGTGTTATGACATTGAATGCTTCTCAAATAAAACAAAAAAACCATTATGGAAGTTTGATGTTTTGTGGAATCAAAAATCACAAAGAATGGTTATGTTGTCCAATATCCATTATAGTATTGGTAATGGTTGTAAAATCTATACTAACTTATATCTATCAAATTTATCTTGTAATTTACATTGTACCAAGATACAACGTCTAGAATATCTTTCTCCATGTCGTCCCAACAAACATACTCTTTCAGATATCAATACATATTCATACTTGCAAGAGGTATAGAAAATGAATAACTATAATCTTCATCTAATAACTCCTTATTCAAATATTTTATTGATGATACACCAACATGTTTCCGGAACCTTATCATTCCATCATAATTTAAGGTTATAATCAATACAATTTCTCACCTTCGTCTATATTCAAATGTCTTATGTTTTCACCATTTTATTCATAACATAAATTTATAGCTAAGAATTCATTTTAGAAATATAATATTTATCCACATCCTTTATTATTTCTAGATGAATTGTTGACATATTTAGAAATAAATAATCTCTTGTGATCCTCATCATAGAAAAGACAAAATGATACGTTCAATAATGTATATTATCTACCTTGTTCTCTTTCCTAGGTTGGTAATGTATTTAGTGACCATAATCATTACTCATATACCAAACCATTCTATGATTTATATTCAAATATATTTTTTTATGAAAATATATATTATTCATTCATTTGAAGTTTATATGTAACAACATTTTCCATAAAGATAATGTATCAAATTCATTAATGAAATAATTAAAATAACTAAGTGTAAATAATTATTTGGGTAAAGTTTCTCCATATACATAAATTTTATTCAATTTAAAGGTATAAAAATATCATTATACATGATAATGAATCATGTTATCGTCATGGATTCATCACTCTATTTTACAAAGCTTTACCCACTAGTGGGTAATGTAAGTAGAGGTGTGCAGACAAAAATTTTCATTGGTTCCATGAAATTTTCCACACATTTATCCATCCAAATAAAAATCGACCCCATCATTGGTAACTATGTTAGTGGAGTACAAATCACTAATAAATTATCCAAAAACATTATAATATCTCAGAAAACAATGAAAACTATGGATCCCAATAACCATGGTTGTTTTAGGCCTTTTCATAATAAACATTTTCTATGAAAGATCCTCCGATTTACATCCACATGATATTATGTGACATACAAATGAATCTTTTGTGGCCAAAAATCATATTTTGTAAATTTTTAATCCAAATTATCCTTCCTCAGGGTATTCAATAAAATTATCATGTGAACTTCATGCTCTTACGTGGTATTTTTATATATAACAATATCTTTTACAATGACTAGTATAAACTAGCCATAGTAATCTATAAAGTCTATATATTTTTTAATAAATGATGATATTATATAAATTAATAAGAAAAAAATGGAATCACTATACATTAATATTTTCCATTCCATTTAGTATATTTTTTCATATGTACATCCACCTTCATGAACCTAATGTGATGATATACTAAATGAAGTTAAATCTTGGAAATGTATTTGGATATATGATGTTGATCATAAAAATAATCAATATTTTATATAATATAATTTTTATTTATAGTGATATAATTATGTTATTAATATTTATTACTGAGTTGCATTGAACCATCTTTGTTCATAAAAGAAATAACTAGTGAACCCCAAGAAGAAACACTTGGCTGAATGAATCCCTTGTCAATATTCACATGGATTTTCTTCTTCAATTGATAAAACTCAATTTCGTCAATTATATATGGAGTTATTGAAAAATGAGTAAAATATGACATAAACTCTATTCATAACTCAATTTCATGTTTTTTTGGACCACTATCATATATTCTTGTAATATATATGTAATCCCCAACATAGTATTCGTATCGTTGATGATAATTTCCCCCTAACAATATGAGAAAAACCTCACTTTTTAATAGGATTTATGATGTATAAAATATATTTGATTTATAAGGGAATTTCATATTTAATGTTGTGTTGTCATATTATCCAAGGTTAGTATGGAATGTGAAACATGACATACACTCCTTGTATATTTAATATAGGATTTATGTTTAGAAATCAAATCCATTCCTAATATAACATAAAATTCAACAAGAGTGTTGATAATTATAAATGAATGAATCAAATTAGAAACAACTTCAAAAAAATATTAATCATATACCTTAGAAGTAATAATCAATCCCATATAGGTTTTAATTTCTAATTCATCATCAAATTATTGTTGTTTCATTTTGATAACCTTATAAAAAATTTTAAATACAAAATAGTGGGTATATACATAGTCAAATAAAACATCCATAGTTCTAGAATGGATGGTAAGTGCACCTCTGAAAACACCATTATCATATGGCTCTTTATAATATTTTTCACATTATATTTTTCATTATCTATCAGTTTATGTGTTTTCAAACATTTTTCATTATCATTAAAATTTATATCTGAGAAATGTTTATCTTAATTTCTATACTCCACATATTTGAAACATTGGTGTTATATTAGTTCAATCCATGTGTATTTTCCTCTATTCACATTATTATATAACTTATTCATATCAAATCAACATTTTATTTCCCTATTAAAATCCATAATACATTTAAAACCTTTATATTTTCTATTAATAAAACATTAAATATGATTCCCTCCACACTTTATGAAAAAATTACTGATCTTATTATTTTTCGCATGGTTTTTATATTTTTCATTGAAATATATATTTCTTAATTAAACAATTATATTGATGGGTAGATCAAATCTCCATTTTCACATTGATATCACTTCGTGCTTTTTTATTCGTAGTTGTAAATGTTCCTATTGGGTATAACCGTTTAGATACATCATTTTATGCCATTAAATAATTGATCAACTATACTTTATCCTTGGATGATAAAACCAGAATCAGACATCCCATGTCTTGTAAAATTTTCCTCTTATGTTGCAACAGATTCCTTATCAATTTATATTATATGAAGGAAATAAATTTTAATTAAGAATAAAATTAACGTACATAATGAATGATACGATATTAAACTCAACAAAACACAATGAGTGAATTAAATAATATTTCCTTGTATTCATGGAAAGAGTCCTATTTTAATTGCTCTCCTTCTAAATGATAGGTAACCCAAAATATATTTTCATGCTCTAAAAATAAGATAATTGAAATGAAATTTTAAATGGTACGGATCCATTTCAAAACTAATACTTGATCATCAAATGCACTAAAAGGTGGATAGTTCTTATAAAGGTACATATAAAATGAAATTCCCTCCGTTTCTCATTTAGATTTAAGCTGGATTTATATCCTGAAACTTTTGGGTGATCAAAGTGTTGATATTTTTCATTGAATAATTTATAGAATTTTTTCTCCAAATAAATCCCATTTATTATTCCATTGAAAATATAATTAACATTATTACATTGGGTATCATTCATCGACAAAGAGTAGAATGAATAGTGTGAGAAATAATAATCATTGGGGGATAATACATAGTCATCAAAGATCATTTATTGGATTTCATAACCAAGACACGTTCATTTAAATATAAACCACTTAATAATAACCTATGTCATCTCGGATGATCATATATTCCAATCCTTTATTACAGAACTTAAACAAAATGTGAATTTACCTAAGAATATCCCTCGGGAGTATAAAAGTTGGTTTATAAAAAAGGAACATTGACCCTACACAATAACGATGGATAATATATACTCAAATAAGTCTTTTAATGTTTATTAAACCTATATTTATATTATCTAAAAGGAAATCCACTTGTTGTATTTAGAAATGGATTATTTTATAAGAAAACTTCCCTCCTTTTGTTATAATTATTTTGGATATTCTCTTATACTTATGATTATCCTAAGGGTTACCATTTATATTTTATCATCCTAGTTTCCAATAATTAATTAAACCAAGATCTCATGAAAATCATAATGCTCCATATTTTTCATAACATGATCTGGAATCATAGAATATTTGTATTAATTTCATAATAAAACAATCTATGGATGAATCCTAAAGTTCTAGGGATGTTGAAAACAAGATTATGTAAACATCTTTCTTAAAAGTGAACTAAAACATCTCTAACAGATTTATTTATAAATATAATTCTTCTTATATATATGATACTTAATACCTTTATTCATATCCAGGGAAATTTATACCTTACAAATGGTGAGCTCAGATTCTCAGTAATGGTAAATAAGGGAGATATCAATGATCACATAAACAGAACATGTTCATAAGGTATTAAGAACATATGTTTAAAATTTTAAAACCACAACATATATATCATAGATTATAATACTGGGTATTGTAAAAATTGTGAAATTTCCGAAGACATGAATCATAATGTGATAAAAAACATGATCAATGAGAGAGTGCAATTTTAATAAGTAATAAGATTGAGGAATACACATAAATATGTAAAATCATTAACATATTTTCTATTTATTACAATCATGGATATCATAGTGGATTAGGACGACTCCCAAAAATATGATAGTAGTCAGGGTCCAATTCAATGATCATAATAGTGGATTGTGTCATTAATATAACATGATTCACTCCCTATTCGAGTATTATTTATCTCTTCATATATCCTAATTTACCTATTTCATTGGTGGTCTATATAATTCTAGGCCCACATTTCACATAATGAGAATCATATAGATATGTTATAGAAGATAATAAAACATTAATCATATAATAAATTGGGAAAATTAAATGGGGTTCATAAACAATTATTCATGTCATTACTTCTGAAAAATGGATTCATAAATATTTTATTAATTAATTTTATAATAAAACATGAAGTGTTATTTGGTTCATAAAAATATTTTCATCATAATCACAAACAATCTAAAAATATAATAAGATAGTATGATTATATCATATCCCTTATTAAACATATTTAACATAAAATAATTTCATCATATAAGATAAATTCCATTAAACGATCGATTAGAAAATTTCCAAAATAATATATCATTTTCTCTTTGATATAACCAAAATACAATGAAAAAATTCCCCAAATATTAAGTAAAACATGTTCTTTGAAAATAAACATGAAAACAATATAGCTTAATATTTATGTAATTGAGTGGCCATGATGGAAGAAACTTCTTTTCATGCGGTGTATGATAAAATAATGGTTCCTTTTACATTTTCTGGTTAAAATGAATACGTACCTTGTTGGTCAAATTAAGAGTTTATTCCATTTAAATAATTTTTAAAAATGTATACATGGGTAATAATAAATTTAATAAATAAATTATGAATATTAAAAAACATTTTGTTTTTGTCTGAAAACATGGATATGATAAATGGATTTTATCTAATGATAGAAATAATGTTATTTTCCATTAACATTTTATCTCATTATATTGAGTAAGAAAATAATTTAAATTGAAAGGAAAAAAATTTAATTTCATTAAATTAAAAGTTGAAAATATAATTCATGTGTTTCTTGAGATATATACCATAATATTTCACCCTTGTAAACTTAATCATAAACAATATTGATAAAAAATGAGGTTGTAACCTATAACCCACACAATTATGTTAATAGTTGGGTAAAAATCCCTATGCAATAAATAACCTTTTGTGGAAATTTAATTCCAAATAATCATATTATTAAAAATCATAAAATAAATTCATGGTTATTATATAAACCAAATAAAATAATCATGTTGTGAATATAGCATGTCTCACGTCAATATAAATAAGACAAAAATACATTACCACTTCTTCAAATTCATTTTTAAAATGTTATAAACTATTATATATTATATATATCCGAAAACAACTATAATATATATCAGAGTATATATTAATTACTTATAAAAATTTATCATCCATTTATAGTTTCTTTTAAATTAATGTTCAAGTTAATAACTGCTTCCTTTTCATGTATGTTTTTGTTCCGTAGTTTTGGTTAATTTAAATTTATTTTTATAGAATAATATATAAAATTTTGAGAATGAAATAAATAAAATATATATTTATCATATATTTATTTATATATATCCAAAATAGTTATAAGGAGAAAATTTTATTACACCATTCATGGATACGGTGGGCGATACGTACACAAGATCACTGTGTTCATTTTTCGATGGTTGGAAAAACTTTAAGGAAAATAATAATTAAACTGAATACAATACAAATTTTATCATATAAATAATATAAATTCATCAAATCAATCATTATTACAATCCATGGAAATCAAAAATTAAAAATGAATCACAAATCTTGGTGGATTTTGTTTCCCAAACATACTCACGAGCGATGTTTTCACTTTCAAATAGATAGAAAAGTAATAAGGTATAAAACATATTATAGTTAAATAATTTAATTATTAAATACATATAATATATATAAATTAAATCCACCTTCATATCCAACATTGAGAGGTTGTGATAAAAAATGAATTACATCGGTTTCTCATGTGGTAGTCTACTATACACATGATCAATGGTTTTGTTTCCAAATTGAAGGAAGATGAGATGGATATTGGTTATCCCACTAGAATAAAAATAAATATATAGTTAATATATTATTATCAATAAATGGAATCAAGATATTGGTTATGGATTTAGGGAATATTTATTGATAGGAATTTTCTGAACCAAAATGATCTGAATGTGTGAACAGCAGAGGATAATTGGTTCTCTTTTATAATTGAGGTGAGTGAAACACTAGTAATTGTTAAATGTTATAAAATATTTTAAAGTAACATTCATGGAATATAGTCATAATATAGACCATTATAAACACTTATATTATACAATGTCAAAATATTTCAATAAAATATTAATTATACTAGTTTCTATGTCATTTTAACACTTATATTTTCAGATTAAAACCAGTTAAATCTGTTGAAAGCTTATCTAGAATAACATGTTTTTATTGTTTATACTATTAAATATGATAAAAATTTAAGAGGAAAATATTAAATAATATTAATGTTAATTATTAGTATTATTAAATCTATTTTACCTAATTTAGTTAAAATATGTTATAGAGTTTGTTTTAATATTTGTTCCACTATCATGCTGAAAAACGGCTTTCCAAAGAAAAAGTTTTCTTATGTATAAAATTTTTTTATATCCAAAATCAACATATAAATGATTCTAGTAACATAAATTTGATAATTAATAATGTAATTAATAAAATTAATTTTTTAAAACTATGTATAAAATGGATATTTAAAAATAAATTAAATAAAATGATAGTTTTAATAAAAATAAGATTTTTTACTATTATAAAAAATTATATACATTTGAGGCAATTATAAAAATTCATTGTAATATAATACTGAAAAAAAATTCTATAATTTTTTTCATTTTTTAAAATATATTCTAAAGAATTATAAAAAGATAATTATAATATAAGTGAAAACCAAATGATGAAACATCTTTTTAGAAATAAAACATTTTTTATACTAAAAGTATATTTATTCTTATCTATTGACCATCTAAAATGATAGATAAATGATAAATAATTTTTTTAATATATAATATAAAATTTTCCATTAAATAATTCATATATAGTGATAAATTACATTATTTTACATATATACACATTGCACATAGAAAAATATTTATCTTGGAACACATCTTCTTTATTTAAAATTGTTATTATTTTATTTCTATTTGGTTGATAAAAAAGGTATCTTTTAAAATTATTTAAATAGTTAATTTATCATAATTTATTTATTATTATTCATATTGGAAAATAAAATGACTAAGTGATAACTATAAAATTATATAATAATAATTTAATAGCTTATTATGGTTCGTTTAAACAAAATGTTCCATATAACACAATCTATTAAGGAAATTAAATTTATTTGAAACACTAATTTCATAAAATTTATAGGTGTTACAGTTATAGTTGTGAATACCCTAAATATGAGTTATTTCTAGGTTCAAATAATATATGTTTAAATTATTAGTCCATATTTCTAAAATAAGCTGGCCAACATGGGATAATTTATAGAAGTCAATCATCTCTTTGAATGAATCCCGAATAACCAAGATTTTAAATCATCCTTATTTATTTTTAGGGACATTCAACTCATTTGAAAATTTTATTATTGAGTTATTCTAGATTACAACACCATTCAAAAAAATACTCTTTGAATATTACTCTATTATTGGATTATGATTTTTGTGTCCACGATTTCTCTTAGGAAACATCAAAAAACCTTTTTTGGGTAAATTGTATCCTTCACCAAACATTGATTCATATTTTAAAATGAGTACTAGTTGTTTAAATATGATTCATAGGTAATTACCCATGGTAATAAACATAAAGGTAATCTATATATTATCTGTAACCAACTAAATAGATATTCATAATTAATTTTATTAAAAAAATCCATTTTGTCTATAAAATTATAGGAATCATTCTACAAATGTATATAATTTAATACTAATAAAATGTTTATCAAAATATTTCAAATAAATCTTCTTTAGATAAAACATTATTTTTTATTTGAATTTTGTTAAAAAAATTTAAATACATATATTTATCAATATCATTTATCTATATTTTAATTTATTCCTTGTCTGATATAATAAATAATTATTCCTTTTTTATTGATGTCAGATGAATCATAAGATATCAACTGTGTAATATTAATTTAAGAGGAATAAAATCAAAAATAACATGGTGCTACATTCTACCTCTAACCCCTTAATAATTCCACCCATTATGTTAATTTATTTTAAAGGAAAAATCTAAGGATACTTCTCCCATATTTCATCCCCATGTTCCCATGTAGTTGCCTAATATTTATGGTTTCCCCAAAAAACATTGAATAGGTGAGTTATCAAATTCCTATGAAATTTACCTCTTCATTAATTAATCTCCATTGGTTATTCCTCATATGAAATTTCATAATCTAATAGTAAAACCTCTAGGGTTTTAGTACTTTTAAATAATAAGTAATATATTTCAATAAAAATTATTGATGGAATACATCATTTACTTCAATGATGTTAAGTGGAAGCATAAAATTAAAATCTACTTTACTAAAATGATAAAGAATGTCACAAAGACAAATATATATTAGGATCATCCTCCCTTTCATTCTAATTAGGATGGCATTATTACGATGATTTTTTCATAGGAAAACCTTATGAAAAACATTTATCATTATATAACACTAAATAATGTCACCATAAATTGTTTTTTACTACTTTCCGCTATGTTGTTCTTCTCTGTGAATCATACATTCACTATAATTTCATAATCTAGTTTAGGTCTCAATTTACTATGTTATGATACTTCCTCTGAAAATTTTGGATTTATTAAAATATTTCAAAAGAAAACATCATAAGGATCTATCAAAAAGATGAATTGAATGTCAGTTTTTTTTTTAAAATTCAACCACGTTATTATATTGATCACAAATAATATAGAAATACATATAATGGTCTCTTAGTATATCTTTTATTATTTAAATATTCTTATTTAAATTACCATATTTCTAATAATGATTCTAATTGATAATGATCACCTCTATATTCAATGATTTTTTAACAATTAACTATATTTTAATGTTAACCATCATATATTAATTTGATTCAATATAGGGAGGCACTGTAGAAAATATTTCAACTTCCTTAATGTATATCCTCAAGAGGTGGTAAAGAGATAAATTTAATTTTATAGTAATGAATTGAACATTAATAATAAGTTGATAGCGTACAACCCAAAAGGAATTATGTACAATAGATATATTGGAGAGTTCAATAATAATATATATAGTGATGTTAGACCATTTTTATATTGGTATGGGTAATGATTACATCATCCCCATAGACATATAATGACCTATCATCGCTTACTCACATACCCAACAACAAGATACAGTATCTATATTATGTTATTTCATTTTTCCTTCCTATAAGAAATAATTGATAAATATATACACTTTTTTAACATCCAGGATTGATAGAGAATGATTCACTATATGTTCTATCCCACAACTCCTTCAAATATACTATTGCACACACAATTATAAAATTCATGAGTCTTATCATTCCATCAAGGTCTGAGATAATCTTTTTAATAATATTTACCTTTTTATTTAGTTACAAATAATTTATATCCATATTTTAATCATCACATGAATGGATATTTCCACATTTATTCAATCAAGAGAAAATACCTCACCTTGAAATAGGATTTCAAGGTCTATCCACTAAAAATCTAAAAACAATATATCTCTTTTAATACTCATCATGAATAAAGTTGAATTCTATTTCTCAATCAGAGAATAAAAAACTAAGATTTATTTCTAATGCTATTAATGGATGAAAAACTTATAATCATTAACGACCACAATATATCTATATTGGGGCATTATCCACTCTTTTTATGGGATTATATACTTCATTTGATTATGGATTGCATATATATCGCAATTTTCACCACTGACATAATGCCACTATATTTTCATGAAAAAATTATCACTTCTAACTATAAATCATAAGTAACATGAATTTTTATCATGAAACATCAATTGGGGAGAGGAATACATTTCTACCATGTAATTAGGTATTAGAACGCATCCCAATCCCTTCATTGACGAATAAAAAAAATCAGAAATCATTCTCTACATCATGATAGTGTATGTACATGTCTACTAACCAACCATCCCCTTAACTCCTTGTAATATTTTTCACATGGATCCTAGAAAAATAATCAGTGTTATTCAATTTTATACATCTATATAATTAATTTGTATTCATGGATAGTATCTAAACAATCCATGAAAACTATTGATATTAATAATCAATATTGATTCGGGACACTTTAATATAATTATCATATTTGAAGATTCCAATAATATAACCTCACTAGTAATTTAATGACTCACATAATAAGCATTTTATAGGAAAAAATAACATTTTCTAATATTATCATATTAATTATTCTTTATCATTGTCATTGACATAGACCACAAATGATCATTATGATCATAGTTTATCTATTTATATATGCCAATATAAGGTGTAAATATATATATATATATATAACTAATAAATTAAATATATCATGGATATATTCATTACAAAAATTTATATATTTGGGAAATTGGTAAATATGAAAATAATTGATATAATTTCATAGTGTAAAGACATCATATGAAAGGATTTTGTTAAAAGAACCCCATTTTTTGACCTGTAATTGATGTATCCATCTCAAAGGATAATCATTTAAATGATTTTAACACCACACAGTTGATGAAAAATGTTATCAATATTGGGTATAGCTTAATTTTTCTTTATGTTGAACTTTTTATATTACCAATAATTAATTAAAAGAAACATTGAACCATATTTAGTTTTGATAAAAATAAAAATTGGTGTCTGTGGTGACACACTAGGAATATCAATACTTCATCCAGAATCACATGATGTTTCTTCATCAATTCATCCAACTGAAAATTTCTATTATATATAGAGTCTTTAAAATAAGTGTGAAACCAGAAAAGAGTTTTATTGAGAGATCAATATCATGATTAATGGGATGAAAAAGAAACTATTAATATGATACATTTACATTTTCATATAAAATACACACATCTTCCTTTTCGATTTTCCCTCTAACTATTTGAGTTTGATATCCCTCTGGAGATGATAATGTATAGGTAATTTACATTAGATTCTTATATTTATCCTATCATAGATTTATGATCACAGGTTGATTTGAAAAATAAAATATGGATTCCCTACCTAGTAAATTTATATGGGATATATATATAGATAGATAGAATCCATTAACAAAATCACATCTAATTAAACTATATAAAAAAATAAATCATTTCCTGAAGATAATTATAATAAAAATTATCATAAAAGAGTTATATAATTGATATGAAATAATCATTTAATTTGGAATATTTATTTATTGTTAAATTGATAAAAAATTGATGTGTTCTAGGATACCCATTTAGAATTCTCCATATATAATATAGTTGTTATTACTTTAACAAAAATAATACATTAATGGTTCAAGAGTAAATGAGTGTTGTACCTTTCAATAAATCATTCTCATGAAACTCATTAGAAATTGTGATAGTATTGTCATTCCCATTATCTATTAGATAAAGAAGAAGATGACATCAATTATAATCATTAACACTTTTTTTGGTTAATTTATTCGGATAACTCACATACTTCATAAAATTTATGCATTGGTGTGTGCGTGGTGAGTTGTGTTGATAATTATTTTTACCTATATTTACATTACATTCATTTTCATCATGACCTTCTATTTTTCACATAAATCATTTTCTTATTACATGGTGAAAATTCCAACCGTGATTTTTCCCATATTATTAGCATGAATGAAAATATACGGTCATTATTTCCTGAGTAATATTAAATTCGTTTCACAAAAATATTATCATTCCCATCTTGTATAAAAAAAATAGATATTTATAGGAATCTCCAATCTCTATTTACAACATTAGTTCTCATAAACATATTTCACAATATCTACAAATGCCTTTTGTATCTAATTCCTTTTATATGTTTATTGGTATGATTTTAAATAATCAACATATTTTTCTTCCTGGGAAAATGATAAAACCATATTAATTATAAATATATTTTAGATATAATATATTTATATTAGTAACCTTAACAAGATCAAGATATTAAATTGGATGAACATAACTCGGAAAAGGATACAACCAATTCTCCCCCACCCCCTCTAGATGACAAATCTGACCAAAGGAATATTTCATATGTGAGTAAAAAACACCATCCCTCCAACAATAAACTTAATACTTTTCTTATACAATTTAATAAATTCTTAACTCATTTCATTCTGGTAAGACAATGGAGGACCACAATGTGGGTTTGAAACTAATGCATTAACAATGTCTCTCGAAGATTCCATAATTCTTTCTTGAAAATTTTGAACAACTAACCGATTTTATTTTTGATAAAAAAAAATATAGCAATATTTCTAAAATAAAATACATGAGGGTCCATTGTGGATAAATGTAATGATTATGTAATCAACATTGGTAAATACTTAAAAATAATGACACATGGTAAACATTCAATGTAAATGAATATCATAAAATAGTGTGAATATTTTTAGAATGCAATGCTTCGAGATAATGGAAGGTATGCTATTTATAAATAGTTTGGGGAGTAAAACACAAAAATGGATCCCAAGTTACCATTTCTCGGATTATCTATGTTTTCATTTATTTAGACAGTATTTATCTTATCTAATTTAAATTTTTTTTTCCATATCTATAATTTAAACAACTATTATCTATCATGCTATCATGATTGTGAGAGGTAAAACCTATGATCAAACCAAGATAAATACAAATTGTTCAAAATCCCTGATTTAATTTAATCTCATTTCTACACATTAGTAATAATGAACATGAGGTATCTATGGTTTTAGTTAGGTAATAAAATAACACATTTAACCTTCTCTCAAATAATCAAAATCACACACATTCACTTTTATTGTACTTGAACTAATGGAATATTACTGATCTTATTCCCGAGTCTTGAGTGAACATTTGATAAAAGTACGATACGAGAATGAGGGAAGAATACTTGATTTATTTTTATCCGTCCATCTATTCTTAATGATCAAGATTGGTAGTCAAAATAGGGATTCTGAGGGACAAATATCTCTCAAACATTTGAATAGTGAGCGTAGTTATATATATAATGGGGAATAACTAGTGAGTTAAAATAGGGGATGTGATGGTCAAAAGATAGTGAATTGTTTAACATGACGTCCTATAGTGATCCCCATATTATAAAATTCTATTATCATTATATATATGCATGTTCATTTTCATAATATTAAATCCACCTAACATGAAAACCACTCCCATTAGTTATATTTAATTTTTTGGAAAAAAAAACAAAAAACAATACAATAAAATTGAATACACTTAATTTATTATAAATACCACCTACATAGATTATATGGGTCAGACACAATGAATCATTAGGAGATCTATAATTTTTAGTGATTTTAGTCCCAACAAATGGATATTAACATTTTCTCTAGTTATATTGACTTAATTTTCAGGATAACATGTTTTATCTTTTTTCTAACATATCTCTTATAGCTCTTAAACAGGGATAATGGTTGAAATTTATATAACACAAGTCATATAATAAAATAAATTGAAAAAAAATGAACTAATCTTCTATATTGATCAACTTCTTTCTCATTAGAAATCAAATATTAGAATAAATGAGTATAAGTGGTCTCAATGTTTTATTTTTGACCCCTTTATGGATAAAACTCCCCATTGTTCCTTTTTTAATATGTTTGACACATTTAATATTTTAACCATTAATGAGTATAATAATTGTATATAATATATTCGTACATTAATTTATACAGACTATTTTGATAATGGTGTATCATCCTTCAAAACAATAAGCAATTGACATCGTTAAACCTAATATATAATGCTTTTATCAACATGAACATAAAAGGAGTTATAATTTTAAAATTAATTTTAAATAGAATAACTCCATCAATCAATTAGTTCATAAAAACCCTATTATTTTAGAAAATATATATGTTAAAAAATCTATTTTATATAATAATTGAATAATAAATTATATTTAATCCCAATGAAAAATATAATATTTTTACAATACATATTTATGTAATCAAGTATAGTTATCCAAACACCTTTTATATTACATGTTTTCTCATTAAATTTTATATCTTCTCCATAAAACATATTATTTTCTATGATAATGTTTTGAACACCCATCATGTGTGATAAAAACAATTTTCTAATATCAAAGATATATCTTCTTTAAAATAAATACAAGGTACAAACAAAAAACATGATATTATTTGTAAAATATTTTTGATTTTCATATTTTCAAGACCGCATTTAAATTAAATATATAATGAATAATAATAATCTACAATTAAATTATTATTTCATATAGATTACATCTTTTTCATTTTTCATTAGGATACTCCAAATAATAATACACAAGCACATTCATCTATACATTCTATTTTTGAACTTACATGGAACATTATTGTTGACTTTACATTGACTAAAAAATGTTATTTATTGTTATAGATTTTAATTATACCATAACTTGAGAGAATATTATCGATACAGTCCAATATACATTTAATTACACTAATCATTTATTATAGGAGTGTTGTTATACATAGAAAAATGTCTTTTAGTTGTTAGATATTCTATGCACATTACTAACATCCCTTTACAGGATAATTTTATTATATGATCCTTTATCTTAAATATATTTACAAAAAATTCCAGATAGATTTAATGTCATTTTATATAATATTTTAACATTCCATTATACTAATAAAATAAAAATTCTTGTAATTTTTCACTCTATTGTGAATCAATAAATTTCTTATGTTGACTATTTTACTAAGGGGGTTTGTATCCTTAATAAAAAAGACATTATCATCAAATGTTTCATGATTTTAATAGGTTTAAAAACAACTCAATAGTAAATGTATCCATGTATTTATTCTAAAAAAAATTTAAATTCTAAAAAAACCTAAAATTGTTTTCCAATAGTTGAACATTAAATATATAATATTGATCTATATTTCAATTACCATTAATTGTAGTTTTTTTATCCCTAAATAAATGAATAAATTAACGTAACTCATTTCATTATCATCATATTCAACTAAATATTTTCTAATAATTGGTCACAAAAATATTAATTTTTATCCCTTTAATTTTTTTAAATGGTACCTCTTTTATGAAATTAACATTGAACTTCTATAACTACCCTCTTCTCATTCCATATTCCTCAAAAATGAAATCAATTCTCTCAATGGTATTGTTCTATATGTCTATATAATCAAATTATCAACATTGATTAAATGAAGATATCTATTTTTATAATTTCACCTCCTTGAACTTGTTATCTCCATTTTCAATTATTTAAATTTTATATTATATATAATATAATTTTCATCATCCCATATTATTTTTTAGATCATTATTAATTAGAGAATATAATATGGATTTTATTACATATCCATCATACTCAATATTTTCCATATAAAACTAAAACATTAATATATAAACATTCAATAAATCGAATACAATATAAATAATATCTTACATTTGAATTTTATTTAAATGAATACATTAAATCATACACATCATATATATATTTAAATTCTCTTCATGTAATATCTGGATTCCTATAAAATTTTCATCTTTTTAATTCTATATTAAAAAATTAATTTCAATAGATTTTTAAATGTGAATTATGGATATGATATAAATTATTAGTTAAATATTAATAAGGATTAAATATGAGAAATATGGGTGATTATAGTGAAACATACTCTTCTACATAGATATTACATCTTTATAGTTTAATATTCATTGCATAAAATTATGATCTACACGAGAACCATGAATGTTTATTATCATTAGGGAGTATATAATTTAACTTCTTCTTGGATGAATAATATTAAACATCGCATTTTAATTTTATTCCACATAGTAATCTTGTTAGAAAAACCCTAATTAAAACATCTATCGATATCCTAAGAAATGAAAAAAAAGGAATGTGGAGCTCATATGCTTAGTAATGTTAAAAAATGGTGATATCAAGGATAACATAAGGAAACATGCACATACAGGTATGAAAAATTAGCTTAGAATTTGAAATAAATAAGTTCCGTATCAAATATGGTAATGTTGGGTAAAGAAATAGTTATTAGAGTTTTATAAGACATTAATCATAATGTAATAAAATAACATGATCGATGTGAGAATTAGATAAACAAGGTAATAATGCACAAATATATTTTTATGACATTATAGACATGTATAAATTGAAAAACAAACACTCATTAGGTTATGCAAATAAAATTAAGACCTCCTATTAAATTATTTACATGACTATATGACCACCAATAAGCAAACAAACATGATAAATACCTAGTCTATGAAAAAATTATTGATATAAAAACATGGTCAACAAATAAAATTTTGAGCATGAAATAATGTTCACACATGACATATTAATCTCATTTTTATCCATCTTCACCCAAATTATTAGAGGAAAATATAAATATATTACCAAAAATCACTTATTCATAATCTATTCATTTTTTTGTAAAATCATTATAAATCATTCATCATATGTCTTATTGTATGGATATGAAAAATGGTTCAGAAAAATTTCATCGTATCAATAATAAAGAATTTTTCAATGTAATAAAGATTATGTAATTTGATCGTATCCATATAAATGAATTAATAACATCAATTAATTACATCATATTTTAAAATATCGTTAATAAGTGACAGGGTATATTTATTGTGAGAAATACCTCTTTAACATTTAAATAACATCACTAAAATCCCAAAAAATTCCAAAATATTATGGGAAATATTATACACTAAAATAACCATAAAATTGTTTAATTGAATCACCAATTCATTTTAAATTAATGTTTGGGGAAAAATTTTCATTTCATTTACACTAAAACTAATGTTCCATTTATATATTCTTTAATAAATAAAAATTAATTCATTCAAAAAGATATAATAAGATTAATTTTAAAAAAAATTAAACTGTTAAATATGAGTGAAAATCTATTTAAAAAATAATATGATATATGTAGATACATTCATGAAAAAAATGATTCTTGTACAAGGATGAAAAAAGACTTTTGACTGAAAATATTAATATTTTTCATATTCCCTTAAAAATATTCTATCGGTCTCTTGAGTTTTTAAAGTATGGAAAATGAAATGAAGAAAATAATTCATCAAAAATAGGGATTTAATAAGAAATATTATGATATTTGTTATTGGATGATCAAGAAATTTCAATATAATAATCTTAATAATTAAAAAAATTTATAAGTAAATTTATTGTAAAATAAAAAACCACATCGCTTTGGTTACATATGAATTGTAAGGCTAGGGAATGAATGAATTCATATGAAAAAATAAATATTGGGAGAATTTGGAGAATAATTATATTACACGTAATATGGGTTGTAAAAAACACATTAAAATAAATAGGTCTATAAAATCAAACACATCTCAACAAAAAAATATTGAGAGACTAAACCCTTATCACATTGTTCGTATCTGAATCAAAACATCAGGAATGATAAAACTATGTATATATTTTAAAATCCATATATTTACAAATTAATAATAATAAAATTTATTCATTTTTAGTATATACAACACAAAAACCAAAACATCACTTCAATATGGAATATGTTTGAATGAAATAAAACTATGATGAGAGACCCTTATCTATAGTATAAATTACATTGAAAGTGATAAACCTCGCTTATAATAAATTTAAATTTATTAAATTATAAATTAGAGTCCTGTGAAATATATAATTTCTTAACAGAATAGGGTATAATGTTTTAATACACATTTATTAATAACTAATTGTTATAATAATTATTTGTGGGTGTTCACAATATGGTTTTCAAGAGAATTTAAAATTTCTAATTATGGTCCTTGTAGTTGACCAATGGTTCATAATCAATATAATTGTAAACCATATATAAATTTCATATATATTCATTATATTTATAAATTTTTATTCATTTATAAAATTAAAGGAATGAATAATCATTTACACCATTCATAGAGAAGGTATCTCATATATGCGTGTGAACATTCCTTATTGTTTTTATGTAGAGAAATAAATAAATGAAATTAATTATTTAAACTTATATAAGTGTTATTATATAATTTATTAAATATGTATTTAATAAATATGTCTTCATTAAAAAATATGTAAACCAAAAATGAATGACAAATCATATCTCTTAATGGAGGTCGTAGACCACATATATTCTTGAGTAGTCTTAAAATTCTCTGATGGAATCAATGGTTAGTTAGTGGATAAAATATTATAAATAGATAATCATAACTATGTAGTGAATATTATATATAAATATTAAACGCATCATAATAACCATCCATCAAATATTGAGATGTAAAATGAATTGTATCGCTATGTTGGGATGGTAAGTCCTATGTACACAAGAGACATACATTCACATCCTTCATTATGGAAATAATGGTGAATAAAGTTGGATTCATAATACTATAAAAAATAAAATTTCACTATATTTGGGATAATGATTTTATTATTTTATGAATATTTTTCATGTATTTGAATGATCTATTAAAAGAATAAAATTTAATGGGGTCGGGTATGTAAATTACCACTTTTTTAGTAGGAATCCTTTAAATCCAATCACAGGGACCATTGGAATTGTATATCAAAAAGGCTAAACCTATAAATTATTTATATGGATGATGGGAAGATATTTTGTTAGGGTTTTGTTCTGATAAAAATATCAATGTATGAAAATAACTTAAAGGATGGATGTAATTTTAAATGTGAGTGTAGGGTCACACAAGGAATTTGATAAAATATTAATATTTAGTAAATACATTCTGCTGAAAAATGGTTATAAATGGATAGATATTCTTTTATATAATCTGATTTGATTTATATCCCACAATACAATAATTTTTTATAAGTTAATGTGGTGTTTTAAACCTTATATTATTTCTTAACCCAAATGTAAGAAAAATTATTCTATAATCAACGTAACAACTTTTTCATTATCAAAGGGTTATATTTCACCTATAGATTATAAATTAATTTATAATTGGCCATTTGATGTAATTTTTCACTATATATGATCGAACATGACCACTTTTAATATTTTTATGTATTTTAAATATTTTAACAAAATATTATTTTCATTAAATAGCATTAATTTTAATTTTGGATTTTTTATACTATTTTGACATTAAAAAAAGCAGGAATATTATTTACTTAAAATATAATCCATTTAAACATCTCTAATATGTCATATTAAATTTAAAATATTCATGTACCCCAATAATTATTGAAAATAATTGACTTTTTATGTATTCTAATTATATATTTTACTTGTCAATTAGTTGATTAAATATTATGCTTGTATAAAGAAAGCACATATGGTATATTGTGTGTAACTAAAAATAAAAAATTTACCATGATAAAAAATTTAAATCATTTATTAAATGATAACATATAACTGATCCAAAAATATTTTTATCCTTATGGAAAAATTATATATATATTAAAATAAGGATTTTGACATTTTTTATTAAATTAATATTAATTTCAAGTGAAATGAATAATGGAACCAAGTGTGTAATGTACCAACCTGAGTCTACTAGACAGATCACAAAAAGTGGTTTTCCATATGGTGTGATTATACAATGATATTGAAAAAAGTTTTGAAAATAACCATACATCCAGAGTACACAGCCGATGAAAGAGCTACAACAAGACAAACACAACCCATGAAAAATAGGCTAAAACAAACAAATTGAAAATCCAAGACCAAAAATTATCTATATAACCAAATGATACCTCCATACCATCCCACAATGATATAGGTTTATGGAAAGAGAACCAAACATGCTACATGAGGCCCTTCCCTTTTCTTGTGTCCTGAGGAATACGTTCTAAAACTACCCAAAGGATATAGTTGGATTTGAGAATACAACACTGTATGATAACACCAATGAGTCTATTAAAGTTCTAATACCATGAAGAAACAAGGTTTATCTTTAAAAATACATTTTATAAATTATTTTAAAAAAACTTTTTTTTACTTTTCATTTATTTTCCATCAATGAATACTATATTCACCAAATCAAATAATATGATATTTTTAAAATAAATAAAGTAAAATAGAATCATGATAATATATACAAGAAATATTCCTTCACGTGATAAACTGGGTATAAAAAACACACCATTTGGGGTCTACTATATATGAATAAAAATTAGACATTAATGAACCCTAAAATAGGCATATAACGAATATATATTTATACCATAGAATTTTGATATCACAAAAGAAACCCCTTGTGGTACCAAAAAAACTAGGGTTATCTATTTTTATTTCCCAATGTATTCAAGGTTTCTAATGTGACAATTTTTTTCAAAACAATTTCCAAAACCATTGTTAAATATAATTAAAAGCCCTTTTCATAAATTAAAATCCAATATAGATAAAAACCAAATTGTGTCATAATGAATAAATATAAAAAATAGAAATTGTAACAATGTCATAGATCTACCATCCCCAATAATTATAGAAACTTATATGCCTCCGAAAATGAAGATAAATAAAACACTAATCATCTATCATAAGATGTGACCTAATAAGTATCTTCAAAGGATTTATAAAATTAAATTCAATCGTATTTTAGAAACACAACCCCCACAATCACCATTTCTATGACTAAAGGAAAAAAGTTGAATTAGAAAGACCACTTAACCAGAGAGATGTTCTACAACATCCTTTATGATAAATCATGGAAATAGTGATCAAAAATGAGAATAGATCCCAAAAATATCCTAGTAGATCTCTTGGGTCACGTGAGGGAAGCATTGGATTAAATTAATAATAGTTTGGTCATGCAGTTTGTTTAAAACTGCTACATGTGAGAATTTCACACCATTAATCTGTTTCAATATATGAAATCCATTGACAAAAAGATACACAAAATGACATGTGACCTCATATTATAAATATTGATTGTGATTGATTTAATATGTGTTCCGAGTTTATAGAGTGTAAATAATTAATACATAGAACCAATTCACTATATCTTCCTAGAACGTAATACATTATGTTTAACCAGGGCATGTAAATTATCACATCCCACATGGGACACATGGTGTCATCTGCATAGCACAATCTTTTATTTTAACCCATTACTAGTTTGAATGATTCTATTAGGTATTGATTCGATCATTTTTCTATAGGTATCATATTTACATAATTTATGTCACTTCATTCCCAAGGATAACAACAAAAAAACTTTTTACACATTTATACCAAGACACTATTAATTTATCAAATGAAAATCCTTGAACATATGGTTGTTTACCCACACAAAGGATATCCATTAATATGAGGCCTATAATGAAAAAAAACAAATATAAAACCAAAAAACAAAGTGAATGTCCTATGTAAGAAAATACTTTGTTATATAATCACCACCATAAACACCTTATATCCCAAAAATGTCTCAATATCTTGGACTGAAAAAATGTAAAGGCCTCTCTTACCTCGTAGAAAAATCCCACTAACATGTATCAAGGCTATCCATTCCTTAATTCCACAAAAAACCAAAACAAAATGTAATCGTGTTACCACACAACAAATTCTATCTATGATCTATACTATGAGATAGTTTCTCAACAATTGTGATGTCAGGAACAAGATAAACATCCTCCAGTCAAATCATATGGGAAGGATTCCTTTGATAACTCCTTAGATGGATGACTATGACCATATTAGTCATGGAAGTAAAACTAAATGGATTGTATATTAGATTGGGAACAATTCCTTGTAATCCATCAGTATCACAGGGTCACACAAACCTCAATGTTTTTTATCCTGGTTACACAATAGATGATGTCCCAAGAGAGGTGAAAATATATGGATGAATTGATCACCAATTGCATACTCTAGTAGAATTATATATTAGTTCACATAATATTATTGATGAATCTTTGCCATGATGAAAATCTACTTTATCAACTACACCCTCACCATCATATAATGAACTAGACTCAGCCCAACCATTGTCCTCACTCTTTGCACTTATAAATAGAAAGGACATATACAAGGATTCCCCTAATAATCCTGGCATAGAAACATCTATATCAAGACTATTTTTAAATGAAAATTTGAATAAATGATAATTATTTTCACACAAAATACAAAAATCAGACACCTAATAATAGAGTACATATTCATTAACCTAGATATTTCTCTCTTTTTCATCCCACATCAGATGATATGTTGTGCTCAATTTCAACTACTTACCCATATCCTCTTGAATGCCTTTCCCAATCCTAGATGTGAACATGATTCCCTGTCACATATAAATCCACAGGGAACCCAAATATATCTCCCAATATCATAGAGATATGTGTCTCATGTTGGTCCACGTTCTTCGTCTCTTTAATAAGTTGAAAATGCATTTTATTTTTTAGTCGATCGATTTTCACCCAAATTGATACATTTGAACTAGGATTTAGTTATAAAATAATTAAAAAATATATGTAATTATAATAGAATTTACATAATATAATTGGAAAGGGATATTAAAATCTAATAATACTAATATGTTCTTCCATAATTATATGAAAATTAAGACACCACAATGAAAAATATACAATCAACCTTATCAATCCTAGACACACAAAAATCATAAATAATGATACATCTTTATAGTACCATTGTGTAAGAACCAACAAGAATAGGGTCACTATCCATAAAATATTACCTTCGGAAAATTGGAACAACCATTCAATTATTGAATCTACAAGGTCCACTAGGAGACCAAGAATACTCAGCAATGGTGTCTACATTATAGAAGGATTTTTCTGAAATGTCCAGCACTTTTGGTAATACATATTCTTGAGATGAACCCACTCATAAAATGATGAGTCTGCCTTAATAAATGAAATAAATACTATCCCACCAGTGTATTAAATTCCCAATCTCATATTATAAAAAAACAATCAATGATATCTCTTAGTCTCATACATTTAATATATCTGTTAATAATTTTATACCCAGTGCCTTACAATCCATATTACATTTTATAAGAATATGTGACATATCAAAATGAAAATTTGAGTGATACTATAACCACCATCACTATCATAAGTTCCAAACCATCTGAGTGAAAATGTTCCTTCAGATTTTATGAACAGAGTATACCATATATTGTTTTCTATAGCGGTTGTATCACCGTGTTCTGAGTTCATGCATAACCAATTATAACTCTAGATTATGGGTAGGGTTGTTTTTCTCTAGATTTTGTTATTATACAGTGACATTGGCTACCACCTATCTCCCATACATCCAGACACACCATAAAACCATTCTAGAAGGATCATTGAAAACATAATCACCCAAACCTCATTTTCAAAGAATATAAAATGGTGATGAATTTAAACAAACCATCATTAACAACAAAAAATATCTCACAATTTTTAGTTCACTCATACTTTAAGACCCTAAATATAAATGTTGTTATTAGTGATGAATGATTTGAAAACTCTAAAAATTTAGTCTATTATAACCAACAAACCCAATAAATATTTAGACCCAAAATGAGTTTACAGGCCCCTCCCATGACATAATTTCGTATACCTTATCAAAATATAATATTCCTCCCCTATCTGATGTAGAATACCAAAAAAAATATTACGTATTCATTCTAAAACTGAAAATTTGAAATCATATGATACATATGATGTTCTCCAACAGTTAAAATAATGACATCCAAATGGAAAATGTAAACCTTCTCTAACATGGATTAAAATAAAATATCATATATGAGAACAAAAATAAATGATTGAACTAACCGATGTGTGATGTAGTTCATTAATGAAATAAACAACATTGGATAGTAAGTTACTCTGAATGGGATAACAAACAACTCAAAATACCCATAAAACCTACTAAACTCAATATTATGTATATCCTAATTTTGGAATCTCACCTTGGGGGACCTTAATCATGGTTCAATGTTTGAAAAAAAATCATCTCCTTTAAGCTTATCAAAGATATTATCAAACTAGGTTACAGGATATTTGTTCTTTATGGTCACCTTAATAAACTTTTGATGTTCAATAAATACTTTGAGACTTTTTTCATCCTTCTTATCAAGTAATATAGGTGACACCCATACTGACATAAGGGGATGAATAAATACCATATTCTTGATATATCCAAGATAGATAATATATTCTATTAAATTAGATGGTTCCCTTTGATAAGATGTAATAAAATGAGAATCATGCTAGTGAGTTGGTCAACAGAGATTGTATCTTTTATTTAAATATGGATCCTATAAAATTCCTTAGAAACCACCTATGTGTATATATAGTGATCTATATATGTCTGAATCCATTTATAAGTCTCAACGTCATTGTGAATCATATATGAAAATTAGCATGAGATTACCCCAACATAAGGAATATCATTCCCAACCCATTCGGATCTACAGTCCATCCCACCCTGAAAATAATGGGTGACCCAATCCAAAGATAATAACTGATCATGACAAAGATAAAAGTATATATGAGAATTAAAATTATTCATCCAATACATTTATATAATCACATCATATCTGTAATGATCGAGTAATAATAATTCCCACTCCACCTCCTAGTGGTCTATCATCACCCGACACAATGGATATATGAATCCTTATTCGTACCTCGTTCCCAAATCCATGAAATTATACAAAAAATAAGAAAAAATATTGTAAAATAATCCCAATAGGTAAATAAAATTGAAATTATAAAATAATTAGTATAACCTACATTTAACCAATATATCACCATAGAATACGGAATAAACATCATACATCTAACAATTGATTTCCTAGCTTTAGATTTCACTAGTGCATACTCTACTACATATATATTTCTCCTCTCAGCTCCTCTGTATTCTTTCATAGCCACATGATTATCCCCATTCAATAAGTTTAAGAATAATCACCCTTTGAAATGTAGGTTTTTACGTATGAGCCCTTGGTGAATGTGGATCCAACCACACTCCCTTGGATCATTGTATCACAAAAATTAGGCATATCGATAGACTTCCCACAAGTGGAATATCTATAGGTAAAATCTGTAAAAGTATTCTTGGAATGATCAGGGAACCCGCACTTATAAAAACTAATCATCTATTATCTAGTTGAAGCCACCAAAATTGTTCATGAAGAAGACTAGCTACAATTTTACTACCTTTAATATATATAAGATACACCCTCAAAAATGATAATACCAACTAAATAATATCCTAAACTAGTGTTTCCATCTATGTATTCCATGATCAACACTAAATTATCAAATACCTAAAATAGTCAGTGGGAATATGAGAATACAATCAACTAAATATCCATCCTCAATCCTAACTCAATTCTTTAAGCCTTTAGGTTCTCATTAGTGACAATATTTGGTGCTATATTCACCAAATCAACAAAATGGGTTGAATAATCTAGAATAATATGCTCACCTCTCTCCATGTTCAGAAAATACATGGACTTATTCACATGGAACATCTTAGGGTAAAATATTTGATTAAGTATTTTCTTGAATGATGCCCATGTAAGATTATCATGCAACATTCCATTCCCAATATCCTCCCATCAACTAATCCCCATCTCCTCAAGAATATAAATGAGAAAACCTTCCATTGATTCCTTAGTAGACATTAGAAAGTTTAATATCCTCTCAATATACTCATGTATCTCAATATATTCCTATGGATATTTATCCCAATAGATTATGGATGGATGTTTCTTAGTGAAATTAGTTACATGATCCACCACACATCTAGGATTCCAAATACCCACATGACCCAGAGTATGAATTATGTAGATTATATCTCCAACCCAAGAAGGATCTATTGGAGGTTGCACTAATGGATATTTTCTCATAGCATCCTTACTTGGATTCAGAAGATATATTATAAGAATAATTTTCTAAAACCATTAGTAGAAAATCCATTTATTAATGAGAAGATTCCAAAATCATAGGACTATCATCATTTATTGATATCAATTCCTTATAATAGAGGGAAATTAAATAAATTATGAATTATGCGGATGCAATATGAATATTTATGAAAATAATAGTTCCATTTATATAAACTTATGATAAATTTAATTCAAATGAAATAAAACAACAACTCTCAAACCTTGTAAAATTTGCTTGACCCCCCATGGAATACCAAGATCAGACTAGGAACAGAGTTTCATTGATTCTCCACACACTTTCTACACGAATCATGAATAAACAAACTTCTCTCTACCCAAGACATGAAACCTAACTCTGTAATTTTTTACTTTATTTAGGATAAGGATCCCTCTTATACCAATTTATAATGAAACAACTCCGGTCATCTAGAAAATTCACTTATGTTGGGCCACAAAATGATGAGTTAAAAAAGGATAATAGAAAAATGTGATAAATATAACCGAAAAATACTAACAATGAGAGTATGAAGTATAATATAGAGATATAAAAATATTTATTCAACCCAATCCAAAGAGAATAAACCAAAAAATTATGACAACACAAATCCTTCATGTCTCCATGTGACCAATAATCACCTCTTGACCATCCTATTACAAAGGAAATTGAAGACAATAGATTCTGGCATTCAACATGATTTTGTTCCCTCTTTCAGAGTCCAAAATACATATTATACAAATATCCAATGAAAAAAATATAGTGTGTACATAGATAATTCTAGGATAAAACTGTAGAATATAAACATGTTTCAATATCATGATTTCATATATTATATATTTAAATCAAAAATCCAACTTATAACAAATATACACAAATTAAAAATATGTAAACAATTTATTTGATTTATATAAATGCATACCATATTCACCAAATAAGGAAACATATAACATATAATTGAAATGTAGGAAAAATATACATGTGAGAAAAATTCCTTGAAATATTCTATCATGTGATGAATCAGGAATAAAATACAAATAATTCCACTTGGAATCCTTCTTATGGGAATACATAATAGACACAAAAGTTTATAAAAAAATATAAATAGTAATGATATCGATTCCTTACACCATTTATAAATATCACAAAGTTAATCCACAATGTCTCCAAAAAAAGTATGGTTACATATATTTATTTCATGATTCAACGATGGATCCCAATGTTTTAGGATTTTTATAAACCATTTCCCAAACCTTGCTCACATTTAATTAAAAATATTTTATTTTCAAAATAAATTTTGATGAAAATTGAGTAGTAAATAATGAAATATTACAAATATTGAATTATATAATCATGTATAGATCCACCAACCATATGTATAATAGAAAAAAATATACCTTTTATAATGGAGATCATTAAACCATATATCATACAACAAAAGATAAGGCCTAACATTAAACTTCAAAATATTGATAAAAAACCAATCAATGGAAAATATAAAATAGAAGTTGATCTAAATGCACTAATGTATCCAAATATAAGGATGAATTAGAGATACCATTTAAATAGAGATATGAACCAACCAAATCACAATGATCATTCATAGGTTGACTGATATGGTTGGAGAATATATCCCCAAAATCATTCGGGAGAGCTCTAAAATGATACACCAAAAAATTAGTTTCCTTACACTGAAAATCAAATTTTTGATTAATTCACAATGTGAACGTGATTCGCATCATGTAAAAATTTAAAACAATGATAAAATTAATGACATATTTCTAAAAAATGAAACATGATGTGTAAACCTTTAAAATCTAATAACCTTCCAAGACCTACATAGGACTCACAACATATATATCATAATAGATTCACATTGTGTAGCCCATTTACATTGTGGATGTTTTTAGTAGGCAGTGCTCCACTATGTTTTTGGTAGGAATCATCTATATGAGAGTTATGTTTCCCTTGTCCCAAGGATAAAATCCTAAATCCATTTAAAAATTCCATCAACTATACTTTAATTAAGAAACACACATATATCTATTTTTCATTTTCCTTTATAAAGATCCACATTTTATCGAGAATCCCCACATGCACCCAGAAAAAATGGGATCTAGAATATAAAAGATAAGGCGTAAATAAATAAAGATAAATGCATGTAAAAAAGTGTCTATATATTCATAAAATATAAATAAATTGATGAAATCCCCCCAATTACAAGGATAAGGTTAATTTTTAGAATGAATTTATGTCTTTATCTCATGGTTTTTATAGTATTTTACATATTTTACCCTTAAGAAGGTGAAAATTATTTAAATGGTTATTATTCATAATGAAACCTGTAAAAGGGTTTTATTTACCAAATTTTTACCATCAAATTAAATATTTGGAATCAATTTTTCAAGGCCCAATTTTAAGAAGTGTATTAAATTAATTTTAGACAATAACATGAAACGTAATAAAAAAATGTTATCTAAAAAATAACATTTTAAATACAATTTTTATATTAAAAAAACCAAAATAATGATTTAATGGAACCTATGTGGATTATTGATCATATAAAATTACAACTTTCACTTTTATACCATTTAAAAAAATTAATTTGTAAATTATTTGAATAATAAATATTTTTCAATTAAAAAATAAGAATTTATAGAATTTTAAAAAAATTTAAAAATTCAAAATACATCACATTGTGAAAATTTTTATATTTTTTATCACAATTGAAGTACATTTTTTCAAATAAAATATATTTGTGTTTCAAATTTATATTATATTATTTTCACATAAAAATAAATAAAAACTTACTTTAAATTAAAATGATTTTTTTATGAATAAATTGAAAATGAAAATAATAGAGCACTTACTTCAGAAGCATTAATACACTTGATGGTATTGAGTATTTAGTTTATATATTTATATTTTGTATTTCATTAAATCATATTTATACCATGTGAATCAATCTTATATGTCATGAAACTAATAAAATAAAAATATTTAAATATTCATTTAAGCTCAGTGTTATGTGTTCTGGACCATATCAAACATATTATTATTTTAAAATGTTGAGGTGTTACACAATCCCATCATTGAATAAATTTAATTTTTATAATTTGATATTATTCTTTTTAATCAATTGTCTTATATTTAAAAAATCATTTCATTACAAAACACACATTTTAAAAAGTGTTACAAAATAATAATTTATAAAATTGAGAATGTGAAATACCATTTTCATCCATAATAAAACAAAAATAGGTTTCCAAATAGGATAAAATTAGTCAAATGTTTAAAAATGGGCAATGAGAAAAAAAATATTCAAATAATAATATAGTGTAATAGTTAAAATTGATCAAAATAAATTTACCGATCATGAGAATGTTAACAACCACACAATCATATATTATTGAGTTGTGTAAAAGAAAATAAAATCATGGAAAATAATCCTTATTGGATAATTTTAGAAAAAAAATTATTTCAATGTGTGATGGAATTATTTTATTATCAAGATAAATATCATAAGTAAATAATCATACTTGACATGTATAATTACATACATTAATCAATTTCCAACACAATATTATCTTTTATTCAATCAAATATCAATAAAGAATATATTTTCATTCTTGAAGAATTAAAATCAACTCCTTTTTGATCACATAATCCAAAACGGATACCTAGATCTAAATTATATCCCTTAACAGTAAAAAATTGTTTAGAAAAAATTTTATAAACATTCATGTAAAGTAAAAATCGACATCACTCAAAATTTATACAATAACAGTAATTGTTTGACATGGATCAATTAGTAAATAAATAACCATACATCCCAAATTACCTCAATAACCAAAACATTAAACAAATTACCTCCTATATTATATAATTCCTTTTAGTTTACATCCTCTAAAATATATTTGGGTTGTTCCCAAATAACATATTTTGAAAAATCACATGTTAAATATTAGGGGTTATAGGTACCATAAAAATGGAAATATGTACCATTATAAAAGACAACATAATCATATAATTTATTGATCATCTCCAATATATCACAAAAAAAAATTAAGAACTAACATAATTTGTAAACCTTATTTTTAGGATAAATTCGATCAAAATAATTACTATATAAATAATTCACTATTCAATAATGAAGATTATTTATATAAAACAATGCAATAGAACATATTTAAAATTACATAAAATCATATACAAACTCGAATGGTTAATTAAATTTAAATATTATAAACTTCTGAAAACTAGTAATATATTGAAATTACCTCAAAATTAAAAAACTTAAAACCATAATATATTATGATGACGCCATTGAACATATGATAACCCTTGAAATTATAAACCAATGATGGTTTCGATAACTCAAATTTTGACATTAAAATAAATTTTATTTGAAAAGATTATATAATCCTTATTATAATTTTTTTTAATAAAAATCATCATAGAACACCTATGTAAATTTTTAATAAAAACATTAATTGATTTCATGGTCACAAATACTATTAAATTTAAATCATCAATTTAAATCATCTCATTATTTCCATAATTTATTATTCAAGTTACCACTAAATCACTTGTATTGGTAATCAGTACCTTTAAATATATGTTTCAAAATAATTAATTAAAATATAATCTCGAATAATCATTAAATTTTTAATGATGTTTATATATATTAGAAAACTAACTAACACTATTTCAAAAAAATCAAAATTACCAATATATAAAAACATCGATCTTTTTACATTAATTATTGGTCGGGAATATGTGATTCCTTGGTCTGGGTGTTAATACTTGGATTTGGGAATTGGCTGGGACAATTCCAAAAATCCCCCTACATGAGACAATGAACTATAAATGGTATGTCGGGATTATATGAATCTCCATGTATTGAACTCATAATTTTTTCCATAGAAATTACAATACCAACGATCTTTATTTCAATACAAAAAACATCATCCTATTTGTTTAAGACAATACCTTGATTCCATCCTCCCATATTCTAAACATGTAGAAAGATGAATATTCTTTTCTCCATAGTCATAAAGAATATAAATACTTCTCCAAGTAGGTTTGTATTTGAACTCACTAAATAAAACAATTAATTATATAATTGGATAGATTATTAGGAATAATCACATGATTTCTATTTCCAACAATATCTTAATATGAATTCCCATAAGTAAAATCATTTTATTATCCATTAGTGTCAATATGGATCCTCTGGGTTCCCAACATTAAATAAAAATATTATAGTGTGACTAAAATCGGTAGAGTTGGTAATCATAAAAAATAAATTACGATGTTCAAATCAAAAGATGTTCTTTATAATCTAGGAAACATTATATTTATCCAGTGTCATCCTTGTTCATCTTAATTTTAAATTGATCAGATTTGTTTTTATAAATTCCCTACTTAAATATTTTCATTATAACATGTGGAAAGTAATGTTACTAGATATTAAGCTCAAATTCTCTATAAGGGTAAACATGGGGGTAAAAATGACTACATAATCATAAAATGAGCATAAGGTTGTGAAAACATGATCTTATCATTTGAATACCATACCCTGCATATCTTAGATCATAATATTTAGTCATTTAATAAATCATGCTAGTTCATAAGAATTTGATCATAAATGATATAAAGAAAATTATCATTTATAGTATAACATAGACATACGAATGTGGAAAAAACAAATTATTTTAACACTGTGTACATGTATAAATTGACGATTGTCCATTGATTAATGTAAGGACATGATATCAAACCCTTACATAAATTATATATAGAAAATATAAGTTATTTAAAACTATTATAGACTAGAAAAGCAGGGATATACATGATCATATGGGAAAAAACCATGTCCCTTCTGAATATAATTGTTGTGAGAACCAGGAACACAAATGGATTTGTTTAATTAAAATCAGGTAATATAGAATGTTTATCTCATGAGTTATCCAGCTCTACCCAATTCATTTAATTGAAATATAATTATGGTCCCATACATAAAATAATCAGAATCCATTCATATGAGTCATTCAGGATAATAAATCATTAATTATATTTCATTGCCCTTATAAAGGGAGAATGGTGCATAAACATTTTATCATCATAATAATAAACCATCAAAATACATAATAATGATAGAATTGTTTGATCGTATGAAAATTAATACATAAATAACATAAAATGATGTCATAATAGAGGAAAATTCTATTATAATATCACATATAATATGTCTTGAGAAGAATAACATTTAATCTTTCAAATCAAATCTCTAAAATAATAAATTTACGAAAATATTACTGGATAAATTATCATTCAAAAATACTATGGAATCCTATAAAGGATTATTTAAATCATTTAATATACATGATGGGGGTAATTTGTTTTCATTCCATATATATATTAAAATAATTGTTTCTTTCTCATTTTTTGTTAAAAATAATAGTAGGTTGTTGTGAATCTAGAAAGATTATTAATTTTTTTAAAATGTCATTAATTATTGAAAATTAACTTAAAAAATAATATGTGTATAGAAAAAACATTTTTGAATTTTTTTTTTGAAAAAATATACATTTAAGGTAAAATATGTTTGACTTGAAAAATATAAATAATTTTGCTTGTTCCTTAATAAAAAAATAGTTTACATCTTTAGTACCTAATTAGACGAAAATAAAATTTATACTTTTATTTTCCAGAATTAAAAACTGGTGAAGAATGATCATGAGATTTTATAGAGTATTATCCTAATGTATCATTTTGACAAACATAATTATAAATAATCCAGATATAAAATTAGAATGTATCATTGAACCCTTAATGAGTTGGTATCATTTGACTTGTAAGACATGTGATAAAATAAAATAAAATTAAACAATATGTATCATGATAAAAAATCTAATCATGATATAACATGGAAAAGGGAAATATATACATCTCATAATCATCAATAGTTGTATAACATGAAACATGTCTAGATGAAACAACAATGAGAAGAAGAGGCTTTATCTCTTTGTTAATATCTAAATCAAATCCCATTTAAAAAGGGAACCCTTGTAAGTGTTTTTAAATAACCATTTTTTATATTATAGGTCTGATAAAATTAATTCATGTGTATTACATTCAAAAAAATGGTGAATATTTCACATGTCTCTCAAAAATTAAATTCAGAGAGATCATGTTACATTGAGTTAAAATTTCTTTGAAACAACAATATCCTCTTATATAATATTTGAAATTTGTTATAATTATATAACATAGTCATTAAATAATTCTAATATATTATATGATCCCCTGATAACATTTTAAATCCCATTTATTAATAAATATTTATTATAATTATCAATTTTGTTTGTTCACTGTTTTATTTATCATGGGAATTTTGGATTAGTAGTTCCATTACTATTATTTTATATTGATTCAATTATACAAATAATTTTATTAATTTTATTAATATCATATATATTCATTATATATATATATAAACCCACCCATAAGTTTCATAGATATAAAAATTAAGTACACCATTCGTGGAGATAGTAGGTCGTTTGTTGGCATGAATGTTATATTCACATTCCAATGGATCGAGATAAAATAGATAATAATAAATCTTTACATATTAACTATTATATAATATATAAAATATATCATTTCAATAAATCTATAGTTATAACCGTCCAAGTAAATATTTATTGAAAAAAAATCATATCACATCACAGAGGTGGTAATCCTCACATACACATGTGTAACCCTACTAGATTCCTTTAACATTGAATGTAAAAAAGGTAGATATGATTGTATAATTAAAAATGAATAATTCTTTCATAAAAATAACATATAATCATTAAAATAATCCTAACAACCATCCAAGATGTTTGGAAATTGAAAATTAATTGTATTTCAACATGGATACTGTAATCAATATGTTTTCCTTAGAGACACATTCATTACATATTTGATTAATAAGTTAATTAATAAATGAGGTTTCATTACCATAGTAAAATTTAATTGTTTTTTTAACATAATTTATTATTTTATAAATAATATCATTAATTTATAGGATGTAAATTAATAAATAAATTTAAAGAGCATAAGTAATAAAATTTCATCTACACCCTTGGGCCTCTTTTAGATCCCTTCTTACAGACATTTAAAAAAAATAAAATTATGAGAAACTCAAAATAATTTATATGGTAGTCTATAAAGAATTTGGTTGTGTTTTTTATCTATCTATAAGACTAAAACTATGTAAATAATTTAATGTAGGGGTGCTATTCAAATGTGAAGGTAGGTGAACTTTTAGAATTTACTAAAATATTAAAATATAATGAATTATTAATCTAGAAAACCAATTTCTAATGACCATATATTTTAATATATTGTTATATGTGTCTAAAATAACATAAATCAACAAAAATTTTAGAATATTAAACTATGTATTAAACCTTATATTATTTTATTTACCCTTTGGTCATCCAATTTTATCTTTAACAGTGTTAACAAATATGTCTATAATATTGGTCATAATATCACAAAAAATTTAAATATTTCTTCAAAAAAATCCATGGGAAAAAATTGGATACCTTATATTATCCACCTTGTCATATGTCATGATTTTAGTAATTATTAACAACATAATACATAATGTATCATTAATATCATTATTGGTGCTGTTAATATAATTTGACATTAATGAAAATATGACATAGATTAAATTTCAACATAATCATTTTTTCATATCCACAATATGTATTATTTATCAAAAAAAGTCGTATAATTAAATAATTCAAGAAATTAAATGTATTTGTTTTTTTTTATTTTATTTAATTTATGTTTTATTTAATATAATGTATTCTCTACTGGAATTGTCCAAAATTAATGTATTTATATTATAACTAATGATTAAAAATAAACATCCAAGATAAAAAAACTCATTCATATTTAAAATGATAATTCATATTTGATCCTAAACTCAATTTAACCTAATGGTAAACAATTATAGATTAAAATATTTAGACTTTGATATTAGTTTTTTACTATTTTCTTAAATTATTGAAAAATAATATATTAAATAAAAATAGAACAATGTAGTTATATATCCAAGAATTTGATGTCCATTGGAAAAAATCATACAATTGGAATAAGGTAAGTGTTGGATTTATTTTTAGACACTATCTCACGTTTAAACCATTATTTTATATTTTACCCTAACCGAGGTGATAAATGTTTATAATGGTAATTATTTATAATGGTAAAAAATAAAATGGCACTATTTTAAAAAATTTGATATCCTAATTCAATATATTTAATAAATTTATCCATGTAAACTTTTTATACTTTTCTAAAAATAATTTTTCATATAATCACATTGTTCAATGTTAAAGAATGTTTTATGAAAAATATGTTTTAATTATACACATATTTTTCTATAAAATTCAACCATAAAAACGATTCGAAAAAAACATTACAAGATTATTTATAACATAATATAATATAATGGATGTTACATTAAAAATATTTGATAATAATATTGTACTTTGGATATCCATTCAATCAGAAATACATTTTCTTATAAATATAAGTAATTTTTACTATTCAATTTTTTTTTAGAAAAATATGAATGATTCAATCAATGATAATTTTAAAATTTTAATTTAAATACTCAATTTAAATATAATAACTGTTGAATAATTTAATTATATTATTTTCTCTCAAAAATTCTATAAGTCATATTTTTAGGGAAAATGAAATTATGACAAAAAAATGATCACACTAACAATTGATTACATATTTACCAAGAATTAATCAATAAATTTTTATTGTATATTTCATTTATATAAATATTATAAATTTTTTAATCCAATTCATAAACTCTAATTCAATTGTCCATGTTATGATTATAAAACAATAATAATATTTCCTTGATAGTTTAAACCTGGTGTTGCATGTTATATATGCCTTCAAACAAAATGTTCATTTAAAATTATATTGTGTTATAGGGATAATAATTAATGATTATACATATATATATATAATTTAAGAATAAATTAACTTATTTTAAATTTCATTAATATGATCTTTATTATCACAGAAATTTAATAATGCATGAATCTATAAATTAGTAGTAGTGATTTCCCAATTTTTAGTTCTCAATGTGTATAGTTTATAATTGGTGTATTTTTATTTTTATCCCATTTTACATGATTTTAATTATTTTTATCGAGTATAAATTTATTAGAAAATATTTATTCTAATACAATTATAACTTGAGGATTAGTAGTTTGAGTGATAATTTAATGATATAAATGATGGAATGGTACTAGTTTTTTATAATAAGGATTATTAACTGATTATTATTTTTTAAATTATTATAAATATTTTATTTATTATTCCATTTATTCCATAGGGTATAATATCATTAATTTTCTTCATTAAATATTATTATTTAATCCCAACTATTCTTATTCTCTAAATTTTTTCAAAAACTATGTAAAACATCATGCATGGACCTCATCTCTTTTTATCCTTATTTAAAATCAACTTTTAACTCTTTATTGTTCTTAGGAATACTATGAATAATTAATTTGTATTAATCCTAACTTCATTCTTAACAGATATAATTTATCATCATTTAACTCAATATGATTTAATAAAGTTATTTATTCATTTGAATTCCCAAATAAATTCTTAATAATTAAAAATATATAACGATAATTATATAAATAATTTTTTGTTGATATAAATATCATAGTTTATAATTTTAAAAATCATATCCCCCATAGACACATGTCGAGAAATCCATATCACCATTTTTTATTGTCTATATCACTATTTTTCTCCCATCAAAAGTTTTATTTCACACATATATGACATGATAAAATCTCATTTCTCACGTACTCAATAATAGTTATATAAATAAGTTATTAGGTACTCTATAAATCACTATCACATATTAATATTTCTAATAACCTATAACATATGCCTATTCACATTCCCAACTATTCTTTGAATTTTTTAACATAATTTCATAACACAAATCCATGTCTCAACCATAATGAAATGAAAATCTATTCTTATAATAACTTTTTATATTTATCTATAAACATAATAGTAGTAAAATAACACTTATATATACATTGGTTCTATATTACCACAAAAATTTAAATTATCAAAAAATAACCCGAGTTCCATTTTTCCCATTGATCATTACAAAATTCTATTTTTTCCATTTTAACATATAATTACAATTATGACATAAATTGTGAATTTTACCATGTTCAAAAATTACCATTTAATAACCAATAATACTTATTAACATTTTTATAAATTATATCATTGTATACAAAAAAATATTGAATCAAATAAAACTAATTTTTAAATCTTGTCCCCTTATCTATTTCACATAAACCTTATATAAACTCAATAAAATATAAAAGTATTCAGTAACTAATCATACATCAATAAATAGTTATGAAAATAAGTATTATGTTTTATGATTATATTCTAGAATGAATTTTCTCTTAAGAAGATCGAATATAAAAAAAAGTTAATTGATCTTTATATAGAGAAGAATTAAATTACTCAAGATGTTGTGAGAAATGCATTAACTCACACACAAGAGGTTGTGTATATATTTAGGTTAATAATAATTAAATTTTCCTTATGGTGTTATGGAAAAATAAAAATTATAATAATAAATATAATATGTACAATCCATATCAATTTAATATATAGTACAGTTTCTAATATATTTTATATCAATATTAATAAGGGATGATAAGGTAATTTCTATTTAACATATAAATGGATAGTAATATCTAAAATTATAATCATGTTACCCAACTCAATTGTATAAATGATTGGTAACTAATATATGAATGTAGTATTTTTTTAAATACTCATATTATAAAATACAACATATTAAAATTAGAACTATAATAGTTGTAAATATCTATTAATTATTTATAATAACTAAGGTTATTTTATTGATGTGATAAAGATATTTTCAACTGAAAACACAATGATGTTAAATGATCCAATATAGAGTTTCTGTTTGTGTATTACAATGATATAAATAAGTGAAATAGACTCCGAATATTAATTATTTCTATAAAAAATGAAATAATTTCACACAATTAGATATGGAAAATTTATTAATACTGGATTATTATTTTATATTAATATTAATATTTTTTGATGAATGAAAAAATATGAATCTCTCCATTAATTCAATGTACAAAAATTATGTATTCAATAACATTCTAGAATTTAGTAAGAGTTTGGATATCATAATTTCCATGTCATATAATGGAAATTTATAAAGTGTTTGATTTCATCTATTGAATTTAAATTGTTAGTTTTTAAAGTTCATTAAATTTATATGATTCATTAAAGGTATTTATAAACTATTTTGTGTTTTTAATTCCTCTTATTTTAATTATTTATTTATGTAACCAAATACTAAATCATATGATGAGTAGGGTATTGAATATAATAATATGAAATTTAATTACATGTAAGTTATATTGTTTCTCTATAATTAGCTCGTGTGAGAAATATTTATAGAATGGTAGTTATATGTTAAGTAACCCCTAAAAGGTAAAGACATGATAAATCAATAATTAGTGAATTTCATAGAATAAATTGATGTTAGATGATATGTTATGATTAATATTATTATGTGATCAGGAATTTCTATAATGATCACTCGTGTAGAATAAGAAATAATTTTTTATGGAATTAATCACTTGAGTATACTAAGTGGTTTTCAGGAACTGATTCTATTAATATATTTGGGGGCATATTAAAAGTCATAGTAATTTCCAATCATGGGTTCCAAATATCGTATCCCCATGCTGGTTCACCACATGATATCAGGCACACCTCCCTATGTCCTAGAGGCTCCCTACTATAAGCGAGGGTCTAATTTGTATTGTGGTGAGACGATACTATTTTTATCAATCAAGATCAATAGTGGAAATCAACATGAAATTTATCCAAGATTATATAATAATAAAAAATTAACCAAAAACCCCATGAATAAAATCTATAGAGGGGAAATGACAACAAATGAAAGCAATAAATATGGAATTCTATAAAATTGCAACTATCTAATGAAACCCAAAATATAGACATAGTGAAAACTCCTAAGTGGGTATGGTAAATCATTTATTCTTCTCTCATACATGATACTTCATGTATCCCAAATAAGCTATATACCATAGTTCTCTTTCCCTTATCTTTTCCAACAAACATGAAATCTTATTGTGTACTAATCATACATCCCACGGTGGGAGTGATTAAATCATAGTACACCACTACCAATGATTTTTAATGAAATATATCGTCTATAATTGTGTATGTAGATGTGTAATTAATAATTAAAACAATAACTAAATATGTTTCTCCTTTGTTATTATTTATCCTACCATGTTATCCCGAGGTTCACGATGACACCTGAAATAATCATTCATGCTTCAGCGCATGACAGAGTTTTCACCACTCATCACAGTGATTTGTGAATTTATTCATTCATTTTTTTCATTATTCACATCATGTCTATTTCATTCGGTACCCTATATTATCATCATAGGAAGTAATTAAATATCATGCATCGGGGACTAGATCATCAATGATGAACCCTATCGATATTTGGAGCATCATTCCATGACCCACACCTCATTTTTCATATTAAAATATAAATATATAACATTAATGTAGATAATAAGTATGGATCCCCATGTGTATTTTATGAATTATTCCTAGACTGACACCTCATTGTCACATTCCCATATACACATGTCATGGATCCACATTCATAACTCATTTATCAACCATACTCAATAAGGTTTTCCAAACCATTTATCAAACCTAACCATGATTATTCAATTTTATCATATGGAAAATCATTAATAATTTACCCTTAATCAATTGAATATCATTTATTTCATAACTCTTTAATTCATTAGGGTTAAGACAATCAACCCCTTAAAATCCAACTGTCAAAAATGAAAAAGAATTTTTTTTCAATTTCACATACCCATTATTCTCCATATTCATTTTACATGCCTTTCATTTAATGTATATCTATCACACCCCATGAGTTTCCTTCATGTTGATCATCAAATATCTAATGGATCCAACATGACATGAGGGGGGTTATAGAACATCCTATATTTAAATTCACCATTTAAATTATTGTGAAATTTATCAATGTGGAAAAATAATGGAACAATTAAATAAAATATATCCTAATAAAGACTATTAGAAAACCCATTTATACTACCTAACATTTTATCATTTATGAATAATCTCTAAAACATATCCCTGATGTCGATGTAAAATATTTAAATTCCCAACAACGTAGGAGATCTAGGATAAAAACCAAGGATCAATATCCATTAATACATGATCCATTAAAAATAGGATCTAAACTATAAAAAAATATAAGAATTAAACCTTCTTTAATGAATAATAATTATATAATATATATTAATCTAATTGAGTAAAAAGTTACATATTGAACAACGTTTGATTTTATCAATGATATTTTCAATTCACACTAGATAAGGTATGAGGAACCTTGTAACACTCTTCAAAGCACCCAAAATCAATGCAAATTTTTTTTGGATGAATATGGATGATTATGGTTATGAACTAGGGTTTCTTGAACATTCAATACAAATTTTGAGGCTTTTAATTCATGTGTGTATGGTTTACAGGGCAGGTCGTGTGGTTCAAAAATCTATGCACCCTAACTGTGAGCCACTAAAATATTGGGTGCACTGTTACTCCTAAGTGGGTTCACGGTTGTTTATTTGTGCAAAAATAGTTCAGTTCCCTAGTACCTCAAGGTTTATGGTATGGGGAGGGTTTTACAAGGGTTGGACTAACTATGTGACCACATCTAGTAGTTAGAAATGGGGTCCACAATTTACTCTACAATACTGCATGGTTTTCCTTAATCATGTTCCAATAGTATATATACCCGTTATGTTTCAAAATATTAAAAATTCACCCAAAATTATCCTAATAAAAAACCCATCAATGGAAATATCAAAAAATGGGTAAAGGAATAACTAAATTAAAGTTCAATAAAACTTCTAAAATGTCGATACTTTTAAATATCCACACCTTTTAACATGTCATCCTCATACTAAACTCTAATGTATCACTAATAATATGAGGTAAAAACATTTAGGCCAGTAAGAACACATATCTACTACAATATCCCATGTTTCATCGTAAACACATCCATGTGAACACAACACTCATACCAACTGCACAGTTGTTCCCTAAAAAGCATTCTCACTGCGATCCACTATATGAATCAGATGTAACTCAAAGGATGCATCTGCCATAATATACAGATGATAAATGTCAATAATATGATAAATTACTGTGTGAAACATCCAAATATGCAACACATGAAATAAATATTTCATTTAACAATACCTCTATAGAAGATCCATTCAATATTCTATATGTTTGATCCTCTCGAGAATCTTAAACTATCTGAAAACCCTAGTTTCTAACATGACATAACTCTGAATACTATGGTAACCCAATCTTGGTGAAATATAAAGGAAACATCAACTAGCACTATGTCATTCTCCTAATACCCATATAAATTTTAGGTTGAATACCCCCCAAAACTTCTTAAGGAACATTGATAGTACTCTATGATTTTCTGCCTATCTATGGGTGAAAATATGAACTCATAGACATCTTAGAATCTAAACTTTTATGAAAAAAATTCTATTAGAAAGATTTGAAACATGATTCATGATATGAAACTATTCTTCCTAGCACCCCATGCATATAGAATATCTATTGAACATAAAGATTCCCAAACAGATCAACTATTAATGTTTCCTAGATATCATATAAAGGGGGTACATTTTCAATTGGTCTATAATCACCCAAATTGTGTCATTTTTCTAAGGGATCCATGGAAGAACCCATACAAATACATGGTAAAATCATCCCACATCCTTTCTGGAATGGAAAATGGTTATAAATAACTAATTAGTTGTTGATGCTCAACCTTCACCTACTGATTGGTGCATCACACTTCCACAAAACCCAAAATATCCATTTTTATGACCATGCACTGATACTATCTCTGATGAGAAAAAAATATTTTGGTCAATCCAAGGTGCACCACATATATTAAATCATGAAACTCGTGAATCATCTCCCATTGAATATGTTTAGGCACAAAAACATGATTCATGGAATAAATGATATCATCCTCATATATAGTCCAACAAGATATGTACTCTCCACCATCTAGGGTCTACCTTATAGAAAAAAAACCAGATCCACAGAATAACATTATTTTATTTAACTCATAATTTTAGATTCCATCGATATGGGCACATGAGTCATCTTCTCCCAGTCCTCTTAAGAATATACAGGCTTCATAGCCAACAAATCCATCATCTTCCACTCAGAACTCGACTAATAGACTACCTAGGTCTATTTTTCTTATCTCAGAGAGATTTCCACACAATTTAACATAGTAAATCTATAGCATAAGTAAATGTCAAATGAATACATATATTATAACCATCTCCAATATTGAAGATTCAAATCTCATTTTTAAAAGGTATACATTAAGATTTTGTGGCTGATATATAAAATAAATCCTGATCACAAAATGTAATTTCAAAAACACTTTTTGAATAAACCACCAAAACCAACTTGAGATCATGGGAATGACGATTCTATTCATGTTGACTTATCCTTCATGATCCATAATACATGACTTGGTCACTCTTTATAAACATAACATCATGTCGTAAACCGGACACATCAGAAAACAAGGTATACTCTATACCCTACTCAGGTAGGATATTAGTTTTTTCTTTATTAAAACACTTCACTAACTCCTATAAATAATACTCTCATGATCCAAAACATTAAAATTCAATCCCCTACTTTGTGAATCCATGAAGAGGTTCTTCTAAAAGATAAAATCCTTGGATGAACCTTAAGTAATAACTCAAAAAACCTATAAAAAATCATATAACAAAAAAAAAATTTGGGCTGATACCAATTAAAAACATATTGAACCATTTATGGGTCCATTAACACACCTTATACTAGGATTATGTGTCCCATGAAATGTACCATGTCAATCCAAATATGTCACATTGATATATCTACACATGATTTATTCACTCTTACTGTACTAAAGATAACATCAAGTTGTTGCGCATGATCAGCTTCATTCTAGGAGTACACTATGAAGTCATCTGAAAATGAATCCACTAATTAGTTTAGGTACAGTTAAGAGATTTTTTTTATTAAGGCCATGAACACTTCCGGGAAAATTAATTATCCTGAATGACATCATGATGAACACTTATAGACTATACATTCTTATAAATGTAAAAAATTGTTTATCATAAGGGATAACTCTGGAACGGATGATACCCTAATTTCAAGAAAATATTATAGAATATATAATCTTGTCTTAACCGGTCAAGGAGATCTGAGATATGAAGAAGAGGAAACTGGTTCATAACTATCATATGGTTTATCATTCACTAATCAATATATAATCACACAATCCCATTATCCTTTATAGAAAACAAAACCGGACAACCCCAAGGATACATACATAGATTTATAAATCACATAACCATTAATTCTTACATAAGAGTCTTATTCTCTTGATTCTCTTTTGGTTCCATTCTGTAAGGTGCAATAGAAACTGGATTAGCTCTATGAATTAGCTCAATTATAAACTAAATACCTATTTTAGGTGGAATACCTATTATTAATTTAGGAAAGACGTCCTAAAACTAGTCCACTACAAATGAAAATTTGAATTTCCCAACACTGTTGTCATAAAAAATAGTCACAACCAAGGTGGTCAGCTCCCAAAGAAACTATGGAATTTTCCATTCATGGACTATAGGAACACACCATTATCCATGATGAACATAAATTTCATCCTCATTTTATAGAGATATTATTATCCAACAGTAACAAAAAAATCATTGGTATAATACCAACCAATCCAATACAACGATCATGTCAAAACCTAACAATCCATGTATGTAATGATCCCAATAGAAATGGTACTCACCAACCATGAAGGAAAAACCCTTGAATAAATTGATTTTTTTGAATTCACTCCCAACAACATGTTGATCATCATAACCTCACTCACAAACTCCACTTCCAAACAATATTCCATCACTAGTTGAGAATATATAAAAAAATGATGTCTCTATGTCAATGAAAATTCAAAAAATCATTGAAACTAAATTAATAGTACCTATGATAGTCAAAGATCCAACAACTCTCTCCATATTATTTGGATGAATTTTATGCAACTGAATGACCCCGAGGCCCTATGATCTAGTTGGTTTTCCAGAATCAGCCTGAGTTTCTTGATTTATTCACTCTATCCCTGAATTACCACATCTACTACCTCAACCAGCATGGCCATAAGTACTCCAACTACCAACACTACATGAACTAAAATACCCCTTCACATATTTTGGTTTGTTCTAGCTCATCCATTAATACCAATATTGAATTGGTTCCAATAATACTTTAATAGATTTACATTCTTTCCACATTATTGGAACTATGTTGGTGGTCAGAGACACTAGATGAACTAATTGAAAACAACTCGGGTATTTCCATAAGAAATTGTTCTTCTGCATGGCTACTCAACATACCACCTTTCAGGTTGTGGATCTTCTGATGATAATTCCTACCCATAGAAGGCATGCCACCTGGCCAACAATTTGGAACCACATTTCATATACTAGAAGACTCTAGGTAGCTCCCCTCGGAAATGTGGTCCTAATTCTCTACCTTAGTGAACTTATTCAGTCTAATGATATTATACCTGGTCATAATCTCACCATTAAGTACATTGTGAAAATATCTCTTCAATTTTTCCCCATACACTACTAACATGGGAAAATCGAACAAAAAGATTGTAAAGAATCCAGAATAGTCTAACATGGACACTCCTCACTGGGTAAACAATATAAAATATGTCTCTCTCTCCTATATCTATCAATCTGGATAAATGTTCTACAATAACATGTCATTGAATTAATTTCATACCGTGTTGTCTAACTACTCATCTTGATCCTGAATATACCACCAATGACTTTTTTTACATTAGAATATATAAGAATCCAACATGAATAATTTCTAAATAGGATTATCTAAATGATCAAGGATAGTATGGATGGTCTTAAAAAAATTCCCTTATGTTTGGTTCACAATCTATAATGAATTTTATAGGGTGTTGTAACTAGAAATCGCATTCCAAATTTTACATATTCTACACAACCTACCATTTATATCACTTCATGAACTATATAAAGCAATAACTTTTACCACACAACTTCATTGTCGTTTCTTCACATGGCACAAATGGGGATTCTTTTCCTAATAATGGAGAATCGTATACAGTAATGTTTCAATGTCATCCTATTAGAAAACAACATTTTCAGGGTATGTATCTAAAATTACAAACATGCATATTAGTACACACAAAATCATTAACAAATTTTCAAAATAGTTATTCATATAAGTCCATAGTAGGTCATTCTACAAAAACTGTCCCCATAGTAGAAACCATGGAACTATTGTTACCCAAAAATATCCCAAACCAAGTACATAAATAATAATGGGTAAAAACATTTCACATCATATTGTTCCCATTTGAAACCTCATTTTGACAACAACAAAAATTACTACATTTATAACAATGTAAAATTACCAATTTTTTATTAGGATCTTTTTATACTAAATTATTAAAATAAATATAATCATTTCAATCTACCAAAACCCACACATCACATTGTTTTCATTTATTTCCTTATATGATTGATGTAAGGTAACTTCCCATGTTTTTATAATGATAAATTCATATTTTATGATCCTAAAATATTTTTTTGTGTAATTGTTTATAAATTTTGGTTTAAATTATTTATGGTTAGCAACATAAATGTTAACAAGGTGAATGTGGAGGATAGGGGTTGTTTCATGGGTTCAAGAAATAATAATGGTGAAAATATCCCTTCTAGTGAAAGTTGCATGATTGGTGCACGGTTAGTGAAAAATATACTCCCAAACAGTTCTAGTCGATAGGAGGGAGACATGTTTAAGAAAACCCATTATAGGGGGAATTCCAATCATTGTGGAATTAGAAAGAGGCATTCCAAACAGTTCAGGCATGGTGTTTGATACCATGTGTAATCCCTAGGTAATCGTGTGACACTTTCCCCTCTTGGATAGAGGCCAGTTCCCAGTTTTTGCACAATTTTAAAACCATTCCACCGAAATTTTCACCTCATTAAAAATTGAAAAAAAATACCATATTTCCCACTCCATATTTTTGGCTCCTCAATCAATTTTCTCCCCATATCCTCCTCCTCTAGAACTAATGACTGTCCATGACCCAAAAATATTCTCAAGGGTTTATCTCCTTCAATTCTATGTCATATAGAATTACCTCTTTTATGGATCGATGATTAGGGCATGTCTAACACTCCTCTTCATTGCCTTTTCCATATTAGAGCATGTGGATTAATTTTATTTATTTTCAATTCCCAAACCTTATTTTTTTTTGTGGGTATTAAGTTAGATATTCCAAGGGTGAATGAATCCAGATCTAAGGCTAAGGTAATGGGTGTGCTCATCTTTGGATTCATGGTAGGTGGTCTACATGTTATATCCCATTGTTTTATTTTCAATTTGTGCATGTGGAGATGTGTTATATGTTCTATCCTATTAATAAATTGATCCCATTTATAGGGTTTGGTATTATGGGTAAATAAATTGTAAAATTTACTCCTTATCATCCCAATGGGATGTGTAGAGGATGATTTTCCATGTTTAGGGACACTCATGGGGTGGGCCATTATTATCGAACATGGAAAATTTAAATGTTAAGAATAAGGGTGATTTTGTGAAAAAGAGCATGTGATAGATATGATGACATTTTATTTTAATCAATTATAGGATCCAATGGTAGTTATGTCTAGTTTTTGATGATGGGCTGATGGATTTCATTCCATACTGTTAAAAATTGTTAAAATGATTAAGGTGAATTTGTCAAATGGATTTGGAGTTTATAATGCATATTTATAAATGAAATAAGGATTAAGAATCAGTAAATTTTATAAATTTTCCATTTCATGAAAAAATAGGAATGAGATAAAAGGATTCACATATGGGTATCAATGAATATGAAAAATGGGCTTAGACATGAAAATGGAAATGCGTTAAATGTGATAAAAATATAAATGGTATGTGTATTAATAAGTTATGTAAGGATATTTTGTTTTTAAAAAGATTGAATTTTTTTTGTTATGTACATTGAATATGTATTGTGTTGTGATATGGTATATATGGTTAATGGAAAAATATTAATTTTAAAATTGCTTATTAGTTGTGGGGTATTGGACATGAGGATCTATGCCCACTAGTTGGGTTAGACTAAGCCTCTAAACCCCACCACATAATTCCTAGGTTAGGGAAGGGTATCGAGGATCTATGCACCTAATGGTTGCATTTGATGATACTTCCTAGACCGAGGCTCTATGTTATGTGGGATGTTTGTTGTTCATGAAATGCTTCCCCCTGGTGATATAGAGAACATGAGTTATACAAATATTCATGAAAGTTGACTATCATATGTAATTATATAAAGGATGTAAATGCCTAACCCATGGAACATGGGATAGAAATGGATTTAGTAATGGAGATGTTATTATTTTCGAAAATGGAAATAATGATGGAAATTGATAAAGTGGGTATAGTTAAATAATTGAACCTGAGTTGTTTTTTGGTTTACCTGTACATTAATTTCATATATTTCTTAATTATTTTTTTATACTTGATATTATGTATACATCATTGGTAGTGGACAACTATTTTGTACTCACACACTGCTTAGGTATCAATTGGGTATCTGAGAAGATTTCTTGGTTACATGTATGGACAAGGCCAATGGACTTATTCTACAGAATTTGGTTGGGAATGGGATGGGAATGGATAAGGATTTGAAATTTGAGTTAGGACCCATTGTGGGGATTAGGATATTATCCTTATTTGGGTTATTCATCACATTTAGAACTGTTATCCTGACATGGAATATGTATCATTTTGTTATTTCTTCTTCACTTTTGTTGATGTAGTTTTAAATGTATGGTTTTGATTATTTTATTATTGTTTCCATTATTTCTTATATAATATGTTGTGGTATACTATAAAAAGAGGGTATAATCTCCCTAGGAGAATTATTAGTCCCTCGATTATTGTCAAAATCCTATGATGTATGTGGCGGTTATATTGAGTTTATGTGGTGAACCAGTTCAGGGAACTCATTTTTTTGGCATATGTGTCATGGATGTTTCAAATTGATATCGGTAAGATTAAATTTTATTGTTATATTATTTGGGATGGTAAAAAAGGGATTTGGAAGTGTTGATACTTTGAAATTATATTTTTTGTGGGATTATCTAACCCTTGTACGAGGGAATACACAACTACCTATTGTGGTAATTGTTATTCTTGAAGTGTGTTCTTACAGTTGAATGATATTTCACAATTAGGGGTTGTACTTTTTGTGTGAAGTGATTCTTTTATGGTATTTTTATCACATCTAGAATGGATTAGGTTGTGAATTCATGAATCTATATATGCACATATGGATATAAGGTGCATGTATCATTATTAGAACACATGAGAAGGATGTGTGGGACATAGAGGGTACATTTCATTTTATCTTCCATAACAATTTAAAGAATGTTATTTCTAATAGAGATGATCCAAAACATTGTATGAAAGGAATTAAAATATTGGTTAAATTTTGTTGTTAATGAATGTTTATAAATGAGTTAAAATGTTGGTCATAAAATATTTCAAATGAAAAAGCTATGTAAAAGATAAATATTTGTTTTTTGAAAGTGGAAGTGGTTTAAAAAGGGTTTCCGAACAAATATTCACTACTATGTAAGTAGGTTTACCCTATGTTGAACATGACTCATGGTGGGAATTTTTTAGGGCATATTTCAATGGGTGATGATATCTATTGTTATAGTGTATGAGAAATTGATTTTTTTAGGGTATATGAGAACATTCTTTACTTTAAATAGAGGAATATTTAGGCCATGCTTTCTAATAATCATGTTTGGAATTATAGAGAAATAACATAATGGAAACATGTGATAATTCAGAAAAAGAGGAAATAACAAAGATTTATCCACTAATGGTGTGGAAAGAGGTTTTGGTACTTGAAGGGGATGTAGTACAATTTAAATTCCATGAGAACGTTTATAATTTTATGCAGATGATAGAATGGGACACAGGGCAGGTTGTGATGAATCTATTTGATCTGACTAGGTAGTTTCAGTTTTAGTACCCTCTGATATTTTCAAAAGAATTTAGACTTGAGGCTGCAAGGTTCTTGATAGAGTCCATCATGATGATTTTTGATTACCTGGAGAATCCTAAATATAATGGACTCATTTTTTATGCCAACTTATTAAGGGGACCCTAAAAATAGTAGTCGGTTATCCTGGTTCAAAATCAACAGATAGATGGAATTTTATGAAATGACTTTCCAAACTTTATCTGGGGAATTTCTATCATTATATCATGATACAATATCAAGATGAAATTTTTCTGAGCTTAACACCAAGAACAATATCTGTAATGGATTATACTTGTGGTTTCATGGGATTACAACTCTTTTTTCTAGCATATGTAGGGGGAGAGTCTGCTACGACAATATGATTCCATGATAAAATTAGTAATGATATTAAACCTTAGGTAAATATATTTCATTTTAAGAGGGTTATATAAGTAATAAATATGTCCCTGATTTTTGAAGGGAATATAAGAAAGCAATCATGCAGTGGGTATTTTGTTACAGTTGGATGAACCAATGGTTAATCTTCCAAGGGTAGGAAGCGTCATTTTGGATTTTTTCACCAGCAAGGTATAATGTAAATTTGACAAAAAAATTGTATCATACTTCAAATGTATTGACCAAGTTTATTTTTATCTATTTTGGAGGCCAATAAACATGTGTTTAAAGTGTCTCTGACACCTAGTTGATTTCCAACCAAGTGGATGAATGGGGAATGTTTAGATGTTCTATAGGAACCATAGATAGCTAGGAATTGATGGGATATTAAGGCCAATGTAGAGTACATGTTTAGGGTCAGTTACCCCATATCAGACTGTCAAGTAGGGTTCAACTAGGTGTACTATAGAGGTGGTGAACATGGTACTCTGGGGTGAGAGTGTCCACATTAGCAGCGTAGCACAACACTAAGAACTCGAACCGAGTTCCATGGTTGAATAAATATTTAGCAAAATAATGTTCATTGGACACCTAGAGGGGGAGACGTTGTAGAATCGAATATTAAATATTTTATTATTTTAGCTTCCACCCTCACTAGTGCTTTGTTTTAAACATATGTGTCACTTTATTTTATATCATCTTAGTTTGAGGTTTTCCTGACCTAGTAGTGGAATGTACATGTCAGTCATGTCGATTGATACATTGATAATGGTGAGACCATAAAATACCTAATGGTGTCATGGGTTTCTCTTGAGTTTGGTGGGAACCATATTATATGGGACCTATTTGTACTTGATATGTTGGGTTTTGAACAAATTTGTTGGCATGGATTGGCTAGTTTTGTACAAAGACCATATTGATGGATACCATTGTATGGTAACATTCACATCAATTGAGGGAGATATGTATGTCCATTTTGGTGAATGGAATGTCTTGGAAGGTTGGGTAGGAATATTTTTTAGGATATGGGTGAACTCCCAAATCAGGTGTCTAATCTTATGCACGATAGAAGGTGTAGAGTATATTTTCAATTCTCTTGTTGTGGATCATTTTTAAAATCTGTTTCTTTAAAATTTATCTAGGCTACTACCCTAGAGGGATGTTGAGCGAATGATATAGTTTTTTTCATGATAAGAACATGTTTTTATTCTACTATATAGAGTGCCCTCAACAGAACTCCATGATCTCAAAAATCAATTAGAGGAACTAGAAAACCTGGCGATTATTCGTTCGAGTATGTCACCTTGGGGATATAATATTTTGTTTTCCATGAAAGTTAATGGAACATTGTGACAATGTGTTTATTATATGATGAAAATTTAGAAGATGGTTTATAACCAATACCATCTTCCTCAAATTGATGACCTCTTTGACTAGTGCTATATTGTTCTCCATGTCTGAATTAAGATCTGGATAACATCTTCTGATGGTGAACCCATCATATTTTGTAATGAAATTCATTATGAGAAGGTACAAGTTTTATGAGGTTTTTTCATGTTTTTTGGGATGAAAATGCACCAACAGTTCTCATAGGTATAATTAATCAAATCATTCACCCACATCTAAATTATTTTTTTGTAGTCTTTGTTGATGAAATCTTTGTGCACTCTAAGACTCAAGATGATCATTCTAAACATAATTAAATCATCTTGAGTACACTATGAAACCATAATCTATACTCCATGATATAAGAATATCATATCTAGATATATAAGGTGGATTTATTAGGTTACATCATCTCTAATGAAGGTGTTCTTGTGGACTTGGAGAAAGTGGATACTATTATGTCATAGAAGCATTCCAATAATTTATATACTATTGAGAGACATGTTGGATTGGATTTCTACAACCAAAGTTCCATTAAATACATTTTCCCTTTGAAAACACCACTTTTGGGATGGAAAATAAATTTAATAATGTTTAATCATATGTATCATGTGATTATTCTTTTAAAGAGTTAAAGATGTGGTTGAAAACCACACTAATACTGATATTACCTGATCAAGGTAAGAAGTATACCATTTTTTGTGATTTGTTCAGGGCTAGGGTTGGCGCAGTGCTAATAATGGACGATTAGGATGTGTAATATGGGTCAGGATAGTTGAGTCCTTATGAATGAAATTACCATACGCATGCACTTGAATTGGTCTTAGTGGTTTATGCAGTAATCTTTTGGAGACCATACTCATTAAGAGTGGAGTTAACTGTGTAAAATGATCATAAAAGCACGAAATACTTATTCTCTGAGCATTATTTGAATCTCTATCAATGAATCGGAATTGATTATATCAAATCCTTTACCATTGAGATGGTATTCACACTGGTAAAGGGAAACAGTTTTTCAAATTCATTGAGTTGGAATACTAAAAATTAGGTGGTCATGGAATAAATATCAGATTGGATGTTTATAGTGATATTTATTAATATGAATCATAAGGCCTATGATGGACCTGGGAAGATGAATCTTGCATCCTTGGACGATGAGTCTGCATTTTTTATCAGGTTCAAGGAGAAACAATGTGATGATTCAAAATTTTTGCCTTTAATGATATGACCAAAAGGTAGTGTGTCACCTTCTAGTTGCCTTGTTAGGGATGATGGGCTAATTTATGGTCATGGATGAGTTTTTTCTCCAATTTGGATTGAATAATAGAAGATAGATGAGTTTCATGCATCCAATTAGTAATTACATTCTTATTTTACTAGAATCTATCATTATATTTAGTGGTAGTATTGGTGGGATGAGATAGTGAATGAGGTGGCATGTTTCATGGTTGGATTATTTACTTTCTTATAGGTGAAGGTAGTTAATTTGTGTCCAGGTGGTGCCAATGATCCTGTACAAAAGTGGAAATGGCTCGTGCTAGGCATCCAAAAGACCTAAGGTTGAATACAAGCAGGGAGGAATTCTCGGGGGAAGTGTAGTGGAACTGTTGGGAGCACTATAGGAGTACTATAGTAGTGGGGGAGCATTAGAAACAGAGACATTATAGCGGGGGAGGAATTGTAGCAGGAACAGTATATATGATGGTAATGTAGCAGGTATTATTGTAGCTCAGGTACTGTAGCAATATTATTCACTAAAGATCCCTTTGTGCCTTAAATGGGATTTCAATCATTGTATTCATGATACTTGGTTGTGGGCCTTTAATCTATGTAATGGGTCTCCATCAACCCAATGAAAAAAGGTCTTTTCTTATATTCTAATATGATACTTCAGCCTAAAACGTTAAAAATATATAGTGGAAAGGTGTTTTGTAGTATCCACATCCCATTTCGTAATGGATGTGGGATGAAATGATGATGGATTTTGATGTATTACTTATGAATATTCCATATAATAACAATGTGATCTGGGTGGTTTTGGATTAGTTGACTAAGGTGGAAAATTTCATTCTAATTCAAGAGGATTTCATTGTGGATTTGTTGCACAAGTTTTATATTTGCGTGGTGGTATTGTTTCATGTGGTACCATATAGTATGGATTTGGATCATGATATGTGTTTCACATTCATCTACTTTTAAGGATCATAGAAGATGCTTGGTAGCCAATTATTTTTTAGTATGACATTTCATTAGCAAACAGATGGGCGGTTATAGAACACTATTCAAGTGTTAGAGAACATAGTGTTGATGTGTGTCCTATATTATGGTAGATCATGGTGGAATAACATGATTTTTTATTTTTCCAAAAAAAATAGTTACATGGAAAAGGCTCAGATCGAACCTTATGAGGTTATCTATTGAAGGCCTTGTTGATCATTGTTATGTTTTATGAAAGCTAGGGAATCGTAATTTTTGAGATAGAATATCGTATAGGAGATTTCATGTAGAGACCCGAAGCTTGACGTACATGGAGAATACATTACTTTTGCGGAATACTTAATACATAACAAAAACAGACACACAAGGATCGTAATAGTTTACTGTATTTGGAAACTCGGAATATAAATATCTAATCATGATGAAAGATCTTCAATGTATCCCATAACGATCTTCCCCTTTTTTTCCCTTAACTAAAACCTTTCTTTATTTCCTGGGGAAAATAAAACAGAAAAAGGGTGAGCTCAAATGCTCAGTAAGTGAAGACATAGAGAACATAAAACAATCCATAAACATTTGAAATCAAAAACTTGAAAATGAAATCTAAGCATTAAAACCTTGAGAAATGACATAAATGATGGAAGTATGTAAAGAATATATAATAATGGAACATCAATCATGATAAAATATCATGGGAATAAAACATGTAATTGTGGCAACCATTCAGCACATGTCATGATTTCCGTAGTAGCCAAGGCATTGCTGCCAAGACCATATTAGTGGACAAAGTCCCTTTCTGAATCAAGTTCCCTCCTTGTTTCAGTCCTGTAACACTGAACTGGATTAACATACCCTTCCATCCATGCCTATATCATGAGATATAAATCATTACCCAATGAATTGTAGGGAGATATAGGTCCCACCCATCTCATAATGAAATCATTCTTACTTGTGCCACAAAATAAACATACATAATTCATAATAACCCAACGAATAAAATGGGTTTCATAAACATCATCCCATCATCACATAATACATATAAAAGAAATGGATATCATTTCATAATAAGAAAATATAAACCATGTAAATCATAGAGACATTATACTTGAGACATACACATATGAAATAATGTCATCTTAGATGGAAAATGGTTTTGATAAAACACTTGGAATGAATTATTGAGTAAAATATCCTTTCTTCTTCAAAATCATTTTCATTTCAAAAATATTCATTCACTTTTAAAATTAATTGTTATTGTTGAAAATTATCATGCATCCTTGTAGAGGAATCTTTATAAAATTTAGGCATTATGAAAACGTAAAAATCTATTCATGCCGTATAAGTTAAAAAAACATTCTTCTTGTACTTTTTTCGGAAAAGTCAAAAAGTACCTCAAAAAAGAATGATTCCATACATACCATGTAGTAAAAGTCAAAAATGGGTAAATAGGACATTAAACATACATAAAAACACTTTTAGAAAACATTTACATGGATGATAACAATAACCTCAGTAAATACTTGCGAATAAACAATCTAGGATAAGAATGAGATTGGAAAAGTTATCCCATACCTTAGGTCTGATATGCTTCGTATGTATCTGAACCTCCTGTATAATGATTTAAATAATGTCATTGAATTATTAGAGAATCATATTCATTGTTATGATATCATATATAGTTCACTTATGAGTTTATATTACCTATTCTTTTGTAAATTCGATGTAAAAGCAGCGTTTTGGGTAAAATTGTTTCATTTATCGTACGTGTTTTGATTTTTTGTTCTTAATATTATTACTTATATACTGATTTAATTAATTCCAAAATTTAAAACATGATTTATATGTAATATATATTCAGCAAATACATATATATATATATATGATAGATCGATAAATGGAATTAAATACACTGTTCATGGAGACGGTAGGCCGTACGTACACATGAACGCTATTTTCGTTTCCTTATTGAATTAAATGGAATTAAGTATATGACATACATATATATATAAATAAATCCAGTATCATTATTATGTCATATATTACATTATTATTTATTATATATACTTTATAATCATTCATGAATGGTTAACATGGAGAATGAATCACATCGCGTCGTGGAGACGGTTGTCCATACGTACGCACGAGCGATGATATCATTCACATGATCGTGTAATTGTATTGAAGTGTATGTATACTATTTCAGAATCAATATCACTTTACAATAATCATATATTGTTATTTATTTACACCATTACACCCATCCAAGTAAGGTGGTGGTGGAAAATAGATTACACCACGGCGTAGAGACGTTATTCCGTACGTACGCACGCGCGGTGATTTCATTTTCCGTATGATGGATAGATGGTGAAATTGGGTTGTTTCATAATTATAATAACATATAAGTATATGAGTGATATTGATGTTATCACTTCATAATGAAACAACTAAATATGAAGATGTGAAAGAATAAATAAAGTTGAAAGAATCGGTAACGGACCTTACCTCTTCTTTGAAGGGCCTCTTTGAGACCTCTTCTTAGGGAACTAAAATAGGTCTTTCAAGAATACCAGGACCTCTAGGATGTTTATAGGGAAGTGTAGAAGATAATTTGGTAGGGGTTGGCCTAGCATGAAGGCTCAATGTGATGTGAGGAAGAGAGGGAGGAGGTTCCCTTTTATAAGGGAGGAGAGGGGCACCATTGGAAAAACTAAAAATATTATTTTATTATAAAGTCATATTAGGTTTTTAATGGCTCCAAATTGATATATTTAGAAGCTAAGGTAGGTATGGGTCTCAATACTTTCATACAATAGAATTTAGACAAGTTTAGGTTTCTATTTTAACATTATCATTTATATTTAACTTTTAGTTAAATAATTTTTCTTTTACCGTGTTTTCTTGTTTTCTTACACTATAAGGTTAATAAACTTACTATAACAAACCAAACGAACCCCAAGTTGTTTATTATTAATATATATAACCTTATCTAAGTCATTTGGCCTAGAATTAGATTATTAGGAATAAAATAACAATTAATAATATAATATTTGTTTTATAAACTATTGTATGTCAATTTTGACACTATTTTGTACATGATTTTTGTGAAAATCATAACAGCATGATTAGTTCTAAAAAAGGTACTTAAATCAATAATAACATGTCATAGTAACCTATAAAATTATTGTAATTCATAAAAATTCTCAAATTACATTTATTTGGGTATTTATAATATCAATTATTTTAATTTTTCATTATTTAGATAATTACTGCATCATCATTGTGTCATAAATAACATAAATTATTTAATGTCTAAAAATTATAAATAAAACATAATTAGGTAGGAATGCTTTTTATATTTCTAATTAATATTTATAGTTGAATTTATCTTATGTATAACCCTATATTAAGTATGATTTAGTTATTAATATTTGATTTTAACTATTTTAACCCTTCTTTAAATAAATTATTAATAAATGTCCTAATCTAATCCAAGTGGGACTAAATGGTCATATTTTATTCCTAAGTATGTTTTTGTTCTAATTACACTTATCTAATAGAATTAAGACAGGTTTTAGGGTAATAATAATAACACTTTTACCCTTAATTACCCTATTTACTTTTAACCGTGGTAAAAAAAGTAAAAAGTTACTATTTACCAAAAATTATTTTCATCTCATTGAACCAGATTTTAGTCCTTCATATTAACCTTGCCTCCCGGATTTTCTAAATTCCACTCACAGAAGCGGTAAAATTAAGTTTTATATGAATTTGAAAATTCTCCTAGGAGGTGGGTAAAAGACTGTGAAAAGTTCAATAAAATTTTTATATATCTAAAATTATTATAAAATGACTCCAATGAATTGCATTGAACTTATATATGTATTATGTATCAATTTTGACCTAAAATAAATTTAAATAAAATAAATAATTATTTAAATCAAAATTCAGTTTTAAAATAGTAACCCGGTGTTTTCACTATTCATCAAAAATTGAATGTTTTCAGAAAAATGCCAAAATTTCACCCTAGGCTAATTTCGATATTCCAATTCCAAAAATGAAGTCCATTTTGAAAGATAAAATTTATAAAATTTCAATAAGTGGGTATTACTATTCATAATAGCTAATTTTAATAATATTTTAATAGCATATCATTGTTTAGTGAAACTCGGTATTGCGTACGACGCAAGCTATCGAGGAAGGTCGCAATTGCGTGTAAAGAAATTCAAGCTAGTGTTTTGTGTATTGAAAAATTCATTTTATGATTTATATAACATAAAAAAAATATATTTCTCATAAAAGTCTCGGGTGTTACATTCTACCCCCCTTAAAATGAATTTCACCCTCGAAATTTGTCGGGGTTATAAATCATTTTCTATTCATAGAAACCGACATCGTAAGAAGGAATACTAAAACATAATTTTAAAAACTAAGGTATGAAATGTAACGATTACCCAAAGTAACTCATCACTGGGTTTCCATATATGAGAACATAGGTGAAAATATGGATATGGAAGAAAAAACTAACCACCATGTTCTGATGGAGAGTGGTAGCGAACATGGCTATGAAAAATCCATCAATCATAAAGCCATAGATTTGTGATGATCTAAGGTACCATATGATTCATCGGATATAAGGGCACTAGGACAACATTTTTGGTTTTCATGATCATTTCTCTAATGTTGATGAATTTGAATTAGAATAAATACTTACTTTATTTTGGAAAAATCTCACTGTAGTTCATGCCTTGAACAATTTCCACTTCATCTATTAAAGAAATGAATTTGAATTTTTTATTCATGAAGTGTTATAAGATCAAGTGATAGAATAACGGGTTATTCCATCTGTCTCAAACAAAAGGTTAGCAAAAGTTATCAAATATACATACTTCGGTCTATAGTGGGATTAATCATATATGGTTCCTAAAATGGACTAATACTTCATATATCATACTGCTTAATATAATAAAACTAGTTTCTACTAAACAGGGACTTCCTGTAGGCCAGTGGTAGGTGATAAAGGCATGTCGCACTTCGGTTGAGGGTTTTATTCCCACAGCCTTGTCCGACGCGATGGGTTGTCGCCCATCCTTCATGTTGTTCTTTTTCTAGAACTACATTATAAAAAAAATTATAGCCTTAAACAATACTAACTTATGTCCAACATAACTCATTACAATCTTTAGGATTATCCAAAATACATATGTCCAATCTCATAGTATAAAGAAAACTATTATTTGAAATGTCATCAACAAAGCATGTGAATACCATCATTTATCCCCCATATATCTTGCTTGTCACATTCCAATCATGTGAATACCTTAATCATGTATTCTCTTGAAAAATTAATACCCATTAAACCTTAGTGAAAACATGAATGCTGCCAAAATTTAACTCTTTCCACATACCAAAATCCAAAAATTCTATATACTCAAACCATGATATAACCTTCTCCTTATATTAGTCATGAGATCATGAATACTATCCAACATTTAATTTTCTCCTTATCCCTTCATTATGCGCATATCATCTACTTTTCGAAGATATCCAAATAACCTTTCATGGTTACTGGTACCATTTATCATACACTTTCAAAACATAAGGAAAGACAACATTGTAATGATACTTAAATGTTTCTTTATTCCATAGTACCATGAGATTACTTATACAACATTACACTTGATAAACATGTAATCATTCCACTACCTTCTTAAACCATTGACTGAGCTTCAACAATTCTTTCATCTCACATATCATTTGTACTCTCTTTGTCATCATCAACATAAATACTACCCATACGACCATACTGATTCTCTTCATGAGACTTTCCCTTAGGGCATTGGTTTGCATAATGCCCGTACATTCCACATTTAAAACATTTAACCATTGTTGATGTTGCATTATCCTCATCAATGGTGTTAATTAAACCTTTTCCTTTGCACTTACAGGATTTGTGTCGTTCTTTTCCACACCTAAAGCATCTTCCAGTTCCATTGAAACATTATCCTTGATGCCTCTTCCCACATGATTTACATAAGGGAGATTGAACTTTCTTTCCTCTATGATCATCATGAAACTCCATATTTCTCTTATTAACCGAGTCAGGAAACGTACCAAATTTGAGTTTATTGATCATATTATGATATTTCTTATTCGGCATAATAATCTTGTTTGGACATCCAAATCCCATTTCATTTGGTTTCTCATTAAGAATATCATTCTATTGCCCATCATATCCTTCATTATCGTGAATCATCTTGTTTCTATCCATTTTGTAAACCCCAAAAAAAATAGTGTGAGAGGAAAAAATCATAATAAAGGGGGCGTAACTTCAATATCTACCATCTTAGGTTAAATTCTAAGATCGTTACCATAGTTCTAGGACTATATCCTATACGTATACTTATCCTTAGGGACATTCCTAGACACACCTTAGAAATATCTCTAGGGATCTCACTAACATTTTTGCATCCTAGTTTCCAAAGGTTAACTAAACCTTTCCTCTGATACCAACTGTAGAGACCCGAAGCTTGACGTACATGGACAATACATTACTTTTGCGGAAAACATAATATATAACTAAAACAGACACATAAGTATCTTAATAGTTTAGTGTCTTTGGAAACATTGAATATAAATATCTAATCCTGTTAAAAGATCTTCAAAATATCCCATAACGATCTTCCCCTTTTTGTTTCCTTACCCAAAACCTTTCTTTATTTCCTGGGGAAAATAAATCATAAAAAGTGTGAGTTCAAATGCTCAGTAAGGGCAAACATAGATAACATAAAACAATCCATAAACATTTGAAAGCAAAAACATGAACATGAAATCTAAAAATTAAAACCTTGTGCAAAGACATAAATCATGGAAGTACGTAAGGAATATATCATAATGGAACATCAATCATGATAGAATATAATGGGATTAAAACATGTAATTGATGAAAACATTCATCACAAGTTATGATTTCCATAGTAGCCAAGGGATTGCTGCCAAGACCATCTTAGTGGACAAAGTCCATTTCTGAATTGAGTTCACTCCACGTTTCAGTCTTGTAACACTGAACCGGATTAACTTACCTTTCCAGACATGGCTATCTCATGAGATATAAATCTTTACAGAATTCATTGGAGGGAGATATAGGTCCCACCCAACTCATAATGGAATCATTCTTACTTTTTCCACAAAATAAACATACATCATTCATAAAAACCCAACGAATAAAATGGGTTTCATAAACATCATCCCATCATTACATAATCCATATAAAAGAAATTGATATCATTTCATAATAATAAAAGATAAACCATGTAAATCATTGAGACATTATACTTGAAACATACACATATGAAATAATGTCATCTTAGATGGAAAATGGTTTTGATGAAACACTTGAAATGAATTATTGAAGAAAATATCCGTTCTTCAAAATCATTTTCTTTTCAAAAAATGTCATGAACTTTTAAAAGGAAAGGTTTTTGTTGAAAATAATCATTCAAACTTGTATAGGAATCTTTATGAAAATGATTCATTATGAAACAGTAAAAATCTGTTCGTGCCGTATAATTTAAAAAAGCATTCTTCTCATACTTTTGCCAGAAAAGTCAAAAAGTACCTCGTAAAAGAATGATTACATACATAACTTGTAGTAAAAGTCAAAAATGGGTAAATAGGACATTAAACATACATAAAAACACTTTTATAAAACATGTACATGGATGATAACAATAACCCCAGTAAATACTTACGAATAAACAATCTCAGATAAGAACGATATTGGAAAAGTTATCCCTTACCTTAGGTCTGATATGCTTCGTACATATCCGAACCTCCTGTATAATGATTTAAAAAATGTCATTGACTTATTCCAGAATCCTATTCATTGTTATGATATCATATATATTTTACTTATGAGTTTATATTACCCATTCTTTTGTAAATTCGATATTAAAGCAGTGTTTTGGGTAAAATCGTTTCATTTATCGTACGTGTATCGACTTTTTGTTCTTAATATTATTACTTATATCCGGATTTAATTAATTCCAGAATTTAAAACATAATTTATATGTAATATATATTAATCATATGAATATATATATGATAGATCAATAAATGGAATTAATTACACCGTTCATGGAGACGGTAGGCCGTACGTATGCATGAACGCTGTTTTCGTTTCTTTATTGAATTGAATGGAATTAAGTAGATGACATAAATATATATATGCATAAATCCAGTATCATTATTATGTCATATATTTCATTAATATGTATTATATATACTTTATAATCATTCATTAATGGTTCACATGGAGAATGAATCTCATCGCGTTGTGGAGACGGTAGTCCGTACGTACGCATGAGTGATGATATCAGTCCCATGATAATGGAATTGTATTGAAGTGTATGTATACTATTTCAGAATCAATATCACTTTACAATAATAATATATAGTTATTTATTTACACCATTATACCCATCGAAGTAAGGTGGTGGTGGAAAATAGATTACACCACGGCGTAGAGACGGTATTCTGTACGTACGCACGTGCGGTGATTTCATTTTCCGTAGGATGGATAGATGGTGAAATTTGGTTGTTTAATACATATAATAACATATCATTATATGAGGGATACTTATGTTATCACTTCATAATGAAACAACTAAATAAGAAGAAGTGGAAGAAGAAATAAAGTTGAAAGAATCGGTAACGGGCATTACCTCTTCTTCGAAATGCCTCTTTGAGACATCCTCTTAGGGGAATAAAATTGGTCATTGAAGAATACTAGGACCTCTGTGATGTTTCTAGGGAAGTTTAGAAGAGAATTTTTCAGGGTTTTTCAGAGCTTCAAGGCTCAAAGTGGTGTGACGAATAGAGGGAGGAGGTGCCCTTTTATAAGGGAGGAGAGGGGCACCTTTGGAAAAACTAAAAATATTATTTTATTATAAAGTCATATTCGGTTTTTAATAGCTCCAAATTGATATATTTAGAAGATAGGTTGTGGATGGGTCGAAATCCTCTCATAAAATAGAATTTAGACAAGTTTAGGTTTCTATTTTAACCTTATCATTTAGATTTAACTTTAAGTTAAATAATTTTTCTTTTACTGTGTCTTCCTGTTTTCTTACACTATAAGGTTAATAAACATACTATAACAAGAAAAACGAACACCAAGTTGTTTATTATTAATATATATAACCTTATCTAAGTCATTTGGATGAACATTATATTTTTAATAATAGAATAACAATTAATAATATAATATTTGTTTTATAAACTATTTTATGTCAATTTTGACACTATTTGGTACGTGATTTTTGTGAAAATCATAACAACATTATTAGTTCGAAAAAAGTTACATAAATCAATATTAAAATTACATATTAACCTATAAAATTAGTTTAATTCATATAATGTCTCAAATTACATTTATTTGGGTATTTATAATATCAATTATTTTAATGTTTCATTATTTAGGTAATTACTGCATCACCATTGTGTCGTAAATAACTTAAATTATTTAATGTCTAAAAATTATAAATAAAATATAATTGGGTGGGAAATATTTATTTCTTTCTAATTAATATTTATAGTTGAATTTATCTTATGTATTACCCTATATTAAAAATTATTTAGTTATTAAACTTTGATTTTAACTATTTTAACCCTTCTTTAAATAAATTAATAATAAATGTCCTAATCTAATCCAAGTGGGCCTAAATGGTCATATTTTATTCCAAAGGTTTTTTTGGTCGAATTATACTTATCCAATAGAATTAGGACATGTTTTAGGGTAATAATAATAATTCTTTTACCCTTAATTACCCTATTTACTTTTAACTGTGGTAAAAAAAAGTAAAAAGTTATTATTCACCAATAATTATTTTCATCTCATTGAACCACATTTTAGTACTTGATATTAACTGTGTCTCTCGGATTTTCAAAATTCCACTCACAGAAGCGGTAAAATTAAGTTTTATGTGAATTTGAAAATTCTCCTAGGAGGTGGGTAAAAGACGATGAAAAGTTCAATAAAATTTTTATATATAAAAATTTTTTATAAAATGACTCAAATGAATTGCATTGAACTTATATAGGTATTATGTATCAATTTTGACCTAAAATAAATTTAAATAAAAAAAATAATTATTTAAATAAAAAGTTGGTTTTTAAATAGTAACCCGGTGTTTTCACTATTCGTCAAAAATTGAAAGTTTTCATAAAAATACCAAATTTTTACCCTAGGCTAATTTCGATATTCTGAATCAAAAAATAAAGTCCATTTTGAAAGATAAAATTTATAAAATTTCAAAAAGTGGGTATTACTATTCATAACGGCTGGTTTTAATAATATTTTAATAGCATATCGTTGTTTAGTGAAACTCGGTATTGCGTACGATGCAAGCTATCAAGGAAAGTCATGATTGCGTGTAAAGAAATCCAAGCTAGTGTTTTGTGTAGTGAAAGATTTCTTTGATGATTTATATAACATAAAAACAAAATATTTCTCAAAAAAGTCTTGGGTGTTACATGTCAGAAGTGAAATAGTTGATTCAGAAAATAATGGTAATGACCTAGAGCTGATAGAAGTCATATAAAGATTGGTTTTATAGACCTCCAGTGTTTTGTGTGGGTGATCATGTCTTTAATAGAGTGTATCCATGGTTGGATCACCATCAAATTCAAAAACTAGGCAAGTATTCCCCTAGGTACATGGGTATGTTTGATATTTTGGAGAGGATCGGACTACGGGCATACTGAATGGATATTCCATAATTATATAGTGGTATTCACAGTTCTTTTCTTGTGTCACAACATCAACAGAATCACCATGACCCATATCATGCTATTTATATTTAGGATGTTGAGCTTGAGGCTAAGGAAACCTTCAAGGAGGATCTGGTACATATAGTGGGTCACAGTGGGAATTTCTTAAAGAAAAATATTGTACCATTGGATTGAGTCTTATATAATCATGGTAATATTAAGAAATAATATTTTGAAAGAGAGTTGAATTTTTGGGCCAAGTTTCCCAATATCATTATTTTAGAATCTTAGTGATGACCTAGAGTGATACATGAGAATCAGCCATTATAATGTATGGAAGTTGTTAGATCCCTGACTTCGTGGATGTATAATGTTGGTTAAATTTTTGATTGAATTCATCAAGTTAGGATAATTAAATTATTACCATGTGTGTGAGGATTATTAAGGTGTTCTAGGGGTTCAGAAAATAATATAAAGGGGAAAAATGGTCATCCAGTGCATGTTTCGTGGTTGGATCATGGTTATAGATAACTATATGCCCAAACTGGGCTATAAAGGATGATGGATCATGGTTAAGAATAAATATTCTAGGGGAAAAGCCAAATTGTGTGGACATGGACATAGACATTCAGAAAGTTTGTATCACAGTTCTTCAAACCGTGTGATTCTCCAATTAATTATGCAACATGGACCCCTATTGGATAGAGGCAAGAACATGGTCGATGCATGGGTTGAAAAATTTTGCAGCCAAACCATGTTCCCTATTAAAAAGTAAGAAATTACAGAATTTTATTCATAGAAATTTATCTTCCAGACCCAATATTCTCCCCATTTTCTTCATCCTCTATACCTAGTGATAAACCAAGTATCGTAAAAATTTCCCAGGGTTAACCACTTATATTTTTGGTCTCATGGAGTGTCATTGGTTTCATATTTATGATCAGGGTAATTCTTACTCTCCACATCCATCTCTTTTTTTTTGGATAATATAATGTAATTTCATTATTCATCTAATGAATCCTTAAATCCCACTTTTCCAGTGGATTTTAGGTCATGTCATCAACAGGTGATTGGACATGGATCCAATGATATGGTTAAGTGTGTGGGAGGAAGGTGTTCCACATTTTATATAAAATATTTTTGTTGTTGAATTGTGCATGTGTAGGTGTATTCTTGGTACTCTATAATTATTAAATTTATACCATTGATATGGTTTTGTAATATGGTTTCTAATTCATAAAATGAACCCCTCAAAATACCTACAGGATGCATTGAGGATGAATTAATAACTTTAGGTTAACCGGATATGTGCGAGAACATTCTAGAACCTGGAAAATTGTAATGTTAAGCATTGTATTGGTTTGTGTAGAGAAAGTTCCCATGATAACTATTTTAAAATGTTATATTGTACCGTAAGAGGCACCAATGATATTTGTTTCTAGTTGTTATTGATAGAATAAGGGTTTCTTGACAAAATTTGAAAAATGGATTAATGGATTAATTAGAATGTCTAAGTGGATTAAAAACTTTTAATAGAATTTTGCTAATGGATTGAGGAATATGAATTGAAAAACGTAAAAATTTGGATAATACATGTAAATTGAGGATTTAGTTAAATGGATTAATATAAATACATTATTGAATACGCTAAGTTGTCTAATATTAAAAAGTAAAATGGCTTAAATGGAAAAAATATATAAATGGAATGTGTTTTAATGCGTTGTAGATTGATATTATGTGATGTTAAAATATATATGAATTTTGATTGATATGTGAATTGAATATATAATTTTTGATATGGTATATATGGTTACTGGGTAAATAAACATTTGGACATGGCTTGGTAGTTGTGGGGTATTGGACTTGGGGATATACAACCATAGGTTGGGATAAACTGGGGATCGAAACCCCACACCATAATGCCCATGTTAGGGAAGTAGACATAAGAATTATGCCCATAACAGTTGCATTTAATGAGACTACCTATACTGAGGCTCCAAGTTAAGTTTGATGTTTGTTTTTTATGATTGTCTTTTTTATGGTGGGATATGTAATTTGACTTATACCATTATGTATGACATTTTACAGACTACTTACATTTACAAAATGATGTAAATTAAAAACCACATGAACATCTGATGGGAATTAATTTAGTAATGAAAATGGTATAAGGGATGATAATGGAAATAATGATGGAAATTGATAAAGGTAATATTGTTAATTATGGCACCCATTTTGTATTTTGGTTTACCATTCCATTAATTTCATACGTGCATGCAACCTTACATTAGAGAAAATATTTTTAAACACCATTGGCAGTGGCCAAATATTATGTACTGACACTCTTTATTGGCCTCCAATTGGTATCCAACATGACTTCACGGTCTCAGATTAGGATAATGGAAAGGTCCCAATACAATAGAGTTCGGTCGGTCTTGGTAAGTGCATGGATGGGAAGCTAAACATAGATTAATGTCCTATTGTGGGGATTATGTGATTGCCTTCATTGTATTTATTCACTTTTGGAATAGTAATCATGAAATGATATATTTATCATTCGGTTATAGATTGTACCCTATTTGTGAAATAATTGGTAAATCTTGTTTCCTGTTATTTTATATCGTTCCGTTATTTCATATGTTATATGATGTATCCTACCTAGGTAATGAGGGTATATTCCATCCACATGTCTTATAATACCATCACTACCAGTCTACAACCTATGACATATAGGGTGGTGTATTTGAGGTCATTTTGTCACCCAAGTCAGGGAAATATAATTGTGGATTTCAGGTGAGGTACATTGCATATATTCAACTCTAATTACAAATCGCCTGAAGAGGAAGATCTCTAAAAATAATAAAATCACAATGAAACGTGCATCACTAAATGTGTAATAAAATTCCACTACTATAAGAATCATCATGAACAACAATCCCACCACAAGTACATGGGGTTTCCCCAAAACATGGGTTTTCTACTATGATTCCTTATCTCGTGAACACGGTCAGACTCATCCTAGTATGGTTTTTTTCATTACAAAATAGTAAGTCATGTAAAAATTAATGAAATCTTATCATGTGATACCACTTTGTAACATCCTTACCTAGGTGACACATATCAGTTCCTTGGGAATGTTCATCACATGACATTTTGTGAGCCTCCTCATACCCCAGATTCTTTTTACATTTATGGTGGGTCTAACATATAATGTTGGGATTTTACAACATCTTTACCGATGTATGAATACAATAAAAATAAATATGAAGTTTTACCAAGTTACTATAATAATCAACAATAAACATAACTATTCATGCATAAAATACATAATGAGGTAAATAAACATAATATAATGTCGTAAATAATTTCATGCCATACAAGTATTACGAATCTAATGAATCCCAAAATAATGACACACTAACAAAACTCAGGAAGTTCTAGACATTAGGTCTTGTTCCCTCATCCATGATCTATCCAAAATTCCAACCTATCCCAATATCATAGCGTTATTTCCCAAATACTATCTTGAAAACATAAAATCCAGTCATATTGCAATTTGGTATCCCATGTAGAGTGTTATTACAACTTAGTAGGAAATATCCAATGGCATCTAATGTAATATTCATTCTATAATAGTTTATGTTATTGTCAAAAAATGAAAAATAACAAATTAAATAGGTTTATCATTTATTATTATTTAGAAAATAATATTTTCCAGTGGTTTGAGATGAATCCCAAATCAACCATACAAACTTTATCCTATATCAGAGTTTAAACCACACATCATAGTGGCTGCACAATTAATTCATTCATTGTATTTATTTATTCACATATCTCAATTTCATTCAGTACCCTGGTGCATTAGTTCGAGCACAAGTTCAAAATCATGTATCTGGGCCCAGAGAATCATTATGGAAACCAAAAGGTATTTAGAATGTCAATCCATTTCCCAAAACTCAATATTCTAATATCTCGTATAGATTTATATCAGGGTCCTAGAGAAGTATTCATGCACTCCATGGTTATATAGACCATCATTTTATGACCCTAACATCATTGTTTAGGATAACATAAACACATATCACGGTTCCACATTCATAAATCATTCATCAACAATTGTGAAAATGGTGTTCCAATTCATTTATCAAACACGACTATGTTTCATCACATTTTTCATATAGAACAACATGAATGATTTACTTATTAATTAAATTATCATAATTAATTTCAAAACTCATTAACCCTTCATGGTTAATCTAATCAAGACATTAAAAATAATTTTAACAAATTTAAAAGCATTCAGTTCAATTCCATATACCCATTATTATTCTTTTTCACATTACATAATAATAATTTAAAGGATAATTGGAAACACCCATGGGTTTCCATCAGGATGCTCTCAAAACCTCTAACAGATCCAATGGGATATAATAAGGGTATATCAAAATCATTTATTAAAACTAATTTTTTTATTAATGTGAAATTACATAAACTAGAAATGTAATGAAACATTACTTACATGACCATAATATAGACTATGGGAAATATCATTTAAACCAAATATCCTTGTAACCTTGACAATTGATCACTAAACATAATCCCTAAATTTGATATAAAATGGTCAAATTCACAACAGTGAAGAAGATCTAGGATCAAAACCTATGATCAAGTCCCAATGAGACAATATCAATAAAAACATTGATCTATGACATAAAAAGGAGGAATTCAAACCCCTCCAAATGGGAATAAAGATAATAAAGAGCCGAATCTAAATGAGTAAGACATTACATAATTTAACATGTTTTATTTCTCTTACTGGATCTTCAACTATCACCATATGTGATTTGAGGAGCCTTGGAACCCTCTTCAGAGTCCCAAATGGCATTGAAAATGTGTTAGGAGGATTAGGGGTGACTTGGGTTATAAACAAGGGGTTATGTATTTTGTATAAAATTTAATAATAAATTAATTCCCCTATGCACGGTTTCTTGGGCCAACAACACATTTTGAAAAATAGGGAACACTATCATACATCCCCTACTATGTAGGATTTTGGTTACCCTTAGGTTGGAAAATGTTTTTTACCATGATCAAGACAAGGGATTCCCTTATGTCATAGTTTTCATGTTTTGTGGTGGGTGGTGACACTATTGGGTATAATTATGCTTCTCTTCCAATAGATCAAAATGGGGAACACCATTTTCATTGGAAAATTATATGATTTTTTTTACCATGAGGCAACCATGCATAGCCCCATGGGATAAAATGTTTCCAAATTCAACAATAATGCTCCAAAATCCAGACCCAAATATGATTTATAATCGATAAAGGGTAAAAGAATAAAAGAAATCATGTACGAGTCAACTATAGAGTGGTCATGAACATAGACTCATATCCGAGAAACCCACCCTACAGGGGTTCCAGAATGCTATATCAGCTTATAAATGCCTCATATTATTCGAAAGGATTCCATAAAATAATTTGGACTATCAACTATACTCTGAGGAAAGAATGGTCTCAATATTATAACCGTTAATAATTACACATAATACAAACATCCACAAAGAAACGATAATAAATCTAATATGAAAAAATAAATTGAATATAATTTCAACAAATTTATAATCCATGTGAGGAATAATTTATATATCAGAGGTGAAATAATCTATTGGGGAAATAAAATTTAGTTTATATAAATAATAGAACATTATAAATTAAGGATATATCCCAAAATATGTACATCATCTACTCCCAATAATAGTCTTTCAATATCTTCCAATATCCTCTAGAATAGTCTCTATCCATAGGACCCTGCCTATAACTATATTATGGGAATGAGTTTTACACATCCACCAATATGGATATCTATGGAATGAATATAAAACATTATATGATACTACTAATATACCCCAAATACTACCCAATTTTTTAAAAAATTCATTTCATATATATATAAATACATATTGTGAATGTCATAAAAATTACATAAATCACTGATGTCATATTTGATGTATGAATCATCCATATTGATTATCACTACTTAATTTTTCCAATGAGATTAAGTTCTAGTGTTTATTCCTCGAATACTAAGTTAGAAAAAAAATTATCATATCTATGGTGAAACGAAATTGTAAATATCATGCTAATGAAATCTAAAATTCATCATCATTATATTACGGTATCACATTCATCCAATTATAAGACGAATTGGTGGAGTGGTTGTTATATGACTTTGATTAGTAAGTAGTATAATTTTTTCCAAAATATGAATTTTAGAATAATACTTTGACCCCAAAATTAGTTCATTAAGGATGAGGGAATAGTCATCGAACTCTTCGGTAGTCGTTTGAATTGATGGCCTCAAATAGTCAACTATCACTTTTATATCAAGCAACAGAACTCATTTAAATCATAAAATGTTTGGTTAGAAACCATAATCATATTGTCATCCATATCACGACATCTTGAAACATGACCTATGAAATACAACACACATTATATCATGTATCTTGATATACAAGTCCTACATCCCCTAACTAATGATAATAATAACATAACATGTATTATGTTACCCATATCCATCATATCAAAACACAATAATTATAAAAAATATTTCATCACTCTAGGGATTAATATGTTAGATTAACAATGACCCCATGTCCATAATTCATCATTTCCATGTGAAAGATAATGAGGAAAAACTAAGTCACTAAATTAAAATAGATACTCTAACCATTATAGGTTTTCTATCATCATTTAATAACAAACTTTTGACAGTCCCATTTATTCCACATTATGTTTACATATTTCCTCTTAGATTATGATATCACTAATAGGCCTAGTTTTTTTCTATTCCTAATCCTAAACACTATGGAAGACAGTTCACTGATTAGTTATCCTTTTATAATTTCCCTACAAGAATCCCTATATTGAACATAAGTGATTCATCATTATCCTGGCTTAAAATCCCTACCCTCCACCAATAAACATTATTCCCAAAAGGATTCTCATGTGATGACCTAGCCCAACTAAGATGCCTACCTATATCAGGGATAAGAAAATTTGTGACCCTATAATTCTATGACCAATAATATCTACGTATGTGAATGATGAAGATTGTAAAAATAATATATATAAGATTAATTTAAAACTGATGAACCAATAAAGGGTTTCTAAAATAAGTTAACAACATCGAGTAAAAGAATTAAAGAATCCAAAATCAATAAAAAGTAAAAAATATATACAATTTTGAAATGTAAATCAATAATACTTTACCTAAGAGACATCTATAATTAAGACAAATAAACATTAAACCCTAAACAATATCATTTTCAACCAACCCACATATGATTTTAGTACTTGTAATAGTCCTCGTATACCTATCTCATTTTATTAATCACGATATCTGTTCTATCTCCACATAACCAATCCATCAATAAAATCATATATCAATGAATATAATAATTAATTTTATTATATCTATATTCTCAAAATTTCATCCCATAACGATGAAAAACTAATTTATATCATGAATAATTAATTATAAATGATAAAAAAAATTATAATTACCCACATTAGTGTTTATCAGGGTATTCAAAAAAATATATTTTTTGATGATTTTCTAATCATAACCTATTAAACCATAGAACACCGATATAGGGTGATGAATTAGGGTATAATATGATTTTTTGAATCATTTTATTATCATTTGGGATCTTGTCCTTATGTGAAAAGGACCATTTCTCAACCTAAAATTCTAGATAACACAATCACCAAATATATTACAGATATAAAAATGTAATATTTGAATAGAAGATAAACATTCTCCTTGGTTTACCACAATAGGGATACATCTAAGAGAATAGATAGATGATGTGCTAATGTGACATAATCCACAATGCTTCTCTAGTTATATGGATTATGATGTTTTGAATAAGGTCTCTCCATTCCATGGAATCATTTCTATAAGATTTAGGGTCCTTCCACTCCTCACCCAAGTCAAAATTCCTCTTTTCACATCTACACTCTCCTTAAATGATGAATATTCAATTATATATAACCTTTTAGGTGTCTTAAAGTACAATATGTTAAGAATAAATTATTTTCAATAATTACTCTAGATCAGTTCTATTGACCATACAAGTTATTCACTCTAACCACATCATTTCTACTCTACCGATGAAAATAATTCAATGATTGGAATTATCCCTTGATGTACTCAATCAGGATTGATATAATTGTATTATTTTCATACCCTCTTCTCATGATAAATTATCATTTATTTTTTTGAGATGTAAAAAATTAGAACTCCACATCATCTTTTGTATTTATAATTTAATCCATCAGGTTTTCAAATCTCTTCCTTGTTTCTATTGGATGTATATGTTATGAGAACTAAATTATTCATTATTTTAATGAATATATCAATATTCAACACTTACTCTATATTCTATTTATTATTCTAATATAGTTATATGACTTTTTCTATTATGTATAAAACATTATGGGATTCATATCATGTATTCTAATCCAGCATGTGGTTCTCCTCGATTGAATTTTCACATTTACTTCTAGATTATTATTTTTCAATAAAATAACTTATTCTTATATATGGTACACTTTTTATTCACACTTAAATTTTAATTTTTTCTACATAATATTATTTACTTCATATATATTTCTCATATATTTCATAGTATGCGGCAGTGTCTTATTTCCCCATGAAATCATTGCATGAATAAAAGATACACATACTATGGGTTCTATAACAATATAATGAACTTATTAAAGAACATTTCGTTTTCAATACATTATGTCCCTTCCACCATCTTCATCACTTGTTCTCACATGAAAAAAAACACATACAACAATTTTCATGAAATTAAATAAAGGGATATTTATGAAATTCAGATCCCATTAATGGTTTTAATTTTCATTTCATAGTATACCGAATACAAAAAATAAGAATCTCAATTGTTTACCACTCATCTAATGTAAATATAGATAAATCACAAAATATCCAAGTATCCCCCACTTTATTTCGACACCATGTCCCCCTCTATCTCTCTCTTTATGTGTCTTTTTTCAGTACATATTTTTTTTCAAGTGTTTTTATTGATGTATTCCACCACCAAAAATTTCACAGTCTATAATTTATTTCACCTCCATACGTCACCCCACACATAATAATATAGTATGTCATGGTTGGTAGTAAGTTAGCATGAAACAATTTCCCATAAAATCTGATTTTACATGGAATTAATGTGGCTCCTATTACTATTTTCCATGTAATATATAAACCTTATAAAATTATAATATCTTTTTGTACTCATTGATCAAAATTCTTTTTCATAGTCATGCATTAAGTGCATGATCATATTTATATATCCGTCCTATAAAATCATTTCCATTTGAATTTCAAGTCAAACATAATAGACTAATTAACATGAGCATAACATGATCATAAAAAATTCAAATGGTAGATCACAAACATTATGATGGAATATCAAGAAAACATGACGTTCTTGACATAAATAAATTATATAAAAAAACTAGGGCATCCCGAGGATTAGTATGATACCATAATTCATGAAATGTCCTTTAATATCAGCCAAACATTGATATTGTTTTAAACGAGGGATTGACACTACTTTCAGTAGTGTATTTATTAGTTGAACAATCAAATGGAAGAGTTTTTATTATCAATTAATTGTGTGCCTCAAACATAGTAAATGAATCTCAAAGAAGTTACCTGTTTTTCACCCTCCTCGACCTCGTAAAATAGTATGGTTTCTATGAACCTATGAACACTATTTTGTACCAATTCATTAGTGTTAAAATACACAAAACATCATATTATCATAAATTACATTAATATATGTCTTTACTTATATATTTATTTTGTGAACTCCACAAAAATACCCTAGTCTTTGTAAAACAACATCCCAAAAAATATAAAATACTTCCTTTTACCAAAAAAAAATATCTTTAATGAAAATTCAATCTGTTCATTAAATTTAACCATTATTACCTGACCTAATATAGCCTAAAAACGAACGCATAACTCATGGTTACAAAAATATACTCATTTGGAATATGTGAACAACATCACATAAAATATATATTATGATGGTCTATGGATCTTGTCACCTCACCTACATAATTTATGATAAATAAAATTAAAATTAATAGTTTCCCCTTTATCTGGGGTGTAAATATTAATTTATACTATGCCCCTCACTAATATTGTCCTTATAACTCTTTATAGGACCACTATTAACACATTGAAATTTTATTCTTCCAACTTCCATTAACACACCATATTCTATAACACATTCAAATTATATTTTTATTCCATCATTAAAATTATAATGATTTATTTCCATCACATGGTAATTATAATTCATCATGTACTCTGTGAATACAAAGTGGGATCATGATGTAGGAAATTATAGTTTTTATTTTCAATAGTTTTAATGTCATCCAAACAATAGATTATTTTTCAAAAAAATAAAATTCTTTTGTCATTTTTAAATATTTATCACATCGTGTGAGCACAATAATACATACATAAACCCATTAGTGTATAATAAATGGAATAAATTGTGTGAGGCATAAAAAAATGTGTATAAATTAATATCACTTGACATGTAATGATATTTCTTATCCTTATAGAGAAACATTTTTCTGATAATTATATATAGCATTTGATTCCTTATCAGACACTACCTATGAATACATTAAAAATTGAACACCATATTTTGAGATAATTTTTCACCATCAGTAATTAATTTTCATCAAATATATCATCTTTAAAAAGATAACAATATATCTCAGAATCAGTTAATTAATACCCAAATTGTAAGTATTACATCTAATGATCATAGAGTATATTAATATTTCTTATTCACATTTTGAGTTCTCCTCACCTTCATCTAGTGGTATGATTCCACCCAACTGTATAAATTAAACATTGTATCATGAATTGTATTTATATCCCACTATAAAAATCAAATTTACTTTTTCACCACTTCAATAATTGATATTTATCTTCAATATTTTTCTCTACCATTCCTCTTCAAACATGTATTCATTTTTTGGAATATACAACCACATGGAATGTATTTCTTCCTTCATCTTCAAATATTATTCACAAATATAAGAAACATTAAAATACATATGAGATTAGAGCATCTATAAACATGAAGAGTGTTGTAGGAAAATTTTTACTAGACACTTGTTCCCAATGTATTTAGTGGATTAATTTTTTATGGAACCTATAATACAATATTCTCTTATTGTACATTATTTGGAATTTCTCACCACTATTAGATCAGTGTTCGTCAAAAAAGAATGAATTTATTTTTTTTCTTATTTTTTATACCATTTTACTATCCACTTAAAACTAACATGACCATATGATTAATAATTATTTAGGAACATGACTAATATTTTTTGTGTTTGTAGACATTCATAATAAATCATTCATCACAATAAGTTATATATGTTTCATATGTGTTTATTGAAAATTACCCTTCTATAAGTAACCCAATTATAATATTATTATCTATAAGTACCAAACATTTACACCATTAACATAGATATCTATTCATTTGTGGGTTAACACTTTTTAAAAAACCTCAAGGGTTGTAAAAAAATTTCTTATTGGAATTTTTATATTAATATATTATTTTATTTATTTTTATGAATTGATTAATTATATATGTAAAACATATCACCTTATAAAGTAATTTTCATATTCACATTATGGTTCCCATGATGATGCCTTTTATCCATGGTAGAATAATATTTTCTCAGTAGGCTTTATATTCTTAATAAAATTCATCTCGGATGCATATTTTTTATAATTTATATTGTTATTTTTCATTAAGAAAGACTTCTTTCCATATATACATTTATTCTATTTATATTGTTGTATTATACCTTGAGTATCATATACATTATTATTGATTAGAAAATTATTGTACTCCATTTAGTTTTGAAAAAATCTATTTCAATAGTCACATAGTATTTCATTAAATTCATATCTTCTCCTAGTGAATTTATTTCATCATTTCTATAATAATTTCTCACGAAAAAATTATTTCTATTTTATTAATATATTATCCCCATAAATGAAAGATTTATATTTTTTAACACTATGACGTATTATTCCAACATTATTTGGCCTTATGTAAAAACATCAAATAATTCAACAGTAAAAAAAATTCTTCTAGTTTTAATTTGTAGTTTAAATTTTCTTAGATTTTATTCCATGGTGTTCATGGAAATCATTTTAGATATAAAATAAATTGAATTTTATTAAATAAAAAAGAAAAACAATACAGGAAAAAATACAAACAATAAACACCAAACAACCATAAATTATGGATATGGTGAAAAGGAAACCAAATCAAAAAAAACACCCAATGAAATAGGGTGTGATCTCGAAGACAAGAAGAAGTTTCTACATAAAGAATCCCGCAATAGAAGTCTTCAAATACCCTCTGTAATAGCAGGATCGCTTCATCACCAAAGACTCCAAAACCAAAAAACGAAGATACCTACAAGCCCCCATCAAAGGCAGCAGCCGACTTCTTCAGATTAGCACTACTCCCACAATATTATGTAGCTTCAAAAAATAGCAATCAAAGAAAACCACTCCAAGCCAACACTCCATGAAAGAATCCCAGAAAAAAACTGCATCAAAAATGAAAACATAGTAGAAAAACAAGGAACAAGGGCATGCTTCTACATACCAGTAGAAAAATTAAAGAAAAACACTCCAAAGAATCATTTAGCTCTAATGATCGGCCTACAGAAGAATATCTAGCGGCCCAGGCCTAAAAAAAACTTCACGGCCAAGGATATTACGGCAGGCTCACCAGAATTTGGGAAGACCGCTGGAACTGACCAGAAATTGGGAAACTGCTACAACTGAATGCAGCACAAAAAAAGGACAATAAATAAAAATAAAGAAAGCATGGGAAATTTTTTGATAACAAAATCAACTCAGGAATGTGAAATCATGAAAAATTTCACCTCAGGTTCCTCATTAGCAGGCCGAACTGCATGTTTATTCCCTAAAGGATTGCTCCTTTGCTCAAAATTTGGACAAAGATCCTCATTCATAGGGTAGCCCAACAGAACCCATCACCTCTCTATATTCCCCTTAATAACGATGGGGCAAGCAGGATCAACTTCCAACAAAAATAAAGCTTACAAATATAAAGGGAAACCTTACAAAAGTCTAAAAATGGGAGACTTTTCACGATCCTTTTTTAGAAAAGGAAAGTGATCATCATGAACTTGATCATACAAAAAAATCAACTCCATTAACACCTTTATTAGCGAGACAATCATCAACAAAATTGGCTTCCCTATAAATGTGACTGATAATATGATTCAATGAAAATAGATGAAACCGTAGTATTAAAAATAAATTTTCCAGGATAGTAGATTATATTTATCTATGAGATTGTTGAATAAGGATTAGTAAATAATCTAAAGCTCTATTTTTCACTATCATTTTTTTAATTATTACATTTTTATGATATTTATTTGGTACCACATCTCTTCTCAACAATTTTAGATATCCATAATTGTAATGATTACAGACTTCTTAGTTTGATTTCCAGTTTAAAAATATATAAATAAAAACTAACTTACTCATCCTCTAATAGGCATAATCCTTTAATCCATTCATTTTTTCATATTATGGTTATGATCTATATGACTTATATTTTCCCCTAGAAACAAATTATTATGATCTTTTATCCTCATCACATTAACCCCAAGTTGTGATCTTAGACTTGGTATTATTTGATATATTAATATTTGAATCCATTTGATGAATATGAAAAAGGACTCATTTACAGATTTCTCAATGAGATCCCTTTAAAGACTTGTTACATTATCAACATATACTCTAATTATTATCTATAAATAATAAATCATATTATATTTTTGTCAATCGTTACATCATAATTTTTAATTTCCATGTCATTATCACTAGTATTTAGTTTGAAATATAATTCTTACATTGAGCTCACATGACTTTCTGATTGATTTATTGATTCTCTTTCATGTTGGTCCATCAACCTTTCATGGTTATCTATGTATTTAGTAGTTTATTTCAATAATCCAATAAAATTAGGATTATTTTTTATTAAAATATCTAATTATTCATAATCACCTTTGAGATCTAGTTTATGAAAAATTACTCACACAAGTTCATAATTCTATAAATCATCATGTTCCTTAATGAACTAGCATGAGATAACACATCATGTCACCTAACCCTACCCATCTCCATGTCTGAAGGGTTTTCCCAAACCGCATGGGTTGGATAGTAGGTCTTATGTACTAAGAAACTCCTCGAGAATGATATCTCCCAAGAAAACAACATAAAATAAACATGATGTGGAAACAATAAATAAATCATCTAAACTGATTGAAACAATAATCATACATTATAAGATAACCATATTAATTTAATTCAATGTAGAAGAATATAAAATTTACCATTCTTACTTTAGTATAGATATAACATTAAGAAATAAAAATGAAAGGAATATATAACACTAACAACTTTAAAACACTTCATGTAACTCACGATTACACATCCTAGACCAATTATCTATCTATAGACCAGAATGAATTATTGTGAAGGAAAAATTACATGGAACCTAATATAAACACGTAAGGTATATATTCTCACCAAGGAACTAGTTCACATGTAGGGTGTCAGGTTAGTGATACCATTAGAATCTAACCATTAAGTATTTTGGAACCCCTTAATAAAAAAATTAATGACGTGAAATATTTAATATATGATATAAAATAAGGGTTTTCACATGCATATTAAAACAAGTTGAATAACAATCCTCTTCCATATTCTCAAACAACCAACCTTTTATAAAAACAAAAAATGATCATTCATTTGAGATATGAAATTTAAAACCTATAATTATGGAATTAACACAATCAAAAAACAAAATCACTATTTATTTATATTTTCATGCAATTCTTGAAATATCAATTTTGATAAAAAGAATAATTGAAATCCATTTCATAAAGCCAATTTAAAAAAGGATCATACAACTTCATTTTCAAATCAAACCTTCTAAAATTTTTTATAACCCCATTTTTAATGTTTATAAAATCTTATTAATGGTGATACATGAATCATAAAAGGTCACCATAGTAATAATAAAACACATTCCGATAGAAAAATCATAAAATAGTTCTATACTATTAATTTAAACATAGATTATATTAATGATCCTAGAAAATTAATCCCCTAATTTTTCCTAATAAGGGTCAATGTCGCATGTGAAACATACTAATACTCACATACTCAGATCCTCAACCAGTGAGGAGTAACCTAGTATGACACTAATAATACTTTTTTGTCTTGATTTTTCTACAAAAACTACACGTGATCTATCATAGTATTATAGAAAAAAATAATTCCCTATGACCCTCTAAAATTAACAAGATCCATATAAAACAACCTATTATCTCGTTGTATATATTCGAGTCATCACCCTATATAGCACATGCATAACAATAATCAATTTTTATCATGGAGAGTCTTAAAAAAATTTATTTAAAATCACCTAAATTATCCATATGGATTTCACAAATGGCTTGGGAAGAGAAGTTGTATTCAATTCATTTAAAAACATAATTTAAAAATTTTTTGAAAACCATTCTTCAGGACATACTTGAATTCCCATTTATAAACCCAATCCCATTAATAATTGACTTTTTGAAATAATAATAGTTAATTTTTTAATGAAATTTATTCTAATCACCCTTTAATAAAACAGATTATCCCATTTAAAAATATTTCATGCCACTATGAGATTCAATGTTCTCAATTAAGTTAAATGATAATGTAGAAAAACTCCCTTAAATTTTAAAATAAAATTTATAACATATCAAAAACCATTGTTAATGAAGAAACATGATGTCCAACACACAATTAAAATCATTTAAATGACGTTGGAAAACCACTTAGGTATTTAAACATGAATGTTTAATATATACAATCCAATTCCAATACATTATACCATTTTAATTCCATTTAAGACCCAAAATACATAACATGGTCTAATAGTTTCCTAATAATGAATTTAATAGTATAATGAGATTTATTACATACATTATAAGAGAGTTATACAGAAAATAATACATCATTAAATTCAAATAACAATAAAATTCTCTGTTTTCATGGAGAATTCGTAACTCAGCCACGATATATTCTCATTAGAAACTAAATACCCAATGAACCATCCATAGAACCTCCCAAAACCGTAATGACAACCCAAAGAGTGGTTTCAGTTCATATGAGGGAGAAAAACAAAGGGATATGGAATGGGAATAATATATGAGAAATAAAAGAAGGATTACCATATCAAAATATGAGGAATAAGGATCACTAAATGAATAGAGGAATAGTGTATGTTTATATGACAGAAACTGAATATTCGACTATGGAATTTAAAAATAATGAAACTGGGCCTAAAAAAATTTATAAATGAATTAGTTAAATACCGAATTTCTGAATAGATTGAAAGACCCAAGGTTTGTATACATTGTTTAAAAAATGGTGTGCCAAAAATTTAGGTGGAACAACCAATGAAATCCCCCACACATAGTTTGTCCATAATGTTTACAAATCAATTGAAAACCATGAAAAATTACTTCCAAAAACTATAGACCTTATTATATTCTTAACATATGGTTTCAACTAAAAATTTGTAATATATAAATAAATACACATTCATATAAACGATGTCACATACTTATCCATACGATTTACACAGTTTGAACCAAATGGTGTAGTACTCGAGTAGACCAACCATACACAATATATGATCTAAAAATGCCTTTTGTAAGGGAAATTTCATTGTTTTTATTATGTTATTAATTAAAAATGAGTAAAAGTGGAATATTTCAAAAAAAATTAATTTTTTTTGGAAAATAATATAGGAAACATAAATATATAATGGAAAGAAAAAATATTATGTAATATGAAATAATAGTCACATGTGTGTGTCACATCTCATCAAAAAATGAAATAATCTACTACTAAAATGTCCCTGGTAAAAATAATGGTAATCAGGGAAGAGAAAAATTTCATCACTACATAAAAATAAGTTAAAGGGGATCAAGATATATCAAATGATTCCCAGACAACAAATGTGTAATGTATGATCTATTTTCCAAAAATACCCAATATAATACTCTTTCAAATTTAACAACCATAATCATGAATCAACCATACACATATGTGATGAGAATCTAAATAATATGATATTGAATGAGAATATCTTCACAATTGAGAATCAATAATATGGTGATGTAAAAATGGTATCTTGTGTGATTATTTCATTACTAACATAACCCTGATTCCCCCACATTAATAATGAAATAATTAGACAAAACAATAGATGGACAAAAATCAACAAAATGATCCATAAACACTACATCTAAAACATCCCATAGTCATTATACTTGTCTACAATAACAATCACACACTTAAAACACCCATGGAATGTATCAAATGAATGTATTTCTCAAATGATTATATGAATGGTCCTTATCCATCAATTCTATAATGAAAAATGGGTTGAACTAGGATGAAACACCTTGGTAACCCTCTCATGGTGAACCCAACAATATCTAACCAACACTATCCAAAACATAAAATCAACGAGTTCTAGGATTTTTCATTCCCACTAATATCTCACACCCAAGTTCATCCATCATCCTAAAAAATGGATCGAAACCAATACTCATATATCATCACAATTTATAAATCATAAAAATCAACCATAAAATGAACTATGATCAAGAGGTATGAACCAAAAACAACTTCATATCAATAAGGGTGAAAAAATAGAACCCATGGATCACCACGAAAAAAATTAATCCTCACGGATAAAAAGTTCTATACTCTCTAAGCAAGAATGAAAAAATCATACATGAAATTAATTCCTATGGAGAAAATTTCTCTTCAACTCACCCAACTACCTTTCCCATGAATAGCTGTTTTAGAATTAAAAAAACCAAAAACCTAATAACCACAACCCCATAAAAAGGAATAACTAATTCTTACCCTTTCTCTTGGAGTCTTATAAAAACCCAAAGATAAGTATAAAACAACCCATAATAATTCATTATGAAATTAGTGTGAATAATAATGTATATAAAATGAAACACTAACCTAGCATAGCTAGATTTTCAAAATAAAATCAAGAGGTCCCAACACACATTGATGGACAAAATATTTTTAAAAATTTTAAATAAAAAATATATTTTAAAGTCAGATTCATTAAAAACCACCATATTTATAGAGAAATAAGAACAATAAGAAAATTATTTTTTTTAATGGGACCAACCAATTAAAACAGGTCACCACATTAAAAATATCCTTTTTCCAATAGAATTATATTGAATTTCACCTATATTTATAAGCCACATAATACTTTTTAATATAATAATCCCAATAAAGATTCCTAATTCTACCCCTCAAAAATATTTTAGAAAATATCAATCACTTTAAAAATATTTTATGATATTCATTACTACATTTTTATTAAAAACATCTATTGAGTTATTAAAATTACCCTAGGTGGGTTAAAATCCTATTACACACAAACAACCTACTAATTTTCAAGGAAAAATGCATCTAGAAACATTTTATAAAATCAATTCGAACATTCAAATGAACCCAAATGAATCATTTCACCACCCCTCAAATATTCATGAATACCATTACATTTTATGAATAAATATAATGAGGTTGAAAACAAAATATACCAAAACCACCTCCCATTTCAAAAACTAAACAGCTTTCTATCATTAATAAGAAAATAATCTAATAAAAAAGCTAACAAAACTTTTCCTGAAATACTATTTCTTTGTTAAAACATTATGGACAGTGGAATTTCTAATCCCAAATCATTTTTCATAAAATCATATGTTCTGACCAAAAATAAATACACATAACAATTACACCAAAAAGAAGGTACACTATAAATCTAATCCAAAATAAAATCCTCAACATCAACATATATAAATTACCACTTGATTTATTGCACACATCTAAAAAATCCTCCTGATCAGTATAAAAAGAAGTGAAATGGGATGCAGAACTATGATTGACTCGGCCACATGTTTTGACAGACCATTTCTCAGTCTTTAATGTACTCTTCTGATGTATCCATGATCAATATTATGGTTACTACATTGTATTTAGGCTCCAGTAACCATCCTCACACAAATATTCCACCTCCATTACTCAATGCACATTAAAAACATTCCATAACGAAACACACAGTATTCAAATAAGGATGAATATACCACTATATTAAAAAAACATCAAATTTAAAATTCAAATCTCATTACCCTCATAAAAACCTTCATGGATATAAAGGGATGAGATCAAGAACCCACTAATGATAAACCACCCAATTTTTAATGACAATAATAACTAAATCATACCATAAAACCACCAAATAACAAGATAGTGAGCTAAAAATATTTTCCCCTACATGGAAAAATACAAACCGTTACTATTAATAATTATTCAAACTGGGTTAACATGACATGTCACCAATCATGGATCACCACTAATCCTGAATGGAACTCCCGATTCCCAAGTGATAATACTAGGAAGGTGTATCAAAAATTATATTTTCGAATAATATCAACTTAAATATATGAATAAAATCTGAAATTATGAGAGATAATAAACGAAACAACTAATCATTTAATAACTAATAAATATCCACAAGAGTAAGACAATATAAAATAAATACATTGTATATGTATATATAAATGAACATCTCAGGTCATAAAGCTAATACAACATTAGAAATATGAAAATGTAATGGATCTCTAACATCTCCAACATACTAAAACTGATTTATGGTCACCCATAACATATCACATGAGCATCCATGGACTAAACCAAATGGTTGGGAAGAAAACCAGAAGAGTTCACATGAAATAAAACCATATGAACATCATCTTTATCTTGGGATTTTTTTTCATATACAATTTTGGAGCTCAAATTTTCCGATCGGATCGCAAAATAGAGTAAATGTGAATACCATATTTATACTATTCATAATGTTGTTTTTTATACATATGAAAAAACAACTAGTGTCTAAAAATTCTTAAAAAAAATGCATAATAACCTTCCATAGAAATAATCAGAAAAACCAAACATTCTGTAAAAAATTACTGAGAAAATTTTTAATTAATCAATTTAAGAATTAGATAGAGGGCATTTAACCCATGGAAGAAGAAAAATCCCTATATATCCATTTATTAATGAAATCCTAAAAACACAATTTTCATAAATAATATAATATAAATCAATTTCATAAAAAATGTTTACAAAAAAATCAAACCCCTTCATTCTCAAAACACACTTTCTAAATCACTTAAACATCTAGTTGGAGAGTAAACCAAGAAACCCATAGAGAGATACATAAATCATACATAAGAACTATGACTACAAGGAAACATAATCCATGAGATTAAAATTATATTATTCTGTATTTTCAAATAGAATAGGATAATATAAATGATATTAGAAAATAAATCCCCAAACACATCTAGAGAATGACCCTAGAATCATGGCTATCATCTTATTATTTAAATACGTAGATCATAAACTCGAGGTGAGGAACCTATATTGATTATACTAAACCTATCTTCTCATTGTATTTATACAAAAATATCATGGCTCCCTCACAATCACGAATCTCAAAATCAATCACTGGCCCCTTCTTATAAATCTATAAATCACAAATAAAAACCTATTTGTGCACATGATATTACTGGGTCCTTAACCCGGGTAGAACACACTGCAATAGTTATTATTCTTATCTGGAACACTTCTAGTCTCCCAAGACACCCTTGTCTTGTCACCAACATAGGTAAGAACACAATGAAACAATATTTCATCACATAAATACAATTTGAAACACTTGAAATTAATCTTTTCATATCCCCCTACACCCTCACAAGAAAAAACATCATTCATATCTATTTCTAATAATTTCCTAATATTATACATTATTATAAACTATCAACCACGGTGTCAAATTCCAACAAGGAATTTAACATATTCTCATGGGCCTTAAATATAGTCCACACATGTATAAAAAATATTAAATGATGATCCATTTGGGATTTAACAATAGCCTCATAAATTCAATGTTATTTCCAAAGGGAAATATAGATGAACATCCAAGTAGGGGTGAATTTCAATTTTTGGAATGAACTTATATTTTTGGTTAAATCATATATATATATATTAATTTACTAAATAAAAAAATGGACTTAGTTATTTTTATAGTGGTTTATTTGTAATTGATCATAGTAAAATCTTTAACCCTCTCAAGATATGAGAGAGATGGAACCCACTATAATTGAGTCTTATAATGTTATTTTCAAACCACGTGTCACAACCCAGTTACAAAGACCATTTACCAAAGCGGATTTCACCTAAATGAAATTTTCCATTTTCTAGGTGAATTTAAAACCCATTTAGAAATCCTTTTACACTATAGGATTAAAAATTAACAAAAAAATAATCTTTCCGACCTATATGAACATCCAAAATAGTTTCTACCCTTCTCACACCTAGAGGCACAACCGTATTGATACATTTTTTTCAGAGTAAAAACCCACTTTCCTAACATTAAATGGTTCATATAACACATTATAATTACAAATATATAAAATAGTTAGAATAATTAAATCCACAGAACCACTTGAATGAATCATGGTTGGAGTTTAGATAAAATAAATAAATCTCCAAAATTCAAAGGATAATATATGTTAAATTTCAATTGAGATTAGTATTTGATGGTTAATTTATACACTAATTGTATAGTTTACTAAAATCATAAACCCACTTCATTAAAATTTAATCTTTTTTCAACTCTATATATAATGCTTCATTATTCATGATATATTTAAAAATTTAATTCCAATTCATTTTTATGTATCTCGATAAATGGTTTGTAAATTAGTTTTAATGAACAACTTTATAGTATTACATGCCTATTTCTCAGATTATATTCCAAGAGTAAATGATAAATAATAAAAATGAATGTCCACCATCATATCCTAAAATAAAAAAATGAATTAATTACAAAAATTAATATAATAAATAAAAACAGTTATTAATATCCATGTAAAACACCCAGATTATACACGAGACTGAATCTTCATACGTCTCCTGATTTGAATTTTAATATATCATGTTTCATAATTTCAATGTGAATATGTATACATGCATAATCCCTTGGTAATAACATTTAATTTATCATATAATATTTTAAAGTAACTTCTCATTGATTATAAATTACAAATAATTAATTGAAGAATAAATAAAAATCATATAATATTTATAATAAAGATTAATTATGTTGAAATGTGAAATAATATAAATAACATTGTATATTTCAAATTTTTAGAACATCTTCTAGAATTTCATAGAACCGTGTTGGAAAATCAACCTAAGTGATTTTAATGTAGCTCAATTACACCACATAGATAATTCTTTTCATGTGTCAAAATTTATTTATGTATCCAGTTTATTAAAATGTAAATCATATTTGTGTTTGAAAAATATTTATATAGCCAATTTTTTCATATATAAAATATTTTGTTATCCTTTTATGAAATTTAAATTTTGGGTATGTGAAACATACATTTACCCTTCTCTAGAATACTCTACATACAAAACCATTAGATAAACCTTAATACATTAATGTGGGGTTTAGGTTACCATTTCACATAAATTAAAAAGGTTTTGGTATCCTTCCATAAGAAAATTTTACATTTGTGTGGCCTTATACAGGTATGTTGTCACACATACATAACTATTGGAAATCAGAGGATACATTTTTACAAGTATACTGTTACCCTTATAAGAGTATTATAAATATTTAAGAACCCTTATGAATGTATGGTGATTCCCTTACAAAATATAATCCCATATGCTTTAACAATTACATAAAATTCATTTTCCTTTATGGATCCTCAATTTTCATTACAAGAAGTTGTTACATTAATGAGAATTAGAGATAACCCTCACATGATTTTCAGTTACCATTATATGAGATATGGAGTACACATATATCTCTTTCCATTACCTTTACACAACAATTGAACCATAATGGTAACCTTCACATAGATATTAAAATTAGAAGTTTACTATTAAATCACCCATAAAATGTACTGCATACCTATACATAACTAATAAAAAGTTATACTTTCCCATACATGAAGAGTAAAAGGTTATAGTTACCTTAATACGACTAGTATAACCATATTAATACCTTCATGAAACTAATATAATTTTATGGATACATTTATGTAATAAATGTAAACTCTATATCAACTTTATGAAACATATGTATATATTATTCTACCCTTACCTAACCCATTAAATATTCATATCACCATTATAAAACACTTTAAAAATAATTATACCAATACATAACCCATTTACACATCATGTTAAATTTATATAACACTATAAAATTATTAAATTCTTACATAACCCACTAAAACATTGAAGGTACATTATCAAACACTATTAAAAATTGAAAATTTTTACCTAAAGAGTTATAAAATATATTAAACCTGGTATATAATTATGAAAATTATTGAAACAATTATCAACAATTAATCCATGAAATATAAAGAAATGTTAATTGTGGAATAAAAATACTTTACAATTTCTAAAAGTAATTTAAATAAATATATATAATAACAAATTATTGATAATAAATACAAAATTTGTAAAAATTATTGTTAATCATAATATGATATTTTTTAATTATCAAAATATAATTAAATAGTGTCATCCAATGAGACAATTCAATAATATTCCCCATTTTTTAATATTTCAAAAAATATATAAATTAAAAAACACTTCCCCTTTTTTGAATAATGAAAAAGGAAATGTTTTATTAGAAACGTTTTATCTTCAAAAAAACATTTCTCTTTATTTAACTCATTTCTATTCACATATAAAAATATGATGTCCTAAAATAGATTCAAATGAGGATCTATCCTTAAAAAATTGTCCAATTAATTCATAATATCATATATATCAAAATAGATATCAAGGAGACGATGTAATTTTTTCAATTAGATAAATGTTTTATATTGAATAAACGAAATTTAATATAGAATAACAATTTTGGGATAATTAATATTTAAATTAATAAATATATAAAATTAAAATCTGAAAAATTCATGATTACTATAGATTTAATATAGAACTAAAAATCAGAATATAAAGACACTAAAAATACCTTTAAATTCATCACAAACAAATTATATTTACATTATAGCAATATCAAAATTAATTTTCTCATACTTATTAATCATCCCGGGCTTAGTAAATATATCATAAATATGATTTCATATAGAAATAAATTCCATTAAATTATTTCATTTCTTAACACAATTTGTATGAAAAGTAAATTTTACATTTATATGATTATTTGATGAAGGTTGTAAGGAATTTTTGGTAATATAAATGAAAGAATTACTATAACATAATTTTCAAGTCTTTTCAAAATCAAAAAAAAATCCGCAATGTGATATCTAAATTCATAATGAATATCTTCAATAAGATTCGTTAGTGGCCAGAGTAGTTGAATTATGTTTCATTCAATCCTAAGAAACAAAATATTTTCCATGTAAATTACACATATGTAAAGTGACATTTATATTGATTTTCATCCACAAATATGTAATCTATAATATTTTGTAAAATAAATTTTAATTTTAAAATTTAATACTAAAGAAATATTCATAGTTCTTTTAACATATATAATAATCCACTTAATCAATTTAACGTGATGTTCCTTATGTTCAATTAGAAACATAGCACACATGTGTTATGATAAAATAAAATTTGGCCAATAGTTAGTCATGTATACCAATATTGGATTCATTACACTATAAGATTTAACATCCAAATATTTTCTACATTTATCATGTTTTAATTTTTATGTCATAATCCCAGTACTATTTCCATTATTAGAATAGTTCAATCGAATTATATTTAGAAACTATTTGACATATATTGAATGATTTGGAAAAATATCCTCATATCATTGAAATTTTTGAAAACAAAGTAAGAATCAGAATTCCCCCATAATATTCATATCTAACTCATAAGTCCTCAATTTTTAAAATTAAGTACACTGATTTTCATATATAATTTTAAAAATAATGTCAATAATATATATTTTCACAATCTATATAGCATTGAATCAGAACTTAATAAACAATGTCGAATCAAGTAAATCTATGTTAAAATTATTTTTATAATAGAAACTAGTTAACTGTTCATATCAAGCTCATGTAGTTTATTTCTAACTATATAATACCAAAGAATATATGAAAACATCCTTAGTATGTTTTTAATTTTCAAAAATAGGGGACTAACTGTCATATATTTGATCATTAATATAACTATTTAAAATAGAATTTTTTTATATCCAATTCAAGTAATAAAAATCATCTAAAATAATGAAAATATATTAATATTATATTTTCCTTTAATCTATATCAAAGTGAAAATACTCTTCAATGTCGATACCTTTTTCTTGAGAATATAATTGAAAAACAAAAAATAGCCATATTTTTCAATATATTCCTTGATTAATCAATTTATTGTTTAAATATCATCTTTTTCCAATAAAATGATATCCATTTGGTGAAAAAACTAAATTCTACACAATAATTATAGTAATCAAGTTTCTTTTATCATGAATATGTCATATCCAATTTAAATCATTTAATTTTTCATCAATATCCATATATACAAAATCAGAAATATATGAATGATTAGAAAAAATATTGGTACCAAAATTTTTAGTTTTAGCATTTTGTCCAACATTACAAATCATAAGATATATAGGATGATATATATGAGCTTCCAATATAATTCATGAATAGATTCAAATTTAGAGGAAATATTCTCCCAAAGAATCTGTTAATCATTATCTTGAGGTTCCCCAACATTAAAATTAAATTATCTGAATTAATTCATTGGATGATCAATACCATCATAAATTTTATTCACTATTATTTCATCAAATTTAACAGGAAATGATTATTCAACAACCATTGTTCTTTTATTGTGTACTCTATATGTCTTAATATTATTTGAATTTACTATTAAAATGAATTCATAATATTTTACATCAACTTTATATACAGTATCATTTGTATTTAGAGTTAAAAAATTTCACCAAATTCTCTAAGATTTCAATTTATAGGGTTTCTCCCCTTCCAATTCTCATAATGTGATATTATGAATAAATTTATTTGAAAAAATTAATTTTTTACATAAAATGATATATTAACAGCATATACCTATATATATCTAGGTAAATTTATAGTTATTTAACATGGTCTAAGAGTTTTCTAGAAGAGTATTATTTTTTCATTCCACTACACCATTTTTTCATGGTGTTCTTGGGGTTGAATACTAATGAAAATTCCAATTTTATTCAAAAAAATAGATAAATTATAGATTCTATAAATCACCAACATGATTAGATACAATTGACATTGATATGATAACATTATCATTTTATCCAATTTTCAAAAGGTGATATATATATATGTGTGTGTGTTTTCATATTTATTTGTACGCAAATAATCCAATATATATCCAAATCAATCATCCATAATGAAAAATCCATATATCATTCCACTTAAACTAGCGATATTAATAAGACCAAATAAATCAAATGAATATGATCAGCAGGTCTTAATATCTGTAATTCAAAAATTTACTTAATAATAATTCGATGTTGTTTACCTTTCATGTATGATTCTCAAACTAAGGTGGTCTTCACATTGAATTCTATTAATAGTAATTTTTTTTACTTTATGTATAGATTCTTCTTCAACATGAAATTATCATGTACCAATAACCTATCCCCTAATATTCTATCAATTTGAATATAATTCAATCTTTTGATATTTTGATCAATTAATTCATTAATATAAATTGAATAAATTGCTTCTTTCTTATTTTCATTAATCTAAATATAATTATTTTTAATCACAATGATTTTTTCACATTATAATTTTTGACAGATACCTATAATTTTTTTAATGTAGGTGAAAACATCTACAATGGACATGTGATGTTTATTAGAAATAATAGATTGAAACCAGTACGAATGAAGGAATTTTACATTCATTTCATTGAAAAAGAGTCATCAAATCATTAGAGAGGGAATTAGACATGATGAGACCATCAAAACTTACTCCATTATTTATTTGACCATCAGAAAGATAATTAGCTTAATTAAATACATTCTTCATGAAATAGTTCCCCGAAGAGAACATGTCCAAGAATTTGATCCATCAGTCAGTTATTATCCATTAGAGGTGAACAAAACCAATTACGACTTCTTGAAAAATAGATTTAGATTCACATTCAATCCACAAATAGTTTATATTTTTTATATATCATCCATATTGATTAGACCAATAATTTTACCTTCAAAAGACTTTGTGGTTCCATGGGGTCTATAAATATATCATTTGGTATCACATTATGAATATCTAAAGAAATATTCAAAGACTATGGAGCATGGATTCCTCCTCCGAGATACATGTCATCCAGTCAATAAACAGTGTGTTCCAAATGACAACAATAGTACTAGTAGGTGGCTGAAATTTACTACAGTATTAAGGATTTTAAAAAGTGTTAAATGTTGAATATAATTAATGAATTTATCATGTTTTTGATAGTTATATGTAATATTAGAATTTGGAATTTTAAATTGGAAAAAATATTTTACCATCCCTTTAGAACTATTAGAAAAAACACTACCACCATTAAATTAGGTTAATGATAAATATTTTGATATATCAAAAGTAATATGTCTTATTCCTTTGGTGTCCATGTATAACAAAACTTTTTTATTTTCTCATGATATATCTCCAATTAAAAAATATTTATGAAAACATTCATACCTATAAAAATTTGGGTCCTAAGGGAATATAATATTACCTATTGGGTATCAAAACTGAACTCAAATACATGTTTATAGGTAATCAAGAAGATAAATATTATAAAATTAAATTCTTATAATGTCATAGTGATTATGAAAATCTCAAATAACACTCATTGTAATAATGATCTTTCATATGAAATCTAAATAATATAGCAATAAATATACATACAGTAGTTATTTTTTCAAATAATATCTTATAAATTTTGGGGAAATAACTATCATATACAAAATTAGATCAATTTTTTTTATTGAATCGCGTTAATTTATCAAAATATTATTTTTATTAAAAAAAATTATAAATTAATCCTTGTTTGAGACACTATTGTCAGGGTGCGTGTCTTAGTGTTATGACGCGTTGGTGGTTGCCCTGCATTCATTCTTTACAAAGGAGGGATGCATCTACTGCTTATTTAGGGAGGTTTATACATTATCAAAATGCGGTGATGGGATTTCAGTCTCTCCTTCCATGGATTCCTACTCAGAATTCATCATATAGTCCAGGTCTCCCTTAATGATTAAGACATTGTTCGGGAAACACTTCCCTAGTTCCATATCTTCATGCACAGTACTTCTGTCAGAACATTCACAGGGTTCATGTCATGGAAGAAACCTTCTATCAGGAGAGTAGTCACGCTGAACATCACTTGCATGTCTGGACGTGGAAACATAGATACCCCTTGGTTTCATCCCCTTTTGATAGGGATTCCCTAGGATGCGGAAGCCTGTGGAATCCCATATATAGTTCAATTAATTACATACCTGAGGAATTTCCCTGAGGTATTCCTCAACATCCCATGTTTATCATAGTGTATGCCACTAGTTTAATGTTTAAAAGATATGGCTATGCCTCAGGCTTTTCATCTGAGGTTTTTCTCGTGCATCTCATGTTAAAAACCATGTAAGCCGTGAGTTTAACATCTGATGGATATAAAAATGATAGTGATCAGAGCATCCCATAGAGATTGATCATATTGGTACATCCTTAGGAGGGATCACCTAGAAGGTTTACCAGACAGATGGATCATAACTCCTAAGGAGGACATATCTGAGGTGGTGTGTCCCATGTAGGGAAGATATCACACCACAAAGGCTATTCTGGACACCACTGAGGGTAGATCCGAGAATGTGTACCGTAATAAGGGGGACACCACGTTTTACCATTGGATTTTATTGAACCTCATGGAGGTTTACAATGTACACTATGTAGATGATGGGGATCAAAACCCATGTAGTTTCAAAGGGTGATGAATCTGGGTGTACACAAAGAACAATGACTCGGAGACATGTCAGGGCTGGCACATGGATGGAGGCCCATCGCAAGAGGGTAACTCTTGGTTGGTTTTTTATAGATTGTATGGGGCTTAGGAATTCATTACTTCCCAAATAGAGGGCATGACCCAACCATGACGTGGTGTCCCGGGAAAGAATCGGGATGGATATAGGTAGAGTGTCAAATGATAGGATGAGATGTGATGGAACTGACATGAAGATGAATATGGATAGAACCAACGTGAAGATGATGTTGATATTGGTATTGAAACATATATAGGATTCTTATGTTTCCCCATGGTAGTAAATCATTGTCTACATAGTTTGGTGGGGGCGATGGGACACCTGAGGTGGCTTCCCATGAGGATAGACGCATGGATGGGAACTTGTGGAGGTAGAACCCCCCGGGTTGGGGCATGACCTTCCCAAAACACAGAGGCTCAATGGAGAGGATAGTATGAGACATGAGTTATCAGGTTGAACCTCAGGGAGTATTCATATGTATCCCCATTCTAGGGAATCAAAGTACACATAGTTCAGGATCTAGCATGGAATTGGGGTGCACACCAAAGCCAGCGACCCGAATTCATGATAGGGCTTATGTGTGGTAAGAATATCATTTCAAGAGAGACACTCTTGGTTGGAGGAGTGTGAATTATGTGAGGATATTACAAATTTTTAGCTACCTGGGAGTTTTTCTGAGATCTCTAAGGGAAGGAACAAGGATGTGGGTCCCAAACAAGGGACAGAAATTTTTACTAGTGTTTGGGGTAGAAGCTCAGGGGGGGGGGGGTTCTTAAGTGCCCTGCCTAAGATATAGGGATGAAAACTCACATGGTTAGAATTAATAAATCATAATGTCTAATAAGATGGAATTTGAATACATTTTAACGTCAAGCAGAATGAGGGTGAACTGAAATAAAGTGGTCAGGACTAATGGGTGAAGGGATTAGTCCTCAGGTGGGATACCTATGTACGTATCTTGGAAGTGGAGAGGATGAAATTCCAAGTAATTCAGAATGAGGTTCATGGTGGTTACACACTATGGTGTCTTGAAGAGGGTTTCAAGGTTGATTCATAATTTAAGACCACGTGAGTCATGATTGGTGTGAGAAAAAATTAGCAATAATGACCTGGAAATGGTTTCGTGAATGGGGAGTCTATGAAGAGTGAAGTGGGGCTTACGCATGGTTAGTGGCCCAGGGACGTAGAGATCGGGACATACCCATGGATGGATTCCCAATGGAGAAAATTCCAAAATGGAGAGGGATAGGGTATCGAGTCCAATGTATCCATCTCTCTTATGGTCTTTGTGCATGGAATAAGAGAGGAGTTGCAAGGGTACCGCCTCCTGTAATAAATCATGGGGCTTACACTAGGATAAACTCCCCCCACCATGGATAGGTGTTGTTCCATGAAAGGAGGATATCATTCCATGTGAGGAATATATCACTCCTCCAGAGATGATTATGTATAGAAAATTTTTGATGTGGGGAACCCCATTAACGTCACCTCAGGTGAGGCTATAGTTTAGCGTAATGTGCTACAGATGATGATGATTAGTAGTTTAACATCCCACTACTTGGATGATGAGGATTCTCTCATCACTCTTAGGACTTACATAACTGGTGCACTATAACCCTTGGTGAAGGGAAGGCATCAGAAATTCCATATGGAGATGGGGTTTTTGGAGTGAATCATTAAGGGGATCACGTTAGAGTGGCTATGAAAAGAAGAAATATATATTAGTTTACCTATGATAAAAACCCTGAGGAATATCAGTGGAATAGAAGAACTGCCAAATGGAATTTGAAATCTCTTCTTAAAAACCTGTATGGTCATATGAGAGAAGGTTTTTTAAAGATAATTGGTTCACAGGAAGGGACCTTGTAAATCTTTGGTGCTTTACGAAGCAGAGAGACTCCATGAAGTGGTATGCTTCATGAAGTAGATTGGTCTATCCTAGGCATGGTGTATACATGTGTATGATGAGTGATTCACAAAGTTCAAGTGATTTTAAAAATTACGAATTCATGGAACATGGGTGCATTGAATAGTTTTTCATATCGAAGCAATGTACATTTCAAAGCACAATGATAATTCCCTATCTTGATGTTCACATGTTCATGGAAGGTACCTCATGAGGCATGAGTGCTTTGAGAAGACTTGAGTTCCAATAGGGATCTTCTTCCATTGCGATGACTCATGCGCTTCACGAAGGACATCCCTAAATGAAGACAATTTAAATATGATCAAAGGGAAAAGTATTTCTAAATTCTAAAATACCATGAATATTTCTTTTTCTAAATATTTAGAGGGAAAATGGTGCTTCGTGAATTGAGAGACGAGAAGGAGAATGGTCGGTGTACCCATCATATGGGTTTAGGGGAATCCTGGAATTTATATGAAATAGGTGGTGTGAAGCTCAGAGGTTTGTTTTCTAAAGAATTTGACCATGAAATCTTAGGCAGATCCATCAAGTTCCTTGGACATGCGGAGATATTTATTATCCATTGTGTGATGCCCGCAGAGGGCTCTCTCTAGTGCGTCGTAGTCGCAGAACTCTCCTTGAGCTGCTCTGTGGTGGTGTAGAGCTCTCTCTCAAGTAGCATCATATTTGATGATCTCTCTCTCAACAACTATACAGTGGCCATAGAAGGGTATTTCCCCACTACATCCCTCTATTCGTAGAGCCGGAGGGGCTTCATGAGATTTCTATGCATGGTTTCTCTATGAGGCATGCCTCCTTGTAATTTTTGTGGGCTTTGATTTCCCGTGGGAAAAATTTTGAGCTAGAAACTTCCCCCCTCATAATGGGAGATGAAGAGAAATAAGGGTGTGAATCTGACGGTACATGATCAAAATCAAGGGAGACCATGAAGAAAAAATGGGAAGCAAGGGGTGCAAAGCCCGGGTTGAGTGTGTCACAGAGTGTGTGAAGAGCAGCGAAGCCCATCATTCATCACCTATAAATAGAGGGAGATGATCACTAGTTCATCCTCATTTAATTCTGAATTTCCATACATTCTCTTTAATTTCATGATGCTCTATGCACTCTGTGATCTTGCATTGTGGATCCATAAACTGCGGACCAATGCTATACAACACCACTCAGTTTTTCACGACACCGTAATCTACGTTTCTATTGCATCGTACACTAGTACATTAACATCACGACCTCAAGCATCGCGTTCCGAGCTTAGTGAGAGGGCTCTGTGACTATGCTCTTAGAACGAGATCTATGACTAAGATTTGTGAATAGTGATGAAAAAATATCCAATGTCTTGATCATAAGAAATGGCTAACCAAAATGTTGCCATGGTTGTCCATGTGGCAGCTTCCTAAAGGGAGGAAATGGAGGATAACATTGAGATTTGTGAATGCATACACAATAACTTGTATCTTGAATCTGTGATTGTGATTCTAATGGAGGGACAAAAGAACTATACCCAAACCCAAATACTACTGTTTTATGACATTGGTCTGAGGGATGAGGTCATCATCCCACAATCTCTTTGGGGTGAACCAGCCAACTGTTTCTGGAACACCCCATGTCAGTATCAGTGGTTCAAGGCTGTTGATGGCCCTACATGGCCCAATTGTGCATCTGTCACTACCACCTTCTTATACAACCAAACACATAATGTTAAGGAGAATGTGTTGTAGGATATAGTGTCCCATCATCAATATCAAAGTATCATGAAGGAAGCTCTGTGAAATTCAGCAATGGGATGTACCGATGTGTGGGACATCTGCCAATGTGGATACTTCGTAGATGACTATTCCAGGTCCTATTGGGTATGTGCAACCTTTTATATGTATGGGATAAAGATGATGCGAGTTGGCTAGTTTGAGGCGGAATGGGCTTCTCAGTTCCATATCTACCATCCGATGAGTGGGATGTGTTGGCTATTGAGTAGGTAGTCACCTAGGGCCCACACCTTCCATTTTCATCATGGGGTAGTCAGCATCAGTCCCCAGAAAATTATAATGAACTATTTGAATCCCATCATAGTGGTTATGCGTGATAGATTTCTCCTTGAGAAGAATGTGTGGGGAGATGTAGAGCAGATGGAAAGACTTGTAATGGAACTAATGGACCTAGTGCTGGGTGAGGACATGAAATCCGTAAGTTACATGCATTTCACGCTACAGTTCCGATGGTTTGTAAATATCCAGTTAGATAGGAGGTTCATGGTGAGGCATGCTACTTACCCAAAAGGGGGCCTAGTACAGCAACGAGCACTCATACTAGAAACTCTTGGAGGATAGAAAGTGGGAGACAAGGGGGTTTAGCATTAACACAGAGTACAAACATGTGGTTTGGTTGGCTATATTCATCTTGTCCATTAGCTGTGGATGGATGCATCCAGTGAGATATACGAACATGGTTGTATGGCCGAGTATGTTCATAATGGATTCCATGCTAGTGACTTGGTAGTAAGTCAACCTTTAGATCCTAGTACTGGAAATGATGTACAAGATAGTGTGGCATATTAGTGAGGGGTTAAATCCATTGTGGTTGTGTGGGTCATTCAATTTCGTGAATGGTTGGTTGGCAGCACATGTGATGGTTTATGAGTACTCGAACACAATTTCTTCTCTAGGGTCAAACTTATGTCTGTCCATCCTAAATGATGTGGGAAAATTTCTGATAATGTTTATCCATAAGAGTATGTTGAACATAATTTGGAATGCAGATGAGTTTGTCCTCCAACTATTTCTAATACCCACAGGGGGTTTCCCTAATAATGGTCGAGATAACTAAGAGGATCGTTCGTAGCTTATTGATTTTAGTGGAAATGTTTTTGTGGAAAGGGTGGACTATGAGACCACTTGCGATCCGTACACCCAACACTAATTTGTGAAGAATTTTGAGTATATTCATAGGCTTCCCATGATGGTGTATTTGGGGGGAGCATCGTGAGAATCACCATTGTGTAATGAGGAAGATGTGTTCCATGTCCACATGGGGGTTGGGACTAAGCAAAATGAGATGCGTTCAACTATTGTCACATTCAGTCTGGTGAAAAAATACCCCAAGAGATCGGATTTGGCCTACCAAGGGGAAATGGAGATGCATATAACCTCCTGGGACATCAATGGTGTGTTTCCTCTACCTAATGGCTGGGGTCGGAGAACGGTGGGAGGGCATGCTAGTTGCACCATGATAGTAGAGGCGATGCATGCACTATCATAGCCAGAACCAAGTGGGGAACAAGTTTCATCAACTATCCTGGAGGTCCCAAATAAACAGGGTTAGGATGGGATGAGGGTCCCAAGAGGGCTTCGCATGATTCCCACTCAAGATCTCCGGAAGCGGCTGGGCCACATAGACATGCCTCTGGATGCTATTTTTTTGAAGGATTGAGACAATTGGGAGGTCTACTGACAATTCTTAAATTCTATCTAGGTCTAGGATCATATCAACCACTTTCGAATGGACCTTCCAAATATCGTTCATGTCGAGGCTGGATTTCTAGTGTCTCAGGATGAAGGGTAATGGTATGTCACTGAGCTGGATGACTACGTGCATTCTTAAGGCACTCTGAGTCCAATGATGATGCCAGTGAATGTACTTCCTGTTCAGACAGTCATGCCTCGAGAATCATCTACGGAGAAGAGGGAGCACTTCCATTAACCAAAGAGTCAAATAGATCTTGTGATGATGAGGCTGACAGAGGAATTCCTTCAGAATAAAGTGAATTCGGGATATCAGAGATGAAAGATTTCATCAGAGCTATCGAGGTAACCTCAAGATTGTTCATTTTTACCATGATTTCATCGGGATCAAACTATCTTTTCAATTGACATTTTTTATCTATAGGAGAGACTTATGGATGAGATTCCCACCCACAAGCTTGCAGCTGTGGGCTGAGGATCTGCACTCGGGTCGACAGTGGGTGCAATGTTGAGAAGGGCTATTGTTTATAGGATGTTCATTCCAGAGTCTTCAGAGTTCCTGAACATATATGGGAGCATTTCCTAGGATTCCATTGATGATGACTGAAAAATTGAATCAATACTTCAATATTTTGAAGCCTTCTTTCTCATAGAGTCCCTGACTATAATTTATTAAACAAAACACAAACATTTTCATCTCTGTTCTTAACATTTCTACAACTAATATGGTCTATAGTAACGAGGATGACTGGGTTTCGTGAAGATCCACTCTCAAGGGGCACCGATTATAGAGAAATTAGATGTTTGGGCAGGCCAGACTATAGTAACAAAGGCTTTAGATGGATCCATTGGTAGGGAGAAACTAGATCTTTATGAAGTTGATCCCAATGATGAAGATTAGCCCCATGATGTGCAGCCTATTTCTCATGTCGATGCCAAACACAAAATTATTGATAAACACTAGAAGAAGATCCCACTATAGGAATACTAGAAGTATTCCCAAAATACAAACTTGCTGACCAGAGGATCAAGATGAGACTCCTTCTGAAGAAGAGGAAAGCAATAACATCCAACTCTGGTCATGGAATCTGACCAATAGCTTCATTGGGGATATCCCACAAGAAAAATAGGTAAACAAGATGGGGAGGATTTTTTTCTATCTACCTAAATTATGTGATAGAGGAGTGGATTCCTGGTATCCTTATATGCCCATTCAAGACTATATGGTATAGAAATTACAGAAATGTGACCGCGTCCATGGTATAGGTTGGAATTAGAGGATGTCCATCAACATTAAGACGCCATAGGGGTTGATCTTGAGATTTAACACTTGGGATAATGGGAGAAGATGCATTCCTCTTTCATAGATGCACAATCAGAACACATATCGTGTCTGAAGCCCAAGCTGGTAGAGGCTGAGGAACATAGGAGGAGAGATGCTCAAGAGATGTATATTATTTGACGCAATGAGTATGGGTCCGAGATCAAGGACAATAAACTACACCCCATTTCCATGGAATAGGTGCAAGATATTAATAGGTGTCAAAAGAGTAAGGGTGCTCTAAGGCGGAGAGTGTTGGTGGTGGCACGCTCCATTTTAGAGGTTAACCAATCCATTAGAGGGGCTAATCCCAAGGCATTATAATTTGTGTGGACTCATAAAAAAACATTCATGATTTTCTTGTTTATGTTGGGTGTGCTCAAAAGTAGTATTATCTATTCTGGTTGCTGAATTTCCCTCACATTCATGAAAGATCCAGCTATCAATCCCTATGATCATGTGGGTCGTGCCTGATGGGAGAAACAAGTGATGAACACATTTTCATTCCAATCAATTATGAGAGTCCCCATCAATATGTGGGAATATGGGGCTGGAACAAACACTCTGGGTTTTTGGGATGAAAGAGAGAGGCCTTACTAGATAATTAAATTCTCATAATATAAGAATTGATGATTTCCCCATATTCTCTAGTGCAATAGTGGGGTTATTCTAGGGGAATTGGAATCACTCCAAACATATGGGAATGTAATTTGTGAATCAAGATACCCAAAATTCAGAACACTATTGAGATGACCTAAAAATTAAGGATAACTTTTGACCATGTTCAAAACACAGTATTCTTATTGCTTCATCCTGAAAGGAGGGTAATAAATGGGGGCCAACCAATAAACATATTTGATACACGTTTACTGACTCGAAATGTCATCCATAGTATTCTGGAATGTAGTCCTAGGATAGTAGGTGATTCATAGGATGAGAATCAACAATATTATGTGGTTATTTTAGATGTGAAAGAGGATGAGGATCCAATAAAGGGAATGAAAAGCATGATGGGATGAGTGAAGTGTTGTTCTAATGTAGTCCAACACTCATGAAATTATGACAATATGATGAAAACACATTAGGTAAGCAATTTGTTCTGATCATTGATATTACTAATTTCCTGAAACAATCTCTCTTGTGAGAAACAATATGGGACCAAAGATTTACATCATGCCAATGTGTACAATAGACAAGTATTTTAATGTCATACAGTGAGGATGGAGGCAATGAATGGTCCTGAATGGGGGGACGAGGCCTAGAAGACAATATTAGCAGGCTTACAAGCACACTCTTGGATCTGGTAAATAGACATCCAGACATCACTATGTATCCTTCTATTGATGGAATCAATCCATGTGTTTTTCTTCAACACAGCATGGTCAAAGACCCACACTATTTGGATAAATCCTCTCTAGTGAGGAATTATAAAATTCTCATAATTATCCTGGGGAATCCTGAACTTCCTAAATGTTGGTCCACAGTTTAAATTCATGTGTTGAGTACATGGCTACCTATAATAGAATTTTTTTGTGCGGTACATATCCTGATGTGAGTAAGGACCGTAGGAGTCCAAACCACACCACATGTTCCTAGTGGGATTTGATAGACTATTGGCCAAAGGTGGCCAAACATGGGGCTAGACCCAAGGGAATGGGACTGGGCATTCTTATGAATCCCATGTGATTGGTAATCAATCCAAACATAGATCTAGAAGACGCATTTAGTTTAAATTCATACGGTAGGATGGAGAGTGAATGGGGAGATCCTAATGGGGGAGTACGTAGTGTTTCCACTATAGGACCAATGTGATTGAGGACCAAATAAGTCAATACGCACCAGATAATCCTTAGGTAAATCCTAGGTTGAGAGACTGAAGATGGAGAAATTTGAGTTGGTCCTGAGACAAAATGTCTTGGAATTCCTACATACCCCATTAGGAAGGGAATCAAGCCACACATAGTTTTGAGAGTGCAGTTTAACATCATTTGGGAAGAGTGGAATGTGTGGTTTGGCTACACCAGTACACATCCTACCGAACCCACTAAGCCCATGTGATTCATTCTCGATTTGGGAATGTAACACCCCGAGATTTTATGAAAAATATTCTATTAATTTCATTGATGTCTTGTGTTGTAAGCTAAAACAAGATTACCTTGCACTATACACAACACCGTATGAGCTTACAGTATACACAACACTATTCTTGGATCATGTTACACACAATGTTGGTAGTAGTTATTCTACGAAACATTGAGTGTATATATATATATATATATATTCAATGTATAAATGAAATAAGGTTGTATTCTGTTATACTAAACAACGGAGAAGTCTTGCATAACACGCAACCCTGACATGGCTTGTAATCACGACCTTCCTCGATAGCGTGTGTTGTACGCAATATCAGGTTTCACTAAACAACGATATATGGTTATAATATTATTATGAACTATCCGTTATGAATAGTGTCAATTAAATTTTTAATTTTATAACATTATTATTCTTCTTACACATTTTCTATAACATTCTATAAGGACAAAATAAATTTTTTTGGGTAAAATAAGTATTTTTTAAAAAATGTAGTTTTGCCGCCTTTTGATGGCGCACCCACTTTAAATCTAATTTTTGAGTTCAATTTTACAAAATAAAATTATTCCTTGGAATCTGGATGTAAAAATTTAATCGGGATAAAGTTTTTACATTATTCTGATAACTTTCATATTTTGATGAATAGTAAAAACACGCTATATCCACTATATTTACTAAACCTAGGTTCCTCCTTCCTTATGTGTCACCACGACAACAACCCACGTCACCCTAATAAATTTCTCCTTCCCCATTATACCCCCACATCCTTGCTCTCGACCTCCTAATACATTCACCTCCAGACGTATACACACCTCCCCGAATCGATTAGGGTTTCGCAGTCATCGAATACTTCCCTCTCCTCTTGTATTCTGTATCCATCCTCGACCCAGGCGTGACTCCTTCGTCGTCAAATCTCACCACCGGTGCTCCATTCCGCTCATCTCCTCCCGCATACTGAGGTGGGATTTGTCGCATGCTACTATCCGTGCTCTATTCCGTTCAACATTTCTGCAATCTTCTCATCTCATTCCACAAATCCTGTACCTTTACATCGTGGTTTCCAACCACCAACTTGAGATCCTCCTCGGGCTTACCGTCACCCACTTCCGAAGCGGCGTCAACAAGTTTCAAGGGAGGTCCTTCCGAAGTCTCTAATATTCTGTGTGGTTCACTTATTTTTTTCGTTTCCATACTTCTCACATACCTGCTATATCTATATTGCAAATTCTAACAGGGAGATTCGTTTATTTATAGAACAGCTTCACTGAAGTCCTCTTCGTAAACCTAGAAATATGAGATTGGGGTCAAATCCAATCTTGGGTGGACCTTCAAATGCTGATGGATTGTCTTTATAAATCAGGTTTTCTGTTGCTTGAATTATATATGCTTCAATAGAAACTAGGTTTCTGGATACATGTTCTAAGGTTTCAATATCAATTTTGGTTTCGATTTCAATTTTGGGTGGTCCAATGAACGTACGGAGCTCATCGTCAAACTGCAAGCACCGTTCATATCATATAATGATTCTTACAAATGCATAACATCGTATAATGACTCTTAATTCAAGTTATCTATGTGATTGCAGTTGATTATTATTACTAATACGGATGGTTTTTTGATCTCCATGTTTGTCATTCTCGCATAAGGTTTAGCCGCAACAAACTAGTACAGATCCGTCACCACTATCTATGTATCGAATTATCTCTCACTTCACACAGCATCTTTTACATTTTTCTTGTGAATCTACTAAGGATATATCTGTTACAACCCTGCATCATCTGTCATCTTCTGCTTTCGGCATGTAGGTTCTTTCATTTCTCAACTATCTCTGCATATATTTTCGGGAGGTAATTATATGTAATGACATTTGTTTTCTTCCCATGATTATACGTTTGTTAAATATAAATCATTATGAGTAAATGGTTTGAATGGTGGAAAATTAGATCCTTATATTTGGTTTGCACCTTATCCTACACACCCTCTCCCTGTCTGTTTCTCATTTACTTCCAGAAAATATCAACTAAGATCAGTTTAGCAGTTTGTAAGTTTCTTATCCTTTTAATGACTTTTTTTCTTTATTGTTTATAAATAACTTCTATTTCATTTTTTATTTAACTCAATTTATATGAAATTTTCAGGCTGAAATGCAATAGAGTGCTTCATGATAGGTTTGTTATCTCCCTGTTTATATGAAATTTTTGATTTGCCGAAATACATTTTCAGTATGGTCTGCATTCTTATTTAGAAAAAAAAATTCTCCATTTCTAACTTCTTAGAGCATCTCAACATTCTATGATACCCCACATCAGCATGCATCACACACATTCCATCAAACAGTGAGATTCACAATCGCTATTTTGTATTAATCTACTATATTTACTAATCCTTGGTGTAACTAGGATGATGTGTCTTCTCCATAACTCACATGTATTATTCGCATTTGGTAAGATTCATTTCCAAAAATCTATCCTATCCACAGTAGACTGGAAAAAAAAGTAGATTCCATTAGATTTTTCATAGTTTGTTTTCCCATTGACATTCATATGTATGTATGTACTTTTATTTTCTATTACTCTGAAAATAATGTCTCATATACTAAGATGATTTATTTACAGTATTTGTAAATGAATTCCAACAACTTCTTCCTTGATGATGTTGATAATTGGTTATTGCAGATTAGGCGTTCTATGATTGATCGCACCCATGTGAGTTCTATTCGCTGGATGTTGATCATCATTGGTTATTATACCATGGATGTTTCATTTCTCTATTTGTCCCGAAATAGTTATTTTTCGTTTGATTAAGCATGTGTTTTAATTGTTTATGTTAAATTTATTATAATAGAATATAGTTTTTGATTTGGTTTGTCTTTTCAATTGACAATATCATTGTATTTTTTATAAATAGGTGTAATGATACTTTTTTTTTGTATTTAGGATGTTCTTCTTTATAGACAAGAGACCATGTGTTCTATTGCAGTTCATTAAGTTCATATACAATACATATATTATGTTTTGATTATTATTGTTTCAAAATGAAAATTACTTTTAATTTTAATTTAGTAGTTACCTTTATTTTTTAATGATGTTGTTTACATCTTCATTGGTTGATTTTAAACTGAAGATTCTATTTTTATTTATGATTAATAGTAAAATTTTTATAAATCATTAGTTGACCTCTTTGACATCATTAACTACTGTAAATAATTATATTAATTTGATTTTATAAAGTTAAATTAACTGTATCCTCTTAGATTAATACATATTTGGAATGGTTTCCTTTCATAATCTAATATATATAATGTTGAAGTTGAATATAAAGGTAATGTAATATATTAGTTTTTTAAGGATCTGCTTGACATATTTGAAATCATATAATACTAGAACAATGTTTTTCATTCTTATTATATACAACTAAATTAACTACATATTGGATAAATAAATATTTGGATTGAAATACATTGATATATTGAACATTTTCTATTTTGATGATCAACATAATGGTAAGGTTATATATTTCATTTCTAAGGCTCCATAAACAAATTTCATCCCCATAAGCTACTATTATATCTACATTGTTTTTCTATTTGAGGTATATCTTCATTACACCTAAGTCTCCGAGTTATAGAGGAGCTCTTCTGCAACTAAGGTAGGTTCACTTTGCTTCACTGGTTTCGAAATAATATTTACATTGGTTTTCTATTTCACGTTCTTGATTGACAACTGATATTTAGAGGAAAGGGCAGGTAATGCTTTTTACAAAGCGTTAATTTATTTTTCATTTTGGTGTATTTGGATATGTAGATCTATGTTTATGGAAATGTTTTAAGCTCATATATGAATGAATATTTGAATGTGTTTGGTGTCATGATTCAACAATTTTATTTGAATTTTGGCTATTTAGGTATGGTCTACCAGAGAAATTTTCTTGCCTGAAGTTCTGTTTCACCATGTATTTGTTTTCCCATATTCACATAAATGTTTTGTTTTGTAGACTTCATTTGGTTTTCAGGTTCATGTCTGACCTTCATATAATCAAACTATCTCCAGGTGTCTTTATATAGTAATTATTTATTTTTCATTTTTGTTTTTTTGGCTCTGTAACTCTGTCTTCATGAAAATGTTATTTTTATTTGGGTTTCAGGTATGAGATTCCATAGATCATAGCTTTCCTTAAGGTATGTTTCACTAACTTTGTAGTTTCCCCACACTCACATACATGTTCTGTTGGGTGTCCTGGGCGTTTCTTAGGTGGATGTAGACTTAATTTTTCAGGTTCATGTTTAACCTTGAAATTATCAAAGAATCTCCAGGTTTCTTTATTAGGACACACTAGGTAATGTTATAAAGAGTTGTTGTTGTTATATAACTCACAATTTTTTTCATAAACCCTCATGTTTAAATATTTATGTTATTCTTTCTTTCAAATTATATATTTAATTTTGACATTCATAATGGCATGATAGCGCCACTTTGATTATGAATGATATAAATAATGTCATTTTTTATAAAAGAGTCGCTATAACAAGACACCATTGAAGACACCAGTTATTATACTTACTTTACATTTTCTATTTTATTTCCCCATTTAACCATATGATCTGGAGATATTTTAGATGTTTACAATACATTTGTTTCTTCTGTATGTCATCAACCATACTGTCAATTTGATAAAGGGGACCAATACCTTTTTGGTAACGTACAGGTAATCCTTTTTGGAATTTTTTTAGGTTTCATATTTTCAGTATTTTTTCATTTTTTTTAAGTTGTGTCCTATGATTTTATGTTTTGTTCCCTTTTTTATGTTAGACTCAGTCCAAATTGCTTACAGTTTATTTGTATCTCTATTCACATTCACTATATTTAATTCTCTTAGTATATTCATTATTAAATTTAATTGTCTGTACTACATCAGTGTATCTATATTTATATGTCTTCTAATAGATCATTTTCATAGGATATTTAGTTTTCAATGTGTTTTTAAAAATAGAATAGATCCAAACTTTCCATAATTTGGTTACAGTTTAAAATGTATTTTTCTTATTCAAAGTTATATGACCTTAATAGGTGTGTGCGCATATTCATTTTATCCATTGTAGTGATGGATAAGATGAAGCATAATAGCTTGGGTAGATACTGATTTTCATACTTATTCAATGTGGTCAGTAACTAGTCCTCTAATGTGTTTTTGAGGACCAGTTTTGAGTTTGACAAAGGTGGATGCAGTTGTGATCCTTTCAGTTCTCATGTTTCGGTTACTAATCATCCAGGAATTTTGTTATCAACGTCAAATCTGTGTCGAATATGAATACAAGTGATCAACGTGGTTCATCAGCACTGCTTGAACTCTAATGGGGTGACTAATTTCATCTTGTATTTGACATGTTTCCCTTTATAACTGAAATTTTGTTTTCATGTATTGTAATTCACAGTCTTTTCATTATATTTATTAAGTAATGGATCATTTTAAACTGAATCAATTTGAAGAAGATTTCATTTTGAAGTATATTTCATATTGAAATAGATTTTATTAGGTTGGACACTCAACAAGTTTCAATGTACAGTAGAACTTTTATGGAGAAGATTTCAGATTCAAGGTTTCTGAAGCTGGATTTTTAAGCAGATTACATATTGAATCTTTTCATAAACTCTTCATTTTATTAATCAGGTTCTTCAACCAAATGTTTATATTTCAGTAATTTTGAATGACGTTTTTCAGGTTTATTATCCCATAGTTAATTTATCACATTCTTCTAATAACTAAATTATTCTTCATAATGATTATTACAATCATCACATAATTTTTTTGGTTCTATGTTTGACTTATATTGCAGGCATTGTTTGTGGATGGTAGGGAAACTATGTTCTTCATAATGATCATTATTCTTCATAATGATTATTACATTCATCAAGCATGGAGTTCAAGCAATGAAACGGACATTGGAGTGCCTCCTGACAATAGACTTGAAAAGCATCTTGATGTTACAGAGGAGCATCATAAATTAGCCACATTGGATGCCAATCATGTGTCAAGTATTCATGCGACTGCAGGTAAATGCTCAAAAATGAAAAAAAAACATTATATATATTACACTTTGGGTAATCAATTTTTAAAAATTAACTGCATTTGTTCTATTTCTAAAAAAACACTAACACATAACTTTTAGAAGAAAACCACTTAAATAAGCGGTAGTCAATCACTTCTTTAATAAATCTACAATGCTCTTTATAGAAGCACTAATAATGAGTGATAAATAATGGATCTATTTGACATCACTTACTGATAATTTATTTATATCATCACTTTTGATAATCAATTGAAAAAAAACATAAAAAAGGTGTCTTCAAATAGGGACTAAGCAGATTTCATTACGAGCAGTCTAACAGAGGCAACTGTTTTGCCACACTTCATAAAAACTACTTATATCTCTTGACAACTATGACAAGAGGATTGAAAAAATAAGTGTTGTTTATTTTGTTTCTGAAAAAAAAACTTTACAAGGTATGGACATGGAAGGATTTGTCCATTCTTGATATTCATGCTAAAGAATTGTGTTGTTTTTTATGTTGTTATTGTAGGAGCCTTTTAATGCAGTTTTAAATCTGTCTGAATAAGGATAGATCATATATTTTAATTTTTTCCTCTATAGATATGATTTAAAACTTCATTCCTCTCAACACTTATCTTTCTAGGAGGCACTAGGTCACTGGAACGGAAATTTCCCACCCCAGCGAAGAATGAAACTACTCGAAAAAAAAAGATAGATAAAATGTTTCTTTGATGAAGTTGTCTTGATTATTAAAAATTATGTGACCATAGCCTCTTTCTGTAGCCTCATATATATATCGACTACTGCTAATTTTGGATTTCTTATTTTATGGTTTAATTTTTTGCATTAATATTAGACTGGGAGGATGGTATTCTCATATTGGACATGTTTGTTACACAGAATTATATGGAATTAACTTATATAGACAGTAATGGTGAAGATTTTTATTAAAACACCACTCATGAAGCCTGGAAAGCTTTTCAAATCCCTATAGTCCCGTGTGGTTTTTCATACCTTTTCTTCCTTGTTATTGTTTCATCATCCTCCTTGCATATCAGTTGGATGTGACTATTTCCAGACATTAACATTTCAGATGACTCATCAGATATCAGATCTCTTTTCCCCAATTAGCAATCAAAGGCTACCGTATAGTTAAATATGGAGGAAACTGCACAGCATCAGAGATCATCTCTGTCTTCCAAAATGAGACTGTGGTGGGCCTTCCAGTTTCCTCCAAACAAATCTTTAAACAAGACATTCATTATAAAAATGTTTTATTTCTCAATTTTCAAGTGTTTAATGAGTGTATATATACCATTTCCTCCCACTTTCAAATAGTTCCTTAATGTGATATAAATTATCATTACTATGGTAATGTATTCCCTCTTGACATGATAAAAAATTAAATTTCACGGTGAACTTCTCGTCCCAATATACAATAAAAAATTAATTCATACTGTAACTGTTGTATGTTCCTATGAAGTTTATTCATATCCCTCCCCTTGAATTATTTAATTTCTGTGCCAACTATAATTATTATTAACACTATAATTTGAATCAACCATTTTAATCTTTTTTTCATTCTTGTACTTCAATTATTCTAAATATAATTTTTTCAACCTTAGTGAATTCATTAAATTATTCATATGTTATGATCTCCCAAAAAAAATTCAACCTCCATTCTATAATTATGTATTACTCTCTTTTTCCAACTATTTTAATGGTTTATCCATATTATATTCAATTCTATTTCAATATTATGTACAACTTATTTGATATTAAAAATATATTTAATTTTCTTAAAACTTTTATGAATTTTTCTCTTATTAAAATATAGCTATTAATCCATATGACCGTGTGTACGCACGGGCGAGTACTAGTTTTAATTAAAAACAACTTATTTCATCGCAATAATTTAAATGGTCAGATTATCTTTTTAATTGGTTTTAAAGTGTAATTATAATATATTTTTACCATTTAGTCCAATTTTGGTCATTGGAATTAATTTCACTTCAAAATTGGATATAAACAAGTATCAATCTTTTGATAGTTATTGTTTCTTAAAAACACGCTATTTGTTTTGATAACGGGAATTATTTTAAAATTAATTAATTCCACTTACATGTTTTGAATTTGGAAAAATAGACATCAATTTTGAATTTGTAATATCAAATAATTCTTAGGCTGAATTTTTGGTATTTTTCTGAAAAACTTCAATTTTCGATGAATAGTGAATCCACTTAGTGGTAGTTAAAAAAACTGAATTTTTCATTTAAATGAAATTTTACCACTTCTGTGAATTGAATTTCGAAAATCTGAGAGACACAGTTAATATAAAGGACTAAAATGTGGTTCAATGAGATGAAAATAATTTTTGGCGAATAGTAACTTTTTACTTTTTTACCACGGTTAAAAGTAAATAGGGTAATTAAGGGTAAAAATGATATTATTATTACCCTAACACATGTCCTAATTCTATTAGATAAGTGTAATTCGACCAAAACCAACCTTAGGAATACAATATGACCATTTAGGCCCACTTGGATTAGATTAGGACATTTATTATTAATTTATTTAAAGAAGGGTTAAAATAGTTAAAATAAAAGTTTAATAACTAAATCATTTTTATTAGAGGGTTATACATAAGATAAATTCGACTATAAATATTCATTAGAAAGATAAAAAGATTTCATACATAATGGTATTTTATTTATAATTTTTAGACCTAAAATAGTTTAATTTATTTATGACACAATGATGATGCAGTAATTATCTTATTAATAAAATATTGACATAATTGATGTTATAAATACCCAAATAAATGTAATTTGAGAATTTTTATGAATTCCACTAATTATATAGGTTAATATGACATCTTAGTATGGATTTTTTTAAATTTATTTGAACTAAACATTCTGTTATGAGTTTCACAAAATCAATTACCAAATGGTGTCAAAATTGACATAAAATAGTTTTTTTTTAAAATACAATATTATTAATTGTTATTTTATTCCTAAAAATCTAATGTTCGGAAAAATGACTTATATAAGGTTATATATATTAATAATAAACAACTTGGGCTTCGTTTGTCTTGTTATAGTAAGTTTATTAACCATATAGTGTAAGAAAACAAGAAGACACTGTAAAAGTAAAATTATTAAACTTAAGGTTAAATCTAAATATTAAGGTTAAAATAGAAACATAAACTTTTATAAATTCTATTGGATGATATTATTTCGACCCATTCCCACATTAGCTTTGAAATAAATCAATTTGGAGCTATTAAAAACCGAGTATGACTTTATAATAAAATAATAGTTTTAGTTTTTCCAAAGGTTCCCCTCTCCTCCTTTATAAAAGGGCACCTACTCCCTCTCTTCCTCACACCACTTTGAGCCTTCAAGCTTGGCCAAACCCTGCCAAATTCTCTTCTACACTTCCATATAAAAATCCTAGAGGTTCTGGTCTTCTTCAAACACCAATTTTAGTACCCTAATAGGAGGTGTCAAAGAGGCGCTTCAAAGAAGAGGTAATGTCTGTTACCGATTCTTTCAACTTTATTTCTTCTTCCACTTCTTCTTCTTTAGTTGTTTCATTATGAAGTAATAACATAAGTATAACTCATATACTGATATGTTATTATAACAATTAAGAAATCCTGTTTCACCATCTATCCATCCTATGGAAAACGAAATCACCACGCGTGCGTACGTACGGAATATCGTCTCCACGCCGTGGTGAAATATGTTTTTCCACCAACACATTACATGGATGGGTATAATGGTGTAAATAATAAATATATATGGTTATTATAACATCATATGGATTATTATATATTATACCATCCTCTACAATTCTATTCATTAATTATGGGAACGATATCATCGCTCGTGCGTACGTACGGACTACCGTCTCCACGACGCGATGAGATTCATCTTCCATGTTATCCATACATAAATGATCATAAAGTTTATATAATGAATAATAATTAAATATATAAAATAATAATGCTACTGGAATTATGTATGTATATATTTATGTCATCTATTTAGTTTCATTCAATTCAATAAGGAAACGAAAACAGCGTTCATGCATACGTACGGCCTACCATCTCCATGAACGGTGTATTTCATTCCTTTTATCGATATATAATATATATGTATATGATTAATATATATTATATATAAATAATTTTTTACATTGTGGAATTATTTAAATCAGGATATAAGTATTAATATCAAGAATGACAAGTTGAAACACATACGATAAATGAAATGATTTTACCCAAAAGGATGCTTTTACATGGAATTTACAAAAGAACGGGTAATATAATGTCATAAGTGAAACATATATGATATCATAACAATGAATATGATTATTTAATAAGTCAATGACATTATTTAAATCATTTTAAAGGAGGTTCAGATCCATACAAAGCATATCGGACCTATGGTAAGGGATAATTTTTCAAATCTCATTTTTATCCGAGATTGCTTATTCGTAAGTATTTACTGGGGTTATTGTTATCATCCATGTCCATGTTTTATAAAATTGTTTTCATGTTTTTTTAATTTCCTTTTTTCCCATTTTTTACTTTTACTACATGGTATTTATGGAATATTTCTTTTACGAGGTATTTTTTTACTTTTCTGGCAAAAGTACGAGAAGAATGTTTTTTTAACTTATACGACATGAATAGATTTTTAAGGTTTCATAAAGCCTTATTTTCATGATGAATAATCTAAAATATTTCATGATTATTTTCAACAAAATCCTTTTTAAAATTTAATGGCATTTTGTGAGAAGAAAATTATTTTGAAGAAGAAAGGATATTTTCCTCAAGAATTCATTTCAAATGTTTTATCAAAACCATTTTCCATCTAAGATGGAATTATTTCATATGTTTATGTGTCAAGTATAATGTATCTATGATTTACATGGTTTCAATTTTCTTATGATTAAATGATATCCATTTGTTTTATATAGATTATGTTATGATGGGATGATGTTTATGAAACCCATTTAATTCGTTGGGTTATGATAAATGTTTCAAGTTTATTTTGTGGCACAAGTAAGAATGATTTCATTATGAGATGGTGGGGACCTAAATTACCATCCAATGCATTGGGTAAAGATTTATATCTCATTAGATAGACATGACTGGAATGGTAAGTTAATATGGTTCAGTGTTACAGGACTGAAATGAGGAGTGAACTCGATTCAGAAAGGGACTTTCTCCACTAAGATGGTCTTGGTAGCAATGCTTTGGCTACTATGGAAATCATGACATGTGATGAATGGTTGCCACAATTACATGTTTTATTCCCATTATATTTTATCATGATTGATGTTCCATTATGATATATTCCTTAAGTACTTCCACGATTCATGACTTTGCTCAAGATTTTGATGTTTAAATTTCATGTTCAAGTTTTTTCTTTCAAATGTTTATGGATTGTTTTATGTTCTCTATGCGTACCCTTACTGAGAATTTGAGCTCACCCCTTTTATGTTTTCTTTTCCCCAGGATATAAAGAAATGTTTTAGGTAAGAAAGAAAGGGAAGGTCATTATGGGAGATGTTGAAGGTCTTTCAGCATGATTAGAAGATTACATTCCAAGTTTCCAAAGACACTAAACTATTACGATCCTTGTGTGTCTATTTTTGTTATGTACTAAGTATTCCGCAAAAGTATTGTAATGTCAATGTACGTCAAGCTTTGGGTATCTACAGGGAAACAAGGAGTAGTTATGATATTTTTCTGGTACATGGAGGCACACATTAGTGGAAATGGAACTCTAGGTGAATGGCATCCCAATAATAATGACACGCCTACATAACGCACATAGATGAACCAAGAGGTAAAATAAAGTATGTGGGAATTCCACTACTACATAAAGAAGTAGAATGATGTGAATATTGACATTGATGATCTAGATCACAATTATGGTGGAATGATGATGGAGGATAATCGTTGACTATGTTTGCAACACAGCATCTGTTTCACATTATCCTATAATGGGGTTATAAAAATTGTGCTTAACTACTGACCATGTTCAAAACATGTAACATATCGAAAAATTTCATCTAAGGTATTTCAGGGCATTGGCCCAAGACTTTAGGTGACCCAATGTGGCATGACACCAGGTCATAATGGGGGTCCCTTTATACATGGAAGAGGACTGAGATCCAAATAAATGGATCATGAAGAATGGAAATTAAATGAAGAATAAGGGAATGCTCACATAGAATAGAAAAATTTGGGCTACATGCCACGTGGAATTCAAGTACGGAAATGAGACATGTCAGATAGAGGGAGTTGAATCACTTTCCAATGACAAGGGTCTAATGGATGTGAAATTTTAATTTAAGGTTATTGAGTGGGCCATTGATAGGGACATGGTTTAATGTAATGTGCATGTGGTGGAAAAGTATAAAAAACCAGATGTGAATGAGAACCAAATAGGGCTTTTGTTCGATGAAACATTTCACATGAAAACTTGCACACAATTTAAATTAGTGATTCTTGGAATAGGGTATGTAGTTTAACATCATGTGCGTGGAAGATTGAAAGATTTGTCATACCAGGGGCTGGACCCCAATACAAAATGTTTGTGTGTTATTATGTATCCCATGAGGATGGAAATCATGCCATATGTAGTTCTGGAGAAAATATTATAGTTTATGGATGTCGAACTAAGGCTAGGCCCAGAAGGGACATGGGACACATATGGTTAAGTTGTAAAAAACCCCGACGTGAATTGGGATAGTAGATTTCCATGCTATACCATGTTTTCCTAGGGGAAACCATCGGTTGGGGGGCTGATGGTGGAATTTGGGCTGGGCACGAGATGAATTTTCTAGGCATTACTATGTATCACATGAGGATTGGAATCAGTCCATTCCTAGTTCTGGAATGATTCATGCAGTTTATCATTATGAGACAAGGACATGGAATAATATAAGGAAGATCCATGAATGTAAATACATGACATGACTATCAAAAACTCAAAGTGAATTAGGAAAAAAGAGCTCCTAACCACACCACATGCTTCTACCAGAGATTTGGACAAGGGGCTAGAAAGAGGGTGGGATTTGAGGTACCCGATGGTGGACCTTGAGAAAAAATGTCATGTTGTTACTATGTATCCCAAGAGGATGGGAATCAATACACATAATGTTTTGTAATATTTTATGGTAGGGTACCAATGCTAGTGGAAATACTATCATCCCTGTTTTTTCCATGAACCAAAAAAGATACATTTCATGGATATTATTTGTTTTTTAGGTTGGATGTGTTTTTTTGTGAAGCATCAAACCTAGGACGAATAATTAGGGAATCACTGTATAAATAAAACCAAATGTTTCCCTTGAAAAATTCCATTGTAGACGACTGATACCCAACATAATGTCCCCTCGAGCATGGACACCACAATGCATTTCCATTTTTTATCATGCATTTAGGACCATAGTTTCATAAACTAGGGTCGTATGATACAACCAACACATGGATTTTAATTTCATGTGGAAAAGAAACAATAGTTTAATGTCATATGGGACCTGACAATATATTTTACCATCCAATTTCATGGACACCCGCAAAAGAAAAATGTTCTAAAGAGAATATGAATGGTGTGATAAATCATACCCGATGCAAATAAAGACATCATTCCACACCACGTCATGCACAATGCATAGAGGGGGGACCTCAGGCAAATGAGTTAGAAAAGATAAGAAGATATGGGGATGGACCTGGAAAAAAAAATTGGGTGCTCCAACATATCCTATAAGGATGTCAATAAAGCCACATATAGTTCTAAAACGTCATGATGTTTAATGTCATGCGTCAAGGACAATGATAGGAGGGACTAGCTCTTAAGGGGGAGTACACATAGAGGATATTATAAACATGGGGTGAATGGGGAAATAAGTCTGCATACACAACACAACACAATCCTATATGAGTTAGGGACTAAATGCAGAATTAAAGAGATAATTAGTGGAGTCTGAGATGGAAGCAAAGACTAAATCTCAGGGTGTTCCTACATTTCCCATAAGGATGGAAATCAAGACATATGTAGCTCTGAAGATTTTTTGTAGTTTAATGTCATTTTACAAGGATGATGGGGTCTTTGTTTACGGTCTATGAGCTTAGAAAAAAAGAATTGAAATTATTCAAAGAGGGCATAATCCTTGACCAAGTCCATAAGCCAACGTGAGCCGCGTTTGATGGGGAATATAAGGGTTTATAATACCATTGCAACATGTAGAATATAGGGAATGGGGTAAATGGGAAGATATTTGAATTCCCCCATTCCATTGATTCTTCCTTTTAACATTAAAACACACAATGATGGATGTCACAAAGTGTGTCGAAATTCCTCTATAGCATGATGGAGTATATAGGGGTGTGAATCAAACAACCAATATTTAAGGCTAAATTGGGGTGGCGTAATGATGGAGGATGCGTGTTGATCATGTTGAACACACAATATCCATATCGTGTGACCTAAAATGGGAACAATAAAATGAGCATTGACCATTGACCATATTCACAGAGTGGGACTTATATCATGTTTTTGTTCAAAATCCTCAGGGGCGTTGGCCCATGATGTATTAAAAACCCATGGCCTAGAATCCAGACCAATCGGGGGGGGGGGTACTTTTGGATATGAAAGATGATGAAAACTAAAATATTAGAAAATATAAATCATGGAAATAGAGGAAAATATGTCCATGTATAACCCTACACTCTAGTTCCCATACTATTGTGAATCTAGGCCTATTGGGGAATTTGCAGAGAGGGTCGAGGGGCCCAATTTGAGAGATGATGACTCGATAAGATGAGTGACGGAAAGGGGGTGGAGAGATCTGAAGGGAAAGGAGTGTATTTTGGCTCTTTCAAACCCCACGTGAATGGGGACATAAGTCCACAACACACCACATACCCCCCTCAGAGGTCTTAGGAAATGTGGCTAGACAGAAGAGATGGTTTCTAAGAAACATGGATGGACCTGAAGATGTAATGTCTGGGCATTCCTAAGATTCCGATGAGGATGGAAATCAAGCCATACATAGTTCTAAAATGTCGTACAGTTTATCGTCAAGAAGTAAGGTTGATGGGAAGGAGTATCTATAAGAGGAATATGTATGGACTGAAAAATAACCTGATAAGAATGAGAAAAAAATCACACATATGCCACAACATATTTCTGGTGATTATTTGTGTTTTAACATCATGAGATAAGGAATTATGGTAGATCATAGTTTATTATCATACAGCATGGACCGTAAATGCCTAGTTTAATGTCCTATGCGTGGGATAGAAGGGAAGAAAAGTTTCATCATTTCTCCCATCATTTGGGAGACCAAGGAATGGAAATAATTATTTAGTATAACTACTAACCATGTTTGCAACACCATACACTTTTCATGTGACCCAGAATAGGAACAAAAAATTGATCATCAAATGATGACCAAAATTTCAACACGTGACTTATGTCAAATCATCATCTCAGATCCACTAGGACGTTTTCCCAATATGGTAGGCAGGCCAAGGTTGTAACGCCCCGACCCCAGCTACCCAGAATCGGTGCATTACTTCGTAACATTGGCATGATCACAAAAGATCAAGTCTCGAAAGACCGATTAGTTTAGTAGCCTTAGAAACACTAGATACATTCATAAGTCTTTCATTACATCAATATTAAACAAACTACAATAACATGGTCTTCATAGTCCACACTCATATCTTCACTGACTATCCTTGCAAGTCAGTCATAATACACTTCATCACATCCTGGAAAATATTTAAACATTGAAAGGGGTGAGCTCAGATGCTCAGTAAGGATAACAATATTGCGGAAGATTTTATAAGAAAACATAATCATTTAAGGCAATGTATGACTAAAACAAAAGCCTTATTGAACTTGAACTTCAGCATAATATGGCAAAAGTAAAATAAAATAATGCCATTACTTACTCACATGGATATTCTACTAGACGAATAATCACATGAAATATCAATAACCACTTTCATAATGAGGGAATGTATAATGCCGGACATTCTGAAACATTTTTTCAAGGCCTCGGCCAAGACATCTAAAATGATTAAGGCCTCGGCCAAAACCATAAATCAAATTGGGAAAGGGCCTCGGCCAATTCCACGTCTAGTTGTCTCATGAGACCTACCGATGCATCGAGGAGCTATAGCGGGCTCCACCCGTCACATATTAAGTCCAATACATTCCTCATATGAATAGGTTTAAACATAACATAAATATTCGTATTAAAACATGCATACGAAATGTCAACAATTTCTCCATAAACTATGTATGGTATAAAATAACACATCCACAGTCAAATATTTCACAAAATGTTCAATGGAAGTTTTGTATCATAAATCAATTTCAATTAAACTTAAAACCCATCAAAGGATGTTGACATGGATGAAATCAAAGCTATTTGAGAGAAATATCTCTCCTTTTTGAAATTATTTAAAAGTCCCATAATTATAAAATAATACATTTACTTTGAAAATATTCTTATAAGCTTGTTAGGGAAGCTTCGACGAAGTTATAATGGCGGAAAATAGCCGCACCCGCCGTATAAGTAAAAAAACATTCTTACCTTAAATTTTTCAAAAAGGTCAAAAGTACATTGTTTGGAAAACAACGGTAAGATTCCTTTCAAAAATGTATGACTTTAAACCATTTTCCATTTAATAGTAAAAATGTTTTGAAATACATTTTTAAGAAACATGGATGTGGATGATAACGAGGTCCCAGTAGATAATTATGTATAAACAACTTTGGATAATGAAGAGGTTGTGAAGTAAACCCTTACCTTGTACATTTCCTTGGTTGGGGTAGGTTAACCTCCTGTATAATGGTGAAATAATTGTTATTAAATTATACAAGAATCATATACATTCATATGATATCATATATGATCTTTTAACATTGCTTTGTTAACAATATCTTAGATTTATCGTTGTTTTGGGTGTTAACTTACTCGTTTTCTTTTATATGTTTTGTCATGTAAGTCTTGTTTTTCATGGATAGGTTGTATATTATTCATATCCATAATGATATCATGTCCTTAAACATTATTTTTAAATCATAAAATGATAATTATACTTGAATGGATACGGCGGAGAATGAATCTCATCGCGTTCTTGGAGACGGTAGTCCGTACGTACGCACGAGCGACAATATCATTATTTTGATATTAAAATAATATATAATTGGATATTGTATCATATATACAGAATCATTATCATGTTATATTTATTATTTACATGAATTACATATCATTATTATACCCATCTAAATAATAATATAATGAATAACAATTACACCACGACGTGGAGACGGTAAGCCGTACGTACGCACGTATGGTGACATGTCATTCAAATGATGGGTAGAATACTGAATATGGTTGTTCCATATTTATAATAACATTACAGTATATAGAAGATACTGGAGTTATAATTTTAGAATTTAAATAATAAACAAAGAGGGAGTGGAAGAAGAAAGAAACTTGAAAGAGGGTGATGAAAATGTTACCTCTTCTTCGGGTTCTTCCTTTTGATTTGATCAAAAGGACTCCTTAGGATGTATTTCTGACTAAAGTAAAGCTTCTAGGATGAAGGGAGAGAAGTTGGGAGAGTATTTGGGCAGGGGTTGGCCGAACCAAAAGGCTTGGAAGTGTGAATAAGGTGGTAGAGGTGGGGGCCTTTTATAAGAGGAGAGGAGGGGCACTTTTGGAAAGATTGAAATGTTACATTATTTCACAATGCTTTTCGGATTCTAAAGGTCCCACACTTATATAATTCGAGGCTAAGGTGATAAGGTTTCTAAATCTCCTCATCCAATAGGCTTTGGACAAGTGTAAGCCTTGGATTTTGCATTATCTTCTCATTTTATTTAAATCGTTAAATAATGAGGTCATCGCTTCATCATAATGATGTCATAAATAATTTAATTTATTTAATGTCCAAAAATTATAAAAAACTACTATGATGTAGGAAATCTTTTTAGCTTTATAATGAATATTTATAGTCAAAATTTGGACTTGTGTAACCCCACTTAAAAACTGTTTTAGTAAAATAACTCATGTTTGTGTCAATTTAATTTTAACATTAAATAAATATATATTAATGTCATTTTCCAACTAAAGTGGCTCCATGGGGTCCCCAAGTTGACCCATGGGTTGTCTTGGTCGGCCATGACTCATCCAATAGGAGTAGGACAAGTGTCATGCTCATCTCATATTATTAAAACATCATTTGTACCTTAAACTACCTTAATTACCTCTAATCGCGATTAAGAACTTAAAAGTTACTATTCACCAAAAAATTATTTTAATCTCATTGAACCACATTTTACTTCTTAATGACAACCATGTATGTCGGATTTTTGAAAATCAAATCACAGAAGTGGTAATATTTCATTTTAACGAAAAATCAGTTTTTAACAACCACTTAGTGGTTTCACTATTCATCAAAAATTGAAGTTTTTCAGAATAAGGCCAAAATTTCACCCTAAGCTATAATTGATATTCCGAATTCAAAAATGATGTCTATTTTACAAAATTCCAAACATATAAGTTGTATTAATTAATTTCATAATTAATTCCCGCTGTTACAACAAATAGCGTGTTTTTAAGAAACAATTTATATCAAAAGTTTGGCAATTGTTTATGTCCAATTTCAATGTTAAATTAATTCTAATGACCACCATTGGATAAAATGCTAAAAATATATTCTAATTATACTTTAAAACCACTAAATATTATAATTTATCACTATAAATTATTTTTATTAAAAAAGTTGTTTTAAGTATTTTTCACTATTCATAAAAAATTAGAAGTTCTCAGAGAAATACCAAAAATTCAACATAGGCTAATTTCAATATTCCGAATCCAAAAATGAAGTCCATTTTGATAAATAAAATTTATAAAATTTCAAAAATTAGGTATTACTATTCACAACGGCTAGTTTAATTAGTTGTGGTGTCTGTTAGAGCTCGAGGTTGCGTACAACACACGTTATTACATTATTCGAAGGGAAATGTACAGTGGAAGCTTGGGGTGTTACATTCTCCCCTCCTTCAAATAATTGCGTCCTCGCAATTTCTAGGGTATTACTGCATAAAAAGACTCGGGTGGTTTTTCATCATAAATTCCTCAGGTTCCCACGTTGCCTCTTCCATTTTATGATTTCTCCACAAAACCTTCACCAGACGAGTCGTCCGGTTTCTCAGCACCTGCTCCCTCACATCAAGAATCCTGACGGGCTCTTCACAATAGGAAAGATCGGGTTCCAGTTCTAATTCCTCATAGGTGAGTACATGCGTTGGGTCAGGCATGTATTTCCTCAACAGAGATACGTGGAACACATCGTGAACTTTGGAGAGACTTGGCGGCATTGCCAAACGGTAAGCTAGAGCCCCAATTCGTTCTAGAATTTCGAAAGGTCCGATGTACCTGGGACTCAATTTACCTTTCTTACCAAAACGTATGACTCCCTTCCATGGAGATACCTTCAGGAAAACATGATCACCGACTTGAAATTCCAAATCCTTCCTTCGATTATCGGCATAGCTCTTCTGCCTACTTTGAGCTGCTTTGATGTGATTTTGGATTACTTTCACCTTTTCCACCGTTTCCTCCACCGGTTCTGGGCCTACAAGTTTTCTTTCACCAACGTCATCCCAACAGGTTGGTGTACGACATCTCTTTCCGTATAACGCTTCATATGGTGCCATCTGAATACTCGAATGGAAGCTATTGTTATAGGAAAATTCTACCAGTGGTAAATATTGATCCCACATACCCTGAAAGTCAAGAGAGCATGATCTCAACATGTCTTCTAAGGTTTGAATAGTCCGTTCTGATTGTCCATCTGTTTGAGGGTGATAGGCAGTGCTCAAACGAAGTTCAGTATCCAAGGCCTTTTGAAGACTTTTCCAGAATCTTGAAGTAAAACGAGGATCACGATCAGAAACAATCGATAGGGGTACTCCATGAAGTCTTACAACTTCATTAATATATAGTCTTGATAGACGTTCAAGTGGTAGATCCTCCCGTATAGCCAGAAAATGTGCTGACTTAGTAAGTCGATCAACAATGACCCATATTGTATCATTCCTTCTAGGAGTCTTTGGTAGTCCCATGACAAAGTCCATCGTAATATTATCCCATTTCCACTCAGGTATGGGAAGAGGTTGCAATACTCCACCAGGATGTTGCCTTCCAGCTTTCACTTGTTGACAAACCATACACCTCGACACAAAATCAGCAATCTCCCTCTTCATATTGTCCCACCAAAAATGTTCCTTCAAATCTCTATACATTTTGGTGCTCCCAGGGTGTATAGAGAAGTTGGAACTATGAGCATCATCCAGCAATTCCCTTTTTAGATCAGGTATATCGGGAACACAAAGTCTCTTCCCGAATTTCAAAATTCCATCCTTATACACAAAGTCCCTCAATCTTCCATCATTCACACCTTTAATCTTCTTCTGAAATTCTTCATCATTGGTCTGAGAACTCTTAATCCTTTCTAGTAATGATGGTTTGGCAACCATTTGAAAAAGCATTGATGTTTCACCTTCCCTAGTTATTCCCATGTCCATATTCACTAGATCCAAGAAAATTGGATCCCTTTCAATTCTCATCACATTCAAAACTCCATGGTCTTTTCTACTCAAAGCATCTGCCACCTTGTTTGCCTTCCCCGGGTGGTAATGTATCGTGCAATCATAATCCTTGAGTAGTTCAAGCCATCGCCTTTGCCTCATGTTGAGTTCTTTTTGTGTGAAAATATACTTCAAACTCTTGTGATCAGTATAAATCTCACATTTTTCACCATAGAGGTAATGTCTCCATATCTTTAAAGCAAAGATCACAGCTGCTAACTCAAGATCATGAGTAGTATAGTTTTGCTAATGAATTTTTAGCTGTCGTGATGCATAGGCAATGACCTTATCATTCTGCATAAGGACACAACCGAGTCCTTTCTTCGATGCATCACTATAAATAACAAACCCATCATTCCCCGATGGTAGAGTCAATACAGGGGCATTGACTAATCTTCTCTTTAGTTCTTCAAAACATTCTTCACACTCTTTTGTCCAGACAAATTTAATCCCTTTACGTGTGAGATTTGTCAATGGGTTAGCCAATCTGGCAAAATTCTGGACGAAACGTCGATAATAACCTGCTAAACCAATAAAACTGCGTACCTCAGTTATACTTGTCGGTGCTGGCCATTCTTGGATTGCCTTGGTTTTAGAAGGATCAACGGAAATTCCATCCTTAGAGACAATATGGCCAAGAAAAGAAATCTCATGAAGCCAGAATTCACACTTGCTAAATTTCCCATATAATTCATGTCTTCTAAGAGTCTTCAGGATAATGCGTAAGTGATTTTCATGATCTTCGTGGCTTTTGGAGTATACCAAGATATCATCAATAAATACCACTACAAAGTCATCAAGATATTCCTTGAAAACTCTATTCATTAGATCCATGAAAACAGACGGTGCATTAGTCAATCCAAAAGGCATTACTGTAAACTCGTAATGCCCGTACCTTGTTCGAAATGCCGTCTTTGGAACGTCTTCCTTCTTCACACACAACTGATGGTATCCAGACCGAAGGTCAATCTTTGAAAAGTATTGAGCTCCATGCAGTTGGTCAAACAAATCATCAATGCGAGGTAGGGGATACTTATTCTTTATTGTTATAGCATTGATCTCCCTATAATCAATGCACAACCTCATAGATCCATCTTTCTTCTTAACAAAAAGAACAGGGGCTCCCCAAGGAGAAACACTAGGGCGAATAAATCCCTTATTACTCAATTCCTCTAGTTGTTTCTTTAGTTCAACTAATTCCACAGTGGCCATTCTATAAGGGGTCTTCGATATGGGCCTTGATCCAGGAATTAAATCAATGGAAAACTCAACTTCTCGTTCTGGAGGATGTCTAGGTAAATCTTCCGGAAACACATCAACATATTCTCTCACAATAGGTACATCCTCTATTTGAATATTCCTTTCCTCATCCTCAGTAATTTCCTTCTCTTCCTCCCCAATAATTGAATTTAGTTGAGCTACTGGGGGTGGATCTAGATAAGAATTATGTGGCGATGATTCTGCTCTAAAGATAAGGTGTTCCTTATCATCATCATCAAGAATTGTAACCTCTTTCCTCTTATAATAAATTTTTTCATCATGGTCCGAAAGCCAATCCATACCGAGGATTATATCAAATTCAATCATGGGTATGACGATGAGATCAGCAGGTAAAGAACATTTAGGTGCTCTAATGGGAACTAATCGACAAAACTTTGTTGCAACAATACTTCCCTTAGGGGTTTTGACTGACAACTCCCTTGTTAAATCAAATTGGAAATATCTAATTTTCTTAGCAAACTGGGAAGATATGAAACAATGCGATGATCCAGAATCAAATAATGCATTTGCTAAACTTGAGGAAACCATTAAATTACCTGCCACCATGTCTTTCGGGGCTTCCACCTCAGCAGTAGTGATAGCATAAGCCTGGCCTTGATCCCTTTGCCTATTCTGAGGTAAGTTCCCCTGATGATTAGGACATTCATTTGCATAATGTCCCTTCTCTCTACAATTATAACATTCCACGTTGACAGCCGCTTTCTTTCCCTTGCATTCATGATCTTGGTGGCCTTTTTCAACACACTTGTAACATACTCCTTTTCCTTTTAGACAGGCACCAGGGTGCTTCCTACCACAATTATCACAGGGTGGAAATTCATTTCTACCCTTCTTCCCTGTTTCCTTATTTCCTTTCCCAGAGTTTTCAGCGGATCTCTTCTTATCTTGCTTTGATTTAAAGTCATAAGACTTAGAGAATTCCTTTTCCGTCTTGATGGCGCACGAGACAATACCTTCGTATGAAGAGAAGGTTTGTGATACTAAAGCTCGACGGAGAAATGGTTTCAACCCATCAAAGAAACGATCAGTATTACTTCTTGGGTTACGTATGTAATCTGCAGCATACCTTGCTAACCTTGTAAAGTTAGCCTCATACTTTGCGACATTCTCATCCTCCTTCTGCCTCAGACTCAGAAATTGCCTTTCCATATCCGCTCGATGGTCTCGAGGAAAGTATTTTTCTAAGAACAGCTCTTTGAACTCCTGCCATTCCATGTTTGTTAATTCATCATCCTCCTTTGTGTTTTGAATTAGTGACCACCATTGATCGGCATCTCCAGTGAGGCGGTAAACTGCCATGACAACATTCTCCCTTTCACTACTCCCCAAGGCATGGAATATTTTCTCTAAGGAATTTATCCATTGCTCAGCTACTATAGGATTTGTACTCCCATTGAAGGTTGGTGGTTGTTGCCTCATGAAACGGTCTAGCATTGATCCTCCACGTTGCGGATCAGGGTGCTCCATACGAGTAAGGTTGTTATTCATAACCTGCGTGAGTTGTCCCAGTACGGTGAGAAGCTGATCAGCACCAGTTGTATCACTAGCTCCACCATAATTATCCTGAGCATGAGGGCAATCCCTACACGGAGTGCGTGCATTGATACGGTTTCCATTCCTTCCACTAGGCGCCATTTCTAAATAATGGCATAAACTAGATTAGTTCATGAATCAAAATACATAATTCCATACTTGTAAAACACTTAACATAAATTGAACTAATTATGGATATAATCCATAATTATAAAAATGTTTTCTTTGAGGAAGTATATACTCATAACCCTTCATAGTGGTTTGTAAAGAAAATGGGAATTATCCAAAGCATATCCCCCGGGAGTGTCGTAACCAAGAGTGCAGCAAGGCCCGTTGTCGTGCACCAGTTCCCGTTCGAGTCTAGCTCAAAGCAGTGTTTTCGGGTTTTACCCCTAGGTACATCTGTGCCAGAGCCGCCTCTACCTGCTCGTATCCAGACAGGGATGTATTGCTTGGAAAACTCACAACATCTCTACAATACCAAAATTCTAGGAAGTTCTTCTATACTAATCCTCAAAGTCTATCTTCGGGATATGTGCTCTAATCAGAGTTTATCTAAATCTAGCTTCCAAGGTTAGTACTAAACTGCCTCTGATACCAACTGTAACGCCCCGACCCCAGCTACCCAGAATCGGTGCATTACTTCGTAACATTGGCATGATCACAAAAGATCAAGTCTCGAAAGACCGATTAGTTTAGTAGCCTTGGAAACACTAGATACATTCATAAGTCTTTCATTACATCAATATTAAACAAACTACAATAACATGGTCTTCATAGTCCACACTCATATCTTCACTGACTATCCTTGCAAGTCAGTCATAATACACTTCTTCACATCCTGGAAAATATTTAAACATTGAAAGGGGTGATCTCAGATGCTCAGTAAGGATAACAATATTGCGGAAGATTTTATAAGAAAACATAATCATTTAAGGCAATGTATGACTAAAACAAAAGCCTTATTGAACTTGAACTTCAGCATAATATGGCAAAAGTAAAATAAAATAATGCCATTACTTACTCACATGGATATTCTACTAGACGAATAATCACATGAAATATCAATAACCACTTTCATAATGAGGGAATGTATAATGCCGGACATTCTGAAACATTTTGTCAAGGCCTCGGCCAAGACATCTAAAATGATTAAGGCCTCGGCCAAAACCATAAATCAAATTGGGAAAGGGCCTCGGCCAATTCCACGTCTAGTTGTCTCATGAGACCTACCGATGCATGGAGGAGCTATAGCGGGCTCCACCCGTCACATATTAAGTCCAATACATTCCTCATATGAATAGGTTTAAACATAACATAAATATTCGTATTAAAACTTGCATACGAAATGTCAACAATTTCTCCATAAACTATGTATGGTATAAAATAACACATCCACAGTCAAATATTTCACAAAATGTTCAATGGAAGTTTTGTATCATAAATCAATTTCAATTAAACTTAAAACCCATCAAAGGATGTTGACATGGATGAAATCAAAGCTATTTGAGAGAAATATCTCTCCTTTTTGAAATTATTTAAAAGTCCCATAATTATAAAATAATACATTTACTTTGAAAATATTCTTATAATCTTGTTAGGGAAGCTTCGACGAAGTTATAATGGCGGAAAATAGCCGCACCCGCCGTATAAGTAAAAAAACATTCTTACCTTAAATTTGTCAAAAAGGTCAAAAGTACATTGTTTGGAAAACAACGGTAAGATTCCTTTCAAAAATGTATGACTTTAAACCATTTTCCATTTAATAGTAAAAATGTTTTGAAAGACATTTTTAAGAAACATGGATGTGGATGATAACGAGGTCCCAGTAGATAATTATGTATAAACAACCTTGGATAATGAAGAGGTTGTGAAGTAAACCCTTTCCTTGTACCTTTCCTTGGTTGGGGTAGGTTAACCTCCTGTATAATGGTGAAATAATTGTTATTAAATTATACAAGATTCATATACATTCATATGATATCATATATGATCTTTTAATATTGCTTTGTTAACAATATCTTAGATTTATCGTTGTTTTGGGTGTTAACTTACTCGTTTTCTTTTATATGTTTTGTCATGTAAGTCTTGTTTTTCATGGATAGGTTGTATATTATTCATATCCAGAATGATATCATGTCCTTAAACATTATTTTTAAATCATAAAATGATAATTATACTTGAATGGATACGGCGGAGAATGAATCTCATCGCGTTCGTGGAGACGGTAGTCCGTACGTACGCACGAGCGACAATATCATTATTTTGATATTAAAATAATATATAATTGGATAGTGTATCATATATACAGAATAATTATCATGTTATATTTATTATTTACATGAATTACATATTATTATTATACCCATCTAAATAATAATATAATGAATAACAATTACACCACGACGTGGAGACGGTAAGCCGTACGTACGCACGTATGGTGACATGTCATTCAAATTATGGGTAGAATACTGAATATGGTTGTTCCATATTTATAATAACATCACAGTATATAGAAGATACTGGAGTTATAATTTTAGAATTTAAATAATAAACAAAGAGGGAGTGGAAGAAGAAAGAAACTTGAAAGAGGGTGATGAAAATGTTACCTCTTCTTCGGGTTCTTCCTTTTGATTTGATCAAAAGGACTCCTTAGGATGTATTTCTGACTAAAGTAATGCTTCTAGGATGAAGGGAGAGAAGTTGGTAGAGTATTTGGGCAGGGGTTGGCCGAACCAAAAGGCTTGGAAGTGTGAATAAGGTGGTAGAGGTGGGGGCCTTTTATAAGAGGAGAGGAGGGGCACTTTTGGAAAGATTGAAATGTTACATTATTTCACAATGCTTTTCGGATTCTAAAGGTCCCACACTTATATAATTCGAGGCTAAGGTGATAAGGTTTCTAAATCTCCTCATCCAATAGGCTTTGGACAAGTGTAAGCCTTGGATTTTGCATTATCTTCTCATTTTATTTAAATCGTTAAATAATGAGGTCATCGCTTCATCATAATGATGTCATAAATAATTTAATTTATTTAATGTCAAAAAATTATAAACAAAATACTATGATGTAGGAAATCTTTTTAGCTTTCTAATGAATATTTATAGTCAAAATTTGGACTTGTGTAACCCCACTTAAAAACTGTTTTAGTAAAATAACTCATGTTTGTGTCAATTTAATTTTAACATTAAATAAATATATATTAATGTCATTTTCCAACTAAAGTGGCTCCATGGGGTCCCCAAGTTGACCCATGGGTTGTCTTGGTCGGCCATGACTCATCCAATAGGAGTAGGACAAGTGTCATGCTCATCTCATATTATTAAAACATCATTTGTACCTTAAACTACCTTAATTACCTCTAATCGCGATTAAGAACTTAAAAGTTACTATTCACCAAAAAATTATTTTAATCTCATTGAACCACATTTTACTTCTTAATGACAACCATTTATGTCGGATTTTTGAAAATCAAATCACAGAAGTGGTAATATTTCATTTTAACGAAAAATCAGTTTTTAACAACCACTTAGTGGTTTCACTATTCATCAAAAATTGAAGTTTTTCAGAATAAGGCCAAAATTTCACCCTAAGCTATAATTGATATTCCGAATTCAAAAATGATGTCTATTTTAAAAAATTCCAAACATATAAGTTGTATTAATTAATTTCATAATTAATTCCCGCTGTTACAACAAATAGCGTGTTTTTAAGAAACAATTTATATCAAAAGTTTGGCAATTGTTTATGTCCAATTTCAATGTTAAATTAATTCTAATGACCACCATTGGATAAAATGCTAAAAATATATTCTAATTATACTTTAAAACCACTAAATATTATAATTTATCACTATAAATTATTTTTATTAAAAAAGTTGTTTTAAGTATTTTTCACTATTCATAAAAAATTAGAAGTTCTCAGAGAAATACCAAAAATTCAACATAGGCTAATTTCAATATTCCGAATCCAAAAATGAAGTCCATTTTGATAAATAAAATTTATAAAATTTCAAAAATTAGGTATTACTATTCACAACGGCTAGATTAATTAGTTGTGGTGTCTGTTAGAGCTCGAGGTTGCGTACAACACACGTTATTACATTATTCGAAGGGAAATGTACAGTGGAAGCTTGGGGTGTTACAAAGGTGGCATGAAACCTAGACTATAGGGGGTCCTTTCATATGTGAAAGACAATGGAATCCCAAATGGTGGGACATATGATGCTTGGTGGTACCCTTGTAGTTTAACATCTTACAGTGTGGACGAGGGATGATGGAGGGGTGTCTTAAGGGAATACGGGTGGGGTGGAAAAAATATCCTAAATTTAATGAGGATGTAGAGTCCAAACCACAATATACACTCTTCTATGAGGACTTCGCCCAATAGGCCAAAACGTGTGTGGGACCTTAGTATGGGCCACAGATAAAAAGACACGATGTTACTAAGTATCACATAAGGATGGTATTCAAGCCCTGCATTGTAATGATATGTTGTATAACTTAACATCAAATGACAAGGATGTATGATTTCATAGTTTAAGTTCATAAATCTCAGACCATTTTTTAGTTTATCATCATGTGGGATGAGGTAAGTGGTTTAACTTTGACCAAGAGGAGTGTAGGTAGTTTATCATAATTCATGACATTAATATAGTATAACATCATGTGTGATGAGTTTTTGTAGCATTACTGTAACAGCCCGAGATTTTATGAAAACTATTCTTTTTAATTTTATTAATGTCTTGTGTTGTATGATACACCAAAAGGAGCTTGCACAACACGCATCCTTGACTGGCCTTCCATTACACTCAATCGCAACCTTCCTCGATAGCGTGTGTAGTACGCAATACCGAGTTTCACTAAACAACGATATGCTATTAAAATATTATTAAAACTAGCTGTTATTAATAATAATAACCACTTTTTGAAATTTTATAAATTTTATTTTTCAAAATGGACTTCATTTTTGGATTCGGAATATCGAAATTAGCCTAGGGTGAAATTTTGGTATTTTTCTGAAAACTTTCAATTTTTGATGAATAGTGAAACCACTAAGTGGTAGGTTAAAAACTGAATTTTGCATAAAACATAATTTTACCGCTTCTGTGAATGGAATTTCGAAACTCCGACAGACACGGTTGATATCAGTAAGTAAAATGTGGATCAATGAGATAAAAATAATTTTTTGGTGAATAATAACTTTTTACTTTTTTTACCACGGTTAATAGTAAATAGGGTAACTAAGGGTAAATATGATATTACTATTACCCTAACACATGTCCTAATTCTATTGGATAAGTGTAATTCGACCAAAAACAACCTTATAAATATAATATGACCATTTAGGTCCACTTGGATTAGATTATGACATTTAATATTATTTTATTTAATGAATAGTAAAAATAGTTAAAATCAAAGTTTAATAACTAAAACATTTTTAATATGGGGTTACACACAAGATAAATTCGACTATAAATATTCATTATAAAGCTAAAAATATTTCCTACATAATGATATTTTATTTATAATTTTTAGACTTTAAATAAATTAATTTATTTATGACACAACGATGATGCAGTAATTACCCTTTTAAGGAAATATTAACATAATTGATGTTATAAATGCTCAAATGAATGTAATTTGAGACTTTTTATGAATTACACTAATTTTCTAGGTTACTATGATATATTATTGTTGATTCAATAAACTTTTTTCTAACATGTAATTCTGTTATGACTTTCACAAAAATCATATATCAAATAGTGTCAAAATTGACACAAAATAGTTTTTAAATCAAATATTATATTATTAATTGTTATTTTATTCCTAAAAATCTAAGGTTCGGCCAAATGACATAGATAAGGATATATATATTAATAATAAACAATTTGGGGTTCGTTTGGCATGTTATAGTAAGTGTATTAACCATATAGTGAAAGAAAACAAAAAGACATGGTAAAAGTTAAATTATTTAACTTAGAGTTAAATCTAATTGATAAGGTTAAAATAATACCCTAAACTTGTCCAAATCTTATTGGTTGATAGGATTTCGACCCATCCCCACTTTATCTTCGAAATAAGACCCTTTGGAACCATTATAAACCGATTTTGACTTTAATATAAAATAATATTTTGAGATATTCCTAAGGTGCCCCTCTCCTCCCTTATAAAAGGACACCTCCTCCCCCTCCTCCTCACACCAATTTGAGCACTCAATCTCGGCCAACCCCTGCCAAATTCTCTTCTCCACTTCCCTAGAAACATCCTAGAGGTTCTGGTCTTCCTCAAAGACCAATTTTAGTGCACTAAGAGGAGGTCTCAAAGAGGCGCTTCAAAGAAGAGGTAATTACCGTTACCAATTCTTTCATCTTTATTTCTTCTTCCACTTCTTCTTCTTAGGTTTTTTCATTATGAAGTAATAACATCAGTATCACTCATATACTGATATGTTATTATAATTATGAAACAACCCTATTTCACCATCTATCCATCCTACGGAAAAAGAAATCACCGCGCGTGCGTACGTACGGAATACCGTCTCCACACCGTGGTGTAATCTATTTTCCACCACCACCTTACATGGATGGGTATAATGGTGTAAAGAATAACCATACATAGTTATTACAACATCATATTGATTCTGATATATTGTATAATCCACTCCAATTCAATTCATTATTTATGGAAATGATATCATCGCTCGTGCGTATGTACGGACTACCGTCTCCACGACGCGATGAGATTCATTCTCCATGATAACCATTTAAGAATGATTATAAAGTATATATAAGAAATAATAATGAAATATATGACATTAAAAAGCCCCTGGATTTATGTATATATATATATGTATGTCATCTACTTACTTCCATTCAAGACAATAAGGAAAGGAAAACAGCGTTCATGCGTACGTACGGACTACCGTCTCCATGAACGGTGTTTTTCATTTCATTTATCTATCTATTATATATATATATACTGAATATATATGATATATAAATCATATTTTATATTCTTGAAGTAATTAAATCATGATATAAGTAATAATAATGTCAAGAACAACAAGTCAAAACATCTACGATAAATGAAACGATTTTACCCAAAACGCTTCTTTAACATGGAATTTACAAAAGAACGGGTAATATAATGTCACAAGTGAACCATATATGATATCATAACAATGAATATGATTCTGTAATAAGTCAATGACTTTATTTAAATCATTATACAGGATGTTCGGACACATACGAAGCAAATCGGACCTAAGGTAAGGGAAATATCACAATCTCATTTTTATCCGAGATTGTTTATTCGTAAGTATTTACTGGGGTGTATTTTATCATCCAAATCCATGTTTCATCAAAATTTAATATTATTTCCATCCACCTACAATTGTTTAAATCCATTTTCACCCTTCGGTGAGTTTTTAGTAATATCTATGAAAGGAATCTTTTGTCATACGAGGTACTTTTTGACTTTTCCGACAAAAGTACGAAGAATGTTTTTTATTAACTTATACGGCATGAATGGATTTAAAAAAAATTATTTCCAAGAAGCTTACTTTACAAGTATTCAAGTTTATTTTTAATCAACTTCTTTTATTTTAAAATTGTATGACATGTTAAGAAAGGAAAAGTGTTTTTGAAGTAGAAAGGATATTTTCCTCAAGAATGGAGTTCAAATGTTTTATCAAAATTATTTTCCATCTAAGATAATATAGGGTTATTTTTTTATCCCTATTATTACATTTATTTGATTATTTTCTAAGGAAATTATATTTATGAAGTCATTTACCTTATATGATTTGTTTTATGATGTCATGATGTTTCAAGAATCCCATTTTTGTTACATGTGTTATGCGATGATGTACGATTTATGATTATGTGGCACACATAAGAAAGGATTCATTATAAGATGGGTGGGACCTATATCTCCCTCCAATGCATTGGGTAAAGATTTTATATCTCATGAGATAGACATGGCTGAAATGGTAGGTTATACCGGTTCAATAAAACAGGACTGAAACGAGGGTTACTCGATTCAGAAAGGGACTTTGTCCACTGAGCTAGTCTTGGCAATGAGTCATGACTAACAAGAAATGATTCTCTATGATTATGTGTGTATTCCACAAAGTTTCATGTTTTAAGTTATGCTTATTGGGATTTCATTTCACTACTATGATTTATCCCATGTTATGAAATTATGCTCTCTTTTACAGGTTAAGATTTCCAAAAGTTATGTTCTTATGAATATGATGTGATTGATTTTCTTTTGTTTACCCTTACTGAGCATTTGAGCTCACCCTTTTATGTTTTCTTTTCCCCAGGATATAAAGAATGGTTTTAGGTAAAAAAAAGGGGAAGATCTTTATGGGAGATATTGAGGATCTTTCACCACGATTAGAAGATTACGTTCCGAGTTTCCAAAGACACTAAACTATTACGGTCCTTGTGTGTGTGTTTTTGTTATGTACTAAGTATTCCGCAAAAGTAATGTATTGTCCATGTACGATAAGCTTCGGGTCTCTACAGTTGGTATCAGAGGAAAGGTTTAGTCAACCTTTGGAAACTAGGATGCGAAAACGTTAGTGAGATCCCTAGAGATATTTTTACGGTATGTCTAGGGATGTCCCTAAGGTTAAGTATATGTATAAGTTATAGTACTAGAACTATGCTAACGATCATAGAATTAAACCTAAGATGTTAGATATTGAGGATACTCCCCCTTTATTATGTTGGTTTCCCTAGCATGATTTTTGCCTCTCACACTATTCTTTTTGGGTTTCAGACGATGGCTGGAACCCGAAAGAACCGTGTTGATCAATGCAATGGACAATGCAATGATTGTCCTCCTGAACAAACAAATGTTATGGTAGATGGAGTGCAAAATCTTATTGCTATACTTACACAAGCTATGAATCATTCTGGACTTCCAAATAAGCAGAGAAGGGAACAATATTCTATTGAGTCCTTCATGAGGCAACGTCCACCTTCTTTCAGTGGGTCTTCTGATCCACTTGTTGCTGAACAATGGATCAGTACCACTAAAAAGATATTTTCAGTTCTTCAATGTTCTGAACATGATAAAGTCATCTTAGCAGTATATCGTTTGGAAGGTGAAGCTGATCAATGGTGGAATCATATCAAGAATACAAGGAAAAGAGATGAAATTGAGTCCATGGAATGGGACGAGTTCAAGAACTTGTTTTTCAGTAAGTATTTCCCTCGTATTCTTCGAACAAAGATGGAGAAGGAGTTTCTTGAACTAAAGCAAAAGGATGATGAATCTGTTGGTATATACGAAGAGAATTTTACTAGACTTGAAAGGTATGCATCTGGCATTATCATCCAACCTGAAAGTAAAGTTGATCGATTTTTCAGTGGCTTAAAACCAAGTCTTCGAAGGGAATTAGCTATAAGAGACTTTAGTAGCTATGAAGAAATTGTGCGTTGTTCTATCAAGGTAGAAATGGAAGTTGGTGTTACATATCCATCTCATGGTTCTGACAAGAAACGAAAGATGGAGTTCAAGGAGAAATCTCAGAATAATGGTGAAAAGAAGATGAATGTTTCCTTATGCACAAAGTGTGGAAAGAAGCATGGTGGAGATTGTCTTAAAGGGACTAGAAAATGTTTTAAGTGTGGAAAAGAAGGTCATCGAGCAGCTTAGTGTCGAAGTAATGGAAAAAGGGTTTCTAATGATGTGAATAAAGAAAACACTGCAGAGAACGCACCACCAACACTTCAATGCTTCAAGTGCAAGGAAATGGGGCATTATACTAATAAATGCCCTAATCCAAGGGTTAGTGATGATCGACATGAGCAACCACTTAAGGAAAAGGAAAAAGGGAAGTCGCATGCGATCACCATTGGTGATGTTGAATATGATAACGATGTGGTGGAATGATTAAGTGTTTATGTAATAGGATTCCAAAATAATTTTGTATCATGGAGTATTGGAATATTTATGTATTGGTCTAATGTGGTATTCAAAGTGATTGAGATATTTTTGGAAATAAGATGATATGAGCATAATGAAGGGAAAATGAGAAAATGAAATTTTTAACAGTATTCATGAGCTCATGATTGATATAAGGACTAAGTGATATCATTGTTTGAGTATATAGAATTTTGAGGATTTTGATATGTGGAAAGTGTTAAATTTTAAATGCATTCATGTTTTCACTAAGGTATTCAAGAGAATACATGATTAAGGACTTTGAATGTTTGGAATGTGACCAACAAAACATGTCTTATGATATATGGGGATCAACGATGGTATTAAATCTCTGAGAGTGGATGGCATTATTATGGATAAGCCTAATGATTGGAATGGAGTATGTTGGACATAAGTTAGTATTATTGATGGGATGTTATAGTAATATAGCTTTAGAAAAAAGGACAACCTGCAGGACGGGCGACAGCCCATCGCGTCGGACAAGGCTATGGGAATCGAACCCACAACTGAAGTGCGACTGGCCATTATCGCCTACCACTGGCCTACAGGAAGTCCCTGTTTAGTAGAAACAAGTTTTATTATATTAATCAGTATGATATATGAAGTATAAGTCCATTTTAGGAACCATATATGATTAATCTCACTATAGATCGACTTATGTATATAATTTTTGCAAACCTTTTGTTTGAGACAGATGGAATGACCCGTCATTCTATCACATGATCTGTTAACACTTCACGAATAACAAATTCAACTTCATTTATTTAAGAGATGAAGTGGAAATTGTTCAAGGCACGAAAAACAGTGAGATTGTACCAAAATAAAGTAAGTATTTATTCTAATTCAAATTTTCAACTTTAGGGAAATGATCTTGAAAACCAAAAATGTTGTCCTAGTGATCTTATACCTGATGAATCGGATGGTACCTTAGATCGTCACAAATTTATGGATTTGTGATTGTTGGCTTTTCCATAGCCATGTTCTCTACCACTCTCCATCGGAACATGATGGTTAGATTTTTCTTCCATATCCATATTTTCACCTATGTGGAAACCCAGTGATTAGTTTATTTGGGTAATCGTTACATTTCATACTTTAGTTTTTAAAGACAAGTTTTGGTATTCCTTTTTACGCTGTGGGTTTCTATTAAAGAAACTTTTGAATAGTAAACTATTTATAACCCCGACGAATTTCGAGGGCGAAATTCATTTTAAGGGGGGTAGAATGTAACAGCCCTAGATTTTATGAAAACTATTCTTTTTAATTTTATTAATGTCTTGTGTTGTATGCTACACCAAAAGGAGCTTGCAAAACACGCATCCTTGACTTTCCTTGCATTACACACAATCGCAACCTTCCTCGATAGCGTGTGTAGTACGCAATACCGAGTTTCACTAAACAACGATATGCTATTAAAATATTATTAAAACTAGCTGTTATTAATAGTAATAACCACTTTTTGAAATTTTATAAATTTTATTTTTCAAAATGGACTTCATTTTTGGATTCGGAATATCGAAATTAGCATCGGGTGAAATTTTGGTATTTTTCTGAAAACTTTCAATTTTTGATGAATAGTGAAACCACTAAGTGGTAGGTTTAAAACTGAATTTTGCATAAAACATAATTTTACCACTTCTGTGAATGGAATTTCGAAAATCCGACAGACACGGTTGATATCAGTAAGTAAAATGTGGATCAATGAGATAAAAATAATTTTTTGGTGAATAATAACTTTTTACTTTTTTTACCACGGTTAATAGTAAATAGGGTAACTAAGGGTAAATATGATATTACTATTACCCTAACACATGTCCTAATTCTATTGGATAAGTGTAATTCGACCAAAAACAACCTTATAAATATAATATGACCATTTAGGTCCACTTGGATTAGATTATGACATTTAATATTATTTTATTTAATGAATAGTAAAAATAGTTAAAATCAAAGTTTAATAACTAAAACATTTTTAATATGGGGTTACACACAAGATAAATTCGACTATAAATATTCATTATAAAGCTAAAAATATTTCCTACATAATGATATTTTATTTATAATTTTTAGACTTTAAATAAATTAATTTATTTATGACACAACGATGATGCAGTAATTACCCTTTTAAGGAAATATTAACATAATTGATGTTATAAATGCTCAAATGAATGTAATTTGAGACTTTTTATGAATTCCACTAATTTTCTAGGTTACTATGATATATTAGTGTTGATTTAATAAACTTTGTTCGAACATGTAATTCTGTTATGACTTTCACAAAAATCATATATCAAATAGTGTCAAAATTGACACAAAATAGTTTTTAAATCAAATATTATATTATTAATTGTTATTTTATTCCTAAAAATCTAAGGTTCGGCCAAATGACATAGATAAGGATATATATATTAATAATAAACAATTTGGGGTTCGTTTGGCATGTTATAGTAAGTGTATTAACCATATAGTGAAAGAAAACAAAAAGACACGGTAAAAGTTAAATTATTTAACTTAGAGTTAAATATAATTGATAAGGTTAAAATAATACCCTAAACTTGTCCAAATCTTATTGGTTGATAGGATTTCGACCCATCCCCACTTTAGCTTCGAAATAAGACCCTTTGGAACCATTATAAACTGATTTTGACTTTAATATAAAATAATATTTTGAGATATTCCTAAGGTGCCCCTCTCCTCCCTTATAAAAGGACACCTCCTCCCCCTCCTCCTCACACCAATTTGAGCACTCATGCTCTGCCAACCCCTGCCAAAATCTCTTCTCCACTTCCCTAGAAACATCCTAGAGGTTCTGGTCTTCCTCAAAGACCAATTTTAGTGCCCTAAGAGGAGGTCTCAAAGAGGCGCTTCAAAGAAGAGGTAATTACCGTTACCAATTCTTTCATCTTTATTTCTTCTTCCACTTCTTCTTCTTAGGGTTTTTCATTATGAAGTAATAAAATCAGTATCACTCATATACTGATATGTTATTATAATTATGAAACAACCCTATTTCACCATCTATCCATCCTACGGAAAAAGAAATCACCGCGCGTGCGTACGTACGGAATACCGTCTCCACGCCGTGGTGTAATCTATTTTCCACCACCACCTTACATGGATGGGTATAATGGTGTAAAGAATAACCATACATAGTTATTAAAACATCATATTGATTCTGATATATTTTATAATCCACTCCAATTCAATTCAATATTTATGGAAATGATATCATCGCTCGTGCGTACGTACGGACTACCGTCTCCACGACACGATGAGATTCATTCTCCATGATAACCATTTAAGAATGATTATAAAGTATATATAAGAAATAATAATGAAATATATGACATTAAAAAGATACTGGATTTATGTATATATATATATATGTATGTCATCTACTTACTTCCATTCAAGACAATAAGGAAAGGAAAACAGCGTTCATGCGTACGTACGGACTACCGTCTCCATGAACGGTGTTTTTCATTTCATTTATCTATCTATTGTATATATATATACTGAATATATATGATATATAAATCATATTTTATATTCTGGAAGTAAGTAAATCATGATATAAGTAATAATAATGTCAAGAACAACAAGTCAAAACATCTACGATAAATGAAACGATTTTACCCAAAACGCTTCTTTAACATGGAATTTACAAAAGAACGGGTAATATAATGTCACAAGTGAACAATATATGATATCATAACAATGAATAGGATTCTGTAATAAGTCAATGACTTTATTTAAATCATTATACAGGAGGTTCGGACTCATACGAAGCAAATCGGACCTAAGGTAAGGGAAATATCACAATCTCATTTTTATCCGAGATTGTTTATTCGTAAGTATTTACTGGGGTGTATTTTATCATCCACATCCATGTTTCATCAAAATGTAATATTATTTCCATCCACCTACAATTGTTTAAATCCATTTTCACCCTTCGGTGAGTTTTTAGTAATGTCTATGAAAGGAATCTTTTGTCATACGAGGTACTTTTTGACTTTTCCGACAAAAGTACGAAGAATGTTTTTTTTAACTTATACGGCTTGAATGGATTTCAAAAAAATTATTTCCAAGAAGCTTCCTTTACAAGTATTCAAGTTTATTTTTAATCAACTTCTTTTATTTTAAAATTGTATGACATGTTAAGAAAGGAAAAGTGTTTTTGAAGTAGAAAGGATATTTTACTCAAGAATGGAGTTCAAATGTTTTATCAAAATTATTTTCCATCTAAGATAATATAGGGTTCTGTTTTTTTCCCTATTATTACATTTATTTGATTATGTTCTGAGGAAATTATTTTTATGAAGTCATTTACCTTATATGATTTGTTTTATGATGTCATGATGTTTCAAGAATCCCATTTTTGTTACATGGGCTATGCGATGATGTATGGTTTATGATTATGTGGCACACATAAGAAAGGATTCATTATAAGATGGGTGGGACCTATATCTCCCTCCAATGCATTGGGTAAAGATTTTATATCTCATGAGATAGACATGGCTGAAATGGTAGGTTATACCGGTTCAGTAAAACAGGACTGAAACGAGGGTTACTCGATTCAGAAAGGGACTTTGTCCACTAAGATAGTCTTGGCAATGAGTCATGACTAACAAGAAATGATTCTCTATGATTATGTGTGTATTCCACAAATTTTCATGTTTTAAGTTATGCTTATTGGGATTTCATTTCACTACTATGATTTATCCCATGTTATGAAATTATGCTCTCTTTTGCAGGTTAAGATTTCCAAAAGTTATGTTCTTATGAATATGATGTGATTGATTTTCTTTTGTTTACCCTTACTGAGCATTTGAGCTCACCCTTTTATGTTTTCTTTTCCCCAGGATATAAAGAATGGTTTTAGGTAAAAAAACAGGGGAAGATCTTTATGGGAGATATTGAGGATCTTTCACCACGATTAGAAGATTACGTTCCGAGTTTCCAAAGACACTAAACTATTACGGTCCTTGTGTGTGTGTTTTTGTTATGTACTAAGTATTCTGCAAAAGTAATGTAATGTCCACGTACGATAAGCTTCGGGTCTCTACAATTACGTCCTTCATCCTGGATGGACCATGATGTTTAATGTATTGCGGTAATGATGGAATGGTTTGAAGTCAAGTGGGACTATTAAGTGAAATAATGCGTAAGGAATTTAGAATTTGTGGGAGGAGTAGTATGCTCCCCATCCATAGTGATGAGGGAGTATGTACCATTGTGGTAAACCATGAGATTGTTATAAGTCTCATCCCATTTGGGCTATAGCTTTGGTGGCTTCTAGTCGGGTATCATTGGCATTATTAGAGCCAACACCATGTTACCTTGTAAGAAATATGGGAGGAAAAATTTCTTATTCAAATCTCTGACTATCTTGTTCTGATTCCTCTCTAGACTGTGCAGGAGAACAAATCATGTTCTCAGTAAGCCCTTCTAGTTTGACCATATAGATTTCGGATAATTTTTCTGGTGTTCACTAATCATAGATAGCTATGTGTAATGAGGTTAATTTAATATAGATGGGCTGGACAACCTCTGTTCCATAATCCATGGAATATGGTGTCACCTAAGTGGAATTATGAGTAGTCATCTTGAAATCCCATAGAGCATTGGTTAGTTTTCATGGCCACTTATTTTTGTTCTAACCAACCATATTCTGCATGATTATAGAGAGGGATTTTTTAATTCCTTTATATGACCATTTTCTTGAGATTGATAGTCAGAAGTACGATTAGAACATATGTTATACATGGCATATAATTTTTTCAGCTCACCTGCCTATAATTTGGAGTCGCTATCAGTGAGAACGGCGTGACGGACTCTGAATCGTTAGATGATATTTGAGCACACAAACTCATTTATAGAATGGGGATTGACATCCTTTATGGGAAATATGTCTTACAACTTGGAATAAGAATCATTATCATTCAAGATGAAGCTACACTAGAGATCAATCACTGGTGGGTATGGTCCCAACACATCAAGTCTGTATACCAAAAATTTCCAAGAGTATTTGGTAGTGTGGAGGTATTCTAGTGGATGATGCAAGAAATTTGCATGTTGTTGGAATTAAAGGATCCAATAATAAAACTAGATATCATCACATATCATAGTGGGATCAAAATAACCCAATATCTGGAGCAGATTAGATAGTTTTAGCACCGCTTGATGAGCCTTGTACGAACCGGCAAGAACTTCCTACATGTCCTAAGTAATTTCACCTCTTTGATTGAAAAAAATGTGAATCCCATCAAAACCACATATGTAGAGGATCTTCTCAACACATTTACAACTTCAGATGTTGAACTACACTGTGAACCATTATATTTTCTCATGCTCAGCTCGATCTGTCAGGAGATTTTTGTGCTGGAGACACTCAATAATGAAAATTTCCAGTTATGGGTCCCTTTGAACACCATGAAAAGGGGACCTTGATGTACTTTCATGGAGGCACTGATGGTAAGGTATCATACCTGTGGGCTATCATCATCATCCATAGAATCATGAGTGATAAATCTCTGTTGCACCACACGAATAATAAAATCATCCTGGTCAGGCTCTGCAAGAGATGATGCAAGGCTAGACTAGGTGTAGGCTTGAGTATTTTGTGAATGAGGGACATGAGTAACATCTGATAGAGAAGAGAACTGGGCCACCAGATCATGGGTACACTCTAACAAGGGTATGAGCTCTGTATTCATAATGATGAAGTCAACATTGATATTCTTGATGACTAGTTTAGAGTCCCCCTTCACATGAAGACAGGGAACATCAATCTTGATGGCCATCTTGGCACCATTGATTAGAGCCTAGTACTCCACCTCATTATTGGTACAACCTTATGACCACACAATTGAATATGGTCTGACATCTATTTACGGGGTGATGAAGACGATACCCATGCCTACTCTATTGAGTCTAAGATCAGTGATTCTTCTGTTGGTGGGACTTCAAGAAGCGTTGTCAACGTGCATTTTCCTATACTGAATGACATGATCTACCGAAAGGATTTCCTCATTTAGAAAATGAAGATCCGGAGACTTCTCTATGGGAGTTGTATGGGTGGAATGAAAATAATCCAAGGAATGTCCCATAATTGCCTTATGGGGAATAAAAATGATGTCGAATTGTTGAAGGATCACCACCCACTAATCTAGACGTCCAGTCTACATGGGGTGGTTCATAATGTACTTCATCAGATCCACTTGGGACACTAGTAGTATCTCATGGTGCTGCATGTAATGTCACAATTTTTTTTCTGCAAATTCTAGTGCTAGGTAGATCTTCTCAACAGAGGAATATCATGTATCTGGATTGAGGAGCATGTGGCTGAGCTAATATAAACTATTCTTTGTTCCTTCATTATTATTTTATGAGATAAAGGTGTTAATTGATCATTCCAAAGTCATCAAATAATGGACCAGTGGCATTCTAGGAATGGGTGGAACATTGTAGGTCATATAAGGTACTCCTAGATTTCATAAAAAGTGTTCTGATACTTTTCATGCCATAGATAATCATCACCTTTCTTCTTGAGAAGCTAATGGGGATTACACTTGACATCCATGTTTTCAATGAATCGGCATATGTAGACTAATTTTACTAGAATGCTTCAGATCTCCTAGATGTTTCTCAGAGGATACATCTGACATATGGCCTTGATATTTCTTTGATCAATCTCAATGCTTCAGTATCTAACAATGAAGATGAAAACATTCTAGAGGTGACCCCAAAGGAACATTTCATGGAGTTCATCTTCAGATGGCGGGAATGGAGGAACACAAACAATTTCTCAATATCCTTGATATGGCCCTCAATCTGGCATGATTTAACCACCATGTCGTTCAGGTAACATTATGGAAAGGTTCCATAGATAATCCTGAATATGCGGTGCATGGCACCCTCATAGGTGGACTGTACATACTTTAGGCCAAAAGGCATTACCTAGTAGCAAAAAGTAACTTGTGGTTCCCTGAAGGTGGTAGATTCTTCATCATCTGGTCCATTCGGATTGATTATATTTGGAATATACATCCATGAAAAATAGATCCTAGAACCCAGCAGTGGCGTCATTCAATAGTTCCGTAGTTGGAAGTGGAAAATCATCCTTCGTACAGTAACCGTTGAGATCCTGAAAGTCGCTATAGTCTATAATTATAAATTATTTCTTCATGATTGGAAAAATGTTCTCTAAAAATATAGAGAAATGGACTTCCTTGATGAATTTGGATTTGATGAGATTATAAACCATATCCTTGACCATGGCACCGTGAGAAGGGTGCATATTTCTGAGATGGATATTTGAACAAGCACAAGTTTACTGGGAGACCAAGGTGGTGGATGGAGACTTGAGGATCTATCCCTAGTATCTCCTCATAACTCCAAAATAATACATCATTAAGCTACTTCAATAAATCCACATATTGTTGTTTCAATTTGATAGGAATAGCGGCGCTGACCAATGTTGGTTTCAGATCCGTCTTCTTACCAAGTTCCACCTGTACAAATTCATAGACCGGGGTGGATACACCCTTTTTGAATGAGGGAGGAGTATCCTCCAAGTCATCTTCTTTATCCATGGAGGGGGAATCATAAGTAAGAGGCAATTCCACTGATTTGATAGATCCATACGGCGCACTTGCGCTAGCCTGAGCGGTAGTGGGAACCTCATTGGGGAGCTCATATACTTCCAAAACCATAGAGACAAAAATCTATCTCCCCAATCCCATCTGGCCTTCGACCTAAGGGGACACGATTTATGATATCGAAGAAATAGTGGGGAAACTTATTATGCCAGTTTATCCCAGCCTGGAAAAATAAGAAAGTATGACATATTTCCATTTCCATGTAGCAAACATCATGATACCTTATGGGATTAATGAGCTCTTGGATCAACCAAGCCTAATTTGCATAGGAATACAAGGTGATCGTCTTCTGTTCCTTAGAATTGGGAATTTTCTTCCCGCTCATTCCGTATATAATAAAACATTTCCACAAATCTGGGATCATGGCCTCAAATATTTGGATTGAGAAAATGTTGGCGTCACCCCGGTCTCTCCATGGGTTAGTAACAGACGTAGCATGATCATACTCATTAGCCTGAATATACTTGTCCTTGAACATGTAATAGTTGACATTAGTGTATCGGGATTCACCAAAGGCAAAGGGAGGCTCATCACCTTGGAGTACTGTTAATAAATCATTAAGGGAGTACATAAGGCATTAGTGATATAATGAATGGACTGGTGAGTGTAGATGGATCCATGGCCTACCCATCAACGCATGTTAAGCAGTGTCTTCTGTGACAAACATGAACTCAGTACTACAAAAAAGGCAACCGAACTTGGTCATCAGGAAGATCTTGAAAACTGGTGACTATTCCTTCCTGTCATAAACATGAATTTTCAGGTCAGAGGGACTCCAATTAGCCTACAACGGTCCCATCATTTGGATTGTCTTGGTCGGGATAAGGTTGATCCTAGTGTAGGTGTCGACTAGACAATGGATAACATACACGCCATTGAAATGGTCAGTGGTGTACAATGGGTGGATGTGACCATGTATAGGGGAACCTTCATCTTCTCTAGAGAAAGAGATGATGGACTCATATTCAACATGCTCTACCATCTCAGCATGGAAGGCTTCTACGGCTTCCACCTCCATCTCAAACTAGAGGGGGATTTATAAATCCTCTATAATGGATTCACACATATCTTCTGATAGGAAGAGCGCCTCGAGAAAATAGTGTTTTGTAGTAATTCTAGTGATATTCTTGGGAATATCATATATCCATTCTAGGTGTGATCCTTTACTAATAATAAGTTGCTCGGTGGCAGGAGGTATGACAGTACCTACTGGTTGAACTAGAGGGTTATTGGTGGTGCATGGAATGTCTCGCATCTCAATTTTTGAAACATTTGATTCCACTATAGGGTGAGGTCTAGGTCAATCAGGTGAATCTACAACAAAACGTAGTTAATAATAGCATGATTGTGGTTTCTATACCTAAAAAAGTAGCACAAATCGTGCTAGAGGTAGATTTGATGAAGCAAGATGAGAAAGTTGTGCATGACGAGCTCTATGCTGGGCATATTATCTGGTCTCATTAGCATGAAAATATTGTTTGGAGCACTAAACAATTCATTCCATTGACTACAATAACCATGGCTATGTCGGTATAGGTGTTTTTTGGGGATGTTGGGAGGATCCATCTGGCTCTCTTCGTCATCAGAAATCATGCTGGATTTTACCAGCTCCACGATGTTATAATTGAAGCATACCCTTGATCCTTTATTAAAAAATCCGTTATTTTTTCGTAGATTCTATGGGAAATCACCATCTATGGTGGCGTGAAATCTCCAACAGTAAGGGATGATGATGGCGTTAGTTGGGGAATTTTCTTTCCATTGTGTCATTAGTGCATTCACTTATGGGAAGAGGAAGACAGAAATGTTGACACAAAAGAAGTGTTTGTGGGTAACATAGTGACTTATGAAGGCTCAAGTTGGAAAAAATGTTCACGGATTATAATATGGGAATTTAAAACTACCTTGCAATCCATACGATCGTTGTATTTTTTAGACATGCGATTATGAACCTGCTGCCATTCACCTTTGTAGCCACTATCATTGTCAGGTCTTATGGACACACATGCACCTTTTCTAGGGCTGGACCCAACCAGACTATAATGTAATAGACCTGGTCTTTGATCCAGTCATTAAACACCTAGCATTGGTTAAGGTTGTGCCCAAGGATCCAGTGATAAGGGGAGTAATTATGGCGACAAGTGAGATCTACCGCTTCTAGCCACTTGCATTTTGGAAACCGTAAGATTCCCTTGTCCAAGGAACATCAGAAATAATTGGGGTCCTGATCCTCATTAAATGAATAGGTCTAGTTCCATATGTCCATGAAGGGAATCTATAATCTTGACCCTAATGAGGGGCTATATGAACATGTTGAAGATGTGTAACATGATTATCTCGCCTATGTGGCTGTAGTGCATTAGGTAGGGGAACCTACATATTCTTAGGTGGGACTTGGTAGGCTAGAGGCTACGCCTGAGGTGGTGGGAATCTTTGAGGCTATGGTGGTGGTTCCACTGGTAATAACTCCATCATTTTGGGGCCCTATATTTGTGAAACCACAACGGTCTCATCCGTAGTGTATTTTCTCGCGAGAACTATAGGTGAAATGGATGTTCCTGATTGGCATGTGGAAAGGATTCCACTAGATGCTAGGCTTTGTCCGAGAAATCATAAAATATAGTTGGATAGTTCTGAGTGATGAGATAGGGGACTAATTCAGTCTTCACTTTCTCTAAAACATAGTTAGTATTGTTACATATTCAGCAACATATCAATGATGTTTGTCAGACCTTTCCACATTGCAACAATGTCTGTGACACACTCATTAGGCCTCAGAATGCACATGAACTGTTTAGCCAGGTGGTGGAACTGAACTAGAAGAGATACTTCCTACAATGATCCACCCAACTGGATAATAACCCAATCGGTAACTGGTTGTACCACACAAATGCAGGCCCTTCCAATGTTTTTATGAAACAAAAGATCTTGGCGGGTGTCCACACCATGAATTAAATTGGTCAAAGTGATACATTGTATTTCCCTTCCATTTAAAGGGGGGGCAGGTAGGATTTCTAAAAATTAGGGGTGTTGGCATATCTTCCACCCATGTCGGATACAGTTTTCCATCCGGAAGGATTTCCACCTGTCGAGTTTCTAGGGCCTTGAGGCGGTCAATGATAGTGGCCGTTGGATCATCTTGGATGGGATTCCTTTTTTGATGAGGATCATTAACAACCAGTGCATTGGAAGGTTCTTCCACATGATAAGAAGGCCTAGTGGCTCATGGAGTGGTTGTTGCATTGACCCACACGACTACTAGGGGAATGACCTATGGAGCAGTTGGGGAAAACTATGGTGTGTCCAATGTAGGGTTCTCATGCAACTCGAGGTGGATTTTTTAATTCATATCGCACCATATTCCAATAATCTCTGGCCTCTACCCTTTATATATGGGTAGGATGGTTGCAGTCACCCTGAGGCAGCTCGCCCAATGGACATTTTACCTACCCATACTACCACTGTCAAGGATTACTGTGGTCTTGTCACCTTTCCGCAGCACCGACAACGATAGGGTCATCGAATGTTTCTTTTATGTTCTACTGTTTGTCGATGCAATGTAGCCTTTTCATGGTCATCTTTTTTCTTCTGCACTAATCCAGAAATATTAGCGGGTATGGACGTCCCAGTATGTTCTTTACCCTTATTTGGGCCTTGAACGAGGGATAATGACTGAGATGGAACAGGAAGGCCCAGTAAATTTATTTGTGGGAAATTAACGCTACAAAAATATCATATAGGTTTTTCACCACCACTGTGGGTATGTTCTCTAAAAGTATCCCTAGCTCTGTCTCTTATTATGATAGGTCAACCCTATAAACTCTAACTATAACATAAGTAATATCCTCAATATCACCTTAAAATTTAGGATGCTGAAGGTTAGAACTAAAATGAAGGGAAGAATTGCGCCCCCAACTATTGATCTGAATGTGGGGGGAAACGACCTTAATAATCTACAGATCATTGTAATTTTATGAAAGTATAATTTATTGAGGACCCGATGGAGACCGAGTGACTCGGGGTACTGATCCACGGGGACCATCACCATGTAGACCATGTGGAATTTCTAGCTGATGTCGTCAAAGTGTTTCTTGATCATGGGGTAATCCACCATCCAATGATGAAAAAAGAAGTGTGTTTCCAGGATTGTTTGGCAGAAGAACATGACATCCTCCTATGTAAGAGATTATGAAGTACTAAAGTTTGTGGTTGCAAATTGCCAAAACATCGAGGGGAACTGGTCCACTACAATGATATCCCACAAGCACTTTGTCTTAGAGTCGAGATCCAACCCTTAGTTTCCTCACTCGTCGACTATGGGTGGTTGAGGGACCAAAAATTGAACTAAAGTATATTGTTGTGATAGTAGGTTGGCTGGTGGAGAGTATGACATTCGAGCTAACAAGCTACCGCGTCCTGGGTTTTTTTCCTGAAAAATGAAACTATTGTGCCACCACATCCTGGTAATACAGACTAATAACCATAGCATTCGACATATGGTCTATGGTTACTAACAGTGGGTAATGTTGTCGCCCATCCTCCATTGGACCCCATAACAACTCTTTGTGATTTCTTGTTGAGGTAGAGAATGATGGTGTTGATGATATGGAGGATTTCACTGACATGACCTAGAAAGAGTCCAACTCATCCTCCTTCGAGATGTATCTTTAGTCGGATGGAAGAATTTGATAGACCTCAATTTCTAGAAGGAATAGGCTTATACACATTTTTTCTAAACTGGTCACTAACACTGAAGATCAGGGAGTGGGTTCCATCATTGAATCTCATTTTTCATTATAGTATATACCGAACAAGTGTTTAATTTTGTTTTGAAATATCATAGTATTCTTCCATTGGTAGTGGTGACCCACCATCCTTCCCCGGTATGGTTCATTAGGACCTGGTTGGTTTTTTACAGGAGGCAGAGATTTATCCAAACTGGTAATGGGAATAGAGGACCTCCTCCTGGGTGAGCCAGCATGCAAGGAACACCAGGAAAAATGTCAAATGAAAGATGAGGAGGGCCGCCGTGTCAACTTTATTTCATGAAAGGTTTGGGGGGACCTCTGTGTGAAGTGTTAGAGCAGGTAAGTCCTCCGTTGGAGGTGGTGGGAGTATATGAAGTGCTTCCATGATTCTTTCCCATGGCGGTGATGGTACAAGGGGGCCTTCATACCTGTCTGACTAAACATGGGGAAGACCTCTATGTGGGATGCCAATGAAGCATGGAAGACCAACAATTCCTTGATTTTCAGGATGTGTAGGACCTTCTTCGACCCTAGTAATATCATTGGGAATACCTCTATTCTAATGGTTGACAATTAGTGGATGATGTTCACATCAACGACCTGTTATTTGAGGAATGGCTCCATATCAGGGATCATAGGTGTGAGAGAAACCTCTATGATAAATGTTAGTGCGATAGGGAGGGCCTTTTCCTGGACTAATGGTTCCATGGGGAGGGCCACCATGCTATTGATGGGGGAATAGAGGGCCTTCACTCTCATTGATGATGGAACTAGGTGGACCTCTGTGCTAGATGTCATCGCTGAGGGTTGGCCAGCGATATGTACTGCCTATGGCAACCACCAAGAGAGTCATCCCATCCTGCTCGTGGGGATGATGGGGCCTTGATCTCGGTCGGGTGTATATGTTCCCCAATTCAACATAAAAATAGCATTGATATTATGTTTCGGTAGGGGAAAAATCCATTGTATCCATTGTTGATGATGACCCATAGAGGGAACCCTCCTCATCTTGATCCCGATGATTGCATCGGGTTAACTAGATTGGGGCCTTGGTGAAGGTGTGTGACTCACCTACTCCTCAGCATGCAAGACCAGATGGTGGCACTGGCATGACCTAGTAGGATCCCTCCTTGGTTTCCCCTCGGATGGGATCATTGTCGGGCTATCCCAGAATTAACTTACCTCATTGGAATAAGGGAGGGAGTCATCAAAGAATTCTTGGCAAAGACTCATGAAATGTTTGTATGATAGAGTGGGGAGTAGTGGCTCCCTGCATGAACCATGGGGAAGTGTTGACATTGAGGCACCGAAGCCTCTTGGTCCTGATATTCCATATCCCGAGTAAGGATAATCCATTATTCCTCATACCATCAGATGAGGAAATTGATCACCCTCTTCTATATGAGATTATGTTGTGAGATATGTCATGGGTTCCCAACAGATGTTGAGGTGGAGGTCATTTCAGAAGAGATGGATCCCATCAGGATCGCCTCTTTGGTGTTTCCTCGGCCCCTGCATCGGTGCGTGGGTGGTGATTCGTTTCATTATATAACAGCTTGGGCCTGGAAAAGTAGGATGATTCGAACATTAGTGTCAAAAGGAAGAAAGAAACATCTATTTCCCTAGAATCATTCCATCTCCCATGATTGGTAAGAAGGATTCACATGGTCAACATCAGATAACATGATTACCAATGTTCAACTTCCCTAATCTCTAGTGAGTTGCACGCCCGACCCACTATCTTCCTGGTGGGACCTGGCACCGGATAGTAGGATCTGGTGACATGATTATATACTTATGTTTTTAATGCTACTAATATCCACATATAGGATATGATTTAACAACAAGTTACTCATTTCTGTTTATGCTGCTTTTATCGGGGCGTGCGCTGTCGTGCGACGATGTGCTAGCTGTTGCCCCGCATTCCCGCTTTCCAAAGGTGGGGGCATCCATCACTTATTCAGGGACGTTTTATCCTTGGTCTAATATATATAATGGTATTTTTGTATATCCTTCTATGTATTCCTCTTTGGAATTAATCTCTTAGTACGGGTCTCCATTGAAGATTAAGATGTTGATTGTGAAACTATTATCTAGTGCCATATCATTATGGATTCTAGTTAATTATACTAATTATGTTAGGCCCTTCCGAGGGTTCAAGTCATGGAGACAACCTTTGATCTAGGGAGTAGTCATGATGGACTTCGCTGGTGTTTCTGGATATAGAAACTCTAATATTTTTGTTATTCTTCCCCTTATGAGAGGGCTTCTTGAGGGAGTAGAAGCCCAAGGCATTCCATGTGAATTGTGGGGAATGTAATTTCATTAGAATGTCTCTGAGGTTTCTTTTGATACCCAATTTAACATTGGGTATTCCGAAAGTTTAATTTCTAGTTGATATCAGTATTCCCGTGGCGTGTCTCCCAAGTCTTTCCTCAAACATCTCATGTTTAACTACTTGTAAGTCACGAGTTTAGCATCATGCAGAGACATAATGAGAGTGATCAGAGCGTTCCCTAAATCTATATCATATTGGTACATCCCTAGGCAGGATAACCAGAAAGGTTTACCAGTTTTATGTATCAGAACACCCAATGAGGATGGATCTGAGGTGGTGTGTCCCATGGAGGTAAGATATCACATCGTGATGGATGATATGGACACCACTAAGGACAGATCAGGGAATGTGTACCGCATGAAGGGGGACACCAAGGATTAAAAATGGCTAGGATTGAACCTCAGGGAGGTTTTCTATGTGCCTTGTGTAGATGACAGGGATCAATACCCATGTAGTTCGAAGGGGTAATGAATCAGGGTGTATAGAAATGAAAATATCCCAGAGACATGCTAGGGATTATGCATGGATAGTGGCACATTGCAATAGGGAAACTCTTGGTTGGATGGTTATGTACTATGTGAGGCATATGAATGGTTAGCTTCCAGAATAGATGGCATGATACCATCGATATGTGGTGGCCGAAGTAAGAATCATGTTGGAAATGGATGGAGTTTCAATGTATAAAGTCGGTGGGGATGGAACCCACATGAAGATGATGGTGGATGGAACCGATGTGAAGATGATAGTGAAGTTTGGATTGAAGATTAGAGAGGATTCCTACATATCCCGGTGGTAGGGAATCAATGTTCACATAGTTCAGTGGGGGAGATGGTTCACCTGAGGAGGCGGCCCGTGGGGATAGACACATGGATGGGACCCTAAGGAAGTAGAACCCCCGGGTTGGGGCATGACCTTCCCGAAATAAAAAGGCTCAGGGGAGAGGCCTGTATGAGACATGAGTGATGGGATTGAACCTCGAGTAGGACTTCTATGCACCCATGTGGAATTGAATCAAAGTCCACATAGATTAGAATGTGGCATAAAATTGGGGACTACACAAAGGACAACGACCCGAAGACATGCAGGGGCTTACGTGTGGTTAACATCCCATCACAAGAGGCACACTCTTGGTTGGAGGAGTGTGAATTATGTGTGGGAATAAGTGTGGTATGCTTTCAAAGATCTAGAATGATGCCACTAATGGACGGACCAATGATGGGGGTGCCAAAAAATGGAACAACGAAGTTTACCAGTGTTTGGGGTTGAAACTCAGGGAGGCTTTCTACATACCCTACCTATGAGAAATGAATCAAAACCCATATATTTTGAATTAATACAATTTATTTTTATTAAGGAAAGAAGTGGAATAAAGTTTAATGTCATGTGGGATGAGGGGGGACTTGTAACGTCCTGAAATTTTTAATTATATTTGATTCCAAATTTTGTGGGTATAATTAAAATGTGACTGTTGTGCTTTGACTGTTATATCACCATTAGTAAATATAATAATTGGAAACTATTATCTTAATGTTGTATTTTTATAAATATGGTTTTCAAGGTTAATTAATACATAATGAAGATTGAATGGCCTCATCCAGTAGACTCGAGTCATTTGAAACCCATCTGTCGGAGCTTGGGAAAGAGGTATCATCACTTGGCTTTGCTCTGGACCAAGCCCATGCCGAACTTCAATGTATGAATCTTGAACGGAATAACCTAAGGGAGAAGTTCAAGCTCATAGAAATCACCACTCGAGAAATGTTGTCAGAGACACCCCATGATTCTATGACCATAGCACACCGAACACTTAGGTCCTATGCTGGTGTAATAAGGGGCTATGTAACGAGACATTAGCTACTTTGTGTAATGAATTTATATAAAGAAAATTTTTATTTCTTATTATGGAAAAGTTTGTGAATTTAAAATATCCAGATAAATATGGGATGTGTATTATTGATGAATTTAGGAAAAATAGTGTGTTTTAAAATATTTTTGTATTCATTAAGTAATTAATAATGTAAAATGATTTTCAAAAAATGGTCTTCTACAGTTGTGATCAGTGAGAAATTTAGGGTCTATTAAGATCAAATTGGTTTTTAGTGAATATTAATGTATGAATATTAAGATACCCATATTAATAGTAATGAATAGTAATTTGACAAAAAAATAGAAACTTTACCCATGAATGTATAAATACATTTTAGACATCTTAAAAGTGAAAAAATTATCATGGTTTTTTTATTGGTATTTTTGTATGGCATAAATATTTTCTTTTAAATTTAATAATTAATTTAATAATTTAAATAGGAAATGTATCTTCATAAAATTTAATCATAAATTTTCACTTTATTGTCTTTGGGTTATACGATAATTTTATGGGACCTTGATTATCTTTTAAGGTGTTACAAAATGAGTTATAGTTTTAAAGTTGAATTTCTTGGAATAAAAATTGATTTCATTTAAAAATTAAATTAAAAATATTTAGAAAATTATTTTAATAAAATGGAAATAATTTTTTAATTCAGAGCATCGATATTAGGTTAGGGTGAATTTTTGGGGTTTTTCTGAAACAATTGAATTTTCGGTGAATTGTAAAAAATGCAGTTTTGAGTGTCGGGTGTTTAATGACATCATTAATGATGTAATAAGGATGTAATCTTTATGGTCGACTTATGAATAGTTATTTATGCTATTTTTGTCCCATGTGTCCAATACCATGGGAAAATATCATGGGAAAGACCATGGTTTGGCAAATACCATCGATGAGGCGTCCCTTGAAAATTAATAATTTATTCACTCACATTCCCTTTAAATACCATGCCATTTACCTCATTAATTTCATTCCAAAATCATCCTCAACGCTGTTATGGTCTTCTTACCTCCCAAGGAGTCCCCCCAAGGTGCCCTCAAGCCTCCCAAGGTCCCGACCTTTAATCTTTCAAAGTTAATCGTCAAGGTAAGGGATCTTTTCACCAACTTCTTCTAAGTCATGAATTACTTTATGTTTTGTTTTGTTGTTTTGATCTCTTCATGTTTAAGGTATTTCATTATATGTTCTCATTACATTCAATTTCATGTATAATTTTAGAGATACCATTTCCACTCTCATCAATTGTTTTCTGAATTTTTATGTGAAGCCGTTAGGCTGCCGAATTTCACGTAAAAGAAATCACATCTTCTCTTTCCTTTCAAGTTTCCTTTTCATTTGGAATGTCATTCAAATATCCATACCATCATCTTATTAAGTACCCATGATGTATTATGAATTATGTATTAGTGGGTGACCCTAGTCCCCTCCCTTTTCAATGTTTTCTAAAACCATGTTATATAGCTGTTATGTTGCGGAAATTTCGTCTCAAAATGTCTATCTCTTTCTCTCAAGAAATTCCCTTGTATATTTACGTGAATAACCAGACCTATTTAATTTCAATGGTTGTTAATAAATTTATAAATATGGTATATTTGATTCTAGAATTTACATACATATAACGCTCACTCCCATTCCATGGGTAATAAATGACATAATGATCTTATTTTTTTAAGCTATTTTTAAACATCACGATTTTGACAACAAACCCATTTCTTTTATTATATTTAGGTAATTTATAAAATGTTTCATTGTGATCTAAGTGGGTCACATTAATTTAAAGACATAATAAGGGTGTTCTCTGAAAACTCTCCAATGCATTGGGTAATGAATTAGTCTCTAGAGATGACAAGTTTCATGATACCTTGGCAAATAACCATGGTAATTTTTATGACACCTTTGGGATGGACCATGGTGATATGTTCATGAATGTCTAAATGAAATGTTGTATCCACATATTCAATTTATGATTCATGTTCATTTCATTATGATATTTCCATACATCCATTGCCTATTTCTTTGTGTTTTTATTCAATTTATAATTAATCTCACAAGTAAACTGATTCCCTTGTTTACCCTTACAGGGCCTTCTGCTCACCCTTTCATTTGAATGTATGTATCTAGGTAATGAGATGCAGTAATTATACCTAGAATGAACATATGATGAAACCTTACAAGTGTATTAGAATAATGTTTTATGTTGTTTTTCATGTTATGTGTTTCTAATTTCCAAGACAATAGACTTTAATGATCCTCTGTTTGTAAAATGTAATGAAAAGTTATGAAATAAAAAGGTGGAATGCCATAGTTTTTATAAAAGGATAGTTTAGTTATTTATGGAAATTAGGATATGAATACATTTGGAAGAACTGCATAAAAAATTTTAAATATAGTAAAACATCCTTGTATTTTGGTGAGTATTTAGTAAGTGGTTTATCAAGAAAATACATCTCTGTCTGCAAATGAGCAGGTAGAGGTGGCTCTCGCACAGATGTACATAGTGGTAAAACCCAAAAACACCACTTTGAGCTATACTCGAACGGGAACAGGTACACGACAATGGACCTTACTTCACTTTTGGTTACGACACTCCTGGGGTATATGTTGGGTTAATCGTAAGATTTTTATGAATCATTATGAAGGAATTATAGATAATTGAAATTATTTAAGAATGATGTATTATGACATAGAAACTTTTATAGTTAAAATATTCGTAAATGGAATAAGTTTCTCATGAAGATTTTATTATTTTAGAAAATGGTGGGCAATAGGAGGAACTTTGATAATGGTGACCACAATGGACCATGCACACACGACCCTCTTAAGGAAGTCATAATGGAAACATTCTTGCGAATGATGAATCAACTGACTCAAGTAATGGGAAATAACTTGAATCAAGATGAGAGACCAATATCACTACATAGGGAACAACATTCTGTTGATTCCTTTATGCTTCAATGACCACCAACCTTTAGTGGATCGACTGCCCCATTGATTACTGAGCAGTGGATCAGCTCAATCGAGAAGATACTTTCTGTGCTCCGTTGTTCCGAGCAAGAGATGGTCACCCTGGATGTCTATCACTTAGAATGAGAAGCTGATCAGTGGTGGGTACTGATTAAAAACATAATGAAAAGAGTTTATGTTGAATCTATGGAGTGGGAAGTGTTCAGAGGGATCTTTTTTAGTAAGTATTTCCCTTGTTCCATGATAACAAAAATGAACAAGGAGTTTCTCGAGCTAAAGCTAAAGGAGAACGAATCTATCGGAAGCTATGAGATGAACTTCTCCCAATATTCATGATATAACTATAGCTTTATCATGGATCCAAATGTTAAGGTTTATAGATTTTTAGGTTGACTAAGACCTCATCTGTGGAAGAATCTAGCCAACCGAGACTATGACAGCTTTGAGGAGATCGTGCGAAGTGCGATGAATGTCGAAATGGATTTTGGTGAGACACAGTGGTCTCATAAATCCACTGACAAAAATAGATCAATGGATACAAGAATAGTGGGAGCATTGATCAAGGAAGTGGAGGTGAGAAAGTGCAACGTCCAATGTGTAATGAATGTGAGAAAAATCATTCGAGGAACTGCCTGCTCGAGAGTGAGAAATGCTACAGGTGTGGAATAAATGGCCATATTGCATGGAATTGCCATAGTGAGGTAAAACCTCAGCTTCCAAAAACTAACTTCAATGGGGAAGAGGGTACAGGCCCTACCTGATGTCCAGTGCATTAAGTGTTGACAACTTGGGTACTTTTCCAATCACTGTCTAAAACCGAGGGTAGTGGAGGGGAACCACCATCAGCCACAGAAAAAGCCAAGGGAGCATGGTCGTGATTTTGCTATCACAATAGCTGATTTTGAAGTTCCAAATGATGTGGTAGCAGGTAATATTGTTGTTCTCTCAAATCTAGCAAGTACTTTGTTTGATTCCGGTTATACGCATTCGTTTATTCCCTCCATGTTTTCAGAGAATTTAGATTCATCCCTTGACTTTCTAAAAGTAGAGTTATCAGTCTAGACTCCTAGTGAGATTATACAATCATCATCAGTGTTTAGAAACTCTATTATTGACTTTGGTGAGCACAATCTTATCACAAATCTAGTAGTCATTCCCATGCTAGAATTCCACATTATAATAGGGATGGACATTCTCTCAATGTATAATGCTAAGTTCAAATGAAGAAGTAATGAAATCTCATTAGTCTTGAATGGAAAACCTACAGTTATTTTCCATGGAGAGATATCTCAAACGGATCTTGGTCTAGAAGAACCTCCTATATCATTCTTTATTTAGTTGATTGGTGAAGAAGAATAATGAAATGAGAGTTTGAGGATAGAAAATGTACCCATTGTCCAAGAATACATTGACGTATTTCATGAGGAGTTGCATGTACCTCCCCCAGAAAGAGAGTTATAGTTCTCCATTGAACACGTACCTGGATCTCATCCAATATCAATGTCCCCATATAGGATGGAAAATGTGAAGCTGGAGGAATTAAAAAAACCAATCCAAGATCTTTAGGATAAGGGGTTTATTAGACCGAGTTTGTCTCCTTGGGGAGCACATGTTCTCTTTGTGAAGAAGAAAGATGGATCGATGTAGCTATGCATTAATTATAGAGAACTGAGGAGAATCACAGTAAAGAAAAATACCCTCTTCCAAGAATTGATGACTTATTTGACCAACTTCATGGGGCTCAATTCTTCTCTAAGATTGATATTCGATTTTATTATCATCAATTGAGGGTGAAGAAAGAAGATATTCAAAAAACTTCCTTCCGATCAAGATATGTGCATTATGAGTTTGTTGTTATGCCTTTTGGAATGACTAATGCACCTGTTATTTTTATGGATTTGATAAATAGAGTCTTTAAAGACTACCTTGATAACATTGGGGTAGTTTTTATTGATTATATTATGATATATTCCAAAAGTAGTGAAGAGCATGAGGATCATCAAAGGGATATTTTGCAAACTCTAGGGAAGGATAGACTTTTTGAAATGTTCAATAATTGTGAATTCTAGTTACAAAAAGTTTCTTTTGTGGGGAACATTGTTACCAATGAAGGAATCAGAGTTGACCCAGCAAACACAAAAGTCGTAGAGGAGGGGCCTCTTCCTACAACAATAACTGAGATTCTTAGTTTCCTTGGATTAGCAGGATATTATAAGAGGTTTGTGAAAAACATTTCATGAATTTCTAATCGATTAACCAAGTTAACTCAAAAAGGGGTCAAGTTCATCTGGAAAAATGAGTGTGAGGAAAGTTTCTAAGGGCAGAAAAAGTGATTGGTTACTACACATATATTAACTCTTCACTCAAGTGGATAAGGATTCGTTATTTTTAGCGATGCATATCCGAAAAGGCATGGGTGCGTCCTCATGAAAAATGACAAGGTCACTGATTATGCATCTCGACATTTGAATACTCATGAGAAAAATTATCCTATGAATGATCTGGAGCTTGTTGTGGTCATTTGTTTCTATGAGGATATGAAGTTACTATCTTTTTGAGGAGAAATGTGATATATAAATAGCACATCATAGTTTAAAGTAAATTTTCACACAAAAGGAATTGAACATGAGACAATGGTGATGTTTTGAGCTTCTTAAAGTCTATGATTGTTCAATTCATTATCATCCTAGAAGAGAAATCAAATTTGCAGATGCATTAAGAAAGAAAGACAGAGTTGTTCTTTCCATGATGAGGATTCAAAAAGATCCTTTGATCAATGACCTAGTAAAGCTGGGCATGGGAATTATAAGGTAATGGACATCATCAACACTAACCCAAAGTATTTCTCAACTGTCATTACTAGATAAGATCATGAATGCTCAGAAAGAAAATCATTTGTCACAGAAGATGATTGAGGTTATGAAGGATGGGAAGTTTCTTGATTTCAATACTGCTTAAGAAGGTGTACAAAAATTTCATACAAGACAATGTGTTCTATCTAGTCTAGAAATAAAGAAGGAGCTGATGGATGAAGCTCATAGCTCTACTTTCTTTATACATCCTCAAAGCACAAAAATTTATAGGGACCTTCATGATCATTATTGATGAGATAATATGAAAAGGGAGATTTCTGACTACACTTCATGGTGCCTGGTATGTCAGCATGTGAAGGCAAAGTGACAAATTCCTAAAGGAATTTTGAAACCACTACCCATACCTACAGGGAAGTGGTAAAACATCACTATGGACTTTGTCACTGGCCTCCCGAGAACTTCCAAAGGAAATAATTCGATATGGGTTATTGTGGACTGTCTCACCAAGACTGCCCATTTTTTCTCCACTAGAGAAGATTATTCTTTTGATCAACTTGCCAGGATTTACGTGAATGAAGTGCTAAGGCTGCATGGTGTTCAGCTTTCTAGCGTATCTGATCGTGATCCAAGGTTCACATCAAAATTCTAGGGAAGTCTTCAACAAGCTATGAGCACTAAATTGAATTTTAGTATGGCCTATCACCCCAAAACCGATGTCCAATCGGAAAGGACTATTCAAAAACTCGAGGGCATGTTAATAATTTTCTAAATGGTATTTAAAGGTGGATGGGATCAACATCTCTCTTTAGTAGAGTTCTCTTACAACAACATCTTCCACTCGAGAATTGAAATAGCTCCCTATGAAGATCTATATGGGAAGTGATGTAGAAATCCTACTTATTGGGATGAATCTGGTGAGACAAATCTTCTTGAGCTGGATCTTGTGCAAGAGATAACAGAAAAGGTACATTCCATCCAATAACACATTAAGGCTGCTCAAAGTCGGAAAAAGAGCTATGCTGACAACAGTCAAACGGACTTGGAGTTTGATTTTGTTTACAAATTCTTTCGTCTGATTTCACCTTGGATGATAGTCATGAGGTTTGGGAAGAATGGGAAGCCCAGCCCTAGGTATATTAGACCCTATGAAATCCTTGATCGTGTGGGATCAGTGGCCTTTCATCTTCCACTTCCACCAAATCTAACCCATGTTCATGTTGTCTTCCATGTATCCCTCTTGAGGATGTACATACCTGACCCTTCACATGTACTAAATCAAAAGGTGGTACAACTGGAACATGACCTCTCTTATGAGGAGCAGCCGGGGAAGATCCTGGATCGTAGAGACATGGTTCTACGCAAAAAGACTACCCACCTTGTTAAGGAGTTGTAGAGGAACCACAAATGTGAACAAGCCACGTGGGAACCGGAGGAGTCCATGAGAAAAAAGTACCCATTCCTTTTACCATCAGAGGGTAAGAGATAAAATTTTGGGGATGAAATTTCTTAAGGGGGAAGAATGTAACGACCCGAACTTTTTAATTATATTTGTATCCTACTATTGTGGGTATAATTAAATTTTGACCATTGTGTTTCGACTGTTATACGACCATTGGTAAATAAGACTATTGGAAACTATATTTTTAACATTTTATTTTTATAAATATAGTTATCTAGGTTAATTAATACAAAAAGAATATTTAATGGCGTCATCCAGTAGACTTGAGCCATATGAAGACCATATGTCGGAGCATGGGATGTAGGTAGCATCACTAGGATTTACTCTGGACCAAGCCCAAGATGAACTTCAACGTATGAAGATTGAACAGAATTTCATAAGGGATAAGTTCAAGATGATAGAAATCACCACTCGGGAAATGCTGTCTGATCCACCCCATGATTCTATAACCATAGCACACCTAATAGTTAGGTCCTATGCTGGAGTAATAAGGGGCAATGTAACTAGACATTAGCTACTTTGTGTAATCCTTTTATATAAATAAAACTGTTATTTCTTCTTATAGAAATGTTTGTGAATTTCAAATATCCAGATAAATATAGTATGTGTATTACTGATGAATTTTATATAAAAAGGGTGTTTTAAAATATTTTTGAATTCATTAAATAATTAATAATGTGAAATGATTTTCAAAAAATGGTCTTCTACATTTGTTATCACTGAGAAGTTTAGAGTCTAATAAGATCAACTTGGTTTTTAGTGAATATTAAAGTAGTAATAGTAACATACCCATATGAATAGTAATGAATAGTAATTTGACCAAAAAAATAGAAACTTCACCCTTGAATGTAAAAATACATTTTACACATCTGAAATGTGAAAAAACGATAATAGTTTAAGTTTTTGTATTTTTTGATACCAAAAATATTTTATTTATAATTTTATAATTAATTTATTAACATAAAATGGAAATGTATCTTCATAAAATTTAATAATAAATTTTTGCTTTATTTTCTTATGGTTATACGATAATTTTTTGGGACTATGATTACTTTTTCAGGTGTTACAAAATGAGTTATAGTTTTAAGGTTGTATTTTTGGAATAAATATTGATTTTATTTAAAAATAAAATGAAAATGATTTAGAAAATTATTTTCATAATCTAGACTTCATTTTTGAATTCAGTGCATCGATATTAGGTTAGGGTGAATTTTTGAAATTATTTTCTGAAACAGTTGAATTTTCTTTGAATCTTAAAAATGCAGTTTTGAGTTTCGGGGGTTTAATGACATCCTTAATGATGTAATAAGGATGTAAGCATTATGTTTGACTTATGAATATTGATATATTCTATGAGTTTTCCCAAGCGACCAATACCATGGGCAAGCCCATGGTTTTTCAAATACCACCGATGAGGTATCGCTTGGAAATTAATAATTTATTCACTCACATTCCCTATAAATACCAAGCCATTTCCCTCATTCATTTCATTCCAAAATCATCCTCAATGCTTTTATGGTCTACTTATCTCCCAAGGATCCCTCCCAAGGTTCCCCCAGTCCTCCCAAGGTCCCAACCTTCATGTTTTTGATGTTACTCTTCAAGGAAAGGGATCCATTCACCCTCCTCTTTTAAGTCATGAATTACTTTATGTTGTGTCTTCTAGTTTCGATATATTTATGTTGATGAGATGTATTTATATGTTCTCATTACTGTCCATTTCATGTATAATTTTTTATAGACCTTTTTTCTCTCATCAATTTTTTTTCTGAATTTTTAAGTGACGTCGTTAGGATGCCGAATATATTTTAAAAGAAATCACATCTTCTCTTCCCTTTAAAGTTTCCTTTTCTTGTGGTATGTCATTCAAATATCCATATAGTGATCTTATTCAGTACCAATAATGTATTATGAATTATTTATTATTGGATTTACCTTTTCCACTCTCTTTTAAATGTTTTCTAAAACCATGTTATATAGCCGTTATGCTATGGAAATTTCGTCTCAAAATTTTTATCTCTTTCTATCAAGAAATTCCATTTTTTATTTATGTGAATACCCAAACCTATTTCATTTATATGGGTGTTAATAACTATATAAATATGTTTTATTTGATTCTGTAATTGACATAAATATAACCCTCAGTCCCTTTCCATGGGTTATAATTGACATAATAATCTTATTTTTTTAATCTCTTTTTAAACGTCACGATTTTGACACGAAACCCATTTCTTTGATTCTATTTGGGTTAATTATGAAATGTTTGATTATGAACTATGTGGAACACATGAATGTAATGAAATATTAAGGGTGCTTTCTTATAGCGCTTCAATGCATTGGTTAAATAATTAATCTCTAGAGATGACAAGTTTCTCGATACCTTGGTGAATAACCTTGGTAATTTTTATGACACCTTGGGGATGGACCTTGGTGATATGTTCATTAATGTCTAAATGAAATGTTTTAGACACATATTCGTGTTTTGATTCATGTTTTTTTCATTATTACATACATATACTTCCATTTTGTATGTCCTTATGTTTTTTATTCACATTCTTATTGATGTCACAAGTAAACGGATTCCCTTGTTTACCCTTACTGGGTCGTCTGCGCACCATTTCCTTTGAATGTATGTATCTAGGTTATGAGATGGTGTAATTGTACCTAGGATGAACATATGATGAAGCCTTACAAGTGGATTAGAAGAATGTTTTGTGTTGTTTTTCATGTTTTATGATCTTGATTTCCAAAGCAGTGGACTTCAAAGATCCTCTGTTTGTAAAATGTAATGAAAAGTTCTATAATAAAAAGTCGTAATTCCATAAAACCGACATGTAGTGGTGCAGATATATGGGTGATGGACTTGAACCTTAGGAAGGCTTCCTACGTACCTTTCTTGTAAAGGGAAAGGATCAAATCCCATATAGTTTTGAATGATGTGCATGAGGATTACACACTAAGGTGTCTTAGATAGTGTGTCATTATTGATGTTTACTCTAATCCCATTTGAGTCATGATTAGTGTGAAAAAAAAATGGAAATAAAGACCAGACAATCACATCGCCAAAGGCATGTCCGTGAGAAGAAGAGTGGGGCTTACACATGGTAAGCGGACTAGAGAGATGGATATTATGACATACTCAATGATGTTGGACCAATGGAGATAAGTCTAAATGGTAGAGGGATTTGGTATCAAGTTCCATGTGCCAATATCTCCTCTGGTCATTGTACACACTAGAAGAGATGAGGAGAAAACATGCTACCTCCTACAATAAAGGTTGGGTCTTAAACTATGATGGTCTCTCTCCCTAGTGGATAGATGTCATTCCATGCAAGGATCATCTCATTCCACATGAGGAAGATCTCCCTTCTATGTAGATGAGTAGCCATGGAAAATGTTTGATATGGGGCACCCCATGTAAATTGTATGGGGAAAGGCTATAGTTTAATGTCATGTGCTGAGGAAAATAATTCTCCGCATTTTGACCTACAACTGCTCGGACGATGATGATTCACTACTCACCCCTAGGACATAAATATATTGTGAAATTTAAACCTTGGTGAAGGTAAGGCACCATAAATGATTTATGGTGATAGGGTTGTGGAGTGATCCATTGAGGGTTTCACGTTTGCGTGTCTATGCGAAGAAGCAATGACTGTTAGTGTGCCTATGTGATGAAGAATGAGGTATTGAAGCTCCGCATGATTCACCACCCAAGGGACTTTGAAATCACATCTTACTGACCTAGAGGTTCATACTGCATAAGAGTTTCTGAAACAAGGGGGTTCATAAGAAGGGACCTTGCGAAGATTTGGTTCTCCTCAAGAGGATTGACTCCATGAAGAGGTATGTTTCACGAAGTGGAGTGGTCGAGCCTAGGAATGGATCACACTTCTATATGATGAGTTCATCGTGAATTAAAATCACTTTAGAAAATTAGTACATCATAGAGCATGGGTGCCTTAAAAATTGTGGCATTGCGAATCAATGTACTTCGCGAAGCACAGTGATCCTACCTTGGCATGAGGTTCACATGTGCCTGGAAAATACCTCATGAATAAAGAGTGCTTTGCAAAGACCTGAGTTCCCATAGGGATTTCTTTCATTTGTGATGAACCATGGGTTTCATGAAGGCCGTACATACTAGAATAGGGGTTAAATATGAGCAAAGGGGGATGTATTTAGCTATTCTCAAATACCATGAAGAGTTCAGTTTCTCGATGTTTAGAAAAGAAGATGGTGCTTTGTGATTTGAGAGACGTGAAGATGAAAGGATAGGGTATCCATCCTTTTGGTTTTTGGTAATCCTAGTATTCATAGGAAAGAGGTGGCACAAAGATCATAGGTTGGGCTGCAAAGGAATTGGACCTCAAAATCATAGGTAGATCCATCAGGTTCCTCTAACTCATTGATCTCTCCGTCAGTTGTTGTGTGGCGATCATAGAGGGTTATCTCCAGTGTGTCGTAGTCATAGAGCTCTCTATCAGCATCCCCACAGTGGCCACATATGAGTCTTTTTCCACTGCTTCAATTTTTTTGCAGATCTAGAGGGTCTTTGCAAGGCTTCTTTTTGAGGTTTCTCTGCGAGGTAGTCTACCATGGAATTTTTGTACAGTTTTTTGTCCTAATTTAAAATTATTGTCACCAACAAACATTAATTCTTCATTTTAATGTGGTCATTCTATTTAATAAAATTATAAAATTTGTTAAATCAAATTTAATGGAAATTGAAATAAAATAAAATTATCTTTCTAATTTTTTATGATTAGAATGGAAGGGGTTTTTCCTTACCATATATTAGATTTATATGAGTAGATTTAATCACTTTTTAGATATATTTTTTTTCTTATCATATTCATTTTTTAAGGAAGAATATTATGTTGAATCATACGGTTCTTATAAAAACTACTATAAATTTTAATTATAAAATAATGTCTATATTAATTTTTTAAAAAATTATCCAGAGTTGATCTTTTAAAATCACTTTTAGATGATGAAAATTATTTTAATCACTTACATCATTTGATGAATCCATTAAGAAAAAGTTGTTCAAATCCTTTTCTAAACTAGATTCATCATCAGAATAATAATCGTCAATGAATCTCCATGTTGATACCATTTAATTAATTTCATTCATGTATTTATTCCTCCAATTTTTGTGATTCTTTAATATTTTTAAATTAGACTTGATGTCTCTCCTATATCCAGACAAAATATATATTATATCCTGAGTATCATTAGAAATATAATTTAAATTCTTCTTCTCATTGAAATCATCTTTATGATCATATGTTCATGATTTTTTAATGTCCCTTATTTCTTATATATCCCCACATTTGTCATATTTTTTAAACAATTTTATCACTTCTATGTAACTGAGAATCAAAATACTATGTAGAACAATTTTACATAACATAAATTCCCATTATATTTTAATTATCATATTTGGAAATATTTTTATTCTCTTGCCCTTATTGTAATAAATAGTCAATAATCTCATTAGTTTTATACTTTATGATGTTTTAAATTTATTTTATAGTATTAATTTTAGCATCCCACGTATTTTTAACATCTCTATGAACTATACCAACATGAATTTGATTTTCCTAGGATTATTCTATTGAACCCATACAATTTTCAATACACAGAAAAATATGGATCATTTTATTTCCCATTCATTCTTCACCACTTTTCAATTCATGGTATTAAACTGTTAATATTACAAAATTAGTTCTAATAATATTTTCAAAGAAAGGATATTTATCTTGATAAAATTTTCAGAGGCCATGTATAATTTTCATGAAGATAATAAAATTATACCCATTTCAATTTATTATAAAATTTAAAACATTAATTACCTTGTTATTGAAAACATAAATTACCGCATCATCTCCAACTAATGATTCAGATTCACCATAGCCATAATTTAAGGGTTTTGCATGATAATTTTTTGATCAATGAATTGTTTATTTAAAAATGACTCCATTTGAGATTTCCAGTATCCATATTAAATTCGAACAAAATGAAGTGGTCATTGATGTATTCATACATCACTCTACCTAATTATTTTCATCTCAATTACATTCATCTTCCATTGATGGTTATGTCATGAAATAGATAGATTAAATAATGATACATATTGAGAATGGGGTCAATATATGATTCCAATTCTTAGTTCCAAATGTAATTATATCAAAATAGCTAAGAGGGGGAAGGGGGTTTTCATTTTTAAATGATTTTAAATCAATATTTTTATAAGAGTTATAAAAATAATTTAATGAAGAAAAAAAGGTCATGGGAACAATTATTTTTATATTGATTTAGATCTAAATGATATCATTCTACAGCTCACCCCTTTCATTAATTGAGAGATATGAAAACCACAATAATGTAATATTACAATGACTATCACACACGGATTCACAACCCAATTACAAATCCTTTTACCACATACGATTTAACCTTAAGTAAACCATACTTTATCTATTTTTAGTGTAACTATCAATCCCAGGTTCCACTAATCCTCTTCCCTGCTCTAGTTCGTCATGTTTATTTTGGCATTCCTCTTAATATTCCAGAGGATTCTGACTAGTAGTGGGGTTTTAATGATGAATATAAGGAAACTATAACCTCCTTACCAGATTTATAAAACCTCAAAATCAATAAATATAATAAATTTGGTTGTCGTAATCCGAAACAATGCTTCATATAATATATTAAAAAAATGGTAGATACCATCAAACCTGTTACAATTGGAATTCCATGTCATGATAGTTTAAAATTCATAAAGACAATAAAAATATGACACATATTATGATCCCAAATTAGGTCTTGACATTATCCTTGTTTTATCATTCATAATCTATCCTGAAATAGAATCTTATTCATTTATCATAGGTCCTTTTCCATTATCCAGACATAATGCTATGAAATCTACTCTAGTTTCGATGGTGTCCTATAAATGGTGTGAGTAAAAATTAGTAGGCCACTACTTATAGTGTCCAATGTAATATCTAGTTTATAATAGTGTATAAAAAAGGATAAATAATGAATCTATAAGTTCTAAATAAATCAAGTTTCATAGATAAATATTTACTAATTAAGATGATTTTCCCATGTGTTCTAAATGACACAAGAACACATCAAAACTACCTCATCCCCTACTAGTTTTGAAGAACATATTCCAGTTGATCAAAAGTACTATACAAGGGGAAACGTACAATTTATAGAAACAATGGTGTGGCGCACCATGAATAACACCCATTCCATTTTGTTGACCATCCTAAGAATCATCATTACCATAGTGTGGACCATCATTAAAAAAATACATTCATCAATGTGGGCGTCCATAAAAACTATAATTATTGTAGTGTGGACCTCTAGGACCAAAACCCATAACCATTTCTTCAATAATAATTTCCAATATCCAACACTTGGCCATTATAACACACAAAAATTAGTGTTTAACTTTCCATTTAATAACACCCCCATATTTTATTACTCCCAAAACATGTCCTAAAATCCATAAATCTACCATAGTAGTATTTAATCATAACCACATCAATTAAAAAACATTCAATCAATTATGTGATAAGAACCCACTAGATTTATCCATTTAATTATATCATAACCCATTTAACCTTTCATGATCAACCAAACAGCCCTATATTTTATGTTAACTAATGAAGATAAATTAAAATTGGTTTAATATCATACAAAAATTAATTTTGGACTCAAAAAAACATAATTTTCTTGCTGATGGTATTGTAAAACCCTATAAGGGTCCTTTTCTTCTATACACTCACCATAAATTGATCATGTAGGATCCAAGAGAGATTAAACGCATCATTTAGACCATTAATTTGTAATTTTATAATGTGGAATCAACTTTACTATGAAACAACACAAATCAACAATCCACTTACTCTTGGGTATGCATCAATATTATGTGTAATAACATGTACACCACATAGCTAAGGCTTGTAGACAAGTGCTCAAAAAACCATGCCCCATAATTCGAGATAAAAAAAACACGAATTCCAAATTCCCATATTTGGTTGAAAAATAATAGTTTATTATCATTAAAAGGATATATAAAATCACATAAGGTATTTAACAGATAATAGAGGAAAACTAAGTCTAAGACTTTCCTATTACATCGAATCATAGTTAATATCTAAAAACTCCTTTGAATAAAAGGTGTCTATTCATCCGAATGTGAATGGGCTCTTGGTTCACACACAAGTCTGTTGGGTAAGAATTAAGGTGATGAATTGTGTGATTAATTTTAATGGTTTGGAAGTAAAAAATAAAAAATTCCATATTTTAATAGGTACATGGTATTGCTACATGTTTGTCCAAATCATGCACTAACTATGTGATACCCTATATCTATTTGATGGGAATTTTTACATAGGATAGAAGGGATCCCAAATTTATTTCCAAAAAATATGATGATTGTTCCATTAGCTCTTTCTAAAGCCACATGGTTCTCACCATCCCCTTAATTATTTACAAAACCATCAAAACACTACTCTAGGGAGCCCATTTTTGTAGTTAAGTTAGTAATAATTGAATGAAATTCACTAGAAAAAAATATTTCCTCCTTTTATATGCCCTAAATCCCTAAGAAAACTATAAGACCATTATATCTTCCAAAATGAAATCCATTAATAAAATAAAAGGAATTTAAACCATAAATATACAAATACACACCTCATTATACTTTTTTCATCCTAAAAACTACCATCATTATATTATCACATCCTTGAGATTCTCTCACAATAATCACAAAGCCATCAATGTAAATAGATCTTGTCTTTTGAACCACATATATGTTTCGATCTCCAAGTTTCCTTCATGAACCTAGTTATGATGGAACAATACCCAAATAAATACACAAACATACCCTAATGAGTCTTCTCAGTGAGATCCACAGTACTAATCAGCTACTCCTCAATGGACACATTAGTCAGGAGCTCCAAAACATAAAGATAAATAACATGGAAGGGTCGGGGTGATATTGATGAAGCTTTTTCATATGGAAAACATCATACACAACAGTAGAAATTTGTTGAAGATATAACTGATATTCCACCTATCAAATCCCCACTACAATATCAAATGACCATATATATATGGGAACTAACATTCATTATCATGGAATCCAATGGTTTGACAATATCATTGACCCATGATGAAAATAATAATAACCCATAATTAAATCATGCAGTTAATGAAATAAATTAGATTATGACTTTTTTGTACTATTTTCCAATCCATACTCTTTTAGATCCATTGAAAAATCCCCAATGTCCCCTATATGAGACTCCATCCCAACAACTCTGACTCTCCTACCTCAATCCCACAAAACCATGATCGAAATGGCCTTGAATAGAGTTCCTCAAATGGTTAAATATTAATAGTCACATGATAAAAAATTTTATAGGTTAACTAATCTTGTTCTAAGTCATTCCCCCAAGACTGAAAATGATCTACAATTAATTCCATTTACATCTCATCTTGTAAAAACATAGTATACGTGATTTATCCATCCATCTATGTGGGGAATTTCATTATTAAAATAACACGATGATAGATAAACTTATGTAATTATTTCAAGACAGTAATAGTGAAATTTGTATATATATCATAAATGAAACTCTGAGGCACCCCGTGCATACACACATTTTTCCAAACATTCAATTAACTAAACTGGTCTACCATAAATATCTACTAAATTATTATGAAATGGGTTACCTCTATCATTTGACCCTCAACAACACATATGGAATAATTATTTTGAGGTTTCCTTAAAATATTCCACACAAATTCCATGTTAATATCATCCAAAATCCATTTCAAAATGTGAAACCACTGTAAATGTTTAGAAGGTCACTTATTTTCAGCCATCACCTGCTGATAAGTGTACCACCATTCTACAAAACTGGAAATCTTCTTTTTTATTCATATCCACTAATACTATTTGTGAATATCACAGCAAATTTGTCACAAACTAGGATTCTCTTCCCCCATTGAGGAATGAAACCCAAACATCATCTCTTCCCATATACATGTATGTGCAAACACAAATCCATTAATGTAGATAATATCATCAACATCGATAGTTAGTTGAGAGGTAACTCCAAACAACTAATGTTATCAATCAATTACAAGCATTCTAGGCTTTCATATTTTATCCTCTCTACCAAAAATGGAATACATGGCTCAATGGGTAAATTTAAAATAGTCAAATATTCCCTCTCTTCCAAGATATAAATGTGAATCTCACCAATAAATCCATAATCTAATACTGAGAACTCGAATAATGAATTTATGATTCTTCACCTTCAAACTCAAGGAATACAGAAAAATATTCCTCTTTCCAGACACATACTCCATCTCAAACTCAATGTAATTAATTTACACAATCCATATGTATTGTTTACTATTTAATTCACACTAAGGAAATATTTATTTAAGGATCATTCAGTCAGTATAAAAATTAACATTCTCACCTAAAAGGTAATGTCACAAACTCTTTAAATAATATTCCACAATGGCTAGCTCAAGTTGATGGTTAGAAAATCTATACTCATGCATCCTCAAATTTAGTTATACATATTCAATGAATTGATCTCTCAACGTCAATAGTACCCCATTTATATTCAATGATTATTCAAAAAATAGAGTTTACTCTTGACCATGTTCACCTAAGTTCAAAATTGGTTTATTAGTTAAAAGCCTCATTATCTCTTAGAAAACATCCTCGTATTCCCATACCACTAGAACATTTCAAATTTCTTGGCCACACATGAGAGCTGTGTTTACAAGCAATAAAATTATTTTGTGAACTTCTATAATGAACCATGAGAACTTGAAAGATAAATATATAAAAATATTTATATGATGATCCTAAGAAACATCTTCTTGAATATTCTCAATATCTACTGTAAAACCAACCACCGAGATGATTTTCCCAGCAAATGTACATTTCCAATCAAGAAATGAATGTTGATTGCATGGAATATAGCTGATGATCTCTCAGTAGACTCTAGATGTTATCAAGATTTTTGGAATGATCATCGGGAGTCTGAGTGGATAGTATGATTTTATAATTGAAAACAACCATAAACTGGTCTAAAAATTGGTATATGATTTTGTTCATGATGTCCATAAAGATATCATGAAACTATTTAATCGCAAACGACATTATAATAAACATAGAAAACCCTTACCTACTCTTAACATCTATCCAAGGTATATGAGAAGTTCTCACACTCAACTGATGACACCAAAACCTTTAATCAATCATAGTGAACATAAATTCACCTTTTAGATATTAAAAATTATTATCAACGGCAAGAAGTCAATACAGGTTCTTATTCATCATTTTTTCAAACTATGATAATCAAGAAACAAAGGGAAAATCCTATCACCATTATAGGAAAAAAACTATAAATACCCATGGAGATGTGCTGAGATATATTAAAATTTTATCCTCAAACTATTTTAGGTGAGTCTTAATCTCTTGATGTTCTTCTTGTTCCATTATAAAAGGTGGGATGAGAACTTGATATACTTATGAAAATAACTAAATGGTGAACTAAACTTCTCAATATAGAGGAAAACCTTAAAATTCTTCATGAAACACATCCGGGAACTGACCCACTTTAGGAGGGAATAAATAATGAACCATTTACAAATTATTATGAACAATACACGACACTTGGTCCGTGAGATCACAAAATTTTAGATGAATTGGTCTTGTATCGTCTTCCTTTATTTTATAATTCCCCACAATGGGAATAAGTGTCACGTTTACGAGGTGTTAAAACAACTATCTTAAAAAAACAAACAATTTGAGCTTGGTATGTAACTAACCAATCCATTCCTTGTATTAACTAAAAAAATTACCGGTCAATTATAAAGAATTACCATGGAATATTCCATGCGCTATCCTTTATGTAACACTCTTTACATCAATGGATACCCTTTGATGGCCCACAATGGTGTGCTAATTTATATTACACCAAAAAATACTCCACTTCTAAACCTAATAAATTCCGTAAACTAGTAGATATAAATGTCTGAGAAGGACCTAAAATAAATAATGTTATACCTTGTTTGGAAAATGTAGAAATCATTCATCAAACAGTGGATGGTCAAACCTCAACACCAATATGAGTATTCTTGATAAAATTTGATTTTACTAATCACATACATTGGGATCTTATTTTATTCCCCAATAACTCACAAATCGACTGATAGGGACATTCTTATCCTGATGATCCATGTCCTCTAATAATCTGGAAAAAATTATCGTAAAAATACTTCCTTCTAGTAGAAGACACACGACCAGATCATCCAACCCGTCCCACTTATATACTATTAGAATAATCATTCATGTTCCTATTAGAAATCATATCATCATCCACCTCCTTTTAAAATCTAATAAAAGGAATGATATTTTCTTTTTTAATTAATCTCCAATAGAATTCCATCCTAAAAACATCTCATTGTAGATTCCATATCCATTACCAGTTATAGAACAATGCACTAGTAGTCAGTGCGGTGGCAAGGATAATCAGTCACTTTCAAATTTCCAAAGATCAATAATATAAGCATAGTTTCTCTCCCATTTCTTAGGGAATCAATATATAAATAATCCCATATCATCCTTTGGAATTCATTCCAATACATGACCGCTATTTTCATAGTCTAGATCCAAATATCCAACAATATTTTCACTAGTCACCACAAAGTTTACACCACCAAATTTATCCTTTTCTTTAGAGGGGTCTCAAATTGGTTCATAATAATATGGATATAATCAATAAAAACATTGTCACATTAGGAATATCTTATATGGAAAACATAATTTGGTATTATAACTGAAACACTCTCATCTACTCTGACATAATCATCACAACCTACCCTGGGTCTCACTGTAAACTTCATTAAATTAGTGATTTTTTCTGAAATATCCATACTAATGATCCATAACCAACAAGGGTTTTCTTCTAACTTATATAGGTTCATTTTCAATAATCTCCTCCTATCTTTTATCATGTAAGAATGACCATGGTGGAATATCTCTATAATGAAAAAACATCATAGATTACATAATATATTGTTTCCAATGTTCACCCATGAGAGGGATAAAAAATAGCCATAAAACTACATTTCATACCCTATCTATATGGACATAACAGAAACACTATAACTACCCACTACCAACCCTATCTTGGTCAATGGTTACCTCATTGTAATCAAGTACATTAATAACTAATCTTCCCATTTGACCTCATTATCAAATATTTAAACTTTTATAATAGTTAAAATATCCCTTTTAGTCATGTTATTTAATATTTTATTTGAGATCCTTCAATATTGAAACAATCACATAATTATAATTAACAATCATTTATATATAACTAAATTGAACAATAACGAAATTTATTTTCCCAAAAACTAGATGCCCTTTTGAGTTTACCTAACATGATGGATGTCAAATAAATCCATGAGTTCCTGAAATGATGAATTCATATAAAATATCATCAATACTTTAAAACTAGTGAAATATAAATAACTATTAACATCACATCACATGTACACCACTCTAGGTGAAATAACATCCAACTATTACAATGAATATCATGAATAGTATTATCTCCCTATGTACATGAGTTTTCCTCAATACATGTGTTATATTCTACTATTTTTAGCTCATTCACAACTCTTGAAACATAAAAATCTAATTTATACCTTTATAATATTTTAATTCAATAAAAGCGATGAAAAAATATTTGATTTCATATTGTAACGCCCCAGTCTGAGTGCAACTAAATCGAGACCCTGATCAAGTTTACCATGCTACCTCAGGAACACCTTCCTATACATCAGAGTCTACTGACAAGTAGAAATGATATAATGTGGTATGTGGGGATACAATAACCACATTACAAGAATATAAAATGGTATAATCACTATAATAAATTTTCCAATATGTAATAATTCATAACCAATAATAATGTAATCATATTCCAAAATATGGAAAATTTCCACAAACTACGGAAACTATTCATTCCATTCCATGAAATTATATGAAGCCAATGAGAAAAAGAACAAGACCCTAAGGATGATACTGAATTAGGTACTGACATTATTCAGGTTCCCTCATCTGTATCCCAAACATAAATATTAACTTATTCATCTATTATAGGGACTTTTCCCTTATACTTATATACAAACATGAAATATTATCAGGTACCAATGAAATCCTTAGAAGGGTGTGTCTATAACGTAGTAGGACACAATCAAAAGTGTATAAAGAAATATCCATTCCATAATATTTAATTAATAAGTATAAATTAACAATCTATAAGTAGTAAATAAAATAGGATTAATAATTTAATAGTTATCTATTAACCACATTTTCCCACTAGAAACAAATGATTCACATACCCATAAAACTGACCTTGGACTCCACTTGTTTCACGGACCATGTCTTAATGGGTTCACAAATACAATGCAAGTAGAATCAATCACATATCCAAACCATTGTGTGTGACACCCTGAAAAAAACGAGTCCTTGATGTGGATAGTCATGACCAACATTATTTACATGGTGTCGACACCCATGACCAACACCCATTCCACTATGTGGACCAACATAAACAAAATTATTACCATGGTGTAGACCTATATGTCCAACAACCATATCAATTTCATCAAAAATCATTTCCAAAATCCCACACCTCACTATTTTCTAAACAATAACAAGTGTTAACCCATTCATTTAATAACATTACCATGGTTTATTACTCCTAATACATATACTCAATTTCTTCACTGATATATTTTACTACATAATCAAAACCAGAACCACATAACATAATTCTAGCCCATATACCTATAAAATAACACCCCTTTATCCATTTATCACTTCTTCATTTAATTACTTCATAACCCATTTAACATTATATTTTAATCCGAATAAACTATTATATCATGTTGACATAGTATGAAAAATAATAATTGGTTTAATATTGTAAATCCATTAAATTTCCACTAAACAACAATATTTCTATTCTCAATGGTGTATAACAACATGTGGGTGGCCTTTAGTTCAATATAATCACTTTTAATATATCTAGTGGGATCCATGTGAGATTCATCATGTCATTTTGACCCCAAATTTATCATCCTAAAAAATAATTAAATAGGTAGTTAAAAAACATGGATACACAAACCACATACACATGTATAAGAATAGAGACTATGGGAAAACATGTATAAATCATACATTAATATCATATATAATATCTAACTCAACCATATTCCTTCATTTATTCTAAAATAATTGTTAACTCCAAATAAAATTATTTTCCTAAAAAATTAGGTTCAATTATATTTGTATATAAAAAACATCACACAAGGAATATTCCAGATAATATCAGCATAAAAGATTTTTATACATACATAAATATTCACTTCAAACTAAATAGAATAATAAAATCCTATGAATAGATGAATATGGATCCTTGGAAGACAAAACAGCTCCTAGTTTTCACACAATGATATTGGGGATGAAATGTTTTGTGGAAAATGGAGAGATTTTATAATGGTCTTGGGGAATGGGAATTTTACGTATAAAATTAATAGGTTCATTGTGTGTCCTCTCATTTGTACAAAAAATGCACTAACTATGTTACACCCTTTATTTAATGTGAGGTTAGATCAAACGGATTTTTGGGGATGACACACGATTTAGCAAACCATGATTTGGTCGTGTGGTTAGTTCTGTCAAAATACATTTGGATTTCACCCACCCCATTCACAGTTTACATAAAGATCATATCTCCTCTATAGGTAACATGTTTTTGAAAAAAAATTAGTACAAATGTTGTAGCAACCATGGTCGATGAAATAGATTTCCATTATTCCATCCATTTCTATTTCCAGAACCTGCTGGGAAAAACCCATGACCATTCATATTCCCTAAATGGATCCACTTAACAAAATTAAGCAGAGGTAAACAAAGACTAAAATAATACATACCGTGTTTTATTTTTTTTATCCTACATGGTGTAAAAACATAGTTACAATGTATTTTTATAGTAGAGGATTAAACTGAAAGAAAAAATGCCTTTCTCAAAATAGAGGTAGAAACTAAATTTTTCCACACATTTTCCCACAAGGAATAAAATAAAAATGTCATACATTTTATGGTGTCGCAAACCACTATCCTAACATTTAATAGGTTCAATAAAAATTTAAAATTACATAGATAGAAAAATAATACAATGATTTAAATGATGATAACTAGTCAAAAGAATCTTTATTTTAGTGTCAAGATAATAAATAAATCACCTATAATAAATGATCAAATAATTAATTAATTGTTTATATGAGTATTTTATTTCAAAGTTGTTCTATAATTATAAAGTTGATGAAAACCCTCAACATCCTTCATTGAAATTAATAAGTTATATCAACATGATATATTGAGTTTCCTTATTCATGGAATATTTTTTCATTAATCAATATTCCATTATTATTTTTTCTGGACTAAAGGGTTTCTATTGTAACATTGAAAAACATAGTTTAGAGTTTTTTATTCATAATTACAGTATAAAATTATAAATTTAATTGAAAAATAATAAATTGGTATGCCCACCTCGATATGCATATTGTAAAATAAAATAATATAGTATAATTCCGTGGAATAATTAATATAGAAGAAAATAATATTTTTTAATATCCTAGGAAAACATCATAAAAATACCTAAGACCAACTGTTATTATTTAAAAAAAATTGATTTTGAATATTTCATTTTTAAAAATGTTTTCATGAATATTTTTATATGTTTAATCCCATTCTAATCACATTTAATTTATCATATAAAAATATAATACTACGTTACCTGGATTATAAATCATTAGTAATAAATATTAAAATATATAAAACACTATTATTTTACATAATAAATTGTTAGGATGTAAAAAATGGTATAATATAAAAAATAGAGTTTATTTTCATGTTTTATAAATTACTAATGAAATTTAGAAAAACCCCATAGAAAAATCAACATAGTTTTTTTTAAAGGTTGGGGCCGAAGCCTCAATTTATAATTTAAAGAAAAGACCTCTTTAGATTGGGTAAAGGGAGACCCATTACATAGCCCAAAGGCCCAAGACCAAGTGGCCTGAATACAAGGCTTGGAAGCCCATAATTTGGCCCAAAGGACTCCTTGGTGAAGAGTACTGCTACAGTACCCACACTGCTACAGTACAGCCGCTGCTACAGTACCTGCAACAGTCCCTCCACCGCTCCAGTGTCGCCGCTGCTATAGTGCCGCCAGAAATTCTCCCTTTCCCAGATTTGATCCTGGGTCTTTTAAATGCCAAGAAGGAGCTTATACCACTAGGGTACAGGCTCGTTGGAGAAAAAAATTCCACATAGTTGATTTTCATATAGTCGTTTTCACCACGTAGTTAATTCTATTCAGATAAACAAATCCAATCATGTAGAAAATTTAGTAGTATACAAATTTTATTCACATAGCTGTGATATTCAAATTGTATAATTATTTATGTAGTAAATTTTTTTTACACATACATGAAAGATACACGCTACATATATGTAATAGACTATTTCACCTAAATTGTTTTACCCTTATATAACCCACTAAAAAATCCTCTTACCCTTACGTAATGTTGTAGAAATTATTCTAAAATTTTATAAGCCATTAAAATATCAATTTAGCTTTATATGACACTAAAAAATGAAATATAAATTTATAGAACCTTTTGAAACATTATGTTACCTTTACACAACATTTTTAAATATGAATAAATTATATTATATGGTTTAAATGATAAATTTCTCCTAGGATGTCTTCATGAAACCTGTATAAAATCTTATAAAAAATTAATGCAAAAATATAAATACAAATTAATAAATTAATGAGAAGATATAACCCATGATAATAATGATATTAATTAATAAATTGAATATCAAACTACATATAATAAATAGTAATGTTTTGAAAATTCCAATTAAAAATAATATAATTTTTTTTATCAAAGTATAATTAAATAAATGTGAAATACGGTGAATCATCATTATACAATACATATTCACACCTTTTGAATACTACATTTAAAATTATCCTTAAAAGCTATTCAACAAACAACAAATGGAATCACATTTGGAAACCCAATAATTTCTACAGACAAATTTTTCAAATAATTAACCATTTTCAATTAGAAATTAATATATAACATGAACCCTTTCATTAAACATCAATCCCCGTTTAAAAAAAATTTGATACACTATTATGCCCAATAGTATTATAAATATTCAATTAAAATAAAGGATAACATCCTTTTTTGATAAATCATGACATTAAATCATCAGAAACCCTATATATAGACAAAAATCATATCAATAACCCTTTTCAAAACATTTAAAATCCTTTTCAAAATACACTTGGCCATCTTAATAAAAACAATCCAAGAGAAAAAAAGTGTATTACAAGACATTTTAAACAAATTCCATCCATTTAAAACCCAAAAAAAATCATACAATAACCTTATAATTTTATAAGAATATTTTTAAATACATCAATTAATTTTTAATATGAATTACAATGGAGTTATAAAAAAACATTTCCAGTGAAGTGGATTAATAAGTGAAACTCTTATTCATCAATTGGTTAGGCACAAATGAGGAATTAGATATCATCATCAACTGCTAAAAAAATAAATACACATCATTAAAACCTGAATAATCTATAATACCATCTCGAATTGGGTTTAGGGTCCATTGGAGTGAGAATATTCAAGTTAGAGGGAATGGAATGAGGATAAGTGAATAATTGAAGGAGAAAGGAAGTATTTTATTTCTTAAATATGTGGAAGAATACGCATAAAATTACTGAATGAAGAAGTGATGGAGATCTCATGAACACTCTATATTTGGCCAAGAATGAGTGTAAAATACGAGACCCAATGATAAGAAAAATTGAGGAGGAAATTAGGTAAATTCCAAATTTTTGAGTGATTAGGAAGATTGAACAATTTTTAACCATGAATTATAATATATCCTTCCAACCATGAAGATATAATTTCATCAGAAAAAACCCTCATATGGATTGGACACATGGTTTATAATCTATATGATTGATGTTTCAAAATCACTCTAAAAACCGTAGAATTTCTACCACACCGTCGGCATAGTTTCCACTGACTACAAGAAACCGATGTGACAGAATACATATGCATAAAATTTCATGAACAATTTTCCACAAGATTTATATAGTTTTGGACCAATCTATCCATGTAAAACCCCGATATTTTGTGAATTATTTTTTTCTCGATTTAATTTAAACTTTGAGATATTTTCTATTTTACACAACACTAAATATAGATAATTTTATATTAAGGCACTATGTCTGGCATGGGTTATATATAAATCCAATTTAATCATTCAAAAAATGAATTACAAACATTATCTTTCAATACATGGAACATTGAGGTTTGTTTGTCTTACATGCAACAATGACTTTTTCATTGATGGAATCTATAACATACAAGACCGAGGTTTTTCGAACAATAATATATTATTAATATAATATTATTTAAAAAATAATAATATTAAAACTAGATGTTAAATTGGAGGTTATGAATAGTACTACCACATTTATGAAAATATAGGGTTTACATAATAAAATATGAATTAATAGTTTAATAATCAATTATAAATATATATAAAAATTTATTTAATGTAAAAGAAAATATTATTATTTATTTTGACACACAGATTTATAACCCAAATAAATTAAATTAAATTAAATTAGTGAGTAAAATTAATTTAATAAATATGTTTTATATTCAATCATATATTTTTTATATTCATTGAATACATTTTATATACATAAGAAAAGAACAAACCCAATTTTTTCCTAAAAACATATATTTTAATAAATATAATTTCACTATCCATTAAATGGGAACCCATTTTAAATCCCACTTTTGGAACATTTATATAACATATTATGTCAAAATAAAAAATAAATTTAAAATATAAAGATAATAACTATATTAGGAATATTTATTGTCATTATTCCTATAAGGTTTCATTTTTTAATGAATAGTTAAAAATCCGGAATTTTAATTCAAATGTGATTTATATATATTTTATTTATAACGATAAATTATATTTTAATTTTTTTAAAGTTTATTTAAATAATATTATTACCAATTAATACACCTCAGGACATTGAGATCAATTTAATTTTGATATTGTATATAAAATCATAGCATTATTTTGAATTTTTTGACTTTAAAAACCCACATTGCTGACTTCACATTGATTAATATTAAATTAATTTCATCCAATTATGTGATTAGATTTTGGAAAATGCAATAAATATTTTCAAAAATCATAAATTATAGTGTATAATAAGGAAAACTTATTTGATGACCAAACATATTAGTGAATGCAATTAAGATTAATTCAATTGATTATTGTTAAATTATGATGAATAAGGGAATAAACCATAATCCTAGGGACCAAAATGTCATATAAGCTTTTAAAAAAGAAATTTTATCTCACTATTTAGACCATACACAAAATATAATATTATTTGGATGAATATTTTATCCAATTGATAAAATAAAAACTTTGGGGGAATCCTCTATTCAAATATTTAAAATAATTCCACTCATCCTTCCCTATAAAAGGACCCCACCTCTCACACTTTTTTCACACAACTCAAACAACATATGTTTTTATAATATCATCACAATACATATAAAAGAGAATATTTTATTAGAAATTTTCCATGTATGATTTATGGCTTGAAGATGTTTCATTCCTTGGCCATTTTGTACGTAGGGATAGAATCCTAGTTGATACTATAATGAAAAAGTATGCAATAAAATTTCATACACCATCAATCATAACAGGGGTATGTAGTTTCACTTGTTTTTTAGGTCACTATCTATGATTTGTTACAATATTTCTCGATTATCAAACCTATTAACCATGATTATAAATTAAGGGGTTATGTTTTCTTGGAAAAAAATAATGTAATGAATTATTTGATGAACTAGTGGAAGGATAATCAATGATCTGATTTTAATTCTACCATCTAGAAGTTATGGGGTTTTGGTAAAAATATAAAATAATGGAATTGGTTGTGTCTTAGTGAAAAATGATAATGAAACCACATATGGTTCAAGGAAATCAATGTTTTATGAAAATAACTACACAACCAATAATCATGAGTTATATACAATAATATTTAATTTGAAAATATGGATTCATTATTTATATGGCGGATGATGTGAGATACACAATGGTCACAGAAGCCGAGAGTACTTCTTTCAATAGAAATAGACCAATTTGAGACAAATTTCATTGCTTGAGCTACTGAAAGATTATGATTTCTCAATACAATACCACCTATGGATATAAAATAATGTATTAGATGCATTGAGTATGACGGATTAAAGTATTTTATCCCAAATGATTATTGGGAAGGTTCTTATGTTCATGTATCTAGAATAAATAGATATTTCAATTTCTAAATAAAATTATACAACAATAATTTTACCAAAAATTATAAAACCATTTATATTAGATAAGATAAATAATTCTAATTACGGGAATGAGAACATTCTGATGAAAAATAAAGTTGTGAACGATGGGAAATTAGCATACATCGCTTATGAAGATGGTGTTATGAAATATGGTTATATATTATTTTTTCCATCTATATAAGATATAGAAAGATACTTTTTGGGTGATTCTCATAGATAAAATTCATCTATACACCATAGTAGTATAAAATTATTGGAATTTGAGGAAACATTTTTTGTGGGAAAAGATGAAGTGGAAAATTTCTCATTATGTATAAAGATGTTTAGATTGTCAAAATAATATTTTTGAGGTAGAGTTAATGAGGATTCATGAAACATCATCGTATTTCTGTATGGAAATGGGATGACCTTATAATGGAATGTTTTTATAGTTACCAATGACTGCCAGAAATAATGATGAAATATATGTAATTAGGGATCACTTAACCAAATCAGAAAATTACCATACCAAACGGGATAAATTACCCCTTGATAACATAAAAAGGATACATATTAATAATTTTTTTTGATTTCATAGAGCACCACTATAAATTATTTCTTATTATGATCTTTATTTTACATCGATTCTATAGGAGAATCTGTATATGTATCTTGATTTTGATGTTCGTTTCAGCACCAGCTACCATCCTTAAATTGATGGATAGTCTGAAAGGAAAATTCAAATTATAGAAGTAACCTTGAGGTATTTTTAAATAAACAATACTGTTTTGTGGGAACATTATATACCACTATAAGAGTTAACCAATATAATAGCTTCAATTCATGTTGTCAAATGGTGTCATATGAAGAATTATATTAGAAGAGATGTCATACTACAACATGTTGGGATGATGTTGGTGAGAGGAAATTTTTAGGTTCAAAACATGTTTATGATACAATAAAAATGGTTTGGGATATTTAAGATCACATTAAATCTGTTCTACGTATGAAAATTTTGTATGATGATAATCAGTGGAAAATTTGGAATTCCAAGTGGCAGATAAAATTTTCTAGAAAGTATTTTCATGATATGGTATTATAAGGTTTTGTAGGAAGGAGAAGTTGATCCCCAGGTACATAAAACCATTTGGAATTATTTAAAAAATTGGTTTTTTCTTATCTTTTGGATATGTATCCAAATATCTCAAAATTACATGATGTGTTTCCAAAATATTTTTTAGGAAAGAATATCCTAACCCTACACATGTGTTAACCTTTAAAAAAATAGAGTTCGAACACGGTCTATATTAATATGGAGAACCCATTGAAACTACTTATATTTGAGGTAATGTACTGATGAAATGTATAAATCATCTTGTAAAGGTTATATAAAGGAATCATAAAATGAAGGAAGGAACATGGTAGCCAGTTGATATTATATTGATGAACTACCCTCATATTTTTAGAAGGTAATACTACTGAAATTTTAGTGATGAAATTTATTTATGAGGGATTAATGCGACACCAAAATAATTTAAATATTTTTCATTTATAATATGTTTAATTTTATTTATATCTTTCAAAACACGCAATATTATGTTATTTTTCAATACACGCATCACACGGTTTAAGAAAAACACTATTAAGTGACATTTTTTCACAAATTATTAAATTTTAATAATATTATATAATTTATATGAAAAAGTAATATATTATATATCCAATAAACTATTTTTACATTTATCCAATATATTTTTTAGTTGTATAATCAGAATAATCCCAATGATATGCATAATAATGACTACTTTTTTAATGGAATTTCTTCCACCTTTTAATGAAACAAAAATTGTAAATTAAATTTTGAAACCTTTATAAATAATTTTTTAAAAAATAAAATTATTTTTTTAATGAATAATATGGGAAATATAATTGGTGGATTTTTTTAATTTTTCAGTTAAGTTTCATTATTTGATGAATAGTGAAAAATACTGAGTTTTCATTGAAAAATGAAATTTAATGATTATAATATATAAAGATACATTTTATAATAAATTGGTTTTATTGATAAATTAGGTTAACTATAAATCTATTCATACAATATATGTCTTTATAATCAATTTTATGTGGATTTTAGATATAAAATCATTTTTAACATTAGAACATTTTTACTTTAAAACCCAACTTTCTCATCTCATCAATGGGATTAATTTTAAATTATTTAATGCCACATATGTTTTTATAATTTTTTTAAAATATATTCCATATTTATAATAATAATAATTTATAATTTTTATTAATTTCAAATTAATATTTCATAAAAAAATAGTGAAATCAATTATTATTAATTAAATAATTAATAACAAACTAGCTTAATAAGGGACTAATTTTCAAACTTAAGTGCCAAAATTAAATATAAACATGTCCAAAACCCCTTTTTGGTAAATATTTCTACCATATCCCATATTTTATAAAAAATAATTATTATTGGATTCCCATTATTTATTGGATATCTCTCAATAGTGTTTATCTTTTTATATTTACATGAATTTTACTCCTCCCATATAAAAAGGCACTCACCCCTCCCACTTATTCACACCTCTAACGGAAATTAGATCATGAAAAACATAACCATATATCATCAAATAATTCAACCCCAAATAATATATTCCTCAGTTTTGGAACAAGTAAATCCATGGATCGATTTTGGTGTTAACTTAAAAGAGTTACATGAGAAAGTGGTAACATTCCTCAACATGGGAAATTTTATTATTTCATTATACACTCATTAAAATATTATTATATCAATATATTATAATAACATGATTATATGAAATTTAATGATATGTTTTTATATAATTATTATGACCAAATGTCACAAAAAATTCATCAAGTGGGATACATAATAACTGTTCTTGTGTACGGAAGACTACGGCATCATGAACTCATGTCATTCATTCTTCCAATAAAACCTTTCATGTTTGGGAATAATGATGGTTTTATATTTTATACATGATATATATTATATTTGTAATGTATTTATGATTGTTTAATTATATTTATAACACATACTTTTATTCTTTCCATTCCGTGGGAATAAGATAACCTCATTTCTGGATGTGTGGACTACCACGTTCTCACAGGGATGTGATTCATTCATAGGTTACATGGAATGTATTTTGAATGTTTATAATTAAAATATGTGAGAAATAAATAAATAATACTGTAATTTTATTTTATTACACATATATATAATTTATATTTATTTCTTTAATTCAACAAGGAAATGTAAACAACTTTTATATGTTTGTACAACCTTCCATTGCCATGAAGGGAGTATTTCATTTTCTATCACCATATATTATGGATCAATAAAAATACATATATAATTAATATATTTTATATTTAAATCATGATCAAAATATAGATACTTTTAAATCATTACATATATTATAAGAACAAAAATTAACATGTAAAAAACATACTACAAAACAAGGTAATTAACATCCAATACAGAGATAATAATGAATGATTATTTACTAAATAGTGATAAAATATTATAGAAGGATCATATATGATACTGTAAAATTAAAAAAAATTAATAAATTAAAAACATGGTTAAACACATTAAATTGGTTGTTATATCACATTTATCCAAAAATAATTGATGTTTCAATCCGTCTTGATGTTATTTTTTTCATATGCCTAAAAATTGATCTCTGATATTTATGAATGGAGTTCATTTCAGTTACCATACATAATATTTTCACATGATAAGTTCTATAAATTAATTTAGATATCATTTTATTGATTAAATTGATTGTTTTTTCTTTTTTTCACCTTTATATTGATTATTCCATATCCATTTATTTAAATGGAATTTGTGCTCTAAAATTTACAATTTAATATTGAATATTATTATTTAATATTTATTTTATCCACTATACATAAACATTAATTATAATTTGATATCATATATTTTTTTTTCTTTCTCTAGGATATGAATATAAATTACTGGAATGGGTTTCAAGTATGCCGAGAAATTAATTTTGTTATAATTTATTTTCTTTTCCCATTGTATTATGGGTATCCTTTTTGTAATATGGTAACAAAAAAATGATAAAATTTTTTTACCTTTGGTATTTTAATCAACTATATATTCCATTGAAATAATGTAGGGTAGCATCTATGAGGTACTGTGTTAGGGTTGTTATAATCTTGTTAAAAAAATTAGACCTAAAATAGAAACATTCAGAAAAACATTATTCATCACATTTTGTGGGTTTATTTTAAAATAAATTTATTATAGTTATTAATGATGAATAATATAAAATAAAATCCATATTTTATATCTGAATAATTAATATTTTTTCATAATTTCAACTTAATGTTTTGTCAAAATAAATATTAAAAATAGTAAAAAACCCATTGTAAAATTGTAAACCATATTATCATTGAACAAAAATATTGTGAAGTGGATTAAAATTAATTAAAAAATAATATATATTTCATTTTATGAGTATATTTCATCAATAATCACCCAATATTGTAAAATATAACCATTTCTTGTCTGAGCTTTTATTAAGGCCTATATAATATTTCCTATTCAAAAAAGTAAAAAATATCTCCCTATTTCATTTAATTATATCATATATGTTCACATAGGGTAACAATAATTATAAATGAACATTTAAGGTTATATTTTAAATAATTTATTTATTTTAAATATAATGATTCCTTTTTAATTTTTAGTAAGTATATAATTACTTTAATGTTTATATGATGCTGACATAGTGTTTTTGCACGCTGGATAAAAATAATTTATATTATTTTAAAAACAATAAATTTAATTTTATTTAAAATAATTATTGACATACATGATAATTTACAATTTATACATATATATAACATATTTGTAATTTTTGAATAATTATATATTAATTGCATTAATATATAGATTTAATTAAAAATCATGTGTCATGGAATAATGATTTATCATATCATAAAACATGGGTCCTAATATTTTGTATCAATAATGATTCTTCCTACATAAGATAATAAAATAGGCATAATAATATGTCACAAGAGTGTGGGATAATCATAAAAAATAGAAACATATATCAAGGACACCCACTAAGAGATATATTACATAGTAGGATTTAGATAACCACCTTTTTACATTTATGGTCCTGGTCTAACTACACAAGTACCCTTTCATCTAATATGATATTAAACAATATCTCATGTATGATATGGTTATATTGGACCCAAATTTCACATAATTATAAACTATTTCTTTTTTGCATAAGAACATGAAAACATCCATAATTCATTGAAATCTCGATTAACCTATGAGAATTAATTGAGTGTCATGATAAAATTCATAAAACAACAACATTATATTCAATAAACATAAATAATGTGGACAATATAATTAGTTAATTTCCTTAAAAATTCATAACAATCATTAAATTATGTTGAGATAAATAAAAATTACTTTCATAAGTGAAATAGAAATACTCTTTTAAAAAACTATAAAAAAATAATTTAGTGTTAATTAATATTTTATATTTTATATGAAATTCAATTGAAACATATAATAAATTTTAAATAATAAATAAATTACATGTTTTTAGGAAATATTTCATGTTTTATATGATTCAAAATATTCTTTTCACACTTTTAGAATAATATAATAATTGCGTCTTACCGAATTTTTTTGAAAACATTCATTTTATTCATTTTATGAAGCAGATAAAACTAAGCATAAAATAAAATTATCAATAATTTTTTTATATACAAAATATCCATAATCAATTTTATGAACATGGATATTGAGGAGCATGATTCACGACAAAAATAAGGGAAATAATTTAGTAATCCATAAAAAAAATTGGTTTATTTGAGAACCAAAGAGGTAAAATTAGAACTTATATTTGAAACCATATAAATAATTTGAAGAGTATAGAATTCTTGGGTTTTAGGATAGAAATAATATTCAATTTCGAGTCAAATAAAAATAACATTATAATCTTGATAAAAAGGGAGATCATAATAGAATCCCTTACCCCGATCAGCAACTTAGTTGACAATGATTTAATATCATTTTTAATAAATTTAAATTTATTATACATAAATAAAAATAAAATATTTCTTCATATCATGTTATATATTATTATCTTGTAGTTTTTAAGTACCAATTTATTAACAATTTCTCATTAAAATCAATATTTGGGTATTAACTGTAATATTCTCCTTACATGATTCAGTATGATATTTATAGTTCTTACAAATGGTAAAGATTATTGAATCACAATATATTTATAAATATAATATATATTTATTATTTTCACTTTTATAACCATCCATGTGAGGTTGTGATGAAAAATTGGACCCACAACTTCATGTATGTAGTAGTCCACAAGTACAGACAAGCGATATTTCTATTTTTTAATTGTTGTGATAGAAATAAATTAGATAATTGATTTTCATTCAATAATAAAAATTATTTCATAATTAAAATATACATTCATTACATTTTTTATATGACCATATGTGGTATTTTTTGGAGGAAAATTAAATACATAACTTCATGGAGGTGGTTGTCCGTACATATCCAAGAGTGGTATTTTCATTTTTCAAAAGTTATAATGGAATTAGATAATGAATATTACATCAATAAAAAAATTTATTAGATTTATGATACTAATTTTATCAAATTTAAAAGATATAATAGATTCATTGAAAGATTAGGAATTAATATATTTCAATCAAATTATGAAAAAAATTACCTCTTCTATGGGTATCCTCTTTTTATAACCGCATAATCTTTATTAAGAAAGTATTTTGATGGATGAAAAACATGTGTGAAATGGGTATGATAGTTGTGAATTTATTTGGGTATATCATTGATGAGAAAATGTGAGGATTATGTTTGCATATGTGAGAATATGAGTTTCCCTTTTATAAGTGAGTAGATTGAAACCCTTATCTATAAAATAATATAAAGTCATTTTCATGGGAAGGTGGCACAAAATTACACCAATTTGGAATTCAAGGATATAGTAGATATAAAATTACATAAATAATAACATAATTAAAATTTTTAATTGATATTTTATTCTTTACCCGTTATTTTAAATCCTTTTAACTTTTTTCACCATTTCTTTTATAATTTATGTTCTTTACCATGGTAACTATTCGTTATGAAAAATAGAAAATTAACCATATAACCCAACATGGATATTTTTATTCCAAATATTTAATCCATTTTAATATATTCAATTTTTATATATGAACATAATAAATTATAATATCCTCTCAAAATATAATTCAAAACACATTTCTAAAAAAATGTATTTTTGAAGCATAAAATGATGTTATTATTATTAAATTTTTACTTTTAACCATTACAAGATTGTTAATTTTTTTGGATGAATATATTACATATTATTTTAATTCATATATATCAAAAGTAGTTGTTAATATAAATTATTTATATAAAATAAATTGCGCACAACAAAAATAGTTTTCTAAAAAATATATTTTTTAAAAATAAAAGGAATTTATATTTTTTCGATACAATTAATTATCACAATATTAATGACCATAAAATTTCTACATGTCTTAATAATAATTTAACATATATTTAATTCTATAAATTGGTTAAATTATTTTTTTCAATAAAATCATTCATTAATAAATGTTTTAAAAAAACATATATATTTAACAAATAATTATTAGAATACTATTATGTTTAATTAATTAACCATTTAATGGATATAATCAATTTATTTTAGTTCTTATTTCTAAAATCTTTCCAATAACTTTTATTTTTATCATTTATCAAATGTTTTATAATTAGTTAATTTAAATATTCCAATAAAGAAATCAAAACTATAACATTTAAATCAATTTAATTTTCTCATGTAAATTTGACTACTTTTATTTTAAATATATTTAATCTCACAATTTCATTTAACAATATCAAAAATATATTTCCTTTTATATTCTAATAAATAATTATTCACTTATGTTCAATTTTATGTTCATCAAAGGATATCGATAAGTAAATTTTATTTATGTGGAACATACTTCCAAAATAATGTGGTCATACATTATAACATTATTAGAACAATTTCTCAATAGAAGTTTTTTATTATAATGGATATATATGAGTATACTTATTCCCCATTATATAATTGTGTTATCATATATCTTCATCAATTTTTGTGTATTTAATAAAACATTGACAAGATGAGTGGTCTTGTTCCTCAACACATTATATATTCAATCTATAATCTCTATTAGTATGAAATATCAAGCTCCAACTGTATATTCTTTGAGTATTATACATGTGAATGATCGTGTATTTACATCCCTACAAGAGTTACTTGGAACAAATAGTGGACTCGAGATTTGTGAAATATAATAAACAAGATACAAGATACCATTTCAATACGATCATGAATGTCACATGAGCTGATATATCTAGGGTTATTTTCTCCTTATTTGAAATCTCATAACATTCATTGAATGACATATCTATTGGAAATAATTTTCATAAGTATCGATCTTTAGAACATAGAAAAGATATTCTATATTACATTTTATTAAATCTAAGATTCTTTTATTTTATGCTAAATTGATCTAAAATTCATTTCCATTTCCTAATTTAGATCAAGTCCAAATAACCTTCATTATCTATCTTCATCCCAACATATTGCTATTATACACGTCATTCAATAGAAATATTACTAATGATTCATTTGAATTCCCAATTTTAATATGTTGTTCAATGAAAAGTCAAAAAATGGGAATGTGTTTTAATAGTCTACATTTGAAATTCATAGGTTAAGATCCCAAAATACATTATTTTTTTGGATGATCTTCTTAGATTGATCATTCGTCTAAGGATGATATACATTTCTAATATTTACATCAGTATTAATTTTTACTAAATACATCTCATTAACATTGTGGAAAACCATTGACCTCTATTAGAGACAAATTTTTGGGGAAATCCTTTTAACCTTTTAGCATTATAAATTTATATCAAAAAATTTGGTCACGAGTTAAATTATATCTATCATTAATAATATAAAATGACTTAAAATGAATTAAGCTATAAAAATAATTGTGTGATGGTGTTTATTTGACTTGGGGAGTCCTATAATGAATTTAATGGAATTGTTTTAAAATATTAATATATGTGTTGGTAATGTTAGAATCCTTACCTTTAACTTATGACAATAAATACTAACAATATAACGTACTATGCAGCAATATACATACTATGTAATATCACTTCTCATGTTGTTTGACCAAAAATTCTCATTGATATATATTTACAGTTTTTATGTCAATGAAAGATACATAATGATGAACTTGGTATTTCATCCAATACATCCTTCAATTAATGTTTTTTGGGGAAACCTTTTAGATTCCTAAATCATATCGTAACATTACTTTTATGATTAAACTATGAAATGATCATTACATACTCATGTATTTCCCAATACTCATTCCAAGTATCTAAAATCATCACATAAAGGATGATTCAAAATTATTTTGATAGAGAAATGATTTATTTTCATCCATAATTATTTAAAGGGTTATCCTCTACAAATCCATAACAATTTGGTCTCTTAAAATCCTCATTATAGAAAAACTATCAAGTTTCATCGAACTCAGTGTAGTAGTCACCTATTTTTCCTTATAAGGGTTGTAATGTATTGGGTATTAATAATTATTAATCAAATCTAACCATATACATGAGATAATATTAAATCCTTTATTATTGAATATAATATTCCAGACAATATCCCCAATATATTTATAATTCCTTTAATATAGAGATAATGCCCCATATTTTGAATTTAAAAAATTATTTCAACCTTTTCTAACTCATGAGTAGGGTAATTTTTTTGTGTTAACCATTAATTAGCATGAAACATATGATAAAACCATGAAAATTCATACGATAATTCATCATATTCCATTATTGGATTCATTACTACATGTCAAATAATTGTATCCACTATATGTTTTTGTAATAATTGTTGCAATTACTGAACTTCTCCTCACCAACATGAATTTTATTCACATTAATCACTCCAAAGTAACTAGGCTCCTTTATTTATAAACATGGTCATTACATTTTACAAACATTAGAAATTTTTGAAACATAAATGATAGTATCCTACCAATCCATGAAAAATATAATTCTCAGTAGTAGTGATTGGTCTATAGTATTGATTAATAACCTCCATATTTTTAGGCCCAAATGATATACCATATATTTTAACCACATTAACCATGAAATATAGTTTCTTTATCAAGAATACGCATTTGTGAAATTTGGTATAAAACATTTCAACTATCAAGTTCTTCACCATATTACTAAATTTATCTTCATTTTCTTCTTTTATATTTCAATATATGTGAATATAATATGTTTAATCGATCAGAAAATTATATAATATATAAATACTCTAATAATTACATCCCTTAGGATAGTAAGTCATTTGTTAATTATGAATAGAATCACTATAAAATCATAGTCCCTATAACTCTAATAGAAATCTATATTGGTTATATCCTCAGTTTTGACCATTCATTAATAACATCCAAATTGAATTCTAGTATTTGTAATCTATTGATAATGTCACGACCCGTCCTCAGGGCCCGTGCCGTGACTACCCCAAGCCCACCTTCCATAGGCCAGGGGCTGGCGACTAGCACCAAGGTGTAAATCCCGGTAAAAGGGGAAGGCATTGCCTTTGTAAAGTAAACAAGAACCACAGAGTAAGCAAGAGGAAAAGTAAACACTAATTAAAAACATAGTACAACTGAAGTGCGGAAAAGTAAATGGGCCAGTATACAAACCCAAACTGAAAGTAAAGTACAACTGAAAGGGAAAAACAGCAACTGAAAGAAATGTCGCAGCGTCGAGCCATCCTCTGGAAGTCCCCCTGAAGGATGGGTACAGATAGCCTCCACTGCTCCTCAGTTCCACCTGACCGCTCCGAGTATGTCCCGCCCAATGGTCCACCTCCAGGTACCGTCCTGCTCTGCAAGCCTCCACCACAATCAGTGATTTCTGTCGTCTGCATCCAACACAACGAAGTGCGGGCATAGCCCGTGCAGGGGTGAGTATAACGATACTCAGTGGGGACCCCGAGACCCTCAAGGTCTCACTAAAACCAACAAGGATAACCACAAAGAAGATCTCAAAAGATAACCTCTACTTAGATATATGCCCATACATATACCTAAGTCATCAAGTAACCCATCTCAATCATGAGGAAAACACAAGGATTGTGAAATCAACGGATAACCTCTACCCAGGTATATGCCCATACATATACCTAAGTTATCAAGTGACCCATCTAAATCATGAGGAAACACAAGGATTGTGAAATCAACGGATAACCACTACCCAGGTATATGCCCATACATATACCTAAGTTATCAAATGACCCATCTCAATCATGAAGAAACACAAAGGTCAAAAGTCTCAGCTCAAACCAGGATTTTCATTATCGAAACCGTAACTGATGAATAGCTCCGTCTCTGGAGTGTACAGTGGTCCTGTCACGACTCCGAGTTACTGCTCACTAACCTAAGACTACTGGGGTGCTCCTCCTGTCGAGTACCGCGGGCCAGCTGCTACAACCAAGCGCTCCCATGTGCCGCTACAACCAAGCGCACCTCTGTCGTGGGTCTGCCGCTACAACCAAGATCTCTCATGTGCCGCTACAACCAAGAGCACCTCTGTCGTGGGTCTGCCACTACAACCAAGTGCTCCCATGTGCCGCTACAACTAAGCACACCTCTGTCGTGGGTCTGCCGCTACAACCAAGCGCTACCATGTGCCGCTACAACCAAGCGCACCTCTATCGTGGGTCTACCGCTACAACCAAGCGCTCCCCTGTGCCGCTACAACCAAGCGCACCTCTGTCGTGGGTCTGCCTCTACAACCAATCGCTCCCCTGTGCCGCTACAACCAAGCTCACCTCTGTAACACACCGAGTCGTTCGATCAGCAGTCGTCAGGTCTCAGTCAGCTACACGGTCTCCGTACTCCGCACGCTCGTCTCCGGGAGGGTCCGCTCCACAAGCTACTGGTCGATACTCTAAGTATCACAAAGTCCCGCAACGAAGTATCTCAAAGGACCACCTCGTCATAGGGGTCTCAATGCAACAGACGGCGCGTCAATTGGACGCCCGGTCTGTGAGTTACTAGCCTTTTCGTCCGAGGGGCCCGGTTGGTTTCGTGTGCGAACCAATCCGGCCGTAACTCAACTATACCCCGAACACTCATAGTGTATACTCATAGGGACCGTTTCTCAACGTGATCACCAACGCCGCTGACGATTCGTCAAACGGACGTCTGGTATGAAAGATATCAGCTTTTCCGTTCTAGGGGACCGGTTGGATTTCGGTGCGATCCAACCCGGCCACTATCCATCTACATCCAAAACTCGGGCGGAGGATGCCAAAAGTTCCATCTCATCAAGAGGAAACCAACGAGAAATACAGCGTCAATCGGACGCCCGGTCTGTGAGTTATTGGCTTTTTCGTTCCAGGGGCCCGGTTGGTTTCGTGAGCGAACCAACCCGACCGCACTCCGACGGCATCCAAACCTCGAGCGGAGTAATCCAAAAGATCCATCTCACGTAGAGGAATTCAAAAAAGCTGACGTCACGTCAATCGGACGTCCGTAGCTCATGATATGAGTGTTTCCGATCCAAGGGCCCGGTTGGTTTCGTGTACGAACCAACCCGGACGAACCCAAAATATTCCGAAACCTTGAGTGTGATATACCGAAACGACCGTCTCGATCCAAGGACTGTGTCGCCGCTGACGGCGCATCGTTCGGAGTCCCATAACTCATGTTACAGGAAAAAGACCGAAAACGGTCCGAAGACGGGGGGTCCGGGACCGGCCCGACCCCCCCCCCCCCCTGGGTCGGTCGAACCGGGTCGACCCGGTCCGACCCGGCCGGACCCGGTCTGACCCGGCCGGTCGGACCGGCCTGGCTCGGCCCGCCGGCCCGGCTCGGCCGCGCGACGCGGGGGGGGGGGGGGGGGGGGGAGGGGAGTCGCCGCCCCCGCGTGACACCCACGCGGCACCCGCGGGGTGTCGCCCTGGACGACCCGAGCGACGCGGGGGGGAGCCTCCGCCCCTACGTGACAACCCCGCGGCACCCGCGGGGTGTCTCCCTGGAGAGCCAGACCCGCGCGGCCGCGGGTCCGTTGGCCGCCGCTCCCGGCTGCCGGTGACCCGCGCCGCCGGTGTGTTCCGCGGGCCACCGGAATCGCTCCGGTGGTCCGATTCTGTTCCCGTTTGCGCCGCTGCTCCTCCCGGGACTCATTCTTCACTGCGGGGTCATCAAATTTCCGTTGTGGCACATTCCGTCGTCACCCGTCAAATCCGCACAACTACGAAAAACGGCGGAGGGTTGTCGGGCCGTGTTCGTTTGGCCCGCACCCTCCGCGTTAGAGATATGCAACGGAAGAAATAATATTCAACACATGAATACATATCCGAAAACAATTTTAATGAAATACAATTTTTTTAAGAATCGGGTTCTTCATTTTGAATGGAAACAACACGGGAAATAAGGTCATTTCCAAAAATAAAATCCCTACCTTGACAAGTCGTCACGCGTTAGCGTTCTTCGCGGAATTGCTTGTCGCGGAATGAGGGGATCGTCGCGTCGTCGCGGAAGGGCGTCGCGTCGTCACGGAATCCGGCGTTGAGTCGGTGAACTCAATGGACTAAGAAACAACAGACTTAATTTAATTATATAAAATTAAATCCTTGTTTTGTTAAAAAAACACAAGGGATATTTAAGAGAAACCCGAAGTCTCTTACCTCAACAGCTGATCGAAGATTCGTTGCGGAGGAAGAGACGTCGCAGAAGAACGTTGCAGGAAGGAAACGTCGGCCTCGCGGAACACGGCATCGCGTCGTCGACTTCCACGGTTCGGCGTTCTTCGTCGGAGGCCAGCGTTCTTCGCGTTTTTCGCGTTCTTCGCGTTCTTCGCGTTCTCCGCGAAGGAGGATGAAGGCTCAAGAACTCTGACAAACCTCCCAACGATTAATCCTCCAAAAAGAAATGTTTGTCTTATTTTATTATTACGCCAACAAACAAAAAAGGTAAGTAACGACCCATCAATTCGTTGAATTAATTCAGCGAAAGAAACCGCCCATTTAATTCACGAAATAAACCGCCCAATTAAATGGTGCGTTAAGGATTTAAGAAAACGCGTTAGTTGACTTTCATAATGACGGGTTTTCGCGGGTGCGTTACTTAGAGGAAATAAACGGTGGGGCTCGTGCGGTCCCCAACTCACAAATATCCTACCGAGAGGGTAGGATATTTCTGGATAGTCCCCTATCCGTTTCAACTCAGTTTAAGCCACTTTTAAGTGTCTTCAAGTGTCTTCCAAGTGGCTCAAGTGAAAAAAAACAAAGTTTTCGTAAAATTATTTTATTTCTAAACTTTAAACCCGAAAATTAAAAACCACACCCGAGCAAACGCAACTCCGGAAGAGGCTTTTCTAAGAAAATATCGGCGCTGCGATTTCATCGGTGCCCTCAGAATTCAATTCCGGGCACTGGTTAAAAAGTTAGAAAAACTCGCTCGTCCGTTCACTGAACGTACCCGAGCCAAACTTCGGAAAATGAGTCCGGGCACACCGGGCCCCGGAATCAGGTGCATTCAGAAACTGCGTTCTTGTAAAATTCCAAAGAAAATTAAGAAAAAATTCCCTTTAAATTTACGGGTCTTTACATTACTCCCACCACAGGGTTTTACGTCCTCGTAAATTTTCAACACAAACTAGGGATACAAAGGTGGTAGAGCTAGGCGGTAAGCCACCTCGCCAATCCTGCTGAGGACCTGGAAGGGTTCGATGAAGCATGGAGACAACTTTCCACCTCGGCCAAAACTCTGCAAACCACGTCGAGGTGAGACACGCAAGAAGACGTGGTCGCCATCCTCGAAATCTAGTGGCCTCCGCCTCCGGTCAGCATATGACTTCTGCCGTCTCTGAGCTGTCCTCATCCGCTCCTGGATGACCTGGACCTTCTCTGTCATGGCCCGGACCACCTCTGGTCCCAGAAGATCTGCTATGATTTCTTCCATGTCGATGAGAGAAATCTGGTCTCATCCCCTGGATGAACCACGTTCTTTGCCTAATACTGTCAATCCCGACATGGATGATACTAACCCATACCAAGGATGACGTCGTAAGGCCTCGACACTACTACCAAGAGATCCAACTGTTACTCTCACCTCCAAGGGTTGAGTCACACTGTCGGCATCAGTGTGTGGTAACTGGGTCTCCTCCAGTAGGTACCTCTCAGGTGAGGGTCAAGTCAACAGTCTAAACAGGAACCTCTTAGTAACAACACAAGAGAGGACAGGAAAGTAAATGCCACAAGAAAAGGTGTCTTTTATTACTGCAGCTCAAGTACAAAGACACAAGGCATCTACAAACATACATCAACAAAACTAGATGCAACATGAACAAAAGTCTCCAGGTCTGGAGGTAGTCCCGCTCCTGTCCATCTGCTCCTGGAGCTCCATGATCGTAGGCCTCAACTGCCTGATGCTGAGCTCTCACATGTCCTCCTGTCCCCTGTGGTTGGGGTGGACCTCCTGGTGGTGGTGGTGGCAACACCCCGAAGCGTCGTCCACCTCCAGCTGCACGACCAGGTCCCCTGCCATGGCTGCCTGCTCCTTGCGGCCCACCCTGATCAATCCTCTGCCTCTGCCTGGGGGGGCCTTCGTCCATCTGTTGGTCATCCGTATGGCGGGTCGGACAGTCACGAGCCATGTGACCAATCCCGCCGCAGGAGTAACACTTCCCTCTCATGGCAAGTCGTTGCCCACCCCGAGTGCCTCACTCAAACGATCCAGAGTCATGCTGTTGACCACCCGTAGGTCTATTCCTCTTGGACCCCTGCGTCATCCGTCTACTGCCCGCTGTAGAATACTATGCCGCATGCCGGAAAGCGGTGGGTCCTGCTACTGGAGACTGCTCAGCAAGGAAACTCTCCACTAAGAGGGCTCGCTCCAACACCCCTTCCTGAGTCGGAATGTTGAGGGAGAACATCGAAGCCCTGATCTCGTGCCTCAGTCCCTGCTCGAAGGTCCGGGCCCGGAAGAACGGGTCTCATACCATATCTGTGGAGTAGCGTGAGAGATCAGTAAATCTCGCCGAGTACTGGGCCATTGTCATGCTGCCCTGCCGCAGCTGTAGTAGCTCCTGGATGCGCACCGCTCGGAGGGTGGCTAGGACGAACTCGGAGCGGAAGATGCTCTCAAAGTCCGTCCAGAGGAGAGACACCTCGTCGTGCACCTGGAACATCAAGCTCCACCATATTCCTGCTGCCGCGTGTAGGAGGCTCGCTACGAGGATCACCATGAGGTCTTCTGGCGTCCTCACTAATCTGAAAACCCGTACAACTGCCTCCAGCCAGTCTTCGGCGGCCTGAGGGTCCGTCTCCCCGCGGAACCTGGGTGGTCGCTGGTGCTGGAACTCATGAAGTGCACTAAGGTGACGTGCATCGTCAGCGGCTGGGGCTGGTAGCATCGGTGGCTTGGCGGGTATAGGTACCACCGGTGCCTCAGCTATCAAAGGGCCCTGTACCGAGTCCTCGACGCTCGGTGGGTTCTCGCCACGCACATCACTCGGAATCCTAGCTGGCTGTCGTCGTGGGGCCATCCTGAAAAGGAAACAAGTGCGCCACGGTCAGGACAGTATACCTGGTGAGCTCACACAGGTAATCACAAAGAAAACTTGAAACCCACATGCAATCAATGTTTTCGTGCATTAAGTCGGAAATCAGAAGTCAGGGTCCTGGTGTACGGATACGTCGGCAGCCGCACCAACACTGGAAGCCCTGGACTGATCACCACACTCAATACGCTAAACACTATTGCTTCACATAGAAGAAAGATCAGAGTCTGCGGTAGAACTGACCACCTCTGATACCAATTTGTCACGACCCGTCCTCGGGGCCCGTGTCGTGACTACCCCAAGCCTGCCTTCCATAGGCCAGGGGATGGAGACTAGCACCAAGGCGTAAATCCTGGTAAAAGGGGAAGGCATTGCCTTTGTAAAGTAAACAAGCACCACAGAGTAAGCATGCAGAAAAGTAAACACTAAGTAAAAACAGAGTACAACTGAAGTGCTGAAAAGTAAATGGTCCAGTGTACAAACCCAAACTGAAAGTACAGTACAACTGAAAGGGAAAACGGAAACTGAAAGAAAACCCACAGCGTCGAGCCGTCCTTTGGAAGTCCCCCTGAAGGGTGGGTACAGATAGCCTCCACTGCTCCTCGGGTCCACCTAACCGCTCCGAGTATGTCCCGCCCAGTGGTCCACCTCTAGGTACCGTCCTGCTCTGCAAGCCTCCACCACGGTCAGCATTTTCCATCGTTTGCATCCAACACAACGAAGTGCGGGAATATCCTGTGCAGGGGTGAGTATAACGATACTCAGTGGGGACCCCGAGACCCTCAAGGTCTCACTAAAACCAACAAGGATAACCACAAAGAAGATCTCAATAGATAACCTCTACTTAGATATATGCCCATACATATACCTAAGTTGTCAAGTAACCCATCTCAATCATGAGGAAAACACAAGGATTGTGAAATCAACAGATAACCACTACCCAAGTATATGCCTATACATATACCTATGTTATCAAGTGACCCATCTCAATCATGAGGAAACACAAGGATTGTGAAATCAACAGATAACCACTACCCAGGTATATGCCCATACATATACCTAAGTTATCAAGTGACCCATCTCAATCATGAATAAACACAAAGGTCAAAAGTCTCAGCTCAAACCAGGATTTTCATTATCGAAACCGTAACTGCTGAAGAGCTCCGTCTCTGGAGTGTACAGTGGTCCTGTCACGACTCTGAGGTACTTATCACTAACCTAATACTGCTGAGGTGCTCCTCCTGTCGAGTACCGCGGGCCAGCTGCTACAACCAAGCGCTCCCATGTGCTGTTACAACTAAGTGCACCTCTGTCGTGGGTCTGCCGCTACAACCAAGCGCTCCCATGTGCCGCTACAACCAAGCACACCTCTGTCGTGGGTCTGCCGTTACAACCATGCGCTCCCATCTACCGCTACAACCAAGCACACCTCTGTCGTGGGTCTGCCGCTACAACAAAGCACTCCCATGTGCCGCTACAACCAAGCGCACCTCTGTCGTGGGTCTGCCGCTACAACCAAGCGCTCCCATGTGCCGCTACAACCAAGCGCACCTCTGTCGTGGGTCTGCCACTACAACAAAGGGCTCCCTTGTGCCGCTACAACCAAGCGCACCTCTGTAACACACCGATTCGTTCGATCAGCAGTCGTCGGGTCTCAGTCAGCTACACGGTCTCCGTACTCCGCACGCTCGTCTCCGGGAGGGTCTGCTCCACGAGCTACTTGTCGATTCTCCAAGTATCACAAAGCCCCACAAGGAAGTATCTCAAAGGACCACCTCGTCATAGGGGTCTCAACACAACAGACAGCGCGTCAATCGGACGCCCGGTCTGTCAGTTACTAGCGTTTTCGTCCCAGGGGCCCGGTTGGTTTCGTGTGCGAACCAATCCGGCCGTAACTCAACTATACCCCGAACACTCATAGGGTATACTCATAGGGACCGTTTCTCAACGTGATCACCAACGCCGCTGACGGTTCGTCAAACGGACGTCTGGTCTGAAGGATATCAGCTTTTTCGTTCCAGGGGCCCGGTTGGATTTTGGTGCGATCCAACCCGGTCACTATCTATCTGCATCCAAAACTCGGGCAGAGGATGCCAAAAGTTCTATCTCATCAAGAGGAAAGCAACGAGACAGACGGTGCATCAATCAGACGTCCGGTCTATGAGTTATTGGCTTTTTCGTTCCAGGGGCCCGGTTGGTTTCGTGAGCGAACCAACCCGACCGCACTCCGACGACATCCAAACCTCGAGCGGAGTAAGCCAAAAGATTCGTCTCACTTAGAGGAATTCAACAAAGCTGACGGCACGTCAATCGGACGTCTGTAGCTCATGATATGAGCGTTTCCGCTCCGAGGGCCCGGTTGGTTTCGTGTACGAACCAACCCGGCCGAACCCAAAGTATTCTGAAACCTTGAGTGTGATATACCGAAATGACCGTATCGATCCAAGGATCATGTTTCCGCTTACGGCGCATCGTTCGGAGGCCTGTAGCTCAAGTTACGGGCAAAAGACCAAAAACGGTCCGAAGATGGGGGGTCCGGGCCCGGGCCGACCTGGCCCGACCCCCCCTGGGTCGGTCGAACCGGGTCGACCCGGTACGACCCAGCCGGACCCGGTCCGGCCCGGCCAGGGTGTGGCCCAGCCGGTCGGACCGGCCTGGCTCGGCCCGCCCGGCCCGGCTCGGCTGGGCGGTCGAGCGACGCGGGGGGGAGCCGCCGCCCCCGCGGGACACCCCCGCGGCACCCGCGGGGTGTCGCCCTGGATGACCCGAGCGACGCGGGGGGGGGGGGGAGCCGCCGCCCACGCGTGACAACCCCGCGGCACCCGCGGGGTGTCGCCCTGGATAGCGGGACCCGCGCGGCCGCGGGTCCGTTGGTCGCCACCGCGCCGGCGACCCGCGTCGCCGGCTTGTTCCATGGGCCACCGGAATCGCTCCGGTGGTCCGATTCTGTTCCCGTCTGCGCCACTACTCCTCCCGGGACTCGTTCTTCACTGCGGAGTCAACAAATTTCAGTTGCGGCACGTTCCGTCATCACCCGTCAAATCTGCACAACAACAAAGAATGGCGGAGGGTTGTCGGGCCGTGTTTGTTTGGCCTGTACCCTCCGCGTTAGAGATAAGCAACGGAAGAAATAATATTCAACACATGAATACATATTCGATAACAATTTTAATGAAATAAAATTGTTTTATGAATCGGGTTCTTCATTTTGAACGGAAACAACATGGGAAATAAGGGAATTTCCAAAAATAAAATCCATACCTTGACAAGTCGTCGCGCGTGAGCGTTCTTTGCGGAATTGCTCGTCGCGGAAGGAGGGGATCGTCGCTTCGTCGCGGAAGGGCGTCGCGTCGTCGCGGAATCTGGCGTTGAGTCGGTGAACTCAACGGACCAAGAAACAACAGATTTAATTTAATTATATAAATTTAAATCCGTGTTTTGTTAAAAAAACACAAGGGAGATTTAAGAGAAACCCTAAGTCTCTTACCTCAACAGCTGATCGAAGATTCTTTGCGGAGGAAGAGACGTCGCAGAAGAACGTTGCAGGATGGGAACGTCGGCATCGCGGAACACGGTGTCACATCATCGACTTCCACGGGTTCGGCGTTCTTCGTCGGAGGCCGGTGTTCTTCGCATTATTCACGTTCTTCGCGAAGGAGGATGAAGGCTCAAGAACTCTGACAAACCTCCCAACGAGTAATCCTCCAAAAAGACATGTTGGTCTTATTTTATTATTACGCCATCAAATGAAAAAGGTAAGTAACGACCCATCAATTCGTTGAATTAATTCAACGAAAGAAACCGCCCATTTAATTCACGAAATAAACCGCCCAATTAAATGGTGCGTTAAGGATTTAAGAAAACACGTCAGTTGACTTTCATAATGATGGGTTTTCGCGGGTGCGTTACTTAGCGGAAAGAAACGGTGGGGCTCGTGTGGGCCCCACCTCACAAATATCCTACCGAGAGGGTAGGATATTTCTGGATAGTCCCCTATCCGTTTCAACTCAGTTTAAGCCGCTTTTAAGTGGCTTCAAGTGGCTTCAAAGTGGCTCAAGTGAAATAAAATAAAGTTGTCGTAAAATTATTTTATTTCTTAACTTTAAGCCCAAAAATTAAAAACCACACCCGAGCAAACGCAACTCCGGAAGAGGCGTTTCTAAGAGAATACCGGCGCTGCGATTTCATCGGTGCCCTCAGAATTCGATTCCGGGCACCGGTACAAAAGTTAGAAAAACCCGCTCGTCCGTTCACTGAACGTACCCGAGCCAAACTTCAGAAAATGATTTCGGGCACACCGGGCCTCGGAATCAGGTGCCGTCAGAAACTGCGTTCTTGTAAAATTCCAAAGAAAATTAAGAAAAAAATTTCCTTGAAATTTACGGGTCTTTACAGATAAACATGCAGTGAGTCAAAAAATCATCAAAATTCAAAAAAATATACATTTTCTTTATATTATTCTTGTAATGTTCTTGAAAATCAATGGATGTATGTAATGAAGAATATTTTTTATTATCATAATATATAGGATCCCTACATGGTGAGGTAATAGAGAAAATGATTATATTATCTAAATTATCATGGAGTTGCATTGAATTACTATAACTAAATAGGGTACATTTTATAAGTGGTATTTCAAATATATTTAGTATAATGTATTGAAAAAACACACATTATTATCGCATCATTTTATATTATTATTCAATATATTTCATAATAATACATTCCTGAATACTATAAACAAGGGAAAATTTCATAAGAATGGATGAGTTTAAATTTTTTGTAGGTGTAGTAAAAATTCGTTTGAATAAATGATATTTAGTAAGCTTATGTATAAGGTTATGAGAACACAATCATAACGTAACAAAGCCATACTCAATAAGTCATATATCATAAAATATGAATCAAGAAGAATTGTATTTTTATAACCTATGATAAATGACATGAGATTATGAAATCATTAGTAAAAAATCATGATCCATGGAAACATATCATTTACATTGGAAATATATTTTTGGTATTCAAATAAACATGGAAAATCACTTCTTAGGTCAAGTATCACTTCCAAGTTTATCATATTGAAATGGGATCACTCAAATTTCCATTATTTTCATAGTCAATGATCACTCCCATGATAATCCTTAGGGATATATATCATTACTGAACATTTTTCACTAACCAGTATCCTCTTTATTATCTCACAAGATATCTATATTTACACAATAAAATATAGGGATATAATATTCTTAGCCTATATGTCAGATAATGAAAATCTTATATATGTGTGACAAAATATCACAAAAGATTCAACATATATTTATACCATAACCAGTGAAAAAGAAATAGGTTTTATAATTATTTCATCATATCATAATATCATATCATCTGATAGTGAAACCATTTTTATTAAAGATTCATCATCCATAAATTATATGTAGAGTGAAAATGGGTGTAATTTAATCACTATTTAATCATCATAATTATAATAAATACATAGATATGTTGTACTAGGTATCTTAAAATAACATCCCAGTCAAAAAAACTTAAGAATGCTAACATATATAATAAAATAAAATAAAATGATCAATAAATACATTTGTGGAAAACATGTGAATGTATACTTTTCAATAGATAATAATTTAAATAGAAATTCCCAAAATTTAAATAAAACAATATTAAAAATAAAATTACTAAGAAAAAATGTAATGAATGATTAAATTAAATGAAAATTCATGATAATAGGGAAATTTTTTCATTTTGTATAATATAAAGGAAAATTTTCTACAATTTTATTAAGAAAAATCATGAATGGACTTGTTTGGAAACAATGTTTTTAAAATGATCATTTTAATCATTTTTAAATAAATTAAATGGTAATAGAAATGAACATATTAAATAATATCAATTATATTTATGTATTTTCCAGAAATAATTTCAATTAGTATGGAATCAAAATAAATTTCTTATCTACAAATGAAAAAGTAAGGTCAATTTTTCATTAAAAATTAATTCCTGGATCATTTTCATTACGAAAGAGATGAATATGGTACGAACACAAAAAATTTGAAAAATTAAAACTAGATAATGAAATATAAGGATTTTAATGGTCATTGTCCATAGAATTTTACACAATGCACAGTTAAGAATGAAAAATCTTGATTAAAATGATATTGAAACTTAAATTGCATACCGCTTTGGTAATATTAGAATCATAACCCCCACCAATGAAATAAATTGAAATGGAACATTAAAAAACATGAAAATAATGATTTTCCTAATACAACATAACAAATTAGATGTTGAAACACGTGTTAAAAGATGATAGGTTTATAACATAACATATGTATGAAGGAAGACAATATTAGACGATAAACTATTACCACATTTCTAACATTCTATCCAAACCCCCTTGTATGAATTTATTTTGATATAAGAAATAAATAAATTTTATTAACAATTATAAATATATAACCTTTCAAGGGAGAAATATATATACTCTATTAACCTAAAATTCATCGTAAAATCAATTATCTCATAATGAAACAAGTTTGGGAGGAATAATCCTTACCTCATGCCTTTTCCTACCTCATATTCATTCAATACATTGAATAATAATTTTTTTATTTTACACATATTATAGAATGATATAAAATCATACTATACCATATATCATTTAATTATAACAACTTAATACCATTTTATTAACAACCATTTATTGAACTCACATTTTTGGGTGATAACTATTTCATTTTATATCCAAATTTCAATTTGATAATTTGTGTCCATGTAAATTTATCATGTCTCAATCATCTGTATATTTTTTACTATTTTTTTGTGTCATATTTAATCTTTATATATTATTTTAATAACATTTATATAATGTGGTTATGATAAATTGAATTCATATCATCATGGATATGGTAGTCGGTATGAAGGAATGAGTAATTGTTTTTCACTTTTCGATGGATGGAACGAATGAATGGTAAATATTAAATCACATTTATAGAAAAATTATTATTCTAGAAAACATCATATTTATTTATTCATTAAATTTATCATAATTAAAATCAATTACATTTTAAATTAAAACATAATCACATTTCATCATGGTGGTAGTAATACATCATCACAATTGATCTTGAATGATTGTGGATGAAAATGAATCATATCCCAATGCGTAGATTGTTTCCCACATGTTTCCACAATTGATCCTTTCATTTCCAACATCATTTAAATGTGATTGTTAATGGTAATGGAATAAGAATAAAAACATACTACTATATTAGAGATATCTATATTATTATATTTGAATGGTATCAACATAATTAATGGAGGTAAAATAAGAATTAAAAATAACATTTTTGGATAAAACAATTAACTTCTCCTCAAGAGAACTCCTATGGATTTATTATAATAGACAATATGGAATGTTATTTTGAGGATACCTATACCTACAGAACATGTATAAGTAATTTTATAATATTTTTTGGGTAGGTTTCTATAGATCCAAATGGCTCATGATTGGGTGAATAATTTAGGATTGTTTGTGTCCCTCTAAATTGAAGTAAAGGATAAACATGGTATTTCTTAAATGATTTATATAAAATAAGTTAATTTTCATGTGAATATGGAACCATGTGAGAAAAATATAGAATATAATATAACTTCATATTGAAATAAATTAAAAATATAAAATTTTAATAGGTTTACAATGCATTTTAAACATAATATATTGGTTTGACACCACCATTAACCAATTTAAACATTATCTATCATAAGAACCATTTCAGTACTAAAGGATTATAAATTTACATAAATTGTACAACTTGGCTCTGAAAATTGTAAAATGAATACCTAATAGATCATTTCATATCACCTTTATCTCTTTCAAAATTGTTATAATGTTTGAATTATTTAATAAAATATTATATAACATAAAAAATCCATAATGACTTTTGTTATACTATTCATTATATTTGAATTTAATGTTATTATTGTTGAGTTTTATTTCAAATATATACTCTTTAATAATCTATTATAAATTAAACATACTAAATACTTTCATGTCAAAACATTATTCATACAAAACTTATTAATTTTAATTTTAGTAAATTATTTATTATGTTTTTCATACTCCTAACACTAGAAGTGTCTCAGTGTTTCGTATCAAATTAAAGTAATAATAAAATAATTAATAATTCCACATAAGTTAAATTCATAAAAAATTTATTAATATAAAAAACCACCCTTTCTAAACAATTATTAACCATTTTATCCCCACTTAAAAATATTATAGTTTTTAATAGAAAAGAGTGACAAATTTTATATTTTGCATATAATATATATATATATATATATATATATATATATATTCCATTGTCAAAGAAAAATCGTAGAAAATATAAATAAAATATGATATATTTTTATTATCTGAAAAATACACATATTCCATATATTAAATTAGTGTTTCAAATTTTATTAATGTCCTTTCCCACAGTTCTGACCAAGTTTTACTCATTTCAGTCTTATAGTATAGATAGGTTTTTTACCAATGTTGCAATCCATAATGACAAAAAATAAAATGGTCTTGAAAAATAAAATTGATCATCATGATTTCAAATATATAAAAAAATTATTAAATATTGATTTTTTATAAGAGGAATAAATAAAATCTATTACCAATTATTAAAATGAAATAAAAATATTTGTTAAAAAACTGTATTTTATGCCTAAAAATGAATTTATATCAAGATTAAATAAAATTATAATTATTATATAATTATTTATGGAATTTAAAATTAACTGATTATATTTTAAATTAATATAAAATATAAAATATATTTTCACTTATATATTACTAGATTTAATAAAAAGAAACTATGGTTTTAAAAAAGCGATAAATTTCTCTATTCACTTAAAAATAAATATGTTAAAAAAATCTTAAAAATTCACCACAATATATTTTTTATATGATGATTCCAAAAAAATTATTCACTTCCAGGAAAAAAATCATCAATATTGTAGTAATTAAATATTAATTCCATGCAAACAAATTGAAATAAATATTTTTTTTATGAAAACATATTTTTGATGAATAAAACGACATTACTATATATTGATTTGTTTTTCATTTTGAATTAATAAACTCATTTTATATGATATATATGTATATATCGTAATAGGGACAATTATATTCATACATTTAAATGAATGTTGTAGTTTCTAATATATAGTCAGTTATTTTAAGATTGGTTTTGTGTGTTAAGAAACCTATTTAAAATTTAAAATATATTTTATAAAAATATATTTTTTAAAATGTCATGGGGTTACATTATACCACCTTAATTTAATTTCACCATAGAAAATTAATTATAACTTACTATAATTATATTATGATGAAATAGTAAAAAAAATATGATGTAGACACTTTTATGATAACTAATTTCAATGTCCCAATAATGAAACATAATATTTATTAATAAATTATTCCAAAAATCAATTATGAATCACTATATGACTAATATTTTTACAAATAAATAAATTCATAGTACATATATACATTCTAGGTACTTTTTGATGAATTTATCTCATGCATTATTTAGTGACAAATCAACATTTGATAAACGAAGAGAATATGAGATAAAATAATTTCGTCATTTATATCCATTTATTAAAATTAGTTTCATAATTTCGTTATGATTAAATCCATTTCAACATATATCCCATATCTTAATCAATGTAATTAATATTTTAGATGATTTTTTCGGGCCGAAAAAACAAAAATTACCTTTTAAAATCATAATATTAATAAACGAACAAAAAACCATTCCTTCCAACTCTAGATATTTTTTTAGATTATAATGGTTACCAAAAGAAATCCAATATGGATAAATTATAATATGGTGAAATTATACAATGATTTAAAAAGCACATGCAACTATACTAGAGGTTCAATTTAATTCATTTCATAAATATTCAAACTTATGACTCCTCCAAAATGACTATGTTAAAATTAAAATTTATAAATTCATATTAATTTGATTGCATTTTCTTAAATGGTAAAAATTATATTAATCTCCAACTAATTTTTATTCACTAATAAATTCAGGGAACAAATGTGTTTATTCTCTAACCATTTAATCTCAAAAATATAGGAATAATTTCTACAATTATGTAAGGAATGAATTAACCCAAAATAAAAGAATATATATTTTCAAAATAAAATTAAATGTTTATTCATGAAATAAAAACTATTCAAAGGAATAATTATTAAATATTACCTTAATGAAATCATCATCCAAAAATAAGGAACGTAAATAAAAATAAATTAATTCAATTATTAACCTAATCACTTTTCCATTGTATTATTACCAATATAATTAATCAAATATTCCTAAAAAACGATTTCTATAAAAAAAAATTATTTCTTGTTAAACCATTGTAAATAATGTGAAAGGTAGTTGAAATGACAATTTTAAAATGATTAATGTATAGTTAATAATATTTATAAATCAATTTTTAATGGTATGTCGCGAAATAAAAAGTTAATTGATGAATGAAGAAATATATATAGATTTCATTTAAAAATATTTTTATGGTCATATTATGTAATAAAGAGTGAAAAATTGTAATAAATCATAAAATTAACAAATATTGAAATAAAATAATGATATATATTATTTTTATTTAATTTATCCATATAAAATCCTTCAATGATAATTTATTCCTAAAAATCTAATGTATGTTTAGATTCAAACTTAAATCCATTTATGCATTGATAAATTTTTAATCACACCCCCCAGAAAAGATAAAACATCAAATGAAACTTTAAATACATTTAAAAAATTAATACTTTTACAACATTTAAAATGTCTAATAGGTACACCACATAAAATAAGATATGTGTAAAATATACATGTGTCCGAGAGAATAAAATTTTAGATGGTAAGCCATAACAACATGTTATTTTTTTATAAAAAAACTCGCTGTCTGAATTAATTTTAAATTCAGCATGAAATACCACGAAAAAATAACAATTCATGATATTGAATGAAAATGGATCTATATATACACCTCAAAGAAATAAATAATTACATGACGTCAAACATGTCTCAATGAATCAATTTGAGATGAAGATCACAAACTTCAAAAATCATCCTACTAAATTTTCATTAAATGAGACAATATATTAAATATAGATTCGTTTTTTATATATTTAATACCCGTAATTACATAAATATTAACATAAATAATTTCTTATAAAATATTTTTGACAGTCAATTAAAAATTATATTTTCATATAAGTGTCCATTGTGATAATGTTTTTATTTTTTATACCTATATGAATTTTTTATTTCTAGAAATTGCACACTAATCAAGAAGAAATCATGACCAAAACAATACAAATTTGACAAGTATCGTGTATAATTAATATATAAATTTTTATAATGAATTATATAAACTATCCTTGAGAAATTAAATACATCACATCATTGAGATGGTAGTCTGTACGTATACACAAGTGAGGTATTTACATTTTAATTAATGACAAGGAAGGAATTTTAATTATAATTAAGATTTTAATAATAATTAATATATATATATATATATATATATTCATTAAATATATATTTATTAACATCCAACTAAATATGAAATGAAAATGAATCACATTATCTCCTGGATGTGGTAGACTGCATGTACGCACGAGCGATGTCATCCTTTTCATATAGAATGGTAGGTAAGGTGGTATCTATGTTCTTAATAAGAAAAATTATTTCATAAATATAATATATAATAATTATATTTATGATAATAAACATAAATGAATTACATTGGAGTAAAATGAATCATATCAGAACATTGTGGAGATAGTCCACACATACAAACAAGAGACAATTTCAATTCCTACTTGATGTATATGAGAAGTATAAATGTTAAAAAATAAACATAATAATATAATTTTAAATGGTAGAAAATTATGTCATTATATTGAAATGGTTATGATATAAATAAATGAGGTAAAATATAAAGTGGGAAGAAAATGATTAGATAAAATTATTACCTCATCATTTAGAGACCACATTTTGACCAATTATCTAGGACACAACTGATTTATTTTTGATGAGACAAGAACCTCCAAATCAATTTTATGTATATTTATATGGGTTTTTGATAGAGAATATCCATACAAAATGGATCATGTTTTTATGTACAATAGATCATAGTTGGTGTCCTCTTATTGTGAAGGGATGGGTGCACTAGGGAATACTATATGGATGAAATGATAGATAGTATACCGCTCCCATTGTCCTCTTTTAATATTTTTATGATCACTAAAAAATTTAATAAAATACTAAACAACACAAATTATCATAAGTTTCATTTTGGAGACGTATCATTTAGTTCTAATTTAATGTTCAAATGAAAAAAATGTATTTTGAGGGTAGAACATTTCACCAATAGTTATAAATTATAATTACCAAAAAAAATTAGAATTCAAAAATTCATCCTAACATATGTGTTAATGGTTTTAAAATTATTTAAAAAATTATTTTAATACCTGCATAAGAACTATTTTGGTGTTGAAAATGAATTGAAAGTATTTATAGAATCACTAAAAAATTATAATATATTACTATCATAAAAATAATATATTAATATTAAAAATTACAATTTATATCCAAACAGAACCTCTTTTTAACCCCACAAATATATATATGAGTGTTTGTGAGAAAAAATAGTTACAATATATATTTTTGATTTTTTAAAACAAATATTTATTATTAAAGAAAACTATAACAATGTTTCTATAATATTGATTATTTTTTTAGTATAGTATATCCCCACCCATAAAAGTTTAACAAGGAAATGATTTATGGTTATTTTAATGTCTTATCCCATAATATTAAAATAATTTTTCTCATTTCACCACAGCTGTGATGAAAATTTTTTCATCAAGGTTAGTATTGGTAATGACCGAAAATATAGGGGACCTATTTACTAAATATAAATCCCATAATTCCAATTTTGAAATATATTTTCAGTGATTTAATTTATACATGTAACCAAAATAAATTTTAATATAAATGTGAAATATGAAATTAATTTTTAAAAAAAATTAAAGCCCAAAAATGTACTTATATGGAAAAAAATTACAATTGTATATCCAATACAGTAAGTTAGATTACTTTTAAATTATGTATAGTTCCTTAAATTAAGATAAAAATAAAAAAATAAGTGTTTTTTTAAATTGATTGATATAATTAAATGAAATGATAGTATTATAGATTTCATATGTTTTTACTATTCACACAAAAAATAATCTTTTCAGAAAAATTATAAAAACATCACTTAAATAATATAAAATTTATTATTAAAAAAATATATTTACCTCCTAAAATTGAAATTATAATTATGGTAGAAATTATTTTTAATTATCAAAAATGAAATTCAATAATTAACATTTTTGACGAAAATATATTTTCAAAAAGCATAAATAGACCATACTAAATATTGGTTATATATTTAATATTCATTGATTAGTAAGTTTTATTTGATTAAAAAATCACCATATACTTCATAATTTGGTCATTCCTATTCAAACCTATCAACTTAATGGATTGCTTATAACATATAATGGTTCCTTTTATGTTTATTATATAATGTTATGAAAGCTATCAAACACTTTGAATTTATTTTAAGAGGGAATATATTCTAAATTAAATGTTTGTTACATGTATGTGTCACCCTAACTGTTTATGAAATATATTTTTAGATAAATTTATTTTATTTGATATATTACGTACCATGCAACAATGAGTTGAATTGAACAACAATATACTATAAAAATATATTATATATTTTAACAGTTTTCTCATATCCATTTAATAAGAGGAAATGAATAGATCCAAATAAATTATATAATGTGAATGTTTTTAATATGTTGAATATTAATACTTTTGAAATAAATTAATTTTAAATGAATATAAAAACCAATTTAAATTAAAGAGATGTTCTTCCAGAAAAATTATTTTGATGTGTGAAATGTCAATATATGTTAATAAATAAAAATTATCACTAATAGAAAATAATTTTTTTGGAAATTATTTATTAATTAAATATATTTTCTATTTCAAATAACATTTTTTCTATGATTGTGAGAAGAATAAATCTATTCATACGCCTAATTTTTTTTAATTTGAAAAGTTGTTTCATTGCATTTTTTAAAAATATTTTATTATAAATTTTTTCTAATATTATAATATTTATTATAAAAATTGATCATTATTTTGGAAATCAACATTTTAAAATTATATTTATGTAATTTTTTGAGAGTTATCTAAGAAAGAATACATTTACGATGAATAGTTAAAATTTTAAATTTTAATAAAATTGTTTTTTCATTTAATGAATTTAAAAATGTCTAATTTTTAAGTGGTTTTAAAATTAATATTATAAAAACTAAATAATTATTGACCGAATTTAAATTATTGGAATTATTTTTATGTTGAATATTAATACAAATAATTATTTATACTCAAGAAATCATTTTATTTTGAAAACCGCCTTTCGACACATTATTTAGATTAATTTTAATTTATATTCCACCACATATGTGGAGTGAATTTGATAAAATAGATTAAATATTTTCAAAATTAATATTTAAGATTATGTAATATTTTAAAAAATTCTTAATACATAGTACCAACAATAGTAAAAAATTGTTTATAATGGTTCTAGATAAACAGAGTTTTCAAAGAGATTAAACTAAATACCTGAGAGTTAAAATGAAATATAAGATTATATATTATATATTATTTGAAATTATTTCTAAATTAACTCATCTATTTTCAATAAATGGCCAATTTTGAATTCTATTATCTTAAAAATTGGAAAAAAAATTATTTTTAAAGCTTTAAAAATTACATCTGTGACACTCACCTCAATTATAATAGGGCACCACCTCTGCTATCCTCTCTACAATAAAATATATATTTTTCGGATCAAAAACTATCAACATAAATATCTTAATTTAATCCCCTTAAATAAATTTTAATATATTTTTTTATTAAAAACCCTTACTTTCTTGTGTTTTGGTGAAAATATAATGTTTCTTTCTGAAGAAGTGGTATCGTTATTGACATGGGATTTTTTTTATTTCTTTTTTCTACCACCATAAAATAATATTTATATGTGATGAAAAAATAATTCCAGTATAATCAATATACTGATGTGTAATTATATTAATGTTATATCTTATATCCAACTCCTCTTCCATAAACTGGGAAACATAAATGTAGACCATGGGTACGAAAGACTACCACCTCAAAAACTTATCTAATTTGTTTTCCATCACTGCCTCCCGCAAAAATATATAATAATTGATTTGAAGAATATATATTATATTTATGAAATAATTATTATTATATAATTATAATATCACATGTAAAATCTTCCCTTTTGATTTTTTGGAAGACAATATTTTCTATCATATGTACGTGTGGACTATCGGAAGAATGAAACGATGATGATTTATTTTCATTTTTTCATGATTTTTTTTATAAGGATATTATAATGAATATAAAGGATATATACCATATAATAATGATTCTTTAAATATGAATTAATATTTTACATTCTTTCTATCCATCTGTCAAAAATGAAAACAACAGTCATGCAAATGTATGGCCTTCCATCTCTATAAACGGTTATATTTATTTTTCTATCTCTAAAAATGATGGAATAAAAAATATATTTATATAATTAATATATAAGATATTTATATCATGATTACTATTATTGATATTATTTAACTATGACTAAATTACATGTACTAATAGTACCCATCCAAAACATTAAAGAAAAATTAATCCGTTATCAGCCGGAATAGTAATTTTAATTAATTATTTTCAACAAATGAGTGATAAATAGATATAAATAAATAATATATGATATGAAATATTTTTGTATGGTTCCAAAATATATTTATAATAGTCATTTATATATTTTATTTTATGTTCAATCATGTATGAATAATATAGACACTTACGGTAAGGGATTTTTGTCCCACTTTTATTTTAATGATACACATGCCATGTTAAGAATTTAATTTTTTAGTGTAATTTATATAAATCCAATGACTATCATTTATGATGTTTCATTTTATAATTTAACTCATTTCTATAACAATTTTATGTTTATTCTTTAATTTTTCTTATGATTCTAATGTTTCCAAAGTTGTAATGGTTTAATATTACAATCTCATTATTTATCATGATAGAATCCGATTTTGATCTAATTATGAAATATTTTTATCTATATCTCAATAAAATCATTAATTTTTTTCTCTTTTAGTTATGTATAGTTAATCTTTAATGTCTTGAAATGTCCATGTATTGTTTTTATGTTATATGGAATTATTTCAATACTAGACTCCCGGACGACATGTGATTCCGAGGCCCGATGAGTCCAGAATAGAATTTTGATATTTTTTTAGATCACATATGTAAACGTGCGTGTGTGTTTTTCTAACATTTTAATTGCTTCTTAGATCAAAAATTTGTGGGCACTGTTGAACTCTAAATATCAAGATTCACCTATAAAGTACAAAACTTTGGTTGGGATGGGTCTAACAGAAAAGATAAATTCCAGACTTTTCAAAAAAAATACATTTAAAAAGATAATTTATTTCATTCCCCTAAACAACGTGCAGTGACATGGAGATGTTATAATGAGATGATGAGGAACGTTAATGGAACTCATTAATGTCTTTAAAACCCTCAGTATAATGACCCACTAAATTACGCATAACAGCTATGTTGTTTCATTAATGAAACAGGTCAATGACACGGTGTCACAATGTAAATAAAATGTTGTGATGTGTTTTATTTTTATTTGATTGTTTTGTTGGATAGATGGAAATTAATTAGTGGATGATTCTATAATAAACCACCATAGGATTTATTATCCAATGAATAATGATAAACACCATCGACGAATGATGACGAACACCATCGAAAAATGACGACAAATGCTAATAGATCGAGGACCGACGATGTCTGGGTGCTTTTCCCCTCATTACCATTAGAACCTCAATCCAGTTAGATGTTGTGTTTATGTTTTTTTTCTATTATTAAATTCAATGAGGAACACAGATCAACCCATGAACGTGTTGATCTGTAGATCAAGTGTTCTTGCAGGAGGGTATCTTTTGGGATTCGTTTATCCAAGTATAAACTATCACTTATTGATTGAACTAAAATCCATGAACATTACCATGATTTAAACCTCTAACATAGAGGGTGTAGGATGACACGATCAAGGCCTGAGCACCTCTACCTTCTCTGTACTTTATGGATACATCCTCAAGTCTATGGAATGATGATTATGAGGTCAAAGCTAGGATGATGGTTACATGAGAGGCCCGAAGGTACAGAAATATCATAGATCAGACCACTGATGAAGACCTTAGGGATCGTGGAAGGTGTTGCTAGAAACTGGAAGTGGTGGCCGATCATTGCCTGTAGCCTGGAGGTGGTCGAACCACCCGAGGAACCACATGCTAGATGAGGCGGTCGTCTATCACAGGCCACACTGTGGGAGGTGGCAAGCCCGTGCGCATCGTGGTGGAGGAGGCTGCAACCCATTGACCATGACAGAGAAAGATGTGGCACTATCCTGGTGTTGTGTGGAGGAGGCAGGGCACAACTGGGTAGCCCAATTGATCTAGAGATTCACGGTCACTCGACCGCAGTAGGGGGAGTCCCTGCTTCTGTGGGGGCAGTGGAGGATCCGGACGTTGCTTCCGACCGTGTCCCGTCCAGGAACACCACCAGTCCACCCCCGGAAGACCAGGCCTCATCTTGTGGGTCATTCCCCCAGCCAGCAGGCTTGGCTAGACTTGCGTCGATAGCCCAGACTCATACCCATCGGGGAAGGCTAGACAAGACCGATTCGTCGGGCGGATCGGCCGGCAAGACCCTCGGCCAAACTGTGTCGAGTCCAGTGAGGCCCATTAGCTAGACCAGACCAACCCAACCCTGAACTGGTTCAGGTCTATTTATTCTAATTAAGGCGATGTATTTAGTACCCCCAGTCTGGTTTGGTTGGGTCTGTCCATCCGGGTTAGATCAGGCCCAGACGCAACCATCCCCTGTTTACTATAATGCTAATAAAGTGAAAATGGGTGTCTGATTGATGATCCATTTTCATTTTTGGGACCCTCTTTATGAGGTAGAGATTTTTTTATTTTTTAAAAGAATACATTAATGGAAAATGAGGATTGACGAATGTCTTGTGGAGAAGTTCTCCCCAACGCACTACATACAGAATCCTGCAGTTGGCTGAGACCTGAAGACTGCAGACAAGAGACTCTATGTTACACAACTATGGCCCAGTGGGAATCACCAGTGTGTTATATTTTAGTCCCATGGTGGGAGAAAGACTGTGTGACTCGGTAGACCTATGGTACATGATGGAGAGGAGTACCTCAATTGGACATAGTGGGAAGCACCTCTATGTGACTCAGTAGTCCCACAGTGAGAGAGACTCTATGTGACTCAGCATACCCATGGTACATATCAGAGATTAGTGCCAAAATAGTCCATGGTAAGTGGGAATAAACTTCTGTTTTACCAGGAAGGCCCACTGTACTCATAGGTGAGGTGTTCTCCATCAGCCGAGGTAATCTAGGATGTGACTGATGATTCTTAAATCAATACCTTAGATGCATACCCAGTGTGAGTTGCCTTATGATTCATGGTTTTGCTTCATGATTATTCTTCATTATTTACTTTGAGGAATGATTTTTTGTCATTATTTTGTGTTTTGAGGTCCCCTAATGAGTATTTTGTTACTCACCCATGCACTGGTTTCGCCTGCACGTGTTGTGTCTGGAGAAGACGATCAATTCTTCAACGATGGAATCGGTGGCCTAGGACCAAGTGGGGCCTAGTAAGATTAGGTGGACATGAATTACAACATCTAATTCAAGTGGCTACAGTACTCTTACAATAAAGTGGGGTTTTCAGTGGATGGCTACCCAAGACCCTTTGTACTTTCTTGTTTTTAGTTCTTTTTGTTGGGTTTGTATTCTGGACCACTTGTATTTAGTTGTACTTGTACTCAGAACTTATTTTATTATACTTGGTTTCCCCTTTCATTTTGAAATATGTGGTTTGGAATGTGTGTACATAAAGTTAATCAATAAAATGCCTCCCACATATAGGTTGACACCTTCAGCGATAGTCTCCACCCACTAGACATCGAGAGGAGGGCGTGGGGTAGTCACGGTACGGGCCCCACGGGGGGGGGGGGGTCATGAAAAATTGGTATCATAGGGAGTTTGGATCAACCTCTAAGAACAATAGAATGCTGTTTTGTTTTTTGGGAAATCACAGTTAAGTGTTTTGAGTCTTAATTTCATATTTGGGTTGTCATGTTATCAGGTGGCGACAGACGTATCAATACACCAAGACCTTGAATTATTCTTTTCATCTCTAAACATGAAAACAATGTTAGAATTTCTATCTCCTTATGTTCATTTTTAATAACAATATTCTCATAAGGTATAATCCTCATATCTTGGTAAATCATGATATATTTCAGGATGCCTCCATGATGTTGGCTAGCCAGAATCATTATATGTGATCGTGTGGGCATCACGCCTAATGATGATAAGTCAGTTCAAGGACTAGTGCTAGAGATGGCCCCACTGGGTGGTGCACCGGTGTTTCCACCACATGTTGATCAGCAGTTACAACTGGCATTACTAGTATAGGACGTGTGTAGGCTCAACATCTTTCATGATTTCCAAAGACAAATCCTTCCTAGGTTTAGGGGATAGATAGATCCTCATGACTCTATGGACTATATGGAGGCATTGACATGGGTCTTCTTCTTGGTGAGGAAACTACTTGACTAGATAGAGATCCTGGCGGCGAGCCATATGAAGGGTTGTCATGGAGATGGTGAATTTTGACAATCTAGACACATAATGAGGTGACCCTCGCCTAGTCAAACATCGAGAGACTTTTCTTGGAGGATATTTTCTTGAAACTATGTTCTCTTCATGCATTCATGTGCTATTTCACCTTCATCAGGGTGGCGTGGAGGTGTATGAGTACTCATCAAGGTTCACAGAGCTTTCACACTACTACACAGACATGGTCGAAGATCCTTTATTCAGGGATCTTTCCTTAGAACATGGTCTTTTATGGGAGATCAAGGCATCAGTGGTGTCTCTCAGCATCCCTAACTAGGTCGGGGTGTTGAAGCAATCCCTAATTGTGGATAGATTCTTGGCAGGTAAAGCCCCAATAGCTTGAGCCATTAGAAGACCCCAAGAAGAGGAGTGTTTAGCAAGAAATATATAGCTGAACTAAGAGCCAAAGCGGGCCAGGTCCTTCATGGGCCAACCTCAGGACTCAAGGTCGACAGTGTTGGGCTCCCAGACCAGAGGGAGTCAGTCGGGATCTGGGCTTTGCTTGGCATGTCGTGTGTATGGACACATGTCACGTGACTGTTTAAACCTCCAGTCAAATGACTAGAAGACATTTGTGGGACTATTGAGAAAGAGTCAAATGTTTGAGTAAGTAGGTTAGTAGGGTGGAAGACGTGTAAGGGCAGCGGGATTTGCATTATGTAGTGGATAGTGGTTTAGGTAATATAACATCCACCCCCAGGTTGTCCACCCTGACCTCAGGTAGTAGGAGAACCTGGGTGAGTTCAGCATCAAGAAACATAGGCTTATGACCATGGCTCTTTGAAGATGATCTAATGTATTATAGGTGTCTTCCCCACCCTATATGCAATTATTAAAGACACATGTGATACTCACTCATTTCTTCCCACGACTCTCTTTCAATGCTTATAGATTTTGGTGGAGCCATTGGCTCAATATTTATAGTTATAAACTCAATTCGATGATTAAATATTGGATTTGGTAGATTAACCTTACTCTAGGAGGTGATATTTTCATCTTGGATCTTCTATTAGCGCCATCTAGGCCTTATGATATTATCTTGGGTATTGACTGGTTATCCACATTCCGTGATTAGATCGACTATTTTAGGTGTACAGTGTGGTGTGTCCATGGAGATGGGACTAAGTATTCTTTTAAAAATGAGAAGTAAAGACTTGAATCACAGGGATAACTTTCCCGGAGGAGGGTTCATTCGATCCCTCACCAGTTGCCCAGCCTCACCCTCGGTGTAGGGGATGAGAGGAGTCCAGGATTTTCTGTAATGGTGGATGAGTACAGAGATGTTTTTCCTAAAGATGTTCTAATACTACCTCCTCACATAGAGGAATACTTTTTCATCTACTAATACCTTGGGATGACACGAATATCCAAACTGTTATATCAAATATCTCATGTAGAGCTTCACAAGCTAAGGGTATTAGTAGAGGACTTGTTGGAGAAGGGGTTTGTAAGGACCAACATTTCCCCATGAGCATCCCCACTGTTGTTTTCCAAGAAGTCATATGAGATTTTGATTTTGTGTATAGACTTACGACACCTGAACCCGGTGACCATGAAGATCATGTATCCACTTCTGATAATTGTGGACCTATTCGACTAGATAAAGAGAGCGATGTGGTTCTCCATGATAGGCCTTAGATCAGGCAATCACCAGCTTCGGGTACGGGATGAGGATGTACCAAAGATATCATTCATGTTCCGGTATGGCCACTATGAGATCTTGGTGATACCTTTCGGAATTACTGACTCCCCAACATTGTAAATGGGTTTCATGAATATGATTTCCAATAATTACCAAGATTAGGTTGTTTTGGTCTTCATTGAAGACATATTTGTGTACTCAGTGTCAGAGGAGGAGCACGCCACACAGATACAGGTATTCCTAGATACACTTAGAGATAACCCACTTTATGTGAAGCTCATGAAGTGCCAATTCAAGATTTGGGACGTCCTCTTTCTAAGACACGTCATCTCATATGGTGGAGTTGCAGTGGATCCAAAAAGATACAGGTATCACTCTCTTGAGATCCATTGAGTAGTGTGACTGAAGTTGATAGATTTTGGGGGTTGGCTGGATACTATCAAAGGTTTGTGCCCAACTATTTTAGAGTATAATCACACCAATCGTCATTGAAATAGAAAGGATAGACCATCTTGTAGAGAGAGAAATTTCATTATAGTTTCCAAGCACTGAGAAGGATACTGACTTGTGCCCCCATCATGAAACTACAATAGGAGTACATTGAGTATGTAGTCTTCTATGATGTGTCAGGGACTGGACTAGGTTGTGACCTAATTCAAGAGCGAGTGGTGATCGCCTATAGCCCATTCTAGCTATAAAATCATGATAAAAACAACACAACCCATGTTCTAGAGTTAGATGAAGTGGTATTTTTCTTGATGACGTGGTGACACTACATGATGGGTGAGTGGTTTATAATTTAATCCAACCACAAGAGTCATTGTTATATATTCTCCCATAAGGACATAAACATGAGACCGTGGTAATGGATAGAGTTGCACTAGGACAACGACTTTGAGATAGACTATACACATGGTAAGGAGAACATGGCAGCAGACGTGCGTAATAGGGGGTCCGGTTTGTAGATGAAGAGTGAGGCGACAGAGCATGTAATCGCGATATAGATATAATTCATGGATGTTGATGGAGCATCTAACCTTCAGTAAATGACCATTACTCCCCTACTCATATAGAATTTCATGAATACACATTGAGTGGATGATGAAATTAAGGAATTACATGATTAGTTATCCTCATGGTATGCCCATTATATATTTCCAATAGGTGGGGAGAACGTCATCCTTTTTAGACGGCGCGCCCTAGTACCAGTGGCTTTGCGGGAGTAGGAGTTGAAGATGTTACATACATACCTTATGGTGGTACATCCTGGAGTGGAGAGGATGTACTAGGACCTTCAATGACAAAATTGGTTGTTAGGAATGAAGAAAGAATTGTCTGAGTTCATCTCATGATGCCTCACATATCAACAAGTGAAGGATGAGCATCAGGTTCCAGTAGGCTTAGATCAGCCACTTGTGGTACCAGAGAGAAAATGGGATAGTTACTCGATGGAATTCAAGATAGGGATACCATGTACCTCCAAAGGCCATGATTATATCTAGGTGATCGTTGACCGACTCACCAAGTCAGCTCACTTCCTACCCATCACGGAGAAGGGACCTGTTGCGGGATTGTGATGCCTCTACCTCCAAGAGATAGAGAGACTTCATGGAGTGACATTGAAGATTGTCTCAAACAAAGATGAATGATTTACATCTTTATTTTGGAAGGGATTGAAGGAGGTGTTCATGATGAAATTGTGCTTGAATAGTTCCTTTTATCCCCAGATAGGTGGTAAGATGTATCGGACCATACAGACCCTGGGGGACAAGATCTAACCATGATTCTGACATATTGGTCAAAGTTGGAAGGACCACCTACAACTTGTGGAGTTGGAATACAAAAACAACAATCACACAACTACTATCATGGCAACGTTCGAGGCCTTAAATGGGAAGCCTTACATATCAACACTATGAAAGACATACCAAGTGGAGTCGGCACTGATGGTTTTACTGTTGGTACGAGCTACCATTGAGAAGGTGTTGATCATCCCGGATTGGATGAGGACTTCATGTAGCTGGACAAAATCTTTTATTGATAGGAGGAAGAGACCCTTGGAGTCTGGGAAGGGATACCATGTGTTCCATCGGGTCTCACCCCGATGGGGATTGCGGAGATTTGTCCAGGGCAGAAAGAAATATCTGGGGTTCATCGAACCTTTTCAGATCCTATGTAGAGTTGGTGAGGGGGAATACCAACTAGATCTTCCCCCACCGATTCTCCAGTTGCACGATGTTTTACACATGCCATATCTGAGGAGATACTTTCATGATACATCACACATCTTTGAATAGGGTGATTTTGACATTGACAGTGGGGTGACATTTATGGAATTCCCATTAAGGATAGAGGATTGACAAGATATTTTCCTATGTGGGTGGTCAATTCCTCTTGTGTGTGTTCATTAGTAGTAAGAGAATCTCTAAGAGTTTACATGGGAGTGGGTGGCATAGATTCTCCCTTAGTACCCCCATTTGATTGACTAGCCATTATTTTGGATTTTGGGGACGTAAATTTCTATGTTGGGGATAATGTAAGGTCTTGTAATTTCCATGTAATATTTTTAATTATATTTAATTATTTTGATACTACACTCTCTGAGGACATGTCATTCTGAGGCCCGGTGAGACTACACTCTTTGGCAGGTTTTTCGATCTTTTGAAGCGGTGCTTAGATCAGAAATATAAGGGTACTGTTGAACTCAGAAAACCAAGATCCACATAGAAATGAATTATATTTGTCCAGCAAGGTTCGAACAGAAAAATTAAATTTTGGCCATTTTGAAAAACTAATATCTTTACAAACATATTTTTTTTCTTTTCATCAACGGAGGAGAGGCAACACGGTGACGCAACAATGCGATGACAAGTTGCATTAAGGGACTCATAAATGGATCTAAAACACTGAAAATAATGATGCATTAAATGATGCATAATAGATACAATGTCTCATAAATGAAAAAACGTAATGATGCTTCAACGTAGTGTAACTAAAATGTGGCAACGAATTTTTTTTTATTTTTTTGACACGTTAGAGAGACTGAAATTAATCGACAGATGCTTCTCTGACGAACCACTTGAATATTTATTCTCTAATGAAGAACTAATAGTATCATTAATGAATAAAAACATACACCATAAATGAATGGTGACGAACACTAACAGATCAGGGATCGAGAAAATCTCAAAGATTCACCTCTAGTTAGCTACAGATCCACAATCTATGTAGGGGTTGTGTTTATGTTTGTTTTTTCCCATTCATATATTCAACGAAGAATGCAGATCGTCCCACGAATGGGTTTATATGTGGATTGTGCGTTCATTCAAGATGGTGGATTTTTGGAAAATCTTTATATGGGGTTAAACTATCACTTGTTGATTGAATTGAAATCCTCATACCTTCCCCTACTTTAAACCTCTTACACGGAGGGCGATGAATGACACAAATAAGGCCCTAGCACCTTCAACTTCAGAGTTATTTTTTGTTGAATCCTCGAATCGATGGAATGATTAATTTGGGTCCAATTTATGGATGGCTCTGACACCAGAAGACTGAAGGCGTAGAAGGATTAGAGATCGGACCACAGTAGCGGACCCTATGGCCTATGGAAGGTGCAGCCAGCGTGGTGGCACCAACAACTAACGGCGGTGGCCGGCCCTCACCGGATTCATGGAGGAGGTGGCACCACCCCTGGAAACACATGATGGATGATTTGGCACAATTGTTTGCACCGCGGTAGAGGAGGTTGTGGCCCATCATCATATGCATAGGAGGACGCGACATTGGCCCGCGTCCACGCCACCCGGTCGATCTGGAAAGCCGTGATCGCTCGACTGCGGCAGGAGGGAGGCCCCGTGTCTGTGGGCTACGAAGGAGACAGAAACAGAATTAGGCCACATCCCGACCAAGCGCACTATCGGTCTTCCCCTGGTATACTGGGCCACATCTGGCGAGTCGTGCCCCTAGCCTGTGTGTCGGACGAGACTAGCTCACTGTGTGACACGATGGGTTGCACCCTCATCTGAACGCGGTAGGGTCCAGCAAGTCCCACTAGCCTGGCTAGACCAGACTGACCCATACCCAAACCGGGTCAGGATGAGTCTGTTTAATTGAATCAAGGTATTTGGGACCCTCATACTAGGTTTTTTGGGTCATTTTGACTGTGTCAAATCGAGCGTAGATGCAACTGAACCCTTTTTACTAAAACGCTAATAATTTTCAAACTGGGGGTCTAATTGATGATCTGTTTGAAGAGTTGGTACCATATCAAAGAGTCAGTTATTTTGGTATTCTCTAAGAGGAAATTAGTGAAATTTAAGATGTGGAAAATGGATTGATATGCAGTTCTCCCAAGCATGCTACGTACGGAACCATGTGGTTTGTTGAAACATGAAGACTACTGACAAGAGACTCTCTATGAATCAACTGTGGCCAATGGGAAGAAACACTGTGTGACTTTGCAGGCCCATTTTCAGAGTGAGATTGTGTGACTCGGTAAACCAAAAGTACATTATGGGGTGGAGTAACTCGGATGGCCTGGCTGGGAAGCACCTCTGTGTGACTCGACAAGCCCATAGTGGGAGAGACATTGTGTGACTCTACATACCAATATTACTAAACATGGATGAGTACCATAGAAAATCATGATTAGTGGGAAATGTCTTCTGTGTGACCCAGTAGGCCCACTATACAAATAGTGGAGGATTTCTCCAGCAGTTATGGTGTTCAATGATGTGACTGATGATTCTTATATCACTTCAATAGGTGTATACATGGTGTGAGCTATGTTGTGCATCATGTTTGTGCTCCGTGGATATACATCATTCTTTTCTTTTAGGATTTTTTTTGGTCATTATTTTTTGTTTTGAGGTCCCCTACTAAGTATTATATTACTCACCCCAACACATACTTCACCTTCATATGTTATGCCACATGCAAACAATAGATGCTTTGACGGAGGACTTGGTGGCATTGGACCAGGCATGGCCCAGTTGGATTAGTTGGATAAGACATACTACATCAACATCTAGTAGCTACACTACTGCAACCATCATGTGTGGTTTTCAACAGATGGATACTTGAGTCCCTTTGTACTTTCATTTTTTCAGTTCTTTTTGTTGGGTTTGTATTAGGTTTGTATTATGGAACACGTGTTTTCATTTTTACTTATACTCATCACTTATATAAATATACATATTTTCCTCTTTCATATTGTGGGACATGGTGGGGCATGTGTGTGTGCATACAAGTACTTGTGAAAATGCCTACCATTTGCAGGTTGATGACATCGGTGTTATCTGTCATCCCCTAGCCATCAAGAGGCAGGCTCGGGGTAGTAACATCATGGGACTGAGGGGATGGGATGTGAAAGAATACATGGTTTCCATTAATTTTATTTTATTAATGTTCTAACGAATACAATTGAATGTTTTACCTAAAATCTGTATTATGTCTATATTCTATCGATAATCTATTTTCATCCATTTCAATTATTTGTCAAATTGTTTTCAATATTTGTTTACTAACCTATAATTATATATTAAATAAATGATTACCCATGTTGGGAATTTTAAAAAATGGTTTAACATGATTACACTTTCCATTTTCAGAATAATGTACTGTTGAACTTATTTCCAAAAATATTACTGGAATATTTTATTAACATTCATGGTATGAACAAAATTTACATCCATCAAGAATACAAATTGATTTGAATATTCCTTTAAATGTTTCATGGTATATTTGTAATGAATAGTTTTTTAAAAAATATTTTTTATATATTTTTAGTTTTAATTTTTGTCATTGTGGAAAGGCTATTATCCTAAAGATATATTTGACACTATTTGTATTGAAGTTTTATTCACCAAGAGAAAAAATGGGTTTCTAATATGTTTTACTAGGGATATGATCAAATATTAGAATCCAGATACTTTAATGTAATGTTTTATGATTATAATTATGATATATTTATTAAAACCATTTATTTTCTATAGTTTATGCTATAATGAATTGATAAAAAATTTATGGAATACTATTTATTTTTCTAAATATGATATGTTTATATGATAAATGTCTTGTTATCTTATTGAATACATATGTACATTTTTAGTTATGATATGCGTGCACATAGAATTATATATCCTTCCAATTACATTTTCAATGTATTACATCACATGATATACTTCTTGGAAACAATTCAATGTTATTGATCCAACCTGGTAAAAAAATAAGATGTTCATAATTTGATTTTTAAAACACATTGATGTTCTTAATACAATATAAGGAACATGATGATGTTCTTTACTCACTACTGAAATCAGGTTTTTATTCTTGATCCACTATTGGAAACATGTATTGATGCCTAATCTATTATTATTTAATGGTATTAGAAGATAAATATCACATATGAAATATTTTTAATAGTTATGATGTGGCCACGCATTGAGGATAAAAATTTACCTCTTCTAATAGATTTATAAGGATTTATGACTCTTATGATTCATTCATTTTGACCTGATAATGCTTTATTCTATCTCTCTTGTTTACAGTATTTTGAATATTATTTATGAACAATATATGTTATGGTTATGATATAATTTCCTTATTCTAATTGTATGATTCTATATGATAATAGATTGATATATATCAGGTTTACCCTTATAGTGAATTTTAGGTCACATTTTTTTATTAGTTAATTTTGACAAGATATGATGAATGTTTTTAACTCTAGATTCTTTTGATGTGTACTAAATTGAGAGATATTTATGGAAAACGTTTATGATATTTTATAAAATTACATGATTTTGTATCCATTCTCCAAAGATATTAAACCATTCATATTAGTAGAAGTGTAATTAATTAATGTATGAAATGTTCTCTTAATAAGATGAAATTTTTAAATATGAAATGTCAATGATAATATAGTTGTAATAAGAGTATATAATAGTCAATAATTCATGATTACTGTTATAAAAGTTTCATGAAAACCTGGTATATAAGTATATGTATAGGATAACATCCAAATGTTTTTGTATGAAATAGATAATGTGGTTTCCCTACAAATACATCAACTTTTGGATATCACATGTGGATGTGGCTTTTTAACAAACACATTTAGGTGTTACAACCCTGAAAAAAGTGTTGGTTGAGAATATCCCAACCATCATTATAGTTAAATGTGAGTATTCCCTTACATTACACCTTGTATAACTCTATTGGTGTATATTATTTCGTTAATTAATTTTTTTTATTAAAACCATTATAAAGGATTTTAATATATGATGATCATAGATGACCTAGGATTAACCTATAGATACATTGATTGAAATGTAGTTTCTAGTAGTTTGAAACCCTATAGATGATTTTAATTGATTGATCACTCTAATCTAAGATGCCTCATTATCATGATTAAATCATTGGTTTAATTATATGAAAGATGATAGAATGACCATGTAGACATGGTAATAGGTATGATAAAATATTGAAGTACCCTATTTGATCTTAGTTATATGAAGATTTTTATATCTATAAAAGTATCAATGAGTGTTAATTTATATAAAAAATGATTAAATGTTACATTAGTTGTGAAAAATCATAATTGTACTATGATCATATCTAAATTATGTGATTCTTATCCATTTTTTTATTTTGAGTATGTTCTACAATCAAGCCTTTTTATTCTCCCTCTAATTAAATGTTATGTACTCTTATGCTCTATGAAAATCATACATAAATTCAAAGGAAGGGAAGTCATTTTTCTAATTTTCGTCGAACCTATGATTATATTTTATTGTGATGATCAGTATGATCTTCTAATATAAATCACATCTATTTTATTGGTCTTGATTCCAATAAAAAAGGCGTGTGTATCTCATATGTTTGGGGACAATCTCATAATCTAATACATGCATATTATTTGGGAGTTTTTGGATGTCATTCCAGAACAATTTCCTCAAAGTACACAGAGTACTAATGTTGATTTTTAAACATAACTCATACCTTGAACTACACCTATTTCAATGACTCCTTATAGAGTTCTGCCAACTGATTTTCAAAAATTCAAGAAGCAAATACAAGAGAATCATGATAAAGGATTTATTAAACCATGTGTGTCACGTTGGGGTTCACCTATTATTTTTATTTAAAATAAATCATGATCTATGAAACTCTAAAATGATTATATAAAACTGAACAATATAATAATAAAGAACATATATCCTCTACCCTATATTGATGACTTTTTTGATCAATTATGTGGAGCATAAAATTTTATCATGATTGAATTTAAGTTTTCATATCATCAATTGATGTTCAAGAATGATGATATATCTGTGACAACATTCTATTGAACATATAAGCACAATTAATATATATTTCTTCCATTTGGACTTACTAATTCCCCCACTATCTGAATGGATTTAATGAATCAAGTCTTTATATATTTTTGTGATATTTTTTGGTCTTATTTATATATGATATTATTATATATTTAAAGAGAAATTATGACCATGAATATCACATGAGTATTTTTCTAAAACCCAAAGGAAATATAAGTTGTATTAAAAATTTACAATGTGTTAAGTTTGGATAATCTTTTAATCATTTTTGGGTCATATAATCTCAGTAGAGGGTATATCACTGGATCCTTTATAGGAGGAAGTTGTTGAGTTTTGTCCTCAAGGAACAATTGTTACTAATATAAATAGTTTTATATTTTCTTTATGGATATTATAAGAAATTTATAGTGCATTTCCAATGACTATCTAATATAATTAATAAGTTAACTCATTATGGAACGATGATTCTTTGTACAAATGAATGTATTGAAAATTTCAAAGTACATATGTGAAGGTTGGTCAGTGAAATTATTCATCCATCACCCTAAATTACAGAGGGGTCAATAATATTTAATAATGCATCATTTATGGTACTAGTAATTGTTCCCCTAAAAAATGGTATTGTTATAGATTCAGACTTATGAACCCATAAGGTTTATGAAAAAATATCATACTCACGATGATGAATTAGATATGGTATTTTTTCGTTAAATACATGGTGAAAATGTATTTATAAAGAAATATGTGATATATATATATATATTGATCATAAAAGTTAATATTTTATTTTCACACATAAATAGTTAAACATACGGTATAAGAAACTGTTAGAATTTATTAAATTGTGTGACTTCTTAATACATTACCACCCTGAAAAAGTGAATAATATGGATAATGACATAAGTAGAGAAGATCATATAGTGTATGTACAATGAGGATCAAAAAAACTACATTACTTACTAATTAGAAAGATGTGGATCTGGAAATATATATATATATATATATGGGGATAAGTTATATCTCTATAAAAATAGAGTTCAACCATTTATCCATTTCATAATTAAAGAGGTACTGAAAGAAGATGTTGAAATGTTGTAGAAGTTTAGAAATTTTACTGAATTAAATATTTCTTATGATATAATGATAATGGTTAATAACCAAGAAGATTTATTATACCATATTAGAAGGTAGATATTTTTGAATAGGCTCGTAGTTTTTAATCATATATTCATTTTGGAAGTACAAATAAGTATAGATAATAGAAAGATTATTTCCTATAGGAAAAAATGATATAAGATATAAAAAAATATATAACATAGTTCTTGGTATGTCCAAAAGTATTCATATAGAATAGAAAATCAAAATTGGCTTTTACAACCATTACTCGTACCCGAGTGGAAATGGAAAAACAACGCAAGTGGATTTTTCATCAGATAACATAAAATATAAAATGTGAATAATGTAATTTGGATTATAGTTGACCTCTATGAACATTCATCAAAATTAATTTCAATCATATAAAACATATTTATTGAACATATTTTTTGAATATACTATATAGAATTGTTATTTTTCTCATGTTGTACCCCATTATTGTTGTATCTGATTTGGATCAATGGTTTACCTCGTTGTTTTGGAAAATTATTAAGCATGATCTACATACAATCATAGGTCTCCAAATTGATTTTTCTTCTTTTATAGATAGTAATTACTAGAGAATAATTTAAAACCTAACAGAAATGTTGAGAACTTATTATCTGGAGTTCCACGGTGGTTTGGAACAGCACTTTCCAATAGTTGATTTTTCATACATTAGTATATTTCAATTGAAAATTATGATGACACCTTATGATATAATCTATGGGTGGAAGTGTAGAAATCCAATTCGATGGAATGAATTTGGAGAATTAAAGCTATTGCTACATAATCTAGTTGATGAAATGTAATATATTGTTAAATACATTAACCATAATTTATGGGAACCAAAATGTTGGATGAAATTTTATACAAAAAACCCTTATTGAGATTTGCATTTTGATGTCATTGATAAGGTAAATCTATGAATTTAATCATAGAAAATGTTTGTTCATTCCAAAATAAGTTCAATTTATTTATTAGGTATACCTTTATGATTAAAATTATTGATAGTATGGGGGTGGTATCTTATTTATTGGAACTTCCACTGAATCATTCTCAGGTTAAATTTGTGTTCTTATATCTCCCCAGAGAAAGTAAATCCATAATCCATGACATGTAATAAACTCAGAGGTCACAAAATATGAACATTTTCACTATTATGATGACTAACTATTGTATATTCTAGATCATAGATATAATGTTATATGAAATAATACCACTCTTGTGCTCAATGGTTTTTAGAGGAACCATTAATTTAATGAGGCTGCATGAGAACCTAAGAATATTATTTGGTAGATGAATAATCACTATTTTTTACATGAATAATAAAATTTGAAGGGATAAATTATATTTTATTACGATATAATAAAACACATGAATATTTTTTGATTTTTTTCAAATATATTCAATTTTAATTATTTCATGTGATATGCACCACATGACGTATAATATAACGTAATTATATAATTAAAATATTATTATTCAATGTGACATATATTTATATTCCATTGTATTAGTGTGTATTAATATAACTAAATAAATTATAAAAAATAGATTTTTTATATTTATAAAAGGAATTCATCTCATATCCACAAATTAAAAATATAAATAATAACCTAGTGATAAAAATTTAATGTGTTTATGAAAATATGTTTTTATGCCTAGAATTTGGGTTTACATTAATAATTAAAATCATACATTAATGTTGAAATATTTTAAAAATAATTATATATTGATTAATTTTTTTTACTTTTATCATTTTATTTTTTAGATGTGAGATAATAAAAAATCCATTATTATGTTTAAAAATGTATTTTTTTCAAAAAGTGGTTTTGTTTCTTTTTTTTTTTGTATTTATTATAAAATAAATTTTATCCATAGTTATATAATTTAATTTAAAAATCGATCTTCAATTTTTAAATCAATATTTCATATTTATCTTTTATTGAATTTTCTGAAATTTTATGATAATTTTAATTTCTTCCGAAATAGTGAAAAATGTTGATTTTTATTAATGTTATAGTTTAATTTATTGAATTTTAAAAATTATAGTTTTTAAAAAAACTATTTTGAAAGTATAAATAATGAATTAATTTTATTAATAATCCAATTAATATAATTTGAATTAAATTTATAATGAATTTTGATAAATGAAAACATTTTAGAGATCAGCTTTTCGATTCATTTGTGGGTTAAATTTTAAATTAAATTAGGTCAATTATATTAATTGAATTTGATATATTGGTATCAATATATTTATTTATAATAATTAATAATTTTCTAATATGTTATACATAATTATTTTTCACAATGAATATTAGAAACAATAAAAAATCTATAACCATAATAATGGTTAAAATGGTTTATTAGTGGATAAAATAATTTGATAAGGGTTTAAATAACCTAAAAACATTTATAATATCTATTTTTTGGATATATTTAATCCTTTTAGAAAATAATTTATTTAAATGGTCCAATGTTGATAATGTTTTGAAAGAAATTTGTAAGAATTAATTTGAAAGCTTTTAAAATTTACCATTGTCGAACTCACCTCAGTTATATGAAGAATCCATATATCTAATCCTCTCAAAACATTAAATACCTTTTATATCATCCAATACCTACCCAAATCAATTTTTACATCCTTTTCTGTGACATAGTGTCATTTTATTTATAATAAGACCCTCTTATGTAATATATTTTTGTAAACATAAAGATCTTTTATGAAGAGAAGTTATCATTCTTAACCAGATGTTTTCATATTATTACTTATTCTACATACATAAAATGATTTAAATATGGTGTCAAATAACATAAAAAGTATATTAAATTTAATTATAAATAATTTTTTTAATGTAATTACCTATATAAAAATATCTTTTCATCAAAATGGAAATAAAACCATTGATTTTGTGAACCACAGACTACCGCAGCGCGAACCGTTGTAATTTGTTTTCCATCATCAACTCTTATGGTTGAAAAAAATTATTTATTTAATTTCAATATATGATATTTAAAAAATAATTATACTTACATAATTAAAATATCACATATATCATATTACCTTACAATCTATGGGAAAATAATAACATTGGGCGTGTGCACATGCAGACAAGCACCTCCATGAAGCGATGTAATTCATTTTTTATTTATGATTTACAAGGATAGTAATAAGGATATTTTTACTGAATATATATTATATATGTTGTATACTAATTACTCTCTAATTATGAATCCATATTTACCTTTGTTTTTTCTCATCCATCAAATAGTGAAGACAATATTCATTCGTGTGTACAGACATCCGTCTCCATGAGTGGTGAAGTTAATTTTTGTGTATTTAATATTTACAGATAAATATAAATATCAATACAGTATTTATTACAAGATTATTATTATTAATATATTTTACCAATGATCATCACATAAGTACCAAAACATTTGAACCTAAACATATATGAAAATTGAAGTAGTTGTCACCCAAAATATTGATTTAAGTAATAAATTATAAATAAACAGGTGATTAAATATTATGATTAAAACGTAAATTTTATTATATATGAATATATGGTTCAATAATATATTTATAAAAACATAAATTTATAATACAAGAGGTGTGATCATGTGTGAAGAATGCCGACACTTTAGTTATGGTATTTTCATCTCACGTTTGTTTATATGAGACACATGTCATGTTCACCACATGATTAATTTATATAGTGAATATATTTTTCATTATTATATTTTAATATGTTTATTATTATTATCCTGTGGATTTACATATCCATATATGTTTATTTCTTTATAGGAGATTACGACTCCAATGTTACTAAAGTGTTAATTGGTTTTTATTAAATTTTCATTATTTTAAATATTATTTGTTATTAATCAATATTTATAAAATGATATGGTATATCTCTCAACAAGCTAATTTATTTTATCCTATTTTCTTTATATATGGAGAGAAAAAAATTTCATTTCATTATCATATATTTATTAACTAGATGTTCCAAATTATGTTTTTAAGAAAATTTGAATTTATATCTATCTTCAATTAAAAATATGTTATCTTTCATGTCAATAATTTATAACATTTTTTCATAAAAGTTGATTCAACTATATAGTGATTTATTAAACAATTTTATAATAATTTTTTTATATTATAGAAATAATTTAAGCATGTCTTTTTATCATTTTACAAAATAATTACACTTGATTATTTACCAAAAAAACAGGAATGAAATCATTATTATAATGTATATGGAATAAAAATAATTTTGTATCCTAATTACCGCTTAGTTATTTGATGATTTAATTATATTTTTAAAAGATTATATTTAATGAAATATTATTATCATAATATTTTATAATGTTTTAGTTTAAATATATTTAATTTCAAATTCGGTAATTAATTTTCCTCAATAAAAATTTAACGTTCTATTTATGGAATTTCTATTAAAAAAATAAATGATCATTTTCTATAGAATATGTATTTTTGGGGATATGATCCAATGATATTATCCATATTTTTTCATGATTATGTTAATGAAATTTTTATAAAACCCATTTATTTTATTTCATTTTTTTTTATTTATTATTGAAATTATTATGAAACCCATTTTCATTACACGTAATATGATATGATGATATGATGATTGGTTTATGTTCTCATGGTGTAAATATGTATGGTTCTAATTTTTTCTTCGGTGGGAAAACAATTGAATATCCCTCTTAAGTATTTGTTAATGTATTATATCCCATCAATTATTTTTGGAAACTATATGATGTCTTTGATTGCCTATGGGAATATTTTTTATTTTCATGACCCTCTATGGGAAAAAAGTTTCATGATATTATATCGAAACACAATTTATGTGTTGGATCATATATGGGAATCAAACTAACATGGTTTATCCAATGTGAGAAATATGTGTCTATTTCTTATCCATCATGATTTGATGTTATGAGTTGTTAAATATGACATATGAAATAGATTTTGTACTTATGATGATTCCACACAAGTATGTCAGGAACTTATGATTCGTTATTGAAATATATTTATTTATTTATCTTATGATTTGTTCATTTTGAAATGATAAATAATTATTCCATGACTCATGTTATTTGTCTTAGAAATACTGAGTATGAAGTTTGTAATTAGTGGTCAGGATATGTTACCATTATCCATAATACATGCTTTAACATGATCATCACTTGTTTTCTCCCTTGTTTACCCATAATAAGAATTTTATTTCAACGTTTCTTAGGATTTCATTTACCAGTTTATAAATTAATGTTTTATGTAGAGAATATTTATCAAGAGAGATATATGGGGAGATCATTGTGGGATATGTGGAAGATCATTGATAAATTAACAAGATTTTATATATTATATCCAATTAAACTAAAACAATACGGTCATTAAGAAAGTAATTGTGATATTTGATGAATATTTAGCTAGAAAGATGTAATATTTATCTAAAAATATATTATGTCACTCTAACATAGCTTCAGGTTACAGTCATTTTTAGAACACATCTGAATTATTCAGTAAAAAACTAGGAAAATTATCAGGAAATAAATTCATATATTCCCACAGAATAGTCATATCTTCATTTTTGAATTTGTTCCTTACCATTTTATCTAGATATCTGCTATTAGTACATTATAAGACCATATAATGTATTTTATTTCAATTATACATAATAAATCATTCCCACGCTGATATATGACCAGGTGTTGTTTTGGGATATGAAATTTGAATTCTATTCCTTATAAATTGAAATAATAATTATAAATATATAGGAAGTACAATCCCAAAATAATGTAAAATTAAACTACATAATTAATAATAAGTGATATAATAATTACATTACTTTAAAATTATATTACTTTAAATTTTTATACTTGATATGTAATCATAATTCTAGATAAATTTTAATTGAGAGTTTAGTCTCAAATTGTTGATGTAGTTATGTGATACCATTAGAAAATTTAACATATATAAATAAGTGTTCAGAACCTGAATCCAATATGAGATTTGTTTTTATATAGTGAATAACATGTGTACCCTTTACCGTATCACATTCATGATCCACATTAGTAGTTTTGATAGAATATACAATGTAGTTGTCTAATGTCTTATACGGTTGTTGACAAAAAAATCATATATGCCTCTTTTTTAGCATTTTTTGGAATAATATCAATACAACATCTCATTGAATCATTAATGTGTGTGTGGTGAAATTGGATGAGTTTTATGTTCTCCCATATTTCCTTAACATCCATCTGATCAATGTCATACTCTTCTACATTTAATGTATTTACCTATCACTTGGAGAAAAATCACCGTTGATTCTTCAATATTTTTTATCATGAATGATTCTTTATTTTATATCATCCAAGCATTTTATTAAGTGAATATACTTAATATAAATTCATTCCGTTCTTTTAACCAAATCTACAAGAATTATAGAAGTCTAAAAACTCTATAATTTTTTTAAAATAATATTGAAATATTTATCCATATGTACTAAATTATATTATAGTTAATTCCTTTTGTATATTTAGTTCTATAATGTTAATAAATATATATTTATTTAATTTAGTGTTTTTGGTAAAACCATAATCATTGCATGAATTTTATATGATATTATATTAAATATTACCAATTTATTCATCATAATTCTATTTTTTCTCTAAAAATTATAATTATATTATAATGAGAAGAGTTTGGTGAATAATTTTTTGAGAAGTAAATTTTAAACTCTTCCCATTTCATAGAGTCAATTTATTCTTCCTACCTCATTTCCTTGATAAGATTCCATAATAAATTATCATTACATTCTAAATTATATCTATATAATATTACATTCTTACTCTTTAATAACTAATAAATGGAAAAAAAAAATTCTATCACACTGATCCACAACTCAATAATGAGTGGGTTAGAGGACTTGCTAAAGGGGGGTGCACATTTATGTATGAAGGAATTGATGGTGAGTTATTCTATACATTAGTCATTTGGGAGTTTTATATGGTTAGTATAATTATATATAGATTGAAAAAATTAAACTATCATTAAATGTGAGAAAAAAATAACCAATTCATGTAGTAATGTCACTAGAAAAATTAATTAAATGTGTTATTATATTATAGAAATATTATTTCAACCAATGAAAATTTAGGACCAACTTAAATAAAATATATTTATTTATGTACTAAACACTTTTTATTTATATTGTAATCCCACAAAATGAAAATAACATCCATCGATAGAAAATTTCTTGAATCAAGAATAAGGAACACACATATTGAATAACCTTATATAATTAATAAGTACATTTCTCAGTAATACATACTATAGAATTATAAGGGGTTAGTTTTTTTTTGGCTAGAAACTTACTCAACTTATTTAAAAAAATATTTTTTATTTCCAAAAAATATTATTCACACTATTTTCTCTTATATACTTATTATACATAGTATTCTTCATGATAACCATTGGAAATTGAAACATAATAAGTGGTGAGAAAGATTCATAGTAAGAGAAAACATTGGAGATAATATTCATATATCATAAGTGAGCATAATATGAGAATAATGGAATGAGATAATATTTTTTTATACAAAAATAAATAAATATAAATTCATGGATCATTGAATAAACTTTAAAAATTACAAAATATAGGATCCATAAAGTTAAAATATTCAAATATTATGGTCCATTATAGAATAAAACTGAAAAAAAATTTATCTTAAAATTAAATCATGAATGTAAGGAATAAATATGAACCAGGAAAATATATTTCATTGATATCTGTCAACACATTCATTATTTTGGAGGCTTCACCTTGAAACTCATGTGCCTTCTAGAGATTGGGTTAAACACACATGTAACATCATGGTCACGGAATGGCCTCCTGTGTACCCTTTAACCTCATGTGTTAGAGGATATTACTCAATGTATTTGATTTTTATAATGGACCCACCAATCAAATAATAATAAACCATTTATATGAATTACATATGAACTTGAAATCATTCATCATCCCATCCATGATTAACAAGCCTATGTGAATAAAATTATTTTCATGAAAATTTCATTAAAAACCATTAACATACTCGTTTTATAGAATGTAATTTTATGGTATCCTTAGATCATATCACCAGTGCGTCATAATAGCCATTGAATAATTTTTACATATTTAAAAAATATTATTATAAAAGTAACATAAATGTTATTTTAAAAATAAGAGGAAATACAATTTATTTTTGGAAGGATTTTAATATTTTATGTGAAAATACAAAAACAATATTATGTTAGTTAACTAATGTATAATGTAAATAATGTTTGAATAATCCATTTATTTTATACACATTTAAAAAAATTATTTTCACACTTTTTAATGAAATACAATAGTGATTCATATGGAAATTCATCAAAAACATTCCATTAAATAATTTAAAAAAAATTCAAAAGTATTTAAAAATATTGTTATGAAATATTTTTTTAATGAAAAACCTTGAATAATGAAATGTTAATATCATTGGAATGTAGTATAATGATTCCCACACAGAAGATAAAAAATAATATTATCTTTTATTTTTAAATTTTATCTATTTATTTGAGTTTCAAAGTAATTGAAATGGAACTTATACCTAAAACCATAGAAGTAAAAAAGAGAAGATAATATATATATATATATATATATATATTTGGATGTAATTAATATAAAACTTCTTATAATGGAATTTAAATACAACAAATCCCAATAAAAAGTGAGATTGTAACCAAAACGCTTACCTCGGTCATCATCTTAATTGAAAATGTTTTAACATCTTTTACATACATTTAGATATATTATATATCAATTCCGAAACAATATTAATGATTATATAATAGTATATTATTCCTTTATAATTTATAATTACACGTTTATGAACAACTTAAAGATAGAGTAATTTTGTTTTGTTTTCACTCTTCTATTTTTATTAATTTTTTCATTCAAAGGTTATAGACCATTCACATTAGTGTTTAGTAAAAAATATAAATCATGAAAAAATTTCGTATTTATTTTTTTGGATAATATTTTTGAGTCATTCATGTAATGTTGTTTTGATATATTGGATATATCATTTTCTAGAAGTGGTACTATGCACGTACAAAAGTGAAATGTTTCCACCATCCACTTGATGGGAGGGGATTAAAATATATAATAATTTATATTTAAGGAATCCTAATTATTTCATAAATATTATGTATATTAATAAAAAAGTACTTATATTATCTTCCATGTGAGAAAATTATGACAAATTAAATACATCACTTTAATGAGGTGGTAATATAGACATACATTTGAGTGGTGTTTTCATATTATATTAGATGCAAAAGAGGTAGATAATGATTATTCCATCAACATAATAAAAATTTAATATATTTATGACACTAATTTAGTCTTATTATTTTAGATAAAACATAATCAAAGTAGGTGGATAATGATATAACCTTGAAAAAATATGGTTAAGACATTAAACTCTACATTGGGTATTCTTCTTTTTTAATATACCTTAAGAATCATTAGGTCAGTATTGTGGTGAGAGCATAACCACTAGTATATGTCAAGATATTTGTGATATTATTTTCATTGATTTTGGACAATATAAGATTATCAAGATATTTTGGACAATATAAGATATTTGATATTATGAATGAGGGGAGTGACACCATATAATATACCCTTATCATTAAAATAGTATAGTGTAATTTTCATTATAAGGTATCAATAAATAATACCAAATTATAAGATATGGTTATAGGATAACAAAACATACTCATCCAATAAAATAATGATATGTTTTCATGATATTTGAATCCATAACCCGTAGTTTATCCCATTTTAACCATTTTAACCATTACTTGGTATCTTATATTTTTTACTATAGTAACAATTATTTATGAATAAAAATATAAACAAACATGAGAAAAATAAACATGAAGATTCCATATATGGAATATATTATATTACATTATTTTTTCAAGGTGTTTTTAATTAATACTAATATATCTTACAAATCACATAAATACAATTTACAAAAAAAATTGATTTCTTAAAGCGTAAATGGAATTTATAGATTTTACATTACAAGTAATAACTATAAAATGAATGATAATTTAGTTTATTGAGGATAGTATACTTACAGTTCATTAAAATGAATCAAAGAATTTTATTATTTAAAATATTAATGATAATATACTCTACAAGTATTAAAAATAGTTTAAAGAAAAATATCTTATTTTAAATTAAAATGGTATTATCATTATTTCAATCATAAATATAATCAATTTATAAATGATCATTTAATTCTTAATATGTATAAAAAATAATTTTCCCCTACATTTAAAATATAAATGAGATAAATTAATTTTTATATTTAATATGTATAATAAAATTAAGGGTGTAAACAATACATTTCTGTTTATCCAAGAATTATTGAGGTGGTATTGATAATCAAAATTAGAAATAATAATTGGACCATTTTGAGTAAACTCTATGGATGGTTTTTTTATTAAAAAATAGAATGAGGGATTTTTAAAAATTTACAATAATAAAAAAAATTATATTTACTCGAACATGGATCAATTTCATTTACAACCCCAACATGAATCCCATGTTGGATAAAGACTCTTTGACATTTTTATCCCCTTCTATCGATATGTTGAAAAATAATGAATTTCACTGTAATATTCAATAAAATCCTCACAAGTATCTGAGAGTCTTTATATTGTAGAAGAAACCATCATCTTTTTGGAAAGAAAAATAACATAGATTTATATCAAAAGGTAACTTATTCGGTAATTATTAAATCATAGATTCTGGATTGTCATTGTAACTCATTTCATCCCAATTTCATATGAAATTACAACTCCACTACTTTATTGAGACATGTTATTCCCCCACTTTTTTCTTTGAATATTCCATTAAATATAGTAGGAAATGGATTTCATTCAAAGCTCAATCCATGTTGATGTTGATCAATTCTATAATGGGAGGTTTCTAAAAAATAGTGATATATACAATGTAATTTTTCTAAAGACATCAAATACACAACCTGTTAATAATGGATAATTCAAAAATTGTATTCCTAAATAATATAATTTCTATCCCACCATGATATTATTAAGGATTTTCCATATGGTTGTGTTTATAATTATGGAATGATTTATATTCCTATTGGAATCCCTATTCTATTATATGATGTGAATAATTTCATCAACCATAGTACATAGAGGATTGTTGATCTCATATAGAATTCCTAGGAAAAAATAGGTAAATAGTAAACCAATATCATATGCAATGAATTTTTCCGTTTATAATATATTAGTAAAAATATTCTAAATGGTTTCAAAAAATTGACAATGATGAAAAATATTCTTTATAGTGTGAATCCATCATTGAGTTCACTACACATGTAAGATATGTTGATTTTAATGGTTATATGATATAAATATTTAACGATAACAATATGGAAATTCCTATAGTTGTGGGTTTCATAAGAATGCGTATTCCATTGACTAAAAATTTTATTCAATAAATAATTGATTCTTTTGGGCATTCTAATGAATAAATTATAAAACAGCTTGAATGTTTGGCTTCTATGACTTGTATTCTCCAAAATTAATGTTTAATTTTTGTGAATGAATGTTTAGATGTTGAGATATTGTTTAAAATTAGTAGGTAACTTCTATACATTGCATCCAATATTGCCTAAAATACTCATATTTGGATGAAATGTATTCCCATAAAGTCATTTATTTAAGGGGGTGTAAATTAAAATGTTTCTAGAATCTCTATTTAGTATTGAGGGAGTCTGAAAATATAATATTATGAATCACCTGTATATAGGACTACTTCATAATAGTTTATATAGGTTTATAGAGGCATCAATGTTTCCCATAATAGAGTCTCTTAATATATCTATACATAAAAATAGGATTTTTTTAGAAATATGATTAATAATTCTCTATAGGAACTGCTCCTAGAGAGAATCATTAAAAATACAATGTTTTTCATGTTTATTTAACAATAATTCTTATTTTTACCTCATCTTCTTCAATTAACATATACTATATTCCTCTAATAAATACTATCGCTTAACATGAAATTCAAAAATAATTGGTTGAGGGTTTTGATCAAAATATTCATATATTTCTACTCCATAAAGGATTATAGCATATTGGGGATGAATATTCAATAGATGAGTGAAAAAATTCTAGAATAGCATATATATTTCTCATTACAATATCGTAGATATTAATTAGTTACAATAGAAATATCCTTGAAATAAGTATCATTTAACCTTCCTAGAATAGCGGTATACTAGGAAATATAAACTGAAGGTTTTCTCATTGATTATTATACATATTTTGATGTTCCATATTATTTTATAGTTTGAATTATGGATGAGAATTATTTATTATTCCTTCTATATTATTTTTTCAATAGTACTTAACCCATTTCTATCATAGAAGTATTTTATTTCTTCAACATTCGCCTAACCTATATATGTATATAAAATGACTCCATTAGTATAATATAATTTTCATGATTCGATTACAACTCTCCAATATTAAATATGGTTTAGATAATAATTTTCATCCATGTCATATAAAAATCTACTTGAATAATAGTTTACAATGATAATTTGATATCTAGATAAAGGATTTCCCAATTTAATGTAATTGTTAATGAAAAATAATCTATAATTAGACATTTCTACCCTACAAGAATCTATGTCTGGTTTGAAGAGTGAGAGGATCATGTTATTGATAAAATCATATAAACTAAGCCTATGAAGGATAATAATTAATACATTATATTTGATTGTGGAAAAATTATTAATAATTAATAACTTAATGTAACTGGTCTATTCCAACATGACTTCCACTAAAATTTAATGCACTATAAGTAATCAGTGATGGAATTATATATATCCAAATTCATTAAAACAAACATGTTTATTTCAAGACTCTAAATTTTTGGTAATGATATAAAACCTGCTGAAAATGATATTATAAAGAATCATGTTTATGTAGTTTCCTATAATAATTGGTTTGAAATTTTTAAAGTAAGTTAGCAGCATCATTCATGGGTAAAAGAACCAACAATTAAGAGTTCATGTCCCAGGGAAGAATAAAATTATTGAAGAAAATATGAATCATATTCATAAAATAATCCATGATTATATCCAAATACTCCTAAATAAATAATAAAGAAAACTATTTGTTCAAATATCCCTATTAGTATTGAATAAAATCACGATGATATGGAATTCCAGTAGATCTAGGATTCTAATGGGATTCATAGTATCTGATTTTTTATCCACATTTCAGATTAAATTTTTTACACCATTAAGGCTGACATGAGTACTGATGTTATATATATCATTGTAATATTCAATAATGAACTTCCATATTTCATTCTTCCTAGTGATAATTTCCCTTAAATTATTTAGGTATGTAATGTTTTTCAATATATTTATAACCTTTCAAATGTTATTAATTGAAATAGTGTTCATATTTTTAGTACCAAATTGGATATACTAAACACTGATATGGTATTGAATCAGTTTTTGTGAAGTTATATTCTATGTCAACACATTATACATAGTCCCCATTAACTGTTCATGATCATGAATCTATCATTGTCTCTTACTTAACATATGCAAGAAGATATATGATATAATATGATGAAGAATTTTTTTTACATATTTCTCTACATATAATGACATGTGTATTGATGTTGTATATGGTTTTATCTGATACATAAATTTTCCACAATATAGACTTACGAATTACAATATTTTTCATAGAAACAATCTTAAACCTAATTTTAGTTACATAATATTAATAAGTGGGAACATAAATCAACATTATTCATTAGATTTTTATAAACATGTTCCCTATAAATAACATATTTTGTCTTTATAAAACCACTATAGATAGTTATCAACTTCTTCAATTGTATTGAAACACTAATAAATTCTTCCACTAATTAAAAAATTTATGGAATTTTTTATTTTTTATTGTCTTATTCCTCTTCTGTTACTTGAATAGTTACATATAAGAAACTCACTATCTTCTTTCCGTGTAGACATATGAGTGAACAAAATATTATTTCACTTCTCATCAGAATTTAATAATTATTCTTTTCTTTCTGATCTGCATGACTTATTCTTGACATTTTTTATACAATTGTATATTTTGTAAGACATTCCTTCAATATATGTATCTTGGATCACATATAATTTTCTTATTCTTGTGATACTCCATTATAACATAGCCAATTATTATTATAATTCCAGTGAAAAATATATTTAAAACACCTTACTATTCTCATCTCATTATTCAACTCAAAAAAACATTATTGATTTTCCCTTGATCTATTGTTAATTAATAATCAAATTTTATTACTAATATCATGATTTAAGATCCTATATTCCATGGAAAATATAGATAACTCTCTATGGAATTAACATTCAAATAAAACAAAATATCATTCATATATTTTTACGTGAATTTTATATAATTATTTCTAATTGTGTCATTTATATATTTTATTTCATATATATATTCTGTATTCAAAATAATAGTGGAAATAAACGACTGAAATAACTTATATTTTTAGTAATACATAAATCTAGTGATATTTTCACATAACAAATTACACATTATTCGATCAATCTAGTGATTAATATTTTTCAATAATTATATAAATAATGTAATAATATATTAGTTATTCATTTTTCTTTTATTTATATGATATATGGAATTATAAAAAATTAGTCACTCTAAAAAATATGATTCTAATATCATTATTCAATCAACATTTACTGAATATGATATTTAGAAATATCAAGAAATCATCACTCTATAACATTTTAATATTGAGACAAAATTGAAATCTGTATAGTCAAATATGAATTTCTTACAATCAAGGCTCCCTTGATTCATAGCACAAAATGAAATGTTCATTATTGAAATTCCTAAATCAATAGTCCATCGATTTTTTTATGATTTACACAAAAATATCTCCTTCATAACTACCATCATATAAACTATTTCATTATTAAAATTACAATGATATATAGTTTAATAAAATTTTAAATTACCAAGAATATTCTGAATATATTTTTCAACTTTTATAATAAAGGATAATTATAATATATATTGTGATGTTATGTCATTATTTTTTAGTTTATAATTTTTATCTCGTATAATTTACTTTACTCATTCTTTATAGGGAACATAGTTTCATATATGATGAAATTCACATACATGGCTATTTTTCACACATCGGGATTCTATTTAACATTCCCCGATGTGGAAAATTCTCATCAAAAATAAATTTATATATGTGATCAAATGAACTATGTTTATCCACTCACATCGGTGACTGATTTTCTTCTGTGACCATTATTCCTATGTAACAAACATATATATTTAACAGAATATTCATGTGTGTAGATTGTCCTACATAACCAGTCATGTATTTCAAATATGTTTTCATTGATATCTACATTGACAAATATTCAGATACATAAGATTTTATTTTGATATATATATTTTCTAATGTAGAAAAACCAATACAAAAATATTCCCTAATGTGGATCATATAAAAAAATTAAAATATGTGGTTCTTCACTTCTTCCACTAGTTTTCAAACATCATCATCTAGCTTTTTCAACCTTCTACCATATTATAATATTTATCAAAAGGCCATTTTGGATAATCCTGATAAATCATATAATGAAATTTAATCAAAATTATAACACCTCACATTGAATATATTGAATTTTACTATATCTATAATTTTATATTTGTCTTTATATATGATTTGATACATATGAGGTATTTAACATCTACATCTTGATATGAATGAACACTTGTGGTCCATTGACATTTTGTAGAAAAAACATTTATTTTAGAACAACATTGTTTATGTGGTTTATTATCCTACCATGAATCCCCCATAGTTTCTCAATCTATCATTCATCTTAGGGTAAATACCTTTGAGATACCATTGAAATAGAATTCCATCTAATACATATAGATGGAACATCGATTAATTGCGTTCCATTGGATACCTTGTCTTATATAATCAATGCAATATCATAAACATCTCCATTCATTATCTATGATACTTCTTATTCATTAATAAATTGAAATTCATTGATAATAATTATTTATTAGTAAATACAACTCACACATTTTTGGCTCAATATTTTCTCAATTTTTATTAAATGGAAATACCTTCTAAATAATGTTTCAATATAAACTATATTTATTTATACTATCCTCATTTCCCATAAATTTTTCATTTCACATTTTCTCCACCTTATTGAAATAAAATAAAAATAAAAATATAAAAAGGATAACAAATTATTATGAATTAATGTTCCATTAATAATCTCACTATAAATAAATAAGATCAATGTTTAGTTTTTAAATTAAAGTGATGTTATTTATAAGGAAAACATTTTCATTTTTAATGGAACATGATACAAAAATATATGATAACTATTTAACATTCATAAAATATATCAAATTATTTATCTATGATAGTATCAATTATGATACAAATATTTTGTAGGACCAACTTGAAATTAAACAATATACATTGAAAATGTAACACCCAATGTTTTTAAAAAGAAAACTATTTTATAGAGCATATATGACACACAAAACTATGCTGAAATGAACTATGATTATTTAAAAATGAATGTTATAACATTATAATTAAAGTGTTATTGTTGAATAGAATTACCTCATTTATAATTTATACTTTCGTATTAGTCAATATTAATTTATTGATATATACTTGGTATATAAAATCTCAATTTATTATAATGACTTTTTACGCTTCCGAAATTTGTTATATACAATAACAGTTTTTATTTAAATTTTTTAGAAAATATTAAAACTAATTTGTAGAAAATATAAGAAATGTTATTTTATAAAATTTACATCTTTTTTAAAATTATCATATCAGAATTATCATTGGGTAAAATTTTATGATTTTTCATAAAATGATTGATTTTTTTATTGAATAGTTAAAATTAATAATTATTCAAATAGTATCATTTAATTTCATTAAATAATGTAATTTAAATGTTCCATTGTAATATGTATTTTTACATAATGTGTAGTAACCCTTTATTGAGGTATGTAACCCTCCTTTTTTGCATTTAATGTGGTTGGGTAATCTCTGGGAGAGTTTGGAAGGGATATATGAAGGTTCAGAAGATTTTTTAGGGGTTCATAGTTTAAGAATGGTTAGTGTAAACTGGGAAACAAACCTGAGTATCTAAGCTAAATGAGGTAGTGGGATTTACACAGTTGGTTCACGAGTGTCCTAATAGTAAAATTTAACCACATAGGGCACCCTTTGGACAGTAGTAGTAGCACATATTGCACACGGTTTGTCTAACTGTGTGAGTTAACCATGTAGATCATTAAATGTGGGATTTTTAAAAATAGGCCACTCGATAATTAACCTAAAACCTAAAAAAATGTACTCCTACTAGAACCTAACTTGATATTTCTTATCCTCAAGGGTAATGAGGCCTCACTCCGTCGTTTTGGGAGAAATTTGAAGTGTTTTCAATGTGCGGTGAAGGTGGTACTTTTTCAATCAGTTTCCTCACCTGGTTTCTTCTTGGATTTCATTATATATTGTACTACCCATCTCTTAGTTTTGTAGATCTAAATATGTCACATGTATATCAATGGTTTTTTATTCTTAAAATAATGAGAGATGGGATTATTGAATTTAGGTATAGATATCTAAGGTGGTTTTGTGTTATGTCGGATCACTAATCAATTTCATTAAAACCCAATGATATGTGGGATTTCTATCATCCCCATTTATAAAGAACATGAATTATTAGATTAAAATTAAATTTCTTTTCATGAAATTGGTTTAGTTTTTGATGTTTGATGCGTTTTAGAAACCCATTTTGTGATAATTTGGGAAATTTTAGAGAAATTGGGTTATTGTTTTGAATGGGTAATTGTTGTTGATTTTAAAATGTTGATTTTAAAATTAGTGTAATTTTTTGGTTAACGGAAAATGGATTTCAACAAAAAAATTTATTTTCTTGAGATGTAGTTTGGAATGGAAATTCATGGGTAGTGTGTCTTCACATATGTCTTTTGATATGAGTTCAAAATTATTGATTTCCATTTTTTGGTTTTAGAAAATTCTATTTTCATGTTTGTTGGATTATGTGGATAATCATGGATGGATAGTGGGCGTGATGTGCCACTATCAAGAAATTGGGAGTGAAGTGCCACTATTAAAAGGGGATGAGGTTGGACATGAAGTCACACCGTCAAATGTAACACTGAGCTTGTATTTCTGTGTGTGTGTGTGTGTGTGTGTGTGTCATGCGTGGTCATGTGGTTGGGATATACATGCAACCATGCTAGTTTGAATGGTTTATGGAAATGTAAAATGTTAATGGAATTTTTTTCATTCCATGTATTTTTGTTAAGAAGGGTGATTTGATTGGGATAATGATGTGTTCGGATTATTGTTATATATGGACATTTTTTAATGGATTTATATAAACTATTTTATATACATTTTTCATAAGTGTTAAATCCCAGTGGTGTTTGTAGGTAATTCATCTAGGGAAATCGTTCTGAGTATTTTTACTCACCCCCTTCCTTGTCAACTTGGTGATATTTTAGATATTATACTCTTTGAAACAGATAATGAAAAATAATTTTACTTCCATAGGGATGCATCAAGATTCATGTGAGGCATTGTGGTGCTAGAGCATGGAGGTAGGCATGGAGATGTGGAATTATTTCATTGCCTATTTTGGTTGTTTTATTTAGTCTTCAAATTGGTACTCTGATTATGGATTCATTTGGTTTGGTGGTAGTGGTATTTTGGTTTTCTTTTAATTTTGAAACCCTTTTGACATGCATCATGTAGTTTGGGTTGAATACGGCTCATTTGGTTGGTTGTGTTTATTATAAGGGAAAAACATTCCCTAATTTCTATTCAAGACCTCTGTATTTATTTCCATCCATTGGATCCTTGGGAACATTTCTTAAGGGTGATTAGAATTCCCCCACCTTCTCAATCCAATGAAAAGGGGTCCGACATTACAAGTGGTATCAGTTTGTTTGGTCCTTGATGATTATGTCTGTTTGGTTCATTAGAGTTGATTTTATGTCATGTAGTTAACATTTTATTTTGGTGTATTACTTGATTTGGGATAGTATAAATTCATAGGATTGTCAGAACATGAAATGTTCTGTATAAAATTATATAGCTAGCCCTTTATATTGAGCATCATGTTACAATGGATTTGGTTACATAAGTGTTTTGGAGACACCTATATGAGTTTTATCTCATTTTTGTGGGTGTATCCAATAACATGAGCATGGAATGATTGGTAGAAAGGAATTCCAACAAGGATTTCATTTTTCATTTGGCATAATGATTTATGTTTTGGTATGAATACATTGATTTATGAAAGATCTGGAACATGATTTCAAAGGTATGATTTTGAAAAGTGAACGAGTGTCAAATTTTGAAAATCAGTTGATTTTAAATACATAGTTGATTTTTAAAAAATGGTTGAATTTTAGAAATGTAGGATTTTTAATGAATAGTTGTGATAGAAGTAATGTGATATAATTTTAAATTTTAAGCCTCTAGTTGATAGGTAGTGAGGATTACGGTTATTATTGTTTTCATAGAAATGGAACATGATAGACATCGTAGATACCAACTAGAGGATAATGCAGAAAATGTGGTTTCACCTGATCCGCAGGTGAACCAGCATATAGTACCAAGAATAGGGAAATATTTACAATTGATGGAAATTGGGAAAAGAATTTATGAGCCGAGGCATGTGGACCACTCGATTCAGTTCCAAAATAAGAACCCACCAAATTTCTAGGGTGATTCAGAGCCTAAAAGGGTAGAAGCATGGTTGAACAAGATGAACCATATATTTTATTTCATGGGAACTCTAACTCAGTGAAAAGTAAAGTTAATGATGTACATTTTGGAAGATGTTTGACATAAATGGTTGGAGTTGGTGGTCCAAGTTGGGACTTACCAATGAATGACATGGGAGGGTTTTGAGGAAGTGTGTAATAAAAAAAGCACTATCATACATTCAAAATTAAGTGAAAAATGAATTTATTCAGATTGAGGAAAGAGAACATGTCAGTGACGGAAGATGAAGAAAATTTTATGAACTAATTTTGGTTTTCAGCCGAGTTTAAACTAGTGAATCCTTGGAGACGTGGATCTTCGAATCACACTTGAGACAAGAAGTTTGTACTAAAATTTTGGATCTATGTAGAAGATATTTTTTTGAAATTTGGACATAGAATTAGTGGATTAAATACATATTTTTGCGCTTATAGGCACGTGATACATATTCGTACTCGTGGAGAATACATGGAACTCTAACACAAAGATTAAGCATAAGAGGGAACCTAATTTGTAGGTTTGGATTATGGTTCAAAATTTAATGGCTAGATTGGACAATCTTCCTCTATTTCCACAGAGAAAGGAAGGATCTAATTATTGTGGTTCTATATAACACATTAGGTGGTATTGTATGGATCAATATCGAGCATTTCATAATATCATCAATATGGGGAATATAAAAAGTTATTTTTGTAATGCTCTAAGGTTAGGTATTCCAAACACTCCTCTGGGGTTGTAGGCATCTTATAACTCGATGGGATGGGGGGAAACAACATATCCCTTGTTAGAAAATCATGTACATTAATGGTGATTCTAAGAATACCCCGACTCCTCAGTAGGGTGTGTTTTATCTTCCTAATAAAAAACAATGCGACGAAAACAAGCAGCTATTTTGTGCTGAGCAGGTTGTTCTGGATGAACATTTGGGACCATCCACGTTGTGATGTAAATTATTTTTAATTCTATCCACCTATAATTTTTTTATTGGGTTTTATCTCATTCATTCATTGATTATCTTGTAGTTGATTTGTTGGGTTTAAGTGGGGAAAGGATGCCTTTTGTTTTAAAACTACAAAATCATTTGGGTAAAAGAGAGTGTTTATCCCTCCAATGTAGAGCATGTTGTTTAGTTATGGATGATGTAGTATTGTTGTGGGACTTCATTAGGGATTTATATATATTTATATATTATAATCCTTAGTATCGATTGGTTGGAACTGTTTAAGGCCCACATCGATATTTATTCCCACACGATCTGTTTTACGATTGGTGATTGCATGGAGCAACTCTTTAGATTATAGAAAATAAGAAGGTGAGTTAAAGATAACATTTGGAACCAGTAATTGGGATGTTGTCATATTACTTATTTGATTTACCTTTGGAAGAAATAAAATAGGTTGGGAGAACCAGTTTTCTCGGTGTAGTTGATTAGTGTATAGAAATTGTTCCTGATTACTTATCAGGGTCTCCACCTATGAGAGAAGTGGAGTTAAGAATTTATATATTCCCAGGGAATAGACATATATCAATCACAACTTACCGAATGGCAAAAAACAGTAGAGGGAAGTGAATTTATTGTTGGAAGAGATAGAAAACAATGTGTTCATCTAGCATTGCATGTCCCCATGGGCAGCGCCAGTTATGTTTGTTAAAAAGGATCTTGGAACTCCTCGGTTTTGTTTTTATTATTGTTGGATTGACCACATCCCCATAAAAAATTGATATCCATATTCATTCAGTGGTGACCTATACGATTAGTTGAATAAATCTCAGTTGTTCTCCAACATTGAATTTCAATCATCATATCATCAGTTGGAGATGCTGATAAAGGATTTCTATAAAATACCTTTAGGAAGTATATATGGATATTATAAGTAGCTAGTTATTCCCATTGGTCTTACGAATTCACCAGATTTTCTCATGTAATTGAATAATATGATATTTCATATATATATATATATATATGGATTCTTTCTAGGTAGTATTCATGGATGATATAATGGTGTATTGGAAAATATTTGTGGAAAATGAAAAAATCATGGGAGTAGTTTTGGGAATCATGATAGATTTTAAGCTCTGTGCCAAATAATTATAGTGTTATTTTTGGATAAAAGTGGTTTGTTTCCTTGGATATTTTATTTATGAGAGTGGTGTTTCTATGGATCTAGAGAAGATGGAGGTTTTTTTCTTGGTAATCACCAACTATTGACTTTGAGATTCAGTACATCCATAATCTAGTTGTGAATTATTAATGCTTTGTTCTTGATTACGTGAAATCTTCACCACCGATGACATACTTTATGTGAAAAAATGTTCCAGTTCAATGAAATGAGAAATTCAAGAAATCATTAAAAGCCCTTAATTATTTTCATACATCAGCAAATATCTTGGTTTTACTATAACGATGGAAAGGGTACATTCTATGTTGTACTGCATCGGTAGTCGTGATGGGGCATGTTCTCATGAATTGAGATCATGTGGTTGTGTATGTCTCATGAGAGTAGTGGTTTCATGATAAAAACTACCCAACACATTAATTTTAGTTGTGGTAGTGGTGCATGCTCCAAAAATGTGGCTTGATTATCACTTTAGTGAGAAATTAATGGTGTATTGCAATCATACGAGCATGAAGAATATATTCTCATATAGAGATTTGAATTTGTGTCAAATGATATGGATGGTGTATGTAACACCCCAAGCTTCCATGATACGCTTCACTTTTAATAATACAATAGTGTGTGTCGTATGCAATTTCACGTTTTAACACACCACAACCAATAAAACTAGCTGTTATGAATAGTAATACCAAATTTTTAAAATTTTATACCTTATATCGTTCAAAATGGACTTCATTTTTGGATTTAGAATACCTAAATTAGCCTAGGGTGAATTTTTGACATTTTTCTGGAAACATTCAATTTTTGATGAATAGTGAATAACATTGAGTAGTAGTTTAAAACCGAATATTTATTTAAATAATTATTTATTTTATTTAACGTTTTTAGGTAAAAATAGATACATAATACCTATATATTTTCAATGTAATTTCTTGGAGTCAGTTTATAATATTTTTAGATATGTAAAAAATTTATTGAACTTTTTATCGTCTTTTACCCACCTCCTAAGAGCATTTGAAAATTTACATACAACGTAATTTTACCGCATCTGTGAGTTTGATTTCAAAAATCATAGGGACACGGTTGATATCAGTATGTAAAACGTGGTTCAATAAGATAAAAACAATTTTTTGGTGAATAATAACTTTTTACTTTTATTTACCACGGTTAAAAGTAAATAGGGTAATTGAGGGTAAAAATTATATTATTATTACCCTAAAACATTTATTCATTCTATTATATAAGTGTAATTCGACAGAAAACAACCTTAGCAAAAAAATATGATCCATTAGGTCTACTTGGATTAGATTAGGACATTTATTATTATTTAATTCAAACCAGAGGTAAAAGTGTTAAATTCAAAGTTTAATAACTAAAACATTTTTAATATAGGCATACACATAATAAACATTCGACTATAAATATTCATTATAAATATAATAATACTTTCTACATAATGGTATTTTATTTATACTTTTTAGACATTGAATAATTTATTTTATTTATTACACAATGATGATGTAGTAATTACCTAATTAATGAAATATTAAAATAATTTATATTTTAAATATCCAAATAAATGTAATTTGAAACTTTTTTTGAAGTCAACAAATTTTCTAGGTTAATATGAATTGTTATAGTATGTTAGATGAATTTTTTTGTTGTAATAATTCTTTTATGAATTTACCAAATACAAAATACCAAATAGTGTCAAAATTGACATAAAAGAGTTTTTAAAACAAATATTATATTATTAATTGATATTATATTACTAAAAATCTATCGATAATACAAAAAAACTTATATAATGATATTTTTATAATTATTTATCCACTTTGGGTTCTCATGGAAGTATATAGCATGTCTATTAACTATATAATATAAAAATACAAAGAGACATGGTAAATGTCAAACTATTTAACCAAGAGTTAAATCTATAATGTAAAGTTAATATAGTGACACAAGATTTTCTAAAACCTATTTGTTGAGTGATTTTCGACCCATCCACACCCTGTCCTTTAAATTATTTATTTTTTATCTATTAGACACCAAATAAGATTTTATTATAAAATAATATTTCTAGCTTTTCCTAAGGTGCCCCTCACCCCTTTTATAAAAGGGTACTCACCCTTCTCTCTAATTCACACCTTCAAAGCCATTTGGCTAGGCCAACCCCTACCCAAATATCCTTTAAACTTTATTAACATCATCATAAAGTCCTTTCGTTAGTCAGAAAGCCATCCCAAGGAGCCATGTTGATCAAATCAAAAGGAAGAACCCGAAGAAGAGGTAAATATTTCATCACCTCTTTCATGTTCCTTTCATCTTCCACTTCTTTTTTCTTTGTTGTTTCCATTATAAAATAATATATCGAGTATCTTCTATATATTTTGATGTTATTATAAATATGGTACAACCAAATTCATTATTCTATCCATCCTTTGAATGACATGTCACCATACATGTGTATGTACGGATTACCGTCTCCACGTCGTGGTGTAATTATTATTCCATACATTATTATTTGGATTGGTATAATAATGATGTAAGATTGATGTAAATAATAAATATAACATGATAATTATTATGTATATATGATTTTACGTCCATTTATATATTATTTTATTATGAAAAGAATGATATTGTCACACGTGCGTACGTACGAATTACCGTCTCGACGAACGTGATGAGATTCATTCCTCATCGTATCCATTCAAGACTGATTTTCATTAGATGGTTAAAAATAATTTTTACAGAATTAAAATTTTTATGAATATGAATATGTTACATCCTATACATAACAAACATTACTTATATAACAAATCATATAAAGGAAAATGAATCAGTTAACACCCGAAATGACGATAATACTAAGATATGATAAACAAAGCAATGTTAAAAGATCATATATGATATCATATTAATGTATATGATTCTTTTATAATTTAATAACAATTATTTCACCATTATATAATAGGTTAACTTACCCTCAACCAAGGAAAAGTATAAGGTAAAGATTAATTTCAGAATCTCTTTATCATCAGAGGTTGTTTTCTAAGTGAGTATCTACTGGGACCTCTTTATCATCAACATTTGTGTTTCTTAAAAGTGTATTTCCAACCATTATTACTATTTTATAGAATATGGGTTAAATTCATTTATAGCCTTCTTTTACTTTTTATAAGATTCTTATAAAGGGATATTTATGTCATTTTCCTAATAAGGTCCTTTATAACCTTTTCTGCAAAATTATGGTAAGAATGTCTTTTTTTTAACTTATACAACGGGTGCGGCTATTTTCCACCGTTATAACATCGTCGAAGCTTCCCATACAAGCTTATAAGAATATTTTCAAAATAAATTTTTTCTTTCATAATTGTATGACTTTTAAATGATTTCAAAATAGAAATAGATATTTCTCTAAAAAAAGTTTTGATTTTATCTATGTCAACATCCTTTGATGGATTTTAAGTTTGTTTGAAATTGATTTATTATGATACAAAACTTCCGTATTGTATTGAATGTTTTGTGATATGATTGATTGGGGATGTTTTATTTCATTCGATTCATGGTTTGTGGATAATGTATTGACATTTAGTATGCCATTTTTAATTCAAATTTTTATGTTATGTTTTAACCTTTTCATATGAGGAATGCATTGGACTCAGTAAGTGATGGGTGGAGCCCACTATAGCTCCTCGATGAATCGGTAGGTCTCATGAGACAAATTTGTACCTTGGCGCAAGGCCTTGAAAAATTATTATTTGTAGTCTTGGCGTAAGTCCTTGACTATGTGGTTATGAAAGTCTGGCATTATGCATTACATCATTATAAATGTGGCTATTGATATTGCATGTGATTATTAGACTAGTAGAATATCCATGTGAGTAAGTAAATGGCATTACATTGATTTTATCTTTTCCATATTATGGTGATGTTCATGTTTAAAAGGATTTTGTTTTAGTTTTATACATTGCCTTGAATATTTATGTTTATTTAAGAATGTTTCCGCTATATAGTTATCCTTACTGAGAATCAGAGATCACCCCTTTCTATTTTTTAATTTTCAAAGGATGTGAAAAAAGTATATTATGATAGACCTGTAGGGATAGTATATGGGATCTTAGTGTTGTCTATGGAAACAATGTTGTTGTAGTCTTCCATTTTATGATGTAATGTAAACCTTATGATTGTATCTAGTACTTCCAATGCTACTAAACTATTCGGTCATTTGAGACTTGATATTTTTTGATCATGCCAATTATATGTAATAATGCACCGAATCTGGGCTTCTGGGGTCGGGGTGTTATAGTTGGTATTAGAAGAAGTTTGGTATAAACCTTTGAATCAAGATTTAGATAAACTCTGATAAGAGCACATTACCCTAAGATAGACATTGAGGATTAATATAGAATAACTTCTTAGAATTTTTTTAAAGTAGTTATTTTGTGTGTTTTCTAAACAAATACATCTCTGTCTGGATACGAGAAGGTAGAGGTGGATCTGGCATAGATATACCTAAGGGTAAAACCCAAAAACGCCGCATTGATCTAGACTCGAATGGGAACTGGTGCAAGACAATTGGAATCACAGCACTCTTGGTTATGACAATCCCAAGGGATATGATTAGTATAATTCACATTTTATTTACAAACAATTATGACCAGTTTATGGGTATATACTTCCACAAAGAAAACATTTTTCTAATTATGGTTTATATCCATAAACTGTTCAATTTATGTTATGTTTTTTACAAGTTTGGATTTATGTGCTTCGATTCATAAACTAATCTAGTTTATTCAATTGTTTAGAAATTGTACCTAGTGGAAGGAATGGAAACCATATCAATGCCTACACTATATATAGGCATTTCCCTCTTACTCAAGATAATTATAGTGGAGCTGGTGATGCAACTGTTGCTGATCAGCTAATCACCATTATAGGACAACTCACTCAAGTAATGAATAATAACCATAACCCTATGGATCTCCTTGATCGGAAGCATAGAGGATCAATGATAGATCACTTCATGAGGACACAACTAGAAAAATTCAATGGGGGTAAAAGTCCACTAGTATTTGAGCAATTGATAAGTTTCTTAGAGAAAATATTTCACACCTTGCGGAGTAGCGAAAGGGAAAAAGTTGTCTTGGTAGTTTACTGCCTCACTGGATATGTTGATCAAAGGTGGTCATTGATTCAAATCACAAAGGATGATGAGGAAGTATCAAATATGGAATACAGATATTTTAAAGAGATTTTATTAGAAAAATACTTTCCTCGTGACCATCGACCGAATATGGAAAGGCAATTTCTGAGTCTGAGGAAAAAGGAGGATGAGAATGTCACAAATTATGAAGCTAACTTTACAATGTTAGCAAGGAATGTTGTAGATTATATACGTAACCCAATAATTACGATTGATCATTTCATTTATGGTTTAAAACCATTTCTCTGTCGAGCATTAGTCTCACAATCCTTCTCGTTGTATGAATATATTGTCTCAAGTACGATTAAGAAATAAATGGAATTCTCTATTTCTTATGACTTTAATGCAAAGCAAGAGAATAAGAAATCTTCTTACCACTATGGAAATGGAAATAAGGGGAATAAGGGAAAGGTTGAATATCTATCCTGCAGTAAATGTGTGAAGAAACACCCTGGTACTTGCCTGAAGGGAATGGGAGTCTATTACAAGTGTGGTGAAAAGGCCACCAAGCTCGTGATTTCAAGGGGAAGAAAGTGGTTGTTGATGTTGAATGCTACAATTATAGAGAAAGTGGGAATTATGCGAATTAATTTCTTATGCGTCAAGGGAACATTCCTTAGAAAATACATAGGGATCAAGGACAAGATTATGCTATCACTACTACTGAGGTTGAAGCTTTGAAATACCTAGTGGGAAGTAATTTAATGGTTTCCTCTAGTTTAGCCAATGCTTTATTTAATTCTGGATCATCACATTGTTTCATATCTTCCCAGTTTTCTAATAAAATTTGATATTTATAATTCGATTTAATAAGGGAGTTGTCAGTGAAAACTCTTAAGGTAAGTATCATTGAAACAATGATTTGTGAATCAGTTCCCATTAAGTCAGATAAACATTATTTATATGTCGATCTCATCGTCATACACATGTTTGAATTAGATATAATCCTCGGTATGGATTTCCATTCAGACCGTGATGTGAAAATTTATTATAAGAAGAAGGAGGTTACAATTTTTTAGGATGATAAGGAGTCCCTTATCATTAGAGCCAAAACATCACCACCTAATTCTTATCTAGATCCGCCCCTAGTAGCTCAACTAAATTCAATTATTGGGGAGGAAGAGAATTAAATGACTTTGGGTGAGGAATGGAATGTTCAAATAGATAATGTACCTATTGTGAAATAATTTTTTGATGTGTTTCTAGAAGATTTACCTGGACATCCTCCAGAATGAGACATTAAATTTTTCATTGATTTAATTCCTAGTTCAAGACCCAAATCGAAGACCCCTTATAGAATGGCCACTGTGGAATTTGTGGAACTAATGAAACAACTAGAGGAATTGAGTAATAAAGGATTTATTCTCCCTAATTTTTCTCCATGGGGAGCCCCAGTTCTTTTTGTTAAGAAGAAAGATGGACCTATGAGGTTTTTCATTGACTACAGGGAGATCAATTCTATAACAATAAAGAACAAGTATCCCCTACCTTTCATTGATGATTTTTTCATCCAACATCATGGAGCTTAATACTTATCAAAGATTGAACATTGATCTGGATATCATCAGTTCTGTGTGAAGAAGGAAGACATTCCGAAAACAGTATTTCGAACCAGGCATGAGCATTACGAGTTTAGAGTAATGCCTTTTGGATTGACTAATTCACCCTCGGTCTTCATGGATCTAATGAATAGAGTTTTCAAGTAATATCTTTATGACTTTGTAGGGGTATTTAATTATGATATCTTTGTATACTCCAAAATCTATGAATATCAGGAAAATATCTTGCACATTATCTGAAACACTAATAGAAGACATGAATTATATGGGAAGTTTAGCAAGTGTGAATTCTGGCTTCAGAATATTTATTTTCATGGTCATATTTTCTTTAAGGATGGAATCTCTATTGATCCTTCTAAGACCAATGAAATCCACGAATGGCCAGTGACGATGAGTATAACTAAGGTATGTGGTTTTACTGGTTTAGCAGGTTATTATCGACGTTTCATCCATAATTTTGCCCAGTTGGCTAACCCATTAACAAAGCTCACAGGAAAAGGGGTTAAATTTGTTTGGAAAAATGAGTGTGAAGAATGTTTTGAATAACTTAAGAAAAGATTATTCAATGATCTTATATTCACTCTACCATCGGGGAATGATGGGTTTGTAATTTATATAGATGATTCAAAGAAAGTACTTGGTTGTGTCCTTATGCAAAATGATAGGGTTATTGCTTATGCATGACGATAGCTAAAAATTCATGAGAAAAACAATCCTAATCATGATCTATATTTATCAACTATAATCTTTTCTTTGAATATTTGGATACACTATCTCTATGGTGACAAATGTGAGATTTATACTGATCATAAGAGTTTTATGTATATTTTATCACAAAAAGAACTCAACATGAGGAAAAGGTGATGGCTTGAACTACTCAGGGATTATGATAGCACAACACACTACCACCCGGGGAAGGAAAATAAGGTGGAAGACTCTTTGAGTAGAAAGTGTCATGTATTTTTGAACAATATGAGAGTTGAAAAGGATCCTATATACATATATCTACTAAAGATGGGTGTGGGAATCACCATGGAAGGGGGAACATCAATACTTTTTCAAATGGTTTCTAAACCATATTTAATAGATGTGATAAAGAGTTCTCAGACCGGTGAGGAAAAGTTTCAAAAGAAGATAAAAGTTTTGAATGATGGGAGATTGAGTGACTTCGTGTATGAAGATGGAATTTTGAAATTTGGGAAGAGACTTTGTGTTCCCGATATACCTGATCTAAAAAGGGAATTTTTGGATGATGCTCACAGTTCCAATTTCTATATACACCCTGGTAGCACTAAGATGTATAGATATTTGAAGGAACATTTTTGGTGGGACAACATGAAGAGGGAGATTTCTGATTTTGTGTCAAGATGTATGGTTTTTCAACAAGTGAATTATGGAAGGAAAAATCCTATAGGAGTCATGCAACCTCTTTCCATACCGGATTGGAAATGGGATAATATTACGATGGACATTGTCATGTGACTACCAAAGACTCCTAGAAGGAATGATGCAATATGGGTATTTGGTGATCATCTTAACAAGTCAGCACATTTTCTTTCTATAAGAAAATATTTACCACATGAACGTTTAGAAAAAGTATATATTAATGAAGTTGTAGGAGTTTAGGGAGTACCACTATCGATTGTTTCTGATTGTGATCCCCATTTTACATCCAGATTATGGAAAATTCTTTAAAAATCCCTGGATACTGACCTTCATTTGACCACTGCCTACCTCCCTCAAACTGATGGACAATCAGAACAGACTATTCAAACCATAGAAGCCATGTTGAGATCTTTCTCACTTGACATTCAGGGTATGTGTGATCAATATTTACATTTGGTAGAATTTTACTATTAAAATAGCTTTCATTCAAGTATTCAGATGGAACCATATGAAGAGTTATATGGAAAGAGATGTCGCACACCAACCTGTTGGGATGATGTTTGTGAAAGAAAACTCGTAGGCCCAGAACTTGTGGAGGAAATGATGGAAAAGCTAAAGGTAATCCAAAACCAAATAAAGGGATCTCAAAGTAGACAGAAGAGCTATTATGATAACTGAAAGAAGGATTTGATATTCCAAGTAGGAGATCATGTTTTCATAAGGGTATCTCCATTGAAGGGTGTTATACGTTTCCGTAAAATGGTAAATTAAGTCCTAGGTATATCGGACCTTTCTAAATTCTAGAACTAATTGGGGTTGTAGCTTACCGTTTGTCAGTGCCTCCAAGTCTCTCCAAAGATCACGATGTATTCCACGAATCCCTGTTGAGAAAATACATGCCTGACCCAATTCATGTAGTCACCTATGATGAATTAGAACTGGAACCTGATCCATCTTATTGTGAAGTTCCTATCAAGATTCTTAATACAAGAGAACAAGTGCTGAGAAACTGGATGACTCGTCTAGTAAATGTTCTATAGAGAAATAATAATATGGAAGAAGTAACATGGAATCCCGAGGAACATATGATAAAGAACCACTCGAGTCTTTTTATGTAGTAATATTCTAGAAATTTTGAGAAGCAAATTATTTTATGGAGGGGAGAGTGTAACAAGCCAAGTTTCCACAGTACACTTCTCTTTAAATAAGACAATAGTGTGTGTTGTACGCAATTTCGAGTTCTAACACACCACAACCAATCAAACTAGATGTTATGAATAGTAATACCCACTTTTTGAAATTTTATAAGTTTTATCTTTCAAAATGGACTTCATTTTGGGATTCGGAATATCGAAATTACCCTAGGTTGAATTTTTGGTATTTTTCTGAAAACATTCAATTTTTGATGAATAGTGAAAAACACTAAGTTATAGTTTAAAATCGAATTTATATTTAAATAATTATTTATTTTATGTAAAGTTATTTTAAGTCAAAATATTTATATAATACTTATATAAGTTCAATGTAATTCATTAGAGTCAGTTTATAAAAATTTTATATATATATAAATTTTATTGAATTTTTTACCGTCTTTTACCCACCTCCTATGAGCATTGGAAATTTTTCATAAAACAAAATTTTACCACTTATGTGAGTTGAATTTAAAAAACTCAAGAGACATGGTTGATGTTAGTAAGTAAAATTTTTTTCAAGAAGATGAAAATAATTTTTGGTCAATAGTAACTTTTTACTTTTATTTACCACGGTTAAAAGTAAATAGGGTAATTAAGTGTAAAAATGATATTATTATTACCCTAACACATGTCCAAATTCCATTGGATATGTGTAATTCGACCAAAAACAACCTTATCAACATAATATGATCCTTTAGGTCCACTTTTATTAGATTAGGACATTTATTATTATTTAATTCAAAGAAGAGTTAAAAGTGTTAAATTCAATGAATAATAACTAAACCATTTTTAATATTGGGTTAAACATAAGATAAATTCGACTATAAATATTATTTATAAGGATAAAATTATTTCCTACATAATTTTATTTTATTTATATTTTTTAGACATTAAATAATTAAATTTATTTATGACACAATGATGGTGTAGTAATTATATAATCAATGAAATATTAAAATAATTGATATTATAAATATCCAAATAAATGTAATTTGAGAATTTTTTTGAATTCCAATAATTTTCTAGGTTAATATGACTTGTTAGGGTTGGGTAGATGAATTGTTTTCGAAGTAATAATTCTGTTATGAATTTAGGAAAAAAATTCCAAATAATGTTAAAATTGACATAAATATGTTTTTAAAACAAATATTATATTATTAATTGATATTCTATTCTTAATAATATAAGGTTCAGAAAAAATACTTATATAATTCTATATGTATCATTAATGATCCAATTGGGTTTCTCTTGAAAGTATATAGTATGTTTATAAACCATATAATATAAAAATACAAAGAGATATGGTAAATGTCAAACTATTTAACTAAAAGTTAAATCTAAACGATAAAGTTAATATAGTGACCCAAGACTACCTAAAACCTATTGATTGTGTGGTTTTATACCCTTAACCACCTTATCTTTTACATAAGTCATTTTTGAGCCATTATACAATGAAAAATATTTTATTATAAAATAATATTTCTATCTTTTCCTAAGGTGCCCTCACCCCTCTTATAAAAGGGCACTCCCCCTTCTCTCTAATTCACACCATCAAAACCATTTGGCTCATCCAACCAAAACCCAAATACCGTATCAACTGTCCTCAGTTCATCTTATAGGCCTTCCTTTAGTCATAATGTCAACCCAAGGAGCCCTTTTGATCAAATCAAAAGGAAGAACTCGAAGAAAAGGAAAATATTTCATCACCTCTTTCATGTTACTTTCTTCTTCCACTTGCTTTTTCATTGTTTTTCCCATTCCAAAATAATAAATCAAGTATATTATATATACTGTGATGTTATTATAAATATGCCACAACCAAATTAATTATTCTATCCATCTTTTGAATGACATGTCACCATACGTGCGTACGTACAGCTTACCGTCTCCACGTCGTGGTGTAATTGTTAGTCAATACATTATTATTTGGATGGGTATAATAATTATGTTTAATTGATGTAAATAATAATTATAACATGATAATTACTCTGTATATATTATTTACCATCCAATTATATATTATTTTAATATCAAAATAATGTTATTTTTTCTCGTGTGTACGAACGGATTACCGTCTCCAAGAACGCGATGAGATTCATTCCCCATCGTATCCATTCAAGACTAATTTTTATTATATGATTAAAAATAATTTTTAAAGACTTAATATAATTTTGAATATGAATAAGATATATTCTATCCATAACAAGCATTATTTACATAACCAAGAATATAAAGGAAAATGAATAAGTTAACACCCGAAATGACGATAATACTAAGATTTGATTAACAATGAAATTTTAGAATATCATATGTGATATCATATTAATGTATATGATTCTTGTATAATTTAATAACCAATTATTTCACCATTATACATGAGGTTAACCTACCCTCGACCAAGTAAAAGTACAAGGTAAGGGTTAATTTCAAAATATCTTTATCATCCAAGGTTGTTTTATACGTGAGTATCTACTGGGACCTCTTTATCATCCACATCCATGTTTCTTAAAAGTGTATTTAAAAACATTATTACTATTTTATATACTATGGGTTAAATTCATTAATACCCTTGTTTGAATTTTTTTAAGATGTTTATAAATTAATCCTTTTCTTTGTTTTCCAAACGTGGTCCTTTATAACCATTTCGGCAAAATTAAGGTAAGAATGTCTTTTTTTAACTTATACGGTGGGTGTGGCTATTTTCCACTATTATAACATCATCAAAGCATCCCTTACAAGATTATAAGAATATTTTCAAAATAGATGTTTTCTTTTATAATTATATTACTTTTAAATGATTTCAAAATAGAGAGAGATATTTATCTAAAAAAAGTTTTGATTTCATCTATGTCAACATCCTTTGATGGATTTTAATCTTGTTTGAAGTTGATTTATAATGATAAAAAACTTCCATATTGTATTGAAGGTTTTGTGATATATTTGACTATGGATGTGTTATTTCATACCATTCATTATTTATGGATAAAGTATTGGCATTTTGTATGCCAGTTTTAATACGAATGTTTATGTTATGTTTAAACCTTTTCATATGAGGAATATATTGGACATAGTAAGTGAAGGGTGGAGCCCGCTATAGCTCTTCGATGCATCGGTAGGTCTAATGAGACAAACTAGTGTCTTGGCACAAGGTCTTGAAAAAATATTATTTTTAGTCCTGGCACAAGGCCTTGACTATGTGGTTATGAAAGTCTGGCATTATGCATTCCATCATTATAAATGTGGCTATTGATATTGCATGTGATTATTAGACTAGTAGAACATATATGTGAGTAAGTAAATTCCATTACTATGATTTTATCTTTTCCATATTATGCTGAAGTTCAACTTTAAAAGGATTTTTTTTCAGTTTTATACATTGCCTTAAATGTTTATGTTTATTTAAGAAAGTTTCCTCTATATTGTTATCCTTACTGAGCATCTGAGCTCACCCATGTCTATGTTTTATTTTTCCCAGGATTCAAAGAAGTATATTATGACTGACCTACAGTGATAGTATATGGGATTTCAGTGTTGTCTATGGAAATAATGTTGTTGTTGTTTTCTATTTTTTTGATGTAATGTAAACCTTATGAATGTATCTAGTACTTCCAAGGCTACTAAACTGATCCGTCTTTCGAGACTTTACCTTTTTTTATCAGGCCAATGATACATAATAATGCACCAACTCTGGGATTCTGGGGTCGGTGTGTTACAGAGTACTTCCATATGTATGACATTGAGTTGTTGTACACACCAGGTAAGGATATATCGGAGGCACATTCATTAAGTATAATGTTTCATGCTTCAGTTGTGACACTGGAATTAGATCATTGGTAGTTGATGTCAGTTATAGACGACATGAGGTTTGAATGTGATGATCGGTGTGATGTTTCCATTATCATTCTTGTCTTGTTTGTTCCTGAATTGGTTGGTTTTATTAAAGAGGAGTAGATGTCTGAGTCAAAGTGTGTTGCGACGAGGTCAAAACTCAATGGTGAGGAGATCATTGAGGGCTATAAACTTGAAGGGTATTTAGTGTTGTGATTTTGGGATCATATGGTTATACAGGTGTATTTTCAAGAGTATATTTTCAGGGATTATCATATTTCCAGTTGTTCTATCCATATTGGGATTCTGAAAATGTACAAGGCATTAAAGGTATATTTTTGGTGGGTCGGAATGAAATTTAATGTGGCTTAGTTTGTATCACGATTATTGAATTTCTAGAAAGTCATGGTAGAACATTTTTGACTAGTATATATTTTGTTGTCTTTCACTATCACTCTATTTAAGTGGGAGAATTTATTCCTGTAATTTTCTCTTTGTCTCCAAATGAATGGTCAGAAAACATGATGTATTATGGGTGATAGTGAATCGGTTCACAATGTTGGAATATTTCATCCCCATTCACGAATATCATACAGTGGATTATATATCCAATTTCTATATCCAAGAGGTGGTAAAGAAGAATGGTGTTCCATTTTCAATTGTATCATATATAGATCCATGGTTTAAATCTCAATCATTTTTAACCATATAACAAGCCCCTAGGAATAAGTTGACGATGAGTACAGTATATCATCCTCCGACGAATGGGAAATCTGATAGGATGATAGAAACATTATATGATATTTTATAAGAATGTGTCATAGACTTTTGATGCTCATGGGAGGATCATATTTCATTAGTGGAGTTCTCCTACAGTAATAGTTATATGGCATCAATACATATGTCTCTGTTTGAATCATTGTATGGGTGTTTATTTCATTATCCACTATGTTGGGTGGATACAGTAGAAATATCAATGGTTGGGTTGATCCTTTTCCAAGATACCAAATATAAGATTATTTTGATTAGGAAGAAAATAGAGATGGATTAGAGTCATCAGAAATCATTTGCAGACCATTGTTGATGGTCGTTATCATTGAAGTTGAGTAGTCATGTGTTCTTGAGAATCACTCTGAGGATGGGACATCATCGGTTTGTGAACTAGGGAAATTTATATCTGAGTTATATTGGCCCTATTGTGATAATTTAGTGTATTAGAGATGAGGCCTATCAATTTTCTTTTCCATGGTGGTTTAGTTTGGTGCACAATGTGTTTCATGAATCGTAGTTGAAAAGTATTTTTCGTATTATAACCATGTAATTTGTTCATATCATGTTATGTTAGATCATGATGCTTCATTGGTTCATGTTCAAGTGCATATTTTGGATAGGCATGAGAAATTATTTCATGGTAAAATCATCATTCTAGTTCAGGTTTTGTGGTAACATGGTCAGATTTAGGTGTATACTTGGGATCGGTATAATGTGAAGGTTGAGCAAAGGCATGAGCACTTTTGGGAAGTAGTGGCTCTATATATTTTTTGGAAGAAAAGTATAATGTTTTGGAGAATATATAAATCTTTTTTTGTCATATAAAACCATGAATTATGTATTTTTATGAATGTAATGTTTTTGGGGAATTTATGGGAGAGATTTTAAGGGTTTTGGGACGATTCAAGAGCTTTTTTAGGGGTGAATGGTTTGAGAATAGTCAGTTTAAACTATGTAACAACCCTAGCTAACTCTGAAACATGAAATTGTTGGATTCAAATGGTTGTTTCAAGGTTTTCCTAGCTATGCAAGGAAACTGGGTGGGACACCCTTTGGAAAGTAGAAATAGCATGGTTAGCGCATGGTTTTTCTAATTGTATGAGATAACTGTGTACGACATTAAAAGTGTCCATTTGTAAAATGGTCTAGTCCAGATTTAACCTAAAACACCCTTTAAATATAATAAATCAAACCTAACTCTATATTTCATGTTCTGAAGGATAAAGAGGCCTTTATCACTTATTTTGGGAGCAAATTGACGGGTTTCAAGGTTCATTGAAGGATATTCTTCACCAGTAAATCTCTTATCATGTTTTGTTCTTTGTTTTCCTTAGATATAGTTCTCCCACTCTCAGTTTTTTAGATCTACATCTATCTAATGTAGATATAGGGGTTTTATTTCCAAAAATAATGATATTTGGCCTTGTTTATGTTATAAGAAGATATTTAAGTCGGTTTTGAGGAGTTTTCACCCAGATTTGTGGTGCAGTTTCTCATTGGTCTATTTAACTCATATCATAAGGTAGTTTGATTCACTACCATCTACATTGATATAGAACTTTAAGGCTTAGTTTCAAATTAAATGGTTTTTTGGGGAATTGATTGTTCTTCGATGTGTGATTCTTGGTGGAACCCCATTTTGTGATGATTTGGAATTTTTTTTGGAACAAGGGTTATCATTACAAAAAGAAATTTATCGTTGATTTTAAAATTAATATTTCAAATTTAGTTTAATTATTTATTAATCGAAAATGTTTTATGTAAAATGTTTTCAGTAAAAAAGTTGTTTTATTGAGATTCAATTTGGCATGGAAATTTTTGGTTAGGGTGGTTTGGTGTATATCTTTTGATATGAGTAGAAAATTTTTTATTGACATTTTGTGGTTTTTTTAAATAATGTTGTATTGTTTTTGGATAAATTTTTAGTCATGGATGGATAGTGTATGTGAAGAACCACCATTAAAGAAGTTGGCGTGAAGTACCACTAAAAAAGGGGATGAAAATGGATGTAAAATTCCACCGTCTATGGTAACACTGGTCTTGTGTGTGTGTGTGTGAGGAATGGGAAATTTTTTTTTAGGATATGAGTGTGGCCATGATCAATGGATTGGATTTTGGAAATGTGAAATTTATAATGACATGTTTGGTTTCATTCCTTGGATATGTGTTGATTTGGGCGATTTTCTTAGGGTAGTGATTTTTTTGGATAATTTCTAACTATGGAATTGATTTAATTCCTTAATATAATCCATTTTATATACATTTTTCTAACATGTTCTATCCTAAGGGAGTGTTTATGGAATTCTATTTTGGAAAAACAACTATGTATTATTACATACCCTCTACTAGGGAACAATGGTGCTTTAACATATGTTGTAATCTTGGACATAGGTAATGGTAATGAATATCACATCCTTAGTGGTTCATTGTGATATTTTACCTTAATTGTGGTTCTTGGATAAGGAATCTTGTTTGGGGCAGTAGAGTTATGTCATTCTAGCTTTCGGTATTGTTTTTTAGTCTTCCGATTGGTACTCTGATTATGGATTCCTGATGTTTTGTGGTAGTGGTCCTTTGATTTTGTTGAATTTTGAATCATTGTTCACATGTTCATATATATCTGGTTTCATATGTAAGAATTTTTTGTTCGTGATTACTATAAGGTAAAATCATTCCCAAAATTTTCCTGAAGCCCTTGCCTTTTATTTCTAGTCTTTGGAACCATGGGGCGTCGCATAAGGATGACTAGCATTCCAACACCATCTTAAGGAAATTAAATGTTGTGAGATGTTACATAATGATTAAAATGAAACATTCTATTTATAATAATATATTAAATTTAATCTGAATTAAAAAAAATCATTATTTTTGTATATGTTTATATTTATGCTAAAAAACATGGATTTCAGTAAAATATTTTTAAGGGAATATTATTTATCAATTTTAATTAATTAAAGTAAACCATAGTTGAAAAATATTTAAATTAAATTTATATTATATATATATATATCATTTGAAATAAAAATTATATAATGATTATTTCTAGTCATGGAGTTATATTATTATCACATAATATAAAAAATATGCATTTCTGGGAAAACATAATTTCAACACATTCTTTGGGATTAATTTTAAATTTAATTATATCATATATATATATATATAATGAATTATATAAATTGGATTCCATATTTTGAAATATAATTATTATTATTAGTTAATGTCTTCAAAATAATTTTTCTCAAAATGAATAGTAAAAATAAGATGAATTCATTCACGAGGTTATGGTTAAAATGGGTTTTTACACAATACAGTATATTGTGAAGAAAACAATTTTACAAACTCGTAATATTTTCATTTTGAAAAATATAATTTTTATTTTTATAAAATGGTAAAAATTACAAAATTATTCTAATTTTATTTTTAGGCATAAAGGGTAAATTACCCTGATAAAAACTAGTTAAAATGGTGGAAATCTAAAATGATAAACGTATTTACCCATAATGATAATGGTTTTATCATTATTAAAACATTTTTTTCTTTTATTGGATATTTTTTAGACATTATCTTTACATCAATCATTTTTTAAAAAAATATAGAGGTACTTTTCCTAAGAGTGTATTCCCATTTATGAATAGTTTTAGTTATTTACAAAAATAATCATCCATGTCTTTTTTTAAATATAACTTCCACTCCTCATTCATGAATATATAAAAGTAATTTTTATCTAGTAACATCAAATGTCTATTCCATAAATCTATAAACAGGTCCTCTATGACATTTTTTTAATTAGAAAAACTTCATATGGAGGCTTTTGGTGAAAACAAAAATCAATTTTTCCCAATCAGAGAAATATGTCCTAAACTATATTTTTTTCATTTTTCTTCTTCCATCTATATAAAATATTATTTATGAATGATGATATAATAACTTATATATATCCCATATACCATGTTTTTATTTTGTTAATGGAATAAAATAAATAATTCTTATATCGCATCAAATGGGAAACAAAACCATCACATTTTTTATAGCAAGCTATCTCATTGTGTACCGATGTAATTTGTTTTCCATCAACCCCACTCATTATATTTTTTTAAGATATATTTAAGGTATATTAATTATATTAATTAAATATTCAATTATTTGGATAATTAATATGGCCTATATTTTCCTTCCATTCTATTCATATAAAAATAACAACATTTTTTGTGTGTACATGTCGATTTCCACCTCTAAAAAGGGATGTTATTCATTTTATATTACCACATCCATTGGATTTAATATATATGTTTAATTAAATAAATCATGAGATATTTATGATATATATTTCTTTATGGAATTTTATATTAACCATTATCTTCATTCCATTATGATTGATGACAAATTGAAACATTACTCATACATACTTACAATCTACTGTCGTCATGATTGTAATGAAATTCATTTTTCACAACCTAATTTCATGGTTGAGTCTAAAAGTATAATTGAAGTAAAAATATTATAATTAGTTCATGATTACTTTTACATATATGATGAAATAATGATATCATTGACAACTAACATCCTACTGAATTCATATTTGGACCTATGTGATGAGTATCATCAAAACATCCACAATAAAATTAATTTATAATGTAATTTAATATGATATGATAAAAAAAAGAAATAATAATGATGATAAACATAAAATATATTAATTTGGTAAATAATTATCACAATTTTATTATAATAAAAGATAAGGAACATATGTGACGAATCAGACTCAAGACAAGGGATCACACTCTAAACCACTCTTTTTATAATGTTATATTTTTTTACTCTCTAACTCACATTTTCTCCGTATTTAAAGATTTTAATGCTTAAAAATATTTATATATTTATCTCACCTCTTTACATAACTTTTTACCCATTATATTAAGAGTGTAATACATTCAATTTATTCATTTCTCAAATTTTTTCATTATTAAATTTCATTCAATTATGATATAAGGGAAGATTATGTAACACATTTTCATTAAATGTGTACTTATTATGTTTATAATTTAAAATATACATCATTTTGGTTTTAAAAATAATCATGAACATGTTAAGAACTGAGTTTCTACATATAAATCTAATTGATTGAGTAAATTTGATGTCTCATGAGATGTTATGTAAGGGATTGGGGAGTAAACCTAATTCAATATGGGACTTCATTCACCATGTGATATTTTATAGGTAGATATCATTGAATCATGTTTATGATTGTCATAACCTCTTTATTTTAATGATAAAAATCATTTTTATTATATGTTGAATTAGAGGTGTGTTTTATGATAGCATTTTATCTTATTAGTAAATTTGATTAAAAAATTTTGATGTGTTAGAATGAGTCCCCTCCATAATTGAATAATCGTTACTTCAAAATTCATATCCTATAAATTTGAATTAACATTAAATTATATGAACTACCTCTATAATGAGACACCATTAGATGAGCTACAACTATACTAACTCACCGCTAGCTTGACATACTTCCAGATTCATTCACTATCAGATGAGCTACCACCAATTTGAGTCACAACCAACATGAGTTATCGTTAGATCAAATGAATCATTTCCATACATGACTCAATGATATACATGGCTCATTACTAAACCTGGCTCACCACCAAACATGAGTAGCCTTCTGACATGACTTACTTCAATCATAACGTACCTCTATACATGATTCACCATCATTATTTTTCCTAATTTAAATTAAATAATTCAAACAAATATATTAAACACCATACTTTATAGGGTTATGTTATGGATATTTTCAAAACCATTATAGCTCCACATTAAATTAAATGACAATGATTCATGAGAGAGATCCATAAAATCTGAAGGATTATTATTAAAAGGGTGAATGTAGTTATTTATATTCTCATAGGACTTCCTCGTGTATGTGGATAATGAAGTGTGGTGTGGTCATGATGTGTGTGACTTGTTGAATACTATAGAGATCCAAAAAATGAGAACCTACACACTCATACATTCTGAAATTCAATGGTATGTGAGTAAAACTCAGGGATGATTATAATAATTTCCATCAGAAATAAAATAGATCTTTGTGACACTCTTCTTTACTACATCATTCTGAGAGACTCTCTACATTCCCCACCAAGGTACATTTTTGGACACACAAGCTTCCAAAACACAACAGACTGGTCATCCATCTTATTTAAATATCATCTAATATCTTTTCTATATTTTCATTTAATATTATGCAATGTGTTTTTTTGTTTATTTATTATCACACACAATCTCATACACATGAACTGGACAATACATGATGTTGTATTCTATCTCTTTTTATTTTTTACCATTGGTGATTGGGGAAGACATCCTTGGGGAACTATGTTTTCTTTACATCACATGTATTATTGTGAAAGAGGCTTTGATACAAGATAGCTCATAGTGTGTTTCATTTATACCCTATCCAGGTTGTGGATCATATTATAGTTATATAATAATTATTGAATTGTATTACTTCCTAGTGGAGGTTATTATTTCATGACATGAGACTAAACCCCTTTTTTATTCCACTATGTGATTTTTTTGTCATCATTTGAAAGAATTTACATTATTTTATGACTATTTGAATAATATATACTTTTATAGTTCCTCTTAACTAGTTTTTTATAAGGATTTTTTTAGGTAAGTTAATATCAAAATTTAATTAATGTATTATATTATTTTAACTAAGCATGAATCTGGATTTGAGAAGTATTTTAACTCTCCAAACATATGTTAAACAACACTTTTTATTAACTAGTAAAGTATTTTTATATGTGGAGGATTTTATTTATGCTTTTTTTAATAGATATTTTTTTGGGAATTGAATTCACTCCCACCCAACTTGATTTACTCACTCTAAACAACGTTTAGTATCAAATTATTTTAAATATATTTCTGATGTTATTTTATTTATTTTGTGAAGATCTAAAATTTCTTTTAGTTCTATATTTAGTTATTTATGCATAATATAAAGTAATGTTCTACAAAAAATAGACATCCATTTTTAATGGAACAAATTATTGATAGTGAAAAATCAAGATGAAAATTAATATTGATATCATGGGTTTTGAATTTTTATCTAATATTTTGGAAAAATAAAAAACATTAAATAATAATATAAATACATGGGTTACTAAACCAAAACAAAAAATAATAATAACAATGAGCCTATGAATGTTTTTTACATTCCACTGGGTGATAAAGAATTAAATATAATATCTTCATGTCAAATGTATTTTGAAATTTGGGACTCTTTAGATGTTTCTCATGAAGGAAAAACTAATTTTATATAAATAAATATAAATACTCATTATTATTAATATGATACATTTAAGATGAAAACAAATAAGATGGTTTTTGAAATGTATCTTAGGTGACATGATACTATGCACAAAATGAACACTTTGGGGTATCGTGTTTCTGATAATGTTTTTGTGTTGTTCCTATTAAGGTGCTTAGTAGAAATATCAAGTGTACCCCCACTATAAATTATAGAATCATGTGATATTTATAATATATGTGTTATGGAAAAGAATAGAAATTAGAGATGCATGAGAAAGAAATCAAGGTAAAAATTTAAGACATTGATGAACCAAAAAGGTTGTATTCTTTCTTTTAATCCCTTTCCATAAAAAAAATATTTGAATGCTAGAACTAGAGGTTCAAGTGATGAATAATCGCCTATTGATATTAATGATTAGAATGCCCATATGAAATTATTATTTAATATTTTATACAAGAAGAAGAATATATTTTGGGTACCATTCTATAAAGCTAAATATTTATATATAGTAAATTCAAGGAAGGATATGAAGATAGATGAATCATCAACTCGAATAATTTTATATTAATGTAAATGGAAAGAGCATGTAAATATTTGTTGTCCATATATTAAATTTAAAAAATAATTATTATGATAAAGAAAAAACAAAAATAAAATTATTGATTGAAACATATACATCTTCTGAATAGAGTTCAAGTGATTCATACACAACCATATAAGAAAATAATAATAGAGATAACATGTGTTTTATGAAAACCACATCTGATTTATCCAATATTGTACCTACTTCTAATGAAAATATTTAAAATTATTATGGAGATGAAAGTATTGATGAAAATATGTGTAATGGAGATATGTTTGAAAAATTTAACATGTTAGGTGACACATTCATTAATCTTAAGGATATGTTAATTTTTTTAAGGAAATTACATTCTCTTCCTTCTAGTTTTAATTCTCACGTTACTATTGAAAATGATGAAAATTATCAATACTTAACAATGAAAAATGAATTAAAATTTGATAATAAGAAAATAAATAATTATTTATAAATATTTACAAATAGAATAAATAATCTTACAAAAATTCATTGAAAACATACATAACATAAGTACACTACTGGTATAGGGTACTTACCTAGATATAGGATATTCTATAAAAAAATTCATTCCTATATCCATTTTTCATATTATTTTTTATTCATATGGACCCAAAAAATTTATATATTTCTAAAAGTTTAATATATTCCTATAGGATACATGTTTTGAAAATAAGGGTTCCTGAATCTTTAATTACTAAAATTTCTGGACGCATAAAGATTTGGGTATCAAAATCATTTTTTGTGTAAAATTTGTTTTTTGGGGAACCTACTTGACTATCTCATCAAACAAAAAATTGTTCAAGAATAGTGTTAGTTCCAAACATATTACTAGAGATAACTGAACCACCATGAACTTTATTGATGTTGATGGTGGAAATGTCGCTATTTTTTATAATGGTAAATAAAAAATAATTGGAGTTGTCAACGAGATAATTTAAAATATTATGTTAAGTTTAAAAGTATTATTTATAGATTTCATGATGAAAAATATTCTTAGAAACTATTAGTTATGTGATGGTTCTTTTTGGTGAAATTTTAAAATGATGATTGAAATGATTTGGATTCTAAAAATTATTGTGTTTTACTGCATTATAAAATGATAATGGTTATGTTGTTAATTTTGATTCTTTAATTTATCAAAATATATCTTCTATATGTGAAATTCATAAGGAATATTTTATTTGGAAAAGGAGACTTGGACAATGAAATATTCAATCACATACAACTCTCACTTGGAAATCATTAGTCAAGGATATACATAACCTAGAATTCATAATCGATAATTTTAGTAACCAATGTAAATAATAGATACAAAAAAAAAGATATCATTTAAATCAAAGATATATTTTTAAACATCTCAACCCTGAGAGTGGGATCAAATATATTTTCTAGGACCATATATTATTTCTAGATTAAATGAGAATCTTAATTTTTATGCTTGTGTAGATGAAATTTCAATGTATACATGGGTATTATTTCTACCTCATAACATTAAATATTTTTCTTAATTTACAGTGTATTCTAAATAATTATAAAATATTAGTGGACTCATGATTAATAACATATCAATATATCATTTATACAATTTTCAAAATCAATACATTTAATCTTTTTTCTCCCAAAATGAATATAATATTATTATTTATTTTCCTATGACCCCACACTCCAACAATGTTCTATAGAGGATAAATATAAAAATTGAAAAAAAAAATTATGAGATTATTTTTAATGTGGTTGTCCTCTCTATTTAATTTTTTAATAAAGATGTGAATTTGTCTACTATATATTTAATTGATTTTTTATTATACCTCTCATAAAGAAAACCCATTATGAATTATGGAATTGTATCATTATAATGGTTAATTATTATATTATTTTTGGTTGTAAAATATTTTTTCTTATTACTAAGGATAATCTTGATAAAACTTATTCCAAGAGTCGTAAAGGAATTTTCTAACATTATTTAATTACTAGTAAATAGTATAGACTGTTTAAGAATAGAATCAAGACCACAAAAAATACTAGTACAAGTAATGTTTGGTTAAAAACATCCTTATAAGACTAAACCCATTTAAAAACCTTGATTATTATTTTTGAACTAAAAATATTAATGTAAAAACCTACAGGAAATTATGCAATGAATGAAAAAAAAATCAACCAGTTCTAATGAATAACTCGAACATGAAAAATTAGATAGCCCTGATATAACCAATGCTTACCTTCATAGAGCTATTAAGACTGTTAAAGAGAATCCTATATATGATGTGGTTAGAGAGCAAGATATATATAGATAGAATCTATCATATCTTAGAAATCATATTAACATTAAGAATTATTATCACATCCTGAATCTAATAACATTAATGATGCAATTAATGATGAATTCTCGGTGATGGTAATGAACGATAAAATTAAAAAAAATAACTTAGTAACTTATAGATAGACCTACAAATACTCTCAATATTGGAAATAAATGGTGTTTTAGAAACAAGGTTGATAAGTTAGGTACCATAGTAAAAATAAATCCAGATTGGTTTCACAAGGATATAATCAAGAAGAAGGAATTAACTATAAGGTATCCGTTTTAGTAGTGGATTGAATTGAATCCATAAAATTATCACATTCCAATGAAAAAGATTTTATACTATAGCAAATGGATTTAAAAACTTCATTATCAAAACTTTACATAGTTGAGGATTTTCTTGTTTAAGAAGCCCCGATATGTCCAAATCCTCATTTTCAAAATATTGTTTTCAAATTAAGAACATGATTTATGTGTGTTAAAATTATCTCATAGAGATTTCTATGATAGTCTCAACTTTATTATACTTTCTAATTGTTTATAAAAAGGTATATATGATCCAACTCATTTTTTAGAAATAATTTAAGAAAATATTTTAGTATATTAAATCAATGTTGATGATTTTATATTCAGATCTTAGGAAAATTCTTTCTATTTTGATTTTTTAATGAATAACCAAAATGAATTTTAGACGAGTTTAATGGGTGAACATTAATTATTTATTAGGTTTAAAATTTATCAAAGTAAATATGGAATTATTTTATTCAAAATAACTACACTAGATATCATTTAAAACAATTTTTATTGGGTAGCAGTAAATGTAGATACACTCCCATGAGTACTACATATAATTTGGATCTTGATGAAGCTACAAATTTAGTGGATGAAACTAAATACATAGTTACGATTCATAGCATCCGATAGGTTACTAATACATGACCTGGTATTATGTTTAGTGTGTGTATGTGTGATCATTTTCTAGAAAATACTAAAGAGCAACATTTACTTTCTTTTAAAATTACATTCAAATACCTGAAATATAATACTAATTTTAGTCTATTCTGTCCTATATGATAATCATTTGACATAGTTAGTTATATTAATATTTATTTCGGAGGATATATGATATATAAAAAAACAACATTTGGATATTTTCACCTTGTCGTAGAGTCTACAATATCTCGGTTTATAATGAATAAATATTCCATTGCACCATCTACTACTGAAGTTAAATACATTTCTTTATGGAGTTACTATGCTCAGATGTTTTGGATGAAAAACATATTTCGGAAGTGTTGATATCAATTCATAATTTTTCATATAAATTGTGAAAAAACAAGTGAGATAAATATTTCTATGAATCTCAGGTCTTATTCTATATCAATCCATATTTATGTAACAATTATTTTTGAGTGAACATTTCTAAAATATTGATATACTCTTAAATTCATTTGATGTAAACATCATCTTTCTAATAATTTTACAAAACCATTTATTTTTTATGATTAAGATACATCAAAAATTAATTAATAATAATATATTTCATGTAGTTTTTAATGTTGGACTTGTCATGATTAAAGTCGTTATTGATGTGCAAAAATTTTATGAGTCACTGTTGGATGAGTTTCCATTTAAGAGTCACCATTTGATGATTCATCATTTATGAGTCACTGTTGGAGAGTCATTCTTAGTGATTTACCATTAGATAAGTCACCATTGTCCACTCACCATTGTGCATTCAACATTGGTGAGTTACCATTGATGAGTCATCATTGATGAGTCCCCATTGGCAAGTTGCCTTTGGCCATTCACCATTGGAGATTCATCATTAGTGATTCATCATTTGGGAGTAAAAATTAGTGAGTCACCATTGGTGAGTTACCATTGGTGAGGAAATATTGGAGAGTCATCGTTAATGAGTCACAACTGGAAAGTCACCAATGCTGAGTCGACATTGTTGAGTCACCTTTGGTGATTCCTCATTGTTCAGCCACTATTTTTCACACTCGAACCCGTGTATTTGAGTTATTTTATTATTTTCTTACATTTCAATAATTTTATTGTAGTTTGGGTTCAGAACCAGATTAATTTCATGAGTTATATTAAAAATTTATCTTTTCTGGTGTTAACGTCGTCAGGTGCACATGCAATGTGCGATTTGGAAGCTGTGTGGCTTCCCCTAGGCAACTGCGCGACCGTCCTCTTTCAGAAAATGATAATAAATAAATTTTTGTATTTAAAACAATCATTAATAGTTGTCATTTAAAATATATATTGTTGTTAAATATTTTATTATGATTAAAATTAATGAATACACCTATTATTTTCAACTTTATAACTATTATTATTACTATCATATTCGAATTTTATTTATTATTTTTTATTCCCTATTTTTGGTTTTTGGAATTTTGTTTTTGTTCCTCTCTCACTCCAATTAGCATGCCCCTACTACCCCCTCTGTGTGTGTGTGTCGTGAGAGGCCCCACAAACACCGCTCCTCCTCTACAGAAAAGAACCCCAGGACCCTAACCGCCTCCCCGTTGAGCGCCATGCCACTGGCCTCATGGATTCCTTCTATTGTGGCAACTGGGGACATGTCTCCCGGTCACTCCCCATCACACATTTGTTGTTGGCCTCTCGTCTAGCCTCCTTTGACCTCCCACTCTGAGTGGCACAACCCCTTGACCCTCCTTCTCACTACGGGAACACCCCCCCCCCCTTCGTCAACCCACCACCGTCTGCATGATCCTCCTCCGAACAATGCCCCTTCTGGTGAGTTTCCATCCACAAACCACCACTGAAAACCCTTTTCTGGCATGTTCCCCTTCCTAATTATTTTTTTGGAGCATCCCTTTGTGTGATTTTGGTTTGACCAAACCCTAGGAGGGAGTGAATCTGATTTTGGTTTCATTTTATTTGAAGGGGGTCTGCGACATGTCTCTCTAGACCCCTTGATGGGAGTTTTGATATTCACCATTGAAGGTGAGGTGTTTCAAATCATTCCAGGTTGCCACTTCCATTGGAGGTGAGGGTTTTTCCCCACCACTTTTGTTTCTCATACTTTAATTTAGGGGTTTTTTATGTTCTTTGAGTTCTTTGTTCATAATTTGTAGGGAATTCGACCTTACCTCATGGTTTTGGATGCACATCGTATCGTTTCATCTTGGTTTCAAGGTAGGCTCTCTCCTTGCACTTATATTTTTAATTCAAGATTCACTGCATCATGATACTTTTACTTTCTTTACATTCTGAATATCATCGATGGATTCATCAAATAATTAAATATCATTTTACATGATAGTATATCCCAAGTGTTGTGTTGAAATGCATTTTTTTATTATAATCGGGTACATTGCATGTATGATCGATTATTTAATGACAATTATCACATGATTAGTGATATTTTCAACATGGTTTGAGAACTGAAATAATTTTATGGCATGAAAATGGTGCTTATATTTTGTTCTGTATTAAATAGAAACTATTTTTTCAAATATTTCATGACACATGAACTTTTTAATATTTGTAAAATTTTTTATTGGATTTTATGGGTTAAGTGTGATTTTAAAAAAATAACTAATTGGGATTTATAAATTTTGATGAATCATGCAATGAGATGTTTTGTGATTCCTTACATGGTTTCTGAAACAATTTGGGATATATAAATTAATTTTTTCAGTTTTCAAGGTGTTTTGGTTCGTCTGGACCCATTTATAAAAAAAGAATGTGTATATTGATAAATGTGTTTTTTAATAATGTTTTAATTGGATTCAATTAAAATAAGGAAAAAAATTTTTCTTATAAACCAGTTTTAGGTGAAATGTTAAATTGTGGAAAGGATGAAATTTTCATGAAGAGTGGGTTTGTTTTTATAATGAGACAGAAAATATTTGTAGAATGATTATAAATGTTTCTGAGTTGAAATGGGGTTCTTAAAACCACTTTTCAAAAGTGTTTTCATTTTGATATAAGGGTTTGTCTATAAATGATTAAGGGCATGTCTGGCCATTTTGGGAAATTAGTGAAAAGTGTTCAATATGAAAATCCTTGTTGGGTGTTTCACATGCCTCGATTTCATGAAATGGGTGAGAGGCCCTTGTTGGTGGATTCTTGGGATCCATTGTTAGTGTTTTCCATTAGGAACCATTTATAATTGTTTTATTTTGAGGCATGATAATAGTCTGAGGGGAGACTCTGGGCGAGCCTTGTTGTGCATTATTTTTATATAGACTGTGATAGGATTCTCGGCTAGTATCAGTTGGCTCACCACCTTTTAAATACTTGAGACATGGGATTCTGGCATATTAAAGGAATATTCTGAGTATGATTTCCATAGTATTTGGTTATGGTACTAACAAGTGGCCGATAGTAGGTGGATGTATTGGGTTTATCTCTATGTGATACTTCCCTCAGCCTTCATGAGAAAGGATGGCTGAGTGTTTTGAGAATTTTCATTTCATTGTATGTCACATGTCAATAAGGATGAGGTATCATGTTTTAGAGTCTTATGGATTATTCTCAATCTCACGGGTCTGCCTATTTCTATTAGCTCTTAGATATTTTAAACTATTGTTTAGATACTTGTTTACCTATTTAAATTTCCTATCCTATATGACTACCTTGGAACCCTTATGTGGTTTTTTCATTTAAATTAATGTTTTGGTTTCCCAACCCCTATGAAATTTTTTGAAAAAAGAAAATGTCCTTCCAACTATTAGTTCTAGTTTTAAATGAAATCATTACATTCCCTTTGAAATAGTAGGTAACTCTTATGGTTAGAATCAAGTTTTTCAAATGATCAAGGGAAATTGATTATACATTTTTTTTAAGTAATTATTTTAGAAATACATACATTAATATATTGTAGTTCAATTATGAAATGGTGTTTCATTTATTTTAGAGGTATTGAAATGGGGAACAGATGTCTGGCTAGCCTACTGAGTTTTAATACTCACACCTACAGTTCTTTTATATTTTTTGTTCTTCTGCAGGATCCAAATATGGTGCACTCGCCAAGGGAGATTCTTGATCATTGGGTTAGGGAGTGCCCTATGGGGTCAAACAGAGATAGTGTTTTCCCATTCAGTTTTTTTATCAACATAAGTTCATGTAAAGTCATTTTTATGGATATTTATTTTGATTTTATCATCATTATTTCCACTACAGTTATTTATTTTTAAATGGGAAAATCATTCCCTTTTTCAATCTATTGATGCCGTGATGCTTATTGCCAGCCCTAGAGGTTCGGGAATGCCTCTCAGTCCTTACCACGGATTGAATCAGGTGACTTATTTAGGTTCTACCCAATTTGGATCATGAAAAAATTATATTAGGGAAGGTCGTCTCTTACTAGACCTCGTTTTTCAGAGCAGCCTTTGTTATTTAAAAATGTCAAGGTAGAAGGTTTAGGACTGTCGGGAATCGAGGGGTTGGTTGTGTAATATCATCACAAACTATAGATCATTCATATTCTAAGGATTCCATGGAATGTCTACTTTAATTAGTTTCATTGGGTTTTTAGGGAATTTTTATTCAATTGGGATTCAGCAAAGGGAGTTGAGATAATAGTCCATGTGATCCCACACGGCCTAGAAAGCCATGTGGTTCTCATGGCATGATCCTAAAAATATCTATGTGTTAGTGGAATGTTTGTATTATGTCCACCAATCATATCTTCATGTCACCCACTAATACTAGTTCACTTTTTGAGTTTTTTGGGTCTCCTCTAACTTCTGCATGTTGTTTGAATCAGAAAAAAATTGGTTTCTAAAAAAATTGCTATATGAAATGACATTTTTATTTTTTTAATTTTTGTAAAATAAATGGGATGTTTGATTTATTTTTAGAAAATGAATTTATTTTGTTTTGGTCTTCATGGCGTTCTTATAAGAGCTCACAAATATATATGTATGTTGGAATATGAACAGATGTCTATTATGTTGGACAGATGCTTGGGGTGGTACATAAACATGCATGTTATTAAGACTCTAAAGAATACCAATATAGAGGGTATAACCCACAAATCATGTTTAAATTTTAATATAATTTTTTAATGGAGTGTATTTATGTTGTAAAATATTTCTGTGTCTATATCTTGTCATCTATGAAATGTTAGATCATGAGGATTTCTTTTATTGAGATGACCTTGATTGGGTTTTTGACATTTTAGGTTCAGTGGTTGTCCCCTTGAAGAATCGATGGGTGATCATAGTGTGGTTAATCAACCTCAAGATTTTATGATTGAGTTTTGGAAGCTAGATCCACATCTCTTTGATGGTCACATAGACCCTTCTATAGCAGAGGAGTGGATGAGAATGATCAAAATGGACTTCAAAATCATTGGGTTTCCTGAGTCTTTGAATGTCAAGTTTGAAACCATCATGCTTGAAGGTTTTCCATAGATTTGGTGGAAGTAAGTGTCTCAGAATTATCCCTGTCAAGATATGACATAGAAGTTTTTCAAATCTTTGTTCATTCGTCAGTACTTCTCTGATAAAGGAAGATTGGGAATGGGGATGAGGATGTGTTGTCTGTAGCAGGGTTATTGATCTGTGTGGGAGTATTTCTAGTGCTTTGGGGAGCTAGTCACTTATAAATCAGGGTATTTTATAGATGACTCCATTAAGGCCCACCATTTCAATGCAGGCCTCTATCTTGATCTCTAATTGAAGGTTTCAACATATAACCTAACATTGTTTTTCGATGTACTGAGGCAATCCCTTCATGTTGATGTTGTGTTGGCAGGAGTGAATGGGGTTGTCCTCCCCCCTTCAATTCTTTGGAGTGATAATGATACTTCCAACAATATGATGAGTAAGTGATAGAAAGTGGATGGAGAATGTCATGGAATCAAAAGGCCTCAAGATCTTTAATAAACCTCTTCATAGCAAGAGATCCTCATGTGTTATTATTGTGGAAATCTGGGTCACAATAGGACATCTTCCCCATGTGCTACTAATCCCTATCAAGCATGTGGACGTTTGGGTCACTTACATTGATTATATAGAGGCATATCTAGAATGCATCAGAGAGGAAGTTCTCTGAGGTGATTTTTTGTTGGTTTTTGGTTTAATGGTTCTTGTGTATGTTCTTTTATAGTGTAAGTGATCACTTATCATTGTATTTGTACTAATCTTGTGTGGGGTTTTGAAATGTATGGGAATGTCGTGGGTCTTTTAGTGAACTCTATTTTTTAATGCCAATGTGTTTTTCATTTAAAAATTCATTCCTTTCATTATAAAATCAAATGGTGTATTTTTCTTATTTAGAATATCAAAATCTGCATGTGAGGCCGAAGATGATTTATCCATGAGAGAATTATCCAAAAGGAATTGTAGGGAAGCCGACGTTTAGTCAGGAACCCTTGGAGGTTTAAGGAGTTTCGTAACGGTTGTTCCTCTTTTGTTATGGTGAGACAGTTTTAGCATTTCTATTGTGTATTCTCTATGGTTGTAAATTTCATTCGGTCGAAAACAGTATGACGGACTTATCCCTCATTCAATGTTAGTAATTGTTCTTTATTGGACGCAAGTTTCTGGTCAACATCCTTTTATGGAACGCCCATGTGAATCTGGTGAGGTCTTGGTTTTTATTCTTCCTTAGGTTAAAAGTGAGTTGGTGGTTTAAATGTTCTTTATGTACATATTTTATATGGGGTATGGCTTGATTCAGGGAAATATTAGATTTATATTTTCAGGCTTTTAGGATAGTTCTATATGGTGGGAAGACCCCATGTGATACTCTTTCGGTTTTCTCTTATGTTGTTATAGGATTCTAGTTAAATTCTTATGGTGGGGATTATATTAATGCCTCCACTATCCTCATGATCTGTTTCAGGAAATGAGGTTATGTCTCATTGGTGGTCAATGGAATATCTTTTGATTAAGTGGTTTGATCGAGTTTATGTGGAATCCATAGGGGTTGATCGATTGGTTGGATAGTGTTGTGGATTTTTGGGGGCGGAAAGCATTATGGTGGGGAGAATTGCCACACCCTGACTGGTGTATTTTGGTTATTTTATTATTTTCATACCGTTAAAAAATTTTCTTGGGGCTCGAGTTCAGTCCCGGAATAATTTCATTGAGTTATATTAAAAATTGAACTTTTTGGTGTTGACATTGTCAGGCGCTTGGGAAGAGTGCAATTTGGAAGCTGTGTTCCTTTTCCCACGAAACTGCGTGACCATCCACTTTCGGAAAATGAATATACATAAAATTTTAATTAAAACAACCATAAATCATTGTCATTTAAAATTACTATTGTTGTTATAGATTTTATTTTCATTAATATTAATAAATATATCTATTATATTCATTTTATTTTTATTATTATTGTTATTAAAATTATTTTGATATTATAATTTTAGTTATTAATATTTTTTCTCTTTTTTTAGGGTTATGATGTTTTTTTGGTTCATTTCACTCTCCTATTAGTACATCCTCTTTCTGTGTGCGGCGTGAGAGGCCCCTTGGACAATGCCTCCTCCTCTACATTGATGAACCACTAGACCCTGACCGCCTCCCCATCACGCGCCATGCCACTGGCCTCCCTATTTCCTTCCATCATGGCAACCCAGACCATATATCCTGACCACCTCCCTATCGCGGGTCGTGCTGCCAGCTTCCCAGCCAGTCCCCTCTAACCTCTTTCTCCCAATGGCACATCCCCTCATACCTCCTGCTCACCAGCAACCCACCCCCACCCCCCTCGATAGACCCACATCTAACTGCACAGTCCTCCTCTGACCAGCACCCCTTTTGAGGAGCTTCCATCCACCGACCACCTCCGACAACACTCTTTCATGGTGTTCCCCCTTCCTCCACTTATTTTGGTGATTTTAATTTTCGATTTTTTGGTTTGACCAAACCCTAGTAATGGGTTTACCAGATTTTTTTGTTTTATCTTTAAGGGGGTGTGCAACATGCCTCTATGGACCCGTTGTGGGGAGTATTAGTGTTCACCATCGCAGGAGATGTGTTTCAACTCATTCTGGGTTGCCTCCATCATTTTAGGTGATGGATTTCTCCCCACTTCTTTTTTCCATACATTAATTGGGGTTTTTGTATGTATTTTGAGTCCTTAGTTCTTAATATTTAGGTCATTGGACCTTACGGCATGTCTTCAGACGCACGTCATTTTGGTTCATCTTGGTATCGAGGTAAGGATTCCCCATGAAATTATATTTTTTAATTTAGATTCATTGCTTCTTGAAATTTTAACTTCTGGACATTCTAAATATCATCGATGGATTCTTTGAATAATTATATAGAGTGTAAAATTATATTCTATCCAATACGGTGAGTTATATTATACTCCATCGAAGGCATGGTGTTTCAAATCATTCCAGGTTTCCTCCATCATTTGTGGTAAGGATTTTCTGCCCGCCGCTTGGATTATCATACTTTAATTGGGTTTTTTGTATGTGTTTTGAGTCCTTGGTTAAAAATATCTAGGGACATGGACCTTACCACGGGGATTCGAACGTCCATCGTTTTGTTTCAACTGGGTAACAAGGTAATATTTCCCCATGAAATTATCTTTTAAATTTATGATTCATTACTTCATGAAATTTTTACCTTACATACATTCTTAATATCATCGATGGATTCTATGAATAATTATATAGCATGTAAAATGATATTCTATCCAATTTTTTGTATTGAATTGAACTATTTTATAAAACGAAGTCACATTGCATGTTTGATAAATTATTTATTGACAATACAAACATGATTCATGTTATTTTAAACAATTTTCAATAATTGAAATAATGATTAAGCATGAAAATGGTGTTCATCTTTTGCATTGTATTAAATAGAAACAGTTTTGGTAAATATTTCATGACTTGTAAACTCTTTTATATTAGTAAAATGCCCAGTTTTTTTTATAGGTTAAGTGTGATTTAAAAAATCACTACTTATGATTTATAAATATGGAGGCATCATGTGAAATGTTTTTTTGTGATTCCTTACAAGGTTTCTGAAATGGTTTGGGAGTTATAATGTAATGAGATTCAGTTTTCATGGTGTTTTGGTGTGATTTAAGCCCTTTAAAAAATCATGTTTATATTGATGAATGTGTTGTTTTAACAATTTTTTTAATGGTTTCAATTAAAAAGAAGAATAGTTTGGGTTTTATACTAGTTTGAGGTAAAATGTTAAATTGTGACATGGATGACATTTTTCCGTAAAGTGGGATTGATTTGACTTTCAGAAGGAAATTATTTGAAGAATGGTTATAAATGTTTTTGAGTAGAAATGATTTGCTTAAAACCACTTTTGAAAAGTTTTGTCATTTTGAGATAAAAGTTTTTTTGGTGAATGTTCAAGGGCTCCTTTGTCCATTTCATGAAATTATATAAAAGGGTTCATTATGAAAACCATTGTTCAGTGTTTCCTATTGCTTGGTTATATGCAATGGGTGCAAGGTCCTATTGGGGGTTTATCGGGGTCCATTATTAGGGTTATCCATTTGGAACCCTTTATAAATGTTTTATTTTCAGGTATGAGTACGGTCTGAAGGGATACTTAGGGTCAGACCTGTTGTGCATTATTATTATAAAAATTGTGATTGGATTACCGGATGGCATCAGTTGGCTTACCCACTTTTAAAATACTTGATACATGGGAATCTGGCATACTGAGAGAATATTTGGAGAATGATTTTTTCACTGGTATGTTATTGTATTGACCAGTGCCAATTGTAGGTGGATGTATTTGGTTAATTGCAATGGTATTTTTCCCTTGTCCCACCTGAGAACGGATGGCTGATCATTTTGAAAATTTTGATTTCATCATGTGTGACATGTAAATGAGAATGAAATTTCATGTATTGGTGTATTCTGGATTATTTTTGTTCTCTTGGTTTCACATATGTCTAGTGGATTTTAGCTATCTGAAACTGTTGTTTAGATACTTGTATACCTATTTACATTTCCGTTTCTATATGAATGGATTAGTACTCTTGTGTGGTCTTTTTCATGGAATTTAATTTTTTGGTTTCCTAACCCCTAAGAAAATGTTTTTCAAAATAAAATGTGTTTCATACTCTTAGTGTAACACCATAAGCTTCCACGGTACGCTTCTCTTTGGATAATGCAGTAGCGTGTGTTGTACGCAACTTCGAGTTCTAACACACCAAAACCAATAAAACTAGCCGTTATGAATAGTAATACCCACTTATTGAAATTTTATAAATTTTATCTTTCAAAATGGACTTCATTTTTGGATTTGGAATATCGAAATTAGCTTAGGGTAAATTTTTGGTATTTTTCTGAAAACATTCAATTTTCGATGAATAATGAAATACATAGAGTCATAGTTTAAAAAAAATTATTTAAATAATTATTTATTTTATTTTAATTTAATTTAGGTCTAAATAGACACATAATACCTAGATAAGTTCAATGTAATTCATTGAAGTCAATTTATAATAACATTAGATATATAAAAATTTTATAGAACCACCTCCTATGAGAATTTGAAAATTTACATAAAACATAATTTGACCACTTCTGGGAGTTGAATTTCTAGAATCTGAGAGACACAGTTAATATCATGGAGTAAAATGTGGTTCAATAAGATAAAAATAATTTTTGGTGAGTAGTAACTTTTTTACTTTTATTTACCACGGTTAAAAGTAAATAGGGTAATTAAGGGTCAAAATGATATTATTATTACCATAAAAAATGTCCTAATTCTATTGGATACATATAATTCAAACAAAAACAACCTTAGGAATAAAATTTGAATCTCTTTGGTCAACTTGGATTACATTGAGACACTTATTATTATTTAATTCAATGAAGAGTTAAAAGAGTTAAAATCAATGTTTAATAACTAAAACATTTTTATTATAGGGTTAAACATAAGATAAATTAGACTATAAATTATCATTAGAAAGCTAAAAACATTTCCTATATAACAGTATTTTATTTATATTTTTTAGATATTAAATAAATTTAATTTATTTATGACACAATGATGATGCAGTAATTACCTAATTAATGAAAAATAAAAATAATTGATATTATAAATATCCAAATAAATTTAATATGATGCTTTTTATGAATTACAATAATTTTATAGGCTAATATGACAAATTATGGTTGGTTAGATGAATTGTTTTTGAAGCAATAATGCTTTTATGAATTTTGCAAAAACAAAATACCAAATAGTTTCAAAATTGACATAATAGAGTTTTTGAAACAAATATTATATTATTAATTGATATTCTATTAATAAATATCTAAGTCTTGGATGAAAGACTTATATAATGATATGTGTATCATTAATGAAACATTTGGGGGTTTCTTGTAAGTATATAGTATGTTTATTAACCATATAATATAAAAATACAATGAGACAAGGTAAATGTCAAACTATTTAACTAAGAGTTAAATCTAAAAGACAAAGACAATATAGTGACCTAAACCTATCTAAAACCTATTGGATGAGTGATTTTTGAATCATCCCCACCTTAGTCTTATAAATAATCCACTTTGGTTCCTTTATAAAAAGAAAATGATTTTATTATAAAATAATATTTCTTGCTTTGACTGTGGTGCCCCTCACCCCTCTTATAAAAGGGCACTCCCCCTTCTCTCTAATTCACACCTTCAAGGCCTTTTGGCTCAGACAACCTCTTCCCAAATACCATCTCAACTATCCTAACTTCATCCTAGAGGCCTTCCTTTAGTCAGAAATCCAACCTTGGAATCCTTTTGATCAAATCTAAAGGAAGAACCCGAAGAAGAGGTAATTATCTCACCACCTCTTTCAAGTTCCGTTCTTCTTCCACTTCCTATTTCTTTGTTGTTTCTATTCTAAAAAAACACATCCAGTATCTTCTATATAAGGTGATGTTATTATAAAATTTTACAATAATATTCATTATTCTATCCATCCTTTGAATGACATGTCACCATACGTGCGTACATACGGCTTACCGTCTCCACGTCGTGGTGTAATTGTTATTTAATACTTTATTATTTGGATGGGTATAATAATGACATGTAATTGACACAAATAATAAATATAACCTGATAATTATTCTTTATATATGATATACCATCCAATTATATATTATTTTAATAACAAATAATGATATTGTCGCTCGTACATAGGTACGGTTTACCGTCTCCACGAACGCGATGAGATTCATTCCCCATCGTATCCATTCAGGAATAATTTTCATATGATGATTAAAAATAATGTTTAATGGCTTGATATCATTATAGATTTTAATAATATACAACCTATTAATAAAAAACATGTCTTATGTTAAAAAACTTATAAAATATAATGAGTAAGTGAACACTCGAAACAGCGATAATACTAAAATATTATTAACAAAGAAATGTTAGAAGATCATATATGTTATCATATTTATATGTTTCATGTATAATTTAATAACAATGATATAACTATTATATAGGAGGTTAAACTACCCTAGACTAAGTAAAAGTACAAGTTAAGGGTTTATTTCACAATCTCTTCATTATCAGAGGTTGTTTATACGTAATTATCTATTGGGACCTCTTTATCATCCACATTCATGTTTCTTAAAAATGTATTTCAAAACATTCTTAATAATTTATTGACTATGGGATAATTTCATTTATACCCTTGTTTGACGTTTTATAATATGTTTATAAAGGAGTCATTCCATCGGTTTCCAAACAGGGTCCTTTTTATCCTTTTCAAAAAAATTAAGGTTAGAATGTCTTTTTTAACTTATACGGTGGGTGCGGCTATTTTCCATTGTTATAAAATTGTCAAAGCTTCTGTTAAAATATTATAAGAATATTTTCAAAGTAAATTTTTTCTTTTATAATTATGAGACTTTTAAATGATTTCAAGAAAAGAGATATTTCTCTCAAATATTTTTGATTTCATTTATGTCAACATCCTTTGATGGATTTTATGATTATTTGAGTTTGATTTATTTTGATACAAAACATCCATATTGTTTTCAAGGTTTTGTGATATGTTTGACTGTGGATGTGTTATTTTTATAAAATTCATGGTTTGTGGAGAATGTATTGAAATTTTTTATGCTATCTTTAATACGAAAGTTTGTGTTATTTTTAATCCTATTCATATGAGGAATGTATTGGACTTAGTAAGTGAAGGGTGGAGCCCACTATAGCTTCTCAATGCATCGGTAGGTCTCATAAGACAAACTAGTGTCTTGGCACAACGCCTTAATAAAATCTTATTTTTAGTCTTGGCATAAGGGCTTGACTATGTGGTTATGAATGTTTGGAATTATGAATTCCATCCTTATAAAATCTATTATTGATATTGCATGTGATTATTCGACAAGTATAATATCCATGTGAATAAATAATGGAATTATTTCATTTTATTTTCCCCATGTTATGATGAAGTTCAAGATTTAAAGGCCTTTGTTTTAGTTATACATTTTCCTTAAATTTTTATGATTATTTATGAAAGTTTCCGCTATATTGTTATCCTTACTGAGCATCTGAGTTCACCTCTTTTTATGTTTCATTTTTCCCAGGATGTGAAGAAGTATATTATGGCTGACCTGCAGGGATTTTCTGAGGGGATATGAGTGTAGACTATGGATACTATGTTGTTGAAGTTTTATATATTATGATGTAATGAAAAGCTTATAAATGTATCTAGTGTTTCCAAGGCTACTAAACAAATCGGTCTTTCGAGACTTGATCTTCTGTGATCATGACAATGTAATGTTATAATGTATAGACTCTAGGTAACCGTGGTTGGGGCATTACAGTTGGTATCATAGGATGTTTAGTACAAACCATGGAAGCTAGATTTAGATAAACTCTGATTAGAGCACATAGCCCTAAGATAGACTTTGAGGATTAGTATAGAAGAACTTTCTAGAATTTTGGTAATGTAAAGATTTTTGAGTTTTCTGAGCAATACATCCCTGTCTAGATACGAGCAGGTAGAGGTGGTTCTGGAACATATGTACCTAGGGGTAAAACCCAAAAACACCACTTTGATCTTGACTCGAACGGGAACTGGTGCACTACAACGGGCCTTGTTGCACTATTGGTTACGACACTCCTGGGGGATATGCTTAGGATAATTCTCATTTTCTGTACAAACCATTATAAAGGGTTTATGAGTATATACTTCCTCAATGAAAACATTTTTCTGATTATGGATTGTATCTATAAACTGTTCAATTTATGTTAAGTGTTTTTCAAGTTTGGAATTATGTATTTCAATTCATATACTAATCTAGTTTATGTCATTATTTAGAAATGGAGCCTAGTAGAAGGAATGAAAACTGTATCAATGCACGCACTCCATATATGTATTGACCTCCTACTCAAGATAATTATAGTGGAGCTAGTGATACAACTGGTGATGATCAGTTTATCACCATACTGGGACAACTCAGTCAGGTTATGAATAATAAACTTACCCGTATGGAGCACCTGGATCTACAGCATGGAGTATCAATGTTTGACCACTTCATGAGGCAACAACCACCAACATTAAATGGGGTTATAAATCCACTTCTAGCTGAGCGATGGATAAATTCCTTAGAAAAATATTCCAAACCTTGGGGAGTAGCTAAAGGGAAAAAATTTTCATGGCAATTTACCACCTCACTAGAGAAGCTGATCAATGGTGGTCATTGATTCAAAACACGAAGAAAGATGATGAAATATAAAATATGTAAAGAGGGAGTTTAAAGATATTTTCTTAGAAAAATACTTTCCTCATGACCATCGAGCAGATATGGAAAGACAATTTCTGAGTCTAAGGAAAATGGAGGACGAGAATGTTGCAATGTATGAGTCTAACTTTATGAGGTTAGCAGGCATGGTGCAGAATATATACGTAACCCAAGAAGTATGATTGATCGTTTCCTTGATGGGTTAAAACCGTTTCTCCATCAAGCATATTTATCACAATCCTTCTCATTATATGAAGATATTTTCTCATGTGTTATCAAGATAGAAAAATAATTCTCTAAGTCTTATGACATTAAAGCAACGCAAGAGAAGAAGAGATCTACTAAACACTCTGGAAATGGAAATAAGGGGAAGAAGGGAAAAGTTGAATATCTGTCCTTCAGTAAATGTGGGAAGAAACACCCTGGTACATTCTTGACGGGAATGTGAGTCCGTTAAAAGTGTGGTGAAAAATTCCACCAAGCTCATGATTGCAAGGGGAAGAAATAATCTACTGGTGTTCAATACTACAATTATAGGAAGATCGGACATTATACGAATGAATTTCCTAAGCTTTAGGGGAACTCACCTTAGAAAAGGCCAAGGGATCAAGTCCAATCTTATGTTATCACTAATGCTGAGGTTGAAGCTATGAAAGACGTGGTGGCGGGTAATCTAATGGTTTCCTCAAGTTTAACCAATTCTTTATTTGATTCTGGATCGTCACATTATTTCATATCTTCCCGGTTTTCTATGGAAACTATATATTTCAAATTTTATTTAACAAGGGAGTTTTTAGTAAAAACTCCTAAAGGAAGTATCATTGTAACAATGTATTGTGAATCATTCCCCATTACAAAATATAAATGTTCGTTATCTGCTGATCTCATCATCATACCCAAGATTGAATTTGATATAATCCTCGGTATGGATTGGCTTTCGAACCATGATGCAAATATTTATTTCAAGAAGAAGGAGGTAACAATTTTTGAGGATGATCATAAAGAACACATTATCTTTAGATAAGAATCATAACCACCTGATTCTTATCTAGATCCACCCTCCGTAGCTTAACTAAATTCAATTATTGGGGAAGAAGAGAAAGAAATAATTGTCGGTGAGGAATGGAATGTTCAAATAGAGGATGTACCTATTTTGAAAGAATATGTTGATGTGTTTCCAGAAGATTTACTTGGACATCCCCCAGAATGAGAAATTGAGTTTTCTATTGATTTAATTCCCAGATCAAGGCCCATTTTTAACATCCCTTATAGAATAGACACTGTGGAATTAGTGGGACTAAAGAAAAAACTATAAAAATTGATTAATAAGGGATTTATTCTCCCTAGTGTTTCTCCATGGGGAGCCACATTCCTTTTTTTAATAATAAATATGGATCTATGAGGTTATGTATTGACTACAGGTATATCAATGCTATAACAATAAATAACATGTATCCCCTACCTTGAATTGATGATTTATTTCACCAACTGCATGGAGATCAATATTTTTCAAATATTGACCTTTGATTTGGAAACCATCAGTTGTGTGTGAAGAAGGAAGAAATTCCGAAGCTATCATTTCAAACTAGGTACAGGCATTACGAGTTTACAGTAATGCATTTTGGATTGACTAATGCACCCTCTGTCTTCTTGGATCTAATGAACAATGTTTTCAAAGAATATCTCAACGATTTTGTAGTGGTATTTATTGATGATATCTTGGTATACTCCAAAAGCTATGAAGATCATTAAAATCACTTGTGCATTATCCAGAAGACTCTTAAAAGACATGAATTATATGGGAAGTTTAGAAAGTGTGAATTCTGGCTTCAAGAGATTTTTTTCCTTGGACATATTTTCTCTAAGGATGGAATCTCTATTGATCCTTCTAAGACATTATCAATCCATGAATGGCTAGAACCGACGAGTATAACTGAGGTATGCAGTTTTATTGGTTTTGCAGGTTATTATCGACGTTTCGTCTAGAATTTTTTCCGGTTGGATAACCCATTAACGAAGCCCACACGTAATGGGGTTAAATTTTTTTAGACAAAAGAGAGTGAAGAATGTTTTGAATAACTAAAGAGAAGATTAGTCAATGCTTCTATCTTGACTTTTCCATCAGGGAATGATGGGTTTGTTATTTATAGTGATGCTTCAATAAAAGGACTTGGTTGTGTCCTTATGCAGAATGATATGGTTATTGCCTATGCATCACGATAGCTAAAAATTCATGGGTAAAACTATCCTTCTAATTATCTTGAGTTAGTAGCAGTAATATTTGCTTCGATGATATGGAGACATTATCTCTATGGTGAAATGTGAGATATATACAGATCATAATATTTTCAAGTATATTTTCTCATAGAAATAACTCGACATGAGGAAAAGGCAATGGCTTGAACTACTCAAGGATTATGATTGCAGTACACACTACCTCTCAGGGAAGGAAAATAAAGTGTCATATGCTTTAAGTAGAAAAATAATGGAGTTTTCAACCATATGAGAGTTGAAAAGTATCTTATATATATGGATCTAGTAAATATGGATATGGGAATCACCATGGAAGGTGAAACATCAATAATTTTTTAAATGGTTGCCAAACCATCATTACTAGAAAGGATAAATAGTTTTCATACCAGTGATGAAGAGTTTCAAAAGAAGATTAAAGCAGTGAATGATGGGAGAATGAGTGACTTCTTATTTGAAGATGAAATTTTGAAATTTGGGAAGAGACATTTTGTTCCCGATATACTTGATCTAAAAAGGTAATTGTTGGAGGATGCTCATAGTTCTAATTTATCTATACACCCTGGTAGCACAAACATGTATAGAGATTTGAAATAAAATTTTTGGTGGGACAACATGAAGAGGGAGATTGATGATTTTGTGTCAAGTTGTATAGTTTTTCAATAAGTGAAAGCTGGATGGAAACAACCTGGAGGAGTTATGCAACCTCTTCCTATACCTGAGTGGAAATGGGATAATATTATGATGGAATTTTTCATGGGACTACCAAAGATTCCTAGAAGGAATGATGAAATATGGGTCATTGTTGATCGTCTTTCCAAGTCATCACATTTTCTTGCTATAAGAGAAGATCTACCACTTGAACATTTAGCAAGACTATATATCAATGATGTTGTGAGACTTCATGGAGTACCCCTATCGATACTTTCTGATCATGATCCCCATTTTAATTCATGATTCTGAAAATTCTTCAGAAAGCCATGGATACTGAACTTCGTTTGAGTACTGCCTACCACCCTCAAACAGATGGACAATCAGAATGAACTAATAAAACCTTACAATACATGTTCTGATCCTGCTCACCTGGCTTTCGGGGTATGTGGGATCAATATTTACCTCTGGTAGAATTTTCCAATAACAATATCTTCCAATGATGTATTCAGATGGAACCATATGAAGCATTATACAAAAATAGATGTCGCACACCAACTTGTTGGGATGATATTGGTGAAAGAAATCTCATAGGCCCAAAACTAGTGGAGGAAATGTTGGAAAAGGTTAAGGTAATCCAAAAAGCAACTCAAAGTAGGCTGAAGAGAAATACTGATAACCAAAAGTAAGGATTTGGAATTTCAGTTAGGAGATCATGTTTTCTAGATGGTATCTCCATCAAAGGGTGTTATACATTTTGGTAAGAAGGGTAAATTGAGTTCCAGGTACATTGGACCTTTCAAAATTCTAGAATCAATTGGGTCTTTAGATTACTATTTGGCAATGCCGCCAAGTCTCTTCAAATTTCACGATGAGTTTCATGTATCATTATTGAAAAATACATGAATGACCCAATGCATGTAATCACCTATGAGGAATTAGAACTGGAACTCGATCTGACTTATTGCGAAAGGCCCATCAGGATTCTTGATACCAGAGAACTAGTGTTGAGAAACTAGACAACTCCTCTGGTAAAAGGTATATGGAAAACTATAAGAGGGAAAAGGAAACGTGGGACCCGGGGATCTTATGATGAAGAACCACCCAATACATTTTACGTAGTAATATTCTAGAAATTTCTAGGAATAATTTATTCGAATGAGGGGATAATGTAACACCCCAAGCATCAACGGTAAGATTCTCTTTGAATAATAAAGTAGAGTGTGTTTTACGCAACTTCAAGATCTAACACACCACAACCAATCAAACTACCCGTTAGGAATAATAATATCCCATTTTTGAAATTTTATAAATTTTATCTTTCCAAAGAGACTTCATTTTTGGATTTGGAATATCGAAATTATCATAGGGTGAATTATTGGTATTTTTCTGAAAACATTCAATTTTGGATGAATAGTGAAAAACATTGAGTCATAGTTTAAAACTGAATTTTTATTTAAATATTTATTTATTTTATTTAAATTTATTTTATGTCAAAATAGACACATAATACCTATATATGTTCAATGTAATTCATTGGAGTCAATTTATAATAATTTTAGATATATAAAAATTTTATAGTTTTTTTCACCGTCTTTTACCCACCTCCTATGAGAATTTGCAAAATTACATAAAACTTAATTTTACCACTTCTGTGAGTTGAATTTCAAAAATCTGAGAGAAACGATTAATATCATGGAGTAAAATGTAGTTTAATAATATAAAAATAATTTTTTATGAATAGTTTTTTTACTATTATTTACCACGGTTAAAAATAAATAGGGTAATTAAGGGTAAAAATGATTTTATTATTATCCTATAACATATCCTAATTCTATTGGATAAGTATAATTAGACCAAAACCAACCTCAGGAATAAAATATTAACCTCTTTGGTCCACTTGGATTAGATTATAACACTTATTATAATTTAATTCAAACAAGAGTTAAAAGAGTTGAAATCAAAGCTTAATAACTAAAATATTTTTAATATAGGGTTACACATAAGATAAATTCAGTTGTAAATATTAATTAGAAATATAAAAATATTTCCCTACATAATGGAATTTTATTTATATTTTTTAGAAGTTAGATAATTTAATATATTTATGACACAATGACAAAGCAGTAATTACCTAATTAATGAAATATTAAAATAATTGGTATTATAAAAATACAAATAAATGTAATTTGAGACTTTTTATGAATTCTACTAATTTTATAGGCTAATATGACATATTGGGGTTGGTTAGATGAAATTTTGTCGAAGAAATAACGCTGTTATGAATTTAGAAAAAACAAAATACCAAATAGTGTCAAAATTGACATAGAAGTGTTTTTAAAACAAATATTATATTATTAATTGATATTCTATTCCTAAAATTATAAGTTTCGTCCAAAAGACATATATAATGATATTTTTATCATTAATTAACCATTTAGGGTTTTCTTGGAAGTTTATAGTATGTTTATTAACCATATAATATAAAAATACAAAGAGACATGGTAAATGTCAAACTATTTAACTAAGAGTTAAATCTAAAAGATAAAGTTAATATAGTAACCCAATCCTGTCAAAAACCTATTGGTAGAGTGGTTTTAGACCCATACCCACCTTATATTTTAAATAACCCACTTTGGATCCATTACAAACCGAATATGGTTTTATTATAAAATAATATTTCTATCTTTTCTGATGGCGCCCTCACCCCTCTTATAAAAGGGAACTCCCTCTTCTCTCTAATTCACACCTTCAAATACTTTTGGCTCAGCCAAACTCTTCCCAAATACCCTTTAAACTTTCCTACCTTCATCATAGAGGCCTTACATTAGTCAAAAGCCAAACTATGGAGTCATTCTGATCAAATCAAAAGGAATAACCCAAAGAAGAGGTAAATAACTCACCACCTCTTTCAAATTCCTTTCTTCTTCCAGCTCTTATTTCATTGTTGTTTCCATTATAAAATAATAAATCCAGTATATTCTATATACTGTGATGTTATTCTAAATATGGTACAACCATATTAATTATTCTATCGATCCTTTTAATGACATTTCACCATACGTGCGTACATACGTCTTACTGTCTCTATGTCGTGGTGTAATTGTTATTTAATACATTATTATTTGGATGGGTATAATAATGATGTGTAATTGATGTAAATAATAAATATAACATGATAATGATTCGGTATATATTAAATACCATCAAATTATATATTATTTTAATAATAAAGAATGATATTGTTGCTCGTGTGTACATACGGATTACCGTCTCCACGAACGCGATGAGATTCATACCCCATCGTATCCATTCAAGAATAATTTTCATTTGATGATTAAAAATAAACTATAAAGACTTGATATCAATATGGATTTGAATAATATACATCCTATACATAAAAAACATGGCTTATGTGACAAAACATATAAAATAAAAGTACAAGGTAAGGGTTTATTTCACAATCTCTTCATTATCCGAGGTTATTTATACGTAATTATCTACGGGGACCTCTTTATCATCAACATCCATGTTTCTTAAAAATGTAATTCAAAACATTCTTACTATTTTATATACTGTGGCTTAATGTAATTTATATGCTTGTTTTAATTTTTATAATATGTTTATAAAGGAATCTTTCCATTGTTTTCCAAACAAGGTCCTTTTTAACCTTTTCGACAAAATTAAGGTAAGAATGTCGTTTTTTTAACTTATACGGTGGGTGCGGCTATTTTCCGCCATTATAAAATCGTAGAAGCATCCCATAAAATATTATAAAAATATTTTGAAATTAAATTTTTTCTTTTATAATTATGTGACAATTAAATTATTTCAAAAAAATAGATATTTCTCTCAGATAGTTTTGATTTCATCTATTTCAACATCCTTTGATGGATTTTAATCTTATTTGAAGTTGATTTATTATGATAAATAACTTCCATATTGTATTTAAGGTTTTGTGATATGTTTTACTGTGGATGTCTTATTTTTATACCATTCATGGTTTATGGAGAAATTATTGACATTTTGCATGCTAGCTTTAATACGAATGTTTATGTTTTGTTTAAACCTATTCATATGAGGAATGCATTGGACTTAGTAAGTGACAGGTGGAGCCTACTATAGTTTCTTGATGCATTGGTAGGTCTCTTGAGACAAACTAGTGTCTTGGCACAAGGCCTTGACCAAATTTTATTTGTATTCTTAGAACAAGGCCTTGACTATGTGGTTATGAAAGTATGTAATTATACATTTCATCATTAAGAAAGTGGTTATTGGTATTGCATGTGATTATTAGACAAGTAGACTATAAATGTGAATAAGTAAATGTCATTATTACATTATATTTTTTCATGTTATAATGAATTTCATGTTTAAAAGTATTTTGTTTTAGTTATACATTGCCTTAAATGTTTATTATTATTTATGAAAGTTTCCGCTATATTTTCATCCTTACTGAGCATCTGAGCTCACCCCTTTCTATGTTTTATTTTTCCCAGGATGTGAAGAAGTATTTTATGACTGACCTACAGGGATTTTTTGAGGGGATATTAGTGTTGACTATGGACACTATGTTGTTTTATTTTTTCACTTTATGATGTAATGAAATCCTTATGAATGTATCTAGTGTTTCCAAGGATGCTAAACTAATCTGTCTTTCGAGACTTGATCTTTTGTGATCATGCCAATGTATTGTTATAATTCACCAAATCTGGGTAATTGGGGTCGGGGTGTCACACTTAGTGTCGGTTTAAAATTAAATCATTACATTCCATTTTAAATAAAAAGGTAACAATTAAGGGTAGAATCTAGTTTTACAAATGATTAAGAGATATATATTGTACATAATTTTTATGTAATGAATTTAAAAATACATAATTTAATATATTGTATTTCAAACATGAAATTTTGTTTCTTTTATTTTGATGGTAGCGCATTGGGGAATAGATATAGGGATAGCCTACATAATTTCAATACTCAATCCAATTGTGCATTTTTTTTAGTTCTTATGTAGGCTCCAGCTTCGGTTTACTATCCTTTGGTGAAACTTGATTGTTTAGTTGGGGAGTGACCCATGGGTTCACATGTTGATAGTTTTTTCATGTTTGGTTAGTTTTCATGTCCTTCAATTCTTGTTTGGTCATTTTGTTTGGTTATTTATTTTGAGATGCTCCTCATTATTTCTACTACATTGATTTATTTTTCATTGGGTGAAATCATTCCATTTTTCTCTCTGTTGATGCCCTGACACTTGTCCCCACTTGGGGAGGATTTGTAATGCCTCTCAAGCCTTTCCACGGATCGACTTGGGTGATCGGTTTGTGGTTGACCCCGGTTGGTTCGTGACACTGTTGCTGAGTAACCAGTGGTGAGTCACACTTTTTTCTACCTTTCTACCATTCATGTTTTGATGCCATTTCTAATTTTCTATATAAAATATTTATTTTTTTAATTCATTTATGTTTTATTATACTCTATTTCTATTCCATAAATGAGAAATCAAGGATAACCTTCGAATTCAAGAACCTCCCTCCCACACCTCCTCCATTAGAATTGTTTCACCTTCCCTTTATATCCAAACCATCATCCGTATCACACCATTTCTTAAAACCTTCAATTCACTAAAATGGTGAGAGTTAAGAACACTTCAGAGTCTACACATAAGGAATCAATGCCTAAAAAATTGATGAAAGGATAACTTAGTGGATCTTTTATCGTGATAATGAATCTGCAACTTGTGACTTGTGTAGCAGTTTCCAAAAAAGATATAGATTCTAAATAGTTACTTTATAGTATTATTTTTCTTTAAATGGGATATCAAAAAACAATTATGGGTTCATTGGTTCTGAATAAATTAAATACCTTCCTATCATGGTATGGTACTTTAAATTTATCAGTACACTAAGATTAGTTTTGTAAAGAAGAGTATTTTTATTTTGAGAATGATAGATGGTATGGAGGTTAACATATCATAAACGGAATTAAAAAAGTTTCTAAATGTTCCTCATCATGAAGAATTTAAATATTATCATGTAATTATACCTAGTGAAATTGAATCATTCAGTTATGAAAATGCTATGTTGTAGCTGACTAATGATGGTATTATGAGAAGACATTCTTTTACAGAGCTATATGGGGAATAGAAACAACATTTAAAGTTTATTCATCATTTTTTATGTCTTTGACAATGGGTTGTCAATACTATAAGATATATGTATTTCTATTTACTATTCATTATGAAAAATGTTGATATGATTAATATGTGAAAATACCTAATGTTACAAATGATGAAAATGTGTATGTCATTATTCAAGTACAATTCGTAAATTACAATCTTTCAATTTCAAATATTTGGGATAGAGTATTTTATATTGATTAAGAGTAATAGGTATAAGTATAGTGTAGTGGTTTCTTCCTAACTTAGGTTATCTATCGAAGTAAATGAGTGAATTTGAACACATGGATAAAAAAGAGAGTTAAAGATAATGATAATGTCTTTGAGATTTTAATCATATAGATCATTCTATTAGACCCAATAAAATAGTTTATGTTGTCTTAGAGCCAAATAATATAGTCGAATACTTAGATAAGAAATAATAAGTGGATGTTGATATACATTTTGAGGAGGATATGGGTACCTCAGTTGAGGAGCACTGTGATCCAAATATTTTAATGAGTCCCAAAATGTATTATAGACTTTCTACTCCTCTAGTATATCTACCTACTAAATGATTTGTATAAGTGAAATATATTATAATGATGAGACTGATGCCTCTATATATGAGAAATATAACGATTTATTATAAATTTTATAGGAAATTGGAAGTGGTATCACATGGTTTTAATGATGATAATTATAGTGGTGATGGTAATGGAATTAATGATGATAATGAAATTAATATTGATTGATAAGGAATTTATAATGATAATGGTGATGGTGTTGAAAGTATAAAATCAAATCATTTATATTGTTCTTCTTTTTATAATTCAGTTAGGTTTATAGAGATACCTAATTTAGTAAGTGTTGAGTCCTTTCAAGGATTAATTATATAAAAAATTGTTGGTCATTTTACATTGGATAGAGGAGAGACCTAAGTATCTATTGAGGGGGATAAATATACTAGTTATATCATAGTTGTTTCTACAGTTTTGTCTCAATTTAGAGTGTTAGTGGATACTTCTGGTGAGTGGAAAAATTCACAAGATATGATCCTCTAGGTTTAGACTATTCAGATTACAATGATATTGAAGAAGATTTTGTAGAGCATAGAGTTTTTCAATATGATTATATATTGGTAGTGGGAGAGATATCTTCTAGGGGGGATCCTTTTCGTAGTTTCCATATTCTTAGGATATCTTATGATGTTTCAAATAATGATTGGATGTGTACACCAAATCCTGGTGGGACTGCTGCCTTGGTTATAGTTGGGAGAGATCATAAGGGAACTTTAGTTGATAATATAGACCATGATAGTGATCCTCAGGCCTTACCTTCAGAATAACATATTGTTAGATCAGATACTATAATGTTTTTTATGCCTACTTTAGAGAGGCATATAATATGTATTCCTTATGATGTTTCTTCCAAAGTTGACATTGAGGCTTTCTGGTGAAGATTATTGTTGATATGTAGATATTTTAAGCTCTTAGGAACCTCCTGTCACTCATCATTGTCCGGATAATGCTAGATATTAGTTTGAGTTTTTTGTCTTCCACATTCATCCCAAGATGAGTCTTAACATTCAAGAAGTTGATATTGAGAATCAGAGGTTTTCTAGTGAGTTGGAAACTAGTAGATTGATTATGGAGTATATGAGAACATCCATTGCTGGTAGTCAGGATAATGTGATGGATATGTTCGAAAGTATACCATCTATTTCAACAAAATCTAGTTCTTTACCACCATTATATTCGGTTGATGCTGAGTTGATATGATCTATCATTAGATAAAAGCATTATGCTATTTTTGGATATTTACGTTTTTCACATCTGAAGGATCGGAGGAACATTCCACATCACATTGATAACATCAATAAAATCATTAAGGAATATTAAAATTATCTCTAAAGAGATATGAAAACCATATCCATGTCTATTAAATATTAACATCCCTTGATATATACCAAACCTAAGTTGATTTACCATTTCATTTTTTAGAGAAAAACTAAAGGATGCCTCCTATTATTAGGTAATTCAAGGGGTAGGTTAACCAGTTGAATGTGATGACACCCCTACTCATGTAATTTGTGGAGGAAAATAAATACTTATTTATTGATATGGAGTGAGGAGGAAACATTATCACAGATTTTTTTTGAACCCAATGAAGTCCATCCATAATATCTAAAATACATTTTTTCTTTTTCCTGAAGCTTTTCACTTGTCATCCTTCACATCTTCTCATTATTTATACCCCTTACCACCTTATTTCTAGCCATTCAATATGTCTCTGGTGGAATATTTCAGGCATCTCAGACCTATTTTTATCCAATACAGGTGAACATATTCATAAACCCCATTAGCCACTACGTCACTATCTCCTTCCTATTGAAACGGAATGGGACCTACTGATCATGCCTCTCTTTTTGAACTTGACTCTAATTAGACCTTAGCCTTTAATAGTGATTTTGTTTTACTCTTCCATGTATATATTTTGGTTTGTAGTATCATGAATTAGTGTGTTGAATGTAATTTCCCTCTATTATTATTAAAATATTTATATTTACTATATCTTTGGTTGCAATTTTTATAATCCCAAAATGGGAGAATATTTGTGGCATTTAACTTTTTTTCTTTGTAAAAATGTTGTTTGATACATCAATTATATATCCATTGATTTGTTGCCTTTGGTACGCAATTTTCATTTTATACCTTACATATTTATATTTCATTATCATATAATTTGATACTGTAATTATTTGGATTTGATTTAATTTACATTTGACATCATTTACTATACATAACATTGTTACAATATTTCTCGATTTATCACATTTGACATTGTACGCGCCATGTATACTGTTATCAATCAAAGACATCTCTGTATACATATGTTTATTTTTATATATGAATTAAAATAATTCTAATATTTAGGATAATGAAAAATAAGGAGATTATTGGAACCTCTTTATTTTAGTAATCCCAAATCATGTTTATTATATTTTTAATCAGTGTACTGTTTTATAGTACTATATTATTTTATATAGAAATTTGAAGAAAATTTGGATATGTGTTGGAATCAGTCTCCACTAGACATGACATTCGATTTTTTAAATAAGACTACCCACAAAAAAGGAGTCACCATTAGTTAAGATGATCTAATTCTCTAATGAGTCGCCACTCGGTGAGATAACACCAGAATAACTCAACGCCATATTTAGTTACTGACAGACTGAGTCACCACCAAATGAACTAGTTTTTTTGTGAGTCCCCAAAACATTTTTCCCTATTAATAAGAATGTCTCATTTCAAAAATGAATCACCAATAGACTTGATTGAATGCCTAACAGGAATCACCTATAGAAATGAGTCACTACCAGACATGACTTTTTCCAGCATGACATACTACATGAGATGAGTTACCATATCTATTCTTACGATTTTTTTTAAATACTTATAATGAATATATTAATGAAATTAATACATAGGGTTATTTTTTATTCTGTTCCTAACTATTACATGGATTCATTAAAGACAACGTATGTGAGTCTGTAGGAGGACCTAGAAGATCATTATGATTATTCTGCAATGTGTTAATATAGTTCCAGAATTGCTTGAAGGCCTTCATTATTTATTATTTTTGATAATCCACCTTTTAAGGGGTGAGGTGGAACTCTTATGAGGCCTAAAGGCATAGAGAAAATTACATAACCTGTAGGTATTATAGGGAATCACCCATACAAGGCAACAATAATCTTCTCCTCCCAAGCACATGTGAAGATATAATCACTCAACCTTCGAAGGAATGGTCTGAAATATATCCTATGAAAAGTTGTACATGCTCAATACCAAGGTAATTTTCATAGCATCTCGTTCTTACAATTTTGGTTAGCTCTGATCTAGTTAATGGTCATGCCCTGAATCCACATTTGGATCATTATCCCTTGTCGTCTAACTGGTATATGTGCATATTCATGTGTCCCCAAGGACATGGGGTGGCCTGAGGGCCGTATGGTGGCCTAAAGTCCTAGTGAGACAACTGGCCTGAAGGCCTTGGGGTTCCTGAAAGCCATTCACGACCCAAGGACCAAAGTGTTGGCCTTGATGCCCATATGGATGAATAGTTCTTACACTTATAGTACTGAACATTACCTATTACAGTTCCTTCTGTAGTATTTCTAGAGTGCCTGCTACAGTATTTATACAGTGATACAAATATGTCTCCACCTGGATGTGATCATGAGTCTCTTAGATTCACTTGTCGAGTCCTCACCAACTAGGTTAAAGCTCGTGTGCAATGTCTTAATGTAGTGATTCATATTATTAGAATACACCCTCAGGTTCATTGATATTCATTTGTGCTCTAATCAAGATGTGCATGAATTGATAAATAATTTAATTATAATCATGTGAGAACTTACATATGCATACACATTATCATTCAACTATGAAAGAGTGGAACTAATTTTAGATCATCATCCTTTCCTACACATATAAAATAAAACATAGGAAACTGTTATTTACTATAAATTTTAGATAAATATATCATTCTCCTCACAAATACATGTTTTATGATACTTGAGCATCTGATTCAAAACAATTTGAGCAACACATATCCATAAATATCTTCTTAAATTCACCATTTATTATTTTCTTTTAATTTTGAGAGGGGGATTGTTTTCTCTGTTTATTAGAAAAATTATCTCCTATGCTAGAATGAGAGAATACTTGATATTCTCTTTTATCTCATTTCATATTTTTAACAATGTTTTTTGTTGAAGATGTTATTGTGTGGAATTTTTTGGGTTTATTTTAAACATATAACTATGTAAGTGTCTTTAATTCTTGACATATTGTATGATTTTTCTGTATAATTGATCTAGGTTGTGGATTAGATTATAGTTAAATAATCTTCTATGTAGTATGTGATTTCCAGGTGAAGTGTATTATGTATCATATTGAGACTGAACAACTTTTTTATTCCACTGTTTGATATTTCTTTGTTTTATTCATTTTAAATATTTAACTATATTTTTTGAACTATGAATGAAACATAAACAGTGATATTTAGTCGTAACTATTGTTTAAATAAGTATTTTTTGGTAAATTCATATCAAATGTTAAAATAATTTACAATATTTTATTAACTAATCAGAAATATTTCTTTGATAAATGATATAAAATATCATATTTATATAAAACTCACCTATAGATTAACATGTATGCCTTTTGTAATTTTGGGATTTTATTTATACTTATTTTTAGCTAAAATTATATATAGAACTCAATCCAATCAACCTCTTAAGTTACTCACACAGTCCAAAAATGCCATGTTCTGTGTTTATGAAATATTTAATATATTTATATGATCATATTATACCATTTTATTTTTTATTCTAACAAGTTATTACTCCCATGGTTTATATTTTATGATATAATTATATACCATCGACTCACAGATTATGTTTCCTTAATATGCATATTTCTTGGTTGGGATTTTAGCTCACCGATATCTTTTTCTTCTTCCCAAGGTTAACTAATGTAGTGTATGGAGTAAAAATGGATTTTAGAGCTCATTATTTATAATTTTATTTCATGTTTTAGGTTTATTTTTACGTCTTATTAACCAGCTCTTCCAAAGACACCAGGCCTCAGGTTTTTGTGATGTGATTAATGGATTATTATGTCAAAAAAGAAGTTTACATATTTTTAAATGGCTTGGTTATCTAATGTTTGTATTAGAGTAATTATAGAGACCCATTTCTTCAGACTTATAACATACATCAATTTTGAGGAATACATAAGACATTATACAAATAGTTGCACACAGACCAAATTAGTTTAGTTCCTTCAGAAAAATAAAAACATAAACACTAATACATATATGAACTAAGTTATATCCAACTATTTTCTTCATGACTAGAACCATTCTTAAACACATAATAAATAATAAATATCTTCATAACTTGTGAAAGGAAACATAAAAAAGGGTGATTTAAAATTCTCAATAAGTGTAAACAAGGAAGTCCTATAAGGGTAAACATGAGCATTGGGATATTAGAACATTATCATAACATTATAAGATCATACCCATCATATCATAAGATCATAAAAATTAATCCTAGAATAAATCATGGATGTTCATAATAAATCAAACATAAGGAAGAAAATAACTTAATCTGTGATATCATAACATAGGAACAATACAAGGAATTGTGTCAGAGACATAAGCATATACATTTGTTTATAGTAGTCATAGAATCAAATCCAAGGCCATAAAAACAATTTGGGTTTACTCCCCATACAATATAGGTAATAAGTTTTCACTCCCATGGCCATATTATTAGTATATGTTCACTCCTCATACCATCTTGGTAGTGATGGATCATTCCCATTTCCTTCTTACTAGTCTAAGTTCCATCCCAAAACCATCTTCTCTATCTATTGAGGTATCAATCAGTTCAAGATTTATTAAATAGAGATGTATGTCCCTCCCATATAATAAAGAAATCATATATACCTATTCTACAAGATCAAAAACATTCATCAATACATAACACATGAAATTTAATGGGTATCATAAACATGTAATATTATCATATCATGTGAAAAAATATATGTTACATAATCATTTAGTGAATTAATAACTCATGAAAAGAAGTGGTTTTTGTATGTATAAAATACATCGAAGAGGAATTTATTTAATAAATATATATCCATTGATAGAAAAATGGATTTCGTAAACCTCACGCCATCTAAAAATAAACTCTCAAAGAATGAATTTGAATAGAACCTTAATATCATTTTCTAGAAAGGAATGAGTAACACCTATATATATTGTCATAGATGATAAGTAATTTTGAAATATCCTTTTTAGAAAAATTCATTATTAAAATATTCCTTCTTATTAGAAAATTAATTTTAATACAAAAAAACATTTTAAACTGTATTTGCAGGATAAATCATTGAAAACGTACAAAGAAGGCTAGAAATCATTTTTAAAAAATTCCTTAAAAATTTTTAAAAGAATATTCACAACATTTAAATAAACATTATCCATGAAAACATATTAAATAACTATCTAAAATTTTTTAATAAAATTTACTTTTAATACATTTTTAAAACATTTAATGAATTCTTGAAAAGGTTTTGAAATCCATTTTTACGAATACTTCGAAAACATATAACGGAAGATTCAAAACGTTTTGAAAATGTTAAATAATTTTTAAAAATTTCTTTTAATATCATAGAATATTTTTCAAACATTTTTTGAAACATTTTTATAAATCGCATTTTTAATGAACCCATATTTCTTACCAAAATTTTAAATAATGTCAGACATTAATAAAACAAATTCTTATTTATATTAACTAACCAAGAGTAAAAAAATGTTACAAATTCATTAATAAGTCATTGGAAATATAGGCCAATATAATTCGTTATTATTCTTATTATATGGATAAAATTATTTTATTAATGATATTATAATCATAAACAATCATTAAAAGCAATGAGATTGTTTCAATAAACTCTTACCATTTCCTAACGATCAACCATACTCCCCTTATAATAAAATAAAATAAAATTAAAAATAAAATATAACTAAAATAAATATATTCATGATATAAAATTTCAAAGGAATTATATACATTTCATTGAAAAATATAGGTGCATAATAAGTCATGTGTCTCAATGATCGAAAATTGAGACAAAATAACATTAACTTTTCATTAAATTTAGAAACATAAAACATATAAAAGAAAAGTAATATTGTGGATATTTAAATACCCATTAATTAAAGTCCAAAAATAATATAATACATCCCTAGAAATTATATACACCATAAAAAATAAATGAGTGGTGAATAAGGTATGTAGCTCATGGAAATAAAAAGTGAGTTGAAATTATCATACCTTGAGTCTGAGTTTCCACTTTTGTATTAATATTCCAAAATAATAAAAATATTTTAATTATTTAATTCATTCATACCCATTTTAATGTTTATTATTAAATTTACATCCTTTATTACAATTTTTTATACAAATACTTAATCAATTAATTTTTTGTCGGTCATTTTGAAAAAATTCGGTCCATGTGTTTAAAACCACTATACTTAGTAAACTATGGTCAAATAGGTCATTATATAAACATATACCTAATTATCAAAATGATATAATTATAATTTTAATATTTAAATTATAATTTTAATACCAATCATGAATTATGGTATTGAAAAATTTACAAACATTACAATCATAGAGAGGGCAGGTCATACGTATGCATGGGAAACATTCCCATTTTTTCAATCATTACTTTGTTAATAATGTAAGAAACACTATATCATGAAATATATTTCCATATATCATAAATATAATTTTATTTTATCATGCAAATTTCTATATATAGAACTATCATAACGTAAATGAAATCACATCATGTTGATGAGGCGGCAGTCCACACGTTGACAATTGAAGTTTTAACTTCTTTGTATGTGAAAAGTGTAATAATGAAACTCATATAATATATATCAAGATATTTAATTATGTAATTACAATAATATAGATAATTATTATGTAACATATGTTAAATTATAACTATCCTTAATACATTTCATGTAGTGTGTGAACAAATTACAACGCTTTGAGGAGGTGGTAGTCCGGACATCAACAAACAATGATATCATGTATACACAAGAAAGAATGTATAATTCTATGTGATATAAAATAATTTATAAAAAAATAATACATAATATATATAATATATATCATATATAATTATATTTTCCATCCTAATTCCCATCCATGAAAGGTACTAAATAAAAATAAACAATCGTCATTTCTGGAGGTGATAGTTCACTGTACACGTAAATAGTATGTTCGTTACCCATTAGATGGAAGTGTGTATAAATATGGTGAGAAAACATACAATAAGAACATATCAAGATATTTAGGATACTGATGTTGTTTTATAAGAATGGAATAAGGATTATATAAAGAGTGTAAAGAAAAATAATACTAAAGATCATGAGAAATTGTGTAACCACTTATCTGGGATACTTTTTTCGGTTTTCACAAAAGGGTTTCCTTGGATGAAATTATTCCCATTTTGAGGCTTATAAGTTGTGTTTATGGATTTATAGAACCTATTTCGGTAGATATTGGTCGATCCATAGTTTTATGAGAGATGGGGGGAAGTGGGAGGGGTGAATGCCATTTAATAGTGGTGGGAAAATAAACACTTGGTATTTTTGAAAACAATTGTGTGTTACCCATATATTAATTATTCCCAAAGTGTAAAAATAGTATATTAGAGAACTTTAGAGGTTTATTTGGTGATATATCTCCCTAAATTATGATCTGGACATGTTTATGTGTCATTTTTCCCATAAGATGAAGGTTTAGTTTCTTGTTAAGCTTAATTTTACCTTAATCGATGAAGTTACTTTTAATTACATTCAGTAATATTTGTCATAAAAATGTATGTTTAATTTATTATAAATATTATAATTTTATTATTACAAATATTGAATCCATTTTTTTAAATTAAAATCATAAAAGTGGTAGAAATTATTTTATATTTAATCCCACAGACTGGACGACAATGCTGGTTATTAATATAAAAATGTTCAAATGTTTGCTAATTTTTTATAATCAATTTCAATGTGAATTTGATTCCAAAAATATAAATTTTATTAATTTATAATTTAATAAATTAATTAATCTTTATATCCTCTAAAAAATATTTTTACCATATAAAAAATTATATAATAAGTAGTTTTCAGAAAAATTATTATATATCACTATTCGTTATATTATGAATCATCATAGAAGAACACCATAAATTAACTCCAACCTAATTTTTATGTCTCGATGTAAAATATTGATATTATTTTGAAATAGATTGTATTTAAAAATTCATAAATTTTCCTTTGAAATAAGTTCTCTCATAAAAAGTGGTAAAAGTGCCTAAAAATAAAGTATTTTATGTGTAAAATTTTGTTCATTTTTAGATTAAGAATATCAAATCATTTGGATGAATATATAGAATATTTTATTTAATATGTAATATATGTTTTTAATTAATATCACTTACTAATTTTTATTAAATTAATTTAGTTGGACAAAACATCTTTGTGATCATAGAAATAATAATATTTCCCTTTATATTAAATCGAATTAAATATTATTTTACAATTAATTTGCAAAAAATGAATTAATTTTAAATTTTTTTAATAAATATATTTTCATACTATATTTATACATTTTCATAAATAATAATTTAACATTGAAGTTATATCTTATTATAATAAATAATATTATAAAAGTATGTCATTATTTGATAAAACTCAGTATTTCATGTTATGAAAGCCATCGAGAAATGATTGTATTTTGTGTAGAATAATCTATCCTTAGTGTTACATTTAAGAAAATATAAAAATTATTTTGTTTATAGTGCATGATTAACATGGTTTTTCATATAACTCAAGCCCAACATTGTTCTATAAAATAGACTATTTTATGTGATGCATGAAATAAAAAATATCTAAAAGACTAAATGAATTAAAAATATTCACAAACTCTTAGGGTGTTTGAATTACCACAATTAAAATGAATTTCACCCCCAAAATTCATATCCATTATTTTTTTATTAATACATGAATGTTTATTCCATAGATACCCACATCGTAATATAAATTCTAAAAAATCCTTGATGCACTTTCATGATTTTAGGATAACCTAACCCTTTGTTGTTCCTTTATCCACTTCACCACTTTCATAAAAAAGGATGGTTATGTTTTTATTCCTAAATTTCCAACCAATCATGAGATCCATGATATTCAATACTATTTTTCATATGTTTTCATTAACACATAGTTGTTTTATCAGGTTATCTAATATGAATAAATCCCCAATTTGTGAGATAACACATTAATCTTTCCTACTTCACCTGAATTCTAACATAAACTATCTATAAATGGTAAAACATAAAACCCTTATAAAATATGAAAATCTAAACCTTTAGAATTAATTAAATAAAATCATTATAACATTGATACCCCATAAAACACAATTTTTCACTTGGTTTTTATATTCCAAACATGTGAATACCCTCAAAATATATTCCCTTGAGACATGGTAATAAGAAGAATTACAATAAATCCTTTTGCAAAACATGAATGATTACATGATATAATGATTACATGATACATTATTTAATTCCACTATGTTTTAAACATAACCATGATTACACTTTCCATTTTATCAATAATCAATTATAGGGTAATCTGTAATATCCAATTTACATATTCATATCCAATATATATTTATCCATATATCAAAATCTCAGAATCAGTCATAAATTAAGGGTTACATTCCCCTAATCGATCTATCACCTTTCCATGGAATTAGCATTCAACATGTAATTTTAAATACTTGATTAAAAATTATACTTGAAATACTTATATATGTCATAATTTATATAGAATAATCATTGTATTTGAAGAAATAAATGCTTCATTAATCCAACCTCATTACAAAACCATTACATAGGTTCATGAACATCTTCCATACTAATCCTTTCCTATAATATGAAAAACGAATCATTTTATATTGTTCCTCAAGATTATTCTAATCATGATTCTTATGTTAACATAAATAAAACATGAATAACATCACATACCTTTCACATTTACTTTGAGGTATCATTATCTTCAGAATTACAAAAAATACTTGTTCCACATTTTTGATTCACTTTATAGGATTTCTATATGGGAAATTAATTTTCAGATTTATTTTATTACAAAATATAAAACATTCAATGTTTAACATGTTTATTTAATTTATTCCTTTCTGTAAAAGGATTTAAAATAAGGTGAGAAACACATTTCAAAGAATAAAACCGCATAATAATGAATAATTAATTACAGTATGTATAAGTCATGACACAAACATTTTAATCAGTGAATACGTAGCTTTATCTCAGGGTATTCATATCCACCATCTATTAAAATCCTTCATAATGGTTTTTAATGAGTTTGATAATTTCCAAATTATATCACCCAAGAGTGACAAACCATGTGTATAGTAAGTTATATTATCATGTTCTAGGTTACATCGAGTTAGGCTCGACACACTATTTCAGAGTTTTTACTCCTAGGTATATTCTTTCTATATCCACATCCATTTGTAGTATCCAGATAGGGATTAATTTCTAGGAAACCACTCACTCTATCAGTTACAAAAATTTTATGACATTTTCATAAACGTTAACTCAACATTGTACTTATACCTAGAGACATCCCTACGCAAATATATTCAAATATACCTAGATATTTCACTAAGGTTATCTCATCATAGTTTCCAAGGGTTTACTAAACCATCTCTATAATACCAACTATAGAGACACACTATTTTCATACATAGAACTTACATAAATTTTTCGTAAGCCATAAAAAATTACAAGAATAGACTCCTAAAGACCGTATTAGTTTAGTTACTTTGGAAACGTGGAATAATAACAACTAGTACATAAGGAAACCACATTATATCAAACTAGGTTCTTCATGACTATCACCATACTTAGACACATCAAACATAATAGATTTTATCAGAACCTGTGAATAGAAACATAAAAAGGGGTGACCTCATATGATATGTAAGGGTATTCAAAAGAGACATGTAAGATAAACATGTCTATATGGTTATGAAAAAAATGATCATAACATTAGAATATAAAACCTTTCATATCATAAGATCGTAAATATGAATCATAGTATAAAACATGGCAGTTCATTGGACATGAATGATAAGTAAATAAAGAACATAAGTTGTTGACACATTACATAGGAATAATACACGGAATTTTGAAAACAATAAGCATTTAAAATGATCTCTATAGCTGTCAAGGCATCCCTTCCTAGGCCATCTTAGTATTATGGTTTCACTCCCCACACCTTCTTAGTAGCTATTTTTCACACCCTTGGTCATCATTGTAGTATGTGTTCACTCTTCATAACATCATGGTTGTCATGGTTCATTCCCATGACCATATTAGTAGTCAAGGTTCACTCCCAACACCATCTTAGTATATCTCTTTAGATATAAATCATTACCCAATTCATTGGAAGAAAATATAGGTCCCAACCAACCCATAATTAAGTCAATCATATGTGTTATACAATATCATGAAATTTAATCATAACATATCCAATGAAATTGAATGGTTATCATATATATTTAATCATATCATAGCCTATGTAAAGATATAGGATTCATAATCATTTCATCAAATAATAACACATGAAAATATTCTGGTTTCATAGGTATAAAACCCTTTTAAAAGGAATAGGTTTCACAAATATATAACTAGTTATAGAAAAAAATCATAAACATCATACTATCAATGCATAAACCATTTACAAAATCATTTTTAATGGAACATTTAGATCATTTCCCAGAAATGCTTGAGTAACACAAATGGATGTAATATTAAATGGGAAATAATTTAGATATATTCATTTTAAAACTAATCATGAGGAAAATATTACATCTTCTTTGAAATATTTTTTAAAACATATAACCTTTTGAATTTTTATTTTATTGAAAAAATATTGATAACATAGAAAGAAGGATTAAAAACATCTTGAAAAACATCTTCCTTGAAAGCATATAAATTAATCATGAAAATATTACAAAAATCATTTTCATTAAAAATATATTAAATAATATTCAAGAAAATTTAAAACCCTTTTTCATTGAAATCATTTTGAAACCTTTTAAAGAATTATTGAAAATGTTTTGAATACAATTTCCATGAAAATTATTTTACAAATTATAATTAAATATTGAAAATTTTTTGAAAAACATTTCTTTGAATATAATTTGAAAACATCTAAAGAAATCATGAAATATTTTTTAAAATCATTTATTTGGAATACATTAAAAATATATAAAGTAATATTTTAAAATAAATTTAAAAAATTAAACATACTAAATTATTGGAAACCACATTCATTGATTTTTTTTAAAAATGAATGAGAAAAATATTTTAAAAAATCCTTATAAATTATCATCAAAATGTACAATTTACACATCAAGTAAATGAATATCATGACTGTGGGTATGTCCGTATATAGTGAATATTTTTTTACCTTAAATGTTTCAATAAGTGTATTGATAAAAAAACAAAAAGATTCATTCTAAATCCATTTTTTAATTGGTAAATATTGTGTAAAAATTTTCTGTAACGTCATAGTATAATAGTAAAACTTTTCTTGTTTTTTTATAAATCTTTGTTCTCAAAGAACACATATTTCTAATAGAAAGAATTAAAAAAATTATACTTTCATAAAAAACATTTTATTATTTATCATAATTACTAAAAAGAGGGAAAATGGAACTAATAAAGGATTATATCTTGGAAAACAATTGGGTAAGATGTGTCATGAATGTGTGTGAGAGAGGGATCATATGATTTCATTGATGGAAGCATACTCATAAACAATCTTGAAAATAAATGAGATTATTTTAATAAAGTCTTACCAATTGTAACATTGAACTATAATCTCCATGTAATAAAATGAAATCCCATGAAGCCTAAAATGAAATAAAAAAATTATATTCCTGACATAAAATTTCAAAGGAATTTTATACATTTCATGTAAAAATATTAGTGTATAACATGGTGTCTGTCTTATAGAATGAAAATTGAGAAAATATTTTTTTACCTATTTAGTATCTTTTGAAACATTAAACCTATAAATAAATGTTCAAAAAATGGATTAATAAATACCCATAAATTAAATAATAAAATCATTTAATACATATATGGTAAATATAAACACCACATAAAATAAATTTCTGGGGAATAAGGCATGTATCCCATAAAAATAAAAAGTGCGATGAAATTCTATTACCATGAGCCTGACATTTCTCTTGTATCATTATGTTCCAAAATAATTAATTTATGTTTATTGTTTAATTTATTCATAAATATTTCATATTTAATATTACATTTACATCAATTATTACAATTTTCAATTCAACTACATAAAAAATTAATTTTGTGTCATTTTTTTTGATGAAATTTGGTTAATGTGATAAAAATTACTTTTTTTGGTCAACTATGATCAAAGGGTTATTATATTAAAAATATCCAAAATTATTACCGTGACATAATTACAATATTTAAGCATCGATTACAATTTTAAAACCAATCATGAGTTATGGTTATTAAAAATGAACTGAAGTTACAATCATGGAGATGGTAGGTCATACGTACACATGAGTAACATTTCCATTTCTCAATAATCATTAAAAAAAGAAGGTATGAAACCCTATATATTTCAATAATAATACATATATCATAAATAACATATTTTTAAATCATATATTGTTATATATATAATTTTTGGGAAGTAAAAGGAATCACATTGCATCATGGAGGCACTATTCCACAGATCCATGATCGACAATAAAACTTTTTATGTGTAAAAATGGTAATAATGAAAATTGTTTATTATTTCTCCATAAATTTAATTTTGTATTAAATAATATATAGATGTTTTTTATTTAACATATATTTAAATAAAACTAACCTTAATACATTCAATTTAGTTTGTGAACGAATCACATCTCCTTGAGTAGGTGATAGTCTATAAGTCCACAAACGATTTTATTCTATTCACACTTTATAGAAAGTATAAATTTATGTGTTATAAAAGAAATATAAAAGCATAAAAACATAATAATATAATATATTTCATACATAAATAGAGTTTTAATCATAATTAACAACCATTAAAAGTGGTAATGGAAAATAAATAGTCACTGTTTCACTAAGGGGTAGTTCATTGTACACAGAAAGAGTATGTCTGTTACACATTATATTGAAGTGTGTGTATGTGTAGTAAGAAACTATAGCCTAAAAAAATATTAGTACATTAAGGATAATTATTTTTTATTATAATCATGTAATATAGAGAATTTAATTATTGTGAATATAAATAAAACTATATATCTAGAGGAAAGATGTTACCACTTATTCGAGTAACTCCAATTAGTTTTCACCAAAGGACATCCTTGGATAGATATATGAAAATGGTTTGGATTATTGATTAGGGTGATGGATTTTTTGTAGCTTGTTCGGAAGAGCATGGCCTGGAAAATTGTTTTTGAGAGATGTGAGGATGTGAGAGGGGTGAGTGACTTTATAGTGGAGTGAAAGGACACACATGGAATTTTTGAATTGAATTTTGTGTTCCCCATGTATTAAATAATCCCTCATTTTACAAAGAACCATTATGGAACCATAGAGTTTACTTTATGAATTATATACAACCAATAGTTTTTGGAAAAGTGTATAGGTCATTTTTTCCTAAGGATTGTGGTTTAGTCCCTCATAATTCTTAATTTTACCTTAATAAATGTAATTAATATTAATTATTGTCACTAACATTTTCATTCAAAAACTAGGATTAAACTATTAGACATTATTAGTTATTAATATTTGAAATATTGATTCAATTTTTCCAACATTCAATCACTAATTTGGAAGATATTAATTTATATTTAATCCCATAAATTTGATGATAATGAAGGTTTTTAAAGTAAATACGTTCTAAATTTTTTACATTTTTATATTATATTTCAAAGTGAAATTGATTAAAATGACCTAAATTTTATTAATTGATAAAAAATAATATAATTAAACTTTAAACCATTTAAAAATCTAATTTATCCATATTAATAAATTATAAAAATGAAATCTTGAATTAAGATTTTTAATTTTTTAGTATCCGTGAAAAAATGAAACATCATATAAAAATGTTAAAAATTTACCATAACTGAATTTTTATGTTATATCAATAACTATTTGTTTATTTTTAAATACAATATTTATTAATGATCATAAATTATATTTAAAATATGTTCTTTATTAAAAGGCGGTAAAGGTTCCTTAATAAAAATATAGTATTTTATGTGTATTATTGAGATTATTTTAATGTTAAGATAGTCAAATCTATTGGATGAATGTAAAATATATTTTAAAAAAATATATATTTATTGCATTACAATCAAATACTAATTTTAATTACATTAATTTATTAGGATAAAATAACTTTGTGAGAATAGAAATAATAATATTTTTCTTTATATTCATTCGGTATTCATATTCATTTATAATTATTTTATTTCCATTGAATTATATATATATTTTTTAATCCATAGATTTAAATAACATCTTTTACCCTTCTCAAAAATTATAATTTAATTTCAATGTTATATTTCATTATATTAAATAATATTTTAGTAATAAAAAAATATTTTTAAAAACCTTTTTTGGGTGTTATAAACGCAATAAAAAAAATCAATCTTGTGTATGATGTAAGATACCCATGGTTTTCTGTTTAGGGAGAGATAAAAATTATATTGGGTGTAATGAAATATTAACTTCATGTTTCACATAATTCAATCCACACAAAGTGCTATAAAATAGGAAATTTTCAGTGCTTCATGAAATGAAAAATATCAAACATATTACATTAATTCAAAAACAAAAATGAAAATAATTGATGTATTATAGAATGGTATATTTAATTTTAGGTGATTAGGACTAGAATAATTTCATGATAACTATATGGATAATTTAATGAATAAATAGATATCCTAGCATTGGAATGAATGATAGAGTTTGTTCTTTACAAGCAATTACGTCCATATCAGTTTACTATAAGTAGATGTGGCTCTATCATTATTGTACCTAGGTGTAACAATTCAAAAAAAATTGAACATAATTATTTTACTCAATAATCACCTAGTGAAATACAATTTTCCTATTTATAAACATGGTTTTACTATCTTAGGAGGATAAGTTTTGAATGTTCCCAAAATCATTTTTATCCATTATGAGGGACATAAATAAATTATTAGTTTAGAAATCCTACCTGGAATAAGTACAATGTATTGCCTAAAATGGAACCTAGGGACACATAATTTATGATTTTCCAATCATTTATAAGTTATTCCTACCATTTTAATAATTTTACCTCCTGTATATTTTTTAGTTAATATGTTTTTGCCTTTTTTCTATGTTTAGTTAGTGGAGGTAAATATGAGAAATCAATAAAACTAAAAAAATTATATAAATTTTTATGATTTCACCAATGATTTGAATAAAATTATGGGAGTGAGATATATAAATCCTTGTTTGAAATGGATTAACTATTTTTGGTTATGAATAACATCATTAATCATGTGAAACAACATCCTACTACAATGAAAGTGAAAGTTACAATTTACTGTATTATGTGAAAATGGACTATAACCATTATGTGATATTATAAACCCCTAATCATGGAATAATGGAAGAACCCCATTGAGAATATATTTTCTCCCAATTCATCAAGAGGATAATTTTTTGTTGGAAATTTTTCAGATTGATGGAGAATCCTATTTGTTACAAGAAATTATGACGAACACAAATACCAAAGTTGATATATATTCCATTGAATTGGATGGATTAAATAGAATATTTTTAAATAAATATTTTCCCCAAACTAATATTCATAAAATAGTGAAGAAATTATTGTGAAATGAAAAAGGAATATCAGTCGATCAGGGTATATGAGGAAAAATTCACAAGTCTGGACCACTCTTATTCTATTTTTATCATCAATTGTGAAATTATGGTTGACCATTTCCTTGGTAAATTAAAGACAAGACTAAAAAATAATTTGGATATTTGAAACTTTGCTAGCTTTTAAGATATATTTTTTTGTTTCCATAAGGTCAAGATATATATTGGTGTCTCAATGTGGTCTCATGGGACTGGATGAAAAATATATATTGTAAGTTTCTTCTAGAGTATAAATAGATAAATCACTTGAAGGAACGAAAACCTGAAATCATAATTTTAAAAATTCTAGTAAGAAGCATCCTAGAAACTGTATAATTGGAATAGATAGATCTTTCAAATGTGGAAAGTAGGGGCATCCGGCTAATAAATGATGAAGTTAAATAAAGTAACCAAAGAATGTGGATAAAGAAAAAAAGTTATTCATCAACAATCAACACATTTAGTAGATTTTATACAACATGGAACAATTAATTAAGAGATATAATTACTGAAGAATATGGTTTTCATAATCAATCATGAACATAACCATCCAAGGGATTGAGATTAAGGAAGGGAATATGCTATCACTACTATTTTGGTGGATCTTTATAGAATTGCAATGAAATGTACAATAGTTATTCATTCAATAGTATGTATTTTAATATTTTATTATGGTTATATGTATAATATTTTATCACTAGTTATATGTAACACTATTCAAACACTACTTCAATACAATGGGGTTGAGTTATCTATACGAATTGAAAATATAGAAATGGTTGTGTCGTAGTAATATAACTCCACCATAGTAAATTCTTTCAGGTTTAATCAACTATAAAATATCTTATTACATATTTTATTGATGTTTTATTCTATATTTAGAATGTAATTTTTGTCCTTATATAAATAAAACATCCATATTGGAGAGAGGGAGATCACTCTTCGCATCCCAAATCATCCTACGATTTGGTAAGAGTGTAATGAGGAGGATGAATCTCCCCTAGAATATTTTATTCTAGTGTTGAGATTATTACCTTAAAATAAAGAATATCTATACCACATTATTGAAAAATTAATTTTATTATCATTCATGAAGATATTTCCATTTTTTGGGAATTTAATAATGTATTACCTAAATAGTTTCATTTTCCTCCTATTGGTTGAGAGGTTTAATTCTAAACAAACTAATTGTACCATCATGATATTTGACTAAGGTACAGAACGTTTGTTTTTTATTTTGAATTACATTAGTAATTTTCATGTTATAATATATCCTGACTAAGTCCCGAGGACTATCTGGGGTTTATTTGGAGTCAGGAGGTATGGAAAAGTGGTATGCGGGATGGGCCAAACAGTTAGTGTAAACCATGTGATCCAAGCCACTTGGTTGGTGTAAATCAGGCAGTAGTAGACATGGGAACCTTCAAGTCAGCATGGTTTTTTGACAACCATGTGGATCTAGGAAAATAGCCATGCGACCTTCCACTCTTTTGAATAGAGAATATCTAAATGATTTTCCAATAGTTTGAAAAGAATGCACATAAACTGTGAGAGGAATGTTTTGTTGCAAAATTACCATTTTCCCACACTTGAGTTTATACCCTTATTTATCTTCCTCTCATTTTCAAGTGGATAGAACCAGAGGATTTCATTTTTCTTGAAAACCCATACCCTACATGCCTCAATAAATTTATACTCCTTCCTCCGACATCTGAATTATATTTCATCAAAGTCATTGTATAGCCCATGATAAGGAAATCCTCATACAATCCTCTTTTCTCGGTGAATCTCAAAATCTATTACATTGTTTAGATGAAATATCATTAACCCTATTTCAAGGTATTGGAATAGAACTCAAATATATTACCACCATATTTTAATCTGAGTTTTATGTAAATTGAATCTTCTTCTACATCCCAATTGTAGGTAGTCATGTAGTTTTCCTTTTGAGTTTTGTCTGTTTCATATTTAATCTATTGTTCCATGTGTTGAAAATTGTCGATATTAATTCTTGTGTTGATTCGATCATGGGTAAATGACCCTAGTACCTTGGTGTTGATTAATTGGATATTTTATATAGATTTAGACTTCACCCATTCTTTATAAGGACACCATAGGGGTTTCCAACCAAAATGGCCATTTTTTGGATGATTTCCCAAGATGACTAATTTTTTTTGTATCACCCAGCATGAATTTAAATTAAATTGAACCTTGTCTCATGTGTATTATAATAAACCAAAAACACCCCATGGGATTTTAGACATCTTAGGCTTGGTATTTCTAAAATGTTCATGGGACAATTTGATGTTCCCTTTTAAAAGGATTGAGCTCTTGTAATAGGATTTTCCATGTTAGGAAATTTCAATGAGTTGTGTTGATTAAAATGGTTCACATGTAATGACTGGTTTCCCTTGAAATTAATTAAATGAATTTTTCTTATATTATATTTTTCAACCATTTCCTTATGCAAATAATTTAAATAAATTTCATATGTCAATTGAAATGATATAAAGGGAATCATTAATGGATAATAGTATACATGAGAGGGCTTGCCTTATTCCTTTAATTGATTATATAACCATGAAATCATTATTTGTAAAATTGAAATTATATAAAATGGTTTTCATTTTGTTACATGATATAAATGACTCTTCCACTACTGTTCATTGTATCTTTATAAATGTATTTTCATGGGAGGCATTCATAACCCATGTTATATTTATTAATGTATATGGGTGGGAGAAATTATTACCCCATCCCAGATTTATATATGTATATGGCTAGGAGTAATTCTTAACCCATTCCATATTTATAAAGTATATGGGTTAGAGGAATTATAACCCCATGATATATTTATAAATTTATATTAGTGGGATGCATTCTTACCCAACACCAGCTTTATATATATATGGGTCAGAGTAATTAATACCCCATTCCTGCTTATTATATATACTTGTATTGGTGGGAGTTATTATTACCCCATGCTTGTTATGATCTATAAATATAATGACTTGATCAGACATACCATCCTTGACTGGAAGTAGGTATAACCACCATGTATCATTAAGGAACCTGAGAGGGAAGTGATTTATTTACTTTACTCGAACTTATATACCTATTTACCTTTTCACTCTATTTAATTATGAGATCCTAATCAGAGTACACGTAGACTATATAAGTAATTTCATACTACGATTTTAACTCAACCCCTATTTGATCTACCCTTAGCACCAGAGTGTATTTCGTTAATCTGTGTTCTAGAAAGGGTAAAGTACCTTCTAGAATATATTTACTTTTTCTTATTTTCATTATATTAGGAGAACATGACTGGGATTAAAATTTGGATACTCATGGAGATGTTTCTCATATTGCTCTACTTTTGGACAATTATATAGCATACTGGTTTCTACAAGATCATTATATACTATTTTTTCCATGAATTTATATATTTATCTGACAATAGAATTTGAGGGTTTTGGTTAATGTATTCAATTATTTTTTTATCCCATTGCTTGTTTAATTAGTTACCTGTTATGCTTCAACTATTTATTGTACTTCTCTGATGTATATATTTACACTACTATATATTATTCACTCTATCTGCTGAAATAATCTAACATTGGGTTAAAGTGTCCCTGTTATACTATCTACACACCCCCACTGCTAGTCAGACACCCCTGTCCTAATGGGAGATGTGTCATGGGTCATGTGTCCATCTAGGCTCGTGGAATTGGTTAAGTGCCATTCGGGTCTTAAATGACATAATAGGGCCTTAGAAGGGGTTTCTGTTCTTTAATTACTATTTAGATTCAATATAATGGAGATTCAGAATGCTTAGGAACTTATTAAAAAGTTTTTATTGGGCATCTCAAACTGATGTACGAAGTAAATTCCATGTTTCTATAATTATGATTATTATTTATTATCATATTTATTGTTGATATGATTCCATAGTTGGGTGATACACATGACTTGGGATGTTGTAGATAATTATTTTCGTATAATCATGATTTCTTTACTAATTCTCTATGAAATGAGGAATCTTCTTTACATCATGAAACATGATTTGTACATTATAATTAAGTCATTCATTCTTGCCATGCCACAAATAATTTTTAGTGATCAGTACCTATTACATATTTATTGTGCCTTTATATATATATATATATAATTTTGCAGACATTTATTGTTGGATCTAGATCCTACTTTGGGGAGGGCATTGTGGGTTCCACAATTTGATTAATATGATGTTTTGGCCCTTATGGATTGGAAAATTAAATTTTAGATAGATCAAAAATTTATGAAATATATGATTAAATGAACAGGCATAATTTGAATGGAAATTAAATCAATGTGAATTCAGTATTTTGATTCATAAGGTGTGTGGGACACTATTGATAATGAAATATCATATCATTGATTTCATATTTTTCAAATTCTTTAAATTTTTATATGATAACAACATAGTGTGGTAAATTAACATTAACATGAGATCAAACATATTATAAAGACCTGGAATAAAATCTTAACCTGATCTTAGCCATAGTAGTGGGTAGTGGGAGTTTCTTATTCTGATGGCCTGTTATGGTCTGCCCTACCATCTAGGCCTAGATTTCCAAGTAGGAAGAGAGGTTTGATCATTCATATAGGAAGGAATTATTACCTGTTATAGCTTCATGCATGAAATCATCTAAATTTCATGAATCTCTTCTGAGATGTTTTTTTGGAATTGTAGTGTTAATTCACCATGATGTCCTTGATCTGTGCACCATGAAGTTGGTGGATATCATGTTCATGAGGTGTCGGACCTTGATCCCCTGGTTATTCATCATATTGATCAACATGTGGTTCAACTACTTATACCTAACATGGGTGTTTATTTCCATTTTTATAGGATTTCATGTATATGTTTCATAACATACATGGCAGAGTGTGTCATGCCCCAAGTATAGAGGAGTGGACTCACATGTTTCTGCATTATCATCTGCCGACCTTCTCAGGGGATGGTGGGCCACTTATTTTTGGGTCATGGATCGAGCTGATCCAGTCTAAATTAAATCATTTATAGACACCTCCAGATATAAGGGTCAAACTTGCTTCTCACATTATTTGGGACTCAACCAAGAGGTGGTGGTATGTCATTACACAGGCTCGATAGCAATGAGAGACGGTTTGAGATGACTTTGAGACTGTGTTATATGATTTCTTCATTCCTCAGATTTAGATGATGATTATATCCCTGGAATTCAGTAATCTACAAGAAGGGGGCCATGTCAGTTATGGAATACTTCTCTTCTTACTCTGAGATGTAGTGTTTATATCCATTTATAACTACATTTTATATGGTAAATGTTAGGTGATTTTAAGATGGGTTGGGTTACACCATTTGATCATCGTTCAATGTCTCCTATTTTGAAACCATTACTAATTCCATCAACTAGGCCCTAATTAATGAGAGAAATATAAGCGAGGGTAATAGGTAGATCCATTGTGGCCCAAAACCTATGGATTCAAATGGATATTCTTCTTGGAAGAAATAACGCTTCAATGAATCTCGCGGTGCTTGCACTGGTCAGGCCCCATTTGTGGGTAGTTCTTCTATCTTCCACTAGTGAGGTGTTATAGGGAACATTAAAAGGAAGTGTCTATATAATCCAGATGAGTAATAAGGCTATGGAAAGATGGGTCATCTCCACTATTTAGGTATAAAATTCCCATAAGTACCTACTGATTAGGGATATGAACATACTCCTTGGTTAAGATCAAGGTCATTAGGGTCACAACAGTCAAGTTGATGGAATACCACCAGTCCTGCAAGCAGATGTGGTGGTTGAGGAAAAAGAAATCCTGCATATGAATCTCATTTCCTATAGAATGGGACTACTTAGGGACGTTATGAATGGACTTAGGTCCATAATACAATAAAGTTACATATATTCTAGAATATGCTTTAGTTGTAGAGCACTAGACCAACTATTATTTGAGGTACCATTCTAGTAGCCTTCACATTATTTTCTGTGTTGTTTGATAGTGGTGTATCTTACTTTTTTTATCTAATATTATCCCATATAATTTGGGACTTAATATTTATTTTTATAATGGAATATTGATACTAGATACACCCTTGTGCATCTATACAGTAGTTTTTTTCCACTACTAGAGTTTTCCCCTTGATGTGGGATGTTACCTTTGCATTTGGAACCTGTTTATTCTTTACATGACATTATTTGATGTGATCATGGGGATAGACTTTTTTGTTCGCTACCTAGCATGTATTCACTAATATAATTAGAGGGATGAGATTACATTACCTAAGATAATTACACACGTTCATAATGGATAATGGGATGATAGTGACACATGAGAAGGACTCAGTCAGTAGAGGCTGGGTAGGGTTACAACACAGTTCTATAGGCATTATATTGATGATTAGGGGTTAAAACCAACCATCGTTCCTCTTGATGTGTAATGTTTCATATATGTTTATCTAGGTGGAATCTCTGGTCTACCTCCAGTGTGATATGTAGACATCACTAATGATCTTGTTCATGGAGAAACATCTATGAACATTCCACCTTTTATAATTAAAGCCATGAAGATTCTAGAGATCATGAATTAGTTGGAGGATCTAGATTTTTATGGTTTCATATGCCCAAGAACATCTCGCTGGGGTTCAAAAGTCCTATTATCCACAAAAGATATGGTTTCCTCATGGTTTTCATGAATTACCTTTTGTTATATTAGAATACTATTATGAAATGATATGTACTACCTACAATGGAAGACCTATTTGATCAACTACGAGTAGAGATGGTATTTTCCAAGATGGCTATGAGGTCGGGATATAATCATTTCCATTTCAGGACTTGAGGAATACAACATAGATATTTTAGAAGTAGGTATGGTCTTTACAAGTACTTGGGTATGCCTTTCAGAATCACAAACTCAAATGATATCTTAATGGCTCTCCTGAAATGATTTTTCCACCTATTTCTTTATTATTTTGTGGTTGTATTTTTTAATGATATATTTTTGTAGTCATTATCTATAAACACCAATAACAACCATCTTGAAATCATGATAAATACGCTAATATAGAATCATCTTTGTTCTAAGCTTAGTAAATGACACTTTTTGATCGACAAATTCCACTTCTTCGGTCATATAATATTGGAGTTGGGAGTTTTAGTTAACCCATTGATTGTGAGAGCCATAATTTAATGGAAGTATCCAAGGATGGCCTTTCACATCATGAGTTTATTACATTTTATTGGATACTATAAATTATTCATTTAGGACTTATCACAACTTGAACTTACACTTAAAGGCTTGAAAAAAGGTTTGAAATTCGAATGCATTAAATCTTGTGAAGCTGACATTTAAGAGTTGATGGAACTACTGACTTCAGCACCGATATACATTCTGATAGAGCTAGGAAGGGCCAAATTGGTGTGCTTTGACAGATTAAGTATCAGTATTGGAGCTCTTCTGATGCATTATGAGTGAGTCATTGTGTATGGTTCTTATATGTTTAGGCCTCACAAGTACAATTACCCGACACAAAATGTTTTTCTCGATGCAGTTTTTCTTGCCTTTTGATATTACAGACAGTATCAATTGGGAGAGTAATTTTTGGAATTCCCATTCCACATGACCCTCAAATACTTCTTCACACAATGTAATATAAATTTCAAACAGTGTAGGAGGGTAGAGTATCTCCAATCATTTGATTTTGTACTTTGTTAAACTTTCAGGAAAGGGAATTATGTAGCTGATGATCTAAGCTAAGATAATCAGACCCATAAAATTCACCCAAACCATTTTTCAATGACTATAATTCAAATATAAACCTTATATTTTTAAATATTTTTGTTTATTTTATATTTTTAATTTTTATTTAAAGTCCTAATTTATTTAATAAATACTTGTTTTAAATGGATAACTCATTTTATAACACATTGAAAAATTAATTTATATCTCATAAAATTTTCTTATAATCATAAAACTAAAAAATAAAACGTTATGAATATATTTTATGGAAATATAATTTCTTTTAAATAATTTTATTTGTTATAAAATTTCCATTAAATATTAATGACATAAAAAATACCAACAAATAATTTATCATTTATAAAACCTTTATTTACATATTCCATGATATAAATTTATCATAATTACACTTATAATATTCATAAATACTATTTTACTCTTATAGGTGCGGTTACTATTCTATTGGAACTATTACTTTTCCTAATGATCTTGTTACAATTTCTAAGGTCATGTTACAATACCAATAGTATAAATTCCTAAATTTCAATAAATATAAATTATTTAATTATAAAATTTTAATGTAATTAAATATTTACCTCCATAATGAAAACAAATTATTTTATATGTACCTAGGTTGTTACAGTTGACTTATTCTTCTTAGTTGGAGCATAAGAGCACAACATTGGGGTTCGTCTCAAGATGTTTGTGGAGATATTTTTTACAATTTTGTTTTCCTTTGGATTATTAAAAAACAATATGGTATCTACTAGATCATTTTCTACTATTACCATTCTATGAATTTTAATATATATATATATATAACACTACTATGAGGATTTTGGTTATTTTATTTAGTTTTCTGTTTCTTATACTGCTTGGATAATTGGTTATTTTTTATTCTTTTTCTATTAACTTTAGTTCTCTATTATAAATGCTTTTACAACTAGTTAATAATCATTGTATCTTCTGTGCAACTCTGACATGGGGGTATAGTCTCCCCAGTGTACTACCTATGCACCCCCACTGCTAGTCGGCATCCCCTGGCTTATGGGGAGATGTGTCAAGGGTTATGTGTCAATGTCATTTAGGGTAATGGGATAAGTGGTATCCTGGTATTAGATGTCACACAAATACTATGACTCATATCCATATCATTGAATTTTTATATATTTCCCAATGATGATTTGGATGTGTTAAAATAGATGTTACAAGAGTGTCTAAATAGGGTTATTATACATCAACATGCTTTACAATGGGATGAGATTTTCCTTTTTATCAAGAATATATATTGTTTATTTCATCTATTTTTTTAGTATAATAAACTAAAAAAATCATGATATTGAACAAGTATCTCCTCAAATTGATATATGGCCAATTCAATCAAATACGCGTGGAACAATAATTCTCTAATGTGGAATATATGTCATTATATCAACAATGAAGTGTAAAGAATGAAGATATTCCAAAAACTATTTTTCTAGCAAGGTATGTTCACTATGAGTTCATAGTGAGAACCTTCAGGCTAACTAATGAGGATGAAATCCTTGAGGAATTTAGGATTAGAATCATTAGAAATTAACTTGAAATGTTTTTGGACGTTTTTATATACAATATTATGATATGATACAAAAGCATGGAGGATCATGATGAGTATTTGGATACTGTGATAAAGAATCATGGAAAAGATAATCTATAAGAAAAGTAGAGTTATTGTGGGTTCTTGATAAATTATATATCATTTTTAGGGAATATTATCATCAGTAAGTGTATACATGTATACTCTTCTATGACAAAAAAATTACGGACAATACCAAAATAATATCTTTAACTAATATCCATAGTATTCGTGGGCTAGCAGTGTATTGATGAAAATTTATGAAAATCATTCCATGGTTTTCATATTCACTAAATATGATAATATATAAGGGTGTAATGTTTTATTGAACTAGTGAATATGAAAAAATATTTTAAGGAGTTGAACAAGACGGTTTCCACTTCACAAGTCCTCAAGAAACGATCACATGGCAGTCTTATCATCAAACATGAGGATTATTTAATGAATGTATTGGGATATTTATTTATGAGAAATAATAATGTGATATCATAATTATTGTGGAGATTTAAGGTTCATGAATATAACTTTCTAATACATTATGTTGTTATGGTTTTACTAATCCTTTCATTGAAAATATGGTTAAAGTATATATATAGAAAGAAGTAGGAAATATATATGTATAATAATAGACTCAAATATATATTCACATAGAAGACTATTGTTATGAACCAATAAATATTCTAAATGTTAATTAAGGACTATTAATATTCAATCCATTAGCATCCAAGGAAATTATTCAATGTGGAATACATTCAAAGTAGAATGTATTTGAAAACAATTCCAATTATGTGAATTAATAGGGATCCAACCTTCTTAAAATTGAAAAGGATGTACATGAGAATCATAAAGGTAGTGACATCATCAATCCTTTCTCAAATTATTGATCAACAATCAATTCTTGAGAAGTTAAATGAAACACACAGAGATGATGTGGAAATCCCAAAAAAATTGTAATCATTTAGAAAAGGTAAATAATTTTTTTTAAATCTATGAAGAAGGAGTTTTATGATTTGTGAAATGAAAACTTGAACCAAATAATCTTGAAATAATGAAGAAGTTGTTGAATAAAAACATAGTTGGAATTTCTACAACCACCAGCGCACGTAATGATGTACGGAGATCTCTGATAGAATAATTGTTTGGAAAATTTGAAGATTGAAATTATAGAATATTTATAATAGTGTATGAGAAGTTATTATAATACGTTTTAATGTAATATTTATTAGGGTATGATTAAACCATAACCCATAAAAACAAGTAAATGGTCAAGCATCACCATTGACATTGTCACTAGTCATCCAAATACATAAATAGTATTTAATTCAATATGGGAGTTAGTATATCATCATATAATGACAGTTAAAATCATTAACATTTGAGTGGTAGTCCCACTCGATCAAGTTTCAATGATATATATCAAATTTCTTATGTGGATATAAGGAATAACATTGTTTATTTAATCTGACTGAGCTATGATATTTACCTCTATGTTCTGGAATAGTTTCCACCATGCTATAAATACTAATTTGAAATTACGTACTTCTTATCACCCCCAAAATTATTCCCTATCTAAGAATACAATTCATATAATAGATTAATCTTGTTAATAATACTCTATGGACATCAAATAAACAAGTGGTCAACACATTCTTCTAGTTGATTTCTTATTCAATATTAGCTTTCACTGAAGCATCCATGTGGCTCCATATGAAACACTTTATAGGATGATATCATGGAAAAAATTGGGCTAATGATTATAAAAAATGTTTATATAAATGAAATGGTTGAGGATTTGGTATAATAGGTTAATACCATTCAACAATACACTGTGACTGATCAATGTCTACATAAGATCAATGATGCAAATCATAAATGATACATGGAGTTTATGATCATGGAAAAAGTTTTTCTCTACACATCCCTAGGGAGTACAGTCAAGTGATTTGGTATAATGCGAATGATAAGACCAATGTACATTGATCCCTTGGGTATTCTTTATCACATCAAAGTTGGGTCTTATCGATTAGTAGTTCCACCAACCATTATTAAAATACAAAAAAAATATTCCATTTATCCCTCTAAAGGATGTACATACTGGATACCTAATATATACATAAATATGATGTGGTACAGAAAGAAAAATATAACTCATATGATGAGTATATAGTGATTATCTTAGACCATAGAGATAAATCTCTAGGAAAAATACATCCCACCAAGTTAAAGTGCTATAACATAACCATAAATTTGAAGAGGAAACATGAGAATTAAAGGACCCCTTGAATAAGAATTACCCTTTCCTCTTTTCACAAAATCTTTTATTAAAATATCTACAAGGGTAAACACTTTAAAGAGGTATGAATGTAACACCTTTATTATTTAGGAAGAATAATATTTTCAATAGCGTATATAACACACATCATTGAGCTCAAATGAAAAATTATTACATAAAAATGATTTTTATAACCTTGATATTAAATTAGAGTTTAATAATATAATTGAATGTATTATTAAATATCAATATAATGGTAACAAGTAATATTAATCTATTTATAAATTATTTTGAAATAACCACTAAATTATTAATCATGACATTTTATTATACATAAAATATGTTTTCTTTAAAATATGACTTTAATTTCCTTCTGTGATAAAATATTATATTGAAATGTAGAAAATTTAAAAAATGTATTAGTAAAAATTAAATTCTTTATTTAAAATGTAATATCATAATTAAATTTGTTGAAAATTTTGGAAATTTTCTTAAATGATTGATTTTTCAGTGAATATTGAAAATTACTGATGTTCCAAAAAACATCATTTATAATAAATAATTCAAGTAATTTAAAAGTACCATTATAATTTTAATTTTTTTTTTACTTATGAATCCTTTTATTTTTATAAGTATTATTAATTTTATTTTAATAAACATTTTGACTTTTTTTGGTTTAAGGATGTATTTATGCTAAAAATGATATTTTTGTAACATGTTTTCATGTGCATAAATTTTATCAAATTTAATTAATTGAAATATCCACTAGAAAGGAATAAATTTATATTAAATTCATATATTATATTTCTATTAATATATATATAAATTTATATATTTAATATTTATTGTCATATATTTAATGTAAGATCACATATTGCTTGAAAATTGTAGTTATTGAAAACCATTTTTCAATATATTTTGTGGGTATATTATTAAATTTAACTATATATATTCTATGATTTTAAATTTATAACATTAATTAAATATTTTTTATCAGAATAGTTAACAATTTTTTATAATTTCAATTTAATATTTGGAAACTGTAAATACTCAAAATGATAATAAATAATTACAATTTTTACGGTTAAAATGTGGTTTCTGCGTGTTACATGCACTAGTGTTTAAATTAATTTCTAAAAATATAGGATTTTATGTTTTTAAAATTAATTTCATATTATTAATTTGATGTTCCAAGTTATCTAATAGTAATAAAATTATTTTTATTATTAATGGTTAAATTTCATATTTATAAACTAGTTACCGTGGTGAAAAACAAAAATATTAAAAGTGAGTAATAATTAATGTAAAGGGAATATAATGTTTAAAAAATTTAATATTTTATTTTTAAATAAAATATCATCTTTATTGTCCCTCAACTACATTAATAAAAAAAATTGATGCACATGTTTTGACATCTACTTCCAATTATTGAATATTTTTTTGTATTTATAGAAATATCATTCATTCTCACGTATAAAATAGAAACTTGGTCCCTTTTTTCCTTCACACATAAAAATCCCCTTGGATTGACCAATTAATTGAAAAATAAATAATATATTTCTCTCCACAAATCATAGATTTTTTTATTTTAAAACAATCCAATGATGGCATCGGTGAAAACAAAATGAGGTTGTCTAAAGAAGATGTATCATTTTTTACCCAACATTTTGTTTTATTTCATCTTCCACATCATTCAATTGATATTAAACAATGTTAATATAATAAAATAATTATATACTTTATATTAATATTTTATAATTTTCATTTAGTATCTATAATATATTACATATTCATTCAAAAGTGAAATGATATAATCATTCATTTTTACGGTGGACTACTGCCTCACAACCCATTATAATTCATTTTCCATCACTGCGTATCATTTAAATATAACATGATGCATTTAATATATATATATTATACTCATTACATATTTATAATTCCATAAAATTAATATATCATATATTATATTACCTTTACATTCATTGAAAATTGATAATGGGGTTCATGCAAATGTGGGGATTACCACCTCCACAAAGCAATGTGAATTTTGTTTTCAATACAAAATCATATAGAAGGAATATATAAACTAATTTAACTAAATAATTTGATTTTAATGATATTAATATCATACATAAATATAATTTATAACATAACATTTTTCTATCATGATCGTTAAAAAATAGAAATTTTACTCATGCACAACTACGATATAATGTCTCTATGATTGTAATGTAGTACATTTTTGATAATAGTGTTTCATAATTGGTTTTAAAAGTACAATTAATTCATTAATATCATAAAAATTTCATGATTATTATTTTTTAAATAATTAAATAATGACTTGAGTTACCATATTAATCCTACTAATCCATTTTGGAAATATTAGTTGATTATTGTCAAAACGTCTAATGTAAACATATTTGATTATGTGATTGAATATTATATGGTGATAAATAAAATAATAATAATAATAAAATTAAATGGTTCATAATAAAGTAAATAAAAACCTGAGGTTTATAATTTATTAATTTAAACAACAAACATGATGAATTAGACACTATGTAGCGGATAACTCTCAAAACCTTCCTTTTCATTGGGTTATATAAATTCTCCATCTAACTCACGTTTTATCCCAATTTAATGTTATTGAATGACTATATTAATTGTATATATGTATCTGAAATATATTTCTAGATTATTCTACCAAAAATTAATCTGGTAATCTATTCATTTTGGTCATTTATCAAATTCATTTATCATGATTTTTTTTTATTAGGATATAGGTAATTGTTATAAATCTCATTCCTTCAAAGGGAAATTATACTTTTATTCCTTACGATAGAGTTCATTTTTTTGTAATAAATAATCCTAAACATGTTATGATTTTTGAACCTATATATGTCTATAATTTAGTGTGAAAATATTAATTATAAAGAGACATTATTCATTAGATTAGAGTGTAATTATAATCTATTATTTTCCCTTGTCCACCATGTGATATTGTCTAGGTACTTCGACACGAATTTAGATAATGTCTTTTTTTTGTTTCTATGAAAATTAATATTTTGTTATGATATTATTATACCATGATTTTTATGTTATACTTCCATGTTATTATAAATGAGTCCAGTATTTTATAATATCATTTTATACATTTGAATAAAATGTGTTATTTGCTTATATTTTTTATTCCCATAAAAGGATTTTTAGTACAACCTTGTCTTTTATATACTCCCTATGTTGTCTTATGCATTTGTAAGAGAATAAGTGGATGTATGAGCTCATTATAGATAATTAAATATGGATTTCTTGATTTAATTTTATTTTGATGTATTATGAACCGGGTATTCTAAAGACACCATGACTAATAATACTTGGGTGGTAATTAATAGATATTTATGTCAAAATGAGGAATTATTTTTTGTAAATGGTTTGGATCACTGTAAAAAATCAAGTTAAAACATTCATTTAAAAATAATGATTGATTTTCTATGTAAAACCTATAAAATTTAATTAATTTTTTTTCTCAATAACATTTATTTTGAATGAATTTCACCATCATTATATAATGGAATTTATTTTTGTTACCAAGTATGATATATTATGAAATCATAGCATTCCCCTAACATTTTCATTACTAAATTTCCAAAATAATCAGATCTGAATGATATGAATAGTTATGGATGATTCTTTATAATTATTCAGTTTCATCCCCCTCATGTATATACTTTTCATGATCTCTAAAATTTTTCCTAGATGATATTTCATGTTTAGACTACAGAAAAATGGATTTTCTGTATATGTTTTTCGAGATACTAAAAAATGGACATCATCATCATTAGTGATATTCTTCAATAAATTAATTTTTAAATCCTAATTTAGGATCATACCATGATGGTATTATATTGAAATTTCATTCACTTGTAGATATAAAATACTTCATTAGTTTTCATCAACGATGATCCTATAATTGTATTTTATATAATAATAATTTAAAAACCAATCATAAATTTTCACTTCTTTATCTGGAATATTCCAAATTAACATCCTTTAATCCAATGGTTCTCCACTAGAGAACATGAATAACCTTTAATTATATATATTTAAATACCAAGTACAACACACAATGTTTAATTAAGAAAATTTGGGTCTTACATATACATAATGTAAACAACCAGCATGAGATTATTTTTTAAACCATGTTCATTATCGGGTTGTGCCTAGATATATGGTATTCATATCACATTTCTTGATGATTATCATGGATCTACTCACATATTTGATTTCATTATTTGAGATGGACTTCTATCATTAATCATCAAATAATATGAACCACTGTGTTCATTATTCATTACATTGATTACTCCTACTTATGAGGGTAATGTGGCTAAACATCATCTTATAGTGTTTCCGTCATTAGTTGATATATCACATATAACATAAGGATTTTCAATTGTTGAAAACTTTTCATGATAGTTTTGATCATCTTGTGTAATATTTACTTTTTATTTTGTGAACACAATTTCATGGTCATCTTACACATTATTTTATCCTTCCATGTTTTCTATCCATATTATAGGTATCTTATTAACAATATTTTTATAATAATTTTTACTTCCACATGGTTCATCATGAATGACTATTATTGAACCTCCCTTTTTGGATATATCATTCATCTTATACCTCTATTGATTTTATTGAACATAATCTTAATTTTATTGTTAGTAATTATGGATTATTTTTCTTCTCAACATTCATGGGAATATTTTTTCATTATATATTCATTAATTTTCTTCCCAAGGTAATATATAACATAATTTTAGACATTGAAGCCTTATTTTACTAGAATTCAGTTATATATGTTTATATGAGCATGAATTGTTCTTAATACCACCACTATTTCATAATGACTGATAACATAATGAATCACAAATTTATCTTATGTAAATAGATTTTTAATATTATGTGGGAATTATATCACTATCAATGGAATAAAACCCCATGAAATTGGATACATTTTATCTTTATAATGAAAGAGATTATACAAAAAATATTATGAACAATGGCTAAAAAAATTATAACACCAATAAATCCGTACAACCATGATCTTATATTCTTTATTATATATTGTCTTTAGTTTGAGGATTTTTATAGCATTTGTTTTTTAAATTTCTCTACACATAGGTGAGTTGTTACCGATGAACAATATTATATAATTCTTTAATCAACAATATACATTTTTATTGAATCTTATCAATTTCTCATCAGACATACCTGTAATTTTTTTAAACCCTAAATGTTCTAAGAAATTGAAAATAATAATTATAAATGGGTATGAATGATACATCATTATTTGATCATACATGAGATTTTTATATTGCTGAAATATTAGCCTTCATTGCACATAATAAATATCATTTTGCATCAAACTCATCCATATCGAAAACAATACTAGAATCTCATTTCATCTTTAATTTTAAAATATCTATACATGTAATCTATGGGTTAAAAAGTTTATGTTATAATTACATTGACTTCGATTTATTGGTGTTGTTGTTATATTCAATGAATGAAAATCCGCATTCAATCTGTATACCCATACTTTTAGATTCCCCTTAATTCATATTAATCTTCTTATGTAACAATGAATTAGGCACAATTATTTAATTATATTTAACATCTAGTTATAAATAATTTCCTTAAAATATTTTGGTCAGGTTTTCTTATATTTCAGGGGTTTTAAAAAAATAATTTATCTTGGTTGAATCATTATCTTTAACATCATTGTGACATTAACTTTCATGAATGGAGTATTTCTCAATCAGCTCTAAATTTTCATCTTCAATGACTCTATTTTTTCTCGAGAGATCATCACTAGGGATTAACTTGTTCACCAAGAATTTATCAATTTATTTAGACTCACCCTCATGAAAAATTATTTAATCCTATATGATTTCAATTATCCCATAAATTATAGTAAATAATTATTTAGTAAAGAATATATAATATCCATTATTAGATTAATATAGATATATATATCTAAAAGAATTCATATTCGCATGTATATTTTTCAAGTGGAATTTTATTATAAGTACATTTACATACCTCAATATATATTTTATTCCATAATTACATTAATGAAAGTTGTTATCTATGTCATTAGTTTTAGAAACAATCACATATTAATATAATTTATAAAAAATAAATCCTCCTCATTTAATGATGGGACTAAAAATTCTTATAATTTTTTCCATAGGTGTTAATTATTTAGTCTTCTCATGTTATTTTTTAAGTTTCAATATAGTAATATAATAAATAGAAATCTAACATGAAATAAATAAATCTTTGACAATGTTTTAATTCATTAATAATATATGAAAGAAAACCATGTAATTAAAATATATGATCATCCAAAATATGGAATAAAAAATAAGTGATCCTCCATTTGATAACAATAATTTGGAAAATAAAATAATTTCTTGACACTAAGAGGGGGTAAGAGTTGGTATATCTTTCTTACAATAAAAATATTTATCACTTTACATATTTTAAGAGTAAGTATAATGATTCTTTTTTTATCTTCCTTATCATATGGAATAATTTATAGTATGTATAGAAATGAACATGAAATTTTAAAAGGTTAAATGCCCAAAAATTGTAGTCGGTCGTTGTCTTGTATGACGATGATTTATAAATAGACATTCTACTATAATGTTGTACCAATTATATTGGTTCAACCCAAAAATATTCCAAAATTGATATGTTGTTCTCAATAATTTATGAGGGGGAATAGAAAATAATAATAACAACATTTATTAGAGATAACCTATTCCACATTTGGATACTACTAGATCCTTGTACAATATATATATATATACACAGTCTTAATATTCTTGATTTGATTTGAAATATCTTGAACTTCTACCACTAGTTGAGACATATATTGAATTCAGAAGTGCTACCTTGGATTATCCCTTTTGTTTTACTTGCACACTTTCATGTAATAAACTCCCATTATTCTTCCCTTATATGAAAAATTGGTCACACTATCATCTTTCTCATCAAAAAACTATTTTATCTGACCATTTCGCCAAGGCGCGTGAATCCTTCTTCTTGGAGGATGGTGGCACTGTTTGTTTCCCTGCATTCCAGTTTCCAAAGGCAGGCGATATCTTTTCCTTGTTCAGGGATGTTTTCTCTTTGATCTAAATGGGAATATTGGATGTCAGTTATTACTTTAGGGGATTCCTCCTCAGAACTGATCACCTAGTCCGGGTCTCGCTTCTAGATTTAAGACATTTTTTGTGAAACTCTGTCTAGTGCCATATCTTCATGGACACCAGTTAATTACAATGCTTCTATTGGGACATTCCAAAGGGTCCAGTCTAGGCAGAATCCTTTGGTCCGGGGAGTAGTCACATTGGAAATCACTGGCATGTCTGGATTCTGGGACATTGGCGTTTTTTGGTTTTATCCCCTAATTATAAGGCTTCTCAAGGGCATGGAAGCCGGATGAATCCCACGTTGAATGTGGGGAATCATATGCCATACGATTCTATCTGAGGATTTCCTCTGATTCTCATGTTAAATAGAGGGTATGTTGTAAGTTTAACATCAAGTGGAGACTGATAACAACACTGATTAGAGTAGATCAGATGGGTGCAATCCCTGGAGGGAACACAGATTTTGGGGCCAACATGTGGTTATCTTCCCGGTTGTTGTTAAGGGGAATGGGGAATGAGGTGGTGTGATCCCACCGGGATGTGGCGGCCCGGGTAAGAATCAGTATTGATGATGGTAGGATTAATGAAATAGGTACATAATGAGATGGAGTTGACTCGAGGATGATAGTGATGTTGGGATTGAGTCTCATTGAGACCTCCTATGTATCCTCGTGGAAGGGAATAAAAGTCCATGTTGTTCATCTAACGATGGGACACCTAAGGAGGCGACAATTGAGAATGGACACATGGATGGGACCTGGAGGAAATAGAACATCTGGGTTGGGTTATGACCTTCTTGAAACACATAGGCTTGAGGAAGATATCAGTATGAGACACGAGTAATGGTATTGAACCTCATGGAGGCTTCCTACGTATCCTCGTGGCATGGAATCAATGTCCAAGTAATTTATATGAAGATGACTTACACTTGAAATGGTTTGACAATGAATTACCATTGGATGGGGCCGCAACGGATTACCTCTAGATGGGGTCACAACAGCTTACCCTCAAATGGAGATTTTAATGGATTACCTCTATATGGTGGATAGAAATGGCATACCGCTGGATGGGGTCACAACGTCTTACCACTCGATGAGGAAGAACCTCAAGGAGTCTTCCTAAGTACCTTATCTACGAGACAATGATCAAACCCACGTCGTTTCTATGGGATGGTTGTCGGTGAAATGTCATGGAAGAGGACCTGGGGTCCAATGGTTGTTTGGATTGAACCACAGGGGGGGTGTCCTACGTACCTTTCCTTGGAAAGGATCAAAGTCTATGTAAAGACACAGAAATTTCAAGGAAATTTTTTTTATTAAATACTTTATAATTTTATGAGTCTATGTCTTATGAAGGCACTCGATTCAGAGGCCTGGTGTGCCCGAAATCAATTTACCAAGTTTATCTCGGGTACGTTCAGTAAACTAAAGAGTGGATTTTTATATCTTTTGAACCGGTGCTCAGAATTGAAATCTGAGGGAATTGGTGAACTCGCAGCACTGGTAATTGCTTAAGAGGACCTTTACCGAAGATTCATTTGCATGGGAGAAGAAGTTAATTTTTTGTGGATTAATTGAGAGGTGAATAAAATTGTGGGAAAAATTTATTTTTATAATTTAAGTGGTTATAACCTACATGGGGAAGTTATGGTGGTACCCACTAACATCCTAACTACCCATGTGAGGATAAATGTGAGGTGGGACCCATAAGAGCCCCAACCCTTCACATTTCCATAACCCTAATAAACTACCCCTTTAAAACTTGTTAACTCCCTTTAATTAAGTAGCTCTCCCTATCTCCCTCTTTATTTCATGCCAACACACACATTAATTAATTAATTGAAACTCTTCATTAATTATTTATGTATTTGAATTCATTAAATTTGAATGAATGGAATGATTTAATAAAATAAGGGAAGCCTTATTTTATTTTTGGGTTGGCATGTTGTGTTGAGATTTTGGGGAGAGAGCTCTAGTTTTATTTGAAGAACTTCATCCTCAACGAAGAACGTAAACTCTTCGATGTAGAGCACCGACTCCATGAAGAACAACGATGCGCAATCCTCTTCTTCTCTCCATGAAAAAAGGGGAGACGCCATTTCCTACTCAGACGCTCTTCGTTGACGTCTACGAATCCTTATCCCGCGACACCGACGTTCGACATCTATTATCGAGGTAAGGGTGTGTTTGGATTGAGTAATGATTGGTTTTCCTTCCATGTTGTTGTTCCTCATAAACCGCTTGTTATCGGACTAATGTGAAAGGGACCTGACCAAACTAAAACGGTCTGATTCCTCCGTCGTTCTCGTGAATTTGTGGAATTCTTCGGCTGTTCATGAGCGGTGAATCAAGCTATGTTTTCGGAGCCAATCGAAGGCCCGAAAGCATTGTAAACATCCTCAGAGCTTCGGGGAGACCTAGAATCGGAAGTTTTATAGAAATAGGATCATCCGAACGAAGAACGGACACCTCGAGAAGCATGCTGGCCAGAGGCGTCGTTTTCTGGAAAATTCTAGAATACACGGCGTGTACTCCAGGAGTACATTCCATGTAGTACAAGCGTACTGTGGAATCTATTTCAGACGTTAGAAAAGTATTACACGACATGTGACTCTAGAAACATGGCGTGTACTCTCCACACTATTTGACAGAGGAGACTTCGATGGACATGGCGTGTATTCAGGGAAAATACACGGACACAGACAGCAATACACGGCCAAGTAACACGGCGTGTATTCTCTTCATAGAAAGGCAGAAGCGGCTTCGCGAGGCTCGGAATGTAATCTTGGAGATACAAGGACACGGGCATAACCACATGGCAAAGAGGCACGGCATGTACTACCTTCACAATGGCAGAAGCGGCTTCGTGAGGACTCGGCGTGTATTTCGGGAATACATGGACACGGGGTGGAGTACACGGGCATGTACTCCACCACATGGCCAGGCATGGCCAACGCACATGAAACCGACCTTAGAGGTTTGTACAGGGCATGTAACCATACCACACACCATGTACATACTTATCTACACAACCAGCCCTGCGACACGGGCCGTTTCACACAGGTAGTACCCGGTGTCTGATGACACGGCGTGTATCGCTTACCTACACGCCGTATACTTTTGGGCAATGGATTGGTCATCTTTTTCACCGTGACTTGGGGACGTTTTTCTTTTTTTCCTCTATGAAGTGAGACAAAACTACGGGATTCATCAACTCTGGACTTCATGACATTTGATATATCGATCTTTGACTCGAGGAGCGGACCCTCCAGAAATTGAGCGTGCTGTGTGCAGAACCCTAGAGTTATCTGTGACTGCGACGACGATGAAAGTTGTACATGGATCTTATGTGGGTTCAGAAGTGAGGATGACTATACTTGGATCTTACATGGGTTCGGCAGTGATGATGACTTTACATGGATCCTACGTGGGTTCGGCAGTGATGGTTACTGTACTTGGATCCAACTTTTGTTCGGCAGCGACAACTTCTATACTTGGATCCAACGTGGGTTCAGCAGGGGAGATGATTCAGAGGCTACATCTATCATATCCACCCCTCTTCATGTGTAGTATACCTTTGTGAGCTATGTCATGACTTTCAATCATTATCAACGATGTAATTGACCTGCATCCCTGTGTGGACTAGTTTGTGTTTTCCTGTGTGGACTGAGTTGTACATGGGCTCGTGAGTTAGAGATTAACTAGAATTGATGACTTACGTATATGTATGGGCATAAACCTAGGTAGAGTTGGTTTATAATTTTTGTTTATATCTTTCCTTTGTGGTTTGTCCTTTTTGGATTCTGGGAGACCTTTGGGGGTCTCGGGGTCCCTACTGAGTATTGTATACTCACCCCTACACGGGTTATGCCTGCACTACGTTGTGTTGGATACAGACAACAGACAAAACTGATTGAGGTGGATTCTTGTGGAGCGGGATGGTACATGGAGGTGGACCACTTTGCAGGATGTACACGGAGCAGACGACCAGACCCGAGGAGCTGAGGAGACCGTTTTTACCCACCATTCATGTGGGATATTCGGAGGATGACACAGTGGTTGTTGGTTTTCTTTACTGCAGCTGTTCTTTCTTTACTATTGTAGTGTACTTTTAATTGGGTTTTTATTCTGGTCCATTTACTTTCCAGCAGTTACTTTTGTACTCAATTTACTTAGTGTTTACTTCATCTTGGGTACTCTGTTGTGTTCCTTTACTTATATAAAGTCAATGTCATCCCTTTTATTGGGATTTATGCCTTCGGTGCTAGTCTCCAGCCCCTGGCCTATGGAAGGCGGGCTTGGGGTAGTCACAGCACGGGCCCCAAGGACGGGCCGTGACAAATTGGTTTTAGTGGAGTCGGTTCTACCGCAGAACATAGGACTCTGATAATTTTTTCATGTGAAGCAATAGTGTTAAGGGTATTGAGTGTGGTTATCAGTCCAGGGAGTCTAGTGTTGGTGTGGCGGCCGACGTATCCATACACTAGTACCCTGACTTATGATTTCTGACTTAGTGCTTGAAAACACTGATTGAATGTGTGTTTCAAAAGTTTTCTTTGTGATTACTTTGTGTCAGCTCACCAGGTATACTGTATTAACCATGGCTCCCCTGATTCTTTTCAGGATGGCCCCACGATGCCAGCCAGCTAGGGTTCCCAGTTACTTCTGAGATGGCATCCCACTGAGCGACAAGGCCTTGGTGTAGGGCCCCATTACGGCAGAGGCACCAGCGGTACATCTACCCACTGGGCTACCGATACCACCATCCTCAGCAGCAGAGAGTGAACGCCGCCTGAGTGCGCTGAACGAGTTTCAGCAATAGAGGCCACCCTAGTTCTGCGGAGAGACGGACCCTCATGCAGCTGAGGATTGGCTGGAGGCTATCATTCGAGTCTTCATATCAGTAGGGACACCAGCTGACCTCATGGTGATCCTTGCAGCGAGCCTCCTGCACAAAACAGAAGGTAGATGGTGGAGCCTGATGCTCCAGGTGCACGAAGAGGCATCTCTACTTTGGACGGACTTCAAGAACCTCTTCCGCTCAGAGTTTGTTCCAGCCACCCTCCGTGTGGTGCGCATCCAGGAGTTACTACAGCTACGGAAGGGCAGCATGACAGTAGCCTAGTACTCAGTGAGGTTTTCCAACCTCTCGCGCTACTCCATGGACATGGTACAGGGGTCCATTCATCCGAGCCCGGACCTTTGAGCAGGGACTGAGGCATGATATCAGGGCTTCGATGATCTCCCTCAGCATTCCGACACAGGCATGAGTACTGGAGCGAGCCCTTCTTGTGGAGAGCTTTCTTACTGAACCTACGCCAGCAGCGAGGCCTACCATAGAGCGACATGTGGCGGAGTCTTCTGCAGCCGGAAATAGACAGATGTCGCAGAGGTCCAAGCAGACCAGGCCATCAGTTGGGCGATGCTTTGAGCCTCTACCACCACCACCACCAGGAGGTCCACCCTGACCACAGGGAGCTGGTGGACAGAGGCAGGCACAACTTCAGGCAGTGGAGACTTACAACCATGGTGCACCTGAGATGATTCTAGGTACTATCCGTGTTAATCCACCGTTGTTGTAGTTCTTATAGACACATGAGCGAGTCATTCTATTATTATCGCTGCCCTTGTTCAGAGCTCGGAGATTCAGACAGAGTCGTTGGCTCGATCCTTATGGCTAGAGACTCCTACAGAAGCGGACTCGATGATTACGCACTTCTGTCGGTAGTGTGATCTTACTCTAGGAGGTGATAGCTTTGGCTACGATATACTTTTAGCGGCTTAGAGGCCTTACGAATCCATCTTGGGCATGGATTGGTTATCTATAGTCCATGCTCAGATAGACTGTATTAGGCGCAATGTGCGGTGTGTCCGCACATATGGGAGCAGGTTCACCTTCCCGGCGAGAAGGGAGCCTTTGCAGCGCTGGATAGACTTACGCAGAGGAGAGGGAATCCGATCACACATCATTTGACTAGTCTCATTCTCGGAGCGGTTGATGTGTGGAGTCCGAGCTTTCCTGTTTTGGTGGATCAGTTTGAGGATGTTTTCCTGGATGACATTCCAGGACTACCTCCTCGCAGAGAGGTAGACTTATATATTGACCTATACCCCGAGATAGTCCTGATATCTACTCCATCATATCGGATGTCTCCCTCTAACCTTCGAGAGCTGCGAGTACAGCTAGAGGACTTGCAGGGCAAGGGATTCATCTGACCCAGTGTTTCACCCTAGGCTTCTCCGATTTTATTCGCCAAGAAGGCGGATGGGAGCTCACGACTATGTGTCGGCTACCGTCGGCTAAATTAGGTGACCGTAAAGAACATGTATCCACTTTTAAGGATTTACGACCTCTTTGATCAGCTCAAGGGAGCACGATGGTTCTCGAAGATAGACCTCAGGTCAGGCTATCAGCAGCTCAGAGTTCGTGATGAGGATGTGCATAAGATGGCCTTCAGGTGTTGTTATGGCCACTATGAGTCCTAGGTTATGCCCTTCGGTGTAACCAACACTCCAGCAGTGTTCATGAGTCTCATGAAGAGGATCTTCCAGTCTTACCTCGATCGATTTTTTCATAGTCTTCATCGACGACATACTGATTTACTCCACTACTGAGGAGGAGCACGCCTACCACTTGCGGGTTGTACTGGACACAATCTGAGAGCACCAGCTTTATGGTAAGCTCTCTAAGTGTCAGTTCTAGATTCAAGAGATCCACTTCTTGGGGCACGTCATCTCTGAGGCGGGAGTTGTGGTGAATCCTATGAAGATCGAGGCAGCACTTACTTGGGAGCCACCCAGGAGTGTGACGGAGGTGTGGAGTTTCCTAGGTATGGCTGGGTACTATCGGATATTTGTGTTATACTTCTCCAGAGTTGCAGCACCACTTTCATCTTTGACTAAGAAGGGAAAACCCTTTTTGTGGTCAGATAGATGTCAGCAGAGCTTCTAAGATCTAAGACAAGGATTGACTAGTGCACCTATCTTAAGGCTACCAGAGGAGGGTGTTGGGTACGTTGTTCACTGTGATGTATCAGGGACCGGACATGGGTGTGTCCTGATGCAGGAGCGGGCAGTAATCGCTTATGTTTTACGATAGTTGAGGCAGCATGACAAGAACTACGCTACCCATGACCTGGAGTTAATAGCAGTGGTCTTCGCCTTGAAGATGTGGTGGCACTATCTTATGGGTAAACACTTTATAGTATACTCTGACCACCATAGTCTCAGGTATATCTTCCCATGGAAGGACATAAACCTGAGACAATGGCGATGGCTCAAGTTCCTCCAAGACTATGACTTTGAGATAGTCTATACTCTTTGGAAGGGAAACTTAGTAGTTGATTCTCTCGGCAGGAGATCAGGCATTCAGCTACTTGGAGTGGCGACGGAGCAGCTAGCCCCGTAGCAGATATCCTTCATGGATAGAGATGGAGCAGCTTTTCTACATTCGCTCACAGTCACTCATCCACTACTTCAGCGGGTCAGAGAGGCACAACATGGGGATGTTGACTGTGAGACGTGACATGCGCAGATATCCACAGGACAGGCACCTGATGGATTTTCTGTTGGAGGATATCACGTCATCCTCTTTAGGGGACGTACCATGATTCCAGTTGCATTAGAGGAGGAGGTGCTAAAGGATTTTCACAATTCCCCTCTATTGGTACATCCTGGAGTAGCGATGATGTACTAGGACCTCAGATGATTTCACTGGTGGCTGGGTATGAAGAAGGTTGTGGCAGAGTTCGTTTCACAATGCCTCACCTGCTTGCAGGTGAAGGCAGAGCACCAGGTTCCGGTAGACTTGATGCAGCACTTAGAGGTCTGGGAGAGGAAGTGGGATGGGATATCCATGGATTTTGTGATGGTACTTCCACATACATCCAGAGGACATGACTCCATCTGGGTGATTGTCGACCGACTCACCAAGTCGGCCCACTTCCTACCTATTAGAGAGTAGGGCTCAGTGGAGATCTTGGGACATCTCTAAATTCATGAGATATTATGGTGTCATGGTGTTCCATCATCTATCATCTCTAATCGTGATGCTCACTTTACTTCCCATCTTTAGTAGAGGTTGTAGGAGGCATTTGGGACATACCTACGCCTGAGCACCGCCTTTCATCCTCAGATGGATGGCCAGATGGAGAGGACCATTCAGACACTCGAGTACATGCTCTGTGCATGTTTCCTTGACTTTGGTCGCAGCTGGGAGAAACACCTACCCTTGGTGTTGTTTGAATACAACAATAGCTACCACTCCACCATCGGAATGGCACCATACGAGGAACTGTGCGACTGACCTTGAAGATCACCTATGTGCGGGACTGACCCTGGGGAGTCAGCACTCATAGGACCAGAGATGGTTCATGCTATGATAGAGAAGGTGGAGATCATCCAAGAGTAGATGAGGACTGCACAGAGTAGACATAAGTCCTATGCTGATAGGAGGCGGAGACCACTGGAGTTCGAGGATGGAGACCACATTTTCTTACGGGTCTCACCTCGACGTGGATTACGGAGATTTGGTCAGGGAGGCAAGTTATCTCCACGCTTCATCCAACCATTCTAGGTTCTCAGTAGGGTAGGATGGGTGGCTTATCGTCTGGCCCTTCCACCGTAGTTGCACCGGGTGCACGACGTCTTCCACGTATCTCAGCTGAGGAGATATGTGCATGACCCGACCCACATAATTGATCACGGGGAGATGGACATCGATGACAGGGCTACATTCATGGAGGTTCTATTAGATATCGAGGATCGACAGGAGACGGTCCTACTGGATGGTCAATTCCTCTCGTGCGCATCCGTTGGCAGCACGGGAACCTCCAGGAGAGCACATGAGAGCGGGAGGCTCAGATGCGTGCACAATACCCTCATTTGTTTCCCTAGTTTATGATGTAGCTTTACGGGGATGTAATCACCTGAGGTGGGTGTAATGTAAAGACAAGGAAATTTCATGAAAAATTTTCTTTCTTAAATAGTTTGTAATTTTACGAGTCTATGGCTTCTGGTGGAACTTGATTCTGAGGCCCGGTCTGCCTAAAATCAATTTCTGAAGTTTAGCTCGGGTACGTTCCGTAAACAAACGAGCGGGTTTTTATATATTTTGAACCGGTTCTTGGAATTGAAATCTGAGAGCACTGGTGAAATCGCAGTACCAGTAATTACTTAACAGGACCTTTACCAAAGATGTGTTTTCACAGGAGAAGAAGTTAATTTTTTGTGGATTAATTTAGAGGTGAACAAAATTGTGGGACAATTTTATTTTTATAATTTATGTGGTTATAACCTAAATGGGGAAGTTAGGTTGGGACCCACTAACAACCTAACTACCCATGTGAGGATAAATGTGAGGTGGGGCCCATACGAGCCCCAACCCTTCACATTTTCATAACCCTCATAAAATCCCCCATTAAAACATGTTATCTCCCTTTAATTAAGTAACTATCCCTCTCTCCCTCTTTATTGCATTCCAACACACACATTAATTAATTAATTGAAACTCTTTAATAATTAAATAACTGTTTGAATTTTTTAAATTTGAATGCATGGCATGATTTAATAAAATAAGTGAACCGTTATTTTATTTTTGGGTTGGCATGTTGTGTTGAGATTTTGGGGAGAGAGCACTAGTTTTATTTGAAGAACTTCATCCTCAATGAAGAATATCAACTCTTCAATGTAGAGCACTGACTCCATGAAGAAAAATAACACGAAATCCTCTTCTTCTCTCCATGACAAAAGGGGAGACGTTGTTTCCTCCTCGGACGCTCTCCGTTGACGTCAACGAATCCTTATCCCGTGAAGATGACGTTCGACATCGATTATCGATGTATGGGTGTGTTTGGATTGAGTAATGATTGGTTTTCCTTCCATGTTGTTGTTCCTCATAAACCTCTTGTTATCAGGCTAATGTGGAAGGGAATGGACCACACTAACATGGTCTAATTCCTCCACGGTTCTCGTGAATTTGTGGAATTATTCAGTCGTTCATGAGCGGTGAATCAAGCTATGTTTTCGGAGCCAATAGGAGGCCTAAAAGCATCGAAAACGGCCTTAGAGCGTCAGGGTGACCTAGAAGCAGATGTTTCGTAGAAATCAGATCATCAGAACAAAGAACGGACACCTCGGGAGGTGTGCTGGTCAGAGGTGTTTTTTCTTGGAAAATTCCAGAATACACGGCGTGTAATCCAGGAGCACACGTCGTGTAGTACAAGCGTACTGTTGCTTCTGTTTTGGATGTTAGAAAATTAGTACACGGCGTGTGACTCTAGACACACGGAGTGTACTCTCCAAACTGTCTGACAGAGTATACTTCGATGGACTTGGTGTGTATTCAGGTAAAATACACGGACATAGACAACAATACACGACCAAGTAACACGGCGTGTATTCTCTTCATATAAAGGAAGAAGCGGCTTCCTGAGGCTCGGCATGTAATCTAGGAGATACACGGACATGAGCAGAACCACACGTCCAAGAGTCATGGTGTGTACTACCTTCACCATGGAAGAAGCGGCTTTGTGAGGACTCGGCCCGTATTCCGGGAATACACGGACACAGGGTGGAGTACACGGGCATATACTCCACCACACTAACAGGCAAGGCCAGCGCAAATGAAACCAACCCTAGAGGTTTGGATACGGTGTGTAACCATACCACACGTCGTGTACTTACTTATCTACATGACCAGCCTTGCGACACGAGACGTTTCACACGAGCAGTACCCGTTGTCTGATGACACGGTGTGTATCGCTTACCTACACGTCGTGTACTTTAGGGAAATGGTTTGGTCATCTTGTTCACCGTGACATGGGAACATTTTGCTTTTTTTCCCCTAGGACGTGGGATGGAACTACATGATACATCATCTATGGACTTACTGACAGCTGATGTATCGATCTTTGACTCGAGGAGTGGACCCTCCAGAAATCGAGCGTGCTATGAGTGGAAACCCTAGAGTTGGTTGCGACTGCGACGACGATGACGGCTGTACTTGGATCCTACGTGGGTTCAGTAGCAAAGACAATTGTACTTGGATCCTCCGTGGTTTTGGCAGTGATGATGACTGTACTTGGATCCTACGTGGTTTCGGCAGCGATTGTTACTGTACTTGGATCTTATGTGGGTTTGGTAGCGACGAATTCTGTACTGGGATTCTATATGGGTTTGGCAGGGGAGATGATTCAGAGGCTACATCTATCATCTCCACCCCTCTTCATGAGTAGTATACATGTGTGAGTTGTGTCTTGACTTTCAGTCATTATCAACGATGTAATTGACTTGCATTCCTATGTGGACTAGGTTGTGTTTTCATGTGTGGACTTGGTTGTACTTGGGCTCGTGAGTTGGAGCAAAACTGGAATTGATGACTTAGGTATATGTATGGGCATATACCTAAGTAGATTTGGTTGATACGTTGTGTTTATATCATTCCTTTTTGGTATGTCCTTTGTGTATTTTGGGAGACCTTCAGGGGTCTCGGGTCCTTACTGAGTATCGTATACTCACCCCTACACGGGTTGTGCCCGCACTACATTGTGTTGGATGCAGACGACAGACAGCACTGATCGAGGTGGAGTCTTGTGGAGCGGGATGGTACCTAAAGGTGGACCACTTGGAGGGATGTACACGGAGTAGACGACCGGACCCGTGGAGATGAGGAGACAATTTATACCCACCCTTAAGGTGGGATATCTGGAGGACGACACAGTGGTTGTTGGTTTACTTTACTACAGCTGTTCATTCTTTACTTTTGTCCAGTCCTTTAATTTGGGTTTGTATTCTTGCCCATTTAATTTCTAGAACTTACTTTTGTACTCAGTTTACTTAGTGTTTACTTCTGCTTGGGTACTCTATTGGGTTTCTTTACTTATATAAAGGCAATTCCTTCCCTTTTATCAGGATTTACGCCTTTGGTGCTAGTCGCCAACCCCTGGCCTATAGAAGGCAGGCTTGCGGTAGTCATGGAACAGGCCCCAATGATGGGTTGTGACAGTCTACATAGTTCGAGTGGGTGCAATGGCTTACCTATGACTGGGGAAACAACAGCTTACCACTGATTGAGGTATATAGTTTAACGTCATGTAGGACAGGGGTGAACCAACATGAAGGAGGACATGGGGCCCATGTTGATGGTGGTTTGGAACCTCATGGAGGCTTCCTACGTACCTCTCCATGGAAAGGATCAATGAACATGTAGTTTAGGTGGGTTTGGGAGAACCGGCATGAAGGGGGTCGGAGTGAACGGGTGTTGGGCTTGAACCTCAGGGAGGCTTCCTATGTACTTTATCTAGGAGAGAAGGATCAAAGACCTCATAGTTTGTGATGGTGCAGGAACTGACATGAAGGGGGGTCAAAACCAATGGTTTTTGGGCTTGAACCTCAGGGGGGGCTTCCAACGTACCTCACCTTGACATGGATCAAATACCTCTTAGTTCATGGGGTGTTTGGTGAACCGGCGTGAAGATCATCAGAACCAATGGTTGTTGTGCTTGAAACTCAGGGAGGCTTCCTATGTACATCACCTTGTCAAGGATCAAATACCTTGTACTTAACGGGGTGTTTGGTGAACCGGTGTGAAAATGGTTAGGACCAATGGGTGGATGGCTTAAACATCAAGGAGGCTTGTTATATACCTCACCTTGGCAAGGATCAAAGACCTCATAGTTCAGGTTGGGTGTGGGGCTTACACTATAGGCTACCAGGAGAGGATTTCATGGTCGATTCTTGCTCTAATCCCACGTGAGTCATGCTCAGTGTGAGAAACAAGAGGCATCAAAGACCAGACGATCACATCATGAAAGGTGCATCCATGGGAATTACACGGGTGCCATGCGTAGTAGGCAGCCCAAAGAGGTAACAGGGGATTATGCGTGGTTAGCATCCCAAGTGATGGAGATTGGGACTTACTCTGGGAGGGAGGCCCAGGTGGTGACAAAGACCCGCAGGAGAGGGATTTTTCACCTAGTAAGAGAGGAGGAACAGGCATGTTGCATCCTACAAGGATAGAAAGGGGATCACACCTGGGTGGTTACCATTTCCCCGAGGACAGAAAAAGCTTTGATAAAAAGGATGTAATTCCATGTGAGGAATGATTTCACTTTCGTGGAGACCAGTGGGCGTATAGAATGTCTGAGATGGGGCCCCCCGCATGTAAGGCACCGGGTGAGGTCAAAGTTTTACGTCATGTTCTGAGGATGATGGCATTTGGCAGTTTAACATCTTGCAGCTCGGACGAGGTGGGTGTGCTCCACACCCCTAGGACTTACATAACAGATACTTGCGCGCCCTTGGGGGAAGGAAGGGATCAACAATGCCATGATTGGGGGATGTTGAGAGATGATCCCATTAGGGGTCCACATTAGCGTGGATATGCAAAGAATCAATAGCCATTAGAATTCATAATTAGGGATTGTGTGGGGCTTACACATTGAAGAAGCTCGGGTGCCGCATGGAGAAGCCCTGGTGGATGGGGAATACGCATGGAAGCTGCCCAGGTGCCGCTATAGAATGGCAATGGTGAATGGGACACACAGAAGGAAGCTTCCTGTAATGTCTTCCTCATGTCTATCCATGAGGGAATCCCAACTCACTGGTGGCTTGGGGAATATAATTGGGGCCTACACCAATACGCAAGTGCACAAGTCAAATAATGCCAAGGGAATTGGAATTAGTCCGAACAAAGGGATATGAAAAGTGTGAATCACATGCCTAACATTCAGAATGTGTTGAGGGTGGCGTGGCGTTGAATGATAAATGTTGACCATTTTCGAAACATAGCATCCATGACATGTTAGCCTGAAATTCGGACAAACAAATGATGGTCGATTGTTGACCATGTTCAGAACATAGGACCTGAATCAAAGTGTCATCCAAAGACTTCTAGGGCATTGGACCAGGACTCTAAGTTAGCTGAGGAAGCATGGGACCCAGCCATTAGGGGGTCCCTTCAGATGTGGAAGAGGATTAAGATTTGAATGATTGACATGCAAAGCATAAGGTTGAGTGATGGAATATTTGAACAGATTCCAATGCTTTGGAAATTATGTTGTTGTAATCATGGAATGGGGCATCCTATGCTTGTTACATAAGGCATATCTTGTTTGGAGAAAGACGCATTCTATTTTTGGTACATATGGCGTACTACAGTTTAGGGTCATGTAGAAATGACTATTGGCATCTCATGTTTAGAGCATAAGGCATATCTTATTTAAAGAAAGAATCATCCTATGTTTGGAACATAGGGCGTAATATAGTTTAGAGTCTTGTAAAAAGGATTGTTGGCATCTCATTATTGGAGCATAAAGAATCTCTTTTTTAGATCAAGAGGAATCATATGATTAGAACATTGGGAGTACTACAATTTAGAGTCATGTAGAGAGGACTATTGGAAAATTACGCTTGGTGAATATGGAATCTCTTGTTTAGAGTAAGAGGCATCCTATATTTGTAACATAGGGAATACTAAAGTTTATAGTCATTTAGAGAGGACTGATGTCATCTCATTTTTAGAGTATAAGGCATCTCTCGTTTAGAGAAAAAGACATCCTATATTTGGAACATTGGAAATACTACAGTTTATATTCATGTAGAGAGGACTGTTAGCATCTCATGCTTGGAGCATAAGGCATCTCTTTGAGTAAGAGGCATCATATGTTTTTCATATAGGGATTAGTACAGTTTAAAGTGATATAAATATGACTATTAGGGATAAGGCACCTAGAAATGGTTGGTGTTGGTACTTACGCAAGGGTGACCCTTTATGGTTCAACCTGGCATAGGAGCCAAGTGGTAGGGTTTGGATGAGTTTCTTGAGGAACGGTTCGACTCGAGGTACTCGAGGAATTGATTTAGAGAATCTCAAATCACAACATTAGAAACAAACCAAGATGAATATGTCGACTCAAGGTGTTTAATGGTGTGCTTAAAAGTATCTCAAATCATGGTATTCCATAGGTGTAAGTTGGGTGCGCATAATGGTGCAATGTAAAATGTCGACATCCCAGCCCAAAAAGTTCGTGGTGAGACTCTCCATTTTTCAGGGGGGTTAGTGAGCGTAGTGAAGTGACCGTCCGGGAGGGGTGGGACAATAGCCCGACACTGACCCTGAGCTTGGGTGCGGGGGAACAGCCCCTACGGTATGGACCAGTGTGTGCAAAGGTAGGAGCCTCGCAAAAGGTAGGTCTTCGTGAAGTAGCTTCATAGAGCAAAGGGGCTCGTGGAGTATGGGTCCTTGTAGAGTAGCGTCCCAAAGGAATGGTTCTCATGGAGAATGGGCTCACGGAGTTGCATCGCGAAGGAAGCTTCTAATAGAACATGGACTCGCAGATCCGCTTTGTGAACTGGGAGATCGGTTGCCAAAGGGGTGAAGTGACCTCTTGGAAAAGTGGGGTGAACTGTGTATTTATAGAGGAGAGGCGTCGCGAAGTAGAGCCCGCTCGGTGCGAAGACAGAGCTCACTATATGGTGGGTTTGTGAACGCTAATTGGGTTCCCGGAGAATCCCGCCTCGTTGATCTGCGGCGGATCATGAACATCAAAGGGGTTCGCAAGGCATCCAACCTCCTTGCTCTGCAGAAGGTTCGCGAATGTGAAAGGGGTTCACAGAGCATCATGCCTCCTTGCTCCATAGCAGAGGGATCTTCACGATTGGGCTCTCCGAACAAATTTTCTGGAACAACTTATAATGTCTATAACTCCTAATCTGTAACCTCATTCGGGCCCTATGACCTACCAAATCACGGCTTGAAAAAATGGTCTATGATCATGGATCATGTATGGAAGTATTTGGAATATTTTGGGGACGTGTTTTCTAGTGTCAAAAAATGGATTATAATTATTTTTATAATCAATGAGAATGACTTATTATTCTTCTATCGTTATTCTATTTTTATGGCTTTGATAACTATTTTTAATCTTCAAAATTTGTAATGAACAAAATCTTATTCTTATTGGGATCCCCACAACCAAATCATCCAAAATAATATTTTTCTACTTATGTTAATACATATTCATAGTTCTTTATTCTTTATCACATATTTTTATTCAATGAATTTAACATGAATTTTTTCGTCCTTGTTCTTTTATTCCATGAAAATAATTAATTCATTAGAATATCATGATTCTAGGCCTTATCCATTAGGGAATGAATATAATACCATCTATATAATAACTATCTCAAACATACACATATACCTTATTCTTCTATTAACTTGAATATAAATAATAATATCTATTTCATTAGGTTACTTCATTTAATAGTTTCTTACATTTCTATCTTCATAATACAACATGAATTATTTACATTGAATTGAAAACAAAATTAGGATTTAAAACATTGAAGATGTTTTTCATTATAAAGTCCTCATTCATGGGTAATTCCATTATTTAATATCATAAATATATTCATTGAATACTTAATCGAAGACTTATTTTATCATTATTATTTTCTTACCACAATATATGGTATTATTACCCTCTCATCACTATATAAATATAAATTTGAATATATGTATCCATTCATATTTTTCTCTCTGTGACATATTTAAATATCATGCATCCTTTAATGAAAAAAAAATATTTATATTTAATGTATATTAAAATCTATATATTTGATTATGTACTAGTTGTTGTATTTCCCCATTTTTCATGGAACCTATATTATAATTATTCATTACTCATTAACCATTTATCTTGCTAAAACAGCTCTACATAATTTATAGTGATATTTATCCACCAATATATCTCCCGAAAAATTCATTATATAATCAATTTATAGAAAAAATTATCTTAATATATATTATATTTTTCTGTAGGTTTATTGGGTATCATCGGAAAATTAGTTTCAACATCAATATGTAAGGGTATCAAAAAAATATCATGATGTTAATATCCATGGAGACCAGTTCCAAATAAAACATGTGATATCATTTCATTTCATTCATTCCAAATGGAAAACCACTTTTCATACATGATGTAATTTCGGTATGCATCCATTTCCCACAGGTCATTTTTAATAGGAACATTCCATACTGTGGCTAATTCTCTCCTTCATAAAATTCATATATGTGAACCATTCACCAATATTGATCATTTTATGTATTAAATAAATTTAATACAGTGCTATATTTCTTTTATTGTTATTTTTTATGTTAAATAAAACATTAGGGTATGTAGATTCAAATGTATAACCATTCACATGTACAAATTAAAAAAATGGTTATAAAATTTAGTGAACATTGTAATATCTTATAGGGAATTATACTACATAGTTTTTCCTAGATAAGAAGACATCTACATGGAAATTTTTTTATGTGGATGACATATAAATATTAAAAAATGTGGTATTATTATTCATCAACAAGTTTCAAAACATCATCTTATTTAATATTAACACATTTTCATTCTTTTTGGCATCATCAAAGAACCAATTTTCATGAATCATGATGACATTTATCCTAATATTTAAAATTATTAAGAAAAATTTATGTTTCCTAATGTAAATTTAAACAAATCATTCTTATTATATTCATCTTCATATATTCTTTGAGACATATCATATCTTTATTTTTCATATACTGGATCTTCTAGGACACTTTTGGTATCTTCACTTGATATTGATGCTCTAAATGTTTGACCAATACCTTCTTCATATGGTTTATTTTCTTACCAATTATCTCCCATAGTTCCTCTACCATTAATTATTATCATATTTACTAATTTCTAATTCTATTTTTTTTAATATATCATCAAATACATATGGATCGTTCATTAAATAAATAAACACAAATGGAATTATTATAATCCAAACTCAATAATCCATCACAAACATATTATTTCAACATCCAAGATAATTATTCTCTATTATCATGTATTGTTTTCATTAAAATCATTCATTGAAATGAAATACCACACACAAAAGTTATATCTACACCTATATCTTCACATAATTAAGTTAATAATAATATTATCTTCAACGTTTCCTCAATCGTATTGATTTTCTCATTCATCCATTAAGATCTTTTAGACTAATTAGTAAATTAAATCATTCCAATCTCATCATCAATATTATTCATAGAATTCTATATATCCCTTTAAATTTCTATAACTTCCCCATAAATGGAAGAGAACACTACATTACTCCAAGATTTAGTTATGAAATTTCGGTTTTCGTGTTTAAGAACACACGAAAATAGTTTATTAGTGTACTTTGTATTATCAAATGATTCTCAGAAAATTTACCTATTATATGGATGATTAACCAATGAATTATTAAATGAAAAATGAAAAGTTCCCCTATCCATTTTTTTATAATTGATGTATTTATGGTGTTTTGGTTTGAATTTTATTTAATAAGAGTACTAGATTTTACATCATGAAATAGATCATTTGTGCTTAAGCTAACAAATTTTTCATCGATTTTACTAGCCACAATATTATAAACAAATTTACTATACTGGTTCTATATATCCACATGAATATTTACTTCCATGATTTGAATATGATGAATTTATTTCTCAAATTTCCTACTAAAAACACTTGGGGTGTATCCTCTTCTTTGATGAGGCCTTAAAACAGAATTGAATTAACATGTTCATACCTAATTCCATTAAATAATAGTCTTACAGTTTATATTATCTTACCAGATATATATTATCCCTTTTTAGTTTGAGAAAACATAATTAATGTATAAAAATAATGTGTTACCATTAGTTAAAATTATTATTCTTATCATCAATGTTCTTGTTTCAACCATATTCTAGTTAGTAAATTTTTTGGAAACAAAAATATAGAGGCCTTACACTATTTTCTTTGATTGAATAAAAAATAATTAAAACCCATAGTCATAATATTTATACCATTGAAGGAACTCAAATGATTTTTTTGATCAACAATACCAATATTCAAGGAATAATGGTCTAGAATAAATCTCTTATAGTGATAGATGTGGAACTATTTTTTGTCACATGATATTTACAACAATGTTTATTAATTTATTACTTTTCCAGGTTATTCATATTTGTATTCTCAAAGGAGAATTTGTGCATTCATCTGATCATTTTGTCCTTAACTTATTTGTCGGGGACTGATTTAATGAGGATGGTTCTCATATATGATAGGATGCATCTTTAGTTACCCTTGTAGCCCCAATGCATTGTTTTTAGCAACCACTTTGAACATTCCATGGATCACTAATCTTTAAGGCATAAAAGTTAATCCCTCCTTCTGAGAAGATGAATCTTCTGATGATGGAAGGAATATATTATCCATAACAAATTCCTTATGTACTTCCAACTAAGTTGAGATTTTTTTAGGGTGAATCCCTACCTATGCTTCCTTAAAATGTTTTGACACAGTTGAGTAGTTCTTGTTGGCCAAAATTTAATAATGTCACCTATGAAGCTCATCTACTTATATTAAGGAAGGATCTAGAAATTAATGTAAGTCTCTTTAATATCCATATTCAAGTGAGTCCAAATATTCTTCCTACAACCTTAGAATATAGATCTTATAGACCATGGAATCGTCCCAAATATGATATTTGAATCAGATATATATTTTTCTAAATGGATGTTGAGTTAATTACATACTCAAGTATTGGACCCTCACTAATTTCATTTCAATTTACTATACATCTGTTCATTAATAAAACAAAATACTATATAACAACCTACACACCCATATCTTAATGGATATTCAAAAGGGGTTAGGTTCTCTAAAAATATATTCCATTATAGAGTTACAATCATGATCCAATGGAAATATGTTTCCTTTCTCAAGGATACTAGAGAGCTCCCCATGAACCATATCCTCGATCATGAAATAATCTGACACATGGTTTTTTTCCACGACCTAATTCTTTCAATCCCTAGTTCCTTATAGTTTAGAGGATGAATATTTCATCACCTATAATTTTTTAACCCATATTAAGTTCAAAATTATATATGGAACAATACGGAAAAAATAACAATGTATGGGAATAGACTCATACTCAAATTCAACATTACAATTGTTAAAATTGACTGAAATATTGGAATTATCAAATTGGGATATCTAATTGGCCTCATGGACCATTACCCTTTCATAGTTTCCCATTATCCCTTTCATTGTGTTTTTATTTTGTTTTAGGGGATCTTTAATATAAGATACAATGTCTTTTGGGATCCGAGGATACAAAAACACCAAACTAAATTTTATATCATAGCCATGATCTATGAATTATTTTTTGATTGAATTTTTAGTTTAAAATTTATTCTGCATGTGAAGATCCTAAAGAAACTTATACTAAGATAATACAATTAGAATTCCATGTAATTGGTCATTATAAATATTATTGGAAAACCAGATGGAATTATCCCTTTCTAATTGGGATGATCTTTCAGGTATCAAAACCCATGATATGGTTCAATTTAAGCTTCAAATCATTAATTTTTATGTTATTATCGACTTTTAGAAAATCATGTGACTTAAAAGGGCCAATTTTTATAATCAAATCCATTCTATTATTTCATCCAAAATAACCAGGATTATAAATCTTCCTTCATCATTTCTAGTGACTCATGAGTCATGTAGGGTATTATTTTTGAGCTATTCTTCATATAATTTTCCTTTCACTAAACCTATATAAATATTCCTCCAATATTATCAAGTTGTTTTCATGTACTAGATTGGTCTTGGAAAACTTTTGAAACAATTTCATTATCATGTTCTATCATGCCCGATAAACAAAGCATAAAATAAGATGAATAACAAGAGTTCATATATGTGTCACAAACTAGACTCCATGAGAAATAACTCAGATGTATTTATCCATGTCAAAAAACCAATTTAATTGATGATTTTTATTATTTTTATTAATTATTATTTCTATTATATCAAAAAAAATTATTGATATCATTAAAAAAATTGACATTTTTTAAAAACTATATTCAAAAATAGTTCAAAATAGTCTCTATAGTTATAATAGTTTTTTATGTATATTTGAATAATTTTATTTGAGAATGTTATTTTTTAGAAATTTAGTTAAATTACCGAATAATATAATTTATTTTATATTATAAAGAAAATAATTATTCATTTTGTATTAAGGTTACAAGAATCATAACCTATCAAGTAAAAAATAGTATTTATGAAGAATGTATTCTAAAAACATAGTGTATTTCATTATACCTACAATAATAATTTTTTCCACGAAATCCAATTATTCTAATGGAAATTTATGATTAATTTTATATCATATTACATCCTATTATACCCATGTAGATTCCTAAAATTTATGGTTTCCGAAAAAATCATTGACAAGATTAGTGTTCTTATTATACAAAAAATTATCTCATATATCAATAATTTACACTGGTTTTTTATTATAAGATAGAACATTACCCATCAATAAAATCAATATGGTCAGAAAAAGTTAGTTTTTAGGTATTTAATTCCTAAAATACGATACATGTAACACATCATTATCTTATAAGTGATTCATTAGAGGTGTCAAGAGATATGATACTGTTAATATATGATTATTAATCTCAAAGGGGAAAGAATATCATGGGACAAGCTTTCCAGTCATTACAATAAATGTAAAATTATTCTAGTGATTTGTTAGTATGAATAAATATTTTCTAACTTATAACTCTTGGTCAAATAAAATATTTTTAGTAATACATTTAATTTATCTCATAGATGATATAATAATATCCTTAATAAATCTAATTTTCATTGCAATATCATTAACTAGTTTAGCCCCAAATTGGTTTTTTCCCTATCTTCATCAAAAAATTAAAAAAAAATCAACTTATTTACACATATATATTCATAAGGATTTTTTTAAGAGATCAAGTGAAATATATTATCATATGAAGATTCGGCTATATGTTGCTTTTGATCCCAACTACCAATAAAATTTATAGAAAAATGTATCAACATATTATATAAGTTTTTAGTTGGGTTTTGAGACCAAAAATCTTTCTATGAATGATATTTAATGACAAATATTAACTATATATCCATTAATTATTGAATACTGCTCAAAAATATAATGTTAAAACTTATATGTTGATCAGAAACAATTGATGTTAGTAATCTGTTAAACATTACCACTTCATTATGCATACCCCAGAATGCTGGTTAGGGGATAAATAATATTTGATAGAAATGAAATGTGATAATATAATAAAGATATTGAATACAATCCAAATTTTAATTATATCATTAAAATTCATTGTGTATTCCTATAATTAATTGAATTGTGATTATTTATCATTTCTCAATTGGTATGGAAAATAGTTGCATTGTTTCCTTAGACAAATGATTAACATACATAACATAATGACATACCAAACATCTGTTTACATACTCTATAATATTCTTTTTCAGGTTTTCCAATGATAAATGAACCGTTGAGATCTCAATACCTCTCTGTAATTATAAAATGGATAGAGATTGATGAGCTATGTGATTCATCTAATTTCTTCATCATTAATTCTAATGATTTTTGTGAAATATTTATTTCATGAATCATATCATTCCATGAGTTACTAGGTTGAGGTCTAGATAAATATTTAGATTCTTTATTTGTTACAAATCATATTTATATTATAATTTAATCATCACAAGAATATTTGGTTTATTTTTCAATTTATCAAGATATTATTCCTCCATTTACCGCGTAATTTCATGGTTTATCCTCTTTAAATCATTATATATTATATCCATTTCAATCCACATCATGTAAAAACTAGTGTCATCCCTCTGGATTAGACTATAAATCAAGATGTTTTAAATACCATTTTCATAATGTATTTAGAGGTCATAATATTTAATAAACTCCAACCATCTCCTTTTTCACATATCCAACTCTTTACTTGTGAACATATATTTCATCATTTTATGATTAAAATATATACCACACCTTTTACCATTGAGATAATTCCACCAAATTTTCAATGAAATCATTATCAAATTCAACTCTAGATCATGTGTCTGGTAATTTCTATGATAGACCTTCACCTAGGGGGTTGAATATGATATTACCATATCATTCTACATTTGAACCCATTATAATTCTATATTTTATTCGATGCTATATATAAAAACCATCACTACTTCAATGTGTGATAAAAAATATGCACTAACCAACCTTCCATTCATCTCATTGATTTTTTTCTAATTCCAATATCTATAGAATCCTCAAACCCTTCCTTGTCATCTTGGTTAAAGGATTTGATTGTTTTTCTAAGTGTCTAAAAAATGATTATATTATAAATCCAATTGAAGAAAACAACTATTCTAAATCATTGTTGTTGGTTTACTACATTTTTTAATAATCTTAATCTTTAAAGGTTTCACATATATAACATCACTGGTTTTTTATGAACCATGAATGAAATATTATATATCTAGAATTAACATCTTCTAAATTTTTCATAAACCTTTTACATGTAGTTGCGGTTGGGATTAGTGGTAATCACTTAGTAATCCTACATGAAAAATGTGGGTTGAAATCCCATTGGGTGCAGGTACTATAACATTATTGTATTGTACTGTAGCATCGAGGCACCGCAGAAATAACAAACATTGTAGCAATGGTTCACACTGTAGCAGTGGCATGTACTTTGCGATTGATGAAGTAGGTGGGTAAAGTAGTAGTACTATTCATAGAATGGGACATGGGCCAAAAACATCTGCCCTACGGGGAATGTAATAGGATACATGCCCACTAGCTTTTGGTCTATATAATTGGTCTCCCTCTACCATGATAAAAGGTCTTTTCTTTACATTAATAATAAAATTAGGCTTCTTCCCCAATAATTTTTTAAAAAAATTAAACATCGTACATTCTCCTGGCCTTCATCATAATCCTCGAATTTTCTATATTCCATAACTTTATTTTCAAATATATGATAATATAATCTATAAAATCTACCAAAACATGATAATTGTAATATCTAATGAATCTATTAATTAGATTCATTAAAATATTGGTAGTATTGGTATTCCCAAATGAAAGCACTATAAAGTCATTCTGTACTCACCTCTTATAGAAGAATATCATTGAAATTTCCCCCTTCTAAACTATTTTTTATGATATCTTGATAAAACACTAATCCTTAAAAATTATTTAACTCTACAGAGTTCATAGTTAATTAATATAAGGTAGTAGAAAATTATTCATTGTGGTCATATTATTAATGTCATGATAGTCATTGAATGGACTCATTGACATAAACTTCTTATTGCAAGAAATAAAAAATATCACCCCATTGGGATGTTCTAGTTCATATGAATTTAGTTCCAATATTATATGCCAGTTTATTGTTCAATTCATCCTACTAAAATTGGTCCATTCTATATGAAGTGTTAGAAATAGTAATGGGACTATTTATGAGATCTATTGAAAAGTCAACATCATATGTGAAGGGATGAGTTTCTCTTCAAGATATGCATAGACATATTCCAAAACAATAGACATATATTCCATGTTTCATTTCCCATATCCTTTGAAGATGGATATCCCTCATTATTATATTTTAAGACCCACATGTTTGAAGTAATTTCCATTGGTTTTTTATAATTTTCCTCACACCGATAGATGAGCATATGATGGTTCAACACATCAAATATGACTTCCCTTCCTCAGAAATTGACATGTGATCTATATATAGAGAGAAAATACAAGCGAAAAATCAAATAAAATTAAAATATAAGAATAATTAAAATACTTATAGAAATAATGTTCCCAAAAACATCTATAAAAATGGATTTATATAAATGATTTTAAATATTCATTCCAGTGGTATTATTCCGTACCATATTAGTATTTAATCCTTGAGATGATGATGTCACACCCTTCTAAAATTATCCAGATAAATAAGAGTGGGAATAACATCAATAAAAAATGATTTGTACATTTATAAATTGAATGATAAGTGTTTATTCCACTACATCGTTCACATGAAAAACTATAGAAGTTGCGAAAGAATATGATTTTTGTTTTTCACGTTTCTTAAGAGGTTATTCGAATTTATTGTTATCATTAACACATAATTTTTTAAAATTTAATAGAATAATTCCCAAACATTATACAATTGAAGCATAAGTTTTTGTTTGGTTCATTTCGATTAGTTGTTTCACCCATATTGTATCGTCTATAATGTGTTCAATCAACTTTCATTCCATACTTAATGAATGTATCTTTCACTTGGATTATTTTTTCCTAGGAATTTCTATTATTTTTCACCTGGAGGAAGATTTATTTTCTTTCCTATTTGGGTTTTATCTATTAAATTTCCCAAAACACTATTCTTTCATTATTTTCGCCAAAACTGATAGAATAGATTGATTTTACAATATTTATTCTGACCTTTATATCACATCAAATTATTTCATAAAAAATTCCAAATTCAATTATTTCAAATGAAATTTAGAGAAGTCCTTTTTAGCCACAAAAGTATCATTTGATTTATCTTTTTGGGTCGATTATAACACCAAAAAAGTACTAAAGTATTTTGGAATTTTACATATATGTACCAATTTATTCATTATCATTCTTTTATATATCCATAAATTCCCTTTCAAACTATGTGTGAATAGTTCATGGAAAATATTTATTGAAAAAAAAACAAAATATGTGTCTTAACATTTCATGGATTCAATTTATTATTTATTCATCATGTTCATGATAAGATTACATTATTGTTTAGATTCATTATATTCATGATATAAAGTTAATATCAAATTCCAATGGTTTGATCATTAAAGAATGAAAAAAACATTTCTATCATACTAATCCACTAATTAGGAATTTTTGCATAGGAGATCACAAAAATGGTGGACTGAAATTTCTATATGATGGACTCAATGGTCAATGATTCCTTTCATTTTTTCATTAAGGTGTTTGAAATGGTTCACATTATAATCCGTATAAATGGTTGATCATAAGAATATGATTTTTATTCTATCTCCCATTTCATTTAGTTTCTCATGAGGATGGGCATTGAATTTCCTATCTCATTTTTGGTTTGTGTAATTCCATCTAATTCTTCCTAATTACTTCAAAAAATGGTCAATATGATAAATAAAAAAATATAGTATATAATAATTTCATAAAGAAAACCTATTTTATGATGACACACATTAGGACACATTTTTTAACCTATGATAGTTTTGGTTCATGATACTTAATATATGATTTTTGGGATCAAACATCTTATTTTTCATATCCTATTCCACGAGATAATTGTACCAATATTTGAGGGAGGAAATAGAAGATAAATTTTTCTTTGAGGGATATTTGGCATGCAGGGTTTGGATTTTCTTTGGTGACTTTACTTGTATCTCCTCACAAGATATTTCAGGTGTACCATTTATCTACCAATGGTTCTAGGTACCAGAGCAGGATGGTCTGGAGAGGAAGGAATAAATAATTTTGTTGATAACATGGTGATGGTGTATATGGAATGAAATAAATAACAAATTAATTTTTAGTGGTGTATGTTTGAGAAAGGATCTGGGGATCAGAACCATGAATCTCTTACTGGGCATGATAATGATTTTACTAAAGTTATAAGATTCTCCCTCCATCAGATTGATGTTGGATATAATTCCATATTCCCACATGGTTCGAGGTACCATTCAAGGACACTGGGTTTGTTCGAGCCCCCACGTTTTGTGTCCCAAACCAACATTGGAGACTATTGCATCATGGGTACTATTCTGGGTGGTGGGTTGGTCTGAGATCATAGGATCCATATTATTTTTGTGTATTCAATGTTCTTTCATTGTAGGATCTCCCTTCTATCTAAATCCTTGGAAATGCTAACAATAATTCTTCTATGATGAAATTGTAATACCAACTTTGTAGTGGTGGGTATAGACTATTTAACTATTTTTAGTTCCTAAAATATTACACATAAAATATGGAAAGCTATCTCTTACATAGTGTGAATGTGATTGGGATTTATTCTCTATAAAATGGAGGTCCTACTTTCCTAGATTGAAGGTAACAATGTGGAAATCTATATAAAACTCATATCAAGTCAGGAGGATGATATTATCTTCTAACCTATTAATATATTCTTATCCCATGAGGGGGTGAATCACCTTATAGGTGATTCCCCTGGGCATATAACATTTTACCCCCTTAGTGACTGTGAAACCATTCCTTCTGGTTTCATGTTTCATGTTTCTAATATTTATTTTATTCTATACATACTATTTAATAAAAAATAATGAGGAAGAATAATAAACCATGATTTGATACCAGGTGTGGTTTCTTTAGCATAACATACATGGATATACAAAATTATATAGGATTAGTCATTATATATATCTATAATACACACACCTAAACTATAAATTCTTATTGTATAAAAATACTGGATAAATAATCATTATAATTATAAAATTATTCAACAATTATGAAAAAACATTATTATCACATAGTAAAATTCTATATTTTTCATATGTAATATCCTTCTTCATTACCTGTGGAAATGGATACATAAAAAAGGGGTGATCGTAGATTCTCAAAAAGGTAAAAAAAATGGGGGAAATAATTCTAAAATCATAAGTGAGTATAAAATGTGAATAACATTATAATAACATAAGTATCATTCCCTAAAATAGAAATAGTGTTTCCTGATTCATGGAATAATACATCAATATAACACAATACATTATTGATAAGTTTGAAAAACATCAAAGACTCATGATCCATTAAAGCATAACATAGGTATAATAACATTTTGTAAATGTGTGGAATAAAAATTATCATAAAATTAATGTTTTAAGGATACCCACTAATAAATTAATTATATAATGTTCTTGTTCTAGATATATTTGTAACTTCTTGGGCTTGGGATAACTATAAAACTCTAATATTTAATAATTTATTTTTATTTTTCAATCTTATTATTTTTGATATCTTATGATACACGAAAAAACCAAAATCGAATCTAAATTTTTTAAAATAAAAAATATTTTTTATTATAATAGGTCTAAATAAAATATAATTGATTTACTTAATAAATTTAAAATTGTTCTATTCCACATTAGAAAATCTGATTTATTCTAGAGAAAAGGTTTTAATCAATTTTAAAAATTTTTTATTTTTGATAAATTTACAAGTTGTGGGGAAATATTTCAATGTATTTATAAAAATATGATGAATTATTTGTATTATATATTGATAAAATTCAATTAATTTTTAATTATTCTTAAGGAATACTAATTTAATAATTTTTCTCCCAATAAAATATGTTTATAAAAAAATTATTTTTACAATATATTATACCTTTTATTTGAACGGTAAATATATATATATAGATAATAAAGATTATTGATAATGAATTCTTTTTACATGAAAACTAATTAATAATCATACATACAATAATTATCAAATATTTTAAGAGATGAAGATAAAATTTTCTGGTACTATAATGTGAAATATTTCGAAAAAATGTTTGCATGTGTGCAATGTATTTTTTATCAAAATTAATTTTATTAAAATCTTGCTATAATTTATTTTGATGTAATATTTTTGTTAATATATTCGATAAAATAGTTTAATAATCCTATAAAAGTTGTTAATAGGTACCGAATGATAATACATTTATTTCAGTCCTCAAAATTACAATTCTTATGATAATGGTGGTTATGAATTTTTTTATGAATATTAGAAATAATTTAATCCATGTTCAAAATTTTTATATGAAATAATTAATTTTTTTTTTTAAATTTCCTTTTCATAATTATATTTTTTTGATTTTCGGAATAGTAGGGAAACGTTCATTTTTAGGATAATAGTGAAAAATAAATATTTTATGAATATTTTCACTTTCTCGACATTATCATCATTTAATAATGAATTTTACATTTATCATAAATTTTATTTTGAAAAAATATTTGTTTTATAATAAATATAATTTTTTTTAAATATATGTATGAAACATATAAATCGATTTCTTCCATTTTTTTAAATCCATGTAATGATTTTATTCAAATAAAAACTTTTCTTCTTTTCATTTAATCATATCATAACGATGATTATTTTGTTTTCTATTTTTTATTAAAATAATTATAGATTTAATAGAAATATTTATATTGATTCCATGGGAATCATTATGAATCATTATTCTTGGGTAAAATCATTTTTATGCTTAAATGGGAAGTTTTTTAAAATTGTGGTTTCATTATGTTTTTTCGATGTTTTATTAAATGTAATTATTACAACTTCTAGAAATAGAATATTACTACATATATTTCATATTATGATTATAATTAAGTTTTATATATTTTAGTGATTTTGATTTAATTTTTATCAATCATGAAATGATACCATGGTATAACATTATCACCACAATAAATGTTAAAAGGGTCAATAATGGAGGTTAAATGAAGATACAAGGATTCAAATATCCCTAAAATTTGTAAAAATATGATGGGATTATTTAATCTCAACACTTAATTTTACTAAATTATAATATGAAAAAATTATAGACCCATTACATGTGAAATTAATTTATTATTTTTTAATGTTAACATTTATAGTGGTCTAACTCCCCTAAATTTTATAATATAACCTCCTGTTCTCTCTTGTCCATGCACTTTTAACATTATAGGTTAACAAATGTAAAAAAAACTACAGTCCCAAACTGTAAGAACCCAGTTTTTGCTGCAAAGGAATTTGGAATATTCTTGATGTTATTCCAGAGCAGCGCCCTCAGACGGCGTGCGATTACGAGCCCTGGTGTGGCCGGAATTAAGTTTTCAGTGCGTTCACACTGAGAATGCCAAATAAATGTGATAACTCCTAAACGGAGTACCGGATCAGAGATCTGAGTGTATGGATGGGTCCATAATGGGGTTTTTACCCTAGTAGCAACATAAAACTTTTCGGTGTGGGACGTTTAGACCCCTCGCCCGCTATCGGAACGTTAAACAGATAATTAAATTAATTAATTTATTCGTTTAATGTTGAAATGCAAGTATCTCATAAACGGTGGCTTGAATTGGAAAACCAATGGCACCGTTGAGTTCGAAACGTGCCATTTACCCTAGGAGGGGTGTATTTTTTGTGGGTGCGGCCCGTCTGTGAAAAATGGCCCTAGGGGCGTTTTCGTAATTTTGCGGCTTTGGGCGTTCAGCTTTATAACTTTTGAACGGAATTTTGGAATCAAATTCTGAGGCCACGGTTACGTTCAGAGCATGGTTTTTAGCCTAGGGGAGGCTTAATCCTGACCCCATCGGGAGTTCGGGTTTGGGCCGACGGACGGGTGGTTAAGTGTTTTCTATTTAAACACTTAACCCACCCCATCTCCTCTCCCCCTTTTCCCCTGGCACCAGTAGCTCCCAAAAATGAATGAGGAAGCTCTCCTCCATCACCTCCTCCTCTCCAGCATGGCGCAGCTCCGACGGGTCGCGGTGAAGCTTCGAGCGAATCCCATCAAGGTAGGATTGGTCTTTTTCGTTTCCTTTTCCCACATCTATTTTGAGCTCGAATTTTTGTATCAAATATCTGTCGAATTATCGAACAAAGACCATGAGTGAGAATTTGATTTTATGCTCTTTATGAATCTTGTTTCGGATTTTAAATCGGAGTTCAGAGGCACTCGAAACCGTTCGCTGAAGTTTGCGGGTTTTGGGGTTTTCCGGCAAGCTCGGACGGTGGTCCGGCGGTTTTCCCCGGGCGGTGACAGTGGTTCCCGACTGGGTGAGGCGGCTCGGTCGGGCGAGCAGCCAATGGAGGCGGTCGGGCGTGCAAGGGCGTCGGTGCAGCTGGCTTCAGGGCGACGACAGGCGGGGTCCCGGCGGTGGCCGCCGGCGTAGGGAACAAGGGGGGAGGGGGCCGCGAGGCGCGCGGCCCCGTGCGGCCCGACCGCGACCTGCGTAATGCGGGTCGCTGTGGGGAATGAGACCGGCCACAAGGGCCAGTCAGGGAGGATGCGATGTGGCCCGCGGAGAGCCGCGGGAGCCACGGGTCGTGGAGGGTCGGGTCGGCTGGCGCGGGCAGGCCCGAGCGGGGCGGACCGGCCGGACCGGGCCGGTCCGGCCCAAAGTGTTTTTCCCCTTTAAAAAAATTAAATAAAATTTCGGGCGCCCATATCCTTTTATAAGGACGTTCGTTTCATGTGCCGTCTACGGCAGCATGGACCTCGTGTCAAGACGAACCTTTTTAGATGGTCTCAAGGATTTTTGAATCCCGGGACGGAGGCCCCGGTGGCACGATACGCCCGTAAAGTGGGTTGGCCTTATCCCGGAAGTTCTTGTTTTGGATGGTGCGGACGTGACCGACGTCCGTTTTAAGCGTCGTCAGTGGAGTTGGGACCCTGGCACCGAGTCAGAGCTTACCAGTGTTGTTTCAGGCGTTGAGGCCGAAGTTGAGGCTTGGGCCCCACGGCCCGTCTTTTGAGCTGCGAGCAGCGTTTAGCAACTTTTTCATCAGACGTCCGTTCGGGGCATGCGAGCAGTCGTTTCTGGATGTTTTTCTGAGGAGATTCCTCTGGCGCAGTCTGACCGCTCTTTTTCCGCACGCTGGTGCGGGCCCCACGAGGTTCGTTTGGGCGTTGACGGTGATTTTCCATCTCTATCACCGAGCGACCGTTTTGGACAAGTGAATATTCCATTTCGTGTACTTTTTCGAGAGGATTGCAACTGTGTGATCCGTTTGTTGTGTTTCGGGACTGGGTTGCAGGTCCCACATAGCACAGCTCATGTGCAGTGCGCCAGAATGTATCTTTTTCTCCGGATATCTGTTGCGCTCAAGTGAGCAGTCTTTTTGACGTGTTTTCCCAAGGGGATCGCAATGGTGTGATGCGCCCAACTATTTTTGGGGCTGAGGCTCGGGATCACAGGACGTCGTTCGGGCGCGTGGCGGTGTTGGTGACTTTTCCGTCGGATATCTGTTGGAGGCGAGTAAGTAGTCGATCTCATAGGTTTTTTCGTGAGTATTACAACGGTGTGATCCGTTTGGTTGAGTGGAGCCTCATAAGTGATCTTATTAAATATGGAATGTGAATGTGCCCTGGTGGTGGTTCTTCCGGCAGTGTTTGCAGAGAACCCTTGGAGTGTGATCGAATGCACTCTAATGTGAGTGAAGTTATTCTTAAAGAGATGTGGTTGGTTGTGCCTCAGTCGTTGAGGTGGCAGGTTGGAGTTGTTATGTCATGCCTTCGCATTGACGTTGGGTTCCATGTGCACGATAGCCTTTGGGATGGAATGTGGTATGCTCTGGGAGTATACGGGAACGCATGGAGGTACATGTGGTTGTTTTCACCTGAGAACGTTTGTGCGTTCGGTTTGGGTTGACTTGGGGACACACGTCGTGTGGGCCCCATGTGCATGTTGTGTTCTACTTTTCATACTTTTGCCCTCTCGCGACGTAGAGGGTCCCTCGATTCTCGATCGTTGACCAGCAGGGTTGAGGTTTTTCCCCTGGCTCTATGCTCGATGGTTTAGATCAGCAGGGTTGAGTGGTTTCCCCTGGTTTTGTTCCAGAGTTGGGTGGTTTCATGATACCCACTCCGTGTTCGGTTGGCCAGTGTTATACCCTCCAGTGGAGATGGCCAGAGTAGTCTTAAGGTCTACCCTCCAGCAGAGACTGGGCAGTGGGTCACCCGACCTCTTAGGGTCTACCCTCCAGCAGAGACTGGGTAGTGGGTCACCCGATACTCTTAGGGTCTACCCTCCAACAGAGACTGGACAGTGGTTCACCCGACCTCTTAGGGTCTACCCTCCAGCAGAGACTAGGAAGTGGGTCACCCGACGACCTCTTAGGGTTTACCCTTTAGCAGGGCTGGGTAGCGGGTCGCTCATCGTCTAGTTCCAGGTCTACCCTCTAGCAAGGCTGGGCAGTGGGTCGCCGGATGATGTATTACGGTTTACCCTCCAGCAGGTCTAGATAGTGGGTCACCCGATATCTTGTTAGGGTTTACCCTCTAGCAGGGTTGGGCAGTGGGTCACTCGATATCATATTATGAATTACCCTCCAACCGGGCTGGGCAGTGGGACACCTGTTGACATTTCAGACTCAGTCCTTTCTACTAGCCTGGTCTGTGGCTTTCCTCTGTGATTACCAGAGCGGGACCCTTGGTTGTACAGGTCAGTGATGGAATGACCTTGACTTTGAGGAGACCCCTCAACTGCGGGGCAGTGACGAGTTGTGGTTTGACGTTCCCCCTGAACTCTCAAGTACGAGGAGCACATTACCCACCGAGACGTGTCCTTGTGACGCGACCTAAAACTGTGCGGGTGATTCAGTGTCGCCCAAAGCTGATAGTATCAAGGTGTGGTGATTTGAGCCCCTTGACTTGTAGTTCGGGGAAGACGTGCGAGATGCTGGGCATCGATGGTGTTTACTTCTGGGAAAGTTGGCGACTCACTTTTCTTGGGCTGAGCTACGGGATGAATATCCCCTTACGGTCATGTTTGGGCTTCTTGACAGAGCATATGGTTTGTATATACCTTGTTCTGGTACCCACTTCTTGGGTTTGTTTACTCTCCTTCCAGCAGAGGCGAAGACACGCTGGGTATGCCACGTTCTTTCCGTGTCTAGCTTCTCGTGGTTGGACGAGTCTACTCTCCTGCTATAGGTAGCGAAGACTCGATGAGAAGTTCATCTTCTCACCATTTCCAGCTCCTTGTGTCTGGAAGAGTCTATCTTCTTTCTCTTGTTGGGTTGAGCTGGACTCTCTACTGTTACTCTTTACTGCACTTTCGGTTGTACGCCTTTACTTTCCGATGTTCGATCTACCGCTCACCCTTCGGTACCTCCTTTGTTGCTCCCTCGAGCCATCGGGGTATCCTACTAAGTATTTTTATACTCATCCCTGCTTGGTCTTTTCCCACACCTGGGTGCCCTTGCAGAAGACGGACAGGTTGGTCGTGACTTCAGTGGAGCTTAGGAGATCAGGAGCGTGGATCGCGTGCGGTGGTCGGAGTCGGGTTCTAGGTGGGGGACCCTTCCAGCTGTTTTCCTTTTTTTTATCTGTTGCTGGGTTGTGGCACTTTTCTGGTTGGGTGCGTGTTTTTTCTTTTTCTTTTTTAATTACTTTCAGCACTTGTTTTGTACTATTAGAGGTCGATGAAATTGTGGTTTATTTATAATAGTTTCCATTTGGCTTTACTTGTCTTTTATTTTACTCTGCACTTCTGCACTGATTGTGCTGCGTGTGTGTGTGTGTACAGGTACTTAGGCAAAGTCCTCCCCGAGTTGATGTGCCTTCGGCGCTGGTCGCCAGCCCCTGGCCTATGGAGGCGGGCTTGGGGTAGTTGTGGCTTGAGCCCGGGTAGGTTCGGGTTATGACAAAGTGGTATTCGAGGTGGTTCGTTCCTTGGGACGTTGTTCGTACATCCCTAAAATAAAAGGAACTAGTTGGGATTTAGGGAAACAGTGTTAACGTGTCTTGAGAGCAGCTCTAAGGCCAGGGAGTCTAGTGATGGTGCGGTGGTCGACGTATCCATTCATCAGGACCTTGATAACCCGCTTGTCGACTCGACATGCTGAGACACTTGTTGCAGGGAAAATTGGTTTGAGCATCACATAGGATTGAGTCTTTGACTTTCCTTCTTGAGTTAGCTCCCCATTGTTGTTATTGGTGTATACACGTATTCTTATCTGACCGCGGCACTCCTTGATAATATTCAGGATGTCTCCGCGAAGACATCTAGCCAAGATACCGGCTTTGGTGCGTGACGGTGACCCTGTGAGCTACGAGGCCTCAATTCAGGACCCATCATGTGATCCCCTTTCTCCAGGTGGGCTGGTAGTAGTACCCCCACCTATTGAGTAGTAGACAGCTTCAGCAGAGCAGGCTGAGCTTGAGCACAGGTTTAGCACTCTCCGCGAGTTCTAGCGGCAGAGACCATTGAGGTTCAGTGGTGAGCCAGACCCTCAGGCAGCAGAGGTTTGGCTCGAGGCAGTGGTTCGCCTTGTCAGTCTTGTACAGACGCCAACAGATCAGAGAGTGGCTTTGGCAGCAACCCTTTTTCGTGGAGCATCTTGGCGTTGGTGGAGTCTGGCGACTCAGTTTCTTGACGAGTCGTCGCTTTCGTTGGGTGACTTTCAGTTTTTGTTCTGTGAGGAGTTTTCCCCCACCTGCTTGAACTCCGTTCATGTTCAGGATTTCCTGCAGTTTCAGCAGGGAGGGATGACGGTGGCCAAGTACGTGGATAGTTTTGCAGACCGTGCACGCTTTTACCCGGACTTGGTCCGTGACGACAACATCCAAGTGTGGAAGTTTGAGCAGGGTCTCTGCCGACAAATTCGTGTTGTCATTGTACCGTTGGGCATTTCCACATATGTCGGGGTGCTAGAGCAGGCACTGGTGACAGAGAGATTCTTGTCACGTTCTAGAGTTGGTGGTGGCAGCAGGCACATTGGAGTCGAGACGTCTGCCGCAGCTAGCGGGTGTCGGCAAGCAGAACCTCGACGCAGTTGGCTTTCTGATAACTAGACTCAGGAGCATGGTGGTACACCACAGTGGCGCCGTAGGGCACTAGTGTAGCCCGGAGAGAGTCGGTGTTATGCATGCGATGGGCAAGGTTACCTGACACGGGAATGCCTGACCAGGCATGCAGAGAGCTTCGGGAAGGCATCGGGTGCACCACCACGACAGAGTTAGCATCGTGATCGGAGTAGCGGCCATAGAGGTGGTGCTAGCAGAGGATCGGGAAGATCTGGTAGTGGGGGACAGCCTTATGAGGCCTTCTCATCACCATTAGTTGGTCTAACTCAGGCTCTGGGAGCTGACAGTTGGGACTACAGACAGCCACGAGCTTTGGAGGTCTTCGATCCTGCAGATCATGAGGTGATAAGAGGTATGCTCTACAGATCTTATACTTTTTGCAGTAGAGTTTTTAGACTCTATGTGTGAACTGCTTTCCTCCATGCTCCTTGTTTGAGGTGCCACCAGGGTGACGCAGGGCATCGGGTGTAACCATGTGTTGGTAAGGTAAAAGGTGTGGGACCCTTTTCTCTAGTCTATGGTGTCGAATCCTTCACCTTTCGAGTGTGTAAGAGAGCCTTGGTTGTGGGACATCGACTGTGAAACCTTGCGTGACCAGATATCCTTGGGTGTTTCACCATATGGATATTCTAATAGAGGGAATCACCGGGCCTTCTCCTAGGTGCGGGCTGTGATCCCAGTCACGGCGTGCGACGTAGGGGTTCGTTCAGGGAGGTGAGCTACCCCCGAGGACCTTCGGGTCGTTTGAGATTGTGCAAAGGGATGGCGAGGTTCCCTACCGCCTTGCCCTTACCCCAAAGTTTAGAGTGGGTGCATGACATCTCCCACATGACTCACCTGATAAGAAGTGTGCGTGCTCCCATGCACGTCATCGGCGAGGGAAAAACTCACGTGAACAGATCAAATCCTTTGGTCTGTGTTTGGTGGCACAGAGCTGTGCGAGGGTTCTTCTGGGTATGGGAAAGCCAGGTGTGGGCTTAGTACCCTGTGTTTCACCCTAGTTCTTCTTTTCAGGGACGAAAATATTGAAGGAGGTAATGATGTAAGAACCCATTTTTTGTTGCTAAGGACTTTGGAATATTCTTGATCTTATTCCAGAGCAGTTCCCTCAGACGGCGTGCGATTCTGAGCCCCGGTGTGGCCGGAATTAATTTTTCTGTGTGTTCACACTGAGAACACCAAATAAATGGGATAACTCTTAAACGGAGTTCCGTATCAGATATCCGAGTGTACATATGGTTCTGGAATGGGGTTTTTACCGTATTAACGACATAAAACTTGTCGGTGTGGGACGTTTGGACCCATCGCCTGCTATCAGAATGTTAAACAGATAATTAAGTTAATTAATTTATTCGTTAAATGTTTAAACACATGAATATCTTAAATAGTGGATCGGATTGAAAAACTAAGGGCACCGTTGAGTTTGAAACGTGTCTTTTACCCTAGGAGGGGTGTATGTTTTGCGGGCGCGGCCCGTCTGTGAAAAATGGCCCCAGGGACATTTTCGTAATTTAGCGGCTTTGGGCGTTCAGCTTTATAACTTTTGAATGGAACCTCGGAATCAAATTCTAATAACGCGGTTACGTTCATAGCGTGGTTTCTAGCCTAGGGGAGGCTTAATCCTGACCCCGTTAGGAGTTCGGGTTCGGGCCGACGGGCGGGTGGTTAAGTGTTTTCTATTTAAACACTTAACCCACCCCCTCCTCTCACCCTTCTCCCCTGGTGCCAAAAGCTACCAACAATGAAAGAGGATGCTCTCCTCCATCACCTCATCCTCTCTGGCATGGTGCGGCTCCGACGGGTCGCGGCGAAGCTTCAACCGAAGCCCATCAAGGTAGGATTTGTCGTTTTCGTTTCCTTTTCCCGCACCTATTTTGAGCTCAAATTTTCGTATCAAATATATGTCGAATTATAGAACAAATCCCATGAATGAGAAGTAGATTTTATTCCCTTTCCGATGCTTTTTTGTATTTGAAATCGGAGTTGGGAGGTGCTCGCAATCGTTCGTCGAAGTTTGCGGGTTTTGGGATTTTCTGACGAGCTGGGACAGTGGTCCGGCGGTTTTCCCCGGGCGGTGACGGTGGTTCCCTGCTGGGTGAGGCGGCTCGGTCGGGCGAGCGGCCAACGGAGGTGGCCGGGCGTGCGAGGGCATTGGCGGGGCTGGCTTCAGGGTGATAGCAGGCGGGGTCCCGGTGGTGGCTGTCGGCGTAGGGCACAAGGGCGGTGGGGGTCGCAAGGCGCGCGGCCCCGTGCGGCGCGACCGAGACCCGCGTAATGCGGGTCACTGTGGGGAATGAGACCGGCCACGAGGGCCGGTCGGGGAGGCGGAGACGTGGCCCGCGGAGAGCCATGGGAGCCACAGGCCATAGAGGGTCGGGCCGGCTGGCACGGGTCGGCCCAAGCGGGGCGGACCGGCCGGACCGGGCCGGTCCAACCCAAAGGGGTTTTCCCCTTTAAAAAAATAAATAAAATGAATAAATAAATAAAATTTCGGGCGCCCGTATCTTTTTCTACGGACGTCCGTTTCACGTTCCGTCTAAGGAAGAGCAGACCTCGCGTCAAGGCGAACCTTTTTAGATGGTCTCGAAGATTTTTGAATCCCGGGACGGAGGCCCCGGTGGCGCGATACACCCGTAAAGTGGGTTGGCATTATCCCGGGAGTTTTGTTTTGGAAGGCGCGGACGCTTCCGACGTCCATTTTAAGCGCCATCAGTGGTGTTGGGACCCTGGCACCAAGGCGGAGCATACCAAGGTTGTTTTAGGCGTTGAGGCCGAAGTTGAGGCATGGACCTCATGGCCCGTCTTTTGAGTTGCGAGCGGTGTTTACTGACTTTCTCATCGGACGTCCGTTCGGGGCGTCCGAGCAGTCGTTTTTGGATGTTTTTCTGAGGGGATTGCTTTCGTGCAGTCTTCCCGCTCTTTTTTCGCACGCTGGTGCGGGCCCCACAAGGGTCGTTTGGGTGTTGACGGTGATTTTCCATCTCTATCATCGGACGACTATTTTGGACAAGTGAATAGTCCATTTCGTGTACTTTTTCGAGAGGATCGCAACGGTGAGATCCGTTCATTGTGTTTCGGGACAAGGTTGCAGGTCCTACGTAGCACCGCTCATGTGTGGTGCACTGGAATGCATCTATTTCTCCATATATCTATTGTGCTCAAGTGAGCAGTCTTTTTGACATGTTTTCCCGAGGGGGTCGCAATGGTGCGATGCGCCCGACTGATTTTGGGGCTGAGGCTCAGGATCACGGGAAGTCGTTCGGGCGTGTGGTGGTGTTGGTGACTTTTTGTCGGATATCCGTTGGAGGCGAGTAAGTAGTCAATCTCGCATGTTTTTTCATGAGGATTACAATGGTGTAATCTGTTTGGTTGATCAGAGCCTCATAAGTGATCTTATTAAATATGGAATGTGAAGGTGCCCCGGTGGTGTTTCTTCCTGCAGTGATTGTAGATAACCCTTGGCGTGTGATCACATGCACTCTTGTGTGAGTGAAGTTATGCTTAACGATATGTGGTTGGTTATGCCTCAGCCATTGAGGTGGCAGGTTGGAGTTGTTATGTCATGCCTTCGTGTTGACGTTGGGTGTCATGTGCACGATAGCCTTTGGGCTGGAATGTGGTATGCTCTGGGAGTATACGGGAACTCTTGGAGGTACATGTGGTTATTTGTACCTGAGAACATTTGTGTGTTCGGTTGGGGTTGACTTGGGGACACACGTCGTGTGGGACCCATGTGCGTGTCGTGTTCTGCTTTGCGTACATTTGACCTCTCACAATTTAAAGGGTCCCTAGGTTCTTGATCGTTGACCAGCGGGGTTGAGGTTTTTCCCCTGGCTCTATGCTCGATGGTTTAGATCAGCAGGGTTGAGTGGTTTCCCCTAGTTTTGTTCTGGAGTCGGGTGGTTGCACGATACCCACTCCGTGTTCAGTTGGCCAGTGTTGTACCCTCTAGTGGAGATGGCCAGAGTAGTCTTAGGGTCTACCCTCCAGCAGAGACTGGGCAGTGGGTCACCCGGCCTCTTAGGGTCTACCCTCCAGTAGAGACTAGGTAGTTGGTCACTCGATACTCTTAGGGTCTACCCTCCAGCAGAGACTAGGCAGTGGGTCACCCGACCACTTATGGTCTACCCTCTAGCAGAGACTGGGAAGTGGGTCACCCGACGACCTCTTAGGGTTTACCCTCCAACAAGGATAGTCAGTGGTTCGCCCGTCGTCTAGTTCCAGGTCTACCCTACAGTAAGGTTGGGCAGTGGGTCGCCTGATGATGTATTAGGGTTTACCCTCCAGCAGGGCTGGGTAGTGGGTTACCCGATATCTTGTTCGGGTTTACCCTCCAGCAGGGTTGGGCAGTGGGTCACCCGATATCATATTATGAATTACCCTCTAACAGGGCTAGGCAGTGGGACACCCGTTGACATTCCAGACTGAGTCCTTTCTACTAGGCTAATCTGTGGGTTTCCTCCGTGATTACCGGAGCGGGACCCTTGGTTGTACGGGTCAGTGATGGAACGACCTTGACTTTGAGGAGACCCCTTGAATGTGGGGCAGTGATGAGTTGTGGTTTGACGTTCCCCCATAACTCTCAAGTACGAGGAGTACATTCCCCACCAAGACACGTCCTTTTGACGTGACCTAAAACCATGCGGGCGAGTCAGTGCCACCTAAAGCGGATAGTATCAAGGTGCGGTGATTTGATCCCCTTGACTTGTAGTTCGGGGAAGACGTGCGGGATGCTGGGCATCGATGGTGTTTACTTCTGAGACTATTGGAGTCTCACTTTTCTTGGGCTGAGCTACGGGATGGAGATCCCCTTACGGTCATGTTCGGGCTTCTTGACAGAGCATATGGTTTGTATATACCTTGTTCTGGTACCCACTTCTTGGGTTTGGTTACTCTCCTTCCAGGAGAGGCGAAGACGTGCGGGGTATGCCACGTGCTTTCCATGTCTGGCTTCTCGTGGTTGGATGAGTCTACTCTCTTGCTATAGGTAGCGAAGACTCGACGAGAAGTTCAGCTTCTCACCATTTTCAGCTCCTTGTGTCTGGACAAGTCTATCTTCTTTCTCTTGTTGGGTTGAGCTAGACTCTGTACTATTACTCTTTACTGCACTTTCGGTTGTACTTCTTTACTTTCCCATTTTCGATCTATCGCTCACCCTTCGGTACCTCCTTTATTGCTCCCACGAGCCTTTAGGGTATCCTACTGAGTATTTTTATACTCACCCCTTCTTGGGCTTTGCCTGCACCTAGTGTGCCCTTGCAGACGACAGACAGGTTGGTCGTGACTTCAGTGGAGCTTAGAAGATCAGGAGCGTGGATCGCGTGCGGTGTTCGGAGTCGGGTTCCAGGTGGGGGACCCTTCCAGCTTTTTTCCTTTTTGTTTACATGTTTCCGGGTTGTGGCACTTTTCTGCTTGGGTGCATGTTTTTTCCTTTTCCTTTTCAGTTACTTTCAGCACTTGTTTTGTACTGTTAGAGGTCGATGCACTTGTGGTTTATTTATAGCAGTTGTCCTTTTTCTTTACTTGCATTTTATTTTACTCTGCACTTCTGCATTGAGTGTATTGTGTGTGTGTGTCCACAGGTATTTAGGCAAAGGCCTCCCCAAGTTGATGTGCCTTCAGCACTGGTCGCCAGCCCCTGGCCTATGGAGGCGGGCTTGGGGTAGTTGCGGCTCGAGCCCGGGTAGGGTCGGGTCATGACACAAATATCCTTCCCATATCCTAGAAGTATTTGTATACCAAAAAACCAATCCAATTAGTCTTTATTTCATATAAAAAGAATGATATCCAAAGAGGATGTAAAAGTTTCAACCCAATTATTTCAAGTTATTTCTTCTTATATATCCATAAAAAATATTATATATATACAAATTTAATAATATATTTATATTTAATATAATATATTTTCATAATGTATATTAAAAAACTCTTTTATAAATCCCTTTTATCAAATAGAAAATAAAAATATAACTCTTGGGTACATGTAGAATAATGCCTCAATGAAGTGATGTATTACTTATCTCATCAAAAAATCATATGGTAGGTTATAAAGATATAATTAATTAATATATATGATATTTATTCTATAATATATTTTAGATTATTTTATATTATCCACCTTCTAACAAGGACAACTATTAGAGAATGAAAATGTGGCTCGTTCATATGTGCAGAACACCACTGAAAATAAGAGATATAATTTTTTATCATCACTGCCTCACGCGTATAGACATAAAGATGAATTTAATAAAAAATATTTTATTAATAATATTATTATAATTCAATAATGGTAAACCATGACCTTCTTTATTTCAGTTATATCCATTAGAAAAATTAAAATGTCATTCATGTATATGTGCATACTGAATCCTCCATGGATCAATGTATTCCATTTTTCATGACTATATTACATGAAATGTACTAAAATAATATTTAATGTATAAATTGGAATGTTGATTTTTTTGACATCCTAGGGGTGGTGGTACAATGCCCTATTTCTTCTTCTGTTATCCTAGTTATGATGGTTAAAAAATTATGGACTCAGAGTGATCTCAAAATATGAAAAATGAATTTACATATATAAAAATTAAATTAAAATGTAATAAATCGTATAAAAAGAATAATGATTATTTAATTAAAATGAAAATATTATTGACTAATTAAATAATTGAAATAATTTTATTTTTATGAATATAGATGATCATTGATGAAATGTGTGACTTAATGTAAGGATTTCTCCATAAAACAAAATTTATTAATGTTTTGATGTTTTTGTTTTAATATCATTCTCAATCATGTCCATGTTCATAAAACATAACAAATAAATATTATATTTATAGTTAAATTATGATTTACATTCATATTTTTCTGTCTTTTTTAATTTTAAAAAAAATAATCATCTAATCATTTTTTTCAAGGGATATTGTTTACTATTGATAATGGTGTGTAAATACTATTTTTTACATTTACCGTGTGACCACATTTTATATAAATAATTACTCTATTTATTAATAAATTACTCTATATTTATTTCATGTATTATTAAATAATAATATGTTTCATTCTTCTTTTTTTAAATGATTTCCCAAAAAATAGATATTTATCTATAATTTTATGTGAAAATGGAATGTTATTTTCATATGTATTAAAATGATATTTTCAAAAAAAAATTATGATGACAACATGAATGAATGGAATTTTTCTGTTCATGATATAATACTTGGTAATTATATATGCCTATGGGTGAGACTAATATTTATAACTTTAATTAATTAGGTAAAAATATAGAGGTTGAATAAAGAATATTAAAGACAATAGATTACGTTTCCCTTATGGAAAAGGACATATTAATGAGTTTAACAATGGTTTGAATATTATATCTTGAGATTTATTCATGGGTTTTCATTTTTTTTATATGGGGTTTAAAGGTTTCCCATTCCAAAAATGTATGATTTTCACATGTGGCTATGATTTTATTTATCCTCAAAGTTCATTGTGAAAGGTTTCACTATTTTGTTCTTTTCATGTTTTACGCTAAACTAATAGGATGTTTTTTTTCATAATGAGATTTTTTTTAACATCCATCATTTAAAATTGCTTTCACAGAATATAAGGATGTGTATAAACCATAAAAAGGTCAATACTTCCATTACAATGACACATTTTTATGAATAAAAGTTTTCTTTAATTAAAAAAGGGTGTAAATTTAAGAAAATGTTTTCATGTAAAAACTATACACTATATAAAAGTGTCCAATTTAGTTTTAATGGGTTTTCTATTCATATAAAAATATAAACCTAGAAATTATGGTGAATGAAATGATGTGATGTCCTTTATTTTTTCCAAATAATTATGGGTTGTTTATGTTATGTTTTATTATGGATGGTATCCAATAAAGGGAATAGTTAAATTTAGATGATAGGAAGTTAAAAATTTAGGATAATTTTAGTGTTTTTGATACTATCATTGGAAATTATTATATAGCTAATGATATGATATAATACACCTATAAATTTAAATATGTGTATGTGATGGGGAATTCTATTTATTTTGGGGAATTACAGGCTAAACCACTAAGGTGACACATTTAAGGACATATTAGTATTTATTTTATTCATAAATTTATTTACTATTATTTGAAATACATAAACTAAAAATTATTTTTACTAAATGGTTGTTGTATTAGGATTGAAATTATACTTTGATATGAAAGGCATTTTAGTGGTTGTTATAATTAGAAACAAAATGGGATTTGATCTTGATTTATTTATATTATGTTTATTATTAACCAGTTGTCTTGACTTATGATTATAATCATAAACATAGGTGAGTATCCTAATGCACCATAAAAGAGAAAACGTGTTTTCATTGGTGTTAAGGTGAACAATTTCATGAACGGTAACATATTTATCATTATATATGTCAATAAAGTGGGATAAATCACCATGGGTAATATGTAATAGTAACAGGACTATTATTTATATATAGTAAATGTGGGAAGATGTCAGTAAAATATTGAAGAAAAATTATGATTTCTGAAATCAAAATAGACGAGAATAAATATTTTCCTTGGTATCAATTGAATGTTTTACAAGTTTGAATAACGATCATTATAGAAATTGATTCCCTATGAGTATTTTACGTGATGGATATCATCAATGTCATATAATTAAATGTTTAGAAATTTCATATTATATACAATTGAATATGATAAAATCTACAGAGAAATATATAAAAGGCATGAACTATTTTTCTTGTTTTTTTATGTATGAACTACGATTAAATAAGGATTCATGAATATTATGAAATTATTCAAATTTTCTATTTTGGGATGGATATTTTGTGCAAAAATATAGAAATGATTGGATACGGATTTATGAAGGAAATTTAATTATTGAATGGTCTCATATAGTGTTTGAAGAGTTATGTTTTTGGGTAATTTAATTTATGGGAAAAGAATTAATTATGATTATTATATCATTGGTTTAGATAATCTGTTGATGTATTATGAGATTTTGATATGGTTAAGGATATTTTTCAAGTTGTGTATTCCATTTTAATATATTATTGGGTTATATATAACTCTTAATATTGTCATGTGATTTCATATCATGTTTTTTTTGAATAATGTTTTTATAGTGCTGATAAAAGCTATTTGGTAAAGAAAACCTTAACGTATAGTATGATAATTTAGGGTGAGATAATTACATTTAATTCTAATTAAGGGTTGTTATTTTTTTTCTAAATTATGTTTTATAATATTTATAACCATGTGGTTGAAAAAATATTTTCAGACTAGGTGGATAATTTTATTTTTGTTGATGTTTACCATATTTTTTTGGAATAATGTAACGAAAATAAATGCAAGAATTTGATTTTATGGTTTATATTATTTTTGGAAAAAAATTAATAATATTTTAGAAACATGTATGGTTTGTTTTTTGATAATATATTTCAATTTATAATGGATTAGTATATTTGGGAGGAAATAGGTCTAATGTACATAAATGTTTTGAATGTTCTCTTATATGTGATTAATTTCTCTTCGAGAGAAATGTTAATTAGATTTTATAATTTTCTTAATTTTGTAAAATTAAAAGGGTTTTATATCATATAAGAAAATATAATTCATTCTAGAGAAACATGTGTAATCTATTTTTATAAAATATGTAATTTTTTTAAAATTTAATACATCAAAAAAAATTTATAAATGTTTTGAAAAATATTCTGGTAATTATTATTTATGTTAATAAATAACATCCATGAAATTATTATGTATTGACGTGGAATACGAATCTAATAATTATAGGTCAAAAAATAATGTTTTGTTTACAAATATTTCTTTATTTAATATTGTATGTTTAATTTAATGACTCAATTTATCTTATTTATATTAATTAATGGAACAAAAATTTATTATTTTCTAAAACAATCTAATCAAAAAGCATACATACATTAATTATACATTTTTTTATAAATCGAGATGCAAAAAATTGAAGGTAAATAATATAGTTTTCCAGAGACTATTTTTAAGTGATCAATGAATTATTATTCAATTAAATTAATTTTATAAATATTTATAAATTATTTTTGTGTAATATATAAATAATATATACAATTCAATAAATTTAAAACCATCCAATGTTTTTTACTTGTTCAAAAATGACAATAAATTAATTTTAAGCATTTCAAATAGATTTCTTTATATAAATGTGTTTTACATTTTCATTTTGATGGATATAAGTACTCTCTGAGTCATTCAAAAAGATTATTTTTTAAATTTAACATAATTTTTTTATTCATCTTGTAAAACTTTTCACTGGGTGAACATTCAGGATTTTACTCACATGGTTGATTTTTAGAATAACAATAAAAAATTCCAACATTACAAATATCATCACATTGATGACACTATAGTGATATACGATTGACATGAAAGTATATCAAATCATTTATAATTTTATATTTTATAGTTTATAAATAATACTATTTATTTTAAAATGTAATATTGAATATATAAATCTATGTTTCATATTTTTGAAATCAAATTAATGTGCTTATTAAAATGAAAATTGTTGTTGGTTTATCTATTTTCATTACTTATTCAAGATGGAATACTTGGTATTGTTCATGATTGAAAGAAAAATAAGTATATGTTAATTAAAAATATCCAGTTAATTCAATTTTTATCATCATTATAAATTATTTTCACCTAAAATTGTTATTATACTTAAATAGTCATTTTTCTAAACCCAGTTTCATATCATTTTTTGAAATTTTATTAAAGAAGATTTTAAAAAATTATAAAAATTAAATGATACAAAATGGATTCCATATTTGGAATTATCAATTTAAATTTTTTTTATTGATTTAAATTTTGTTTTTTCATTAATTAATAGTTTCCATGGTAAATTTTTGTCATCGTTGGTAAGTTTTAATGTGCTAATGGAGGGATTAAACTATGTGATAAGGTTTCAAATATCCATAAAAAATTCTAAAGGTGATTTGATGAGGTTATTTAATAAATATGTTATACTATCCTATAAATAAACTAAATTAGAGGAAATTTATATGAGATATTCGTTTAGTATATATTAATGTTCTTATTATTTTGAATGGTGTCACTCCTCTTACATATCAAAGGGAACGTATTCTCCTCACTTATAAATACACTTTTGGAAACAAATTAAAAAATAATGTATTCAATATTTTTTGAACAATTAATTAAATTATTCCATGAAATTGTGTTAAATTTTGTAATTATTGAATATATGTTATTACATCATTCATAATAAATTTTGATGAAAATATCAGTTTTCACCCATAACAGTGAACTATATTATTTAGTCTATAAATATTTTTCTTTGACTTATTTGAACATGATATTTCATAATGGAATTCAACCTCAACAGGATACAATATTCATATAGACCATCCAAGAAGTATGTTGCAATTAATTAGAGTAAATGATCGATTAATTCAAAGATGTTATGGACTCATAAAATTTGATACCACTTCACCATTTCAACCACGACTAAAACATTTTGGATTTAATTGGGCTCAAATTTGAATATCATATAGAAAAAAATTCATCACATAAAACTGTATTAGAATGATATAATCTTTTTCACATTGGAGGTCAGTAAGTTAGTGAATATTGTATTAAATTATATGGATGAATACACTCATTCACACTTTTATCATCTCTGAACTCTCTCCACCCCTTAGCACAATAAATGTGTGTTTTTAACATTTCATTGGGGTGGATGATAATTGGTATATTTATAAAAGAGTGTATATAGTTTCACTCTAATTCACAATGTACTTCTGGATGGGAAGATTTTCATGACATTATCTATCCACTGAAACCATCTTTTTCTTCTTATTTATATTGTAAGGATTGTGTTTTCACAATAAAGGTCTTAATTTCTCTTATATTTCTTCCATATTTTTTAATATTATTCTTATTTCATTAACATATAACGGATGGGAATATTTATTATATATGGTATTGTGTTATACACTTTTGAAATTATTTCCTATGCAATTCATCTATACGATGACTACTCCACACATGGAAGTGTATATTTTCATTATAATCGGCCTATTTATCTACATCATCAGTTATTTTTTTGAATCTAGAATCTCATTATCAGTAAAATATATAAATTTTGTGAACATTATTTTATTTTTAAACCCCTTCAAATAGAAACACATTTCACACATGTTAAAATAATCATTTAATTGTGTGATCACATTTATGATTAATAAAAAGTACATTTTTATCAACTTAAATAGTTAAAATGTATTCCAAGTTTCAATTAATTAATAAATAATTGGTCTATGACTCAATTAAACACATAGTATATTTTATCCTAAAAAGGAAAAACATGGTATAGTTCTATGAGTGTATGTTTTAAGGATGGACTAAATTTTAGTAATATTCATTTAGTGGTTATGTATATTTCAATAGGGTTTTGGATGTTAAAATTTTTGGGGATGATATTTTAATGTATTTTAGTTAAATTTGTATTTATTAAGGAATTATCTATGTTTTTTATGTAATATTCCTTTTAAAAATATTTTTATAAAAAAATTCATCTCATTTTTTTAATTAAATTTAAAAATAAGAAATATAAACTTTTCCAGATATAGTTCAACATGTTTTATAAATGCTAAAAAAGTCCTTTTACATAGTGTGATTATATTATTTATATTTTAATAATAAATTTAATATGTACTTTTACATACAACCTATTTTAGACAATAAATTTTCATCCACTTTTCCATATAAATGTACAATAAATCCACACATCATTTGATAGAAACCATGATAGTTCTTTTTAATTTGGAAACATCGATGGAAAGAAAAGTCTTTAATCAACTTATTATAGGTATTTTTAATTTTTATTCATTCATTTCATCTATTTATATTAATACATATTTATAACTTATAAATTTGTCATTATTTGGGACCACAATAACAAACATCAAATATTTTTATTATGGTCATTGTTTTTCATTTCATTTTTATTGGATCTGTTACATTAAACAATTCCAAGGATATTTTGGATTCAAAAATTGATATTTAATTCAACATTAGGGATCATATTAGAACATATTGGTCTACAAGAATATTCAATATTGATCATACTATTAATTTCATAATTCAAGGAATTTTCAAATAGGAATAACATCAGAAAATGATATAAAACCAGATATCATTATTTCAAATAACAATATAATAATTAATAGAACCATTCTAGAATTTGATGCACCTGATACTAATTACTAACCTATATGAATGTAATATCTAAATTTTTAATCAAACATCTAGAAAAATATTCGTTATTTAACATTCTCCAAAATAAAATGGCTAATCTATAGAGGATCTAAGAAAACACAATAAATAATTCAATCTGGGATACTAAAAAATGAAACTAAGAAATGTACATGAATTCCAAATATATATAAGAGAAATATCATTATCAATTGATGAAACTAAAAAGGATTGTATGTTTTATTTAAAATAATAATATGTAAAATGATGGAACAAAATGACGAATATCTTCTTTTAGATATTTATTCGATCATCAAGCACCACATTTATTCAAAATGTGATCTTAGGGACCAAGAAAAAATATGGGGATTCAATGTATTATTACTATGAATGATTTGAAGCTTTTTGTTAAATATTATTTCCTCACAAAATTAGTGAGAAAATACTCATCGAAAACATCAATAAAAGAATCACACCAATAGAGACGATCACGATGGATATTGTGGTAGGAAGAGAAATGGTCGATAAAATACTGACAACTGCATGTACCTAGATCGACATGAAGGCACATGACTCTCAAAATATTTGAGATTGAGGTACCCTATATGATATATGAATATAAATATAAATATTAAATCCTTATTTCTATTAAATCATTTAAATTGTAATATTTTTTATGAATTGTAACACCCGATGCTTTCATGGTAAACTTTTATTTTAATAATATAATATCTTGTGTTGCACTCAAATTCGAGTTCTAGCACATCCTGACCCATCAAACTAGCTGTTTATAAAGTATTTTGAATAATAATACCCACTTTTTGAAATTTTATAAATTTTAATTTTATAAATGGACTTCTTTTTGTGATACAGAATATCAGAATTAGGGTAGGGTGAATTTTTTATACTTTTCTGATAACTTTAATATTTTGATGAATAGTTAAAATACTAAATTTTAATTAAAAACAAATTTTTTAATAGAAATAATTTATTGTGTTATATTAAAAAATTTAATGGTTTTAAAGTATCATTAAATTATATTTTTATCATTTAATAGAATTTATGTAATTGGATATATTTTAAAATTTAAATTGTACATAAGAAGATGTCAATATTTTGATAGTTTTTATCCCTTAAAAACCCTCTTTTTAGTTTTGACAACAGTAATTAAATTTATATTAATTACTGCAACATTAGTGTTATGAATTTTTAAAATTGGATTCTATATTAGGAATCAGATTGTCCTAATTATATAAATAGGTACCTTTTATTTTTGGACATTATGAATAATAACGTCAGAAATTATTTGATTTACCATGGTTAAAGGGTAAATATGGTAAATAAGGGTAAAACAATAATATTATAATAATATTAAACTACCTTAACACATGTCCTAATCTTATTTGATGATATATGTCCGACCATGGGCTTCCTTGAGTTGATTTTGGGACCCCATAGAGCCACTTGGATGTGAAAATGACATTTTATAAGAATTTATTTAAACTGTAGAAAAATAAAACATAAACATGTATCTTTAAATAAAATAATTTTTATATGAGGTTATATAATTGATACCTTCAACTATAAATATTCCATAGAAATATAAAATGATTTCCTAAATGATGATATTTTATTTATAATTTTATACATAAAACAAATATAACTGTTTATGGCATAATAATGATGCAGGATTTTCCTTGTTAATAAGGGAATCTAATAAATGATATTATTACAATTAATATAAATATAATTTGAAACTTTTTATGCCATACCAATAATTTTATAGGACAATATGACATTTTATGGTTGATTAAAATTATTTTTTTCAAATTAATCATTTTTTATGACATTCACGAAAACCAAACACTAAATAGTGCCAAAATTGATAAAAATGAGGTTTTAAAACAAATACTATTTTATTAAATGATATAATATTCTTAAAAAATATATGATTTGTCCCAAATACTTACATAATGATAGATATGTCATTAATTAACCACTCAAGGTTCACCATAAATTTTATGTTAAGTATATTAACCATGTAATATAAAAAACAAGAAGACCATGTAGAAGTTAACCTATTTAAATTAGAGTTAAATAGAAAATATAAGGTTAATATGGTGACCTAAACCTTTATAAAACTTATTGGTTGACAATATTTAAACCCATCCACACATTATAATTGAAATAAGTCCATTTTTAGTTATTAGAAACCGAAAATGATTTTATAATAAATTAATATTTCGATCTCTTCCTAGTGTGCCTCTCACCTCTCTTATATAGGGTACATTCCCTTCTCTCTAATTATCACATTAAAATCCATTTTCATCAGCCAAACACTACTCAAATATTGTCCCAAGTACCCTCAAATTATCTAGGATGACTTACTGTTATCGTAAATCCATCGTAAGTATCCATTTTGTTCAAATTAAAAGGAAGCACCCGAATAAGAGATAATTATTTCATCACCTCTTTCAATGTTCTTTTCTTTTTCCACTTCCTATTTCATTATGGTTTCCATACCAAAATAATAAATCCATTACCTTATATATAATTTGATGTTAGTATAAATATTGTACAACTGTATTCATTATTCTATCCATATGAATGACAAAGTCACTATACGTGGGTACATACGGATTACGGTTTCCACGTGCTGGTGTAGTTTATTATTCAACACTTAACTATTTAGTTGGGTATAATAATGAGTATAATTGATTTAAATAGTAAATATAATGTGATAATTATTCTATAAATATAATATACAATCCAAATACATATGATTTCACCATCAATATAATGATATTGTCTCTCGTGTGTACGTACGACTTACCATCTCCAAAATGCGATGAGATTTTATTCCCCATCATAACCAATCAAAAATTATATTCATTTGAGGATAAAAAATCAATTTTTAATAACTTAATATCATTTTAGATATTAATCAAATACAATATATCCTTAACAAACATGGCTTACGTAACAAAGCATATAAAGGAAAATGAATCAGTTAACAATGGAAACAATGATACTACTAAAATATTATTATCAAAGAAATATTAGAGGATCATATATGATAACATATTTATGTATTTGGTTCATGATTAATTTAATAACAAAGATTTATCTATTATATAGATGTTTAACAAACCCTCATCTAAGGAAATGTACAAGGTAAGAGTTAATTTTACAATCTCTTTATTATCCGAGGTTATTTAAATGTAATTATATACTATGAATTATTTATCATCCACATCTATGTTTCTTAAAAAAGTATTTCAAAATAAATTTACTATATTCTAGACTTTGGTAAAAAATTCATTTATACCCTTTTTGACTTTAAAAAAATTTAAAGGAATCATTCAGTTGTTTTGCAAACAAGGTACTTTATGACCATTTCAAAAAAAATTAAATAAAAAATGTTTTCTTATTTCATAATGTAATGTAAAACATATATATGTATCCAGTAAATCAAAGGATACTAATCTAATTGGTCATTTAGGATGTGAACTCTTAGGATCATTCCAATGCTATGTACAAATTCACCGACTCTGGGTAACTGGGGTCGGGGCGTTACAATTGGTATCAGAAGAAGTTTAGTACAAAACATGGACTCTGATTATAGAACATTATCCTAAGAGATACATTTATATTATTATAGAAGAACATCCAAAAAATTTGTTCAAGTAGATATTATGTGGGTTTTCCAAGTAATACATCCTTGTCTAGATACTACAAGTGGACATGGTTCTAGCACAGATGTACCTCGGAGTGAAAAAACTGACAAGGAGTTTCTGGCATGACTTAGGGTTTCTTGGAACATGAAAATAGACTTTACTGCTCACTTGGTTTGACACTCCTAGGGGATATGCTTACGATAATTCATATTTTCATTACAATCCATTATAATTGATTTATGATTAAATACATCCCCATTAAAAAAAATTAATATGGATTATATTCATAAATTGTTCAATTTATGTTATGTATTTTACATTTTTGTAATTATGCATTGTGATTCAAAAACTAATCTAATGTGTGTCATTGTTTATAAATTTTGCCTAGTGAAAGGAATGAAAACTATGTCAATGCAGGTAATACATATAGGGATTGCATAAATTGTTGAATTTATGTTAAGTAATTTACATTTTTGGAATTATGCATTGAGATTCATAAACTAATCTAGTTTATGCCATTATTTATGTATGGGGTTCTTGTATAATTTAATAATAATGATTTAAAAATTATACTAGAGGTTATCGTACCCTCGACTAGGAAAAAGTACAAGGTAAGGGTTAATTTTAAAATCGCTTTATTATCTGAGGTTGTTTATACATAAGTATCTACTGGGTCTTCTTTATCATCTGCATATGTGTTTCTTGAAAATGTATTTCAAAAAAATTATTATTTCATAGACTATGGATTAATGTCATTTATACAATTGTTTGACTTTTTATAAAATGTTTTGAAAGTAATCTTTCTGTCGTTTTCGAAATAAGGTATGTAATGACCTTTTTGACAAATTAATGAAAGAATGTTTTTTACTTATATCTTGGGTGTGGAAATTTTATGTCATTATAATGCATTCAAATCCTCCCTTACAAGATAATATTAATACTTTAAAAAAAATTATAATTATGCGGCTCTTAAATGATTTCAATGTATTACTAGATATTTCTCTTGTATAGGTTTTGTATTGATTTCAACTATGTCAACATATATTATTATTTTTTATGTTTAATTGAAGTCGTTTTATTCTGATATAATATTCCATATTGTATTGATAGTTTAATGATATGTTTGATTGTGGATGTTGTATTTTTATGTCATTCAGGGTTAATGGTTAAAGTATTAACATTTAGTATTATAGTTTAATATGAATGATTATGTTATGTTTCACCCTTTTCATATGAGGAATGAATTGGATGTAGTAATTAATGGGAGGGGCCCTTTATAGCCCCATGATTAATCAGTATGTCTCATGAGACTAACTAGTGTCCTGGAAGAGGGCCTTGACAATATTTGTATTTGTAGTCCTGGAACGAGGCCTTGACTATGTGGTTATGATGACTGGCATTATGAATTCCATCATTATGATATTACCTTTAGATGATAAAATTTATTATTCGACTAGTATAATATCCATGTGAATAAGTAAAATACATTATATTATTTATCTTTTCCATATTATGATGAAGTTTATGTTCCAAAGGCTTGTGTTTTAGTCTTTTACATTAGATTAAATGATTATGCGTATTTATGATAGTTTCTACTATTTTGTTATCCTTAATGAGAATCTGATCTCATCCCTTTCTTATTTATAATATTCCCAGGATGCAGAGAACTATATTATGACTGACCTGTAGGTATAGGCTAAGGGATATGAGTGTGTTCAAAGGATACACAATGTTGTTTTTTATTTTATAATGTAATATAAAACTTATGTATATATCTAATACATACATTGCAACTAATATGATCAGTCTTTCAAGACATGATTCATGGGATCATGCCAATGTTATGTAATAATTCAATGAATCTGGGTAACTCGGGTCGGGGCAAAACAGATGGTATTAGAGAAAGTTTAGTACAATCCATGATAACTAGATTTAGAAAAACTCTTATTATAGAACATTACCCTATGATAGTCGTCGAGGGTTAGTATATAAGAACATCCAAATATATAGGTAATGTAGATATTGTGTGGGTTTACCTTGAAAAAAAAGCTTGTGTTTATACTACAAGTGGATGTGGTTCTAGAATAGATTTACCTAGGTCTGAAAACTCTGACAAGGAGTTTCTAGCTTGACCCAGGTTCCTGCATTACCTGAATATGTGCCTTACTGCGCACTTGGATTGATATTCCAGAGGAATATTTATAGGATAATTCAAATTTTCTTTACAAACCATTTTTCATGACCCATCCCCCAGGGCCTGTGTCGTGACTACCCCAAGCCCGCCTTCCATAGGCTAGTGGATGGCGACTAGCACCAAAGGTGTATTCCAAAAAACTGGGAAGGCATTGCCTTTATAACCTATAATCTCACGCAACCAAATACACAACAAAAAATGTAATAAAGTCCATTGTATATTAAACAAGAGATTAAAGTAATTAAAAAGGTATCGTAATACAAGACCAACTGGAAAGTACAATTACAAATGGAAATCAACACAACTGAAGATAAAGGAAGACATCTACTAGATCTTCCTCTGAGGTTACTACCTGAGGGTATGTACAGATCGCATCCTCATCACTCTATGTTCGTCCGTCTACTCCATATACCGACTCGTCGTATGGTCTACCTCCTGGTGTTGTCCAGTCTTGGTACTCTCAGCCTCAGTCAGTGCTATCTGTCGTCTACATCGAACACAACAAGTTTTGGGCATAGCCTATGCAAGGGTGAGTATAACGATACTCAATAGGGACCCAGAGACCCTCAAGGTCTTAGAAAACTCTACCAAGGATAAACCATGAAGTATGAAATCAACAGACAACCCTAATTAGGTATATGCTCATACATACACCTTAGTTATCAATTAATACATCTTAATCATGGGTAAAACACAGAAAAACTTACTCATCTCAAATAAGGATTTTATTCCAGGGGTAGTATCAAGTAAAATCTCTAGTCACATAGTCGAAACCTCGGTTGTGGGAGAAATCCTCCTCTGTCGAGTATAGTGGGCCTTACATGACACCAAGCACGCTTCCCACTAAACATGGACTTCGGAGGTACTCCTCCTGTCGGGTACCGTGGATCTGCAGCGTAACCAAACATGCTCCCCACCATGGGTCTGCTCTAACACCAAGTGTGCTCCCCCTCGTAGCCTACTAAGGTACTCCTCCTATATAGTACTGTGGGTCTGTCGTGACACTAAGGCGCTCCCCACTGTGGGTTTTCCGTGACACCAAGGTTCTCCCCAATGGGCTAGTAGAGTCACTATGAGTCAAAATGGTCCACAGTCATCAGGTCTCAACCAGCTACTACGCCTCCGCACTACGCTTGCTCGTCTCCGAGAGTATCCGCTCCGCGAGCAATTGGTTGATACTCCAAATTTCTCAATGCCCCACGAAAGAGTATCTCAAAAGACCGCGACGTCATAGGGGTCTCAAATCAATAGATGACGTGTCAATCAGACGCCTGGTCTGTGAGTTATTAGCCATTTAGTACAGGGGGACTGGTTGGATTTGTGCTCGAACCAACCTGACCGTTTCCCATCTCAAACCAAAACACTAGTGAAGTATACTCAAAGGGTCCATCACTCTCTAAGATTTCCAGTGCCGCTGATGTTTCATCATACGAATGTCTGGTGCCAAAGATATGGCCAAAAGAAGGTAAAGGGGCATAGTGGGCCCAGGTCCGGTCCGACCTAGTCGGACCGACCGACCCGTTGGTTCTGGTCCGGCCCGCAGTTCCGCCCGGCCTGTTGGGTTCATACTAGGTCGTTGGGTTCGGACCAGGCCGCTGGGTCCGGTCCAGCAGGCCGCGAGGGCCGCGAGGGGCAGCGGAAGCCACGAAAGCCGCGAGGCGGCTCAGCTCGACTCAACATGGCTATGGAGGATGTGGCGGGTAGCTTTCTAGCCGTAGGATGACAGACAGGTTGTAGGGGCACCGCGAGGGTGGTTGGGCCTAGAGGGCACCGCAAAGGTGGCTCGGCCCTGAGGGCGCCGCGGGGGTCGGCTCTGCCCAGAGGGAGCTGTGAGGGGTGTGGGCCGGTTTGGCGGGGGCGCCGGGAGGGGCACGGGCCTGTACGGCCGGGGCGTCGAGAGGGGCGCAGGCTGGTTTGGCCAGGGCGCCACAAGGGGAACGGGCCGGTTTGGCAGGGGTGCCGCGAAGGGCGCTGGGGGGAGGGGTTCGGTCGGGGCACCGTGATGGTGGCGGGCCGGTTCGGCCAGGGCACCGCGAGGAGGAGAAGGGGGCTCAGCCCGGGGCGAGGGCCAGGCAGAGTGGCTCAACATGACAGCGGATTATCGGCGGTGCAGAGCAGTGGAGGCCGTGGGTGTCGCGAGGCGATGTGGTGAGGCAGCAGGCGTTGGAGCGCCATTTCATTTTTTGCCTTCCTACATTTCAAAAAACACACCAAATATGAATGGAAGAGGGTTCGGGCCATGATAGTTTATCCCGCACCCTCCGCGTTTATACTAATAGAAAGCGGCTCAACATAGAATAAGAATGAAAAACATCAAACCCTTCTGTAATGATTATTCACAAAACACACAAAAGGAAACATATGTGGATCATCTAATTAGAAATTTGATCTATTTTCCTTGTTCTAGAAGGGAAGAACATGGGTATATAAATCAGTCACAATAATCCCCTACCATGTTCATTGTTGGTTGATGTTAGCGTGAGGAGGCAGAAATCGATTCGTTGTAGATGAACATGTCCTACATCAGAGTAAGTATCGATGAAGAAAGTCAAAGTAGAGGTTGTTCTTCATTGTTGAAGGTTTTTCTCATTGGCGTTCTTTGTTGGAGAGCAAAATCCTCCAAGTGAAGGGCATCGTGTCACTTTACTAGCGCTTCGCCGCTTGGTGAAGTCATCCCAAAATCTCCTCCTATGCTCCATATATATAGGATAGGGAGGTATGTAATGATCGTGGAATTTATGATGGTTCATTTATTAGGAACCATCCTAAATTCCAATGACATTGTTACTTAATTTAAAAAGGGGTCAAGCCAATTAATTTAAGTTTGAACAAATAATGGTGGTGCATTGGCATAATTAATGTGGAGGAAGCTCAACAGGATCCTCCTCATTAATGAGGGAGTTGATAGGTTTCTTCCTCATTAATAGGGGAGTTTGGAGGTTTATTCCTTGGGTGGTCCGAACCACCATAATCTCTCATCGGAGGATAGGGTATAGTGGTCCCAACCACCATAACCTCTTATGGGAGGTTAAGGTCTGATGGTCCCCACCTACCAACTTTCACAAGGAGGATTAGTTCTGGTGGACCCCAGCTCCCAACACCCACTTGGGTGTTTCAAATAAAAATAAAGTGTCAAACAATTTTATTTTTTTTATTCTTTCACAAAAAACCCAAAAACTAACTTCCACCCTCAACCATCTGTCGTCGAGATGAAAGTATCTATAAATGAATACCGGTGTTGCGAGTTCAACAATTCCCCCATATTTAAATTCCTAGCACCAGTTCAAAAGTTACAAAAACTCACTCGCATGTTTACTAAATGTCTCAGAAAAAACTCATAATTTCATCTCGGGCACTCCGGACCTCAGAATCACATGCCCTCAATTTTTACAGACTCATAAAATTCTCATTTATTTTTTAAAAAAAATTACATGGAAATTTCGGGTCTTTACATTCTCCCAACATCAAGCATTACTTCCCCGTAAGACACAACTCAAAATAAGGGAACAATTGGGGGTACTGAGCACGCATATGAGCCCCCCGCTCCCATGTGCTCTCCTGGAGGTTCCCGTGCTGCCAATGAATGTGCAAAAGAGGTATCGACCATCCATGAAGGACCCACTCTTGTCGATCCTCAATCTCTATTGAAACCTCCATAAAAGTATCCCCATTGTCGACATCCAGCTCTCCATGGTTGATGGTGGGAGGAGGATCATGCACGTATCTTCTCAGCTGGGATACGTGGAAGACTTCGTACACCCGGTGTAACTGAGGTGGAATATCTATGCGGTACTCCACCTCGCCAACTCTTATGTGGACCAGAAAGCATTCGATGAAACTTGGAGATAACTTTCCGCCTCAGCCAAATCATCGTAAACCTCATCGAGGTGAGACCCGTAGAAAGATGTGGTCGCCATCCATGAACTCTATAGGTCTCCATCTCCTATCAGAATACGAATTCTACCTGCTCTGTGCAGTCTTCATCTACTCTTGGATGATCTTAACCTTCTCTATGGTAGCCCGTACCATCTCTGGTCCCACTAGTACTGACTCCACCAGGTCAGTCCATCACAAAGGTGATCTGCAAGGTCACCCGTACAATGCTTCAAAAGGTGCCATCCCATGGTGGAGTGATAGCTATTGTTTTACGCAAACTCTACCAAAGGAAATTGATCTTCCCAGCCATGACCGAAGTTTAAGACCTAAGCACGTAGCTTTTCCTCAAGTGTCTGAATGTTGTACTCAGTCTGACCATTCGTCTGAGGATGAAAGGCGTTTCTCAAACAAAGCTATGTCCCAAATTCCTTCTGCAACCCCTTCTATAGCTAGGAAGTAAAATATGTATCACGATAGGAGACAATCTTTGTGGTTACTCCATGTATCCACACAATCTCTTGCACATATAGGTGTCCCAAGATCTCTACTGAACCCTAGTATATGATCGGTAGGAAGTGGGCCGACTTGGTGAGCCGGTTGATGATCACCCAGATAGAGTCATGTTCCATAGATGTATGTGGAAGACCCATCACAAAGTCCATGGATATCCCATCACACTTCCACTCTAGGACCTCTAAAAAATGAACCAATCCAACTGGTACATGATTCCTTTCCTACACTTGCGGATAAGTGAGTCACCGAGAATCAAACTCTGCAATTGCTTTCTTCATTCCTGGCCACCAGTACTGTCGTCGGAGATCCTGGTATATCTTCGCCACTTATGGATGTACCGCTAGAGGGGATGTGTGGAACTCTTTCAACACTTCCTCCTGAAGTGACACTAGTACCATATTACATCCTCTGAAGAAGATGATGTTCTCACCACCTTTAGAAAATCCGTCAGGTGCCTGTCATGTGGACATCTGAGCATGTCGAGCCTCGTAGTAAACATCCACATGTTGCACCTCCTTGACTCGCTGAAGAAGTGGGGGAGTGACTGTAAGGGACTAAATAAAACCTTCTCCATCCCGATCCACAAAGGATATATACAAAGAGGCTAGCTACTCTGCCACGTCTCCTAGAAGCTCTATACCAGATCTCCCGCTGAGTGCATCTGCAACAACGTTCCCCTTACCATGATTATATACTATCTTGAAGTCATATTCTTGGAGGTACTCAATCCAACGTCGTTTTCTCATGTTCAGGTCCTTTTGAGAGGAGATATATATGAGGCTCTTATGATCAGAGTACACAGTAAAATACTCACCTATCAGATAGTGTTGCTACATCATCAAGGAGAAGACCATTGCTTCTAACTCCAGGTCATGGGTAGCATAGTTCTACTAATGTTTTCTCACCTATTGATAGCCATATACAATCATTACTCACTCCTTCATTAGGACACATCTGAGTCTAGTCGCAGATGCGTCACAGTAGACTAAGTACCCTATGTCTTCCTCTGGAAGCCTCAAGATGGGGGCACTATTTAACCTCTGCCTCAGCTCCTGAAAACTCTGATCGCATCTCTCAGACCACACAAAGTGTTTCCCATTCTTCATCAAGGATGATAGTGGTGTTGCAACTCTGGAGAAGTCTGGAACAAACCTGCAGTAATATCCAGTCAAACCCAGGAAACTATGTACTTCTGTCACACTCATGGGTGGCTCCCATGAAAGTACCGCCCAAATCTTCACTAGTTCCACTGAAACACCAGCTTCCGATATAAAATGTCCCAGAAATTGAACCTCTCAGATCCAAAACTGGCACTTTGGGAGCATACCATAGAGGTGGTGCTCTTGGATTGTGTCCAGTACTACCCTCAAATGGTAGGCATGCTTCTCCTCAGTAGTCGAGTAGATAAGAATGACATCGATGAAGACTATAACAAAGTGATTGAGGTACGGCTAGAATATCCTGTTCATGAGTCCCATGAACACTGCAGGAGTGTTGTTCATGCCGAATGGCATAACCAAGAACTCATAGTGGTCATACCGACATCTGAAAGCCATATTTTGCACATCCTCATCTCAAAATCTGAGCTGGAGATAGCCTGATCTGAGGTCTATCTTCGAGAACCACTGTGCTCCCTTCAGCTGATCAAATAAGTCGTCATTCCTCAGGAGTGGGTACTTGTTCTTCACGGTCACCTGACTCAGGCACTAATAGTCAACACAAATCCTCAACCTCCCATCTGTCTTCATGGAGAATGTAATCGAAGCTTCACAAGGAGAAACACTGGGCCAGATTAATCCATTCCCCTACAAGTCCTCTAGTTGTACCCGTGGCTCACGAAGCTCCGCAGGAGCCATCCGATATTCTATAGTAGATATCAGTGCCGTCTCAGGGTACATTTCAATGTAAAAGTCCACATCTCTGCAAGGAGGTCGACCTAGAACATCATTAGGGAATACATTCGCGTATGGGTCCACCACTACAGGATAACTTAGACTCTCCACTTTAGCCACTCTGAGGGTAAGGCTAGCCAACTGATGAGTAATCAGCTACACCCTCTTCCAGGTAAGTCCATCCTACGCTACAAAGGCTCCCTTCTTTCCGGTGAAGGTAATCCTGGTCACATCCATGTGGACACACTGCAATTTGTGCCTAATACAATATATATGAGCATGGACTGTTGATGACCAATCTATACCCATGATGATGTCATAATGTCTCGACCCCACTACTATGAGATCTCAGTCGATGCTCTCACCTCCTAGAGTAAGCTCGCACTTCTGGAACGAGTACTTAATCATCGAATATGCTCCTGTAGGAGTCTCTAGCCGTAAGGATCGAGCCAAAGGCTCCGTCGGAATCTCTGAACTCTGAACGAGGGCAGTATAATTAAAATAATGATTGACACCTATGTCTATAAAAACTGCAACTAAGGTGGAGTACACACAGATCGTGCCTCGTATAATATCTTGAGTGCCATGATCTTAGGCCTTAGCTGCCTGGAGCTGAGCACCCCCCTGTCCACCTTATCCCTACGGTCTGCGTGGACCATCTGGTTGTGGTGGTGGTGGCAACATCTTGAATCGTCGCCCACCACCAGCTGTACGACCAGCTCCTCTGCCACTTCCACATACTCCTTACAGACCTCCTCGGTCGAATCTTTGTCTCTTCCTGGGTGGTCCCTCGACCGTCTTCTGATCATCCGGGCAGAGGGTCGGACAGTCGTGAGCCTTGTGACCCTGCCCACCGCATGCGTAACATTTTCCCGCTCCTGGCATATCTGTCTCTGCATCAGGCGCCCCACACAACTGATCCTGAGTCATGTGGTCGTCCACCTGTACGTCTAGTCCTCTAGGACCGTTGTGACATCTGTCTACTACCATCTATAGAAGAATCTGGTACATGTTGTCTGGTGGTGTATCTCGCTGGTGGAGACTGCTCAGCAAGGAAACTTACCATTGGGGGGGGCTCCCTCTAACACCCCTGTCTGCGTTGGGATATTCTGTGAGATCACTGAATCCCTGATCTCCCGCCTAAGTCCTTGATCGAAGGATCGGGCCCTGAAGAATGGGTCAAGCACCATATCGTTGGAGTAGCATGAGAGGTTTGTGAGCATCAATGAGTACTGAGCTACAGTCATGTTTCCCTACTGTAGATGATGTATCTCTTGAATGTGCACTGCACAAAGAGTCTCTGGGAAAACTCTTCCTGAAACAGGCTCTTGAAGTCTACCCAGAGAAGAATCACCTTGTTGTGAACTTGGAGAATAAAGATCCACCATTTTATTACTGATACCAGTATAAGGTTGGAATCAAGGATCACCGTGAAATTTACCGGTGTCCCTACCAACAATAAGACTCTCACCATAGCCTCCAGACAATCCTCAGCCGCCTGTGGGTTCATCTCTCCCCTGAACATAGGAGGCCTCCATCATTGGAACTCGTGCAATGCGCTCATGTGGCGTGAACCATCTACTGCTGAGGATGGTGGCATCGGTGGCCCAATTGGTAGTGCTACCAATGATGCCTCTACTGAAATATGACCCTAAACCGAAGCCTTATCACTCGGCGGGCTATCAGTGCGTACAACTCTCGAAACCCTGAGTGGCGGTCTGCGTGGAGGCATCCTGAAAAGAAACAGGTGCGCTACAGTGAAAATGTTATACCTGGTGAGATGACTTAAAAAAATTTGAAAACACACACGCAATCAGTGTTTTTGTGCCCTGAGTTAGCAATCATAATTCAAGGTCCTGGTGTATGGATACGTCAGCTGCCACACTAACACTAGACTCCCTGAACTAAAAACCAAACTCACTAACGTTAGCACTATTGCTTCATAGAAAAGATCGGAGTCCTATATTCTGTGGTATAACCGACTCCTCTGATACCATTTTGTCACAACTGGGTCCCGGTGATAGCATAGACACCCCACCTTAACACGGTCGTCAGGTCTCGGCCCGCCAGGTACCACCAGTTTCCCCTCAAAAATGTGGTCCCCACACTGGGGCCCACCCCCACATGCCCGAACCTGTCATCTGACTAATTATTTCCCCCACAAGCTAACACATGTCCTTTCTAGTGTGCTTTTTCCTCACTCACATGCACCCTAGGAAACTTCCCAGAAAGTCACCAATCTGGATCACTACTCCAGGCCAAGCATGAATTACTGTGGAGTTCTAATCAAATAGGCTCCTGAAAAGGAAGGTGCACCTTGTTGACATGAGTCATTTCATATTTTCATTTAACCCTTTATCATTTGGGGTTGTTACACCATTATGATGGATTTATGAGTCAGTAATTTCCCAAAGAAGACATATTTATGATAATGGATTATATGCATAAACTGTTCAGTTTATGAAAATTATTTTACATGTATGGAATAATGCATTGTGATTCATAAACTAATCTAGTGTAATCCATTATTTAGAAATGGTACCTATTGGAAGGAATGGAAACCATTTCAACACAGGTAATCCATATAGTTATTTACCTCATATTCATTATAATTATAGTGGAGATAATGATCTGGTGGGTACTGAACAACTTATAACAATACTAGGACAACTCACTCAGGTTATTAATAATAACATTGCTTGTATATAGCACCTTGACCCACAACGAAGGGGACTAATGTCAGACCGCTTCATGAGGAAATTGGAACCAAAATTCTACGGGACTACAAATAAATTTATTGCTGAGTAATGGATAAGTTCCTTAGACAAAATATTTCATGCTTTGGGAGTATGGAAAGGGAAAAGGTTTTCATGGCTGCTTATCGTCTCTCAGAAGATGTACATTAATGGTGGTCATTGATTCAAAACACAAAAGAGGATGAATAAGTATCAAATATAGAATGGATGGAGTTTAAAATATTTTCGTAGAAAAACACTTCTCTTGTAAACATCGAGATAATATTGAAAGGAAATTTCTGAGTCTGAGGGAAAAGGAGGACGAGAATGTTTCAAAGTAAGAGACGAACATTACAAAGTTAACAAGGCATGTGACAGATTATATAAGTAACCCATGAAGTAATAATGATTGATTTTTTGATGGATTAAAAAAATTTATCCATCGAGCATTAGTCTCACAATCCTTCTCATCATACAAAGATATAGTGTCTTGTGCTATCAAGACAGAAAAAAAACTATCTTTGTCTTACGACTTTAAAGAAGTAAAAGAGAAGGAGAGATCTGTTGCAGACTTTGGAAAAAGAAATAATGGGAAGAAATTAATGGTTGATTTTCCATCCTGTAGTAATTATGGGAAGAAACACCATGTGACATTTCTGAAGGGAATGGGAGTCTGTTAAAGGTGTGGAGAAAAAAATCCATCAAGCTGGTGATTTGAAGGGGAAGAAAGATGTTGTCGAAGATATATGAAACAATTGTAAAGAAAAGGGTAATTATGAAAATTAATGTTCTAAACGTCAAGGAAACATACAACATAAAAGGATAAGGGAGCAAGGATATGCTTATGTGATCAGAATTGCTGAGGTTGATGCTTAGAATGATGTGGTTCCAGGTACTATAATCATTTACTCAAATGTATTCGATGCAATATTTTATTCTAGATCATCGCATTCTTTTATATCATCCCAGTTTTCCAAAAAAATAGATATTTCCAATTTGACATAATAAGGGTGTTGTCAGTAAAAAATCATAAGGTAAGTATCATTGCAACAATGTTTTGTCAATTAGTTACCATTATGGCATATAAATATTCTTTATCTGCTGATCTTAGTGTCATACCCATGATTTAATTTGATATAATCCTTAGTATGGATTGGCTTTTAGAAAATTATGCAGAAATTTATTGTAAGAAGAATGAAGTTACAATTTTGGATGATGATAAGAAATCCCTTACCTTTAAAGAAGAAACATCACCATCTGATTCTCATCAAGATCCACCCCAAGTAGTTATACTAAATTCAATTATTGGGGAGGAATTGAGTGAAATAACTATGGGTGAGGAAAGGAATGTTCAAATAGTGGATGTATGCAAGAATATGTTGACGTGTTTCCAGAGGATTTACTTAGACATCATGGTGAATGAAAAATTGAGTTTTCAATTGACTTAATTCCAGGTTCATGACCCATATCAAAGACCCATAGATAATGGCCACTATGGAATTAGAGGAACTAAAGAAACAACTAGAGGAATTCAGCAATAAAGGATGTATCCCCCCTAGTGTTTCTCCTTGGGGATCCCCAATTCATTTTCTTAAGAAGAAATATGGGTCTATGAGGATGTGTATTGACTAAAGAGAGATCAATTGTATAACAATAAAGATCAAGTATCCCCTACCTCACATTGATAATTAATTTGATCAACTTCATGGAGCTCATTATTTTCAAATATTAACCTTCAATTTGGATACCAACAGTTTTGCGTGAAGAAGGGAGACATTCCAAAGACAACATTTCATACTAGGTATAGGCATTATGAGTTTACAGTAATGCCCTTTGGACAGACTAGCGTACCCTTTATTTTCATGGATATTATGAATAGAGTTTTCAAGGAATATCTTAATGAATTTTTAGTGGTATTTATTGATGATATCATGGTAAACTCCAAAAGCTACTAAGATCATGATAATAACTTGCACACTATTATAAAAACTCATAGATGAAATGAATTATGTGGGATGTTTATCAAGTGTGAATTTTAGCTTCATGAAATTTATTTTCCTAGATATATTTTCTCTAAGGATTTAAAATTTGTTGATCCTTCAAAGACAAGGGAAATCATTGAATGTCCAGCACTAATGATTATAACTTAGGTATAGTGTTTTACTGGTTTAGAAAGTTATTATTAGTGTTTCATCCAGAATTTGACCTGATTGGCTAACCCATTAACCAAGATCCCATGTAAAGGGGATAAATTTTTTTGGAAAAAAATATTGTGAAGAATTTTTTGAATAATTAAAAATAAGATCAGTTAATGTTCCAATCTTGACACTACCATCAGGGAATGTTGTGTTTGTTTTTTGTAGTGATGATTCAAAGAAAGGACATTGGTGTGTCCTTATTCAGAAGGATAGAGTTGTTGTCTATGCATCACGACATCTAAAACATATTGAAAAAAACTATCCTTATCATGATCTTGAGTTAGAAGTTGTTATATTTACTCTGAAAATATGGATACACTATCTTTATGTTGAAAAATTTGAGATATATACAGATCACAAGAGTTTTAAGTATATTTTACCACAGAAATAAATCATCATGAGGAAAAGGAGATGGATTGAACTACATAAGGATTATTATTAAACAATACACTACAACCCATTGAATGAAAATAAGGAGACAGATGCCTTGCGCAGAAAGGATCATGGCATTCTGAGCAAGATAAGTGTTTAAAGGGATCCTAGTTTCATGGATCTAGTAAAGAGAGATATGGAAAAACCCATGGAGGTTGAAACATCAATACTTTCTCAAATGGTCGCCAACCCATATTTACTATAAAGGATAAAATTTTGGCAGACTGCTTATGAGAAGTTTCAAAGGAAAATTAAATTTGGGAATGATGGGAAATTTATTGACTTTAAAAATGAAGATGGAATTTCAAAATTTGGGAAGAGGCTTTGTGTTCCTGATATACCTAATCTAAAAGGGAAATTTATGGATGACGCTCATAGATCCAATTTCTCTATACACCACAGTATCTCTAATATGTATATTGATTTTAATGAACATTTTTTGTGGGACAACATGAAGAGGGAGATTTCTGATAATGTGTCAAGATGTATGGATTGTGGATTGGTGAAGGTTGGAAGACAATATCCTAGAGAAGTCATGCAACCTATTCTCATACCTATGTAGAAATAGTATGATATTATGATGTAATTTTCAATTGGGATACCAAAGAATCATAGAAGGAATGTTGCGATATGGGTAATTGTCGACTGTCTTACCAAGTTAGAACTTTTTCCTGCTATAAAAGAAGATTTTCCACATGAAAGTTTATCAAGATTATATATTAATGATGTTGTAGGAAATAATGTTGTACCCAAATTGATTTTTTTTGATCCTGATCCCTATTTTACATCATGATTCTTGAAAATTTATCAGAAATACCTAAATACAAAACTTTGGTTGAGCACTACCTACCACCCTCAACTGATGGAAAATCAAAATGAACTATTATAACCTACAAATTAATTTTGAGATCTTTCTCGCATGAATTTTAGGGTATGTGGGTTATATATTTACCTCTGGTAGAATATTCTTATAACAAAAGATTCCATTCAAGTATTCAGATGGTACCATATAAAGCTTTATATAGAAATATATGTCGCACAGGAACTTTTTTGGGTGATATTGGTAAAAAAACTCATTGGGCTTGAACTTGTTGAGGAAACAATAGAAAAGGTGGACATTATTCAAACCCAAATCAAATCCACACAACATAGAATAAATATCTATGCGATAAATGAATGAAGGATTTGGAATTTCCAGAAGGTGAACATGTTTTTTTAAGGTATCTCCATGGAAGTGTGTTATACATTTCAGTAAGAAGGGTAAATTAAGTCACAGGTGAATCTGACCTTTTGAAATTCTAGAATGAATTAGAGATGAGGATTACTATTTGGAAATTCCTCCAAGTCTCTCCAAAGTTCAATATGTGTTCCACTTATCATTGTTGAGAAAATACTTGCCTGACCCATCAAATGTCATTCCTTTGAAGAAATATAACTGGATATCGATATGTATTATTGTGAGGAGCCTATCAAGATTCTTGATACCATATAACATGTGTTAAGAAACCTGATGACTCTTCTCATAAACGTTCCATAGAGAACCCATTACATGAAAAAGGTAACATGGGAACCTGAGAAAACATATGGTAAAGAACCACCAGAATATTTTTATGCATTAATATTCAAGAAATTTAGAGGATGAAATTTTTTGAAAGAGGGAATAATATAACACTCGAATCTCCCATGGTACACATCTCTTTGAATAATGCTACAGCTTGTATTTTACGCATCTTTGAGTTCTATCACATCCCGACCAATCAAACTAGCCATTTAAAAAGTATTTCTGAATTGTAATACCCATTTTTTGAAACCTTATAAATTTTACTTTTCAAAATGGATGTCTTTTTTTGATTTTTAATATCAAAATTAGATTAGGGTTAATTTATTGATCTTTTTAGATAACTTTCATATTTTGATTAATATTGAAAAAAACTAAATTTTTGTTAAAAACATCTTTTTTATCAAAATAATTTACATCATTAAATTATACATTTTGGTTTGTTTAATGTATAATTACATTATATTTTTATAATTAAATATAATTTATTTCATTGGATGTAATTTAACATTTAAATTGTACATAAACACATGTCAAATCTTTTGATAGTTTTTACCTCATAAAAACCCGCATTTTGGTTTTGACAGTAGGGAATTAATTTTAAATTATTAACTGCAACTTATGTGTTTTTATTTTGGAAATTTTTTTCCATATTTGGAATCATATGGTTCAATTTTTTTAAATAGGTGTCTTTCGATTTTGGACATTATGAATAGTATCTTCTGTAATTATTCTATTTACCATGGTTAAAGGGTAAATCTAGTAAATAATGGTGAAAATAATAATATTATAACAATATTAAACACCCAACAACATTTTTAAATCTTATTGTATGAGATATGTCCAATAATGGGCATTCTTTGGTCGATTTTGGGACCCCATGAAGCCACATCGATGTGAAAATGACATTTTATAAGAATTAATTTAATGTTCGGAAAAATATCTTTTCACTATGTATCTTTCAATAAAACAATTTTTATATGAGGTTATATAATTGATCTCTTCAACTATAAATATTAATTATAAATATAAAAATATTTCCAATACCATGATATTTTATTTATAATTTCTATACAAAAAATAAAAATTTTAATTTATGACCCAATAATAATGCATTATTTTCTTTATTAATGAAGGAATCAAATAAATGACATTATAAATATTAAAATAAATATAATTTTAATGTTTTGATTCTATCCTTGATTTTTATAGGTTAATATGACATGTTAGGGTATATTCAATATATTTTTTTATAATTAATCATGTTATTATTACTTTCAAAAAAACCAAATACTAAATAGTGCCAAAATTGACATAAATGAGTATTTAAAACAATTACAATTTTATTAAAGGATATAATATTAAAAAAAACATATGAATTGTCCAAAATACATATATATTGTTAAATATTCCATAAATTAACCAATTTAGGTTCTATTGAAATTTTTTAGTAACTATATTAACCATGTAATATAAAAATAAAAGAAGACAAGGTAAAAGATAAACTATTTAATGAAGAGATAAATATAAAAGGTAAGGTTAATATAGTGACCTAAGCATTTATAAAACCTATTGGTTGAGATGATTTAGACCCATCACCACCTTAGCATCTAAATAAATCCATTTAGTGCTATTATAATCCAAAATTGGTTTTATAATAAATTAATATTTCAAGCTCTTGCTAATGTTCCCCTCACCACTCTTATAAAAGTGTATTTCCCTTTCTCCAAAAATCTCACCTCCAAATCTCTTTGAATTATCCATGAATGAATTTAATATCCTCCCAAAAACATTCAATTAATCCTATAATCTTTACATTGATCAGAAATCCAACCTATGGAGCCATTTTGATCAAATCAAAATAAAGCACCCAAAGAAGAGGTAATTATTTCATCACCTCATTCAAAATTCTTTTATTCCTACACTTTTTCACTCTTTTTTGTTTCCATAAAAAAATAACACAAGTACCTTCTATATAATGTGATGTTATTATAAATATGGTAAAACCATATTCATTATTATATCTATCATATAACTGACAAAGTCATCATACGTGCGTATGTATGGCTTACCGTCTCTACGTTGTGGTGTAGTTTTTTATTCAACACTTCATTATATGGATGGATATAATAATTAGTATAATTAATTTAAATATTAAATATAACATGTTAATGATTCTGTAAATATAATACACCATCCAATTACTTAAAATTTCCCCATCAATATAATGATATTTTCACTCGTGTGTATGTATGGCATACCGTGTCCACGAAGCGATGAGATTTAATTCCCCATCGTAACCATTCAAAAATAATTTTCAATTTATGATTAAGAAAATAATTTTTAAGAACATAATATAATTTTGGATATGAATCAAATACATCCTATCCATAACAAACATGACTTATATAATAAAACATATAAATAAAAATAAATCAGTTAACACCAGAAACAATGATACCACTAAAATATTAATATGAATGAAATATTAGAGGACCATATATGATATCATATTTATGAATTTAGTTCTTTAATAATTTAATAACAAAGATTTAACTATTATAAAAGAGTTTAAAATACCCACATCTATGTAAATGTACATGGTATGGGTTAATTTTACAATCTCTTTATTATCTGAGGTTTTTTATATGTAAATATCTAATGGGGCTTCTATATCATCCACAACTGTGTTTCGTACAAATGTATTTAGAAACATTTTTACTATTTCCTAGAATGTAGGTTAAATTCATTTATACCCTTGTTCCACATTTTATAATTTTTTTAATGTAAACATTCTGTATTTTTTTCAATCAAGGTTCTTTATGACCTTTTCAACAAATTATGGAATGATTTTTTTAACCTATACAACTGGTGGTGCTATTTTTAACTGTTATAACACCTTCAAAACTTCCCTTAAAATATTATATGAATATTTTTTAAAATAAATATTATCTTTTATAAGTATGGGACTTTTAAATGATTTCAAAGTAAAAGGAGATATTTCTCTCCAAATTTTTTATATTTATTTCATCTATGTCATGATATATTGTTGGATTTTATGTTTAATTGATGTTTTTTAATTATGATACAATATTCCATATTATATTGATTGTTTTATGATATGTTTGACTATAGATTTTCTATTTTTATGTCATTCTCGGTTTATGGTAAATGTATTTACATTTCATATATTAGTTTAATATAAATTTTTATGTTAAGTTTCACCATTTCTTTATGAGGAATGCATTGGAAATTGTAACTAATGGTCAGAGCCTGCTATATCCTCTCAATGCATCGGTAGGTCTCATTAGACAAACTAGTTTCATAGAACAAGGTCTTTACAATATTTTTATTTGTAGTATTGGAAAGAGGCATTGACTATGTGGTTATGATTTCCAACATTATGTATTCTGTCATTGTGTGATTAGCTTTTGATGTTATATGTGATTATTTGACTTATAGAATATCCATGTGAAAAATTACATTTCATTATTTGATTTATATTTTCCATATTATACTAAATATTATGTTTATAAGGCTTTTCTTCTAGTCTTATCCATTGCCTTAAATTTTTATTCTTATTTATGATAGTTTCTGCTATATTTTTATCATTGCTGAACATCAGTGCTCACCCCTTTCTTATTTTTAATTTTCTCGGGATGAGAAGAAGTATATTATGATTGACCTGCAGGGATAGGCTAAGGGATAAGAGTGTTTTCAAAGGTGAAACAATTTTGTTTTTTATTTAATAATGAATTTTAAAACATTTATACATATCTAATACTTCCAAACCCACTAAACTGATCGTTCTTTCTGGGATTGATCACTTTTGATCATGCCTATGTTATGTAATAATGCACCACCTTTGGGTTACTAGGGTTCGGTCATTACAGTTGGTATCAGATAAATTTTAGTACAAAATTTGGAAAATATATTTAGAAAAACTCTAAATAGAGAACATTACCCTATGATAGACTATGAGAATTAGTATAGAAGAACATCCAAATTTTTTGGTAATGTAGATATTATGTGGGTTTTCTAATAAATACATATCTATTTGGATACTACAAGTGGATGTGGTTCTGGAAGAGATTTACCTATGAGTGAAAACTCTGATTATGAGTTTTGAGATCGACCCAGGATATACTCGTAAACGACAATGAGAATTAATGTGCGCCTAGTTTGATACTATCGGGGGATATACATAGGATAATTCACATTTTACTCTCAAACCATTATAATGGATTTATGAGTAAATACGTCACTAAAGAAAACATGTTTATGATTATGTATTATATGTATAAATTGTTCAATTTATGTTAAGTATTTTACATGTTTGGAATTATGCATTGCGATTCATAAACCAATCTAGTGTATCCCATTGTTTAGAAATGGTGCATACTGGAAGGAATGAAAACTTTATCATGGAACATAATCCATATAGGGATTTCTCTTTTATTCAATATAATTATTGTGGAGCTTGCGATGCAACTAGTACTGAACATCTTATAACCATACTGGGACATCTCACTCTGGTTATAAATTATAACTTTACCAGTATAGAGAACCCCGATCCACAACGTGGAGGATCAATGTTATACCAATTCACGAGGAAGAATCCACCAAAATTCAGTGGGATTACGAATCCATTTGTAGCATAACAATGGATATGTTCTTTAGAAAAAATATTTCATGCTTTGGGGAGTAGTGAATGGGAAAAGGTTGTCATATATGTTTATCACTTCTCAGGATATGAAGATCAATTGTGGTCATTAATTTAAAACAAAAAGGAAGATGAAGAAGTATAAATTATGGAATGGAGGTATTTCAAATATATATTAATAAAAAACACTTTCCTAGTGAACATAGAGCTGATACTGAAATGAAATTTCTCAGTTTGAGTAAAAAGGAGTATTAAAATGTTGCAATGTATTAGGTGAACATTATAAGGAAATAATGGCATGCTGCAAATTATATATATAACCCAAGAAGTGATATTGATAGATTATTTTATGGGATAAAACCATTTCTCTGTCAAGCATTAGTCTCACAATCCTTTTCATTGTACGGTGATATAGTCTCATGTGCTATCAAGACAGAAAATGAATTCTCTAGGTCTTATGACTTTAAAGAAATGCACGAGAAAATTAGATCTGTTGAACACTACATAAAATAAAATAAGGGGAAGAAAGGAAAAATTTTACTTTCCATCCTGTGGTAATTTTGGGAAGAAGAACCCTGGTACTTACTTGAATGGAACTTTAGAGGTGTTTTATCTGTTGATTTTTTTGTCAAACCCATTATTGAATTTGATATAATCCTTGGTATGGATTGGTTTTGGAACTATGATGAAAAAAATTATTGTAAGAAAAATTTGGTTATAATTTTTTATGATGATAAGGAATCCCTTATCTTTAGAGTAGAGAAATCACCATCTGATTCTAATCTAGATCCACCTCCAATAGCTCTTCTAAATTCAATTATTGGGGAGGAAGGTAGTGAAATATATATGGTTGAGGAAAGAAATGTTCAAATAGAGGTTGTCCTTATTGTGCAATAATTTTATTATGGGTTTCCAGAGGATTTACCTAGGCATCTTCCAGAATGGGAAATTATATTTTCCATTGACTTAATTCCTGGTTCATGGCCCATATCGAAGACCCCTTATAGAATTTCCATTGTGGATTTGTGGAACTAAATAAACAACTAGATGAATTGAGTAATAAAGTATTTATTCTCCCTAGTGCTTATCCATGGGGAGACACTATTCTTTTTTGATGAAGAAAGATAGAAACATGAGGTTGTGTATTCAATATTGGGAGATCAATTCTATAGCAATAATGAAATTTTATCCCCAACCCCACATTAATAATTTAATTGATAAACTTCAAGGATATCAATATTTTTCAAATATTATATTCTATCTCCTTACAATCAGTTGTGCGTGAAGAAGGCAGATATTCCAAATACAGCTTTTTGATCCAGCTATGGGAATTATGAGTTTACAGTAATGCCTTTTGGAATAACTAATGCACCATATGTTTTTAGTAATCTAATGAATAGAGATATCAGCGAATATATTGATGGATTTTTAGTGGTTTTTATTAATGATATCTTGGTATAATCCAAAATCTATGCAAATCGTGAAAATCATTTGGGCACTATTATGAAAACTCTTAGAAGAATTGAATTATATGGGATGTTTAGCAATTGTGAAGTTTGACTTCAATGAATTTCTTCTCTTGGACATATTGTCTCTAAGGATGGAATATCTTTTGATCCTTCAATGTCAAAGGAAATACATGAATGTCCAGCACCAAAGAGTATAACTGAGGTACAAAGTTTTCTCGGTTTAGGAGGTTATTATCGGTGTTTCTTTCAGAATTGTGCTCGATTGGATAACCCATTAACTAGGATCACACATAAATGGGTAAAATTGGTTTGAACCAAAGTGTGTGAAGAATGTTTTGAATAATTTATGGGAAGATTAGTTAATTTTTTTATATTGACTCTACCATCGGGGTATTATGGGTTTGTTATTTATATTTATGCCTTAAATAATGGAATTGGTTGTGCGCTTATATATAATGATATAGTTATTGAATATGCATCATGACAGCTAAAAATTAATGAAAAAAACAATATTATTCATGATCTTGAGTTTTCATCTTTAATCGTTTCTCTGCAGATATGGAGATACTATATCTATGGTTAAAAATGTGAGATATATACTGATCACAAGAGTTTGAAGTATATTTTCTCAAATAAAGAACACAACATGAGGCAGTGGTGATGGCTTTAACTACTTAAATAGAATGATTTCACAATACACTACCACCCAGGGAAGCCCAATAAGGTGGCAGATTCCTTCAACTGAGATGATTATAGTGTTTTGAATAATATGAGTGTTGAAAGAGATACTATGTTCATGGATTATAAATATGTATATGGTAATAACCATTGAAGGTGAAAGATCAATAGTTTTTCAAATGGTAGGAAAACAATCTTTACTAGAAAGGATAAAAAGTTCTCAGAGTGATGATGAGAAGTTTCAAAATAAAATTAATGTTGTGAATGAAGGGAGATTGATTGACTTCATATATGAAGATAGAATTTTTAAATTTAGGAAGAGTACTTGTGTTCCCAATATTTCTTATCTAAAAATAGAATTGTGGGATGATGCACATAGATCCAATTTCTCTATACACATTGGTAGCACTAAGATGTATAGAGATTTGAGGGAATATTTTTGGTGGGACCACATGAAGAGGGATATTGCTGATTATGTGTCAAGATGTATGGTTTTTCAATAGGTGTAGGCTGACAGACAACATCCTAGAGGATTCATGAAACCACATCCCATGCTTAAGAGGAAATGAGATGATATTACGATGGACTTTTTAATTGGTCTACCAAAGACTCTTAGAAGGAATGATTCATTATGGGACTTTTTCGATCTTCTTTCCATGTTAGCACATTTTTTGCTATAAATAAATTTTTACCACATGAATTTCTAATAAGACTATATATTAATGAAGTTGTAAGACTTCAAGGTGTAACCCTATCAATTGTTTCTTATCATGATCCATGTTTTACATCAAGATTTTGGATAAATCTTTAGATATCCCAATATATTGAACTTCGTTTTAGCACTGCATACCACACTCAAACTGATGGGAAATCACAACAGACTATTCAAACCTTATAAGACTTGTTGATATCATGCTCACATGACATTCAAGGTTTATTGGGATCAGTATTTATTACTAGTATAATTTTTCTATGACAATAGATTACATTCATATATTCAGATGACACCATATGAAGATTTATATAGAAAGAGATTTCACACACCAACTTGTTGGGATGATGTTGGTAAAAGAAAAATCATAGTCCCAGAACATGTTGAGGAAACAGTGGAAAAGGTTAATATAATTCAAACCCACATCAAAGTAGCTCAGTGTAGGAAAAAGTGATCTGTCAACAACTGAAAAAAGGATTTGGAATTTAAATTGGGTGATCATGTTTTCTTGAATATGAATGGTAAATTAGGTCTCAGGTACATTAGATATTTAGAAATTCTAAAACGAATTGGAGTTGTATCTTACCATTTGGAAACTTTTCCAAGTCTCTCCAAATTTCATGATGTTTTCCCCATTTCATTGTTGAGAAAATACATGTATGACGCAAAGCATGTACTTAGATTTAACAAAATAGAACTGGAGACTAATCTATCTTATTGTAAAGATCCTATCAATATTAATCATACTAGAGAACAAGTGGTGAGAAAATAGATGAATCATCTGGTAAAATTTCTTTGCAGAAACCATAAAATGGAAGAGGTAATGTGGGAACCTGATGAACGTATGATGAAGAACAACTTGAATATTTTTATTTAGTAATATTATAGAAATATTGAAGACAAAATTCTTTGAATGAGGGAACAATTTAACACCCCATGCTCCCACGACACACTTCTCTTTGAATAATACAACTTCTTACATTGTACGTAGCTCCGAGTTCTAGCACATCCTAATGAATCAAACAAGTTGTTTAAAAAGTAGCTATGAATAGTAATACACAGTTTTGGAAAAATTATAAATTTTATTTTTCAAAATGGGCATCATTTTTGGATTTGGAATATCAAAATTATCGTAGCGATAATTTTTTAAACTTTTCTGATAACTTTCATATTTTGATTAATAGTGAAAATAATAAATTTTAATTAAAAACAACTTTTTTAATCGAAATAATTTATAGTGTTAAATTATATATTTGAGTGGTTTTAAATTATGATAAAATTTTATTTTTAACATTTAATATCATTTCGGTAATTGCATGTAATTTCACATTTAAATCGTACATAAACACATGTCTATCTTTTGATAGTTTTTACCACATAAAACCCCATTTTTTGTGTTTGACAATAAGAATTAACATTAAATTAATTAATGAATCTTCTGTGTTTTGAATTTGGAAATTTGGATTCCATATTTTGAATCTGAAAGACCAAATTTTTTAAATATGTTCCTTTTATTTTTGGACATTATCAATAGTAACATCAGTAATTATTTTATTAACCATGGTTAAATGGTAAATCTTGTAAATAAGGGTAAATAATAAAATTATAATAACATTAAAATACCCTAACACATGTCCTAATCTTATTGGATGAGATATTTCCAACCATGGGCTTCCTTGGGTCGATTTTTGGACCCCATGAAGCCACTTGAAATTTAAAATGACATTTTATAAGTATTAATTTAAAATATAGAAAAATATAACAAAAACATGTATCATTCACAAAAACAATTTTTATATGAGGTTATATAATTGATATCTTAGACTATAAATATTCATTAGAAATAAAAAGATATTTCATAAATCATAATATTTTATTTATAATTTTTAGACCTAAAATAGATAAATTTATTTACGACACAATAATGATGCAGTATTTTCCTTATTAATGAAGGAATCAAATAAATGATTTTATAAATATTTAAAAAATATAATATTAAAGTTTTGATGATATACCCCAATTTTCTAGGTGAATTTGACATGTTAGGGTTTATAATTTTTTTTCAAGTAATAATTTTTTTATGAAATTCACAAAAACCAAATACTAAATACTTTCAAAATTTGACCTAAATGAGTTTTTAAAACAAATACTATTTAATTAAATGATATAATATTCCTAAAAATATATGATTCAGCCAAAATACATACATAATGTTATTTATTCCATTAATTAACCACTTGAGGTTCCCTTTTCATTTTATAGTAACTATATTAATTATTTATTATAAAAATACAATACATGGTAAAGGAAAACTATTTAACTAATAGTTAATTATAAAAGATAAGATTAATATGGTGATATAAATTTCTTGAAAACCATTTGGTTGAGTGTATTTCGACCCATACCAACCTTATCCATGATATAAATCAATTTTAATTTATTAGAAATAGAAAATTATTTTATAATAAAATAAAATATCAAGCTCGTCCTAATGTTCCCCTTACCTCTATTATAAAAGGGTACTTCCCCTACTCTAAAATTCACTCCTCCAAGGCCATTTGTCTCGGCCATCCCCTACTAAAATATCCTCCCAACTAACCTCAAATCATCTTAGGGACCTTACATTGATCATAAATCTAACCTAACGGACCATTCTGTTCAAATCAAAATGATGGATCCAAAAAAGAGATAATTATTTCATCACCTCATTCAAAGTTATTTTCTTCTTCCACTTCCTCTTTCTTTGTTGATTCCATAACAAAATAACAACTCCAATAACTTCTATATACTGTGATTTTATTATAAATATGGTACAAAAATATTCATTATTCTATCCATCCTATGAATGAAAAATTCTCCATATGTGTGTACGTACGGCTTACCGTCTCCATGTCATGGTGTAGTTTTTTATTCAACAATTCATTATTTGGAATGGTATAATAATGAGTATAATTGATTTAAATAGTAAATATAACTTGTTAATTATTCGTTAAATATAATATACCATCCAATTAAATATTATTTCACCATTATTAGAATGATATTATTGTTCGTGCGAACTAATGGATTAGCATCTCCACGATTCGATGAGATTTCATTCCTCATCGAAACCATTAAAGAATAATTTTCTTGTGATGATTAAAAAATAATGTTTAAGAACTTAATATAATTTTTTATATGTATCAAATACATCATATCCATGAAAAAATTGACTTACCTAACAAAAAATATAAAGGAAAACGAATTATTTAACACACAAAACAATGATACAACTGAAATATTATTAACAATGAAATATTAGAGGATCATAAATGATATCATAATTGTGTATGTTGTTATTTTATAATTTAATAACAATGAGTTAACTACTATAAATGAGGTTAGAATACCCTCAACTAAAGGAAACTACAAGTTAAGGGTTAATTTTACAATCACTTTATTATCTGAGGTTATTTATACGTAAGTATCTACTGGTACTTCGTTATCATCCACATTCATATTTCTTAGAAATGTATTTCAAATATTTTTACTATTTATTAGAATCTATGTTAAAGTATTTTATACCCTTTTTTTAATTTTTATAAACTTTTTTGAAATGAATCTTATGGTTGATTTATATACAAGTTACTTTATGACCTTTTCAAAAAATTAAGGAAAGATTGTGTTTTTATATCATAATGTAATGTAAAACATATGTATGTATCTAGTACATCCAAGGCTACTAAACTGGTTAGTCTTTTTGGAGGTGATCTCCTATGATAATGCCAATGTTAGGTAATAATGCACCGACTTTTGGTAATTAGGGTTGGGGGATACATGAATTTACCACTATGGTGATATAGAATGTTACAGAACATAATACATCCCAAAAAACTCCTACAAGAACTTATGGAATTTTCACTGAAAGGGAACACCATTCCAACTATTTCACTATATTTTAAGAGTGAAAATATAGAGAAACCACATTCTTTGGTAGACTATAGTATCAAAAAAGTTACAATATCCCTAGAATATGTATGATTCCATCGCAACTAACATGTTAATAGGGGAGGAAGGACCACTCAAACATGAGGTATAGCTATTGAAAAAATAGAGGCTCTCTTTTCAATAAAATTTCCATGATCCACCACCTTACCTAAAAGGATTACGACAAAATGAATGGATATTTTATTTTAAATCATCAACTTTTCATCAATAACATTGGAATTATCAATAATATATAGATTCTAATACTGACAATCTTCTGAAACAAATTGTTATGTATAAAAATAAATAATCTAAAAATATAGGGTTTAGAGTTGAGGGATCAGAAGATGAAAATGTCATATATTTTTTCAAACCTCCATGAGATGGTAATCATGAAATCTAAAACCCAGTCTTACAAACCTAATGTAAATCCCATGGAGAATGTTGGTTCTATCACATTAAGATGTGGGAAGAAAATTTTTGTAGTTTTCTGCTATCTATCCACTATAGTTCAATTCAACCCATGTGAATCCTTATTCAAGACCAATATATGAGATGCCAAATTAGAAAGAAAAAGGTAAGAAAAATATTGATGATTTTACTCCAAAAAACTTTACATTTAAAAATATATTTGTAAAACCCAAGAATATGGATAAATATGTGATGCAAAAAAAGTAGTTTGGGATACATTCATGAATTTTGAGATCAATAACCTTCACATAATGAAATTGTGTAAATAATAATTTATTCAATAGTTTTTAAATAACTATGAACAAATAAAATATTTCTAATGATAAATTAGTGGATCAATATTATAAATATGAATATATGATCATCACACAAAACATGGTGATATTGATTAAGTTCGATGACCATGGGAAATTAAATATTCTATGAACTATAATGGATTACCACTTTTCTAAGGTCTTATTTCACTAACTATATTCAACTAATGTAATGCCTAGATTTGTATTATTCATATTATTTATTGGTGTGTTGATGAAAAAAGAGTATTAGTTCAAGAGTTTTTTCACTTTTAGATCGATTTATAAAAGATGTACTTTCTTGGGTAAGGGACATGATCTTTCTGATGTATTTCAACAAGTTGAATATAGAGTATTATTAGGTATGTTATCATCATCCAATCATTCAGGGATGTCCATTCCTCACAAATATCAAGAAAATCATATTTTCCTGTGAGGTTACACATTCTATTGAATTTGGTCATGAGATTCTAAAATTTAATGTTTTAGACTTCATGATGTACCCCTTAAGATAAATTCATGATCTCTACATCTCCCATTCTGACCCATCATGTGATGATTCTCCAAATATTGATTTTTAATATTTTTTAAATTTGGATCATTCAATTCATAAGTATATTTTGAGTATTGAGGCTACATTGTTTTCTGATAACATTTCTACACTATTTTTTCTTGATAACTCCTCTATTGGTACTGATTTTTATGTGGATTATGATATTGGGAATGTAAATTGGGATTATAACATGTCTATTGATTTTGTAGATTTATTTGTTGAATTTTTATCTAATTTTTACGATGTATATTAAGACTATGAAATTTATTATGAACATATTTCTATTCCCATATCAATTCAATGGATATAAAACCTACCAAAATTAGAACTCAATCCATTTCCACCAAATTTAAAAACTCATACCTATTGAATGATGAATATTTTACTTCATTAATATATAGTAATATTATTGGAAGACATAAATCCAAAAAATTGAATCTCTTCAAGAATAATATTTGGTGAAATTAATTGGACTATAAAAGGAATTTTAGGTATTAATAACAACATTTTTATAATTAGGATTATTTTAAAGAATGGGGCAGAACTATTTAGACATATAAAAATGACACCGGACCCCATATTATTAGATGTTGAAAATAAAAAGGTGAAAATTTTTCTATATGTGGGTATCATTTAACCCATTTCTGACTCTTAGTTGGTATACCCAGTCCTGTTTATACAAAATAAAATTTTGCTAACTATTATAAATATTGAAAATAATGAGTTATTTTTATGAAGGTACAATGTTACTGGTGAGACTGCATAGATTACTTGAAATAAAATAGATACACTCATGAGTATTGTTTCCCCTTCAATTAATAGATTAGATTCATAAAAAATATTCATATATGACACACTAGTGATTATACGATGGTTTTTATAGCAATTGTTAGGTTCCCATTGCAGTATATGAATAAGAGGAGATGACATTCCCTTGGACAATAAGTGTATATTCTCAAATAAAGATGTCATTTAGGCTTTACAACACCCAAGGTAACTTTTAGTTATACACAGTGACTATATTTTCATATTTATATGTGACTTACATTGATATATTTAATGATACTTATATTGTGTATGGTTATTCATTTGAGGAGTATCTATTGATTTTGTGTAATTTTTTTATCATTCATTGAGAAAAATATGGGTCTTCACATTGGGAAATATCATTTTATCATATATGATGGAATTTTCTTAGGTCATGTATTTTTAAAATACTGAATTTGGGTTGATAGATCTATTGTATTTGTACCATCATATTACCCTCATTCAGGTATCTCCCTTCTCTTTATATGTTTTACCATTTTAATCAAGCATGCTATGGGAGTCGTGGAGAAGGAGGGCCTTTTTGGAGAACATGAAATAAATTTCTATGATTGATTTATATTTCAATTAATAGACTTATGTTATAGATGGGTTAATGGATTATCAGGGTTCATTCTATGTTTGGAGAAAAACATTGGTGTCATTGAATTTTTTTGTTTAAGAATCTAAGTTTCTATAATGTGATGTGTGATTACATGATGTGTAAATGGGTTACACAACATGTACATAGATTAGAGATAGAAGTCATGAACTGTGCACATAGTGTGTAAGGATTATACACCATGTAATGGTTACATTACATTTTGTAATTAATGGTTATTTTTCATAAAATGATAACGATTTTTTTAGTGTACATGATCATCGTGGATTATATCATACGTAATGGAGTAACACATCATGTAAATATCAGAAGGATTCCCATTAGGGTTCCACTCTGATGAAATTTCATTTAATTCACCCATATCTCACTTTTATTTCAACCTATATTGATTTTCAGTAAATTTTTGAATAGTCTATTTAATCCTGATTGATATTTTAATCATTTGACCATCGTAGAGATCAACTTGCATCTCTCCAGCTGAGAAATATTTTTTGTTTCATCATTCGATTGATTACGATAGACTTATTGTGAACATTTATCAAATTTTTGACCCATTGAGTGGTTTCTTCATTTTTTTCCCTCTATATATGTGGTGTGATATTTTTATAGGGAATTTTCCATTTTTGAATGTGGTATGGAAGCTGTGTTTTCTTGCAGCATGTGTCATTTCCTATTCTCTTTTGACTATTTATTCAAATTCAATCACTTCAAATAATTTTACGGTTTATTCTGGGTACTCTATTTTCATTTTCACATTATTTTCTTTGTGGATACTCTATGGGAATGTGGGACCATGAATTTCGAGGTAGGTGGTTCTATCACTATCTTGTGTTGGATGAAATGTATTTCCCGAGTTTTTTAAAAATTGATTACAATTAAAATTTTCAAGAATTTCTGTGTGGGTAAATAGATATTTGATAAAAGGTTATTTTTCATTGGATTGTTTTAAAATAAGATATTTTCAAATAATATAAATGATTTAATAAATGAAAATGATATGGATCCCAAGGTAAATAGGTTGACCATTTATATCAGGGAAAACATTTATATTATAGTTAGGAGGTTATCACTTCATTCTTTTCTCTTCTACAAATGTTTTTTTATTTTCTGGACTTGTTATTGACATTGCTTGGGATTCCACTCATGGGGTGTTTCTTTACTCCTTAGGCCTCTATTATAGATAATTTTTCTAAACTACTCATTATTTGGGCATGATTATTCCTCTAGCCTAGCCTGTTGAGTACCATGGCATGATTTACCTATGATTTTTAATGTACTGTTTTCTTTGTGATACATAATCTTCTTTTTTTCAAAAATGATAAATGGAATGTATTCATGAAATTGTTATACCTTAATTTATTATGATTGATCAAAAAAGGAATAATTTTTATCATTATATTGTTAAAAAACATTATTTCATATCATTCCATGTTTTATTTTTAATGTGCATACTTTAATAATTGAATAGAGACTCATTATAGAACATCATCAGGGGATCCTATTGAGCCTATTACCTTACACTTTCAAAACTTATTAGATTGATTACAGACCCCTTTATGTATTCCAATGTAGGGAAAGGAAAGGTTCCACATTAACGGTATGGGTTTTTCTATCATATAGGTTTGGATAGTTGGATGATGAGACAATGCGGGTTTTCCCACACTATCTCTTGGAGACTGTTGGAGTAGCTATTTTTTTATTTTTATTTATGCAAGTCTTTTAAATAGAGATATGTTCTTCTATTGAGTTATATTTTATCTACTATTTTCTTTTCTTATAACATATTTATATCTTTAATTATTTATTTATTTTGTGAGTATATATTCTACATTGTTGTCACTTCATGTTGGGTAAAATAATTCCCTCTGGTTGTTGTAGGATGCCCAAGTGAATATAGTTAGAACATGAAGATCGGGAATGTGCTTCGAGAATGTTCTATATTATAAAGGGTAATTGTTTGAGAGGGAATTTTGTTAATTTCATCATTATCTAGTATCAGATGTGGTTTTTCCTCAAAATTCCATCTCTTGGGATGTTTGGTTGTCTTGAAATAGGTTTTTTGGGACATGAGAGGTATATTGTAGTGAGTTCCTAGCCAGATATTTTCGTGATGAGACTCTTGTTACCATGTTATGATGGGATTTATGTCTCAAATATTGAATTTTGGTTGTTAATATTAGTTTTTATTATAGGGTTTATTGTTTAAACTAATATTATAGTATTGTTTGATCATTTCATTGGTTTTTGTGTGCAGTAATATGCCTCTTAGACATGTTCAATGAGTTCCTTATGAGAGTACACCTGTGGATCCTCAATGGAATCCTATGATGGATACGAATATTATCATCAATATAGTACGGTTAGTTTGTGATGTCGATCAAAATGTGACATAGTTCATAACACATATAATTATTTGTATCCAGGACTAGGAGGAGACATGGATCGATCCTGGTAATTTTTTAATTAGTGTCAACCATCCTTTAATGGTACAAATGGACCTTAATAGTAGGAAGGTAAGATGGGAACGATTGATCAGATCATTGGATTCTAAAAAAATACATGATTGTATAAAGGTTAAGTGCTCTTCATTTTATATTGATGATCCTTGCAAGGTGTGGTGGGATTTTATGGTACCAGCTGATAAACATTTGGTCTTGACATGAAGGGTTTCATGACAATCTACATCGAGTAGTTTTTTCTAGAGTCATTGTTGATGATGAAGTTACAATATATACGTTACTTAAAATAGATAGTGTCTATGGTGTCGTCATAAACCAGTCAGTTTAATATGATAGTTCATTTTGTTCCATTGGTTGTGAAGAATGACCAGTTGAATGCTCAGAAGTACCTATGAGGTTTGCAACCAAATATCACATCATTGGTCGTTATGTTGATTCTTTCAACCTATGAAGAGACAGTGTAAATGTATATGATAGAATAAATGAATATGGAAGCAAATGATATATTTTTTACTTATACTCTACCACTTATTGGTAGATATTCTTGCACAATAGGGAAATAGAGAATGTTGAAGATTTATCACAAGAGTGGTGGAGGTGGTTCTCAGTAGAAGGACACCTCAAAAACATATATTATATCTTGCAGTGTGAAATTAACATTATATCAGTGTATCAATGTCATACATACCCATAATTATTTTCTTATTCCAGAAAATATGTTTTATGTATGAGGGATATAATGTCATGTACATTTTTTCTGTCATGCTCTGTTTACTCCTCGACATGTCCAAGGATAATCAACTCTAATGGATACTACATTGTATCCATATTCTTTAATGACTACAATAATCCATCCACATGAAATAAGATTGAATCACCTTCACATTGTTGATGAGTTTCCTGTAGAGCTTGATGTAGGTCCACCAGTAATAGTGAGAGGCACCATTTTTATTTCATTATTAGTAGTGATAGAATTATTTTATATTTTTGCATCTCACTTGTTTATATCTGGACATTTTTTAATATTATTAAACTAATGACAAAACTCATTACATTTTTAAGGGATTTAGAGACACCTATTTGGAATAGGAAAATTATGGGTTTCATTCCCCTTATTGTGCACTATCTATAGTTGATACAAAGATAGTCTGGGATTTTCATATTCTCAAACTGGATCTAATTGATGGCTTCCTTGAGAAGGAATGGCTTTTATCTCATTAGGATAAGGTTTATTTTTATCATTGGTGGGTCTTATTTCATGTTAATGATGGTACCTCAGGAGTGTTTCAGGGGGAGTGGAATCTGAGGTCTATACATGCAGAGTATATCTTAAAAAAAGCTGTTGGGTGGAAAACATTCATAAATTTGAGATATATATTTTCTCATAAAAACTAAAATCTTACAAAAAATTTGTGGGTGAAAAAAATTCGTAAATTTGACTTCGATATACTATACAACATAGGAATGGGGAATGTCATTGAAGAAGATATTAGAAAGAATGTCCCATCAAAATATGTTTTCGAATTGACAGAAGGGTGGAACCTTATAGTGTTTTTGCACTGATACATCTAGATACCTAAGAGGATGTTGCAGGTATGGTTTTGACTAGTGAAAAGTTATCATTATCTATCCTTCATACCATTATGAAGAATTAATAGTATGATAATGAGTTTAGAAGTATTCAAGAAACCCTATATTGTGGGTAGACCATATCGTATGGTCTCTTTTTTGAGGTGGTATACTTCTCATTAGAGATCCCTTTAATTTCCCAGCATTAGTTAATAGAAAATTTTTGAAAAATTTATTCATGGAAAATTTATCTAGGAACTATGATGATGTATTATGACATGAAATGGTGATTCTTGTGGGTAGATATGAACGTTATATTGTTACTTATGTGTCCAAAATTTACGCATTCCATCAGACAAAAGAAGAACATTTGAATCCATATGGATTATTTCCATAACATCTTGTGACTTTTGGGAAATGATATTAGGTATCCTTGGACAATAGAGTTGGATTACCAAGGACTTCCTAAGGAACGAATTCTATATGGGTGTCGATTGGTGGGTTTCCAGTGTCTGAAAATTTTATTTTGATCAATTAAAAATGAGAAGTAATTTATTGAGGTAATATTTAAATACAAAAAGTTGTGAGGTTACATGGGGTTAAATAAACTATTATTTTGGATAGGGATTCAATGTTTACATTGAGGTTCTAGAAATTTAACCAAGAGGCCATGGGGACTTAGGACAGATTGAGTATAGCTTATAATCCATAGACTAGTGGTTAGAGAGATCATATTATTATTATATTAGAGGATATTCTTCGTGCATGTCCCTTAGACATTAGTGGATCATTAGATATCCTTCAAAGACTCGTTTTATTATCTTATAACAACAATAATCAATCATCAATCAGAATTTCTATTTTCTATGATTTGTATAGTCACTTGTTCACTTTAAAACATTGTTTGTTAGATGTGGACAAAGGTTATTTTTGTGGATGGAATTTTGTTCAGGATATATATGAAAGTATTCAAGAAATAATTTAGTGTATTTTTATAGTTTATAGTTGTAAATATTAACTATATATATGGAATTTTCCTGTTGATTTTTTCATAGGTGACCATGTTTTTAATGTTTTTCTTCTCTATTCGGTCACCATCGGCATGAAAAATAATGGAAGTTTGTTGTAAGATATGTGGGTCCATTTTATGTCATTGGTCATTTTGGGAAGGTTTCATATCATTAAGAGATGATGAATCTGTTGATAAGAATTCATGATTTTTTACACATATCATAGCTCAGGAAATATCATCCTTATCCCTCCCATGTTCTGATTTGAGAATAGATTGATTTAGTTCAAGATGTTTTTGTTTTTGGGAAACTAGTTTAGATCATTTACTCTGTAATGAATGTATTTAATAGTAAGTGGGATTCATTGGTCAGAGTTTTATAGAGGCATAGATCATATTCTCATGGGTCCTTTGAGTGAAGGTCCTTTATGAGGGATCATTAGACTCACCTCTATACCAGACATCATTCATCCACATGACTTACTAGGGATGGAATATCTTTTGTTGGGGATTTTTTAATATCTAGTTACAATCATTCAAGCAATTCTTCTACCATTTAATTATTGGCCTTTTATAATTGGGTGAATTTTGGGACTCGGGCTGATGGATAATTGTTTTTGAGGGAAATTTATTAATGATTGCAGATGTACATTTGATCAAAATAATGGGGTCTAGGTATAAATTTCTTAATATCTTTGTGGGTTTCATTATGAGTTCGATGAATTCCTGGGGTGTTATTGTGTTTTTTTGTAATAATCTGTTGTTTTTTCTAAGTGTTGGTTGATTAAGTGATGTGTACATAATTTCTAGACACAAGTCATGAACTGTGTACACAACATGAATTGATTACTCACCATGTAATGGTTACAATACATATAATAATCAAGGGTTGGTTTTAATAAAAATGTGATTGGATTTTTGAAAAATATGATCTCCACGAATTTCTTGATGTTTAAAAGAGTCAGGAATCATGTAGCTATCAATAGATCAGCCTTTATGGTTCTACATGTATAAAATTTCATTTAATTATCACCCAAAACTCTTTTCCCAAAATCTAAATGGATTATATCACATTTATTGGACACTGTGTTTGATCCATATTGATCTGTTATATATTTTACCATCATAGTTGATTATTTATGCCTCCCTAGGTGATAAATCCTTTCTTATTCTCTATTTTTTAATCGTTGTTTAACCATTGTGTTACATTATCATATTTTGTGATCCACGGTAATGTTTTTTTCTTATTTTCTAATTTATTTTTAGTGAGATCTTGTTGTGGGGTCCATTTCTTTGGATGAATATGGTTCCGAGAGTGTGTGTTCTTGATGTATGTGTCATTTCCTCCTCCCTACCATCTTTTTTTGTAAATTAGATCAATTATAATATATTTAGATATATTCTAGATCCTCCTTTTTAATTTTTTCATTTCGTTGTGGGTGGATCTTTTGTGTGATTGTGTGTCCCTATGTTTTGAGTTAGGTGGTTCTCTCTCTACTATATTCAAGATGAACTGTATTGATCTTATTTTTAAAGAAAATTATTTATAAAATAATTATTCTATATTTTTTCATGTGCATAAAAGAAATTTGGATTAAACGTTTGTTTTTCTATTGTATATGGAAAAGAGAAAAAATTTTATTTTCAAACAATTGAAATGATTTATAAAATTCAACATATGGGAAGCCTTGGGTACATAGGTTGAAGGTTTATCATAGGAATTTCATCCATATCACCTTTAGGAGATTAGATTCTAGGGGGTTTATCCACTCCCTTTTTATGTATTCTAGGGACATGTTATTGATATTGTTGAGGGTTTCACTTATGGGGTGTTTCTCTAAACCCCGATACTAAGTTCTAGGGAATTGATTTTTTCTAGTCATTGTTGTGGTATGACTAGCCTATTATGACAACCCGTTGATTTTTTATTTATGCTTTACCTGAGCTTGTATATGTACTATTTTGTTTCTGATATACATGCTTTTCCTTTTGATAAATGATAAATGTAGAATTATTATTGAAATAAATATACCACCCTTTGTTTTGGAATTATTTTAAAAATGTAACATTGTTTAACATGGTTTAAAAAACAATGTTATAGATTATCATGCATTGGTTTATTTTAAATTATAATGAATAGATTATTATACAATGACAATTTACAGAACACCTTGGGTGGGATCATACAGATCATGTTAGCTCACACCATGAAAATGTCTTCATTTTTGTGCAGACCTTTGTATAAATTTCAATGAGGGGAATAGAATGTAAAATTAGTGAGGTGGTGAGGTTTTCTATTAGATATGTTTGGTTCTATAGATAGTGAGATGGTGGGGGTTTTCATACACTTTCACATGTAGACTGTTGAAGTAGAAATTTTGGTTTTTCAGCCCTATGATATTGGACATGTACATGGATATTTATTCTTATCTTGTTTTTTGGATTCAACAGTATTCATTGTGTTATGGAATATATTTATCTATTCTAATTTTTATTTTTATTTTGAGTATATATTCCTAATTTTTGTCACTTTAGGTTTGTTGAAATCATGCCATCTATTTTTTGTTCGATGCATGGGTGCTAGTAGATAGCCCTTTGCGATCGGGAAAACCCTTAGGGTATGTGTCATATTGGGTATGGTGCCTGGTTGAGAGGGTATAAAGGTTTTTTCTTCATAGTTGAAATTTTTTCATTCTATTAATATCCTAAATGTGTTCATTGTGTTAATTAATTATTTAAACAGGCATGGTTTTTTCCACGCATTATTAGAAATGTCTATAAGGTCTCTCTACCCTTATGTCAACTTATTACAAAAGATGTTTACTTAATTATTTATTATTCATGTAGGGTGTCATTTCATGAGATAAATACACATTAACAACTACACTAATAATACATTTTATATGTTGGTATCATCCATTATATCGTTATTTTGATGTTTCCAATATCATTGTTGGAGTATACTTATGGAATAGTGTGGATGGAGGTTCACATGTGATTCCCAATGATTCAAGGACATTGAATTCATTATATGAATATAATACAACCACAGAAATGATTTTCATGATGACATATTTAGTTTAAATTAATAATATTCTTATTGATTAGATTCTAATGTAGTTGTTTGTTTTTACCAAGAATCATTAAGGTACCTCTTGAAAAAGTTAGATATATGGCCCAGACTTAACGGTTGGATTATCCATATACAATATTTCAATACTGAGATAAAGGAAAATATATGTTCATAAAAATTTGTTATAGACCACATAACTATATCAATAACATTTTATTGGATGACACCTTGGACTAGTACCACTTCGGGAAACATTTCACAATGCTAAAATTTATGCACTCTCTTGTACACGTCCATCAGATTCTAATTAGATAAATATTTAATTTAATTTAATATACCTACAAATATAATGATATAGAATGTCCAAAAATTTAATATTGTATACAGATATTATGTTTGGGATGATCCCAATATCTGGAACATATGCAATGACCATGTTTTTGTGAGTTATTTTTACGGATCATGCGTTTTAGTCTTATATACATTTATATCATACACTCTCTAGTAGACAATAATTTTCCCCCAATAGACATATATTTAATTTTATAATGGACTAGTTTATTACTAATTCCAATATGTTTTTAATATATTCTTATTTTGTTAATACACTGATAACATTGCAAAGATACATGATATACCTCATCAAAAAATATTATTTGGTTTGTTTATTAACATACGGGGAATTGATTTTGTGGGTTCATCTCCCAAATCATTAATTTTATTTTAAATAAATGTGCTTTTATTATGTTAGTAAATAGATGGACACTAATACCCTAAATATTTATCATCCTCTTGTCACAGTTTATTTTATCCGGGAAAATGTTTTTTCATGTTTTGGAATATCGAATTATAAAATCGGTGACTATGTGTAACAAAATTATAATTGTAATTTGTATTCCCAACTCCATATTTATGGAGTGAAACAAAAAAAACATCTACTCCATACTACCCCCAAAAAATTTGATAGGCCAAATAATTAAATTGGAATTTCAATTTATTTTGGAGAAAATCGAGTTGATGAATATAAAATATTGGTTCAATTTATTGGATGGTGCTCTGTGGACTTATGGGATGGTGTAAAATATTTCAATCATATTTCCCCATTAAATATTGTTTTTGGGAAAACCTATCATCTCTCATAGAAGCTATAAATCATGTATTTTTTGGTAACAATGTGAAACATGGATTTATTCCATATTGGATATCAAATGAAGTTTCAACATCGAGATCATGAGAAGATTATATTATCATCATATGAGAACTCAAAGATATATAAAGAGTAAAAATATACAATTATAAGATAATCTACAAGAGGAGGACTCATAAGGGTGAAAATGGAGATCAAACAAGAGAAATTAAGAGGTATACTTATTGTTAAAGGTAAATGGTTAAATAAATATAGTTAGGGACTTCCCATCCATGAATTTTTCTTCAACACACTACATTACTCAACACCATGTGAAAGCATAAGTGTTTTCCAAAATGATTCACATTCATATTATTTTTTCTATATCAAATTCTACACATTATAGGAATATATCATCACAATGGTTCACATGTAAGAAAATATGATATTTTATGTGGGGGGAAGGGAGAACAGGTTGGTAAAGCCAATTTATAATTTTCAATTGTGTGTTTATTTATGGGTTTTATGTGTGTGTTTTCATTTATATTTCATAAAAAATCATGAATCATGCACACTTACATGTGTAACGTATAGAAAAATTCATATTTAATTTTTCAAAATTCATTTGTAGTATGATATGAATGGGAAATGTATCATTATTGATGAATAATTTTAATAAATATATAATTCATCAGTGATATTGTTGTTGTTGTAATTATAAAACCTTTTATTTTTTTCAACCATTCATTATGATATTTGTTTGTGGAAAATTGTTTCACTGATTTCCCCATCCAATTTATATGAAACATAGAATTGCAAGTTTTTCCAACTCAAATGTAGTTATAACGACATTCGGATAATTGTTTTTCTTCTAATATTAATAATAAATCCTTTAATTCCATTCCCTATTGATCAATATAATTACTATGGTGAATTGAACTATTTCCTAATAACTGATATTTGACAGTATTATACATTAAAAAATAGAAAGGAAACAAAAAAACTGTTATTATATTAAGAAAAATAGGATTCATGTAATGTTAAACTTGTGGGGATATCTAGGTCAACAAAATATGGATTGACATTCAATAATTCATAAGTGGTTTTATATATAAATTTAATAACAAAATAAAATATAACAACGTAAGTTAAATTAAACTAGTTATAAATAAATGTTTTACATAACCAAAAAATATTGTCTGAATGGTGGAGATAAGAGCTTGAAATGGATAGAAGACACTGATGTAATAAATTAATGGCATGGTAGATGAATAATTTTTTCACTATGATTATTTTTATTATCACATTGGATTGATTTTGGATTCAATTTATGAAACAGTTAATTTAAAATATATTGATATTAACATCTTGAAGAGGTTCTTACATTTTATATGTTTCCCCTATGGATCAGGAAATTTCAGCATGCATATATTCTTCAAATTATCTAGAATACATGACATTTAAATTTTCATAAAAATTCCATGTGATAAAAATGTTCTTTATTTATTCTATTAATTATAAAAGTCAAAATTTCCTAACATTGTGTGAGATCTTTCTAATTATAGAATATATAGGATTAGATCCTTCATTTGAAAATATATTGAAAAATATATTTTTTAACCATTAATTTTCAATATAGTATTTTTAAAATAAATATTATTTTTTATTGTATTTAAAAATTCAATTTATTAAAAGAGTCCATCCCTCATTTTTATAAAAACTTCATTTAGAACATCAATTATATATAATGAAATTGATTAGTGTAAAAGGTCCATGAAGTCAAAGATACACTATAAAAGTTAGATTGTATACCACATCATCATTTTAGAAATATTTTCTATATTTAGACATATATTGGGCTCAAATATTTATACTCAATAAAGGTACCAATTTAACACAAATCAGCCATCTTGAAGGACATATGGTTTATGTTTTTTAGTGGGAAAAATTTATTAATATTTTGATAAAAATATTTCGAAAAATTTTCCCTTTCAGACTTATTACCTCATGGAAACAAATCCTCCCCTTATTTCTATAAATGTTAGTTATTATCATTTAGCTGGTTTTGGCCCTAAATTGCGAGATTTAGGTGAGTGAGGAAGTTATTTCTCTACATTTATCCATTAATTTGAAGAGGCATAGCTACTGAAGCATGAAACCCGTCATCGAAACCTTTTTTTTCTTTTTGGAATTGTAATATTTTTGTTTTTGTAATAAAAAACTATGTTTCAATACTATTTATTATTTTTTCATAAAATTATTAATTATTTCATTTTCATATGTTCAATATAAATCATGAATATTATAGTGATTGTGTTATTTTGTATCTTGACCCCTGCATTTTCACATTGTTTCTATAATGACTAATCTATACATAGAGGATTAGTTTTTAGTATTAATCACTTTTGTTCAATCCATCTTCATTTATTTATTCGAATCTTAAATCTCATTTTCATGAATATAAATATAATCAATGAATTGTGTATTAATATTAAAATAAATCAAATGGTAAACACTTTACACATCAGTCAGAGAGAAGTCTAAATTACTATAATTAAATCTTAACTAAAAAACAACTTTGGATCAATTTTTACAGTTAAAAATATAATCCATGTGCTCAATTAATTAACATTTAACATATGTGTTTTCCATCATTGAGCGTTATTCATAAGTTATCCTATGAATGACAATAATAGACACGAACTATGAATTTTCTGGTTAAGGTTATCTTATTCATTAATCACTTAAATCTCATTTTTTGTGTTTCTATTTTCATAATTATTTTATGAAGATGTTTTATATAATACCTATTTAAGAGATAATATTGGTTTTCCATAGTATTTCAGTTATGTATAAAAAATCACACATCATTTTAGAACACTGAAGATAGTTCCTCTCAATTATATTGACCAAGATCTATCCAAATCCATAATAATATTTATATTCACGTCCTAGAGCTCTTGGTCTCACCCAAAGTCCAATCCCATAATGGATATGTTTACAACCAATGGATGATATCCATAGAGGAGGTATAACTAGAAACCATTTTCTAACAATATTTTTTATTCTTCAATAATAAAATGAATCTATTAAAATAAACCTAATATATTTAAAAAATTATAATTAAAATAATTAAATTTTTTTATTTTGGTTTAATAACTATTTTATAAATATTTTTCATCCAATTTAAAAATTAATATATCGAATAATTTTACATGAAGAATACCCCTTCAACAAAGAAATGTGTTTTGATTTTCATTGAACCCTCACACTAACCAGTTTGAAGATAAAATTAATAATTTAATTTTTAATTTTTGACATAATTATTAATCAATAAATATAATATTATAATAGTCGTCTTACCCTTCCAAATATATGAAAACAGAAAGCTCACTCATTCATACTTTCTTAGAACCACATCCACGAATCGATGTAATTATTTTTTTCATTACCACATGTCATGGACATTAAAAAGGATTCATTTAATAAATAAATAGGGCAAATTTAATAAAAAAATATTCTATATAGGTTTACATTAATATTATTTATCTATGTTTCGTCCATTAAAAAATGTCAATTCCATTCCTCTGTACATGCAGACTACCGCACACAAGAAGCGATGTATTTAATTTTTCCTTACCATATTACATTGATGGTTCTAAAATTATAATTATTGTATAAAAATACTATTTATAAAATTATTAGGATTATTGAGATACTGTAACCATGATCCCTTTCCACTTTAGAAAACCTACCTATGTTGTTTTAATATTTATGGACCGAATGACCACAAAAAATCTGACATTAACATAACTAATATAGTGACTATATAAGGTATTGTAATAATTGAAATAAATCAATAATAAAAATGTAATGAACAAGATTGTTCTTCTTAATAATATATATTCTATATAATTTTATTATTTATTATTTGGATTGTGTAAAAAATGAGGAGGCTCAAGTTAAGAGGTATTACATGAAAGAAACATTTTCAAATATATTTATGTCTTCTTATCAACTCATTCTACTTAAATTTAATGTTACTAAAATTTATTAAATAATGTTATATTGTATTGTTAAATAATTTTTTATATTCATGTTTTACATTTTTTACAAAGTTTTAAAATATTATCTTCGAATCTTTTTTATATGTAAAATTTGTCTTTTTAAAAAGGTGTGTAAATATTTTTTGGATGTTAACTGCATGAACACCTTCTCTCATCATCTTCTAAATTATTATTTATTAATCATACTCTATATTTTTTCATATTTTTTTGAAATAATATCACATTACCATAATTAATGGAATTTATATTTTTATTGATTACTCAAATAAAAGATACATTTTTCCTTATTTTTATTCAAAAATGAAAGGTTCTTTTACTTGTGGGTTATAAAGAGTTTTACAAAGGTTTGAGAAGAAAAATTGATAGATTATAAATGTATTTTTCATGATATGGTACAAGAGATTTATATATGGTGGTATATGATCCTATAAGATATCTCTCTATTCATATTGGGGAATGATTTATCATTTGAAGACAAAATGTCAGATATAACCAATCAGGGTACTCCGACTAAATTGGATATATGAAAGAGGTTACGATGAGTATTAATATTACAACTCAAGATGAATTCATTAATTTTAAATGATTTATATGTTTTTTAAAGGATTTTATTTGATAAAAGGGTTTTTTTGACATGTGGCATTGATTTTATTTTATGCTCAAATTTCATCAAGAATGGGTAAACATTTCTTTGGTATTTAATTTGTTCCCACCAAACTAATGGATTTCTTTGGATTTTATAACCCATACCATGTTTCGAGTGATAATACCACATTTTAAAATTATTTAATAGATTATATGTATTTTTATAAACAATATAAAGGTTAATGTTTTCATATAGTGTGTCGACATAAATGATGGAATTGTTTCTTGAATTAATTGGGGGAATAAATTTTGTATAGTGAACTTCCCAAGGCTAACATAACCCATCACAGAATCAAAAATTAAATAGGTCTAGAAAAATAATTTATCCCCAAAGTTTAGTTAAATTCATTTGAGATACAGAAAAAACAATTCGGAAATGTTTTTTCTATGTATATGCAGAATTACACATCCATGAATTTGAAAAAAAAAATCAAACAATCGTATCAAAATCATATATAAATAAATATTAATATCTAATTAGTATATATGAGAAAAAATTATAAAATATACCATAAAAACACCACATCATAGATTATAAACCTAAAATAGTCATATGATATACATAATGAAAACAAAAAACCAGGAATTAGACAAATAGGCTAATACACCACATCCCAGTAACAAAAAACACTAAAACCACTTTGTTAGTGATAAAATCCATGAAATCACATTTAAAAAAACCCAAAATGACCTTAGAAAATAGTAATCAAGATTTTTTACCGATCTACTAGTTTACTTTCCCCTAACATATGTATTGAAAAAAAAAGTCTGTATATTCCAAAAGGTATACGTCAGGTTTTATGTATAATGCAAACAAAAAAATATTAAAATATAAACATCATATTCGATAGCATGATTGAAGCTCAACATAAGTTGTACAGTTGAATATAATATCATGATACATTATAATATAATTACTATTTTAAATAAATTTAATCTATGATATAATTTTTAATGCAAACAACATTGAGTAAGCTAGCACTACACACAACATTGACTTTCTTTGATAGCTTACATTACACACGAGACTGAGAGTTACTGAATACTTTTAATAATTTTATTCAAAATTAAAATGATATATTTGACATTAAATTTGAGCTTATGAATATTGCTCAATAAATTATGGTAATTCATGATTGAATTCAGTGGTTTCCAATTAATTATAAATGAATATAAAAACCATTTTGATGTAAATGAACTTTTTTTATAAAAATATATTATTATATGCCAATGGATTCCTATCATAATAAATTAAATTAACTAATATTTTGGAATGAATGTAATTAAATTTATATATTTTATATTAAATTAATATTTCTTAGACTAATTTATTAGATTCTATAGGAATAATATAAAACAAATCCAATTATATGCGTAAATGCTATATTTTTTCAAGGTAGTTTTCATCCTTTTAATTGTGAACAGGTTTTAAAACTAAATTTTTTAAATTTTTTAAATTTTATTTGTAAAAATAATATTCGTTTTTAAAATAATAATTTTAAAATTATATTAGGGATAATTACTTGTAATTTTATAAGAAGTTTCATTTTTTTATTAATGTTTAATAATACTAAATGGTAATTGAAAAATGATGTTTGTCTAAATAATTTATAATATTAAATAATATCTTTATTTTTTAAATTTAAAACATGTTAAATTATACAACTATATATTGAATTTATGACACTTTTTTATATTAATTTTAGATATAAAACATAGTAAAATGTTGAAAATTTCCTCTTTTGAATTTGACTTTCTCGTCCCATATACAAAATTAATATTAAATTATTTTCTTCCTCTTGAGTATATATAATATGGAAAAATTGATAAAATAATTTTAATTTCAATAATATATAAATTATAATAAATAGAACATTATTTTTGAACAAAATGTTTTGTGGAGGAATATAAAAACATTTAGCATGGTTAAGAGTAACCTAAGTTCACTATGGGACTAAACATTAAATTTAAGAGTCCAAATGAAATAGAAACATGTAAATACCCTATTTTATAGCCATATTATAACCATATAAATTATATTCTAGTTTTTGGAACATTATTATGTTTTGATCAAAAGATAAAAACATGGTTGAAATTAACTCTTTCAAAAAAATTACAAGTGTGCAACTCACCCCACATAAAAATGGCCACCCCCTATCCTCATCTATTGACACCATAAAATTTCATTGGTTTATATATTATCTAGGTAATAACTTACCAGCATTAGTACCCTTATCATAGAGTCCTTATATTTGGAGGAAATCAACTTATCAATGCATTAGTGAAAACCATAGGAAGATACTTGAGGAAGAGGTAATGTTCCCCTATAAGCATTATTATTTAAATTCATTCTCCACCTCTATCAATTTATATTATACAATTATTTTGTAATAAAATCAGTATCTTTCATATATTAAATATTTTTATGAAATTATTAATTCTAAAAACTTCACAAACATCAGTGAAATGGGTAGCTAAAGCATAGTTTAGGTGTGTTGAGGACAACCACCTAGCGAACCTATGTTATTCATTTTTTTTCTAACTACTTTCAAGGTTGGAAATATAAGGAAATAATATTTTTTATATGATATTTATTGTATTTATTGTATATTTATTCTTATGGAATTATTATATAATATCTATCTTTATGCATTCCATTGTTTTGGAATTCGATAATGTCGCTCATGTGCACGACAGACTACCTCCTCTCAAAGCTATGTAGTTCATTCACACTTTATATAGAATGTATTATAGATGGTTTTAATAATAATATTTGAAATATATGAAATAAAAATGTTACTATAATAATTATATATATATATATATATTTAATTTACTTTCCTTTCATTCAATCCAGTATAAAAATGGAAACCACATTCATTCATACGTATGGCCTACGATCTCCATGAATGTTGTATTTCATTTCCTATCTACAAATTTATTGAATACTCTAAATAAATATATAAAGATTATATATGATATTAAATCATGTTTTAACATTTGGATACTATTAAATCATGATTAAATTAAGAGAAAAAAAATAATAACAACTAAAAACATACTTGACTAAGAAGGAAATTAACATCGAAATCAATTAAAATATAAAGACTACTAAAACAATTTGATAAAATATTATAAAATAATAATATATTTTATTATAAATAATAATATTGTAATTTTAGAAGTTAATATCATTATTAAAAACATCATATATGTGGTAAAATTGTAACAGCCAAAGATTTTATGAAAAATATTCTTTTTAATTTCACTAATGTCTTGTGTTGTACGCAACACAAAAAGGAGCTTGCACAACACACATCCTTGACTTTCCTTGCATTATACGCAATCGCGACCTTCCTCGATAGCATGTGTAGTACGCAATAACGAGTTTCATTAAACAACAATATGCTATTAAAATATTATTAAAACTAGCTGTTATGAATAGTAATAACCACTTTTTGAAATTTTTTATATTTTATTTTTCAAAATGGAATTATTTTCTGTATTCGTAATATCGAAATTAGCTTAGGGTGAAATTTTGGTACTTTTCGGATAACTTTCATATTCTGATGAATAGTGAAAATTACTATATTATAATTAAAAACAAATTTTTTTAATTGAAATAATTAATAGTGATAAATCATTAAATTGAGTGGTTTTAAAGTATATTTAGAATATATTTTTACAATTTAATACAATGTTGGTCATTGGATGTAATTTCACATTTAAACCAGACATAAACAAGTGTCAATCTTTTGATAGATATTGTTTCTTAAAAACACGCTATTTGTTTTAACAGCGGGATTTAATTATAAAATTAATTAATGCAAATTTTATTTTATGAATTTGGTAAAATAGATTTCATTTTCGAATTCGGAATATGAAATATAGCTTAGGATGAAATTTTGGCATTGTTCTGAAAAACATCAATTTTTGATGAATAGTGAAACTACTAAGTGGTAGTTAAAAAACTATATTTTTCATAAAACTTAATTTTACCGCTTCTGTGAATGGAATTTCAAAACTCCGAGAGACACGGTTGATGTCAGTAAGTAAAATGTGGTTCAATGAGATGAAAATAATTTTTGGTGAATAGTAACTTTTTACTTTTATTTACCACGGTTAAAAGTAAATAGGGTAATTAAGGGTAAGAATGATATTAATATTACCCTAACACATGTCCTAATTCTATTGGACAAGTGTATCTCGACCAAAAACAACCTTAAGTGTAAAATATTATCATTTAGGCCCACTTGGATTAGATTAGGACATTTATTATTATTTAATTCAAAGAAGAGTTAAAAGAGTTAAAATCAAAGTTTATTTACTAAAACATTTTTAATATAGTGTTATACATAAGATAAATTAGATTGTAAATATTCATTAGAAAGATAACAAGATTTCCTACATAATGGTAGTTTATTTGTAATTTTTAGACATCAAATAATTTAATTTATTTATGAAACAAAGATGATGCAATAATTATCTTATTAATGAAATATTGACATAATTGATGTTATAAACACCAAACTAAATGTAATTTGAGACTTTTTATGAATTCCACTAATTTTCTAGGTTACTATGATATATTAGTGTTTCTTTAATAAACTTGTTTCGAATATATAATTCTGTTATGACTTTCACAAAAATCATATATCAAATAGTGTCAAAATTGACACAAAATAGTTTTTAAATCAAATATTATATTATTAATTGTTATTTTATTCCTAAAAATCTAAGGTTCGGCCAAATGACTTAGATAAGGATATATATATTAATAATAAACAATTTGTGATTCTTTTGGCATGTTATAGTAATTTTATTAACCATATAGTGAAAGAAAACAAAAAGACACGGTAAAAGTTAAATTATTTCACTTAGAGTTAAATCTAATTGATAAGGTTAAAATAATACCCTAAACTTGTATAAATCCTATTTAATGATAGGATTTAGACCCATCCCCACTTTAGCTTAGAAATAAGACCCTTTGGAACCATTATAAACCGATTTTGACTTTAATATAAAATAATATTTTGAGATATTCCTAAGGTGCCCCTCTCCTCCCTTATAAAAGGACACCTCCTCCCCGTCCTCCTCACACCAATTTGAGCACTCAAGCTCGGCCAAACCCTACCAAAATCCCTTCTCCACTTCCCTATAATAATCCTAGAGGTTCTGGTCTTCTTCAAAGACCAATCTTAGTTCCCTAAGTGAAGGATTCAAAGAGGCGTTTCAAAGAAGAGGAGGTTCGGACACTTACGAAGCAAATCGGACCTAAGGTAAGGGAAATATCACAATCTCATTTCTATCCGAGATTGTTTATACTTTGAAATTTACTGGGGTTTATTTTATCATCCACATCCATGTTTCCTCAATATGTAATATTATTTCCATTCACCTACAATTGTTTAAATCCAATTTTACCCTTCGGTATGTTTTTAGTAAAAGATATGAAAGGAATCTTTTGTCGTTTTTCATACGAGGTACTTTTTGACTTTTCCGATAAAAGTACGGGAAGAATGTTTTTTTTAACTTATACGACATGAATGGATTTTTAAAAAATTATTTCCAAGAAGCTTCCTTTACAAGTTTTCAAGTTTATTTTTAATCAACTTCTTTTAGTTTATAATTTTATGACATTTTAAGAAAAGGAAAGTGTTTTTGAAGAAGAAAGGATATTTTCCTCAAGAATGGAGTTCAATTGTTTTATCAAAATTATTTTCCATCTAAGATAATAAAGGGTTATGTTTTTATCCCTATTATAACATTGATTTGATCATGTTGTGATGGAAATATTTTTATGAATTCCTTTATCTTATATGAATTGTTTTATGATGTCATGTTGTTTATGAATCCCATTTTTATTACATGGGTTACGCTATGATGTATGGTTTATGATTATGTGGCACACATAAGAAAGGATTCATTATAAGATGGGTGGGACCTATATATCCCTCCAATGCATTGGGTAAAGATTTTATATCTCATGAGATAGACAGGGCTGGAACGGTAGGTTATACCGGTTCAGTGAAATAGGACTGAAATGAGGGTTACTCGATTCAGAAAGGGACTTTGTCCACTAAGATAGTCTTGGCAATGAGTCTTGACTAACAAGAAATGATTCTATATGATTATGTGTGAATGCCACAAAGTTTCATGTTTTAAGTTATGATTATTGTGATTACATTTCACTACCATTATTTATCCCATGTTATGAAATTATGCTCTCTTTTGCAGGTTAAGATTTCCAAAATGTTATGTTCTTATGAATACGATATGATTGATATTTCTTTTTTTTACCCTTACTAAGCATTTGATCTCACCCTTTTATGTTTTCTTTTCCCCAGGATATAAATAAAGGTTTTAGGTAAAAAAAAGGGAAGATCTTTATAGGAGATGTTGAAGATCTTTCACCACGATTAGAAGATTACGTTCCGAGTTTCCAAAGACACTAAACTATTACGTTCCTTGTGTGTATGTACTAAGTATTCTGCAAATGTAATGTAATGTCAATGTACGTCAAGCTTAGGGTCTCTACAGTTGGTATCAGAGGAAAGGTTTAGTCAACCTTTGGGAACTAGGATGCGAAAACGTTAGTGAGATCCCTAGAGATATTTCTAAGGTATGTCTAGGGATGTCCCTAAGGATAAGTATACGTATAGGATATAATCCTAGAACTATGATAACGATATTATAATTTAACCTAAGATGTTAGATATTAAGGGTACTCCCACTTTACTCTGTTGTTTTCCCTAGCATTATTTTGCCTCTCACACTATTCTGTTTGGGTTTTAGAAAATGTCTGGAAACAAGATGATTCACAATAATGGAGGATATGATGGAAAATGGAATGATATTCTTCATGAGCAACCAAATGAAATGGGATTTGGATGTCCAAACATCATTATTATGCCGAATCAGAAATCTCATAATATGATCAATAAAGTAAAATTTGGTAAGTTTCTTGACTCGACTAATAAGAGAAAGATGGAGTTCCATGATGATCATAGAGGAAAGAAAGTTCAATTTCCCCTATGTAAATCATGTGGGAAGAGGCATCAAGGAGAATGTTTCAAGGGAATTGGAAGATGGTTTGGGTGTGGAAAAGAAGGACACAAAGCAATTAAGTGCAAAAGAAAAGGTTCGGTTAACACCATGGATGAGGATAATGGTATTGCTACGACATCAAAAATGGTTAAGTGTTTTAAATGTGGAATGTATGGGCATTATGAAAACAAATGCCCTAAGGGAAAGACTCATGAAGAGAATCAGTATGGTCATATGGGTAGTATTTATGTGGATGATGATGAAGAGACTACAAATGATATGTGAGATGAAGGAATTTTTGAAGCTCGGTCAATGGTTTAAGAATGTAGTGGAATGATTACATGTTTATCATGTGTAATTTTGTATAAGTAATCTCATGCTACTATGGAATAAAGAGACATCTATGGATTGTTACACTGTTGTCTTTCCTTGTGTTTTGAAAGTGTATGATTAATGTTACCAGTATCCATGAAAGGTTATTCAGATATTTTTGGAATGTAGATGATATGCGCATAATGAAGGGATAAGGAGAAAATTAAATGTTTGATAGTATTCATGAGCTCATGATTGATATAAGGACTAAGTGATATCATGGTTTGAGTATATAGAATTTTGAGGATTTTGGTATGTGGAAAGTGTTAACTTTAAACTGCATTCATGTTTTCACTAAGGTATTCAAGAGAATACATGATTAAGGACTTTGAATGTTTAGAATGTGACCAACAAGACATATCTTATGGGGATCGACGATGGTGTTAAATCTCTGGTAATCGTTTTCACTATGTTATGAGAGTAGACTGTAGTATTATGGATAAGCCTAAAGATTGGAATGGACATAAGTTAGTATTGTTTAAGGATAGAAGTTTTCTCGATATTATTGATGGGATGATATAGTAATATAGTTTTAGAAAAAGGACAACTTGCAGGACGGGCAACAGCCCATCACGTCAGACAAGGATATGGGAATCGAACCCACAACCGAAGTGTGACTGGCCTTTATCACCTACCACTGGCCTACAGGAAGTCCCTGTTTAGTAGAAACTAGTTTTATTATATTAAGAAGTATGATATATGAAGTATAAGTCCATTTTAGGAACCATATGTGATTAATCTCGCTATAGATCGACTTATGTATATAATTTTTGCTATCCTTTTGTTTGAGACAGATGGAATGACCCGTCATTCTATCACATGTTCTGCTAACACTTCATGAATAACAAATTCAACTTCATTTATTTAAGAGATGAAGTGGAAATTGTTCAATGCATGAACAACAGTGAGATTTTACCAAAATAAAGAAAGTATTTATTCTAATTCAAATTTTCAACTTTAGGGAAATGATCTTGAAAACCAAAAATGTTGTCCTATTGATCTTATAACTGATGAATCGGATGGTACCTTAGATCTTCACAAATTTATGGATTTGTGATTGTTGGATTTTCCAAAGCCATGTTCTCTACCACTCTCCATCAGAACATGATGGTTAGATTTCTCTTCCATATCCATATTTTCACCTATGTGGAAACCCAGTGATTAGTTTATTTGGGTAACCGTTACGTTTCATACTTTTGTTTTTAATGATTGGTTTTGATATTCCTTTTTAAGATGTGGGTTTCTATTAAAGAAGCTTTCGAATAGTAAACCATTTATAACCCCGACGAATTTCGAGGGCGAAATTCATTTTAAGGGGGGTAGAATGTAACAGCCCAAGATTTTATGAAAAATATTCTTTTTAATTTCACTAATGTCTTGTGTTGTACGCAACTCAAAAAGGAGCTTGCACAACACACATCCTTGACTTTCCTTGCATTATATGCAATCGCGACCTTCCTCGATAGCGTGTGTAGTACGCAATAACGAGTTTCATTAAACAACAATATGCTATTAAAATATTATTAAAACTAGCCGTTATGAATAGTAATAACCACTTTTTGAAATTTTGTATATTTTATTTTTCAAAATGGAATTATTTTCTGGATTCGTAATATCGAAATTATCTTAGGGTGAAATTTTTGTACTTTTCGGATAACTTTCATATTCTGATGAATAGTGAAAATTACTAGATTATAATTAAAAACAACTTTTTTTAATTGAAATAATTAATAGTGATAAATCATTAAATTGAGTGGTTTTAAAGTATATTTAGAATATATTTTTACAATTTAATACAATGTTGGTCATTGGATGTAATTTCACATTTAAACCAGACATAAACAAGTGTCAATCTTTTGATAGATATTGTTTCTTAAAAACACGCTATTTATTTTAACAGCGGGATTTAATTATAAAATTAATTAATGCAACTTTTATGTTTTGAATTTGGTAAAATAGATTTCATTTTTGAATTCGGAATATGAAATATAGCTTAGGATGAAATTTTGGCATTGTTCTGAAAAACATCAATTTTTGATGAATAGTGAAACTACTAAGTGGTAGTTAAAAAACTAAATTTTTCATAAAACTTAATTTTACCGCTTCTGTGAATGGAATTTCAAAAATCCGAGAGACACGGTTGATGTCAGTAAGTAAAATGTGGTTCAATGAGATGAAAATAATTTTTGGTGAATAGTAACTTTTTACTTTTATTTACCACGGTTAAAAGTAAATAGGGTAATTAAGGGTAAGAATGATATTAATATTACCCTAACACATGTCCTAATTCTATTGGACAAGTGTATCTCGACAAAAAACAACCTTAAGTGTAAAATATTATCATTTAGGCCCACTTGGATTAGATTAGGACATTTATTATTATTTAATTCAAAGAAGAGTTAAAAGAGTTAAAATCAAAGTTTATTTACTAAAACATTTTTAATATAGGGTTATACATAAGATAAATTCGATTGTAAATATTCATTAGAAAGCTAACAAGATTTCATACATAATGGTAGTATATTTGTAATTTTTAGACATCAAATAATTTAATTTATTTATGACACAAAGATGATGCAGTAATTATCTTATTAATGAAATATTGACATAATTGATGTTATAAACACCAAACTAAATGTAATTTGAGACTTTTTATGAATTCCACTAATTTTCTTGGTTACTATGATATATTAGTGTTGATTTAATCAACTGGGTTCGAACATATAATTCTGTTATGACTTTCACAAAAATCATATATCAAATAGTGTCAAAATTGACACAAAATAGTTTTTAAATCAAATATTATATTATTAATTGTTATTTTATTCCTAAAAATCTAAGGTTCGGCCAAATGACTTAGATAAGGATATATATATTAATAATTAACAATTTGGGATTCTTTTGGCATGTTATAGTAAGTGTATTAACCATATAGTGAAAAAAAATAAAAAGACACGGTAAAAGTTAAATTATTTAACTTAGAGTTAAATCTAATTGATAAGGTTAAAATAATACCCTAAACTTGTCTAAATACTATTGGATGATAGGATTTCGACCCATCCCCACTTTAGCTTCGAAATAAGACCCTTTGGAACCATTATAAACCGATTTTGACTTTAATATAAAATAATATTTTGAGATATTCCTAAGGTGCCCCTCTCCTCCCTTATAAAAGGACACCTCCTCCCCCTCCTCCTCACACCAATTTGAGCACTCAAGCTCGGCCAACCCCTTCCAAAATCCCTTCTCCACTTCCCTATAATAATCCTAGAGGTTATGGTATTCTTCAAAGACCAATCTTAGTTCCCTAAGTGAAGGATTCAAAGAGGCATTTCAAAGAAGAGGAGGTTCGGACACTTACGAAGAAAATCGGACCTAAGGTAAGGGAAATATCACAATCTCATTTCTATCCGAGATTGTTTATACTTTGAAATTTACTGGGGTGTATTTTATCATCCACATCCATGTTTCCTCAATATGTAATATTATTTCCATTCACCTACAATTGTTTAAATCCAATTTTACCCTTCGGTATGTTTTTAGTAAAAGATATGAAAGGAATCTTTTGTCGTTTTTCATATGAGGTACTTTTTGACTTTTCCGATAAAAGTACGGGAAGAATGTTTTTTTTAACTTATACGACATGAATGGATTTTTAAAAAATTATTTCCAAGAATCTTCCTTTACAAGTTTTCAAGTTTATTTTTAATCAACTTCTTTTAGTTTATAATTTTATGACATTTTAAGAAAAGAAAAGTGTTTTTGAAGAAGAAAGGATATTTTCCTCAAGAATGGAGTTCAAGTGTTTTATCAAAATTATTTTCCATCTAAGATAATAAAGGGTTATGTTTTTATCCCTATTATAACATTGATTTGATCATGTTGTGATGGAAATATTTTTATGAATTCCTTTATCTTATATGAATTGTTTTATGATGTCATGTTGTTTAAGAATCTCATTTTTATTACATGGGTTACGCTATGATGTATGGTTTATGATTATGTGTCACACATAAGAAAGGATTCATTATAAGATGGGTGGGACCTATATCTCCCTCCAATTCATTGGGTAAAGATTTTATATCTCATGAGATAGACAGGGCTGGAACGGTAGGTTATACCGGTTCAGTGAAATAGGACTGAAATGAGGGTTACTCGATTTAGAAAGGGACTTTATCCACTAGGATAGTCTTGGAAATGAGTCTTGACTAACAAGAAATGATTCTATATGATTATGTGTGAATTCCACAAAGTTTCATGTTTTAAGTTATGATTATTGTGATTACATTTCCCTGCCATGATTTATCCCATGTTATGAAATTATGTTCTCTTTTGCAGGTTAAGATTTCCAAAATGTTATGTTCTTATGAATACGATATGATTGATATTTATTTTTTTTACCCTTACTGAGCATTTGAGCTCACCCTTTTATGTTTTCTTTTCCCCAGGATATAAGGAAAGGTTTTAGGTAAAAAAAGGGAAGATCTTTATAGGAGATGTTGAAGATCTTTCACCACGATTAGAAGATTACGTTCCGAGTTTCCAAAGACACTAAACTATTACGATCCTTGTGTGTATGTACTAATTATTCCGCAAATGTAATGTAATGTCAATGTACGTCAAGCTTCGGGTCTCTACAAAAATAGTGTTCTGAAAAGATATGTAAGGTAAAAGATTTCATCGCAATTTACTTTAAATTAATTCTTAATTGTTATTATGTACCATTTCACATTCATGTGTTGTATATACTGAAACTTTGGCATGTAATATTATGAATAAATTATTATGAATGATATTTCTATTATTATTATGAATTCTCTATCTCAAGGGGAATTGAATTGAAAATTACTAAATGGTAAAAGTTAATGTGTTATCTCACCATATTTTGTGATTGTTAACTTTCACTTGAAATAATCACTTTATTATAAAAAATTTAATTTGAAAATACATTTCTGTAAAATAACCATATTCATGTGTAATTTTTATGATTATTTCTTAATATTTATACAATTTTTTCATAGTATGTTTTTGATGAACTTAATTTCATTAACTGGGGAAATATTAATAAATTCATATCATCTACCAAATACAGATATTTTATAAGGCACATTGATTCTAAATTAATCAATTATTTTATATACAAGTAATGATTTTTACAACTACGAAATATGTTTGGGACAGTTTAATGTAATCAATTGAATGCATCGGTAGTCTCATTAGATCAATCAATTAGACCAATCATATTAGTTTTTACCATGCCTATTTTAGTCTGTCTTTTTAATGTTCTTGATAGTAAAATTCCCAAGTGACTAGAAAACATGTCATTAAATATTTAATAATTTCCTTCATTTATAATTACTTTACTATTATTATCCCAGGTATTTTGTATATGAAATAATGTATCAATGAATTTAATCCTCATTTTTATTGATTAAATTCCATGTGTTTTCCTCATTTAACTTTCCATAATGGTTATGCATTATAAACTTTTTTTAATGGAGTTTTGAATTAGATATATAACTTTCAATATTGATTATTCCTTATGAAAATTAATTAAATGGATTTTGTTCTCAGATATTTACTTTTCCTTGTTTATTAGTTTATATATATATATATATTATAGATTAAACTATATATAAAAATTACTAAGAATTTTATCTAACCTTTATTTGTTCATATTTCCCCATGATATGAAGATGAATTATTGGAATGATTTTCAAGGATGCTGACCATTTAATTTCATTCAACTTTATTTTCTTTTCCCAATGTAATATGGGTATCATGAATGTAATATGTGTTTCAAAAACTTCTAAATGGTTTGGTATTGTTATTTTAATCATGTATGTATGAAAATGTAAAAACATAAGGCATTACTTCTAGGCTTCCGGGTTTGGGTTAGTTATAGTTGGTATTATTGGAATTTTAGTAAAAATTATGGAAACTAGATTTAGGAAAGAATTTATTATGAAACATAACCCTAATATACTTTTTATTATAAGTACAAAAAAAAATCCTAATGTTTTACTACTATAGAAATTATATTTTTTTATAATTAAATCCCTGTCTATTTACTTAATGATGAGTCAATAAGTTTACGTATGAATTTTCCATTCCTATATGTTTTGAAACTAACAAACACATTTTCAAAAAGAAAATTATCTTTCTGTAAGAAATATTTTTTTAAGGAAATTTTACAGTCTCTAAAAATGTTTTTGATATTAACTATGGTTTTTATTGCCTTATCTGGTGTTTTACTAATCCAACAAAAAACATCTTTTTCATAAGACAAAAATTCAGATCCTTACCTAAACTAGAATTATACAACTCTATAGAATCTGATTTCCTCATAATTGAGACTCTAATTTCTCTATAAATTAGCCTCCAATTTCTCCTAAAATAAAACTCTGATTTCTCCTGAAATAATATTCATTTTTGTCCTAAAATCGGACTCTACTTTATTCTAAAATATGAATCTGATTTCTTCTGTAATTTGACACCGATTTCTTTTGAATTCTGACTCTAATTTATTCTAAAATCAGAATCTGATTTCTCTATAAATCAAATTCCGAATTGACCAGCAATCAAATTACAAATTTATCATAAATCAGATTCTAAAGTCATCAAAATTATGACTCTTATTCTCTATTATTTTAGAATCTGGTTGTCCATAATTTTTTGACTTGGAGTTATAATATACATAGAATCAAATTATTCATTTTTGATAATGTTAATTTTCATTCTTAACAAATTATTCCACATTTATGAGATCTTATTATACTTATTTTTTTAACATAAATATGTTTTTCCTATATATTATTGTTTCTCACACTGATAATGATTCCCATGATTTCTAACAGGAAATGATTTGGTATAATTTACTATTAACTAAACTATGGCTGGGACACATGTGTAGAGGTCCCTTCAAGATTTAAGGGAAAATTGGTTTTTTGAAGGAGGGATCTGAACATTGGAACCTTTGCCTTTAAATACCCCGACCATTTTAAGTGATCTAGACACATTGAAAAGTACTAGATGTGCTAAATTCAATAGATGGAATTTCTGTTCTGAGAGCTTTAATCAACCTACCTTGTGCGAATGTTGTGAACAACTTTTTCAAGCTATAGACATCATGTTCATCCTACCTAGTGTGTTTCAGATTATTTTTGATCAATTGAGAGATTTTGAGTATAGAAAGACAGAGGTACTGATCACCTTAGATATTGAGGGATTTCGGGGATAGTAAGACAGATTCTGATATTCTTATCAAGGGCTTAGCCAAGTGTGTGTAACACAGACTTTCTTCAATATATAAATAAAGGGGCCTTTATCCATGGTTGGTGGATACCATTCTCTTTGGTATAAAAGATTTCTTTTACATGTTTACTTTTCTTTGTTACATGTTTTTAATTACACTTCATTTTTTTAAGAAATAAAGTATAACTTTATTATACATTCTTATACATATATACTTTGATAAATAAGATTATATAAGCTTTAAGGTATAATCATTCCCTAAGTAAATTTATCTTATGTTTCTTTATCAGATCCATTATTCAGATCCTAAGAATGCTTGTTTCATAAGTAATAACAATAGAAGGTTTTTTTTATCCCTCTTATTTAACATTGTTAAACATTGTTTTTATTGTGAATAAAAAAGAAAAGTTTTTAAACTTATATTTTACCCCCTCTTGTAATTGAGAAATCAACATATTCATTTTTCTCCTACAACTAGAATTAGAGCAAGTATTTGAAATTCTTATAGTTACATATATGATTCTTTTCTTAACTTTTCATGATTATTATTATATGTTCATGTTTTTCATAAATATTTTTCTTTGTTTATAAATATTTTAACTACTTCCAAGTAATGTGTAAAAGATCATTTGTATTTTCTTATAGAATCAGAGGAATGAACTTGGGTTCAATAGACAATCTAAATCCTAAGAGACCTCCAATATTTAATTTGAAAGATTATTAGTACTGGAGAGATAATATGATGACATTTTTCATCAATAACAGTGTGGACAACATTTTCATACTATCTAGATTCTACAAGATTTTTTAAAAATAAATCCTTCCATTCAAAAATCAAGAAAAACTTGAATATCAACTAAACTACTTGGTACTAAATACACATTAATGTTCCATGACTTGTAATATCTATCATCAAATATCATCTTGTGAATCTTGGAATATTATCTCGAAGAAATTTGATGTTACACACTTTGGAACTTCCAAAATGATAGAAATAAGAATTGTTATCTTAAGTGCTGAATATGCAACGACATAAGTATTTATAGAATAATACTTTTTTATTTCTATTAATACTTATGAATAAGATATTAATTTTATGTTAAGGGTGATTCTTATTCTGATATCTTACTTGATACGCAACAATGGGTTTCTCTGAAATCTTACGGTGCACACAACTTTGAGTTATACTAATATATAATACAATATTATAAATATTATTTTAAATGGTAGTTATCCTCTAGTTGTTGTATTTGTAGGAATGAATTTAATTAACTATATTATGAAATTATATATTTATTAAATGTTTTTACATTTATCCAATTAATATTAGACACTTCAAATAAAAATGAATTTGATTTGAAGTATTAAATACTCTATTATTTTTAAAATTTCATTTTACTGCACTTTGATGGCGAACCATTTTTAAATAAAGTTTTTGTCAATTTTATATGTTATATTTGACATAATCAAATTATTTTTTAGAATCAAAACACCAAAATTTATATTGGATAAAATTTTTGTATTTGTCTGATAAAATTCACTATTTTAAGGAATAGTGAAAATGCATTTTAATTCTAAAAAACATTTTCATCTAATTTTTTTATAATTTTATGTTGTCCTATTTTTTAGTTTTGAAGTATAATTGGATTATTTTTTTATGATTTAATTCAATTTTGGTCATTTAAATAAATTTATCTTTGATATTAGACATTAAAAAATGACAATTTTTTGATATTATTTACTTCTTAAAAACCGACTTTTTGGTTTTCACAACGTGAATTAATTTTAAATTAATTTTTTCCAATTCTATTTTTTTAATATATAAAAATGGATTATATATTTGGAATTAAGAGGTCCAAATTGTTTAAATAGCTACATTTTATTTTTAGACATTATGAACAGTAACTTCAGTAATTATTTAATTTACCAAGGTTAAAGGGAAAATATGGTAAATAAGGGTAAAAATTTTATAATAATATTAAACTACCATAAACAAATCCTAATTCTTTTTTCTGAGTTATGTCTGACCATGGTCGTCCATGAGCTAATTTTGGGACCCCATGGATCCACTTGGATGTGGAAATGTGATTTTATAAGAAATAATATAAAGTAATAAAAAATGTAAAATAAACATGTATCTTTTAGTAAAACAATTTTTATATGGGGCTTTATAAGTGATGAAATTAACTATTAATATTAATAATAAATATAAAAATATTTCCTAGATCCTTTCATTTTATTTTTAATTTTCAAACATAAAATAAAGATATTTATTAACGACCCAATGATGATGTAGTGACTACCTAACTAATGAATGCTTTTAAGAAATGAAATTATAAATACTAAATAAATTTATTTTGAAACTTTTTCTGCCATTATCTAATTTTAGGGATTCTTATGACATGATTTCATTTAATAAATGAGGTTTTTTCAAAATAATAAAGTTCTTTTCGATTTTAATAATGTCATGACATGAATAGTGTACAAATTGACATAAATGTGTTTTTACCAAATACTATTTTATTAAATGATATAATAGTCCAAAAAATATAATATTCATCCAAATAACTTAGATAATGATTAAAATAATATTAATGAAAAAAATTGTGTTATATTATAATTTTATGGTAACTATAATAACTATATAGTATGAATATACAAGAAGACATGGTAAGAGTTAAATTAGATAACTAAGGGTTAATGCTAAATGATATGGTTAGATTTGATAGAATAACATTTCTAAAAACTATTTAACAAGGGGATTTTGAAAAATCCTCATCTTATATTCGAATTAAATTAGTTTTTGACCTTTTAAAATCGAAATTCAGTTTATAGTAAAATAATCATTCAATACATTACTAAAGTACCCATCTCAATCTTATAAAAGGACATCACATCTAACCCCTTAGTCACACCTCTCAAGCCACCTGGATCATCTAAAATCTACTCAAATAAGCTCCCAAAATCCCTATATTCCTCTTATACGACTTACCTTGGGCATAAGAAAATTCTAGAAATCATTTTATCTTAAATCAAAAGGAGTTACCCGATTTGAGGTAATGTCTTCTCTCAAGCTTCTTTCCTTTATTTTCCTTATCCATCCCCCTGAAATGATTTATAAAATTAATTTATAAAAAAACCAATATCATTAATATACTTGGTTTTTTTGATGATAATTATTCTAAATACAGTTACACACACCGCCATCTAATTGATACAAACATACTGTTTCTGTGTACGGCGAACTGCTGCCTCATAAAACGATGATTATTTGATTTTCCCCTTCCACCTATCTTAGTGGCCATTAAGATGAAACTGTATTTATATATGATATATATTATATTTATATTTTCACTGTGATATGGTAATTTTTATTTTCAAACATACTTTTATGCTTTTCATGATGTGTAAGTGCGATAATTTAATTTGAGGAAGTGCATACTACCGCCCCTCAAAATTATATGACTCATTCTTTCCATACATGGAACTTATTAAAGAATGGAATTAATGAATTTATGTAGCATATATATTATATGATATTATAAGGGAATTATAATATACTTATGTTTCATTTAGTTATTATTTCTTTAGTATGGCAAAAAATGAAAGTAGCTTCCATGCATACGTATGGCTTACCGTCTCCATGAACGGTTCATTTCATCTCTTATCTCCAAATGTTATAGAGTTTTATAAATACATATATACTAGATATATATATGGTATTTAAATACATAATAATATTATATAGATAATGGATTGTTTATAACATATACAATTAGAAATTATAACAAATTCATTTTTTAATCAAGTACCAAAAATCGACAAAACGTCCTATATGAACATAAATAATTATATATATATTATTAAGTGGTAATAAGTGATTTAAATGCATAATAAACTTGAAAAAGGTTCTAATTAAAGTATAACTTAACTTATGTTTTTTATTCAGGAATAAAAGGGATTATACGTGAGGAGTCGGACTCATGGTAAGGGAAATCTTAACTCAATATCCATTCATTGAGTTAAATATCCATGTCCTTGTTTTTGTTATTCCAAAAAAATGTGTGAATTACCTATTATTTTTTACACTAAATATACACTTATATTGGTTGTATTATTATTTTTCATAGATAATTATGTCATTGATTTATCCTTAGTCTAAGGATATGATCTTTTTATGGAATTTCGTCTCAATTTGTATTCCATTGAGACTTATTTGTTGTTATGCGCCAACTAACTCTTATAAGGTGTATATATTGACCTTAAACATATTATATCATGAATCCCCTTATTCTTAGTATATTATAAGTTTTTTTATTTTATTCATTAATTATTTTTATTCCATTATTTTCTCAGTCAGTATGGTACTCTTTAACAAAAACTTTGTTTTAAATGATTTAAAGATTTATTCATTTCAAACCATATGTTTCATGTCTGGGTTTTTTTTAAAAAATTATTTATTTGGACATGAATGTTTTAAAATAAAAATTTATTTAAAAACATTCAAATTGGTATCAGAAATTTTGATTCAAATTTATATTTAATAAATTTATTAAATGGATTTGGAAATGGGTTGAGTATTTCAATATCTTGAAATGATTTTTTGTGATTGAAAATGAAATTTTATTAGTGAAATGTTGATATTTTCAATATTTTATGTGTTATTATTATATAATTGTACTTGGAAATTTAATGGGTGGTTACATAATAATCCAATGATGGGTAGTTACCTGATAAACGAAATGACTAGTGGTTCTGTGATAAAACAGGGATGGGTGGTTACATTATAATCTCCAATGCATTGGGTATGGAAGTCGATTGTATGGCTATTAAATTTAGTGATATTGGTGGAAGTCGACTATATGATTATTCCATTCAAGTATGTTTATGTCACATGTCACCTTTATATGAGATATGTTGCATTCTATGGGCTTTATGGTAATATTTGGGTTGCAAAATTGTAATCAATGAGCTTATATTCATTGAAGTATTTTTTTCTACCTCTTAAAGGCGAAATGTATTACATTATGATAAATTTTTCATGGTTTACATGTTTTTGCAAGAATAATAGTTTTCTTTCATCTTTTATCCCTTGCATAGATTTTTATGCTAATCCTAAATTTTGAAATGTTTTTCATAGGACATAATGAAGAGTAGATTCAGGGATAGGATCGAAGAAATGTTATTCTATTAAAACATGAAACGATGTCATATTTCATTTTAAAGAGTATTTTTTTTATGAAAAAAAAAGAAATGTGACTACATGTGACTACTTATAATATTCAAGAAGTAATTTTTATGTTACAACCAAATTCTCTAAATCTCTAAACCTGAATCAATCCTCGATGCTTATTAATGTCAAATTATTGACTTATCTCTACATTATGTAATGTTTAAGGATGGGGGCTTATAGAATATCATGGATTTATGATTCCTTATAGAGAACCAGTTTGCAAAGTGAAACAAAGTTTTATGACTTTCATCAACATCCTGTAGTCTATTAGAGAAAAAGGACTTGATATTGAAATACTTATGGAAAAGATAATCAATGTCATGCCCAGTGAGTGGGAATCAAAAAGGACATTTAATGATGAAAATAGGAAATTATCTTATATCACTCTTGATGAGTTATTTTGAACCCTTATTCATCATCAAATAAAGAATAAGAGAAATGCACACATTAATAAAAAAATAATAGCATTGGGAGCATTACTTTCACTACTACATCTAAATCCAAGAATCCTAAAATTCTAACTAGATCAAAAGCTAGGAAATCTATTTTCTTATCTGAATCATGTGATAGCGATCATTTTGAGAATGAAAAATCCAATATTTCTTGAAAGTTGATCTATATTATGGGGAAATATTTTTTTTACAAATATATGAAAAAGGATAGAAAGTACATGAAATATTTATGAGTAGCTTGTTATGAATGCAAAAGGACTGGACATATCATAATTGATTTTCCTATGGTCAAGAGAAAAAATAGAAAGGATAATAATTCTCAAATATATAAGAATAAGTACTACAGATCTAAGTCTAATTAATTCTTGAAGTCTAATGACACATGGAATGTTAGTGGTGGTAACTCTTTAGATGAATCCTTAGAATATGAATCTTCTACTCAGAAGAATATTGGTCTTATATTGAGATTACATATTGAAAATTAGTTTGTTATGGAAAAGGCACACAATACTGAATCATTATCCAATATTTCATTAAATAATATATTACTTATTGAATAATTTTATGAATATTATAATGAATAATCTTCCACATAATAAAATATCACATAACCTTCATTTTAAGTAGTCTCTATATTTTGTTAATTACATGAGAATGGGAAATGTAAGAGAAAAAAGAAGTTATAGAAAGAATATTATAGAATATATATTTTAAAAAAATAAGTATCACGTCTTTCAAAAGATCATGATAATGAAACTTTTAATTTTTATAATATTTATAAAACCCTTAAGGATGTAAATTCTGAGAAGGGTAAACTTTTTAAGGATCTGGAAAATCTTATTTCAAATAAATATGTTTTAGAGACAAACTCAAATTCAAATTATAATGACTATGAGGATAAGAATTTAGACATCAGACTAAAATTGAAAATATTTTCCTTAAAGAGACTTTTATCATATTTTACTTCTTTGAGAATATAATTTGATAAAATGTATTCAAAACATCACCCCCTTAGAAATAATTATGGATTTGATTGCTCTCATTCAAAACATGTTTTTAGTCATAAATAATTTGTTCCATAAAGTGTTCAACTCTGAACAATGTGTCAATGTGGTGGAAATTGGGATATAAGTTGTTCGTTAAATAAAACCAAATCCTTAGGTTTTCAGGGATCACACTTTTCTATGAAAATGTGGATTCATAAGATTACATTGTCTAATATTTCTGGATCCACCAAATTTAGATTCAAAAATAATAACTCCATTATTTCTATAAAAATAAAGGGCTTTCCAAAAATAATACATTTTACATGGATAATTGATTTTCCTGACACATGACTGGTAATAAAAAATTCATTGAAAATAGTGTCATTATGAATGGTGGAAAAGTAAATTTTAGTGATATTACTCAAGGATAAATTGTTAGTATATGTAACCTTGTTATACTTGGAAAATATTTTATTTCAAATGTTTTATTTTGAAATGGTCTTAATAAAAACCTTATAAGAATAAGTCAATTATGTGATAAAGGTTACCCTGTGAATTTTATGAATGATAAATTTTCAGTACACAATTCCATGGAAGAGTTTATTTTCTCTACCCATAGGAATGAGAATATTTATACACATAACATAGAATACCTTAGGAGCCCAAAACCACAATTCCTTAGTGAAAGGAAAGATCAGTCTTGGGTATAGAATGTAAGACTATGACATTTCAACCTTAGAAACCTATGAAAACTCTCCATAAAATGACTTATTAAGGATCTACTAGAGCTTATATATGATTTTAAAAAGATTCGGATCCATATCAGTAGGGAAATCAACATAAGTCTTGATTTAAATAAATATGTTAGGTGTCAACTTATAAGGCATTACAGGCAGTGCATGTGGATCTTTTCTGTTCAACACATTCTCGAAGTACTAGTTCCAAATATTACGATTTTTTTCTTGATGATTACACTTGATTTACATTGGTATATTTTCTAGAAAATAAATCTGAAACCTTATATTTTTTTAAATGTTTTTCCCAAAAAATAAAAAATGATAAAAACCTTCCATTGATATCCTCAGTGATCATGGGGGAGAATTTAGAAATTCATATTTTGAAAACTTTTATAGTAAGAAATGCATTACTCATAACTTCTTAGATCCATGAACACCTCATAAAAATTGTGTTATCTAATGAAGAAATAAAATTATTCAAGAGATAACTAGAACCATATTTAGTGAATATTATATTACTAAACATTTTTGGGCTGAAGCTCTACGTACTAATTTCAATAATATAAATCTAGTTTTAATGATACATTTTCTTATTAAAACACCTTATGAGTTATGGACTGGTCAAAAACCTAATGTTTAATACTTCAAAGTATTCGGATGAAAAGTATTTTTCATCAATATTAAATATAACTTACATTAATACGCACCCAAATCCGATTAAATAATTTTCTTTGGCAATTCAACTAATTCTATGGGCTATAATGTTTTCAATAATAATTATTGTACTATTGAAGAAACATTACATGTTATATTTCATAAAAAAATCCTTTTTTAAACAACACAAAACTACAGCTTCAGATGCGTTTTCCAAAACTGATTATCAACCTTTGCTGGATGATTTTTCTAATAATAAAAATACACAAGAAAATGTTTCTGATGTATTTACTCAGAATATTTTTTATTGTATGTTGATGAACATGTTTTACACATCCCAAATCAGTTGCTTCTTAAGCATCATTCCATTAATAGTACACATGTGATGTAAATCTACTTGTAAAGAGTATATGTTGTCTAAAAAATGAAAAGTGAATATTTAATTTCTTTCCCAATTAAAGTCTTAATGCACTGATGAAACTTTAGGTGATGATGATTGGATTAAAGATATTCAAGATAAATTAAATTGATTCTAAAGGAACAAAGTCTGGTCCTTGATTGAAATACCTTAAAAAAAATTTTAATTGGTGCAAAATGGTTCTTCAGAAATAAATGTGATGAAAATGGAATCATTGTAAGAAATAATTCATGATTAGTTGAAAAAGGATATAATAAAAAATAAGGAATATATAGTGATGAAACCTACACTCCTTAGCTATACTTTATTCTATTCATATAGTACTGTCCATTTCAGTACTAATTAATTTCAAAATTTATCAAATGGAGGTGAAGTGTTCACTCTTTAACGAATATGATCAAGAAGAATTTTACGTTGAACAATATTCTAGTATTGAAGACACAAAACAACATGACCATGTTTAAAAACCTACCAAAGCATTATAGGGAAGAAAAACTAGCCCCTAGATCCTAGAATGATAGAATTATAATATTTTAGTTACAAAACAATTATGATAAGGGAACTTTTGATCCAACCCTTTTTATAATAAAAGATAAAAAAAATGTTTTTATTTTTAAAATTTATGTTGATGGAATTTTATTCAGATAAACTCAGTAATCCTTACCTGATTCATTTGAGAATATCATGAAATATGAGTTTGAAAAGAGTATGATGTGTAGGTTAACATTTTTTCATGGTTTTTAATTATCTCATAAACTAGATAGAACATATATATATCAACCTAATTAGATTAAATATTTTATTAAGATGTTTGGATATGGAAACACTAAAATTATAAGCACCCCAATCGATACCTCTAACACTCTTGATATTAATGAAGCTATGAAACCAGTTGGACAAAAATCTTTTAGTGTTATGATATGAATTTTATTATACTTAACATCTAGTCATCCAAACCTAATTTTTTTAGTATTCTTATGTGCATGATATCAATCTAAACCAAATGTATCCAGTTTAAATGTCGTGAAAATAATTTTTCGCTATTTGAAGGGAACCATGGATTTAAAATTTTTCAATTCTTCTTGAAATGATTTTGTTTTAAAAAAATTTCAGATGCTGACTTTGGTGGTAGTAAAATAGATAGAAAAATTATATCTGGAACTTGTCATTTCATAGGAGATTCATTAGTTTATAGGTCATTCAAGACGCAAAACTCAAAATAACTTTCAACTATTGAAGCTAAATATGTAGAATATTGAAGTTCTTGTGTTCAAGTGTTGTGGATGAAACACACACTCACAGACTATGGCCTGATTTTTACCATAACACAGATAAGGTTTGGAAATACTATTTCCATTTACCTAACCAAGAACACTATATATCACTCTCATTCAAAGAACATAAATATTATACAATAGTTTCTTAGGGATGAAACACATAGAGGAGATATCATTTTTCTATTTATTAGAACACAAGATCAACTTGTTGACATTTTTAAAAATTCATTACCCTCTATTAGTTTTAAATACATTAAACAAAATTTGGGAATGATAACCATAAGGTAATAATCCATGTTAACTTCTTGTTAAAATTATATCATAATATTAGGTTACTCCTTTTCATTGGGGGTACATATGTTTAATAATTTTATATTTCTTTTTCAATTTTTTCCTTAAACCTAAATTTTCGGAAAATGAAAAGATATTATTTCCCTAATAATAATTTATAGAACCTATGTTATTCAATACAAACATTATCAATATTAAAAATTAATTTTGACCAATTCAGAAGGTATGTTTCATTACTTAAACCATAATAACTTTGTTCTTTTACTTTTTGGTATTTATATCTTATTCTACGAAAACCTTTTTGGATTCACTTTCCATAAATACTCAAAATATAAAAATCTATGAATCCTTATTTAGAATTTATATCAACTATCAGATCAGATCAAGGTAGTATCATCTATTTTATTTATTTGGGAATATGAACCGTCGCTGTGAAGCCTATATAAAGGACCCCCCCCCCCCAATTCACATCCCTCATCAGTTATCTTAGTGTTATTTCACCGAATCTCAGTTGGTCTTCAAAGTCACCATTCAATTTTTCTTGCTTCCTTAAGATTCAATGGTCTCTTTATGTTTCCTCGAAAACTCTGATGGACTCAAACAAGGAACTCAAGGATTGGCTAATTTACATAAAATGTTGGTGGACCCAAATTTCTTGGTGAAGTATGATTCTCTACTCACAAAAATCATAAAGAAAAGTAGTTGGGAATGTCTTTGCATTTCCAAAAATAATAATTAGGATCTAGTATATCCAGTTCTTCTTATAGAATTTTATGATACAGTTCAATTTTATGAACAAGGGGGGAGAGATATGTTTTTGTTCCAAACTTATGGAAAGCCTTGTTAATTTTCTTTTAAAAAGGAGATATGTATCTTGGATATACCTTAAGAAGGAGAAGAAATATTTTACTCACACAAATTACTAGACATGGAAGGATGATTAGGGAAGGATAAGGAAATTGTGTTTTTTTTCAATAATGAGTAATGTCACCGAAGATTTTTCATCTGTCAACCAATTGTAGATTCATATCCTTATAGATGCAAGGTTCTCTCATTCTAAGAATGGGAGACATGGATTTCCTTAATAAATGTGATATCTTAATGATGAATTTCTTGGTGAATATAAGGAAGATATACCTCACCAAGTATATTAATTTGACAATTATTAAAGTTAATAATGGCATAATCAAGTCTCAAATCATATTGTACCCTTCAATATTGTCGAAGATAATTGTCTTTTTCTTACCTTATTTCAAATTCAAATACATCTCAATGGATGTAGTTTTCTATGTTGTTGAGTGATGATACTATAAGAAGGACTAAAATTGGTTTTAGTAATATGATAGGATAATTATTTGAACTTATTGAAAAGGATGACAAAGTTGCTACTAATAAAGGTGGAGTAATAAAATGTTCTATGAAAACTCCAATGAAAATAAAATAAAATGAACCAGAACCAAAATAGAAAGAACCAGTACCTGAGTTAGTATCTACTCCACCCAAGACAAAAAAAGGAAAAAAATCTAATAATTTTTTTGATAAATTTGGTGATAAATAGAATAAAAATGAGGGAGACGTAGATTTTGGGATACAACTTTCTTAGGATAATTATTTAATTATTCATCCAGCTGAATAGCATGAGAAGAAAAAAAAATATAAACAGTTGATGAATAATATGTCATAAGCTGAGATTATTTATGATATAATTAGAGATACATAGAAGGAATCTAAAGAAGTTTAGGTACCAGAATCCTTCTTGAATGAGCCAATGGAAATTGAAATGTTGGCTATAGATAATAAAAAAATGTTATTTCAATTCAGGGTCCAATTTTTGAAGAATAATATGTTCATCAAGAAGAAGACTATATAATAGATGAAGAATGTGATGATGTAATCAGGATGGTGGAAGAATACCAAGAAAAATAATGTCCTTCTGAAAATTTTTCTATCAGAACGTCATAAGCTGAATCCACAAAGATACTCTCAAAAGTTCCATCAATTATAGAAAATGGTGATGATCAATTTGACGTTGATAAACCCTAAGATGATGAATGTAGTAATCATTATTTTATTCATGTTGATTATGAGTAGGTAATTGGTTAAAAGGTTTCTGATAAATAATTCTATGATGATGATAAAATTATCCATGATTCTGATGAAGATAAAGATGCTTAGAATCTTAAGAAGAAAATTTCGATGGAAGAGAAATGAAAGGAATTTTTTGTTTAAACAATAATAAATGATAATGTTAAAAAATACCAGATGGAAGTAGATATTGGAATATATAAAGTAAAATAATATGAGCAAGATAATGTTCTCTCTCTAATAATGGAATCTGCTTCCAAATATTCATATTCCTTAGGAAATTATTTTTTTTTATCATTCCATGGAGAAGTTTGTGAATACCATTCACTTATTTCCATGTATTGATTATATGTAACAACTACATCAAAAAAATCAATTAGAAGTAAAATTCAACCAGAATTCACATGGAAAAGTTTATCAAACATGAATATGGTTTTAAGACATTTAAAATCATTTATGATGCTTATATAAGATCAAGAAAAGAGATAAAAAATTGGTGTAGGTAAGTGATTTATGATCGGAAAATTGTGATTGATTTCAAAAATTCAGTCAAGCATGTCTTTGATAGTTCCGATTACATGACGAAGAACCTTTCAACAAGTCTATCAGAGAATCTGGCTCAAGATAATTCTTCCCATAACTATATTTCTGATATTTTTAATTACAGATGGTATTTTTCTGATTCTATCACCTCTCAGATAAAAAGATGTGTCAAACACGATGCCTCTCAGTAAATTAAGAACTTGTTACTCTTTGTTGTTGTTGAGTTGATGCATGTGATCTGGTATGATCGAAATAATTTTATTCACAACCAATTCTCATTAAATCTCAATGCAAGAAAATCCAGGATCCTCATTGGGGTGCAAGAAGCAGCCTCTATACAGAAAGCGCACTGCAACAATTTTGTTAGTGACTTTGAGATTCTCCAAAAACTTTGGATTAATGGAATATATAGGCAACCCAAACGCACCCTTGAAGTTTTCTAGCAACCCCGCTCACTGGATGGATCAAATTAAACATTTACAGGGCCTTGAAAAGAAAATACAAGTCATGCTGGTTGTGGAGCTATCTTCAAAGACTACCTTGTCCAGTGCCATGGGTGCTTCTATGGTACCTATGGTACGAACTCCTCATTGGAAGCAGAAATGACGGATGCGATACATGCTTTCAATTTTCCCCATCAAAAAGGCTGGAGAGGGATTTGGATTGAGAGTGACTCGACCACAATTGTCCAGGCTATCTGGAATGGTGTGATCCATCTCACATGGCCTCTTACCACCCACTGGATGAGATGTCTAGATTTTCTTCAGGATATCAACTACATCGTCACGCATGCATATCGGGATGCGAATATGGTTTCAGATGCCCTTCCCAACAAAGGTCTAAATCATCAATTGACTTGGTCTGATACCTTGCTTCCTAAATTTCACCTTTTTTATGATAAATATTGTAAGAAACTCACATCCTTAAGACTCATGTAACTCCTTTTTTTATATATTCAATAAATTGTGCCTTGGTCTTTGACTGAGGCACCACCTTCTGCAAAAAAAGCTTCACAGATCCATGAGCATAATGACCTGAAGGGAAAGATGATTTTTGTTTCATTAAATTTAAAAAGTTAAAGGGAACTTAGAAAAGAAAGTGATGAAATGTTCAAAGAGCAAGAAGAAGTGATAATGTCTCAGGAATAATGAATCAACGATCTCAAAAATAGAAATCAGGATCAATAATAGATAATCAATAAATTTTAATATGATAAAAATGATTTCTAGAAGACGATGGAAACTCTAAAAAGCTAATTCCATAAGAGAAGAAGAAGGATGATTGATTTTGTTTCTTAAACTCCAATCATTTGTTGTTGTTGTTTTTTGTGATAATGTTTCTCATCAAAATGAAATTTGTTATCATTTTATTGCATTGTATTTTATATTAATATCCATTAATGTACATTTATTTTTCATTCCCTCCATACCTTTTTGAAAATCACAACGGGGAAGAAAAGAATAATCAAAAAAAATATTATGAATGAAATTTCTTATTTAAGGGGGATATTACATAAATAATAAATTCTTAAGTAGGGAAGAATAGCTTCTCTATGAAATACAAGAATAAAATACTTAGGTATTTCAAAATCAAGGGGGGGGGGGGGGGGGTTAGTCATATTCACTATGAGGCATAAACCACGGGAGATAAGTATTTCTTTTAAAATTTAAAATATGATATCCATTGTCTTTATATTATTTTAAAAAAATTTGTTTTGGATTTCTAAAAAGTGGGATATTATTGAGTTAATTATTTTTGTTATGGGTTTTACATTCCTTTATGTTTTGAAAATCACAATTACTTTTTCATAAGAAAAACTATTTTCCCTAAGATATATATTTTTAAGGAAAATTGACTTTTTATTAAAACATTTTTGACTTTACCTATGGTTTTCATTATCTTATCTAGTGGTTTTCTAAACCAAGAATAACCATATTTTTCTTAGTTAAAAAAAGTGTATCCTTATCTTGCTTTTAATGTTACAGCTCCCCAAACCTTGATTTCTTTTAAATTCATACTCCAATTTCTTCTAAAATCAGAAATCTATTTCTTGTAAAATCAAACTCTATTTTCTTCTAAAATCAGAATTTGATTTATTCTAAAATTAGACTCTGATTTCATCAAAAATCAAACTCCAATTTCTTATGAAATTAGACTTTGGTTTCTCTAAAAATTAGATTCTGAATTCATCATAAATCAGATTTTGAATTCATCAGAATTAAGACTCTGATACACTGTTATTTTTGAATCTGTTTGTCTATATTTCTTAGACTCTGAATTCTAAAATACCTAGAATCTGATTATTCACTTTTGTTAAAGTTACTTTTCATTATTAATATATTATTCCAAGTATATAAGATCCTATTATACTTAAGTTTCCTATATATGAAAATTCTTTTCTTATATATTATTATTTATCACACTTATAACGTTTCCCATGTTTTCTTACATGAAATGATGTCGTACAATCTTTTTTTAACTAACCATTGGATTTGTGACACGTGTACGAGTCCCTTGGGAATTTGAGGGAAAATATTACAATTGGAGGAGGGAGATGACTGTTGAAACCTTTTCCTATTAATACCCCAACCAATTGAAAAGATCAAGACATTTATAGAAGTGATGGATGTTTTTAATTCTAGAAGGAGAATTTGTATTGTGAGAGCTTTGCTCAACCTTCCTTCGGCGAATGTAGTGATCAACTTGTTCAAGATATGAACATATAGTTCTGCCTAAATAGTGAATTTCTGATTTTTTTTTCTGATCAATATATGGCTTTGGATGATAGAATGACCGAGGTACTTATCACCTTAGAGATAGAGGACTTATAGGGATAGCAAGACAGATTCAGATATTCTTATCGAGGGCTTACACGGGTGTGGGTAAGACAGAATTTCATGAACGTATAAATCAATGGACCATTACCCATGGTTTTGGGATACCCTTCTTCTTTAGGTTAAATGATATACTTTACTTATTTACTAATCATTATTACTATTATTTAATTCTGCTGCATTTTCTTAAATAAATAATATATAAGTTTATTATAATTTCTTATACTTTTTTACTCTGATAAATAAGATTATATAAACTTTAAGGTAAATTCATTCCCTATGTAAAAATGTCTTATGATTCTTTATCAGATCCATTATTCAGATCCTATTCAAGTTTGTTCTTTAGTTAAGAAAGAAATAGGGTTTTTGAATCCATATTTTTTAACTTTCTTAAACAAATATTTTCTTAAGGATAAAAACAAAATTTTATAAACCTAGAATTTACCCCCAATGGTAATTGAGAAATCTACATATACATTTTGATCCTAAAATAAATTTGGACATGGGTGTGTCATAGTTGTACATAGGTGTAGACACTCAAGAAGGGTCATGTCAGGCTTGACTCGAGCATACTCTTATAGACGAGAATGGGCCTTAATATGCACCTATTTTGATACTCCCATGGGATATGATTTTGATAATTCAAAATTTAATTTCAAACCATTATAAAGGATTTTAATGTAAATACATATCCATGATTTGTTTAATGATTATGAGATTAGTTATGGATAATGTTATAAATTTATGATAATTATTTCTTTAGTTTTTGGAATATAAATTTTACTAAATAAAGTTATGATATAATATATTGTGTAGAATTGTTTATAAATACTACCTAAAAAAGAATGTTGTCAGTATTTTTGGATAATGTAGAGGTTTACCTAATGAGAAAGCCTATATAGAAGGTATTAGAACATACCATGATATGGATATATTCGGGAAACTATTTTCGATGACTTTGAAGAGGCACACATCTGTCAGTGGAGGAGGCACTAATTTCTACCCCGCATTCCAGTTTTCCAAAGGCGGGCGACATCTGTCGCTTATTTATGGATGTTGTCTCCTTGATCGAAATGTTATGTTGGGATTTTGGTCCCTCCACACATGGATTCCTCCTCAGAACATGCTACCTATTATGGGTCTCCCATAAAGATTAAGGCGTTGTTCGTGAAACACTTCCCAGTTCCATATCATTGTGGACACCTGTTAATTACACTTCTGCTGTCTGGACATTCCAAGGGGTCAAGTCAGGGCAGCAACCTTTGATCGGGGAGTAGTCACATTGGAAATCCCTAGTGTGTCTGGATGATGGAACAATGAAGCGTTTGGGTTTCATCTCCTTATGATATGGCTTCTTAAGGGAGTGGAAGCCTAAGGAATCCCACATCATGTGTGGGGAATTATATACCATAATCATGTCTCTTGGGTTTTCCTCAGCTTCCCATGATTAACACAGGGTATTCTGTGAGTTTAATGTGTTGCGGAAACTTATCGGATGGATCAGAACGTAGAAAGAAGTGGATCAGATGGGTGCATCCCCATGAGGGAGCACATGAGGTGTTTACTGGATGAGTGGATAAAGACGCCCAATGAAGGCGGATCCAAGGATTCTTGGATCCCTATAAAGGATACACCCGAGTTTACCATTGGTTGGGATTGAACCTCATGGAGGTTTTCTACATACCCTATCTTGAGAGAAAGGGTTAAAAACCCACATAGTTCGAAGGGGTGATAAATTGAGTTGTGCTCGGAAGACAATGACCCAGAAATGATGTGGGGGTTTACGCGTAGATTACGGCCCATCTCAAGTGGGATTCTCTTGGGTGGATAAATATGGACCATTTGGGTCTTACGCGTGGTTAGCTACCTGATTTCTACAAGGATTAGTGAGAAAGTGGGTGACATGATCTCACCGAGATGTGGTGGGCCGAAAATGAATTATGATGGATATGGATGGTTGAGAGAAGTGGATGGAGAATGAGATGAAATCGATGGGAGGATGATGTTGAAGTGGTTCTTGATCCTCGAAGAGACTTCCTATGTATCATAGTGGCATGGATTCAAAAAACATGTAGTTTGGGGGGAGGATGGGACACCTGAGGAGGTGTCATGTGAGAATGGATGCATAGATGGGACCCATAAGAAATATAAATGTTTGGTTGGGGCATGATCTTCCCAGAACACCGGGGGGTCAAAGGAGATACCATGATGGGACATGAGTGATAGTCTTGAACCTCATGGAGGCTTCCTATGCATCCTAGTGACAGGGAATCAAATTACTTGTAGTTCGGGATGGGGGAATAAAATTGAGGTGTACACATAGGACAACGACCTGATGACATACTGGGGATTATGCATGGTTAGTATTCTGGGTTGGTCAAACTCATGAGGGGCGGTCTAAAGATATAGGTCCTAACAAAGGGGACTACAATGACTTACCATCGATTGCGGACTACAATGGCTTACTGCTGGTTGGGGGACTACAACGGCTTAATGCTTGTTGGGGATACAACATCTTACCACTAGTTGGGGATACAACAGCTTACCATTTTTTTGGGATATAATGCCTTACCGCTGGATTGGAATACAAGGGATTAACACTGGTTGGGGCTATAATGTCTTACCAGTGGTTGCGGTTGAACCTCAGGGAGGCTTCATATATACCATGTCCAGGAAATTGGGATCAAAACCCACATAGTTTGAAGGTATATCATTTAGTATGATGTTGTACGATGGTGAACCGACGTGAAGTGGTCGGGGCTGATGGGTGTTGGGATCAAACCACAGAGAGACTTCCTTTGTACCTTTCTCGGATTGGGGCAAGGATCAATGTCCATGTAGTTCGGTATGGAGGCTTGGCACATACACTCTAGGGAGGCCTAGGAAGGATTTTATGGTTAATACTTACCCTAATCCCATGTGATTCATGATCAGTATGAGAAACAACTGGCAATAAATCCCTGATGATCACATTACGAAAGGTGTGGACGTGGGGAAAGAATCTGATCATACAAATGGTTAGTGGACTAAAGAGGAAATATGGGGCTTATGCATTGTTAGAGGCCCCAGAAGATAGAGACCGAGACATACTCTAGGAAGAAGACCCGATGGAGAAAAATCCTGGAGGGAGAGGGATGGGTTAATAGTGGTCTCAATTTCCATTTATCCTCTATTATTTGGATCCTAAGAATAAAGGAGGAGTAGGGATATAACCTCATGCAAGAATGGATATTGGATTACAACAAGATGGTTTCGCTTCCCCACAAACAGTTGTTGTTCCAACAAAGAGGATCTCATTCCATGTGAGGATGATCTCCCTCCCGTAGAGACGAGCGGGCGTGAAGAGTGTCTCAAATTGTGCATCTTGTGTATATTGCATGCGATGAGGCTACAATTTACCATCATGTGCTGAGGACGATAGTGCATGGATGTTTAACATCCTACAGCTCGGACGAGGCGAGATCACTCCGCACCCCTAGGACTTACATAGCTGATACCCATCCACCCTTGGGGAAGGGAAAGTAACAAGAATGTCATGGTGGGCAGTGACATGGAGTGATCCATTGAGGGGCTCACATTTGCATGGCTATACGAAAAAGCAATAGCCTTCAGCTTGCCTTCATGAAGAAACATAAGACTAAGCAACGCTACGTGAATCACCGCCCAAGGGACCTTGAAATTACCCAGCACAAGCCTAGAGTGTCGAGCTATAGAAGGGCTTGAGAATAAAGAAACCTCATTGAGAGGGGATTTACAATGATTGTGGGGTCGCATTGAAAAGGAGTTTCCCGATAAGAGGGCCTTGTAGAGGAATGGTTGAGGAGTCAGTTTTGCAGAGTGAAGAGTCTCATAAAGCACCATGGATCACAGAGCGACGGGGCTCGAAGAAGGAGAGGATCATGGAGCGACGGGGCTCGTGGAAGGAGTGGCTCACAGAGCACCCATGTTCACGGAGCACCGTGGCTCGTGGAGCGGAGAGGCTCACGGAGCACCCGGGTTCACGGAGCACTGGGGCTCGTGTAGCGTGGTGGCTCACAGGCACCCGGGTTTGCATAGCACTGGGGCTCGTAGAGCGGAGAGGCTCTTAGAGCACCAGGGTTTGAGTAGCACGGGGGATCGCATATCGCGACGACTCGAAGAGCACCTGAGTTCACAGAGTACTAGGGCTCTCAGAGCGGAGAGGCTCGCAGGGCACCCGGCTTCGCGGAACACCGAGGCTCGCTTAACATTGTGGCTCATCGAGAACCAGGGTTAGAAGAGCTCCATGACCTAGTTTAATCATAGAGTTTACATGTTTTTTGAGGGTTCATCGCAAATGAATGAGTGCTTTGCGAAGTTCTGGGTACCTAAAGGAGGATCCCTTCATTTTGAATGGCCCATAGTCTTTGTGAAAGGAATCCCTTTATGAAAAGGGGACAAATTTGAGAAAAGGGAACAAATTTGAGAAAAGGGACTCATTTTTTTCAATGGCTTGCAGAGAAATGGTAGATTCGTTATTCGAGAGCCATTAGATTAAAGGTCAAGGTTTGGTTTTATTTGATGTTGGGGAGCTGGGTATTTATAGGCACTAGGGGATGTGACAGGAGGAAGATGTGGTGCGAAGTAACTGGTGCTCTGCAACCGAAGGGAGAGGTGGTTATGTTTCTCGGAATTGGGGCATGGTCTATCATCATTCGTTGTAGCTGACGCAGAGAACGCCTCCCTCCTTTGTAGGCACGGAGAAGGGTTGGCTCCGCGACTTGTCCAGAGAGGGCCTCCACTGGGAGGCGCATTGCGTCAGAGGTGTGGCATGGTCCGTCATCCAACACCGTTGTGGGCACAAAGAAGGTATTGCTTTGCGGCGGGTGCGGAGAAGGGCTCGCTCCATGGTGGGCGTGGATAAGGGCTTTCTCCGTGAAGAGCGCGGTTAAGGGCTCACTCTACAGAGAGCGAATAGAGGGCCTCCGCTCTATGAGGAACCTTTGTGATGCCACCCTCTTCGATCTCTTCATGATGACCTGCTTCTCCGCCTTTGAGAGAAACAGATTTTGGTGCCAAAAAAGGCCCCCCGCGGAATTGGATCTGAGGAGAAACTAGGGTCGGATTCTGATTGAAACATCACCAAAATTCATGCGGGTCACGATGTGGAGTCGCTGTGAAGGCACGTGAAGTGCGTTATTTTAGAAGTCAGAGGAGTTCGCTGCGGAGTGCGATGCGAGCTACGCAGTGAAGTCGAGATGATCCCCAAAGCATCGAGGGTCTATTCCTATAAATAAAGGTCGACAACCCCTACTTTTTCTTCACTTGACTATGTGTCGTTCCTGTTATCTTTGATTCCAGATGCCCCACGGCTCCACAATCACCCTTTGCGATCCGGATTCTAGAGACTGGTGTTGTGCAGTGCTGCTCCGCACATTTTCCACAATATGATCCTTATTTTCTTCATGCCGCGCTTTGAGTCCCCCCACTCTGTGACCAAATGCTTCATGATCCTTATGCTTTAGACGGTGCCTTTGCGCCGGGGTTGCGCCGGGGCTTTGCGTCGGAACCTTGCGATTGAGCTCGGTGGCTGAGCTTCGCGGCCGGGCTTCACGACCGAGCTTCGCGACCGAGCTTCACGACCAGTAAAGAACATACCAAACATATTTCGAATGGGATGGACATCATATAATTTTCTCATGAGGTTCTTGCAGATTCCACTTGATGAGAAGAAATTGCAAACAATCTCAGGATCAGAGAGTGTGTGTGATGCCAATCGGATCACAATTCCAGTACAGAGCTGCTATCAAAGAGCCAGCAGAACTACCCAATTTTCAAAAGGCTGACCTTGTACAACTTCAAATTAATGGACGACGTCCTCATCCCTGAGGTAAGTAGGGGCGTACCAGAATACTGGTTCAAATGAACTCCATATCAGCACCCGTGCTTCAGGGCTGCGGTCAGCTACACATGGGAGGATTACACGCCTGTTAACACAATAACATTATCAATATTGATGGGAAACTGTTTCAACCTATTGTTTCTCCCCCACAATGCCAAACCATCCTGAAGGAGTCTTTGGGGAACCCGTAAAATGGGTGGACCGATGAGTGAGACATGCTCCAAGGAAGAAAATTCATGGATGAGTGGGCCTGAGCCTACTAGTTATGTGCATCCTATGATGAGTTTGGGATGCACTGAAGTGTGTCAGTTTATATAAAGCATTGTGGGCTTCCTAATTTCTTATCTATCAACCGAAGATCATCATTGTCGAGTTGATTAGCATGTGGTCATCTACAACCATCACATTCCACCTCCATCAGGGGGAGGTCGTTATTAGCCTTTGGGATCTCCACCAGATTTCAAGGATCCCACTTTTAGGGGAAATGTATGATGAATTCCGACATGCAGAAAACGTATGAGATGATCCAGAGCAGATGTCTCAGCAAGAAAAGACATTGTTGGTCTTGGTACCATAAGAGGACAAGCATTCCGTGTCAGATGTCCATTTAAAATGGTGGTTTTGGAAATTTCATGAATTTCCCACCGAGTCGCGCTACGTAAGGGGGGAGGATCCTAAAAAGCTATCGAAAAGGCCATCGACTTGTCCCAAGGAGGGAACCAAGAACATTAAAGAGAATTTTTGTTGTCACATACTAGAGGATAAACAATGGATACTTTGGGGATACTGTATCACGACTAAGAAACAATGGGTGGTTACGCTGGTCAGGTTTATTTCTGCACTCATATGTGGTTGGATGCTGCCGGTCCGAGATACAAACATGGGAATGCAGTTGAGCACATTCATAATGGTGCCATTGATGGCGGTGGGGGAGTCTGTCAGTCTTATGATCCCAGTTCTAGCCATGTTGTACAATGATCTAGGGAAAATTAGCGAGGGGAGGAAGCTGTTGTGGGTGTGCGGACCATCCCACTTCTTGTATGGCAGGATAGAGGTGCACATTACTGTGTACATGTATCCAAACCCCATCTACCCTCCCTGGTCAGACTTGGGAATGTCTATCTTGAATGCAGTGGGGTGCTTCTCGACAAAACTAACTTTGTTGATCGTACTGAATAAGGTTTGGAATCTGGATGAATTCAACTTCCTACCATTCCTGCTGTCCATGGGCATATTTACCAATGATGGAAAGGGAAGTAAAGAACATTAGTCATATATCTTACCTTTTATGGGTGGAGTTTTGGTAGCATAGGTGGACCGTGAACCAATCTACGAGCCGTATACCCTACACCGCTTTGTGAGGCAATTTCGGTGCATGCAGCGACTGACCCCGCAGGTTTTACTGGGGGAATGCCATGAGGATCACCCGTGTGCTATAAGACACATATGGATTTTGTTCACACGAGAGGATGGAATGATGCATAATGAACTGCCCTAACCCACATTTGCTTTTGAGATAGTGATACTCAGAAAGGCTCGGAGCATGATTTAAAACCCATTCTCCCCCAAAAAAAATTAACAAAAAGTAAAGGTCATGTGATTACACGAGGTACAATGAGTTTGTACCACCATGAGAAAAACAATAGGAAGAGAAGGTGCCAAGAAAAACCTATAAGTCATCCCTGAGAGGGAGAAAGAGCTCAGCAAGTATCAACCCCAATGCCCAGGTCACCATTGAAATTTTCTTGAAAAATCCGATGACCTGCAATCATACTTGTGTTTTTTTGGAAAAATTGACAGCAAAAACAGAAGTTTGCAGGGTGTAGATTCTTCAGGAAATGCCGAATCAAGAAACAATACTTCATGCATGAATTGATGGAGGCTTTAGCTGCACTTTCAAATCTTGAATTGCAGACTTCAACTGTGAATAGTCAGATTAAAGCTCCTCATACATTTTGTGTTGAAGCATCCACCAGAACATGAAGGTGTATGCCATAACCTACAAGAAAATTACAGGATCCAAGGCTGTGCAAAACTGCAGTCAGTGGCTTCATAGGACACAAGTGAAAATATAATGCATACTAAAATAGATCATGAAGATCAATATAATTCATCGTGAAAATGAAATGGTGAAACGCAATGAAAAATACTCCGGAATTGTAGCATATGGGCTTTTGATTTCAAATATTCATCCTCAGAAAGGAGAACATGACCAAGAACCTCATGATAAATTTCACCGGAATCCAGACATAACCAGTGCTGGAAAGTAAAGAAGAATGTCAGCCACTTCACAAGATACATTCTTCTGCGAATGAAGAGTATCCAAATGATATCCCCCCTGAAGAATGTGAACCATCTTAGTGAGTGCCTGATCATTTGATTCTTCGTTCGATAATACTGCTTCACAGATCACAGAGCAAACAAAAGGAAGCTGGAAATAGCACAACCACAACATCTCAAGGACAGAAATCAGAATCACATCTATGGATCATCTTCTTTGTAGAGACTCATCCACGTACATCTATTCCCAGGAAAGTTGTAGAAAATCAATGTCAGGGTCTCTATCATGTTCAAATTCCACCCTATCAAACATCTGCTCTCTGATACTCATATACTCATCTATGGTTATCTCCTTGTTAGTATATCTTCCAAAGGATTGTCTCTCTTTTTCCTTGATCCAGGGGTAAAATTCCTCCTCATAACCTTCCTTGATAACACGAGTTCAGTTCCTGATCTTAATAGCATCCTCCGACTCCTCTGAATCCGAAGGTGAGGAGGAATCCTCTTCATCTGATGTGGAGGAGGGATCCCCACCAACTTCTGGCTGAGGAAGGATCACAGGTTTTTCCCATTGATTCCCCGAGGATCTGGTGACAACAGTTCTCGCCAGATTAGAATAATCGATATGTTTCCGAGTCTTCTTGGAGGGTGGAATAATAAATCCATCCGGGTCAAAAATCATCTTCTTCCCTTTTTTAGCACTCGATTTCAGGTACGCATCCTCAATTTGACATACATGATCAAGTTCCTATTGATTAGGTTCACTAGATTCAGATTGTGTAACATGTTTTTCCGTCTGAAAAGAAGGTGTGACTTTTGAGGTGACAAAGGTCGGCTGAGCATTATTAACAACATCCACAAAGCCATAGGAATCATCAACAGAAGGGTACAGAGGCTGGGGCTGTTTAGAATGAGTGGCCACATCCCTATTTGGTGTGAGCCTCATTGGGGCCTCCTTATCCACCACTTCAGAATTTGTTTGTGCATTATCCATTTGCACACTCTCATAGGGGGGTTGGGTATCAATAGATCCATCAAGGGCCGTTTTCCCTAAGGACATGTTAGCACAATCATTAAATTCCTCAGGAGATAACCTCTACTTACCCTTTTCCACCCATACTGACTTGTTGTGGTTGAGAGGGCATGGAACAGTGAATTCATGGTTGCAATCTTTAGAAGAATGACCAATCTTATGATATTTGTTACAATAGACTGGTAGGTTTTCACAAGTTATCCCTTGATAAAACCCCGACTCACCATTTTGTATCCAAACAAAGGATGGAAGAGGTTGAGAGATGTCAAATTCAGTGCAAACCCTCACAATTGAGGGTCTGGAAAGATTGTTGGTAGCATAGTCCATTTTAAGAGGATGGCCAATAAGGCTGCCAATTTGAGATGGTGATAGAATATACTAAGAGTTGGGTGTCGTCTTACCCAGGGGAGATGTTGAAGTTAAAAATTATTCATACCGAAGGAGGGGTTACTCCCCCATCTTAGAGATGGGGTTGGAAAGCAAAAAGAGCATGTCGCAGCAACCAAACTAATGTTCATTACATCAGTGAGGTTGTGGTAGGGCTAGTGATTCCGGGGCCAATGCCATGTAGATGGTATGTGGCAGAAGTGGACCTAACACCCCCAGCTGATCAAAGTCAAAGGAAAAGAAGGACCACTAGAGGGTTCCACAAGATATCCATTCAGACCCTCAGGAAGCGTCTAAGCCATATAGATATGCCTCTTGATGCCATAATTCCCAAGGATTGGGATACCTAGAAATTCAATAGGAAATTCATCAGCCAATCAGAAATGTGGGATCACATCAAACACCTCGAGATGGATCTATTAGTGATTGGTCATGGCCATGCCGGTTTTTTGGTGTCTCAGGAAGAAGGGGAGTGATATGTCGCTGAGCTAGAAAAATATGTGAACTCCCAGGGTACTCCACGTCTAATGACATACTGGGTGAGGGTACTGTTCATTCAAATAATCCCACCACAATTATCTACTGCTGAGCTAAGGGAACTATTCCCATTACCAGAAGAGTCAGAAGAGCGTATAAATGCTCTAGAGGTAAACTCCAAATCTCTCCACCGCAGATTCTTATTGGACTATAAAAATTTCATCATCCTAGATTTTTTCCAGGGTTTGTGGTCCTTGTATGAAAACCCAACCCTGCGAAACAATGACCATTACTTTAGGGTCTTGATCGGGAGCGATATTGATTGCAGATCCTATCAGGGATACAATGCCCGAGGTAGTTCTCTGGGAGTCATTGGAGTTCCCAATAATATATGGGGGCCACATCATGGGATACCAGAAGCAGTGACTCCAGAATGATAATCATTGTTTAAACTCTATAAGTACTTCTATTTTGAAAAAATCATAACTTTTGTTTATCATACCTAACCCCCTGACATTTGTGTATTCTTGCACAAGAAGTTCTCCAGATGGAATGGGTTGTAATGACAAGGATGACCAGTGCTCCTGGTGCTTCACATCCTAGAGGAGCACTGATTATTGTGGAATCGGACCCCCTACTAACTGGACCATGTTGATCATAATTATTGATTAGACTACCAGTGGCTTGGAACCTGAAATCATCGAGGTAGAATATGATGGTGAGGATAAGCCTGATGACATAGAGTCCAGCCTTCCAGATGAAACCCTTGAGGTAGATCCTTCTGCCTAATTCTTGGTAGTGTTTCTAGAGTACGAACCTGCTAATCCCTAGGACAGGGACAAAATTACATTAGATGAAGAGGATAGAAAGGTAATTCATTCCAGATCCTAGAAATTGATCAAGTACTTCACTGAAAATACTCATGTATTAGAGTGGGTCCACCATGTTGGGAGACATCACCCAAGGGGCTATGTGAGCTATGCTCCAGAGGGGTAGTTTCTTGATTCCCTCATATTCTCGTTCGAGGTTACCTCGCTAAAAGTGTCTAGGAGTACACATGTGGCCTTAGTTAGGGATGACAATGGAGGAAAGCGGTTTCTATCTAGAGGCATTGGGAGGTAGATAATGGGATCCATCACACATGAGTGCAGATAGATGAAAAATTTTCTTTTATTAACACCCAAAGAGAGCTTATTTCGCAACTACGATCTCATGTGGATAGAACCAAAGAATGAATACTATAGGAAACTAGCGAAAGGGGTCTCATCCATGCTAATAGAGACCAATAACCGATCAAGGATGATAAGCTACACCACATGGCCATTTTAAATGATATGGAGCTTGAATGGCGGGAAATTGTTTTGGAGGCCATGCACCAAAGAGTGGTGGAGTTGTGATTCTCTTTTGAGGAAGTCAATCTATATGTTTGAGGGTCCAATTCATGGGTGTGGTAATTTACATGAAATCATTAACATGTTTTCATTATTTTCTTGTTTATGCAGGTATTATAAATGAATTATATCAGCTATTTTAATAGTTTCATTTACATCACATCTGTAAAATATCCAGTGATTGGTTCCTAAGCTCACATGGGTCATGTCCATTTTGGGAAAAAAGAGATGACCACATCGTTATTCTGTAAAAATATAATAGTGCCAACCGAGATTTCGGCATTTGGCATCTGAGAAACTATCCCAGATTTCCATGAAAAATGAGGGAGGCCTGACTAGAGAATAAAGTTCTCTGAATAGTCGAGTTTTCATTTTCTCAACATGCTCTAGTGCACGAGTGAGGTAACACTAGGGGCATTAGAATAAATCTTAAGAAAAGGAAGTGTAAGTCTAAATCACGATACCCCAAAATTGGAACCCTATAGGGGCAGTAAGATAATGAAGGATTACTATTGACCACGTTCGAACACAGTATCCCTATTATGTTAGCTTGAAATGGGGATTCAAAATGAGGGCAGACCACTGAACATGTTCGAAACAGGGGGCCTCAATCGATATGTCATCCATTAGTCTTCTAGAACATTAGCCCGGGATAGTAGGTGAGCCATAATACGAGCATCTGTACTATTAGAGGGTTCCTTCTGGCATGAAAGATGACGAGGATCCATATAAAGGGCACGCAAAGAGTGGAGGGTGTAGTGATAAGTTGTTCGAATGAAGTAAAACAGTCTTGAAATTATTACATTGAGATGGAAACACATTAGGTGAGAACCTTGGTCTGATTAGGGATTATACCTACATCTAGACAGTACAAATTTGGTGAGGAACTAGAATGAATTGCAGTTTTATATCATATAGAAGAGGATGATGAACAAAATTGTTTAACGTCATATTACTAAGACGTTGTGCATAGTTTAAAATTCAAACATCTTGGACCGAGGTTAATAGTAAAAGTCATGTTGCACAGACTATAGGCTCCTTGTTTAATGTCATAGTGACTGGACCATAATTGAGACCAAGAGGTATGAAGGGTTAATGACCATGGGGTTAGCCTTGAGGGGAAATCCTCAGACATCACTACGTATCCCATAAGGATAAGAATCGAACCAAATGTGTTTCTTGAGCACAATGTGGTCTGAGACCAACACTGGTAGAAGAAATCCTCTCTTGCGAAGAAGATAAAGCATCCCATAGTTATCATAGAGAATCCTAAACTTGTCCAAGGTAGGACCACAGTTTAAAGTCATGTGTTGAGGACATGGTTACCTAGAAAAGAAACATGTGGCGGTGTATATATCCCAACGTGAATGAGGACATAAGCATTCCCCACAACACCACATGTTCCTGATTGGATTCATTACTCCAAAGACTAGAGGTGTCATGACTTGGTGATAGTCCCAAAGAAACATGTGCGGACCTCTTAAATACACTATTAGGCTTGTAATCAAGCCACAAGTAGTTATTGGGTTACATATTAATGTCATGCAGGACGACAAATACGTCTGTGGTACAGCTACGCCAGTACAGGTTCCACCAAAACCACTAATCCTATGTGAGTCATGCTCGATGTGGGAATCAAGGGGATGTGATGGAACATTCCTAGTATGAGGAGGCACACATCAGGAGAAATCAACACAAGTTTAATGACATCCCAATATTACTGATCTTCCTACTTGACGCACATAAATGCGTGAAGGGGTAAAACGAAGTGTGTTTGATTTCCACATATAAACAAGGGAATGGAAATATGTGAATCATGTTGATCGAGAACAAGATCTCAATGATAATGTCCTGATGATAGAGGATACCTACTAACCATGTCTGAAACACAATATCTATTTCACATTAGTTTGGAATGGGGATAGACAAATGAGGGTTGGTCGCTGACCATGTTCGAAACATGAGACCTTTCACAAATGTCATTAGGAGTCATTAGGGGCATTGGCCTAAGACAGTAGGTGAGCCAATGTGGTCTGAGATCGGTTCATAATGGGGGTCTCTTTGTGGTGGATGAGGATGGGGATCCAAATAAATGTCTCATGAAGTGAGGACACAAAATGAGGGGTTGTTTTGTAAAAATTCCAAACCTTAGGATCTTTTCCAAGATCTATTTGAGTACACCAATGAGACATGTCAGATAGAGGAATTCAAAACCATTTCCATGGATAAGGGTCATGGGTTTTCAAACTCTTAGATTGAGGTTGTAGAGTATAAAATTAAGAGGAGACCCAGTTTAATGGAATGTGTGTAGGGTAGATAAGTATCCAAACACGATGCGTAGTTACCATAGGGAGATCATAGTTTAGGGTAGTGGGACACATACTAGGTTGGGAAGAGACAAGGGAGACACATGGTTTTTTCTTTGAAAAACCTGACGTGAATGAGAAAATAAGAGGTACTCAACACCCCACTTTCTCCAAAAATAGTTCAAGCCAAGGGACTTAAAATTGGGTAGGATTTACGATTCCAAGGGTTGGACCATCAGATGGAATGTCGGGGCATTTATACGTATCCCATGAGGATGGTAATCAAGCCTCACATAGTTCTGGAAATTTTTGTGCGGTTTAGTGTCTTTCAACAATGACGATGGGATATTAGTTTTAGGTTCTTAGAAATTGGAACATAGATGGAAAAAGGGGAAGGAGACACATAATTTTGTTATTACAAAACCTGATGTGAATGAGGACATTAAGAGTTCATATCACACTACATGCTACATGGGGAGGTTTTAGGATGAGGGACCGAAAATTAATGGTGGGATGGGCCCAAGACAAAGTGTTTGGGCATTCCTACGTACCCCATTATGATGTGGATCAATCCATATGTGGTTATAACAAGTGGCATGGTAGGTTACCAATGCCAGGGACAATACTGTCATCTGGGTCTGGCCTACACACCAAAAGTAGTGACATTTGATAGAACTTGTTTGTTCATTAGGATGGATGTGTGTTTTTTTGTGAGGAAACAATCCTAGGATGGAGAATCTAGGTGTCACTATAATAATCAATCCTTACATAGGCCTTGAAAATTTCATGGTGGATGACTAATACCAAACATGATGTCCCCTCGAGTGAAGACATCCAAATGTTGTACCATTTTTCTTAGTGAAAACATAATGATAATGTCCTAGTTAGGCTCATATGATAGGACCAACCCATGCATTTTAATATAGTGCAATATAGACGTAAAAATTAAATGTCATTTGGGACCAGACAATAAAGGTCAAAGTCATATGGATTGGATGTATACAAATGAAACTTGGTTTTATAGTGGAATGTGCATGACATGATAAAGCAATCCCAACGTGAATGAGGATGAGTTCCACACCACACCACGCCCAATTATGGGGAAGAAACCTCGGGCCCAGTGGAAAGAAAAGGTCATAGAATATGAGTCTAAACCCAAGGATGAAACATCTAGGTGTTCCTATGTTTTCCATGATGATGGAAATCAAGCCATACATAGTTCTGAGAGTGCAGTTTAATGTCATGTGGGATAAGAGGAATGATATGCTAGCTCCTAAAATAAGAGTACCTAGAACAACTATTGTAAACTGGACATGAATGAGGACATAATCCCACATACACCACACCATGTAATCCTATGAAATTAAACACAAAAAGAACGAACATAAGAGATAATTAGTGGATCTTGAGCTAGACCCGAAGACAAGATGCATGGAAGATCCTACACATCTCATAAGGATGGTAATAAATCCTGACGTAGTTAGTGAATATCTCATGTAGTTTAATTTTTTTGCGGAAATAACATAGAGAGATCATATTTTATGGTCTTAGAACTCGGACAATGAGAAGTGAGACTCTTCCAAAAGAGCACAAACCATGATGAAAAATATAATCCCATGTGGGATGTAAAAGATGTGGGAAACAACGGTGGAGAATATCTTTATAACACATGGAATACAAGGAAAGGGGAAAATGGTGTGGTGCCTTGAATGACGCCACACAATGGCCTTGTCCTCATAATATGAAAATGAATACTGAGTGATAGTATCAAAGAGTGTATAAATTCCACATGGACATGATTGAGTATAAAATAATGTGAATCATGCAACCATTATTTACGGATTAAAGGTGGTGGAGTGACGATGGAAGATAGTTTTTGACCGTGTTCGAAACACAACATCCATATTGTGTGACTAGAAATGGGAACAAAAAATGGTCATCGACCACTGACCATATTCACAACATGATACTGGTTTCAATTTTTTGTTCTAAATTCTCAGAGATGATGTCCCATGGTGGAAGGAGAGCACTAGGGCCTAACATCCATGTCGATCGAGGGTACTTTCTAATTGGAAAGATGATTAAAGCCCAAATGAAGTGGAACATGAAGCATGAAAGTGGATGATAACATGTCTATGTAGAATCCAACACACATGTTACTGAACAAGAGTGATCTTGGGAACATAGGTGAACTCTAAAAGAGGCTCTAGGGGTCCAATTCCAGAGCAGCCGACTCGAAAAGATGAGTGGAGAAAAAGTATAGTAAGAGCTCTCAAGAGGGATAGGTACATGGAAGGCTATTAAAAACATGGCAAGAATGATTACATAAGTCCATACCACATGGCACCCCCTCCTAAAATACTCGAGCCAAGGGGACAAATAGATGAAGAGTTTTCTAATATATAGGGTTGGACCTGAAGACAAAACATCCTTGTGTTACTATGTTTCCCATAAGTATGGGAGTCATGATACATGTAGTTCTAGATATGTCATGATGTTTAAAATCTTGCTGAAAGGACGAAGATAGAAGGGGGATCACAATTTGGAATGTATAATGGTGTGGAGAATAAACCTACATGAATGTTAACATAATCCCACATATGCCACCCCATTCATAATTCCCAAAGAGAACTTAGGCCAAGAGGCTGAGAGAGAAATAATAAATGAACCTGGGATGGACCCGAAGACAAAATGTCTTATTTTACTATGTATCACGTGAGGATGGGAATCAATCCAAATGTTGTTCTGGGAGATGTGGCACAATGTAACATTATGCGGTGATGAAGATAATTGGAGGGGGGTCCCATGTGGATGTATGTGGAATGGAAAAAATTTACCTATATGAACAAGGACATACATTCTACACCACATCGCACAATCAAAAGTGAGAACATTGGCTAGGGGAAAAAAAGTTCGTGGTAACTAAGGCTAGGCCACAGATGGAATGTCTCAGTCATCTTCTAGTTTATAGGCACATGGGATTAGTTTTGAGTGGTCTCGCATCCCTTAGGGGTGGACGAATTATGCAGTTTAACGTCATACGATGAGGATAGTGGTGGTCCATGTTTAAGGTCATAATTCTTAGACCATTGCATTGCATTACCGTTTAAGTGGGTATGGAACTACAAAATCTCTTAAGCCCACTTGAGAAATGCTCTATGTGGGAAACAAGGAATGAGATCAGGTTATCCAAATCATATAAGGGAATGATAATAAAGGAAAGAGATTTGGTGTGGTCGGTCCCACCCAGACCAACATCCATGCTTGAGGTACGATAACATTCAAGGGAGTAGAAGGACAAAATGAACAACTACACCCAAAATTTGGGACATATAGTAGTGGAAATAACAATCGAGAATGTCTATTGACCGTATTTGAAACATAGCATCCATATTGTGAGACATGAAATGGGAATAAACAAATGAGTGCCGACCTCTGACAATATTTGCAATGTGGGACTTGTATCAATGTTTCATTCAAGATCCTATAGAACGTTGGAACAAAATGGTTGGAAATAAATAAGTCCAAGAATCCATGTCATTCAGGGGTCCTTTGAGATGTGGTTGTTGATGGAGACACAAATTAAGGTGACACGTAAAGCATGAATATGCCCTTGGTCTAACTTCATGGGAGAAAGGGTGGAAGAGGTGGAGATCTCTAAGGAGGGGGGTACATGGTGTTGTCCTGATAAGCATGACGTGAATGAATGGAAATGAAGTATGCACCACAACATGTGTTTTGAGAAGCATCTAGGAAAAGGGTCCGAATCCAAAGGGAGATATTGTTGTTCAGGACTGGGCATATAGACGAAATTTCTGGGTGTTCATACGTATCCCAGGAGGATAAGAATCAATCCATACATAGTTCTAATACCACGTACTTTAATGTCATGCAATAAGGACGTGGGAGGATCGAACAATGGGATGGAAACGTGGTGAGATCATTACAACCCCATTATAAATGAGGCCAAAGAATTATAAAATAAATTGTGTGTGATCCTCTGAGGTAACTACCCCCAGGGGGTAGTCTACTAGAAGGATTTGGGGATAGACTCTAAGATGAAGCATTTGAGTATTCCAATGTATATAATGAGGAAGGGAATCAAGACAAACATAGTACATGAGATTTCATACAGTTTTTCATCTTGCAGAAAAGATGAAGGGAGATCATACATTATGGTTTAAGAGCTCAGACCATGCAGTTTATCAACATGTGGGATAGGTGATAGGTAGTTTATGTCCATCAGCCTAGACAGATCACACATTTGAACATCATGTGGTGAAGGTAGAATAGTTTAAGGTCATGTGGGACCATATACACTATCATGTCATGCAGGACTAGATACAATATATTGTCATGTGGGACAGGTTCCTTGTAGTTTTACATCCTTCAGCACAGATGAATCAAACATTTTAATGTCATGCATTAAATAAGTCATATTTTATGGTCAGGTCAGACCGGTTTACTCAAGAAAAGTATTAATTGAGAAATTTGGAATTGGTGGGAGGAGTTATACGCTCACCATCAATGGTAACTAGGGAGTATGTTCCATTGGGATAAACCTTGTGAATTATGTAAGGTCCTTCCCATTTGGTCTCCAATTTGGCTGGTTTCCTACCAAGTATCATTGGCATTCTTAGAGCCAACACCATGTAACCTTTCAAGAAAGAGAGGAAGTGAAATTCCTTTTTGAAAGCTCTGAATATCTTGTCCTGATGCCTTTCTAGATTGTGGAGGGAACAAATCCTATTCTCATTGAGCGCTTCATGTTCATCCAGAGGGATTTTGAATACCTTTTCTTGTTTCTATTGATTGTAGATAGCTGTGTGCAATGAAGGAAATTGAATCCTGATGGGAAAGACCATATTGTTCTATATATCAGGGAATATGGGGTCACCTGAGTGAAATTGTGAGTCTTCGTCTGATAATACCAGAGAGTATTGGGGAGTTTATCTGGCCAACACATCTTGTTCTGACCAACAATATTCTACAAAATGTTAGAGGGGGTTTTGTGAAACACCATTATCTTTCCAATTTCTTGCGCGTGATAGCATGAGGTATTGTTAGAATGTATTTTGTACTTGGAATACAACTGCTTTAGTTAGGCTGTATGGGAGTTGGTGTCATTATAGTTGAGGACGGTGTAATGGACTCTAAACCAGTATATGATATTGGAACTGAAACATTCAATGATAGAATGATCCTTGACCTACTGGAGAAGAACAACCTCTTGCCACTTGGAAAATAAATCCACAGTGGTCAAGATTGCACTAGAAAGCTATCGATGGAGGATAGGGTCCCATGACATTGAGTCCCCAAACCGTGAAGGGCCAAGAGTACATGGTAGTGTGGAGAGGCTATGGTGACCGATTGAAAAAATAAGCATGGATTTTTCCCACATGGAACCTCTTTGAAAACTCGATACGATCTTGGATAATGGAGGGCCAAAAATACCCCAACCTCTGGATCTAGTGAGAGTGTTTTGGCCCATTCTAATGATCCCCATAAGAACTGGTATTAACTTCCAACATGACATGAGAAATATCACCTCCCTGAATGCAACGGAGGCTAACCCCATCAAACCCACGTCTGTAGAGCATCTTCTTAAGTCCGAGACAACTTTAGTGGTTAAAATATATTGTGACACATCTAATTCACATGAACTTGGCTCGATGTTTCAGTGGATTTTCTTGCTTGAGATACTCTATAAAGGGTGTCCTCCAGTCAGGAGTCACATCCTGCACTATGATAGGGTAACCTGGGGGCCCAGACGTGGAGTCACTGATAGGGAGGTGGCTTACCTGGAGGTAATCATCATCTTCCAGAGTGGTGGGAGTGATGACTCCTTGGTGCGCCACATAAATAAATAAATCATTCTGGTTGGATTCTACAAGAGTTGCAGCCAAGCTTTTCAAGGTGTCGGTTCAACCATTCTGCGAACGAGGGATATGAGTAACCTCTAGATGAGATGGAAACTGGGCCATCAACTGGTGGGTATGTTTGAAAAGTGGTACGATCTCCATATTCCTCACTAAATATTCACCATTGATCTGTTTGATGACTAATTCGGTGTCCCCCTTTACATGTAAGTGGGTAACATAAATCCCAAGGGCCAGCTCGAGGCCGATAATAAGATCCTGATACTCTTCCTCATTATTGGTACAACCATCTAAAAATAGGAATGAATAATTCAGAACAGATTGTGCTAGAATGATAAAGAGGATACCTAAGTCAACTTGTTGAGTCTGGGGTCATTGAGTATTCTAATGGTTGGGAATTTTGATGCACCATAAAAGTGAATTTTTCAACATGTAATGACATGGTCAACTAAGAAGATTACCTTATCGATAAAATCGATATCCAGAGACTGGTCCGTGGGACTTGGATGGGCGGCAATGAAGTCTTTCAATGCCTATCACTTGATGGACTTCTAGGGGACAAACCTGATGTGGAACTACTGGAGGATCACTTACCACAGAGCTAGATAGATTGTCAACATTGGGAGGTTCAGAATGTACATCATAGGATCCTCTCGAAACACTAGATGTATCTTGTGATGCTGCAAGTAGTGTCACTATTTCACGCACTGTAAATACCAATACGAGGAAGATCTTCTCGATTGAGGAATATGTTTACTCGGTATCGAGGATTATGCGGCTGAGATATTACAAACTATTTTCAGTCCCTTTATTTTTTTTGAGAAGGGAACCGAAGGATAATTTGAGGGTGGTCACCTAAAGGACCAATGGCTTTCTAGAAACATGTGGCATCCTAACCAGAGGTTATAAAATGTACTGCTTGATTTCCTCGAAAGAAATATGAAACTACTCATCCCACTGATAAACAACACATTTCTTCATGAGTCTGGGAAATGGATTACACTTTCCAGCCGGATTTGCATTGAGTCGAATTATATAGGATAATTTTCCTTAAACATGAAGATCCCAGATGTTTCTCAGAGGAGACATCTTTTGGATGGCACTGATCATCTCCGAATTGATCTTGATGCCACTATATCTAAGAACTATGTCATGAAACATTTCAGAGGTGACCGTGAAGGCACATTTCAAGTTGTTCATCTTCAAATAGCAGGAACTGAGGAATCCAAACACTTTCTTGATATCTTTGATATAGTCCTAGTTCTGGAACGATTTGACCACCAGATCATCCATATAGAATTCCACCATTGTCCCGAGGATTGGATAAAATATGCAATGCATGCAACCCTAATAGGTGGAACCTCCATTCTTTAGACCAAAGGGCATGACCTGGTAACAGAAAGTACCATGTGGGGACCTACATGCTATATAATCTTCATCCTCAAGGGAAATTAAAATTTTGTTATACTTGTAATACCCATCCAGGAAGGAGAGACCCTGGAACCCCACAATGGAGTCAATCAAAAGTTCTGTTATGGGAAGGGGAAAATCATCATTTGGGCAGTGACGGTTGAGATCCTAAAAGTCAATGGAATCTCTAATTTGTCTATTCTTCCTCCTGATTGGCACAATGCTGGAAAAACATCTGGGGTAATGGACCTCCTTGATGAAGTTGGCTCTGGTGAGTTTATCAACATCAGCCTCAACCATGGAACCAAGATAAGGGTGCATCCTTCTGGGAGGTTGTTTGAACTCGCGATGATTGTCTAGAAGACTAAAGCGGTGGACGAATACATGAGGATCTAGACCTAGAATCTCAACATAAATCCAAAAAAATAAATCATGATGCTGCTTCAGGAAGTCCATGTATTTCTATTGCTCTTCAACATGAATAACAACACTGATCAATGTGGGATTTGGATCTGTCTCACTACTGAGGTTCACCTGTTCCAATTCATCAACCGTGGTGGAGACACCTTCTTTCAAAGAGGGAGGATCATCCTCCAAATCCTCTTAATCACTAATGGGGGAAGGATCCTCTGTGGGAGATGATTTCTCCGAGTCGACAGATCATGATGGGACACTAGTTCCACCTTGAGTGGCGATGGAAACTGCATTGGGGGACTCCTGTGCTATCAAAACCCTAGCGACGAAAGCGATCAACCCGATCCCATCTGGCCTTCGTCCTAAGGGGCCACACTTGAAAATATCAATGCAATAGTGTGTGTCTAATTTAGATGGTTTATCCCCACCCAAAGAAACAAGAATGTATAAATAATTGTCGTTTCCATGGGACAGACATACATATACATTATAAGAGTAGGGGGATCTAGGATCTCCCAGGCCTAATTTTTATAGGAATACAAGGTGATCATCCAATGTCCCATATGATTAGGAACATGATTCCCCCTCATTCTAGAGAAAACAAAGTAGCTCCCCAAATTCGGAGTTGTGGTCTCCAATCAATAGATCATGAAGATTTAGGAATCACCAATGTTTTCCCATGGGTCGGTTGCAGCCGTAGAGTGTCCAACCTCGTTATAATGGATCTTATTGTCTTTTCTATTCGAATAATCACCATCCAGATAGCAGTCATCAAAAGAGGAAAATGGAGACTCATCACTATGGATTACGCTCTCTTGGCCATTAAGGGAGTACTTAAGGAATTGGTGATACTATTAAGGCACCACCTCATGTGGATGAAGCCATGGACTACTCATAAATGGGTTTTAGGCAGTGACTTGTGAGACAACCATGAACTCTGTGCTGGCTACCAGACCACGGAACTAGGATTTCAGGTAGATCTTGTCGATTAGTGTCTGTTCCAACCTATTATAACCTTCAATTTTATGGTCATAGGGGCTCATTTCACCGTCAGACAACCCCATATTTTGGAGAGTTCTGTTCAACATAAGGTTGATCCAAGAGTCTGTTCCAACAAGACTGAGACGAACTTCCATGCCATTGAAGTGGCTAGTGTTGTACAATGGGTGTATATTCCCATGTATAGAAGAGACATCATCTTATCAGGAGAAATAGATTATGGATTCACATTCTTCGTGATTGGCTGCCTCATCATGGAAGGCTTCTGTTGCTTCTACCTCTATCCCTAACTGGAGGGGGCATCTTAAATCCTTGACAAGGGAGTCACAAATATCTACTGATAAATGAAGAACTTAAAGGATAAAGAGCCTCTCATGTATGTTGGAATGATGTTGAAGAAAATCACACATCCTTTTGAAGCATGAAATTATACTAAAAATAGGTCACTCTATAACAGGAGGAATGGAGGGCCCTTCCCACTGAACTGGTAGATGACTGGTGCTGAGTATGTCCCGCTGCTTCTTATTAAAAACTCATGGAGTGACTGCCAGATGAGAGATACATGAATTTGGTCTATCCGTAATAGAACGTGGCTAATTGCAACATGGTCGGGGTGACTCCTCCAGATAAATTAGCACAAACAGCTGTGAAGGCAGACCTAATGATACTAGATAAGAAGGTTGTGCATGCTGAGCTCTATGCTGGGTCTGTTGTCTGGTTTTGGTGGAATGCACAACCTGAATGGAAGTATTGACTAAGGTATTCTAATGACCCATATATCCACAGCTCCCTCGACGCTAGTGATAGGTTGGGACACTGTGAGGATCTGTCTGGCACTCCTAATTATCCAGAGTAATGTAGGGTTTTACCAGCTCCACGGTGTTAACTGAAGAGTACCATTGATCATCACTTGAAGAATCATCCACTACTAGATGGATCCTGGGGGTAATATCCATCTATAGAGGCAGGAAGTCACTGAGAGTATGAGATGATGACAACATCGGTGGAGGGATTTTTTTTACCTTGCTCCGCCGATGCATTCCACTTTTGGAAGAAAAAGGATTTGGCACTGATGCAGAAGTAGTGGTTGTAGGTGACACAATGACATCAAAAGACTTGGGTCGACTCAGATGTGCATGGATAATACCATGGGCATGAGTGACCATTTTATGGGATATCAAGTCATCATATTTTTTGGACCCTTTGTTAGGAACCTACTGCCACTCACCTTCATTGTCGCTATTGCTGTCGGGTTGTATGAATACACACGCTACATGTGCCAATGTTTGGCCTAACTTGACTATGTTTTTATCAACATTGTCTTGAAGATAGTCTTTGAACACATAACTCTACTTGAGGGTGTTCCCTAGGATCTCGTGATAGGGCCGGTAATTCGGGCGATTAGTGATATCCACTTCTTCAGGCCTACGACATTCCAACAACCTAGAATTCCCTATTCCAAGGTGCTTTGAAAATAACAGTGGACCTGAGACTCATTGAACGAGTAGGTCTAATTCCTTCTATCCGGGAAGGGGGAAATGAGAGAGTATCCTTGAAAAGGGGATAGAGGCGTATGCCAAAGAGGTGAAACCTACTTATCTCGCATGGGTGGTGGTGACGCCTTACATAGGTGCATCTGTCGGTTCTGGGGTGGTCGATGCTGGACTGGAGGCTGTGCCTGACGCGGCAGGCCTCAGCGAGGATGTGGAGGTGGCTCCACCGGAAAAATCTCCAGCTTACTAGGGGCCTTTATTTGGCCAACCACGGTGGGCTCGTCCATAGCGGCCCTTCTCACGGGAACTATAGGAGGCAAGAAAAATGCCTGTTTGGCCTAATGCAAGGCTTACTTTAGATGACAGGCCTTATCAGAGAAATCTCGTAACCCCCGGGGTAATTTTGGGTGATGAGAGAGGGGAAAAGTTCTATTTGGACAATCCCCACACACATTGTTAGCATCAATTCCAGAGTCAGCAACATATCCATGGAGTAGGTGAGGTCTTTCCACTGGGCGACAATGTACACGACACGCTCGTCAGTAATCTTCTTTCACTTGAAGAGGTCTACAATACTCGTCTTCCGGGTGATAGAGATGAACATGTAAAGAAATTTCCAACAAAGACCTTCTTAGCCAGCTACTGACCTAATGGGTAGTGGGATGTACTAGACCAATGCTTTCCCTTCCAATGTTTGTATGAAACTCGAGAGTTTAGTGGACACTTGTTGTGCGGGAGTCCCCAGCATGGTTCCACACCTTGAGATGATGTCGGCCAGATGCTGCAGTGGGTCACCCATCCCATTAAAGGGGGAGAAGGTGGGGATTATGAAATTTGAGGATGTTGGCATATCAATCACCCATGATGGATATAGCATACCGTCAGGCGGAATTTCCACCTGTCGAGTTTCCAAAGCCTCGATACAAGCAATGAGCGCCACCGGTGGACCATATGGGCGAGGATTCCTGTCTTGGCGGGGGTCCCTGGCCACTAGTGCGTTAGTAGGTTCTTCAACCTGATAAGAAGACCCTGCAGCTCGTGGGGTGGCCAGTAGGATGACCTGTGGGACCACTGTGGGAATGACCCATGGAGCAGCTGGAGGAACCTGAGTCGGGTCCCAAAGATTATCGCACTGCTCGGGTGGATTTGGTGATACATACTCTGCCCTCATTCCATATGCTCCGGCTTCAACCCAATCTATGTGGGCATGATGTTAGGGTCACCCGTAGGAAACTCACTGGGGGGGGAGTTGTACCTTCCCCTACTTCCCCAGTTGAGCATCACTGTAGTCTGGTCACTGCTCGACATCACGTTCGACAAGGAGGTCCACTACGGGAAAAATCGTGTTTTGCAACAGGTTATTTGCGTTGGGAATAAATATCGTTAGATATAGTTTGTCGAAAAGATTATTTGCGACAGGGACATCAACCCGTGGCAAATAATAATTTATTTGTGAGGGGAAAAGAGGAATCATCACAAATGATTTGGTGTGGTTTGCGCGCGAAACTGCGGGAAGAGTATTTTCTACAGGAGGGGGGGTGCCTCCCCGTCACAAATACCCGATGGCGGTAAATACTATTTGTGATTGGATGTGCCTCCATCACAAATACCCTTTTAATGGCTGACAATAATTAATGTGGTCGATGTAATTTTCAACAGAAGTCTCATCTCAAATAGTACCGTCACAAATAATCTAACCTATATATACCCCCATTCATTTATACTTTTTCGTTTATATTCCTACTTTCTTTCTCTGTCTCTCTAAAATAAAATTTTAGAGTTAAAAGTTCTCAGAGTTACTTTTTTTACTAACCGATTTTTACATCGTCAACACCTATAAGAGATCATGTTTAAAAGTATTTATGTTTTATTTAATTTAATATTTATTTAATTTTTTAATATAAATTTTAATTATTTTAAATTAGATGTAATTAAATTAGATCTAGATTTTTGTGTTATCAGTATTTATTTGAAGTGATAAATTGAAATTATTAGTCCGAATTATTAAAAATTAGTGGAAATTATGAATTATCAACGACAAGTAGTAATAAAAATAAATAACAAACAGTAATTAGTAATTAGTATCGGTAATTAGCAGTAACTAACATCGATTAATGCTAATTAGTAATAATTAGTGGTAATTAGTAATAATTTGGAATACATACTAACAATTTATACAAAAACAGTAATAAATACTAATAATTAATAATAAATACTAATAATTATTAATGATTAGTAATAATTACAAATAATTTGTAATAATTACTAAAAATTCGAAATAATTACTAATAAATAGTAATAATTAATAATAAATAGTAATAATTACTAATAATTAGTAAGAAATAGTTAAAATTAGTAAAAAATAGTAATAAATACTAATAATTGGTTACAAATAATAGCTGTCAGTAATAAATACTACTAATTTGTAATAATTGGAAATAATTAGTAATAATTACTAATAAGAACTAATAATTAGTAATAATTAGTAATAATAAATTATAATTAGTAATAATTAGTAATAAGACGTACTAAGTAGTATTAATTAGTAATAATTACTGACCATTAGTATTAATTAGTAATAAAAAGTAATTAATAGTATTAATTAGTAATAAATAGTAATAAAAAGTAATAAATTGTATTAATTTGTAAGAAATAATGATAATTAGAAATAAATACTAATAATTAGTAATATATAGAAATAATTAGTAAGAAATAGTAATGATTAGTAGAAAAATAGAAATAATTTATAGAAAATTGTAATAATTACTATTAATTAATAATAAATACTAATAGTTAGTAATAAATACTAATAAATAGTAATAAGTACAAATAATTAGTAAGAAATACTAATAATTGTCAATGAATACTAATAATTAGTAATGATTAGTAATAATTAGCCATAATTAGTAATAATTAGTAATACTTTGTAAGAAATACTAATAAATAGTAACAATTAACAATAATTACTAAGAATTAGCAATAATTGCTAATAATAAACAATAATTACTAATAATTAGAAATAAATAGTAATAATTAGCAATAAATAGTAATAATTAGCAATAAATAGTAATAACTCGTAGTACTTTGTAATAATTAGTAATATATACTAATAATTAGTATTAAATAGAAATAATTAGTAATAATTATTAATAATTTGTAATAATTAGGAATAATTAGGAATAATTAATAATAATTAGAAATACTTATTATTAATTAGAAATAATTACTATTAATTAGAAATAATTAATAATAATTAGCCATAATTAGTTATAATTAGCGATAATTAGAAATAAATAGCAACAATTACTATTAATTAGAAGTAATAACTAATAATTAGGTATAATTACTAATAATTATCAACAATTAGTAACAATTAACAATAATGAGTAATAGTAATGGATACTTAAGGATAATTAGAAATAATCGGTAGTAATTATCAATAAATAGCAATAATTTGTAATAATTAGTAATAATTAAAAATAATTAGAAATAATTCGTAATAATTAGGATTTATTAGTAAAAATTAGTAAAAATTAGTAATAAATACTAATAAATATTAATTAATAGTAATAACTAGTAATAAATAGTAATAAATATTAATTATTAGTAATTATTTGTAATTATTAGTAATTACTAGTAATAAATAGTCATATTGGGAAATAATTGTTAATAATTAGTAATAATTAGAAATAATTTGTAATAATTGTAATTATTATAATAAGTAGGAATAATTAGGATTAAATTGTAATTATTTGTAAAAACTATTAATAATTTGTAACAATTAGAAATAATTAGTAATAAATTGAAAAAATTTGTAACAAATTGTTATATTTAGTGATAAATAGGGATAATTTTAATAAATTATAAGTATTTGGCAAAATTTTTAGTGGATTGGTGGCACTGCTTTTTCTCGGTGACTCTTCTCCTTTCAACACTCATCGACTAAAAGCATTATGTAACATCTGCTCCTATGTATGCATATCCAATATCACATGAACGAGATTGGATATTCATTCATAAGACCACATTTTTCATAAATTTTTCAGGCCCCTAATAGTTGGAAGAAGATGATTCACCGATGAAAAGGGGGATCTTTTGTCCAATGGCTCGATTACTTGCATATTTCTCACACTGAAATCACAATGAAGATTCAGGTTGGAGGTATGCATATGAATTCTCATATGCATGGGAATGGATATGAATATCTCTGAGAAGATTATTCATTGTTATTTTAGTAAGAGAAAGTTGGATGTAAATTAGTAGTAAGAAAAAAGAGTATCCTCCAATCTAGTGGAAATTATGTCACCTGTAATTAAGGGTAATTAGTAAGAAGTAGTTGTAATTATTTATCTTATCTATTTTGTATAGTGTTTTTCTTATATCAACATATTCAAAAATGTAATGGACCGGACCTCTCCGGCCCATTCCATTGTCAAAAAGAAGGCCACGAAGTGTTCTGGAGGGTAAAATGGACTTTTCCCAAACTTTCCAAAATTTTGAAACTACACGCCGTGTAGTTTGAGTACACGGCATGTACCCCCTCGCCGGGTATACCCCATGTTGAAGGTCGTTTCCATGCCATGTGAAATAAGTGGGTACACGCCGTGTGTCCATACTACACGCTGTGTACCACCTTGTCGGGTATACCCTGTGTTGAAGGTTGTGTCCTTGCTGTGTGAAATAATGGGTGCATGCCGTGTGTCCAGTTCTACACACCGTGTAGTCCTTCCCCACGTACACGTTGCCAGTAAATGGCTATGTGCCCTGTTGGAGCCATGTCTTTGCCATGTGCAATAAATGGGTACACACCGTGTAGTCCCTCCCCGCGTATGCGTTACCCTCAAACCGTGTGTTGACCAGTCAATGGCCGCGAAGCCGTGTTGGAAGCCACGTGGAGACCGTGTGAAATAACCGAGTACACGCCATGTACCATAAATTACATACCGTGTACTTTTTCTTTTCTCACCTATAAAATGAGGGGTCCCCTCCTCCTTTCCAACTCACTCCTCTCCTCCCCTTTCCTCTGAGCAGAGCTCTCCCAAGAGACTCGAAGGCTCCTTTTCTTCCATAACTTCTTCGTCCGAGCTCTGATTTACGATCCGTCAGCGGCCATGGGATCATAACGACGAGGAGTAACTTCTGATCTTAGATCCGTTGTCTTTCCTTCAGACTTTACTTTCCGAATTCCACCCAAGGAGGTTTTTTTGGGACCCGACAGAAGTGACGGACGCCGACAGACGTCTTTTAAAGTTGATCCGGGGGAGCGTTGTGATCAAAACCTGTTGAAGTAGGGATCTTACCTTCGTCTCTCTAATTTTTGCATCATGAGGGGTGGGAATTCTCTTGTTTACGTGATACACTTTTGAACCGGTTTAATAAATATAATAACTGGATTATATAACGGGGTTGGGAAGTTTGTGATTGCTGTTACTTTATATCCTGTGGTATTATGTTGTGAATTGAATGAGCTTCTTCCTACTGAAAATCATGGTCATTGGGGGCCATTTCTTACGAAATTAAATGTTTCCCTCTCCTTCTGGATTTTCTTATGGATGGAAACTTTGTGGAATATGGAATTGGTTAATCACGTAAAGTTGGCTGCTTAAAATCTGGAACCCTTGTGTGATCACCCTAGTTAAACAAAATGGAATAATGAACATGTGGGTGTTGTCTTGGCTACGTGGCATGTGATGGGGGTGTTTTGTGGGTTGATGTGAATAGGGTGAGCATCGGGGCTGCAATTGGCTTGGTTGTGAGTTGGTGTAAATGTTATGTTGGTGATGGGCCGCGGGGCTACGATAAATGGTATTAAAGGGACAATGATGTACGAGTTTCGGTGTGATTGTGGTTATGGTGGTTGGAAGCGGGGCTGCAGGGATGGGTTTGAATGTGAATGGGCTATGGGTTGTGAATAATAAATAAAAGTGGAAGAGTTAATTAATTGTGGGGCGTGGTAATGAAACGTGATTAATAATCAATGGGTTGGTTGGTTGATAAGATGGACTTGGTTGTGTTGCTTGTGTTTTCCTAACTTGATTTTTGGATGGCAGAGATATGTTTTACGAACGATTGATGTGGTTGGTTGTGGATAGTTTCCCAGTAGTTAAGGAACTAAATAAACTAATTCTACTGAAACATGAAAACCTAAATGGGGTTGGGGTTGGTTGTTGTATGCATGCTTCGTAATAGAAGTGCCGAGGCACATGCTCAGTTTCTCTGATTAGAAGCCATATGTTGGGCTGAGTGTTTGGTATATATATATATATATATATATATATATATCTGTATCTTTTGTGTTTTATCGCACCCCACCCATATTGAGCACTTAGTGCCGAACACTCCCATTTCATGGGAGAGGGTGTTTTTTCCTTAGTTACTAGCTCCTTCCTGCTACTTCTCCCCTAGGCTGTGATGGCTTGAGGTGACCTTACACCTAAGACTCTTCGGGTAGGTTTTGATTGGGGTGGTTTTAGCCCAAGACTCTTTGGGAAGGTTCTACTGTTTCCTAAGAATCTTCGGGATGAGGCCCAGGTGTGTGCGAGCGGGATACATGGTTGTGAGGCCCAGGTGTGTGCGGGCGGGATACGAGGTTGTGAGGCTCAGGTGTGTGCGGGCGGGATACATGGTTGTGAGGCCCAGGTGTGTGCGGGCGGGATACCTGGTTGTGAGGCCCAGGTGTGTGTGGGCGGGATACGTGGTTGTGAGGCCCAGGTGTGTGTGGGCGTGATACGTGGTTGTGAGGCCTAGGTGTGTGCGGGCGGGGAGAGTGTGGCAGCGTCAGGACGTTCACCGTTAGGAAGATAAGATAACTAAAGGGAAATGGTGCGGGGTACCCAATAATCTTGTTCTTATATACTACTAACTGTTGTGATTGTGTTTTTGGTGAGTGTGGCTGGTGAGGTTGGGTGGATAGAATTACTTTCTAGGTTTCTTCTGTTGTTATCACGGGACATTAGGATATATCCCCACTTGTGCATGAGAGCTTTAGGATTCCCTACTGAGTATACTTGTATGCTCACCCTATGTTTACTTTCAGGTTTCCAGGAGGACTACCAGGGCCATGCGGGACCCTACTAGTCGGACAGTTGGATTTGTTGCAGTTGTTGTACTCTTGTTTTCTTTTGGTATTGTACTTTTGAGCTTTCTTTTACTTGTACCTTATTATAAATTGTTTAAACATGCATGTGATCTTGGTTTGGGTTTATTTCTATACATTTTTTCTTTTCCTTTTTGGTGGTTGACTTATCATATTTCCCGATCTTAAAATAATAAAAGGGTAATTCCTCCCATATTTGTGAAAAAATCATACCCTTGGTGCTAGTCGCCAACCAGGGGCCTACTGGAGGCGGGACTCGGGGGGTCATTATCTCCCTTTCACCATTGTCAGCTCAGGAGGGGAATGTTTGGTGGGAGGGGGTCGTAAAAGAATGGTATCAGAGGTGATGGTTGAGAGATAGGATGGAGTCTCGAGTTAGGCATAGTGAAGATTGCATGGGATGGTAGGGCGATAATGTTAGTTAATCTTGGTGTGTGACATAGGCCAGGGAAGACCGGCTAGGACACGAGATTTTAGCCCCTCCCCCCCCCCCCCCCCCCCCGTGATCCGATGCAAGGACTCTGAGCCTACTGATCGACCAAGTGAGACTACATTGATTGCAGAGTAGAGACCCTAGGGATGATACATGCATCATCATGATTGTGTTTTACTTGATTTGGGTGTTCTGGGAAAGAAATTTAAATAAAATGATAAAATAAAACCTTGAGTTTTTCCTTAATACTTGGGCTTAGGCGATCCTTGTTTACCGTACAGCTATGGCACCTGGACGTCATCCCCGGGTGGCTCAGACGGCCGAGACCCAGCAGATTCAGGTAGTCGATCAGTTGAGGATTGACTGAGAGGAGGAAGATAGCCAGTTGCAGAAGACTCTCCGATCTTTTATGTGGAAGACCGTCAAGAATTACGAGGGTAGTACTTCGGATACGGAGACAGAGGGGTGGCTTGAGGATCTAGGGATCGCTTTTACCTTGATCCATGCTCCAAGGGAGTACTGGGTTCCCCTAGCAGTCAGTCAGCTAAGAGGCGAGGCACGACAGTGGTGGATGCTCTACCTCGAAGAGAGGATAGAGGCAGAGGTTCCATGGGCTGACTTTGAGAAGGAATTCCGAGAGTAATTCCTTTCTTCCATGATCAAGGCGGAGAAGCGGCAAGAGTTACTCTCCCTTTAGCAGGGGAGTATGTCAGTACGAGAGTTGGGGATCAAGTTCAAGGATCTCCTACGCTTTTCTCCGGATCTCTTTCTAGATGAGGAGTCTCGGATGAGACGTTTGGAGGAGGCGCTTCATCCTTTGTTCCAGTATGTTGTCACCCCCTTCACCCTTCCGACGTACTTGGCGGTACAGAAGAAGGCAGAGGTTGTAGAGAGGATGCACTCGGTGAGAGGTGCACCACGAGAGGGGATCCAGCTGGGCTCGTCAAATGGGAAAGCAGTCAGCAGCAGGTCTCCTGTGACAGGACCTTCCAGGTTCAGGCCAGTGGGGAGCAGGCCCCAGTAGTTCCAGTTCAGATCTTCAGGTCCTCGTCCCTTTTTCACGAGCCCAGGACCAAAGTGTTTTTCTTGTGGAGGTTTAGGGCATGTTCAGATTCAGTGCCCGACCCAAGATCAGTACGGTGGAGGTGGGCATGTTCAGTGCCCACCTCAGCAGCACCAGTTGCCGGTGAGGCCCTTCCAGCAGCAGCAGGACCATGCTCCTCCGAGGGTAGACTTTGTGGGAGGAGGCCGACCTCAGGGTTCTCCTTAGGGACCTCGACCAGGGCATGGTCGGGGAGGTGGAAAACGTCAGAGAGGCAGAGGAGATGGGCGTGGACAGTTGCACGCAGCAGAGTTGACAGCTCCAGCCGGACCAGAGGTGGTGCGAGGTACGATTTGTTTGTTCAGCACTCTTGTTTCTGCTTTGTTCGATTCAGGAGCTTCGCACTCCTTTGTTGCACCTGGTCTAGCCCATGATTTGGGACTAGATGTAGAGATACTTTCTGTACCATTGGTGCTGAGTACTCTAGTTGGAGGCCAGACCAGTGTATCTTGTGTTTTCCGGAGATGTGGGTTGACATTGGGACCACATCGATCTATTGGGGACCTTCTTCTGTTACAGATGCAGCCATACGATGTCAGCCTAGGCATCGACTGGTTGTTTTCTGTTAGTTCCGTTATCGAATTCTTCTGGAGAAGAGTTGTGTTCTCCGACGTGGAGGGGCATCATGTGACTTTTTTTGGCGATAGGAGCTATCAGGTGGGAAGCCGGCATGTGAAGCCTCTCCTTTCCTTGTTAGCCGGGTTATCAGTGGTTCCAGCTGATACAGAGATGATGGATGCCCCAGAGGTTGTTGGGGAGTTCCTCGATGTTTTTCCTGAGGAGGTTATGACTCTACCCCCCCGACGTGACGTTGAGTTTGGGATAGACTTATAGCCTGGTGCCCATCCGATTTCGATGGCCCCTTATCGGATGGCACCTTCGGAGTTGCGGGAGTTGCAGATTCAGATTGACGATCTGATGGAGAAGGGTTTTGTTCGACCTAGAGTATCGCCATGGGGTGCTTCAGTTTTGTTCGTGAAGAAGGAAGATGGTGGTCTCAGGGTATGCATAGACTACCTAAGGTTGAACCAGGTAACGGTCAAGAACCATTACCCCATTCCAAGGATAGATGATCTGTTCGACCAACTGAGGGGAGGAGATTGGTTTTCCAAGATTGATCTACGATCTGGATATCATCAGCTGAGGGTAAAGGACAATGACATCTCGAAGACGACTTTTAGGTGAAGGTATGGGCACTTAGAGTTTGTAGGGATGCCATTTGGAGTTACGAATGCACCAGATGTGTTCATGGGACTTATAAACTTTGTCTTCCGAGAGTTTATGGACTGGTTCATCGTTGTGTTTATCGATGACATCCTGATCTACTCAAGATCAGAGGAGGAGCATGTTTACCATCTCAGGGCAGTCTTGGAAGTCCTTCGACACCACCAGATTTATGGGAAATTGTCTAAGTGTAAGTTCTTAACGCAATAAGTACACTTCCTTGGGAACGTGGTGTCTTAGAATAGAGTGTCGGTGGACCCGTCGAAGGTGGAGGCAGTTGTTTCTTGGGCAACACCCAAGAGAGTGGCAGAAGTTCGTAGTTTCCTGGGGTTGGCTGGTTAATATCGGAGGTTTGTTTCGGACTTCGCTCAAGTTTATTCTCCATTGACATCTTTGACTAGGAAGAACCAGGTCTTCCTATAGAGTGAGCAGTGCCAGATGGCTTTCGACTACCTGAAGGATAAGTTGCTCAGTGCTCCCGTACTCAGGTTTCCAGAGGAAGGGTTGTTGTATGAGGTGTTTTGTGATGCTTCTGGCCTTGGTCTGGGGTGCATGCTGATGTAAAAGAAGGGAGTGATCTGTTATGGGTCTAGGTAGTTACACTCTCATGAGCGTAACTATGCCACCCATGACCTAGAGCTTGCAGTAGTAGTGTTCGCACTGAAGTTGTGGAGACATTACCTTTTTGGGGAGCACTTTTTGGTCTTCTTAGATCACAAGAGCCTGTGTTATATCTTTTCCCAGTGTGACCTGAACCTGTGGCAGCGGAGATGGGTCGAGTTTCTCCAAGACTATGACTTTGAGATCTCTTACACTGAAGGTAAGGGCAACGTTGTAGCTGATGCCCTGAGCAGGAAGTCAGATAAGGAAGTAGTTTGAGAATCTGTTGATGCTTGGAAAGCGATGGGAGAGTTGGCCGCCTTGCACTTGGATGTCAGGGTAGAAGGTGTTAGAGGTGGTTTTTTTCAGATGATGGTGCAGTCCTCCTTGTTGCAGAAGGTGGAAGAGTCTCAGTAGGGGGACTCTGAGGCAGAAGTGATGCGGGATCGTGTCGATCAGGGGAACGCTCTAGAAGTATGGTCAGAGGACAGCCGACATCGGATGCTTTTCCATGGAAGGTTGTTTGTCCCGGAGACAATGCGTGAGGTATTTCTCCGTGAGTTCTATAGCTCATCCTTAGCAGTACATCCAGGAGTTTCAAAAATGTACCAAGGCCTGAGGGAACAGTTTTGGTGGCCCGGGGTGAGACAGGTAGTAGCAGAGTTTGCGGCTAAATGCCTAGTGTGTCAGCAAGTGAAGGCTTAACATCGTGTTCCCAATGGTTTGTTGCATCCTTTAGATGTCCCCGAGTGGAAGTGGGATGACATCTCAATGGACTTCATCACAAGACTACCCAGAGCTCAGGGTGTTTAGGATGCTATCTGGTTAGTGGTGGATCGACTGACAAAATCATCTCACTTCTTAGAAATTAAAGAGTCATGCCCGGTGAGTACCTTAACACAGAGGTACGTAGACGAGGTGTTGCGTTTGCATGGAGTCCCGAATACTATCATCTTAGATCGGGATACTCGGTTTACCTCATGAGTATGGAGGGGGTTACAACATGATTTTGGCACCCAGCTACACCTTAGCACTGCTTTCCACCCCCAGGCCGATGGGCAGATAGAGCAGACTATCCAGACGTTGGAGGACATGCTGCGAGCATGCGTTCTGGATTTCGGAGGATCATGGGTACGAAACTTGCCTTTAGTAGAGTTTTCCTACAAAAACAGCTTCCACTCTACTATTGTCATGGCACCGTTTGAGGATTTGTATGGAAGGTCATGTCGTTCACCCATTTTCTAGGCAGAGGTTGGTGAGACAGGTGCTCTTGGGCCAGAGGTAGTGCAGAGCACCACAGAGAAAGTCCATCTTGTACATGAGAGGATGAAAGCGGCTCAGGACCGACAGAAGTCTTATGTTGATCGTCAGAGGAGGCCCTTGGAGTTCGAGGTGGGAGATCATGTGTTCTTGAAGGTTTCCCCTTGACGGGGGCAGCGGAGGTTTGGGAAAGGGAGCAAGCTCTCACCTAGGTTCATTGGACCTTTTGAGGTGCTTAGGCGAGTCAGAGAGGTGGCATATCAGCTGGCCCTTCCACCTCAGTTGGAGAAGGTTCATGACGTCTTCCACGTCTCCCAGCTTCGTCGGTACTTACACGATGACTCCCACGTTATCGACTGGGGAGAGTTAGATATGGGAGATGACTTGACCTTCAAGGAACGACCAGTCAGAATCGAGGATCGTAAGGAGAAGTTTCTCCGTGGACGAACCATTCCATTGGTTCGTGTGTTGTGGAGGCATGGCGGCCTTGAGGAGAACACTTGGGAGTGGGAGGTCCAGATGCATGCTCAGTACCCAGAGTTGTTTTGACTTGTGTTTTCCTTGTTCTTCGGAGCTTTGTGTTGATATTGTACTATGTACCTTTGATATATGGAATGCTTGGCTTGTAAGTTGTGAGACCTTTTGTTTCCTTGTCCCTGGTAATGTGTAACATGACCGGATGTGTGGGGAAAGGGAAAACCTGATCCTTAATCGAGACACATTAATGCAGATGCAATTGAACCTGTGCGGGCGAGTCAGTGCCACCTAAAGCGGATAATATCTCGACATAGAAGAAGTAATTTTCCCCAAACCATGTGTTCGGGAAATGTGTGGGTTGTACGGTGTTAGGGGCAGTGTAAGTTAGAAAATACTAATGTATGAAAGTGGGAATACCCAATTCTTAATCGAGACGCATTAATAAGGATGCGATTAAACCCATGCGGGTGAGTCAGGGCCGCCTAAAGCGGATAATATATCGACATAGGATAAGGAATTCCTAACACATATGATTAGGGTTGTTGGTTGGGTTCCTGTTATAACAAGAACCCTAAGAGGTATCTTATTGGGTTCCTCTGGGTTGGTTTTTGAATTCTCGGGGACGAGAATGTTTTAAGAGGTATCTGATGTAATGGCCCGGACCTCTCCGGCCCATTCCATTGTCAAAAAGAAGGCCAAAAAGTGTTCTGGAGGGTAAAATGGACTTTTCCCACACTTTCTAGAATTTTGAAACTACACGCCGTGTAGTGTGAGTACATGCCGTGTACCCCCTCGCCGGGTATACCCCGTGTTGAAGGCCGTGTCCTTGCCGTGTGAAATAAGTGGGTACACTCCGTGTGTCCATACTACATGCCGTGTACCACCTTGCTGGGTATACCCCGTATTGAAGGTCGTGTCCTTGCTGTGTGAAATAATGGGTGCACGCTGTGTTTCCAGTTCTACACGCCGTGTAGTCCTTCCCCGTGTACGCGTTGCCAGTAAATGGCCGTGTGCCGTGTGGGAGCCGTTTACTTGCCGTGTGCAATAAATGGGTACATGCTGTGTGTCTAAACTACACGCCGTGTAGTACCTCCCCGCGTATGCGTTACCCTCAAACTATGTGTTGACCAGTCAACGGCCGCAGAGCCGTGTTGGAAGCCGCGCGGAGACCATGTGAAATAACCAAGTACACGCCATGTACCATAAAGTACACGTTGTGTACTTTTTCTTTTCTCACCTATAAAAGGAGGGGTCCCCCCTCCTTTCCGACTCACACCTCTCCTCCCCTTTCCTCTAAGAAGAGCTCTCCCAAGAGGCTCGAAGGCTCCTTTTGTTCCATAACCTCTTCGTCCGAGCACCGATTTATGATCCGTCAGTGGCCACATGATCGTAATGACGAAGCAGAACTTCCGATCTTGGATCCGTTGTCTTTACAACGGCCTTTCCTTTCCGAATTCCACCCGAGGAGGTTTTTCCGGGACCTGACAGAAGTGACGGACGCCGACGGATGTCTTCTAAAGTTGATCCGGGGGAGCATTGTGATCATAACCTGTTGAATTAGGGATCTTACCATTGTCTCTCTAATTTGTGCATCATGCAGGGTGGGTGTTCTCTTGTTTATGTGATATAATTTTGTACCAGTTTAATAAAGATAATAACTGGCTTATATAACGGGGTTGGGAAGTTTGTGATTGCTGTTACTTTATATCCTATGGTATTATGTTGTGAATTAAATGACCTTCTGCCTACTGAAAATCATGGTCATTGGGGACCTTTTCTTATGTAATTAAATGTTTCCATCTCCTTCTGTATTTTCTTATGGATGGAAACTTTGTGGAATATGGAATTGGTTAATCACGTAAAGTTGGCTGCTTAAAATCTGGAACCCTTGTGTGATCACCCCGGTTAAACCAAATGGAATAATGAACATGTGGGTGTTGGCTTGGTTACGTGGAATGTGATGGGGGTGTTTTGTGGGTTGATGTGAATATGGTGAGTAGTGGGGCTGCAGTTGGCTTGGTTACGAGTTGGTGTAAATTTTATGTTGGTGATGGGAAATGAGGCTGTGATAAATGGTATTAAAGGGACAATGATGTACGAGTTTTAGTGGGATTGTGGTTATGGTGGTTGGCATCGGGGCTGCAGGGATGGGTTTGAATGTGAATGGGCTATGGGTTGTGAATAATAAATAAAAGTGGAAGAGTAAATGAATGGTGGGGTGTGGTAGTGAAACGGGATTAATAATAAATGGGTTGGTTGGTTGATAAGAAGGACTTGGTTGTGTTGCTTGTGTTTTCCTAACTTGTTTTGTGGATGGTAGGGATGTGTTTTACGAATGATTGATGTGGTTGGTTGTGGATAGTTGCCCAGTAGTTAAGGAACTAAATAAAATAATTCTGCTGAAATGTGAAAACCTAAATGGGGTTGGGGTTGGTTGTTGTATGCATGCTTTGTAGTAGCAGTGCCGAGGCACATGCTCAGTTTCTCTAATTATAAGCCATAGGTTGGGCTGAGCGTTTGGTATATATATATATATCTGTATCTTTTGTGTTTTATTGCACCCCACCCATGTTGAGCACTTAGTGATGAACACTCCCATTTCATGGGAGAGGGTGTTTTCCCTTAGTTACTAGCTCCTTCCTGCTCCTTCCCCCTAGGATGTGATGGCTTGAGGTGACCTTACACCTAAGACTCTTCGGGTAGTTTTCGATTGGGGTGGTTTTAGCCCAAGACTCTTTGGGCAGGTTCTATTGTTTCCTAAGAATATTCGGGATGAGGCCCATGTGTGTGTGGGTGGGATACGTGGTTGTGAGGCTCAGGTGTGTGCGGGCTGGATATGTGGTTGTGAGGCCCATGTGTGTGCGGGCGGGATACGTGGCTATGAGGCCCAGGTGTGTGCGGGCGGGGAGAGTGTGGCAGCGTCAGGACATTCGTTGTTAAGAAGAGAAGCTAACTAATGGGAAATGGTGCGGGGTACCTAATACTCTTGTTCTTATATACTACTACCTGTTGTGATTGTGTTTTTGGTGAGTGTGGATGGTGAGGTTGGGTGGATAGAATTCCTTGCTAGGTTTCTTCTGTTATTCTCACAGGACATTAGGATATCTCCCCACTTGTTAATGAGAGATTTAGGTTTCCCTACTTAGTATACTTGTATGCTCACCCTACGTTTACTTTCAGGTTTCCAGGAGGACTACCAGGGCCGTGCGGGACCCTACTAGTTGGACAGTTGGAGTTGTTGCAGTAGCTGTACTCTTGTTTTCTTTTGGTATTATACATTTGAGCTTTCTTTTACTTGTACCTTGCTATAAATTGTTTAAACATGCATGTGGGCTTGGTTTAGGTTTATTTATATACACTTTTTCTTTTCCTTTTTGGTGGTTGACTTGTCCTATTTCCCGATCTTAAAATAATAAAAGGGTAATGCCTCCCATATTTGTGAAAACTCATACCCTTGGTGCTAGTCGCCAACCCGGGGCCTACTGGAGGTGGGACTCAGGGGTCATTATCTCCCTTTCACCATTGTCAGCTCAGGAGGGTCATCGTTGGTGGGAGGGGGTCGTGGAAAAAAATTGTAATGATTTCTTATTTTTTAGAAAAATCTGGAACGAGGAAGTCAAAAATAGTCATTAATAGATGATCATGTTCGGATAAATCAGTACAGAAATCCAAACGGTTCTGGTTAAAATCCTGTATATATTGAGGGTGTTGAATCTTTCTTATCATATGCATCATCAAGACTAGAATTTGTATTAGAACGAAAAGTTAAGTGTCCTTGTAAAAATGTGTGCATTTAGAATGTTAGAAACATTTGAAAACATTGGGTGATATCTCTTGAATTTTGGTTTTCAACTAGATTATGTTTTTTGGTATCCACAAGGTGAACGTAGATCTAGTGATGATACTAATGATTAGATTCCAGATCCATCATGGTTTAAAATTTAAGTGCATCATGTTGTAGGTATATATGTTCAACAAACTAAAACTCAGGACGATATTGATTTAGCTCTTGAGTTGGCACCATCTGAATTTTATGAGTGGTTGAGGTTTGTTGAGGGTGCATTATACCACTGTAGAAATAAAAAAATATAAGCAGTTGAAAAACTTATTTCTATTAAATTAGATATTCGAATGTCAAAAAATGTTTTGATCTGATATTTTCTCTAGTTAAAAAACTGTTACCTAAAGGAAATGTGTGGCCTAAAAATTACCATGACAGCAAGAGACTGGTTCGTAATATTGTACATAGTTATTAAAAGATTAATTCACATTCAAATGATTGAATCTTATATTATGGTAAAAATTAGTCTTTAGATAGATGTCCCACATGTTGAAAATCGAGGTATAAAGAAGCTCAACCGAGGAAGTCTTGATTGATTCTAGAAAAAATGTTGAGATATATCCCTCTTACACCCAGGTTGAAAAGTTTATTTACGTCTCAGAAGAGAGTGACAATAATTTCAGGCACAAAACCAATATTTCATCTGGTAAAAGCTTGAATCCACCATCTGATGGTGATTTCAGGAAACATTTTCACTGAGTTCATCTGTTTTTGGCTTTTGATACTTGGAACGTGCTATTGGGTCTTTCTACTGATGGTTTCAGTCCGTTTTGTCCTTATGGTAGTTAGTATTCATGTTGTCCTGTCTTTATAACTCCGTACAATATTTCTCTATGGTTGTTGATGGAAGATCCTTATATCTTTTTTTTCCTTATTAATCCCAGGACATCCGATAAATAATATTGATGTTTATTTGAAACCATTGATTGATGATTTAAATTCATTTTGGAGTAATGGTGTTATTCAATATGATGTTGTTGCAGAATAAAATTCCCTCCTAAATGATACATTAATGTTGACAATTAGTGACTTCCCAGTACATGGAATGTTATCTAGCTTGAGAACACGTGGTCTGAAATCATGTCCTTAATGTTTGAGAAATAACAAATCATTTATTCTTGTCAATGGTAAAAAACATTCTATTTTGACTATCATCTCAGATTTCATCCAACTAATCATCAATTTCAGGGAAAAAATCTCATTTTAGAAAAGTCACAATTGAAAGGGAGAGACCTCCAAAAATGATCTTAGTTACAGAGTTAAAATCGATTGTATTCTCACTACCTCCCATCACATTTGGGCTAAAAATAAAGCCACTGAAAATTCATGGCTTTGGGAATGAACACAATTGGATAAAACAAAGCATTTTTTTGTATCGTCCATATTGGTCTCGTTTTTTTGTCAGAAAAATGTTGGATTTCATGCATATTGAGACTAACTATTTTGATAATTAATTTGATACCCTTTTTGATACACCTAGTTGGACCAAAGATAATATAATGGCCCGATTATATCTTGCCCAAAGTTGAGGGAGACTAGAACTTGAACTATTGGAAGATGTCAGATCATAGTTGTTAATGAAGACAAAAGAATACCATGATATCATTAATAAATACCACTACAAAATCATCGAGATATTCCTTGAAAACATTGTTCATTATATCCATGAAGACATAGGGTGCATTAGTCAATCCAAAAGGTATTACTGTAAACTCATAATGCCTGTACCTAGTTTGAAATGCTGTCTTTGGAATGTCTCCCTTCTTTACTCACAACTGATGGTATCCAGATCAAAGTTAAATCTTTGTAAAGTATTGAGCTCCATGCAGTTTTTTCAAATAAATTATCAATACGAGGTAGGGGATAGTTGTTATTTAATGTTATAGCATTGATCTCCCTGTAGTCGATACATAAACTCATAGATCCATCTTTCTTCTTAACAAAAAGGACAGGGGCTCCCCATGGAGAAACACTAGGGAGAATAAATCACTTATTACTCAATTCCTCAAGTTGTTTTTTTTGTTCCACTAATTCCACAGTGGCCATTCTATAAGGGATCTTCGATATGGGCCTTGATCCAGGAATTAAATCAATGGGAGACTCAGTTTCTCGTACTGGTGGATGTCCAGGTAAATATTTTGGAAACACATCAAAATATTCTTTCAAAATAGGTGTATCCTCTATTTGAACATTCCTTCCCTCACCCAAAATTATTTTTTTATATTCCTCCCCAATAATTGAATTATGTTGAGCTATTGAGGTTGGATCTAGATACGAACCAAGTGGTGATGATTATTATCTAAAGATAAGGTGGTATTTATCATCATCATCAAAAATTGTAACCTCCTTCTTTTTAAAATAAATATTCGAATCGTGGTCCGAAAGCCAATCCATACTGAAGATTATATCAAATTCAATCTGTGGATATAATGATGAGATCAGCAGATAATGAACATTTATATTCTCTAATGGGGACTGATTCACAAAACATTGTTGCAATGATGATTCCTTTAGGAGTTTTTACTTATAACTCCCTTGTTAAATCAAATTAGAAATATCTAATTTTCGTAGCGAACTGGGAATATATGAGACAATGCGATGATCCAGAATCAAATAAAGCATTGGCTAAACATGAGGAAACCATTATATTACCTCCCACCACGTCTTTTGGAGCTTCAACCTCAACAGTTGTGATAGCATAAGCTTGGACATGATCCCTTGGCCTTTTCTGAGGTATGTTCCCATGAATGTTAGGACATTCATTCACATAATTTCCCATCTCCCTGCAATTGTAGCATTGAACCTCGATAGCTTCTTTTATCTCCTTGCAATCACGAGCTTAGTGGCCTTTTTCACCACAATTTTTACAGACTCCCATTCCCTTCAAGCAAGTACTAGGGTGTTTCTTCCCACAGTTATGGCAGGATAGATATTCAAAATTTCCCTTCTTCCCCTTATTTCCATTTCTAGAGTGTTCAACATATATCTTCTTCTCTTTCTATACTTTAAAGTCGTAATACGTAGATAATTCTTTTTCTATCTTGATAGCACATGAGACAATATATTCATATGATGAGAAGGATTATGAGACTAATACTCGAAGGAGAAATGGTTTTAACCCATCAAAGAAACGATCAATCTTACTTCTTGGGTTATGTATATAATCTGCAGCATGCCTTGCTAAACTTGTAAAGTTAGACTCATACTTTGCAACATTCTCATCCTCATTTTTCCTAAGAATCAGAAATTGTCCTTCCATATCCGCTCGATGGTCATGTGGAATGTTTTTTTCTATGAAAATATCTTTAAACTCCCTCTCTTCCATATTTTATATTTCAACATCTTTCGTCGTGTTTTGAATCAATGACCACCATTGATCAGCATCTCCAGTGAGGTGGTAAACTGCCATGACATATTTTTCCCATTCGCTAATCCCCAAGGCATGGAATATTTTCTCTAAGGAATTTATCCATTTCTAAGATACTAGTGGATTTGTACCCCCATAGAATTTTGGTTGTTTTTGCCTCATGAAGCGATCTAACATTGATCCTCCACGCTGTGGATCTGGGTGATCCATACGGGTAAGGTTATTAATGATAACCTGAGTGAGTTTCCCAGTATGGTGATAAGCTGATCAGCACCAGTTGTATCACCAGCTCCACTATAATTATCTTGAGAAGGAGGGAAATCCCTACATGGAATACATGCATTGATACAATTTCCTTTCCTTCTACTAGGCACCATTTCTAAACAATGGCATAAAATAGATTAGTTTATGAATTGAAATACATAATTCCAAACATGAAAAAACACTTAAAATAAATTGAACAGTTTATGGATATAATCCATACTCAAAAAAAATTTCATTGAAGAAGTATATACTCATAAACCCTTCATAATGGTTTGTAATGAAAACGAGAATTATCCTAAGCATATCCCCCGAGAGTGTCGTAACCAAGAGTACAACAAGGCCTGTTTTCGTGCACCAGTTCTCGTTCGAGTCTAGCTCAAAGTGGTGTTTTTGGGTTTTACCCCTAGGTACATCTATACCAGAGCCACCTCTACATACTGATATCCAGACTGAGATGTTTTTCTCGGAATACTCACAAAATCTCTACACTACCAAAATTCTAAGAAGTTCTTCTATACTAATCCTCAAAGTCTATCTTAGGGCTATGTGCTCTAATCAGAATTTATCAAAATCTAGCTTCCAAGGTTTGTACTAAACTTTCTCTGATACCAACTGTAACACCCCGACCCCAGTTACGTAGATTCGATGCATTATAACATTACATTGGCATGATTATAAAAGATCATGTCTCGAATGACCAATTAGTTTAGTATCCTTGGAAACACTAGATACATTTATAAGGTTTTCATTACACCATAAAGTCAAAAACTACAACAACATAGTCTCCATAGTCAACACTCATATCCCCTCAGACAATCCCTATAGGTCAGTCATAAAATACTTCTTCACATCTTGGGAAAAGTAAAACATATAAAGGGATGAACTCATATGCTCAGTAAAGATAACAATATAGTGGAAGCTTTCATAAATAAGCATAAACATTTAAGGAAATGTATAACTAAAAAAAGCCTTTTAAACTTGAACTTAATCATCACATGGAAGAAATAAAATTAAATAATTATATTTACTTATTCACATGGATATTCTTCTAGTCGAATAATCAAATTCAATATCAATAACCACTTTCATAATGATGGAAAGGATAATGCTAGACTTTCATAACCACATAGTCAAGGCCTTGTGCCAATACTAAAAATAATATTTTTTCAAGGCCTTGTACCAATACACTAGTTTGTCTCATGATATCTACCGATGCATTGAAGAGCTATAGCAGGCTCCACCTGTCACTTACTAAGTCCAATGCATTCCTCATATGAATAGGATTAAACATAACATAATCATTCGTATTAAAGCTAGAATAAGAAATGTCAATACTTTATCCATAAACCATGAATGGTAAAAAAAATAACACATCCATAGTAGAAAATATCACAAAACCTTCAATAAAATATGTAAGTTTTTTATCATAACAAATCTACTTAAAATAATCTTAAAATCCATCAAAAGATGTTGATATAGATGAAATAAAAACTATTTGAGAGAAATATATATTTTGTTGAAATCATATAAAAGATAAATAATTATAAAAGAAAAAATTTAATTGAAAATATTCTTATAATATTTTAAGGGAAGCTTCAATGATTTTATAACGGTGGAAAATAGCTACACCCACCGTATAAGTTAAAAAATAGACATTCTTACCTTAATTTTGTCGAAAAGGTTAAAAAGGACCTTGTTTGGAAAACGATGGATAGATTATTTTATAAACATCATATAAAAAGTAAAAAAGGGTATAAATGACGTTATCCCATTTTCTATAAAATAGTAATAATGTTTTTAAATACATTTTTATGAAACATGGATGTGGATGATAAAGAGGTTCTAGTAGAGAATTACGTATAAACATCCCCAGATAATGAAGAGATTGTGACACAAACCCTTACCTTGTACTTTTACTTGGTCGAGGGTATGTTAAAATCTTGTATAATATTTAAATCATTGTTATTAAATTATAAAATAATCATATAAATATGATATCATATATGATCTTCTAATATTTCTTTGTTAATAATATTTTAGTATTATAGTCGTTTCGGGTGTTCACTTACTCGTTTTATTTTATGTGTTTTGTTACATAAGCCGTTTCAGTTATGGATAGGTTGTATATTATTCATATAAATAATGATATCAAGTCTTTAAACATTATTTTTAATCATAAAATTAAAATTATTCTTGAATGGATACGATGGGGAATTAATCATATCATGTTTGTGGAGACGGTAATCCGCACGTACGCACCAACGACAATATCATTCTTTGTTATTAAATTAATATATAATTAGATGGTATATAATATATAAAGAATAATAATAATGTTATATTTATTATTTACATCAATTACACATCATTATTATACCCATCCAAATAATATTGTACTAAATAACAATTACACCACGACGTGGAGATGGTAAGCCGTACATATGCACATATGTTGACATGCCATTCAAAGGATGGATAGAATAATGAATATGGCTGTACCATATTTACAATAACATAACAATATATGGAATATACTGGAGTTATTATTTTATAATGGAAACAACAAACAAAGAGGAAGTGGAAGAAGAAAGGAACTTGAAAGAGGTGGTGAGATATTTACCTCTTCTTCGGGTGCTTCCTTTTGATTTGATCAAAAGGACTCAGTTGGATGGCTTTATGACTAAAGGAATTCCTCTAGGATGGAGGAAGGATAGTTGAGAGGGTATTTTTGTAGAGTTTGGCCAAGAAAAAAGGCTTTTAAGGTGTGAATTAGAGATAAGGGGGAGTGCCCTTTTATAAGAGCAGTGAGGGGAACCATAGGAAAATCTAGAAATATTATTTTATAATAAAATCTTTTAAGGCTTTTAATTGCTCCAAAGTGGATTATTTATAGTCTAAGGTGGGGATGGATCAAAAAACCACTCAACCAATAGGTTTTAGATAGGTTTGGGTCACTATATTAATTCTATCTTTTAGAATTAACTCTTAGTTAAATAGTTTCACATTTACCATGTCTCTTTGAATTTTTATATTATATGGTTAATAAACTTACTATATACTTCCTAGAGAACCCCAAATGGTTCATTAATGATACAACTATAATTATATATGTATTTTGGACGAACCTTATATTTTTAGGAATAAAATATCAATTAATAATATAATATTTGTTTTAAAAACTCTTTTATGTAAATTTTGACACTATTTGGTATTTTGTTTTTGCTAAATTCATAACAGCATTATTTCTTCGAAAAAATTCATCTAACAAAACCTAATTTTTCATATTAACCAATAAAATTAGTGTAATTAATAAATAGGATCATATTACATTTATTTGGATATTCATAAAATCAATTAATTTAATATTTCATTAATTAGGTAATTAGTGCATCATCATTGTGTCATAATTAAAATAAATTATTTAATGTCTAAAAAATATAAATAAAATACCATTATTTATTAAATATTTTTAGTTTTCTAATGAATATTTTTAGTCGAATTTATCATATGTGTAACCCTATATTAAAAATGTTTTAGTTATCAAACATTGATTATAACTCTTTTAACTCTTCTTTGAATTAAATAATAATAAGCGTCCTAATCTTTTCCATGTGGAACAAAAAGGTTTATATTTTATTCCTAAGTTTTTTACTGGTCTATTTATAGTTATCCAATAGAATTATGACATGTGTTAGGGTAATAATAATATAATTTTTACCCATAATTACCATATTTAATTTTAACCGTGGTAAATAAAAGTAAAAAACTACTATTCAACAAAAACTATTTTTATATTATTGAGCCACATTTTATTCCTTGATATTAACCGCGTCTCTTGTATTTTCTAAATTCAACTCAGAGAAGCGGTAAAATTATGTTTTCTGTAAATTTGCAAAATCTCCTAGGAGGTGGGTAAAAAACGGTGAAAAAGTTCTATAAAATTTTTATATATCTTAAATTATTATAAATTGAATCCAATTAATTAAATTGAACTTATATAAGTATTATGTGTCTATTTTTACCTAAAATAAATTTAAATAAAATAAATAATTATTTAAAAAAATTCGGTTTTAAACTATGACTCAGTGTTTTTCACTATTCATGAAAAATTGAACATTTTTAGAAAAATACCAAAAATTCGCCCTAAGCTAATTTAGATATTCTGAATCTAAAAATGAATTCCATTTTGAAAGATAAAATTTATATACTTTCAAATAGTGGTTATTACTATTCATAATGGCTAGTTTGATTGGTTGTGGTGTGTTAGAACTCAAAGTTGCGTACAACATATGCTGCTGCACTATTCGAAGAGAAGCGTACTATGGAAGATTGGGGTGTTACACAACCTTGGTATTTTAGTTAAATTTCCTTAATTTATTTATATACTAATTGTCTGACTATTTGTTCTTTTTTTTCAGTTTCTCACATATAACTATTCGACAGGGGAATGCTATCTTGCACAATTATTTTTCTCTTCTATGGATCACATGGGAATAGATTCTTATTGATGTGCTGCTTGACATGTTCTATCATTAGTAGGTACATAACTAAATAATATTTATTTTGAAATTTATTTCATTAATAAATTTATATTTTAAATTATTCGTAGGGTTTATGCTATCTCATTGATGATAACATGTGTGACGCTTTCCACGAGGCATGAAAGGTGTCTATGAGTGACCGTTTCCATCAGATTTTCACAATTTGGGAAGGAAAACCATGAAGAACGAATGAGTGGAAGTATTTGATGAGTAATGTAGAGCCCGCCGACCAGAGTGAATTTCATCTCACATTTGGGATGGATTATCTTCACACTAGTTAGGTGGTAGATTTTAGGGGGGATCTTCATTAGGCCGACAAAAGCGGGGGAGACAAGAGGTGACAAATTGAGTCGGTAGTTGTACGTTAAATATGCATAGAGAGCATCTAGTAAGTAATTTCATAAAATTTTTTATTTAAAAATATATATAAAAAGTTTATTTTATATTCATATAGGTAGTTGAGCTGCCCAATATTACAGAGTAACACATTTATTGGAATATGTACAGTGATCCTGCCACTGGAGAGATTAGTGGTGATCGCCAGCATTATATTGTGGTGCGTATTAATTCTTTTTCATTTTGAAAATTAAATCCACGTAATATTTTCACTATTTTAATTTCAAATTGGAACTGAATAATCACAACCTCTCAGACACAGACTTAGAGTCAGGCTGATATGGGTGATCAGACTAGTGCCATCCATTTTTATAAGGCGACGTGGATGCAGGAGACCCAGTATAGATTAGAGAACGATCGAGTAGTTTGTATTGAATATCGATTTACTCCTGGGAAATATTTTGGTACTGATGCGGTGTTTACATCTAGCTTGAGAGTAACTCATGGAGAGGAATCATATTCGGGATCATGATATTAGGAGAAGCTGCGAGCTTAGTGTGAACTTATAGAGATTTTGTGAAAGGAGAAATAGGAGATGCGTCTGCAGTAGCAGCATGAGGTGGGGCACCAATGACAACAACACTAGTACAATGATTAGATGTGTCGATGGTAGTAGCAGAAATAGAAGAAGATAGAGTACATGTGCCATGCGACTCTTAGTTTATGGATAGAGTTTCCTCCACCATCTCCTCCAGCTTCTTCTCCTCTAGACAACCACCCCACTGCGACTTTTTTTTCATGTTAAAAACATTAGAATTCAATGATTCTTCTAATATTAACTATGTACTAATTTTTTCTTTTATATTGGTGCGAATAATGCATCATTTTTTTAATATTTTAATATTTTATTATATATTATTAGTATTATTTTTTAACGTTTGAATATTTTACTAATAATATTAATAATATTTTATTGTTTTTTTGAGAATATTGATAATTTCAATACTCAATAATTTTTTTTATAATTTTATTAACAATAATATTATTTTTCCATAAATAATAATAATAATAATAATAACATTATCTTATTATTATTATTATTATTTTTGTATAATTATTATAATAATATAATTTTCTATCTTATTATTATTAGTAGTATTATTAAAAAATATCATATTATTTATAATAATATTATCAATATTATTATTATATTAAAATATTAATTTATCAAAAATATATTGAATTTTTTTATTTTATTATGTATTTGCGACATGAAAATTTTGTTATGGGTTCCTGTCAAAAATGGTTAACATATTTTATAAATAATTATTTGCGATGGGAAAAAGAGCACGCCGCAAATATGTTTTTGTGACGGGCCCATCGCAAAAACGTTTTTACGACTAGCCCATCGCAATATGTTTTTTATTTATAAACGGAGAACTATTTGCGACAGGAAGTCATCTCATAAAAAATAGTATTTTCAATGACGGGCCAGTGGAAAAAATACTATTTTCAATGCCATTCTCTTCAATGGGATATTTGTGATGGGACCCCATCATAAAATCTCATGTGTGATGGGACCCCATCAAAAATAACCCGTCGCAACTAACTCAAATTATAGTAGTGGTCATCGGGCACCTTCTTATGCTCCACGAGCTATTGATGCAACACAACCTTTTTGGGATCGTCTTATGTCTACTGCATTGAGCCAGACGGGTCAGAGGGTTTGACAGCCCCAAAATGTTCTTTGCCCTAATTTGGATTCCGGCCGAGGGCTAAGGACTCTGTGGGCATGGGAAGACCCAATAAATTTGTTTGCTAGTGAGTGACCCTTCCCAATATATACAATATCTGTGGCAGTCCCCTGGGGGTAATTTTCTCATAAAAGTTATCTAGCTCATTCTACCCCTCTGATAGGTCGACCATGTTAACTCTGACTCTACCTAAAGTCATATCCTAAATATCACCTAGAATGTCTAGCTAGCGCCAGATAGAACTGAAATGAAGGGCAGCATACAACCCCTAACCATATACCTGAACGTGGGGGGAAGCCTTTTTGATAATTTTACAAAGCACATTAAAATTCTGGATACATCATTTCCAAGTCCGATGGAAACCGAGAAACTCACAACGCTGGGCCATAGGGAGCGCAGCCAAGTTGACCATACGGCCTTTCTGGCCTATATATTGAGGTGTTCCTGACTCTTGGGATAACCCACTCATAGATAATTGAGACGTATTTGCATCACCCATAAGGTTTTTTGATAACATGCCACTTCTTCCTGGGTAAGAGATTTCAGCACATTTAAGTTCGAGGATGAAAAAGGAGAAAACATCTATGGGAAATGTTCCACCATAAGAACTTCCCAGAAGCTCCACGACTCAGACTTGGAGTCCAGCCCTTGGTTGCCCCATTCATCAACTGGGGGCGGCTGGCAAACCGGTAATGGAACTGAAGATGACCACTATGACGGTAGATTGGCCAGTGGAGAATACATCGAATGGCTGATACTCCACCACATCTCGGGTTTTCTTCCGATGCATGCAACTTCTACAACACCACATCTCGATAAGACGGACTGGAGACCATTGTTTTTAGTGTAGGGGTTGCCGTTACTAATGTTGGGTTAGTCTATTGATCATCCATCATTAGTCCCCAGAATAACTCCCCATGATCTATTATAGAGAATAACCCTATTGAAGATAGATATGATCGCATGGAAAAGACCTAGAAAAAGGCCCAATCTCCCTCCTCTTGGATGTACCTTCTAAGGGTGGTGCAAATCTAGTGGACCTTGAATTCCATAAGGATGGGACATATACAACTTATTCCTACCCCAGCCCTTGACATGGAAGATCGAGTTGAGTGATACATTATTGAATCAAATTCTACCTCAGAATCTGAGAAGCATATGGGTTTAATCGCAGTATGAAACATCTCAGTATTATTCTTATAGTGGCGGAGACCCGTCCTACTACCCCAAGATGGATCGTTGGGATAAGATAGGTTTTTTTCATGAGGAGGTCCTTCAGCTATAGTTGTGCTAGGATGGAGGGGACTTCATCTTGGGTGAGTCGGTGAGCGAGGTGCACCAGGAAAAATGTCAAAGGGAACATGGGGAGGACCTCTTTGTATACTGGATGAAATTGGAGGGAATATCCATGTGATGTGATGGATCTTCTAAGACCCCAATAGAACTATTAGTAGAATGGGAAATATCTCCATGTCTATTTTCCTTAGTAGTGATGGTACGAGGGGGGCCTTCGTACTAGTAAAACTGAGCATCGGGAAGACATTTTTGATGGGTGTCAATGAAGCGAGGTATAACTCTTCTTATCTAATTTTAGGGATGAGGAGGAACTTCGTGAACTTTAATGATAGCATGGGGAAGACCCCTCGTTCTGATTATTGACCAAGTAAGTAGTGTCTTTTAATAGTTGACCTATAACCAGAGGAAGGTCTCCATATCTGGGATTACAGGTGCAAGGGAAGCCTCCATGATGGATGTTAGTGTGACTAAGAAGGCCTTCACTCGTACTGATGGTGGAATGGGGAGGACACCCAAGATGAGCTAGGGAGTACGACAGAACTTTTATCTCATTGGTGGTGGCACAGGGAGGACCTCTGTGCTGGGTGTCATTGCCATGAGATGGCCTGCGACAGACGGCATATTTGTCGGCAGCCAGGAGAGTCATACCAACCTGCCCATGGGGTGGATGGGGTCTCTATCTAAGCCGGGTGTATAAATGACCATGTTAATAAAAAATAGGGTATTGATGGTATATGTCAGCGGTGTCATGATCCATGGTAGTAATTGATGATGACATCCCCTGACTGGTATCCTACTCAGCTTGCGCTCGACGCTGGCGTCGAGTTATCCGGACTCGGTCCAGTAGTGCAGGTGCATAACTCACCTGCTCTATAGCATATGGGGCTGGGAGGAGGCACTAATGTGTCGTGGTGATATCCCTCCATAGTGTCCCATGGGAAGGGATCACAATTGGGCTGGCCCTGACATCACTCGCCTTGTTGGCCTAGGGGAGGGGGTTGTCGAAGCATTCTGGGTGGAGGCTCCCGAAACAGTTGTAGGTCAGAGTGGGTAGTAGTGGCTCCCTTCAAGGCCCTTGGGGGAAGTGGTGACGATGAGTCTTAGAATCCTCTATGTCAGTTCAGGCCATATCCTAGGTTGGGATAATCCCTTCTTCCTCGTATGGTCGAACGAGGTCGTTAATCACCCCTCTCGAAATGAGCTTAGATTGAGAGATGGTGCATGAAATCCCATCAGTCGTGAACATGGAGACCGTCTTGGAAGAGATGAGGTCGCACAAGATTTCTAAATTTATATTTCCATGTCCCCTGTGTTAGTGTGTCAGTGGTGGTATGTTTTCTATCTTTTCTTAGTTCTTGCAAATCAGGGATATTCACCCATTACTGATTAACAATGGAATGCGATGACTAGTGCCCCAATGTTGTCCCATCTCCCATTGTTGGTAAGAAGGATCCATGCCAACAATTTTTCATACTGTGATTTCCGACAACAAACTACCCTAATTACTTGGTGAGTTGCACGCCAGGCCCAAAATTTACATTACAGGACCTGGCGCCAGATACATGGATTCAGTGACATACTAATATGTTGTTGTCTCGAATGCTACTAATCTCCAAATCTAAGAGAATAACTTCACGTCGGGTTCACCAATTATGTTTCTGATGCTTTCTCTAGGGTGCACATCTGTTAGTAGAGGATGTGCTAATTGATTCCCCACATCCCCTCTTTCCAAATGTGGGCGGCATCCGTCGCTTATTTAGGGATGTTTGCTCCATAGTCAAAATGGGATAATCAAATGTTGGTCTCTCTTTATGTGGATTCCTCCTCAGAACTCTATACCAAGTCTGGGTCTCCCTTAAAGATTAATACGTTGTTCATGAAACTCTTCCTAGTAGAAAATCTTTGAGGATGATGGTTAATTACACTGCTTATTTTTGGACATTACAAGGGGTCATATCAGGGCATCATATTTAGATCTGGGAGTAGTCACATTGTACATCGCTGGCGTGTCTGGGTATTGAAACACAATAGCATCTTGGTTTCTTCCCGTTATTATAGGGCCTCTCGATGGCACAGAATCCCAAGGCATCCCACATCATGTGCGGGGAATTATATTCCATAGGCAATTCTATGAGGTTTTCGCTAGCCTTCCATGCATGACACATGGTATGCAGGGAGTTTAACATCTAGGGGAGACTGATCAGACTAATCAGAACTTTGATATAAGTGGATCAGATGGGTGCATCCCCAATAGGGAGCACCTGAGGGGTTTACTAGATGAGTGGATCAAGACTCCAAATGTAGGCCGATCTGAGGAATATTGGGTCACTATAAAGGAGACACCCAAGTTTACCATTGGCTGGGATTGAACCTCATAGAGGATTCCTACGTAACCTGTCTCAAGTGACATGGATCAAAACCTATGTAGTTCTAAGTGGTGATAAATCTGGGTGTTATCAGAGGATAGTGACCTGGAGATGATTTCATGGATTACGTGTGGATTGTAGACCATTGCAAGAGTGATTCTATTTGGTGGATGAGTATGGACCATATAGGGTTTACACGTGGTTAGCTGCAAGATTGCTGCTAGGAGTAGTGAGAATGTATGTGACATGATCTCACTAGGAAGTGGAAACTCAGGTATGAATCAGGATGTATACAGATATTTGAGATATGTGGATGAAGAATTAGATGGAAATGACATGGGGACGAAGGTGATGTTGGGCTTGAGCCTCGAAGAGAATTCCTACGTATACCTGTGGTAGGGAATCAATGTAAACATATTTCGTGGGGAATATAGGAAACTTTTGGAAGTGGCCCGTGAGAATGAATGCTTAGATGGGAACCAGAAGAAATATATCATTCTGGTTGGGGCGTGATATTCTCAGAACATAGGGGGTCGAGGGAGATACCATGATGGGACATGATTTATGGGCTTGAAACTCAAGGAGACCACCTACGTATCCCCGTAACAGGGAATCAAAGTCCACATAGTTTGGGATGGGGGCATAGAATTTGAGTGTACACATAGGATAACGGCCTGACGATATACTGGTGCTTAGGCGAGGTTTGCTACCCAGGTTGGTTTGACGTTGAGGGGAGGAGTAGAGCTGTAGGTCCCAACAAAGGGGACTGAAATGACTTACCATCGATTGAATACTATAGTGTATTATCGCTGATTGGGGGACCATAAAGTCTTACCACTGGTTGGGGCTACAAAGGCTTACCACTGGTTGGGGATACAAAGAATTACCACTGGTTGGGGATACACGGCTTACTGCTTGTCGGGGATCAAACTCAGGGAGGATTCCTTTGTACCCTAACTAAGAAATAGGGATCAAAACCCATGTAGTTCAAAAGTATACACTTTAGTGTTATGCTGGATGAGGGTGAACCAACGAGAAGTTTTTGGGGCCAATGGGTGATGAGCATGAACCATAGGGAGGTCTCCAACGTACATTTCTCGGATAGGGGAAAGGATGAAACACCATGTAGTTTTGTTTGGAGGCTTGGGTCATATAATCTAGGGAGGCCTATGAAGGATTCCATGGTCAATGCTTACTCTAAGCCCATGTGATTAATTCTCAGTGTGAGAAACAAGATGCAGCAAAGAACTGACGTTCATGTCGTGAAATGTGCGTACGTAAGGAATGTAGTGGGGATTACACGTGGTTAGCAGCTGAAAGAAGAAATAGGGGGCTTATTCAAGGTTAGCGGCCCAAGACGATGGAGATTAGGACTTACTCTAGGATGGAGACCCAGTGGAGACAAATCCTAGAGGGAGAGGGTCATGTTAACAATGGTTTTGGTGGCCATTTGCCCTATAGTGTTTGGAATCGAAGAAGGATGGAGGAGCAGAGATGATACCTCTAGAATGAAAGGATAGGGGCTTACATAGGATGGTTTCCCTTCCCTGTAGATAGATTATCTTCCAACAAAGAGGATATCATTTCATGCGTGGAATATCACACTCCTGTGGAGATGAGAAGGCATGAAGAATGTCTGAGATGGGGCATCCCATGTATATTTTATGGGGAGAGTCTACAGTTTAACGTCATGTGTTGAGGAGGATGGTGCTTTGTCGTTTATTGTACTGAAACTTGAACAGGGTGGGTTCACTAGGCAGCCCTTGGACTTACATACCTGATGCCACCCACCCTTGGTGAAGGGATGGCTTCAGAAATGTCATGGTGGGGTGGTGTTATGGAGTGATCCATTGAGGGGATCACATTAGCATGGATATTAAAATAACCAATATCCCTTAGGGTGCTTATGTGAAGAAGCATAAGGCTAAGAAATGAAACATGAAGCACTACCTAAGGGACCTTGAAATTTACACTCACAATACTAGAGGTCCAAGTAGAAGAAGGTTTCACAAAGAAGGAATCCTCATAGAGAAGAACTTTGAAATTCTCGTGGTGTCAAATATCAAAAGATATTGTAGAGAAAAGGGCCTCACAGAGCAAAAGGAGTGACTGGGAACTGGGGTTTGTAGAATGAAAAGGCCTGTAGAGCACCCATGATTGAAGAATGCCAGGGCTCGCAAAGTGAAGAGGAACACTGAGCACCCATGTTCACAGAGCACTGGGGCACGCAAAGCGGATAGACTTTCAAAGAACTCGGTATAGTGGAGGGTCAGGAATCACGTAGTGCAGAGGCACACAGAGCACCCAGGGATTGCGAAACATAGTGGTTCATTGCGCACCGGGATTCACAGAGCTCTGTGACGAAATTTAATTATAGATTACACATGTTTTTGGAGGGTTCTTCGAAAAGAATGAATGCATTGCGATGTTCTGAGTACCTAAAAGGGGCTCCCTCATTTGCAAATTCCCACAGACTTTGCGAAGGGACTCACTTTATAAAAAGGGGTCAAATTTGAGGAATGGAAAAATGAATTCTCAATGCTCAAGTACATTGGAAGAATCATTTTTAGGATGTTCTCAGAGCAAAGGGTGTCTCATGATTCAAGATCTACTAGTGGAAATGTTAGCGTTTGATTTTCTTGGATGTCAGGGGAGCATGGTATTTATCGGTTCCAGGGGGATACGATGGGAGGAGGATGTGGGGAAAAGTAACTTGCACTATGCGATCTGAGGGAGAGGTGTTAAATTTTCACGGAATAGGGGTTTGGTCCAGTATCATTCTCTAGAGCGGACTCCAAGAAGGGATTTATCCAAAACAGGAATAGAGAAGGGTTGGCTCCGTGGATGGTGCAGTGAGGGCCTCCACTAGGTGGTGCATAGCGTCGAAGGTGCGTCTTTGTCTGTCAACCTCCTCAGTAATGGGCGCAGAAATGATTATACTCTAAGGCGGGCACAAAGCAGTGATTGATCCCTGACGGGAATGGATAAGGGATTGCTTTTTAGCAAGCACATAGAGGGCCTCTACTCCACGAGGAACCTTTGTGATTCCACCCTCTTCAGCCACATTCCAATGACTTTCTCCTCTGCTTTTGAGAGAGGTGTATTTTTGCACCAACAAGAATATAATCATGTTATGAAAACTATCCTTTCTCAAATATAGAAACCTATTCCACAATGATACTCTCCAATGAATGATCTCTTTATGTGATAGAGACATAAATAATTTTTTGGGACTACTCATCCAATGAAAAATGAGAAATAAATTATGTATTTAGAGATGATATTTATGTCATTGATATGTGGTGATCAATATGTGGTGAAAAAGAAAAAGGATAAACTTTTATTGTAATGTATCAATGGAGATGAAGATCAATGGAGGTCAATGATCTAAAATACTAGAGTAGAGGAGGAAATAAATCACACTAAATGGAATTATTTTAAGGAGACATTCCATGAAAAATATGTCCCTCAACGAAGAACAAAATGACATGAATAGAAATTCACTAAGATTAAAACAAAAGGAATGAGAGAGTGTTGTAAATTATGAATGTACTTTTACATGGTTATCTAGGTATGTAACAAATCACATAAACAACACGGAGTCCAGGGTTAATTACTTATTTAAAATGATTAATCCAAGTCTCAAAATAGTGCTAGTCTCTCAAAAATTTCCATTATCTGATGAAATAGTTTTATATATTATCAGGATAGTAAAATAATTATACAAGTAATATGGATTTAATGTGAAGAAATAAAAGAAGATGGAGGTAGATTAAATAATGGATAAAAGGAAAAAAATGAATGATGGATTATACCACAAGTGATAAATATGGAAAGAAACAACTTGGTAATTTCTTGATGGGAGTCAGAGTTTTTTATAATTTTGGATAAAAAGTTCACCTATATAAATAATGTAATTGTGAGAATGAAAAAATGTATATTATTCTATTAAAATCTACGATGATGGGAAACTGTGAAATTTAATTCCCCAAGGTCCAAGGGAATATATCTCAGAAAAAGGCATGGAATTAAGGTCATGCTTATGCTATTGATACAACCACAATAGAATTATTAATGTTATAATATAATTGGATCCTTGGAATATTTTTGTAAAAATATATCATTGTAATAATCATTTATTAGTATTTATGGAATATATAATAGTTGTACTGAAATACTATTTATAAATGTATTTGAAATCATGTATTGAATGGAACTGAGAAAACTAATTCAATGGAATGTTGAAATTCTTGGTAAAAATGATTTAGGGAATGATAACCCTTAAATTATTCCCTTCCACACAGATAAATATGTTGGGATAAATGGATGAATGATTTGGATAATGAAAATTAGATAGTACTGACCACCTTGGATCAGATTAATTATATATTGATAATGGGTTCATAAAATCACTAATGGATTTAAAAAATATTTTTATTTAAGGAATATATCATATAATCTGGGTTTTATGTAAGGAATAATGAATCATGAAAGATATTAATAATGTTTTATGTTTATTCTAGTTATTAACCTGTTTCAAGAGAACCCATGATAATTGTATTTATATGTTTGGTATGTAAGGATTTAGATATAATTCATGATGTTTAAATAAATGAAAATTTAATTTTGGAAATTATGTGGACTTCTAAGGTTTTTAATCAAGATATTTTTGAGGGTATATCATGTTAAAAATTTATAAAATGGATTAGGATAATCTTTGGATGAGGTTATATAGATTAATGTATCACTTCACTGTATGATTCAACATTTTCTAAGAGATGATATAGAAATAGTTCAAGGAAAAACCAAAAGATAAGATTTTTATAATTAAATAATAACATATCAAGTAAGTATATTTTCATATATTCTTAGGCATTAAAATAATTTCTCAACATTAGGAAAACTTATCATCAAATAATGAGTTATCCTATAATTATCATTTCTGATGACATCAATGACCTTTACACACCTATTAGATATACGGATTTTAATGCATTAGTTTTCCGGTGTTAATTCACTTGTATGTGGTCAATGACCTTAATCAATCCTTATAAATATTAATTATTTTCATCCATGTCTATATCATCACATTCCAATGATGTTCTCATACATAGAACCCATGTTATGAGTTATTCCAGATGAACTTTATAATACTCTATATCTCTCATTAAGATGATATTTTTTAACCCTTTTAAATATGAGGGTTGTTCTAAAATGGTATTTTCAAATTTGAAACCATTTATTTCCAATCTATAGTTTCAATTTCGAGGAAATAATTTATTTTTTGGTGGTGAGAATGTAAAATCCCAAAATTTTTAAAATCTGAATATCATATTTGATATCGTCTATGACACAGAACAACAAGAATTGCATGGAATATAATATCCTGATACATTAAAAAATAATTAATATTTATAATACATTTAATCTTGGATATATCATTCAATACATGTAAAACTATTTAATCTTCTGTTAGGTGCAACTATGACTTTCTTCGATAGCTTTCATTACACATGAGAACAATTTTTACTGAATACTATAAATAATATTATCTAAAATGAAAAGTATCTACAAAAAATTTAATTGGTGGTTATGAATATTATTAACAAAATTATGAAAATATATGGTTGAATTCCTTAGATACCAATTAATTTGAAATGAATATAAAAAAAACTCAATATAAATGAAATGATTTTATAAAAAACAATAATAAATCCCTAAAGGAATATAATCCTAATTAATTAAATTAATTAACATTACTAACTGATATTAATTAAATGTATAATATATAATATATATAATTTTATTTTATATTCATCTAATATATTTTATGAGAAATAGATTACAACAAATCCAATTTTATGTATAAAAATTTATACTTTTCTAAAGACAATTTTGTTACGTTTTTATGGTTCACAACATTCAAAACTAAATTTTCAAAGTATTGTAAATTTTATATGAAAAAATAATGTTCATTTTTAAAATTTTCATGTAATTATTTTCATTGGTTTAAATTCTTGCGTTTTTTTCGAAATGTTTAATTTTTGGATAAATAGTTGAAAATACCAAATTTCAATTATAAACTTTTTTTTCATATAAAGAAGTTATTTAGATAAATAATATTTTTATTTTTTAAAAGTCAAAGTAGTAAAATTATACATATTTTTATAAAATTTATCTGAAGGGAATCATTTTTATATTTAATTTATATATAAAACCATACTACAAATTGGAACATTTTTTTTAAAAACACAGTTACTCATTTTGTCCATTTGAATTATTTTAAAAATAATATTTTTACACATAAGTGGATTGAAATAGGAAAAATGGATTATATATTTGAAAAAATTATATTTATAATATGTTAAACACAATTTTTTACTAGAATGATAAGTGAAATGAGTTAAAATTAATTACATCGATTAATAGGAAAACTAGTTTAACAAGAGACTAAACATCAAACATAAGGGACCGTATGACCTAGAATCTTTTCCAAAACTAATTTTAAGGAAATATTTTGACATTTAAACTTATCTTATAGATAATGGAGAATTATTGGGGCATATTTAAAATAAAAAAATATGGGTGGAAATCACTCTTAAAAATTTGAAACTGTGCCACGCAGCCCACTTATAAAATGACACCCCCTCTACTCTTCTCATCACACATTCAAACAACTTTGGTTTGGACAATTCATACCAATATTACTTCCCAACATCACTATCCTTAACATTGAGTCATTATATTGTGTATAAATTGAACTGTGGAAGGCTTTAGTTTAAACCCTATGATGATTCCTTAAAAGAGGTAATCTTCTCTTAAATGTTTTTTATTTTGTTTCCTGCTCTCTTCCATCATTTTATACTTTAAAATGATTACATTATATCCTCAGTATCTTATATCAATACACATACACTTGTCAATTTATTTGAATTAACACCCTTCATGGTTAGAAAAATGATGGATATACTATTTACATATGATATTTATCATAATTTTAAGCTTCCTTAGTTATTATATAACACATACCTCCATTAATTGATTTTTTTTAAATATTATATCATTGCTAATGCATATGGAAGACTAAAATCGTGCTATGTAGTTTGATTCATTTAGTTTTTACATGGAATTTATATAGGATTATTTAAATAAATACATTTGATATATATGAAATAAAAATGATATTGTATTGATAATATAAGAATCTAATTTACTTTTTTTCATATTAAAAAGACCCAAAAATGGGAAAGCATTAATGAATACATATAGCCAACCATCTCTATGAATGATGTATTTCATTTCCTATCACAAAATTTTGTGGATTAATATAAATACATATATCCTAAATATACATGATATTACATCATGGTTTATATTCTGTATATTCTTAAATCTTGATCTACGTAATAGGAACAAATAAATAACAAGTCAACACAATCTCGAAAAAAACTACTTGAAAACTAACATATACCAACTGTTTGAAACTGTTTGTATAGCCCCTAAAACTAATGGAGTAAGTTATACCCATGATGGCATAAATTGTGGGCTACTAAGGCATCAATATAGGGTTATACCCATAGTTCTATTGAAACCTTGGGTATATCCCTGGATGATTCTATAATATCCACTATTTTAGTTAAATTGTAACTATATAGATATAACAATGGTATAAAAAACCATTGGTACATATTATCACACCCATCATAATATACCCACAGTTAATTAAACATTGGGTATATGTTGTTTTCCCAGACAAGCAGCACCAGCCTGGTTTCATTCCATCCATCACCTGTAAAAAAATATAAAATAGTTACAAACCCCAACCATAGTACATGGTATTTAATATTCTCATTTTTGCTTTATAAGATGAGGTATATCCTAAATCACACCATCTAAAAGTTTCACTCTATCTTGTCTTTGTGTTTTTTAGAAAAAAATAATTATAAAAATCATCACATTTTCATTATATTTCATATAATTTGTGCAGAGTAGCATTCCTTTGAATCTAAAAATCAATTACTCAGTCATTTGTCCTATTTTTGTTTTCATATTTTCTGTAAATGTCTACTAGAATTCAATTTTTTTAATAAATTTCCACATAATATCATCTAAATTGGATTTAATTTATGGAGTGAAAAATTGAAAATAACATAAAAAAATTGAATAAAAATATGAGGGAACTTAATACATCCAATTTAATAAATCATAATCAAATTAAAAAGCCTAATAGGTAATATGAGTTTGAATTGGGAACTAGAATGATCCAACTCCTATAAAAGATTTATAAATTTACTAGAGATAACCCTAACTAGAATAAAAAATATTTTATTACTATTTTCCAAAATTTCAAGCATAGAAGACTATCATAATATCCTATTATCTAGAAGTTCATACCCATATATCTTAAATGAGTATCCATGGAATGGATTTAAAACCTTTAGCATAGAAAAGTCAATACATGGGATGGTATAAAGAATGAATTCCAATAGAATCACTTCTATAACTTATGGATCAGTCAATAAGGAAATAAATATATGGGATTGATAAATTAAGTGAAGAAACCTCCAATGATTTCTGGGATTGACTATAGTAGTTGAAACCCTCATACCCAAATTTTTTATTCGAATACCACCATTTCTTGATATTATTTTAACAAGGATACATGGAAAATGAGCATAATTTTCGATAGGCATCCTCCCGATGAGAATTAATTGGTATATTTCCCACCATTTAATTTAGAACATTGATTAAGAGGATATCCAAAAAATCAATCCAGTTGGACACAAGAATAACCGCAAGAGTAGTGCATCAGGTAAAGGGTTCCAACTCTCCTTTTTAATAAAGATGAATGAATGAATTATCCTCTATAATAATACATATAGATAATTATAATGTATAGGAGACATCACCAATCACACCCCCTTAGGCTGTATATATTAGATACTCTCAGGAAAAACTAATCGATAGATTCCCTCATCTTCATGGAATAAAAGAATGTGATTTCATGTTGTATAGAAAATCCCAACAAAAAATAGCAACAAATAAAGATAACGGGTGTATTCCAAAACATATTTTCCTTTTTGGAACCAACAAAAGAAAATAGAACATTTAAAACAAGGATTAAAACCATATTTCCATCCACCACCTATCATATAGGTATCTCTTGACCATTTATAATATACCTACAGAGGAAAAATACATAAACTTCCATGATGAATCTATTGAATCAATTTTTGGAGTCTCACAAATCTTATAAAATCACCCTCAATACTCACAGATCAACACTGAATGAGTGGAAGCATGAGTAATTCTAGATTATGTCTAAAATCAAAAAATTTATTAATTAATTATCAGGTCATCTTCCTACCCATTAAATTCCTAAAAAAGGGAAACAAAATCCGATTTCATCAGACAGTGTTAAGGAAAATGTAAGTAATGACAATTCACTATCTGGAGGGGGATATGTAAGTGAGTAGACCATTTTAGTTCATGAGTCCATCAATGAATATTATTATAAATAACTTTCATTATAATCCATTATGAAAATGGAAAATGTAAATGCCATGTTGCAAAAACTGCATCATCCTCAACCTACCATACCATATATAGAAAAAAACCCATGAGAACTAATGAATACAAAATACAACAAGGGATTCTATTGATATTAATAAACATAGATATTGACATCCATTTACATGAAATAATCCTCCAAATTCTATGGTATGAAATGTTCTTTAAATACATTTTCACATCAATGCTATGAATTCCAGGTAATCATAAGCTATGTCTAGGTGAAAATGATTCCGCTATTATAGTCTCAAAAATACCCTATACATTCCATGATCTAGGTACCTTTACTATCACTTGTTCTATTGGTGAGATTAAATTTTTAACGGGATATATTTTTTAGGGATATCAATTGATGTAATTTATTATTTCGTTTATTCATATTTGTAGTTATGAGAGCTCAAACCGACATCAGTGGTTGTATAACATGTAAAATGGTACATTTCCTACCAAGTATATTTACTCAATGATATCATGGTAAGTGATTATTATTTTTTGTTCCCTATATAATATTATATTTTGAATATAGTGGCAGAAATATGTAAGACTCTGTCCCCCCATCATTCAAGGTAGAAAACTTCCCATGATGGACAAATAAATAATAAATGGTAACAGAGTAAATTTTTCTAGCTATTTTGGGAAGATACTATGAATTTTATCATTCCAAATTCCCTTAAATACCACCATTAAGATTAATGTATTTTTACATTATACCATTTTGAATTTCATTATATCTGTAAGGAATAAATTGAAATTATTAATTAAATAACTTGATTAGTGGAATCTATAGAATAAAATTATCTTATTTATGAATCAATTTTAAATGTGATCTATATCTAGAATCCTTTATGTATACTAATGATCAAAATTTCAATGATGATTATTTTTTGGATTATTTTCAAACCCACCATTGAACCTACTTAGTTACATATACATGGTACTATTATATAGAAAAAAATTCTAGAAATAGTATTAGAAATCCCCCTAAGATGGAATTCAAACTGAAACTATCAAAATTTAAATATAATTATTTAATAGAATGTATGAAACTTTATTACATAGTAATGAATTTTTTAAAACCCAAACAAGGTTATCATCTTCTAGATATTTTGAAACAAGATTTTGGAAAGGAATTTGGACACTAGAAAATATTCTACTAATTATCCCTATCATTTGAAAACTATAATTCAGCTAATATATCCCAAGATTCTATGAAGAATTGGTTCCCCTCTCCATAGAGAGAACTGAAACCCAACGCCACCATAACCTGTGTGTTTTTTATGATATATCCACCTCACATAATATCACCTTAACAAGATCAACTAGAAATAAACCAAATTTCAACATTTTACACTTCGAAACGTAATGATCATATTTATGAACCACCCAAACTAACTATAGGTATATGATAAAGACAAATTAATTACACTCATGAGTTTTTATATATAAGGATTATGCCGTCCAATGACCCCAAATATACCAATAAGAGAAGAATTCTTGTTTTTATGGAATCTATATTCACTTGAGAAAGTAGATGTTTAGTCTCATTATGAGTATCCTAGATAAAACAACATCCTTTAGAAACCACCATATTATGAGAATGAATTTCACTATATTTAATGTCCTCATTCATAAAAAATTATCTATGAATTACTCAATATACTCAAGGAAAATAGAAATACAAATCAGCTACCCAAAAGAGACTAAATGAATCCATCCCATTCTCATTCATAAAATAGAATCTCGATGGACAAAAATTTTAATTAGGTTCAAAAAATATTGTTTAAATTCAATATGAATACATTTAAGTTTTACCTTGTTTTCAAAAGTGAAAAATACTTTCCTCACATTCCATGATATAATGATATATTTATTAGGAAAACCTATAAAACACAACTAAAATAGTATATATAAGAATTGAAATAACATTGAAATGAAAATAAAACTAATTGAATATCCTATAATAGTTTCAATATAATACTTTCAATTTTTGATGTTGTCTATAGTTTCCATCATAAATTGTTCCTCGTATTCAATGTATTTCTTCTACAAGACTATTTTTGTAGTCTAATATTTCCATGAACCTGAAATCCCACATGAATCAGCTTAAAATGAATATCAAGATGATATTTGGGGGACACATCCATCACCGAATACCATTGGAATAAAACATCAGAATAGTGTATGCACCAATGTATTTTCTCCACTAAATCATAGTATCCCACAACTCTTTGGATTTCTCAAGATCAAACCTCCATGCTTTAAAAAACATGTAGTAATTGAATTTTAAGGAATTAAAAGAATGTATTGGAATAAATACGAAGGTTGAAGTTGGTAAAATGTATATATAAGCATAAGGAAAGTATTGTTGTCATTCTAGAATACGTGGCTGGACATATTCATGATATCATCCCTTTAAATTTGATGATTGTGGAGTAGATATATATGAAATCGAAAAAATGTTTATAAGAGAGGTGAATGTATTACCTTAAAAATATATAAAATTACCTAATGAATTCTCGTTTAACAACATTTATAAAAACATAATAAATATTCATTTTATTGCACGAAGAATTAAAATCATACAAGTAGTCAAGTAGTCCAAAAAATATCATATCCAACACAAAACAAACAACACTGCACCGGTAAATCAAATAAAATATGCATGTACATCACAATCCATAACAGTAGTAAATCCATGTTCTTAAAGTAAATGTGCATGTATCCTTTCTAATTAAAAAATGGAGGGGATTAATATCCCCCCCATCGCCAACATCCCCATACCCATAAAAATGACCATCATCATCATCATCATCATCATCATCATCTTTAGAATCATCAGTCACATCCTCACCAACTGAACCATCAATAATATCATCTATAACCTCATCGCCAATAGCAGCATAAAAAACATCCTCACCACCAACAAATCTATCGCCACATCCTTCATCAGCACAAGAAATATCAAGGGAATCACCCAAGACATCATTTAAAGAGTGCATTGATTCTATATATGAATGTTAAGTAGTATAATCCATTGATGGTATTGTCTGACTGAAAACTGACATAGCCATCATCAAATGATCTGTCATTAGGTTTATTCTTTCACGCTACTCTAATGATATTTTATTTTTCTCATCCACTTCTACATGAGTGATTTACCACTCAGAGGTTGGAGAGGCTTGAGAGGATCCTGATGGGGGCCAATACCTAGAGGTGATGATGTTTTTCCCGGGTTGACAACAATCTCTCCCCATGTGCTCCACACTTAACACCTGACTCAAATGATCATGTTGCCCAATGTTTTTATCTTCCATATCATCAAGGGCCTCCTTGGAAGACAATTGAAATTATAAAAAACATATTAAATTATGAATTGTGTATAAATATTTCAAATATAAATAAAAAACACAAAATCTTTTATTATGTTTTGGAATTTACTGTAGTTCCATTATTTTTATTCTTACTCGAGAAAAATAATATTTCATTGGGTACAAGACCTTCGATTCCCAATACAACGTACTACCAATGAGAAATGCAGAAATTTGAATTACAATAATATATGATAAATGAATAAATATATATTAATGTAAGATGAATCATAGTCCTTTAAATGCAGATATTATTTCAATTCAGATGAAAGTACATTGTGCCTATAATGCTCTGGAATTGTAGTTCCCCCCAATGTGTTTAGATATGTCCTTCCATATTTGTTCATTTTTTCTCTAACTCTTCCTAAAGAAAAAAATTTTATATAGGTAATAAGAATTATATATTATATTAAAAACATTATAGATTGGTTTTACCTTAAACTGTTCATTCTTCTAATGTGAGAACATTTTTTGATATTGTGTTTTTTAAAAGTTTGGGTTTGTGGGTACACCCTATAAATTTTTACCCACTCTTCTCTTTTGACCATTATATTAGTCATGCTTGTATGCCTGGCATAACTCTCCAAGATCCCTAAACCTAGTAGCGTTTGAATATTCATAGTTAGAAATGTAATACAGACTCTACAATGAACATGTTAATTTTTATATAAATACATTTCTAATATAGTTATAAATTAATAATATTTTCTTACCCATATCTATGACCATTCCCTATTCTTGATTTCATCACTGATATGTCTCCATTAGACAGGTTCCACCATGATTATATCATGTTATTTTGTGAAAGTTTCCTTGAAACATCTTCAATACCTATAAATTTTACATACCACTTAATTTTTAGCATTATTATCCACCATAATAAGAGTTTCGCGATTCTAGGCATACCACATACAAGTGCACCCATGTCGCATACTATAAGATCCCACTTACTAAGGTAATATATGAAAAAAATAATATTTTTGTGATGATAATAAAGGAAAAAAAATTAAATGATATAATTTTACATGGTTATAATATAAAAATGATGCAGAGTTCTGAATAGGTTGTGATGTATCTATGGATTTCCCTGGATCAAGAGACTCTAAAGGAAGTATCTGTTCCACTACATTATCTGTCTAATCTTTATAATCTTGAGTGTAATATATAGAAATAGAATCATCATATATATGATGTATGGTAGGAAATGTAGGCAGAGTGGACATGATAGAATATGGGTATTAGGTTTGTGGATACATGAATGTATATAGAAATTGTAATGGTTGGAACATTGCTCACGTCGGCGTAGACATGGACTGGGAAGAATAGGATAAATGAGATGATGAAGGGGACATGGATGGGATTATCCCAAGAGTCTCAACTAGAGGAAAAATATGTTCTGTATATGGTGTGTTTCTTGATGGGTCATTGTGGGCAGTGGTAAAATGGGTACTCCATCTATGTCTTCGAGGACCCCTACACGGACCCATGATGGTAGGAGGAGTCAACTCTATTAGAGCTATATATCCCAAAAATAATTTTGATAAATAATGTGAAAATGGAATTATATGTAATGCCTAATGAAAATATTACAATTATTATACCCACTAATTGGACCGGAAGTGACCAACCATGCTCGTGGCTATCACGATCATCAACAAATAATCTCCTTCTAAGAGCTTCTATAGAAATATCCATAATCTATATAAGAACAAAATGTACATTTTTTAGAAATAGTTTTTAGATATTATGCCTATGACATAGAAATCTAGAAGAAAACAATTTTACAATATATATTAGTAATGATAATTTAAAAAAATGTTATACATTTTTAAAAGCCCAATTTAAACACAATTTTTTATATTTAAATAAATTAATTAAATGAAATGAAAAAAATACTAATATATTCATATAATTTCAAACTAAAAAAATTAAAGTAATTATATTTATACTAACCTGAAAAACTCATGTTAAGGTAAACTAAATGAACTCTGAACATATATGGTTGCTTTATTATATTATCCACCACTACGTCAGGTTCAACATCTACTCTCACTATGGGACCATTTGATACATCGAATGAAATAATTTGGTCAACCCCAATGGTCCCATCAATGGTTGAATTTTTTCCTCATCATCATGAAAAAATATTTTATGGGATTACTTTGTTAATGAAACCATATTCCAGACTAAGAGGACCATTAACATAAGAAACTTGTTTTTCCATTAATGCAATGTATGGTTAATTTGTATACAGGAATCGACTCATGTAAATAACTATAAATACTCAATCATCAATAATTTTACCATGTAATTTCATTGAATCAAACCATTTAAATTTCATCACAGTGACTCGACCGTGAAAGTAGTAATCCCAGAAAAACATTTTCTCAACCAGTCCATAATAATACACATCTTCACATCCAGGTCGACTATATCATGCACTGGAATAACAATCTATTGTAGTAGTTTATATAATACCATCATGATTGTTTCTAATTTTCACTGGTATATCGGTTCTAATAATTTCATATCCATTGATTATTAAATACTTTCATTCACAAACAAAATAATTGACTCCAAAACCCAAAGTTCATAATTCTCGAGAAACCAAGTCATATTGTGAACTAAATAACTGAAATAGATTGGAGTAATAAAATTTAATGGATATATATATACATATCTAATTATGTTAATGGTAATACATTTTATTTCAACCATGCTAGAAACACTTGTCTATTCAAAGCCTCTCTCTTTATCAAAAAAAACATTGAGGAACTATACATGTAATTAGATTATGTTCCCTACATAAAATGATAATATAGTCTATGGTATATGTGAAATGAAAAAGTGCAAGATAACATATAGATATCCAAATTACTAACTTAATATAGTCATCGAAAAAACCATAGATAAATATGAATTTAGGATGTGCCATATCTTACTCTTCAGAGCTCAATGTAGACAATGTATATGACCATACAATTCCTTCTATTTGGGGAAGAGATGTAAATGAGGGTTCAATTTCCTTATACATCCCATCTTAATTTCTCATTGAACTATTTTTTTCTACTCTAATCAGAAAAACACAATGGTCAAAAATCCATAAATTCTTCATCATGATAACCCATCAAAATGGAACCTTCTAGATAATTATTATTTCGGACATATAATTTCATTGTGTACATATTTATTTTAGTGGGATACATCAACTGAAAAGAGGCTTGTTCCCCAATAAGAGTCTCAGTTAAAAGGGGAAATGTTAAGCATAATGATAGAGAAAAGAGAATGGTGGAAATTTTGGTCCCCACTCAAATAGAATTAACGGCGCCTAATGCTGCATATTTCTCAAGAATAATATGGATAAACTTTTATCACAAAGGAACCCAAAAAAAGTCACAACTGAAACAATTCCACCCATACATTATTTGATAAAAAATGAAAAATTTCTATTGGAATCAATTCCTGAAGAAGGATGTTATAATAATATGTTTTTAGGGAATTTAATTGTAAATCCCATCTCTTGACTTGTTTAGATATATTGCTAGAATAGCCATTAAGAACCTTGATATTCTCCAATACTTTCAGAAATTTATTTTCTAGGATGATGTGATCATTTAAGAAGCACAAGGAACTTTATATTTGTTTTCATAAATTTGTATCAATATACATTACATATAAATAATGATGTAACAAATTGATAGACCAATATGGAAAATCAAAAAAATACTTATCTTTTAAAAAATAAAGGTGGATTTGTTGTCAACATTCATTATATTTTTATATTTAAAATATCATTTCCCAACGGAAAATTAGAAATCATTCAATTCATTAAGAACATAACTTTCTAACATAAGTTGTGGTGGTTGTTCAGTTTCAACAGTTTTTTCAAACCTTTGACGATTCTTCTTATATTGATGATCCATTGGAAAGAATCATCGATGACATGTGAAACTGAAACTACAATGATATTTAAGACTGCTTGATCCTGAATTCTTAAAACAAATGGGACATTATAGTTTTCCCTTCATGATACACCCATACATCATTGAAAAATAAGGGAAATCATTTATGGTCTTTATAAGGTATGTATGCATATGAAACATATTATTTGAAGAAGAATTGAATGTCTGCACACCCAAATCCTAATGTTGGTTCAACTATATTTTTAATGGATTAAAGTAGAAATCTATATCATTACTAGGATCAGATATTCCGTATATTATTACAATCAATAAAGTGAGTGGGTTATTCCTAAAAATCCATGGAGGGATATTATAAACATGAATAAAAACTGGTCACGTGCTGTGACTAGTAAGCATCTGACAGAGCAGATTAAATCCATCACAAGATACACCCAAAAATGAAATTTCACACCTCATCATAAAAATTAGGAAGTTTTGCATCAAATGCCTTCCATGCTAATACTTGTTTATGATGAACCAACACATCATTACCTTTCAATATCATAGCATCATTCTATTGAATATTTGACGATACTTATATATATAAATAGATTTTGATGTCTAAAAATCATTAGAAAGTGCCGCATGAATTTCTATGGCACATGATATAGTATTCTATCAATATTTGTATTCCAATGAGATGTACTCCATTCTTTACAATCATTATGGTCTTCTATGTCATCCAAAAATAAACTGAAATCTTTCAAAGAATCATATACATTAAAAGTATGAAATCCAATATTATTAATTAACATTCATCCCTTGAAATTATTTGAGGGAATATCTACACCATAAGAAAACATTTCCCTCTAAAATGTAATAATATAATCCATGGAGGCACTATAAATTATATATATATTTTTCCAATGATATAACCACATTAAAAATTCCAGCATGGTCATTTTGGTACATTCATGATATACTACAGTTAAGGAATCATCTAATAATTTTTTCACTCTATCAATATCATCATCTCCAATATTTTCTTATTGTGTATAGATATCATTTCCTTAATTCACTGTCATACTCTCTGTCATGGTAAGATGTGCAAATGTAATCTGTTCAAATATCAAATTTTCCATTCCACTTCTTTCATTTCGTTAATGAACATTAAATGATTTACTTGTCTCTCTATGGTGATACTAAACATAATAGTTTATTTTTAATCCAAATTTCATTATAAGGTATCAAGATTCTTACTATATTATCCCTTGTCTTCCAAAACATTTATATCATGAAAATTGTATTAAAAATCTATATGCAACATTATTAAATGCATACTCTAAAAAAATTGCCAAATTATTTTGAATCTCGGTTGACATCCTTTCGGGATGAAAAATCTAGATTCTATCCATTCTATTACATGGGAAAAAAAATTATATTTCAATCCAAAATGTAAACCATAATTAATAAATTAACATAAAAACTAAAAATAAATTCATGAATTACTATATATCATAAAAATATTAAATAAAGCATTTTTATTACAAAACACACCAAATCATGGATGAAATCAATTTCACTCTATACTGATATGAGATTTGATAACCAGATCTATTCACATTGGTACTAAATATAAACATCATTGATCCTTACCTATGGAAATCCAAAACTCTTATAAATGTTACACCAGGATGCAATCCAAGACAATTCCATTTTTCAAGGACAAGGAACAACTTTTGGAAAAATTTCTTTTGGATTAGGTTTGTATCAAAGACTCACTATAATTTATTGGAGGAACAATTTTGAGTGAGATATTTATACAATCTGATATTGCACATAAAACATATACAATAACAACAAAATTAAATGATAAAAAATATAAACTATAAAAATATGAAAAAGGTTTATTAGTGCAATGATAAGACACTTAAAAAATTGTGTATTGGTGTAAAATAATTAGTTACATAATATCAATAAATTAAATAGAAATCCATATTAGTATTGGATGAAACAATTAAGGTTTTCCATATAGTAGCACTTCTACATCCAAAATATAAATAATTTTTCTCTAATTTTCTGATACGTATGGCCATATTTATAGGAAAATATAATTGTTAATTACTTCAATGCAATCTATATAATTTTCTACATTTTAGTGTTTCCTAAATAAAATTCACAAACATTATGCACAATATTTAGATTTGAATAATGAAATATGATTGTTACTTGTATATTGAAATATGATGTGTATTATTATTATTATAAAAAAATCACGAATCTATTACATATATTGTAATCACATATAATGTAATCCTAGTAATAATTTGATACTACGATATGCTTATTTTACCATTTTAATAACTCTTTATATAGTGTTATTCATGTGACCTTTTGATAATGAATTCTATAGAAACGTCCAGGAATTTAGTTTCTTTCATAGCCGAGGTACCTGGATATATAGTTTGTGTAACTTTTGATCTCCAAGATTATAACTTATGATAATATTATAATCATTACATATGGTAATCTATATATCACGTAGTTAGATATACTAACATCCATGTAATTCATGGTGAAATTGAAGGATCACATCATTAGCCTTTAATCAAAGAGGATATGTAATATAGTTATCTTTAAATAGAAATGAATAATATTATTAATTTTACAAATTCAAGAAACTATTGAATACATACATTTTTTTCATATGCTGACAATGTAATGTAAACAATCTATATAATGTGTAACATTTTCACATAATGCACAATATACTTTAATTTTCTAAAAAATCAATATATAATAAATATATTCTATGAGTAAGAAATTAAAAATATGCATAAGTTTATTCCATTGGAATGAAATAAAAAATCATCAATATGTTATAGATTCATCATAAATAATATATTTATCACTATAAAAAATATAATACATAACATTTTTTTTAGATATGTAATATTTTAAAAACATAAGTGGAATCTTATGTAATATGGAATACTTAAAAAAAAATTCATCAAAACAAAATGAAAAATTGATTAATAATAATATTAATAATGAATAAATAACTAAATAATTGATTGAGGAATATATAATAATCCAAACAAAATAAAAAATATTCGAGAATATTCTCCAAAAAAGTAACCCATTATAATAATTACAAAACTAAAATAAATACACAATACTCTCCCACTTATTTTAATTTCTCAAATAGACTAAAGAAAATAGATCATTGTCTACTTAAATAAAAAAAATTAAACATAACGATTAATTTAAAAATAAGAAATATAATCTCTAAAAATCAACCTAAAATCATGTTTACTTAATAAAACTTTGTTAAATATAACCAAATCATGTTTACTAAACCAATGTGTGTCAAATATAACCAATATGAACCAATCTAAAATGAATCAGGTATCAAAGATTGATGAAAAAATATGAAATTATGTAAACTGAGTCAATAAAACCCAAATTAAACAAAAATCAATTAACCATATGAGATGAATAATTATGAACTCATAGTCAAAGAAGACTAAAATCAGAAAAACACCCCATCAGTGGAGAATGTTGGAACAGTAGAAGAGTCAGTTTTTCGGCGAGGGAAACATCGCTTGACCGATGCAAGGATTCATGTCAGGTGATAGAAATAACTCTCCACCTAGGGGGATGCGCCACTCGACCAAGGGGGGATGCATTACCTAGGGGGATACTCGATGAGAGGTTGAGGAGGTGGGGGATGCACATTAATAGGGGGAGAAGGAGAATATGGGATGTTTTTTGAGTAGAGTAAGAGAAGTGGGGATGCATGTCAGATAAGGGAAATGGTGGAGGGTGTGAAAGGGAACTACCGAGTGGGGCATCCTGATGAGTGATGGGGGAGCGTGAAAGGGGCAGAAAATTCTCCCCTATTTACAAACCGTTTACTAAACACCATTTTTATAGAGCATCTATATCCATGGTTTTAAATAAAAAATGGGTGTGGACTAAAATTATTTATTCTATACCCATAATTTTCAAAACCATGGGTATAAATCTGTGTGTATTTCCCCTCGTTCTAGTAGTGAAAACAAGGCAACTAACACCCAAAACAATGAAAATAATGATTGAGTATTAAAAAATAGATGAGAAGCTGTTATAAAAGGATAAAATATGATATTATAAATAGTAATAAATTATTTTTATTAGTTAATTATATGATTAAAATAATTATACTAAAGGTTGAGGAGTGTTTATCCTAAAGGATGTATAAGGTAATTGATTACGTCAAAATTTCCATTCATTGAAAATTAACTTCTATTATGAAAAAATTCACTTTTATGTGTTGTATATACTTCACAAAATGACATTTAATATCATTAATACATTACTCTCCATAGTTACTTAATTTTCAATTTGAATCATCTAACCAAAGGGGATTTGACATGAAAATTAATGAATATTAAAAGTTATTGTGAAATATCACTTTCTTTTGGGATTTTTAACATTATCTTGCATCAACAAATTTAGTATAATCCTTTTTCATTTGATATTATAATTCTATTAAATATAATTATTCTTGTGCAATCAATATGATTTTTTCTTATACTACATACCATTTTTATGCATGGTATTTACTTTAAATGTTATTTTTTAACTAGGAAAATATTGGAAAATCCACACCCCTTACCCAATACAGATATATAATAGTTTTCATTGTTTATAAATTAAATATTTTATTTGATATATGAATAACGGATTGAACTAATATGACATGGGTTGGGACCATTTAAAAAAAACCTATTGATGCATCAGTAGTCTCATAACATGATATTTTTCCCCAAATCCAACGGGTTTTTACACATTATTTTTTAAACCATCTTCTAAATGGTTTTAACGGTTAATATTGCATGTTCCTGGAAAACATGGAATCTAATGTTGAAGAATTTCATTCTTTTAAAATTTAGTTATTATTTTTTACCGGATATTTTTTATGACATTATTTATGTATCCAATTCTTTCCCAATTAATTAAATAAATGACATGTGTTTGAGTTATTTATGTTCCCATATTGATCATGACTTATCCCATAATTTAGATGGAATGTGCACTCAGTTATTTATCTTTCCAAATTGATTATGACATATCTAGTTATTTAAATGGCATGTGTTCTTAGTAATTTACCATTCCATATTGATTCATGGTAACATTCAAAATACTTAAATATTACTAAGAATTTGAGATCACCTATTATTTGTTTCATTTCCCTATTAAATGATGATGAATTCATAGAATGATTTTCTAGGATGCTATGATTTTACTCTCATTATTCTCTATTTTATTTTCCCAATGTGATTTTGGAACCTTGTATGTAATCTTGTTTTCCAAAACTACTAAATTGTTCAGCCTTTTAGATTTGAGTATTATATATATACCAATTTAATAATTTTTGTCCATTGATCTGGGATTCTGGGTTCAGGGAAATTATATATAAAGCATAGTAGGGTAAAATATGAATCTCTATAAGCTTATTATCCATGAAAACCATTATGTCTAGTTTGAAAAAAAAAATTCAAATCTATTTCACGTTTTAATAAAATTTAGCATGAAAATCTCATATTACAAATCTTTTTGGTTTTTCTAAAACATTCCCTAATTTTGAAAATTTTAAGAAAATGTTCTAATAATTTAATAAACCCACCTAACATAAGAATTAAAAAGCCACCAAATATGTATTAAACATGTTAATAAGAATATAAAAACTATAATAAAATTTTTGGAAATAGAATAATCATATTATATTTAAAATAAAATGAAACTATCATCTACCATACAACATATGAAATTATAACAAACACATGTTTTATTCACCTTGGGATCTAAAATATTAGGACTAGTGTGACACAGTCTATGGAAAGTTTTCATTAGTTGGATAATAAATTTATAAAAATACTAGGAACTCTTATGAAATTTCCTAATATCATCCATAATTCCATGGGCTCTCTAGGTAGGAATGGATACATTATATAATATGATTATTATATATCCATAAATATATTTTATCATTTTTCTATTCTTAACAACATGTTTAAGCCATTTTTGGTTTCCATAATATGAATATTCTATTACCATAATTTTGTTTTATGGTTATTCTATTCTTATGAACATGTTTAATACATAATTACATGGGCTCCTTCAATCCCTAGGATAATAATCCATAACTAATATGAGACATAGGTTAATGTTACAATGGTCTCTATCACAAAAACAATCATAATTATGGACTCCCATGTTCTACACAATTTGTATATCCCTATGCCAATTAGCCACCCGAATATTTCTTTTGGGAATGTTTTCCACCTGTCCATTGGAACTCCTCCCCACATACCAAAGGCTACTGACTAGTAGTGAGGGTGCGAATGAGTAATAATGGGTAGATGATACCCTTAAATGATGGTATAGTAATGGTCCAAATATATTTATTTATAACAGAGAGAAGCATAAAATACACAAAATAATCAAACCAGATAGACCATTGGCAGAAGAAGAATCGACAACATATAAATAGTGAAACTAATAAACTAATGAATCAGAAATGAATAATCACATTAGCATTCCATATATAGAATCTAAAACAGAATATCAATCAAATATTGTTCTTATAGTACACTATGAAATAAGATGTCTCCAATGGATGAACATTAGTATATACATATAAAAAACATGCTGAACTAATTGGAAACTCAAATGGTAACTCTAGATAAAGCAAGAACCTCAAAACCTCTTTCCATATATCCACTGAAAATCAATAACTAAGATCCATCACCTGATCCTGAACCCTCACCTAAATGTAATATAGTAATGTATACACACATCCTGAAGGGACCATGTAGGGTGTGAGAATTAGTCTCAGTTGGGTACCACCGATGTGTGTATACCATACATTTGAGATTAAGCAGTTGTGAACAATAAATGAAATACAACACCATCACATGAAAACAAATAAAAATCACTTCACCTGTGTTCAAATGTCACTAATATGTTATCTCTTACCTCCACTAATGTGGAAATATCTTATGTGTAGAGGTTCCTTATCTTCCAGCCCATAGAATCCCTTTATACTGAAATGTTTAAGTGAACCCTCATGTTTCACCTTTAATTAAGTCGCTGAAACTATGTCCCTCCCATCACAATGTTCCAATGACATGTCACCAATGTATAGAAGGAATTACCAATAAATATAAATCTGGTTCATCGGACCTATGCTTGAATGCACCCATTGTCTCGAAGCCTGATGTCCTAATCCACAATATTATATGTCCTCATGTGAAATCATCATTGGCTAAAAAATCATCACAAGGAGTGGTAATGCCCATCTTCCAAAATGATCATGGTGCAACGACCTCCAAAATGACATGACTTATCCCACAATTGATAGCCTTAATGAGGCCATATGAAGGATCCTCCCTTTCCAACTATATTTCTTTGGCCAGACCCCCCCAAAATAAATAATCCACACTACTGAGGCATCTACCCACCTTATTGTTCAAAACCACCTCATCACTGAGTCAACATGTGTGCACTTGACTCCGAATGGTGCTTTGGCCAATCAAGGTTGAGTGACAGTCACCAAAATAGTACCTAAGCCACACCAAATCTATAATATCATACCCCTAATACCTTTACTCCCAAATATAATAGAACTGGGATCCAATATTACATGCCATTCCCCCTACCTGATGAACTTTCAACCCCAAACTGACCTTCATGATTCCCAGCTACGGACCTCATCTCATTAGTAACATAGTCTATGCTCATCAAGACAACCAACTTCACCTCAATCCTGATGGCCATGAAACCTCAACTCTTAGGCGGATCCCATCATGATCCCACAAATCTTATTAGTATATTACAAGAAATTTAAATATATAAATAATTGAACTCAACTTAAATAATCAATTCAACTAAATAAATTAATTCAATTTTAATTAAATAATCACACACTGACCAACTATCCAATTTCTTTACAGTCTCTATTCACATTTCAAAATTAAACAATGTATTGGAATTCCAATTGGAATCCCATAAGGTACAATTAATTAATTAAAAGAAACCAATTAATTAATGGGGTCTCTCTTGGTTAACACCTCACTGTGGTAAAAGCCGCACCCCAAAACACTCCCATAAACTCATAGAATAGTATTAACCACCACCCTAGGAGTCATAAACATAGAAAAGTATGATCATAGATTCTAACTTCAGAGGAATTGGATGAAATTATTATTTACATCAAATGACCTAAAATTGGGAAAAAAGAATCAAACTGATGTAGCAACCCATGAGGCTAAAGAAAAAGAAAAGTTAAGATTGGGTGATGGGAGACGTTCCGATATAGATCCAAAACACCCATCTAAAACCAAAATGGAGTTCTGATGTAGAATAATAATCACACCCTATGGGAGGAATAATGGAGCGAGACCCCTACCCCTATGCGATCCTAAGAGGGAAAAAAGAAGAAGTAAAATAAGATAATGGGGAGATAAGAAACATCATAATTTACCTAATTTAATGTGTCACATGGTTATCCTGCAAAGTTTTCTAATCAATTCACTAAAAGTGGATGAACAACATCTATAAACTCATACCTTTTGATAATTAACTCGTATGGTTTTCCAAACTTCTCACATACCATTCAGGATAGAGTGTTGAGGTATTGGCTATGTGGAACTCAACGTGTAGCATATGAACAATTTTATAAACCTTATCAACCCCATGAAGAAGAACTCTTTAAAAACTATAGATTATGTAAAATGTTCATTCACCCCGACCCACATGATTTTCCAAACCATGTGACCATATAAAATTGGGTTTCATGGTTTTCACATAGAGGCCGCAATGTTTATAACAAACAGTGCACCTCATCCCTCAACACCCAAAACTGGGCCTTTGGCCTTGAATGCCCCTAAAACACTTCTGAACACCAAAGGCTCCAGGAAATCCTCTAAAACCTTACAGAATGATAGATATTGGGATAACGTAAATCTGATAATTGAGTTATGAATTTTGAAAAAGAAATTTACACACCCACCAGTTACAAAATTCAAAAAATGCAGTAGTTTTTGACCTGACACAAATAACGGAGAAGTAACAATATCCCCACCTTAACATATCCCATCCTTGAGATATAAAACCGAAAAAACAAGATGGTGCCCAACATACCGATCTTGTTTAAAAATAACTCGAACTACCCCAGTATGAAGGGAACATGTCAATTACCTCAAGGGGGATAAACACCATTGGAGTGACCTACCCTGGTCGCAACCTGACACAAAAATAAAATAAAACAATTTTTCATCAACCATTCCAAGACTCAAAATTTCTCTCGTGATGTATCTTCACACCTACACCTCATTAGGTTCACCCTTGTAGTACCTGACATGTATATGAATCCCCCACTGCATTGGTACCTACCAGGTTCCCATGTCACACATTGCACCATTGACATCCCATGTCTCATCAGATTCTCAAATAAGTTTCGGTGCCTCCCACCTCAATCAAATCTCACATATAGTGATTCCCATATTCCAATGAACCACATGTAACCCTCATATTGTTGATGCATTGATGATAAATCAACTCAACAATCAGGTATCCATAAATACTATAAAATAAGTCATGGTTCCATTCATTTAATATATATAAATCAATATATAATAGATCCAAGATGATTCCATAATACAAGCTATTATTTTGTTAGCCCATACATATACCATGTGCACCTCATGCACTCAAAACTGACATGACTCTTACAAGGCAATTCCAATATGTAATTGGAGAATCACAGCTACACCCATGGAGTACCTCTGAATATCATTGGATCAAAAAACTTCTTAGTACTTGGCAGCTCTACAAAAATCACATGTCCTGAATCCCAACATCCCAAAGCATTTCCCCCCATAGTGTTGCACCATCCACTGACCACTGACCCAGTGATGGGTCCCACTCTCTCTTCCACGACTACCCTTTTCATCTAATACTCATCTAATGTCATTTTGTACCACTCTTGGTCTAATATAAAAACTAGGAATCATCCATTGCTAGTGATGTTTAGCCACACAAGAAGGCTTACTGCATAAATCTTGAGATTCCCGACCATTATATATTCTTGAAACACCTTTGGGGTCTTATTCACTAAGTCTCGACATGCCCTCAATTCCCACACTAAAAAAATATCATCATCAAACCACATTGAGGTGGTATTCCTGAGTCCTGGTCCTGAAATCCATGTTTAAACTCATCCCATCATCGCTTACCACTCTGATATGTTTCTTCACATAGAACACCTGATGTCATCACCAGACTCATGTAGGATTTTCCATTATATTTCCCTCATCTAGGAGTTCTTGGTTATTCACCTCCTAGATTGAGGCCAACTAGAAGATGTTCACATGAACCCAAATGCAATGCCATAAACTATACTCAGAATATATCACACACAATGTGTCATCACTCACCTTAAAGGTTTCCAAGAAAGAAAGTTCAATAAATGTCACCACATAGTCCATAACGGACTTTCACCCTCGTGACACTAAATAATGCATGGGATCTCTCTGTCCTCATTGTATCTAGTAATAAAAACTCAATGAACCTATCATTGACCTCATTTCAGGACATTCCCTCATGCTACCTACCTTCACCTACATGTCATAATATTGATTTTTCTATCTGATGATAATATAGGTATCCAACTTCACCCACTTCCCTGTAGGTGTCTCTAGCTACTCTAAAATAAATCGCATAGACATTATCATGTTCTATGTTTCTTGTAGACCACCCTCACCCTAAAATCATGGCAGGTAATATAATTGGATCTCCCAGGAAAGATACCCCATCGAAGGATCTTCTTCCTAAGTAACCCTATCGATACCCTGGATCACACGCACCATGCTCGCTCTGAGATGTTCTATAAGACATAGCCCAAACACTATCAAATATGGAAGATACCTCACCTACACTGGGTCTTATACCTATGACCGAGACTATACATGATATATTTGATTCTCATTGGTCTCAACCATCTTCTGCTCTAGCAGAACCATTTCCTTGCCTTCTTAAACCTCCATTAGACCTATCTAGGTGGTAACCCACTGAGTACCATTACATAGACAAACATCAATGATAACATATATATTTTTAGCATATAGGAAAACTAGTAATGAGCATCATCAAATCACAACCCTTAACCTCCCCCATCTTGAGCATTTCACATGGAATCCCAGCATCACAACATCCTTACTGACCGATTTAAGATCCATGTATCCAATATTTCACATGCCATACCTATCCAGATGAACCATGTCACTTCATACTAACTACCTCATCACCCAACCTGGTGATCAACATCACCCCATATCATAGTACCTACATTCTCAATTAAGAACTTCGCCCATAACACATATCCCAAGAACTTATATCATGGAACAATCATATATATATATATATGTAATCCTATCATGTGCCTAAGGAAAAACATAGGCATTCATAACAAAGAAATGAACCCCCTTTCTATACTATGCCACGGGTCCAAATCTCATTCCTTGCTACACCAAGTCAAGGGTCTCATATAAAACAAGTAGAAATTTGATTTCCCTGGGACCAATTAATGATCGAAATAAAATAAATTTTAAAATGATAAATAATAGAAAATAACAATTCCAACCCTTGGAAACATGTTCCATCCCCTGTTCCTGGGACTACAGACACCAAAAACATGAGTTATAAACTCAGTTCTGACAACATCCTAACATCCCTTATACCATATCCCAAATTGTAATACCTACAGAATAGAAAATAATTTAATTTAATTAGTAGTTATCCAAACATAACTACTAATTCATAGTCTAGGCCAACTTATATTCCACATGATATCTCCAACCCGATTAGCCAATCGAATAATGCTTTTGGGTTTCATTGGCATAGGGGCTTAGTTGGGCCTCCCTGTATGCCAAAGGCTTCCGATTAGTAGTGAGGGTGTAAATGAGTTATGGTGGGGAGACTATAACCTTAGGTTATGATATAATAATGTTCCAATTATATGTATATATATATATTAGTGGATGAAAGACTCAGCAAACCTAAACTAGGCCTTCCAATGGTGTCATCAAAATAAAAAATATAAAAATAGGGATGAAATAAAAAAAATGAGTTAACACATCATTATTCCATTTATTTAATCAAAAATAAATTAACCATCAAATATAGGTTATAATGTTCATTTTTATGTATTAGGTCACCAATGACTGACTATCAGCATATACATATAAAAATCATGCTGAAATAGAAAGGTAACTCAAAAGGTAACTCCATCTGAGGAAAGAACCTCATAATACCATTCCATCCATATATGATATCTCAACAACTAGGATCCATCTCCAGAGCCCAAACCCTTACCTAAACGTAAAAGAATAAAGTCTACACATATCCTGAAGGTCCCATGTAATGTGGGACAATGAGTCTTAGTAGGACACCACCAACATGTGCACACATTACATTTCAGATTAATAACATGTAAAGAATAAATAAATACAACTTTAGAACATTCATATAGATAAACACACACTTAACTGGTGTCAAAATCTATTAAGAAGATTACATATTCCTCAACCAATGCTGGAATATCTGATGTAGAGTGTATCTTTTACCCATGTCCCATGGAATCCCTTGATATAGAAATATCTAGGTGAACCCTTAAATTCAATAATTAAATAAGTCATGGGAACCATATTCCTATTGAAACCTAGTGTCTAATCCATGTAATTGACATCTTGAATCCATGCCAAATAAATAAAACTATGTTCCGTTCTACCCTTTATTAAAATCAGTTTTCAGTGCAATGATTGATGATTAGTGGCAAATTTATATATATCCTCGTGTAAAATCAACACTGGATCAAAGAATAACATCCTGATGAGTGGTGATGCCCATATTCCAAAATAATCATGGTCCAACGTCCTCATGAACAAAAAACTGATCCCCCAACTGACAGCATCAATGTTGTTATTTGAAGGCTCTGTGCCTTCCCCATGGATTTCAAAAGAAAACAACCACAAAAAACTAACTAATCCACACTATTGGGGTCCTCTATCAACACAAATTTTCAAAACCACCTCATCACTGAGTCATCCAATGTGCACATGAATCCAAGATGTTTTGGCTAATCACTGGTGAAATAATATCACCAAAATAGTACAAAAGCATCACTAACTCTTGCACCACATTCAACTATGACCATGTCAATAAAATTCGATGGCCAGACCATCCAATATCATGTTTTATTCCCTTATCCCGACAGACTTTCTACCCCAAACTAACTTCCATGATGTCCAACCGGTGACCACATCATTCGAGTAACCCAAGCCAAGCCCAACTATATGACCAATGTCTCCGCAATCATGATGGACATTCCACGTCAACTCCTTGGTTGATATCATCACTATCCCATATATATAAAGAGAATATCACAAGAAATTTATATCTATAATTAATTCATTTCAGATTTGAAAAATACATTATATTAGACAATTCAATTTTAATTAGACAGACACGCTCACCCAAACTTCTCTAGTGTTCTACAGCCTCTAACATATCCTTTAACAACTACATGCAGCATGGGAATGTCGAATGACATCCAATATAGTCCAATTAATTAATTAAACAAAATAAATTATAGGGTTTATCTTTATCAACACCTAGATGTGGTAAAAGTACCCTAGAACACTCATGAAAAATCAAATAAAAATATACCACACCAAGCGTAGAGTCATATACATAGTAATGTCTGATTAGAGCATCTAACTCAAATTTTTTTAGAATAAATTTGAATTTTCATTGAACACCCTGAATATGGGAAACATGTCTCAAATAGATTTAGTGGTCCATGAGGTGGGAGAAAAAGAAAAGACAAACTTGTTTGAGGAGAGCCTTACCTATATAGATCTAACACACCAGATCTTGAAAAAAATAGTTTTGATGTTGAAGAGGTATCAAACCCTAGGGGTGGATGAAATGAGAGATCTCCCCTAATACTATGTGTGACTATGAGAGGATAAAAAAGATGGTAGAAAATAAAAATGGGTGGGGAAAAAAAATAAATTCTCTTATTTAACGAGTCACACAATTATCTTGCATGGTATTTCAACCCATGAAGCAACCCTGAAACACTTTCTACTAAAATCTAGACTTTGAATGGTTTTCAAAACCCTTCACAGTAGATGCAGGTTACAATGTGGAGACACATTCTATGTGGCACTACCCTTGTGGCTTCTGCAAGGTTTTCTAAACTGTGTGAGAATCATACATAAGACCTATAAGAACTACAGAATTACATGCACATTTGTGCACCCAAAACATCAAGGTATGCCAAACCATATAACAGTACAAAATTTAGCTTCATGGTTTTCATATATAGTACACACGGTTTACACCATTTATGTGCCTCAACCTGCAACTTCCAAAAATATTCTTTGGGCCTCTGAGGCACCCAATAGCCTCATGAACACTCGATCCACATTCCAATCCTCTAAAAAAATAAAAAAAAAGAAATTTGGTTGATTGAAAACTCTGAATTGATCTCTAAATCCAAAAAAATCATACCCAACGATTCCAAAATATTCAATGGGAGTGGTTTTCAACCTGATCATAATACAAGTTACATTACAAAATTAAACACACAAAAACATCAACAAGTATCAACCACATATTTAAGTTAAAATAAATTTTCCTAAAACATCCATGCCATTAAAATTTATTCTGTTAACAATATACATTACATAGTGAAAAATAATTTTAAACCACATTTGATTTCATAAAAATTCTTTGGGAAATTGTTTCAAACAAATGGAGTGCATCAGTGCCAACTCTGTTTACAAATAAACATTCAAAATTTATATATTAAAAATATTTCATAAATCCCAACCTGAATCTATAATATATCAATTATAATTAAAATTAGTGCAATTATAGTGAAAAAAGGTAAATTAAGAATTAATATATAGTCATGAAAAATAGGCCTTAAATAAACTCATCTACCATAATATTAAACGAAATATAGTTTTTCTCAATGAAAATGTTACGATATGAGTGGGAGAGATATTCCCAAAATAATTATATAATTACATAATAGAAACCCACATCAACAATCAAGGATTTAACAAAAACACAATATAATGTTTTCACACTACTAGAAAATGGAAGAACAAGTTGAGATGAGGTAATAAGAGGATGAAATCCTTTAAAAAATCTCAACATATATGAAATGTCGAAAGAAGTCAGTGTAACATCCCAAGTCATTATAGAATAATATTATTTTTCAAATTTATAAATTTTTATGAATTAGATATTTATTTTACATAGGAGGGATTTTATTTCTGATAACATACCGAACATGCAACAATGGGTTTCTTCTAAATCATACATTTCAAACAAGACTGAGTTAGACCAAAAAATAATATATTATTAACATTATTATTTTAAATTATTTTTAAGGCCTAGAAATTATATTAACATCAATTATCGGAATAGAATATATTATTTTTAGACATTTTTGTTAATTTTTTTTACTTTTATCAATAAATTTCAGAGGTATAACATGAGAATAAAACTTATTTCAAGCATAAAATACTCTATTTGTTAGAAAAATAAATTTTTCCACTTTTATATGGAGAACCATTATTAAATATAAATTTTATAAATTTTATTTTTTCTATTTGAAAAAATAAGATTCTTAATTTTAATTGGGACATAGAAATTCACTTTTGATGAAATTATAGTATTTTTCTGATAAGATTCATATTTTAATGAATAATAAAAAATACAACATTTAAATTCAAAACTTCCATGTTGTATAATTTAATTGTATTCATAGATTTTCATTTAACTTGGATTTAATGTATATTTATATTTCATTATCATTTAATCCAATGTTTGTCATTGGATGTAATCTGACATTGAAATTTTAAATAAATACTTGTAATATATTTTGATGGTTTTCACTTTTTAAAAAATTATTTTGTCATTACTTCAACGAGATTAATTTGAAATTTTATTTTTCAACTTCTGTGAATTGAATTTTCATAAACTACAATACATGGTAAAAATAAGTATGAAATATTTGGATTAATATGATCAAAATAATTTTTGGTGAATAATATCATTAGTAATATATTTACCATAGTGAATTGGATAATAAGGTAAATAGGTGTAAAAATTATTTTATAATCACATAAAACAACCCTAAAACATGCTATAATATTATTAGATGAGATATGAACCACCAATAAAACTATTTGGATGAAAATTTAGCCTTTGGAAATCTGTTGGCTATGGTTATGACCTTTATAACTTTTAATTTTAAGCAAAGTCATAATTACCATAAACATGACTGTCATTTCTAAATGAATTTTAATATGGGGTTATCTACGTGATATCTTTGACAAAAAATAGTCCTTAGTATGATAATAATATTAATTATATCATGAAAATTGTTTTATAATTTTTATGAATTATATAAGTAAATTTTATACTGAAGAAATGATAATGCAATAATATATTAATTAAATAAAAAATTAAATAAATGATATTAATAATATCAAAATAATTACAATTTTATATATTTTATAGCATCCACGAAATTTATGGATGACTATGAAATGTTAGTATTGAGTTAATGTATTTTTTAGAAGGAATCATGATATGATTTTTTTAGAAAATTCATGTATGAATAGTTCCAATATTGACATAATTCAAAACATAAAATAAAAAATAGTTTATTAGATTTTATAAAATTTATAATAACAGAATATTTGACCAATTGGTTACGATAAGTGCTAATATATCATAAATGACACCTTTTGGGTCGTTATATATTCTATAGTTATTACATTAACACACAATGTTTAAATAACATGATGTCGTGGTAAGATTAAAAAGAGAAAAATAATGGTTAAATGAAAAAGATAAGGAGTAAAAAATATAAAAAATGTGTCAAATTTTAATTGAATGAAGAGGGTTCAACACAAAATCATCTAAAGATAGAAATATATTTTTTGGAACAATATGAAACCAAGATTGAATTTATATTAAGTTAATATTTTATGTGTTTCCTAGGGTTCCCCTCTAATGTACTATAAAAAGGTTCCCACTCTTCTATAATAATCACACTTGAAATGCATTTTTTCAGCCATGCTATACCACAAACTATTCTTAAAATCACTACCCACATTTTTATGGCCATAGTTTACACATCACAACTTCTTTTGAGGTGTTAATGTGTTCTTCAAGGGTGATAAACCAAAAAGATATATCGTTTTATTTAATTATTTATATTTTTTTATTATTCCTCTTCCTTAGAGTCACCTACAACAAAGATGAGATAATAACTCAATATGGCCCCAGCCTTAAACCTTTCTTAATCTTGAGTTATTTCAAGATTACACATTGAGGATCTTTCTAGGTTTAGAGTTTTAGATAATTGGATCATAAAACCTGCATTACATTCCACATTTAAACAAAGTGGTTACATAAAAGATAGTATTTATTTTTCCCATCAACAGAAACATATTTAAAAGAAAACATGGATTCTTTCTTGACACTTCCTTGACACTATCATCATATCATGTACCCTTCCCTTGACCTATGAAAAACATTTCAAAAACTTGGGATGACCATAAAAAGCTCAGTAAGGGATATAAAAATATGTAAAGGAAACATGAGTACATGTATACATAAGAATGAAATCATACTTTACCCATAAAACATATGCACTTTAACATACCTCATAAAATCATGAATAAATCATAGAAATCATAATACATAAAGGTAACTTGAGGCATTCATAACATTCTTACGTAGGGAGTAACCCTCTTGGTTACGTTTGGAATACCCATCACAGTATATTCCCTAAATCTCTTCGGAGATACCTTAACGTTTGACCCCTTCGTGTTACCCAATGCATTGGAGAGATATATCAGGCTCACCCACCCTTAGTTTATCACAGAACCACCTGTGTTCATAATAATTCCCAAGAACCATAACATAATCGTATCACATAAAACATCCATAAAGGAAACATAACATTTCCACGTTTCAATCACAAGATATCAATACAACACATTGTTATAAAAACATTATGAAAACCATTTTCAATACCAAAATAAAAGAAAAGTAAAACATGGTATTTATTTTTCTTTTAAAAAAAGGTATGGCTTGTAGAGGAAGCCGAAACTCAAATAATGGTCACGACGGTGGAGAAGTCATTGTCGTCACATACATACGACAAAAACATTCCCTTTTGTCATTTAGTAAAACAATTTGTATAAAAAATATTCCTTTCGAATAAATGTAGAAGTCAAAGGGGTTTATACACCGTATAAAATAAGGTTGTGTATAAAACAAAATATGCCTCAATGAAAGGAGATTGAGACGAAGTCTCATACAAAGACGGTATCCTTCGATTAAGGATAAATCAATTACATAATTATGTGTGAAAAACTAATACACCAAATATAAGTGGATATTAAGTGTAAAACAATCAGATGTTATTCACACATATTCGTAGAATGACATATTCAAGGAGTACAAGCTTATCCCAAAGAATCAAAATTGCGTTAAGAAGTCCCCTTGCAAAAATTTGACAACCTAACGACGTCACCAAAAAATTTAGAAAATGAGTTGATGAGAGATAAAAAGGGTATCTCATCACTTGGACATAAAATTTAAATAAATAAGGATATAGAAGAACATATCCCAACATAATGTTATGTGAATTAAAAGACATAACAAAAGAAGTCTTTTAAAAAGAGGAGGGTGAAACGTTCCCTTACCGACATGGGTATCTTTCGAAACATACACCCCGTGAAAGAAGGACAATACAACATTGATGTAAATACTCATAAATGAAAGTATATTACACAATGAGTAAAATAATGGTCAGTACATACACCACTCAAAGGAAATTGTGGCAAATGTAGCATAAATCTCACGGGAATAAAAGTGAGATGAAAAATCCCTTACGAAAACTTGGCAGCCTAATGGCGCCACTTAAAACATCCAAAAATGGATTGATGAGATCAAATAGGGTCTCTCATCATATTACAATAAAATTTACAAAAATAGGAATATAAAATAACATCCCCCATCATAACAAATAGGATCTTAAAAGAAGTGGCATAAAGGAGAGAACTTAAAAAGAAAGAGAGAGGTTAGATCTCTTACGAAAATTCGGCAGCCTAACGGCACCACTCAAAACATCCAAAATGGATTGATGAGAGAGAATAGGGTCTCTCATCATATGAACATAAAAATTACAGTAAGATTAATATAAAATAACATCCCAATCACAAGAAAGATGAGCTTAAAATGAATGACATAAAAGAGTGTACTTAAAAAGAAAGAGAGGAGTAGGATCCCTTACCTCGGGTCCGACTTGACTCGATCATTCTTTAACGTCCTGAATAATAAACTCGAGTTAATTTCTAATTTCTTAAGACCGTTTTTCATGTTCATTATTCCTTTTATATCACTTATTTCCATGTTATAATCATTATGTAATCATTTAAGTTAATAATTTTTGTTTTGTCGATATTTGGTTCTTAAGTCGAAAGTGGACTTCTTACAATTACATGTTGTTCGTGTGGTCAAAGGTTCATTATATACAGAATGATATTCATGATTTTAATATCATATATATCATATATATCCAGAATATAAATGTATTTATAATATTCTATAATCATTTATAGGTAAGAAATGAAATGCACCGTTCATGGAGACGGTAAGCCGTACGTACGCATGAACGCTACTTTCATTTCTATGTCATATTAATGGTATTAAAACTAAATGAGAGGCATGTATATTTTAATTACAGAATTATATTCATAATTTATATTTAACATACATCATATATAATAACTTTAAATACATCCTTTATACATCCCACATATGGCATTAACGAATCAAATCACTTTGAGGGGGCGGTAGTCCGCACTTCCTAAAATGAAATTATCGTGTTTACCCACAATGGAAACCATAAAGGTATGCCACAAAAGAAAAATAAATAAGATTAAGTAAAACATAAACATATTATATATCGTATATAAATATAGTTACATCCCAATGGACACTTTTTAAGGTGTTATAAGAGTGTTGAACAATCATCGTTTCGTGAGGCAGAAATTCACCATCCACAGAAACAGTATGTTCTTTAACCATTTGATGCAGGTGTGTGTAAGTGTATCTATAATGATTATTATAACAACATCCTAGTATATTTAAGATACTGTAGTTGTTACAAAATAAATGAATAAAAAGATTTTAGGGGGTTGGAGAAGAAAAATAAAATAAAAGAACACAAGTGAAGACATTACCTTAAAATCGGGTAACTCTTTTTGATTTGAGCTCAAAGGCTTCCTTGGGAAGACTTCTACCCAAAGTGAGGCTTCTAGGAGTAATGGAAGGATTTGGAGAGGAAAAATGAGTAGGGTTTGGCCGATCCAAAGGCTTGAGAGGTGTGGGTAAGGTGGTAGAGGTGGGGGCCTTTTATAAGAGGAGAGGAGGGGCACTCTTGTAAACTTACAAAATGTTACTTTATTTTCAAATGATTTTCGGATTTTAATGGCCCCAAATTGATTTATTTATAGGATAATGTGGTAAGGGTTCTAAATATACTCATCCAATAGGTTTTTGACAAGTGTAAGTTATAGTTTTAACATTATCTTTTCATTTTATTTAAATCCTTTATTAATGAGGTAATCGCGGCATCATCATGATGTCATAAATAATTTAATTTATTTAATGTCTAAAAATTATAAAAAAAATATAATGATGTAGGAAATAGTTTTATCTTTATAATGAATATTTATAGTCAAAAATATGACTTGTATAACTCCATTTAAAAATTGTTTTAGTGAAACATCTCATGCTTGTGACAATTTTATTTTAACTTTAAATAAAAGGTTATTGATGTCATTTTCCAACCAAAGTGGCTCCATGGGGTCCCCAAGTTGACCCATGGATTTTATTTGTTGGAAATGACACATAAAATGAGGGTAGGACATATGTCTAGGTCATTTCACATTATTAAAATATTATTTTTACCTTAAATTACACTAATTACCTCTAATCGCGATTAAGAACATAAAAGTTACTATTCACCAAAAAATTATTTTAATCCCATTGAACCACATTTTACTTCCTAATGAAAACCATGTATGTAGGATTTTTGAAATTCAAAACACAGAGGTGGCAAAGTTTCATTTAAACGAAAAATCAGTTTCTTTAACTACCACTTAGTGGTTTCACTATTCATCAAAAATTGAAGTTTTTCAGAAAAATACCAAAAATTCACCCTAAGCTATATTTGATATTTAGAACTCGAAAATGATGTATATTTTACAAAATTCAAAACATATAAGTTGAATTAATTAATTTAATAATTAATTCCCACGGTCAAAACAAATAGCGTGTTTTTATGAAACAATATCTATTAAAAGATTGACACTAGTTTAAGTGCAATTTCAAAGTGAAATTAATTCCAATGACCACTATTGGATTAAAAGGTAAAAATATATTCTAATTTTACTTTAAAAACAATTCAAAAGATAATATAATCATATAAGTAAATTAGATTAAAAAGTGGTTTTGAATTAAAATACAACATTTTCACTATTCATTAAAAAATGAACTTTATCAGAAAGATACCAAAAATTTACACAAAGTAAATTTTGATGTATCTATTCTAAAGAAGAATTTTATTATGTCAAATATAAAACATAAAATTGTCAAAAAGTGGATTTAAAAGAGGTTCTCCATCAAAAGGCGGTTAATCGACCTTCTAAAGAACATTAGAATGTTTACGCTTAACAAATTGAATTCATTCACATTTTTAATCCTCTAACATTTATTGTAAAAAGTAAAAATATTTGACAAATATATATAATCATTTTATAGTTAGTTCTATTCATTCCTGCCATTACAACGACTAGGCGTTAACTACCATTTAAAATAATATTATTTTATTATTAGAGTGCAACGTAAGATTCCCAAGAAACTCGTTTTTGCGTATTGGGTACGCCATCGAGCATAGCGTCCCCTTTAAAGTAATATTAATATTTTATTCACAAATATGGATAAATATAAAAATTTCATATTCTTTATTTACCTGGGGTGTTACAAACTCAGTAATCCTCAATATACTTAGACGTTATTATGTTAAAATCATGATCTAATCCATATAACACCCCAACATTTTATGGTATGTTTCTTCATCAATAATTTAACTCATTAAATTGCTTATAACGCATGAAACACTATGTCATTGTGAAATGACACTTGGTTTTATGAGATAGTTACAATGTAGCCATTAAACATATATTTTTCACATTTTTATTTAAATTTTGAAAACCAGACATAGATGGTTGTGATCAGGGTGATATTGGAGTCTAATAGAATCAACATAATTTTTGGTGAATTGTAACTTACCCTCAGAAATAGTAATGTAACCTTATGAATATTAATATGAACCTTAAAAATAGTAACCACACCCATGAATGTATAAATAAAATTTCACACTATATAAATGAATGTCAAAATTAATAGTTAAGTGTTGGGTTTTGTAAGTAAAATAAATTAATAAAATTTAATATTTAATAAATTTATTTAAAATTAATTTTTTTTTTCATAAAATTTATTCCTAATTAATATTTTGTAATTTAATGATTTTAGAAAAAAAATTATGAGGCCTCAATTAATTTTTTAGAGTATTCTAAAATAAATTTAAAATTTGTATTTTCAAGTAAATAATGATTTCATTTAAAAATTAAATTTCTCATATTTTGAAAACTATTTTCATAAAATGGAGTTTATTTTCGGATTCTATAAATCTGAAAATGTATTGGGTGAATTTTTGGGATTTTTTTGAAATACATGAATTTTTGGTGAATAGTGAAATTCAATAATTTACGAAATATGCTAAATAAATGAATTTATGCATCATTATTCAATCATGAATGATTTAAAGGTACAATGGTTCAAAATCACATGCACTTATTACTATTTTTTTACAGAATGATCAATATTATTTCTTTCCTTGAGAAAAATAAAAATATAATGATTAAAATAAATCAAAAAACTCTACTCTCCTCCACTACATAAATAACGCCTCATCCCCTCTACCTCTCACAAAACTGAAGCATTGACCCTTGTCAAAGATATGAAAAATAAACATCTCAATTCCTACCCCCAATTCCTATATGTAATGGTCTAACCAAAAGGAAAAAACAAAGGCCTTAAAGAGATTCTCATGGTGGAGTACTCAAGAGGTGAACCTCTCTTCATTTTTCATTAAACTTATTTTACATGTTACATTGTTTTGTTACACCCTCCTCACCTCCCCTTATATAAATTCGATGATAATTCTAGTACCTTTCATGAATTGGAATTTTATTATGGTAATGGAATATTCCATCATCAAATCTCTTCCCCCCTCCTCTTATACTAAAAATGAAAACACATTTTGAGATTTGTTAATTTATCACATTCATGGATGACATGTATTCAATTTTTATTACCATATTCAATTCAGTTCATGAAACCATTTTTATGGTTGAAACATATCATTATATAAGTATATATCGTATCTATTTTTTTGGAATAATTTTGTACACATGGTATTTAATTATAAAACAAAATGAGTTTTTGGTGATAAAAGCCCATCAAATTAATCCAAGCATTTATCATTAAAATTTTGTATAATGAATCTTACTATCCCAATATAACCAATGGATTTATATGTTAATTTAATCTTATTTATGATCATTAATAACTCATAACATCAACTCAGGATTTCAATTTCCATTTTATATAAACATTCATAATCTAATACAAGCATACCGATCATAAAAATTAAGAAAATGTATACTCTAAAATAATGAAATTGAAAATCATGACCATGTAAAATTATATGAATGAACATAATGGAGAAATAATTAGTCATTTAAAATTATTTATGTTATATAATTCATAATTAAAGAATCTAATGTTACTATCTTGGAATTTAACATCAAAGGAAGAACACATTCGGGCAAAAGGTAAGGGGTTTCTTATCTCACATTTATTTCCAAGATATTTCCATTGTTTTCCACTTATTTATTGTATGTGGTGTGTGTTTACTTCAATTTTAGATATAATATTATGATTAAATTTATATTAATTTTATTTATTGGTTTACTTGAAAATTATTTACACGATTGATTAAAATGTTCTAAGGGACATTGTTTCAATTTCCATTTCATTGTGATTTACTTGGTATTATTCACCTAAGAATGATTATGTGTAAACCAACATCCACTTTGAGATCAATTTTAATTTGAATTTTTTAATAAAATTATATATCCATATACTTGTTACATGGATATAATTATTATCTTAGCTGTATAGCATTTTACATACGCTGTTTCTGGGGAATGTTTTGTTAACTATGGAAATATAATTGAATATGTAACCTCTACTCAATACAGATATTTAAAAGGAATATTTTTATTATATTAAATTATAATATAAAGAATGATTTGGATGGGAAATTATGGACGGTTCCCTCTATATCCTCTCGATTCATCAAGATATCTCATTAGACAAATCAGTTGCTGACAAACTCTTCATGTTTGTTTCCAAATATCAGATGGGTTTCTACCAACAGACATAAATCGAATCGACTATATAATTGTTAATGTAATAGATACATGACATAAAAACAATAAGAATCTTCATTATTCAGTATTCAATTATTTCTTTCCTTGTAGTTTTCACCATGACATAATATATGCGTGAATTTTTATTTTCTCCTTATTGATGGCATGAGTTTTCATTTATTCACAATGCCTTATTAGTTGTCTCTAATTGATTATGTTTCAATTATTAATGATTCATTATTACAATATGTGCAACCCTTAATAATTATTTGAGATCAACCTTATTTTGTTTATTTTCCCCATGTTATGATGACGAGAACATTGAATAAACATTCAAGGAAGTAGTTTATTTCATTTTATTATTTATAATGTCATTTTCTATCCTTCCAAATGTACTATGGGTATCATATATATAACATATTAATCCAAAACTTCTAAAATAATTAGTCCTTCCAGATAGATTTGATATAAATTACCCAATATAGTGAAATAATGTACAGGCTCTGAGATTCTGTGGTCGGGGAGTTATAGTTGATATCAGAGGAATTTTAGAAGCAATACAAGAAATACGATTTAGGAGATATAGTTTAGAGGACATAACCATAAGATAGACATTGAGGATATGAATAGAGTAACAACCTTTAATTTTGGTATGGTATAGATGATGTGGATTTCATTGAAAATACATCCCATTATGGATACTACAAGTGGATGTGTTTTTGGCATAGATTTACCTAGGAGTAAAGGCTCTGATAAAGAGAATCGAGCAAGAACCAGTGTATCCTGGTACATTAAAATGGGCCTTATGACACACCTAGTTTGACTCTCTCAGGGGATATTCATAGGATAATTCATATTTTTTTTACAAACAATTATGATGGATTTAAAAGTAAATAGAATCAATGTTTATGATTATGATATTATCTTGAAAAAAAAATAAAAAATATGGTCAGTGTTTTCTAGTTAAAAATAGGCATTTTGACCTAATTTTGGGTATCCCATTGTTTAGTTATGGTGCCTACTGGATGAAAGGGAATCGATACCCATGGAAAATGTAGGTATTTCCCCACTGAGAAAGTCAACAGAGTCGGTGTTAGAGAGAATCAGATCATGACCATATTTGGAAAACATACTCAGGTTGCGATGGATAACCATGCTAAACCTGTATTGGATAATTTCATGCAATAAAAGCCCCCATAATTTAGTTGAACTACCAATACAGTGGTGTATGAGAAGTGGATTATGTCCCTTGATATGATATTTATGGAATTAAGATGAAATGAAACTAAAAATGTAGTCGTGGTAGTATAATAAATAAATGGAGATGTTGACTAATGGTGGTCCTTGATCTCGAGTACAAAAGAGGAAGAAGAAATAGAATGTATGGAATATTATTTTTTAAGGAAATATTCTTCAAAAAATATTTCCCTCATGAATAATGAACAAAAATGAAGAGGAAATTCCTTATCCTAAAGAAAAATAAATTAATGTTGCAAAAAATATGTGTCAGTCATCCACTTTATGACACACAAACAGATATTAGTTTCTGACCTTATCATAATACATATTATTGTCATTGACATAATTCTCACTGTGGATTGGATTTCTAATTTTGGTCAGAAAATATATTGTAAGAAGAAGGAAGATACAATTTTTTATAATAATGTAGAATCCATTATCCTTTGAGTAGAGACATCATCATCGAGATCTTATCCAAATCAACCATTAATGGATCTTCTAAATTAATTTATTGGGGAGGAAGAGAAAATACCATCCATGGATATTCGAATTAAATATGAACCTATTGGACAAGAATACATTGATGTATTTTCAGAGGATTTACCTAGACATCCTCTATAATGGGAAGTGAAGTTCTCCATTTATTTAATTTCTGGTTCAAGACCTTTATCAAAGAATCCCTATAGAATAACCAACGTGGAATTAGTATATACAAAGAAACATCTAGAGGAATTGAGTGATTTGTGATTTATTACCTATAGTGTTTCCCCATGGGGATCCCCTGTTCTATTTTTTCAAGAGGAAATTTGGATCTATGAGGTTGTTCTTTGACTACAGATTGATCAATCCTACTGAAATAAAGAGGATGTATCGTCCTACTCCTCGCATTGATGATTTATTTGATCAACTTCATAGATACCAATATTTTTTGAAGATTAAAATTCTATTTAGATATCATCAGCTACGTGTGAGGAAGGCATTCTATAGAAAATAATTCGAACTAGGTGTGGGTGTTATGAGTTTACAATAACTCTTTTTTCGACCAACTAATGTACCCTCTATTTTCATGGATATAATGAATAGAGTTTTAAAGGAATATATTGAGTACTTTGTTGTGTTATTTATCGATAATATCATAATATACTCCAAAAGCTACAATGAAATGAGAATCACTTGTGGAGAATTCTAAAAACACATTTAAGAAATAAATTGAATGGGATGTTTAGAAATTGTGAATTTTGGATTCCATCAGTTTCTTTTATTTTCTACAATATCTCTATGTATGGTATCTAATATGATCCTATAAAGATAAATTCAATCCAAAAATATCCTATGATAACTAATATAACCAAGGTACATATTTTTATTATACATGTCGGTTACTATCGATGTTTTATTCCGAATTGTTCCCAGTTGCCTAACCCTCTAATCAAGTTCACACAAAAAGGGGTTAAGTTGGTATGGTTGAAAGATGGTAAAAAATTATTTGAAGAATTGTAAAGAATATTGGTCAATGCTCTAATTTTGAATCTTCAATATGGAAATGATGGATTTGTTATATACAGTGATGCATCAAAAAATAGACTAGGTTCTGTCCTTATAAAAAATAATAATTTTATTTCTTACGCATCAAGGAATTTGAATGTGCTTGAGAAAAATTATCTACATCATGATCTTGAGTTAGTATCCATAATATTTTTCTCTAAAAATATTGAGACATTTCCTCTTTCGTGGAATATGTGAGATACATACAGATCAAAAGAGTTTGAAATGAATTTTTACACAGAAAGAACTCGTCATGGGGAAAATGAGATGGCTTGAGATACTCAAATATTATGATTGTTCAATATACTACCACCTAGGAAAGGAAAATAAGGTGGTAGACTCATTAAGTTGGAACAATCATGGACTTCTGACCCAAATGATGATTGAGAGAGATCATATATTCATCGATCTAGTTATGATGGATATGATAATTGTTATATAAATGGAAACATCATTCCACTTTCAAATAATTTTTTAACAATATTTACTAGATAAGATAAAAATATCTCAACCTAATGATTGAAATATACAAAATAAAATTATAGCCATTAAGGATAGAAGATTAGAAAAATTAATGTATGAGGATGGAGTTCTAAAATTTGGGAAGAGGTTATTTTTCCATTATTACATGACCTAAAAAGAGAACTATTAGATGATACCCAAAGATCATATTTCAATATACACCCTCGTAGAACTAAGTTGTATTGATATTTGAAGGAATGGTTTTGGTGTGATAACTTGTAGCGAGAAATTATTAGCTATATGTCAAGGAGTATAGTTTGACAACAAGTGAAGTCCAAGAGATAATATCCTAGAGGAGTCATGAAACCTCTACCTATTCATGTGGGGAAATGGGGCAGTGTTATTATTGAATTTGTAATAGGACTACATAGGGAACCTAGAAGGAATAATTAAATATGGTTAATTTTTGATCGTCCCCAAAAATTGGCAAATTTTTTCTCTATATGATATGATTTACCACTTGATTTACTAGAAGGACTCTATATTAATAAAGATGTAAGAATTCAGAGTTCACCTCTATTGATTGTATCCGATCGAGTTCTCTAATTTACATAGAAATTATAGGAAATTATTTTGAAGGATTTGGTTACTAAGCTTCATATGTTTACTGCTTATCACCCGCAAACCAACAGAAAATTTAAAAGGACTATGGAAACAATGGAACACATGTTGAGATAAAGCTCTCTGGACGTTTATGGTATGAGTGATCAGTACTTACCATTGGTTGAGTTTTCCTATAATAATATTTACTATTATAGTATTCAAATGGGGACATATGAAGCATTATATGGTAATAGATATTGAACTTCAACATGTTGGTATGAAGTTTTGGAGAAGAAAACTTATAGGCCCATAACTGATTGATGTAAAACAAGAATGTTAAAGATAATTCAAGACCATATTAATGAAGCCTAAATTAGTCATAAGATCTATACTGATAATCATATAAAGGATTTGTAATTTCATGTGGGAGATCATTTCATTTTAAATGTATCTCCATGGAAGGGAGTCCTAAGGTTTGGTAAGAAAGGGAAACTATGCCCCAGGTGCATCAATCCATTTGAAATTCTAAAAAGAATTGGCGATGTATCATACTGTTTAGCGATGCCTCTACGTCCATAAAAATTCCAAGGCATGTTCCATGTGAAATTATTAAAGATTTACATTCCAAACCCAACATGTAATCACCTATGAAGAAAAAGAACAGGAATCTGACATGTCTTATAGTGAAGAGCCTTTTGATATTCTTGGCACTAGAAATAAAGTGTAGAGAAATCAGATGACTCGTCTAGTAAATATTCTTTGGAGAAACCATAAAAATGGAGGAAGCAACATGGTAACCAGATTATTTTACGAAGAGGAACCACCCACATCTCTTTAGGGGTTTTTAAATATGAAAAAAAACTGAGGACGAAATTTCTGAAGGAGGGAAGAATATAACACCCCAATATTTTACGTTATGTTTTTTCATAAATAATTTAAATTAGTTGGTAATATTTTAATGCATGAAACACTTAGTCTCTGGGAAAAAACACAAGGTTATAGGAGATACTTAAAACCTATCAATTAAATATATATTTTCCACTTTCGTGATTTAACTTACGAAAAACATACATACACAGTTGCAATCAGTGTGATATTTGGAGTCTGATAGAATGAACATATTTTTTGGTGAATGGTAACTTACCCATATGAATTGTAATATGAACCTTATGATTAGTAACATCATCTCTGAATATATATAAATAAAATTGAAGCATCTTATATATGAATGTGTATATTTATAGTTATGTGTTTGTTTTTGTATGAAATAAATATTTAATTACAATATTATAATTAATAAATTTATTTAATATAAATTTCATTTTTATAAAATGTGTTTCATATAAATATTATTTCATCCTACGATTTTGGATTATTTTATGTGATATCAGTTAATTTTTGAGAGTATTATAGAACCTGTTTTAAATTTAAAATATGTATTTTCAAGTAAATAATGATTTTATTTAAAATTTAATTTTCTCATAGTTAGAAAATTATTTTCTAAAATAGATTTTTTTTGTTTCTACACATCTTAAAATGGATACGGTGATTTTTTGGTATTTTTTCTTAAATACATGATTTTTTGGTGAATAGTGAAATTCGATAATTTACGAAATATGAAAAATAAAGGAATTTCTACATCATGCTTCTGTCATGGCAGATTCAAATGGTGATTAGTTTGAACTGACATGTACTAATTACTATTTTTCATTACAATAATCAATACTATTTATTTTCTTTTTAAAAATAAAACACTAATAATCAAAATAATGCGAAAACCCTCCTCGCCCCCACTATATAAACCACCCATTAACCCCTCTTCCCCTCTCACCACTCATGGTTGATCCATGCATATGTTCTACCAAATAGACTTAAAATTATTTATCCCAACATTCACGGCCTTTTGGTCTCACCAAAATGCCAAAAATAGAGGCCTCAAAGAGAATCTCAAGGAGAAGCACTCAAGAGGTGAACCTCTCTTCCTTTTTCTTTCGACTACTTTGATAAGTTCTGTTATTTTGTTTCTCTCTCCTCACCTAATCTCATCCAAATTATAAGGTAATTAAAATAAATTACATTAAATAGATTTTATTATTCTAATGGAATATTTCATCTTCATCTGTATTTCACCCTCCTCTAATACTAAAAATAAAAACAATATCCGAGATGTGTTAATTTATCACATCCAAGGATGATGAGTATTCAATTTCTACCACAGTATTCAATTCTAGTCATGAAACCAATTTTATAGTTGAAAAAGATGACTATATATGTAATGTATCCGGTTTAACATTTTGGAATCAATTTTTACACATGGTATTTAATTATAAGACAAAATGAGTTTGTGGTGATTAAATAACCATCAAAATAATCAAAGCGTTTATCTATAAAATTTTGAATAAATATTCATCCTCTCCCAAAATAATGAAGGAAAGAAAATTTTAAATTATATATGATCATTAATAAATCATAACTTCAATTATTTATTTCAATTTCCATTTTACATGAACATCCATACTCTTATACAAGCAAACCGATCTTAAAATCCATGAAAATGTGTACTCCAAAATGAAGAAATTGAATCTCTTTACCCAAATAAAAGGCCATAAAAGAATAAATTGAAGACATATTAATTAAATTAAATTTATATAATGTTATGGAAATTATAATTAATAAATTTAATTTGACTATACACGACATTAATATCAGTGGAAGAACACATTTGAGAATAAGCTAAGGGGTTTCTAATCTCACTTTTATTTCTGTGATATTTCCATTGTTCACCAATTAATTCTTATATGGGGTTTATGTTTACTTAAATTTGATATATAATATCCCTATTCTATTTATATTTATGAAATTTAGTGATTAACATGATGATTATTATCTCTATTGATTACAATGTTGTAAGGGACATTATTTCAATTTCCATTTCATTGTGATTTACTTGGTATTGTGCACCTAGTAATGCTTATGTGGTGTAATTACTACCCATATGAGATCATTTTTCACTTTAAATTCCAATTTAAGTTTATATATACATAATTTTGATACATGTATATGATTATTTTATTAGCCGTATACCATTTTACAAACCGGGTTTTTGTGGAATGTTTCATTAACAGTGGAAATATTGAAGAATCTATATCTTCTACTCAATACATATATTGAAAAGGCATAGTGTAATTATATTAAATCGTTAAATAACGAATTATTTAGAAGGTAAATTATGGATTGAGACTCTATATCCCCTCCAAGAATTGATAGGTCTCATGGGATAAATCAGTTGGTGACCAACACATTGAGTTTTATTCCAAAATTTTGATGGGTTTCTACCCATAGAGATAAACCGTATCCATGGTATAATGGTTCATGTGCCAAATACATGACCTTAAAAGAATAATAAACCTATATATTTAGTATTCATTTATTTCATTCCATGAGTTTTTCTGTATAAAACAATTTATGCATGCATTTTTATTTTCAGGTTATTGATGGCATGTGTTTTCCATTATTCACCATGCCTTAATAGGTGTGTCTAATTAATTATGTTTAACTTATTATTAATTCATGATTCCAATATTTTTAACCCTTAATAATAATTTGATCTCACTATTATTATGTTCCCTTTCCCCAGTTTATGATGAATAGAATATTGAATATGATTTCAAGGAGGAAGTTTATTTTAGTTTATTATGTATCATGTTGTTTTCTATATTTACAAATGTACTATGAGAATCATTTATATAATCTAGTATTAAAAATATTCTAAACTAATTGGACCTTCAGGATTGATATCTTATAATCCTACCAATATAATGAAATAATGCACCAGCTCCGAGATTCTTTGGTTTGAGTGTTGCAATCCAAATCTACTTCCATCAGATGGGAATGGAATTCATCATTCGTGTGTACTTGTGAATTATCACCTCCACAAACTGATCAAAATTCTTTTTTCATTACCATTTATGAGGACTATTTATAATGATGGAATTAATTTTTATATTTAATATTCATGAAATATTTTTATAATTAAAATAATAATATTTCAATAATATTCTTACATTCCATATGCATAAAATTGATAACGTTGTTTGTGCATATGTGTTAACTATCACCTCCATGATGCGACATGAGCCATTTTTATTGACCAAATCCCTTGTATGATATATATATATAATTATATTTAAATTAATATTATGATATTAATTATATTTTTATCACTATGGGAAGATAAAATAAAAAATATCTTATTTTTATAATAATCAATAAATAGTAATGTTACTCTTGCGTACATACGACCTACCATCTCCATGATTATGAAATTGTTCATTATTCAGTCCTTAAATGAATGGTTTGTTTTAAAATGTATAATTGATTTATAAAATTTATTATTATTTAATGAAATTTTTTCTAGAGATGATGGAATTATGAAGGCATGGACTATTGACACCGTACCAAGTTTATTTTCGACTCAAGTACCGAATATCAACAAAACAACCGACATGAACATATATAATTATGAAATAGTTATAACATAATAATAAGTAATATAAAATTAAAAATGAGAATTAAAATGGTTCTCAAGAATGTTTAGATTAACCTATGTTTATTATTTAGTATGATAAAGAATGTACGAGATTATTTAGACTCGAGGTAAGGGATTTTGTCTCAAAATCCTTTTATAGAGGCATTTCATGATAATATGAAACTTTAATTTTTTATAAGAAGTATATAAATCCAATATAAAATTTCATATAAATATTTTATCTGAAGTAATTTTATTTATTTTTTTGGTAAATCCATCAATTCATGGAGATTAGGATTGAAATGTTAAAAGCTGTGTGGGACACCATGAACATTTCAAATTTAAACAATTAAATATTTTCATAATGATATTAATTTTGATATCTATTTATATGGATATAAAAGGATTATAAAGAACATTTTATATCTATCATGAATTTAATTAATTATTTAAAAAATATTTATTTTTATAGGAATTATTTTACCTTCTGTAAAAAATGACAAATGTAATGTTGTTCTTGTATACGCTGATAACGACTTCTCCATCGATGTAACTGTTATTTCATACATGCCATCCTATATAAGCAATAATGTTTATAAAAGGGAAAAAATACATTATTTTTTTTATATCGATTATGGAAATTGGTTCTTAAAATAAAATTTTATTTTTACATTGAAATTTTTTTCATATAGGATTAGAAGAAGTTTTCAAAATGGTTTTTGTGATGAATATGTTTTATTCATGAAATGGTATGTGATCATTATATGAAACGTGTGAGCCCAATATAGCTTATTTGAAGGTTTGATCCCAATTATAGCTCATAGGTGGAGCTGACATAACATATATAAATGGTTGATCCCTATTATAACTCACGAGTGATCTCATTATAGATTTTACGAATAGATGATCCCCATTATAGCTCATGGGTGAGGTCGATATAGCGTATTCAAAAAGTAATCCCCAATATAGATGACCAATTAATTGTTAATAATAATATTGGATGTCTCCCATGTGGTTATTAAAATTAAAATGGGTTTTAAAGGGTTTTATGTATATGATTCTCTAAGTCCCCTAAATGAGTTCTAATTACTCGCTACTAGTTTTATTGTTTTTCATTGAGAAAAAAGTATGAGTTTTATTCATGTGAAATTTTTTTGTTCAATCCTATCAATGAAAATAAAATGGGTTACCATGTTTCTCTTTTTTATGTCCTTTACTATTTTTTTTGTGCTCATTATAATTTTTTAAATGTTTTCATAGGATTTAAAGGAGACTGTAGTAAAGGATGTAATCAAGAAAAAGTTATGATGATTAAAAATGATAAGAAACTATGTTTCCTTTTATAAGATATTTTTTATAGAAGAAATGGATATTGTTGTAATTTTACACTTTGTATTTCTAGGTTTTGTTACATGATAATAATGGCCTAAATCTTTAAAGCTCTAAACCTGAACATATCCTCAATGAGAATTATGAAATTTACTAAAGATTATATAATATATAAGAATGGGGCCTTATTGTTGGTGATAGATGTCGGTTTAGATAAATTTAGAGGTTATGATAGTGTTAATTTCATTATTTATAGTATTTTACATTAAGTATATGTTGAAAGGATGTATAATTTTAAGATTTCCATGTTTTTTCATCAAAAATATGTCTGTTCAGATTGGTATTCCATAGAGGAAATATGAAAGATGTAATGGTAATGAATCAAGATGGAAAAAAACCGTTTAAAACAATAATATGAGCTGGTAAGAAATGGAACTCAATAGTTTGTTGTAGTGATGGCGTAGCTGACTCTATATATAAATAATGTTGATATCCTTACAAGAGATTATCCTAATGAAACCTAGATGAATATGAAAATACTAGAACATTTTACGAGGGAACTTACCACATAATTCAATGGATCATATGACCAAGTGTTAGCATAAAGATGAATCAATATCCTATAGAAGAAAATTGATTTCATGGGATGTTTGAATGATCAAAATGTAACTATTTCAGTCTATCATTTTTAAGGTGGAGCTTATTTATGGTGGTCATTGGTAAAGAAATATATAGATAAAAATGATCCTTATTCCATGGAATGGGAATAATTTATAGAAATTTTCCTTGATAAATATTTCCCTAAGGTTGTTTGGCTTAGGATGGAGACACAATTCCTACAATTAATGAAAATAGATGATGATTCTAGTACTGCATATGAATTGAACTTCACAAGATTATACTGGTATGTTATAGATTTTATTCAAGGCATTTCTAGTATAATTAATAAATTTAACTCAGGACCACAACTAGGGCTATGAAGTGATCTGACCTCATGAGAATTTAAAAGGTAGGAAAAAATTGTTCATTGTGATAAGAATGTTAATGTGGAGTTTTCTGATACATATGTTTCATGAGATGATAATAGTAAGAAATGTTCAAGGTTCTAGGAAATGGAAAAGATACCAACTAATAATTCTGGATGTAAGACCAAAACATGTTCCAAGTGTGGTAAATTACATTTTGAGGAATGTATTTTAGAATCTGCAAAGCGTTTCTGGTGTGGTATGTTTTTTCTCATGGTTCGTGAATAATAAGAAAAGGGTCCTAAATAGTCAAATAATGAGATAAAAGATAGCCAGTCTACAGTAATATTCTTTAGCTGCAATGTTTTGGGACATTATGAAAAAATTGGCTGAAGTTAATTACATAGGGATGGAATCATTATGATTGAAAAAAAATGTTCTAAAATAACTTTTTATGCAACTAGAGTTCATGTTGAGGCACCAGTTGAAGTAATAGAAGCTCCTGAGATCCTGATATTTTCTTAAAGATAAAAATATGGTCAAGTTTTAAGACACACATTATTTGGTTTTATGTTATTTGATAATAAGTTATTAAGGACCTTTCTGTGATATGTTTTGTGGGGTTATGTTTATGTATGACTTTTGTTTTATGTGGAAGTATGCCTTCACTTTCTGACATCTATTTTTAGATATTGATATCCTTTATGGTTTGTGTGATATTTTATGGTTAATATTATTCTTATGGATGTACATCAGATAATGGTAATATTATGAGGGTTAAATTATGCTTTTAAAATAGAAATACATCAATTAACTATATTTCTTTATGTCCTTATTCAAGGAATTAAATCAATTGATCAACATTATCAAAGGATTGTAAAATAAAAATGTTATTTGTTTACCTTTCTCAATGTTATTTTGACCCATCAAATAATTATGGTTTTTGTGATGGATAAAATTACAATGAATATGTTCTTTATTACATTATATAAGTCTTTGAGAGTTATTTTTATCAACCATGTCAATATTTACTACTGGGAACCCATGTAAATGATATATTAGGTGGCCTTGGTAATAAAATTTTTGTATTTTAAAGTAGAGTTTTTATTGACTCTTCTTATAATGTGGGATTTCAAAGATGTAATTTTGAAAAGTAAAATTATAGTTACCAGGAATGAATTTAAAATAGATGGGATACAATTTCCCAAATCAGGGAAGGATGTAACATACTAGGTAATTATAGAATAATACATTTTCTAATTTAGTAATATTTATTAATTGGAGATAAATTTTAATTTAAATGGGATGCTATGACTGATAGCATACACGACATGAAATAATGGGTTTATCCTAAATCTTACATTTCACACAAAAATTAGTTATACAAAAAAATAATACATTATTTATAATATTATTTTAAATAATAATTAACATCCAAGATTCTATATTAGAGGGAATTAAAAGAACTACCTATATTATTTTTACAAATTTTTTTTAAATTTCACTACATTCATTGATAAATTTTAGAGGCTTAAAATGAGAATAAATCAAAATTCAAATATAAAATAATCTATTTGTTCTAAAAAGTAGTTTTACATATTTTTGATGGAGAATATTTTTTAAATCTATTTTTTGTCACTTTTATATATTCTATTTAAAAAAATAAAATTCTTTATTAGATGAGGGAAATAAAAATTTACTTTTGTTGAAATTGTGCTATTTTTCTAATACGACTCATACTTTAATGAATAGTTAAAAATATTGCATTTTAATTCAAAACTACATTTTCATCAAATTTATTTATAATGTTATATCATCATTTAAATTATTTTTAAATTATATTATGATTAATTTTTTATCATTTAATTTGATTATTTTCATTTTATGTAATTTTACATTGAAATTGGATATAAATACATGTCAATCTTTTGATGGTTTTTACTCTTTAAAAACTAGTTTTCTCAATATGACAATGAGATTAATTTTAAATGTAATTTTTCCACTTATGGTAAATTAATTTTAAAAAACTAACATAAATTTATGTAATTAGTTTGAAAAATTTGGATTAATAAGATCAAAATAATTTTTGGTTAATTGTACCTTTAGTATTTTATTTACCATGGTTAAAGGGTAAATCAGGTAAATAAGGGTAAAAAAATTATAATAATCTAAAACTACCCTAAAACGTAACATAATATTATTTTATGATATATGGGAAATCAAGAAAACCATTGGGGAGAATATATAGCCTTTGGAATCCACTTGGGTGTGATTATTACATTTATAACTTTTAATTTTATGTAAATGAAAAATTTGTCAAAAACATGACTCTTATTAGTAAAAAAATTAAATATGGGGTTGCACAAGTGATATCATCGACTATAAATAGTGCATATAAATCAAAAAATATTACATATATTATGTTAATTATTTTTAATTATAAAATAAACTTATTTATGACACAATAATGATGCAATAATCACTTTATTAATGGAAAAATCAAATAAATGATATTAATAATAGTAACATAAATATATTCTTAAATAATTTATACCATATATGAATTTTATAGATTAATATGAAACTTTAGTATTGATTTAATTTATTTTTCTCCAAGGAATAATGAATTTATAAATATTTTTAAGAATGTCTTGTAAGAATAGAGTAAAAAATGACATAAACAAAAACATTAAATATAAAATAGTTTAATAATTGTTTTAAATTTTATAATAATATAATAATTGAACAAATGTTTATTATAAGTCCTACTATTTCATTAATTATACTTTTTCTAGTCGTTTTACAAGATATGTTAATTACATTAACACACGACGGGTAAATAACATGAAATCACGATAAGATTAAAAAGTGTTAAATAATGGTTAAACCAAAAATATAATGATTAAAAAATATTCAAAACTTGTCTTATTTAAATTTTATTATAGTTATTAGACCCATGATAATATTATATTATATATAAATTATGTTGGGAACATTTGAAACCAAAATTGAATATATATTTATTTAATATTTTAAGAGTTTCCAAGGGCGCCCCTCCCCTATCCTATAAAAAGGTACCCACTCATCTCTAATAATCATAAATACACTACATTTTGTTTCAGCCAATTTCTAACCATTCATCATCATAAATTCCATCTCCATGTACATGAGGAATTAGTTTAGACAGAACACCCTTTTTGAGATGTTTAGTGTTCTTCAAGTGTGATCAACCGATGAAGAGGTATCATTTTTTAAGTATTTCTTGATTTTTTCTTCTTCCACTTCCTTCATGTATATTTCATCCCTGATGACATAATAACTCCAGTATCCCCAATATACTTAGATATTATAATTTTAATATCATCATTTAATTCTATCTCCACTTCCATTAAAAGGTAATGGAATTAATTGTTTGCATGTACGTGTGAACTATCACCTCCACGAACCGATCAAAATTCTTTTTTTATTAAAATCTATCATGAATGGGTTTAATAATGTAATAAATGTTTATATATGATATTCATGTCATATTTTTAATTTTAATTATTAATATTTAAATAATTTTCTTACTTTCTCCACACTTAAAAAGGATAATGTCTTTTGTGTGTATGTGTGAACTATCACATCTACAAAGCGATGTGAATCGTTTTTATTTAACAAATAAATTATATGATATATTTAATTATATTTAAATGAATATTATGATTTTATTTATATTATAATCATTATGTGATGATAAAATAATAATTACCTTATTTCCATAATGAATAATTAAAAATGGAAGCGTTACTTAAGCGTACGTATGACCTACCATCTCTAGGATTATAACATTGTTCAATTTTCGTAAAATTAATGGATAATTTAATTTAAAAAGATTAATTTATGAATAAAAGTTATTAATATGACATGAATTTATTTCTAGAGATTATATAATTATGACCACATGGACAATTTACACCATACAAAATATATTTTCGACTCATGTACTGAATAACGAAAAAATGTCCCATATGAACATAATTAATTATGTAATTTTTATAACATAATAATAAGTAATATAAAAGTGATAATGAACCTAAAAATTTTCTCAAACATGTATAAATTAACAAATGTTTATTATTCCAAATAATAAAGAACGTACAAGTCGATTTAGACACAAGGTAAAGGATTTTGTCTCAATCATGTTTTATTGAAGAATTTATAGATAGTATGAACCATAGTTAATTTAGAAGTTATATATATAGACAATATAAATATTAATATCAATATTTTATCTATAATAATGATATATATTTATTTAGTAAATTTAATAATTCATAGAGATAAATATTTAAATTTTCAAAGTGGTATGAGACATCTTGAGCGTCTAAATATTTGGTTAGAGAAACTTTTCTTCATGATATCAATTTAAATATATATTTATATGGATATAAAAGTATTATACAAGAAATTTTATATCTATATTGAATTTCATTCAAGGTTATAAAAATGAATCTTTTTACAATAATAATTTTACCTTAATTATAGAATGATAAAATGAATATTTTTCGTGTATACGACGACAAAAAATTATCTACCACCATAACAGTTATTTTATACTTGGCTTCCCATATTAGGATTAATGTTTTTAAATGGAAAAGAAATCCATTATTTCATTTTTTGTGTATCTTGGTATTAAAAATGGGTTCTTAAATTAGAATGATATATTTATAAGAAAATTTTATTCATATGTTATTAGATAATGTTTTCAAAATGGGTTTTGTGATGAATATGATTTATTCATGAAATGGTACATGAGGATTCTATGAAACAGGTGAGATAGATATTGCTTATATGATGTTTTGAGCCCCATTATATCTCATTGTTGTGCCCAACATAGCTAATATGATGGTTCGATCCTTATTATAACTCACGAGTGAGCCGATTATAGCTTATATGAGGGGATGATCCCCATTATAGCTCATGAGTGAGCCTAATATAGCATATATGAAGGGTGGTCCCCATTATAGATCTACAATTCAGTAGGTAATAATAATATTGTAATTTGGCCATATAGTTATTTTAATTGAATGTGTTTTGAAAGGGTTTTATGTATATGATTATTTAAGTCCCCTAAAAGAGTTTTAATTGTTTGCTATCAGTTTCAGTGATTTTCATTGAGAAAAAAAGAATAAGTGTTATTCATGTGAAAATGTTTTTGTTTTTATCTTCTCAAATAACATTAAATGGGTTTACATGTTTTTCTTTAATCTTGTGTCCCCTAATGTGCTTTTTGTGCTCATCCCATGTTTTTAAATGTTTTCACAGGATTTAAGGGAGAATAGAGTCAAGGATGGATTAAGGAAATGATATGATGTTTAAACATGAAGAGAAACCTTATGTCATTTTAAATGTTTTCATATTATAGAAGAAATGAAGAATATTGGAAGTTCACACTTTTTATTTATATGGGTTTGATATGTAATAGTTATTCCCTAGTACTCTAAATTTTTAAACTGAAAAAGTTCCTCAATTTGAATTTTTGACATAGCGCAAGATTACATAATGTTTATTGGTGGGGCCTTATAGTAAGATACCCAAAAAAATACAATTTATTGGAGTTTTAAGGTGAGGGTGATGATTGAAATGTATAAGGGTATAAATGGTACAAAAATACATAATTACTTATATGGGATAAATGATGAAAAAAATTTCAATGATCTTGACATATTGCATGGTTTGGATGCACGGTTTTGGAAACCCTGTACTAACCATGAAGGTTCTCCCATATATAAAACATTCATGGTTTATGGAAACAATCATTGTGTTAGAAAAATTCATCGCCATCCATATGAGACCACATTGTCCTCCTATTATCTCTCTCATGTGGTTAACCACATGGGTTCACTAACCATGTGAAAATCATGTGTTTGGTATTTTTCCCCTGATGTTATGGTTTTATACATCTAAAAATGGAAAAATAAAAAATTATTGAATATATAGATAAAAATATTCTGAAATTCTATTGATAGAAGATTTGTGATAATTCATCCCACCATGACATTTTCTGCCCCTAGAAATTCAGCAAGAATTTTCAAAATTTAAAAAATTGATGCCACTTCTCCCTTAATGACACATCAAGTTCCCATGTCTCATGTCTATAACATCAATAATACAATAGAGAATATAAAAATATATCTAATTACAAAATAGAACCTTAATATGATATCCCATGATAAAAACAAGATACTCCACCATAATGGTGTTAGGATATAACTACAAAAAATACATCTCAATCACATGATATTGGTATTCATTGTAATTATCCAAAAATGATACATGTAATACATCATGTAATAAGGTCTGATTTTGTAAAATATATTGCATATAAAAAACCTAGCCATTATGTTCCATAATATGAAATACACTATCATAATTCCACACTGACATCAACTGTTCTACCAGGTGACAATGTCCCAATCTAACAAATACCAGGAGGAACACCCAATCACTAATTTCATAATCTAATGGTTGATAAAGGCAATTTTGGAATTATTTTTGATGAATTTAAGAGTTCAATAACCACCTCTAGGTCAACTACACTTTCATTAATATTTCATTGATGAGATATAGTTCTAATAAGGAACACTCACTTATATCATCCAAATATTATGGGGACCATCATATCCCCACATAAAACACTATAAAAGGGTACATAAATATTTAGTTTAGGTATCTTATTTAATATGAAAATTAAAAAAATATGGATTCCTTTTAAATGAACCCCTGAAGTCAAGAACACATGCAAGAACTATGTCCTTGTCACGAACCGCCTTCACCAAAAGGAGGGAAGGGTCAGCATATTGATAGGCCCTTCCTTCTCTAAGTTGAAGGAGAGATAATGACCCCCGAAACCCGCCTTCAATAGGTCCCGGAGTGGCGACTAGCACCAAGGGTATAGAAAATTCTCGCAAATGGAAGGCATTACCCTTTCTATTTTATAGGATCGAAAGATAAGGAGGAGAATACCCAACAACACCAAGGTAGAAAGAAAAGTAAAGCCAAAAGTAACCCATTCCCTCATGCATGTTTCGAAAGTGAAAGCCACAAAGTGCAAAAAGGTGACTACAAGGTAAGTACCAAAAGAAAAAGAGAAACAACTGCAACTGCTCCAAAAGTCCGAGCTAGTATGGTCCTGCGTGATCCCCGAAGTCCTCCTGGAAACCTGAGAGCAGTTTTATATACGCAGGGTGAGCATACAAGTACACTCAGTAGGGAAAACCAAGACTCTCGTGCACAAGTGGGGGAACGTACTAAAGTCCCGTGAGAAAAGAGTAAACCAAACAACTAACAAGGCAAACTATCCATCCCAGGCCTCACCAAGGCTCGCTCCCCAAATAGCGCAAGTCAAGTAATATATATATAAGAGCAAATTGATGTTTGGGTACCCCGTGCCACTTTCCCACTGGTTATTGAGACATCCTACGCATCGGACCAATCCCGCCATTCTCACCGCAGTCCCACTACCACACCCGCCCGCACACACCTGGGCCACAACAACACGCAGTCCCACTGCCGAATCCCGCCCGCACACACCTAGGACACAACCACACGCAGTCCCACTGCCGAATCCTGCCCGCACACACCTGGGCCTCAACTGTCACATGTAACCATGCCTGCAAACACCTAGGCCAGAGCAACCACCGCCACGCCCGAAGACACCTGGGCCTCATCCCGAAGACACTTGGGAAACCACCTGCCGCACACACCTGGCCAACCACCACAACACCCCGCCCGGAGGTTCTTGGGCTAATAATGGACTTCAGGCCATCACAGCCTGCCCGAAGATACTTGGGCTATCCGGGAAAGGGAGCAGAAAAGGAGCTAATAACCAGCCACTAAGGATAGTGTTGGGAAAAACACCCTTCCCCCATAAATGGGGGTGTTCGGCACTGAGTGCTCAACTTGGGTGGGGCGCGAATAATAAACACAAAGCTACAAGTATAGATATAGGTAACAAACACTCACCCAAAGCTTAGTTTTTCCTAGCCAACCTACAGAACGCAACACCACTGCACCCAAGTCACAGTTCATGACCCTTTCCCACAAAACCATTTGTCCCATTCTTGTTTCACGTTCAGTCAAAATGTTCAATTAATTTTAAGCACTACTGGGAAACTATCATAAGCATAAACAAGAAAAACGTCAAAAGCAAGGATCAACCAAAACACTCACACCCGGTTCTGTTAACAGAGGATCTCTCCCCAATTTGTGATATCAACAAGTGACCATTCGGGTTTAAAACTCACAACCACCGAATCAATACCAACAGGAGATCCCATCCCCCCAAATTCACACAACCACCGAGAGTATAAAAGAATCAGGGAATCCCATCCCCTCCCACATTTCCAGCAATCGGCCCGATGGGAAAACAACCAACCACCACTACCAACACAAGTCAGGGATTTTCAGGTTTAAACGACTTAACACACTCCATGATTTCAAAATTCCGTGTGTTCTAACCGGAAGTTATCACAGAAGGGTTGATCCTGGTGCTTTCAATTATTCAGCCGGATATACGTGATTAATCAATTTCACAGTAGGAGTTCACAATTTCAGCAACCCATTTAAAACATCACAAAGGGATTCATCAGCGCACATACAACGACCACCAACGGCCTCAATTTCTAGAAGAACATAAACCAGCACAAATCAAAGAGGGTAAGCACAAGATAAAGCATAAGCAACGATCACAACCCCTTCCCCTTCTTTCTTTAGAACTTCGTTTATTATCTTCATCTAGGTTTGGTTCAACAAATTCCATAGGAACAAAAATAACGCCCACCCCGCATGATACACAAAAGTGAGAGACGAAAGAAATTCCCTACTTGCTGATAGATGATCGACGTTTAGGCCAGGGGCGCGGAACTTTACAGATAACGACGCGGCAGTCCCAATGCACCAGAAGAGTCACGATCGAAGAAGGGGGAAACCACGGCCTAACCCTTAATTTATAAGATCCGGGGACGGTTGAGATAAAAACGCTGAACCGCGTAAGACGTGGAAGTCGTGGGTTGACCACGCGGCATGACTCATCATTAAAGGTGCTGAGTGGTTTAAACCGACTCATGAGCCGATTCAGTATTTAATTAAACTTTTTTGCGCGTTACTGGAACAACTTGGCAGGGCCGGGTGACGTCGGCCGGTTCCGCCGATCAGTCACACCGATCGGTCGCACCGATCGGTCTCACCGATCGGTCTCACCGATCGGTCCCACCGATCCGTCTCACCGATCGGTCCCACCGATCGGTCTCACCGATCCGTCTCACCGATCGGTACCCCTTAAGGATCCGGATTTTGGCAAAGGAAGGGACCAAGGGGGGTCTGGGTCATCACATCAGATACCTCTTAAATGATTCTCGTCCTCGAGAATCACAACAAACCAGAAGGAAAGAGAGGGTCCGAACAACCATCTTCGAAAGATACCTCTTAGGAGTGAACCCCCGCTAACTGAAAACACTCCCCTGCCAAGAACCAAGCAACATACCACGCCAAACCACCCGGTCATGTGGGTTTGGGGAGTTCCCCTCCCCCATTTCAAGATATTATCCGCTTTGGGCGGCACTGACTCGCCCGCACGGGTTTAATCGCATCCACCTTAATGCGTCTTGATTAAGGGTCGGGTTCCCTCTTCCCTTTAGCCGGGGCTTTTCACACATAACAGAGGAAAGGGACTAGTACATTTCATAGCCAAAAGTCAAACGTTCTATCACAACAGGCACAAAAGGTACAAAGCTCAAAACAACTCGGGGTATTGGGAACGCATCTGTGCTTCCCTCTCCCACGTACTCTCTTCGAGGCCGCCATGCCTCCACAACACACGAACCAAGCCGATGGTTCGTCCACGGAGCACTTTCTCCTTGCGATCCTCGATCCTGACTGGCCGTTCCTCGAAGGTCGCATCTTCTCCCACATCTAGCTCTCCCCAGTTGATGACATGAGAGTCATCATGTAAGTACTGACGAAGCTGGGAGACATGGAAGACGTCATGGACCCTCTCCAACTGAGGTGGTAGGGCCAGTTGATATGCCACCCCGCCAACTCGCCTCAGTACCTCGAAAGGTCCGATGAACCTAGGGGAGAGCTTACTCCCCTTTCCGAACCTCCGCTGCCCCCGTCGAGGGGAAACCTTCAAGAACACATGATCTCCCACCTCGAACTCCAAGGGCCTCCTCCGACGATCAGCATAAGATTTCTGCCGATCCTGAGTTGCTTTCATCCTCTCCCGCACTAGCTAGACTTTCTCCGTGGTGCTCTGCACTACTTCTGGTCCAAGAGTACCAGTCTCACCAACCTCTGCCCAGCATAAGGGTGAACGACATGGTCTTCCATACAAAGCCTCAAAAGGAGCCATGCCGATAGTAGAGTGGAAGCTGTTGTTGTAGGTAAACTCTACTAAAGACAAGTGTCGTACCCATGATCCTCCGAAATCCAGAACACATGCTCGCAGCATGTACTCCAATGTCTGGATAGTCCGCTCTGTCTGTCCATCAGTCTGAGGGTGAAAAGCAGTGCTAAGGCGTAGCTGGGTGCCAAAAGCATGTTGTAACCCCTTCCAGACTCGTGAGGTGAACCGAGTGTCCCGATCTGAGATGATAGTCTTCGGAACTCCATGCAAATGCACCACCTCATCCACGTACCTCTGTGCTAAGGTACTCACAGGTCCTGACTCCTTGATATCCAAGAAGTGAGCAGATTTTTTCAATCGATCCACCACTACCCAGATAGCATCATGCCCGCCCTGAGCTCTAGGTAGTCCTGTGACGAAGTCCATCGAGACGTCGTCCCACTTCCACTCGGGAACATCTAGAGGATGCAACAAACCACCAGGAACACGGTGTTCAGCCTTCACCTGCTGACACACCATGCATTTAGCCACAAACTCTGCCACTGCCCGTTTCACCCCGGGCCACCAAAACTGTCCCCTCAGGCCTTGGTACATTTTCGAAACACCTGGATGTACTGCCAAGGCTGAGCTATGGAACTCACGAAGGACTTCATCACGCATCACCTCTGGAACAAACAACCTCCCATGAAAGAGCATCTGATGTCGGCTATCCTCCGACCATCCTTCCGGAGCGTTCCCCTGATCGACACGATCCCGCAACATTTCCACCTCAGGATCTCCCCACTGAGACTCTTCCACTTGCTGCAACAAAGAGGACTGTACCGTCATCTGAAACAAGCAGCCTCTAGCACCTTCCACCCTTGCATCCAAGTGCAAGGCAGCCAACTCCCCCATCGCCTTCCAAGCATCAGCAGATTCTCGAACCACTTCCTGATGCGGCTTCCTGCTCAGGGCATCAGCCACAACGTTGCCCTTTCCCTCAGTATAAGAGATTTCAATGTTGTAGTCCTGGAGGAACTCTACCCATATCCATTTTCGCAAGTTCAAGTCCCGCTGGGAGAAGATATAGCGCAAGCTCTTGTGATCGGTGAAGACCACAAAGCATTCCCCGATGAGGTAGTGTCGCCACAGCTTCAATGCGAACACTACTGCTGCAAACTCCAAGTCATGGGTGGCATAGTTCCGCTCATGGGGGCGTAGCTGCCTGGACCCGTAAGAGATCACCCCTTGTTGTTGCATCAACACGCATCCCAGGCCCTGTCCTGAAGAATCACAAAATACCTCATAGGCCATCCCTTCTTCTGGTAATCTCAACACTGGGGCACTAACCAGCTTCTCTTTTAGGTAGCTGAAGGATGACTCGCATTGCTCGCTCCACACGAAAACCTGGTCCTTCTTGGTCAAAGCCGTCAAAGGGGCTGCTACTCGGGAGAAGTTGGGTACGAATCTCCGGTAGTAACCTGCCAGTCCGAGGAAACTCCGGACTTCCGCCACACTCTTGGGTGCTGCCCAAGAAACAACTACCTCAACCTTTGATGGGTCGACTGCTACCCCCTACTCCAACACTACATGCCCGAGGAAGTGCACTTCTCGTGTCCAGAACTTGCACTTTGACAACTTTCCGTAGAGCTGGTGCTGTCGGAGGACCTCCAAAACTGTCCTCAGGTGCTCTGCATGGTCCTCTTCTGACCTTGAATAGATTAGGATATCGTCGATGAATACCACCACAAACCGATCCAGGTACTCCCGAAAGATGGAGTTCATAAGCCCCATGAACACGGCCGGGGCGTTTGTAACACCAAAGGGCATGACCACGAACTCGAAGTGTCCATACCTGGACCTGAACGCCGTCTTCGGGACGTCGCTATCCTTCACCCTCAGCTGGTGGTACCCGGATCGCAGGTCGATCTTCGAGAACCATCCTGCCCCCTTCAGTTGGTTGAAAAGATCATCTATCCTCGGAAGAGGGTAGCGATTCTTGATCGTTATCTGATTCAGCCTCCTGTAATCGATGCACAACCCGAGGCCACCATCCGCCTTCCTTGCAAACAAGACTGGAGCGCCCCATGGTGACGCACTCGGACGGACATAACCCCTCTTCATCAGATCGTCAATCTGTATCCGCAACTCCCGTAGCTCCGAAGGTGCCATCTGGTAAGGAGCCATTGAGATTGGTCGAGATCCGGGCTGCAGGTCTATCCCGAACTCGATATCACGTCGAGGGGGTAGAGTCGTCACCTCCTCAGGAAAGACATCCATAAATTCACGAACGATCTCTAGTACTTCCACCATTTCCTCATCTAGTGATTCTATCGTCAGTTCGGTCAACAAGGAGAGGAGGGGTTCCTCCCTCCTGTTTCCCTTCGGACAGCTCCGCTCGCCGGTGAAAGTAACACGCTGGCCGTCCAAACCGGAGAACACCACCCTTCTTTGGAAACAGTCGATGACGGTGCACACATAAAATAGCCAGTTGATGCCTAGGATGACATCGTACGGCTGAATCTGTAGCAGAAGGAGGTCCCTAACCGACTGATGTGGCCCTAACATCAGTCTACATCCCCGACAAACGAACAAAAAGTCGGTCTGACCTCCAACTAGTGTGCTCAACACCAGGGGCACTGGAAGTCTCTCAGCATCTAGACCCATGGCAGGGGCTATACTGGGTGCAACAAAGGAGTGCGAAGCTCCGGTATCGAACAAAGCATAAGAAAGAGTGCTAAACACCTTGATCGTACCTCGAACAACCTCTGACCCTGCTGGAACCGCTGCCTCTGCGGCGTGTAGCTGTCCACGCCCAGCTCCCCTGCCCCTCGGCTGTCGGCCACCTCCCCGACCATGCCCTGGTCGAGGTCCCTGGGGAGCGCCCTGAGGTCGGCCTCCTCCTCTTATGCCCGCCTGCGGAGGAACGGGATCTCACTGTCCCTGCTGCTGCTGCTGGAAGGGTCTGGCTGGATACTGCTGCTGCGGCGGATGCTGGGGATGACTGCCACTGCTGTACTGCACCCGATCGGGGCACTGACTCCGGAGATGTCCAGGGCTCCCGCAGATGAAGCATCGTGGTCCCGAGCCTGAAGGAAAAGAACGTGGGCCAGGGGATCGAAACTGAAACTGCTGCGGTCTGCTCCCTGCGGGTCGGAACCTGGAGGGTCCCGATGCTGGAGGCCTGGTGCTGACGGCCTTCCCCTTCGATGGTCCCAGCTGGATCCCTTCTCGTGACACTCCGCCCAGAGCATGCATCCTTTCCACCACTTCGGCCTTCTTCTGGACCTCTAAGTATGTCGGAAGGGTAAAGGGGGTAACAGCATACTGGAGGGAGGGTCGGAGCGCCTCCTCCAAACGTCTTGCCCGAGACTCCTCATCGGGAAAGAGGTCCGGAGCAAAACGCAGGAGGTCCTTGAACTTGATTCCAAGTTCCCTCACGGACATGCTCCCCTGCTGGAGGGAGAGTAGCTCCTGCCTCTTCTCTGCCTTCATTGTCGAGGAGAGGAACTCCGCCCGGAACTCCTTCTCGAAGTCCGCCCAAGCAACCTCAGACTCTTTCCTACTCCCCAGGTGAAGCATCCACCACTGGCGTGCCGCTCCTTGCATCTGGCTAACAGCCAGAGGAACCCAGTACTCGGTCGGGGCCCGAATCAGGCCGAAGGCTATGAATAACTCCTCTAGACAGCCTTCCGTCTTCATATCGGAGGTGCTGCCCTCATACTTTTCGAGGGCCTGTCGCTGGAAGGCTCGAAGAGTATTCTGCCACTGGTCGTCCTCTTCCTCTCGATCAGCTCTCTGCCGATTGGCCAAGGCAGTCTCGGGGGCCTCGATCGCCTGTACCACATGTGGTCGCCTTCCAGGTGCCATAGCTGCAAGGTAACAAGGAAAGCCTATGCCCAAGTAGTGCAAAGAAAAAAAAATCGTTCTTAAAACTTATTAAGATTTAATTTATTCTTAATTCCCAAGACATCCCAGAAACACAAGAACACAAGTCATTTATGATGCATGTACCTTTCCTAGGGTCTCTACCCTGCAATCAGTGTGGCCTCACTTGGTCGTTCGGTAGGTCCAGAGTCCTTGCATCGGATCACGGGGTCCCCTAAAATCCCGTGTCCTAGCCGGTCTTCCCTGGCCTAATTCACGCACCAAGGTCATCCAACGCTGTTGCCTTACCATCCCATGCAATCCTCACTGTGCCTAACTCCAGACTCCGTCCTATCTCTCAACCCCCCCTTTGATACCATTCTGTCACGACCCGACTTCACCAAAAGGAGGGAAGGGTCAGCAGATTGCCAGGCCCTTCCTTCTCTAAGTTGAAGGAGAGATAATGACCCCCGAAACCCGCCTTCAATAGGTCCCGGAGCGACGACTAGCACCAAGGGTATAGAAAATTCTCACAAATGGAAGGCATTACCCTTTCTATTTTATAGGATCGAAAGATAAGGAGGAGAAAACCCGACAACACCAAGGTAGAAAGAAAAGTAAAGCCAAAAGTAACCCATTCCCACATGCATGTTTCGAAAGTGAAAGCCACAAAGTGCAAAAAGGTGACTACAAGGTAAGTACCAAAAGAAAAAGAGAAACAACTGCAACTGCTCCAAAAGTCCGAGCTAGTAAGGTCCTGCATGATCCCCGAAGTCCTCCTGGAAACCTGAAAGTAGTTTTATATACGTAGGGTGAGAATACAAGTACACTCAGTAGGGAAAACCAAGACTCTCGTGCACAAGTGGGGGAACGTACTAAAGTCCCGTGAGAAAAGAGTAAACCAAACAACTAACAAGGAAAACTATCCATCCCAGGCCTCACCAAGGCTCGCTCCCCAAATAGCGCAAGTCAAGTAATATATATATAAGAGCACATCGATGTTTGGGTACCCCGCGCCACTTTCCCACTGGTTATTGAGACATCCTACGCATCGGACCAATCCCGCCATTCTCACCGCAGTCCCACTGCCACACCCGCCCGCACACACCTGGGCCACAACCACACGCAGTCCCACTGCTGAATCCCGCCCGCACACAACTGGGCCACAACCACACGCAGTCCCACTGCCGAATCCCGCCCGCACACACCTGGGCCTCAACTATCACATGTAACCAAGCCTGCAAACACCTAGGCCAGAGCAACCACCGCCACGCCCGAAGACACCTGGGCCTCATCCCGAAGACACTTGGGAAACCACCTGCCGCACACACCTGGCCAACCACCACAACACCCCGCCCAGAGGTTCTTGGGCTAATAATGGACTTCAGGCCATCACAGCCTGCCCGAAGATACTTGGGCTATCCGGGAAAGGGAGCAGAAAAGGAGCTAATAACCAGCCACTAAGGATAGTGTTGGGAAAAACACCCTTCCCCCATAAATGGGGGTGTTCGGCACTGAGTTCTAAACTTGGGTGGGGTACGAATAAGAAACACAAAGCTACAAGTATAGATATAGGTAACAAACACTCACCCAAAGATTAGGTTTTCCTAGCCAACCTACAGAATGCAACACCACTGCACCCAAGTCACAGTTCACGACCCTTTCCCACAAAACCATTTGTCCCATTCTTGTTTCACGTTCAGTCAAAATGTTCAATTAATTTTAAGCACTACTGGGCAACTATCATAAGCATAACCAAGAAAAATGTCAAAAGCAAGGATCAACCAAAACACTCACACCCAGTTCTGTTAACAGAGGATCTCTCCCCAATTTGTGATATCAACAAGTGACCATTCGGGTTTAAAACTCATAACCACCGAATCCATACCAACAGGAGATCCCATCCCCCCAAATTCACACAACCACCGAGAGTATAAAAGAATCAGGGAATCCCATCCCCTCCCATATTTCCAGCAATCGGCCCGATGGGAAAACAACCAACCACCACTACCAACACAAGTCAGGGATTTTCAGGTTTAAACGACTTAACACACTCCATGATTTCAAAATTCCGTGTGTTCTAACCGGAAGTTATCACAGAAGGGTTGATCCTGGTGCTTTCAATTATTCAGCCGGATATACGTGATTAATCAATTTCACAGTAGGAGTTCACAATTTCAGCAACCCATTTAAAACATCACAAAGGGATTCATCAGCGCACATACAAGGACCACCAACGGCCTCAATTTCCAGAAGAACATAAACCAGCACAAATCAAAAAGGGTAAGCACAAGATAAAGCATAAGCAACGATCACAACCCCTTCCCCTTCTTTCTTTAGAACTTCGTTTATTATCTTCATCAAGGTTTGGTTCAACCAATTCCATAGGAACAAAAATAACGCCCACCCCGCATGATACACAAAAGTGAGAGACGAAAGAAATTCCCTACTTGCTAATAGATGATCGATGTTTAGGCCGGGGGCACGGAACTTTACGGATAACGACGTGGCGGTCCCGATGCACCAGAAGAGTCACGATCGAAGAAGGGGGAAACCACGACCTAACCCTTAATTTATAAGAGCCGGGGACGGTTGAGATAAAAACGCTGAACCGCGTAAGACGTGGAAGTCATGGGTTGACCACGCGGCTTGACTCATCATTAAAGGTGCTGAGTGGTTTAAACCGACTCATGAGCCGATTCAGTATTTAATTAAACTTTTGTGCACGTTACTGGAACAACTTGGCAAGGCCGAGTGACGTCGGCCGGTTCCGCCGATTAGTCACACCGATCGGTCTCACCGATCGGTCTCACCGATCCGTCTCACCGATCGGTCCCACCGATCGGTCTCACCGATCGGTACCCCTTAAGGATCCGGATTTTGGCAAAGGAAGGGACCAAGGGGGGTCTGGGTCATCACAGTCCTCAAGAATATGGATGGACTTTTCAATCTGAAAATCCATTTTTGGGTGATATTTTTTTCTTAATATCAAAAAATAACCCCATGGTTTCATAGAGGGTATTAAAAAATTGAGATTTAAAAATTATATGTGTTGTATAAATTTAAAAAATAATGACAATGAATCATGATGATATGTCATAGAAATATGTTTCTAATCAGTTGTACCTTCATCAAATCATTAATGAATATAATTTTGGTGGGACTTAGTCAAAAAATCTATAATCATAAAAAAAATCTTTCACATGTAAATTATGAGTTACACTGATGAAAAGTTCCACGCAAATCTCATCACACTTCAAAAATTGAATTTGAAGGGGATAACGAACCCAATAAAGAAACAAATTATCAATTTCATTCCAATGACGGGTAAAACATTAGGTTTTTAAATCAAAAATCATATGTCCCATCTAAGTCCACTAGTAATTAACCCATAGAGTATAAATGATCATGGTATCCCCTGATGAATGAAACAACTAGTTAAATTCACCTCTAACAAATCCTCCTACCTTATAATTGATGGATCAACGTATCGTATCCTAAATAAGAGGGCTCTATCGGGAGACAGTGACCAATCACCCATGGTATCCGACCATTTAAAACTGAACTAATCTATATAAAGTCAAGGATGGATTTATTATCTCATAGAATACAATCAATAAGATAGTTAATGAACTGAAAACATACTACTAAAACCATCTCTAATTGATTACTCTTATTTTGGATCATTCCCTCTTAGTAATGATATAATATTTTGTTTAATGATCCGATTAATCTATAAACCACTCTGAGAATAGATATTGGATATATGTATTCATTTCATACATCATAACTACCAATTCTATGTTTTGGGTATGATTAATCATTATTTGTTGGAATATATGATGGGTTTCATTGTCCACCACATGATCATCTGGCATTAGTAGACACCACAATCTCACACTAGAGGCAGCATAATACACTGCATATACCTTTATATGATTATGAATAATTAAAACATAATGACTTCAAATGAATCACTAAATCCCCAGATGAAAATTAAAAATTTTAGCTACAATAAAACTGCACCCCTTTAGATTTAAATTATATAATGGAAGAATCTTTTTTAGAGAATTCATGGATAAAAACCTTTTAAAATATAATGAGGAATAAAAATCAATTGATATCAACCACATTATTCGATTTATCCCGATACATTATTGGTTGGGCATTTTCAATGTCCCCAGAAATCCCTCTCTCAAAACTCACATGAACTAGAAATAATACTTTTGGGATTCATACCGGTGATTTGGATAGCTTATCTATCTAACTTATCTGCTTTATGATTCAAAAAAATACATATTTTCTCCATGGTTATCAATAAAATTTGAATACATCATGCCGTTTTCCACAAACATAACACCAATTGGGTCTAAAAAGTGATGAAAAATATGATTCATTTATTCCATAAATTCCATAGTGTCATTGTAATGTCCAAATTGAATAGCATGATACTCAAGTGTTCCTATACCATTTCATGATGGTATTATTGAGAATGTACTAATTCAAGAAAATATTCTTGTGATACCTCAACCATACATCTACTTTATAAAACCATCAGGTTCCACTTGTTTATTGAAAAATATCATCTATTCAATACAAAGGGAATTTGTTCTTAATGATCACTTTATTTAGATTACTATAGTCTTTAAAATTTCTTTAAATAACTTCAGAATTATATTCAAAAAATCACTTCCCACACCAATGGATATATTAATGGATAAATAGAAATAAAACATTCAATGTGACTGAGATAATCATTAACACTTTCAACATGGTAAGGGCCAACCGGTATGACATGAAGGATATGTGTCTCATAATTGGGAGTAGATGGATAGTGAATAAAACGTCTCACTACACCAATACAAAATAAATATCATCTTAAAACACCTCAAGGAATAGGCCCACAACAACATGGAGATGTCCATTTGATCCTTAATATATAAAAACGATTAAAAACCATAATATATTATAGAAAATCAATCCCAAATGTGGAGTAACTATCCCTACCATCATGAACCATATATCACACTCACCATAGAAGATTTGAGTGATCCTATTAGGATATTTGAAGTTAAACATGCAATATATGAATTCAATATGATCATTGAAACTAATCATTAAATTCATAGTTATCTTGAGAATAATAATATCAAGGTCATATTAAAGTATTTCCCACACCACGTCAATGTAAGTTATTAAAACATGATACTCAGGGAATATAAAATCATTCTCATTATTATTTACCAAATGGGCAAGGAAATCCTTATAAAAATAAATCACTTATACAAGCATATCGAAACCTTAAAGAATTATTAATAATATAAATTAATGGAGTGAACCTATATGTAAAAAAGGATAAATTTATAGAAGAAGAAATAAACACCATAACTCTCATATTGGATAACCAGTATTCAGAGTTCACAAGTGACATGTCAGTTGTACACTACAATCATAAAAAAATACCACCATAGTCCTTCTTATTAAGATAAGAATCCCATATTTATTGATGGATAGATTCGAAGCACATATAATTATCTATTATACACTAGATGCTACCCCAATTGGATGTCCTTAGTTACCCCAGTAAATCATGTCTAGTGTGAAAAGGCATACAAACTGATAATATGTTACATCTGTAAACCCATAAGAAACAATGAGAGGAAAACCTAATAATTGTTGAAATCCCTTTCCATAACTCCAATGATGTTCATCCAAATTAATCATCTGCCTATATGAAAAACACCACAAACTATTAAAGAAACCCCATTGAGTCATTATATCCACCATATTTCTTCCTCATCTATATCTGATTTATCCCCCACATAGAGATATTTCAGTAGTAAAAGGAGGATAATAATCGATCTAATATTGTAATTTAAGCCCATTTCAAAAAAGCTCATTTTAAGACAGTCATTTGAATGGATATTAAGAGACAACTAAATAGACCTAAATACCGAATAAAATAACGTATTACTAGATGGAATCATTGATCAAATTTCACTAACTCATTAGACTCTTGCACCATCAGTTTTTTAGGATACAAATTCTGATTAATCTATTTTTAATGGTTATTCCAATGAAATCATTATGCATATTTTCTTACACCATTGATTGTCACTATTTAATAAATAGTACTTCCATAATTTAAGTGGTAAATACCACATTCAATGGAATAGGTTTTTTAGAAATTTTATGTTATTCTTGATCCTCTAGATCAATTCCATGGTCCGATGGGTTCCTATATCACCATGAATGAGTAGTAAATTCGTCTTAGTGAACTCAAGGGATGTTCAATTGTTCATGATTGAAAAATATCACACTCCATATCTAGGGACTAAATATATAGACTATTGAATCAAAAAATATATTTAAAGACAAGAGGAGTCGCTAATTGGGAATGCTCGACAACCCCCTTCATATGTCAATAAGATGTTATTCTAGGAGAAATTTTCTAAAAAAATAGAAGTTTAACATCATACAATGCACAACTAAATCTAAATCAAAATCAACTAAACTACATGAAAACCTCATAATAAGTCTCATGAAGACATCATCAACAAAAAAATTTCATTAATACAATTAAGAAGTGAAAATATGAAATTTTTATGCATTATTCTATTAAGAAGGGTTTGGACACACCTTCAGAAAAACAAAGTATCACCCATGTAAAATTACACTGGATAATTATAGACCTAATCACTCAGGTTGTCACAATTACCACTATTAGTATGCTTCAACTCTATCTGTGTACCTTTCTTCCCCATTCCACCTTGAATCACAAATTTTCTCAATGATGGTCACGATTAGTTCATAAAACCCATAAAAAATGTCAAAGAATATTGAAGATCATCAATAACAACAAATATAAGTACTAATTAAAAAAAACTACTCTCAACCACCCATTGACACATGAGGTTTGGAATGAGAAAGAAAAATCCAGTTAAACCTCGATGCCCACTTCTCGAGCACTAATGGTCCTGACTCCTATCTACATCACACACCCAAAAAAGTCATAGGATTCAATTTTATGTGAACCACCCCGATTCGACACAAATTTCCACAAGATCTAGAATTCCAAAAGGCTCAACGTGCTTTCTCCACCATAATGATAATTTGAGAAGAACCAGTGAATAAAAAATAAAAATTTGGGAATGGTTTCACCCATATAAATTTTTAAATGAACCAACCTTGAATTAGATGTCCATTCCAACCAAATATAGTAATAGCATATATAAATAAATTTCAATATCTAATTATAGTGAACGTATAAAATACAAATATAAGATATAATAAACATCAGCGCCTAATAGTTTATAAACATGACATATGCATATGATATCAAAATTCTGAACTCAGAATATCAAATATGACCCAAAAGTACAATATATCACATCCCAAAAATAAAGAATCCAAAAACAACTTTATAGGAGATAAACTATATTAGAAAATTCCCCCACCATCCCTAAATGACCCCAATCACCAGAAATTAAGAAGGGACTCTGAAATGCATGGTTCAGTTTTCCTCATTATTTCATGTATAATATGATTTCCATATATCCAAATGCATATGTTGGGTGTGAGGCACAATTTTTATAAGGATATGAACCCTTGTACTCACATTACCTTGGAAATTCAAAAAGTATAGTTTGATAAATAATTCTCAAAACAAACAAAACTTTTTAAACGAAATATATCATTCAACAATAATTTTTGAATCCCTTTTGTTTTCATCAAATAAATAATTTTTGAAACACATGGAAAACATGCCTTAAATAATGAAATGAATCAAACTAGAATAATATTGCATAATACAACCAATATAAATATACATAGACATAATAATATCATTATTATTTGAAAAATAATGGAAAAGGAATAACATTAGGATATCATAAAGAAACAAAGAACTAGAATGAATCATAATTTATATAAAAATAATCAGCACATAACTAGTATACACCATGGTCTCTAAATAATAAATTCTAATGCGACTTAGTATAATTTTTTTTCTATAGATGAATAATAAAGATATAAAATTTATTTAAGCTGTCTTAATATTCATTGAGACCACCCATAATTCTACGGGAACTCTTTTTCAATAGGGTCACATTTTAGAATCTCCCTCAGTCTCCATCACAATGGCTCCTCATCACAATTGATAACACTACGTTGCTAGTCCATGATTTTGTTTTAGGTTCCATTTATCTAATTCCGAAACATACTCATTTTCAAGGTATCCCATGTGGTACAAAATGCCAAAAATATAAACACCAACAAGTAATAATAACATGATCCACTTAAAATACATCTCTATAATCCTTTCTTGCCAACAACAAGTCATGAATTTAACACCAATAGTTAAATACTTGAAAACTCCTTGAAACCCCCATTTAAAGACACAAACCCCTTTTGAGACATTTTTACCAATATCATTAATAATAATTCAAATTATGAGATATTTTGTAACCAAAATAAAATAGAAACCATGAATAAATAAAAATACATGAGAAAACACCCATAAATAGACACCAACCTTGAAACAAAAAAAATGAGTTTTGTTCAATGATAACCACAATATTTGAGTCTAAGAGGTCCAAACTCACACTATACAAAAAATCCTAAAACCATCCCAATCAACAGCCATACATTTAGTAAAAATGCATGCTATATTTTACATAAACCAAGAAAATGAAAGAATATGGTGATATTAGATAAAGGGAGGAAATAATGAATAAATAAAAAATAACATGAATGAAATTACCAAAGGAAGCAAGATGCCCATAAAAATACAATATATTAGTGTTCTAAGGTATAATGAACAAGATCCACATGTTTGGGTAATTAAATGAGGGAAAATCATTAAGGATTCAAAAATGAAAATTGGTCGAAATCAAATTTTTATTTATCTGGAAAAACCTCACATTTATACTAACTATTTGGGAAAAAATGTGAAAACAATGTATAAGGCTCTGTCTCCCACAAAACATTAATGGTCTTTAGAATCCATTAAAGAGTTAGAAAATCTTTTCTCAAATAGTTTAATACTTTGCTATCTGAAAACATCCCTATAGTATTGTTAGGGGTATAGTTTAACAAAAATGTGTCAAATATATGCTGGGGTGTATTTTCATAAAAAACAAGGTTCTCAACCTCTAACAACATCAAATTATAAGAATAAATAAATAGATAAATAAAATAAAAAATTCAATATATGAGTGACTAGGTGGGTTTAATATTTACAAACTTATATTTTTAGGAAAATATAAACTATTTGGAAGTTTACACTCTATTATATAATGGTATTATTAATTCCATAAACCTATAAATTTTAAAGACCATGGAAACAAAAAAATGTAAAACACAATATTTTATACTCCTAATTATTGGGGTTTATTATGGGGTATCATTTTTGGTATCTAGGAATTTTTCTATATAAATTTATAATCTATCAAGTTATCAAATGAGGATAATTTTAGAGTTTTAGATACCAATTTGTGATATTAATAATATAATTCATCATATTTTAAAAGACCAATAAAACATTAAAAGATCTTATGTTTTTGAGAATTTTTGTTATTTTGGGGGATTGGAGGAGGAAAAAAGTGTTTAATGGAAGATAACACAATTGAGGACATCCTAATATATTTTTATTCTTAAAATTAGATTTTATTATTTTATTTATTTTCACTAACCATTTATTGTTTTAGTAAATGTTTGTAACTAATAAGAAACTAGTCAATAATGTATGTGAGAGTCATTGTGGTTATTGTCTGAATATGAAAACAAAAAATATTTTATTCGGAGCGAAATATGATGTGGTTAGATCTAACTAGAAATATTGGGATATGGTTAACAACCTAAACATAATTGATTTTAAAAATTCATATAATACAAAAAAATATAGTTTAATAGAATTTTACAAGATAAATATCATGAAGGTAAAAATATTCAACATCTTATGTATAATAAATTTTGGGAGAAGATCCTAGGGAAATATTTCAATTGAATAATATTATTATTAATATATGGTAAATGAGTTCACTGATGTAACACCATAAGATCTCATAGTACGTTATCTCATTAAATTAATTCAATAGCTTGCGCTACACGCAATACCGAGTTCGAGCACACCACAACTTATCAAACTATCCATTCAAAAATCAGTTATGAATAGTATTAACTATATTTTGAATCATATATAATCTATATAATTTTAACATCCATATTATTTGTTTTTTAGACATAATATAAGAACAAATTCATTTTTTAGATAAAGGAAATATGTTTCAAAAGATGAAATTTTACCGCCTTTTAATGGAAAACCCTTTTTAAAACCAATATTTGGTACTTTTATAAATTAAATTTAATGAAATTAAATTCTTCTTTAGAATTGGGACATGAAAATTTAGTTTGTACAAATTTTTGCTACTTTTCGGATAACTTTCATATTTTGATGAATAGTGAAAAATACTACGTTTTAATTGAAACCAACTTTTTCAATCGAAATAATTCATAGTTTTAAAATATGAATTTGAATGGTTTTGAAGTATAATTTTATTATATTTTTATCATTTAATACAATTTAGTTCATTATAAGTAATGTCACATTTAAAATTGAAATAAACACATGTCAATCTTTTGATAGTTTTTACTTTTTAAAAACCCTGTTTTTGGTTTTGAAAACAGGAATTAATTTTAAATTAATAAATGAAACATCTATATCTTGAATTTTTAAAAATAGAACAAATTTTTGAATTTATAATATGAAAATTATCTTCGGGTTAATTTTTGGTATTTCTCTGAAAACATTCAATTTTTGATGAAAAGTGGGAAACACTTCGTTGTTATTTAAAACCGACTTTTTATTTAAAAAAAATATTTACTTTATTTAAATTTATTTTAAATAAAAATATATTTTTGAAATATATATAAGTTCAATATTAATCATTGGATTCATTTTATAAGAAAATTAGATGTATTAAATTTTATTGAAATTTTAAACCTCTTTTACCCACCTTCTAGGAGCATTTTTAAATTTACATAAAATATAATTTTCCGCTTTTGTGAGTTGAATTTCAAAATTAAAAGAGACACAATTGACATAATTATGTAAAATATGGTTCAATAAGATGAAAATAATTTTTGTTGAATAATAACTTTTGACTTTTATTTTCCACGGTTAAAAGTAAATCAGGTAATTATGGGTAAAATGATACTATAATTACCCTAAAACATGTCCTAATTCTATTGGATAAGTGTAATTTGACCAAAAAAACCTTAAGAATAATATATGATCCACTTCTATTATATTAGGACATTTATTATTATTTTATTTAAAGAAGAGTTAAAAGTGTTAAATTCAATGTTTTATAACTAAACCATTTTTAATATAGGGATACAAACAATATAAATTTGATTATTAATATTTATTAAAAATAAAAAAAAATTACTACATAATGGTATTTTATTTATAATTTTTAAACATTAAATAATTAAATCTATTTATGACACAATGATGATGCAGTAATTACCTTATTAATGAATGAATCAAATTAATGGTATTATAAATATTAAAATAAAAATAATTTCAATTTTTTTATGGAATACACAAATTTTATATGTGAATATTATATGTTAGGGTTGATTCAATGTATCTTGTTTGAAGTAATCAAGTTGTGATGAATTTCACAGAAACTAAATACCAAATAGTGTCAAAATTGATGTAAATTAATTTTTAAAACAAATACTATATTATTGGTTGATATAATATTCCTTAAAATATAAGGTTCATACAAAGGGATTAAAAAATACTATATATGTCACTAATTAACCAAATTAGGTTATCTTTGAAGTTTAGAGTAACTATATTAACCATATAGTGTAAGAATACAAGAAGACACAATAAAAGTTAAACTATTTAACTAAGAGTTAAATCTAAAAGATATGGTTAAAATGGTAATATAAAGTTGTATAAAAACTATTGGTTGAGAGTATTTATACCCATTTTATCCTGTAAATAAATCATTTTTTACCCATTAGAAACTGAAAATAATTTTATTATAAAATACTATTTCATGCTTTTCCTAAAGTGACCCTCACCTCTCTTATAAAAGGGAACTTCCCCTTCTCCCAAAATCACACCGCCAAAGCCATTTGGCTCAGCCAAAAACTGTCCAAATATCCTTCCAAATTCCCTCACATAAACATAGAGTCCTTACTTTGGTTATAAAGCCAACCTAATGATCCCTTTTGATCAACTGAAAAGGAAACACCCGAAGAAAAGATAATAATTTCACCACCCTCTTTCAAGTTCTCTTCATCTTTCAAATCCTCTTTCTTTGTTGATTCCATAACAAAATAATCAATCCAGTACGTCCTATATACTGTGATGTTATTATAAATATGGTATAACCCTATTCATTATTCTATCCATCCTCTAAATGACAAAGTCACCATATGTGTGTACGTACGGCTTACCGTCTCCACGTCCTGGTGTAGTTTGTTATTCAAACACATAATTATTTGGATGGGTATACTAATGAGTATAATGGATGTAAATAATAAATATAAATGTTAATGATACTATAAATATGATATACCATCCAATTACATACAATATAACCATCAATATAATGAAATTGTCGCTAGTGCGTACATATGGATTACTGTCTCCACGACGTGATGAGATTAATTACCACGTTCACCATCAAATGATGATTATAAAAATATATATTACTAATAAGTATATAATATATGAAATAATAATTATACTATATATATATATATGTGTACTTATATATATCTTATTAATTTACTTCCGTTTAATATTATCTGAAAATGGAAACTTCGTTTATGCATACGTACGACCTACCGTCCCCATAAACGGTTCCTACCATTTCATATATCTATCTATTATAAATATCTATATTCAACATATATATGACATATAAATCATGTTTTATATTCTTAAAGTATTTAAATCATGATCTAAATGATACGATCAAGAATGACAAGTAAAAACACCTATGATAAAAAATGCGATTATTACCCAAAATGTTAATTTAACATGGAAATCATTATTAAATGGTTCTAGAAAGTCATAAATGAATCAATTATGATATAATAAATATTAATATGGTTCTGGTATAGTTCAATTACATACTATGGGCATTATACAGGAGGTTAAACGTACTCTTAACCAATGGAAAGTCCAAGGTAAGAGTTAATTCCTCAATCTCATTATTATTTGAGATTGTTTATGGGTAAGTTTTTACTGGGACATATTTATTATCCATGACCATGTTTCATAAAACAATTTTTAGAGTGAATATTTTTATGGGACTCTTTTATTAAGACATCACTTTAAATGTTTTAAATATTTACTATTCTAAATCATTCTCATTAATGTCCATGTTTTCAAAATGTTTTTAAGGATTTATTTATATGTACAGGTATGATTTTAAAATATTAATTCCATTCTAATGTTTCAAAGAGGTGTCAGAAACATTGATTCAAATGTTTCTTCAAATGGATTCCTTCTTAAATAGTGTTACTTTTAAATGTTTCCATGAAAAAGGGATATTTCTCAAAAAAAAGTTTTACAAATCATTTTTATCTATGTCCCCATCCTTTGAAGGATATTAAACTTGTTTAAAGTTAATTTATTATGATACAAGTCTTCCATATTGTATGGAATGTTTTGTGATATGTTTGACTGTGGATGTGTTATTTTTATACCATTCATGGTTTGTGAATAATTTATTAACATTTCATAGGCTAGTTTTAATATGAATGTTTATGTTATGTTTCAACCTTTTCATATGAGGAATGTACTGGACATATTTAGTGATGGGTGAAGCCTGCTATAAATCCTGCATGAATAGGTAGGTCTTATGAGACAATTAGATGTGGAATTGGCCGAGGACTTTCCAAATTTGATATATGGTTTTAGCCGAGGCCTAAATCATTTTTAGACATCTTGTCCGAGGCCTTGACAAGATGTTTTAGAATGACCAGAATTATATATTCCCTTATTATGAAAATATTATTGAAGGTTCAATTGGTTATTAGACAAGTAGAATACCCATAACTATGTTTTATTATGGAATTAATTACTCATCTCACATTCCTCACATAATGTGTTCATGTTTATTATTTTAAAAGGCACGTGATTTAAATTATTCACCATGCCTAATTTTTTTTGTTACCTTCCGCTATATTGCTTACCCTTACTGAGCGTTTGAGCTCACCCCTTTCATATGTTTTATTTTCCCAGGATTCCAAGAAGTGTATTATAATTGATAAGCAGGGTTAAGCTTTGTGATTAATGTCATTCTCAAAGGATCATTTATGTTGTGTTTTATTTTTTAAGGTGTAATGTAACGTACATGTATGTAATATATTTTCCAAGACTGCTAAACCAATCGGTCCTTCAAAACTTCATTCATTGTAATCATACCAATATATTAAAATAATGCACCGGCTCTGGGATTCTAGGGTCAGCGCATTATAGTTGGTATTAGAGGAAGTTTAGTACAAACCATGGAAACTAGATTTAAATAAACTCTGATTAGAGCACATCACCCTAAGATAGATTATGAAGATTAATAATGAAGAACCTCCTAGAATTTTTTTAATGTAGAGATTTTGTGAATTTTCCAAACAAAACATCCCTGTCTGGATACGAGCAGGAAGAGGTAGCTCTGGCACAAATGTACCTATGAGTGAAAACATTGAAAAAGAGTTTCGGGCTTGACCTGGGGTGTCCTGGTACACAACAACTGGAGTTGTTTCACTCTTGGTTATGACACTCATGGGGGAAATGCTCTGGATAATACAAAAGTTCATTTGATTCCATTAAGAAGGATTTAAGAGTAAATAATTCCTCAATGAAAACATTTTATGATTATATATTATATGCATAATATTTTCAACTTACGTTAGGTATTTTACAAGTTTGGAATTTTGCATTGCAATTAATAAACTAACCTAGTGTATTCCATTGTTTATAAATGAAACATAGTATAAGTAATGATAATTTCAGTAATACACATGATCAAACGATTAATAAGGATCATATATTTCATGGTATTAAGATAAAATTTAAATGGGAAATAGTCTCCCACGTATTCTCATCATATTAAGAAATAGTATCATGTGTTAATAAGATATGTAAATAATTCTCTATGTCTTATGCATTTGAAGGGAAGAAAGTGATAAAAGGGATGTAAGAGAGAAAGTTGGATAAATGGAAAAGAGGAAAGAAGGATTTTCCCATATGGGATAATTGTTGAAAGAATCACCTTGGTGAATGCTTGAATGGAATGAGAGTTTTTTAAAAGTGTGGAGAAAAAGGAAACCAAGTACGTGATTGCAAGGTTAAGGAAAAGGTTTCAAATGTACAACGTTACATTTGTTAGAAGTTTAGACACTACGTGAATCAATGTCCAAATCATCAGAGTATACCTCAAATGCTGCTATTGGATAATAATCAAGTTATGGTACTACCGAAGTCATAGAGTAATGATTAGATTTCTTATGTTGTTATTAAATTATTGTTTCATTTGAGTATTGTAGTAATTATGTACATGTTATAAGAATTATAAAGTATATAATTATTTTACTCCAGTACTATTTCATTGAGGATTTGATATTACATGTTACTAAGAAAAGTGACTCAACAACAAGTTAAAATTTTGGGAAAATACATGGTTGAAGGAAATATAAACCAAAATATGGTCCTCATACTAAGGTAGTGATTTTGGAATAAGATATGGATGATTTGGATAAATTATATTGGATATTCTTGACTACCTTGCATCCAATTAATGGTTTGTTTATTATATAATTATTGGATTATTTAAAATTTTGGAATATAAAGAATATATATTTTATTCTATAAAGAATAAGGGAGCATGACTCAATATGGTTTTATGGTACTTCAGGGTGTTATTGTGTTTTAAAAGAATACATGATGAAAGTATTCACATGTTATTATGTGGAAAAAATCGATCTTCATTATGTTTACCTTTTATATAAATTTTGGACTACGAGTTTTGGATAGAAGTATTCCGGAAAAGTCTAAAGGTTAGAATGAATTAAGTTTGGCATTGGATACTATTTCTAATGTTAAAGAATTTCATAATATTATTTTTGTATTATTATAAAAAGGACAACCCGGAGGTCGGGCGACAACACGTCGCATCTGACAAGGCCGTGAGACTTGAACCTGAAACCGAAGGGTGACAAGGGTGGATCACCTACCACCAGCCTATGTGATGTCCTAGTTTGTAAAATGTAGTTTTTTTAAATATTATGACAAATGAATTATAAATTCACAATTTTTGGAACCCCCTATGATTATGATAAATATAATATTTTTGAATTCTATTATCTTTTGGAGTGAAAGATGAATTTGTGGTATGAATTAGTTGAAGGATTAAAATATACTTATCAAGTGTATATATATATTTTTTCACTTATTCTATGATGAAGTTAATTCTTAAACTTTAAGGAAGAGATATTAAATCCCAAAATGTGTTATCCTAGTACCTTATGTTTTATTGAACTGGTGATATTTTAAATCATTATAGATTGATGGCTTTGAGGCGCTCAATTGTAAACTTGTTTGAGATTGATGACATTAATCACTCACTATAAATATTTACCTTTTCCCTCCAATTATCGGTCTCTAATTTACACCAATGTTCACTTAATTGAGATCACAATTTGGTGGTGAATTTTATATTTCCCTTTCCCTTTAATTAAGACTAAATTTTATTAACCCAATTCTTGATGTTGGTTTTCCAAAAAGGAATTTTTCTATTTTTAACCTTTTATGTGTGAAGAACAATTTCAAATTTCAAGGAAACAATTTATTGAAGGAGGGTAGAATGTAACACCCCAAGAGTTCATAGTAGTTTAACTCATTAAAGTAATTCAATATCTTGTGCTACACGCAACACCGAGTTCAAGCACACCACAACTTACCAAACTAGCCATTCAGAACGAGTTTATAAAGATTATTATCTAAATTTTGAATATTATATACTCTATATAATTTTAACATCTATATTATGTGTTTCTTAGACATAATATAAGAACATAATTGTTTTTAGATAAAAACTATTTTTCAAAAAATGCGAATTTACCACCTTTTAATGGAAAACCAATTTTAAAACCAATATTTAGACCTTTTATATATTCAACTTAATGAAATTAAATTCTTATTTATAATAGGGACATAAATATTTAGTTTCGATATATTTTTGGTACTTTTCTGATAACATTCATATTCCAATGAATAATGAAAATTATTATGTTTTAATTGAAAACAAATATTTTAATCGAAAATATTTATAGTGTTAAATTATGAATTTTAATAGTTTTAAGTATAATTATATTATATATTTACCATTTAATATAATTTAGGCTATTATAAGTAATTTCACATTTAAATTTGAAATAATGAGATGTCAATCATTTGATAGTTTTTACCTTTAAGAAAACCCACTTTTTTAGTTATGAAAACAAGAATTAATTTTAAATTAATAAATTGAACTTATAAGTTTTTAATTTGGTAAAATATACATCATTTTTAATATCAAAATTATATTTGGGTGATTTTTTGGAATTATTCTAAAAACATTCAATTTTTGATGAATAATGAAAAACATTATTTTGTTATTTTAAACTGACTTTTTATTTAAATAATTAATTATTTTATGTAAATTTATTTTAAGTCAAAATAGATTTGTAATACCTATATAAGTTCAATTTAATTAATTGGAGTAATTTTATAATAAAATTAGATGTATTAAATTTTATGGAACTTTTTATCCACTTTTACCCACCTTATAGGAGCATTTTCAAATTTGCTTAAAATATAATTTTACCGCTTCTGTGAGTTGAATTTAAAAAATCTGAGAGACACCGTTGACATAATTAGGTAAAATTTAGTTCAATAATATGGAAATATTTTTTGTTGAATAGTAATTTTGGACATTTATTTACCACGGTTTAAAGTAAATAGGGTAATTAAGGGTAAAAATGATATTATAATTACCCTAACACATGTCATAATTCAATTGGATAAGTGTAATTAGACCAAAATAACCTTAGGAATAAAATATGATCCAATTTTATCCACTTTTATTAGATTAGGTCATTTATTATTATTTTATTTAAACAATAATTAAAAGTCTTAAATTCAAGGTTTAATAACTAAACCATTTTTTATATAGGGTTACACACAATATAAATTTTACAGTAAATATTCATTAGAAAGATAAATATATTTACTAAAGAATTTTATTTTATTTATAATTTTTATACATTAAATAATTAAATTTATTTATGGCACAATGATAATGCAGTAATTACCTTATTAATGAAAGAATCAAATAAATGGTATTATAAATATTAAAATAAATATAATTTATATGTTTTTATGACATCCAAGAATTTTATAGGTTAATATTTCATGTTAGGGTTGATTCAATGTATCGTTTTCTAATTAATCAATTTATGATGACTTTCACAAAAACCAAATACCAAATAGTGTCAAATTTGACATAAATTAATTTTTAAAACAAATACTATATTATTGGTAGATATAATATTCCTAAAAATATAAGGATCATCCAAAGTGCTTAAATAATATTATATATGTCATTAATTAACCACTTTAAGTTCTTTTGTAAGTTTAGAGTATATTTATTAACCATATGTTGTAAAAATACAAGAAGACACAGTAAAAGATAGACTATTTAACTAAGAGTTAAATATAAATGATAAGGTTAAAATGGTTAACTAAACTTGTCTAAAACCTATTTATTGAGATTATGTCAACCCATAACCATCGTAGCCTCGTAATAAATAATTTTGGATCCATTATAAAGTGAAAATATTTTTATTATAATATAATATTTCAAGCTTTTTCTAAATTGAGCCTCACCTCTCTTATAAAAGGGCACTTCCCCTTCTCTCAAAATCACACCTCCAAAACCATTTGTCTTGGACAACCCCTACCTGAAAATCCACCCAAATTCACTCAAATAAACCTATAGTCATTAATGTGATCAAAATACCAACCTAAGGATCCATTTTGATCAACTCAAAAGGAAACTTCCGAAGAAGACGTAATAGTATCCCCACCCTCTTTCAAGTTATTTTCATCTTCCACTTCCTCTTTCTTTGTTGTTTACATACAAAAATAATAATTCTAGTACCTCCAACATAAATTGATGTTATTATAAATATGGTACAACCATATTCATTATTTTATTCATCCTTTAAATGATAAATTCACCATACGTGCGTACGCACGGCTTACCGTCTCCACATTGTGGTGTAGTTTGTTATTCTAACACTTCATTATTTGGATGGGTATAGTAATGAGTATAAATGATATAAAAAATAAATATAACATGCTAATGATTCTGCATATATGATATAACATCCATCTACATAGGATTTCTCCATCAATATAATTATATTGTCGCTCGTGTGTACGTATAGATTATTGTCTCAATGATGTGATGAGATTCATTCCCACGTTCACCATTCAATGATGATTATAAAAATATATATTATTAATAATTATGTAATATATGACATAATAATGCTACTGTATATATATATATGTATGTATGTACTTACATATATTTTATTCACTTACTTCCGTTCAATACGATATGAAAACGGAAACAACGTTTATGAATACGTACGGCCTACCGTCTCCATAAACAGTGCCTTCCATTTCATATATCTATTTATTATAAATATTTATATTCTAAATTTATTTTATATATAAACCAAGGACTTTATTTAGAAGTATTTAAATCATGATCTAAATGGTACAATCAAGAATAACAATTTAAAACACGTACGATAAAGAAAGCGATTATTACCCAAAATGTTAATTGAACATGGAATTAATTATTAAATGTGTAGTGTGAAGTCATAAATGAATCTTTAATGATACAATAAATATGAATATCGTTCTGGTATAATTTAATAACATACTATGATCATTATAGAGTAGTATAATTGTACTCTCGACAAAAAGAAAGTGCATGTTAAGAGTTAATTCCTCAATCTCAATATTATTCGAGGATGTTTATGGGTATGTTTTTACTGGGAAATATTTATGATCCATGTCCATGTTTCATAAAAGAGTTTTCAAATGGATTATTTTTAAGGGACTATTTTATTAAAACATCATGTTAAATGTTTTAAATGTTTATTCTTCTATATCATTCTCATTAATGTCCATGATTTCAAAATGTTTTTGAGAATTTATTTATATAGACATGAATGTTTTTAAAATGTTAATTTAATTCAAAAGATTCAATGTGGTATGGGACAGATTGATTCAAAAATGTATTTTAATTTCCCTCATTCTAAATTGTGTGACTTTAAAATGTTTTCATGAAAAAGGGAAATTTTTCTCAAAGAGTGTTTCCAATAATTTTAATCTAGGTCAACATCCTTTGATAGATTTTAAACTTGTTTGAAATTGATTTATTATTATATAAAAAATCCATATTATATTGAATGTTTTGTGATATGATTGACTCTGGATGTGTTATTTTTATACCATTCATGATTTGTGGATAATGTATTGACATTTCCTATGCTAGTTTCAATACGAATGTTTGTGTTATATTTCAACCTTTTCATATGAATAATGTATTAAAATAATGCATTGGAATCAGGATTCTGGGGTCGGGGTGTTGCAGTTGGTATTAGAGGATGTTTAGTACAATCCTTGGAAACTATATTTAGATAAAATCTGATCAGAGCACATTAACCTAAGATAAACTTTGAGGATTAGTATAGAAGAACTTCCTATAATTTTGGTAAAGTATAGATTTTTTGAATTTTTGGAGTAATACATCACTACTTGGATACAATAAGGTAGAGGCGGCTCGGGGATAGATGTACCTAGGAATGAAAAGTATGAAAAGGATTTTTGGGCTTGACCCAGGGAATCCTGGTACAAGAAAATGGGCCATGATTCACTCTTTGTTATGAAACTCCCATTGGATATGTTTAGGATAATTCATATTTTCATTACAAGCCATTACAAAGGATTTAGGAGTAAATAATTCATTAAAAGAAAACCATTTATGATTATATATTATATGCATAATCATTTCAATTTACATTAGGTATTTTAAAAGTTTGGAATTAAGCATTGTGATTCATAAACCAACCTAGTGTATGACATTATTTAGAAATGGCGCCTAGAAGATGGAATGAGAATTCCTGCAATACACATGATTGAATGATTAATTAGGATCATATCATTCATGGTATTAAGACAACTTTTAAATGGGAAATAGTTCCCCATGTATTGTCATAATATGAATAAATAGTATCATGTGTTAATAAGATAAGTAAAGAATTCTCCAAGTTCTATGACTTTGAAGGGATGTAAGTGAAGAAATGGATGGAAGAGATAAAGATTGGTAAAGGGAAGAGGGGAAAGAATGATTTTCCCATATTTTTTAACTATGGAAAGAATCACCTTGGTGGATGCTTGAAGGGAATGGGAGTTTTTTATATGTGTGGAGAAAAAGGACACCATGTAAGTGATTTAAAGGGTATGAAAAAGGTTTCAAATCTACAATGATCCATCTGCAAGGAGTTTGGACACTATGCGAATCAATGTCCAAATCATCAGAGTATACCCCAAATGCTGATATTGGTTAATATTCAAGTTATGATACTACCAAAGATGAATATAAATGATTATATTTCATATGTTGTTATTAAAGTGTGGTTCCATTTGAGTATTTTATTAATGATGTACATGTTATAAGAATTATAGAGTATATAAGGATTATATTGCTGTACTATTTCATTACAGATTTGATATTACATTGTACAAAGAAAAGTGAATCAATAGCAAGTTAATGTTTTTAGAAAAAACACTGCTGAAGGAATGATAAACCTAAATATGGTCCTCATACCGAAGTAGTGATTTTGGAATAAGAGATTGTTGAATTGGATAAATAATTTTGGATATTCTTGACTACCATGGAACTGATTAATAGTTTTTTATTCCATCATTGTTGGAGTATTTAAAATTTTTGGATATAATAAATATATATATTATTATATAATGAATAAGGTATCACTAATAAATAATGATTTATTTAAATTTATGGAGTTACCATCTTTTTAAAGAATACATGATGAATTTATTCACATGTTATTACGTGGAAAAAAGCGATCTTCATTGTGTTTACCCTCCTTATAAATTTTGGACTGTGAGTTTAGACAGATTTATTTTGGATAAGTATAAAGGTTATAATGGATTAAGTTTTACATTAGATACTATTATTAAGGTTAATGAATTTAATAATATTATTTTTGTATTTTTATAAAAAGGACATCCCGGAGGTCAGTTGACAACTCGTCGCGTCTGGTAAGGCCGTCAGACTTGAACCTGCAACCGAAGGGCGACAAGGGTGCATCACCTACCGGTATATGTGATGTCATTGTTTTTATAATGTAGTTTTTTTAAATAATATGAAAAATTAATTATAAATTCACAATTATTGGATCACCATATGATTAGGATAAATATAATATTTTTGAATTATATTATCTTTAAGAGTGAAAGGTGAATTTGTGGTAGGAATTAGATGAAGGATAAACTCTAATTGTCAAGTATATATATATATATATATTCACTTATTCTATGAAAAAATTAATGCTTAATCTTTAGGGAAGTGATCTTAAAACCCAAAATGTGTTATCCTTACACCTTATGTTTTGTTGAACTGGTGATATTTTAAATCATCATAGATTGATGGCTCTAAGGCCCTCAATTGTATACTTGTTTGTGATTTATGAACTCAATCACTCCCTCTAAATATTTACATTCTTCTTCCAATTATGTGTCTCTAATTTCCACCAATTTTCATCTAATCAAGTTCATAATTGGGTGGTGACTTTTAATTTCCCTTTCTTTCTTATTAAAACTAAATTTTATTAACCCAATTCCCGATGTGGTTTTTCCACAATGGTATATTTCTATTTGTAACATTTTATTTTTGAAGAACAATTTCAAATTACGAGGACACATTTTATTGAAGTAGGGGAGAATGTAACACCACATAATTTCATATTACATTATATCATTAAAGTAATTCAATAGCAGGTTCTACACGCAACGCCGAGTTCGAGCACACCACAACTTACCAAAATAGCCGTTCAAAAAGTGGTTATGAATAGTATTAACTAAATTTTGAATCTAATATACTATATATAATTTTAAAATCTATATTATTTGTTTCTTAGACATAAAATAAGAACAAATTAATTTTCTCAGATAAAAGAAGTATTCTTCAAAAAATGCAATTTTACCGCCTTTTAATGGAAAACCTTTTTTAAAACCAATATTTGTAACTTTTATATATTAAATTTAATGAAATTAAATTCTTCATTAGAAGAGAGACATAAAAATTTTTTTTGATAAAATTTTGGTTCATTTCTGATAACTTTCATATTTTGATGAATAGTGAAAAATACTTTGTTTTAATTGAAAACAACTTTTTTAATTGAAATTATTTATAGTGTTAAATTATGAATTTTAATGGTTTTGAAGTATAATTAGTTTTTATTTTTATCATTTAAAAAAATATAGGTCATTATAAGAAATTTCATATTTAAATATCACATAAACACATGTCATTCTTTTGATAGTTTTTACTTTTTAAAAACCCTTTTTTTGGTTTGGACTATAGTAATTAATTTTATAATAATAAATTCAACTTCTATCTTTTTAATTTGGTAAAATAGACTTCATATTTTTAATTTATGATATTTGAATTATCTTAAGGTGAATTTTTGGATTTTTTCTGAAAACATTCATTTTTTGATTAATAGTGAAAAACACTATGTTGTTATTTTAAATCGACCTTTTATTTAAATAAACATTTATTTTATATAAATTTTTTTTAGTCAAAATACATTTTTAATACCTATATAATTTAAATTTAATTCATTGGAGTCATTTTATAATAAAATTATATGTATTAAATTTTATTGAACCTTTTAACATCTTTTACCCACCTTCTAAGAGCATTTTCAAATTTGAAAAAAACATAATTTTACAGCTTATATGAGTTGAATTTAAAAAATCCAAGAGACATGGTTGAAATTAGTAAATAAAATGTGGTTAAATAAGATGAAAATAATTTTTGGTAAATTGTAACTTTTGACTTATATTTTCCACGGTTAAAAGTAAATAGGGTAATTAACGATAAAAATTATATTATAATTACCCTAACACATGTACTAATTCTACTAGATAAGTGTAATTCGACCAAAAACAACCTTAGGAATAATATATGATCCTATTTTATCTAATTGGAATAGATTAAGACATTTATTTTTTTTATTCAATGAAGAGTTAAAAGTGATAAATTCATAGTTTAATAAATAAACAACATTTAATATAGGGTTACACACAATATAAATGCGACTCTAAATATTAATTAGAAAGATAAAAACATTTACTAAATGATACAATAATGACACAATATTGATGGAGTAATAACCTTATTAATGAAAGAATCAAATAAATGGTATTATAAATATTAAAATAAATATAATGTCAATATTTTTATGACATCCACGAATTTTATAGGATCATATGATATGTTATGGATGATTAAATGTGTTTTTTGAAGTAATAAAGTTGTGATGATTTCAAAAAAACCAAACACCAAATAGTGTCTAAATTGACATAAATTATCTTTTTAAAACAAGTACTATATTATTGGTTGATATAATATTCCTAAAAATACAGGGTTCGTACAAAGGGATTAAATAATATTATATATGTCATTAATTCAAAACATGAGGTTCTTTTTGATTTTTAGTTTAGTTTTATTAACCATATAGTTTAAAAACACAAGAAGACACGTTAAAAGTTAAACTATTTTACTAAGAGTTAAATCTAAAAGATAAAGTTATAATAGTAAACTAAACTTGTCTAAAACCTATTGGTTGAGATTATTTTGACCCATAACCACCTTATCCATGAAATAAATCATTTTGGAGATGTTAGAAATCAAAAATTATTTAATTATCAAATAATATTTCAATCTTTTCCTAAAGTGACCCTCATATCTCTTATAAAAAGGAACTTCCCCTTCTCTCAAAATCACACTGCCAAATCCATTTGTATCAACCAAACCTGGCCCAAATATCCTCTCAACTTCACTAAAATCAATCTATATTCCTTAAATTTATCATAAATCCAACCTAAGGAGCCCTTTTGATCAACTAAAAAGGAATCACTCGAAGAAGCGGTAATAATTGCACCACCCTCTTTTAAGTTCTTTTCATCTTCCACTTCCACTTTCTTTGTTGTTTACATAACAAAATAATAACTCCAGAACATATTACATAATTTGATGTTATAATAAATATGGTAGAACCATATTCATTATTCTATCCATCCTATAAATGACAATGTCACCATATGTGTGTACGTATGACTTACCATCTCCACGTTGTGGTGTAGTTTTTTATTCAAACACTTCACTATTTGGATGGGTATAAAAATGAGTATAAATGATTTAAATAATAAGTATAACATGTTAATAAATCTGTATATATGATATAAAATCCAATTACATAATATTTCACCATAAATATAATGATATTGTCACCTGTGCGTACGTACGGATTACCGTCTCCACGACGTGATGAGATTCATTCCCAAGTTCAGTATTCAGCAATGATTATAAAAATATATATTATTAATAAGTATATAATATATTACATAATAATGCTACTGGAGATATATATATATATATATATATATATGTATTTACTTACATAAATATTATTTACTTACTTCTATTCGATATGATTGGAAAACGGAAACATCGTTTATGCGTACGTACGACCTACCGTCTCCATAAACAGTGCCTTCCATTTCATATATATATCTATTATAAATATTTATATTCAAAATATATATTATATATAAACCAAGGTGTATATTTTGGATGTATTAAAATCATGATATAAATGATACGATAAAAAATAACAAGTTTAAACACGTACGATAAAGAAAGCGAATATTACCCAAGATGTTAATTTAACATGGAAATCATTATGAAATTGGTAGTATAATGTCATAAATGAATCATGTATGATAAAATAAATATTAATATGGTTCTTTTATAATTTAATAACATAGTATGGTCATTATATAGAAGGTTAAACGTACCATCAACCAAAAGATAGTGCAAGGTAATGGTTAATTTCTCAATCTCATTATTATTCGAGATTGATTATGGGTAAGTTTTCATTGGGACATATTTATTATCCTTGTCCTTGTTTCATAAAAGAATTTCCAAAGGGAGTATTTTAAGGGAAAATTTTATTAAACCATAATTTTAAATATTTTAAATATATATTTTTCTAAATCAATCTCATTAATGTCCATGTTTTCAAAATGTTTTTAAGGATTTATTTATATCGAAATGAATGTTTTTAAAATGTTAATTTAATTAAAATGTTTCAAAGTGGTATGGGACACTTTGATTAAAAAATGTCTTTAAATGTATTCCTATCTAAATTTTATGACTTTTAAATGTTTTCATAAAAAAATGATATTTCTCTCAAAGAGTATTACAAATCAATTTCATCTATGTCAACATCCTTTGATGGATTTTAAACTTGTTTGAAGTTGATTTATTATGATAAAAATCTTCCATATTGTATTGACAGTTTTGTGATATGTTTCATTGTGGATGTGTTATTTTTATACCATTCATGGATTTTGGATAAAGTACTGACATTTCATATGCTAGTTTTAATACGAATGATTATGTTATGTTTCAACCTTTTCATATGAGGAATGTATTGGACATAATAAGTGACGGCTGGATCCCGCTATAGCTCATCGATGTATCGGTAGGTCTCATGAGACAATTACACATGGAATTGGCCGAGGAATTTCCGATGTTGATATATGGTTTTGGCTGAGGCCTAAATCAATTTTAGACATCATGGCAGAGGCCTTGACAAGATGTTTTAGAATGTCCGACATTATACATTCCCTCATTATGAAAGTATTACTGATGGTTCATGTGGCTATTCGACTAGTATAATACCCATGACTATGTTTCATTATGGAATTATTTACTCATCAATAATTGTTACCATAAAGTTTTCATGATTATTATTTGTAAAGATATGTGTTTTAAATTATTCACTATACCTAATTTTTATGTTACCTTCCACAATATTGCTTACCCGTACTGATCATTTGGGCTCACCCCATTCTTATGTTTTATTTTCCAAAGATTCCATGAAGGGTATTATGATTGATAATCTGGGTAAATCTAGGGGATTAATGTAATTATCAAATGATCATTTATGTTGTGTTTTATTTTCAAAGGTTTAATGTAACATTCATGTATGTAATGTATTTTCCAAGACTACTAAACTGATCAGTCCTTTGGGACATGATTCCTTGTAATCACGCCAATGTATGAAAATAATGTAGCAGCTATGGAATACTCGGGTCAAGAAGTTACAACTGAGAAACAATATTCTTATGAAATAAGAAGATTTCATTTAATATTATAGAGGGGAATAATTTTCCTTGTAACATATAAATTTCATGGTTTAATTATGGGAAATTTCAGAATTATAAAAAGTAATTACATTAGACGAATGATCCTGAAGGGGGTCATCAAGATGGAACGAATGAAGGTTTATAAAATTCATATGTTTTTACTAACAAAGATAATGAAAAAATTGAATAAAATTTCAATGATATGAATTATTTTTCACATGAATAATGATGGAAACATGAATATATCCATGTTGATGAATCTTAGGACATGATTCATATTATTTATTATTGTAATTAACTATTATAGAATAAGATTGGAAATAATGGTAATGGTTTATATAGGACTTTTAGTGATTGAATTTTCTATATATAGGGATTCATGTGTTATTATGTAGTGGTATTTTATTAAAGGGTTCATATATCTATAGATGATCATAAGTTAAATGGTATAGAAACTATTTTGAGGTATTATGTTATATGGTTGTAAATAATGATATTTTTAGTTATTTATTAGGGTTTAATTGTCTTTGGGGGGTATATGTAAATATTAGGATTATTATATGATTTTCTATGATGATTATTTGGAAAAATGTAATTATATTTGGTATAAAATTTGTAAGTTAATGATAACCTTTAGGGATAATATCATATTTTTGGCTGAGGTAATTCTAGAAAATTTTGTATAAGGGTTGTTAAATTAATTGAACAATATGATTTATCATGTAGATAATATTTGTATTCAAAATAAACATGGCTATGAAGATACTATAATTATTTTTGAATTATTTTTCAATATTGTTTTTTGAACATTATAGAAAAAATAAAATCTTTTCATTGATTTTGTTGTTAATATTATATGATTAATAAATATTAAGTTATATTTTCAAATGATATATGATTTTATTAAATTAATTCAAGAAATTTTGTGAATGTTTTTTATATTTTGTGTAAAATATATACTTATGGAATATATATTTTTTGAATGTGAGTTTTTGAATTATTATATTTTTTTGGAGATAAATTTTAATTTGGTAATGGAGGCTATTTTTTTAAATCGTCATAACCTTATGGGTGGATGTATGATGGTCTAGAAGGATTCATAACTATCTGAAAACTCAATTATTTTCCTTGATGTTGTAGTAGGTAGTGGCAAACTATCACAAATGATGTGTCACTATGGATGTTATTTATATTATTTTATATTATTCCGCATTATTTTATTTTTTGGTAATTTTATACATGGATTTTAAACATTTTGGTTATATTTTTGGGTACAAAATTAGATGAGAACAATATGGAGTGACAACATTCAATCCTATAGTTTTTCCATTTTTGGATACTTCCATTTGTCATGATAAATATATAGTTAGTTAAAACTTTTGAGTCCCTAGTGGTTTCCTTGAATCATGTTTTAGAGGTTCTAGAATCCTATAATTTTTTTATTCACATTTTACTATATCGTGCGACCAAGCCATGAAGATATCATAGTATTTTATTTCTTAGAAAATATTTTCCCCTTAAGAATTTAAAAATATAAATCCCCCACCCCGTAATAGGTCCCCTCTCTGTTGATGTTTCCTCCCAATTCATTCACGACTCAATGCTAGAACTCTGAGGTAGGGTAACCAATATAACTTATTCTCTATTGTTATTTCTTTATTCCTTCCAAATCATTAAAAACCACTCACCTTAACCCCTATGTAATATATCTATAAATTACAAGAAATATTATGTTTAATAATTTACAAGATACACAACACCAAGATGAACCGAATAATAAAATATTACTATTTAACAATGATTATAATAACCTTGCTATTCAATTAAAGGGTGTGGGTATTATTAAAATAAATTAAGAGATATAAATAAAATTCATAATTAATAAAAACTTATGAATTATGGCATAGGAAATAAGTATTCAATTTTCTATAAATACATATTAAACTTTAACAATATGTTTTCTTTAACAATGTGTTTTATTGCTTTCGGTTTGAAATTTTTGGGATATTTATAAAATTAATTTGAAAAAACTTGTCATCTTATAAATCACCATGTAAAAATTAACATAGATTTTATTTTTGAAAAATTTCTGATAAATTCAATTTTCCAATGAATAGTGAAAATATAGATTTTTATTGACAATTGAAATTTTTTTTGATGAATTTTAAAATTACCATTTTGATTAAAAAAAGTAAAATTAATACTATTTGTATTATATTATTGATAATCCAATTACTTTTATATATTGTTTTTCTTTAATTTGGTATAAAATTATTGTTCTACAAGAAAATTAATTTTTTGGAAAAACACTATTTATTGATTTTTTTCATTTTTATATTAAAATAAATTCTTACCCTTTTAGAAATTGCATCCTGAAAAATATATACCACATATAAATTTATGATTTTTAATGATATTGAATAGTTCAATTTTTTTACTCTTTTTGAATAGTTACACTAGAAAATATTTTGTCACCATAGTAAGGATAAAATGGGTAACTTTCTGAAAAAATCCTTAAATAAGATGTCAAAATAATCCCAAAACATAAATAAATTTTATTATATGTGATAAATGTAACCATAGTCATCCCAAAGTGGAATATATGTCATTATGGTTCTATTTCAACTTGAAAATGAGATACAACATATTTTATATTATGATAATTATAAAATATCAATCTCTTGATTTTAATGTCACAAAATGTTTTTCATTAACATAAAAAGTTGACATGTACAGTTCTAAAATACAAATTAAAATATGATTTATTTTTTTATAATATATATATTTTTCAATTTTTTAGTGATGAAAAAAATACATTAAATGTATACAAAAAATCAGTATATTGAATGCGCAAGTAGTAAAAACTTCTAATAAATTTGATTATAAACACTAAAAGTAATAGTTTTGGTTTAGTAAATATTATATATGAATTTTTATGATAAATATAAAATATTTTATATGTATTATATGATTATATTTTAATTTTTTTACAATAATATTTTTTTCAAAGTAAAATTATGCGAATTGTTCCAAAAATGACATTAATGATATTTTTTAAAAATAATATTTTAATAAATGATTAATAATTTTTAAAAATAAAATCTTTAGCCAAGTTAAATGGATATATTGGAAAAAATAATAAATAATAATTTAGTGGTCACATTACACTTTTGTTGAACCATTATTGACTCTTAAAGTTTAAAAAACATTGATATCACTCTAGTTATTAGAAGGGAAAATGGTGGGTTGAAATAGATATATATTGGAAAAACATAACCAAATATTTTCCACATTTCATTGAATGAGATTATTTATAATACTTTCAATCCAAAATTTCAATCTATCAATTTTCATCTATTTTTTCATTAAAACTCAATTATATTGTTTTTAATAAATTATGTACTTCCAAGAGTTATCCTCACCTCACATATTAAATGGGAAATCATATTATCGTTTCATCAGATAAAAAATAATAATAATTATAAGATAATTACTAAAACATACCTTCCTAACATACCTTAACACATTCTAGATGTCTTATTTTGAGGATAATACCAAAAATTGAGGGATTATGGTGTATGAAAATTGATGTCTTCCCAAGAAGATGTGTGGATTTTAAATAAATGATTTTGTCTTATTTCATATTTATCATACTTATAATCTTCATTAAACATGTTTGAATAATAAAACAATTATAAGAAATATATAAATATGTTATCATTTTAATTGAATAAGCAATATACATATCCTCTTCAAGAAATAGTACCTGAAACCAATATTCATGTAAATGATGGACTATCACCTCGCAGACTAATTAAATATATTCTCTATCATTTCCCATAATAGCTTCTTATAATTATTTATTATATATATATATATATGATATTCATGGGATAATTAAAATTCTAAAAAGATTGTTTCTCATCTATTTTCTTACATTTCCATCCATTGAAAATGTCTTTCATGAATATGTGTGGATTGCCATCTTCACTAAGAAATATGATTAATTTTTTTCATTTCATCACATTTAGGATAAACATAAGTTTTGTTATTGAAATATAATATTATATATATAGTATAAAAATCATTATAAAAATTAAAAATAACACTAACTTTTCATTCAACCATCTTAATTGGAAAATTGAATCATTACTCATCTATATGTAAAACATACCATTTCCACGATTGTAACATAATAATGTTTTCATTACCATATTTAATGATTGTTTTTAATGTTATATTTATAAATTAATAATATAAAAATATCATTATTATTATTTATATGATTAAATAATTACCTTTTATCCGAGGTCATCATACAAAATCCATTCTAATATTATGAACTTAACATCCACAAAACACCCGTCGTGGTCAAAATTTATTATTTAATGAAAAATTACCTTTATAGAAATTATAAAATTGTATAAGAATAATGTATTTACGTTTTAAAGTTTCATAAATAAAATATATAGTATATTTTTTTAATTATATAAGTGATAAAAAACATACAATGAATGTCTTTACTCGAGGTAAGTGATTTTACCTCAATTTCCCATCACTGGGGTATATTTTATTATTAAAAATATAATTTATTTTATTTGGTATATATAATTAAAATTTTAGATATATATTTATATAATTCATAATTATTCATTTAACTTTTATGTTTCGATTAAAATTATCTAATATACGGGGGTTCAACATGAATGGTACAATGTGGTAATGAGTTTTTAACATAATTTTAATTCAATAGATTATAATTCTTATTCATAGAAAATTTTATGGCATTATTAATTGTAAAATTATTTAATAAATTTTCATTCATTACTTAAAATACATTAATTTGATTTTACATATGTTCACATAATCACTTTAGGGATTAATTATCCCATAAAAAGTTATGATATTTCCAAGGGTTTCCATTGACTCAATTTCATTTTCTTGTGACATGATTGTAGTATTTAACCATGAATTCCATGTAATATGTACTTACTCCATCATGAATGAATTTTAAGATATTAATTAATATAATTCATTGAATATATAGATCCAAATATTATTCATTATTTTAATAATGATTTGTTTATTTCATTTCCAAAATCTATGGGGGATTTATGTTACAATCTAGTATATATTAATGATTTTATTTGGTTCATGGTTACCCTCTGCGGTGTCAAATGATATTATTTTCTTGAAATAGGTACATTTTATTATAATATATTTATGAATTTTTTTATATGTCTAGTTTCTATTCTCATAATAATATTTTATCGAAACATCATGAATGTTGTCTATAAGTGATACAGATCTTGTATCTTATTTTCAATCTGTAATCATTCACATCCATGTCCATAGTATTGAAAATTATTTCAAATAAAGTATTTATAAAATAAAAATCTAAAAATTCTATTTTAAATTATCTTTTACCCCATTTTAGATGTCTTCTATTTGAAATTTTGAAATTGTTTCGGCATGGGTTACATCAGTCTCTATTTTCCGAATCATGAGAAGAATGTATTTGTACATTTAAAACATGAATATATATTCATTGAATTATGAAATGATTTTTATATAAAAATTACCATATATATTTTTCCTGGATATTTTAAAATAAAATCAATTTCTCCATGTTTTATTTATTTTAATATTTTGAAGGTATTGGAAGAAAAGTGTATTTTTCAATGTTTTCAATGAAATATTTTAAATGACCATGTCTAGATATATCAATCAATGAAATAATGTCACAAACCATCCTCAGGGCCTGTGCTGTGAGTACCCCAATCCTGCCTTCCATAGGCCAGGGGCTGGCGACTAGCACCAAAGGCGTAAATCCCGATAAAAAGGGAAGGAATTACCTTTATAAAAGTAAACAAGAACAACAGAGTACAAAACGGAAGTAAGAACTAAGTAAACTGAGTACAAAAGTAAGTGCTGAAAGGTAAATGGGCCAGAATACAAACCCAACTGTAAAGTACAGTACATCTAAAAGGCTATTACAATAGTAGTAAAGTAAGCAACAACCACTAAGTCGTCCTCCAAAAATCCCACCTGAAGGGTGGGTACAGACAGCCTCCTCATCACCTCGGGTTCAGCCGTTCGCTCCTTGTATGTCCTGCCAAGTGGTCCACCTCCAGTTACCATCCAGTCCTGGAACCCTCGGCCTCTGTCAGCGCTGTCCGTCGTCTGCATCCAACACAACGAGGTTTGGGCATAACCCATGTAGGGGTGAGTATAATGATACTCAGTAGGGACCCTGAGACCCTCAAGGTCTCAATAAAATCCAACAAGGATAAACCACAAAGTATGAAATCAACAGATAACCTTTACTTAAGTATATGCCCATACATATACCTAAGTTATCAAGTAACCCATCTCAATCATGAACAATACAAAAAGGTCATTGACTCAGCTCAAACGAGGATTATCATTCACGATGTCGAAACGACGGCTACTGGAGAACTCCTCATTTTTTGATTACAGTGGTCCTGCCGCTATAACCAAGCGCTTCCCACTAACCTTGGACTGATGAAGTACTCCATCTGTTGAGTACTATGGGCCTACTGCTATAACCATACGCTTCCCACCATGGGTATGCCGCTACAACCAAGCATACCCACTCATAGCCTACAAAGGTACTCTTTCTATCGAGTACTGCGGGTCTGTCGCTACAACCAAGAGCTCGTCCACCGTGGGTCTTCTGCTACAACCAAGCGCACCCCACCGGGCCATCTGAATCACTCTGAGTCGATCGATCAGCAGCCATCATGTCTCATCCAGCTACTAGGTCTCTGCAATCTACTCGCTCATCACCGGAAGGGTCCTCTCCACGAGCCTCAAGACAATAATCTATGTGTCACGAAGTCTCACGTAGAAGTATCACTAAGGAATGCCTCGTCAAAGGGGTCTCAACGCAACAGACGACGCGTCAATCGGACACCTGGTCTGTGAGTTATTAACATTTCCGTTCCAGGGGCCTAGTTGGATTTCGGGTACAATCCAACCCGGCCATATCTCAACTGTACCCCAAAATCCCATGGGGTATACTCAAAGGAACTATTTCTGAACGAGATTACCAATGCCGCTGACGGTTCGTCAAATGTACGTTCGGTCTGAAAGTTATTGGCTTTTCCGTTTCAGGGGCCCGGTTAGTTTTCAAGCTAAAACCTTCCCGGACGTACTCCAACATAGTCCAAACCTCATGTGGAGTATGGAAAAAGAACTGTTTCATCAGAAGGAATCCAACGCAATTGACGACATGTCAATCAAACGTCCGTTCCTTAAGTTATAAGCACTTCCGCTCTGAGGGCCCGGTTGGTTTCGGGTTTGAACAAACCCTACCATACCCAAACTTTTCCTAAACCTTGAGTGTAATATACCTAAATGAGCGTATCGATCCAAGTAATCCTACGCAACTGAAGGTGCATAGATTGGAGGTTCGTAGCTCATGTTATGGACGTTTAACCGAAAACGGTCCGAAAAAGGGGAGTTTGGGCCCGGTTCGACCCGACCCAACCCACCCTGGGTCGGCCTGAACCGGGGCGGCCCGACTCGAGTCCGGGTCTAGCCCGGTGGGGTGCGGCCGGGCGTGGCTGGAGTGGCCCCACCCCACCAGCGCGGCCCGGCCCAGCCGGCGTGGTCTGCCCCGCCCGGCGCGGCCCGCCCGACGGGTGCACTGGTTCGGCCAGCTAGCTGAGCATGGGGTGGCACAGACTCCCCCAGCTGGTGCAACTTAATGCTGCGCCGTTTCACCACCGCAACAGCTCTACCATTCCGGGTTCCTCCGGCCACTGCGGCTCAGCCGTGGCGGACTGCTCCGGCGGCGCACCAGCACCGCCTTTCGCGGACCACCGGACACGTTCCGGTGGTCTGATTCGCCTACCGTCTGCACCTGCGGATCTCCCGGGACTTGATCTTCACTTTGAAGGCTTCAAATCGCCATTGCGGTCCTGTTTTGTCATCACCCGTCAATCCACGCACAAACGAACAACCAGCGGAGGGTCGTCAGGCCGTGTTTGTTCGGCCTGCGCCCTCCGCGTTAGGCATTATCAATTGGCCAAAGATAAAAATGGTTTCATGTAGAATGAAAAACAATTTTATTCAAATAAAATTGAAGCAATCCACCATAAAATTCCTCTACAAATAACTATTCCCAACATGAAAAATAAAACATTTGAAAATCAACTTGATAATGGGTTGATCCACATTCTTTGTTTTAGAAGGGAAGAACATGGGAATATAAACATACCCAAATTAAACCCCTACCTCGAAAAAATGGTTCATTCGTCGTAGATGCGGAAAGTGATGTCACTACGTCAACACCAGGAAAGAAGCTTCGTCATTGGGGAGTTCCCCGCGGTTGTATTTCCTCACTTGGTACAGAGGAATTAGAATATTGGAGAAACGTGGAGCATTCTTCGCCGAGTCGTTCTCTGTTGAAGGTGAGTGTTCTTCGTCGGAGAAGAACACAATTCTTTGTTGAGGAGAGGAATACCTTTATCCCTTCTCAAAATCTCTCTCCCCCACTCTCCATAACACAACTATTACCCCTAAAAATAAAATAATAAGTCTAAGATATTATTTTATTGACACATGAAACATAAAAATTCAAAATTCTAATAACTTAATTAATTAAGTGAAGAGGGAGAATTTATTAATTAGGGTGTGTTGGAAAAAAATTAATAGGGAGAGAGGAAGAGGAAGGGATCCTCATAAATAAGGGGGTTGTCATGAATTAAACATGGGAGATTAAAGGGGGTTTGAAAAGAGTTATGGGAGGTGAAAGGTTGGGGCTTGTGTGGGCCCCACCTCTCAAATATCCACACATGGAATGTTGGGTGGATGTGGGCCCCACCAATAACTTCCCATGGGATGAAATAACTTCCATAGATATATAAAATTGTTCCAACAATTTTATTTAACTATTTCCAATTCCCCGAAAAATAAACTCTCAACCCACATAAAACACAACTACGGTAAAGGTCCCTTTAAGTGATTATCGGCGCTGCGAGTTCATCGGTGTCCTCAGATTTGAATTCTGATCACCGGTTCAAAAGATAGAAAAACCCATATGTACATTTACTAAATGTACCCGAACAAAACATCAAACATTGAATCCAGGCACACCGGGTCTCGGAATCAGGCGCCTTAAGAAACTGCGGACTCATAAAATTCCAAAGAAATTTAGGAAAAAAAATTCCTTGAAATTTTCGGGTCTTTACATTACTCCCACCTCAGGGATTTTCATCCCTGTATAGCTTCAACACACACTAGGGAAACTAAATGGGTGACACGTATCTGTGACTCTTTCTACCATTTGCTCCACTAGAGGTTCCTGTGCCGCCAGCGAATGCACACTAGAGGAATCGACCGTCCACATAGGACCCGCTCCTGTCAATCCCCGATCTCCACTGGGATCTCCGTAAATGTCCCCCTGCCATCGATGTACAGCTCCCCATGATCGATGATGTGGGTCGAATCGTGCATGTATCTTATCACTTGAGATACGTGGATGACGTCGTGCACCCGGTGCAACTGAGGTGGAAGGGACAGGTGGTAAGCCACATCTCTTACTCTGTAGAGGACCTGTAAAGGTCCGAATAATCATGGAGATAACTTGCCACCCCAACCAAATCTCCATAGACCTCGTCTAGATGAGACTCGTATGAAAATGTGGTCACCATCCTCGAACTCCAGTGGTCTTCGTCTCCTATCAGCATAGGACTTCTGTCTGCTCTGTGCAGATTTCATCTACTCCTGGATGATCAGAACCTTCTCCGTTGTAGCCTGAACCATCTCTGGTTCTACACGTGCTGACTCCATCACTATCCACAAAGGATATTTGAAACACCGCCAGATGCTGTGTCACCTCTCCTAGTAGCTGAATGCCTGATCTCCTGCTGAGCGCATCTGTTACTACGTTCCCCTTCCCAGGAGTATGAACTATCTCGAAGTCATAGTCATGGAGGAACTCAAGCCATCGCTGCTATCTCAGGTTTAGGTCCTTATGTGAGAAGACACACCTGAGACTATTGAGTTTAGAGTAAACCGTAAATAGTTCACTCAACGAACAATGGGTGAGACTAGCAATTGCAATAACTCATCCCCACCCTTGTTCGTATACTTTCTACAAGAGTTGCTGAGATTTATCCTCTGTCGAAAAGAGAAATATGGTCTCATCTCTTGGATGAACAACGTTATTTTCCTAAAATATTCAATCCTGACATGAACGTTACTAATTCATGCCAAGGTCGACGTTGTAAGGCCTCGATGCTACTACCAAGAGATCCAACCGTTACTCTCACCTCCAAGGGTTGAGTCACACTGTCGGCATCAGTGTGTGGTTACTGGGTCTCCTCTAGTAGAAAACTCAAAAGTGAGGGTCAAGTCAACAATTTTAACCAGTGCATATCAGTATCAACCATACAAAAAGGACAGGGAAGTAAACGTTACAAATATAAGTGTCTTTTACTACTACAACTCAAAGTACAAAGACACATAACATGCACAAACTACAAAAACATCAAGGAAACTAGAAGCACCAAGAACAAAGGCCTCCGTTCTTGGAACTAGTATTGCTTTTTTCCACCTACTGCCGGAGCTACATAGTCGTATTCTTCAGCTACCTGAAGCTGTTCTCTCCCATATCCACGCATTCCCTACGGTCGTGGTGGACCTCCTGCTGGTGGTGGTGGCAACACCTTGAAGCATCGTACACCACTGGCTGTACGGCTAGCTCCTCTGCCTCGGTCTGGTAGGTTACTCTACTGCCTACTGCTCATCTGCTGGACAGTTCGGGCAGTATCAATCCATGTGACCCTGCTTGCCGCATGCATAACACGTCCTACTCCTTCTATGGATTGCTCTGTTTCGTGTGCCTCGCACAACCGGACCTGTATCCCGAGGTCACCCACCTGTTGGCCTAGTTCGCTTAGACTTATGTATCATATACCTACTACTGGCTGTAGAAGACTCTGATATGGTTAGAAAACCCTGCGGCAAGGGTAGCATCTCCTGAGCACGCTCAGAGTGTAGAGTCACTGGTATTAACTCGACCCTAAAAAAACTCTCTATGTTTCCCCAGGTGAAGGTCATCTCATCGCAAAACTAGAGAATCTGGCTCCACCACCTCTTAGATGCTCCCTGAAAGAGACTAACAGCTAGGTACACCATCAAGTCAGCGGGTGTCCCGACTGTGTGGAATGCTTGGGCTACAAACTCCAGCCAGTTCCCAGCCGTCTAAAAATCTGACTCGCCTTGAAATCTCAGAGGCCTCTACCGCTCGAACTTGTGCAATGCGCTCAAGCAGTGAGCACTCTCTTCTAGTGTCTCAACTGGAAGAGGGACCTGTAAAGAGGCCTTGCTGCTCGGTGGGCTATCGTTTATCTCTCCACTCGGTACCCATGATGACTGATGGGGTGAATACATCCTGAAAGAAACAGATGTGACACGGTCAAAAGACTATACCTGGTGAGATGACCTGGTTTGAGCTGATTTAAAAGAAACTTTTGAAAACACACAAACAATAAGTGTTTTCATGCACTAAGTCTGAAATCAGAAGTCAGGGTCCTAGTGTATGGATACGTCGGCCGCCCGAACCAACACTTGACTCCCTAAACCGAAAACCACACTTAGTACCCTTAACACTATTTCTTCACAAAAAGAAAAAAATCAGAGTCCCAAGTTCTGCAGTAGAACCGACTCCTCTGATAACAATTGCCACAACTGGGTCCCAGTGACAGCACATACACCCCGCCTTAACATGGCCGTCAGGTCCTAACCCACCAGGTACCACAAGTTACCCCGAAGATAGGTGGGGCCCAGTATAGGGTCCACCCACATGCCTAAACGTGTCATCTGACTAATGATAGTCCCCACAGGCCAACACATGTCCTTTCCAGTGTGCTTTGACCTCACTCACACACACCCTAGGAAACTTCCCATAAGGTCACCCATCCTGATCACTACTCCAGGCCAAGAAATCTTAACTAGAGAGTTCTAATCAGGCAGGCTCTCAAAAAGGAAGGTCCACCTTGTTGACATGAGTCATATCATATAGTCATTTAACCCTTTATCATTTGGGGGTGTTACAAATAAATAAATATTTTTTTCTTATTCTTAATTCAGGTTATTATATTTTTTATATGAGTAATTTTATTTCTTTGGATGTACTATATTGATTTTGGAATGATATATTAATTTACCATTTTTTTCCATGGGTAAATTGAGATATATTGGAATAAAAAATTATTTTAAAAGCATGTTGATGAAAAAGAAAGATTCTATGTGTTTTATTAATTTATAGAAATTAGATTTTATTTACGATAATGGTTGATAATGATAAATATTATAATATGGGTGATACCTATATAATTATCCTATGAATAGGGTAACTTTCTCTAGCATTAAAAGAATGAAATATTGAGCTAAATAGTTCATTTTATTCTATGTATAATTTAGGATTTAGTTATTCTGAAATGTTTTATTAATTTGATGTTCTTATATACCAACATGTTTTTTTCTATGTTTTTCTTTAACATTTACTTTATTAATTACTAGTATCACATGGTTCATGATTATTGATTCTCATAAAACTCTTTTATTATATTAAATCATTATCTCATGTCCTGTGTTTAATAATCTATGTATTAATGGGTATCAAATCCCTTATTTTATTCTCATGAAATTTTATAAAATTTTCACACACTTATACACATCTTTTTCTCTATCATGAAATTAAATTTTTAAAACTTTATTTTACACTTAGTGATAATTTTACCTCACCATTGTAGTGATTCATTTTACCAAAGATATTCACAATTATGTTAAATGATTTTTGAATCATAAGGTTTCATTTTTGGATAATTTTATAGTATATATTGATTAATTATTGTGGAATAACAGATATGGGTATTGTTATGTAATAATTAGTCTCAATTAACTAAAAATATAACCCAAAATGGAATTTGGGAATGTATGTGATCCAATATATTTTTTTGATATTATTTTTTTGGATGGTGAAAATTGGGTCTTGTAAATCACTATCACAGAACGATATTTAAGGACTATGTTTTTAACACTGGATCTGAGAGTTTGGATCAGGGATGTTATAGTTTATATCAGTGTAGGTTTTATATAAATTCTTACATTATGATGTCTTCATGTATGGAAAAATTAAGAGGATTGGAAACCATCATGTGATTATATGTTTAATGTTAATTTAAATTTAAAATTATTGGAAAACCCTTTTAGTTTTTATATGATGGGATTTTTAGTGATTAGTGATATTTTGGGACAATCATTATTGGTTGGAGGTAAATGTAACCCATTGTTTTAATATGCAGGAATTATTTGTAAGAATGATATTACATTTATTATATGTCTGGAAAATTAAATGATATATTGTTTGAAGTTTAAAAATTCACTAATATTGGGGTTATTTAGGTTAATTTCTATAGAGGTTATGTAATTTACGAAATAATCTAAATTAAGAATTTCATGTTATTATTAAACTTTTTGAGTGAAATATACTATTTATTTAAATGGAGGTTTATAAATATTTTACATTATATTACCTAGTGATAGAAATTTCATTTTTTGTTAATATTTAAATACTAAAGGAATAAATTGTTATCCTTTTGAGAATTGTGTCATCTTTTAGAAGTAAATTTTAGTTTATTATAATTGAAAACTAATCCTGAATATTCATCATTAGAGGAAAATATGAGGTTATGTTGGATGTTGATTAAATTATGAAATTATAATTTTCATGTAACTATATTTTATTATATTTTTAGTATTATTGGTAAAATAATTCCTCATAGCTTGGAAGAGGATATGGAAATAAAACATTTATCTTCTTATATTAATTTATAATGAATCAATTTCATTTTTACTCCTCATTGATTTATGGTTTTATTATTACTATCATTCTAATGATCTTTCACTTTATTACATTAAATATTCTATGATACTCTACGTCATTATTTATGAATTAAAAATTTATTTCATTTCTATATTTTTAATTATACTAATTTCCACCATTTTAAACTATAGTTATGTTTTTTTTCCAATATACATTCTTATTTCTCTTTACATATTTTTAAGAAGAAATTTTCATAAATATTATTCAATATGGATATTCAAGAAATGTCTCCTAAAAATGTAACACCATTGATTTTTAAGATCATATTTAAATTTAAAGGTATAAATTTATTATTTCTGTGTGTGGGGGGTAAATATCATTGGATTTTAAATTAGTAACTATGATCCATATCATACAACAAATGGAAAACATAATTTAAAACAATAAAATAGATTTTATTTTATAAATATGATCATTGTAACATAAAAATTAAATTTTTGAGATTGAATATTACTATACACATTGTGAAATATTTAAGAAAGTCATAGTCAATACATATTTATAAAATTATTTTCATGGAAATTACAAATAAATATTTAATTAAGACCTTTTATTCTTTAAAAACATGTTTTCATCAAAAGGGGATTTTTTATAGAACTTAGTAATTAAATTATTTTCAACTTTTAAATAATAAATTTATTTAATATATATAAAATTTCAAATTATTATGATAAAATTATCTTCGAGGTAATTTTGGGAATTTTATAAATAGTTTTATTTTCCAAATAATATTGAAAACAAAAATTCTTATTAAAAACTATATTTTTTGTTTGAAGTATATATAATGTAATTTTTTTTTAAAATTTATTCATAATTACATTTTCTCTCATATATTATTAGTAATCCAATTATTTTCATTGGAATCATTTTTATGTTTTATTATGTATAATAAAGTTATACTTAATCAATTTTTTTTTAAAAACTGTTCATCCTCCGGTTCTTTATCATACATTAATTTATTAAGATTATAAAATTTAATCTTAAAAAAATGATACCATATTAGAAATTAGAAGGTTAAATTTAGACCAAAAGTTAATTTTGTCATTAAAATTAGTAATCATGGAAAATATTTTTTGCTCCTATGTATGGGTAAAATGGGTAATTAATTCCTAAAACCATGACATAAGATCTCCAAATAAACCCAAAACCTTTCATAATTTCCTTATATGGAATAAATTCAACAATCCCTTTTCTAAATTATAATCTATATAATTTGGGTGAAATTATCCCATAAAATTTACATTTATAATATTTTAATTATTTAAAATTAAAAACATGTACCCTCTAGATTTCAATATCTATAATATTTTTATATATGGAAAATATCGTAATGCCCGGTTATAAATTTTTTTATTTAAATATGAATTATTTTTTTTTCAAATAGAAATTTGTATACAATTTTTTAGTAATGATTTAATTACTTTAAATTCATACGCAACATTGACCCTCTTCTTGTGAATGTTTTGAAAAATACTATAAATGATTTTCTAAAATCCATAGGCAATACGGTTTTGGGTCATTGAAACTGTTAAATTAATTTTTATGTTATATAAAACATATTCGATATGTTTGAAATGTTTATATTCAAATTTTATTTCTTTAATGATTTTTTCAAATTCATTATATATGTTTACTTAAAAAAATTAAATTAATTCTATTTTTTTAATAAATATATATTATCAGTAATTATTTAATATTCATAAAACTCAAATCATAATCAAATAAAATCGGGTATCATTAAAAATAGAAAACACATTCCATTTATTCATCAATTTTACTTTTATGTCAATTTTTTATCCCTAACTATTAAAAATATATATGATATCATGGTGATTGCCAAAAATTGTAAATGAGGGTTAAAACGTAATGGTAAAGGTATAAAATAATGACAAATTATAGTATTTTTTATTAGATTATTTAAACACATAATCATTCCATATTAATGTTATTTAATATGGATATATTCTTCTCATATAATTAATATTTATTGATTTAATATTTTATGTAATTCTAATAGTTCCCCTCCCCTCACATATTAAAGGGAACATTATCTCATATTGTCATCCCATGTCATGAAACATTTGGTTTATAAAAGGAATTATAAATACATTCCTTACATACCATAACATGTTATAGAGGTCTAGTTTTGGGAATTATACTAATCATAAGGGGATTAAGGTGTAATGAAAAGAAGGTTATCTGATGAAAAAGTATGTATTTAAACTAAATGTTTTAGTTTTATTTATTATTATAAGGTCCTTCTAATCTTATTAAATTTTTTTGAAATCATAGAATCAATATCTTCCATATTATAAGATTTTATTATGTTAATTACATAGCCAATATCTATATATTTTTCCATAAATTGGTAAATGAACCCATCATACATATGTACATCACACTACAACATCACAAACCGACGTAATTAGTTTTTCATCACTGCCTTTCAATACTGGTAATAATGATAGATAATATATAACTATATATGATATTCATGTTCTAATTATATTTACTTAAAAAAAATCTATCATCTATTTTATTACCATTCAATAAATTGTAAAATGATAATATCGTGTATGTGTATTTGTGGATTTCCACCTCCATAAAGCGAAGTGGTTCATTTTTAATCAATGCATCACATGGATGATATATATCATTTTATTAGAAGATATAATATTATTTTCATTAAATAATCAAAATATTTTAATGATAAAATAAAACATAATTTATCTTGGTAATGTTCCTTGAAAATTGGAAACATTGTTTATGGGTATGTAAAATTGATAGTCTGTTTGATTGTGAGAGAATCAATTTTTAATAACCATATTCCATGGATGCGTTTAAAAGTGTAATTAATTTCCAGAAATGATAATTATTTACTTTTTATGATTCTTTATACGTTTTAATAGTTAATATTTATACCATTGTAGACATATGAAAGATTTTACGATGTTATGAATTTTACATCCTCAAAACAAACAACGTGGGCATATTAGACTATGTACCTAATTGTGTCATTAAAATAAATTATATAAATAGTTTCATGATATGTGATTTATTATAAAATGTTTATTATTAAATAAATTAGTTGATATATTATTATTATAAATGTGTTAAAGGACATGAAATGGTATTATGATGCCGAGGTAGAAGATCCAGTCTCAAATTCCCTTCATTGATTCAAATTTAAGTGGTATACACCTAATTTAATTTACATGGTGTATATATTACCATTTTAGAAGATATATAATTAATCCTTTAGAATTCATGTAATTTTATGTTAAAAGTCTAATTATTTCAACCATGGCGATTTGACTTCAATGATACCAAGTGTTAAGTTGTTTCATAACTCAATCATTAGTCATTGGTCTATAACTCTTATTTATTGTCATTAATATTCCATGATTATGTTTGAACAAATCCCTAATTTTTTATTCAACATTTCCATGTTCTTATGATTGTTTAAATATTTTATAATAATAAACACATGGATTTATTATCACATTAAAATTTTTGATCATTGAATGGGTTTTCATTTTTTTATTCAAATTTTTCTAAGACATGATTCATAGGATGAAACATGATTTTATTATATGATTTAAATACTAATTAATGATTGAATTTTGAAAAATTAGATCAGGTTATTCAATGGATTTATATATCTAAATTATATTTTTTCATTTAAGGATTTTTTTACAGAAGAATACCAATGATGTAAACAAATTATTTTACAATATTTGTTCTTTTCAAGATTGCTAACGTTTATGGTATGGTTTTGGGAAATAATATGCTCACATTTTTCTAAAAAAATATATTTTAAATTTCTCTAGTTATGAGTTTTTTTACAATTTTAGTTTTCATTTCCACCATTATAGATTAAATAAAAATCAAAAATGTTTTTTCATGTGATATTAATATTGTATCTTCATTTAGATTAGAAATAATTCTCTTCCATACAAACATCATATAATTTTCTTTATTATTTTTATTTTCTAAAATAAAAAAATTTATAATTTTATTTTACTAGGAATATTTTATTATTTTAGAAAGCTTTAAATTAAATTTTCTTAATAATTTTTTCATGGGTCACTTTTGACTTTATTGAAAAATGTTTGAAAAGTATTATTAGTTTTAACATTTTTAATGAAATGTTTTTCCAATCGTCATTATAGTTTTTAAATTTAAACATTCCACTATAGGTTTAAATTAATTATTCGATATAAAATATGTTTATCAAAAAAATTTTTTAAAAAATTTTGTCATTTTTGAGAGAAACATGTATTTTTATATATTCTCAAAGAAATTCCTTAAATGTTCATTGAATAGAATTATCATAAATATCAACATCCATTAATAATTACCAATATCCATTTTGATTTTGGTTTTTTGATTGTATCCATCTTATTTATGTGGATTTATTACATTTATTTTTAAATATATTGTAATGAAACTCTAATATTTCCAATGGGTAAATAATTTTATAGAGGAATAAATTTGTTGTTAAATTTTGATGATAAAAACGAAATCATTAGTGTTTCATATTAATGTGTAATACTTGTCCCTTATTGATGAAAATGAGAGATCCTAATACATCTTATCCAATGGGCGAGCTGAATGCATCTTATAAGATAGTTGAACCTGATATAACGAACATAACAAGAGAGATTAATATAGCTCTCCAATGCATTGAGTTATATTCATTTTCATTAAAGGGAAAAGGGAGGAAGTTGTACAAGTAGTTTTCTTCTTGGTATTTAACTAGGAACCTCTTATTTAGGAAACTATTCATAATGATTATGTTTTATGATTCTTAACATTTTATTTATGGTAGATACACATTTTTAATGTTTTCTTCCTCTATATTTTCATCACATGGAATTTGAGTATTTATTATTATATGACTCTTATCATAATTTAAATATTTCTTCCCTATCACACATGTAATTATCCTTGCATTTATGGATATTTATTCAGTTATTTTATAATTATTCAATTTGATTATGTCATCGTACCCTAATTATCATCTTATCATCACTGAGACCATTTATTTGTTAACTGTTAGGATTAACCTTGTTGAGTGGTATAGTTCACCATTATTATGATTACTTTTCCTTATTTTATGAAGAATTATATTAAATGATTTTTTTGTTATTTTTTTATATATTGATAATTTCATTATATATTTTTATGACTTGTTTTGAAATATGAATAGTTGGGTGTTATTATATATGGTTTATTACTAATTCTATATAACTGTAATAATAAAAGGTCTTTATGTATATAAATTATATAATATTTTAGTATTTTTTTATATGTTTTGGATGATGAAAATTGGTTCTTTTTTTATCAATTGCAAAGATGAAAAATGTAAATATTAGGTTTCTCTCAACAAATTCAGGAGTGTTGGTACAAGGTTTTTATAGATGATATCATATCTTGTTATAGATTTCTTTTGAGATTATGATATTTTCATCAGAGGTTATGTTGAGAGTTATGGATCACATCATGGGTTTTTATGTATAAGTTTAATTAAATGTTCAAAGGCATATACACCCTTTTTGGAGATTGTACATGACATTATTTTGAGATGATTAATGATAATTTGGGACAATTTTTTGTTGAGATATATGTAACCCATATGTTTACAATGATTTACTATTTTGAAAGATCTTTATTACATTTGGTTGATGTCAGTAGGATGGTTGTAAATAATTATTGATTTTAGTGCCTTGAGCATGAAAAATAACCCTAGAATAATAACTGTGATAGAAATATATAAGATTGTTGTGGAAATTTTTTAAATGATAAAATTATAGTTTCCAAGTTAGTATATCTTCATATGTTATATTTTTATATGGTACATGAATAACTCAATAAACAAAAAATGATATAGAAATAAAATTTTTATCCAATTGTATTCATTTCTGGCGAATAGATGGTATTTTTTCACTCCTTATTGATTTGTAGTTTTGTGGTCATTTACTATATCATGATCATTAAATTTCTTATGATCAGTATTCACTGTCACACTATGTAATATTTTATACCTTACAATATTACTCGTTATCTTTATTTTATATCACCACTGATTTTATCCTGTTTGGAATCCTAGTTATTTTAAATTTTAGATAACCTTCATATTTATATTTCCCCAATTTTGAGTGTATTTTTTATTGGAAAAAATTATGATACGGGTTTGTAATTTTTTTTTCAAATGTCAAACCCTTGATTCCCCAGGTCAACAACAAATGGTGAGGTTAAAATTTTCTAAAGGGGTGAAATATAATATCCCAATATTTTCAAATAAAAACATTGTTCTATAGTATACAAGACACAAATCACTAAGAATAAACACAACAAAGTATATTATTATTTAAAAAATACAATCATTATCATACCATAGTATTTGGTGGAATGAATATAATTAACCATATTATGAAAAATATATATAATTACCAATAAAAAAATTAATGGTTAATACTTATGAAATTAACACTCAATTTTTAATAGATTCATTTTATTTGTTAATAATATGTTTCATCAAAACCTTCTTATTTATTTTCGTGTGGGAATATTATAATTAATATTTTTAAATTTTAAAAATTATATTCGTAAAAAAATTTACTATTATTTAGGTTGTAATTTTAAAATTATAAATGAAAAATATTTTGATAATTTTATAATAAGAATAATTTTGCTTTGAATAGTGAATAATATTATCTTCTTTTTAAAACATTAATTTTCATTCAACAATTTTCATATAACCATTTTTTATTTAAGAACATTAAAATGAAATGAAAGTAAAATTATATTCTAAATATTCAAATTAGGTTTATTGGAATAAAATTTATGGTTGAAGTTGGTATAATAATATTTTAATAATTAAAAATGATATTTCTCTAAACTGTTATTCATTGTTTTTTGAATTATTCTACTAAATTAATTTTAACCATTTAAAAAAATGTATCTGAAAAAATATAATACATACTCTGAAACATGATATTCTATTATAGTTAATAGGTACCATTTATTTTATTCATTATGAATAGTAACCTTGGTCAAAATTTTTTCAACATCGTAATGGTAAAATGGGTAAAATGGGATTAAATCGATCAAACATTGTCTAACCATTAACCCAAATAATTCATTAATTTCATTGGATGGGATATATTGAATCATAAATGTCCCATATTCTAATATATGTCATTCTAGTTCTATTTTCCATTTATAATGACATTTATATTATTTTATATAATGAAAAATGTCACTCTCTTGTCATTAATATGTATCAAAATTTTAAATTATTATAATATTAAGTTATTTTTGGACATAAATATTCAATTTAAATATAAATATTTTTTAAGAATATTAATTTAATTTAATTTTTTTGATTAAATAATTACCTCAAATTCTTAAACAGCATTGATACAGTGTTTGTAAAAGTAGTAAAAAATCTTGTAAATGAATTTAAACACTCTAAATGTAAATTTCATCGGTCTATAAAAGTCAAAATTTAATTTTGATGATATATATATATAATTTATTCTTTTTAAATCTTAATGTTTTAATTACATTTTTTCTTGTAGTTTTCAATGTCTAATTATATGCATATTTTTTAAAATGACATTAAAGAAAATTTATAAAAAAATATTAATTATTTAATTATTTAATATTCATAAAAACATAATATTCATCCATGTGAATGGGATATGGTTTAAAATATCAATAATGATCCTTTTATGAGTTAATATAACTACAATATTATCTTTTTTGATCTTTAAATAGTATATAACATTGATATTACAGTAATTTTCAAAAGGGTTAACAGGGGATTAACACTAATAGATATGTGTAAAATAATAAATAATTATTTAATTTATTTTATTTTATGATAGTATTTAGAATCATAAAAATAATTTATTTTAATTATGTAATTTTTTAAAACATTTCCTTGAATTTTATATATATTAAATTAATACTTTGAGTAATTTCATGACTGCACATCCCCTTACATATAAATGGAAACCTCATATCATCTATTATTTATACTTATAGAACAATATTTTTATATCAATACATACAGAAGTCCATTATTGAAAACCATTAAAATTTATAGTGGAATTATTTTGGTCATAATACCATCTATAGAGGACATAACGTGTGAATGAAATGAGGTAGTTTGATGAAGAGGGTTGGCTTTTAACCAACTTTTTTATTGTTATATTTATTAAAACTACATTGAATATTATTCAACCATAATAAGATAATTTTATCATTATATTCCATATAACTATATGTTATTATGTTAATTGAATAGTTTATATCCATATACCCCCATCAAAATAGGAAATGAAACCATCATTCTTGTTTATGGAAAATCATCACCTCATCAATTGATTTAATTCATTTTACATCACCACTTGTTATTAGTAGTTATAATGATGTATTTAATGTATATATATTATTTATATAAAATACGTATTCTTTAGGTAGAATGTGAAATAATATATTTTTTTACCCTTCTATCCATAGAAAAATGATAACATCGTTCGGGTGTACGGGTGGATTACAACCTCGCTGAGGCAATGTTACAAATATTTCATCACCAAATTACATAGATGATATATATATGTTTATAAAAAGATATAATATTATATGTTTTATTTAATAATAACTATTAAATTATAAAATAAAAATTAATTTACTTCCCCAATGTTCATTGAAAAATGGAAATGTTGGTCACCTGTAAGTATGAATTACCAACTCAAATATGAAAATATAATTAATTTGACATATTCAAATTTAAATATTACTATTAAAAGTATAATTAATATATAAAAAGGGTAATTTTTTTATAATAATTCTATTAGTGATTGAAAATTTACCTTCTTTACCTCATTGGACATACTGAAGCTGTTTTAAATTTAAGAAGACAGCCTCCTCAAAACAATAAAAAAAAACTATTATTAAAATAAATAGTCCTCTATAATAAATGAAATAATTTTTTTAAGGATAAGGGATTATTCTGGAAAATGTTTCATACAAAATAAAAAAATTATATATGATTATTATAAATTATTTCAAGGACATACATGTAATGTATGAACTACAAGTAGGGTATTTTTTCTGAATTTCCATTATTTGAGGAATATTTCATCGTTATATAGAATGTTTATATTTTTGGGGGAAAATATTTTTGTTTTAAATGTTATATCATTAATAATGTATGCTTCATGGTATTTTAAGTTTGAATTCAAAATATTCCGTCTATGATTATTTTTCTTCAATGTTACCAAGTGGTACGAAGTTTTTGAAGTAAATTTTGAGACATTGGGTTATAACTCTTCTTCAACGATTTTTTTATTCAAATTTTTTTTTGAAATAATCTATAATTTTTTATTATAATTTTTTAAATTTTTAATGTGGTTTTATATATATTCACATAATATATTAATGGGTTAATTATCACTTTAAAAGTTATGATATTTTTAATTTTGTTTCATTTTCACAATTTTATTTTTTAGAGGAATGATTTATGTGGTGCATCATAATTTCCTTATATGGGTACCTAAATCATCATAAGTGAATTTTAAAATGTTCTGACATATAATCCATTGGATATTTTTTCAAAATATTATTCAATATTTGAATTAATTTTTTTTACTTTCACTTTTACCAATGTGGTACATGCTTTATTTACAATCTCAATACTTTTAAGAACTGTGTATTATTATGATTCATATTGGGGAAATCATATAATATGATTTTCTAAATAAATATATATTTTCTTACCCTATATCATTGAATTTTGATTACATGATTAGTTTCAATTTACACCCATATTGATTAACTAAACTTCAAAAAATAACAATATGTGATACCTATCTTGTATCTTTATTTTGATCTAGAATATTTCTATTTGATATCCATGTTTTATAAAATGATTTCAAGAAAATTTCAAATATTTATTTTTAAAAAAATAATTACATCCAAATTTTATTTAACAATATCAATTATTTAATTTTAATTTTTTTAAATGATATTTCTTAACGTTTCCTTCTTGGGTCACTTTTGTCACTTTTTACAAAAGTTTAGTAATAAGGTTTATTCTTAACATTTACGAAACTGATGGATTTACCCTACATTATGATAGATATTGTCTTTAAATGATTTATTATATTTTTACACGTTTCTGAATAAAATTATTTTGTAAATATTATTTTAATTTTTATATTTTAATGGTTTTGAATGAAAAGAATATTTTATAATGTTTTAATTGAAATGTTTTGAATGTTATTTTAAAGGTATTTTATCTGATGTCAACATCATTTAATGAATCCTTTGATTCAATGGGATTATGATCTTATTGTAAAATATATCTTATTACAATAGTTGAATTACAGTGATTGTTTTGAAGATATTTTTTTTCAACCCATTTTCATTATTTTGTAAAATAATAATATAATGGAAGGAAAGATATTGTTAGAAATATGATGATAAAATGAAATTTTATATTTTAATATTATTGTATAATACTTCACAATTTATTATTATAATTTTTGATCCCAAATAAACTTATACAATAGTTTAAATCATTACAACTTATATGATGCATGAGACAGATAAAACTTTTACGACATGTGAGACTCATATAGATCTCTATCACATTGGATAATTTTATATGAGATTAAAGTAATGATTGAGGGAGTTTACCAGGGATGCTTATCCTATGAGTTTATGTATCCATAAATTAATTTTGGCATGGGTTATAAAAAATGATGCCCCATGATTTAAACATGTTTTTGTTTTTATCTTCTAGGGGTTTTTAATGATTCATTTAATCAGTATATTAATAATATATAACATGATTATTGTTTTTTATTTGAATATTATCTTTTGTTAAATTATTATACCATGTCACATGATTAATAATACATGAATTTATGTGTATTAATTCTCTCATTTTATCATCATGAGAATTGATTTTGTTATCACGTATTTATTATCATATTATTCTCACTATTGAAAACACATTTTTAATACAATTTATTTCCCTTAAAATGATTTTGATATCACCCTTATTTTTATTTTTGTTTCCCTAGGATATTAAGAAAGATGAAAAATGACTTATTTTTAAAAAGGATTCCTATGTAGTTAATTTTATTGGGAAATTATAATACTTACAATGAAATAAAAAATGATGGGTATTTGTTATGTAAGAGTTAATCCTGAATATCTAATACTCAATGCCTAAATGTGTTCATGGGTTTGTATGTGATAAAATATTTTATTTTCGGGTTATGTTCTTTTGATAGTGAAATTTATATAACATTTTTCGGTATAAAAGATTTTTTTAGGATTATTTTTTTAGAACTAGATTTGGTATTGTGAGTCTAGGGATGTTACACCATATATACATGTTTGTACGATTTTTTAATTCCATGGTCGATCGTGTGTGTGGTGATTCTATTAGGCCTCGTTAATCCTGAATTTAATGATTTAGAATATTTAACTTATATTTGAGGTTGGTTTTCCCATTCTATGACCTTTAATTTTAGAACCTTCGATTTATTTTTTTCTAAATTCAATATCTAACTACTTAATTGTAGTATTAGTGTTATTAACAAGATTTTTAGAAGAAAATGTGTTTCTTCATGAATTAAATATAACATTAATTATTTTTACTATTTTAATTGATACATAAAATATTATGTCATGTGACTATGAAAATCATGTATTTGAAAATTTTCCGAATGGAAATTATTTGTTTTTGAAATTTATAAATTTTTTGCAAAGTTATTTTCAATTCATTTACAATGAATTTAATTTTATAGATGAAATTGATAGTGTTTTTTATAACACTGTGATTTTTTTAATATAAGAAAATTTTATTTGATAGCATATGTTACATGCACCACCATGTGTATAAGGGAGTATAAAATCTAAAAACATTATAATATATTTAATATATTAGATAAATAAAATATTTATATTTCATTCAATGCACATAACAGTGAGTTTATCTTGCGCAACAATTATAACTATGTTTTAACGAATAAAAGTATACTAATAAAATTATTATTTATGGAGACAATTATCACATATGCATTGGAATGGTGGGAATGAATATGATTAAATAAATTATGAAAATATGGGTACATATATTTTTGAAATGAATTACATGGTGTCCAATTATTTATAAATGAAAGTAACAACCACCTAAAAGAAAAATAATTATTTTATGAAAACCTGGATTTTTCTAAAAAGAGTTTCAATCTTTCTCATCAAAAATAAATTAAAATTAATTTATTAAAACATTATAACATTTATAAAAAATAATAAACAAATTTTTTCTTTTTATAATATTGAAATAATCATTGGATGAAATTATGAGATTTTTCTAAAATGTTTCATTCTTTTATGACTTGTAAAAAGATATGACTTGTAGTTGAAAAATTCCTTTTCATTCAAATTTTCAAAAATTAAAAATTAAATATAGAATTAATTTAATGTATAAATTTTCCTTTATATATAAATTAAAAATCATTAGTACATCTGGAAACTTTTCATATGGAATATATATATAAAAATCGTAAAATTATATACATTTTAACTTTTAAAATCAGCATTCTCATCACTACTATGAGAATAATTATCTGTTAATTTACTTTCAATTCAATGAAATAAACATGGGAAATTTAATTTCATATTTTTAATTAGAAAAATTTATAATTTCTAATAATATAAACATTAATTTTGAGAAAATATAATATTGAATGCAGAAATAAATAATCATCATGGTTAAGGAAAAAAATTGATTTACCCAGGGTAGAAAATAAATGTATAAGGGTATAAATTACCTATAAAATTGTCATAAAAATATTTTATTGAACTATTTCGACCACTAAACCAATTAATTATTACAATGTAACATTTTATCTCCTTTACATATGAAAAATGTAAGATCACTCAATTATTTTCAATAATACAATGTGTGTCATCTACCCAGCATATAAAAGGTTACCCGGACCCTCTCTTTTTAAAACCATCCATACTCTTTGGTTTGAAAAAATACCTTAAAAATCACTTCCCATTTTCCCTCCCATTATAATGGATGCCATAATTTTGGGATAATTCTAAAAAAAGGATTCCCTTAGTGTAAACTTGCCACGAACCACATTTACCAAGGTGAGGGAAGGGACAACAGATTTCCAAACCCTTCCTTCATCACGTTGAAGGAGAGATAATAGCCCCTAAGACCCGCCTTCAATAGGTCCCAGAGTGCTGACTAGCACCAAGGGTATAGAATCACATTCGAAAAGGAAGGCATTACCCTTTTTTTGTTTAGAAGGATTAGGAGATAAGATAGTATGTCCAAACAACACATAAAAGAGACGTAATAGTAAAGCCCAAACAATATAATTCACATGTGCACGTTTCGAATAAAAAGTGAAAAAATACAATAAAACTCCAAAGGTAAATACCAATGAAAAGAAAATAGTAACAACAACTGTCCCAATGTCCAAACTAGTACGGTCCCGCATGGTACTCAAAGTCCTCCTAGAAACCTAAAAGCATTTTTATATATGTAGGGTGAGTATACAAGAATACTCAGGAAGGAAAACCAAAATATCTCATGCACAAGTGGGGAGGCATTCTAATGTCCTGTAAGAAGAGGATATTACCAAAAACATAATAAAGAAACTAACCTCCCAAACCACACCAAGTAACACTACCCAATTTACACAAGTCAAGTAATATAATAGTAATAACACATTGATGTTTGGGTACCCCACACTACTTTCCCACTGGTTATTAAATACACCATACACATGAAACCTTCCCCGCCATTTTCCTGGAAGTCCCACTTGAATACCCCACTGCACACACCTTGGATACCACAACCACTCACCCCACTCACACACACCTGGGCCAAAACCACACGTAACCACGCCCGCAGACACCCGGGCTCGAACAATTACTGCCCCACCCGAAGTCACCAGGGACTCATCCTGAAGATTCTGGGGAACAACCTTCCCCCACAACCTGGTCTAACCTCCACAAAATTCCCTTCCCGATGAATCTTGGGCTATAATGGACCTTAGTCCATTACAGTCGACCTGAAATGTCTTGGGCTACTCATGAAAAGGAGTAGAAAAATATCTAATAACCAGCCAATCGTATGAGTGTTGGGAAAAACACATTCCCCCATTGAAATGGGGGTGTTTGGCACAAAGTGGTCAACTTGGGTGGGGTGTGAATACGAAATATAAGAGCTAAATTATTCATATAGGTAAATAAGCACTCATCCCAGCCTAGGGGTTCCAAAACTAGCCTATACACAAACACACTTGTTACTATTCATTCATAAACAGAACAACACCAACAAACATGTCACAACTCATCCCAGAAAAAAAATTCACATTGAACCCATTCATTTTATCACATTCGAGTAGTTTAATTTTAGATAATTATTCACTACTGGGAAAATTACAGGAAATTACTCTATCCAAGGAAGGAAAAATAACCAACCAAGAGATTAAGCATACACACCTGATTATTTTATAAAGTCACAACAACAAAAGGGATCTTTGAGATCCCTCAATGTACTGGAACCAAACCAAGCCCCACCAAGCAACCCCACACAGCCTTAGATCCAAAAAACAACATCTTCAACACAAAAGGGGATCCAATCCCCATCTATGTCACCCCACAATAATAAAAAAGAATAGCCACACATATTTTCAGGATAAAGTAAGGGAGTTTCTAAATTCCATCACATCATTCATTGGGTTTTCTTCTTTTCGTTTGGTTAACTGGGGTGTTCAAACAAGGATTCTTTTTTCACTGGACATCCATGTAATCAATCATGTTTACATGATTAACCAATTTCTATGTTACAACCATTAAATCATATAATTAACTAGAAAAACAAAAAAATCATTAGTGCATAAGGAAGAACAACCAACAACCATGATTTTTAGTGGACCTAAGCCCATAAAATTCACAACATATAATCAAGGATAAAAGAGTACAAAAGAAACATCAACTCACCCCTTAATCCTTTAAAATTCTATTTATTATCATCATTAAGTATTGGTTTAATCCATTCCCATAAAAAAAACATTAGCATACACACCCCGCCTGATACACAGTTAAGAGAGACAAAGGAAGAACCCTATATGGATGATCAACGATAAAAAATTCTCTCCATGCGGGATATGCACGAATTGAAAAAGAGGAACTCCAAGGACTCCATGAGTGAGAAAAAAATCTCCAGTATAGGCACACCACTTACATTTGGAAGGGGGAAACTCCAAACACCCTTGGAGAAGAAAGGAAAGAGACAATACTTGAAGGAGAAGAATTATCATGGGATAACAAAGGCGAGATCTGGGAGTTATAGGAGATGAATTTTTTAAACGTCATTAATGGAAGATCATGGTTTCACCACGAGGTTTTATGGTTACACACGATGGAATAAATTGTTTATTAAATAATTCTCATATGAGAGGTTCCCATGATAGCTATGTGTTAAAATATTTCATTTAAAGAAAGGAAAACGGGTCTCTTGAGGGCCACATACCCTAAAGGATTTAAAACATTGTTTATGGGGATAAAAACAACAATAGTCCACTTTAAAAACGTTAAAATACTCAAAAGTGTCATTATGGGTAACTGGGGAGGGAAAGCCTGACAAGCCCTTTGTAGCACAGATCATCGACACACTTATCAGGGACACACCGATCGTTGTCCCACCGATCAGTGTCCTGATGGGTGAAACCATGTTGACATCCTGCTGATGATACACCATCCTTCGGATCCAGACATACCAATGGGATCCAGGGCCTCCCAAACACCAGAAATTGGAAAATTAGTGGACTAGGAGGGTCTGGGCCATTACATTAGATACCCCTCAAACTATACTTGTCCTCGAGAATTAATACCAAACCCGATGTAGAGAGGGGGTTTTGAACAACCACCTCAAAAGATACCTCTCATGGATTAACCACCATATACATCTAGGAACACATCTCCCTAGAGTAACCATGGGTCATACGATCCAACCATATGGTTTAGGGAGTCCCTTCATCCATGTCCATATACTCTCTTCTTTGGGAGGCATTGATTCTCCCTCACAGGTTTTAATAGCATCCACATTAATGTGTCTTGATTAGGGATTAGGTCCTCTCTTTTCCACATTTAGGACTCTTCGTACACACTCAAAGAATAGGGAAAAAAATCACATAAATCAACAAGGTCATCATTACATCATAACAGGTCACAGAAACAAGAACATAAAGGAAGGCTCAGAACAACAACTCAAAACATCTTTGGGTACTGGGTGAACATTTGATCTTCTCACCCCCAAGTAATCTCGTAGAGGAAACCGTGCCTCCAGAACACATGAACCAATGGGATTGTTCAACCATGAAGCACATTCCATTTTTGATCCTTGATCCTCACTGGTCTCTCCATGAATGCAACATCATCCCCTATATCCAACTATCCCCCATCAATGACATGGGAATCATCATGTACATGTCGATGATGTTGGGAGACATAGAAAGAATAATGGATCCTTTCCATCTGAGGTGGAAACACTAGCTGATATGCCATTTCACCGACTCGCCCCTACACTTTGAAAGTCCTGATGAACCTATGAGAGAGCTTGCTCACATTGCTGAACCTTCACAACCCATGATGAGGGGAAAACTTACAGAACACATGGTATCCAAAATCAAACTCCAAGGACATACTCCAATGATCGGAATACAACTTCTGTCAGTCCTGGGACACCTTCATCCTCTACCGTATAAGCTGAACTTTCTCTGTTGTGCTCTGCCCCACTTCTGGACCCAGAACACATACTTCCCCAACTTCTGTCCATCACAAGGGTGAGCGACACAGTCTCCTTTAAAAATCTTCGAATGTATCCATTCCAATGGTATAGTGATTTATATTGTTTTAGGAAAACTATACCAAGGGAATGTGGCACACCCATGATCCCTAAATTTTTAAAACACAAGCTTATAACATATCCTCCAACATCAGGATAGTGCACTGTGTCTGCCCATCTATTTGGGGGTGGAAGGCAGTGATGAGGCATAACTAGGTGCTAATATCATGTTGCAATCATTTCCAGACCCATGTGGTAAACCGTGTATCCTAATCATAGAATATGTACCTAGAAACTCCATGCCACCGCACCACCTCATTCACATACCACTGAGCTAGGGCATCTGCCATACTCGAATCCTTTATTGACAGGAAGTGAGCTGATTTTGTCATCCGGTCCACAACTACCCAGATAGCCTCACGAACCTCTTTAACTCTACGTAGTCTAGTGATGAAATACATGGAGATGTCATCCCACATCCACTCGAGAAAATCTGAAGGATGTAACAATCCTCCTGGTATGCGGTGTTCAGCCTTCACCTACTGACACACAAGGAACTTTGTTATGAACTATACTACTACCTAATTCACCCAAGACACCACTACAAACCCCTCAAGCTGTGGCACATTTTGGAAACTCATGGGTGTACCACCAGGGGTGAGTTGTGGATTTCACCAAGAACTCTCTAACGCATTCCCATAGGATGAACAATTTCCTTTAGAAAAGAATCTGATTCTGACCATCCTCCGACCACCCTTCTGGGGAATTTCTTTGGTTAACCGGATCACACATCACTTCACTCTCTGAGTCACCCCACTAAGACTCCACCACCTACCAAAATAGATTGGATTGAACTTTTATTGGAAAGAGACAACCAATACCACCAACCACCATTGCATCCAGGTGTAGGGTATCCAAATCCTCCATTTCCTTCCAAGAATCTGCTGACTCTCAAACCACTTCCTTCTACAACTTCATGCTCAAGGAATCAGCCACCACATTACCCTTACCTTCATTGTTAGATATTTCAATGTCATAGTCCTAATGAAACTCCATCCAACTCAACTGCAACATGTTCATGTCATACTGTGAGATGATATACCTCAAACTCTTGTGATTCATGTAGACCACAAAGCACTCTCTAACGAGGTAGTGCCGCCAAAACATTAGTGCCATCACAACCGCTATGAGATCCTTGTCTTGGGTTCCGTAGTTATTCTCATGGGGACGTACATTCCTAGATCCATATAAGATCACTCATTGATTCTACATCAACACACACCATAGAACATGGACCAGAGGTTCATAGAACACCTCATACATCACCCCTTGTTCTGGAAACCTCAGTACTGGGGAACTAACCAGCATCCCCTTCAGATAACTAAAGGTTCTCTAGCACTTCTCACTCTATGAAGAAGTCTGTTATTTCTCTATCATGGTTGTCAATGGTGTAACAACTCAAGAGATTTTGGGTATGAATCTCTGATAATAACCTGCTAGGCCCCGGAAAATATGAACCTCCATCACATTCTTGGTTTTCTCCCACGAAACAATTGCCTCAAACTTTGACGGGTCCACTTCCATTCCCAGCTCAGACACCACGTGTCCAAGGAAGTGCACTTCTTGTGTCCAGAACGTGCACTTACAAAACTTCTTATAGAGCTGGTGTTGTCATGGGACCTCTAAAACCATCCTCAGATGCTAAGTGTGATCCTCCTCTGATCATGAGTATATCAAGATGTCATCAATGAAGATGAATGTGAACCAGTCGAAATATTCTCAGAACACAGAGTTCATGAGCCCCATTAACACACATGGTGCATTCGTAATGCCGAATGACTTGACTATGAATTCAAAGTTCCCATATCTGCACCTTATGGCAGTATTCTAGATGTCACCCTCTTTCACCCTCAACTCGTGATATCCTGACCGTAGGTCTATCTTGGAGAACAATCCTCCCCCCTTCAATTGGTCATTGAGTTCGTCTATCCTCGAGAGATGGTAACAGTTCTTAACCATTATCCGATTCCATCTCCAGTAGTCTACGCAAATCCTGAGACCACCATCTGACTTCTTCGCAAGCAAGACCGGAGCGCCCCAGGGTGATGTGCTTGGTCAAAAAATACTTTTCTTCATCAGATCATCAATGTCAATCCATAACTCTTACAACTTAGAAGGCTCCATCCTATAGGGGGCCATCGAAATCGGACAGGCACTGGGTTGAAAGTCTATCATGAACACAACATCACGTCGAGGGGGTATAGTCACCACCTCCTCAAGGAATACGTACATGAACTCATTGATAATCCCTGAGAAATCCACCATCTTTGTGTATTCCGACTCTACTGACATCTTGGAAAACAAATAATGAAGGGGCTCCATTCACCGGCTTCCCTCCTAGAAAACCTGCTCGCCGACAAAGGTCACAGGTTGTCGGCCCATATATGAAAACACGATCCGTCTTTGAAAGCAGTCGATAGTATCTCATGCAGAGGAAAACAAGTCGATGCCTAAAATGACATCATATGGATTCATCTGTATCAAGAGAAGGTCCCCACTAGACTTATGTGGTCCCAACATCGGTCAACATTCTTGGTAAACACGAGACAAGATGGTCTAACCTCTAAATGACATACTCAAAACCAGGGGTACAGAAATCCAATCTGCAACTTGACCCAAAGCATGGGCTAGACTGGGTGCAACAAAGAAGTTCCAAGCTCTTGAATCAAACAAGGTATATGCAAGAGTAGTAAACAAGCAGATCATACCTCGAATGACTTAAGACCCTACTGGAACAGCCACCTTTGAAGCGTGGTACTGCGCACGCCCAGCTCCTCTACCTCTCGGATCTCAGTCGCCTCCCTGACCACGCCCTTGTAGAGGTCCTTGTGCTGCACCCCGGGGTCGACATCCTCCTGCCATTTCTTCTCTTAAAGGAGAAGGAGCTCATTGTACCTACTGCTAAAAGGGCCTCACTAGAAACTATTGCTACTCAGGTGGGAGCCGAACCTGCCTACCCCTACTATACTGCAGTCGGTCCGAGCACTAATAATGAAGGTTAAAATGACTACCACAGTTAAAGAACATCGGTCATAGAATCGTAATTAAAGGGATAGGACCAGGAGATCGAAATTGGAACTACTAGGGACTACTCCCCACTGGCCAAAACCAAGAAGGTACTAATGTTGGAGGCCTGCTCCTGACAACCTTTCCCATTGATGATCCCAACTTTCTCCCCTTTCGCGGCACACCACCAAGAATGTGAATCCTCTACACCACTTCATCCTTCTTCTGGACCTCCATGTTTCCCGGTAGAGTGAATGGAGTAACAGTATACTAAAGATAAGGTCAGAGTGCCTCTTCTAAAGTCCTTTCTCGAGACTCCTCATCCATGAAGAGGATCAGAGTTAAGAAAAGGAGATCCTTGAACATGATCTCCAACTCCCTGACTAACATAATCCCTTACTGAAGTAAGAGTAGATTTTTTATATTCTCAGCCTTCATCATGGAATGGTGGAATTCCACTCGGAACTCCCTCTCGATGTCTGTCATTGCAACCTTAGCCTCCCTCTTCTCCCTAATGTAGAGCATCCCCCACTGACACACTACTCCCTGTATCTGGCATATAGCCAATGGAACCCAGTACTTCATTGGAGCCCAAATCAAGATGAAATCTATCACCAAATCTTTGAGCGAGCTCCCCGTCTCTATATTTGGGACGATGCCCCCATACCTACTGAGGGTCTGATGCGGAAAGGCACGAAGCGTCCTATGCCACTGATCATCCTCCTCTTCTCGGTCATCCCTCTACCGTTCACCAAAACAAAATGTTGGTCCTAAATCACCCTCACTACTCATGGTCATCATCCAGGTGCCATAACTGCATTATAAACAAGGAATGTATAAGGTTGAGTAGTGTAGAAGATTGATTTTAACTTTTTTTCATAGACTTCTAATTTATTTTTAATCCACAAAATACCCAAGACACAAATGAATACAAGTCATTATGATTCATTTACCTTTCCTATGTTTTCTACCATGCAATCAGTCTAGCCTCACTTGGCCATTCGGTAGGCCCTTGGTATTTGCATCGGATCATAGGGGACCCTAAAATCTCATTTCCTAGCCAGTCTTCCCTGGCCTATTTCATGAACCAAGATTTACTAACACTGTTTCTCTACCATCCCATTCAATCTTCACTGTGCCTAACCACGAGATCTATCCTATCTTTCAACCTATTCTTCTGATACGATTTTGTCACAACCCGCCAACACCAAGGTAAGAGAAGGGATAACAAATTTATAGACCCTTCCTTCTTCAAGATGAAGGACAGATAATGGCCCCTAAGACCCACCTTCAATAGGTCCTGGAGTGGTGACTAGAAGCAATGGTAGAAAATCACATGTGAAAAGGAAGGCATTACCCTTTTTTTGTTCAGTAGGATTGGTAGATAAGATAGTATGTCCCAAGAAACACATAAAATGGAAGTAATTTTAATGCCCAAAAATCCCTTTCCCATATACATGTTGCAAATAACAAGTGCTATAATAAAAGAAAACTCCAAAGGTAAATACCAAGGAAGAGAAAACATACACAGTTAATGTCCCAATGTTTAAACTAGTACGGCCCCGCATGGTCCTCAAAGTCCACCTAGAAACCAGAAAGTAGTTTTATATACATAGGGTGAGTATATAGGTATACTGAGTAGGGAAAACAAAACAATATCATGCACAATTGGGGAGGCATTCTAATGTCCCATGAGAAAAAGAGATAACCAAACACCTAATAAAGAAACTATCCACCTAAAACTCACAATGGAACATGACCCAATTAACCCAAGTCATGTAAGGTAATAGTAATAACACATTGATGTTTGGGTACCCCACACCACTTTCCCACTGGTTATTAAAGTCATCCTACACATTAGACCTTCTCTACCATTTTCACCACAGTCCCACTACCATACTCCGCCCACACACACCTAGGATACCACAACCACTCACCCCACCCACAAACACCTGGCCCACAACCACACATAACAACGCTCGGAAACACCTGGTCCCGAACAATTACCGACATGCCTGAAGACACCTGGGCCTCATCCCAACGATTCTGGGGGAAACAACCTGCCTCCACACACATAGTAAAGCCACAAAAACATTCCATGTCCCAAGAATCTTGGGCTATAATGGACATCAGACCATCACAGCCTACCTGAAGAATCATGGGCTACTCAGGAAAGGGAGTAGAAATGGATCCAAAAACCAGCCACTCGTTGGAGTGTTGGGAAAAAACCACCCCCATTGAAATGGGGTTGTTTGGTACAAAGTGCTCATCTTTGGGGGGAATAAATAAGAAACATAAAATCAAAATTATACATATAGGTAAACAAGAACTCATCCCAACCTAGGGGTTCCAAAACCATCCAATACACAAACACCCTCATTACTATTCATTTATAAAATGCACACCACCCACATCCAAGTCACGAATCATCCCATAAAAAGAATTCCCATTGAACCGTTATTTTCATCACATTTGAGTGGTTCTATTTAAGATAATTTTTCACAACTGGCCAAATAATAGGCATAGCCACAAGCTAATGAAGGAAAAAAACCAAGAAGAAGATGAAGCTTTCAAACCCAGTTCTTTTTTAATGTCACAACATCAAAAAGGATCTATGACATCCCTCAAAGTGCTGGAACCAAACCAAGCCCCACCATACAGCCCCACACAACCTTAGATCGATAAACCAACATATTTAACACAATAGGGGATCCCATAACCATCCATGTAACCCCACACAAATCAAACAAAATGCCAACACATATTTCTAAGATAGAGTAAGGGAGTTTCCATATTCCATCGCACCACTCATTGGGTTTTCTTCTTTTCTTTTGGTTAACTGGGGTTTTCACACGAGGATTATTGTTTACTGGATGTCCATTTAATCAACCAGGTATACTTTATTATGAAATTTCTATGTTATAACCATTAAATAATATAAATAACTAGAAAAATAGAGGATAATTCATGCAAAATAAAGGAAACCAATTACCACTAATTTTAGTGGAAATAAGCCCATAGTATCCACAACATATTATCAAGGATAAAATAGTATAGTAAAAATGTCAACTCACCCCTTCATTCTTTAAAAGTTTGTTTATTATCTTCTTTAAGGTTTGGTTTCATCCATTCCTGCAAAGAAACATTAGCATACCCACCCCACTTGATACACATTAAAGAGAGACATATGAGTAACCAAACCTAGATGATAAATGATCGAAGTTTCCCTCCATGCGGGGGATGTCCAACGTGAAAAGGAGGAAATCAGGGGACACCAAGAGTGAACAAAAAAGCTTCATCACAGGTACACCACTTACCTCGGGAAGGGGGAAACTCCAAACGTGCCAAGGAGAAGAAGTAAACAAGACTAGTGAAAAAGAAGAATAATTAACTTACGATAAAAAACGTGATATCGTGGAGTTACGGGATATGAATACTTGAACAAATTTAAAGGCGGATCATGGTTTCACCAATCGGTCAGACAGTTACACAGGAAGGAATAAATTTGTTATTTTATAATTGTTAGAGGGGAGGTGGCCATAAAAGATGTGTGTTAAACTATTTTATTTAATGAGAGGAAAACGAGTCTCTTGGGGGTCACTTACCCTTAGGGGATTTAAAACATTGTTTATGGTGCTAAAAAAGGCTTTAAACCACGTTAAAAATGTTAAAAGAATCCAATGTGGCATTATGAGAAACTGGGAAAAGAAAGCATGACAAGCCCTTCAAGGCACCGATCAGTGACACACCGATAGGCCACACACCGATCAGTGATTCACCGATCGACCTGAGGCTGATTGGTGTCCCTCCAATCAGGGACCCATAAATCGGGGACACACCAATCAGTGACTCAGCGATCATTGTCACAGCGATCGGTGTCACAACGATGAGTGTCACTGATGAGTGACACCACTGTGACATCCTACTGTTGATACACCACCCTTTGTACCTGGACATACCGTTGTGGTCCAGGGTGTCCCAAACACCAGAAATTGGAAAAGTAATGGTCTAGGAGGATCCGAGCTATTACAAAACCTAAAGATGAATCTCAAAGAAGTGTTAATGTGCTTCAACAAATGTACTTATATTACATCTGTCCAAACCTATACTGATAGGATATTATACTCTCATTATATTCTAAATAGTTTAATGTTTTCATAAAATTATAATTACATATATACATGTACACCTCCATCAAATGGGTTTTTAAATAATCGTTCATGTGTATGGAAGTGTACCGCCTCATGAACCAAAGTTGTTTTTTCCATTACAACCTCTCATGGTTTGGTATTAGTATGGATATGAAATATATATTTTATTTACAAAGTATTTATACATGTGGATTATTTGTATCATATATGTATATTTTTTTACATTCCATTATGTAGTATATATGATTATGCCACTCGTGTGTATGTGGGACTACCGTCTCACACAGTGATGTAATTCATCTTTCATTAGCACATCACATGGATGGTAATAAAGATAATTTTAATGATTATATATGATAAATATGAGATAATTATGATATTTATTACATATTTTTATTATATAAAAATTATATATGTAACACTTATATATTTTTATAAGATAGATTGTTTTTAATTTCTGTGAGGGCTTGTGTTGTGAAATACACAATGATTAGATTCTTCTACACACACCACCATCTTAAATTTATGTATACACAATATTATGTTTGTATTTAGTAAAATAAATCAAGTTAAATTAATATAAATAATTTCATACCAAACCAATTATAAGTGAAGAACAAAATATTATTATGATACAATATAAACAAGTCATTATAATTGAAAGTGTGAAAATTGTTAACACACTTCTGAAAAACAATGTAAATGAAAATGAGTGAGATATAAAATAATAAAATCACTCGATATGTATTTAATTTATTTAATATATATTTAATATATTAAATCTATTGTTTAAAATTTTTATTAAATGTTTTATATGCCTGATATGAGAAAAAAATAATGTTTATAAATAAATGAGTTTTTTTTCAATAAATAATTTTTTGTCACCATATGATAGTGTGCCCATTTTAAATATAGTTTTAAAAATTAATATATTATATTTTATAACATAAAAATTTTCTTTGAAATGGGATATAATAATTTACTTTGGATGTCATGACCCATGCCATGGGGTCGTGCTGTGACAACCCGAAGCCTACCTCCCGATGGCTAGGGGCTGGAGACTAGCACTGAAGGCATTATCCCATAAGTGGGAGGAATTTTCCTGATTACTAGTATGCACGCACACACACACACACATCGAAAACCATAGGGGTGAAAAGTATACAACTATGCCACTAAACAACCACTGAGAGAAAAAGCTCAACACTTGATGTAAATGGGCCAGAATACAAGTCCAACAGAAAGAAAAATACAAGAACATGAAGATCGTATGTGGTAAACCCTAAATGAAGGGTAGGTGAAGGTTTGGTAAAGGGGGTGCTTCCTGATGTCTTAGAATTATTCCTTGCAAGTCGAATCTCACTGGGCACCGCCTGGTGTTGGACCAAAAATGTCTTTGTCGATGAATTTGTTGTCTCCACAAGACATGAAATGTACAGGAGGATCCCATGTAGGGGTGAGTAACACAATAATCATAAAGAACCCCAAAACAAAAATTAAATACCACAATGGAGTGTACACCTAGAGTAGACTACAATAGTGGTACACGAAGTGTAGCCGCTAAGAAGTAAAATCGAGAGAGTCACTATAGTCATCTCACACTGATATAAATCTAAAGAAGGGAATGGAGGACTAAAACTGATAAAATGTAACACCATGTACTTCTCATGAACTCATCCATTATGATTACATATGTCTATTGGGTCACTTAGACCCGCTCATCACTTAGGCTATCTGGTTTATCTAGACTCTCTCATCTCTTTCGGCTACTGGGTCACCTAGACCCACTCACCTCCTTGCTCAGCTCGGTCACTTAAACTCTCTCTTCTTTATGGCCTTCTAGGTCAACTAGACCTCCCCTCTCCTGAGCCTACTGGGTCACCAAGAATATCTCATCTCTTTTCCCAGTAGGGTCACCTAGACCCGTTTATCTTTATCTTTTCATCACAACCAACAGTAGGATCCCCGCTCGTAGTGTGCATGATTGCTGGAGAGTCTACTCATAAAGATATTGGTCATATATCAACATATATGGAAGTACTCTTAGATTAAACAAAGGAATATCCTCATTGAGAGGGTCCCAATTCAACAATAAGCTCCTCGGTTGGACATATGGTTTGAATTTTATGAGCGTTTTAATGAAAATGGGGTTAGTTAGGACCGGGACCAACTCGATCTGGTTGGATGACCTTACCCGAACCGGCCCATTTCGGCAGACCCGTATTGACCCAGTAGGGTCTGGGGAGACCCGGTCCGGCCTGCCCAATGAACCAGGACCATTGGGCCTTCCGTACCTAAATCGTTAGGTCGGGGGGGGGGGGGGGGGATCCAGCCCATCGGGCTGCTTAGCAGCCCGGTCCTACAATAGGCCGGCCCACACAAGAGGGTCGGTTTTCTTCCTACGGGGATACCCAGCTGACCGGTTCCCCTGGGCCAGCCTACGATGGTGGGTCAGATCTGTCCAGCCTGAGACGTGGTGCTTGATGTGTCCGTTCAGAACTAGCTAACCGTTGTGTGAAAAGTGGCACGTCAGCCAAGTAAATGCCCTGCAGATTTGTCGCGTGGTCTCTACAGTAGTCCAATTAGACCATGGTTCTCTACTAAAATACATGGCTCATGGCCATTTCTGACCAATCCATCAGTTGTCACCTTCTTTTGGCCCCGATCCAACACCTGTGGTGGATTCCACATTTTCTACCATAACTGCTGCCCTCCATCACCGTCACGAACCGCCTGGCACCAACATCTATCATGGTCTCCTACTGGGGGCTATCATGCCACCACAATCCCACCTGGACTGTGGATTTTCATTACCATGATGAAGGAGAGCAAGGTAGTAAAGTATAAAACACCAAGAACACATGAAAGGCATACCATGACCGGGGTTTATGTTGGCCGGGTTTGTCCTCATTAGGAGGATTGACAATGAATAGAAAACATTAAATGAATCTAACTCCCTTAACTTCCAACAAGTCAAATCCCATCCCTAAAAACACAGGATTGATCTATGGGACAACCTATTTGTTGGTTGATCCATGTTCACCGCTCAAACCAAAGAATGGGGAAGGAAGGAATTCTCATATCATCGAACCCCTTACCTGGAAAGCAGGATCGATCAAATTAATGAATTAATCATTGATGGATATCCATCGGTGATCATGTCCTATCTATCATCAAGGGTGGGATCTCTAGAGGGGGAGGGGTGGAGTACTCGATTTCATTGGCGATTCATCATTCATCACTATTCTCCTCTCTCTAATGAGAGTCTTCTATAGGTCCATAGAAAATCAAACATCATTCCAACAACCCTGAATCCCTATTAAGTTTTTAATTAATGAAATGTGTTTCTGCATTTCAGTAACATTGTGTCTCCACGTCATTAATCTATTTCATTTATGAAATAAAATAGTTTTTAATTGTGTAACAGTTTCACATCCACAACCCTATATCAATTATTAAATGAAGTATTTTTCTCATTGTTGCATCAAATCAATACAAATTCAAATAAAATAAATGATCTAATGTTTATTTTATTTTTCATGAAAATGCTAAAAAAACAAAATTTACCTTCGAACCGCGTCAGTCAATGTTAAGTACCTTATTATGTAATGTCTTCATTCCAAACGCAACTGTTCCCTCGTATTTTTAATCTAGGAAACATTTTAGAATATTCCAACACCACATATGTGTGTTATTTTAAATAACTTTAAAAAAAGTTCAAAAATTTATTCTATTCTCACTAGGACTTGGATTCAGGTGTTTTCTTAGCTCCTAGTATCGAAATAGTCCCATATAAATTATTTGAAAAAAATATACATGGAATTTATGGGACATTAGATTCTCTCCACCAAAGAGATGTTTTTTCCATGAACTTCAAACCAAATTCTAAATAAACAAAGGGGGATATTGGGAATGAATTTGAGCCTCCCGCTCCCATGTTTTATCCTAGAGATTACTATTCTTCCACCAAGCATGCACTAGAAAAATCAACCACCCAAGAAGGACATTCTATTTTCGAGCCTCAATCTCCACCAGGAACTCCATAAACGACTCCACATCATCGATGTACAGCTATCCCTAGTCAATGATTTGTGAGGGGTCATGCATATAACACCTAAGCTACAACATGTGAAAGAAACTATACACCAAATTCATCTGAGGGGGAAGAGCTACATTGTACACCACCTCACCAACTCTACTCCGAATCTGAAAAGGGATCACGAATCACTAAGACAACTTGCCACCCAGACCAAAACATAGTAGTCCCTATAAGGGTGAGACTCAAAGGAACACTTGGTCTCCATCCTCAATCTCCAAGGCCCTACGTCTCCTATCAGCTAAGACATTTGACTTCTCAATGCAGTTCTCTTGTGCTCTGGGATGATCTTTACCTTTTCTGTGTTAGTTCGTACTAACTTCTGACCCATGTGTGATAACTCTCATTGGCTTATATGGCATAATGGTTATCCACATAGTCACCCATATAGTTCCTCAAACCGTTTCATACCAATGGTGGAGTGGTAACACTTGTTGTATAAGAACTCCACTAGCAGTATATGATCCTCCCAAATGCAGACGAATTCCAAGATACAAGAAATAACTATGCCCTCTAAAAAATGGATAGTCCTCTCCGTTGGACCATCTGTCTGGGGATGAAATGTCATGATCAAACATATCTAAACCCCAAACTCCTCCTATAATCCCTTCCACAGCTGGGATGTGAAGTGAGCATCACATTATAACACGATCCTCAAAGGAACGCCATAAAGATTCACCATCTACAAAATGTAGAGGTATCCGAAGATCACTACTAAACCCCGCTCCTAGATGGGTTGGATGTTGTCCAACATGGTGACTCGGTCCATGATCACCCAGATGGTATCGTGCCCCATGTACATGCGTTGTAAAGCTATCATGAATTCCACTGAGATACTATACGTCTTCCAGTCCAAAAACTCTAATGGATGAGCCAAGCATGTTGGAACCAAATTCTCTTCCTTTACTTGCTGGAAAGTGAGGCACCAAGAAATGAACTCCCCTACCGACTTCTTCATACTTGACCAAAAATACTGACATTCGATATCTTGGTACTTCTTCGCCACTCTTTGATTCAACAGTAAGCGGTAAGTGTAGAAGTCCCCCAGGATCTTATCTCACAACGCCACGTGTACAATGGTGAGCCCTCTAAAAAGGATGACATGCTCTTTACCTATCAAATATATTTAAGGGGATGGTCCTATATATAACAGATCATGTCTGGCCTCACAATAGACATCCCCAAGATGTGTCTTCCTAAATACGTGTATGAGTGTGGGAGTGACAACCATAAATAGGAGATAAGTTTCCCAATTTCCATCCACGAGTGATATGGTCATTGCATCTAAATACACTAACGCCTCACTGAGTAACTGTAACATGGTTCTCGTACTGAGCGTTTCCTCCACCACTTTCCCATTCTTAGGAGTATAGACTATATCAAAGTCATATTATGGGAGGAAATCTATCCACCACCACTATCGCATGTTCATGTGCTTCTAGGAGAAGATATACAAAAGAATTTTTTGTTCGGAGTAAATGGTAAACTGATCAACCATTCAGTAGTGATGCCACATCTTCAATAAGAAGACCACTATTGCTAGCTCAAGATCATGGGTTGCATAGTTTGGTTCATGTTGCATCAACTATAAACAAGTACAGGTAATCAATGCTTTCCCCTGCATCAAGAGACAACCCAGTTTGGTCCTTGATGCGTCGCAGAACCCTACATATCCAACACCCTCTTCTAGAATAAGCAAGATATGGGCACACATCAGCCTTTGCCTCAACTCTTGGATGTTTTGTTGGCACTTTTCCATCCACACAAAGGGCTGTCCCTTATGTGTCAATGCCGATAAAGGCGATTATAACCTATAAAAGTCAGAAAAAACCTCTAATAGTACCCTAAAATTCTCAAGAAACTACTCACCTCAATCAAATTCATTTGTGGCACCCAATTGAACAACACCTCTTTCTTTTCCAGATCTATAACAACTATAGCCTCTGAAATGAAGTATCCCATAAAGTGGACCTCCCGAATCCAAAATTCAAAATTTGAGAGCTTCCCATAAAGCTGGTTCTCTCAAAGAGTGTCCAGGACTATCTAAATGTGCATTATGTGATCCTATTAAATGCCGAGTATACAAGGATATCCTCCACAAATACCATGATGATCCATTCAAGGTAGTATTGGATGATCTTTTTCATGATTCCCATGAGCAATATTGAGGCATTGGTCATGAAAAATGGCAAAAAAAAAATTCATAGTGTCTATACTAGCATCTGAAGGCTATCTCTTGTACATCATAATCCCATACATGAAGCTGATTTTAAGAAGAAAGGAGGTATATCATCGAGAAACACTCCGCTCCCCTCAGCTGGTTTAAGAGGTCATCAATTCTTGGAGGTTTATATTTTTTATTTATAGTAACCTGATTCAGGTGAAAATAGTACACACACATCCTCATACTCTCATCTATTTTATTGTAAAATAAAACTGGGGCTACCCATGGTGAAATATTGGACCTGACAAATCCCTTCCTCTATAGGTCTTCTAGCTGTACCCTTTATTGATGAATATTTATGGGATCTATCTGATATGCCAGTGTGGATATCAGTGTTGTCCCGAGGTATATCTCAACACATAAATCATCCTATCCATGAGGAGGTAATCCGAAAACATTCTTAGGAAATATATCCTCATACGCATCCACCACTGTAGGAAATTGAGGAATCCTGTCATCCACAACACTGAGGGTAAGGCTAGCAAACTGGCGAGTGATCAGTTGGACCATCCTCCGAGTAATTCCATAATGAGATACAAGCATTCCCTTTTCACCAGTAAAAGAGAACCTGGTTCCATATCTGCAGACATACCAATATCTATGCTTAAAATAGTCATTCAGAGCATTTTCTGTGGATAACTAATCCATACCTAGAATAATGACATAAGGCCTCAATGCTACTATTAAAATACCCCATCCGAAAATCTATCCCCCAAGAGTAAAATAAAACTATTAAAACTAGTGTGTGATCATCAACTTTCATCCTGTAGGAGCCTATAATCATAAGGATCAATCAAATGACTCCTACCAAATCTCAAATATCTGGACAAGGTCTGCGGCACGGAAAGAGTGACAAGAACCAATGTCTATAAGAAATGCATCTAAGGTGGAGAAGACACAGATCATACCTCTAATAATCTCTGTAGCACTGGGGTCATAATCCTCCATCACATGGAGATGGCCTTTTCCCTATCCATCGGTTCCAAAAGCCCATGGTGGACCACATGGGGATGGTGGTGGTGGAACCTTGAACCTCTGTCCACCACATTATTCTCTTCCTACTACCCTTCCTCGTCGGCATCCCTATGGAACACCATACTTTACCCTCTTCCTCTACCTCTGTAATCCATTGACTGTCATCTAGTTGTATACACGGTGAGTCAAGAAGTCACGATCCACGTGTCCCTAACCACTGCACGAGTATCAAAGCATGCTCTTCTGCTGACTCCCACATCCATAGTAGACTCGCACTACTGATCCTATTTAATGGGTTTGTTCCCAGAAAGGCATGACATGAATAGGTCTCTGTGTCAGCTTAATACTTTCCACTATCGAAGGCTCCACTACCTGGTGTCTACCGTTAGATCCTACTATTTGTGAAGGCATTCCAAGGAACACCTCCATGAATAGATGTATCTCTAGAACCCCAACCTGAGTGGGGATGCTATGTGATACCACTGATACCCTGAACTCTCGGCGTAGTCCCTAAAAAAAAGGACAAGCCCGGAAGAATGGGTCTCACACCATATCTGTTTAGTAGTGATAAAGTTCAATGAATCTCACAGAGTACCCTACTACATCCATGATACCCTCATGTAGGTGAAATTTCTTTTGTATACGTACATATCATAACATCGAAGGAAAGATCCCCTCCCTAAAGAGGCTCTTGATGTCTGTCTATGTGAGGGTCACCTCATCATATGTCTTAATCATAAAGCTCCACCATCTTCCTGCCAATCCATGAATAAGCCTTGTAGATAAGATCAACATCTAATAGAGAGGGATCCACACTAGGTAGAAGACTCTTGTAATGGCCTACACCAATCATCGACCACCTCGGGGTCAGTCTCAACCCTGAACCTGGGAGACCTCTGCCTCTAGAACATGTGTAAGGCACTAAGACTACATGCTTCCTCTACTGGTAGTGATTCTAGAAGTAGCTGGTTAATGGGTAGTAGTAGTACTAGTGCACCACACGGTAGGGATACCTTTGGTACTGGTCCTTGAACTGACACCACATCGCTAGGCACACTCTCCACGCGGTCACGCATCAGGATCCTGGATGGATGTATGTGTGGGGGCATCCTGAAAGAGATCAAGATGAACCAAATCCAATAGATTAAACATGGTTATCTGAATTTGACTCAATAATAACATGAGAACACTCTAAATTCCTATATTATTTATGCAACTAGTGTTTTCATGTACCGAGTCGAAAATAAGAATTCAGGGTCCTAGTGTATAGATGTGGTGTCTTCCACACCAAAACTAGACTCGCTAAGCCTGAAGGTCAAAATAGTGACATTCAACACTGTTTATCCCAAAATAACAGCATACTACCATTTTTTGGGTTGAACTAACCTCATATGATACCACTTTCTCATGACCTGTCCTCCAGGGCCGATAACGTTACTAACCGAAGACCACCTTCCTATGGATAGGGGCTGGAGACAAGATCCGAAGGAATTATCCAGTATGTGGGTGGTGTTTTGCTGAGTACCTATACGCACACACATACACACATAAAAACCCAGAATGATGAATAGTAAACATGCATGCAACTAGGACAACCAATGAGAGTAATAATACAATACGGGATGTAAAGGGGCCAGAATACAACCCTGACAAAAAGACATGTACATGCTCCCAAAGTCTATCTATGGTAAATCCTACTTGAAGGGTAGGTAAAGGGTAGGTGAAGGGTAGGTGAAGGGGGTGCCTCCTAAAGCCGTAGAAGTATGCCTCACCTGTCAGATCTGACTGGGCATCGCCTGGTGCTGGACCACCAAGGACTCTATCAATGTGTATGTCCTATACAAAAGACATGAGGGGTGAGTAACACAATACTTATTAAGGACCCCAAAACACAAAGGTAATACAACAAAGGAATGCATTCACATATTATAATACAAAAAAGGAAATGAATGTGTAGACCTTAAAATGTATATTTGAGATGGAGTGTAACTAGAGTTAGCTCACACAATTAAAAATCTAATGAAAGGAAAGAAAGAATACCAATCATAACACTTTACACCTTGTAGCGCTCAAGAACTCAACCCTAATGAGTGAATAGGTTTGTTGGGTAACCTAGACCTGATCATCAATTAGACTACGTGATACACCTACACATGCACTTATCTTTGGCCTAATATTTCACCATGTCCCTATCGTCTCCTTGGACTTCTGGGTTAGCTAGAACCGCCCGTCTCCATCTTCTAATCAAAACCAGCTGCATGATCACTACTTGTAGCATGATTGATTTCTGGATAGTCTACTCCTCATGAAATTTGTCATATATCAACATAAAAAACGTCCTCTTAGTGTATAAAAAATGGAATAACTCGTCGTGAGGGTCCCAACACCACAAAATGATCATCAATTAGACGTATGGTTTGAATGTTATGGGTGTTTTAGTGAAAAGGGGCTAGTTAGGTCGGAGCCCTATTTGACCAGGTCCAACCTACCCTACCCAAAATGACCCTGTTGGGCTAATCGATTCATGTATTGGTCGACTGGGTCTAGCCTTTCTCATAGTCCAGGACTATTGAACATGGGTCCATCCCACCGAGCTGCCAGTGTGGCCTTGTTCCCCGGGACCAACCCTCAAATGTGGGCCTGCTCTTTCCATCCTGGGACACACTGCTTACTGCATCCATTTGGACCTCACAAACTACCACATAAGTTCCCTATTACTTTTGTTTGGGGTCCCTACTGCGGTCTATCTAGACTGCAGTTCTCCTCCGCGTAACGTGGCTCACAGTAGTGTTCAACCGAGCCACCTTCATTCGGCCATGATCCAACAGCCATAGTAGCTTCTGCAGTTGCTACTGTACCCGACCTTCAAGTCGGTGTCCCTATTTCACCGTTGTGGCCTGCCTAGATGCAGCCTCCCCGACCACCGGCTATTGAGATTGTGGTCGCATGGCGCCATCATCTCTCGTGGCCTCCTACTGCAGGTTATCCTATCGTCGCGACCCCACCTGGAATGCAGAATTTCGTTGCCACGAAGAATGGGATGAAGGTAGTTAAGAAAAACAGAAAATGAACACATGAATAGTGGGGGTGGGGGAGTGCTCATTGATTGTGATCCAACCACGATCATTCTCTATTTGTCGTTCTGGGTGAGATCTCTTGAAGAGTGGGGGGGGGGGGGTTATCGCAGTTGTTGGTGATTCATTGTTAATATCCATTCAGAACTTGATAAGGAATGTCCCCCAATGGTCTGTAAAATATACATAATTTTTCCAATGATCTCGTATCCCTCATATGTTATTAATTGACAAAACTCATTTCTGCTTTTATGTTACATTGAGTCTTCATGATGTTATATTATTTCATTTATGAAATGAAACAACATTTCTATTATGGTAGGTTTTCAATCGCTCTATGTTGATTCAATTATTAAATGAAACAGTCATATCATCGTTGTGTCATAGTGAAACAAATATGAATTAAATAAAAATTATCAATACTATATAAATTTTCATAAAAACAATCAAGAAAATAAATTTTACCCTCTACCCATGCTGGTTGAGGATAGGTCCCTTATTAGGAAATTTTATCATTTGGGATGCAACGATCCCCTTATATTATTAATCGGTGAACCTGTTTAGAATATTCAAAAACTGCACATACACGATATTTTAAATAACTTTTCAAAAGCTCAAACATTTATTCCAAGATAACAAGGTCTCATAATCACATGCTCCTTTAGTGGCTGGTCTCCAAATAATCCCATATCAATTTAAAAAACATACATAAATTTTCTGAGACATTACATTGGATGAATTTTTTATATTATTTTGATAACATTCAAGAGTTGATGAATAGTAAAAATAAAATAATTTTAAATGAATTTTTTTTTTTCATAAGAATAATATATATGGTTAAATTATATTACCAAATTGTTTTAATGTATAAATAGAATATATTTTTATTAGTTAATATAATTTAGGTGTTGGGAATTGATTTTACATTTAATATTTTTTTAAAAACATTTCAATCATTTGAAATGTTTTAACTTTTGAAAACCCATTTTCATTCTGAAAATGGGAATAATTTTAATTTAATTAATAAAACATATGTTCTTAAATTTTTTTAAAATAAGATTCCATATTTGGAATCAGTGGGTCAAAATTATGTAAATACACTCCTTTTATTTTTTTGGATTTTATTATTACCATCTTCGGTAATTTTTATTTAATATAGTGAAAGTTAAATTGGTTAAATTAGGGTAACAAATAATATTATAAGGATCATAAAATTACCCTAAAATATAATAAAATCAAATTTTAAGAATAAAAGTTGACCCCAAACAAATAAGTATTGGAATTTACACATTTAAAAGATTCCTGTCATGTAAAATAATATATAAATTATCAATATAAAAGAATGTGACAACATGTCAACCCCTTATATATTATAAGTAGAATAATTTCAATATAGAGATAAATATGATATAACATTGATAATAACTAGTCTCTAGAAATATAATGAAATTTTATCCATCATGGTAATTAATTTGGAATTTTTATAGATTAAATAATTACATTAAATTCTTATATAATGATGATGAAAAAATTATTCAATTGATGGTAAATGAATAATATCATTTTTACAAAAATTATAAAACCATTAAAATACCAAAACACATGAAAACATTTTATTGGAAGAATAAATATAGACCATAATCATACAAGGATCAATTTATTGACCATTTTGATCTGTATGTAATATATTATGACACTTATAATATTTTATTTAAAGTGATGTTAAAGTTGTCACATTATTTTTTTAATAAGTATATCATTTTTAATTATGGGTTTTCCTAAAGAGAAATTTTAATATACTTTTTACTAAAAAATATATTATAATTATCTTTATTATAGTTTCTTTTTATTTAACAAATAAGTGTGAAAAATAATAACACAAAATAGATGTTGTAATTATTTTATTTAGGAAAATATCAAATAAATGTCATTAAAAATATACATATTATTATAATTTTAAGTAATTAATATGTAAAATAAATTTTATTGATGGACTTAACACATTATGGATATAAAAAATATTTTTTAAGAATAAAATATTAACTTGATATTTCTAAAAAACCATTAAATAAATAGTTTCATAATTGAAAATATTGATATTTTGTCAAAATATTGTTTTATTAAGTTATTTAAAAATCCTGAGTTATTATAAATAATATATAATAATTATTATATAGTATAAAATTCTCTAAAATATTCATTTATGGTCTAATTGTCATCAAATAAGTATAAATTAAACTATTTTATTGTCGAACAATTTGTTACTATAGTGAAAATTAAAACAGGATAATTAAGGATTAATTGAAATAATAAGGTTTAAATTGATATTAAAACATGGATAAAATATATTTTTTGATTATATAAAATCAATATCTAATATAATCTTAGAAACTAAGACATTTTTAGGATATTTTATAGGGTTTGAAATTATTATAAATTACTATTATTTGAGAACCCAAAAATTCTCCTCACCTAAATTATAAAAGGAGACCTCCTTCTCACCTTTTAACGTCAATTTGATCCTTCAATATTGTACATAAAATATGAGGTTACATTATAAAATTTCTTAGCCACATTATAGAGGATTTGGATTTCTCAACAGACCAAATCTAGTTCCTTTTAGAAGAGATCTAGAGGGAGGTCGTTCAAGAAGAAGTAATCTCTTTTACTGACACTCTCAAGATCATTTATTCTTATATATAGTGTTAATTTTTTCCAATATAAAGAAATAAATTCATTATGACCTATATACTAAGATGTTATTATGATTTTTTACAACCTTATTCCACCTCTTATCCATCCTATGAAAAATGAAATCACAATGTGTACGTATGAGTGTCTTACCATCTTCATGTTGTGGTGTAATTAATTTGTCCCCAGCACATTACTTAGATGGGTATAATAATGGAAATAATAACTATATATTATTATGAAATGGATTTTTTTAAAAAATATACTATCAAGTACATTAATTCTAATTGTTATTGAAATGCTACCATCACTCGTGCGTATGTGCGACATGCTGTCTCCACAATGCGATGTGATTAATATTCATGTCCACCATTAATGAACAGTTATATAAATCTATAAAATGAATTAATATGATATATATCACTTTAATATTATTCTATAAATTATTTATCTATATCATATTTATATGAATTTTTACTTATATGACAAAACATGCAAGAGAAAATGAAGCAGTTAACACCAAAGGGGAGTAATATTGAAATATTATTAAACAATTGTAAATTTGATCACATATGATATTATAAATATAAATATGGTTATGGAATATTTTAATGACATTATCTAAATAATTATCCAGTAGTTTGGGATATATAAAATTGAAATTGAACCGAAGGTAATGGATTATTTTGTGTAACTTTTTTATATGTGGGATATACTTCTTATACAACACGTTTTCTTCTTCTGTTTATGTTTCCCAAGAATGTTTTTATGACTATTATTATAAAGGTTATATTTTTTATATGTGAATATAATTGTCATTCTTTTTTTTAAATTATTCTAATTAATATTAATTGTTAAGGGTCAATTGCATAATCTCAATATTATCTCAGTTTTTTGTACGCATGTATCTATTGGGGAATCTTTATAATCCATGAACATGATTCAAAAAATTTATTGAAAAATATTATCGACTTTTTAATGTAATTTACCCCTGAATTAAATTTTAGATTTTCTTTTGAAACAAATCATTCCCTTTTTTTGAAATAAAGTACCTTTTCAATTTTCTGGTAAAAGTATGATACAAATGTTTTATTTTAACTTATACTACAAGAATGGATTTCAACATTTTCTGAAATGATTATTTACATGAATATTACGTTATAAAATTTAATTTTTATTTCCATTAATCTATTTTCTTTTAAAATTGTATGAAATATTTAAAAATGAATTAATTTTTAAAGAAGAACAAATATTTTTATCCAGAATTAATTTCAAGTGTTTTATCAAAATTATATTCCATCTAAGAAGACATTATTAAAATATGGTTTTGTTTCCATCCCTATTATTACTATGGTTTTACTATTTTTATTATGGAATGTTATTTTTGATATCAATTTTTTATATTTATTAGGATGAAATGATGTTTAAGAAAACCATTTTATTCCTTAGGTTATGTTAAGATAAATGATTTAGGTTTTTGTGGATCATATATGTATTGATTTTATTATGTGATGGGTGAGACCTATATCCCCATCAAATGAATTGGATAATGATTTATGTATAATGAGATAGAAATTACTGGAAGGTAAAGTAAATCTGGTTCAATAATACTGGGCTGAAACGATATGTATTCAGGTTAAATAATATAGGGCTAGAATGAAAATTAAATCTGGTTCAGCAATACAAGGACTTAACGTCATGTAAACCCAGTTCATTAACAAAAAATTTCCCTGATGATGATCCTGTAAATGAGACTTGGATAAAATGGAATTGTTTTTATATTGTTTTTTGTTTTCTATAATTCTATGTTTTATGTGAATTCTATTTTCACATGGTTCACGATTCAATTAGGATTTATGATTTATTAAATTCCATGACTTATTTCATAACTCAATATTTTGTTATTTGTGGTTGGGATTTCAAAACATTTGATCATGTTTTTTCCCATTCATATGTTCATGTTTTATTATATGTTTTTCTTTGTTTAACCTCACTGAGTATCTGAGCTCACCCTTTTTTGTTTTCATTTCCCCAAAATATAAAGAAATGTTTTATGTAGGAAAACTAAAGGGGATATCTTCATGGGATATGTTGAAGTTATTTCCCCATGTTAGAAAAATTTGTTTCATGTTTCCAAATACACCAAACTAATTTTGTCTTCAGTAATATGTTTGTATAATTTATTATGTATTCCTGAAAAGTGATGTAATTTCCATGTATGTCATGCTTGGGGCTTTAAAATTGTGATAATATAGAAGGTTATCTCATCCTTTAGAACCTAGGATGTGAAAACATTTGTGAGATCCCAAATATATTTTTAAGGATATGTCTTGGGATTTCATAAGGATAAGTTTAATTGTAGGTTACTATCCTATAATTATGATGAAAACAGTGAATAACCTAGGAATAAACCTAAGATGTTAGATACTGAAAGTACCCCCCATGATTATGTTGATTAACTAGTATGAATTTTCCACTCACACTATTTTTTTTAGGTTTTATAAAATGGTAGAAACCTTAAATAAACATGTTCATGATGAATAAAATGGTTAATGTAACCATTTTCCTACTTATAATCCAAATTTCATGGGATCAGGAATGCAGAATCTTGTTTTTATGACCATAAAACCTAATCAAGTCATGAATACTGATAGGATTCCAAATGGAAAATGGTAGGAAAATTGTTATCTTGAATATTTAGTAAAGAAAAATACTCTTTATATTAGTGGAACAACCGATCTACTATTTGCTGAGAAACGTTTTAGCACCATTAAAAAGATATTTTTCATTCTCCACTATTAAGAACATGAAAAAGTTATGTTTGGAACATTCCGATTTTAATGTAAAGCGAATATGTAGTGGACCATTATCAATAATATGAGGAAAAAAGATATTATTGAATCCATGGATTGGGATGAGTTCAAAAAATTATCTTTCTATATGTACCTTCCGATTATTTTTCATAAAAAAGGGAGATTTCAGTTTCCCATCTACCTCAAGGTTATAATAAGAAAATTGTAACAACCCAAACATTTATTAATTAAAATTCTACGTTATATAATTAAATTTCTTATTATTTAAAATGGTTTTATAGCATATTCAATTATTTGGTTTAATGTTTTTGGATTTAAAAATACTGTTATGAATTTTTACCATTGCTAATACATCTGTTGAACAGTGATCACAAGATTAGTATAAATATAGGGCTTTAACAAATCCAATTTACTCACACCAAGGAAGTCATGGTCTCATCCAGTAGAATTATTCCATAAAAATCCCATTTTTCAGAGCTCGTAAAGGAGGTAGTTTCATTGGAATTCTCTCTTGACCGAGCCCAAGATGACCTTCAACAAGTTAAGCTATAGCGGAACCACCTACAGGAGAGGTGGATGTTGATAGAGATTACCTCCCGAGTGATGTTATCTGAGTGACCCCAAAAGTATTTCTCCATCGCACACCTTTACCATTAGGTATTATATAGAAGTTACAAGGGGTTTTCTAACAATACCCTAATACTATGGTAATTTGCAGTATTTTTTATAAAGAATATACACTCATTTTATTATTATTACATTGTAAATAGTTTTTAAAGCACCGATAGTATTTTTTTAGAAAAAAACTATGATGAATTTGTGGATTTTTGAATTAAAAAAATTATTTTAATAAAATATTATTAGTAAATTACTTTTTATTAAATATAAACGATCGTATAATTTTTTTGAATTCAATTTTAATTTTTATTAAGGTTTGAAAGTTGTTATTTCCAAAACCCATAAATTTTTAATAAATTTCAGTTTTTATATTAAAATTTAAAATTAAAATATTTCGAAAATTATTTATATAAAATTAATATTATTTTTGGAATCCAGAACTCTAAATTTTCCCTCAGTGAAGTTTACACAATTTTATGAGACAGTCGAATTTTTGGGTAAAAATTAAATACCGTTTAATAAGATAATGTGTTTTATGAAATCAAAATGACCCAATAGTGATGAAACAAAATAATATAAATTGGGTGTTTTTCCAATATATATTTATTTCTATAAAATAATGTGATTTTAGGTTTGTTTGATTTATTTTTCAAAACCTTAGTGGACCCTCCAAAACTTATAAAACATTTTAACATTTTAAACTGATTTCCACGAAAATGTGACTCACCTACATATAAAAAAGCCTAATATTTTATAATTTTCGTCCATTGGGATTATGAAATAATATTTGACACCCTCCTTTTTAAAAAATCATGGGAAAAAACCATGGATTGGTTTGTGATTTTGATTAGTTTGATATGTGGTTTCCAAAACCTAAATAATAAAGAATTCCCTCTCTTTTCCTATATAAACCCACCCATGCTCCCACTTATCTTCTTTCTAAAACCATGGAGAACATATCCAATCATACCACTTCTCTCTAGTATCCTCCCAAGGCACCCCAATCTCCCATGAAGCATCTCACAACCCCCCCAAGCCTTTGGGATCCCACTTCTAAGTAAAATATTTCTTCCTTTCTTATTTTTGTATCAATTTCATTATATTGTCATAACCTTTTATTTTTAATTAAAAAAGTGGTGGTATGATTTCTCACCTACCCCATACTACCCTCCTTATTTTTTAATGATGTGATACCCCCCTCTCTCTCTCATTAATACCTCACATGTACACCCAGTACTGTGTTGAAATTCCATAAGTGATTTCTCTCCCTCATTTACATTTAAGATATTATTTTATATTATGGATATAAATTCATTTAAATATATAGAGATATTATGTTCCCTAACCCCCAATTATGTCCATTTTATGTATAAATTCTGAGATACCCCTTTATCTATCATCAACCCATTTTATGATTTATATTTTACGTTGTTATGCAGCCGAAGTTACACAAAACTTTCCATGCCAAAATTATTGTGTAAGTGAATACCATACCCATTTATCTATCAATGTTATTCCCCGTTATGAACATGTACTTGTTTATTAGGGACTTGTGTTTATTTATTCCACATCACTTATTCATTTAATAACCTATGATGTTTAATTTATCCATGTTGTATGATTTTGGTGGCACACTAATGCATTAAATGAAATGATTAAGAAGAGTTCACCCTGATAGTGCTTCAATGCATTGGGTAAACATTAGTATCATGATATTTCTAGTGTAAGGACTATTTACTCATGATAATTCAAGTTCAATGAGCCTTTTATCATTCTAATATCATGTTATACGTTGCTTCCACATTTCCATGTTATGCTAATCATTTAATATCATGCCTTTATGTTCATGTTTCTCTTATGCTCCATTTATATTCCTATTTCATAACATATGTTGTATTAATCATTTTATTCATTTTTTACTCACTTACTAGGATTTATATCTCACCATTTGATTATGCATGTCCTCAGTTTATCCCCATCAATTCTAAGTACGAAGGAATGTGTGTGGTCATCGAAAAGAATTTTTCAATAAAGATGTGTATTTCATGTTTTATGTTGTTATGTAATGTTTCTAAGACACAAAGACAATAGGCCTCTTGATCTTCAATGTTTTATCAAGTGAATATTTTATGTAATGAATTATGATTTTGTGTGAAATAAATATCAGGGTAGTTATAGTCGATATCAGAGGATGGGTTAGTTATTTTTTGGATTAAGATTAGAAAACCCTAGCGAAAGCCTTAGGGATAATATTAAGTATAATAATAACATCCCTCAAGTTTTTTGAGTATTGATTATGTGTTTTAATAAGAAAATACATCCATTTCTAGATATAAGAAGGTATAAGAGGATTTGGTACATATCTATCAAGGGGTAAAACCCGAAAACACCACTTTGAGCTAGACACGAATGAGAACCAGTGCATGAAAATGGGCCTCACTGCACTCTTGGTTATGACACTTGTGAGGGATATTCATTAGTAGATTCAAAATCTTAGTATGAAACAATATTGTGGGAATAAAAAAAATTACTCTAAGAATATATGTTGTGAATTATATCAGGGATAACATAAATTGAATCCCATAAATTCATAAGTTATGTAAATAAAAGTAATTTATAAGTAATCCATTTTTTTCTTTGGATTACCCATTCTCTGTTACCCCTAATTTTATTATTCTATACAATTGTTTGTAATAGAGGAACCTGGTCCAACAACCAATGAGAAGATCAATGTGAAGACTGTTCTAATGAGATATCCTATCTGATGGGATTAGGAATCACAAACTTTGTCATGAAACTCTCTCAGTTAAATCGAGTTTTGAATAGAAACATGGGTCATAAGAAATGTTCACCCCCATCACGAAATAACAAGTCACAATCTAGAGCTTAATCATACAAAGGCCTTATACTTTTAATGGATCATCTTTTCCCTCAATTTTCAAAAAACGGATCAACTCCATTGAAAAGATCTTTGCTATCTTCCATGTTATGAAAAATAGAAGGTTCTTATGGCTTCTTGTCTCATGGAAGGTGATGCTGATCAATGGTGGAAATTGATAAAAAATATGAAGCCTGATGAGGAGATCAAGGAGTTAGAGTGGAAGGATTTCTGGAAAATGTGTTTCGATAAATACTTTTCTCGCACCCTTTAACTTAAGATGGAAAGGGACTTCTTTTCCCTCAAGAAAAAAGGCGACGATTACATCAAATTGTATGGGGAAAACATCCCAAGGATTTCACCATATGCATGTATATTTTTTGTTACCCCCAAATTCAAGGTTGACTTCTTCTTTTGTGGGATAAAACCTAGCCTACATAAATCCTTACTGATTCGTGACATTGAGAGCTGTGATGAAATTGTATATTGACCCCTCAATTTCGAAATGGAGGTCAGTGAATATCATGGATATCATGGGGATAATAAGTGTATGTTGGACTTTAATTCTTGCGGTCCAATAGATAAATCTAATGGTTCTATGAAAATATATCACCCACTTACCAAAGGTAGAGAAATAAGCACCCCAGAAATTGCCTTAAGGGGACGATGAAATGATTTAGGTGTGGAAGGGAAGGGAACCTAGAGATTAACAATATAAAATAAAAACAAACATTTATGATAGGGGATAGGGATGGTAAATTCAATCCACAACGGGTTGCTGATTACCTCAACTAAAAATATCTATGGAACTTTGCAAACTAGTTCCCTAAGCCAAGGAATTTCGAAGGAAACCAACAACATCCAAGGCCGCAAGAGAAATATTTTTTCCATCAATGCCACAAAATCAAAACCCAACAATGAAGTGGTGATAGGTACAATAGTTTTTCAATCAGGAATAGAGAATTTAGTTTTCAATTCTGTATTAATGCATTATTTTATATCCCAAAAATTTAGTAGAACAATCCCAACACCACCACAAATCGTGGATGTAAAGATGTCGGTGAGAACGACAAATCAGATAATCATTGAAACCCATGAATATAACTCTCCAAAAATCAATATTTATGGATTAAACCTCCCATAAAACATCATTATACTTATTATGGTGTAATTTGATATAATTCTTACAATGGATTGGCTTTCCCTATATAGATCCAATATAAATTTCCATGAGAGGGAAATCACACTCCATATGGGGAATCGACCCCAATTCTATACAAGTACTAGGAGGAGGGTGAATCTTATTCAGAACCATCATCTCAAGTGTGGATGTTACTTTACTATGATCATGCGTATCAGGCTCAGATGATTGAGTCCATGGATGTAACCATGCTTGAAGACATGGCTATTATTGGGGAATTAATTGAACTATTTCCCAGGGGATTTCTGTGTCTTCATCCTAGAAGATATGTAGAATTATAAATTGATATTATAAATCAGGTGTTCCCAATATCCAAGACTCCGTATAGAATGGATGTTGTGGAGATTAAGGATCAGAAGAAACAACTATAGGAGAATATGGATAAAGGGTTTATATTCCCAAGTGATTCACCATGGGGTGTACAAGTCCATTTCATTAAGAAGAAGGATGGGTTAATGCACATTTTAATTTATTATCATGAGCTAAAAAAATCCATGATAATGAACAATTATCCTCTACCCTGAATTGATGACTTGTTCAATTAGCTATGTGGAATCTAATACTTCTCAAAGGTCGATCTATGGTCAGGATATTACCATGTAAGGGTGAAGAGGGAGGATATCCCCAAGACAGCTATCAGTACAAGATACGAACACAATGAATTCAATGTAATTCCTTTCGAACACACTAATGATCAAACAATATTCATGGATTTTAGGAATATATTCATTAGAGATTACCTAGAAAAATTCATGGCAGTATTTATAGACAATATTCTAATATACTCTAAAACCAAGGAGGATCATGATAATCATCTAAGAATTGTACTAGTGTCCTTGAGAAAGGAGAAGATCTATGAAAAGTACAACAAGTGTTTGTTTTGGTTAATGGAAGTCTCATTCTTGGGTCACATTATTTCAAGAAATGGGATATTAGTGGCTCCCTATAAGAAATCTATAATTGAGAGATGAATGAGGCCAACATCGGCCACAAATATCCATAGCTTCATTGGGTTTGGTGGATATTATCACCAATTTGTGATAAATTTCTCATGATTGTGAAGCCCAATTACCAAGATAACTCAGAATGGAGTGAATCTTTCTAGGATTGATGAATGCGAAGAGAGCTTCATAGAGTTGGAAAGGAGTCTTATCATTACGTCTATGCTCACTCTATCTACATGTAGTGAAAACTGTATACTATTTAGTGATTCTTCAAAGAATGTCACAGGCTATGTGTTAATTAAAAATGATAAAGTCATTGCCTATTCTTTAAGGAAATTTAAAGTTCATGAGATAAATTATCCCACACATGATATTGAGTTGGCTGTAGTAATCTTCGCATCGAGAATTTGGTAGAATTACCTCTTTTGGGGAGATGTGTGAAATATATACGTATTACAAAAACACTCAATTATATATTCACACACAAAGAGTTGAATATAAGCCAATGAAGATGGTTAGTTCAGATCAATGAATATGACTGCTCAATCCAATACCATACTGGGAAAGCAAACAAGGCAGAGGATTATCTATGTATAAAGGAACCAATGATTCTATCATTGATGTGAATTTAATAGGGCCCAATCATCTATTATTTGATGAATACGTATATAGAAATCATAAATAAGGGAAAATAATCAATCATTTCATAAATTATAGCTCAAATGTATCTTTTGGATAGGTTAAAGGATGCTCTAAAGGAAGACATGTTAATTAAGAAGAAAGTGGAAACTATTAAAAAGGGGTAATACATGGAGTTCAATGTCAATGAAGAAGAAAATTTGAGATTTGGTTTAAGACTATGTGTTCCATAAAAACCGAAGTTAATGAAATAACTTTAGGATGATGCACATAGTTCAAATTTTTCCATTCACCTAGGAAACAAAAGGTTGTTTCTAGATCTCTGAGATCAGTATTTGTGGGATAACATGAAGAAGGATATCACTGAGTATAAATCATGGTTCTTGGTATGTCAGTATGAGAAGGATACGAGGAATAAGTCTAAGGGGATGATGAAACCATTACCCATACCGGCATAGAAATGGGAGAACGTCCCCATGGACCTTTTCATTGGATTTCCGAATACATCAAAAAGAAACAATTCTATCTGGGTTGTTGTGGATTGTCTTATAAATACTGCACATTTCATAGAAATTCGGAAGCATTTATCATTGGATCAAATAGAAAGTATATAAATCAGATATGTGGTAAGGATACATTGAGTACCCCTATCTATTTTATTCAGTAAAGATCCAAGATTATAGCATCCTGCCGTTTTATAACATAAACATTCATTACATTACACAAAACTAAGGATCTTTAAGGTTTAGTGTCTTGGAAAACAGGAACATAATACACGAAAACAACATAAAACATTCTTCTTAAACACTTGAAAGGATTCTCTTTAAATTCATCCTAGGATCATTACTGCATCTAATAACCTGGGGACATACATCAAAAGAAAGGGTGAGCAGAAGGCCCAGTAAGGGAACAAGAGAAACATTTAACATGTGAACTTGAGATACATCAACTATGTCATGAAAAAGAACTTTAAGGCATGAGAAAGAAATCATGTGGCATATCATAATAAAAATAACATTTTTTATAACTTTAATATGTGGCTACATAATTTAACATAGAAAATCATGAACATATCACCAAGGTCCATCCCCAAGGTGTCATTTGAAAATTACCAAGGTTATTCAACAAGATATCGTGAAAATTGTAATCTCTAGTGGATACATCATTACCCAATGCATTGGAGCGCTATCTGGGCGCACCACTGACATGTCTTTATTATCATGTGAGCCACATATATCATCATAAATAATTTCATAAACAGCCCATATAGCATAAAAGAAATGGGTTTCATTTCATAATCATAACGTTTTAAAAAACTGCTTTAAAGACAAGATCTTTATGTCACTTTAAACCCACAGAAAGGGAAAGTGGGTTTCATGTATGTAAATCCCAGAATTTAAAATAGAACATTTTGATATATATGTGAATACCCCTGTAGAAATAATAGCTTTGAGTATTAACTTAATAACATAAAATAATTTTGAGAAAAGAGAGATGCATTTTGAGACGTAAATTCTGCAGCATAACGACTACGTTTCGGGGGTTTTAGAAAACATTGAAAAGAGAGGGGACATGGGTCAAACATTCATAAATTACCCATAAAACAGTATAGGGAAATAATATTAAGGATATATGAAAATTGTAATGAAATTTGAAAGATGTACCATACGAAATGAAGAACATGAAAGGAAGACAAAAATAAGATTTCTCTTATGAAAACTTGGCATCCTAACGGCGTCACTTAAACTTCAAAAAATGAATTGACGAGATAAAATACGGTATCTAATCATATGAAAATAAAATTTCATAATGATAGATACAGATATCATACCCCAACATAATAAAAAGGAACTTGAAAGACTTGACATGAAATTAGAACTTTGAAAAATGAGAAAGGTGAACGAATCCCTTAAAAATTTGGCAGCCTAACGTCGCCACTTAAACATCAAAAAAATGAATTGACGAGATCAAATAGGTTATCTCATCATATGAACATAAAAGATAAGTATTATAGATTTAGAGATCATACCCAAGAAAAATAAAAAGGAACTTGAAATACATGACATGAAAGTAGAACGTTGAAAAATGAGAAAGGTGAACGAATCCCTTAAAAATTCGACAGCCTAACGGTGCCACTTAAAACTTCAAAATACTGAATTGAAGAGATCAAATAGGTTCTCTCATCATATGATCATAAAAGATCAGTATGATAGATTTAGAGATCATACCCCAACAAAATAAAAAGGAACATGAAAGAATTTACATAAAAGTACAACTTCAAAATGATAAGGGAGAAAGAACCACTTAAAAATTCGGCAGCCTAATGGCGCCACTTAAAACATCAAAATACTGAATTGAAGAGATAAAATGGGGTCTATCATCATATGAACATAAAATATCAGTAAGATATATTTAGAGATCATAACCCAACATAATAAAAAGGAACTTGCAAGACTTGACATGGAATTAGAACATTGAAAAAGGAGAAAGGTGAAAGAACCACTTAAAAATTTGGCAGCCTAACGACGCCACTTAAAACTTCATAAAGAGAAATAATGAGAGTAAGAGGGGATATCTCATCATATTAACATAAAAAGGGCAGTAAGAGGAATATAAAAGAACATCCTCTCACATAAGATCATGGATCATAAAAGGAATGACATAAAAGAGATTACATGAAAAGAAAGAGAGAGGTCAGATCCCTTACCTTAAAACGTAACTCTTAAAACACAAATGTTGGGACCTTTAGGGCTTGGGGGAACCTTGGGAGGACTACTTGGGAGGTAATGAGACCAGAACATCGTTGGGGGAGATTGGGGAGTCGAAAGGATTAGAGGATTGCTTGGTATTTATAGGGAAAGTGAGGGGACAAGGCATTAATGGCCAAGGGACACCTCAAAAGTGGTTTTCTCAAAAGCATGGGCCCTCCCATGGTACTTCCCATGGATTTAGGCCACATGGGGCCCCCAATACAATAATTCATCAGCTTTGGTTGGCCAACCCATAAAATATCTCTTGAAATAATCATGACACAATTATGATGTCATTAAACATACCGAAACCCTAAAACTGTATTTTTACTATTCACCGAAAATTCAACTTTCTCAGAAAAATCCCAAAATTTCACCTTAACCAAATATCAATGCTCTGATTTCAAAAATGAACTCCCTTTTATAAAGATAATTTTCAAAATATTTTTAATTTAATTTTTAAATAAATACACTATTCACCAAAAATTCATTTTTTCAGAAAAATCCCCAAAAATTACCTTAACATAATATCGATGCTCTGAGTTCAAAAATGTAATCCATTTTATAAAAATAATTTTCTAAATATTTATAATTTAATTTTTAATTAAGAAACAAAATTCACCTGAAAAAACTAATACTTGAATAATAATATATGAAACCGTTATTTAACCATTTTATTGACTCACATTACTTAATCAAGGTGCCTAGATTATATTAATACTTTATTTAAGTGAGATTACTAATATATTTGGTCACATTACTAATCCTAAGCATAAAATCACAATTCAAAATTTACTATTCATCAAAAATTAATTTGATCTTATTAGACTCTAAATTTCATACCGAACATAATTGTAGATGACCATTTTTTGAAAATCATTACACATTTTTAATTATTTAAGGTTTACATAAACATTTTTAAAATATCCTTTTTCTAAAATTCATCAAAAATATGCATACTATATTTATCCGGTCATTTGAAAATTCATAAACATTATCATAAGAAGAAATCCAATTTTTTATTTAAAACAAAGGATTACACAAGGCAGTTACAGTCTCCTTACATATCCCCTTATCACACCAGCATATGACCTAAGTGTAAGGTGTGCTAAAGTGAGAGAATCCGAGGGAGGCTCGGCCAACATCACACGAGTAGTAATTTCTATCAGTTTGAACTTCTCGTGAAGGCGATTCCATTCTAACTTCACACGATGAAGTTCAGCTTGGGTTTGGTCCAGAGCAACGCGTAGTGGTGCTACCTCCTTCCCAAGTTCTGTTAGATGGGCTTCGATCGGTCCAAGACTACTGGGTGAGGCCATCGAATCTTCTTTCTATAATAATTAACCAAGATTACTTGTATTTAGAGACAATAATCAAAATGTTTAGTTTCCAGTGGTTATATTGACCAATGGTCATATAACATTCAAAACCCAACGGTCTCATTTTAATTATACTCATGTTATCAAATGAAACATTTTTGTTGAGTATAAAAATAAAATAAAATAACACATAAAATTAGGAAATAAGATTTATTCAAAATTTCGTGTCATTACAAAGATTCACCTCTAGGTTTTAGAAGATACTTCAACATGATCTGAATACTGCGCTGAACATCAGTACAAATTATCATCCTCAAACTGAGGGCCAATCTGAGTTGACTATACAAACACTTGAGGACATGTTGAGAGCATGCTCAATGAAAATCGATGGAGGATAAGATCAACATATTCCTCTAGTTGAGTTCTCTTACAACACCTGTTTCCACTCAAGCATCTAAACAACTCCTTATGATGCCCTTTAGGGGAAGAGGTGATGAACACCAGCATGTTGGGATGAAGTTGGGTAGCAAAAAATCCTAGGTCTAGAAATGGTTGAGAAAATGTTGGATAAGGGTAAGACCATCTAGCATCACATTAAAGCTTCTCATAGTCGACCAAAGAGCTATACTGATAATCTTCGATGATACCTAGAGTTTGAAGTTGGAGACATGGTATTTCTTCGCATATCACCGTGGAAGAGAGTTATGATATTTGGGAAGAAGGGAATGCTTAGTCCAATGTACATTGGCCCTTTTAAGATGCTTTTTCACATTGGTGCAGTGACATATCGACTAGTACTCTCACCAAACCTATCTCATGTATAGGATGTATTCGAGGTATCCCTCTTTAGAAAGTACATACCTAACCCATCTTGTGTAATCAATCCAGATGTCATATTGTTGGCAAATGACCACTCATATGAAGAGATGCCAGTGAAGATCATAGATTTTAGGAAAATATTTCTACCAGATTGGTTAATGCCTCATGTCAAGGTGTTGTGGTGAAACCAAAAGTTTGAAAAAACAACATGGGAATCAGAGGATGTGATGAAGAAAAGTTACCCTAATCTTTTTTAGTGTGGGAATGAAAATTTTGAGGGTGAAATTTCGTAAGGGAGAAGATTGTAACAACCCAAACATTTATTAATGAAAATTACCCTTGATCAAATTAAATTTCATATTATGTAAAATGGTTATATGAAAAATGAACTTATTTGGTTTTTTTGGAGTTCAAAATATCCTTAAGCATAAGAGAAACCGCCTACAGAAGAATTGGAAGTTGACAGAGACAACCACCCAAGCGATTTAACTTCAGCCACCACAATCTCCTTTCACCGTCGCACACCTTACCATTATGTCTTATGTGGGTTTTAAAAGGGGTTATGTAACAAGACCCTTTTAATATGGTTTTGTGATTCTTTTTTTGAATAAAAAATATACATTGATTTTATTATTGTTACTTTGTAAATTGTTTTTAAATCAAAAATAGTATTTTTTAGAAATCTATTTTGATGAATTAATAGATTTTTAAATTAAATAATATTTTAATAAAGCATTATTAATAAACTATTTTTTATTTAAAATAAAATATTGTATAATTTTTATTAATACCATTGAAATTTTTATCAAGGTTTCAATGCTATTCTTGTCAAAACCCATGAATTTTCAATAAATGTCCATTTTTATATTAAACATAAAAAATTAAAATTTATATAAAATTATTTAGATTAAATGAATATTATTTTTGGAATCAGGACGTCAAAATTATCTAACGGGGGATTTTTAATTAATTTCTTGAGAGAGATAAATTTTTTGGTAGAAATTAAATATCATTTAAATATATAATGTGCTTTATTACTTAATAATGACCCAATAGTGATGTAATAAAACTCTAAAAATTGAATTTTCAGCCAATATATGTAATACTTATAAAATAATGTGATTTTATGTATTTTTTTGTTTTTTTAAAACCTTAGTGGACCGTCCAAGACATATAAAAGATTTTAACATTTTAAAATGATTTCCTTGAGAATGTGACTCACCTCCACATAATAAATCCTAAAATATTATGAAGTTCTGCCATTTTCATTATGAAATAATATTTTCCACTCCCCTTTTGGTGAAATAAATGGGTAAAAAACATTGGTTGGGTTGTGGTTTTGATTAGTTTAATGTGTGATGTCAAAAAACTAAATAATAAAAAATTCCCTCTCTTTTACTATATAAAACCACCCATGATCCCACTTCTCTTCACTAGAAACACTTGGATCACATACCTACTCTTTCCTACTCTCTCTTTAATCCTCTAAAGATTCCCAATGCTACTAATAATCCTCTCTCAATCCCCTCCGAAGCCTTTCGTATCACCCTTCTAAGTAAGGGATTTCTTTCTTTCTCATTTTTGTCTCAATTTTAATATGTTTTTATTCCCTTTTATTTTAAATAAATATTTTGGGGTATGATTTTCTACCTAGCCCATTCTTCCCTCCTTATTTTTTAATGATTAGAGACCCCATTATCTCTAATTAATGCCTCCCATTTACACCCATAACTATGCCGAAATTCCATAAAGTATTTCACTCTTATCATTTACATTCAAGAAATTCTTTTATATTATCCATCTAAATTCCATTACATGTGTGGGGATATTGTGTTCCATGCCTTTACATTGATTTAAATTTCATTTATAAAATATTAGAGATCCCATTATCTCTCATCAATCCATTTTATTATTTCTATTTGATGTTGTTATGTTGTCGAAGTTACACCAAAATTTTCATGCCAAAATTATCATGCAAGTGAATACCATACCCATTTATATATCAAGGGTATTCACCTTTATTAACATGTAATTATTGATTAAGGACATACATTAATTTATTCCACATCACTTATTTGTGGAATAAATTATCATATTTCACGAATCCATGTTTTATGATATATGTTGAACACTTTTTCATGAAATGGAATGAATAAGAAGGGAGGACCTTTATATCTATCCAATTCATTTGGTAAATATTAATATCATGATACATCAAGTTGAATTATGGTTTACTCATGCTAATTCATGTGAAATGAGCCTTGGATAATTCTAATATCATGTTAAAGGTTGCTGTCAGATTTCTATGTTATGATAATCGTGATATATCATGCTTTTATGTTCAAGTTTCTTTTATGCTCAATTGATATGCCAAATTCTTAACATGTAATGTATTCTTAATGTTATGCTTTTTTTACTCCCTTAATGTGCTTTATAGATCTCCCTTTTATTGTTTATTTCCATAGGTTATCCAATGTAATGATATGTACGAAGTAATGTGTGTGGTCATGTAAATGATGTTTCCAATAATGATGTGTATTTAATGTTTTATGTGGTTATATAAGGTTTATAAACCCCAAAGACACTAGAAATATCAATATTCTATGTTGTATCATGTGAATATTTCATGTAATGAATTATAAATATGTTTGAAATAAAGAGAAAGGTTGTTATAAAATGTAGGATCCAATTCAATTTAAACTCTAAAAACTATAGAGAAAAGAGTATTAGATTTTTCTTAGGCCCAATGTTTGGTAGGTCACATAGTAGAAATTTCCTTAAGGGAGATGACAATTTTTTTAAGCATAAGAAATATTTTTTAGGCTTGGTACTACTAAGGCAATGGTAAAAACATAGTTCTCCAAAGTGGGAACCAGCTCCAAGTCAGTGTTTCAAGTGCATAGAAGATGGGAATTATTATAACTAATAACAACATTAAAGGGTTAATTATTATGACCAACATCGTCAATCTATTAAGGAAAAAAGACAATGGAAAGTCACATGTTATCACTTTTAGTGATATGGAATATGATAATGATGTTGTGGAATTATTGAGTGTTTATTTATTTGAATTCAGTAATAAGTTTATGAAAGTACATTTATATAATTATAGAATAATAGATCATCTATTCATTTTTATATTATCATTTTTTTTCATAAGGATTTAAGAGAATATACTAAATGGTATTGGTACAAATGAATAGTGACTAAGATAATAAGTTTATGTTAAAAAAAACATGATTAAGGGAAGGATTACCCTTAATTTGAGAATGATTTTGATATTTGGATAAATATATGTTGGACATGAATATGTAAATTGGACGATATTAGTATCTTTTTAACTGGTTAAGGATTTATTGACATGTGGGTTATGCTATCATGGAAGAATCTTGCAAGTTTATGGACATAATAATAAGGAAAAATACATGGTTTCAATGAAGATGCATGGTAATGTGAGAACATGATTATGTTATTATCTTGTTTAAAATGTGACAACCAAGAAATGATTTATAAGGTATGGAGGATAAATTCTAAGAAATTTTAGTTCACAACTTTCTATAGTTTTTTATTTTTTACATTCAAAAGGATTGTAAGGTTATCAATTTATATAAAGGTTATGCGAAACATTGGATGGATTTAGTTAGAATAAAGTGTTTTCTCACCAGAGGTGGTCTTATTCATATTTGATAACATTTCTTAACTATTTTGTTTTTATAAATAAAAATGGAATGACCAATCATTATATATATGGATAACAATATCTACTAACACTTTAGGTATAACAAATTCAACTTTATTTATTTAAATAATGGATGAAGTGGAAATTGTTCAAGGCATGAGCAATAATGAGATTGTTCTGAAATAAAGTAAGTATATCTTCTCATTAAAATGAGTCAAAATTATGAAAAAGGGATCATAATGTAAAAGGTTTTCTTATTATTATCAATATTGATGGTATCAATGACCTCTTCCATGATTCATTAGTTTACAGTTTTTTGATTGTTAACTAACTATGGATCACCCAGTTCATTATGACAAATATTATTTATCAATATATATGATTATTTGTGATTATAATCCATGCCCAAATATTATTCTAAGTTATCCTATGTAGAAACATAGTCATGATTTGTTTTGGGGAACTGTTATTTTCAATCTATTCCTTTCTATATGAATGTTTCTGTCATTGATTTTACGATGTGGCTTTCTATATTTTTATAACCCCAATGAATTTTTATAGAAAAACTAATTTTAAGGGGGTATAATGTAATAAACTATGATTTTAATATCATATATTCCTTTTAATTTCATTTATGACTTGTGATGTACACTGCCCCAAGACTAGCTTATACTACACACAACAATGTCTTTACATGTGGTATATGAAAAACTATAATTGTCTTGTGTTACAAAAAATATCATTTTTATTTTATTGAATTCATTTCATACATAAACTATTTTAGGTGAAATAATAAATATTATTATATAACCTTATGAACTAGTCATTATAATGGAAGGTATGAACAATATTAACATTCTTATGAAAAATTATTTAAATGAAAATAAGTGAGCTTATAAAATAATAAAATCCCCCGGTATGTATTTTATTAATGTAATATATATTTCAAATATTGAATATAATTTTCAAAAATCATCTTATAGGTTTTTTAGACATGGAATACGAAAAAAATCCATTTCCAGTATGAAAGAAGTAGTTTTCAAAAAATGTAGTTTTTCCACCTTTTGATGGAGCACCAATTTTAAATCTTATTTTTAAAACTTTTATATATTATATTAAATAGAATAACAATTTTAATTGAAATTGGGATATAAAAAGTTAATTTGGTAGGATTTTTTACATTTTTTTGATAAATTTCACTTTTTGATGAAAAATAAATGTACAATAAATTTTAATTGAAATCAAATTTTTTATCCTAAATATGTTTTTGGATAAATTATATTATATAATGGTATTACCATATAAATAGAATATATTTCTATAATTAAATATAATTTATGTCATTGGATGTAATTTTATACAGTAATTTGATGTAGAAACATTTCATCCGTTTTTAATGTTTTATGTTTTAAGACCCCATTTTTCATTTCAACAATGAGAATAAATTAAATTAAGTTTCCGAAACATAAGGGTTTCATAAAAAATAAAACAAATCCCATAATTATAATTAATTGTTTCAAATAATTTAAATAGGATCCTTTTTTTATTTTATGAATAGTAACTTTTGTAAAATTTTTACCATGTTTAATATTAAATCGAGTAAATTAGGGTAACAAATAATATGAGGAAGAAAATCAGGTTACCCTAAAACCTATAAAAATTCAATTGGGTGAATATAATAAGACCCTTAACACTTAAGGTTTATAGATTAATCTTTTCCTTGAATATGATATATATATATTATTAAAATAAAATAAAGTGACAACATGTCACCATCTTTTCTATGATAAGTAGAATAATTTTAATATAGTCATAAATATGTGATAACTAAGATACCATGTAGTATCAAGAAATCTAATGAAATTGTCTACTACCTGGTAATTTATTTTGAAAATTTAGAGATTAAATAATTAATTTAAATGCTTATACAATTATTATGAAAATATTAATTAATTTAGGTAAAATAAATAAAATAATCATTATTAAAATTGTAAAAATCATTAAAAGAATCAAAACAGTTGAAAAATTCATATTTTTAGATTATATCTCGACCCTAATAAAAAAGTGTCTATTTATTGACTATATAAAGGAATATGTAAATGATTGTGACGTTTATAATATTTTATTTAATGTGATGTTATAGTTGTCCCATTCATGATTTAATAAGTAAGAAATTTCTATGATGTAGTTTCTAGATGATAAAATTTAATATAACTAATTATCTGAAGTATAGAAGTTTTGTATTCATATTTGTATTTTTTTTATTTTTTTTCAACAAATATGTCTATTAAATAATCACATAAAAAGGATGTTGTAATTATTATACTAAGGGAAATATCAAATAAATGTTATTGAAAATATTAAAATAAATTTAATTTGATCTAATTAAAAAGTCCAAAAAATTTTATATATGAACATGACCACTTATGGATATAATAAAATATTTTTTTCAACTATAAAATCTTATATTATTTTTTCTATAAATTGATTAAATGAATAGCATCAAAATTGAAAGTAAGGATATTTTGGGAAAATAATGGTTTATTAAATAACTTGAAAATAATATTTTTTTTTAAAAAACATAAAAAATTATTTTATTTTCTATAATTGTTTAAATTGTTCATTTATGTTATAGTTAACATTATATAAGTAGAAATTGCACTATATTAATATTGAATAATTTTTTATGCTAGTAAACATTAATATAGGGTAACATAGTCTTAATTGAAATGATAATGTTTAAATTTTGATAAAAACATGCTAAAAAATTATTTTTTTATGATCTTACAATGTTATCTAATCTCATCATTGAAATGAAGTAATTTTGGAGGTATTTGGAGGGGGTTTAAATTTTTTATAAATTTATATTCATGGGGATCCCAAAAGTGAAAACCACATCATTTATAAAATGGAAACTCCTCCCTCACCCCTTCATATAAATTTTATCTTTCAAACTCATCCATCTCTTTTCCATTTTCATTATAAACTTCTTTATTAAATATTTTATCAGTAATGGTATTCTCAAAATACCATGTTTAATGGATTTAAGCAGAGATCTAGTGGGAGATCACAAAATAAGAGGTAATCTCCTTTACTGACACTCTGAAGACCATTTCTTATTTTATATCTATTCCCTTTTTTAGCATTATAAATTAATAAATTATGTATCACCTATATAATTTAATTTTATTATGGTTTGTAACAACCTTATTCCACCTTATATATATCTAACAAAAAAAATCACCACACGTGTGATATACATTCCACTTCCATATTAACCAAGTATCATTTCCATAACCATGGATGATTATGATATTTATTATTTGAAAAAAATATACATTCCACTTCCATACTATTAATATTAACAAAATGGTACCATCATTTGTGAGTACGCACAACTTATCATCTCCACAATGCAATGCGATTTATATCCACATCCACATCCACCATCCATTAATGATTATATAAAATTATATAATGAATTAACCTGATATGTATTACTTTAATATTATTATTTAAATGATGTAATTGTTTCATCTTTTCAATAATTTGTACTTATATAAAAAATGGGCAAGAAAAATATAATTAACACCAAAAGAATATTAATAATGAAATATTATTAAATGGGTTTTGATCTGATCAAATATGATATCATAAATATAAATATTGTTCTTGAATAAGTTAATGACATTATTCAAACCATTATAAAGGTGTTCCTGATATGTACAATGGAAAACAGACCTAAGGTAAGGGATTATTGTGCCTCACTTTTATATATGTAGGATATATGACTTATACACCACATATGTCATTTGTGTGGTGTTTATGATGCCCATAAAATTTTTTATGACCCTTATTGTGATGGTTATAATATTTAAATATGAATATAATTTTATATATTTTATGGGGCCTACATTTCGACTAATTATAAATTTTTATGGTTTAATTTCAAAATCACATAATTATCTAAGGTTTTTATAGGTATGTATCTATTGGGACATCATTATCATCAATATCCATTTTTTTAAATTCTATTTATAAATATTATCTAAAAATTTTTAAAGTCATTTTTACCCATGTTTTTATTTTTATAAAATATTTTCAATTGAAAATTTCTTTCACTTTATAAATTACATAATTTTTTAATTTTCCAATAATAGTATGAGAAGAATGTATTATTTTAACATATATGGCATGAATGGATTTTTACTATTTCATAAATAATTATTTCCATGAAGATTACATTACAATATTTCAAGCTTATCTTCAATTAAAATAATTTTGTTTAAAATTGTGTGGCATTTTGAAAAAAGAAAACATTTTTGAAGAAGGATATTTTCTATAAGAATTAATTTCAATAGTTTTATCAAAATTATTTTTTCATCTAACATGAAATTATGTAAATAAAGATATGTTTCAATCCCTATTATGAATATGGTTTAATTGTGTTTATGAAGAAATGATACATATGACATCTATTTATTGTATATGGAATATGTAGTACGGGTGATTAAGAAAACAATTTTTTTCCTTAGGTTATGTTATGATGAATGATTTTTTTGTGCGACACATATGTATGGTTTTTATTATTTGATGGGGGGCCTATATCTATCTCCAATGATTTCGGTAAATATTTATATTTCATGATATAGACATGACTAGAATACAATGTGAATCTGGTTCAGTATTAAATTCTTGGAATGAAAAATAAATCTAGCTCAATAATATATAATTGGAACTTCAAGTAAATTCAGTTTAGTAATATAGGTCAGGAACATCAACTATACTTTTTTCAGTAATGGACATTGTGCACTATGTTGGTATTGAAAATGAGACTTGGTTAATATGAAAATTATTTTATATGCTTATGTGTTTTCCACAATTCCTTGTGTTACACCAATTCTATTTTCTTATTGTGAATGATTTATTTATGATTTATGTCTTATGAAATTCCATGATTTATTTCATAACTCATGATTTTTTTATACGTGGTATGGGTTTCAAAATTTATGTTTGCCTTTTTTTACATTATTATGATCATTTTTATTTGATATTTTTATTTTTACCCTTACCGGGCATCTAAGTTACTCTTTGAATGCTTTTTTCCTAGGATATGATGAAAGGTTTTAGGTATGAAAACTAAAGGGGATGATCTTTATGGGTTAGGTTTAAGATCTTTCACAATGTTAAAGGAATGTGTTCTGAGTATCCATATCTACTAAACTAATATGTTCTTTTGTCATCTATTTGTGTAATGTATTATATATTCTCCAAAAGTGATGTAATTTCAATGTACATAATGCTTTGGGATTTACAATATATATAATTTTCTTTAATTCATTTCCACTCACATAATAATGATAACATCATTCATATACGTGTAGACTGTATCCTTTACGGAGCGATGTGACTCTCTTTCCACCACCAAAACAAATGGAATACATATATAAGAATATAATATGTTATATATGATTTCATGATAATTATAGAATATAAATATATTAATTACCACCTTTCTATAATGATCAGTAAAAAATGGAAATGTTACTCATGGTTACATACGACCTAATTTCTCCATGATAATAACATAATATATTTTTCATAATGATTTGTCATTAATTATTTTAAAATATAAATTGATATAAAAATATGATAATTATTTATTGATAATTATACATGATATACTAAAACAATATAATATGTAAAATATGTCGAACCTTCATAACATAACATTCATGATAAAACAATGAATAATTAATAATGTTTGTGTAATAATATGGCATAAATTGGTCATATATGATATTAAATGTATTAATATAATGCTATAATAATTTTATAACATTTTTAAAACAAATATAATGTATTATAAAGCATGTTTAGTGAAGAGTATGCATAATGTAAGGTATTTCATTTCAATTTCATTTTATTATGACATATTGTAATATTAAGTGCCATAATTATTTTATACGGAGAATATAATACGGTATGAAATTTATAACCCATATTTATTAACAATTAATGTTAATTTTACTTTTAATTTAAATTTTTTCACAAAAGGGGATTTGACTTATGGGTTTACAAGTGGTAAAGTATTACATAACTCAATTTCTACTCATTGGGATAAACATATACAATGAGGATTATTTCAATTAAGATTATGTGTGTAATTATTTTTTATTTTATTTGGTTGGATTTACAATAGTTTTGTGCAAATTAAATTTATATACACATATCTTAGTTATTTATTAATTCTCACATCAATGTTATGATCAATTTAAGGGTTTATTTCAAAATATCATTTTAATCAATATTTTTTATTCATGAATATCATTTGAAGTAAATTACATGTAAATTTAATTATAAACACATTTTATATACTTATCATATGTTTATTTATGATATTTTAATGTAATATTACATATTTCACCTATATTTTTTTAATAAAATATTTTAGAAAATGATTTCATGAATATTTTAATTTATTCTATTCTTTAGTAGGAAAAATGTTTTCTTACAAAACATTTTCTCCTAAAAATATTTTTATAAATTTTTCTTGATTTTAAAAATAATTTATGAAAAGAATTATCAGCCATTTTTACACTTTAAAATATTTTTCAATTTAATCTGATGTTTTTTTCCAGAAATTGTACGTTTTTCATTTACTAAATATGATAAATTAATATTCTTATCATTTTATAAATAAGGAACATTACTACACATTATACCATAAAAAATGAATGTTATTTTTTAGTTTTATGAAATGCATGGAATTAAAATTAATCCAAACATCATCTATTTAAAGCTCTGTTTTCATGTTTATGATGTTTTTAAAGAAAATGTGTATAAAAGTGTTTTTCGATGAAAATTATTTTCAAAATATTTTTAAAAATTAAAAGTATATTTTCCCCTAAAACAATATTAAATATATTTTTATATTAATTCTATTAATAAATGAAATATACACACATTTGTACTCCAATGATTATATTTTATTTTGATATCATATTTATTCTTCATCTGGGTGGCTTATAAGACTCTGGACTAGGATACTATTTACATTCACTTAATTATTTCATTTATGTAGGAATTAAATTTATATTGAATTAATCACAATACTATGATCACTGAAAATTAAATTTCCCACTGACATCAAAAATATTTATCATGGATATTTTTATTTATGAAACCATAAATTATTACTACATATAGTGTTTTAGAGAAAAAAATATTTTATATCTTGGTAAATATTGATAAATGTTTATATATTAATTAATATAGACAGTTGAAGATAAGACACATTTATTGTGCATTAAATTGATCATTTGATATATAAATAATGATTTTGATATGAATAACATAGGTGGGGCCCAGTTATAGATATCCCCTTAATGCATTGGCAGTGTCATAAGATAAATCAGTTGGTTAGACATAGTTATATGGGATTTCATAATGTATATTTTATACTATATTTTCAACGGTCCTGATGGTAAAGGTATAATGTACCACGTAAAAATGGAATACAGTAATTAAGCATTTACTTCATTTAGTATTCATTTTTTACTAACTTGGAAATATTCACTATAAAATTTTCTATGGATTCATTAAATATTGATTAAATGACATTTATTTTTAGGAATTTACAATTCCTTATTAATTATGTCTTATCTATTCAATCATTCAAGTCATTTAAATGAAATTTTTGTTCAGCTATTTAAATTTCCATGTTGTTTATACTTATTGATTCATTCTAGTAACTTACGTATATAACCCATACTATCATTTGATTTCACCCTTATTTTGATTCCTATTCCCTAAAATTCCACGATGTTTACTATGATAGATATGAAAAATTAATCTACAAGAAGTAGTTATGTTCTGAAAATAATTATGTTATAATTTTTGTATTCATATTTAATTTGGGAATCATGTATCAATCTAGTTAAATATGACAAATAGATTACTAATTCTATCAATATGTGATTCCTTGTATATTATTCCAATATAATATAGTACGACACATGCTCTAAGCTAATGGAGTTGGGGTTACTAATGTGGGTATAAAATAATGATTAGTAGATTTCCTGAGAACTAGATTTTTAAAAAATAAGATTATAGAACATAACTCTAACATAGGATTTTAGAAAAAAACATATAAGATAATATTAATGCTTTTATAATGCATATATTATGTTTATTTTCCATGTAATATATCACAATACATATACTATATGTGGAATTGGTTGGGGAACAAATTTACCAAGGGGAAATAACTCAAAAAAGGGTGTGTTGGTCTTTACTAGAGAATAAATTGGTACATGACCATAAGTTAATAATAAGCTGTATTAGATTAAAAATATAATGTAATGATTAATATAATCTAAAAATAATTATATTTTTTCCCAAGATTGATTATTGTTCTTACATAATGTTTTTTTGGTTTTAGGCAATTATTGGAACTCGAAGAAATAATGATAAAACTGAATATAATGGAAAACATTATGACCACGAGATACCATTTGGGATTATGATAAAACTGAAATATATATTATTTATTCCTAATTAGTTTTCCTTAAATATGATTAAAAATTTATACATTAACCAACTACATGTCTCACCAATTAATGAAATTATTTATGTTTCTATGAAATCAAGTGGTGGAGATGATAGTGGAAAGATGTATCGATTTCCATCCTGACATAAATGTGGAAGGTGAATCCAAGGAATATGTCTCAATAGAATGATTAATAACATTATGTATTGAATGGAAGTTTATAAGGCTGTGAATTTTCAATGATAAATGAAACGTATGATGGATGGAAAGAAATATCACCATATTGATCGATTAATATTACGTTGTCTTAAATCTGGAGAACATCAATATTACGGGAAAAAATTACCTATTATATTGGTTAAAACCCCTTGTAGGTAGAAACTATATAATAATATAATAGATATTGTATTTTCATTTAATTATTATAACCATGGTAATTTGGTTATAAGACTTATGAATCCTGAAAGGATTGTGGAAAAATATAGAAGAATATATGTCTTAATTATCATATTCCATATGAACACCATGATGATTTTGATTTTATGGATGATCATATGATCATAGTCTTTAAATTTATTTATTTTAAATATTTAAGGTAGAAATATAATATGATTAATGATATTTTCAAAGAAATTTAGGGAAATGAAACCTATTGGTTTATTAAATGTTTTAGTAGATGATTTATTCGAGAAATAATTTGATTAAATTTAAATGAAATATGTTAAATGTTATTGATAATATTTTGTTTTAATAATTCCATTAATTAAATTTTATGAATAGTCAAAAAGTATTATTTGAATTTGTTGAAAAAATAATTGCTATTGAAAACCCAAGTAAACATTTTATTTAATGAGGATGATTAGTTCAACAATGTCCAACATAGTCTTCTTTAAACTTTATATGATTTAGGATAATATTCCTTATAAAAATAAAACATTTAATTGGTTAACAATACATCATATCAATAAATGATATGGGGATTTAACCCATGAACAAGGGATTATAAGGGTTTCGAGCCAACCATTGGCCTATGTGATATCTTAGGTAATAGGTCAAAGGTTAAAATAACTGAAAAATAAATATTAATGATGAACTAGTGGGGTTAATTTTTAGTTTTAGTGATTAATTTCTTATAACAGGTGTTAACCATATTGGTTTTGGTAATTATTTAGAGGCATGAAAAAATATGTGACACTCTTTATGGATCTTAAAAACCATTAAAAGTATATTTTAGTTTCATAGGAATAAAGAAATAATTATTTTGTAAATTTATTTCATGGATTAAAGGAATAAAATGGAAATTTATGGAAGATTAAAAATAGGATGAATTTTCATTTATGAAATATTATTGTATCATGTAAACATATTTCATAATATTTCTAGAGAGTAATATAATTCCTCAACATTAGGAAAATTATTTGAAATTAAAAAATGTTTCCCTTTAACATTCATATATAATGAAACATATAGTCATTGAAATCAAATTATATTTATTGATTTGAGACCTATAAATTTACATTTCTTAATAAATTTCTTGTCATCAAAAACCTAAATCACTCTCTATATGTATTTATGATTTTCTTTCATGTTTGTATCTCCACATCCCATCGACATTCTCATAATCATTATCATATATATGTGTTATTCTAGATGAACATCATACATCCTTTTCTCTATTATTAATATAATATTTCATTTTACCACTTAATGATTTTGTTTTAAACAAAAAATGTTTTCCAAAAGTCAAACACATTATTTCTTATTTCAAGATTATATTATGAGGACAAAATTTATTTGTGGTGGGGTGATTGAAAAACCCTGATATTTTAAAATAATAACATTGTTTTCGATATGATATGTGGAATGAAACACCAATAGTATTAGGGAATATAAAATCATGAGACATTATAAAATATTTTCTATTTTAAATAAATTCGGTATATTCTATATCATTCTATTCACATAATAGTGAGTTTGTCTCACGTTACAATGAGACTGATTTTTACAGGAGGAAAATATATTATTAGTATTATTATTTAATATTACATCTATCACTAAGCTGTTAAAATGCCAAGAATTAATAGTGTTAACAAAATTGTTAATATATGTTTAAAAAATGTCTGTATAATGATTTTATGGTTGAAAAAATAATTTTAAAAAGATAATAAGGAGAAATTGAAAATTTTTTTTTCTAAAAAACATTATTTTTATAAAAATAGATTTAATAATTATTTCTGTATATAATTTATAATTTTTTTAGTAATTTCATGAAAATTATATGAATAATTGAAAATAATTTTGATTTATAGTTATTGAAATTTATCTCATCTATTTCTTTTGTATTTTTCCTATTTTTTTGATCAATAGTGAAAATGCTAATGTTTAGTTGAAAACTACCTTTTCAGTCATATTATTTATAATCCTATATTTTTAAATTTGTTTTAAAGAAAGGATTTCTCAATAATATATCAATTAATAAAATTTATTTCATTGGGATAATTTTGAAATTTAATTCAAATATAACAACTTTTCAAACAATTGAACATTTTCACATTAAACCCCCGCTTTCTCCTCAAAAATACTTGATTAATTTGAAATTATATTTTCCCATTTTTAGTATTTAATTGAGAAAATTTTATTACAAATATAGAATAATAATTATATATAATTTATAATATTCCCATTTTTTTAAAAATGAATAGTGAATGAAGTAAATATAAATTATGATGATTAAGGTAAAAAATGATTTATGGTGGTGGGGTGGGGTTTGAATAAAATAGATAAATGTATTAATGGCCTATTAACATGAAAAAAAATATTTTATGGATATATTTAGACCATTAATAATCTAAATTTAGATAATGGTTCATTTTAGAGCCTTATCTATATGAAAAACATTATAACACTCAATTATTTTGAAAAATACCACGTGTTTTATATCCCCTACATATAAAAGGCATCCCCTATTCAATCATAATCACACATTAAGTCTTATTTTTTCAAGAACTTCCTACCCAAATTAGGTCCCAACATCCCTCCTTTAACAATTTCATTCTTATTTTCAACATAAATCTAATATTGGAAGGCTTTACTACAAATCTATGAGGAATCTCGGAGAATATGTAATTTTAGTCAACAACCATCTTAAATTTACGTATTTCTCCACCTCATACAAATTTTATTATATCATGATGATATAATAACATTATTATAACCAATATAGTAGTAATTGTATTATAAAAATTTGATTTACTACTCCACTTCCATAATATGGGTAACAAAAGCATTTTTGTGTGTGTGGTGGACTACTACCTCACGAGCTGATGTCATTTTGTTTTTACAGTACTGACACTCAGGTTGGTTATTATGATAGATATAAAGTATATATATGATATTTATAACATATTTAAACATATTCAGTCACTATATCATATATATATACACATACATATACACTAAAATCTAATATACATACTCTAATTTTAATCATGGGCACGATGGACAGCCACCTCACGAAGTGATGTGATTCAACTTTCACTAACACTTCACATGGAAGGTGATAAGGATTATTTCAATGATTATTTATCATATAAATGACTTAATTATGTTCTTAATTTAATATTTTTAATTTTTGAATGGTAAAAATATATCATTTAATTTTTTTCCTTCTCACACATGTAATGATGGTAACATCGTTCTTGTGCGCATGGACAACCTCCATTATGTAGCGATGTGACTATATTTTTATCAAAAAACAACCTGGATGACATATATAAGTATTAATATGTTATATATGACATAAATAACTTTTTAAAAATGTAATATATTATTTAACTCATTTCTATAATGATATGTGAAAAATGAAAATGTTCCTGATCTATATGCATGTCGAACCATCTTCAATATTGTAACAGACTTCTTTTTCATAATAGTCATTCATAATTGTTTTTAGAAGTAATATTGATGTAAAAATAGGATAATTATATCCTGATTATTATTTTGAAGATGATGAACTTATATAATATGTGCAAGAAATAGAACATTCCTAATAACACACACATAAGAAACCATGTATATTAACTCATGAAACAATGAAAATAATGAATGAGTATTAATGAATGTGTAATAAAGGATACAAAAGGATCATATATGATATTATAAATATTTATATGATTATATAATATGTTAATCAAATTTTTAAAACCATTATACAGGTGGTTAAATCAAGTTCAATCAAAAGGAAACACACATTAGTACAAAATGTTTCTATCATTTTAGTATTTTCACTAATATTATTCATCACAATGGTGAAAAAATTCATTTTTATTTATTTTCACATCATTTATATAAAAAAATAATGTCAAAAATTTATTTTTATTTCTTTATGCCATTAGCTATATTGATTGATATGAAAAAGACTCATATGCGGCTTCATTATGTTTCTTGTATAATAACTGATGTGAAAAATAATGATACACTCTTTAACATGTTAGTTAATATATAAAATATGCGATAAAAAATATTTATGACATCGTTTATTTTATAATTCATTTAGTAACTAAAATTTAATTGTTTTTAACATCATTTATTCATAACAGAAATAAAAATGTATATTTTTAACATTGGTTATAATATAACAGAAGTTTTATACCACTTTAAATTTTATGATTATTTAATATAAATCATTTATCTTTTACTCAATGTCATGATATAGGGCGTGTTTCCCTCACAAGGAAACCCTATCACTCTTTTCATCAATCTAGTGTACTCAAATATTGAATTTTTATCTTTATAATTCCTTAGGTTATATCAGCCTCATCGTTGTACGTTTGATCTTCTTAACTCTTAGGAATTCCTCACACAACAATACTCTCATTCGGTAGTTCAACGGTTCAGAAGCCGCAACCACTGTTTTTTATTCCATATACTCAAATATCACATTAACATCTTCATAATACCTTATATTTCTTCAACCTTATTATTGAAAGTTCGAATATATACCTTCTTGTCTCAAATCTTACATAACTATCTTTATATACCTTTGATATATTTTTGATTTATGTGAATTTTTTTAGATTTAATAATATCTTAATGATATATTATTTCCATTAAATGGAAAAACCATTGAACTGAATTTTTTCATAGATGTTTATACCACAAAAAATTTTAATTTCTACATTGAATATCATAATGTTTCTTTTTTGGATGATGTTTGTGAATCATTTATTATTGATGAATAAAATTCAATGTATATGAATAATTTTTTAAAATTTTTATAAACATAATAGTTACTTAGTAATCATAAAATTTAATATTTATGTATCTTTAAATTTCATATAGTTCTATATAAAATATTATATAAGTTTTTAATATTCAAATTAACTATTTTCTTATGATGTGTGCATATTCTTACTTGAAATATCATATATTAAATATAATTTATGAATGTGATGAGGTAATATCACAATAATGTGGTTGGTATTGGTCAAAAACAATAAGAAATGTTAATTTATTCCCTTTATATATCTTTTTTTGTATTCTGATACATATATGATCGATTTTTACTCTATTTTGACTAATTGAACAATTTAGTACAAATAATCATATAGATTGGTTTACTGGTCATCCCCATTCGTACATTATGTTAAATTAATTATTAAATTTAGGGTCTTATTCCACTTCATAGTTATATATTTTCTATGTTATATTTTCATGGAATTACATATGAATCAGAAAGTATTCACCCAGAAGAAATTTTTCTACCCATTTATTTTTACTTTTATTTTATTAAAACAAGTTGATTGAAATATTTTAAATGTGGGTTATTAGTGTCTTAAATTAAAATAAAACATGTTTCGTAGATTAAATAGTATGTAATATTCTACTCAGAATGTATGTAATAAAATAGACATGAATAATATTTAATATTAATTACATATATATATATATATCTTTGTGTACCGCATTACAATTTCTTTATTTTTTTGTTTGAAAACTATTAAATGATTATATTATAGTATGAATTAATTATTAAAATTTTAATTTTTTTATTATTCAAGATAAATAATATGCTATAAATTTATATAGTAATGATTATAATCCAAATGGAAAATCAGAACCTGATTTGGATTCTAGTGAATAATATTCAATTTCTTGTTTTATATATTTTAATTAAGAACAAAATGAAAATTGAGATAATGGTTAATCAATATATTACTTTAATTAATTTATTTTTTTGATTTTCCATTCATATTTAATCTCATATTCTATTATTTTATAGAATTTAGATTTATTGTTTCCAAATATGCTTATATATTTTTTTAAATTTCAAAACATTGTTACTTTCATATTATGGATTCTTGAACTAAATATAATCATTGTATACCTAGAATAATGTATTCTACTCCATTATTTTAGTTCCATAATGGGATCAATATCTTTATATTATGATCCTATTTGAATTTTTAATTAAATGATTGTATCTTGATAATGAACTACTTGGGTGTTAGTTAATTCCCTAAATACTGAATTAAATGATGATATTTCAAAGAAGTTATATATACACATGAAGAACGTATTCCCAACTAGATCCAAGGTTAAAAAAATCATGGATAATAAATGGATTGGATATAATTTATAACCTTAATATAGATGTCTGTGTTACAAAAGATAAATGAAATTTAACCATTTTTCAAGAAATGTATTGTAATATCTATAAAGAGAAGTCAATTTCTATTGAATACTCTAAAAACATGATAATAATTATATCGTTTTTAATATTTCACTCTTTTATGGATTTCATTTATTTTTTCTTTTCCATTTAGACTCTCTCCTACAATCTAATGACAAAAATTCACATTATTTTCTATTTGATTGTTGCACGATCATTCAAATTAACAATCAATTTCATCATCGATGTTATTAATTTTTTTAAAAATATATTATTATTTGAAATCATAGAAACATTTTATAATTGAGATATTATTCATGTGAATATCCATGATTATCATTGAAATATTCTATTATTTCCTCCTCTTACTCTCCTTTATCACCACTATATTCTTTTTATTGCAAATTTAATTTTGAAATTTGTTATAGATAATAATGAATAGAAAAAGGATTAAAACCAAACGAATCTATAGTGAGATCAATGATCATTTTTTTGTCATGGTTTTAATCCAAGCTATAGCCCTTTTATTTTTCATTTTAAAAGGGCATTAAATTTTGATTATATAGTTAAAGATGTTTCAGAATATGATAATTATGATCAAATTGAAGCAATGAAACATGATATTGAGGTAGAGGTACTTTTGAAGGAACCATTAATTTAGCATCTATATGGTGTTTTTGAAAAAACATTGTATCCTAATAGTAAATTATTTATGATTATATCAATGGTGTAATGATATATTAACTTTATGGAGGAACATGTTGGAGTGATAAGTGTTTTACAACGTTTCTATAATTATTGAACGATATATTTACTATAGGCAATGATCTTCCAAATTCAAATTCTGAAACAAATAAAATTTTAATCCCAATGATATTGGGGTAAATAAAATTACCTGTCAACATCAATAAACGTGTTCTATATAAGAAGGATTATGAATTTCATTTAGGGTGTCCAAAATGTTGGATGTCATGTTAAAAACTAAATGGAAAATCACATTCTGATATAGTAGTTATATAGAAAAATGCCAAAGAATTTTGGTATCTTCATATAACTACTTGTTTGAAATGTTTATTTTCAAAGTTTCATGATAAAAAAAGGTTAATATGGAATGTAGATGAGAATATATGTGATGGAAAATAATGGAATCCATCTGATTTTCCCCAATGGTTGAAATTTGATCACCATTTTCCCACATTCTAAAATGAAGATAAAAATCTCATACAAGGAATTTTAATGAAAGTAATGAATACAAACTGAATCCTTAGTATAAGAAATAGTTCAAGGAATATTTTATTGGTAATTTATAACATATATATGAATTTTTTATGATTTGAAAATAAGTCATGTTGAGTTTATTGAACTCTTGAAAATATATCCTAGAAGTGATATTGTCGTTTTCTTGTCCTTATTAATTGATGATTTTATAAATTTATGGAAGGAATTTGATAGGGTGTATTATTCTTAGAAAATTTAGTATTTTCAACCTGATTAAATGATTTTGTTTACTCTAAATGGCTTCCTAGCATATGAAAATTTGTCTTGATATTGTGTTACGTGGAATAAATATTTTCTCAATTGTTAACAACATATATAATATTATCAATTGAATCATGAGGTAAAAATATTATACATGGGATATCAAATGTTTGTTTCTCCGTATCAATATTATAGATGTTATAAAAAGGCAATAAATGGTTCACATGAATTTGATATTGCTTCAAAACCATTAGCACATACATTTATTTTTAGAGGGTTGAAAACATTGATGTGAAATTTTGAAAGAACAAAAAAATAAGTTAATCATTTAAATATTTGTATGAAATAATAAATAGTTTTTGAGTTACAATATTTGATATATAATGAGGTCTAAAATAACATTGATCTCATTCACATATAGAAGCATATCTTTGAAAACATGATTGAAACATTTTTAGATATTATTGGAATGAATAAACCTGGGTTTATGGGAATATTTGACAAAACATTAATAGGAATATGTTTGGAGTTAGCACCCACTCCAGATGGAAGGTGTAAATTCATGCCTCTTCTAGTCAAATATTATCCAAGAGGGATAATAATAATAATTTTTTGGTTTCTTCATGATATCAAAATGCCATAGAGTTATTATTTAAATTATAAAAATGTATTTAATGGATTTGAAGTTGAAGGGTGTGAAATATCGTGATTGTAACATGATTACTCAATAGAACCATCCAATTTCATTTCATGGAATATTGGCCACCCATGTTTGAATGAATATCATGAAGGTCTTTTATTTTTTCAATTTATATTATAATAATTTGATTAATCTAATTTTTTTAATAAATTTGAAAACATAGTGGTTTTTATACACTGTCATTTGGTAATGTATTTTCCTTCAACATTTTGTGATATCATGGTTTATTTAATGGGTTATATGGTGTGAGGAATAAAACATTGATAACCTATATATCCACATTGGATCTATCTTTTGAAATATATAAGAACATATTGAAGGTATATGTTTAGATTCTATATCAAACTGAATCATCCAATGTTTAAAAGTATATTTATGAGGTGTTTGTCATGTTTTTTACAATCTACATGTCTGTAACAGAGAACATTGGTTTTCCAACATCTCCACTTGAACATGTTAATGATGGAGAAAAGTCAATCTATGGATTTAAATTAAAACCATTAATAGGTGAACAGATAAAGGTGTAACATTTATAAATCTTTAAAAAGACAAATCATTTTCATCCCAAGGTAATGTTTTATATTAAAATATTGGGAAAATCTCATCAAAAGAAAAATGATACGTTGGTTTTCAATTAGCATAACAGAAAACTTTGTCACAAGGTTTATAGAGACTATGACTGGTACATTAGATGGATTGGAAACATTGAGATGGGGTTTATGGGGAAAATGTATAGATTTGAAAACATTTTTCATGTGTGAAATTAATGGATCTAAATATCATAAGAATGATTGGGTCAGTATAAGTTATGTTATAAATAGTAGTGTATTGTTGTTCACAGAAACAATTTATTTTTTGAGTGGTAAATAAGGAATCCCAATATATATTCTTACTTTATATTATTGAGTTATTGATGAAATATGGGTGCTTTATTATATTATATTTAATGTTTTAGTGTTAAACTACAAATGGTTTATTGGTTAAAAAAATCATACATAATGAATTTAGAATGAAACAAGATAAACTGAATAAAATGAAATACACAGCTAATCAATTTACCATGAAAAAACATGGGATAAAAATTTATATGTTCCTGATCAATCCTATTAGTTGTGGTCTACTGTTTTATGTGAAAAATTTATATTTTTGTGATAATAAACATAACGAAGATGCTGATTTATATGAAAAACCTACTCTCATGGAAAAATTAATAGATAATATTTATGAGAACGTCGAAGTCATGGTTTGTGTTATACATAATAATATGGAGGAATAAATTTTGGAAAAAAATCCTTTAGTAAATTCATCATATTATAAGAAACATATGTTTATTTCTTGATTACTTTTTAAGATTTGATAAAATTTTAAATATATCAATTATATATTAATTATTAAAAAATTTATTATAACTAATAAGTTATTTTTTTGTTTATATTAGTTTATTAATTTCTAGTTTTACATGTTTACCCATAAATAACATATATATTAATTTGTTTTGTTGAAAATATGTTATTTTAGATTAAATATGCTAAATACAAAATCTATTATATTATTGTTTAATGAAAAAAATTGTGAAAAAAATGATTTATTAGGATAAATCATTTTTTCTATTTACACATCATTTCTAGATATTTTCAATCATTAATGTCATTTAATTTGTCATTAATATTGTTATAATTTTTTTAATGTATAATAAATATGACTAAAAATGTGTTAAGTTTAGTTTCATTTACTTTTTCTTATACTGATTCATTTTTCATTTATATTTGTTTATGATAGTTGGATTTGATTATCTGGGTACTAATTGCTTGTTGCTATGATTTTGAGGCTAATGACTGATCAATTATCAAATCCACTACATAATTACTGAGATGACTATACCCATACCTCTTGGGAGTAATGAAAAAAATGCCCTTATTAATGATCCTCCTCATACATCATTACAAGGTAGATCTAATTTCATTGGGAAAAAGTGTTCTAGGGTTGGTAAAAGTGTAACCACACATTTAAAAAACTTTTCACATTACCATAGTAAGGACCAATGAATAGTAGATTACATTGACAATAATTCTATTCCAAGTGGTATAAATTCCAAAAATAATCATGATTTTTTAGAAGTGCAGGGTAAAATAAAAGTTTTAATTTTGTTTTATGATTGAGTAAGTGTTGAAAAAATGACAATATCATACTAGTGGGAGACCATTTTAGAAATAATTTTTTTTATAAATTTACTTATCATTACAAGGTCCTAGTAATATATGTTTTCTGAAAAATTATTAGTTGGCATATTATATACCTGACTCTAGAGGAGGTAGGAAGAAATTTTAATCGCTGGATCTTATGAAATAGAGGGATTTTAAATCACCCCACCCATAAAATTTAGTTCATGGGGATAGGAAACTACCTAATCCATGTGATATATTTTCATTTCTTGATGAAGTAACATGGATTAAATTTGTATAATGTAGATGATGATAAGCATTTTTGGAAACTGTAATTATATATTTTATATGTTTTTTTTATATTAATGAGAATATTAATGATTTCACTATTAATAACTCTTAATTTATATAAATCAAGGATCTTTTATCAGGATATCCAATCTAGAAACATATACATTTACACGTGATCTTGGGGAGGGTTATGTTATAGGAATAAAAAATGACGAATGAATAAAATAAAAATAGAGAGATCAACCATTTTTTTATAGACGTTTCCCCTCCCCACACCGCTTGAAATGAAAAATAAAAGAGGGAATAGATGAGAAAAACAATACGTTATGGAAGAGTAAAAGGTTGTAGTTGATAAGATTATAATATTTTTATAGTATTTATTTATTTTTGTTAAATCATATATATAACATTTTTGTTTCATTAGATATTTTTTAAATATTCGATACAGGATTCCCTTGAGGTTAAGAGAACACATAATGTCCATATAGATTGGTGTAGGATTAATATGTTTTCTATATAAATAAAAAATCCTGAACACTTGGGTCATGTACAAGGATACCTGAAATGTGTTTCAGAAAAATGAATATCCTTTTTCAAAATCATCTTTAATGGATGATGTTTATAAAAAAATATAATCATTTCAATATGAAGATAATGATACTAATGTGACGATTGATGGTTGGATCATAACATTGTTTTAGTAAATGTTTGAAAACATGAAACAATAGCTTCAAACTACTGATTCTACTCATCCACCTTTTCTTGCAAATACCAGTCCCCAACATATCCTACACATGTATCTCCAACTAAAGAAAAAACTCCTTTATTTCCTACCCCTGCAACCTTCCTCCAAATCATCCCTGGTATTTTGATAAATTTTTTTATGATCCCAAATAAATTTTTCATATTGTATGAAAATTTATATCATATATACCATACATCATCAACCTATACATATATATTATCATAACATAACTATTTATTATAATATAAATCAATAATAAATAATAAAATGTCCTATAAATTTGGTGGGTACAGTTTGATTATGAATTATTCATTTTCTTTTTTTTCCATCATGGGTTGTTTGACATATTACCGTAGATTTATATGAATATTTTATCTTTTATTTAAATTTTCTATTGAATTAGTTTATCATTTTGATGATGAGATATTAATTTAATTTTTTAACGAAATAATTTATTGCTAATGAAATATTATATAGAAAAAAATAGATAAAATGTTTCTAAATACAGATACAATTTCTACTAGTATCGATATTTTTTTACCTTATTCATATTTATTATTAGAAATATATGATATTTAAATTGAATTTAGTGTTTGTGGGTGGGAAATGAATATTTAGATTTTTAAAAGTGATGTCATCGTGCTTTTAGGTGGGGATCAGTTGGAAAGAAACATGATGAATTTTTTTTCCATGTATGTTGATTAACTAAATTCTTCCATCCATTTAATATAATGAAATTTTGTAATTTTTTTTGTTAGGTATCTTTATAACTTTTTTACATAACATATCAAGACATATTTATATTGATTTATTGAACCACAGTTGATTTCACCTATTGCGAGGCCAATGAATGATGCTAAAAAAGTAGTGTATATTGCTAAAATATTTCATTAGAATGAAATTAATTCCATGTTGGAAGTTTATTGATCATAATGTGAATACAACATATTTCTTACCAAGTGTTACATATCTCTTTATATAAAAATAAATCACATTAAAATTTTGTACATATAATTTTCTATTAGATGTTGGTTGTTTGTTTCATGGGAGAAGACATTGTGTTGACTATGCCATGTCTATGGTGAAGAGAGAGAACATTTCCCTAATATATTGAACACATAAGTTTGAGTATTTTATTTTCTTTATAATATAATGATTTAATTGTATTACAAATTACAATCAAATAATTCATGGAATCTATTTAGATAGGGTAAAATAAATAAGATATACAAGATCAAATTTAATAAACTAATTTTCATTTTTATTTACAATAACTACATTTTAGATATATTACTTAAAATTGATATATTTATTTAAAAAATACTTTTAAAAAATATTTTCATTATTATTAAGTATTATAAAATGTTAGTATTAGGTGTTAAGATTTATGAATGAAATTATTTCCACTATGATAGTTATGAAGAACCAAAGGGATTGATTTATGTAAACACACTACCTTAATATTTCATTTGTTTTATTCAAAATAAAATATAAATGCATCCATTATAATTTTTAGTTTTTTATGACCCTATACCATATAGTAAATAGGATTTAATAAACATAAAAATTGAATGGTAAGATTATATTACATTTTGGATTGATTTTTATTTAATTTGGACTATATATTATATATTTGAATATTCAAATTGTATGTGTATTGTTGTTTTTGTACTATATTTTTGTTGTTTATGTTTGGTTTTACCAATTTTTTTTTTATAAAATTAATGATTTTTTTTAAATTGGTTACATAATAAAAAACTTAAAAAACTAGAGATAATTTATTTTTCATGTGGGTTACGATATATCCAACAAGAAATATCAATCGTGTCAGATCTTCTACGTCGAATATGAAATAACTGACATTAAAATCGATGAAAAATAATTATTTACTATGTCTATTTTTTAACAGATGTTAAAATATTAATAACAATATCACATGAAATAAAATTTCATATTAACCATTGTTATAAAAAATAAAATAATAGATGTTAGAACCATTTTTTGAAGTTGCGATAAGGTAAGGTATTTCATCTAAACTTCATTTTATTGAGGCATAATGCAATGTTGTGCACCGTGTTTCTTTTATATGGTGTATATACTACCCCTTGAACCTTAATATGATGATTAATCAATAATACATCATATTTTAAGTTTCAATTTTAATTATTTCACCCAAATGTATTTTACATATGAGTTCCCAAGTTGTAAGGGATTTTAGAACTCAATGTCCTCTCATTAGGTGTGAATTTAACTTCATTCCTTATTTCATGTTCAGATTATATGTGTATTGATCTTGAATTATCATATATTGTACTTAAATATTTTAATTTGTATTTTGAGTTTATACTCAAAATCAATCCATTAATTCAATCTCACATCAACATTAGGAATCCTTTTATGGTTTTATTTCAAAACCAATTTTTAATCAATATTTTTTATTCCTAAATATCAGTGGAAGAAAAATAAAATACCATTTCATAATAAAAAAGGAAATTTTATTCTCCTTTGGTTATTCATGATATTTTTTCCAAATAGTACGATTTTTTCTATATTGTTACTTAAAATTTTATAAAAAATGCTTTTAAGAATATCCAGCTTCATTTGAATATTAAGTCGAATATATGATTTCTTCAAAAATTGTGTTCTCTAAAAAAAATTAAAATTTATTATTCATTTCAAAATTATTTTTCAATGTAATTTTCAACCATTATTTCCATGAACAGTTTTCAATATAAACATATGGCTTTATAAATGAAATACCCATTTTTCTTGTATTGATAATATAAAAAGAATAGTCTTGTTTTTTCAGAATAATAAAAAATATTACATCATTAAAGTGAAAAAGGAATGTTATTTTCAAATTTTATGACATGTATGAATTTAAACACCATCATGACCATCATTTCATTGAAGTTTACAAGTCATGTTTACATTTTTATTTTTATACAAAAAATTTTTAAATGTGATTTTCAATGAAAATGAATTTGGAAATATTTTTCAAAATGAAATTGATATTTACCTAAATAATGTTTTGAAAGATATTATTATTATTATATTAATCAATTAAAAAACCCTTTACTTATACTGCAAATTGAATATTTTATACTGATACAAACATTATTATCCCCCTCGATGGTTTATGATCATCTTGACCAAGGATAATATTGTCAATCACTTCCCTATTTAATTTATAAAGTCATTAAACTCCCATTTAACTATTCACATTCCTATGACCTTTTAACACTAAATATTTATAATATTTATCATGGATTTTTTACTTATAAACCTATAAATCCTCTATATATATGGTTTACTACAATGAACATTAATTTATATTTGTGGAAATTTTGATAAATTAATATTCTTTACTCAATATAGATACATGATGATAAGACATGTTATTTCTGAATTAAATAAATTATCAGATATATGAAAAATGATTTGGAATGGTATTTCTCAAGTGGGTATCAATTTTAGATATCCCCTCAATGCATCAATAGTCTCATGAGATGAATTAGTTGGTGATATTATGTTATGTGGGACATCACATAGTATATTTTAAAGTATATTATGAATGGTATTGATGGTAAAGAAATTGTGTACCTAGGAAACACGCCCACCAATAATTAATCATCACCTTCATCCAGAATTGATATATTACTATCTAGGGTATTTTCACTATGATATTTTATCTAGATAAATTTCATTATCAATTATTTATTAAACGAAATGTTATTTCACTTAATTACCTTTCTATATTTATTATTCATTATGTATTCATGCAGATGTGTTATTTAAATTTAATTCTGTGTTTATTTATTCACTTTTATAATTTTTTAATATTATTTATTCATGATAGGTAGCGATTCACTCAACCACTGCTATGAATTTGATGTTATAGATATTTTTTTCTTTTCTTAGAGATTCTATGAATATTACTGTGATTGATATACAAGAATATTCTAGAGAGATTAATCATATTTTAAAAAAATTGTAATTTGTGTATTGAAATGTAATATAGGAATTAGGTATCTATCATGTTCACAAAGACTATAAATCTATTTTGTTCTTTAGGAATCAATTCCTTGTATCTTATGCCATGTAAATGTACTATGAAACTATATTCATGCTACTCGGGTTAGATTTTCTACTATAATAATGTATTTAAAGAGTTATTTAATGTTAATTGTGGGTTTTATTAAAGGTTTATCCACATTTGGGTCATGAAATAAATTGAAGATTGGTTTTTTTAACCCATGGAGATTATAATGAAACATGTTTCTTTGGGGAGATGATTTTGTTTTCACAATTTTATATGGATAATGTTAATGCCTATTTGGATGGATTTAAATGTTTTCTAAAAGGGTATGATCTAATGAGATATCTAATTAAGGAAACAAATTATTTAAAAAATTGGTATAAATGGCTCAACAACATCATAAAAATGTTTTTTATGATTTTTTACACATTAATAGGTTTCTTATGCGTATAAAACTATTAATTTTTATCATATTCTTATTATTCCCATTGTGGATTGTAACAGACATTGGGAATGTTTGGAATTTTTTGTAAATATTATGAAACCTATAGCAGATAATTTTTTTTGTTTCTTGAGAGGGTATAAGAGGTGAGGTGGGAGCTATTTTAACATGATTTATAATAAATATATTTGATTATTGGGTTTTCACCTCAATTATTCATGTCATAGAAAGTCCATTTTAAATATATAGATGATTTGATGAGAGAATTACCTTATGTATTGTAGTGTTATAACTATGGATAGTTCATTGGAAAATCCATACCTATTATAACTAAATGGGATAATAATTTGTTTGATAAAACAAATTTGGTGTCCGATAGTGTAAGAGATATCATGATTTCTATTCTTATATTTTATTGTAGGAATACTAGGAGACAACATGATCTGTAGTGGCTATTAATGTTCGTTGTCTCTAATTTAGGGTTTTTAAATTGACCCTTGGATGATTACCATGATTCGTAGAACCTAAATTAGGATGATTTGGGGGATATCATTTGTTACTTATTTACATCACCTACATATGCATTTTAAATAATAAATATGTTCTTCTTTAACCATCATTGAATGTTTGTAATGTGGGGGTGCTTAATGGGGGGTTTTTCAATTTTATGGTTTGGGTTTTCTTGAAGAATAGATCGATAATATGATTTCAAACTAATGTTTGTAAATGTAAATGGTTTATTTATTTCATTTATATATTTTTGGGAATTGGATTACAAGGAGTATATTTATGAAAATTAATGTTCCTGAAATGTTTTTAATGAGGTTGTAAAGTGATTTTGTTTGTTTCTCATTGAAATGAAGTCCCCCTTTCAATGGAATAAATTTTTCCATTAATTTTCTATTCACCCATGGTTTATTTAAAATGATTTATGTTTGATAATGGGATTTTTCCTAGTTTATAGCTTTCTTTAATAAAACATGTGATAAAATATATTTAATTTAGGTTATTCTAAATAACATGTATTGGGTTTATAATTAAATCTACTATTTGTTGAAAGGTGAGTAGAGACGAATTGAGTTTGATTATTCTCACCCCTATATTAAATTCATGTTTCTCAATTTGTGGTAATCTATATACCTCTCACTATATAATGTATCTATTGGAAAAAATAGATACATATAGTAACTTTATAGGTTGTAGCTATTTTATTTTATTTAGTTTATATTATTAGATGGACCCTATATTCCATCTTTACTTACTGTTTTAGTTATTGGAAATGTTCATGGTTAATGATTTACAAAGTTTAAATAGAAGGGGTTCTAACTATGGTCGGTGTTAGAGGGTGACAAGATGGATTTTTTATATATTATTGATCATATATTTTATTAATATTTTTTAGTTTATTTAACAATGATTAATTTTATTTGGAAAAAACATCTAACTTATGGATGGTTCATGACAGAATGTATGAAAATTCCATAGTCATTTAAATATTATTTACCTAAGTTAACTCATCCTCAATGATTCATTTTGATTCTTATGATTATTTTTATAAGATAGATGGATTAAGGATGACTCTCAAGTACGTGGAGAGTTTGGTCCGGGACTAGTTTCGATGACATTCTATAGTGATTTGTTACATCATTGGACTGAGGAAATTAATATTGTTCCACACAAATAACTCTAATAAAGGTATGATGGTTCACTATATATTATATTTAAGGTAATATGGTTTAAAAAAAATTATTTTGGGAGGTTTTTGTAACACTCCAATATTTTATATGCACTAGATTTGAAATAAAACATGATGTATTATATAGTTTTTTTTGGAAAAAAACATAGTGGATTAGAACCAAGATATAGTAATTCATTATAACCATGTTTTTAATTTGTAATATAATACTAATAATAACCCCACTAGGAAAAAATACTTATATTTATTATTTATAGAGATTATATTTTTATTAACCCATAATAAATATGTAATAAATTTTAAGTGAACTAATTTTACACTAAAAAGTATATTTTCTTTAATTTTTTTATTATTTCCCATGAAAATTAAAAAAAATCTATGAAAAAAATATAATTTTTCAGAGTAAATTAATATGAGATTTGTAATACATATTTCAATTTTATCATTGAGTGATTTTCTATGACTTTTCAAATAAGATATATTTTTCAATGATAAAGAAAAGTTCTTATTTCTATAAATACATTCATTTATATTAAAAATTCATAATTATGTTTTGATTTTTATTATCATGTAACATAAATATTTTTTAAAAAAAGAATTTTAATTAATTACATAATAATATAAATTATAATTTTTTTTATAGAATATTATTTTGGGGATTAAAATATATTCTTTTAAAAATATTGATGTGTATAATATATTTTTAATAAATGTGATTATTCTTTATTTAATATTAGTTTTAATAGAATTTATGTATCATATATTTTATAAAAATTTTGAAATTCATTTTCTATTTTTACATGGAATGTAATATTTTCAAATTATTTTTTCTACTTACAAATTCATTTTTTTAAAATGGGTTCTCATTATAGGTTTCATGATTATTAAAAATTAAATTCTGCCACTTATTGAAATTGAATATCATAAAATGGGTGTCTTATTTGTAATCATAATAATTGATATTATATTATATTCCCTAGATAATCATTTCATAGTGAAAGGTAAAAAAAATAACAAAAATATTATCATGGTTAAGGTGAAAATGGGTTTTACAAGGGGGTGTTAATATAAGAGATAAGGGTATGAATACCACACAAACGTGTATAAATTTTATTAGATAAATATATTTCAACCATATAATATTATACCATATAAAACCTATCCATTTTATGCCGCTCTCTTAATAATTTGGCCGTAAATCGTTGAAATATTTTAGGAAATTTCATGTCTGTCCCTCCCCTCACATATAAATGGGAACCTCTTATCCTTCCATATTCTAAAAATTTTGGACTTATATTTTATAAATTAACATTTCTATAAAATTTATAAAATGATTCAATTTATCCTTGAGGTTATGGTATTATATTAAGACCTATCCTTCAAGGATTAAGGTGTAATCCAATAAATATATCTTCAAAAAAAGGTATATATATTAACCATCTTCTTTAAATTTATTTTCATCACTTACTTTTGTTAAACATGTTGTATAAAAAAACTTTGATTAATAGAATATAATAAATATACTAACATATTATTATAAATATTTCCAAGCAATTAACAACCTCTTCTAAATTATATGGGTGATGATATTAACCCTTTTCATACTTATGGACTACTAAATGCACATAGTCATTCGATTAATTTTAAATAACCATAATTCATGGTTGGTTATGATGAAAGATTTAATTACTATATTCAATATTAATTTTATAGTAATGATTTTAAATGTTTAATTAACATTTACCATTATTTAATTCTACACATTAACAAATTTCAATGTCATCCACACACACATATGGACTATCATCTCCACATTGTGATGGATATAATTTTCACCAATAATTCATATGAATGGGTATAATTATGTCTTTAATGATATATAAGAAATTAATATAATTATTATTATTTAATAGATTACTTATCCAAGATTTAATAGTATGGACCACAACTGTTATACCAAAATATACATGAAAAAAAGTAGTTAACACCTGATGTGATGATGACAATGAAAGAGTATTATTGAACATGTGGCAATATGTTATAATAAATACATGTATGTTATTATATGTATGATTACAGTTATGTTATATAAATATAAATAAAAAAATATACTATAGTTTAGAGTTATTACTATGAAATTCATACATAAGGTAAGAGTTTTGTGTTACAATTTCAATTTATAGGGATTGTTTATCTGTATATTTTTTTACGATGAAATTGTATAATAAATTGCCATATTGCCTTTTCTATTTTATTAATATCTAGTTTTTAAATATATTTCATGATTTCCTTACATTTTTATCTCTTTAAGTGTCAAAGATATGAAATGGTTATTTTTAATGAAAACACATATATTTTTTCTCTCCATTTGAGAATATTTTCTTCCACCTCCACTTTATCATAAAATATATTTCTATAATTTTTCACTATTATATGAAGAATAAATAAATTCACTTAAATCTCTATTTTAAATTAAATACCATTTTGAACAATTTAATCTTTTTATGTCCTTCCAAATATTGTACATTTGAATATTTAGTGAAACTACGAAAGTAATTTTTGTTTTAATGAACTCAAAAATAATGAATTCCTTATCCACTGTGGATACTCTTTTACATTATTAATTCAATATAAATAACCTTGGTTACATTCAACGAAAATGGTTCCCTTTTTATTTTTGAAACATTTATATTTAAAAAAAATTAAAAGCAATTTTTTTATTCCTTAAAAAATATTGTGGCCTTTTAGTGGTATTTTTCATATTTAATAACACCCTTTGTTGTTTATTTTCCATTACAATAGATACATTACAATTCTACCAAATTTATTCATTATTTTGATGTTTTATGTTTATGATAATGAAAATTTTAAGAATATTATTTTCATTCCATGTCATAATCATTGATGTAATGATAATTTATTATGATTTAATGTTAAAAATCTAAATTTATTATGACTATTTTATAATTTTTTTCATTATAAACCAAGAACTGATTGTTAAATTATAAACCATGAATGGATGGGACCATTATAGGACTCCAATGCATTTTTAATGGTGTTGTACTTGAGAAACTATCAATAGATGATAATGTTATTAAATATATAATATGTGATAAAGTTACATTGATGTAAGTTAATCCTAAGAGAATGTTGTAAATGGAATTTATTCATATTCATAAAGGTATTTTTTCATAATGATAGTATTAGATGTGAAAATTGACAAATGAATTGAATTTATTTTATTATTTTAATTCCAATAACATATATATTTTGTTCTGATTTGTCCACAAAGACCATGATAGATTATTGATGATCCCACACTCATATGTATTATGTATTTTGAAGAAAAAACCATATGTCATGATTCATGATTGAATATATTTTACTGATTTTGAAGTATTATTATAAATTATGATCATGTTATTATACCATTATTTTTATATCAATCTGACTTATGATCATTGATCGATATCCATTATGTTTAACCTTAGAATTATCTCACACTCTATCTTATATATCAATTCCCATTGTTTATGAAGAAAGGATTTAAGTGTTATATATCTAGGAAGGGTTATAGTTTTTGAGAAACTAAGGGGAATTGATTTATATCTATTACGTTACAATAGTTTTTGTATGAAATAATTTTTTTATTAAATATTTATCTTTAAGTAATTATATTTCATCAATTCCTATCTTTACATGCAACAATACATTAAGAAGAACAATATAACAATATTAAAAAATACATTTTTTCATTATCTCTATGTCATTGAATTTGAGGATATTAATAATAGTAACTAAATTATGATAAATATATGGTATAAACAATTATTAAAATAAATAATCATTTATAAAATAATTAATTTTTTTTGAAAATAAAATTAATTATTTTTCAAAATAATTTTTTTATGTCCATAATGTTTATTATATTATAAAATTAAATTAATCATTATAGGTTTATAATTTTAATAAATATTTTAAATTATAAATTTTATTAAATATTAAACCTGAATTTTTCTTGGTATATGATTAGAATAAATCATGTTTTAAGCTCACAATTATTTTTATAAAAATCATTTTTCAGTGCGTTATGTAAAAAAAATTAAATTATCTGTATTCCATTAATAGGTATTTTATTAGTTAATATTTATTAAATAATTATATTCATGAGTTTAATATTTATAAATTAAGAACCTTTTATTTTCGGTGAATATGAATTAAAACATTGCAATTAATTATCAAATTGGTGAAGGGTAAATTGGTTTAATCTTGATTTACAATAAATGATAAGGCCATAATTACTCATCCTAGATATTATTAGATTAATGGAATTTAACTCTAAACACATTAGGTTTTATTTTGAGTTTTTTAATCGACACATCTCAATTAAAATTATTTAAATATTATTAAAATCCACGAGTGTAACAAAATGTAACACTCCATGTTTTAAATGTACATTATGTATCCACATAAAGAAAATTTAAGTCATGAATGGATCTAAGAGTTTATATTGACAATAATAAATTTAGTTTAATGAAATATATTTTATTTTAAATTTTTAGTAATTATATAATGACCTCAACTTATTATGTTACAACAATGGAGTATTTCATCCTTTATTTAAAACAAATGACAAATGATATAGAAAATATTAAAAGAGATATATGCAGAATGAGGTAATGTTACCGATTAATTTTATATATCTATAAGTAATAATAGTGTGGTTTTAAATAATTATAATATAATTCACACATTTTATTGATGTAATTAATGTAAAAATTAGTTAATAGTGTCAAAATTGAAAAAATGTGGTTTTTTAAAATAAAATTTTGTTATATTATATATAATTCAAATAAATCATGAAATAAGATGATGTGGATTTTATATGGTCTAAAATTTAGAAAATTACAAATTAATATATAATTTTCCACATTAAATGTGAAAAATAAAACCCATTACTATTGTAAATGTTGTTACTATGGTTGAAATTAAAAATGATTAACTAATGGTTGATAAAAATTATAAGATTTAAAATTTAAAAAGATTGCATAAATTATTTTTAAAGGTATTAAATCCATATATTATCATATATTAAAACCATTCCAATTTTATGGAATATTTATATAAAATTAACTTATTATAATTTCATATTTCTATAAATTCCAAAAGTTTCACTCACCAAAATAATACTAGGTCACCTCCCCCCACACTTATATACACAACAGTAATCCTTATACCTCTACCAAAATCTGTTAATTTATCTTATATACTTACCTTTATACATTTTATATTTTATGGTGATCTCAGAATACCAACCCAATGACCGTTTTGTGGAGGACTAAAGGAGTCATTTCAAATAAGAGATAATTACTATAACCAATCACATTCTTTTCAACACTTTTTACCTCATCCAAATATATAGTTTGTGTCATAAAATAATAAATTCAATGTACCACATATTCTATAATTTTAGTATGATTATAAAAACTCAATTACACAACCACTTTCTCATCATACGAGAAGTCAATGTAACCCCCATGTGTATGTATGGCTTACTATCTCCACAATGCAAAAAAAATCCATTTTTCATCACCGTATTTCAAGGATGGGTATTATAATGGTCTTACGATTTAAAAATGATATTTATGAAATAATTATACTTATGTAATTATAATATCACATCTACCTAATTATCATACAATTCTGCAGGAAATGATAACATTATTTATGCATAAGTGTGGACTACCACCTCCATGATGCAATATCATTCATTTTTTATTTATATTTTATTAAGATGATAATGATGGATAAAATGATAAATTTATATTATATTTATGATATAATAATTACAGTTTAATGTTTTACTAATATTTATATGTCTTTTATCCCATCCATTTAAAATGGAAATTAGTTTCTATCTGTACGCACAACCTACTGTCTTCATTAAAAATGTAGTTCTATGTTTATATATAATTTTTTTGTATAAATATAATTTTTTTATAATTAATATATAATACATTTAAAACATTATTAAAATATATCCATGATATAAATACCAAGACCATAGCTAATGAACTAGAATATACTTGTAAAATGAAGAAGATATCACCCAAAATGATGATTTAAACAAAGAAGGTTTATCAAATTGGTGATAAAAGGTTATAAGTAAAAAATATTTGGTGTCATATATATTTTTATGGTTATGTTATAGACTTTTAAGTAATCTATATTTATTATAATGGGGGATTTAATTCATACAAGGGATTTCAATCCTATGTTAAGGGATTCTAATCTCACTTTTATTTTTGTTGGACACATGCCTTATATACAACTTCCTTCTATTAAGTACTGTTTATACAGAAGATGATTTTATTTTATGATTTTTATCATAAAAATTAATGGGATATAAATATAAATATATGGGGTTTCCTTTCTGTGGGATTACATATAAAAATATACCAAAGTGGTTGGGTTTATGTTACAATCTCTTTTTCTATCCCAATTGTTTTATAGTAAAGTCATGACGGTGAACTATTATGATATACTTCTGAATTAAATTATGAATTTTACTCTTCATTGATTATTTATATAAAATAAAATTTCATTTTTATTTTCCTCATCATATGTACTATTGGTACTGAAAATATGATTATAAGGGTAATCGAATTCATTTCAAACTTGGATAAAAAACTCATATCCTTTCATATCCATATTTTCAATAAATTAATAAAATAAAGTTATTATTTTCATCAACTGATATTTTTGTTGAATTCAAACAATGTTTTAGTATCTGAAAAATAGTGTTAAAAAAGTATATTGGTAATTTTCAAAAAAGTTACATTTTGTATTTTTAGATAAATGTATATAAGGAATAGTTCATTAACTTATATATAATGAGCTTATTTACCAACCATAATAACAATGTTTTTTAGATTCATTTCAAACATTATAAGTTTATTCTAAGTTAATTTGTTTTCCATTATAAATGATCATTTTTTTAATAAGTGATTTTGATGAAATAAAAAATGTTAATTTTCTTATGAATTGTTTAATGATATTTTTATGACATTTCCATTCATCAATGAAATGACTTTGATGTTGCTTATATTTTATTAGGGATATAATCCAAGGTTACCATCATAATTAATTCATTGGATTGTTTTCGTTTATAATGGAATTATTATTTTTAAATCCATTTCTTTTACATATGTAATTATACATTCGAATGTTTATGAAACCAATTTCATTTCCTATGATTTGATATGATGTGTGGTTTATGATCATTTTTAAATAAAATATATTATTTTCATTATGCTATTAGTGGGACATATATATTCAAAAATTAATTGGTTATATATTTATTTCTCATGAAATAAATAGGACTAGAATGGAGAGTTCAACCTATTCAGTAAGGGACTTTTTCTATTATGATAGTAATGTGAGTGAACCTTTACTTCAATAATAGTGTGGGGAGTGAGAATATTCAATAATGATAGTCTATTATAAAGATCCTTGACTACTATGTAAATTATTTACTATTCTTGTTTGTATGATATAATTCAATGTATTTTCCAATGTTATTTTTCATTGATTTTAAAATTTGTTTCCTTTTTGATTCATTTCTTAGAAATAATATCATTTGTTCATATAGGTATGATTATGATATATGATATTAAGTGCATGGTTTTATAATTTCAAGATCATTATATCATACTCTCTTTTCTCAATATATGCATAAAACATAATTAAATTCTCATTTTTTTAAATGTAATGATCATCATATATCACCCTTCCGTATGATTCTTTTCCAAATGTTATGAAAAAATTTATTATGTATGATATGTCTAAGATGGTTTCTAGTTTTGAAAAAATAAGTGGGAGATGTTGTAGATATTTTATGATGCAGTTTTTTATGTGTCTATGTTTCCAATAATAATAATCCTTAATGATTATTGTGTGGATCAAAATGTTATTAAATGAATACTTATATATTAATATGTGATGTCTATTTATGAAAAGTTTGTGTCTCTATAGTTTAGGCATCCATGTTTTTGATGCCACTAAATTTTATTGTTTCTATAATTGATCACATTTATATTAAAATTATATTTCCACTATTATGATGCAATTTTTATTTATAAAATAATTGGGGGATATAAATATGGAATCCAAGTAATGTTTAGTGAATTTTGAAAAATAGAATAAAAATTATTTGTAAGAATACATTTGAAAGTATTAAATTTTAAAAAAACCATATCATATTGCATGATATAGTTTATGTTTTTTCCTATAAATACACCCATGTTTGGATACTACAAGGGGTTTTTGATTAGACATAGAATTATGTAGGTGAAATAACTTTGAAAATAGATAGTAATGTATATTATAACCATCATATCAGTGACAATCAGATTATCCCTTATACATACTTGGTTTTACACTATTAAGGGATACTAATTAGTTAACTCAAATTATTATTGTTTTGAATTATGAAATATTTGGACAGATAAATACCATTGATAACTGAGGTTTACCCTATGGTTTCATTGATTTAACAGAGGGTATCATGATTAAGAAACCCATGAATTACATTTCGAAGATTATTTGATATCACACTTTGAATATTATTTTTCATACCATGATATATGGTTTCAGTAAATGGATTAAAATTTAATAATCCTTGTTAATGATTAATTTTATTTATAATTAAATGATTTCCTTCTTAAAAATTGAATTTTATGTGATTTGGAATTAATTTTTTTATACATCGAAAATATTCTCATGCCATGATTCATGATGAATGTATAAATTTAAAACGAATTTTACAATATACTATTGTGTTCTTATTGAGGAAACATCCACCATATTTTAGTGGGAATTTTGATCAATTTATTTTAAGGAAATGGATTAATATAATTTAAAAGATATTTATCATTAACTAGTAATTAGATCATAAAATTTTTATATTATCTATTTGTCATTTGGATATTGAAGCAAATCAACGATGGAATATGATCAAGAAATTTAATCAATGAGAAGAAATTAACCCCATAGAATGGGATGTGTTTAGAAGATTATTATTTCAATAAATAATTTACCTATATTATTCATATGAAGATATAGAATGAATTATTTGAGAAAAATAAGAATGATGATGAATCTCTTGTTACCTATGAAGAATGTTTTACAATGCTTTCATGATATTCATTGGGTATTATAATTGAATATAAATGTAATATTTATCCATTCATTGGTTCTTAAAACCGAGTCTCTAAATATACATAGGACCATAGAACACCCAAATGGTGGAGGGTTGAATCACCATTTCAAAATAATCCTTTTTAAGATAAAAATATTGTCCCCATGTTTGTGTGATTTTTTCACATGTATCTAATGTAAATAAGAATCAAAACCAATCACATTTAATAGAACAAACATCAATTTTAATTGGATCGCCACTAAAGGATATTACAATGAGAATACACCGTAAGTTTTTAGTCATACCAAAATCCAATTATCTTTAATACATTTTGAAAACAAAATATCAAATATAGTCACTATATCCCATGCACACAGCCTTTAAAAGATATTACTAACAACAAATACTCTCCATCAGAATACACCCATAGAATACCCCTACTGAATACTTTAGGGGAAGTGTTACTCAGTTTTACAACATGGGTATTAATTTAGTGTATTGTAATTTAAATCCATGTCCCATAATTGCATGATTTTCTAGCTACACTATAGTCATAAATTTATGCACTTGAAAGAATTGACCAAAAAATGGATATTCAAAACCTGGAAGTAGTGAAAATAATCACATGGAAGGGAAAAATTAATTTTTTGTAAAAAATTTAGTATTTTTTCATAAGAGTAATTTCACACAACCTTTTTCTTTCATCAAACCACACCATAATTTTCACTTGGTCTTGATAGACACATATAACGTCATTCGTGCTACTGTTTTTGAATATATGTATTTTCAGTGAAACATGTTCTCATAGTGGAGACAATAAATTTTTATTATAAAATGTTTTTACTTGTATATAGGGGTAGAATAATATTTATTTACATGGAAAACCCTAGACACAAGTTACATATACACTTTCCTCCATGCGTGTAAGCTTGGGATTAATATCTTATTTGGTGCTTCAAATACTTTCACTCAAATTCAACTTTAATGTTCATCTCATACCTTTAAAATATTTCAACATGATGATCTCAAAACACCCCTTGTGTGAAAGTCAATTTTAACATTGTATTTTGAGTATAATAATCTTTTATGACTTTTTCATAGTATGCAAAACATTCTGTCTTGAAAAGCATATTTCACGAAAAAAACTATTTCATGTGATTATTTCATTTTCCATATTTTGATAAGATGATACTAAAACATATATTTTGTTAATTATTTTGATTCACCTAAAAACATTTTTGAAACTTCCTTTCCCAAAAAATATTTCCTCCATTTCCCAAATATTAGACTGAATATTTTGAAGAATAATGTGAAAGGACACTACATTCAATTTTTATGTCAACTTGTAATATAATACAACATTCCTTGCAAACTGTTTCATAAACCTTGTGTGGATTGACTTAAAAACAAAAAAAATTTATCCACATAAATACTTTGTTCTAACAATCTCCCCCTTTTGGTTTTTTGGCAATCCTTAAATAAATTCTATAAATCACAAGCCGTTACCAAAACCATAATATTGAGTGAAAATTTCTCCAAAACTCGTTTTCTATGTGAGTAAATATCAATGAAAAAAAAGACAAGACTGAATTGGGTCATCATGTTGTGGAATGATTTATGATTCCCATACAATGCTCTTTGAAATAGGAATTGTTTCATCATAACACCTAATTGTCACCATGTCACCAAAGCATTGAATGGTTTGTCCAAAACCTTCAAGCAGTAAACCATTGAAGACAATTGAATTTATTTATTCTCCCCCTAGAAATAAACCTAAAGTCTTGAATCACTTCCATAAATAGAACCCCAAAGATCATATCTCTCTCATAAACCATCATCACTTCAAAAAATAGATTAAATCATTTAACACACATGGGGATATGAGAACAACCAAAACCTCCCAATTCATTGGATGGTGGCTGAACACCAAGGATCAAATGATTTTTCTCAAACACATTTCATGATAATAGCTTAATAAAAAATTTAACCATGTGTTCTTCAGTCCAAACATACTCCATTTTAATCAGACATCATTCCACTTTTTTCTTTGATGAAGTAATATCTGATCTCAAAATGGTTTTTATTAGTATGCCAAACCAGATTCTCTAGAATGTCGATCATGCCCTTATTTTCATAGTGATTCACCATTGGGTGTTTCACATCATCACCAATATCAGCTAGTTGTCACTTTACCCACAATAGATGAGTTTCAATATTTTTATAATTGATATACTCTACTTCACCCATGCAATAAAAATGGATTTCATATTTCTTTCATGACAATCCCACACATTTTTTTCATATGGATAATAGTCCACAACTTGTGTACATTTGATCCCCCATATATTCATAAATGTTAGCATTGTAAAAGTGATAATATGTGGTTATCTCTTTATAAAAAAAGAGGAAGAATAAATGATTATACATTGAATATACCTCATGATTTATTTAACTACTACCAAACTCTCTTCCTTCATATTACATTAAATTCAAGCTATTAGAAATATCTCATAGATTATATATCTCTATTTTTCAATCATATATAATAAGAATCCAATGATTCCCTTATAAAGGGTGAGATCTATAGATATCTTATATTCATGCATTCAACATTTTCTTCCAACCATAATCCGAATTGACACATTTTTATAGTGATGAATATTGAATTTATTTATAAGATCCCTTTAAATATTACAATAGAGAAATTAATGAGTAATCCCTATTTTTAATAAACTCTATCACCATGAAGTATTTGAGTTCACTAGTTAAGATATTTTTAATTTATATTTCATATTATTAGAAAATTATTCTAATGATCCCTTAAGAATTATTTCAAATATAATATCATCTATGTACAAATTAATGAAAAAATTTTATTCATTGGAAATCATCACATAGAGATTAATATTGAAACATCATATTTGGAATTGAATGATCATCATATATGCATCCAGTAGAAAGTACCACGCACATTGTTTCTACATTATACCACTGATTTCCTTCTTTAATCTACAAATCATTGGTTTAACATTTCCAATCAAAAATTCCACCAATTGTTTAATTTATACTTATTATTCCATAACTTCATTTATGAATTTTGTTTTGAAATCCATGTGACCAAATTTTTTCATCTTTTAAAATCCATTGTAAGGAAAATCATGACTGAAAATTGTCTATCTTTTTGAGAAATAGTTTTATAAACATAAATTTGTTCAATTTGTGAATAAAATTTAAAAACTATGTGTTCCTTGTTTCTGACCACATTTATATGGTCATCAATTATTTTTCAATATCCATATTTTTAATCACATTTTTATTTTAAGGTATCATAACAATATCCCATTTTTAGTTCCTGTCAATATGATCATGTTACTCATTCATGGCATTTTACCCTGATTCATCCTTTGTTGCTTCATCAAATGAAGTTAGTTCCACAAATGATAAGAAGGTGTAAAGAGAATAATTCCGCATTCTCATTTTTTATGTGGGTGCGGTCCAATCTTCAATGATGTTTGATTGGTCAATTTATTATCTTCTATTTCACTATATTGGTTTAGATGTAGTTTCTTCAGCCATGGTTTACCCCTTAGATTCTTTTTCTGAATCATCATTATTTTGGGACCCTAGAATTTTTTGTGCACCTTTTTATAATTCTATATTTAATTCTGTTCCATGTACAATTTCTTCTTCATATTCTATCATATATGTGTGTGAGATCCTTGAGTAATTTTTTGTTTTATATTAAATGATATTAACAACACTAATTTCCAGAGTTATTATATTTTGATTATTAAAAACCACGAAGGCCTTTATATTCATTGAATATCTTGGGAATATTTTCTCATCTATAGCATCACCATACTTGACTTTATTTTATTATTTGTTTTTCATGAAACATGTACATCTGAATATGAGAAATTAATTCAGATATGGATTCCATCCATACCACAACTCATATGGTGTATTGGTTTCTCCCAAAAAATACATATGCTATTTTGATTGTTCACTGCTATTTGAAGAACCTCCTTATATTAATGAAGAGAGATACAAATCTTAATCATCATAATTCAATCTATATTGTTCACCTATCAATTTATACGTTCACAAAAATCCATTTTTATGTCGGGTTCTCACTGTAACCACCTCAATCATTATCTCATGTTCTTCCAGTTAATTTTTAAATTCAATGGATTCATTTCCCCACTATTGTCTGGTTATATAAATTTGATTTTGAAACCAATATCATTCTCATCAATTTAAAAACAACTCTTCATACAATCAATAACTTGTTGTTTTTTGTGTATAATTGTTAAACTATCCATTATGTTATAATAATGAATAAAAATAATGAAGTACCTCTCTGCATATGTCCTAACCAAATTAATTAGACTAAACATATTTATCAAGAGAATATCAAGAATATTTGATTCCCTTTTCATGTTGGTAATATATGAACTGAAAACAAATATTCCTCTGAAGAAAGCATCACATTTGTTTTCTCTTTCACACTTCATATTGGGGATATCAATTAATATATTCAAAATAGATATTTTTCCATTATTTTTTTATAAATGAAACCCAACATCTAGTTCCAATTTTTTTTATTCTTCAATAGATATGTGACAAATGTTCTCATTAGAATCAACCTAGTATAAATTGTCATATGTTCAACATACATTCATAATAGAGTTCCATGCCTTTATTTTCACAATGAATCCCATTTTATGCAATATCACTATCATTCATGATTCATAGAGATGAATCATACTTTATAGGTTGAAACTAAAAACTTCCACATAGAGAACTATAATTTTTATAAGGACTTCATTATTCAGTTCTATACTTCTCAATATTATTATCATTAAATCGCCATCATTGCCGAACCTCTCTGTTCAATTATTTCGTCTATTAACATTCAATAAAAAACCACCATTTCCCTTTATAGGGGATCATAATATACATTTAATAATCTTGTTGCTACTATTATTTTTTACATCATCAACTATTTATGCATGGTTGGATTTATCTATTTTATTCATTTTCTTCAATGAAATACTTGGTTGAGTTTAGGTAGAAATGGAATTTCCAATATATATTCTATATACATTGGTTTATCATACCCAAAATTTTATTCTAGAGTAGAATACCTTTTTACAAGAGTAACTTTTCTTGGTAGGTGGGTATTGAATTTTATCTGAGTTTTGTATGAAAAATTACAGCCATTCAATTGTTTTAAAGGAATAGATTTATGTCCATATTTAGAATAATGAAAAATACATCCATAAGATTTTTTTATTCAATAAAATTAAGGACACCATTTCATTCTACTTTTTGACTTCTAATATCATCCCTATTCAGATAGATTCTTGTATCTTCACAATGGGACATGAAATGGACCAGAAATACAAAGAATTGACATTTTATTTGAGTAAATGTCTTCTCAATTCCATTCAACATCATGTATCATTATTTTCTATGATTATTTGACAAGACATATTCTATGAATTTTTTAGGACAATTTTCATCTTTCTTTGATATTTAATTTGATTCTTTTTTGATAGGACATCAGGGGAACTTGTGATATGTCCAACTTTTTCATTCCCTTTATTTTGAATCATCTTGTTTCTTGCCTTTGATGTTTCAGCATCACAACTAATTAAATGGTTTCCCATACATATGGATATTTTATTATTCAATGCATTCTTAACTTATTCATAACCAATATTAGCTCATTATAATTTCTCTTTATTTGAAAATATTAGAAACTGTAATTTTTTCTTTGTTTTATATGAATTTTATTCAATTTCTTGTTTCATTATTAGTGTAACAAATTCCTCTTCATGAACATTAATTTTCCTAGCATTCTCATCTAGTATGAATGTATGGAAATTGATGACCTTTTCATTTGTAAGAACCCAGATCATCTTTTCAGGTACATTTTCCTTTTTCTGGAGTTTTTTGAGAAAAATGGATTTTATGGAAATTTCAGAAGTACACGTCGTTTACTTTCTGAGTACACGCCGTGTACTCTGATCCGGCTCGAAGCCATGCGCTGGCCATGTCCGGCCACACACACGGTGTGTATGGGTGACGTGGAGGCCATTTTTGGTGGTGTACGGAAAGGATCCAGTACATGCTGTGTACTCTAAAAGTACATGTCATGTACTTTCTTTTTTTTTCATTAAATGGACCGGGGTCGCGCCAAACCCCCAAATACGTCTTCTTCTATAGTTTTCGACTGTCCGAGAGCGTCCGTACGACCGAATCTTCTCAGAGATTCCGCCTCTCCGTCCGTTCTCCGATTCGAGCATGGTCGATTGCGTTGGAATCGCAGCGGTGAGTTCTTCCTTCTGCTTGAGCCTTGTTTCTGTATTACTCCTTGTTTTCAAGTTATCGTGGGATGAAAATTTTGTGAATTTTCTCAGATCTACGTTGTTATAAGGGGAATATCTTGTCGAGTTTCACGTATATCGATCTACTAGGATCGAGGTAGGTGGTTTGTTCCTTTCTCTAGAAAGTTGATGAGTATTATGTGCAAATTCCACCAATACCCGTGAATGGGGTATTGCATGTTTCCTATTTTCCCCTAGTTGGTTTCCTGATTTGCTTGATTTCTTTAGTAGAGGTTATTGCTTGTGATTATAGTATTTTGTTTGTGCTCAGTTTTCTTTCCATGCTTGTTCTGCCTGCTTGGCATTTATCCAGTTTCCATTCCTAGTTGTAGGATTGTGGACTGTTGCCTTGTTTTGCTGTAGAGCCTTAGTTGATAGCCAAGTAGTGTTTGAGGTTTACTCGGACGATGTACACATGCGCTGAGCATGTTTTACCTTTCACTCAGGACTGTGAGAACCTAGAGTAGTAGTCCAAAGGGAGAATTGACGGAAGGGCTTCTCTAGAGTGTCTTTTAATTACGATGCGAGACCAAGGGGCGAATTGATGGAAGGGATTCTCCAAAGTGTCTTTTAATTATGACATGGGCCACATGGGGAATTAACTTTGAGTTCTTCCATAGAGATCCTTTATCACAACACGAGACTATAGGGGGAATTGACGGTGAGTGCTTCCCCAGAGAGTCTACTTAATCACGTAGCTGAACCAGAGGGGTGAGACTGTGTGTGCCTCCCAAAGTGTTGATAGTACATAGAGGTTGAACCATAGGGGTTAGACTGTGAGGGCTACCTAGAGGGTTAACTATTTTTATTCTTGTTGCTTGTTGCTTACTTGTGTGCTCTACTTGTTAGAACTGTGGTTTGTAGCTGTTTGTTCTTTCTGTTTACTACATCTTGTTTTAGTACTTCCCTGTATTCATTGACTGTTAGGAACAAATCATTGGGTGATTGCCTACTGGGATTCTATCTCACACCATGTTTGGGCTATGCTTTTGGGCCCAAGAAGACTTTATTTCTGTAGGTATAGACAAGGGCAAGCGCCCTTCTACTTTAGGATATTGATTGCACCAGGAGCTGGGGAGCATGGGACCGAGCCTTGGATCGCAATGCTGAAGAGCTTTCATTGTTTTCTTTTGAACTTGGTTTCAGTTGTATTTCATCACATTGTTGTGTTTGTTGTTTTCCTTAGATACTTGTACCTACTGCATCATTTTTATCATTGTTATATATCTACATTGCTTCTGGTGTCATGTTTCTGTTTTCATGCATGTTGGTTGCTCCTTCCACTGTTTATTGTGGTTTTCTTACCTCGTATACCATACCGAATGAGGGCATAGTTTCCCCAATAACTCACCAAGGCCCTTGCTACTAGTCGCCAACCTCTGGCATTCGGGGAAACACGCTTGAGGTCATGTGGCGAACCGGGTACGGGGCACCAGTGGAGGGGCACCAGACTCAGGACGTTACAAAGTGGTATCAGAGGAGTTATTTTCTCTTGATTTACTTTTTGGAGACCTTATCCAGGGATAGGACAGATTCGGTACTTGGCATTAATCTATGCTCGGGATTAGCTAACCCATGTACAAGGAAAATCCATACAACCTCGTTAATTGCAGTTTTCTGGTTTTGAGATTTTATGGTTGGTATGTTTTCACCTAGAGTGATTCGTATGACTTGTGCGGTTATTGTTTCGATATTTTGGTTTTATTTCTGTCACAACCCAATGAGATGAGGGTATTCCATCTCGTGCATCATATAGGAACTTTTAGAAATCACATGTCATGCATTCTTTCCATGCCATCTAGGGTGCATTAACGATTGCATGCTGTCGTGATAGGCTCTGTGTAGATTATGCATGCTGTTGTGATAGATGCTTGATAGATTCTCTATGGTTATGTTAGAAAACTATTTGTTTTGTTCCTTACTTAAAAAATTAAATGAATTCCAAATTTTGGTTCTTGAGGTGTTATGGGCCATCACATATCATAATTTGGCACCTTTTCCCTTGTTTTAGTGTTTCTGGAATTCGGCGCAGTTTCTGAGCTACTGCCCAAAAAAACCTAGAATACACGGCGTGTACTTTTAGATACACGCCGTGTAGTTTTTAGGCTGTGTCACTGACCATGTGGGAAGAACATGGTGTCTTGGGAGTAACTTTGGGAACACGCTGTGTACTAGTGGTACACGCCATGTGAGTTCAGAGATGTGTACCCGACCGTGTCACTAACAACATGGGTCGGGGAAGCTCGGGTAGACCACGCCATGTCCGTAGGGAACATGCTGTGTAGTCTTGTTCAGGTGCCCGACCGTTTCATGAACAACACGGGCCAACGTGACCTTCTTTTCCACACGCCGTGTTTGTTCTGAGCACGCCGTGTATGGTCTAGCCATGTAGACGGCCGTGTACTCAAAAACACGGACCACCAAAGCCTCGTCTAGTGCATGCCGTGTTTTGTTCAAACATGCCATGTAGTCTCGGGTTGAGTCGGACTGTGTGGGTTAGCCATGTAAGGAGACTCGGGAAGGGGAATATTTTTCAAGTACACGCCATATGTGGGGGTCAAAACGCCGTGTAGTTTGTAGTGTACACAACTTGTAGGGTAGGAGTACATGCCCATGTCACTGTTTTAAGAAGACACGTCATATAGTTATATACATGCCGTGTAGTTGTGTTTTACAATCTTGTCTGTTTTTCTTCCACTGTTCCCATTTTTTACTCTTGTGTTCTCTGTCCTTGTTTTCCTGATCTAAGGCGTGCTTTTGATCTTTCAGAGCTATGCCTCCGAGACGTCCTCCGGACGTACGTTTGTCGTCAGGCAGTGATCAGATCCCCGACAAGGCTGATTATGGACTTCCTGTCGATCCCCCAGCCGAGCCAGCCATGGCACCAGTTGTTGTACCAGTTGCGGGCACCGATGCATAGTTAAGGGAAGGTTTCATGAGGATGATTCAGGCCTTCCAGGGAGCACCTCCTCCTACCTCGTCTATGGAAGACTTGACGTGGGTCTTTCAGCAGCAGCATCCTCCCACGTTCTCGAGGGAGGGAGGACCTCAGGCTGCAGAGTCATGGCTGGAAGCCATGCTGACTATATTCGAGCATCTAGAGATTCCTCTAGAGAGGCGGGTTAAGCTCGCCACCTACATGCTCCGAGACTCCGCCAAGAGGTGGTGGGACGTGATCTCATTGGCGGGTCAGCAGCAGGCAATGACTTGGGAGGAGTTACAGCATGTGTTCTACGACTACTTCTACCCGGAGACCCTGAGGGCTGACCGATCCGGAGAGTTCATGAGCTTAGAGCAGGGTACTCTTTCTGTCATGGAGTATTCCACTCTTTTCATCTAGCTGCAGCATTTTACACACCATCGGGATGGAATTGGGGTGTTTTTGGCGAGGAAGTATGAGGATGGACTCAGGCGGGAGATTCGATCACAGGTGAACATCTTCCAACTGACTTCCATTACTTCCATCGTAAACCAGGAACTGATTGAGGAGTGTAATATGAGAGACTCTGGAGCTGTGAGTCAGGGCAGTTCTGCTTCCAGATCTAGCTTTCCTTCAGATGACAGCAAGAAGCGCCGTAGGGAGCCTATGCACGGTGATTCGAGGAAGCAAGACGCATCATCTGGCAGCCAGGTGACATGCTACCAGTGTGGTTGGACATGTCACACGAGTCCGCAGTGCCAGAGAGACCCCGTGGAGTGCCGATCTTGCAGCAAGATGGGTCACCTTCAGCGTTTCTGCTAGGTTTTCTCACCAGAAGCAGGTGACTGGGGTTCTTCCATGACTCCTGGTTCAGGAGCAGCCCCACCAATCTCTCACCAGTCAGGGAACTGGAGTTCTTCCAACCGTTCGGGCCGAGGAGGAGGTCGAGGCCGTCACGGTCAGCCACCAGTCCCTCAGCTCCAGCAGGGAGGTTCAGCTCAGAGTGGTCATCCAGGTGCGTAGGGCTGCGACACGGGCCAGTCTTTCACCATGGAGAAGACTTATCATGATCAGGATCCCGACCCTTCTACTATTCGAGGTACGATTTTAGTAGCCTTAGTTTTATCATCATCCCTTTTCGATACTGGTGCTATGGATAGATTTATCTCTGTTGCTGTTGTGGAGAGCCTTGGACTCTGCATCTTTTCTTATGTAGACTCGTTGACACTCGAAACAACTTTGGGAATGTGTACATCTAGTGTACGGAAATGTAAAAAGTTCCCTCTCGAGGTTGCAAGGTATCGCTTCTTATGGGATCTCTATGTCATAGAGATGACAGGCTATGATGTCATCCTTGGCATGGATTGGTTCATTCCCATCTGGGCAGTCGTCGACTGCTATCGCCACAGAGTCTGTTTCATTCCACCAGAGGGTGAATCTTTCCTTCATAGAGGCGAATGTGACATTTGGGATAGTCGAGAGCGACTCAAGAATCTTGGGCTAGGAGGAGTGACGACCCAGATTGCTAATCTTTATATGAATGATCAGGGGACTCCACAGTTTGACTTTCCTCTAGTGGTGGATCGCTTCCGGGATATATTTCCGGAGGACTTTTCAGGTTTGCCTCCAGAGCATGAGGTATAATTTTATATTGATCTCATGCTAGGAGCGGTATCTGTGTCCATTACTCCCTATATGATGGACACACCTGAGTTGCAGGAGCTAAATAGGCAGTTGGAGGAGCTACAGGCTAAGGGTTTCATCCGACCCAGTACTTCTCCTTGGGGTTCGCCTGTCCTATTTGAAAAGAAGGCAGACAGTACCCTTTGACTTTGTGTGGATTATCAGAAGCTGAACCAGTTGACAGTCAAGAACTGATATTCTTTTCCATGTATTGATGACCTTTCCAATCATCTTCGAGGAGCCCGGGTGTTCTCGAAGATTGACTTGAGGTCCCGTTATCATCATATGCGCGTTAGACCATCAGATATACCTCTGACAGACTTCAAGAGCAGGTACAGTCTTTACGAGTATACAGTCATGCATTTCGGACTCATGAACGCACCTGTAGTTTTCATGGCACTAATGAACCGAGTGTTCCATCCTTACTTGGATTCCTTCGTCGTGGTCTTCTTGGATGATATCTTGGTGTACTCTCACACTCGAAATGACCATTCCACACATCTTGAGATCATTCTGAGTAGACTGAGAGAGCATCAGCATTAGGCTAAACTCTCGAAGTTCCACTTCTGGATGGATCAGATTCACTTCTTGGGTCACGTCATCTCAGAGGCAGGAGTAACTGTGGACCCAGAGAAAGTGAGAGTTGTAGTTTCCTGGGAGCAGCCGAAGAACGTTTTTGAGGTATGGAGCTTCCTAGGGCAGTCTGAATACTACAGAAGCTTCATTCGGGAAATTTCACGATTAGCAGCACCCATGACAGGTCTGAACAAGAAGGTGGTGAAGTAATTATGGTCAGATTATTGTGATTCAGCCTTTCAGGAGCTGAAAGGGAGGTTGACGTCAGCACCTATACTAGTCTTTCCAGAGCCAGGCAAGAGCTTCACTATTTACTGTGATGCTTCGGGTATCGGGCTGGGAGCTGTGCTTATGTAGGGAGATGGAGTCGTTGCGTATAGGTCTCGAAATTTGAGGCCACATGAGAGGAAATACCCTACGAACAATCTGGAGTTGGTAGCTGTTGTTCATGCCTTGCGTTGTTGGAGACACTATCTTCTGGGAGAGCACTTTGTGGTCTTCACTGACCACAAGAGTCTCAAGTATATCTTCAATCAGCATGACCTAAATATGAGGCAGTGTAGGTGGGTTGAGTATCTATCATCTTTTGACTTCGAGCTTGCCTATACTCCGGGAAAGGGCAACGCCGTGGAAGATGCGTTGAGAAGGATAACTCAGATTTACGCAGTTCATGAGGCTAGTAGTGAGTGGCAGCTGATGGATATGTTCTCTCAGATGCATCTAGAGGTGCACGACAGATGGGGACATACTTTTTTATCTTCTGTAGCCGTTACCTCCACGCTACTTGATCGGGTACGGATAAGGTAGCTATCAGACTCGGAAGGATTAGTCCTACAGGAGAGTGTGTTAGGAGAGGACCCTCTTCCTAGATGAACAGTGGGGGAGGATGAGTTCTTTCATTTCCAAGGACGCGTATGGGTGCCAGCTGACATACGCGAGGAGCTGATGTGGGATTTCCATTCCTCTATTTGGGAAGTTCATCCTGGCGTCACCAAGATGTATCCGGAACTTAATCACCAATACTGGTGGCCAGGTATGAAGAAGGATGTTGCTGGTTTTGTCAGGAGATGTTCTACTTGTCAGCAGGTGAAAGCAGAGCATGAGCGACCAACAGGACTCTTACATCAGTTTCCCATTCCGGAGTGGAAGTGGAACGATGTTGTGATGGACTTCGTGACTAGGTTGTCAAGGTCACCGCGAGGGAACGATGTTGTTTGGGTTGTCGTCCACAGACTTACAAAGGTTGCTCACTTCTTTCCGATCAAGGAGACCATTAGTGTCGATGATCTGGGACGAATTTACATTAGAGAGATTGTGCGTCTGCATGGAGTTCCGTGCTCTATTGTTTCAGAAAGAGATGCGCGCTTTACCTCTCGGTTCTGGCAGGGACTTCAGAAGGCCTTGGGTACATAGGTACTTTTGAGTACAACATACCATCCCCAGACCAGTCCGTGCACACAATCCAGGTGCTATAGGATATGCTCTGAGCATGCATTCTTGACTTTGGCGGGTCTTGGGAGAAGCATATCCCTCTGGTGGAGTTCGCATACAACAACAGTTTCCAGGAGACCATTCAGATGGTTCCATACGAGGCTTTATACGGTAGGCCATGCCGATCACCCTTATGCTGGCTGGAGGCAAGAGAGGCAGCATTGTTGGGACCTCGACTTGTTCAGGAGACTTTAGAGCTGATAGAGCTGATTTGGAAGAGGGTGGCTACAACATAGTCTCGGTAGAAGTCTTATGCTGATCTGCGGAGACGACCTCTGGAGTTCGAGGTCGGTGATCAGGTTTACCTACGTGTCACACCAAGGTTGGGACACAAAAATATTCGGAGACAGGGTAAGCTTTCACCGCGGTACGTCAGACCGTTTGAGGTCTTGGATAGAGTGGGGCCGGTCGCCTATCGGTTGCAGCTGCCTCAGAGGTACTGGGCCATGCACGATGTCTTCCACGTCTCTCATCTCCAACGTTACTTTTCAGACTTGTCTCACGTCTTTTAACTTGAGGAAGATGAGCTTGAAGCAGATGCATTGTTCGAGGAACATCCTATCCGGATTGTCGATCGCAGTACAAAGGTTCTCCGCGGGCGGTCTGTTCCTATGGTACGAGTGCTATGGCAGCACAGGTGAGTACATGACGAGACCTGGGAGAGGGAGGCCGATGTACGATCACAGTGGCCAGAGCTGTTCGGGGTTTCTTCTTCTCCGACTCATTAAGGAAATTCGGGGATGAATTTATTTAAGGGGGGAAGTTTGTAAGAACCCGGATCTTCTTTTCAGGTACGTTTTCCTTTTTCTGGTGTTTTTTGAGAATAATGAATTTTCTTGAAATTTCAGAAGTACACACCGTGTACTTTATGAGTACACGCCGTGTACTCTGATCCGTCTTGAAGCTCTGTGCTGGCCATGTCCGGGCCACACACACGGTGTGTATGGGTGATGTGGAGGCCATTTTCGGTGGTGTATGGAAAGGACCCAGTACACGCTGTGTACTCTAAAAGTACACGCCATTTACTTTTTTTTCATTAAACGGACCGGGGTCGTGCCTAACCCCCAAATAAGTCTTCTTCTCTAGTTTTTGACTGTCCGAGAGCGTCCGTACGACCGAATATTCTTCGAGCTTCTGCCTCGCCATCTGTTCTCCTATTCGATCAAGGTCGATTGCGTTGGAATCTCAGCGGTGAGTTCTTCCTTCTGCTTGAGCCTTGTTTCTTGATTCTTATTTGTTTTCAAATTATCGTAGGATGAACGTTTTGTGCGTTTTCTCAGATCTACGTCATTCTAAAGGGAATCTGTCATCGAGGTTCATGTATATCGATCTCCTACGATCGAGGTAGGTGGTTTGTGCCTTTCTGTTGAATGTTGATGAGATTTATGTGCAAATTCCACCAATACCTGCGAACGGTGTAACACCCCGAGCTTCCATGATACGCTTCTCATTCAATAATGCAATAGCTTCCATTGTACGCAACTTCGAGTTCTAAAACACCGCGACTAATCAAAGTAGCCATTATGAATAGTAATAACCACATTTTAAAATTATAGAAATTTTATATTTCAAAATGGACTTCATTTTTGGATTCGGAATATCGAAATTATCCTATGTTAAATTTTCGGTATTTTTCTGAGAACTTCGAATTTTTTATGAATAGTGAAAAATACTTAAAAACAACTTTTTAAATCAAAATAATTTATAGTGAAAAATTATACTATTTTGTGGTTTTAAAGTATAATTATAATATATTTTTACCATTTTATCCAATGGTGGTCATTAGAATTAATTTAACATTGAAATCGGACATAAACAAATGCCAATCTTTTGATATAAATTGTTTCTTAGAAACACGCCATTTTTTGTAACAGCGGGAATTAATTATAAAATTAATTAATGAAACTTATATGTTTGGAATTTTGTAAAATAGACAACATTTTTCAATTCGGAATATCAATTATATCTTAGGGTGAAATTTTGGCTTTGTTCTGAAAAACTCCAATTTTTGATGAATAGTGAAACCACTAAGTGGTAGTTAAATAACTGATATTTCATTTAAATGAAATATTACCACTTCTGTGATTTGATTTTCAAAAATCCGACATAAATGGTTGTCATTAAGAAGTAAAATGTGGTTCAATGAGATTAAAATAAATTTTTGGTGAATAGTAACTTTTAAGTTCTTAATCGCGATTAGAGGTAATTAGTGTAGTTTAAGGTACAAATAATGTTTTAATAATATGAGATGAGCATGACACTTGTCCTACTCCTATTGGATGAGTCATGGCCGACCAAGACAACTCATGGGTCAACTTGGGGACCCCATGGAGCCACTTTAGTTGGAAAATGACATTAATATATATTTATTTAATGTTAAAATTAAATTGACACAAACATGAGTTATTTTACTAAAACAGTTTTTAAGTGGGGTTACACAAGTCCAAATTTTGACTATAAATATTAATTAGAAAGATAAAAATATTTCCTACATCATAGTAATTTATTTATAATTTTTAGACATTAAATAAATTAAATTATTTATGACATCATTGTGATGCAGCGATGACCTCATTATTTAACGATTTAAATAAAATGAGAAGATATTGTAAAATCCAATGCTTAAACTTGTCCAAAGCCTATTGGATGAAGAGATTTCGAAACCTTATCACCTTAGCCTCGAATTATATAAGTGTGGGACCTTTATAATCCGAAAAGCATTGTGAAAAAATGTAACATTTCAATCTTTCCAAAAGTGCCCCTCCTCTCCTATTATAAAAGGCCCCCACCTCTCCCACCTCATTTACACTTTCAAGACATTTGGCTCGGCCAACCTCTGCCCAAATACTCTCCCAACTTCCCCCTCTTACTCCTAGAAGCCTCAATTTGGGCAGAAATCTTCCCAAGGAAGCCTTTGTCTCAAATCAAAAAGAGTTACCCGATTTTGAGGTAATGTCTTCTCTAATGTTGTTTTGTTTTATTTTTCTTCTCCAACCCCCTAAACTCTTTTCATTAATTTCTTTTGTAACAACAACAGTATCCTAAATATACTAGGATGTTGTTATAAGAAGTATTCGAGCTACACTTACACACACCTACATCTAATGGTTAAAGAACATACGGTTTCTGTGGATGGCGAATTTCTGCCACACGAAACGATGACTGTTCAACACTCATATAACACCTTCAAAGGTGGCCATTAAGATGTCACTATTTTTATATATGATATATAATATGTTTATGTTTTACTTATGCTTCTGTATTTCTCATTTATGGCATACTTTATGATTTCCATTATGGGTAAAACGCGATAATTTCATTTTAGGAAGTGCGGACTACCGCCCCCTCAAAGTGATTTGAATCGTTAATGCCATATGTGGGATGTATAAAGGATGGAGTAAATGGTATTATACACTATATTATACTGGAATTATATTATACATTTATATCATTATGATTTAGTTCCATTAAATATGAAATTGAAATGAAATTAGCGTTCATGCGTACGTACGGCTTACCGTCTCCATGAACGGTGCATTTCATTTCTTACCTCTAAATGTTACGTAATATTATAAATGAATGTATATACTGGATATATAAGATATATATGACATCAAAATCATGAATATAATTCTGGATATAATGGATATTCTACCACATGAACAACTTGTAATTATAAGAAGTTTATTGTTGACTCAAGTTACCAAAGATCGACAAAACGATCGTTATTAACTTGAATAATTACATAATATTCATAACATTGTAATAAGTGATATAAAAAGGATAATGAAATTGAAAATGGTTCTTAATAAGGTAGATATTAAATCTAGTTTATTATTAAGTAGGTTAAAGAACGGTTGAGTCAAGTCGGACATGAGGTAAGGGAACTTCTTATCCCAATTTCCATTCTTTGGGTTAATCTCTTACTTTCAAATTATGTCATGATACTATTATGTCCTATCTTATATTTATACATTCTTTATGTATACATATAATGAATACACATAATTGATATATTTTATTTAAAAATTTTCTTTTAAGGGATTTCGTCTCAATCTCCATTCATTGAGACATAATTTGATTTATACACAAATTTCTTTTATACGGTGTATAAACCCCTTTGACTTTTACGTTTATTCAAAAGGAATCTTTTTATACGAAGCGTTTTGATAAACGACAAAAGGGAATGTTTTTCTTTCCGTACTTATGCGGCGACAACGACTTCTCCGCCGTCGTGACCATTATTTGAGTTTCGGCTTCCTCTACAAGCCATCATTTTTTTAATGAAAAATAAATACAAAGTTTTAACTTTCTTTTATTTTGGTATTAAGAATGGTTTTGAAAGAATTTTTATTATATCAATGTGTTGTATTTACATCTTGTGATTGAAATGTGGAAATGTTATGTTTCCTTTTTGCATGTTTTATGTGATACGATTATGTTATGATTTATGATATGTTTAAACCTATTCATATGAGGAATGCATTGGAATTAATAAGTGACAGGTGGAGCCCACTATCGCTCCTCGATGCATCGGTAGGTCTCATGAGACAAACTAGTGTCTTGGCACAAGGCCTTGACAAAATCTTATTTGTGGTCTTGGCACGAGGCCTTGGCTACGTGGTTATGATAGTCTGGCATTATGCATTCCATCATTATGAAAGTAGTTATTGATATTGCATGTGATTATTCGACCAGTAGAATATCCATGTGAAGAAGTAAATGGAATTATCTCATTTTACTTTTTCCATATTATGTTGAAGTTCAAGTTTAAAAGGCTTTTGTTTTAGTTATACATTGCCTTAAATGTTAATATTTATTTATGAAAGCTTCCGCTATATTGTTAACCTTACTGAGCATCTGAGCTCACCCCTTTCAATGTTTTAATATTTTTCCAGGATGTGAAGAAGTAATTTATGAGTGACCTGCAGGGGTAGTTAGAAAGGGTTATGATTGTGGACTATGATGACCATGTTATTGTAGTTTTTTACTTTTTGATGTAATGAAAGACTTATGAATGTATCTAGTGTTTCCAAGGCTACTAAACTAATCGGTCTTTCGAGACTTGATCTTTTGTGATCATGCCAATGTTACGAAGTAATGCACCGACTCTGGGTAGCTGGGGTCGTGGCGTTACAGTTGGTATCAGAGGAAGTTTAGTACAAACCTTGGAAGCTAGATTTAGATAAACTCTGATTAGAGCACATAGACCTAAGATGAACTTTGAGGATTAGTATAGAAGAACTTCCTAGAATTTTGGTATTATAGAGATGTTATGAGTTTTCCTAGCAATACATCCCTGTCTGGATACGAGCAGGTAGAGGCGGCTCTGGCACAGATATACCTAGGGGTAAAACCCGAAAACACTGCTTTGAGCTAGACTCGAACGGGAACTGGTGCATGACAACGGGCCTTGCTGCACTCTTGGTTACGACACTCCCGGGGGATATGCTTAGGATAATTATCATTTTATTTACAACCCACTATGAAGGGTTATGAGTATATACTTCCTCAAAGAAAACATTTCTTTTTATGATTATGGATTATATCCATGGAATTATGTATTTTGATTCATAAACTAATCTAGTTTATGCCATTGTTTAGAAATAGCGCCTAGTGGAAGGAATGGAAACCGTATCAATGCACGAACTCCGTGTAGGGATTGCCCTCCTGCTCAAGATAATTATTGTGGATCTGGAGATACAACTGGTGCTGATCAACTTATTACCATACTGGGACAACTCACTCAGGTTATGAATAATAACCTTACCCGTATGGAGCACCCTGATCCACAACGTGGAGGATCAATGTTAGATCGATTCATGAGGCAACAACCACCAACATTCAATGGGAGTACAAATCCTTTAGTAGCCGAGGAATGGATAAATTCCCTAGAGAAAATATTTCAGGCTTTGGGGAGCAGTAAAAGGGAAAAAGTTATCATGGTAGTTTACCGCCTCACTAGAGATGTCGATCAATGGTGGTCACTAATTCAAAACACAAAGGAAGATGATGAATTAAAAAACATGGAATGGCAGGAGTTCAAAGAGCTGTTCTTAGAAAAATACTTTCCTCGAGACCATCGAGCGGATATGGAAAGGCAATTTCTGAGTCTGAGGCAGAAGGAGGATGAGAATGTCGCAAAGTATGAGGCTAACTTTACAAGGTTAGCAAGGTATGCCGCAGATTACATACGTGACCCAAGGAGTATGATTGATCGTTTCTTTGATGGGTTAAAACCATTTCTCCGTCGAGATTTAGTATCACAATCCTTCTCATCATACGAAGATATTGTCTTGTGTGCTATCAAGACAGAAAAGGAATTCTCTAAGTCTTATGACAACAAAGTAAAGCAAGATAAGAAGAGAACGGTGGAACAAGAGACAAATAAAGGGAAAAAGGGAAAGAAGGACTTTCTATTATGTGATAATGGTGGGAAGAATCACCCTGGTACTTGCCTAAAAGGAATGGGAGTTTGTTATAAATGTGGAGAAAAGGGTCACCAGGCTCGTGATTGCAAGGGAAAGTAAGAGGCTGTCAAAGTTGAATGCTACAATTGTAGGGAAATGGGGCATTATGCAAAGGAATATCCTAAGCGTCAAGGAAACTTACCTCAGAAAAGGCCAAGGGATCAAGGCCAATCTTATGCTGTGACTACAGTTGAAGCGGAATAATTAATGTACTGGTGCTTTTGGACTCAAGGATTATATTCTGGTTATAAGAATAATGTTATATATATAAAGATTGTACTGCAGTACTTTTTGATTAAGGTAATATGATTAAGGTAATCATATTTTTAGTATGTGACAATAAGAGAATCTTTTCTTTGTTTGGGGAATCTGATGTTACAATTGATTTTGGAATTTAGAGACCTTTTAGAGAAAGTCTGGACGGAGGAATTTTGGATAACTATAAAGGTTGGGATGGATTAAGTTGATCTTTGAATAGTATTGTTTAAGGTAAAAACATTTCAGAAGATTATTTTTGGAATATTATAATACTATAGTTTTAGGAAAAGGACAACCTGCAGGGTGGGGAATAACCCGTCGCGTCGGACAAAGCTGCAGGAATCGAACCCACAACCATAGTGCGACAAGCCTTTATTTCCTACCACTAGCCTACAGGAAGTCCCTGGTTATTAAAAAATAGTTTTACTAATCTAAATGGTATGTGTTAACATTTTGAACCTTATACAATTAGGATAAATAGAATATTTTTGAGTTCCGTTACCATTTGGTGTAAAAGTTGGGTTTGTGGTAAAAATTTATTAACGAATGAAAGTATACATAACAAGTATGTATATTCCCTTACGTTCTTAGTAAATCTCCTAAATAAATTCCTCAACATTATAAAAGGTAACTTAAAACAAAAATGTTGTCGGTTAACTTTTCCAACTGGGGATTCAATGACCGTTTAACCAATCACAAGTTTGTGATTTTCTTGTGGTTAAACTTTCTCCTAATCCTGTTTTCTATAACTCTCCATCAGACCTTGATGGTTTGTTTCTCCTCCATATCCATATTTTCATATAATCCTAGAATGGGCTATATCGGGTGACCTTTGTACTTATCCTGCTTTCTTTTAATGTTATATATTTATTAACCTTATTTCTGATGTGGGTTTTCCTCAAAGGTATTTTCTCTTTTCGACCTTTTATTTTCAAAGAAAAATTTCAAATTGTGAGGACGCAATTTATTGAAGGAGGGGAGAATGTAACACCCCGAGCTTCCATGATACGCTTCTCATTCAATAATGCAATAGCTTGCATTGTACGCAACTTCGAGTTCTAAAACACCGCGACTAATCAAAGTAGCCGTTATCAATAGTAATAACCACTTTTTAAAATTATAGAAATTTTATATTTCAAAATGGACTTCATTTTTGGATTCGGAATATCGAAATTAGCCTATGTTGAATTTTTGGTATTTTTCTGAGAACTTCGAATTTTTTATGAATAGTGAAAAATACTTAAAAACAACTTTTTAAATCAAAATAATTTATAGTAAAAAATTATACTATTTAGTGGTTTTAAAGTATAATTATAATATATTTTTACCATTTTATCCAATGGTGTTCATTAGAATTAATTTAACATTGAAATCGGACATAAACAAATGCCAATCTTTTGATATAAATTGTTTCTTAGAAACACGCCATTTTTTGTAACAGCGGGAATTAATTATAAAATTAATTAATGCAACTTATATGTTTGGAATTTTTTAAAATAGACATCATTTTTGAATTCGGAATATCAATTATAGCTTAGGGTGAAATTTTGGCTTTGTTCTGAAAAACTTCAATTTTTGATGAATAGTGAAACCACTAAGTGGTAGTTAAATAACTGATTTTTCATTTAAATGAAATATTACCACTTCTATGATTTTATTTTCAAAAATCCGACATACATGTTTGTCATTAAGAAGTAAAATGTGGTTCAATGAGATTAAAATAAATTTTTGGTGAATAGTAACTTTTAAGTTCTTAATCGCGATTAGAGGTAATTAGTGTAGTTTAAGGTACAAATAATGTTTTAATAATATGATATGAGCATGAAACTTGTCCTACTCCTATTGGATGAGTCATGGCCGACCAAGACAACCCATGGGTCAACTTGGGGACCCCATGGAGCAACTTTAGTTGGAAAATGACATTAATATATATTTATTTAATGTTAAAATTAAATTGACACAAAAATGAGTTATTTTACTAAAACAGTTGTTAAGTGGGGTTACACAAGTCCAAATTTTGACTATAAAAATTCATTAGAAAGATAAAAATATTTCCTACATCATAGTATATTTTTTATAATTTTTAGACATTAAATAAATTAAATTATTTATGACATCATTGTGATGCAGCGATGACCTCATTATTTAACGATTTAAATAAAATGAGAAGATAATGCAAAATAGAAGGCTTACACATGTCCAAAGCCTATTGGATGAGGATATTTCGAAACCTTATCACCTTATCCTCGAATTATATAAGTGTGGGACCTTCAGAATCCGAAATGAATTGTGAAATAATGTAACATTTCAATCTTTCCAAAAGTGCCCCTCCTCTCCTCTTATAAAAGGCCCCCACCTCTCCCACCTCATTTACACTTTCAAGACATTTGGCTCGGCCAACCTCTGCCCAAATACTCTCCCAACTTCCCCCTATTACTCCTAGAAGACTCACTTTGGGCAGAACCCTTCCCAAGGAAGCCTTTGGCTCAAATCAAAAAGAGTTACCCGATTTTGAGGTAATGTCTTCTCTAATGTTGTTTTGTTTTATTTTTCTTCTCCAACCCCCTAAACTCTTTTCATTAATTTCTTTTGTAACAAAACCAGTATCCTCAATATACTAGGATGTTATTATAAGAATTATTCGAGCTACACTTACACACACCTACATATAATGGTTAAAGAAGATACGGTTTCTGTGGATGGCGAATTTCTGCCTCACGAAACGATGACTGTTCAACACTCATATAACACCTTCAAAGGTGGCCATTAAGATGTTACTATTTTTATATATGATATATAATATGTTTATGTTTTACTTATTCTTCTGTATTTCTCATTTATGTCATACTATATGATTTCCATTATGGGTAAAACGCGATAATTTCATTTTAGGAAGTGCGGACTACCGCCCCCTCAAAGTGATTTGAATCGTTAATGCCATATGTGGGATGTATAAAGGATGGAGTAAATAGTATTATACACTATATTATACTGGAATTATATTATACATTTATATAATTATGATTTAGTTCCATTAAATATGAAATTGAAATGAAATTAGCCTTCATGCATACGTACGGCTTACCGTCTCCATGAACGGTGCATTTCATTTCTTACCTCTAAATGTTACGTAATATTATAAATGAATGTATATACTGGATATATAAGATATATATGACATCTAAATCATGAATATAATTCTGGATATAATGGATATTCTACCACATGAACAACTTGTAATTATAAGAAGTTTATTGTTGACTCAAGTTACCAAAGATCGACAAAACGATCGTTATTAACTTGAATAATTACATAATATTCATAACATTGTAATAAGTGATATAAAAAGGATAATGAAATTGAAAATGGTTCTTAATAAGGTAGATATTAACTCTAGTTTATTATTCAGTAGGTTAAAGAACGGTTGAGTCAAGTCCGACATGAGGTAAGGGAACTTCTTATCCCAATTTCCATTCTTTGGGTTAATCTCTTACTTTAAAATTACGTCATGATACTATTATGTCCTATATTATATTTATACTTTCTTTATGTGTACATATAATGAATACACATAATTGATATATTTTATTCAAAAATTTTCTTTTAAGGGATTTCGTCTCAATCTCCATTCATTGAGACATAATTTTATTTATACACAAATTTCTTTTATACGGTGTATAAACCCCTTTGACTTTTACGTTTATTTAAAAGGAATCTTTTTATACGAAGCGTTTTGATAAACGACAAAAGGGAATGTTTTTCTTTCCGTACTTATGCGGCGACAACGACTTCTCCACCATCGTGACCATTATTTGAGTTTCGGCTTCCTCTACAAGCCATCATTTTTTTTAATGAAAAATAAATACAAAGTTTTAACTTTCTTTTATTTTGGTATTAAAAATGGTTTTGAAAGCATTTTTATTATATCAATGTGTTGTATTTACATCTTGTGATTGAAATGTGGAAATGTTATGTTTCCTTTATGCATGTTTTATGTGATACGATTATGTTATGGTTTATGATATGTTTAAACCTATTCATATGAGGAATGCATTGGACTTAATAAGTGACGGGTGGAGCCCGCTATAGCTCCTCGATGCATCGGTAGGTCTCATGAGACAAACTAGTGTCTTGACACAAGGCCTTGACAAAATCTTATTTGTGGTCTTGGCACGAGGCCTTGGCTACGTGGTTATGATAGTCTGGCATTATGCATTCCATCATTATGAAAGTGGTTATTGATATTGCATGTGATTATTCGACCAGTAGAATATCCATGTGAAGAAGTAAATGGCATTATATCATTTTACTTTTGCCATATTATGTTGAAGTTCAAGTTTAAAAGGCTTTTGTTTTAGTTATACATTGCCTTAAATGTTAATATTTATTTATGAAAGCTTCCGCTATATTGTTAACCTTACTGAGCATCTGACCTCACCCCTTTCAATGTTTTAATATTTTTCCAGGATGTGAAGAAGTAATTTATGAGTGACCTGCAGGGGTAGTCAGAAAGGGTTATGATTGTGGACTATGAAGACCATGTTATTGTAGTTTGTTTACTTTTTGATGTAATGAAAGACTTATGAATGTATCTAGTGTTTACAAGGCTACTAAACTAATCGGTCTTTCGAGACTTGATCTTTTGTGATCATGCCAATGTTACGAAGTAATGCACCGACTCTGGGTAGCTGGGGTCGGGGCGTTACAAACGGGGTATTACATGTTTCCTGTTTTTCTTCTGTTGGTTGCCTACTTAGCTTGATTGCTTTAGTAGAGGTTATTTCTTGTTATTACAGTATTTCGATTGTGCTCAGTTTTCTTGCCATGATTGTTCTGCCTGTTTGGCATTTAGCCAGTTTCCATGCCTATTTGTAGGATTGTGGACTGTTGCCTTGTTTTTCTGTTGAGCCTTAGTTGATATCCAAGTAGTTCCTAAGGTTTACTCGGACGATGGACACGTGCACTGAGCATGTTTTTCCTTTCACTCAGGACTGTGAGAACCTAGAGTAGTTGACTAAAGAGAGAATTGACGGAAGGGATTCTCCAGAGTGTCTTTTAATTATGATGTGAGACCAAGGGGAGAATTGATGGAAGGGATTCTCCAGAGTGTCTTTTAATTAAAACGCGGGCCATAAAGGGAATTGACATTGAGTGATTACCCATAGATCCTTTAGCACAACATGAGACTATAGGGGGAATTGACGGCGAGTGCTTCCCCAGAGAGTCTGCTTAATCACATAGCTGAACCAGAGGGGTGAGACTGTGTGTGCCTCCCATAGGGTTGCTAGTACTTAGAGGTTGAACCACAGGGGTTAGACTGTGAGGGATACCCAGAGGGTTACCTATTTTTCTTCTTGTTGCTGGCTGCTTACTTGTGTGCTCTACTTGTTAGAACTGTGGTTTGTAGCTGTTTGTGCTTTCTGTTTACTGCTTCTTGTTTTAGTACTGCCTTGTATTCATTGACTGTTAGGCACAAATCATTGGGAAATTGCCTACTGGGATTGTATCTCACACCCTGTTTGGGCCATGCTTTTGGGCCCAAGCATACTTCTTTGCTGCAGGTATAGACAAGGGAAATCACCCTTCAACTTCAGGATCTTGATTGCACCAGGATCTGGGGATCATGGGACCGAGTCGTGGCTTGCGATGCTAAGGAGCTTTCTTTGTTTTCATTTGCACTTGGTTTCAGTTGTATTTGAGCACATTGTTTTGTTTGCTGTTTTTCTTAGATACCTGTACCTACTGCATCATTTTCATCATAGTTATATATCAACATTGCTTCTGCTGTCGTGTTTCTGTTGTTATGCATGTTGGTTGCTGCTTCCGCTGTTTATTGTGGTTTTCTTACCTCGTATACCCTACCGAATAAGGGCATAGTTTCCCCACTGACTCACCAAGGACCTCGCTGCTAGTCGGCAACCTCTAATCTTCGGGGAAATGCGCTTGAGGTCATGTGGGGAACCGGGTACGGGGCACCAGTGGAGGGGAACCAGACTCGGGACGTTACATCATTCTCTTTAATCATAATATTTTTTTCCCATAATATCTTTCTATATTTAATGTGTTTTTTAATGTTCTAAATCTATAACAAATAGATAAATTTCTACCTCAATATGATAATAATACTCTGATAAATCTTCTAGATGGTCTCTCATATTTCTGTTTGCCATTATTTTATTTTCAATCTTATCAAGAACATCAATATGTTCAATATTGATATCAAAAACAGAAAACAAATTATTATATTTATCAATATCATTTTATGGCTATAAATTTGAAATCATAGCCATCATGGAAGCTTGGGTTCTACATTTATGCTATGGTTCATTGTCTTTTTAAAAATTAATTATCATATTTTTATTCATTATAAAAGAAACTCTTTCTATACAATTTATTTCTTTATTGTAAGTCTCCATTTTCGAGAAACCATTTTTAAGGACTTTACATGGTTCACGCTTCCCTTTCTACATCATATAACTTCCGTGAGAAATGTGAGAAAATGTTACCTACACTACCACATCGAAAATAGGCCAAAGGAAGATTTTCTTCAAATCTCTCTCTTACTCTCTTGAATTTATCAGAAAAAGGAGAAAAATGTTTATCTTCCTCATTATCTTTATAAAAACATTCATTGAGAGTCCCATTTTTTGTCTATGTATTTGACTTCAGTTTCCTTATTTACTCTACCTATTACACTTTCTGTTTTAACTCTCATTTCAAAGGATACTAAACTATTCCGATGATCATCTAAATATGTTTTATTTAGATCCCTTTACTCAAGTTATGAAACTTTTTGATTTTATAGATGTGGAATAATTCTCATGAATTTCGTCACAATTTCAATGTCTTTTATTTATTCACCATGTACTCATGTTTCTCCAACAAATATTGAAATTTGATAAAAAAATTATCTTCGTTTTCATTAGGATTAATTTTCCGATCATTGATCATATTATAAAAAACACGGAATTGTTTCCTTAGTAACATTGGTGTCCACATCATATAAATTTTCTAGTTATTACCAAATAGACGCGGCTCAAGTAAAACTCATCAGATTTAGATATATTTAATCAGGCAGAGTATATGTAATGGTATTCCATTCTTTCTCATATCCATCAATTATTTTCCTAACTGTTTCAGTCATAGAAATTCATGTTGCATCAGTAGCATGAATCCACCATACTATGGGGAAAAGAACATATATTCTAATAGATATTTTATGAGATCTCATCATTCCCTTAATAATATGATAGTTTCTTCCATAATATAGGGGGAATCTCCTAAACGTTACTAAATTATTCATGAAAATAATATAGGAAATATTTAACACCAACAACCTATTCAATCTAATACCACATGTAGGACCCTGAAACACCTAGAGTGGGGATGGGTAAATAATGGTGTCAATGTTTTTTTTAAAGCAACAAATCTTGTTCCCATGTTTTTAAGAACTTGTTAAACCTATCTGATGGAAAGGTAAAAAAATCATATGTAAAGGGAAAATACATTAATTTTTTTGGATCAACACTAAGGGATCATCCATGGAGAATACACTGATAGTGTTTCATTCATACCTAAATTCACAAATAATAAATATTTTTGGAATAAAAAATATTATACGTAATGACTATATAATAGGAATAATTTCATTAAAATATTTTAGGAATAGAAAACAATCCATTAGGATCACTTCATTGGAATCCACAAAGGTCACTACTTTGGGTGAATTCATACCCAGTTTAATTACTAGAAGCTCACGTTAGTGGATTAGAATTTAATTTTATCCTTGATTAATAAGAGAATCTACTACATCTTTTTCCTGACATTAAGCACGTGAATGTATGAATAAATAAAACTAGATTCTCAAAACATGAATATATCACAACTCACCACTTCCATGAAACACTTATTCTTTCATGAATCATTTAATAATGTCTTACATGATGACTATTATTTGACCCTTATCTTCGACACAACCACATCGTATGTCTCACTTTTTCTTGATTGACATAAATAAAATTCAGTGAACATGATATTATGTGGGTATGTTTTTTGGAATGCAACTATTTTGTAGGGTATAGAATCCAAAATTTCATTTTAAAAAGTTCATACATTTTTATAGGGTTAGCCTGTTATTTATATAATTGTACAAACCATCACACAAGTTTCTTATGTTACTTCCTCTATTCCCATAATCTTTATTTTTACATGTTATTTTGTGTGTAGTATATTTTCAATGAAGTTATAATTGTGTGAATAACTCATTCCATTTCTATATTTTGTGGTTCCAAGATTGAAAATCCACTTTAGATTCACCTTCAAACATTCATGAAACACTGTTTTCCAAAATATCTTTTATCTATTATTTAAATATTGGACCCAATAATTTTGAAAAATATTTGGAAATGTCACAAATCTAATATTGTGGTTATCATTCACTATAAGCACACATTCCTTACCAATAATCTAATAAACCCATGTGGCATGAAAACAAACTTAAAAATTCCTTTTGCATCCATGAATTTTTTTATCATAATGATATATTTATCTATAAGAAAAATCTACATATATTAGGAAATATATATTTTTTTCTTTCAAGGAATAGATTCCAATTTGGGTCACCCAATAATAACATGGTTTTAAAAAGAAATTAAATATCAAATTCCCAGAAGATTTCATAAATATAATATAGCGATGAATATGACCCTTCACTTATACAATAAAATTTTAATGAAACATGGGAGAAGTTTTCAAAAGAGGATGATTAAATTGTTGATGTGTGGAAAAAAAGGTAATTGAGAAAAATATTTCTTTTGTAATGTGAAGTAGAGAGTCAATGAAAGGAAGGATAAGATAGATAAACAGAATACACAACCCAAATTCCAATGTTTTAATTTTTAGGTATATTGGAATTATTCTATGGAGTGATAAAATACAATGGTAGTTGATGATAATATATGATAGAATCCTAATAATACTGAATATAATAGAAAATATCATGTGATCACCATTACTGATGTGGTATATGATAACAAAGTTATGAAATTTAGACTTTCCCTCAAGTCTAGAATATAAAACCACTAAATTTAATATCATTCAAAACACTTATTTATATCTGATACAATTTCTAAACATATCACATTACCACCTCAATGATTTAATGATGAAATAGAAGTTAAAAGGTAATAATTATATTATGGTAACATAAAATGTCTATTATTATTCTAAAATTGAAGTTTTTTGGAATGATATATATGGAAATATTTTCATTCATCCTATAGTTGTATTTGAAGTGACATTATGTATGGATTTTATTGCTTTATATATAGACTATATCAATTTCTAAATTTGTGATGTAAGATTTTATATAATTAAATAACCTATGATTTTCTATATGTGATTGGATAAATATGAACTTCCATGGGACTGTTATCTATATATTAGGCATTTATTCTATTTGAAAAAGGTTATGTATCTTATATGGTTTGGGAGAATATCAAATTTGAAGAAATACATAATGTGTGGTTTTGTGTTGATTTATTTCAAGAAGAATTTCCTTTTATTCCTCCAAAACATGAAGTTTAGTTTTCAAGAAAACTAATACATGTCGTTATACCTATTTCAAATCCCTATATTGAAAGGCTCGGGATGACTTTTTGGGAGTTATTATGAAACTCTAGGAGAATATTTATAAGGGATTCATTTGAAAAAATGTGTCACCTTGGGTTGCTCTTATTTGTTTTTTTTAAGAATTAAGATGATTTAATAGGACTCGAAATTGATTATATAGAACATATAAATGTCATGATAAACAATAATTATCTATTTTTTGTTATAGATGTTATTTTAAAACTATTATGTTGAGATAAATATTTCATCATTATTGATCATTGATTTGGATACTATATTTTAAAGGTCAAAATGAAGGAATACCCAAGACAACATTCTCAGAAAGCTATGGAAACTAAAAATTTATTGTGATTTAATTTTATACTACTAATTCCCATTATATTATCACATATTTAATTAAAAGTGTGTTTTGAAGATACCTTTATCAGGTTATGGTAGACTTATTTAGAGACATTTTTTATGTTCCCTGTGTAACGAAGAGTATAATGATCGAACAAGGATTGTACTAAGTAACCTAAGGTATGATAGAAATAAATTAAAATTTTACATGTTTGGAATTTAATCATGATAATGTTTCACATTTGGGTCACTTTATCTCAAGATAGGGTATATCAGTAGATCCATCAAATATGAAAGTTATTGATAATTGTCCCAGAACTACCACTAATACTACGATATGTAATTTTCATAGAAAATATTTATATCATAGATGATTATTGACATAATTATATATTTATATATTATAAAATAATAATGTTAACTGTTAATGAAATTATGTAATGATGGACTTATGAATGCGATGATAATCTCAAGGAACTAAAGAGTTGGTTGGATAGTGGACCTATGCTCAAAGTACCCTACACTAAAGAATGGTTTTTTATTTACAATGAATCATTAAAAATGGAATTATATTTCTATTTATTTTTCATGATACAATAATATCTATTTTCTCATACCGATTCATGATTCATAATAAAGACTATCTGAATTGTGATTTGACATTTTTTCTGTAATCATTACATTAATGATATAAAGGGATTATATTTACATATAATGGTGTGAAATATGTTGTTATTATAATTATTTACATTTCATATTCACCAAAAAATATTAAATATGTTCCATAGATGATTGTGGGAGTTTATTAAATATTATTTCCCCTCAATATATTACCACCATAGAAAAGTAAATAGGTTGGATAATGATTTGAGTTGAAAAGATTATGATATCTTATATATAATTAAGATCACAAAAGATAAAATATTTATGGATTAGCATTGGATGGAACTTTTATTCATAAAATAAGGGGGGAAATATTATCTTTCACAAAAGATTTTTCAACCATATATCCCTGTAAATATTAAAATGGAACAAAGTGAGAATTTATAGATGAAAAATGGTGAGAAATGATCATGAGTGTAACCATAATTTTAATATAATGATATTTTTAAGGAAACTAGAATGTTTCTATCGAATATGAGACTTGAAGATGAAAATACAAGAAGAATATTATATATCATTATTATCTATTAATACAAGAAGAATTAACATGTAAAATTATATTATATTGTTTTTATTACATGGAAATATGAATAGTGATATTGTTGAGTATATATACTAGTTCATGCTATGTTAAATGGTTCAGGATGAATGGACGAAGTATAAAGGGATGCTACAATCCATAACCATACCCTATTGGAAATAATAAACATCGCTATGAATATCATCATCTGATTCACCAAAAAATATACCATACATAATGATATTTTGATTATAGTCAATTTCCATCTAAATTCAGCTCACATCATTTCTATTAAAAATTATTTCTATGTTGATCAGATTTAAAGGGTACACATTAAGGATTTGTTAAGGTTACATGGTTTACCACATTATACTATTTAGGAACAGTTTTTGATGTTTACTCAGATTTTATGGGGATGTCTACCATAGGCTCTAGATACCTTGTTTCATTTTAGTAATTATTATCATCCATATAAAATTGAACTTTCTCATAAGAGCATAAAAACCATTTGGGACATGCTAATATCTTGTTCAAAATATTTTAAATATTTTTTACATCAATGAATTTCTCTAGCCTACATCTCTTATGACAGTTGCTTTCACTAGAGCATTCATATATCTCTTTATGAAGCTCTATAAGGAATAATTTATAGAACATTGATTATCTAGGATGATGTTATATAAGAAGTACATTGGGACCTAATGTTTCTTGGATAATCAAAGAGAATATTATATCCATTCAACATAACATAATGGTTTCTCATTGTCAACAAAATAGTTATGCTAAAATTGTTGGTGAGATATGGATTCAATGTTGGTGAGAGGGTCTTCCTATGAATTTCTAAATAGAGTAAATCTATGAGATTTTTATATAATAGAATGATGATCAATAGTTTTATTGATCCCTATGATATTCTCGATATAGAAGGAGCTATTGTTTATCACTAAGAACACCCATAAAAATTCTCTCAAAATCACAATATGTTCCATGTATCAATCTCGATAAAGCATATACATGATCCTTTACATGAAATTAAATCATATTTTATACCATTAGAGCATGTTGTTTTCTATTAAGAACAATCCCTAAAAAACATTAATTATAGAGATAAATTGTAACATATTAAGATAAATTTTCTAGATAACATTCATTGGATGAATCATAAATTTTATAAAGGTGCAAGGGAACCTGAAGATTTGATAAATCATACGTATCATAATATGGCTAAAATAATGTAATGTAATTTCAAGTATGAATTTTTGAAAGGGTCAGAATTTAATTTCCACATGTTTTATTACAAATTTTCATTGAAATAAAACATGATGTATTAGAAGACATTCCATAAATGTATCCTCGAGTCTATATGATCCATTATATAGTATACCATTATAACCACACCATTAAATCATAAGGAATAAATATTAATAAAATCCTTTTAAAAAATAGGTATTAATTTTTTCATTAATGAAAATTTACTAAAAAATCCATAATAAATATACAATGACTTTAATATATGTAATTTTACGCATAAATGATTTTTTTTTTCATGGGAAAATGTTTTTGTCATAGTATAACTTTTTAAAATAAAATTAATTTATTACGGTTTTATAATTTTTATTTGATTAAATGAATATATTTTTTTAAAATTTTCATTTTATGATTATATTATATTGAATTTATATTACTTTTGTAAGATGATAATTTTTTATTAAATTATGTAATATATCGGTTTTTGTTAAAACATATAAATTTTTCAAAGAAAAATCTTACCATTAAATTTTAAATTTGATATTAACGTAACAGAAGTTTAATTTAGTCATAAAATAATAATTAATGACCTAAGAAACATCATTACAATTGATTTTTATAAATTTTCAATTTTGGGATACAAAAATATTTCATTAAAAGTATAAATTATATATACAATGTTTTTATATTAGTTAATAAATGATAAATATTTTTATTAATTTTAGTAATAAAATTTTTAAAAAATATATTCAATCATATTTTTTAACATTAATTTTTATTCACACTGAAAATAATGAATATAAACTTTTTTGTGCTACAGAATTCTATTTTTAAAACGACTTTATAATAAGCGTTTCACAAATATTAAAAATTAAATTATGAAAATTTTGGATATTTTATGTCGTAAAATTATTCCCATATTTTAAAATAATTAAAATTAACATAATCTAATAAATTCTACTAAATCTTTTTTCAATGATAATAGAAAAAAACAATAAACTTTTGTTTCTATAGTAATGGATAAATGGGTTTACCTAGTGTTATTCCAAGAGATAATTCTTGGATTGTAACCTAAAAATTTATAGTTTTTATTAGTTTAATGGATATAAAAAATTATAGCATTAATTTTAATACATTTAATATTTTTCCCACTTTCCCATGAAATTGACCTTATATCACTAAAATTATTTAATAAATTTTATGTGTGTCTATCACCTTGATAATAAATTGAGACTAATTCTCCCATCATGTTCCAAAAATATGGGCCTTATACATTAGGAAATACATACTCCAAACCCATTATAGAATATTTTATTTAATCCTTGTGAATTTTCATTTCTCTTATGAAAAATCCTTAATGTCTTATGTTGTATGCCAAAGGAGGTCACTCAAATAAGAGGGATGGATATTAAACAAGATTATTCTATTTTATTTTATATTTTACTTAATTTTAAAATATTGTATCTATAAATACATGATGAAATAATTATAAACAATTTATTGAAAAGTTTTTATGATTTTCTCACAACAAATTTCCACCAACTATCTATCCAATTTGAGATGAATGTATCACTTATCTATACGTGCATACTACTGCCTCTATATAGAGATATGATTACATATCCACTACCATCATTTGAGGATGGATATACTGATATGTATAGTGTTTATATATGATATATATGTTTAATAATCATTATTTAATTATGAATTAATATTTACATTTTCTCTATTCCATAATTCCTTAAATAGAATCATCACACATGAGTATGTACTGACTATCATCACCACAAAGTTATGTAACTATTTTTTCTCCACTACTATATATGAATGGTTATAATTTTATATCTAATTAATTTATATGGTATTTATATAATTATTTATACTAGGGATATTATGGAACCAGTATCTACATCCATGGACCAAAACTATCTAACAAAACATACATGGAAAACAAAATAGTTTATACCAGAAATGATGATGACCATGAGAGATTATTAACAAAGTGTTGATAAGATATTAAAATTATAACACTTCTGGATTCATATGTATGATTATGGTTTTGATATATAATTATTATAAAATATATATTCATTATTTAGGTGGTTAAATAACTTACTAATAAATATGGACGAAATGTGTGTGTTTTATCAAAGAATTTAATATTTCTGAGGATTATATATGATTATATTTTACAATAAATATATATTATTATTGATATCACCAAAATATTTTTTTATTTTTTAATACTATGGTTATTTATTTAGTTTTAAGGTTTTTCGATAATTTTCTTCTTTTTAATTACTCATGATATCAAAATAATATTATTAAATAAAACCAAACTTTTTTCCTTCTTTGGTTGTGAATAATTCCATCTATGCCCATATTTCCATTAAAATGTATTCATCAATGTTGTTACATTTCAACAAATATTATTATAATTAATTTTAATTATATTTTACATTATTTCCCATGTTTCAAAAATGAATATTATTTTGGTCTTTCAAAAGTGGATGTTTTTTACATTTAATGAAAATATTGACGGAATTTTTTTTAAAGAACACATCAAGATCAGAGTGCACATCCATCATAAATACAAAATTTATTTAATTATAATTTATAATTTTCCTTGTTTCATATAAATGAAAATATTTTTCTTTAATATTTTCGATGCATTTATATTTTGAAAATTTCATTAAAATAAAAAAAATGTATTTTCATCATGGGATCTTCTACTAATATTTTAAATGTATTTTTCACCTATCATAGAATCAATGACGTTTGTTATAATTTAAGAAGGATATGATATAATCTAACAATATTCTTTTTTTCTATTGATGGTTTATGTTCATGATGATATAATTTTTTTGAAACTATTTATCTTTATACGGGATAATTTGTGATGTTACAATGATTTCATGATCTTATTATATATGTATTAATCGGTTATGATTATATGATAGTGGGTTCCATTATATTTAACAATGATAGGTGGTTACGTTATTATAAATGATAAGTGGGCCTATCATATCCCTCAAATTGATAGGGAAATGTTGATAGTGCTGGGAAACTCATGAGTGACAATGGATTTAATGAATTTCCATGATAATATGAAACTATCTCTCTATTAGGATTTCCCATCGATGATGGTTCATAGGGGGATGGCTTACACATCCCATATAGCATTTACTCCCCCTTTCCCCCATCTTTTCATAGTTTCTTCCCCCACCTCATCTTGCCTAGATATATTCCTCTACGAGGTGACGTTTCGCTTCATTGCTCATCTATAGTGTCGCCCCTACCACAATGTAGTCTGTGGGTTTGCAATTTATTTCCTTCATTCCTTGCTTGATACTTCTTATTCTTCAATGTCACTTATTTAGAGCCCTGAGTAGCGTTGAGTGTATCATGTTTCTATAAAATCTTGTCCCATCAGTTTCTCTATTTATAGCATCTAGGGTATGGATTTAGCATATGTGTATTGATTGTGGTTCTGGTCATGGATTTTTGTTTGGAGGATGTTTTGGTGATAACATGGAGGGTTTCTTCGGTGTCATTACACTTCATGTTTGTTTGTTTTTTTAGGATCCTGTTATTGGGGTGTTACTATTTGAAAGTGTTGCTATTTTCATCCCTTGCCAGCGTTCTTTTATCTGTACCACTTCTGTTGTTCAGTGTTTTTTCTGGTTGATTTATCTTGGATTTTTATATAATCATTTGTAAATTCCAGTTCAGGAGAAGTCTATTTTTATTATGATCTTGGTGTATGTTGTTTCGTTATATTGGTTTGGTCATTCCAATGGTAATGCTGATGATTTCATAGGATGAAGATATTAGTTACGTGTTGATGTGAAGACAGTGACAATTATTGGCTAGTGATGTGATGATGGTTGTGACATGAGTGGTCCTCAATGGTTATTATCTCAGAAAGATCATGCTTGGAATATGATACAAAATTTGTCTCGTATATCGATTCATCATGAGGAATTTTTTTGATTTGAAATCTGAAATTTTCATGGGGAGTTTATTTCAATTAGTATTGGGAAGGATATGAAGAAACCATTGGAAATTTGGTTTTATTTTAGATTTTTTGTGTGAAAGAAACTATCACGATACGAGGAACATCTCTTCATGAGGATCATAGTAGGGAGCATTCACCATAGAATTACCATTCAGATTTGGATGTTTGAGAGGGTAAGGCTCTTCCATCGGTATTGGTCTCATGAAACTCTTCACAAGATAGCTATCCAAGAAGTCCTTCAATGGTGGAGGATTGAAATCACATTGTAGACTCTGGGGATGGGAATTTCTTGTAGTTTTGATCTATGTTAAATTCATTTTTTATTTTATTTGAATGTATTGTATGAAAGTTGTGGTTTTTTAAATATACCTCAAAAGTGTTTTCATAAGAAAATGTTATCTTTAAATCAAATACAATGAAGTTAACTAGATGAAAGCTACTCTTATGATAAAGGACTAAATAATTGGGTTGGAATATCCATTTTGGTAATATTACAAAAAACATTAGTGTTGGAATTAAACCTTTTCAAAGGAAGTTATTTACCATAATTATGTTAATGCAACAAATTTGTTTCTTATTATTATGATATCTTCTCATTGATCTTGATTAATATTTTTCAGTCTCAAATCATAATAACATATTTTTTTACTAAAAAAACATACGCTACGATTAATGTGAAAATATCATCAATTGATTGGGTATGATAATTGTCTGTTTTGATCATTTTATCATACCATTATTCATATATTTTTATCACTTATAATCCTTTATATATATCCTTTCTCTTTACCCATTATGAGCATCTGAGCTCACCCATTATTATGTTTCCCCTACATAAGTGATAATTAATTAATTTTTGTTGAATATATCTAAGAACAGTTATAGTTATGAATATTAAACTGTGAAATGTATTAGATATTTTGTGCATCATTTTTTAATGTATAAAATATTTTAAATTAACTAAAACATTATGGTTCAGGCATGGATCATATGGATATGTAATAGATATTTTATCTATTAATATGTAGTGATTATGCATAAAATGTTTAGGGTATCAATATTTTTGTTCATGTAAGGTGATTTTGAGTATTCTATCTTTGTAAGGGTTTCCACAAGTCACAGAAAAGTGTATTTTCAAGATAATAATAATAATAAATATATGAGTTGATTTTAAATAAGTGGGTGATCAAACCATTCTAATATTTAGGCTTCTTCTTTGGTTTATCTTATTTTTATGTTATTTATGTTTAATTAATTTGAGGAATTATTAATGTGTGTCTTTGGATATTACTATTGTGTTTTATAATACTAATTTTATTTATTCATATGATGGTTTGTTCATATTTATCTCTATTTTCACTTTACATTGTTTAATAATTTCTTATTTTATAAATATTTGTGAGATAATAATAATATTTTTTCAGTCATTTTTAGATATTATGATCCATTTACTATTAATTATGAATACTTGGGCCCAAAAATTCAACATGGTTATTTATATGTAAATTATAAAAGGTGGAAAACTATTCAAAAACAGAATAGAAAGAAAATTATGCTTATCGTACAATATGAAATCAATTATGTATATTTTCTCTTATTTTATAAGTTATTGGTAAAACAATTTCTTGTACTCAATTAATAAGAAGATAAATCTATTGATTCATATATCATAAACACCACTCACTTATAATAGTATGGGTATCAAAATCTATTCACAAGAATAATTCTTATAATTGTACATGCATGGTTTTAGAAATATTAAATTATGAAATAAATTTTTTTAGATGTGAATTAAAATTAACATGTCACGACAAAAAATACATATAATTTTATTACCTCGCTAGGAATATATTTTTATTATGATAAATAAAATTATGAGGTTATAGTATCATTAAGGGGGAGAGGGTAGTAACCCACGATTATAGATTGTATTTCACATTCAGATAGTATATTGTGTGATAGCTTATATTAAATGACAATACAAACATAATTGATTAATTATTTATCACGATAAAAATATGAGAGATTATAAGAGGTATAAAAGAATTCTATTTATCAAAGTAAATAATTATTTAATATTAAAAGGTTTTTATTTCAACTAGGGAATTATTATTGATTATACAGAAGTATATTTCAAATGTCTTGATAAATTAGGTAATATATATATATATTAAAATATTAGGGAAATATATCAATTAATCGATAAAAAATAAATTAATTATTTGTAAAATAAATTAAGTAAATTTATTTTATTATTATTTAATAATAATGAATACTGATATAATAATTATTCGGAAAAGATTAATTTGTATTGTAAAAAAATTATTTAGTTATTAAATATTTAATATAAATGATTAATTATATTATTTAATGTTGGAAATTTAATAAAAAGTATATATTATTATCATAAACTAGTTAATAATCATTATTTTTGGGACCATGGACTTTAAAAAATGGAATTAGAGTATAGGTTTTGCGATGATTTAGATTCAAGAAGATGTGGAGAATAGTGAACAAGCATCGCGAACTCATAATGAGATGATGGTAAATCTATGAGACTATGATAAGCTTCCTAAAAGGGTTAAATTTCATCATAGATTTAAGAATATGGGATCCTAATGAGATTGGGTGAAAGGGTTAACGAAAATACAGTTGGGAGGTTGGGATCTTAATGAAATGATGTCTATATAAATAGGTGTCAACCCCCACTTCATTTGACATGGATAGAATTGATGAAATGGAAGAATCTCTCTTATTGGAAAAATGTTGAGTGATTAGGGAATATATAATTCCATGCGAGCTTGAGTATTATGAAAATACTTCTTATTTCTTAAGAGATGATAATGATTTTGAGTTATGGTTGTTTCGTCGAGAATATGAATTTCGTGAAAACTTAGTGTTCTACAAAGGTAGAGAGAATGATGAAAGAATTTTGTTCCATGAAGGATTTGAGATTCATGAAGGGTGGGAGTCTCACGAAAGTATCTAGGTTTGAAAAGGATGGTAATTCATTGAAATACAAAGGGGTATTATTTAAGGATAAGAGGGGTTGCGGAGATTTGTTTTGAACGTATGGTTCAAGTGTCTAGTGCTTTTAAGTGTATCAATTCAAGAATATAGTTAAATCATATTATAGTGATATTCAGAGAAAAATATTTAAATCCAAATTAACTAAAGACACCCTAATGTCAGTAAACTAAGTAAGAATTCTCCTAAGAAGTGAACTAGTGGGAGTCTAAAAAAGTTTTCTAAGGGGGGCAATGTGCCATCCCTAAAATCATGTAATGGCAGTGCTTCTAAAACAGTGTTTCTGTGTATGAAATTCCTTGTTCCACACTACATAGTGAAGATTAATAGATTTAGGTATGAAAAACTCACTTTTAATGTATGATCCTTTGACTAGACCTTAGTGTAAAACTAGGTAATACTAAAATGTTGTCTCTCTATATATGAATTTTTAATTATTTCATGATTCTATCAGAAAGGTTTAACAAGTTCCTACAAACATTTAAATAAATTTTATCACATTAAAAGAAATATTTCACATAGTGATTAATCCCTCCCCTCTCAAAGTGTTTCTCAAGAACAATAAGTGGTATCAGAGACATAGTTCACCTATACTAGATTCCCTATAGTAAAAATATTATCTTGTGAAGATTTTATTTTCTTTCATGATTCAATAATGACGTGATGTTTTTATAGAGATCTAGTTATCTCTAAGAAGAATTCTACACCCATAATGTATATGATAAAAAAGAATAATATAAATAAGTTATAGTTGAATAAGGCTTTATAATCTAAATAAGAGGTTTTATATGGTACTTCATGTATTTCTGATAAATAAAGATATGTCAAGATTGGAAAGCAAATAAAAGGTGGCTTAGGATTCCACAAAATATAAGAAAACCATTTAATTCTCATACAAATAAATATATTAAAGTGATAAGAAGGGTTGTGTTTAAACCATTCAATTTTTCCCTCAAAATGTGGATCCTAGAACAAGTGGTGATGATGATCAATATGGACCCACATAGAAATTTTCAGCTGATTAATTAGGAAATTTTACCCATGACATCCTGAAGAAAGAGAATTCCTTATCTCTAGAGTCTTTTAGTGTATAGAGGTAGATAACACCCAATTGTAAGGAGACCAAATACATTGGAGAAGGTCTTTTAATGACTAATTCATGAATGTTTAAATACTCATAAAAATGTTGGCACCTTTATAAAAATTAATTGGGATATTGATATCATATCCTCAAAATACTTCAAAACTTTTGTAGTAAAATGCCATGTAAAAAGGAATATTTATGAAATGATCCATGTGTTTGATGAGAATTTGAAAAATAGAAATGATATCGATGGTTAAAAATTGGTTGAAATATCAATGATGATCAAGGAAGATGACTCTTTTATTCAGAATAGAGTTAAGATTCCCCAAGATTAAGATGATATCATGTATATGGATTGAGAAGAAAATATGATTATGATTAAAGATCATAAAATAATCCCTAATAAAAAAAATTCTATTTTGGGATGCTCAATTGGACAATCATAAGAAGAAATATATTGATAATTATTGAAAGAAAAAAATAGTAGTAAAATATAGTCAATGTTTACTGGAGATTTCTTAATCTGAAAGAAATATTGCATGTGATAAGAAGATCATGACATATATTGATAATCTATATCAAGAAGCTGAGAATAAACAACAACCATCCAAACCAAATTTTTCTAATTATACATAATATAATATCGTGAACAGTTCTAGTTGTAAGAAAAAATAAGAACTATTATGAATTTTGAAAGAGGATAAGAAACCTACCGCCATGACTATTGTGGATAAGAAAAATGTCATGGAAGGCGATTTCCCACAAATTTCACAAGAATCCATGAAGAAGGTCCAACAACCCCAAATAGACAATATAATTACATCATGGTTTTTTGGTCAGTGTTGGTGATACAACAAATTTGGTCATTGTGCATTGGATTTTTGGAACATTACATTAAAAAAAAGGAAAAAAATAATTCTATTTAAATAGGTTGAAATAAACATAAGAATAAAAAAATCCATAGGTATATTTGAATATGTATACTATAAAATGATTTGTAATGAATGATAACATCTATGATATTTTTAATGGATGTGGTCACAAGGTAGGTACATGATTATCAGTACATGCATCAAATGTAGAGAAAACATTAAGACCTAAAAAAGATGGTTATGTATGACTAATAAATCTAGGGCATAAATTTGAAAATTACTATAAAAAACATTCTCCCAAGAATATATCATTTAAGGAATCTGAGAAGACCATGGATTCTAAATCCATGACATTTTACCGTAATGATTTAAATAGATTTAGTAAGAGATATGAAACTCATAAGAACCCATGTGGGATATCCAAAATTTCTGGAACAGTTCATCATGAAATATTAGTAATTTTATAGAGGATTTGGAATGAGTGAGGAAACATGATGATTCACAATATAAGGTTGTTAAAAAATGAAAATAAAAGATTCCACATGATAACGTCAAAGAGAATGTGAGTTAGTAAACAAAAGGAAACACTTTTGTTAAATATGTTCTTCATGAGAGATGTATGAAATTTGGACACATTTGAAAATGTATTTTAACCTTAATACTAGAATGACAATAATTCATTATGAGAAGTTACCAGAAAATACATGAGCTGGTGGAAGCCGGACCTAATAAAATTTAATAAAGAAAATGAAAAGATTCAAGCCCACAAGGGAATATTACATAAATGAGTGTACATCGCCCCACACCTATATGCCTCCACCAGTGAGGCAAAATAATCTATGGTCGTGGAAGACCACATCTCTCTAGTATTAGTGAGTGCCCACTTTTCCAATGCATCTTCGACCTGATTAGCCTCTCGATAGACATGTGAAACATCCACACACATCTGAGCAATATCACTATGGAAACCAAACTACTACGGAAACACACATGAAGGGACCTGGCGCGTCTTGGTTCTCAAGGTATGAACTATGGTCTAAGAGTCAGACTGAATTCATATATGTTTCCAATTAAACCAAACAGCGTACCTGATGTCATAGATCGTTGCCCAATGTTCGGATTCAAAATCGTTGCCAATTCCAACGACATGGTGAAAGCATCCTTTAACAAACCCACGGTAGGTGTGAAACACTCCTCCACAACCCGATGGGCCTAAAACGCCCAACGCAGCCCCATCAACAATTCCCTTTAGGCATGGTCCGATGGGTGGGATCCATGGAATATTCTTTAGCATCAGAGGCTTGCGTGGCCACCCCGAAACACCAAGCATTTGCAAAATTTGAAGACCCGCAATTGCATTAGACATGGCACCATCCTGCACAAGAGAAGCAGCATAAACATCTCTATGAATCACCATCATTCCTTGCTAAACTATGGAGTACACACCAGTGAAAACAACATCATACGGGATTCCCAAAAGACTATAATAGCAATAGCAATAGCGGCCAAAAATAGGTTATAAATCTGCTCACTAAATCTACCATGAGAAGCAGTAGATAACAATTGTGTAACCGATCCGCAGGTGGTAACAAACACCCCAAACACAGAACCAATATATTACCATAGCTGTTTGTTATGAGAACAGCCCATAAAAATATGCTGAACATGGTCCTCATCAGTTTTAAACATGGAGCACATGGAGGCCATCTGAAACCCGACCTTCTTGAGAGCATCATCTGTGGGTGGTTGGTTTTTCCAGATCCTCCAGATCAGAGAAAATATGGAGGGTCTAATGAATCGCACTCTGAATTTCATCAGACAAGAAGGTGTAGGGGATTGGCCCCCACAAAGGATCATGTAGTAATCCCTGCTTTTGAATTGCCCAGTTCTGCTATGAATCCAGATCAGAGTATCCTGCTCCATAAAGACATAATAAGTGATTTCATTCTCCACCTGCATAGGAACACTAAAAGAATTAGATTTCATCTATGAGAGGAAGCTAAAAATTGACAAAGAGGCTACCTCAGGTGGCACATTTAAGTCATAAAGAGGCTGTGTGAGCCACTTTGTGTTTCATAAATTCAGTGTGAAATCCCTGCAAACCAGCCATTGGGTATCATGCATGATTCTGACTTATGTCTGCTTGACAGAGGCCCAAACTGATGAGGCAAGGTTCCATTTGTATCAATTTAAGAGTCTCCATGTAATTCTGTTTGAAAGAAAATCATCGTCAGCTTCATGAGAAAGCAATTTCCAAGGGAACTTCCCAATCAATCCATCATTAAACGTCTAGAGATCCTTGAGTCCTAGACCCCCCATCTCCACAGGCTTGATGTACTCCTTCCATGCCACTATAATTATCTTCCTATCATGTGTTGACACCATCCATATGAAATTATATACCATGCTCTGAAGTTCCTTGAGAAGTCTTCTTGGCCATCGATAGATGGAGAAGGAATAGACAAACTTCGATGTGATTACTATGTTCATAAGGCAGACCCTTGCAGCCAGGGACATAGCTTTCCCTTTCTAGTTGTCCATCTAATGAACAATTCCAGTATATATTCCTTCCAAGTACTGTCTTTTCACTTTTTCTCAAAACAATGGGACCCCAAGGTATTGGAATGGTAGGGAACCCCTCCTCACCCCAAGAAGACATACAATTCTGTTCTGTTTCCCAATTGTAATTCCATTTCCAAAAATAATGGAAGATTTTTCCCAACTAATGGATTTTCTAGAAACCTCCTCATAATGACTAAAAAGGGCTTTAATGGAGGAGATAGCTTTCCTTAACGCCAGACCAAGAAGCAAGATTTCATCAGCATAAAATAAATGAGACGGGGCATGATCATTCACACCAGCCCTAATTCGTTTATAAATTCCCATTTGGGAAAGATCATTAATACACCTAATCAGGTAGTCCTAGGCCATGGAAAAAAGCATACCCGATAGTGGATCACCTTACCGCACCCCCTGGTGAAAGGAATGAGGCCCCTCAAGGCACTTCGTTATGAGAAGATAGAATGTACCATACATGAAGGCTGTTATGAATAAAAATTTTCCACACAAATAATAAGATAATGTGAAGAGATCCATGCTTCCACAACATAATTCAGAATATACGTTTTTATGTGAAATCAAGAAGACCATGGAAATTTGAGAAACTTGGTTGATAATATCATATCTTATGTATGCTTCATATTGATGAAGAAATCAGGATCCATATTATGAACCTAATATTTGTGTATTTTAGTAATGATTTTACTAATGTGAATTATAGCTAACGAAAAATCCTATGGGGATAACCAACGAGTCAATGAGGGATATAAATTCTAGATATACAAGCTAAAGAAGATTCCATCATTAAATTATTACCTTACAAGTTTTTCAAGTATAAATATTATTTTGGAACTATTCTGATGATGATCATGGTAATTTATTCGAAACATCTTGGACAAATAAAGTATCTTATTGGATTGATCATATTTCTGGAATCCTAGAGAAAAAGTGTTCAAGAATATTATCCTAGGTAAAGTTGTTAATATCGTTCAATGTGGATAGTCAAAAGTTAATGATCCATACTAGTGTATTATCCATAGTATAATTTTCTGAAATACATTATTGATAAGATCCACCAATGTGAAGATACTGATAAGTGTTTCCATTGACTGCAAGACAAATGAAAATTTATTAAGAAGCTTCTAGAATTAGTTTTTGAATTGCTTTAAAAAATGATTATTCTAGAAATTTCATAAAGATCATGTCATTGGAAAGGATGTTTTTGGTTGATTATCTGTAACTTTTTCATATCACATTTTTTATCTTCTGTATTGAATGAAACTGAATAACTTTTGATGACAACTTTATGTGTCTCATCTCATGGGGTATCATGATTATTTTAAAATAGATAGATTGAAATGATTAAATAGTGTACGACTTTCAAGAAAATACTCAAGGATCACAAAAAATATGATTCAGATAATGATTAATAATGGGAAACCATTACTAACTAAAATTCATTAAAACATCATATAAAGAACCCTATGGTCAGAATTAGTTACCCCGACCATGGTATTATCAACCGGATGCTTATTAGAATAACAATGAAATTTAAATAGGATAATCAATGTAATATTATTTAAAATGTCTTTTACATTGGATGATGTTTGTATATCAAAATGGATAGAAACTCTCTATCAAGGTAATCTAAAGGAATAGAATTTGGCAGCACTTAAAAAAATCATGAGGTAAATTCAAGGTACTCTTTTTTTGTATTTCACTTTTTATCATGAATAGATAATGATTTATGGGATTTTTTTGATGCATGTTGGGATTAAGACATGGGGGATAAATAGACATTAGTGGTGGTCCATTTTATATTAGAAACAAATGTGAGTGATAGTTATGAAATAAACACTAACTCCTATATCCTAGTATGGATGAAGCAGAGTATATCTATGCTAAAATGGATTACACATAGCTGTTTTGGATGATGCAACAAATGAATAATATTAGTGATGAGGTTAAATAATGAATGGTGAGATAGAATGATAACAAGAGCATGATAGATATTATGAAGAATCTAGTTTGGAACTCTCGTACCAGACTTATTGAGATCATATATCACATAATAAAAGAAAAAGGTGAATACTATGTCATTAAAATAGATAATGTTGGAAACTGATGACAGGGCGGTTGGCATACATACTATGTCCTTGGAATGATATATAATAATGAAACATCAATTTAACCTCATTTTCAGCTAGTCCAATTTGAATGAGGATGAGATGGTTGATCCCCCATCCCCATTTTTGTAAACTATTTTAATTTTTCTATTGAAGTGATGTAGGTTTGTGGGGGAGATCGAACATGGGAGAGTCTCTTTTGAGCACAATAAGTAGAAATATAGGTTCTATGGGTATATTCATGAAGGGTTAAATGAATAAATTCAAATTCATATATGTTTTATTATTGATGGATTTTTTCACATCATGAAATACTTATATGAAACGGTGAGAATTATGTTTCATGAGGAAACATTTCATATTTCTTAGAGCATTACCTTTATATCCTTTAGTGTTCCAAAACCTGAAAAAACTATTTCATTCATCCAAACTATTATTCAACACCATTATTTTCTCATTTAGACATAGTTTGTTAGATGAGATGTTTGTCAATTTTTATGTTTTTTTCGAGGTTAGTGATGTAATGAATTTATCTACATATTTATAGAAATACTGAAATGTGGATATTATTCTAACCAATACCATTCACATTATTAATGGGAGTATAGATATTTTTTCAATTAAAAATGGGTTTATATTTTAGTTTTCATGATTAGTGATATTATAGAATTTTGTGGATGCAGTATTGATGGTGGATTCATTTACTAGTTTTCCTAAATATTTTTCCTCAAAATGAGGAGATTAGACAATGCTTCACAAAATGTTTCTTATGGGTTTGTCTCTTCATAAATATGGTTAAGAAATTATTGAAGGGGTTTTTGAATGTGTACCTAGGATAATGGGATCCTTACCAAAGGGCGATATTATAATTATGTGTCACCCCCACATCATTTGATATGAATATAATTGGAGAAAGGGTTGAATCAATCTGATTTCATGATGGATAGGAGCTTTGAAAATCTATAATTATATGTGAAATTGAAAATCATGAAAATATTCAGTACATCTAAACTGATGAAAATTATTTTGATTTGTTGGAGTGACATGAAGATGTGGACTTTAACAATGACATATTATTCTATGAATGAAATGAGTTTCTCAGAGGCTATTTCTTCCAGGAAGGATGTGATCTTTACAAATGTTGGGAGATTCACAAACGTTTTTGGTATCATGAGAGTTTCTAATTATTTGAAATATGAAGGGTATTTGGAAAAGGTTAGGGGATTCGAGAATAGTTTTTTAAACATCTGGATTATGTGAGATGTTTATTCAAGTGCATCAACATAGAAATACGGTGAAAGTATAGTCTCATTTAATCAAATAAAATGACTTAGATGTTAGTCTAATGAAGAAACCTTGAAGTCATTAAATAGAGTAAGAATTCATGTAGAGAAATGATATTGGGGTAGTTGAAGAGAGTGATATGAAGGATGAAGTGTGTTGTCCATAAAATAATGTAGACGAAATGTTCTTGAAATATAGTATATGTGTCAAAACATATTTTTTCTATAATAACGAGTGACGAATAGTGGATTTAGGCTTTATAAACCAACTATTAGTGTATACACCTTGGACTAGTCTTTATTGATGAACCAAGTAAAACATATATTTCCTCTCCCTATATCTGAATGTTCAATTACTACATTATTCAGTTAGATTGGTTTAAAAATCTCATATCAATATGGTAATAAGATCTGGCTCTTTAAAAGTAGATGTTGACACCCGAATTCACTCATCCCATATCAGGGTGTTCCAGGACCCAAAATCTTTAAAATTAGTTATCATTTTCTATAAATAAATATATTTTAATTTTTTGATAAAAATAGATAATTTTTAAAAAAAAAAAAGTATATATGGATTGAATTTTTATCCAACAAAATTCAATTAATTATATTTATATGTGATTTTATGGAATATATTTGTAATATGTTTTATTAAAATATTAACAATCATCTAATTATTATTATTCGAAACATAATAAGAATAAATTAGTTTTATTCTTTAAAAATTCACATTTTATAAAAATAATTTTTGAAACACTTTAAGATTTAGTGAGTTTTCTTCTACTTAATTAAAGATTTTTGATATTTTTCATTTCATGAAATAATGAATATAGATTTTTTTAAAATGAAATCAATACGTTTGGTTTACGTTGCACGCAACACCATGTTAATACAATGACACATAAAACTAATATATTAGATTTTAATACATTAATCCCTTGGTTTGGATTGTGTAAAACACAATTTTGTGTTCATTCGATAGCTTGTGTGCCACTCAATTCCTAGTTTTACAAATCTACAATGTTCTATAAATATTAATATGGAAATACTATTATAATTATCATGTGTCCATTGAAATGGATTTTATGAATATCAATAATCATGTTATGATAACATGGTTTACAAATTTATATATGATGAATTATTTCATTAATAATTAATAAGAAAGGAAAATAAAAACTCTTTAAGAATATAGGAAATCTTTTAGAGGAAAACAATATTTGTGCAATTAAACATTTTTACGTCAATAAATTAATTAAAACAATTTTGATAAATTATTTTTTTGATATATATATATAAATATTAAATTCAATAAATTATTTAACATTCAACGTTTTTCAGACAATAAATAAAAATATGAACAATTTTATATATAATGAAATATATTGTTTCTAAAAGGAAATTTTACCTCTTTATAATGGAGATCCTATTATAAAATCTAATTTATAAACATTTTTTCATTTTATTTGAAAATATATAATCAATTTCTGAAAGAGAAATATCAAAATTTAATTTGGTATAATTTTTTTTTTATTTTTTCAGATGTTTAATTTTTTTGATGAATTTTGGAAAACAAATAATTTTAATTGAATATTGAATTTACAAATAATTTATTTATATAGTTAAATAATATAAATTTTTATGGTATATATATATAATATAAATTCATTAATACAATTTATGTCATTGAAATAAATTTCACATTGAAACCAATTTCACATTGAAATCAATTTGACATTGATGTTTGATATAAAAATTTCTCAATCATTTGAAAATTTTCAAATAAAAAACTCATTTCCTCTTCCCATATTTGGGATTAATTTCAAATTAATTTATTCAAATTATTTTTTATAATATAAATATATGAATTCCATATTTTTATTTAGAATAATTTATAATTTCTTGTAATTCTAACTTCATTTTTTTCCAAAAAATATTAATGATATCAATTGATATTAATTACAATAATTAAGGAAAACAAGAGTCTACTTTGTGGTTAACCATTAAATTAACATTCCAAATTACCACGAACATGTCAAAAAGTCATTTTATGGCCATATTTAAACCTTATACTCCCTTTTATCTACATTTATCATTTTTGGTGGCTCATGATATCATGGAGGCCTCATAATATAGTTTGCCTTTTTATATTTTGAAAAATTAAACTCTTCCTCCACTATAAAAGGGAACTCACACCCCTCAATTATTTAAACATTTCACACCCTTTGTCTCAAACAGTACCTACTGATATTATCTTTCAAACTCCATCATCTCATCTTATATGAATGTGTTTGGGAAGAATGAAAACTATATGGTTCCCTTAGTGAAAACCAAAAGTAATTACACAAAAATAGGTTGCATCCTTCAACATGATCTTTGGTTTTATTTTTCTCTCTAACCCATTAATTAGTATTATTCCATTATAATATAATAACCATATTATCCTCAATATAATTATATATTTTAATATTATTTTTTATACCTAAACCTACATTCACTTCTATCAAATGGGATACTCAATTATCGTTTCTGTGTATGGAGGTCTACCACCTCATAACCTGATGCCACTTGTTCTTCCCTTACCACCATTTAATGTTCAGAATAAATATTGAAAAAATGTTTCAATTTTTATATATTATATTCATGATGTATTTATTCTTATATTGTTATTATATAATATATAACTTCATGGTTTCCATTTTGTAGGTATAAGATAACTTCGTTTGTGGTTGTGTGGACTACCATCTCTTTAAAGTCATGTGATTCAATCACAAATTACATTTAATTTTTTAAGGATGAGTCTATAAAATGTAAGTGATAAATTTGAAATAATTAGTATACTTTAATTATTATATATATATTTATATACTCATATATATTTTATTTAATTATTTCTATATAATATAAAATATGAAACACTGTTTGTTTGTATATACGACCAACCGTATCCTTGAACTATTTATTCCATACCATATTTAGATCCAATATAAAATACTATCAATATTTTTATCTTGAATATATATATTATCTTTTTATGATTTTCAAAATTTATTATATAATTATATTATATTCTATCTAAGTGTATCAATAGTAACAAGTGAAAATATATATGGAAAACAAAGAGGTAATTTACTGAAATGTAAATTTAGCATGAAATTTATTATAAATTGGTAAAATATTATAAATGTAAAATTTTATATGATTTTATATATAAGAATATTGTTATTTTTTTGATTTATGAAAAACATATATCTGTTATTCATGAAGAATTAATATGAATGAATAAATTCAGGACTTAAGGTTAGGGATTTCATATCTCACTTTAATTTTTGCAAGATATATTCTATACTCACCTCTTATTCTAATAATGTGGTATGTTTAATTCCAAATGAAATATAATATCATTAATTCATTAATTTCATGATATTTATATGTCTAATTGATTTTATTAATTAAAAGATATCTTAATTCATAAGTTACTCAAGTAGTAAAGTGATTTGTACTCTCAAACTTATTTCATCGTGACTTATGAAATATTCAAAACTCATTTCTTTTTTTTGTGCATATAATTTTCCATTAATGAATTATATAATTATTGAAATTAAAATTATCATTATTTATATTTGAATTTTTTGATATCTCTTTCATTAAGTTTATGGTTTAAAATATAAAAAGTTGATAGATTAATTTTTTTCTCAATTGGTCTTTATTATAGCTCTTGTAATGTTATGAACCTATATTCTTTTACATGGCATGTATACTGACCATTAAAATTCTATATTACGAATATAATTATGTAATGTTATAGGGATTATATGAAGTATGAATATGGTTCATTAATGTAGGGCTAGAATGTAGAGTGGACTAAGTTTAGTAATAATGTTCTAGAATGGGTAGGGAACTCGATTTAGTAATTCAAGGATGTAATAAGTAGTTTAACTTGTTCATTAAAATAGGGATGACATGGGAAGTGATCATGTAAATGAAATATAGGGTTGGGATGAGGAGTGATATTAGTTTAATATATGTAATTTTCAATAAATATGGTCTTTTGAATGGACCTTGATTATTAAGATTATTTAGGGAGTGCACCATTTCCACTAAGATAGTCTTGAATGTAAGCCACAAATACTATGGAAATCATTTTATAATTTTATGTGTATGCCACAATATCATATATTGTTCACATGTAATGATTTCATGTTTTCTTATATTTTATTTATTTATGATTCATGTCTAATGAGCTCTAAATATATATTTCATGATTCATGTTTTTGATTCTTTTTATGCAAGGTATAATCATCTACCGTTATTCTCGTACTCCCATAACATTATGTGAAATTTATCATTACATATCTTTTATTCTTTTCCTTTCCGATAATTTTAGCTAACCCTTTCTAAATATCCCTTTATGAAGGTTATAATAATTGGTTTTTATGTTTGAGTAATAAAGGGGATGATCTTTATAAGAGATATTGAAGATCATTAACCGAGTAAAAAGGTTGTGTTTCTCAGTTTCCCAAGGATCTTAACTATTATGGTCCTCAATTAGTTCCTTTTTTTTTTGTGTTTAATATTCACTTAATATGGTGTAATATCCATGTATCTTATTCTTGGTTCTCTATACTTGTTACAAAAGGAATGTTTTATTCAACCATTGGAATATAGAATGAGAATATTTTTTTGAGATCCTTAGGGATATGGACAAGGATGTGTCTACATATGTATCTATGGATAATATTTTAATTTTATAGTTTAAAATTATATTTCATGATTTACCAATCATATAAGAATTTTCCACGATTATGTGGTTTTATATTGTGATAAAATCCTTCCCTCTCTATGTATTAGTGAATTGAAATAAATTTAAAGGAATTAAGTTGACATTGAATGTTTCAAATGTGAAATGTCTCAGATCTATACAAATAGATTTTCGAGCTTTAAATATCATAAAAAGAATCAAGAAGATGTTATGGTTATTGGTTATACTTATGAGGTTAAAGATACCACAAATTAGAAATGCAATGTATTGGATGGTCTAACAATATTTTTACATTAAATGTTATATGGGCGATTAGATTGAGTTTATGGAACATTATTAAATTATTTATATATCATAGTCTTTGAATTTGGAATTATGGGATAAGATGACGAGTCATGAGAAATGGTTTATGAATAAATTTGGATGATTTATGTTTATATATTTTCGGATTTAAAGATTATGTTATGTGAATCAATAAGTATATATAGAATTTTTATAGAAGTTTTCCTTGGATATTTTTAAATAATTTTTTAAATGAAAATTATGATTGAGAATATTGATTTAATGGAAGGATACATTAAGGTAATGTAAACGTTAAAAATATTGTGAGGATAACAAAATGATATTTTATATTTATTAATAGATTACTATATGGACAATGTAAATTTGATACTGTTTATGACTTCAGAACATATAAAATATTTTGTTTAAAAAGTTTATAATCTTTCATTACTGGAGGTTCCTTCACTTTTTGATTTAAGGAGGAAATAAAATGATCATTTTAATAAGAAAGAATGATTGTCTTAAATTAGTATTTATGGTAATTCTAGTTATAATTGTGGTTTATGAGAAAACATGATAAAGGTATTCATCATATTTGGTTTGTGAAAACCAAGAGCTGCATTATGATATATTGGGGGTAAATATTAATATAATTTTGATAAATAACCTTGTTTCTAATGAGTTGTATGAAATCTTTTATTAGGGTTACAAGGATGACTGTTTATGGAATGGTTTTGGTTAATCTTCGGTTTAGGTTTTAGAGATCAATGTGTTATCTCTCCACATTAGGATTCATGCATATTTGATAACGTATGATATCATTTTTTGTGATGATAAATATATATAGAATTAATTAATTTTCATTATATATATAGATATTATGATTCATTAGTGCTATAGTAATAAAAAATTCACCATAATTTGAGGAGTAATAGATGATGTGGAAATTGATCAAAGCCCAACAAAATGATGTGATTGGGATTATGAAATAGAATTATATCAATTAAGTATATATCATTGTGAAAATTATTCAACAATAGAGAAAGGGACATGAAATAAAATGGGCACCCATTATCATCATTTTTTATGATATCAATGAAATTTTTCAAGCCTCATTTGTTTATGGAATTATTATTCTTAACAGTCTCCTAACCATGTTATCTATTAGTCTCCATCAAAACGTAATTGTCAACTTTGATTCGATATCCATGTTTTCACTTTCCAACTATGATCAACTAAGTGGAATAATAGTTTTGAGTTACATTATATAACTATTATCATTACATTATTCCTTTTTTAAAGGATATTATATTATTCATTGTCACATTTTGGGTTTCTATGAAATGAATTTTCAAGTATTAAGCCTTTTATAACCTTGAAAAATTACTAGGATGAAATTAATTTTAATTGGTGTAGAATATAAAAAACTATATTTTGAGACATTATTTTTTATTTAATTTAAATTTTATTATATTCATCAATTCAGGAAACATTGAATGTGGCTTGTGTTATAGGAATGAATTATGTTTGTCTTGTGTTTCACACAACACCATGTTAATCTTTTGATCCATGAAACACCTAGATGCGTATTTAGTACTCGAAACACTATTTTTTACTTGTGTTAAACACTATCCCGAGTTCATTTGATAGTATTAATTAAATTAAATTCCCAGTTTTACCAAACTACATTGTACTATTAATGTTACAATTAAAATGTAATTGTAATTTTCACATAGCCATTGGAATGGATGTGATGAACACTATTAATTATTTTTGGAAAATATTGTTTACAAATATATATAAGAATAATTATTTTGGGAAACTAACTAGAAATTATAACAAAATCCTTTTGAATATATAATAATTCATTTTTCTAAAAACTATATTAATGAAGTTAAAACATTTTTTAATCTAATAAATAAATTAAACGATATTTTGGAAATGGTTTTTAAGAGATATATATATATATGTATATATATTAATTATTCAACTATATAACATGTATCTTATGTGTTTTATAGATAGTATGTATAAATAAATCCAATTTTATACATAATTATATATATTTTTAAGTGTGATTTTACTGACATTCAATAGTGAAAAAATTTTAAATATAATTTTTTGGTACTTTTATTAATTTTTTTTACAAAATATAATTAATTTTTGAAATAATAATTTCATATTATTCGTTGTTTGAAATTTATTAATTTTTCTTAAAAGTTACATTTATAGATTAATAGAAAAATACCCTCCTTTTTTATTGGAAGATGCATTTTATTTTAATTTATCTATATAATAAAATTATATTTTAAATTTTTTGGAAATATATTTAGATAAATTATACATTTATTAATACATATATAGTAATTAAAATAAATTTTCCATTGAGATTGAAAATAAAAACACTCCAAACCGTTGATCATTTTAATTTTGAAAAACATTTTGTTTCTTATCATATACAGGATTAATTTAAAATTAATTTCTCACACTAGTGTGTTTATAAATTTAAAAAATGGATTCCATGTTTTTAATCATCAAAATTTATAATTTCTAGTAATTTTAACATATTTTTTGACTAAATATATTAGTCAAGGTAAATAGAAGTAATTACAATGATTAACATAAAATCAAGTTTCTGTTGTGGTTAATCATTAACATAAAGGTCAAAATATCACATACACATGACGAAAATCCACCAAATTTCCATATTTTCACCACATACTAAATTTAATCTAAAATTTAACATTATTGGATTCATTTGATATAAGGGATACCTCAATGTTGTTTTTAACTTTATATATTTACAAAAATGACACTCCACCTTCACAATAAAAGGGCACTCACCCCTTTACATAGTCCCCACTCATATGAACTTTTGGTTAAAACCATGTGAAAATTACATACCAAATTTCCTTATATAATCCTATCACCCTCCAATTTTTTAAACAAATCAATGAGGGGCCATTGGTGAAAACCCAATGAAATTTCACAATGAAGATATAACGACCTTTAATATGACTTTTTTTATTTCATTCTCCATACCATCCATTATTCATATAACATTATTATATAATAACTTATAAATAATCAATATAATTATATGTTTTTATGTTAAGGTTTACTCTTACACATACGCAAACTTCCATAAAATGGGATGGATAACCATCGTTTGTGTGTATGGTAGACTAATGCCCCATAAACTGATGTCATTTGATATTCCGTTAACAACTTAGAAGGTTTAGAATAATGACTGAATGAATATTTTTATATATTATATATCTTATTGATGAGGACTTTATGCTATTAGAGTTATTATATGACACATAATTTCATTCTTTCAATTTTTTTGGAAATATGATAACTTCATTTGCGGATTTATGGACAAAAATCTCATCAAAGCGAGGTGATTTGATCACACATCACATGGAATATATTTTGTATGGGTTTCTTAAAATTAAATGATATATATTAGATAATAATATTAATTTAATAATATATATATAAATATAAATATATGTCATATGCTATCTTTCATTCAATTTGATAAGAAAATATAAACCATATTCATGCATACCCACAACCTTCCATCTCCATGAACAGTGTATTCCATTTCATATTTATATATTTTATAGATTATTTTAAATACTTATATAATAAAAATATTTGTTATTTATATAGTTTATATATATTCAGGAAAGAATTCTCTCATTGTATAAGTTGAATGATAAAAAATCAGATGTCAAAAAATATATGAAAAATAATGTTTTTATTACCTGAAACGTAATTGTCGCAGGAAATTATTAATATAAGGTAATGTAAATAAATAATAAAATTAGTTATTTCATTATATAGGATAATATTTATATATGGATGATTTATAATAAACCTATATTTCGTATAAATGAGGTTTGGACATATACGAAGAATGTATAAACTTATGGTACGAGATTTCTCATGTCACTTTTATTTATATGAGATATATTTTATATTCAAAACATATTATTATTGTGTGGTGTGTTTCTTAAATTTAAAAAACATGGAGTAAATTTAAATTTATTTAATTTTATGGAATACATAATACATTAAACAAATAGACACTCGATAACCGTATTAGTATAGTGCCTTTGGAAACATGGAAACATAAACCCTGATACGTAAGTGAGCTACATTAGCTCCCAAAATGTTCTTCATGAGTAGAACCCTTCTTATACACATCATGAATAATAATTATATTCATAAACCGTGGGAATTGGATCATAAAATTGGATGATCTCAGATGATCATTATGCGTAAACACTAGAAATATTTAAATATAAACATGGGCATAGGGGTGTGAGAATGTGATTAGAACATTAAAATATCATAACCTACATATCAAAAATTATAAAAATAAAGAACTTAATGTAGCATGAATATTCCCTATACATGAATCATAATGAAATATAGAACATAATACATCAAATAATAACATAGTAACACAACATGGAATTGTGGAAAACATATATTTATATAAAATGATTTCCATAGTAGCCAAGACATTGTTGTCAATACCATATTAGTAGTATGGGTTCACTCCCCATACCATCTTTGTTTTCATGGTTCACTCTCATTACCATCATAGTAGAATGCGTTCACTCCCCATACCATCTAGGTAGTTATTGTTCACTATTGATACCATCTTATTCTATATAATGTCATATAAATATTTACCCACTGAATTACAAACAGATATATGTCCTATCTGACCCATAATTAAAAAATACACTAATTTTTCCTTAAAACCATAAAAAATCATATATTAAAACCTATATAGGAGTGATTTTTTTAGATATTTTAGGAATTACCAGGCACTGTGGGTTGAAATGGGGTGGTGAGGGGTGATATTTATAGTTGATGAGAGGTGGGATTTAGTGATTAATTTATTGATTAATTTATATTAAAAGTAAACCACATTGAGGTGGCATTAATTTCAATGAATTATATTTTTATATGATGTTTTTTAGGATGGTTAGGGCCGAGAAAAATTCAACCAACCATTACACATTGAAAGTTTTAGTAGGTTAAGCATTTACCTTTTAAATTTTACCATTTTCACAAATATTCCAATACAACGATAATTTTTGTCCATGGTAAATTTTTTATACCAAAAAATTGAATTTGAAGAAATAATTTTTTTACATTATTACTCCAAATATGGAATATATTTTATCTAATACAATTCAATGAATTTGTAAAATTATAATTTAAATAATTTCCATGGACAGAAAAAATGAGGGTTTTTAATGTTAAACGTTCAAAAGATTGAAATGTTTTTATCTCTAATTTCAATGTGAAATTTATTCCAATGACCATATTTTTATTAATTAAAAAAAATATAATCTAATTAAACAATTAATACAATTAAAAATATAATTTATCCTTATATAAAAATTAGATGAATATGTATTATTGAATTGAAATCCATGATTTTTAACTATTGATTAAAAATGAAACATTTCAAAAAGAATAACAAAAAATTATCATTATTAAATTAGTATGTTTATCTATCAGTTTTTATATTTATTTTGGAATATTAAATATATAAAGGTGTCAATAATTGGATTTAAAATTTTTTCTCCATTAAAATATAGTTAAATTACCTTTTTAAATTTTTTGGATTTTATCTATTAAATTAGTTGGATTGTTATCTTATGCCTATAAGAACCATTAGATGAATATCAAAAATATTTACATGGTTATATAAAATATATATTATATTAAAATTAATTAAAAATTATAGATAATTTAATTTAGTTGGATTATAAAAACTTGTGATCATAATAATAATTTTCTATAAATAAACTACCTTTGTATTAATTTGGTTATTATATTCATTTTTAAATAATTTCTAACCCAATAATTATTTTCGTGTTTTTGGAAAATAGTATTTTTATTTATGATAGTTAAAAATATTTATAAAATATAAATTAACAACTAGGTGATATCATATTTTAATAATATATCATTGTTAGCTAAGCCTTAATCATGCATGTTACACAAGACATTGAGGAAATTCCTTATTGAGTCAAATAAAAACTAACCTCAGTGTTCCATGGAAAAAAATATATTTACTTTTTAGTGAATTTAAGGAATAAATTGTGATTTGATATAAAATAAACTATTTCAAATGTTACATGAAATGAGAAATATTAAAAAGATTAAATCAATACCAAAAAATTAAAAAAATATCAGGTTGTTACATGTATCATGCCCTATGATATGTTATATAATTTATTTTTTTATTTAATAATAATTAATTCTTACATTTATTTAATTCTATGATTGATATCATGATTAAAAAGTTTCTCAAGTACTATGGGGATTTCTAGTTTCCCTCTTTATTCTAGGTGTCTTATTCTATATTCACCACTATTTTCATTTGTGTTGGTATATAAAGAACATAAATGTATCATATGATTATTATTCTTATATTTCAAGATATTTTCATATCCATTTTATGTTCTCTCTTTCATTACAGTTGTGTTTCAAAATTTACCAATTCGATAGTGTATTTTTGTCTTAATTTTTTTTCTTTGAGACACATGCCATGTTATGCTCCAATATTATTATATGACCTCTATATAATTTCCTTTGACATGTCAAATCATGAATTTACTAATTTTATATTATAATTTCATTCAACTAATTTATCTCATATATATTATGGTTCAATGTTACTGTAATGTTAATATTTTTCTACTACATTATCATTATCAGGATTTCATATGATTATACTTCCATTTATTAAACATTGTGATCCACATCTCAAGAAATATCATTAATTTTTTTATCCCTTAGTAATATAATGAAATATCATATATTGGTACTATTTTCACAATATATTGTACTTAAGATAATAAAAAAAAAATGTTTTCAATAAATTCAATCATTTTTTCTCCTCGGTCGAAAATCTATTTTATTCCAATTTATTTTCTAAAAATGTTTACAAAAATATTTTTAAATGATCATTTATTTTCATTTTCATGTAAAAAGGTTTTCAAAAAATTAATTTTTTAAATAATTTACATAATTTTTAATTATTATTCTCTATATTTTTGAGGATATTTTCAAAGGAAAATGTTTTTAAAATTTTATATGTTGTATATGAACTTCTTTCAATGAAGAAATTATATTTTCCTATTAATCGGTTTAAATATACATTTCAAAAATAATTTTCAATAAATGATGAAATCCATTGATATTGTTTATAACTTATTGGGTATATGATCCATGGACACCATTCTTTACCATTAATTTGAATGGTTTATGGTTAAGATGACATGCATTTTATGAAACTCATTTCTCTTCTGTGAGTTATACCATGATAAAAAACATTTTAATCCTGATTTAATCATTAGTTATACTTAGATAAAATGAATATGAAACTTATATCATTTTAACAGGTTATTATAGGATGATTTTTTTATTATACACATTACATTTTATATGTTTTGATAAGATTTTTATAAATCCCATATCTTTTTAGGGGTCATGATATGATGATTTTTTTATCTTATGGCCCACGTATAAATTATTTCATTATGTTATGGGTGTGACATATATATCCGTAAAATAATTTAGGTAAAGACTTATATCTAATTTGAGAGACTAGGATGGAATGATAAGTGATTCCGATTGAATATGACATGGAAGCAACATGGGGTGAAATAAGTTTAGTAATACAAGAATGTAACATGGAGTGAACATAGCTCAGTATTCTAACACCAGAATGAGTAGTGAACATATTTCAGTATGATAGGGATGATATAAAGAGTGAACTCACTTCAATCATACAAATATTAAATAAGGAATGAACTAGGTTTGGTTATACTTGGATGAAATTAGATGTGGGCACATTTTAGTAATACATGGATGGAATGAGGAGTGATGTTAGATGAGTAATATAGGTCTAGAATTCTACGTGAAACCGATCAGTAATGTAAGTCTATACTGAGGATTGAATCGAGTTCAATAAAGAAATTTTTCCACAAATATGGTATTTGGAGTGAACCATGACTAATAAAATGGATGGGGGGGGGGGGTGAACCCATTACACAATGATCTCCCAAGAAGTATTCTCAAACTACATTGGAAATCATTTTATATGTTTACCTGTATTCCAAAATGTCATATCTTATAAATATGTTATGATATCATGACTTATTCTAGTTTATTTCCAAATTATTCATGTCTTATAAACTGATAATAATTATTCCATGATTCATGTTTATGAACATTTTTATGTATGGTATTATATTCTAATGTCACAATCATTTTATTGAACTATTATTTTCATGTTATTCTTATATAAATCATTTTATTATCCTTACTGAACATATAATCTCACCATTTCATGCGTTTCATTTCCCCGGGATATGAAGAATGGTTTTTATATAGAAGTAATATAGGGGAATATAATTAGAGGTGATGTTAAAGTTCATTCACTGAGTAAGAAGAGCGTGGTTACAAATTTTCAAACACACTAAACTATTACAATCTTCGAGTATATACTTTTGAAATTTGTTGAATATTCATCTAAATTGATGTAATATGCATGTATGTTAAGTCCGAGTCACTATAATTTTTACTCTTTTGTGTGTTGAAATTATAAATAATTTATAAATCATTTAAAAATCATATTATATAAAGTTAAATTATTTTTTTAGATTTTCATGTCAATATTTTCTTCTGGTGAATTTTAAGATTACTATTGAATGTTTGATATTTTGGTAAATGGTAAACAAGTTAGAATTTAGAAATACAATCATTTTTTTTGACATTGTCATGATAAATGAATGACATTAATGTTTATGAATGATTATTTTCTAGACCAAATATATATATTTTTGTGAAATATATTTCAACTAAATATATAATGTTGAACCTAGAAAACTATTTTGGACATTAAGAGAATATAATGTTTTCTTGAAATAAATAATTTTTATATTTCTTTACATTTTATTAAATTACTCCCAATTCTTTATTCAGTTTTGGTATCGATTGTAATTAAAATTAACCATCTTGGATTGAACATAATCCAATTAATTCCATTGGAGTCAACATTATATATATATTTTTAATATAGACATTTTTAATCATAAAAATGGATTTTTTTAAAAAATGTTGTCCGATGTGTTTATTGAACAAATAATGAAAATTATTTTTACCACTTCAATACATTTATTATAATAAAATGGATACCAAACATTAAATCAAGATCATAAAATTTCTTAATGAGTTATATTTTATTTTTATTCATAATGAATTGTTACCATGGTAAAAGTTTTTCACCCTTGTAATGGTAAACATGGTTAATGAGGGTCATTAATATAAGGAATATGGATTCAGATATCCCCAAAACTGGTCTAAATATGATTTTGTGAGTGTATTTCAACATTATAATATATTATATTATAAATTATATAAAATTGGTGACACATTCCTTTAGAAATATATTTATTATATTTTAATGTTACAAATATTTTCTTGGGTTCCACTACTCTCAATTATAAAAGGAAATATCCTCTCTTAACTTCTAAACACACATAACGAACTCGAACAATTAAATATAAATTAAAATAACGTTTTGAATCATCTCACACATTTTATAGGACATGGCCTTTCCAAAAGACCAATCTTATATGGTTTAATTTGTAAAAATCAGAATATATCCAAGGATGAGTTATAAGTCTCATCCAAATTCATTAATGATTATTTCCTATTACATACTATTAAATAATAATTTAAAAAACAAAATTCATGGAATAAAAATTAATATAGGTCATAAAATTTATTATGGTCATGGAAATACTATTTTCGACCTCCACTCCAATTGATAGAAAATGAAAATATCACTTGTCTGTATGTGAGGAATATCACATCCATGAATCCATGTGTTTCAATTTTTCATTAGAAACTCACAAATACACTTATAAATATAAAATTAATGAATATATATTATATTTATGAAATAATTAATATTTTATAAATGTGACATATTAACTACTTTCTTACCCTCCCAACTGTTGGAAAATGGAAATGATGCACAAGCATATGTATGGATAACCATCTTCATAAAAGAACATAACTCAGTTTTCATTAAGCCCTCAAAATTATTTACATAAGTATAGAAATGATAAATAAATATTGTTTTTATGAATGATATATTATTTTAAAAATTTGAACCTTTATATTCTTAATTTTTTGTATCACCCATTATCGCAATGAATATGAAGCCCCTGTGTATGTGAAAATTACAACCACTATGAAACGATGCATTTAAGTTTTTTGGACTTCATACACAAATATTTCAAAATGAATACTAAATTCAAGAAAAATTATAATTTTGACATGTATAATATTATGGATATTGTGTAACCATGACCCCATTAGATTTTTTTCAACAAGCATAATCTAATTTAATTTTTATAGATTAAACGACCTAAAATGTCTGATATAAAGATGAATGATATAGTAAATAAATAAAACATTGTAATAAGTTTAAAAATAGAATAATGGAATTGGATTTGACAATAAAATGAATCATCATAAATTCAATTATTTTTTAATTTTATTATTCATGATTTGGAGAATTAATAATGAAATATGAGACTCAAGGAATGTGATACATATTTAAAACCTCATTTTCAAATGTTTTGAATTTTTATTTTTGAACTCTTCATCTACAATGAATATTTTATTAATATTAGTTAACAAATTTTATTATTTATACTTATATCATAGATTCAATTCATCCTTTAATTTAAATAAAAATTTAATAAGGAATATTCTAAACATCTTCAATATATTTCATCTTAACTTTTTATTATGGTTTCATAAAATATCTTTTTAGCATTGACAGAATGACCCCTTTCAAATTGTAATTCCTTTTATCCATTATTAATAATACTCTTCATTATTTAAAAATTTTCAATTTTATTTTTATTACAATTATACATGTAATTATTAATTTTTTTAATTATAAAATGAAAAGTATATTTATACATAGTTTAATATAAAAATAGAATGAGGTTGTTCTTATCGGGTATTATTATTATTTAAATGGTTTTTAGATGAAAATTTGAAATATTATAATTTTTTCATTATACAATATATGGGAAATATATATGATGACATATTATCCAATGAAATACCTCTTAATTACATCGAGTAATTATTTAGTTTTTGATGATGAAATGTTAGAGATAAATGATTAGGTTACACCTATTTAAAGGGTTTGTTGAATGAGTTTGAGATCAGTTGGAATATGATTTCAGAAGATGAATACTTGGTTATTCATTTATTACTACAGGTATTAATGTTTTTTCATTGAAGAGAATATTTATTTTCAATGTTTTTATGATTTATTTACATACTATATTAACATTATGAAAGGAAAAACATTTTATTATATTTTATTGTTTATCTATTAGTATAATGTTGTTAATTTATTTTTTACCCCTTATTCATATTTTTTTTCTTGTCCCATTAATTCAAAAAATTAACAAGATTTATGGATGATTAGGAACTAGAAAAAAGTTAACATTAACTCTCTAGAAGGTCATCTTAAATGAAAGTAAATTATCTTTAAAGAAACATTGGTGCAAATTTAAGAACATGTTTTTTGAGTAAATTATTTACAATTTGTGAATGTGTTCATTATTTTATTTAATTGTTTATGTAATTCAATAACTCTCTAAATCTAAATTATCAAGAGATTATAGCAATGTGAAATTATTTCTTTTAAAATTATAATTATGGGGTTTTTTGTTACATGTTGTAATAGTAACTACATTTGTACCCTATTGGGATTGGGAGAACCACATGTGTACCCATTTAGATAATGATATATAAACAAATAACTAATTAATTATTGTTTTAAAATAGATGAACACGTCATATAATAATAAAAAATTCATATTTATTCCATAATAACAAGAAACAATTCATTATTACTTTAAACCTTAATTAACTCATGGGAAAGGTATGAGTTTCATAAAAACTCCATTAAAATAATAACCATGGTCCAACCGTAAAAATAGAGTTACTAGTATCATTATATAATATCCCAAGGAAGGTATAACCAAAATTTAAATATATTTACATTGATGGAAAATCTTTTATCAAAATTTTTGAAAATATGCATTGAAATCCAATAGGAAATATATTTTTCTTTCAGTAACATTAAAAAAAATAAACATTCTAAGAATACATGAAACTCATTTATCATAAAAAAAACAATTAAAATATATATATGATGTTAAATAATTAATAATATATATAAATATAGGTAAATTAATTCATTCCACATACATTTAAAGACACGTTAGTTTAAAATACATGTAAGAAATTTAATAGTGGTTCATATAAAAAAGGTTAGAATTATTAATTTTATATCCTTTTAACGAAAGAATTCTGTTTTAGAAAAAATATTTATCAATAATATATGTATTGAAATAAATATAATAAAATAATTTGAAAAAATGGGTATGGAATAAAAATATTCTTGATAAAAAAATATATAAATAAGGTCGAGTTTTCTTATAATTTTTTTTTGCTAAATTTGATTACCAAATAGAGGGAAATTTAACTAATACATGAAACCCTATAAATAATAAAATGGGATGAAAATATATAGGTCTTAGGAGATTCACAACACAAAACTTTATATAATATATATTCAAACATAAATAATCCGGATTAAAAGTGTAATTCTAGCATAAAAACATATATCAGTTATTTTCATAGTTAAAAAATATTTAATATCCAATTTAATAAATTTAAATTTATTAAGTAGAAAATATCTGAACTCTATTAATTATTATAATACTATACATGATTCCTTGATAAGTTAAAACATTCAACATTTTAATTATTCTTTGTTAAAATCAATATTTTGTATTTATTTTTTTCATTTTACAAGAATATTTAGAGTCAACTATTCATATATTTGAACCATGAACATGATCATAGAATTTTATTTTTTTAATAAATATATTATTTATTAATTATATAAAAATTTACAACCATACTTGTAAGGTGATGATGAAAAATGTGATATATCGCTTTGTGAAAGTGGCACTCCGCTCATACAGACGAGAAAAATTTATATTTTCTATCTAAATTTGGTGACATAAATTAGATAATAGTATATGTTTATATAATCGTAATATTGTTAAAATTTCATATATATTAGTTTACTATATCTCTATATACATCCCTTCTATCTTGTCAAGAAAAATAAAAAACATTGCTTATTTGAGGTGGAAATACGCACATATGCTTGAGTGAAAATATCATTTTCCATTTGATTTAATGAATACACATATTCATTAATCCATAAACATATCACATTTTTGGTATATTTACGATATAAATATAATAATATTATGAATTATATAACATATTTGGAGGATGTAGAAGGAGAAATAAACAAAAATGAACATAGCAACGACAATTTCCTCTTCTTTGTTATCCCCCTTTTTTATACAAAAATAACCATCATAGGATTAAATCCTGATTTGAAAATAATATATAGAATATAGGTAGGATAATTTATAATAAATTGGGATATATCATGGCATTCATATGTTTCTCTTTGTTTGTAATAAAGTGCGGAGAGGATATGAACTTTATAAAATATGAGAGTGGCACCCTTGTGATACCCTAAACCATCTAATAATATATATTCATTTTCTATGATAAGTATATAAAAATAAGAAAAATATATAATATAATTGTGTGTTATGTAAAAATAAACTCAAGTCATAAAAATAAATAAATTCATTGGATAATATTTTATGTATTTTTCATTTTAACACTTTTAAAAAAAATTAACATTTACCATAACATTATTGTTTGACAATGTAACTATTTTTTTAAATTAATATATAATTTTCCGCATAGAAATAAATTTATATATTCATTTCATATATATAATATATAATATATTAAATTCAATTTCTAACATCTTCAAAAATTAATTCTAATATCCACACACAAAGCACATAAAACCCAATTTTTTAAAAAAGACATTTCCTTAGAATAAATTTAACTTACAATTATCCCATATCCTGAAATATGCAATACATAAATGTTAATTAGGTGTTTCTGGTGATATTTTATAAAAATTTCATTAAAATCAATCATAAATAGGGATTAATTTATATTATTAAGATAGAATATAGAGTTCTGTGTAAAAACATTTTTGAAATATCTTTTTTACCTTAAAATTATTTAATCATTGTTTATAGACAATTAATTATCAATGCATGAATGATAACTCATTTTTAAAATTTATAATACATTTTTTTACTTAATTTTATTATTATTAATAAGATAAATTAACATTTGAATAATGAATTAATCAGAAAATAATATTTATAAATAAATTATTTTTCGTTAATCATGAATTGTAATACATGTTTTCCTTATCTAATGTTGACAATTTTTGGGATGTAAATCACTGATTTATCAATTATTAACTCAATTTTAGTAAACAAAATTGATATCCTTACTCAAGAGTATTAAAGTTAATTAAAATACATATTTTAACAAAATAAGTCAAAATAACGTATTTAGAATCAATTGTATCTTCTTAAGTCAATTTGACCACTTTTATATTAGAAATTAATTTATTTATAAATCAAATTTAACTATATTATAATATAGATATCATATTTTATTATAGTAAATAACTATTCACATATGATTGATGTTTAATGCACCACAAGCTATTGAGCACATCAAATTTAATTAAAAAGAATATATTCTAAAATCATTTTGTGTTATAATAAGAAACCATATGATAGAACCAATCACACCCAATGAATGTTTTATGAGTTTGGTTTATTTAACCTTCATTTTTTACCAATCATATAATTATATAATATATATGATATTAATTTTACAAATGTTTTTTACATGAATATAATAAATCCACATTTATTATATCTTAACTAAGTACAAACCTATATGTGTACTAATTATATATATTGGGTAATTATAGAATACATTATCATTCAATATCACACTATCACATCATCTTATTTGAAATTTTTTTGTTTCTCCTTATATCATACATCAAATCATACTTATTGAAAATATTGAAAACATTTTATCATATCAATGAAAAAACATCTAGAAAGATATTATCATTTTCACCTTATATCAAATTGTATATAATACCAAGTGAAAACCAATAAAAACTATTTAGATTAAAATATAAAAAATATTTATAGTAGAACTCTAGTAAAATTAAAATAATCATTCAATCAACCATAATATCGACCCCAAGTAAATTTATAGAGAAAAAAATTATACATTAGATTTAATAATGTAAGGAATTATAATATTATAGAAAATATTGAATCACAAAAAATAAATAATGTAATCTAGAGTGATTTATATCAGATAAATGCATTTATAAACATTTTTCATTTGTAAAACCACTATATCATGGTCCGCTAATCGGTTTTTATATAGACAGTTGATAAATTTTTTCATGAGACCCTCCCCATATGAAAAGGGATAATGATATGTAGGTCAAGTATATGGTGGTTCAATGGATAGAGTATACCTGCATATCATGATAGTAAATAATAATAAGAAAACTAAATATAATAAAGGTCGAGATAATTAAAGATAAACAAAAAAATAGTCATATAGTAATAAGTGATCTATATAGATCATGTTAGTAATGGTATATATAAAAAATACATCTATATCATCTCGAGTCCAAAAGATAAAAAAACTTGATCGACACCACAAAAATAGAACTGATTCCTAACCTAGTACAATAACTATTCCCCATCCTATATATAGTGAAATCTATATCATAGTAACATTCTTGAACATCAATCCAGAATAAAATAATCATAAATACTATAATACCCATGTTTCACAGTGTCCTTGTTAGGGTGTGAGTATAAATTTATAGAAAAACATAAATGGAATCCTTATAAAACCCACATATAACAATGCACAACAGTGTGAAACAATTAATCATATTCCATTTAGCAGATAATAATTTAAACATTTAACAATTTGAATAAAATAAGATAAACAATCCCAGCTTCTGGTGATCTATAATCACACTTAACACCAGTCCAAAACTACTTCTGCTAGAACTAGTGAGTCACTGATTATAGAATTTATCATTGGATGAATATTTAAAAATTATAAATCCATTGAAAAGATGTCAATAATCACATTGAAATCCAATGGGTATCCATTAGTATTTTCCATTAACAAATCCAACCAAACATTGTGCTTTTCTTCTTTAAAAACTCACTCACTACCGACTTGGAAATACTAAAAACCCAATAATGGAATTATCTACATCAAATATAAGGAAGTTATATTCTAAAACTTTTATAGTAACTATATTGATCTGAATCTAGGTCCCCGCAAATGAAATTCCATCTCATACAGTCATGATAAATCATGGAAGATGATGTAATAAAATTCTCAACGGTCCCTTGAGGAAACCCATTTTATTAATCCTTGAAATTAAATATATAATAAAATAACTAATTACAATGGTAGCCTACCTGATGAATTTATATTAATGAATTAATGAGGATCATAAGGTATCTCATTGAATTCATTTTCAATGTACATTTTTTACCCAATGAGGCATCCTTCCTTGGTATCCAATTGACACCCCTATATAATCCACATGAACTCATTGAATTACACTTATTTTATGTTCAAAATGAATCCATGGGATAAAACACAATAAATTACAATATACTAAATTCATTAGATCTTCAACTTATTGGTAAACCAAGTCCATTGGCGCTCATTTACTAACATAACATCAATGCTAATTATCATTTCTAGATGTGTAACCTATTTTATTATCTTCCCATATTCACGTTTATTTTTCCAATCTATGAATCATTTCCATATATCCATATATTGAGTAAATATGGTGTAATTCACATTTTATTGAGGAAAATTCATTTAAATTCTAATATGAATCCACTATTTAATCTACACATACAAATAAAGTTTTTCTTTTAAAAATGTTTTCTATATCCCCTGTAATAGACTATTCAATCAACTGATTACAAGAGGCCCAACATAGATCATGTTCCCAAATAATTATCCCATTGAGAATTTCATATATTAGTGTCTCTAACACTTTTCAAAAAAATGAATTTAGCAATGTATAGGTTATACTGGTTGCTACAAATTAATTTCAGGGGATATCACTTGAGAAACCCAGTGAGACAACCAAATTGATTCATTTAAAATATAAAATGGAACTGTACGTTAATTAGATAGAAAAAATAACTCATTTTTAAATTAGTTACATTTTAACACTTATATTGGAAATCTATCACTAAAAGTATCCGAATATGGACAGAAAAAGGAGATACACCTATTGAAACTGTATCTTGCATCTAAAAACAACATTTTAATTAATTATACTCTAAGTATATTTATTCAATGAAATCAAAAATTTAGATACACAATATATATTGGAATTATCAATAATCTACTCACAAGGTATTTTCAATGAACCGTAACTAAGACCAGTGTTCCTCATAAGGACTATGTCAGAATTTTGGAAGTATCCAAGGACAAATCCATGTCTTTCTATGGTAAAACTATATTCAAAAATAGTAAAATTTTCTAAATTTATTTAATAATCTAAAGAGAATCATAAATCCAATTAAATGACTATCTAAAATGTAAAAATATTATATTTGGGAATATATTTTCAAATTAGAAAAGAAGACCCATCATATAAGGACATTTTTTCCTTGATTTTTGGAACTATGTCTAAAAGAACAATCCAAGAGAATTACAATTTAACGGTATATAATGAGGATAATATGGAAGAAAACGAGGAGTATAATCATAGAATAAAATGGTAAGAATCAAATAAAAAATCACCCCAAGTTGAAGTGGGTCCAAGATGAATGGGGGAAGAGATCTATGCAGTACTCATGAGCCAAAACCAATACAGGAAGATGGGTTTTACCTTTAAATACCAGATGCATAATTATTGTTCTTTTCCCCTTCCAACACTACTAGTGAGCTGGTGGAGGCCACTGGCTATCCTATGGTATCATTTTTTTCCTGATTCCATATATTATATCCACCTCATGGATAATTCAAGTCAATCAGCTAGTCGCTGGTCATCTATCAACTAGCCAACCACCAATGTCAAAGCCTCTCGCTGACCAGTGGCCCACCCACAACTGTTAAATGGTCTATCAATGGTTATACGGTGGAATTAGGTTTTATCCACAACCATTAATCTTGTCTAATAATCCTTCCTAATACTTTCATCTACCTCCTAGGCTCAAAATGACATCCCAAAACTCCTTTTAGATGCATCCAAGACTTTGATATACACATTCGATTCTCCTTTATTAAAAACAATACTCATTAAAATGTAAATTCAAACTTCTATAAGAAATTCATATATGTGTGTATGCTCGAGGTATTAAAAACTACCAACCATAGCACTTATCATCCTCAATAAGCCCCGATGATTACCTAGACAGATCTCCAATCCAATGTTATTCATTATATCCTTCTATAATATCACATTATATTGATGAACAATTAGTGTTCCAGCAAAGAGTGAATTGAATTACATGTACATAAACCAAAAAACACAATCAACCTATTGAATTCAGTGCTAACACACTGAGACAATTCATCCCATTCACATATTATAATATCATAGGGATCTAAGAAATATATATTATATATTTTTATATTATTATTAAATTAATTAATTAATTTTATTGAATACCATAATAGTATATTGTGTCTGGAGACTAGGTACACAATCATCTAATTTGGTGGATGATATTTAACATCTCACATAAGATATTACCCATTAATAATATTTAAAAATATACCCTAATAGAAAAAATTGATCATAAACTGGGTAAATGAAACATAAGAAAGGGCGACCTTAGTTTCCCAGTATGGGTAATCAAGGGATATGTGTATGCATAACATAAATATTACAGTGTGATAAATGAGCATAACATTATAAAATCATACCCTTCATATCAACGATCATAATATTTAATTATGGAATATTGATTGGACGATCATTTTTCATGAATCATATGGGAATCAGAGATCATGATCAATGGGATAATAACAATGGAATAACGCTGAATTTCTTATCATTCACATCATCTTATAACATTTCAAAAATTTATAAATAGAGAAAACGCCCCTCATTAATTTAAGGAAATGAAATCATCCCACCATATAAACTTATATAATTGTAAATAGGTCCATACATAATATTATAGACATTAAAAGAAGGTCCACGTATAATAATTTGAACTTGTAATTTGGTTAATGAATAAAATTTTGAACAACTAATCTTCTTCATGCATAACATGGTGAACATGTAATCGAGATCCCATACAAAATTGTGAACATGTAATCAAGTTCACACACAAAATATTTTCTCACAAGTTATATATATTTATTGAATACGTTGAAGGAATATGTTTTTCCCATCCATAACATAATGGATTAGACACAATAATGTTATATGATATCATAGCACATTTATCATGTCATCACATCATTACCCATGAGAAGAAAAAATGAATCATATAAATTACATCAACATTATCATTTACAATCTATAGATAGAACATGTATTGTATCACTACTAAAAAATATGTTATTTTAGATAGTTTAATTTTTGATAAAAAATTAACCTATCAAAAATAATCTCAATAAAAGAATGATTTTTATGGGAAATTTATTCTATCTGAAAAAATTAATATTTACAATAGAATAAATGTTCTATCTCAAATTCTATGGGTAGGAATTCCATCCACCATGTGTAAAAACATGTTCCCAAAGCTAACTGAAACATGTGTATACTTTCATCTCTACTATTCGGTGCATATGAAATATTTTTATGGACATTGTGGTCCTTCAAAAACATTTCTACGGAATATTTTTTGTGATTGTATTAATTTCATCACAGTTAACATGTCACAATTAATTTTATGTTATAAAATATTTCCACTCTTCCTTTCCCCTTTCAGTTTCCTCATCCCTTGATAATTCACACTAATTACTCTTCTCCTAAACTCGGGACGGAACACAGGGGTCACCCCCTCTATAAAAACTCCATTATTGTTTTTTCTTCAGATCCAGGATTGAATTTTCTATTTACGGATTTCCATTGTCAATGATTTCATTTATTTATTTTATTTTTGTGGTTTATCTACATGTTTTATTTTTTAAAACTCCAATGATTTAAAAATTTTCAAGTTCTCAAACATTATTTGTTGTATTTGGTTGTTACAAATTTATTAGTATATATTTGTGTGTTGATCAGATCAACACAGATTATATTAAATGTTTTTTATATCTTTGTTTCATTGGTTTAATATTTAAATTTAAAATTATTTTTTCTTTGATATTTAATTTTTATACACTTATATCAATAATTCTATGATTCTAAAAATTATATCATTTTTATAAAATTCAAAATATAAAATTTATGAATTTTACATAATACATTGAAAAATTATTTTTACTAAATAAAATATAATTTTCGAAATTATGTCCCCTTATTCATTTTTCACATTTTATTCTTGTGATGTAGTAATGTATATATTGCACTATAAAATATATTCTAGATTAATGATCACATTTTATTTAATGAATTTAAATTAGTTAACAAATTTGGATATATATATATATATACTGCTTTGTGAATATACATATTTAATCTACTTCAGAAAATGAGTATGTTTATTAATATATATATATATATTTATATATATTTATATTTATATAATTTTTTTTAAGGTTTTTAATATAGGTATTTATATGTATGTATATGCACATGTGAATAATTAAATATTATTATATATATATATCTGTGTGTGTGTGTGTGTGTTTAAAAAAAATTCATATATATATATATATTAACGTATGGATACACATATATAAACATTTTTAAAAACATTTTATGATATATTATATATATATTTGATACGATTATTTGTATAAAAAATATTTATAATATATTTGATGTGTATATATTAAATAAAAAAATAATATATATATATATATATATTAATTATTAAAATTTTATTAAAATTTTATTAATTTTAATAATTACGAATAAAAATAACATAATTTTTAATAATTAACAATGAATAAATATTTATTAAATACTTTTAATAAATAATAATTAATTGTGTTAAATAATAAATATTATTATGAACATGATATTTTGATAAAATTAAAATAATATATAAGTTGTAATGGAAAAAATATGAAATATGAGTAACTCTTAAAAATTTGTAATATTTAGATAAATTCAATGATAAATAATATATAATTATTATCACATAATAATCAATTTTATCACTAATTGAAAATTTAAAAACTTATTATAAACCAAAATTATTCTGATGTACCTTGCAAACAAGATATACACAATAATATAACCAATTCACAATAATTCATATAAATTTTGTATTAGTTAATATAATGGGTATAGTTTTTTTTAAATATTGTAATATATATATATATTTATAATAAACTCTTTAAAAGGATTCCCTTTGGATTTATGTTACCAAACACCTTACACACAAATTTTTTTTGTCGCACTTATCATAAACCCAACATCGTCAACATACCAATGGTATTTGATTTCTAATATGATGAACAACTATGAAGATACATAATTTAAAAAAAAATATAATTTAAACACTAAATGAACTAACATCATGTCAGATATTACCAATATCCCAATATACACAAATGTTATGACACATATAGGGTAAACCCTATATTCTAATCGTAAAGGTAGTCTCTGATTTTACTTATGATATTAGCTTTTAATAAAAAAATATAAAAAATATAATAAATAAACTAACCTCACATGAAATGTAACAAAATAGATGACAAAAACAACTATTATGTCATGACTTGGGTACAATACATATCCTAAACCTAATATTGATCCCAAATTTTCCATATGAGACACCATTCAAGAGATATTAAATTATTTTTAGAAATTAGTGAGTGTGTGATATAACATATTTATCATTTTATTCTATATGTGTAGAGCCCCTATAGGGATAATAATCTAGTGCTAACCTAGAGACTCTCTTTGATCATATCATATATAATATCCCACAGTTAAGAAAGTTAAAAATAATAAATTCCCTGAATTCACAATGATTTATAATTTTTCTTATATCTTTTTTTGTTTTGATAACTATGGTTTCAATAAGTATACACCTCTTTCTAATATAAAATCATGATAGGATAAGTCATCAAAAATAATTCCAATGGAAAATGTTTAATTACTATCTACATTTATGTTGGTGAATCATTTACATCATTTTCATCATTGAATTCATATTTTTTATAAAGGAACAATCAAATCTACCTGTAAGAAATTTCATCTTAGGATAATTGAAATATTAAACAATGTTTTACATCATCTACTATGTTTTGGTTTACAAAATATTATTTTTTTTGGTATCAACATGAATAACAGAATTTTGTAAACAATATAAATTTTTTTGTATTGGTTTAATCATTTAATAATTGTATACGTGAGGAATCTAGTCCATCAATTCAAGAATCAAAAAAGATATATTGATATTCCAAATGCTCAATTATAATCTTCTCAATTTTATAATTTTTTGAAATCATCTTAGGGGGCCTTAAAAATAAGATATAGATGATATAATGGGAAGATGTTACAAAATTTTGGATATTAAATCATATTTCGGTATATCAAATATTTTATGTGATCTGAATTTATATTTTGTTAAATTGTATTTAAATTTAGGAAAATACCTTACATGCATGTTTCTATGAATGTAAAAGGTTGTTCTATAAATTGGATCATAGTTATCAGAAGATTCAAGGATGTTCAAATGACTGCATATTATATTATAGGGATTAAGATTTATTAGTTAATTGTATAACATGTGGAGAAGTGAGATATAAAGAGACACAACAAGGAATGTCTATATTTCATATGAAATAGTTGAGGAATTCCTTAATTACACCATATTTACAAGGGTTTTTTATGTATCAAAATATAAAATCATTGATGACATGTCAAAAATAAAAATCTTCTATAAGTACATGTATAAATCATTTATGTGATGGTGATTCATAGAAACTCCTTGATCATCTGTGTCCTTTTTCATCAGAACCTCATAATATACATTCTATATTTCTAATGATGAATTTCTTCAATTTTTTAATGTCATATTTGACATTATTATTAGCATATTTCTATTACACTATAACATAAATCTTGATATGTTGATAAATAAACCATATAAATATATATATATATATATATATAAAGTTATATTAATTCTAGGACATCTCATGTATAATGTCGATGTTTATTTGAAGGCACAAATTGATGAGTAGTTTTCGTTAGGAAAAAATGGGATGACTACATTTGTTATAGTTGTAATTTAGATTTTTATATTGATGAATACATTAATGTGGACTATTAGTGAATTTTTAAAATTTGGTTTGTTATCTATATGGAGTACACATAGTTTAAAATCAATTCCATACATAATGGACATGATCAAAGAATTTGTTCTTTATAAAGGGAAAAAATACTTATTTTTAAAGCCGTCAATGAATTATTTATACATATCTCCCTTTTATAAGGATCAAAAATTATTGTATATATGTTATGGTTAAAAGTTATGATCCCTTAGAAGTGATAGTAGCTATTCGGGTAAAATATCTCTTCTAAATATTACCTCCCATAACTTTTGGACCAAAAATAAATGAAAAAAATAAATGGATTCAGGAGAAGTCCAAATTTTATAAAATGGATAATTTCATGGAACATTTACTATTTGATTGACTTGGTGGTTCATAACCTTTTAGATGTAATTTATAATGAGGAAAAAATTTATAAAAAATGTATACCATGTTAGACAGACATGGTAAGAACAATGGTAATGTAAAGGCCTATTTAGATCATTCCATGATTTAAATACATGCGAAACAAGAGTAATTTGAAGATGAAATATCAATCAATTTAATGAATACAAAATAATACTATGCACTTTGTAATGGATTTCATTCATAATTATGTCTATGGATTTGGGATTTTAGGTTACTGTAATGTTATGCTTATAAATTATATGGTTGTTTTAGAAATAGGCATATTAACAGTTTAAAGAGTCATGACTACCGTGTAAAAATGGAATGATTTATTCTAATTGGTCTTTGAGGTTTGATGAATTATTTAACATGGTATGTGTAGAATAAAATATCATATTTCTCCAATGATATTTGTATGGAATAATTGACTATGATGCATTTAGTATGTTAAAAATGATGTTTAAATTTTAGGTAAATTGGAGACAATATTCCCACTAGGATTATTTAACTCAATGTAAGACTTAATATTCCATTTTACATATGAAACTAAATATAGAGGGTTGCTAAAATTTTAATGGATGTACCAATTTGAAATATGTATGCAAAATTTAATGATTAAAGTATGTAAAAAATACATGGTTGTTGGTTCAATTGAAAAAGAAAATTGTTACGAGGACATTTATAATTTCTACTACTTGTACTAATTATCTAAATATAAATCAAAACATAATTAGATGAGTTGAAATATGAAATTTTTTATGATGTTAAAGGCCATCAGTTGTATGTTTCTAATTGTCCTGAGCATTATTTTACTGGTTATCATAAACGATGGATTTAAGATGAATAACATTACATATATTATACATATAATTTCTGATTTCTAAATAAATTAAATTATTTTTCAGTATGATCTATTTTCTATTATTTGGTTAAATTTTTATAAGAGATATATTTATTTAGAATAATTTTTTGTATACTATATGATGACAGTATCAAAATAACATTTGTAAAGATTACATCTATTTCACATAAAGAACATTTTAAACAAAATAATTCATATTGACATTAGAGACTTCTATGTTAATATTAATTCAATGGAATAATAAACAATTTTTTTAATGATATATAAATTTACTATTTTTTTATTATTTTAGGTGAAAAACATGAAAATAAAATTGATAAAAGATTATGTGTGCTCAAAAACCATCCATAAAAATTCGTAAAATCTTATAATATGTATGTAGTAAATATATTTTTATTCCATACATGAATATGAGGTGATTAAAAAAATAAAATAATATTTTTTTTTCAACTGATATAATCATAATTGATGTGATGTTGCATATTACGGTTTGATGGATAAAATTATTAAGTAATGTTATCTCTCATTAAATTATATAACATTGTTTATATTTTATTAGTTTGACATTGATCTAGGGCTTCATGTTCATCAAAGAAGTATATTCATTGATATTAAATATAATAGTATTCTTACATAAAATGAACTATTTATGTTATATCATCAAAGAAGATCATGATTATTATAAAAATTATAATGATGTATTCAGACATTTGAATGACTAGTGTAGTGTAATAAAAATTAAATCAAATGAAAATTATTTTATTGATAATGAAAATGGTTTTGTGGAAGTGAAATATTTTGACAATTTTCAATAAACTACCCCAAATATATCTCTTTTCCAATGGGATATAAATATTTATAGTGAAACCCCTAGTTAAGGGCTGACAATATAGATAATGTTTTTGAAGTGATAAGGGATAATGAAAATGAATATCATATAAACGTTTATGATGTTGAGGATAAGGATGATGACATTCTCCTCAATGATAATGTTGAACATGTTGATGACTGATTTATTATATTTAGGTATTTATTACATTTTTTTTATTTTATATTCATATTAACAATTATTTAAAGGTAATACTAGTTGATTTAGAGGGCTAGATCCTATGATATATTCTATTTCGTTATTAGTTCTAGTAATTACTCTTTCATTATATTTGATATTTATATTAACAATTATTGAAAGGTAAAAATATTATATTAAGAATTGTATTTTTTTGTATTATATATTTGATATAAATGTATGGAAATATTTATCGCTAAAATTTTTATGTTCCTGTATTTATTCATAGGTAATTAATATATTCGCATATTTTTTAATTTTCAATATTTGATATATATAATAAAAATTTATTATAAGTAAGACCATTATATTATATTCTTTATTAGATTTTTATATTTGATATTAATGTAACCATTTTATTATAGGTAATATTAATAATTTCACATGGTTTTATATTCTCCAGAGGATTTATTTTATTCTCATACTGATGATGGATTTCATAATGATGAGGTCAATCCCTTTGATCTGTAGAATTCTACACCTATTTGGTGGTTGTACACTATTTATCGATTGATTATTATGGCCCATATTATAATGATATTCCCATATCTATATTTTTATCCTCATTTCCATAGGCATGTTTAGTTTTTTAATATATTTATTTTATATTAATTTTTGTATTAATCTTTTTAATTATATTATAGTTATTGGTTATTATTTCCACAGTTTTTCACATTTAGTTATTCGGTAGGTTCCTGTGATTCTATGAACATATTTTTTTGAGCTATGGGTGTCATGGGACTAGTATCCCAGCATTGGTCAACTGAATATTTTTTAAAAAATTTATTGTATTTGTTTAATAAATATTAAATTATAATTTTTTTAATTACTAATATATTATATTTAATTTTATTTCAAAATTTAGAGTCTCTGATTTCTAATATAATGAGAGGTCCTTAGAGGGAGGAAAATTATATATTTATATGTTTTCATTTTATTAAATTTTTATACAACCTTTATAAGTGAGCTATGAATATATATTATGCTACTTTTTTTACCAGTTATCTATATCCCATCGAACTTATAATATATCAACACTAAAATGTGATGGATAGTGATATTACTAGATAGGATAGACTTTTAAGAGGATTCCATCATCTAGACTTTAGAGTCTATGCATTTTGGATATCACACATAGCATCAGAATCCATAAATTTTTCATACATCAATGAAATACGGAGTGTGATATTATTTATTAATATAGATATAAATTAAATTAAAAATGGTTTTTATATAATAAAAGTATTTACTGAACCTTATTTTATAGAGTTAAAGTTTATAATAATATGAATACTTATCCCTAAAAATTAGAAATTTTAGGTGACTGATAGCACCATATACTGATTAATAATATTATTAATTTTTTTAATAATTTCATTTTTTTGTTATTCTAACATCAAATTATTTTTTGGGAAATTTATGTGGTTGTTTATTTTCATTCTAGAGAATTTCATGTCATGAGAGGGAGGAATATTCCCATAATGATTTTTGTTTTGATGAGGGGGGGATAGTTATAGAAGACTTCACATGGTGTTCAGAATGGGGGAGTGATTGGGTTCTGTCCATATCTAACACCTTGGAGATATTATTATACTTATGTGATGTCATTAGTGAGGTGAATGGGAGCTCATAGAGAGTCATCACCAATTCCTCCATATCCTATATAGTATAATGATAGTTTGAGATCTCAAAATGGGATGATAGAAAGTGTGTATATATTGTGGGAGGAGGATCATGAGAAACAACGTGAGAGAGATGAGAAGAAGTTGGATTGTATGTGATGAATTGCATGTGGCATTGGTATGTAGTTTATTTCTCCAAATCTATTGAGTGATTTATGATTTGTGATGTTTTATGAATGTTTTATGATTAGGGATTAAAAAAATATTATGTTTGAAAATTCTTATATCATATATGGATGTTGTAATTTTGTAACTATTTTTCATTTTTTACTTTTTTATTTATTTGTTTTTGTAAGGTTTTATAAATATATTTAAATAAATTTAATTTTATAATTTTTTTAAAATATTTTTAACTATATTTAAATTTATAAAATTTTATTATTTAATTTTTTTGTTATTTTTAAAAATATTTGACTTTGTGATAGACTGGTCTTCCATAAAAAATAATATCAGTTGTGGTGGACCACTAAAAATCATCATTTAAAAAATTCATTCAATATTTATGACATTAATTCCATCCATTTTACTAATTATTAATTTTCATTGGGCCATCAAAATTAATATCAATTGCGATTCCATTTTTTGTGATCGTTCATTAGCGACAGACTCACTTAAAAAATTACTATTTCTTGTAAGATTCATTCACTAATGTACCATAAAAAAATGAAAACTATGGTGTTGTATCATTTAATCATATCCCCATAAATTCTTATGTATTATCAAAGGATGTTATCTTCGATGAAAAATTATTTTAAAAGATCACTTGTAATCTATTTTAAGAAAAATAAAATTTCCAATTAGAAAAAATTTTAAAACAAAAAATTTTTAAAAATAAATTTACACTTTAAATTCATTGATATAAAATTTGAAATTTTCCCAAATATGAAGGAAAAATTTTTCATTGAAAATTTATTTTAAAGAATTAATTAGAGTATTTAAATCATTGAGCGGTCTTATATATATGAGATACCATTCATTGCATGCATGTGTAAAATATGGATTATTATCACATTTTTAGTCCAAATACGAAAATGAATTGTATGAAAACTAAAAAGATTCTTATTGGGAAATTTTTTAAAAAAATATTAATTTAATTTAAAATAATATGATAAAATTAAATGAATTTATATTTTCCTTACAAAACATGGGTTTGGATAAAAATGGATTTCTGATCGAATAGAGAAATAAAGTTGATTTTTCTTAAAAACATTATTTTTAACTGTTGAGAATATAATGAGAGGCAAATTATGGGAAAATGATTATATTTAAATATATAGAGTATAATAAATTTGACAACCTACATTAGATATGAATCATAATTCTTCATTATAGGAAATATAATAATAAATAATCTCGACAAATGATGTGATTATAAAATAAAACCATTATCCCATTGGTGTCATTGAATTAAAGGTCCAAAAAGGAATTGAATTAAATTATACAAAAAATAACATGATAATAAATAAATAAATGATATTAAATGTTTATAGTGATTTATTTTCACCTCAAAAACATGATTTGTGTATAACACGACATATGACTTAAAGATGAATGGTTTGGTCGAAAATCCCATACAGCTTTGTAATATTTTGAATAATAAGGACCAATAAAGCCTAAAATAAAATAAAACATTAAATATCATGTAATTAAGTTTATTCAAGATATATCTTGTCAAAATGGGATGTATATAATCCACACAAAATTAATGATTGGTGAATTTTCATATATCTCCCAGAAATAAACGTGTGACTGGAAATCCCATACCTTATGTTTTGACTTCCTTTAAACACATTCTAAACACTAGTATAATTAATATAATAATATAATAAATAGATTATAGAATAATAATTATATATTTTATACCATATATTATTCACTTGTGACCATTAAATAATTATTTATTAACGATTCATTCTGAAAATCACTTTCTATGTAATAAATGATTTATTTTTCATATAAGTTCTATTTTGTTATTTTCTATCCAATGAAATGTATAATTCTTCTATAACATCAATAATAATAATAATTTAATTTTTATCATATTTATAAATCAATTATACTTTTTCTAACCAACCATGAATGATGGTTTAAATAAATTATGTTTGCTACAATCATGGGGACTATATGTTCAACATATGCATGAGTAACATTTATATTTTTCAAGGATCATTATGGAAAATTGGGAGGTGATATTTAATATTTATATAATATTAATAGTATAATTAATCCCATATTATTCAATTAAATATACTTTTACATATTAAATATGAGTTTATGTGAGGAAAATAGAGAGTCAAGTCACTTTGTGTAGTTGGTAGTCCACACATACATGAAGGATGTTGGCATATTTCAGTGAGAGAAAATGCTAGGAAAAATGGATATATTATATTTTAAGAATGATAAATATTTCATTAATATCATAATAATTTCATTTATAAGACATAAAATCATTAAATATATACATATTATCATCTATTTTAAGAGTTAGTAAAATATGAATCACATTTCTTCACAAGATGGTAGTCCACCGTACACACAAGAACCATTATTGCAACACCTATAGAATGAAAAGTAAAGTGGAATATATGATATAATTAAAATAATGTATAATTATGATATAAATATCATATTTATCGTTAATATACATCATCCTTACTCATCGTGATTGGTGGTAATGGAAAAATGAATGTCCTCTGTTTTTGAAGAACTAGTTAGTCAAACACATCAATAATGATTTCCTTACCCATTTCTATAAATTGGAAATTTTTTAGGTAATTAAATTCATGGAAAAACATATTAGTTTCATAAATATACTATGGTATTATATTAGATTGTTTTTAAAACAATTTAAGATATTTGAGTGAGAAATATAATAAATATGATATACATTGAAAAACCCTTCTTCTCTGTGAATTCTCTTTATATTTTCACAAAAAACATTCATAGGTTGGGATTCATCTCAAAAGAAGAATTCTAGGATGATATTATGGATATTAAAATCAATTATTGATGGTATATTGTTATCCAAAATTCATTTAATGTATGAATAAGTGTAGGGTGGTTGTGTCCTTTTATATGTGGAGGAAAGGAACACACCTCGAAACAACAAAATAATTTCCTAAAATAATCATAAATAAAAATTTTATTATGATGATAAAAGAGAAAAATGAACATATGTTAGATCAGGGGAAATATAAGAATAAAATATGATTACCAATTAAGAAAATGATAACTATTATAGTAATTTTTACAAGTATAATTTTAGATTAAACCCTCGATAAATCCATCTTCACCTTAGCTGTGGTAATTAATTCTAACATTTTTCATTAATTTTGGTCAAAATTTATGTTTAAATTGTTATATAATTTAATTTTTTACGATTTAAAATATATCATAAATTTGTCCAATTTTATTTCCAAAATTTTGAAACTTTTAATTTAAAATTCATCTCATAGATGCAATTAGAAAGCTGGTTTTCATTGAAACAATCTAAAAATGTTTATAATGTTTTATATAAAAATTCTATATGAAAACATTCCAATGAACTAAATTTGGTTTATAGATATTGAATAGAATAAATATGACATTAAAACCAAATTAAAGTATAACTTACCTTTATAAAAACCATTAATGAAATTGGTCTTCTCAATTAAAAATCGTTAGTTTTGACCATACATAAAAAATATAATGATTTTAGAAAATTACTAAAAATTAAAACAATCATATTTTTTATATGGTGATTTATAAAATTAATTTTATTATATCTAATTAATTTTTTAAAATTTTAATTTATTATTATTTTTGTTTATAAAATGAAATAAATTACATTTTTTTGGGAAATAGTATATTGGAAACGTATGAAGGCTTTATCCACAAATTAAGTACTTTTTTTATAAATATGATATCCTTATATAGAACCCTTATATATAATATTTTAAAATTAATTGTTACTATTCTTATCTCGATGATTAACGGATATGTTATAATGATCATGTTTGAATAATTTTATTAATATATCATAGTCTTATTAAAACATAATGTTGTGTCTAATTCACTCTAGCATATCATTGCATGTAGAATAAGTTTAACTTGATGTTTCTAATAAATCAATATTCTAAATAAATTTAATATATTTTAAAAATTAATACGTAACAATTCATTTGGTTACATTATACACCCCATAAAATGAATTTATCTTTAACGATCTTATCTGAATATAATCTCAAAATGGAACCCAACCTAACCTTCCAGAAACTAGAAGAGAATTCCCAATCCCAATAGGATGGTGACTAGAACCCGAGTATAAAATGAAATGGGAATGGTTTAATCCATATAGAAGGATCAAAATGGATTATATATACCCAATATACAGATAAATTGTGGAATATATAAATATAATCTCATAAAAAATAGTAGAAACCAAAAAAATAAATATGAAAACTAATCTCTAAGTACTTGTCCAACAAAAATAGACTATAAAATCGAAGAACCAACTAGTTAATGTGGTAACATAGGAAGACCCCCACCATCTCAACAGCAGCTACCCATCACATCATAAAAAATATGACTACCACTTTGTGGAACCATGTCGTTCCCTACATGGAAATACATACAATGATCTATGCACCATAGAAGGGGTATGTATGGTGTGAGTTAATAGGGTTGTAATGGTCCCACCAAATATTTATATAGTATGTTATTGAACACTAATTAAATCCTTCTCAACATTAGATATAATTAGAAATTATAATGTATTAATAGTATATATAACAAAATCTAGGTAAAATAGTATAATTTCCAATTTTTACAGATTTCCTAATAATATTGGAAAATTAGTTTCAATGAATTTCATATCCATACATAAAATCATATATATCATGTAAAAACAAATCTTATATCACATATCATATAAAATCCATTCATGTATAATGAACTAATATAAACCAAACAACCAAAAACAGCTAATAAGTAAATGTATCATCATGTGAGGGATCACAGTAGGTTAGGATAGTTATGACACTCATACATAACATATAACATTGTGTGCACATTAATCCACTAGACATATACATAGATTTTAGAGATAATTAGATCACCCCAAAAGATGAATCCCTCAACAGGTATAACAAGTTTCTAGAAAAAAATTCATTAGGAGAAGAGAAAAGGCCCATGATAAATCCCCCCAATAGACGATGATACCAATTTTGAAACATTCCACCTATGTACATTATGCTTCCCATGTGCTCTATTTTTAAAATAAATTAAAAAATCAATTTTATAATTTCATTATTTAAAAACCATTTCATTAAACAACTTTGAAATGATTTAGATAAAACCATTCCATTTACCAAAACAATGTATAGCCCATATTTTATAAATTAACTATTTGTACACACACACAAAAAATAGGTCATATCATTTCATATAATTTTAAAAAATATTATAAAAAATATAAGCAATGTCATTCAATAACACAAGCTATGGATAGAACCACCAGCCATAAATCACGGGTTACACATTCCCATAATTGAATGCAACACATAGATGAAACCAAAAATGAAAATTGAGTCCCTAAAATACCTCACAAATTAGAATTGAATCAATTTAAAAAATCTTGGAAGGTAATAATAAAAAACACATTCATCAAGAACACACAACCACCACACCACAAAAAACAAGGAAGTGGAGCCTATAACATGTTAAGACAATGGTTCAATAATAAATCAATAATAATCATCACCATGGGTAAATATATCCAACAACACAATGAAATGGGGCTACCACTATTAATGAAATGAACATGAATAATGGTTTACTCACTCGAGAGATGAAACCCAACCACAACAATGATTAATATCTAAACGAATCAACATTGATCAAAAGTTTACTCCCAAAATCCATTGGAGGATTTTTCTAGGTTGGGATGGGAAATATTTGTTGAAGAATGAAATAACAATAACCCGATGTAGTACCGTTAACTACATATCTTGGACATTTTCATGGCGTGTAATCCATTTACACATCGTATAATCAACAGGGATGATACACACTGAAAACCCATCTATTTTCAAGTAAAAATAGATCCTTTAAAATTTCATAGTGTTTCACAGTTACACCTTATGTATTACCATTATGTTCTGTACCATGATCACATGATATTCCTTATAGAACTTGAAAATTGTGTACTCCTATTTCACAACATGTTTTCCACCACCATACTAGAAAAAATGAATATTATTTACCAAGAATTCTAAACCAACTAATGTGTTTTACAAACATAGGGAGAACCAAAAAATTCTAATAACAAATTAATACACCACCTCCATTAATTAAAACTAACATATATAACAAAAAATTAGTTCATTTTTCATGGAAATTTTTTTATCCTTGTGATTCCGAATACATGACCAATTCATGGAGAAACAATCAAGGATAAGGTAATTACCTAAATGTGGGAAATTATATTTTAAAAAATCTCCGAAATAAGACTATCCATCCCCAGAAGGTCATGTAGATGAAAGAATTCTGGTAAAGTTCGGAATCCACTGATCCCTCATAAAAAACTAAGGTACCCATGCTTATGAGGATTTGATTCTTGTTTCAACACCACTATTACCAATGGAAATTACATGCCACACAATTCATCCACATGATATTAAACAATCTCTACTGGATGATCAATAATAGAGACATCTGGTTCAAACACAACCTACTCAAAACTTAGAGTGTGAAAAGGATTAGGATTATATTTATTGAGATGAAATTTCTGGAAAATATCATAAATGAATATCCACTGTACTAGTAATTCCAACTAAAAATAAATATTACCCATATTCTTAGTGATGTAAAACAATCCAACATATCTGAAATCCAACATTCCATATTTTCCAAAATTTTTATGACTCATCTAGGGTGAAAATTTATAGAAAACTTGATCACATTTTGAAAAATACAACGGATGATGATTTTCATCGAAAATATATTTTTATTTTCTATACGAAGTATCTAGGCATCGTCATATATCCTAAATCTTGAATCATGTCTCCTAAAAACATCATCACACCAAATATGTTTCACCAACATTTATACAACGAATAGTTGATCTAAAAACCATCCCGTTAAAACCTTAAAAGGGTCAATTTTTATTGATGACTGTTAAATTTTTTTATTAGAAAACGAATATAGAGCTAGATAGATATCCCAATATCTACTAAAATCTAAGATTCATGCATGGAGAAAATCCTCTAGATTCAGAATGACATGCTTTATATGACTTTATGTATGTGGATGATATGTTTTATGAAACCTAACCTGAGTCCATATTTAGTCATGGAGAGTCATCCAAAACCTTTAAGAAATCATACTATACCTATTTCAAACAAAAGATTATGGAACCCTATCTAACCTCACACATTCCTTCACATATATCTTACACATACCGTCAACAATTTTTGTGACTATTATTGGGTTGAAATGAGATTACATTCTCAAAAAATTAATCTCTATTAAGATTTCATTAATCCATCACTATGTCTAAGGAAATCCAACAAATATATCCAGGGATACCACATCCCATTTCAAACTTGAAACTGGAAGTGGATGAAGAAACCCAAAAGGTTTTAAATGCTCTGCCATTATCTATTGGTATGTGTAGTAGTAGTAGACATAATAATGAATGTTTTCCTTCAATCCATGCAACCAGAATTTCCATCTCATAACATATGTTTTCATCATAGTTCCCAAATGAGTAGGCCATGAAGCATACTGAAAATAAGAAAACATGATATCCTCTCAGCTATAGGGAAGACAAACTAATTAAAAAAACTAGATACTACCATATAAAGTGTGAGACCAATGCCAAATGATCTCCCTAGGATATAGGTTTTCCCTGATTACTCTTATATCAACATCTTAATACCAGCTCTACAAAATAGAATCAAGGAGAGATGATCATAATTGAACACTATCCCTAACCATGCTAGAAACAATGTCTTGGGCATCTAGATGAAACTGAGAAAAAAGCAATATAAGGTTCCTATATTCCTTCAATTCCAAAGAAGCTTGTGTAAGAAATTTCATGTTGAGACCATTTTCAATGACATTACATTTCTCAGTGGTGTAGAGGATTTCTATGTAAGACATCTAAAGGTATTCCACCCATCAACTCTATATAATATGCATATATTTCTGATAAAATATAATGCTAAATACTTTCATGATCTAATTTGAATATGAAAATTTCCCCAAATATATAGTATCCCCAAGACTTAAGTACACGGATAAATATTGAATGATATTAATCATGTGTGGGATAATTATTTTCATGTATTCAAAGATGAATATATCGATAAGCTACAACATGACTATTCTACTTGAGCAGAAAACCAAAACAGTTCCCATATTAATCACATAAAACTAAAATCCCCTTTATGGGATCCAAAAAAATTCAATGTTTAAGCCGTTGTCAGAATTTATTTCATATTGTTGAAATAAGACTAAAATTTTGAATACTATTTAAATTTCACTCTATTATAACTAAGAGTATTAAAATATGAAAACCTATTTGAGAAATCCTTGATGAACAATCCATTGAATAAAATATGACCAAGGAAGCTCCAAATCGAAAAGGAATTTTGTTGATCATCCCTTGAAAATACTAAATTTAGCTTCTCAAGATCAACTAAAAATCAATGGTAAAAATATAATTGCCTAAGAAAATCACATCTCAAATCCAGAAATTGAATTTCAGAATATTTTAGTGAAAATGGTGACTCCTCCAAATTTTCAAAATAAAAAATTAGATGATGCTTGTTCTCAGGATGGGATCTTAAGTAAACCAAAATAACATCCAAATACAATAACAAAAAATGTTGAGATGATGATAGAATATTCAATTAATCATTTTTAAGAAAAATATTATAGAATTTTTCAGAACAAATTACACCATATGATATTTATAAGGGACATAAATTCTCTTGAAAGTCGTCATCAGTATATCACAATACCTAACTCTGAGCTAATGATATCCTAAAAAAAGACCAATCATTGGAAAGAAAATTTCACTCATTAACAGATAAAACAAATCATCAATAAGAGGAAAATGAATCTTTTTAATGACTATTAACTGATTTAACTTTTGATAGGCCATATATAATCAATGGAAACTGTCTACCTTCATGGAAATGATAACTGAGTCTCCCTATGGAAATACACTGGGGAACATATAAACTTTTTCACTCATTTATCCATCAAAATCATTAGATATTTCATATCTTCTAGAGTCATTTGTTTAAAAGGTATAAAAATTGAACATCCATCTATAATTGGATAATTTGCATACTCTACCTGTTTTTTAGAGGAATATAATAGAAATATTATAGGAAAATATCTAGAAAACCCTAAAAAAAATAGAAACACCAATAATAAAATAAACATCATTGGTCTCAATTTCAATAGAATACAACAAAAACATGATATCTATGTGGAAAGGTCTATAAAAAGAAGACCTCCAATACCAATCTCCTTGAAACATAATTTATCTTTCATCGACCAAATGAAATGAGACATGTCGATGATAACTATCAACCTTAGCCGAATGAGAAACAAGATAATCCATCCTGATGATTAAGTCTAATAAATACATATCAATAATGGGAAATTCCCAAACTAACATTGAATCAATTAAATATAGTACACAAGAATGAAATAGATACCCCAAATCATTCTTCTTCTTAAGTTGAATATCTAACTACATTCAAAAGGGAATGAGCTACATTGGAAATTTAAGAATATAAAAAATTAGCAACGGATATACATGGGGTATGTACTAGTGTCAAATAAAAAACATTAATAGAGTTTATATAAAAATTGTACCACTCACTATCACTATACACACATCTACCTCCACTAGAAAATAATATACTCTATGAAGTTTCATAATTACTAAGGATTTTGGCTATAACCCTATAGAATTAAAGCATCTAACAATGCCACGGTTTCCTTTAGATATAATAATACATTACCATGTCAATGAGTATAGATACCCTGAATGAAAAAATATTGATGGTTATAACATCCAAAACTATTACACATATCTTTAAGTGAAGGAAAAGAATTTTATGAGTGTTCCACCATGATACCCCGCTAGAATGTTATAGGAAAACACCTAAATGTAACAAGAGGAACCAAAAAGTTCTTCTATTGAGAACCACCTCCATCCCTCTTGAGATGATCCTAAAACATTCTCATTTCCCTGTCATTATAGTAGAGAAACCACTAAGTAGAGGATAAATAGTGTAATATCCAGCATTTCCTTTTGTAACCACTTCTCATATGATATTGTTGTCCAATATATCTATATTGTTGAAAATATTCAAAATGAATACATGTAATATGATATCTAATAACAAATCGTTTAGGTTGTTTTTATCATTCAGATGATCACTCATTACATCCTCTAATAGAAAATGAACAAGCTCCACAAATCGATTATTTTACATTGACATTGAACTATCTCCAGTCTATAAAGATAGGACAACAAATTCAATTTTAATCATATGTAACAAGGGAAAAAATATTATATGAAGAGAGTCTTGAAACCCACATACATCAATCCAATGATCATATCAACCGTTAAAATGGAATCCCACCAACACTTTCTAGGACACTCATTTCTAAATGCCACACATTTCACATCGATTATATTATTTGTATCCATGATTTTAATGAACTTATAAATAAATACATGATTTAAAACTACCTCTTGAGGTTAATTTTTACCTTTCAAGGATTGATGATTCTAATCCAATAACATCTATGATCAATCTATGTATCATATAACTCTCAATTACTTACTGAAAATCAAATTCTGGTCATGTTGAACATTTTTCTCAAAATCATTAACTACTCACTTGATGGGATTAATAATATTATGATCCATAGGAGTGTTCCCTTGAGAATCATCAGCTCCACCATCTGTAGGAACCCAAAAAACATGTCTTTGAGTCATAATACTATGGACAGAAAACGAATAAATAGTAAGAAAATAGAATAATACATGTTCATGAAAGAAAACTCATAAGATAAATAAAATAATATCAATACCATGAACATAATCTATGAGATACACATCCTTAAATCCCATGGAAACTGATGCCTCCTCGTAGTAAGATATATCCAAGAACTGACCAAAACATACCTCTCAAGTACCCATAATCCTATCTCTTTTTAACAGATGTCTCAAGACAAGGAATGTTTGAGAAAAAACATCTACGATAAGAATTTGTAATGATCCATCAAAAATACCCTCTCAAAATGGTAATTAACATGATCCTCTACATGCCTAAAGGGAGTTCCTGCTCCCTATTGGACAGAGAGTATCATTGAACCTAAATAAAATATGGAATTATTCCACCCCAAATGAAGTAAAAATATAGACTTTATATATACACAAAAAATAGAGAAATAAAGAAAATATTAATATATTCCATGAAAGAAATGATGAAACCGAAAAACTTGTGTGTAGAAATAATCTCTAGTAACATTTTCAACCCTAGGGGACTATCAAAACTAGAAAACCAACTACTCCAGGTGATAGAGTGGGGAGAGTCTCATCATATTACCATTAAATACCCAACCCATTTGAAAAAAAAATGTCTCCTCCTCACTATGGTTCCTTTACAATCCCTACATAAAAAGACATAAATTGGTCTAGGTATTGAAAAGGGGGTATGTTGGGTTTCAGATATTTGCATCAGTAGGTTCCCACCTAAGTGTTTCATATCAATTATTTTAACAATAATCCATGGTGGATCCAGTTTAAAAAAAATCAATGAATTATAACGGTTATAATATTTTATATCAAAATCTACGAAAAACATACTAATTTCAAATTTTTGAGAATATCTAACTAGGGAAGGTAGATTGGTTTCTAATCATTTAATATCCAAATATCAGAGTAGATATTTTAAGCCAAAACAAATAATACATCAAATATTATATCAAATACATTTAAGTACCAAAAAAATATTACAAATAAAATAGAAAAAATAATTTAAGTAGCCTAGGAAACATCCCCATAGTCATCCGTCAAGATTAGAATATTAAGTACACTCAAGCCTAACATAGAAAATTGTGTATTAATTAAGCCACTATACATATGCATCGAGTATAGATATAAGAGGAACCCCCAAGAAAGGGATCCTCCAATAGGTTTAACTTGTTCATATGACAACTTGCCTAGGTATATGATGAATACCTCCATGAGAAAACACCTCAATAGTGGAAAATAACTACTACTAATCCTTCAAAATAAGAACCAAAGTATTATAAATTTCACTATTTTACAAATTAATTCATTCAACCATTTCATTATTTTATTCTTTGAGAAATGTTTATAGAACAATTGCATAATTATTTTAAAAACCATTCAATTTTGAATATCCATTATAAGATAACATTTAAGAAAAATAAAATTCCACAGAGACAATAAAATCAACCATATTATTAAATTTCATTTACTAAACCAATTTATCAAAAATTTATGTTATTCTATTCACCAACGCAGACAAGAGATAGAGCACCCTACCTCATTACTCAGGTCGCACATGCCCGAAACAAAATACAACACATTCAAGAAACCAAAAATTTCAATGGAGGACCTAAAAACAATCCTAACCTCCCTTTATTGATTTAATTTAACTAATGGGTTAGTGTATAAGAGGAAACAACACATACCTAAATAATACAACACTGCCACAACACAAACAATAGTGAAATAACCCCTGGAAAAACATCGTACAATGGATTTTGAGAGAATCTGGAAGAAACATCAGTAAGGTGCAATGAATCTAATAACTCAATTATTAGGTGCTACCAAAATCAATGAAATCAATTAGTTAGAAGGTGTAATCAACTGGATACATTTATCCCTACCAAAGTGAAAATCATTCACTGAATGAAACTATCTTGTTGAAAAAGAGGATCCCCAAATCATTTTAGTAAACCATTGGTAGATATGGGATAGTGTTGTTGAATAATTAAAGAAAAATAAATTGAAACAACACACTAAAATCTTAGTCATTGATGTTTAATACATTCCAAAACTATTTAGTCCTTAGATATCTCATATTCTGAAAAACTAATGATTTTAAATTAAAACCCAATCTATTATCCTCACATAGATTATAAAATTTACATTACATGAATCCCCTTCACACATTGTACATGGTGCACAATATATTCCCTATAGAGATTACACATCCTGTAATTCCATTACATGATGTGTATTTCCCATGTATAATGAAAAAAATATTGAACATATAAAAAAATACCTAAACCAAGTTAGGAGTTCTATGAAGATGGGGAGAACCAAGAAAATATCTTAACCCATTTATACATGGAATACATTAACTAAAAAAACATATATCCCAAAGAATTTGTAAATTTTATCCTTCCTTGGGAGACCCAAGATACACCCAATTCATGTGAGAAAAGAAGAAAATATAAGGTTATTACCTAAAAAATGGTAACATGATGTCACATTCAACCACTAAATTTGTAACTCTAATACAAAACATTTGTTTAATCCACCTCATCATTTTCTCAGGATCCCATGTAGCTTCCTCAAACTGGTTGTTCAACAATAAAACATTTACTATGTGAGTTGTATTATTTTATATTACATTGTGTGTAAGATCCAGAATCTCACCTGATTGTTCATCATAAAAAAATATCATGCACCTATGTTACAACCTTTTAGTTTTTCACACCTGTTACAGATTATGTATGTACTTCATAAGGAAATATATATGGAAAACATATTGAACCTCAATGTGGTTTGGTGGATGCTCAAGTCGACAGACTACCATCACAAACTGATCACAAATTTTTAATGGACCAATATACATAGGGATTGGATTTACATTCTATTATAAGTACAATTTATTCATACGAATGTGTTTATACCAATTTTAATTTCATCTATTACTCCAAGAAATGGGGATGAATTTTTTATGCCTATAGAAAAAACAAATCAAATAATCAATAATTAGAAGATAAGTCATCACTTCTATCTATAGTAAAAAAATTGCACAGCTTATCAAATATGGATAAATCATTAAATGGGGAAGTAAAATTTTTAAATATAAAAACTCATCGAATTTTAATCATTAAAAAATCCATAAATGGTGTACCCTGTAAACCATCTAAAATTAAAAATTTAAAAATAATGTCACTAAATTTATGAATATAAACATAACATTATTTCCCTATATAACATAAATTAGATCTTGATTTTTTCATACCAAACATGTTAATACATTCATCTTGTATTGTATTAAAACATGATAATATCCCGAATTACAATAAAATCATACTGAAATTATCCAAGCTTCATATTTCATTTTATAAAAATACGATTTCTAGATATATTCCTTTAATCCAAGAATGCAGTAAACTCCATAAATTTTACCATAAAGCACAGTTCCCAAAAAATCCATCATTACGTCTAGGGTCATCAATACAATCCAATTTCATTATTCATATGAAACTATAGTTTTTCCCAACATAATTATCTCAACATCTAGAATATATTAATATTTATCTTCACATAATCAAAATATTTCCTTTCCATTGAATCCATTTTCTTGACCATCAGTACCATTTAACATATTCAGTAAAATCATTACTGAAAAACATAAACTGAAAAATACTTATATATTTCATGATTCATATAAAATAATCCTTCTATTATAATACAAAAATACTTCAATAATATTAATTCCTTCACATTCAATTTACTAGAATTCATCACCTTTTTCATTAATACCTTATTACTTTCATATTTTATTCATTATCTTTTCATCATCAATATAAAAACCATTACTCAAAAAAACTTGCACATTATCTTCACAATTTCCCCTTTTTGGACATTATTTTCATAACTCCCCAACATTCCATATTTAAAACAATAAACATTAAATGATACTTTATGGAGACCATTATTCTCATCCACTAGTATATTGATTTTTTTTAATTTTTTCATTGATATTACTTTCTTTGTGTCCTTATTTTCCACACCCAAATAACTTATCTTCCCTATAATACATCCACGTGAGTGATTTTATACACATTGTCGACTTATAGGATTCTGAATCTTCTTTACTCTATAATCTCTAATACATGAACTATTGGAGACCACAATCATTGTATTCATTTGAGATTCCTAGAGTTGGTTAAGGTTGAAAATTCTAATCATGTTATGTGATAAATAATTAGGTATAATCACACCATCCATTACTCTAACCATAATATTATTTGGGTGTTCATTCAAAAACATTCATTAACATTCATCATCAACCATGGTCCTTCTAGTTCCATTATTTCTCAAAAAACCCAAAATAATAGTGTGGAAATAACTTTTCATAGTGGAAACCACATAATTTAGAAAAATAACTTATGTGATGTTTACATAATGGGATATACTTTCAAATAAACGAATCAGTAGGAATATCTTAGGACATCTATGATCATCATATATTGAAATCCTTCATTATTATTCTTGAAGAGTTTGTTAATTTCCAATGAATATCCCCTAGTAGTGTCAAACCAGGTGTACATCAAGGCCAATTTTAAAAACTATGTGATGATTGAGTCCAAATAAATGAATCCTTTTCGATGTTTTTACCCAAAGGTACCTTTGTGCTGAATCCACGTCCCCTTGTAGTATCGATATTGGTATGTAATTTCTTTGAATCCAATTTATCAATCCATTAAAAAAATTCCAAGACATTTTCCTACACTTTATTTCATTCAATGACTTATTATTGGTAACATACATAGTTATATCGTTATATATTTCCCTATGGCTCAATCTAATGTTTTCTAATACTTGTTTCGAATGGCTAACTAAAACATCACTTAGATTGAATTCATTGAGACACTGGCTTCTAATTCATCGATATTACTTCTTTTTAGAAGAATATTCTATACATTATACAAACAAACACATAAGGATGGTAATTTTTTCTTTTGAGAATAGGAAAAGAATTTTATTATTTGGTGAATAATCCTCAATTTCTTAGAAAATGATCTTCCCCTACTATAATATTAATAATCATTCTCTAATTAAAACCATTATTCATAAACTGGGGAAAGGATTCATATGAAAGGGTGAGATCAATTTCTTACTAAGGGTACACAAGTGAGATACATAAGTATATATAGAACACAAGGTTATAAAAACATGATAATAACATTTTAAACCCATACCCTACATATCAATGCTTATAATATTGAGTCATGGAATAATTATTTTATGTTCATAAGACATGAATAATTAGGGAATCAAATAAAATTAGTCATGAGAGCATAAAATGGTAATAAGAAATATATTTTTGTCAGGGAAATCAATTTATAACACCAAGAACTTGTATAAATAAGGACATGTTCACTAATTATAATAAATACCTAAAATCAATCCCTCATATAAACTTATGAACATGTATATAGGTCCACACGTATCATTTTATTTATGAAAGATATGTCCACACATAACAATATGATCATATAAAAAAGACTATGCATATGATTTTGTATATGTAATCAGGTTTTCACATGACATTGTGAACATGTGATTAAGTTCAAACATAAAATTTTGACCATTCAAATTAGGATCATGTATTACAAATTTATTAATGAGTCATTCATATTTACCCAATGAATTAAAGAGAGAGATATGTAGGTCCCAACCATAAAAAATGAAAACCATACATCTATGTTGTAAAATATCTTAATACATTTTTTATGTTATCACATAGTAATCTTTGTAAAGAAATTGGGTTTCTTAAACATTTTATCAAGACAACCATTAACCATCTAGAGATATAATAAAGATGGTACCAGTAACACATATTCCAAACATGGAATTAGTAACAAAAAATCATTCCACAATAAATAGAAAATTATTTTTAAAGATAACTTGTTGTATTTGTTGATGAAAATAGTATTGTATCAATAAAACCACTTTTTATAACAGAACAGATTTTTAAAATGTTTTTCAAAATGAAATAATTAATCAAAAATATAAATAATTTAGAAATATAAAAAAATACTTCATTGAAAACTTATTTGATAACCTGTATGGGATGATTGAAATCATTTAACCATCATGATATTTGGAGATACTTTTTGTGTTGTGCATGTTTAAGATAATGACTCCTTTCACATTTTCAGTAAAAATGCAATCATTACTTGTTAATAAGGAGGCATGAATATTATATTTTAAAACAAATTGTAGAAAGTAAAACACTTTTTAAAATTTATTTTTAACATCCTAGAATAATTGTAAAACTTTTCTAAACACATTTTTCGACAAAATGTTTTTTAGATGAACTTTTTTTCGATCAAAGAAATAAATAAAGCAAGTTATTCATAATACCATTTATTTTAACTATACATTTTATAAAGAAAAAAATTGAAGGAAAACACTTATTATCATGACCTAACCATATAAAAATAAAATTAATCAGTTTATTGAGGGATGGATCATAATATTTTATCTTTAGAAACTTAATCCTAAACAATCCTAATAAATGAAGTGATTATAACATAATATCATTTCCACTTTGGTAACATTGATTTATAATCACCGTGATGAAATAACATTAAATAAAACATAAACTATTAGGATAACAAATACATTAATGATAGTTCATGAAATATGGTCTGTATATACACATTATAGAATATGATAGGTGTATAATAGGACATAAATCTCAATGAAGGAAAATTGACACAAAAATTCCTTCCCTCTTTAGTAATATTTATAATCATACTCCCCTAAAAAAATAACACTAAATTCATCAATAAAAATCAATAATGAAAATATATTCATGATATAACATGTAAAATGGGTTGAATATATAACACACTAAAGGAAATGAGGGGTAAATTTTCATATATCTTTAAGAAATAAATGACAAACTAGAAATCCCTTATATTTTGTCTCGACTTCCTTCCTAAATGTTCAAAAATATAGTATAATAAATTTATGTTTATTATAAATCTATTATACAACCATAATTATATACATTATACATTTTATGATTTATATAAGACCATTTATTACCTGTTTATTACTGATTTCTTCTAAAAATCACTTTTCGGGTAATAACTGTCTTGGTTTTCATATTTTAAGTGATTTTGTATTTAATAAATTATTGAATTGATATTGTATCATACTCTAAAGTATTATAATTAATAAATAATTATCATATTTGTACAGAAATTATAATTTTAATACCAACCATTAATGATGTTTTAGAGAAATGAAGTATGTTACTATCATGGAGACCGTAGGTTTTATGTATACAATAGTAATGATTCCATTTTTCAATGATAATTATGGAAGACAGGTATGTAATACTATTTCATTTCATGAGGAAAATAATATAATAAATAACATATTATTCCTTGAATTATACTTATACATATCATCAATTTGTGTGGTTATGAATATAGATAGTCACATCGCTTCATGAAGGATATAGTTCACATGTACATGAATGTCGTTATCATATTTTGGTGAGTGTAACAAAAAAATATAAAAAAATATATGAATTTTTTTGATAATGACAAATATTTCATCAATATCATTATTATTTCATTTATATAGAATATATTCATTAAACATGTACATATTATCTTCCATTTTAAGTGTTAGTAAAAATATATCATATTGATCTGCAGAGTGTTAGTTATGCATACACATGAGAAGAACTATTCTATTAATAAATAATAGAAAATAAAAAATTATATAGGTTATAATGAATCAATAGGTGTAACGTTCCAGTTTCGGGTGCTGCCCAAAGGTGCCCCGTACCCAGTTAGTCACATGGCCCCAAGTGCATTTCTCTGTACGCCAATGGTTGATGACTAGCAGCGTGGTACATGGATACGATAGTGGGGAAACCATTCCCTCATTGGTAGAGTAACACTGTTGAATAATAATAATATACAACATCGGAAGTAGTAATACAATATAATAATCAAACATCTAAAGACCAAAATTAAATAAACCACTGGATCACATATATAAATGAAGCATGTCACATATGTCTAGGAATGTATCCAAACATTTCACAATGTAGTAAATATAGTACTAAACCAAATGACAAAGAAAACAAGTAATATACTATAGCATCGCTAGCCTCATCTTAGTCCCATGCTCTCTATCCATACAACCATCAAGTACTTGAAGTAGAAGGGTGCTAGCCCTTATCAATACCTACAACAATATAATCTATTTGGGCCCAAAAGCATGACCCAAATAGGGTGTGAGATTAATCCCAGTAGGCAACCACCCAATGATCTATCCCTAACTGTCAATGACTATATGTTAGAGGCCAAATGCAAAATGAAGTAATAAACCAAGAAATACACAAAAGTAAACTGTCTTACAGTTGCAACTGCATTCATTAACATTTATTAAATATTCAACCAATCATTCACAATAAACCCTATTAGAAAGTTCTCATAGTCTAACACCCCTTGTTTCAAAGAGAAAATGAATCTCTGAGTAAGTACTCACCGTCAACTCCACTTGTGGTCTTTTAATGATAACTATAAACTCAGAAGAAGCACTCAACGTCCATTCTCTAGTGGTCCTGTAAAGGAATACTATAAACACTCTAAGGTAGCACTCACCGTCCATCCCCCCTATATCTCGTAATTTAAAATATATAACAGACACTCTGGGAATCCCTCAATGTCAATTCACTATATGTTCTATCTACACCAGGTTTTTATAGTCCTGTGTAATATAATCGTGAAAAAATAATATCCAGTAGCCAAAGTAATATCATCTTCTATAAGGCTAAGCAGCTACAATGCATATCACAATCATTTCATATAATATCAACTCCATTATATCAACCTTAGGAATAGAAACTAAACAGCCTAACATGAAATTATAGACCCAGTTTCCAATGTCGAAAAAACATGGAAAACAAATTTATAAACATGGTAAAAAAAACTAAAGCATGATCAAAACCCTTTCTCAAGTAAACAAAACATAGCAGTCATCAAAAAAGGTTTAATCTCCAAAATACGCAGTACCCTAAACAAAGTTATTTATCTCTTTTTTCACATACAATTTTAATATAACTACGAAAATGCACAAAACAACTACATCGATGATGTATGATCGATATAGTTGATCCTCATCCATTGGATCAATCTAGAACATCGTAGATCAAAAAAAATATCAAAACAATCAACCTTAAATATCTCACAAAATAAGATAAATTTGGAGGGGAGGCTATAGAATAAGGAAGAACTCAACAAGGGAATTCCAAATCAACCGATAGTGTTTCATTTGAAGAAAAAATGATGGATCAGAGGCTCGGAGAAGAATCGTCACTCCTGGTCTCTGCGGGATGAGATGATGTTAGAAAAAGTCAATTTTGAGAATTAGATATGGACCCAGTCCAATTTAATAAATAAAAAAGAAATGTACATGACCTGTTCATTTAATGTACACACCATGTACATGCTTTAACCAAACCCTGCTTTAGGCAGTCTCTCGGTCACCTCACACGGCCATGTACTCGGCCGTTACACGACCAGTACAGGGATACCCACAACAACCAGGTACACAACGTGTACTCTTAATTACACTGTGTGTACTTATGAATTTTCCAAAATATCCCCTTTATCTGAAAACCACCAAAAATGAAGATCCATACCTAAAATGATGATCTGGGTTGTTACAAACATCCCCCCTTAATGATATTTGTCTCTGAATTTCCCTAACAAGGAGGTGTAAGAAGAATAATACTCAAATAGATCTGACCATTGAGATCACACATCAGCCTCCATCCCCCAAGTATTCTCATTTACTCACCCAAGATTCCACAACTCCCATACCAGAGGAAAAGACCGACCACAAAGAACCATCATTATGCGATAAAAAATACGGATTGGATGCTCCTCGAATGATGAGTCCACCTCCAACTCAATCTCCTTGAGTTGGAAAACATGAGACCGGTCTGAGAAGTGACTGTGTAGCTGAGAAACATGGAAGACATCATGCATAGCCCGATACCTCTATGTTAACTGTGATTGATAGGCAACTGGCCCAACTCTCTCCAAAATCTCAAATGGCCTGACAAATCCCATTGAATTCTTTCCTTATATCCTAATCCTCTTGTGTCACAACTTCTGTGTGACATGTATGAAAATCTGATCTTCAACTTTGAACTCCATAAGTCATCTCTATCTATCAGCATAATACTTCTATTGTGACTGTGTAGTAGCCATCCTTTTAAGAATCAAATCCACCTACTCTGTGGTCTCCTAGACAAGATGAGGTCCCACCATAGCTACCTCTCCTACTTCCAGCCATCGTAGAGGTGATCGACATGGCCTACCGTAAAAACCCTCAAAAGGTTTCATGTGAATAGTTGTCTGAAAACTCTTATTGTTAGGAAACCTAACTATAGGTATATGATTCTACCAAGAACCTCCAAAATCTTGGACGCATGCTCTAAGCAAGTCCTCCAGCACTTGAGTCGTATTATCGGTCTAGCCATCTCTCTGGGGATGGTACGTTGTACTCAGAAGTACCTTTTTACCAAAATCCCTATATTGTCCCTGCAAGACCCGAGATGTAAAACTGGCATCCCTATTTGAAATTCTGTATTTTGGAACCCCATGTAAAAGTAAAATCTCTCGGATGTACAACATTCCATGCTCATCAACACTGATGGTCTCCTTGATTAGTATGAAGTGCGCAACCATTGTGATTCAATTAATGAAAACCATAACTTCATCATTCCCATGAGAGGACCTTGGTAAACCTGTCATGAAGTCTATTGTGACATCATTACAATTCCAATAAAGAGTGGGTAACTATAGAAAAACCCATACTGGTAGCTGATGCTCTACCATCACCTACTGATAGGTGGAACAGCTCATAACAAAAATAGAAACATCTCTTTTCATATTGGGCCACCAATACTGATATTGTAGATATCGATACATCTTGGTGATACTAGGATTAAATGATTAAACTAATGAATGAAAATTCCAAAAATTCTCCTCACATATGTCTACTAACACCCACACGGGCCCATGAAAATGAATGATCTCATCCTCTCCTACGGTCCATATAGGAATCAGGTCCCCTATTTACACACACTCCCATATAACTAGGCCTTAAAAATCTAATAGTTTCCTTATTCTCACCCGATCATGTAGAGGATAGGTAGCAACAACAAAAGAAAGAAATGTATGACCCTATCTATCATTAACCCCCAAATGGATCTTCGAGAAAAAATCCATAATCTTCCACTCACTAATGTCCTCTTGAAATGCATGTATCCGAGTGTTCCTACTGAATGAATCAGACATGGCGTTGAATTTCCCAGGTGTGTATGCAAGCTCAAAGTCAATGGACTGAAGTTAATCAACCCGCCTTCTCTGTGTCGAATTCTCATAATGCTGGGTAAGGATACACTTGAAATTTTTTTGGTCTATGTACACCACAAAATGCACTTCTAGAATGTAATGTCTCCATCAACGCAAAGCATGAACAACTGCTGCCAACTCAATACCATGAATTGGGTATTTATTTTTATTTGGCCTTAACAACCGAGTCCCAAACACAATGACGCCTTCCCCATATAAATGAACTACTCCGAGCCTGATATCTGATGCATCATAGTAAAAAATATAAATCTTGCCTGGCCCTGGAAAAACTAGTATTTTAGCTAATGTCATTCTCCCTTTTAGCTCATGAATGGATGAATCACATGGATTTTTCCAGAGGTACTTCACACCCTTCTTAGTCAGGCCTGTCAGTGGTGCTTATAAGCATGAAAAGTCCTGTATAAAACATTTATAATAACCATCCAGCCTGAGAAATATTTGGTCATCCAATATGTTCCTTGACCTCTCCCAGGAAACTACTGCCCTCACTTTCTATGTGTCTATATATACTCTTGTCTCTATGCTATATGACACATGAATTGAATCTAGTCCATCTAAAAGTGGCATTTTGAGAACATAGAATATAACTGATGCTCTTTTTGGGTACTCAAAATGATCTCAATATGGGTGGAATAGTCAAGTCTAGTGTGATAGTACATCAAGATATCATCCACAAAGACCACCACAAAAGAATCCAAGTATGGATGGAACACTCGGTTCATTAGTTCCAATAAAATTTCAGGCGTATTTGGGACACCAAACATCATAACCACATACTTGTATAGACTATACATTCTATGAATGTTTTTAAGAGGTATATATGATGGTATAACACATAAATAATGATAATCGTATCTCAATTAAATCTTCAAGACCAACTGGGCTTCATGAACCTGATCAAAGAGACCATCGACACTTGGTAAGGGATATCAGTTCTTGATCATCAAACGGTTCCTCTTCTGATAATCCAAACAATGTCTGAGTGTATTTTACACTATTTTCAAAAAAAGAATAGGTGAACCCCAATGATATGTACTAGGTCGGATGAAGAAATTTTACTCTAACTCCTCTAACAACTTCTTGATCTCTTGTAGCTCTAGTGTAGACATCATATATAGAGGAATAGACATCAGTGCTACCCCTATCACATGATCAATAGAAAATTCTGCCTCTCACTCTAGAGGAAAACCTGAAAATTCATCTAGAAAGACTTCTTCTGAAAAGATCCACCACTGGGGGAATTTTCATATGTGAAGTCCCTTGTTCATATAGATATAAACTTGAAATTTAGGTTGTAACACCTCTCAACCCATGATGCTCGGGTCTATCTTTGCTCACAGGGACATCCCATTCCCCCTTATGTAGAAACAATCTTCCCTCTAGTGACATGAAACTCACCCTACAATGATAGAAATCGAAAAAAACCTAAAAGGGAACTAAAAACTCAATTTCAAGAATGATTTCATATCCCATCATCTCTAAGACATAAATGTTCCTTAAGAAGTGACTTCCACTATCCTTAAGATGGAACTCCTTTCACTTACATAACTTACCTGTTCTAGTCCACAATGGTTTTTCCAATGTCAAGATATTATCAAATGTAAAGACACAGAGCCCAATTATCTCCACAACAGGAACATATATGCAACTATGGGAAGCCCCTTTGTCGAAAAGAGTATAAGGTAAAACTGAGGCAACCAAAATCATACCCTTAACCACATAGTTTCCAAGATCCTTGTTCTAATGGGTCTGATCTAGCATGAAATCCTAACATGCACTATGCCTCTATGATGTTGTATGTGATCCCTGAAATGATCCACCACGTGTCTGTCGAAAACCCTATGTCTGTCCACTGCGGCCACAAACACCACCTCGACCTGAATGATCGAACGAACTCTAGTTCCCTAACTAATGAGAAACTTGTGGTCATGCTCCTGAACATGGAGTTATAGAAGAACCCCTACCACCAGCTTCTGGTGAGAAAATCTAATTGAAACACTAATGCTGGCCCATCTTGCCACATGATCATCAATCAACTGGGTGTCTTAAGAAATGTGGCCTCGTATTCCTACTCTTATAACACTGGTATCATACCACATGGATACTTGAAGGAGTATCTCACCTACTTGGATCTCCTTGTGTAGACTCCCTGGGATGCTTCCTACTATCAGAAGGAGGAGTAGCAACTCTATATGCTGAGCCTCCCTGGCTCACAACTCCAAAATCCCTCAGGATGCACTCTATGATAAATTCATTGTTGACTATAGAAGTTATGGAAGTCATCCTAATGGTGTTCACCTAAGATCAGATTTCATTCGTAAGACCATCCTCAATCTTCCATTCTAGAAAATACTCATCACCCCCTAAAATGGGTGTGAATAACTACAAATCTATGATGTGATAAGAATACTCTATGAATGAGAGTGTACCCTGTACCAAACTCGTAAAATCTTGGGCTCGGTTGACCATCAATGTCTCCATATAATAGTATTCATAGAAGGTCCGTAAGAACTCATCCCAAGACATAACTCGTTGGCATCCCGGTTGTGATATCACATCCCATCATCTCATGGAGTAATCCTAATGTATGTATGTATTGATATTCACTCTCCAATATGGAGGAATTTATAGATTCTCAAATATAGATTTCATTGCTTCTGACCAAGTCTTTTCATCTTGAGGTCCTCCATCACCTGAAAAAGTAAGAGGATGTTGTTGCTGAAAACCATGCATCAACTCTGCCATATAGGGGCAAGATGCGTTTCTCCCTAGAATGTCTATATAATACTCATAAATACTTCTTGTAAATGTTCTTATGCACTTATATCCGAAATAAGCATTGGTGATAATATAGGCATGACGAGAGGATCTGCTGGTGGTCCCTCATCTACCATGTCTGGTGTCTGATTGTTACTATGTATCTGCTATACAACTTGAAAATGTCTCAATGTCTAGACTCTGCAAGATAAAGTGAACACCTTTGTTCAAGATTATCAAGGACTGAAACACATATGATCAGAAAGGGAATAGAAGAAAAAAACATTCATGTTATTGAAAACATGGATATGCATTGTGTATGACCCCTATGTAGTGTGTTCCCTTAAGACCAAACAAGCGCATGTACTTCTGTCATCCCGAGTTGTGTAACACCCCATACACATAGCGTGTTCACCTTTGACATGGATTATTCTTGAATCTCCCCCCATACCTGAGTCCTCTACACAACTAAACCACATGGTTCTCTTATAACAATACTACATGGAGTATTTATTCCAGACACAACATGTACTAGAAGGATTTCATTGACCTGTGTCGTTATTAAGATGGTAGGATATGCGGTCTCTACAACACATCATGTTCTACCTAGACACAGTGTGTACCACTTATGTTTTGATCACCTGTTTCATTAATCACACGGTTGGATATACAGTCCTTACAACACAGCGTGTACTACAAGAACACATTGTCTTCCACCAAACATTTCCTAACACTATGTCTCTACCCCCAAATCCAGTCACATGGTTATAGACTACATGACGTGTACTTAAGAAAAGTTGTTCCTTCATGAAAAAAGGTTACATGGCCTGTATTTATCATTACACAATGTGTATTCTGGATTTTTCGGATATTAATCCTAAAAAATACTCCCAAACACCCAAAAAAACTAAAAGAAAAATAAGCTATCAAATTCCGATCAATGGTGGCCCATACTGCCCAAAAATAAAAAGCTGGCATCATATTCATGTGTATCACGAGGTATAACAGTGCAATAAAACACATGATCCACTAAATTATGATCCATGGGGGCCCATAACAACTCAAGGACAAACGTTTGGCACCCATTCAAAAGAAACATTACATTTTAGCAATACCCTATCTACTATAAGATATTATATCATGACATCGATCACAACAGCATGCATACATAGCACAACATTTATCCTAACAACATGCAATCAGAAATTCACCCTAAATTGCATGACAAGATTGCATGACATGTGATCTATAGAAAGATCATCTATGATGCATGAGATGGCACACCCTCATCTCATCGGGTGGTAATAGAAATGGAACCTCAATAATATCATTGATAGAAAAACAAAACCTATGAATCACCCAATGGTTAAATCAAATCAACTATAATAATTTCAAAACTAATAATTGAAATAATCATGGCATATTGGATTTTCACTGTACACGGGTTTGCTACTCCCAGGAAAAACATATTACCAACTAACTAGTGATTAATATCTCAATATATAGGCTCCAAACAATATATAAAATAAGAAAATAATTCCTCTAATACCACTTTATAACATCCCGATTCTGGGTGCCGCCCAAGGGTGCCCCGTACCCTGTTTTTCATAAGGCCTCAATCACATTTCCCGCAAACACCAAAGGATTATGAAAAGCAGCAACAACCTTGGGTGTGATTATGGAGAAAATATTCCCACATTGGAAGAGAAACATAGAATAATAACAATAATAAAAAATATCAGAAGAAGTAACACCATATAATAAGAAAACAACAGATGACTGAAAGTAAATAAACAACTAGAGCATATATATAAATTATTCTTGTAACATATGTCTAGGAAAGCATCCAAATGTGTCACAATGCTGGAAATACAGTACTAAACCAAATTAAAAATGAAAACAAGTAAAATATAACAGAATCAGAAGCCTTAGATAGGTCTCATGCTCTCCTTCCCCATAACCATCTAGTACCTGAAGTAGAATGGTGATTTCCCTTATCTATATCTACAATAATACAATCTGTTCAGTCCCAAAATAACGATATAATGAGGGTGTGAAATAAAACCCAGTAGGCAACCACCCAAAGATCTGTGCCTAACTTTCAGTGAATATATATAGCAGGAAAATGCAAAATGATGTAATAATTAAAGAATTACTCAATAGTAAATAATCTTACAGTTGCAACTACATTCATATAAATTTATTAATTATTCAATGAATCATTGACAAGAAACCCTCTGAGAAATTTCACACTGTCTAACCCCTCTGGTTTCACAATGACAAAGACTCCTTGAGAAATCACTCTATCAATTCCCCCTACGGCCTTTTAAAAATAACTACATACTCTATAAGGAAGCACTCAACGTTGATTCCCCATGTGGTCTCATAATGGTATCCTATAAAACTTTGAGGGAGAACTCAACGTCCATGCCCCCTATGGCCTTACAACGTCAAAATTATAACAGACACTCTAGAGAAGCCCTAAACGTCAATTCCCCCTATGGTCTAACTACACCAGGTTCTCACAACCCTGTGTAATAGAATTGTGCACAAATGATATCCAACAGAAAAAGTAATTTCATCCACTACAAGGCTAAAATGCTAAAATGCATATCACAAGCATTTCATACAATATCAAATCCATCCTAACTGCAGTAGGCATGGAAACTGAATAGCCTAACTTGCAGTTCTAGACCCAAAGGATAATATCAAACAAACCTGAAAAAACACATCCACAAACAAGGTAATAAACCCAGATCATAATCAAAACCCTTTATCAAGAAAAAAGATCATAATAGGCATTAAATAGGGTTGAATCTTCAAAATAATAAATAACCTAAACAAGGGTATTCATCTCCTTTTCCATATATAATCTAAAGAAAACTACTGAAAGGCCCAAGCCACCTACCTCGACATTGTACAATTAATATAGTTGAACCTCAGAATTTAAATTGATCAAAAACATTTTAGATCTACAAAAACGTTAGAAAAGATCAACCATTAATATCCCATGAAAGAAGAGAAATCAGGAGGAGAGGCTCTAAAAGAAGGAAGAACTTGCTGAGGGGATTCCATGCAACCGACAGTGTTTGATTCAGAGAACGATTGATGGATCAGAGGCTCGAAGGATAATTGTCACTAACAGTCGCTCTTGAATGAGACAAAGTTAGAAGAAGATAATTTTGAGAATTATGCATAGCCCTAATCCAATTTAACAAATAAAAGAAAAGTACATGACATGTTCATTTATGGTACATGTTGTGTACATGCCTTAACTTTCCCATTCTTTAGGAAGTCTCTTGGTCACCTCACATGACCATGTACTCGGCAATTACACGACCAGTACACAGCTACCCACAAAATCTAGGTACACGGTGTGTACTGCTATGTACATGGTGTGTACTTATAAATTTTCCAAAATCTCCCGTTTTTCTAAAAAACAATGGAAATCAAGATCCATACCTGAAATGAAGATCTGGGTTCTTCCAAACGTCCCATCATAAATAAATTCGTCAATGAATTTCACTAACAAGGAGGTGAAAAAGAAGAATCTCAAACTGCTCCAACCATTATGATCTCATATCAGCCTCCCTCTCCCAAGTCTCATGTTGTACTCACCTGTTATGCCACAAAATTCGTACAAGAGGAAGAGACTAGTTATGGAGAACGTTCCACCTGTGATCAAAAATCCAGATAGGATGATCCTTGAACGATTTATCCACCTTTAACTCAACCTCCTCAAGTTAAAAAACCTGATATGGGTATGAGAATAACAAACATAGCTGAGAAACATGGAATATATCATGCATATCCCGATACCTATGTGGTAAATACAATTGATAGGAAACCAGACCGACACTCTCCAAAAGCTCAAATTTCTTGATGTATCTTGGTGAATATATTCCCTATCTCATAATCGTCTTATGTCCCAGCCTTGTTTTGACTTGTAGGAAAAACTTATCTCCAACCTCTAACTCTAGAGGTTGTCTCTGTCTATCAGCATAAGACTTTTGCTCTGACTATGCAGTAGACAACCTCTTCTGAATCAACTCCACCTGCTCTGTGGTCTTCTGGACAGGACATGGTCTAAGCATAGCTGCCTCTTCTACTTCTAGAAAACACAGGGGTGATCAGCTTGGCCTACCATAAAAATCCTTATAAGGATCCATATGAATATTAGCCTAAAAACAATTATTGTTGGAAAACTCTACCAGAGGTACATGATTCTCCCAAGAACAACTAAAATCTAGGACGCATGCTCAAAGAAAGTCCTACAGCAGCCGAATCATACAACGAGACTGGAAATCTATTTGGGGATGGTACGCTGTACTCATAAGTACCTATGTACCCAAATTCATCTATAGTCTCTACCAGACCCGAAAAGTAAAACAGGCATCCCAACCAAAAATGATAGAGTGTGGACCCCATGTAAATATTCAATCTCTCAGATGTACAACCTTTCCAGATCATCAACATTGAAGGTCTCCTTGATCAGTAAGAAGTGTGAAACCTTCGCAAGTTTGTCAATGAAAACTCAAACAACATCATTCCCACAAGGGGACCTTAGTAAACCTATTATGAAGTCCTTCACAACATCATTCCACTTCTACATGGGAATGGGTAACTATTGTGAAATCCCTACTAATCGCTGATGCTTTTCCTTTACCTACTTACATGTACAAAACATCATCACAAAACTAAAAACATATCCCTTCATACCAAGGAACCAATATTGACGGTGTAGATCTCGATATAACTTGTGGACACCAGGATGAACTGCCCAAACTGATGAATGAAAATCCCAAAAAATAAACTCACGTATATCTTCTTACACCCACACACAACCTTGAAAACGCAAGAAATTGTCCTCTCTTATGTTCTATCCAAGAATAGGGTCCTCTCTGGAGACACTCTGCTATTGAAATAGGCCTTCATAATATTATAGCTACCTCATTCGAACTCGATCAAGTAGAGTAGAGGTAAAAACTACAGAAGAATGAAACATCTACCCCTATATGTCTTGTACCTCCAAATGCATCACATAGAATATAGCCATAAGCTTCCACTCAATGCTACCCTTCTGAACTGCCTGTATCTAAGTCCTCCCACTCAATGCATCAGCCAATGCGTTGCCATTCCAAGGAGGTAGGAAAGCTCAAGGTTAAGGGATTGATGATACTCATCCCACCTTTCTTGTCCCAAATTCAGGTCACACTGGCTAATGATATTGTTGATATTTTTTGGTATGTGTAAAACACAAAATTCTCTCCTTGAAGGTAATTTCATCAACACCACAAGGCATGAACAACTACTTCCAACTCAAGATCGTGCATTGGGTAATTTAACTCATGTGGACCCAACTGCCAAGACCCTAATGCAATGACACCATCCCCCTTTATAAGCACTACTCCCAGCCTGATAACTGATGCATCACAGTAAATAAGATAACTCATTCCTAGCTCTAGAACATCTTGTATCGGTGTAGAGGTCAATATCCCTTTTATCCCCTAAAATGATGAATGACTAGAATCTGTCCACAGGTACTTTGTACCCTTCTTAGTCTGTCCCGTCAATGGAAATGATATGTGTGAAAATTCCTCTATAAAATGTCTATAGTAACCATCCAACCATATAAAACCCCATACCTCAAAAACGTTCTTCGGTTTCAGAAAGGAAACTAATAATCTCACGTTCTCTGGGACTATTGATACTTATTTCTCGGAGATAACATAACCTAAGAAGAGAATGTGGTCCATCAAAAAGTGGAAATTTTAGATCTTATCATATTACTGATTACCTTTTAGTGTATTCAAAACAATCTTAGGTTGTCTGGCATGGTCATGTTGACTGTGATAGTATCCCAAGATATCGTTCATGAAGAATACCAGAAAAGAATCCAAGTATGGATGGAATACTCAGTTTATCGGTTCCATGAAAACTGTATGTGCATTTGTGAGACCGAATGGCACAACCACATATTCATATAGACCATAACTTCTACAAAAGGCTGTAAGAGGAATGTGTGATGGTCTAATGTGAAACTGATGATAATAAGATCTCCAGTCAATATTAAAGAACTCCTAAGCTCCACGAAGCTAATCAAAGAGATCATTGATCCTTGTTGTGGGATATCCGTTCTTGACCGTCAACCAGTTAAGCTTACAATTATCCACTAAAAGTATAAGGGAATTATCCTCCTTCTTCACAAAAGGACTTGTGAACACCAAGGTGAAGTACTGGGTCGAATGACACCTTTTTCCTTTTACTTTTCTAACTGTTTCATCAGCTCTTATTACTCTGGTGTTGCCATCCTATAATGAGGAATAGACATCAGTGCCACACCTGGGTCAAGCTCAATAGAAAAGTATACCTCTCAATTCGAAGGAAAACCTGAAAATACATCTAGAAATAAATCTATAAAATGATCCACCACTAGAGGAAATTAAATATGTGAAGTCCTCTGGTCATCCAGATATAAACTAGCAATCTGGGATGTCACACCTCTCATCCCGTGATACTCGGGTCCTGCTCTACTTTCCCGAACATCCCATTTTTCCTTATATAGAAACAATATAGTCTCTAGTAAATTGAAACTCACCCTATGACGATATGATTTGAAAACCTCTAGGGAGGTAGCTAACCTGTGCATTCTGAGAATGATTTCATATCCCATCATCTCTAAGACACAAAGGTCCCATAAGAAGTGACACCCCCAACATCAAGAGGGAACTCCTTGAACCGACGTACTCTAGTCATTCTAGTCCCCAACAGCGTGTCCAGAATCCTTATATCATCAGATGTAAAGATACATAGGTCATGGATCTCCTCAATAGGAACAAATATGAATATTTGGGAAGCCCCTCTGTCAAAAAGAGCAGAAGCTAAAACTGAGGCAACCAAAATTGTACCTCTAAAAATAGAGGGTCTGAGATACTTCTCCGGCTGGGTCTGCTCCAACATGAAAGCCTAACATGTGCGTCGTGCTCCAATGAAGCTTTATGTGATCCATGAGCTGATCCACACTGCATTTTTCTAAAACCCCATGTCTGGCCACTACGACCCCAAACTCCACCTCATATTGAACAACCAGACGAACTCCAGTTCCCCATAGATGAGAAATTGGTGGTATGGCTCCTAATAATGAATTCATAGTAGAACCCCTATCACTAGATATTTGTGATAAAAAATAATATATGTGTTGAGTATGACCCTTATTTTTACATGATCAGCATTCAACTTGGTCTCTCAAGAAATGTGTCCTTGTTTGTCAAAAATTCCCACAATGGTAGTATACCACTTGCCTACCTAATAGAGTATCTCGTCTACTCAAATATACGCATGTAGACTCCCTGTGATGCTTACTACTGTCATATAGAGGAACTAAAACTCTAGATGATAAGATTTCCTAGATCACAAAATCAATATCCCTCAGGTTGCGCTCTGTGATAAGCACCTAGTTGACTATAGAAGTGGTAGAAGTTAGCATGAGGATGTTCACTAGAGATCAGATGTCATTCTGAAGACCATCCTCAAAATTCCATGCCAAAAATAACTGATCAACCCATAAAATAATTTTTAAGCTATCCAGCTCTATGAATAAACAAGAATACTCCATGAATGAGAGTGTACCCTTCAACAAACTCTTGAACTCTCAGGCTTGATCGACCCTCAATGTCTCCGGGTAAAATTAGTCACTAAAGGTCCACTGAAATAGAACCCAAGAAATAACTAGTTGGAATCCCAGCAATGATATCGCATCCCACCATATCATGGTGGAATCTTGAATGATGTATGTATCGATATTCACCCTCTTCTATAGAGGTGTCTCCAGATGGCCGTTGATAGGCAACATGGCTTCTAAAAATGACTCTGTAGCCTAAGGTCCTCTATCACTTGAGAAAGTGGGAGGATGATGCTACTGGGAAAACTAGGTCAAATCAGCCCTAGATGGTGCTGGATGCAGTGCTCCCTATAAGTTATTTATAAACCTCATGAATCCTTCTCAGAAATATGCATCGACACCTGTATCTGAAATGACGTCTGGTGCTATGACATGAACGACAGGAGGATCTGTTAGTATTCCCGGATCTACAATATATTTTGTTTCATCGTTTCCCTGTATCTAGCATACAACCATAGGATGTCTCATTTTCATGAATCTTCTAGGTCAAGAACACACCATAGTTCAGGAATATCAATGACTAAAACAAAGAATTACAGGAAGGGTACATGAGAAAGAAAACATTCATGTTTTTTAAAACATGGATATGCTGCGTGTATGACCCCTACACATCTTGTTCCCTTAAGCACTTTCTTGGGTTTGTACTTCTTCTTACACTAGTCATGAACACCCCATAATCACAACATGTTCTTATTTTACACAACATGTACTTGAATATTTCCTCCTTCCCGACTTCCTCTACACAGCTAAACTACATAGTTCTCTTAGACGAAAACTACATGGCATGTTTATGCCAGACACGTCATGAACTAGAATAATTTCACCGACTTGTGTTGTTAGTCAAATGGGTAGATACATGGTCTCTACAACAGAGTGTGTTCTCCATAAACATGGTGTGTAACACTTCTTTTTTAACCACCGGTTTCATTAGTCACATGGATTGATATACGATCCTTACAACATAACGTGTACTCCAAGTACAAGGCATTTCACCAAGCATTTCCCAACCCCGTGTCTTTTCCCACACATCTAGTCACATGGTTAGGGATTACACAATGTGTACATATAGTACACGAAGTGTACTTAATAATTTTTATTCCTTCCCAAACAGAAGGATACATGACATGTATTCTTCATTACACACCATGTTTTCGGGGTTTTTCTGGACAGTAATCATCAGAAATAGTCTTGAACCCCATAATGACTCCAAAACAATCATTAACGTGAAATATTCTGATCCATGGGTGTCATACTCCCCTCGAATCAAAGCATGACATAATATTCATGTGTATCTCAAGGTATAATAGTGCAATAAATCACATGATCCCCTAAATTTTGATCTATGCGGGCCCATAACACCTTAGAGGCCAATGTTTGGCACCCATTCAAATGAAACATTACATATTATAAATACCCTATCAACTAGTTGGTATTATATCATGGAATATATCACAAGAAGATGAATACCTATCACAATATCTATCACAACAACAAGAAATAAAGAATGCACCCAAAATGGCATGAAAAGAATGGAAGACATGTGATCTCTAGAAAGAACCTATATGATGCAAGAGATGTTATACCATCATCTCATCAGGTTGCAACATAAATAAAACCTCCATAATATTCATGATAATAAAAAAACATGCCAATCCCATAACAGTGAAATGAAATCAACTATAACAATTGGAGAACCAAAAATGGAAATAGTCAGGGTATATTGGCTTTTCTATGTACATAAGTTAGCTACTATCATGAACAAATTATTACCAACTAACTATTCCTTCAAATCCCTATCTATAGGCTCTAAATATTTAAGAAAATAAGAATGTAATTCCCTTAATATAACTTTATAACATCCCGGTTCTGGGTTCCTCCCAATGGTTCCCCAAACCCATCTTGTCACATGGCCTGAAGCACATTGCCCCGAATGCCAGAGGCTGCGAACTTGTAGCGAGGGAAATGGGTGTGATAGTGGGGAATATATACCGTCATTTGCAGATTAAAATAGAAGAATAACAATAACAAACAACAAAAGAAGAAGAAATACAATAAAATAAGAAAAAAGTAGAATAACTCAAGTAAGTAAACAACTGAAGCACATATATAAATGATTCATGTCACATATGTCTACTAATATATCCAAAAATGTCACAATGTTTTAAATATATTACTAAAACAATTTAAAAAGAAAAAATTAAACTCCATCATCATCGCAAGCCTTAGCTTAGTCCCATTTTGTCCATCCCCACAACCATCAAGTACCGAATGTAGTATGATGCTTGCCCTTATTTATACCTGCAATAATATAATCTATTTGGGCCCAGAAGGATTACCCAAACTGGGTTTGTAATGAATCCCAGTACGAAACCAACCAAATTTTGTTTCCTAACTGTCAGTGAATATATATAGCCAGAAAAATGAAAATTAAATTAATAAACAAGAAATTACTCAAATGTAAACATTCTTGTAGTTGCAACTACATTTATTTACATTTATTAATTATTCAAAAAATCATTCAATGGACCTTTCTGACCAGATTTAACAAATAAAATGAAAACTACACGACGTGTACATTTAATATTCATGTCTTGTACATACCTTAATTGATCACCACATTAGGAGGTCTCCATATCACCTCACATGGCCGTGATCTTTATTGTTACACAGCCTGTACACGGCAACCCAAGACAACTACGTACACGACATCAACTCCTAAGTATACGGCCTGTAATTATAAATTTTCCAAAATTATAACTTATTATCAAAAACACTCAAAATCATGATCCATTTCAGAAATAAAGATATGGGTTCTTACAATAGGTACAATAATGTTATAAATATCACATATGTACTTTATATCCACCATCATACCCAAAAATGAGAGGTGTTAGTTGAAAAATGAATGTCATCAGTTCTAGAGGTGTTAGTTCACCATACAAAAAATTTAGGATTTCCTAATCAATTTGATGAATGTGGCGATAGTTTTATGTATTCTAATTATCCTACAAAAATCTCAGTATATTGATGATGTTGAGGATATTATACAATAATGGATTAAAATTATTTTAAAAAGTTTGAGGTTGATATAAAATATATATTCTCATTGAATAACTTTGCCTCTTCATTGGGTTTCAACAATTGGTTTGCATTAAAAGGCATAAAAGGTTGGAAATCTTCCCAAAATTGTGATTCAAGAGTAGGTTAAAGGAATTTAGGAATTGATATTGGTAGGATTTTTTTGAACATAAATGGTTTGAGGGTGTGAATAATTGGATGATGATGGAATAATTTTATAGTTGGGTGAAATTAACCCACATGGAAACAACTTGGAAATTTCTTAAAAGCATCAAAAATAAAAAGGACATCCCAAGAGAAACATATTAGAAATAAAAATATACTATAAATTTTCATGGATAATAATAAAATATGACCATAAAGTTAAATTTTACATGTTCTATTGTAATTTTAACTCTTATCTTAATATTTTAACCCTCGGAAATCCCATTTTTAAATTAACTATAGAAATTAACTTTTACTATTTTCACTATTTATTTGGGTAAAAATTTATGTTTACCTAATTAGTTAATTTTAATTTTCATGATTTAAAATATGGAATTTATTTTTCAAAATACAATTACAAGAAGTGGAAAATATTAACCTAAAATTAAAACCACAAAGAACAACGAGAATGCTAGTTTTTCAGAGAGAGAAAAATAAAATTATTAAAAGGATTTTATATCAAAATTTGACATTAAATTTATTATAATTACATAGGTTGGATTAATATATATATTTGAAATAATATTAATTTAAAATAAATTTTATATGTTATTTTACTATATATTTAATTAAAACTTAATTGAACTTGTCAATATAAATTCATCATTTTTCAATCATCATTAAGAATGCAATCTTTTCAAAAAATAATAAAAAATTCACACTAATAAATTTTTAACATGTTGTTTTAAAAAATGAAGTATATTTTTTTAGATTAATTTTTTATATTTTCTAAACATATTTTTTCCATATAATGAATAAATAGAGGAAAAAATATTTTTGAATCATATAATGACTCACACAAAATGGAGTACATTTTAATCAATATGTTTTATTAATATAAAACCATTATATATAATATTTAAAAATTATTTATTACAATTTATATCCCTATGATTAACAACAATGTTATAAAGGACACTTTTGAATAATATTAATGGTTTTTAAATGAATAATATTTCCACAAAAAAATAGCTTAAAGAGGAAAAATATGATCCATGACACTCAAATGGTATGATATTCTTTATCAAACCCGATCCTCGACTTCCAATGACGCCTCTGATTTCATTCTATAATTCCATTTATAAAAATATATAAAATATCTATTATAAATCTTGTACTCCTTGTCACTATAAAATTCTAAATGATCTGGATGAACCTCTTATACAACCATTAGAATTTACGAAATATTTCTCTTCAAAAAACATATTTTATTTTATATATTGTAATAAAATAAACCCCTTGTCAAATTGACCAATAATATATTACAAAATAATAACCTAGGAATTAAATTGGGGGGAGTTAATAGAAAAAACATCATCTTTAAAATGAGGTATACATTGTTTTTCCAAATCAAGCATGATGATAAATAATTACTCAATTTTTATTAATGTCGTTATACAAATAGAAAATAAAAATGTACTTATATAATGGTTTATTTTCATTGCGTAATTAAATAATATAATTCTTTTCCCATTTTATAACATCTATCAAAAAAATTAATATCTTTTTTAATACACAATGTTAAAAATAAATTAGAATTAAATATTGTGAATTTTATAAAAACATATATTTTTTATTTAATATTGGAAAATAATGATTTTAATGGAAAATAATCATTTTATGTCACATAGTTAGAAAGATTTATTTTATAAAAAATAATTTTAAAATAATATATAAAATCTATTTTATGAATACTCTAATTAATGTTTTCTTAATTAATTATATATTTTAGTTTGGTAAAAATATTATACTTAATGAAATAATTTATTCAGGAAAACTCATTTTAGTCATATTTTAAGGGAATAATTTAAATTAAATTCGTCTAATATTGTGAATTTAAATTAATAAAATTGATTCGACTTTTTTGTTCATAATTTATATATTTAGTAATAAGTGGAATAAAAATTCTGTTCATAACTATAAGTAAAAACTATTAACATTTGTCCCCGTGTTTGAGGTTAAATCAGGTTTTTTGAGCGATTAAATAACAAAAAATTGTCATTTTTCCAATTAAATATTTCAAAATAAAATTTTCTAGGAATAATTATACATTATAAATTTTCACCATATAATATATTTCTATTTTTATGTATTTTCTTCAAGTATGAAATCATTATATTTGAATAATTAAATATATTCGAAGTGTTTCTTTTCCCTCACTAATAAATGGACACCAATCTTTTCACTTCTCAAAATCATGTTGAGTCATATTAATAGAAAAACATGACCCTGTTATAACATTAACTAATATGTAAATAAATTATTTGTGTGGGTATCCTTAATGGAATACTCCAAGGTTCATTAAAAAGGGATCTAAATGAGGCATACCAAAAAGAGATAATAATCCTACTCAATCTATTTCAATTTATTTTTTTCTCTACCTCCTATAAATAATTTTTATTCATAACTAAATAATATATTCTGAATTATAAATATAAAAAAATGTATTATTTAATTTTAAGAACAATTATTTACCCTCTTTTCTTTAAATGGTAGGTACATGTTTCGTTTGAGCGTACTTATGGATTGTCTTCTCCATGCATTGATAAAATTCCTTTTCCACAACTGTTTTTGATGGATGGTTATTATGAAATGTCTAAGAATTATTTTTTATATTTATAAGAAAATAATTATTATATAATTATAATATCATATATACATTCTATCATTTTCAACCATTAGAAGGTGATAATGTTCTTTTACGTACTTGTGGACTAACACCTCTAAAAACTGGTGTGATTCATTTCTCATGCCAATTATAAATGGATTTTGTAAAAACATATATTTAATGAATATATATGATATTCTAGTATAATTATAGTTATTTAATAACAGAATATTATTTATTTTTAAATCATGAATTTTGTTAGAAAATGAAGACAACATTCATGTGTGCATACGACCCACTATCAACATAAACAATGTAAATAATTTTTCTATCAATATATTTTTTGATCACTATTAGTATATATATTTTTATATATTATATTAATTTTATTACTACAATGATGCATATTAGTGAACCATGTTCAAATTTCAAGGACCGGGACTTTGAAACTGAAAATCCCATGGAATACCAAATAGTTAATACCCAAAAATGATGATTTTATTATTAAACTATTTCGCAATAGGTTTGGAAATGTAATAGGATGTTCATATATGATATTTTATTATTTTAATTATTATTTATATAATTATTATAAATTAAAATTTGTTATAACGTAGGATTGAGTTTTTTCAATGAAATTCAAACATGAGGTGTATGACATTCACCTCACTTTTATTTCTACTATACACAATCTATAATTAATACATATATCATCCATTATATGAATACAAATCCCATGATATTTATTTTCAATTAATAATATGAAAAATAATGTTATGTTTATATATATATAATTGTATGTAGTTGTTGAGGGTTTTGGTTAAATTTTACATATGTTGTTACTAGTTTAGTTTAAAATATCATTATTTAATGAGATTAATTATGATTAAGATTATGATGATATTATTTAATGATATACCTCTCAAGTATCACATATATTTTTATCTCTAATGTAAAGTCATGTAATTATCATGTAATAATTCATTTTTCTCTCTCTTGTAATTAAAATGATCGATAAGTTTTTTCGACTAAAAAAATTGAATTTATTTCCACATTATTTAGGAATCACTTTAATTCATGTCTATGTTTTCTTTTAAAAAATATCAATAATATTATGTATATTTTTTAATGAATAGAAATCACCATTTTTACCAATGTTTTAATTTTTAAAAAATGATTTAAAGTTAATTTTTTTCTAAATGATGTATATTCTACATTTTACGAAACATTTGAATGTATTATCTGTTTTAACAAATATTGGATGAATATAATTTTCTACCACCATGAATGCCGTAATATTTGAAACCTCATTTATATGTTTCAAAGAATAGTATAATTTCATATTTTTTCAATAATATTTGGTAAACTACATGTTTTAAAATTAGTAATTTGAAAATAAAGTGTATTTTCCTCACTAAATATTCTATGTGATATTTTAATGTAATTTTTATTTTTAATAACACCCTTTGATATTAATAATGCCTTTATGGTTATATAATTCATTGATTCCATCCTTATTTATTCTCTATGTGGTCTATGATTATAACTATGTGTTGTTTATGTACAACGTTTATTATCCATGGGTTACTATGATGATATTTGAGATGATTATGAAGACCATTTACTTTCTATTGGTTATGAAATATGATGAATTATTTATGATTTTGTGGTAAAAATATAAATAAATTATTATTCTATACTGGTTGGAAGGAAAACTATATACCACTACTATGGTTTATGTACTATAGATCTCTAAACTTATAATAAGGACTGGAATAGAGTGTAAATTAGTTTAGTACTAGACTTGGTCAAATATAATAGTCTTGGGAGTGAACGTTAACATAGGATATAATGGAATTTTTGAGTGAACCCAATCCACTATGATAATCCTAGTAGTGATTCCCGACTAATGAAATAAATTTATATGATAATATGTATTCCAAAATCCTATGTCTTAGGACAATGTTATTCTTTCATGGATCATTACTTTAACTCCCTTATGATCCATGTCTAATGTAATTACTGGAATATTTAAATTATACAATATTATGATCTATGATATATTGGATATAGTTTTCAAAAATTATGATCATTCTCTCATACCATTATGATCATTCCATGCTTATGTGATCAATGATATATCCCTTTTATACGATTTCATGGAAAATCAACTCACTGTTTATTATGTTCCTTTTCACTAAGAAGAATGGTTTCATATTCAATACTATATGGTATGATTTTCATGGTTTATTTTGAAGATCATTAATCAAATAAGAATTTTTTTTATTAATTCTCCAAAGACACTAAACCATTATGGTTTTCGTATGGATAAAAAAAATTATGTAATTAACATTCCTTTAGTATGATTTAATATCAATTTATAATATATATGAGTCAATTTACCTCAATCATCAATGAACCATTCTGAAAGCCATCATATTCCATGAATAGTGTCTTCCAACCTCTAAGGCATGTCTACATAGTAAAAAAATGAACCCATTGTTCTTTTCAACCCACCACTTAAGACTACACACTATATCACTATCCAAGAGTTCATTGGATGAAATCACCCAAAAATAACATGGTTTTAACTAATAATTATTATTAAGCCACCAGATTATGATGATGCTTCTCATGAGATAATCATGTGATCATCCAATCATACCCACTAAAGAACATTCTTAAAATCTGGTGCCATTATAATATTGGACCATCAATAATCCATTACAAACATTATACCATGTTGTAAGCACTGGCATGCCACATTGGTGATTCCCCCTAAAATAATCTACAATCCAACATGGTCCTAAAAAAAATGCATGGACCCGAAATGAAATCACACCCAAGTATACACACATAATTCTTCATGGAATCTAGATGTATTTTAAAATATTTATTTTTCAGAACCATAGTACCATAACACCAACCCACTAATTTATTTCATATATCAATGATCCGCATTGTATGGGGGTCACATCACCAAGAAATATATTCCAAAACATGCTATATAATCTAGAATTTCATTACATAAATAAAATATTTTTTTCTTCCATATTCCATGATCTATCCTCTATTAACACTATGGATAGATGTATCCCTGATTTCACATCCCAAATATTTATTATAATGGAATCCAATATCATATCATAGATCATGTGAATAATTCCCAAGGAATTCGCTATAAAATGCACTGAAAAGAAGTCTAAAATAGTGAAATTAGTAGTGGAATATACAATATCATATGTATTATCCATTAATGCTCCAAGAGTATCGACACAAACATGTGTCATCAAAACCACACATGTCTCGATCCAACTAAACCATGATTCCATAACAGACATGTTATCCTCTAGTGAACTCATTAAAGTTAAACTCAAACAGATTGTTCCCTGAAAACTAATCTATCCACATTCTAAATCATAAAATCATAAATAACTATTATCACTTAATGTAGTGTATCACCCTAGAATCTTTATAATTGTTTCTAGAGACATTAAACCACCTGGCCTCAATCACGCCTCCTCATATGTCAAAGGTTTCTGAATAGAAAATAGGTCCTAGGGTGTGTCTATGGTGAAACTATTCCCTCATGGATCCGAGTATCTCATAATAGAAATCAATATCAATAATCAATATAAATATACTAAAATTAAATGGAATATAATAATAACAAAAATCCATGATAATAAACAAGCAGAAGCTGAATAATAAATAGATACCAAATAATGATGTTGATCAAGTAGCTATTCAAAAAATGATTACATGGGGAATAGTGGATATATAGATATACCAAATTATATCAATAGGAGAAATTTCTAAAAAAACATCTTAAATAAGAATCATGAGAATAGGTTCGGTCCCATGCTCTCATATTGAATTCTTGAAATTGGAATCAATCTTGTGAAATTGGATACTTACCTAAATATATACCTACAATCATGATGTATGTTTGGGTTCTAAGGGAATCCCATGAAGGGTGTGACATATAATTAATAGGCCACACCAATACTGTCTAGATCTATCCAGTTATTTCATATAAAATGATTAGTGTTACAATAATGATAAATGTAGGGATACAAATAAATAAAATAGATTGTATCGAGTTCATCTTTGGATAATCATCCATATCCACCTTCTTCAGCCTAATCTAGATGTCTTTGATCAATGGTATCCTACACAATTATGTTTTGTGGTATAAAGTATAAAGGGATGACATGGAAATGATCAAAAGGAGGACTGCCCCCAATCATTTGATTTGGCTTGGTAGATGAATCCTATGAATTTTAGTTTCAAATTTTCAATCATTAATTAGAATTTCATATTTATAATTTAAGAAGACACACCCTGAGACAATCTAGGGAAATCTTTAAGGGACCCCAAGTATTAGTCCTGGGGAACTGTATATATATATATATATCAAAAGCAGTGGGAGTCCATCTAAGGAGACCCATGAATGAGATCTCAAGTGTCACTCCCAACGTGTTCTGAAAACCATAAGATCAAACATTCGAGTCCGTCCCTAATAGCTCACATAGGGGATGGATTCTCACTCATGTCATGGTAAAACCATTTTTCCATTGATCTCATCCACAATGTCTCCTATAGGGATCTAGAATTATCATTTGCAGGTGAAGGAAAACATATGATGGGACCATCCTATAAATATCTAGTATCAATCAAATAATATTTTCAATTCTCTAAGAAAAAATAACTATAATACATGAATATCATGTCCACGGATTCCATAAATTGGGACCCTTTTTTCTCCCCTAGCATAAAATGAGGGTATGATTTGACTATCAAGACCATAAAATTTTGCATTGAAATACTGCTATAATATAAAAAAAATATACTTTTAATTTGATTAAAAAAATTCCAACTATAACATCCCGTTTCCGGAATCCACCCAGAGGCGCCTCGTACCCGGTTGGTAACATGGCCTCAAGCACATTTTCTCAAATTCCAGAGGCTGCCGACTAGCAGCGAAGGCCTTTGGTGTGATAGTGGGGAAACTATGCCCTCATTGGTAGAGTACACAGTGGAAGAGAAACAAATAAACAATAGCGGAAGCAGTAAACAATCCATACACAAGTGAACAATGGATGAATAAAAATGATAAATAGTTGAAGCATATACATATAAAATGATGCATGATACATATTTCTAGGAAAACATCCAAACAAGTCACAACCCTGAATACAAATAGTATTGAACCAAAAATACAAGTAAACAGATAACAGCTCCTTAGAATCACACGTCTGAGCTTGGTCCCATGCTCTCCAGCTCCCCAGCAAGTCAAGTAACTGAAGTAGAAGGGCGCTTTCCCTTATCTATACCTGCAACAATATAATCTGTTTAGGCCCAAAAGCATGGCCCAAATAGGGTGTGAGACTAAATACCAGTAGGCAACCACTGCGAGGGCTGTGCCTAACAGTCAGTGAATATATGGAAGATAATAGTACAGAAAATAGTAAACATGAAAGTACTCAACAGTAAAAAATCCACAAATTCTAGCATTTAATTTACAAACAAGTAAGTAGCTACTCAAGCTAGTATAACAAACAGGTAACCCTCTGTGTAGTTCTCACATCCTAACCCCTATGGTTCAACCAACAAGTTCTAGAAAACCTATGAGAGGCACACACAGTATCAACCCTCTGGTTAAGCTATAGAACAAACTCTCTCAGGAAGCACTCACCATCAATTTCCCCTATAGTCTTGTATCATACTAAAGGTTCTCTGTGGAAGAACTCAACATCCCATTCCCCTTGTGGCCTGTGTTGAGGAACTATAGACACTCTGAGGAAGCAGTCAACGTCAATATCCCCTGTGGTCTTGCATCGTATTATAAAGACACTCTGGAGAAGCCCTTACATCCATTCTCCATGTGGTCTACTACACTAGGTTCTCACGGCCCTGTGTAAGTCAAAAAATCATAGGGCGTGTATCGGCAAAAGAAACCTCAAGAAATACTTGGATAGCATTCTATAGCATCTCAGCATGGAAGAATAGTAGTCACACCATCCTATGATACTAGGCATGTGAAAGTAAACAACATACAAAAAGGTAAACTAGACTCAACAGTCCATACATGCAAGAACATGAATGGAAAACACTCCGAGAACCTAACAATTATCCCAAAACACAACAAAAAATCTTCTACTCTATCATACACACAAAGAAGGAAATCAATAGGTATAAGACGGTAAACACGCAATACCCCGTTTAATGGTATTGGTGGAATTTTAACAAAATAATCAAATAATTTATAAATAAAGGAACTAACCACTTACCATGATGTTAGTAGATCGATATACTTGAACAACAAGCATGAATTTACTTAGAACATCGAAGATCTACAAAAATGTCTACAACGTTAAACCCACGATTACTTGGAAAACATACGGTCCATCAAATGAGGTTCTGGAAGAATAGAGAAATCACCGATGAGATTATAATTTAATTGACAGAGTTCAATTCGGAAGACGGATGATCGCTCGGGGGTTCATCGAATATTCGTGGCCGTTCGGGAGCTCTCAGCCGAATGATACCTAAAAGGAGACGTTTATGGAAATTAGACGCGACCCCGGTGAATTTAATGAAAAAAAAGTACACATAGTGTACTTTTGGAGTACATAGTGTGTACTCTCCTTTTTCGTACTCTGCTTTAGGTGGACTCGATGTCACCTCTACATGGTCATGTGTGTTTCCATGTCATGGACAGCTCACGACCCCCAGTTTCATTGATGTACATGACGTGTACTTATAAAGTACACGATGTGTACTTTGAAAAATTCCAGAAACTCCACTTCTCTCAAAAAATATAGAAAAGGGAAAACATACCTAAAAAGAATATCCAGGTTCTTACAAACTTCCCCCTTAAAGAAATTCATCCCCGAATTTCCTTAGCATGGCATAGAAGAAGAAACCCTGAACCGCTCTGGACACTATGCTCATACATCAGCCTCCCTCTCCCAAGTCTCTTCCTGTACCCGCCCGTGCTGCCATAACACTTGTACCAGAGGAATAAACCAGCCACAGAGAAACTTTTTACTATGATCGACAATCCGGATAGGATGCTCCTCGAATGACGCATCCACCTCAAGCTCAACCTCCTCGGGTTGAGAAACATGAGACGGGTCTGAAAAGTATTGTCAGAGTTGAGAAACGTTGAAGATGTCATGCATATCCTAGTACCTCTGAGGTAACTATAACCGCTAGGCAACCGGCACAAATCTCTACAAAACCTCAAACGGTCTGACGTACCTTGGTGAAAGCTTACCCTGTCTCCGAATCCTTTTGTTCCCCAACCTTGGTGTGACACGTAGGAAAACCAGATCCATACCTCGAACTCCAGAGGTCATCTCTGCTAATTATCATAAGACTTCTGATGGCACTATGGAGTATCCATCCTCTTCTGAATCAACTCTATGTGTCCTGTGGTCTACTGATCAAGACAAGGTCCCAACAAAGCTTCCTCTCTTGTCTCCAGCCAACATAAGGGTGATCGGCATGACCTACTGTACAAATCCTTATAAGGTGCCATCTGAATAGTCTCTTGAAAACTATTATTATAGGGAAACTCCAAAAGAGGTATATGCTTATCCCAAGAACCTACAAAGTCCCGAATACAAGCTCGAAGCATATCCTCAAGCACGTGAATCATACGCTCGGACTGGCCATCTGTCTGGGGATGGTATGTTGTACTCAAAAGTACCTTTATACCCAAAGCCTTCTAAAGCCCCTACCAGACCCGAGAAGTAAAACATGCATCCCTTTCTGAAACGATGGAATGCGGAACTCCATGAAGACGTACAATCTCACGGATGTACAACCGTCCCAGCTCGTCAACAGTAAAGGTCTCCTTGATCGGAAAGAATTGTGAAACCATTGTGAGTCTGTCAATGACAACCCAAACTGCGTTGTTCCCTCGAGGAGACCTCATAAACCCTATCACAAAATCCATTGTGACGTCTTTAGACTTCCACTTGGGAATGGGTAGCTGCTGTAAAAATCCATCTGGTCAGTGATGCTCTGCTTTCACCTATTGAAAAGTGGAAAACCTCATGATGAAACCAGTAACATCCCTATTATATCTTGGCCACCAATACTAGCAGTGTAGATCATGATACATCTTGGTGACGCCAGGATGAACTGCCCAAACTGAGTAATGAAAATCATGCATCTGCTCCTCGTGAATGTCTGATGGCACCCATATGCATCTCTGGATATGCAAGATCTTATCATCTCCTACTTTCCATCCAAGAAGAGGGTCCTCTCCTGACACACTCTCCCGTAGGGCTAGACCTTCAGATTCTGATAGCTGCCTCATCCATACCCGATCGAGAAGAGTAGAGGTAACAACTATAGAAGAAAGAATCATTTTCCCATGTCTGTCGTGCACCTCTAGATGCAATATCAGAGAAAAGAGACATAAGCTGCCACTCACTACTGACCTCCTGAACTTCATGTATCTGAGTTCTCTTGCTCAACGCATCAGCCACTGCGTTCCCCTTCCCAGTCGTATAGGAAAGCTCAATGTCGAAGGATTGTAGGTACTCAACCCACCTGGGATGTATCAAATTTAGATAATGCTGAGTAAAGTTGTTCTTGAGACTCTTATGGTCGGTGAAAACCACAATGTGCTCTCCCAGGAGATAATGTCTCCAATAGAATAAGGCATGAACAATTGCTGCCAGCTTGAGATCGTGCATCAAGTGGTTCCTCTCCTATGGCCACAACTTCTGAGACCCTAACACAATGCCTCCATCCCCCTGCATAAGCATAGCTCCCAGCCTGATACCATAAGCATCCTAGTAAAAATGTGACTCTTTGTCGGATCTGGAAACACTAGTATAGGTGTGTAAGTCAACCTCTCTTTTAGCTCTTGAAAGGCTGACTCACAAAAATATGACGGTATGAACTTCACACCCTTCTTGGTCAGACCCTTCTGCAGTGCTGCTAAGCATGAAATGTCCTGTTTGAAGCGTCTGTAGTATCCATCCAGCCCTAGAAAACTCTGCACCTCAAAGTTGTTCTTCGGTTTCTCCCAGGAAACTACTGCTCTCACATTATCTAGGTCAACTGATACTATTGTCTTTAAGATAACATGACCCAAGAAGTGAATCTGATCCATCCAAAAGTGGAACTTAAAGATATTATCATATAACTGATGCTCCCTCAGTGTAATCAAGAGGATCTCAAGATGGGTAGCATGGTCATGTCGAGTGTTAGAGTACACCAAGATATCGTCCATGAAGACCACCACAAAAGAGTCTAAGTATGGATGGAACACTCGATTCATCAGTGCCATGAAAACTGCAGGCGTGTTTGTGAGGCTGAACGGCATCACCATATACTCATATAGACCATACATGCTCCGGAAAGTTGTAAGAGGTATATCAGATGGTCTATCGTGAAACTGATGATAACCAGACCTCAAATCGATCATTGAGAACACCCGGGCTCCTCGAAGTTGGTCAAATATATTATCAATCTTAGGAAAGGGATATAAGTTATTGACTGTCAACTGGTTCAGCTTCCGATAATCCACACAAAGCCTAAGGGTTATGTCTGCCTTCTTCGTAAATAGGATAGGTGAACCCCAAGGAGAAGCACTAAGTCAGATGAAACCATTTACCTAAAACTCCTCCAGCTTCATCTTGAGCTCATGAGACATAGTTGTAGCCATCCTACAAGGAGGAATGGACACCGGTGTCGTTCCTTGCATGAGCTCAATAGAAAAGTCTACCTCACGCTCCAGAGGCAAACCTAAAAAGTCCTCTAGAAAGACATCCCTAAAACAATCCACCATTGGAGGATTTTACATGGAAGGGTGTTATACGTTTCGGTAAGAAGGTTAAATTGAGTCCAAGGTAGATTGGACCTTTCGAAATTCTAGAACGAATTGGGGTTGTAGCTTACCATTTGGAAATTCCACCAAGTCTCTCCAAAGTTGACGATGTGTTGCATGTATCACTATTGAGAAAATACATGCCTGACCTAATGCATGTAATCACCGATGAGGAATTAGAACTGGAACCCGATTTGTCTTATTGTGAAGATCTTGTCAGGATTCTTGATACCAGAGAACAAGTTTAAAGAAACTAGACCACTTGTTTGGTAAAATTTCTATGGAGAAACAATAAGATGGCAGAGGCAACGTGGGAACCCAAGGAACTCATGATGAAGAACCACCCAAGTCTTTTTTACACTGTAATATTATATAAATTTAAAGAAAGAAATTATTTGAAGGGGGAGAGAATGTAATACCCCAAGCTTCCACGGTACGCTTCTCTTTGAATAATACAGTAACGTGTGTTGTATGCAACTTCGAGTTCCAACACACCAGAACAAATCAAACTAGATGTTATGAATAGTAATACCAACTTTCTGAAATTTTATAAATTTTATCTTTTAAAATGGACTTTATTTCTTGATTTAGAATATCGAAATTAGCTTAGGGTAAATTTTTGGAATTTTTCTGAAAACTTTCAATTTATGATGAATAGTAAAAAACATTGAGTCATAGTTTAAAACCGAATTTTCATTTAAATAATTATTTATTTTATTAAAATTTATTTTAGGTCAAAATAGAAACATAATACCTATATAAGTTCAATGTAATTCATTAGATTCAATTTATTATAATTTTAGATATATAAAAATTTTATAAAACATTTCACCGTATTTTACACACCTCCTTGGAGAATTTACAAATCTACATAAAACATAACTTTTCCACTTCTGTGAGTTGAAGTTTGAAAATCTTAGAGACATTGTTAATATCAAGGAGTAAAATGTGTTTCAATAAGATAAAATTAATTTTTGGTGAATAGTACCTTTTTACTTTTTTTCCACGGTTAAAAGTAAATAAGGTAATTAAGGGTAAAAATTATATTATTATTACCCTAAAACATGTCCTAATTATATTGGATAAGTTTAATTCGACCAAGAAAGACCTTACAAATAAAATATGAACCGCTTTGGTCCACTTGGATTAGATTAGGACACTTAATATTATTTAATTCAAAGAAGATTTAAAAGAGTTAAATTCAAAGTTTAATAACTAATGTTTTTTAATATAGGGCTACACATAAGCTAAATTCGACTATAAATATTCATTAGAAACATAAATAATATTTCCTATATAATGGTTTTTTATTTATATTTTTTAGATGTTATATAATTTAATTTATTTATGACACAATGATGATGTAGTAATTACCCAATTAATGAAATATTAAAATAATTGATATTATAAATATCCAAAAAAATGTAATATGAGACTTTTTATGAGTTACACTAATTTTTAGGTTAATATGACTTATTAGGGTTGGATATATGAATTTTTTTTGAAGCAATAATTTAGTTATGAGTTTAGAAAAAATAAAATACCAAATAGTGTCAAAATTTACATAAAAGTGTTTTTAAAACAAATATTATATTATTAATTGATACTCTATTCCTAAAAATCTAAGGTTCGGCTAAAGAACATATATAATGATATTTGTATCATTAATGAACCATTTGGGGTTCTATTGAAGTATATAGTATGTTTATTAACCATATAATATAAAAATACAATGAGACATGGTAAATGTCAAACTATTTAACTAAGAGTTAAATCTAAAAGATAAAGTTAATATAGTGACCCAAACCTATCTAAAACCGATTAGTTGAGTGGTTTTCAACCCATACCCAACTTATAATTTAAATAATCCACTTTTTAGAAATTATAAAATGAATATGATTTTATTATAAAATAATATTTCTAGCTTTTCCTATGGTGCCCCTCACCCCTCATATAAAAGGGCACTCCCCCTTCTCTCTAATTCACATCTTCAAATCCTTTTGGCTCGGTCAAACTCTACCCAAATACCCTCTCAAATATCCTCCCTTAATCCTAGAGGCCTTCCTTTAGTCATAAATCCAACTTATGGAGTCTTTTTGATCTAATCAAAAGGATGAACCCGAAGAAGAGGTAAATATCTCACCACCTATTTCAAGTTCCTTTATTCTTCCACTTCCTCTTTCTTTGTTGTTTATATTCTAAAATAACAACTCTAGTATCTTCTATATAATGTGATATTATTATAAATATGGTAAAACCATATTCATTATTCTATCAATCCTTTGAATGACATGTCACCATATGTGCGTACGTAAGGCTTACCATCTCCATGTCGCGTTGTAATTGTTATTTAATACATTATTATTTTGATGGGTATAATAATGATGTGTAATTGAAGTAAATAATAAAAATAACAAGATAATTATTATTTATATATGATATACCATCCAATTATATATTATTTTAATAACAAGCAATGATATTTTCCCTCATGCGTACGTATGGATTACCGTCTCCATGAACACGATGAGATTCATTCCCCATCGTATCCATTCAAGAATAATTTTCATTTGATGATTAAAAATAATGTTTAAAGACTTGGTATAATTCTGAATATGAATAACATACACCCTATCCATAAAAAACATGACTTATGTTACAAATCATATAAAAGAAAATGAGTAAGCGAACACCCGAAACGAAGATAATTCTAAAATATAAATAACAAAGAAATATTAAAAGACAATATATGATATCATATTTACATGATTCTTGTATAATTTAATAACAATGATTTAACTATTATATATGAGGTTACCCTACCCTCGACCAATTAAAAGTACAAGGTAAGGGTTTACTTCACAATCTATTCATTATCCGAGGTTGTTTATACGTAATTATCTATTGAGACCTCTTTATCATCCACATCCATGTTTCTTAAAAATTTATTTCAAAACATTCTTAATATTTTATAGAACAAGGGTTAAAGTAATTTATACCCTTTTTGGACTTTTTATTAGATGTTTATAATGTAATCTTTCTGTCGTTTTCCAAACAAGGCCATTTTTATCCTTTTCGACTAAATTAAGGTAAGAATGTATTTTTTTAACTTATACAGCGGTTGCGGCTATTTTCAACCATTATAAAATAGTCGAATATTCCCTTACAATATTATAAGAATATTTTCAATGTAAATGTTTTCTTTTATAATTTTGTGACTTTTAAATGATTTAAAAAAAGATATATTTCTGTCAAATAGTTTTTATTTAATCTATGTCAACATCCTTTGATGGATTTTAAGCTTATTTGAAGTTGATATATTATGATACAAAAGTTTCATATTGTATTGAAGGTTTTGTGATATGTTTGAATGTGGATGTGTTATTTTTATACCATTCATGTTTTACGGAGAAAGTATTGACATTTCTTTTGCTATCTTTAATACGAATGTTTATGTTTTGTTTAAACCTATTCATATGAAGAAGGAATTGGACTTAGTAAGTGACGGGTGGAGCTCGTTATAGCTCCACGATGCATCGGAAGTTATAATGAGACAAACTAGTGTCTTGGAACAAGTCCTTGACAAAATATTATTTGTAGTCTTGGCGCAAGGCTTTGACTATGTGGTCATGAAAGTCTGGCATTATTAATTCCATCATTATGAATGTGGTTATTGATATTTCATGTGGTTATTTGACTAGTAGAATATCCATGTGAATAAGTAAATGGTGTTATTTCATTTTATTTTTTCCATGTTATTATAAAGTTCATGTTTAAAAGGCCTCTGTTTTAGTTATACATTGCCTTAAATATTTATGCATATTTATGAAAGTTTCCACTATATTTTTATCCTTACCGAGCATCTCAGCTCACCCCTTTCTATGTTTTATTTTTCCTAATAAGTGAAGAAGTATTTTAACTGACCTGCAGGGATTGTCTGAGGAGAAATGAGTGTGGACTATGGAGACTATGTTGTTGTAGTTTTTCACTTTATGATGTAATGAAAACCTTATGAATGTATCTAGTGTTTCCAAGGCTACTAAACTAATCGGTCATTCGAGACTTGATCTTCTATGATCACGCCAATGTAATGTTATAATACTTCAGCTATGGGTAACTGGGGTTGGGGAATTTCAGAAGTTCTCACAACCTAACCCCAATGTTTCTACCAACAAGTACCAGTATCCCCTTGCAAGGCACACACTGTCTCACCCCTCTGGTTTAGCTAAAGAATATACTCTCTGGGGAAGCACTCACAGTCAATTCCTCCTATAGCCTCATATCATACTAAAGCTCTCTGTGGAAGAACTCAACATCTCACTCCCCCTGTGGCCCATGTCGAGGAAATATAGTCACTATTAGGAAGCACTCAATGTCAATTCCCACTGTGGTCTCGCATCTTATTATAAAGACACTCTGGAGAAGCCCTTATGTCCATTATCTCCGTGGTCTACTACACTAGATTCTCACGGCCCTGTGTAAGTAAAATAAGCATAGCGCACGTATCGGCCAAAGAAACCACTAGAAGTACTTGGATAGAATTCTATAGCACCTCATAATGGAAGAACAACAGTAACAGAATCCTACAGTACTAGGCAAGAGAAAGTAAATAGCAGTCAAAAAGGTAAACTAGACCCGATGGTACAGATAGGAAAGAACATGCATGGAAAACACTCCAAAATCCTAACAATTACAACAAAAACAATAAAAATACTCTACTCTATCATACAAGCAAAGCAAGAAATCAATAGTGCTAAAATGGTAAACACGCAATACCCAGTTCAAGGGTATTGGTAGAATTTTCACAAAATACACAAAGACTGTCTAAAGAAAGGAACAAACCTCTTACCTTCATGTTAGGAGATCGATATACTTGAACCACGAGGCTTTAATCCCCTTATAACATTGAATAACTTCAAAAACGTATACAACATTCAACCCACGATATCTTGGAAAAGAGAAGGAATCATGAAATGAGGTTCCTGAAAAAGAGATAACTCACCGATGCGATTCCAACACAGTCGACGACATACGATTTGGAGGAAGGACGATCGCTCGGGGGTTCGTCGAAGATCCACAGCTGTTCGGGAGATCTTGGCCGAACGAGACCTAAAAAGAGACGTTGATGGCGATTAGACGTGACCCCAGTGCATTTCATGAAAATACGATAGTACACAGTTTGTAATTTTGGAGTACACGGTGTGTACTCTCCTTTTCCGTACTCCGCTTTCGGCGACCTCCATGTCACACCCACATGGCCGTGTGTTTTTCCATGACACAGTCAGCTCATGGAATCCATCGGCATCAAAGCACACGGTGTGTACTTATAATGTACACGGTGTGTACATTGAAAATTTCCAGAAACTCCTGTTTTCTCAAAAACGCCAGAAAAAGGAAAACATACCTGAAAAGAAGATCCGAGTTCTTACACCTACTACAGAATTACATGTACAGGACTAATTCAATGGAATTTCATTTCATTAAATTTGGTCTATACATTAAAAAATCAATATATTACCATAAACCGCTCAAGGGGGGTGCATAGATGTATGATAAGGTATTTTTGGATCTTGATGTAAGGAACACCCATTTTGGTGGGACAAAACCATTAGATAAAAAACATGTTTATTTTATACTATCTAGTATCACACTATGCATAAAAAACCTTTTAATTACATTGAAAAAAATTCATTAGAGGCATCAGTAGAAGATTTAGGTGCACGAAACAATGAATCACACTATTGATGCTACGAAACATATGCAATGAAGCTGGATCACCTAAAACTAGTTTATATCTCTCTCTTTTTCCGTCATATGCCATTGGATCGAGCTATAATGGGTCATATCAGAAGATTTATCAAATTTCCAAAAAATGTTGAAAATGGGTTGTCATCTAAATTGCACAATAGTGGAGATGATAATCTACAAATAGAAGGACTAGGACAAAATAACCCACTGTAAGCTTTCAAATTCATTCAATGAAAAAGGATAGAAATGTCTAATATTGGAGGACATTGAATCCCTTTATGGATAAGAGGATGGGCTCCCCTATGTGTGGTCCACTGGAAATGAGACATGAGAGAATGAAATTTGGGATGAAATAAAAAATAGTGAAAATGGTCATATAAGCATAATTTGTCGAGCCTCATTTTTTGGATGTTTTGTTAATCAAATTGTGCCTTAACCGTGGACCCCACACTGCCTAAGGGGATCCATCACCCGAGATAGGAACTCGATTTGACAAATTATGCACAAACCATATGAAATGACTCTGTCATGGATGTTTGAAACATCACATAGGTCTGAGTACATCCTTGCATTGTTTCAAAAAAACATTACAGCTACCCATATACATCGGGTGCCCACACAATTTAGTTTTATGGTTAAAACTAACTGTGAGCTAATTTTGAAACTCCGTCTGCCTTCCCATTTCCAATAACTCTATTCTTCGAACAATCAATAGTCTATCTAAATCCATTCCATATCCCATAGTAATCATTATTAACATAGCATGAGAGGTTTTGAATAATAATTTAAATTTTTGTTCCCCCATAAAAAAATCAAGAAGTTCTAACCTCCCCAACATACGATAACATATCACCGAGTTACCCTTACGAGGGTGGTACAACTTCAAATAAGAATTGTTATAGACACTAAACATATAAATCAGTTCCACACTCCCCGTTCTCATCCTATAGAGGGTTATGCTATCATAGAACCATGAAAAGTGGAACCAATCTTTCATAAATATCCTTTATGCTCTGATCAATGATATATATCATATGCTTCTCAATGGTTTCATCAAACTCCATCTCAATCTATTAAGTGTCAAACAAATGACATGGTTCAACACAATAGTGGAGAAGCTGTGAAACATGGAAACTGAAATGAATTTCATGTCACCTAGAAGGTTGATGAAACTGATAGGCTACTGTCATGATTCTCTCCACTGTATCAAATGTCCTGACATAATGAGGCGGTCTACTTCCAAAAATATGAATCCATATATTGGAAAATCTAGGATATAATCACATAAATACCCAATGTCCCACCTCAAACTCCACAGGTCTATGATGATGAGTGGTTTAAGAATTTTTCCCGGACTGAGATGTGGGAAAATGTTTCATAATTTTTTGTACTTTTCATGATGTATCCTGAACAATATAAGGACCTAGTAGTGCTAACTGACCTGGCTCTAACTAGTATAGGGGTGAATGGAATGACCTTCCATGAAAGGCCACATATTTATCTATTTGATTCACTGTGTTTAAAATATTATTGAAGAAAAAAAGTATAAGAGGTATATGTTCTTTCCATAAAACTCCAATATCAATGATACATGACCGATGCATATCCTTTAACACATGTATCATCCTCTCATACTACCCTTTAGCTAGTTTGTGATAAGCTATACTCAAATGTGAAGGTATATTGGATAGATAGAATATTTTTGACCTTAGTAAACTTGTTAATGACCACCCATACCACATCTATACCTTGACGGGACCTTGTAAAGGCTTTTACCTATTCCATGGTGAAATCCTTCCATTTCCCCTCAGGAATGGATAGAGGCTGTAGCTTTCCAATATGTCACTGTTGCTCTGCCTTAAACTACTGAAATTTGGAACACGACATGATAAAACCTGAAATCTTATTCTTCATACCTTACCCCAAATATTAAATACATACATATCTCTAAATCATGATAGTCATAGGTCAGCTTCCTAAACATAGGCATGAGATTCCAGAATCACCATTTACCAGATTATTGTAGTCACCTAAACACTTTCACAGAGAAGTAAGATCTAATTATGATTAATATACCATACACGAGGAGGGGTCTCACCATTAACCCTTTATCTTATGAAAATAACCTCATAATCAATGTGCTTTCTAATTCCCACCCACTTAAAAATGTAGGATTTAACAACTAGACATACTAAAACATGTTTCATCTGTTTTTCTAGAACCAACAAATGCATTAGAGGAAAAAAATACAACACCTAACTCATAGTTATATCGTCCTAGATGGCCTATGTCTGAGTCATGAATCTCAAGGTGTTAGGAAACGACATTTCCAGTACATATTGTGAAAGAAATATCTTATTCCAACCATTGTAGGAAATCTAAACACCTTCAATGTTTGAGATAAAAATATCTTTGTTTGGAGATGTTTTTCTTATTTTATGGTCTACGTAAATGAATAACTGCTCCACCAATGGGTATTACCTCCAACAGTGTAAGGGATGAACCAAAACTATATGATCAAGGTTGTTCATTAGCTGATTCTTCTCATTAAGTCTCATCTAGTGGGAAATATAAGCTAAAACTCAATAAAAATCTATATAAAATTTTCATATCCCGATCAATGATGAATTATAAAAGACATTACCACTAAATCCTGGATTTGGTTGGATTAGGATCATTACTAATGTCATTCTCCCATTTTTATCCTAAATATTTATATCTTAGGCTTCTAACCATACAAACATCACACCCTTTTCCATCAAGGCTATAAGAGATGACTATAAGAATGAGAAATCCTAAATGAATTGTATATAGTAGCCAACCAACCCCATGAAACTATATATTTCAATCAAATTATTTGGATACTCCTAGGTAACCTTGGATGTTACATTATCTTTGTCAACATATACTCCTACAGATGAAATTTATATGACATAGGAAGTGAACATTTTCGATCTAGAAGTGGAATTTTCTAAACATAGAATATAGTTGTTACACTCTTAGTGTACTCCAAAATCTCTCATAATGGTTGACATAGACTTGTCTATAATGAGAATACACCAATATTTCATCAATTAAGACTACTAAAAAATAATCAAGATATGGATAGAGAACTGAAATCATTATATTTATAATGACTGTTGGCGAGTTCGTAAGGACAATTAACTTAACCAGATACTCATACATGCCATGCCTACTCCAGAAATATATATGTAGTATATCTCATGGTCTAACATTCTCCTGGTGGTAGACATACCTCAAATCTTCTTTAGAGAATTTTTCTCTCAAAGGAGAAGACCAAAGAGGTCGTCTATAGGAGGAAGTAGATACCCGTTCTTCATCATATTCCAGTTCAATATTATGTATTCCATACACAAATTTGGGGTATCATCGAACTTATTAATGAAAAATACTAGTGATCCTCAAGTTGATGTTTTGGTTTGGACAAAACCTTTTCATTATAAAAAATAATGTCTCTTATTGTGTTCCTAGAGATCTATATGTTACATCCTATATAAAGGAATTCACACTGGTACAACACCTGGAACTAGATTGATTGTGAACTCTACCTATCTATCCATTAGTGAGCTAGAGAAATAATTAGGGAGGATATTCATAAATAAATCCACAACATGAGGGAAATCCACATTATTCATTCTTTGATCTCTCATAAAGAGACCAGTTATCAGGGGCATCACTCTACATATCCATATATGCTTGTGTCTGGATCAGCTATCCTAAACATTCCATTCCCCCTAATGAATATAAATAATTCCATTGGGACATGTAAGAAACAAATTTTGGTGATATCATCAACCATGAGAAAGGTAATTAACAATCCAGTCTATAATGTGAATGATTTCAATGTTAGTAATCATGATGATGATGAAATTCCATAAGAAATGGTACCCACCTTTCCCAATGGTGAACTCTTTTCATATATGTGTATTCTATGATTTGAAATTTATTGGTGTATTGAGATTCATCATGACACAATGTTAAAATTTTCATAGTCTTATACGTCCCATAATCAAATCAAAGATAATGGAGTGTGATTGAACTATATCAAATAGAGAATAAACTATAGTAGAAGCTATGAAATTATTACATTATATGGCAGAAGTCCCAAGACTCTACTTGTAAAGACCCGAAGCTTATCGTACATGGACATTAAATTACATTTGCGGAATACTTAGTACATAACAAAAAAAACACACACAAGGATCGTAATAGTTTAGTGTCTTTGGAAACTCGGAACGTAATCTTCTAATCGTGGTGAAAGATCTTCAACATCTCCTATAAAGATATTCCTTTTTTTTCTTACTAAAACCATTCTTTATATCCTGGGGAAAAGAAAACATAATAGGGTGAGCTCAAATGCTCAGTAAGGGTAAACAAAATAAATATCAATCACATCGTATTCATAAGAACATAACATTTTGGAAATCTTAACCTGCAAAATAGAGCATAATTTCATAACATGGGATAAATCATGGCAGTGAAATGTAATCACAATAATCATAACTTAAAACTTGAAACTTTTTGGCATACACACATAATCATAGAGAATAATTTCTTGTTAGTCAAGACTCATTTCCAAGACTATCTTAGTGGACAAAGTCCCTTTCTGAATCGAGTAAACCTCGTTTCAGTCCTGTTTCACTGAACCGGTATAACCTACCATTCCAACCATGTCTATCTCATGAGATATAAAATCTTTATCCAATGCATTGGAGGGAGATATAGGTCCCACCCATCTTATAATGAATCCTTTCTTATGTGTGCCACATAATCATAAACCATACATCATAGCGTAACCCATGTAATAAAAATGGAATTCTTAAACAACATGACATCATAAAACAATTCATATAAGATAAAGGAATTCATAAAAATATTTCCATCACAACATAATCAAATCCATGTAATAATAGGGATAAAAAATAACCCTTTTATTATCTTAGATGGAAAATAATTTTGATAAAATACTTGAACTCCATTCTTGAGGAAAATATCCTTTCTACTTAAAAATCATTTTTTCCTTTCATAACATGTCATACGACTTTAAAATAAAAGAAGATGAATAAAAATAAACTTGAAAACTTGTAAAGGAAGCTTCTTGGAAATAATTTTTTAAAAATCCATTCATGCCGTATAAGTTAAAAAAAAACATTCTTCGTACTTTTGTCGGAAAAGTCAAAAAGTATCTCGTACGAAAAAAACGACAAAAGATTCCTTTCATATTCTTTACTAAAAACTCACCGAAGGGTAAAATTGGATTTAAACTATTGTAAGTGGATGGAAATAATATTACATATTGATGAAACATGGATGTGGATGATAAAATACACCCCAGTAAATACTTACGAATAAACAATCTCGGATAAAAATGAGATTGTGATATTTCCCTTACCTTAGGTCCGATTTGCTTCGTTAGTGTCCGAACCTCCTGTATAATGATTTAAATAATGTCATTGACTTATTACAGAATCATATTCATTGTTATTATATCATATACGGTTCACTTATGACTTTATATTACCCGTTCTTTTGTAAATTCATGTTAAAGTAGCGTTTTGGGTAAAATCGTCTCATTTGTCGTTCGTGTTTTTAACTTGTAATTATTAATATGATTACTTGGATCATGATTACTTATATCCAGAATGTAAAACATGATTTATATATAATATATATTCAGAATATATATATATATATATATATATATATAATATCGATAAATGGAATGAAATACACCGTTCATGGAGACGGTAGTCCGTACGTACGCATGAATGCTGTTTTCGTTTCCTTATTGAATTGTATGAAACTAAGTAGATGAAATAAATATAAATATAAATAATTATAGTATCATTATTATGTCATATATTTCATTAGAACTTATTATATATACTTTATAATCATTCATGAATGGTTAATCATTGAGAGTGAATCTCATCGCGTCGTGGAGACGGTAGTCCGTACGTACGCACGAGCGATGATATCATTCCCATGGTCGTGGAATTGTGTTGAAGTGTATGTATACTATTTCAGTATCAATATCACTTTATAATAATCATATATAGTTACTCATTAAACCATTATACCCATCCAATAAAGGTGGTGGCGGAAAATAGATTACACCACGGCGTGGAGACGGTATTCCGTACGTACGCACGCGCGGTGATTTCCTTTTTCCGTAGGATGGATAGAAGGTTAATTAGAGTTGTTTCATATTTATAATAACATATCAGTATGTAAGTAATACTTATGTTATTACTTTATCATGAAACAACTAAAGAAGAAGATGTTGAAGAAGAAAAAAATTGAAAAGATCGGTAATGGATATTACCTCTTCTTTGAAACGCCTCTTTGAATCCTTCACTTAGGGAACTAAGATTGGTCTTTGAAGAAGACCAGGACCTCTAGGATTATTATAAGAAAGTGGAGAAGGTATTTTGGCAGGGGTTGGCCGAGCTTGAGTGCTCAAATTGGTGTGAGGAGGAGGGGGAGGAGGTGCCCTTTTATAAGGGAGGAGAGGGGCACCATAGGAATTCTTAAAAATATTAATTTATAATAAATCTAACCCCACTTAAAAACCTCCAAAAATGACTCATATTCAAAGATTAGATGAGATAGGGTTGTAATCTCATCGACCAATAAAATTTAGACATGTTTGGATCTTATTTTAAACCTTATCATTTTGATTTATCTTTATTTAATCTATTTAAGTTTATTTGTGGTAATAAAATTCTAAATTTTAAATTAAAACAAATAATTACTTATTTGTTGTGAATTTTCCATAATTGTTTACTTTATAAAATTATAGACCACATAAATATAAATTTATAATTTTTAAATATTTATGTGATTTTTAAACAATTTTATAATATGTTATTTTTGTAAAATAACAATACTGTCAATTTTGACACTATTCATTTATTTGAATTTAAATAAAATATATACAGAAGATATTTTCGAACTAAAAGCTTTAATATATTAATAAAAGTTCATATGTATCTATAAAATTAGTGTATCACATTAAATAGTTCATAGAATATTTATTTTATTATTTTTAAAACCATTTATTTGGTTTATCTCTTAATAAAATAATTACTACATCATTTTTGTATAATTATTTAATATACTTATTTGTTGTATAAAAATTTAAAATAAAATCATATGATGAAGATAAATATATTAAATTTCACAATAATACTTTTACTCGAATTTATCATCTTAAAATCAAAATATTTAAATTGTTATTTTTATTAAATTATGAAGGTGACAACTTTGGCATCATTTAAAATAAAATAATATAAGTGTCATAATAGCATGTATAAGACTCCAAATGGTCAAATATTCGACCATTGGATGATTATAGTTTCCATGTACATGACCAATAAGTTTTGGTCAGGGTTTTGTGCCTTTTATGGTCACTATTAGTTTAATAAAAACTATATTCTTGATTTTTCACTAGATAAATAATTTCTGCATCACTATTGTGTCACAATTAATGACAATTTTTTAATCCCAAAAAATTCTAAATAAATTCTCATGATGTAGATAATTTTGTTATATTTCTGGAGACTATTCATGTTCGAAATTTTATGATGTTTATCACTAATTTAAAACTATTATACTTATAAGATTTAAGAGAGTGACATGTTGTCACTTTCTTTGGTTTTAATAATAATTAAATTATTTTCATTGAAAAAATTTAATTAAATTAATCTAATCCGACCCTTAGGTGATATGGGTCGTTTTTTAGTCATCCAATAGGATTTTGACATTTGTTAGGATAATTTTAAAATATTATATTTACCCTTAATTACCCGATTTACCTTTAACTATGGTAAATAAAATTTACCGTAGTTACTATTCATAATTCCCAAAAATAAAAGGTATCCTATTAACCTAATTTGGACCCACTGATTCCAAATATGGAATCAATTTTTTAAAATTCAAAACACAGAAGTTGCAGAAATTAAATTAAAATTAATCCCGTTGTCGAATAAAAACGGATTTTTGTTTAAAACATTGCAAAAGATTGAATTGATTTAACCTACGAATTCAAGGTAAAATCAATGCAAATGAAATACATTATATTAAATGGTAAAAATATATTCTATTTATACTTTAAAACCATTCAATATTATAATTTAACCACATAGGATATTACGATGAAAAAAGTTGTTTTTAATTAAAATATAGCGTGTTTTTACTATTCATTAAAATGTGAAAGTTACCAGAATAATATGAAAAATTTATCCAAAGTAAATTTTTATTTCTTGATTCCAAAGAATAATTTTATTTTGTCAAATTGAACTTATAAAGATGTCAAAAACCAGATTGAAAGTGGGTGCGCCATCAAAAGGCGGCAAAACTGCATTTTTTGAAAAATACTTATTTTACCCGAAAAATTTATTTTGTTCTTATACCATGTTCTAGAAATGTGTAAGATTAATAATAATGTTATAAAATTCAAAATTTAGTTAATACTATTCATAACGGCTAGTTCATGACAATATTATAATAATATAACATTGTTTATTATAACCCGGTATTGCGTACAACACACGCTATCGAGGAAGGTCACGATTGCAAGCCAAGTCAGGGTTGCGTGTTGTGAAAGAATCCTTCGTTGTTTAGTATAACATAATCCAACCATATTTCATTTATACATTTAATATATATATATATATATACTCAATGTTGCGTAGAATAACTATTATCAAAATTGTGTGTAACACTGTCCAAGAATAGTGTTGCGTATACTGCAAGCTAATATGGTGCTGCGTATAGTGCAAGGTAATCGTGGTGTAGAATAAAACACAAGACATTAATGAAATTAAAATAATATTTTTCATAAAATCTTGGGGTGTTACATTCTACCCCCCTTAAAATAAATTTCGCCCTCGAAATTCGTTGGGGTTATAAATGGTTTACTATTCGAAAGTCTCATTAATAGAAACCCACATCGTAAAAAAAAATACCAAAACTTATCTTTAAAAACTAAAGTATAAAGCGTAATGGTTACCCAAGTTAACTAATCACTGGGTATCCACATAGGAGAACATAGGTGAAAATATGGACATGGAAGAGAAATATAACCGTCATGTTCTGATGGAGAGTGGTAGAGGACATGGCTATGAAAAAGCTAGCAATCACAAATCCATAAATTTGTGACGATCTAAGGTACCATCTGATTAATCAGATATAAGAGCACTAGGACAACATTTTTGGTTTTCAAGATCGTTTCCCTAAAGTTGAAGAATTTGATTTAGAATAAATACTTACTTTATTTTGGTACAATCTCACTCTTGTTCGTGCCTTGAACAATTTCCACTTCATCTCTTAAATAAATGAAGTTGAATTTGTTATTCGTGAAGTGTTAGCAGATCATGTGATAGAATGATGGGTCATTCCATCTGTCTCAAACAAAAGGTTAGAAAAAGTTATACATAAGTCATTCTATAGTGAGATTAATCATATATGGTTCCTAAAATGGACTTATACTTCATATATCATACTGCTTAATATAATAAAACTAGTTTCTACTAAATAGGGACTTCCTGTAGGCCAGTGGTAGGCGATAAAGTCCAGTCGCACTTTGGTTGTGGGTTCGATTCCCACAGCCTTGTCCGACGCGATGGGCTGTCGTCCGTCCTGCAGGTTGTCCTTTTTCTAAAACTATATTACTATAACATCCCATCAATAATATCGAAAATCTTCTATCCTTAAACAATACTAACTTATGTCCAACATAATCCATTCTAATCCTTAGGCTTATCCATAATACTGCAGTCCACTCTCATAATATAGTGAAAACGATTACCAGAGATTTAATACTGTCGTTGATCCCCATATATCATAAGATATGTCTTTTTGGTCACATTCCAAACATTCAAAGGCCTTAATCACGTATTCTCTTGAATACCTTAGTGAAAACATGAATTCAGTTAAAAGTTACCACTTTCCAAATACCAAAATCCTCAAAATTCTATATACTCAAACCATGATATCACTTAGTCCTTATATCAATCATGAGCTCATGAATACTTTCAAACATTTCATTTTCTCCTTATCCCTTTATTATGCGCATATCATCTACTTTCCAAAATACCTGAATCACTTTTCATGGTTACCGGTACCTTAAAATTATTGAAAACCACAATAGACCAATACATAAATATTCTAATAAAAGTACCTCAACAACATTATTCTTGAATACCAATACATAAACACTTCAGTCCATCCACTTAAATGATTGTCCTGGAATAAGTCCTTCCTTGATTTAGAAGTAACTTTTTAGTTCAGGGCATTGAGTTGGGTAATGCCCATGTTCTCCAGAAATAAGACATTGAACTCCATAACAGTCTGTCACTCTATGAACCTTTTCTCCACACAGATAACATCAGTCCCTCCATTTGAGGTATTCCTCAAGGTTCTTCTTCCCTTCTTTAGAAATATCAATCTTCCTTTCTTTATGCTCCTCAACATGCGAACATGCATAATAGTCTATCTTCCTCTTCTTTGATGAATTAGGCATACCACTAAATTTCACCTTGTTAATCATATATCGTGATGACTGATTCGGCATAATAACAATATCTTTCTCTCTTGGCATTACACAATTTTGTTGCTCATAGTCACTAATTTGTCCATTGGATTCAATGTTAACTGAATTCCTTCTGGTTCCCTCCATTAACTAAAACACAAAAATAATTTTGTGAGAAGCAAAAATCATGGTAGAGAAAACAACATAGTAAAGGGGAAGTACCCTCAATATCTAACATCTTAGGTTAAATTCTAAGATCTTTAGCGTAATTATAGGACTATAACCTATACGTATACTTAACCTTAGGGACATCCCTAGACATACCGTAGAAATATCTCTAGGGATCTCACTAACATTTTCGCATCCTAGTTTCCAAAGGTTGACTAAACCTTTCCTCTGATACCAACTCTAGCGGTCTGGAATTACTTCCAGTGGACTACAATTGATACCTATCAGGGCACTCCATGGGCGGCTACACCCCCTGGGAGGGACACACCACCATCCCCAGTGGCAGCCATTTCCTCATGAAGCCCTTGGGCGGAGAGCCATGCTTCGTCCAACGCTCACATGTGAGAGTTCCCAAGGATCGGATACATTCCTACCTCCTTTGCCTCTAATACCAACTGTAAATACCCGAAGCTTATCATACATGGACATTACATTACATTTGCGGAATACTTAGTACATAACAAAAAAACACACACACAAGGATCGTAATAGTTTAGTGTCTTTGGAAACTCGGAACGTAATCTTCTAATCGTGGTGAAAGATCTTCAACATCTCTTATAAAGATCTTCCTTTTTTTTCTTCCTAAAACCATTCTTTATATCCTGGGGAAAAGAAAACATAAAAGGGTGAGCTCAAATGCTCAGTAAGGGTAAACAAAAGAAATATCAATCACATCGTATTCATAAGAACATAACATTTTTGGAAATCTTAACCGGCAAAAGAGAGCATAATTTCATAACATGGGATAAATCATGGCAGTGAAATGTAATCACAATAATCATAACTTAAAACATGAAACTTTGTGGAATACACACATAATCATAGAGAATAATTTCTTGTTAGTCAAGACTCATTGCCAAGACTATCTTAGTGGACAAAGTCCCTTTCTGAATCGAGTAACCCTCGTTTCAGTCCTGTTTCACTGAACCGGTATAACCTACCATTCCATCCATGTCTATCTCATGAGATATAAAATCTCTACCCAATGCATTGGAGGGAGTTATAGGTCCCACCCATCTTATAATGAATCCTTTCTTATGTGTGCCACATAATCATAAACCATACATCATAGCGTAACCCATGTAATAAAAATGGAATTCTTAAACAACATGACATCATAAAACAATTCATATAAGATAAAGGAATTCATAAAAATATTTCCATCACAAAATAATCAAATCCATGTAATAATAGGGATAAAAAAATAACCCTTTTATTATCTTAGATGGAAAATAATTTTGATAAAATACTTGAACTCCATTCTTGAGGAAAATATCCTTTCTACTTCAAAATCATTTTTTCCTTTCATAACATGTCATACGACTTTAAAATAAAAGAAGATGAATAAAAATAAACTTGAAAACATGTAAAGGAATCTTCTTGGAAATAATGTTTTAAAAATCCATTCATTCCATATAAGTTTAAAAAAAACATTCTTCGTACTTTTGTCGGAAAAGTCAAAAAGTACCTCGTACGAAAAAAACGACAAAAGATTCCTTTCATATTCTTTACTAAAAACTCACCGAAGGGTAAAATTGGATTTAAAAAATTGTAAGTGGATGGAAATAATATTACATATTGATGAAACATGGATGTGGATGATAAAATACACCCCAGTAAATACTTATGAATAAACAATCTCGGATAAAAATGAGATTGTGATATTTCCCTTACCTTAGGTCCGATTTGCTTCGTAAGTGTCTGAACCTCCTGTATAATGATTTAAATAATGTAATTGACTTATTACAGAATCATATTCATTGTTATTATATCATATACGGTTCACTAATGACTTTATATTACCCGTTCTTTTGTAAATTCATGTTAAAGTAGCGTTTTGGGTAAAATCGTCTCATTTGTCGTTCGTGTTTTTAACTTGTAATTATTAATATGATTACTTGGATCATGATTACTTATATCCAGAATGTCAAAAATGATTTATATATAATATATATTCAGAATATATATATATATATACAATATATCGATAAATGGAATGAAATACACCGTTCATGGAGACGGTAGTCCGTACGTACGCATGAACGCTGTTTTCGTTTCCTTATTGTATTGAATGAAACTAAGTAGATGAAATACATATAAATATAAATAATTCCAGTATCATTATTATATCATATATTTCATTAGAACTTATTATATATACTTTATAATCATTCATGAATGGTTAATCATTGAGAGTGAATCTCATCGCGTCGTGGAGACGGTAGTTCGTACGTACGCACGAGCAATGATATCGTTCCCATGGTCGTGGAATTGTGTTGAAGTGTATGTATACAATTTCAGTATCAATATCACTTTATAATAATCATATATAGTTACTCATTAAACCATTATACCCATCCAATTAAGGTGGTGGCGGAAAATAGATTACACCACGGCGTGGAGACGGTATTCCGTACGTACGCACGCGCGGTGATTTCCTTTTTCCATAGGATGGATAGAAGGTTAATTAGAGTTGTTTCATATTTATAATAACATATTAGTATGTAAGTAATACTGATGTTATTACTTTATCATGAAACAACTAAAGAAGAAGAAGTTGAAGAAGAAAGAAATTGAAAAGATCGGTAATGGATATTACCTCTTCTTTGAAACGCCTCTTTGAATCCTTCACTTAGGGAACTAAGATTGGTCTTTGAAGAAGACCAGGACCTCTAGGATTATTATAGGAAAGTGGATAAGGGATTTTTTCAGGGGTTGTCCGAGCTTGAGTGCTCAAATTGGTGTGAGGAGGAGGGGGAGGAGGTGCCCTTTCATAAGGGAGGAGAGGGGCACCTTAGGAATTCTTAATAATATTAATTTATAATAAATCTAACCCCACTTAAAAACCTCCAAAAATGACTCATATTCAAATATTATATGATATAGGGTTGTAATCTCATCAACCAATCAAATTTATACATGTTTGGATCTTATTTTAAACCTTATCATTTTGATTTATCCTTATTTAATCTATTTAAGTTTATTTGTGGTAATAAAATTCTAAATTTTAAATTATAACAAATAATTACTTATTTATTGTGAATTTTCCATAATTGTTTACTTTATAACATTATAGACCATATAAATATAAAATTATAATTTTTAAATATTTATGTGATTTTTAAACAATTTTATAATATGTTATTTTTGTAAAATAACAATACTGTCAATTTTGACACTATTCATTTATATGAATTTAAATAAAATATATACAGAAGATATGTTCGAACTAAAAGATTTAATATATTAATAAAAGTTCATATGTATCTATAAAATTAGTGTATCACATTAAATAGTTCATATAATATTTATTTTATTATTTTTAAAACCATTTATTTGGTTTATCTCTTAACAAAATAATTACTACATAATTTGTGTATAATTATTTAATATACTTATTTGTTGTATAGAAATTTAAAATAAAATCCTATGATGAAGATAAATATATTAAATTTCACAATAATACTTTTACTCGAATTTATCATCTTAAAATCACAATATTTAAATTGTTATATTTATTAAATTATGAAGGTGACAACTTTGGAATCATTTAAAATAAAATAATATAAGTGTCATAATATCTTGTATAAGACTCCAAATGGTCAAATATTCGACGATTGGATGATTATAGTTTCCATTTACATGACCAATAAGTTTTGGTCAGGGTTTTGTGCCTTTTATGGTCACTATTAGTTTAATAAAAACTATATTCTTGATTTTTCACTAGATAAATAATTTCTGCATCACTATTGTGTCACAATTAATGATAATTATTTAATCCCAAAAAATTCTAAATAAATTCTCATGATGTATCTAATTTTGTTAGCTTTCTGGAGACTATTCATGTTCGAAATTTTATGATGTTTATCACTAATTTAAAATTATTATACTTATAAGATTTAAGAGAGAGACATGTTGTCACTTTCTTTGGTTTTAATAATAATTAAATTATTTTCATTGACAAAATTTAATTAAATTAATCTAATCCGACCCTTAGGTGATATGGGTCGTTTGTTAGTCATCCAATAGGATTTTGACATTAGTTAGGGTAATTTTAAAATATTATATTTACCCTTAATTACCAGATTTACCTTTAACTATGGTAAATAAAATTTACCATAGTTACTATTCATAATTCCCAAAAATAAAAAGTATCCTATTAACATAATTTGGACCCAATGATTCCAAATATGGAATCAATTTTTTAAAATTTAAAACACCGAAGTTGTAGAAATTAAATTAAAATTAATCCCGTTGTCGAATAAAAACGGGTTTTTGTTTAAAACATTGCAAAAGATTGAGTTGATTTAACCTACGAATTCAAGGTAAAATCAATGAAAATGACATAAATTATATTAAATGGTAAAAATATATTCTATTTATACTTTAAAACCATTCAATATTATAATTTAACCACATAAGATATTACGATGAAAAAAGTTGTTTTTAATTAAAATATAGCGTGTTTTTACTATTCATTAAAATGTGAAAGTTACCAGAATAATATGAAAAATTTATCCAAAGTAAATTTTTATTTCTTGATTACAAAGAATAATTTCATTTTGTCAAATTGAACTTATAAAGATGTCAAAAACCAGATTTAAAGTGGGTGCGCCATCAAAAGGCGGCAAAACTGCATTTTTTGAAAAATACTTATTTTACCCGAAAAATTTATTTTGTTCTTATACCATGTTATAGAAATGTGTAAGATGAATAATAATGTTATAAAATTCAAAATTTAGTTAATACTATTCATAACGGCTAGTTCATGACAATATTATAATAATATAACATTGTTTATTAAAACCCGGTATTGCGTACAACACACGCTATCGAGGAAGGTCACGATTGCAAGCCAAGTCAGGGTTGCGTGTTGTGAAAGAATCCTTCATTGTTTAGTATAACAGAATCCAACCATATTTCATTTATACATTTAATATATATATATATATACACTCAATGTTGCGTAGAATAACTATTATCAAAATTGTGTGTAACACGATCCAAGAATAGTGTTGCGTATACTGCAAGCTAATACGGTGTTGCGTATAGTGCAAGGTAATCGTGGTGTAGAATACAACACAAGACATTAATGAAATTAAAATAATATTTTTCATAAAATCTCGGGGTGTTACACTACTCCTCCAGGGTAGGAAAACCTGTATATATATATTATGAGATATATCCCCAATATTCCACCTGACTAGACTTAGTAGATCCACTATACTAGTGTTGAGCCTCTGAGGTCTAACTGCCTCATCCAAAACCATATCCTCATCCAAATAGATCGTTAGAAGACCAACTCCCACCTGACATGGAGTTGGTGATACTGTAACAGAAAGAGTGTTGGGTATATATCCACATTCACTTTACACTGCTGGATGTTATTGGAATAAATTCTAGGGGTGACCCATCATTAAAAAAGGTCATCACTTGATTGGGATCCTTATGCACCAATGCTTCTTATTCCCTACCCTACCACACTAGTGACAAACTACAAATCTACTATAATGTGACACATAGTTGGAACTTACATCACATGTATGCTTGAAATTAGACTTCATACAACTTGATAATCTACTTATTTTCCTGGATGATAAAACACCCTTTCCAAAAAAATTTAGATTCCCTAAGGTTCCACTTAGTGATGGGATCTTGGTTCACTATCTTTGAATTGGTGGTCATTCAGATGAACATCACATTTGATCAGATGGTGTCTGCAATAACCTCATATAAAACATGAAATAGTTATATTTTAACTAGTATGAGTAAATGTGAAACACTAAATATCGGTGAAGATACAATAATACTTCATTGCTGACATGTTACTTTGGCGAAGGTTCATAAACACTAGGTTGTGGTCTGTTATCAACATCTACAGAATCATGAAATCATATATGTTTTTATGATAGTTGGGCCAAAATATACCATGTTTTTGACCAAAATGAGTAATGACATCCCATCAAATGTTTGAAGAGTCATGTTGGATGTAAGTTGAGATAATAACCTTACTATTTATAGGCTTCTCTATATGATCATTAATAGGAAACATGGCCTATAACGATGATTAAGCAGCTAGAGGTATGCTATCCCCTGAGAAGGTGGGAGGATGATAGTACTGGAATTTTTGGCCTAACTATACCATATTAGGGGAAGGTCATAGATCCCCCTATATATACTGTATGATCGAGAAGAAACTACCATAGAACTGGGAATTGTATCCCATCAGAAGAATAGGAAGTGGTTCGTCTGGTGGAACTATATGAGGTATCACTAGTGGAATAATGACCACCACCTTCAGAGAATGATAATTTCCCCTTTTCTGGAGTATTGAATGAGTACATCACGGTTTTATATGAAAAAAATTTCTACTAACACTCATTAGATATGATTTAACATCTAATAGTAAAATAGAAAAATGTGAAAGGAACGGTAGAAGGCCTTCCTCTAATCGAGTCGCAATCATGAGCCTACTCGTGGATCTAGGTGTACGTGATAAGAAAGTGACACAAAATATCATAGGAGACACAACGTACTTCCCCTAATATGGTCAGGTCCGGGTCATGGTATCATATATCAAAAATATAGGTTCCAGTATCTTGAGTTTAAAATGAAAGATATAGAGAAAAACACAATTTACTTTTTATTTTTCATCCCCATTTTGAAGTAACATTTTAATTTTAAAACCTGAATTTATTTATGTTCATTATTGTTTATGTTAATTTCGATAATTGAACCCATTTATTTTCATATCCAATTAGAATGACTAATTTCCCATACTCTTTATGAACTACAATTGGAATGTCAAATAACTACGATATAAAACATGCATCCAGTAATAAGATGTTATAGGTCATGTATCATTGTGTGATTGAATAGACATCCATATCCAATTTATTCAAGTAATTAATTATTAAAAAACCATTGGAATTAGTCAATAAAACCACTAATATCTTAGCTAACAGAATTAATGGGTCATTGGTCAAAAATGGAAAAATCAGTTAACTAACATTTCATCATCAATCTATGAGGTAAAATACTATTTAAATTGGTGTTTTAAGATTTGTTAAACCAATTGTGTCATATGAAAAAAAATCTCCAACACATTTAATTTTACATAGAAAATAAGGAACTCATAACAAACAAATTAAATATAGTAAAAATAAGGATAAAGGTAGATATGGAATGTCATAATTCAAGAAATTGAAGTCCTAAGGTTCCTAGTATGATGAATCAGGTGATACAACCTTTTATAATTTGGATAAAGTATGAGAAACCCAATAACAACAATATCAACTATAATAGTTGTAACGCCCATACCCCAGAAGCCCAGAGTCAGTGCATTATTACCTATCATTGGAAATATCATAAAAGATCAAGTCTCAAAAGACCGATTAGATAAGTAGCCTTGTAAGTACTAGATACATTGATAAGTTTTCATTACACCATAATGTGAAAAACTAAAACCACATAGTCTTCATAGTCCACACTCATATCCCCTCAGAAAATCCCTTCAGGTCATATATAAAATACTTCTTCACATCCTGGGAAAAATAAAACATAGAAATGGGTGAGCTCGGATGCTCAGTAAGGATATCAATATTGCGGGAACTTTCATAAATAAGCATAAACATTTAAGGAAATGTATAACTAAAAAAAATACTTTTAAACATGAACTTCATCATAACATAGAAAAAATAAAATGAAAAAATGTCATTTATTTATTCACCTGGATATTCTACTAGTCGAATAATCACATGCAATATCAATAACCACTTTCATAATGATGGAATTCATAATGCCAGACTTTCATAACCACATAGTAAAGGATTTGTGCCAAGACTACAAATATGATTTTTTCAAGGCCTAGTACCAAGAAAATAGCTTGTCTCATGAGACCTACCGACGCATCGAAGAGCTATAGCGGGCTCCACCTGTCACATACTAAGTCCAATGCATTCCTCATATTAATAGGTTTAAACATAACATAAATATTCGTATTAAAGATAACATACGAAATGTTAATACTTTCTACATAAACCATGAATGGTATAAAAATAACACATCCACTTTCATACATATCACAAAACCTTCAATACAATAAGGATGTTTTGTATCATAATAAATCAACTTCAAATAAGCATAAAATTCATCAAAGGATTTTGACATATATGAAATCAAAACTATTTGAGAGAAATATCTCTTTTTTCTAAATCATTTAAATGTCCCATTATTAAAAAAAACAATTACTTTGAAAATATTTTTTTAATCTTGTAAGGGAAGTTTCAACGATTTTAAAATGGCAGAAAATAGCCGCACCCGCCGTATAAGTTAAAAAAAGACTTTCTTACCTTAATTTTGTCGAAAAGGTTAAAAAGGACCTTGTTGCATCAAGGTAAGGGACCAAGATTATATACTGCTATAGAAGTGGAATCGAAGGGGTTTGTTGAAAGTTAAGGATAGCGTTATTTGAAGATTGGTTGGAAGGTAAGGCTACTACCTATATTATACCGAATTGACAGGTGACAGTTCCTTTGGATCATGGGCCACACGGAAATATTCCTTTATAATCATCTTATAAAAATTCAATCAAGGGTATAAATTACTTTAAACCATAGTTTATAAAATAGTAATAATGTTTTAAAATAAATTTTTAATAAACATGGATGTGCATGATAAAGAGGTCCCATTAGATAATTACGTATAAACAACCTCAGATAATGAAGAGATTGTGAAATAAACCCTTACCTTGTACATTTCCTTGGCCGAGGGTAGGTTAACCTCCTGTATAATAGTTAAATAATTGTTATTAATTTATACAATAATCATATAAATATGATATCATATATTATCTCTTAATATTTATTTGTTAATAATATTTTAGTATTATCATCATTTTAGGTGTTCACTTACTCGTTTTCTATTTTTTTTTGTTACATAAGCCGTGTTTGTTATGGATAGGTTGTATATTATTAATATCCAGAATTATATCAAGTATTTATAAATTAATTTTAATCATAAAATAAAAATTATTCATGAATGGATATGATGGGGAATGAATCTCATCGCGTTCATGGAGACGGTAATCCGTACGTACGCACGAGCGACAATATAATTCTTTATTATTAAAATAATATATAATTGGATGTTATATCATATATAAAGAACCATTATCATGTTAAATTTATTATTTACATCAATTACACATCATTATTATAATCATCCAAATAATAATATATTAAATATCAATTACACCATAACGTGGAGATAGTAAGTCGTACGTACACACGTATGGTGGCATGTCATTCAAAGGATGGATAGAATAATGAATATGGTCTTACCATATTTATAATAACATCACAGTATATAGAATTAAGTGGATTTATTATTTTAGAGTGGAAAAAACAAATAAATAGGAAGTGGAAGTTGAAAGGAATGTGAAAGAGGTGGTGAGATATTACCTCTTCTTCGGATTCTTTCTTTTGATTTGATCAATAGGACTCCATAGGTTGGATTTCTGACTAAAGTATTCCCTCTAAGATGATGGGAGGACAGTTGATAGGGTATTTTGGTAGAGGTTGCCCGAGCCAAAAGGCTTTGAAGGTGTGAATTAGAGAGAAGGGGGAGTGGCCTTTTATAAGATGGGTGAGGGGAACCATTGCAAAAGCCAGAAATATTATTTTATAATAAAATAATTTTCGGTTTCTAATGGCTCTAAAGTAGATTATTTAATGTCTATAGTGGGGATGGGTCGAAAACCACTCAACCAATAGGATTTAGACTGGTTTGGGTCACTATATTAACTTTATCATTTAGATTTAACTCTTAGTTAAATAGTTTGACATTTACCTTGTCTCATTGTATTTTTATATTATATGTTTAATAAACTCACAATATGCTTCTGAGAGAGTGAAAAATGGTTCATTTAAGATACAAATATCATTATGTAAGTATTTTGGCCGAACCTTGTATTTTTAAGAATAGAATATCAATTAATAATATAATATTTTATTAAAAAACTCTTTTATGTCAATTTGGAAACTATTTGGTATTTTTTTTTCTAAATTCGTAACAGCAATATTGCTTCGAAAAAAATTCATCTATCCAAACCTAATATGTAATATTAACCTATAATATTTGTGGAATTCATAAAAACTCTCAAATTACATTTATTTGGATGTTATTAATATAAATTATTTTAATATTTCATTAATTAGGTAATTACTGCATCATCATTGTGTCATAAATAAATTAAATTATTTAACATCTAAAAAATATAAATAAAATACCATTATGTAAGAAATATTTTTATATTTATAATTAATTTTTATAGTCGAATTTATCTTATGTATAACCCTATATTAAAAATGTTTTAGTTATTAAACATTGATTTTAACTCTTTTAACTCTTCTTTGAATTAAGTAATGATAAGTGTCCTAATCTAATACAAGTGGACCCAAGTGGTTAATATTTTATTCCTAAGATGGTTGTTGGTCGAATTATAGTTTTCCAATAGAATTAGGAAATGTGATAGGGTAATAATAATATCATTTTTACCATTAATTACCCTATTTACAATTATCCGTGGTAAATAAAAGTAAAAAGTTACTATTCACCAAAAATTATTTTTATCTTATTAAACCAAATTTTAATCCTTGATATTAATTGTGTCTCTAGGATTTTCAAAACTCAAATCATAGAAGTGGTAAAATTATGTTTTATGTAAATTTGTAAATTCTCCGAGGAGGTGGGTAAATGACGGTGAAAAGTTCTATAGAATTTATATATATCTAAAATTATTATAAATTGAATACAATGAATTACATTGAACTTATATAGGTATTATGTGTCTATTTTGACCTAATATAAATTAAAAAAAAAATATTATTTTACAAAAAATTCGGTTTTAAACTACGACTCAGTGTTTTTCACTATTCAACAAAAATTGAATGTTTTCAGAAAAATACCAAAAATTCACCCTATGCTAATTTCTATATTCCGAATCCAAAAATGAAGTCCAATTTGAAAGAGAAAATTTATAAAATTTCAAAAAGTGGGTATTACTATTCATAACAGCTAGTTTGATTGGTTGTGGTGTGTTAGAACTCGAAGTTGCGTACAACACACACTACTGCATTATTCAAAGAGAATCTTATCGTGGAAGCTTGGGGTGTTATATTTTCCCCTACTTCAAATAATTTCCTCCTTTAAATGTCTAGAATGTTACTGTGTATAATGACTTGGGTGGTTCTTCATCATAAGTTCTTCAGGTTCGCACGTTGCCTCTTCCATCTTATGGTTTCTCTATAGAACTTTTACCAGACGAGTGGTCTGGTTTATCAACACTTGTTCTCTGGTATCAAGAATCATGAAGGGATCTTCGCAATAAGACAGATCAGGTTACAGTTCTAATTCCTCACCGGTGAGTACATGTGTTCGGTCAGGCATGTATTTTCTCAACAGTGATACATAGAACACATACTGAACTTTCGAGAGACTTGGCGGCATTGCCAAATGGTAAGCTACAACCCCAATTCAGTCTAGAATTTCCAAAGGTCCAATGTACATGGTACTCAATTTACCCATCTTACCGAAACTTATAACACTATACCATGGAGATACCCTCAAGAAAATATGATCTCTTACATGAAATTCCAAATCCTTCCTTCGGTTATTGGCATAGATCTTCGGCCTACTTTGATCTACTTTGATGTGGTTTTGGATTTCCTTCACCATTTCCATCATTTCCTCCACCAGTTCTGGAGGTACGAGTTATCATTCACCAGAATCATCCCAACATGTTGGGGTGTGACATCTCTTTCTTTACAATGCTTCATATGGTTCCATCTGAATACTTGAATGGAAGCTAATTTTATAGGAAAATTCTACCATAGATAAATGTTGATCCCACATACCCTGAAAGTCAAGTGAGCATGATCTCTACATGTTTTCTAAGGTTTGAATAGTTCATTTTTATTGTCCATCTATTTTACGGTGGTAGGTAGTACACAAACGAAATTCAGTATCTAGGGCTTTCTGAATACTTTTCCTGAATCTTGACGTAAAACGGGGATCACGATCAGAAACAATCGATAGGGGTAGTCAATGATGTTTAACGACATCATTAATATATAGTCTTTCTAAATGTTCATTTGGTAGATCTTCTCTTATAGAAAGAAATGTGCTGACTTGGTAAGAAGATCAACAATGCACCATATTACATCGTTCCTTCTAGGAGTCTTTGGTAGTCCTATGAAAAAGTCCATCGTAATATTATCCCATTTCCACTCAGGTATGGGAAGAGGTTGCATAACTCCTCCAGGCTATTTCCTTCTAGTTTTAACTTGTTGACATACTATAAACCATGACACAAAATCAGCAATCTCCTTCTTAATGTTGTCCCACCAAAATTGTTCCTTTAAATCTCTATACATCATAGTGCTACCATGGTGTATAGATAAACTGGAACTATGAGAATCCTCCAACAATTCCCTTTTTAGATCAGGTATATCGGGAACACAAAGTCTCTTCCCAAATTTTAAAATTCCATCATCATATAGGAAGTCACTCATTCTCCCATCATTCACTGCATTAATCTTCTTTTGAAACTCTTCATCACTGGTTTGAGAACTATTTATCCTTTCTATTAAAGATGGTTTGGAAACCATTTGAAAAAGTATTTATGTTTAACCTTCCATGGTGATTCCCATATCCATCTTTACTAGATCCATATATATAGGATCCTTTTCAAATCTCATCTTGTTCAAAACTCCAGGATCTTTTCTGGTCAAAGAAGCTGCCACATTATTTTCTTTCTCGGGGTGGTATTTTATAGTGCAATTATAATCCTTGAGTAGTTCAAGCCATCTCCTTTGCCTCATGTTGAGTTCTTTCTATGAAAAAATATACTTCAAACTCTTTTTATCAGTTTATATTTCACATTTTTCACTATAGTGATAATGTCTCTATATCTTCAAAGCAATGATTACAGCTGCTAACTCATGATCATGAGTAGGATAGTTTTTCTCATGAATTTTCAGCTGTCGTGATGCATAGGCAATAACCCTATCATTCTGCGTAAGGACACAACCATGTACTTTCTTTGAAACATCATTATAAATAAAAAACCGCTCATTCCCTGATGGCAGAGTCAAGATAGGAGCATTGACTAATCTCTTCTTCAGTTCTTCAAAACATTCTTTACACACTTTTTTCCAAGAATATTTAACCCCTTTACGTGTGCGCTTCGTTAATGGGTTAGCCAACCAGGAAAAATTCTGGACGAAACATCGATAATAACCTTCTAAACCAATAAAACTGCATACCTTAGTTATACTCATCAGTGCTATCCATTCATGGATTGCTATTGTATTAGAAGGATCAACAGTGATTCCATCCTTAGAGAAAATATACCCAAGGAAACAAATCTCTTGAAGCCAGAATTCACACTTGCTAAAGGTCCCATATAATTCATGTCTTCTAAGAGTTTTCAGGATAATGCGCATGTGATTTTCATGATCTTCATAGATTTTGGAGTATACCAAGATATCATCAATAAATACCACTACAAAACAATCGAGATATTCCTCGAAAACATTGTTCATTAGATCCATGAAGACAGAGGGTGCATTAGTCAGTCCAAAGGGCATTACTGTAAACTCGTAATGCCCGTACCTGGTTCAAAATGTTGTCTTTGGAATTTCTTCCTTCATCACACACAACTGATGGTATCCAGATAAAATGTCAATCGTTGAAAATTATTGAGCTCAATGTATTTGGTCAAATAAATCATCAATGCGAGGTAGGGGATACTTGTTCTTTATTGTTATAACATTGATCTCCCTGTAGTCGATACATAACCTAATAGATCCATCCTTCTTCTAAACAAAAACGACAGGGGCTCCCCATGAAAAAACTATAGGGTGAATAAATCCATTATTAATATAATCCTCTAGTTTTTTCTTTTGTTACACTAATTCCATAGTGGCCATTCTATAAGGGTTCTTCAATATGGGCATTGATCCATGAATTAAATCAATGGAAAACTCAATTTCTCATTCTAAAGGATGTCTAGGTAAATCTTATTTAAACACATGAACATATTCTTTCACAATAGTCACATCCTATATTTGAACATTCCTTTCCTCACCCATTGTTATTTCTTTCCCTTCCTCCCCAATAATTGAATTTAGTTGAGCTACTAAGGGTGGATCTAGATAAGAATCAGGTGGTGATGATTCTGCTCTAAAGATAATGTGTTCTTTATCATCATCATCAAATATTGTAACCTCCTTCTTCTTACAATAAATCTTCACATCGTTGCCCGAAATCCATTCCATACCGAGGATTATGTCAAATTAAATAATGGGTATGGCGATGAGATCACCTAATAAAGAACATTTCTATTCTCTAATGGGGACTGATTCACAATACTTTGTCGCAATGATACTTCCTTTAATAGTTTTTACTAATAACTCCCTTGTTAAATCAGTTTGGAAATATCTAATTTTATTAGCAAACTGAGAATATATGAAACAATACCATGATCCAGAATCAAATAAATCATTGGCTAAACTTGAGGAAACCATTAGAATACCTACCACCACATCTATCAGAGCTTCAACCTTAGTAGTAGTGATATCATAAGCTTGGCATTGATCCCTTGGCCCTTTCCAAGGTAAGTTCCCATGAATCTTAGGATATTCATTCTCATAATGTCCCATCTCCCTGAAATTTTAGCATTGAACATCGGTAGCTTCTTTCTTCCCCTTGCAATCACGACCTTGGTAGACCTTTTCACCACACTTTAACAGACTCCCATTACCTTCAAGCAAGTACCAGCCTGTTTAATCCCACATTTACTATAGGATGGATATTCAAATTATCCCTTCTTCCCCTTATTTCCATTTCAAGAGTGTTCAGTAGATCATTTCTTCTCTTACTTTGCATTAAAGTCATCAGACATAGATAATTTTGTTCGATATTGTAGCACATGAGACAATATCTTCGTATGATGAGAAGGATTGTGAGACTAATGCTCAATGGAGAAACAGTTTTAACCAATCAATGAAATGATCAATATTACTTCTTGGGTTACATATATAGTCTGCAACATGCCTTGCTAACCTTGTAATGTTAGACTCATATATTGCAACATTCTCTTCCTCCTTTTGCCTTAGACCCAGAAATTGTCTTTCCATATCCGCTCGATGGTCCTGAAGAAAGTATTTTTCTAATAAAATCTCTTTAAACTCCCTCCATTATATATTTTATATTTCACCATTTTCCTTCATGTTATGAATCAATGACCACCATTGATCACCATCTCCAGTGAGGCGATAAACTTCCATGACAACTTTTTCCCTTTCGCTACTCCCCAAGACGTGGAATATTTTCTCTAAAGAATTTATCCATTGCTCACCTACTAGTGGTTTTGTACCCCCATTGAATGTTGTTGGTTGTTACCTCATGAAGCAATCAAACATTGATCCTCCACGCTGCGGATCTGGGTTCTCCATATGGGTAAGGTTATTAGTCATAACCTGAGTGGGTTTTCCCAGTATGGTGATAAGCTGATCTGCACCAGTTGTATAACCAGCTCCACTATAAATATCTTGAGTAGGAGGGAAATACCAACATATAGTGCGTGTATTGATACAGTTTCCATTCCTTACACTAGACACCATTTCTAAACAATGGCATAAACTAGATTAGTTTATGAATTGAAATAAATAATTCCAAACAGGAAAAACAGTTAACATAAAATGAACAGTTTATGGATATAATCCATAACCATAAAAATGTTTTCTTTGAGTATGTATATACTCATAATCCCTTTATAATGGGTTGTAATGGAAATGTGAATTATCCTATGCATATCCCCCGATAGTGTCGTAAATAAGAGTGCATCAAGGCCGGTTGTCGTGCACCAGTTCACGTTCGAGACTAGCTCAAAGCGGTGTTTTTGGGTTTTGACCCTATGTACATCTGTGCCAGAGCCACCTCTACCTGCTCGTATCCAGACAGGGATTTATTTCTCAGAACACTCCGAAAATCTCTACATTACCAAAATTCTAGGATGGTTTTCTATACTAATCCTCAAAGTCTGTCTTAGGGCTATGTGCTGTAATCAGAGTTTATCTAAATCTAGCGTCCAAGGTTTGTACTAAACTTCCTCTTACACCAACTATAATTGCCTGACCCTCAAGGCCAAGATTCGGTGCATTACTATGTATCATTGGCATGATCATAAAAGATCAAGTCTCTAATGACCGATTAGTTTAGTAGCCTTGGAAGTATTAGATACATTAATAAGGTTTACATTACATCTTAAAATAAAAAACTACAACAACATTGATTCCATAGACAGCACTGAGATCTCATAGAATATCCATGTAGGTCATTCATAATATACTTCTTTCCCCCCTGGGAAAAATAAATCATAGAAATGGGTGAGCTCAGATGCTCAAAAAGGATAACAATATAGTGGAAACATTCATAAACAAGCATAAACATTTAAGGCAATGTATAACTAAAACAAAACCCTTTTAAACATGAACATTATCATAACATGGAAAAAATAAACTAAATAACTCAATTTTACTTATTCAAATGGATATTCTACTAGTCTAATAATCACATGAAATATTAATAACCACTTTCATAATTATGGAATGCATAATGCCAGACTTTCATAACCACAGAGTCAAGGCCTTGTGCCAAGACTACAAATAAGATTTTTTCAAGGCCCTCTGCCAAGACTCTAGTTTCTATAATGAGACCTACCGATGCATCAAGGATCTATAGAAAGCCCCACCCGTCACTTACTAAGTCCAATGCATTCCTCATATGAATAGGTTTAAACATAACATAATCATTCGTATTAAAGCTAGCATTCGAAATGTCAATACTTTCTCCATAAATGTTGAATGGTATAAAAATAACACATCCATAGTCAAACATATCAAAAAAACTTCAATACGATATGGATTTTTGGTATCATAATAAATCAACTTCAAATAAGCTTAAAATCAATCAAATGATGTTGAGATATATGAAATAAAAACTATTTGAGAGAAATATCTCTTTTTTAAATCATTTAAAAGTCACATAATTGTAAAAGAATACATTTACATTGAAAATATTCTTATAATATTTTAAGGGAAGCTTTGATGATTTTTAATGGTGGAAAATAGATGCACCCACCGTATAAGTTAAAAAAAGACATTCTTACCTTAATTTTTTCAAAAAATCTAAAAAGGACCTTGTTTGGAAAATGATGGAAATATTCCATTATTAAAATCTTATAAAAATACAATCAAGGGTATAAATAACTTTAACCCATAGTCTATAACATAGTAATAATGTTTTGAAATACATTTTCAAGAAACATGGATGTGGATGATAAAGAGGTCCCAGTAGATTATTACGCATAAGCAACATCAGATAATGAAGAGATTGTGAAATAAACCCTTTCCTTTTACTTTTACTTTGTCGAGGGTAGGTTAAACTCCTGTATAATAGTTAAATCATTGTTATTAAATTATACAATAATCATATAAATATGATATCATATATGATTTTCTAATATTTCATTTTTATTAAAAATTTATTATTATTGTCGTTTCAGGTGTTCAGTTACTCGTTTTCTTTTATATGTTTTGTTAATAAGATTTGTTTATTATGGATAGGTCGTATATTATTCATATAAAGAATTATATCATGTCTTTAAACATTATTTTTAATCATCAAATGAAAATTATTCTTGAATGGATACGATGGAGAATTAATCTCATCACATTCGTGGAGACTGTAATCCATACGTACACACGAGCGACAATATCATTCTTTGTTATTAAAATAATATATAATTGGATGGTATATCATATATAATGTATAATTATTACGTTATATTAATTATTTACATCAATTACACATCATTATTATACCCATCCAAATAATAATGTATTAAATAACAATTACACCACGACGTGGAGATGGTAAACCGTACTTACCCACGTATGGTGACATGTCATTCAATTTATGGATAGAATAATTAATATGGTTGTACCATATTTATAATAACATCACAGTATATAGAAGATACTGGAGTTATTATATTATAATGGAAACACAAAAGAAATAGGACGTGGATGATGAAAGGAACTTGATAGAGGTGGTGAGATATTTACCTCTTCTCCGGGTTCTTCCTTTTTATTTGATCAAAAGGACTCCATAGGTTGGATTTATATATAAAATAAGGACTCATGGATTATGGGAGGAATGTTTAGAGGGTATTTGGGCAGAGTTTGTCCATGCGAAAAGGCTTTAAAGGTGTGAATTAGAGAGAAGGGGGAGTGACCGTTTTTAAGAGCGGTGAGGGGCACCCTAGGAAAATCTAGAAATATTATTTCATAATACATTCATTTTCAGTTTCTAATGGCTCCAAATTGGATTATTTAAAGTCTACGGTGAGGATGGTTCAAACAACACTAAACCAATTGGATTTAGACAGGTTTGGGTCACTATATTAACTTTATATTTTAGATTTAACTCTTAGTTAAATAGTTTGACATTTACCATGTCTCTTTGTATTTTAATATTTTATGGTTAATAAAAATAATATATACTTCCAAGAGAAACCCAAACGGTTCATTAATGATACATCTATCATTATATAGGTCTTTTGGTCTAAGCTAACAATTTTAGGAATAGAATATCAATTAATAATATAATATATGTTTTAAAAACTCTTTTATGTCAATTTTGACACTATTTGGTATTTTGTTTTTTCTAAATTCATAACAGCATTATTAATTCCAAAATAATTCATCTATCCAACCATAATTTGACATATTAACCTATAAAATTAGTGTAATTCATAAAATGTCTGAAATTACATTTATTTGGATATTTATAATATCAATTATTTTAATATTTCATTAATTAGGTAATTACTGCATCATTATTGTGTCATAAATAAATTAATTTATTTAAAGTCCACAAAATATAAATAAAATAACATTATGTATGAAATTATTTTAGGTTTCTAATAAATATTTATAGTCTAAATTATCTTATTTTTATCCCTATATTAAAAATGTTTTAGTTATTAAACTTTGATTTTAACTCTTTTAACTATTCTATGAATTAAATAATAATAAGTGTCCTTATCTAGTCTAAGTGGACCACAGAGGATCAAATTTTACTACTAAGGTTTTTTTGGTCGAATTATACTTATCCAATATAATTAATACATGTGTTAGGGTAATAATAAAATAATTTTTACCCTTAATTAACCTATTTTCATTTTACTGTGGTAAATAAAAATAAAAAATTAATGTTCACCAAATATTATTTTTATCTTATTGAACCACATTTTACTAAATAATATTAACTGCGTCTCTCGGAATTTTGAAATTCCAGTCATAGAAGTGGTAAAATTATGTTTTATGTAAATTTTCAAATTCTCATAGGAGGTGGGTAAAAACGGTGATAAGTTCTATAAAATTTATATATATATAAAATTATTATAAATTCACTCCAATGAATTACATTGAACATATATAGGTATTATGTTTTTATTTTTTCCTAAAATTAATTTAAATTAAATAAATAATTATTTAAATAAAAATTTGGTTTTAAATTATGACATAGTGTTTTCCACTATTCATCAAAAATTGAAAGTTTTCAGAAAAATACCAGAAATTCACCCTAAACTAATTTCAATATTCCGAATCCAAAAATAAAGTACATTTTGAATGATAAAATTTATAAATTTTCAAAAAGTGGGTATTACTATTCATAACTAATACTTTGATTTGTTGTGGTGTGTTAGAACTCGATGTTGCGTACAACCTAGGCTACTCCATTATTCAAAGGGAAACGTACCGTGGAATCTTTTGGTGTTACAATAGTGACACAAAACAAGTGTGTAACCCAATGGTGATGTCTTTAAAACTATAACCGCACAACTAGTAAAAACATTTTACCCATCCCGTGTAGTTTAGGTTTACCCGATACAATGGTTAGCTACTCCCTTGCACATGATCATTACCAAATTCCATTTTATCATAGTATCCAATCTAACCCAATTAGTAAGGGAAAATGAAATCAATATCTAATACCAAATTATTTAATTATACAATGAAATACACGTAATAGTTCCCCAAGATGGTCTACCACATGACCTCATATGCAACCCCCTTAATACGCCAGAGGCTACCGACTCATTACGAGGGCCAAGGATGTGTCTGTGAGGAGATAATGTCCTCATTGGGAAAAGTATAGTACATTGGTAATAATGTTTGATAATAAATAAAAATAGATAATAACATGGACTAGTTGAATAATAAAAAACAACCAAGATAATTAATCAAGTTGAAGATGAATAATTAATAGATACAAATTAATCATTATTATTATGTAACTATTAAAAAAATGAGTACACACAGAATGAGGGATACTCAAATATTACACATTCTATCAAAAATATAAATAATATAAAAAATATACTTCTAGTATTATGATCATATTAATGATCCCTTACTCTTATGATTTATCCTATAAATCAGGATTAAACATCATAAGTTGTCTACTTCCATTTATCTATACCTAAAATAATGAAATCCAGTAGGGTAATAAGGGCAGCCCAAGAATGGTGTGACATATAAAATGTGGAAAAAACCAATAGATTCTTGATCAATTCAGTTTGTGTATAGAAATTGAGAAGTGTTAAAATTATAATAATAAAATGGGAATACATAAATAAAATAGATTTGATCAGGTTTCTCTTGGGTGCACATCCATCTCTAACTACATCAACCTAAGTATGAACAATTTGAATCATGGAATCCCCTAAAATTATGGTGAATGGTTTAAATTATTTTTTGTTAAAAATGAACACTATCAAAAGTTGTACTATCCCCAAGAATATGATTTTTCTTGATAGATGTGTCCCTAGAATTATTGTTACACATTTTTGTTCTTTAATTTGAAAGTCATCATTATAATTTAAGAAGATCCACCATGATCACATCAAAGGGTTATTATAAGGTATCCAAAGTATCTCACTTGGGGTATTATATATATATATATATATATATATATATATATATATATGAAGCCTTGGATCCCCAAACAAGGACACCGTTAAATAATATCCCAAGTATCACTCATTGAATGGTGTGAGAACCACATGAAAAAACCAATAAGTATATCTCAGATATATCATAAAGGGGTCTGAGTCTAACTCATATTATGGTACAACCATCTCACCCACAATACCTTCCATGAGGTCTCTCATATTAATCTAGTAGATATCTTATGTAGGTAAGGTAAAACTCATGGTTATGATGTCCCAAAAATATGTAGTAATTCCCCTTGTGTATTTACTTTTCATTATAAAAACAAACTAAAATAAAATATGATAACATCAAAGGAATCCATAAATCAGGACCCATTTTATTCACCTAGACAAGTATGGGATTTTGATTTTACTGTTATGATCATATCATTTAATAGTTAAAAACATTTATAACATTCTATAAAAATTGTCTATTTCATGTAATTCAGTAACAAATACTATAACATGAATTTTATAGGCTATTTAAATGGACTTCAATGTAATTAAACTCGATCCAAACTTTGAGACAATTATTGTATGATCATACTCCCATCATGGGTGGTTTATAAATTTATGAAAAAAATTCATGGATCTCGATGTAGGGAACTCCCATTGAGCTGGCTCGTAAAAATGTGATAAATGGGTTTATTTTCTTTCGGCTGGGATCATACTAACCACATGAAATCCATTAATATAATTAATCATTTAGTTTGTAGGCATCATTAGAAAACTCCAACATGCTTGGAAATGAAATACAATATAGAGGTAGTAAATTATAGGGAATCAAGCTAGACCACTAATCTTAGTTCTCTCCTCATCTGTTATCCACCTTTGAATAAAGCTAGAATGAGAGATTTTGAATGTTTAATCAAATTCACTAAAAATGGGACACATGAGGTCCCCCATTAATAGAATAGTACATGAGAAGATAAACTAAAAATGGAATTAAGAGGATTTAAGAGCTCACTATATTATTTCCTATGAATTTTATGTTGAAATAAATAGATGTCATGTGGTGGAAGAGGAAAAATATATAGATATAGAAGAGGAGGTGTTACCCTATGTGCATTATAAGATAAAGGATATTGAATTTTGAAAAAAAAACATAACAGGGGTAATCATATTTTCTTATCATTTTACATGGAAACACGGTCTCACCACATGGTGGACTAAACTGTGTGAAAACTATGCATCTAACACTACCTAAATGGGATAGGTTAATAGATAGACTAACTATGCACACACTGTGAACCAATTCATCATTAAATGATGTTTTCAACTCCTTATGAGTATATGGTCCTCCATGCTCTATTTTTAAAAAATTCTTTGACTTCTCCAATACACTGGGCATCCCGCACGATTGTGTTACATGGTAAGCATTAACTGTTTTCTAAACAGGCGGCATAGTCTTCTTTACTAATTTCCAAAACCATGGGTTCCAAAAAATCCATCTACTTTCCTAAACCATGCAATAACACATTGATCTTCTTATTATCATAGAAAAAATAAATTCCAATATTAATTTAACTACCCACATCGCAAATGTTGGGACGTTACATCTGAGAACCTCAGGTCACCCTTCCTTCAATCCTCTCATCATACCCACATTGTCATCAACCCACAAAATAAATCCAATTTGTAAAGAATCAAACGAATGCACTTTTATGTCACCAAAACCATACACCAAATAGAATAACCCTACTCCAAAACAAGTTTACCTACGATATACAATTGAAACGGAATAGTAACATAATTATATTAAATATGATCACAATGACCTATCACATTCTCGAAAATCATAGTTTCATTAAATAATAGTCTCGCATGTCTATGTTACTATGCACGATTCTTTTGTACTATATTTTCACCAAGTACAGGTCACCCTTATTTCTTTCTCAGATAAGTGGAATTACACAATAGTGAACTATTCACATGACTACACATTAATAAACTGTTCTACTTGAATCCCAATGGGATTCATTTTCACTCTCCCAGAATTATGGAAAGAACAACATGTCCAAATATTTAACTGGTCCTCCCACCTATAACCTATCTAAAACTGAATCATTAATACACAATGATTTATTCTATTAATAGAAAAATGAAATTCTAAATCCATTCACCAAATCCTTTGATTATGGACATCACTTTTAGTAGAACATTCTTAAACCACCTTATAGTCACTTGTTATACCTCTCATGTTCATTAATTTCCATGGAACCATGAATTCCTAAAGCCACAAATCCTCTAGAACCTCTTATGTTTCAACTTCCATCAAGGAATTTTGACCCACTATAGTTGTTCTAGTCTTATCAACCTTAAAATTTATCAACCCAACTGATTGAGAACATATATGTAAAACAACTAGACCAGTCTTTGAACATTCCCACCCCTTCTGAAACAAGCCAGAACACAAATTTTACAAGAACACAAGTGATTCTCCCCAAAAAATCAAGTCATATGAAATTGCTAAGATACATAACGAATAAATAAATTTTCATAATGATATTATATTTTGAGGCATCCTCTAATGACACATTACTCAAAAGGAACTCATATAATTGATCGACCACACTGATGGGTCACCATTGAATTTCATGAATCACAAAAACCATTAAAAGGAGTGATGATAAAGGAATTGATTTGGATCTTCAAAAAATTTCATAACCTTAAAACATTTAGGCAAATAATCACTAATATTATATGTTTGTAGAACATAAAATGTTTCAAAACCAATTACTCAATAAAGGTTCTCACACAGAAGCCAGAGTCTATCACATCTTACCAATTCATAGATTTGTAATGCCACTATGGTATCATGTATTCACATAACCCAGAAAAGGGTTCCATAATAAGGTACCTCTCTCTATCCCCTCTACTAATTACCATGTTCAGTTCAAACACATAGTCACTTACATCAGACTCTATTTCAATATTAAGTGCTACATATTTCGAGGATACCTCTTAACACAGGTTCTATTGACTACCCCAAAGTCTCATTCATAATGTCAATATAAACTACCCACTGGGTCCACATTATACATAGGGTTCATACATAACTTATACGTTTTCATTCAATCAATTTAAATTATCCAGTAAGTCTAGAGAAAGGATATGATAAACTAAATTTCATGTACATTTATTTAGGAAAACACATTACATGTTATTCAATGAAATTTAATTAGCTGAATCCACATAAAAATCAATGAAAAATGACATGTTATATCCTGTTAATAATTTACGCTAACTAAAATTTCTCTACCCTAAGGATCAATAAACAAAAATTTCAACTACATGTTATTAAGGATGACATTATTTATTTTTTATTTGGCTTGATAATTAAATAACACCTAATAAAAATCAAACAAAATAAACTACATAATATGTTTCTAATTATTTTTTGGGATTAGTTATGTAATATTACACTATAAACTTATATAATAACATTGCTTAAATTCACAAAGAAACATTAAATAACAATTTAATGATATAATCCTGGTAATCAAGTATTTTAAAAAAAATCATCATGTAAATGAATTGATAACCCTTCATGCCTCATAAAATTAATGATCATAGATTATCTCTTTAAAGGATGAGATAAATGATAAAATCCATAAAATAGTAGAATTATAATAAATTGAATCACCAAATGTAGAATTAGATTAACTATAGAAATGAAAAACAAAATCTACAAACTAGTATATAGAAACATTGAATTTCCTCATACATGGGATGTCCTTCACCAAAATTAATCTCTATAAGTTGTTCGAAAACAATTATATTATCCTCAAAACAATTTATAACTAGTAAAGTAAGGATAACAAACTTTGATACCACTTTGATATACCCAACCACCCAGGTACACAAATAGGTTCTCATATAGTTGTTTTCTAAATGGACTAATGCATGATTCACCATATTCTAGTGAACAAAGACATGTATCATGGGTGTATGATTTTTTATTGGTAATAATATACCATCAAAGTTGGTTAATAAATATAATAAACACAATAAAAACTAATATACATCAAGATATGTTTAAAAATCATCAAATAACAATATAGTAATAATTGAGCTATGAAGTACATGTCAAGAATGGTATAAATCAACCACATAAATATAAAAAAGTACACACACTAAGGATAAAAATACTATAAATATGAAAAAATGAACAAGTGTCCTAACCAGGTAATATAACCATACTGTATCCTAGAAAATAAGTAATCCATAATATGGGAACATTCATGAACCCATACCAATTATGAAATAATGATTAAAAATAAGCTACCTATATGTAATTTTTTATTTAGATGGGTGTGAGTATAAATCATTAGGAAAACACCATAAATTTCGCTAAATAATGAGTCCATGATACTGCATACATGTGTCAAATAAGAAAAATGATACAATTTAACTGATTAATATTTAGCACTATAATAATTTAAATAAAATATAAGAAACAAAAAATAGATTCTAATTCTATATGTGTAAACATTATACCAATCCACACATTCTTCATCCAAAACTATTGAGTCTATTATTATGGTATTCTTTATGGACAAAATGGTTATAAATAATACAACATATGAAACTAAAGTTAAACATTAAAAGGAAATAAATAGGGATCCATTTTTATGTTTCATCTATAAAAGATAAAAAAACTATGAGGAATCCATCCATGAAATACCTCTCTATAATAATATATAGAAATCAAGAAACCCATCCTTGTATTTATCTAATGTTAAAACGTGGATTATTCCTTATAAATCACATAGAGTATTTGTCTTCACTACAATCCAAGTCATCAGCCATGTAATTCTGTCTGATATAATCAATCCAAATTTTAAGAGCTCATTATATATAATTCAAAATGGTACCCTATGGTAATCCACGCCATAAATTTTTAAAATAAAATATATAATAAATTACATGAGTATAATGGGGATCCCAATTAAGAATTTATAGTAATGAATTAGTAAAGAATCCAAAGTATCCTATTGAATTCATTAGACTTGGAAATCCTTAGATCCAATAAAAAATCATACCATGAAATCCAAGAATGTTCCCCATGGAGTCCATTCCCACTAAATAAATTCCTCCCATTCCATGTACATGTTGAATCCAATGGATAAAATTCAAACCATTCCACTCAATTCAATTAATTCTCTCTTTAATACATTTGTTGAGCAAGTCCCTAAGTCCATATTTTCCAAGAAAACCATTAAGGGTGATAATTATTTCCAAAGTACAATATATTTCATTATCATAATGTATTCCCTTATAAAACATACTAAATTGACAAAGTTATCAAATTTACAAGGTTTGAAATATTAGGGCTCTATTCACAATCTAATAGGTAAAATGCAATATATGAATCTTGTTGAACCTGTATTTAATTATTACCATCCATTTACATTTCACATATGATATGTTACCTACAATATCCTATTTTGAAACAACAAATCAACTAATTACATTAGTGAAATCAATGTTAAATATATTTAGGGCAGAATTATATTCGGACCTCTCTACATTAGAGTCTATAACATGTTTAAATGAAAGGAACTTATCAATGGAAGGGTCATAAAGGTAGGGCATAATTAATGTTATTGTTCATCACTCAAAGAACCCAGTGGGACAAAAAAACCCATGTATTTTGAATATTAGACAGGAATATGGGTTACATAGTGAGACAAAAAACCTTATTTACTAAGGATTTTTATTTTAACTCTTTACTCGACAACATTACTCCATGCTTATCCAAGAGAAATTAGCAATGATTAATCATCTACTATGGACAAATCATGCATAAAAAGAACAAAATATATTTAATTATAATAAAAATATTTAACAATAAAAAAAGATACATCAATTATCCAACTAAAATTATTCATTAATAAATGAAATTTCACCAACCATATTCCCCTAACATATTAGAACAAATAGAAAATATCCATCCACGGTCCATGTCATTCTTATGAATCTAACCTTTGAAAAAAAATATAATTTAAAACTGATACCAAAAGAACCAACAATAAATTATCACAAACCCTTAAAAACTCACCCAACCACATAAATCTAATGAAATTACTAGATACATCATGTATAATTAATCTCTGAATAGACTTATTCCAAAAATTATAGGTACCCCATCATCCTATGATGACTTCAAAATGATCTTATAGAATTTCATTTCAAACCCCAATCCAAGAGGAATATAAGTATATTGATTCAAGGAAGAGAATAGAGAAGTTCAGTGGGTGTGTAATATTACAAAAAATTATATATATTGGAGAAAATAACACAAAATGTTTTAGGGGTCCATGAGGAATAGATTATGGGATCCATTTCTTATGCATGATCCAAAAATAAAGGAGGAAAATGAATTTACTCTAAAAATCCATAGGGAAGATTAATAATTATTCCCCCTGGTAAATTATTCAATCAAATTATTTTTTCTAATGGTATTACCAAAAATTATCATGTCATATATATGATATTACATTCCTTAAAAATATATAATAATATCATCTAAAAAACAGTAACATAAATAATCAAAGTATCTGCTAAATAAAATAATCATATAATCCATGATGATATTTTGAGAATTTGAGATATTAAATCGAATAAATAGTCATTCATAGTATCCATACCTCATACAAAAGGATACAATGGTTATGAATCTACATTTAAACATCATTTAATATTATCTAAAATAAGTTTAAATCATGTAAAATTATTTGACTCATAATAAACAATGAAACAAATAATTAGTACAAGGTAGGGGATACTTATTCATTATCATGATCTTGTTATATTCCCAATAATTGATGTAGAGTCACATTGATCAATCATTCCTCTTAATAAAAATAATATGTGTACACCATAGTGAAACAAATTAGTTAATTAATCTCTTATAAATATTCTCTTAGAATTTATTCTTTAATTCTGACGACTCTATTTGGTATGTAATATTTGGATTATTAAAAATAGGGGCATCACCTGTTATGAGTTTTATTAATCAGACAACATAAAAATTAGGAGGAATAATATGAAAATATTTAAAAATTAAATTAAAAAAATATCCCATAAAATTACCATAACATCAATATTCAGTTTATCCCTAAATATAAAATATAAATACCCCCTTTGAATCGTATCCATGATCCATACAATGATTGTAATCTTCATTAGTTGTTCATATTTACCCTCGCATTAAAAATTGAATATTATTTTGTTCATAATATAAAATATTAATTCCGATATTAGAAAATTTTTATGGGAAGTATATGGAGAGAAAAAATTATTGAATATATTTACATGATGTTATTCTAGATGGATAATAACAAAATTTCAGGGAAATACATTCCCACAATCATTATTCAAAGAAAAACATAGAATTGACATATGATCATCAAACTGTATAGTGTTTTCACTTCTTATTCAACATATATTAATTTAGGGGGTAATGTGATACCTATAGAGAATTATTCAAATATAATATAAATGGTTTAACTAGAATCATAAAATATGTTTTTAGTTCTACAGTGGATGGTAAGTGTACCTTTCAACAATCAATTATCTTAACCCACATCATCCTTAGTAATCACATGAGATTTCACATAGCCTATGAAATTAATATTTTGATGAAACTATACATTTTCATCAAATCATGGATTATATTACATTTTGTTTATAGTTATACACATATAATTTGAGACACTAGAGTTTCTGTGTTTTCTTCAATGGACTATCATATTCATTCTCACTAGTTTCTAACATCTTCCTATAACATAAATAGTTGATTGCCTGATAAACATCCTTTATAAAAATACATGATTATGTATGAAGCATAATAAATTTTAATACATTATTAACTCTTAAATTATATCCTCATGTAAGATTCAACTTCTTCCAACCATATTTTTTATTTTTAGAATTTTTATTCAATTACATCTAACTTCTCTTATCAAAAATTGTAATTGATTAGTGACTCCATTCAGAATTTTACCTTGATATCACATAAAATGATTGCACTATATCTAGTGAACTATCTTTTGTATAATACACCACATAGACTTGGTTTTAAACTAATGGTGTATTTATCAGTCTTACTTACATGTTCAATGGTAATACTAGAAGTGCACCTCACAAGCCTTGTACAATATTCTTATTATGTACTAATTAATTAACCATCCATCTATTTAAGATCAATGTATAATTTTTGAATAATCATATGGAGAAAAAAAGTAATTAAATTAAAAATATATGATTCTATACTAATTCCATTTAATAGAGTTAGTTTAATTATGTCTTTTAATGTTCATGGTATATTCTATCCATTGATCTTTTTCCATTTCAAATTGTAAATAACCAAATAAACATTCCATTATATAAATAATGGAGAATGGAAATTATATTTTCAGTGGATCTAATATATTTTTAAGAATGTAGGGGATTACTATACCCATTAAACAATGGTGGATGTTTCCTCATGAAAGGCTCACAAAATAGTGTTCCCACTATATCACCACTAAATGATCAGCATGAATTGCAGCTTTCATAATTTATATTAGCATAAATACAAGATATTTCATTACCTATCCAATAAAATAGAGTTTATAAAGAGGTAAATCATTTAATTTTTCATCACATTAAACATTAACATGATTCCCCCCATTCCATCTATTTACAATAGACAAATCACATAGTTTGAGCAATAATACTCATAGTTTGAAACCATATAATCATAAAAATAATTTATAGTATGTCCATATTAAGACACCTTATCATTAATACATGAAAAATTAGGATTTACATAGTTTATACATGGCCATAATATACTAAAATCCTCAAAAATGGTTCATAAATAAAATTAAAATTAATCTAATAATATCCACTAGGAGAGTCTAGCCAGGTGTTCAGTCATATGCCCACTCATTGTGCACTAGTGATGATCGATTTAATACCCAATTAACCTAATTTAGAGGAGGTAAACTTAGGTTAATCTGTTCCATATCCAAATACATTTTAATATATCCATATTGGGATAGATATCAATTAAATCCCCACATCTTTTTTTCCTATTACATATGGTGTTTTCTAAAACTTTTTCATCTCTTAAGTATTCACACATATGATCTCTTATCATGGTCTAAAAAATATCTAAAACACTCTTTGATAGTAACTAATATGAACCATTCTATGAAAAAAAATATACTGATTAAATTGATTAATTATTGAATCATCAAATATTATTACAATCCAATGACATAAAGGAGATGTTCCATGGGGATTAAGAACATGAAAACACTTATTTAATCTTATGTGATCACTTCACCATAAACAAAATCTTCTTTTATAAATTACAAGGGATATTATAATCATAAAATCCCACGGAAATAAAAATATTAAAATGGGTTTAAAAAACAATCATTAATGAAAAAACTGAAAGTAAAATATTTAATAGATCATAAAGATATGGAAAACGATAAACCATTATAAAGTTCTATTTTAAGATATCAGAAAACAATAATAATTAACCATATGAATTAAATGTGTACAAAAAATCTAAAATTATAACAATTTTAACATATAAAGAGAAAAATAAACCAAGTTCCATATAAAATGTTCCATGAAATGTATGAAATAATTTTAACCAGTCATAAATATATATATTTTTTCATTGTAAACCTTGATACATATAAACCCATTCATTGATAAAATTTTATGAAGAGTAAAAATTTATCACACTCATCCTTTGTGAACCTTTATGATTAATAACTAGATCACATAATTCATCTATATCATGAGATATTAGCCATTAAATAAATCATTCATGGGATATATGGGTCCCACCAATACAATAGTTCAAAAATATCTGGTCCACTTGAGAAAAAAATACATGAATAATAAAATTCCCCAGTTAAATATAAAAGTGTTTAATGAGATTTATAAATCATCTTATAATAGACCCAAGGAAATAAAATGTGTTTCTTAAAAAATCAAAATGGGAATAATTTAATTTTAATATGTAACCTATGAATTAATATACGTTTTATTAAACATTCAAATAACAACAAATATTACATCATTTGATATTGAAAACTTAATCACCAAAAATAACCATATAATAAAATAATAACATAGGGTGAAAAATTAAACATAACTCCATTAATGGTCGGTTACATTAAAATCTAATTAAAACCAAAACAAAAAAATTATACTTCTAAAAATATATTTTGTTCCTCATTTTAAATGTCATACAAATGATTCTCTCTCCAAATGGCTTATTTTTATTTATGAAAAAAGATAATAAATCATTTAATGGAAAATGAATTTGTTAGTAAATAATTTCCCCAATATATAAATAAATATAAATTATTAAAAATTTAAATTAAAAAAATAACAAATCTCAAATAAGAAATTTTTTATCTCAATGAATGGAGTTTGAGTAACAAAGTCTAGTACAATTACCAATGATTTCCATAGATATGATATAACATCCTATATCATTATTGTAAACTTAATATTTAACTATTTTTGAACATTATTCATATCAATTTTCATTTATACTTTGCATTAATAAAAATTATGATCATGTATTAGATTTTGGTAACAACTTTTCATCATAATGTGTCAATAATATTGGACGTTCTGAACTAGGTTATAAATGAATTGTTGAGATTCAATTTTTTACCAAAATATCATTATTTAAAATCCATTAATCATACAATAATATATGTGTTATAGTGAATTATAATGATACAATATCATTATTTTAGTAATGTCTCAGGAAAAAAAGATAAAGAACTACTTTTGGGGTATTTAATGATATTAAAGGATTTCCATATTAGAATCATTCATTTTATTTTTATTCATAATGAACAATTTTAATGATATATATTATTTACATATATATCATATATAATCATCCACTAAAATCTAAAACTGTCCCTGTATTTATGTGAAGGAAAATAAAATAAAACTATTTATGAGGGCGGTAGTCCATACATCATGTAATTATCATTTCTGTTACTAAGAAAATGTTATGGATGAAGTTGGTTTATATGTGATCATTTTATAATCATAAATACCTTATATAAATCATATTTTTCTTCAATATTATCAATAATACCATCCAAGAGGGTTGTTGATGAAAAATGAAAAGTGTCACATTATAGTGGCAATAATCAACACACACACGCACACTAATAATGATTATATTATTTAATAGTAAATTGAAAAGAATAAATAGTGTTTTTACCTTTAATATTGTCACAAATTAACACAAAAATTATTCAGATGTTAATTTTACAAGAAAATAGTTGGTTTAGAAATTAAGGAATATGATATAAGTGTTATGATATTTGGGATACTCACATGGAGACCATGAACTTATTCATGATAAAAGCCTTAGATTTTAGTGAAATATTACAATTTTTGTTGAAAAAGTGAAATAAGGTGTTTAATTATATTAAAGGAGAGGAAATTAGGGTAGGTTTTTAATAAAATTCAGAAATAAGAGTATATCTTTGGAAGGGTGTAATTGATATCCTTTTAAAGGAATATATATAGGATATTTTGGAAAAATTCACCATTATTTTTATAACTCCATAAAATATTCATGGTTAAATTAATAAAATGTGTAAAATGGTGGTGTGTGGGACAATATAATTTTTAATAAAATCTTGTATAAGTGTTTTATAAAAATATTTATCATTTTTGGCCATCTCACTATAGTAAAATACTTTTTTACCATATTTACTTTTCTCCTAGGTAAATGTATTTTATCCTATGGGATTAATTTTGATAATTTAAATGAAAATTAACATCATTATAAAATTCAAACCCTCTAATTTAATATTAAAATACCATTTTACAATATATAATTTCTATATTTGTGAAAAGTTAATTTTAAAACAAAAAAACATAATCACATAATAGAATTTTTTTAGAAATAAATTTTTTATCATTGAATTTTAATATAATATAATATTCTCATTTATAAAAAATTTAGTGACATAAATTGGTTTATTACAAATAAAATTAAGGGTGTTAAAATTTTAGGGAAATCTACATTTTAATCTCACATTGAAAATACATCGTTCAAAGATGAGACTGAAAAAATATATTGTTATACTATAATATATTTTTAGTAATTTGAATGTTTGAAATGGAATTTCATTGGCTAGGTAATATATTAAAATACATAATTTTATTCCATAAATAATTTTTTATGACTTAATTTAAATTTTATCTTCTAGGATACACATAGTCGTGATAAAATTATAAAAATTAAAATTTCTACAAAACCTATTTTTGACCAAATATCAATCGTTTTAGAAATATTTAAAATATATATAATAAGTAAATTTTCATGATACGTGTTCAAAAAAGAATGTTTTATCAAATTTAAATATAATAAATTTATAATGATGTATTTTAAATAATTTAAAATATGAAGAGAATGGATTTTATTGAAACTATCCTTTTGAATATTAATTGTTATTAGTTATATTTTAATAATGCAAAATAGGTTATAATATATTATTATCAAAGGGTCAGTCATATAAATTTTAATTATATCCTTAAAATCTAATGTAGTTCAGTTAGATTGGGTGTATCATGTACAATATGTGATTGAGCATAGTATATACAGAAATTGGGAACATGGGTTGTAGTATTATACTCCCATAAAAAGAATTTCATTCATATAATTTGAAAACATTGAAGAAAATAATAGTGGGTAATTTTACCTCATTAATTAAATAGGTTCTCACATAGCCTCCAAAAACTAATGATTTATCCATAGAATATTAACTAAATAACTAGTCTTGTTCTATATCAGATTATCACTACAATCCATGATTTGTAGAAGTTGTTCTTTATAGAATATTACATGCCATAGTTGCACAAATTTTGAGTTTTTTTACTTTTGATGGATCATGAATGCCGTTTCTAAAAATGATACATGAAAAACACCATGCACTAGGTAGAGTAATGGGGGGTTCTCTTGGAAATACTTTATGAATAAATAAAGTTCAAGGATATCAAAAGGAATTATGTTTCTATGGGTATATATTACATTTCTTCCAATATATATTGACTCTATATATAGTGATTTTTGTAGGAAAACATTATAAATAAAATCTAACATTAGATCTCATCAAATATTGTCAGTATAAAAACTACATTAAGGTTGTTATCATTTCATAAGACACAAAACATTTGGAACCATTTCCATCAATTCTTGTATATGGTTAGGACATATCACCTCCTTCTCTCTAACATTATACCATCAAGTTGTAGTCTTGGATAATTTCCTATATAAAGCAACATATAATGCCATCCAAATGCTTGAAGTGAAATTATTTAAATATAAAATGTTTTCCAGAGGGAGTATTTGATCCCAATGTCATTGTAAATCCATTTGAAAAAATTTCATCCTATCATAGGGTCTGAATATTCCTCTTAGACAAACCATTTTTTCAACGGATGATTTGAATTGACAATTCTTAGGTGTAACACAAATTCATTATGAATACTTCTCTAGAACCTCGACATAAAATTAATATACTAATCAAATAAAATAGAAAATAGTACTCCATATGGCCTTACCACTTACCTTATATATATGTATCTTTAAATCTTAGTCACTGGAAGAGTATTCATTTATGGAAATAAAATTTTCTCCTTTTTTCAAGTCAATTGACTGCAACACACATTGAATTGTAACCAATATTTTTTGGGGGAGCCCTATAATGAATTCCATAGTGATATTTTCCAATTGAAATATAGTCATGGGTAATGCTTTAATCATCCCTTTTAGATTTAGTTTCTCATCCTTAATAGGCAAACAAATCGAATATGGAGATATATGTTATGTGATTTTACTATTCATGTTATTTCTCCAAACAAATTTCATCAAATATGTATACATCCTTCCTTATCAATCATGTATAAAGAAGAATGAGATATTTGCATCATCCAAAATATCTTATTTTTGCTCTATTACATATGGTTCACATATTTAGGCTCTATACATCATAACTCTATTATTATCAAATTTGATCTTCATAATATTTTATTTCCATTTTCGGTATCTCTAGATCATATTTCTCGGTTCCCTTTATCTGTATGTGAATGGATGGTTGGGGATTGAATTGTGGAATGTAGGAATTATATCCCCCTATTATGACATCAGGATTCATAATCTATAGATCGATGATCATTGTTTCTTTATTAACACCCACCGTGGAATCTGTAGCATGGTCATTTATACTCATATCATCAAATATCTTTTTCTCCTTTCTAGGGTGACAATGTATAAATTTTTCATAATCATTGATTAACCCCCACAATGTTTTTGGAGTATATTTCACTGTTTATACATGTATATACATTTCAATTTTTTGTGGTCAGTGTATATTTCACACTTCTCACCAAAAAACAATGAAACCATATTTTAAATGTATGGATAAGAATATATAATTCCAAATAATTTGATGGAAAATTTTTCTCATGAGTTTTTAATTGGATGGTGGAAAAATCAATCACCTTTTTATTTTTAATAGGATGCATCCTAATGTTATTGATTATTCATCACCATAAATTGGAACCCCTTTACACAAAAAGTAAATTTAAGAACATGTGTAGTGACCATCTATTACATTATATCATTGAAATACTCCACAAATTTATTCAACATGAGGTAAATGATTACATTTTGTGATAAAATTTTAAATGAGTTTTAAATATATGAGAAATTTATCAAAATGAATTGGTAATATCTTTCTAACATAAGGAAAATATATTTTTTAGTCACATTGGTTAGTCTGGTACATTTCAAGATAACCATAGACATTAATAGACAGGTATATACACCCAATCTTATTATGAAATGACTCAACAATGAATAATTTTGTTGATATAATTAAAATTTTCAATGTTTTACATACATTTTCACATTCTTTAGGTTTTTATTGATAACCATTAATTTATTTTCATGCTCCTCATTTTCTTGTGATATATATGGGTATCTTATAGAAAAACTACCATATGTTTTCAATGTAATCTATAATGGATCTATTTATAAGATCCAAAATTATATTAAGAGAATTGGTTTTTCCAAACGATATTTCTATTATCGATCATTGGTAATTTTTACATTAGTATGAGTATTAGTGAATCATTTATTGCATTTTATTTTTATGAATTATCCATTTCTAAAGTCAACCAATATTGTTGATTAAATCATAGATCCACAAATATTGTTACTATAATATTATCCTTATGTTATTACGTGAATATTAACTCTGAGAATAGTTATTTAAATGGTTTTTTATCAACGTGATCCTACTTTATACCATACTGGTAAATCCACCTAACATGGATTCTCCACTACTTTTTTTTCCCAAATACAATAGATGATACTGGGTAACACTATATATTACCATGTGATTCCACATAGGTAGACTTTTAGAGTAGATCACATGCTGTTAGTAGATTCTAAAAAATTAATTTAATACTATTTCAAAAATTGAATGCCTTTGTACTATTTCACACAATGTCAAAATACTCCAAAATATCCTACTACACTTTTTCTAGATCTATGGATCATTAAAATTCATATCACCATATTATCTTCATCTCAACATTGGAATAGTGTAGGATGATCTCTTGATCATCCTCCATGATATTTCTGGATCTCAACATATTATGTAAACATCATGTGCCTTTTTAGCTTGTTGGAATTTCTCAGATATATCTGATCATTTTTATATGACCATTTTTTTAAGATAAGACCCTTCATTGTACAAATTATCATCCAATTATTCCTTATATTGATTAATCTCTCACATCCCTTAAATTCTTTGAAGACAATCAAATAACTTCTTCAATAATATCTCATCCAAGATAGATATTAAACAAGATACATAAATCTTCTCAAATACTTTATTCAAGTAGGAAAAACTCATTTTATTTATAATCCCTAGAACTTATAATATTTGTCTTATCATTTTATTTTCTCTTAATATTTTTTTATTGATTTTCTGAAGCCATTATCCATTCATGTATGTATGTACACTTTTAATTTCTTCTCCCATCCTTATGCACTATCCTTAACAAAAACAATAATAGGTGACTAATATTTCACATATGTTATTCTTCCTGAAAATCCTAAAGGGTTATGTATCAAGGGTTAAAGAATCCTGAAAAAGAAATTATATATTATTATTATTATATATATTCACAAAAACCTAAAATTATTGCATCAAAATTATCATTACGTAATTAATTCTTGTGTGAGTTAGAAAATCATTAATCGATTTCCTCAATTTCTTCATGAAACAATTGAGCATGTGATATACAAGTCAAGAAGACATGTGAATTTATTATTCTTCATGAATTTAAATATATTATAGTGAGATTATCTAAATAAAATAATGGTTTCATGTTGATATATTTCTGAATGTAAGACAGTAGGTTGAATGAATATAATATTCCCATTTTTTATAGTGCTTCTATAATTATAGGATAGACCTATACTATTTCTCATCTGAGTTTCATTCAGTGCTCATTCTGTATTATTTGTGGATATAAAAAATATCATTTAAAATATATTTTTTATTACTAAATATCATTTTATTGTATTTTTTCCTTTTAATATCATTTAAATCTATGAATGATGGTGTCTTCTCCTTCATGCAGTCCACACGTAATGGTAAGAACATGAAATTTGTAACTGTATGTCACCCAATTTATCATATGCATAGGGTTCTTCAAGAACCTTGCAAAATGGTAAATTTTATCCCTAATTTTGGGTTATAATCATATATAATGGTACAATTGAGTGGTTCAATTCAATTTTGTAGTAGATCAGATAGCCGAGATCAGTGAATCGAGACCACTCTCCAATTTCCCCACATTTAATCTTTGTGTAGTCAATATTTATTTTTTTATTAATTTTATTCTTCAAGTAGATTGATGTGAGAAGCCTACTGTAATCCCCAAAATCCACCCAACAAAAACTGGGATTCATTGGCTTCACATCCTTGCGTAGTTCCACCTCCATGCATAAATGTCCACTCAATAGTGCAATCCCATGAGCTTCTATGTTCACACTCTCCTTCTCATATCGGTTTTCACACATAGCACCATAAAAATTGCTCGGACATGATTTACCTTGAGTTTGATATTAAACCCACATTATGGTTGATATATTTTTTCCCTGTAGATTTTGGGGCTGGAATTTTTTTCAGAAACATTTACTGAAAAAAATTCAAAAAATTCTCAAACAGCTCCAAATATAAATTACTGAACATTAAATTCCAAGTCCACAACCCTTGAATTCTTGAATATTTCCCATAGAAAATAATTTTTACATGGTTCTCATATTCATAGTCACCTTCAAATTTAGAATATAAATTCAATGGATCTCATCAATATAAAATTCATGTAATTCATCACATCATCATTGTTATTATAAACAATGAATCATATCCAGGAACTAGTGATACATGATGTACACCTTAAGAATAGTTAAAAAAACACCAATTTTTTTTTCAAATATTGTAAATTCTATTTGATTTCCACTTAAAATAGTCTTATAATCTCAAAAAACAGATAAATGTTTATTGAAAAACAATCCATGTCCTTTCAGATTGATAATCCCCGATTTTTTATTCATTTAATAAATGTTAACCAATTTATCAAGTCTATTTTATTCTCTTACATCTCCACCCTATTGATATTAAATTAAAAGGTGTATATAAGTGTACTCAAATAAATTTCAACTTCAACTAACTAAATGAATGGAATAATAATTTTAAAAATGAAATGTACTTTTTTTAATATACTTAAAATATACGGGGGATAACTTGGGGTAGAAAATAATATTAATGCCACAAAATTATCAAATCAATATATAAAAAATCTAGTAATGTGATAATATTATCTATCTCATTAAATTTAATAATTTTAGGGGAAATATTAGAAAACCTGTCAATATATATCATGTATAAATCATAACAAACACATCAAAAAAATTCATGTCTCTAAAATAGTTATCACCATGCATCCTATATTTCTCAATTTCTATCACTCCCTTGATATGTAGCTTAAAATAATCAAGTATTTCATTTAACATTAATGATCATATCAAGGATTTAGTAATATTCCCCCTCCCCCCATTGTGGGGTGTACATTAAATTCAACATTATGGAGATATGTGTTCTCCACTAAGAACTTATCTTCTCATTTTGTTCCCTTCATCTTACTTAATATAAAAAGTATATGTGAATAAAGGGGAAACCCATATGTTTTAGAGGAAATTTTGAGGTTGAGATATTCATCACATACATTTTTTAGTATTATTCCTCTTAGCCTTATATATTAATGTTTATTCATTCATAGTTTACTAAAAAATTATGCTTTATTTTTTATTATTATTTTACACCAATGATTTAAATATATATTCTACTTTTTCAACATATTCACTACATTATTCTTGACGTTACTTCTTTATGTTCTCTTTTTAGGTAGGTATAAATTTAATGAAATGTTTTCTTCTATGCATTGTTTTTTCACACCTTTCACACTACCAATTTTTTATGTAATCATATGAAGATGACTTATCATCAAACTATCTTCTTTAAATGTTACAACATGTTTTAGTTTTTCCACTACAAGCTTTTAATCTTCCTCTATTTTCTAATACTAGGCTAGTTGTTCTGGATACCAACTCAAAATTTTCTCTTAATGTACATATATTTGTTGACATTATCATAGAATTAATTGGTGATTATATAATATCATTCTTTTTGAATTTTTTTCTCATTTCATTTTATTAAAATTAAATTTCTAAGATAGATCTAAATTTCTCATTTGTGTTACAATCATGACCAAAACTACCACAAAAGATCATCTAATCACATAACTTTTTTTTTCAATTTATATGTAATCTTGTAAAATATATTATATTTCTAAATTCTTTTATCTAATATTTTTGAAAAATCCCCTAGATATAAGACTATTTCCTTGTAGTGACATGTTATACCATCATCTATACACATTATTAGCAACCAATGCAAAGCACTATATAGTGGACCATTCCATTTACAAATTTGGTTACATTATATTTAACATATACATCCAATAATTACTACACAATTGTTTTGTTTCCATGTTTATTTGGAAGATTAGGTATATAAAATCCAAAAGATATTTAAACATTACATCCTTGTTTTTTGTTCTTCTTAGTGAGATCCTAATTCTATTTTGTCTCCTACAACTACATATGATAATCCATGTAATACATGAAATTGGGGGTAATAGATAACACCAAGTGATGGATTAACCATTATAACAATATCTAACAAGATATCATATATGAGAATACTCATGAATAGTAACTTAGGATAATAACATAAATAACATGGAATCGTAATATAATTGTAAAATGGGAATCATTCAGTGACATATAACATTACATAAGCCGATGTAAAGGCTATATTCCAATACAATATCACAAAGAAGAAAAATTTCCATAATGTATTAGGTTTACTACTGAATCTAGTTTATAACCTATCATGAGACCAAAAACATTACCCAATGCATTAGATTTCTATTTTGGAACAATTCCCATTACATATACATGATACTGTGTGAAAAAAGGAAATAAATTATAATGTATAAATATTTGAATTTCCCATGGAAATAAATGGGTTTCATAATATTTCATCCGGTCATAATCAAGGAAGATTTCATAAATATTGAATTTTATAAATGAAATTAATTAACATATTAACCACTCAATTGAATGGATAATGGAAAGGCATATATGTAAGAGAAATATTTATAGATTTTAAATGTAATCTGTAACATAAAAGGGACTCATCACTGATGAAAAGATATTAAAAATACCCTTTTCACTTTGAAAATATCTCTTGGAATACTTCATCGAGAAAATAACCTTTTCACTTTGAAATCAATATACTAAAATCAAAAAATTTAGAAAACATTATATAAAATATTCTTCTATAATGATCTACCAAAAATTATAATGTAATATTCACTTCATTTATATGTAATATTTATGGGAAATTTTAGTCATTCATATATGTTATGATTAATAATTTTTTCGATTCTTTTGTGAAAAAGAGTTATGAATTTCCTTGTTCTGAAAAAGAAAGAGTGATTTTTTAATATATTTTGTATCAAAAATTACATTGGTAAAAATTTATTTTATAAATAATTTTAGAGTATTAAAATAATTATTTAATTGATAATATATTAATTGTTGGTTGTTTCTAAAATAATTTTATATTATTTCCCACAAATGAAACTTGAAAATAAGAAAAATCACAAATAGTATATATTATTAAATAAAGTTGTTACCATATTGGTTACATTCATATAAATTCTCCTAGGATGAAGTAAAATGAGGCATAACATGAAGTAAAATTATATAAAAATTATTCCTGATATAATATGTAAAAGTGGACGTGTATAAAACATATACAAAAAACTATGAGCATAACATTAAAATACTCATTAATGAAGGAAAATTGAGATGAAATACCTTACCTCGAGTTATACATGTCATTTTCATATATTATCATACTAAACAGTAAAATTATTCCAATAATTTAAATTATTAAGAACCCTTTTCAGGATCATTATTACATGTATTATATTATTTTTTATGTTAAATTTAATTACATGATCCTTTAAATCCATATTTAATGTTTTGATGATATTTATCTCATATGTTGAAAATGAATTTGGTAGGATGACTATGGTCATTGTTCTTATTAATAAAAAATCTCAATGAAAATGATCATTAATTAATTATAATTTTATTATACCAATTAGAATTTTAAAATAAATTAAAAATATGGTTATATAAATTAAGAATGTTACAATCATAGATATGGTAGTATATTTATATGCATGAGTAAGGATTCCATTTTTTAATGATCCTGATAGAAATAATGTAAGTGTTATTTTATTATTCCATAATTATAATTAGATAACAAATATTATATTAGTTATTTAAATACATGACTATATATAATCCATGAGATGTGGCAAGGAAAAATTAATCAAATAACTTTGTAAAGGTGGTAGTCTACACATACATATTAAGGACACTATCATCATCAAATGAATAGAATGTTATGAAAATATGTGATATATTAAATTTTTAAAAATATAAATTTATCATAATTTCATATATATACATTTTATACATTTTTATAAATAGGCATGAGAGGCGATGATGCAAAATAAATTTCCTCCATTCATGAGGTAGTGGACCGTTGTATTCCTGACTGATAGTTTTGTTTCGCATTTGGTTATAGATTATTTGGAAGTAGGTTATTACATAAAAATAATATCATGTCATTATATGGGATACATTTATGATATTATATAGGCATCATCAAAAATTATTTGAGGTATTTGGGGGATTATATGTAGAAAATTGGGTTTTTAAGAAATGTACCACTTCTTTGGATGACCTCTTTGGGTTTTCTCCGAAGTCCTTAATTGGAGGGTTATCAAATAATTCACAGCCACAAGAGTATGGTAATGTAATATAAGGATTTATATAGAAATAGATATGAGAAAAAAACGCCATTTATGTGTGAATAAAAGAAGATATGATAATCCCTTTTATATGTGATATGGATTGGAATTTTTATAGATATAAAAAAATTCAATAATGTGAAGTCTCTCTCAATCCAAGTGCCTCCAAAATTGAGAAATGATTTACTTGAGAGAAGAAAATTTTGATATAGACTAATTTGTTTTAAAAAACAAACAGTTTTTGAACACGATATTCCTTTTACATTAAAGATTAATGAATTTTATAATTTTATCATTCACCATAGTAACTAGTTTTTACTTAGATAATTAATTATTCAGGGAAACAAAATGAAATTTTAATATAATGATAATTTGTAAAAATTTATTAAAATATTAAAACCATTTTATTAAATAAATTTCTCGTGTGTTTGGATAATTAATATTAACATAAGAAAGTGTAACTCACAAAATCCATTTTATCCTTAATCATGGATATAATGTTTTTATTAATTAGTGTTAAATAAAAAAATTGGAAATAAAAAATTGATTCATAAATTTACTATATATGATATTTTGAAATAATTAAAAATAAACTCTCAGTTTATAGGAATTTGACGAATATTAAAGCATTTAACAAAGTATTATTTAATATAAAATATCATTAATGTAAACATTCACATGATTCATTTAATTTAAATTTAAATTCATAAATAATGTTTTATAATTTGAGTCTACACATAAAAAAATTCCCTTATGTATTATATTTATTTTTATGTGTTTTATTAGACAATAATTTATTCTTATTATATTATTTTTAATGTTTTTAAAATCTTTTATTTTTATTTTATATTTTACTAAATAATAACAAACTCAATATTGTGTACAAATTTATTGTAAATATTTCATTAAAATTTTATAAATAAATTGATATAATAAAAAATCTTGTATCCTTCAAATGAATATTTATAACCAAATATGGGTTATATATTTCCCTCTATAAATTTTATTTTATTAAAATAAATAATTGACCTTTGTTTCAATACAGAATGTATTATAAAACTCACATTCATGAACATATGCCCTAACAAAGACATACATCTTCATTTTGGATGATTATGATGTAAATATTCATACAATTAATATAGGGGAAGATTCATGGATAGTTTTTAGACCTAATCATGTTTGTTACACTTAACTAAACCATTCTGCCAACCATAGTAGAAAAAATATTCACTAAGGTTAATATTCATAATTACATAAAATAAAATTCAAATATTTTTCAAATATTAAACTCCAAATTATGAATATTAGAAATATTTTCCAATTAACGACATTTAATAAGTAAAATTTAACTCAAAATTAAACTTATAAAGACCTAATGAGAAACAATTTATCAAAAAATTGCATATGTCAATCCATATATGAACATATTTTAACTCTATAACTATGAATAAACATTATATTGATTTTAAATAATGTATGTATATAAATAATATATAAATATATTATAACTAATACACTTTTGTGTGTTGATTTAAATAATTAAATGGATAAATTTAATGCATATATAAAATGTTTTTGGAAAACCCTGTTTTTAAGCATACAATTATACTTATACCATTGTTATGAAATTTGATGTTTCAAAATAAATTAATTACATTATTCTCAATTAAATTCTTCACATTTTAGTTTAATATCGAATCCAATATACATTTAAATTTTTTAATAATTTCATTTTATTGGATAAAATGGTTGTTTTTTAGAAATCTGTAATATTCAATATTCATTGAAAAATAATAATTTTGCAAAAATCCAAATACCTCCCCATGATATAATTTTTAAATGAATATTTTAAATATTATTTTAGTTTTACAAATGAAAATTTGTGAAATTTCAAGAAATTGATTATAATATTTTCACAAAAAAAAGATTTTTAATGAAAATTTATTTTTGAAGAATTAAACGACTATACTAAAAATTGAATTATTTTTTCAAATGAATTTATTTCTACAATTATAATGACAATGACCTTTACATATAATCTATATGTTGTCTAATCCTATCTAAAAAATATCATTTAATAGTTATGTTTTAACTATCATATCTAATTAAAAATTTATTATTTAGGCTTAGTATTATGTGTTATATTTGATATTGAATATAGTTTTCATATGTAAAATTTTAGGCCGTTACATTATACCACATTAACTAAATCATTTCCTTGAAATTTGAGCTTTATTTCATTAATAAATGGGTTTATATTTGAAAATATATTTATAGATATAACAACCAAGAATAGACACTCTTGTATTCGATGTTGATAAGATAATCATTACATAGTTATCATGGATACCGATGAAGGTGAGATAATTTTTTCCACTCATACCATTAAAAATAAAATGGAAATATATGAATATTTAATTTCTGTATGGAATTTTATATTTAGCGTTTTGGAAAATTAAGAGAAGCTTTTATATAGAAAAATTACCATGAATTCAAGAGAGTATCATTACCATTATACCAATCATTATATATTTCATATTAGGGCATCAACATTATTCATATGAAACTCATATATAGATAATTTTTACCATAATTCTCAATAATCTATGGAAAGGAAAATATAAAAAAGTGAGATTAATTGATTTTTATGGGTAAACCCAATCGTTAACAATTGAATGTCATCATTTAATAAAATAATAGTGTAATGGTATGATAACATAATCGATGTTCATGTGAATAACATAGTAAAATTCATATACATCAATTCATGGACCATCAAGCATGAAAAATGAAATAAGGCTTTAAAAAATGTAATGTTCATTAGAATCAATAATAAAGATCCATGTTGAATAAATCATAATCATAAGAAACATTATATACCCATTGTAAGAATAGATAAAAATATCGGTATATTGGAACATCATAAACATTGAACTCTTATTGAACCCTTACAATCCTAATAACTATATAGATGGCATCCAATGTAATTCTCTCTAAAACATAATCATTTCCCAATTAATTGTGGAATATCTGGGTCCACCAATCACAAAATGTGTAACATGGTCATCCGGTGCTATATATGTGATTAAATCATATAAGATATCTCCAATATCAATAACCTGAATAAAGTATATAGATCATTCATTTCATCATTAAACTCTTACAAAATCATATTACCATTCATTAAATGATATAAACATGGTATAAAGGGTTCTATAAAGATATATTTGAAACATGATTGAACTATAGAATATAAAGGGGTTCCATAAAAATATCAAAGAATGATTAATTACCCATGGAAAAGAAATAGTTTCAATAAAAATATCATTGAATCGTTAATCACATATGGAAAAGTTAGAAATTTATTAACCATCTATTTAAAAAATGATTCAACGATGAAATATAAAGGGGTTACATAATAGTCACATTGAAAAATGATTATCCGGTGGAAACGAAATAGGTTCATATACATATTGTATTAATAAATACAACCCATTAAGAGAAATAATAAAAATGGTATCCATATATCATAAACATGGTAATGTATATTCAACATCAAAGTATGTCATCACTGATGGAAAATGATTTTTAAAAATCACGTAGATCATTTCTTACGGAATATAAGTTTTTATTGAAAATAATTTTTAAATTATAAAATTCCAAATATATTTTAGAAATTATTTTTTCTTAAAATAACCATGAATAATTATCATGAAAGCATGAAAATAATTTAGAAAATTTGTGGAGGAACATTTCTTCTCCACTAGGAATAACTCTATTGAGAAGACAAATTTTGTTCAATATCCATTTAATTGAAATTATCCATGAAATCTTATAAATGAATCATCATATAAAGTAATGGTCATGAATTTATGAAATTTAATTTTTTTGTAATAGTTAAAACAATTATTCATTTCATTTTTTTTGTAAAATCCAAATGCGAATTGTTTTGAAGGTGACATGATGATTTCTTTAAATTGAAATTTTTAAAATTTCCGAAAAACTAAAAAAACGTATTTATGAAATTATTTGATGTATTTTTTAATCATTTTTTAAAACGTTTTTAGAAAAAATGTTTTTGGAAGAAACAGGTTTTTTCAACCCAAGAGGGAAAAGATGATTATTTTTATATAAACAATAGTTTAAACTATTGAGTTCATAAAGGGAGTTACATAGTGGGAAAACATACATTATCATGGAATAACTAGATTATATTAAAATGCATGAGTATATAGAAAGATTTATGATAATATTTAACTATCTGATGAATCAACATAAACAACCTCTATAAATTATGGGATTTTATCAAAAAAACTATCACAAATTTGGAAACAATGAATTATAACCCCTATTAAGAAATAACATTAAATATAACCAAGAATATAATAACAATAAGTAATTTCATGATAATTAATGTCTAATTATATTTATACATGTCTCATAAAATAATACATGTGTATAACAGAACATATATCTCAATAAAGGAATATTGAGACAAAATACCCTTACCGCATTGGTAAAATTTAAACTATAAACCCCAAGAACGATAGATCCAAAAATGATAATGTAAATCTTGATAAATTTGAAGTGATGGATTATAAAATAATTTCATGGGAATTATACACAAAACCAAAATTAAATATGTGGTGAGTTTCATATATATATATATATTATAATTAAAAATTGATCCAAAAATCCCATACCCCGAGTCACGTTATTCCTTTTATGTCTATTAACTTGAATATAATAAGATTAAATCAAAAATATATATTCATAGTAACCTTTTCTAGTTTTAATATTCAATACTTATGTTATTTATTGTATTTAATTATAATTTTAAATTCTCATAACTAATCTTTTATGTCTATATATGGTGTTTTGTGGATGTTCACTTCATTATTTCAGAACAGATTTGTTGTGCTAACCATGAAATTTTTTTTTTCTAAAAATATCCTGATTAAAAATCATGTAATAATTATGAAATATATATATATATATATTCATAATATATTTTATTAAAGTAAATCATTTAAAATTTTTAATTAAAATGGATACATTATGATCACTGAGAAAGAAGGTTGCATGTACGCACGAGTAACATTACAAACTTTTAATTATCATTTTGGAAAGAAGGTTTGTATTTTTCTATAATTACTGAATAATTATAAAATCATAAATTCCATATTATTTATTTAAATATACATATATATGTAATTATTTTAATGTGGTTAATGACAAAATAATCTCATCTCTTTGTGGAGGTGGTAGTCCACACATTCACGAACAACCTTATAATTTTTCACAGTATGAGTGAAAATGATATATTATATTTCTAGATTGATAAATATTTTACTAATATAAGTATTTTATTATTTATATGAAATATATTCATTAACTTTATTCATATAACCTTTTTTCATGTGTTTTTGGAAAACAAGTCAGATGGCTTCACGAGGTCATAGTCCTCTGTACACACAAGTGACACTATCACACACCAATGTAATGTAAATTAATAAGTTATTTGTTATATACTAATTCATAATTATTGATATGTTAATTATATCTTATATATACATTAGTTTTTCATTAAAACAATTAGTGAGAGATGATGATGGAAAATAAAAGACATCAGTTCACAAGGCAGAAGACCTCTTTACACATGAATGATGATTTCATTTCTAATTTCATAGAATAAAGAATTAATTAATGTTATAAACATAATATATTAAATATAATTATATATTATAAATTTGTTCTATCATATGATAATATTTATATTATATTTTAGTGATTTTGAATAAAAAATAAAACGAAAATGGATCTTCAGAAATTTTAATAATTCTTTGACCACCTCATTAAGATTATACCTGAAATATACCTTGAATGGAATAATGAAAACAATGAGGAATATAGTATGAGTGTATTTTTTTCCATGTTACTTTTGTATGTATTAGTGAATCCAACATGGGTTTATGGTTGGAATAAGATGGGAGAGGGTGGCTTTTTATATGTGATGTGAGTGAAACCCCTATAATTTTTTAAATGAAAAAGTGGTACTCACGTTTTTCACATGCTAAGAGGGTCCAAAATATATTATACTTATAATTATAAATTTAAAGGCCTTAATATTTCCATAAAATAAGTTTTATAAAATATTTTTGTTCATTTAAAACCCCGTTTTTTAATTAAACACCCCACTATAACCATTTTTACCTTACCCATGGAATTTTATTTTCAATAATTTATCAATTAATTATGATTAAAAAATTGAAAATATTAGACAATATAAATTATTCATAATAAATTTATGGAATATTTTTTATAAAATTAAATTCAAATAATTGGAAAAAATAAATTTTAATCAAAACCTTCACACACGATTATAAAACAAGTTTTCAAGAACTATATTAATTTATGCAAAAGATGATTTTTTATTGTATTTATGATTAATAATAATTATTATATGAATATTAGTTAATATATATATATATATATATATAATTTTTTTAATAAATTTTTACATTAGTTTTGTTAATAATTTAATTTTAAATAAGAAACATTATCCATAAGAATATTAATTTTTGATAAATCCTTTTTCTAACCCAAAGGCAAAATTATAAGAAATTTAAATTTCAGTTTAGTTAAAAATATATTAAGAATAGTATATATAAGTAAATAATATTTATATTTCTTTAAATTAAATTAGTATCCTAATTTCACTTATTTCAAAAAAAAATTAAAGTAAAATCCATTTTTAGAAAAATCGGTATTATCAGTACTCTTTGTAGAGTAAATATTTTTAAAATAATCACAAAGTTCCAACCAAAGTAAATTTAATATTATAATTTAAAAAAATTGCCATTTTTGTTAAATTATTTTTTCAAAATGATTCAAATAATATTTATAATGTTTATATAATGAGAATAAAGATAAATAATTTTTTATTAATTATTTTTAATAAATAAAATTTTATTACTAAAATAAATTTGTTATTTACGAATAATATATCAAAAAAAAATATTGAGTATGATATATATATATATCATAAATTACTAAATACTATTCATATCATCCATTTTAAGAACGGGTTTATTATAGTAATAAATATTTCGAGTCTCTTAATCATGGTGATGTTTGTCGAATATGATATAGAAAATTTTTTTCACTTATAAAGTACTCTGGTTTTAAATCCTCACCCATTTAATAAATTTTATCATTTTAATTTTAAATTAATATATGAAATCAATGGATATACATTTTAAAATATTTTTTTTAGAAATCCCACATCATAAAATGGTATAATAGAAAATATTATTTTTAAGATACAAATAGATGTATAAAAGTCATATATAAGAACAAATACTAGGTTACCAAAAAGGATAACATAGGTGGTATGTAATGATTTGGCCATAAAAGAAAATATTAATGCTCATATAATGACATAGAGTTGTAAAGATAAATTATCATGAGAAATTGAATGTGGAAGATAAAGATAACAAATTCAGAAACATAATCTAAAGAGGTAGGAAATAGGTCATTGATATCATTAGAATTGATGGTCAGGGGAAAAAGATTTGATTCAAAATCCTTTTATAGAGTATATTAATTATATATCCACATACAATAATAGAATAATGAAATATACTTAATTGATTATTATAATTGCATCCTTTTTCAATTTCCCCCAAAATTTTATATTTTCCTTCAAATAATGAGTATTCAAGATGGATTTTTTCTTGACTAAGGCATAAAAATTCAAAATAAAAAATATTATGTTGTTATTTAAGGAAAAAAAATTATTCTAATTTTGAGAAGGTGGTATACAAAACCATAATAAATTAACATTTTTTAGGAGTATTCCCTAAATGATTAATCCTTCACATGATGATACAAAATATTAATCTCCAAAATTCAACAATAATACCCATTTTTTGAAACTAAATAATTACTAAATAAACACATTATTAAAGATTGTTTTAACATCACCAGTAATCTGAAACCATTATTATTAAAAGAAAAAATATAAGGGGATCTCGAATGGAAATTAAATTAATCACTTAGTCACTAAATCATGTTCAATACCATGGTAATCTATAAAATAAGACATTCGTTAGCATAATTACCTCAAAATAAAAGACCATATAAACCCAAACGTTTATCAATAACATAACACTTATTTTCATAAAATATAAATAAATTGTTCTCATTAATGTATATTTCTTCACATACTTCAACCCAAAAAAATTTCATAACATTTCATTAATTGCTTTAATATCTGAACACTTAAAATCGAAAAATATCTTTCAATGAATTTGAACAAATGATAATCCTTAAATTTATATACCTAAGATGGCATCCATAACTCTTAAGGTAAACTCACATGAAGAAAAAAAGTATCTAATGTCATATAATCCATTCCAATGATACTAAAGATAAAATATTTAGACAAAGACCCTTAGATCTAATGTTTAAAAAATAAACATTAAAATTCTTTCTTCGATACCAATAATGTAGAACAATTGTTTCCATAAAAAATTACTAAAAAATGGGAAATTGGAACGAATATATTTCCAAGATGTTTTAGGCTTATAGTTATAGATAATTAACAAAAACTAATTCCAAAAAATGCCTTATAAATCAAGATTGTATCATTCCTACTATAGTCAGTTTTTCATATTCCATATTAGGTCATCATTATAATCCATAAAAACCCTTTTAGATATAGTTCATTAAACATAGTTCTTGATAACCTATAGAATAATAAACACAAAATTTGTGATATAATGTGCTTTGTAAAGGTAATTTTAATCATTAAAAATTGAATATCATTACTGATCATATGTACATAATAAGGTTATGATGAAATAATAAATTTGAAAGAGAAAAATATAATAACATTCATACCTAACCATAACTCGGTGGGCAAGCCTAAATCCACGGCTTAAAGCTGTAGCAAAAAGTATAGTTATCAGAATGAATAATCCTGAGACATTCGATATCAAAAATAATTATAAGAAAAAAACTAAACCCATTAAATGAATAAATAAAACATATTGGTATCTTTGAACATCATTATTATAGAAACCTTATAAAGCCCTTACAATTTGAATAACAATACCCCCACAATACAATATAATTCTACATAGAACAGAATAATTGCCCATTGCATTGGATCACTAAATAGGTTCACCCATCAAATAATATATAATGGGCTCACTTGAGGTGATCTTGGTGAACCCATATTATAATGAATGGACATTAACTATGTTATGAATAATTTACAAAGATCATGAGATTCTTTATAAAAATAAAAAAGACAATCATGATCCCTTTCATAACATGTTATACTAATGGAAAAGGATTGGTTTCCATAAAAAATATCTTTGAAAATTCATTAAAATGTGGAATAAAAAAGGATATGATGATAATTTTCTTTAGAACAATATTACCCAATTCAAAAGTAAAAGGTTCCCTAAAAATCTCCTTGAAACAAGATTAACCTATGGCTCCGAAACTGTTTAAATAAATCACTGTTTGAAAATAATTAACCCATGTAAATGAAATATCTTCCATTAAAATCCATTTGAAATATGAATATGTGGTGGATAATAAATAGATTCATAAACATAACTTTATCATAAAGAAAAAGCATCTGTAGTAACAATAATAATTGTATCCATGGATCGTATCCATAATAACACTTATATAACCTCAATGGGTTTCATCTTAGATGTAAAAATGTTTTGAAAGATCATATGGATAATTTCTGAAGGACAATACTTTTATTATAAAAACAATTTTGATAAATCAAGAAATTAATAATGTAATTTAAAAATCAATTTTCATTGAAAATACCCTTTAAATAATACAATTGAGTCTTTAAAAATCATTTAAATCTTTTCACAAAGAAAAGATACATCCCACATTAAAAAATAAATTAAAAACATATAAAAAATATCAGTTTCCATTTTCTTGATAATAAAATTGAAAAATTATAGAGGAATAATCAAAAAAATAATGTTTATATATTTTTACAATTATTTTCATTCTATGCACAAATAAACAAATAGTCTATTCATATTTTTTTAGATTGTTAAATGTTGAAATTTGGGAAAAATATGAAACTTTATTTCTAAAGAAATTTAAAAAAGTAAGAAATTGGACAAAATTCCATTAATAAATAATTTTATCAATTTTAAATACATTTTTGAATAATTTTTTAAAATTCATTATTTTTCAATAAAAATGGTTTTCAGATGAAGAGATGATTAAATATGATTTTTCATTAAAAAATCTATTGAACTCTTCCTATCAAAATGGACATAAAATTTTGGAAAAACATGTAATCATATTAAATATCCATATTAATAAAAATATTCATGAGTTTTATGAGATGGTTATGAAAATATTTCATCATTGGAGGCATAAATATTTACAATATTGATAAATTGTAAATGTGTCTCATAAATCCATTACAATTCTCGTAACATTTAATTGTATGCAATGCAAAAGAATAAAATTTAATGAAACTTAATATATCACTATAATATGTAAATTAAAGATATTTTGTTTCAAAGTGGGTTTCTATAAACCTTATAAAAGAAGATTGGTTATTAATAAAACATTTTTCTGAAAGAAATATAATTAAGAAAAAATGCCTTAAAATTTTAGTAATGTTTGAACTGATAAAAACTATGAAAAATAGATCCTAAAATCTATTTTTAAAATTAAAAATTATTGTAATGAGAATAAAAAAATTAATTCATGTGAAGATTATATATCACTTGAATGAAAGGTTGGCTGAATATGGAATGTGCCTAATATAATTAAAAATTGATAAGTTAATCCCTGATCTCGATTCTTGGTGTTACTTGTATGTCTATTTACTCATGTATTATATGAATAAGCAATTTCTTTATTTATTATGAAACTTTTCCATGATTAATAACTTTTACATAAATAGTTTATTCAATTTGGTTATAATTAAATTCAAATATAAAACTAGTGACGTCCCCATCGAGTTTTTTAAGGACATTAGTTTAATTATTTCAAAATATATTCAATGTATTGAATGTGGTCAGATAGGTCACTATTTCAAAATATCCATAATAATAATAATTAATAAATATCATATTTATTTAATGATTATTTATTAAAAACAAATCATGATAATTATTTTTGAAAAATTACTTACGTTGTGATCATGGATATGGTATGCATTACGTATGCATGAGTATCATTTTTTTAAATGGTAATATTTGAAATAATTTATGTAGTATATTATAATTATTTATTGTTCTAAGAATCATAAATTAGGTATTATTTGACTAAATATAGCAATATATATCACATCTTTTATATGGTAAAAAAATAAAATGGCTTTAAGGCAGTAGTAGTCACTACATATATGAACGACATTATCATTAATCATTATAAGAAAGAAAAATAAATATTATATGATAATCATAATAAATATTTCAGGAATAAAATTATTATCTCATTTATAACACAAATATTAATTAAATATATTATTTTTCCCTTCTATGTAAGGCATTATTCAAAAATTAACCACATTGCTTTGACAGGCGGTAGTCCACCATAGACAACAACGATGTTATTTTTTTCCTCCATGGAATGGAATTTAAGATGTTATATGTGATATAATAACAATAAATTATAAAATATTACAAATATATGATATATAATTTAAATACATAATTATATCAATCCAGTTGAGGAAATGATGAAAAATTAATGCTATCAGTTTGTGAGTCTCTAGTCCGTTGTACATAAAAATGATGATTGCATATTCCATTAGATGGAAGATGAGAAATATTTGGACTATGAGTTAAATTTAAAAATATATTAGTACATAGGATATACGATTTTTTCATATAATCATTTTGATAAATATTTTAAGGAGTCGGAATATGAAATAAAACACACAGTTAAGAATTTTACCTCTTCATGGACCACCTCTTTGAGATTATACGTAAGGTATTCTTAGAATATACTTATGAAAAAAAATCTGATAGGATAAGGATATTGATAATTAGTATTGATTTTTTATTTATTGGATGAAATGAATGTGTTTAATGGTTTAAGGAAAATGGGAATGGTTTTGGCCTTTTATACGTGATGTGACTCGCATAATTGTAATTTTTGACATGAAAAAGGAGTAACCACATTTATCTAATTAAAAAAATGGTAAAAATGGATTATTCAAGATAATTATAAATTATAAGTTATAAATATTAATATAAAATATATTATATACAATTTTTTAGGTAATCTATACACTTATGATTTTAGTTTAAACATAGGTATGCCTATTTTTTCATAAGTGTGGTAATTAATTTTTACTATTATAACTATTCATATATTATAAAATTATTTTGATCATAACAAAAAATTTAAATTGTTATGATTCATAATAATGAATATTTTTTACCATATTTAATTCATATAATTTTGATAATTAAATTAAAATAAAAAAATGCATATATGTCGAAAAGAGGGTTTTTAAGATGTGTATTTTTCATTGGAAAATATGATTTTATATCAACTATATGATTAAAAATAACTACTACAGGTGTATAAATTAATATATATTGATATATATTCTATGAATTTTATTTTAATTATTCTATAATAGGGGTTCTTTTAAATAATTACAATGGAGAAACATATTGTTCATTAAAAATGTTTGTAGAAAAATCTCATTTCTAAACACAAAGAAATATCTATACTAAATTACAATATGATGTAAATTAAAAATTAGTTTAGTAGAATTATTATTACTAAATAAAAAATTGATAATTAAAATCATACTAGAAAAATAATAAGAATTTTATGCTTCTTAATTTATTTAAAATAAATGAAATTTTTAGAAAAAATGGTATTTTTCAATATTCACCAAAAAATAAATATATTTCAAAATATAATTTTTTTTATATGATGATTTTAAAAATTAAAATTAATTAATATAATCTTTTTTTTCAATTTCCAAAAAAAATAATTCTAATATTTCTTTGTGAAAAAAACATAATTCAACTATTGATGATAATATATTATTTGTTAATAATATTACTTCACCAATAATTGATTGATTGTTTATATATCATTTAATAATAAATTACAATGAGTAGGAAAATGATAAATATATATATATATATATTGTATAACCTATTAAATACTATTTATACCCTATAATTTAACAATTATGTTATTATGGTTACACATAGGGTGAGTCATTTAAGATCCTTGTTTCATATCAAATAAGCTATTGAACATATTTTTCTTTTATAAAATCATAGGGTGTTACAGTTGAAAAATATAATTATGAAAATGGATAATGAAAAATTCACTTGAGAATATAAAATATGAAATATTAATGTCATTCCATAGCCATGTTTACAAATATGAGATCATTAGTTTGAAGTGAAAATTTAGACTTGGTGAAAAACCATAATGAACATATAATAATGGACAGTGACAAAGAAAATTGAGCAAAATAAAATGAATGATCATAATAATGTTAATGACCCTAATACTAAGTAACCATAACCCATTTTTTTTTAAAATACCGTTGACTCATAAAAGATCATTTTAATACTACGATAAATTATCATTCTTTATCTTAAGATCCTTTTCCAAGAGTTGAGGAATCACTATTTGATCAATACCAAGAACCTAGGGATATATAAATATCTACTATAGATAATTGCATCATATAATCACTTTCTACAAAAATATCACTTATCCCCAAAACTAAAAGTATTGATGATTAAATGTTCATTCTAGAGGCACTAAAATCGTTTTCTAACTAATCACATAATCCAGAAAAGTATAAAAATATATTTTTACTATCATCATAAATTCACTAAAACCAAATTGGATAGAAAATGGTCATATAATTATTAAATGAATAAACCATCATAGATTGAAATATGACATTAATATTTAAAGAATGACAAATAATATTTATATTTTAAATTATTTCATTTCATAAATATGTATCCATCAAATTTGACAACACATTCCAAAAAAGATGAATCATAAATATTTCAATTATTTGATCACATATTCATTCATGTTAATGTTAATTTGTATTTCTAAATAAATTAAATAACTATTAATAGATCAAAATAACATATATATACCATAATCATATATGATAATAATTTATATAAATAACCTGTATCACTATAAATTTATAACAAAATCCTAGTATCATAAAAATTTAACAAAATCATTAGATGTTTCATGGTTCATATAACAAAAACACCATTGATAAAAATATCTCTACACCATTATTATAATATCCTAATACTTAAATACATTCAGATAAATTATTGGTATAATATAGTTCATTCTATGGTCAATGAGATAAACTATAGAAGTTGGAATTGACCCAAATAATTTTCTCATCCCCCTAAATTTTTAAAATGAACAATACATGGATTTATCAGATGGAATTCATATATATTTATTGAATTCCTCATTTACCCTCTATAATTGATTTCTCTAATACCTTATTTTCACAACATAATAAATTTTCATATACCTTTTTAACTTTATCTAGGGTGATTATACCCATATTATTGACATGAATCATATTGATTCGTCTGTCCTATATATTCTCCCCCGATCGAGTTCTTCTCATGGATTTCATGATTTGTTTTATGAATAGGATTTTAATTATATATTGTGACGTATTGTTTTTTATAATTAACAAATAATTCACTTCATTAGTCCCCCCCAATTTGTTTTATAGAGTCACTACATAGTCCCTTAGATTCAGTGAAATCATTATCTCCCCTAGTTTAAACCATTAACTAAATCAAAAAAACTTGGTTGGAGAAACAATAATCACAATCATGGAATATATTTTATAGCATGTATAAATCATGAAAAATACCTTTTAATATACAAAACAGTAGGATTAAATGGTCTCATCCATGATAATTATTTATTCAACTACTTAATTATTGTTCACAATAATAATAATGTCAATTTACCCATGAATATCCCTTGAGAGTTTAAAACCAATTGCCTAGTAAGAGAATACTCACCATTAATAAGAATGATATTAGAGATATACTAAATTGATTATTTGTGGGGAATTTTCCAACAACTAAAAATTTACCAATACCATATCCACATGTATTATCATGACATGGATGTGTTTTTGGGATATCCAGATAATATATTCCTGACCAAATTAGAAGTATATTATCCAAAACATAGACTTATCCGCACTGTTTGTTACTAATATTATCTAATCATAATAGTAAAATGTAACTAGAGATTGATTTGATACCCATTATTATAAACTATGGATTCTACATCATACAAAACTTTTAACATTAACATCCATTAATTAAAACCCAAAATCATAGAGCCTTTTGCCTTTAAATAATTGGGTATATAAAATATAAAACAATACTAAATCAAAGAATAAATTTTTTACATTATTTAGTGAGATTTTAAACCCCATTGAGCTCCTAAAAATAGATAAGAAAACATGGGTAATACATAAAAAATGGGTGGTCTATAATTCCTAGGGTAGCAGTAAACATGGTAATAAATAAGAATATAATATCATTAAATATAATACTCATAAATAATCGCGTTATTGAATAAAATAAAGTGCATGTTATCATATAACGATTGAAATATAGGAAATTTATAGAAATATATTACAAGACATAAGACGTAGTTATGGATAACATCCAAGACAATGTCACATTGTGTGAAAGGTCACATAATATATTAGGTTTACTTAATAATCCCATTCAAAATGTGTCATTGGACCAATAATACTACACATATCATTACAATGAGGTCTAGGTTCACCCAATATAACTGGAACATGATTAAGTGTGAAAAAATTAAATAAATCATGATATATAAACATGTGAATTTCTTATGGAAGGAAATGAGTTTCATAATCATTCTCCATGTTATAAACAAAAGAGATTTCACAATGATGGGATTTGATAAATGAAAAATTAGAATGTATTCTCCCATAAAATTTGGGGATAATGATATATTTATTTATGTATGAGATAAATATATAAAATTTATATGTAATCTGTAACATAATTGGTCTGCATCATTGATAAATTCTCTTTAAAAGTTAGCATGAAACATTTTTTGTGAAAAATATATTCTTCACACTAAATTCAATACCCTAAAATAAAAAATAAAAAATTACAAGTATTGTTTCATGAAAATAAAATTAGAAACACGTAAATAGAGACTCAAATAATTAAGTTGTGATGAAAATGAAAAATTAATTACATTCATTATATGTTTAAAGAAAATTCCCCTTTAACGCATTTGTAAAAAAACAAAAAATACCATTTTTTAATGAAGAATGAAAAATCGATTTTAATCCATTTTGGTCGAAAAAAGAAAATCATGGCTAAAAATGTATATATAAAATCTTCTTTATATAGTAAAAATTTAATTTAATATATTATATGGAAAATATATACATGGATGAGAAAGGTTCGATATCTAAAAGATGATACAATATTGATATTACTTTCAAACGATTATCTTGATGTTCATTTATTTTATAAGGTAGGAAATATAAAAAAAATGTAATCCAAATTCGGGAACGAAGGATAATTAATGATATTTGATTCAATAAAATGATTGAATTTGATATACGAAAAATTAACCTTTTATATAAACAATAATGAAAAAAATAAATTTTTTTCATAATGCCATTACCACTTTGGTAACATTTAAATCAAATAAAGTTGGATGAATTAAAATGAATTGAAATATAAAATGCCATGAAATAGTATATATTCATGCTATAATATTTAATAGGTTTAGTACATAATCCATATAATGAACTTATGTGCATAACATTACAATATAAACTAATCTTGGGTAATTGAGACAAAATCTCTTAACTCGAGTTCGATTCATAACATATATACTCTATATTCTAGAATAATAAAATTAAATTATTAATTTACATACATATGAAAATATTTATGTTAATTTTTCATTTATTATATTTATTTTCATGATATAAAATTCTTAATCATTTCTGTTCACAAAAAGTGTTCTGATGATATTTAAATCATATGTACAAAATGACATTGGTAGAATATATAAAGTAAAAGTGGTAAATACTATAAAATCATAAGAACAAAAATCATTACATAAATATCATGGTAAATGATACATAATAAATTTAAATCCATTCATGAAATATAGTTATGAAAATTTAAGTATGTTACAATTATGGAGATGGTAGGCCGTATATACAGATGAGTAACATTCCAATTTTTCAACAATCAATATGGGATAAATATTGGTGTTAATTATTCATTAATAATCATAATGATATCATATATATAAAATTATTTATTTATATAAAATTATATATACATTTTATATGACAGAGTAATGATAATAAAATCACAACACTTTGTGGAGGTTGTTATTCACATGTAGGCATGTGCAATGTTATCATCATTCAATGAATACAAATATATGAAAACAGTTGATATATTTTGTTTATATAATTTTCAATATATAATGAATAATATATATATATATATATTTAAATTAATGTAGTAATATTTAATTTTGTTGACATGCATTGATGGAAAATGAATTTTATTGGATCATGAGGCCGTAGTCCTCCATACAACAAATACTATGGATTTGTTTCCCATTTTATGGAATTCGAGGTAGATATAAATTAATAAAATTACATAAAAAACATATTAATATATAGGAGACACATAGTTTATTATACTATAATGGTTCAATAATAATTTCTTGAGGTCGAATAAGAAATATAACCAAGTGATCGGTTATGAAAAAAACATATTCTTTTGGAATCCTCTTTCGATTTGTCGTAAAATCCATCCAATGACGGTTTTATAATAAAATAAAGGACATTAATATGTGGTAAAAGGATGTATGGAAGGTATTTTGGATGTTATAGTATAAATAAAAAGGACTTATTACTGTGAATAAACATGACTGTAGGATCCCTTTTATAAGGGACAAAGATTGACATTTTTGTATGTTCCCCAAAAATATTGAATAATGGGAAGTAAATATAAAACCAAGGTCCTACAAAAACCAAAATTGATGTATTTTAGGGGGAATAATACTAGTTAATTCCTCCATCATTAATAATTATTATTTATTTAAACATTTCATTCATCTTACCTTTGTGGTTAGTCACTTTACCGTTTTAGTTTTCACTATAGTGACTAGTTTTTATACCCAAATGAATTATCCTTCAAGACTAAAAATTTTATGATAATTATTAAATAATTTATACATAATTATTATAATATTAAATTCAATTTATAAAATAAAAATCCTATATGCATGTAAAGTTAATTTTAACACAATGTCATGTAACTTGAGAACCCTGTTTTTAATCTAAGCTACTCTAACAACATTTTTTACTTTATTAGGGTCTATATATTTACTATAAAAAATAAACTATTTTGTAACTGAAAAAAATATGTTTAATTTATACAAATAAAAATATCTTCGATGATGAATCGATTTAAAAAATCAACATTTAATAAAAAATATTTATAATAAATTTTCATTTATAGAAATTTTTACATAATAAATTTATGTATAATTTTAAAAAATCTTAAAAAATAGAGAATTTGAATCTCTAAAATTAAAACATTTATATATATTTTCATTTAACTAAAAAATTTATGGAACAAAATAAATAATTTAATTTTTATTAAATTTAATATTTTCAAACATTTTATTATATTTTACTTTTGAATAAACAATTATTGTAGTGATGTAGCGTAAGAATTTATGTTAATTATTTAATTTCCAATAATTATGACTAAATTTTGATGATAAAAAATAAATTATATTTTTAATTACTATTTATAACTGAATATTGGATATTTTTATCCATGCCAAAAAATATTACAGTTATTAAAAGCCAGAATGTGAAATTTTCGGATATTCTTTACCAAATGTTTCATATAGGTCAATGTTGTCACGAACCAAGCTGGGATACCATCTTACCCGACACCCAACCTAGTCCATAACATGGCCTGAAGGGCGTTCCTGGTCCCCATGGGCTGAAAACAAGTGTCGGACGTCAAAATAAAACAAGAGGGAATGATTTATCCCAATAATAATAGGATCAAAAAATACAACATTGAATGCACATCAGAGCTAACCAAAACTAAATATTAATAAAATAAAAATCTGGTTCAATACAAATAAAACTAAATGAAACTAACTCTGAAAGAACTAGAATATACAACAAAATAAAACAAACAGCTACTAGAATGATCTCCATGTGACCTCTTGGTCACCTTCAACCATAAGACCACCAAACTCGAAGAGATACTCGAACTAGAAAAATTTGAACAAAATTTTAACCAGCATAACAGTTAAAGTCTACCGACACCGAATGGTACAAGTAATGTGTGATCTAGACAGCTCGGTCGGAAATCACCAAAGATTCCATGTGTTTACTTTCCCATAACAATCCATTAATAATAGTGTGAAAATAAGGCTATAAAAATAGGTTTTCTTTCTTTTTAGAAATAAAAAAATTTCATTCCCTTTTTCCAGACTATGCACACCATGTTTCCACATTCAAAATAGACTTTTCATTTTAAATGAAAAACAAATCAACTACACCAGGTCTATGCTCAGAATAAATAAACTGAACAAACAAACATTCAATGTAGTATAAAGTAAAAAATAAATATAGATAACAACCATGGGTGATCCTAAACATCCCTAGAAGACCCCTGAACATACTCGGTTTGGAACCACCTATCGGCGTATGGTGAAGTTCCTATGTCTATAACCAGATGGCCGCCCTAACTGACCAATCCAGTGGCAATGCCTGCCTGGCTAAGAGAAAAATCCAGGGGGTTCTACCCCGACTAATCGGGGTTGGTCAGCAACCATCACTCGATCTCTAAAAGACTCCCAAGAACCCATGATGGTTACAATAGTACTTTGTATGTAGGAAGTCCCTCACACACATGAGTCATCTCACCACACTTTCCTTCCCCAAACACAGACTCTTCCATTGCATTCATCCATAAAGGTTTATCCTAGACAGGAGCACCCCTAATACACATTCAATCATTTCACAATAACAAAATGCCAATCGGGTCATCACACCACATAAGCATTCAAACAATATTTTAAACCACCTTAAGTTTCAAATAGAGTATTCACACTTTCAGAATCATATTCTTTTCAAAAAATGCCACCAAACATGACCCCTTAGACATACCCTGCCACATAGGCTTTCATGTTTACACACCCAAACACATTTACCAAAATAGTTCCAAGTCATTTCTAAAACCATTTCCATGTATACAAAGAAAAATGGTCCATTAAACCATTTGAGATAAATCGTGTCCCAAAATTCCCCACACTTGGAATTTATAAAAACAAAAAATCTATTTAGATCCACATTAAATTCCAATACACTTTTTAGAAATCAAGATCTATTTTAGATGGATTATAATGGGAGAGAGAGGAGAAAAGATTTGATAAATCAGGGTTCATGTGTAAAATCCTTTTTAATTTCCATTTTCACTTGAATGCCCACCCATGTGTGCACCTAGTGCACCCATGGATGTGCAAACATCCAATGAATCCCTTTGACGATCCATAAGAGTACACAAAATCATTTTTCTAGAAATATGACATCCCTTTAATCCAACACAATTGCAACATCTCTCATAAACATTTCAAAAACCCGAAGAACTTTTCCAAAAAAATTCACCATAAATAATCAAGCCATAAATAGGCTCCCAAATCACCTTTAATTCTCAAATTCATATTTCAACCAATAAAATATATAAATCCATGTCCAAACAGTACAACATGGGCTCAATTTTCTTTTTATAAAACAAATGGCATTTTACCAAACACTTCTAGGGCACCAACACATAGACATAATCAACGAATCCTTTTGAAATCTATTTTTAACAATTGTAAACATCATATAAACACCACAATAAGTTAACTATAATACATATATAGGTGTAAATCATGTTTAAAAATTATTCCAATGTGTTTAATCATCAATGGTTTTCAATGGAAAGGAAAATCATGGAAACATCATCCTCAACGATGTGTGAATGTGATAAAACTTCAATGGAGGAGAGATCTAAGACCCACATACCTACCACACACCATATCCACAAGAAAAAAGAACCAAACATAAACCCTAGACATTAGGGTTCAGTAATGAATGGAAATCCCCAATGAAAACCCTAGATCAAAGAGGGGAAGAGAAGGAGAGATGATTTGATGAAGGAAACATGAAGAATCACCCACCTTTCTTGATAAATGTCCCCAAAATTACCCAAAATCGAAGGAGGAATGAGAAGGAGGCTCCAATGGTCGATTCCCAATAGGGAGGGATTCATTTTCGTGGTGGAATCACCCAAGTAGGATCTCCGTGTAAAAGTTTATAAATCCCACAAGTGGATGCATGGTTTTGTTGCACGGTTTGCCAAACCATGTGCAAACTATGCAAGGGATACTAGAAAACTCCTACAACTTCACTTTGGTAGGTTGCACGGTTTGGGAAGGCCATGAACAAACAGTTCAACCCCAAAAATTGTCCAAAAACCAAAACATTACACACCAAACACTAGGGAAGTTCACCCATTGATCCTTGGATGTGTTAAACACAATAAAAAGACACTGATGACATCATAAACTATCCAACATTCTATTTTCATCCCACAAAATTATTAATAACCATGAATAGGTTTAGAAGAAAAAAAATACCACAAAACTCAAGGACTTTTGATGGACACCCAAGCGGAACCTCAACCAAAAGTTCCATCATCGAGAAATAAATAAAAGGAAGGAGTATCCGAGGTCGGGGTGCGACAATTCTCTCCACCACAGACACTTTCTGCCCTCCAGAATGTCACCTAGACAATAGATAACTAAAAATAAAATCCATTCCCAATAAATAAAAAGAGAGCATGTACCACAGGGTGACTATTAACTCTAAAAGTCACACTTGACTGATGAAGAAGAAACCACAAAACATCAATGAGAATGAGGGGAGAACATTAGAGGGTTCTCCCCACCACAAGAACTCAACTAATACGAACAACATTTGAACCCCAAAAAACATCCTCCCTAAAACCTAGATGAGAGGATTCGGTATTTTATAATTTTGGACAGCTTTCATGGTTTGGATGCAAAATTTTCCAAATCGTGCATTAATCGTGTGTGAGATAATGGATGAATGGGTCACCCTACATGGTTTCAAAACCATGTTCCCACCGTGTGAACACCTATGCTTAAAAATGACACAAATCCATGCGGTTATTAGACATATCGCATGGTCATGTGCTGTGTGTGCAGTTGGTTCTATCCACCTGGCTGGGGCCACGTGATTTTAATTAGCCGGGCGGTAACCGTGCTCCACATGTAAAAATCTCAAAAAACACCAGAAACCAAAAACCTTGATAGAGGTGAAACATGAACCTCGACATCTAAGTTGGATAATACCACCACTAAAATAGGGAACCTCCCAAACAAACCGAACCCACAATAAAACAATTATAAAAAACTCAAGAATCTCTAAACGATCATTGCTGAATGTCAAAACCACAACCTACCAACACAAAGTCAAGACAAAATCAATGGAGAATGAAAATTTTCAAGGTTCACATTCAGATGGACTCAATTATTTGTGTTACAAGGGATCTAGTTCATTTCACTAATACAACAAAAGGTTAACTTACAAAATCAAGGAAACAAGAACAAGGAGATGTTAATCATTTCCATCCCAACACAAAAAAACCCGGTTGGGTTTCACACCCCCCTGTCACTTCTGACTGTGCGTAAGCTTCACCCCAAGACCTGTGGTTGGGGCTCTGATGGCTGAACCATCTCATGCATCACATTCAGGTAACACATCCTCTGATCAGGACTTCCTTTTTAGACAACAACCCCTACAGAACTTATTCAAATGACCACAATGGCCACAGCAGACACATGTCTTCGGAGGAATACAACAGGATTGCTTTGAGTGACCAAATCGGCCACACTGGAAACATACAAGAATACAGTCCGAAGAACTGGAATCCAGAGCCAACAAATAATTTTTTTTACAAACCAGTTCCCCCTAGCACACCCTACTCGCCTGATGTGGAAGATTCATGAGAACCACCAACCATTGGTTGCACCCCAAAAACTAGCTCATCCATGAATGCCTCATCCACCAACCTCTCAAAATAGGTTTCACTGAATGAGATCAATTTCTCTGTAATTTCAGGACGAAGACCCCAGACAAAGAGAGGGGTCTTCATCAGATCCTCTGATGCTACTTCCAAAGAGAATTGAACCAGCTCTCTGAAATTTTCAACATATGACATTACTGATCACTGGCCCTACCAAAAATCCAATAGCTCGAACACCTTCCTATACTACCCCACCCCTGGTATGAACTATTGGGTGAAAGTGGCCATAAAGACCTCCACAGAAATCTAACCATCCGTCAATGATGGGGAATCCGACCCCCACTGGTCCATGGATGGACCTTCAAACAACATTTGAAATGCAGAGACTCTAATAGCATCAGAAGTTCCCAATGACATAAAGTCATGCTCGACTTCCTCAAGCCACTCCACAGCCTCAATATAACCTTGATCACTATAGAAAACAAGAAAAAATTTGAAGGATAAGGAACCAGGAATGACTCATTAGGAACTTTGGAAACCTTTCTGGGTGCCATTTTCTGAAAAACATGAAAAACAAAGACTAAATCAAACATCAAAATAAAGCACAAAAAAAGAGGAACAACTCAATCCAAAACCAATTGGCTTAGAATACAAGTAAAAACAAACACCACCATAATATCCTTTTTCAAAAACCATCAGTTTCCTTTTGAAATTCAAAAATTCCTTCTTCCAAGGCTAATTGCAAAGTACTAATAACCTATTTTACATGATTTTTTTTCCAAAATAATTTTCTCATTCAAATCCACCATAGGAAATCCATTCTTGTATTTTGATTCTAAAACCCAACCCATTGTATCCTATAAAGTGTTATATGTGTGTTTGTCCATTCCCATCCTCACGTGCCAACACACACATCTCACACAAACACACACACACACACATGTTAACATCCATAAGAACTACTAAGTGCTACATTCCACTAGTATTCTCAAACCCAAAACACCCTCAATGTTTGAAAACCCACTTTACCAAATTAAACCATTTCATGGAAAACACTATCGTCTTTAAATCCATTTTCATTTCAAACCCCACTTTAATTTTCAACACACACTTACACCTAATGTAACCAAAATGAAACCTAAACAGCAATGGACCACCAGAATGAGGGACTAGTGCCTATGCCTAGCCTATAAACATGGTGCTGTGCCATACCCCAGGTAAGGCATAACACTAGGAGGTCCTTAAACCAGGCACTTGGACTTCACATGGGTCACCAACACATGTAAGGCCACAACATAACCCGACTCACCTCCATTTTCATCCCTCAATTACAAAACTACACAAGACCTAAGACTCAATATTGTACTACCCCTAGTGAATAGAGGTTTAAAATGAGGAAGGGTTCATGAAGCCCTCCCCACACCTACCTCCCAAGTCTCGAAAACCCTATTCTCCATATACCGGACATCCCATATATCAAGAACCTCCTCTGATACCATTTTTTCATGAACCAAACCGGGATGTCATCTGACCCGACACCCAACCCGGTCCATGACATGTCTCAAAGGGCATTCCCGATCCCCACAGGATGGAAATAAGTGTAGGGCATCAAAATAAAACAAGAGGGAATGATTTAACCCAATAATAATAGGATCAAAAAATAAAACATCGAAAACGTAGCAGAGATAACCACAACTAAATATCAATAAAATAACAATCTGGTCCAATATGAATACAACTAAATAAACTAATAGTGATAGAACCATAATATACAACAAAATGAAATAACCAGATACTAGAATGATTTCCATGTGACCTATTGGTCACCTCCAACCATAAGACCCCCACGCTCCAAGAGATACTCAAACTAGAAACACCTTAACAAAATCTGAACCTGCAAAATAGTTCATGTATACCGACACCGAATGGTAAAAGTAGGGTGTGATCTAGACAACTTAGTAGGCAATCAACAAAGATTCTATGTGTTTCCTTTCCCAAAATAATCCACTAACACTAGTTTGAAATTAAGGATATAAAAATAGGATTTATTTATTTTTAGAAATATAAAATTTTCATTCCCTTTTTCCAAACGATGCACACCATGTTTCCACATTCAAAATAGACTTTTCATTTTAAATAAAAAAACCAAATCAACAACACCAGGTATTTGATGAAAATAAATAAACTGAACAAAGTAACATTAAATGTAGAAAAAATTAAACCAAAAATACAGATAGTAACAATGGGTGATCCTAAACATCTCTAGAATACCCCTGGATGAACTTGGTTTGGAACCACCTGTCGGTGTGTGGTGAAGCTCCAAAGTCTATAACCAGGTGGCCACCCTATCTGACCAATCCAGTGGAAAAGCCGTCAAGGCCTAACGACAAATCATAGGGGTACCAACCTGTCTAATCGGGGGTTGTCAGCAATTATCACTCGATCTCTAAAAGACGCCCAAGATCCCATGGTGGTTACAATAATACATTGTAAGTATGATGGCCCTCACACACGTGAGTCATCTCTCCACACTTTCTTTCCCCAAACATGGACTATTCTAGTGTGTTCACCAATAAAGGGTTACCCTAGACAAGAGTTCATACAAATACACATTCAATCATTTCACATTAACAAAGTGCCAATCTAGACATAACACCACATAAGCATTCAAACCATATTTTAGAACACCGTAAGTTTCAAACCAGGAATTCACACTTTATGAATCACATTATTTTCAATAATCACCCCCATAATCACCCCATTCAAGTACAACGCCACATGGGATTTCATGTTTAAACACCCAAACACATATACCCAAATAGTTCCAAGTCATTTCTGAAACCATTTCCATGTATACAAAGACAAACGGTCCATTAAACCATTTGAAACCAATCATGTCCCAAAATTCCCCACGGTTCAAATTTATACAAAAAAAATCTATTTAATGCCAAATTAAATACCAATACACGTTTTAGAAATCAATATCCATTTTATAAGGATGATTATGGGAGAGAGAAGATAAAATATTTGATAAATCAAGGTTTAAGTGTAACATCATTTTTAACTGTCATATTCACTTGAATTCCCTCCCATGTGTGCACCTAGTGCACCCATGGATGTGCGAACATCCAATCAATCCCTATGAAGATCCATAAGAGTTCCCAAAAACCTTTTTCCAGAAATACCACATCCCTTTAAACCCACATAATTGAAAAATATCTCATAAACATTTCAAAAACCCGAAGGACTTTTCCAAAACATTTCACCATAAACAATCAATCCATAAATAGGCACCAAAATCACCTTAAATTCTCCAATTAATGTTTCAACCAATAAAATATATAAAACTAAGTCCGAACAATACAACATTGGATCAATTTCCTTTTTTTTAAACCAAAGGCAATTTATCAAACCCTTCCAAGGAACCAACACATAAAAATAATTTTAATCCTTTTAAAATACATTTTTATCAATTATACCCAACATATAAACACCACAATAAGTTAACTATAATACTTATGTAGGTGTGAATCATGTTTAAAAATTAATCCAATGTGTTAAAGAATTAATGGTTAGTAATGGAACGGAAAATCAGGGAAAAAACTACATCAACGGTGTGTGAATGCGATAAAACATCAAGGGAGGAGAGATATAAGCCCTAGAGACCATCCACACACCCTAGACACAAGAAAAACGAACCAAACATAAACCACAGACATTTGGGTTCGGCCATGGAAGAAAATACCCAAGAAAAACCATATAACAAATGGGGGAATAGAAGGAGATAAGATTTGATGAAGGAAACATGAAGAATCACCTCCTTTATTGATAAATCGCTCCCAAATCACCCTAAATAGAAGAAGAATTAGATGGAGGCTTCTCTAGTCGATTCTCAACATAGAGGGATTCATTTTGGAGGAGAAATAACTCAAATCAAAGCTCCACATAAAAAGTTAAAATTCCTGCAAGTGGCTGTACGGTTTTTCAAACCATGCACAAACCATGTGAGGGCTACTGTAAAACTCTTGCAACTTTGCATGGTTAGGATGCATGGTTTGGGAAGGCCATGCTCAAATAGTGAAACCCCAAAATTTGGCCAAAAAACCCCCAAATTACACCCCAAACACTAGGGAAGTTCACCCAATGATCCTTGAATGTTTTAAACACAATATAGAGACAACAACAACATCATAAACTCTCCAACATGGCACTTTCATCCCAAAAATTCTCAATAACAAAGAATAGGTTTAGAAGAAAACGAATACGACAAAAACGCAAGGAATTTTTTTGGACACCCAAGTTGAATATCAACCAAAAGTTCCAATGTCGAGAACTAAATAAAAGGAAGGAGTATCTGAGGATAGAGTGTAACAAATATTGTGTCAAAAACATTCCATATGACATTTCCACTCCATTATGTTTTTAAAATCCCAAATACATTTTCTAAAGGAAAATTATCTTTCTTTGTAAAATTTTCTCTTAAGGAGTTCTTTCTCTATGAATTTATTTGACTTTACATACAGTTTACAATGCCTTAACTAATGTTTTTCTAACTAAATATGGCCATATTTAAATAAATCAAAAAAATCATATCCTTATCTATAACTCAGAACCTTTAATTTAATGAGAATCTGATATATCTAGAATTCAGAATCCTATTTTTAAAGAATTGAGAATTTGGTTTCTCTAGAATTATGAATCCAATTTTTCTTCAATTGGAAATCTGATTCTATGAAAACCAAACGTCAATTCTCCCAGAAATCAGAATCTGATTCTATCAGAATGTTTTCTCTGATTCTCACTAAAATTAGACATTGATTCTTCATGAAATCAGACTCTGATTCCCTCATAAATAAGACTATGATTCTCTCAAAAATAAGACTCTGAATTTAAAAAAAAAATAGATTATGATTATCTATTTTTTAATCATATTGTCAATTTGGTTAAAATCCTAATTACACTATATTAAGAATCCAATCTAATGATTATATTACAGTTATCTCATTTTCTTAATTTAGTGTTTCATTTTATAATATCATAAATATGATTATGTTTTTTATGTTTGGTAATGTTCCTCATAGTTATATATATAAAATGATGTCCTCCAATATATTTTAACTTTTCCATTTTATGATTTCCACATGTAAAGGTCCCTCAGAAATTTACAAAAATATATTATTATTGGATATTGATTTTCACCCATGGAGATTTCTCATATAAATACCTATCAATTTGAACGATTTGGTATCTACTGTAATCCTAGACATTCTGATACTCTATTAGAGTTTTGCTAAAATCTGCCTTGATCGAATGCTAGGAAAAACTTGTTCAACCTACATAGTTAGAATTTGATTATTGTTTTTTTCAATTGAGAGAATCTGAGGATATGAATATAGAGTTTTCGATTTCCTACATAATCATGGGATATCGGGGATAACATGACATATAATCATCTTTATCCATGTTTTTTAGATACCCTTGTCATTGGGTTGAAAGATTTATTATATTTTTACTTAATTTTTGTTTTTTCAATTTTTATTTCTTTTACATTTTCTTATAGTTAAAAAGTGTAACATTTTTATTATTTCATATAATATTAAAATATGTCAAATATTAGATTCTATACACTTTAAGATATAATATTTCATTATGTAAAAAATTTTGTGCTTCAATATAGGATCCATATTATCAGATCCTAAACAAGTTAGTTTCATTCTTAATAACTAAAAAGGATTCTGAATTCATATTTTTTAACTTTCTTAATCATGGATTTTATCAAGGAAAAAATCAAACGTTTTTAAACAAAAAATCCACCCATCTTTTAATTTAGAAATATGCATCATAATTTCTATCCTAGAATTGGTATTGGAGAAGGTCTCTGAAATAATTTTACATGAATATAATTTTTATTGATCCACTTTTTCATGTTTTTTTCTAAAATTTTTTCCTTAAAAAATATCTTTTATAATATTTTTCTACTAACCATTTTTTTGGAAATGATTGTTTTTATGAATGACAAGAATGAACGCTGGGTCAATAGACAATTTAAATCCTTTCGGACCCATAATTTTTTATGGAAATGGATATGAATTCTGGTGCCATAGGATGAATAATTTTATTATAATTACCATTGTGGATGATTTTTTTAGGAAAACTAGATATTACAATATTCCAAAAAATAGAAATTAAATAATTAACCAATCAAGAAAAGCATGAGTACCATATTAACATTAATGTAAATAATACATTATTATATTCTATAAACATGAACATTTATATCTATATTTCATTACGTGATACTGCTTATTATATCTAGAAGAAATTATAATTTACACATTTTAGAACATCCATGGAAATTGAAACAAGAAGAAATTTTATAGCTGCTGAATACCATGGTTTTATGTTTCCTTAGTTTGAACTTGTATGCAATGTTCAACAATGGTTTATGACATTCATAAAAAGTCTTCAGTCTATGGGTGAGAATGGATTTTATTATGATATTTCTATGGATAATATAATATATATTATGCCCATTGAGAGGGAATCTAAAAGAACATTGACTGATGAGAATAGGAAATTTTCAAAAATCACACTTGATGAGTTATTTGGGACTCATCTACATCATGAAACTAGAAATAAGAGAGATTCATATATCTATAAGAAAAAGAATGATAATTAAAGTTTTTATTTCAATAATACTTTAATTCATATGAATGATAAGTCTCCCTAAAGATTTACTGGTTAAAAAGTCATGAAATATATAGTTATATCTGAATCAATTGATAGTGATCATTCAGAGAATGAACTTCCCAATCTTGCTCAAATAATGAAAATGATATTAGGAATGAAATATTTCAAATAAAGGTACAAGAAGGCAGATAGAAAGGATAATAATGCTTCAGAAGTGACTTGTTATGAACCAAAAATGGGTGGCAATATCAGACAATACTGTCCAATGCTTAAAAGGAACAAATAAAAGGATATGAATTCAGAAAGAAACAAGAATAAATACTAAAAGTCTATAACTATGATATTAATGAAATTTAATGTCACAAGGAGTGCATGTAGTGGTAACACTTCTGATGAATCTGTAGATATTTAATGTTCTAAACAGATAAATATTGGTCTTATAGACAGAATTCCTACTAAAAATCATTCTCTTGTGGATAAGGTTATCACTAATGAATTTTTAACCAACATTTCAATATGTTCTAATTATCCTAATGAATAATAATATGAGTTTTTAGATTAAGAATCTTCCACATCATATGTTAATACATTACCTTGTATTGAATATGTATCTAGGTTTTCCATGTTACTTGAGAATTAAAATTTTATGATCAATTAGATAATCTTTAAGGAAAACTATAGAATAACTATTTTAACTAAAGAATTATCAAATATTTCAAAATATTTTGATATGTAAACTGATTATTTTTAAAATGTTTCCAAAAACTATAATGACAAAAATTCTGTAATTTAACACCCCAATATTTCATAGTACGTTATCTCATTAAAGTAATTCAGTATCTTGCACCATATGCAACACCTAGTTGTAATGCACCACAACATACGAAACTAGCCATTCAAAAAGAGGTTATGAATATTATTAATTTAATTTTGAATCAAATATACTCTATATAATTTTGACACCCATATTATGTGTTTACTAGACATAATATGAGAACATATTCATTTTTTCAGATAAAAGAAGTATTTAAAAAAATTCATATTTTACCAGCATTTAGTGGAGATACATTTTTTTAAAAAATATTTTTCACTTTTATATATCCAATTTATTGAAATTAAATTCATTATTATAATTGGGGTATAAAATTTAAATCGGATAAATTTTTGGTACTTTTCTGATAACACTCATAATTTGATGAATAATGAAAAATACTTAATTTTTATTGAAATAAACATTTTTAATCGAAGTAATTTATAGTGATAAATTAATAATTTGAATGGTTTTTAAGTATAATTAGATTATATTTTTATTATTTAATACAATGTAGGTCATTAGAAGTAATTTAACATTTAAATTTGACATAATCTCATGTCAATCATTTGATAGGTTTTACTTTTTAAAAACGAGCTTTTTGGTTTTGATAATGGGAATTAAATTTAAATTAATTAATTCAACTTTTATATTTTGAATTTGGTAAAATTAAATTAATTTTTTAATTTGGAATATCAAAATTATCTTAGGTGGAATTTTTGGTATTTTTCTTAAAACATCAAATTTTTAATGAATAGTGAAAAACATTGTGTTATTGTTTAAAACTGACTTTTTATTTAAATAATTATTTATTTATATATAAATTTACATTAATTCAAAATAGATATATAGTACCTATATATGTTCAATGTAATTAATGGGACTCAATTTATAATCAAATTGGATGTATAAATATTTATTGAAATTTTTAGGAGCATTTGCAAATTTTCATAAAAATTATTTTTACCACTTCTGTGATTTGAATTTTAAAAATTTGAGACATATGGTTGACATTAGTATGTAAAATGTATTTCAATATGATGAAAATATTTTTTTTCTGAATAGTAATTTTTGACTTCTATTTACCACAGTTCAAATAAAATTGGGTAATTAAGGGTAAAAATGATATTATAATTACCCTAAAAATGTCCTCATTCTATTGGATCACTGTAATTATACCAAATAAACCATATGAATAAAATATGATCCACTTTTGTCCACTTGGATTAGATTATTACATTTATTATTATTTTATTTAATGAAGAGTTAAAATTGGTAAATTCAATGTTTATTCACTAAACCATTTTTAATATGGGGTTATAAATAATATAAATTCAATAATAAATATTTATTAGAAAGATAAAAATATATCATACGTAATTGAATTATATATATAATTTCAAGTGAGTAAATAATTATATTTATTTATGACACAATGATGATGCAAAAATTACCTTCTTAATGAAATATTAAAATAATTTATATTATAAATATTACAATAAATAGATTTTAAAAGTTTTGATGCCATCCAAGAATTTTCAAGGTTAATATGCCATGTTAGGATTGATTTTAATTTTTTTATGTGATAATGTTGTTATGAATTTCATAAAAACAAAATAACAAATAGTGTCTAAATTGACAGAAATTATGTTTTAAATCAAATACTATAATATTTGTAGATATAATATTCATAAAAATCTACAGTTATGCCAAAGGGCATAAATAATTATATATATATCATTAACTCACCAATATTGTTATTCTTGGAATTTTATAGTAAGTTTATTAACCATATAGTGTATGAATAAAAGAAGTCATGGTAGAAGTTAAACTATTTAACTAAGAGTTAAATCTAAATGATAAGGTTACAATGGTAACCTACACTTGTCTAAAACCTATTGGTAGAGGGGATTTCGACCCATAACCACCAAAGGCTCAAAATAAATTCATCTAGAGCCATTAAAAACCGATTATTATTGTATAATAAATTAATATTTTAATATTTTCCTAAAGTGACACTCACCCCTCTTATAAATGATCACTTTCCCATCTCTCAAAATCACACCTCCAATGCCATTTGGCTCAGAAAAACCCTACCTAAATACACCCCCACTTCCCACACATAAACCTAGAGTCCTTACATTGACAAAAAATCCAACATAAGGATCCCTTTTGGTCAACTCAAAAGGAAACACCCGAAGAAGAGGTAATAATTTCACCACCATCTTTCAAGTTCTTTTCTTCTTCCACTTCCCCCTTCATTGTAGTTTCCATATGAAAATAATAACCCATGTACCTCATAAATACTGTGATGTTAATATAAATATTGTGCAACCATATTCTTTATTCTATCCATCATATAAATGAAAAAGTTATCATACGTGCATACGTACGGCTTACCGTCTCCATGTTGTGGTAAAGTTTGTTATTTAAACACTTCATTATTTTGATGGCTATAATAATGCGTTTAACTGATGTAAATAGAAAACACAACATGTTAAATATTCTTTATATATGATATACCATCCAATTACAAATTTTTTCACCATTAATATAAAGATTTTGTCTCTCATGCGTACGTATGGATTACCGTCTCCACGACGTGATGATATTCCTTCCCACGTTCACCATTCAACAATGATTATGAATATATATATCATTAATAAGTATGTAATATATGAAATAACGATGTTATTAGAGATATATATATATATATGTATGTATGTACTTATAGAAATCTTATTCACTTACTTCCGTTCAATGCGATATGAAAACAGAAACAGTGTTTATGCGTATGTACGGCCTACCGTCTCCATAAACAGTGCCTTCCATTTCATATATCTACCTATAATAAATATTTATATTCTAAATATACATGATATATAAATCAAGGATTATATTCTAGAAGTATTTAAATCATGACTTAAATGATACCATCTATAATAACAAGTTAAAACACATACGATAAAGAAAGAAATTATTAACAAAAATGTTAATTTAACATGGAAATCATTATTAAATGTGTAATATCATGTCTTAAATTAATCATGTATGATATAATAAATTTTATTATGGTTCTGATATAATTTAATGATATACTATGGTCATTATATAGGAGGTCAAACGTACCCTCGACCAACAGAAAGTGCATGGTAAGGGTTAATTCCTCAATCTCATTATCATTCGAGATTGTTTATGGGTAAGTTTTTACTAGGACATATTTATTATCTACGTCCATGTTTCGTAAAATTGTTTTCAAATAGATTCTTTTTAATGGAATATTTTATTAAAACAAAAATTTAAATGTTTTAAATATTTATTCTTATAAATCATTCTCATTAATGTCCATGTTTTCATTAAGATTTTTTAAAGATTTATAAATATGGAACTGAATGTTTTTAAAATGTTAATTCCATTCAAAAGTTTGAAAGTGGTATGGGACACATTGATTCAAAAATTTCTTTAAATTTATTCCTTTCTAAATTGTGTGACTTTTAAATGTTTTCATGAAAAAGGTATATTTCTCTCAAAGAGTATTACGAATCTTTTTCATCTATGTCGACATGCATTGATGGATTTTAAACTTTTTGGAAGTTGATTGATTTTGATAGGAATATTCCATATTGTATTTAAGTTTATGTGATAAGTTTGACATTGGATGTGTTATTTTTATACCATTCAGGTTTTAGGGATAAGTTATTGACATTTCGTATTCTGATTTTCATAAGGATCTTTATGTTATGTTTCAAAAAATTTATATGTGGAATGTATAGGACATTGTAAGTGATGGGTGGAGCCTAATATAGCTCCTCGATGCATTAGTAGGTCTCATGAGACAATTAGACATGGAATTGGCTGAGGCCATTCCGAATTTGATATATGGTTTTGGCCGAGGCTTTAATCATTTTTAGATGTCTTGGCCATGGCCTTGAAAAAATGTTTCAGAATGTCTTGCATTATACATTCCCTCAATATGAAAATAATATTGATGGTTTAGGTGGTTATACGACTAGTGGGATAATCAAGATTATGTTTTTTATTGAAATATTTACTCATCTCATATTTCTGGCATAAAGTGTTCTGATTATTATTTGTAAAGTCATGTGTTTTCAATTATTCACCAACCCTATTATTTATGATATCTTCTGCTAAAATTTTCACCCTTACTGAGCATCTGATCTCTCCCCTTTCTTATGTTTTTTCCAGGATTTCAAAGAAGTGTATTATGATTGATATTTATGGTTAAGCTAAAAGGGAATAATGGAATCCACATAGATCTATCGATTTTGTATTTTATATTTGAAATTTTAATGTGATGTTGAAACAGGTAATCTATTTTACAATAATGCTAAACTAATCCTCCCTTTAGTACTTGATTCCTTGTAATAATGTAATGTTATGTATTAAATAACCAACTATCGGTAACTGTGGTTGGGGTGTTACATGAAAAGGATAAACTTTTTAAGGATCATGAAAATTTAAATTCCAAGAATAATATTTTAGAGACAAATACAAATTCTAAGACTAATCACATTAAGGATAAGAATTTAGTAATCAGAATAAATATGAAATATTTTATTTAATGAATTTTTTTCCAAACATTACTCATGGAAATGAATTTTATGATAAATTTTATTCACAACATCATCTTCTAAGGAATAGTACTTGATTTGGTTATTCTCATTCAAAAATATTTATTGGTCACAACTATTTTTTACTCTAAAGAGGTCCTTTTTTCACTAATTTCCAATGTGGTGGACATGGGGAGAAATGATTCTCATTGAATAAAACCCAATCAAAATGTTTTCACAATGCCCATTTTTTAATAAAAATATGGATACCTAATATTTTTTTTCTAACATTTTGGGATCTTGGAAAGATTGGATTTCAAAATATTGACAGTTTTATTTTTAGGAAAATAATGTAACTACCAATAATAATACAATGTACAAGGATAGTAGATGTAACCATCACATGATTGGTAAGAAAATAATTCTCTTAAAAAGATTATTTTGAAGAAAGGTGGAAACGTAACTTTTAGAGATAATGCTCAAGGACAAATTGGTTGTATAGGTAATATTTTTCTTCTTGGAAAAGCTATAATTTCAAATGTTTTATTTATTAATGGTCTTATGAACAAATTTATATGCATAATACAATTATGTGATGAAGTTTACCATGTTAATAATAGGAATGATAAATTCCTAGTTTATAATTCCATGGAAGAGTTTTGTCTCCCATCTCATACACATGAGAATGTTTATACACTAAACTTATAAGACCTTAGGACCCAAGACATACCATTCCCAAGTGAAATAGAAGACCAATATTGGTTATGGAATAGAAAACAAAGAAACTGCAACCTTAGGAACATTTGAAAAATATCAATGAAAAGACTTGTTAATGATCTACCTGATCTTTGATTTGATTCATACAAAGTCGGTGATCCTTTTCCATATGGAAAGAAACCTATGTCAATAATTAAATAAATTACTAATGTCTCAAAATCAAATAAATTATAGCTAGTGATTATGGATATTTTTTTCCTAACATAAATAGGAAGTATTGAAGGAAAATACTATGTATTTGTTTTAGTTAATGATTACATTACATTTACATGGGTTAATTTTCTAGGAAATAATTCAAATACCTTTTTTTATTTTAAATCATTTTTATCCTATGTTAAAAATATGAAAAACTATCTATTGAAAATTATTCGTAGAGATCATGGGTGAGATTATGAAAATTAAGAATTTGAAACCTTTTTTAGTTTGAAAAAAATTACTCATTACATCTCAGCACCATGAAATCCCAAAAAATTGTTTTTTTTAAGTGAAACAATTTTCATTATGAGATAATAATAACCATGATTAGGGAACAATATATTTCTAAACATAGATGGGATGAAGCTATTAGTACTACTTTCTCTATAATAAATCGATTCGTAATAATGCTATTTCTTAATAAAACACATTATGAGTAATGGAATGGTTTAAAACCTAAAGTTTCATACCACAACATATTTGGATGAATAGTCTTCATCTTAAATACTAAAGATAGATTACATAAATTCTCTCCCAAATATAATGAAGTAATTTTTATAGGCTATTCCAATACTTATAAGTATTATAGGGTTTGTAAAAATTATTCTAATATTGAAGAAACAGTACATGTTAGGTTTGCTGGAATTGATCCTTTGGTTTTTAAACGAACCCATACTACATCTTCGGATGTGTCTCAAAAAAATGAATATCAATCATTGATGAAATATGTTTCTAGTCGTAAAAATAGTCAATAAAATGGTCTTGAAGTAAATACCCAAGAATATTTTTACCTTAGTTGAGAAAATGTTTTATAAAATCAAAATAATTTTTTTCTTAAGAATCATTCCAGTGATATTATCATTGGTGATGTAAATTAACATGTAATGACAAGGAGTTATTTATGATAACATATGATATTTATTTCCCAATTAGAATCTAAATTTATTGATGATATTTTAGTTAATGATGATTATATTAAACCTTGTCAGGATGAAATAAATGAATTCGAAAGGAACAATGTATGGTTCTTGGTTGGAAATACCTAACGAATCTTCTATAATTGGAGTCATGTGGGTCTTGGGAACCAAATATGATGAAAATGGAATCATTATAATAAAGATGGAAAAATTTGATGCTAAAGGATATAATCAACAAGAATGAATTCACTATAAAAAACATACTCCCTCATATCTATACTTTAATCTATTTATATTGTACTAGACCTTGTAGTATTTTTCAATTTTAAACATTTTCCAATTGATGTGAAGTGTGATTTTCTTAATAGAAATGTTCAAGGGGATTTTTATGTTGACAAAACTTCTGGTTTTGAAGACAAAAAAAATCCTGAATGTGTTTAAAAACATACCAAATATTTATATGAACATAAAAAATCCCATTGAGCATGTTATGATAACCGTGAATGATTTTTTACAGTAAAATTATGTTAAGGGAACAACTAAACAAAACATTTTTATAAAAAATGATATTTTTTTAATTATTGAAATTTATGGTGATAACAATATATTAAAATCAACTCGGTAATCCTGGAAAAATTCATTTATTAATCTTATGAAATATGACTTTGAAATGATTAAGATGTGTGAACTAACATTTTTTCATGGTTTTAGGATTTCTCAAAAATGAGAAGAAAATTTTATATATCAATATTAGTTTATTAAATATCTTTATAGAAAGTATGTATATGACAACAAAAAAAGTATAAGCACTCTTATTGGTACCTCAAACACACTTGATCTTGAGGAGGCTGGAAAAATAGTACATCAAACATCTTTTTTAGGTATTATTGGATTTCAATTATACCTAAAATCATATCATCCAGACATAATGTTATCAGTATACTTATGTGAGATATATTAATCTAATACAAAATTATCCCTTTTTAAAGCTGTGAAATGATTGTTTTTATATTTAAAGGGAACCATGAATTTAATACTTTTCTAGACATCTAGAATTGATTTTTAAAAAATATATATATTTGGATAATGAATTTGGTGGTTGTATAATTGATAAGAAAATTGCATACAATATTTAAAATTTATTAAGAGATTAATTAGTTTCTTGGGAATGTAAGAAATAATAATCATGAAAACTTTTCACTATATATGATGAATATGTAACATTTAGAAACTGTTGTGATGAAGTGTTATGGATGGAACACACACTCACAGACTATAACATTAGTTTTTAAAAAATAGAGAAAATGTGTGATAATACTAGTTCCATTTCCCTAAGAAAAAACCCTGCAAATCACTATTTTGAAAAGCACATAGAAATAAGGCATCGCCTTCTCATGGATCACCCACAGAAAAGAGATATCATACTTCAATTTATCCGAAGACAAGATCAACATGCTGACATATTTAAAATAATTTTACCATCTTATATATTTTACTACATTTAATAATAGTTAGGAAATATAACCAAAATGTAATCATAGTATTAAAATTTATTGGAAACCTATATTCTAACATTAACATACTCCTATTCATAGAGGAGGTACCTATATTTATAATTTTATATCTTCCTTCCAAATGTTTTTTAGAACCTAAATTTTCTTTCTGAACCTAACAAGTGTTCATTCCCTAAAACGTCTAAGAAGAATCTTATCAATACTACACATTCATTATGGTTAATTGGGAAGATATTTTTCATTGTAATATAATCATAATTGAATTTTTTTTTCATTATTTAAAACTTTTTTTTATGAAAAACTCTTTAGATTCACTTTAAAAATATAAGATGTTTGTCCTTAAAACCAAAAAATATCGATACCTATAAATCCTTTTCTATAATTGATATCAAAATTCATATCGGATCCTGAATCTCTCACCATTTGTTTAGAAAAAATAAAAGTAGTGAAAGCTAGACTCCAATAAGAAGACAAAGATCCTAATAGGAAAATGAACTATATTGCTCTTATTCTAAAATGGGAGATAGAAATCATGGATGAGTTGGACGAAAAACACGAAGACAAAGAAGAATTGATAAAGTCTCAAGGAGAAATAATTAAATCCAAGGAAGATATAATCAATGTTCATGAATGAAAAAATAAGGATTAAGAAGTTTTTCTCATGATTTTTGAAAAAGATCACAATAAATTGGAGGAGTTAAAGGACACTTTGGAAATGTTAAAGCTGAAAGAGAAAAATATTGATGCATAATTTTCCTTCAAAATATGATCTTTTGTAGTAATGAAATTTTGATGCATTATATATTTTAATAAATGTGTGGCTTTTCGATGTTTTATTTTTTATGTTTCCAAGTCTTTTAGGTATAGATTTGTTTCCCTCCATTCCTTTTTTGAAAATCAAAAAGGGCGACAAAACAATGTTCCACATGAATTTTACATTAATGGAAGAAAATGACAATGTAAGGGGAGATTAGTTTAAGAAAAGAAATTTAGATAGAAGGAGTTACATCCCTATGAAAGAAAGTAATATATCTTTAAGGATTTCAAATCTTATGGGGGAGTTAGTCATACTCATCATGAGCCATAATCAAAAAGGGATAGAAGTATTCCATTATTTCTCATAAATGAAAACCTCATATCAATATTTTCATTTATGAAATTTTTTTAGAGATTTTAAAAAATCTAGATATTGTTGAGTTAATAAGTTTCATCATGAATTTTGAGTTCCTTTATGTTTTGGACATCACAAATACATTTTCTTAAGGAAGATTCTATTTCTTTAAGAAATGTTTTCTAAAGAAAAGTTTTCTCTGTCTGAATGGTTTTGACTTTACTAATGGTTTTAAATTCCATACCTAATGTTTTTATAACTCATTATAACCATATTTTCTTTATGCCCAAAAATAAAATCCTTATCTATAACTCAGATCATTACAGTTCATGACAATTTTATTTCATTAGAATTCATAAATAGATTTCTCTAGAATTGAGAATCTGATATCTCTTGAATGCAAAATCTGATTTCTCTAGAATTGAATGTCCAATTATCTCAAAAATCAGACTCTGATTTTCTAATAAATCCTAAAATGATTCTATTAGAAATCATACATTGATTTTCTCAGAAAACAGACTCTGATTCTCTTGGAACATAGACTTCAATTCTCTAAAAAATCAGAATCTGCTTCTCTCAAAAATTATACTCTGATTCTCTATGGAACCGAACTATGATTCTCTTAGAAATTAGACTATGATTTTCATAAAAACTATAATCCTTTTATCTATTTTTCTATATTCCAATTATAATTTATTTTATACTATGAATTACACTATCTTAAGAATTTTATTAAATGATTTATCTATAGTTATCTAATTTCCTAAATGTAGAGTTTCATTTTATAGGATCCAAAATGTGATAATGATTCTTATGTCTGGTTATGTTTCTCATAGTTAGATGTATATAAAGATGTTATCAAATATCATTTAACATAGTCATTTCCTTGGTTACACATGTATAGGTCCCTTGGAAATTTAAGGAAAAATCTTACCGTTGGAGGAGGAATTTTACCGTCGGAGATTTTTCTTATAAATACAGATCTCTTTGAAGGAGATGGTAGTTGTTTTACTCGTAGAATTATTGATACAATGTGAGAGATCTTCTAAAATTTTCCACGTACGAATTATGTGAACAGCGTGTTTAGATGTGAACAACAAGTTCAACCTACCTATTTTAAATATGATTGTTAGGTTATCAATCAAGGTATTCTAGAGATAAGAAGATATAGGTCCAGATTATCTGCTTAATTGGGGCCTTGTGGGGATATCAAGACTGATAATGATCATCATGTCGAGAGATTACCTTAGTGTGGGTAAGACATAATTTCATGATGTATAAATCATAGAACCTTTATCCATGTTTGTTTGATACCCTTATTTTTGGGTTAAAGGGTTTATATAATTGTTTAATACCATGTAATATGTTCAAGAATTTATTTATCATTTAAAAAAATAGATGAAAATAGAATGAATTCCATAGATAATACCTGAATTCAGAAACCTCTAAATTTACCCTATCATTATAATTCTTAACTAGATTAAATATTATTTGATATACCCAATATCACTGAGTATATGACACTATAATTTCTTATGTCCATTATCATTTACTACCTCTAAACACTAAGTGGGTCACTAAATAAATCAAAATAATTTAGATTCATCTTTTGAATAATATAAACACTATATTAAATCAGAATATTTTGGAACGACTTATAGAAATTATCATTATACTTACAAAATGTGGTTAGGTTACAAGTTTAAGGATTTTAATAGAATATGTTACTCGTTCCAAGAGTTATATAGAAAAATGAATTTATTATTATATATAATAAAATCTTATATAAAATTTGTATTATTTATTATAACATTTAATAAAAAATTAATAAATGGGAACCTAGTAAAATAACGAATCTCTTAGGATACATGATATCTACTAGTAGGTTATGATCCATATTTCCAAAATAATTATGTTAAATTATTATTTATATCATCACTTACATATTTAGTTATGAAATCATCCAAATCATATATTATATTATTCTTGTATAATGAGTGAACAAGACCATTAAAAATACAATATATGGAGTAACTCAACTATATTCCTCTGGTATCGAAACTTTTATGGATTTATATCTAGGTGGAACAAAATTAGAATGCATGGAATGGGATAACAAATGAAAATCCATGGGTTCCCAGATTTTGTTGAACATGCCCATCTTATCTCATGTTATTATAATTATATAATGATTCATATAATGATTTATTAGTTTTTCTATCTTATTATCCTGACTAAATCAATATGTTCTATTCATATTGATATATAACTCTTTTTAGAACCAATAGTTTCTATTACTAAAAAATTCAATCATATATACACATATCCAATTCATCTCAAACATAATCTACACTAACAAATTATAAACAACATATAATTATATGAAATCGATAATATTTTCATTATTATGTATGAAGCGATAGATAACCAACCCATCACCTTTCTGGAATGATACATATGATTCTAGATTAGTTTGTAGTTTGATCCCATGTCCCCCTCCCTAGTGAAACATTAATCAAGATATAATCTAGGTCACTATTAACAAAAAATAGAATATGTGTAATCTATATTATAAATCAATTTTAAATGTCACATATTTTATCACAAATCATACTATAGTTATATGAAAAATAATTCATACCTTATTGTATATGACTTGTAATACAAGGTTTGAGGATTTATAAGATTTAGATTATCACATAAATTAAAATCATCAATTTATTTATAATATAATTGATTTTTGAAAATGAACAATAATGCAGGTGATAATGTTTACATCATTAAAAACATAAAATACAGAAACATGAGATAATACACTCTAAATAATTCATAACAAAAATTAATTATAAGTTGTTTAATTTTTGTTGTACGTTATGGATGATCCATAATTATTCAAATATAAACTACTTATTTTAATTGAAAAATATAAAAGTTTCGTTATATTTTCTATATGGAAAATTATATTAAATATATTTTATTTAACTAAATTTCAATGATTCTTGAATTAAATTTATATTAAGTAAACTATTATTAGATCTTTAATATTGTATACATATCATTATTCATCCTTGAAAAAATAAATGAACAAAAACATTTCATATGAGGATAAAATAAAAAAAATGCATCTTTATTATTTGAATTATTAAATTTAATATTTATGAACTATTCCTAATATTTAAAATATAAGCACATTATATATTAAATATTTCGTAATATATAAAATATATATATTAATAATTTTGACTTTCTATTAAACATTTATTTATTAGTCTCCTTCCATGTAAAATAACTTCATTAAAACATATTTTATATTATTTTTTAATATTTAAAGAATATTATTTTATAATCTTCCTTAAGAATTTAATTAATTAATTGGAAAATATATATAAATTGGTAATTAATAAACAATTTATAAAATGAGAAAAAATTCATATTCAATTATTTTTTAGGATTCAGGTCGTATCATAATACATGATATGAAATATTATTAATCACACTATATAGTATAAAATAAGTCGTTTAAGGACATATAAATTATTTTATAGAAATTATTCATTTGGAATATATATGTGTATGATTTTGGGTACTATAGATAATGAACACTAACATCTACATATTTTTAATTCATAATTATATATGTTTATAATATTACCATTTGGATATAAATCCTTGCCATTTTATATTAGAAATTTTTATTTATATATTTTATTCATTAAAATTAATTTCTCAGAAATTTTTTATTGAATTCAATGTACTTATGTCTAAAAAAATTATTAATAATATAAGTTGAATATAATAATATTTACTTTAATTTTTGGATTCACCATCAGAAAAATATATTATTATTATGTTTTGGTATTTTCATTAAATAATTGATTTTAATGGAAGTAATTTACCGTACTAATTTTACAAGAATCTATAATTCTTTTGAAATTTTATAAATATAATAATGATTTTTAATTTTTTAAAAAAAATTTATATTTAATGAATAAAAACACTAATTATAAAATTAATATGATGGACATAGAAAATACACATGTACAAATTAATATTAGGAATAATACATTGTGGTAATAAATCAATATTTTGGCCATTTTTAAAAAAATTAAATATGTTTTTTATTTAACTTCGTTTTTCATATTTAACAATATCCAAAAAATAATTATTTGTTTTATAATTATCTTTTATTTATATTGAAAGGGAAATAAACATTTATTTTATTATCCACTATATAAATTTTATGGGTATAGGGAGCTTTTTTTAAAAGAGTTTTATCCACTATGGGCATTAATTATTATATTAATTTCTTTAACAAGTAGACATATTATTTTATAAAATTATTTTATTTTTTAATCAAAATTTTCATATTGTAAAATAATATAAATTTCAATTGAGATCATGAAAATGAGTTGCAATGGTAAAAATTGAGTATTCATTGTAAGGGTAAATTTTGGTAGGGGGGTTAACCTAGTGCTGAAGGTCAATTAATTTTAAAAACATATGTTGTAATTAGAAGTGGTGGGAGTCTCAGCCTTATCAATTCTCCACTCCATTACTGACCTCTAAAAAAGCCTTTATCATTGAATAAATCATTAAATTTATTAAAACATAATAAGATTTTACAAAAAAATGCCCCTCTTTTTTTTTAAAAATAGATCTCACATTCTCTCCAATTCTCCACCCATTCTAAATCTATAGAGCCACCTAAACATTTCCATAGTCTATCCTCAACCCCCTCAACAAATAATATAAGAAATATTCTTTCCAAATATTATGATATCATCCATTAAAGTGTATCCCAATAGAGAACTCCCAAATTAATTGGTAGTTACGTGAAAGTATAAGGTGAATCTCGAATTGAGTTTATGGATCTTATGAACCACTATCGCCATTTTCGGATTATTACATTTTTTATATTTATATTTTATCATTTTTTTATTCACACAAATTTTATCCATATCATGTATATGTGTTTCTTACACACAGACACACAGAACACACATATATATAATCATTACTTTACTGGTATTTTTCAAATAATATGTGTTTTATGTTCCCTAAAAAATTTTACATTAAATAAATCCCAACACAAGGGATCAATATGATTTCTTATTTCATGATATTTTATGACTTCATATATTAATATTAATAATGAATACCCTTTAAAACATAATTATTTTTTTAATAACCCTCCTTGTTTTATTCTAGGACGATAGAAAATAATATTCCTATTTCATTTTTTAAAAGACTATATTTGGTATTTTTAGAAGCATTGCGTATATGTTTTATCTTTTTATCCATACTTATCTGGGATCATTCTCATGAATTTACCTATAATTGAGCTCAATGTTAAATTACGGTTATTCATTAATAAAATAAAAATATAAAAACAGATTTAATTTGTTCTTCTCTTGGGAATCCTTATTGTATAGCCTTATGTTGTGCTTTGAGATATAATAATGAAACCCACTTATTTCACATGGGTTTGATCTTACTTATGAATTATGTATGGATTATTTTCCTTATGTTTAATATGAATGGATGAACATATTATGATTTCTTGATTGGGATAAAAATTTTATATCCCTCTAATGTATTTGTTATATTTTATCTCAATAGATACCATGTATAGTGAACATTCGGTTAGCCTAGGAATGCCACATTATGTGACTCGTGTTACTAATATTTTATAGAAATTAAAATTAATTGGGTAATGATTTCATCTCATGATTTACATTGTATAGTTCACTAGCTGTAATCCTATGAACATTGTGTTGTTATGTGATAGGTGTGCCGAACATTATATAGCCCTCACATACATTAAGTAATGTTTTAATCCCATAGGATACCATGTATGGTTAATGGGGTATTAAACTAAAGACACTACGATAGGTTACAAGTCTTCCATGAATTATATAGAACTCAAATTAATTTAGTAATGATTCATATCTCATGATATGTTAGTTATGTCATTAGGGAGTGAACCAAATATATTATGGGATATTTCACATTATGTGATTTTGGTCTTTCAAGCGAACCTTGACATAGGAATAGGATTTATATCATTATATTGATGAAAAATGATTACGATTCCTTTATATTATGATATTATTTCCTTCCAAAATGATTCCATGCTTATGGTCCTTCTATTTTAATCATATCTTGATATTCCTCCGGTCTACCATGTTATGTTTCATTATTATTTTTATTGAATTACATGGGTATATATATCACTCATTTAATTATTAATGTTTTCCCAAGGTATCCTATTATATTTTATAAAATATATTATCGTTAACAAAATTATGTGGATTTATATAAATATTCTTAATTTATAACTAATATTATGTACTGATGTTTAAAGTCTCCATTGACACTAGACCTATGTCGCCTTGGATTGTATTTATTGTTAATGTGTCATAATAATACTGAAATAAAACATGTATTATACTTAGATTGATATAGTAGGATATGGGGGAATAGATTGTTATTTTGGAGATTATGAGTAGATACAATTTGTGGAAATACATGTGATATGTCTAGGAATAATATAATATCTTGATGTTCTTTCAATTTTTGTATTATTTGGTTTTCCATGAAATTAGATACATATATGGATAATACATTTGGAATTAGTATATGAAAACAATTTATCATTGGTTAATAACCCTAAATGGGTTGATTGGATGTTAACATGGTCATTACATAATTCAACAGAAATAGGTCTAACTATGTAACTAGTTTTACATTTACAGTGGATATTACTTGGATAATTATTATTACCTATACCAATAATTATAATGGATTTAGTATAATGAATGATTAGATAAAATAATAGTAACCATTCTATGGATTACCAGGATTGTTACTTTAAAATTACTAGATAAAATATTAATATCATTTATGGATTATTCTTTATATGTTTAAAGCTACCATTATTTTCTCTCACCCATAAAATCCTCTTAGTTAATTAAATGAATATAATTATGAGGAACCACGAAAACGACTTCTGTAATGGGAAATGTTATTACCAACTAACTGAAATTTCAATCACAAAGTGAGAGGGTGTTTCAAATATCATGAAAATAATGTAACAACTAACCCATGCATTGAATAATAACATGAGTTGGGTAGAATCCCATCTGAGATATAAAGTTCATGTTGGTACCATTTTGTGATAGTGACATTCAAATAATATTGGATCTTTGGATTTCATAATCCCCTAATAGTTTAATTACTTAATTGATAATATATTAACAATAATTCAATTCCCATAGCTTGATAGGTTTATTTTGGTCCTTCATCTTCTCGAGGAAGAAGTTGATTAGTGGTGGAAACAGATAATGAATTCAAATACCAATAAGATATAAAATATATTTAGTGAGATGAATTATAGAGAGTATTTATAAATAATTATTTTTTTTCATGCTATTCCTCATAATAATTAAATTAAATACCAAAAAAATAAATAAATGAATGGTGAATAAATTAGTTATTATGAGGAAAAAGTCACATGGATTGATTGGTATGCCTCAATAATTCTCTATAATAGTAAATGTTTTATTTTCCTCTTCTTTAGGGAGATATGGCAGATTCTACCGAGTCAATTTTAAATCTAGTACATTATTTGTTATGAGGAAATTATATGAGTTGACCTAAAGGTGAATATTAAAATTTTTGACACATAATATACTCAACATATAGGAGATAACAAGATAATAATAGAATGATATTTTAAAGGTTCACCAAATATATATCATGTAAAAAAGATATATATTCAAAAAATTTCTATATGGAGTAATAAGAATCCTTAGAAATACCTCATAGGGAACAAGAAATGATTCCTGTTTCGAAATGAGGGGAATCTTGAAGATTAATATAGAAGTGAGATATTGAATCCAATATGTATGATAGATGAAAAAAGAGTATTTATCCATCATTGATAATTTTTTCAATGATTCAATTGGAAAAAACATGGGATTTATGATTAATATTATACTAATTCATGATTTATTGAAGAAAACCTAAGACAAAAACATTCCAGACCAAGGGATAAATGGAGGGCTTAGGCTAATACTACAATTGAGAAAGATCCAGATAATTATGTGGTGATTACTATGGTAGATATTCATTCTAGAATATCTACAATACCATTTTATTTTTGGTCAATTAATTCCTAAATATCATTCAATTTTAGTATTACTATTCAAACCCCACAAAATTCATGGTGGTTAAATTAATAGTGAAAACCCAAAATGGTGAAATTTTTGTATATGAAGTAGGTAAATCATATCAATTTAGTTAAAAGGTGATAAATTTTACATAAAACATATTATTACTCACTTTAGGATAATTTTATGTTATACTTTGAATGGAAAATAAATACATATCTATATATATATTACCCATAAATATCGTGGATAAATATCATGCCTTCAATATGACAAATTATCATTTTATTTAATAAAATAATCACGAGGAGGATTAATATAATTTATAAATTTCCCCAAAAATGGATTTTATTTCCATGTAAACATTTATATATAAATTAAATTAATTAAAAAATCAAGAGTTACGCTATTTTTGACCTGCCCATTATAAGAGAATATGAAGATCCATTCCCCAAATAGCTTCTCGGTCTTCCCATTGATGAAGAGGTTTACTTCTAAACAATAATTATACATAGACATGCATAGACATGCATAGATATCCATATATCCATAGAGAATATCCCCCATAGAAATGGAATAAATGAATAAGAAACTAGCATAGAATATAGATAATAGTTTTACTCACTTGTCAGGATTCATTATGGGGTGCCCAATTCAACTTTTTTAGTAAACAATATTTGGTCGATATTTCTTTTAATTAATTATCATGATATAAAAAATATAGGGAATATATATCCCCAACATCAAATTGGTGACTTTTTTGATCTGCAATGCATAGACCATTACTTCACCTACATGTACATTTAATCATGATATAATCAGTTATGGGTAAGGAATGAATATATTTCCAAAACATCATTTCATACATGGTAATGGCACTATTAGTTCATATCGTGGTCATTTGGACTCCAAAAGCTCCAAAAGACAATAAACCTTATGGAAAAAATGAATATCCTTTTTATATTTCAATGTAAAACTTCTAATAGTATTTATATATGATATCATTATATATTCAAAAATAAATGGGGAAAATGAGGATCATTTAAGAATTTTTCTAAACACATTAATAGAGATAATTTATATAATGTACTATGAATATGTGTTTTGGGTAGAGAAAGTTTAATTATTGGGGAATATTATCATAAGTTAGAGGATATATATGGATAGTTCAATGATATAGTTATTATTGAATGGGATTTTATAACATCTATTATAGAGATTTATAGATTCCCTATAATTGATATGCAGTACATGTGATTTGTGAGAAACATATCAATATTTTCAAACACACATATCAAACTAACATGGAAATAAGTAATGTATATATGTAAAAATAAGGGCAAGATAGAATCATGGAGCTGAAGAGGATTTTAACCACTATAACTATACTCACACAACCCAAATGTGGGTAAGGATGAGTTATTTATAGTGAGGGTTCTATGATTGATAGGGGTTGTTTACTTGTGTATAATGATAAAGTAATACCATATGTATCAAGATAGTTAAAGGTGGATGATAAAAAATATCATTTGATGACTTTGAGTTGGAATAAGTAATCATTGAATTGAATATTAAGATGAAATAACTCTATGGGGTGATGTGAGATATATAGGTAATTGAAGGGAATAAATTATTCATTCATAAAGAAATAGCTTAAATGAACCAATGAATATCTCTACCAATGATCATAGTTTATATGATCTTAATCTAATATACTCTTGGGAAGGTGAATAATCTATATGATACCATGAGTTGGAATTGTCATGTTTTCATGAATTTGATGAGGATTGATAAGGATTAAATAACCTTAAGTTTCAGAAACATTTTAATTGGAATCCGTAAGAATGGAAAATTATCCTAACTTTTTCAACCATCCATTTTGGATAAAATTATGAAATCTCAAAGGAATGGTATTAAGATATAGAAGAAGGTGCATAATGTAAGAAGGTTGAAATAATTAGAGTTCCAGACTTATGATGAATGAGTTTTGAGTTTTAAAAAAGAGTCTGTTCCAATAGAACATGAGATATAGATAGGGACACAGAATGATTCACATAAATCGATATTCTCCATCATCCTGGTGATCATGAAGATGTATAAAGATATATAAGAACAAATTTGGTGGGACAATGTTAGGTAGGATATTCCTAAATATAAATCAATATTCACGTTGTGTGAGAAGGTGAATGATATATGAAAAATTTCTAATTTAATGGTGAAACTATTTCCCGTACCCACCTAGAAATGGGATAACATTACTATATATTTTCTATCATATCTTACAAATATATCTAAATTGATTAATGGTATATGGGTTGTGGAGGAATATCTAGAAAATATTCTCACATTATTTCTAAGTGATATGATTTCAAACTTTATTTCCTTTTATAGATAAATAATAATTAATTAATTAGTTTTTAAAGAACAACCCTATCAATTTTATCAGATTGATATCCAAGGATCACCTAAATGTTATGAAACATTCTTCATGATTCATTAAACACAGTTTTGGAAATTAATATGTCCTATCACCGCTAGACTAATGGAAAATTTCAATAAGCTAAATATAAACTTGAATATATTTTTAAAAGTTTATTTTTGTGCATAAAATGAAGTTCAAACCAACATATTCCTTTCGTTAGGTTCTCTTGTAAAAAAATCAAATATTGTATCCCAATTTCCCCATAAAAATTCACATATAAAAATCATTTTAGAACAAATGTGTACCGTGATAAATTTGGTGAGAAAATGATTCAAGAATTTGAAATGATCTAATTATAGTTATAAATGGATAAGACCATTTAGAAACCCAATGGTATTCCTTAGAATTGATAGATGCTTATTTCTTATTAACATTAAAGATACATGTATTTTATGATTGGTGAAATTTTTTCCTCCATATATCTATTTAGAAGATATTAATTAGGTTTTAGATTAATGGGAAGCTAAGTTGTAGATATATTGGCCTATCTGGTATTATATATTGCATATGTGTAGTGGAATTTCATCCAAAACATCCACCAAACATGTCTAAAGTACCTGATGGGTTTTGTGTGTCTATAATGAGGAAGTACATACCATATTCCTAACATTAATTGAATCCAAAGGTTATTTAGTTAGAGAATCATATATATTATGAGTTGAATCCATTGAAGATCTTTTACTAATAAGATAGTGTTCTATGAAATAAGAAAAATCTCTTAGTAAATGTATTTTTCAAAAAAGAATCCAATATAAATAAGTGCCATGGGATCCTGAAGATAAAATGAAACAAAATAAACAACTATTTTCACCCTATTGTATGGAATTATTTTTTATTGTGAAATTATATAAAGGAGAATGAATGTTATGACTATGAAATTTATTTATTGAAAATTCACCTTCTAAAAATATATGTTTTTCATATTAGGCAGTTTAGATAATAAAAATTAAAATCACTTTATCTTTAAATTGGTTCACAATATATTTATAATATTACCTTTGGTATAAAAAAACATATTGTATATTAATAATATATATGTATATATCATTGGTGAAAACGATTTTTTTAAAAAATATTTAATTACATTTTGAATACCTATATATAAAAATAATTCATATCATTAATATTTGTTAAATTTAGTAATATTAAATCCATTTTGAGATTCATAATTTGAAAACATTATAAGGACTTACTTTTAGTATTTTTTTAATATAGTTGACTATTACGGTAAATAGGGTAAAATATTTGTTTTAATGAAATAATTATTTTTATGACATTTTAATAATATAAATTTTGAAAGCGAAATTTTTAAAAAAAATGATGTGTTATTTAATTATTAAAAACAATGAATTTTAAAATGTTATGATGAAACTATTAAACATATGATCATAATTTTGGAACAAAAATTATAAATAATTCTATAAGGAAATATATGTTGGCATTTTTCTAAAATGGGATAATATTAGGGTAAAAATATATTCTGTTCATTAATTGGAGAAAAAATTTATATTTTTATAATAAAGAAATATTTTCCATATAAATATAACAAATATTAATAATCTTATTCGGAACATTACTATCTATCTTGAACTGAACTTTTAAAATAATTGTGTTTACAAATTGTGTTCCCTAATACTAATATATATTTTATTAACCCTTATAAATTTTGTGTCATAAGATGATTTTCATTTTTTAAACTACATTGTTGAATGTATAATATAATATAAATTTTAATTTTGGTTATTAAAATTAGTTTCCATGGGTAAAATTGGAGGTACAATGACATTGGAAAATTAGGGGAAAGTAGATTTAACATAATGAAAATGGTCTCTCCTATTAAAAACATATGTGATAATATATATTTGATTGAGTATAAGCCATATATCCTCATCACTACATTTTCTACCTTCATTAATGAATATATAATTAAATAATTCAGTGAAACTATAAATGAATAATGTTATTTTACAAAAAATACATTGTCTTTAATTATAAAATGGGATCAACTCTTATCAATTTCTCCACACATTGAAAAGATAAAGCCCAACATAAAATATACCATAGTATCACCAAAACCCTTGAGAACTTTTTAGATTCCTTTATACTCCCAAAATACCAAAAATATGAGTCTCCCAAGGGAGAACATCTAATGGTAGAGGGAATTATGTGAAATTGTAGAGAGAATTAGAATTCAATGTATAGAATCATTCAAACCACCATCACAACTTTTTTATTCTACAGTCTCTTTATTTTTCTCCCACCCTCTATGTTTTCCTCTAATTATTTTCAATGATATACATTATATGTTTTCCACATGCTCACAAGTAGGTATATATATATATGTATCAATTTTTATTTAAAATTTATTTGAGTAAACACAAGTTTTATGTTTCCATGAAAAAGTTATCTTTTATGTAAAACCAACATAAAGGAATTTATTATTTATAATTTCATGAAGAGTTTAATCTAGATGATTTATTTTAATAATGGATATCCTATAAAATACATAATTACTTGAGGAATATCCCGCCTGTATTATAATATTATAATGGAAAAAATTATTCCAATTTCATCAAATAATTTCTATTTTTCCCATTTCAAAAAGAATCACCTATGTGGCTTATATTGTTATCCTTAGTCATCCTTTATAATTATAATTAATATTATTACATTATGAATCAATTTTAAAGACCAATTTTTCTTAGTAAAACTATTAAAATTTATTATGAATTATTTCCTTCTTCTCTTGGGAATCCTTTTTATATGCCCTTCAATTATTCATTTAGATATGCTTTTGAAATACACTTCTTTCTCACAGTTTTTATCATTATTATTCAATATTTAAGGTGTTTTTAATCATGTGAATCATTTATAAATGTAAATATTATGATGTGATGGGTGTTCTCATAATTATATATATCACAAATGAATTCAGAATACATTCATCTCATGATATATAATGTATGGTGTGTTGGAATCTATCCTATGTTCACCAGGTAATGGGAATGGTTTTCCTAAAAGTATATATCCCTCTGTAGGGACCTGAAAATATCCTAATGAAAATAAAATAATCCCATAATCACTTTTCTGAAGGAAGCAAGTATTAGTTCCATTCTAACAATGTGAATGGACTCAAATGGAGTTACACGTTTCATAAGAAACATGTAAGAATTCTTGTTTTCAAGGGATTTTATGTGGCCCATGTACCAGCACTGGGAAGGGTTTGCGGACTACCCAGATCGTGAACCACCAGTACGTGGAATGATCCACGAGAAGTGGGCCCATGGGGTGATGACTATCAAACCATGTGGACTGCAAAACACATCACCAATAGACACATGCATGAAAATTACATCTCTAAACAGTCTTGCAAACTCAGTAGTACACAATTGAAGTGAAAAGGTCGGGTTCCGCTGAACCGTGATCGCAAACCATATCCTTCGCAAACCCCGGTTGATCGAGTCTTCTACGGGACATGATATTTTATCACGGGCCTCCACAAATGGTGCCTTATTCCCATAGATTTTACTCGCTCAATGATCTATAAAATCAACCTAGATGGAATTGATAAGGGATATATGAAGAAGTCTTGAATGAGACCCCAGAGTTTGGAAGATAGAATTTAGAGAAAATTCAAGATTTAGTTATCGGTGATTCCGGAATTACGAACGGTGCTATCCACAGGTACAACCATATGTGAACCAAAAATCATGGTAACATAATAATAATAATAGAATCGAGAACCTGATTAGTGAAATAGTTAACCACATAATTCCCACATATGAACTCCCCGCAAATGATAATCTCCCAGACCCTCTTTCAAAATGGTTTTCCACATAGTGTATCACTACGCAGATTTTACTCGGCACCACCAACTACACTAGTACACAGGTGGAACCCAAAGAAGCATGAAGGAACACATCTAGGACTATATACCAATGTGATGCATAGAGGTCCATACCCATGCCCACGTACTACTTTGGTACGTAGAAGAATCATATTCTTCTATAACACTATATTACGGAGAGCCTCCCCCATCTCGCACATGATACCAATATGGGGAATGAGTTGTTTTTCGGAATTACTTCCTCAGGTTCCAATCTCGCCCATTCATTAATGTCTAGTGCTCTATAATCCTTCCAAAAAACAATCCCCTAACATCAGGCCAAAGACACATACAAATCCACACAACCTGTATGATTAGACCATTGGGTGTATCAGTGTGCCCCTTTGAGTTTACATACCCTTGTTATGTGGAGTCAAAAAGGCTCTCACCACAACAGTTTGGGATTTATGGATGTCTATGGGTCTACATTCCAATAAAAACTCAGAGTCCAACCTCAGGATAATAAAATTATATTCTCCATTCACGTTATTAAGTGCGATCACCTGATTTTCCATTCAATGGTGAATGTTGATTAGTCAAAAGGGTAAGGATTGTATGCTCCTTTGATGAGGACGAAACTCCTCCCCTTTTAGAATGCATTCCGAGGAACTCCCACAAAGTTATTCCACTAATCTTCTGTGGTCGAGTCGCATGGCTTTTAATTTCATTTCTCATTGAATGTTTTATCACTCCATGCCCTTGTACACCATTTCCCCCACCTCTTCCTCCATAGGCTGGCCCTCTCCCACCAGTAGGATAGGAAGCTTGTGGTAGGTTGGATCTCTCGTATCCTCTTGCTTCACACACCGAGCATGAACCACATGTGCGTGAAAGTTTTTTTGATTAAAACATCCACACAATTTTTAACAATGATAAATTTGATTCCTGATCAAACCGGGATACGTAGGATGCCTAATCGAATGCACGAACTCAAAAGGGTTCCCATCTAAAAGCGTTCACCCAATCATGTCCTCTTAAATGGGTTGCTTCAACGTGTAATCCCCAAAAATATGAACTATGTGGGTTCTAATTCCTCTGTTAGGGGTACATAGGAAATCCATATTATGGTTCTGATCCCAACATGAAATAACATTTCATCCTCCAAGGATGACGATAAACTCTAGAGTGCCTTATTGTGTGGCTCAAGTCTGCATCACCTCCATAGCATGAGATCCCTGAATGCCTATGATGATTCGGAAAACCAGGAGTATCCTATTGACACACTCATTGGGAATGAAGAAATGATCCATGACATATGAACATGACTTAAATATAAGAGAGAGTCCCGCAATAGGCAATAATCCCCCCCCCAAAGGGGTTCAGTGAGCCCGAAATCTCATCCACTCGACTAATGGATTCCTTAATTATCATTGTCCAAACCATTGTCCAACGAGCACCTGCCTTTGGAAAGAAGGTCCATGAATCATTGATACCAGGGTCTTTGGGTGTTTCTAGCTCCATGAATAAACTCGTTGGGGACCATCCATGAGATTTATATATGAGGAGGAAAAATTTCACAAGTACCTGACCCCATGAAATCATCTGTTGTGACCATCTGACAGTGACATCACCTTCGCAATATGGAAGGGGTGAATTGCCTAGTCCCTACCAGATTAATCCATACTTCCATTAATTGATAATGACACAGAATGGTTCAAAAAAAGATATGGTGATTTTGAAACAAGCCCATATCTAGAAAAAGAGACAGGTGATGATTCTCGACGAACCATTTCATCATCACCCCGAACACACCACCTCAGAGGAGAAACAAAATGGTGAACCCGACATGAATTCTTAACCAAGGTGGAAGATCTACCCAAATGATAACAGAAAAAAATGATATTTCACGTCGGACCATTTTGTTCACCCATGTACACGTCGAACATTCCACTTGAAAGGTGAAATAGAAATAGTGAACCTGACGTGAATCATTAACCAAGGTGGTGGGCTTACCCGCTCAAGCCCCTTTACCTCATAATAAGAATATAAGAGGGGGAGGCCAAACTAAATTATAGAATATGTATATGTTTAAAAGAATGCTACATTGATGGGGTTTTTGTGTCTTGTATATCATATATGTATATTATAGGTTCCCGTAGGGTAATATTCAATCCAAATGACATTTCATCGACCAATGAAGACACATTCATCAATGATCCTGTAGGCGGTTGGGACCCCAACTGATAGCAGGACTGCCTCGCCTACCTAGCATCTACAACGCTAGGTATCCAACATGCTGATCAATGTGTACCACCAAAACGTCACTCTCCACATGGTGGAGGCCATGAGACAAGCCCTCCAGCCTACAATGGTTCATAAGACGCCTCCTTATCCATGGCTGGAACCCCCACACAAGGCAGCCCTGGTGGTCACCTCAAACTGTTTGAGGATCCTATCTCTTGAATGTTACAATGTGCACCTTCCATATCTTAGGGAGGCATATGAAGTTGATGCTGAAAAACATTATCTCAGCTACACAAGGGTCCTATTCACAATCCCCTTCCAGATAGAATCACTGGTGACAAAAGATGACCCGACAACCTCCTGCTGTAGGGGACCTTATTCCGAGGGAACCTACTGAAGTCCAAGATACTTGGGCCCCTCAGGCTGCCTGCCAAGGGAATCCAATATATAATAAGGAACATTTTATCACCATAGTTCTTTAGTATCAATTTTTTTGTAATAACACGGTGTCATTCAACATGTATACATACTACTTTGGACCCTCCAATCAAGCCCACCACAAAAATTGTGTTGAATAATACAAGAACATGCAAGTTCCTGCTGTTGCTCGATAGTCCTGCCGCATATACATATCAGCAAACTATAGGAAGATGTAGATATCTTACATTTCACAAGAAGACCTCCATCCAAATTGGATAGAAACCATCTATATGCAGGCAGAAATACCTGTTGATGCTTGTCAAGTCCACCATCCATGTAGGTTGGAAAACAGATATGAGTATAGTTAAATTCTTGTGGATGCATACATTGTCCGTGAGATTAATATAGCGAAAAGAGAGAAGATAAAAATACCCACATGTTAATATAAATACCACCAGTCAAATACTATGGAAATCAGAGAAGACAATAGATGGAAAAGGTGTTCCTCTATCCCGACACAGGAGAACTGCCGATATTTACTAGCAAATCATAGAGGACAAAGAAGATGAAAACTCTTACTATGATATTGGAATGGGCCTTCATACCTGTTCCATCAAAATATGTATTTCACCACATCCTGGAAAAGATAGAAGATCAAACGTCGTTTTCATACCATATCATCCATGCATGACAAGACATTATTGTATCAGAGGGGAAGGCGAGAAACTAGGGCCATGACCATGTTTCCTTGAATGGAATGAATTACTCGCAAAATGTTTTGGTCAATCCATAGTTGTTAGGAATCCATGCTCTTGTCAAGAAAGGTCGACAGAAATATCCCACGATTTATGGGAAACTGAATTAGGAAAAAATACGTTTTCCAACCGGGGGATGACTGACCAATGTGGTGGCTGCTCCAGGGAAGGAATATAATCCTTCCAAAACTCAAGATTCCCTTCAGCATATCTTGGGAACATCATGATACCCAACAAGACAGGGACCCATATAAGAAGGCCATTAACAATAACATGTGGCCCTGGTTACCCACAAGAGAGCGTTCAAACGTAAAATGCGCCAAAGGAAACCATAAAATGAAGAGAACATATATAATCCTACTCTTCTAAAAGCTTGGGTTGATGAGCCCCTAAAAAATATATCAATAAAGGTTCATGACCATGTAATTCCATTACCAAATAATGGTAGTGGTAGTAGTAGTTACGAAGGATCTCCATGCAATGCCGATACCAGCAACTCTGAAGGTCCTCTCCCAAGAACCAACAGGCACTGACCCTATGGGCTAGTAATGATAGATCATGAGAGCTTGTCTCCAGATCCACGTCGGGGTATCCCTCCCCTTGACCTGCATATCAGACAGTATGAAATCCCTCCCCTTAATGTCATCCACCCTGATGGTCCTCCCCAGGGTATACGTTGTAGAAATTCGTCTCCATTCAGTCTATCATCATGTCATGATGGTAGTCCTCGCCATGATGACAACCCTTGTGAAGTCCCTCCACGCAATAGAAGCTATTGTGATGGTCATCCCCAAAGATACATCAAGCAACGGGAAGGTCCTCCCCTCATTGTAGTACATCCTGATGGCCCTCCACAAGATGCGCACTGTAGATATTCTCCTTGCACCTAGGTATCAAGCTGTGATAGTAGTCTTCACCATCAATGCAGTCATCAAGAAGGTCCTCCCCTTGGTGACATTAAGTAGCAAGAAGGTCCTCTCTTCAATATGGCCCACCCTGAAGGTCCTCCCTATGGTATACACAATATAGACATTTCCAATGGCTGGGAATCACGTTGCAATAGTAGATGTTTCCATTGTAGCACTAATTGAAATATTTCTCCCCACATCCAAAATTTATATGGGTGAGAATGCCCTCCCATTACCAAAACAAATGAAAGAAAATCCATTCTATGTTAAGGAACATGGAAATATGGAGTTTCATGTATCGGGTACTCAATCTATAACGAGTGATATAATTTCTCCACAGGAGGATAGCACAGGGCCACACTCATCTTTTGATTCACCCCCTATGTCGTCCACATATTAATGAGGCTCCCACCAGCCCAATTTAATGGAACCAAAATTTCAAGAAGCAAAAGATCTAGGAATATCAAATTGAGGATCCCCTAAAAGAACAACAGTATGATAAGTTTCTCATGAGAAGACAACTAGATAAGGATAACATATCAGTGGTGTATTGGCCTATGACTTCTCCTAACTTTAACATATCATTAATTTTTTTTTTCAGGGAATGTATAAATGACATTCGCCTCAATATATGGATGAATCTTCGTCAGATGAAAAAAAAATCCTGCCCTATAAAGGTTTTGTGTACCATGTAAACATGTTAGGGGAGCTTCACCGTCTAATCGACCTGGAATCCCTCATGTCTGCATGGAATTCACAATCAGATAGGTGAAAGAAGAACCTTGAAATAGCATGCCTCCATGCACTACACAAGATGTGTTTCCTCATTGGCAACACCCCAACAGGTGTTCATATTTGGGGATGGGGATAACATGGATCACAACACTTCATCCTACATCCTCTCTAGAAAACCCCATTGGAAATGTCATCATGCAATGTCATCACCCAAATGTAGCAATAAATTGAAACCCTTTCTCCAGAAAGATGGGATACTCAACAAAAACCGGCCTACAGTAAGTCTCATAAGCATCCGGACTGATGATATCAATCCATCAATAAACTTCTGAGTCAAGAAACCATGAACATCTAGAAGGATTCCCACATAAGGGAAGCCAACCAGAAATCACTACTCGTGTATTAAAAATACCATTGACTCAGTGTGGGATCAATTCCATACTCATCTCACTCTCGCGCTGGAGTGTGTGAAATTGAAAACGTGGTAATAGCAAGAGCTACTGCTGCGATGTGGGAACCACCCCATCCCATAGTGATGGGGTTCTTTTTAAATCAAAATTCCCCAATAAGGCCAGAAAATCCATGCCATAGAACATCAATAGAAGAATGGGAACAACCACAGCCCATAGGTCTAGGGTCATTTTTACCTCATGTCCCCGCACAGTGGACATATGTCTTTTCTCATCTTGGAAGCATGATGGGTAGAGGAGTCACCTATTCTACCCCTCCTTGTGGCTCGCACCCTCTAATATAAAGGAACATTATGAAGTCAGAAAGAAGCTCCCTTCAGATCAATCTTCACTAATAAACCTGAATAATACCATAAAATGGATGGAGAAATTACAACAAAGGACAACAAAATCCTTCCTACTATTTGGAACCTGGTACACTGCCCCAATGTTGTATATATCAGTTAATGTGGTAAACTTCAATAGAATGGATCTCACATAAAACTACATAGATGTAAAAAATAAAGGGAAGATGGTTACCTCTCAGATTCATCCCACAACAAGCCAAATGATTTGGATACCCAGAACTTGAGAGTGGTCCTAAATTTTGGCACTCCCTTAATTAATCCTCCATTACCTCCCACGTGAAACCCCAATAGGAATAATAATAAATACAAGGTCATATATGACCCTCCATCCCCTCCCCCTGAGAATGTGTCCCTCACTCCCAAGTAAATTTTAGCTAAGTTGGTTGATGAATTAAAGGAGATTAAGCTAATAAATGTAGAGCTACGTCAAGGGAGTTGCATTGTCAGATTTATTCCCCCATTGGAACGTCAGCATGTGTTATTAAAAGAGGTTCCCTTGCCAGAAGCACTCATCCCGTTGATTGAATCCATGATCAAAGGCATGTCCAACCTGGAATCGGGACTGGAAACATACTTTAACCCATCACTAGATGAACATCATGAATTCCCCCTATTGGGAATGCAACTAGAAAATATCTAGGTAAACCCACAAAGGATACCCACAACAGGGTATCTAGCCCAAATTCTTGTAGCACTGGTATACCCATCATTGGCCACTACTTCACTAGCCCAAGATCGAGCCTAACTATATATGCATCAAGGCCTCTTCAACACTGTTGAGCAACTAAGTGTTAAACTAGAATTTATATTGGGTTGGCATTCTCGATACAACCATAGTTCAGACCCTACCCTGATTGGGTGAGCAAAGATCTGCCACCACCAATCATGAGAAACCATGTATTCCAATAATTCAATGGCTTGGGGATTCAAGAAAGACATATAATGAATTATTCCTCTTACTAATACCCCATGAGGGGAACACTAGAGAACTAAGAAGTAATAAAACATAGGTGCATCATTAGAGTGCATTCGGGCTCAGTGAATACTAGTTCTCCAGCCCATTCAATCACAAGATGGGAGGACCTCGAACGACTGTTTCTCCTCTAGTTCAGTTCAACCCTACCTAAGACAATGGTCATATATCTCATGAAATGCAAGTATTGAGAGAATGAAAGAGTCTAAGAAATCATTACCAGATAGAAAGGCCTGACTTATTTCTTGAACCAGACACTCCCCCAGGACGAAATGCTCTCCATGTACCTCAATAACCTTTTTGATGTATTAGGAACACCACTCTTCCTTTTGAAGTACATGAGCAGGTTCAGAGATTTCTCTATCATTTTCCATTGAATAGAGGACTCATTATAATGGACCAATATCATGTCCTGAGTGGCCCCATCATCCCTTGGGAAAAGAACGAAGAAATATAAAGAGGCTTCTATCACACTTAAGCCACAAAAGGTATCAACTCCATTTTGGAGCCCCCCACTGAACCGTGCAAGACCCCCAGATTCCAACAGCCACCCCCACCATGGAAATATGAGAAAAGAGGTGCTAAAAAAATTAGTTCTAAGAACCAAGAATCACAGTCTACTCATTTTGAGATGACACATCCACAACTATTTCACAGCCACCATGAATTAAAACTTGCCCTAGCTACTAGATCCAAAGAGAGCTGCTTAAGTGGGTCTCAAATACCATCCAAATTATTTTCCCTATCACCATATACTGCGACAAACAATTCATAAATGCTTAAATTTAAATGATATCCTGCCAAAGATGGTTTATTTCAGGCAAGTCAAGTTGGGACCGCTGCCAACACAGGTGTCATATGTTTCCACCACAGACTCAAGAGGGGAAGAGGAATCCAAAACAATATCCAAATAAATGTGAAAAAATATTTGACAGTTGGATAACACAGAATACATTAAACTGAGTCCATGTCATCCTCTGGGTGCAGTTGTAACAACCAACCATGCCACTAATAGTTCTTGATAAAAAACAACCATCCCCCTCAACCCCAAAGTCCTCTAAAGTCAAGAAGTGAAAAAAGAAAGAGAAATAAGATAGGATGACACCAAACCCAATGTCAGAGTTGACACATGCAGATTTCATAGAAACAGACTAAGTAAAATGGACATCACCCCATTGAATAGTTAAACAAGAAGCACCCTATCAAATGGTACAATGGGAACCGCCCTAACAAACGAAACCATCAGAAAGAGACAGTCAGGCCGAAACAATGTCAGATCAAGAACCGATCATCAATTACATTAATGACATTCACTTAAAGGACCCCTTTTCTGATGGAGACTATGGTCATGATCCCAAATTCCAAGCCTCCAACTGAAGAGTCAGAGGAAGAGGTTGTAGAGGATAATGGTTTCTGGGAAGGCATGATAACAGCATGAGCAAAATTCTCAGCCACGCTATAACTCAAATCATTAAAATTGAAAGACTCATGTAAGGACCCTCCGATAGAAACTACAAGAACCAGAAAGATTCTTCACCCCTATTGGAAGAAATCGAGGTCTAGTTATCTTGTAATATCCATCAGGGGAAGAACAAATATCCAATATCCCAAGGGATACAGATAGACCAATTCAGCCAAACCAAGAAAGGACCTCAGCGCCACCATATCCTATCACATAGGCTGAACCATCAATGTCCAAAGACCAAACCTCTAATGTGTTTGTGGAAAAGAAACCATGATCTAGGATGTAACAAACTTTAGGGTAGAAGTATGATATTCTATTGTAGCTAGAATTAGTAACAACAATGATGTAAATCATGTATTTGTTAAATCTATCCACAATTCTTAGGAAGACACTCCTCAATGCCTTACTAAGTCCCATGGAATTCAAAGCCTAGGTAGCAGTAGAAGAAGTCTATCAGATGGAAGCCAATCCTAAATAATGTTATGTCTTCATCTGCATCAAATACACGGATAAGGATTCCATCATGCAAGGGCGCATCAAACCCTTATATGTGTCCAGAAATATAAATACAATTGATTTCTGTATGATCTTCATCGACAACAACTCTGGAGTCAATATCCACCCACTGAAAACGCTTTTTTGGCTTGTCTATGATAAAGACAACCTGACACCCTACACCACAACCCTACTAGGACATGAAAAAATAGAATAGAAACCATTTGGATGAATCAAACTTAATACTTTTCATGGAGACCTCATGTTAGATTCCATGTTCTTGGTAGTGTGGAAAAGTGCAACCATCAACATCCTGTTAGGGAGGCCTTGGCTGCATCAGCATGCTACAGTTCCATCATCATACTATCAGTTCATCAAATATTTCACTATTTGGAAGACTTTTACATTTCACGTTGATAAATCCTAATTTTAGTCTTGTGAGTGGCATTATATAAACACATGGTTTTATGAATATGAAGGAAAACATCCATAATCTAATGAAATTAATAAGATTACTACATCAAATTGATTGGAAATGGGTCCCACTGACCACCTCCTTCATCTTTTTGATGAGTATGTATTACTCATTAACCACGTTTAATGCATAAGTGAATGTATAGATGAAGACTCAATTGTATGTCTGATCTCCGTTATAGCTGCAAAGTACAAAGACATGGAAGAGTGGTCTGACTCCCATGATGTTTGGAAAATCCCTAACATAGATGCTCCAGACACGTCCTTGAGACCTCAAACTACCCTCAACTCACTTACTATGGTGAAAAATGATTTCTCTCAAAACAGTGGATAGTTTGTCTCATGAACCCTCTCTGCATCAGATGAGAAAGAAGACAATGACGATGATGATGATGATGATGATGACCTAAGATATTCCACTTCCGTAATCTAATAAGGTGTCTCCACCACAATCGATGAATATAAGAAGATAAATGTGGGAACCAAAGAAGACTCATGTCCCACTGTAATCAATATGGAAATGCCTATTGATGAGAATAATAAATATACCTCCTTTCTAAAGAGGAATCAAGATGTGTTTTCATGGAAATACATAGAAATTCCAGGCCATGATAAGGAGGTCGCCACTATTCGTATGGGCTTACTAGAAGACCACTCGGGGTATAAGTAGGTAGCTATAAGGACCCAGACGACATATGCTAAAAAAATAGAGGCTAAATTTCACACAATGATCAAAGACAACTTCATACCTGAAGTCCATTATTTGATATGGCTGGAAAACATTGTCCATATCAGAAATAAGAACAAATAGATTAGAATATGTATTGACTTCTGATACCTTAATCAACATTTCCTGAAAAAAAATTTCCCATTCGTGATCACAAAATTTTTGATCGATGCAACCACCAGATATGAGGCATTCTCTATCTTGGAAGAATATTCTAGATACATATAGATATGGATAACCCGAAGATATGAAGAAGCTACTGATTTTAGTGACCCTGAGGGAGTGTTCTATTATAAGGTGATTCCCTTGGGTCTAAAAAATGTTGGCACCACATATCAGCCAAACATGAAATACATTTTGAAGCCCTTATTAGGAAAATTCATCAAGTGTTATGTCTATAATTCGATGGTTAAATTACGAAAGCGCTCAAACCACCTGTCTAATCTGGGAACTTTATTAAACAAACTATTAAAACAAAATTTATAGATGAATCCCCTAATGCGTGAATTTCACATTACCTTTGGGAAATTCCTTAGCTTCATCGTATGGTATCGCGTCATCGAAGTCGGTCCAGAGAAGTCCAATCCCATCTAGGGAGTCTTCCCACCTCACATCCTCTCCGAGTTGAGAGGTCTCCAAGGTCACCTGACCTTCATCCGATGCTTCACAGCCAACATGGCGGGTAAATGTTTACCATTCACCGAGTTAATGAAAAAAGGGGTCATGTATGTATGGAATAATGATTTCCAAAAATAATTCAACAATCTGAAAGGATATATCTTGAATCCACCGATGTGAATGCTTCCAGTTGAGGGGATACCACTCATTTTGTACGTAACCACACTAGAATGGTCATTAGGCACCTTCCTCGGACAGAAGAATGATGTTTTCGATAGGAACATCTTTTATTAACTCATCTGAACAATGATTAATATTGAAACTTGGTATTCAATAATCGAAATGAACTGCTTATCCCTAATATTCACAGTTCCAAAACTCACGTATTGCCTACAACACCATGAGGCCCACCATGTCTCCCACTATAACCTGCTAAAATATATCATGAAATGTATCATGCTAAATGGATGCATGCCATGGTCAGCGGTCATCCAACAATAGTTTGACATATTTTATGTACCTGAGAAGGACATCAATTTTCATAAGTTATCAGAATTCTTAGAAGAGAACCCCTTAGAAGAAACAACACCTTTGGATTCCAAAATACTAGATAAAGAAGTATTCTCCATCCAAGAGAACCCCCATACATGGGAAACGTACATTTATGGTGCTTCTAGAATTTTAACAGGGAAATGAATGGAGGATCCTAAGCTCAATATAGTGGAGCTACTAATTATACTTGTATCCAGTGAAATTTTTTCCTTATTTACTATATCCTGCTTAAGGAAGGGTTTTAAAATAATGAAAGAAGAATATAAGGCCCTCATTGGAGGACTAGAACATGCAATTCATGTACAAGAAGAAAAAATAAAGTTAAAGTGTGATTTAGATCTAGTCATCAAACAGGTCTATGGGGACTATTATATTAAAAAATAAGTATTATCCCCCCCGATGTACCATGTTTAAGAATCGATGGAAGAATTCCCATCAAAACCATGGTTAACCAATATTCGACGGTCACAAAATGCTAAAGATGATGCTTTGGAAAATGCTACCACAACATGTGTTGATCTAGACCGAGATGAAATGATCATTATCATTGCCCACCGCTTGATGGTGATGCCATTTATCCAAAGAACTATGGAGGAAATCAATGAAATTGCCCATGTTTCTAATCCTTATGGTCACACCACTGGCTAGATGATGCCCATTTCAAATTATCGTAGAAGGGGGAACTCCCCCTATATAGGGATGAAAGGGAATAAGCCCAAATATGGGCATTCAAAATTTTCCTATATAGTGGGGTTAAGAAAGACAAGGTTACCTACCAATGAGGCATTGACAGAGTCTTTATCAGGTGCATTGATGGAGAAGACACAACTATCGTCATGAATGATGTGCATGTCAGATATTGCAGATCACACCAATCAGAAACCAAACTCTCTCATCAAATATAAATTCTTGGTTATTACTAGCCCACTATAATATTGGATTGTTCCATATTAATGATGATGTGCCATTCCATCCATGTTTATACTAATTTTATACACTGACACCCAGATTTACATCATATAGCTAAGTACTCCAATGCATTTCTTTCCTGGTGGATGGATGTTGTGGGACCATATCCCTCCACTATAGTTCGATAGTTCATATTCATACTCACAGAAACCGAATGTTTTTTCAAATGGGCTAAAACCATATCCCTTAATGAATTCAGCGCAAAAAAGCATCATTATCTTTACATAGACCAACATATTTAATAGATTTGGTGTCCCTCATAGAATATTGATGGACAAGAACACCAACTTCAAGTATTCTAAGTTGGACATGTTATACCAAGAGTATAGAATCAACGCCAACTATTCATCTCGCTACCACGTGATGGCCAATGGGCAGATAGAGGCTTTCTATAAGGCTCATTCCAACAGAGTCCAAAATATGGTAGATAAGGATAGGGAATCGTATCCAGATAAGACCTTTCAAGCTTTGTGGCATTACCAGACCATGACCCGCACTGCCACCCAAGTGACCTTGTACTCACAAGTGTATAGGTTAGGGTTCAGTTTGCTTATTGAAATCCAAGTTCTATCACTTTGTGTGGAAATTTGCGATCAACTATCCATTAAAGATAAATCCCAGAGATGATTTGATGAGTTGGAAAATCTAGATGAGAAAGGAATGCACATTTTTCACTATTTGGAAAATTATGAAAATCGGATTGCATAGGCCTTTAACTAAAAGGTTCACGTTCGATCTTTCCTCGAAGGAGAAATGGTGTCAATCCTCAGAACCCTAATGATACTCATGAAGATGCACTTAAAGATTTAACCAATGTGGGAAATACCATATGTAATAAATAGTGTTTATTCTAGTGGAGCATATTCCCTGATACCAATGAATGTACAACTCATCACGGCTCCCACAAATAAAAAATTTATGAAGAAGTATTTTGTGAAATAGCAAGGCCCAGGAATGGTCCAAACTCTAAGAACCTAAACTATGAGTTTCAATACTATTATGCCATGGTCCAAACTCTAAGACCTTAAATTATGAATTCAAATACAGTGATGGAATGATCCAAACACTAAGAACAGAAACTATGATTTGCAATACCATGACGGCATGGTCCAAATGGTATGACCATAAACTATGAGTTGTAATACCATGATGGCATGGTCCAAACTCTGTGACCTTAAAATACAAGTCATAATGTCATGATGGCATGGTCAAAACTCTAAAACCATATAATATGAGTTGTAATATCGTGATGGCATGGTCCAAACTCTTTGTCCATAAACTATGATTTGTAATACCGTTACGTCATGGTCCAAACTCTGTGTCCATAAACTATGATTTTTAATACCATGACGTCATGGTCAAAACTCTGTGACCTTAAACTATGATTTGTAATATCATGATCGCATGGTCCAAACTCTATGACCTTAAACTATGAGTTTTAATACCCTGATGTCATGGTCCAAACTCTATGACCCTAAAAAAGGTTTCATATTCCATTCAACATGATGTTAAACTCTAAGGAACTCATCCCTAAAACATGGAATTAAACTATGACACATGTCCTCGATGAAAGATGTTGAAATGTATGGAATGAACCATCTGAATCACATGACAATAAGATACATGGTCTCGTAGTGAACTAATTGTGGCTTGATTCCTACCCTTTCAGGATACGTAGCGACACCTCTATCCTTGATCATGGAATATCCCCCACCATTTATAAAAATGATCTATCATATCCTATATTTTCTTACACTGGTGGGGAAAACCCTTGACACTACATCTTTCTCACATCGAGTATAACTCATGTGGGCTTAGGATTAGGAGTAAGGATTCATTTAAGAAAAAAAGATATAGAGAAGTATGGTAGACCTTAAACCCATAGAGAATCAAACAAAAACGTTCCTACCCTCATGTATGATCCATATCGGTACAGGGAACGCTCAGAACTACATACGACTTGATTCCAACCCTTTCAAGATATGTATTGATGCATGGATTTGGAATCTCGGCCTAGACAATGAAAAATTCCATCATATGTCCCGAAGAGTGGACCAAATATTTATAGGGGTATTCCGAACTACGTACATATTTATTCATTCTCTTGAAGGATATGTTGTGACGCCCGAATTTGGCATCCCGGACTAGCCATTGAAAAAAAATTCCCTTTCCCCCATGAGCAATTCAAACTTGTGCGGGGAGTCATCGGAAGGTCATGGATGCATGAAAATAAACTGAGAAATTCATCAAGAGTTATGTGGGGCCCAATTCTCAATGTCATGATATCCTACACACACCCCCCATTCATAAGAAGTCAAAAGATATGTCTTCCCCTTATAAATATGAGACAAATCTATACAGAATCCCCTATAGTTACTAGTTAATCATAGTCTAGCTATTTCTTCTATTCCCATCCACATTTTTCCATTTTCTTAATCACAGTATTCTAAGAAAACATTGATCCCCATAATCATTCATGGCCATCTGAGATTTAAGGTCAGTGTCCGTTGGACACCTTTGTTTGACTATACACATCATGCCCTGATGACTCTAAATATTTTGCCTACAAAACGTCTGTAAATCACAGGAAATATCATCCCCAAGAGAGTCATATCCCATATCTATACGCCCAATGGATTCTGAGCCCCATGTCATCCCTCCTGATTCATGTTTCCCTCGGGATTATAGTTTTGGCCTTATATCGCAAATCACGTCATTAGAATTCCAGAATATCCAAATTGTGATAAACAAAAAACTATTAATTGTGTTTATGAAAGTGTAGTCTTCCTCTCTTTACGATGATAAACTACATAGTAATGGTTTAGTCCTAAATTTTACTTTGATGTTAATTTTTTAATTCTTAGGTGGTGATCTAGAACCCTCTTAATCCCTTGTTTTTCACATCGAGCATAGCTCACATTATTTTAGGGATTTCAGTGAGATACCCACCCTGAAATTTTGGTAAGACAATTTAGGATGTTGGTCCTATAATAATGACCCAAAAACGAATTTCATAGTTCCATTTCTCGTTAGGAACCCCACATCCTAGCCATAATACGTTAAATGAAAAGGTACCCCAGAAATTGGATGAATGCCTCACCCTGCATATGAGTCAGATCTACATAAGGGATACCTGATTCCATTAGTATATCGCTGCCCAAATGTCTCCAATATGTCTGGAGACACTCCATTCATAACTCAGACTTCATGCTCTAAGAGATCTTGAATTCCCAATACCCTCCATGCCCATCGAAGATGGAAGGCCAGTTTGATACAGAAACCTTTGTTTGTCTATACACATCTTGTCGTTGTGGCTCTACATATATTTCCCACAAAAAATATTCATCAATCAAAGGAAAATATGTCCCTAGGAGAGTCATATCCTATATCAATACGCCCTATGGAATCCAAGTCTCCTACCATCCCTCTGGATTCAGGGGCCCTAAAAGTCCTGGTTTACATTTTTCTTCCTACACATGTCCTGGATATATCATAACATGTGGGCCTGATTCATCTATGATATGTGTTGGGCTTTCTAATGATACCCCATCTATTTTAGTGAAGTTGAACCATATTATAACATCCCGGTTCCGAGTGCCACTCAACGGGTACCTCGAACCAGGTTTTCCACATGACCTCAAGCGCATTTACCCAAACGCCATAGGTTGCGGACTAGCAGCGAGAGCCTAGGTCTGATTGTGGGGAAACAATTCCCTCATTTGTCAAAGTGTAGCGTAGTAGAATAAAATAAAATAAAAAGCATACAACAACAGCGGATGCAGTAAACTATGAACATTAAAAATAAAAAACTACAGTAAAACAACCAACAGTCATATATATATAAAGATGACGCAACATGCCTCAAGTTTAATGAAAACAGCCAGAATATGTTACAAAGAAGTACAATACAATACAAAGTACAGCAAAAAAAAAACAGCCAGTAGCATCGCTAGGCTAAGCCCAGTCCCATGCTCCCCTACTACTCAACAGCTATCAAGTACCTGTATAAGGGCCCTTGCCCTTATCTACACCTGCAAAAACATCATCTGTTTGGGCCGAAAATCATGACCCAAACAGGGTGTGAGAAATAAATCCCAGTAGGCACCCACCAAAGGCCCGTGCCCAACTGTGTGAAATCATGCAACAATTGTGTGCAGTAGTAACATGCATTAAATTAAGAAGTAATGTATATAACTAACTTAACCAGTTATATTTTCGTTTTAATATCCATTTACTCATTTAATTTAAAATATCACCACAGTGAAAATTCTAAGTAAACAGCCAATGTCCTCAGACACGTAAACCCCTAACCTCAGGTAAAGAGAATCCAAACACAAGAATCTACCCATAGACATGCAGATATTCCCCACGAGCATAAGAAGTGTTGTCCACATGCACATAATCAACTTCCCACAAGAATGGAAGAAGTTTCCCACAGGCTAAATAGTACAGTGCCCACAAGCTAATCACAACACTACCCTCCGGCTTATCAGGTAACCGGGCCATGCCAAACATGTAAACAAGCAGTACACAAGTAATTCCTCTCAAGGAAATTATACAACCATTACTTTAATGTCTTACCCTCGGGTATCCTGGCCAAACAGCTAAATAGAGGAACGCACCCCCCCGGGTGGTCCTGGATCCAAGAAATGATCCCAAACATCAGTTTCTTATCACAATTAATTACCTATTCAATTCTAGGTATTTAAAATAGCCACGACCTCAGCCACACGACACCCCAAAATGGGTTCATGGAACTACGGTACACAAAAACGCACAATAGTTGGAATATAAACAGAAAGCCACCTACATTAAATGCCCTTGATCAGTATACTCGAACGACATTCCACGAATCGTCCTAGAACAATGTAGATCTGTGGTGAAAGAAAACTCGCATAAACGCAAATAAATTTCCTTAGAGGAATAATTGGAATGAACTATGCAAGGACGATGGATGGGTTACCTGTGCGGTTCTAATGAGATTGATGGAGACGAAATTGGATTCCCGGTCTGCGATCGACGGATCCTAGAAGATTCATCCGTCCCCTCCTAAGCTCCAATCCGGTTCTAAGCCTTCCCTATTAAAAGGGTTGGCTACTGCCCATTTTAAGAAAAAAAACAAAGTACACGGCATGTAATTTTCAGTACACGACGTGAAGTTCCTTCATTTAACTATTCCTCTGGTGGAACCACCAAACTGTTCACATGTCGACATGAGTACACAACGTGTATTCCCTACTACACGGCATGTACTGTCGCCCAGGTGGCGACTGCTTCCACCGCCTTACTGTTCTTCCTGACGACTGACAACACGACATGTAATGGACCACTATATGGCTTGTAGTCAGTTTTTACACCCTTCGTCTCTGACATAGCTAAACACCCTGTGTACTCATCCCACAGAGCAAAAATTACATGCAGTGTGGAAAAGTACATGGCGTGTACTTCCAAAATTTGGGAATTTCCCAATTTCCCTTATTTCTCAAAAAAAATTATGGAAAAAAGAAAAGAAGAATCCCATACCTCAAAAATAAGAACCGGGTTCTTACAAACTTCCCCCCTTAAAGAAATTCATCCCTGAATTTCCCTTCCAAGGGTGGAGAAGATAAAGTTCAGAATAGCTCTGGCCACTGAGCACGTATGTCGGTCTCCCGCTCCCAGGTTTCGTCCAGCACATGGCCATGCTTCCATATCACCTGTACGAGAGAATCTGACCAGCCTCGGAGAACCTTCATGCTCCTATCAGTGATATGAATCAGATGCTCCTCAAAGGACACATCAACCTGAAGCTAAACCTCCTCGGGATGAAAGACGTGAGACAAGTCTGAATGATAGCGGCACAACTGAGATACATGGAAGATGTCATGCAAGGCCCGGTACCTCTGTGGTAACTATAACCAGTAGGAAACCGGCCCGACTCTCTCCAGAATCTCAAATGGCCTCACATTCCTCAATGAAAGTTTACCATGTCTCTTGATTCGCCTATGTCCCTGCCTCGACAAAACATTCAAGAAAACCTAATCCCCGACCACAAACTCCAAAGGTCATCTGCGACGATCAGCATAAGACTTCTAATGAGACTGTGTGGTAGCCATCTGCTTCTGAATCAACTGGACCTGCTCAGAAGTCTCCTACAGGAGATGTGGTCCCAATAAATCAGCCTCACATGTCTCTAACAAGCAAAAATGTGATCGACATGGCCTACCATATAATGCCTCGTGTGGTTCCATCTCGATGGTTTCCTGAAAACTATTATTATAGGCAATCTCGACTAGGGGTATATGCTTCTCCCAAGAGCCCCCAAATTCTAGGATGTATTCACGTAGCATGTACTCAAGCACCTCTATCGTACGCTCTGACCGGCCATCGGTCTGAGGGTGGTAAGCTGTGCTCAGAAGCACCTGTGTACCTAGTGCCCTTTAAAAACTCTTCCAGAAACGAGACGTAAAACGGGTATCCCTATCTGAAATGATTGAACAAGGAACCCCATGAAGACGTACGATCTCTCATGTATACAAATTTCTGATCTTTTCAACACTGAATGTCTCCTTGATTGGAAAAAAATGAGCTACTTTCGTGAGTCTGTCCACAACAACCCACACGACATCATTCCCTCTAGGTGACCTCAGAAACCCAGTCACAAAATCCATCAGGACATCATCCCATTTCCACTCTGGGATGGGTAACTACTATAACAGTCTGGTTGGCATCTAATGCTCCTCCTTCACCTGCTAACAGGTGGAACATCTCGTAAGAAAACCAGATATATCTCTCTTCATACCTGGCCACCAGTACTGACGTCTCATGTCTCGGTACATCTAGGTATCCCCAGGATGAACTGCCCAAGATGAACCATGAAACTTTCAAATAATCTCCTCGGATATATACCCTGGAACCCATACTCATCCATGGAAACGCAAAATTTCATCATCTCCTATCATCCAACCAGGAGGAGGGTCCTCACATTCCATCGACTCCCATAGAACTAGGCCTTCTAAATCAGATAGCTATCTCATCCACACTATGTTCAAGAGGGTAAAATTCAAATCTAAATATGAAATATAAGTTTGACCCTAACTGTCGTGAACCTCCAAATGAATCTCAGAGAACAAAGCCATGAGATTCCACTCACCACTGGCCTCCTGCACTGCCTATATTTGATTCTTCCTACTCAGTGCATCAGCTACTGCATTACCTTTACCAGGTGTATAGGCAAGCTCAAAATTGATGGACTATAGGTACTCGACCCAACTTCGCTATCTCAAATTAAAGTCATGCTGTGTAAATATATACTTGAGACTTTTGTGGTCAGTGATAACCACAAAATTCTCTCCCAAGAGATAATTTCTCCAACAATGCAACGCATTCACAACTGCAGCCAACTCGAGATCATGTGTCGGGTAATTCCTCTCATGTGGCCTCAACTGCTGAGGACCATACGCAACAACTCGATCACCCTACATCAACACTACTCCCATCCCAATACCTGATGCATCACAGTAAATAGTATAGCTCTTCCCTTCCTCTGGAAGAATCATGAATGGTACTGATGTCAACCCTCCCTTATGGTCCTGAAAGGCTGTCTCGCAAGATTCCATCCAAATGAACTTCATTCCCGTCTTAGTCAGACCCGTCAATGGTGCTACTAAGCGGGAGAATTCTTATATGAAGCGTCAGTAGTAACCAGCAAGCCCTAAGAAACTTCATATCTCAAACACATTCTTAGTCTGCTCCAAAGAAACTACTGCTCTCACCTTCTCTGGGTCTACTGAAACTCCTACCTCTGAGAATATATGACCCAGGAAGTGAATCTGGTCCATCCAAAAGTGTCACTTTGAGAGCTTAGCATATAGCTTATTCTCTCTCATTGTACTCAGCACGATCTCAATATGGGTGGCATGGTCATGTCAAGTTTGAGCGTACACCAAGATTTCGTCCACAAATACTGCCACAAAAGAATCCAGATAAGGATGGAACACATGATTCATCAGAGCCATGAAAACTGCTGGTGCGTTCGTGAGTCCGAACGACATAACCAAGTACTCGTACAGCCCATATCTGCTCCGAAAAGCTGTAAGCAGTATATCCGATGGCCTCACTCACAACTGATGATATCTAAATCTCAAGTAAATCTTCGAGAACACTCGTGCTTCATGAAGTTGATCAAAAATATCATAAATCCTTGGCAAAGGATATCGGTTCTTAACCGTCAACTGGTTCAGATTCTAATAATCCACAAAGAGTCTGAGGGTACTGTCTGACTTCTTAGAAAATAGGACAGGTTAAACCCAAGGAGAAGTACAAGGTCGGATGAAACCCTTTTCCTGTAACTCCACTAACTGCCTCTTGAGATTTTGAAAGTCTGGTGTAGCCATCCTAAAGAAGGAATGGAAACCAATGCTGCTCCTAGTACAAGATCAATAGAGAAATCCACCTCTCGCTCCGAAGGTAGTCATGAAAAGTCTTCCGAGAAGACATCCCAGAAACATTCAAACACTGGATGGAAATCCATTTGACAAGTCCCCTGATCATGTAGGTATAATCCAGCAATCTAGGCTGTGACTACACCTCACCTATGATGCTCTAGTCCATCTCGACTCACGTGAACATCTCATTAACCCTTTTATAGAATCTCTCTGCCCTCTGGTGACGTGAAACTCACCCTGTGATGATAGCAGTCTAAAAAGGCTCAAAAAGGAACCAACCAGTCCATCCTGAGAATGACGTAATAAGCTGTCATCTCTAAGACATAGAGGTCACAAATAAAGTGAAACCCACCAACCTCAAGGGGGAACTCATTGTACTATTGCACACATGCTGTTCTCCTTCCCAATGGAGTGTCTAGCATTATAACAGTAGAAGAAGAAGAAACACAGAGCCCAAGGCTCTCCACAACGGGTACATATATGAAACTATGTGTAGCACCCGAATCAAAAAGTACTGAAGATAAGACAGAAGATACTAGAATAGTACCTCTTACTGTAGAAGGTCTGGTATCTTTCCCCTGCTGGGACTATTGCACTGCATATGCCTGCCCAGTGCCACGACCCTGCAACACAGACTGGCTACCCTAAGCTATCCCGCCCTACTGCCTCTGTGATCCTTGTGTCTGGATACCACGACCATGACCACCATCTCGGCATGCATGCCCTGACGTGTTCCAGTTTTTCAACAGGTAAGAAGCCACTGGTCCTACTCCCACACATGGAGTCTGCACAAAAGCCCTCTCACTAGCCACTGGAAGAAATGCCATACAGAAGTGTTGCAGATAACCCATCCTGCCGCAAGCTCGGCACTCCACTAGATCTCGTGGACACTGTGGCCTCTTGTTCCCCTCTCTACCACACTGGTAGCACATGACCTGGCCAACTGAAGCATTCTTTTGGTAGGTACTGCCACCCTAAGAGAAGTCCATCTGTCTTTTCCTCTCACTAGTAGAAATAGTAACAGAAACTGGTGCTGAACTGCCCTGGCCCACACAACCAGCTTCCTGTAGGTTCCTCTCTGTAATCAGTGCCTGATTCACAATAGCATGTACTGAAGGCAACCTGAAAACATTCACCGGTGCTCAGATGTAATATCAGAGACCATCCTCAAAGTGTATGGCCCTCAACATCTCATCACCCACCATAACGGGTGAAAAACACGGAAGCTCAGTGAATCATGTAGAATAATCCATCACAGACATGGCACCCTACTACAGATTCATGAAATCTCGAGCTCTATCTTCCCTCAGTGTCTCTGGGAAGAAGAAGTCATAGAATACTGCCTGAAAATATTCCCACGCCATGTCTCTGTGATGCTCTGTCTGGGTGGTAACATCCCACCACCTCTTGGCGGAATCATGAAGTATATATGCTGTGAGCTTGACCCTCCACCCTGGAGGCCTCTCAAGATGCTCAAAAATAGTCTCCATCGATCCTAGCCAAGACTCCATAGCATGTGGTCTACCATCCCCTGAAAACGTAGGCGGATGCTGATGCTGGATGGTACGTGTCAGCTCAACCATATATGTGGCAGCCAACGGTGCTCCCTGAATGGTCTGTATGAACCGTATGAAGCCTCCGCGGAACTGCGCATCCACGCCTATGTCCGGTATAATGGTTGGTGCCGTATCTGGCTCTGCTGGGGGATCCATTGGTATCCAATGGCCCACCATCTCTGGAGTATACTCGTTGACACTCTCCTGGAGAACAACGCGTGGTCGTCTATGTGGCATGAATCTACAAGGTCAAAACACACATTAGATTCATGATTATGAAAGAGTGGAAGCGAAGGAATCACAAAGGGAACTTGAGGAAGAAATAATTTCAAGATTTTCAAAACAAGACTACACGGCATGTACGTGACTTCTCTCCCTCGGCCCGGGTCCTTCTACATGGCGAAGCCACACGACTCCTATTGAAAAAAACTACACGGCATGTATAATATCTACACGGCATGTATGGTGTGATTTACAACTGCCATGTCATTCGTGACATTGCCGACTACTCGGCTTGACAGTACACGGTGTGTTAAACCCGCATACGGCGTGTACACCACCCTGTTTCCCTAGCCACATGGCTAACACCACACGGTCTGTCCTCGGACGAGACTACACTACATGTCCCATTGGTACATGGAATGTACTAGACGTGCTTCATTGACTTGTGTTTTTAGTTAAACGGCCGGCACACATGGCTCATAGTACACGACATGTTCTATATACACACACGGTGTGTACACAAAGGGATTACACCGACCCGTGTTGTTGGTTACATGGCCGGGTCCCCATGTTAGACTACACGGCGTGTTCCATAGTGGACACGGAGTGTATGTCTTATGGTTTCCTCCGTCCGTGTTGTTTGTTAAACGGGCAGACTCTGAGTAAACACTACACGGCGTGTTCGCCCCAAGCTCTTCCCTTCCTCGTGTCACTACCCACACGGTTTGTGACACGGGAAGAGACTACACGCCGTGTACTCAGGGTACACGGCATGTACTCAAAATGTTTTCTTTTCATCCCAAACATAAGACCATACACGATGTGTTCAAAGAACTACACAGCGTGTATACTGGGTTTTTTCAGATAGTATGCCTCAGAAACATCCCCGGATCCCAGAAAATACCGAAAAACAACACCTAAGTGTCAAATTCCAACCCGTAAGGGCCCATACTCCCCACGAATAAAATTTTGACTTCTTATCTGTGTTATAACAAAATAAATAGGTAATGATCCACCAAATTCCGATCATTCAGGGCCCATACTCCCCAAAAACCAACGTTTGGCGTCCATTCTATCAACCATGCAATACAAAAATACCCTATCACATAGTAGGTATTTATCAAGGAGCTATCACAACAAAAATCTTTTCTAGCACAACAGCTTTCACAACAACAAGCGATTTCTAATTCACCTACATGGAATGGAAACTATGCATGGCATGTGATTTCTAGAATGTTCCTAAATGATGCATTAGACAACATACCCTCATATCATCAGGTTGCAACTAAAAAAACCCATGGATAAAATAAAAACAGCACAATCACAAGTACGTCACCCATTAGTGAAATCAAATCAATTGTAAAATTTGCAAAATCAAAATAATTGAAAAATACGTGGTAGACTGGCTTTTCCTTGTACAAGGGTAAGATATGCCCGGGCACATATTATTACCAACTATAATTACTGTCCTATGCCTGACTAAGGATCCAGATAGTATGTCAAATAAAAGAACTCCACTGATACCACTTTTTAACATCCCGGTTCCGGGTGTCACTCAACAGGTGCCCCGAACCCAGTTCACCACGTAACCTCAAGTGCATTTCTCCAAATGCCAGAGGATGCCGACTAGCAGTGAGGGCCCAGGTCTGATAGTGGGGAAACTATACCCCAATTTTTTAAAGTGTATTGCAGCGGAATAAAATAAAAAAAGCATACAACAACAGCGGAAGCAGTAAACCATGAGCATTAAAAATAAACAACTGTAGTAAAACAACCAACAGTCATATATATATATATATATAAATATGATTCAACATGCCTCAAGTTCAAAGAAAACTACCAGAACATGTTACAAAGTAGTAAAGTACAATACAGAGTACAGAACAACAAAACAAAACAGTTGGTAGCCTCGCGAGCCTAAGCCCAATCCCATGCACCCCTACTCCTCAGCAACAATCAAGTACTTGTATAAGGGCCCTTTCCCTTATCTACACCTGAAGAAACATAATCTGTTTGGGCCGAAAAGCATGACCCAAACCGGTTGTGAGAAATAAATCTCAGTAGGCACCCACCAAAGCCACGTGCCCAACTGTGTGAAATCATAAAACAACAGTGTGCAGTACTAAAATGCAATAAATTAAGAAGTACTGAAAAGTAACTATCTTAACTAGTTATATTGTCATTTTAATATCCATTTAATAATTTAATTTAAAATATCACCACAATAAATATTCTATGTAAACAACCAATGCCCTTAGACATATAAACCCCAAATCTCAGGTAAAGAGAATCCAAATACAAGAATCTTCCCACAAGAATGCAGAGATTTCCCACAGGCATAATAATTGTCACCCACAGGCACAGAATCAATTGCCCACAGGCATGGAAGAAGTTGCCCACATGCTAAATAGTACAGTGCCCACAGGATAATCACAACACTACCCTCAGGCTAAACAAGTAACCAGGCCATGCCCAACTTGTAAAAAAGTAGGACACAAGCAATTCTTCACAAGGAAATTCTACAATCATTACTTTAAAGGCATACCCTCAGGTATCCTGGACAAAGGACTAAACAGAGAAACGCACCCCCTGGTTGGTCCTGAATCCAAGCAACGATTCCATACTAATGTTTATTATCACAATTAATTACCTATTAAATTATAGGTATTTAAAATATCCACGGCCTTAGCTACATGACACCTCGACATGGGTTCATGGCACAACAGTACACAAAAATGCACAATAGATGGAATATAAACACCAAGCCACCTACCTTAAACGCCCCTGACCAGTATAATCGAAAAATGTTCCATGAATAATCCTGGAACGAGGTAGATCTAAGGTGAAAAAAACTCTCTTAAATGCAAATAACATCTCTTAGTAGAAGAATTGTCAGGAACTACGCAAGGAGGAGGGAGGGAGTACTCGTGCGGTTCCAACGAGATTGACAGAGGCGAAATTGGATTCCCGGTCCATGATCGACGGATCCTCGAAGATTCGGCCATCCCCTCATGAGATCTTGTCCTGTTCTAAGCCTTACATGTGAACAGAGTTCTTTACTGCCCATTTTAAGTGAAAAAAGTACACAGCGTTTAATTTTGAGTACACGACATGTACTTCCTTCCTTTAACTGTTCCTATGGCAGCCCCACAAAACTGTTCACCCGTCGACATGAGTACACGACATGTATTCCCTAGTACATGGCGTGTACTGTCGCCCAGCTGGCGGCTGGTTCCACCGCCATACTGTTTTTCTTGTCGACCGACTACACGGCGTGTAAAGGACCACTACACGGCGTGTAGTCAGTTTTTACACCATTTTTCTCCGACACAGCTACACACCCTATGTAATCATCCCACATGGCCAAAAGTACACGGTGTGTACTTCAAAAATTTGGGATTTTCCCCAATTTTCCCTTATTTCACAAAAACACTTAAGGAAAAGAGAAAAGAAGAAAACTGTTCCTCAAAAATAAGAACCGGGTTCTTAATCATATTCAAAATAAGAATTCACATACTCATTTTTGGGTTACCCATGATAGATCTGTTAAAATGTTCCTTTTCTTGTTTTGGTGCACCACTTGTCAAAGGACTCATACCATGTTCAAAAATTTCCCAATCCCTATAAATATTCACAATCATCGAAGAAAGAAGGCTAGTGTCATATATACACCTTTTTTTGACTTTTCATATCTTACCCTGGAGGCTATGCATATGCCGCCTACAAAACATTTGTTAATCAAAGATAATTTTTTCTCAACAGAGTCCATTCCAGTTTTCGTACACTTGATTGAAATTCAGGTTATATCACACCCCCATATTTGGAAAACAAATGAATAATGTCTTACATACCTTTCCCTTTCCAAATTCCCCTAACATAATAGAGATTTATAAATTAAATAACCATTCCCAAGCTCTCCCTTATCCTAGTTAGAACTGTGTGGGATCATTTGTCTTCTCAAGGCCGATGTGAATGTCTCTAATATTTTCAGACACCAGTACTCAAACCATCCACCCACCATGGCTTCCAACATTAAAATAATTTCTAAGTGTTCCAAACCCTACCAAGCCATCAGAGATGGAAGGCTAGTGTCCTCCAGAAAGCATTGTTTGACTATGCACATCATGCCCTAGTGGCTTTGCATACGTCCCCTACAAAACTACCATAAAAAAAGTAAAATTCACCCTTAATAGAATCATCTATTTCCTATGTACCCCTAATACGGCTCCTGAGCCTTATGTCTGTACATGACTCAAAAATTCTATGTTAATAAAAATCCATAAGCCATGTCTAAAGGATATAAGAACATTATTTGCTGATAAATCCCAAATTAGGGCACCTTCCCTGTTAAGTATGGTTAACGATGTTCGACCTAAAACATTAGTAATGAGTTTGATTGGTAGGAATATGAACTACCAGCAAAAAATATTCCATACTTCCCAGAGGGAATATCCACCGAAGCCACCTATGTGAAAATTTAGAGTATCCGTTCGTTAAAAACATTCAGGCCTCAAACCAGATGTAATGACTGTTAGGTCAAAAACCTACAAAGGGTGGGCTATGAAAAATTCAAGTTATGCTTAATAAGCCCGTGTCAAATAAGATTAGGAAATAATTAGGGTAACAATTAAAAAATACACAAATTTTCATGTGGATTTCCATAAAACCTCAGCAATAGTCAAACTACACTCACTAAGTCCCATTGGTAAGCCCAAAATTAGGGCCTGAGTTGATAATTTCATTTTACTTGTTTCGAATCATGGTTTAAAATCAATATCTGATTGAAATGATTTTTATATTTTTGATTGGTATCAATTGATATGACATGAAATGACAGATAATAAGTATTTCAAGTAAAATTAGTTTCATTGAGTACTGGAAACAAAATAGAGGGACATACCCATCTCAGAGTCTCTAAAAAGTCTCAAAAAGAAAAAATTCACATATCATGACTTTGGGAGAGATAAAATAATGTTTGGATCACCTTTTCCAGAAAGATGGCCAGTAAATGCAGTTTGCGGTCAAGGGTTTTCTCAAAAGAAGCTCTCTCCTCTATTTCAACCTTGATTGTCTGATGCAATCGCTCCAGTGGATCTTCAAGGTCCTGGTATTTCTTATGGATAACTTCACAATTGGTACATGAATAGGATAGTTGATCCTTAAACCATGATGTGTGTGCCTATCACTCCAACTTATCTTCCTTCTAGGAGACCACCAAATCATAATCTTTTGCTTCTTCAGTCGATATGTGATAGAGTTCTTCAAAACATCCCAGAAGGTCATCACTTGTTAATGGGTGGAATTGAACCTAGTAAGCTATCCTTCACAAGAATCAAGATCATCTCAGGATATGATGATTTTGTAGCTTAGGAAGTGTATGTTCTGATAATAGAAGCAACCAAAACCCATATTAGTGAATAATTTTTAAAAAATTTCAGTCCCATCTGCATAATTGGCCATAGGTGTCTCTGTGAAAAGAGCGCATAACTGGAACCATGCATATTCTCCCACTGCCTTGTGCATCTCTGTGGCACCAGTACCTTGATCCTCCCCCACCAAAACATGTATATAAGAATTAAATGTCATCACACAAGTGGGAATGTTCTTAATATATGTTACCCAAGACTGGGGACTCTCCAGGCCCTTAGATGGTTTGACCGCTACAGCCAGACGCGGAGGACTAGGCACAACATCTAGGGTGTTTGGTGATAGTCTGTTTGGGCCAGCCTCACCAGGTTCATCTTTAATATTTAATGGAGGGGAGCAGTATGAATCACTCCCCATTGAGATAGGATTTACTAGTGAAGCTCCATCCAAATGCTTCTACTAGAGAACTGCACACCTTCTTAGCACAAGGTTTCGAATGGGCGGCATAACTATCTAGCCTACTACTGGAACAATAGTAGAGCATGTAGCCATAAAATTCATCATATAGGAAGGAATTTGTGGCATGGTCATCAGTTTGAGAATGGCGGGGAGAATTTTTAGAGGCTTCTTCACTAGTTCAATGGGTTCTCTCAACACCCTATCGGGGTAACAACCCATCCACAGTTGGATATATTTTATCAATAGAAATCTGGATCCCGTCATATTGGGGATGATAAAATTCATAAAAGCACCATCCCACATCATCATAAGCCATTAAGGGAGAGGAATTATGGGATGAGACTATCCCATTAACTAAAGAGAGGAAATAAATATAGCTTATTGAAGGCATGCAAATTTGCTGTAAATATGGTAAGGGAGGTATGACTCACAAATGGCCACTCAATCTATATGATTAATGAGCATCTCGTCCTAAAGAACAATAATGTTTGAGAATTATTCTAAAGAACCACCCATGTTACCTCTTAATTACCCATGAAGGGTACAACACAATGTGAATGTGAAGCAAGAAGTGTAATTCAACATCCCAATGACATTAATAATGCATAAAGTATTGGGAAAAACTGTGAAAATGTTGAGAAGGGTGGGCTGAAAGTCAGAATGAGAAAATCGTTACAACATGTAAGTATTTGTATTAGGTTCAGTGTTCTTCCATAAACCCATAATGATATTTAAAGGGTCTGTTGAAATAATGTAGCGGCCTACCTTCTTGTATTTGGCGCAAAAACTCATAATATTGAGTGAGAGTTGGATTGTCCAAATTGATGGGACAACCCTTCACCAACACAGCCACCATCATCAAAGTATAGGGCTGAACCACGGTATATTCTTCACGGGATGGGAAAATCCATCCACTATAAAACATTGCAATGAATCTTGATAATCTAAGTGCAGGTGTCAGATCTAGTTGAAGCTCATATCCCCATGTGGTATAACGTACCACTTCAAGGGTAGCTCAATATGACCCTAGAGTTTGGTGGGACTGGCATGATGGATGAGTTAGAATGTGGTGAGCCCTCATCTAAGGTTTGTTCTTCTTCAAGAATAACCTTATCCACACCTCGAATAGGATAAGAGAGTGAGCCTAGAGGGGGTGATTAAGTAATACCTCTCCCATACCTAGTAGAATCCTTTTCAAAGGGGATACATGGTCAGTTTCATTCCAATTAGTGGTGGCTAGAATAAATTTATCACACATCTCTCCAAGGATGGGGAGTCCTCTAAGATAGTATATATACCATATGATAATTCCCACATCCCAATGCACTAAATGGAAGGTGTTGGTTCTTGAACATGAGAAGCTCAACAGCTCAAGAAGAATTTAACCCTAGTAGAAAGCTACAAACTGAGAAACCTAGGCTATCTGATATATGTTCACTACCTTAAAATGGTTAGGGGACTCCAAATAGGTTTGATTTACCACGAATTCCCAGGCCTATTCATCATATAAACACCCTCCAGCCTACAAATCACTATTTGTGCACCACCCCCTATTAGGGATTTCATGGGAAATGATGATAATGGATGGGTACCCTCTAGAGACTAGTTTTAGGATAGAATGGTGACACCTGCAATAAAAATGAGTCCACACCAAACCTCCCATTATAAAGTCGTTTTTTCTGATTTTGAATAGTTTTGACTTCTCCTTTTGGGGTAATGTTGGTATGATAATGTTCTTGTGTCACTTCTAAGTGATTGAAATGGGTATCAGGGTCAGTCAACTGTAGAAGAACATCATCAGGGAGACCAAAGTCGTAAAGTGTCAACTATATAGAAAACGAGTAAGCTAGGAGATCTTTCATTAAGAGATATTTTATAAAGATTTCATGAGGAGTAATGTGGGATCAAAGATGATCCCCTCTCTCCCCACAATGGTCTCACTTGTCTTCGTTGATTTTATCACATCCTAGAATGCAATCATTTTAGCCAACTCAAAAAGATCCAAAAGTCGATAAAAAGTTTTTCAAAATTTTTTTTTTTGATAAAGGAAACACTGTAATGGATAATGGACTTAAAAATAATTTTGAAAAAGGATCAATGTACTGTTCCCAGAAATGGTATTTATTAGGCCTATCCCACATACTTCATGATACATGGGAAGAAAACACCACATACTTCACGGTATGTGGAAGCATTGTAATACGTACAGACATGGTATGTGAAGCAAAAACGGGGCGATGTCCCTTGGAGTGAAGGCCGGTTAAGGGAATGGTTTGCTGAAGGTAGATACTATGAACCAGGGCATCATCAAGTTCATTTTCAATGATTGTGGGAATGAAATTTATGTTTGTATTATTAAGTCTTATAGTTCGGTTTTCCATTTCAAGCTCGGTATGCAGACACACAAGCAGTGTAGCACTCTCTGACATGGAATTGAGATCTTAGTTCTAAAATTACACAATTATGATTGCGAAATTAAAAATTTTCTTCACAGGAAGATAAATGGAGAATGTTTTCTTTCCATCACATGCAGCATAGTTCACAAATATAATTTCTGTAAGTGGTACAGTACGCAAATGTATAGAATTTCGGGGGAGTCAAGAGCACTTTTTACCCCGAGAAAATGTAAAATAAAAATAACATGTTACCTTATATATAGGTGTGGTCCCATCCTACTAGGCATATCTATTCTACCATGAACCATTTCAGTTCAAGACCGCTTCTACATCGTAATAGTCCCATTTTAGTTCTGAACGGACCCCATTTTGATGGGAGGAATTTTTAGGGTCCTGAAGTTTTCTCCAATGGAAGAAAATACTCACAGAATCACTTTGTAGAAGGATGAAAGTACTCTAAAAAGTCTAACAAGGCGAATGGACACAAATTGAGTTAAAATTTCTTGAAGAAACATAATGGAATTCATGTTTTCAAAGGATTTTATGTGGACCACGTACCAGCACTAGAAAGGTTTTTCGGACTTCCTGGATCACAACCCACTGGTATACGGAACGATCTACGAGGCACTAGACCGCATGGAAATGACTAGTGAACCCAGTGGGCAATGAACCACATCGCCGAAGGACTCATGCATTTGGAGGCCATCCGCATACTTTCGCGGAAACTAATTAGTTCATAGATGAAGAGAACAAGAAGGGTTCTGTTAACTATAGCCTGTGAAAACCCCAGTTGACCAAGTCTTCTACGGGTCTGGATATCACTTCATGGGCCTCTGAAAATAGTGTTGCATGCCCATAGAAACCATTTCCTCAATTCTCAATAAATTTAGCACAGAAGGAATTGATAAGGGACAGATGAAGAATGATTGAAGGGGGGCCTAGAGGTTGGATGAACGAATTCAGAGAAAATTCTGGCTTCAGTCATCAGTGAATACCAAATTGAGAAATGTTCTCTTTGTCTGTATATGTTTCCATGAACCATAAAATGGGGGAACATAATAATAATAATATAAGAAAAAACCTGATTGGTGAAACCATGAACCACATAATTCTCGTAGATGAACTCCCTGCAAACGATAATATACCAGACCCTCATTCAAAATGGTGTTCGTCGTAGTGTGTCGCTGCGAAAATTTAACTCAACACCCCATACTACACCCATACATGGGTGGAACCCAGAACGCTGTGAAGGACTATATCCCATTCCGCGTACCACTTTGGTCCATGGTTGTCCATACCCATGCACACATACCGCTTTGGTATATGGACGAATCCTTATTCCACATAACACTATGCTATATGGAGCTTCCTATATCCCTCTCAAGAAATTAGTATGCGAAATGGGGTGTTTTCTAGTATTATTTCCCCCAATTACAATCTCACCTATTCATTAGCTTCCATTCCTCTATAATCCCACTATGAACTAGTCCCTCCGCATCAGCCAAAAACCTCCTCCAAATCCACTGGAACCGTATTATGAGGCCATTCGGTTCATCAAAGCGCCCCTTTGAGTCTATGTACCCTTGGTTAGTAGGGTAACAATGGCTATCCCCGCAATGGTTCGATCTTCCGGAAGGTCCATGTGTCAAAATTACCATGGTAACCTAGAGTCCAACCTTGGGATGCTAACGTGTAATTCCTAATTAGTGGGATTAAGGGTGATCACATGATATTCCATTCAATGAGAAATGGTTATCAATAAATGGGGTTATGTTCACTTCCCCCTTTGATAAGGACGAAACACCTCCCCTTACCATAACAAGTTCTAGGGCACTCTCATGGAGGTGAGTCCCCAATCTTCCAAGTCCGAGATTCATGAATATTGTTGTCATTTTTCATTGAAAGGTTCATCTCTCCATTCCCTCACCCACCGCCTCCCTAGTCTCTTCCACCATAGGCTCTCCCCCTCCCACATTCATGAGATGAAGCATGTGGTTGGTTGGATCTCCCAAATCCTCTTGTTTCTCACACCGAGCATGACTCACACAGGCTTAGAGGTTGGTGAAAACTACAACATCATCCCAATTAGGAACAATGAGAACTCTGATTCCTGATCAAACCAGGATATGTAGGACACCTACTCGAAGGCATGTGCTCAAAAGGGTTATCATCCAAAAGGGTTCACCAATAATGTCCTCTTAAATGGATAGTTCCTACGTGTAATCCCTGGAAATTATGAACTATGTGGGTTCTAATTCCTTTCTCGTGGATACATAGGAAACCCATATTATGGGTTTGATCGCAACATCAAATGCCCTTCCTTCCTACCTAGATGATGATAAAATCCATTGTTCCTTATTGTATGGCTCAAGTCAGCAACAACTTCGTAGCATCTGATCCATGTATACCTTTGAAGATTTTGCAAACCAGGTATAGCCCATGGAGACACTCTTTTGGAATAAACCACATATTCATGAACATATGAACAAGACTTAAATATATAATATTGTCCCAAAATAGGTGATAATCTCCCCAATGGTGTGGTGAGAATGACTTCCCATCATGTCGACCAATGGAGTCCTTATGTGTCATTGGCAAAACCATTGTCCTACCAGAACCTTCCTTTGTAAATAAGGTACATAAATCAAGGATACTAGAGTCATTGGTTTTTTCTGGATCTATGAAAAAACCAATTGGAGACCATATGAAGGAGTTATATATGAGGAGTACCGATTGCATAGGTACTTGACCCCATACAATTGCATGTTGGGACCATCTAACTATGGAATCTCTTTCACAATACAAATGGTTTGAATTACCTAGTTCCCTGCATGATTAATCCAACCTTATTTTAAAGGATAATGATGTAGAATGGGTCGAAAAAAATATATGGTGAATTTTACAAGAAACGGTCTCTATAAAAAGAGACAGGTGATGATTCTCATCAGACCATTTCATCATCACCCCGAATGCTCCACCTCAGAGGAAATACACCCTCAAATGAATATGGTAATGTTTTTATCTCATAAGTTACATTTTTTGGTTCACATTAATATACTTTAAGATAAGAATGATTTGTGATGGGATGGAACATTATTATTAATCCCCTAAATTCATTGGGTAATTTTTTCATCTAATGGGTTAACATCAATGGTGCATGGGTCATTATCATGAGTAAAAAATATCATGTGATTGGTGGGAAAAGAATTATATATTACAGGAATTAATTGGTTATATCATTATATATTTCAGGATTCTATCTATGTTTTTAGGGACTGATCAAAATCCATTATGTCTCTTTTTACATAATGTGACTATGTTCTTGGGAGTGAACCATAACCTATGCTGGTTATTTAATGTTTTTTTGTGGATCCCACAAACTATTAATTCCATGAACCTTTGATATAATTTCATTAGAAAATTTTACCATGATTATGTTCATTATATATTTCTAATATCTTATTTTCCTCTATTCTCAGATGTTTTACTTCCTTATTAATATCATTCCAATATTGGGCTTTCCATATATCCCATTCCCTTATGTATTTTTACCCTGTATATCATATTTATCATTATAAGATTTATGAGTGTTAAGAGGAAGATATTGAGTTATAAATATAGATAATTTATTTTTTATTTTTTATTATGTTCTTATGTGTATAATCTATCATGACATAAAGCCTCTTGATCCCTGAATTTTATTTATTGGTAAAATATTTAAAAAATTAGGAAACAATATGTGTATAGATTGTGGTGCTATATAAAATATATGATATAATCCATAATTACTTCCTAATTGTTTTTAATGATTCTTATTATATCATATTAACTATGTGATAATATTTTTTTGAAACATCATGTAGCAATATTATACTCTACTGTAGGAACCAATCATACGCTATGGTCAGTACAAATACATAGAATTAATAATGTGTCATTTTTTATGACGTAGTTAATATTATAACATGGTATATAGTATTAAAGGATTTCAAATAATATACTTCTTGAAAATAATATGATATCAACTATAATCTCAATTTTATCATTTTATCTAATATATTCATGAATTAAATAGTATGATTTAGCATATGGTACAGCTAAAGTAAATATAAAAATATATTAAAAAATATATTGGTGGAAAAACATTGAAAAATAAAATCCTATTATTCCCATGAATATGTGACATAAGTTATATAAGCATTATATTAATAACCACTATATACCTTATAACATTCACTTAGTGGATTCTACAAATAATTTTACCATTTAACTCATACATATTTTCATGACTGTGATCACTAATGTAGAAGATGATGGACCCTCTCCTTTGGAAATAACCTTGGTAAAATTAAATTAAACATCCCATATGAGAGGTTCTTATTAAATCATATCATTCTAGAACTATAATCCTAATGAATGAAAATAGAGGACATCATGAGCAGAAGGGGTCTTTTTTCAATAATTTACTCTTACTGCCATTGCATGGTAGTGGTTCTTATATGGCATTGAGGATGATTTTTGACCTTCCACATTTACATAGGCATTATAATACTAGAGTAAATGGAACTATAGTTAATTCATGCATCTCATGCCTGTATACATATTCTCTATAGTTTGATATCAGGTAATGGATCTTAATTAGATAATCGTGTAAGAGCGTTCATTCCCAAGTCATCTGTGCAAAATCACGACATCTCATATGTAACACCCTAATATTTTTCTATTTTTAAATATTTATAATGATAAATAAAAAATATCACATGAAAAACTAAACTAAAATGAATGGTGATTTAATTTTCTTCAATGAATGATGTACAATAATATATGATGATAATAAAATATGAAATATAATTATGAAAATTATAAAATGTATAACACCACATGTAAATAAAATTATTATACTTTTCCAAAATGATTTATTATAAAATAAAATAAAATATATAATATATTAGTATTACTGTTTTTCCCATGTGTTCTAATATAAATTAATTAATAAAAATTTAATTCCAAGATGATATATAATTAACTGAATGTTATTAAAATTAGTTAATATTAGAAATAATATTTTACATAGAACAATTTTTAAAGTGTTGTGTATTCTTAAATTAAATAAAATTAATCACTTTAAAACTATTATTATAGGTATATAATTTTCTTTTCAAAAAAATTAACACTCATTTAATTAGTATTTGATATGAAATAATTGTAATAATAAATAATATTTAGAAATACATTTAATAATAACTAATGATTTTATTTTTTAAATTTCAATGTTAAATTATTAATTATTTTAATTTTAATTTTTGAAAAATAAATTTATTTTAAGATTCAGCTATTCTATATTAGCATATGATTAGAATTTATATATTTTTTAAATGATTTTAGGTGAATAGGAAAAAATATAGTTTTTATTAATACTTTTTTATGAAATCATTATGATATAAGAATGACATTAAAATTTCATAAAAAATCATGACTAATTATGTGTTTCATTATTGAAATAAAGATTTTAAAAATAATATATCAAATTAATAAAAATGTTACTGACATTTTAGAACCTGGTTTCTATTTTATTCTGACAAAAACAATTTTTGGTGTTTTTCCTTTAATTAAGTATTCACATGATTTCATTTGGTTTTAGAATGGTATAAAATCAAAATATCCTATTATATTTATTTATAATCTAGTAAATATCTTTGGTATTTGTTTAATTATTTATCTTTACCCAAAATACGTATTTTATGCATAAAAATATACTTTTCCTAATAAAATACTGTGTTATTCATAATTAAATTGATTTTTATTTTTTGACAATTTATAATTGAATAAAAATTTGAATTCATAGTCCGAAGAAACAAAATCCAAATTATATAATTTGGACAATTTAATTTTTGTACTGTAATGAAAAGTTACCAAAGTAAAAAATTGTCAATTTTTGATCCACATTCTATGAATATGATGATCCTATTTATATTATAAAATTCATATTTTAAAAAAATCCACTTACCCTCTTATAAAAATCACTCCACCACCCATTATCATAACACTAAAACTATATTAGATTCTACAAGATTATATAAATTCTTTACAAGCACAATTTTAAACATCTTAGTAGGTTAATTATCATCAAAATACCACCATAAAATTTCTTAATAAATGTGGAAATGGTGTGGTAAACTGGATTATGGTAAGAACTCATAATAAATCATTTTATTTTATATTTACTTTTTTTCTTTTTCTACATCCTCAAAATCTAATCGAACCAACAAATAAAATTTCAACAAAATTTGTATAATGAAACATTATTATATTAATGGAAAACAATTTTCACTTTATTCAATAGTTATTTTTGGGTTTTACATGCCTTTTATCTATTCATTCTTCTATTGTTTGCAAATAAATTAAATAGTTCCCATGATGAACTTGTATTTTCTTAATGGTGGAAAATATCACACTTATATACAAATATTATTTCTATACTATTTTTCTATATATATAAATGATTTTGTATTGTCAATTTAATATATCGTTGACATTCCTTAAAATTTTTAAATACTAATATGTTAATATTTTCACAAATGTATCTTTTTTGAATTATATAAAAAGAATGAAAAGAATATCATTTTAGATATTTACCATATTAATTACATTTCCATATTTTAAAAATTAACTTTCGAATAAGGATGCAATTTTAAATTTCATATTTTACCAATGCAACTAATGTACCTATTTTTGATGATTTTTTAATTTTAAACAGAATGGTTAATGATTAAATATATTAAATATTTGTTTTTCATTCCAACAGAAACCAATTATAATCATATATAAATTATATCTCAATTTTTATGAATATTATTTATATTAAATATAAACACACTTGAGGAATGTAATATTTTAGTGTCTTTGGAAACACGAAAACCCAAACAACTAGTTCGTAGGTAAACTACATTATATCCATCTACAATCATAATAAATAGAACCATACATAGATGTATCATTTGAAATTCATTTCATCATAACCTATAGAAAGGAAACATAAGAAAATTTTACATCAAATGTTCAGTAATGGTAACCATGGGAGATAAGTAAGTATAACATGAACATAAGGGTATAAGAACATGGGGAAACATATAAAAACCACACCCTTCAAATAAAATAGCATAATTTTATGTCATAGAATAAATATGGGTAGTTAATAAGACATAAACCATATGGTAATAAAATAATATGATCCCTAAGATCATATCATTAGCATAACACATAGATTTTATGCTATAAAAATTTTACAAAATAATTTCCACTGTAGGAAAGGCCCACATGCAAGGCTAACATAGTGAAATGGGTTTACTCTGAAAACCATCATATTATTTTAGGAAAAATATTGAGACAATAAGAGAATAAAAAATCCCTTATTTAACTATATTCAATCCCCATTCCATTCTAGTCTATCTCATGAGATATAAATTATTACACAATGCATTGGAGGTAGATATAGGTCACACCTGTCTAATATTGAAAACCCTATTTATATTTTTAAAAAAATCAATAAATATGTTTATATCATAACATATTAATTGAAATGGTTTTAATAATAATTTTATTATTTCATAACCTGTAAAAACATTTAGGTTTCATAATCATTTCATTATTTCATCATAACATAACATGTAGAAAAATATGTTTGTTTTTTATAATTTTATCATGGTATATCACAAGGAATAGAAATCGGTTTCATAAAAATCCTACAACCATAATCATAATCCATAGATATAATAAATAATAATGATATCATTGTAACATTTCCGCTTTATAGAATCTGTAACATCAATAGATATCATCATAAATTGAAAAAAACATGGATCGATAATTTAAAACAATTGTTGAGGATAAAATCGTAATCTCATTGAAATAAAAAAACTTTTAGAACAAAATTTTAATATATACATATTTACTTTAAAATATACATGATGAATTATAAAGTAATATTCGATGAAAATAATGTACGTGATGATAAGATGATCTATTCCAAATGGAAATTTTAAAAATGATTCATTTCACGTTTTCAGTAAAATCCAAACATGCATTATTTGGAGAATAACAAGAAGAATGAACTCAATGGATATTGTAAAAAATTGAAACATGAGTAAAATTCCCTTCTTAAATTTTATTTGATAATAATAAAAACAATTTAAATATGTTTTCCTAAGTCATGGTTTTTGATGAAGGGGGATTTTTCCAACTAAAAAAAGAAAATATGTGAATTTTTATAAAAAAATCAATTATTTAAAGTACAAATTATTTGAAAAAAAATTAATATCAATTGAAAATATTATTAATGACCATAGGAGAATATTTTAATGAGTTTATTTAGTGATGGATAATATGATTTTTTTCGGAAGCATAATCATAAAAAAATCCTTACAAATGACAATATTGAAACATAAAATCATTACATCATTGGTATATTTGAGTCATAGGACCCATGAAGGAATACAATGTAGTGTAACAGAAAATATCAGAAGGATAAATAAATTAATGATAATAAATTTCAAAGGGTCTTTATAAACACCTCATGAATGAATATATATGAATAACATAAAGTATGTCTCTAATAATTCAAATTGAGATAAAAATATCTTACCTTAACTCTTTACTTTTATGGTACACATTAAAACCTCCTATAAAACAAATAAAAGTTTATTATATATCACATAAAACCACATATTTATATATATAATACCATATTTTATTCTTCTATGATGTTTTATTAAATTTTTATTAACAACTACATGTTAATGTTCTATTTTGGGGAATAACCACATTGTTTTTTATAGATATTTTGATATTTTATTTTTGGTAATCTTTATTTTAGAAAGATTTAAAATTTATTATAATTTTAAAAAACTCATTAATATCTTATATATTACCTATATATATGAATATATATATTTATATAAATAAAAAATGTTTCGTTATTTAAAATAGAATACATCGTTCATGGATACAATAGGTCATTCATAAAAATGAAGTTGTTTTCAATTTTCCAAAATAATAAAATGAAAGGTAAATCATATAATTTCATCATATATTCCTTTTTATTTCATATATATCATATATTTTAATTAAACTAATTTTTATTACCTTTTAGTACATCGTGAACGAATCACATCACTTCTCGAGGTGGTAGTTCATTATACAAACAAATGACATTATTGTATTCCAAAACAATTAACTACAGAAAGGTATGTGTTGTATAATAATTCTATAACTAAAAATATAACATGAATTTCATATATAAAAAATAAATACCTCCATATGTCCAACCACGATATGTGGTAATGAAAAAATGAATGGCCTTGGTTCATGAGGCAGTATTCTTCCATACACACTAATAATGATTTTGTTACCCATTTTATGGGTGCGGGGATGGTTGTAGGGAATTATGAGAACATAAATAAATATATGTATATGTTATTTAATTTTGTTATAATATAATCATAGTATAATAATAATTGAATGTGGTTATAAGGACCCAGCCTTAAACATTACTTAATCATGAGTAATTTCAAGAATACACATTGAGGATCTTTTCAGGTTTAGAGTTTTAGAGAATTAGATCATAAATCATGAATTCTATTCCACGTTTAAACAAGGTGGTTACATTAAAGATAATTTTCACATTTTCCATCAATGAAAACATATTTAAAACAAAACATGGAATCTTTCATGACACGTCCATGACACTATCATCACATCATGTACCTTTCCCTTGACCTATGAAAAACATTTCAAAATCTTTGGATGAGCATAAAAAGATCATTAAGGTATATAGAAATAAGGAATGAAAACGTTAGTCCATGTATACATAAGAATCAATTAAATCATACTTTACTCACAAAACATAAGCACATTAACATACCTCATTAAATATTGAATAACTCATAGAAAAAATAAGACATAAAGGTAACTTGAGGCATTCATAACATTCTTACGTAGGGAGTAACCCTCATGGTTACGTTTGGAATAACCATCATAGTATATTCCATAAATATCTTCGGAGAAACCTTAGAGTTTAACCCCTTCGCATTACCCAATGCATTAGAGAGATATATCGGGCTCCCCCACCCTTAGTTTATCACGGAACCACCTGTCTTCATAAACAATGCCCAAGAACCCTAATATAATCGTATCACATAAAACATGCATAAAGGAAACATAACATTTCCACATTTCAATCACAAGATATCAATAACACATTGATATAAAAAAATAATTATCAAAAACACTTTCAATAAAAAAATAAATAAAAAGTAGGACATGGTATTTATGTTTCATTTAAAAACAAGTTATGGCTTGTAGATGAAGCTGAAACTCAAATAATGGTCACGGTGGCGGAGAAGGCATTGTCGTCGCATACGTACGACAAAAACATTCCCTTTTGTCATTTAGTAAAATGATTCATATAAAAAGATTAATTTTGAATAAAAGTAAAAGTAAAAGGGGTTTATACACCGTATAAAGGAAAGCTGTGTATAAAACAAAATATGCCTCAATGAAAGGAGATTGAGATGAAGTCCCTTACCTCGTGTCCGACTTGACTCGATCGTTATTTAATCTCCAGAATAATAAATATGAGTTAATTTACACAAGCTTAAGAACCTTTTTCAAGTTCATTATTCCTTTTATATCACTTATTACCATGTTATGAACACTATGTAATTATTTATGTTAATAACGTTCGTTTTGTCGATCATTGGTACTTGAGAAAAAAAATAAACTCCTTATAATTACAAGTTGTTCATGTGGTAAAATATCCATTATATCCAGAATTATATTCATTATGTAGATATAATATATATAATATATATCCGGTATATACATTCATTTATAATGTTACATAACATTTAGAGGTAAGAAATGAAATGCACAGTTCATGGAGATGGTAAACCATGCGTACACATGAACGCTACTTTCATTTCTATTTCATATTTAATGGAATGAAATCATAATTATATAAAGGTATATTATAATTCCAGTATAATATCATATATAATATCATTGGATTAATCCTTTATACATGCCACATATGGCATTAACAAATCAAATCACTTTGAGGGGGTGGTAGTCCGCACTTCCTAAAATTAAGATTTTGCGTTTACCCAAAATTGAAACCATAAAATTATGCCATAAATTGAAAATACAGAAGCATAAGGAAAACATAAAAAATATTATATATCATATATACATATAGTTACATCTTAATGGACACCTTTTAAGGTGTTAAAAGAATATTGAATAATCATCGTTTCTTGAGGCAGAAATTCTCCATCCATAGAAATAGTATGTTCTTTAACCATTAGAAAAAGGCGTGTGTAAGTGTAGCTAGAATAATTCAAATAAAAACATCCTAGTATATTTAAGAAACTGTTTTTGTTTAAAAAATGAATAAAAAGAGTTAAGGGGTTGGAGAAGCAAAATAAATCAAAAGAACATTAGAGAAGTCTTTACCTTTAAATCAGGTAACTCCTCTTGGTTTGAACCAAAACGGTTTCTTGAAGCGATTCCTGCCTAAGGTAAGGCTTCTATGATGAATAGAAGGATTTGGAGAGATGAAATGTGTATATTTTGGTCGATACAATGGATTTAGAGGTGTGAGTGTGGAGGTAGAGGTGGGGGCCTTTTATAAGAGGGAGGAGGGGCACTCTTGGAAAGTCATGAAATATTACTTTATATTAAAATGAGTTTCATATTTTAAAGGACCCACGTTGATATATTTAAAGGATATGGTGATAAGGGTTCGAAATATACTCATAAAATAGGTTTTTGACAAGTGTAATTCTTAGATATTACATTATCTCTTTATTTTATTAAAATCGTTCATTAATGATGTAATCGCTGCATCATCATGGTGTCCTAAAAAATTTAATTTATTTAATGTCTAAAAAGTATAAAGCAAAATAAAATTATGTAGAAAATATTATTATCTTTCCAATGACTATTTATAGTCAAATATATCATTTATTTAGACAAAATTAATTTTTTTTTACTTGGGCGATATATACTTTGGTTATACATTCCTTTTAAAAAATATAAAATGATAAAGTGTCACTATCACCCAAAAGTGATTCCATGGGGTCCCAAAGATTAGCACAAGGAATACCATTGTCGGATATGAAACAACCAGTAGAATTATAACACATGTTGGGGTCATTTGTTATTATTATGTTATTATTTTATTACCCTTAACTACTCGATTACTAATTAATCACGATAATTAATGATAATTACCATCGTTACTATTCATAATGAAAAAAAGAGTCTTAATTACATAATTTGGACCATCTAATTCAAAATATGGAATCCATTTTACCAAATTAAAAACATAGAGATTTCAATAATTAATTAAAAAATAATTCTCATTGTCAAAACAAATAGCGGGTTTTTTGAAACAATATCTATGAAAAGTTTGGCACTTGTTTATTCCCAATTCCAAAGTGAAATTAATTCTAATGACCACCATTGGATTAAATGGTAAAAATATATTCTAATTAATCTTGAAAACCAATTATAAAGATAATCTAACCATATAATTAAATTAGATTAAAAAGCAGTTTTGAAGTAAAATGCAGTATTTTTCACTATTCATTAAAAAATTAACATTGTCAGAAAAAACCATAAATTTATCCAAAGTAAATTTCAATGTCATAATCCTAATGAATATGTTTATTTTTACAAATATATATTATAAAATTGTTAAAAGTTTTATTTAAAAAATGGGTTTCCATCAAAAGGCGGTAAAATAATATTTTAAAAATATTAGAGAATTCTATGCTTAAGATTGGATTTATTTTCATTTTAAGCCTCTAAAACACTATATAATTTATAAATAGAAATATATATGAAAACCCATAATTCTATACTTACTTGGGATGTTACAGTGGTGTTGGAAGTAATACAACAAAAATGATTGTTAAATAACGTTGCCTCTTCTTCGGGTATCCTACATTGATTTCACTAAATTTCACCCATAAATGATTTTTCCCAATATAATGCTTATAGGATGAGAGAAGAGAATTTGGGAAGTGGGTTTTTTAGGTCATGGATGAAAATAATATTTTTGGAATGAGTCGATAGGAGATGATAGGTTGTGTCCTTTTATATGTGATGTGGGTGGCACACTCATATTCTTTTGGAATAAAGGAATCCATCTTTGTTTATTCATATCACAACACTCCAATAATTGACCATTATCAATAATATATTTGATAAGCTCTAAATATTTTCATAAAATAATTGTTGGAAATGTATTGGGTTATATAAAAAACTAATATTTTTATTTTAACCCCCCTCCAGAAAAACCACTTTAACCATAATCTTGTAAATTAATTTTTAATATTTTTACTATATGTTTTGTTCTAAAATTATGTTGACATTATTATATAAATTATTTTTTTTATTCTAGATAATTAATACGTTTTTTATAAAATGAAGACATAAAATGTTTTAAATTATTATTTAAAATTAATCATGTAGACCCAGGAGGCCTAGGATCAAATCTAGGTTGGGTGAATTTCTAGGTTATTGTAGTAGTTACTATAATTGTTACTGTTCAATAATGTTGTAACCAGAACTATTCATCTGGTATGGTCCTTTAGGCACATAGTTAGGGAATACCGGTCTCAAGTCCTAAAGGGCCTCAAAAATACTTTATTCCGCAAGCCTTTGGGCTATAAGGGTCTTCTGACCACCAATGGATTTCAGGCCACTAGGTTTTTGGGGCGCACCAAATACCATGAAGAAACTCAAGAATACCACAACAAAACCGACACATATGGGGATTGAGAGAAATAAATATGATCCAACAGAGTAGATCTAACTGAATTGAATGAATGGATGTTTATGTAAACTACCATTTTGACCAAACACTTTTTAGATTTGCACGTGGTATTTTAGCTGATCATCCATGTGAGGTGGGGAGCTTGGCGCCTTTAAGATGCAGATGTTGGAAAGGAAATGTTTCAAGTGTGTCTAGTCATAGGCATTTAAGTTCATGTTTTGGGTTCTATGTGCGCCTTGTTCATTTGGATTGTGGGCCATGTAAGCATTCCCATTTAACCAATAAAAGTTTAATTATCCAATAATAAATGGAAAATAAGGAATTAGAGCCATTCGTGGTTACAAGAAATCCAAATTTTAATTTCAAAATATTGAAATTATTATAAAATTTTTATTTAAAAATAAAATATATAATTATTAGAATGAGATATATTGGATAATTGGAGTGACAATTGAACTAATTTTACTTTTAAACTAATTAAATATAAAATTAAACCTTTTAAATAAATTAAACGATAAGGCAGTTCTAAATTTAAAATCAGTATTTTCTTACTATTCATTAAAAAAAGAAACTTCTCATAAATTACCAAAAACTAATCCTAAGATAATATTTACTGGATTATTTAAAAAATAATTTTTTTTATAAAATTGATTATCCGAACATTTTAAAATTTATTTTTATTATTTTCTATAAGAGAAATAAAAAATCATTCTTTAATAAAATAGAAATTAAAAACATTTAAAGACCTCACAAATAAATTAATAATATTTTCTATAAACGTATTTATTTATTTATTTAAAACAGTTATTTTTAATATTTAAATTTTATTTACTACTGTTCATATATCAATGTTTATCTATAAGTTTATAACATTCAAATTTACATAACTATATTAAAAATATATCATGGCTTAGTTAAAACTCAGTGTCGTGTGTACCACAACCTATCCTTGTATTGTGTACAGTGCATGACTAACATGTTGTTCTGTGCAAAAAAATCATAACATAGTGTTTCCTATAATTAAATATTAACTTGAATTTTAGTGCAATTTAAGCTATTACTAAAATTTAATTTGTCCAAAATAAATTTATTAAAACACATGGTGTTACATTTTACCTTACCAAAATGAATTTATCCCTTAAAGTTCATCACATTGATATAAAAAAATTAGTATACATATTCATTATAGTATCCTTAGGATACAATTTATCTTACTTAAAATGGTTGATTTTCCTCAATACTTTTACTAGGTGAGTGGTCTTATTTCGTAGAAAATTCTCTATAGGATCAAGAATCTCCACTAATTCTTGCTCGTATAAACAATATTCATCTAGTGGTATGACCATTGATTCCAGAACACATGAAGGATCATGTATGTATACCATAATGAGAGATATGTTAACACATCATATAATTGGAAGAGGTTTGGTGGAATCACCATGTGATATGATACAATCTTGATATGATCAAATATATCTAGGGCTTTATTTCCCATTCTTCTCGAATATCATCACCTTCTTCCATGGTGGAATTAATTAAAACACCATAAAGAAACATATAATTATATATTATTCAAGTGATTATCATTATATAATTTTTATCTACTAAGAGATTCCTTAATGTGTTGTTGAATGGCTATACCTTCCCTTCCATTTCTTCAGCTATCATAGGACCCAATATTTTTCGTTCTCCAACATCATTAAATTACATTTTATTTGTAAATTTAATTCCTTATAGGGTACCATAATTATGCATTTTAATGATTTAGTGAAAGCTACTGATCTATGAAAACACATCTAGAAGAAGTAGAATAATAAAATGATTTTCTAATCAAACGAAAAATATCTCAACGTATCCTATAGGGTTTTAATTTCTATCTTGGAATAATCATAACCTTGAGGAAGATAATAATTTCTAAAACTCAAACATATATCAAGATATAGACAAATTATATTCCAAAATTTTGAGGTAAACATTTTATCTTGATCAGATGAAATAGAATTTGGCACTACATTCATCCTTACCACTACCGTAAAGCATATCCTTACTAGGTGATCTATAGAGATGAATTATCTGGTAGTGATGAAGTGTGATGATGAAGTAATATGATCAATTAAAAACCATATATGATTATTCCAATTATATGTTTTGAAGAGTACAGTGAAAAAAATCCTTCTTTTTGTTTTCACATATCAATTATTTTATAGGTAAAAGATGTAACTTACCCTTGGAATTGTGTCTCTCATACATAAATTATTAACATACCAAGAATCAAGATAAAAACTATGTGATATATCTCATCATTACATCCCATACAAATATTCTTTCAAAACTCTATTCATCTTTTAACTACTCTTATGAATGGGCCAACAATAACTATGGGATTCCTCTCACAACCCCTTGATAAAATCAAATATGCATGGAAGTCAAACAAGGTTCCTAAACTGTATCATGCCATGATGTTCACAGTTATTCGTAGTAACATTTTTACACTTCTTTTTATCCCCACATCATCAATATTCACATATTTATCCTTCACTTGGTTATATGGTTGAACATTCAGTTGAGAAAGATAATATATTTCTCTTTCCACTAGAATTACCACATCCAGCCATTTCTAATCAGTAAGTATTGGATCTATTTTCATCATCATCATGTATAATATAGGATTATAATTTTAACTCAAATAATAGGATAACATCTTTGTATTCCAGAGGAGGTAATGCATTAAAGAGTCATAATCTTTAATCTGATCCAACCACATTTTTTGGAAAATATTCAATACCTTCTATGTGAAAATATATTTTAGACATTTAGGATCTCTATATATATAACACTTAGCTCCATAAATATAAAATCTTTATATCTTTAATTAAAACATTACAATAGATAACTTCGACTCTTGATTTGGGTAATTTATTTAATGAATTTTCAATTTTCATGAGCCATAAGCTTTAATCATTTCAGTCTACATAATAATAGATACACATTTTGTATTAAACGCATCAGTATAGACTAAAAACCTATCTACACTCTAGTGTAATGTAAACATAGGTGGATTGAATAATATTCTCTTAAGATCCTCTAATTTAACACATATTCATATATCCACAGGAACCTAGCCCTCTTAAAAGAAATACATTCCAAGCGATTAGATAGTCATGAAATATTATCTCAAGAATTTGATAATATCTAGCTAAATAAATAAATCAAAGGATATTAGTTAACATGTTTGGAAGGGGCCAATATTTAAGAGACTTTACCTTTGATATATCAAATTATATACCCTCCATTGACATTATATGTCAAAATATGAAACATTTTGTGGATTAAATTCACACTTTTTAAAATTTTAATATAATTTCTCAGTCCTTCTGGTCTTTTTGTCAATTCTCAAGTGATATTCATTCTATTACTTTCACTTTGAGTTGATAAGATTATCATGTACCATTAAAAACATAAACCAATCAATGTTATCTCTAATGACACAATTAAAAAAATACGTAAATATAGTTGTTTTATTATGACCAGATGGAATCACTATATATTTATAGTGTCCATACCTTTTATGGGATGTTGTCTTCAGTATGTCATCATTCTTAAACATTAATTGATGATATAATGAATGAAGTTAAACCTTTTAAAAGTATTGAACTATATGCATTTGATTGAATAAGTCATCAAAAAGGGGAAGATGATAGTAGTTATTAATTTTGATCTTTCTTGACTCAAAAAATCAATGTTGTTTCGCATTTATCGATCTTTATTTTTATCTAATGTTTAGGTGTATACTAATGTGAAAAACACAGCTGAATGAATCCCCTATCAATTTTTTCCTAGATTTTTTTCTTCAATTACTAATATTTATCTGGGTTATTCCATAGGTTGTCTTTGAATTTTTTTGGAACCACGAATGAGTTCTATTCGGAACTCAACATTGTGTTTCAGTGGAAGGAAAGTGATCTCTTCCATAAAGACATCATGAAATTCCCACACAATAGAAATATTAACTATGTCATGTTTTCCCCAAATATATATTTCAAAAAATGATTATAAATGGTATTTAATATCCATACAATTTTTGTGACACCCATCAAAATTTACTACTTATTTTCATATTGATAGATAATCATCAGTTTGATTAGAGTATCAGAACTGACATCCCTTCCATGAAATTTAATGTGGGAATTATATGGAGAAATAAAATTCATGACTATGATGTCATAAAATTCATCATGATAATGAAAATATATATATTTATGAACCATGTTCCCACTAACATTAGTAGTAGAGGAATTAAACAATTGTGATGTGATTATTATACCACTAGGGGTTCTCACTAGTATTTATATATAAAATAAATTGGGTGGAATATTGACTCATTTATAAAATTATCAAGATATGATATATCGGGTAGTTCTAATTTCAAATAAGTTATTTTTAATTATATATTGGAAGGTAATTATACATTTCATCACATCTTTATTTCAATCCTCATTAGAAACATTTGTAACATGAGTTATCCCTTTATCTATAAATGTGAATTGTTGTTGATGTCAATAATTATCATTAATGTTCATAATTGGGAATTGGTTAGTGTGGTTCACGTACGCATTATATTTTAAAAAATATAGCTTAGGTGGTGGACTCTACGCTGCATTCAATTTATTCACAGAGTCGGATAACTTATTTCTCTAACTATGGAGATCAATTCATCGATGATTTTCTTACCACACCTATAAAATTTACTAGTATCCTTAAGATAATTTCCTCCAATATTTCATGAACAATTTGAGAATTAATAAAATGTCATATTCATATCCCTATTGACCATACTTTTTTTATAAATTATATTTTTCTCATCATATCTAATCCTTGAGAATGATGTGTAACTCCAACCAATAGTTCCACCTTGAGAGAGTATCAAACAATCTTTCATTTCTAGAGTATTCTCATAGGGCTGACCCCCATCAAAGAATTCATTTTAATCCACCATTGAATTTAACAAACTTACATTCATTTTCCATGATAATACCAGACGTGTTCCTCACATGTCTTGAAATATTTTTCTCATAAGTACCAATAGATTTATAATACTTTTGCTTTTTCTAATGGAACTCCGTCACCATCTCTATAAATTGAATAAAAGGAATGTACTTATTAAAAAAACATTCCTAAACTCATCCTAATCTATGGAGTAAATTTAATCATATTTTATTTTATTATTGATAATATTCCACCATATATCCACTTCACCTCCAAAATAGTGGACACCCAAAATATATTTTTTATGTTCCAAATACTTGTGAGTGAAAATTTTCTTTTACATGGTGTTGATCCCATCTTCATCAACTATAATATAATAAGAACCTCTATAATAATATGGGAATTACCTCTCCAAAGACTCACCTTAATTTTATCCATCTTTTAATCAATTTGATGTCTATAATCATTCATTGCTAGGGAATGATGTTTCCGTATAACAAATATATTTTCCATTCTACCTCCCATAATGTTTGGATTATCAAGGACAAAATAATTACATTTTACATCAAAAATATTTTTAACATGGTTCCTTTGGGTTCCATCAAATGAATAAAACCAATAATAATATTGTAAGAAATAATAATCATGATTCAATACCACATAGTCCTAGAAAATCACATATAAAATAACTAAATCCTAAAACATTAATCAATATATCATGCAATATGTTTTTCCTAAGTAATTCATGTCATCATATATTTAAATTATTCAGGGTGGTTCATAAAGTGTTTGTGAAATTCCGTAGTGTATGACCCGGGAATGTCAAACTGATAGTGTAGCAAGCTATGTACTCATTTAGAAGGTAATGACATAGTATTTCTCAATTCACCCATTTCAGATTTATTTCCTCTAGGTGCCTCTATGCTTGATCCATATCCACATGCAGTATAAAGACTTGGTTATAATATCATGGAAATGAATCACTCTACCCATTACCAAAATTATCTAGAATTTTCAAATATTTTACTCATCCATAGGGTTATCTTTATACATTAGCTTAGAGATCTCAATATGTTTTTCACATCATAGTTCCCAACTGTTAGCTAAAATAATCCACTGATACCATCTATTGTGACCGAAACTTATCATACAAATATATGAAATTAGTTTCAATTAATATTCATTAAATTAAACAAACTCATGAAACAAGACCACAATAGTGTATTTCATTTAGAATCATGGTAAAAAAAATGGTCTATATATAAAATAAATCATATATCACTATATTATTCATAATAGGTACCGTTTAAAGAAATGTCAAACATAAAACATATCATCCCAACATAGGGAAAGGAAACATAATAAAGGGTTATCTTAGATTATTATTATTGGTTAAAATGGGATATGTATAGGTCTAACATGAACATAAGTGAATAAGAACATGAGAATAACGTTTATAAAAAATACCCCAAATATCAAGGATCTAAATCTGGAGTCAGGGATTAATGAATGGATGTTCATAATATAATAATCATAATGCAATAAAATAACATGATATATTAGAGAATAACATTAAAATAAGACATATATTTCTAGAATACACATAATTAAGGAAATATTATTATTATTTGTGAAGAGTCACTACCCTAGCTATCATAATGGAATGGGTTTACTCCCCAATCCAATATAGTGATCAAGGTTCACCCCCAAGACCGTCATTGTGGGTGAATTTTCTTAAAAAACCAATTTCACTTCCATCCCATACACATTTTTCCCAAGGGAAACAAATAAATTTTAAATTCATAGTAAGGAAATACAGGTCCCACATATCTCATAATTAAAACCAAATTTATGTATCACAAAATTGAGTAAAACATTCATCATATAATAACCCATAAAATTAAATGGGTTTAATATACATTTCATCAAATCATATCCTTAGAGAAGGGAATTCTTTAAAAATAATTTCATCATTTAATTATAACATAAATAGTGGAAAAAGAATTTTGTTTCATAAAAATATTTTCATGTTATAACCAATGGAATAGAAATGGGTTTCATAAATATCATACCATCATAAAAATAAAACATTCAGAGAAAAAAATTATTGGTGGAACATGTCCCCATGAATTAATATGTTTCACAATATATATCATATTTGATGGAAATTGATTATGATATCTCATTTTAAACATTTCATTATGAAAAAAAAATTTATTAATTAAAAAGTACATTTTGAAACATAAAATATTTTTGAACATATTTTTCCTTGAAAATAATAGTGAAAATTTATAAATTTGGATTAAATGAAAATAATGATTATGATGACGTAAAGTTTCATTCATACCATACAAGTTATATTAAATATTCGTTTCACATTTTAGGTAAATGAAAAATGATTGTTTTTTTGGATATAAATATGAAAAATTCATTCAACATATTTTTTATAGAATGTAAAAATGTGTACTTTTTTCATTTAATAATCATCCTATAATAAAAAAAAAATTGAATACATTTTTCTAAACACATGTTTTTTGAAAAAAATGGAAATTTTTACCTATGAGGGAAACAAATTTGACTTATATTAAAAAATCAATATTATTAATTGTAAAAAATGGTGGAAAATGAAAATATTAAAATAATTTATCATGAATGACTATTTTATAACAAATTTATGAGTTTCCTAAAAAATTGATAATAATATTTTAACATATGAAACATAATCACAAAAACTCTCAGAAAATGATGAGATTGTGACATAAAATCATTTCTACTCTGGTATCCTTGAATCATAAAAAAATTAATAAATAAAATAGAATGGAACATGAAATATAATGAATATAAATAAATTCATGATATTTCATATTTTTGGGAGTTTATATAATTATCATGAAGTAATCTTAGTTCATAACATAAAGTATGTCTCAAAAAAAGGAAAATTGAGGCAAAACCCCCTTACATTATGTCTTCACTTCTACCATAAACATTCAAACCTCATTCGTAATAAATATAAATTTATTATATATATATAATATATATATTAGAACCATATATTTATTTATATTACCATATATTATATTCTTATGAAATTTTATCAATCATTTACTAATAATATCTTATGAATTTTACATTTCAGTTAATAACCTCTTTGATTTTTCAAATATGTTCCAATTCTTTTTATTTTTGGTCATCTTACCATTATATATATTAAATATTCTCTATTATATTAAAAAACTTATAAATAAAATTAACATTTTTTATATATGTATTTATATCTATCCATAAATCTTAGTGATAGAAAATTAAATACATTGTTTATTGAGAGAGTATTTTATACTTACGCATGGACACTATTTCCATTTCCTTATCAAATTTAATAAAATAAAGGTAAATTAAATACTATCATTCAAAATTTTTTTTTAGATAATATATTTCAAATAATTTAAAAAAAAATCTTTATTAAATTCCATTTAGAACATCTATGAATCATATCACTTCATAAGACTGCAGCCCACTTTACAGAGGATCGATATTAACATAATTCCACAAAATATAGAGAATGAATTTATGTGTGATGTAATGATTCCATATGAATAATAATATCATAAATATAATATATAAAAATGTAATCCCTTATCATGCTCTTCCTTATGTGGCGGTAAACGAAAAATGATTAACAAGGGTTTGTAAGGTTGTTGTCCCCAATATACACTAATGATAATTTCGTAACCCTTTTCATGGAAGTTTGTATGGTTATAGGAAATTAAACTAAAATAAAAACAATTATATATATGGAATATAGAGATTATTTATTTACATCATAGTATTTTAATAATTTAATGAATTTCAAGATGAAAAAACACAATGCACATTTATGAAAGCTACATCTTTTTCAGGTATCCTCCTTAGGTTTGCATCAAATACCAACATTGTTTGGATTTATTTAATAAATAAGTAATATAAGATTATACGACGTAATTAGGTTAGTTATTTGGGTAGGTATTTTCTGATACAAAATTGTTTGATTATTTTAAGAAGAGATAATAGAGGGTGTCCTTTAATATGATAGGGTATTGGGAGACTTTTTAATTTTTGATAGAAATAATTCCACCCACTTTTTTTGTAAAACGAAACAAATAATGGTTAATTTTCTATAATATATAATATAACATAAAAATATTTCATGAAAATTTGTGTTTTAAAAGTTTTGGTTTATTTTCAAACATTATATTTTTAGTTTAACCCATGGTAGCACAATCTTTACCTTCACCACGTTAAATAGTTTTTATATTTTCTATTAATTTTGGTAAAAAATAAAGTTGAACATATTAAATAAAATAATTATTATTTAAATATTTAATCAATTTTACAAAATTCTACTCATATAATTTGGATATTTTTATTCAAAAATAATACATAGCCATTATGGTAATGTCTGTTTTTGAAGAGAAAATGTGAAAAAGATTAATAGTTTTAATATGAAAAATCAATAAGAAATTGATTTAAAATAGCCAAATTGGGATAATGGATGTATAATTTATATAATTTTACTTAAAATAATTATAGAAATTAATTTATATTTTGAAGAAAATTGAAATTAAAAAGTATTTTCTATTTAAAAATCAATATTTTCACTATTCATAAAAAAAAATATATTTTCCAAATAATCTATAAAATTTACCCTAATCAAATATTTATATGATCATTTAAAAAACTTGTTCTATTTACTTAATTCATTATGTAAAAGGGTGAAGAAATTATTTGATTTTTACCCAAAATAATTTAAATATTATTTTTAGAGAAGATTATTTTTGAATCGTATAACGACTTTAATGAAAATTAAATAATTTTAAAATAAATATGTTTCATTTCAGTAAAAAAATTAAATTAATATTTAAATATATGTTATTAATATTCATATCACTATTCTTAAAAACTATGTTATTAATATATCATTTACATAACTATATTAATTACATTAAAAGGTTTTGTTAAAACATAGTGTCGTGTGTAACACACGCTTTCCCGTTGGGGCATGTAGCAAAAGAATAAAATTTTTCTTCATGTAATATATGATATTTTTGGTATTTTTTGTTAATCCATATTAACATGGCGTTCCATGTACGAATAGATATTAATGAAATTTAATTTATTCAAAAATATTCTTTAAAACCAAGGGAGGTAGAATTGCACCTTGGTTTATATTGTTCATCCTATCCACATTTCATGTCATCTACATAATTTATTTCCATGGATTAACTATTTTTATTTCTTTTAAACATTAGGGTTTCAATTTCTCTTTTACATTACCTTCAAAGTTATTTTTTCTGTGACTTATATGTTTTTTTAACAACCATGTTCCCAATGATTTAGGAGAACGATTTTAGTCCCATTTTACTCTAAAAATAAAATATATATAGATATATATATTATTTCATTTTATGTTTTATATATTATCCTCTAAATAAACATATTATGTTTAAATTTTTATATATTGAATGTTTATTATTGAAAATTTTAGTTCTTGAAGTCTTCTGTTGTGATACCAATCGAATGTGATATGTGACCCATTTTATTATAATATTGTTTTTTATATCTATGTATATAAATTGATGTTTTTATGATTTTATAGGAATATATTCTTTTTTTGTCATATATATATATATATATATTCCTTCTCTATATATAATATGATCATTTTTCTGTAAATATTTGTGTCATCCATTCTATTCTAATTAGTTATCCATGATATCAGGAAATTATTATTTTTTCATGTGTAGCACATATATGCATGTGTGTATTATGATGTGTTGGGTGGCCCTAGAATTTTATATTAATATAATGTAGTGGGTATTGTTTTACATTTCATGATAACATATACAATGTATTGAGCCATTTACCAAATTACATTATGGGACATTTATTGAAATGATTTTTTGTATTTTTACTGAGCATTGAATATTGTTTTTATGTCATGTTTTATGTTGTTTATATATTCATATAATTAAATGACCCCATAATGCATACTTATTTATATCAAAATATTTATTTTATGATTCATGACATATGATCCATGTTTTAGTGTTTATTATTTCCATATGATGTGGTTATGTACATTGATTATGTTTTCATACCAAATTTATTATCTTATTCTCTCTGGTGATCTTTGATTGATATGAAATTTTTTCACACTTTCAGAGTAATGGTGGTAATCCTCATTATGATAAAATTTACCCTAGTTTTAAATAAGAATATTACACATGATATATCGATATTTGTATCATGTCTAGAGATTTTTTTGGTGATGTTGATGCATTTTTTTCCCAATGAATATTTTATTTAGTTGTGAAAATTCTCATTTTAAGGGAATGATATGTGTGTTTTTAGTTAATGGGATTTTATAATTATCCAAAATTCTAATTTCATTAGGTATTAGGTATGTATATTACTCAATATTTTTATCGATATTTTAAATATTTATTGTTTTATTATGTTTTTTAAAGATGTATCAAACAATTTTGTTATATGATATATGTTTTTAGCACAACTTATTGGAGTATGATATTGTGGTATCTTAGCTAGTATCACTGTATGTTTTATATTACATTAGAAATTGTTATATTATCTCATGATTATATTTCAAGAGTTATTGATACTATCATGTGTTAATAATTTTAATGATGCTCATATGTTTAAAGTCATTGATACCCTTTTCTAGGCCTTACGTGACTGAATTTTAAAGTGATGAATTATATTATGGGATAATTGTTTTTATTTTTAGGAAGAATACATTATTGGGGTATACCTATAAAATTGGTTTCATCTGTGATTTGATGTAGAAATAATTATAATTAATTTGGATAAATGGTAAATTTACTTTTAAAATATATGATGAGATAACCAAGGGGTTTTAAATGTAATTTAATTTTAGGGAAATTTAGTTTATTTTGGGAATGGAATAATATTATTTTTAGAGTATATTTGATTCGAGGATATATTATTTGGTTTTAGTTTAATGTTTTTTGGGAATGAAGGTTTCTATTTAATTCTATGTGATTAGGGTTCCCAAATATTTTTTTTATAGAAATGTAGTATAAAAAATAATGAAATAATTTGGTTTATATATTTTTAGGTATTAGGTTATTGATATTATTTTGGGGAAGCTTATGGAACCCTAAATGTCAAGAAAATTGTACCATGATGATTCAATTATTTAATAGTTTAAGAAAATATATGTTGTGTAATGTCCTAGAAATTCCATGTAATTTTTTTTAAATTATATGGAATTATTTCAAGACCACATGATCTAATGGCTCATGTTTCTGTGGATCAATGATCCCGTGATGGAATATGGAATTTTTTTAAGGTATATTCATTAGATTTTCAAGAGGGGTTTTCTAAAATTTGAACAGGGGCTGAGATCCAAAATATGATGGCACCGTTGAACTAAGAATGCTGGATTCACCTAGAAAAGACTCAACATCAGCTGACAAGGGCTGAACCGAAATGTTAATTTTCAGACATTTATAGAAAAATAATAAAATCACTTAAAAAGTTATTTTATTTCTTTTCTCATCGATGAGAGATGACATAGTGACGCTACAGTGCAACGACGAGGAAGCAATGAGATTCATTGTTGGATCTCAGTAATGGATTGTTAAAACGAACATAACAACACTTTAATAACGTGTAACATTGACACTATTTCATAAATGACACAGTGTAATGACGCATCGTCGCTGCATAACAAAAACACTAAAACATGTTTTTTTAATAGTTTAATGCATTGGTGGAATAAAGATTAAATTGTAAGGATTATCTTAATAATGTCCGAAAGATTTTCCTCCCAATCAAATAATGACAAATGCTGGCAGGACGTCATCAACTTCGATGTACTTCAAAGAATGAAGAAAGTCATCGACCTCATAACCCCTCAAGGACAATGTTTTATGGGAACAGACATCAATAAGGAAGGGGTTTAATTTTGGTTTTATAAATTCTCTATACTTTTTAAAAATGATTAATGTACAATAACCCATGAATAGGTTAATCTGTGAATCATGCATTCTTTGAAGGCGAGTATCGTTTTTGGGATTTCTATTCAAGATTAATTTTATTGTTGGAAGAATAGTAATCCCCAGACCATCCCCTATTTTAAACCTCTAACGCATAGGGTGTGGGATGACATGAAGAAGGCCTGAGTTCCTTCCCATGTGCGTTCTTAATAGTTTTATCCTCATATCGGTGAAACGAATAATATTGGGCTAAGGTATGGATGTCGGCGACCCAAGAGGTCCATAGGAATAGGCCAATCGAAAAATGGACCATAGGAGCAACTTCGGTGTCCTGCAAAAGGAACCTCCGTTATGATGGTGCTCGTTTAAGTGGTTGGTGGTAGTTGTGGGCAGTGGGAGGTGGCACACCCATCATTGTGCCGCAACAACATGAGGTTGCATACGGCCAGCCACGACGGCGTGGAGATGCGGTGCCAAGTGGTACAGCGTGGTGGAGTGACCCATGTTGGTAAAGCATGGATGAGCTAGCGGCACATGGTATATGGATGCGTGTTGGAATTTAGGCCTTCCAGCTTCACCAACTGTGTCAGCACTAGGACACCGTCATTTGACTATGGCAGAGATGGGGCCCTGCGGTGACCCGCTGGGTAGCAGGAGATCAGACACAATATTCCTCCTTGTCCCAGCCTGGCAGAACCAGTAGGCCATGCATCGGCTAGGATGAAAATATTCCAGACCAAACCCAATCTGTGTTGGTGGACCCTGGACCGGGTGGGGTTGGGGCGATCCAACCAGGTCAGACTGGACCCAGACCCAACCAGACACAATTTCACTAAAACGTCAATAACCTGTCGATTGCATGTCTGATTAGAACATCATCTTCAGCACAAGGACCCTTTATATGAGGAGGTACATTTGAGATAATATATAGTAGTTTTGGTGGGGATTGTATTATGATCAGGATGGATCGTACTAGAATCTAACCGGTCCCTTTTCACAAAAATGACCATATCTTATAGACTGGACGTATGTTCGACGCACCGTTTGTCGCATCATATCCCTTATGACAAGATGGACCTTTGGGTTAATATATGTGGTACAAAGTGGTTGTTGAGGAATTAATGTTGGATCGAACATAAGCTTTTTGGATCCTTAATAGCTTGATAGATGAGCATCAGCCCAGTGGATCCTTAGTGGCGTTGCAGACAAGTAGTAGCCGTGTGGATCTTTTATGGCCCGATAGATGAGAATTAGCTTAGTGGATCCTTAGTGGACCCGAAAATGTAAAACAGCCGTGTGGATCCTTAGTGTCCTGGAATATGAGCAGCAATTCATCAGGGATTAGTACCTCAATTGTACGAAACGTTAATCGCTACAGCTAATGAACCATCTTCCTATGATTTAGATTATACATGGTTTGAGTCGTTCATACAATGTGGTCTTACATTATGGTTTTAAATCGTTGCTTTACTTGGTGTCTTGTCTTTGTGGATTCTATGAGAAGTTTCACCATAGGGGAATGGGGTCCTTTTATGAGTATTGTGTTACACACCCCTGCATGGGCTTTGTCGAATCATGTTGTGTCTTGTGCAGATGAAGAACGTTTCGATGGTGGAATCGGTGGCATAGGACCATGTGGGGCCCAGTGATATCTGGTAGGCAGGACTTACTCCCATCGTATCTAGTAGCTACCCTACTATTACCATCAGGTTAGTTTCTCAACAGTCATATTGTTTATAGTTTTTACATGTACTCTTCAATTTTCAATTGTGTTTCTGTGAGTTTTTATTCTGGCCCACTTGTTTTTAGTTGTACATGTACTCAGCACTTGATTCAGTATACTTGTTTTCCCCTTTCATTTTGTGGGATGTTGTTTTGAATGTGTGTGCGTAAAATTACATTGGAAAATGCCTCCAACTTACATTTTGACGCCTTTGGCATTAATCTTAAACCCAATGCCATCGAGAGGCAGGCTTGGGGTATGTCACGGCATGGGCATCAGGGATGGGTCGTGATAATGTGGTATCAGAGGTGGTCTATTCTACCTCAAAGTCTATGAGCCTATTGGATTGTATTTGGGAAATAATTTTTAGTGTCTCGGGTTCGACATTCAGATCCTGGGAGTCCATTGTTGGTGTGATGGCCGGCATATCCATGCACCCGGACCCTGAATTCAGCATTTCAGCTTTAAACATGAATGAACTGGTTGCATAAGTGTCTATTTATGTTCATTTTTATTAGATTCAGCTCACTAGGTATAATCTATTGAAAATGGTCCAACTTAATCTATTTTAGGATGGCTCCACATAGAAATCTAGCTCGGTTCTAGATACCTGGTCGTGAGGATAGTATGCCTTGCAAGGAGACGTTAGTTAAGGGACCGGTACTAGAGATGGACCCACCGGGTGGAACACCAATGTTACCACCACACATTGAGTTTCTATAAGGCCAAACTCTAGTGGTTTTGGTGGATGAAGCTTACCAGAGAGAGTCATGGATGACTCTTTTGGAACATAGTGATGGGGAATTGGGTTCAAATGTGTGTCAAGGGAATCTGAGGTAAGGATATTCTGATATGCAGGGTCTGCAGGACCTACTAATTATATTTGGGAAAAGTAATCAAAGTAAACATAGGGTTTATAAGAGGGAACATACGAGTTTCAAAAAAGTCATGATTTTCTATTCTTATTGTGAAAAGGGACATGTTGTGTGAGATTTCACCACCATTCATGCTACTGGGAAGGAGAGGAGGGAGTTGCAGACTATTGAGGATTATGACCCCAGGACTCCGGGGATATATCAAGGTATGATGCATGTCATTATACTTGATCTGCATAATTGATATACACTTGTACTAGTGATTTCCCATTCCTTTCACTTCTTCTTGTTTGATACTTAGAGGTTCTAGTTAGGACCGTTGATTTTATCCTCACTTTTATGGACTCCTACTCGTGGAGACCCAATAACTACAAACAGATGATGATAGTGTGACCAGCCTCTTGGAGGAAAGAGTATCATTTGGGATCTCTTGGTAGTAGCGTGAATGTCTAGTGCCATTCATTCCAGGATTGACTGTATTGGGCAACAGATGTGGTTCATCAATGGAGATGGAACCACATTTCCCTTTATTGATAACGGGGAAATCCTTATAGCTCTAGATGGACTCAAGAAAAGGATTGTATTTCCAATTCCTATATATGTGTCTAGTTTGAACCTCATTTTAGTAAATGTAATAAGGCTTCAAGTTCATTACTGACTGTAGAGTATAAGGACGTCTCCCTTGAAGATGTTCCTTGTCTACCTCCCCATTGAGTGTTAAATTTATACTTTGATTATTACACTGGGACAACACTGATATTCACACTAGAATATCAGACTGTCCCCACAGATCTTCTTTAATTGAGGGTACATATGGAGAACTTTCAAGAGAAGGGATTTATGAGGCCCTCTATTTCACCATGGGAAGCACTAGTATTATTTTCCTATACGGAAGATGGGATTTTTAGGATATGAATGTACTATTGGTACCTGAATAAGGTGACCATGAATATAAAGTATCCACTTTCTAGGAAGGATGACCTCTTCAATCAACTAATGGGAGAAAGTTGGTTCTCCATGATAGGACTCAGATCTGGTTATCATCAGCTTTGGGTACGGGATAAGGATGTACCTAAGACATCCTTCATGTGTCGGTATGGCCACTATGAGTTCTTGGTGATTCTTTTTGGATTGACCAACACCACATCCATGTTCATGGGACTCACTAATAATATCTTCCAGCCTTATGTCAATCGTTTCATGGTGGACATTATTAATGACATCTTGGTTTACTAAGCGTTTGATGAGGAGAACGCTACAGACCTACGGATAGTCTTTGATACACTCTGATTGAACCAGAATTATGTTAAACTCTCAAAGTTCTAATTCTAGATATTGGGAGGTCCAATTTCATGGACATTTCAACTCAGAGGTTGGATTTTCACTGTTCCTTGTGAAGATAGAGGTAGTTCTATCTTGGGATCCACCAAGAAATGTGACTGAGTTGCGGTGTTTTCAGGTGTTGGCTTGGTACTACCGGAGGTTCGTACTGAACATTTCCAGAGTAGAAGAACCCATGTGGGCTTTTACATGGAAGTTCTAGTTCTTCGTGTGGATAGAGAGATTCCAACAGAGTTTCGAGGAGCTAAGGCAGAGACTGACGAGTGCCCTCACCTCAAGATAACCGGAGGAGGGCATTGGGTATATAATTTTCTATGATGCATCTAGGATCAGAATGGGTCATGTCATGGTGAAAGAGTGATTACTGATCTTCTATGGCTCATGGAATATGGGGCTTCATGATCAAAACTATTTGACCCATGACATGGACTAAGTAGCGCTAGTCTTTACTTTGAGATGTGGTGGCACAACATGATGGGTGAGCTGTTTATAGTCTACTCTAATCACAATTGTCTTTGGAATATCTTCTCCTATAAAGAACTGATCCTGAGATAGTGGATATGGATATAGTTCCTCTAGGATGATAACATTGAGATATTCTATACTCATAGGAAGGGGAATGCGGTAGCAGATGCACTAAGAATAATGACCAGTTTGCAGTTGTTCAGTGAGGCGATAGAGTAGCTATCCACAATACATATATCCATTGTGGATGAAGATGGAGCTTCTTACCATCAATCAATGACTGTTACTCCCCCACTATTATAGTGATTCAGTGAGGCATAGTTGGAAAATGTTTATTGCGAGGCAAAAAATGCTCTTTTATTTTCAAGGCATGCTCTAGATGGATTTTCGATAGGTGGGTAGCTCGTCATCCTATTAAGAGGTAGCACCATTGTATCAATTACATTTCAATAGTTGGTGTTGGGGGAGTTCCATAGATACCATTTGGTGGTACATCATGGGATGGAGATGATGCACTGGGACCTTTGACGTTAGTACTAGTGTCCATTAATGATGAAATTATTGAATGAGTCCATCTCATGATGCATCACTTTTCAGTAAGTGAAGGCTGGGAATCAGGTTCCAGTAGGCATCGCTCAGCCACCAGAGGTACCAGTGGGGGAATTGAACGGTATCTCGATGGAATTTTTGTCAGGGTTACAATGTACATCAAGAGGCCATGATTCTATCTGGGAGATTGTTGAACAAATCCCCAAGTTGGATCAATTTGTACCCCTCTGAGAGTGGGGACTGGTAGAGGGCTTGGGACGCCTCTACATCTAGGAGATAGCGTAGCTCCATAGAGTCCTTCGAAAAATGTCTCAGACTATGATGAATGCTTTAAATACTAGATGTGGATGTGATTACATGAGGCATTTAGGAATCAGCAATACTTGGGCACAACTCTTCATCCCCAGACAGATGGTCAGACAAAGCAGACCATACAGACCTTGAAGTTCATGCTTCATGCTTGTGTCCTGTATTTTTTTCGTTATGTGGAGGACCACATACCACAGGTGGAGTTTTCATAAAAAAATAGAAATCACTCAACCATTGGAATGGAACTATTAGAGGCCTAGTATGGGTAGCTTTAAAGGTCACCCAATTGGTGGATAGACCCAGATGAGTTTGGACTTGTGGGTCCAAAGCTGTTACCGACTACCACTAAGAAGAGGCAGATCATCCAGGAGTAGATGAGGACTGCACAGAGTAGGAAGAAGTCTTATGTCGACATGAGATGGATACCCATGGATTTTGAGGAGGGAGACCATGTTTTTCTACAGGTCTCCACCTGACATAGATTGTAGATATTTGCATGGGGTTGCATGTTATCATTGAGGTTCATCAGACATTTTCAGATTATCAGTAAAGTTGGCGAGGTGGAATGCTGCCGAGTTATTCTCCCACAGATGAATTGGGTACCTAATGTTTTTTTTCACGTGTCACAGTTGAGGAGGCACGTGCCTGATCTATCACACATACCTACTAGAAAATTATGCTACTTTTATGGAATTATAACCATGGTTTTATAGCCTATAGCCACAATTTTAATACAGTGGTTATAGGTATATTTTCGGTGGCCTATAGCCATTGTTTTCAAAATAGTGGCCTATAGACACAGTTTTCATAAAGGTGGCATATATAAACTATTTTCAAAAGTGTGGCCTATAGCCATAGTTTTCATAACCATGGCCTATTACCATGGTTATATGTCATATAGCCATAGTTTTCCAAACTGCAGCTATAAGACATTTATTTCAACGCCCTATTGCCACGATTTTCCAAAACTGTGGCTATAGGGTTCTCGCACTTCTATGGGAAAAACAATTCCTGACATATTTTTTGCAGAAAATCCAACTTCCATTGTTTTGTGGCTATTCTCATGGTTTTCTAACTTTTTAATTGGTTTTCTGGATATTTCCATGGTTTCTATTAACATATATCATAATATATATGTATATATATGTGAATCATTCAGTGGTGTAGTAGTGAGCATCACAGGTTGGAAAATTTGAGGGTAGGGATCGAAACTCGGTAGGCACATTTTTTATTCAGGCTATTACCATGGTTTTCCAAGGATATAGCCACATTTTAACCCATGGAAATAGCTTCTTATTTGCAAAGTATAGACTGTGGTTATAGGTAAACCACCAAAGTGGTTAATTTGGAGGTCTATTTCCATGCTTAAAACTGTGGTAATAGTCTAGGACCTATTACCATGGAGATAGTAGCCACAATTGTGTGGCCTATTTCCACGGTTTTGAACTGTGGAAATACGCATTCTTTATAGTTGTGCGTCATCAACTAGGACGAGCTGGACATTAATGATGGGGTGATGATTGCGTAGTTTCAAATGGATATAAAGGATAGAATGGACTCGGTCAATTACAGACAGTAGATTCCTATGGTGCGTGTTCAGTGGCCGCATGAGAACCTCCAAAAGAGCACACGGGAGAATGGGACTCAGATTCGTGCTTAGTACCCCCATTTTTTTTATTATCCCTTGTTTTGAGTTTTGGGGAGGTAAATACTTATGTTGGGGAGAATTTAATGTCAAAAAATTTCCATTTATTTTTTTAAATTATATGGAATTATTTTGAGGCCACACGCTCTGACCTCACATGATTCTAAGGCCCGATGAGCCCATGGATTAATATTGATCTTTTTATAAGGTACGTTCAATAAACATGTGAGAGGGTTTTTCAAACCTTTCAACCAGTGCTCAGATCAAAAATATGATGGCTCTGATGAACTCAGAATTCTAAGATTTACCTAAAAAGGAAATAACATTAGCTATTAAGGGAAAAAATGAAACATTAATTTTTGGATGTTTTGAGAAAAATAATAAAATAACTTAAAGTTTTATTTTATTTATTTTCTCACCAACGAGAGAAGACATGGAAATGTCATGGTGTAGTGATGAGGCTGTGACGAGACTCATTATTGGATCTTATTAATTTCTCTTTAACACGTAGTGTAATGAAAAATTAATGATGAATAACATCAGTGATGTTTCATAAATTAATCAACGTAATGATGCGATGTCGCCGCATTATAGAAATTGTGTGACATGTTTTCTTTTTAATATTTTGATGCATTTGTAGAATGAGGATTAAAATATGAGGATTCGTTGACAAACTGTTGATGGATTTTCCACCACAATGAAGAATGACTAATGTCGGTGGGAATTCACCTCTGTTGGCGTACATCGATGAATGAAGAACACCATCGACCTCTTAGACCCTCGTGGATGACGTATTATGATAAAAAATGTCATCAAGGAAGGGTTTTGATTTTTTTATGAATTCCCTGTACTTTTCCAAATAGATGACTGTGGATTATCCCACGAACAAATTAATCCATGGATAAAGTGTTCTTGTGGGAAGGTTCCATTCTTGGGTATTCTATTCAGGATTTATTTAATTGTTGGTAGAATTGTAATACATGTACCTTCCCCTATTTTTAACCTCTAATGCGTAGGGTTCGGGCCGACATGAACAAGGCATGTGTCCCTCTGCTTTTTTGTTCTTTGTAGTTGTATCCTCAAATCGGTGAGAATAAAAATCTGGGAACGAGGCATGGATGGCAGTGACCCAAGTGGCCCATAGGCTCATGAGGATCGAGACACGAACCAAAAGAGCATCTCTGTTTTCCCGCAGAAGTCACCGATGGTGCACCGTCGGTAGCGTTCGTTAGCAGACGTGGTCGGAGGGAGGAGGCATGATCATCGGCGTGCCATGACGATAGGAGCCCACCATTGGCTGTCAGTGGAAGCATGGAGACGCGTTGCCGACTGGCTCCCCGTGGAGGAGTAGTATGCGTTCGGACTACTCAGGCGAGGCAACAACATGCGGAATCCAACTGCCTGTGGGAATTTCGGTCGGCCACTTCACTACAAGGATGTTGTCGTTTTACCATGGTGGATAACAAGCACCGCGGTGACCTTTGGTGATGTAGGCAGGTAGATGTGGCATCTGGCCCCTTCCCAACATGGAAGACGAATCGGTCCACCCCTTGAGGACCGGGTAGGGCGCGACCCGCCCCCATGGGCCAGAACCTCCCAACTGGGATGGACCCAAGATACAGGGTGAGATAGAACACGCATGGAAAATGGACCAGCTGGGCCAGACCCATGCCAGACCAGACCCAGGTCAGGTCAGTGGACCTTGGACCTAACTGGCCCCCGATTCACAGATTCGTCAATAACTCGCAATCCGAGTGTTCGATTGATGCATTGTCAGTGGAACTAGTACCTTTGTGATGAGGTAGTCCTTTTGAGAAAAACATCAATAGTTTTGGAGGGGGTTGAGGAATGACTAGGTTTGATCAGACATGATTCTAATCAGGCCCTTTTTACAAAAATTCCCATATCTTACATACTGTACATCCGTTTGATGTGCCATCTATTACATTGGAACCCTTACAACAAGACAGTACTTTTGTTTGTTCTATGTGGGACTTTGTGGTGGTTGTGGTATGAATGATGGATTGAGTAGTAGCTGTGTGGATCTTTAATGGTCTGACAGACGAGAAGCAGTTGTGTGGATCCTTAGTTTTCAGACAGATGAGCAACAACAATGTGGATCTTTAGTAGCCCTGTAGATGAGTAGGAGCCATGTGGATCCTTATAGACCATGAAGAAGAGCATCAGCTATGTTAATCCTTAGTATCATGGGAGATGAACAATACCATGGGGATCCTTTGTGGCCTGGAAGATGATCATTGATTCATCAGGGTTGAGTCCCTCAATTGTAAGAAACGTTCATCACAATAACTAATGAACCTTATTCATATGATTTAGATTGTACTTGGTGTGATCTATCCATTCTTTATGGTATTAATTTGTGACCTTACTTTGTGGATTTTATTTTTCTTTTCTTTTTTTGTATTTATCCTTATTAGATTCTGGTCCCCATATGAGTATTTTGTTACTCACCAGTAGATGGGCATCGCCCGCACGTGTTGTGTCTTGTGTAGATGACGAACGTTTCGACAGTGGACTTGGTGGCCTAAGACCAAGTGGCGCCCAGTGAGATCCGGCAGATAGGACATACTCTCACAGATTCTAATAGCTACCCTACTCTTACTATCAGGTGGGGTTCTCAGAAGCTGGCTAGTTCACAGTTTTTACTTGGACACTTCAGTTTTTAGTTGTCTTTTGTTGGGTTTTTATTCTGGCCCACTTGTTTTCAGTTGTACTTGTACTCATCACTTGATTCAGTATACTTGTTTTCCCCTTTCAGTTTGTTGGACATGGTTGTGCTTTTTTTTGCGTACAAGTTCTCAATAAAATTCGTCTCACTTGTAGGTTGACTCCTTTGGCACTAGTCTCCAACCCCTGGCCTTAGGGAGGCGTTCTTGGGGTATGTCGTGACATGAGCCCTAGGTGATGGGTCAGGACATTTTGAGTTAAAATGTAGAATCTAATGTAAAAATCACTTATGATTAATATTTCATATTAATATGTATATATATTATTTTCATAATTTTTTTTACGTATTTCGTTGAGTACGAGATCATGAGATTAAGTTTGGAAAACAATGTCTCAAAAAAGTCTTATTTTTTTTAATGATGTATATTGTTTATAAATGATTGTGAAGAATTAAAATATAAACATATTTCTATTATTAGGGAGAACTGATTTTTTTTAATCCAACTAAATTAATTTTGGATAGTTTCTAATTAATGATATTATCATGTGTTCTGATTACATTAAAAATTCTCAGTTGTATAATCGCGATATAGAGAAATTAAAATTGTGAGGGAAAAATTTATTTAAGTGACATAGAATATAACACTAAAATATTTTAGTATACTAATATAAATATTATATTAAATAGAATAAAATTCATGAAAGAATAAATCTAATTAAATAAGGATTTATGTTATTTAATTGAAATATAAACATTTATAGGTCATGAGATTAAATTATTGTTATATACATACCATGGGGTCGCATTCTAAGAATCATGAAAAACCATCTACTAGGGTCCCTTCTAGTCTCTTCATGATGGCCTAACATTTCATCCACTCATTCTTGTTTAGTTATCCTTTTAGGTTTGATCACCATATGTGTAGAATTAATGATTTTATGTCAACAGATTTTGGATCTTAGAAGTTGACTCTTCTGGTCCACATCCATGTCTGATATCAATTTATTATCATAGTATATCATCATCTTCCTTCATATCTAATAATAAATAGGATCTCATGTTCCTATTCTGATGATGACAATGGTGGAATCACAGGTAGATTCATAGAATTGGTCTGAAGACAATATTGGTAATGTACATGGTGCACTATTTTATAGATCATGTTTCATCATGATTTGGGAGCCTTCACCACTATTTTTTTGTTATATTGCAGAGAGAGGATAATTATTGGTTGCAGAAGATGTAATGGGTTCATGATACATATAGGGACTGAATATGGCCTTGGTTTGTCTTGATGAGGTGAGTTATTTACAGGAATCATTGCATGTTCATGGTTGCATTGTTTTTGGATATGGATTTCAGTCAGAAGTCAATAATAGAGGAATCATAGTGAACATCATTTGTTGAATGTTTTTGGCATACTTCAATAGAACCTAATTTGATCTTCTCATAATTTTTAGCTCTAGCATGGTTCTGTAGGAACCCAAACAGATTTTTTTATTGCTTCTTTGTTAGGAATAAAAATTCTATGATAGAATTTGAATATCTCCCATTTCATTTTTTAGAAAGTGAATCATCATGTAGGTGTTATAAGGTTGGAGTCATCAAAAGAGGGATGAGATTATGACACACATCATTCAACCATATGTCCCCATTTCTTTATGGATATATGGTCACCCATTGATTAATGTTTTCAAAATATTATTGGAATGGTTTTTTTTTTCAACAGGGTGACTATTAGATGATCTCCACATGAGCATTTTATGGTGGAATGTTTGAAAGAGAGATAAGTATGATCAATAATATAATCTATTCCTCCCACATACCAATGTCTGATAGATGGGTCCTCTAATCTCTTGTGTTGGACTAGTATGAAAAATATTTGTAGTATGCTCTAACACATCATTATTGATTCATTTCACTATTTCATTATCTCAATGGGGGTGATGAGGCTTTCTAGTGATTATCTCAATGCATTCATCCCTTTGAAAACTCAATACCATGTTAAGAAATTAATTTCATATTACATTAAGTCTCATGTTCTTCTATTCTATGTAATTGGTTCTATATTTACCTAATTTTTTTAACGGGTTTATCCGTTTTCTGGTAAAGCATGGTTCCTTTACCCTCAACCTCTCAAAAAAATTACCTCATGATAATAAACTGTGAAATATCATTATGAAAGTTGCAATAGAATAAAACCTCATGTAAATAAGAAGACAATAATTAATTAGAAGGCATTATTATAAAATAAGGTATTACAGTTCCTTACATATTTCTCTATATTATTAATTTTATTTATTATAATAAAATTAATCCAAGAAAATTTAATTTTTAGAATATAATTAATTAATGGGATGTGATTAAAATTAATCAATGTTAAAATGGGATATATTTTTAATGTATCCTTTTTAATTATTTGTATAGTTCCCTCTTATATAAAATTAAATGCTATTAATGGTATATTACATTAAAATATATTAATTTAAAATAAATAACAATGACTCAATTTGTAATATGTATGATATATGATTAAGAACACTAAATGATTAAAAATTCATTTTTATAAAATAATATTTTTCATTGTACATTCTATTTTAATATAATGGTTCAATTAAAAAAATTGGAATTATAATTTTATTAAATTAATTTCATTAATTTTTTAGAATTAAATTATTATCTTATGATGAATTTTTCATTTTCTTGAAAAGGGTAGTTTATAGAGGAATGATATAAAAAATGTTTTTATAAATATTGTAATTTTTATGAAAACATCTGGATATATGCATGGATTACAAATTTATATAACATTTATCCCAAAAAATTTTATAATTATATAGAAAAACAATTCATTTAAGATTAATGTTTTGTTTAAAGAATCCTTTGATTTCAATTTTGGAAGCTATGTAATATTTTATTCTAACAAAAAATAGTTTATAGTAATTTTACATTAATTATCTATTCAGAAGAATCCAATCAGTTCTGGAATTTTTTGAATGAAAAATAATACTAATTTATTTTATTATAAACTATAAAATATCATGTATATTATCAGTATTTATAAAATCTAGCCTAAATTTCTATTGGTATGCATAAAAATTCATTTCTATATACTAATTCTTGTTTGTAATGTATTTAAATTATAGTTTATTTTTATCAGCATTGGAAAATGAATTTAATTATAATGTCTAAACCTTATAAATTATATATTATAGTGACTTCAAACTATACATAAATTCATTCAATTAGAAAATATATTTTAGCTTTAATAATTTTGAGAGGTACTTCATAACTCTTATATAAAATACCACACACACTGAGAGAGAATGTTTATGTGCATATTTTTAATCAAATAATAATGAATTTTTGATGTTTTTAAATTATAAATTTCATGTGATTAATTTTTTTAATAATATAATGTTAAAATTGGATTATATAATAAAAATGAGAAAAAATGGTGAAAATTGCTTAATTTTGTATTTTTGAGATATTTTTTTCATGACGGTTATATTAGTAATTTCGTTAAAAATATAATTTCAAAACGAGTGATTATTTTTATGTTATAGTAATTAATGTATTTCCTTCATCATTATCTTCTCGGCCAGGTGGGATTCAAGCGTCTAGATGTCTTAATAATCAATGATGTAAAAATCATTTCTCAGTGGAATATGTGGACCCCACCACTATAACTGAAGCCCATATCTACCTAAACTCCTCCAATAGAGGTGAATACAACTATGACAGAACTAGGAAATATTGGACCATTTCAGAAATTAATTTGAGGGAGTTTTTATTTCATAAAGGTTTCCTTTGGATGTTATTCATAGAAGTAAACTTCTTGGACCCTTCATCCAGAAAAAGTGACAGTTAATAAAAAATTTATAACACCTTAATCTGGTAGTCAAATGAGCTGAATGTTCTAGAGGATATTCACAAGATAATCAAAAAAACATTTATTAAGGGGACCACGTGTTATGTTTCCATTTAATGGGTCCAAAATGCATCAACTTTCAAAAGAAATAAATATTCCTATAAAAGAAGAGGAGCTCCAACCTCACAACTAATTCATTCAAATATAATTCCATCTAGTGGAAAGCATCAAAGAAGAGGTGAATTTCCTCTTCTTTGTCCTTCATTCGTAATTATTTCTTCCATTTTAAATTTTTATATGAATTTTATGACCCCTTCATGAATGTATGGATATTTTACTTAGTGATTGGGTGAAGGGAAGGTAGATCCAATTTTCCGATGTTTGAGTTTCTAAAGTTTTATTCAAAAGAATTATTTTCCATTAAAAGAATTGCTTTCAATTTATTTGTTTTCAAAGTTAAATAAAATAATATATTATTTTATTTTATTTTTAAATATAAAATTTCATTGATTTAAATATTATTCTACCCTTTCTTTATCTATTCATTATTTTTTTCACTGATGGATAAATCTGTAAAGAAAGTCAACAAAGGGAGTGAATTGGTAATTATTGAAAAATGTAGAGAAATTAAGAGAGACTAATTTAATTTCATCGGGAATATCAATTCCATATTTAGTATTTCCTAAGTAATTAATATTATTCCATTATCATTTAAACACATTTATAAATAATTAAATCAAAGGTTATATGAAGAAACAACAGTTATTCAATTCATTAAATTATTTTTACTAAAACCAAAATATTAAAATATTCTTAGAAACAATGATGAAATGAAAAATGGGAAAACCTAACCTAAATACAATCACTTTTCTCTCATAATATGTTCAAAATCTTTATAAGGAAACCCAATTTTTTTCTTACATCATTCAAACATGATATTTATGAAGTCACAACCAAATTAAAACACTACTCCCTAGAGAATGGCATTCTGGTTACCATTTATGCTACACCATGAAGGAATTTTAATTTTTATTTACACACCACACAAAATGTTTGTGTTGATACTGGAACCACTACTGATGAGAAAGTGTAAATCTGCATGACTAGGACCTCTAACGAGTAACTAATTGATTTGGACCCTGAGATAGAATTGACTATGTTCTCAATGATTATGAATCTAAATCTTGAAATAAATTTTTATGAAATATGTTTAGAAGAATCGAGTATCCAATCTGAATAACCAATAATGGCACAAAACCTACAACAAACCATGAGGGTACTCTCTGACTCATAATTAGATAACCATCAGAATCTGTTAAACATGTCAGGACAACCAAATGATTTTAACTTATGAGTAAACATTATTCCCGTGAAACCTAAATTTGATGGCCTTACAGGTGAGGATCTCAATCATCACATTCAATAATTCATCCATTTGTGTTCAAACATCAAATCAAGTAATGTTTCATAGGAGATATTGAATTTGAAAGAATTATTTTTTTTACTAGAATGAGAAGCTAAGGAGTGGTTGTATACCTTACAACCTAAAGAAATACATGATTGGTATGATCTCCAAAAAGGTTTCATGCAATGGTTCTTCTTATCCTCCTAGAGAAAAACAATGAAGAAGAAGATTTATGTCATTCAACAAGATAACAGTGAGATACTTTACGAGAATTTGGAAGGATTCAAGAAGTTTAGTGAAAGATACCCACACCAAGCAACAGAGAAGACCCACTTCCTGGGATTTTTCTACCAATAACTACTGGACTATGATAGGAAAATTTTGTATACATCATACGAAAGATAATTTATTGAAAAATTACCCACAGAAGACCAGTTCCTGATTGATATGGTGCCACAAAATTCAGAACAATTCAGGATAATAAGCACTAGTACTAGAGTGATACATGAGGTAAAAACTTCTGAATCATCACCTCTTCTTCCAACAAAAATTCAAGAACTAACAATACTTGTGAGGAAAATGGAAATCATACAGGTTAATGGTAAACTGTATCTAACTTAGGTATGTGGATTTAGTTCATCACTAGATCATTACACTGATCAATGTGCTAAGATACAAGATTCCATAAGTTATGCAGTTTCATTATAGAAATGAAAATTTCCACTGAATCAACAATAGAGATAAGTAAAATCCCAACAAGGATTCAGAGTTCATCAGAACCAATATATAACACCTTTTCAATAATAATATCAGAATATGGCATAATTACTATGTCCTTACAAGCTTCCTTTCCATCATCATAAAATTTTATTCCCCCACCTTTCCAATAAATTAATGTTTAACCACAGAAAACAGGTTCTCAATATATGAAGATTGATTATCTGAAGAAGATAATGAAAATTTTGAACAACAAATTTGATAGACTCATGAAACTTATGAGAATGAATCAAGGTAATATCCCAACAAAAACTATCCCAAATCAAATGGAGAATATTAGTGAAATCATGACTTGAAGCAGAAAGGAGCTACCACCACCTGAGCCGAGTAAGTTGGATTACTCCAAAAAAATCATGAATAGAAACTCATCCACCCAATCTTAAGGGGAAAATGAAAATAACATAAAGTGAAAAAAGAGGACGCAACGTCCATTTTCCATATGCACTGACTCGATAATCAAAGGCTGAAGAAGTACAACATCTAAGAGGGATCCATGAATTTATCTGAAAAGTGAAAATCAAAATTCCCTTTGTAGAGGAATTCCGCAAAATAGTAAAATATAATGTGTTTCTGAAAGAAATATTGAACATGAAAAAGGAGTGAGATAATGATGAAAAAATGAGTTTTGGAAAGTGTCTCGGCTATTTCCACCCCACATTTTCCCAAAAAATGTCAAAATCAAGGGGAATTCTCTATTCCCTTCACAATGGGTTCTTTATATTTTTCTGATGCTTTTTGTGACCTTGGTACATCCATAAATGTGATGTATAATTCATTCTTTTAGTCCTTAAAAATATGTGAGAGGAATCCCATAAGAGTGGTTTTCCAACATGCAAATGGATCGACTATTAATCCAACTAGAGTTGTAGAATAAGTTCTAGTAAGAGTTAGAGAACTCTTTTTCAAGCATACTATTATTTAGTCACCATGGACCGAGGACAATGCACTGAGACATTAACCCATAATTTTTGGAAGACTGTTCTAGAAAACGGAAAAAATAGTCATCAATGTACATGAAGAACTATGACCATGGAGCAAGGAGATAGCAAGGTCAACTTCAGTGTCCTTTACACAAAAATAAACTCATCAAACAACCACCCCCTCTTTGCAATCTGCCATAAAAATGGTATTGATACCATTGAAGATCTAGGTATGCATGGTGATTTTTTAATTAAGCGCTAAAACCATGGATTTTGAAAGATTTGAGAAAGGTAGAAAACTATAGTTACAGGATGTAGAAGAAACCAGAAGAGAGTGTTTTAGAAATTCAAGGATTTACAAAGGAAGAACCAGGGTGTCACATGTTAAACTGATCCATCCAAAGCCCTTTCAAATAAGAGACAAAATTCTACTCTAAAATTCCTGATTTATGTAAATTCGAGTTAAGCTTCGTTCTTGGTGGGATGGTTCTTTTCTTGTCGCTAATCTATATATTTTTGTGCCATTCGGGTTGAGAAAAAATGAGGAAACCCGTTCCATATAAATAGAAAATGGCTGAAAAAGTTATATAGATGTTTACATCGATAATCGGTGGAGGAGGACAATAATCTCCAACCCATACACTAATTTTATCCTCATAAGGTGAGGTTGATCCAAAGAGATTAACCAAATGCATTTCTGGGAGGAAACCAGAGATTCACTATTTTCTTATGATTTAGGAATCAATTACCTCTTACATCACCCATTTGATCTATAATGGAATGATTTTAACAATCATATTAGTGGTTTATAATTTTCCAGATCCATCAGGGTATGAAACTATAAGCAAGACCCAAAAAGAAGAGAAATATTAACAAATGATTTATGTCAATAAGAAGTTCACATTTTATGATTATCATTTAATCTCTCTAAATTGTTTGTCTAAATTATTTTTTAGTGGATTTAAAGATGAAGTAAAATGACCACACCTGAATTTATTCCCTACACGATTAAAGTATGAGACATGGGTTTCATAGGAATCTTGTGATATCATGTTTTAGATATCAATATTGATATGATTAAATGAGTAAAATAGATAATTAAAATTTTAATGTGAATCATAGATATTCGAAGCTGAACCATCATTTCAAGGAATCAATTGATTCATACATATGAAATCCCCTAAATAAACATTCATGCTTTTAATTGATGAAATTCATGTGAATTGATTTATTATTAACAATACTTATATGAGTGACTATCCCAAATCATATGTGTCATTCCCTAGAATATTTCTATACCAAGTTATACTACTTTATCTAATGCATATTTCTTGAGTGATATTGGAATATTTCAATTACTATAAATTCTAATCAACATGTCAGAGATATAACTATGGAAAAACACATATAAAATTATTGAGACATCTTTTTAAAAGTCACTTATCCTTAAAATACCACCATTATATCAATACATAATTCATCCTATAAAGACCATGAATGACCTTTTATGAGATGAGCTATGTTTCAATCCATTTTTATCCTTTCATACCCTCTTCTTAGTATTTTAAAGATATTTTAAAGATGAAGTTCGGGGGTAAAGGGAATCATGGTGGATCGGATGATATAAAATATAAGGAAGAATGGTGGGGATGCTATTGTAGGAATTTTAAATGTTTATGGAATATTTCAATATAATATATTATTTTTACCATTTTGAATAAAAAATGAAAAAACCCCAAAATAAGAGAGAAAATTGGATGTGATTTGGGAGAATAAAAAATCACCATTTTCCTGACTGATGATCTTCTAATCGTATGTGGATAGTTGATGGATTATAGTTTTGATCAATAATATTTTTGGAAAAAAGTAATAAAGTACAAAAGATAAACAAATATTCAAGAGGGTTCAGAAATAATTCATTATTCTTACTTGATCATAACCTTTACTTTGAGTTTTTAGAAAGTGGGTGTTGCTATTTTGAAGGGGAAATTTTCATAACATTTTCAGATATCATGCATTGTACTTAAAATATAAACCTCCTCATTGATCCTTAATATTTTGTGAATAAAATCTTATTTACCATAAGACTCATTGTCATTTAAGCAATTATTTCAAGTCCTCATTATTTTATGTGTCTTTTGTCTTTACAAAGTAGAGAAATTAGTTCATTTATAAGCCAATGGATAAAAAAATGTTTTCATGATGTACGCATAACAATACTAGATTTGTATCCTTAGGGATGAGATAACAGATTAAAAATTGAGGTAGTTAATTATTTGGAATATTTAATAAAAATGAATTAAAGAACATGAATTAATTAAAGGAGAAGTTCCATAATTTTACGAAGGGAAAAAGAAAAATACATGAATTATTTGATTCATTAGAAAACTGAGAAATCATATTAATATTTTATGTTTATTTTTTAAGGAATTATTTCAAATTGAAAGTTGTTTGATATATTACATTGAAATATGAATATTGATAACATTGTGGCCCTCTGATTTTCAATGATGGGATTTTATGCTTAAGGACAAGCTTAGTTGATGTATGGGGGTATTTGACAAAGAAATTTTGTGGGAATATTTTTAATCAAACAATAATGAATTTAAATGTTTTTAAATGATAAAACCCATAAATTTAAATTTTTTATTAAAATAATGGAAAATTTGGATTATTGAATGAAAATGAAAAAAACTTGGAAAAGTACTTAATTCTGGATTTTTCACAGATTTTTTCTCATCAATGGTATTTTAGACATTTAGTTAAAAATATAATTCTAATTTTAGTTACTAATTCCTTTTAAATCCTTTTATTATTTCCCCCAACATTATCCTCTGAACCAGAGGATTATTTGAGAATATTGAGGTCTTATAAAACAATTAAATTAAAGAGTTTTCTGGATTGACAGCATGCACCCCACCACCGTTACAGAATCCCATATCAGCATACACACTTCCAATAGAGGTTCTTCCACATGGAAAAAACTTGGACATGTCGATGAGTTTCAAAATTAATTTCAGTGAATTTTGAATTCCTTAATGGTTATCTTGAATGTTTTAATTTTGAACAAAGTGTCCTCGAAAATTTATCCTAAAAAATTAAAACTAAATAAAAAATTCATGTCCCAAGAATTTTGTGACAAAATGTGATGAAATTTTGATAGGAGACGCAAAAGACAATGAGGAATGGGTTTCATGGAGGAGACAATGCGTGAATTTTCCATTTAAGGGGTCAAAATGTATCAACCAATATAGGGTAGATATCTTCCAATAAGAGCAGTGGAGATCCTTCCTCTCATCTCATTACTTTACATCCTATTCCATCCAATTCCAAGCATCCAAGAAGAGGATAACTTCTTCCTCCTTATACTAAATTCACAATTATTTCTTCTATTTTTTTTAATTCAATGACTCGTTCTTTCATGGATGGGTATAATCTTTAGTGATTAGGTGAAGGGTAGGGGGATCCCATTTAGTGATGATTGAGTTTATATTGTTTTATTCCAAGGAATTATTTTGTTTCTATTGAAATGATTTCAATTTTTTTAATTTATTAATTTAAATTAAAAATTATTGTATTTTAATTTATTATTAAATTTTAAATTTAATTGATTTAAATATTATTCTACCCTTGCTTGATCTATTAATTTTTTTACACCGATGGGTTAACCTGTAGTTAAAATCAAGTAATGGAGTGTTTTGGTGATTGCTAAAATATATGGAGAAATTAAAATAGAATAATTTACTTATTTAGGAAAAATAAATACCATATTTGGTATTTCCTGAGTAATTAATAATATTCCAATAATATTTCTACACTTTAATAAATAATTAAATCAAAGGTGAAATTAAGAAACAATTATTAATCAATTTATTTAATGATTTTTTCTAAAACACAAAGATTCATCTTTTCTCAAAAAATATGATGACATTAAAAATGAGAAAACCCAACCTAAATCCAATCACTTATCTCTCATTATAAATTCATATCCCTTCTAAAGAAAACCTCTTTCTTCCTAAAATCAATGAAATTTTTAATTTTTTAAGTGACATCCAGATTAAATCACCGCTCTTTGGTGAGTTATATTTCTTTTACCATTCATACTACACCCTGAAGGAGATTTAATTTTTTTTTCACACACCTCATGGCAAGCATGTGTCCCATATCACTGTTCTTTTTCCAACATCTTTCTCAATCTAAAAACTAAACTTTTATACCACTAGATTTATTTGATCCAATTTTCCCCTTTTCTTATGTCCTGAAAGTCATTCTCCATTGGTTTTTAAAGCATACGTGATCATCGGTAAACTCCACTTATACATTCTCATCACATCATAACTTTTTTTATAACATTTTAATTTACGGGATGAAAATTGCCATCAATATCATTGATTAAATCCTATGTAAAACAAAATAAAATTTCTATCACAATCCTAAATAAAGTTTTATGCATCATTGAAAATCAGGTGATGTTTTCTTTGTTTGTGGCCACTGAATTCTGATCATTTTTTAATTCGAAGAATTGATTTTCAATCCTTAGTCAATACTCATTAGGAACATATTTTTCCTGATAAATATTATTCTATTCATATCATTCCCTGGAATCAATTTCCCATCTTACATTGATATTAATGACCATTAACCTCCACTGGTCTACTTTTACATCAAAATAATAATGAAAAGTATGAATTTATTTGTATATGAACCTCCCATGACTTCTAATAACATTTCACATTCATTAATCCACCCCTAATATTTCATTAAGTTTGAAGATCCATTAAATAAAAGAGGGTGATTACTCTGAAAATGTTAAACTATTAAGATGTTTCTTTGTGGTAGATCTGGATAATCTCTATCATTGATATCAAAAGAATTAATATCCTTATTAACTAATCCAACATATTAAATATGCTAATCTATTCCAATTTTAACAATTCATAGTGGTCAATTCAAAAGGATAACACCCCATAGTGTAATCCATATTTTGATTCCCAGTTTTGACACTAAAACACATCCTAAATAGAAATTTTTAGAATTATGTAAAATGATAATCATAAAATAATATATCATATCAATATAATCATAATTCAAAATATTTTAATGATATTATATTAAAATTATACAATATTATAAGGTCACCTAACCCATACTCTAGCCCCAATTTCAAGGACTCAACCAAAAATATTATACAAACTAGTGACTTTAAGATATAATTATATTTCAATCATTTCTATTGCTATTTTAGTTTTAGATTTTTACAGATATTGGTAATAAAAACTACATAATGAACCCAAATACTAACAATGTTTAATGTTCTAGTCAATATCGTTTTCCTTGAAATATTACACATTTAAATTGAAAAAAAATTCATGAAGAATATTAATGGTTTTCAACTTGACTTATTACTTTCTCTTATAAATCATTATATCCAATGAAAAAACATATTAAGCGCGTGGGATGAACATAAAGATACCAGTAAGATATTTAAACGAATGAAATAAATTGTTACACCCTGATCACTTATATAATTTTTCCAATAAAAATTAATCAATTTTATCAAAATATACATTTTATTATGAAATAAATCATATTATCTTCCAAATAATTTTCATAAAACATTGTCACAAGAAATCCTATTGAAAATAAACTCACAAGTTGTCATTATAGTAATAGAAAAATCATAATAACATCAGAAAAAAGGTACACTTCTTAACCATACAATGTAAAATATTAATTATTATTCCTTATAGAATTATTATATTTCCATAATAATCATAGAAATAATAGATAAATATTTGTAGGTTACATGATGAAAAAATTTTATATTACTCTTACTTATGGAGTTACCCTCATGATTACACATGGAATAACCATCATGATTATACTTTGAGTAACAATCACATTTAAAGTGTAAATATCCACCATAATTTTAAATTGGATAACCATGAAATTATATATCAGTAATCTCTTAGGAGAAGTTATATCATCTAACCCCATCCCTTTACCCAATGAATTTTAGTTCCATATTGGGATTACCAAACTGTGGTTTACCATTGAACCATCTATCCTTAGTTAATAACATAACCACTGATCCAAAATTTATGAAAAGGCCACCCTTAATTATAAAAAATTCCCATAAGCAATATCGTATTCACATCACATAAATGTTTTCATCATGAAAACATCTTTTAAACCCATAATAAATCATTTTTAGATAGTGATCTGTCCCTTCTCATAAAAATTTTAATAGCTAAAATACAAGAAAAATAATTTTAAATATGGTTTTGATTGGAAGAAAAAATGGAATATAATAAGGTATTCAAAACATATTATAAATATTAAAGTGGAATGAAAATTCATTTAATTCATATTCGTTAAAATGTAATAATAGTTTATACTTTTTATAGAGATAGTTAGAACATTACATAAAATGATTCTGATTGACACACGTTGAAAAAATGTGAAAAAAGCATAAAGTTTACCTTATAAATATTTTATTCCCGTAAAAATAAATTAATATTTTTTTTTAAATATAGATATTAATGAAAATGTGATTTTTAATGGAAACTATACATGATTATTTTTAAAACAGATGTCCCCTACCTTGAGTCTGACTCATCACATAAATTAATTATATTATAGAATAATAATATTAGGTTAATTATTAAATTTCGTATGTACCATTATCTACTGGATTATTCCTCCTAAATCACTTATTACCATGTTATATAAAATTACATTATTATTTAATTTGAAATAAATGGATTTGAGGACATTTGATACATAAGTGAAAAATGATTTTGGTAGGCTGACTATAGACACCGTGGTCATTATTTAATCACCTCCAGAATAAAATTCATTAAATAAAAAAAAATTAATACATAAATAAATCATTTAAAACTATTCAGGAAAATATAATATCAAAAAATATCTATATCATAATAACTGAGACAATATGTCGATCGTACGCTTGACAATAATATTCATTTTTCAATGATCACTATATTAAGAAGGTAGGTATTATTTAATCTCTATATAATGATAATAATATCATATATATTATATTATATTTTTAAATATACTTATATTTTTTATCCATCTTATTTTGTAGTGAAAAATGAATCACATCGCTTCTTTAAGATAGTAGTTCACATGTATGAACGAACGACGTCATCAATCTTATGTGAATTGAAATTTAATAATGTAAATGATATATTATATTTTTTAATTGGGAAAATGTCATTAATATTGTATATATAGGTATTAAATCCTTTATCATAACTATTCTGGAATGATAATTAATAAAAACAAAGAATATCAGTTTGCGAGGAAATAGTCTATCCTATTGAAAAATGGTGAATTAATCACTCATTTTTATCGGATATTGATAGGTTAATAGATTATTCCATTAAAAGAGTAGAATACAATTACATGGGTGGTAAATTTTTTACTATTTTATCATAGTTTAATTATATTTGAAGGAGGAGTTAGAATAAATAAAATAAATCTTGTGGTTAAAAACTACACATCTTCTTTGGAAAGTATATTTTGATTAACACCTTATGCCCTATATTGTTAGTATCATTCCTAAAATGAGACCTATATAATTATTGGTGGATTTTATGAAGGAAGATTATAATTTATTGTTGAAATAATTAGTTTTAATGTGTGAAATAATAATAATATTTGGTTGTATTTTATAAGGGAGGGGAGGGAGTTTTTTGGAATTCTTAAGATAATAAATTACTATAAAGTAAATTTTATTTCCATGTGTATAAAAATTTATAATAATATAATATAAGACAATTATGAATATAATATGTCTAATGAAATAAAATGATGATATTTTTGGATCATATTTATACACTTACCATTTTTAATCCTCTTTAAACCTTTTTTTGACAATTACTACGGTATTAAAATTTTCAATACATTACGATTTATTAATGTTACGATGAAATCTGAAAAATCCCATAAATGGACCCTAAACTGCGTCATTAATGGTATTCTATTAATTTTGTGGAATCTAATAATTTTTTAAATTTTATATCATTTCATATTATATTATATTCACAATATTTAAATAATTAAAATTTTGGAAGTATTCATTTTCTTTGAGTTTTATAACGTCAAGACAAAACAAATAATTAAAATCTAATCAATTAATACATATATAAAATAATATAGTTATATATAAAATTAATGAATCACATTAATTATTTGAAATTATATTACATTTAGGATTATTAATAATATTTATTTTATTCTTCTATTAATTGATTTATTATTGCATATGTGTTGTATAAGAATTGAAGATAAATGATTATTCACTAAAAATAATAAAAAATAATAATTAAAAGTTAAATAATTGATATTTAAAATAAATATATAGAAGTGAAGATATCCAATATTTATCCCTATTTCATTAATATTAGTGTTATTAAAATCAAGAGTGTGAGATTTTTAAATATCCTTAAAATAAAATATTATAATGGTTATAACCACATTAAAATAGATGAAAATACCATAAACTGAATATTTTATGTTTATGAATAATAAGTAATTATAAAATAATATTAAGGCATGTGGTTGGGTCATTTTCTAGACGTTATCATTTAATTTGAAACTTTAATTACCTAATATAACATTGACCATGGAAACAAAATTTATTAAGGTAATATTTTATATAGATGAAAAATAAAAGGGATCAATTTTTAAAATCTATAACCACTGACTAAAAATATAAAATTAATTTATCATAATTCAAAATATATGAGTAGTTGAAATTAATTTCACATTAAATTGTAGAAACATAATGAAAAATAACCTTTCTAAAAGAATCACTTTTAAGTATAAAATGTGTTTAAAATAAATTCAATAATAAAATTCCTTATAAAGAATCATTGGATAATTTTAATTAAAAGGTAATTATTATATTTTAATAATAAATCATAATGTAATTTTATATTATATATAGTTTAAAATAAAATATATTTTTCAATACAATTTTGTATTTTGAAAATTCCTTGATAAGTCTTACTGTTGAGAAAATTTTAAAAAATTCATCTTAAGATAATTTTGACATGATGAAATTAATAATAAAGTTAATTTTATGTAAATTAAATTTATATAATTTTGAAATTAATATTTTAAATAATATCATACAATAAAAATATCCAATTTTTAAATAAATAAATCTTTTACATTTTCACTAAAATATTTTCTAATTACTTTATAATCAATATATCTCTTTATAATATTATTATTAAATATAAGAAACTCTATTATATAAAAACTATATTTATTATTTTATCCATAAATTATATTGAATATTTTAATTCATAAAAATTATTTGACATGTGTATTTTAATTTTAGGAAATTAAAACAATTCACCATGAAAAAAACATTAAAAGAGGTTAAGTGGTAAAATATGATATAAGTGTTAAATTAAGTGGTAAATTTAAATAATATCAAAAAGAAGTAATATATAAATTTTTTCACGGGGACTTTCACTATAGTAAATTTTATTATCCCTGATAATTAAACTTTTTTGGTCTATATTCCTTGAATATGACATACCTTTTATATTTTGTTATTAGTATTTACAAAATTTTTACCCTTCCCTAATATAAACGGACTCCTTAACCACTGCAATTATCATTAAAACATGTCTATAATGACCAAGGTTGATCATATATATATATATATATATTGAAATTACTATTTTATGAATATTCATTATGCTCCACAAACACGCGCATGAGGACCATAATAGTTTAGTTTCATTTGAAACATAGAAACAAGAAAACCAGTACACTGGTAAATTATATCATCTTCCACAACAATCTTCATTACTATCACCCATCATATACATATAATATGGAATACATTTCTTTATAAAATAGTGAATGTAATCATAAGAAAATTTGAGCTCAGATTCCCAATAAATGTCAACAATAGAGATACCTATGTATTACACAAGCATAAGGATATGAGAACATGATAATGTTATTTGAGAACTATACCCATCATATCAAATATTATAAAGATGATTCATAGAATAATGATTTGAATTTCATAAGTCATGAATCACTGTGAATCAAGTCACAAGATCTATGATATAATTATAATGGAATAAAACACGGATTTTGGCACTTTTATAACCATTGAAAACAATTTCTGTATTTGTCAAGCCTCGTTTCCATGGACATTATAGTGGAAAATATTCACATCCCCAACCATCATACTATTCATGGTACACTCCAAAGAGAATCATAGTAGAAAATGTCTTAAAATGAATTAGTTTCAGTCCCCATTACCTTTGTATTTATCTCCTGAGACATGATTCATTTACCAATACATTAGATGTAAATATTGGTCACACCAATATCATAATGAATACCATATTTATGTGCTCTAGATGATTATAAAAAATTCCCCATATCATAACCCATTTAATTAAATTGGTTTTATAAAAATTTCATCATATATAAACCAATGGAAATAAGACATGTTTCAGAATCATTTCATTATTTCATCATTTTATACCCCAAGGAAAAGATGAGGGTTTCAATATAGTTTGATCATTTTTTATCTCTTGGAATATAAATGGGTTTTATAAACATAATTATATCATAAATAAACACCATTAAGAAAAATACTATGAATGATATTCCTGTAACATATCCCCAATAAGGTATAGGCAACATCAATAAATTTTATCTTAGTTGGAAAAAGATTTCAATCGACCATTTAAAACATTTCGTGAGGAAAACATCCTTTACAAATTGATTTTTTTAAATAACAACTTTTGAATTGTTTTTTTAATTTATCCTTATAAATATTAAAGGAATATTATATTAAAATAATGGTCAGGGTGATAATATGTTTCATTCATGTCGTACACATTAAAACAAATATTTATTTCACATTTCTATTAAATGAAAAACATACATTATTTGTTTGATGACATGAGTATTCAACTGAAATAATTTTTGTAAAATTTCAAAAATTGGTAAAAATTGTCTGAAAAATAATCGGATAGGAGGAAAATACTTTTAATTTTTTTTAATAAAGGGTTTCTAAAAAAAATTCAACGGAAATGATAAATAATATTGAATTTTATTAAAAAAATTCAATTATTTTTATTACCAATGTATTTTACCATTTTCCTATTACATTAGAATATACTTAATAACAAGCATATGACTGATTAAAATTCATTATTTTTCTAATGAAATTATAATAATTTTTTATCATTGTAAATATAATCATAAACAATCTAGATAAATGATGAGATTGTAACCTAAAATCATAATCAATTTGGTATATTTGAATCATAAGAAACATGATGTAATAACATAAAATTGATCATAAAATATAATGAGGATAAATAATTCCATTATATTACATTTCAAATGTGTAGTATATACACCTCGTGAAAGTATATAAGTCTACAATATAACGTACCGCTCAAAGGAAAAAAATTAAGGTATAATTCCCTTACCTTAAATCATGACTTCTATCATACACATTCTAACTTCATTTATAATAAATATATGTATATTGTAAATAAATTATAGAAAACTATTTATATATATCATACCATATATTATTTTATTATAGCCATTTATTACTTATTTTGTAAAAAATCTTTGTAAATGTAACATTTTGGGTAATAACTTATTTGTTTTTTGGGTATGTTTTCATTAGAAATTTTTGGTCCTCTTAATTTGACAATGGTTTAATATTCTAGATAATGTCATACATGATATAAATATAATATATATTATGGATATATTTATTAATAGTTTTCCATAAAATTTAATGACTGAAAATGAAATACATTATTGAAGAAAACGATTGGTCATATGTATAACCAAAAATTCATCCATTTTCATGTTGTATATAATGAATGAAAAGAAAATGTTATAATATAATTTAAAAAAAATTACGTCATATATTTCAGATGTGTTCAAAAAAACTATTCATATCACTTTTCAAATATGCTGTGAATGACTCAAATCACATCACGAGGCGGTAGGCCTTCGTACACCTGAGTGGAGTTATAGTATTCCCACAAAATGTAAATAATGAAGGTATGTGTGATATAATAATTAAATAATAATATTATTACTAATATCATATTAAAAAAACCCATCATTATTTCCAATAATGATATTTATTATTGGAAATATGAATTACATCGATTTGTGAGGTCGTAGTTCACCAAACACATAAACATTGATTTCAAAACACATTTGAATGATGTGGATCTATTTTCTAGACATTACCATAACCTAGAAACAGTTCATTATTTCTAATATACTATGTATATTATATCAACAATTTTTATCCATAATTGAAATTGGTTGAAGTATAATGAAAATAAAGATGCCCATTGATGGAAATTACATATTATTTGGGAATCCTCCTAATGTTTGCACAAGAATCGTTCTTAGGTTGGATTTAATTACAAAATAAGGCTTTTAGGATGATAGTATTCAAGTAGGGAATTTATTTGTGTAGGTATTTTATGATCCAAAATTGATTGATTCTATGAAGAGTATAGTATATGGGGTTTCATTAAATATGTTCGGTCCAAAGCCCACTTGTAATTTCATGAAAAAATTATTCCATACTAGTTTTTTTTCAAGTAAAAAATATCCAATAGTGGAAAAATCTCGATCGAAAATGAAATAGGACATAATATTTATATCCAATGGATTTTTGATACGTTTTGGGTGGTATATAACACTTTCCATTTTCTTTTAACAACCTAATAACCCATTTTAAAGATAATTGTGGTAAATATTATTTTATTATATTACCATACATTTTGGTGAAAATAATAATATTATGTTTTGAGACAGTTTAAATTATTATTCCTTAAAACAAGGATTCCATTATTCCAAATTCCATTCAAGTAGATGTAAAAAATTAATTTAAAATTAACTCTAATGACGTGATTAGTAATAAGGTTTTTAAAAATAAAATATTCAAACGAATAGAGTTATTTTATATAAAAATTAAATATGAATATGACTCAAATGATTTCAAATGGATTAATAGATGTATAATATAACTAAATAACTATAAATAAAAATTAAATTTTAATTTAACTTTAGAAAATAATTAAATTAAATTGTGTTTTATAAGTAATATTTAGTATTTTTTAATTTCAAAAAAAAATTCTCTTTTCAAATAATTCTCAAAAATTCAGCCGATGATAATTTTGGAATAATGAAATAAAATATAAATCATATTTTAGAAAATATACATTATAAATGTGTTATAAATTATTTTTATTAATTTTGAAAAAAATCATTTTTTGGAAATAGTATTTTCGAATCATATAAAGGAATTACTAAAAATTAATTACTATTTTATCAATAAGATTCCTTTATATAAAACATTCTATTTAATATTTAAAAATTAATTACTACTAATCATATCACTATTTTTAATAAGTAGGTTATAATTATCATGTTTCAATTAATATATTAGTAACAAATTGTGGTTTTCTAAAAAATCATTTTCATGTATATTACAACATAACTATGTTCTGCATGTATTTAAGGATTAATTTGGTGTTGATTATAATGCATGATATAGAAAATTCTTAATTTTAATAAATAATAATTCCTAAAATCTTAAGGTGTTATATTTTTCCCCCTTGAATTTAATTTTTCATCAATATTTTCAATATGTTACAAAAAATTAAGGAAAATTCACCCTCCTAGTATCCTTAGGATCCCACATAGCCTCCTCAAAATTTGTGTTTCACCATGAATCTATGAAATATTTAGTATTACTGTTTTTTTAACATTTTTTGTACAAAAGTAAATCTATACTAGTTGTTCCTCATAAAAAATATGTTGTTTCTATGGTGTGTGTTGTGAGTTTAGTAAATATGAATGGTAAGGTATGTACTTCCCAATGTGAGATACATGTAAAATATCATGGAATTGATAGGGGTTTTTTGATGCCCAAATGAAAGACTACTACAACAATATGATAAGAAAAATTAAAAAGGACAGATTTTCAAATGGATTATTTTTCATTTCTTCCCTAATATCATAAATATCATACATGTATTAATTCATAGAAACACTTTGTCACTATATTTAAATTCTAGATAATGTTATTGATTATCAACCAAACTTTTCTGTAGATTCTGAACTACCTTAATGTGTTTCGAAATAACACTATCCTTCTCTACCATTTCATCATTTTTATAATGTCCCAATATGATTCTGTTTCAATCTTCATTATAGAACATTGGATCTCTACATTTCAGTTTGTAGAGTTCATTATAAGGATCCATCTGAATGCATGAGTGAAAGTTATTTCTGTTTGAAATATATACACAAGGAATGTGTTGAACCCAACCACCTTTCAAATCCCATGAACAGGATTTATACATATCCTCATAGGTGTGAATTTATATCTGAAACTAAAAATATCACTTAGGATGATACACAGTTGTGAAACTAAAATCATTATCAGGAACTCTCAAGAAAATTCTCTATAACGTTGAGGTAAATCTCAGATGTAGATCATACATACCAGAAAGTGGTACTCAATGTAATATTAATACATTTGAAGATATATCCCAGAAAGATGATCAAGAGTAAAATATTCTATATTAGTGATAAATAGTGATGACATGGTATGTCAGTCAACTAAATCCATTATAAAATAATTCCCTTAATACATTTTGGTGAGTTATACATCAAACCCCATAGTGATGTCTTCCCATTTCCTTTTTGGTATTGATAATGGAATTATAATACTTATCAACTTTTTTCTCCTAGCCTCTATATTTTAGATATCTAAGAATCATAGTACATACTCAGAAACATATATCTTTATATTTATGCACAATATTATTCCTTCATATAGGCCATTGGAAGCATCTATACCCTTAACAAGCTTCAGATGTGGGTTCAAGCCCTATTGACTTTCTTGATAAAATAGTTTTTCACCCAGAATATGTTTTATCCTTTTATGAAACTATATAAATAAAATATTATGAAACTTTTTTAATAAATAGTTATATTGTCATCTTAGATAGATAAACCATAAATGATACCATTAACTTTAATCATATTTCAATAAAAGTCATTCAACCTCAAAACTAAAGTTTTGTATTACAATAAATGTTACAAAAAATATACATAATATTGATAATCCCCAATCATGTAAACCATCATTAGGGTGTCTAAAATTTTTAACGTATGAGAAAACATAATCTTATATACACATCATGGAATACATAAAACATATGTTAATATTACACAGAGACATGTATTATTCCTAAAATTATATAATACATAGATGTTTCTTGATTCTTAAAACCCAAATACAATTTAGAAAATACATAATGAACATAATACTTCAATAAAAAGACATAAACAATTCAATTCTACGGCATTAATTATTGACATAGAAGATTTAATTCCTTGGTCTATAAGTTAATTCAGAATCCATGGAACCCAGTTGGATAATTCCGATGTTACGCACACAAAGACCACTAAACTCCTCAATAATTTGTCACTATATTCCCTTATCCTCAACCCAAATAACATATTAACATTCATTTGAGATATTATTATCGGTTCCCCTTCCCAACGTCATTACATCGACGAATATAAATCTTCTCCATTCTGTGTCCATACCAGACTAAAATTCTTAAAAGTTAATCTTCTACTTATTTTATTCACTCTGAATCTACCTAAATGTCACATTAGTAAACATATATCATGAAATATGATTATGTATAACAATAACATATATCTCTCCAATAATCATCCAAAATGGTTTTTCATGTTTACTATATTTTCCATCAGATTCATTGTAATCATGATTCGTTCTAGTTCATGGAATTCACTAAAACCAAAATACATATTGTGAGGAACTATACTCATAGCGGGAAAACCACTTATTAAGGAAAAATAAAATATTGGATTTATATATCATGAATCCTTATTTTTAATCTATAAATATTTATTTTTATCTTAGTTCTTTCACTGAAAATATATATTTAAGTACTTTATTATGGGTTATTAATAGTTTTTTAATTTATAAATCATATCTCTCAACAATGTCAACCCATGTGTGCTAAAAAGGGCTATTATTTTGAACCAGGTGATGATTGAGTCTAGATAAATGTGAAATTTAGTAAATATTAAATCTAGTTACCTATTGTGAAGATCAAAACCCTCGTTTATTATCTAAACTTGGAATTAATTTTATGTAATCCCCCTTATCCATCATTGTCCAAAATTACATGACATTTTACAGCACATCCATCGATACTTATATATATCCTTAGACAAGTCCTTAGGGATCCTACTCTGTTTTTACCATCTTATTTTCCTGATGAAAACTATACATATCCTTTGACACTCAATATAATGGCCTTGTATTATCGTACAAGGATTTTATAACTTTTTTATGAATATTCATTAGATTACTGAAGCATGTGGCTAAAGACAGAAATTGTTTGTTCTCTTTGTAATCATGGAAATGAAAAACTATCCATTAGGTAATATAAGTCCTCTACCCCTACTATATTCATAAATAGAATCCTTCTTAAACATATCATATGTAAAAAATATCATCATAATGTGGGATAGAAAAAAAAATAAAGGGTGAGATAATAAGAACAGTAAGGGTAAATAAGGATGATATGTTTACATAACATGAAGATAATGGTATGTGAACATGAGAATTGAATATGAAAACCATACCATGCATATGAAGGATCATAATCATATGACATAGAAAAATTATTTTTAGTTTTTAAGACATTAATTATTAGAGAATCAAAGAACATGATCCATGATATCTAACATAGGAATAATAAATATTTTTTGGGAATACACATAAGAATAGAAATTCCTTTACATATTTGTCATGGATTATTCCCAATGATATAATAGTTGAATGGGTTCACTATCCAAACCCTCGTAGTATCGGACAGTCTCTCCTAAGATAATCATAGATGCGATATTTCTAGATTGGGCGAGGTTCACTCCCTATTTTTTCATTGTCTAACTAATAAGATATAAATCATAACACAATGAAATAGAGGGAGGTATAGGTCCCACAAATCTTATAATATAATCGATAGTTTTATTTTCCAAAAGATAATTAATGACTCAAAATATTATATCCCCTGAAATAAAACAGTCTTCATAAAAAATCATCATATAATAACATGTGAAAAAGAGATAAAATTCATAATCCTTTCATCATTTCATAATATCCTAACCCATTTTCAATGAACTGGGTTTAATTATAATATTATTGGTGTATAACACCCATGAGACAATTGGGTTCCAAAAATATAATTAAATTAATAAGATAAAACATTATGAGAATGAATAACAATTGTAACATGGCAAAATATAACCCATAAAGAATAGTTTTAATCAACAGATATCATCATATATTGAAAATAATTTTCATCAATATTTTAAAACAATTATGGAGGAAAATTTCCTAATTTCATTGAAAACAATTTTAGAAACATAAAACATTATGTATTTTTTTTAAAATTGTCACTAAAAAATATAGGTTAATATTAAAATGAAGTAATTTAGATAAATGGGAAGAAAGATATTTCATAGTTCATTGGTTAATAAAAATATATTTTAAAAAATATTTTTCAAATTAGATGGTTTTTATATAAATATTTTTTTTTCAGTATTTGAGAGAAATAATGTCATCTTTTCTAAAACAATATTAATTATTTTATAATCAAAAGTGTGGAAAATGTACGATTAAAATAAAATGTCATGACTAACCACAAATTATAAAATAATTGAGTTTCTTTACTGAATTATTTTAAAATAATATCATTGGAAACATAATCCTAAACTATCTGTATAAATGATGAGTATGTAGAATAAAATCATTACCACTTTAGCATCATGGAATCAAAATCCCCATTATGTAATAACATAAAAGGAAAATAAAATTTAATTAAGTAAAATATATTCATTATATTACATGTCAAATGGGATATATATACACTATGTGATCTAATATAGCTCCAAAACATTATGCATATCTCAAAAAAGGCCACTTGAGACAAAAATCTAATACAAAAAATCTTGAATTCCATTATAATTGTTCAAAAATAATTTATAGTAAATATTATTTAATTATAAATGTCTTATATAACAATATATATATCATACCATATATTATTTTTTATGGACCCTTTATTACTGATTTATTAATAAATCCATGTTAAGGTTATTTTTCATTTAATAATTGCATAGTTTTTCATATATGATTTGATTTTTAATTTCTAATACTATTATATAATTCACTGTAATATAATATCAATAATATTAAAATTATATTAATATAATAGATATTCAATATATAGGTATTTGGTGTGGTCCTAGAAATTTAGTGATAAAAACTGAAATATAGAATTCATAGAGATGGTAGGTCGTACATACACATGAATAGTTCTTCCATTTGTTTATTAGCATAAATGAATGAAAGATATATGGTATATTATAATTAAATAACCATTTTTATTTTATTTATATCACATATTTTCATTAAACCCATCTTTATTACCTTCAATGGAATGAATTACTGAATCATATCACTACGTGAGGCGGTAGTCTCCAGTACACACGAGAGACATTATTGTATTTCCAATAAATGGAAATAACGAATTAATGTGTGTCATAGTAATAAAAGAAGTGCGTTTTTTCATATTTATCATAAATAAATTATAAACCCATCCTTATATCAAATTGTGAGAGGGGGTAATGGAAAAATGAATGTCATCGGTTCATAAGTTAGTAGTCTACCGTAGACATGAACAATTATTTTGCAAGCCATTTGTGGGAAGTATAAATGGTATTAAGTAGTTCCCTTAAAATTAAAACATACAATTTCATGTAATAGAATGAATTTATTACTTAATAATTGTTTAATATGAATTTATCTGGGTTTTTGAAGAAATAAAATATTAGCACTTGTTGATTAATGATAACTCTTCTTCTAGTATCATCTTTAGGTGTGTACAAAAATCTTAAAAAGGATGTATTTATGAACAAAAAACTATTAATAGATTAGGGAAATGATTATGGGATTTTATTTGGGAATGAATTGGTTTATAAATATATTTTAATGTTCTAAATAGGAGAGTATGGGGGTGGCATTTTATATGTGAGTTGTGTGGAACACTTGTAATGTTTTGAAAAAATAATAATTCCTCCCATGTTTTTTTTATTTCAAAATGATCGAATAAAGGAAGAAACTCAATCATAGATGATATAATTTAAATATATTTCAATAAAAGGTTTGTTTAAAATGTTTTGGTAAAATTGAATCCTTATATTCCTAGTTTAACCCATGGTAAACCAATTTTGACATTAACTTAAATAAATAATTTTTTTTTCAATTTATTTTATTCATAAATTTTGTAGGCCATATTATATAATATAAAATATCAAATTTAAAAAATTAAATCCAATTTTACATGTTCAATTTACAACTAGGGAAATAATAATTTGGCATTCATCATGCATACATGACTGAAAGTGGTGTTTTAAAGCATAAAATATCAAAAGATTATAGTGTTATTATATAAAAATATAATCTATAATTGAATCCATTGACATAAATTCGATATTTGGATATATTATTGAAAAGAAATTTTCTTTAAAAACAATTTATATAATAATATAACATTATAAATAAATTAAACTAAAAGGCGGTTTATAAATTTAATAATGTATTTTTCACTATGAATCAAATGATTAATCATTATAGAAAAATATAAAAATTCACCCTAAGAAATTAATTCTCATGATGATGTAAAATATTATTTTTATTTAATAATATTAATTTTATATTATTTTAAAAAATAATATTTCATATTTTTTTTAAAAAATAAATAATAAGCATTTTTTAGTGAATAAAAGTTTTACACCATATATAAGATTTATTGAAAATTAATTATGTCTTCCCAATTTTAACTATTATATAAAAACATTGTAATTAAAATTTAAAATTTATTTAAGAAAATTAATTTTAACATTTTTATTTGATAGGTTATAAAATTCTTGTTTAAATAACTATAATAATAATATATCATGGATTTTTAAAGCATGGTTTTATGTATAACTTAAGCTTACCTAGTGTCGTATAAATGGAAAAATTAACTTGGTGTTTCCTGTTATAAGATATTTAAATGAAAATTCATTTACATGAAAAAATAAGCCATGAAAATTTTTTGTATTAGAGTAGGCCACATATGTTAACCATGATCTGAAAAAATAATTTCCCATCCCTATTATAATAGTGTTAGAGGTTCGGATCCATTCAAAATAACTCCTTTAAAATAATTAATAAAAGTAAAAAAGGATTTGTCCCATAAATATTGGAAAGAAATACTAATAATTCCTTCTCTTTCCTATTTCATTTACAATTCTACCACCGCCTCCAATTATCTTCTAACCATCATAATATAATCACCTCATTATCATTATTTTCCAAATATGTTATCATGTTAATGAAAAAGCAATATCAAACTTCTTCCCATCTATTAAAATCATGAAAATGTTTCTCATATTATTATTGATTTATATTTTATTCACAAAATATTATCATGGTATTTTTATTTCATTCTCATAAAACCCCATCTAAAGGATTCATATTTCAAAAATTATTATGTACATATGGGGTTTACCATATCAATTTTACTTCTTTTAGATATGTATTTTAATATGTTCCTTCATTATTTATATTATTTATATATTTCATATATTACATATTATATCATGATTATAACATTATTCATGGTATTAAAATTTAAATTTCAAGTTACCACTTTCATTGGACTTCGATATAAATGTTAAAAAAAATATAAGTGTCTCTTTCCAAACCACACATTGTTTTAGAGATTTTTTATATCGAATATCCAATTTGATGGAATTATGTTTTATTTTTCTATAAAAATCTATCTTACCCCTTTTTTGTTAATAATTTTTGGTTCTAAATTCCTTCGTAGTATTCCACATCCATTAAGATCACAATTCAATTAAGACACTTCATGAATGTGAAACCAACTATGTATTTTTGTTAAGGTTGGGAGTATTTATCTTCTATGTCCATTATCAATCCACAATATTCCTCTATAAATGAAATTTATTTATTAGGTTCATTTGACAAAATTTTTTACATTATATTAAATTTTTTAAATATAATATTTTAACATTTTCCACATTTACCATTTTTTTACATTCTTTTCAAAAGTGATAAAAAATATTTTCTTCAATGTTTACCACATGAACATGTATTTCCTCCTTTATTTCCATTATTATTTTTATGTTTTAAAATTATATTTTCATGGCTTTTTAGTTTATTATATTTTCCAATTTATTTGTTATTTTTCAATTTATAAAAAAGATAATTATTTTACAATATTAAATAATGGTATTTTATTCCACTTACATATATTTTAAATTTATCCTCCTAATATTACAGAAATATGGTTTTCGAAAGATAAAATTTTCATATGTATGGAATTATTTAATATAAAAAGTGAATATAAATTTAGTTAAACAAAAAAAATTGTATATATATATATTTATAGAACTAATTTGTCATTGAAAATTATTATTCACTAATTTATTCAATTCATATTGTCTAAATGAAAAATATGTTTTTATAAAAACGATTATTTTTGAGTAGTCATAGAAATATTTTTTTTCAAAAAATTATAAAAAAATCCCTGAAATAAAATTTTGTCATGTAGATTCAAAAATTGAATATAATATTTTTAAATAATTATAATAACTATTACAAAAATTTATTTTATTATTTTTTTCACAAAAATAAATAAAAATCATTTTTTTTGAGAAAAATGTATTTTCGAAACATATAAAGACATAAAAAATGTAATTGTTTTTTCTAATATATATTCATTACATAACACGTAAAACCCTATTTTTTTTAAAAAAATCCCTAATAATACAATTATATTCAATGGATATGTTGGAATGACATTTTTTAAATGAAAATGTTAATTTTATATCAATTTATATTAAAAATCATTCTTTTTTTAACACAAGATATTGATGAAAATAAATTAATTTGAGAAAAAAATATCACAAAATCATGGGATCTTCCATTAGTCCCCCATGTGAAATATATTTTAGCCTCAAAAATAAATCTGATAGGTAAAAATAATTGACGATTCTCCCAAATAATTAAAACCCCATGTTCCCACCTTTCATCCTCAAGTTGGTTGTTTCTCCACAAAATGTTGACGACGTGAGTGGTTTTTCTTCATATATATTAACCAGTAAGATCCATAATCTCAACTATTTTTCCTCATGTGAAAAATCATTCAATAGTTGTTTGACCTAAAAGTTGATTAAATGTGATAGATCATGTATTTACATCCTCAGGATAAATACATAGAACATAGCGTGAACTTGAGATATGTTTGTAGGAGGAGCAAATAAATAAGAAACCATCCCTACTCAATAATCAATATTGATGGGGAAAATATACCTATCACTAAAATATTAATTATTACAGAATCTACAAAACTTATTCAATGTATAAATTAATATAAACTCTTTAAACCAAATTAAAACCCTCTATTTCATCAATGATTGTGAGCATAAATTTTTTTCAACTATGATCTTATGGGATATGTTATTGAAAGGAACTAAATGCTTCCACAATATCCTCCCTGATAATAGGTCCCAATATATTTTCTTCTCCAAATTTATTGCATTATATTGTAGTTCAACAATTCATTCCATAGAGGTCTTTATAAGGATGCATCTGGATTATTTAATGAATGATATTATTGTATGAAATATCGATAATAGGAATGTGTTGTTCCCAACCACCTTCAAAATACAATGAAAAAAACACAACATTTCATCTAGGGATTGATTGGTTCTCTTATAATGTCTATCTATTCAAAGAGGATATATATTAGTAAAACTCAACTCTGTATCAAGTGATTATAGTATAAATCACTAGAACATGGAGGTAAACCTCATATCTCGATCATATATACATTAATATGGTACTCTGGAAAACCATACCACATCTTTCACTTATATTCTACCCAGATTATATTTATAGAAAAATATTCTAATTGAGAATAATTTTACTAACAATGAATAGTGTTGTACTACAACCCATATATAATTATTCACATTAGATGTTTTTAGATGCCATGAAAAAAAATAATTATGTGGTCTTCCTGTTTCTAGAACAGTATGGGTAATTGTTTTAACATCCACAATGAATTTTGTCTCTCAGACTATGATTTATAACATACCATTCACCAATATAAAAATGATAAAATATATATATTTATCCCATACCACATATAGTACAATTTTAAATATCTGTGAATTTAAATACATATATGATTAATTCAGAGTGATAAACTATTAGCATCTTCTAATTGATTCATCCATAGAAATGGTTCTGATGGAACATAATCACTCTTCCTGAAATTTATTATTTCGTCACGATAATGGTTAAACTCATGAAAACATTTAACATTATTGTTCAGCTACATATCATCCACCAGCACTGATTTTTTCTTCATCTTGATTTGTGGTAAAATAATTATTCTAGAAAAAAAAAATTATTCATTCCATCCATATTTAAATATAAAAATATTTAAAATCCATAAATATTGAATCTTTTATGATTCTCATTATTGATACACTATTATTATCTTTTCGAATCAATGAATCAACCACTTGTTCTTCTTCACATGGTGGTAATGTTTTGAGAATTTGTAATCATCAATCATCTCCAACCACCATCTCTAGAACATAATTAACACCTTATATGTTAATATATACATTAAAAGTTATTTTGTCGTTATATATACCAAAATTTTCTCCAAAATTAAAACTCCTCTCTATCATTATTGAAAAAATAGACATTGATAACTGAAATTCATGAGATCGGTAACATTTATCCTGAACTATTAATTATTTGTATTCATGATGTATAATGAAGTAATTTTTACTTATACAACATATGTATACCATAATTTATGCATCACTTTTAATTATAAACACTTCTCTACTATAAAAAACATAATAACAGGTTCACTAAACAATATTCCTTTTAGTTCATTGAATTTATCCAATGAATTCAGCTATCCACTGGAACATTGATCCCTTCCAAGATAACTAGGTAAGTGGATTAGATATATTTCATAAATCATACAATAAATTTGATAATATACTACCAGAGAAAGAAAAAGGAATATCTTAGTGACTATGGTTGGAATTTTCTGATGTTCCATAGCCTTTATCTTTTATGGATCCACTGATATACCCACACAAGATATTATATGACCGAAAATCAGTCATTTTGTATCAAAAATTATGTATATGTACATGTTTTTACATATATTTTCCTTCAATAGGGTCATTAGTAAAATATTATACGAAATTAATTATCACCCATTCTATTTGAATATATATGATTGTAATCTATAATTACTACCGTAATCTTATCAATGTTTTCAACAAAAACACTATTAACAAAAACCATGAAGATATAAGGGGGATTAGTTGGACCAAATTTCATTATTATATACTCATATAGTCTATACATTGTACAAAATTATGTTTTTAGTATATTTTCCATCATATACATTAATTAATGACATCCAGAATGATGTTTAATATTCGAAAAAGTTTCGAGCTCCATGTTGTTGATCAGACAAGTCATCAATACAATGTAGTGTACTATTCATGATTTTGGTCATGTTCAATTCATGAAAATCAATGTATAATCCCATTATTTCACTATTATTATTAACAAATAGAATATTTTCACACCATGGTTACATAATTAACAGTATGAATCCCTTATCAAGGATATCTTGGAGTATCTTATTCACTCCATGGAAAAAATTTGTTGTTATTCTCCAAAGATAAATTAAAATAGGTCTAGCACTAGGTTTGAGTTTGATTGATGAACTGAGATTATGATTTAGTGGTAGAATTGGAATCTATTATTGAATGTAATTAGAAAACATTCATATATAATAATTTTTTCAACTGTGAGTTTCTCTAAAACTATCTAAGATGAACACCCATTTCCATTATGAATTAAGTCACATACAATGGATGTGATTTCCTTTAGAATATCATATTTATCATCCAAATGATAAATGATAATAGGTATTTTTATAAAATCAGACATAAATTCCATTCCTCAATAGTTGATTTTGGATTTATGTAGTGAAAGTCAATCCATTCATAAGACAAAATCAAATTCAACCAATAGAAGAACATTGGGATTTTATGGTTGAAAATTAAGAAAATAATAAACTTGAGAAGAACCATATTATTGAGATGTTATCATCACAACAGTAGGGGTTTTCATATCGAAGTCAACATCTAATAATTATGGATGGGAGTAACATTAGTAGATTCTCTCATTTTATATTTTAATTCATATAAATAATATAAAAAATGATACACTAGTATTTTATAATACATTACACCACTGAAAACATCGTTGTATTATATTCATTCTCTTGGGAAATATAAAAAGGATAGAATGTTTGTTTTTTTTGTTTATCAAAGTGATCAATTATGAAAAATATTTCATATGATAACAAAATAGAAGAACCATATTTTCAGGCACTGACACCTTTGGTTTTACTTTGGGTTTTCATTATCATTATCTATTCAAATTAATTATGATGGCGTGTAATGTTTTTTTGAATTAAAAACTAATATCCCATGTGATTGTCAAATATGGTATGTAGAAATGCCCATTTTCATACTAAACATAATGATCATTTCAAGGATGATGTTCCCATTCAATGATATTATTCTTTGATACCATAGTCCTAGGGAGAAATCCACTTTTTTTTACTAGAAACAGATTTTTTTCTAAGAAAATGAACTATATTCGTTACTATAACATAGGATGTTCCCCAACACAAAGGATTATCCTAAGGGTTCTCAGTATAATTTTATCATACTAAATTCAAATTGGTAACTAAAAATTACTCAAATACCAATGGTGATGACCCAATATTCACATACATATATATTACATATTAAAAAATTAATATTCATTACATAACATAATGATCGAATTAAGAACCATATAGGTCTACTATGCTTAAAAATATTAATATATAAACAACTGGTTCATATTTGAACTATATCATCTCCCACTATGTTCTTCTTAACATTCAACCTTCTTTGAAATATCATATATGTCATGACCCGTCCTCGGCACCCCTGCCGTGACTTCCACAAGCCCGCCTTCCATAGGCCAGGGGCTGGCAACTTGCACCAATGGCGTAAAACCCAATAATTGGGAAGGCATTGCATTTATTAAACATAAACACATCCAACCAGAGTACAAGAGGAAGTAATAAAATAAGTACAAAAGATAGTACTGAAAAGTAAATGGGCCATAATACAAACCCAACTGAAAATTACAGCTAAAACTAATCGAAAGTACAACAGAAAAGACTAACGGCTGGAAGATAGAAGCAGCTCCTGGGTCATCCACCTCGGATCCTTCCTGATGGGTAGGTACAGATATCCTCCTCAACTCTCTTGCCCGCCAACCTCATCCGGGTTCTGTCTTACCTTGAATTCCACCTCCGGGTACTGACTCGTCGTGAGGTCCACCTCCTGGTACCGTCCAGTCCTCCTACACTCGGTCTCTGTCAACGATGTCTGTCATCTGCATCCAACACAACGTGGTGCGGGCATAGCCCGTGTAGGGGTGAGTATAACAACACTCACTAGGGAACCTGAGACCCTCATGGTCTAACTAAAACCAACCAAGAAAAACTACAAAGATAGATCTCAACAGATAACCTTTACATAGGTATATGCATTTACATATACCTACGTTATCAAGTAACCCATCTCAATCATGAGGTAAACACAAAGGTCATTGACTCAGATCAAAGCAGGATTTTAATTATCAAATCCACAACTACTGGAGAACTCCTCCACTGTTGAGAAAAGTGGCCCTGTCAGGACTTCAAGGCGATGCTCACTAACCTTAGACTGATGAGGTACTCCTCTTATCGAGTACCGCGGGTCTACTGCCAAATCTCGGGCGCTCCGTCCGCTGTGTGTCTGCCGCCAAATATCGGGTGCTCTCCCTAATATCCTACAGAGGTACTCCTCCTGTCGAGTACTGTGGGTCTACTACCAACTACCAGGTACTCCATCTGCCATGGGTCTGCAGCCAAATACCGAGCGCTCCGTTCGCTGGGCTAATCGAATCACTCTGAATCGAATTGGTCAAGCAGTCATCAGGTTTACAGCTACTAAGTATCTGCACTCCACATGCTCGTCTCCAAGAGGGTCCGCTCCATGAGCTACTGGTCGTTACTTCCAAGTGTCACGAAGTCTCATGTAGAAGTATCACAAAAGACTGCCTCGTCATAGGGGTCTCAACACAACAGACGGCGCGTCAATCGGACGCCCGGTCTGTGAGTTATTAGCTTTTCCGTTCTAGGGGACCAGTTGGTTTTTAAGCTAAAACCAACCCAACCATACTCCAGCATAATCTTAAACCCACATAGAGTATTCCAAAATAACCATCTCATCGAGAGGAATCCAACATAGTTGACGGCACATCAATCAGACTTCAGGTCCTCAAGTTATATGCGTTTCTGCTCCGAGGTCCCTATTGGTTTCGGGTTCAAACCAACCTGGATGTACCCAACTTCGCAGAAATCGTAATTGTAATATACCAAAATGACCGTCTCGATCCAAGGGATCCTATGAAACGGACTGTGCATCGATCGGACGTCCGTAGCTCATGGTATGTCCATTTAACCGAAAACAGTCCGAAAATAGGGGGTCTACTCCCGGTCCGACCCGGCCCAACACCCCCTGGGTCAACCCGAACCGGGTTGACCCAACCCGGGTCCGGGTTTGGAAAGGATGTGCACGGCCAGGCCCCCGGCGCAGCCTGGCCTGGTGGCCGGTTACGGCTCGGCCGGCATGACCGAGCGTTGCATGGAGCGGGGGGTTACACCCCCATAGTGTTAAAAAACGACTGGCCATGAGGGTCGGCCCTTGGGTAACTGCAGGACCCCCCCTTGGGTCTCGCCTTTTGATGGCACTGGCAGCTGGCATAGCCGGCCGCCCTTCTGGATCCGTCGTAGCCTTATGTCATGACTTTGTTCAAACGGCGAGGTGCAACGGCGCCGCGCCCCACCGCCGTGGCCTGAAACTACTCAGCTTGCCACGTCGGGGCCGCACCTTTGCGACGACCCGACAATAAGGTGCTGACGATCAACTTGTGGTTGGCCCATCGCTAGACAGTTCTTCGCAGTCCGCATCCATCATCCACAAACAACTAAAGAGAGGGGAAGGGTCACACCGTGTTCGTGCGGTCCGAGCCCTTCTTCGTCAAGATGGTATCATGCGGAAAAACAAAACTCAAGAATTGAAGAATGATGATAAACACTATTAAAACATGAACATAACAACCCCTACCTCAATAATTGACTTCGTACGTCAGGCATCGCAGAAGACGGTGTCGCGGGGTGAGGTTTCGTAGACGACGTTGGTGTGCATCATCGTTCTCTGTGGAAGCGGAGTTCTTCGTTGAAGAGGCATCATTCTTCGTCAGTGGGAAGTTCTCTTCTTCTTCACACAAGAGTTCTCTCAAAAGAATTCATGAACTTCACCAACGTTTCTCCAGCCACAATAAGCTCCAAATCAAAATTATATCTCATGATATTATTTTTTTCACATCCCAAAGATTTTAAAATTTAAAACCAAACCACTTAATTAATTAGGGCATGTTGGAAAAAATTTAAGAGGGACAGAGGAGGATGTGAGATGTCTCTTTAATAAGGGAGTTGAGGAGTTAACAAGTTATTTAAAAATGGATTTAAGGGAGATATTTGGGGAGATTAAATAGGGGTTTGAAAAGTGTTATGGAAGGTGGAAGGTTGGGGCTCGTGTGGGACCCACCTCCCAAATATCCACACAAGGGTAGGTAGGTTGTTTTGGGTCCCACTGTAGAGACACGAAGCTTAACGTACATAGACATTACATTACTTTTTCGGAATACTTAGTACATAAGAAAAACACACACACAAGGACCGTAATAGTTTAGTGTCTTTGGAAACTCAGAATACAATCTTCTAATCGTGGTGAAAGATGTTCAACATCTCCCATAAAGATCTTCTTCTTTTTTTAACCTAAATTCTTTCTTTACATCCTGGGGAAAAGAAAACATAAAAGGGTGAGCTCAAATTCTCAGTAAGGGTAAACAAAATAAATATCAACCACATCATATTCATAAGAACATATCTTTTGGAAATCTTAACCTGCAAAAGAGATCATAATTTCATAACATGGGATAAATCATAATAGTGTAATGTAATCCCAATAATCATAACTTAAAACATGAAACTTTGTGGCATACACACATAATCATAGAGAATCATTTTTTATTAGTAATGACTCATTTCCAAGACTATCTTAGTGGACAAAGTCCCTTTTCTAAACCGATTTCACTCCTCATTTCAATCCTGTTTCACTGAACCGGTATAACATACCATTCCAGCCATGTCTATCTAATGAGATATAAAATATTTACCCAATGCATTGGAAGGAGATATAGGTCCCACCCATCTCATAATGAAATCATTCTTACTTGTGCCACAAAAAAACATACATCATTCATAATAACCCAATAAACAAAATGGGTTTCATAAACATCATTCCATCATCACATAATCCATATAAAAGAAATAAATACCATTTCATAATAAGAAAAGTGAAACCATTTAAATAATAGAGACATGATACTTGAAACATACACATATGAAATAATTTCATCTTAGATGAAATTTTTTTTTGATAAAATACTTGAAATGAATTCTTGAGGAAAATATCCTTTCTTCTTCAAAATCAATTTCTTTTCACCAAACGTCATGAAATTTTAAAAGAATGAGATTTTGTTGAAAATACTAATGAAATAATTTGGAGGAAGCTTCATGAAAATAAGTCTTTATGAAACTGTAAAAATCCTTTCACTTTGTATAAGTTAAAAAAACATTCTTCTCATACTTTTGCCGAAAAAGTCAAAAAAGTACCTCGTAACGTAAAAAAAAGTAAGATTCCTTACATACCATGTAGTAAAAGTCAAAAATGGGTAAAAAGGACTTTAAACATTCATGAATATATTTTTATAAAATTTGGACATGGATGAAAAATATAACCCCAGTAAATACTTACGAATAAGCAATCTCGGATAAAAATGAGATTTGCAAAATTATCCCTTACCTTAGGTCCGATTTTCTTCGTAAGTGTCCGAACCTCCTCTTCTTTGAAGCACCACTTTGATACCTCCTCTTAGGGAACTAAAATTGGTATTTGAAGAAGACAAGGACCTCTAGGATGTCTCTAGAGAAGTGGAGAGAAGAAATTGGCAGGGGTTGGCTGAGTTTGAAGGCTCAATGTGGTGTGAGGAAGAGAGGGAGGAAGTGCCCTTTTATAAGGGAGGAGAGGGGCACCTTTGGAATAACTAAAAATATTATTTTATTATAAAGTCACATTCGGTTTTTAATAGCTCCAAATTGAGTTATTTCAAAGCTAAGGTGGGGATGGGTCGAAATCCTATCATCCAATAGAATTTGGACAAGTTTAGTTTACTATTTTAACCTTATCGTTTAGTTTTAACTTTAAGTTAGATAATTTTACTTTTACGGTGTCTTTTTGTGTTCATACACTATAAGGTTAATAAACTTACTATAACAAGCCAAACGCACCCCAAGTTGTTTATTATTAATATATATAACCATATCTAAGTTATTTGGTCGAACCTTAAATTTTTAGGAATATAATAACAATTAATAATATAATATATTTTTTAAAATCTTTTTTATGTCAATTTTGACAGTATTTGGTAATTGATTTTTTTGTAAAAATCATAACAGAATGATTAGTTCGAACAAAGTTAATAAAATCAATAATAACATGTCATATTAACCTAAAAAATTGGTAGAATTCATAAAAAGTCTCAAATTACATTTATTTGGGTATTTATAACATTAATTATGTCAATATTTCATTAATAAGATAATTACTGCATCATCGTTGTGTCATAAATAAATTAGATTATTTAATGTCTAAAAATTACAAATAAAATATCATTATGTAGGAAATCTGTTTAGATTTCTAATGAATATTAATCGTCTAATTTATCTTATGTATAACCCTATATTAAAAATGATTTACTTATTAAACTTTGATTTAAACTATTTTAACCCTTCTTTAAATAAATTAATAATAAATGTCCTAATATAATACAAGTGGTATTAAATGGTCATAATTTATTCCTAAGGTTGTTTTTGGTCGAATTACACTTATCCAATAGAATTAGGACATGTGTTTGGGTAATAATAAAATCATTTTTACCCTTAATTACCCTATTTACTTTTAACCGTGGTAAAAAAAGAAAAAAGTTACTATTCACCAAAAATTATTTTCATCTCATTGAACCACATTTTAGTCCTTGATATTAACCGTGTCTCTCGGATTTTCGAAATTCCACTCACAGAAGCGGTAAAATTAAGTTTTATGAAAAATTCAGATTTTAACTACGACTTAGTGGTTTCACTATTCATTAAAAAAATGAAAGTTTCCAGAAAAATACAAAAAGTTAGGCCTATGCTATATCTGATATTATGAATTCAAAAATGATTTCTATTTTACCAAATTCAAAAAACATCAGTTACATTAATTAATTTAAAAATTAATTTCCGTCGTCAAAACAAATAGCGTGTTTTTAAGAGATAATAACTATCAAAAGATTGACACTTGTTTATGTCTGGTTTAAATGTGAAATTACATCCAATGACCAGAATTGTATTAAATTGTAAAAATATATTCTAAATATACTTTAAAACCTCTCAAATTAATAATTTATCACTATTAATTATTTTGATTGAAAAAGTTTTTTTAAATTAAAATTTAGTAATTTTCACTATTCATCAGAATATGAAAGTTATCCGAAAAGTACCAAAAATTCACCCTAAGCTAATTTCAATATTCCGAATCCAAAAATGAAGTCCATTTTGTGAGATAAAATTTCTAAAATTTTAAAAGGGTGTTATTACTATTCATAACGGCTAGTTTTAATGATATTTTAATAGCATATCATTGTTTAGTGAAACTCTGTATTACGTACTACACACGCTATCGAGGATTGTTGTGATTGCGTGTCATGCAAGGCAAGTCAGAGGTGCATGTTGTGAAAGATCCTTTTGGTGTAGCGTACAACACAAGGCATTAATGAAATTGAAAATAATATTTTTCATAAAATCTCGGGGTGTTACATTCTACCCCCCTTAAAATGGTTTTCGCCCTCGAAATTCGTCGGGGTTATAAATGGTTTACTACTTGAAAGTTTCTTTAATAGAAACCCACATTATAAAAAGGAATACCAAAACCATTCTTTAAAAACAAATGTATGAAACGTAACGGTTACCCAAATAAACTAATCACTGGGTTTCCACATAGGTGAAAATATGGATATGGAAGAGAAATCTAACCATCATGTTCTGATGGAGAGTGGTAGAGAACATGGCTATATAAAAGCCAGCAATCACAAAGCCATAAATTTGTGACGATCTAAGGTACCATCTAATTCATCAGATATAAGAGCACTAGGAAAACATTTTTGGTTTTCAAGATCATTTCCCTAATTTTGATGAAATTGGAATTAGAAGAAATACTTTCGTGATTTTGGTACTTTGTCATCGTTGGTCATTATTTGGACAATTTACACTTCATCTCATAAATAAATGAAGTTGGATTTGTCTTTCGTGAAGTGTTAGCAGATCATGTGATAGAATGATGGGTCATTCCATCTGTCTCAAACAAAAGGTTACAAAAGTTATCAAAAATACACAAGACCATCTATGGTGAAGTTAATCGTATACGATTACAAAAATGAATTTATACTTCATATTTCATACCGCGTAATAAAATAAAACTAGTTTCTACTAACCAGGGACTTCCTATAGGCCAATGGTAGGCGATAAAGGCCAGTCGCACTTCAGTTGTGGGTTCGATTCCCACAGCCTTGTCTGACGCGATGGGCTGTCGCCCGTCCTGCAGGTTGTCCTTTTTCTAAAGCTATATTACTATAACATCACATCAATAATATCAATAAAAAGTTCTATCCTTAAACAATACTAACTTATGTCCAACATAATCCATTCCAATCTTTTGGCTTATCTAAAATACTTCGGTCCAAGCTCATAGTATAAACAAAATGATTACTTGAAATGTCACATAACAATCATGTGAATGCCATCATTTATCCCCCATATATCATAAGATATATCTTGTTCGTCAAATTAAAAACATGTGAATACCTTAATCATATATTCTCTTGAAGAATAAATACCCATTGAACCTCAGTGAAAACATGAATACTGTTAAAAGTTAACACTTTCCACAAACCAAAATCCTCAAAATTCTTTATACTCATACCATGATATAACCTTCTCCTTATATCAGTCATGAGCTCATGAATACAATCAAACATTTAATTTTCTCCTTATCCATTCATTATGCGCATATCATCTACATTCCAAAAATATCTGAATAACCTTTCATGGATATTGGTACCATTAATCATACACTTTTAAAACTCAAGGAAAGTCAACAGTGTAACAATCCATAGATGTCTCTTTATTCCATAGTACCATGAGATTACTTATACAACATTACACATGATAAACATGTAATCATTCCACTACATTCTTAAACCATTGACCGAGCTTCAACAATTTCTTCATCTCACATATCATTTATAGTCTCTTCATCATCATCAACATAAATACTACCCATACGACCATACTGATTCTCTTCATGACACTTTCCCTTAGGGCATTGGTTTGCATAATGCCCATAAATTCCACATTTAAAACATTTAACCATTGTTGATGTCCTAGAAATACCATTATCCTCATCCCTGGTGTTAACTAAACCGTTTCCTTTGCACTTACTGGCTTTGTGTACTTCTTTTCCACACCCAATGCATCTTCCAGTTCCTTTGAAACATTCTCCTTGATGCCTCTTCCCACATGATTTACATAGGGGAAATTGAACTTTCTTTCCTCTATGATCATCATGAAAATCCATCTTTCTCTTATTAGCCGAGTCCGGAAACTTACCAAATTTTACTTTATTGATCATATTACGAGATTGCTGATTCGGTATAATAATGATGTTTTGAATTCCAAATCCCATTTCATTTGGTTGCTCATGAAGAATATCATTCCATTGTACATTATATCCTCCATTATTTTGAATCATCTAGTTTCCAGCCATTTTCTAAAACCCAAAAAGAATAGTGTGAGAGGAAAAAATCATAATAATGGGGGAGTAACTTAAATATCTAACATCTTTGGTTTAATCTAATATCATTACTATAGTTCTAGGACTATATCCTATACGTATACTTATCCTTAGGGACATCCCTAGACATACCTTAGAAATATCTCTAGGGATCTCACTAACATTTTCGCTTCCTTGTTTCAGAAGGTTGACTAAACTTTTCCTCTGATACCAACTGTAGAGACCCGAAGCTTAACGTACATAGACATTACATTACTTTTGCGGAATACTTAGTTCATTACAAAAACACACACACAAGGACCGTAATAGTTTTGTGTCTTTGGAAACTCAGAATATAATCTTCTAAACGTGGTGAAAGATGTTCAACATCTCCCAAAAAGATCTTCATCTTTTTTTAACCTAAATACTTTCTTTATATCCTGGGGAAATGAAAACATAAAAGGGTGAGCTCAAATTCTCAGTAAGGGTAAACAAAAGATATATCAACCACATCATATTCAGAAGAACATATCTTTTGGAAATATTAACCTACAAAAGAGATCATAATTTCATAACATGGGATAAATCATAGTAGTTAAATGTAATCCCAATAATCATAACTTAAAAAATGAAACTTTGTGGAATACACACATAATCATATAGAATCATTTATTATTAGTCAAGACTCATTGCCAAGACTATCTTAGTGGACAAAGTCCCTTTTCTAAACCGAGTTCACTCCTCGTTTCAATCCTGTTTCACTGAACCGGTATAACCTACCGTTCCAGCCATGTCTATCTCATGAGATATAAAATACTTACCCAATGCATTGGAGGGAGATATAGATCCCACCCATCTAATAATGAAATCATTCTTACTTGTGCAACAAAAAAAACATACATCATTCATAATAACCCAATAAACAAAATGGGTTTCATAAACATCATTCCATCATCACATAATCCATATAAAAGAAATGGATATCATTTCATAATAAGAAAAGTGAAACCATTTTAATCATAGATACAAGATAATTGAAACATACACATATGAAATAATGTAATCTTAGATGAAAAATGGTTTTGATAAAATACTTGAAATGAATTCTTGAGGAAAATATCCTTTCTTCTTCAAAATCAATTTCTTTTCACCAAACGTCATGCAATTTAAAAAGAAAGAGATTTTGTTGAAAATAGTAATGAAATTTTTGGAGGAAGCTTCATGAAAATAAGGATTTATGAAACTGTAAAAATCCTTTCATTTCGTATAAGTTAAAAAAACATTCTTCTCGTACTTTTGTCGAAAAAGTCAAAAAAGTACCCCGTAACGTAAACAAAATAAAATTCCTTACATACCATGTAGTAAAAGTCAAAAATGGGTAAAAAGGAATTTAAACATTCATGAAAACATTTTTATAAAATTTTCAATGGATGATAAATATAACCCCAGTAAATACGTACGAATACGAAATCTCAGATAAAAATGAGATTTGCAAAATTATCCCTTACATTAGGTCTGATTTGCTTCGTAAGTGTCTGAACCTCCTCTTCTTTGAAGCGCCTCTTTGATACCTCCTCTTAGGGCACTAAAATTGGTCTTTGAAGAAGACCAGGACCTCTAGGATGTCTTTAGGGACGTGGAGAAAATAAATTGGAAGGGTTTGGCCGAGCTTGAATGATCAATGTGGTGTGAGGAAGAGAGGGAGGAAGTGCCCTTTTATAAGGGAGGAGAGGGGCACCTTTGGAATAACTAAAAATATTATTTTATTATAAAGTCACATTCGGTTTTTAATAGCTCCAAATTGAGTTATTTCGAAGCTAAGGTGGGGATGGGTCGAAATCTTATCATCCAATAGAATTTGGACAAGTTTAGTTCACTATTTTAACCTTATCATTTAGTTTTAACTTTAAGTTAGATAATTTTACTTTTACCGTGTCTTTTTGTGTTCTTACACTATAAGGTTAATAAACTTACTATAACAATCCAAACGAACCCCAAGTTGTTTATTATTAATATATATAACCTTATCTAAGTCATTTGGCCGAAACTTAGATTTTTAGTAATATAATAACAATTAATAATATAATATTTTTTTAAAAAACTATTTTATGTCAATTTTGACACTATTTGGTAATTGATTTTTGTAAAAATCATAACAGAATGATTAGTTCGAAAAAAGGTAATAAAATCAATAATAACATGCCATATTAACCAATAAAATTATTGGAATTCATAAAAAGTCTCAAATTACATTTATTTACTTATTTATAACATTAATTATGTCAATATTTCATTAATAAGATAATTACTACATCATCGTTGTGTAATAAATAAATTAATTTATTTAATGTCTAAAAATTACAAATAAAATATCATTATGTAGGAAATCTGTTTAGCTTTCTAATGAATATTCATAATCTAATTAATCTTCTGTATAACCCTATATTAAAAATTATTTACTTATTAAACATTGATTTTAACTATTTTAACCCTTCTTTAAATAAATTAATAATAAATGTCCTAATCTAATCCAGGTGGGCTTAAATGGTCATATTTTATTCCTAAGGTTGTTTTTGGTCGAATTACAATTATCCAATAGAATTATTACATGTGTTAGGATAATAATAATATCATTTTTACCCTTAATTACCCTATTTTTTTTTAACCGCGGGAAAAAAAGTAAAAAGTTACTATTCACAAAAAATTATTTTCATCTCATTGAACCTCATTTTAGTCTTTGATATTAACCGGGTCTCTCGGATTTTCGAAAATCCACTCACAGAAGCAGGAAAATTATGTTATATGAAAAATCCAGTTTTTTTAACTACCACTTAGTGGTTTCACTATTCATCAAAAAAATGAAAGTTTCCATAAAAATACAAAAAATTAGGCCTAAGATATATTTGATATTATTAATTCAAAAATGATGTCTATTTTACCAAATTCAAGACATATCAGTTACATTAAATAATTTAAAAATTAATTTCCGTCGTCAAAACAAATAGCGTGTTTTTGAGAGATAATAACTATCAAAAGATTAACACTTGTTCATGTCTGGTTTAAATGTGAAATTACATCCAATGACCAACATTGTATTAAATTGTAAAAATATATTCTAAATATACTTTAAAACCACTCAAATTAATAATTTACCACTATTAATTATTTTGATTAAAAAAGTTTTTTTTAATTAAAATTTAGTAATTTTCACTATTCATCAGAATATGAAAGTTATCCGAAAAGTACCAAAATTTCAACCTAAGCTTATTTCGATATTCCGAATCCAAAAATGAAGTCCATTTTGAGAGATAAAATTTCTAAAATTTTAAAAGGTGGTTATTAATATTCATAAAGGCTAGTTTCAATGATATTTTAACAGCATATCGTTGTTTAGTGAAACTCGGTATTGCGTACTACACACACTATTGAGGAAGGTCACGATTGTGTGTAATGCAAGGCAAGTCAAAGGTGCGTGTTGTCCAAGATCCTTTTGGTGTAGCGTACAACACAAGTCATTAATGAAATTAAAAAGAATATTTTCCATAAAATCTCGGGGTGTTACACCCACCCTTAACTCCCCTTTGTAGGATTTATCCATAGTAGATATAAATAAAATTGTACACACCAATTTTATTTATTTTTAAACTAATTCCCCAAAAATTAATTCTCATCCCGCTTAAAATGAAAATGAACTAAAGGTTCCCTAAAGAAATTATCGGCACTGTGAGTTCATTGGTACCCTCAGATTTCAATTCCGAGCACTGGTTCAAAAGATAGAAAAACTTGCTCGTTCATTCACTGAACATACTCGAGCTAAACTTCAGAAATTGATTCCGGGCACAATGGGACTTGGAATCATTTTCCGTCAGAAGCCACAGACTTGTAAAATTATAAATAAATTATGAAAAAAATTTCCATTAAATTTCTGGGACTATACATTACTCCCACCTCAGGAATTTACGTCCTTGTAAAGTTTCAAAACACAATAGGGAAAACAAAAGTGGTACTGAGCACGCATCTGAGCCTTCCGCTCCCATGTGCTCTCCTGGAGGTTCTTATGCTGCCAGTGAAAGCTCACCTGAGGAATCAACCGTCCACGTAGGACCCGAACTGTCGATCCTCGATCTCCACTAGAACCTCCGTGAATGTCGCCCCTTCCTTGATGTCCAGGTCACTGTGGTCAAAGATGTGTGAAAGGACATGTACATATCTCCTCAGCTGAGATATGTGGATGAAGTCATGCACCCGGTGCATCTGAGGTGGAAAGGCCAGGTGTAATCCACCTCGCCTACTCTGTTGAGGACCTGGAAAGGTCCAATGAAACGAGGAGATAACATGCCACCCTGACCAAAACTCCGTAGACCCCATCAAGGTGAGACCCATAGGAAAACGTGGTCATCATCTTCGAACTCTTGTGGTCTCTGTCTCTTATCTGATTAGGAATTCTCTCTGCTCTATGAAGTCTTCATCCACTCCTAGATGATTTGCACCTTCTCTAGTAGCCTCGAAAAGAGCGCACAGTTCAACCTATACCTAAGCTCCTGTAAACCTCTGATGGCATCTCTCTAACCACACACTGAGTTTCCCCTTATTCTTCAATGCCAAAAGTGGTGCAGCAACTCTGGAATTGTCTGGCACAAATCTAGGTCTGGCTGACTCATGAGTGATCGACTACACCCACTTTGCATGATTCCATCCTGTGCTGCCTAGGGTTTCCTTCTCACCGACCAAGGAAAAACCCATCCCAACGTTGTATGTAAACCACAACCTTTTTTCTTAATATATTCAATATGTGTATGTACTATAGTTTTCGAGTCAATACCCAAACTAACATCGTAAGGCCTCGACGCTTCCACCAAGAGCTTCCAACGGAAACTCTCACCCCCAAGGTCAGATCACACCTTCGGCATAAGAGTGATTATCGAGTCTCATCCCAATGGTATCTCCAGACGTCAGGGTCAAGTCAATGGCTTACCTGAAAACTCTAGGTCGGGGACATGATTTGTGGAAGGAAGGAATGATTCCTATCAATGTCTATTGTTATGGAAGCTAGTACTGGACAAAGACTGTCCCTTAAATCATTCAGAGATCCCTTAGGTCACACTCCTTGACCGAATGCAGCTACTCTCTTCCCCTTCCCTATTGCTCCCTAAGCCTGGTGGGGAATACAAAGTCGGGTGGTTGTAAAATATCAAAAAATACACCACCTCATGCTGCTCTCTGAGCTCTTCTTCCATGTCTTCTGATTTACAGATTCACTAGTCCATAACACTTCTTCTTCTTAAAACATTTTACTCACCCAAGTCCCTGAGACTGGTGCCAGTTTCTTGCTTTCCCACTGCTAACCTTCATTGGCGATATCCACTCAGCCGAAGAATTCTCAACCCCAAAGGTTCTCTCTAGCACCCTAAGAGAAGTAGGAATGCAAAGAGGAAAGGTGATGGCTCAAATGTCCTTAAACACACCTCGCATGGAAGTCCGAGACCTCGAGCACTGATTGTATCGTAGTCATCATGTACTAGGAATGATTGGTATGCCTCGATGATTAATCAGCTACTGATATGTCATCCCGCTGAAGCTGTATATGTTCTATAAAACACTCAGCCACCTCCAAAATCTAGTCCTCAGCCACCTGTGAGTCGGGCTCACCTCAGAACGAGAGGGGTATCTGATGCTGAAACACGTGTAAGGAACTGAACCTATATGTGTCATCTACTGGTACCGTCGGTTGAAACTGCTGAACAACAGGTAGTGATGTAGATGGAACACTACCCTAAGGTACTATCTCAGGCAACAGTCCACGTACCGAAGTACCATCACTATACCGACAATAATCATGGTCACTCACTAGGAAACACAAGTAGCTAAGATCACAATCTTTTCTACTAGTGTCTAAAAAAAGTATAGAACTCTAGAAATCGCCTCCATTCAGTCCACTACTTCCTGGGAAGCTGTCTCGCCTCATAACCTCGGAGGCCTCTGCTACTGGGACTCATGCAACATGCTCTGTCAGCATGCATCATCCGCTAGTATAGCTAGTGGGATCTGCTACACAACAGGTGGTGTTGTTTTTGGTACACCAACTGAAGGTGCCAACATAGTAATAGGGCTCTACAATGAAAATCATCACTCGGTGAGCCGTCATAAGGTACTCTCTCGGAACTCCAACTGACTGTCTTAGTGGAGGCATCCAGAACAGATGCGACACGGTAATATGTTTTAAAACTGGTGAGCTGACCTGGTTTGATCTGACTTAATGAAATCGATTGTAAACACCCACACAATCAGTGTTTTCATGCACTGGGTCGGAAATCAGTATTCAGGGTCCTGGTGTATGGATACATTGGCCGCCGCACCAACACTGGACTCCGTAAATTGAAAACCACACTCGGTACGCTTAACACTGCTGCTTCAAAGAAAGAAAATATCAGAGTCATAAGTTCTTCAGTAGAACTGACATCCCCTGATACCAATTTGTAATGAACCATCCTCAAGGCTCGTGCCGTGACTACCCCATGCTCGCCTTCTATAGGCCAGGGGCTGGAGACTAGCACCAAAGGCATAAATCCCGATAACTGGGAAGGCATTGTCTTTATGAAACATAAACACATCCAACCAGAGTACAAGCGGAAGTAATAAACTAAGTAAAAAAGATAGTTATGAAAAGTAAATGGGACAGAATACAATCCCGACCGAAAAGAACACCTACAACTAAATGAAAGTACAACAGAAAATAAAAACATCTGGAAGATAGAAGCATCTCTTAGGTTGTCCACCTCGGATCCTACCTGAATGGTAAGTACAGATAGCCTCCTCAACGCTCTCACCCACCAACCTCCTCCGGGTACCATCTCATCGTGAAGTTCACCTCCGGGTACGGACTCGTCGTGAGGTCCACTTTCGGGTACCGTCCAGTCCTCGTACACTTTATCTCTGTCAACTTTGTCCATCATCTACAGCCAACACAACGAGGTGCATGCACAACCCATGTAGGGGTGAGTATAACGATACTCAGTAGGGACCCTGAGACCCTCAAGGTATCACTAAATCCAACCAAGATAAACCAAAAAGATAGATCTCAATAGATAACCTCTACTTAGGTATATGCCGATACATATACCTAAGTTATCAAGTAACCCATCTCAATCACGAGGTAAACACAAAGGTCATTGACTCATCTCAAACCAGGATTTTCATTATCGCAACTACAACTACTCGAGAACTCCTCCTCTATCGAGTACAGTGACCCTGTCATGACTCTGAGGGATTGCTCACTAACCTTAGACGGTTGAGGTACTCCTCTAGTCGAGTACCATGGATCTTCTGCCAAATACCGGGTGCTCCGTCCGCTGTGGGTCTGTCGTCAAATACCGGGCACTCTCCATAATAGCCTACAAAGGTACTCCTCCAGTCGAGTACCATGGGTCTGCTGCCAACTACCAGGCGCTTCGTCCATCGTTGGTATGCCACCAAATACCGGGTGCTCCGTCCACTGGGCAAATCAAATCACTCCTAATAGAATCGGTCAAACAATCGTCAGGTCTATAGCTACTAAGTATCTACACTCTGCACGCTCGTCTCCAGGAGGGTCTGCTCCACGAGCTACTGGTCGTTACTTCCAAGTATCACAAAGTCTCACATAGAAGTATCATAATGGAAAACCTCGTCATAGGGGTCTCAACAATACAGATGGTGCGTCAATCGGATGCCCATTCTATGAGTTATTAGATTTTCCGTTCTAGGGGCCTGAATGGTTTTTAAGATAATACAAACTCTACCATACTCCAAAATCATCCAAAACCCACATAGAGTATTTCAAAAGAACTTTATCATCGAGTGGACTCCAACATAGTTGATGGAACATCAATCGGACATCAGGTCCTCATGTTATAAGCGTTTTCGCTCCGCGGGCCCAGTTGGTTTCGTGTTCGAACCAACCCAGACGTACCCAAACATCGTCAAAATCATGAGTTTAATATACCGAAACGACTGTCTCGATCCTAGTAATCCTATGCGAATAATGGTACGTCGATCAGATGTACGTAGCTCATGACATGTCTGTTTAACTGAAAATAGTCCGAAAATATGGAGACTGCGCTCGGTCCGACTCAGTCCAAGACCCCCTGGGACCGCCCGAACCGGTTTGACCCGACCCGGGTCCGGGTATGGCACGTATGGGAACAGATAGGCCCGAATGGCCACAGACCAGCCCGACCGGCGTGGCTAGTTGCGTCTCGGCCAGCGCGGATAAGTATTGCACGGAGCGTGTGGTTACACCCCCCCTAGTTTTACGAAACGGTCGACCACGATGGTCAGACCTTGGGAAACCCAGGACCCCCCCCCCCCTCAGGTCCCGCCTCTTGATGGCACCGACGGCCCGCATAGCCGGCCACCCTTCCAGATCTGCCGCGGCCCCTTGAAGCTCTGGCGCGGCGCGACGGCGCCGCACTCCTCCTCCGCGGCCCGCCCCGGCCGTGTCCCAGATCTACTCCGCACTGCACCTCGGTGTTGTGCCTTTGTGGTGACCCGACAATCAGGCATTGACGATTCTCTTGTGGTCGTCCCGTCGCCAGACAGTTCTTCGCAGTCTGCCTCCATTGTCCAAAAACAAAAAATGAGAGGGGAAGGGTTGGACCGTGTTCGGGCGGTCTGATCCTTTCCACGTCAAGATGGTATCATGAGGACAAACGAAACTCAAGAATTGAAGAATGATGATAAACGGTATTAAAACATGAACATAACAACCCCTACCTCAATAATTGACCTCGTACGTCGGGCGTCGAGGGAGACGGTGTCTCGGGGTGAGGTTTCGTAGATGACGTCAGTGTGCGTCGTTGTTCTTCATGGAAGTGGCGTTCTTCATTTAAGAGGCGTCGTTCTTCATTAGTGGGAGGTTCTCTTCTTCTTCACACAAGAGTTATCTCGATAGAATTCAAGAACATCACCAATGTTTCTCCACACACCAAAAGCTCCAACACAAAATAAAATCTCATGATATAATTTTTATTCACATCCCAATGATTTTAAAATTCAAAACCAAACCACCTAATTAATTAAATGAAGTGACTCATCTCATTAATTAGGGCATGTTGGAAAGAATATAAGAGGGAGAGAGGAGGAGGTGAGAGGTCTCTTTAATAGAGGATTTGAAGAGTTAACAAGTTATTTAAAAAGGGATTTAAGGGAGATATTTGGTGAGTTTAAAGAGGGGTTTTAAAAGTGTTATGGAAGGTGGAAGGTTGGGGATCTAGTGGGAGCCACCTCCCAAATATCCAAACAAGGGTAGTTTTGTGGTTGTGGGTCCCACCCTTAACTCCAATTTGTAGGATTTAACCACCATAGATAAAATTAAAATTATACACACCAATTTTATTTATTTTTAAACTAATTCCCCAAAAATTAATTCCCAAACCGCTTAAAACAAAACTGTGCTAGAGGTCCCCTTAAGCAATTACCGGCGCTGTGAGTTAATTGGTGCCCTCGAATTAAAATTCTGAGTACCGGTTCAAAAGATAGAAAAACCTGCTTGTTCGTTCACTGAACGTACCGGAGCTAAACTTCGTAAATTGATTCCGGGCACACCGGGACTCGGAATCAAGTGCCGTCAAAAGCCATAGACTCGTAGAATTAGAAAGAAATTACGAAAAAATTTCCTTGAAATTTCTTGGTCTTTAAAATATATAATACATTTCATTATAACCTGAAAAAATCAATATTATAAATTCTAATATTAGATGCTCAGTAACGGTAACCAAGGGAGATATCAACATAATGTGACAATAATGGTATGTGAATTACATAATTGGACACCTATATGAATAAATAATAACTTATAAAAATGGGTCATTGAATAAATAATAGAAATTCATCATAAATGAATAATAATTAAAGAAAGAAACATAAACCCTAAGAGAATATCATTGTTATAATATAAATATTTTTAGTATACACATAAAAATAGAAAAAAAAATTCTTTTTGAGATAAGTATTACTACCATGGATATTATTGTGGTATGGATTCACTCACCAAACAATCATAATAGTATGGGATCCCACCCAAAACTATCATAGTGGATTGATTCCCATACTAAACTATGTTCACTCCCTATTCCATTCATATTTATCTCCTGATATACCAATCATTACCTGATTACTTGGAGGGATATATAGGTACCACTCATCACATAATGATAATCGTAAATACAAGTGAAACAATATCATAAAAAATTAATAAAATTAGAACCTATGAAATGAAATTTTTTTCATTAAAATTTCATCCCATAATAACCCATAGAAATGAAATTATTTTCATTAAAATATTGTCATGTTATAAGCTTTGGAAAATATAATGGGTTTCATAATAATTATTTCATCATAAAAACTACTCCATAAAATAATGATAGAGGAATCATAAGATCATAAAACTAGTGAAACATATGTAACATCAAAGGATATCATATTTTATGGAAATTGTTTTTGAAAACCCACTAAAACATTTATTAGGGAAATAACCTTTTAACCATCGAATCATTTATTTTAGATGTGAATATATCCCCAATTAAAATGAAAAAATTTTATTTGAAAAACATATTTTGAAACATGTGATGGTAGATTCTATGTTTTCATAGATCATGGAAGATTGAAATTATAATCATATCATAAATTATTAAAGGATGATTATTTTTACATTTTCAGTAAAAATTTGAAAGTTCCTCATTTGTAAAATGAAAATTAAAATCCATTTAATCAACTATAAAAAGTAAAATATGGGTAAAAATATCATTAAAAGTCATAAAAACAAGATTTAAAATATTTTTATGGAAAACATGGATATGGAAGAAAAATTCTTTTAATCCAAGACATAAATAAATTCTATTTTTTCATAAACATTAAATTTGACACATTACTACTTAAATAGGGGACAATTATGTGGATTTGATTTTCATGAAATAACCATATTAGCATAAAATTTATGATTTTATTGAAGGATATGAAATATTATATAATCAACAGAAGCATTTTCTTAAACAATAGAGATAATAAATGATATTATATCATAAAATCCTTAACACAGTTGTATCTATTGAGTAGTAAGAGTCACTAAATAATAATAATCAAATGTAACGTAAATTTTTATTAAGGAAATGGTTTCATGATATAACATTTAAAAGGGGTTGTATATACACTAGAACAAAATGTGTGTTTAATAAGTAATATGCCTCTCATAAATGAAAGAGACACTAGAAATATCTCACTATAATTCTCTACTTATTTTTCACACACTCAAAACTAATTTACAATAAATTTTGTTATATAATATATCTATTAAATAAATATAATAATATTTATCATATATTATATTAATTTCCTATAACCTTTTTCAATCGTGTATTTAAAATTCCACGTTTAAATGACATTTTCATACATAACTACTTTGTTTTACATGTATGTTAGGATTTGGTATTTTTAGTAAATTTAAATTGATTATGGTTACACAATATCAAAAAAATTTACCATGATATAAATATTAAATATATTAATGACTTATGTATTATGTTTATTCCATTAATTTTAGATATAGAAAATAAATTACACCTTTTATGGAGGTGATTGGTTGTATGTATGTGTAACCACCATTTATATTTTTTTATAACTGAAAAAATGGAAATTAATAATATATAACCATTATAGATTAATTATTATGTCATATATATCACATATATTCATTATATTTATCATTATGACCTTCCTTGTAATGAATATGTGAAAAATGAATCACTTGGCTTCTTGAGGCAGTTGTCTACAGTACACACAAGCGACATTATCATAATACCACATAATTAAAAATAAGATGTTATATGTGATATCATAATTAAATTAGTATAATAAATTCTAAAATATTTTCTAAATATGTTAAATTCATTATTATAACCATCTATGGGATGTGGTGATGGAGAAAAAATACATCGTTTTGTGAGATGATAGCTTGTTGTAAAAACAATTAACAGATTCATTTCCATGTTTTATGGAAGGGGAAATCAAAATATGATATGGAGTTTATAAAGTAAAATATAAGTATATAGGAGATAATATTTTTGTTATATAATCAATTTTATGAATATTTTTTAGAGGTTGGAGATGAAAAAAACAAATGTTTAATATTTTCACCTCTTATTTGGAGAATCTCAATAGGTTTGAACCAAAGTAATTTATAAGGGGATTTGATAACAAAAATAAGGCCTATATTATCTATTTTGGGAAATAAATCAATATTTCTGTATGTCCATTTTTTATAAAATTGGCCTCTTATATGTGTAGATGAAACGATAGGGTTCTTCCTTTTATAAGTGGGGGGACACCCATTACATTTTTTAAAATAAAAAAGTGGTCCCATGTATTATAAAGGACACATGGAACCAATATAGGTCATTCTAGAACCTTATATGGTATAATTTACAAATATGGAAAGGAAAGATGAATTTGTAATGTGATTAAGTAATTTTATCCCTGGAATTTTTAGTTTAACCCCTCAATAAACCAATTTTAACTGTAACACCAGTAATAAATTTATATTATTTGAACTATTAATTTTTTCCAAAAAATGTTTTTCCTCATTATATAATATTAATTTTATTGACTTCAAATTTGGAAAAAAATTTCTAAAAATTATATTCAAATAATTATCAATAATGAATTTATAACTAAACCCAGTGATGTAAAAGAATGGTTTTCTAAAGAGAAAATTTTCTTTATTATAGAATTATTTAACATTCAAAGTCAATATTAATTTTATTACAATGAAAAAAATTGATTTATTAAAAAACAAATTTAACTAATTTTAAATTTAAAACATTTTTTAAAAAATAATTATAATTTTATATACATTGAAAGAAAACTATTTTTTTAATATATGTAAATAAAAACATTATTATCTAAAAATGAATCTTTTAAAAAATATCTCAAAAATTCACCACATGATATGTTTTAAATTTTTATACAAACTATGAATTTATGTTTATCAATTATATTTTCTAAATTATTGAGTAATTTATTTTATTATATGTTTACAGAAAATAATAAAAATCAATTATTGATAAAAAAATTGATTATCAAAGAACATAATTACTTTACTAAAAGATAGGTATTTTCATGGAAATATATTTTATTATTCTAATTAAAACATAATAATTTATCAAAATATGGTTATTAATATTCACATGATCTATTTTAACAACAATTTCTAATTTTTTTTTGAAATATTAATATTAATATTATATCATGGATTGTTAAAACACTGGATGCATGTAATGTAAGATATCCAAGAAATAATGTTTTCTTCAATTTTTTTCCCATATCGAGGTGTTAAAACTACCACATTTAGAGATATGTTTCAAGTATTAAGAGATAAATTATATTATAATATTATTATTTTTTTAAATTGAACTTATGATACCGAATGATCCATATCTCAATCTTCTTTTTTGTGAAACAATTCCAAATTGTTATGTTACCCTATTGCAACTATGAATTTTCTTATTTGATATTTTTGTAATATTAGTTGAATGTGATAGATTTTATTTAAATATAATGAGGGACAATGTTATTTGAATAAATAGAATTTAATTTTTTTAATAATAATCAAGAGGCCACATTGGGATATATTTTTTTCTTTTATGATAATGAATTTAAATAATAAATAATTTTTATTATAGATACACTAATTGGTAATATAAAATTTTAAAATAGGAGTTGTATTACATTATAAATAAAATAAATTCTATTTATTTTGAAAATATAATCATTTTTGGTTTAAAAGAAAAGGGAATCTCTTGGTAGTGGATTAAAAGGATAAATTTGGATTTAAATGGTTTTTAAATGTAGACTTTTTTCCCAATGTTGAGCAAACTTTTATATTAGAATCATTCGAGTAGTGAAATGTTTTGTTTGGTGTAATTTATGTGGATTTTGATTTGAAAATAAAATTTTTGAAAGGTATTGTAACTTTTTTCAAGATAGTGTGCTAGAACCATGGAGAGTCAGTAAATCACATTAATCTTAAAGATGATCTAGGATGTCAAGGTTTTATACACATGGATTGGATATTTAGTGTCACAGAGATTTCATAAGTGATTCACCACACATGTCATGTTTCATGATCATATGTAAAAGTGATTTTTGTTGGACAATGGTGGTGGTTTTCCTATAAATATCGATTCCCCATATAATTTGACAACAATGATGATCTGTATATAGGTTATGGTCTCACGTATCACATTAGTGATACTTGGATGAACTTGACTATAGTGAAATATATTTATTATATCATCTACTCATGGATATTTCATTAAAAGGGACTAAAGATAAATTTCCTTAGTGAAGGGAGTTTTGAAGAACATTATATAGTGAGCACAATAGGTTGAAGAAGCTTTTGCAAGGGAAATTATGAGAACCAGTTTTGTATGAAGGTACTTACAATAAGGCGATGAATAGAACTAGATAAAAGAAAAGGTACATGGATGAACTATTCTAAGGATAAGGCTCCTATGACAAGGAACTAGATTATATCTATGGTTCATGATTTATACATATGGTTATTTTTTATACTAATAAATCCATAGAGAATTACATTGATTTATAAGATTTAATTCATATTTTGGAAGAAAAATACTAAAATCATACATTGTGTAGTTGATCTCATCGTGTGATGAAATTGAAGAGAATAAAAAATAAATCATAATATTTACTCGATCATGAGACCAGGATGTACAATGTTTTATTTTCCAATGATTATCTAGAGTAGAATATAATGTCATTTAAAAATTTATGTGACCTTCATGCATATATACTAAGGGTTACATTCAATGAATAATTTAGTGAATTGAATAATATAAATTTTCACAAGGATTCGATGTGTTTTTTTCCTAAAAAAGAATGAATGTAGTGTATTAAATTAACTATCTATAACACTTAAACATTATCAAAATATGTGTATTATAATATCAAATAATCTTAAACCATGTAAAATAATCATTTCACTTTATATGATTTATATGTCTATTTATGTGCAAGAAATTTGAGGAGTAGTGGAAAAAGAACATAATGATAGATTCAGCACTATTTCTTCCAATAACAGGAGAAGATCATAATGAAAGATTATGTGTTGAAATAAAACTTTTACAATTTTATTAAAAACCGATTGATGTCACCCCTCAATGGATTGATAGGGTGACAAAAACCCCATTTTCCTATAATTGGTTTCTACATGTTTCCCTCCCTTACTTTGTTTTGATTAACTGGTGATACATTATAATGATATGAACTGTATTCATTCTATAGATGGAATATGATCATATTTTAATGAAATACTAATAAAACACATTCCCTTCTCATTGTTAACTATGTTATGATGAAATTATGATTATTTCTTATGTGGGACAAATATACATGTTCCAATAGTACTATGATGGGTGATCCATTAATTATATGTAACTCCCATGTGTTGGGTAATGTTATATACATAATGAGATTATATGTAATGGATTACACTGTAGAATGAATCTACCATGAGACTATTTCAATTATTTAATGTATTTATTGTACTTATTATTAACTTTTGATTGTTATGGCATGGTTATTGTATATCCACATTCCTATGATGAGATGATCCTATGATATGCACTTATTTTTTTTTCAAAAATACTTATTTAATGATTAATGAAATATAATCCATTTTTATGGTGTGTGATTATCTTATAATTTCATAATGTATGATGAATTTTCCTTTATGGAATGTTTATCTAATGCTGACTTATGTTCTTTTATTATTATCGATATGATTACTTTTACATAGTGATTTATCTCACCCATCATAAGTTCACCCAACCCAAAGTTAGGATGAAGTTAATTATATATAATATATCTATAGGAGTATAAAGTTTGGATTATTTAATGGGTGTTTTTGGTGAATTATTTTTAAAAATTATTTATGGTTTAGTATTAAAATTAAAATTTTATGGGAGTGATATATGTTTTATTAGTTAATGGGTTTATGAAATTTTTATGAAATACTTAGAATAAAAGGTCATGTGTCTGTATGTGGTTCAAGTTTTTACATATATTTTATTTATTGATGGTTATTTATAGGTTCCTTGATTTCTTATTACATATTTTTAGAAACAATTTATGTTCTTATCACTAGATCATGGGGTCTGGGTCTTGGGTGTATCATCGCGAATGGGATTACCAAAATGGTTATTCATATAATACAATTGCACGTATTTCATGGAAGGATTCCATAAACATGACATGTGATCTAACTAATAATACTATATGATTAGTATGAGGGAATTCATGTGGTTTGGTTTTTATAAGTTATTGTATCCCCATCCATTCATCAAATATGATTTCAAATAGTAATTGTTAAAAACTATTGTGTAACAGTTCTGTCATACACTGGAATAAGATATATCATACCTTATGATATACCACTACATAAATATCATATATTTATATTATGGAATTATTGAATACCAACTGTATCACAATTTTGTGTCAAACTACATTATATTTTCCATCTTTCTCTTTCAAAAGAGTACAACCATAAGTTACATGATATTGGTAATTTCACAATTTTACATTCATGGTGTTTATAATATTTTTAAGAATGTACTTGAAGAATAAGAAATAATAATTGTTATTCCCTTACAACTAATTGAATGTGTAGAAATTGGTTAGATCATTTAATCCAACCTCAGTAATTTTTTTATTGTGATATTTGTGAACCATTTTTTCTCCAGAGCTGTAATGAAATAACCAATAGCTATTTATTTTTGAAAGGATTATAATTTATTAGTATTTTACTCAATGTTTCATCAATTTTTTCTGTCATAATGTCCTCAATATTGTATTGTTATTGATTTTTATATGGAGGAACTGAATTATAGTTAGTAATATATAGGTATAAATCAAACACCGACACTGGTTTGAGGGGGACAATTTTAGTCACTATTTTTCAAGATTGGATTCCCTGTGGTGAGGATTTTGGTTGATGGTTGTTATTTCAACACAATCAGGAATCATGAAATGTTTTCCACTATATAAAATTATTCAAATACTCAATTATTTATCAAGATGATGAGTAATTTTTGTAACTCATATCGGAGGTTTTTAGTATTGATTTCCAATAATAGATCTTTTCGGTGGTGTATGTTCGTGAAATAGGTCAATAATTTCCAATACGGTATGTGGTATAAAAAAATAAAATATTTATTGTATTTACAATTAGAGAGGTATAGAAGGTCATTCCCCCTATATTTTGAGCTAATGTTATGAAGGATCTTCCATAATTTTTTTAATAGAATACATATAGAAATATAAGATCATTATACAATAAATATATAACCCTTCCAAAATAAATATGAAACACATGTACTTCATTACTTCTTAACATTCAGGTTTTCCTTCCATATGACCAATTTGATATGTGAATACATATGGTGATATTCTAGGTCCTTAATTTCATTAAACATAATGGATTCTAGATTCTGAAGGATGGGTGGAGGAGGAGTCATATAATTGCGTTTGTTGATACATATTCTTCTCTAGTTGAGAAAAATACACCAACCATACATAGATTTTGTATGAGAAAAAATAGATTCAATAATTGCATGAAAATCAAGGGTACAAATTTATGACACAGTTTCTATATGGGGAATGTTGGAAGATCCAGATATGATTGTCTTTTTTTCTAATATAGTTGATAAAAATCATGAGGTTTCCTACAAAAGCTTGTTTGAACAAGTAGTGGGGTTTTCCCCAGTAGAAGTAATTATTTATATTCATCTATTGAAGGGTCTTGTAGATTAGAATTTTTTAACATAGTTTTATTTGATAGATCGAGTCTTCCCTTCAAAATTCAGGTAATTTATTCTTGTTGAATATGAACATCCTGTTGAGGCATGACATTTTTAGGTTGAGTGATTAAATAAACAGGTACATTTCCATGATGCAGTTCAGTTTTTATTAGGTTACAAATCTATAACATGTACTTGTATAATAACATATTTACATCATTATAAATTTACATAGACTCTTCAAGAGTTGGTTGGATCTATATAAAAAACATTTTCACTTTTTTATTATAAATTTCTCACTAAATGGAAAGTAATGGGTTGTTTAATGAAGGTACCAAGTAATTATTTTGATTTTGATAATGAGTTTTGAAACCTTCTTCTTAAACCATAGTGTCGACCATATTATGAATTGATAACCCCGCATCATGTTCTTTAATATATGAATCATGTCATATATTATATATAGGGTTCTAATCAATGTTATTTTACAATATGAATTGGTCAATATGTGTAAAATATCCATCAATATGATAGTGTTAAGAAAATTATTCATCCTATATGTATCCTTTATGGGACATGACATAATCTAATTTTTATTTTTCACCATTGTAAAATTTCATGGGCTTTGATTCTCATTGATGATAGAATTCCCAATCATTTAACTAATATTGTGATGAAAAAAATTGATATTAATGGGCGACCCTGTGTGAATTTCTTAAAATTTATATTTAACATTATCCAAATAGTGTGTATAATAAAGTAATGATAGTGGAGTAAAATACGGATGAACATATTCTGGAGATAGTACCAACATGGGAAAGTTCAATTTACTAGGAAGAGGGGAGTTAAAAATCCCCTAGACATATGGTATGTGTATTCCTTCTCTTTCAACATTTCTAAAATCAATCTTTTATTTCTTTGATCATTATACGGATGGTTATGGAGGTAAAAATTCCACCATATAAATTAATTGAGGTTTCTAATGTGTTTGAAATAACTCTTTTGTTTCATAATTATTTTATTTTTTGGAGATCTATCTTGCATGAGATTGATTTATTGTAGGTATTTCCCTATAAATATTTGATTTGTTATCCATTTATATTCATAGAATTTCATTTTTCAAAATTGGATACCTACATTGTAATTTATGAGACATGGTGTTAGATTCCATAAATAGCTCAGTCCTATTTATATTATTATTTTATAGCTCTAGGGATGGTGGTATTTCATTTGAATCACCAATAACTATATGAATATACATTACCTATGGATTGATCTCAAGTAATATCATTACATGATTCATTTCCTAAAGAACCTTATTTCTAAAAATGATAAAGGATATATGGAGATATAAATTTACCCCATCCACTAATGCATATGTTTGATGAGTCATGATTAGTAATTAAGAAGTAAATATAAAAACAATTTTTTTATCCATGTTTGAGACACTCACACATGTTTATCGATATTAATTTCAAGAAACAAAACGTGAATAATGGTCAGCACGCAGAACTATTGATGTATCATGTTGAAATGATGAATGTATCCCGCATAGAATATAAACCAAAATTTTTTAAAATATAAATTCACTCATAGGTTATAGATGATATGAGGAATATATTTCATCAACAATGTCTTGTTAACATCATTCTATTAAGTAGAAATGGACAATAAAATAAAAAATATCATTTTTTATAATTTTTATAAACATGATGTTGGAATTTTTTATATATTTGTTGAATGGTATCTCGACACATAAGGTAAAAAAATTTTTATTATATAAATTTCATTAAGAGATGTTGGATCGAAATGAATATACCTAGATAAATTGATGGTTTTTTAGATTTAGAGGACTCAATGGTGACAGTTTTTGCCTTTGTTATCCCATTTTCAAAGAAAACCATTTCTAGAGGAATTTTGAGTTTCTATTGAAACTCAGTTTGGATTTACATTAACTCTTATAATAATAGACTATTTGGAATAATTGGGACCTGGGGGAACCTTTATTACAGGTGTATGTATCATCATAAGTATGACCTTCATATCATGAACTACGAAGAGGACCTCCTAGGTTATTGATTTTAAATTCATATTAATTGAATGGATATGAACAATTTTAAATTACACAAACACTATGGGGAGGGACATTTTTTATAGATTTATTTTTTATTATAGTTAGGAAATCCACATTGGTAAAATATACTTTCATTAAGAGGACCTATTGAGTTTATTCCATAGTATAGATATCATGATCTGGTGGATTGATCTCCATAAGGAGTGCCGATGTGGTTGTTCATTTATTTATTTTTTGAGATGTGTATAAAATTTAAATTCTTTTTTCATCCCATGAAACCATTAATATGACCTATATATTTTTATATTACATGATTAATAACATGAAGGGTACCTTCTTGCTAGTTGATCTATAAAAAATGAAAATGATATACACAATTAAAATCATGGTGATGTGATTTTTGATCATCAAATGTAGTTCTATAATTGGGAGGGTAAATATAGTTGTTATTAATACTACATAAATGAATACAATCACATCTAGAACTCTTGGGAAGACCTCCAGAGTATACTAATTTTTAACAAATGCGGAGGGCCTCTATTGTATTCCATTTGATGGTTTATCTAGAGGGATGAAATCTATAGATTGTGATTTTTTTATCATAATGAGATATTCTGTAATGGGTTCTCTAGGGAATACCATCAGTGCTACTACATTCATTCATCAATATCTAGTGGCATATAGAATGATTTATCATTTTAAATCTCAATATAATCTTATGTTTCTCTCCAATTACGAATTTAAATTATCACCATATCCACATTAAGATATGATTAATTGATCTAAGTTTATTGATAATTTTTGGAGTTGGATCCTAATTATAAAAAATAAATGTTGATGAATCTCTACAATCCCTTCCCCTCAGTGCCCTATTTTACACAACTTGAGTAGAATCAATGATAACAGAATCATCTATCAGAACCAAAAATGTTATGGCCAAATGATTATGGAAGAAACCAAATAAAATTATGACCCCATTATTTAGATTATAGTTAGAAATTAAAATGTGTATAATGTATTCCACTTACTCCATAAGATAAGGGATGAATTTTTGATTCGTTATAATGGTTCACTCCTAAATCAGTTTCATACAGTGACATGGGACACTAGGATAAAACTACCCATTCATTAATGGGAATGCATGTATCATTTTTTCTATTAATATATTCCATGAGTCACCTCCACCCACTATAGGTATATATTAATTGATATTGTATTCAAAGAAAATGAAATATATTACATACTATTGGAGATATTGGGAGGTCGATAAGACCTTCTTGGATTATCAAACTAAAATAGTCATTATGAGCATAGCATACATCCCATTATCCTCCTTTTGGTGAGGTGTACGAAACTTCGACTATCAACCATTTATTCTATAATTTAAAAATAATTTTCTTATTAACAATACTTTTAGTGATGAATATATTTGGATTTTATTGAAGTAATGAAGCTTAAAACCACAAACAAGAAACCCTTTAGTGAAGTATCATTAACATTACAATGCAGTCAATCAAACTCTTTAATTGGTGATAGATTTGACATCAGGTTTTTTTATTTACAATAAACGGTGCTTTTATGTCATTTTTTCCCCTTCTAAAATTATCAAATCCATATCTAATATTAATCCTTAAAAAATATTGACTTCAAATAAACACCATTAACTAATATAGATATTCTATAGAGTTTGTTAAATCCAAATGGTATTTTTGATGATTATTTCTCTAGTGAGATGTATATCCAAAATATAATCACCACACCTTCTTCTTAAATTCTTCTATATGTTTTAATAACCTAGGATAACAATTAGACCATATAATATTCTTCATCTAGCTAAAACCATTACATTTTGAACAATCTATATAAAACAGATGTCTAGACATCAAATGTTTGAATAAAACAACCTCAATAAAATTTATGTAATATGACCTACATTTAATGAAATTATTGTAATTATAAAAAAAAATTAAAACATTGATTATATAATGGATTCTCAATTAGGGATATGCCTTAAAGTATCCTATAGTCTCTCAATGTTGTTAACTAGACAATAATATTGAATACATCAGTAGATATTCAAGTTTCATAAGTTATTGTGAATGAAATGACTTTTAAATATCATATAAATTCTGTCACAATTATCAAATGAATCAGATTCATGTTAAAAAACATTAATATTTCATTTCTCATAAAGTGGATTCTATACCAAATATAATTTTTCCTATTACATAAGAATGATTATTTTTTATGTACCTAACTATCATGTCGATTCCATTAACCTTCTATGTTTTACAAATTTTACCTAAAAATTTATATTTTAAGCAAATTAATTCATTTTATCTATAAAAAATATTTCATCATATTATTTTTATGTTTTAAAATCAATTTTCAAATAAATTGATTGATTATTCACACATTAAAATTCTAAATCCATTTAACATAAATCATATTCATTTATCGTACAAGATCTATATTTCATGATATATTATTATAGATAAGTCAATAAAATAATCTATAACTATTTCAAGTAGACATACATCTCAATAAAATCACATATTCCATGTGTATAGTGTAGAAAACAACTATTTTCCCAATTAAAATTTTTCTAAACATTACCATCTTATTTTAGGATCATAACTATGTATTTTTAAAAGAAATTCATTTCCAAAAATATTGTTATTAATATTAATATAACCCTTAGGGCTACAATATCATGCATTCTATACATAACATAATCCATGGTCCCCTTTATTTATATTGGCCTCTATTTTGGATGATAAATTTCATGACATGTTTTGATATGAAGGAATCAGACATATTTTATTTTAAATGGATTTTTTATCTCACCATTTTCTCATTTATTACCTCCAAATAAATTCAAAATCCAAATTTTTAATTTTTAAATCCATATTCATTTCACTAAATCAATTTTCTCGAACCATATTCACATGTGACTCCTAAAACGACCCATATCCTGTGTTATTAAAGAAAATTAAAAGGCTAAAAATATTAACTCATTTCAACATACAAAAATATCATAAGGTATATGAAAAACTTTCATGTAATGGTTTAGAATTATATGTAATTAATAATCCTAAAAAATGTATTCAGGGAGTGATAGGTATCCAACACCTACTTTCCCAGATGAAATCTATGCTCCCATGACATTGAATAATTCGACTCAAAGTCCCTATATCAAAACATGTAAAATTTATGAGAAAATATGAAATGAAATAAATTCTAAATATTTTATACAATTAGATTAAATAAACATGGAATAAAAAATTTAGAAATAATTTTGTTCAATGTAGATTTTATAAACTCACATTTATCAATAATTTACAAATAAATACATAAATATTTATATTAAAATTTCTTTTATAATTATGGATTATTTTTTAGATTATTAACTATTTAAATCCAATTTCATTATAAATTGAATTTTAGAAATTAATTTTAGTATATTTTAATTCCATTCATATCGAATTCATCGTGGACCCTGAGTTTGAATAGCAATAACAGATTTTTTTGAGATTTTTTTCTAAAATATCATTTTCCTCTAAAATAATGAAATCCATTATCATAATAAATATAGAACAAGGAGTGTTGGTAAAAATAATGAGGATATCCATTTACACTAATTTAGGATGTTTTTGGTTACACATCTTTTTTTTCAATTTTAACCTACCACAGTCCAGACAATCCTGTATTTATAATTTTCATTTTTTGCCAACTAATAGTTTTGCGATATACATCCTAGTGACTTATTGAATAATAATTATTAATAATCATGACTAGTTCTAAAATAGACATCTTATTTTGGATTAATGTATATACTATTAGAATAATCAATTTGGAAGCTATTTTTCTAGAGACTAATTATTACCAAAAAAACCAAAATCAACAAGATAGGCCACACATGTTAGAAAATCATGATGGTGAGGATTAATGTGATAATTGACATAATTCTCACATAAACCAATATAATTTAATAATATAGGAAAAAATATGAGGAAAGATATGCATCCATAATCAATGCAATCCATGAAAAACCTGATAAACATTAAATTATGTATAAAAAAGGACCAATAAGACTCTATGTGGCTAATAGACACCTCTAAACCATCCCAAATAGATGGAAGTGAGAACAAGATATGGATATAATTTACAATATTCCCTTCTCATTTCCATAATCTTGGAAAAAGACATCTATATCCACCGAAATAAAAAATACAGGACTGAGAAACAACCCAATCATATCCTACCATTATGTCTATAAATGGTCTAATATCATGAATGATGTAGTTCTTTCTAAAAAACACTATTTCAGAAACAAGTTCCACAAATAAAAACCCATTTTTAAATGATTTTCCATGAAGAATTATTAAATTCATTTCATTAACAATGTTCTTGGAATATTAAATTTATTATTGATAAAATGTGAAAGAATATTCACATAACCTAATTTAAGTGATTTACCACAAATCCTTGAAATAATACATCAATTGAAACCATGTGATAAAACCTCATCTGAAAACATATGAGAAAAAATATATGATATAATGAATCATGTGATATTAAAACCATAAACATGAAAGAACTCCATATTATATCGAAGCCTATGGGAATAAATTCATGTCAAAAAATACTATAACTGTAATATGTTACTTACAACCAATATATACTCTTACCATTATCCATTAATATCCCAAATGTATCCCATAGTGGTTCCACACACAATATTGTCACCTCTGTCCCTTTCTGGATGCTTCCATGGCTGCCACGGTGATGTGTTTTTACAAATCCACTTCAATAACATGATCTCATTTTTATAATACATTTTCAAATACAATCCATTGTTTCTAGATGTTTTGAAACATGTTTCCATATAAAACAACCATTCAAGAATTCAATGAAACAATTGGTTTGATAAAACAAATTTCTTATAGTAAGTTGCTTTTAAATACATGAATATTTAGATGTATTGTCCTTAAATCAGAATTCTATTAAATCTAATGAATAAAGAAAATTAATTTTACCATAATGATAAGAAGATGGTAGAATGAACCCATTATATATATAACTACCTCAAAATAGATATAGATCTTACTGCCTTAAAAAACGATGATAGGGGAAGATTAGATTAGGTCATCATGATCCTAAATCCATAATAAATAACATCAATCTTAAATAAAACCCACTGGATTTAAAATAATATACTAATTAGGGTTTAATAATCTAAGATTCGAATATATATGGTGTATATATATAAAGAGGATGGGAGACATGATCATAATGCAACATACCCTAATGTGATCGGTTAGGAATGAAACAATTCCACTAGATATCTATGTAGATAAACCACAAATTTCACATCAAAGGATTAGGATTTGATACCAATAAATTATAAGGTAAGTTTTATTTTAAATTACCAAGGTAAAAGTGTAAAATACCACTTTTTATGATTTCATAAGAGGGTTTCACAGTTGCCTAGGGAGGCCCGCAAAGTTATACAAACTATGAACCTTAATAGTGTGACCCTACTATCTATTATATATGAATGTTGAAAAGTTTTAAGTAGGTTAAAAATGGGGTTTAAACCCATTATCAAGCTTTCTGACACACCTAAACAACTACAAGACACCCCACAAGGTGCACATGCCATGTTACACAATTTAACTAACTATCCTCAAACGTTAAAAATTACACTAGGACCTCATAGATGCATAACATTGGATTACCTGTTGGTTTAAAAATACATGCTACTTAATCATTCATATGATATTTTTTCTCAACAAACTATTTTTTCGACCTCCGATCTCCCGAATCATTCCAGACCCTAAAATAGATAGACCAAGGCTCAACTAAGGTTTGTCTATGTCCCACAAGGCATCATAATTTTCCACAGTATAATAGATTTTTTCCCCATAAATAAAATAATATCCTAGTCCTATAAAGAGAGACGATAATTTCTTCCCCATCAACAATCACTATTACCACATCTCATGGATCTCATGTTCCCACTGCAAATGATCCTAAAGAATGGGAATCATTTTACCGTGCAATACCTTATAATAGTTATCTATAATGTAAAATGGTACCTCAACACTAGTTTTTTCAGTCTGAAGATCATCATCATCCCATTAAATCAAATGGGATGGACTCAAGTGATAAATCATCTACATGGAAATAGGAATCACATTCTGAGTGGAAGTCAATTGAGATAGTAATTCAATCTATTTTTACACCATTAAAATTCATTCAACAATCTCATAGGGGGTAGAAAACCATAGTGCCGACATACCACACATAACAAAATGACAATATACCATGAGATATGAATCTCAAATAGTGAAATGACCACTATAATCAAACTCTATTAGTCGATAAATAAGGTCCACAATTGATTTCTAATAGCTCTATATTGTAAAAAATGACTTCTGGTCGACTTATCCTTTTTCCTCCTCTCCTAAATGGGACTCGTTCCAAACAAGGACCACTCTCCCAACTCATCCATGCACAAGGTATATTTACATGTCTTCCAACAAAAGTCATTAAAAGGTGATGTAATACCTTGACTGCAATAGACCAGATCTAGTTCATTATTTTATTACATTGGCATTTATTATACGGAATAAAATCCTAAAGGACCAATTAGTTTAGCAGTCTTGGAAATCCCAATTATATACATGATACCCATAATACGTTGGGAAATATAAAATTCAAAATAAATACATAATAAATAGAAATAAATATAATCCTTGAAACTCATTAAAAGGATTCCTCTTCATAACCTAGGAATTGAAACATAACTAGGTGATCTCAAATTATCATTATGGGTACATAAAGTAGATGTAATATTGAATCAACGGAAATAAATCAACATGGAATGGTAAATAACTGATAACAAATTCCATTCAAAAAACTATATAATGTGTAGTCAATAGAGAAATGTATGAATCTGAAACACATTACATTTAAATTAATTAGTTTAGAATATAATGCATCCATAGATAAGTTGATAGAAAAACTTATGGATAAATATTAATTAATTCTAAATGAGGGAGACACAAAATTATTATATTACATGTTTCTTAGGTACATATATACTTTACCATCAATACCTTTCATAAGATATATTCTCTTACATGATAAAACCCCTCTAGTTTGGTCAAATATTTCATCTCATTAGACTACAGAGGCATCGAAGGTCTATCAATAACTGGGCATCTACAATGTCATGCCTATCCTAACCATTTCTTATATCAAATAATCAATTCAAATAATAAACAATATTCCTTATAAAATATCTATGTTTAAAAGAGTATATAAAATTATTAAAAAATTACCAGGGGTGTCTAAGTAACTTCAAGGTTTGTAATATTAGTGAGTGCAAATACTATTGAATGATCATTAAAACATTTTTGAGGAAACTAATATTTAAACATTCCAATGTGTCACGTACAACATGGAAACATTTGAATCATAATATTAATGAAATAATAAAATCAAATGAAACTATAATATCATGGAATTAAGGATATTAATGAAATTATATGTCAAAGGTAAGTATATACATTATCTAAAAGGGAATTTGTGTATAACAACAAACATATCTGAATGTAATATTAATTCAAATGAAATACCTTACCTTTCATTTCCATTTGGGTGATCATCCATTTACCTTCTATACAATGGGTTTAATAAGGTTAATACCTTATTATATAACTGTTTTAATATTTATAATATCATATATGGCCATATTATAAAATCGTATTAAAAGTTTGTTAACATTTTTCCTTATTTTCTCTATTTTGGGTGTTAATTTGATAATTTCTAAATTATGTTTTGACTTCATATTTTTTGTTCCTAATAATTAGATAATGGTTTCATATTATTTAAAATTAAAACCATTTTTTAAATATTATATGTATTCATTATATATATGTTTCTAATAAGCCACAATGTTTTGAGATAATAAATGAAATGCACTAGTCATGGATATAGTTGGTTGTACGTAAGCATGAACGCTACATTTATTTATTTTCCATATTAAAAGATAGAAATAAAAATTATATATAGGATTATTATACTTCATAATATATTATTAAATTCATATATTTTTTATATTATTATTAAAACCATCCTTTATACCCTCCATGTGTAGAGTTAACGAATCACGTCGCCCAAAGGAGGTGGTAGTCCACACATCCACAAACGATGTTATCATATTTATAAAAAACAGAAAATAAAAAGTTTAATTGTTATAAAATAATTAAAAAGGAAAAAACTAATAATAAATATTATATATAAAATATATAATTATACTTTAAATCATAATTACAACCATGAAAGGTGTTAAAAGAAAAACATAAACTATCATCGTTTCATGATATGGTAATTACCCACAATGATAAACAATATGTTTTTAACCATTAGATAGAATTGTGTTTATATATTGGAAGAAAAAATCGTATAAAAAATCTCAATATATTTAGGATCCTGGTTTTTTTATATAAGGTTGTTATAAAGAGAGTTGAGGGGGTGTTGAATTGAAATAAAACAAAAAAGTTTGAGGAAAGATCTTACCTCTTCAATAGGTAACTCCTTTTGGGTTTAACAACATGGATTCCTTGGATAGATTTCGACCCAAATAAAGGATTATAAGATTAATAGGTATGATTTTGGAGCCTATTTTGGAATTTTATTATTGATATTTATGGATTAATGTGGTGTGGGGAAGTCAGGGAAGAGGTCCACTTTTATAATTGAGGTGAGCGGTACTTTTGGAAACTATCAAACTGATAACATAAAATATATTAATTTTTTTCAAATGGATACAAAGTGAGTAATTTATAATATTTAATGAATATTGGTATAAATTGACACATTAAATAATTTTTAAAAATGATTTCTCTAATTATTACCATAAACTTTTGGCATTAAACCAAAGTTAAACTCATGAAATCTTACACCAACAACTTGGATTGTTATTGTTTATGCATTAATATAGTTACTATAAAATTAAAAAGGAATCATAAATGAGTCATAGATTACATATTTGAAATTATATAAATAATTTGGAATAATGTCATATTTTTATGAATTTTATTTCTTTTAAAAAAATATTATTTATTTTAAAATATCACTATTGTAGATTTTAACAATATTCATTTATTGACTTTCTAAAAAATAAAATACACATGATAAATTCATAAGAAAAATCTAATACATATATAATATTAATATCTATTATATAAAATTATTATATGACATAAATTATGTAAATTATATATATTATATTGTTTTGAATAACATTTATTTGATATGTGTATTAATTAAACAATTACCATATCATAATTGTGCTAGCCTTTATGTTAATAGTTTCTTCCCTAAAAAATTAAAAACAACTCTCATTATTAATATAAATGTTTTATATTTTAAATTAATATTTTTAGTTAAACATATCCATTAAATAAACTTATATAAAAAATTTAATTCTAATTTAAAACAAGATTGGGACATTATGGACTTCCCTAACAATAAAATGCAATATAAGGCTTACAGTCATCCAAGTGGATCTAAGAGGCCATAAAATCAGTACAACGATGATTTTAATCTAAAAAAACTCATAAAATGTAATTAGTTAATGTTTTAGGGTAACATTATGTATTTTATAATATTATTTTTACACATAAATACTAAATTTACTACTAACCGTGGTAATTAAAATATGAATAAATTTACTATTCATACGCCCATAAATAAAAGAATCCTACTTAAATATTTTATACACATTAATTCAAAATATAAAATCTAATTTTCATGATTATAATAAAATAAGATTAATTAATTAATTTAATGTTCATCGTGTAGATGGAATGTGAAAATAAGTTATTAATGTGAAAATGTATAAAAGATTTTCAATGTTTTTATATGAATATCTTATGTAAAATTGATTCTAGCAAACTAAATTTAATTTAATGAAATAAAATTGATCTAATTATTCTTTAAAACAATGAAAATTTATATTTTATCACTATAAAATTATTTCATGAAGAATATATTTTCAATTAAAATGCAATATTTTACAACTATTCATCAAAAAACCAAATTTACTAGAAAAATACTAAATTTAAAACAAATTATTTTTTCTAACTTTATAATAATGAAATTATATTTTTTCCAAGAAAAATATAAAAGTATCAAAATTGGATTTAATATACGTTCACCCTTAAAAGACGGTATAACTGACTTTAAAAAAATATTAATTTTATTTCATAAAAATATGTTTCTTCTTGTATAATGAATACTAAATATATTAAATTAATATATACATTGTTTGATTTAATATATAACATATATATTTCATTAATATCATTTTATTATTGTAATGAATTTTACATATTAAGAAAAACCACCTTTTTCACAGAAAACCAGTCTTTTATAAAATCATTCCCTTTATATTCATTTGGTTTTTATATTAATTAATAATTAATAGGAAATAAAATAATTAAACTATATATTAAATAAGTTAGTTCATCTTATTAAAATATTCTAATTTAATGGGGATAATATATCTTGTTATACTAATTAATAATATTTTAATCATATATTGTTTTTCAGTGAAACTCAGTGTTGTTTGTAATGCAAGACAACTCATTGATTTGTGTAGAATTAGATTCAATTGGAGTTGTGTGTAATTAATTCTAGCAATAAAATTTAATATATTATAAAATAATATCTTTTTAATGAATTGGGCTGGGGTTACATTCTTCCCTCCTAAAACAAAATTGGGCCCTCGCAATAATTCCACACAAAAAGTATTTATTTCCACGATCCAAACATGGATTTTCCTAGTTTCCACAGAAAAATATTATTAAGATAAATGATTTTAAGATATTTTAGTAAACAAAAACTCATACCTTCAACCAAGGTGTGCCCCCCATATATGGTCAGGAACTTTGATGACTCCAGAAGGACCGTCCTGGTTACCGCAGTCCTGCTCGACTATGCTATCATCATCTACCAAGGAGAAAATAATGATCTCACATATATAGGTATGCGAATGGGAATTTAATCTATAAGGCTCTCTTTAAGATAAAAAATTTCTGTTGAGAAGCTAGGGTGACATGGATGAAATCCAAGTGCACAAGAATTTTCTAGAGGCTACCACGACAACACTAGTGAAATCTTCCAACCCTAAAGTTCTAACTTCACCTTCTTTCAAAGGACATCCCCCTCTGCCTCATCCCCCAAGATCTATTCAAATCCATGGTAAAGGGAATCGCTCCCTCAGCTCAGTAGTCAATTCTCGAGGTTAGACTCTCGGACCCAACAATACTTTCACCCGGCTCGTCATTAGTTGTAGTATTCCCAAATAATGTCTGTACTTTTTCATCTCTGTGACATACCATAACCCTTCTTCACGGGGCACAAAAAAGTCAGTCTCATCATTACCAATCTCTGAAAGTACCATTCAATGGCAGTTGATATGATCCCAGATATTTATAGGGATGATGAATTTTCAGTTGACCTCCCAATTGTCCAAAGCCTTCAAAAATAAATAATCCATAGGAATGTCTATGTGGCACTACAGTTTCCTTGGATCCTGAATGGGAATCCATAAAAACCCTCTTGGGAACCTCCCCCCTCCCTCACCATGTTCAATTAAGATTACAGGGCCAACCACTATCGCTTTCTCTCCACTTGGCGCAGGCCCTAAAACTGAATGCATCGCCTCGAATGCCACGTAGGCACCAACACGTGCTCCCATCATTCTCTAACCCCAGACTCTGGGTTGAGAAGACACTCTATCATTGACCCAAACAGTTTTCCACTTCAATATATTCCCTGGTTCGGTCATCTCCCAACTCTTGGTGTATTCTTTCACCAGCCCGAATGCAGCATCGGGTATAGGTAACTCATTTTTCTTCAACCCATCCTCTTGGGTGAACATAATGCACATTTTACTCATTATTCAAGGGTGATCCTCATAGATAACACCCATATAGGCCTTTGGGGTTGGCCTCTACATGCATTGAAATTGCATCACAAATCGGTCTGGGGTTTACGGCTCACAGATGGGCTCACGGTCCACCTCCACCACCAAAACTCCACCCCTGAAATCTAGAACATATTAATGATGCTCTTTAATATCTCAGTCAACATCAGTGAACTCCCAATGGGTAGTCTAAATGGTTGGAATACAAAATCATTTGTATTCCAGACAATGTTATGCATGCTCTATGGGCTCAACTTGGCTAGAAAGCTTCCCACTGCATTCTGGATGGAGGGTCTGATGTTTGACTATAGAGGAGAAATTGGATTTGGGTACTCATAAAACCTCACATGCACCGCCACCCTGCAAAAAAAGAAATGGAATGGCCCACCCTACCAAAAAAACATCTCCCCCTCACTGATATTCGACAACATCTTGTATATCTTAACTAGTACTGTGATCCCGATGTTGGCTTGCTGCCCAGTCGAAAGAATTGATGTCATGATGAACGTACTCGGTTGTATTCCCATGTTAGTGTCTCTCACTAGAAAAATCCAACGTTAGATGAGTGCTGATATGAATGCATCCAACTTAACCACTAGTTGCTTCTCAGGGTTGATGCTAAACCCCCATGACTTCAACTGGATTTCATCCATGAGTCTCTATTATGAGTGATCTTTCCTATGTTGGGCCCCCTATGGGAATGTGGGAGGCCTCACTAGGAACATACTTTGTGATGGTTGATTTAGAAACCTTTAGAACCACAACTTAAAATGCATATCCCTTGTTGACTACTTTTCCTCAACTAACACCAAGTCCATCAGTGCTTTCACCATCCTTGGCATCTGATACGCATATTTCCTCATATTCTATGTTGGGAGGAATTCATCAAACATATCCCCTAGAATGGGAAACCAAGAGATCCAAATTATGTCCTAGAGATAGATGTCGACATCCCCATGGTGAAGATGTAAGGTGTTGGTCCCTGGTGGCCACCTGCTCAACATCTCAGGCATCACACTCTTTGGCTAGTAGAAATGAAATTTAGAATCTCGTTCCATCTCATACTGGCCCACACTCCTCAGCTTCACTCCAAAATCCTAAAAGGTTGAACATAACCAGTAGGCCCACTCCCATTCATTTGTGATGTTGCCACCCAAGAATAGAACCCACTCATCATTCCACCCCTTTTCTGAATTTCTTCGAGCGACCTTCAAGAGAGTGTGATATTTTGGAGTGGACGGCTCATCCAGAAGCTCCTACCCATCAACATTTTGAGAATGGTTTTTTAAAAATGTGGTTCTGATATATGTACAATCGGGGCATGTATTCCCATTAGCCTCATTGAACCATTGATACTGGCACTGGGTGCTCCTGAACCAGTAGGCTGGTTCATTATTAATAGCATGTGGGATGACGACCACATCCCTCAGAATGAAGTCATACAATGGTAGTATCTTTCATAGGGGATAGTTATTATGTCCCTCCAATAGAAGTGTTTTCAGTGATTTATGATCTGAGTGGTTTCACATGTATTCCATAATCCCCATGTTATCTGTCATTTCCTCCCTTAATGCATCTTCCACAATGATAGCTTTGACCACTTCTCGGTTGGCCATTTCTTCTATCCAAGTCTTTGGTGATTTTCCATGTTGTTCACAAATCTCGGTCATAGAGATCAGTCACGAAACATAGTGATGGAGCCCTCTCGTAGAGCTCAGATCATAGAGCATATGGTCTTCGAGTCAAATACCCAATTTACATCGTAAAGAAACCAGGGATCATGATGCAGCAACTCTCTGAGTAGCGTTGTGCAACATCTATATGCAAAGTCTAAATTCACAAAGCATGATCCCGGAGGGCGTAGAGCTTCACTAATCGAGAGTGGATGCATTGAAATTTGGAATAAAATGAGGGTAAAATTTTGTTCATCTCCCTATATTTATATTTGATGATCCCTGAGATTAGTGGTGCTTCACATGATCCACAATGAACTCGACCCATGATTTTCACCCATGCTTGGAATTTTTGCTTCAACATCTACCATTGTTTTGGATAAGTACCCTCAGAATCTGAGAGTTTTTTCTACTTAGACCCATATTTGAAGAGGGGGGGGGGGGGTTTGCCAAACTTTCTTCGTTGGGTAAATATAACCCACAAAATTTCCAAGGAAACCTTCCTCACAAAGATTCCTCGAAGAGAAGACTCATAAATCTCCTCCAGCTCTGTGATCGGTGCGAAATAGTGGAAAATACTCCTCTAAGGCCACCATGGAGTAGGTGTTAGAAGACTATATGAATAAAAAACACATGAGAGAGAGCTATGTGCCACTGTGAAGCAGCTGACAGAGTAATCCACGACTACGTTGTACTAGAGAGATCCCTCTCTGAGCACTGCACAACGGCTGAAAGAGTGCTCTGTGAGTCCAATGATCTTGAAATATTTTCCTCTGATTTCGAGGTCTAATTACTTCACAACCTGACCTTTGAACTTCACGCTTCCTCTTTTCAATAAATACTAGGCTTCCCCAAGACCCAAAGGATGGATACCCTAATAATTCACCTTCTCATATCTCAAATCAAGAAACACTCTATTATCTGCAACACAATGATAGAATTATCTCTTCATGGTATTTGAGCATTTTGAAATACCTTTACCATGGATCATATGTAACCCCTCTTCATTTAGAGATGCCCTTCAGGAATCACATATTCCATTGCAACGGAAATATATCCCTATGAGAACTCAGGTTTTCACAAATCACTCATTCTTCGCGAAGTACCTTCCATGAAACTGTGAACCCCATGCTATGGTTGGATCACTATGCTTTTCAAGGTAAATTACTCCATAATTCTTTACATTTAACAGAACCCATTTTCCATGAAGTACTACTTCTGAAACTCACTTTCACTTTGGGAAGCACTCCTTATACGCATGTAAACACCATTCCTTGGATAGACCACTCCACTTCGCAAAGCATACCCCTTTGTGGAGTCTCTCCACTTTTTGAAGCATCAAAGATTTAAAAGGTTTCTTCCTATGAACCTTTTTTCATCACAAAAACTTCTCTGAAATGAGCCTCTTGGATTGTAAAAAGTTATTTCAAAGTCCCTTGGGCAGTGCTTCATGCCGCATTACATTTTCTCATGATTCTTCACATAGGCATGCTAATGGATGTTTCTTCTTCACATATTCATGTAAATGTGAGACCCTCAATGGATCACTCCACAACCCTATCTCCATAAGGAATTTCTAGTTCCTTCCCTCCCCCCTGGGTTAAAGAGAACCGGTTATGTATATCCTATGTGTGGGGATTGATTCCTCATTGTCTGAGCTGCAGGATGATAAACTATCAAGAATCATCTTCCTCAGCACATAACCATGAATTGTAGTCTCACCTCATGTGATGTTCATGTGGTGCTGCATCTCAGACATTTTATACACCCACTCATCTCCACAAGAGTGATATATTCCACACATAGAATGAGATCCTCCATGAAGTAAATGACATATATCCACGGGAGAGGGAAACCTTCATTGTGTAATCCCCATCCATTCTTATATGAGGTATCACCCTTTCTCCTCCTCTCTTCTTAGATGAACAAATACCAGAGGAGAGATAGGAACAGGGGACATGATACCTCGTACCTCTTCCATTTGGATTTATCTCCAATTTCCATCCATTCTACAGTAAATCCCAATCTCCATCTCCCTAGTCCTCTAACCACATGTAGGACCCACCCCACTCATCGTGGATGCACATTTCGTGATGTGATCGTCAAGTATTTGTTCCCTCATGTTTCGCACACCGAGAAGGGCTCACATGGGCTTGGATTAAGCATCAACCATGACACCATCTCTAGGCCTCCTTAGTGTGTTAGCCCCAAGACACTCTTATCCGAACTAAGTATACATTGTTCAATGACCTTACCAAGTAAGGTATATAAGAATCCTCTCTTATGATCAAGACCATCACCCATTTTTAACTATTTTTTATTTTATCCCTAAACATTCCATGAAATGTGCATAGGATTTATTTTGGAGGTTCAAGCCCATCACCCATCGGTCCCGACCACTTTATGTCAGTTAACCCCCATCCCGCATGTTGTTAAACTGTATGCACCATTTATCCTGCATGCTGTTAAATTTAATACATCCTAAAAAATGTGTGTTTTGATCCCTATCTCCTAGGCATGGTACACAGAATGACTCCCTAAGGTTCAACCCCAATCACTGGAAAACCTATTCAAACTACTTGGGTTTTGATACCATTATCCAAGGAAGGTCACATAGGAATCCTACTTGAGTTTTCACCCCAAACACTAGTAAACATATTATAACTATGTGGGTTCTGATCCTTCTCTATAAAGAAGGGTTTGTAGGAAGCATCCCTAAGGTTAAAACCCAAACAATGGTAAAACTATTAGAACTACGTGGACTTTGATCCCTATATCCATGGAAGGGTACATAGGAATCCTTCCGAAGGTTCAACCCTAAACACTGGTAAACTTCGGTGTCCCCTTTGTTAGGACCCACATCCCTGTCCATCCCTTAATGGTGTCAGACCAACTAATGGGTAGCTAACCATGAATAATCCCAATCATGTTGTCGGTCACTGTCCTTTGTGAACAACCCAATTATATGCCATATTCTGAACATTGTGTATTTTGATTCCCTACCACAGGGATATGTAGGAAACCACCCTGAGGTTCAATCCCATCACTCTTGTGCCATCCTGGTCTCTCCCTTGAGCCTTTTCGTTTTGGGAATTTCATGCCCCAACATGGAGGTGATACATCCTTGGGTCCCATTCATGCATACATTTTCTTGGGATACCTTCTCAGATGTCCCATCTCCCCACTGAACTCTGTGGTATTTGATTCCCTGCCCCGGGGATACCTAGGAAGTCTCTCTAAGGTTCAATCCCTAGACTACCACAACCATTATGACAGTTCTATCTCATCCTCCATCCAATTCATTAGCTCATCCACTATTAATCATGAACATTACCTGGGTCACCGTGTCTTGGTGGGACCATTCCATCCATTTTGGTAGTTAACCATTCATAAGCCCCATAAAATCCATAACCATTCAACCAAGAGTTATCCTCTTACGATGGTCCTCTATTCGTGTGTAAACCCTACAATGTTTTTGAGTCATTGTCTCTTCGGTACACCCCAATTCGTTACCCCATTGAACTAAATGGTCATTGATCACTTTCATTCACACAGGGTATATAGGAAACCTCTCTGAAGGTCAATCCCATCCAATGTTAAACCTTGGAATCCCCTTTACTGGAACCCAAGCATCCTCAAATATGAATTTATTGTAAATTTTTATCCACTCATTCAGTAAACCCCTCAGGTTCTCCCTATTGGGGATATACCCATGTGATCCACACTTATTATGGTTTCGATCAGTCTGATCTATCTACCCAAGATGTTAAACTCACATAATACCCTGTGTTAACATGGGAAGATGAGGAAAAACTCAGTGACATGCTTATGGAATATAATTCCCCACACAGGATGCGGGATGCCTTGGGCATCCATTCCCTCGAGAAGCTCAATCATAAGAGGAAGAAACCCAAACTCATCATTGCATCGTCATCCAGACATGCCAGCGATTTCCAACGTGACTAATCCTATAATATATGGTTGCTTCTCTAACTTGACTACTTGGAATTTTCGGATAGAAGCAATGTAATCAATTAGAATCAATGAAGATATGGTACCAGGTAAGGATTTTACAAACAATGCTTTAATCCTTGAGGAAGTCCCAGACTAGGAGATGAATTCTAAGGAATCCACTGATGGTGATACTGACATCCCGTCATCCCATTTCGATCAAGGATAAAAGGTACTTCAATAAGCGATAGATGTTTCCCACCATTGAAAATGTATGAATGTGAGGAAACAAACATCCAACACGTCATATCTTGATGGTGTATGCCTAATGAAAGAATCGAAAACAATCATGTTTACGAATATTTCAATTTTTATCACGAGATAAATATCATTACCCAATTCATTATATCAAAATATTACTTTTTGTGCACAAGTAACATCATAAAATTTAATTGGGATATATAATTATGAGTCATTCATCACATCAATAACATTTAAATTTTTATGCATTCCACATAGAACATATATATGTCTTGAAAATAAAATATCCCTTTGAACAAAATGGATTTCATTTAACAAAACATACTTTCATTAATAATATTTGGTGTTCTAAAGTGGTTGTGGGAAAGAAATAAAATGTATAAGAATATTCATTCTTACTTGATTACTAAACATTCTATGAAGAATTAAAAAATGCCTTTTGATAAGGAATATTTATTTTGGAAAAATATATGAATTTATTAGAAAAATAGATTTGGATAATGTATATGAATGAAAAGAAAAAAGAAGGACAATAAAATTATATTTAAGGAAAATTTAACAAAATATACCCCATAAAAATTTGGAATTATGGAGTGATATCCCAAGGAAATAAAGGTGGGTTTGAGAATCCCCTTACCATATATTTGAAAGATTTATTCACTTTAATATCTTATAGAATAATGTTAAATTCATTAGTTATAAAATTTATGTAATTTATACAAGAATTTTATTCATTATGGATTTATAAAGTTCATATATTGGATTTTCGATGAGTTATAGGGTTTAATTTAATCCTTTTGGAGTGTTCGTATTCCTGGATTTCATGATCGATTCACTTGTATATGAGTTTTGGAGTAAATGTAAAATTGAAATATTTATCCACAATTTAAATTATATGTTTTTAATTAAATTACATAATATTAAATGATATTATATATAATTTGGTTATATGTTTTGATTATGAATCAGTACATAAATAGTTAATGAAAAGGGTTTAACTTATTTGGAATATTTTATGACCATCACAAACTAAAATTATTTTATCTAATATCATGAATATATACTAATTGAAATTAAAAATATGTAACTAATAATAAGTATAATAATATATTATTTAACTACAAATATTAATTTATGCCCAAACAAGAAGGAGTTATTGAAAAATGAAAATGCATCATCTGTGATGGTAGTAAATCGACACACAATGAATTATAATTTCTTTTTTAGAATAACAGGAAAGTTGTTTTAGATTTGACGATAAATTATTCCACTGACAAAATAAAATAAAATTATATTAAGTATAACATATTTCTTATAAAAATTGGATATGTGGAGGTGAGTATATCAAAATAAAATAAATTTAATTGAAACAAACCTAAAAGAAAAGGGAAGAGTATTCTACCTCTTTAATTTCACATCCTTGAGAACCTCTTTGGGAAAATGAGTTGGTATTTTCATGAGATCAAGGGATCCTTGATATGTGGTATGGGATTGGGAAGATTATTGGTTATAAATTGGACCTGATTCAAGTCTTGGAATGTGTGAGGAGAAGAGGTGGTGAGGTATTTTATTAATATGAGAGGAGAGGTGGGTTTTCACATTATTTTATTCATTAATTTATTATTATGGATCAATACTATGAATAGTTTTTATTAGAATTTCTATATAATGTTAATGGAGAGAAAGAGTTATAGATTAAGGGCACAAAACATCCATACATCATCTATGACTCAATAATTCAAGTATTTTTCTTTTATCGTAAATTATCATATTTTACTATTCACAAAAAAATTAAGCATTTTATAAAAATAGAAAAAATTATTACATTCCATCTTTCAACGTGTAGAAATAAGAAATGAAATATATATTTTGAAAATATTTTTCAATATTTGAAGAATTTTATTTTTTATTAAATTCATATGTAATATGGGAAATACTAATTTTCAAATTGTAATTAATATTATAACACTTTGAGAAATTAATTAAGGTCTCCTAAAATTATCTTATGATAATAATACATAAAAAATTTAATTTATTAATCTATAATATGTAAATTAGTTTTCTTTTAAAAAATTAAATTACTTATAAAATTATAAATAAACATTTATGTTATATAAAAATACAAGAACTTAATTAATAATTTTTAAAATATTTTTATTCATATAAAATGAGGAAATTATTAATTATCAACATTTATAAGATGCCTAAATTTTGGTTATAATTTTTTAGATGAGGATACTATTCTATTAGCAAAATTAATATTCAAAATGGGCATGTTCATATTCTAAGGGTCAAGTAAATATTTCTTTCGTATTGGTTCCTTCACATCAAAATTTACAGCATATTTCATTCAATAATCATTTATAATGTATGTATTATATTCTTAAAGTTATTTTTTAAGGTTTATACAATATGAAATAATTATTATATTGAAATTTCCATTGATAAAATTTTGGGTCATTATATTCTTCTTCACCTAATGAAATTTATCCCTTGAAATTTCATTTTACAAAAATTGGTGGGGGTGATTATCCATCATTACCTCCAGTGGTTCCCATGTTTCATCCCCTTACTTATGGTTCTACCATATCACTTGGACCAGGTGAGTAGTATTTTCGCATAGAAATTCATCTCTATGGTATGATATCTTCACTGAATTATACTCTTAAGGGATTTCATTTCCAACTATACTACATATGGAGTCAGTACACCTGATGGATCTGGTATGTACATTCTCAAGAGGGATACATGTAATTCATTGGGGACTTGAGACATGGTAGTTGGATATGAAATTCGATAGGCCACAACTCTGACATCATCAATAATATAGAAGGGTCCAATGTATCTGGGACACATATTTTATTTCTTCTCAAATCTCATGATCCAATTACATGATGATATCTAATGGAATACCATGTCTCCAGCCTTAAAATATAGGTCTCATTGATGATGGATTGCATATCTCTTTTTTCTACATTGGGATGCCTTGATATGATGCTGAATAATTTAAAACATTTCCACCATTTCTTTGACCAGTTCTGGTCCTAGAATATTATGTTCACTAACATCATCCCAACACATTGTTGTTCTACATATTTCTAATAAAGAGATATATATGGAACTATTTAGTTTCTTGAGTGAAAAATGATGTTGTAAGGTAACTTGGCCAATGTTAGAAGTTGCTCCCATCCCCATTTCATGTCAATAGAAAATGGCCTCAAAATTTTTCCAATGTCTTAATACTATGTTCATATTGGTCATCAGTTTGAGGATGATAATCCATGATAGAGCTCAACATAGTGTGTATAGAGTGTTGGAGACTTTTCAAGATCATGGAGGTGAAACATGAATCTCAATATGATAAAATTGATTGCGGTACTCTAGGATTCCTTACCACTTATCTGATATATATTTATCAATGATTATCTAATGAGAATTCCCCTCGAATTGAGATAAATTTTAGCTATCTTTTTTTGACAATCCACAATGACCCATAAATAATTATTTCTTCTAGGTGTCTTTGAATGTATGGGGATAATTTATATGGTGATGTTTTCCTATTAGCATGTTTGTAGGGGTAATTGTTTCAACATCTCCTAATACATTTTTGTTTCATCCTTCACTTACTGGCATACTAAGAACTATGCTTTCTACATAGAGACCTCTTTATTCATTTTTCCACAGCTACAGTTCTATTAGAGATCTCGATATATCTTTGTACTCTTATGGTGAATAAAGAAGGTTGAATTATGTGTATCATTAAGATTCTCCTTATTTATCTCTGGATTTAATGGTACCAATAGTCCTGATAAAAAACTTTTGACTCCTCCATCATCAATTTTAAACTCAAAGGATTTTCACTTTCTTGTAGATTCAACTTTCTTCAAAATTTCCAAATAGTTTCTTTGAGAATCCTTAATTATATCTATAAGGTTTGGATGAGAAATAATATTGGAAAGGAATGGTGGTGTTCCTTCATTAATTATTCTCATTTCCATCCTTCCCAAGTCTAATAAAAATTGATTCTTCCCAATACATATCATTGATTAAGATTCACGATCCTTTAAATATAGATCATCCACCGCATTATTTTCGTAAACCAAGATGGATGTTGATTGAGAATTCATAATACTTTTTAAGCTCTACCCAACTTTTCTTGTGCATATTAAACTTCTTATATGTGAAAATATATTTTAGGATCTTATTATTATTATATATCTCACACTTCTCCCCATTTGATATAATTATTCCAAAATTTTACTGAAAAGATAATAACTAAAAACTCAAGATCATGTATTGGATTGTTTTTATCATTATTTTTAAACATCCTTGAGGTGAATACTATCAATTTATCATTTTTATCTTTAAAAATCCTAATACCTTCTTTGAAACTTCACTATATACAACAATGAGTTCCACACTTGTCAGAAGTGTGTGTACTAGCACTCTAATAAGCATATTTTTTAACTCTTTGAAGCATTCATGACACTCAGTGGTCTATAAAAACTTTTCTCCCTTATGACTTGCCTTGGTTTTTGGGCTTGATAATCCTGAGAAGTTTTCCATAAATCTCTAGTAATTCCTTTCTAGTCCCATGAAACTATGGATCTCCATTAGAGATGTTTTCGTAGGAAACTATTTGATTTCCATAGTATTGGAGGGCTCCACAAATATTCCTGTGTGGGTGATAACATACCCCATGAATGATACTTACTCCATATAGAACTCACATTTACTATACATTACTTAATGTCTCCCATCACAAATTCTATAGCACTATATTCAAATTATACTGATGTTCCCCCTTTCTCTTTCAGTATATTGGAATATCATTTGTAAATACTACCACAAATTTTTGAAAGTAATATCTGATGAATCTATTTATTAAGTCAATGAATCATTCTAGATAATTTTTGAGCCTAAAAGGGGTAATTATGAACTCATTGTTTCAACGCATTTTTCAAAATGTAGTCTTGGGAATATCTTCCTTACCTACATTCAATTGGTAATATCCCAATCGAAGGTCCTGCTTTCAGATTTACATGGATCAATCCAGTTGATAAAAAAAGTCACATATATGTGGAAGGGGATACATGTTCTTTATCATCGTTTTTTTGTGCTCATGATAATCAATGACGAGATGAATTAGTTCATCATTATTCTTGATTAAGAGGCACTAGTGGAAAAACGACCTTTAATGTCAGGCATTTTACCATCGGTTCATCAAAACCGACGTTAAAAGGCAATTTTTTGAATCATTTTTTCAAATAACTAACATTAAAAATTAAATCCAAGTTGCAGATAATTTATCACTCTTCCATTTTATAGGTCTTGGAGATAAAACGGACATATGAATCAAAATTTATGGGCTTCGGAAGTTGAAGATTATAAGTTTCGATTTTTAACGTGAGGTTTTTTCAATAACCAACGTGAAAAGGAACATTAGGGGTCATTTTTTCTAAAAAACGACATTAAATAGTTAACCAAAGTTATAGATAATTTCTCAAGCATCAATTTGATAGGTCGTGGAGCTAAAACGGACTTACGAATCAAAATTTATTGAGGTTGTAATTTGAAAGTTATAAGACAAGATTTTTAACGTTAGTTTTTTTCAATAACCGACATTAAATAGAACTTTTGGCATCTGTTCTTAACAGAACCAACCTTAAATATTAAACCAGAGTTTTTGAAAATTTCTAAAGCTTCAATTTTATAGGACTTGGTGCTAAAACAGACATACATATCAAAAGTTATGGACGTCGAAATTTGAACATTAAAAGACAAGATTTTTAATGTCAGTTTTTTTCAATAAACGACGTTAAAAAGAACTTTTGGCATCTATTTTTTACATAACCGACATTAAATATTAAACCAATGTTGTATATAATTTCTCAGTCTTCAATATGAAAGGTCATGGATCAAAAACTGACTTACGGATCAAATGTTATGGACGTCAAAATTTGAGCATTATAAGAAATGATTTTTAACGTCGATTTTGTTCAATAACTGACCTTAAAAGGAACTTTTGGCATTGGGGTTTCACATCACCGACATTAATGAGTAAAAAAATTTGTAGATAATTTCTTACACTTTAATTTTACAGGTCGTGGAGCTAAAACGGATATACGGATAAATTGTTATGGTCGTCAGAAGATGAAAATTTTTGGACAATATTGTTAACGTCGGTTTTTTAAATAACCGATGTTAAAAGGCACTTTTTGGCGTTGTTTTTTCAAATAACTGACATTAAATGGTAAAAATATGTTGTATATAATTTCTCAATTGTCAATTTGACAGTTTGTGGAGCCAAAACGGGCTTACAGATCAAATGTTATGGACGTTGGAAGTTGAACATTATAAGAAAAGATTTTTAACGTCGGTTTTTTCAATAACCAACGTCAAAAGCCTCTTTTTTGCGTCGGTTTGTTAAATAAATGGAATTAAAAAGTCACTTTATGGCATCAGTTTTTTATTAATCAACGTTATAACCCCATCATGAGAATAGCTTTAAAATTGGTTATATATTTTTACTCGATGTTATAAGTAAATTTTAAATCTGCGGGTTCAGTATTTCAATTTTTTCACAACGCGCGTTTCAATTTTCAAATTCCCATCTAACTTTTAATACATCACTACCATAAAAATATTTTATTTACTATATATACAACCACATTTTCCTTATGTCACCATTTTCAACATCTTCGTTACAGTCCAAATTTCATCAATTCTTCAAACGACGATATGAACATGGTATTTATTCTTATCATTTAATTTCATTATTGTTTTTTCCTTATCATTAAAATTATTGATAATATTTAATATGATGACAATGAATTCATTGTATTAGGATACAAAGATAAAACATCCACATGAGATTCATCGACTGAGGTTCCGAATCCTTTATTGTTAATCATTTTAATTATTTCGTGAGTTCTTCCCTAAAAACAATTTAAATAATGAAAAACAAGATATAGATTCTTAGGAAAACATTAAAAGAATAAAAATTACATTGAATATTTAAGTTTATTCTCTATTTTGGTCATTTGTTTTATATTGTATTGTTCTCCCTTCTCATGGTTTCATTGAAGCGAGTTGTATCTATCGAATCTTTAAGAGGTCCAACTTACGACGATTATAACTTTTGATCGTAAAGTCTATTTTTTCATTACAAATATTCAAATCAAAGCTTGGGAAAACTACTATATTATAATATTAAAATTTTATAATTTTTAAGATCAGTTTTTACCAAAAAAATTTTATAAATATTTTTTTTTGAAAACACACTTCTCACGTCGGTTTTTAAGAAAAACGACTCGAAAAATATATTTTTTTTTCAAAAACATACTCTTCATGTCGGTTTTTACCCAAACCGACGCGAAGATTAATTTTTTTCCCAAAATGCACTTTTCGCATTGGTTTTTACCAAAACCGACATGAAAATATATTTTTTTCTCCAAAAACACACTTTTTGCATCGTTTTTTACCAAAACCGACCCCAAATATAAATTTGTTTCTAAAACACACATTTTACGTCGGTTTTTATAAACAACTGACGATAAAAACATGTAGAATCATAATTTTGACATCAGTTTTCAAAAAAAGTAACACTGAATACTGAGTCGGCCTATCTTTCGGCATCAGTTTATATGAAATTTGATGCCGAAGACCCACGGGGGCCGAGTTTTGACATTGGTTCTAAAATAACCGACGTTGAAACCTCAATTTAATACATTGAATTTAAAGACATTGGTTAAAACCGACGTTAAAATGTAAAAAAACCGACGTGGAAATACATTTTCCACTTGTGAGGTCTGTTGCACCCCATTGTGAAGCACTCAGGCATATAAAACCCTTGTCCAAATCCCATTGAAACTGCTTATTTAGTTCCTGTAACTCAATACTGAACATTCTGTATTGTTTATTTGATATGGGTATGGAATTTGGAATATGTTAAATTGATAACTCAACCTCTATGTCAAGAGGAAAACCGAGTAATTATTCAGGGAGAACATCATTCTACTCCATTACATTTGTCATGTCTTCAGTCATGATTCTCTCCCTTATATCAATAATTTAAGCTAGATATGCTTTCATATAAGTAAATAATTTCCACACTTGTGATGACAATTCTGGAGTACCTTAATCCTCTTCCTGACACTTTCATAGAATTTGAGGATACCTCGAAATGTGAAGAGTGATCTCCCATTCCCTACAGTTGATGTTGTATTTGATTAAATATATCCATTCTAAGATCAATACAGAATCAAAATCCCCCAAATTAATTAAGAAAAGTTTTTATGGGAGGTCCAGTCCACAAAAATTAACCAGATATGAGTTATATACATTGAATGAAAAAATATTCCCATTTTATGATCTCAAAGAAAACTAAACCAACATATTTTTAGACGGTTTTTGAATAATTCTACTAAACATGCATGATATTAACGAATGTGTAGAAGCATAATAAAACACTATGTTTACTATTTATGAATGAATAACTAGAATTACCTTCACCACATCATTTTCAGGATCCAGCTCAGCAGTAGTAGTGGCATAAACATTCCCTTTCTCCTTTTTCTTTTTATTTTGTTAACTCTAATAACCCTCTAAGACTCTAGGTTTAGTGGACTAGCTCTCTTAGTTCCCTAGCTCCCCATAGTTGAAACATTAGAATATGGGTGGTTCTCTAATTATCTCAACAACAAATTCCTCTTTTCACATGTCACTTCTAAATTAACGATCTTGGTTGCCTTCTCTCCCACACTTATTTCATTTTTCCATCCATTGGAGATAGTTCCCATGATGCTTATTCCCATATTTTTGACATGTGAGTGGATGAGCTTTCTTTGCACCTTTGTCATTGTATCCTCTATCATGAAACTCCATCTTCTATTTCATAATACCAAAACCATGGTAACATCCTCCAAACTCATTCTCCACTTTTACAGAACATCTAACAACATATTCGTAACTCCCAATGTCTCAGATAGATAGAGCCTTTAGAAGTTGTGGTTTTAAACCACTAACGAATCTGTCAATTTTCCTATCATTTTCAATAACAGAAACCCAAAATATACCTTTAATGATATGTGAAATTTTCTTCTAATATCGTGATAGATTCACCTTTTTTTCTTCAACTCTACAAATTATCTCTCTATATTTGTATGAGTGTTTTTAGGGAAATTCATGTTATGAAACTTTATATTATTGTCTTATTACTCCATCCATTCAATTTCATCCTTTGTCTTGGTGTTCGTAATAAATGAACACCCCTAATCATCCAATCTATTTGGATAACAAATCGATATATCCACCTTCTCCATATCAAGACATTAAATTACAAAAAACATCTTTTCTATTGAGTTTACCCACTATTCCTAAATGATTGAATCAAGAGATCAAATAAATGTAGGTGTTTGTTGCCACATAAAAGACTCAATACCTAGTTTCACCATGTTAGGTTATAGATAAAATTCAACATTATTCATATTATTTTTTATAGCCAGAGATTTATGGTTAACCATCATATTGAAATTTTGAACTCCACCTACCAAGGCACTGATGATGCCATTCTTGAAATAACTACATTGTCTCTTACACATGTTGTCATTTAGGTTTCTCTTGGTTTCACCTATTTTATATAATATAAAATGTTATAACAAATAAAAAGTTATCAATTGATGAAAAAATTATTCCATTATAAAATTAACACTTAATACATATTTAGTAGGATCTCTATGTTTATATTTTTCTAAAACAAAACATCATGGATTACTACTTAAACTTAGTCTCATTAAAACTATTTTCATGAATGATATGTAACCCAAATTCCCAAATTAACTAACCCATTATGTGATACCTTCTATAGTAACCCAACATTTTCTTATGTTGTAATTACATAATTTTAAGGATTCATAATATAATAGTGTTACAAACCTAGGATGAAACGGTTCGGTGTCTTTGTAATATTATAAAAATATATATTTTTATATAACAAAACATAAATATTTATTGAATTTCTTTTTATCTAACTTCTTAATGTTCCTCATTTTTTCCATATTACAATTATTCACTTGATGATATACATCAAAAAAAGGGTGAGCTAAATTCCTAGTAATATGATGATTGAGAGCCATGAAACATGGGTGGGCATAATCCTCATCATGTCATCAACATTATAATCATGAGTAGAAACATTAGATAATGGCTTGGAATATTTCAATTAATAAAAATGAAAGAGCATGTCTTAGTTTTTAAATACCACAAATATTTGTGAAGAAATATATAATAATTTTCATGAAGATTTCACTTTCTATCATGATATAAATAACATTACCCAAATTCATTTGAGTTTTATATAATCCTGGGCATACCCATAATATCATAACATTCATATTATCATGCATGCCACATAGAATGTATATTAATGTAGGATCTAAAAAACCCCATGGAAATTTATCGTTTCCATTTTACAATGAATACATTTAAGAATAATATTATGAGATCATAAATGAATGTTGGAATAACATACTTGGTATAGGAATCATCAATCATTATTGAAGAACAAACAATCCCGGATTAAGTAAATGTTATATTTTTGGAATGATGATTTATTTACAAAAAAATACTTGAATTTGTCATAAAAAAGATTTGAAACATTTATAACCTCGAAATTAAAATGTAATTATAATGAATTTATACTTTATGAAATAGTATGAAACATCCAAATTGAAATTTGTAATGAAATAATGATAACCCAAAGAAAGGGAGTTGGGTTTGAGAATCCCCTTACCTTATATCTGAATGATTTTTTCACTTTAATATCTTGGATTAATTAATTAAATAAAATAACTAACAAATACATAACCTTTTATACACGAATTTTATTCATTATGTTTTTATAAAGTTATTTTATGGGATTTTTGATGAGTTTTAGAGTTTAATTCCCCTATATGATAGTGTTCATTTTCAATGTTTTCATGATCAGTTCTCTTGTATATGTGTATTGAAGACCATGTAAAATTGTAATATCTTTCCATAATTGAATTTCTATATCATTAATGAATGTAAAAAATATTAAATTAACTTATATATCATTTATTTATATGGTTTGAGTATTAATAATTAGAAAAATAGTCCATAAAATGATTTCATCTATTTGGTGGAATTTATGAATATAACAAACTCATATTATTTTATTTAATATAGTGATTTTATATTGATTAAAAAACATTATATAACTTATAATATGTATAATAAAATATTATTTAACCATAATAATAGTTTTATGACAATCCTCAAAGTTTTTAGTGAAAAATGAAAAATCATTGTCCACATTAGCGGTAAATAGACCCACCCCAGATGATAATTTCATTTTTAAAATAAAGGATAGGGAATGATATTTGAAGATGAATTTTTACATTAACATAATAAATTTATAATATATTAATGATACTAGAGTTATCATTCCACTTTTATTAGTTTAGGTGATGAGAGGTTAAGAAAATAATTGAAATTAAAAAAATGAAAGAGGATTTTACCTCTTCAATTTCTCTACCCTAAAACCTCATTAATAAAATGGTTTAGTATTTTTATTATAAAAATTTCTCCTGTACATGGGGTAGGGTATTTTGAAATGTATTTTTCAAAGCATGAACAATCTACTCGGATTGTAAGGTGTATGGAGAAGAGGTGGAGAGGGGTGGTATTTATATATGAGTATAGGTGGCTCTCATTATTTTATTTATTACTCTATTATTTTGGCTCAAGACTATGAATAGTTTTGATATAAATAAATAAATAATGTAAAATGAAAATGATATTTCGAGATTATGGGGTTAAATCTTCTATACATCATCAATGACTCAAGAACTCATGTATTTTTTTTTATCATAATTTATAGTATTTTACTATCCACAAAAAATTAATGAATTTTAGAAAAATATAATAAAAAATCACCCATAACATTTTTTGATGTGGAGATTAGAAAAATTAACTCAATTTTGTTTCTAAATATGATTAATATAACTTCCAGTTAAAATCATTCTTTATTTTAAAAATACTAATTTTCTAAATATAACGGATTTTATAGAACTCTGAAAAATTAATTAAGGTCTCATTAAATTATATTCTAATAATAAAAAAATAAAATGATATTTTATTAATCATATTTATAAAAAAATTTAATTAATTATATTATTTATAAAATTTAAAAAAAAATATACCTTTTATAAAAATAGTATCACTTAGTTAATAGTTTTTCAAATATTATATTACATATATTATGATATAATTCTACCATATTATCATTTATAGGATTCATAAGTTTGACATATAAATTAATATACGAGGTTACTATTACATTGGATTAACTAAAATTCATAATGGTCATGTTATTATTCCTTGTGTCAAGTTCTAATTTCCCCATTATTGGATCCTTAACTTATACAAAAAAACTTATTATTTCAATCATTCATGATTTATTAATTTTATCTAATGTAATGAAAGTTATTTTATGTGTATTATAATATAATAAATTATTATATTAACGTAATATCTATTGAAAAAATATTGGGTCGATACACCCAATGCACAACATTGTCTTAGCTTGCTTTACACGAAACACTGAGTTTTAACAAAAAAATTGATATATTACATACATGATCATTATAAAATAGTTGTTAAACATAGTGATATGAATAGTAATTAACAATTTTAAAATATCATGTATAGTGTTTTTATATAAATAAAAATTATTTATATTATAATACATAATTTTCTATAATGTCTTTATATGTTTCAAAAAAACTATTTTCCTGCATAATGATTTTATGTATCTTTGTGAACAATAATAATATTAATTTTTTATAACTTTAGAAAATTAATTTGATAAAATTAACATCCTTTTTAATTGATAATATCAAAATTATATTAGGGTTGATTTTTTGTATTTTTCAAAAAATATTTAATTTTTTTATAAATAGTGTAAATAATGAATTTTTGTTGAAAAGTGCCTTTCAGTTTACATTATTTATAATGTTAAATTATAATTTAAATTTTATTAAATTATAAATAGTAAAACTATATATAATTTAATCCCATTTATGTGATTGGAATCAATTTCATATTGATATTGGATATACAAACTCTGTAAAATAGTGATTATCTTTAAATCCTTGCTTTGTCATCACATCTAGGGATTATGTTTAGATTGATTTTTTCCCATTATGTTTGTGGAATTTTTATTAATTTATTTAATATTTTAAATTATAATAATTTAAATATATAATAAGATGAACATAGTTTTTGACCAAATTGAACTCTAAAAACAGTAAAAGTTAATTATCATGGTTAAAGTAAAAATTGGTTTATTATGGGTCAAACTATGAATATAAGGAGTTAAAATGAACATTTAATTTGTCAAAAACCAATTTTATGTCCATATATATTGTATTATTTTCATAGGATCAACTTTATGTGTTTTCAGACACTTTTCCATGAATGTTACCTATGTAATAATTTGTGTAATGAAAAGGATAAATGGGGAACCTTCCCGACATTTAACATATATAAAGATGTGGGATAGGGAATAAAACAACATATGTTTGGTTACAGATAATATTTTTAAATATAGGTGACCTTTTCAATATAGATTGTTTATTTTCATTTTTTATAGATTGAATAATTACATAAAATTCTATGGAAACAGAAATACTTGAATTTTTTAGTTAATAATAAAATAAAATAGGTGATAATAAAAAATATTAAAAGTGAAATAAATTTAATGAATTATTTTATTCCATTAGTTTTTTGGATTATTTTATAATTTTACAGAGGCTTGGTAGTTATATATCTTAATTTAATCATTTTCTTGATTTTATTAAATTCAAATTTAAAGAATAATTTGAAAATTCACATTAATGTTATAACATAATAAATGATACCTTATTAAATTTTTTAAAATTAGAAAAATGAATATATTCTGCCAAGTTATTTTTTAGTGATAACAAATACCAAATATTTTCCATTCATGGAACATTATTCATTTTTAATGAAAATGTTGAACAGTAAATAGTAAAATCACATTTAGCACGGTTAATGTTAAAAATGTGTTTTTCATGTTACATGCACTAATGTTAAATTTAATATTCAAATCATAATGGATTTATATTTGAATGTTTTGAATCATTAATTTGTTCTTGTGGATAAAACGTTTATACAGAAGATCATTTTATTTTCGAATTATTTTTTATATTATCTAGGTCAAAAGACTTTTTACCATAGAGGAAAGAAAAAAATAATAAAAATCGGGAATGATAGATGATATGGAACAACATGTTTGTAAAATGTATCATAATTTCTATTAGAGGAATTTATAGTCCAAATAATCCCTAAAACCCATTAATAATCGATTTTGTAGCCACTTGGAAAAATAATGACCTTCCAACAATGAATACTTTTGGATATTTAAAAAAATTCCACACAAATTCAAATATAAAATGAAACTCACTATCATCCCTTCTTCATAAAATCACTTATATTATTTTTATTCAAGACCTACCCACACCACTTAGAAAAATTCCCTTTCCTTACCCTATATCCCTTATTTTTGTTAGAAACCCAATCTAGGGTGGTTTTAGTTCAAATCTTTGGAGAATACCCAAACACAAGGTAATGTTCTTAAATAAGAATATTTACATTATTTAATTATCCATATTTATCAATTATTATTATATCATGATTATATATCAACATGAGTATAATATATGTACTAATATATTGTTACCTTAAGGGAATCGCTAGTGGAAAAAGGTATTTCCATGTCATTTTTTTACATTTTGACATATTTTTTTAACAAACATATATAAAGGCGATGTATAAAATGGAATCTTTGATGATATTTATTATAAAACAAATTGCCCAAAAATTAATTATAAATCCATTTAAAGGCATTTTCAGCGTTAGTTAAAAAAAATCAAACCTAAACATGGCTCTGGAGGTATTCTCCATCGAATTATAAAAAAAATGTCAAAACTCATCCCTTTAGTGTATTATGGATAAATTACATAGAAATAGATATATAATGTTGGCCCATTGAGGTCATTGGAATCAATTTTCATAAAAACTGAAGTTGAATGTTGGGAATTTTTGGTCTTCAACATTAGTTTTACAAAAAACAGGTGTAAAACATAAAAATAAAACATTCTCATCGGATTTAGATAAAATTGAATTTTAAACATAGAGACTCTTAATAATGAAATGTAGTGTATTTACCAAGATTTCATTTGACATGTCACATACCAAAAAAAGATTTTTTCTAAAGTTATTGTCATCGTATATTGTACGTCTTTTTTTCTGACAAATACCACTTACTTAAATATTTTGATAAATAAGAACTAATAATCTCACACTATATGATAACAACAAATAATTATAATAATTATTGAAAAAATTATAATTATTTAATTACATTCCTTTGAATAAATATTTTCTTATTCATTAATTATCATCCTTTTAAGGTTTAAATAACATGGTAATGAAATTAGTGATCGATAAAATGATGATTGGTAATGAATTTCTCATCTCAGCTGGTGAATCTCATGCAAGAGATTTATCTATGTATCTCGATGAGATGGATTCTTCATCATCATTATAAAAATTATAAATAATTTTAGCGTTAATTAAAATAATAATAATTAAGTTAAATTATGAAAATAAATACAATTTATAAATCATTTATTGAAGAAGTGTTGAAATTTTTTATTGGAACGAAGATGTCAAAAATCATGACAAAAAGAGTATGGGGATTTATATATTGAAAATGAAATTATCTATGGTGGTGATTTATTAAAATATTGAGGTATTTTGAAAATTGAAATGTTTGTTTTGAGAAAATTGAAATGAAAAACCCGCGTATTCGAAATTTTGTCTTTTTTACATCGGTTCCCAAAAAACTGATGTTAAATGTCTTCATTGAATATTCTTGATGTCAGTTTTTTTTGCAGGAAATGATATTTAATGAGACTCTTTAGCATCAGTATTTCAGATAACTGAAAATAAAAATCATGTCCAAGAAATAGATAATTTTATAAGCTTCAATTTGATAGATTATGGAGCTTAAATGATGTCGTATATTAGATGTTATAGACGTAGAGTGTTTTACTTCTCTAAAACTTTTCTTAGTGAATTTCAACTTCCAAAATGTATAAATTTTGATATGTGGGTCCATTTTTTCCCCAAAACATGTCAAATTGAAGCTTGAGACCTGATCAAAAACATGGTACAAATTTTTTATGATTGTTATTTTGAAAACAAACACAAAATACATCGTTTAACATTAATTATTAAAACAATTTCTGTTGAAAGTCATGTCTTATAATATTTAACTTCTGGCATCCATAACAATGGATCTATAAGTCCATTTTCTCTCTACGAATAATCAAATCGAAGCGTGAGAAATAATATACAACATTAAATTATTTTTTACCTCACCAATTTGAAAAAATTCTTCCAAAAATTGAACGTTAATATTGTTTCTAGAAAAAACTGTTGTGAAAAGTCTACAATGAAGAAATTTAAGGTTGTCTTTTTTGGAACCAATGCAAAAAATCAATTAGTGGCATCGGTTTTTCCCACAAATGACGTTAAAATTACTTCTATAATAATATTAATATCGGTCTCAGAGAACTGATATTGAATTTCTGACATTAAAGATCATATTTTCCTATTGAATGGCTTACATCCATCTCTAATTCCATCAAATAGGTTGCGAAGGAATCATTCGTGTGTATGGAGGACTATCTCCTCACAAAAAGATGTCATTCATTTTTCCATTAACACATGTCAAGGATATTAATAATGATAAATAAATTGTTTAAATATGATATTTATTATATTGATTGTTTTATTATGATTTTATAATTTTTATATCACACATACCCTCATCCTTTTCATTTTGTGGGAATACAATAACGTTGTCTCTGTATATAACATACTACTACATTGGGAAGTGATGTGATTCATTCACACATTACACAGATTTTAGTAAGTGTTATTTTAATGAATATTTATTATTTATATTACATAATGAGGATTCTATAATGATAATATATATCATCTTATTTTCATTATTTCAATCCAACTTGACAATGGAAACATCATTCATGAGTATGTATGACCTACCTTCCTTGGTAACGATGTATTTGATTTCCTATCTCAATATTTTATGGATTAATATAAATACATATCTACTAAATATATGTTATTTTTTATATCATGGATATAATAAATGATTCTATATAACTATGATAAAATTTTTATGACATTAATTATAACAAATCAAAACATATATGGAAAAGAATGTTGTTATTTCCCTATATGTAACTTTCATAAAAAATTATTTAATATACAGTTTATAAAATTTCATTATAAAATAATATATGGTACTATATATATGAATATGGATCAATAATTTATTTAAAATAAATTTATATTTATTATAAATTATATTTGAAAGCAAACGATGGATGTCAAGACATAAGGATTGTGATTTCTATCTAACTTTTTAGTTTTGTGGGAGACAAGTAATATTCACCACATATTTTTTTATTATGGTGTATATACATCCCATGAATGTAACTTATTATTATTATCATGAAAATTATTTGGTATTATATACCCATTTTAAAAAATCACTTTCATATTGTTTGTGGATTAAATGTTAATATATCAGTAAGGTATTTTTATCTCAATTTTCATTCTTTGATACATATAATTTATTACCACCTATAATATTTTCTAGTATATATATATATATAAATTTAAAATTTAATTTCATGAAATAATTTTACCTCATCATATTTTATATTAATTTAATGTTATTTCTTCATGGGACTTATTTTTCAATGTTACAAATGTGGTAATTAATGTATGATACAATTTCATCGTTCATCAGGATTGTTTATGATTATGCTTCTAATAATAAAATAAATTGCTCCATATCTCAATAAACTCATAAATTTACAAATCCCATGTTTATTTAATGAGAATACATTTTTCATTCATCTTACTGTCTTTTTTGAACTAATGAGTTCAATTAATGTTTAAGAAAAATTTGTCTTTTCAGTCGAAAAATCTTTTCTTCCCAAGAAATGTTTTATAAAACTGTGTTAATAAATGTTTTGAAAAGTGTTTTCCAATTATGTAATTGTATATTACATATGAAATATTTTAAATTTTTTATAATACTTCTTCTATAAATTTAAATGGTTAATTTCAAGGAAAAGATTATATGTAATAAAAATAATTTTTCAATGATGAAAGAATATTTTCCTCAACAAAAATTTTAAGTTGTTTTAAAAGGATAACATTATAATTTTTACTAGATATTTAAAAATAAACACTATTTTCATAATTTTTATGTTTGAAAAAAATTAATTCTAATGAAATCCAATTATTATGTTGAAATTTCCCATATAATTGTTAAATAATTTACATCTTGGATGACATTATTGAGGTTACATATAATTTAATGGTGATATAATGCATGGATAACATTATTAATATTTGTCTTCATTGTTTTTATAGGGAATGGAATTTTATGAAAGTCCTTTCTCATTTTTGGGTTATACTATGATAAAAATCAAATAAACTCACATCTTTTTCCTCAGGTTATGCTTTGTAGATATGATGAAATTATTATAAAAAATTTTTAGGTTATAATGAAATTTTTATGAAACATATTTAATTTCATTGGTTGTTATATGACGAATTTTTTATGATCTTATGGTACACGTATGTTTGATTTTTATTATCAGATGATGGTTATGTTATAACTATGTATGGTGGTTAGGATATAACCCTGGATGGTGGTTACGCTATAACCATGATGGGTAGGACTTATATTTCTTTACATTTCATTGGTAAATTATTTATATCTCATGAAATAGATAGAATTAAAATTTTTAGGGAACTCGGTTTAATAAGAAATAATTAGAATAGTGAGTGAATGTGGTTAATTAATACAGGGCTGGAACTAGCAGTGGACCCAATTCAGTTTGATTGGGCTGGAATAGAGGTGAACCCAGTTCAGTATTGTGGGGATGGAAAGGTAATTCATCAAAATTATGTATGACAGGATTAGAATATGGAGTGAACATAGTTCATCAAGATAGGTCTAGTATAGGGAGTTAACATGGTTAATTATTATAGGGCTATAATTTGGAGTGAACCCAGTTTAGTAATGGACTTTTTATGCTATTATGCTCTGGGATTTAAACCAATTCCAATGTCATATCCTTGTAAGTAATTGCTAACTAATAGAGATGCAATTTTCTATTATTATATGTATTCCAATAACATATTTCTTATGAAAATGTTACACTATATTGGATCTTTTGTTTATTATCATATGATTCATGTATTTTGAACATAAAATCCTTATAGAATGTCTCATTTTTCTGATCTATGAAATGGTGGGTACAAACATTGTATGTTCTTTTCATTACCGGGTACCCTTATGCTTATCTTCTGTTTTAATATGATCATAAATTTTTATCTCTTACATTTACCCTTACAGATAATCTTACCTCATCCCGTCTTACTTTTTCTTTCCATGGGTTATAAGGAATGGTTTAATGTATGGTATGTCTATAAAGAGTAAAAAATTATTGATCTCTATGGTAAACGTTGAAGATGATTCATTAGATTAGAATACTATGCTCCAATATTCCAATGTCACAAATATATGATGGTCCTTTTGTGTATATATATTTATTGTGATGAATATAAATCTAAAAATATTTAATTTCCAATTAAGGGAAGACTGGGTTTTGATAAAGAATAAACATCATGAAAATCACTTCATTATTATTCCCTTTTAGGAATGTGGTCCACAAGAAATAACTCAGAATTGGATAATTATTTATATGAGAATTCATTTTCATACTCTCAAATGGTTATTCTTAGAAAAATAACCCAATATATTCTACCCATTATTTCACATGAATGAATTAAATGTAAAAATTCTTTTTGGATATTAATTTATTTTACTATGTTAGAGGAAGTGAATATGGTTTTTTGGTGAAGATATACTACATGTTGATCATTTTTCATTTTCTTAGAATTGATTAATGTTGAAATAATTTTTAAAGTTTCTTAGTGAGGGGGTCCTAGAGTTGTCTTAATATCATGTTTTGTTGATAAAATCTTTTTTTGGCAGCCCATTCTCAACAATATTTTATATTTTGGGTGCTTCTAATGATTAATTTTATGACATGAAGGTGAAGATTATGCACATAAGTAAATGATTTTTTCTTCCAACCTAATAATTGAATTTATTTTGGAATGATGTATATTGAATGCATCCCACATCAAAAGTTCACTTTTTTTAAAGAAGGATAATATTAATGACGAAAATCAGCAGCACTACATAAGCAGAGCCAAGAAGGGAAGTTGTCCACCCATAGCTGGTTGACATCGAAGGGGCCTGAGGCTTCTAGTTGATGGGCCTCATTATTTCCTTCCCTTTTGGTAAAGGAGAAGGTGCAGCAAGAGAAGAGTTGGCGCAGCAGGCGGATTCTCCTGACGACGAAGCCAAAGGCCTGAAGTCCAACGTCATTGTGGTCAATGGAATTGATAACCGAAAGTCAGTCCAACTCAATGATGATATCAACCCATCCACATTCCACAGCCAGCATCATCCCTGCAAGAATTCCATAGGCCTCAGCAACTGCAGTTTCCCAGAAGGCATGATTTGGTTCTTATTTTGCTGCAAAGATCATCCCTAGATGATTTCGAGCTAGGAGGTCGAGAGCAACAGGCCCATCCTTGGGGAGAGAAGTATCCACGTTGATCATAAGACTTCCTTCCTTTGGGGGGGGGGTCAATGAGGGTGGAAGGAGGGGGAAGCGCCTGGCAAGAGGTGTCCATTGCGTTCCTTCAAGCCCTCAATCCATTAAGTGGCTCGTTCAATCCAGAACTCGGGGGGCTGATGGACATGGTGGAAAATTGAATCGTTGCGCCGAACCCAAATGATCTAGGGCAGGGTGCAATGCGCACTTGCATTATCCAATGAAAGAGAGGAGCACCAGTGCATTAGAATATCAGGGAGGTCAGAGGCAATGTCCGATGAAGCATCCAATGTCGAGCCCCATTTATTCCAAATTTTCTTGGCTTCCGGGCAGTGCATGATGGTTTTCCAAGGAGTTTGGTTCTTCAATCATGTTGTTTATGTTCCACTCTTGGGTATATCTATTTTTTTAAGTAAACTAGTGGAGGGTTGAAACCCATTTTTTTCAACAACATGTATCTAGTCATGTTTTTTTATTAAATATTATATTTCAAAATATTAGTAAAGTATACTTATTTAAAAATTATTTATATTTCATAGGTTACTCATGTGTATATATACATTATTCTCATTGAAACCAGGCATAATTAATTTCAACAATACCAATAAAACACCTATAACAATTTTGGAAACATCATTTTAGGTTTATGATTTATGCATAATTAATTACAAAATCAAGAAAAAATTATTCTACAAACTAATAAATTATACTATATATCATAGATTTATCCATAAAAACAAATTTGGATTAATTTTCATGTTTAAAAAAAATATAATATGTAATTAAATATGAAGGAAATAAATAATGAATGAAAAATTTCTCTTATCAATCTTGATGATTGTGATGTGATGCTGATAGATGGATTGAGAAATAATACACATGAATTAAGGATTTTTCATAATTGTATCACTCTTATTACATGTTATATAATCCTAGGTGGGATGTGTGTTTATCCCATTAACCAAATTCATATCATGTTATTTATAAGAATAGATAACATAATAGAAGTATTTATGTAAACCCTTATTTCATGAAATAAAAATGGGAAATAGTAATTAAATAACTCGCCCTTTCCTAATATCTATTGCCTTTGACCATTTGTGCATACTTTTTCATATCCTATTTATCATAAAAAATATACCTAGTATTGGTGGATTTTTATCATAATTCTATTCATAAAATCATTGAAAAATTGGTTTCAGATGCACACATCAAATTTATAGACATTATATGAATCGAAACATGATACCCAAAAAAATGGTGTGATGTTTAGTTATAAAAGATGAGGGAAATAACAATTTATAAATCGTATAATATTATTATAAAATCATCACTCTCATGATTGAATGATTGTATTAATTGTGGCATGGTCCAATTTTCTATTTATATCATGTGAATTTAAATATTTTCACAGAATGACATACCATAGCATGACCTCCTACTTTATAGTGTAACCCACCATAATTCAATATGAATCTATTTTACTTCAAAAATATTCTTGAATGAGTTATTCATGTACTTCATTCCTTTTACTATTTGGATCCCCAAAATTCCTAAAACTTCCTCATGAACCTATTATTGGTGCAACTCATCATGCTATGGTATAACTCATCATAATAATAGTAAACTACTACTTCTCCTCAAATATTTTATGATGAAATATATATGATTTAAAAATGATACACTATCATAAAGGAAACTACTTCTTTCATCCACAATCTATTATTGAATTACTAAAATCCATCACAACCTAGTTTTTTTCTTTAATAATTTACAAATCATTTGTAACTTCAATCAAATTCAATGATCCAAGAACTAATCCCTTGGAATGTTATAAATATTTATGACGTGAATAAATATCGAAACCCATGAATGATTTTCATGAATAGAAATTTAATATCAATCTTTCAATGTGATTTTTGTAAACTAAACGCAAAATTACATATATTTATATTTATAATTGCACACTAAACTTCAATAAAAATTATTGTTTCACTGACCATGGATTTGTTGGGAAAACTGAAAAATCCTCTATTCTCAATTCTATTCATTACTAGCTTCATCAATCATAAAAACTCATCATCAACCACAATCATCAAGGGTTTTTAAATATCCCCCATTGGTAATTTTTAGTAGCATGGGAATACGTATATGAGGTCTTATTTATTATTTATATGAAAACACCTTGAGTATCAAAATATATGGAAAACATCTATTGTATTTATCACATTTACCCATCATTTCAAAAAATAGGTGTATCTCCCCCTCTACAGGAAGATCTTGTTTATATTCTCCCTTTACATCAACCAATATTAATGATTGAGAGAAAATACACACAAAATGACACAAGGAATTTGGGAGAAATTACACTGACAAAAAACACTCATGTAATGGTAGTAACCATTTAAAAGTGGATTATTAATGATATCACTAACATTTACATTTGAAGAAAATATCGTTCAATGAAATATAATTTTTTTTCACTAGCTCCATGATGTTTTTGTACTAAATATCAATATTTATTTACCATGAATGCTACTCCATATTCATTTAGAAGTGTATTTCACTTTAATTATCACACCCACTCATTAGTGGGTCTGAACAACCCCTCATTATGTATTTGAGTATTGAAATCATCAGTGTCATTTGTTTTTTGGAAAAAGATTATGTTTCATATTCATATATACTTTTATTAAATATTTTAAAAACTTTCTTCCTAGGCTTCCTAGAAATTCATATTCATATTCTAAATAATTCACCTACATAAGTAAACATCTCATCACCAACATCCCCAACTAAATCAACATTATAAAATGTAATGTTAAGATTATGTGTTTTTATCATACATAAATATTAATTTAGAATTCCATTTTATGTAGGATTATATATTCTTCACCAATGTAAGATGTGACTACATATGATTACATTTTAATTGTTTATAAATCATAGCCACCAAAATGACTCACATTCAATCCATTTTTATTTAATTTAGGATACCAATAAGCCTTCATCATTATATTTGATCCACACTCCATCTAAATAAATAGAAAACATAGTCCCATGTCATGACCTATCCTCAGGACCCGTGTCGTGACAACCCCAAGCTTGCCTCCCATAGGCCAGGGGCTGGTGACTAGCACCAAAGGCGTAAATCCCGAAATAAGGAAAGACATTTCATTTAAGTAAGATAACAAACACCACAGAGTAATGCAAGAAGAAGTAAACACTAAGTAAACTGAGTACAAGGTAAGTGCTGGAAAGTAAATGGGCCAGAATAGAAACCCAACTGAAAGATACATACAACTGAAATGAAATTACAACAACTGAAAGGTAAGCAGTGAGTCCGAGCCGTCCTCTATAAATCCCACCTGAAGGGTGGGTACGGATGGTCTCCTATGCTCCTCGGATCCAGTCGTCTTCTCCGTGTACGTCCTGTCCATTGATCCACCACCAGGTACCATGTTGCTCCACGAACTCCTACCTCGGTCAGCGCTATCGGTCGTCTGCATCCAACACAACATAGTGAGGGCATAGCCCATGTAGGGGTGAGTATACGCTACTCAGTAGGGACCCCGAGACCTCCGAAGGTCTCCCAGAATCCACGAAGAATAAACCACAAAGGAAAGATAAAATCACGAAGTAACAAAAAACTCCACGTAGGTATATGCCCATACATATACCTAAGTCATTAAATCCAGTTCGGCTCCAACATCTGAGCCCATGTTCGATATAGTCTACACATGATAGCACAACCAATCCACACAGGATAACACAACCCAATCCACTTAGGAAAGCAAGCCAATCATATCGAAGATAATGGTTGAAATGTCAAGACTGAGCTGACACATGTATACTTCTTCGTAAGACGATAGAGATGATCAGATGTAGCCACTAATTCATCTAATCAGTCGGACCCATGAAGGATACAAGACCAGTTAAGCTATCAGACCCACAAAGGATACAAGACCAGTTACTCTACCAGACTCACGTACGATACAAGTAAAGAGTCAAACACTGCTGGACCCAAGTAGGATACAAGAACTGTAGTCACGTACTACCGGACCCACATAGGATATAAGAATAGTAGTCATCGTCGTCGAACCCACTGAGGATTTCAGTACGGTCTTCATCGCTGCCAAACCCATAGAGGATCCCAGTACATTCATCGTCATCGTCGCAGTCGCAGCCAGCTCTAAGGTTTCTGCACACAGCATGATCGATTCCAGGAGGGTCCGCTCCATGACCCAAGGGGGTCGATACATCAACTGACACGTAGTCTGGAGTTGATATTTTCCAATGTTCCTTCTCAACAAAAGGAACTCAATGTGACAGACGAGCGCGTCAATCGGACACCCGGTCTGAGAGTTATTGGCCTTTTCATCCCAGGGGCCCGGTTGGTTTTTAATTAAAAACCAACCCGACCGTACTCCAACTGCGTCCAAACCTTGAGAAGAGTAATCCAAAAGAACCTTCTCACTAATAGGAATCCAACAAAGTCGACGGAACGTCTATCAGACGTCTGGAGCTCGTGTTATAAACATTTCCACTCCAAGGGCCCGGTTGGTTTCGTGTTCAATCCAACCCGTCTATACCAAATGTTCTCTGAAACCTTGAGTGTAATGTACTGAAACGACCGTCTCGATCCAAGTATCGCATCACAACAGACGGTGCATCAATTAGAGGTCCGCAGCCCATATTATGGGCCTTTGAACTAAGCTGTCGGATTTTAGGGAGTTTTGGGCCCGGACCGACTCGGCCCACGACCCCCTAGGCCGGCCGAAACTGGGTCGACCCGACCCGGGTCCGGGTCCGGCCCACTTGGGCGTAGCCTGACCCCGTGGGCATGGCCCGACCCAACGCGCAGCCCGGCCCGGCGCAGGCGGTCCGGCCCGGCCTGGCCGGTTCGGCCCGGTCTGGGTGCTCACATGCTGAGCGGACGAGGAAGGGGGGGAGCCGCCGCCCCCTTCGAACCGAATGGCGAACCCGCGGGGGCTCCGCCCTGCTGCGCTGACTGGGCGTTCAAACACCCAGTTTTTCCGGATCTGGCCGGCCGTAACGGCCAGCCAGTTGTGCCGCGCGGGACCGGTTCGTCCTGCCTCCTGTACCACGGGCGGCCGGTGGTTCCGGATGCCCTACCTTGTTCTGCAGTGGCCAAAGGCTACAAATCTCCCTGGCCGCGACCCTCTATGGTTCTCCGGTGCAGCTCGACGGCCCCACACCCCTTTGCCACATCCCCGCTTCGGCCGCGGCCTCTTTTGGCCTCAAAGGTGCGACGCGACGGCACCACGCTCCTTCACCGCAGTGATATTACTCATTCCCCCACGGAGCCGTTGCACCGCGCCGCCTTCGTCCCAAACTGTAATAGTGGACATCAAAAAGGGGGGGGGAGGATTAGCCATGTTTATGCGGTCTGGCCTCCTCCTGTTAATTTGATAACAATGAGCCAAATATTTAACGATGAATGCAAAGAATAATCAAATCGTAAAAACACACCCCTACCTTGAAGTAGCCGTCGAAATAATCTTGTCGTGAAAAAAGGCGTCGTGAGGTAAAGCTTTGTACGTGCTTGATAGAGAATGTCCGAGGTGGCGTGGCATCTTAAACTGGATGTGGAGAGCAGAAGAAGGGCACGACGATCACTCCTTGTTGTGATGACGTTCTTCGTCGAGGTCTTGACATTCTTCAACGTGGAAGACTACGTTCTTCAAGACTAGATCCCTCCTCTCCAAAAATATCCACACAATGATTCAAAAATAATAAAATAAGGCTTTTCCTTATTTTATTACTCATTCCAACCTTTTTCAAATTTCCAATTGAATTCTCCAAATTAATTAACTTGTGTTGTCAAATTAATTGGGCATTTAATTGGCATGCAATTAATGTGGAAGAGTGGATGAGTTACAAAATTAATTTCTAGATGGGGGGGGGGGTTTAATGGATTTTAACGGGTGTTAGAGATATTGAAGGAGGTGGGGGCTCATGTGGGCCCCACCCTAACATCCTCACAACTTCCTTTTCCCTTACACTTAAACCACTTGTGGTGTAATAAAAATAAATTTTAAAATAACTATATTTTTATTATTCACAATTTTATCAACTCTACCCGAGAAAACACTCCTCCAGAAAAAGTCTTCCTTTATAATTACCGGCGCTGCGGTTTAATTGGTGTCCTCGGATTTCGATTCCGAGCACCGGTTCAAAAGTTAGGAAAACCCGCTCATTCGTTCACTGAACGTACCCGAGCTAAACTTTGGAAAATGATTCCGGGCACACCGGGCCTCGGAATCAGGTGCCATCAGAAACTACATACTTGTAAAATTCAAAAGAAATTATGAAATAATAATTTATTTGAAATTTATGGTTCTTTACATTACTCCCATCTCAGGTCTTTACGTCCCCATAAAGATGCATCACAAACTAGGGAAACAAATGAGGGTACTGAGCAAGCATCTGAGCCTCCCGCTCTCAAGTGCTCTCCTCAAGGTTCCCGTGCTGCCATCTGATTTGCACTAGAGGAATCGACCACCCATGTAGGACACACTCCTGTTGATCCTTGATCTCCACCAGAACCTCTGAAATAGTCTCCCCGTCATCAATGTCTAGCTCCCCAGGGACGATGATATGCGTCGGGTCATGCACGTATCTCCTCAGCTGAGATACGTGGAAGATGTCGTACACCCGGTGCAACTGAGGTGGTAGAGCTAGGCGATAAGCCACCTCTCCTATCCTGCTAAGAACCTGGGATGGTCCGATGAATCGCGGAGATAACATGCCGCCCTGGCCAAATCTCTGTAATCCACGTCGATGTGACACCCGCAAGAAAACGTGGTCGCCATCCTCAAACTATAGTTGTCTCCACCTCCTGTCAGCATAAGACTTCTGTCGGCTCTGAGCTATCCTCATCCGCTCCTGGATGACCTGGACCTTCTCTGTCGTGTTCTCGGCTATCTCTAGTCCCACAAGTGCAGACTCACCATGGTCTGTTCAGCACAGTGGTGATCTGCAAGGTCGGCCGTTCAATGCCTCGTATGGTACCACCCCGATGGTGGAATGGTAGCTGTTATTGTACGCAAACTCCACCAATGGTAGGTGATCCTACCATATGCGACCAAATTCAAGGAAACATGCACGGAGCATTTCGTCGAGAGTATGAATGGTCCTCTCCATCTGACCATCCATCTGAGGGTGGAAGGCGATGCGCAGACGTAGCAGCATCCTGAATGCCTCCTGCAACCCCTTCCAAAGACGGGAAGTAAAGAGAACATCTCGATCGGAGATGATAGATGATGGCACACCATGAAGCCATACGATCTTCTGAACGTAGAGGCGTCCCAAGATCTCCACTAAGCCCTGCTCTCTGAAGGGTAAAAAGTGGGCCGACTTGGTGATTCGGTCGAAAATCACCCAAATGGAGTCGTGACCGCTAAAAGTACGTGGACGTCTAGTCACGAAATCCATAGATATCTCATCCCACTTCCACTCCGGGACCTCCAAGGGTTGTACCAAGACATCCGGTACCTGGTGCTCTGCCTTCACCTACTGGCAGGTGAAACATCGAGAAACGAACTCTCCCATGGCCTTCTTCATACCCGGCAACCAGTGCTATCATATGAGATCCTAGCACATCTTCGCCACTCCTAGATATACCGCTAAAGGGGAAGTGTTAAACTCTCTAAACAACTCCTCCTGTAAAGCATCCGGTACCATGATACATCCTTTGAAATGGACGACGTGTTCTCCTCCCATAGAAAAATGATCAGGTGCCTATCCTATGGAAATCTGTGCACATCGCGTCTCACAGTCAAGGTCTCAAAGCTGTGCCTCTCTGACCCACTGAAGAAGTGGTGGAGTGACTTTGAGTGACTGTAGAAAGGCTTCTCTATCTCTATCCACGAAGGATATCTGCAAAGTGTCTAGCTACTCTATCGCCTCCCCAAGTAGTTGAATTTCCATCCTCCTGCTGAGAGCATCAGCTACTATGTTCCCCTTTCCAGGAGTATAGACTATCTCAAAGTCATAGTCTTGGAAGAACTCGAGCCATCACCGATGTTTCAAGTTCAATTCCTTCTGCGAAATGATGTACCTGAGACTCTAGTGGTCAGAATAAACTGTAAAGTGCTCGACCATCAGATAGTGTCGCCACATATTTAGAGCGAAGACCACTACTACTAACTCCAGGTGATGGGTAGCATAGTTCTGCTCATCCTGCCTCAACTATCGTGATCCATAGGCGATCACCGCCCGTTCCTGCATCAGTAAACACCCGAGTCCGGTCCCTGATGCATCACAGTATACTACGTACCCTACTCCCTCCTCCGGTAGCCTCAAGATAGGTGCACTAGTCAATCCCTGTCTCAACTTCTGGAATCTCTACTGACATCTGGCTGACCACACGAAGGGTTTCCCCTTCTTCATCAAAGCTGAGAGCGGTTCCACAATTCTGGAGAAGTCTGGAATGAATCTCTGGTAGTAACCAGCCAAACCTAGGAAACTTCGCACCTCCGTCACACTCCTGGGTGGCTCCCAAGATAGCAATGCATCGATCTTCGCAGGATCCACCACAAATCCCACCTCAGAGATGAAGTGTCCCAAGAAATGGACCTCGTATATCTAGAACCGACACTTCGAGAGCTTACCATAAAGCTGGTGCTCTCAGAGTGTGTCCAGTACAACCCGCAAGTGGTAGGTGTGCTCCTCCTTAGTGGTCGAGTATATCAATATGTCGTCGATGAAAACCACGACAAATCGATCGAGGTAAGGCTATAATATCCTATTCATGAGACTCATGAACATTGCTGGAGCATTGGTTACACCGAAAGGCATAATCAAGAACACATAGTGGCCATACCGACATCTGAAGTTCGTCTTCTGCACATCCTCGTCTCGACCTATGAGATGATGATAGCCTGACCTGAGGTCTATCTTCGCGAACCATCGTTCTCCCTTTAGATGATCTAAGAGGTCGTCAATCCTCGGTAGTAGAAACTTGTTCCTCATGGTCACCTGGTTCAGGTGATGATAATCGACACACAGTCGCAAGCTCCCATTCGCCTTCTTGGCGAACAAAATCGGGGAAGCCTAGGGTGAAAGACTAGGTCGGATGAATCCCTTGCCCTGCAAGTCCTCTAGCTGTTCCCGTAGCTCTCAAAGCTCAGCAGGAGCCATCCGATATGCTAGAGTGGATATCGGGGTTGTCCCGGAGTACAGGTTAATAAAGAAGTCTATATATCTGCGAGGAGGTAGTCCTGGAACATCGTCAAGAAAAAAGTCCGGATACTGATCCCCCACTACAGGAAAACTCAGACTCCGCACGTCAACTGCTCCTTGGACGAGGCTAGCCAACTGATGAGTGAATGGTTGTCCTCTCCTCTACATGAGTCCATCCTGTGTTGCAAAGGATCCCTTCTCATTGGTGAAGGTGAACCTGCCCCCATCGGTGCGGACACACCGCACCTTACGCATAATACAGTCGATCTGATCATGGACTGTAGATAACCAATCCGTGCCCAAGATGACGTCGTAAGGCTTTGATTCCCCTACAGGAAGATCCCCGCCGAAGCTCTCGCCTCCAAGAGTAAGCTCACACTACCGACACCAGTGCGTAATCATCGAGTCTTCTCCCGTAGGAGTCTCTAGCCGTAAGGATCGAGCCAACGGGTCCGTCAGAATATCTGGGCTCCGAACAAGGGCAGCGACAATGAAATAATGACTCACTCCTGTGTCTATAAGAACTACAAGAAGGGTGGAGTAAACATAGATAGTACCTCAAATCATATCTCGTGCGCTGTGGCCGTAGGATCCCGCTGCCTGAAGCTGAGATTTCCTCTGCCCGCCAGCTCCTTGTGGTCGGGGTGGACCTCCTGGTGGTGGTGGTGGTAAAGCCTCAAAGCATCTCCCACCACCTGCTGCTCGGCCAGCTCCTATGCCTTATCCACCTGCTCCCTGCGGACCACCACGGTTGACCCTCTGCCTCTGCCTAGGTGGTCCCTCAACCGTCTGCTTCTCCTCTACACGACGAGTCGGGCAGTCACGAGCCATGTGGCCCTTCCCGCCGCATGCGTAGCACTATCTTCTCCTCGGAAGGCTAGATTTTTTCCATGTGCCAGCCACCTCTGAGCCATTTTCCTGAGGTCGTCTACCAACTGGTTTGGTCCACCTCGACCCCTGTGACATCCATCGACTGCCACCTGTAGATGACTCAGCTACGTGCCACCCTGTGGTAGGTCTCGCTGCTGGTGCAGACTCAGCAAGAAAGCTCTCTATGAGAAGGGCTCTCTCCAGTACTCCTGCCTACGTCGAGATACTGAGGGAGATCATTGATGCCCTTATCTCATGCCTTAGTCCCTTCTCGAAGGTCCAGGACCGGAAGAATGGGTCTCGTACCATGTCTGTTGAATAGCGTGATAGATCGGTAAATCTCGCCGAGTACAGGGCTACCGTTATGCTTCCCTTTCGTAGTTGTAGTAGCTCTTGAATGCGCATCGCACGTATGGTGGATGGGAAGAACTCTGAGTGGAAGAGGATATCAAATTCCATCGAGTGGAGAGATGCCTCTTCGTGCACCTGGAGTATCAGGCTCCACCATCTTCCTACTTCCGCATGAAGAAGATTCGCTGCAAGGATCACCATGAGGTTAGCTGGTGTCCCTACTAACCTAAAAACTCGTACAACAGCCTCCAGCCAATCCTCGGCTGCATGAGGGCCCATCTACCCGCGGAACCTGGGCAGTCTCTGATGCTGAAACTAATGAAGTACACTAATGTGACGTGCACTCTCAACAGCTAGGGCTGGTGGCATCGGTGGCTCGGCGGGTAAAGGTACCGCCGGTGCTTCCATTGTAAAAGGGCCCTGCACCGAGGCCTCGTCGCTTGGTGGGTTGTTGTATCATACAAAGCTCTGAACCCTAGCTGGCTGCCATCGTGGGGCCATCCTGAAAAGAAACAGGTGTTCCACGGTCAATACAATATACTTGGTGATCTGACACAAAGTAATCACAAAGAAATCTTTTGAAAAACACATGCAATCAATGTTTTCTTGTACTGAGTCGGAAATTAGATGTCAGGGTCCTGGTGAATGGATACGTCGACCGTCGTACCAACACTGGACTCCCTGGACTAATAACCACACTCAATACCTTTAACACTATTGCATCACATAGAAGAAAGATCAGAGTCCTTAGTTGTGCGGTAGAACCGAACTCCTCTGATACCAGTTTGTCACGACCCGTCCTCGGGACCCATGCCATGACTACCCCAAGCCCACCTCCCATAGGCCAGGGGCTAGGACTAGCACCAAAGGTGTAAATCCGGAAATAAGGGAAGGCATTGCCTTTAAGTAAGATAACAAACACCACAGAGTAATGCAAGCAGAAGTAAACACTGTGTAAAATGAGTATAAGGTAAGTTCTGGAAAGTAAATGGGACAGAATACAAACCCAACTGAAATTAAAGTACAACTGAAATGAAAGTACATCAACTGAAAGGTAAGCAGCAAGTCTAAGCCGTCCTCTGGAAATCCCACTTGAAGGGTGGGTATAGATGGTCTCCTCTAATCCTCGGCTCCAGCCGTCCGCTCCGTGTATGTCCCATCCAGTGATCCACTCCAGGTACCGTCCATCTCCATGAACTCTTACCTGAGTCAGCTCTATCCATCATCTGCATCCAACACAATGTAGTGCAGGCATATCCCATGCAGGGGTGAGTATACACTACTCAGTAGAGACCCCGAGACCCACGATGGTCTCCCAGAATCCACGAAGGATAAACCACAAAGTAAAGATTCAATCATGAAGTAACAACCAACTCTAGTTAGGTATATGCCCATACATATACCTAAGTCATTAATTCCAGTTCGGCTCCAATATCCTAGCCCATGATTGATACAGTCTACACAGGATAGCACAACCAATCCACATAGGATAACACAACCCAATCCACTTAGGAAATCAAGTCAATCATATCGAAGTTAATTATTCAAAAGTCAAGACTTAGCTCACATAGGTATACTTCTTCGTAAGACGATAGAGATGATCAGATGTAGCCACTGATTCATCTAAGCTGTCGGACCCATGTAGGATACAAGGCCAGCTATGATGTCAGACCCAGAAAGGATACAAGACCAGCTACTCTATAGGACCCATGTAGGATACAAGTACAAAGTCAAACACTTCCGGACCCACATAGGATACAAGAACAGTAGTCACGTACTTCCGGACCCACATAGGATACAAGAATAGTAGTCATCGCTGCCAAACCCATGGTTTATTTCTGTACGGTCATCGTCGCTGCCGAACCCATGGAGGATCCCAGTACAATCATCGTCATCTTCGCAGTCACAGCCAGCTCTAGGGTTCCCTCAAACAGCATGCTCGATTCTGGGAGGGTCCTCTCCACGAGCCATGGGGGGTCGATACTTCAATTGACACATAGTCCAGAGTTAATGTATCCTAATGTTTTGTCTCAAAAAAAGGAACTCAACGCGATAGACGGGCGCGTTATTCAGACGCTCGGTCTGAAAGTTATTGGCTTTTTAGTCCCAGGGGCCCGGTTGGGTTTTAAGTCAAAACCAACCCAACCGTACTCCAACTGCATCCAAAACTTGAGAGAAGTAATCCAAAAGAACCATCTCACTAAGAGGAATCCAACAAAGTCGATGGCACATCTATCGGACGTCCAGAGCTCAAATTATAAGCATTTTCGCTTCGATGGCCATGTTGGTTTCGTGTTCGAACCAACCCGGAAGTACCCAATATTCTTCTAAACATTGATTGTAATATACCAAAATGTCCGTCTCGATCCATGGATTGCATCGCAACTGACGGTGCATCAATCGGAGGTCCGTAGCCCATGTTATGGGCCTTTGAACGAAGATGTCGGATTTTATGGGGTTTTGGGCCCAGACCGACCCGGCCCAAGACCCCCTGGGTCGGCCCAAACTGGGTTGACCCGACACGGGTCCAGGTCCGGTCCACTTGGGTGCAACCCGACCCAGTGGGCGCGGCCCGGACCAACGCGCATCCTGGCCCAGCACGGGCGGCCCGGCCCGGCCGGTTCGGCGCAGTCTGGGCGCCCGCGTGCTGAGCGGACGCGGAAGGGGGGGAGCCACGACCCCCTTCGAACTGAACGGCGGACCCACGAGGGGTCCTCCCTGCTATGCTGACCGGGGGTTCAAACCCCCGGTTTTTCTGGATCTGGCCGTCAGTAACGGTCAGCAAGTTGTGCCCCGCTGGACCGGTTGTTCCCGCCTCATGTAGCACCGGTGGACGGCGGTTCCGGCTGCCCTCCCCTGCTCTTCTACGGCCTAAGGTCGCGGCCTTGGTCCGACCGGTGTGGCGCAATGGCACCACGCTCCTTCGCCGCGGTGATATTACTCATTCCCCCGTGGTGCCATGCACCACGCCGCCTTCGTCCCAAACCGCAACGGTGAAAATCAACAAAGGGGGAGGAGGATCGTCCATGTTCGTGTGGTCCGACCTCCTCCCATAAATTTGATAACAGGTGTCCAAATATTTAAAGATGAATGCAAAGAATATTCACATCGTAAAAACACACCCCTACCTTGAAGTAGTTGTCAAAAAAGGATTGTCACAAAAATGGCGTCACGAGGTAATGCTTCGTATGTGCTTGATGGAGAACGTCCGAGGTGGAGCGGCGTCTCACACCGGCTGCGGAGAGGAGAAGAAAGTCACGGCGATCACTCCTTGCGGTGACGGCGTTCTTCATCGAGGTCTTGATGTTCTTTGTGTTCTTCAACGTGGAAGATGAAGTTCTTCAAGACTAGAGCCCTCCTCTCCAAAAATCACTACACAACGATTCAACAATAATAAAATAAGGATTTTCTATCTTTTATTACCCATTCCAACCTTTTTCAAAATTCCTATTGAATTTCCCAAATTAATTAACTTCTGTTGTCAAATTAATTGGGCGTTTAATTGGCATGAAATTGATGTGGAAGAGTGGATGAGTTTCAAAATTAATTTCTAGTGGGGGTGTTTAATAGATTTGAAGGGGTGTTAAGGAAATTGAAGGAGGTGGGGGTTCATGTGGAACCCACCCCAACTTCATCACAACTTCCTTTTCCCTAACAATTTAACCACCTGTGGTGTAATAAAAATAAATTGTAAAACAATTATATTTTTATTCGTCACATTTTTATCAACTCCACCCAAGCAAACGCTCCTCTAGAAAAAGTCTTCCTAAGGAATTATTGGCGCTGCAGTTTTATCGGTGTCATCAGATTTCGATTCCGAGCACCGGTTCAAAATTTAGGAAAACCCGCTCGTTCGTTCACTAAACGTACCTGAGCTAAACTTCGGAAAATGATTACGAGCACACCGGGCCTCAGAATCAGGTTCCGTCAAAAAATTTATACTTGTAAAATTCCAAAGAAATTAAGAAAAAAAATTCCTTTAAATTTACGGGTCTTTTTATCCCATGGGTTATATAAGTATTCCCCTATTAAAATTCATCGATGACAACCATATTTAATAACTCAAATGTATAAATTTCTTATGATTGAAAGATATAACTCATTGTGTTCATCACTAGAAAGTATTAAAATTATTAAATCTCATAAACTGTATAGATTCTATTATGATCCCTTATTTTAGATGAAAATTCCTCACGATCATCCTAAATGTTTTATTATGACAAATAATTTTAGGTTGGATTTAAAGAAATTGTATGTGAGGGGGTGAATTTACCTTTAAAAATTAAATTAAAAAAAATCCAATTTTATAAATATTTATTTAAAATAATGATTAAAATAAAAATAATCACATCATTTATGTGAAAAAATATAATTATATATAATAATATGATATTAAAAAAATATAATAATTTAAATTATTGAGATTTTTTAAAATAAAAAACAATTATATGATTCAATAATGAAAAAATTAAGATATTCAAGAATAAAAATGATTATGTGATAATTAGTTAATTGATAGAAGAAAATTTGAATAATTGAACATGATAGGTATATAATGTTTTAAAATTAAATGAGAAAAGATATTTGATATGGAAGAATTAAAATAAATCATACAAAGAATCACTACAACTACCACCTTAAACACTTAATGATCTAATATATTAGTCCCTTATCTTTACTGGTATCAATGATAGATAAATTATCCCTTGTTTATGTTCTAGAAATAAACTAGATAAATTAGACACTATATCATTAATAACGAAGGAAAAAAATCAAATCAAATATTATCTGTCTTTTTATAAGTAAATAGTAAGAAACATATGATCCATAACATTTGAATTTTCAACCGCAAAAATATGAAGAAATAATACAGATAATTTTTTTATAGGAAATAATTATATTGATGATTATTCTTGACTCTCCCTCATAATATGATGAAATCTAAAAGATAATTAAGATATATTTGGTGTCACTAATAATATATAAAAATATGGAAAATTCTCTAAAAGGTGTTTGAGGTTATAGAAGGAACGGTAGGATGTATTAACAATAACCCCTTTTTATAATCATAAATACTTGATTAAAAATTAAATTAAAATGAGAATATAATATGATAAAGGGAAAAATAAACATGTCACTCAGATACAAAAAATGTATCGCAATTTACAAATAGAGAAAACTCTTTCCCATAAAAAAATATTTCAGAATAAACACGCACAAATTGTGGATACAGAAATAAATATAAACACAACACATATCATAATTAATGATATTTTGAGAGTGTTGAAAATAATATTTTCAAAATTTCCTGAAAAAAGTGAAATTTTCGAAATATGAATTTTTCAATAAAAATTAAAATATATTAATGATATTAATTAAAACGTTGAAAATGATTTTCAAAAAAACATTTTTTTAACAATACAAATTTGGAATATTATTTCAAAAAAGAAATTATCACTTCATTGTTCATATTAGTATTAATATGATTACCTCACCCTCAATTAATAGAGAAAGAATGATTAAATAATCCAATTCACAAAATCAATATTAGATATAATAAAAATAATTAATATATGAAATTCTTTTAAAAAATTAGTTCATAATTATGTTTTTGAAAATATTATATTAATAACCATATAAAATTACTAATATGTGTAAAATTATGTGTGAATTAGATACCCACCCACTATTCCTAAGATGGGGAAAGGGTTAAAATCCTAATCAAATATTATTATGTTAAATCCCATTGAGATTATTTTCCAGAACCACATCCACATTTCAATATCCAGACACGAATTTTTTTCTCAAGTTTCATACTAACATAAATATTCCAAGGTTATCAAATGTTTTTAGAAATATTTTACCATTAAAGAAAAAAATCTCAAAATAAAGAATAAATTTTCAATTTTACTTGATGAATTATTAGATATGTATAAAAAGATAATAATACCTAATTCACCATTTATGATGTCAATGTGATCATGAGGAATGGGTTTAGTGAATATATTATAATGTTTAATGATTTTGGAAACAATGTTTATAATTATATAAAATTTCAAAAAGTGATCTCATATGAAATGGGGAATCAAGTCTATATTTTTATTGGAATAGTGTTAGATAGAATTTTTAGAAATACTAATTGAACTACTGTTCTCACACAAGATAGGGATGAAAGAGTTTGTTATCCCAAAGGCCAACTAATTTGGTTTCATTCATATAACATTGGCGCAAAAACATACATATTTTATGTATTGTTCCATAGGTATAGAAATAAAAACCACAATTTTATTCTTACTACTCCATGATATTAGGTATTTTCCATGTATATGGAATGTTAAACTGGTTTTTTTCCTATGAGCATAGAATCTACTAATACTGGCATATGATAATCTACAATGTAAAAATGAGTATTCTTTAGGATAAAATAATCCGTTATTTTTACTGTCTTACAAATAATTAAATGTTATTTTATTCTCTAAAAAATGTCACTCCTTTTGATTGTATTGAAATGGGAAAACAATCATACACTGAACATGTTTTCTAGATGGGTCTTTTAATGTTAATGTTGACTCCCATAAATACATGCATAATGAAACATGTCACCTTATTGAGTATCTTCAACAACGGTTAGGTTACCAATTCGTCAAAGGAATTTCAACATACATATCATGATCCATGAAAAACATCTTTTGAAGTTTGTTAGTTAATTTAGTTTTGTTTAAAAAAATTCCATTAATGTTTTTGGAAATATAAAAAAAAAGGATTAATTAGATTTCCCAAATAATTCTAATTTCAAAATAATTATTCATTAAATAATAAGATTTATTTGAAATAGAATCTTTTTTAGATCCCAAAATAATATTATAATCATAAATTTGAATTATTAACAAATCATTTTAATGCGATTTGAAAAATTTTATTGAATCATCTTTTATAATTTTCATAAAATATGAAAAAATAAATTTATTTAACCTATCGTAACAATGTGAAGGGAAATTTTTTAATATGTATAAATCATTTATGAACATTAAAATGGAATTTGAAAATTCAGAATTACCAAAACCAGGTGGTTGGTCTATAATAATATTATGTAAAATTAATCCATTAAAAAAACAAACATATAAAACACAATTAAAAAGTTAGATATTAAAATGAGTATCGACTTCTGACAAGATTACAATGGATCTGATTCAAAATCAGGGAAACCCATTCACCCTAAACTCTATAATCATAATTATATTATTTGGAAATAAGTCATGAATAATTATAGAAAACATTTACGTATTTATCAAGTTTAATTTAAAAAAACCACTAGGTGCTAATAATAAGATGATTATTGAGTCTTTTTAATAGTTTCCAAAAGGTGTTCCGTTCCAATTAGATAAATACTCTTGCAAGGAATGTATCCATTTCATATAATTAGTACCATCATCAATGGAATTATGTTTAATGTGATATATAAAATATTGATGTTCATCCCTATTTAATACCAACTATATAATAGGATCTTCATATTATAATAATATTATAACATTATATATAGGATTATATTTGAATTAAATACAATACATGGGTAAATGAGAGTATGTGGATTCCTAGAATCATTAATTACTATAGGAGTTGTATTTTGGAAAGGTTAAACTATGTTTTCCATCACCATGTTTATTTTTTAGGTAATTTGGGATGATTTTTACCAAATTTGTCATGAATTCACTCTTATAGGATCTTTTCCCTCTTTCTAATGATATATAAGAACTTCTATGAGTTCCAAAATCCTAGAATATTTAATTCATAGAATTTAGTTTAAAAACATCAGAAATTATACATGGTATTAAGGACAATTAATTTACAACTGAAAACTCAAAATAAGTCCGAATTTAGAATTTTACCTTATCAAATATCATATGTATTTTTTTATACAATAGTTCACATGAGAACATGGTTTAGGATAAATAGTTATTTATTCACTACATCATCCATAAATAATTAATGAAGGGGAAAATTATTTAGGATAGTACTATACATTTCTAGGATGGTCCTATTTTATTTTATAATAAACCCATTTTGTTGAGGTTTTCTAAGAGATTAAAATGAGTGATGATTACTTTGAGAAGAAAAAAACTCATCAAATTCTCTGTTATAAAATTATCCACCATGGTAAATTTTAAGGAGTGTTAGTTTGTATCCTTTTTGATCCATAACATACCATGAAAAGTTGATACAGACGTTGCATTTCTCATTATAATGAGCTATTAAGAACGTCCATGTAAATCTAATAAATTTATCAATAACTTAAAAATTGTAATTTATACATCTGATACTAGAAACATGACATGGCTCTAAAAGGATAAGGCAGACTAGTTCAAAGGATATAAAAGAGTAAAAAATAATTTTAGGGAAAATGAGCACTTGCGTTTTGTGGAATGATGGTAAGGTTCACAATACATTTTTCTTTATAAAACGTTTTTATTTAATTATGTATAGTATGTTTTGATTAATATTTATGAAGGAATAGATATTATAATTTCCAACATGTTGATTCCAAATCCTGGTATCATTATAAAGTGAACTTAAATAATTATCATATTGAATTTACATTGATTTTAAATTAGTAATGAAAATTTTTTAAATCTAGTTTTAACAAAAAAATGATTTCATTTATAATATAAAACATTAAAAAAATAATTTATAAATGTAATTTTGAAACCACTTCCACATAACTAACTAATACTAAGTAAATTATGATTTATCTTTGCAAAAAATAAAAAATCATTAATTAATGAAGAGTTATTGAAAAATTCATACTTATGTCAATCATTTAACCATATGAATAATCTTTAAGAAGTGAAATTTGACCCAACAAAATAATCAAGACGATCGAATTCTTAAGGATCAAAAAACACATTTCTTAAGTAACCTGTATTCATATATTGTGTTTCTTTCCAACAATTTATCAATTTTTATAAAACTATATCTTATGGTACCCATAACCTTGGTCTAATTATGTTTACTAATAATTATTTTTAAATCAACACTTTTTTGGAACATGCCTATCCTTTTTAACATATAATAATATGAATGATTTTTAGGTTACCATATCTATCATGCTTATAATTTCATTTATACACTATATAAACAATTTTAAAGAATAAAATCATTTTTTAAGAAATTATCATAAAAAAATTAGCCATTTAAAATTTATTGTAAAATTAAATTTAAAAATAAAAAAATTCCATATTTTTTCTTCATTAATTTTTGAGAAACCAAAATATTTTATATTTGTTTCTACAGCTAGTTTAAAATGATAAATATATTTTTAGGGTCTTTAACATGTAATTAAATTTTCCCATCCATTTTTTTTCATTAAATTATAAAATAATTTTTTTTTATTTTAAATATAGATTATTTAAAAAAAGATTGAGTTTTATTTTTAAGATCACTAAATATTTAATGAATATAAAAAACCCATTTATATGTTAATTTTTTTGCATTCAGAATATATTCATACATTATATAATAATATCAGAAGTATATTATTAATAAGGGGAATAATTTTAATATGTCAAATTTACTTCTTCAACATACATCCCAATTATCCATTAAGCACATGGTACATTCATCTCTTAGGCCACATGACGAAATGATGTACTCACTAGTGATATATGTTGAGATCCTTCTAAACTTTATTCTTGTATTATATCATTTTTCTTGTCTATGGTTTAATCCAGTGTGATGTGACTCTTTTTCTTCAACCGAAGAAAGTTACATAAAATTATTTGTTTTTCCTTTTTTATGATTCAATTAGTTCACTAATTTTTCATATTCATCTAAATCATAATATTAATGTTTGAAATATTAATTCCACTTGAGATGAGTTTTTTTCTCCTTGAATGATATTATTCATTCAGCTTCCTTGACCTTCTTATCTTTATTTTTTCCATTCTATACCATGCTAAAATCGTATATCATGAGATAACTAATGAGTTCCACTACTACCATGGTTTTAAGGTCATTAGATTCTTGGATTTTTGTTACATTAGGTATCCAATTATATGGTAACACACAAAGGATATTATTCACTAAATTAAATATATATATATAATCACTATGTTATTTTTAATCATTAAATATAATTGTATACAAAGTGAAAATTTCAGTGATATATTCACAATGATGGATATGGATACTGTTATATCCTTTTGTAAACATATGTAAATTTGTATCATTGAATTTATAGTTCCTTACTATGTTGAATCTAAAATTTTCCAAATATATTGAGTACTTTTTAAAATTTAAATGTGATTAAACTAATTTTTTTCCAATCCCTATTGCATGTATTTCATAACATTACTGTCCAATAAAAAACCATAGACGTCATACAAGGTCCATTTATCCTCTTTTTTAGTTGAAGGAGTATAACTACGTATATAAATTTTATTAACAGGATATCAAATATATGTAAGAAAGGTACATATGGGAATATGATAACAACCATAATTAATTTCTTTATAAAATTAATAATTTTTAAATGATTTCTATTAAAAAATCTGTTTATTAATATATGCCATAAAAAATATCTTTATTTGAAATCCCTTTTAAATATTTTAAAAAATAAAAATTATAAATTGAAAGAATAAAAATGTAAATTTAAAAACCAAAACCCCATTAATGAAAAATTTAGTATATAGATGAATATATTTCAAGGGTTGTATATTTTCCAAATAAATATTAATAACAAAAATCATTTTTTTAAAAAAATCTTCAAAATAAACAATAAAATAAAAAATTAAATGTTTGAATCGATAAACAGTAATTGTAATGAATAATAAACATAAAATAATGAAAACAATGAAGTAGTTAAAATATCATTATATTCCAAAATAATAATTATTAATACATTCAAGAAAAAAATTATTATGAAAATTGAGAATAAAATTGATTAAGAGGTTAATTATTAATTAATTGATTAAAACATTAATGGAAAATTAAAAATGATTAATAAATGAGTTTTTATAAATTAAATTGTAAAATATATATTGTAGAGAATTTATGAAATTTCACTTAAAGAGAGCCCCTAAATATACAATGTAACTCTGTTTAAAATATATTCTATTAATCACTTGTAATTATTGGTAGTCATGACACCGAAACTATCCAATGATTATAAGGTTGTAGTAATAAACTAGATATAACAATACAAGTTTATTAATTGTTTATGCTAAAAAACTGAAAAGAAATAGTTCCTAGATTCCTTAAGATATACTTAAAAAACCCCATAGTTCTATAAATTAACATTAGATGGAAAAAATTTATAATATTGTGGAATGATAATAATACATTTAGGAAATAATCTCTCTGATTATTTGTCCCAATTCTAAAAAATAATACGACGAACGATGGGAAAAATGATAACATTATAATGGAGTGAAATATATAAAATCTTGGCACAAAAACTGCATGTAGGGAGGGTATGTTTAAATATAAATCTTTTTTTGCAACTGGAAATATTGGCATTCAAGATCGGATGAGAAAGAGAGTCGTATTATCCTTGAGTTGATTACCAAGTCCTCATAAGTTCTTTCTTTATAAGAACAAAAATATTCAGTAATGATTTGAAATAATTTTTAAATTTTTAGATAAAATACTTTCATTTTGATATATATTTTTTCCTTATTAAATAAAGACCATATATAATCCTTTTTTATGTCACTAGGTACCCATTCACATCCACCGGTTAGCCAGTAGGATTCGAAGAAGGATGCACTCTCAACCTGTTTCAATAGACATCCAAGAACAAGTCCACTGATTGGTCAGTGGTCTATGGTATAGTAAATTGATTCATTAAAATTGCATCATCTGTCTAATGGGTATCAATAGGGTAACCATGGGTTTTAATGTAAGTGGAATGAGTTGGTATGCCACTGTTTGGATAGTGTCACTATGTCAGCTACCTTATGTTGCCTTTATTCCATTCACGTCACAACATTCTATCTCTAATCCCTTCAATGTTTTTGTATATATGTTATATCTCTTTTACAAGTCATATATATATATAATAAAATATTATCAAGGCTCAATCAATAAGTTGTATAATGATGGAATAATGCTACATTCACATCACAAACATGTAAAAATTAAACTCTTTAAGTGTACTTATGATAATTAAAATGAAAAATAGTGGGAATCATAATAAGAATTTCTATAATATAAAAAATAAAATAAATTGAGTTGATGACTTTTTTTATGACATTTTTATTATAATTTACATCTCAATTCTTGAATATCATGCTTCTTAAGATATTTTATAGTTGTGAATACCTAGTTTGGGGCACTTATTACATCCCATATTAATAATTTTCCAGGTTCCACACTCAAGAACTATCATTATCATGAATAAAACCATCTGGTGATTCTATTTAGACATCTTCCTCATGTTATCAATTTAGGAAAACAGATTTCACATAAATTTAAATTACATTGTAATTTAACAAAGAGAATATCGAAAGAAACATTCATATCATCACCATCTTTGAAACAAGTGGTAATTTATAATCAAAATGTATACCCTAAATTGGATAGTATATGCTTGACATAAAAAATATATATTTTCTTTGTGTATCCTCATCTTCATCATTGAAATTAATTTGAAAATCTAACATCACCCTTACCTCATTATTTTCCTTAGGATGTGATACCAATTCCAATGTTTCACACTTCTCAATATGATTTAGAACTTTTTTCATAGACACATTATTACTATTTTGTTTCAATATTTCCCCAAAAAAATTTGTTCTGAACCTTAAATGAATGTTGGCATGATTAAATGCCATCATATGAATCCTAGTTTTAGCACCCTTGCTAATATGTCAAAGAGACTTTTCCCAATTTTAAATTCTTTATCGAGAACTTAGTTTCTCAATACTAATGGCTCTCCACATAACTATATATTCCAAATCAACATGGTAGTTTTGAAAATACTCTTCTTTTAGGGATATTCCTTGAATTACTCATGTAACAATGGTAACTTCATCCATTGAATATATACCATGTAATGTCACTACGTTGTCTCCCTCCTATTGTATTCGATGTGTCATCCATTGATAAAATTGTAAATGTAGCAATCAAATACATTTAATATATTAATGGTCTGCTTCATTCAAAGTCAGATATTTTATGGTGTGTTTAAATAATTTCTCTAGAGTAAACATTGATTCTAGATATAAATAGTAGTTTTTTATCCTTTCTCAAACGGAATTTGATGTTTTAGTTGATAAAATTGTTCTCCATATGTCAAAAAATATAGGTTATTCCAATCATTTACATTATTTTGTTAGGGGGTGTGTGGGTTACTATCTTATTTTCTAATTCCGTGATTTTTAGAATATAGCTAAAGATAATTATTCCTGTATTTTGACACATTATTGGATTGTAAAATATTGATTAAAAATCCCATTTTATTCTCATCATTACTCTGAAGGTGTTATATTCTCAAAAAATATTTTGATTTAGTCAACATAAAATAAACACACATTATAAGGGTAAAACCAAATACAATGGTTATGATGTATATATCCCTATTGGTGGATTTCATTTTCATAAAACCACTGACATATAATTGTATCAATTCCCGAGGTTTATTTTTCTATTCATCATCTTATATACCATGATCCACATTTTTTATATTTTGTCCTATTTCACAACTGTTCATATATCTATATTTAATCTTAGGTATATAACACATATCTTCGTATGTGATTAATATAGTAATGATCTATTATCTGGAATGGACATGTTGTATATGCCACTATTGGGTTTCCTTGTTTAAACACATTCCTCACGTGTTTTTCTCACATTAAAAATTAAATTTTTATTCTACTATTTGTTTCCGCATTATATTGACAGTTTCATCCATAATTATCGTAAGGGAAAATCCATTATTTTTCAAGATCATCGTATTCCAATGTTTAAAATACTGAGATATAATCAAGTCATTGTTCCTCATCCCATTAAAAAATTGGATTATTGTTTGATTTATTATTACGATAATTGATGAATATTACATATATAATATTTAGTGATCCATCGTTAATTTTATTAATGGATTCTCCATCATCCGATTAGATTTATGTAAATATATTTCTATTTCCATTCATGTGTGATGTGAATACACTATCATGTACTGAACGATTTTCTCTTTTTTCCTCATTATAAGAAATTTCAACCAGTAAATTTTTTTGTAGATAAATACTCTTCTTAATATAATTTTCATTTTCATTTTTCTCCATTTAAGTCATTATCATAGTGATAGACTTTTTGGTGTGTTATTTGTATAATCATACAACTCATATATTTTCTAAAGATAATAAACATTGTTATTAAATTCTAGCTTATATTTTGGATGTTATCTCAGTAGGGATCGAGGATATTCTTTTTTCTCAACCTCAATTCAAATAATCCCTTCGATTGGGGGATATATATATTGTATTAACACACATAAGGACTGTGATTTCATGCTCTAGCACCAGAATCATCTATCAAAGTAAAATAATCCCAGTTAATAAATATATTATTTAATATATACCCATTTTTATTCTGTTTAATTTTAAATTTTATGATTATTTATAAATTATTAGTCTATGTAGATTTCTCTTTACCTTTTCTTTTCATGTGAAAATATTATCTCTCTCTTTTTATTCCACTCCTCAAAAATCTCATCAATTTTATAAATAATACATTATGTATTAATATGTGTATTCTTCTACTTAGGTAAAATGATCACCTTCTTCTTCTATTTTTTATAACATCCACAATTTAAACTAAACTATTATGTACCAAAACAATGGTTAATAGTACTATGGGAAATTCCCAAATTTTCATAACAACATTTTCAATATCCTCAACAATTTTGGATAATTTTTGTTGTTGTTTCATGTGATTTATATACTCTACAACATTACCTTTCCTCAGAGAATTTTTTTCTTCCTCAAATCTCAATATAATATTATTTCCTCCCCATTCTAGTAAATGAGATTAAATGTTGTAAACTCTATTATATTATACCTATATTCAAATATTTCATTTTAGTATCTTAAATTAAATGTTAAATCCAATTTTATCATGAACATATCTTTGGTTTTTTTCTCATCAAGATATTTCCTTAATGAATAATTATAATATTTTAAAAAAATATTTTCATAAAAAATATACTTATTTTCCTTTATGAAAACCATAATATCCATCTGTAATTGGAAATAAATTGGTGATTATATATCATCATATTATTATAATATAGTAATTTTTTATTCATCATCAATCAAGGGATCATTAGGGTGATTTGTCTTGGCATGATGGTTGTTTGAACATAATCCTTAGATTCGTTATACTCTCCTTCACATTCATAGTCAAATGAATGTGAATCATGTTTTGATTTAATGTTTTCCTTCGTCATAGAATTGGTCATTATTTTTTAATTTCAATAACTTTCTCCATTTAACTATGTTTACCTTTTATTCCCCATTAAGGATTTTTTTGATTTATTTTCTTCCCAGTCTTCTTATACCTTCTTAGTTAAATTATGTGAAATGTGTTATATCCATAAAAAATTGAAAAAAATGAATTTTTAGATACCCTTATATTTAAATTTTTATCAATTAATTCATTTTGAGAATAATTAATAAACTCCCCTTAATACTTTTTAGTTTCTCGAACAATTGATTCTTCTCCATGATACTTATTTGGCTCGAGCTGTTTTGAACCATTTTTAGAGTTAATAGTTCTCTCTATAGTATACCAGTATTATACCATTATGTTTATCCTTAAACCCACATAGAAATGAATTTTTTTTTGAGTTTCTATATGATCAAATCATCTACGTTTTTATCCTCAAGGGATAAAATCATTGTATCAAATTTAATATAGAGGATTCTACTCAATTACTTCAATATAGTAGAGCCTTAAAAAATATCTAGCTTCAAATAGAGCATGTAATTTTTTTCAAAAATGATGATCCCATACACCATTTAATCCACTCGCACTTATATATCTTCAAATTTAACCATACATATTTGTAACTTTGTATGATTAACATTCTCTTCACCCTCATGGATATCATGATGTTTCCTATAAATCTGGTTCACCATCTTAAATCCCATAAATTATTTCGTATATTTCTTTGAGATAGACTAATGTAATTAATTTTTTTGTAACAAATCATCTTCAATATTATTCTTTTACAAAAAAAAATATTTTCCTTCAATATAAATAATATATAAACCATTTTCAACGGTTTCCAAAATATATAATCCAATATATATATGATAAAATCCATCCACTCCTTCCATATATGGAATCCATTTCCGTGAATAATAGGAACTTATTTTTGGTTTAATTTGTTCTCAGACTCTAATTATCTCATCAGAAAAAAAATATATGAGATAAAAGGAAACATAGGATGGTGGGAAAATTTCATATATCAACTTTAGAAATTCTATGATATCAATTTAAAGTCTCATGATGGATTCTGAAACCATTTATAGTGGCGTTATTCATTAGTTTCAAAAGAAACTGAAATATCAATCCCCAATATTTTCATAACTAGTTAGTGTGGTATATATTGATGTTCATTAGTAGATGAAGATATATGGTGGTTTATTCTATCCGACTTTTTATTTTTAGCCATAACGAGTTGAATTCAACACAACTTGTCAATGTGTATATATGATGTATGGGGTTGACCGTTGAGGAACATAGGGTATTTTCCAACGAGAATGTTTAGTAAATTATATTATGAATCATATTTCTGATTAAATGTCATGTGACACTTTAAATTCAATATACCATAATTACATTAATATATAAATGTCCACAAAAAATCATACTAATCATATGCATAATTTTTTAGGATACTTATGATAAAAATTTATCGGGGTTATGGGATTTGATGGAGTCTAGGGAAATGATGTTTTGAATTCATGTATGTTAAAATTATACTAGTATTACCTCTGAGATTTAAGTATTTCACAACCTCATTGGTCTTCTGAATTATATAAATTTTATTAAAAACTATTTTCACGGACCGATAAATAATATTTAGACCTCTTTAAAATCAAACTTATAGTGACAAAAAATAATATAATAGTTGTGGAGTGACAAATCATAATTATTTCAGATATCACCAAATACATAGTTTTTAGAATGATATATAATTTATTATATTAAATGAAACCAAACATGAAGGATTTTTAAAAGACATATATCAATTTCACAAACTTATAAAAAATAATTCTTTTCGACATTTAATTCCTTGAAATCACTTTCTACTAGATCAAAAATTTGGAATTAGGTTCTAACGGTGAAAATAAAGTCAAAAATATAAAATTACTATTGGTGTTTATTAAAGAATGAAGAATAATAAAATATATCATAAAAATTTATAAACCATCCTCCATCAATGATATCACATCTCCACCATAACTATGAGTTCCCTCCAAGATTATTCACCCACAAAATTGTATGATGAAGGTATTATTACATTTCTTCCAATGTTTAAGTGTGGTGAGTAGGTTTAATCCCATGTCAAAATGAATTTATGGAGGTATATGATATGTGGTTTGAAAAGTTAACTGGGTCCCACGATTAAGGTGTATGGTTTGGTAAATTTTGAACCAACCATTTTATTCAATATATCCCACCATATTTTAGTCAAGTGGATTTAAGGTGACTTGTAATGGTTTTGTTAGCCATAAAGAGACCTTTGGAAATATGATTTTATAAATTTTTGTTTAACATGGTAAATCATTGATCTTGTTTGTTTTTTTACCATGTAAACTATATTGTATCGTAGAATTGTAGATCACATAATTTCTTAGGATGTGGTGAATAGTTTCTATATTCCAGTGGAAATCGTGGAAGGTATAAAATGTTTCTAATTCCGCAATTTCTCATCTAAAACTTATTGTTAATTGAAGATTCATTAATTTATTCATCGAGATCACATTTTCCCTCTAAAAAATATAATGTGGCCATAAGGACATTACCTATGAAGGTATTTACCATTCCCAAGGTGGAAATATTTTTGAAATTTTCATAGATTCTATAGCGACCCTACCTTTACATAATTTACTATTACATCATTATGTTGATAAATAAAATAATTTTATACTCTATTAGGATCCATAGGTTTCATGTCTTGGGAAGACTAGGACCAAACATAACATTTACAACATCAAGAATAAACATTTATTTAATTCCTTCTTCTCTAGCTTCTTATTGACACTTGACCTCTCCTTAGTACATGTAGTCACCTGAGGATATACATCAAAATGGGCTGAGATAAAATACCATTAAGAGGATAGATAAAAAAATATAGCATGGGGTGAGAATAATCATAACATCATCCTTAAAATCATGAAATGAAACATTAATAAAAGACTTAAAATGTGGCAATTCTTAATAATGAAACATTTTGTCTTAGCTGTCATCTACCATACATAGTTGTGAATACTTCTATCATCATGTTCACATATCATTTCAATTTTACTCATGGGATTCATCACATTATTAAATTCATTGGATTGTTTTATAATTCTGAGTGCACCTGTTACATTCAAACATTTATATTGCGCTATATAATTCCAGGTGAAACTGTCATATCATATGATTTACATTATCTTGCACGCCACAATAAAAATATGTAAAATTGAACAAAAAATAACCCATGGAATGAAATTGGTTTCACATAATAAGAATAAATTCATAAAAAATTGGTCCCAAAAATAAATAGGGAGTATCATTCTTTACATAGAACCTTTAACCATGAATGAGGAGTGAAACATTAATCAAGAATTAAAAAAGGGTTTGTTTATTTGATTGCTAGGTTATTTTGGAAAACATTGGATTTTTTCATAAAATATATTATAGAATATGTATATCCAAGATAAGCTAAGATAATTATGAATAAATTATTTTTATGGAGACCCCATACCGAACATGGAGTGAAAGAGGGAGACCCTGAAGAAAGAAAGATGGGTTCATGAATTTCCACTTACCTTGTATCTAAACGCTTTATTCACTTTAATGTTATGTATAACCACATTAGATTGACTAATTAACAATTTTAGAACCGTGGGTACATAAATATGGTTTTTTTTGTTTGATTATGTTTTTATGGGCCTTTGGATGATTTATATATTTTAAATACATTGTTTAGGAATTTTCGTTTTAATGGTTTTCTTGAGTCGTTCACGTGTATTCATAAATGGATGTTCATGTAGAACCTGGAAAAACATCTAGAACAAGTATTTTATTTTATTAATGATATTTCATGATTTTAAATGATCTTATAATTAATTATTTAATATACCATGTGGATGAATCATTAGTGTAAATATAATGATGATCATTTTAGGTTAATTTGGGCAGTTTTTGGATCACAATAAACATATTTTCATTTATCATTTAGAAATATGGACATAAGTTAGTTCCCGAACATTAAATAGGATATAATACATATAACATAATACTCATCATCCATATAAATGGTTTCATGACCAGATCTGAAGGCCATAAAGTAAATTGATAACATGTCGTTCTACAATGTGATAAATTAACACCTTTGGAACAACATTTTTTCTTTATAAAATAAAAATAATGGAAGAAGGGGTTAGATGATATAATCTCACATTAGTATCATAAAATTACAGTATATGTATGATATTTGAGCTACCATACCATTTATATTAATGTAGATTTTGAGAGACTAAAAAAATAACCTTAAATTGAATGTAAATTAAAGGAAAATTGAGAGGGGAATTAACTCTTGAGTTATCCTCTTGAGATCCTCCTCACGTTACCTTGGATTGGTATTTTGATGAAACCAAAAGCTCATGGACATGGGGGAGGGGAAAATTATGGATTTTTCAGTGTTTATAAAAGGCTTGAAGCTTTATAGTTTTGAGGAAATGAGGGTGTGAAGGGTGGTTTTTATAGTGGAGGGGAGAGGGGTTTTCTCAATATTATATTCATTAATTTATAATTTCTCCACAATACAAGGAATAGTGAGTATTATATTACTAAAGAAAGTAATTTTATCTTGTTAATATTAATCATATGTGCTTACATCAGAAAAACATCACCAATGACTCTATAATTAATGAATTTAACTTATTTTCTAATTTATCGTATTTTATTATTCATAAAAAATTAAAGTATTTTTAGAGAATTCCAACAAATTCACCCCACCAATTTTCTTACAAGTATAATAATAATATAAATTCCATTTTTCAAAAATAGTTTTTTATATATGAGTAATTTAATTCTTAAAATATTAATATTTTATTCGAAAAAATAACAATTTTAAAACATTTATTTTCTTATTCCAACATATAGGTACACCATACTTTCAATACAGTCCTATATATATACTATCATAGGTAAGGTTACTATTTATTTTGGTATGTCGTTATTCATAAGGGTAACATTATTATTCATAAAGGTATGTTACTATTCACTATAAATTATGTTTGTTCGATTTGACTCCAAATATCACCTTGAACACAACCATGTATGAAATATTTTTGAAATTCAAAAGACATAAGTGGGGGAAATTATGTTTAATGGTAACATAGTATTTTGTATCATGATATGCCATTTTGATTCCAAATTTGATTATACTATAAGGCATATTTATAAGAAGGGAATTCAATTGATAAAACATTTGGTTGTTACATTCTTTCCCCTTATGAACTTTCACCCTTGAAATTGCATTTTACATAAATAGATGAAGGTAATTGTCCTTCATCGCCTCGTCTAGATCCCATGTTGCTTCTTCAAAATTATGGTCCCCTCACAACAATTTGACATGGTAGGTTTTCTTTTTTCATAGAAGCTTATCACATCTGTCTAGATTCTTCATTGTGTGATCCTTATAAGAGAGAAAATCTTCCACCTGTACCACCTCTGACTTCAGTACATGTGAGGGATCTGGTATATACTTCCTCAGGATGGATACGTGAAAAAAATCATGAACATTAGCCATATTCGGTGTAAGTGAAAGCTGATAGTCCATGACTCTTATGCCGTCACATATCTCAAAGGGGCCAATTTACCTTGGGCTTATCTTTCCTTTCATTCAAAACCGCATGACTCCCTTCCATGGTGATATTCGAAGGGAGACATTATCTCCAAATAAAACTCTAAATCCCTTAGATGGTTGTCAGCGTAGCTATTTTTATGACTCTAAGAAGATTTGATATATTTTTGTATTACTTGATCATTCTCTGTCATCTCTTTCACAATATCAGGTCCATGTATTTTTCTTACTCCAACTTGATCCTAGCAGGTGGGAGTTCTATATCACTTTCCATTCAGAGCATCAAATGGATCCATCTGAGTACTTGAGTGGAAGCTATTGTTGTATAATAACTCAACCAAATGGATATGTTGATCTCATCCCCCTTTTAGTTAAAAAGAGTAGGCTCTTAGAATGTCTTCAAGTTTATGAATAGATCTTTAGGATTGTCTATCAGTTTGGGGGTGATAGGTTGTGCTGAATTTAATTCAATACTCAATGCATGTTGATGAATCCTCTATAATATAGATGTGAACCTTGGATCATGATCCGAGAAAATCGATAGTGGAACACAATTCATTATCACCACTTCTTTCACATATATCATTGCAAGCTATTCAAGAAAGAGATCTTCCTGAATATCAATAAAATGTGTAGTCTTGGTGAGTCAGTCAACCACAATTGATATCACATCAATTCCCTTAGACATCTTTAGGAGACCCATGGAAAAGTCCACATTGATATTATCCCATTTCCACATGGGTATAGGCAATGGCTGCATCATCCCTTTGGACTTGTGTCACTATACGTTAACATTATGACATTCCAAACACCTTGATATATATTATGTAATCTACTTCTTCATGTTGTCCAACTAAAAGTGTTCTTAGAGATCTTTGTACATCATGGTGATACTAGGATGGATATAAAAATTTGAGCTATGTGCATTATCAAATAACTACTTCTTTATCTGGGGTGATGAAGGCATGCAAAGCCACATTCAAAACCAAACCACACCATCATTGTTGATATGTAACTCTTGAAGCATCCCTTTATTTACTACCTACCCCTTCTTTTATAACCCTAGATAATCCCATTGTGCCTCCTTAATATTCTCTTGGATAGATGTTTTCACAATTGTTTGGTCAGTGTAGGATGTATCCCCTACCCTTGTGATTTCCAAATCCACCATTTTCATATCCATGAAGATATGTTCCTTCTCAATCTATAGCACAGAAAGAGTATCAGGCTCTTTTCTACTTAGATCATCAGCTACCTTGTTCGCCTTTCCAGTATGATAGTGAATTGAGAAATTGTAGTCCTTGATTAGCTCTAACCATATCCATTGAATTATGTTGAGCTCCATTTGTGTGAATATATACTTTAATCTATTATGGTCGGTGTATATGTCACACTTCTCACCATAAAGGTAGTGCTGCTAGACTTTCAAGTCAAAATCACAGCTTCCAGCAATAGATCATTTGTCGGGTAGTTCTTCTCATGGATCATCAACTTCCATGATTCTTAGGCTATCACATTATCATTTTTCATGAGTACGCAACTGAAGCCTTTCTTTGACGGATTGTTTTTTATCACAATACTCTCTCCACCTTTTGATAATGTTAGTACAAATGTAGTGATCAACTTGATCATTAGCTCCGTGAAGCTTCCCTTACATTATTATTTCCAGACATACATTACCCCTTTTCATTTTAACATAGCTAGTGGGCTTGAAAATCGTGGGACCTTTCACACAAAACATCTGTAGTACCCAGCTAATCCAAGAAAACTACCGATTTCTGTGACACTTGAGGGTCTGGGCCATTACTCAATTGACTTTATTTTTGAATGGTCTAATGAAATTCCCTCTCTTGTGATCACATTTCCCGAGAATGTGACTTTTTCATCCAAAATTTACACTTACTAAACATTGCGATAAAATTATCCTTTCTTAATGTCTACAACTAAAGTCTTAGATGTCCTTCATGTTCCTCCTTTCTCTTAGAGTATATGAGAATATCATAAATAAACACTACCAAAAAAAATTCAAGTTAATTTATAGAGACTATATTAATCAAATCCATGAAGATTTCAAGGGAATTAATAAGTCTTATTAGAATCACCGGAAACTCATAGTGCCCTTAAATTGTATGGAAGTCAGTCTTCTAAAAATATTCATTCTTCTTCTTTAGCTGATGATATCCTGAATGAAGATCCAACTTTGATAAGTAATGATCTCATTATAACTGATCAAACAGGTCATCATTACTTGGAATATGAAACTTGTTCTTTTTGGTGATCTCATTGAGTTCCAGATAATTGATACACAACTGCATTGTTCCATCCTTCTTCTTCACAAAGACCACTGGCGCACCCCATGGTGATGCACTTGGGTGTATGAACCCTTTGTTAAAATTCTCTTACAACTGATTCTTTAAATCCCCCAGTTTGGTAGGATACATCCTATAGGGACACATTGAAATAGGAATAGCTTAGGGTATGATTTCTATGGAGAAATCTACCTCCAGATATGGGGTAAGTCTGGGTAACTGTTTAAGAAATACAACACCATATTCCCTCAATATTCTAATTTACGCAAGGTTATATCATTCCTCTGATCAACCATTTGGGCAAGGTATGCTTATTCATAGGGTATCAACACCCACTCCATTGAAGGATTTCTCAAAGGAGATTCATGATCTTCTTTGAATTTGTAGAGGAGCATGGGATGGTTTGGAATATGAAAAGATATTTCCTTTTCACAATAGTTTATATGTTCTCTATATAACTTGAGCCAATCCATTAGCATTGTAGTGTCAAATTCCACCAAGGGAAGTATTACAAGATTTTCTGGAAGAATCTTCCGACATATTCCAACATGAGAAGAGTAAAACAGTTGGGTTGCATAGATTGCTCCACTTGGAGTTTTTACAGATATATCTACTTTATGGTTTTGGGGATTTGATTTTATAGTTATAAAAAACTAGAATTATATAAAGAAATGTGTAGAACCAGAATCAAATATGACTTTTTCCATTATTGAGTGAATAGGAAGTGTACCTTGTACTACTTAATTACCATGCTCCACCTCCACAACAATGATGGCATAAGACATGCATTTTTCCATTAGCATCGGTGGATGATGACACTAATTACCCATGATAACTCATGGTTTAGTTCACTAACATTAATAGTTCCCTAGATCTCTACCGTTACAGCATTGAACCCTAGGTGGTTCTCTCCTTTATTTCAGTAAATTATCCTTCCATTTAAATTTTTTTGACACTATAGAGCATGGTGGCCTTCTTTCCCACATTTGAATCATTCCCCATACCATTAAGGTAGTTCCCATTATGAAAGGTCCCACATTTTTTGGAATCTAGGTCTTTGAGTTTTTTTCCCACCATTTTCATTAGATTCTCTATATTAAAACTCCATCAGTCATTTCTTATCACAATAGCCATGTGACCATTATCCAAACTCCATATCCACTTTCAGAGCACATTGAAAAACATCTTCATATCTCCCAATGTCTCAGATTGCAAGAGCCATTTAAAGGTGTGATTTTAATCCACTAATGAATCTTTCAATTTTTATATCATTGTTGTCAAAAAATCCCGATGCATACCTTGAAAACCATATTAAATTTAATTTGTAGGTTTTGGCAGATTGTCCTTATTTTTTCTTGATCTCAATGAATTCTATCTTTATCTTTGTATGAAGAGTTCATGGGAAATACTTATTAAGAAACATGATCTTAAAGTCATCCCATTCTATTGGTTTTCTTTTGTCACTTGGCTTGGTGTTATTAATAAAATCCCACCATGGATCAGCCTCTCTGTCTTGACGATAATGGGATAAAGTCACCTTCTTCTATCTTAGAACAGTGAAGCACAAACAATATTCTCTCCATGGAGTTGTCCCACTGTTCCGCAACTAGTGGATCAGAAGATCCACTTAATATAGGTGGTAGTTGCCGCATAAAACACTCAATAACTAGTTTCTCCCTCTTTGGTGAAGGTTGTTGTATCCCTTTATTATTGTTATTGTTCGTAACCTTGGATATTTGGGTTAGCATAGCCAAGATTTTTTGAACTCAACCTCCGAATGTATTGGATATGTCATTCACCAAATCATTGAATTGGCCCTCACATGAGTTCTTTTCCTATTTTCTCCTGGTTCCCATCATTTTCTAAAATATAAAAGGATATAACAAAACATAAGTCAACAAATCATGAATAAGTTACACATTTTTACAATTTAAACTAAAATTATAACTTATGGTATCCCAATGTAAAGCTTCTCATGTTAATATTGGTATTAAGTCTCATGGTGTAGGTTTTCTCTAGGGTCCACTAATCCTAATTACCAAATTAACTAAACCTTGTCTCTAATAAAAACTATAGAAACCCTGCCTTTTCTTTCTTTACTGTTACATCATTATAAAGATAAACATCATAATAGTATTACACGACAGGGATCTAGAGGTTTAGTGTCATGGGAAAACTAGGACCAAACAAAACATTTACCTCACAAAGCATAAACATTTATATAATTCCTTCTTCTCTAGCAACTTATTGGCACTTGGCCTCTCCATAGTATATGAAGTCACCTAAGGATATACATCAAATAGGGTTGATCTAAAATCCCAGTAGGAGGATAGATAAGAAGAATATATCATGTGGTGATCATAATCATAAAATCATCATCAAAATCATGAGATAAAACATTAATAAAATACTTGAAATGTGGAAATGCATAAAAATGAAAAATCATGTCTTAGTAGTCATCTACAGCACATAATTGTGAAATATTATAACATCATGTTCACATATCATTTAAATTTTACTCATGAGATTCATCACATTACCCAATTAATTGGAGTGTTGTATAATTTAACGAACACCCATCACATTCAAACATTCATATTGTGCTATATAATTATTTGCGCACCCATCACATCATAATATTTACATTATTATGCATGCAACATTAAAAATATGTAAAACTTGAACTTAACATAACCCAATGAAAGAAACTAGTTTCACATAATTAGCATACATTCATAATCTTTTGGACCCCAAAATAAATAGGGATTATCATTCTTGACACAGAATCATTAGCCATTAGTGAGGAGTGAAACAATAATCAATAAGTAAAAAGGGTGTGTTTATTTGAAAGAATAGTTTTTCTAGAAAACCTTGGGTTTTTCATGAAATAAATTAGAGAACATTTATATCCCGGATAAGTTATGATAATTATGAATACATTATTTTCAAAGATAACTAATACCAAACTTTGAGTGAAAGACGGAGAACCCGAAGAAAGAATGTTAGGTTCAATAATTTTATCTTACCTTGTATCTTAATGCTTTCTTCACATTAATGTCCTGTATTACCACATTATATTCGTTAATATTAAATTATAGATCATTTTAAACATTAATATAGTTATTTTTGGTTTCATTATTTTATTTTATATCACTTTGGATGAGTTATAGAGTTTAAAAACATTGTTCGGGATTGATTGTTTTTATGGTTTTCTTGATTGGTTCACTTGTATTCATAAATAGAAGACTGTGTAGATCATGGATAAACATCCCAAACTGATATTTCAGGTTATAACTGATATTAAAGTAGTTAAACTGATCTTATATGGAATTATTTTATATAACATGAGGATGAATCATTAGTTAGTATTTAATGATGATCATTTTAGGTAAGTTTGGGTGGTTTTTGGATCACAACGATCAGGTTTTGATTTATCATTTTGTTATATGTACACAAGTTTGTTCGAGAACATTAAATAGAATTCACTAAATATAAAACAATCTGGTTAAACCATAAAAAAAATTCATGACCTGATCTTAAGGTGGTAATGTAAATTGAAAACATGTCATTCTTGAAGGTGATGAATTAACACCTTTGGAACATCTTTTTACTTTCTAAAATTAAAATAATATAAGATGGGAGATGGCTGATATAATAACCAATTAGAATATTAAAATTCCATTATTTGTATGATAATTTATTTCCCATACCATGTGGGTGACGATCGGTGGGTAGAGAATAATAAAATAAATTGAAATTCAAAAGAAATTAAAGGAAAATAAATAAGGGAATTACCTCTTCAGTTATCCTCTTGAGATCCTCCTCAAGGAACCTTGGATTGGTATTTTGATGCAACCAAAATATCTAGACAAGGGGGTCTAGAGAAGATGTTTGGGAATATTTTAGACAGGTCTTGATGTTTTAGAGGTTGGAGGAAATGAGGCTGTGAATAGTGGTGTTTATAGTGGAGGGCACATGGGTTCTCTAAATATTATAGTCATTAATTTTTTATTTCTACAAAAGACAAGGAATATTGAGTATATCATGAATAAATAAAGTAATTATATCATGTGAATCTGAACTATTTTTGATTATATCAGCAGAACATCACCTATGACTATATAATTCATTAATTTAACTTATTTTGTAATTTATCATATTTCACTATTCATCAAAAATTAAAGTATTTCAGAAAAATCTCAAAAAATCACCCCAACCATTTTTTGATATGTAAAATCCAAAAATGATGTCCATTTTTCAAGAATAATTTAATAAATATTAGTAACTTAATTCTTAAATTAAATAATATTGTATTTGAAAAATAAAAATTTTAAAACATTTATTATCTTATTCCAAGATATAGGTACATCATACTTTCATTAAAATCCTATATATATATATATACTATCATAGGTAAGGTTACTATTCATTAGGGTGTTTCACTATTCATAAGGGTAGCATTACTATTCTTAAGGGTATATTACTTTCTCTAAAAATTAGGTTTGTTCTATTAGACTCCAAAAATCACAGCGAACACAACTGTGTATGACATATTTTTGAAATTCTAAACACAAAAGTGGGGAAAATTATGTTTAATGGTCACATATTATATAGTATCATGATGTGTATTTACGATTCCCAATGGGATTATATTATAATGCATAATTATAAGTAAGGAATTCAATTGATAAAAATTTGGGTCATTACAGAGTTTACAGTGAATCAAACTTCCCCACACATGATTGATTATTTATCCTCAAGAAATATCCTGTAAAATAATTCCAAATGTGAAATTAATGATTTAAATATAAATATCATAGATTATCAAATCAAATTTTCACATGTTCGAAAATAATGTTTATTAAAGATCCTACATAAACACTTCAAGAAATAAATATCCTCACAGAAAACAAGAAATGTCTACTAATGTCTCATTTTTTTATTATCATAAATAAAACATAATTTTTTAAAATAAAAATTTTTTATTCATCATATAGGAGGTAGTCCTGACATACATTTCAAATTCATCAAACAATTACGTTGGATGATCATTATTTTTTCGGCACCAAATAGTGGGAAATTAATTTAATAGGTCACAATAACTCATTGACTTACTACATTGAATAAAATAGGGTCATAGATATTTTGGGTGTTTTTTCTATCCCAATTTTTTTATGGTTTCATATAATACCAATATATTTTTATACCCATGTTTCATAAATAACATTCCTTGAAGAATTTTAAATAATATTCAAATATCATAAATTTAATGTCATGCAATTAACACATGTGCAATATCAACACTATTAAATTATTGATTCCCCGTAATATACTTTTATATGTACATTTAAATGGATTTCATAATTTAAGTGACTACATCAAAAAATATATTTTTAAAAGAAATTTTTTAAGATTATTTTTTCAATGAATATAAATTAAATATACATAACCTAACTCACTAAAAAGAATATATTTTTAACACAATATGAAAATTTTCAAAATTTCCACGTAAAGAGAGATTCATATAAAAATATTTATTTTTTATATTTATTCGATCACTTAATAAGACATTTTGGAAATCATATAATCAGTTAAGATGCTAAGAAAATACCAAATGGGGTGAATAAAATTAGGGTTCCCACCCCAAAACTATAGAGTAACCACGACCCCATTAATTTTATTATAGTGGAAAATTATTATTAGTAAAAGTGGATTCAAGTAGAAAGAACATATAAAGAAGAAATTTATGAATAAGAATGACAAAAAGGTCTCCTATAAAATTATAGTTGGTATAATTGTGGATGAATATATATGGGACATGACTGAATAGTAGAGTGTTATCTAAAAACATTGTAAGTCAATCAAAATTCTAGAACATTGAATAAAGAAAAAGTGAATCAATTTTACAATCACAATATCAGGGGTTAAATAAGAAAAATAAAAAATAAAAATTAGGATGCCCTCAAAAATAAAGATAGTACCAAAATTAAGAATGAGGATTTGAGTTTCTGGTTTTCATGTAAAGGGAATGGTGGTGTAGAAAATATTTGGTGAAACTGGAATGGAGAAGTAACCTTTAGAATTTTATAAGGTAATTAAAGTGAGATTACCCTTTGAGGGGGGGTTGTGTGGATCGGAGAATACAATGAAAATATGATTTAAAACACTCAATTCATTAAATTTCTCACATTACATATATTTTATTCACATATCAACCTTGAGGGTAACTTTTTATGATCATTAGTTAGATATTATTTAGATTTATTAATCTCTTTTTGTGTACATGAAAAAATTAAATTTGAATTTGAGTATTTACAATGATCATCCTCACTAGGCTATATCTAATTAGAATGCATCAATTTTCATCCTTGAAATAAAATCCAATATGATGAAAACTTACTTCATATGATCAATCTAGGTCACACATATGCCTAGTCTCACTAAATTACAAGATTTAGGGACAACTCACTACTTCAAATGGGTAACTCCCTAAAACCTTCCTTCTTTGGATCACTTCTTGTCGAAAGAATCAGCTTCTTCATAGTTTTTTACTCACTGATCCCGAAATAAACTAGACACACAGTCTATAAATATGTAAGTCCCTTCTACAAAAACATTTATTGAATCAAAAAACTAATGTAGTTATTCTGGGATTCTATATCCCCTATGAGAAAATACCTTGATGAAATAATTTTTTTATGTCATACTGGTTATCGAGAAGCCTACACCTTAATGTAAACTAAGAAATAACATTATATAACAATGACATGATCTTCATGGGATTCCAATTTTCTATGATTATATCCTCCCAGTAGATCACATACTTCTTCTTCCCATGAACATTCAATCATCAACATGATCATGGTTTATATATCCCTGTGACTATTTTTTGAAATATAGGTTATGCACAATGAATAATAATCAGAAAAGTTTCTTTTGATTTATCTCCCAATCAAATAAATATAATTTTGTTTCTCTCCTAGATATATAGATTTGGTGGGATCAATTAAGGTTTATCGAAATAGCCCACCTCTTCAACATTATTCCTCTATTATTTCTCTAAATAACTGCTGAGAACTAAATTAGAACACCTATCTATGGAGTATTCTGATAGACTACAACATAAAACATACCGTAAAAAATATTCTTTATCATGGTCTTATTTACCACAATTTAGCCTTCAATTCCATAAGATTCATATGGCATAGAAAATGATACAATGGAATGGATATATGTGATCTCCATTTCTATTGTGTAGTAACTCCACCATAAATATTTATCATTTTGAGACATCTTGAAACGTACTATGATTAAAAAATATTGGTTGTAACTCAAAACATAAAAAATGGTTCCCCCATTTATAATAATATTATTGGACACTGAGAATCGTAGATCTTATCCAGCCTTTTGAATCAGGTACACAACCTCACAAGCATGTTAAAATATCATCCCATTCTTGTTTATACGCATTAATATGGAGTTTCATGTCTCTAAAACATAATAAAAAAACCAAAAAAATAATTTATAACAAAGTACATTGTTGATTACTCTTTTTTGGTGTAGTAGTTTCTTCCTTAGTTTGTTATAGTTCAATGAAATCCATTATGAAAAAAAAATCAGCCAATATGTGTAATATAATCTCATGTGGTGTGTTGATTATTCTATGGTGAGGAACCAAAACAATTATCATAAACCCTAAAAATTTAATATCAAATTGTTGTGAAATCTTATAAATATGAAATATCTAACTGTGTATCAATTTTGACGGCTCTTCTGAATTAAAACCTTACACAGTGTTGGTTGAAGACGTTCTTAGAAAAATATAAGATATAATATTCCTTGAAATTCATTCCTTTTTATTATTTGAACCATCTATGACATAGTGAAATGTTGAGACATGGGAATATTTCCATAAATAGAATTATTCTAAGGCACTCCTTCATATTGAATAGCATAAAATTGCATTGATAATCTCATATGAATAGAGGATAGAGGTGATCATATAGATAATGATGGATCATTGGGTCAATGGTGATTGGTTGGTTGCATTATATCTATAAAAATTTTAAACATGAAAATATTATCCCTTGAATGTACATCCCACATTAGTTTGTGCCTTGGATGATATTCTCAAAAAATGTAAAATGATCAATCATATTTCTTGAGGTAACAAATGATTCAACACTTTTAACACCTTTACAGAACTCCCTCATAGGCCATACCTCATAAGTGTGGTCCCTCAGAAACACTTACGGAAATATTCTCCTTTTATCATCCTGTATGAACATAATGAAAGAACTATTCCCCCACTCTCTCACCTAATTCCCATCACTATCCAGGTTGTCCCTATTTTATGTGGCTGACACATTTCGTCCCACATGTGGTGAATGGGGTCATTTCTTGGATATGGTATGGGGATTTTTTATTTAATGTGTCACTCAAATTTGTACATAGTAAATAATATTTATTTAATACAAACTCAAATACAATTTCCAAGATAAATCATACTAAAAATTATAATAAAATTTAACATTTTTTCAAGGCCATCAATCATCATCATTCAAATAGGAAATATTTATATGAAATCGTCAACATATTATTTTTCTGGGAACAAGATATTTAAGATCAACCAATCTCTCGTGAAACACATTGATCACCTCCATCATGTGATGTTAATAATGGTCAATTAAACACGTGTTTTATAAAAAACCATTCCACACTCTTATGTGTTCCAAAGTATTCCCATTTTATGCTTTTAACAATATTCCTTTGGAAATATCACCTGGAGATCAAGTGAACTAAAGGAAATAAACCACTTTCCCATAGTTGCGATAAAATACAAGGTGCTACTCCATGTTAATCTAATTGCACTATAATTTTGAATTCCATAAGAAGAAAACCACTGATTCAAGAAATTTCCCCTATAAACATTACATAACCCCTATAATTTTGTAATCATTATCCCCTAACTATATGGTAAGTAACCAAAAAACATTTGACTCCCCCTTTAGGGATTTATTATCCCCCCATTTCAAACAAACATTAAACCATATATTGATCATCAAAATTATCTGAAACCATATGTTACATAGTCCAATATCATTTATTACTATATTTATTAACAATATATTCATTGATTTAATATACCACTTAGAACAGTCAATATCTTATAAATAATCTTATCATACTAAGAAATATATCGGTTTAGGAAACAATAGTTTTTATAGACAACCAGAAGGATTTCCATGTTTTTCATGAAAATTTGGAAAAAAAATATTTGATTTTATATTAAATATATAAAACCTATGAACCCAATTTATTTATATACAAATGTTAGAACATAAAAATTCATTAGTTTTCATAAATGTACCACATGTTGAAGTAATTGATACAACTTGATACAAATATGATACCACTTATTTCAAATGTGGTTTAATAGCATAATTTAAACTACATGTCTTTTATATATGCATTGGATTGAATAAAAAAATTCTATAATTATTAATAGAATTCGATTATAAACACAACATACATTCAGTATTTGTCTCTTGAAAAGGAATTTTGATTCCACGTGTCATATTTCAACAATGGGTGTAGCACTATATTGGGAAGAAACATATTTGAAAAGGTTTTGGAATAATGTTTAATTATGGGGTCATATATGAAACTACAAACCAATTATTGGAAAAAATATAAGTAAATAAAATTTATTTTTTAACCTACAAATGTATCCCATTAAATATTCTTCCTTTTTTAGGCCTCATAACATAAAACATACAACAGCTTAGTTGAGATCCAACTATGACTTCATTCAATGAAAAATAATCGATATACATGTGTCTTGAATCTTAAATTATATTGAAGTAATCAAATAAAAATTTATGTTTTGGATCTACAATTAAATTACAATGTTCATCAGGCTACAGCTACTAGGGATTTTATTAATATAACATCAATGTTCCTTTCCAGCAAAATTACGCATATTTGTTTTCCACAAACTCACAGCATTGATCACATTTCCACTCAATTATGAACATTTCCACTCATAGTGCTCCATGATTCATGGTTCGAACTAAATTAAACAATGAAAGATTTCTAACTTGGCCTAAATTTTTCCAATGCTTATTTAATATTGTCCATCATGTTCTTATAATTCATTATTTTTATTTGAATTTTAATAATAATTTTATTGAAGAATACATTTCTCTGATTAAACATTCTATTATCATAAACCATTTCTACCATCTGTCCATAGATCTCATCCTTATATTCCTTTAGATTATGAAATGATTCTTATTTTTGACTCATAATTTTTTAATCATCATTTAGTTATTCATCTTTTATGGATATCATCATTAACTATACATCTTGAGAATAATTTTTCCTCAAGGATCAGTCAAGATTAAACAATAATTTTTTTGGACTCTTGGGTTTTCTACCACATTAAGTATCACATGAATTAATAAATTATAAATATTTTTGACCTCCTTCAAAAACATATTTAAAATTTGTGATTATAGATCAAAACTATCTAATTTGTGGACAAAATCCATTATTTTTCATTCTTGGTATCTCCTCATCCTCATAAGTTCTAGCATCACTTGAAAAATCATGTTCCTTATTCATTCCTATAACATCATTGTATGGAGATTAAAAGTATGTGTCATTCATTCCCTACTTTTTTAATTTTTACACTCATAAACTGAATATCAATTTCAATATAAATAGTTCCATTTAAATGGATTCCAGTTTATTTTGTCCTACACATTTTATATCTTACTTTTTCATTGTCACTTCATTAAATATGTCCAAATTGAAACATCGACATCAATAATCAAAAGATAAATATTTTTGTAAAAATTTAAAAAATGAATCATATAACACCCCAAGCCCAGTTACCCAGAATAGGTGAATTATTACATAACATTGGCGTGATACAAGGAATCATGTCTTGAAAGGCTGATCAGTTTTGTAGCCTTGGAATTACTATATACATACATAAGTTTTAAATTACATCATGAAACAAAAAAACAACATTGTGTCCCCTTTTGAACACTCTTATATTTCTTATCCCATTCCTACAACTTAATCGTAATATACTTATTTGCATCATGGGAAAAATAATACATACGAAAGGGGTGAGGAAAGATGATCAGTAAAGATAACAATATAGAGAAAACATTCATAAATAGGAATAAAAATTTAAGGAAATGTATAAGACTATAACACAATCCTTCTGAACATAAACTTCAGCATAATATGGAAAAGATAAATAAAATAATGCCATTTACTTATTCACAAGGATATTCTACTAGTAAAATAATCACATGTAATATCAATAGTCCAATTCATTGTGATGGAATGCATAATGATAGACATCATAACCAAAAAGTCAAAGCCTCGTGCCAAGACTACAAATAAGATTTTGTCAAGGCCTTCTGCCAAGAAACTAGTTTGTCTCATGAGACCTACCGATGCATCGAGGAGATATAGAAGGCTCCACCCATCACCTATTAAGTACAATTCATTCCTTATATGAAATGTATTAAACATAAAATAAACATTTTTATTAATACTAGCATATGAAATGTCAATAATTTATCCATAAACCATGAATGGTATAAAAATAACACATCCACAGTCAATCATATCACAAATCCTTTAATACATTGTGAAATATTTGTATAATAATAAATCAACCTTTATGAAGAATAATATCCTGTAAAGGATTTTTACATAGTTAAAAATGATCAGTAAAAATATTTGACAAAAATATCTTGTTTTCATGGAAACATTTAAAAGTCTTACTATTTATCAAGAATATGTTTAAAATAGACTTTTGAATCAATGTTTCCCATTAAACATTTAAAATTTTAAAAGGAATTTCAAATTTAAAATATTAATGTTAATATAAAACCGTAATACTATTTTTAAAACATGGAAATTAATGAGAAGTATTTAGAAGAATAAATTTTTAAAACATTTAAAAATGATATTTTTGTTAGAGTTCTTAACCAAATGAGAGACAATTGATTACAAATAATTGAGGTAATACGAACATTATAATATCATGATAATAAAGGGATTCATGATATACTATGTCAATGTATAGTGTATACACCAAATAAAAGTGAACTGGTGCACAACAACAAAGTAGTCTCAATGGAATGTAAGTTGTGATGAATTCCTTTATAATGACATTATCATTAGGTTAATGATAAATCAAGGACATAATTATGTGTGAAAAAAATAAATACACTCACTATTATTGGATATTAAGTGTAAATAAATCATAGGACATTCAGAAATATTCTTTTAAAAACAACACCAATGACTTGGATGTTTAACTCAATGAATAGTAATCGTATTAAAATTACTATTATCAAGTTTATATAGATGACTTGAGAATTTAAAAATAGAGTTATTATGTGTATGAAAAGTATATCCACACAAAGGGGAGTGGGAATTACAACATTAGTAAATAAATAGTGATTTTACACATAATCATTGATTAAAGTAATCAATAAATATTGAGTAAAACCGAATGAGTGGAAATTGAAATTTAAAATTACCTTAATGATTGGTAACATATGAAACATACACCCCATGAAAGAAGGATCATCCAATGATGATGAAAATACCCATAAATTAAATTATATTACACAAACAATACAATCATGGGCATTACATACACCACACAAAAGGTAATTGTTGCTAATATATCATGAATCTCACGAAAAAAAGTGAGACGAAAACCCCTTACCATGTTGTAATCAATCGAGTCATATGAACAAAATTTAATAACCACAAAATTAATCCCAGAATACAATGAATATAAATAGAATAATGATAACATATATCAAATGTCAGTTCACATTACAGCACATGTAATAAACAAGTGGCGAACAATTGAAATTTCACGGAATTGATTGTTAGATAAGAAATCCCTTAGCTTCTATATTTCCTTATTATAGGACAGGTTTACCACTTTTATAATGGTTAAATAATTTTTATTCAATTATAAATGAAACAAGTACCTAAATATGTTATCATGTATGATCTTCTAATATTTCTCTATTAATGAAATTTCATTAATATCATTGTTTCAGTTGTTAACATATTCATTTTCATTTATATGTTTTTCATTGTAAGTCATGTTTGTTATGTATATGCTGTATTTTATTCGTATCTATAATTAAATTATGTTTTTAAACATTATTTTTAATCATAAAATGAAAATTATTCATGAATGATTACAATTGGGAATGAATCTCATCGAATTCATGGAGACGGTAAATCGTACGTATGCACGAGCAACAATAACATTCTTTTGACTATGAAATATTATATAATTGGTTGGTATATCATATATAGAGAATCAATAAAATGTTATATTTATTATTTAAATCAGTTATACTAATTATTATACTCATCCAAATATTGATGTTTTTGAATAGCGAACTACACAACAACGTGGAGATGGTAAGCCGTACGTATGCACGTATGGTGACTTTATCATTTATAGGATGAGTAGAATAACGAATATGGTTGTACCATATTTATAATAACATCACAGTGGGTAGGAGGTACTGGAGTTATTTTTTCGGTTTGGAAACAACCAAGAAAAAGGATGTGGAAGAATAAAAGAACTTGAAAGATGGTGGTGAAATTATTTCCTCTTCTTCGGGTGTTTCTTTTTGAGTTGATAAAAAGGGCTAATTAAGTAAGATTTATGATAAAAGTAATGAATCTAGGTTGATGTGAGTGATGTTGGGAGGATATTTGGGCATGGATTGGCCAGGACAGATGTCTTTGGTGGTGTGATATTTAGAGAAAGGGAAGTGCCTATTCATTAGAGGGGTGAGGGTCACCCTAGGAGAAGATAGAAATATTTTTTATAAGGTAGGTATGGGTCGAAAAACTCTCAAAAAATAGGTTTTAGATAGGTTTGGGTGACCATATAAACCATATATTTTATATTTAACTCTTAGTTAAATAGTTTTACTCTTACCATGAATTATTCTATTATTATAATAATTGGTTTATAAACATACAAGAAAACGTAAAGAAAACTTAAAGTGGTTAATTAATCATATACCTATAATTATATAAGTTCTTCGTAAGATAATTATATTTTTAGTAATATTATATAATTTAGTAATATAATATTTGTTTTCAAAACTCATTTATATCAAATTTGACATTAATTTGTATTCGGTTTTTCTGAAAGTTTTCACAACTTGATTACTTCTAAAAAATACAATGAATCAACCCTATAATGTCATATTCACCTAGAAAAATCTTTAATGTCATAAAAACATTGAAATTATATTTATTTTAAAATTTATAATACCATTTATTTGATTCTTTCATTAATAATGTAGTTACTGGATGACCATTGTGTCATAAATAAATTTTAATATTTAGTGCCTAAAAAATATAACTAAAACAAAATTATTTATTAAATAATTTTATCTTTATAAAGAGTATTCATAGTATAAAAGTTAACTTACATAACCCCATTTCAAAAATATTTTACTAAAAGATATATGTTTATGTCATTTTTGTCTTTACTTTAAATTAATTAATTTAATGTGTCAGTATCACTCTCAAGTGGCTCCATGGGGTCCCAAAATCGCACCAAGGATTCCAATGGATGGAAATGTACAATAAAATAGGAGTTGGACACATGTTAGGGTAATTTAATAGTATTATAATATTATTATCTACCCTTATATACCAGATTTACCCTTTAACCATGGTAAATAAAATATTGACCGAAGTAATTATTCATAATGTCTAAAAAGAAAAGTTTCTTATTAACAAAATATGAACCTTCTTATTCAAAATATAGAATAAATTTTTCCAAATTCAAAACACATAATTTGTAGAAATTATTTTAAAATTAATTCTTATTGTTAAATCAAAAAACATGTTTTAAAAAAAATAATAACTGTCAAAATATTGACACTTGTTTATGTCGAGTTTAAATGTGAAATTAAATACAACAACCCAAATTATATGAAATGATAAAAATATAATCTAATGATACTTTAAAACCACTCAAATGTTAAATTTAACACTATAAATAATTTTTATTAAAAAACTTGTTTTTAATTAAAATTTAGTATTTTTCACTATTCATTAAAAATTGAAATTTTCAGAGAAGTACTAAAAATTTGTCCAAACTTAATTTTAATGGATCAATTATAAAGAATAATTTAATTTTATTTAATTGAATGTATAAAAGTTTCAAATATTTTATTTAAAAATGGTTCTCTCTTAAAAGGCGGTAAAATTGCATTTTTTTAAAAATACATTTTTTTCCGAAAAAATGAATTTGTTCTTATATTATGTCAAATAAATAAATAATATGGATGTTAAAATTATATAGAGTATTTAAATTTCTAAATTCAGTTAATACTATTCATAACCGCTTTTTGAACGACTAGTTTGGTAAGTTGTGGTGCGCTCGATCTCGATGTTGTGTACTGCACAAGCTATAGAATTACTTTATAGACAATAACATACAATAATATCATGGGGTCTTACATTGTTCCCCCTTTTGGAAATTTCATCCTCTCAATTTTAAAATTAGGCTTGGGAAATTAATTTAATGTCCCATGTCAAAAAAAGAGTCAATAAAACAATCACTTTAAAAGAAAGAAAGATAAGTACAAAGATCACCCGAGATAACCCATACTCGGATTCCATGTAATAAAACATTGATATAGAAGATAAAATATGTGTTAAGTTCTGATGAATAGTTATTGATAAAATGATCAAAATAAATTTAACAACAAAAAAACCACAAACTTGTGATGGGATAAACAGTCCTTAGTTTCCCAGTAGGAAAAGTTAATAGAAAATTTTTTTTGTTCTACGTTCCATTTCATAATGTTGAGGAATTTAGTTTTTAAATTTACTAAGAAAATAAAGATATATACTTAATTTTTATGTATACTTTCCTCCATTAAAAAATTTCTATTACTAACTCATATTTTTTTTCAAACAATGAGTATTCATAATGACTTGGTCACACCTGATGTGCTATAATCAACTTCTAGAGAATCAAAAGATCCAAAAAGGATAAACTATATATTTACCATGTATTTAGAGATTAACCAAAACAAAAAGAGTTAGTACAAGATCAGATGATCCCCAAATAGTATAATTCTTTAGAGAAAGAAATATGAATCTTAATTTCTAAAATTAATCCAATAAAACCCAAAGTTCAATAAATACAATTCAATAAACAATTTTCCTTAAAATCCATCAATATAATCCAAAATAATATTGAAACCCAAGTCTTAGAGGAATTTGATTACCTAGTCTTCCTCGTTAAATTGTATCTCCAAATAACATTGATAAAAATCAACCACTACTCTTCAAATGAAATCCCATTGTATTCTTTTTTCCTTAGGCATATACTATTCCCAATAGAGCGAACATCTTCCAAAATAACATTTATCACTTAATCACCAAATAATTTTCCTATACTAAAGATATCCATTTGGGAAGACATAATATCCCAAATCAACTTATTATTGATCAAATTAATCATTTAATTAAAAAGAATTAGATACACTAACCAGGCACTTCACGTATTCCAATGGTGGGCGATAAATCCCAATAAAACTCTTGTTGTGGGTTCGATTCCCACATCTTTGTTTGATGTGATGGGTTATCGCACAGTCTGTGTGTTGTCATTTTTCAAAAACTATATTTTATAAATTTCCCAAAATGAGATAAATTCTTCAAAATAACCATAACATAATATCACCAAAAATGTTATCTCATACCTCACATTTTCATCCACAAATTTAATAACTTGAAATTACTTCAAATTCAAGGATCATATAAACCAAAATAGTTATTTGTAACTATATCAATAATAGAAAATATAATTCTTCCTAAAATAGAATTTTCACGTAACATACTACAGGTTTACACATATAAGAGAAAAGTCTTCCAAAGTAATACCATCAATAGAGAGAACAAAAACTTTTAAACATTTCACCATCCATTTATTTGAACATAGGTTCTTCCATGAACAAGAGGTTATCCTATAGAATAGGTCATTCACTTGGGTAATTCCCAGGTTCCCTACATTTACTACAAATTACTATAAATGGATTCTTATGTTCATTTGTTTTCTTCCATAGTACTCTTCATTATTCCCCAGCAATTCTTTAAATTATGTCCTTATTTCCCACACATAAATCCTTTCTTTGTTCCATTGAGACACTTTCCAGGGTGTCTCCTTCCAAATTTCTTGCATGATGGAAATTGAGATTTCTTTTCTCCATGGTCTTCCCTAATGAATCTCTTATCATTCACTGCCTTTCTCTTATTTTTTGAGTCTGGGAGTTGGTTAATATAAATGTTGTTGATCATATATTTGGAAAACTGATTTGGCATGAACACGATATATTTTATACCTATCAACATTCCATTTTGTTGCTCATTTCCACCATTGTTCCCACATTGTACATCGGGTTCAATGTTATTATGACTTCCTTGTAATCCACCCATTTACTAACATAAGAAATCATAGTGTGAGTCATAAAATCATTTAGAGAATATCATAACACATTATTTTCAATCAGAAACACATTAGGATTAACCAAGGATATTTATTATCATCTTATATGAAAATCCTTCAAAACAGTTTGTAAAAAATATATTAATTATTCTAAGCATATTCACCGGGAGTGTCGTAATCAAGAGTGCAGCATGGCCCATTGTCGTGTACTAGAATACCCCGGGTCAAGACCGAAACGCCTTCTTAGAGTTTTAACTCCTACATAAATTTGTGCAAGAGCTGCGTCTACCTTCTCATATCCAAATGAGGATGTATTTCTTGTAAAACCCATATAATATTTACATTAACAAATTTTTTGAATGTTCTTCTACACTAATCCTCAATGTCTATCTTAAGGTATTGTTTTCTAATACGAGTTTTTTATAAATCTAGCTTCTAAGGATTGTACTAATCTTCCTCTGATACCAACTATAATGCCCCGACCCTAGTTACCTAGAATCAATTCATTATAACATAACATTGGAATGATATAAGGAATCATGATCTGATAGACCGATCAGTTTAGTATCCTTGGAAGTACTAGATACATACATAAGTTTTACATTACACCATGAAACAAAAAAAAAACATTGTGTCCCCTTTCAACACTCTTATATCCCTTAGCCTATTCCAACAGGTTAATCTTAATATACTTATTTTCATCTTGGGAAAATAAAATATATGAATAGGGTGATCTCAGATGCTCAGTAAGGATAAAAATATATCATAAACTGTCATAAATAAGAATAAACATTTAGGTAAATGTATAAGACTAGAACATAAGAATTTTAAACTTAAACTTCAATATAATATGGAAATGATAAGTAAAATAATGCAATTTACTTATTCACATGGATATCATAGTAGTTGAATAATCACATGTCATATCAATAGTCAATTTCATAATGATGGAATGCATAATGTCGGACCTCATAACCACATAGTCAAGGCCACATCCAAATACTACAAATAATATTGTGTCATGTCCTTGCCCCAAGACACTAGTTTGTCTCATGAGACCTATCAATGCATCGAGGAGCTATAGTGGACTCCAACCATCACTTACTAAGTAAAATGTATTCCCCATATTAAACAGTTTAAACATTATATAAGCATTATTATTAAAACTATAATACGAAATGTCAATACATTATCCATAAACCATGAATGATATAAAAATAACACATCCATAATCAAACATATCACAAAACCATAAATAATGTATGAAAGATTTTTATCATAATAAATCAATCCCGATCAAGAATAATACCCCGTAAAGGATGTTGACATATTTAAAAATGATCAGTAAAAATCATTGAGAGAAATATCCATTTTTCATGAAAACATTTAAAAGTTTCACAATTTATCAAGAAGCTGTTTAAAATAGATTTTTGAATCAAAGTGTCCCATAAAAATTTCTATCTTTTAAAAATAATTTCAATTTTAATACTTGAATGTTCATATAAAAATGTAAAACCATTTTTAAAACATTGACATTAATGAGAAATATTTAGAAGAATAAATTTTAAGATCATTTAAAATGAAATTCTAGTTAGAGTTCCTATACAAATGAGAGACGCTTGAATACAAGTAATTGAGGTAATATGAACTATATAATATCATGAGAATAAAGGGATTAATGATATACTATTTTTAAGTATAGTATATACATCATATAAAAGTGAATTGGATCATAACAACAATGGAGTCTCAATGAAATGTTAGTTGAGATGAATTCCATTATAAAAACATTCTCTTTAGGTTAAGGATAAATCTTTTACATAATTATGTGTGAAAAAGATAAATATCTCAATATTAATGGATATTTAGTTTAAATCAATCAGAGGACATTCACATATATTCTTGTAAAAACAACACCAATGACTTGGATGTTTAACTCAATGAATATAAATTGAGAAAAAATTACCCTAATCATGTTTATATCGATGAATTTAGATTTTATCAATAGATTGATTATGTGTATCAAAAGTATATCCATCCAAAGGATAGTGGGTATTACTACATAAGACAATAAATATTGATCTCACATGTAATCTGGGAGTAATGTAATCAATTAAGTTTTCATGAAACCGAATGAGTGAAAATTGAAATTTGAAATTACCTTAATGATTTGGAAACATACAAAACATACACCCCAAGAAAGGAGGATCATCCAATTATGATGTAAATACCCATAAATTAAAGTATATTTCTCCAAAAATACAATAATGGGTAGTACATACACCACACAAAATATAATAGTGGAAAATATAGCATGAATCTCACGGGAATAAAAGTGAGATGAAAACCACTTACCACATTGTAATCAATCGAGTCATATGACCAAAAGTTAATAACCATAAAATTAATCACAAAATACAATGAATATAATTATAATCATGATAATATATATCAAATGTCTGTACACAATACACCACATGCAATAAATAAGTGGCGAACAGTGAAAATCTCACAGAATTGAAAGTGTGATAACAAATCCATTACCTTATACATTTCCTTAGTATAGGGTAGGTTATAATGCATTATAATGGTGAAATAATTGTTATTAAATTATTAAAGAACCAAATACATAAATATGATATTATATATTATCTTCTAATCTTTCTTTGATAATGATATTTCATTAGTATCATTGTTTTTCTTCTTAATAAATTCATTTTACGTTATATGTTTTATTATGTAAGTCATGTTAGTCAGTTATAGGATTTATTGGATTCAGATAAAGAATTATATTAAGTTTTTAAACATTATTTTCAATCATTAAATGAAAATTATTCTTGAATGATTATGATGGGGAATGAATCTCATCGCGTTCGTGGAGATGTAAGTCGTAGGTATGCACGAGCAACAATATAGTTATTTTGATGTTGAAATAATATATAATTGGATGGTATATCATATATATAATCAATAAATGTTATATTTATTATTTAAATTTGTTATACTAATTATTATACTCATCCAAATAATTAGTTTTTTGAATAACAAACAACACCACGACATGGAGACGGTAAGTCTTACGTACGCACATATGGTGAATTTTTCATTAATAGGATTGGTAGAATAAAGAATATTGTTGTACAATATTTATAAAAACATCATATGTTTTCGGAGGTATTGAAGTTATTATTTTGTAATGAAATCAACAAACAAAAGAGGAAGTGGAAAAAAGAAAATAACTTGAAAGAGGGTGGTGAAATTATTACCTCTTCTTCATTTGTTTCTTTTTGATTTGATCAAAAGGGCTCCATAAGTTGGATTTATAATCAAATTAAGGACTATAGGTAAGTTTTAGGGATGTTGGTAGGATATTTGGGCCGGGGTTGGCAGATCCAAATGGATTTGGAGGTGTGATTTTGAGAGAAGGGGGAGTTCCCTTTTATAAGAGGGGTGATGGTCACCATATGAAAAGATTGAAATATAATTTTATAATAAAACCATTTTCGGTTTCTAATGGCTAAAAATTATTTTATTTCGAGGCTAAGGAGTTTATGGGTCGAAAACCACTCAACCAGTTGGTTTTAGATAGGTTTGTGTCACAATAATAACCTTGTCTTTTTTATTTAACTCTCAGTTAAATTGTTTAACTTTTACCATATATTCTTGTATTATTATAATAATTGGTTATTAAACATAACATAAAATGCCAAGAGAACATAAAGTGGTACATAAATGATATACATATCATTAAATATTTTATTTGGAAGACCCTTATATTTTTTGGACTATTATATAATTTAAAAATATAATATTTTTTTAAAAACTCATTTATGTTAATTTTGACACTATTTAGCATTTGGTTTTTCTAAAAGTGATTAAAAATTGATTACTTCGAAAAAAATTATTTGAATGGACTCTAACATTTCATATTCAGTTATATATTTCTTGTATTTCTATAAAACTGTTAAATTATATTTATTGTAGTTTTTATAATACCATTTATTTGATTCTTTCATTAGTAATGGAATAACTGCATCACCTTTGTGTCAAAAATAAATTTAATAATTTAATGCTAAAAATTTATAAAAAAAATAAAATTATATAGTAAATAGTTTTATATTTCTAATGAGTATTTATAATTTAAAGGATAACTTATAAAATCCAATTTATAATTTTTTTACTAAAAGATATATGTTTAGGTCATTTTTATCTTTACTTTAAATTAATTAACATAAAGTGTCATTATCACTCTCAAGTGGCTCCATGGGGTCCTAAAATCGATCCCAAGATTCCCATGATTGGATAAATATCTAAAAATAGGAATAGAACAAATTTTAGGGTAATTTATTATTATTATAATATTATTTTTTACCCTTATTTACTAGATTTACACTTTAACCATGGTAAACAAAATAATTACCGAAATAATTATTCATAATGTCTAAAAATAAAATTTATCTATTTAAAAAATTATGACCACATTATTAAAAATATGGAATCCATTTTTACAAATTCAAAACACATAATTGGCAGAAATTAATTTAAAATTAATTCTCGTTGTTAAATTTTTTTTAAGAAATAATAACTATCAAAAGATTGACACTTGTTTATGTCACATTAAATTTTAAAATTACATAAAATGATACAAATTATATTAAATGATAAAAATATAATATACTGATACTTTAAATCCACTATAATGTATAATTTAACACTATAAATTATTTTGATTAAAAAAGTTGTTTTAAATTAAAATTTATAATTTTTCACTATTTATCAAAAATTGAAATTTTCAAAAAGTTCACAAAATTTATCCAAACTATATTTTTATGACTTGATTCTATAGAATAATTTAATTTCATTAAATTGAATATATAAAAGTGTCAAATATTGGGTTTAAAAATGGTTCACCCTTAAAAGGCGGTAAAATTTTATTTTTTTTGAAAAATACTTTTTTTATCTAAAAAATGAATTTGTTCTTATATTATATCCATGAAATAAATAATATGGATATTTAAATTATAAATAGTATATAAAATTCAAAATATAGTTAATAATATATATAACCCATTATTGAACGGCTAGTTTGTTAAGTCTTGGTGCGCTTGAACTCAGTGTTGCGTGTAGTGCATGCTATAGAATTACATTAATGAAAATAACTTACTGTGAAATATTGGGGTGTTAAAATTCCGTTATCATATAGCATTTTATATTCATACAAAAGGGTATAAAATTTAAATTAACCATGGGTGAGTGAGTCTGTGTTAGTGTATTCACTGAAAATATTAATTAAACACATAATTAATTAAATGTCTCACATTCCCTATATGATGTTGAACTCCAAATATTGAGGGTAAGTTATAATTATATATGGTAATATATTCATTATATTTCATGATATCTATTGGTGAAATTGTATAAGACTTATATTGTCACAAGTATTTACATGTTTCCCCATCACTAGGCTCTGTCCAAGATGAATGGAACATCCTTGAACCATGAAAGAGAATCCACTATGAATGTCTCAACTTATATAGGCTCATCCTAGGTCACTCGTATACATAGTATCATTTCCTAATAAGATTTATTTATATCTCACTACATCACATGGTTCACTATCTTGAACGATATTTCTTTGTATCATTGTTGATGGAATAATTCCATGCATTCCCCTTACATTTTTTATGACTCCAAAAAGGTTCCACACAATATTTCTGGACATGTAGGTCCATCCATCAGTGAAACATTATACGTATTTAAACAAGTTCGATTCTATAATTTATTTATTTTGGGATTCTACTTCACCATAGAGAAAATAAAATGACACATCACTTTTTCTTACCATATTGGTTCTTAAAAAATATTTACAATGTTATAGATAGAAGAATAAAATTCCTTTGATTTATTTTTATTTTTAGTGGATTCCAATTATATATGATCTGATCCCATATCTATAAATAAACCTTATTATAGTAATATCATTAAAATAATCAATATTATCTTGGTTAATATATTATTTCTCTATTTTAGGGATATGAAGGAAATGAAAGGTGAATCAAATACTTTTTTTCTTCCAAGTGGTGTCAGTATATAGATAAATGAGGGTTATACACCTCTAAATAGGGATACATGGAAAGATCAATTTTACGATAAGAGAACGGCCATTAAATTCCCAATTATTCCACTATAATTATTCAAAATAACTACAAATTATATAAATGAGAACAACTTTCTATGGTGTTCTATAACGGACTATGTCATAACACATCCAATAGTGAAACTTCTATGGTGGGCTATTATCTACCACAATGTATCCTTAAATTCCCAAAGATTCATTAAGTCATGGGGAACATATTGTATTATAGATAACAATATTTGAACAAATCTGTATTTATAGAGTGTATAAGCTCCTCCATAAATCTATAATTTTTTGTCGTTACTCACCCATTCAACGGATTTAACATCTCAATTGTAACTCATAATTTGAACATGGGTTTCCACCTTTTTCCTCAATAGTAATGGATGATAAGAATCCCATAGTTTTCTCATATTTGTTTTATGTAGTAGGACAAATTTGAATGTGATATTCTCATTTTTCGAATGAATAAGTGATTTAGGATGTAGTTTTGTGTCTCTATTGCATAAGTAGAAATAACATTTATTATGACATCCCATTGACTATGTCATGGTTTAATCTTCTTCAGATTGGTCATTTCTTTCACAGTTCATCGTGTTGAAATGAAACCCATAGGGTTTGATAAATTCTCTAAAAATATCGAATATAAAACCATGTCATTTAGATATTATTGTATGTTATATAAGTCCAACTATTACTAAAACAACCATAATTTTGAATTAATTATTATGGTGAAAATTAATTCATTACGGTTTAGCCCACTATTTCTTAAATTTAGTACCTCCACTGAATATAACCCTTCCATGGAATATGATAACACTACAATGTAGATGACACTCATATATAAATATTATTTAAATTATTTTCACTTTCTATTTTGAAACATACATGATTTCTAGTGATGTTATGTCCTAGAGAAACACAAAATTCATTTAATTATGGTGATGAAATCCTTCATACAAAGAAGAGTAATTGTGGTGTTGGAGATCTCATATGAATATTGGTTGAACAAAATGGAGTGGATTACATTGTATTATCATAACAATGATTATCATAATGATGTTTTATGTCTATAAAATTATTAAACATTATAATAAAAACCCACATATGTGAATTTTAGGTTAGTTTAAACCTCAGATGATCTCTACAATGTAAATAAAATAATTTATTTTATTTCTTAGGCCATTAGTGGGGTTAGTCAGATGAAACATCTTCCCAAAATATCATCATGGTCCACATCACACATATTATTTCCATCAACCACCCCATTGACATTATTCACCTTATTCCCTCTTTTGCACACGTCATGTGAGAGTTTTTATCCCCCTCTCACAAACACAATCCATGACATGAAAAGTTGCTCATATCCCATGTGGTTGACCCATTAGGTCCCACATGTGACTGAAAAGGTCATTGGTTTGATATGGGATGACCCCATTTTTGTATGAAGTCCCACTAAAATTTTTATTTAGTAAATATTATGTATTACAAACCAAATCAAATACCTTTTCCAAAGTAATTCTCCATGAAAAATATGAAATAATTTACTCTTTCTTCATTGCATTCAACCATATTTCTGAAAATAAGAAATATTCAAATATATTCATAAAAAATGATTTACCTTGGAAAATAAACATTAAAATCAAAAAAATACAATTTAGCACTATGATTGTGTTTGAAATATTTTTTCAATAATATATTTCTCAATTAATAGTTCAAACACATATTATCAAATAATCAATTACACACTCAATGATGTTAAAAAATTATAGTCAGTGTCATCCAATGGGAGTACCTAAGACAAATGGGTCAGTTAATGTTTCTATAAATTTTCCAACTCATTTTTTCATTCTCCCCAAAATTCAATGTTCATGTCACCAGTTTGGGTTGGATCAACTCTACCTCTATATAAAAAATAATTTCTGGCCTCTGGTGAGTATCAAGGACCCCTAGAGGAGGCCATTAATTAACATTAATGAATTTCATGGTAGTGTGTCTTTGAGAGGCATGACCCCAAATGATGTATTTTGGTTTATGGGGAAGAAAGGGTTAGTATAGGTTTGGGTTGTTAGGGTCCTGTATGTATGTTAAATAAAATTGTTGCACATTAAACTCAATATTATACTTGAATCAGGGGTAATGATATAGTTTTATTTTATACTAGATATAAGGATCATTATATGGAATGGATTGGAGGTGTTAAAGGGTAGGGTATAGGTAATATGTTGGTGGATGTATAGAACTGGATTCATTGGTTGGGTGTTCGGTTTGGAAGAGTGGTGTGGTATAATGAGGTATAGGATGGGACGCCCAGATGGGGTGTAAAGTATGATATTGATCCATATGTACATACTCATGGAGGGAATGTTATTATTTCCCTCCAAATATAATGCTACTTGGGATCTAATAAATCACCAATTATTCCATCAAAATTGAGAAATAACAAACATTATACCATACTGGTATCAAAAGGTAGAGTTGGGCCATGCTCGGTGAAGGTGTATTTATCCAAAACTATACTCAAATTCACATCTATAAACATAATTTATGGACCATTACAAAACAACACTTTTTAGACCTGTGAAAATATGAATAATATAGTATTAGTAATAAAAATACAATCAATGTGTATTCCCTATTATCTTGTATTTACAAAACAATAGTTCATGTTTGATGAAATTCTACTCACTGCCTGAGAACAATATTAAGATGGGTGTGATGACACAATGGGGGTCCCAATGTTATAAGTCTAATAGATTTGAGGCCTTGGTTATTTTAGGATTCTATGTAAGCCAAGGTAGGGTGAATTTTTCACAAAATTATTGGGTCAAATTAGGAACCCATGCTAAGCTAGAAAAAGCTTACACGACAATTGAAATATAACATAAATCATATAAATTGATCCAGACTAAAAGTTTCCCAAAGTTTATTTTCACCATTACATTAAGAGGTGTAATGTAACATCACAATAATTTTATAAAATTTGACTATAATGATTATTTGAATACATTTCATACGAATGTGGCTTTTTCATAAATACAAGTACTAACTCCTTGTTTATGGGTTTAGAAACATAACGAGACTCCATGAAATGGTCTCTTTCTAGATAGTTCTTAAGTAATACATAAATAGTAAATAAATTAATATTTTTTAAGGAATATGTTTGGTGAGACTAGATGAATGGGAAAAATTATATAACTCTTACTTTCCCATTTCTGTTAGAACTAGATGTGGGGGTCGAAGATGTTTTTTAACTATTTACACATGATCCTTCAGAGGCCAAGATGAGTTTTAATAGTTTTGAAGGGTTCATTATTACTACCATCATGATAATTTATCATTAAAAAATTAAAAATTGAATAAAATATAATTTAATTAATATATGTAAATCCTAAGATACTATTATAAAATATGTGGACTAGTTAAATTATATGAAGGAACCATGGGGATTTTGATAAACAAAAGCTGTGTATAGTGTATGAAATTGTGGAGCTGAAGTTTTTTATTGAAAATCATGAAATCAATGTAATAATGTAAATGAACTGATATTTAAATGGAGTTTTATGAATAATATATTATTTGAAATAAAAAATAGAGAAACAAATAGGAGTGAAATAGTAATACTAAGATTAAGAAGAATAATATTACCATATGGTTTTCCATATAAATCAAATGAATGAAGAAGGTGTGGAGTGGGAAGAAGAACAAAAAAGAAGTTAAAGGGGGAGGGGTGGTTTTCATACAATCAAGAGTAATAGATTTGGGGACAAAATATTTATGGTAGATGTTTCCAAAAATAAATTTGATGAACATCTAAAATGTCACATGATGGATCTACATGATTTGTTAAATGATGCCAAAATCGTATCATTTTACCACTAGAAGTGATAGAACCCCATGAATTATTTCTCCAAATGGATTTTAAAGTGTTAAATATATTATTCATTTATAATTTGGTCCCCAACCCATTTTCTAAAGAAAATTTTAACTATTGATAATTTGAGATCCATTAATGTTTTTAAATATATCTATATTATTATAAACATTTTCTTATTAATAAAATTCTCATAACCTAAGAATAATAAAACATAAATGAAACTGAATAAAAAAGTTAACATGATGAATTAAAAATAAAAAAATAATAAAACATTAATTTTGTTATTAAATTTAATAAAATTACAAGTTACATACGGGAATGTGAAAATTCTAACATCTTAATTTTAACGTATCTTGGACACATTTATAGAAAAATATTAAACATGTAAATTTTTTTGTCCATGTCATTTATATAGATATACTGACTCAATTAAAAAAATACCCATTAATGGTTTTCTAATATATCAAATAAATTTCATTGGACTATAGTGGGAGGATTTGATTAATTTTAAGTGTATCGACCATCGAGAAACTAGCTTACACAGGAAATGAATTATCTTTGAGTTGGAGAGTAAAAAATACATCAATGTTGGAATGTTTTCCAAGAACATTTGTTTACATGGATCACCTTTTTCTTCTCACTATTTATTATAGAATTGATATGTGCCTCTAATATAATTTCATTAAATTCAGATAGTTCTAGCTTATGTTTCTCCTCATTGGGTTTTAGATCAAAATATAATTCTTTAAGGATATAATATTACATGTATTCCATTTCCACTATAAAATAGAATGAATTTATATAAATCATTATTAATTTCAAAATTGCCAAAATAATATTGTACGCTATACTTATTTACAAAGTGAATCATTATGATTATTTTACTCTAATTTTCATAAGTCTACCATTATTTTTTTAGAATTTATTTGATTTCACGGTTTATACCATCACTTTACCACTATATTGAGGGCAATATGATGTACCAAAATTATATACCTCTCAATAATTTAGTAGAATCATATTTTTTTTTGAAAATGGGAACCAAATTCACTAATAAAAAACCGTGTTATTCTGAAATGGATAATAAAATAGAAAATGGATATGACGACATTTCCACTATTTTGTGTTGTAGCTACGAATTCTGCCCATTACGAGGTGGAGTGTACATACACCAACATTTTAGTGGTTCCATATGAGTGATGTAATGGAAACCTAAACTGAATACCATATATATATATATAATACATCCATTTATAATATGGGAGATTTTTCATTTCCACTATACAGTTAATGTATCATGTATATTGACATATATCTCACTAGGATATGATGTTTTGGGAATCAATATAAATGGTGAGAAAAATAAATAAAATTTTAAAATATTTTTAATGATGAGCCCCAAAGAATTATTTCCTCTTAATGGGAATGAATAATACAAATCCTAAATTGATTGTACCTATACGTATATCACATGATAGTAGAGAATCATATATCAAAACTATTTGAAAAGTTGTGGGTCCTCACTGGAATAGTTTATTACATCCTATAATAGATTAATTCTTTGAAATAATGTCATATAAGGGTGAATCAATCCAAACTATATATAATTATAAATATAAATAATCCATTTCTAAGTCTCCTCTATTACTGAAAATATGTATTCATCAAGGAAATCCTTTAAGATCACTCTATATTCTTCCTCTTAAAAGTGGGGTATTTAAACAAGAGATAAGTGATCTGAAACTATATTCATTCTCCCTCTATTTTCACATATTTCTAAATAATACTAATGGAGTAATATTACCCATAAAATTATTCATGCAATTGTATCCTTATTATTTAAATGATATTAAAGGATTTGTGATATATATAGGAAAACACCTTTGAATTAACCATATATATCCTATATCTATTAATGTAAAAGACCACAAAAAACATATATTCCTTTATGGTGGGGTAATTTATTTTATCCTCAATAATTGTTTGTCTCCCATAATATATTTTATGAAATATAGTTGGTTATTTTTCTGTGACCAGCACTAATGAAGTAATTTCTTACATCACACATGAGCATAGAGAAATCATTATAGTTAGAATTAATCATAATTAATTCCTCCATCAATATTTATATTAGAAACTAAAACACTATATAGTATGAATCAACAAAATTGAATATGTATTCTGTCATTAGAAGGTTCACAATTGTTGAGAAATCTTCTTAAAATTTCTTCCAAACCATTGGTAGAACCACGTAAGACCAAGAAAATGATGTATCAGATGTAATGAATTTGGAATGGGTAAGTAATTTATCACATAATTGTTTTCAAATAAACATTATATTTATCTTGGTGTTATTATATTCCATGAATGTTCCATGTTTCACTATGAAGTGCAATTTTTCCGAATTTGACACTATATTTGTATTCTATATCTCTAAATGAAAACTATATGTTCTTCATGAAAGCATAAAATGACTTATCATTACTGAAAAAACATCTATGTAGTCTTTAAAATTTTCATCTACAATATCATGGAAAATATAGAGAATTAAATATAGGATGGTGTCTAGAGTATTTAATAAGTTGAATGACATTCGATGACAAGAAACATTATAAAAATATTATTTAAGGGTGATATTATGTTAGTCTTCAAAAATATATAATGATTTAGTAATATCTTTAATAACCATATATTAAGTAAGATAAATCTCCTCCCTGAAATAACTCTATAATTCTTCCATTTTTTTAATTTAAAAATGGTTTAACCATGTGAAAATCATCAACATACTATAGCCTCCACATACCCTACAGCTCATGGTTGTCCACATGGTATTTACCTTATTAATTTAATTATATATTAATTTAATTTATTCTTTTACGGATGAACCTATAAGTGTCTCACCCATGGGCTATATGATGTGAGATTTATTATTAAAATATCTAAATCATTGATCAGTCCATTTTTACAAAAAATTCCTTATATAATGGTCTAGTCCTCATTCTACTTGTTCATATGGACAAAAGCCTTCTTATAAAATAAATTGGGAGTGAAAATGAATGATCAAAACCTTTATGATTAGAATTATTCAACCCAAATTGTAGAAATAACTTTTTTGAGGTACATTTAATAGCCTTACTTTTTGATCCATGCTAAAGAAGAGATCATTATAGTTGAAAATGATTATTATGTCCAAATGTTTCCATATTTTAATGGTGATGGTAGGGTATTCATTTTTAGAAAATGGGGACTTTATGAATGATGGTAGTAACAGTTCAACATATTCTCTATTGATTAGGGCCTAAGTTTCCATGAGTTTCCAATATTAAATTCTAATTCTAAATATAAACTACCCCTCTTCCTATTATTACAAATGATGTAATTATAAATTCTAGTGATATTTTAATGGATGGGCGTATAACTCATAAATTTATAAACACATAATGTTATTCTCCATGGGAGATACAATGTAACATCTATTTCAATATTTTAGGGAGTCATGTTTGATTTCCATTAGAACATTGTATGAAACATTTTTATCTCCAACATGGAAGATGAGACCCACAAAAATGGATATCAATTGACATGTTTATAGATGAAATTAAGGGTCTCCCAAAAATCAATAGCAATTTAGTGTCTTCCTCCATATCATGAATGATGAGTTCAGAAGAAAATTATATTTCTCACAATTTTTGTTGTGCCTCTTCTAAATAATCCTTAGTGTAATCGAACAATAATTCAACCAACTAAGGTTACCAATAATTTGGATTATATTTTTTGAGTCCAAACTTCATTAATACCACAAATTTTATTAAATTAATGCTATCTCCCATGTCACATAGATATTTCGTACACTCACATGGTCCAGTGTTTAAGGGGATATAAATTCTTCTTCAATAATTAATATATTGTGGTATTTAATTTTGAATAGAAATAAAGACTTAATTATTATGGTAAATAGTTTTCACATCATCCATAATTAATTAGTTTTAAATAATTTATATTATAAAATTTTCATAGGTGGGAATTTTGGTTAATTAATTTGGAAATGGAATGTTGATAATGTGTTTCCAAAAAAATTATTCAAACATCTTGAAATATTTATCTAGATTTTTTTATTACATCATTGAAAAAAATAAATGGGGTACATAAAACTTGAATAACTATTTATCTATTTCATGAATTAAATAATCCATTTAAATATCTCTTTTTTATGTTAGGACCTCAAGATCATATAATTATTCCAATAATGGAGAAGGGAAAATATATTTTCTATTTCAACTATATTTTATCATGTCATGGATAGTGTTTCGAGATCACTTCCAATTTGAATGATCTCCACCATGGATTCCTCTTAGGGATTCTTTCCATTGTTTCCTGGTAGTGTGTTGGGTTATCATGATGAATTTTGATTTCATGATTCCTTATATTTGTCACTAGACATTATATTTTTGCCTCTTGATTTTAAAAAATATTTAAATGGTTTAAATTATATATTAAATCATATCCACTAAATTATAATTTGGATCATTATATAATTTTTGAGCCACTTATTTTTTATAGATGAGGTGAGTGTATCCAATTATGGTTTTGATACCCTTGTATTTGGTATTGAATTTGATGGTATTCATTTACATTCTATTTTACATGATCAATTTATTATTATTTACTTTTTTGATTAAAAAATTTAATTTATTCATACCCGGTTGGTCTTTAAGTACTTGGTTTGTGGAGCTTGTTAATATTATTGTTTCCAAATATAATTTTCATTTTCTTTCCACAATAACTATTTATAATAGGGAATTATATTAACCCCATAATTCTTGAGGAAATAAATAACATTACATTTGTCGATAAAATCATCCATATTTTGGAAATTTCACATTCTGTCGTTACAACTACATCCACAACATGCGATGTCTTCAAGGACATCAATATATGAGCTATAGATAATTTTGAGTATGAAAATATTATTTTATATGTAGTTTTATTAGGTAGTTAAAAAATTAGATGCATCCACATTATTCATTCCACTATATTTTGTTCCATTATCTGGGTTCGGTTGGAAAATATTTCATAACATATGCCACAAAAACACATAAAATTGTTCATGAATGTTTTTCACAATAGTTCCCCCAACTTTTGGGTATACCATAGATGTTGTTCACATGGGTTTTCCACCATTAAATGTATATAATTTAATAATTACTAGTATCTCATTATGTGGTATCCTTCTCATAATATCATTAATTCTCCTTCAATATTCAAAAGGAGATTCTCATTCACGCTAGTTATATTTGTGTATATCATTTCTAATAAATATGGTTTTTGATGGATATGGTCTTTGGAATTGAAATATTGATAAATACAATATCACTTGTGAATAGAATTCTATAGAATCCCCTTTATTAACACTGTTTACTCATTCAGATATTAAAATTGAAAGGGGTTGAAATAGTAACCTAGGACTAATATACATTGATATTATATCATTTTAGATGAATATTTAGTACAATGATAAAATATATTGATGAGGTCCATAATAGTTTAGTGACTTTGGAAACATGGTAACAAATTATTTTACCCCAGTAAAAGATCTTAAACATCTCTCATAATGATATACCCATTTATTACTTCTACATAAAACAACTCTTTTTAACCTAGAGAAAGGAAACATAAGAAATTGGTGAGAAAATTTTCTAACTAAGGGTAAATATAGAAAATGTGTACGTGTGACTTGAATAAAAGGGTATAGAACTTGGGAATAAAATTTTAAGATCATACCCTACATAAAATATATCCTAATAAATATTGGCAATTCTTATGTCATAAATCATAAGGAAATATTTAACATATGCCATGAAAGCATAAAATTAGAGTAAAACATGGAATTTCTGCAGACATATTAGCATATTATATTTTCAATATGTATAAGTAGAAACAGGTTCACTCATTAAGATAAGTACATGAGATCAGGTCCTCATATAAATATATGTACCGACAACTAGGTACATGCATAACTTTGTAAACATGTAATCAAGTTCACAAATAGTTTTCAAGGCATCACTTCTAAGTCCATATTGGTAGTGTGAGTTCGCTCCCCATACTATCTTGTTAGTAATGGTTAAATACCATGGCTATATTAGTAGAATGATTTCACTTCTCCTATCATCTTTGTTTTCAGGGTTTACTCCCATGGTCTTATTAAAAGCAAGATTTCACTCCTTATACCATCTTGTTAGTCATGGTTCGCTCCCCTTACCATCTTATTAGCATGATTTCACTTCTCATACCATCATGGTAGTAATATTTCCCTTATGTCCACTATATAAGAATAGTTCACCCTCACACCATCTTGATAGTAAGGGTTTACTCCCATTTCCATATTATTTTTCATCTTTTACTCCCAAGACAATATTAGCATATCTCCTGAGATATAAATCTTTACCTAATCCATGGGAGAGAGATATTGTTCCTACCCATCTCATTATGAAAGCATACATACATGTTCCAAAAGATCATAAATAATCATATAACAACCCATGAAATGAAATCTGTATTATAAAAAATTTAATCATATCATAACCTATGGATAAAATTTAGACTTCATAATCTGCTCATTATAGACATAACCGATGAATAGAACCAGGATTTCAAAAGCACATAACTCATGGTAGAGAAATTTTTTTTATAAATACCACGACATTAAGCGTAACCCATTCATAGAAATAATAATAATGAATCATTTAGATAATTTTCTAAAGGAGAATGGCTAGCACAAACATATTCCATCATTGATGGAAAGTAATTTTGAAATCTATTTTGAAAACATTTCATTAGGAAAGTATCATTTTTTAATTAATTTTTTTTTTAATAAATAAAACCATTTGAAAATAATTTTCATAAAACTAACACTTAAAACATGAAATCATTTGAAAATATATTTCCTTTAATTGTTATAAAATAAGATTCAAAACATATCAAAAACCATTTTCTTCAAAAGACACATTGAAAACATAAAAAGAACTCATGAAAACATTTTTAAATATATTTCATTGAAAATATATTGAAACCACATAAATAAGGCTTGAAAAAAAAAATTAAAACCATTATCCTTGGAAACATATAAAACAATCTTGAAAAATAATTCAAAATCATTTTTCCTCGAAAACATATAAAATATGCTTCAAAATATTTTTAAACTCATTCTCTCTTGAAGAAAATTACAATAATCATGGAAAAGTTTTGAAAATATTATTTCTTTGATAATATATAAAATAATCTTGAAAAAATTATGAAAGCCATTTTACTTTTGAAATTATAAAGATAATTTGAAAACATTTAAATTACTTTTTAAAAAATAAAAAAATTTAAATTCTTTTTCATTGAAAATAATTTTTAAAAACAATTAATATTCATAATATAAAGGGAAACTATCCAATTAAAAAGAATAACTTTTTATTCTTATAAAGGATTTTTCAGGGAAATGATGGCAGATAAATCAATACATGTTGTATGAGGTGAAAAGAACGTTATTTTCTTGTATGGTAAAAAGGACAGAAATATGCCTCGTTGAGAAAGAGATAAAGAGATTCATTTATAAACATTTCTATAAAAATAGGGTTAAAATGAATTTAAAATAGAAATTGATATTGGTAAAATATTCTTGGAATTTTTTTTTATAATATATGGTTTTGAAGTAAGATAGGTTTCCGATCGAAGAGAGTGTAAATTCAGTATTTCTTAGAAACACTTTCTTAATTATCTTACGAACCAAAGAGTGAAAAAAATTGTATCAATATAAGAATTAATCATAAATATCTGTAGTATAATAAAAATTATGAATGTTCTTGATATGTGGATCAGAATATTTCATCAATGTAATCATAATCATTAATAACATCGAAAAGCGGTTGGATTGTTTCAATATACTCTTATAAAGTGGAAATGTAGGATCATACTACCAATTATAAGAAAAATGAATTTTTTAATCATAAAATATCGTGAAAATTTGGCTATTTATGATATTACATGTAAAATGGATGTGTATACACCTCAAAAAAAATTATGTGTATTAAAAAAATGAGTCTCAATGAATGTAAATTGAGAAAAAAATTATTTTACCGATTTGGTATCTTTTGAAACCAAACCGCCATGAATGAAAGGACATAAAATAGATATGTGAATACCCATAAGTTTAAATATAAGATATATTATATAAAATCATGTCCATTTTATATAGAAAACCAAATGAAAGTGTGTCAAGAAAATAATTTATCTCATGGGAGTAAAGAGTGAGATGAAATTCCTTTATCTTGTGTCTCGACTCTCATTATACTCATTCACAAATCCACTTAATCAAGTAAATTCTTTTGGTCTATGCGAAAAGATTACATTGGAATGCATTATTTCCAAATGGAGATTCGAGGATGAAGAGATGGATGTTTTTAATTTTATTGGATAGGGCTTGTCCGAGTATAAGACATTTGAATGGCGTGAGGAAGTTGGAGTAGTGGTAGCATTTTATAGGGAAGGAAAAGGACTCCCTTGTAATTTTTATAAATAAGTTAGCTTTACACATGATATTACCTAATAAAAGTAATAAATAACCAAAAAATAATGGGATGTTTATTGATATAATATGGACTTCCAATGGGTATAGGATAAGTGGATATGTCATTTGGTACCTTAATCTTCAGGTTTAGTCCCTAATTACGTAAAATTTGGCCTCGATAAATGTGATTAATTTTAATCACTTTTAGAAATCATTTTGGTCAAAATTTAACTCTGTTTTAATTGAATATATATATTATAATAAATAAAATGGTGTGTGTTAGATTTTAGAAATTTAATTCATAGAATCAGAAAAATTAATATTAAGGCTAATATTGTAGATGGGACGAGATAATAGGATTTTAAAGTAGAAAGAAGTTCAAAAGTTTAGTATGTTTTAATATTCAAAATTCAAGATAAATTGATTTTAATTGACAAAATATTATTAAAAGATTTAATATTGATATTATCTTAAAATTTAAACAATTTATAAAATCATTTAACATTAATAATAAATTAAACAAAAGGACGGTTTTAACTAAAATGTTGTATTTTCACTATTCATCAAAAATCGAAGTTTCGTAGAAAAATACCAAAAATTCATCATACGATAATTTCATCATTTTAAATTAAAAAATGAATTTTATTTTCTAAAATTTAGTTTCTAAATTTGTCTAAAATTAACATTATTAATTCTCTCATAAAGACATTAAAAGAAGTTTATTTGAAAAAAGGACTTTTAAAATATATAAATACATAACCAAAAATTTTATCATTCATTACAAATATATTTTATTTCTATAAAAACATTATAATAAATATTTTAAAATTATTTTTAACCATTTATTTTACTAAAATACAATTTTAGCAGATCTTAGGTCTTGTAAAATGAAAAGTACAGCTATTTATCTATTACTCATCTCAAAATTCAACATGGTTAGCACATTAATCTCTATATGTAATATTTAACACTTTTATTTCATCATAATGAATTAATTATTAAAAATAATTCTACATTATCCATGACATCACATAGGACAATGTTTGGTGTGAAAAATTTATCAGCCTTCTATCATGGGCTCAAGACCCACGATCTTCCCAAATTGGATCGTTTGTCACCAAACATACATGATGTCCTTTTCCATAATGAGAGAAATATAATTTTCAAAAATAAATAAGACTAAAAACCTTGAGATAAGTTTAATCACTAAATATACTTTTATCCATGATTTTTACTACATTTTTATTTCATAAATACTTCCTCTGAAGTTTAAAATAAAATTTTCTTGAGTGGTTTAACATATAACACTTCTAAAAGAAATAAACTCAAAACATTAGAATGATATTCATGAAATCAGCATAACATTGATTCCCCCATATATCAAAAATTATCTCTTGGTTATCACAATCCAAACATGTGAATACCCTCTTGGAAATTTACCATAAATAGTTTTGTAAAACGTGCATTTGTCCTTCTTCCAATGATTATTATACATATTTCATAAATCCCAGAAGTTGTAAACATCATCCGTGATGAGGTATAACACATTATTAATAATCCATCCATGGGTAATCCTCACGCTAATATTTACTTATTAATATCCAACATATCATTATCCAAAAGTCCTTATGTAAATTATAGGAATTAATTAAGTGTTTACTTATCTTAATTAAAAGACAACTTTTCATGATATCACTTTTACACATAATCATTATCATTCAAAATGTACTTTTCAGTCCTTAATTAAAACATATTATGAAAACAATTATATATTTCTTGATTCATATAACATAATATTTGATTTCAAAAACATAAATACTTCATTATTCAAACATTAATGTTAATCCATTACTTAGGATTCATCAATGTATTCCTTAACACCTCTTCCCTAGAATATGAAATATGAATCACGTCTTAAGGTTTCTAAACCTGATTCAAATAATGCTTCTTATATTAAATTTAATCAACACTGGAAGAACAACACATATCTTTCACAAATCATTGGTGGCCTCATTGTCATAATATATATAACCATTACTCATCCCAGCTTCTTGATTATATTTATGAGATTTCACCTTGGGAAGTAGATTCACAAAATTCCAATTCCTTCCAAATATTAATCATTAAATTAGAACTATTTTTTTTATAGTTCATGTTTTTGAATAAAACCAGAAATCATGGTGTGAGAAACCCATATCATATAAGAAAGCAACTGAATCGTGAAAAATTTAATATAAGATATCTAAATCATGCACCATAATTATTTAATATATGAAAAAATTGTTTTATCCTATTTTATTCATTGAAAAATTATATATAAATAATTCATTACGGTTCATAAAGACTTTGTAATTTTTAAAATCATATCCCTCAGGTGTGTTAAACTAGTTCTATAGTAAGGCTCTTTGCCATGTACGAGTTTACCCTTATTCAGGACTGAAACTTATTATTGGAGTTATTACGCAGAGCTATATCTATTCTAGAACCATATCCACTTATAGTATCAAGACATGGATCTATTTCTAGGAAACCACTCACTATATACTTTCCTCATGTTCTATGACATTTTTATAAATATTAAATCATCCTTATAATTATCATTATAGATATCCCTAGACTTATGATTAGAATTATACATAAGTTTCTCACAAACATTTTCTCTTCCTACTTTCCAAATTATAACTAAACCATTCCATTGATACCAGCTATTGAAAACAAGTCTTAAAATAAATGGATATTAAATCATGTTAGATGAATATTTTGTACAGTGAAAAAATAATGCCTGAGAAACGTACTTGTGTGGTGTATTTGGAAACATGGAAAGAAAATTGTCTATTTTGGTGAATGATATTCAACATCTCCTATAAATGTCTACACATTTATTAAATATACCTAAAACCATTGTCCATAATCTAGATAATGTAAAATAAGAAAGAGGTAATCTGAGATACTCAGTAAGGGTAAATAATGAAAATGTGAAAGCATAACATGAACAAAAGGGTATGGAAATCAAGAATAAAAATTTTAGATCATACCCCGCATGACAAAGATCATAATAATAATACGATGTTCATAGGAAATGAACCATAAGTAAATGTTGAACATAATACATGATAAGATATAATAGGAATAAAACATAGAATTTTGGTAGATAGATAAGAATATAAAATTGCTAACATGTTTAAGTTGAAACAGGTTCACACATTTGATTAAAAAAATTAGATCCAGCCCTTACAGTAACATAGAGACATATTAACAAATCCATGAATACAATTTTGAACATGTATTCAAGTTCAAACATATTAGTCAGGGAATAACTCCCATGTCCATCTAGGTAGTATGGGTTCACACCCCCATACCATTTTGTTAATCATTTTTTACTCTCATGGTCATATTAGAATCATGTGTTCATTAGTCATACTATATTGGTAGTCATGGTTCACTCCAATGGCCCTATTAGAAACATGATTTAACTCCACATACCATCATTTTAGTAATGGTTGAATCCCATTTCCATCTTAATAGCATTAGTTCACTCCCCATACCATCATGGTACTCATTGTTTCCTCTGATGGCCATCTTAGTACCATAAGTTCAATCTCATACCATCTTTGTAGTCAAGGTTAAATATCATGGCTATCTTAGTAGTTAGGTTCTCTACCAATACCATCATAGATAATATCATGAGGTATAAATATTTATCCAATTCATTGGAGGGATATATAGGTCCCACCTATCTCATAATGAAATCATACAAACATGCTTCAAAATATTACAAACAATCATATCACATCCCATGAAATGAAATGGGAATTATAAACATTTAATCATAACATAACTTTCAGAAAAAGTCATATTTTATAATAATTTCATTATAAATATTACCTATGAGTTAAAGTGGGGTTCAAAAGAATATAACTCGTGATAGAGAAACAAGTTTCATCAAGACCATGACATTAATCCTAACCCTATGATACAATGAATATGAATTGAACCTTTAGATCTTTTCCTAAAATTACATGAGTAACATAAAAAGATGTCATATTAGATGGAAAATAATTTTGAAATGTCGTTGAAAATTATTTCTTGAGGAAAAAAACATTATTATTTTAAAAAGACTTATTAATTCATAAACCAATTTGTAAATCCTTTTCATAGAAAATTTCGTTAAAACATCAAATCATTTGAAAAACCATTTTCATCGGATGGACAATAAAAACTTTTAAAAAATTCATAAAAAATTCAAAACCTTTTCTTTGAGAATAATTTGAATACATATAAATAAGGATTAAAAATATTTTAAAAACCAATTTTACTTAATAATGTACAAAATAAGATTGAAAACATTTAAAAAGTAATCATTCCTTCAAAGAATATAATGTAATATTTAAAACATTTTGAAAACTAATTTCCTAGAAAACTTATAAATAAATATTTAAAATGTTTACAATAATTTTTAAAACATATATCATTTTTGGAAACCTGTTTCTTTGAAAACAATTTAAAAAAATAAAGACTATCTATAATATTAGGAAAAAGTTATATTTTAAAAATAATAACCTTTTAATCTTGTAAATTTTGCATTAATGGAATGAAATAAGTTTAATCTATTCATGTCTTATGAGTTGAAGAGAACATTCCTTTTTTACAGGGTAAAAATAATAGAAAGATGCCTCATTCAGAAACAGACAAAGAGATTCCATTGTAAACATTTTTAAAAGAAAAACAGGCTATAAATAGTTTTAAAGATTAAAGGATAACGGTAAAATATTCTTGGATACCCTTTTTATAATACATGGTTTTAAAGGAACATATATCTCCAACTGAATAGAGAGTAATGTTTGGATTTCTTAAAAATGAATTCTTAACTACCTTTTGAGCAAAATAGTGTAATAAATGGTACAAATATATGAATAAATCATTAATATCCTACGGAGAAGAAAAATGATTAAATTTATTGAGAGATAGGTCATATGATTTCCTCAAAGGAAGCATAAAAAAAACCTTGAAAATCAATGTTATTTTGTCAATTATTTATTATAACATGGAAATTTGGGATCATACTCTCTATGTAAGAAAAGGAAATTATTTGAATCTTAATATACCCTGAAAATTAGGATATTTATGGTATAACATGTAAAATGGAATTATATACACATCAATAAAGAATTTAGGTGCATAAAAATACAAGAGTCTAAAATAATGATAATTGGGACTAAATTATTATTCTGATTTTATATCTTTTGAAACATAAACCCCATAAAAGAATGGTCATAAAATCGATATTTGAATACCTATAAATTTTTGTATACAATACATAGGATACAATCATTGGTATTACGTAGACTAAAAAATTGGAAGAGTTGAGATCATATTATGTATCTCACGAAATTAACAATTGAGATGATATACCCTTACCGTGTGACTTCACTCTCATCATACTAATTCAAACCAACTCTTAATTAGGTAAATAATTTTGGCTTGTTCCAAAAGGATGCCTTGGATTTTTTTTCCCAATGGCAGATTCATGGAGAAAGAGAGTGATGTTGGGAATTTTATTGGGAGTATCTTTTCTGAATATAATATCTTTGAAAGGTTTGAGTAAGAGGGAGTGGTGGTGGCCTTTATAGGGAAGGAAAAAAATACTCACTTAGATGATTTAGAAAAAACGAAGGCGTACACATGTTATTACCTAAAAAAAGTCATGAAAAAACAAACAAAATTATTTATTTTATGGTTTTTAGGTGAACTATGAATATAAAATGGGTATTGGACAAGTGGATAAGTCATTTGGGCCTTTAATTTCAAGGTTTAGTCCCCAAATAATCTTAATTTGGCCTTAATCAATGTGATTTATTTTTCCAACTTTTACTAATAATTTTGGTCAAAAATTAACTTTGTCTTATTAGAATATAAATATTATACTGAATACAATGTTTTATGTAATATTTTAGAAATTAAATCAATATAAATAGAAAAATTATTATTAACTCTAATCTCAAAGATTAGATAAGATAACCTTTTTTTGACTAGAATGAAGTTCAAAAGTGTAGTATGTTTTAGTATTCAATTTTAAAGTTAAATAGATTCTAATTGACTAATTTTTAATAATATATTTAATATTTATTTAATTTTCCCATACTATAAATTTATATTACCATTTAAAATTAGTAATAAATTAAAAAAGGTAGTTTTTAACCAAAAAGTATTATTTTCACTATTCAAAAAAATTATGTTTCACAAAAAATCCCAAAAATTAACACTAGGATAATTTTGACGTTTAAAATTGAAAAAATAAATTTATTTTATCAAATTAAATTTCTAAATGTGTCTAAAATTTATTTTATTATTATTTATAAAAGGACATTAAAAGCAGTTCATTTGATGAAAAATAATTTTTAAACATATAAGGACATTACCAAAAAATATATATTTCATTAAAAATGTGTTTAATTATATATAAAATCACTATAAAAATTATTTGATAATCAGTTATAACCATTAATTTTACTATGTTTAATGTTAAGGTTGTAATTATCTCAATTAAATTATTATAACAATAAAATGATGTTTCATAGAAATGTTGGTGTGGCGTGTAAAGTACAAAAATTCAGTGTTGTGGTAGCACAAGACATGTTGGTATTTCATGTAGTGAAATCTATGTTGTTAATGTTTGTAGCTCAAGTTGAGTTGGTGTTTTTTGAAAGGAATATTTAAAATAGTTTTTTAATATATATAAACATAAAATTATTTCTAGTGTCACATGGAGTGAAAAATATCCGAAATATAAATTAATTAGAAGAAAAATATTTCAAAAAAATCAGGGTTTTATAGAAAATCATTTTTTCATCATCTGACTCTACATTGTGATTTAATGTATATCAAATCTCAATGAAATTGTAAAGGTGAGTGTTGAGGTATCCTCATGGTAAATCACCACATTGGACTATATTAAGAATATCATGAATTATGGTTGGAAGTATTTCAATGTTATTCTATATAAACGTTTATGAAATATAAATATATTGGATTCAGGAATTTATGGAATCTATATTCCGTGAGAGTCAATCGAGGTAGTAGCAATACTTGAGGATCTCATGACATGTATTGTTACCCCTCTAGTTGAAATAATTAAATGAAAAAAGACATAGTGGTGGTTTTGTGGAATTATTACTGTTATGAAATTATGTTTTTATTAGTCACCCCATGAAGGTGATTTTTTTTCAAACTCCATAGAAAAGGATCCGATCTTCCTCATCAATATTCTTTTTTGAAGCATTTAAAAATGTTTTTCCAGATGAGTGCATTATTCTCCTTGATTGAGTTAATTTTATCTATAGATCAAATATAATTATCTCTAATTACTTGAAACTCTTTTAATGAGTGAAGTAGTATCTCATGCACACAAAATCATAAAAAACCTAAGCCACACACCGAGAGTAAAAGTACAAAAAATCAAAACTAACAAGAAGGAAAACATGAGTTTAATTTACTCTGGAATTTTCAAATATTTTTAATTATTATTTTGAAATTAATTATTCTTATAAAAGTGATAAATATAATATTTGAATTGATGATTATCAATGGTTATATAATTTTATTTAAATCTAATTGACTAGTTTATTTAGGTGTCCAAAATTGAATTCTACAAAAATCTATAATGATTATAATAGAAGTATGGGGTTGATCATCAGAGAACTATGGGTAATTGAAAATATAATTCATTATTAAATTATAAGAGAAATAATCTCATTCATTGATTATCATGTGTGAAACTAATTGGACCCTACATTAAATCCTTATATATATATATATGTATGTATGTAACTGATAATTCCAAATAATAAAAAACATGATTTTTGGGATTTTAATTTTAAAATCACATAAAAAATATGAAATTTGATGGAGATAATGGTAATTTTTTCCTTTATAGTATTACCAACACTATGAATCAATGATTTAGTATCCTATATGGTTGGTCAGATTGTAGATAAGTTACAAAAAAAATTAGCGTCCTTTAAATAAATTTTCCTAACATTTGTAAAATCAGACCTATATTGATGTTGAATCATCCAATTGGCATGGAATGATATTTATAATTCCCTCATATATACCAAAATTTGTTATTATTTATCTAATATAACATTTCTCATAAATAAATAAACAAAAAACATTGGATCTGTAAAACACAAATTTAATGTTCACAAACACATCAATAAAAATTTATTTCATCATTTAATTATCCATCATCAACAGAATAATTAACATAAGTGGGGAATTAGATTATAATTATGTAAATAATTATAATAATGTTACAATTATAGTGGGTGTTTATCATATAACAAATAATAAAATGATGCATCAATTAAAATGTTGGATCCCCTTCCTCTTATGTAGTTGTACCTCCTCCTCGATTATGAATTCTCACTTTGATTATGCCCCCTCCCAAGGGTAAAGTCTGTCTGTGATTACTCGTCCTTCAAATTATATGGGAGTATTGGATTCTAAATCACTAGTCAAAGTGAAATAATGTATTAAAATGAAAAGTTGGTGGAAATTCTAATCAGGACTCAGGGTTATATCCCATGGTTTGATAACCCATACACCAACCGTGTGGCTCATTATTTCTTCCCATATTTCATTTTCAGGATTATTGGGTGATTTTTATTAGTTTATAAACATATAGAGACCATGTATAATGTCTTTATCCCTATAAGTTTTATACTACATTGATCTTTGGTGATCCTACAATGGTTTAAATAATCATGTGTGCAGTATGTAGACTACACTATCACTTCAAATTGCGTCTTCCATGGTTTCACGGGTTGGTCTAATAATATTGAAGGTTAAAATTGAAATTTTTAATATTATAAAATCTCCCTAAATTAAATGATTGTTCCTATTAAATTATCAGTTCATTACTACTTCAATCAATTATTCATTGAGTTGTTCATTTTCATCAATCAAAACTCATTGTTGTCATAAACACATGGTATATAAATATGATTCCTATTTTCAAGGTGGAAATTATTTTGGAATTCTTATAAAAACACTATTAAAATAAATTCCCTAATAAAAAACTAACATGAAACAATTATTTTTACAACATTTCGCACTATTATTACTAGATGATCAATCCTTAGCATGTTACTATTTGGTCCACACTACTATTTAAATCATATTGTCAACAAAAAATATATATATCTAGGATATGTATCTAAACTATCGAAATAGTAAATAAATTTGAGTTTAAACAATTTCATCATTCTTCAATTTATTACCCAAATTAAAATGTTATTTTGATCAAATTTTTCAGGAACAATATTCTTCTTATCCCCTGATAAGATATCCTAATTATGGTAGGATGGTTATATGGATGATATTATTTCACTTCATTGATCTTTTTTTAGGTGATACACCTCATATTTATATAATTTTTAAGCACACTGTGAAGGATCCCCTATATATGGAGTGATAGTTGAATCCAAAAGATATGGAAAATATATATTTCTGAAATTATACTAGATCTGTGAAATTGACACACTCTATATTGGGTGACCTCTTTCATTGTGGTGTGGCCACTATGACTCTTAACAACTAATAAATCACATACTTTTGTTTTTCGGAATTACTATAATGTGTTCATATCTATTGAAATGGATTGTACTTATTTAAAAAAACTCTATAATGGTTCTAAAGTATCATTTAAACAATATTTCAAGAGCTCTATGTCAATGAGAAATTGAATCTTTGAATACATAATAAATTAATCCAGAACATCATCATGACATAACTCATCATTCAACACCACATATCCTCTGTATAAAAATAAACTAATCCTTTATCATAAATACTTTTTAGTGAAATATATGCTGCTATGAAATTATAAGCATACAGAAGTGTAAAATTTTCATTTAACCTCATACTTTTTCAGTGTGATAATCATCCTCAAACAAGTCGGTCATTCTTTCTTAATGGAAATTCATTCTTTTGCAACTCTAGTCATCTCCAATGAGCCTCCAACTCACCCAAGAACATGATTCAAATAAATATAATGTGAATATATCATAAATATCATAAATTAATTAACTCCTTAGTTAACTTTTAACATCCCTTTAATGTAATTAATATCTAATAATTGAACTATATGATATATAGGTGTATTCTTAGAGTACTTCATCCCTCAATGAGTGATAAATATTGAATTGATCATGTCATAATGATGATCAACTCATATCTCCCATTTTAAAAAATTTCTCTATAATTTTATTCTTCAACCATTAAAATCCATCAATTAAATAAGTCAATATGTTATGTTTAGGTTATACCTTATAAAACAAACAATGCTACTTGAGATACCAAGATAATTACATGCATTTATATATAAAAAATGTATCATGATACCAATGACATCCATTTTTACTATATACAATAATTATTTCCATATAGTCCCTTTTTCCAACACATTGAGTATCTAATGGAAAATTAATATGTCAATATTGTATATCTACTCAAATGTTCTCTTTTATACATTTATAAATTAACCAATAATATGAACAAATATCATACATTCATTCTTAAGGTGGAGCAGACCACACACCCCTTTTTTATCCCACATTGGGTTTCATTTATAATTTTCTTCAATATTTATTATTACATGTTAAAAAATAGAATTATTCTTTTATTTTAATATGTTTATAAAGTTATAAAGAAGAATCTACCAGTATCATCAGATGTCATTTTCATGATTTGTAAAAATGTTTACCTTCCATGGATAGAATATGGAAGAAGAAATGAAACGCTCAAGAATTGTTATGTTATGAAAGTAAACTATAGATATTAAATGTAAATAGCCATTATTTAGGAATGATTATTATTATATAGAACTTGTTTCACTAATTTATTTGAAAAGGTGTGTTTTTTACATAAATAAAAACGATGTGAAGATTTTTTAAGATTCTATGATGAAGAGGGCATAAAAATTTATAATTCATAAATTAAATAGGAATAATATAAGTACTATGAAAAAAATTACTTTCATGAGTTATTATGGAGTTGTTGAAAATTATGGATTAGTAATTTTAATATTATATTTCATTATAAGGATTTATATATGAATTTTTTGTAACACATTATATGGGTGTTTTTCAAAATAATTCACCATCCAAAAAATACCCAAGGTCTAGCCTGATAGACATTAATGTGGGGGGAAGATGATTTATAAGTGATATATTTCCTGATAATATCACTATAAGGCCCCAGCCTTAAACCTTACTTAATCTAGAGTTATTACAAGATTACACATTGAGGATCTTTTCAGGTTTAGAGTTTTTGAGAATTAGATCATGAAACTTGCATTACATTCCACATTTAAACAAAGTGGTTACATAAAAGATAGTATTCATTCTTCCCATCAACGGAAACATATTTAAAATATAACACGAATTCTTTCTTGACACATCCTTGACACTATCATCACATCATGTACCTTTCCCTTGACCTGTGAAAAACATTTCAAAAACATGGGATGAGCATAAAAAGCTCAGTAAGAGTTATAAAAATATTGAAAGGAAACATGAGTTCATATATACATTAGAATGAAATCACACTTTACCCCTAAAACATAGGCATATAAAATCATGAATAAATCATAGTAAACATAAGACATAATGGTAACTTGAGGCATTAATAACATTCTTACGTAGGGAGTAACCCTCTTGGTTACGTTTGGAATACCCATCACAGTATATTCCATAAATCTCATCGGAGAAACCTTAACGTTACACTCCTTCACGTTACCCAATGCATTGGAGAGCTATATCGGGCTCACCCGCCCTTAGTTTATCACGGAACCACCCGTTTTCATAACAATGCCCAAGAACCATAACATAAATGTGTCACATAAAACATGCATAAAGGAAACATAACATTTCCACATTTCAATCACAATATAACATTTTAGTATATTGAAATAATGAATCCATTAAAAAAGAAACCATTTCTAAAACCTTTTAAAACATTTAATAAAGAGATTTTTGAATCAAAGAGTCCCATACCACCTTGAAGATTTTAAAATTTCAAACCATTAATACCCATATAAATAAATCCTTAAAACCATTTTGAAAACATGGATATTAATAAGAAAATATAATTAGAACATTTAAAATAATATATTGGTTAAAGGGGTTTTACCAAAATTAGAGACACATGAATACAATAATTGAGGAATAACATTTAGTCAGAACTTTATAATATCATGAGAATAAATGGATTTATTATATAATACTCCAATGGACAGTATATACACCATATAAGAGTGAATTGGTGAATAACAACAATGAACCCTCAATAGAAATGTCAAATGTGATGAAATCCCTTATAAAGAAGGTATCCTTAAATTAAGGACAAATCAATCTCAAAAATATGTGTGACAAATATAAATACACACAATATAAGTGGATATTAAGTTTAAAACAATAAAAGTTCATTCACACATATTCAATGGATGACATATTCAATGACTACATGTTGAACCCAAAGAAATCGAAATTGGGTTAAGAAGTTCCCTTGACAGCCTAACGGCGTCACATCAAAATGAGTTGATGAGAGATAAAAAGGTAATCTCATCACCTGTACATAAAATTTACATCAATCAGGATATAGAAGAACATATCCCAACATATTATTATATGAATTAAAAGACCCAACAAAAGAAGTCTTTAAAAAAGATGAGGGTGAAGGGTTCCCTTACCGACTTGGGTATCTTTCAAAACATACACCCCATGAAAGAAGGACAATAAATCATTGATGTAAATACTCATAAACGAAAGTATATTACACAAAGATTATAATAATGGGCAGTACATACACCACTCAACGGAAATTGTGGCAAATTTAGCATAAATATCATGGGAATAAAAGTGAGATGAAAAATCACTTACGAAAACTCGGTAGCGTAACAGCGCCACTTAAAACTTCCAAAAATGGATTGATGAGATAAAATAGGGTATCTCATCAAATTACAATAAAATTTACAGAAATAGGAATATGAAAGAACATCCCCCATAATAACAAATAGGATCTTAAAAGAAGTGACATAAAGGGGAGTACTTAAAGAGAAAGAGAGAGGTTAGATCTCTTACGAAAATTCGGCAGCCTAACGGCGCCACTCAAAACATACAAAAATGGATTGATGAGAGAGAATAGGGTCTCTCATCACATAAACATAAAAATTACAGTATATGTAATATAAAATAACATCCCAATTACAATAAAGATGAGCTTTATAGGGAATGACATAAAAGAGTGTACTTAAAAAGAAAGAGAGGAGTTGGATCCCTTACCTCAGGTCCGACTTGACTCGATCGTTCTTTAATCTCCTGAATAATAAAATTGAGTTAATTTCTACTTCCATAAGAACCTTTTTCAAGTTAATTATTCCTTTTATATCACTTATTACCATGTCATAAACATTATGTAATCATTTAAGATAATAATATTTGTTTTGCAGATATTTGGTTCTTAAGCCGAAAGTGGACTTCTTACAATTACATGTTGTTCGTGTGGACAAATTTTTATTATATACAGAATTGTATTCATGATGTAGATATAATATATGTCATATATATCCAGTACATTAATGCTTTTATAACATTACATAATCATTTATAGGTAAGAAATGAAATGCACCGTTCGTGGAGACGGTAAGCCGTGCGTACGCATGAACGCTACTTTCATTTCTATTTCGTATTTTATAGAATGTAATAATAATTCTATAAAGGTATATTATAATTCCAGTATAATATCATATATAATATCATAGTTCCATCCTTTATACGTCCCACATATGGTATTTAACGAATCAAATCACTTTGAGGGGGCGGTAGTCCGCACTTCCTTAAATGAAGATATCGCGTTTACCCATAATGGAAACCATAAAGGTATGCCCAAAATGAAAAAAAAACAGAAGCTTAAGGAAAAAATAAACATATTATATATCATATATAAAAATAGTAACATCATAATGGACACGTTTGAAGGTGTTAAATGAGTATTGAACAATCATCGTTTCGGGAGGCAGAATTTTTCCATCCACGAAAACCGTACGTTCTTTAACCATTTGATGTAGTTGTGTGAGAGTTTAGATCGAATAAATCTTATAAAAACATCCTAGTATATTGAAGATACTGGTGTTTTTACAAAATAAGTAAATAATAAGAGTTTAGGGGGTTGGAGAAGCAAAATAAATCAAATGAACATGAGAGAATGAATTACCTTAAAAAGTGTAACTCCTTTTGATTTTAGCCTAAAGGATTCCATTGAAAGGATTATGCCCAAAACGAATCCCCTAGGATGAGTAGAGGGATATGGAGAGAGTAAATGGGTAGGTTTTGTCCGAGCCAAAGGCTTGAGGAGTGTGTGAAATGAGGTAGAGGTGGGGGCCTTTTATAAGAGGAAAGGACAAGCACTTTTGGAAAGTAAGAAATATTACTTTATTTGAAAATGTGTTTAGGTTTTAAAAGGTCCCACATTGATATAATTCGTGGATAAGGTGATAAGGGTTCTCAATCCACCCATCCAATACGTTTTGGACATTTGTAGGTCATAGAGGTTTCATTATCTTCTCATTTTATTTAAATCGTCAGATAATGATGTCATCGCTGCATCATTATGATGTCATAAATAATTTAATTTATATAATGTCTAAAAATTATAAACAAATTACTATAATGTAGGAAATCTTTATATCTTTCCAATTAATATTTATAATAAAAAATCTGACTTTTATAAACCCACTTAAAAATTGTTTTAGTAAAACATATCATGTTTGTGTCATTTTTACTTTTACATTAAATAAAAAGTTATTTTTGTCATTTACCAACCAAAGTGGCTCCATGGGGTCCCCAAGATGACCCATGGATTTTCTTGGTAGGCCATTACACATCCAATTATGTTAGGACATGTGTCAAGTTCATTTCATATTATTAAAACATTATTTTTACCTTAAACTACACAAATTACCTCTAATGGCGATTAAAAACTTAATAAGTTACTATTCACCAAAAAATTATTTTTATCCCATTCAACCACATTTTACATCATAATGAAAACCATGTATGTCGGATTTTTGAAATTCAAAACACAAATATGGAAAAATTTTCATTTAAACTGAAAAATCAGTTTTTATAAGTACCACTTAGTGGTGTCACTATTCATCAAAAATTGATGTTTTCCAGAAAAATCCCAAAAATTCACCCTAAGCTATATTTGATATTCCGAATTCAAAAATGAAGTCTATTTTAAAAAATTCAAAACATATAAGTCACATTAATTAATTTAATAATTAATTCCCTCTGTCAGAGCAAATAGCGTGTTTTTATGAAACAATAAGTATCAAAAGATTGACACTGGTTTAAGTCTGATTTCAAAGTGAAATTAATTCCAACGACCAATATTGGATTTAATGGTAAAAATATATTCTAATTTCAATTTAAAACCAATTAAAAAGATAATCTAATCATATAAATAAATTAGATTAAAAAGAGGTTTTGAATAAAAATACAACATTTTACACTATTCATTAAAAAATGAACTTTATTGGAAAGATACCAAAAATTTACACAAAGTAAATTTTGATGTCCCGATTCTTAATAAGAGTTTTATTTGGTCCAAAAGAATTTTTAAGAGTGAACAAAACTATATTTAATGATGGTTCAACATCAAAAGGTGATAAGTGAACCTTTAGTGAAAACTAGGGCATATACGCCTAAAATTGAATTCTTTCTGTATTTTAACCCTCTATCCTTTATTGGATAAATGTAAAAACATTTAAAAACATATATAATCATATTTTAGTTATTTCTATCCATTCCCGCCATTACAACGGCTACATGTTAACTACCATTTAAAATAATAATATTTTATTATTAGAGTGCAACGTAAGATTCCCAAGAAACTCGTTATTGCGTGTTGGGTACGCCATCGAGCATAGCGTCCCCTTTAAAGTCATATCAATATTTTATTCACAAATATGGATAAATATGAAAATGTAATATTCTTTATTTACTTGGGGTGTTACATCCTTCCCCCCTTTTGGGAATTGCGTCCTCGCAATTTTAAAATTGCTCTTGGAAACATCCTTGAATGTCCCACATCGGAAGAAGAGTCGGTAAAACAATCACTTTAAAATAAAGAAAGATAAGTACAAAGGTCATCCGAGTTAACCCATAAAAGGATTCCATTTAGTAAAACATGGACATGGACGAAAAAGAAAAGGGTCATGTTCTGATGGAGAGTGATAGAAAACATGTTTAGGAGAAAGTTAACCATGAGAAAATCACAAACTTGTGATGGGTTAAACGATATTCGATTCCCCAGTAGGAAAAGTTAATAGACAACATTTTTGTTTTAAGTTACTTTTTATTGAGGAATTTATTTATAAGTAAACATAATCACTTATAATGGTGACTTTTAACTTTTACTATATTCCTTAATCAAACTGATATTTTTTCCAAAAGATGAGTATTTAGGGAGACTTGTTCGCATTAAGAGTACTATAATCAACTTCTAGAGAATAACCTAACCAAAAAAAGAGAACTATATACTTCCCATGTCTTTAGACTTTAACCAAAACCAAAACCCAAAAGGTTTGTACAAGATCAGATAATCCAGAAAAGGATAACACTTTATAAAAATAAAATCTATTCTTAATCTCCAAAATTTGTCCAACAAAACCCAATGTTCAACGAGGACTATCCGATAAACAATTTTTCCATAAAATTATTCAAAGTAAACCAATATAAGATTGAAACCCAAATATTTGAAGGATTTAGTCACATAGTCTTCCAAGTTAAATCGTAACATTTATCTCCAAACAACATCAGTTGCTCCTAATGTCTCTTATTGAAAAGTAATTAACCTAATCACATATCCTCTATGATAGGTTAATCATTTTCATAAATAACACAAAATCAACTTACTCTTAAAAAAAGAATCAGTCAAACTAACCAGGTACTTCACGTAGTCCAGTGGTAGGCGATAAATACTAGTTGCCCTTTGATTGTGGGTTCGATTCCTGCAGCTTTGTTCGACGCGACGGGTAGTCACAAGGTCTACGTGTTGTCCTTTTTCCAAAACTATATAATTCTCAAATCACTCCCCAAAAAGGGATAAAATCATCAAAAATAACCATAACATAATTTAACCTCAATTTTATCTCATGCCTTTCACTTCAATCATAACATATAGTAACCCATAATTACCTCAAAAGTAAGGATCATATAAACCCAAATGGTTCTTTATAACTATGTCCACAAAAGAAAAGATAACTATTACTGGAATAAAATTTTCCAATATTAAACATCAGGGTTACACATAATATAAAAAGTCTTTTAATGTAACCCCATCATCAAAAGAGACTTAATACTCTTAAGAATATCACCATAACTCTTGAAGACCTTATATGTTGATATCTTACTCATTCATCATTCTTCATGATCCATTATCCATTCCTTTCCAACTTACTCCGAAATATCTCTTTCTTACAAACAAAATCATGAATCATATCCTAAAATTCCAAAATTGGAAAACAATAGTAATGAAATAGTACATACCTTTGATTGGTCATTGTCAGTTTCTTCATCCTCAATCGGAAAGGCATTAGGTATTGGTAAACGAATATTGGTACGCTCTTGGTGACCCCATTCACGAAACTTCTTCATATGACATGTGATTGCATAATGACCATGCACACCACATTTAAAACATTCAATTGATCCCTCAGAAAGAACTTCTTTCCCTTTCCTCAAGTCAACTGGATGCTTCCTTTTTCCATGGCAGGTTCTTGCTTTATGACCTTCATTTCCACATCTATAGAATATTTCTGTCCCTTTGAAACATTTTCCTAGGTGTTTCTTTCCACATCTTTGACACATAGGTTTTTGAACACACATACCTTTATGATAATTACCTGTACTTCCGTAGGGATTTTTTTCTTGCATATATGATGCCTTAGAGAAATCTACAAGGTTTAGGTGGTAAATCATGACTCCAGATAGTTGGTTGAGGATAATCACAAGAGTTATCATTACAGATCCCATATCATTCAGTTGCTTGCTCAAAAAAACTGTCACAGTTTCCTTCACATCCACTGTTACTTTGGTTCCTGCTAGATCTAGCCATTTACTAAAACCAAAAAGGTCAGTGTGAGTATATCAACAATACCATCATGTACTAATGAGTAAGATAAACACTAAGATATACTTACTCATTCACTTTATCTAAAACTAGGACTCTTTCTGAAATCCTAACCATTATGGTAATGTCACTTATGCTTAAAGAATACCCTATCCTCTAAAGTTATCTAAACCGACCTTTGATACCAACTATAAGGCCCCAACCTTAAACCTTACTTAATCTTGAGTTAATAAAAGATTACACATTGAGGATCTTTTCAGGTTTAGAGTTTTAGAGAATTAGATCATGAAACTTGCATTACATTCCACATTTAAACAAAGTGGTTAAATAAAATGCAGTATTCATTCTTCCCATCAATGGAAAAATATTTAAAATATAACACGAATTATTTCTTGACACATCCTTGACACTATCATCACATCATGTACCTTTCCCTTGACCTGTGAAAAACATTTCAAAAACTTGGGATGAGCATAAAAAGCTCAATAAGAGTTATAAAAATATGGAAAGGAAACATGAGCTCATATATACATTAGAATGAAATCACACTTTACCCATAAAACATAGGCATATCAAATCATGAATAAATCATAGTAAACATAAGACATAAAGGTAACTTGAGGAATTCATAACATTCTTACGTAGGGAGTAACCCTCTTGGTTATGTTTGGAATAACCATCACAGTATATTCCCTAAATCTCTTCGGAGAAACCTTAACATTACACTCCTTCGCGTTACCCAATGCATTGGAGAGCTATATCGGGCTCACCCGCCCTTAGTTTATCACGGAACCACCCGTTTTCATAAAAATTCCCAAGAACCATAAAATAAATGTGTCACATAAAACATGAATAAAGGAAACATAACATTTCCACATTTCAATCACAATATAACATTTTAGTATATTAAAATAATGAATCCATTCAAAAAGAAACCATTTCCAAAACCATTTAAAACATTTAGTAAAGAGATTTTTGAATCAAAGAGTCCCATACCACCTTGAAGATTTTAACATTTCAAACCATTAATATCCATATAAATAAATCCTTAAAACCATCTTGAAAACATGGATATTAATAAGAACAAATAATTAAATCATTTAAAATGATATTTTGGTTAAAGGGGTTTTACCAAAATTAGAGACACTTGAATACAATAATTGAGGAATAACATTTAGTCAGAACTTTATAATATCATGAGAATAAATGGATTCATGATATAATACTCCAAAGGACAGTATATACACCATATAAGAGTGAATTGGTGCATAACAACAATGAACCCTCAATAGAAATGTCAAATGTGATGAAATCCATTATAAAGAAGGTATCCTTAAATTAAGGACAAATCAATCTCAAAAATATGTTTGACAAATATAAATACACCCAATATAAGTGGATATTAAGTGTAAAACAATAAAAGGCCATTCACACATATTCAATGGATGACATATTCAATGACTACATGTTGAACCCAAAGAAATCGAAATTGGGTTAAGAAGTTCCCTTGACAGCCTAACAGCATCACATCAAAATGAGTTGATGAGAGATAAAAAGGGAATCTCATCACTTGTACATAAAATTTACATCAATCCGAATATATAAGAACATATCCCAACATATTAGTATATGAATTAAAATACCCAACAAAAGAAGTCTTTAAAAAACAGGAGGGTGAAGGGTTTCTTTACCGACTTGGGTATCTTTCAAAACATACACCCCATGAAAGAAGGACAATAAATCATTGATGTAAATACTCATAAACGAAATTATATTACACAAAGAGTATAATAATGGGCAGTACATACACCACTCAAAGGAAATTGTGGAAAATGTAGCATAAATCTCACGGGAATAAAAGTGAGATGAAAAATCACTTACGAAAACTCGGCAGCCTAACAGCGCCACTTAAAACTTCCAAAAATGGATTGATGAGATCAAATTGGGTATCTCATCACATTAAAATAAAATTTACAGAAAGAGGAATATGAAAGAACATCCCCCATCATAACAAATAGGATCTTAAAATAAGGGACATAAAGGGGAGTACTTAAAGAGAAAGAGAGAGGTTGGATCTCTTATGAAAATTCGGCAGCCTAACGGCGCCACTCAAAACTTCAAAAAATGGATTGATGAGAGAGAATAGGGTCTCTCATCACATGAACATAAAAATTATAGTATGTTTAATATAAAATAACATCCCAATAAAAATAAATATGAGATTTATAGGGAATGACATAAAATAGTGTACTTAAAAAGAAAGAGAGGAGTAGGATCCCTTACCTCGGGTCCGACTTGACTCGATCGTTCTTTAATCTCCGGAATAATAAACTTGAGTTAATTTATAATTCCTTAAGAAACTTTTTCAAGTTCATTATTCCTTTTATATCACTTATTACCATGTCATAAACATTATTTAATCATTTAAGTTAATAATATTTGTTTTGTCGATATTTTGTTCTTAAGCCGTAAGTGGACTTCTTACAATTACATGTTGTTCGTGTGGCCAAATTTTTATTATATCCAGAATTGTATTCATAATTTATATATCATATATTTCATATATATCCAGTACATGAATGCATTTATAACATTACATAATCTTTTATAGGTAAGAAATGAAATGCACCGTTCATGGAGACGGTAAGCCGTGCGTACGCATTAACGCTACTTTCATTTCTATTTTGTATTTTATAGAATGGAATAATAATGATATAAAGGTATATTATATTTCCAGTATAATATCATATATAATATCATAGTTACATCCTTTATACATCCCACATATGGTATTTAACGAATCAAATCACTTTGAGGGGGCGGTAGTCCGCACTTCCTTAAATGAAGATATCGCGTTTACCCATAATGGAAACCATAATGGTATTCCCAAAATGAAAAAAAAACAGAAGCGTAAGGAAAAAATAAACATATTATATATCATATATAAAAATAGTGACATCATAATGGCCACCTTTGAAGGTGTTAAATGAGTATTGAACAATCATCGTTTCGGGAGGCAGAATTTCGCCATCCACGGAAACCGTATGTTCTTTAACCATTTGATGTAGTTGTATGAGAGTGTAGCTCGAATAAATCTTATAAAAACATCCTAGTATATTGAAGATACTGGTTTTGTTACAAAAGAAGTAAATAAAAAGAGTTTAGGGGGTTGGAGAAGCAAAATAAAACAAATGAACATGAGAGAATGAATTACCTTTAAAAGAGTAACTCCTTTTGATTTGATCCTAAAGGCTTCCTTTGAAAGGATTCTGCCCAAAGGGAATCCTCTAGGATGAGGAGAGGGATATGGAGAGATTATATGGGCAGGGGTTGGCCGAGCAAAAGGTTTTAGGAGTGTGTGAAATGAGGTAGAGGTGGGGGCCTTTTATAAGAGGAAAGGAGGGGCTCTTTTGGAAAGTAAGAAATATTACTTTATTTGAAAATGTGTTTCGGTTTTAAAAAGTCCCACATTGATATAATTCGTGGATAAGGTGATAAGGGTTCGAAATCCACCCATCCAATAAGTTTTGGACATGTGTAGGTCATAGATTTTACATTATCTTCTCATTTTATTTAAATCGTCAGATAATGATGTCATCGCTGCATCATTATGATGTCATAAATAATTTAATTTATTTAGTGTCTAAAAATTATAAAAAAATTACTATGATGTAGGAAATATTTTTATCTTTTCAATGAATATTTATAATAAAAATCTTACCTGTATAACCCCACTTAAAAATTGTTTTAGTAAAACATATCATGTTTGTGTCATTTTTACTTTTACATTAAATAAAAAGTTATTTATGTCATTTCCCAACCAAAGTGGCTCCATGGGGTCCCCAAGTTGACCCATGGCTTTTCTTGGTCGGCCATTACACATACAATGAGTTTAGGACATGTGTCAAGTTCATTTCATATTATAAAAACATTATTTTTACCTTAAACTACACAAATTTCCTCTAATCGCGATTAAAAACTTAATAAGTTACTATTCACCAAAAAATTATTTTTATCCCATTGAACCACATTTTATTTTTTAATGAAAACCATGTATGTAGGATTTTTGAAATTCAAAACACAATGATGGAAAAATTTTATTTAAACGGAAAAATCAGTTTTTATAAGTACCACTTAGTGGTGTCACTATTCATCAAAAATCGATGTTTTTCAGAAAAATCCCAAAAATTCACCCTAAGCTATATTTGATATTACGAATTCAAAAATGAAGTCTATTTTACAAAATTCAAAACATATAAGTCACATTAATTAATTTAATAATTAATTCCCAATGTCAGAGCAAATAGCGTGTTTTTATGAAACAATAAGTATCAAAAGATTGACACTGGTTTAAGTCTGATTTCAAAGTGAAATTAATTCCAACGGCCAATATTGGATTTAATGGTAAAAATATATTCTAATTTCACATTAAAACCAATTAAAAAGATAATCTAATCATATAAATAAATTATATTAAAAAGAGGTTTTGAATTAAAATACAACATTTTACACTATTCATTAAAAAAATGAACTTTATCAGAAAGATACCCAAAATTTACACAAAGTAAATTTTGATGTCCCGATACTTAATAAGAGTTTTATTTGGTCCAAAAGAATTTTTAAGAGTGAACAAAACTATATTTAATGATGGTTCAACATCAAAAGGTGATAAGTGAACCTTTAGTGAAAACTTGGGCATATACGCCTAAAATTGAATTCTTTCCGTATTTTAAGCCTCTATCCTTTATTGGATAAATGTAAAAACATTTAAAAACATATATAATCATATTTTAGTTATTTATATCCATTCCTTCCATTACAATGGCTATATGTTAACTACCATTTAAAATAATATTATTTTATTATTAGAGTGCAACGTAAGATTCCCAAGAAACTCGTTGTTGCGTGTTGGGTACACCATCGAGCATAGCGTCCCCTTTAAAGTCATATCAATATTTTATTCACAAATATGGATAAATATGAAAATGTCATATTCTTTATTTACCTGGGGTGTTACAATCACATTGTGGTATGGTTGGTGTTATTATAGTTAGTAAATCCTAGAGGGTACATAGTTCTACTAGGATAACTCAGGTGAGTGAATGGGAAAGATGCTCTATGTAGTGTGGTGCAGCCTGTGAATCTAACATATGTGGTGTTTCTCTAAGATATTAAACTAGGATACCTGAATAGAACATTATTAGGATGTTATATAGTTATTAATAATATGTGAATTGAATAGATAATTTATGTTTGATATGAATAACATGGTTACAATTCCACTGCATAAAATGAATGAACATTTAGTCATCCATCTAATTAGAATACTCCTTGTAGTTGGATCTACCATATACTGTGTTAATTATTTTGGGTCCCCATATTTATTCTTATTTAACCATGACTTTACATTTACATTCCATCATAAGTTTCTATGATTTTTTTATGTTATACAATTCATTAAGTCACCATCTTGGATCTTGTAAAGCTCGAGATCATGATGTAATATTTATATATGGTTTATGTGATTCTCATGAGACCATGAGTGAAAAGACAATAATTTAAAGTAATTTAGAATGATTTATCAAAATGTCGTTTGGGAGCGAGAGTTGATGCATGTGATCATTAATTCAAGCACATGGTGTGTTCAATGCTAAGGAATCAACTTTTTTAGCCTCTAAATATTTGATAAATGTTGCGATATATGATTGAAGTAAAATATTCTTGAAATTATATGTTTTATTTTAGTTATTAAATAGGAATTATGTTGCATGATGATTGGAGAATGGCGAGTATAGACACTTCCTATACATAAAAAGGAAAATTGGCCGAGTGTTCCACTTCTTATAGATATATTGAGGGTCTCAAATTTCATAGTAAAACATAGAATCCATGAATCATTTATTGTGTATGGATGAGTTCTTTGAGGGACCATATCCTTATTATACAATTGATATAACATTTTCTCTTGACTTCAGACTCTTGTAATAAATAGATTCTTAAAAAACTTGTTCTAAAAAACCTTCATGCTTTGTATGAAGTTATTATCATGAAGAATATCAAGAATGTCAAACTGGGCATATATTTGGGTTTACATAGAGGATTTTGTGTACCCATATATCATTTTTATTCACATAAAATCAACCATTATATAATAGAATATTAACCTTGGGTATTAAATTAAGAACATAAATTATATCTACTGTATGTTTGAGGCCGTTTTTGATTATACATGTGTGCACAAAGAAACAATGATGAATGAATCACTTGAAAAAAAACACAAAAAATAAAATATTGGGATGTACATGAATATTGAAGGATAAATAATTAGTTTTATTTTCAGGATTAAAATTTTAATAATTCCGTGAAATGTATCTAATATACATTAAGTTATCTTACATTGATTAATATTTTAAAAAAAATAATTTGATATTTTTCAAGATTATTCTTGAATAATATATTAAAGAACATGTTTCCAGCACATGGAAAAAATTTATGAGGTCAGGAATTCATCTATAGAATGATGAATTGAATCTTGAGGATTTTTTTACTAAGATAACTAATCATATATAGGTGATTATATGTAGTAAATTAGTAATTTTTGAAGAATTTTCATCAAATGAATGTTTGAGGAAAAATGACTGAGAGTAATTATAATTGGGGATAAAGTTTCATAAGAAAATGTTATAGATTAATAACTAGTCACTAGACATATATAATGAGCTATATGAAGAAATATTTCATTGAAAAATTGAAAGATCAACTGATCATCCATATACCAGTTCATGTTTCCATATAAGGTGGGGAACAGAATATTAAGATGAATAAGGATAAGGATAAAACATATAGGTAAAAAAGTGAAGATAATGTATTAGATAGATAAGTATTATATGATGAATATTTATAAAAAATCAAGTAGAAAACAAGTTTAACCAGATAACAGATAGAGCACAAGTCATTACATTCAATCAAAGGAATAGGGGGAAGAAGAATGATAGTTTCTAAGCTACTCATGTGCAATTTACAATGTGAAGAAGAAGGAAGTAGAGAATATTACAGTACTATGAAATCAAAAAAAGATTAAACCTGTTGAACAAATTCACGGGGTATATACTAATCATAATTAATAAGGTATAAGAAACTTTTTTATGTATTATAGAGAACAAAAAATGAGATTTATGTTGTACCAAGTCATCACCCAAAATGGAAAGACCAATTATTATCATCCCCATCTTACTATATAGGGACTCACACATTTGTTTAAGAATATTCTATCAAGAACACTTTATTTTGTATCACATTATATTATATAATCCATCTACTTATCATCACCAAACATATAAAAGACTACATACTCTTATTTAGATGTAATCCTTGTAAAAATATCTTGTTCTATATTTTACATATATTAATAGGTATACATCAGATAAATAAAATATAATAATAGAATCAATATCATAATATATACAAGTGATAATGTAAAGACCCGTAAAATTCAAGGGAAATTTTTTCTTAATTTTCTTTAGAATTTTACAAGAGCGCGGTTTCAGACGGCACCTGATTCCGAGGCCCGGAGTGCCCAGAATTAATTTCTGAAGTTTGGCTCGGGTACGTTCAGTGAACGAACGAGCGGGTTTTTCTAGCTTTCGATTCGGTGCTCGGAATTGAAATCCAAGGGCACCGATGAACTCGCAGCACCGATTTTCGCTTAAAGAGTCCTTTTCGGAAGTTGCGTTTGTTGCGGGTTGAAAGTTAGTTTTGGGGTTTTTAGTTTGAGTTAAATAAAATTTGTGAAGAACAAATTTTATTATACCTTGATAAAACCTACCAAAGGGGGTTGGAAGTGGGACCCACACCCACCTAACCTCCCTTGGGAGGATTAAGTGTGGTGGGGCCCACACGAACCCCTAAACCTTTCATCTTCTCCCAACTTACTTAACCCCTCATTAAATGACATGAGTTATTTAATTTGGAGTTAATCCTTTTGAATTTCAAACTTTGGAAATTCTTTTGTGTTGATGTGTTAATAAAATAAGATAGTGTCTTATTTTATTTTGGTTAATAGCTTTGGCCACCTTGAGAGCTTTTGGGAGATTTTCTTCTTCTTCTTCAACTCTGTCGAAGAACACGAAGAACGCTCAACTTGACGAAGAACGCTCAAGTTCCGACAAAGAACGCTGCTCCGCTCTTCTTCGTCTTCCGTGTCAACGAGAGGGAACGCCGCTTCCTCCTCGGATTCCCTTCGTCGACATAAGAAGTTTCGCCAACGACGTATCGCATCGGATGCATCTCTTCGTCAACAGATTTGACGAACGACGACTGCGACGCCCGATCCCCGCGACGTTGTCTTCCGCGGACGTTGGAAAATCCTCGAACGTATACCCAAGGTAGGGGTTGTTGATTATTGTTTAATTATTCTATTCTTGATCATGAATTTAGCAAGTCTATTGTGTGGCTTTGAAATATTTTAAGTTGCGTTATTGCTTAACGTGAGGGGGCCGGACCGCATGAACACGACCGAACCCCCTCCATCGTTCTTGTTGCATTGCTTGCAGGTGGATGAATCAAGGTGGCGTGGTGCCATCGCACCACGCGGATATTCGCCCAATCATTATTACGCGACGCCGTCGCGCCGCGCCATGAAAGAAACATCAAGAACGCGATGCCGTCGCGCCGTGTTGAAGAAATCGAGGTGCGGCGGAGGGGCGCGGTGCCATCGCACCGCGCCGGATGACGAAAACCGCGGCCGGTTCCGGGCCACGGCGGAACGAGGAGACCGGCGGCCGGGCCGCCGGCGTCGGAAGCCGAAGAGGGGACCGGATTTTCTGGTCCCGTTGGAGAACACCGGCCGGCCAGCTGGCCGGCCCGATGGCAGTAAACCGGGGGAATTAATCCCCCGGCCGGCTCATCAAAACCCCCCTCTTAATGAGGGGGGCGGTTTCCATGTGGGGGGCAAAGCCCCCCGTTTTCTGCCAATCAAGCCCCCCACGTGGGGGGGGGGTGGTTTGAAAAAAGGGCGCGGCTATATGCCGCGCTGCCCCTCAATCAGCGGGGGCTTTGTCCCTCCGCATGCCGCCAGGCCGCCCCGCCTGCCGCCAGGCCGCCCCGCCTGCCGCCGGGCCGCCGCGCTACCGCCGGGCCGCCGCGCTACCGCCGGGCCGCCACGCTCCCGCCGGGCCGCCGCGCTCCTGCCGCGCCGCCGCGCCGCCGTGCCGCCGCGCCGCCGGCCGGCCGGTCTGCCGGGCCGGGTCGGACCCAGTGCGGGCCGACCCGGTTCGGGCCGACCCGGACCCGAACCCCCCGTTTCGGATCAGATTCGGTCTTTTAGCCATAACATGAGCCTCGGACCTCCGATTGACGAACCGTCTACGGCAACGCGATCCTTGGATCGAGACGGTCGTTTCGGTATATCGCACTCAAGGTTTCGGATTACTTTGAGTTCGTCCGGGTTGGTTCGTTCACGAAACCAATCGGGCATTCGGAGCGGAAACGCTCATATCTAGAGCTACGGACGTCCGATTGACGTGCCGTCAGCCGTGTTGTGTTCCTCTTAGTGAGACAGATCTTTTGGAATACTCCGCCCGAGGTTTGGATGCAGGTGGAGTACGGTCGGGCTGGTTTTGCCTTAAAAAACCAACCGGGCCCCGGGGACGAAAATGCCAATAACTCTCATACCGGGCGTCCGATCGACGCACCGTCTGTTGCGTTGAGTTCCTGTTGACGATACGGAACTTTTGGATACATCAACTCTGGTCTTCGTGACAGTTGATGTATCAGCCTCTCGGCTCGTGGAGCGGACTCTCCGAACGAGCTTGCTGTGTGCAGGAACCCTAGTGCTCGCTGCGACTGTTACTGTGACTGCTACTGCTACTACTGCTACTGTGACTGCGACGACGACAGTACAGAGATCCTGTGTGGATTCGACGACGACAACTACAGCACTCAGCGATCCAACGTGGATCAGTGCTACAGGTCCTGTGTGGGCCCGATCCTGTGTGGGACCGATCCTGTGTGGGTCCTTGCGCTCAGCGGTCCTGTGTGAACCAGCGCCTACAGGTCCTGTGTGGGCCCGATCCTGTGTGGGTCTTTGCGGGGGTTAGTTACCTATCGATCCTTCGTGGGTCCGACGACTTAGATGGATCAGTGATCATCTTTATCGTCCTTGAAGAAGTATACCTGTGTGAACTGAATCCTGTTGCTTTCCTGTGTGGATTGTGTTGTGCAATCCTGTGTGGATTACGTTTTGCTTTCTTGTGTGGAATACGTTTACTTTCCTGGGTGGACTGAGTTGTACTTGGGCTCGGAGGTTGTAGCGTATTTGAATTGATGACTTAGGTATATGTATGGGCATATACCTAAGCAGTGTCGGTTGTTACTTTGTGATTGTACCTTTCTTCGTGGTTTATCCTTAGTGGATTTGAGAGACCTTCAGGGGTCTCGGGGTCCCTACTGAGTAGCTTATACTCACCCCTGCACGGGCTTTTCCGGCACTACGTTGTGTTGGTTGCAGACGACGGACAGCGTTGACCTTTGTTGGGGCTTGCAGAGCGGGACGGTACCCGGAGGTGGACCACTGGGCGGGACGTGCTCGGAGCGGACGGTGGGACCCGTGGAGCAGAGGAGCTATCTGTACCCACCCTTCAGGTGGGATTACCGGAGGACAGCTCGGCGTAGCGGCTTTTACTTTTCAGTTGCTGTTTTCCCTTTCGAGTTGTACTCTACTTTCTGTTTGGGTTTGTATTCTGGCCCATTTACTTTTCCGCACTTTCAGTTGTACTCTGCTTTTGTTTAGTGTTTACTTTCCGCTTGCTTACTCTGTGGTGTTTGTTTACTTTACAAAGGCAATGCCTTCCCTTTTTACCAGGATTTACGCCTTGGTGCTAGTCGCCAGCCCCTGGCCTATGGAAGGCGGGTTTGGGGTAGTCACGGCACGGACCCCGAGGGCGGGTCGTGACAAATTGGTATCAGAGGAGTTCGGTTCTACCGCGAACTCTGATCTTTTCTATGTGAAGCAATAATGTTTAGCGTATTGAGTGTGGTTATCAGTCCAGGGAGTCCAGTGTTGGTGTGGCGGCCGACGTATCCGTACACCATGACCCTGATTTCTGATTTCCGACTTAATGCACGAAAACATTGGTTGCGTGTGTGTTTCAAAGTTTTCTTTGTGATTACTTATATCAGCTCACCAGGTATACTGTTCTGACTGTGGCGCACCTGTTTCCTTTCCAAGGATGGCCCCACGACGGTAGCCAGCTAGGGTTCCGAGAGTCGAGCGTGACGACAGCCCACCGAGCGACGAGGCCTCAGTGCAGGGCCCTTTGCCAGTAGTGGCACCGGCGGTAGCTTTACCCGCCGAGCCCCCGATGCTTCCAGCAGCGTCCGCTGACGATGCACGTCGCCTCAGCGCACTGCATGAGTTTCAGCGCCAGCGACCGCCCAGGTTTCGCGGGGAGACGGATCCCCAGGCAGCAGAGGACTGGCTGGAGGCAGTAGTATGAGTGTTTAGGCTAGTGAGGACACTAGCAGACCTCATGGTGATCCTCGCTGCGAGCCTACTACACACAGCAGCAGGACGATGGTGGAGCCAAATGCTCCAGGTGCACGTTGAGGCATCTCTACTTTGGATGGACTTTGAGAGCCTCTTTCGCTCGGAGTTCGTCCCAGCCACCCTTCGTGCGGTGCGTATCCAGGAGCTTCTACAGCTGCGGCAGGGCAGCATGACGGTCGCTCAGTACTCGGCGAGATTTACCGATCTCTCGCGCTACTCGACCGACATGGTACGGGACCCATTCTTCCGGGCCCGGACCTTCGAGCAGGGTTTGAGACACGAGATCAGGGCATCGCTGATCTCCCTCAGCATACCGACTCAGACAGGAGTACTGGAGCGGGCTCTTCTGATCGAGAGCTTCCTTGCTGAGTCTACACCAGCACAGCGACCCACCGCAGGGCGGCACGTGGCAGAGTCATCTGCAGCAGGCAGTCGACGGATGACTCAGGGGTCCAGACAGACCAGACCTTCGGGCAGACGATCTCAGGGCACTGGCTCAGCAGTGCGGGGCACACAGCGCGGAGCCAGTATTACGAGAGGCAGACAGTGCTACTCGTGCGGCGGGCAGGGCCACATGGCTCGTGACTGCCCGACCCGCCGTGCCGAGGAGCAGCAGACAGTTGATGGACCACCGAGGCAGAGGAAGAGGGTCGACCGTGGCGGTCCGCAGGGAGGAGGCGTATGAGGCAGAGGAGCTGGACGAGCAGCCGGTGGTGGCCGACGCTTTGAGGCTCTACCACCACCACCACCAGGAGGTCCACCCCGACCACAGGGAGCTGGCGGGCAGCGACAGGCACAGCTCCAGGCAGCAGAGGCCTATGACCACGGCGCACCCGAGATGATTCGAGGTACTATCTGTGTCTACTCCACCCTTGCTGTAGTTCATATAGACACAGGAGCGAATCACTCTTTCATAGCCGCTGCCCTTGTTCGGAGCTCGGAGATTCCGACAGAGCCGTTGGCTCGATCCTTACGGCTAGAGACTCCTACGGGAGCAGACTCGACGATTACGCACTGGTGCCGGCAGTGTGAGCTTACTCTAGGAGGCGAGAGCTTCGGCTGGGATCTTCTTGTAGCAGCATCGAGGCCTTACGACGTCATCTTGGGCATGGATTGGCTATCTACGGTCCATGCACAGATTGACTGTTTTAGGCGCAAGGTGCGATGTGTACGCACCGACGGGAGCAGGTTCACCTTCACCGGCGAGAAGGGAGCCTTAGCAGCACAGGATGGACTTCCGCGGAGGAGAGGATAGCCCATCACTCATCAGTTGGCTAGCCTTATCCTTGGAGAAGTTGACGTGCGGAGTCCTGGTTTTCCTGCAGTGGTGGATCAGTTTGCGGACGTTTTTCCCGACGACGTTCCAGGGCTACCTCCTCGCAGAGAGGTAGACTTTTATATTGACTTGTACCCCGGGACAACCCCGATATCCACTCCAGCATATCGGATGGCCACCGCCGAGCTTCGAGAGCTACGGGTACAGTTGGAGGACTTGCAGGGCAAGGGGTTCATCCGACCCAGTGTTTCACCCTGGGCTTCCCCGATTTTATTCGCCAAGAAGGAGGACAGGAGCTTGCGACTTTGTGTTGACTATCGTCGCCTGAACCAGGTGACAGTGAGGAACAAGTATCCGCTACCGAGGATTGATGACCTCTTTGATCAGCTCAAGGGAGCACGGTGGTTCTCGAAGATAGACCTCAGGTCAGGCTATCATCAGCTCAGAGTCAGAGACGAGGATGTGCAGAAGACGGCCTTCAGATGTCGGTATGGCCACTATGAGTTCTTGGTTATGCCTTTCGGTGTAACCAATGCTCCAGCAGTGTTCATGGCTCTCATGAACAAGATCTTTCAGCCATACCTCGATCGGTTTTTTGTGGTCTTCATCGACGACATTCTGATTTATTCTACGACAGAGGAGAAGCACGCCTATCACTTGCGAGTTGTTCTTGACACACTCCGAGAGCACCAGCTTTATGGCAAGTTCTCGAAGTGCCAGTTCTAGATACGTGAGGTCCACTTTTTGGGACACGTTATCTCTGAGGCGGGAGTTGCAGTGGATCCCGCAAAGATTGAGGCTGTGTTAGCTTGGGAGCCACCCAGGAGCGTGACTGAGGTTCGGAGTTTCTTGGGACTAGCTGGATACTATCGGAGATTCGTGCCAGACTTCTCTAGAGTTGCGGCACCACTCACAGCTTTGACGAAGAAGGGGGAACCCTTCGTGTGGTCAGACAGATGTCAGCAGAGCTTCCAGGAGCTGAGACAGAGATTGACTAGCGCACCCATCTTGAAGTTGCCCGAGGAGGGAGTAGGGTACGTTGTCTACTGCGATGCATTAGGGACCGGACTCGGATGTGTTCTGATGCAGGAGTGGGCCGTGATCGCCTATGGATCACGTCAGTTGAGGCCGCATGAGCAGAACTACGCTACCCATGACCTGGAGCTAGCAGCAGTGGTCTTCGCTCTGATGACATGGCGACACTATCTGATGGGCGAGCGCTTTACAGTCTTTTCCGATCATCAGAGTCTCAGGTATATCTTCTCGCAGAAGGACCTGAACCTGAGACAGTGGCGATGGCTCGAGTTCCTCCAGGACTATGACTTTGAGATAGTCTATACTCCTGGGAAGGGGAACGTAGTAGCCGATTCCCTCAGTAGGAGGACGAACATTCAGCTACTTGAGGAGGCGACAAAGCAGCTAGACTCTTTACAGATATCCTTCGTGGATAGTGATGGAGCATCCTTCCTTCAGTCTCTCACAGTCATTCCTCCACTTCAGCAGCGAGTCAGGGAGGCACAACGTGAGGACGCTGACTGTGAGACACGGCGTGCTCAGATATCCTCGGGACAGGCACCTGATGGTTTCTCCCTTGGAGCAGAGCACGAAATCCTTTTCAGAGGACATACCATGGTACCAGTAGCTTTGCGAGAGGAAGTGCTGAGAGAGTTTCACACTTCTACTTTGGAGGTACATCCTGGAGTGGCGAAGATGTACCAGGACCTCAGACGACAGCACTGGTGGCCGGGCATGAAGAAGGCTGTAGCAGAGTTTGTTTCTCGATGCCTTACCTGCCAGCAGGTGAAGGCAGAGCATCAGGTACCAACAAGCTTGGTACAGCCCTTGGAGGTTCCGGAGTGGAAGTGGGACGGCATATCTATGGACTTCGTGACTGGACTTCCACGCACTTCCAGAGGTCACGACTCCATCTGGGTGATTGTTTACCGACTCACCAAGTCGGCACACTTCTTACCCATCAGAGAGCAGGGCTCAGTAGAGAGCTTGGGACGTCTCTACGTTCAGGAGATTGTGCGGCTCCACGGTGTACCATCATCTATCGTCTCCGATCGAGATACCCGCTTTACTTCTCGGCTTTGGAAGGGGTTACAGGAGGCGTTCGGGACGCAGCTATGTCTTAGCACAGCCTTTCACCCTCAGACGGATGGTCAGACGGAGAGGACCATTCAGACTCTCGAGGACATGCTCCGCGCATGTGTCCTCGACTTTGGTCGTAGCTGGGAGGACCACCTACCCTTGGTGGAGTTTGCGTACAAAAACAGCTACCACTCCACCATCGGGATGGAACCATACGAGGCGTTGTACGGACGAACATGTAGATCTCCTTTGTGCTGGACAGACCCTGGGGAGTCAGCACTGGTGGGACCGGAGATGGTCCAGGCCACGACAGAGAAGGTCCAGGTCATCCAGGAGAGGATGAGGACAGCTCAGAGCCGGCAGAAGTCATATGCTGACAGGAGGCGGAGGCCACTAGAGTTCGAGGATGGCGACCACGTCTTCTTGCGGGTCTCACCTCGACCTGGTATTCAGAGATTTGGCCGAGGCGGCAAGTTATCTCCACGCTTCATCGGACCCTTCCAGGTCCTCAGTAGGGTTGGCGAGGTGGCTTATCGCCTGGTTCTACCACCTCAGTTGCACCGGGTGCACGACATCTTCCACGTATCCCAGCTGAGGAGGTACGTGCACGACCCGACGCACATCTTTGATCATGGGGAGCTTGACGTTGACGATGGGGCGACTTTTACGGAGGTCCCAGTGGAGATAGAGGATCGACAGGAGCGGGTCCTGCGTGGGCGATCGATTCCTCTTGTGCGCATCAGATGGAAGCACGAGAATCTCCAGGAGAGCACATGGGAGCGGGAGGCTCAGATGCGTGCTCAATACCCTCATTTGTTTCCCTAGTTTTTGATGTATCTTTACGGGGACGTAAAGCCCTGAGGTGGGAGTAATGTAAAGACCCGTAAAATTCAAGGGAAATTTTTTCTTAATTTTCTTTAGAATTTTACAAGAGCGCGGTTTCAGACAGCACCTGATTCCGAGGCCTGGAGTGCTCGGAATTAATTTCTGAAGATTGGCTCGGGTACGTTCAGTGAACGAACGAGCGGGTTTTCCTAACTTTTGATTCGGTGCTCGGAATTGAAATCCAAGGGCACCGATGAACTCGCAGCACCGATTTTCGCTTAAAGAGACCTTTTCGGAAGTTGCGTTTGTTGCGGGTTGAAAGTTAGTTTTGGGGTTTTTAGTTTGAGTTAAATAAAATTTGTGAAGAACAAATTTTATTATAACTTGATAAAACCTACCAAAGGGGGTTGGAAGTGGGACCCACACCCACTTAACCTCCCTTGGGAGGATTAAGTGTGGTGGGGCCCACACGAACCCCTAAACCTTTCATCTTCTCCCAACTTACTTAACTCCTCATTAAATGACATGAGTTATTTAATTTGGAGTTAATCCTTTTGAATTTCAAACTTTGGAAATTCATTTGTGTTGATGTGTTAATAAAATAAGATAGTTTCTTATTTTATTTTGGTTAATAGCTTTGGCCACCTTGAGAGATTTTGGGAGATTTTCTTCTTCTTCTTCAACTCTGACGAAGAACACGAAGAACGCTCAACTTGACGAAGAACGCTCAAGTTCCGACGAAGAATGCAGCTCCGCTCTTCTTCGTCTTCCGTGTCAACGAGAGGGAACACCGCTTCCTCCTCGGATTCCCTTCATCGACATACGAAGTTTCGCCAACGACGTATCGCATCGGACGCATCTCTTCGTCAACGGATTTGACGAACGACGACCGCGACGCCCGATCCCCGCGACGTTGTCTTCCGCGGACGTTGGCAAATCCTCGAACGTATACCCAAGGTAGGGGTTGTTGATTATTGTTTAATTATTCTATTCTTGATCATGAATTTAGCAAGTCTAACGTGTGGCTTTGAAATATTTTAAGTTGTGTTATTACTTAACGTGAGGGGGCCGGACCGCATGAACATGGCCGAACCCCCTCCATCGTTCTTATTGTATTGCTTGCGGGTGGATGAATCAAGGTGGCGTGGTGTCGTCGCACCACGCGGATATTCGCCCAATCCTTATTACGCGACGCCGTCGCGCCGCGCCATGAAAGAAACATCAAGAACGCGACGCCGTCGCGCCGCGTTGAAGAAATCGAGGTGCGGCGGAGGGGCGCGGTGCTGTCGCACCGCGCCGGATGACTAAAACCGCGGCCGGTACCGGGCCGCGGCGGAACGAGGAGACCGGCGGCCGGGCCGCCGGCGTCGGAAGCCGAAGAGGGGACCGGATTTTCCGGTCCCGTTGGAGAACACCGGCCGCCCAGCTGGCCGGCCGGATGGCAGTAAACCGGGGGAATTAATCCCCCGGCCGGCTCATCAAAACCCCCCTCTTAATGAGGGGGGCGGTTTCCATGTGGGGGGGAAAGCCCCCCGTTTTCTGCCAATCAAGCCCCCCACGTGGGGGGGCAGTTTTCAAAAAGGGCGCGGCTATATGCCGTGCCGCCCCTCAATCAGCGGGGGCTTTGTCCCCCCGCATGCCGCCAGGCCGCCCCGCCTGCCGCCAGGCCTCCCCGCCTGCCGCCGGGCCGCCGCGCTACCGTCGGGCCGCCGCGCTACCGCCGGGCCGCCGCGCTACCGCCGGGCCGCCGCGCTACCGCCGGGCCGCTGCGCCGCCGGCCGGCCGGTCAGCCGGGCCGGGCCGACCCGGTTCGGGCCGACCCAGGGGGGGTCGGGCCGGGTCGACCCGGACCCAAACCCCCCGTTTCGGATCAGATTCGGTCTTTTGGCCATAACTTGAGACTCGGACCTCCGATTGACGAACCGTCTGCGGCAACGCCATCCTTGGATCGAGATGGTCGTTTCAGTATATCGCAATCAAGGTTTTGGATTACTTTGAGTTCGGCCGGGTTGGTTCGTTCACGAAACCAACCGGGCCTTCGGAGCGGAAACGCTCATATCTAGAGCTACGAACGTCCGATTGACGTGCCGTCAGCCGTGTTGTGTTCCTCTTAGTGAGACAGATCTTTTGGCATACTCCACCCGAGCTTTGGATGCAGGTGGAGTACGTTCGGGTTGGTTTTTCCTTAAAAAACCAACCGGGCCCCGGGGACGAAAATGCCAATAACTCTCAGACCGGGCGTCCGATCGACGCACCGTCTGTTGCGTTGAGTTCCTGTTGACGATACGGAACTTTTGGATACATCAACTCTGGTCTTCGTGACAGTTGATGTATCAGCCTCTCGGCTCGTGGAGCGGACTCTCCGAACGAGCTTGCTGTGTGCAGGAACCCTAGTGCTGGCTGCGACTGTTACTGTGACTGCTACTGCTACTACTGCTACTGTGACTGCGACGACGACAGTACAGAGATCCTGTGTGGATTCGACAACGACGACTACAGCACTCAGCGATCCTACGTGGATCAGTGCTACAGGTCCTGTGTGGGCCCGATCCTGTGTGGGTCCGATCCTGTGTGGGTCCTTGCGCTCAGCGGTCCTGTGTGAACTAGTGCCTACAGGTCCTGTGTGGGCCCGATCCTGTGTGGGTCTTTGCGGGGGTTAGTTACCTATCGATCCTTCGTGGGTCCGACGACTTAGATGGATCAGTGATCATCTTTATCGTCCTTGAAGAAGTATACCTGTGTGAACTGAATCCTGTTGCTTTCCTGTGTGGATTGTGTTGTGTAATCCTGTGTGGATTACGTTTTGCTTTCCTGTGTGGAATACGTTTACTTTCCTGTGTAGACTGAGTTGTACTTGGGCTCGGAGGTTAGAGCGTATTTGAATTGATGACTTAGGTATATGTATGGGCATATACCTAAGCAGTGTCAGTTGTTACTTTGTGATTGTACCTTTTTTCGTGGTTTATCCTTAGTGTATTTGAGAGACCTTCAGGGGTCTCGGGGTCCCTACTGAGTAGCTTATACTCACCCCTGCACGGGCTTTTCCCGCACTATGTTGTGTTGGTTGCAGACGACGGACATCATTGACCTTAGCTGGGGCTTGCAGAGCGGGACGGTACCCGGAGGTGGACCACTGGGCGGGACGTGCTCGGAGCGGACGGTGGGACCCGTGGAGCAGAGGAGCTATCTGTACCCACCCTTCAGGTGGGATTACCGGAGGACAGCTCGGCGTAGCGGCTTTTACTTTTCAGTTGTTGTTTTCCCTTTCGAGTTGTACTCTACTTTCAGTTTGGGTTTGTATTCTGGCCCATTTACTTTTCCGCACTTTCAGTTGTACTCTGCTTTTTTTTAGTGTTTACTTTCCGCTTGCTTACTCTGTGGTGTTTGTTTACTTTACAAAGGCAATGCCTTCCCTTTTTACCGGGATTTATGCCTTGGTGCTAGTCGCCAACCCCTGGCCTATGGAAGGCGGGCTTGGGGTAGTCACGGCACAGACCCCGAGGGCGGGTCGTGACAGATAAAGTTATAAAATTAATAAAAGGATAAACATTCATGAATAACGATTAACCCCAACCCCATCCATGTGGATTATATCCTGAAGTAGTTATCTAAAGTTGTATCCGAGCCAAAATTCATTTCTATTTTATTATCTTATTATGGGTGTGATATCTATTGTAAAACATATCCTCAAGAAAATGATCCAAGAATAAATTGAAATGTTTATAAATCATAAACATATTAGGATATGTATACTTGAGGGTTGAGATATATTCTGGATTTCATTTCAAATGAAATATCCACTTTTTTTATAGATTCATTGAATGTATACTAAATGAAATAAATTGTCTACTTTATATATTAGAATTTATGGAGAATATTATGCATGAACATGTTCTATAATGAAAATATTCTCTAGATGGGTTGGAGCTTTTTAAGAATGAAATCTAGTGATAGATATTAATTCATCAATGTTTTATGGAGAATGGATGAAGGATGATAATGAAAAATATGGATTCAAGATGACTCTAGATGAAATAATCCAATAACATTAATAAAAGATTAAAAATATAATTTATGTAATGGGTTTTCAATTATAATTTAAATTTATTATAATCAATGAATATTACTCCTTATTAATAAAAAAACATTACAGTATGAATAGGATGTTAAAGTGTAAAGTGGGTTTCTAATGAAATTTTTATTATGAAATATGATTAGAAAAAAACATCGATATGAATTTTTTATAATTGGAGGACAATTCGAAAAATATATTTAAGACACTTATTGAGCCTCCCCAATAGAAGAAAAATGTTCTTATTCCAAAAATTATATCATAGGTGGATTCTAAGTTAAATAAACCTCAAACATGTGATAATAAGATCATGAACTTGTTTGGTGATCGATCATAAGAAGATTTAATGAATTAGGTTCCATCAATTACATTTTTCATAATGTTTATAAATTTTTTCATGAATAGTAAAATTTGGAAAAATACCATAGCATTATTCATGAATATAAAATAATACAAACATCGTGGTTGGGGTGGATAAGAAAAAGACTGTTTCAAATAATTATCCACAAAGAGATGAAAAAGTAGTAAATAAATTCCAAAAACAACATACATAATAAATAATAGGATCATGGTTTGTGGAAACATATTTGTAATAAAAAATAATCAGTCATTCCGAGTTAGATTGTTTGTACAATCCTTTAAATAGAGAGCCACTATAGAAGTCAATGACAAGGGGAAACCAATAGATCAATAATAAACATACACAATGTTAGAAAAATAACAAAATCCTATTTTTTTAAATGCTGAAAATAAATATGATGATAAAATTTTTGGTTTTCATAATATTTTTGTATTATCATCAAGAAATTTAACTAATTAATTCCTCAAATAAAGACCACAAAATAAAGTTAATAATGAAGAAGAATAATTTTTATGTAAGGAAAATATTTATTTAACCTAAAATTTCTAAGCCATATATAAAAGCAAAAGTGAGAAGTCCATCGACTAAAAACACAAGAAGTTGAGAAAATGTTTTACATATAAATGTGTAAATAATAAGGAATATTCTCATAAAAATCTATGTGAAAAATTTGAACATGATTCAAATGTTCCTATTGATATTCTATTTATCTATTAGAAATATTTTGAATGGATGAGGAAAAGGAAATAAACATAAGAAAATTCCAATTCTATTGAAAAATAATATATTTTACATGATGTTAAAGATGTTTTTTGTGTGAGGTAAAATATTTTAAGTAATATACCACAAAATAATTCTACAATAATTACATTAGAAGAATAGTTATCATATAATATTAATGTTTGATCTTGTGATACAGGTTCATTAAATGATTATGAATAGAGAAATTTTATACACAATAAAAATAAAGAAATGATCACATTCACACTACCTCAATAAAAATTGAATTTTATTTGTGAAAATATTATAAACATTGTAAATTTATAAATATATTTTAGACAAAAATATCAAAAATATTTTTCACTTTAAGATGCAAGTAAGATCCACCAACTTCCTTGAGCCTTTATGTATTGTATTATATATTTCACAAAATATTATTTAAGGTGAGGCATAATCTCAAGGGGATAACATGAGATAATGGATGGCTATAAAAATTGGTTGGCCAAGATAAGTATGTTTCAAACCTCTAGTATTTCCTATATTGGTTGACTAAATATTTTACAAATGGAGTATCCTTGGTGAATATCTTGTAATTTCCTAGAAAAACATATTAAAAAAGATATATTTTGGTTCTTTCCCAACATGAGGTCATAATGAGTATAATTCTTTGATATTTATCATAATAAAGATAATATTGAATTTATCCGTAAGTTGTTGAAATTTTGATAATATTAAGGAAGATTTTACCATCATTATCTCAAATAAATATAATAATTTTGAAATATTCCTATAGATCTTGTCATTGGAACGGTAATGTGTATATTAATCTCTCATCTATGTATACTAAAGAAAATAACATTTATAAAATATATATAAATTTATGTTTTAAATGAAGAAATAAATTATGAATAATGATATTTATTGATTGTAAATTATCCATAATGTTGTACATGAAAGATGATAATATTTTAATTTGGAAATTTTTCATATGTAAATAGGTATCTTCATCCTAGAATAAGAGGGGGAAACCTATGAATTAATGTTTAATATTTATCATTAAATTTGTTTTATATATCAGTTGGAAATTAATAGTTTTGTTTTCCATATCAATTCCTCTTATTTCCTGCACCAATCTCTGATCATGTGAACTTATAGTGAAATGATTGGTAAAATTTTTTATAAGAATAAGATGATACCATATTCCTAATAACAATACATTTCTAGTCAGTAATGGGGAGATAAAGGTAAATTATTATTTATAAATTTAATGGGTATAGATTAGCATATCTACATAATTATTTTGTAAGAACATATAACATATTTACAATAGATACACAGATGCAGATTGTTGCGAAAATTTTCTATCTGTTTTTTGTTTTTTGTCAGTAAATTTTATTGGTTGTGGATAATTTTCAAGGAAATAAACATATTCCATTGATTTAAATATGAATAAAATGGTATTTGGAAAACGATAATGAATTTTATTGGTAATGAAAGAAATTGTTTTGGGTGCCCTCAAATGATTAGTGGTTTTTGGGTACTTTGGTGCAACAGAGTGGCTGACCAAGGTTGTCTCTCAAAGGAAGAAGCGAATTTTACAAATTATTAATGTTATTTTGAAAATATCCTAAAATGGAGTAATAAAACTTCATTAAAATATGTGGGGTTGGGTTTACCATTCAATAAACTAGAAGTTATTTTTTTTGATGAAGATTTTATAATTTTTTTTTGTTTTTATTTTTTAAAAGAAGTTTGATTAAAAAGACGCAATAAGAAGGATTTTTTTATAAAATATTCTAAAAGGCATAATAGCTCTAACTCTACCTTTTAAATAATTTATTAAACATTATCATTTAAATTAATATCCACTTAATTATGATCCATTAACTTGTTAAATCCCGAACCATATGAGGATTAACTTTACCACAATGATGAAATGAATTTAACCCGAGGCTGAATTCAGAACATGCAATCGCAGCACCATGATTTGATTGATGTTCTAAGTTTAGCTTATGGTAAGTGGTAAATTAAGGCACATATCCTCTCTAGAAATTAGAATTAATTGAGTTTAGGGATTATATTTTAGCACTAAAAATGGATCCCATGTCATTTTAAATTACCAATTACGTTCGCGCTCTCACAATTCACACAATTCTAGACATCTCCTAATTTGTGTTTTTTGTTCAACTGCTCACTCAGTTTCATTTAAATTAAAAACAAAATTAATTAGTCAAATTATTTGAATTACAGTATCTCATTGATATAAAATAAATTAATTAAGTATCTTATAGGTAAATCGATTAATAAAAAGAACTACTTTTCCATGGGTGGTGTAGTCATCATAGAAACATTTTTCAGTTGTAGTGGTTTACAGAGGGTAGAACCCAATCTCATTTATTCACTGGATTCCAGCCCAATTTAGAATATTAAGAGAGTAATAAATTTGAACAAAACATAAGAATAGATAATAAATAAAATAAAAACAAATAATCTTATTACGCAAATGAAAACATTACAATACGAAGAAGAGATGAAGGATTTGATGAGGGGATCCTTGCTTCAAGAGATACCCATCGAACAATATTTAGAGAATTTGAGTGAAACCATTTCTACTCCCCTTTAAATATCCTAATATACATCCCAACCCTTCCAAATGATAAAAAAACTAATTTATTGAGATTAGGGGAGGCTAGGTTTAATGAGGTTTCAAGTGTGAATCATGAATCTCTTCCAAATATATTAATCCAACTTGAACTTTCCATTTGACATCCAAAGCTTGTTAACCATATATTATTCTAGAAATAATTATTTGTTAATAATTATGTTGGAGAGCTCCAATCAAAATTGGAGGCCAATCTAAACATTGATGAAGATGTTATAGCCCAAATACAAAACCAATGTCCAATCTTGTGGGTCCATCCCACATTTGAATTCCTGGTCCATTTAGTCCAACCAAATGCATGTTTGAGCTAAAATGTCCTGAACAAAAGTTGAATCCCATTATTTTAGGAACATAATTACAAATTTTAAATTTCAAATAATAAATCTTATCCAATTTATCTTTTAAATAATATAGTGCTCTATAATGGGTAAAATTGTAATTTCCATTAAACTTTCAAATGAATGATATAATATAAAATATTTTATAAATATACTTATTTAGCATAGTGTGAGATATTTTATAATTTATTATCAATAAAATATTCAATAAAAATGTGTTTATCAACTCCCCCACACTTATCTTTTTGTACTCCTGGAAAAAACCTTATATCATGTATTCAATTTTTTTGACAAGATATGCATATTAATATTTTTCAATACACAGTGAAAATATTGGAAAAGAATGAATCCCATATAAACTCAATATTAAAAATTTTTTAAATTCATTGTCTCATAAATTGTGTCAAATCAAAATCTAGTTTGATTCATAACACTAATCATAGAAAAACAAGTCATGGGTATACCATGTAACTAATTCTCCACGTGTGTGTGTGCCAGCGATTACAAAATTGTCTCTCCACCCTTTATCTAGTATATTCAGGTCAATAAAAACTTTTATTCTTACCTGATTCTATTCCATTGAACCTGTTCAACATCCTTTGCAATAAAATTCCAAAACCCACTCATTTAAGCTTTCCCATAAGTCAAAACATGAGCTCCCGACCAAAATATCCGCACATGTTGTACATTTAATCACTCTTGTATTTATTGATTGTTTTTAATTTTAGGATTTTTTTAAAAGAAAATTAGAGGGATTACAATATTCAGATATCAGGTGCACACACATAGGTAAATCTGGTACAGTGATGGAAACGATCAGAAGATAAATAAACGTATGGAATGACCATGTTGTATTTTAAAAATAATTACTTACCTGTAATATACATTCAATTGGGTAAGAAAAACCCACAAGGCATGATTATTTGAAAAATAGTGTGGATAAATCAATGACACAATTTACAATGAACAAATATCACAAATAATTATGTCAAAATATAAAAGGATTTATAATGAAAAAACCATTCATATCATCGATGACATAAATTTATAAAAATTTCAACCCTTGATGATGAAATCTTACTCATGATTATATTTCATCAAATAAATTTTGAAAACATGCATTTTCTATATGTTCCACATGAAAATGTTACATGATATATTCGTTTCTTTTTTATTTATTTTTTTATTTTTATTTGAAAATTTTAACCAAAAAGTTAATAGAAAATACATATAAATCACACAAATGAAAATCCTAAAGATCTACCCCAAAATTTTGTCCCCTCCCCCAAACATAAAATATTGCATTGTCCTTAATACAAACCTATGAGATGATATATTAACACAAAATGCATAATTATAAATAGTACAAAGAATATAAAAGTGAAAGGGTTTGGAATAGCCTGATATGCTCATGTGATGATGGGGTCATGCAGTGTGATGAAATCCACTGCATCAGTAGGAAGTCCCTCAATGTATTTCATCAAATGTTTCCCATTGACAGTAAAGCACTTTCTTGTGTCCCCTTCTGTGATCTCCACTTCAACAGAAGGAAAAACATTAGTCACAACATTAGGACCTATCCACATAGAAGTTAACTTACCATGCATCAGCTTCAGTCTTGAACTATATAGAAAGAATTTCTCTCTAAATTCCAATTCTATTTTCTGGATAATTGTTTCTTGAGAAAATGTTGATCATTCCTTGTAGAGCCAAGCGTTATCATATGAAGATAATCTAATCTCATAAATATCTTTAATTTTCATCTTCCTTTCGATTCTATCTTGGGAAAAATCCAGGTTTCATTTCTTTATTGCCCAATAATCATGATGATCAACATCCATGGGGAGATAAATTGCTTTCCAAAAAAAAATCTGAAATGGGGACATAACGGTAGTTGTCTTATATACTGTCCTATAATCCAATAATGAATCATCCATGTTCTTTCTCTAATCCTTCCTATTTGGTTGCATGGTATTCTCCAGAATTTGATTCAACTCGTGATTTGAAACCCCAGCCTGGCCATTTTTTTGCGGGTGGTATAGTGATGATGATTCTATGTCACCAAATTCTTACGAAAAAAGAATGAAAGAATCCCATTGCAGAAGTGTTTCCCTTGGTCATTGATGATGGACTTCGATACTCCAAAAATACGAATAAAATCACTTTAACAATGTCCAAAAAACATGAGAATCATCAGTCTGGTGGCCTTAGCCTCCACCCATTTTATCACATAATCAACAGAAACCAAAATATACCGGAAACAAAATGACATATGAAAATGGCCCATAAAATCAATGCCCCACACATCAAAAATATCAAATAATAATATCGGTTATTGGGACATCTCATGTCACTTAAAAATATTACCAGTGTGTTGGAAATGTGAGAATTACTTACAAAAAACATTTGAATCATGGAATAAACTAGTCTAATGAAATCCAGAGTCCAAAACATTCCTAGCTGTCGATTGGGGTCCAAAGTGTCAACCACAATCAAGTGTATGATAGAATTGCAGAACAGACTCAATCTCATGATCAGGAACACACCCATTAATTAATCGATCAGTACACATGTGCTAGAGGTATGATTCATCCCACACATATTATCGAGATTCAATTTTTAATTTTTGGATATGATGTTTTGTTAAATTTTCTGCGATGTTAGAGGAAACAAGGTAGTAAACTAAATTTGTATACTGATGATTAGTACCTAATATGGAATAAAGATGCTCATCGGGGAATGTGTCTCGAAGTGGTACCTGGACCAAGGTGTCATCCTCTAGTGTGTGGGTAAGCCTACACATGTGCTCCACCACTAGTTTTTCTAGGCCCTTCTTTTCCTTTATCTCAATATAAAATTCCTGAAGAAAGAGCATCCATCGGATAAGCTTGGGCTTTTCATATGGCTTCTTCAAGAGTTACCTCATGGTTTCATGGTCAGAAAAAACCACTACTTTAGAGCCCAATAAATATGAACTTAATTTATATAAAGAAAATATGACGGCATGAAACTCTTTTTTTTGTGGTGGTGAAGTTTGATCATGTTGAATCCAGTTTCCTTGATTTATAGACAATCTCTTGTTAATGTCCCTCCACCCTCTAATATAAGACAGCTCTAACTATGATGTTAGAGGAACCACACATAAGATCAAAAGGAATGTCCCATTGTGGGGGTTGTATGATTGGTGGAGTGGTCAGACACTTCTTCATCTCATCAAATGGTACCCTACATGAATCATGAAACACAAAATCAGAACACTTTTGAAGTAATGTTGACCAAGGGAAAGAAATATTACTAAAATATTTGATGAAGTAGCGATAAAATCATACATTCCCTAAGAAAGATGTAATTGCACGCAAACATGAATGATAGGGTAAGGATGAAATAATTTTTTTCTTTGATCTATCAACCTTTATCCAATGTTTTGACACAACATTACCTAAGATAATGCCATGCTATTTTATGAAATGACTCTTTTCAATGTTCAAGAACAGATTCTTCTCAATACATAGATTCAACACATTTCCCAAACAATTTAGGAATTCATCAAATGAGGTTCCATACACTATATAAGCATCCATAAATTCCTCCATGCAGGTCTTAATAAAATCAGAAAAAAATACTCACCATGGATCTCTAGAAGGTACCTGTGACATTGAAAAGTCCAAATGGAATCCTTTGGTAGGCAAACTACCGAATGGAAAAGTGAATGTTGTCTTCTCTTGATCCTCATGAGAAATAGGAATCTGAAAATATCTTGAAAATCCATCCAAGAAACAATAGTGGGTTTTACCAACCATCCTCTTAGGCATCTGATTAATAAATGGGGGGGATAGTCTTTGTGAGTGGACTGATTTAGTTTCCTATAATCAATACATACACGCCAACTGTTTTTCACCATCACTGGAAATAACTTATCTATATCATTTTTAACAATAGTAACACCACTTTTCTTAGGAAAAACCTATATAGGACTTACCCACTTAGAATCTGAAATGGGAATGATTAAACCTGCCTCGATCAATTTTTCTTTTTTTGTAACAACTTCAAATAATGTTGGATTCAGTCTCTATTATGGATGCCTAACTGATTTGGCCCCATCCTAAAAAATAATCCTATACATGTAGATAGAGGGGCTAATACCTAATATGTCATCCAAGGTCAAAATTATTTACTTAGTGTTCTCCCTCAAAAGGATAAAATGTTTTTCATCACGTTCAAAAGGGATATTGTTAACAATGATAACAGATAATTTTTCACCACTCAACAAGTATGAGTATTTGAGATTTGGTGAAAATGGCTTGAGTTCAAGTGTAGGGGATATTTTATGGATAGAGAAATAAATGGAAATAAAATATGTGAAAAAATAACGTCAGTATTAGAAAAGAAATCATTTCAATAAGAGAATAAAACATCAAATCCATCCGCATAATCCACAATCATATCATAATCAGATTGAACATGATCCAAATAAAAATATGAATCGATATCAAAATAATATCTAAGAGAGTCATGTGAATTTAAAATAGGCATGGAATTTGTCAAACCTTAAGATTCCATGGTACACATCTCTTTAAATAATGCAATAGCTTGTATTATACACAACTTTGAGTTCTAACACACCACAACCAATCAAATTAATCATTATGAATAGTAATACCCACTTTTTAAAATTATATAAGTTATATCATTCAAAATGGACTTCATTTTTGGTTTCATAATATCAAAATTATATTAGGGAGAATTTTCTGTAATTTTCTGAAAACAATGAATTTTTGATTAATAGTGAAAAACACTAAGTTATTGGTTAAAACTGATTTTTTATTGAATTTTTTTTATTTAATTTATATTTATTTTAGGTAAAAATAGATACATAATACCTATATAAGTTCTATGTAATTAATTTGAGTCATTTTATAATAATTTTAAATATATAAAAAATTTATTGAACTTTTCACTATCTTTTACCCACCTAATAGGAGAATTTGAAATTTTTTATAAACACTTAATTTTACCGCATCTGTGAGTTGAATTTCGAAAATCCAAGAGACACAACTGATATCAAAGAGTAAAATGTGGTTCAATGAGATAAAAATAATTTTTGGTGAATAGGAACTTTTTACTTTTATTTACCATAGTTAAAAGTAAATAGGATAATTAAGGGTAAAAATGATATTATTATTACCCTAAAAAATGTCCTAATTCAATTGGATAAGTATAGTTCAACCAAAAAAACCTGAGGAATAAAATATGAACCTCTTTGGTCCACTTGGATTAGATTAAGACACTTATTATTATTTAATTCTATGAAGAGTTAAAAGAGTTAAAATCAGAGTTTAATAACTAAAACATTTTTAATATAGGGTTACACATAAGATAAATTATACTATAAATATTCATTAGAATTACTAAACGATTTCCTACAAAATGGTATTTTCTTTATATCTTTTAGACATTATATAATTTATTTTATTTATGACACAATGATGTTGTAGTATTTACCAAATTAATGAAATATTAAAATAATTGATATTATAAATATCCAAATAAATGTAATTTGAGACTTTTTATGAATTCCAATAATTTTCTAGGTTAATATAACATATTAGGGTTGGTTAGATGAATTTTTTTGAAGCAATAATGTTGTTATGAATTTAGAAAAAACAAAATACCAAATAGTTTCAAAATTGACATAAAAGTTTTTTCAAACCAAGTATTATATTATTAATTGATATTCTATTCCTAAAAAACTAATGTTATGATAACAGACATATATAATGATAGGTGTATCATTAATAAACCATTTTGGGATATCATGGACGTATATAGTATCTTTATTAACTATATAATATAAAAATACAAAGAGACATGGTAAATGTCAAACTAATTATCTAAGAGTTAAATCTAAATGAGAAAGTTAATATAGTGACCCAAACCAGTCTAAAACCTATTGGTTGAGTGTTTTTCGACCTATCCGCACTGTATAATTTAAATAATCCACTTTGGAGCCATTAAAATCTGAAAATTATTTTATTATAAAATAATATTTCTAGCTTTTCCTAAGGTACCCCTCACCCCTCTTATAAAAGGGCACTCCCCTTTCACTCTATGTCACACATTAATAGCCATTTGGGTCAGCCAACCTCTTCCCAAATACCATCTAATCTATCCTCCCTTCATCCTAGATGACTTAATTTAGTTATAATGCCATATTATGGAGCCCTTTTGATTAAATCTAAATGAAGTACCCGAAGAAGAGGTAAATATTTCATCACCTTTTTCAAGTTCATTTCTTCTTCCACTTACTCATTCTTTGTTATTTACATTCTAAAATAATAACTCCAATATATTATATATATTGTTATGTTATTATAAATATGGTACAACCATATTCATTATTCTATCTATCCTTTGAATTACATGTCATCATACGTGCGAATGTACGACTTACCGTCTCAACGTCGTGGTGTAATTGTAATTCAATACATTATTATTTGGATGGGTATAATAATGATAAGTAATTGATGTAAATAATAAATATAAAATTATAATTATTCTATATATATGATATACCATCCAATTATAAGTTATTTTAATATCGAAAGAAAGATATTGTCGCTCGTGCGTAGGTACGGATAACCTTCTTCACGAACGCGATGAGATCCATTCCTCATCGTATCTATTGAAGAATAATTTTAATTTTTTGATTAAAAATAATGTTTAAAGAGTTGATATAATTCAGTATATGAATAATATAAAACCTATCCATAACAAACACAACTTATGTAACAAAAAATAAAAAAGAAAATGAGTAAGTGAACACCTGAAACGATGATAATACAAAAATATTATTAACAATGAAATATTAGAAGATCATATATGATTTCATATTTATGTATATGATTCTTTTATAATTTAATAATTATTATTTTACTATTATACAAGAGGTTAACCTACCCTATACCAAGTAAAAGTACAAGGAAAGTGTTAATTTCACAATCTCTGCATTATCCGAGGTTATTTATATGTAATTATCTTCAGGGACCTCTTTATCATCCACATCCATGTTTCTTAAAAATGTATTTCAAAACAATCTTACTATTTTATAGACTATGGGTTAAATTAAATTATACCCTTTTTTGAATTATTATAAGATGTTTATAAGGGAATCATTCCGTCGTTTTCCAAACATGGTTCCTTTTAACCTTTTCGACAAAATTATGGTAAGAATGTATTTTTTAACATATATTGTGGGTGCATCTATTTTCCGCCATTATGAAATCGTCAAAACATCCCTTACCAGATTATATCAATATTTTCAATGTAAATTTTTTATTTTATAATAATGTGACTTTTAAATGATTTCAAAAAGTGATATTTATCTCAAATAGTTTTGATTTCATATATGTCAACATCCTTTGATGGATTTTAAGCTTATTTGAAGTTGATTTACAATGATACAAAACTTCCATATTGTATTGAATGTTTTCTGATGTGTTTGACTGTGGATGTTTTATTTTTATACCATTCATGGTTTATGGATAATGTATTGATATTTCATATGCTAGTTTTAATATGAATGTTTATGTTATGTTTAAACATATTCATATGAGGAATGCATTGGACTTAGTATGTGACGGTTGGAGCTCGCTATAGCTCTTCGATGCATCGGTAGGTATCATGAGAAAAAATAGTGTCTTGGGAGAATGCCTTGAAAAAAACTTATTTGTAGTCTTGGAATAAGGCCTTGACTATGTGGTTATGATAGTCTGGTATTATGCATTCCATCATTATGAAAGTGGTTTTTGATATTGCATGTGATTACACGACTAGTAGAATATCCATGTGAATAAGTAAATGGAATTATTTCATTTTATTTTTTCCATGTTATGATGAAGTTAAAGTTTAAAAGGCTTTTGTTTAAGTTATAAATTGCCTTAAATGTTTATTCTTATTTATTAATGTTTCTGTTATATTTTTATCTTTACTGAGCATCTGAGCTCATCCCTTTCTATGTTTTATTTTTCCCATGATGTGAAAAAGTATTTTATGACTGGCCTGTTGGGATTGTCTGAGGGGATATGAGTGTAGACTATGGAGACTATGTTGTTTTATTTTTTCACATTATAATGTAATGTAAGAATTATTAATGTATCTAGTGTTTCCATGGCTACTAAACTAATCGGTATTTCGAGAATTGATTTTTTGTGATCATGCCAATATTATGTAATAATGCACCAACTCTGGGTAACTGGGGTTGGGGTGTTATAGTTGGTATTAGAGGAATTTTAGTACAAACCTTGGAAGCTAGATTTAGATAAACTCTGATTGGATCACATAGCCCTAAGATAGAGTTTGAGGATTAGTATAGATGAACTTACTAGAATTTTGGTATTTTAGAGATTTTGTGTGTTTTAAAAGAAATACATCCCTATATGGATACGAGCAGGTAGAGGCGGATCTGGAACAGATGTACCTAGGGGTAAAACCTGAAAAAACTGCTTTGAGCTAGACTTGAACAGGAACTGGTGCACGACAACGGGCCTTGCTGCTATCTTGGTTACAACACTCCCGGGGTATATGCTTAGGAAAATTCTAATTTTCTTTGAAAACCATTATGAAGTGTTTATGTGTATATACTTCCTCAAAGAAAACATTTTTATGATTATGGATTATATCCAAAAACTATTAAATTTATGTTAAGTGTTTTTCATGATTGGAATTTTGTATTTGAATTCATAAACTTATATAGTTTATGTCATTTTTTAGAAATGGTTCCTAGTGGAAGGAATGGAAGTAATATTAATACATGTAATCCATGTTGGGATTTCCCTCCTAGTCAAGATAATTATAGTTGACCATGTGATACAACTGGTGCTGATCAGCTTATCACCATACAGGGACAACTCACTCAGATTATGAATAATAACCTTACCCGTATGGAGCTCCCTAATTTGTAGCATGGAGGATCAATGTTAGATCACTTCACGAGGCAACAACCACAAAAATTAAATGGGGGTAAAAATCCACTAGTAGGTGAGTAATGGTTAAATTCTTCAAAGAATCTATTCCATGACTTTGGGAGTAGCGAAAGGGAAAAATTTGTCATGGCAGTTTACCGCCTCACTGGAGATGCTGATCAATGGTGGTCATTGATTCAAAACATGAAGGAAGATGATGAAATATGAAATTTGGAATGGAGGGAGTTTAAAGGGATTTTCATAGAAAATTACTTTCTTCATGACAATCGAGGGGATATGTAAAGACAATTTCTAAGTCTGAGGAAAATGGAGGACGAGAATGTTGCAAATTATGATTCTAACATTACATTTTTAGCAAGGCATGCTGCAGATTATATACGTAACCCAGGAAGTAAGATTTATCATTTCATTGATGGGTTAAAACCTTTTATCATTTGAGCATTAGTCTCACAATATTTCTTGTCGTATGAGGATATTGTCTCATTTGCTATCAAGACAAAAAAGGAATTTTCTATGTCTTATGACCTTAAAGAAAAGAACGAGAAGAAGAGATCTGCAGATCACTCTAGAAATGGAAATAAGGGGAATAAGGGAAAAGTTGAATATCCATCCTGCAGTAAATGTGGGAAGAGACACTCTGGTACTTGCTTGAAGGGAATGGGATTCTGCTACAAGTGTGGTGAAAATGGCCACCAATCTCGTGATTGTAATGGGAAGAAAAAAGCTACTGATGTTCAGTACTAAAATTGCAGGGAGATGGGACATTATACAAATGAATTTCCTAAGAGTCTAGGGAACTAAACTCATAAAAGGCCAAGAGATTAAGGCCTATATTATGCTATCACAACTGCTGAGGTAGAAGCTCCGAAAGATGTGATGGAAGGTAATTTAATGGTTTACTCAAGTTTAGTAAATGCCTTATTTGATTCTGGTTCATCGCATTGTTTCATATCTTCCGAGTTAGCTAGGAAAACTAGATATTTCAAATTTTATTTAACATGGGAGTTGTCAGTTAAAACTTCTAAGGGAAGTATCATCACAACAATGTTTTGTGAATATGTTCCCATTAGAGCATATAAATGTTATTTATCTTCTGATCTCATCGTCATACCCATGATTGAATTTGATATAATCCTCTATATGGACTGGATTTATGACCATGATGCGAGTATTTATTGTAAGAAGAAGGAGGTTATGATTTTTGATGATGATGACAAAGAACAAATTATCATTAGAGTAGAATCGTCCCCAACTGATTCTTATCTAGATCCACCCCCAGTAGCTGAACTAAATTCAATTATTGGGGTGGAATATAATGAAATAAATATGGGTGAGGAAATGAATTTTCAAATAGAGGATGTTCCTATTGTGAAAGAATATGTTGATGTGTTTCCAGAAGATTTACATGGGCATCCTCGAGAACAAGAAAGTGAGTTTCCCATTGATTTAATTCCTGGATCAAGGCCCATATCGAAGACCCCTTATAGAATGGAAACTGTGGAATTAGTGGAACTAAAGAAAAAACTAGAGTAATTGAGTAGTAAGGGATTTATTCACCCTAGTGTTTCTCGATGGGGAGCCCCTGTCCTTTTTGTTAATAAGATAAATAGATCTATGAGGTTGTGCATCGACTACAGGGAGATAAATGCTATAACAACAAAGAACAAGTATCACATACCACGCATTGATGATTTATTCGACCAATTTCTTGGGGATCAATACATTTCAAAGATTTAACTTCGATCTGGATATCATCAGTTGTGTGTATAGAAGTAAGACATTCCAAAGACAACATTTCGAACCAGGCACGGGCATTACGAGTTTACAGTAATGCATTTTGGACTGACAAATGCAACCTCTATTTTCATGGATCTAATGAAGAGATTTTTCAATTAATATCTTGATGACTATGTACAGGTATTTATTTATGATATCTTGGTATACTCCAAAAGCTATGAATATCATGAAAATCACTTGCAAATTATCATGAAGACTCTGAGAAGATGTGAATTATATGGGAAGTTTAGAATGTGTGAATTCTGGTTTCAATAGATTTCATTTCTTGGCCATATTGTCTCTAAGGATGGAATCTTCATTTATCCTTCAAATACCATGGCAATCCAAGAATGCCCAACACCGACGAGTATAAATGAGGTATGTATTTTTATTTGTTTAATAGGTTATTATCGACGTTTCGTCCCGAATTTTTACTGGTTGGATAGACCATTAACAAAGCTCACACGAAATGGGGTTAAATTTGTTTGGAAAAAATAGTTTGAAGAATGTTTTGAATAACTGAAGAGAAGATTAGTCAATACTCTTACATTGACTGTACCATCAGGGAATGATGGGTTTGTTATTTATAGTGATGCTTCAATAAATGGACTCGATTGTGTCCTTATGCAGAATGATTGGTTTATTGCCTATGCATCACTATAGCTAAAAATTCATGAGAAAAACTATCCTTCTCATGATCTTGAGTTAGCACCTATAATCTTTTCTTTGAGGATATGGAAAAATTATCACTTTGGTGAAAAATGTGAGATTTATTCTGATCACAACAATTTGACGTATATTTTCTCACAAAAAATTACTCAACATGAGGCAAAGGAGATGGCTTGAACTACTCAAGGATTATGATTTCACTATACACTACCACTTGGGGAAGGAAAATAAGGAGGCAGATTCTTTGAGTAGAAAGGATCATGGAGTTTTGAACAAGATGAGAGTTGTAAAGGATCCTATAAACATGGATCTAGTAAAGAAAGATATGGGAATCACCATGGAAGGGGAAAAATCAATACTTGTTCAAATGGTTTCCAAACCATCATTACTAGAAAGGATAAAGAGTTCTTAGACCGATTTTGAAGAATTTCAAAAGAAGATTAAGGCTGTGAATGATGGGAGATTGAGTGAATTTTTGTATGAAGATGGAATTTTGAAATTTGGGAAGAGACTTTGTGTAGAGACCCTAGACATTATATACATGTTCAATACATTAATTTTTCGGAATACTTAGTACATTACAAAAACACACACACAAGGACCGTAATAGTTTAGTGTCTTTGGAAACTCGGAATATAAACTTCTAATCATGTTGAAATATCTTCAACAACTCCCAAAACAATCTTACCCTTTTTGTTTACTTACCTAAAACCTTTCTTTACTTCCTGGGGAAAATAAAAAATAAAAAGGGTGAGCTCAAATGGTCAGTAAGGGAAAACATAGATAACATAAAACAATCCATAAACATTTGGAAGCAAAAACTTGAACATGAAATTTAAACATCAAAATATTGAGAAAAGACATAAATCGTGGAGTTACGTAAGGCATATATCATAATAGAACATCAACCATGATAAAATGGGAAAAAACATGTAATTGTGGCAACCATTCAGCACATGTCATGATTTCCATAGTAGCCAAGGCATTGCTGCCATGACCATATTAGTGGACAAAGTCCCTTTCTGAATCGAGTTCACTCCTCATTTCAGTCCTATAACACTGAACTGGATTAACTTACCATTCCATCCATGTATATCTCATTAGATATAAATCCTTACCCAATTCATTGGAGGGATATATAGGTCCCACCCATCTCATAATGAAATCATTCTTACTTGTGCCACAAAATAAACATACATCATTCATAAAAACCCAATAAATAAAATGGGTTTCATAAACATCATCCCATCATCACATAATCCATATAAAATAAATGGATATCATTTCATAATAAGAGATGTGAAACCAGGTAAATCATAGAGACATTATACTTGAAACATACACATATTAAATAATGTCATCTTTGATGAAAAATGGTTTTGATAAAACACTTCAAATAAATTCTTGAGGAAAATATCTTTTTTTCTTCAAAATCATTTTCTTTTCAAAAAATTTCATGAAATTTTAAAAGAAAGAGATTTTGTTGAAAATAGTCATGAAATCTTTTGGAGGAAGCTTTATAAAAAACTAGCTTTAAAAATCCATTCGTGCCGTATAAGTTAAAAAAACATTCTTCTCGTACTTTTGCTGGAAAAGTCAAAAAAGTACCTTGTAACGTAAACAAAAAAAATCCTTACATACCATGTAGTAAAAGTCAAAAATGGGTAAAAAGGACTTTAAACATACCTGAAAACACTTTTATAAAATATTTAAATGGATGATAGAAATAATCCCCAGTAAATACTTACGAATAAGCAATCTCAGATAAAAATGAGATTTGCAGATTTATCCATTACCTTATGTCAGATATGCTTTTTATGTATCCGAACCTCCTGTATAATGATTTATATAATGTCACTGACTTATTACAGAATAATATTTATTGTAATGATATCATTTATGGTTCACTTATGACTTTATATTACCCGTTCTTTTGTAAATTCCAGTTTAAAGAGCGTTTTGGGTAAAATCGTTTCATTTATCCTATGTGTTTCGACTCGTAGTTCTTGATATTATTACTTATATATTGATTTACATAATTCCAGAATGTAAAAAATGATTTATATATAATATATATTCATTATATACATATATATTATAGATCGATATATGGAATGAAATACATCGTTCATTGAGACGGTAGGCCGTACTTACGCATGAACGTTGTTTTCGTTTCCTTATTGAATTGAATAGAATTGAGTATATGACATACTTATATATATATACATAAATACAGTAGAATTATTATTTCATATATTTCATTATTATTAATTATATATACATTATAATCATTATCGAATGGTTAATCATGGAAAATGAATCTCATCACGTTTGTGGAGACGGTAGTCCGTACGTACGCACGAGTGATGATATCATTCCGATGATTGTGGAATTGTATTGGAGTGTATGTATACTATCTCAGAATAAATATCACTTTAAAATAATAATATATAGTTATTTATTTACACCGTTATACCCATCCATGTAAGGTGGTGGTGGAAAGACAGATTACACCACGGCGTGGAGACGGTATTCCTTACGTACGCAAGCGTGGTGATTTCGTTTTCCGTAGGATGGATAGATGGTGAAATAGGGTTGTTTCATAATTATAATAACATATCAGTATATTAGTGATACTGATGTTATTACTTCATAATGAAACAACTAAAGAAGAATAAGTGGAAGAAGAAATAAAGTTCAAAGAATCGGTAACAGACATTACCTCTTCTTTGAAGCGCTTTTTTGAAACCTCCTCTTAGGGCACTAAAATTGGTATTTGAAGAAGACCAGAACCTCTAGGATGTTTCTAGGGAAGTGTAGATGTTAAATGGGCAGGGATTGGCCGAGATTTAAGGCTCAAAGTGGTGTGAGGAAGAGAGGGAGGAGGTGCCCTTTTATAAGGGAGGAGAGGGACTCCATTGGAAAAACTAAAAATAATATTTTATTATAAAGCCAAATTCGGTTTTAAATAGCTCCAAATTGATTTATTTCTAAGATAAGGTAGGGATGGGTCTAAATCCTCACACCCAATAGAATTTAGACAAGTTTATGTTCATATTTTAACCTTAACGTTTATATTTAACTTTAAGTTGGATAATTTTACTTTTACCGTGTCTTTTTGTGTTCTTACACTATAAGGTTAATAAACATACTATAACAAGACAAACAAACCCCAAGTTCTTTATTATTAATATATATATCCTTATCTATGTCATTTTTTCGAACCTTATATTTTTAAGAATAATATAACAATTAATAATATAATATTTTTTTAAAAAACTATTTTATGTCAATTTTGACACTATTTGGTGATTGATTTTTCTGAAAATCATAAAAGAATTATTAGTTCGAACAATGTTAATTAAATCAACACTAACATGTCATATTAACATAGAAATTTTTTTTAATTCATAAAAAGTGTCAAATTACATTTATTTGGTTATTTATAACATCAATTATGTCAATATTTTATTAATAAGATAATTACTGCATTATCATTGTTTCATTAATATATTAAATTATTTAAAGTCTACAAATTTCAAATAAAATATCATAATGTAGGAAATTGTTTTAGATTTATAAAGAATATTTATAGTCGAATTTATCTTATGTATAACCCTATATAAAAACGATTTATTTATTAAACATTGATTTTAAATATTTTAACCCTTCTTTTAATAAATTAATAATAAATGTCCTAATCTAATCCAAGTGGGCCTAAATGGTCATATTTTATTCATAAGGTTGTTTTTGGTCGAATTACACTAATCCAATAGAATTAGGACCTGTGTTAGGGTAATAATAATATCATTTTTACTCTTAATTACCCTATTTAATTTTAATCGTGGTAAATAAAAGTAAAAAGTTACTATTCACATAAAATTATTGTCATCTCATTGAACCAAATTTTACTTAATGACATTAACCATGTCTCTTTTATTTTTTAAATTCCACTCACAGAAGTGGTAAAATTATGTTTTATGAAAAAAACAATTTTTTTAACTACCACTTAGTGGTTTTACTATTCATCAAAAATTGAAAGTTTTCAGAAAAAATCTGAAATTTCACCCTAGTCTAATTTCGATATTCCGAATCCAATAATGAATTCCATTTTGAAAAATAAAATTTATAAAATTTCAAAAATTCGGTATTACTATTCATAATGGCAAGTTTTAATAATATTTTAATAGCATATCGTTGTTTAGCAAAACTCGGTATTGCGTACAACACACGCTATCGGTGAAGGTCGCGTTTGTGTGTAATGCAATCCAAGTCAGGGATACGTGTTGTGCAAGCTCCTTTTGGTGTAGCATACAATACAATACATTAATGAAATTAAAAAGAATATTTTTCGTAAAATCTTGGGGTGTTACATTCTACCCCCCTTAAAATGAATTTCGCTCTCGAAATTCATCGGGGTTATAAATGGTTTACTACTAGAAAGTTTATTTAATAGAAACCCACATCATAAAAAGGAATACCAAAACATGGCTTTAAAAACTAACGTATGAAACGTAACGGTTACCCAAATCAACTAATCACTGGGTTTCCACATAGGAGAACATAGGTGAAAATATGGATATGGAAGAGAAATCTAACCGTCATTATCTGATGGAGAGTGGTAGAGAACATGGATATGAAAAATCCAACAATCACAAAGCCATAAATTTGTTATGATATAGGGTACCATCTAATTCATCGGATATAAGGGCACTAGGACAACATTTTTGGGTTTCAAGATCATTTCCCTAAAGTTGAAGGATTTAAATTAGAATAAATACTTACTTTATTTTGGTACAATATCACTATTGTTCTTGCTTTGAACAATTTACACTTCATCTCTTAAAGAAATGAAGTTTAATTTGTTATTCATGAAGTGTTAACAAATCATGTGATAGAATGATGGGTCATTCCATCTGTTTCAAACAAAAGGTTAGCAAAAGTTATCAAATATACATAAGTCCATCTATAGTGAGGTTAATCGTATATGATAACAAAAATGAACTTATAATTCATATATCATACCGCGTAATAAAATAAAACTTTTTTCTACTAACCAGAGACTTCTTGTAGGCCAGTGGTAGGTGATAAAGGTCAGTCACACTTCGGTTGTGGGTTCGATTCCCACACCCTTGTCCGACGCGATGGGCTGTCGTCCATCCTGCAGGTTGTCCTTTTTCGAAAACTATATTACTATAACATCCCATCGATAATATCGAAAACAAGTTATATCCTTAAAAAATACTAACTTATGTCCAACATAATCCATTCCAATCTTTAGGCTTATCTAAAATACTTCGGTCTAAGCTCATAGTATAATGAAAATGATTACTTGAAATATGACATAACAATCACGTGAATGCCATCATTTATCCCCCATATATCATAAGATATATCTTGTTGGTAAAATTAAAAAAATGTGAATACCTTAATCATGTATTCTCTTGAATAATGAATACCCATATAACCATAGTGAAAGCATGAATGCAGTTAAAAGTTAACACTTTCCACATACCAAAATCCGCAAAATTCATTATACTCAAACCATGATATCACTTATTCCTTATATCAATCATGAGCTCATGAATACAATCAAACATCTCATTATCTTCTTATCCCTTCATTATGCACATATCATCTGCTTACCAAAAATATCTCAATCACTTTCCATGGTTACCGATACCATAAAATTATTGAAAACCAAAATAGACCAATACATAAATATTCCAATATTCCACGATACTATATACAACATTATTTTGGAATCCCATTACATAAACACTCAATAATTCCACCACATCGTTGTCATATTCAAAATCGCCAATAGCGATCGCATGTGACTTCCCTTTTTCCTTTTCCTTAAGTGGTTTATCATGTCGATCATCATTAACCCTTGGATTTGGGCATTGATTAGCATAATGCCCCATTTTATTGCACTTGAAGCATTGAAGTGTTGTTTGTGTGTTCTCTGCAGTATTTTCTTTATTCACACCATTAGAAACCCTTTTCCCATTACTTAGACACTCAGCTGGTCGATGACCTTCTTTTCCACACTTAAAACATTTTCTAGTCCCTTTAAGGCAATCCCCACTATGCTTCTTTCCACACTTTGAGCATAAGGAAACATTCATCTTCTTTTCACCCTTATTCTGAGATTTCTCCTTGAACTCTATCTTTAATTTCTTGTCAAAACCATGAGATGGATATGTAACACCAACTTCCAATTCTACCTTGATTGCACAATGCACAATTTCTTCATTTCTACTGAAGTCTCTTATAGCTAATTCCCTTCGAAAATTTGGTTTTAAGCCACTAAAGAATCGATCAATTTTACTTTCAGGTTGGATGATAAAGCCAGATGCATACCTTGCAAGCCTTGTAAAATTCGCTTTGTATATACCAACAGATTCATCATCCATTTGCTTTATTTCAAGAAACTTCTTCTCCATCTTTGTTTGAAGAATACGAGGGAAGTACTTATTGAAAAATAAGTTCTTGAACTCATCCCATTCCATGGACTCAATTTCATCTCTTGGCCTCGTATTCTTGATTAGATTCCACCATTGATCAGCTTCACCTTCCAAACGATATACTTCTAATATGACTTTATCATGTTAAGAACATTGAAGAACTGAAAATATCTTTTCAGTGGTATTGATCCATTGTTCAGCAACAAGTGGATCCTAAGACCCACTGAAAGAAGGTGGGCGTTGCCTCATAAAGGACTCAATAGGATATTTTTCCCTTTTCTGCTCATTTGGATGTCCAGAATGATTCATAGAATGTGTAAGTATAACAATAATATTTTTTACTCCATCTCCCATAACATTTGTTTGTTCATGAGTCAAATCATTGCATTGTCCATTACATTGATCAACATGGTTCCTTCGGGTTCCATCCATCGTCTAAAACCAAAAAAGAATAGTGTGAGAGGAAAAAATCATGCTAGGGAAAACAACATAATAAAGGGGGAGTAGCTTCAATATATAACATCTTAAGTTAAATTCTATTATCGTTACCGTAGTTCTAGGACTATATACTATATGCATACTTATCCTTCGGGACATCCCAAGACATACCTTAGAAATATCTCTAGGGATCTCACTAACATTTTCGCATCCTAGTTTCCAAAGGTTGACTAAACCTTTCCTCTGATACAAACTGTAGAGACCCTAGACTTGTCGTACATGGACATTACATTACTTTTCCAGAATACTTAGTACATTATAAAAACACACACACAAGGACCATAATAGTTTAGTGTCTTTGGAAACTCGGAATATAAACTTCTAATCATGTTGAAATATCTTCAACATCTCCCATAACGATCTTACCCTTTTTTCCTTACCTAAAAACTTTCTTTACTTCCTAGGGAAAATAAAACATAAAAAGGGTGAGCTATAATGCTCAGTAAGGGAAAACATAGATAACATAAAACAATCCATAAACATTTGGAAGCAAAAACTTGAACATGAAATTTAAACATCAAAATATTGAGCAAAGACATAAATCGTTGAAGTACGTAAGGAATATATCATAATAGAACATCAACCATGATAAAATGGGAATAAAACATGTAACTGTGGCAACCATTCAGCACATGTCATGATTTCCATAGTAGCCAAGGCATTGCTTCCAAGACCATCTTAGTGGACAAAGTCCCTTTCTAAATCAAGTTCACTCCTCATTTCCGTCCTGTAACACTGAACCGAATTAACTTATCGTTCCAGCCATGTCTATCTCATGAGATATAAATCTTTACCCAATGCATTGGAGGGAGATATAGTTCCCACCATCTCATAATGAAATCATTCTTACTTGTGCCACAAAATGAACATACATCATTCATAAAACCCCAATAAATAAAATGGGTTTCATAAACATCATCCCATCATCACATAATCCATATAAAAGAAATGGATATCATTTCATAATAAGAGAAGTGAAACCATTTAAATCATAGAGACATTATAATTTTTACATACACATATGAAATAATTTCATCTTTGATGAAAAATGGTTTTGATAAAACACTTGAAATAAATTCTTGAGGAAAATATCTTTTTTTCTTTAAAGTCATTTTCTTCTCACAAAATGTCATGCAATTTTAAAAGAAAGATATTTTGTTTAAAATAGTCATGAAATATAAGGGAATAAGCTTCATGAAAAAACAATCTTTAAAAATCCGTTCGTTCCATATAAGTTAAAAAAACATTCTTCTCGTACTTTTGCCGGAAAAGTCAAAAAAGAACATTGTAACGTAAACAAAAGAAAAATTCCTTACATACCATGTAGTAAAAGTCAATAATGGGTAAAAATTAATTTAAAAATACATGAAAACACTTTTATAAACCATGGACATGGATGATAGAAATAACCCCAAGTAAATACTTACGAATAAGCAATCTCGGATAAAAATGAGATTTGCAAAATTATCACTTACCTTTTGTCCGATATGCTTCGTATGTATCTGATCCTCCTGTATAATGATTTAAATAATGTCATTGACTTATTACAGAATCATTTTCATTGTTATTATATCATATATGGTTCACTTATGACTTTATATTACCCAATCTTTTGTAAATTCCAGTTTAAATAGCGTTTTGGGTAAAATCGTTTCATTTATCATATGTGTTTCGACTCGTCGTTCTTGATATTATTACTTATATCTTGATTTACATAATTCCAGAATGTAAAACATGATTTATATATAATATATATTCATTATATACATATATATTATATATCGATAAAAGGAATGAAACACATCGTTCATGGAGACGGTAGGCTGTACGTACGCATGAACGCTGTTTTCGTTTCCTTATTAAATTGAATGGAATTGAGTACATCACATACATATATATATACACATAAATACAGTAGCATTATTATGTCATATATTTCATTATCATTCATTATATATACTTTATAATCATTCTCGAATGGTTAATCATGGAAAATGAATCTCATCGCGTTCGTGGAAACGGTAGTCCGTACGTACGCACGAACGATGATATCATTCCCATGATTGTGGGAATTGTATTGGAGTGTATGTATACTATCTCAGAATAAATATCACTTTAAAATAATAATATATAGTTATTTATTTACACCATTATACCCATCCATGTAAGGTGGTGGTGGAAAAACAGAGTACACCACGGCGTGGAGACGGTATTCCGTACGTACGCACGCGTGGTGATTTCATTTTCCGAAGGTTGGATAGATTGTGAAATAGGGTTTTTTCATAATTATAATAACATATCAGTATATTATTGATACTGATGTTATTACTTCATAATGAAACAACTAAAGAAGAATAATTGGAAGAAGAAATAAAGTTGAAAGAATCGGTAACAGACATTATCTCTTCTTTGAAGCGCCTTTTTCAAACCTCCTCTTAGGGCACTATAATTGGTCTTTGAAGAATACTAGGACCTCTAGGATGTTTCTAGGGATGTTTATATGTTAAATGGTCAGGTATTTGCTGATATTTAAGGCTCAATGTGGTGTGAGGAAGAGAGGGAGGAGGTGCCCTTTTATAAGGGAGGAGAGGGGCTCCTTTGGAAAAACTAAACATAATATTTTATTATAAAGCCAAATTCGGGTTTAAATAGCTCCAAATTGATTTATTTCAAAGATATGGCAGGTATGGGTCGAAATCCTCTCATCCAATATTATTTAGACATGTTTAGGTTCCTATTTTAACCTTATAATTTATATTTAACTTTAAGTTCGATAATTTTGCTTTTACCGTGTCTTTTTGTGTTCTTACACTATAAGGTTAATAAACTTACTATAACAAGACAAAAGAACCCCAAGTTGTTTATTATTAATATATATAACCTTATCTAAGTCATTTTGCCGAACCATATATTTTTAGGAATAAAATCACAATTAATAATATAATATTTGTTTTAAAAACTATTTTATGTCAATTTTGACACTATTTGGTAATTGATTTTTCTGAAAATCATAAAAGAATGATTAGTTCGAAAAAAGTTAATTAAATCAACAATAACATGTAATATTAACATATAAAATTTTTGGAATTCATAAAATGTCTAAAATTACATTTATTTGGGTATTTATAACATCAATTATGTCAATATTTCATTAATAAGATAATTACAGCATCATCATTGTTTCATAAATATATTAAATTATTTAAAGTCTAAAAATTACAAATAAACTATCATTATGTAGGAAATCGTTTTATCTTTATAATTAATATTTATAGTCTAATTTATCTTATGAATAACCCTATATTAAAAATTATTTATTTATTAAACATTGATTTTAACTATTTTAACCCTTCTTTAAATAAATTAATAATAAATGTCCTAATCTAATCCAAGTGGGCCTAAATGGACATATTTTATTCATAAGGTTGTTTTTGGTCGAATTACACTAATCCAATAGAATTAGGACATGTATTAGGGTAATAATAATATCATTTTTAATCTTAATTATCCTATTTACTTTTAACCATGGTAAATAAAGGTAAAAAGTTACTATTTACCAAAAATTATTTTCATCTCATTGAACCACATTTTACTTACTGACATCAACCGTGTCTCTGGGATTTTTTAAATTCCACTCACAGAAGTGGTAATATTATGTTTTATGAAAAATTCAGTTTTTTAACTACCACTTAGTGGTTTCACTATTCATCAAAAATTGAATGTTTTCAGAAAAAAACCAAAATTTCACCCTAGGCTAATTTCGATATTCAGAATCCAAAAATGAAGTTCATTTTTAAAAATAAAATTTATAAAATTTTAAAAAGTCGGTATTAATATTCATAACGTTTAGTTTTTATAATATTTTAATAGCATATCGTTGTTTAGCGAAACTCAGTATTCCGTACAACACACGCTATTATGGAAGGTTGCGCTTGCGTGTAATGCATGACAAGTCAGGGATATGTGTTGTGCAAGGTCCTTTTGGTGTAGCGTACAACACAAGACATTAATGAAATTAAAAAGAATATTTTTCATAAAATCTTGGGGTGTTACACTTTGTGTTCCCAATATACCAGATCTAAAAAAATTGTTGGATGATGCTCATAGTTCCAATTTCTATATACACCCTAGGAGCACCAAAAGGTATAGAGATTTGAAGGAACATTTTTGGTGGTATGACATGAAGTGGTAGATTGCTGATTTTGTGTGAACATTTATATTTTTTGACAAGCGAATGCTGGAGGGAAACAACCTGGAGGAGTCATGAACCTCTTCCCATACCGTAGTGGAAATGGGATAATATTATGATGTTCTTTTCATGGGACTACCAAAGACTCCAAGAAGGAACGATGCAATATGGGTCATTATTGATCATCTTATAAATTCAGTACATTTTCTTTCTATAAGAGAAGATTTACCATTTCAACCTTTAACAAGACTATATATTAATAATGTTTTGAGACTTCTTGGAGTGCCCCTATCGATTGTTTCTGATCATGATCCCCATTTTACTTCAAGATTCTGGAAAAGTCTTCAGAAAGTCCTATATACTGAACTTCATTTGAGCACTGCCTACCACCCTCAAAAATATGGACAATCAGAACATACTATTCAAACGTTAGAAGATATGTTGAGATCCTTCTCACCTGACTTTTAGGGTATGTGGGACCAATATTTACCTCTGGTAGAATTTTCCTATAACAATAGGTTCCATTAAAGTATTCAGATGGTACTATATGAAGCGTTATACAGAAAGAGATGTTGCACACAAACTTTTTGGGATGATGTTGGTGAAAGAAAACTTGTAGGTCCATAACTGGTGGAGGAAACGATAGAAAAGGTTAAGGTAATACAAAACCACATCAAAGGAGCTCAAATTATGAAGAAGAGCTATGCTGATAACCGAAGGAAGGATTTAGAATTTCATGTAGGAGATCATGTTTTCTTGAAGGTATCTCAATGGAAGGGTGTTATATGTTTCAGTAAGAAAAGAAACTTGAGTCCTAGGTACATCAGACCTTTCAAAATTCTTGAATGAATTGGGGTGTAGATTAACAGTTGGCAATGCTGCCATGTATCTCCAAAGTTCACAATGTGTTCCACATATCACTATTAAGAAAATACATGCTTGAACCAATGCGTGTACTCACCTATGAAGAATTAGAACTGGAACCCAATATATCTTATTATCAAGATCCTGTCAAGATTCTTGATACAAGATAACATGTTCTGAGAAACTAGACGACTCCTCTTGTAAAAGTTCTATGGAGAAACATTAAGATGGAAGAGGAAATATGGGAACCTGGGAAACATATCATGAAGAACCACCCGAGTCTTTTTATGTAGTAATATTCTAGAAATTTTGAGGAAACAATTATTTGAAGGAGGGGAGAATGTAACCCCCAAGCTTCCACAGTACAATTTTCTTTGAATAATGCAATAACTTGCATTGTACGCAACATCGAGTTCTAACACACCACAACCAATAAAAGTAGCCTTTATGAATATTAATACCCAGTTTTTAAAATTTTATAAATTTTATCTATCAAAATGGGCTTTATTTTTGGATTTAGAATATTGAAATAAACTTAGGTTGAATTTTTGGTATTTTCTGAAATCTTTCAATTATTGATGAATAGTGAAAAACCCTGAGATATTAGTTAAACCGAATATTTATTTAAATAATTAGTTATTTTATTTAAATTTATTTTAGGTCAAAATAGATAAATAATACCAATATAAGTAAAATGTAATTAATTGGAGTCATTTTATAATAATTTTAAATATATAAAAATTTTATTGAACTTTTCATCGTCTTTTACCCACCTCTTAGGAGAATTTGAAAATTTGAATAAAACATAATTTTACCACTTCTGTGAGTTTAATTTCAATAATACGAGAGAAACGGTTAATATCAATGAGTAAAATGTGGTTCAATAAGATAAAAATAAATTTTTTTTGAATAGTAAATTTTTACTTTTATTCACCACTGTTAAAACTAAATAGGGTAATTAAGGGTAAAAATAATAATATTATCACCCTAACACATGTCCTAATTAAATTGGATAAGTATATTTCAACAAAAAAACCTTAGGAATAATATATAAACCTCTTTGGTTCACTTGGATTAGAATAGGACACTTATTATTATTTAATTCAATGAAGAGTTAAAAGTGTTAAAATCAATGTTTAATAACTAAAACATTATTAATATAGGGTTACACATAAGATAAATTAGACTATAAATATTCATTAAAAATATAAATCTATTTCATACATAATGGTATTTTATTTATACTTTTTACACATTAAATAATTTAATTAATTTACGACACAATGATGATGCAGTAATTATCTAATTAATAAAATATTAAAATATTTGATATTATAAATAACCAAATAAAAGTAATTTGTGACTTTTTATGAATTAAAATAATTTTCTTGGTTAATATTTCATATTATAGTTAGTTAGATGAATTTTGTTCAAAGCAATAATGATTTTATGAATTTAACAAAAACAAAATACCAAATAGTGTCAAACAGGACATAAATGAGTTTTTAAAAAAAATATTATATTATTAATTAATATTATATTTTTAAAAATATAAGTTTCCACCAAAAGTCTTATATAATGACAGGTGTATAATTAATGAACCATTTGGGGTTCTCTAGGAAGTATATAGTACGTTTATTAACAATATAATATTAAAATACAAAGAGACATGGTAAATGTCAAACTATTTAACTAAGAGTTAAATCTAAAAGATAAAGTTAATATAGTGACCCAAACCTATCTATAACCTATTGGTTGGGTGGTTTTCGACCTATCCCCACATTTTACTTTAAATAATCCACTTTGGATCCATTAGAAACCGAAAATGATTTTATTATAAAATAATATTTCTAGCTTTTCCTAAGATGCCCTTCACCCCTCTTATAAAAGGGCACTCCCCCTTCTCTCTAATTTACACCTTCAAAGCAATTTTTCTAGGCCAAACTCTGCCCAAATACCCTATAAACTATCCTACATCCATCTTAGATTCATTCATTTAGTCATAAATCCAACCAATGTACCCCTTTTAATCAAATAAAAAGGAAGAACCCGAAAAAGATGTAAATATTTCATCACCTCTTTCAAGTTCCTTTCTTCTTCCACTTCCTCTTTCTTTGTTATTTCCATTCTAAAATAATAACCCCAGTAAATTATATATAATGAGATGTTATTAAAAATATGGTACAACCATATTCATTATTCTATATGTCCTTTGAATGATAAGTCACCATACATGCATACGTATGGATTACTATCTCAACGTCGTGGTGTAATTGTTATTCAATACATTATTATTTGGATGTATATAATAATGATGTTTAACTGATGTAAATAATAAATATAACATGATAATTATTTTGTATATATTATATACCATCCAATTAAATATTATTTTAAAATCAAAAGAATGATATTGTCGCTCGTGCGTACGTATGGATTACCGTCTCCACGAACGCGATGAGATTCATTCCCCATCATATCCACTCAAGACTAATTTTCATTTGATGATTAAAAATAATGTTCAAATAATTGATATCATTCTGGATATGAATAATATAAAACCTATACATAACAAACACGTCTTTTGTAACAAAACGTATAAAATAAAACGAGTAAGTGAACACCCGAAACGACGATAACACTAAAATATTATTAACAATGAAATATAAGAAGATCATATATGATATCATATTTAGGTATATGATTCTTCTATAAATTAATAACAATTATTTAACTATTATACAGGAGTTTAACCTACCCTCGACCAAGGAAAAGTAAAAGGTAAGGTTCAATTTCACAATCACTTCATTATCCAAGGTTGTTTATATATAATTATCTACTGGGACCTCTTTATCAACCACATCAATGTTTCTTAAAAATGTATTTCAAAACATTCTTACCATTTTATATACTATGGGTTAAATTCAATTATACCCTTGTTTTAATTTTTATAATATGTTTATAAACCAATCTTTCTGTCGTTTTCCAAACAAGGTCCTTTTTAACCTTTTCAACAAAATTAAGATAAGAAAATATTTTTAATCTTATATGGCATGTGCAGTTATTTTTTGTCATTATAAAATCGTCAAAGCTTACCTTACAGGAATATAACAATATTTTCAATGTAACTGTTTTATTTTATAATTATTTGACTTTAAATGATTTCAAAAAAGAGATATTTCTCCCAAATAGTTTTGATTTCATCTATATCAATATCCTTTGATGGATATTAAGTTAATTATAAGTTTATTTATTATGATACAAAACTTCCTTATTGTATTGAAGGTTCTATTATATTATTTAATGTGGATGTGTTATTTTTAAACCATTCATGGTTTATGGATAAATTATTGACATTTATTATGCTAGTTTGAATACGAATGTTTATGTTATGTTTAAGCCTGTTCATATGAGGAATGCATTGGACTTAGTAAATAATGGTTAGAGCCTGCTATAGCTCCTCGATGAATCGGTGGGTCTCATGAAACAAACTATGGTCTTGGAACAAGGCCTTGAAAAAAATTTATTTGTAGTATTGGCACAAGGCCTTGACTATTTGGTTATGATAGTATGGAATTATGCATTCCATCATAATGAAAGTTCTTATTGATATTGTATGTGATTAGTCAACTCTTAGAATATCCATGTGAATAAGTAAATGGAATTATTTCATTTTATTTTTGCCATGTTATGCTAAAGTTCATGTTTAAAAGGCTTTTGTTCTAGTTATACATTAGCTTAAATGTTTATGCTTATTTATGAATGTTTCCGCTATATTTTTATTCTTAATGAGCATCTGAGCTTATCCCTTTCTATGTTTTATTTTTCCAATAATGTGAAGAAGTATTTTCTGACTGACCTGCAGGGATTGTCTGAGGGGATATGAGTTTGGACAAGGGAGACTATGTTGTTTTAGTTTTTCACTATATCATGTAATTTAAGGCTTATTAATGTATGTAGTGTTTCAGTGGATACTAAACTAATCGGTCTTTCGAGACCTGATCTTTTGCGATCATGCCAATGTTATGTAATAATGCATCAACTCTAGGTAACTGGGGTCGGGGTGTTACAGAACTAATCTTAGACATCTAACTAGAACAAATGGTCATAATCTTCCTATGAATTGGACAATCAAAATCCTTGTGATTTTTTACTTGGTGGTTTAAAATGAGAGGTAAAAAAAGAATAGTTTTTTAGGGGTACTTCATGGAGTCCATAACATTAAATATCATAACTTCATCTCCAAAATCCATGGAAATTGTACCCTCAATGACATTTATGATAGTTTTTGTAGTTTTGAGGATGGGACTTTCTAAGATAATGGGATAATGAAAACTTACCTGATTATCCTCCATGTTAAGCATGTAGAAATATGCTGGGATTATCACATCTTTTACCCAAACAAGTACAACCTCAAGGACTTCCACAGGATATAATCTTGCTCTACTGGCCAACTGCACCACTAATCTGGTGGGATTCAACTCCCCAAACTGTATAGATGAAAATACAGAGTGAGGCATCACATTTATAGAAGATCCCAAATCAGAAAGAGCATCAGAAAAGTGAAACTCCTATATGGTGCATTGTATGGTGAATGTACCCATATCCTTGAACTTTTTTTTGGCATTGTTAGAGTTTCTGTAAGGTGTTATGACACAATCCATTCAATATTGATCCTCTCATTTCCCATGAACATACTTCAATTGGTGCAAATTTCCTTTAATAATTCTTCTTAAATTGGGATTTGTTTGATGGCTTCATGTAGAGGGATGTTGATCTCTACATGCTTGAATATGTCCAAAATTTCATTCTTCATCACCTCTTGAGAAATATTTTTGGTTTGTAAAACCCTGTTTGGAATCAGAAGGGGTTTAAGAGAAACATAATCAATCTTTTTCTTACTATTATCTTTCTCCATTGGTTTCTCTACTGTTGGTATGGAATGGGGATTCTTAAGATTTGAGGTGAATCATGGTGGAATGTTAGGTATAGATGTATCATTAATTTGCATTCCACTTCTCAATATGATAGAACTAACACACCCCTGGGGATTTGGAATAGGTTAGGATGGAATATTTTTGGATTTCATACATACCAGTTCATGGAGGGTAGTGGCAATCTGGATCATTTGTGTCTTCAACTCTGTCTACTCTGGACCTTGACTCTTCAGTTCTTTCTATTGATTAATTTTTTTTTTCAAAATATCATATGTACTAGAAACTAACTTTGGTTGAGAATTACCTTGTTTTTTATTTGCTGATGCTTGAGCATCAAATCTATTTTGGGGTTGTTGGATACCATGTTGGTAAGGTGGAGGATGTTGGATGTTTTGTTGAAAGGGGGGCCTTTTTTGTTGTCTAGATACATACCTCATGTCAGATTGATCCTTCCACCCATGGTTGTATGTTGGAGAAAATGAATCAATAATATTTTGGGGATATGTTTGTTTCTACTACTGATATGGTCTCCCAGGAAACACTACTGCTCAATCTTTTGTTTCTGGTAGTTGGGGGAAACAATTTGTTGGGTGTCTTGTCTCAATGAAAATTCCACAAGGCCTTGAAGGAGGGGGTTGGGATATATTTTGAGCTAATGAATGCTGCCTCACCATAGTGTTCAATTCATTTAGATTAGTATCAATCAAATGCATTTCAAGATAAAAATGAATTACCTGATATACACCTCCAATATGTATGGTACCTCGATCACCAAATTGTTGTGAATTTTGTTCCATCTATTGATCAATTCACATGCAGCAACTGGTTTCTTGTCCACCAATTATCCTCTAGCTGAAACATCCACCATGATACTCCCCATAGATGAGAGTCCATTGTAGATGTAGTGTATTAGTAGTTGCTCACTGATTTGGTGATATGGGCAGCTTGCGCACAACTTCTTGAATCACTCCCAGTACTCATATATTGACTCCCCTTGTGCTTAATAATTCCCTGAGCTCTATTAACAAATGTATGTGGTCCTTGAGACTGGACAAAATCTTTTCACGAAAAGTCATTTCAAATCATTCCAACATGTTACATCTTCAGGTTGTAAATAATTCATCCAATCCATTACAACTCCATCAAGTGAAAATGGTAATGACCTTAGTTTTATTTGATCTTCAAAAACATTAACTGTTTTTAAGGTTGAGAAAACCAAATTAAATACTTTTAAATGTTTTTTGGATTCTCACCAGATAATCCATAAAACTTTGGAAGAAGATGAATTAACCCAGATTTCAGTTCAAAGACCGATTTGAGTTTTTGGTATGCAATACAATTCGGTTGATAGTAAATATATGGTGAAACCAACTATCAAAAGGTTATATTAAGTTCATTTTTATTGATTTCAACCATTTTTTCTTATTTTAGGTTTTATATAGATGTGTTTCCAATTTCAATGATCTTGGAGTAGAGGAATTATCCTACTGGTTGAATGTCGAAACTTTCTGTAGACTGAGAATGTCTGATTCGATCCCTAAGGTTTTTTTAAATCTCATGGTCAATATCTAAAAGTTATTTGGGATTAGTTCAGGGCATAAATCGTTGAAATATAAAAAAATAAATGAAGAAAAGTTTACTATAATAAAAATGTAAGAATTTTGACTTGGTCTGATAAAAATAAAATATGGGAGTAAGAGAAAAAAAATTCAGAAAGGGAATAATGAAAGAATTAAGAGAAGAAAAGAATTAAATGAAAAATAAAATAAATACCTCTAATTAATTGAATGTATTTATTGCCTCCACGGAAATGGAGCCAATTTTAAATGTGTTTTAATGGGCTATGTAAAATGAATAGTGGTTTTTGGGTACTTAGGTGCAGTAGAGCGGCTGACCAAGGTCGTCTCTCAAAGGAGGAAGTAAATTTGACAACATATTAAATTTCTTTTGAAAATAACATAAAATGGAATAATAAAACTACATAAAAAGATGTGGTGGTTATTTACCATTCATTAAACTAGAATAATTTTTCTGGAAGTAGATTCTATTTTTTTAAATGAAGTTTCATTAAAAAGACCCAACAAGAATATGTTTTTTTGAAAATATTTTAAAATGTGTAATTGATCTAACTATACATATTTAATCATTTATTAATAATTATCATTTAAATTAATATCCACTTAATTATGATCCATTAATTTGTTTAATCTGAAACCCTACAAAAATTTACTTTACCACAATGATGAATTGAATTTAACCCTAGGCTAACTTCGGAAAAAGAAATCACCGCACCCTACTTGGATTGATGTTCTAAGGTTAGCTTATGGCCAATGGTAAATTAAGGCACATATCAACTTTGAAAATTATAATTAATTGAGTTTAGGTATTATATTTTAACACTATAAATTGCTCACGTGTGGTTTTGAATTACCAATTAAGTCTGCGGTCTCACAATTCACACATTTCTCGACCTCGCATGATTTGTGTTTGTTGATAAATTTCTCCGTTAGTTTCATTTAGATTAAAAACTCAATTAATAGATCATATTATGTGAATTACAGTAGATCATTGATTAAAAATAAATTAATGAAGGAGGTTATAGGTAGATCAATTACTAAAAATAACTACTCTTCCATGGGTGGTATAGTCATTGTAGAAATGTTTTGCATTTGAAAAAGTTTATAGAGTGTAGAACCCAATGTATTTTCTAATAATTATTCCTGAAAAATTTGGAAGATTAAGATAAGAATAAATTTGAACAAAACATATGAAAAGGTAATAAATATAATAAAAACAAAACTTTTTTTTACAAAAATTCAAACATTGCAACATGAAGAAGAAAATAAGGCTTTGACGAGGGGATCCTTACTTCAAGAGCTACCCCTCTTATAGTGGATGGAGAATTTGAGTGAAACCAATTCAATTATACCGTAAATCTCCTAATTCATGTCCTAAACCCTTAAATTGAGAAAAAAACTAACTTATAGAGTGAAAGGGAGGCTAGATTTAAATAGATTTCAATTGTGAATGGGGAATCTGGACAAAATATTTTAATCCAATTGAACCACCCATTTGAACACCAAAACACGTGAACCATATATTCTTCCAGAATAATTATGTGTGAAAAATTGGGTTACAGAGATCTTCCCAAAATAGGGGCCTACTATATGCTCAGATAAATATGTTATGGCCCAAATACAAAACCGATGTCCAATCTGGCGGGTCCAGCACACATTTGACTTCATGGGACATTTAGTCCAAACAAATGAAAGTTTTAGATTCATTGTCCTGAAAAAAAGTCATATCCCATTAAGTTAGAAAAACCGTTATAGAATTTCATGTTCAAATAATAAATATTAAAATATTTATATCTTCAAAATACTATAGTGATCTATAATGATTAAAACTGGAATTTCCATCAAATTTTCGAATGAATGATCTTTTCCCAATTTTTTTTATAAATAAACATATTTAACACAATGTGACTAAATTTTATCATTTATTAAAAATAAAGTATTCAATAAAAATCTGTTTTATTAGTTAAGGTTTTTTATATTGGTTACAAGGTTGTTGTATATTGGATAGAATATGAGAGAATAAATGAAATTACAATTTCATACTCTATTACAAAAGCTATCTTAGGACATGGAGTCATAAATGATATAACTATTTAATTGTTCATATTTTCTATAAAATTTGTTTTAAAGACCCAGAATTTTCAAGGAAATAATAAATTCTTCTTAATTATTTGGAATTTTACGAGTCTGTAGCTTCTAATGGCACTTGATTCTGAGGCACGGTGTGCCCGGTATCAATTTCTGAAGGTTTGTTCAGGTACGTTCTGTAAATGTATGTGCGGTTTTTTCCAACTTTTGAACCGGTGCTCGGAATCAAAATCCAAGGGCACTGATGAACTCGCAGCGCCAATATTCTCGGGGACCCTTACCGCAATTGCGTTTTATGTGGGTTAAAAGTTAATTTTGGGGATTAGTTAAAAAAGCAAAATAATATTATTTAGAACAATTTTATTCACCATGGTGGTTAAAAATATTAAATGGGTACGTTAATGGTGGGGCCCATCCCCACATAACATCCCATGTGTATATTTGTAAGGTGGGGCCCACATGATCTCCAACCTTTCATCTCCCTTGAAACCCCCCTTTAACTCCCTTGTATTTATTATGACAACATTTTGCTTTATTTATGTTTGCAAAACTCGCCACCTACTTCCCAATTAAATTTCTAACACATTATAATTAATTAAGTGGATTCTCCAATTAATTAATTATAGCGTATGATTTTAAAATCAATTGTTATGAGAATAAAATAATAGATACAACTATTATTTTAGTCGGGAAATTGTGGTGTTGGAGATGACCTGGGAAAGCTCTCGAGATATAAATAAAGATAGTGTTCTTATCTTCGATGAAGAACGCCTCCAACTAGGAATGATTCCTCTTCGATGAAGAAAGCCTTCGACGAAGATGGAATTTCTCCCTCGACAAGGAACGCTCTACGATTCGAAGAACGTGAAGTCGCCAACGCCGTTTCCTCCTCGGATGCACCCCGACGTCCACAGAATCGACAATCGATCTCCAGAACACTGTTCTCTGACACCATTTACCACGACGCTCTTCTTCTGTGGCATGATGACATGGGCCGTCATTAATCAAGGTAGGGTGGATTGCTTCAATTTTATTTGAATAAAATTGTTATTCGGTTTACGTGAAACCATTTTTATCTTTGGCAAATTAATAAAACCTAACGCAGAGGGTGTGGGCCGAACAAACACGGCCCGACGACCCTCCGCAGGTTGTTTGTCTATGCGCGGAATGACGGGCGATGATGAAATGGTACCAAAACTGCAATTTGAAGCCTTCACAGTGAAGTGTGTTTCCTAGGAGAGCCGCAGCCGCAAACGGTGGGCGAATCGGACCACCAGAGCTCGTCCGGTGGTCCACGGAAGGCAGTGGTGGCGCGCCGTCGGGGTAGAACACCGCGGCTGAGCCACAATGGAAGGTGAATCAGAACGGCAATGTCGTTCCCGATTTGTGAGCACGCGGATTAATGCTTCTCCAGCTGGGGGACGCCGCGCCCTCCCCGCTCGGCCAGCTGGCCGAGCCAGCGCCCCGACGGCCAGGCCGGGTCGGCCCATGCGGGCCGGGCCGCGCCTGCTAGGCCAGGCCATGCTGGCCGGGACAGGCCACGCCAGCGGGGCCGGGCCATGCCCAACCGGGCCGTACCCAGACCCGATTCAGGTCTACCCGCTTCAGGCCGACCCAGGGTGGGTTGGGCCGGGTCAGACCGGTCCCAGACCCCGCTTTTTGGACTAGATTCGTTTAAACATCCATAACATGAGCTATGAACCTACGATAGATGAACCGTCAGTTGGGTAGGAATTCTTGGATCGAGACGGTCGTTTTGGTATATTACACTCAAGGTTTCAGCAATGTTTGGGTATGGCCGGGTTGGTTCGAACACGAAACCAACCGGGCCCACAGAGGGGAAACACTTATAACATAAGGACCGGACATCCGATTGAGGTGCCATCAACTACGTTGGATTAATATTGAAGAGACAGTTCCTTTGTCTTATCCCACTTGAGGTTTGGATGCAGTTTGAGTACAGTCAAGTTGTTTTTAGCTTAAAAACCAACCTGGCCCCTGGAACGGAAAAGTCAATATTTCTCAGACTAGACATCCATTTGACGATCCGTCAGCAGAGTTGGTAATCTCACTGAGAAATGGTTCCTTTGAGTATACCCCATGGGAGTTCGGGTTATAGTTGAGATATGGTCGGGTTGGTTCATACATGAAACCAACTGGTTTCCTAGGATAAAAAGCCTAATAACTCGCAGATCGGGTGTCTGATTGACGTGTCGTCTGTTGCGTTGAGACCCCTATGACCAAGTGGTCCTTTTAGATACTTCCAAGTGAGATTAAATGACACTTGGAAGTATCGACCAGTAGATTGTGGACTGGAACCTCCCAGAGACGAGCGTACGGAGTACGAAGACCTTGTAGTTGGCTGAGACCTTATTACTGCTTGTCCGATTCGATTCAGAGTGATTGACTATCCCATTGGGGATTGCTACTTTGTTGGGGTGACAGACCCATGGAGGAGGAGAGAAACTAATTTGGGGTGCCAGACCCATGGTACTCAACAGGAGGAGTACCTCTCTGGGCTATTAGGGGGAGCGCTACTCATTTGGGGCGGCATACCCATGGTGGGGAGGACAACTGTGTTGGGGTGGCCGACCCGCGGTACTCGACAGAGGAGAAGTACCTCAGCAGTCTAAGGTTAGTGAGTAGCACCTCGGAGTTGAAACATGACTACTATACCCGACATAGGAGGAGTTCTCCAGCAGTAGTGGTTTCGACATCGTGAATGAATATCCTGGTTTGAGCTGAGTTAACGACCTTTGTATTTTCCACATAATTGAGATGGGTTACTTGATGACTTAGGTATATTTAGGGGAATATACCTAACTAAATGTTATCTGTTGATATATTTATTTGTGATTTATCCATGTTGGATTTTGTGAGACCTTGAGGGTCTCAGGGTCCCTACTGAGTATCGATAAACTCACGCCTGCACGGGCTATTCCCGCATCTCGTTGTGTTGGATTCAGACGACAGACAACGCTGACCGAGGTAGAGTATAGAAGGACTGTACGGTACCTGGAGGTGGACACTCGGTGTGACGACACATGGAGTGGACCGATAGATGTGGAGTTCTAAGAAGGACATTTGTACCTAACCTTCAGGTAGGAATTCGGAGGACGATCTAGGAGCTGCTGCACCATTTAGCTATTGTCTTTTCAGTTGTACATTTATTTTGGTTGTAGCTGTACCTTTCTGTTGGGCTTGTATTTATGGCCCCTTTGTACTTTCAGCAAACTTTTTTTACTGCTTTACTTAGTGTTTGCTTTCGCTTGTTCTCTGTTTGTGTGATTTTATGTTTTATAATGGCAATGCCTTCCCAGTAATAGGGATTTACGCTTTTGGTGCTAGTCGCCAGCCCCTGGCCTATGGAAGGCAGGCTTGGGGTAGTTACGACATGGGACCTGGGGGACGGGTCATGAAAAATTGGTATTAGAGAAATCAGTTCAACCATAGAACACAGAACTCTGATATTTTCTTTCTGTGAACCAATAGTGTTAAGTGTACTGAGTGTGGTTTTCAGTTCAGGGATTCCAGTGTTGGTGCGGCGGCTGACATATCCATACACCAGGAACCTGAATACTAATTTCCGACTTAGTGCACGAAAATACAGATTTCATGTGTGTTTCCAAAAGTTTCCATTAAGTCAGCTCAAACCAGGTCCACTCACCAGGTTTAAATCATTTGACCGTGTCGCATTTGTTCAGGATGCCTCCACGCAGACAGTCAGTTGGAGTTCCGAGAGAGTACCCAATGATGGCTCACTAAGCGATGAGGCTCCTGTACAAGGCCCTCTTACTATGATGGCACATTTTTGTGGTGTGCCAGCAGCACCACCACCCACTGGGAAGCAGATGCCACCAACCATACTAGTGGATGGTGCACGCTGACAGAGCATTTGCACGAGTTTCAGTAGTAGAGGCCTCCGTGGTTATGAGGTGAGGCAGATTCTCAGGCAGCAATGTACATGCTGAAGGCGACTGTAAGAGTTCTACACCTATTTTAGACCCTAGTAGAGAAGATTCTAATCTTAACTACTAGTGTTTCCCCGTGAGTGACCATGAGGTTGGTCCGTATAGTTATGAGGCTTCAGTACGTGGACCGATGCATGAGATAGTACCTACGGGTAGTGTGCCCGCTATATCACTACCTGTTGGTCTGTTGTTTTAACTGGAGGTACTGGTAGATGACACATGTAGGCTTAGTTCCTTACACATATTTCAGTATCAGATACCCCTCAGGTTCCAAGGCGAGCTCGACTCACAGGCAGCTAAGGACTGGTTTTAGGAGGTGGCTGAGAGTTTTCTAGAGCTTATACAGTTTTGGCAGGAAGATAAGTCGGTAGCTAAGTATTCATCGAGGCATACCGATCGTTATTGGTAATTGATGACTACAATACAATCAGTGCTTTAGAGATCGGGCCTCAGATCAAGGTGTGTTTAAAGGACATCTGAGCCAACACTTTACCTATATGCATTCCTACTTATGATATGGTGCTGGAGAGAACCTTTTTGGTTGAATATTCTTTCGATGAAAGGATACAACTAGTGAATGTTAGCTGTGGGAAAGCAGGAAACAAGCACCAGTCTCAGAGACTTTGGATTGAAAGAAGTTTCGAGAATAAGATGTGACAGGGACAGATGAATCTGAAGGGAAACAGACGTGGAAGCAGAGCTAGGAGAGCAGCATGATGTGGGGTACATTTTGACATGTTACAACCACCCGCCTTTGTAGTACCCTCCATGAACATGGAGCTATAGGGAAGGGGAAGAGAATAGCTGCATGCTATCAAGGAGTGCGACCGAGAGGCTCTAGGGATGATTCGAGGTATGGTTTGTGTCTACTACTAGCGGTCGTATCAATATACATAGGTACCAATCATTATTTCCTTCCACAAATCTTGTCCCAGACCTAGAGTTTGTGGTTAAACGTTGACCTAACCCTCACACCTGGAGAAACCTTTGGGAGGAGATTCGTAAATCATGCTTATGCCGATGGTGTGATCTGACCCTTGAGGTGAGAGTTTCGGTTGGAACATCTTGGTGGCTGCCTCGTGGCCTTACGACGTTATTTTGGGTATGGACTGGGAAAACGTAGTTCATACACAGATTGACAGTATTATGCACACAAGTTGTGGTTTACCTGCAACGTTGGGATGGGTTTTCCTTAGTTAGAGAAAAGGAAACCCCGGGTAGCAGAGGATGGAATCATACTTATGTGGGTGAATTCCATCACTCATGAGTCGGCCAAATTTAGATTTATGCCAGACTTCTCCAGAGTTGTTGCACCTCTGTTAGCAATGACGAAGAAGGGGAAACCATTTGTGTGGTCAGAAAGATGCTAGTAGATCTTTTCAGAAGCTAAGGCAGAGGTTGACTAGTGCGCTCATTTTGAGGCTACCAGCGAAGGTGCAGATCATTTAGGAGTGGATGAAGACTTGAAAAAGCAGATAGAAGTCCTACGTTGATAAATGATGGAGACCACTGGATTTTTAGGGTGACAACCACGTTTTCTTACGGGTCTCACCTTGAAAAGGTCTACGGAGATTTGGTCGGGGTGGCAGGTTATCTAAACGATTCATCGGAACATTCCAGGTCCTTAGTAGAGTAGGCAAGGTGGATTACCTCCTTGTCCTTGCACCTTAATTGCACCAGGTGCATGACTTCTTCCACATTTCTCAGCTGAGGAGATGCGTGCATGATCCGTCCCATATTATCGACCACGGGAAGCTAGAAATCGATGATGGGGATACCTTCATAGAGGTTCCAGAAGAGATTGATGATTGACAGGAGAGGGTCCTACAAGGATGGTCGTTTCCTCTGGTGCGCATTTGGTGGCAGCACAAGAACCTCAATGAGAGCGCATGGGAGCAGGAGGCTCAGATGCGTGCTCATTACCCTTTTAGTTTCCCTAGTGTGTGTTGTAGATTTTCGGGGACGTAATGCCCTAAGGTGGTAGTAATGTAAAAATCATGAATTTTCATGGAAAAAATTTATCTTAATTCTTTGGAATTTTACGTGTCTGTAGCTTCTGACGACACTTGATTCCGAGGACCAGTGTGCATGGAATCAATTTTCGACGTTTTGTTCGGGTACGTTCAGTAAATGTACGTGTTGTTTCTATATCTTTTGAACTGCTGCATGGAATCGAAATTTGAGGGCACTGATAAACTCGCAGTGCCTGTATTTTCCTAAGGGGACCTTTACTGAAGTTGCATTTTATGTAGATTGAATGTTAATTTTGGGGATTAGTTAAAAAGTAAAATAAAATTTTTTAGAACAATTTAATTCACCATGGTGGTAAAATCCTACATGGGGAGGTTAATGGTGGAGCCCATCCCCACATAACTTCCCATGTGTGGATATTTTTAAAGTGGGGCCCACATGATCCCCAACCATTCATCTCCCTTGAAACCCCACTTTAACTCCCTTGTATTTATTATGAAAACCTTTATATTTATTTATGTTTGTTAAACTCTTCACCTTCCTCTCAATTAAATTTCCGACACATTATAATTAATTAAATGGATTGTACAATTAATTAATTATAGTGTTTGATTTTTAAATCAATTGTTGTGAGAATAAAATAATAGCAAGAGTTATTATTTTAGATGGGAAATAGTGGTGTTGGAGAAGTCCTGGGAAAGCTCTGGAGATATAGATAAAGAAAGTGTTCTTCTCTTCGACAGAGAACGCCTCCAATGATGAAGGACACATCTTCGATGTAAAACGCCTCCGACAAAGAAGGACTTTCTCCCTTGATGAGGAACACTCTACTCTTCGAAGAACACGAAGTAGCCATTGTCGTTACCCCCTCGGACGCACCCCGACGTCCACGGAATCGACAACTGATCTCTGTGATTCCCTCTACTACGATGCTCATCTTCCGCAGCTCGATGAAGTGCAACGTCATTAATCAAGGTAGGGTGGATTTCTTCAATTTTATTTGAATAAAATTGTTATTCATTCTACGTGAAACCATGTTTATCTTTGGAAAATTTATAATGACTAACGCCGAGGGTGTGAGCCGAACAAACACGGCCCGATGACCCTCTGTAGGTTGTCCGTCTTTTCGTGGATTTACGGGTGTCAATGAAACGGGGCCACAATAGTGATTTGAAGCTGTCGTAGTGAAGAGCTGGTCCTGGGAGATCTACAGGCGCAACGGTTGGCGAATCGGACCACCGGAGCACGTCCGGTGGTCTGCGGAAGGCGGCAGCGGCGTGCCGTCAGAGCAGACTGCTGCGGCTGAACCACGGTGGCAGGTAGACTGGAATTGCAAAGCCGTTTCGGATATGTGGGGGTGCAGCATAATGTTGCACCAGCTGGGGGAGGCCGCGCCCTCCCCACTCAGCCTGCTGGCCGAGCCAGCGCCCCCCCGGCCGGGCCAAGCTCGCCGGGCTGGGCCATGCCCCACCGGGCTGGACTCGGACCCGAGTCGGGTCGACCGGTTCGGGCCGACCCAGGGTGAGTTGGGCCGGGTCGGACCGGTCCTAGACCCCCCCCTTTCGGACTAGATTCGTTTAAACTCCCATAACCTGATCTATGAACCTCCGATCGACGCACCATTAGTTGTGTAGGAATCCATGGATCGAGATGGCCTTTGTGGTATATTACAATCAAGGTTTTGGAGAAGTTTTCTTATATCTGGGTTGGTTCGAACTCAAATCCAATAGGCCCCTCAGAGCGGAAAACACTTATAACATAAGGACCAGACATTTGATTAACGTGTCGTCAACTATGTTGGATTCCTATTGAAGGAAAAGTTCCTTTGGCATAATCCACTTGTGGTTTCGACGCAGTTGGAGTACGGTTGGTTTGGTTTTAGCTTAAAAACCAACCGGGCCCCTAGAACGGAAAAGCCAATAATTCTCAGACCGAACGTCTGTTTGATGATCCGTCAGCGAAATTGGTAATCTCGTTGAGAAAAATTTCCTTTGAGTATAGCCCATGGGAGTTCAGGGTACAGTTGAGATACGGTCAGGATGGTTCGTACATGAAACCAACAGGGCCACCGGGATAAATATGCTAATAACTCACAGACCGGGCGTCCGATTGACGCGCCGTCTATTGCGTTGAGAGCCCTATGATGAGGAGGTCCTTTTAGATACTTCTATGTGAGAATACATAACATTTTTAAGTATCTAAGAGTAGCTCGTGGAGTGGATCCTCGTGGAGATGAGCGTACGGAGTACAAAGACATTGTAGCTGGCTGAGACCTAATGACAGCTTGTTCGATTCAATTCAGAGTGACTTGAATAGCCCTGTGGGGATCAATAATGTGTTGGGGTGACAGAACCAAGGCGGAAGAGCACTACTGTTTTGGGGCGGCAGACCCACGGTACTCGACCGGGGGAGTACCTCTGTAGCCTATTATGGGGAGCGCCACTGTGTTCAGGCGACAGACCCACGCTGGGGAGCACTACTGTGTTAGGGTGGTAGACCCGAGTTACTCGACAGAGGAGGAGTTCTCAGCAGTCTATGGTTAGTGAGTATCACCTCAAAGTTGCGACAAAACTACTGTACTATATAGGGGAAGAGTTCTCTAGCATCCCTGGTTTCGACATTGTGAATAAAAATCTTGGTTTGAGCTGAGTTAATGACCTTTGAGATTTTATAATGATTGAGATGGGTTGCTTGATAACATAGGAATATGTATTGGAATATACCTAAGTATTGGTTATCTATTGAGATATTTCATTGTGGTTTATCCTTGATGGAATTTGTGAGACCTTGAGGGTCTCTAGGTCCTTACTGAGTAATGTTATACTCACCCCTGCAAGGTATATGCCTGCACCTCGTTGTGTTCGATGCAGAAGATAGACAACACTGACTGAGGTAGAGTGTATGAGGACTGGACAGTACCCAGAGTTGGACACTCGGCGTGACGGCACACAGAGCGGACCGATAGATGTGGAGTGTTGAGGAGGACATCTGTACCTACCCTTCAGGTAGGAAGCCGGAGGACGATCTAGGAGTTGCTTCACCATTTAACTGTTGTCTTTTCAGTTGTACTTTTCTTTCAGTTGTAGTTGTACCTTTCTTTTGGGCTATATTTCGGGCCCCTTGGTTCTTTCAGAACACTTGTTATACTGCTTTACTTAGTGTTTTCTTCTGCTTGTTCTCTAGTTGTGTGAGTATATGTTTTATAAAGGCAATGCCTTCCCAGTAATTGGAATTTATGCCTTTAGTGCTAGTCACCAGCCCCTGGCCTATTGAAGGTGTGCTTGGGGTAGTTACGACCCGGGCCCCGAGGGACGGGTCATGACATTTTTCACTATCTTCTTTGAAATAAAATATTCTTCACTAAAATGAATAATATATGAATCATTACAATCACAATAATTAAAAGATATATTTTCAATTTTTATTAAAGTAAAATAAATAGTAGTGATAGTAAGACTATGAAAAAAATTATTTTTTCATGATGAAATGATGTGTGGTTGGGAATTGTGCATAGGGAATTATATTATTATTATTTATTATTGGAATTTGTGTGAGAGATTTTTTATCGCATTCTATTTGATTTTATAGAAAACTTTGATAACCAAACAATATACAAGGGTTATGTTGATCAATATTAATCTTGGAGCACACTCAACCTTATGGCAGATCCAACCTATGAATCTCACATGGTGGAAATGGTGATGCTCATTCATGTGAAAAATCATAGTGGATGCATAATCCCCACAAGATCACTCATGTGATACTGTAGGATTGTGGGCATATAAAAGGAGGTATAAAACAAGATGCACATAATTGTGGTGTGGTTATAAGAGTAAACATCACACTACTTGCATCAATATAAAGGAAGAAGTTATTAATTTATTAATTGTAGTTCAAAAAAATAGAGAAGCTATGTAAGAGATAGGGCACACAATTATTGTTCAATTTAATAAAATATATGTAAATTTCAACAGTCATCAGATCAAAAATCTACATGATTTGGTTATTTCACGTTCTATTTATATTGTATCAATAAATCATATTCTACAATTAAATAACCCTGATATTACATTTTCATACCTATAAATGTATTTCAATAAATTGGAATCTCTTCGTGTCGTGAAGACATCATCCTACATCGTGCGGAGCTTGATTTTATGATGTAATTTTCATGTACATTTTTTTTATTCCCATTCGATTGGGAGTTTAAACAATATGATTTTTTCAAATGATAGATGATTTTTATATAGCCGTTTTGGTGTCTGAGTCAATTCATGTGGTGATCATTGGATTCACATGAGGAGTTCATAATGATGATTCTATGTGTTTTAGCGTCAATTTTTTTTGAAACATTGAATATTCAGGTGAATTAGAAATTGATTTACATGAAATATTTTGTGAGAGATTTTAAATATCCTTCATGTGGAATGATGTTTCTTGAAAAATAGGACTAGACTAAAAATGTAAATATCATGGCCCTATATATGAGAGTTCTTATTTTCAAAAATAATATTGAGGGTATAATTTTCTGTAGTAAAACAAGAAATCTATGAAACCATTGATTCACGAGGAGGAGTTAGGTGAATTCATCAATGCTTTGGTTAATAAATTAGTACCTTGACCTCTACAAATACTACCCTCACACTCATTTTTTTCCTGACTAGTTGGTTATTTGAAACATTATATGTTTTTTTGAAGGTACTTACATGAATAATAACATTCATGTTATATTTGGAATCTACTACTACTTGTGATATTGGGACTGCAAAACCATATGTGATGTGGATTGAGTCACTATATACCCTCAAATAAAGGGACAATGAATTTTAATATTTAATTATTTTCTTTAAAAAAACTCATTCATGTTTGATACATTAGTTTCTAATAGATGTGTGTGTGGAGAAACAAAAAAACACTTGAAAAAAATACCTAACAATGAATATTTAAAAGTAACATTACAAATAAGTATAATTAAATGGAAATTATCTTGGGTTTGAAAAGAAAATGAGGAATTTTAATGTATCTTAGAAGAATTAATTGATTTTTTGATATGTGATAATTCAAGAAGAGGTTAATTTATGATTGTGAAGTATTTTTTTCTCATTATATATTAAATAATTTTTTTGAACCATTAAAACACATTATGTGAGGCTGGGAATTCATTTAAGGAAATAAAAATTCTAGATCAGGAATCCTAGCACTATGGAAACTGATCATATAGTTGTTATTATATATCATAAGAGAATAATGGATAAAGAATTTCTAAATTATGAAATTTTTATCAAAAAATTCAAAGAGTAATTATCCTTTGGATTGATGTTTTGTATGAAGATTTATTAAACAAATAAGGGGTAACAATGAATTGGATTCACTAGACTAATCAAAAATACATTAACCAATGGAATAAAAATGCTATTATACATTTATCAGATGATGTTTTAGTATCAATTTCTGGTCAAAGAATAAGGAGAGTAATAAGAAAGATCAGACATTAAGATAATTGAATAAAAAAATTATGGAATAGTAGAAAAAGGCAGAATATAACCAAAATTCATAAATATGGAAGGTTCGTCGTGGTACTAGAAAAATATTTACCTATCAATTGGTATGGGAAAAACTAGTAGAAAAAGAAGGATATTTTATTTCTCTCTACTATGACAGTAACAACATATAGAAGAAGGATGTAGATAATAAAGTTGCACTCTATCATAAAACATAAGTCTCAACATTTGGAATATATTGTTGGTGTTATAAAATACGTTATATAAGTAGTTAGAGACTATCAGTAGTTGTGTTATAACTCACTATTGTGGATATTCAAGTTGTAAAAAGTCATAACCTATCCTAGGAACATGGTTTGTTTCTATCAAAATCCTAATTTTTTGTGACTCTCACATTTCGTAATTATTATTCTATCAATACCATTGTATTTGGTTTCACATTATAGTAGAGAATATGTATACTAGTCATCACCATACATATTAAATACTAGCTACTCAAACATAGTAGTAAATGCTTTTAAAATACCATGTTCCATCATTTAAATTATTTAAAATACTTTCACACTATATGGAAACTATAATATGAGAAACAAGGACATAATTTGTCTAAAAGGTAAAATTGAAAAAGTTTATAGAAGGATACAATGTTCTACACATTTATTCACACCCTCCCTCTCAGAATTGAGAATATCCTGAAGTGGTACTCCCACCCATCACCCAAAAGATAAAAACATCACAATTCACTTATATTGGTACAACCATACACTTCATCAGTTTATCAAAATTATGGGCCTAGATTTCATACTCTATATATTAGAGGTAAAATATCATCTTGTTTAAACTCATCCAATGGAGCGATCAATAATATAATTAACCTCCTCCTAATTAAATCATTTTCAAGGATAGTATAATAGATGAATTGATGTTCTACTGTTATCAAGAATGATATTTTATCAAACAATATGCATCGGGTAATTCCAAATATAAAATAGACACTACTCTTATAATAAAGACCCATTGTATTGATGTTTATATTGTATATTTCATGAGTTATCTAGTAAAAAATCTTTTTGGGTCACATGTCTATATTTTTTATCTTAATATCAAATACATATCATATGAACATTATCATTTCATCACATATTATAATACTCTGAAAATATAATTCATCAGGATAACTCCAACTAATTCGTTGAGAGGTTATTTATCATTTCAGTTCATGTGTTAGATAAATATAACTTGAATGGATGATAAAGTGAATATATTATTTGAATAATATTATTATATGTATATTGTTATTAAAATCATTTATGTTTATACTAATAAAATTATTTATCAGTGATAGTCTCTTATCCCATGTGAAATAATTGTTGAATATAACACTAATAGATTTTGGGATATATATCTCTTAAAATAAATTTCAATTGTTTAATTTCACAAAAAATATGAAACATCGAGATTGATGAGAACCTCAACACACTATAAAAATATTATTAATAAAATTTTATTATTATTACCTTGCCATTAAATTTTTATTATGAATACGAATAACCAAATTGTGAATAATATTTATAATGTTGTTTTTAAATTAAAATTTATTAATCAATTATTAATAAATATGTATTTATTTTCTCATAAAGTAGTTTTATTTTTCAGAAATAAATTATTTAAATAGTTTTGTTACAATTTTTATATGGATACAATAATTTATTTCAACTAATTATAAAAAAATTATTTGAGAAAATATGTGTCATTTTTTATTTTTTGATACTAAATTTATCTTAGGAATAATTTTTGGTATTTTTCTAAAACATTTCTAGTTAATATAAAAATATATATATTTCACTTACTATAAATTTGATGAAATTATTATCATATACAAATTTATAAGTATATTTTTAAACTTATGGATTGTCCAAATTCAACTTAATGTAGTCAAATAATGTATTTTAATATATTTTTTTAAAATTTTGAACCTAATCATGATTTTTGTAATCATAAGTGACATTTTATTCAAAAAAATTACTTTTTTTGTATTTTACTTTAATGGTAAATTTGGATGATAAAAAAATTAAAAAAAAAATATTCACTTTTTAGGTATAAAAATGCATGAATTCCAACTTATCACGTTATTTTAGGGTGAAATTATTTTTACCCTCAATCTATGTATTTTCCTAAACATAGTCATCCATGTGTTTTATAATTTCATATTAAATTTATTTTCTCTAACCAATCGAAATTGAATCTAATAAATTTAATCAAAATTTTTGAAAATAATTTAAAATTTTGGCTTGAAATACAAATTTATTTGGGATCATATATTTATGTTATCAATATAATAATTAAATTAATCCAAATTAAGGATAAAATGAGGTTAAACTAGTTTAAATAAGATATGTGGCTTAAAATGTATCCAAAATATTTCTAAATGTTATTGGATTGTTTTATTTTTTCCCAAGAACATATTATATTATAATTTGCAGTGTATTTGTTCTAATTTTTTATGATTATGAAATATATAATGATTAATAATTTATGTAATTATTTTGGGTCCTTTCCATCACTTTTAAAAGGTAACCTATTATCCTTCATTATTCAAAACATAAATATCACTCTATATCAAACAATACCTATAATAATACCTTCCTAGACATACTATCACTATGAAAGGACTTATTTTATTTCCAAAATACAATCCTTTCAAGGATTAATGTGGTTCCAAATAATGTTTATCAATAAATATGATAAACTCTTAATTGATTAGTTTCTAATTTTTTTCTTCTTATAAATCATCTAAATCAATTTTATACATTAAAAAAGTTTGAATTCAGCATATCGAATAAAAATAATTTTTTTATAATTATTAAATAACACTTTTCCACCTCATATCCATCCCATGGGAAAAAAAAATTCATTAGTACATGTGGACAACCCCCTCCATGAAGCGATATGTCTCATTTCTCATCACTTTTTCACAATAATGGTTATAATGATGTATTTACAGAAAATATGTTAAATTTATTAAATGAATATGGTCATTACAATTTAAATATAAATTAATTTCTTTTCATTCAATCCATCAAAATGCTTAAACATAACCTGGGAATATGTACGGACTATCTTCTCATTGAAGTGATGTATTTATTTTTTCAAATAGTGTTGTTTGAATCGTTAAAAAAGATTATATAATGATGAAATATAAAATTCATAATATGATTAACGTTATGAAAATTAATGTACCATATTCAATATACTAGGATATGAAGTGCTAAAATGAAACATGAATGAAAAATATAGCATTTAACACTAGGAACAACAATATTAATAAAGAATTGATAATAAATGAGTGATAAGATATTACACATTAGTAATATATATGATATTGAATATATGAATATTCATACTTCATATAATATTAAAAATATATATTTATTAAAAAAATATTTTAATTAATATGAATCAAGAGGAGACATGAGTCCAGAGTTCTGCTTATATCTTTTATATCTCTAAGACATATGCCATATTAAAAACTTGTTCCATTATTATAGTGTGTAAACATTCAATTTTTATAATATGATAATTTCCATGGAAAGAATTTGGATTTAAAAATCCATCTAAGTATTTATATTTTAATAGAGTATACTTTGGAGATTATGAATGTAGTAATGCGTTTATATTACAATATCATTTATTATCATGATTTTCATTGGTAAATTTCCATTACGAAAAATTATATGTATCATAAAATTTAAAACCCTTTTTATTATCATTTTTTTATTTATATATTTATATCGTTTGCCTACCATTTTACTCTCTTTGGTACATTAAATAATTAATATGTTGTTTTTATGAATAATCGACATGATTTCTTATTTTGATCGATAATAATTTTCTCCCATAGAGACAATATTTAAACATATTATATGTATGTTCAAAACTACACATATAATAATTGAAGAAAATAATATAACACTGATGAGACTCAGCCTAAAATACATTGAACTAAATAAAACTAATCAAATGGGAACCGAACCACCTTAAATGGAAATGATTTTGATTGACCTGATCCATAAAAAACTGGGTTGACAATACCCAAATCAATTAAAATAAAATGGGCTGAAATGGATCATAATTTACTCAAAAAAAAACTAAATTGAATTTAAATGATTTGGGATAAATAAAAAATATAAAATAAAACCAAAAAAATTTAAAGTGAGTTGTACCATTAAGACCAAAGTCAACACATAATAAAATAAACAGAAAATAACTGATTAGACCATAATAAAACAGAATTGTACCAAACTGACATAATTAGGATTGAAAACAAGTTAATTGATCCAATAAAACCATTATAAACAGAAACCAAACTGAACAAAAAATTAAAATCTATATCAAAACATAACCAACTTGAGTAAACAAATGAATTTAACTAAAATGACATTATCTTACCTAATTAGACATGAGAATATTTGAACTACACTAAACTACATCATACAGATCTAATATAATGAAAATAGTTTTACATAAAGGTATATATCATTTATTTTTTCTTGAAATTACATTTATAGGCCCTTATAATGTTAACTATTGGAGTAACAGAGGATACAAGGGTGTTCGAGCATGTTTCGGAGCTCAGAGCCCCAGATTATGTTGAAACAGTTCGGGCCACACAGTTAGGAGAAATTGTGTCGCCCAACCAGCACGATCTCCCTAATAATGTGGGAAGCTTCAAAAAGTGTGTAGGGGGTGAACTATTTCTCAAAAATCATGTGATCCCAATATCTCACTCATTCTAGTTTCAAAGGGGTTTAGGAACATGAGATTCACATGGAATGCACGTATTCATACAAAACCATGTGCCTAGCCCTAATGGGATACCTTGTTAGTTAGTGAGGTTCATATTGTTGGTTCATGGTTTTCCAAACCATGTGTAAGACCATGGGACCCTATCTAGATGTTTTATTTTACATTTTTTGTCTTAATAAAATTTAATCAGCACCATTCTCTTTTCCCTATTCATTTCCAGCAGATGATCCCTCCTCCAACCATGAATAATCCCAAAACATAAAGATGGATTGTTGATTTATCCTCAATCCAAAATCAATAAAAACTGTTATCAATCATGTTGGATCTAAATTTATAGGTACTCAAATAATCTTACTTCATTTTGACTTTCTTATTTGCATCTATCGCGATATTTTAATGTGACCCATTCAACCAATTTTAATAGAGATGGTCAATTATTCATGTTTCATCTAATGTACATCAAATTTGATGATGATTTTGGATAAAGAGTTAAATTGGTCCATAAGGTATTTGTTTTTGAATTTATATCCAAAATTGGAATTTTGTTCATAGCTCTGTCATTATACTAGAAGATTACCATTACAAAAAATCCCCATAAATAGTATCCTTCCTTTTTAAATAATTATTTTCACGTGTAATAATACTCTCATACACACTTTCTTAGCTATTAGAGGATGTCAACCCATTGATTTTCTTCCCCTTATGATTTGTTAATTCCTTTTCAAAATATTATGTAATTGTTCAAATGGAAAAACACAACTTCAGTCTTAATATTTTCTTCGAAATGAAATTTGACTCATTTATATAATTTTTAAATATACAAGAACACATTCTATGTTTTCATCTTAACATTGATTATGAATTTCTATGCCTTGATTATTTATATGGATATCTTATATTGAATGAAATGGGTGGAAAAGACAATAATGTTCTTATATAATTTTAAAATGTTAGTTTGAAGGTTTGAAATGTCGTTGGATATATTGGGATTGGTGATTATGACACATTATATGTATTTCCTCAAGTAAGTGATATAATTAAAATTATTCCACTATGATTTCCTATGGAATGTTGGTTAAGGTAATTTTTGGGCAAGATTTTTCACACTCCCCAACATCGGATGTTGAGGATGAAGTCTCTCACCACTATAATTTCATATGGGTGATGGGATAAATGTTACAAATTCCTCAATATCAGGTGCCAAACATTAAATCTCTTTTCACCTACCTCGAGTGGTGAGAATGATGTCTCAAATTCAGTATCATATTCCTAAAATTTTCCCTTTTATAGAGCCTATATATTTTCAAATTAGATATAGATTCTTGAGTAACACCCTAGGTATATTTTGAACCATGTATCCATGTATATTCTCGTTTTATTCCTCACATACTTATTGCATATAGGTGTATATAGTATATAATTTTATTATTTATATTATTTATATACATATGGTTATTTATCAGACTCTTAAACTAGACTATGCCGATGAAGGTAGGGTTAGCTTGGTATCCATTAGGAACCCGATCCGACTGCTATATATTATTTCTATAATTTCTCATTACTCAATTATATATATACTATATGTATCTATGTACATTGGATTGATTATTTCTATAACTGTTGGTGGTGACCTACTAGGATATTGTCTAACAACCTACTCATGCCAACATTAGTACCCGAGTAAATTACATGACATCATGTATGGTTAAGGAAAAGTTACATACATAAAATGTTGGATTTGTTACTCATATATCATAGAGCATGGGATATGTGGACTGAGAACATGTATGAAATTCTTTTGGAGAAGCCTTTTGAAAGTTTTGGAAATTTTTAGCATGTTGTACCAGAATTTCCCCTATTTCCCATTTTTTATATCATCATTACTTATCATCATTGTATATGACATAGACTATTGGATTCTGATTTCTTTTATGTTTCTTGGTTATTTAATCTTTTGTAGTTTACCATTATATCTATTTTGGATATATAGTCTATTATATATTATTCTATTGTGGTATTATTATTTATTATATTTTTTGTTTCACTTTGATATTGGGGTTTATACTACACAATGTACCAAAACAAACTCTCACTTCTAGTTAGTAGCCTCCGGTGTATGTGGAGGCACGCTTGAGGCCATGACACCCACCAACTTGGGGCCTAAATTAAGTGGATCCCAGGTAAAGATGTTACGATGTGGTTTCAAAGAATTTCTTTTCATTTGGTAATACAATTTGGGTATTATAAAGTAAACTATGATGGTAATGGAATTTGTCAATGATCATGTGGATGGGAATATCTCACCCACATATACGGGAAACATAAATTTCATATGATGGGTTATTATTACAAGTATTTATGATTATTATATTTGATATGACTTGATAAATATGTGACACATATGTATTATTATGTGATAATTATTTGTGTTATTGGAATGGGATTTATATTTCAAATACCAATGAAATGAGGGTGCATCCTTAAATGTATCATCTTTGGAACATTAAGAGTAATATTACTTGTATTTTTCATTGACACATCTATATTCTACAAGAATTTACCAATTTAATGTAGCTAGATTCTGATTTTGAGATATATAAATGTGCTAACATATTTTTTTGGTAGAATATAATTAGGTTAATTATAATTCCTAAATCAATCTAAATGTATTTATCCAACATAGATTTGTGATAAAACCTTAATTATCAAATTAAAACATTTTTTGGGTTTTATACCTACTGGTTAAGGTTTGTGACATATATATATATATTTAAATGAGATTATATAAATAATTGAATAAAAATCCTAAAAATAAAATTACATATATATGGGATCATAGTTATAATGAAAATATTGTTTTCCACTAAACCTTTTATGTGACAGTCCACATTTCTGAATCCCTATCATGTGTTGTGAGACCTAGACCAAAACCAGGACATATTAGTAGGAAGATGGGGGAGTCTTATATGATATCTTGAACTGTTATATTCATTCCTTATTACATTGACCTATATTATAGAGTATCTAGATAGTCATCATCTATTAATATGTAGGATAATTACATCTCTTAGGTGTCAATATGTGATATATTGACTGTTAAATTATTTTCTGATGAATATATATGACAATGTAGTGTTATGGAACCAGGAAAACCTCAAGTTTTATGATAAGAACGAAGTGAATAGCATGCACCAGGGGTGGTGGGAAATGATTGACAAGTAACCCTTCTTCTGGTTTCACCTATGTTACCACCTATTAATCAAGATATAAGAAGTGATTCTCCATTTTTAGGCAGTTTCTTTTGTATGATGCAATCTATGATAGGAATTCTTGACCTACATTGACTATGGAAAAGTTTACTCATGAGTTATAGTAAAAAAATACTCTCAATTTTTTTGGGGAGAGTAGACCACATTTAGATGACTCATTGATGGAGTCCATGATTTATATATTTGATCATAAAGATATGACTTCAATGTGTGTGTAAAGATCATAAATTATATGATATGTGATTCTTCCAAGAGATAGTGGCATGTTCTTACCTAGGAAAACTTACATTGGGATATGATCTACATGGATTTATAGATTATCTTTTATGATTACTTCATTAAATAGACTCATAGGGATAACCAGGATATGGATTTTATGAATTTGTAATAGGAATCCATTTATTGCATGTGGTATTATTATAGCTTTACAGAGTTGAGGATGACTTCATAGACTCTATTCAGTGATGATATGATGACTGCTAGGTGATTCATGGATAGGCTAGTTTATTCCATGTATGTGCAGGTTAGTGTTTTTTGATTGATGAATATTTTTGAGATATAAAAATGGGATATTATTATGTATATAAAATTTATGGAAGAGGACCCTGGGATATTGGGCGGTTCATCACCTAGACGTACTAGTGGTTATTCTAGTGGACTTATGCACTATCTTGATGTATCTCAATGTGGTAGTGGTAGTCAGGCTCCTTTTTCAAACATTGTTCTCATATGTAACCACTGTTGGTTTTCAAGATGTATGAAATCATAGTGTTTATGGGTTCCGGTGGAATATAGAGGAGGAGGATGGATAGGTCATATCCAATGCTTCTATGTCACATTTCCATCAGTTCATAGTGAGAATGGATCTACAACTACATTATATTATGATGTTTGGACAGTATTATATCACTAGGGAGGTATCTTGAATACCAAAAACTACGTAGGTTGAAGTAGTAGATGAGATACCGGTAGTCAAACTTTAGATTATTAGCAATAATATAGCAGGATATCTCTGGGTAGTCAGGTTGTGACCTCAGGATATGGTATGAGCTAGTTACATGCAGTGAAGCCTATGCTATAAGTTCAGAACGTCAAACTATCTACTATTCATGGTACTATTATTATAGATTCTACATTAGCATCTACATTTTCTAATATAGGAATATTCCAAAATTTTATATATGAGGAAATCATAGAGGGTCTAGGTAGTGAGATAAAACACTACTATTACATTGATATCAGAATTTCATGCATATAGTTTATGGTATTTTAATGTATTGATTTATATATTTAATTGATTAATCTACCAATTTTTGGAATAATTTAACATGTTTTCAATTTTATGGAATGGAATGAAAGAGAATTTAAAAAAGAGATAATATACCCTTGGTACCATGAGAAAAGTGAAGCGGAAAAACAATGGGTTTTTAGGATTATCCAAAGCACATCCATGGCATAAAATAGAAGAACCAAATAGAATTGAGGATTCTGGAGTTGAAAAATTGATTTTCACAATGTGTAATCATTAGAAAACATATACCAGTGCATGTGTTGAAATGAAGAACTCTACATGAAGAAATTAAAAACATCATTAAAAATTACAAGTGGTGTAATTACAATACAAATGGTGTCAAATTCCTAATGGTATTTTGATACCCAGATTCTGAAAATCATCAATTTATTATATGATCATTGATGTGGGACACTCACCAGAAAACTGTTGGACCATTCCATTATATAATTCATTAAATTTAGTTCCCCTATAAAACATATAAATAGATATGTGGCGTGATGATTTTTGGATATATAGAGATATTGATAACAAATTTTGGAGTGAGATGTTGAGTTGTGCAGGGTCCTCCCTGAGTTCATATATCATTCTTTCATGATTTAATCTTATTTTCCTCTTAAATATTATGAAATTATCAATAATATTATCAGGTTAAACCACCATTTTCTAGGGTTATGTAATAGAGTAGTTTTTTATCTTTGGATTAATTTATTTTCATTCTATTCATGTATTTGGTTTTCTAAAATTTAATCATCAAATTCAAATCCCTTTATTTTTCTTTCACCATAACCATTTTTAATTGAATCAAAAGTTATCATAAAATTTTGCAATTGAAAAATCTAAATGTGGTAGGACCATTGTAAACATTAGGGGAAATTAGGTCTAAATATTTTATCAAGAAAAACATTATTCGATGACACAATAAATTACTAGACCATGTGAAATAATGTAATGAAGTGTTGTTGAGGATATTCCATGACCACTGGATCTTCCACATCCCAACTATGATACCAATCATGAATTAATCAACCTTCTTTATAAAATCCAATTTCTGTTGAACCCATAAATTACAATACCCTAGCATACCTTTCAAATATGAGTAGAAACCAATCAATTTGTTTTCCCCCTCATTTTTTTCCCAAAATCAACTCTAACCCATTTTCTCTCAATAATTTTTCCAAATTAATAAAATTAAATATTTTGAAAAAATAATAAAACTAATTTCACCTTCTCTATGGATAGATATTGACCCAATTATTATTTATAATGTTAATAATTCAGTATCATAGATGTTTTTTTATAAAATATGTACATTACAATAACCCATAGAGAATTGAAAATGTCCACTAGGCCTATCAAGAATGACAACATCTAATACTTTATTTGGTATTTGGAAATACATAATTCTCTATTAGAAGGATTCTCCCCTTGAAATAGTTACCAATCTCTTCATATGTAATATTTTAGTTCTTCAAATTTTAGGTTTAAATTTATTTATCTGGATGGATTGTTAGTTCCATATTGATCCCATATTGACTTCTATAATAAAGGGTGACATTTATATCACAAGATATAGGTTGGAATGTCACCATGGAGAAATGGGATATACAAGAGATTTGATTAGGACTTGAGAACCATCAGCTGGGTAGACTAATAACCCATATTTCCAGTCTTTGATGGATGATTAGTGGGCACAAACCTCACTTTTTCCTCCAGTAGTTGGTTATTTTAGGGACACATTCCCTACAACCATTCATGGGATAGCTCTAGTACGATAGGTAGAATTAAACATTTATTTAATTCTATAATAATAACAATTGACCATTCCTCCTTACAGGTGGTACATATAGAGCTTCTAGAGCTCAAGAAAGGGTTGGAGTATTTTTAAGGCAAGGCATTATACACCCTAACACTCCTCCTGGGGTTTAACTGTCCATTTATTCAATAAGGAGGACCATACCCAATAGCATTGCATGGATTATAGTTGAGTAGACCATTATATGATAAAAACGAGTATCCACTTCCTTGAATAGATGACCCTTATGGTTAGATCTGAGGATCGAGAGTTTTTTGAAATATTTATTTGAGGTTGGGATATCATATTGCCTGATTATGTCCATCAAACATACATCTCAAAGAGTTTAAAAGCAGAAATGGTCATTATATATACCAGGTCAGGCCATTTGGCCTCATGAACCATTACATATCATTATGTATTATTAAATTGGGTTTTATACCCATATATGGATTCATTCATGGTGAAATTTGTGGACAACATCATATTTTTTCATCCTCTCAACACAACCATTCCATCCATCTTAGGATTGTGCTAAATAAACTAAGGTATAATTAGTTTTATTCTATGATGAGAAAATTCCACTTCCAGATCGATAGATTACACTTCCAATTTCATATCATCTTGGAGTCTACAGTATCAGCACACCCAATGAAATTTATAGTTGTAGTTTCCTGTGAGCATCCTAAGAATTTCCTTGACATATCAAGTTTATTTTTTATATCTATATATTATAGATGCTTCATACAAGATATATCATCCCTAGTAGTTCAACATATATAATTGAGTAAGAAGGATGTGAAATTTTTCTAGTTAGAATCTCTGAAGTATCCTTTCAGTTGTTGAAAGGAATATTAACTAAAATGTCGATCATGATTCTACTATATCTGGGAAAAAGATATAATCCTTAATGTGATGCATTCATTATCGATATGGAAGATTTTTTTGTGCAAGATGAGTTAGTTTTAGCAAATTTCTCATTAGTTGAAGCCTCATGAGTGGAATTACCCAACACATGACCTTAAGCTAGTTGTGGTTGTTTAGGATGTACAATGTTGGAGAGACTATTTATATAGAGTGTGTTTTATGGTATTCATGGATCAAAAAATAATCAAATACATCTTCACACACTATGATATGAATCTAACGAAACATATATCTGTTGAGTGTATGGAATCCATTAATTTATATATTTTCTATATGTTTTGGAAACGAAATTTGTATCTGATTCTTTGAGTTGGAGTACTGAGACATAGGCGGCATAGGAGGCTAGTAGAGAGTGGACGATAATGTATTTGTTTTGAAGGATGTACGTTGATGTTCAGGAGGATCATGGAAATACTATCCTCTCAGATTTATCAGTGGCCTCTATTTTTTAGAACTACTAAGAATGAAGCATAATTAAAATATCGAAGTAGAAGCCTTAATGGAAGGTATCTTATAAGATGATTCATCCTACGGTTGGATAGTGAATGAGGATGAAAAATTATGTTATTGTGGGGGTGTTTGGGTCCCATTAGACATCAGAGAGGAACTGATGAAAGAATTTATTGCCTCAATATGGGAAGTGCATCTCGGTGTCACAATGATGTAATGAGACTTGCATTGCTAGTATTGGTGGCCTAGTATGGAATGGAAGATTTCTGAATTTATCACTTAGTGTTCCACCTATAATATAGTGATGGTGGAAAAGGAAATTACCTCTGGGACTTTTACATCCATTTACTATTAATGAGTGGAAATGAAAATATGTTTCCATATATTTTGTGACTAGTTTTCCATGATCACCTCATGTAAATGATATAGTTTGTGTATTCATTGAATTTATTATGAATGTATCACATTTAATACATAGGTTATAGACCATCAATATAAATTATCTAGGGAAGATATAAGTGTAGGAGGTTATAAATCTTCATGGAGACCCATGATCTACCATATCTGTTATGGGAACTCTATTCATGTCTCAGACTTTGAAGAGGTTGTTGAAGGATTTCGGTACACATGAGCTTTTGAGAATGGCCTATCACCCATAGACCGACATATATATAGATTGTAAAATTCAATTGTTATAGGACATGCTTTGTGCATGTGTTATAGATTTTAGAGTTTAGTTGGATAAACACACAACCCTTTTTCAATTAAATTTTAATAACAACTTTTATTATTCCATTCACATGGATCATTATAAATACTTATATGATAGTTCTTTATGTTAACTTTTTTTGTTGGTTAGAGGAAAGGGAGTTAGCTTTTCTTGGACCACATATCATCCAACGCACATAATATCAAGTCCAGCTGATCCTAATGTGCATGTAGTATGCTTAGTCTAGAAAGTAATCAAATGAAAACTGAAATTGGTCTTCTCTTGAGTTCGATGTAGGAGATTTGGTTTTCTTGCATGTTTCTCCCATGTTCAGATATCGAATATTTAAAAAGAAGGGAATGATTTAACATTGATTTATTGGAACTTTTAAAGTTCTAAAGATAAAAGTAACAATATAATATCAGATATCACTTCTTCAGGGATACCGGTATATGTAGGATGTCATTCACATATCTTGTAATCGAGTATATAATCCAATCCCCAACACATTTTCTATACTAATTAGGTTGAGTTATATATGAATTCTTCATTTAAGGAGTTCCAAGCCTGTAATTTGGTTCCCAGACTGATGAAAACCGAGGAGTTCTAGTCCCCTTATTATGGGTATTATCGCAGCTAGGATAAGTTCTAGACAAAATTTCGGAGTGGGGAGCTGATATTTGAGCTCAGTTGAATGGCCATTTTGATGATGATCTCTCATTACCATTGGAATACCTACATGGGGAGAGTTTCTATAAGGAGGGTAGGTTGTAATGACTCTACGTTTTCACAATGGATAGAATAATGCATTTTTGGAATAATTTAATTTTTTAAACCCTTATAATGTTACCTAATGTAGTAGTTGATTTCATGAGGGTTTTCAAGGATTTTTTAGAACTGGGAACTCATGATTTTGGAGAAACAATATTCTCCACATAGTTAGGAGACACATTATAAACTAGTCTACATGGTATCCCTAACACGTATGGTGTATTGGAATGGAGGATTGGGCCATATTTTTTTATAGAACCATTGGATCCCAATATCAAGACTATGTGAGTTTCAAAGGGGTTTGGGATAATGTGTTTCTCCAATAATGCTGATGGTTACACAAAATTGTGCAACTAGACCTTATAGGATCCATCCTTATATAGTGATGTGTGCACAGTTGGTGCATGGTTTGTCTAACCATGTAGCTAATCCATGACATCCTGTCTGGATGGGTGATTTTAAATTTTTTAAATTAATGGAATTAAATACTATCCAATCTATTTTATCTCTTAATTTCCATCAAATTATCCCTATTTATCCTCCCCTATGTCATCCAAAATCCTAGAATTGGGTTATTGATTTCTCCTCCATCAAATCTCCAAATAAAACTTCATTAGTCAATTTGGATTGGAATCGATATGTACTAAAATCCTTTTTATTCCTTTATTTATTATTCTTGTCATATCTTATGCTATTTGGGTGTGATTTCATTCACCATATTTATAGGGTGTTGGACCATTCATTTTTTTCTTCCAATCAGTATCAAACCAAAATTTGATGTTATAAGATGATTTGTTTACATATACTTGCGTTTTCTAATTCATATTCTATCTATTATGTTATTATTAAAATGTATTAACTCTTACTAATCGTTCCAATTGGAATAGAAATAGAATTCCCCACCTTTAAAAAAATATTTATTGCACCGAAACACCATCTCAGTGTTTAGGATGACCTTTATTTATATTTTTCATGGATTGATTAACTAACTGATTTTTTCATATTGAATGAAAAAGTGTGGAATGACCAAAACCATTTTTATTTAATAGTAAAATATGAATTGTATGGATTTTGAATCCCTTGTTTATATTGGGATTTATGATTTTGATGCATTCAGGGTATTTACTCATATTAGTATAATTTTTATGATTATTCCATTGATATATGTTGTGTAAAGATGGTCAAGGGACTTTTTGAGCATTCCATTTCACTCTCCCTTATATTGATTGTTGAGCATTACATTTCCCTCTCACTTATATCGATTATTGATCATGATGAATCTCACCATTCTACTTTCATTAGGGAATGGTAATGACGTTCCATGTTTATATTTATAGGTTTTTTGTCATGATGTATCACCCCACTTATCATAAGTGTTCAGCATGACGTCTTACCATAATTATGAGATTTAGGGAATGTACCATTTTCTAGATATTTTTTCTTGTTATACTAGTTATATATTCTTTAATTATGCCTAATCCCATCTAGCACCAAGTATCCATGTATATTCCTACTTACATCATCACATAAATAGTACATGTAAATGTATACTTTATATGACTGTAAAATATATATTATAACTATATATATATAGATTCTAATCAAACTCTTACACCAGACTATGATGAAGTAGGTAGAGCTAGCCGGGGGACATGTAGGATCGTGTTCCAACTGCAATTTATTTATTTCCAACATTTCATATTACTCAATTATATATGAACTACGATTATTTATGTAAACTTGTTGGATTATATCTAGACACTATTAGTGGTTTCCTACATGGATTTAATATCACACGCTACTCGGGACGTCATTAGTACCTGAGTAGATTACTTGTCTACATGTATGGATAACGGTAGGCACCCAAATATATATGTTTGATTTATTACAGATATAACAAACAGCATATGATTAGAGGAAATAACATATTTTCTTGATTCCAGTGGAGTAATATTTTGACCTTTTTTTTGTATAGAACATTGTATATGCATGTCCCCCATTTCTACTTTTTGTGTATAAGCATTCCCTAAAATCATTTTATATTAATCATCAAATCAGATTATTATTATTATTTATTTTCAAAGTAATTTTCACTTAATCAATTTATCATTATATCTATTTCCATTATTAAATTCATAATATATGCTTCTAATCTTGAATGATTATATATTATATCAATCGTGGACCTATGATATGAGGGCATAGTCTCCCCACTATACCACTTTAGAACCTCATTGCTAGCTGGAAACCTTGGTCGTATATGAAGGCACATTTGAGTCCATGTGACCTATTAGCTTGGGGAACAGGTTAAGTGGATCCTAGTTCAGAATGTTATAGTAAAAGTAAAAATAACTCAACTAAATTGAACAAAAATAAATCAAATTCAATACTAATAATCAAAATGAGCTGACTTGAAAAATATTAAACAAAACCCTAATATGCATACAATGACCTAATCCATATAAAAACCCAAAACCAACCAAACAAAAATGACCAAAACCAAATGAATCATAAACATGAATAATTAACCAAACCATATCTCAATAAAATATAAAATATAGAACCAAATACAATAAATGTACTAAATTATTCCATCCTAACCCAAAAAAACAAAAATTGACCCCAATTAAACTAACACAAATAAAAGGAAAAAAAATAAATTATTTATACCATCAAAATATTTAATTAAAAAAATCCATAGTGAATAAAATATAATCTCCCTTTTTTTAACTAAAAATATCCCACATTAATTATATTTATATTTGATTAAAGTAAACTAACCCAAACAATAGAAACTAAAAATATATATTTCAACTAAATAGATTCAAACTAAAAATCCTGAATAGAACCAAACCTTACCAAATGGAACAGAACAATATCAAATATCACCGAAAAATAAAAAATATAATTGATTCTAACCATTCTATATAGAATATATTTTAACAAAAATATACCACATTGAATTCTTTTACAATACACTTCAAAATTACTCATAATTCATCATCATCTTTGGATCACTCAGTTTTTCCAAAGACTACTGTGTGCACTCCCGAAAACCTAGAAATATCCCATAATCCATTGCATGAAACCTCACCTTCCCCACTTATGATATACCCATTTAGAGTCATTAACAACAATCACATTGAAAACCACAAAAAAATTATAACAGATTTAGGCATAAACATTATCATTTCCACAAAACATTCATTGATACCAAGGAGATACCACTAATGATTCTATTCTTATAAAAATCCGATACATAATCATGCCTACATCATATATAGAATCACATTTATCATTTATCTCATTCCAAGTAAGGATTCATATTAAAATCTCTTAATATGAGAAACCACAAATTAAGGATTTATCCAACATAACATAATAACTTATGTGTACTAAAGAAGATAGTTACCTATAATTAGTAAAAATTCATACATTTTTTTAATGAATAAAAAAAATCAGTTGATAAAAAGGTAGATGAAAAAGAGGAAAAAACAAAAACAATAATTATGAAAACAACATTTTGCAGTATTTTATATTGTTATTACTCATTATTATAGTTGAATTTAATGACGTGGTTGTATATTTATAGTATTTTATTATATATATAAGGTATTTTTTATCTATTATATTATTATTATTACACAGACTAGTGTGTCAGTTATAGTTTTATATATTTCCAACAATTATAGATTCAATAAATATAATTTTTATTTTACATATATCTTATTTAATTTCTTTTATAACATGTTATAAATTTTTTTTACAGAATCGATAGAATTTTCATGTATAAAACTAATTGGATATGGAGATATTTTCAAAACAAGTGGCATGTATTTTTTAATTTATCATTCATCACTAATTTACATAGTAGTCACACACACTAACCATATTTTAATTTTTTTATAATTTCTTGGTTATGTCATGATGAATTTACCTACCATATAACCAAATATGCTTTTCAAGAAAAATACTCAGTTAGATGTATCAATTTGTTGAAATGAAAATTTAAAAATGTTTATGATTTTAATGAGAGGACTATATTTTATAATTTATTAGATGAATATTTTCCATTTATTTATCACTCTGAGAATGAAATCCTATCGACCAATTACTACTTATATACAATAAAAAATGATTCATGTAATTAATATGATGATGTTGAAATGGTGAAAAAAATTAATGTTGCTTCCAAGAAACAAAAATAATTTTTATTTGGTAAAATGAAAAAAACTAAATTTAAAATAAAAATTGTTTCATATGAAAACTATATATGGGTTTTCTGATACAACTATCTATTATATTCATACCTTTTTAAGGACATATATCATGGTAATACAAATATTCCCTCAAACCATTATATGTAATAGAAGATAGTTGAGGAACTTGGATTTTCTAATAAAAAAAATATGTTTTCACAAAATATTGCATTATATTCTTGGAGGAAACTGTTGATTGAAATTATTGTATAAAATGTGTATCAAATCGATGGAAGAAAAATGTTTATGGAACACTATCATGTGTTCCATATAAATTAATGTGTCACATTCCATTTTTTCATAAAAAATAGAATCATTTCATATCTTATGATATATGAATAAATATATGATATCATTATACCGTGTGGAAGAAGGATAATTATATATTAATTTATCCTACTAATGGATTTCCATTGAAAACATTTCATTCTTGATATCGTAATTTTTCATAGGATGTGCATAATGCGTGGTTGGGTCTATCTTGTTATTTTTTTAATCTATTTTTTTATATACATACATTGCACAACAGATGGCCATTTTTCACACACAGTTATAACCATCCTCTATGGATGTGTATGATCAAACCTATTACATTCCTAATTATACTCATATTTGGACCTTATTATGCTTTAAATATATATATGTATAAATTAAACCATTAATAAAAGTGTTGAATAATATTTGGAATCTGTGTCTGTTCAAATATGATGCATATTTGATGGGAATATTTTAAATTGAGTTTTTTGTTTATGTAGATGATAAATGGTTTTCCTCCTTGTGAAATGATATATATATTAATCATGAAGGTAAAACTATGATTTAATGTTTTTATGAATAATACATGATCCAAAAGATTTAAATTTCACTATAGTTTTATATTTTTGGTCCATAGATGATTAATTCCAATAGGTCTTCTATAAGGGAATAATCATCGAATGTTTAACAAAACCATGAAGAATAAAAATCAACCTCAAAGTATTTCTAGAATTTATTTTATTAATTAATTTAACGATGTTAATTTTTCATTAGTGGAGTGTTAGATGAAATTTTTAAAGTGGAATAATTTTTCCTTTTAAACCAATTACATTTGGAAGAATAAAAGATTATTTGTTGAGATTCATTTTTTATACTAATATTTTACTTAATTTATTAATAATAATTTTCATTGGATGAATTATATGTGATATATGCCTTTTAATTATTTTAAATTTCAATGTAAACACAAAATATGGTTTATGATATCTGTGTGACTTTGTGGATTTGGGTATCATATGAGAATCGCATCTTGTGTGTATCTATGAAAATAAATGGAATTGTAAGAACTCGGTTCTTATTTTAGAGGTACAGGCTTCTTCTATTCCTTTTCCTTAAGTGTTTTGATAAAATATGGAAGATGGGGAAAATGCTAAATTTCGAAACTAAACGCCTTGTACCATATCCACACACCATGCAATTTTGGCCGTGTTGGGATGAGTACTTGGGGCGTGTATCCATGTCGGTGATGAAGGGTGTAGGAACCGACTACACATCGTGTAGTGGTACCGTACATGCCGTGTAGTCCGTCTGCAGGCTTAAACAGTAAGGCGGTGGAGCAGCCGAAAGCTGGGTGACAGTACACGCCGTGTACTCAGGAGTACAAGCTGTGTACTTAGGTCGACAGGTGAACAGTGTGGCGATGCCGCCAAATGAATAGTTAAATGAAAGAAGTACACACTGTGTACTCAGATGTAGACGCCGTGTACTTTGTTTTTTCATCTTAAAACAGGTATTAGCCTCCTCATTTGGAAGAGGGGGAACTTGAGACGTTTTGGAGCCAAAGGAGGAGGCCAGATCTTTGAAGATCCATTGGGCGTTCGTCTGGAATCTGAATCGGATTTGGACGATCTCATTGGAACCTCACGGGTATGTCCTCTCCTCTCCTGGTACCGTTCTTTCCAATTATTCTCCTAACGTATGTTATTTACGTTTGCTTGGTTTTTGTTCTTCGTCAGATCTACGCCGTTCTTGGTCGTTTCTGGATTCGACGTTCGGGTATAATGCTCATTGACATGTAAGGTATGTGGCTTGGTGTTTAGTTTTCCAACTGCTGTGTGTTTTGCATGTTTTTGTGCCACAAACCCATGTTGGGGTGTCGTGTGGCTGAGGATGTTGCTATATTAATACCTATAATTGATTAGGTATTTAATTGTGAAAATAAAATGCTGGTTGGGATCGTTGCTTGGATCCAGAACCACCCCCGGGGTGTGTTTCACTGTTTATCCGTTTGGACAGGATACCCGAGGGTATGCCTTTAAAGTAGTAATTGTAGAATTTCCTTGAAAGGAATTGCTTGTTACTGCTTGTTTACATGTTGGGTATGGCCCGGTTACCTATATTAGCCCGAGGGCATGACTATATTATCCTGATCGCATGACTATATTAGCCTGAGGGTGTGACTGTATTAGCCCGAGGGGTGTCGTTATTCCACCTGAGGGAATCCTTTCGTATGAATGAGGGCGAGAATTCTGTTACAATGCCTGAGGGAGAGATTCTGTATAGCCTGAGGGAGAGATTTTGTATAGCCTGTGGGTGAGATTCTATATAGCTAGAGGGCGAGATTCTGTATATCCTGAGGGTGAGATTCAGTCTAGCCTGAGGGCGTGGTTCACTATAGTAGCCTGAGGGGGAGATACTGGTTGGCCTGAGGGCGTGGTGTTGTTGAGAACAGAACAATACTAAATTTAATGAATGAAATGAATAATAAAATGAAAATTTAATTGTTAAGTTAGTTACTTTTTAGTACTAATTAATTTATTGCATTTTACTATTGTACACTGTTGTTTCATGCTTACACGCAGTTGGGCACGAGCCTTTGGTGGGTGCCTACTAAGATATATTTCTCACACCCTGTTTGGGTCACACTTTTCAGCCTAAACAGATTACATTATTGCAGGTGTAGATAGGGGAAAGATTCCCTATACAGGTACTTGACTGTTGCTATGGAGTAGGAGGGCATGGGACCGAGCCTAGGCTCGCAATGCCACTGCCAGCTGTTTTGCTTGTTTTTTTGTACTCTGTATTTTGTTGTACTGTATTGATGTAGAACATGTTCTGGATATTTTCATAGAACATGAAACATGTAGCATCATCACTTATATACTGTTGGTTATATCCACTGATGTAGTTATTTCAGTTGTGTATGTTTACTGCTTCCGGTGTCGTTGTATGTTTTATTTATATTCCGCTGTGCTACACTTTGACAAATGAGGGCATAGTTTCCCCCACTATCAGCCCTAGGCCCTCGCTGCTAGTCGGTAGCCTCTGGCATTTGGGGAAATGCATTTGAGGTCTTGTGGAGAACCGGGCTCCGGGCACCCGTTGCGTGACACCTGGGTTCGGGATGTTACAAAGTGGTATCAGAGGATTTCTCTTCTTTGAATTTCTATTTGGAGTCGTAGTCAGGGATAGGATGGAACGGTAGATGGTAATAAGCGGTGCCCGAGCGTAGATAACCCATGTATAGGGAAAATCCAGTCTAGCTCATATTTTTCATTATTTTGATTATTCAATTTTACGGTTGATATGTTTTCACCGTTGGGTTATGCACTTGGATTGTTCTGTTTATATTTTATCTATGGGTTCTATTTAGTTGCAACCCGATGAGATGAGGTTATGTCGTCTCATGCATCATATAGGTACATGCTATATATCACATTCCATGCATAGTTTCTATGCCATGTAGGTGCATTAGAATTTGCATGTTGTTGTGATATTTGTTGTGCTAATAAATTATGCTGTTGTGATAGCTGTTTGATAAATACCTGCCTTGTGATATGGTATGTTTGATTGAGCTTGTTTATCGAATGGACGCCAAACTTTGGTTTTGGGGAGTATGGGCCCCCATTGACCAGAATTTGGTGGATCATTAACTGTTTATTGGTTATAACACATATAAGATGTCAAACTTTGATTCGTGGGGAGTATGGGCCCCCACAGGTCGGAATTTGACACTCAGGTGTTGTTTTTCAGTATTTTCTGGGTTCCGGGGAAGTTTCTGTGGCATACTATCTGGAAAACCCAGAATACACGCCGTGTAGGACCTCATACACGACGTGTGTGTTCTTCTGTTTTGGAAGAAAAATGAACTTTTTGAGTACACACCGTGTACACTGAGTACACGCTATGTACTGTCTCTACGTGTCACAAACCGTGTGGGCGGTGACACGAGGTAGGGAAGAGCTTGGGTAAAACACGCCGTGTAGTTTTTGTGCATTCTGTGTAGTGTGACCCGGAGACCGGCCATGTAACTAACAACATGGGTTGGTGAACTCCTGTACAGAACGCCGTGTCAATGATGAACACGCATTTTAGTATGACCTGGGGACTCGGCTTTGTAACTAACAACACAGGCCGGTGTCACCTCTCCCTGAACACGCCGTGTACCTATGGGACACGCCGTGTAGTCTTGTACGAGGACAGACCGTGTGGAGTTAGCCGTGTGGCTGGGAATCGGGATGGTGTACACGCAGTGTGCGGGTGTAACACACAGTGTGGAGTAAATCTGAGTAGTCGGCCGTGTCACAGACGACACGGGAAGTTGGAAAATAACACCGTACACGCCGTGTAGATATTATACACGCCGTGTAGTTGTGTTGAACGGAAGACATGTAGCTTATCCTTGTAGAAGTACCCAGGCAGGGGAAGGGATGTCAAGTACACGCCGTGTAACCTTGTTTTGCAAATTTTGAGATTCTTTCTTCCTCTTGTTCCTTTGTGGTTCCTTCACTTTCGGTCTTAATAATATTGAATATGAGGTGTGCTTTTGACCTTGTAGAGTCATGCAGCCTAGACGACCTCGAGTTGTTCACCAGGAGAGCGGCAACGATTATACTCCAGAGTTGGTGGGCCATGGGCTACCAGTTGATCCTCCATCGGAGCCGGATGCGGCTCCAGCTGCTATACCGGACACAGGCGCGGAGGCGCAGTTCCGTGAACGCTTTATGCGGTTCATGCAGACCTTTCAGGGAGAACCGTAGGCTTCCATATCTATGGTCGAGCTGACACGTATCTTTCAGCAGTAGCATCCGCCTATGTTTTCAAGGGATGGCGGACCACAGCCTGGGGAGTCTTGGTTAGGGTCGTTGTAGACTATTTTCGAGCATCTTGAGACGCCTCCAGGGCAGAGGGTCAAGCTCGCGACTAACATGCTGCGTGATTCCACCAAGAGGTGGTGGGATGTTACCACCCAGTTAGAGCATCACAGGTACATGGCATGGGAAGATTTTCAGGAAGTCCTCTATGACTTATTCTTTCCCGAGACCCTGAGGGAAGATAGAGCTCGAGAGTTCATTAATCTGATGCAGGGCGCTATGTTAGTGATGGATTATTCTACTCGTTTTACAGAGCTTCAGCGCTTTGCACTAGTGCTGGAGGGTGATGAGACTTTGAAAGCCAGACATTTTGAGGATGATCTTTGGTATGAAATCCGAGCGCAGGTGAATGTTTTCAGGTTGCCTACTATACACACGATTGTAATCCAGGTGCTGATTGCAGAGAGGAACCTGCGGGATGCTAGTGGTATAGGCCAGGGCGGTTCAGCACCAGTTACTGGTACTATTTCTGCTAGCAAGAGGAAGAAATAGATGGACTTCTCTCAGGGCGGAAGTACAAGCTAGGTAGCTTCTTCAGGTGGCCCGATCAGGTGCTACCAGTGTGGAAGAGAGGGGAACAAGAGAAAGCAGTGTCCACGAGACCCAGTGGAGTGCCAAGATTGCGGCAAGATGGGTCATCTGCAGAACTTTTGCAGGGTGGTGATACTAGTGTCTAGTGACAGGGGTTCTGTGTAGACTCCGAATGCGGGAGTAAGACCAGTGGATTTTTACCAGTCTAGGAACTGGAATACGTCAGGGCGTGTAGGCAGAGATGGTGGTCGTGGTCGTGGTAGCCAGACACCAGGATCTCAGAGGCAGCAAGGCAGGACAACTCAGGGTAGCCAGGCTGTGTCGTAGGGCCGCATCACTGGGCAGGCATATGCAATGCAACAGACCCAGTAGGAGCCGGATCTCGGACCTTCGACAGTCATAGGTACTATTCTAGTAGCTTATGTCTTGTCTTCAATACTTTTTAATACGGGTGCTACACATAGTTTCATATCTATACCTGTTGTGGAGAGCCTTGTGCTCGGTGTGTCTACTTCTTCCGATATCTTGACGCTAGACACTCCATTGGGGACTAGGATGGTTGGTGTGCATCAGTTAAAGGAGTTCCCCCTTGAGATTGGTGGGTGTCATTTACATTGGGACCTCTATGTCTTGGAGATGACAAGCTATGACGTCATTCTTTGGATGGACTAGTTTGTTCCCTTTCGAGCCTTTGTAGACTGATATCATCGTAGGGTGCGTTTCACATCACCAGAGGGCGGAGAGTTTCTATACAAGGGCGAATGGGATGTTCAGGCACGTCGAGATGGACACGAGCATCATGGGCGAGGTGCAGTCACAGCCCAGATTGCGAGTTTATATCTGGATGACAAGGGGACTTGTTAGAAATATTTCCGCCCAGTTTTTGATCATTTTAGCGATGTCTTCCTGGACGACTTTTCAGGTATACCTCCGGTGTGTGAGGTGGATTTCCCTATTGAGCTAGTACCAGGAGCAGCACCTGTGTACATTCCTCCTTATAGGATGGCCACACCTGAGTTGGAGGAGCTCAAGAAGCAGTTAGAGGAGTTGCAGGAAATGGATTTATCAGGCCCAGTACTTCTCCTTGGGGTACTTTGGTCCTTTTTGCGAAAAAGGCGGATGATACCCTCCGACTTTGCGTGGATTATCGAAAGCTGAACCAGTTGACGGTTAAGAACCGATATCCCTTGGCGATGATAGATGATCTTTTTTATTAGCCTCGTGGAGCACGAGTGTTCTCAAATATTGACTTGCGATCGGGATATCATTAGCTGCGCATTAGACCATATGATATACCTCTCACAACTTTCAGGATTAGGAATGGTCTATATGAGTACTTGTTTATGCCGTTTGGACTGACGAACGCCCCAACAGTTGTCATGGCTCTGATGAATCTTGTGTTCTATCCGTATCTTGATTCCTTTGTGTTAGTATTCTTGGAAGACATCTTAGTGTACTCTCACACTCGACACGACCATGCCACCCATTTTGAGATCTTATTGAGTACACTGAGAGAGCATCGACTATATGCTATGCTCTCGAAGTGCCACTTTTCGATGGACCAGATTCACTTCCTGGGTCATATCATCTCCGAGGCAGGAGTTGATGTATACCCATAGAAGGTGAATGCAGTAGTTTCCTGGGAGCATCCTAAGAACGTGTTTGAGATACGAAGATTCATAGGGTTGGATAGTTACTACATGCTCTTAATACTGGAATTCTCCTGCTTAGCAGCACCGTTAAAGGGTCTGACTAAGAAGGGTGTGAAGTTCAGTTGGTCAGAAGCTTGAGAGATAGCCTTTCAGGACCTGAAGGAAAGGTTGACATCAGCACCGATCCTGATACTCCCAGAGCAGGGGAAGAGCTATACAGTTTACTATGATGCATCAGGGATTGGGCTGGGAACAGTTTTGATGTAGGGCGATCGAGTCGTTGCATACAGGTCTTGACAGTTGAGACCACATGAGAGGAATTACCCGACGAATGATCTCGAGTTGGCTGCAGTTGTTCCTGCATTTCACTGTTGGATAAACTATCTATTGGGAGACCATTTTGTGGTTTTCACCGATCACAAAGCCTCGAGTATATCTTTACTCAGCATGACCTGAATATGAGGCAGAGAAGGTGGGTTGAGTACCTACAGTCCTTCGATTTTGAGCTTGCCTATACACCTGGTAAAGGTAATGCGGTAGCTGATGCACTGATCAGGAAGGATCAGATACAGGTAGTGCAGGAGGCCAGTGGTCAGTGGAAGCATATGGCCTTGTTCTATGAGATGCAGCTAGAGGTGCATGATAGTCAGGGCGGACTTATCTTTCCTCGTTAGCTGTAACTTCTACCCTCCAGGACAGAGTGAGGATGAGGCAGCTATCAAATTCAGAAGGCCTAGTTCTACAGGAGTCGGTGGCAAGTGTGGACCCTCCTCCCAGTTGGACGATATGCGATGATGAGGTTTTGCATTTCCATGGACATGTATGGGTTCCATGGGATATATGCGAGGAGCTGATGCGAGAGTTTCATGCTTCAGCTTAGGCAGTTCATCCCGGGGTTACCAAGATGTACAGAGACTTGAGACGTCCGTACTGGTGGCCGAGTATGAAGTGAGAGATAGCTGGGATTGTTACGAGATGTTCCACCTATCACCAGGTGAAGGCAGAGCATTAGAGACCAGATGGGTTGTTAAAGCAGTTACCCATTCCAGAGTGGAAATGGGATGATGTCACAATGGATTTCGTGACGGGATTGTCGAGGTCACCTCGAGGCAATGACGCCGTGTGGGTTTTTGTGGATAGACTCATGATGGTAGCTCAATTCTTGCCGATCAAGGAGACCCTCGGTGCGGACGAGCTCAAAAGGCTGTATATCCGAGAGATCGTACGTCTTCATGGGGTCCCTCATTCTATCATTTCAGATAGGGATGCCCGCTTTATGTCTCTTTTCTGGCAGAGTTTTCAGAGGGCGCTGGGTACACAGGTGCTTCTGAGCACAACATACCACACTCAGACAGATGGTCAGTAAGTGCGGACGATACAGGTGCTAGAGGACATGGTGAGCGCATGTGTCCTAGAAATTGGGTGCACTTGGGAGAAGCATATACCCTTAGTCGAGTTTGCCTATAATAATAGTTTTCAGGCGACTATTGAGATGGCACCATACGAGGCTTTATATGGTAGGCCATGCCGATCACCATTGTGCTGGTTAGAGGCAGGTGAGGCAGCTTTACTGGGGCCACAACTCGTACAAGAGACATATGAGCAGGTCCAGTTGATTCAAAAGCAGATGGCTACCGCGCAGTCTCTTCAGAAGTCTTATGCTGATCGCCGCAGAAGACATTTGGAGTTCATGGTCAGAGATCAGGTTTTCTTACGTGTTTCACCAAGGCTGGGACACAAGAGGATCAGGAGATAGGGTAATCTTTCACCAAGGTATGTGGGGCCATTCGAGATTCTTGAGAGAGTCGGGCTGGTTTCCTATCAGTTGCAGTTACCGCAGCGGTACCGAGCCATGCATGACGTCTTCCACGTGTCTTTGTTGCGTCGCTACAACTCAGACCCTACTTACACCTTTCAGCCAGAGGAGGTTGAGCTTCAGCATGATGCGTCCATTGAGGAGCATCCGATCTGTATCGTTGATAGGATCATGAAGGTCCTCCGAGGCCGGTCAGTTCCTCTCGTACGAGTGCTATGGCAGCATGGCCGAGTGCAGAATGAAACCAGGGAGTGGGAGGCCGACGTACGTGCTCAGTGGCTAGAGCTGTTTTGAGCTTTATCTTTGCCACCCATTGAAGGGAAATTCGGGGATGAATTTCTATAAGGGGGGAAGTTTGTAAGAACCCGGTTCTTATTTCAGAGTTATGGGCCTATTATTTTCCTTTTCCCTAAGTGTTTTGAGAAAATATGGAAAATGGGGAAAAATTCTAAATTTCGAAACTACACGCCGTGTACTTTATCCACACACCGTGTGCTATTGGCCGTGTTGGGATGAGTACACGGGTCGTGTAGCCATGTCGGCGATGAAGGGTGTAGGAACCAATTACACGCTGTGAAGTGGTACCTTACACGCCGTGTAGTCAGTCGGCAGGCTTAAACAGTAAGGCAGTGGAGCAGCAGACAGCTGGGCGATAGTACACGCCGTGTAATCAGGAGTACATGCTATGTACTTAGGTCGATGGGTGAATAGTGTGGCTGTGCCGCCAAATGAAGAGTTAAATGAAAGAATTATACGCCGTGTCCTCAGAAGTACACACCGTGTACTTTGTTTTTTCTGCTTAAAACAGGTAGTAGCCTCCTTATTTGGCAGAGGAGGCACTTGAGCCGTTTTGGAGCAAAAGGAGGAGGCTGTATCTTAGAAGATCCACCGGGTGTTCATCTGGAATCTGAATCGGCTTCGGATGATCTCGTTGGAACCGCACGGGTATGCCCTCTCCTCTCCTGGTACCGTTCTTGACAATTCTTCTCCTAACATATGTTATTTACATTTGTTTGGTTTTTGTTATTTTTCAGATCTACGCCGTTCTTGGGCATTTCTAGAGTCGGTGTTCGGGTATAACGCTCGTTGATGTATAAGGTAGGTGTCTTGGTGTATAGTTTTCCAACTACTGTGTGTTTTATTCATTTTTGTGCCACGAACCCATGTTGGGGTGTCATGTGGCTGAGGTCATTGCTATATTAATACCTAGAATTGAATCGGTATTTAATTGTGATAATAAAATGCTGGTTGGGATCGTTGCATGGATTCGGAACCACCCCTAGGGTGTGTTTAACTGTTTAGCCGTTTGGTAAGGATACCCGAGGGTATGCCTTTAAAGTAGTAATTGTAGAATTTCCTTGAGAGGAATTGCTTGTTACTACTTTTTTCCCCGTTGGGCATGGCCCGATTACCTATATTAGCCTGAGGGCGTGTCTATATTAGCCTGAGGGCATTACTATATTTTCCTAAGGGCGTGACTGTATTAGCCCGAGGGAGGTCATTATTCCACCTGAGGGAAACCTTTCGTATGCCTGAGGGAGATAATTCTATTACAATTCCTAGGGGTGAGATTCTGTATAGCATGAGGGTGAGATTTTGTATAGCCTAAGGGCGAGATTCTGTACAGCCTGAGGGCGAGATTCTGTCTAGCCTGTGGGTGGGATTCACTATATTAGCCTGAGGGCGAGATACTGGTTGGCCTGAGGGCGTGGCGCTGTTGAGCACAGCACAATACTAAATTTAACGAATGAAATGAATAATAAAATGTAAATTTAATTGTTATGTTCTTTACTTTTTAGTACTTCTTACTTTTTTTCATTTTAGTATTGCACACTGTTGTTGCATGCTTACACGCAGTTGGGAACGAGCCTTTGGTGGGTGCCTACTGAGATATATTTCTCACACCCTGTTTCGGTCACACTTTTCAGCCCAAACAGATTACGTTGTTGCAGGTGTAGATAGGGGAAAGAGTCCCTATATAGGTATTTGACTGTTGCTGTGGAGTAGGAGGGCATGGGACCGAGCCCAGGCTCGCGATGCCGCTGCCAGGTTTTTTGCTAGTTTTTCTATACTCTATATTTCGTTGTACTGTTTTGATGTATAACATTTTTTGGATGTTTTCTTAGAACTTGAAACATGTATCATCATCACTTATGTACTTTTGGTTATATCCACTGCTGTAGTTATTTCAGTTGTGTATGTTTACTACTTCCGCTATCGTTGTATGTTTTATTTATATTCCGCTGCGCTACACTTTGAAAAATGAGGGCATTGTTTCCCCCACTATCAGACCTGGGCCAACGCTTCTAGTTGGAAGCCTCTAGTGTATGGGGAAATGCGCTTGAGTTCTTGTGGAGAACCGGGATCGGGGCACCCGTTGCGTGGCACCCGGGTCCGGGACGTTACAGGAATGTTCCATGTCCGTCTTAAATGATTACACAGGAAGAAGAAAAACATCATTTTTTGGAAGTAAAATATAATATTAATGTTCTATATAGATATTAAAGAAACATATAAAAATTGGTCATTATAAGATAGTCGATTTTGTAATCTTTTAAGACACATGATTATTGTATCCTTTTGTATGAGATGATTCCAATAGCAATCGAACATACACTACCCAATAAAGTAAGGGTGTAATTTATTTTATTATGAAATTTATTATAGAGAATGTTGATCTAAAATGTTTCCATGTCATTCTTATAAAAATATTCTGAGAGGGAACATTAATTTTGTGTGAGTTAGATGAAATATTTCCCCTATATATTTTCAGGTGCATGTTGCAGCGAACTCTCTATCTTTCAACTAAAATAATTATTAGAGTAACATTTAATTTTCATTGGATGTATCCGAATGAAACTTATAAGTACACATTAAAATCATATTTCAAGAAAAAAAATCATTCTGAAGCTTTTTTTATGAATGGATACATGGATCAATAATGTATGATTTTCATTTCTCTATATTTATCTGAAGTGACTATGATATGGAACACACCAATGAGAAATTAAGAAGAGGTGTATGAGAAAATTGAGTTTAGTTTTCCAGGACTTCTGAAAATAGGGGGAAGTCCCAAATCATATACACTGACCACATTATACCTTGTATAATGGGAGATGGCGTATATTAGAGTTTTTTTAAACATGATTTTTTTATGACTACATCATGTATATATATTGAAGTATATATGTTTTCTCATCTCTTGTAATTTTATATATCTATTAAAATACTTCTATTTTTTCATTAGGTAATAAAAAACCTATAAATATGTATAATTGTTGTTTATCATTGAGAATGATAGAAAATTTTCCTAGAAAAGAGTTTTCTAATTGGTTAGAATTAAAAATAGAAATATTAATATAATAAATTAATAAATAAATATTCAATAAATTTTAATATTATTTTATATTTTATGTATTTGTTTCCATTAAAAATATATCTCTAATTAAATAATATAGCTGGTTTCGCTCCTAATTTTGAGGTTTAAAAATTGAAAACAGTTATTATTCACATGAAAAAATTTATTATCCCTGAATGAGCAATGAATATAAGAACACAACATGATTTTGTTATGGTAAATTACACAAAAGACAATTATACTAGTGAATATGATTTTTTACAATGTTTTTATAATTTATCTTATTATGGTGTTTTTTAAAGAATGTTAATATTAGATTACTATTATGTCTAAGTCACTATGATGAAATTCAAGTTGTTTGATTTGATGATGAGGTTCAACACATTTATTGATTATTACATATGTTGAGTTATTGAAATGAGTCACAATATTTCTACTAATGAGACAAATATATAATAATCAATGGAAAAACATGTATTTTTAACAAAATATCATTCATGACCTGAATTTGTTGTCGTCATTCAAGTAATCCTGAGACATATCATTGATGATGGTGATGATGAATATAGGACCCTAAGATTTTACCGTATATATTTTTTTAAATTTAACTTTTGATATAGCTTATGTTTCACAAAACACAATGTTTAAAAGAAAAACGATATACTATTAATATTATTATATAAAATTAAAATTGTATCATTGTTGTTAAATTTTTGGTTATTAATATGATTTAATAACTTATTCAAATCAATAACCGAATTCATTTTTTCCTATTAATTAGAAGTAAATATAAATACCAATTTTATATAATTTTTTTATAAAAATAATTAGTATTCAATATATTTTCTAGCTTTTATCGCATGTGTTTTATAGATATTATACAAAAATAAATCCATTCTTTTCACATTAAAATATATTTTTTTTATGAAGTTGTTTTGTCAGTTTTTAGTGATGTACTTGCACTAAAACTAAAGTTCCACACTTTTAAACATTGATTATGAGAAAATAAACTATATCATTGATGGAATAATAAAAAATTGGTTTATCTTTTTGAATTTTTCTGATATATATTTCATTATTTAGGAATAGTGAAAAATAAAACATTTTAATTGAAAATAACCTTTTCATCAAAATCATATACAATGTTAAATTTATTTTTTTTATAAATTAGAATTAGATAAATAATAAAATCTTTAAAAAAATTAATATAATTGTAATATTTTTAATAAAAAATTTGGATGTAAAAATTTCAAACATTTTACATTTTTACTATAAAAACAAGTTTTCTCACCTTGTTTATGAGATTAATATTAAATTAATTTTATCTACTACATTATTTTCAATTTTTAGGAACTAGTTACATATTTTGAATCGTAAGGAATAAATTTAGTAAATTGAATTATTTTTTGGACAATATGAATAGTAAACATAGTAATTTAAATTATCATTTTTAATGGAAAATCACATAATTAAGGAAAAATTATTATAAATAATTGAAATTTACTAGGCCACTGTGCTAATTTTATTCAACGAGCTATTATAAACACACATCATTATTGTTAATGTTTTATTATCTCTTGGACCCACTTTGATTAACTTATTCCATTTATAGTATTTTATTTTCAATAAAATCAAAGATTCCATACTTTTGTTTTTAAGAAGTTAAATTTTTTTCTATCGATTTAGAGATGGGATATATTTGACTATAAATAGTATTTTGAAAGATAAAATACGTTATCTTCATCATGGTAATTTATTTTTAATATTAGGGTTGAAATAATTAACTTAAAGGCTTACACAATGACTATGATATAATTATTTAATTAATGGAATTATTAAATAAATAATATTATAATTTATATAAATAATAATAATTTGAAATAATTAATGTAAACCAGTAATTTTATAGATAACTTTTTTATTTTAGTGAAGTATTAAAATAGTTGTTTGGATGATACGTTATTTTATTTATGTTTGTAAAAGTCGATGTAATGAATTGGATCAACATTTACATTGATTTTATGTTAAAATAAATAATATTTTATAACATGTAAGAAAAGTTATAAAATATAAATTTCAACTAACTAATCTAGACTGGGATGATAATATCATACATGATACATTTTTGGTTAATTTTTAATTTTATTGTCACAAAATTGACTCACAAAGACTAAAATTACATGATGGCATGGTAATGCTTATTGGATTAAATAAGGGTTAAAACCAAAATATAATGGTACAAATATGACATAAATTTGTGTAAAAGTTATTGGATGAAGGGGATCCAAAACTTATCATAGTTTTATAGAATTCATGTTGGACACTTTTCCATGAAAATAGAATTATAGTGTTTAAATCCGTGATTTTTACAAAATATTATTAACAAATAGGTGATCAGGTGATACAGTGATATGGGAAGATCCCCTGTTTTTTAATAATGAAATATTATTAACAAATAGGTGATAATGTTATATAATATGATCATATATGATATCATAAATATTAATATGGTATGATTATAAATTAATAAAATTAATTATATCATTGTAAAAGATTTTGAATGACGTTTATCAAATATAAAGTTCTAGATAATTATTTTCGTATCACATTAATTCCTATGGGACATATTCTATATCCGTCACTAATTTTTTTGATGTAGATACTTCCCCTTTATTTATGATCACCAATCATTGATGATTTATTTATATATCCATATTTTTGGTTTCTTATATATTAATATTTTATAATCTATATACCACTTTATTTATGGTGTTTTCTTGGAAATATATTTTACCAATTGGGGAAATTTTATAAAAACTATATATTTTATTGAAAATTGAAAATTGATGATAAGGAACATTGTTCATGAATTAAAAATATTATCTAATATTTGAGGAATTATTTGGACCATAATTCGCATTGTGGATTAGTTATAGACATCCCCTGGATGCATCGACAAGTCTCATTAGACAAATTATTTGTTAAAAAACCCTCTGTGTTTTCTTCGATCATGAATTAGATAGATTTCAACATATAGAAATTAATTATCCTTTGAAATATTTGGATGGAAGTGGTTCATGATCCATATATTTGTTTTATAATAATTAATCAATTCCAACATATAAAATTCAGTTATTTTTGTCATATGGATTTTCACTATGATAAAATCAATATATGCATGTCATTGTTAACATATTGATTAAATGGAATGTTTTATAAGTCATTTATATGTCCATATTGATTATTATAATTTATTAATGTTATATTCAATTAAACTTAACCCTTACTGATAATTTTATCTCACACCATTCTAATATTTTATATTCCATGGGGGCTTTGAGATGTTTATTATGATTGATATGTAGAATTACACTAACGGGCTAATAGTGTTCTCAAAAAAATTATTTTTTATTAAAATGTAGTTATAATTTCAATTATGTATCTGTTTTACCAAAAATAAAAAATATCTATCCCTTCAGGGTTGGATTCTTATAATAGTGAAAATGTAATAATGTAAGTCACTAGAACTGGGATATTGGAGTCTGGGTCATTATAATGAAATTGAAACATTCCAATTCCCGTTAGCCTAAATCAATTTATTGCTTATGATGAATCTAGTAGTTCAATTGAAAAATTTGATTATAAACCCAATTTTTTAGTGGGAATTATATAGAATCATATAGTTGGGTTCCCAGTTCTTTTGGTTTATCTCTAATTTGGTTTTTAGGCATGGATCTGTAAAAATATATTTACTATTGACTGAAAATATTTGTTTTCAAAATTGACCTTAATGTTAATTATCAATATATAATGGTTAAGAATTAATTTTGGTTACATTTTGTAATATTTAATTGTACTAGATTATAACTAATTAAAACAAAAAATACCCAGACAATTAAATTTTAAAATAAACAAGATGAATTTAATTGATGCATATTAAATAATTAGACTAAAAATCAGAACATATGAAAAAATGATCTAACTCAAAAAAATTGTAAAAATATACAAAACCCAAAAGATGAACTAATTGACCTAACCCTCAAAATGGAAAAATTACTTAATCAATTGATCAAAAAAACCAAATGACTGGACCAAAATTGAATTGTATTGAACATAAAATAGAAGAAAATTATATCATTCTATTTCTAAACATGCTAATTAGAGCATATCTACTTTTCTGTGACATTACATTTATGTTTTGATATTCTTCCCACTAAATATATATTTATTTTATTCGACCATTACATATACTTTATTTGGTTTGAAAAATAATATTACTTAATTAATTCATGTACCTTCTTCTTTAGTATTTTTATTAAACAGTAGTTATGATTTATAATTTATTCAATATTTTTTCAAGTATAGTAAATGAAAAACATTAAAGTAACTTGAAGGAAAAAAATGATAGACATTAATCAAAACATGAGAGATATGGTTGTACCTCCTCTAGTGCATGTTTTGAGTATTTAAATTCAAATATATTTATCAATAACATTTAATTTCAGGTGATTAATTTTGTTTTTAGTTTTTATTCAGGATCCAAATCCCTTTATAAAATTATTTTCTCATGATCATAGTGGTATAAGTGCTCTAATAGATGAAGTGGGAGGGTACTAGAGATACATGAACTAGTCAATATACATGATCAGACCCTATAAATTACTCTTATAAACCATCTATCACCCCTTTTAACACATAATTTTTTATAGGAATCATGGATATTTAGGATTCCAATATTTCAACTACCATTTTCAGATGATCCTACCCATACTTTCATTCTCTTATTAAATGTTGGTACTACTCCCCATCAATATTATACATTACATATCTATCTAAACTGTCTTATTTCATTCTAAAAAATCTTCCTCAGTCTTCAACATTCATCCTCTTTCGACTTATACTCAAATATATTATTATCCTTCAGAGTAAAAATTGGGGAACACTCTATCAACACATATTGATGCCCCTTCATATGCTAGGATCCATTGGTGCACAATGATTAGACTAAATTTGGTATATTTATTGAATTGTAAGTAATTTTGTAAAAAATAATTATTTCTCATTATAATATGTATTCATGTTATATTTGTTTCCTTTCATAACTGAATCTACCATTATGCGGCATGTTCATACATTCATCAGTGCGATGTGGAATCACCATCCATATATGATGGTTATATACAATAAAAACAATTATTTTTTTAGAAATTTAGGGTGATAACGTAAGATTTTTTGTGTGAATGATTTACAAATACACATACATCATTATCGCCATGCCAATCTCTTAGAGACAACTTTAAAATGAAGTAAAAGATAATTATTGGGTGAAAATATGGGTAGAAAAAAATCATTTATTTAATGTTATATTGTTGTAGTATTAATATGAATTATTATTTTGTTTCCACCTTTGTTATTATTTTCCCGATGTTGAGTCTATTAGGATAGCCTGACTCAGGGAATTAGGTGAGATGTGGAGAGAATTTGATCCTTAGTTTTATAGTGGATGGTTTGCTAGATTTGGTTCATGTAAAAGGCCACACCTATCACAAATTGGTGACAGGTAGAGCATTATCAAAAAATGATGTCATATTGGAAGAGTAACAAGTTCATAGAATAAATAAAATTTTAGGGGTTAAAATGAAAATTACCATGATTTTAATTAATAAAATGTATTTTATTATTGAAAATTGTTATATTAGAATCATCTAGAATAAATAGAAAAAATGACTTTATGAAATAACTCTATACATTTGGGTGGGATAAAGTTCCAGAACATGGAGGAAGTTGGTATGACAATTGTATGTAATATTTCTATTTAATTAACTTATGAAAATTTAATTGATTCATTTTTAAATAATATATATTCATTAATTTTTTTTTCAAAAAAAGATATATGGAATAATTTGATAGTTTGGGATCTGATAAAGATATCATTATTGTAGGGGAGTTTAAAATGATATTTGATATGGAATATTTTTTTTATATAATACTATATAACCACTTTATCTTTTTTTAATGTTATATGTGTTAGTTATTATTCACTAGGAATAGAGAGTTGTGTGCATCTTATATGAAAATTGGAATGTACTTTGTGAAGAATGGTTATGATATATGTCAATAATATCAAACATTCCTAACTCATAGAATCACAACATCGTGTCCTCAAAACACATAAAATCACATATTTCATGAGATTACTCATGAATAATACAAACAAATTGATCTCATTTTAATGAGCTATGACTTTATATAAAAATAATAAAGATGTAAGTGATCAACTTCTGAACACTTTCAAAAATACCAATTAGTTGTTCTAAATCATTCCAACAAGACATTAATTTCTATGAAAACATGTGAAATTTAAATCAATGTGTTCCACTTGAATAATTTAACCAATTTTTAAATGACATGAAATATTATAAATTAACAATTATATTTTTCATATCATACACACAAACTAAGAAAATATTTTGACAACAAAATTTACTTTTCAGTATCGTTATCGCATTTTTCTATATATTCAATATTTGACATTAATTTCCCCTTTTATATTAATTTACCCAATTTAATTTTTAATTATGGAAAATTTGCATCATATAACATCACACCAAAAAAATGGAATCACATATTTCTTGGTCCAATCCCAAGGCTAAGCTAAGCACGTAGCTCTCATGTTCATATCTCACTCCACTGCATAACCAAGGGAAGTATTCAAGTGATCGACTTTAGGGAAATTTCCAAAATAAAAAAATAGTTACTAGAAATCATCCAATCATTATAATAATTTATATAATATAAGATAACAATTATCCAAATTTAATCCACTCGAATATTGAAAACACTTTATGAATGACAAAAAAATTAGAGATTTCCTCACTACATTGTTAGTGTCAAACATAAATACATAGAAAGAATTTTCAAAGGAAATACACTTTTTTATATCTTTATCACACTTTTCCTCATATTCAATGTTATTCATCCATTTCCCCTTCTTATATTCACATTACCCAATTTAATAAAAAATTTAAAAAATCATCAAAAAAAGCTAGACTATACTAACAACAGACATCACACATACACATGATTTAATCGTAAACTTAATTAAATGTTTTTATTTGTTAACTATTTTTTAAATATGATTATACTCATTATAGTGGAAATAATTTTATTTAAACACAAAAAAACATAAAAAACTCATCCCAATAATATTTAGAAATCCATAAAAATATAATATTAACTTGTATTACTATTATTATCAATTAACTAACATAATTACTCAGTTATTAATCAAATATTGGCCTCATTTATTCACCGTAATCATTTAATCCATTATTTCATCATTTAAGAGATTTATTATGCCAATTTTTTATTTAATTAATCTATATAAACATGGTTATATATTATTGATGTAATCAAAAAAAATTAGAACGTGAATATGAAATATATTATAGAATATTAATATTTAACACAATAACTAATTTTACATACCATAATAATAACATGAAATAATTTAATCATTAAATCGTGCATAAATAATATATATTCCAGAGTTAAAATGATAATAAAAGATACATGTTACCAACATCAAATAATAATAACAATATAGTTAGGGAAGGGAGTTATATATCCTCTATGAACATAATGAATAAATAATCCACCAATCATTACTCAGAAGAGTGATGATTCGAATTAGAATGGGATCAAAGATCATCAAAATATTAGAAAATGAAATTTTTATTATTTATATTAGTCTGATATAACTAATTTTAGAACCATATAGGAAATTTTATTTTCAATAAAATATAATTCAATACGTTAATATTATTAATGAAATAGATATATTGTGAGACTCTATGATCATCAAAAATGAAAATAATATAAAAAATAATGAGTTATTTTCAAAAATACATGATAGAAAGTACATCATGTACACATGTTATCCAGACCAAAAAAGAATGATCATCATGTAAAATACCTTTTATATACAACTATGCCTCATTATGATTTTAAAAAATCATTATAGATCATTAATGGTCACTCACCACACAAAAAACACAATAAAAATGAATCTTTCCAACACATAAATATGATTTACTATTATTAATTCAAAAATTGATATCGTTATCACCAGTAAAAACTATTCAACAAATTTACACCATTAAATAACATGTAATTATTATTAAATAATATTTTTTCAAATTTTTAATTCATAAATAAAATAAAATAAAACAATATAAAATATTTTATTCTACATAATGTCTCTATTAAATCAAACAACAAATTTTATTCAATAGAATAATTAATTACCTAAAATATTATTATCTAAAATTCACAAAATATCACATGTGTTACCATTATCAATATATAATAAAACATGGTAGCACATCTATATTTGAAATATTTTATAAATTCATACCATGAAATTAGAAATAAATTAAATCAATTATCAGATAAACCATAATAAACTAAAGAAGTCAATAATAATCATAATGAAGTTTACTACTACTTAATTCTTGGAATTTTACCCCTCCTCACGAGGATTATAAGCCTAATTCTCACTCTAATTACCTAATATCATGATCTCACAAAGAACTAAAAGAAAAAAATAATTAAAACATAAATGAAACAAAACCTCTTTTTATTTTACCTAAACCATAAGGAAAACAATTTACACAACATTTTATCTTGATTAGTTAATTTCAATAAATACATTCCATTAAAATTATTCTATAATTACATTACCCATATATAAATGGAAATAATATACAAAAAATATTTAAATTCAACTACAAGTTAATTTTTTAAATCATTATTTAGTTATATAATCAGTTCACCAAATACATTATATATAATTTCTTTGATAACCCATTGATATCATAATATGAAAAGGTAATAAATAATTATATAAAACCATGTTGTTTCATCATATATAACAATTTTATTTTAGTTATGAAATTAATTATCAATAATATATTTTGAATTATGGTTTTCTATATTTGAATACCATTATAGACTGAGGTTTTGAATATATAAGGGTGTGGACCCTGTGAAATGTTTTTTTACTTTACAAGAATAAAATAATATGAAAGAACATAACATGAAGAGACATAAAAGTATATTATAAGTATTACATTGTGGATTTCAAATTTTAATATCAAATTTATAAGTAAATTTTCAACTTATATTTGAAACAATATTCATTAGATTCCCTTGATGAGAATATAGATGAAAACGATGGGCTAAATGATTATTTATACTGGGGTTTGGGAAAAGAGCACTATAGTAGAGTACGTTATCAACTAGGGAAATTTTTTTTCCCAATTATATAATGACCCACTTCAGGCATCATTTTTCATAGAATGGATTTGGAAACAGGTAGTTCAAATCTAGAATAGGATTTGTTAGTTGAAAGAATGGTGAAAATAGTCAAAAATGTTAGTGAATGGATTCAAAATTCCAACAATGAATATATGCTATTTATGGAAGTCTTATGTATATCAAAACCATTGGAATACACCATGGATTATGATATATATATGTCACTAATGTTTATGTTATATGGTGAACTGGTAGATGGTAATGGATATGGTTATAACAACCCTTCCCTTTCACAGACATTTAAACATGATTTATTATATAAATTACACTTAATACAACATATAATATTGAGATTTATAGTGTCTTGAGTAGTTAAAAACATTATAAAACAACTTCAAACATTAAATATAACATCTTTATTGAACAATTTTTTACATTACCACAAAATTCAATTCTACATAAAAAAGAATGGGATGACCTGAGGATGTACATAAGAAAGGGGTGGGCTATAAATCAGAGTAAGGGAATAAAATGGAATAAAAAGAGTATAATATTACATGTTAGTAAATGGCTATAAATGAATCATGAAGGAACATGAGTATAAAAGAATGATATAGAATGATAATCATAATATGAAAATGTGGAAATAACTTAAAACATTGTATCATAAACAAAATGAAATCAGTTAAACCCATTTCCCAACATGGTGGACAAAATTACCATAATGGAATTAGGTAAACCATTGTCCCATCATGATGTATCCTAATACTACACATTACCTAATGAATTGGATCTTTATCTGGGAATACCCTTCATAATCATTTCAATCTCATGCTTCAGTTTGCCACATAGATTATATATCATGGATTTATTCAACGTAATTTCTTATTCCATGATCAATGATTGTGGAATATATATATGTATGTACTAAATAAAAAATTGTATGTGAAATGATTTTGGCATGGAAAATTATATTGAAATTTCAGAATCAAAACGATTTCATATGGAAATTTAAAAAATTGGTTGATGAGAGATAAAGGGGACCCTCATCATTTGTACTTGAAATGGAATGTATGGGGATCATGTAACATATTATCCCAAAAAATTAAATGATATTTAAGATACATAAGATAAAATATGTTTTTAAAAAGTAATGAGGAGAGAGAAATTCCTTATGGAATGATGGCATGGTAATAGATATGTATAAAGTATCATGGTTGGAATTATGAGAGTGGAAAGAAGATATAAATTTTTATAAATAAAATATATAGTAATAGGATTATGTATGAACATATAAAAATATATAAAAATTTATATTAAAAGTCATATCATAAATGGAGTGCTTGATAAAAGAGGAATGTTAAATATCCCTAACATGGATGTTTGGCTCCAAAGGCTTGGGAGGGGGTTATGGGGGTGATTATGGTGCCTTGGGAGGACTCTAACTAGAAAGGGGCATAGGGTGGTCAAGCTTCAAAGATTTTGAGTGAACAAATATGGATGCTTGGGTGGTTATATATAGGAAAGGTGGTGGATTTCATTATTATTTTGGTTTTGGACACCTCATAATAAAATAATCAAAACCAATAATCATCCCATTGTTATTACCCATGGTTTATGGAAATGGAGATTGGTATAAATTATTTTATAAGGATATGGTCCAAATATTTTAAAATATTTCCCTTTATTATGTGGAGGTTAGTCATACATTCAAGGAAATTATTTTAAAATATTAAAATATATTATAGGTTTTGGAGGATTCGGTAAGGCTTTATAAAATAAATAAAATTAACTTAAAATTAAATTATTTTGAAGGAAAAAATATATTTGGATAAATATCCCTTTTATATTATTTATTGCATCATTATTAGTCCATTACCCCAACACACAATCCATTTATTTGTATTTTTCATAAGCCACTTTAGGGTAAATGGGGACCATACATGAAAGAGACACCAGTTCACACCATAATCCCCCATCCATCATCCAAAATTCAAAATAGAAGATTTAAATAAAAAAAACAGACAAACCGCCCAATTCAAGTTTGAACCACGATCAAACCACATCAATCCTCATCACTAGGAGACCTCTAATCTCACCCACTGCCTTCATCAAAACTCCGACCTAACATTGCAGCACCTTCACTGCCATCACGTGATCACATCATCAATAAAAATCTTCCTCATCGCCTTAGCATCGCTGACTGCATCTCCAACCGCATCTTCGACCAACACCGCTAGAATGATGAAACCTATCACAGTATCACTATGTCATACCCCAACACCAAATCACTGTCTTTATCATCACCAGAACCATAACACAACGAAGCCATTCCCGATTTTAATATCATCACCGTCAACTATTTGAAGCCACCCCCTTAGACTCACATCCCAAAGAACCTTGAAGACCTCCATGCTTATCCACCCTTGAGAGAGTGGTGGCCTCCTAGAACCAGAGAAGATAAAAAAGAAGGCTCTTTCAAGATGAAACACGATAAGAAAAATTGAGAAATATTGATTCTAAAGAGATCTAACCTCGTCGTCACCACAATATCTAACATTGTAACAGAAATGAAAAGAATAGAATCCAGAAACCAATTTTTTTTTTTCAGTAAACAGATATTAAATAGAATAAGGAATCATAGAACATCCCAACAAACCTTCTTTGAAAACCTTTAAGAAGAATCACTAAGAGGTCAGAGAAACCAAAAACCTAATTCCCTAGAGAAAATCGACACATCCTGCTCAAGGAGCACCAAATTCCACCAAGCCGTACATCCAAAAACATCATTGTTTCCCAACGCCAGATCAGACTGGGAGAGGCGCAGAGGAACCCAAGGTCATAGAAGGGATTTAGTGTCAAAGGGATCCAGACACCACAAATTATGAAGAGGCAGAAGACCAAAAATAGTCCAGGTCCAGTAGCACCTAAAAACCCTTCGTCCATCAATCCACAAAAACCCAAAGCCTCTATGAAACCTCTGATCCATCACCAACTAGGTGAGGTGTAGAGAATCATGAGGCCAATGTAGGATAGGTTGGCTGAGGGCTTCCGCGGCACACCAGTGAATGAAAATGAATAAAAATAGCAGAAAGGATGAAGGCCAGAGAAGGAAAATAAGGAAAGATCCATTGTGTCCGAGAGGGTCTCGAAAACCCTAGGGGAGGATCCGCCGTGAGTGAGAGAGGATAGCTGAATGTGGCGCCATAAAAAATTGCTTGATAGGGAATGATATATATTTATGCAGTGTTTAATTTTTACCTGAAAACATTACTATCTTTGAAATTAATTATAAATTTACCAGTCAATAATTTTTACGTCTTAATTAAAAAAATAGTATTTTTTATAAATAATTTTATAAATATGTGAATATTCACATTAAAAATAAAAGGGCTTGATATGGAATTATCCTACTGGTTGAGTCACTCACATCCATTGACTATGCGAAAAGGATTTTGTAAAACCCTATATTTGTACGAGTCGTATGATCAATATTCAACATCTATATTATCAATTTTAATGATACATAACAGTCATTTAAATCCAACTAGATATTAGAAATAAAATAAGTTTATCTCTCTTCAATATCAATAAGGCATTTAATTAAATCAGAAATTGTAATTTTATTCATAATAGTTTTGGTCATTACAAACATCCCCCCTTAAGATATTTTCCCCTTGAAAATTCATTTTCGATCAGAAAAAAATACTGGGGTAACACTGATTCATCACCTCCTCTGGTACCCATGTTTCTTCTTCAAAATTTTCATTTTTCCACAACACTTTGACGAGGTGCATTGTCTTAGTTTTTAGAACTTTTTCTCTATGACCTATGATCTTTACCATTATATCCTCATAGGATAGTTCATTATATAATGGTAACACCTATGGATTTAATACATGTGATGTGTATGGTATGTAATTTATTAATATGGATACATGGAATACATTGTGTACTTGAGACAGGTTTGATGTGAGTGTTAGTCGATAGGCCACTACTCCGTTGCGATCAAGGATTTCAAAAGAGCTGATGTACCTTGGACTATGTTTTCCTTCTTCCAAAATATCATCAATCTCTTACATGAAGATACGTGGAGTAATAAAATGTCTATAACATCAAACTCTAGGTCACATTGATTATTTTCAGCATTTCACTTTTATCGACTTTGAGCATCTTTGATTTGATACTAGATGCTCATAACCTTCTCCACCATTTTTTCAACCATTTTTAGTCCTAGAAGTTATCGTTCCAAAACATAATCACAACATACTAGTGTTTTTCACTTCTTCCCATAAATGGATTCATAAGGGTCAATTTGGATGCTCGAATGGAAACAACTGTTGTAAGATAAATCCATCGAAGGAAGATGATAGTCCCATATTCCTTTGGAGACCATTGAGAAATATCTCAACATTTCTTCAAGTGATTTGATAGTCCACTCATTCTGACAATAATTTTGGGTGATAATACTTACTAAAATGAAGCTCAGTGTCTAGATAATGCTAGAGAATTTTACAAAACATAGAACTTGATCTTGGATGTTGATCAGTCACAAATGATAGTGCTACTTCATTCATCCATACAACTTATTTGATGAATATATGTTCAATTTTATCTTATGAGAAATCCTCTTGAATACCAATGAAGTGTGTAGTCTTTGTAAGATGATCTTCAATAACCCTTCTAGAATCGTTTCCTTTGGATGTCTTCATATGTCTGGTGTCAAATTACATGGTGATGTTTTCTCATTTAAACATTGGTATGGGTAAGGTTTTCATCATTCCGTTATACATATTCTTCTCTTCCTTCACATGTTGACATACTAGGTACTTTTATGTATATTCAGCAGTCTCTTTCTTCATGTTATCCCCCAAATAGTTCATCCAGATATCTTTTTACATCTTTCTATTTCTTTAGTGAATAGATACATTAGAACAATGTGAATCATCGAAAAGTTATTTCGTTAACTATGGATTTTATAGAACACATAACATAGAACCAAAACTCCAAATTCCTTCATTAATAAGACTGACCTCTGAGGATTTCCCTTTTATGATAGTTTCTACTTTCTACTGGTTTACCTCTTTATCTTTATGAGAATCCTTTAACATTTCAAAAAGACAGGGTTGATAAATCATTTGTGAAAGGATTGATGATGTTCCATTATTTATAATTCTAATGTCCATCTTTAGAAAATTTAAGAAGATTTTATCCTTTCCAATTCCCACCAATGATAGATTTTTTGGGTCCTTTCTACTTAGAGAATCTGAATCCTTGTTCTCCATTACAGGATGATAGTGGATTGATAAGTCACAATATATGATGATCTCTATCAAAATTTTGAGTGTACATATTTTCCTCTTTATGTGTGAATATATATTTGATACTTTTGTGATCTATATATATTTCAAACTTCTCCCAAAAGAGATAATTATGCCATATTTTCAATGCAATTATCACATCTGCTAACTCCAGATCATGCGGGGGATATTTTTTCTCATTAATTTTTATCTTTTTTGAGGCATACGAAATGAATTTGTCATTTTCATAAACACACATCCCAATCCCGTATATAATGTATTGCTGAATATTACAAAAATCTAACCACTTGTGGGTACTATTAGAACATGGGTACTGATAAGCATATTTTTATGTCTATGAAGATTTTTTCACATTCACCATTCCATGAAAACATGACTCCTATCTGAGTTAGCTTGTTAAAAAGGTTTCACAATCATGAGAAGTTTATCATAGAGCAGAGATAATATCCAGCTAACCTAATGAAGCTATGGATATCTGTCACAGATCTTAGCAATGGCAATCCCTCAATTGCAATTGTCTTGGAAGGATCCATAGATATCCCATTTCTAGTGATGATATGCTCTATGAATGAGACATCACTAAACCATAACTCACACTTCCAATACTTTTCATAGAGCTTATCTATTCACATATTGTTTGGAACGGTTCCTAGATACACCTCACGAGCCTCCTTGGTTTTTGAGTAAATTATAATATAGTCTATAATGACTACCATAAATTTGTTGAGTTAATCTCTACAAACTCTATAAATCATTTCCATGATGATTGATGGGGAAATAGTTAGTCTGAATGGTATCACTATGAACTCATAATACCTATACCTTTTATGAAAAAATGTTTTGTAGAAATCATCCTTCAATGCCCATACATGGTAATATCACAACCACAGATCCATCATGGATAATTATTCTGCTTCATGTAGCTAATAGAACAAGTCATAAATTTTTAAAAAAGGATACTTGTTCATTATTGTGATTTTGTAAAGCTCATGATAATTAATGCAAAGGATAATTGACCCATCATTCTTCTTGAAAATGTGGATTTCTACACCCCATGGTGAAGCACATGGGCATATAAACCCTTTATCCAGATTCTCTTTTCGATGTTTGTTCCTTTCCTATATTTCCACCACATCCATTATATATGAAGTATAGGACATTGGAAACAACCTAGGTATAAGATAAATTAGGAATTTCACATCTCATTTAAGAGGAAGACTAGACAATTCCTTAGGAAACACATCGGCGAATTCCCTTAGTATAGACATGTTTTAGAAGAAGGTTTATTCCTTAGACTCAATCATCTGAGAAATATTTACATGCTCATAGGGTAGTAATATCCATGCTTCAGATGATGGTGATGAGGATGATTCATGCACATCCTTTAATTGTATTTAATTTGGGGTCAACTCACTATAAGGGGAGTGATTTCCATCTCGTGTAAATTTATGTTGTCTTTATATAGGGAAATCCAATCCATTCCCAAAATTGTATCAAATTATACCAAGTGAAGTATAACAATGTTCTCTAGGAAGTTAAATCCATAAATGGTGATAGGGGAGGAGTTATATTCATGGGATTCAATAATTTCACCATTTTCCTTCTTCAACGACATCTTTACCTCCCTTTTTTGTGGCGGTGTCTGGATTGTTCTACAAAACCTTCAGGATATAAAATAATGTGTACAACATTAGATGATTATCCTACCTTTCAGTTTTTTATTCTGGGTCTAATTTATCCAATATATTCATATGGATGAGTATCTTAAATAATTAAACACATAGTGGGAATCTAATGACATTGAAGGGATAACATATAAATTATATTCATCTTCTTAAATTATTATTTCATATTCTTTAGTCTAAATTATCAATGATATACTTCCTAATATATATTATTTTGGAATTTTTTCCCCTAATAATGGTTCATATTGAGATTATGAATTTTCCAAAGCATATCCATTGGGAGTGTCTAAATAGGAGTGCAGTAAGGCCTGTTGTCGTGCACCAATTCTAATTTGAGTGTAGCTCAAAGCAGTTTTATTGGGTTTTATCCCTAGATAAATCTCTACTAGAGCCACATCCACATTTTTTTATTCAGATAGTGATGAATTTCATTGATAAAACACATACTATACACTAACCCAAAACCTAGGGATGTTTTTCTTATACATATTCTTATCCCTAAGGGTGTTCACTTGGTATTTGTAATCCTATATCCAAAAATAACTCAACCTTCCCTCTAATACAAACTATAACATCCCTTCTCTTTATTAAAAATTTAAATATGAGTTATTATGTAAATTTAACTTAATAAAAATTAGAATTTTGATAGGTATAGTGTCTTGGGAAATCAGGATCATTACATAACAACTTAATATTTTAAATACAACATCTTTTTTGAAAACTTATTTTACATGACCACAACATTACTTTATACATAACATAGTGTTGGATAACCCGAGGATGTACATAAGAAATGGGTGATCTACAAATCCTGGTAAGGGGATAAAATGGCATAACATGAAGATAATAATACAAGTTAGACAAGGTATGTCAACAAGGAATGAAGGAACTTGAATATAATGGCATGATATATCATGATAATAATAAAATGGGCATGTGGGAACAACTAAAAAATGTATCAAAAACAAAAAGGAATTAGGTAAATACCTATCCCAACATGGTGTAAAAATTTCCCATAAATAAATCAGTTAAATACATATCCAAACATGGCGTATAATGATACTAAAAGTCACCAAATGCAATGGAGAGCTACCACGATGTACCCATCATAATCATTTCTATCTCGTGATTAAGTTTTCAACATTGATCATATAACATGGATTCATTCCAAATAATAATTTATTACATAATCATGGAATGTAAAACACATACATTTTAGTCCTCAATCAACAAGTTAATCTTCATAATGGTGAATATCCTTGATAGATGAATGGGTATGGTTTTCACTACATAATGATTTTGGCATGGAAAATTGCAATGCAATTTTGGCCGCATAACAACGTTATATGGAAATTCATAAAATTGGTTGATGAGAGAGAAATGGTTATATCATCATTAATACATAAAATGTATAGTAAGGGGATCATAGAGCATAAAATCCTAACATATGAAATGGAATTTAAGATATATAATATAAAAGATATTCTTTAAAGGGAATGAGAAGAGAAAAATCCCTTATAGGATTTCAACTTGGTAATGGGTGTATAGAAAGGATCATGAATAGATTAATGAGAGTGGAATATATCTCTCATTATTTATACATAAAATTGATTGTAAGGGTATTATATATTAACATATACCAAAATATGAAAATTGAAATTAAAAGTCATATAACAAAATGAGGGCTTGAAAAAAGAGGAAAGTTAAGGATCTCATATATGGATGTGTGACCCCAAGGCTTAGGAGGGTCTTGTTGGGAGATTGGGGAGCCTTAGAAGGACTCTAGGGAGAAGGGGAGAAAAGGGTGGTCGATCATAAAAACGTTTTACTAACGATAAATGGAGGTTTCAGTGGTTTTATATAGGAAAAGGGGTATTTTGTTATTATTTTGATTTTGGACACCTCATAATAAAATATTCAAAACCACAAACTATCCAATGATTTTTGCTAGTGGTCTGTAAAATAGGGGAGTGGTATAAATTAGTTTATAAGGATAATGGATGAATATATTAAAATATTTTCCTTACTTATGTGGAGGTGAGTCATACATTCATGGAAATGATTTTAAAATCTTAAAATATGGTATATGTTTCGGAGGATTCACTAAGGCATTATAAAATTAACCAAATCCACATAAATTTACATTATTTTAATGTAAAATAATATATTTGTCCTAATATATTTTTTATATTATTTATTACATAATTATTGGTCTGTTATGATGTCATAAAAGACATAGAATATTTATACGGTATTTAATTTTTACTTAAAAATCTGACTGCCTCAAAATATTATGAAAAATTCACTGTTGAATAATTTCAATATTCTAATTCTTATTAATAATATTCTTTTTATCTAAATAATTTTTCAAATAAGTAAATTTTCAATTTTCAATTGAAAAATCGCATTTATTGAGAATTGATAGGTTTTCACAAAAATAGTTTTTAAACCTTAATAAAAATTACTTTTAACTTCCTAAAAATTATATGATCATTTATATTTAATAAAATTAATTTAAAAATAATATTTCATTAGAAATGTTTTTATTTCAAAAATATATTAATTCATTAAAAATGTATTTCTTAGTTGAATTTCAATATTAATCAAAAATACTAATTGTGATTTAAAAATCATTTACAAAGTAACAATAATATAATTAATGTATATTCATTATTCTATAAAAAAATGTTCATATTCATAATGCTAGGATCATGTTACACATCCCTATATTACAACATAATACACCCTAAGTGTAAGGTGTGAGATGGTGTAGATTTCATGTGCTTGTTCGGTGAACATGGTTGGGGTCATGATCTCGATAAGCTTGAACTTATCTTGTAAACAGTATCTCTCATGCTTCAATTATTGGATCTCATCTTGTGCTTGGTCTAAGAAAAGATGCATAAATTCTATTTCCCTCAAAAGCTATGATAAATGGGCTCTGTAGGGAATGATCTTATTAGTTGAGGCCATCACTTCATTTGTATGTGCCAAAAGTGTTTATTGAAACCCTATGTTTATACTAGTCATTTGATCACTATTCAATGGCTATATTATCAAAGATAATTTTAAGTAATGATCATGTAAATCCAACTAGATATAATAAAAATAATAATTTCATGTGTCTTCTATATCAACAAGACTTTTAATTAAATCAAAATTGTGAATTTTATTCATAAAAGTTTGGGTTCTTATAATGGTTATTGTGAGGATGATTGTGAGGATAATGGTAAGGAAGATTAGTAGGCTGAATGTGAGGATAACAGTAAGTACGACAGCGATGATAGTGATGGAGATGGTGATGACGTAGATTTAAAACCATTAATTTTTTATCATATTTATTTAATTTTATGTTTCATTATTAGTTGTGAATTAATATATGTGCTATTTTGAATGTATTTTATCTCTAGTTAAATGAATTAATTAGTGTCTTATGGTGTCACTATTTCTATATTTGCTTGTGATGTTTGGTTCAATATGTTAATGCTTTCTATAGTAAATTGATCATGGTGGGGGTGTTGATGTGATTTGTGATGGATGTTTTGGTAGGTTGAATATTATGCTAGTGGGGGATTTTTGTAAAATCTATTCTTATAGTTTTAAAACTGTTGGAATATAAAACATAAACAAAAGTCTATTCAAAAGGATTATAAATAGATGGTATATATTTATAATAACAGTTTAAAAAACCATTATTATATACATATACAAAATGTTGTAGAGGAATCATTGGTAACCTAATTTCCCAGAAGTCCTATATCCATAGTTTAATGAACATCGTTAGTATGAGCCTATACCAAGTAAATCTAATCCAATAGTTTGGAGAACCATTGGTATAGGCTATACCAATGGTTATGCAGACCATACCAATGGAATTAAACCATTGTTATAGCCCAATGTCACAATGGGGATCAAAATGTTGAATTTCCTCAAAACTAATTTTAAAAACAACTTGAAACACTCTTCCACATAATATCTTATTATTAACAACACCATTAAACATTATCTTAGCATGTGGAAAGTCCCCTGTTTTAATGTTCCTTATTTTCACCCCAATCACCTCCAAAAAATTCTGTTATTTCTCATCAATCTGGATTCAAAACTAAACATCCATAACAATAAAATACTTCACAAATAATCATGATCAATTATCAAATATAATTTTAATAGTAAAAAAACATCAAATAATCCATACTAGAATGATAAACAATACAAAAAAAACAAATTAAAAATTCCATTATTATATACATAATTCAACATATTATTATATCATTATATTTTCAAGTTCCTCAAAAACAATAAAAATTATACTTCATGATAAATTTTCACGGTTATTTTTCTAAAATATATAATAATTTATATTCTACTAAAATATAATAATATTTCTTATCATCATAACTCAATTCAAGAATTTACTATTTTTTAAAAAAAATCTAATTTTCTAATTCTCATATATTAAAAATTATTAATAAAGGAAAATAAATCCATAAATTTCATTTTCATTAACCCAAATAATTTTTAATTATACATTTATTCATTATTAAAAGTAATTATGATTTATCTAACCATCATGAAAAATCATAAGTACGTAATATTTATAAGGATTATAAAAAATGAAATTTTTAAATCCCTAATATGGATTCCATGATGACTATGATTAATTAATAATTTTATTTTATAATTAATTAATCATTTTATGTTTATTATATATCATTGGTACAATATATAGTAATTTATTCCCCTATATCTTGATCTTCCACCACACCATAACCATGATTCTTTTTATTGAAGTAATTTAAGAAAATAAAAGATCAATAAAAATGACCCTAGAAGAAAATAAAATTCACACCACTTGATTCCCCATACATTATCCTTGATTATTCTACTTTTAAATACTCAATATATCTTTTAATAACTTTTCATTCAAATCCACCAATTAATTTCACCATTTAGTTTCTTTAGCTATTTCATTTCATTCTCATAAAAATATTTAACTCAAATTTCAGTAATAATTAAACATTAATATTACCATAAAAAGTAATCAACAAGCCACATTATTTATTTTATAAAAATAAATGATATAAAAATAAATAAATAAATAAATATTTAATTAATCAATTGATAATATCACTAAAAATTTATTGATCAAATAAACCACCTGAATGAATAAAAAATCATCATATAAATGTAAACATCATGTCCAAAATTCAATATCATGCTCATAATTATATTCTGAAATTATAAAAATTATCATTTTACCCGTCATATCATCATGTCCATAAAAATTCAAAAACATAAAAAATTAAAATTTTTTCATATTTACAATAGAGATGGTGAGTCTATTGATGTCATGATGATGTGGTGATAGAATATACTCATCTTTAACCTATCATATATTGATCAAGAGCATCAAATCTATAAACCACAAACATTTCATTTGAGATAAACTATAATGATATTCATGTATTATTTTTTTGTTTTCATCATAATTTCTATATCTCTAAATATTTATTACTATATTTACCATTTAAAATAAAAAAAACAATAACATCACAAACTGTAATTATTATTCTTTGAAAATTAAAAATATATCAAAATTATGATAAAACTCTAATACAACTATTTATGATTTAATAGTCATATTGAAAATGAAATTTGAATATGAAAATATTTATTTCTATAAGAACAATGTTTTTCTTAAAAATACTACATCCACACCCAATCTCACACATGATGACCTTAATAATTTCTCATCAAATACAAGAAATAAATAACATAGACAATATTATTAGAAGGATATATTGGTTTCCATATATATTTGTATTAAAAGAGACATTATTTGACCCAACTCTCACCTAAGTCCATATAAAGCCAACTACACCCAACTGAATCAAACAATTTATCCAAAAGAGTAATATATGGAATTTCAACATGTGAAGAAGTCAAGTATAAATCAGTAATGGTAGGTGTATTTTATAATCTATAATTTAGTACAAATATATCATTACAATATATTTTTATCATAATTACTTATAAAAACCAAGAAATATAGAAGCTTAGTGACTTTCCTTGATTCAAAATACATGATATAAAAATAAATTTTAGCCTCTTTTATTTCCATATTAATAATAAGATATTATACATTATCAAAGGTATATCAATTCATGGGATATCTTGGAAACATACATAAAATAAGTGCATTAGATAAAAAACCTTTTAAGGTAATAATGAAAATTCAAATGAGTTTTACAAATCAATAATCATATCCAGCGATAAAAAAATGCAGAGAATCCAAACAATTATTGGGAAATTAATAGGTATACTTTCACCATAATAATATATATTTAATATTAATCATATGAATGGGGCACAATCATATAATATGTCATAATTTTTATATTTTGATACTCATTTCCAAGAGAACATAACATAATGTGTCCAGATCAGTTTCCATAACTGATATATAATATATCATCTTATTTAATAAATACCAAATAATTAATGGTTGTTCAATTATAGGCCCACATATTTTACAAACATATATAATTATTATTAGTTTCACATATAGAAGAAACTTACAATAAACATAAAATATACTTTGGGAAGAAAATGTGTAGTGTAATTATGTCCCAAATAATCAATCCTAATTATTTCATATAATCTCCCAAAAAATATATTTTTTCATATTAAACAATAATAAATAAATAAATAGTCAATGGAAATTAAAAATGAAACAATGGTATGGAAACATCAAAAGAATAATTGAGGAGTAGATACACAAATAAATTTTGGACTAAAATATTTTGAAATGGGTAATGATTCATAAAATGATGTAAAATACATGAATATCCATATAATTATAAAAAATAGACTGTAATAAATAAATTAAAAGGGTATTTTTCTATAATTCATAATAACTATAGTATATAAAAATACATAGAGATACTATAAATCAAATAAAAAAGAAAATGATTAAGAGTCATCATACCTCATGTCCCAAATTTCATCAACACTCCACTAACATTGTGATTCATTAAATGTCATATAATAATTGAATATTTATGAACCATATAAATTTTTATTTCATTTATTATAAACTAGTTACGATCATATGTTACACATTTATCGGTTTGACGTTGCTTGCGTTGATCATTCATGGATGTCAATTCAAATACAACAGAACTACTATGGCTTATTGATAGTACTCAAAAGTATCAAAAAATTATTTTATACTCACAATATGTGTACAGTTGGAAAGTCCTCATCATTTAAATTTAAATAAATTTAAACAATTCCATATATAGAATGTAATTTTAATAAAAAATTAAACAAGTCTTATTACATATATATTGAGAATTTCATGTACCCATATTTTTAATTTTTTTAAACATATTAACATTGTTTATTATGATTCCAAAAACATAAAAGTTATATAATCATATTATTAATATAATAATTAGACTTTAATTAAAATTTTAAAACTGTTTTTAAAATAGGGTAACAAAAACACCATTGGTCACATTGGTTGCATGAACTCAACATACTGTGAATTGTGTTTTAAAAAAATGAAAATATTTAAATTAGAAAAAAAAATAGATTTAAGGATTATATATAATTATAAAAAATTTTACTACTTGATATTATAATTTTTATAACTTATATATAGATGGTGGTTTTAGATGTTTGAAAACAAACTTAAGGATGGGATATTGTTACATTTTCTTTAGGATTCCTCTTTTAAAATGCACTATATGTTTTGTTGGAATATTATCATATATATGACAGTCCCTCAAAATGCAATATAAAAGGTTTGGGTAGGTAAAATAATAGTTATTTTTTCAATTAAATGGTTTGAATGTGATGAAAAATGGTTGAAAGTGGTGTGTATTTATAGGTGAAAGATAGGGGTTGTTTCTATAAAAAATTGATTAATTTATTATTTTTTCTTTATATAGTGAATATTTTTTATTCTTAAGAATAAATTTTTTATTAGAATTTTTATAATTTCCTGAAATATAAACTCTTATAAAAACAAATTCTATTATTTAAATATTAAACTTATTTTAAATAACCAATAAAATTGTATTATAGTGAAATATAGTTATGATTTTATAAATTCGTTACATGGTTTCAAAATTATGTTTCTTATTTATGAATTCATTAGTATAGTCATGTAATCCATTTGTAGTCATGAAAAATATTAAATATATTATTGTGTCATTTTGATATCAATATGATGCCATAATATTTATGATATATATAAAAGAAAACATTTTTATTATTCAAAAAAAAGTATCAATTTTAGAAAAATAAAAAACATTAAACCTTAACTAATTTTTCTATTTTGATTCAAAAAACAAGTTTAGTTTTATCAAAATAAAATTTAAAAATATGAAATTATAATATTTTAATTTTTGTATATAAATTAATTATTTTACTAAATACTTTAAAAAATTCATTATAAAAAAGGTACATTTACACAAACATTGAGTTACATGGCTGGAGAAATCATTTTATGACATTATAATTTTTAGATTTATTAATTTTATTCATGTTTAACATTTTTTATTAGATAGTTTACTATTAAAAAATCATATAATACATATACTGTCTATAAATAGATGTTATTTCTTACACTCAGTTTCACTAAATTTCCCCTCAAGAATCTCTATTTGTTATTTATAAAATTTTGATTATATTTTTAATGATTGATTAAATTTTACATTTCTCTTTTCATGGGAGATATTTATAAGAGACTATACCTATCACGACCCGTCCTCGGGGCCCGTACCAGGATTACCCCATGTCCGCCTTCCATTGGCCAGGGGTTGGCGACTAGCACCAAAGGCGTAAATCCCGATAAATGGTAATGCATTTCCTTTAAAAATAAAACATAAACACATCCAACCGTAGTACAAGAAAAATTAATACACTAAGTAAAAAAGAAAGTGCTGGAATGTAAATGGGCCAGAATACAAACCCAACTGAAAAGTACAGCTACAACTGAACAAAATTACAACATAAAAGACAATAGTTAGAAGATACAAATATCTCATGGGTCTTCCACCTCGGATCCTACCTGAAGGGTAGGTATAGATAGTGCAGCTCATGGATCGTCCATCATGGATCCTACCTGAAGGGTAGGTACATATACCTTCCTCAACGCTCTCTCCCATCAACCTCCTCTGAGTACCATCTCGTGGTGAAGTCCACCTCTGGGTACTGACTCGTCATGAGGCCCAACTCTGGGAACCGTCCATTCCTCGCACACTCAGTCTCTGTCAGCACTGTCCGTCGTCTGCATCCAACACAACGAGGTACAGGCATATCCCGTGCAGTTGTGTGTATAATGATAATCAGAAGGGACCCCGAGACACTCAAGGTCTAACTAAATCCAACAAGGATAACCACAAAGAAGGATCTCAATAGATAACCCTTACTTAGGTATAAGCTCATACTTATACCTAAGTTATCAAGTAACCCATCTCATTCATGAGGAAACACAAAGGTTCTGAAATCAACGGATAACCACTACTTAGGTATATTCCCACACATATATCTATATTATCAAGTAACCCGTATCAATCATGAGGAAATCACAAAGGTTATTGACTGAGCACAAACCAGGATTTTCATTAATGATATCGAAACCATAAATGCTGAAGATATCCTCCTCTGTCAAGTATAGAGATCCTATCGCGACTCTGAGGTGCTTCTCACTAACCATAGACTGCTGAGGTACTGCTCTTGTCGAGTACCGCGGGTCCTCACCCAAACATAGTAGTGCTCCCCGCCAGGGGTCTGCCACCCAAACGTAGTAGTGGTTCCCCTAACAGCCTACAGAGGTACTCCTCATGTCGTGTACCACGGGTCTTCCACCCAAACACCGTAGTGCTCCCGTTGTGGGTATTCCACCCAAACACAGTAGTGCTCCCCACTGGGCTATACTAGTCACTCCGACTTGAATTGGACAACCAGTCATCAGGTCTCAGCCAGCTACATGGTCTCCATGCTCCGTAGGCTCATCTTTGGGAGGATTCACTAAAAGATCTACTAGTCGATACTCCAAGTATCAAAAAGTCCCTTGAAGATGTATCTCAAAGGGCCGCCTCATCATAGGGGTCTCAACACAATAGATGGTGCGTCAATCGGACGCCCGGTCTGTGAGTTATTAGTCTTTTAGTCATGAGGGCCCAAATGGTTTCGTGTATGAACCAACCCAGACATATCTCAACTGTACCCCTAAATCTCATAGGTTATACTCAAAGGGACCTTTTATCATCGATATTACCAATGCCACTGACGGTTCGTCAAACGGTCATTCGGTTTGAATGTTATCTGCTTTTCTATTTTAGGGGCCTGGTCGGATTTCGGGTGCAATCCAACCCGACCATATTCCAACTACGTCCAATGCTCAGTTAAAGTATACCAAAAGAACCGTATCATCAAGAGGAATCCAAAAAAGCCGACGGCACGTCCATCAGACGTCTGGAACTCAAGATATAACTGTTTCCGCTCCGAGGGCTCGGTTGGTTTCGGGTTCGAACCAACCCGTCCGTACCCAAAATTTATCGAAAGCTTGAGTATAATATACCAAAATGACCATCTCGATCGAAGGATCCCAACTCAATTGACGGTGCACTGATCAGAGATCCTTATCCCATGATATGGGCGTTTGAACGAACTTTGTCCGAAAAATAGGGGGTCTGGGCCCGGTTCGACCAGGCCTGGCTGGCACGGCCCGGCGCAGCCACGGGGCTAGCCGCGGAGCAGGGGTCACGTCCCCCTACCATTAATTGATTCCAGCATTGCCAGATGGCGCCGCCCTGCCATCCCGTGATCCCATGCGGTCGTGGGATCCGACGGCCCGCTGCCGCGGCTGTTTCCGCCGCAAGATTTCTCAGACGGCGCGCTGGGGTGCCTCCGCCTCAAGGTGGCTAGACGGCTCCAGACACTGCCTCTTGTCGCCGGCGCCGCCGCGCTGACAGGGCGCACTGACAGTTCCTTCTGCGGACAACCGGATGCGCTCCGGTGGTCCAATTTTCCCGCCGTCTGCGCCTACGGCTCTCCCGGGACCTGTTCTTCACTACGACGGCCTCCAAACACCGTTTCGGTCCCGTTTCATCATCACCCGTCAATCCACGCATCTGCAATAATATCTGGAGGGTCGTCGGGCCGTGTTTTTTCGGACCGCGCCCTTCGCGTTATGCGATATCAAATAACCAAGATTAAACATGGTTTTATGAAGAACAAATATTCAATTTTATTTAAATAAAATTGAACCAAACCATCACATGATCCCTTAAAGTCAAATTTAAGCAAACCATCCCGCAATCTCCTAAATAAAAATTTAGCAAACCATTCCGCATTCAAATATCCCCAACCCTTGAATAAAAAATATTCACGGATCAACATAATGATGAGTTGATCCGCGTTCTTTGTTTTAGAAGGAAACAACCATGGGAATATTAACATTCTCAAATAAACCCCTAACTCATGTCGTTCGTCGTTTGTTGATGATATCATGAAAGGGAGCAGTGTCTATTCGTTGACATCGGAAGGTGATGTCGTCGTTTGTTAATTCCCCGCAGCGGCATCTCCTCCCTTGATGTAAATCTGGGGAGTGTTCTTCGTCGAGAAGGACTGTCATTCTTCGAGAAACTAGATGATTCGTCCTTTGTCGGAGGAAGAAATGAATGGTGATCTGTTCTTCGTTCTATGATGAATAACTTCAACAAAGGAGGAAACCACTTCTTCTTCTCAAGAGTTCCCTCCCAATCCTCACACAATATGGCATCTCCATTAAAATAAGGCCTTACCTTATTTTAAATTAACATGAAATGCATTTCAAAATTCACAAACCAAAACCCTTAATTAATTAAAAGTAATTTTGTTTAATTAATAAGAGTAGGTTGGAAACATTATTGGTGTGAGGGAGGGAGAGGAAAGGTTACTCAAATAAAGATGAGTTAACAAAATTAAAGATGGAGTTATGAAGTTAAGATGGAGGTGAGGAGTTATGGTAAATGTGAAGGGGTGGGTCTCGTGTGGGCCCCACCACACCAATATCCGAACATGGGTTGTTAGGGGATTTTGGGTCCCACCAAAACTACCCCATGTTGGATATAACTACAAGGATAATGAATTAATTAAAAATTGTTCAACTATTTTTATTCAATTCTTTATCAATCCATAATTTTTTAACAACTCCTCCCGAGCAAACACATCTTTGGTAAAGGTCCTATTAAGAAATTACTGGTAGTACGGTTTCATCGCTGCCCTTGGATTTCGATTTTGAGTATCGGATCAAAAGATATAAAAACTCGCTCGTTCGTTCATTGAACGTACCCGAGCTAAACTTCAGAAATTGATTCCGGGCACACTGGCCCTCATAATCAGGTGCCGTCTGAAACCGCGCTCTCGTAAAATTCCAAAGAAATTTTAAAAAAAATTACTTGAAATTTCTGGGTCTTTACATTAATCCCACCTCAGGGATTTACATCCCTGTAAATCTACAACACAGACTAGAGAAACTAAAGCAGGTACTGATCACGCTCTGAGCCTCCTGCTCCCATGTGCTCCGCTTGAGGTTCTGGTGCTACTAACAAAAGTGCAGAAGAGTAATCGACTGTCCCTGTAGGACACACTCATGTCGATACTCAACCTCTACTAGAACCCTGTGTAAGTCGCCCCATCATCGACGTCCACCTCTACGTGGTTAATGATGTGTGAAGGATAGTGCACGTATCTCCTCAGCTGAGATACGCGGATGACATCATGCACCTGGTGCAACTGAGGTGGAAAGGTCATGTGGTAAACCACCTCACCCACCCTGATGAGGACCTAGAATGGTCCGTTGAACCTCGGAGATAACTTACTCCCTCCGCCATATCTCCATAAACCTCGTCGAGGTGAGACTCGTATAAAGATGTGGTCTCTATCCTCGAACTCTAGAGGCCTCCGTTTCCGGATTAGAACTAAAATTCAAAACTCATTCTGCCATGAGGGTAAGGTTGACCGACTCAAGAGTGATCGGCCACACCCTCCTATGCATGAGTTTATCCTGTGCTGCCTGGGGTTTCCTTTTTGCCGGCCAAGGAAAACTCATCCCAACGTTGTAGGTAAGACATAACATTTTCGCCTAATACAGTCAATCTGTGTATAAACTTTGGATCCAATCCATACTCTGACCAATGTCATAAGGCCTCGACACTGCCACGAAGAGGTTCCAGCCGAAACTCTCACCTCAAGGATCAGATCACACTATCGGAGTAAGTGTGATTATCATGTCTCCTCCCAAAGGAATCTTTAGATGTGATGGTCGAGTCAACTATTTTAACTGGAAACTCTAGGTCTTGGGACAATATTCGTGGAAGGAAAGAATGATCTGTATGAATGTATGTTGTTACGAAAGCTAGTAGTGGACACAGACTGTCCCTCGAATCATTCTTAGAGACATTAGGTCACACTCTTTGAATGCATGCAGCTACTCTTTTTCCCTTCCCTCCAGCTCACTGAGCCTGGTGGTGACAACACAGGCGGGTGGTTGTAACATGTTGAAATGTACACCACCTCATGCTTCTCTCCTAGCTCTACCTCCACGTCTACTACTCTGCAGACTCATCTGTCATTAACACTTCTTCTTCTTGAAACATTTTACACACCCGAGACTCTGAGACTTGTGCCAGTTTCCTATTTCATATTGCACTGTGCAGTCTTCATCCGCTCCTGGATGATCTGCACCTTCTCAGTCGTAGCTCGTACCATCTATGGTCGATAGGAAGTTGGACGTCTTGGTAAGTCAGTCAACGTTCACCCTTCTTCACCTACGATCTGTAAGAGCTGCAATGATTTCTCCTTTTCTTAAAAGAGAAACCATGCCTCATCAAATGGATGAACCATGCTCATTTCCTAATACAGTCAATCCTGACATGAATGGTACATTCATGCCATGGACGACGTCGTAAGGCCTCGACGTTACTACCAAGAGATCCAATCGTCACTCTCTCCTCTAAGGGGCGAGTCACACTGTCGGCATCAGTGTAAGGTCACTGGGTCTCCTCCAGTAGGAATCTCGAATGTGAGGGTCAAGTCAACAGTTTTAACCGGGACCTCTCAGTATCACCCAAACAAAAAGACAGGAAAGCATGTGTCACAAAGATATGTGTCTTTTATTATTGCAGATAATAGTACAACGACACAAATTCAACAACAACGTGGAACTAGAAGTACCACGAACAAAAAGGAATTCACTAGTTCCGCTCCTATCCACCTACTTTCAGAGCTCCACTGCCTTGTCCACCGCTCAGCTGTTGCTCAAGAACCCGCCGCTGCTTATGTCTCGGTGGCTCCACCAACGCCTGTGGATAAACTGTGCGGGGAGTCAGAAAGTCACATGTCTTGTTACCCTTCATACCATTGGAGAAACACTATCCATTTCTGGCACGCCTAGATCTGACTCCACCCCGGGTGCCCCGCACTACCGATCCTATAACCCAAGTTGGCCACCTGCTATTCCTGTCCTCTTGTACCTCTGTATCTTTTGTCTACTACCTACAGATGACTCGAATACTGATGGAAAATCATGTGGCAAAGGAAGTAGCTCCTGAGCATGATCGGAATGTAGAGTCGCTGGTATAAACTCCCCCCTGAAGAAAGTCTCGAAGTATCCCCCGGTGAAGGTCATCTTGTCGCAAAACTGGAGCATTCGGCTCCACCACCTCTTAGCTGCTCCCTGAAAGAGACTAACATCTAGGTACACCATAAAGTTAGAGGGTGTACTAGCTGTGTAGAAAGATCACGCTACAAACTCCATCCAGTACCCAGCCGTCTGAAAATCCATCTCGCCTCGAAACCTCGGAGGCCCCTAATGATGGAACTCGTGCATTTCGCTCAAGCAGCGTGCACTCTCTGCTGGTGTCTCAACTGGTGGAGGGCCCTGTACTGAGGCCTTGCTACTCGGTAATCTATCGTCATGCTCTATACTCGTTGCTCACTCCGACTGACTGGGTGAAGACATCTGGAAAGAAACAGACGTGACACAGTCAAACGATTATACCTAGTGAGACGACATGGTTTGAGCTGTTTTAATAAAAACTTTTTAAAAACACACACAATTAGTTTTTTCGTGAATTAAGTCGGAAATCAGAAGTCAAGGTCCTGGTGTATGGATACGTCGGTCGCCTGCACCAACAATGGACTCCTTGAACTGAAAACCACACTCTGTACCCTTAACACTGTTGTTTCACAGAAAAGAAATATCAGAGATATAAGTTCTACGGTAGATCCAACTCCTCTGATACCAATTGGTCATGACCTATCCTCAGGGCCCATACCGTTACTACCCCAAGCCTGCCTTCCATATGCCAGGGGCTGGCGACTAGCACCAAAGCTGTAAATCCTGATAACAAGGAAGGCATTGTCTTTAAAAATAAAACACAAACACATCCAACCAGAGTACAAGGGGAATTAATACACTAAGTACGAAATAATGTTCTGGAAAGTAAATAGGCCAGAATACAAACCCAACTGAAAAGTACATCTTCAACTGAATGAAAGAACAATAGAAAATATAATAGCTAGAAGACAGAAATAGCTCATGGGTCTTCCACCTCGGATCCTACCTAAAGGGTAGGTACAGATAGCGCAACTCCTGGATCATCCACTACGGATCCTACCTGAAGGGTAGGTACAGATAGCCTCCTCAACGCTCTCTCCCATCAAACTCATATGATTATCATCTTGTCATGAAGTCCACCTCCGGGTATTGACTCATCGTGAGGCCCACCTCCGGGTACCGTCCAGTCCTCGCACACTGGTTCTCTATCTGCGATGTCTGTCGTCTGCATCCAACACAACGAGGTGTGGGCCTAGCCCGGGCCGGGGTGAGTATAACGATACTCAGTAGGGACCCTAATACCCTCAAGGTCACACTAAATCCAACAAGGATAACTAGAAAGAAGGATATCAACAGATAACCCATACTTAGGTATAAGCTCATACTTATTCCTATGTAACATGTAACCCATCTCATTCATGAGGAAACACAAAGGTTATGAATGAAATGGATAAACACTACATAGTTATATGCCCATATATATATCTATGTTATCAAAGAAACCATCTCAATCATGAGGAAATCACAAAGGTCATTGACTCAGCTCAAACCAGGATTTTCATTAATGATATCGAAACCACAATTGCTGAAGATCTCCTCCTTTGTCGAGTACATTGATCTTTTCATGACCATGAGGCGTTAATCACTAACCTAAGACTGCTGATGTACTCCTCCTATTGAGTACTGCGGGTCCACACCCAAACACTGTAGTGCTCCCCTCCAGGGGTCTGCCGCCCAAACACAATAGCGGTTCCCCTAATAGCCTACAGAGGTACTCCTCCTGTTAAGTACCGCAGGTCTGCCACCCAAACATAGTAGTGCTCCCCGCCATGGGTCTTCCACCCAAGCCCAGTAGTGCTCCCCACTAGGTTATACAAGTCACTCCGACTCGAATCGGACAAGGAGTCATCAGGTCTCATCCAGTTACATGGGCTCCGTACTCTGTATGCTCATCTCTAGGAGGATCCGCTCCAAGAGCTGCTGGTCGATACTCAAAGCATCACAAATTCCCATGAAGAAGTATTTCAAAGGACCCCCTCGTCATAGGGGTCTCAACGCAATAGACGACGTGTAAATCAGACACCCAGTCTGTGAGTTATTAGACTTTTAATCCAACGGGACCGGTTGGTTTCGTTTATGAACCAACCTGCCCATATTTCAAATGTACCCTGAACTCTCATAGGGTATACTCAAAGGAACCGTCTCTCAACGAGATTACCAAAGCTGCTGAAGGTTTGTCAAACGGTCGTCCGGTTTCCGTTCTAGGGGCCCGGTTGGATTTCGAGTACAATCCAACCTGGCCATATTACAACTACATCCAATCCTCAGGTTAAGTATACCAAAATAACCCTCTCATCAATATGAAACCAAAAAAGTCGACGGCATGTCAATCGGTTGTCCGAAACTCAAGTTATAAGCATTTCTGCTCTGAGGGCACGATTGGTTTCGAGTTTGAACCAACCATTCCATACTAAATCTTTACCAAAGGATTGAGTATAATATACGTACACGACCGTCACGATCCAAGGATCCCAATGCAATAGACGGTGCATTGATTGGAGGTCCATAGCCTAAAATATGGGTGTTTGAACGAAACTGGTCCGAAAAGTAGGGGTTCTCGGCCCGGTCCGACCCGGCCCAATAACCCCTGGGCCGGCCCGAACCGGGTCGACCAGACCCGGGTCCAGGTCCGGCCCAGCTGGTGTGGCCCGACCCGGCCGTCGTAGCCACGGGGCCAGTCGCGGCTTGCCCAGCTTGGACGAGCAGAAGCCGCGGAGTGTCCCCCCCCCCCCCCCCCCCGCCGTTAATTGATGCCGGCAACACCAGTTGGGGCCGCCCTGCCATCACGAGATCCGGCACGGCCGTGGGAATCGATGGCCCGCCGTCGTGGCTGTCACTGCAGTGGGATTTATCTGGCGGTGCACGGGCGCGCCACCGCTTCTAGGCGGACGGACGGCTTCGGCCGCCACCTCCGGTCGCCGGCGTCGCTGCAACGGTGCGGCGCGCCGGCAGTTCCCTCCGCGGAACACCGGACACGCTCCGGTGGTCCAATTTGCCCACCGTTTGCGCCTACGACTCTCCCTGGACCCGTTCTTCATTGCGACGGCTTCCAAATGCCGTTGCGGTCCTATTTCATCGTCACCCATTATTCCAAGCAACAAACAAATATCTCTGGAGGGTCGTCGGGCTGTGTTTGTTCGGCTCGCGCCCTCCGCGTTAGGCGATATCAAATAACCAAGATTAAATAGGGTTTTACGAAGAACGAATAATCCATTTTATTTAAATATAATTGAAGCAAACCATCACACGATCCCTTAATGTAAAATTGAAGCAAACCATACTGCAAAATCCTAAATAAAAATGGAGCAAACCATTGCGCAATCAAAAATTCACATCTTGCGAATAAAAAATCTTCACGAATCAACATAATGATGAGTTGATCCGCATTCTTTGTTTTAGATGGAAACATACTTGGGAATATTAACATTCTCAAATTAAACCACTACCACATGCCGTTCATCATTTGTTGACGATATCACGAAAGGGAGCGGCATCGGTTCATTGATGTCGGAAGGTGACGTCATCGTTCGCGAATTCCCCGCGGCGATGTCTCCTACCTTGATGGAAATCCGGGGAGTGTTCCTTGTCGAGAAGGATGGTCATTCTTAGACAATGTAGATGAACCATCCTTTGTCGGAGGAAGAAAAGAATATAGATACATTCTTCGTTCTAAGATGAATAACTTCAAAAAAGGAGGAAACCACTTCTTCTTCTCAAGAGTCCTCTCCCAATCCTCACACAATATGGAATCTCCATTAAAATAAGGCCTTACCTTATTTTAATTTACCTTAACATGCATTTACCAATTCATAAACCAAAACCCTTAATTAATTAAAATTAAGTTTGTTTAATTCATAAGATTTGGTTAGAAACATTAATGGTGTGAGGGAGGGAGAGGAAAGGTTACTCAAATAAAGATGAGTTAACAAAATTAAAGAGGGGTTAGGAAGTTAAGAGGGAGGTGAGGAGTAATGGGAAATGTGAAGGGGTGGGGCTCATGTGGGCCCCAACTCACCAATATCCTCACATGGGTAGTTATGGGCTTGTGGGTCCCACACTAACTAACCCATGTTGGATATAACTACAAGGATAAATAATTCATTAAAAATTGTTCCTCAATTTTTATTCAATTATTTATTAATCCAAAATTTTTTAACAACTCCTCCTGATCAAACGCATCTTTGGTAAAGGTCCTCTGAAGGAATTACCGGCACTGTGGTTTCAACGGTGCCCTCAGATTTCAGTTCCGAGCACCGGTTGAAAAGATAGAAAACCCCGCTCATTCGTTCACTTACGGTACCCGAGCTAAACTTTGGAAATTGATTCCGGGCACACCAGGCCTCAAAATCAGGTTCCATCTGAAATCGCACACTTGCAAAATTCCAAAGAAATTAAAAAAAAATCACGACTCTTCAGGGTCTTTACAAAACCATTATGGGTTTCCAAGTTTTAGTTCTTTTACTTAACTGTCTTTTTACGTCATTATACCATTTTTTATATCATGTGTTATATTTTCCCCTTATATCTAATCATATATTTTAATTGAATAAAATCATTTTCATTCTATATATCCTATAAATAATAATGTTTCATGTGTATGTTGGTGGAAAAATAATTATAGAAAACTCTAGGTTATTACATTTTCTCTCTTTTATGAATTTCATTAAAAAATTTCAATTCATAGTGTAACATGAAATAATATGGCTATAATTATTTTTCATTTCATCTTCATGTTATCATGTTGTTTATTCATATAGGTTTCCATAATAATTTAATAATATGACTTTTTATTTTGAATATTTCACTTACTTTATTATCTAATATATTCCTAAAATCCTCCTCCTAAAAGATATAATTATCCAAATACACCCTCTCACAAATCAATGCATTTGAGGGATCTGGAATGTACTTTATTTAGAGGGATATATGGAATACTTCATGTACTAGAGGAATATTTAGTGAGAGTTCAAGCCAATATTCCAAGGATTCAATGAGATCAAGAATCTCTAAGGGATCAACATGCCTAAGAAATTATTTTACCTTATTTCAAAACCTAATGATTAACTACCATATAAATATATAAATTATCATGTTAGCTATATCATCATACTTCGGGCCTTATATATGATTACCAATATAGATCTTATGTTCACTCTATGATTCTCTAATGTGTTTCTCAATGAATTGGGCCATATCTTTCCTTTCGTCACCCAATTTGAGCTCCAATAGCTTACACTCTTTATCTTCATCCTAGAAGGTTATATTTCTTCACCTCATACCATGGAAAAATTCATATAAATCTATATGAATTATTAAATGGAAATTTTTATTGTATGGAAACTCAACCAAATAATGATGTTGATCCAAACTTTTTTTGGAATCATTGATTATTTTAAATAATTATATTTAATGGGGGAAATTGAAATAGTTCCTATTAAATAGTTCAAATAATATTTTTAAAATATTAGTATAAGTCATATTTTTTATTAATTATAACAATTATGAAATTAAAAAATATTATCAAATTTTTTTACTGATAATATCTAATTTTTTATAATCATAACACTATGTTATTAATCTTATTAAATTTCATGTATTATTAAATAAATGTAACCATGCTATTGATAAAAGTAATCTCCCCTTTTCAATCCATTTTTTGTATATGTAAAATATATATCTAAAATATTCTAAAACATATGTATATAATATAAGATTGTTTTTTATTCATAAATATTAAGTTATTATTTCATAAAAATAAAAAACAATAATAAAAATTTAAATTTTTATCAAAAATGATAAATGATTAAAAAAACATTGAATATTTTCATTAGGACAGTTCATTGAAAAAACTTATTTTTTAATATATTCTTAAAAAATAGTTGACTAATGTTCCAAAATAAAACAAGTCATTTAAGTGACAGAATATAATTTTTTTTCATATATTAAACTGAAGAATATTTTAAATAATAAATTTTCATAAGTTATTATTGATGAATGAAAGTTATAGTATTTTTTATGAAACAATCCATAAATAATTATCCCGGATGATATTTTTCAACCAAAAACAATGAAGCTATGATATAATTTTTTTCTAGTATTCCTAACAGAAACCACGAAATACTAATTCTAAAACATGTCACTAATAGAAAAAATTTGGAAATTCTTGGTTCCATTGTTCCAACACTATAAAAACACTTGAGAAAACTACTGAAATAAGTAATTGGAATGTATTTTTTTAAATAATAAATCTAAAAATACTTTCTTAGAAGACCTTATAATTTGTGGTGAGTGTTATAAATAGAGTTCTACTAGTATTGATAAATTGAACATTACTGTTATAAGGTTCTTTCAAAGAGTTGTTCTAAACATAGTAGTAGGATTTCTTTTAGGAGGATGATGAATAGTGAAAGGTAAATTGTACTTCCTCAAAGAAAATTTAGTTATTGTCATAAGTGGGATAGATTCACCAATGAAGGGTAACTACTACATTCTTTCTTAGATATGAAAATTTCCCTTACTGAAATTTTTTAATGCCACAACCAAAAAATTATATCAAAAAAACAAGTACCAGTAACAAAAAAATATTTTATTTAAATGGAAGGTTACAAGTGATAAGTGGTAAAAAAAATTCAATGAATATAGTCAAGTAAATTTTCATGAATGGGGATAAAAAATCATGTAAGACAATTAATGTTTTTTTTAGGAGAATTGTTTCAGACAAATGTGTAAAGGGGGAGGTGGCAATTAAATTCTAGTTAACCAATAGATTCTATAATAATATTAATATAACTAATCCATTAAATGTTAATATGTAAAAAATAATACACTTTTCAATGTTTTAATAATTTATACTAGAACGATTTAAGTTTTGGTAGGATTTAAAATCACCTTAGTGATGTTGGGTCAATAGGAACAAGTAAACAAATATTGTCCAATTGTCTTACAGAACTGAGTTACATGGGAGGGAATAATTGGTGTAGTAACTAAAATATCTCTAGGTGCACCTGGTTTCACCTGTACTGGGGCTTTTCCAACCAACTTGTAATCTCATCCTTCTAGAAGGCTATTATCACCCACGTTTTTCATGCTCTTTCTAATCATTCAATGTATCTAGTAAAGATGGATACCATGCAATAGGGAGAAAGTGCTTATTATTTTATTCCCACAAGACATTAGATCCCAATTACTATAAGTATGTACACTCTTCCTGGTCCATTCCAATTCATGTTAACCAATGAATAGGTTTCTATAATAAATTAATATAGGTGAATGGTAATTTGAAATCTTAGAGATATATAGACTCTCCATTATAGCACTACATGGACACCTACAAAATTTAAACTGATAATCGGTAGCCTATAATTTAATATGGATGGATTGATGATCTATTTACCTCCATTATTTATAAGAATACCCGCCATAGAAAATGATTCTCACTCAAGGGAGAATTTTTAGGGAAAAATATTAAGATCTTTAGATTCATGCAGGGGAATGAATCTAGGTTAATTTTCATAAATTTAATAAGTAATGTGGATGTATCATAATTCCTAATATTCTTTTTGAATATGGGAAAAATATAAATGAGATAGAATATACTAGAGGTGTTGATGACTCTATTTTTAAATATATTCTTATTGGCCCTAACCATTCCATGCAGGAAGGGATCCCTTGAATACATTACCCTATCTTCGATATTATTATAATTGTTTTGTTAGATACCAATAATAACATATTAGAAAAATTTCCATCAGAGAATGAAATTTGGGATGTTGTGTTAGGAATCAATATGAAAATTTCTCCAAGGTGGGATGGATTTTTCAAATCCTTCTATGTGGCATATTGGAGCATATTGAAGTATAACCTTTTTGAGTCAGTTCAATATATCTTTCATTACAGAATCTTACCCTTGAAGTATGTTAAGAAAAAATATTTCTCCTTATGAATGTTAAGTCTCTACCATATCTTAAGAAGTGTATTCGTATATGTATGTGGAAGTTTTCATATAATGTTTTAGCAGGTGTTCTAAACTGGAGAATAGCTCAACACCTTTCAGTCTGGGTATCTGAAGAACATCATGGATTTTTGAGAGGTATGTCCATTTAGGGTTAAATTGGGATTTTTAAATATATGATTGATGAATTGAATAAAATATCTCAAGGATTGAACATCACCATTGATGTCAATATACATAATTATAATGAAAATATAGAATGGGGTTTTAATTTAAATATCTTGAAATTCATTGGTTTTTCCTCTTGGGATATTGATCTTTTTTTTAGATTTGTATGTTAAAATTAATTTACAATAGTATTTATGTTAGGATAAGGGGGTTATTTAAATCATTTCATGGGCTTATACAAGGATACTCGTTGTGTCCGAGTTTTTTTTATCTTGACATATGATTCTCTGACTAGATTAATTGAATCCATTATGCAGGATGGTTCCAAAAAAAAATTTCATCATTGATATTTCTTCCATAATATATCCCATATCATGATCATATATGACATGTTAATTTTTTTAATAGGGTTCTAATTCTATCCATGTAATTAACAATATTCATGTTGATTTCTTCAATTGGAATAGGTTACATATAAATTATACAAAAATTAGTATTAATATCTCGATGATATACTACGAACGGAATGTGTAAAATATTGAAACTAGAATTGGAATATGAAGTAGTATTCTACCCAAGGTATACTTATGTTCTCCTATCATACCTTGGATGCATCTTATCAATCATCTAGACAAGTTCGTTATTAATTTTATTTAATATGATGGTGAATAATAATCATGTAGACAAGGTGGTGGGCATGATATCTTCTTTTATTAATAATTGTATAAAATATACTATTTAAGAGGGTGAATCACTTTTGTAAACAATGTAATAACATATATAACCATTTAAAATCATTAATTTTTAATAGTTAAAATTACTCTTATCTAGAATATTTAGAATAACATGGACACATTTACATTAAACTCCCATTTGAAGGGAAGTTACCATTGGGCCTCCAATTTGAGAATGTATCTTCATACGGTAGAGGGTGGTATAGAGATGTGTTGTATCTAAAATCTTATGAAAAAAATAAAAGAATGGATATATTCGGAGGTTGTGGAACGGTACACACTATGATCAACAAACATAAAAAAGAATTATGGGAATAATCTTGGAACTATGAAAATAAACTCCCATGTCTATAGAAAACAATTCAAGGCAACATTCCATGTATTCATAAAAATTCAAACCAGATCATCAAATAGAATTATATTATCTTATATAATAATAATTTGGTGGTTATAAAACTTTGATTTCATTATGTCTCATACACTGGTATCACATTGAACTATGATAATGAAAATTCATATTTTATTTAAGTGATGATAATCAGGGATAAAATTTTATTTTCTACCCATTAAGATTATATATGAGAAAGATGGTTGTGCTTTAAAGGATTATTCTTCTGTATACTTCTTGGTATAGGATTATAAATCTGTCCACTTGGATTACTATTTTTTGGATACTTGGAAAGAACTCCTCTAGTGAAGTGAATTATCACCAAAGTATAATTTTATCCTTTTGTGTTTACATAAACATGTGATCCCCGTTGATGAATAGGTACACTAGAAATGAATCAATATTTTTTTCTATGCTCCAACTACCAACCACCATTCTATGAGTTGGCATCCATTTTTTCCATTAAGAGGGTTTCTAAAAAGAAATTTTTGGGTGGAGGTGGGTGAATTCACTAGGTTGTCTTTTTTGACTCCTCTTGGTGATAAATTTCGTGAGAGTTTGTTCCAAGGGGTGGGGGTAGAAAATTCATGGAGAATAAGGTGAGTTTTTGCATTTCGTCAACCCAGTTATGGTTTATTTGGTATGAAATGAAGTAAGTGTTATAGGAAGGTATCACATGAATAAGGGTGTTAATGGTCACTAGAACTAGGTGGAGGATTTCTGACCTCAAAGTGCATCTAAAAAAATGGGAAGAGGATACCTCACTAAGACACTTTTTATGATACAGAAACCATCATCATGTTTCTTAGAGTTAGTTCCCAAGGTTAGTGGATCTTTTGTAGCCCCCCTCGTGATGAGTTAAAAATAAGTATTGATGGTTCTTCTATTATTGTAAAAATGATGGGGAGGGGTTTTCTAGAATCCGATGTAAATTGTGGTCATTCCATTCATTGAAAAATTTTGTATAGTTTATATTCATTAGTAAAAGGTTTTAAATTTCCTCAATGGTATTCAAATATATTTTTCCAAGAATATATAACTCTCATCTATTAAAACAGATTCTATGATTATAAACAGAACTCTAAAAGACCATAGAACCACTCTTTGGTCCATCACTTATCATATCTGGAGATGCATGTCCCTCATCAACAATAATACATTTTTACATCATAGTTAGTGTGAGGGAAATAATGTGTCATATTATATCACATTAATGTAAACTCATGTTGCTGACATTGTATCTTTATTAGTATTTAGGTCCCTATCCAATTTTTGAGTGAGTATCATTAAAGAACATTCTATATAGATCCCTTATTTTTTTCCTCCCTAATATTTTATTTTTGTCCATCGCTCTTTGGGTTCAACCTTACAATTTCATTTCACATTCATTCATTAATTATTAATAAAAATAAATTATTTTGTGTGCCATAAAGTTTTTATATCAATAAAATACAATAAGTAAATCTATTTTAGAAAATTAATATATAATGTAACATTGGTATCAATCAGAATCCTTATATGATAGTATTTCACCCAAAAATGATGACAAGAAACACTAATTTAGGGGGAGAATATTAGTTTAAAAAATTCAATTACTCTTTTCTCTCAAGTGAATGTTGATCATATTTCAAGATATTCTGATGAAATGTAAGAAAATCAGTGTAAATTTTAAAATAAAAAACTTAATGAGGTATATGTTAAATCAGTAGAAATAAAATGTACTGTCTTAAAATTTTCAACACTCTATATAAAAAAAATTACAATTATGTGTAAAATAAATTAAAATTAAAAAAGTTCATGTAGATATGTTTTAATTACTCAAATTCTCTTAACTGATATTAATTATAAAAAAAATTACATTAATGAAAAAAATTTATTGTTAAACGAAATATAAAGTTGGGTCATAACTTGGAACAAGGTATTCCACATCCATGATTGGAAGTTCTTAGACCGAAATATCCATTGGAAAGTATCATTATCCTAAATATATAAATAATGAATTCTTATTCATAGATTTCCTTGTTCATCTGAATTAGAGAATTTTTTCTATCCAAGTAATAGAAGTATCTGGTCATGAAGTTTTGGAAACAGTTGTTATATTCATATTATTAGAATACCTCAATAACAATGGATTGGAAAATAAAAAAATTACGTTATGAAATAATAAGGTAACCTGTAAATAAATCGCAACTCATATACTTCATAAGAAAAACAACACTTCTGAAAATATAATCAAAAGAAATTTGCGATAAGTGTTGTTTTATATTTGGTTATATTTTTATATTTACATTATAACGAACTATAATTATTAGATTATTAGTTAATTGGTTTCAATTTTAGGAGAATAAAAATAATTTTATGAGAATTCATAAGAAAAAATCTCATAATAATTTATATAGTTTGTTCGACTAAGAACAACATCACAACATACCATTTTCTATTGAAGTATGTTGACTGACCTAGATCTCAATATTAAATAATTACTTAACTGAATATTAATTGTGTACAAATAAAATAATGACATAAAAATATTATAAAAAAATAAATATAAAGTAATATGAAAGGCATACTGATGTATATTGCGGATGGTGAAAAAATATACATAGAGTTATTGACTCCAAAATAACCCACTTTTTTATAATCAGAAATCATGAATTCAAAAATAAGTCATATTTAATTTTAGAAATAAATATAAATATAAAAAAATGTTTTAGATTTAGTATTATTATGATACCTGTGGATGTAATGTTGATATTCTATAATTCATGTTGGGTTAGTGTTAAGATTTAGTAAAATGCAATTAAATCATCCTTTTTTTTGTAAAATAATGAATGATTTACCACCACCATTACAAATATCATTGATTCATTCCATTTTTTTCCAAAATTAAAAACTCTATTAAATTCTCCATTAAATTATTTGATATATCACTATTAATAAACCAAAAAATACCTATAAAATTATCTATTGAATACATCTCAATTATGACACCGAAAAAGAAAAAAAAGATTAATAAATGAATTCTTTAAAAAATATAAATGCATTATAATAGATTATGACAATGAAATGTGGAAATGAATATAATTAATGGTTAATAAGATTATTGTGGATAACCATTTCTTAATTTATCAGTCAATATCTATCTTCGATCTTCCAGGAATAGAGATGGTTCCAAATAATGATCCATGTTTTTTTCTTTTCTTCCATGGAATTGAATAATTCTATTATGTTATAGACTAAAAGAAACCTATTAATTTCTCATGAGTTTTTTTGAATATATATTAATTATATTAGTGAATATTTAATAGTTATAAAATACCATATTATTAGAGTAACATGAGATAATAAAATTTTTCTTATTAATAAATTTAGGCATAAAATATTAAATCCCTTACACAATTTGTATTTTTAAAATATCATACCATAAAATAAAATTGTTAAAATATATGAGAAGTGAAAAATATACTTGGAAAAATGAGAATGAAAAAAGAAAAATTGAAAACATGAATTATATAATTAGGTTAAAATAGTGACTTTAATGGTTCATGTATTTCTAACATGTTAAATTATATGACTTTGGTGTTGATAGTTCTAGGAGTGGTTGGGGAATGTATAATAGTCCTGGAGATAAAATTTAAGGTGAGAGGGGAATGACAAAACATTGTAATTTGTGACATGGTGAAAAGTGTTTCAAGATTGAATTTATAGTCCTTTAGTATGTATTCATATAATGAGAGATGTTTTCTTAGTGCGATCAGTTTGGGGAAGTGGTGTAGTTTTCCCTCCGTTGACATTAAAAATATAGAAAATATAGCCATTGTGTGTGGCCTGGAGGATAGTTTATATTCACTTCTATCTCATATTATATAAGGGATCAAAATATATTTTCTTAGGTCAATCAATTTTATTGACTATGAATTATCTAAGAATTTTTTGTGGAATTTATATTTTGAATTTTTTTATCTATGTTCATTTTTTAACATTAAGGGAATATACAATATCTATCAGGACACAATTCAATGTCTTTAGGAAATGCATGGGTTGAGGATGACTTGTCTTACTATGACCCAATGTTTTTTAGCCTTGGTATTAATTGGAACCCCTTTGATTTTCCCAATTCTCCCATAATTTATCTCAAAACACCAAAGAGAATTGGTGATTTGTTGGAGTATATTAAACCCCCTATAACATCTTTAAATCATGGGGTTACTACTGTAAAAACATATTATTTTTTAGGGGAATTGTTCGAATTATTTAATCAGTTTATTATATTTCTTCACATAGAGATAGTTATGGTAATGGGAGTGGTTAATTTGGGTGAATATGTGGTAAGTATCGAATGGTTATAACTGAGTTCAATATTATTGATTCCCCTCCTATTTGATTTTAATCTCAATATAATTATTTATCTATGTTATACAAATGCATTGATCAATTAATCTTTGGTAGAGGTGAGGGATTAGATGTATATCCCTTATTTTATATAAATTATGGGATTAGTATACTATTGTTTATTGGGGTATGTTTTATATATTTAACTAATGGCGATAAAAATTGTTAATAAATGATATTGATGGGGGAGAAAGATATTTGTATTAGTTTTTATTTTATTCGGTTTTTTCCTTATATTTTTTATTCTTGATCACTGCTATTTCTAGAAATCATTTATGATGATAGGAATTGTCTTTTGATTCCATGTTGTTTTTAGAACCCACAATTTATAAAAAGACAATCAAATAAATATGTTATCATAAATTTTTTTATGAATTTTCATAACATAATGTTGGTGATTTCTATGAAAATGGAATTCTAGTGGTGGGTATTACATGAAAGTGTTATTATGTGCATAATGTGATTTTTCGGTATAATATGGTTGGGATTAGACACTTTGGCTAATATTTTTGGGATGTGGGGTTGTTTTGGATAGCATTGGATGTGTTGTGGTTCAATGTTTTGGGGATATTTAATGTTGAATGGGTTTTCCTTGTGGAATTTTCATATGAGTTACAGTTGACATTCCATGATTGTATTGAGGGAACCTGTGGGTTGTTGTGGTATGCTATTTTTTAACTGAATATAAATCATTTTATTGTTTATTAATGACACATAATATTGTTTTAATGATGTAATTTTTGAGTTAATTATATGGAATATTTTTTCATTAAATATCGAACTGAATGGAATGATGACCATAAATCGGTTGGTTAAAAGTAATGTTTGGAGTGGAACAATTGATTTATAAAATAGAAATTTAAAATGTTTCATGTCACTATTTACATGGGATTTTGGGATTTTTGTGGTATTATACATAAAAATGATGGTCGTACAAGTTAATGGTAGTATATTTATGTTTATGTGATTTAGTAGAGTCATTTTATATTGTCCCTTATGATGGGATTATGTGTGAAATATATTTATTTTGTATATTAATTATGAATTCCATATGAACCCTAACTATGTTATGTACACTTAATAATTCCCAATATGCTTTGGGTTCTAGATTTTATCCCCTAAATTACAATTGGTATAGGGAAACAATGGTTAATGGCTCCCTATTTCCCTCTCTCCCATCCAGGTTCCATACAAACTAATATGGTTAATGAAAGACATAATGAACTTCCAAACCAAACTAGGAATTTTTAGGACAGGAGGAAGATAATTTACATAAAGAACCAATGGGTTATTTGTATGAATAGAAGTTATTAATGTACTATAATACCCTATAGTGTATGGATAAGGATGTAATAGTGCACTAGGAGATCATATAGGGTAGTGATTGGATGTGAAATGGTGGTGATGGGGTGGGGATATATGGTGTGGGCCATGCTTGGTATCATGATGAACTGAGGTTGATGTCCTTAGTATATATGATACCTTACTTTAATGGATGTGGGAAATGGTTTATTGTTGAATTAATGTGGAATAAATTGGGGGGGGGAACACTTTTTACATTGGGGAAATAGAGGAAGAACCCAATGGGGATGTGGTTTGTCACGAACCAACCCGGGTCGACCCTGAACCGGTCACCCGAGCCGGCCCGCGACATGGCCCGAGGGGCGTTCCCCATCCCCACGGGCTGGCAACTAGTGCCGGGCATCAAAAGTAAACAGGTGGGAACGATTTGGCCCAAAAGAAAATAAACTAAACAGCGGAAAATATAATAGAACAAAAGTGAATGAAGAAAGAGAAACCAGCAACAATACTAACCTGACCACGATCCAAACTCCAGGTAACCCCATGGGTCACTCTCCAAAACCACAACCAACATCGCTAAAGGCGAACAACTGAATCTGGAACCTGCAACAAAGCTAAAAACAATAAAACACTATAGGCGTGAGTCATAAAACTCAGTAGGTAGGCCCGACTAATTCTATTCCCAATGCACATACCAATAAATAAAGAATTTATCAATTTCAGTTTTGAACTAAATTATATAAAATAGGTTTTCCACACACTTTCATTTCTAAAACAAGTAACAGTCCATTTCCCTTTGTAATTTAGAACAAGTTTAATGTTGAAAGAACAGGTGCATTGCATTTTCAAAACATTTTATGAGCAATTTAGAAATCCAAACTTTAGTTGTTAGTGAAAATGAGAATCACACACAACACACACTAAGGGCAATGGTAAAGTGGCACACAAGGGTCAGAAACCGAACTCGACCTCTCAATCGTCCGCCACACACAACTAAACACTAAAAGAAACATGGGTCGAACCTAGGAGATCGTGAACAATCCAGAACGTACTATACATGTGACTCATCCTGAAGGCATGCCATAACTCGATGACGTCATAACGCCTTAACGCCCGGCATAGCCCTACATGGCCTAACCGAGGGGCCCAATCCCCGTAGCAGCAATAACTCAGTATTCCCCTGCTATGGGGCCACTAGCCGATGCGTGTTCTAAACTAGTGCAGCAATCGTTCTCAGAAAATTCACTCAATATGCCAGGTTCCCATGTCAACATAAGCAATAAAAAGGGGGTGCGTCTACAATGTAAATAAATCAGTCACGATGCACAAACATCACATATAGCTCACGCAAACAACGCACACCAAGGATCACCCCCGATGGGATTTCCAAGATAATCCATTTCATTAAAGTGCCAAACGGGCCTTCACCAATTTTAAAGTAAAACCTCATTTCTCAAAAAGCTCAAAACACTTGTTCAGAAGAAATTATTTATCTTTAAAACTAAAAGCACATTTGAAGTTCCGTGAATTATGTTTAAAGGTCAAACGGGCATTCATTCAAAACTGGGTGTCCGCCCGTCAAGAAAGTGTCACAAGTTTTCGGTATAAAATAAACAGCTCTTTTCGCACTAAATAATAACTTAAAGTTTTATTATCTAATATTATTTCTAATTCATTAAAAATTAATAAAAAAACAACAATTAATAAATTCTAAATCTAAAGGTAAGTGCAATGGGGGGCCTACCTCGACTTGCTGTCCAAACCCAACGGTGCAACGCGCCTCGCACGGGCACGCAAGCGTGCACGCCAGATGACAATCGAATGAGTGTGGAAAAACCTTGGCAACGCGCTGCAACTGCAAAGATAACCGAAATACGTAAACACCGACTTAAAACAATCCAAATGAACAAACAACACAAAATAACCAGCTAAACACGCTTTGAAAATATCACATCCAAAGCACGTATCAAAACACAACCAAACTCTATATTTGAATCTAATCGCGACCTTTAGACACACTAACCACTTTTCAAATATCATACACACCACATGATTTAAGAAATAAACCATTTGAATAACTTATAAAACATCCACGGATGGTGAAACCAAGGTTCACATCAAATCATACTCAGTTTCACATAAGAAAGCACTTTAAAATAAAACACACAACATTTTCACACCAAAACACGACTCAACAACTAACAACCAACCCATAAAACATTTTATAAAACAATGCACCCATTTTCACACACAAAACATCACCGCTTTTTACAGAAAACCATTTTTTCAGTTTACACACACCAAAACATGCTCAGAAATTCCTTTTATGACTCTCTGCAGCTTGACGCTAAACCAAAACACAACTGCAATGTTTGTGAAATGCAAATAAACAATTATGCATGGTTGTTCGCAGAAAACAGGCACATACCATAAATACATATCAACTTCAATTAAAAACAATATCTACATCAAACAAACTAATTAATATAATCGCTAAACTAATTTAAGATGAAAAATTAATTCATAAACAATTGCTAAACGCATAAACATGCTACTTAGCAAAACAAATACATATTAAATATCAAACAATACCAGATTCACACAACACAACTAATAAATAACATGCTAAAATAATTAAACTCACAAATTAATTCTCTAAACAAAAGTTATACACAGAAACACCTACCTTCGATGTCGAAACACCATAAACGCCGTGCGCAAACTCCGTCGCACTTCAAACGCACTGCAAGGGGCCTAAGACAAACCACGAAAAAAGAAAATAACCGAGAATTTATACCAAAACTAATATTGTGTGTGTGTGTTCGAAACCAAAACCCCAAAACCGAGGAAGAAGTCTACCGCAAGGAGGGTTGTCCGAAGGAAATGGAAACGAGTCATTGGGGTCGAGTCCACCGGAGAAGACCGCGGATGGCTGGAGCGAAGCTGGCCGAAGGACGCCGGGTCAGGGGGAGAGGGGCAGCCAGTGCGCGACAAAGTCGGGATGGGAAAAAAAATGAAGGCCGGCCGGGGGGGGGGGGTGTCGGAGGCGGTCACTGGACGGAGGGGGCAGGGGAACGATGGCTGGAAAAAGGGAAGGAGCCGGACAGGAGGTCTGCCGGAGCTGGGATCGCCGAGGGAGAGGGGGCTGCGAGGCCGACGCACACAGTGCAAGGGGACTCGGGCGCCGCAAGAAGTTCGGGGGTCGCGCAGAGGCCTGGGCGAGCGGGAGCCGGCAGCGGAGAGAGGTGGCGGCGAGCGGGCAGGGTTGCCGGCGACAGGGTGCTCGTCGCGCGGGGGAGCCGGGACGCCGGAAAGCCGGGGAGGCCGAGACGCCAGGGAGGCCACGCATGGGAGGGGTCAGGTAGTGCTAGAAGAAAACCGGGGAAGGAGGAGGGGTTGCGACCCGCGGCGGAATAGGAAAGGGAAGGGGTGGGCTTCGGGTAACCTAGGGTTTCTAGAGTTTTCTTGTTTTTTTTCTTCTTATAATAATAATATTATTACAATATTAATAATAATAATAAACACAATATTAATAATAATACAATAATAACATTAAAAATCTTTATAATAATAATGGCAATGAAGCAATAATAATAATAGTATACCAGAATAATAATAATAATAAAATTAAAATTAATAAAAATTAATAAAAATAACCATTTAATAATAACGTGAGATAAACCAAATTAAAATAATAAAACAAAGTTATAAAAAAACACGTGCCCGACACCCGAGCTAACTGCGCGGCAACCGCCAAGCACGCGGTGGCCGCGCACGGGTCCAAAACCCAAAAAAGCATCAGGCGTCAAATATTTTAATCGGGGCGTAGCCCGTACAGTAGCGTGGACACTCAGAAACAAGAAATAATAAAAATAAAATAAATAGAAATGACGGTTGTGACAATTCTCCCCACCACAGACACTTTCTGCCCCCAGAAAGTCACACAGTCAAACGATAGACCAAACCAGAGTTCATGCCCAAATAAAATCAAGAGAGACTACAACATAAAAGAATAGGAGAACACGAGAGGGTTCTCCCCACCACAATAACTCAACTAGTGTGAAAATTTAACACTCGACCATACCACCTTGGGAAGGGGGGGGGGGGACCCGGGAACTCCCAAACTAACCTTTATAGCACGAGCAAAACAACACTTCTGCTAAAACTTGGAACTCTAGACATAGACCAAAATCCTTAACACAAGAAGGAAACCTCTGAGATAAACTTAACCCATGAAGTAAACTCGAGCATTACCGCAAACCTGTACCCCTCCACAACGATTTATATATCCAAACGAACACCGCTAAACCAAGATTAACCCACGCAAGGTCCAAACATACTTTTAAGAAAAAGAAAGCGCATGACCCAGAACACCATAATCCGACAAACAAGACTGTTTGGATTACAAACGAACACGTTCATCCCCAACCTTACAACGACACAATGAACCTACAATAACACCAAAACTTTAACAGTGGAAGGACGAGAACCGAAGGGCTTTAAATGTTCTGTTGCCAACATGGAACATGAAACCCGAACTGAGGCGTCACACCCCTGACAACTCCTGTCTGTGCGCGAGCTTCACCCCAAGACCTGTGGTTGGGGCTTTGATGGTTGAAGCATCTATTGCCTCACAGTCAGGCACTGGAATCTTCTGGTCACAGTGTCTCCCTCATGCGACACTCCTGACAAAGCTTATCGAGATGATCTAGACACCTGCAATGATGGCACGTCTTCGGAGGGGTGTGACATGACGGCTTGTATGCCCCAAACGTCCATACTGACGGTAAACCATCGAACGATCTGATGAACTGGAAGCTGGGACCAAGGGGGATAACTCATTAGGAACAGGTATCTCTGGTGCCTTTTCCTCACCAGAGGGGGAACTCTTACGAACAACAATAGGGGACGCTGAAGTATTCACCACCCGCACACCAGAAACTAACTCAGCCAAGAAAGCTTCCTCCACCAGCTTCTCGAAACAAAGGTCTTTAGAAGGGAGGACTCGCTCCTTGATCTCTGGACGAAGACCCCCAGTGAAAAGAGAGACCTTCATGAGCTCATGCGACGCTACCTCTGGAGAAAAGGGAATCAGTTCCTTGAAATGGTCAACATATGCCTTCACCGTCCGTTGACCTTGTTGAATATGCACAAGCTCTCTCTTTTTCTCCAGCTTCACTTCCTCAGGTACAAACCATTGGATGAAAACAATTCTGAAGACATCCCACGTCATTTCACATTGAGTTGATGATGGGGTAACCCTCTTCCATTGGTCCAGATCTGGACCCTCAAACAACTCCATAATTGCTCGAACCTTAACATTATCGGGAGTTCCCAACATTCTAAAGACACGCTCCACTTCCTCGAGCCATTTCACTGCCTCTAACGGACCCTGATCACCATGGAGAATAGGCAGAGTCTGAGGAGGACTAAAAACTGGGCATGACTTATCTGAATCGTTAGAGACCTTTCTGGGCGGCATTTCCTGAGCGATATATAAAACACAAAGCCAAAACCAACATCAAACCGAAGCAACTTCAATAAAGCGCTTCATCAAAAACAGTCAGCACAAAGACCAAACAAATACGAACACAACCCAAAACAAAATCTCCTCTTTAATATTCCCTTTTCATTTTTGATTTCAAAATCACCCTTTCTCAAGATCACTTTCCAAAAACCAATCCACTTTTAAACCAAAACTTTCCAAAACTGTTTCCCATTTAAAACCAATTTAGAAAACAAAGTCAAGCCTTTAACTTTAAATACACACCCAGGTAATCTCATGAACCGTTGCACATGTCTTCATCCACATTCCATTCATACGTGCATCAACACACACATTCCATGCATTCTCACACATGTGCAAATGTTCATAAAGAGGAACCGGGGTTTCAACCCAAACCATTCTTATCCAATTCCAAGAAAACAACAGATTTCCAAATCAATAGATTTCAGTTTTAAAACCCATTTTATACATTTAAAGTCCATTAAAAGAAACCAGTCCAATTTTCAAAAACCCTTTTTTTTCATTTCAAACAACGTACTTACACAGACCAAAACAAAAGTAGCATCCAAATTTGCATCAATCACTAAAATGAGGGACTTGTAGTCATGCTCAACTTGGCGACATGGTAGTGGGCCATGTCCCAAGTCAGCGTCGACCACTAGGGGGAATTCAAACCATGTACTCGGACTCCACATGGGTCACTACTCCATGTGAAATCGCGATGTAGCGTCGGCTTGCCTCCATTATCATCTCTCAATCCAAGACAAACCAGAAAAGACAAGGACACAATTCCCGAACTACCCCTGGTAACTCGAAGATCAGTGCGAGCAAGAGTTCGCGACGCTCTTCCCGTACCTACCCCTCGAGTTTCGACAGTCCTAATCTCCTACTACCAGACAACCCAAATAAGAAGAACCTGCCTTTGATACCATTTTGTCACGAACCAACCCGGGTCGACCCTGAACCGGTCACCCGAGCCGGCCCGCGACATGGCCCGAGGGGCGTTCCCCATCCCCACGGGATGTCAACTAGTGCCGGGCATCAAAAGTAAACAGGTGGGAACGATTTGTCCCAAAAGAAAATAAACTAAACAACGGAAAATAAAATAGAACAAAAGTGAATGAAGAAAGAGCAACCAGCAACACTACTAACCTGACCACGATCCAAACTCCAGGTAACCCCATGGGTCACTCTCCAAAACCACAACCAACATCGCTCAAGGCGAACAACTGAATCTGGAACCTGCAACAAAGCTAAAAACAAGAAAACACTATAGGCGTGAGTATTAAAACTCAGTAGGTAGGCCCGACTAATTCTATTACCAATGCACATACCAATAAATAAAGAATTTATCAATTTCAGTTTTGAACTAAATTATATAAAATAGGTTTTCCACACACATTCATTTCTAAAACAAGTAACAGTCCATTGCCCTTTGTAATTTAGAACAAGTTTAATGTTGAAAGAACAGGTGCATTGCATTTTCAAAACATTTTATGAGCAATTTAGAAATCCAAACTTTAGTTGTTAGTCAAAATGAGAATCACACACAACACACACTAAGGGCAATGGTAAAGTGGCACACAAGGGTCAGCAACCCAACTCGACCTCTCAATCGTCTGCCACACACAACTAAACACTAAAAGAAACATGGGTCGAACCTAGGAGATCGTGAACAATCCAGAACGTACTATACATGTGACTCATCCTGAAGGCATGCCATAACTCGATGACGTCATAACGCCCTAACGCCCGGCATAGCCCTACATGGCCTAACCGAGGGGCCCAATCCCCGTAGCAGCAATAACTCAGTATTCCCCTGCTATGGGGCCACTAGCCAGTGCGTGGTCTAAACTAGTGCAGCAATCGTTCTCAGAAAATTCACTCAATATGCCATGTTCACATGTCAACACAAGCAATAAAAAGGGGGTGCGTCTACAATGTAAATAAATCAGTCACGATGCACAAACATCACATATAGCTCACGCAAACAACGCACACCAAGGATCACCCCCCGAGTGGGATTTCCAAGATTATCCATTTCATTAAAGTGCCAAACGGGCCTTCACCAATTTTAAAGTAAAACCTCATTTCTCAAAAAGCTCAAAACACTTGTTCAGAAGAAATTATTTATCTTTAAAACTAAAAGCACATTTGAAGTTCCGTGAATTATGTTTAAAGGTCAAACGGGCATTCTTTCAAAACTGGGTGTCCGCCCGTCAAGAAAGTGTCACAAGTGTTCGGTATAAAATAAACAGCTCTTTTCGCACTAAATAATAATTTAAAGTTTTATTATCTAATATTATTTCTAATTCATTAAAAATTAATAAAACAACAAGCAATTAATAAATTCTAAATCTAAAGGTAAGTGCAATGGGGGGCCTACCTCGACTCGCTGTCCAAACACAACGGTGCAACACGCCTCGCACGGGCGCGCAAGCGTGCGCGCCAGATGACAATCGAATGAGTGTGGAAAAACCTTGCCAACGCGCTGCAACCACAAAGATAACCGAAATACGTAAACACCGACTTAAAACAATCCAAATGAACAAACAACGCAAAATAACCAGCTAAACACGCTTTGAAAATATCACATCCAAAGCACGTATCAAAACACAACCAAACTCTATATTTGAATCTAATCGCGACCTTTAGACAAACTAACCACTTTTCAAATATCATACACAGCACATGATTTAAGAAATAAACCGTTTGAATAACTTATAAAACATCCACGGATGGTGAAACCAAGGTTCACATCAAATCTTACTCTGTTTCACATAAGAAAGCACTTTAAAATAAAACACACAACATTTTCACACCAAAACACGACTCAACACCTAACAACCAACCCATAAAACATTTTATAAAACAACGCACCCATTTGCACACACAAAACATCACCGCTTTTTACAGAAAACCATTTTTTCAGTTTACACACACCAAAACCTGCTCAGAAATGCCTTTTATAACTCTATGCACCTTGACGCTAAACCAAAACACAACTGCAATGTTTGTGAAATGCAAATAAACAATTATGCATGGTTGTTCACAGAAAACACGCACATACCATAAATACATATCAACTTCAATTAAAAACTTTATCTACATCAAACAAACTAATTAATATAATCGCTAAACTAATTTAAGATGAAAAATTAATTCATAAACAATTGCTAAATGCATAAACATGCTACTTAGCAAAACAAATACATATTAAATATCATACAATACCAGATTCACACCACACAACTAATAAATAACATGCGAAAATAATTAAACTCACAAATTAATTCGCTAAAAAAATGTTATACACAGAAACACCTACCTTCGATGTCGAAACACCATAAACGCCGTGCGCAAACTCCGTCACACTTCAAACGCACTGCAAGGGCCCTAAGACAAACCACAGAAAAAGAAAATAACCGAGAATTTATACCAAAACTAATATTGTGTGTGTGTGTTCGAAACCAAAACCCCAAAACTGAGGAAGAAGTCTACCGCAAGGAGGGTTGTCCGACGGAAATGGAAACGAGTCATTGGGGTCGAGTCCACCGGAGAAGACCGCGGATGGCCGGAGAGAAGCTGGCCGAAGGACGCCGGGTCAGGGGGAGAGGGGCAACCAGTGCGCGACGAACTCGGGATGGGAAAAAATGGAGTCCGGCCGGGGGGGGGGGTGTCGGAGGCGGTCACTGGACGGAGGGGGCAGGGGAACGATGGCTGGAAAAAGGGAAGGAGCCGGACAGGAGGTCTGCCGGAGCTGGGATCGCCGAGGGAGAGGGGGCTGCGAGGCCGACGCACGTAGTGCAAGGGGACTCGGGCGCCGCAAGAAGTTCGGGGGTCGGGCAGAGGCCTGGGCGAGCGGGAGCCGGCAGCGGAGAGAGGTGGCGGCGAGCGGGCAGGGTTGCCGGCGACAGGGTGCTGGTCGCGCGGGGGAGCCGGGACGCCGTAAAGCCGGGGAGGCCGAGATGCCAGGGAGGCCACGCATGGGAGGGGTCGGGTAGTTCTGGAAGAAAACCGGGGAAGGAGGAGGGGTTGCGACCCGCGGCAAAATAGGAAAGGGAAGGGGTGGGATTTGGGTAACCTACGGTTTCTAGAGTTTTCATGTTTTTTTTTCTTCTTATAATAATATTATTATTACAATATTAATAATAATAATAAACACAATATTAATAATAATACAATAATAACATTAATAATATTTATAATAATAATGGCAATGAAGCAATAATAATAATAATAGTATACCAGAATAATAATAATAATAAAATTAAAATTAATAAAAATTAATAAAAATAACTATTTAATAATAACGTGAGATAAACCAAATTAAAATAATAAAACAAAGTTATAAAAAAACACTTGCCCGACACCCGAGCTAACTGCGCGGTAACCGCCAAGCACGCGGTGGCCGCGCACGGGTCCAAAACCCAAAAAAGCATCAGGCGTCAAATATTTTAATCGGGGCGTAGCCCGTACAACAGCGTGGACACTCAGAAACAAGAAATAATAAAAATAAAATAAATAGAAATGACGGTTGTGACATGGTTGTATGGTATATTAATACTATATTATTCATTAATTATTTTACTAATATATCTTGAAATATTTGGTGAGTGGGAACCAATATGGGTGGGGGTATTGTACCTTTTAGGTTCTTGACGGTTTTTATATTAATTCACTGAAGCATTGGTATTCTCTTTATATATATTCCTGACAAGTATTTAGTAAGACACCACTGATTTTACTTACCATGATCCCCATGATATACATATATATATATAATATGTTTCTTGTTTTTGGGGTGATATTAGTGTCGAATAAGGGAAATAATAGCCTTTATCTTGGGATTAATTGTGAAATCTCTTTTAAAGATTTTTATTTTCTAAATTATTGTATAGAATAGTATTTTTTTAAAAAAATTATCATTCATTGTGGTATTATTATTGATCTTGTTTTATTTATTTTATGTTTTTTATTAGTGGTTTTTTCAGGTTCTTATGATTTAGATGATGTTAATATCTCTCATTTTAATGTTTTACAACCATGGAACCAGTGGCCAAAATGGGTCCTATTGGGGGAAGAATTCATGGGGCACTCTCATTTTTATTACATATCAAATATGTGTTCCTATTGAAGGAGGTTTATAATATCAAGTTATAAGGGACATTGGTTGAGAGACAGGATAAAGAGTAATGTTATGAACTAGTATGTACTATATTGGTTGGTAGAGAAATAATGCTTGTTTACCATGGTGTGTGATGTGGTCTAGTGACATATGATAGGACATGGTATTTTAGGCCCCCCCTATGATCACAGACAAGGACACTGGGTTTACATAACGACTAAGTTTATTAATAGTAATTTTATGGTACACACCTATGAGAGATACATGAATCATACTTTTTTGATCATAAGTTTGTAATGGTTTATTTTTTTAGAACAAATTAATCTCATAAATAAAATTTAATTAAATCAAATTTATATTAATATGTTAAGGAATATGGATCATCCTTTATAGAGATGTTTTCTATTCATCAACCATGTGTATTTAATGATTGTGAGGTTTTGCAGGCTAACACAGTTGACTATAGGTGGGTTCAACCAACTAAGAAGTATGAGTTTTGGATGAAGATGATGTGTGGGTTCCATTGTTAAGATATTGATATGTCTTAGGGGATAATCTGAACTAATTATATACATCACTATATGGAGAATCATTAGATCGATTTCATATTGATCCAATCTTGGTCTGTGTATTAGGTCCCATTAGGTTTCAACAAGATACAGGAAGAATCCCAATAATGGTGGATCATATATCTCATGAAATGGATATAGTCATATGTTTCATGGGAGGATCTATATTAGTATTTTCATTCAGATTTTATATCATTTATTTTGATAGAGGATAATATATAAGAGTTTCTCTCCCTTTAGTAGGGCATCTTGATTGCACTTGAGCTTAGGATATGATTTAAGAAACCACTTCACATCACCCATGACCAATTTATAGATGAAGTTTATAGATCTCAAATGTTGGAGGTGGATATGAATCTCATTATCTATTATGTGGTCACCCAAATTACATTTCCAATACACATATATGTGCAGAACAAGTCTGAACTGATTGTGAGGACACATAATCAACCATGATTATCTAAAGTGGGGATCCATCTAGATTCCTTGAGGATTAGTGTAACAGCCCTATATATTGAGAAATATATATAACTAAAATAAATTTATTATTTTAATTTTTTTTCATTACATTCAACATTGATATTGTCTTATGTTAGACCAACAGAGAGTTTAAACAAAATAAGACATACTTTTAAAACATTATTATTTTAATATGATAGTTATCTTAGAAACATTTTAATCATGGGTATTAATACTATAAACTAAATTATAGAAATATATTATATATATATATATATTTATTTTAAATTAATAACTGATAACAATGAATTTTAAAGGGAATTAAAAACTATTTGAAAACAAGGGAAATATTTTTTGGAAAACTATTTTTATGTACACAAACATGTTTTACGACAATCAAAGAAACAAATAAATTTTTTTGAATAATTTTAATGAAATTTATAAGTTATATGTGAAATATAATTCTTTATAGTTTTCTTATGTGTTTTCTAGGAATGATATTAGAATAAATCCAATTTACACTGAAAAACTATAATTTTCTAAAATGTTGTTGTCTTACATTTTTCACAATTATTCATAAAAATTGATTTATTTAAACAATAGAAAATTTTATCTCAAAAAGTATAATTAAATTTTCATAAAAACATTTAAATATGTTATTATGGTGAATTATGGATAATTCTCAATGAAAGTAATTTTTGATGAATGATGAAAAATTCTGGGTTTTATTAAGAAAATTCATTTCTATTCAAGATTTTAAAAACATAAATTTTTTATTAATATGGTTTAAAATGTAATATTAGTTCATTTATATATTTATTAATCCAATTTAGTTCATTAGAATCAGTTTCATATTGAATTTGTATTTTAAAACATTATTTACTTATGAAAACAGTCTCTTTGAAAACCTACATTCTTGTCACAATTTTTTGGCTTCATTATAAATGATATTTTTTAAAATTTGTGATTTTAATGTGAAAAAATGTATTAAATAGTTGTAATAATTACTATTTTTTTATTCTAATAATTATAGCTATTTTTACCATAATGAATAGTAATGTTTATAAACCTAATTTATTGTGGTTATGGTAAAAATCATTTTACCTGGGGGTTAAACTAAAATGTTAATTGTTAAAAATGTTTCAAATGATGTCCAAAACCCATTTTATAGACATTTGTAGACCTTATATCTTATATAATAGATAATATAATGTTTTTTATCCTTTTAGGATATGAAAAACATAGAAATTACTTTTTATTTTCAAAAAATAAAAGTCCCACACTGACCACACGTATAAAAGGGAACCCCATATCCTCCCCATTTCACACTCTCAAACCCCAATAAATTAGTTAATTCCTTCCCTGTTAACATTATTAATTCCCTAAAATATTCGTATAAGCCATAAGTTTATCATAAATCCTTCCTAATATTACTATTTTAGTGAACAAAAAGAAGTTTTTTGAGGAAGAGGTAATATTGCTAATCATGAATTTTATTTTATATCATCATCCAACTCATTAAATTTTTAAGAAAAAAATTATGAAATAGTATCCATAGTATATTAAATTTACCTATATTTTATTTTTTAAATTGAATAATGTAACACCCATGAATTCATAATGAATAAATTCTTATTAAATAGTGTGTATGACACAAAATACTAAGTGTAGAATGCAATATAAAATACCAAAGAACATTAAAATATATTTAATATTTCAAATTAATATGATCTATTAAATTTATTTCATTAAACAAAACACTAATTTGATAGCTTGTGTTACACAAAACAATGACATCATTTGATAGCTTTTGTTACATGGAAGACCGGGTTTTAATGAATACTATTACTAATATTTAAAATAATAAATATTTACTTGTTGTTAAATTGGTGGTTAGGAATAAGATTAAATAACAGATTAAAATATATTGTCAAAACAACAATTAGTTTCATTGGTTAACTTTTAATTAAAAATAAATAAATAAATGGATTTAATATAAATGAAATGTTTTTAGAAAATAATATTTTTTGCTCAGAGTGATGTTTTGTCCTAAAGAATTAAATTATTTACTCTTAGTGATTTTTTACATGAACTACTATATTATTTATTAAATAAAATATATTTAACATTTATCTAATAAATTTTATAGGTTTGAAATAATAAAAAATCTTGTATTATACATAAAAAGGTATATTTTTCAAAACATTGTTTTCCACATTTTAATGGAGAAACTATTTTAAATCTAAAATTTTATAAATATTATATTTAAATAAAACTGTATATTTTAGAATGTAATTTTAAAATTATTTTAGGGTTAACATTTTTTTAATTATAGAGAGGTTTTATTTTTTGGGGAATTATAAAACATACTTAATATTAATAAAAAACTATCTTTTTGTATATTTAATTGATAATTGTAAAATATATTATGAATTAGTTTTAAAGTAAAATTTTTATAGCGTATATATATAAATATAATATATTTAGTATTAATAAATTAAACATTAAATTTTTATATAAATAAATTGTAAATATTTGAACATTTTCACATTAAAAACTCGAGTTCTGGTAGCGTCTATGTGATTAGATTAAAATTAAATTCACCAACTTATTTGCATGGTATTTGGAAAATGGATTAAATACTGGGAATAAAAATAATTTTATATTTACATTAGTGTAAAAATATATTTTTTACCAGAATTATTAATGAATGAAAATATAATTAATTATAGAGATGAAGGTAAAATTAAGTTTACTTCATTGTTAATCATTAATATTTATTGGCCAAATATCCTAGAAACCCATCAATAAAATTGGTAGTAAAAATATATACCACATACCAAAGTTTCAAGGAAATGGTTCATTGTTGGATAGTTTTATATAAATCAGATATCCCAATAGTGTTTACCTTTTAGTATTCACCAGAATGTCACTTTTCCTCCACTATAAAAAAGAACTCACTCCTCACACTTCATCACACATATCAATCCATTTGGGACATATAAACTCTTAAAATTTAACTTAAAAAATTAATTTACCACATACTAAAAACTTTATTTTTATATTAAATCCATCAAAGGAATTCATTTAGTGAAAACTAAAGTAGGATACCCGAAGAAGAGTAAATGTTCTTTGAGTAGCGATTTCATATTATTTTCTTATCCACTTACTCCATGTTATATTATATCATTATTATATAGTAACCTTAGTATATTAAATATTATAATATATTATCATATTAAGGGTATAACCAACATCCCCAGACACTTCCATCAAATGAGATATACAATCATCATTCATGTGTACATTGGACTACCACCACACATACTAATGTCGTTCATTATTCCATTAATAACATTCATGGTAGGAAATAATTATGTATTTATAGATTATATATGACATTTAAGATATTTGTGACGTAATCAAGATTATTTAATTTTTATATCACACATTCCTTCATTCTTTCTATTTTTTGAATACAGTAGCGTCATTCGTGTGTACAATGGACTGCCACCTCTTGAAGCGATGTGATTCATCCACACATAAAATTTAATGTTTTAAAGATGGTTTCAATATAAATATGGGACATCTATGACTTAAATAAGTTAATGGGATAATATATATATATATTATATACTTTTCTTTCTTTAATAAAACAAGGCAATGGAAACAACGTTCATGTATACAAACGACCTACTGTCTCCCCGAATGGTTTATTTCATTTCAAGTAACAAAATTTAATATAATACAAAAAATAAAATTGTACATAATATATTTGATACCTAAATAATTGTTACATTATGGAGATGATTAAATAATGATCAAATTAAGAGGAATGAAAAAAAAAACTTAACTAAAAAGATAATTAATACATAAAACGATGAAATTAATGATAGAGTATTAAAAAAGGGTCGTAATATATTATAAAAGAATAAAATGCGATATAATACATATTAATAAGGTTCTTGTATAAGTTAATACTTGTTTAAAACCACTATACATTAGGTTAAAGTATGTATTACCAAAAGGAATGCATGGGGTAAGGGATTTCGTCTCAATTTATATTTGATAGAGAGTTATTTATTATTATTCACCAATACACATTATTGTGGTGTATATAGTTCCCCATTTTCATTTAATATCAGCATTCACTCATAATTCAATGTATTTTAATTTTCACTTTGAATTATCTCTTCCATTTTTTTGACTCTTAAATTACTAAGTGGTAAAAAATTTCTGTTCAATCTCACATTAATTTGTGGTTGTTAACGTTCTCCTGAATTAATCAGTTTCTTGTTAACATGATTCATTAGATACTATATTTAGTTTAAATTAAATATTATTTTATTATGGATATTATATATCCAAAATATTATTCCATTTTTAAATATTTTCTCTACTTTGAATGTGAGTTGATTTATTAAGGGAAATATTGATAAATTTATATCCTTTACTAAATACAGATATTTGATAAGGAAGATTTCAACCAATTGAACCAATAATTTGATAGATAAGAAATGTTTCGGAAATGAAATAAATGTTCTGTGGATATATTAATGAAATAACCATGATGCATAAATAGTATAATGAGATAAAATTAGTCTGGACAATAACTATACATTTGTAAGATTAATTTTTAAACTGTCTTGTGAATGATTTTGACAGTATACATAAGGTTGTTCTAAAAAATCTATTTTTACCTTGTGTATTTTAATAAGCCTTCTCAAATGCCTAAACATTAGAGATAATTTTTTATAAACAAAATCTATTTGTACCCATTATTTTTTAAAATATCTCGTGAAAGGTATTGATGGTAAAGGTACCATGTACTAAAAAAACATTATGTCCAATAATTATGAATTTCCTTAATTTAGATTTAATTATTATTATCCATGATATTTAAACATTTACAGAAGCTATTGATTAATTTCATTCTTAGTTTAGTTATTAAATGGTATTATTTTTCTGTTATTTTATTATATATATTAATAATTTCTTATCTAGTTATTTGAATGGAATTTGTTTTCAGTAATTTACCTTATCATTTCAATTATGAACATTCTTCTCGGTTTATTGATTATATGGCATGAGTGTTTAGTTATTTACCTAGCCATATTTTTATGGATTTTATTCTCATTTTTTATTAAATGGATTTTTTTTAGTTATTAACATTCTATAAATATTTTTTGCCTTGATTTATTATTGATTAAAATTTATTTAATCCTTACTGTATTTTTAAACTCACTCATATTTTGTTACATTTCCTTAGGATTCTATGAGGTGTTATATGAATAACATTCAGGGATATGCTAGAAGAATAAATTTTATTATCATAAAAGAATATAAAAGTAAATATGTTTTAAATTTTTTATTTTAAATTTAATTTAAGAATCATTTATGTAACTTGTTTACCATTACTACTAAACTGATTTTTTATTTCAGATATATTTCCTTGTATCTTATTCCAATTTATTGGTAAATTTAAATAGATCTATGCCACTAGAACTTGAGTCTCTACAGTTGGTATTAATTAAAATTTAATGGACACGATGGAAACTTGATTTTACAAAACATATAATAGTGGAAATGAACCTGTGATATAATTTGAGGATAAGTCTACAAAAACATATTAATATTTTGGTATGATAATGATTATCTAATCTTTCTTATGAATACATTTCTGTATGGATAGTATCATGGGTTTATGGGTTTAATATTAAAGATAATATCAAAGAAAGAAACACTTATTTTTATGTTTTATGTAATCAGAGTCCACCATAATTTTCGATATTTTAGTGAATTTTAAGTTAATTATATGTTTTAGTGGAAATTTTATTTAAGGAATATTGAAATTAAAATTTATATATATAAGTTTCATGTACTGAAAACCTTTTGGGTTAATATGATCATAAATGAAATTGTAATAATATTTAAATATTATTATTTTACATTTTGAAAATAATAGTTGTATATAATTATTTAGGAAATATTTTATTTAATGACTAACATTTTTTGAAGATGTCCATAATATTTTCTGGAAATGTTATTAAAATTATTTACATATGGATTATAACAATGAAAACTAGTATGTTATGTGAGAACCCATCATAGCCTATAAATTTGAAGGTCTTGAAACCATAATGCAAGGATGATAAGGTTTGGAAAGTCACCACTGACCAATGAATTTTCATAGAAAATATGTAATTTCTTTGTTAAAATTTTTCTAAAAAATTATTAATGAATAAAAAATGGTATTTATTTTAATTTTAGTAATTAATGTTTTATATTTTATAACATGTTATAACCAAATTAGATTTGGATAATAGTTAGATAAATTTTGAAGGGATTTTTTTATTAATCATAAAATACACTAAAAGAATCATATAGTTCCTTAGGCATTAAAAATTGATTCTTTGGTATTCATTACAAGGAGAAGATGGGTGAATTTGAAATTGAGTGAAGGAAAACCAAAGGAAAAAAATTATTCTTATAAAATCAAAATGTATCAAGTATGTATATTTTATAATATTATTAGGTTTTAAAATAATATTTAAAATTTAAGTAAAGGTCATTGAAAAAATATCCTCTATTATTCATATTCGTTGAATCAAATAGTCCTTTCGATCACAATAGATTTTTAGTTTTATTTCCCTTACCTTTCCATTGATCATTTACATGTTTGTCATAAATGACCTCAATCACTCCCTATAACTATTTATTCTTTTTCATACAAGAACATATATTCACTTTACACTAATGTTATCTTACTTATAAACCTAGTTATATGTTATTTCATGAGTCCTTTGTACTTCCCATTATATATTATTTAACATATATTTTATTAATACTTTAATGATTTGTATTTTTCATCAATGTAATTTTCAGAAATAAAACTCTATATTACCATGATCATTTTTAAATTAAGAGGGTGAAATCTATTTGTGGTGGGGAGAATGTGACGCCCAAAAAATCAAATAAATTACTTATTATTCAGTAGCATTTATAGCACATAACACCAATTGTTGCAGGGAATATAAAATACCGATAATTTAAAATATATTTAATATTTTAAATAAACACAATCTATTTAAAATATTTACTTACATGAAATGATATTTTTAGCTTATGTTACACATCACAATGACTTTATTTGATGGCTTGTGTTACACACTATACCTGGTTTTACTGAATACTATTTATATTGTAATTAAAAATGTAAATTATATACAAATTGTTAAATTTTATGTAACAAAAAAGACTAACTAAATTATAATAATATTTGGTTTAAATAGATATAAAATGAACTCATTGTATTCCATTTAATTATAAATTAATTTAAAAACCAATTGATGATAAAGAAAATGTTTTTATATAAAAATAATTTTTAGGCTCACAAATGTTTTTTTCCAAAAAAAAATAAATTAATTATTATTCATGAATGATCTTAATGAAATTTTTATATTATATATTAAATAAAATATTTTTAGATTCATCCAATATATATTTTTGGCTTCAAATAATAACAAATCCAATTTTACACATAAAATGATATGTTTTTCTTAATGGCACTTTTTACTCCATTTAATGGTGCACTTATTTTCAATAAACTTTTTACTCATTAATGAATTTTATATGAAAAATAAACATTATTTATCGAAATAATAATATAAAAATTATCTTAGGGATTAGTTTTTATTTATTTGAGATGTTTTATTTTCTAATAAATAATAAAAAATAATGAATTATAATTTAAAACTGAATTCTCATCTAAATAAGTTATACTGCTAAGTTATATTTTTAATTAGTTTTAAATTAATACTAGTGAAATTATAGATAAATAAATATAATATAGGCTATTTAATAAATTATATGATGAATTTTTATATAAAAACATAGTAAACTTTTGAAAATTTTCAGTATAAAAAACTGCTTTCTTGTTGCATGTACCAGATTCATTTTAAAATATATTCTATCAATTTCGTGATTATAATTTGAAAAATTTGACTAAAATTTTGAATAAAAATTTATAGTTTATATTTATGTAACAATAGTTTTTTACAAAAAATATTAGTGAAACAAATTAAAAGGTATTATAATTATTAGGGTAAAATGAGTTTACTAATTGGTTAAACATTAATAAGAAATATCCAAATGACCTATAAAATTTACAAAAACCATATTATGACTATATTTAGAAAATATAACATGTTATATAGATAAATTTTAATCATTTAAGAGCCATGATGTATGAGAGACTTTTTAAAGGGTGGTACCTTTTTATTATTTACAAGAACACCACTCGACCTCGACTATAAAAAGGTACTCACTCACCTAACTTCTACACACATATCAATCCATTTGGTTCATAAACTCCAAAAAAAATTCACTTCCATGAATTCCTAAAAAAATCCATGAATAGAATTTTTTTTAATAAATCCATCTAATTTTTTCCTTTAGATAAAACCTATAATGGATACCTCAATAAGAGTTAATGATCTTCTAATAGAATTTTCATTTTATTTCCTTCACCACATCATTAAACTTATATTATATCAAGCTTATAAAATAACATATGCATATTAAATTAAATAATATTTTATTCTAAAATGTTTAATTCTTAAATCCACACACACCTCCACCAAATATTATACACAATCATCATTCATGTATATGACGAACTACGGCCCCATGAACCGATGTCATTCCTTCTTCCATTACTAGAATTCATGGTTGAGAATTATGATGGATTTTTATTTTATATATTATAAATATAATAATAATTATGTTGTTAGGATTATCTAATTATTATATCCAACATACCTTCTTGTTATCCATTTTGTGTGTATACAATAATTTCATGCATGGGTACGTCGGACTTCCACCTCGTGAAGTGATGTGATTAATTCATGCTTTAAATGGAATATATTTAAGATTTTTTTAATAAAAATATGTGATATATATTACATATATATGAAAATTTAATAATAATATTTATATAAATTATTATGTTTCACTTCTTTAATACAACAAGGAAATGGAGACAATGTTCATGCGTATGTATGACCTACCGTCTTCATGAATGAGGCATCTCATTTTATATCACTCTTTTTATAAAATTATATAAATATATTTGTAGTTAATATATTTTTATTTTAAATAACGTTATAAAATTTGGGTATTGTTAAATCATGATCTGGATATGAAGAAAAACATTTATAATAAGCCAAAACATACTCAAAAAACAAGTCAATTAACATGTGAAATAATGAAAATAAGGAATTATTATTGAAAAATGGGTGATAAGATGTTATAAAAGAATCATATATGATATCATAAATATTAATATGGTTCTTTAATATTTTAAAAAGATATTTATTAGCACTAAATTTGTTGTTAAATCAATTACAATGAAAAGAAAAGTTTAATGTAAGGGATTTTGTCTCAATTTTGAATGTATTGAGTCTCATTTGTTATTATGCACTAATCCAAATTAATAAGGTGTGTATAATTATCTTTTTTTATTTAATATAATAATTCACTCATACTTCATGGTATTATAATTTTCACTTTGAATTATCTCATCCAAGGGGTTTTTACTTGAAATTACCTTGTGGTAAAAGTTATCATTGCAATGTCACATTCTATTGTGATTTTTAACATCCTATTGAACCAATAAATATCTTATAATATATTTAGAATGGGAATATATATTTATTTAAATTATCTATATTATTTTATGATGGATATGATTATTTAATATTCTTTCTATTATTTTCACATATGGTTTTTACATTGAATGTTATTTGATTTATTGGGAAATGTTGATAAAGAAGTATCATTTTCTCGATACAGATATCTAATAAGACACATATTTAGGATTTAAATAGACTATTTAATATATGAGGAATCATTTAGGCTTGAAATACTCAGGTTGGGGATTGGTTAATGTGAGAAACTCGATCCATCAATTCTCTCATGAGAAAAAATCATGTTTGAAAAACCATATTCTTTTGTAAGTAGTATATTTTAAATTGTCTTGTTAAAGGTCTTAATAGTGGAGATTGGGATAGAAAAACAAAATTGGTTTATACCTAGTATGTTTTAGTCTATCATGGGAATGGTATTGATATTAATGTAAAGGTTTTTCAAACCAAATTGGTTTTTATGCAATATCATTAGTCTTTATAGGTAATGGTTTTGACACTAAATGTATTATATACCTAAGAAACATGGATTATAATAATTAAACATTTAATTCATTTGGATTTAATTATTATTATCCATGTTCTTTTCATAATTACATAATCTATGGATGGATTTAATTATATTTAAATTTATTAAAATAAATTAGTTTTGTATTATTAAACATGCCAAATTGATTATGCTTTATCTGGTTTTTTGAATAGAATGTTTTTTCACTCATTTTTATTCCCATATTGTTTATGAATTTCCATCTCGGTTTACTAATGATATGGAATGTGTATTATGTTGTTTACCTTACCATATTGTTTATCAATTCCTTATAACTTTTTTGATTATATGGCATTTCTCTTCAGTTTTTACCTTGCCATATTTATTATGTTAATTTTTTCATTATTTCTTACGTTGTGTTTGACCCATACTTAGAATATAAGATCATCCTTGTTTTCTCCCATTCACTGGGATTCCACGATGTTTCCAATGACTAAAATGTAGGGATACTACTATAATGTATACTTTTATTCTCAAATAGAAAGTGATTAAACATATTTTATTGTTATTTGTGTATTCTAAATATAATTTTAGACTCATGTATGTATCTTGGTTACTAAGACTTATAATCTAATCATTCATTTTGGATTTGTTTCCTTGTATATTATTCCAATCTAATTTTCACAGGCTCCAGCTCTGGGCCATTAGGGTCTCGGGAACATGATTTTTTTTTCAATCGAATTTCTTCAGCAACCTATAGAATTATATTTAGGAAAACATAGATTATGTATCATTACCCTATGATACACTTGGATTATAAGTATATAAATACATATTAATTTATTTTGAAGATAAGTATAATGTGGAATGTCGAAGGAACACATCACATTGTATATAGTATCATTTGTTTATTATTTTATGATATAATTTAATATAAAATACTAGAAGTCCACTTTTAGGTTATATGAGATGGGAGTGTACCGTGACTATGAAATTATGGATAAATTTAAGGAAATTATAATTTTAGTGGAAGCATGCTTTAATGAATAATTGATTTAAATTTTATATGAGTATTCCTAAAGGAATATAAAAACATTAGGGCTAATATGACCATTAATTTATCTATAATTATTTTGAGATAAGATAACAATACTTTTTGAAAAATGAATAGGTGTTATTGGAATCCTTATCAAAAAGGTAATTTAATGATTTACTTTATTCCAAGGATGGAAATCAATTTTTTTGGGAATGTTATGAATTATATTTATATAGTTTTAAAAAATTATAAACATTATACTAGGTGGAAAACTATCATATCTAGAAATGATGTAGGGATTTAACCTACAACCAAAACATGAAATTTTTATCATTTAAACCATTATCCCATGAGATATCCTAGTTAATATTTCATTTTTAGTTTGAAATTTTAAGAAATTAATATAAATTATGAAGAAGCATTAATAAGTTTTTTGTTTAGAGTTTAATATATTACATGGATAACTTTTCTTGACCATATACGAGTTAGTAAATAGTTAGAGATAGACATAAATATTTATTTTAGGAATATTATGATCCGTTAAAATAAAATATTGGTTGTTTAGTCATAAAAAATTAATCCATTGGTATTCATTTAATGAAGTAATTAGGTAAAATTTAAGTTTATTGAAGAACATAAAATGGATGAAATTCTTCCTATGAAATAGAAATGTATCAAGAAATTATATTTTCTTATGTTTTTGAGGAGTAAAATAATTCCTTAACATTAGAGAAAGTATCTTCAAACAAAAAAAAATATCATATTAGATTCATATCTGATGAATTAAATGGTCCTTTATGTCATCAATGATTTACAATTTTTAGTTCCATAACATTACATGGATAATTTACCTATTTGTGATCAATGAACTCAATCGGTCACTATAATTAATTAATATTTTCCAACAAGTCCTTATTATCACATTCCAATAATGTTCTCATATGTATATACCAAGTTATATGTTATTTCATATGAACTTTGTACTTATCATTCTATATTATTAAGAGGATATCTTATTAACCCTTTTACGATGTGTGTTTTTAGTAAATTTATCTTAAAACTTCAAAAAATAGATTACCGAAATTAATTTTTAATTCCAAGGACCCAATTTAATTAAGGTTGGGAGAATGTAGCACCCGAAAATTCAAAACGTAAAACATCTTATTACATAATGTTTGGGACATGCAACACCAAGTAAAAAAGGGAATATAACATCCCTAATACTTTAGATTATATTAAATATTTAAATTAAATATTATCTATCATAAAACATTCATTATATGAAAACGATAATTTTAGAGTGTGTTACACACAAAACCAACCTTCTTCGATAGCTTTCATTATGTGCAAGACCGAGTTTTACAGAATAATATTAATATTATTGTCTAGAATTATAATTAACTAGTATCCATTAAAGAATATGTTGTGAATAAAATTCAATACCATATGAAAATATATGGTTTACGTATATATAAATTGAATTCATTAGTTACTAATTAAATAGAAAAGATTTTAAAAACCAATATAATATAAAGGAAGTGTTTTTATAATAAAACTATTTTTACGATCACAGAGGTGTATTATCATAGAAAATTAAATTAATAAGTTTTTTTAGAATGATATTAATGAATTTGATATATTATTTATTCAACAACATAATTTTGAATTTCTTCCAATATATTTTATAGTAAGGAGATAAAATCAAATCAAATTTTACATATAAATTTTTTATTTTTTAAATATAGTATTCTTATGTTTTGATGGTGCATTTGATTTACATATAAATGGTTAATGTTTTTGAAATTTTATAAAAAAAATATTTTGAAAATATTATGGATAAAATTATATTGCATTGATTTTTTTATTTTTCAGGAAAATTAAAATTTTGATGAATAATGAAAATACTGAATTGTAATTGAAAAATGTATTTTCATCAAAATATTTTATAATGATAAATTATATATTGAATGGGTTATAAAATATAATTATTTAATTTAAAAGTATATTTTTAAAAATTGGTTCATTATAATCAATTCAATGTCTAATTTTGATGTTAAAAAATTGTAATCTTTTCAAAGTTTTCACCTTAAAAATGGCTTTCTTATTGAATCTATGATATTAGATATAAATTAAATTCTTCCACATCTATGATTGTAATTTAGGAAAATGGATTCAATATTTTTATTCCAAATAAATTTTAATTTATGGCAAGGTCAAAATTTTTTTGACAAAAAATATTAGTGAAATAAATTGAAAGAATTTACAGTGATTATGGTAAAAATGAGTTTACTCCGTGGTTAAACATTGAACAAAAGGTGCCAATTGACATAGAAACGTGTGTGAAACTCATTATATATATATATATATATATTGATGATATACACTCTTTAATTACATATGGTTAAATGTTGGAGGCAGATGATGTAGGAAGGACAACCCAAAACGTGTTTTAATTTTTTTTATTTATAAGATTTACACACCTCCACTATAAAAAAGTCATTCACTACTCTCACTTATTCGAAATTTTAAATACATTGGGTGTAACACCAGGAAATTTTAAAATAAAGACATTTTATTTTATATCATGTATGAAATAAAACACCAAATATATAATTGAATATAATATCCTTAGACTTTAAAGTATATTTATGATTTTAAATAGATTCAATATAATCTATATATTAAGATGCATAGAAAAGTTATTTTAGATTTCGTTGCATGTAATGAGTTTCTTTGTTGGCTTGTGTTATATTAAAGAAAAAATCCTACCAAATATTATTAATATTAATAATTAAAATGTAAATTATACCATAGCTATTAAATTTTTCAATTATGAATAGGATAAATTAATGAAAATATATAGTTGAAATCGCTGTTTTTCAAAAATTTATAAATGCATATAGAAACAAAGATATTATAATAGTAATTTTTATGGGAAAAATATTTATTATCAATGGGTGGTTTATCTTAATAAATTAAATTAATGACTATTATTAGATAATATTAATGAAATGTATATTATATATTCTAAAAAAGATTCTTCAAATTCTTATAGTATAATTGATAGGCATATGATAAAAAATAGTCAAATTTTAAAAACGAAAATTTATATTATCATAAAGGTGGTTTTTCACATTTTAATGGAGAATGTTTTTGAAATAAAAAAATTTCATCTTTAATAAAACATATTTCTCCAAATAAACACTATTTTTTAAATATGAATTTGGAAATTATCTTAGGTTTAATTGTTTTTATTTTTCTGATATATTACATTTTTTATGAATAGTGACAAATATTAAAATGTAATAGAAAAAATATTTTTCATCTAATTTATTTATAATGTTAAAATATAAATTTTTCTACATGTAATGTTCATTAATATCAATTTTAAATCTATTAGTAAAATTTCATTCATTATAGTCAATTTCTCATTGGTTTTGGATATAAGAAAATTTCAATCTTTGGAACATGTATTAGTTTAAAAACCTACTTCTTCATCCCATATGCGGGATTAATGTTAAAGAAATTTCTACCAGTTATATGAATAGAATCTGAGAAAATGAAAAAAAAATATTTGTACCCAGATTAACTTATAACTTATATTAAGTTAAACATAGTCTGTGAACACTAATATTAGTTTGTAATTAAAGTTAATTACAATGTTTAATGGAAAAACGAGCATGATAAGGGAATAAAAATTAAACCTAAGTGCCAAAATGTCATAGAAACAAATACAAACCTATTGGATTTAAATATTTATAACATATAGTCCTATTTATATAAATTTTTTTATTATTGGGGATATACTATTTATCTAAGTCCTATAAATTGTGTTTTCCTTTTTATACATATAAGAATGTCACACCTCCTTCTATATAAAAAGGAACTCATCCCTAGCATATTCACACATCTGAAGATCTTGGATCATATAACCCCTTCCCAAATAGATTCAACTCATCACCAAATAAGTACTAGAATCTTGATACTAGGAGTAAAGAAAACCAAGGAAATATTTTGGCACAAACTAAATGGAGTTACCCGAAGAATAGGTAACGTTCTGCAACAAGTAGTTTGGTTTTATTTCTTTTTCCACCCCTTGAATTATTAATTTATATTTATTATATAGTTACATCAATATCCTATAAATACTATGATGATTTTATTGAATTTTTACTACATACACTCCCACAAAATTCCATAAATCAGGTTACTCAATCATTGTTTATTTGTATTGTAGACTATCGCCTTGCGAACCAATGTCATTCTTTATTCCACTGACACAATTTGATGTTGGGAATAATGTTTTACTTATAGGTTATATATAATATATATAATATTTATAATTTATTTAGTATTTTTTAATTTTTAAATGACACGTATTTTCATGCTTCCCATTTTGCGGGAATAAGATAACATCATTTAAGGATGTGTGGACTAGAAACTCCTCAAATCAATGTGATTCATTGATATAATACATGGAATGTATTAAGGATGGTTTTAATAAACATATTAGAAATATATGAAATAAATCTGATACTTTAATCAAAATATATATATATATCAATTATTTTTCATTCATTTAATACTAAAATAAAATGGAAACAACAGTCATGTGTGTATACAACCTACAGTCTCCATCAATGATGTATTTCATTTACTACCTCCAAATTTTATGGAATATTATAAATAAATATTTAATGAAAGTATATGATATTTATATTATGTTTCATATCATGTATTATATTAAATTATGTGAAACAAAAGATGATCATTGATAACAAGTAAAAACATAGTTTAAACAAGATACTAAACACACGAAACGATGAAAAAAAGAACGACTGTTAACAAATGGATAATAAGATACTATAATAAGATCATATATGTATTATAAATATTAGTATAGATATTTTATCAGTCATTAATATGTTTTAAACCACTATATAAAAGGTTAAGGATAACACAACTAAAAAGAAGCATAAGGTAAAGGATTTCATATCAATTTACATTCCATTGAGGATTATTTGTTATTATACACCAATTTACATTAATTTTATATCCATACATACACATTTTCATTTAATACCATTATTCACTCATAATTAAAGGTATCTTATGTTTCCATTTAAACTATTTTATACAAGGGGTTTTTAATTGCAAATTACCAAGTGATAAAGCTTATTTTTGCAATATCACATTATTTTGTGATTGTTAACTGTATCATAAAACCATCACTTCATTATGAACATTTTTATTTTACATTAAATTTACTTAAAATATATGTATTATCATGAAATGGATATTAATATTCTCTAAGTGACATTCTATTTTTACATACATTGTTCACTTTGACATCTATTTGATTAATTGGGGAAATATAGATAAATTTGTATCATTTACTCAATATAGATATTTGTTAACAAGCCATGTTTTTCATTAATTAAATTTGTTACTCGAAACATGATAAATGAATTGGAAATGAACTTCATGTTATGGGTACCATTTAAATCCAATCGATGCATCAGTGGGCTCATGTGTATTGTAGGAAACCTCTTTGTGAAACAATGTTATTCATTCGTGCTTACGATGTAATTTATTAAGTATAGTTTTAATAAATATATATGATAGATATGAAAAATTATCATAATGTAATAATAACATACATATATATTATCTAAATTTCATTTTTAATATAAAATGGAAACAGACACAACACTCTTGTGTACGTATGACCTAATGTCTCCAAGTACGGTGCATTTAATTTCCAAATCCATAAATTTTATGTAATAATAGAAACACATATGAACTGAATATGTATGATATTAAAATAATGGTTTAAATTATAGATATGATCAAATATTGATCAAATTAGGAGGGGAAAAATAAACTAACAGTGAAATAATGCTTGAAAAAATTTTAATTAATGCCCGAAATAAATAAATTAATGAATGTCTATTAACAAATGGATGATAGGATGTTATAAAATAATTATATATTATATCATAAATATTAATATGGTTTTGGTATAAGTTAATAACATGATTAAAACCACAATACATGTTTTTAATGAATGTTCAACCAAAATGAAAGTGTGAGGTAGTGGATTTCATATCAATTTACATTCCATAGATACTAATTTTTAATTATGCACCAACCCAAATTAGTGGGGTGTTTCAACATCCCAAATTCCATTTAATATCCTTATTAACTCGTACTTCATTGTATTTTAATTTTCACTTGGAATTAACTCATCTGAGGGGTTTTGAAATGAAAATTACCCAGTGGTAAAAGTTATCTTTGGAATATCACTTTCTTATTGGATTGTTATCTTTATCTTAAACCAATGACATTCCTGAAATCATTTCTCATTAGAAACTATATTTCGTTTAAGTACCAATTTCCTTGGATGATTTATAAAATTATTTCGTAAATCATATATCATTTTTACATATGGTGTTTAATTTAATATTTAATTGATTTACTGGGGAAATATTGATAAATTTGTATTCTTTACTCAATTCATATTTTTTATAAGGATATTTTCTTCTGATTTAAGTAGATTATGTGATATGTAGTGAATTATTATTTTTTAAATAATGATATCGTTTGGGATTGGGACTATTTAATTCATCCCTTGATGAATTTGTAATCTCATGAGATATAATTTGGTTGTAAAAACCCTATGAATTTGAAATAAGTATGAGTTAAATTGTATTGTTAAAGGTCATGATATTAGATATAAGGATAGAGAAACCAAATCAATATGTATATAGTATTTTTTTGAATCCCTTGGGAATGAACATAATAGTCGAGATACGGATTTCCAAAGTGAATCATGTTTTACCAAATATGTTTTAAGAAGTATTGTGAAAGGTCTTTTTTATAAAGGTATCATGTACCTAGGAAACATGGAATCTAATAATTATGAATTTCCATCATTTAGAATAAGTTATTATTTTACATGATATTTTAAGTATGAAAATATTTATGTATTCATTTTATTCTTAGTTTATTGATTAAATAGATTTCATTTTCATTTATTTTCCTTTCTATATTGATTGTGCTTTATCGAGTTCTTCAAATGTTATGTCTTTCTAGTTGTTCACATTTCCATACTTTTTTATGAATTTAAATCTTATTTTATTGATTATATCTCATTTGTGTTTAGTTATTTACCTTACTATACAATTTATGCACTTTATTATTAATTTTTTATTATAAGGAATGCGTTTTTATTTATTACCTTTCCATATTGATTATTTTCATTGATTCATTGTTGCTTCTACTGTATTTCACCCATTCTGATCATTTTATATCAACTTTATTTAGATTATTATCCCCTGAATTAAATGAATATTACTATGAAAAATACATGGGGATATGATAGAAGGAATAAATTTATTCATGAACAAGAAAATAAAATAAACATTGTGTGGTAATTTAGGTATTCCAAATATAGTGTAGGACTCGTGCATGAATCTAGTTTACCAAGACTAATAAATTGATCCAAATTTCATGATCAGATTCTATGAATTTAATTCCATGATAATGGTACCATGAACAAGCTCTATTCCACTATGGCATGGGATTCTACAAATGAACTAAATCATTCTCCTCTTCCATCAAATGGGTTATGACCGCATCATTTAGGTGTACGATGGATTGCCGCCTCACGAACCAAAGTTATTTATTTTCCATTACCACCCATCAATATTGGATATAGTGTAGATTAAAATTTAATGTGTTATATTTATGATATTATTATACTTATGGAGTCATTATCTCATGTCTAACTTCTTACTTTCAATTTTTTGGGAATATGACAAGGCCACTTGTGTGTACGAAGGACTACAAACATGGGTTGGGATGATATTATTTGAAACATTACATTAACGTAAAATGGTTAGGATTATTAAAAATATGTGATATATATGACAATAATTATTTTTTAATTTTAATATATTATTGACCCTTGTTTCACTTCATCCGTCGACATAATGGAAACAATATTCATATATACATATGGCATATGATCTCTATCAATGTGGTATTTAATTAGCTATATTTATAATTTATAGATTACTATAAATAAATATATTATATATATATATATATTATTTACATAATTGTAATAATTCATGAGATTTTCAAATAATGATCAATGTATGAAAGATAGAAATAATAACTCGAAACTCATAGAAAAAAGATGTTATTACCTATAACTTTATTTTAACTTGGAATTACTAACGAATGAGTAATAAAAGGACATATGTAAATCATATATGGTATGGTATATATTATTATTTTTATGAATTATATATATATAATAATCATATATTTATTATAAAGGATGTTTTAACATGTGTGAAGTATGTTAAGAATTGAGGTTAGGGATTATTATCCTGATTTTATTTTCTATGGGATAAATACCATATACACCACCTATTTCATTTATATAGTGACTATAATAACCATGTATATATTTTATGATTCATAACCTAGATATAATTTGGGTTTTCATATTCATTTTAATATCTCTCTTTCGTGGGGTCTACGATTTTAATGTTACCAAAGTTATAAGGGGGTTTTGTCTAAAATTGTCTTATTTGAAACATAAATTCTTTTATGAACCTATCCTCATCGATTATGTGTATTTACATCCCAAATAAGATTTTATATCATGAAAATCCTTCTTTTCCTAGTATTAAATGTGTCATTTTATTCTATTATTTAATGAAGCCTATGATTTAAAAGATAGAAAAGTGGCAATCTCATTTTTTATTATGATTGTTTATGAATTCTCATAAGATGATGAATTATTATTATATATCAATAAAAAATTCATGAATTTTATTCTCTATTGGTTTTTTTATGATAATTCATATTTTCCCTTTATTTTACTCTCTTTATGTACTATAGATTTCAACATAATGTTTTTAGGAAAATTCATCGATACATCTCTCTCTGGTTGAAAATCCATTTTTATTCCAAAATAATGTATTATAAAAACTTTTGAATTTTTTTTTAAAATTATCTAAATTATTAATTATAGAAAAATTTCCCTTGTTTTAACTTTCAAAATATTTTATGGATTGATTCTTCGTGTATTTTTTCAAACAAAACAAAATTTTCAATTTTCCATAAATGTTAAGAGAATATTTACATTAACCTGTATGAAAGGAATGGTATTTACACTATCTTTTCTAACACATTCACATTTTAGTGTCCCTTATATAATACAAATTTTTTTCATTGAAATATATTTAAATAACATATAATGAATTTGTTTTTTGATATTCAAAATAGAATGGATGTTTTCCACAATAAATGTTTGAAATGATTTGTAATAATTTTTTATATGTTTAAAAGACTATTTTCAATGAACATGATTTCAAAAATATTTTGTGAATTTTTTTATAAATTTAATTTTAAATAAAATTTATTTTTCCTAGGACATTTTCAAAATAACTTTTCAAAATAATTTCATTTATAATATGACATCCTTTAATGTTAAATATTATTTACAGAGAATATGATCCATGGATATAATAATTATTCTTTCAATTAATGGTTAATTTTAATGATGAATATATTTTGTTGAAATATGTTACATTTATTTAGTTATACAATAAAAAAAACTTTGGAAACCCCCTTATTTTTTTCATTAGTTTTGGTTTAATGTAATTCTTATGAAACCCATTTATTTTCTTAGGATCAGATATGAGTGATATTTTATCATTTTATTGCACACATATGTATGATTTTCATTATGCGACAGTGGTTATGTTATAAACAAGGATGGTGGTCACATTAAAACAAATTATAGTGGTTATGTTATAATCAAGATAGTTAAGGCATGTATATCTATTCAATTTATTGGGTAATCATTAATGTTATCTTATCTCAAAGGGAATATCGGAGGTTATCTCATGCCAGAAATATAGTACGTGGGAAGATATACCAATAATGTAAGAGGGAACAAAATATGTGATCCCATGTGAAAAGAAGGTATATAGGTGGTTATCCTAAGCATTAAATTTGATGAATCGCTTGGTGGCTAGCCATGACACCTGATTTTATATTCTTATATATATTCCTAAGACATATGTCTTCTACCAGTATTGTGCACCCATTATTCATTATATTCAATTATGTTATGATATATGTCTTCTGAATGACCAACATTTATTTCATGAATAATTTTTATGATCTATGATATAAATGGTATAGTTTTTTTAATTTATTCTCAAGTTCTCATAAAAAGATGCTCATTATATATTGATATCTCAATTGTTTACTGATATTGAGCATCTAAGCTCACCCATTCATATTTTTACATTCCCCATGATATGAAAAAGGTATTATGTAAGATATGTCTAGTAAGGGATATATTTATGATGAACATATTGGGATATAAAGTATAGCACTTACATAACAGTTGTTTGTGTGTTTATGTTCCGAAGGTATGAGACATAACATATTCTATTGTGGATCATTATGTTATTTATTGATGATTCATCAATTAAGATTTAATATTTATATATGATAAATTTGATTCATTATAGTTGGTATCTTAGAAATGGAATGAATCTTATCCTTAGGAAGCCTCACATTTGAGAAATTTAGAAAGCATGTATCTCTACCCATGGGATTGATGATGAAATTTCTTCCACTAGGGAAGGTTGTGTGTCTCTCCAATGAGGATTAAACTCTAATTAATATCCATGATAGGTATAAATTATATCCCACAATAAATAATTTAAAACCATTACTATTGAAATATGAATAATTCATAATTAACCTTTAAAAAGTATTATGATAAAATAGTAAAAAATTCCTAAGGATATGTCTAAGGATATCTATAACGATAATAAAATGTAAGGTAAAATGTTATCAAAATTTGATAAAGGATATAAATAGTGGGTTCTAAGAAACCGCATCCTTGTATATATAGTATATGTAAATTTGGATTTTGAATAAACATACATAGGGGTAATAACTCTAAAAATAATGTGTCAGACATGACTTGAGAATTACCTACCACATGAAAATTAGCCTTGATACACACCTAGTTGGAAACTCCATGGGCATATTCTTTATAAGTCCACAAATTCTTTATGAAACATCATGATGGATTTGAATAATGACCTTGAATGAATGAATTTAAACCCTTGTTATTATAGTTGAAAAGTGTGTGTCATTATTTTTACATTCTGTATATTATATTTCATGATTATGTGTTTTCCATGTATAATTATTCTTTCTCATAATATGAACCTTTTTTAGTAAATGGATTGAACATGGAAGAATAATGTTGTCACTATATGTGATGAACAATATATTAATTATGAGAAAACAAATTATATGATGACTATAGATAAATATAATATTATTAATCCTAATTAGATATAAAGGTATAAAATTAACAATACGAAATTCAATGAGATTGGTAACGTGAAAAATAAGAGGAAAATAGACTTTTATTAAAGTTAATGTCGTAATAGAAATAGAATAAAAAATAATAATTTGTACAAAATTCATTTGGATGAAAACCCAAGAAAAACATTTCCAACGGACGGGAAGAGGTTTTTTATTTGTAAATGAATGTTATATGGGAACAAGTTTCTAATGAATTCAATGAATTATATGTGGGGAACATTGGAATTATCTAATCCAATTCCATAACTTATGGAAAATTATCTAGACTATTGGAAGGTCATTATAACTAAAAAACTAATGAATTGATGTGTGTATGTATCTGGATTCAAGAATTATGTTGTGGAAGTGTTTCAAAAACTGTATTTTAGTTATATGAATCATTAATCATATATGTATTGTGTTAAAGTTGGAATCATGTATGTCTTCATGTATGATTAATTTAATAGTAATGGATACCATCATGGGTTTATGACTATAGTGGTGATTATAAGATCAGTATTTTAGAGACCACCTTAGATATTTTATGTTATGGGTGTTTAGGAAGATTAAAGATGTTATGACAAATGTTGTTTCTAATAAAACACATTTGTCTTGAAGAGGTTTTCCATTATATATTCATATTATTTATGCTATTTTTATCCTTTAGGGTTTATATTATCTTCGATGTTAAGTATATATGGGTTATTGAAATTTCACAACGTTTTTATTAATGTAGTTTTAGAAAAAATTATTCATAAATGTTGGGCGACAAACTATTTCATCCGAAAAGGCCATGGGGCATAAACACACAACTGAAGGATGACATGGTTATAACACCTACCACTATTCTACGTTAAATAATATTTCTGGTTGGAAAACAATAAGAGATATATTTTTTATTATTAATCTCAGTACTGTGTTTGTCAACATGATAAGGCTTGAAGAAAAAATTATAAGGGGACACTACAAACATTATCTATAAAACAATAAAAATGGAAAAATATTACCCATTATTTAATCATTAGAATCTTTAAGACATCTTTGTAACAATTATATATGGTTTATAGTTGATCTCCAAACCAATTTATGACACAATTTCACTATATTGAAATATTTATCTCTCAATCATATTTCCAGTATATGCATCATGAAAGTGGAAATAATTCATGGAGTGCCACAATCAATTATATCTAATTGATATCTGAATTTTACCTTGATGATTTGAAAAAATATTCAAAAATATCATGATATGGAGTAGAAATTCATTACTATGTATCATCCTCAAATATATCATCTTTCAAATAGAATTATTCATTCCATAGTTGATAGGTTATGATTATTTTCTATGTATTTAAATGGTTTTTTGGATCAAAAACATCATATAATTGAGTTTTCATATATCAATATCTTTCACTTGAGAATTTACATGGATAATAATTATTACCTTTATGTAAGGAAGAGTAGAAGATAAACTTACTACAATAATGTTATAAGATTAAATCTATTAGGATCAGGGAGAGGTGATGAAATGGAAGATAATTATAGATCCATTTAGTTACGCGTATTGGAATCATAAATTTAACCAAAATGTCATGATGATGGTCATTTATGTGATCAATAAATTTATGTTTGTGAGAAGGTGTTTCTATGAATTTATATGTGGTATAAATAAGTAAAAACAATTCCCTAGTTATATTTTTCCTATTGAAATTATTTATCATATCAAGACCATATCAAATCACTTGGAAATTCTACGGAATCACTTGCAGGTTCACGATGTCTTCCAAGTATCTATCATGAGTAATAAATACTTGATGCATTAAAAGAACTTGACTTATATGTTATATCACTATAGAAACATCATTATTATGAGGAAAAACTATTGGATTTTTTAAATTGTATATAGAAAGTTATACGAAATAAGATCACTCACCTGAATAATGTTTTGTGGAAAAACCACCAACTTGAGTAAATTATCGATGAAATTAGGCATAATTATCCTCAGTTATTCACACAAAAGTGATGACTTTCAAGTCCAAATTCATTTTAATTGTGGAAGAATTTAACACCTTTATATTTTCTGAAAAAATGAATATATTTAATCTTTTTAATATTTTTCATTACATGCAAAACCGATTTCAGCTTATATTTCAAAAAACACTGAGCTGAAAAGAACAAGACAAATTATTAAAAGATTATTATTGAATATGAATTTCATAACCTATCTATTTTAATTTAAGGATTGAATATGATTACTTAAATTATAATATTATAATGTTTTGAAATTTATATTCTGTGAATTATTTTGTGAATAATTAATTAAAAATCAAATGAACTCTATTTGAATCTAATGGGAATGTTTTAATGAAAAACATTTTTTATACCCCTGAAATAATTTTATCTCATTAAATTAAAAACCCACTTTTAATGAATTATTTCAATTTAATTTATATTAATATATATTCAATAAAAAATTTAACATTAATCTTCTCTAATTTTCATTTATATGATAAGAAAAAAATAAAATTTTACTATTAAAAGCTATATTTTTCTAAAGAAAATTATCACATTTGGGACCATATTCTCACAATTTGTTTTGTTCATTTTAGAAAATTTTCATAAAAATATTAAAATAATTTTTTAAATCAATATGTAAAAATTATATTATGGTTAATCCTTGATATTTTCTATGTAGATAAATTTTTTGGTTAATAGTTAAAATTCTAGTATTTATTAAGAATTTTCATTTCATCTGACAATTAAAAAACATCCAAATAGTTTTATGGTGGGTTTAAATGTGAAATTAGTTCATTTATATATCTATTAATCAAATTTAATTCATTTTCATCATTTTAATTTTAAATTTTGATATTAAAAGTTTTTTTACATATGATTGTTTCCTTTGTGAAAAAATGATTTCTTATCGTATATCCAATATTTATATTATGTTTAATTTTATCATGATAGTGAGAGAAATTTATAAAAAAATTCAAAATTAAGAAATTAGCTTAATTTATACTATATAATATGGTCAAATTATTATTTTGACAATTATTATCAGTAAAAACAATAAATATTATTTATCTTTATTCAGATAATAATGGGTTTAGCTGGGGCTTAAAGTAAATATAAGGGTCAAAAAAACAAAACTTGTAAAAAGACCATTGGTAGGGCATATTTTTACCTTGTCTCTTGAATGATATATAATGGACTAAATTTGAGCCTTTTGTAATTTGAATGTCATGGGTACTCTTTTTTATTTAAAAATTAATAAGTTCTCCACTCACCTAACTTATAAATTGAAATATATCTTTTATCCTCTTCAGAATTATGAAACCCATTATTTCAGACAATCACTATCCAAATCACTTATTTTTATCCCTTTTATTGTCCTAAAATAATTATTTTTTTCTAAAATTCCAACATAGGATGCCTTTTGGGGAAAATAAAATGATGTTGTCTAATGAATAGGTAACATCCCAAAAAGATCATTTTATTTTTTTAGTATTGTTAATCAAAATATTATCAATACATGTTGATATAATAAACAAATTACCTCCCATAAACTTATATTTTTTTATGTTAATTGAATATCATAAAGCTTTCCCATATTCAACAAAACGGGTTATGAAATCATCAACCGTGTGTACAATGGACTACCGCCTCATGAACTAATGTTATTCATTTTCTCTCACCAAATCTCAAGTATTGATATAAATATTTATTAAATGTTTATATATGAAATTTATGATATTATTATACTTATGGAGTTAATATAACATATATTCATTTGTAAAATAATAATGTCCCTCGTGTGTACAGATGAGTACCACCCTCTGAAGAGATATTATTCATTCAAGCAATACATTAAAGTTATTGAGGATGTGTTTAATTAAAATATATTATATATATGAAATAAATATTATTTTGGAATGGTTATATATTATTTACTATTTATTCACATCATCCATCGAGAAAATGGATAGAGTGTTCATGTGTATGTACGGTCTACCATCTCCATGAATAACATGTTTAATTTTCTATCACTATATTTTATGGATTAGAATAAATAAGTATTATAAATATAAATTATATTTATATAATTATAGACATTTTAATATTATTGAATCATGGTTGATGTATGTGGACTACAAATAAAAAATAAAAACATTCACAAAAACAAAGTTGTTATTACACAGAACAAGATTTTAAAATGGAATTTTTAATGAACAGTTAAAAAAAGGTCATATATAAATAATAAATGGTTGGATATATATATTTAGTGCTCCAGATATATTTATAATAATACTATATTTATTATATAGTTGTTTTAATGGTTTACAAAGGATGTCGATACATAAGGTAAGAGATTTTCATCTCACTTATTTTTTCTTTGATAAAAATGTCATATTCACCACATGTATCTTTTATATGTTTTATGTAATATCCATGGATTTATATTATTTTTATTATTATAAATATTATTGATATTTATATTTCCATTTCACAATCTCTCTTTAATAGTGTCTATTATTTCAATGTGACCAAAGTAGTTAGGGATTTTTGTCTCAATGTGCCTTCTTTAAGACATAAGTTATGTTATGTATCTTATTTTTGTGGTTTATATACTACCCCTATAAAATTATATATCATGAATACACTTCTTTTCATGACATAAAATTTTTCATTAGTTTTTATTATTTAAATTTTATTTTATTTAAAATATACTATAGTGGTAATGGTTTTATATTTGGACCTCATTGTTTGTCGGAATTGTTTATGATTATTTAAATTTTGAAATATTATGAGATATCTCTCATAAAAATCAGGAATTTTATTCTAATCTATTTATATCTCAATAATAAATTCGTTACATATTGTTTAATGTAGTTATGTAGTCATGATAAAAATATATTATTTTATGAAAAATAATCTTTATATCCTTCTTGAGTCGAAACCCACATTTTCTTCCAAATATTTATTTCTAAAAATGTTTTTTAAAATTCATTCAAAATTATCTAAATAATTTATAAATTTAATTTCTACCCATGTTTTAATTTTTACTAAATGTTATTAAGGTAATATTCCTTTAATTTTCCAAAAAATAAATTTTTTTCTTTCAATAAAAATTATTATGTAATATATGTTTTAACGTGTATGAAATTGATGGTATTTTTTACCCTGATTACCAACTTAGTGTTATTGATGCTTCCATTACAATTTTATAAGATTATATTCAAAGAAAATTATTTATTAAATATTTTTTGATTTTATTGGTGCACAAAATAAAAGTGATATATTACTCAAATAAAATTATAAAATATTTAAAAGCCTATTTTATAAGTTTAAAATATTATTTTCAAAGAAAAGTTTTTTCAAAATTTTTTTAATTTTTTTTTAAAAAAATATTAAGAAAACATAACTTCCTCAATAAATATTTGATGTGCCTTTTCAATATCATTTTCAACATATGATTACATCCTTTCATGTTACTTTATCTTTACTATAGAAATGCTCAATAATACCAATCTTATTTTTTTATTAATCGTTTATGTATATGATGAAAATCTATTTATGGAACTCATTTTCTTCAATGGGTTATACCATGATAGTATTCTTATGAAAGCCACTTATTTTTCTATGTGTTATAGTATGGAGAGATTCATATCAATAGAAAATATTTTAATGGGTTCTAATATGAGGGATCTTTTATTATCTTGTGGAACACACATTTATGATTTTCATTATATGAATATAGTTATATTTTATCCAAGGATGGTGGTTACATTAAAACAATGGATGGTGGTTAATTTATAATTAAGATAATTTGGATATATATCTACATCCAATTCATTAGGTAATGATTAATGTTATATAATCACTAATGTTACATGGAAGGTTATCTCAAGACAAGATTGGGGACACATGAGGTTATCTCAAGCCCAAAATTATGTACATGGGATGTTATCCAAAACACGAGGTAGGTACATAGGTGGTTATCCCAAGCCAAACAAGATTTGAATGTCTTAGTGTTTATCCTTGACATAATATTTTATATTATTACATATATTCAAAAAATCTATGTTTTATGCCATTTTAATTCCCTTGTGGATCATGTTCAATGATTCCATTATGATTCATGTTGTATTACTTCCATGATATATGTAATGACCCATTTTGTTGATTTTTGATATATGTGGTATGGTTTTCATATGTTATTTTAATATTCTCATACCCATATGATAATGTCATATTGATAGATAACTTTTTTACCCTTATAGATAATATGATATCACCATTTCTTATATTTCCTTTCCCCATTATATGAATAATGATATTATTTATGGAATTTCAATGAATAGATCTAATTATGGTAAAATTAATTAGAGATGAACTAGATCACTTATAGACATGTTTTTTATGTGATAAATATTCTAAATGATCTATACATAATATATTTAAGATAATATCATTATGTTATGTTTTAAAAATTAATCTATAATGATTTAAATTGTATGTATCATATGTTTGGGTCTTTACAAGAAGTCATGTTAGTAGTGTACCAAAGGTGTTGGGTGACTAGTGGTTTTTTATGAAAGGGAGTCTATCTTAGTAGTATTTTGCCACACATTTCTCTAGCTCTAGTCATGGTCATGAGAATAAACGAGACTATAAATGAATGTTAATTTCTTATGGAATTTATGGTCATTGGGAATTATAATTTCTGGCCATATTTTTGAATCAGTCTATTCTAGGAGCTTGGGATCCTTATCATCACCATTTATAACAACACACATTTGAATAAAAATCAACGGTTTCGACAAAATTAATATGTTTCATTGTGGGAATATATATTTGTTAAATAATATCCTCCTACCGTCCCTCACACATAATTAATTTATCCTAAGCGTAGTCAAGGAGTTGGTTGTTCATAGTGGTGAAAAGGATCCAAGAATTTTAAACTATATTTTACTGATGTTCACGTTATATAGGTACCATAGATTATCTGAGTAACCATTTAATTGTATTATAGTTTTTTTATTTTTCTTCTTTTAATCTGTGTTGTGACACTCCTTTTTCTTCACACACCTTTGTTGGATCATTGGGACACAAGGTGGAGAGGATTCCAGTATCCCTAGTGTTAACTATTCTTGATGAATTCCAAATAACTCTTCTTGATACATTCTAAGTTTTTGAGATGATGATGGGGTGACATCATCTTTTTATGGATTTCTTCTTTCTTTAGATAAATAAATACAATTATATCATGAGGAGTGACTAGTTTTATTATGTAAGTGGGGTTATTTATTTATTCTAGGGAAAAAATAATTTGTGATGAGGAGGGATAGTGAGATGTGTTTTATGTTGATATGGAGTATCACTTGTTTTGTATATGTTTAGAGTCATTTTATTCTATGTTATTCAATTTTCCATTTTTTTAATGGAGGTGAGAGAAGTTTTATTTCCTAAATTTGTGGAAGCTTTCATAGTTTTGTTTCATATAAGGTTTTTTCTTTACCTCCTTGAAATGATTTAATTTTTTTTATAACATTACAACCTATTGTATAACTAATTTTGATAGATCCATATCACAAAACAATATTTTATCATTGCGGTTTGAGGAATAAAATTGATAAAATAATACAGAATAGAATTATCATGCATAGTTTTTCATCATGGGATATAATGATATTGATCTCTTAGAAGAAGAAAAATGTTATGAAGTTGTATGTTGGCTAAGGGTAGTTAAATCATGTGAAGGTTATGAAACGTTACATTCTTCTATGGAATGATCATCTATTTGAATAGTTGAATGGAGCGAGTTCACTTTCAAAGATAGTTGTGTGGTTTGACAATCATAATTTGTGATTAATTTTTGATGACCTATCAATGACCACATGTATGTGTCAATATAAGGAAATCATGTTTTTGGTTATATATTTTGGTGTCATGAATTCCCAAAACATGTTTATGGGACTCGTAAAATCTTTTGTTCCCTAAATTACTAGATCAATGTACATTTTTGTTCATTTAAAAAATACACTTATACTTGATTTTGTAGGAGGATCATGTTGAGAACCATTTGATCAATTTATAGGTTATTCATAACCAGTATATTTAAGGGAAGGTTTCCAACTATAAGATATTGATATGGTAGGTTCACTTCCTTGGACTTGTGTTGTATTCGAAAGGATTAATAGTTGTTCCATTGAGGATTGAGGTTGTTTTATTTTAGGAAAAACACATGAATCATTCATAGTACTATAGTTTCCTCAATATCATGATCTATTATTAGTGGATTGTGTCTTACTTCTCTTGTTTCCTAGTCTATTAGGTATCCTAAATGAATAAGGACGGGTCCATCTTATTTACTAACTAGATTCATGATTCTTTCTAAAATGTAAATAAAATGTTAATCTGTGCTCTCATTCCCCATCTAATTGATGATGGTTAGCTCGTTGAGGTGTTATATGATACATATTGTTTTATTTTTTTATATAGTAGATATTAGTGATATATTATTAGATTAGGTAGTTAAAACCCCATCTCTGTAACTATGTCACACATTATATAGATTTTCTAGTGGGGGGTTTTGATTGACTTTTTTGTGAAATTATATCATCTATGGGTGAATTTTTTTCATTATAGACCAAAAGATCCATATGTATTTTTTATATCAATGATATCTAAATTTGGAACAAGGTATATGGATTGTGTTTCTGTAGTATTATGAATATTATACCTCTTATACCTTGGGTAATGGGAATTTAGTAATAGATGTTCAAATAGGAAGTCATATAAAGTTGATATATAGGAATATAGATATACTTGCAGAGGTATACATGAGATAGCAGTGAAGTAACTTGATGTAGTGGGGATGGTGCAAGATGATTCCTATTTAGGATGATAGTGATATATACATTGATGGATCATATTTGAGTGTCTAAATGGGGAGACGCATAGGTTGATATTATGTGAGATACAATGATCTATGATGTTATTCTGAATATATTGTTATAGGATGATCAATAATGAATTTTGTTTCATATATGTTTGTTTTCATTTTCAGCAGTGAACGAGGATGTTATTTGTTAGTTATGTAACACCAAAATAGTAGTGCATCCTTAGGTTTCAATTATGTGTAATTTACTGAGGGTTCATCATCAATTTTACAAGAATAATATATAAGTTGACAATTCATACCATGATCCTCCATCTATCCATAGGTGATGGACTAGAATCAGGCTCCATGATGATTTTTTGCAGCCATTCACTGTTTCCATGTGGATGTTTGAGAACATATCAGAAGATGTCATTACTATTCATCGATGAGACCAAGGAGAATATGATATTATATGGGTGATCAAGGATCAATTTACTAAATCATCCCACATCCTAGAGATTTGGGAGTTAGGTGTTGTTGTACATTCAGTGATGTTGTATGTGGATGAGGTAGTGATGTATCATGGAAATTCAAGGACCATAATTTTTTAATGGGATCCTTAAATTACCTCAGGAGTCTAGTGGGGATTGTATCTTTATTTGGGTTCCGAGATTCAACGTAGAACTAAATTTGATACTCATATGGTTGAGAAAATGAAGCAGACCCTCGAGGCCCTAGTGGATGAGTTACGGCGATAAAATCAGGGTGTTTTTTGGAACGTGGAGGAGGTATTTTCCCAAATATTTGATTAGTTATAACAATATCTTCCACTCATCCATGTAATTACCCAATTCAATGAATTAAATTGGAGGATTTTTCTAGCTTCATTTTTCTAGAGTTAGGTTGGTTATTTGGAAGTCCATGGACTAGATGGGGTTTAGAAATCAACCTTGATGATTTTGATTGTTTGGGAACACCTAGGTGTGGAGAAATACCATTAAATATTTTATACAGATTAGCAATAAGGACTAGTAGTGTTTTAGGTTGGAATTTGTTTTGTGGTTTTACGATAATCATTTTTAGTTGAATTTTTTCAATGGTATTAATTTTAATCCACATTTTATCAAACATTTTTTGGTTTTATGACACATTGGTTAGGTTTCATACTAGTTAGAACTTCCTCTATAGTTGAATTGGGTTCATGGAATCATCTTTATGTCAAATATTGAGTGATTTCTTCAAGATGATTCTAATGTATTGTATTGGGGAATGATAAATATTTGGGATGATGTGACATTAATTTAGTGATTAGTTGATATCGTGGATCATTATGATATATTACTACATCGATGATCAATTACATTGGTTTGTGTATTGTAGAGACATGTTGGAATAGACAATAATATATGTGAATGAGAGTCATAGTTGAGAAAATAGTATATAATGTTTTTGTGAGAATTGTTTTCAATTATGATGAAATGGTTATCCTTAAATTGAATTGAATGAAATGGTTGTTTTTTATTGTTTTTTAAATTAGTTTTTCCTGGTGATTTTTGATTTTTTTGTTGTGTTTTCATGGTTGAGAGGTGTCTTTATGGGGGAGGTTTGGTAAGTGGTATGTGGTTTCAGTATAAGTGGGATTCTAACTCTTAGGGATGTGAATCTTTCAAGATATGCCGAATGTAATGGTATTGACCTTTCTGGACCATTACACGGTATGCTTTTTTTCTTTGTGGTATTAGGATAGGTTCAAGGGATAACTAGTGGTTTTGGGCTGAATTCATAGCTAAGTGTGAGAAGGTAGTGGTGTGTAATTTAGAGACTCAATGAAAAGAACATTGGGAGTGGACATAAGTTTTATAGTCCTTAGTCATGGTGATAGAATTTATTACTTATCCTAATGAGTTAATGGATGTGTTAAAGTTTTTCGAAGGTGTAAATTCATGGTGGATAAAAATTTCATGGAAAATATCATGGACTCTTTTTTATATATTCCTAGATCCTAAGTGATGGAGTAGAATATATTATTGAGAAACATTTATTTGGATGGATTAGATCAGCATCATTAATAAAGTGTGGAATGAGTGAGTTTTGGGGAATTGTTACCATGGATTTCAGATATTTGGTAATTACTAAACATTCAAAGTATGAAAAATATCTATGGCATCATGGTTTAAATTAATTTGGATCATTTCATCACAATGATAACCTATTCTATAATATACCATTATTTCCAGGGTAATTATAAAATCACACCCCATCAGTTTTTTATTATTTACTATTTATTTTCTCAAACAACTTGAAAATAGAGGATTATAAATATATTATCATGATACCCCTTTAAAAAAATTCATATGTAGGTGCATAAAGTTAATAATTCTTATTTTTGAGGTGAGGATTTCCCCATTTTTCTTTGTTTCTTCACTATTTTCACTCATAGAATTCAATGGTTGTGGTGTTGGTTTTTATGGGTATCTTTTTAAAGTTATACCATGGTTATGGTTTCATTATAGATTACTGGATTTTCATTCTTGTGAATATGTCCTTGATATCATCTCTTCTCCACATTTTTCTTATACAGTAATCATTTATGCTTCACTTGAGGTAGGGTATTCATGAAACCTATTTATTCTTTTTAAATTGTTATATTATCATGTTATTTATTTATTTGGGTAAGTATTATTGATTGATATAATTCAGCACCCTCGGTGGTGGGATGATATGGGTTTGGGGGCTTAGGGGAAGGTCGCGGGGTTAAGTCCTCAGGCCTGCAATTTAAGGCAATTTTCTTCCTTGCATTGTGTTCCGCAGTGGAAGATGTAATCAACCTTGTATTATGGATTGATATAATGAAGACAATTTTCCACACTATATTAGTTTGAAAAGAATGTGTATTCACATGATTTTTACTTAATTCATTATTTTTTCCCTTCCTGTTGATGTCTGTTAACTTTTATCACTAATAATAATTTATATTGTTGGTAATTGTGTGCTGATTCAATTTCCTTTGATAGAATCCACTCATCATGATATATCACTAACATAAATATTATAATTGAATAGGTTGTGGGAATATTTCTAATGGATTAATTTTCATTTTTATGAAAATGGGGATGTAATAGTGGTTGTTACCATAATTTTTTGGTATGTGCTTGTCGCAATTTTTAAGATTGTTTTCGATCAGTTAATTTATGTTCATATATATGTGTGGGGTAGAGGGGATTCATCTATTTTTATTGGAAGTGTTGTATGGTTGTTTTATGTGGTCTGAAGATGTTAGATGGTTTCTAAATTTGGAATGCTTTATGGGGTTGTAACTACCATTCCATGATTTTCATGAGGGAGAGAATGGGTTTTGTTAGAGATGAATTGGTTGGTTTATGGGGGATCATTTGGAAGTATCCCAATCGAACAGAATACTTTTGTTAATTATTAACATAAAATGAATATTATATAGAATTGGTTTATAAATAAATATCGAATTGAACAGATTAATGAATGTAAATTGATTTTAAATAGTAAATCTAGAAATTTAAAAATGGAATGATATTCTAAAATTTCACATGTTTGGTGTTGTTTTTTTCATTGTATGTGAGGTTTTCTGTAGTATTATAGATGGTAGTGATAGTCATGCAAGGTGGTTGTGCTGTTGTGATGTTTTTGGGTTGTATTACAATAGTTCGGTGTGGACCCATTAGACTGGGATTATTTGTGTAATATATATATATATACATATATTTATTGTTTTCCTTTTTCATCATATACAAACCCCAACCATGTTGGATACCCTAATAAATGACAAACATGATTTAGTGTTTTGGTGTTTCACCAAAAATATTGGTTCTTAAGAAAACATATGGCTAGATACTCCATATTACTTGCAATCTATTCAAAGTGTAAAATAAGATGAAATGATTCTATTAGAACATCATGTAATACAATCCCATATATTCAATTCATATGGTTAAAGGTACACGATTTAACAAAGACTCAATAAGGTATCTAGAAGACTATATGAACTTAATGTATTAGAGATTTTTATATTGTATAGATGATAAAGAATATAGTATACTAGTAGGTCCTATGAGGATTTGATTGGATGGGAAGTGGTGATATTGGTATATGTATATATGTCTTGTATCAAGAATGGTAGTATGAATTGATTTGGTTTATTTTCTTTTTATTCTTAATTCTCTACTATATTGTACATGAGATATAATTTGATGTGGAATGATTGCAAAAGGGATTGTGATAATATGACACTTATCATTGGGGTGTAAGAGAAAAAACTTTTGGGGATGGGAATTTAAGGTACCTTATTATAATAATATTAAAAAACTAGTTTTTTATACTTAGTTACACTATTTAGTGACTGAAACATGGTGGGGCTAGGATATAGTAGACCTGGTCATTACATTTGGGTTCTATTGTATTTTCATGGATTCCTTTGTATGATCATTCAATATTTTCAAGAGAGGTGTTTAGTATGATCCAAATGAGTCTACATTTATAAAACCCTGATATATATATATATATATAGATTTGTGTGTTTGTACTCTGTTTTTTAGGATTACAAGATGTGTTTTATGACCAAGTTGGGTAGTTCTAGTTTTGAAGGTGTAATCTGTTATAGAGTCACTACCTAAGAGATTTATTTTCTACTTTAACATGAGGGCTTTTATTTTTTTTAACATTAATCATGGATTGTAGGATTATTTTGGATCAAATAATATTTATATAATGGATTCAATAGGTGTTTTATTCATGTGTTGTATTTTTATATGAGGGTAATGTCTTATATTTTATAATTTTATGCACTCTATGATAGTCTTCAACTTGGGTCCTATTAGAGGCATGCCTCATGGGGAACTCCCATCATCACTATAAGACCAAAATCTATTCCTAGTAGAGGAAATAATGAAACAAATTGAAATTACTATAATTTAAATTGTTCCGTATATAAATAAAATTCCACTAAAATTAACTGAATATGAAACAATGTATTAATGTAGTTCTGATATAATAAATTTAATATAAATTATAGTATTTAATAAAAATGTTAGTTTTACTCAAATACATAAAATTTACAATCCATTTATCCATTTTTTTCGGAATTTTAGAAGATAAAAAAAATTCAAAGTTGAAATTATGATCACATTCCATATATCATACATAAGGTCTATTTTATATATTCAAATCTATTAGAAATTTAATTTTTTAAAGAATATATTCAAGTTCAATTTCAGTTCAGATAAACATGATAATGATATCTTAATTTTGTGTGTTGTTTTGAAAGAATATTTTCTTTTTTCTATTTATATGTAACCTGATTGATGTGTTGGGTTCTTAAAAAAAGTGATCCTTGTTGTTTCATGACAATGAATTTGGGTTTGAGTAAAAATGGTCCCAAACACCATGTGTGTGTCTTGAATCTAGAAAAACTAAGAAAAAACACTTCTAAAAAACCTATTCTACATAATTGTGGGAATGTGACACTTATTCATTTTTTCAAGACCATGATACTAATGACCCGTATAATAAGTTAAAAGTTTTGTAGGTTCTATATCTATTAATTTTATATAGCCCAAAATTAGCATTAGATTGAGCGAAAATTTTTGTTTGGATGACTAAAATTAGACAAGTTCTGAAGTATCTCTATAATTGAAAACAATTAATAGACATAATATGTGACTCTTTTATATTTTCATTGAATTGAACACCTAATAATAGAGGAAAATAATTTATATTAAAATAGTTATCATATAATGAATTTATTCAATAATCCATATAATTTTTTTATTGACCAATTTTTGGGATTCATCATGATCTACTTTACCTAAGGTAACTATAAGAGTTATTAAGATTGAGTAATTTTCAATGTCAACTTCATTAAATTTGTTTCCTATAAATATATGATGATTTGTTATTATTATTTCCCTTTTTTAACATATTTTAATTGAAAAATATTATTTAGTTCTCTGATCATACTCTTCTCGAAGTAACTCTACATATGTTTTGATAAACTATCTCCATGATTTTTTTGAGTTGAGAAAAGAAGAATAATATCATCATATATTTGAAAAAATATGCTACAATTAATGAAAATATTGATAAAAATAATAACGATAGAAATTCCTTTAACAAATTTTTTTTTGAATATTGAAAATAAATCAAAAATCATACCAGAGTCTCATAGATTTAACATGTCTATAAAGAGTACTGTTATATTTAAAAAATATTCTAGTAAAATTAATTTTTTTTTAAACATGTGGTTTTTCATTATTAAGATCCTCATAAAATTTTTATTTAATGTAGACTCAACATCCAATTTATATAGAGTAAAATTAAGTTGGGATACAAATAACTCCTCGATATTTCAATATGACATTCCCTCTTAAATAGTAATATTTTTAATATCTTATGATACATAAAAAATAATACTAAAATGAGTAACAATATATTAAGTTCATCCTTTAATAACTTTTAAGATCATAATAAATTATTATACATAAATTTTTTTATTTTTTTTTGACTGATGACATATCGTAAACAATTATTATTATATGATTGAAATAATTCTATGTTAAAGGTGTATTTTTCCAATATTTTTATTCATGTGTAGTGTATTTTAATAAATTAACAAATATTAAAAGTCTTTATCATATTAATTAAAAAACTTACACTTAATTGATTATAATTGATAGGAAATAAAATTATTAAATCATGTAGTTTAAAAATACATATTTCTATTTAAGCAGTTTTTCATTATATTTTATATTTTAATTTTAAATATAAATTTTTTAATTTAAAAATTTGGATTTATTAAAATTTACTTCATTTTTTAATACAAAAATTAAATATTGGATATGTTTTGATATTTTTGATTTCACAAAAATATTTTTTGGATAATAGTGAAAAACAAAGATTATAAAAATATAGTCATTTTAATGACATTATCATTATAAAATAATAGATTGACATCATATAAAAACTTTATAAGGGCCAAAATGTATTCTTGAGCTGTAAAATTGTGATTTTAAAATAAAAAAGTTGATCTTCTGAACAAATAAATAACATTTTCTAAATCTATGTAATGTTTTATTCTAATTTTATTATTATTTTTTTCATGTTCATTAATAATGTAAATAAAACGTTACATTATGTTTTCAATTGATCTTGATATTAAATTTATCCCATATTATTATTTATATACAATTAACTGTAATAACAACTAATTCAATACCCAAGTATTTTAATAAGTTCATTTGTTATCTAAATGGTATTTTTTTTTCATAAAACTATTTTTAGATGTGTATTGCATACTTATGTTAAAATTAACTTTTCCACACCTAGGAAATGGATATTTCATGATTTATTCCTTCTTTGGAATAATAATATTTCAATTATATACTATGTTCAAATTAATTTTTATTCTTGATGAATAAGTATCATTGTAATAATTTAGTCTATGTGGTATGAGTTAAAAGGGTTAACAAGGGGCTAAACTAAGTTATAAGGTTCACAATATGAATAAAACATGTCTAAATTTGTTCTTTTCCGTTTATTTTGAGATTAAATTATCCAATAAATGTGATTTTTTTTCATTTTTTACACTTTCCCATGAAAATGATTTTTATTATTTAAATATTGAATGTATTTAAAAGCATGTTACTCCCCTCACATATAAAATGATCCACTTATCCTCACATTTAACCACACCCAAAGTTATATTAGTTCAAAAAAACTATATACAAATACCTTCCCAACACCCTTATAGATTTCATAAAGATTCTAGTATTTCAAAAAATTCATATCTATTATGAATAACGAGGTTTTAAAGGATATTATCCAAAGATAAGATAAATGTTTTTACTATGCACATTCATGTTTATTTATTCATAAAACATCAGAAAAAAATTATAAACATAATAGAATAATGTCATTTTTATATATAATATACTAAAATTTTATTAGATTAATAGTATAAGTATATTCTATCTTGATTCCATCAACTGGAAAATGAAAATGTTTCTCATGCATACGTGATAACTACCACCTCAACAAAGTGATGTAATTTATGGTTTACCACCACCCCACATATATGCTTATATATTAGGTTGTAATGAATATAATTGATTTCAATGATTTAATTTTTATTACTTAATGATATACTATTATTTAATATATTTTCATTCAATCTATTGAACATGAAAACATCATCTATGCATTTGTGCAAGCTACCACCTCTATGAAATGAAGAAATACATTTTTTATCATTTCCTTAGATGGATGGTTATAAGAATTTATTTGAAAAGTATTTATTTGATAATAATAATTAATATGTTTTATGAATATGATTTTCTATCGATAAACTAATAAATAAAATTCATTAGAACGTAACATGTTGATATTTGTTAATTACATTAAAATTAACTCATCATAATTTTAATCTTCACAAATCATAAGTAAAACATTATTTGTATGAAATTAGAAAATTATTAATCATAATGGAGAATATATTCAATAGAATTATATAATAATTTAATGATAACATTTTTATTAATGAAAAGTTTCTTATATCACCTTTAAAAACATGTCTGAAACAATCGAAATTACAAACATCAGATGAATAAAATAAACATTTAACAACCAATACATGTGTCGTATGTGATTATAATGGTAGGATATAAATGTTAATATATAGAAATAAGTTTTTGAAATATTTTATAAAAATATTTTTTATACAATAGGTTGGAATGAATTTAATGAAACAGGAATCCAAGGTAAGGGTTTATCATCTCAAATTTCCTTCGTTGAGACGTGTTTCATGATATGAACCACTTTTGTGTATATGTTGTATGTACAACAAATATTGAATATAATATCATGGTAATGTTTTTATTAATTTTATTTAATGTTTAATTTCATTATAATTTATAGAAATATTTTGATTCAAAAGATACCAAAGTCATAATGGTTTATTTTACCATCCCATTTTTCAGGATTTTTTATAATAAATTACCATTGATGATATTATACACGCTTGAAATCCTAATACAAATTATTTTTATTTTTTTTAATTATATGTTTTAAAATTATTCTTCTTATTTTCCCTAAATTTGATTCACAGAAACTCCTGTAAATATTTATAAAAAATTATGACATAATTTCTCATTTTGGTTGGAACATTTCTCTTCAATATCCATAATAATTATATTATAACAAAATTTCTTCTTTAAATGAATTATTTGTCAACATAAATTTCCATTAACACTGTATTTATAATAGAAATTGTATATTTAAATTTTCTATAAATTTTTGAAGGACTTGTATTTTATGATTTACGAAATTGTGAGAAGAATATCTTTTTAACATTTTGTACCTGGATGGATTTTGAAATCACCATGAACATTCATCATGATTTATGGAAATTTTACTATATTAATGGGTTTCCAATAGAATATCTATTCTCATTATTCAGTTTATTTTTCAAAATGAAAGTATATTATTTTATTAATTATTTTGAAAAGAAATTTATTTCCAATTTTGTACATTTTTTTCTTCCACTCCACATTACCCTAATTAAACAATGTTTACTTTCAATATTTTGTTTCAATATATTATTTTAAAAAAATGGTTTTAAATTTTTTCTTGACAAATCCAAAAAATATTTTTGAAATAGATATTTATCTTCATTTTTTCAATAAATTTAGAAAATGTTTATATGGAACTATTTTTAAAAGAATCATTTTTATTTTCCTCTATATATCCCGAAAGACATTTATTTACTAAAATTAATTATTTTAAAATTAATTAATAGCGTCCTAATTTCCCTAATATTTATTATAGTGGATATATAATATATTATTCATTATATTTACATTTGTTTCCCGAATGCCTTCTTTTTGTATTTTATTATGGATAATACCCCTTTTAAGTGTTTATGGGGAACCTGCACATGACCTGTAGGCCCAAGGCACAAGGCCTGACATAACCAACAATACATGACCTAAAGGCCTAGAGGCATACTATTCCCATACATGACTCGTAGGCCCAACCCACTAGAACTTCCCCTCCTCAACTTCTCGATCATTGATCGCATTAGCTCCCCACCTTCCATTGCAGATCGGGTTAAATTTCCCCATACAAAGATGCGCGGTGCTTGATCCAAATGGCGGTTGTCATACCCTCTCATTCTTCTAATCTGATTAGCTTTGCTTTTATTTTCTACTACTCTTGCTGCTCTGATCCTCTTCTATGGTGTGCTCTATCTGAACTGGGCTACTCCATAGTCTTTTGTGTCCCGAAGGCCCTATAGAACGAGGGCCTTTGATGACCCGAAGGCTCTTGAGACCTGTTGGCTCAAGCTGGTGGCCCGAAGGCCCAAATAATGTGAATAATTATGGAATCTACAGAACTGGATAGTAGCAGCTATAGTAACTACTACAGTACTGCTACGGTCCCCAAAAATTCACCTCCACCTGATTTTGAACCTGGGTCACTTGAATGTCAAGAAAGAGCCCTTACCAATCTGGTGGGGCCTGGAATTATATAGCACTTGGATACATCGGTGGGTTTAATGTGACAAACATAAATGGGTATTTATTTGTGCATGCCAGCCCATATATGTATAATCATAATGTCTTGTAATAAGTCCTTGATAATATGATCCAGATTTCATGAAAATAGACATTGATGTATGATCATGATGTTTTTTCATGATGCATTGACATAATGATCATGATGTCTTAGCCCACGAATTCACATGTCTGATATAATACAATACGTGATTAGAAAATTAATTTCTTTTGACCTTACGATTATTTCCATTGTATGCAAAGAATGTGTTTCATGCCCAAATTGATGATAATGATTAATATTTATTTATTATTCACTATAAAATGTTTTTTATGCATTATGAATTATTGATAGATTCCTATTTACGCTTACCCACAATGAGAAACATATCTCACCAATTATTATGATTCGATTTTTACAATTTATAAAGATCAGTAATATATATGATATATCTTGATGGGTATAAATTTTAGTAATTCTATTTGGAGATGTTAAATACTTATTATTGAATATTAAAATCTTGGAATAGTGGAAAATATTTATATTATGTAGAATAATATTTATTTTTATGTATATTTTATTCATAATTATCAGATGATCTAAGCCTAAAATGGTCTTCTGTAAGTAAGTGACTCCATATTTTAATTTGATGATGTATTAATTTATAGTCAAAATTCATTCAGATGATTTGGTATCAAAGATAGTATGTAATTATTATTCTTTTAATCCTAAATTTGGGTGTAAAAATATGGGTTTTCAGGATATAATAGCTAGAAATATATAGTTGGATTCATGTAGAGCTACCTGAAACTCCCCAAACCCACACACCTAATTTCATTGATAAAAATACAAACTGTGCAACTATTCGTTGTTACAAATTTATATGATCATATCATAACACACATATTTTTTATATCATCTACATAATTTAAACATTATACCTTATAAAATACCATAATTCCAGAACCAAAAGGTTTATATTCGTTGATGGTGTGGTGGCGTGATCCATTAATAATTTATTGGAGCGGAATTTTTAAAAATACTTCTCTTTTAATATAAAAGTAATCTCATATTAATGTAAAGTGGATCCAAAATGGAAAATACTAGGTGATAAGATGAATTGTTTAGTTAGAATCATTATAAATTAATTTAAAATATTTTTTTATGATAATTATTAATATTATATCTTAATTTTACTGATCTAAATTACTTTATTTTTTACCACAGCAACTGTCTTTTACCTTAAGTAATTAATTTATATGAAATAAATTATATTAACCATAATATCTAATTTTAATTTGATGATTTCAAAAATTTAATCCATTTTATTTGATTGAATTTATTAAATTGTTGAAAATTAATTTTAATATAACTATGCACAAATCCATAAAAACAATTTTTTGAAAACATGTATTTTTAAGAATGAAATTAATTTTTATACTTATTTAGGACAATGATTATGAATAGTATTAAATATAATTAAATTTAATTTTTAATGATTAAATAATGGATGGGTTTTATTTTTAATGAATTCAAAACTGAATGGAATCATGTCAATAACTCATTAATGGAAAAGTCCAAAAATACTTTTTTTAGAATAAAATTGAACATTGAATTAAAAATTTAAAACAGAGATTTATATATTCTAATAAATAATTATAAATCCATTATTACACTCAAAAAAATACATTTTTGGTAAATAAAAATGTTATTTATTTTTTTAATTCATATTTATATCATTATGATGTCATAAATGTTATGGTATTTATAAATATTTTATTTTTCACTATTCACTGAAAAAAACCTTCATAGAAAAAAAAAAATTACAATAAGATAATTTTATCATTCTGAATTTAAAAATTAGGTCTATTTTATAAAATTTAAAATTTAAATTTTTGGAATTTAATATTAAAATGAAAAATGAAAATTTATTTAAAAATATTTTTATAAAAAAGTAAATTTTTAACTGTAATTGTTCTTTATCTAATTTTTTATCAATTAAAAATTAAATTTGCAGCAATCATTTTTTAATTATAAAAAAATGTATAAAAATAATACTTTAAGATAGATCGACTTAATTTTTGATAAAAATATAAAACCACTAAAAATATTTATTTTTATGAAAAATGATCCTTTTTTATGTTAAATGATTTTATTTTTAATTATTTATGGTTGATTACTTCTTTAAATATTTTATTGATACAATGTTATTAAAAAAATATTTATTATTTTATAATATTCATTATTTAAAATTAAATTTTATTGATGCTCAAAATGTTTTAAATGCATTTAATAATATAAAATTTATTAAATTAATAAGTAAATAACTATATAATCTTAAATTATACTTAAAAATACCCTAAATACTTCCAAATAAGATATATAGATAATATTATAACTGATGGCATACATGGGTGGTGATTCAACATTCATTGATCTCATATTTTTTATACAAACATTGAAATATTCTGTAGATTATTTCCTTCAATTCACACTTGGGAATGTTCACCTTGAGCTTGGTCTGAGGAAAACCATAGTTTTGAATCCCCCTTTAAAATCTCTAAAAAAAACCCTCATAAGGAAGACTCTCATTTCATGAGTTAATTTCTATTTTGATTTTACATTGATTTTATAGCGTGGAATCATCTATTTATAACCACATAGTAAATGAATATATTTTAATGTTCTCTTTTAATAATTTTATCTAATTAATATATTGTGTTTTGTTTTAGTTTTGTTATATCATGTGAATAAATATATTAAACATGGTATTTACATAAAGTAAAATACACACAACAAATTAAGGGTGTTATAACACCAGAAAAAATCATCTTCATGGTCTATTCCCACTACTTGAGAAAACTCAATAGAAACTATTCATGCCTTATTCAGGACAATAATTCCGTTTACATCTCATTTCTTTGGAAGACCAATTTCCCACCTATAATTGGAAAATATTTTTTGTGCTCAACCATGTTCCATTAAAATTGGTTAATCTCTTTTTGTAGAGATATTATCCAATATTACTCATAAATGCATTGATCTTCCAATTTGGTTCATATTTTGATAATAATATATTATTCTCACATTAATTTCATAAATAATTTCTATTTTAAACAATATGTATTACATCACTAAGGATACTCTCATGGAGATAATTCTTTAAGGTCATCTGATTTTCTGGTAAGGTAGAACATTAACCTTCACCTAAAAAATATATTACTTTCCATTGAACTAAATTCCATAGGTTCTATATCTCTTGGTATATTTTTTAATATGTTAATTTATGGTTAATGGGATACAACATTTGGGAATAAAATAAGAGGGGGTAAAATACCACAATTTTTTTATATAATGTCTCAATGTATTATATAAGGTCCAGTTTCATTAATCCCGAAATTTAATTTCCTTTAAAATCTTATGCCTATTTGTTGAAAACATGATATGACCTACAAGTAGAGGAATAACAAAGAAATTTTCCACCATTGGCCTTTGAATAAAACTCAGTAATATAATCATTATTATTAAAAAGGAATAAATTTCATCTAAATACATCAAATTAATTAATATAATGCATTCATATGGTCTACAATTAATAAGGATTTTTTAAGAAAATGAATAAATAAAAATAATATCATTGAGTATCAGGATTTAATCACAACTTCTTCCCATAAATAATTAAAAATAAAATATTCAAACAAAATTGTTATAGTAATTTCTTAAAGGCTTATATTAATTAATTCGACTAATTTTTTTTCATTCGAGGAGCTAATGGTGCTGGAAAATTATGATTTCATTCATTTTTTAATAATAAAAAAATTAAAAACAATAAATTACACATCTACAAAAACACATCAATTTTTATAGTTAATCTAGGTGGGGTTTTGAAGTTTTAATCACAATAAATATACAACTTAAATATAGAGTGTAGTACCCCTAGTTTCGTGTGGATAAACCATTTTTGCATGTTTTTTTAATTGGTGTGTTTGTAATTCGGTTTCCATAAAATAGAGACTTTCCATAAAGTAGAGTGTTTCCATAAAATAGACAGTTTCTATAAAATAAAGAGTTTCAACAAAATATTGAGTTTCTATAATGTAGAGAGTTTCCATATTGTTTTTTTGTTTCCATAAAGTGGTTGTTTAAATAAAGTGGGGTGTTTCCATAAAGTGATGTGTTTCCATAAAGTGGGTTGTTTTCATAATGTGGGGTTTTTCCATAATGTAGGATATTTACATAAAAAATTGGTTTTCATAAAAGGGTAAAGGTTAAGGATGGACGATGATGGGGTTTTAATAAAGAGTATTGGAACCATGTGGAAGGTCACACGATCCATACACGGTTGGCCCAAACAGTGTGGTCAAATCTTGCGCAAACATTAAATCTAGAAACTATTTTCTAGGAGATTACTCATTTTTTCAATTTATATTTTGTTTTGGCTTCAAAACTCCATTATATTGAGATAACTCACCCTAGAAGGCTGGAGAACCCTCCCCACATGAGTTGGATCCAACCTAGAGCCTTCCCTTGGTGATTTTGAGTCCGATTCTTGAGGTATGTCACCATTCTTTCCTAATTTGTCACGTTTTCATAGATCGTATTAGATCTACTTCTCTGATCACCATTCTTTCTCATATCCGAACCTATAGTGGGTATATCTATATTTCTGTATGCCAAATAATTCTATGTTGAGTCATAATCATTCTAGGATAAGAGATCTAAGGTCACTCTTTTAGAATCGACCCTCTTTCTTGTTCATTCTTCATTTGTTGTCAAAGTATCGTCAAGACCTTCGAGGTAGGTTAATTCACTCTCATCTACACTTACTAGAATTGATTGTATTAGATTCAAATTGGTTTATTTAATATGAAATTTGTGGAAAAATATTCATTTGTTATGATTTATGGTTTTTTTGAAATTTTTTGATCTTGGTGAATAGTTGTGAAAAAGTTGGTTTCATTTAAAAAGATTATTTTAAATTATGGATTTTCTGGAATTGATAAATGGTTGATGAAAACGGGGTTTTCAATTGAAATGGTTTTCAATAAAAATTTATTTTTATTGAAATGGTTTGGAGTTGAAATATTTTGGCATTGAAATGGTTTTGACTAAAATAGTTTTCAATAAATAGGTGCTTTTATTGAATGGTTTTTTTTGGCTTGGTAATTGGGAATATGTGTTGTGTGTTCATATTTCATATACGGTTCTGGGTTGAAATATGTCCTTCTGCTTAGTGCCAAAGTTATAATGGAACAATGGAATTGAATACACGGTGCTTGGTGGAAATATGACCTTGTAGTCGGTGCCAAAGGATTAATGGCACATGGAAAACAATTACCTTGTGATGACATGGTAGATCAATGAGAAACCACTCGTGAATATGGAACTATCATAACATATCACACATGGTTGGTTTCATGGGTTTGAGGAATGGTTTATTATTCCAATATAGGGATATTGGGGAATGGTTGTAAATATTTTTTAGTTATTTTTCTGGAAAAATATCTTTCTTGGGAAATTGGTTTCAATTGCACTTGAATGATTTCGGTAATGAATTTTTTTGGAAACTATTTTATACTTAGTTATAAAATTATTTTGATAAATTCTTTTATATAAACTGTTTTATTTAATTTTTGCTAACTCTTCTATCCTAGTGGCATGAGTAGGGAAGTCATTAGGAAAACCCTTCTGAGTTTTATACTCACCCCTGCTTTGGCACTTTGGTGATTTTGTAGATGTTTTCTTCTAGGACATGGGAAAAGGAAATGTTTCACACGTGTTTAGCACTACTTAGTGATGTTTGGGAAGTTCAGATATTTTGGATCTTGGAGCATTTGGATCATGGAGTCTTGAGAGAGTCTTGTGTAGTTTTTCAACAATGTACTTTGATACTTGGTTATTCTTCTAATGTTTCATACATTGATTTGGTTTTGAGTTACATGAAGTTGTCGAGTTGTCTTTCTTTTGTTCATGCATCATATAGTGAATATTAGTAGTGGTTGGTATGTTTATTAGTTTATTTCATAATGAGTAAATCATCCCCCACTTGTATTTGAAACCCTTCGGCATTTATTGTCTACCTTTGGCGTCTTGGGGATGTCGCTTAAGGCCTAGTGATGACTCATTGTACTCTCAAGCCAATGAGAATTGGGGGGTCATTACAAATGGTATCAGATTTTTCGGTCCTTTCCTAACATGTAGTCATCGATGTTCCAAGTTTTGGAGATGAAATCCCGTATTTTCTATTCCTTGGGTGGTAATCTTATAAAGGAGTATGATTGTCAGAACATGAAATATATAGTATAAAAGGACGTAGGTAACCCTTTTATGTTGAACTTCAAGTTACACAAGAGTTGGGTAAATAAGTGTTTGGAGACACTTCTAGGATTTTGAAATCTCATTGTAATGGGTTTAGCCAATAAAACGAGCATAACATGCATTATAGAGGAATGATTTCCTACCAGGAGTGCATAAATCATTTCAAGAAATGATCATTTTTTAAAAGAATGGAATTAGTTTTCAAATGAATGATTTTGAAAAAGTGACTGCTTATCGTATTTTTTAAAATGTTTTATTTTCAAAACCATGTGAAGTGGTTTCATAAAAAGTTGAACCTGGGAAAAAGGATGTTTTGAAAAATAATGTTGTGATAGTTTATGTGATAGAATTTGAAATGCTAATCCAAAATTTGCTAGAGAGTCATATTAATGAAATTTGTTGTTAGTGTAGAAAATGGAACCTGGCTGGCGTCGTCAAAACCAACCCTAAGAAGCATTGGAAAATGTGGTTGCACCTAAACCACGTGTGAACCAAGAGCTGGTTCAGAGTATTGTCCAAGCATTTCAAGCTATGGACACATGTAACTAGACAAATGAGACACGACATGTGGATCATACCATCCAGTCCATGAAGCATAATCCACCTAATTTCAAGGGGTGATTCTAAACTCGAGAAGGTGGAGGTGTGGCTATGTAACATGAATCGTATCTTCGACTTCATCGGCACACCAGGAGAGATAAAGTTCAAAATTGTGATGTATGTTCTCGAGGATCTTACACGTTAGTGGTGGGATTTAGCGGTGCATGCTAAATAGGATGAAGGACTTACATGGGAGGATTTTGAGGAACTATTCATCAAACAATTCTACCCTCACACATTCAAGATCTAGAAAATGATGGACTTCTTCTGCCTTGAACAAGGGTGAATCTCTATCACAAAGTATTCAGATAAGTTCATGAACATAGTATGCTTTTCACCAGAAGTTTCAGCAAGTGCCTCTTTGAAGGCACACATCTTCAAATCAGGGCAACGATAGGAGATTTGATCAAAGATTTCAGTACTCTGTATTACAGACTATGCAGAGATGGTTAATAGAGCGATTGTGGATGAACGTGATATATTGGGATCTATGGGAGGAGGCATGATGATACCTACAAGAAATAGTGGGAACTCAACCACTGGGAACAAGAGTAAACGAGACACCTATTTCCATGGTGCAAGTGGAAATAAGAACCAGATGGCTGCATTAGTAAACCTTCCTCCATGACCCCAGAGAAAAGCAGGTTTCTTTCAATGTGGTTTGCTTGACCCCATAAAGATTGATTTTATGGCACAATCAAGAGCATGGCATAATTGTAAGAAGATGGGACATCTTCAGTTCTATTGTCACAGTTCTCGAAGGTTAGGTGTTCAAGACACTTCTCAACTATCTCAAGTATCGTATGCTTCGACTGGACGAGGACAACAGAATCAGTCTCATCAACAAAGCAGAGCTAGCCTTGGTGATTCTAGGAGTACCATGACTCCTAAACCAGGGCAACCTCATCAAGGAAATAAGGAGAACAATATAGAGAAGAAGCAATTGTATGGATCTGAGCATACAATTTTCGATGATCAGGATGGACCATATATAGTGATAGTTACGATACTTTTGAATTATACCTTTGTGAAAGTGTTGTTTGATACTGGTGCACCACATTATTTCATTTTTTCTCATTATGTTGACTTTCTATGTTTAAAAATGGAAATGATGCTTTTATTTTGAAACTGCAAACTTCTCTTGGTAAAAGATAATGTCAAGCCTTTGTGTGTAGAGAATGTGTTGTAACTATTGATGGAGCTGGGCCAAAATTGGACTTCTCGATATTAGATATGGATTTCTATTATGTAATCATGGTTATGGATTGGCTGACATTGTTCAAGGATCAAATCGACTGTTATGGGAGAACAGTTAGTTTCATGACTGAGGACAGCATCAAGTATCTCTTTAGAGGAGAGAGGATTGTAAATAAAGTTGAAAAGATATTGTTGGCACTAATGGTGGGTACTATATCTTAATAATTGGTAGCATTTACTTTGGCATCAATGTAAGTGATCGAGGAAAATAGTTTTCTAGATGTTGTGGATCAATTTACATATGTATTTCCCAAGAACATCACAGGGTTGCATCCTCAAAGGGAAGTGAATTTTACAATTGATCTCCATCCGGAGACCATTCCTATTTCCATTCAATCTTATAGGATGGAATAAACAGTGTTACACGAATTGAAAGTGCAGTTAGAGGAGCTGGAAGGAAAAGGTTTCATTCGACCAAGTACGTCTCCATGGGAAGCACCAGTTTTGTTCATGAAGAAGGTAGATGGAACTATTTGGCTATGTGATGATTATCATATAATTAACCAAGTTACGATAAAGAATAGATATCCACTTCCACACATTGATGATTTGTTCGATCAATTAAGGGGAGATCTGTGGTTATCCAAGATTGACTTGTGATCAGGGGAACCCTAATTGAGAGTCCGGAATGAGTATATTCCAAATATAGCTTTAAGAAGTAGATATGGCCACTATGAATATGTATTCATGCCTTTCATTCTAATGAATGCACCAAAAGTCTTCATGGAATTGATGAATCAGATATTTCAACAATATCTGGTTTCTTTTGTTCTTGTGTTTGTGGACGAAATTTTTGTCTATTCAAAGACAAGGGAAGATCATGAGGTGCACCTTAAAAACAGTTTTACAAATATTTAGAGATCATCGTTTGTATTCCAAATTATCAAAGTGTAATTTTTAGATATAGAAATACATTTCCTTGGACATTTCATTTCTGAGAATGGTGTTTCTATTGATCCTCAAAAGATAGATTCTATTATCTCTTGGAAACCACTCAAGAATGTGTTCAAGATACAATGTTTTCTTGGTCTAGTTAGTTACTACCAACACTTTTGTCATGATTTCTCATGACTAGATTCACCAATAACATCTCTGACAAAGAAGAATGCTCTATTACAATGGATGGAAGAATGTCAGAAGTCTTTCCAGGAACTAAATGTTTGGATCACATTGACACATATCTTGATCATTCTTGAATCACGATAGTGGTATGTGGTGTATTATGATCCCTCAAGATCAGGGTTGGGATGTGTTCTCAGGAAAAGAGAACACGTGATTGCTTATGGTTCAAGGAAGTTGAGGTTTCCTGAGAATAATTACCCAAAACATGATTTGGATTTAGCTGCAGTTATCCATGCTTTGAAAACATGGAGACATTATATCTTTAGTGAATAATTTACTGTGTTTACGAGACAAAAAATCTCAAAACACATTTTCTCATAGAGAGATTTGAATCTGAGGAAAAGGGGATGGATGGAGTATCTCCAAATGTATGACTTTGACATGATGTACACACCAGGTATATGAAATTTGGTAGCGGATGCATTGAGTAGAATTTCATATTCTTAGTTAGCGAAAGAAGCTTGAGATGAATGGCATTTGATGTCGATCTTAGCCAATATGCATGTGGAATATGAAGACCGATGTGATGATGCGGTTTTCTTTTCTACTACACTTGTTCCTAATTTAGTAAAAATGATCAAAGAGGCACAAACATCTAATGCAGAATGTCTGTTTGTATGTTCAAAACTCAACGGTGGGGAGACCATTGTGGGATGGAAACTTAATGGGGGTTCATTTTTGTGTTTCAGAGATCGGATGGTTGTACCTATTGTTTTTTAGGAACCACTAATTCATTCTTACAACCATTCAAGATGGGTTGTACATCCAGTTACACAGAAGATGTATAAGGCAATGAAGGCGTAGTTTTTGGGGATCTGCATGAAAAGGAAGGTGGCCGAATTTGTCTTGCGATGCATAACATTTTCAGTAGGTTAAAGAAGATCATCAAAGACATGATGTTTTGTTACAATCTTTTCCCATCCCAGTGTGGAAATGGGATCAAATAGTAATGGATTTTTTTACAGGTCTTCAAACAACGGTCTGGAAACACGATTCCATTTGGGTGATAGTGGATTGTCTAACCAAGTCATCTCATTTCATTCCTATTCGTGAAACTCATATGGTGGAGGATCATTCAAATAAATATATCTGATAAATAGTAAAGAGAATGGTGTAACAATGTCAATAGTCTCATATAGAGATCTGAGGTTCACTTCTCATTTCTGGAAATCATTACAGAAAGCCCTTGGAACTCAGTTGACTATGAGCACAGCGTATCATTCTTAGATAGATGGTCAATCCAAGAGGATGATAAAAATGTTGGAAGACATGTTTCGGGCTTGTTTAATGGATTTTGGTGGCTCATTGGAGGAGCATATAATCTTAGTGAAATTATCATACAAAAACACTTATCATGCCTCGATACACATGGCTCAGTTTGAAGCATTGTATGGGTGTCCTTATCCTTCTCCACTATGCTAGGTGGAAATTGGTGAAACATCACTGGTTTGGCCAAGCCTTGTCCAAGAAACAACAGAGAATATCAAGTTGATTATAAAGTGTATGGAGATGGCTCAGAATCGTTATAAATATTATGTAGATCACCATCGAAGATCGTTGTCATTCATTGTGGGTGATCATCTCTTCTTGAGAATCTCTCCAAGGCTGGGACATCGTCATTTTAGGAAGTAGTTCAAGTTATCTCCTAGATACATTGGCCCTTTTGAGATACTAGAATGGGATAGAGAGTTGGCATATCATTTGTCATTACCACAACTGTTTAGTTCAGTGCATAATGAGTTCCATGTATCCTAGTTGAAAAAGTATCACCCAGATCATGACCATGTTATCAGATGGGATCACATTGAGCTAGAACTGGATGCATCACTGGTATATATCCTAGTGTAGATCATTGTGAGACAAGAGAATGTCTTGCATGGGAAAAGCATTGGCCTAGTGTGGGTTTTATGGCAACATGGTCAGATTCAAGAACAGACTTTGAAACATGATAAGGAAATAAAAGATCAGGTCTAGAACACTTTTTGGCTAGCAAGAGTTTTCTACATTGTTAGGACGGAAAGACCAATGGTGGGGAGAATTGAGTGCCCCCATTTTAATGTACATAACCCCTTTTCACACGTTTCTTTTAATTGGTGTGTTTTTTATTAGGTTTTCATTAAATAGAGAGTTTCCATAAAATAGGGAGTTTCCATAAAATAGAGAGTTTCCATAAAATAGAGTGTTTCCATAAAATATATAGTTTCCATAATATAGAGAGTCTCTATAATGTTGTTTGTTTCCATAAAGTTGGGTTTTTTCAATAAGTGGGGTGTTTTCACAAAGTGGGTGTTTCCATAAAGTGGGTTGTTTCTATAGTGTGCGTGTTTTCATAAAGTGGGATTTTTCCATCAAATAAAAAATATTCCATAAAAAGGGCAATGTTGAAGGATGGGTGATTTTGGGGGTTTAATAAGGAGTATTGGGATAAAAAAAGGTCACATGACCCATACATGGTGGGCTCAAACTGTGTGGTTAAATATAGATCATATTTTCTAGGAGCTTACTCAGTTTTTATCGTTATATTTCTTTTTGGATTCAAAACGCCCCTACATAGAGATTAATCTCCTTATAAGGTTTTAGATCCCTCCCCACATGAGTTGGAGCCAACCTAGATCCTTCCCTTTGTGATTTAGAGCCCGATTCATGAGGTACATCACCATTCTTTACTGATTTGTCACGTTTTCGTAGATCATCTTAGATCTAATTCAGTGATTTCCATTATTTCTCAGATATGAACCTATAGTGGGAATATCTATGTTTTTGGATGCCAAATAATTCAATTTTGAGTGGGGATATTTCTAGGATAATAGATCTAAGGCTTCTCTTGGAGAATCGACCCGCTTTCTTGTGTGTTCTTCATCTGTTGTCAATGTTTCACAAATACCTTCGAGGTAGGTGGCTTCAATCTCATATATGCTTTCTATAGTTGATTGGATTAGATTAAAATTGTTTTATTGATTGTGAAATTCATGTAAAAATATTCATTTGTGATGATTTATGGTTTTTTTGAAATTGTGTGATCTTGGTGAATAGTTGTGAAAAAGGGGATACTATTTAAAATGCTAATTTTAAATTATGAATTTTCTCGAATTGATAAATGGTTGATGAAGAAGGGGTTTTCAATAGAAATGTTTTTCAATAAAAATGGTGTTTTATTGAAATGGTTTGGAGTTTAAATGGTTTATCATTGAAATGGGTTAGACAGAAATAGTTTTCAATAAAAATATGTGTTTATTGAAAGGTTTATTTTGGCTTGATCATTTGGAATATGTGTTGGGTGTTCATATTTCATATATGGGGAATGGTTGAAATATTACCATGGAATCGGTGCAAAAGGTTTAATGGAACATGGTAATTTCATATACGAGGCTTGGTTAAAATATGACCTTATCCTCGGTGCCAAAGGATTAATGGCACATGGGAAACAATTACCTTATGACGACTTTGTAGATAGATGAAAAATCGCTCATGAGTATGGAACATTCATAACGTAGCATGCATGGTTAGTTTCATAGGTTTGAGGAATGGTTGGGTATGCTGATATTGGGATATTGGGAAATCATTGTATATATTTTTTAGTAATTTTTTTGGAAAAATATCTTTATGGGAAAATTGGTTTCAATTGAAGTTCTATGACTTTGGAAATGAATGTCTTTGCAAACATGTTTATATTTAGATATAAACTTTTTTTTAGAAATTATTTTATATAATATTTTTTATATAATTGTTTCTAACTCTTCTATCCTTGTGCTGTGAGTAAGAACATCATTGGGGAAAACCTACTGAGTTTAATACTCACCCATACTTTGGAACTTTGGTGCTTTTGCAGATTGTATCTTCCAGGAAACTGGAAAAGGTACTGTTTCACATGTGTTTAGCACTACCTCGTGATGTTTGGGTAGTTTGGTGATTTTGGAGCTTGGAGTTATTGGAGCATACAGTCTTGAGAGAGTATTGTGTAGCATTTCAGATGTGTACTTTGATACTAGGTTATTCATCTGTAGTGGCTTACTTTGATGTGGTTTTGAGATATATGAAGTGATCAAGTTGTCTTACGTTTGTTCATGAATCATATAGTGAATGTTGGTTATGGTTGTTAGGTTTATTAGTTTATTTCTTAATGTGTATATCTTCCCCCATTTGTATTTGAAACCCTTCAGCATTTATTTCCATCTTTTGGCTCCTTGGGGATGTCTCTTAAGGCATATTCATGACTGGTTGTACTCTCAAGCCAATGAGAATTGGCAGCTCATTACATAGAGAGTGCTTATAATTTAACTGATATAAAATAAGTCCTTGTATATTTTGTGTACTCATAAATTATAGCTTTAGTAAACTACATGTGACCCCAATTGTTTCAATCATCCAATAGTAGTGGTGCCTCAATGATCTGTAGCTGTCTTGGTCGGTCCCATTTAAGTTGTGACTGATCACCCTGCATGTGAAACATATTTGGAGATGGAAAGGGATGATCCTTTTAGTGAAAGTTGTGCTGAACTGAATAAGGAATCTATTACTAATGAAAATTCATGTTCATTCCATTGTGTTCCTATAGAATACATGAACATGCATCCTCAATTCATGGGATATCTCTTAATTCAACTATGAGACTCTAATGTGATAGAACTAGAGCCATAGGACAGTGATTTTAGCCATGTTTCACAAAAATATAATCTCCTGGTGGAGGTTCACAAATTTTATACCTCCACAAAAATTAATGATAACCGGTAAAATGTCAGTAATGATGAAAGGGTGATATACAAGAGCCCCCTTCATACTTTAGATAGTGGTAAAGGCTCATTAAAAGACATTATTACACATGGTAAGAAGAAACTGACTGAAAATGTGAGATTCATCTCTGCCCCCCCACCCCCAAGAAGCGAAGGTCAATGAAATAATACACAACCATGTTGAGGACTGTATCTAATAGATCCACCTCCATGGTGCCACAAAGGGTCTATTCTAATATCCTCAAAATTATCAACCAATGTAAATCTCAATCTGAATGGTAAACTATTGATGAGTATGGTCATTGGGATGATGTGTCTCATTATGATATGCAATTTTTCTTTTGTTTGATGTGGAAATTTTTTATCTTCCCTATTTAATTGCTTTGTTGAATCCTTATATATTCTTAATAAATGTTCAGAATATTTACTTCTGACTAGACATACATGTTGACCTCCATCGCATAGTTTACTAGTGCTGATGAGGATTACTTTAAGACCTACTACATAAGGATTATTTGAAATTAATCATTTTCTATGAAAAACATAATTGATAAACTATATATTTGACATTTTAGATTCTCTATAAAGGTTTATCTTCATATTCTTAAATTTTTTTAACTAAAAAGTTTAAATTTTACTCTAGTGATATTTTGAGAAAAATCATTATCGATGTAACAGATGTTATAGTTTTAGGTAATAAGCCTTTCAATAAGAAAAATTCAAGGCTAAGAGGTGGGACCCATTAAGGATATCTTTGAGGCATTTTGGAACCAAAATATTTCCATCATTTCAAAAATTTAATGATCACTGGTTTTTATAAATATAAGAATTTTTGTGTTCAAGAGATTAACATTTATTCAATAAAACATTGGTTTCTCCCATTTCTGGCCCACTACTATTTATAATATAAGGGTTCATAAATGGACATGATATAATTTTTCAATAATATCTTATAGTGGTTTTATAACCAAGACTGAATGTAATTTTTTTGGTTTTTAATTGTGTGTACAACATTTCAAAAAAAACATAAAATAATGCTAGTAAAATTATTCATCAAATAACTAATTTTATTATTAATATTAATATTTTCCTTTCGATCATTGAAATAATTTATGAAGTCTGATATAGTTTACAATTCAGAATTTAACTTAGATATTTGTCTTTCTGAATACTCATTAAACATTTTACTCTTATATTTATTTATTTCATATATTTATCATCATTATTATTAATCTCTAAATAATATTGATATACATAATAATAAATCATATAAATATTATCTTATACTTTACAAACATCCATCTTCAAACAATTTAGTTATTTAGTTAGATTTTTATTTTACTTTTAAAAACATTTTACATATCTTATCATATATTCATTTGAAGTAATATCATCTTTATCTTCTAATAAAGTTGACATTAAATCAACTATGTACTATGAAGAATTTTAATTTAATGGTAATTGAGATTTTGTATTAGGAGTGAATTTCCAAAACAAGAATAGTTCATTATTAGGAATATTTGGAATAGGATCTAATTATCTTATTGGTATCATTCTATTAGCCAATTTTTTTACAATGAGTTATATTTAAAAATATATGTATCATTAATACAATGGAAATAAATTTAATATTTTATATTCAATGATTTACCATTATTTTTCCACTTATTTAACATCATAAAATATTTTAAAATATGTACATATTTCATAGAGTGAAAGAAAATAGTTTATCCTGGCACTTTATTTTTGTATTTTTCTTTCATTGTCATTTAATGATCATACAATAAAATAGATTTCAGATAATCCTATTCATTCTCCTCATAAGATGAGTGATCTATCCTTACCTTTCTTCAAAATTAACATCATCTGATTGGTTTTTAGATGTCATCTACATTGCATTAGACATATTAGTCTAGGATTCCAAATTGGAAACCCTAGATCTAGTGGAACACAATATAATAACTTTTTTTTTCTCATCTTGTATATTAAACTAATTATCAAACTATATTAATATCTTAATGATATCACCAAGACTTAGTTTGATAATTTTTTTGTAACATATAGTCATCCATATATTTATATTTCCTTTATAAAATATCAATATCCATCTCAAAATTTTGTTAATATATTATTTCATTCTCTCAAAAATATTTAAATCTATTTAAAATGGTTATACATTAGTAAATCATTTGTTCTACTAATTCTCCAGGTAATAAATTATAAACCTGATAGTCAAAAATAAACACATAACATCAATTTTTATGAACTTTAGATGTTCTAATATAAGTTACTTGTAACATATTCCATATTCTATTAGTATTATTAGAAGATGATAATTCATTGTAGATATTCTGAGTCATTGAACAATGAAATTTATTATAAACATTAAATTTAAATTGATACAATAAATTTTCATCATGATTAAAATTAGATAGATATTTCTCATGAATTTTATAATTTTTATTCATTAAAAAAATGATCAACTTCCATGTTCATAACAAAATTCTCTATTCTATCAATCTATAAAATATTTCCTATGCCTCAATAATTGTTGGCCATTAATGAGTCGAATTTAGTAATGATTTGATATTTTTTCTAATCAGAAAAAAAGAGATCGGTTCTCTTATATATGATAGTTTAAAAAACTACTATCTTTTATGATTAAATAATCAAACACATTAATGTTCAATGCTCGGTATAGAAACAAATCATGAGATAAAAAGGTAATTTATTAGTCCAATGTGTATATGGATGGATGAAGAGAAGTGTTTTATACCATTTTTACGTACCATAAAAGAATATGTAACACACTAAATGATGGGGTCAATATCCTTCTAAGAAATAATGAATTTGTCCCCACTAATGTGTATTTTAATTGAATGATAAATATTCTGATCAAGTCCTGGAAAAAGAGAATAAATAATAATGTTTAAATACTTAAATAAGTGGAAATTATGTCTTGTAGAAATTAAATATTTTTTTGAAAATTCGAAACTACTATATAAAAAATATATTTTTAAAAGTCAAAAAATCATATTTATGATGATTCATGCAGTTCTAATTAATAATTGAAATCCCCTTAAAAGAAATCATTTTAGAAAACAAATTTAAATAATGGAAATGATTAAATTTATTTTTAAGAACTCATAGTTTGTAACCAAATTCAAGGTATCCCACTTCCTCAACTATAAAAAAATCAACTGAAAATCATCTTTTGATATCAGTTTATTAACCACGGATATGTTATTTTTCTATACCATAATCCCTTCATTACCCTAATCCATAAATATCTACCTTCCAAACCACATAATATCACAAACATGATGGATTAGACACACCTCTTTTCATTTATTCACTTGAATCACCAAATTATGATCCATACTATTATTCATTCTGAATGAATGACACCTTGAAATAAAAATTTAAAAAAATGTATAGTGAGGAATGACATTATGAATAGTGAAAATATTATTGAAGAAAATAAAATGAAATACATCTCCTGTATAACATGAGTTAGCTATTAAGACGTAGTCTTTTTATGGGGGCTTATAATATCTGATTAATATTATTACACATGGAATCATCCTATATAAAATAAATATGTATGATAATCATTAAAATGTTACAAATTATTAATGTATGGTTACTCATGATTTCTTGTACTCGTCACTCAGTGAATAATGATTGGTGATTTCATATATGAAGAGAATTATTCTCACTTGATCCCCTATTCTTGAGTGTGTGTATTTAATATTCAAAATATAGATATAAAATAAAACATTTATTATTAATAAAACTCCATAATAAGTAAAAAATTAATAATACTTAAAAAAATTAAAATTTATTATTATAAAAAATTAAAAATATCATTTTTATTTTATTTATCATTAAAATGTTGTGAAATTTTTTTAAAACAATGATTGTGATGTAAATGAATGAGTGTGAGTGTTCATTATTTTAAGATATTTGAGACTATAGTCGAATTATTTGGAATGGATTGTTGAATTATTATTGTTGGGCCCACAAACACTATCTAATAAAACCACCAGATTGTATATCCATCTAAACTTGTTTCACATAAAAATTTCTGAGAATGTGAAACCTTGATAGAACACCCTTATTGTTGAGTAAATTTACACCTATTCCACTACACTATAATGAAATGCCTCTGAATAAGTTAAAAACATGGCTATAAGGAGTAATTGTTGAATGAAAAAACTCAAAGGAACAAGAATAACAAAGGTTTATGTGGTTTATACAAACATCATAATACACAAGGAGAATATTACATCACTTCTAATCAAGGTAAAAATAGTAGGACTAAAATTTTAGTGTACATAATAAATGGACAAACCATCAAAAAAAATATTATGATCTATATAGGGAGTCTAGAAATTTCTATAATCCAAACTTCATAAGATGTATTCCACCAGAGATTATCATTATTAAATAACCCTATCATAATGACTGCCACCAGAACAACCATCCATGTTAATATATTTTTTATGCATCTAAATATCTATTATGAATATTTTAGCTCAATATTCTGCTTCGAGAATTATTTGTTACATATATAAAACTCATTTCATAAATATTTTGACCATAATCATCTAAATGTTTGGACCTGTAACTATCATGTATGTTATCTTCAACAAAAACATCATACTCTAGGACCTTATTGATTCTCTTTTTATTCTTAATAAATGTTATCCTAAACATGATATCTACAATTAATACCCACATGTATCCCTAATTGAAATTATCTTATAAGAATCACCACTCATTCCCTAATAAATTTCAATTGAAATCTATCGATTCTTATAATGTCCATTAAAATTTAATATGGTTCTCCACCACACAATTAAATTCAATAAAAACTCGGTATGGAGAACAATTGAATCAATATTTATCATGTAATCTCCTTTTTTAACATATTTATTGGATTTTCAATTCCCTCGATCATTTTGGGATCTGAAACTTCTTCATTTAATCACTTCTAGAAGAAGTGGTACATTAGTTGAACATACATCATTCGAGAGTGAGAAAAAATTTAATGGGTACATGTACACAATTTTTGAGTCAGATAATAATACTACAACTTCTTACCAGATTAGAAGGTCCTCCAACAAACCATTCAATCATTCCATCTCCTTCCCTAATTAAATCAACTCAATGTACTCTACTTCTGTTCTCAAGATTTAAACTACCAGTTAAAGCATCAACATTGAAACCACTATATTCTCATTGCATGGGAAAAAATTTCTATAAATTAAAATTATGTGTATGATCTTACCAAAATTTATTATTCCATTAAACAATGTAAAGGATTAATCATTGTGATGTAAATATCCCAGTAACCATAACAATTTAATTATAAAATATTCCACTTCAAAACCTCCCAATCCTATTGTATATGGTTTGACATCAGCCATCCTAAAACTCCCACATCATGTTAATTGATTTTATGAGCACATAAATTTTTATGCATCAATATTCTATTAAAATTTCACATCAAACAATCATTATTTACCCAATTGCAAAATCTATTCATGGTTCCTTCTTTGTGAATGTGATGTTGTGTCTATCTTAGGTTGTGGACATTAGTTTATTTATTCCAATGCTAAAGAAATACACCACCCAATGGATGTAATCATCATGAGTGATGAAAAATATTCCAAAACATAGGTATCTCACCATCAAAAAACTCATAACTCCATTTTGTTAGATAGGTATCAATCATATCGATGATTCTAGAAAACTCAAATTTTATCTCATTGATATTTCTTCCATCAGACCTGAAATAAAAATTTCATTGTTTTATAGAAGTATGATAAAGAAGACCATATAACAGAAAAAAATATCATCATAGTAATATTCAATATTTCTCTATATGAACTACTAATATTTCAAAATGTAACTGAAATTTATCTCCTCAGTGCATATGGAATCCCAATCATAGAACATTCTGAACAGAAACTCGAATAGTGGATCCACAATAACTTAACCGTTAATCCACATATACTAGAATATGTCTACTATAATCATAGATCTATGTTAGTATAAAAGGGATAATATTCCCTAATATTATAAAAAAAATAGAAATAATAAAATCTTGATAAATCAACATAAATTAGTGTACATGTGTCATGAAACATAGCAATCAATGGACACAACTCTTGTTGTAATTAAATAAACTATATAAAATGTGAGATAGTAAATGTTTTGAAAATAGATCATGTAAATATTTCTCTTAAACTAACCAAATAAACAAAATAAATACCACAAATTTGGTCTTGTGTGATAACATGGTCCCATCTCATATTCCCCATCCATGTAGACTAAATCAAGCATTGGTCACACGGTGCTTTCCATTTTCCTTTCATTTAGTCATGATGTACACAAAGCGTAACTACTAATGTCCAATTCTTGGTGTGATAATGAATTATTAAACAATCACTAATATTATCTAAAAAAATATTCATTGTGTTCAATATTTGAATACTAATTTCTGATAAAATAATGTAAATAATGATCAATAATCCTTACCAATTATAGGGTTTTGATTTTACAACCTAAAATGACCATATATTCCTCATCATATTCCATGCATCTCTTCCCATACGAGATCATGTAGACCTAATTGAATCCATGCAACGTATACATGGTATTCTGAATAGGGAATCATCACCAATCAGAGGGGGGTAACCCAAGGAATTGAAAACATAGTATCATAAGTTAGACTGAACAAATCCAATTTGTGCTCCTTTAATGAATTCCAAAATGAGAGTCATCAGTAATCCAAAACAAGAAAAGGGGGTTTCCCAATGTAATTCCAAATTAAGTGTCATATGTAGGCCCAAATAATAATTAGGTTTCACCAAGGAATTCTAAACTATTTGTTATAAGTAGGCCCAAATACATCCAATGGTGTTTTTCCCAAGGACTCTAATTAAGTTCAAATAAAAACCATGTTCATAGACAATATAAATATATCCATTCATTAATAATGAATTTATAGTTATCACATAACAAACATTTATCATGAATAATAGAGTGAACTTTGTGCATTCCATACTATTAATCCTGTCCAATTTATTCACTCCTAGGATCCTAGAGGGTAACCCCTTTAATTTGGAAATTAGATTACCATGGTAAACACACCCAACAGTCTCTATTATGGTCTAAAGAAAATATGCCCATGGACCATGGAGAGGTTCATTTTCATATTTGAATTACATGTGAAATTTATTCATAAATATACAGTATACACATAGTGCATCAGCATGATGGAATATTATATGTGGAAATAATGGTGTGAATTTTACTGGAAATTTTATTAGACAACAACCATTTACATGTAAATGTCTTCTAATACAACACCATCATTTGATACAAGCTAAACAAGTAGAAATAATAAAAGTGTAGAAATACTGGGAAAAGGGGTATAATCATTTATGATTGATAAAAAGTGAAACAAATGAATATTCTAAGGGAAAAAGCTCAAATATTTACACTTATATATCTAAATCCCCAAAAGGTTCTCTATTTTTAGAAGAAAAAACAGAAAAATTAACCATGATTTTATAATAATTGTTGTGGATATTACTCAATGTGATATAGTTCCAATGAGAGGGATTGAAATAACACAAAAACCAATTTATGAATGTGGGTAAAAATGATAAATTTCACCATTTTAGAAAGGCCTCAAAACCTCACTATTGGTATCTCTATGGTGTGGAGTACCACATGGTCCATGAAAAAAATCATGAGGAAGAACAACCTCAGTGTGGTCTTTATCCCTATGAAATACACCCAATGAAATGCCAAGGTCTTAGTGTTATTACATCTCCATTTATTCCTGTGGAATCAACCATCAAAAAAAAAGTGCATCGATACCATGGTATAGTCTATCATCATTTCTCTTCGTGAACCACCCTCATATATGTTGTTACCATGATGAAAAAATATATAGGGGTGCATCATGGTGAGGATATCCAGACCGTTTTTCACTATTGTACCCTCTGAGGACCACAACCTATATCATGGTATAGGGCTCACTGTGGTCCAACTAAATAGCCATACTAATGTCACCATGTCATAGGGGAAATCTTATTGAACATTTAAGTCCTTTGATTCTATTCACAACTCGTGAGCCTGCTCCTAAGGACCACACTCTAAATGATTCTAGAACTACTCCAACACCCCACAACCCACACTATCACAACAAACCCAGGAAGAAAATTCTAATGGAATAAAATAAATGGGTACCTAAATTTTACTCATTCAAGGGTTTTATATCATCCCCACCATGTAGCGGTTCATCATCAATAATATCATCCCAACATCACCAAGACTCATGAGGTAAAATTTCTAACTACTTCACCCTTGTATCATACTCCCACTAAAATTTATCCTTTTGTATATTCCCATGTTTCCACTAAATTCGAATAAAGGGATTTTATTTTTATGAATAGAGTTTCCAATATGATGAAATATTTAAAATATATGATCCTAAAATTCCATTTCATCCCCTATCTCAATATCACCAGTTTCAATCACATGACGTCTATAAGGTTATTATTGTCTCAATAGTGAAACATAGAATAAAACATCTATAGAACTGAAAATTATATAAAAGATCCAACTATTGTACCATGATAATGATAATATCCATTAACTAAAATGACCCCACATACTAGGGTACTAATTTCCCTGCTTTAAAATACAATGATGTCATAATCTTGGTGAATCCTAAAAAAATTCCTTGGTCGCCAACCTCAAACATGAGGGGACACTGTCATATTTCCACATAATATCTATTGTTATATATTAAATATTTCATTTGTTTTAGGAATAATTAAACATGTTTTAAGGTCTCTTGTATGAGAATTTTCTTAATCATATCAAATTCTATATATACAATACAAAATAAAGGAAAATTTGACTGTGAATCCTCAAAAAAATTCAATTACTGCAATGGTCATAGATACCTGATGCATCAAATAAACAATAAACCTCTTGCTATTTGTGATCATGGAAATAGTAATTCCGAACTATATCTATTGTTGAAATCCTTAGTGACACATGCATCATGCAGCCAAAACTACCAACTCTGACCTAACTCCCCACTTCTAGAGGAATTCATGAATCCCTAAAACTTATCAATATTATACCTATTTAGTAGATTCCAATTTTTTTCACATTTCCATTTATCACATATCTATTCACATTGAAACCCTTAGTATCGGTCCTCAGATTAATAATAACATGGTTTCATTCCTCTAAATGTATTTCCTATTGTTTTCCCAAAGGACTGAATCCTCATATACCATATCACCTACTAAATCTATTTCTACCATTAAAACATTTTTATTCCACCCAACCATAATCTAATATCTTTATATGTTCAGGTATAGATAATACTATCTTACCCCAACACCCATAAAATGATAGTTTCCCTTAGGTACCTTCAATTATCATCATGAAGCTTGAATACATGTAGAAAATAAAATAACAAAAGTAAAACCACCTCTAGGTTTGGTTTTATAAAAGAAATGGTTTTATGTTTACTAAATTATACCCCAATTGACTTCCACATGTTCAACATTTCCTTAGGATACTATTCAACATATGAATTCATTTTTACTAATCCATGAGTACAGTTCTTCCAGAAATCACCCATCATCCAATCATTGGAACCCTCGAGCTCCATTCATGTTACTTTAACAATTTCTAAAATTGAGAATTACTTAAGAAAATATAATAATGTGGTTCCACAAGAAACTACATTCCAAAACAATTTTCAAGTTGTTCATGTGCATCCATTCAAGAAAGATTTAACTCATGGTCCAGGACCTTGCTCAATATTACAAGACCTCCATGAATTCTCATAATATAGACCCTAAATATATAATATATTCACTCACACTCATGATTAGGTTCATTTTTGGAGCACTCTTGATTCATTTTTCCTCATACTAAGACTATTCGTGTTTTATAAAACCCAAGAATTACCACAATATCTCCATAAGACCTCATGATCAGTTCATTTTGACATATAGACATCTTACCTATAATACCCCAAGATATTAAAGTATTTTAATTTTACAAAAAAATTATTATTTCTAGATATTTTTATATGAAAAACCATGATATGATTATGCCACACAGAACACTGAGTTAACTTTTATTACATCCAATACCGAGTTATATAGCCTTTTAATGGAGCACCTATTTTAAAACTAAATTATTAAACATTTATAAATTTTATTTGTTATAATTAATTTTAGTTTGAAATTAATAATTACAAAATTATCTTAAGGTGATTTTTCTTTATTTTTCAAAGAAGTTGTATTTTTTGATTAATAGTTGAAATCAATGAATTTTAGTCAATAACTACCTTTTCATTTAAGAAATTTTTAGTGTGGGATTATATTTTAAAATATTTTTTATGTTAAAATAGATCAATTATATATCCATTAATCCAATTTAATTCATTGGAATCATTTTTTTAATGAATTTACATATGAAAACGTATTGAAAATTTGCTTATTTTTACTACAAAATCCTGCAATATTTCTACATCTATAGGTTTAGCATTAAATATAATGTTATCAATTATATGAATTGAATTTGTTAATATGTAAATACACGAATATAATAATTTTACTATTTATATTATAATAACATCAAATTATTTTTTTACCAAAAATATTAGTGAAATTAATTAAAATTAATTACAGTGATAAATGAAAATTTATGCATAACAATGGACTATACCACAAAATTAAGGGCCAAAATTAATAATAAACCTATCCAATTGCCATTGGATTCCCATATTTTGACCATATCCACTATTGGTTAACACTTTATGTGTTATTGGAAAACCTGTTCGGAAATGTGACTCATAAAATAAGTTAAGGAAAAAGAAAAAAATTAACCATTCTTAAAGATTTAGAATATGGAAGAAAATAAATAGTTTTAGTTATAAAATTATATTTAAAGTTAAATTATTTTTTTATCATGTTATTTTAAATTTATTTTTTAGAAATTGTATAATACATTAAACACTTATAAAAAACTATCACATGTATTATTAATGTATTAATTAAAGAAAATGTTTGACTCTACAAAGTAAATGAAAAGTAAATTTCATGAATTATTGACTTACATTATTTTTTAGATAAATATATAAGTTTAAATAGAGTTAAAATTAATATATTGTAATTCAATAGATTATTTTGAAATTTTGAAATTAAAATTAAATAAATAATGTCATAATTGAAAATATTTTGTTTTATAATAAATGAAATTTTATACTATAATATAAAAATAATAAAAATAATATATTGTACAAAGTGATTTATTTAAGTATTAATTAATAAAAATATGTTCCATTTATTTACCAATTGATATTTTATAATTAAAAAATTTACCCATAGAAAGTAAAAACATTGTTTTCATGGTCCATGCTAAGGTCGTGTTTTTGCATGTTACATCCGTTTATTTTGAAATTAATTTACAAAACATGTGTGATTTTAATTTTAGAAATTTTATATAATATTTATAATTAATAGTTTCAATATTTTCAAATAAATATGTCATTAATTTATCCTAGTTTTAAAATTATGTAGTTTTGAAAACTAGTTACGTAAATGAAAACCCCAAATGAAAAATAAAAGGAAACATAATGAATAAGGAACAAAATTATAAAAATGCACATATTATTGGGTGGTAGAGAATATAAATTACCTTAAATTTAATTTAGTGCATTATTTATCAATTTTTCAAAGAAAATCAGGTAAGGTAGACCTCCACGCAGGGTATACCTTTTGGTATTTACCAAAATTCCACTGACACTCCATTATAAAAAGAATTCACTCCTCCCATTCCTAAAACCTCTATAGACACATTAGATCATCGAAAATATTGCCATGTGAAATACCAATACCCTCCCATAAAAATTTAATCCCCAAATTCGGTCAAAATAAATCCAAGGAATACTTATTGTTTAATCCAAAATACGTTACCAGAAAAAGAGGTAGAATTTTTCAACGATCACTTTTGTTTTATTCTTTCTCGAAAAACACAATTATTATTTCATACATGATTATATAATAACATAAAAATTAAATAAATACTTAAATATTTTTATGTTAAGGTTTATACCTACAAAAACACACAATTCCATCAAATGGGTAATGAACTTACCTTTTGTGTACGACGAACTACCACCTCACAAAACAATGTCATTCATTTTTTCTTTAACATCATTCATGGTTGAAAATTATGATGAATTTTTTTTTACATATTATATATGATATTAATTATCATTTTTATCTATTTTTTTGTTTATATAACTCATACCTTTATGCATTCCATTTGGTGTGAATATGATTACATCATTTTTGGATGTGTGGAAAACCATCTCTATAATGGGATGTGATACGTTCACACAATACATGGAATGTATTAAAGATAGTTTTAATTCAATATATGTGGCATAAATAACAAATATATTATATTTATTACATAATTATATTTCTTTATATATAATACCATTATTTTATTTCTTGTTTCACACACTAAAAATTTTATAACATCATTGTTGGTTGTGTGAACTACCGCCTTCTCAACATAATGTGATTCCTTTTACATCAGAATAATTCAATATAAAAGTTTATATAATTAAATAATATGGTACTTATGATATAATTATCACTACTAAATTAAAAATTTTACTTTCCTTCTTTTCATAATGATCGTTGAGAAATTAGAATGTTACTCATGCGTACGTATGGCATACCGTCTCTGTGATTGTAACGTTTGTTCGTTTTTCATAACCATTGTTCATGATTGTTTTTAAAATTATAAGTTATGTATGAATATGATAATTATTTCATGATTATTATTCTGATGATGTTTATATAATGAAATATTTGACCATAGTAGACTTACCAAAGTCTTTTTTAACACAGGATCCAAATTTGGTCAAAACACCTGATGTAAAATTAATTGTTTAGGTAGTTGTATAAATGTTTGAAATGAGTAAATTAAAATTAATAATAAACATTAATACGGTTATAATGAATGTAAATAATGAACATATTTTTATTATTCTAGAATATAAACACACATGTGACATGTCCGACTCAAAGTAATTGATTTTCATCCCACTTTTAACATATATAAGATAAATTACATATTAACCACTCACATATTTTTTGTGGTGTATATACTACCCATTTATATATATTATATCATGACTTCATTTATATTAATGGTATTGTAAACTTTAATTTAATGTTATTTCATCCTGGTACTTGTGATTCAAATGTTTTAAAGTGGTATGGGGAACTTTGGAATGTTTAATGATTTTTCCTTCAGAAAAATGTTTAAATTATATTTTAATGGTATTTTCCTTCATAAAAAACAAAAAAACCCTTATTGTTACTTATCCTTCACTACGAATAATTTTTTACTGATACCATCCTTATTGGATCTATGGATGTCTTCTAATTATTTTTATCTAGGATAGTATTGATATTCAATTCCTAGAATCATTTTTCATGGTCATTAACTTCCCCTTGAATTATTCAATTTCCAGTTCCCATTGAACATTAATTCCACTAAAGATGAAACATATTAATCAGGAATATTATTCTATCCTAACCCATATTACATTTTTTTATCATTCATACTTTGATTGTTATATGATATATTTGGGAAATATTGATAAATATAAAACCTTTACTATATAGGGAAATCTTATAAGGAACATTTTTCATGATTTAAATAGCTTATTAAATATCTTAGGAATTCATAGGATTTATTATGTTATAGATGGGTCCCACTATACCTACTTGATGTATTGGTATAAATCATGAGACAAAATAGATATTTTTTTTGGATGAGGACTTACCCATTTATTAGCTTCTTGGCCTGAAGCCTCAAAAGTAATAGATTATCTGTATGAATCCTCAATAGTATTATATTCGAGCCATCAATACTTAATAGTACTAGATTCTTTGCATGAGGACTCGATTTTTTGAATTATATATTCATATTTATGTATTACATAATAATAAATTCAATTATTATTATTCCATGTGATTATTTTATTATTAGAATATTGATGGTTATGTTTCATTCCCATATAATTGATTAAATATCATGTTTTAGAGTAATATATCCTGTGATATTGATTATGGATTATCTAGTTTTATAAATGGAATGTGTGTTCAGTTATTTACCAATCAGTATTGTTTCTTATTATTTATTTATGAATACCTCCACTGTACACTTACCCTTAATGAGAATTTCACCTCACCCTTATTTTGTTCACTTTTCCCCATGATATGAAGATGAATTCTTGGAATGAGTTTCTAAGATTAAATTTTATTTTATTTTCTATATATTACGATTAACTTTTTTCTCTATATAAAATTGGTATAATTTATATAGTCTCATTTTTGAAAATTTCTATACTATTTGGCCAATCGGGGTTTAATTCTATGTAATCATGCCAATATAATAAAGTAATGCATGGACACCATGTTTCTAATGTCCGAGAATTATGGTTTCAATCAAAGGATGGTTGGCAGCAACATTAGATTCTAGATATACAAAACACATTTTAGTGAATATGACTCTAACATAGATTTTGAGGAAAAATAAAGAAGAATATCTCAAAGAAACATTGTATATGATTATGTGGTTAGATACACATATGCTTTTCGATTTATGTTATGTATTTTTATAGTTTTGGGATTATAAATTATATATCAAAATTGTATGATATAACATATTTTATGTCCTCATTTAGAAATGGAACATAGGAGAAGGAATTTGAGCCTCATTGATGCATGTGATCCAAAGAGTATGAATAGTCATATATTTTATCATCTTAAGCCAATATTTCGAAGGTAATTGTTTTTAATTAAATTGTTATAATATGTGGACATATATTCATGTAGTAAATAGATAGAGAAATAATTTTCAAATTATTATGGCTCTATAGGAAAGATTGGGAACTATAAGAAACTTGGGAAATGATAGATAATGTAAATAAGGGTAAGAATGTATTTTCCCCAAATGTAATAATTCTGGAAAAAATCTCCCTATCACATTCATATAAGTAATGGTAGTATTATATTAGTGTGATGATAAATACCATAATTATTTTTTTATTTCTTGTATATGAAAATTATTTAATATGAACAATGCTTCAACTGAAATGATATAGGAAATCACAAATAAGTCACTCATGTTTCAAATAAATATACCCCTATAGAGGAAAATTGATCATGATCTTGATTTTTATACTACAATAGATGATGAGTAATGATTAATGTGCTTGTTTTGTGATTCATTATTTACATAATTTTACAATTTTATAATTATGGTATTGGTCGTGAAAATTATAAAATATATAAATTTTGTATTGTAGTACTTTTCTATCAAGGATTAAAAAAGTAGTGTTGATTGGTATAAATAACCAAGAAATGTGATTCAGTATAAAGATAAACTTTTTGAAAAAAATGGTTGAGAGAAAATTCCTTAATATGTACCTAATGATGAGTTAATGATATTTAGATAAAGAGACAATTAATATTGATAATTTAAATTTGGCACTACTAACTACCATTGAAATTATTCTATAGTGTTGGATTAAAATATTTTTAAAAGTTTAACCATTTAAAAAATGTTTTCTGTTCATCTATAGACATGGCTTTAGAGGTTAATTTATTACTTCACTATATGATTCATCATGTTCTTGGGGAAGAAGTAGAAATATGTCAAGTAATAATCATGGAGAAATGTTTTGTTTATAAAAAACAGATATTTAGTTTTATTCTTTGAGAGCATAATAATTTATAAACTCTAGTAATAAGGTTAATGAAATAAAAATGTTATCCTATTATTATCACTTTTTTATATCAATGATCAATTTCATAACATTGGTTTATCACTATGTGGTCACCAACATTCAGCTGAACAATTATTCTATGAATCTCCAAAAAAAATTATAGATTAATATTTCTTCTATATCTATGTTTTCACTAACATTATTCAATTAGAACTCCAAGGATTTGATGGAAATATCATTTTACATTCCCGCATATTAAGATTATGTGTTATTAACCCTATTTATGATGTGGGTTTTTGAGATATCAAACCCAAAATCACTTAGATCAAATTGAAATTTTTAGGATTCAATTTAATTAAGGTGGAGAGATGTGACACCACAAAAAAATATTATGTTTTATTTTAATAATAAAATTAATTTGGTTTCTAGATATCATTATATGGAACACCATGTTAGGATTACCCTGTAAACAACATGGAATTTTTTTATGTTATATGAAAAACTGATAATTACCACATTTTAATGATGTACCTATTTTTAAACTAAATTTTGAAACTTTTAGAAATTTTATTTTTCAGTATAAAATTCATTTTTGAATTCATAATTTAAAAATTATCATATGGAGAATTTTTTTTATTTTTCTGAGAAGTTCCATTTTTGGTTAAGTAGTGAAAAATAATACATTTTAATAAAAAACTACCATTTTGTTTAAATAATTATTAATTTTAAATTATGTTATAATTTTTTTGTAAATTAAAAATAGATCAATTATAAATATATTAATCTAATTTATATCATTCAAATCAATTATATTGAATTTAATAAAAAAACTTATTGAACATTGGATCATTTTTCATTAAACACCTACTTTCTCACCATGTTTGTGGGTTTAGCTTTAAACATATTTTTTCCACTTATATGAATTGAATTTTGAAAAATGAACAAAAATAGTTTTAATAGGTATAATACTTAATGTTTAATAAGATCAACATAGTTTTTGAAAAAAAACTTTAGTTAAGTAAATAAAAATTAATAACATTGATTAAGGTAAAATTAAATTTAATAAGGGACTACACCTTAATCGTAAGGGAAAACATTACATAGAAACATTCCTAAAGGACATTGGATGACCATATTTCAAATATAGTCACTATTGTTTCTAATTTTATGAGATACTCAGATACATTTTTGAATTTTCAATGGATTTAAAAACAACTGAGAATAGGGGTAGGGTTGAATTAGTTGTTCACATTTTATGACTTTAGATAATTTTATAAACCTAACCACTTAAAACAATTAATATTAATTTCCTTATAATATTTTATTAAATATTAATGAATGAAAAATAAGTAAATAAGTAAATAAAATATGATTTACATGGTTCTTCTTTCGTGTGATAACCTATAACCTTATGGTAGCCACTCTCGTGGGTATATAGAAATTGGCTATTAAAAAGAAGTGAATAGAACTTATTCCAAATCTTATTAGAAAAATTCTATCTTTTGATATGAATGATTATATTGACTCTTGTAAATTTTAAAATTTTCTTACAAAATAATTGATCCCAGAAAAAGCAATGTCTTTGTTCAATTTGATCAACAAAAGTTCGTAGATCTGATTCCCCTGAGTACGATGGATTTCAGTCCGTTGAGAACAGTCTAATTAAAATAGTTTGATAAAATTAATATAATCTTCCCTTACTCATGATACACTTCTCAAACTCTCTTAAAGAAATCAATCCAATATTCATCCACCTGATCAACTAAATATGATCTTATTAATACCATTTTTCATAGTCTAGTTAACATAACAACATATGATTGATCAACTAATAAAATCTCTATCCAAAAGGAAATTTTCCGATATTCCTCAGCAATTTTTATACTCCACACTCATGAAAATGCTGAAAATTTTGAATGATGTGTTCTTCTATTTAAATGAGACTTTGAAATGAATACATGGGAAACAGAGAATGTTTTTATATTTGCTCATATTTCAAATAACAGAAAACCACTCACATTTAAACATCATATTTAAAAAACTCAATCCTTATAATGATTTCTCTATGATCAAATTTCATTGAAAATAATACCTTTTTTCAATCCGATGTAACATCTTGAGTTTCTATCGATTTTGACTACATAATCTTTGTTATGAAGGATCATTCTGAGATCACCATGATCTAACTTTCTTCCACTATTAACAGAGTTATAATTTTTTTATCTAATTATGATATATCTATACTCATCTCAATATGATGAACTGGAAGATATTCAGATTTCTCTACTCATTTCGATTTGAATATAATTCCTTCTCTTTAGGATTGATTATATTTCTCTTCTCACTATGATCTGACTATCTTTATCTCATTATTAAGAACTAATTCAGCTTTATCTTCCTCTTCTCATTATGATCTGACAATCTTTCTCTGCTCATTAAGATATGACTATCTTCAGGTCATTAGGATCTGATTATCCTATTCATAGTTATCATGAATGATATTGCTTCTCAGAGTCAGTCTAATGGAGTCCTCATAATGATATAATTCTTATTATGATGTAATTTTCATTATGATGTTCGATATCCAATGACGACTCCACTCGAAAACTGTGATATTATTAAATATTAATAATTTATGTATATTCTGAATTATAACAAAATTTTGTAATTGGAATTCCATGATTTGATATTCTATATCCAGGTTTTTAGAACCTATACGATAATTACGAATAATCAATTTATCCAATGTATTTTATCATAATATTTTTCGGGATTTTTGATAACATCATGACCTGAAAAGAATCATATGACTATGGTTTGAATGTATGAAAATTTTCTAACACCCAACATTATTATACTCATGAAACTTGTCAAAAAAACTAGTTTCATTATCATGAGCTCTTAATTTTTTAACTAACACCTAGTCTGATAAAACATTGACTCTATGCTAACTGATCTGAGACCGATAATACGTCTGATCAAGAAAGTCATCATTTTGTCTTCTTATACATCCTTTATTTCTAAATTCATAAACCTGAGTTTTAAACCAATATGAGGAAAAAAATTCTAAATATTAAATCATTCTACCCCATTGTTTTTGGATCCATCAACTTCAATATATCTTAATAAAATTCATTTTGATGGATTGGGGACAACTCTGAATAAGAAAAACATTCTTTTACAAAACATTTAATTTTCAAAAAATAAAAAACAATGTTTAAACAAATTATCACAAAGGTTCATCAATCCCCCCACATTTTAATTTTTTTCAAACAATATTAAAAACATTTTAAACTCTAAAAAAATTTAACAACTCATCTTTCGTAAACAAATCATGTTTCTTAACATTTACCAAAACATATCCTTTCTCAAAATAGATTTTATTGACACCACAATACTGGATAATGTAATGTTTATAAATATATTTCAACCCTCGGTTATAAGAAATTTGTGTAGACATGGTAAAATAAGCATTCCTAATTTCCTTACATATTTTATTATTTCACTTTTATTATTCTCAACCCAATTTTATTATAATATTATATTTAGATTCCTAGAATATTTATTAGTAAAAACATATTACAAAGTAAAAAAAGAAGTTACTTTCTCCCCCAATTTGTAAACATAATCCAATGCATGGTTGGATGCCTCCTTTTGAGATTTTTTTAGTAATTGTAGGATGATAAACCTGATGTTGTAGCCTCAACTCAAACAATATATTTTTTGCATTAAATTTTTGATGATATAATATATTTTTTACTTAGTTCAGATATATTCCCACAAAACATCTCTAGTTGCAACATTCTCTTTTATAAAGTGAAAAGTTATATCATTGTGTTTTGATCTTGAATGTTGGGTATGATTTTTAGAAAGGTAGATTTCACTCTGATTATCAAAATGTATCTTCAATGGTTTTGAAATGGTTACATTCAAGTCATCCAGAAAAACATTCATCCACAACATCTATGTACTATAATTAGTAGTTAGAACATATTATGATTCTATAGTGTTCAATGTTACAATTTTTTTTCTTACTTTTCCAATATACAAAACATTCAACAAAGAAAAATGGTCCACAATATGTTTATTTTCTATTGTTACATTATCTAACCTAATCTTCATCAAATAAAAACCTAAAACATCATAAAATTATTTCTATTATATAACAACCCATCTGATGTTATTATTTTAACATATCAAATAATTATCTTTTATGCCAACAGATTTGATTATTACATGTCACTTTAATACCTGGTATAGAAAGTCATAGCATGTACAATATCAATCCTTGAGAATTTTAGGTAAAATATACATCCTATCAACATTAAAAAATAATTCTGATTAACACTTTCTATAGACACAAATTTACTCAACATTATGCTCACAATTATATGAGTGGAATCATTTTTGGATTTTGTTATCCCAAAATTCTTTAACAATTACCAAGAATACTTTTCTTGAGATAATAAATTGTACTTTAATTTTTTTTATCATTTATGACAAGGATGAATGATAATTCACCCAACATTTACATTTCAAAAAAAATTAATTCCATTAGAAAATTCATTACAATAATTTCCTTCCTCAATAGAAAATAATATATCAACGAAATAAAAAAATTACAATTAGAGTTATAGTGTCAAAATTATTCACATATATGTTTCAATGAAAATTTTATTTAAACAAATTTTCCTTGTCAAAAATATATTATGTTATAAATATCGAGCATGTTGGGATTATTTCAAACCATTAAAGGCTTTCCACAATATACAAAACATTTTTTCGTAATTATCATGTTGAAAATAACATGGTTGTACGATGAAAACTTCTTCCTCATTCTCACCGTTTAATAATGTTTACTCTACATCCATCTTATAATCATTGTTATTTTGATGTAAATCCACTAATATAAACTTTATAATAGTTTATAATCTTGAAATGGGGTAAAATTTCATTAAAATCCACACCTTCTTTAAATACATATCCTTTACAATCAACTGTATTTATTTATTGACTCATATATATTCTCATTCAATTTGTTTCTATAAACCCACTTAGTTTTTATAACTTATTCATTTTTTGGATGTGGAATAAGTTCCCATGTTTCATTTTTGAAAATATGATCCAACTCATCAATCATATAATCACCCATTATTTTTATCAAAAATCTTCTAAAACTGATTGCTATTTAACTTTTCATATTGGTGAAGTTTCATTTTCTAATCATAGATTCCATCTCGTCTAAAATGATGCCTTCTAAATCCAATTATTATTTTCGGTCACAACATGTTTTTTAATGTATAAAATTTATATCTTATTTCTCAACTGTAGTTTCATCATTACAAAATTATTCAGAATACTGGTAAGGATGTTTTGACTCACTATCATTCAAAATAACAAATTTTTCCTCCTCGTCATTCTAAAAATTTTTTTTAATGAATTTTCATTTTCAATTAAAATCACATCATATTATTCCACCAACATTTGTAATAGTTTCCCCCCATTTTTAAAATTTTAAATTGGGTGAATAACCAATAAAATTTCCTTCTACATGTTTCTCATAAAACATTCAAAGATCCAAATTATTTATTTTAAGTAAATGATGAATTCCAAAAACAATTAAGCATTTCAATGAATGGGATTTATTATAACAAATTTCATAAGATTCCATGTCAGATTCCATTCTCAACAAAAATATATTTTAATATACACTATATTACAAACTGTTTCGATACAGTAAAATTTTGAACTGTTGTCTTCTAACATACTTCTTCCCATTAACACAAAATATTTTTCTTCTTTTTTGTTACTCCATTTTTTGTACTATAAAGTGAACTACACTGATGTATTATATAATAATTTTTTAGTTATGTTTCATAATATATTATTTTCAAATTGGTAGAATTAACTATTCTCAATATCTTTATATAAAACCCCATTTCTTTCTCAAAATAATTTTTTAAAAAACATGAACATTTATATAGAATCTAATTTATGATTTATAAACATTATTACTTTCATCCATGTTATATAATAAATAAAAGTGATAAAATATAAATATCATTTGGTTGATTAATTTATTATCAGCCCACAGAAATCATAATTAATAACTTCATGTGGTTATATAGACTAAATCTCAACTCCCTTTTAAATTTTCATAGTCATATTCCATTTAAGAAAGGTAACAAAAATATCATCACAAATGCTATATTATTCTAGAAAATAATGAACAACATAAACATCATAATTTTTTATGTTTTTATTCCCAAGGTGTCCAATTCTTTTCTGAAATAATTTTTTCATTTTAAACACTGAACTTTTCGGTGTTATAAAACTCTCTAATTTAAAAAATAATTACACTAGTTCAGTCTCAATTTTTTGATAAATTTTCATTCTTCTACAGATTTATAGATAAAAGAATATTTTCTGAATAAAAATTGTTTTCATTATAAAAAAAGTTGACTTACACTATGTTATGGTTTATCCCTTCGACAAATAAAAATCCTAATATTTAAACTTTTCCACTTCAATATTAGTTGTTCTGGTTTCCCTAATTTTTATGGAACTATCATTACCAAAGGAAACTTCTCCCCCATCATGAAATAAAATGTGTTTCAAGATTATAATATCCCAATTCATATGTGATGAGAGAACACTATAATGTGTCAATGGTATGTTTGTTTGAATTTCATTAAAAGGTGCCTCAATAACAAAAGCTCTTTCTAAAACTTTCTTCTTTCTAGCATGATTTTTTTCAACCATAAGAAATGTTTTCCTAAAGGAGAGTCATACATCATTATACATGATGACTAGCCTTATAAAATCTTCCACAATCATATTCCAAAAATTGAAATTGATTTTTTTGGAAGGTTTCCAACATCATGAGTTTTTTATTTTCTAACATCTTATAGGTTAATAAAGTTACTCATATTTATTCCACCATTTAATTAATTTTTTTAAACCTTCTTCTAGGAAGTGACCATTTATGATAATAATTATAATCTATATTCCCATAGATTATATAAAACTAGAAATAGCCATAAAATATTGATTTTATATTGAAAAATGAACTAAATCGATAGAATATTTGTTGAGGTTGACACCTTCTATCTGCTTTAACAATATTTGGATGTGGACCATCATTCTTCCTGAGTGAATTTTCTAATTTTATAGATGATATAGTTTTTTCACACCCTTTTCAACCCAAACATTCCCAATATTCATTCTAAAACATGAAGTGATATAAAAATTCGATAAAAATTTAGTTCTGGTGGGTGTGCATTTCACTTTATTCTTGATTTGATTTCTCTGCTAAACTTTAGAAGTCTCATATTTTACATTTGACTCATTTTTAACGTTTTTGTTTATTTTTCTTATGGTAATTTTGGAATCATAGTTTTTTTATTGACTCCTTTTAACTTCTTATTACTTAGATTACAGATTTTTACTAAGATCATCAACCAACTATCCCTATTTAGAAATTATATGTTTTAAAATTATGATATCATGAATGTATTATTCCTTACACATAATGAAATATTTTTTCCTATCATCCACTTAATTAAAATCATTATTAGTTACTATGAATTATTTATTGAGCATTTTGTTTTTTTAATACATTCAATAAATTTTGTTCAGGTCTGATACTCTTTATATGATTCTTCAGAACCTTGACCACTATCTGAGGAATATTTTTCTTCAGATTTTCCAATGAAGGTTCTGAATATTTTGGAACATTATCCTTTTGATGAATTGTACTCAGTTTAGTCATATTCAACATTCTTACATAGAATAAATATTTTTTCTACTATGAACTTTTATTATATTTTTAGGGTGACTTCTGTTCTTTAGAACTTTTGTTCTACTTAGTCCACTAAGGTTTTACATTAGGTTTTTCTTGATATTCTCCCACTTTATTCGTGGTCCAATTAAAAAAATAGTTTCTAATTCATACGCACTTAATAAATTTGAGATGATGTTTGAAACTATACTTTTATATTCCTCTTATATAGTTCATAGAGATAATATAAATTATTTTTTAACTCAAATAATCATCCTATTTACCTTTAGAGTCACAATGATCAATATCTTGACCATCATATATTTTCATTTTCCATATGGAATAAAAATACATTATATATTTCATATTTTTTGATCATTTGGGATTCAATTATTTCATAATAAAGAAGAAATATATGCAATACATCAAGAGAAAAATCATTTTTATCATCAAAATAATAAATTTTAGGATCAAACATGTTCAGAAAGATTACAATATGATTATTTACAATGGATGATTATTCTAAGATAGCACTAAATCCTATGAGGTTGCAAACAATTTCATTTAATCTAGTGAAGTATTCATCATTAGTTTCTTTATATATAATTATTATGTCTCCATACTTATAGAAATAGATTGGTAGTTTTTCTTCCACCACTTTTGTATTACCTTTAAAAATACATTCCATTTTTTCCTACATACTCTTTGATGTTTTGAGACCCATAAACTTCATATAATAATTTTTTAATAAGGATATATGTATTGAATTTCTAGAATTTCCATCAACATTGATATTTCTGTTATTAGAAAAATCATCGAGGAATCCTTGTCAACGGTTGAGAAATCTATTGTAGCAGCATCAATAACTTCTAAGACAAGAGATAGGATATAATTAATCATCCTATTTTTCATCCATAATAGTTTTTCCCTTAAATTTTTGAATTATTATACTATTTATAGAATTCGGATTATCCATGATAAGTATCCAATAGGTGAATATTAGGTTGCATACCAATTTTAGTTCCCATGGATCGAAAAGCAACTGATATGTGGGGTGGTTGAATTAGTTTTTAATTATTTATTTGTTTCAATAATTTAAGAAACATAACCTATGTAACATATTAAGATTCATTTCATGTTATCTTTTAATAAATACTCATGCATGAAAAATTAGGATATCAAGGAAAACATTTAATACTTACATGTTTCACACTCATTACAAGACGTTTCATCCTATACAGAGCCACTATTATGGGTCTATGAAAATTCAGTATTAAGAATATGTGAATAAACTGTTTTCCAACTCCCATTAGAAAATACTTATCTCCTAATATGAATTATTATTCTAACTCCTAACATTTTATAAAGTTTATTATAAAAAAGTTGTGCTAAAAATATAATAAAGACTTTGTTTAATTTTCTCCACAAAAAATTTTGGGTATGATGAGGCTGAGTCTGATGGACTTCAGTAAGTGGAATCAAGTCTATCTGACTAAATTTGATAAACTCAATATGATCCTACCTCTCTCAAACATCACATCTAAAACACAACTCAAAAACTAAGCTCTACATTCCTATATCTGATCAACTTAATAAGATATTTTCAATATGATGTCTCTCAATCAGGTTAAAAAACAATAGATTTCTGATCGAGTAATGCGATATTTTCTGAGAAGAAACTATTTGAAAATTTCCATAGAAATCTGAATTTTTTCAATTGTGAAAAGGATGGAAATTTTTTTTGAAGTTTTATTCAATTTATATAAGACTTCAAAAAGGAATGGTAGGAAACTGGAAAACATTACATATATGCTCAAATTTCAAAACATTGAAAATAACTCACATTTAAACTTCACAATTGACTACATGAAACCTTCTCAAGATTTCACTATGATCTGATTTATTTGAATAACATAAAATTTCTTTCATCCAATGTAACTTCCTCATCTTCAGTCCAATGTCACTTCCTTATCATTATATCAATGAGGCTTTCTTAGATCACTATGATCATTCATTCTTTCACTGTTGATTACAATCTGACTATTTTTAGATCATTATAATATGACTATCTTAGGATTATTATTATGCACTTCCATAGCTTCATCATTCTATTCTCATTATGATTTGACGATCTTTCTCGGTTCTTTATGATATGTCTATCATTCTCTTCTCGTTATGACCAGAAAATCACAGCTCAATCTAAGGTACTTCCTTAGATTCATCTATCTCAACTCACTATGATCTGACTATCTTTCTCTTCTCATTGTAGTCATATAATATTTAACCATTTATAAGACATATATTCCCTTCATAGTTAGCCTGATTGACCTACCATCTTAGATTTATTCTGATAGAATCATTTTAATAATTATTTTCACATTATAATATAATTATAATTACAATGTTTTTTATCCAATAACAACTCCACTCAACAAATTTGAAATTCAACAAACTTATTTAGCATTAGACATTTGGACTCCTAAAAAACATCTTTGTCCAGTATATCTAGATCTCATAATTTTTTCTCTGTTTCTGAAACCAATAACCTATTTAAAATTAAATAATTTCTCCAAAATCTATTGTCATGATAGTTTTTAGGATTTTTCAGAACTTCATGACCTCTAAAGCCTCGTCTTGCTACGGTTAGAATGTATGAAAATGTTCAAACTCTTGAAAATAATATCATAATTCAACCTATTAAACAAGATTTTCATTTTCATTTTCTAGATCATATGACATTCTAAACAACCCCAATTCTGATGAAACATCGATTCCATGACAATGGAACAGAGACGGATAGTGCATCTGATCACAAACATCATCATTCATACTTCTTTTATATCTGGTGATGCTCAGTCTGAAAAAATGAGTTTGGAAGTGTCCTTCTAGAAAATAAATTTCTTAAAGGTAAAACAATTTTCTCCATTTGTGTTTGGTTCAAGAAACTTCTAGCTTTCTTAATAAAACTCATTCGGTTGGATTGGGTATGATTCTAAAAATGAAAAACATTATTTTATAAAATGGTATGTTATCAACAAATAAAAAAATTATTAAAACATATTATCATAAAGGTTAAAAAAATTTCATGAAAGTATACATATAATAATTTAAGTATTGAAAAATATATAAAAGTAACCTTCCTTTCCATTAAAAATAATAAAGTTTCAGAGTATGGAAAAATCTATACAATTTTGGTTATAACAGTTTTTTCATAGGTAAATGATTTTTTTTATCATGGAAATTTGACTCTAATGTTTAGATATGATATTGTACATTACACTCTTAAAAAATTCTAATGAATGGATTATTTATTTAATAATTAAATGAATAAATTATTCCAAAAATATTAAAATTAATGTAAATTTAAAGAATTATTATTTTATGTTATTTTTTAGATGAATATATCATGTTATGAAGCTATGAAATTAGTATACTTCAATCCAATGATGTCTTAATATTTAAAGATTGAAATAAAATAAATAATTTCAATATTGAAATTAATTTATTTTATAATAAATAATATTTTATTTAATGTTATAAAATTATTATAAATATTATCTTCTACCATGTTATTTGTATGTGTTAATAAATATAAAATATGGTCAAATCATTGACCAATTTGTAACACCATAGTATTTTACAATTATTATCAATTTTCAATAAATTCAATTTTGTTTTTATAATTATTTGTATTCAATTCCATGATAAGCTAATTCTATACAAAACAAGATGTTTGCTTGCGTTATACATCAAGTCGAGTTTTACCGAACGACAAAATATTATTATTTAATATAATAAGATATAACCATGACATTAGGTTGGATTTTATTATTTTTATTGACTAACTTTACGAAAATATATGGTTGAATTAATTGGATATAAATAAATTACAAATTAATATAGAAACCAACTTAATATATAGTAAATGTGTTTATAAAGAACTATTATTATGCTCACAAAGTCATTTTATTATAATAAATAAAATTAAATAAAATTATTGAATGATGTTAATATAATATATATTCAATAAAATATTTCTTACATTCATCCAATAGATATAATATGTATAAGATAAGAACATACACAATTTTATGCATAAAATCCAAAAAAATTTTGAAGGTGTTTTTAACACCTTTTAATAGAGAACCTATTTTAAATCCAATTTTTGGAACCTTTTTTAAAAAAAATTAAACTTATTATATTATTTATTAATATAAAAAATTACTTTGGTTTATATTTTGGTATGTTTATAATAAGTTTTATGCTTTTATGAATAGTGATTAAATATTTCATGTTAATTGAAAATAGTTTTTTCATCTAAATAATTTATAATGTTAAATTATATATTTAAATAATTTTAATGTTTAATTACATCATTTTGTATAGTTTAATATAATTTATTCCATTTTAGTCAATTTAACATTGAATTATGAATATAAAAACATTTCTATCTTTTGAACATTTTCACTTTAAATATTTATTTTCTCATTTCTTCAATGGGATTAATTTTATATTAATAAGTAAAAAATTTTGTTTTGAATTTTTAAAAATAGATTCCATATTTGGAATCAGTGGGTAAAAAATATTTAAATAAGTTACTTTTAATTTTTTGGAATATTAATTATGATTTTAATATATTTTTTAATTAACACGGTTAAGGGTAAATTGAGTAATTAATGTAAGAATATAAAAGCATGTATTATAAAATTACACTGAAACTTTTCCTAAATTAAATATATTTGTTATTATCATCCAAAATCATCCTTGGATTGATTTTTTGTCCTCTTGGAGCTACATGTGTTCCTTTATGACTCTTATAGTATTTTATTCTAATGGAAGTCCAATATGACACGCTACTTTTTTTAATAATTATTATATTTTTAAATATTTTAATGAAGGTCATATCATAGACTATAAATAGTAATTTGAAAGGTGATATTTTAATATACATAATTTTAATTTATTTATAATTTCTTTTGAAGATATACGTAAATTAATGGAATGTATGTTGATGATGTAGTAATTATTTAATTAAGGACATATCAAATAATTGATATTGAAAATAAAAATATAAAAATAAATTGGCATAATTAATTTAATTTAATAATTTCGTAGATTCCCTACAAATATTATGGTTTTATTAATGTTTTTTCAATGTTATATTTTGTGTTGATATTTTTTCAAGGTCAAGAAATAAATAGTATCAAAAATTGCCATTAATGAAATTTTAAAAAAAAATTATTAAATTATATAAAATTCATAAAAGTATAAAAATTATCTGAATGATTGGGATAAAGTTTAAAATTATATTCTTGACTCATTTATTTTCCTTTTATCATTTTATTGTAACTATAGTAATCCATAAATAGGAATAAGACAAGTTGTCATGGTAAGAGTTAAAGGGTTTAACTAATGGTTAAAGGAAAACAATATGAGTAATAATGTTACCTAAAGATGTATAAAATTTATTTTTGATATTATTTCGACCGATACATATTATTTATTCTATATAAATCACTTTATATCCATTTTAAATATAGAATGAATTTATATTAATTTAATAGTTTTACATTTTCCAAAAGTTCCCACATTTAAATTATAAAAGGGTACCTCCTATCTCACTTCCTCATAATAAATTCATCCTTATATCATGACCAAAACCTACCCAAATAAGATCCAAAATTCCCTCCCCTCATCCTAGAATCCTTACTTTTGGATGAAAAAAATAAGGAATGCTTTTGGAGTAATCTAAAATGAGTTACCCAAAAAATATAATGTTCTTCAACGATCACTTTAATTTTATATATTTTCCAACTATTTCATTTATTATTAATATATGATAGTATAATAAAATCATTATCATAAATATAATGATATTTTTTGCAAAGGTTCTACCTAAACGTACACAAACTTCCATAAAATGTGTGACGAATCTAGCATTCGTGTGTGGCGAACTACCGCCTCGCGGAATGCTGTTGTTATTTTTTCATTTACCATATCTCATGGTTGGTAATTATGATGAAATAAATATTTTTATATTATATATATGATATCTATGTTGTATTCATAAATCCTGAGTTTTTATATAACACATACCTTCATGCTTTCTATTTTTTGTTAATACGATAACATCGTTTGTGGAAGTGTGGAGTACAGCCTCCTCAAAGAAATGTGATTCATTCAAACTATATATGGAAAGTATAAAGCATGGTTTTAATAAATATATGTTATATATTTAACATAGATATTTTTTTTAATTATAATAAAAATATATATCATTTACTTTTCATTCTTATAATATGGAAACAAATTAATGTAGTGTTCGGGCTTACGTACAACATACTATCTCCATAAACAGTGCATTTCATTTTAAAATCAACATATTTCATAGATTATTATAAATATATATATATAATGAATATATATGATATTTAATAAAATTACATTTTATATATGATTAAATCATTATTTATTTAATTAGAACAAAAAATAATAAGAAAAACATACTTGATAAACTAGGAAATTAAAAATCCAAAATAGTAAAAAGGATGAAATATTTTAAACAAATGGGAGAAAAAATAATATTATAGGATCATAATTTGATATCATAAATATAAATATTGTTCTGATAAAAATTAATAACATGCATTAAACCACTATACAAGAGGTTAAACCGTGTACAACATGAAAAGAAGTGTGAGGTAAGCAATTTTCATCTAACTTTTTAAATTAGTGAGACAACTATCATATTCAACACTTATATATTTTATGTGGTTTATCTACTACCTAGATTGATATATAATATCATGAATCTATTTATCTTCATGGTAATTAATTTTCCAATAGATAAATATATACTTTTATGGGGCATATGGTTTAAATATTTCAATGTTGTAATGCATTGTTTGATTTACAAATATTATATTAAATCAAATATTCAATATATGAGGAATGATTTGGACATGTAAGACATATGTTAAGGATTGGGTAATGAAATCATTTTGATTCATCAGTAGTATCATGTGATTAAATCAGTTGACAAAACCCTTTGAGTTTTTTTCCAAACTGAATAGATTGTTTTCTACACAGAGACATAAACCATCTTATGAAAGGTTTTGATGGTAGTGGTTCACATTCTAGATACATGACATCTAATACTTAAGCATTTATATAATTTTTTTTATTATTTACCCATTATATTTTTCAATTAAATATCAATGGATTAATTTAAATCTATTTTCATTGATTAAATGTCAATCATTTCAGATATTTTCCATACCATATTGATTATGCCATATCAAGTTTTTTAAATTCAATGCGTTAGCAATTATTTATATTTCCATATTGATTTATTTTCTTCAATTCGTTATAACTTTAACTTTATATACCCTTACTGAGCATTTGAGCTCACCTTTAATATGATTCCTTTCCCTAGATTATGACAAAGATTCCTTTTAATGTGTTTGAATAATTATTTTTGTTTCATTTTATTTTGAATCATGTTTTTATTCTATTTTAAACATGTATTATTGGTATCATGTATTTTATCAATTTTTCAAAAACATCTAAAATTTTATGTCTCATGGGATTTTAAGCTTGTATCTAGTCCAATTATATAATATAGTACATTTTCTATGAGTTTCTAGGGTTGGGGCATTATAGTTGGTATCAGAAAAATATAGAATAATCATTGGAAACTAAATTTAGAATACATATATTAGGAAACACAACTGTAAGATTGACATTGGTGATATGTATAAAATAAAATACTATAATTTTTGAATAATAGAAATTATTTGGGTATTAGTATCAATATATCCCTATCTGGATAATACATGTGGATATGGTTCTAGAAAAGATGTACCAAGGGGTCGAAACTCAGACAAGGTGTGTCGGTTCTATCTAGACATAAACAAATACAAGACAATGGTTCATACTACGCACATGGATTGACACTACCAGGGGATATAACTAGTATAATTTTCATTTTATTTACAATCCATTATAATTTATTAGAGTGTAATGATATTCCAAACGAAATAATACATATGTTTATGATATTATTAGCATATAAATTTTTTAATTTTTTATAAGTATTTCACTAGTTGTGGGATTATAAATTACGTTTAATATTGATAAGATCTAATCTAGTGTATTCGATTATTTATAAATTATAACTATAAAGATGAATGGTATCAATAATCATGTAAAATATATATATTTACTTGCTGAGGAATCCAATACAAAAAGTTTTAGAACTGAGAAAATTATGACCAAACTCATGTAGATTAATCAGAGTATGGAAAATAACCTCGCCCGAATGGAGTAACCGATTCCACAACAAGATTCTATTTTGTTGTATCGCATTATGTGACAGAGTCTCCCATAATTGTGTGGTAATATTGACCCAATGTAGGATGACCAGTGGATTATGTATTTGGAGAATATATTTACTACTTTCGGATTAGTAAAAAGGTGTAGGTTACCCTCGCAGTCTAATGTCTAAATGGATATGTGGATCAATGGTGATTGTTGATCCATAATACTATGGATAGAGAAGTTATAAAACTCATGGAATGGAGAAATTATATAGAGATATTCTTTGATAAATAATTTACCCACGATCCAGAATCTGATATGAAGATAATGTACTTTAGTTCAATAAAAAGGATAAAGAATCTTTTTTAGATTATGAATCTAACTTTACAAGATTATCAAAATATTCTATAGATATCATGAAGAACAATGAATGTAATATTGAAAATTTAATTGAAGGACTTAATCCATGTCTCCAACTAGATTTGGTATCTCATACCTTTTCATCATACAATGACATGGTTTTATGTGCTATCATTGTAGAGAAAGAATTCTCCAAGTCTCGTGGATCCAAAGGGAAGATAGTGAAGAAGATAAGGGAAGAGAAAAAAATAAATAAAGTGAAAAAGGGAAATATTGATTTTCCCATATGAGATAACATTGGAAAAAACCCTAGGAAATTCTTAAAAGGACTAGGAGTATGTAATAAGTATGTAGAGAAATGTCACAGGGAAAAAATGAAAGGGGAAGAAGGAAATCCCTTCCATTTAGTGTTACAACTACAAGGAGATGGGGAACTATGAAAACTAATTCTTCAAACATTAAGGAAATATACGTCATAAAAATATAGGGGATAAATATCAAGAATATGTTATTAAAAAAACTAATCTGAAATGATTATTCTCCTTCTTTATTTGGTATTACTAAATTTGTTTTAAAAATTATTTTATTGAGTATGGAATCATTAGAATAATTCAAAAAATTATATAGATTGTGTAGCTGCACTTTTTCATCAAGGATTTGAAATATTTTTTGGATTAGTATTGATATCCAAGAAATGTTATTAAGTAACAACACTAAATTTTTGGAAAAAACATGGTTGAGGAAAAATTAATCCTTGTTATGATACTTATTTTGAGATACTGATGTTTGATAAAGAGATAATTGATACAAATAAAGTAAATTTGATACTACTAATTATCTTGGATGTGATTCTAATGTTTCATATCATAATACATGGAATGGTCCAAAGGTCAACCATTTATTAAATGGTTTAAATTGAACTTTGGATGAGGTTTTAGATATTATTCCATTACTTCACTATTTAATGAAACATGTATTAATAAAATATTTTGAAATGCATCAAGACAGATGGATTTTATTGTTCTTATAGAAACATATCAAATATATATATATTTACATATTTCCTTAGAAGGTGAAATAATTTCTAAAATATATGATATGTGTCTTAATTTTTTCCCTATTATCCTAATTTTTGACAATATCAATGATGGTTATTCATACCCATGTTTAATGGTTTTGTTGTCATAAACTTTCTCATGAACCTTTTCTCTATAACTATCCATATAAACATGAAAGTTATATTTTTCTTCCACATCCATGGGTTCACTAATGTTCTCATATTATAAATACTATTTTTTGGTGACATTCACATTTAGTTTTCCATCTTATTAAGAAGATTTTTTATTAACCCTATTTGTGATGTGGGGGTTTCAATAATTGTTTATATTTAAATATAAAACCCTATAATACCACGATCAGGATTAAATTACAAGTATTAAATTTAATTAAGGTGGGGATATAGTAACACCCCAAGACATTATAATATATTCAATTCTGAATAAATTAATTTTTTATTTCTATCTTTCCTTATAAGTAACACCATGATAATCTTACACTACACACAATAATGAGTTGGCTTGTGTTGCATTCAAGGTCGTGTTTTACATAAAAAAAATATTATTATTTTATATAATAAGATACAAACTAGACCTTATGTTTTTTGTTATTAATAGTATTAACCAACTTGTGTATGTATATTTTTGAATTCACGGGTGACAAATTAATTATAAATGAATATAGGAACCAACTAAATATATAGGTAATATTTTTATAAAAAAAACTATTTTTATGCTCACAAAGTTATTTTATCCTAATAAATTAAATTAATTAAAACTAATTAATGATATTAGTGTAATTTATATTTTATAAGTTATTTTTTTGATTCATACAATAGTTTTAATATACATAATTTAAGAACAAACCCAATTTTTTACAAAAAAGCTTATATTTTTTAGAGAAAAGTTTTCCCAACTTTTAATGGCTAACATATTTTAAATCCAATTTTTTTCAAATTTTTATTTTTTCCCTAAATTATATTATCATTTTAAAGAGTAATATAAAAATTTACATTGTTTTAATTTTTTCAATTTTTCTTATATGATTCATGTTTTTTGAATAGTGATAAAATATTTCTTTTCAATTGAAAACTTCTTTTTCATCCGAATAATTTATATTGAAAAATTAATGTTGTAATTATTTTCAAAATATATTTAGATCAATTTTTTTATCATTTATCTAATTTATCCCATTTTAAATAGTTTCACATTGAATTTTGATATAAAAACATTTCAATCTTTTGAATATTTTCACATTAAAAACTCATTTTCTCATTTTTTTTTCAATGACATTAATTTTAAATTAATTACTAAAAATACTAGTTTTTGAATTTTTGAAAATTCATTTCAAATTTGGAAATAGTGATTATATATTATGTAAATATGTTCCTCTTATTATTTGGAAATATGAATTGTAACTATAATATTTTTTTAATTAACACATTTAAGGGTAAATCGGGTAATTAAGGGTAAAAATAATATTATTAGTATTGTAAAATTACAATAAAACTTTTAGTAATTTAATTGGATGATCTATTTATTAAAAAATCCATAAATGGGATGATTTTATAACCTCTTGCAGCCACTTAGATGATTGTAAGTCTTTAATCATATTTTGTTGTAAGGGAAGTAAAATATGCCACATTATTGTTATTAATAGGAATTACATATTTATAGAGTTATTAAGAAGATATTGTAAACTATAAATACTAATTTGAATTATAAAATTTTATTTTTAATTATAATAATTTATTATTTAAATTTTAGTGAAGAAAAGTTAAATTAATTGCATGCACAATGATGATGTAGTAATTATTTAATTAATTGACATATCAAATAAATGATATTAAAAATAATACCAAAAAAGTAATTGGAAATAATTTTTCACATCCGACTTTTTAAATTAATATTTATTAATTTTTGGCATCGCTTCTCGATCCATGGTCCAGGTTGGTACATGATTAAAATCATGGACATTTAATATTTTTACTTAGTTTCAGACTCCTGTGTAGTCACCACGTGGTTGGCGGTAGTCGCGCAACCGGACCTCGTGTCATGCAATTGCTCAATATTATTATTATTAAATTCATTTTCATAATTGTTATTATTATTATTTTTATTATCATTATTCTATATATTATTATTTCTATTATTATTGTGTTATTATTATTATTATTATTTGTCTTATTATCATCATTATTACTATTCTAGTATTATCATTATTATTTTTATTTTTATTATTACTAATATTATTAATATAATAAAATGAAAAAAAAATAAAAAAATAAAACTTTAGCTACTCAGGCGATGACCCCTCCCATCCCCTCCATGTTACCTTGTTCCCTATCGCCTCTCTCCATAGCATTGTACCTGTCTCGCCCCTACGCAATCCTGCCCCAATCCAACCAGCTGGCCAGCCTGACAACGCCTCTCGCCCTAGGTTCCAGTCCATCCCACCTTCAATTCCACCCAATCTATGGCCTCCTGTAGCTTCCCCGCACCCTACGCGAAGCACCCAAATTCCTTCCTCCCGGCCCCCTTTCCACATACCCGCAAGACAACTTACCCCCTTACTAGAGCCGGCCTCACCCTCCACCATTCATTTTCTCCCCCCTCAACAACCTGGTCAGCCTCCTGCTCACGCCCCGACTCTCACAGACCGCCACTCTGGCCTCCGTCCACCCACAGCTCACCGCTCTGGCCGCCAGCCCATTTTCACTGGCCAGCAGCACTTTCCAGCGACCCACTGGTTTGAACCCTCTCCCCTTTTATGTGCGGTCTTCCGAACACCCTACCCCACTGCTCTCCTTGTTCCAACAAGCAATGAAACTGAACACCTGCATGGCTCCTCTTCCTTACTCTTGTGTGTTCTCTCCCTTACTGATAGAGGCCTCCTCCGGTATATTTATGTATTCATTCATTCATTTATTTACCGTTCTGTCATTTCATCATTGGTGTTTTTATTTGTTTTTGTTGAAACCCTAACGTCATGGTTGTGCTATGTACATTTTTCATATAGCTTAGGTGTGCAGTTAATTCATAGGGAATTGTTGCCCCTCCTCCTGAAGTGTCATCGCGTCCATGCTCAGCTTTGCGGTAGGTGAATCCACATTTTTTTTCTGATTAAGCCCATTTAATTCTTGATCATTTTAATTAAATCTTTAATGTGATTTTTACCTTCACAATATACTTAGTTATTCTTCTATAGTCTTTCCAAGCTATTTGGTTCTGTCAAAAAATGTTTTGAATCATTCCCCTATGATTTTAATTTTATGTGTTTGTGCACATTGTGTTCTTTTGTCGTCAAAAGTTGTAATAGTTGTGTATAAAACATGACACGGACCTTTGCAACACTCTTCAATAGTTTGTCATGGTGTTTTCTTTTGGTTTGTTCAATTTTTTGGAGCTTTTTTTGGAATTTCTTATAAACTATTTGACTGGATTATAAAATTTATAATAAATTGGTCTAGTTGATTATAAAATTTTTGATGATTCGTTTTGTCTGTTTACATAATTTTTGATGAATTGTTTGGTATGTTTTACTGGTTACTTATTTTCTGGAAATAAGGGAATTCGAAGATATTATGCTCAATTGTAATTTAGTCTTGTCGTGATTATTTTGAAAATGTTGTATCTTGGAAAGTTTGTTAAAAATGTTTTAGAAAGGGGAATATGGATTTAATGGGGATTGTTTTGTGTTCTCTTGATTTTGGGAATTGTTGGATTTTATTTCAAGTCAAATTGAGTTCTTGTGGAAATGGTTTATAAATTTCTCATTGTTTGTTGTAGTTCCATTGGATGTGGGAATATCCATGGGTTTACTAGGTGTGCACATGGATGTTCCCTCAAATGAATATGGAACCTTTAAAATAATGATTTCTTAAAATATTAGTTTTCTAAATAGATTTTGTTTCCTAAATAAGGTTTGGTTCTTTATGTGGCATTTATGAAAGGTTTCAAATGTAGTCTCAAAGGGTGTGCTCGATCGACCTTTAGTGTGTCATTCAATGAATGTTATCGTCAAGGGGCCATTTGGCCATTTCACAAGATTTGACATTTTTCATTTAGATTTCGGTACGTTTTATAAAAAAAGAATTAATGACTTTGGTCTTAAAAGCCCATTTGGAACTTTCATCTTTAATGTAATGTTTGAGTTGACTCTTTTAAATGACGAAATTTTGATGGCGGTATGCCCATTTAACAACATTACTATATTAAGAAAAGGTTTCAAATGATTTTAATGTTTTTCATGTTATGATGTCCCTGTTGGCACTTTGTTAAAGTGAAACAACTAAATGTGTATAGGAGGAGCTCATATCTATTGTAACTCTTTTGGGTGAATGTATAGGAAGCATCTGTGTTTGGGGAAGGAAAGTGTGGTGATATGAGTCACGAGTGTGAGATCCATCCTACCTAAACAATATTATTATAACAACCATGGGTTCCTGGGCATATTTTATATGATCATGTGATGGTTGCTGATCAACACCAATTTGACGGGTTGGTACCCCTGGATTTGTTGTTAGGCCAAGAAGGCATTCCGACTGGATTGGTATGTTTAGGGAGGCTAGTTGATTATAGACATAAGATATTTTCCATACGTCTGTATGTGGTTCCAAAACCGAGTATGTCTAGGGGATATCTAGGGATGTTTAGGATCACCCATGGATATCCATTGATTTTCTACTTTACTTCCAGTTATACTTATTCTTTCAACTTCTACTATCACCTATTACATTGAGAACTTCCTTGTTTCCTTTTTTGGATTTTTTTTTTAAAATTAATTTGTTTTAGAAATGTCACGTGGTGTGTATTGGGTTTTTAAAATGGAAAAATGTTATTGTTTTATTAAAATAGAGAAAACCTACTTTTATAATTGTATTCCAAACTTCTGTTAATAGATTGTTTTTGGAAAAGAGATGTTGGATTCTGTGCTTTATTTTGGCATCCCTAATGAGAATATCTATACTCACGCCTATTATATCTTTTATATTGCAGGTTCCCTTTTCTTAGTTTCTCTTGGTTTGATTGCTCATTATTAGAGGATGTTCAGCCTTTGGTTAGGAGGTGACTTGGAAGGTCACGTGATGATATGTTTAGTTTTACCTTTGTTCTTCTGCTAGTTTTTTTTGTTCAATTCTTCTTTATCTATTTGTCTTTGTTCATGATTAAAACAATTCGCAACAATCAAATTTTGATGCCAGGCACTAGTTGAGAGCCTGTGGGGATCGAGAATGCCCTTCGGACCATGTCACAGAACGGCTTGGGTGACCGGTTTTGGGTCGACCCAGGTTGGTTCGTGACATAATTAATGTTATTGAGGAAATTTATATATTACCTTTTTATTTTAAAAAGGTATCAATAGTTTTTTTTAAAGTTAACTTCTGTATTGAATTTTTTAAAAACTCAATAAATGAATAGTCTCAAAATTGACATTTATGATATTTTAAAATACATAATATTTATTTAAATGAAATAAAATTCATAAAAATATAAAAATCATCCAAATTATTGGAAAATAATTTAAACTACGACCCATACCTATTTTATATATATTTTGGCATTTTATAGTATCTATAATAACCCTTAATGTGTTAAAAATACTAGTTGTCATGTTAAGAGTTAAAGGGTTTAACTAGGTGTTAAATCCAAAAGATAAAGGGAAATAATGTTACCTAAACAAGAATAAAAATTATTTGATGGTAGGATTTAAATTCATACACATTTTATCTTTGAAATAACTCACTTTGGAACCATTTTTAATAGAATATTAATTTTATGTTATATAATAGTTAGAGTTTTTGCAAAAGTACCCCTCAAATAAATTTTAAAAGGGAGTCAACTCTCTAACATTAAAACACTACATTGATCCCTATTAAATTAAAAAACCCACCCAAAATAAGTTTCTAACATACATTCCTTCTTCTTATAAGACTAATTTTGGCAGATAGCAATCCAAGGTTGACTTTTGGAATAAATGAAAATGAGTTTCCAAAATAAAATGCTACATTCTTCAACAATAACTATAATATTATTTTTATCCCCACTACATAATTTATGAGTATATAATTATAATATAATAACATCAGTATCAATAAAACACTAAAATTTTGTTACGGTAAGGTTTCTACCAGCACCTACAGAAGTTTCCATCAAATGGGGATCAAATTTACCATTCTTGTACGGGGAAGTACCACCTCATGGAATGATGTCATTCATTTTACCTTTACCACCATTAATGGTTTATATTTATGATATAAAAAAATTATATTCTATATATGATTTTTATGTTGTCTTAATTCTTCTTGAATTTATATATAACACATACCCTCTGGCTTTCCATTTTTATTAGATACTATAACATTGTTTGCGAAAGTGTGGACTACCGCCTCTTCAATTTGATGAGATTCATTAAGACTATACATGGAATGTATATCATATTTTTTAAATAAAAATATGTAACATATATGTAATATATAATATAATGGTATTGTAATATATACATATATCATTTAATTTTTATTATTTTAACATGGAAAAGAAATGAATGGTCCATTTCATTTCCTATATCCATATTTTATGGATTATTATATGTATATATATAAATATATATAATTAATATATGTGATATTTAAATTTTTTACAATTTGAATAAGTTGTAATAATGATCTATGTAATTGGAACAACAAAAAAAAGTCAAAACGTACTCGAGAAACTAGGCAATTAACACACGAAATAGTGAAAATGATGTAAGATTATTAAAAAACATGTGATAAAATAATATATTAATATCATATGTCTTATCATAAATATGAATAATGTAATTATAATAGATTAATAACATGATTTAAACTAGTATTCATGAGCCTAAAGAATGTAAAACTAGAAAATAAGTTCATGTTAATGGTTTTTCGTCACCCTTTTTACATATATGAGACAAATGTCATATTCACAACTTAAATTATTTTATGTGGTATATCTACTACCCCATTTGATATATCATATCATAAATCTATTTATCTTCATGGTATTCATTGTTTTAATTTATAATTATTTACATTTATCAGACTTATTATTCAAATATTTCCAAGCAGTATGGGACACTTTGATTTGTAAATATCATCATAAATTGATTACACAATATATGAGGAATTATTTGGACATGTAACATGCAGGTTGGGTCCAGTTAATGAAATTCAATTGATGAATCAATAGTCTAATAAGATGAAATCAGTTGGTGGCAAAACTGTAGAGTTTGTTTCCAATAAGAATTGATAGGTTCACACACCTATATATAAACCATCTCGTGAAAGGTCTTGCTGGTAGACTTTTCATGTTCCACTTACAGAAAGTCAAATTATTAAACATTAACATCATTTCTGTTATTAGTTATCCATGATATTTTTCATTAACATATCATAGGATGCATTTAATTCTAATTTCATTAGTTAAATAGAATGTGTTTGAGTTATTTTCCTTTCCTTATTTATTATTCCTTATCTATTTATTTTAATATAATGTGTTTTAAATTATTTACATTTACATGTCAATTTATTCCCATCAATTAATTATTGTATTTTCTTTTCAAAACATTACTATGAATTTGCGCAAAAAATTATTATGTTTCTATTTCCTAGTTTATGAATAATATTCTGTTGAATGATTTTCAAGGATTCTGTTTATTTCATTTTATTATGTATCATATTTTTATTCTCTTTCCCGATATATTATGGGTATCATGTATATAATCTAGTTTTACAAAACTACTAAAATGATTAGTCCCTTTAGATTTTACGTTTACATCTATTTTAGTGAAATAAAACAATTCCACAACAATGGGCTTCTGGGGTTGGGGTGTTACCAAATTGAAATGTTATAATTTAAATATTTACATATAGGTAGTAAAAACATTGTTAGCATGGTATGAGTTAAATAATAATTTTTTATGAATTAAAAGAACTTGGTTTAAAATTAATTTCCAACAAATTATATACTTTTAGTTTTTTTAATTACATATCATATTTATAATTCATTGGGTTTTTATTTTTTAATAAATTTCACCTTAATTTAGTATTCATGGTTAAATTTCCTAGGTAGGAAAACTAGTTACCTAAAAGAAAAAACCAAAATGAAAAATACCAGAAAACTTGAATACTATGTTACAAAATTAAAAAAATTCACACATTTTTGTGTGGTGGAGATTTTTATTGACCATAAATTCACATTAATCCATTATTTTTCAACTTTGTAATCATAAGAGGATGATAGACATCAAATAGTATATATCTTTTGGTATTTATAAGAATGTGACCCCCTCCCTTATAAAAAGTCATTCACTCTTCCCCTTACTCGTACCTCTCAAGAAAAATTTTATCATCAAAAATATTATAAAATAGTCTTGAAACACCCCTAAATTATACATAAAACCATCACGTTAGATGAAAATAAAACCACAGAATACTTCTGGTATAATCCTAATGGACTTTCCCGAAAAGAGGTAACATTATTCTTGGATCACATTTGTTTTATTTATTTCAAAAACCATTAAATATTTATTATTATATTCTTATATATTAAAATAATTATCCAAAATATTCTTATATTTTGTTATGGTATGGTTTTTACATATGCCTACCCACACTTCCATCATATGGGAAACTAACTTATTGTTCGTGTGTGGTGCACTATGAACTAGGGAAACAATGTTGTTAATTTTTTCATTACCACCATTAATGGTTGGGAAATATGATATAAAAATTTCTCATATAAGAAATATATTATATTTATTATGTCTATATTATTCTTGAATTTTTATATAGTACATACCTTAAACATTCCATCTCGTGTAAATATAATAACTTCATCTATGGATGTTTGGACTACTGCCTCCTCAAAGTGATGTGATACATTCACACATTACATGTAATTTATTAAGGATGATATTGATTAAAAATATGTAAAATAAATTAAATATATATTATATTTATGAAATAATTATATTTTTGGAATTACAATATACTATTTCTATTATTACCCTTTTTGCACACTAAATAAATTATAACGTCGTTCGAGGATGTGTGGACTACCACTTCCTCAATGCAATGTGATTCTTTTAAAATCTCAAGAATTATTAATATATATTTATATGATTAAATAATTTTTTTTATGATATAATTATCATTTTTTATAGTTAAATGGTTCTTACCTTTTTTCTTAGGGATTATTAAAAATGGTAATGTTACTTATGCGTACATATGGCCTACCATCTCCATAATTGTAACGTTGGTTCATTTTTCATAACCATATTTCAAGACTAGTTTTAAAAATATAATTTCACTATAAATATGATAATTATTTCATTATTATTATTTTGGGGATGTTTATATAATGACCCCTTTTCCCATATTCAGCCAATGAAAGTTATTCTTAACCCATGAACCGAGTTTTGTCAAAACACCCGACATAAACAAAATTGTTTAAGTAATTTTATACAACAGTGTAATAAGTAAATTAAATCTTATAATAAACATGAAAAATGTTTGTGGCATGTAAATAATTAATTTTTTTTATCATTCCGGATTATAAAGACACCTGTGACAATTCAGACTCAATGTAAGGGATTTTCATCTCACTTTTACATCTATGAGATAAATGTCATATTCACCACCTACTTCTTTTTGTGGTGTATATTCGTCCACCTTTGATATATGAAATCATCAATTATTTTAACTCCATGGTATTAACAAATTTATTTTAATTGTTTTCCTTAATGGGGTTATGATTCAAATGCATCAAATTTTTATGGGACACATTGGAATGTTTAAAGATCAATTTTTTCAAAAATATTTTTAATAATGTATTAGTGGTTTTTACATTTATCAAAATAAATAAACCTTGTTGTTACATATGCTTCACTAGGGATACTTCGTATTGATTCCATATTTATTCACCCACTATATGGCTTATGGTAATTTTTACCTAGTATAGTATTAATATTCCTTTCCTTGAATGCATTTTCATTATCATTATCATCCCCTTGAGTTGTTTACATTCTAGTTATCATTAAACATTATTTACCCTAAATATGAGAAATATTTATCAGTTATATGATTATTTCCTATATCAAATACCATATTCACATACAATGCCTATATTGAATGATATATGATTTGTTATGGAAATATTGATAAATTTGTATCCTTTACTCAATATAGCAATTTGATAAGGATCATTTTTCATGATTTAAATTGATTATTCGATATATGAGCAATGCATTGGTTTTAATCTGTGATATGTGGGGTAAACAATATCCCCTTAATCTATCAGTAGGTTTCAAAAGAAAAATAGATATGGTTTTGGTGGAGGGATTGCCCATTTATTATATTCTGATCATGAAGCCTGGGAAATAAAAGATTAATTGAATGAATCCTTGATAGTATTAGATTCTTGTCATGAAGCATTGACAATATTATACTTTTATCATGAATCCTCGATCGTACGTTTTAGATATCCATTATTGTGTATTACTTCATTATTAATTATGTTATTCTTATTCTATGTGATTATTTCATTAGTTAGAATATCCATGGTTATGTTTCATTCTTATATTATTGGTTAAATATCATGTGTTAATGTTTTCTACCTTGCTATATTGATAATGTCTAATCTAGTTCATTAAATGGAAATTGTGTTCAGCTATTTACTATTCTATTTTGTAAATTATTTTTTATTCGTGATTATTTATGTTGTTTGATTACCCTTAATGAGAATTTGAGATCAAACTAATTTTGATTCATTTCCCCAAGATTTGAATACAAATTAATTGAATGAGTTTCAAGGATTCTGTATATTTATATTTAGTATGTTTTTTCTACATTCATTTTCCAATCTAAATTTGGTATCATGTATGTGATATGCTTTTCCAAAACTATGAAACTCTTTGGTCCTTCTATTTTTATTACTTTTAATCTTACTAATTAAATAAATTAATGTATCAGATCTAGGATTTTAGGGTCAGGGCGTAACATTATCTCATGATTTGATCATCCACATTGCATCACTCCCCATGAAATTATACACATGTCTCATTAGAAGCTCTTATTATTAGGATCATACATCACAACACCAAGGGACTACACCATCATCCTATTTTCACTCTACAAGGTGTCTCATACATTTCCACCATATATTCATAACAGATCACCCTTAAATCTAGTTGGTAACACATAACATTATTTCATTAAGCATAGGAAACTAAGAAGTCATAGACCACACCATAACATACTTGCACCTCTTAATGGAATAACCACTGCAGGACACGCAGTATAGAGTAAATACACAACCTAATGATATATCTACTCATTATGTCTCCTGAAATAAAATCACTGTGAATTTATCTCCATTATAATGGCCTTACCTTAAGATTCTCATATCATTCATAACTTAACCTCTATATTCTAATGATTTCTTGATACACACATAATGACATATCTCACATTCCATCCAATTCTGGCCACATAAATTCATACAAAATGCATACAAATACATGGAAATGATTATGTTTAATTATTACATCAACAACGTAGGCTAAAAAAATACACTTTTAAGAAACCTATTTCTATTTTGTTTATGGATCCTTTAAATTTCATTATAATTAATTTTTTTATCCTATAATTAGTTCCCAATAAGACCATGGTCAAATTAGAGGTTTATAGGTATTTTTTGTAGACTAGAGACCTGCTTGTTGGAAGAATTAGATAGACCATATAGCTAGAAGGTACTATTCAGGATAGGCCACTCGGTTATCCCTAACGTTAAATGTTTTGAATGTGTGGTAAATGAGGCTACATGGTTTGAGGAAACAATGAATCCTCATGAAAGTGGCAATGTAGAATCTAAAGAATATTTAGCATATTTATTTTTTTAGTTTGTTCATAGATAGGAAAACCATGCTCATAAAACCATGTGAGTATTCTCTTAAAGCAGTTAAAGGTTCACAATTGCATCACATATTGGTCAATCACATAGAAAAACTATAAAGAGAAATTTTCATTTGGGGAAATCACTCTTTCTCCCTTAAAATGATCTAAAAACTAAACCTATTTCATTTATTCCTTTGTTAGATAGAACCTCATGCGTGTTATCTCCTTTGATGGAAATTTCATAGATTTTTATCTAAACCCTCAATTTAAACTCTTAATCAAACACCATCAGTCTCATTGTATACATGATTATATATTCTTAAATCATCTTGATCTGTTAATAATTTGTATTCTCCTTATAAACGAAATTTTAATGATGGATTATATGCCATATTATGTTGGTGTTGATATATTCTTATGATTTATTCTCATCTAGGACAATACTGGATGAGTAGTGTATTATTGGTATATATTAGGTGGTATATGAATTATCCCGAACGTATCATTGTTTTATAAAATGTTGTCATTGTGAATATGCCAATTTCATCTGGTATTGCATGTTAACTTCATATTCCATACTTAGAAAAAAAAATATTGTATTCTACATCATTACATATAATTTTTCATCATTACATTGGAGGTTAGAACCTCAACACCACTCATCTTATATAGGGTATAATCCTTATTATTCCATTATTGTTTTGATATGAATATATGCACCACCGTTCTGGTGTGATATGACTTGGTAATGATAATGGTAAGTGTTTGTTACTAAATTAATCAACTTTTGGTGTCTATTACATTATAGTTTTACTTGTCCCTTCTAAGATAATTATTTTAAATCAATTTATGATCCTTTTTAATTTTAAATGGAATATATATTTATATATATCACTTGGCCTAGTAAATTAAAAATGAAATGTTAATGGTTGAATGTCTTTATCCCACCTTTTTATGTCTATGAAAGGTAACATAATGAACCTTGTAATTAGATATGTAAGGAATATAATAATTGGTTTCATGTCCTAATTATCCTATCAACATAGTATTGATGTTTATGTAATGAACCAATTGAATTATTGAAGGGAATGGGTATTATATGGACTAAATTGAATAACTAATTTTTTATTAGGTTCCTATTTCATTAGAACCATTTATTCATTATATGAGTGGTTAAACGTGAACCAGCCTTGGATTCTAGAGGAAATTCCTTGATCATTAAGTGGACAGTATTATGATTTAAGGAGGAAGTTTCTAAGGGAGATACCCACTGTGGAATGTTGACCATGTATAATAGTAGATGAACGAAATGACACTATAGGACTGTTGTGGGAGCCCTCAAATGATTAATGTGATTCTGGGGTACTTAGATGCAACAGAGTGGCTGACCAAGCCGGTCTCTCAAAGGAGTAAGTGAATAAATTTTTTTTTCTAGTGTTATTCCAAAAATAAAATAGAATAGAATTAAAACACAACTTGAAAGGATTGGGGGGTTTTATAGTTTATAAATCTAGATGAAGTTTGATGGAAGAAGATTGCATTTTTTTTATTTTGAAATGAAGTTTGATTAAAAAGAAACAACATGAAAATGTTTTTTTAGAAAATATTTTAAAAGACGTAATAGATATAACTCTACCCCTTCAGTAAATTATTTATCATTATCATTTAAATTAACTTCCACTTAATTACGACACCTTAACTTGTTAACCCCCGAACCCTACGAGAATTAACCTTACCATAAAGATGACATTAATTAAACCCTAGGTTATCTTCAGAACATGTAATCACACCACCCTACTTTGATTGATGTTCTAAGGATAGCTTATGGTTAGTGGTAAATTAAGGCACATATCCATTCTAGAAACGAGGATGAATTGTGTTTAGGGATTATATTTGATCTCTATAAATTTATCCTGTATGGTCTTGAATTATCGATAAAGATCGCGCTCTCACAATTTACACAAAATCCTGACCTCGCGTGTTTTTTTTGTTATTTGTTCAATTGCTTTCTTAGCTTCTTACAATTAAAAAACAAAATTCATGGATCATATTTAGTGAATTAAAATATCTCAATGATTCAAAATAATTAAATTAAGAGCGTAGAAGATAGATCTATTACTAAAAGACTACTTTTCCATGGGTGGCGTAATCATCGTAGAAGCGTTTGGCATGTGAAAAAGCCTTATAATGGATATAACCCAATAGTTCTTCCACTAAAGAATTCAAACCCAATTAGGAAGATTAATAGAAGCCGAAATTTAAACAGAACAGAAGAAAATATGAGGAATAAAAGAAGATCAAATAAGTTTATTACACAAATGAAAACATTACAAAATGAAGAAGAGAAGGAGGCTTCGATGAGGGGATCCTTGCTTCAAGAGGTACCCCTCTTACAATGGTTGGATAATTTGGGTGAAACCAATTAACCTCTTCCTCCAATCTCCTAATTCACTTCCCAACCCCACAAAAAGAGAAAACCACCAATTTATAGAGTGGTGGGGAGGCTAGGTTCAACGTGGTTTCAAGTGTGAATGGGGAATCTCGGCAAAATATTTTATGCCATGTTGAGCCGCCCATTTTACCACAAAATGCTTGAATTTTCCAGTCTTCCAGAAGGATCATATCTGAGAATATGGGTCCTCTATCTCCTATAAAAATTTGGGCTCCATCCAAGCCCATATGAAGGATTTATGGCCGAAATACAGAAGCTTCTCCATTCTGGCATGTCCAAACCACCTTTGACTTTATGGCCCAATTACTCCATCCAGATCCATTATTTTTGTCATGTGTCCTGAATATATTTTTTATCCAATGATGTAAGGAAAACAGTTTCCAAATATTATGTTCTAATAATTCAAATAAAAATATTTATTATTTAAATACTACATTGAGTTTGGAAGGGTAAAACTGGAATTTTCATCAAATATTCGAATGAATGATCTAATCCCAAATAGATTCTAATTGGACATATTTATCACAATGTGAGAAAATTATCACATTTATTTTCAATAAAATATTCAATAACCTAGTGATTTATCAACTCCCCCACAGTGACGCTTTTGCACTCCTGAGCGAAATCTCATATCAAGTGAACATCAATATCAAATCAAAACCAATTTTGAAACACATATCCTTGAGATCAAAAAATTACACACCAAGAAAAAAAAGATAGCATTCCTCATAAAAAATCATTATTTCAAGTTCTTCATTTATATCATTCAATATATTTTTACTTTATTTATCATACTATGCATAAAATACTTACCTCGTTTGAATTTTCTCTTATCACACAAATATTAATATTTTTTTGCAATGCCTTTCTAATCCAAAATCATACAAGGGTCACCATAGGATTTATAAATTCCTACATCACCACCCGATGTGAGTCAAGGATGTATGTTTATGATGAGGAATTTTCATGGTTTTTCTATGGCTTTCAGTTGGTAGGATTTAGATGTGAGAAATTCTGAGGCTGAATGAGGTGGGCTTGACTCTTTTTGAAACAAAATTGTATTAATCTAATTTTCACTTAAATATGGTCTTCTCCTCAATCTCCATAGAATCAATTCATCATCATGAAAAGTTGTTCATGTTTTATACCATTCATCATTTCAGCATCCAAAATTTCAATCTTCTCAAAAATTATTTTCTTGAAAGCTCCAGATAAGCACAACTTTCCACCTCAATTAGAAGCTCCAGAAAAGGCACAGCTTCACTTGTCATGAACGCTCCAGAAAAGGCACAACATTCAATATAATGATTTTTGTCAGCCGCAAACTCATCTCTTCAGAATTTAATTTTCCACCCAATGTATCACATAATGTGGTAACACAACACAAGATAGAATCCCCCACACTTAAGCTCAACATTATTATGAAATTTCACTTCAAGAGTTGGTTGGATAGAAAAAATTGGCTTGTAATGTGGCTAACCAAACAGGTTGTGCATGGATTCTATGGGATACAAGGATTCAATGTTCAAGGGAGGCCATTATAAAAAAGTATTCTTTGAAATAAGGGCTTTAATACCAAACAAATTCCTCAATAATTTAAACATAAGTACCTCAAACCCTCAAGTTTTGACAGAAATAGTTCAAATTCTGGTTAAATCAAGCATTGTTTGGTTCTCTCAAGAAGTGAGGTGAATGTAAAGAATATAAAAATAAAGGTTTAGAAGCATCACAAGAATGTGATTTCAAATATAAAGATAGTGAGATGTGGCATGGGATTCAAAATTCAGTGGACTTTTCATGAAATTACTAAATATTTGAACTTGAAACAATGTCATTTAAAGATTCATTTAAGCTCAGTTTCAAGGGATAAATTGTTTCACTCATTGATATGCATTTCAAAATTGTGATGAGAATAATTTCAGCTAAAATATTTCAAAAACACAAAAAAAAAAAAAGAAATATAAACACACAAAAGTTGAAAAACACACAATTTGTTTTTAAACAGGAAAACAATTGAAATTACGAAACTAAAAGGTTCCCTCCCCCACTCATAAAATATTGAATTGTCCTCAATGTGAACCCATGAGATGATATATGCACATGAAATGCATAATTTTTAAATAGGACAAATAATATAAAAGTGAAATGGTTAGGAACAGCCTGATGTGCCCAAGTGATGATGGGGTCATGAAGTTTGATAAAATCAACACCATTAGCAGGAAGTTCCTCAATGTATCTCGTCAAATGATACCCATTGACTGTAAAGCTTCTTCCAGTTTCCACTTCTGTGATCTCCACTGCACCATAAAGAAAATAATTAGACACAACATAATTACCTAACCATCTGGAATGAAACTTACCAGGCATAAACTTCAGTAGTGAACTGTAGAGTAGGACTTTCTCTCCAAAATGAAACTCCTTTTGTTGGATCATTTTATCACAAGATTATTTTGATTTTTCCTCAAAGAGCCTTGAGTTATCATATGAAGACAATCGAATCTCCTCAATTTCTTGAATTTGAAGCTTCCTTTGGATTCCATCTTGGGCCAAATCCATGTTTCATTTCTTTATATCCCAATAAGCCTGATGCTCAACTTCCACGGGGAGATGACATGCTTTCCCAAAAACAGTCCGAAATGGGGACATACCAATGAGTGTCTTTTATGCTGTCATATAATCCCACAATGCATCATCCAAGCGCTTTCTCCGATCCTTCCTATTTGGCTGCACGATTTTCTCCAATATTTATTTCAACTCATGATTTAAACCTCAGCCTAGCCATCTGTTTGGGGGTGGTATGGTGTTGATGTTTTCTATGTCACCCAATACTTTCGAAGGAGGGAATCAAAATTCCTATTGAAAAAATATATCCGTTGGTCACTGATGATGGCCTTTGTTACTCCAAACCTGTAAAAAATTTGAGCCTTGACAAAATCCACTACAACATGAGAATCGTCAGTCCTGGTGGCCTTGGGCTCAACCCATTTACTCACATAATCAACAGTAACCAAAATATACAAAAATATAAATGAACTAGGAAAAGGACCCATAAAATCAATGCCCCATATATCAAAAATCTCACAGAGTAGTATGGGTTGTTGGGGAATCTCATGTCTCGAAGAAATATTCCCAGTGTGTTGGCAACAAGAGCATGACTTACAAAACACATGGGAATCATGGAATAAGGTAGGCCAATATAATCCAGAGTCTATGAATTTCCTAGCTGTCCGTTGGGGTCCAAAGTGTCCACCACAATAAAGTGTATGAAAAAAACTATAAAACAGACTCTAACTCATGATCAGGAACACACCTCCATATAACTGGATCACTACAAATGCGCCAGAGATAAGGATCATCCCACACATAAAACCTAACCTCACTTTTTAATTTTTGGACTTGATGTTTCTTTAAATTTGTAGGTATTTCAGAGGAAACAATGTAGTTAACTAAATCTGTATACCAAGGATGCGTACCTGAGATGGAATAATGATTCTCATTGGGTAAAGTGTCCTGATGTGGTACCTAGTCCAATGTGTCATCCTCTAGTGTCTGAGTAATCCTAATCATGTGGTCCACCACCAAATTCTCCGACCACTTCTTGTTCATTATCTCAAGGTCAAACCCTTGAAGAAGGATTATCCAACGGATAGGTCGTGGCTTTTCATCTGGCTTCTTTAGGAGGTACATCAAAGTTGCATGGTCAAAAAAAACAACTACTTTAGTTCCCAAGAAATATGAACGGAATTTATCTAAAGAAAATATGATATCAAGAAACTCCCTTTCCGTAGTTGTGTAATTTTATTGGTCTTATTCCAGTGTCCTTAATGCATAGGCGATCACATGTGAACGTCCCTCCACCCTCTGAGATAAGACATCTCCAATCGTGAAGATGGAGGCGTCACACATAAGCTCAAATGGAAGGTCCCACCAAGGGGGCTGTATGATCGGTGGAGTGGTCAAACACTTATTTAGCTCATCAAATGATACCCCGCATTGATCATCAATATTGAAGTCAATATCTTTTTGAAGCAATAGAGATAAGGATAAAGAGATCTTACTAAACTCTCTGGTGATGCTTCGATAAAATCCAGCATGTCCAAGGAATGATCAAACATCACGCACATGTGTAGGATATGAGTGGGATGAAATAATATCTAACTTAGATTAATCAATATCAATGCGATGTTGTGAGACTATATGACCTAAGCCAACTTCCTTTTCAACCATGAAATGAAAATTTTCAAAATTGAAGACCAGATTATTCTCAATACAACGATGCAACACATCACCCAAACTAGAGAGACATTCATCAAATGAGGATCCATAAACTGTAAAATCATCAATTAATACCTCAATGCACGTCTCAATGAAATCTGAGAAAATACTCACCATGCATCTTTGGAAGGTACGTGGGGCACTGGAAATTCCAAATGGCATCCTTCGGTAGGAAAACGTACTGAAAGAAAAAGTTAGTGTTGTCTTCTCTTGATCCTCGGGAACAATGGGAGCCTAAAATTAGCCAGAAAATCCATCCAAGAAACAATAGTGTGTCTTCCCAGCTAGTCTCTCAAGAATCTGATCAATAAATGGGAGGGGGAAATGTTATTTGTGAGTGGAATGATTTGGTTTCCTATAATCAATACACACACACCAACTATTTTTTACCCTCATTGGAACTAACTCATCTTTCTCATTTTTAACAACAGTAACACCACTTTTCATAGGGACAACCTGAATAGGACTTACCTACCGAGAATCTGAAATGGGATAGTTTATACCTGCCTCATGAAAATTTTCAACCTCTTTTTTAACAACCTCTATAAGGGTTAGATTGAGTCTCATTTGTGGTTGCTTCACCGGTTTATCCCCATCCTCCAAAAGAATCCTATGCATGCAAATAGAGGGGCTAATACCTGATATGTCAGCCAAGGTCCACCCGATTGCCCAGATGTTCTCCCTCAAAAGATTCAAAAGTATTTCTTCATGTTTAAAAGGGAGACTGTTAGCAATGATAACAGGTAATTTCTCACCACTTAACAAGTATGAGTATTTGAGATTTTGTGGCAATGGCATGAGTTCTAGTGTAGGGGGTGGTGTATGGATGGGGACATAGAAGGAACTAAAATATGTGCACAAAGGGTATCAATATCAGAATATACATCATCAAAATTAGAGAATAAATCATGAAATACATCAGCATACTGAACAGGGATTTCATAATTAGAGTTCACATGATCAAAATTAGAATATGATTCCATTTCAAAATCAAATCATAGAGAGTCTTGTTCCTTATAAATGGGTATGGAAGTACTCTTAGGAATCAAACTAGAACCAATACTCATAATCTCCCTAAGAATAGGACAATCCAATTCCGTGGTGTTTTTACTTGGTTGATCCAAATGGGAGATAAAAAATGCCGAATGATCCTCTAAGGGGTACTTCATGGAATCCATTACATTAAATATCACAACATCATCCCCAAATTCCATGGAAAGTGTACCCTCATTGACATTTATGATAGTTTTTTTCAGTTTTGAGGAAGGGTCTACCTATGATAATGGGGGCATGAGAACTTACCTGATCATCCTCCATGTTAAGCACGTAGAAATCCACTGAAAATATCATGTTTCTTACCCGGAAAAGTACATCCTCAAGGACTCCCGTTGGATATGTCGTAGCTCTATTCGCCAACTTCACCACTACTCATGTCGTCTTCAACTCACCAACCTGTAAATAAGATCATACAGAGTGAGGAATCACATCTTCTGAAGCTCCTAAATCACAAAGAGAATCAGAGAAGTGCAACTCACCTATGGTACATGGGATGGTGAATGTACCAGGATCCTTGAACATTGTTGGCATTTCTAGAGTTGGTGTAATGAGTGCTGAGACATTCCTTCCAAGGTTGATCATATCATTTCCATTGAGCCCTCTTCGATTAGTACAAAGTTCTTTTAAGAATTTCTCATAACATGGAATTAGTTTAATGGATTCAAGTAGAGGAATGTTGATCTCCACATGCTTGAATGTGTCCAAATCATCTTTTTGCATCGCCTCTTCAGCCATATTCTTGGTTTGAACAACCCTTCATCAAAAATGAAGGGGTTTAGGAGGAACATCATCAATCTTTTTCTTACCTTTTTCTTTCTCCTTGGATTGCTCATCATTTTGTATGGAATGCGGATTTTCTGGAGCTATGGTGAATCCCGATGGAATGGTAGGTACAGATATATCATTCATTTTCATCCCACTTGACAATTTGATGGAATTAACATTCCCCTTTGGATTTGGAGTGGGTTGTGAAGGTATATTTCTGGAATTCATTCTTACATGTTCATGGAGGGCAGTGGAAATCTAGCTCATTTTAGTTTTCAACTCCCTCTACTCTGAACCTTGAATTTTCAGCTCATTCTGTTGATTAAAAACAATTTGCTTCAAAAGGTCATCAGTGTTAGAATCTACCTTGGGTGGGGGATTCCCATGTTGTTGGCTTGATGATGCTTGAGATTCAAATCTCCTTTGGGGTTGTTGGAATCCCTGCTGGTAAGGTGGAGGCTGCTGGAAGTTTTGTTGAAAAGGTGGCCTTTGTTGTTGTCCAGAACCATACCACATGTCTGGTTGATCCTTAAACCCTTGGTTTTATGTTGGAGCAAATGAATCAAACTTATTTTGGGGGTATGTTTGTTGTGGCAGCTGATATGGTCTCCCTGGGAATACTGCTGCGCAATCCTCTTTCTCTTTTAGTTTTGGGCAATAGTCAGTTGGGTGGCTTGTCTCAGTGAAAATGCCACAAGGCCTTGAAGGAGTTTGTTGGGATATCTTTTGAGCCAAAGCAATCTTCCTCACCATAGTGGTCAATTCCTCCACCTTGGTATCAATCGAATGACTTTCAATAGAAGAAGGACTTACCTAATGTACTCCCCTAATATGTGGTGTACCTCTATCACCAAATTGTTGGGAGTTTTGGGCCATCTTGTCAATCAATGCATGTGCAGCTACTGGTGTGTTGTCCACCAATGATCCTCCATCTGCAGCATCCACCATGCTTCACACCCTAGGTGTCAGTCCTTCATAGAAGTACTGGATGAGTAATTGCTAACTATTTTCGTGATGTGGGAAGCTTACACACAACGTCATGAATCGCTCCCAATACTCATACACTGACCCCCCTTGTTCTTTCTTGATCCCCGAGATATCCTACGAATAGATGTGGTCCTTGATGCTGTAAAAAATCTCTTGGAGAAAAGACGTTTCAAATCATTCCAACATGTTACATATTCAGGTTGTAAATAATACATCCAGTCTTTCGTAGCTCCATCAAGTGAGAATGGGAATACCCTTAATTTAATTTGATCTTCAGAGACATTTCTAGGTTTTATGGTTGAGGAAACCACATTAAATTCTTTCAAATGTTTACCAGGATCCTTACTAGAGAGTCCATGAAACATTGGAAGTAAGTGAATTAACCCAGATTTTAGTTCAATGTCCGACTCGAGATTTGGGTATGCAATACAATTTGGTTGATAGTTAATATCAGGTGAAACCAATTCTCGAATGGTTCTATTAAGATTATTTCCATTTTTTTCAGACATTGGTTTTTTTTTATGGTTGAATTTGAATTGCTTCAAATTTTAATGTTTTTAAAGTGGAGGACTTCTCTAACCGGTTGAATATTGAAACATCCCGTAGAAGGAGAATGTTAGATTCATGCCCTAAGACTGCGTTCAATCTCCGGGTCAAGATGTAAGAGATAATTGGGATTAGTTCAGGTCATAAATCAATTAAAAATGAAAAAATAGTAATTGGACCATAGTAAAATAAAAATAATAAGTTTGATTTGATGGTCCAAAAAGAAGTATAAAAAAATAAAAGAAGAAAAAAAGATTGGGTAAAGAAGGAAGAAAGATGAGGGGAAGAAAATAAAATGTAAAGAAAATAAATACCTCTAATTGGTTGAAATAATTACTTGCTTCCCTAGAAATGACGCCAATTTGAAAGAGAGCTGTCGTGGGTGCACTCAAATGATTAATGTGATTTTGGGGTACTTAGGTGCAGCAGAGTGGCTGAACAAGGTCATCTCTCAAAGGAGGAAGTGAATTAAAACAACTTTCAAGAGGTATTCCAAAAATAAAATAGTATTGAATTAAAACACTACTTGAAAGGATGGGGGTGTTTATAGTTTATAAATCTAGAAGAAGTTTTCTGGAAGAAGATTGACTTTTTTTGTTCTAAATTTTGAAATGACGTTTGATTAAAAAGACACAACAATAAGATGTTTTTTTTAGAAAATATTTTCAAAGACGTAATCGATCTAACTATACCTCTTCAATAAATTATTTATCAATTTCATTTAAATTAACATCCACTTAATTATGACCCCTTAACTTTTTAACCCCCGAACCCTACAAGAAATAGCCTTACCAAAAATATGAAGTTAATTAATCCCTGGGATATCTTCGGAACATGTAATCGCAACACCCTACTTTGATTGATGTTCTAAGGATAGATTATGTTTAACGGTAAATTAAGGCACATATCCATTCTGGAAATGTGGATGAATTGTGTTTAGGGATTATATTTGAACTCTACAAATTTATCCCATATGGTCGTGAATTACCGATTAAGATCGCGCCCTCACAATTTACACAAAATCCCGACCACGTGTGTTTTTGTGTTAATTGTTCAATTGCTTGTTTAGTTTCTTACAATTAGAAAACAAAATTCATGGATCATATTAATTGAATTACAGTAGCTCAATGATTCAAAATAATTAAATGAATATGGTAGAAGATAGATCAATTACTAAACGACTACTCTTCCATGGGTGGCGTAATCATCGTAGAAGCATTTTGCATGTGAAAAGGTTTTTAATGGGTGTAACCCAATAACTCTTCTACTCAAAAATTCCAACCTAATTAGGAAGATTAATGGAAGAATAAAAATAAAAAAAATTAAAATATGGGGAATAAAATAATATCAAAGAAGATTATTAATCAAATGAAAACATTACAAAATGAAGAAGAGAAGGAGGCTTCGATGAGGGGATCCTTGCTTCAAAAGCTACCCCTCTTACAATGGTTGGAGAATTTGGGTGAAACCAATAATCCTATGCCTCAAATCTCCTAGTCCACGTCCCAACACCATAAAATGATAAAAATACCAATTTATAGAGTGTTGGGGAGGCTAGGTTCAATGTGGTTTCCATTTTGAATGGGGAATCTCGGCCAAATATTTTATGCCACCTTGCACCGCCCATTTGACCACAAAAACGCGTGATTATCTGGGATTTCAGAGGGATAATATGTGAGGATATGGTTCCTCTATCTCCTCTAAAAATTGGGGCTCAGTCCAATCCCAGATAAAGGAGGTATTTTCGAAATACAGAACCTTCCCCATTATAGCGTTTCCACCCCACCATTGAATTTATAGCCCAATTACTACATCCAGATGCATTATATTTATCAAGTTTCCTGAATTAAAGTTATATCCAATGATATAAGGAACACAGTTAAAAAATATTAAGTTCAAATAATTCAAAAAAATATATTTATGATTGAAATACTATAGTGATTTTGAAAAGGTAAAACATGAATTTTCATCAAATATTCAAATGAATGATCTAATCCCAAATACTATCTAATTGAACATATTTAACAGAATGTGAGGAAATTATATCATTTATTATGAATAAAATATTCAATAAAATATTGTTTTATCAACAGACATGACACTGTAGGTTCCCTTCTCAATTTTAATGATATTAGGATGTCATTGGTACACTCCATGGATCAATCTTAATGTATTCTGACATGTGGTGCCACAGATTCACCTCATTGAGAACTATCATGCTTATCTCATTTTACCTTGGATTTAATCCTTTGACTAGGTTAGAATCATTTAAAATGGAATTCCATTATTTATTCTCATCGGATTACACATAGACCCTTTATAGTTAAGATGCATGTTATTATTGAGTTGGCTCAACCTGTGACAAAAAGCATTCATTTCTTATTACCTTTGAACCGCTTTATTATTATCATCATTATAGGTTTACTTATTATTCCTTGGATCATTTATCAATATTATCTTGATATGATGTTAATAACTGTTACAATGCATGTGAATTATATATATACTTATATAACATGAATTAATTAAATGGTTTTAGGTTCATAGATATTACCAGTAGAGGCTAATCTATGAATCATTTATCAATATATAATTTCATAGTTTTAAATATAAATGAAAAATATTTCAGATTAATTTCATGTACTGGATGGTATAGACACCATTGGTGGTGGCCTATAGAGATTTATCTCACGCAAAATTTAGGCCTCTAATGATTCCTTGGCAGATTATATGTATGAAAATCTTGATAAAGGAAAAAGTCCCCCGTTAGACAATTGATAAATAATTATTTCATTATAATGTAGCTTTGTAAAATATGTATCAACCATTTCTAGAGATACTGGATAGTTTATGGATTTGTTTTATAATTTTTTATAACAGGTATGGCCTAATTCCATGTATAAATGATTTCATGTTTTGTAGATCCATGAAAAAAGTTATCATAATCTTTTATATATGATTTAGTTTCCATAATTTATTATTATCTATTGCTTGGATTATTATGTATTCTTTTGTTACAAAACGTTACTGGTCTTATTGTCAGATTTTTTTGATTTATTTATGATATAGATTTAGTATACATCTGATATTTTTTTGTTATTACTTATCCAATGTGTTCCAATATAACAAGAGCATATAGTCTCCACATGGAAACATTCTAGGCCCTCGCTTCTAGTCACCGACCACTAGAATATGGGGTGGTGCACTTGAGACCATGTGGCCAATCAGGCCAAGGGAGCCTTTGAGTGGAACCCGAGTCCATGACATCACAATGTGGTATGAGAAGAATTTTGTCTTGATTTATTATTTTGATACAATATATAGGATAATAGGAACACTTTGGAACATGATTATTAGTATTTATTTCCAGTATCTAACCCTTGTTCTGAGCAAATAAAATGTTTCCATAAATAAGAATTAAAATTTGGTGTTTTTATTATTACTACTGATATCATTTCACTATTGGGTGATGTACATTCTATGTGATGGTTGATATTACAATTATTATTGATAATTTTATTATCCTTTACCCAATGAGATAAGGTAAATGTCAGTTTTCACATGCATCATCACGGGCACCTAGAATTTACATTCCTGGCATATTTCCATGCCATATAGGTGCATATCACTACATTCATTTTCCTACATTTCTAGTGATTGTCGGGTGATCTAGGATTGACATATAGTATTATGTTTCTAGAATCATTTACATTGTAGGGAGTTGGTTATTTAATGTTTTATTATCAATCTAAATATTTTTTCATAAATAGGTTGATGGTGGAATCTTAAATGGATGGTTTCTGCCAATGTCATCTATGTACCTATGTTTACATGAGATGATATTTTACTATGACTGAGTGATTAATGATTTTAATTCATGTGGTGTATGAGCCATCATGGATTAGTATGATTAATTTACCGAATCTAGTAATCATAAATTACCAATTACATTCAAAGACTAGATATAGACCAAGGTTAATAGAATGGAAATGGGTGTCTATTTTAGTGATATGGTGTATGGTCCCTCATTCACTTTAAAAGGGGACCCATTTGAACCTTCATATATGTATATACAAAATGAAAAATATAAATTTAATTCATTATTTATAAAATAAAATGGGTGTCATTAAATCAAGGCAATGTATTATTGGTTGTTCTCTATAATGGATCCCTTGTAAATTAAAATTGAACACTTTCAAATATTATTGCATTATATGCCATTAGTTGGAGATAGTATACCATTTTCAATGAGCCATTATACTTATATTCTTTTTTTGATTGTGCTTCTAGAATTTTAAAACATGTTCTTAGGCGTGTTCTTGGAATTTGTGGAGATATATATCCACGATACCCTCATGTCATGTTCTAGAAGTGTTGCGAAAAACGTGCTCCATATATTCTTGGCCCTGAGCTACTAGTCCTACCAATATGAGGGCCACATGAGGAACTTCTTGCTATACCTGATCTTGGCACTAATTCTTAGCATCATTAGAGATTTATATGTATGATATAGGTTATGAAGGGATCTCCATGAAATTCACCTATTATGGGTAATCTGTAAATTTAGATCCAACAACATCATTTTCCACATTTTTAGGGGATGGTGGACCATTGGATACTGAGTCTTTGTAAGAGGTCACTCTATCATTCAATGATCATCAGATGAAACATTTAGAGAGTATATTTATTCATTCCATCTATGGGTTCTGTGATTCTTCCAAGTACTTGTGGGATGTGAATACCCATGATGTTCTTCATTAGTTCATGGTTTAGGAAAATATCTATATTATCTTTTATGAGTACTTGTTTACTCTAATGCTAAGAGATGGATGAGACAGAGAGTTCAAGCACCTATAAAAAGGTGATGTTTTGGTTATTTACCATTCAATTCATTTTGGTGAGTTACAATGATTAGAACCTCTTGTACATGGTGATTATATGTGTCTTTATATATGTTTATATGATGGGCCTAGGTATGTCTTCCATTGAGAGGTAAGTTTATTTTTCCTACAAAAGTTTTATGAGATCGTGAATCTGACCCCTATTACAATTCACAACATAATGGAAGTCGATGGTTCTATGAACATAGGTTTAGTTTCTTTGTATGTTGTACATCTACTAGTAGTAAGAATACCCTTGAGGTTTCTCATCATTGAATTAGTGGCCAGAGTGTCTAAAATGGAAGCTCTATTATATGCCATTTGTGTGGATGGTAGGGAAAACTGAAGCCTCTGTTTGATAGATCCCATATGGAGTTCCATGCTTATAGTTGTATGGGTAATATTATGAGATTATATCAGACCTATCCATCTATATTTAGTGAAATAGGATCTACACGATCTCTACCATTAGGAAAAGTATATCTTATGTTGTTTTAAAAGGGGAGTTGGTGTAGCACCGACACAAATGGAGCAGATGAGTTCATGGTTGTTTTTGTCAGAATTTTGATTATATGTGTTAGAAGAGTGGACATACAAAGGGTGTTACAACTATAGCACATGGTTATAGATCAGGCAAGATACATTTCTTATAATTGATACCTAAGGATTACATTATAGGACTCTCAATAGTATGAGTTAATGTTCTACTATCATCCACTATTGTATCTCCCATATTCCATAAAGGTTCTTCAGAATCCATATCGTTATATACAATGGTATGTATTGGGTTGTAAATTCAATATTACTATATTATGATAACCATATATTCACTATTGGATGTTTGACCATAGGTAATATGACAATATTTGGATTTTCCCCTTGTGTTATGTAGTTATCGCTTCCTATAGGACCTGTTTGTTCTTGAGATGCCATGCTTTGATATCATCATAACTATGTGGAAATCTATTGCTGCAGGTTTTCATTTACATCACTAGAGAAAATTAGTAATCTCTACAATGGTGAGTGGAATGTAATGTATTTTATAGATGGATTATAGAGTCATGGGTTATGTGAAGATAACTCCCATATTGATAGTCTCACTATAGAGAATCATGGGGTAAACATGGGGATTTTTTTTGTTGTAGCAGATCATTTCAAGGAAATATTTTTGAGTAATTATTATTTATTACATATTGAGAGAGAGAGAGAGAGATTTCATGATCAATCTCATTGAAGTATCATATCATGTGTCCATTTTTCTATATAGTATGGAACCTACTGACCTATTGGAGATCAAGAGATAGTTTGAGGATATAGAGTCTAATGGTTTTATCATACCCCGTACATACATTGGGATTTCACACATTCTTTTTGGATGGGTACCTTCATTTATGCACAGATTACTTATGGTTGAAATATATTATATTTAATAAAATATATGTACTACCTCAAATAGTTGATCTCATTTTACTAGCGATGATGAACTTGGGTGTTCTCAATGATCAACATGGGATTGGGCTATCATCAGTTATGATTTGGTCCTTCAGGAATCCCATATACAACATTTCATAGAAAATATGGAATTTATAATTATCATTTTATGTCATTCAGTCTTAATAATTAACTTACCTTTCTCATTGATTTTATGAATAGGGTTTTCCCACACGTTCGGAATTCATTTTTCATGGTATTTTTGGACAACATATTGGTGAATTCTAATAGTCATAATGACCATTATGTACATATTATGATCATTTAAAAAACAATTAAAATGCTTCATATATATTTTAATATTCTAAAATGAAACTTTTGGATCAAATAAGTTCGCATCTTGGGCTATATTATCTCATAATTAGGAATGTCAGTTGACCCAAAGGAGGTGAGTGTTGTGATTTCCTAGGATTATCCCAAGAACATGTTTGATATATGTAAATTCTTGGGGAAGGATAGATATTGGCGGCATTTCATATATAAATTATCATTTCATTCTTTACCACTTTTTGGTCACACAAAGAACAGTGAGATGTTCCTGGGCTCAAAAGTGTGCAAGAAGACCATTCCAGATCTGAAACAAAGGATTATCTCAATACCTATTCTAATTATTACAATTCTCATAAGAGGATATGTAGTGATTTGTGATGAAACAACCATTAGACTGGGTTTAGCACTGATGTCGGATGATAGATTCATTTCATAGATATATCGATATTTTAGGACTCATGAGGAAACTACCTGATTAACAACATCAATGAGGTAGTAGTTATCCAATCCTTATGTTATTGGAAATAGAATCATATGATTGAGAAATATTTGGTGTATAAAAACCACAATACCATCAAATAAAACATTAAAAATCATGAATTTAATCATAGATATAGAATATAGGTCGAATACCTTTTGTACATTCACTTTGAGCCAGCATATATGCTTGTAATGGGAAATGCGGTAGGGGGTGCACTGAGTCGGAAAAATCAGGAACATGACACATTAGAATCCAGTGAGTAATGGATGTTGATGGGAATCTTATCTGAGTTGAATTTATAGTTTCATGAAATTAACAAGCATATTTTCATTCAGCTTTATCATGAACCTCTACACTCCATGATTCGGTGAAGAGAATATTTTTCAATTCCTGGTAAAGCTTTTCTTCAGAAGAGTATTTCTGATAATGATTTACATCTAGATTGGTCTTTGGATAGAAAATCCAACCAATATATTCATGGGAATTTCTATGTTCCTAAATATATTATAGATGAACTGATGCATGATTCTCATTCTTCTTGGTGGAGATTTCATCTATGAATCTCCATGAAGTATCGAGATATGTGAAACTAGTATTCGTGGACTCGGATGAAACGTCGCATTCCATGATTTATAACACGTTGTTCTACCTTTAACATTGTGAATGTGGATCACCAAAAACATTATAACTTGTTACAGACATTACTTGGCCCAGAATGGAAATCAGAGGTTGTTGCTGTGGATTATTTAGTCAGCTTACTAGGTTATCATGGTGTGGTAACATAGTTTTGGTAGTCATGGATATTTTGATGAATGTATCCCACATCCTTCCTATTCAAGAGATTATCATAGTTTATTGATGTGAAGACTATATGTAAATGATATATTATAACTACATGTGGTCCCTCAAACTGTCGTTTTGGAAAGGGATTCTTGTTTCACACTGAAGATATGGAAGGGCTGGCACAATCCTATCAGTACAGAAGTGATTCTGAGCATGACTTTTTACCCCTAAAACGATGGCTAGTAGGAAAAGATAAGAATGGTTTATAAGGACATGCTCTGATACCATGTCCATTATTTTGGAGGCTCTGGGAAGAAGAATATCCCTCTCACGGAGTTCAACTAGAAAAATATATTACATAATATGATTTATGTGGAACCTTATCAGGACATGTATGGTTGGTTATTCCTTTCACCCATTTTTTCATTATTGTTATGTGGGGTAGTGCTACTAGGTCCTCGTCTCGTGCATGATACTTTAGGGTATGTTCAAATGACCAGTAAACATATATCTAATGCTCATTCTAGTGTGAAATCATACGTCGATCACTATCGATGGACTTTTGGAGTTTGAGGTCGAGGATCATACTCTCTTATTAGTGTTACATAGTATTAGGAATAGAAAAAAACAGAGGAGAGGGAAGCTATCACCACAATTTTTCAGGGCGTTCATGATTCTGGAAAGGTTTAGGATAGAAGAATATCATTTTATACTACCATAGATGTACCATTAATTTCAATATTTCTTAAAAATTTCATGTATTATCCATTATCATACAGAACCATTTCATAATATTTCTCCCAATGAGGATGGGTTGTATGTTCATGCTTCGTTTGAGGAGTATCACTTAGGATCATTGACTAGAGCACGGAGTTTCTCCTAGGTCGGTATATCCCTTTAGTACATATGTTTTGGAAGAAAAATACATGTATAGGATGAGACATGGGAGTGGGATTCCACCGTACATGACAAGGTCCCAGATTTGTTCCTAGAAAAGTTTTTGTCTCCCTTGGAAGTTGAACTTAGGGATGAGTTCCATTTTTTGTGGATGACTATAAGAACTGAGTTTTTTATTTATGCATGTATCCTCTTAATTTATTAGTAATTCTTTATATAAGTCTTGTTATGAGTTCCCATTATGATCATGGTTGCATAAATGGCTTTCCATGTATTTTTCTGAACTTGGAGACATAATTTTTGAAAAATGAGACCTTCCGAACATTTAGGAGAAACCATGTGGGGAAGGCTGCATAGTTACTGATAATTGTGAGACGCATGAGAGTGGGGAGTAGGAGGTCATATGATTTTAGGATATTGAGTAAAATTACGAAAACTGCCATGAAAAAATCATAATAGTTTATAGAATATGTATTTGGCATGAATTTCACATTGTTAGGAAAACCATGAACATGAAACTGTGTGAGGTGCCCCTTAAAGAAGTGATGGGTGCTTGAATGTGCACGGTCTGGCCAACCATTCAACCAAAAATTGTGGCCTATTTTTTATTTTTGGAAATTAATATTTCACCCTTAATATATTTTAAATCATATTATTATTTCAATTCATTCACTTTTAAATAGAACCTCATGTATGGTATCTTCTTTAAAGGCCATTTAATATCTTTTCCTCCAGATTCTCTTTCCATGCTTGGAATCAATAAGCATAATTATTTGTTAAATTCATCCTGGTATTTTCTTAAATTATCTCTAGAAATTATTCATTATCTTTATTTTCAATGATGCAATTTTGATGAAAACTCATATGCCTTATTTTTTGGGTGTTGATCCCTTCATCCGTTTTTTTATAATTCTGGACAAACTATGGGCCAGTAATGGATGAGGATGGTTCTATGGGTATAATGTAAGTTTCATATGACTCATACAAAATTTTTAGTTAATTTATTATAATATATGGTTGTGTGCACACATATTTCATCAAGTGTCTCTTATTAAATTCATATGCCTTGCTTATAATAATCATTCTCTTATTCCAAATCCCTGTTCATAATTTTTCATCATCCCATTAGAGGTTGGAACCTCAATGGCATTCACCTCATTTAGGGTATACAATTTATTATTCCATCAGTGGTTTGATATGACTATTTTCACTGCCATTCCGATGTGATATGAAATTTACTTGATAAATCTAAGTGATTTAATTAAATTACTGATTTTTTAATGGCTACTACATTATTGTGTCACTTAACACTTATAAAGTAGGTCTTTCAAATAAATTTATGAAATTTTTAGTTGTTAAATAAAAATTATATATATATTCCATGTGGCATATTTATGTATAAATGAAATGAGTATAGTTCCATGTCCTTATCCATCCTTGTCATGTCGAGGAAAGGTAAAGCAGTGAACCTGATAACTAGGGATGTAATGTATGTATTAAATGGTTTCATGAACAACTTATCCTTGCCACTTAGTATAGAAGGTAATGCAATGATCCAACTGACTTAATAAAATGAATGATTATTACATAGAATAAATAGAATAATGAATTATGTATAAGGTTCCTATTGCATATAGACATTTTATTCTTTATAGGAGTGTCCATATTTGACTTGGGATTGGATTATAGAGGGAATACATTGAGCACTCGTAGGATGGAATTATAATTCATGGGGGCAGTTTAAAAAGGATATACCACCAATGGAACATGTCTCATGTGTACTACTGTATTCCTAACATGACATTGTAGGTTCCCTTCACTATCTTCTAAATATTATGATTTCTTGGAGACACCCATTGGAGTAAGCTTGATGTATTTGGATAGGTCGCACCATGGATTCACCACATTGGACCCAATCATGCTTAGCCCATTTTACCATGAATGTGATCCTTAGACTCAGTCAAAATCATTCACAGTGGAATTACATGGGCGATGCCCCTTAGATTACACTCATACCCCTAATAGCTAGGCTTTATGTTATTATAGAGTTGGATGAATCCCTGAGTTCAAGTATTCTTTTGTTATTACCTTTTACAATCTTTATTATTAACATCATTAGTGGATTACTTATTATACCTTGGATCCTTTATCAATATTTTGATGACATGATGTCAGTTATAGAAACACCTCACATGGCATATCTTTATAAAAAGAACTTATATGTTTTAATTAAATGATCTCATATTCAAATACATTTCTAGCTAAGGATCTAGAAGGTATAAATTATCATTATAACACATATTATTATATATATCAATATATATATATATACATGAAAACAATTTCATTTTACATTCAAATTCTTTATGGCAATGAAGACTTTGGTGGTGGAATACTATGATTTATCTCACACCCTATTTGAGCCATTGATGATACCCAAGAAGAATATATTTATGTATTTTTTGATATGAGGATGAATAAAACCTTGGAAAACTGATATTTCATTCCCTCTTAGGATGGATCATTGTAGAAGATGACCATTCCCATGTTATAGATGCTAGATTGTTTTTGGATTATTTTTTATAGCATGTATTCTCTGCTACCATTAATTCCCTTTTCCATTTTTTTAGATACATAAAATACATTATCATTAGATTTTGTATATGATTTAGTTTTCAGATAATGGTTATTATCTATCGGTTGGATTTTTATGTCTTAGTCTGATATGGAGGCTTAATGGTGCTATTCTTATAGTTACCATTTCTGTTGTGTTATATGTTTATAATGATTCTTTTATTTATCTAATATTAGTTATCCTTTGTGTTCCTCTTTAACATGAGGGAATATTCTCCTAATTGACACACCCTATGACCTCTCTTCTAGTCATCATCCTCTGTCATATGGGGGGTAAATCTTTAGATTATATGGTAATCCGATCATAGAGAACATATGAGTGGAACCTCGGTCTGGTATATCACACCACTCATTATGTGAATGTTAATGGAGTATACCATTTAACCTTTTTAAATTGTTCTGAAATGTCTCTGGATTTCAACCAGATATACCAAGAAAGAAAACGTCCAAATTTAATTTTCCTACACTTTTTAAATCGAATATCTTAATCCATAAAAATTAATCCTAATATCACACACCTACTATCCCAATTGCAAATTCTCCCATCATTATAACTCGTCTATCCTAAAGAATCTCACAATATTCATCCCTCTTTATAAGCCTATGGAACCTCACTTGTGCTAAAGACAACCATGTCTCCTCCCTTAATTATAGAAAATTCAAAAAACCAAAATCATATACCCATTATCTAACCTTCATTGATCGACCTATATAGATTCACCATGTAAATAGGTTGTGACATATTATAGATCTAAACATTAAAAAACCGAAAAACAACTCACAAAATCAAGGTTGGGTATCTACAACCTTAACACATAAGGAATATATATTCACATTACATGTATTCATTAGTAATATTTTGGTTCAAACATAGCATAAATCATCTACATTTTTTCTCATATCAAAGGTATGTAAATGTCTATGTTAACTCCTCTCTTTGTTTACCCACATAAATGTCATATACCATCAACAATAGTAGAAAAATGTCATATTATTCAAAAATTGTGCTCATATCACCAATATCCTGATCTACATCTCAATATCAAAGTAAACTCATAACTAGTGAACCCTAATTAGTGTTCTCAAATTTGAATATATCAGAAATCCAATAATTATGTAAAATAAAAACTACAGGTTTACAATCAACTCATATTCTTACACAACGGATTAAAATTCAGGGCATAAAACACCTCACTTTATTCTTCCCAATCCCTACCATACAAGGGTATCACACACTATATCATATATATCCCATGATACCCACTCTCATGTGAAGAATAACCCCATAGGTGTCACATATTGTTATGAAATTTCATAATTCTCATCATCACAGTTTGAATCAATGTTGCGATAGGTACAATATAACATTATCTTATAAATCAGAGACAATAATGGTATCATAGAATGGGATCTCCCTCTAACCCATCAACCCATTCTCAATATCAAATCATGCTTAATATGAACCACATGTGACAAAAATCCTTTTAAAATTATCATTATCACTGTTCAAGGGAAAAAACCATGGTAATAACACTCCATTATTTCCTACATATCACACCATAAGGATCTCATAACATGGGTGATTTCAATATCCCCAAATAATTATATATATTTTCAATTATTATGTACACATATGATTTGTATAATAAATATATGATCATTATATCAAATAATTCAATTTCTCAATAACTAGAATTTCCATAACATGGGGGTTGGTTAAATGACATTTCATATACATGTTATAGATGATTTTTCTGTAAGTTGTAATTCCTATTATATTTATTGCATTTCAGATATTAACCAAGATAATTGTTCATGTAATATATTTTAATTATTTTCTTTAGCTATTAATATTTTTAATTAAGGATTAATTTAATGAAATTATATAGATATTATTATAGAAGAATATTATTTATAAGTTTTAATTTCTATTTTATTGAGTTGGATCTATAAAATAAACAAGATAGATAGTAATTTAATATATTTATAACCATTTTGGATGATTGATCATATACGATGTCACCATAAATTGATATGTGAATGTTTTTTATAAAATTTTTTTGAATCATTAAATAATGAAACCCTATCCAAAATTATAATATAAATCATATTAAATTAGGGGTTTACGTATTAATTATATGTGCTATGTTTTATGCATGATAGAACTCATTGTTCCCTCTCTGTCCAAGTGACAGAATCCAAAAAATCAAAAATCCAAATTCATGTGGGTAACTCATGGTAAAATAAGTGATCTGGGAATGAAAGAAGAATGAAAAAAAATCACATCCTTGAAAATGTAGACTTCCCTCATACGTTGGATGTCGTTTCATAGGCATAATTTCCATATAATAATTTGATAAAACCAAATATCTTATCTTCCTAATCAAACTAGTTAGGGAAAAAAAGATCTCTAATACTATTTTTTCACTTCATCATCTCATCTCACTCAAAAAAATAACTGAAAAAGAGGATCCACTAGACATAGAGAATGCCTACCCATGAGCATGGAATTTCCAAAGATTAGTGGGGGCTATTGTTGTACAATGGAGAAACTATTCCCCTATATAAGAGTTAAATAAATAGTGTAAATGAATAAAATTAAATAAATCCCATAAATATGTAAACATGTGTCATGGGAGGTTCCAATAAATAAACAAAACTCATGTTTTATCAAAATGAACTATATAAAAAATCAAATGGTCATACATTAAAAAATATATCACATACATCGATATCAAAAACAATAACCAATGGAAAAAATTATACACTACCCAAAATTGGTCATAAGTCATAGAATGGTCGCATCTCTCATTCACTATTCACATATTTGAAATAGTCATAGTGCATCTACCCATTTCTTGTCCTATATTCTTGATGTAATCTCATGTATTGACTAGTAGGATAAGCAGAGTGTGATTATGAATCAGTAGGAAACCACCAAAAGTGTCTAAAATAACATCCACTATGTGTAATAAGATAATGATAATGTTAAATATAATGAATGGAATGAAAAATAAATAAACCGCATTGATTCTCAGGTTCATAGGTGACGCCTAGATATTAAAATAACATCTTCATCCTTTTTTAGAATCCTCTATCAATTTGATCTCATGTATACCTAACCAAATCCAAGAATACTAACCACACATTTTAAAATAGGTAATAATATGAATCCAAGGGAGATTGCCCCAAGGAGTTCCAAACTAATTTTCAAAAGTATGTCCAAATGAATCAAATGGGGTTTCACCAAGGCATTCAATGATTAATGTCATAAATACTCTAGATAAAATCAATGGGTGTTTTCCTAAATCCATTCCAAAGTGACTGTCATAACCAGGACCAATGAAAACTATGGGGTTTCCCAAAGGGATTCCAAACCGAGTTTCATATGATGGCACAAACGAATACAAGGGGGGTTTACTCAAGGTGTTCTAACCAATTTAAAACAAAATAAATGTATATAGACAATATATAAATACATATATCAATTAATTATTTTTAAATCAATATATCACACAAACAACAATTTATTATAGAAACAACAGAAATCTCAAGGAATCCAAAACCATTACACTTGTTCAAATAATTCTCTCTGATAGACCTAGGGTCACCCCATTCATTTTTCAATTAGTTTATCAATTAAAACACAACCAATGGGTGGTATAATTTCCATTTTACCCACAAATATTCTCTTTGTTTCCTTGGGATATTATCATTTTATAAAATTAATTCCATATAACAAAATAATTATAAATTTATATTCAAGAACATATTGTTATGGTGAAACTAAAATTTGTATTTACAAAAAAGAGATACTTTTAAGGGATATAATATAAACAACCTAATTTATTATCATATAAATAATACCACTAAATATCTATATTATATTCATGATAAACTAGTATAAATAAAAAACTAGATAAAATCCATGGAAAAGGGGAATAATAATGTGAACCCACCAGAAATTGAAATAAATGAAGAAAATAATGAAAAAAAGTCATATATTAACCTCTATTTCTAAAAAACCACAAATTATTATTTATATAGATGTGAAATTAAGGATAAATTTTCTTTTCATGAATAAGGATAGGATATCACAAGTAAGTGGTTATTGGTTAAATTAGGGGGGACGAAAATACCCCCAAAACTACTTAAATCATTTAGGGACAAAAGGTAATGTCACCCTTTCAAAAAGGGTAATCATGTTTCACCATGGATAGCTCTATTATGTGGAGCTCACCATGTTCTAGTACAAAACACACAAGGAACATTTGGATTAGTGTCATATTCCTCACATGTATAAATTTATTTGGATGAGTGTTTCTCCCTCCCCATTTCCAACTAAAGTATCACCTTGATAAAATGACCCACGCATGGAGACCATCTTGTAGTTGGTCTATATTTATCCCCAGGATCATAACTCAACCATGTATCCACCATGGTGGCCAAAATAATCATTAGGAACCATAATGGGAGACCTACCTACTTTTTCACTTTCGTGCCCCACATCCGAGACTTATGGATTAAAACACATCATAAGTCCCTTCATGGTCTATTTTAACGGATATACCAAGGAATCCATAACATTGGGGCAGTCTTATAGAACCTAAATAAACCATATATGCTTTTCAAGTCTCCTAAACACACTCATAATCTACTATAACACTCACAACTCTTCAGAAACAACTTCAATATACTGGATCCCACATTGTCATAAATAGAGAAGGAAAAAATGTCATGGTATAAAATATATGGGTTCTTAACATAAACACATTTTGGTATTTTGAAGTACTTAATTTAATATGAAAAGGTTGTGATTGAATCTATAAATAAGTAAATGGTTTCATTGATCATTGAAATTAGTCCTTTGTTCCATGTATGTTTCTTTATCTATATCCCCAAGAATAATTTCTTACTTGATTCTCAACTGTTGAAAATAAATTCCTTCAAACACATCCTTACAAGAAAATTATTTGATATTCATGTGTTTATCTAATATAGAAGAAGTATTTGATAAATAAACTCTTTATACTTATTTAAAACCATTTACAAATAGTTTGACTATGAACAATCGTTTGTTAACCACTGATACCATTAGAATATAAAATTTCTTATTTTGTAAGATATTATTCCTATTTTTCATCTCAATCACACTCATGTTTTGGTATCATGTAGGGAATAAATTTCATCCCACATTGAAAATATCCATAGTTATGAGCCTTTAAAAATCTATTCCTTCTTTGGGGATTCATGATCTCTATCATCTTTTAGAAGAAGATTTTTAAAACTACATTAAAAACATTTCACATAGGGAATATCTTAGGTACATCACAATTTTTTTTTCCTATGGATAATATACCAATAGAATTATAACATCATGAGTAATTACTTATAGAGAATTTGGTCAATAATATCCTTTAATTGAGCATTTTTGTACATCTATCCTAGGAGACCCTCTTGGAATGTGACAAAAACATTCCCTAACTCCACCATAATATTTTTTTAGAAACTATAATTATTCGTTAATTCCCTAGAAATTTTTTTTTCTAGATGCTTATCTAGAAAAATATTAGCTTCTGATAAAACTTATCTATCACTAAAACAATCATCCAAGTTCAAACCCTTTAATAGGATATCATTATTGAATATCACATTTCAATATATGATGACCTTTCAAGAGTCAATGTCCAAAAATAAAAATCCAATCAATTCATATGCATAAACATTAATGTAACATTTTTTGGAATTAGGCTCCAACATTTTCTTATTCGATGTAATCAACATGAAAATATGTTAATGCACTGAGAAATTTATGGTGGTTGAAATAAATCATCCTTCTGAACCAATAGATCATTAAAAGTTGTTGTTTAATTATATATGATAAACATTGATTCATAGAGTAAGCTGTAAAATTTACAACCTCTACCCAAATGAACATGCTAAACCCTACATGAATCCAAATGTTTCTATCTATATCCACTAATTTCTAGTTCATAATCTATGAAACATTTTTTTTTCAAAATTCCATAGAATGGTCTTCTTATATTGTATCGTATTCCTCAAGTAGAACCACTATAAATATTTGATTTTATACTCCACATCATTCTTGAAAAAGAATATATTCATCATGAATCATGCCACTTTCTCCACCATGGACATCTTTAGAATGATGTCCTGAACACCTCAGACTTGTGATTTAAAAGTTAGACCCACACATTTCACGCAAAATCATTGATGAGTTATAAATTGAAGAGTGTTCCATTAAGAGAACGCATAGGTTATTTCTTAAAAATTAACATGTGTACCACATCCAACATTATAATTAGAATAATACTTTCAATCAGAATACACTCCAAATCCTACATTTAAATGATAATATTTTTCATGTTCCATAATCCATGTTATTGACAATAAAATGACTATTTTTATTAAGGATTATCGTCCTCCTATCATATATGTGACCCAAATGGTCACTCAAAAACATCATGGATGTTAATTTTCGTGTATGGAGTTCACATATTAATAGTTTCATAAGTTATAAGGATACATTATTTACTAAATCTCCAAAAATAATGAAAATAAAAAAAATCAGCCCCACACCATCTGGAGAAAATGTAAATGAACTCACATCATCAACTTATCCCGTTGATATTATTATTTTTTATTTAGGACCACCTCCCCCCAGAGGTACCCATCATGGGACAGTAATGATAAAATTAGATAATGATGTGGAAAACCTACCTCAAATAAGACTCATATGGAATCTATACAAAAGGTATATCAAATATATTGATTGAAGAAACTAACCTCTATGAATAATAGGTAATAATAGAAAAGCAGATACCATCAGAAAACTCCAACTCACAATAAATTAATGATATAAATTAATTCATTAAATGCCATTCAAATTTAAAAACCACAAAAAATCATCATGATCTATAAGAAATATATTGGATGGATCTTCAATGCACAAAAATATCCTAAACAACTTCACAAGTGGGTAATGTTCATCCTGACCACGAGCCATCTCATATAGGTCGAAAACATCATATATAAATGTATGGTGAGTAAAATAGTTTTACCCAGTAGGATCTTCCTAAGAACCTCTCATTAATAAGATAAATATATGACACTAAATCCCAGTAAATAAATAGTGGAACTATCTTTTCACCTAAATAGGTAAGATAAGTTAATAACATCACCATGGATCTCTCACTATATATCACATAAAAGTAATAATATAACATCCAATGTATTATCAAATGAAGGTATCATGCTACAAATTCCCCTATATGTTTTTCTCTTTTCCCCAACATTTCATGTCCTGATATGTATCTTTCCCAATGAGCAACATAAATCCAACACTATTGAATAATTACATTCACCACATATGTATCATAATCTCATCATCAACATCCACAACCCCATATTGTAATCAGGTAGTTTATATGATCCACCACAATATGTACATCATGTATTTTACCTAAAAATATCAAATACTATACATAACACACCAATAATAACCCTTAAGATACTATATCTTGATACACATGTTTATGAAAATAAACACATGATATTACATCCATTTACACACATGTATGGTAATGTAACCACCATGCATACCAGCATAAAATACTACTTATAAAAGTGTGTGGGAAAAGAGGGTGTAGTAACCATTCATTCCTCACCAACCTAGATAATGGGGAAAACACCAATTAGTGTCGATTGGGATTCAATATCCCAGTCAAAATGGGTGGGGTGGAATTTTCAATCACATAAAATATAAATAAATATATAAATATATCTCACTCTCACAAACACGATACGAGAAAATAATCAACCATAACTTCAAATATATAAATATCTTTTCAAACACACAATGTAAAACTATAAGGGATGGATTTCCTAACAGAACAAAAAAAATGTAAAGTGTATTTATTTAAATTTTTTTAATATTAACATATCATATTTAAATGATTTTAACAAATGAATTATATTCCCTCTAATATTTATCAAACCACTTCCACGGATCCTCAAAATTCATCATTATTCAATATTTAGTCAGGAAACCAATCCTATGGGTTAAAAAATTAACTTCATTATCATTCCATGATTCCATGTACTCTAGGACACATACTATGCTACTATAAAATTATCATAGGCAAATAAAAACTAGTTGGATATAGTCGTGAAAATAGAATAAAAAAATAAGAATCCAAGTCATTCAGATTCTATAAAAGATTAATGAAAAATAAATAGTCAACATTTTCATCCCATTTAATGTAAAATACAACCATTAAAACATTCCATCATCGCTAGTTCCATACCTAAATCCATTTTTCATATCACAATCTATCCTGTTATCATAGGAGCCAAATACTAAAATGACCCAAGAACCCATTCCAATTATCTCCAAACCATCATCCATACTAGGATTACATCTAATAATATTAAAAATTATTTTTATTCATCGAAATAAATCATGGAAGCTCACAAACAAAAAATATTCAATATGCTAACTAGGCCTTATAACTAGGTCATCTATCCTTCATAAGCCAGAAGGATATCTCAATTCCAAAAAAATTATCCTTTAAAAAAATATTCATTACCATATTCAATTATACTATTCATTTATCCATTGTTGCCACCAAATTTTACATATGACCTCAACTATAAGAAACTATGATTTATTTAAACATGATTTAAGAAAAAGGTCCAATTATGTTTATTTCAAGAATAATGATAATGATTAAATTTAAATATTTTTTATTTAACCAATATTAACTACTATAATTACTTTCTTTATCATATTTTCAAATATAAGAACCAATTCAAAAAATATCATAAACCATAGATATCACAATATCTATTATATAATGAGGAAACAGTTCATATGAAAAAAACATGTGATCACTATATCTCAAAACCAATATGTTCATTAATTCTATTTTAATCATCATTATGTTTCATTATAAAATTACCCCATTATATGAATCCTGATATATTTATGATTTTGCATAAATATGAGATTCAATGAATCCCCTACAAAAAATAATTCAATGTTCGTCAAAATAGAATGGAACAATAAGAATCGATTTATGATCACCTCTACCAAAACGAAATGATAGTCCATTTGAACACTATGTTATGAACTCACCACCAAACATAAAAAGAACTCCATAAGATATATATAGATCATACAATAAATAATGTAAAAGTTTTATAGGCGGAATAATAATAGAATATATATGAAACCTCCAAATAATGTTGGAAAACTCATCAAGGATCACCACAATTTGATATCTAGATTATGGGGTTTTAATATGATCACTTGAGTCATCAAAGGCCTTAAAAATTATCTCTTAGGATCCTAGTGTTATAAGGAAAATTTTTATAGAAGGATATGTTCAAATGGGATTCATGAATTTATAGGGAAAATGGAATTTACAATACCCTTATGTAGAATCATACACCATGGTTCAAAGCTGGTGAATTAGGATAAAAATATGGTGTAAGGAAAGATAACACATTACAACATGAATGATAAAAAATTTATCTAATAAAAACAGTGTGTTACATACCACAATCTTATAATATAGTAATATTACCATAGATAAATTTAATACAACATGCCATATATTTCCATTTCCAAATTAAAAGGCAATGACTCAAATCAGCCTAGCAACATTGAATACCAGAAAAATGAAAAAAAAACATATTATTACCTCCATGAATTTAGTACCACTATGTACCCCCACACACCACATCAATATTGATATCTGTATACCCAACCAAACCTCTCCTCCTAGGCCTTTACTCCATATCTCTTAATAAACATTATAGCTTTGAAGTGTACGTAATGTATTACTGTCCTCCATTCAATAGTCCATCACTATAGCTAAAATATTCAACATAACTCCCCTACTTCTTCCTATAGGCGTGTACATGGAACCACCAAAACTAAATATTCACTATGCAATGTGATTTGATTATATGGTACCTTATATAAATTACATATAAAATAGATACATTTTAGAATTAAAAACAAAACCCATACAACAAGTAAGGAATATAGGTCACCTTAATAAACACCACACATGATACTTCTCATGAATCATTACTTTATATGAGAACAAGAAAATATTTTATAGGATTAAATCATAAAAAATAAAACTTCTTCCCATGGGACATACCTATGAAATGGGAAAAGTACCGCAAAAAAGGATCCATGGTTAAGAGAACTTTTTCATAATCTTGATAAATAACAATATCCACAATAAATATTTTTCAAATAATAACTAAGAATCAAAAAACATATAATAGATAGAATAAATATAAAAATCATGTTACCATGTTCTCCCAACCTTGACACTATGTAGCCTCACAACATGAACTATGGGAATAACATAACCACTCAACACCTTTTCCTAGTGGCTCTGGATATATATAAGCTTTTCCATAAATATAACTTCATCATTAATGTTGATCTTACCCAATCAATTAGTTTAGAATCATCATAAAGATATTGGGAATGATACTACACATAAAATACATCTTGAATATATCACATATGTGGGGGAAATGGTGTCTGATATGAAATGGCTCCAATATGAGCTAACACCATGAAAGGCCCAACAACCGAAAGAGAAAGATTACTTTCATGAACAAACCATCTATTTTTATAAAGTGGGGAAAACTTAAATAACATATAATTTCCAATGTAAAAATTAATTGGGGTCATCTAAGGGTCATTATAGTATTTATGATTATACTAAGAAACATTAATCTTATCACGAATCATATGTACAACAATTCTTTTGGATTTTACAAGTATCAAACCATTAATTTTCAAGTCTCTTACCCTAGTACATTACAAAATAAAATTGAATGGTTGACCAAACAAAGAATCAAATTGTGTCATACCAATGATGGAGTGAAAACTATTTTAATTATAAAACATGACCAAATAATGGTGGCTTTCCCAAAAACATACAAAATTTAGGACACAAGTGTAAAACATTTCATTGATAGTTTGTCTAGTATACACTAAATAATAATCCATCAATAAATAAAAATAGTTAGAGGGAAAAAATAATATTCAAATTCATGTTGAAGAAAACAAAAAACCATAGAGGTTGAATGATGATTGTGATTAGAGATATTCATCCTTAGGAATCCGTGAATTCTACCCACTTCCTCCAAATACTACAACGACAAAAACTCAACCGAATTCAACTCCTTAATCTCTAAGTTGTGTGACTATTTCATAAAAAATTCCAATTTCGCTCATATAGATTCATATACTCTTTGATCAGTAGATAATATAGTGATTAATTCCATCAATATTTCATATAACATCTAGAAAAGAACATCCAACAAATAATTAAAACCACTTAATCATTGTGTTCAACCTTCACATTATAACAAACAAAATAAATTAATATGAAATCCATAACTAATCATATCATCACAAACCACAAAGACTGAACTTTATAATAATTTTACATCTTTTTTACAAATTGGTGTCTTGCTATTGTTGTGTTGTGAATCCCCCAAAGAACCACCTCATGTATCAGTGAAGGAATGGAAATAATCACCTAGAATAACAACTGGGGTCAATCATCCTTCGATCATCCAATAAGGGAATCACCACAATCAACCTAATCCCATGAAAATTACACCTGTGAGTCTGTGAGATGCGACTCCCCCACCTATTTCACTAAAGATGACTTCACCACCATTTGAAAAAGGAATCCTCCTCCACCATCATCTCTAACATACATATTCATCATGGACTGATCTTCAAACACCCTTGTTGAATATATAGATTTATCCACAACATCACTAAGTGGATTCCTTTTTAGTGTATCTTCCAATGCATTTCTAATTCCCATTTTTAGAAATATTGACGTCATATTCTTGCAAGAAGTCTATCCACCATCATTGTCACATGTTCATGTCATGATAGCAGAATACATTAATTATGATTTTTTATGGGTGAAATCCACAATTAATTGATTGATGAGATACTATATCCACAATGTTATATCAAACATGACCTCTTATAACTTGATATCATGGGAGGAGTGGTTACCTTTAAGGGTTCATAATTTTTGATTACCAAAATAATCAACATCCTTCTACTAAATCAAGACACTACCAAAGATGAGAGAATAATATTCACATAAAAAATCAAATTGGACTCCGACCAATAAAAAAATTTAATTTGGTTTTTAAAAACCTCTTCCACATTTACATGAAAGTATAATGAAATAGGTCTTCCCATACAAATGAATGATCATTCCTTGTCAAGGATATAATAGGATATTCAATCTGATAGAAGTCGAGTACAAACCATTTATAATTTACTATATGAATGGGGATAATGTGAAGCTCTACTACCCATATAGGGTATACCTAATAAGAAAAATAATTAATTAGTATCTAATTTTTACATGGATACACCAATAATGTACAATACCTAACCGAAAAACAAATATTATGAGTCTATAACTCACCCTTTGATAACTTCCTTAATGGCTACTGATGATGATGAACTTCTACTAATTCACATAGATGATTTGAGTGGGCCTCATCAAAAACAATGTACTCAAATATATCCTCACTAAAACTAACCAATATCTAATATGAATTCTCTCTAAAAATTTCATTTATCAATACCATGAATATGCGTATAGCGTTTATCATGCCAAATGGTATTACGACGAACTCATAATGGCCATTACGATATATGAAAGTAGTATTCAGAATATATTCATCATTTACCAATATATACTGATGTAAAAACCCATTTAATGTTTGGATGGATGATTAAAATATATAAATTGATTATATTTTATATTATTATTATCATTTTATGAAATTTAGGTTTTTTTTAGTAAAGATAACAAAAATGGTTTATTTCATATCGAAATCAGTTATCATGAATTATATGGTTTTACCTAAAACCAAGATATCCAAAATATAAAATTTTAATTTTTAGAAATAAATTTCATTTTATTAATTATAATTTTTATTATTAACATAGTTTGAATATTTGAGAATTTTTGGAGAGTATGATCCATCAATAATTACTAATAAATAATTTTTTTACTGAAAACAATATTTTCAATTTATTTTTTTAAAAAGTAAAAATCTATTTCATATTATTTTTAAAATATAATTATTTTATTTTAATTAATAACAATTTTACTATTGTATTATAAATTAATTTTTTAATATTATTTAGTACGAAAACATTTTTTTACAACTGTAATATTTTTTATGAAAACTAGTTTTTCATCATGTTATCCTATTTTAGTTATAATTTAAATTCTACCAAATCTACGTATATTATCTTGAAAAATGGATTTCATACATTAAATCAGTTAGAAATAATTTGGTAAAGATGAAACTTTTATTTTTTGACGTTATGAATAGTAACCATAATAAGCTTTGTGATAATGGTAAAGGGTATATTCGGTAATTGAGGTTTAAAATAAAATTATAAGGACTAAAAAATGACCCAAACACTTTACACAATTTAATTATATTATTATGTATGATAAAAAGTAATCCAAAAGAAGAATATATGTATTCTCATTCCACTAGTCCATTATTCTTAACTTTATATTATATTATTTAATGAAATGTCAAAAATGGAACTCGCTTTTTTTATTATCTCTAAATTTTTACGTGTGGATAAACAGACGATAAGAGTGAATATGAATTTTCATTTAAAAGAAAAATAATTTTTTTGTTATTTTAATTAATTTATATTTTTTAGTCGTGAAATAGAATATTTAAATTCATCCGTAAAAGTGAAACAATGCTTATGAAAACTGTAGAAATTTGAAGAAAATAATATTAAAATATCTAAACATATTATTATATGAGTGACTTATAGTATCCCATGAATTTTGAATTTAATTATAGCATACATTTTTTCGTAATTTTTATATTAAATATAAATATTTATATTTATATTTTTAAATTTAAAATTATTTGAATAGTATTGAAAATGACAATAATGTTATTTTATGTTAACTAATGATTTATTAAATGATAAAAATTCCATAAAAATGTAACAATCATTTAAGTGAATTGGATATGGTTTGTTACATAAAAAAAGTTCCTATTTATGTTACTTTTTATTTTTATATAAACTACATATACCCATAAAAATGTTAAAAAAATTATCATGGTAAGTGTGAAAAGGGATAAAAGGGGGTTAAATCCAAATAATAAGTTTTAAAATAATTCTAAACTATTCTATATTTAAATTTATGAAATTATATAGGGATATAGAAATATAATATTAATATATTATCAATATTAAACCATTTTACAAAGAAAAAAAAATTATATTAATTTAATTTTTTATGAAATTTCATGAGTGCCCCTCCCCTCTCTTAAAAATGGGACTTTCTATTATATATTCATTTAACATAAAAAACCTTTTTTTATCATAAATAGCATTCCAATTTCATTAATTTAATCCCTAAAATGTCTTTGAGACCTTTTAATGATCATAAAACCTTCCTATAGATGCTTTTGGTGTAAATATTATGATTTCATCAGAAGAGTGGGTATAGTTCATAACCAATCATTTCCATTTTAATCATTCTATAACATTAAATTCATCCAGAAAAAAAAAGATTATATAATAACCTATGTATATAACATATAATGATATTTTATTATTTTAATTTTATAACCAATATCCATATCCATCCCCCATCAAATGTGAATTGAATTTATAATTCATGTGTACAGAAGACTTCAACCTCATAAAATGATGTAATTAATCTTCCATCATTTTCTCTTACATATGTTTTTAATGATGGATTTAATTTATATATATGATAGTCAAGACATATTTAACATTATTAGTATATAATATACATTTTATTTCCAACCATTCCATTCTCTTAAGAATAGTATTATCGTTGGGGTATACATGTTGAATATTATCTCCAGGAATCCCTATTATTAATTTTTCATCTCCACATTATATGAATTATATTTATATATATTTAATTAGTAGACTAATATTTTATCAATGATATGGAAATCATTATACAAATATTGAATAATATTTTCCTTCTTTCCGTAATGATTTTTGAAAAATGGAAATGTTACTCATGCGTATGTCTGGCCTTCCATCTTCATCATTATAAAATAGTCTATTTTTCATAACCATCATTCATGATGTTTTTTAAAAGTATAATTGTTTTTAATAATTTTAATTGTTTCTTAATATTTTCTCTCAACATAATAGAATAATGACCACATTTACTATTTCAAACCTACCGATGTCATTGTGGATATATGAACATAATATCATCAAAATGGAATATGTGAAGTTAATTGATTATTAAATTTAATATAACATGGTGTTAAATAAAATATAGAGAATAATGAACCAGAAAAGTTTTTTGTAATAAAGTTAATAAATAACTTATTTTATTGTTAAGGATTTTAGAATATGTACTTTATGAGTAAGACTCGAGGTAAGGGATATTCGTCTAAAAATCCGCTTTTAATGTTTCCTTTCTAACTATTTTTCTTACAATATGATATTTTTAAAAATAACCAATTAATTTATTTAAATAGATTAAATATAATAATAATGGCTATTTTATTTTTATTTTTAATTTAATTAAATATTATAGAAGGAATATTTATATGGGATATTTTTACTTTCATTATAAAATACAAAAATAATTTTCAATTATAACATATATTACAACAAAATATTTTCCTATTATCTTAACCACTATTTTATGACTTGATTACATTATAATAATTAATATTTTCCTCAAATAAATACCATCTTTCCCTTTTTATAGGTATTTTAGTTTAAAAAAAGTGTTTGGAAATAAATGTTACATCAACATTAAAAAGTGTTTCCATATGCGTTCAATGGAGTTTCTCCATGGATTTATGATGATATTTTTTAAGAATAAAATGTTTTGTTCATGATACGGTACATGATAATTATATATGATAATGGTTGTGCCTGATATAGTTTATAAAATGGGTTGATACATGTTATATTTAATGAAGATGAGTGATCCCTTTATCGATTATATGATGTTCGATCCCCATTATGGTTCTTCAATGAATTGGGCAATGTAACTTATCTCGAAAGAAATAAAAAATGGGGTCGACCACTATGGTCATTCCTATGGATTAAACTATTATCAATTTATTTCTTACATTAGTTTAAAATGGTTTATGACTATCTAGTTCTATGTCACATAAAATATATATATCCATTTCAATTCTATGAGTAATAAGGATTAATTTTGAGAAAAAAGTTTGTTTTTTCATGTGGAAATATATTACACCATATTCTAAATGAATAATGTTAAAAAAGGAATGTATTTTATGGGTTTTAATTTTTTTCATTGGAGACTTGGATTTAATTATTTTTATGTCCCTTACTAATATTTTTTTATCATCCAAAATTTTAATTTTTTTTATATTGTCTAAGGATATGTTAGAGAAATGAAGAAGTGAAGTTGAATGTCCTAATGATTTTTAATTAAAATAATATGTGTTTTATTTTAAGAGTTTTATTCTTTGAAAAAACTGGATAATATGTAGAAGTGTACAATTTATAATATATTGTTTTGATATTAAAGTGTTATGAAATAATTATTGAATATTGTAAACCATAAAGATCCTCTATAATAAATGTAACTAAATTCATGAATAAAAATTGAATAGTAATTATTGTTGAATGTTAAATCCCTATTATTAGTATCATAAGAAATGATTTGATCATTTTAGTGTTAAAGATATTGTTAACAAAATACCCTTGAACTATTTTACCTTATTTTTACGTTTAAATTATTTATAATTTAATGATTAACATATTCCATCATTTAATAATTGAATTTTCAAAATCATTTTCCATTGAGAAAATGACAAAGTCGAGGTAAGAAGTTATCATGAGGATGATATACTTCCAAATATGAATACATTAATGGTTGAAAATTGAACTGTTCATTTTTTTAACATGATGGATTAGTTGATAAGAGTTATATATGGAGGACGCATCTATGCTAGAGAACAACTGGATTTATGAAAATGAAATATATTGAGAGTGGAAGATTCCATGAAATAAAACCATTAATATTTTAGTTGAACTTCATATCTAGTGGTAATTGGATGATAGATTAATGAATTGTAAAATATATTTGATTTCATAGGATTTTCATAACATCAAATTGTATCTATTTTTGTTTATTACTTTGATGTTGAAGCAGTTTGATGGTTGAATTTTTTAAAGAATGTTGAAGAGAAATATGATATGGATTACATTGAATGAGATAAATTTGTATATGTTTTTTAAGAAAAACAATTCCCTAATGTAATTTTAATAAGTATGGAGTATCTATTATTTTAATTGGAGAAAAAATATTATGATGCAGTAGCTGCATATAATGAAAATTCTAGAAATTGGCTAGGTACGTACCTGATTTTATTCTGAACCTCAATAGTATATTTGATATATTTTACTCTAGATTGAAAACCATGTTTATTAATAGACATAGTTTCTCAATAATTTAAATGAGATGATACTTTTTCGAAAAAGTTCATATAATTTTTTACACTTATGTTCCATGAGATGATAATAGTAAGAAACTATCATGTTTGAAAAACAAATAGATAAAAAACAACTCAGAAGACAATTTGTAAGATAATAAATGTTACATGTGTAGTAGAAGTCATATAAATTGATTTTTTACAGGATTTTGAATGTTTTACTAGTGTGTTATGTCTGGTCATAGGTCTCATGACTATAATGAAAGGTTCCCTAAAAATCTAATGGAGTTGTATCAGATTAGCAGTAAATAGTGAGATGTTTATTTAAATGAGTTTGAACATTAAGATAATGTGTGTCTAATGTTAGTTATTCTAGGTAAAGTCATTAAGATAATTTTGTTTTGAAATGTCAATTTCTACTAATGCAGTTTATGTTGGGATATCTAATTAGGTGGTGACAGGTATGTTACTTGTTTATTCAAATTATGAAAAAAAATCTCTTTAACTCTGTATAATTACATTTCATTATTTATAGTAAAATTATAAGTTAAATGGGAATTTTACCTCATGAAATGAAGATATATTTTTAAAAAAAAATTATGATGATGAAAATGATAAAGCATCCATGATTTCTATGAATCTTGCAATCGTTATTAATGGGATCTTCTTTGATACAAATATAGTTGATCAAACCCATTGTGGAGTTTCATGTTATTTTTTGTATGGATTAACAATTAATTTTTCATTCTAAAATAGATTATAAATCTAAGAATATTTTATTAAATTATTTATTACTAATAATTACATACCAAAAAGATGAGAAATATATTGTGGTTGATAGTGAAAGTAAACTTTGTCCTGTAGTTGAAACGAAAGAAACTGTAAAAAAAATTTATGTAGCAATAGTAAATGAATATGTGAATTCATTTACTAATGAGTTTCCTAGAGGTATTCATGAACGAGGGGTTCAATTTACTTTTTAATTAGTTCTTCATAATTAACATATTACAAATCCCCATTATTGAACATCGTAAGTAGAAATTTTGGGATTAAAAAGGCTATAGTAGTAGTTTCTACATAAATTTTTCATTCATACTAGCAATTGAAGATGGGGTTATATTATTTTATTTGTTAAAGATAAATATAGTTCAAGTTGTATTTACATTTATTATAGATTCATGAATAAAATATCATTTAATAAAAAATACCTTTTCCTTCATATTGATGATTTATTTTATCGTCTATGAGGAGAGTTTATATTAATTATTGGTCTTATGATAGGGTACCATCAGTTGAAGATGAAAGAAAATGGTATCTGGAAGACTTTGTTTTATACTAGATATGGTAATTATTAGTTTTTAGTTATTCCCTTTGGTTTTTCTGAGGAACCAATATTATTTATGGATATTATTAATAGAGTTTTTCATTTATATTTATACATGTTTTTGGTTGTGTTTATGATTGCATATTGGTATATTATAAAATTCCAGAAGATCATGAATGACACATGAGGAAGGGGAATAGTCTTCATCAAAATGTTCTAATCCTATTTCCTTAAATAGTCCATGAGGAATAAATGTGTACTCATATTCAATGATTTAGAATAATACTGACCCAACAATGAATTCTTCAAAGGATTTCAAGAGAACCAACATTAATATCAGACAACGTAAATATTTCATCCCAGAGAAAGTAATCTAAAAAGGAATTTCCATTTCTGATGTGCTATCTTGTTTTGTCCTACATTTAAGGAGTCAAAAATACCTCTTATTATCAAAATATCAAAGGATAGATCCTTATTTGTGGTCATGGATCTTGGAACACTGTACCAAAAGTTTGATCTCAGTAAATTTTCAATACTTGGTAGAATCTCCAATATGAAAGTTGAGACACCCTGGTCATATACAAATCTGAAAATTCAAATTTCTCATTGTCGAGATTTTGAGTGTTTGAGACTGATACATATAGAAAAGGGTTACTTACACCTTCTCATTGAAAATCAATATGACTTCAATACGTCATAGAGGAATAATAACATCGACCTTAAAATAGAATTTCTGAGAATCTCAGACTGGGATGCCAACTTCAACCCTTTTAATCTGAGTCACTCTAATGCCCAAGAACAAGTCAGGATTCGTGGACTTCCAGAGTTTTAGAGGCACCCCAAAATTCTAAATGATTTATTATCAGGTATTGTCACAACTCTAAAAATATATTAATATACATTGAATGGAGAATGATGTGTCTTTGTAATAATTATCATTAACATCAATATGGGGAATCATACTTCAGATTATATAACCCTAATCTCTAATGACCTAGAGTTTTACATTAAAACAGAATTTGAGAATCTCTCCCCCCTAATGTGAATACATCAAGATGGTTAAGAACTCAATGTATAAGTATATAATAGGGAACAAGCATCCCCACACCATTCAGTATACACTGTATTGAAAATAAGGTCAAAAGGGAATAAAGTGTACAACTCCATAAATAGATGCAGGTGCGATACCAAGTCATTAAAATTTAGTGTCCATACCTAGATATGAATGGTAAGATCTAGTTGAAGAAGATCCATTACATGATAGCAACATACCATAACATGATCTGCCCGAGGAAACCCTTATGAAAAATAAGAATGACACTCCATTGAAGAATGATGACGACTACTTGTTGGAAATATCAAGTTGATATTTTCAATTTCTCAAGGTCACTATAATCAGGGTTTTTTTGTTTGACATGATCATTAATGATGTAGAAAATTCCTTGAATTATTATCAAAAGGAACATTTGGATCCACAAGATAGGACCCAACAATTTATAGAATCTGGTCTGAAACTATTTCTAGTTAATATTCAATATTCTGTAGGCTCATTAGAGGTCGTTGGTCCGGATAGAAAATCTCGGCAGAAGGAAACCTCCCCTTGGAAACGGAGACCAGTTTCATCCAAAATGGATACAATATATTATTCCACCTCAAAAAATGATGAACCAACCAAAAAATCAGAGAGGAAAAGTTTATAGAATAACCATGTGTTTGTCCTCCCAAATTTTTATCAAAAATAAGATACTATATTGTAACTTCAACGGAATATCCAACACAAACATATTATGATCCCTCATGATATTTATAAGAAAATATAGGCTTATATTAATTGGACTCTATGAGACCAAGAGGAAACTCCCTAATCATGAATCTCCTCTTACTGGAAAGGATTATTTCTATTTCAAAAAATCATAATATTAATAAAAATGACAGAATCTAACTCTTGGTCTATAAAGATATGGTGAATCCTCGGATTTTCACTATAGATGAGCATCCCATAACCTGCAGATTCTCGTATGCTGGATAATAAATCATTTACATAGTGTTATATGCCTCTAATTCCTATGTTTATAGGTGATATCTATGATCTCACTTGAAATGTCTTGTAAGCATCATCGCTAACCCATGGATTATTATGGGTGATTTCAATACAACCCTGCAAATGGATGTGAATCTTGGACCACTTTTACAATATTTATCTATCAAAGAATTCAGGGAATATATTGAATTATCAAATCTCACTGAGATCAACATAGTGTGGGAAAGTTTCACTTGGTACAGAAAACAACTCAATGGTATAAAATCCTGAATAATTGATTGATATTTTTCCAATGATGTAACACATTGAAATTGGGGCCCTTTATCTTGTGGAAATATTACTCAGAACATTTATTTTCCACCATCCCATTATTACAAACATCCATGAAAAAGTAAGAAGATATCATCTTCACTTCATTTTAAATAATTCCCATGCTACTCACAAAGAATGCAACAAGATTGTTCGATACACATGGGAATCATTTGATTGAATCAAAAACCCCAAGAAATGTATCACCAAGCTTAAAAGACTCATAGTATGATTGAATGTTTGTACCAAGAAATTATTTAATATAATGGATGAAGAAATTTATTTCCTTGAATTCTCCATTCACTCTCTTCAAGAATCCATTACTAAGGATTTTTTTATATAAATTTTACTGAAGAATATTAATTGGAATACAAGCTTTAAAACCATCCCTTGCTCAAATACATCATTCAAAGGCATATCTTTATAGTCATATTTCTTAATAAAGGGGATATAAACATAATGGTTTTAAATTAACTCCCGATAATTGGAAGGTATAATTGGAAACTTTCTATTCTTAAGGATGGAGACTATATTTTAGAGGATAGGAAATCTCTCTCCAATAACATTGTTTCATTTTTCATGAACCTCTATTATACCCCATCCAAAAGTAAACCTTCAATGGAAGATTTAATTCCCAAACTCATTACTGATGAAGATAACAAAATGATTAGAATTTCCCTCATTGAAATTTAAATTAACTAATTTGTCTTAGGCCTCAAAAAAGGGATTTTTCCTAGTCTGGATGGCTTCTCCACACACATCATTAAATTCTATTTGGATATATTTCATCAGGATGTATGCAATCTTGTTCAATGTTTCATTTCAAGTGGATCCCCTCCACATGGAATTGGCTCCCAACTTCCTACCGTAATTCCTAAATTGGATGATTTCAGTGACATCAGTCAATTCAGGATAGTCTCTCTAGTCAATACCATTCACAAGGTGGTCAAAAAAAATGTTCCTAACCAGCATGCTAAAATATTAGACAAAAAAAATCCATGAAATCAATTTGTATTTATCAAGGGTATAAATATACATGGACTATTACTCACTACATTTGATTATGGGAAACTTATTAGGATACCAAATAGGGTAGGCAATGTGGCCCCCAAGATAAACATAAAAATGAATTTGATACTATAAATAAGAACGTTATTAGTGAAGTGTTATTCAGATTTGGATTCAACATGGAATTCATTATCTTTATAAAATCACTAATTGAATCATATCAATTTCTATTCTTATAAATAGATCAACATAAGGGTACATCACAAGTTCAAGGGGGATAAGGAAGGGTGATTCACTCTCTGTGATTGTTTTTTCCATTGTTAAAGATTACCTTAGTAGTCATTTTCTAAAAAGGATGAAAAGAGGGATTTAAAAACTATCAAAGATGTTTGAGATACCTCCATCCACTCTCATATCCTTTTTTCTGGTGAAATTTCTATTTTTTCTCATTGAGATAGGAGAAAAATTAAAAACATCAAGAATGCCCTTCTACACTAAGAAAGGGTTTCAGGTCAATAGGTCAAATGGAGAAATCAATCATCTACTTTGAAAAAAAATTAATCCTTATAGAAGAGGGAACATTATTAATACTCTTCAATTAATATAGGGTTCTATTACCTTTAATTACATCGGTGTTCCACTCTTTTGGGGAAGACCTAAAGCTGATCAATTCACTTTTATTTTGTTCAAATTTAGAAGAACATTGTACTCGTGGGATGTAAAATCTATTTCAATGGTAATGATGATCTGTCTTTTTAAACATATTCTGATTTCTAAAATTTTATACTCCATCATCGTTTTCTTATGGCCTTACTCACTGATCAAAAGCATCAACACCTCTATGATGTACTTCATCTGTAGTAGTATCATATCAGAGAGGAATGTCATAACAGTTAACAGGACACAATGCTTTAAACCTTACAATCTTCGGGGGCTACGAATCAAAAATATGTAACTGTTTCATAAATCTCTATAAGGAATATTGGTTTTTAAACTTTTAATATCATATAATTCCACGTAAATATTTATGAAAATTAAATGGGATTTTATTTTTGAGACCATGCACTAAGAAGGCACATAATTTTGAGGACCGCAGTGGCTAGAACGTATTTTTGAACTATTTTGAAATGTTGCTAAATAAACAAGCCATCAAGTTTTTCTAACATTCAAACCAGTGCTTGGATAAAAATCTGAAGACACCACTGAACATAGAGCATTGGAATTCTCCTAGAAAGGGCTTTACATTGATCGACACCAGTCGACTGAAAAATTTGTTTTTCAGACATTTTAGAAGGAAAAAATAACTTAAAAATTTATTTTATTTGTTTTTCTTATTTATTATGTAACCAATAGTCAAAATTTTGGTATAGTGATGGGGTGACATTGAATCCAATTAATTAACCTCATTAATGAGTCAGCATAACGATGCTACAATGCAGCATAATAGAAACGTTGATTCATGTTTCATCAATTAATATCCTAACAAGGAATGTAGTATTGATGGAACAATCATGGGATTGATTTAAGGCTTTGGTGGGTGGTGATGACAAATGATGAATGGTAAACACACATTCTTCCACCCTTCAAAGAATCTATTGCAAAGGTGGGTTTTAGATCAAGAATAAATAATGGAGGCATGTGATCCTATTCTTCCTCAACCAATAATCCTCTCCTTGGTAGGGGGTTTTTTAGTGTGATTTTTCCTTTCCCCATTCGTAAAGATTAACGATAAACGTGGATCAACCCATGAACCGGTGGATCAGTATTTCGATTGGTCATGTAGGTTGGTTTATGATGCAGGATAAAAGGGATATATATCTTAGTGAATATTCTTCCTTTTTTTGGGGATCCTACTAACAATAAAGTATTCAGGTCTATAAAAAAGTCTCAAATAATTATTTTGGTGTTCTTATGTGTGAATAATTCCCCTCTCCTCTAATTACATTCTTTATATTCTTTTTGGAATAATGAATTTGGTGTCGATGGTATTCATGGTCCAAACGGGACCACGTGGTGCATCAGCGCATCGGCCCACAGTTGGAGGCAGCAGGAGATGGCAGTATCGTGTAGGAAGGTACAAGACCAAGTGGGCCACGGTGGGGGCACCCAGCTGTGGTAAATAGGCCGCGGAAGCAGGGGGTGCGTTGGTAGCGCACCGAAATAGTGACAGGGGCCACCGAGATGGAGGTCGGCAGCTGGTAGGTAGGCGGACACGACCACCCAGCGATTTTTGAGGTGTCATAGGGTGAAAATACGCAGTGTTCAGACTATGTCGGGGGAACCGTGACTTTCTTCAGGGCACACGGATGACCGGTCATCATGAGCGGATCAGATGGACGAGGAGGCGGTGCCATCCTGGCATCACATGGATGCGTGAACCAAATGTCACACATTGTTCGGGCTGGAAAAAAACTGAATGTCGCATGTCATTCAGGATGGAGGTGATCCAGCCCACTACTATGGTCCTAGATATCAAAATAAACTTGGTCCATCGGGTGTCCCAGGTTGGAGGGGAACGTGCCCACCAAAGGAGGTGTGGCCAGACAGGAAACCGAGCTGTAGGGCGGCACAATTGGTCAGAACCGGTCTGACTAATTTGGAGAAGGCCGGTTGATAACTAGCTCACTGGATGACCCAGATGGATGAACCCACTATCGAACCAAGACAGGTCTGGCAAAGCCCAATGGGCCTGGAAAATTCACTAGGCCAGATCAAGTAGGCTAAGACCCAATCGGGTCGGGTCGGGTTGACCTAACCTGGTCGGGTAATGAAGGACCCCCAGGCCAGTTTGGTCAGGTTAGTCCAACCATGTCTAACCAGACCCAGACGTAACCAACCCCTACTTAAAAATCCTAATATCTTTCATAACAGACCTCTTATTGACGTGTTTTCTGCAATGTTGCCACCCTTGAGATGAAATGGTCCTTCGGGTATACTCTAAGTGAGAATTTATGGTAATTGATATGTGACCAATGGTTTTATAAGAACATTCTCCCAGAATCAATCACGCTACAAGTTGGAGACCTACGGTAGTCTATTACCTGAAGGATATGATGATCGGAACGTTATTGGTGCAGTAGCTCCGTGGACCTTAGTGGTCCCGTAGATTAGTTGACCTTAGTGGTCCAGAAAATGAGCAGACCTCAGTGTTCCAGTAGACGAGAAGATCTTAGTGGTCCAGCATAGGAATGGACCTATGTCATCTAGTAGACGATCATAACATAGTGGTTCTGCATATGTTTAGACCTCCATGGTCCAGTAGACGACCAGACCTAAGTGGTCAAGTAGACAAGTGGACCACAGTGGTCCAGCAGACGAGCGGACCTCCGTGGTCCAATAGTTGAGCTGTCCCGAGTGATCTCGCAGCTGAGTGGACTGTAGTGGTCTAGCATATGAGTGGACCTCAGTGCAATAAAAGTTGAGCAGTCCTTAGTGATCCAGAAGCCGATTGGACCTCAGTGGTCCAATAGCCGAGTGGACCTCAGTGTTCCAGCTGCCGAGCAGAATTCAGTTTTCCAAGAGATAAGTGGACCTCAGTGGTCTAGAAGCCGAGAGGACCTCAGTGGTATGGTAGCCGAGCAGAACGTAGTGGCTCATCAAAGATGATTCCCTCAGTAGTATAAGATGATTCATCATTATGACTGAAAATATTACTTTTTATACTTTGAGTTAAACCTCGTGTGAGCGGTCCTTGTTTTTTGGTCTTGCTGTGTGATATTTCTCTATGTTCTTTCTTTGTGGTCTTTTATTTTTGGTTTGTGGTCGCTATTGAATATTGGGTCAGTCACCCTTGTACGGGCTTTTCCGGTACATGTCGTTTCTCGTGCAGGTGATTGATGCTTCGATGGAGACCTTTGTGGTTTGGGACCATGTGGTGCCCAGTGAGATGGAATGGACAAGATGTACTTCTACAACTACAGATAGATACCATCCACCCTCCCTTCAAGTAGGGTTTGAGTATATGGACATTGGATGTCATGCATTACTTTATAGTTTTGTTATTGTATTCTAATCCCTTTGTATTTTTTTATACTGTACACTCGGGTTTTATCTCAGTGAAAATTTTGGTTTACATTGTGTTTAATTTCTTTAGATTTAGATTTGTGTGTGTGTTCAGGTTTAATGAAAAATGAATTCCCTTTTTAGATATCCCTATTTGGTGCTAGTCGACTGCCCCTGGACTATGGAAGGTGACATTGGGGTAGTAAGTGCATGGGCCCTGGGGGATGGATCATGACAACGTTATATCAGAGTGATGTTGGTTCTACATCATGAACTATGAGTTTGTGAATTTTTATGGGGAAACAATGTTAAGTTTTTTGAGTTCGTATTTTAGGCCAGGGATTCCAGGGTTGGTCTGGTGGCTGACGTATCCATACACCAGGACCCTGAATTCTTCTTTCCGACTCGGTACATGAAAATAATGGTTTCATGAATCCTTGAATGTTTTATCCCAATTTTTTTTGAGTTAGAGTCATCACACCAGGTATACCATATTAATCATAATTCATCTTGATCTCTTTCAGGATGCCTCCACAAAGACATGACGCCAGGATTTCAGTTCGTGACCACGAGGATGGTCTACAGAGTGATCAGGGTATTGTATATGGATTGTTTCACAAGATGGAACCTTCGGGAATTTTCCCGGGGATACCACTGCCTGTTGGTCAGTAGTTACTATCGGCATTACTGGTATAGGATGTAGGTAGGCTCAGTGAATTACATGAGTTCTAGATATTGATACCTCCCCAGTTCAGGGGAGACACAAATCCGAAGGTCACAGAGGATTGGCTAGAGGTAGTGACATGAGTCTTCTAATTAGTGGGGATTCCACATGACCAAATGGTCGTTATATCTATGAGCCTTCTGAAGGGATCAGTGTTGAGGTTGTGTAGTTTGATGATTCAGACACACAAAGGGATGAACCTCACCCAGTCTGACATTGAGAAACTATTAAGGGAGGAGTTCTTCCTAGAGACTTTTTGATCAATACACATACATGAGTTTCTTCACCTACAATATGGAATCCTGATTGTGGATGAGTACTCTGCGAGGTTTATAGACCTCTCCCGTTACTCTATGGATATAGTGCAGGACCCTTTCATTAGGTTTGGAACCATTGAGCGGGGACTCCAACAGGACATTGGGGAATCGATGATTTCCCTCAGAATCCCTATGCAAAATGGGTTGTTAGAGAAATTTCTACTATTGGAGAACTTCCTTGTAGAGTAAGAACTGATGGTGGGAGATACCACCAGGTGGCAAGTGGTTGTGTCATCTATGGTGGGTTTCCGACAGATGACACAGAGACCCAAACAGGCCAGACCTTTTAGTGGACGATCCCAGGACTTAGTGTTAGGGTTATGAGGCTCCCAAGGCAGAGAGAGTCAATAGGGAAGTAGAGGATGCTACACATGAGGTGGGAAAGGGAACGTAGATTGGGATTTCCTGACATGCCATCTAGAGGACTGACAGATGATCGGGGGACTAATGAGGTAGTGACAGAGATAGGAACAAGGTGGTCTTCCAAGCGGTGGATGTGGCCGAGGAGAGGGACGAGTAGCAGGAGGTGGGTGTAGGTATGAGGTACTACCCCAACTACCGAGAGGAGGTCCACCACGAGATCCATGAGTAGGTGGATAGGGGCTATATTAGCTTCAAGACATCAAGGATACGACCCCCATGTACCAAAGACGATACAAGGTATGATCTGTGTCTTCTCCACTTTAGCTGCAGTTCTTATATAAACAGGTTCTAGTCACTCTTTCCTTTTTATAGACCATGTTTGGAGATCAGATATTTCTATTGATCTATTGGATTGATCCTTATGATTAGGGAATCTTGTGGGAAGGGATTCAATGATCATACACTGGTGTCGACAGTGTGAGATTACATTTGGAGGTGAGAGCTTTGGTTGCTATCTCATAGTAGCGGTGTCAAATCCTTACAATGTTATTCTAGATATGAAAATATTATCCATAGTCCATGCTCATAATGACTTTTTTGGTACATAGCATGGTGAGTCCACAATGATGGGGCCAATTTTTCCTTCACATGTGAGAAGGGAGCTCTTGCTGTGTGGGATGGACTCGCACATAAGAGGGTGCAGCCGATCACTCATAAGTTTGCTAGAATTACCCTCGGTTTAGTGGATGAGTTGAGTCCAAAGTTTCCTACAATGGTGGATGAGTACGAGTAAAACATTCCAAGGGATTTTCCTGGTATACCTCCTTGTAGAGAGGTAAACTTCTTCTTTGATCTATACCCCAGGAATACACTTATATATACACATTCATATCAGATGGCTCACATAGAACTTTGAGAGATGAGGCTACAGTTGGAGGACTTGTAGAGGAAGGAGTTCGTAATTCCCCTTATAACAAAAGTTTTCCAAGAAGGTAACTAGAAGCATGAGGTTATGTGTGATATTCCTGTGCTTGAAACAGGTGACCATAAAGAACAAGTATACTATACCGATAATTGATGACCTCTTCAACCAGATGAAAGTAGAGAGATGGTTCTCAAAGATAGACCTCATATTAGGCTATCACCGGCATCAATTACAAGATTAGGGCATCTCAAAGAAAACATTTAGATGTATCTACGGCCCCTACGAGTACTTAGTGATGCCGTTTTCCATGAAGAACACCCCATAAGTGTTCATGGGACTCATAAATAGGATATTCCTAACATTCTTAGACCAATTTGTAATGGTCTTCATTGATAACATCTTAGTGAATTCAGCAGCTGAGGAGGAGCACATTATACACATAATGATGGTTCTGGTCACACTCCAAGAGCACCCACCTTATAAAAAACTCTCAAAGTGTGATTTCTGGATATGAAAGGTCTACTGCTTGGGACATGTCATCTTAGAAGCACGACTTGTGGAGGATCAAGTAATGATTGAGGGGGTTCTTTCTTATGAGCCACTCAAGGGAATTATCGAGGTGTGGATTTTCCTTGGGTTGGTTGGGTACTATCAGAGGATTGTACCTAACTTCTATACAGTGGAAGTCCTCATGAAATTGTTGAAAAGTAAGGGGAAACCCTTCCTCTCTACAGAAGGAATCCAACAGAGCTTTCAATAGATGAGGAAGAGATTGATGAGTGATCTTACCTTGATGTTTCTAGAGGAGGGAACCGACTACGTGATGTAATGTGATTCATTAGGAATCGGGATTGGTTGTGTCCGGAATTAGGAAAAAGTAGTGATTTATTATGGATCAAGATTTTTGACCACATATGAGAAGAACTAAGTGACTCATGACCTTGAGTTGGCAGCAGTAGACTTTTTTTACTAAAGAGGTGGTGATGCTACCTTATGAGATAATTATTAATTCTCTACTTTGACCACAAGAGTTTCAAGCATATCATTTCTCCTAAGGATCTAAAATTGAGACAGTGACGTTGGCTAGAGTTCCACTACGAGAATGACTTCGAGATAGTCTATACACATGGGAAGGGGAAGGTGGTGGTAGATGAACTCCATAGGAGATCGAGTTCACTTCTAAATAATAGGTCCTCAGAGCTATTCTCCTCACATTAGATATACTTTGTGGATAGAGATGAGGCATCTTATGTTCAGTCGATTGAAATTTCCCCTCCACACTTACAGCAAGTTTGGGAGGCACAATTCGGAGATGCTAGTAGCAAGACTACACATGCCCAGATGTCCCAAAGGCATGCCCCTAATGGAAATTCAAATGGTTGAAAGCACTTCATCATTTTCATAGGATGTATCCTTGTACCAATGGTGTTATGGGAGGAAGTGTTGAAGGAGTTTCATACATTCCATTTGGTAGTACATCCATGTGTGATGAAGATGTAATAGGACATCCGACGTCAGTACTGGTGTCCAGGGATGAAGAATGTAGTGTCAAATTTTGTCTCGAGATGCCTCACTTGTCTACAAGTGAAGGATGAGCACCGGGTTCCAGGAGGTTTGACACAACCCCTTGACGTATCGGAGTGGAAGTGGTATGGGATATTGATAGACTCCATGATAGGCATTCCACATACATCTCATGGGAACGATACCATCTTGGTGATCATAGACTGACTCACCAATTCATCCCGCTTCCTACACATTTCATAATTGGGTTTAGTATATGGATTAATATTCCTCTACATGGAGTTGATAGTTCGACTCAATGGATTCCCATCTATGATAGTCCCAGATTGTGATGAACTCTTTACATCTTGGTTGTGGAAGGGATTACAGGAGGCATTTGGGACTCATCTGTTCCTCAGCACAACCATTCTCCCAATGAAGGATGGTCAGAATGAGAAGACTATACAGATCTTGGAGGACATGCTTCATGCTTGAGTTCTTGATTTTGGTCATAGTTGGGGGGACCACCTACCACAGGTGGAGTTTGAGTACAACAACATCTACCACTCCATCATCGGTATGACACCATTCGAGGCATTGAAAAACTACCATACAGGTCACCATTATGCTGGACAGACCCATGGGAATCACACTCATGGGTCCAGCGATAGTAAATTCTACCACTGAGAAGGAGCAGGTCATCCGAGAGAAGATGATGATTGCACAAAGTCGACAGAAGTCCTATGTTGATGGGCGACAGAGACCCATGGAGTTTGAATTGGAGGACCACATATTCTTATGGATCACACTTGGATGATTGATACAGATATTTGACCTATGTGGAAACTTTTCTCTAATGTTCATTAGACCTTTCCTATTACTATGTAGAGTGGTAGAGGTGGAATACCACATAGATCTACCACCTTAGTAAGAGAGGGTCCACGAAGTCTTCCACGTATCCTAGCTGAGGATATATGCGCACCACCCTTCTCACATCATCAACCATGGTGAGATGGAGATTGATGACGGGGAGACATTAAAAGAGTAACATGTGGAGATAGAGGATCAAGAGGAGAGGATCCTTCATGGACAGTCGATTCCACTTGGTCATGTCCATTGGTAGCATAGAAATCTCTAGGAGAACATGTTGGAGCGGGAGGATCATAATCATGATCAGTACCCCCATTATTTATGCCTTGTTTATTTCTTTCGAGGATATAAAGCCCTAAATGGGGGAGTAATGTAATACCAATGAAATAAAAGAAATTTATATTGAAAATTAAATGGTTTTTCTTTTACGAGATCATGATCTAAGATGACACATAATAAAGAGGCCTCTAGTGGCTATAACATATTTTTGAACTATTATTAATGTTTGTTAAATAAACATGTGAGAATGTTTTTCTAACATTCAAACCTGTTCCTAGATCAAAAATCCAAATGAATCGTTGAACTCAGAGTATCAAGATTCTCCTGGAAAGGTTCTAAAATCGACTAGGATATGTTAACCGAAAATGTTAGTTTATAGACATTTAGATGAAAAAATAAACTAATGTAAAAAGTTTTATTATTTGTTTTTATTATTTGTTACACATTGAATCTTTAATGGTGCGGTGCAGCGATGTGGAGTCATTGAATCCCATTAATGAACCTCATTAATGATTCAATGTAACGATGTTGTAACATAGCGTAACAAAAACATTGATCTTTGTTCTTTCAATAAATAACCTAACAAGAAATGTAGGATTTTGGCACAATCTAGGAATTTCTCTGAGGCTTTGGTGTGTGGAAATGACAAATAAAGACCGATGAATGCACTTTATTCCACCCTTCAAAAAATATCTAGAAACAGTAGGTTTTGTATCAAGAATGAAAAATGGAAGCGCACAATCCCATTATTCCTCAACTAACAATCCTATCCTAGGTAGGGGGTTTTCTGAGTGATTTTTTCATTCCTATTTCTTAATGTTTAATGATGAACTTGGACTAACCCATGAACAAGTTGATTCGCAGTTTGATCATTCATGCAGGATGATTAATGATGTGGGATAAAGGGGATATCTATCTTAGTGATTATTCTTGCATTTTTGGTTCATCGTGATCTTGCTAAGAATAACGTATCCGAGCCTTTATGAACAATGTCATGGGTAATTCTTTGGGGTTTATTATGTGTGTCACATTCACCTCTCCTAAACTTGTGTTCTTATTTTTCTATGTGGAATAATGAATTTGGCGGTGACTGTATTTACAGTCCATACGGGACCGCATCGGTGCATCACCACATTGGCCTGCTGTAGGTGGCTACTAGAGATTGGGTCATCAGGCGGGAAGGCTCGCAGCATTAGCAAGAGGCCATGGCACAAGTTCGCAACACCAAGCTGCTAAATAAGGACTTGACACCAGGCTGTCGCGGCCAAGCGGAAGGTGGTACGGTGGTAGTGCACCGCGACTGCGACCTGGGCCACTATCATGGAGGCTGGTGGCTATCTGTTGGCGAACGTGGCCACTCGGCCACATCAGAGTCGCCGCATGGCATAAAGTCATTGGTTACGTGGAAGAATATCCAGTGTGAGAGGACTGGCTTGCCAAGGTGTCGAAGCCACCCCAGATCCGCATAGCTACCCAAACAAGATGTCGCGTAGTGTCTAGGTTGGAGGCGAATTGGCCTGCCGTTGAGGGCCGAGACGTTGAAATAAATCGGGCCGTTGTGCAGCTCAAGATAGAGGAGAACTGTAATGCCTATGTGGGCCTATATGAATGGGAAATAGGGCCGTTGTGCATCCTGACTGGTCAGAACCAGTTTGACTAAGTCGGACAAGAACAGTTGAGAACTGGGTCATTTGGAAACCTGACAGGTTGGACCCATGACCGAATTGAGTCGGCTCAATCAAACCCCAATGGGTCTAGCCAATTGTTCAGGCCTGACTGGGTCAGACAAAACCCAACTAGGTTGGTATGGTTTGGCTGAACCAGGTAAGCTCATGCGAGACCCCACCGGCAAGGTTGGTCGGGTCAGTCCGACCAAGTCAGACCGGTCCCAAATGCAACTAGCCTATGGTTACAAAAACACCGATATCTTTCAGACCGAGGATCCAATTAATGCGTCGTCTATGACATTGGGACCATTACGACAAGGTGATCCTTTGGGTATACTCTAAGTGGGACTTAGTGTAATTTTATGTTTGACTGATGTCCTGAGAAGTAGATTCTCTCAGAATCAAGCTCGCTATGAGCATGAGTCCTACGGTTAAATGTGACTCAAAGGATATGATGAGCAGGACCTTAGTGGTCCAGCATCATATCAAACCTCAGTCATCTAGAAGATGAATAGACCATAGTAGTTCAACAGATGATCGAATATCAGTGGTCCGACAGACGAGCAGACCTCACTGGTCCAGAAGATAGGTAAACCTCATTGGTCCAACAGACGAGTAGGCCTAACTGGTCCAAGAGACGAGCAGACCTCAGTGGTCTAGCAGACAAGTCGACCTCAGTTCTCTAGTAACCGAGTTGACCTCAGTATTCTACCAGACGAGTAGACCGCAGTGATCTAGTAGCCGATCGGACCTCTGTGGTCCAATAGCCAAGCAGACCACATTGTCTCGTCAAGTATTAGACCCTCATTAATACACAATGATTCATCTTTAAGACTGAAAATCATTCATTCTATACATTGAGTTATACCTGATGTGAGTTTCCTTTTTTTGTGGTATTGTTGGGTGATCATGCACTGTGGTCGTGATTTTTGGTCTCTCCTTGGTGTTTTAGGGTCCCTACGGAGTATTGTGTTACTCACCCCTACATTAGATTTGTTTGCACATGTTGTGTCTCATGCAAGTGATCGATGCTTCAATGGAGACCTTTGTGGCTTGGGACCAGGTGGTGCCCAGTGAGATAGGATGGACGATACATACTTCTACCGATACATATAGTTACCCTCCACCTACCCCTCATTTATGGTTTTAGCAAACAAACCTTGAAAACTGCACTTTCCTTTGTGGTTTTGGGCATGTATTTTGGCTCCTTTATACATTCAGTTTGTAATGTACTCTTAGTATTCGTCTCAGTGACAGTTGTAGTTTACATTATATTCACTTCCCGTAGTTTGATATTTGTATGTGCATATAGGTTTAAAGGATAATTACTTCCCTTTATGGGATATTCCAATTTGGGGCTATTCTCCAGCCCATAGCCTATGGAAGGGGGACTTGGGGTAGTCACAGCATGGGCCCTGGGGGATAGGTCATGAAAAATCTGTCTAATAACAGGACTAACTCTCTAAAACTCTTTAGAGTTAGATTAATGGATCATTTAAAGTCAGGGAAACTTCATTACATGGGGTCCCCAATCTAGCCTAGTCTGAAAATTGTATTTCCTAAAGTGAATAAGCCTTCTCATTACTTTGTCAATACTGACTCTTCCTGTAGATTTTGGAAAGATAACTAGATATGGACTTACTTGTTTAACTTTCACAAATCTATGGATTATCCTTATGATCCCAATATCACAATTACTGTCCAACTGATGAACATGGAAACTCTTTAGGATGAACTAATAGATGATATCTCTAATATGGTATTCATGCCATGGGATGACTTCTTGGTTTGGGAACTAGCGAAAAATTGTTTTCTAGATTAGAAATATTTCTACACCCTTGAGATTCAAGTTTCTCATAGTAGGAATGGTGGTTTCAAAAACAAATCAATTCCACCCCTCTTGATTTTTACTCTATTAGAGAGTTTCTACCCACCAGCTTCCATTTGATGAATTTCTGTAGAGAATTGGTATTACTATTTTCTAAAGATGCTCCTTATCCCAAAAACATATGGAAGATTTGGATCATCTATTCCTTGATTGATAAATTACTACTTCATTATGGAATTCTTTGTTCGAAATGATTGAACTCACTCCAATGAATTTTGATAGAATTGACGGTCTCTAACATGAGGTTCTAAATATTTAGTTGTCCAGGAAACATGAAAATGTTTTTAGAGTTTTCAATGTAGAAACATTTCATGCTATTTGGTGTGGGAAGAATAAAATTTCCAAAGAAAACTCTCCATTTTCTATACAAGATTCTTTTGCGAAGATGATTGGAGGGATTCAAATTTTTATCCATCCTTATCAAGGGCACTATAGAAACGCCATTTGAAAACATATTATGCTACAACATCTCAAGATTCTAGGTTTCTATCCTCCCCCTCATGGCCTTTTTTAAATATTTTGGTCCTCTCCATTTTCATTGTGGTTAATATGGAACATAGATAGGGATTCTGAAGAGAATCACAGGCCATCGGGCTTTGGGGATATATCCAGGGACAATAATCGTGATATCATTAACTATTTTTATTGGACTTGTGTACATCTCATGACCCTAAACCTAAAATTCTGGCATTCATAAATGTTTTTCATATGGTTGGGCAATGGAATTGGAATGTGGTATGGTTTTAATGTGACTCGGATACTATTGTGCAAGCAGTGAGGATTGGAAAACACTATCTGTCGTGGAAGGTCACTAGAAGATGGTTTGATTTCATGGAAAATATATCCAAAATGAATTATGTCATCACCCATGTCATTAGAGAGGATACCGCTTTGGAGGATTCTCTTGGAAAAAGGAGATGTCGAGGAGGATTGATTTAACACTGATACATTTCCCCTTTACTGTCTACTTATTTAGAAAAAAGAGAGTTGTAAAATCCGATATTTATTTTTTCTGTAACATTCTGTTTATTTAATAATTAGTGTTTTTCTGCATATCATTCTCAAAAAAGAAAAACCACCTGAATTTTTTTTTCAAACAATAAAATAAAATGTGAAATACCGAAAATTTAGTATGTCTGAATTTTGGTTTCATATAATTTATATACTTAGACATAATATTTCTAAATATGTCATATATATTGACCCTTTAAAATGGGTGGTTTTTTAAGAATGTTCATGTCTTACAAATGTCACAAAGATTTCTAGTTTTATTGTATTAGTGAGTAATTACTGGTAGATTATTGATTTTTTTAATTTCTTCCAGACAACAGACCGAGTTAACTTGAGAAAGAGTAAAACTAATATAGAACAATGAATTTGATCATTTTTTCAAGAACTAAAGATTAATGTTGGTGTATAATCATTTTTTCCATCACATAAGAAAGATTAATTTCTCATATACAGTTATGCTACATTTAAGGGACATGGTATTTTTTGGATATAAAGTGATCATGTAATTTGTTATTATCCATGTTATACAAAACCTCATGAAGTAAATTATTCTACATATTATCTCAATGTCTATAGTTTTTTTCTATAAAAATTATGAGGAATTATATAGTGGAAGTAACATGTAGAATATATATTGATCATAAAATTTTGGTGTATATATTTTCCATGATAGATTTGAACATGAGGTAGAGAAACTGGACATAATTGATTAAGCATTACGATGGACCAATTCATTTCCATATTAGAATAGAAAAAAATCATCGAGTTAGAAAAATATTTTTTCATTAACCGTGTAATGTTTAGAACATGACCCTTTTATAAATTATTTATTGAATTTTTTCTAGAAATTATCTGCGTAGGAGCATACTCTATACTGTTTTAGTTATTTTTAAAATTACCTTTATCAGAAATAATTAAGGAAGATAAAAATATGGATTATAAATTATAGGAAAATATATAAAATATTCATATGGGTATGTTTCAATATTTATCATTGATTAATGACTAGTGATCAGATTTGAGAAGTGATTATGTGTGCCCTGTTTTCGTAGGTGAAGAGAAAATTTTTATGTGAAGCTCGTAGTTACCCATTTTCTTTTATCCCTAGAATCACTAATATATATTGAGACCATTAGTAGTATTATTTTTTAGAAGAAATAAAAATTTATAATGTTGAATTTACCATGAAATTAATGAATCTCTAAGATGTTAATGTAGAATGAAAATTTTTAAATGTATGATTCATCCCATTCTTATCCCTGAGTGGAAATGGGAAAATATATACTTGGATTTCATGGTGGTGTTTCTAAATAAATCTCACGGTAATAATATGATTTGTTGATAGACTAACTAGATATACAATTTTCATTCCCATATTTGATATTATGTCTTTAGATTAATTTTCATGAATTTATAAAATGTAGATTTTAAGGATACATGGATTTCCACTCTCTATTGTATTTGATTATGATCCCATGTTAACTTTTAATTTATGAAATGAATATAAAATTTCATTGGGTACATAATTTAATTTCAATACATTTTTTCCTTCTCAGTATGATTAAAAACTATAGGTAACGATTTAGTCTATAAAATACATTCATTTAGATATTTTAATGGAATACTATGGTAGTTGGGATTATTGTCTTTCTTTTGGTTGAGTTTTCTTATAATAATAGTTTTTATTATAGAAAAAAAGTTCTTCCTTTTTGGTATTTTGTGGATAACATTATCATAATACAACTTTTGGGATGAAGTAAGAGAAATTATGTTTTTGGAACAAGAGTTAGTATTGTAAATGGATGATGAGGTGATTATGTTTTAGCAACATATAATGATGGATTGGAGTAGGTAGACATGTTTTCTATATTATAGTATGAAAGATGATTCTTTCAAAGATGGTGATCATTTTTGTTAATGAATAACCAAGGAAAAGTGTTATGTGTTGTATTAAAATGGGGGAGCAAAGATCATGTATCATTAGACCATTTTAAATACATGATAAATTTGGATCAGCTTCTTATTTATTGTCCTTTATTCTAAGTTTTTCTTAGGTATTCTATGTTTTTAATTTATATATGTTATGAAAATTTGTGTTGGATTCATCTCATTTTTGGAGCCCCAAATTTGATCCATTTGAAGATATCTTTTCTTTTAAGGAGAAACATCTTCAAATCCATGAACTTATATATTATGTATTATCGAATATGGTGTTTTAATAGGTTAAGGCTTTGTAAAGAAACCATATCAACCTGAGAATATAAAATACTATGAGGCAATGATCTCTCCACTTGTTTAATATTTGAATAAAAATATGAGGATGAAATTTCAAAAAATGGGGAAGAATGTAATAACCCATGTAATGTTTATATAATTAATTTTATTAATTTTATTTATTTTATTTTATTTATTTATATTCATTATATGAATATTATAAAATTTTTTATTCAAACAAAAAGAAGATTTATTTCTATCCAAATTGGGTTTTTCATATATTATATGCTTCTATATAAATAAATGATTTCCAAATTACTAATTTTTTTATTAAAAAAAATGAATTTTAATTTTTAATTCAATATGTTAAAATATTATTTCATTTTACTTTTGGGAAATTTTTGAAAATATTTCTTTATAATTGATTAGTGTAAAATACTAATTTTAATTGAAAAAATACATTTTCATTTAATGTATTCAAAAAGTGAATTAATATTATTTCAGTTTTAAAAAATAATTAATTAATTTTATTAATAATAAAAAAATTATTCTTCTAATTGAGTTTTATACTTGAATTTGATGAAAATATATACATAAAAAATTCATATTTATGAAAATGTAGTTTCAATTATTTTTTATTATTTAATTTTTTAATTAAATTATTTCACATCTATGCATCCAAGCATAAAAAATTCACTCTAAATTGGGAACCAACGGTTCCATATGTGGTAAATAAGCCTCTTTTTTCTCATTATGAATAGTAATCTTAATAAATATTTTAACCGATGTAATGTGGAAATTAGGTAATTAAGGTTAAAATTAAAATAATTTGGACTAAACAATCACTCAAACTCTATCCTTAATTGAATTGTATGAGTGTACCCCATCCATAATCATCCAAAAGTATGTGTAATTTTTCCTATTTTTCATTGATTTTGACCTTCATATTAGTTTAAATAAATAAAGTTTAAATACTTATTTCTCTCTATTTAAATATCTCTAAATTTTTTACATAGGGAAAAATAGTTGATATGTTAGGTACTAAATATTGTCTTAAAATATAAATTAGTTTTTTCATTATGGTAATTTAATTTTAATTTTTATCAATTAAATAATAAAATTAAATCCTGATAGAAGAATGACTTAGTGCCTGAGAAAGAAATGACAAAATCAATAAAAAAAATTTAAAATTGATAAAAATAAAATTACTATAGTTATTTATAATGTTTCAAGAATTTTTTAAATAATTATAGAATAATTTAGGTGTTCATAAATTTTATTTTTGAGTTACATATTATTCTTTTTTTCTATAAATTTAAAAAAATGGTCTCAAATTTGAAATATATGATATTTTATTGTAAATAATGTTTTATTAAATGATTTAAAATTCCTAAAAATATAAGAATAAATAAATTTATTTTGATATGTTTTATAAAATAAATATTTTTTTCATTTGTGTAAAAGTTTCCATTTTTTTAGTCACTATCTTATCCCTCATAGAGTAAGAAGACATTGTTATCATTTTATGAGTGCAAAGGGGTAATAGGGGTTTAAAAACAAACAATAAGGGTAAAAATATATTCTAAAATTTTATGAATTTTATTTCATGGGATGATGTTGACTCATACTCATATTATCATTGATCCTTATCTATTTTGATCAATTTGAAAATGAAAAAATAAATTATATTAATTTAAAATATTATGAAATTCCTTGTGTGCCACTCCCCTCCCTTATAAATTGAAACATCCTATCATATATTCTACACAAATAAAAATCATTTGGATTCATATAATCCGTAAACAAATAAATTCGTTATATCTATCCCCATGTAGTAGATAATTTTTTTATCATAAAACATAGAAGAGGTTTTATGAATAAGAGGTATAGTTTTTAACCAAGAATTTTCTTTTTATATTCTCTACAACCAACTTAAAATAATCCTTAATAATTCAGTTATAATAAAAAGAGTGTTAAATGACTTGTTATTTTGTTAATTTAATAATTTATATCTATTATTAACCATAATCAAATTTGAATGAAATCCATCATTTTTATGTTTGGCGGACTACTGACTCATGAACTGATGTAATTAATTTTCCATCACCATTTATCACATCTAGATAAAATGATTCTTTAATGAATAAAAAATATATTCATGAAATATTTATCATTTTTAATACGTAATATATCATTTACTTTCTTACCTTTATGTTCACTGAAAATATGTAACGACATTGATGTATACATGTGGACTACTGCCTCCATGAAGCAATGTGATTCATTTTTCATCACCACATGATACAAATAATATATATAAGGGAATTTAATGAAATAATATGTCATTAATTATATATTTAACATTTTATAAAGGTAAAATAATACATTCCGACTTTCTATAATGAATGTTAAAAAATGGAAACACTACTCAAGCATATATACTAAATGTTGTCTCCATGATTGTAACGTAGATAATTTTTCATAACCATATTTCATGATTTGTTTTAAAATAATAATTTATGTATAAATTCTCTTACTATTTGATGATTTTTATTCTAGATATAATGAAATAATTACCACTTTGTCCATTTCTATCCTACTGATGTCACGTTGGACACATGAACGAAATATCATCAAAACATCCAACTTAATGTTAATTGATTAGGTAATTGAATATATAAAAATATTAAATAAAATAAAATGAATAAAGAACATGAAAATGGTTCATAAAATGAATAAAGAACATCAAAATAGTATTTCAGAATGTAAATAATTAACAAAAGTTTATTATTTTGGATGATAATGAGTTTATGTGACAATTCATACTTGAGTTAATGGAGATTCTTTTAAAAATCATTATTGAAAGACTCCCTTACAACTCATTATTATGTAATTTATATAAAAATAATAATAAAGGTGATTTTATGTTTCTTTTGACATTATATCAAATTTTCTCCAAAGGATACATTTTACCAAAATTTTCTACTTTCTTCCCAAAAGAAAAATGGAATGTTCCATATTAATGTATATGGTGATAATATCAATTACCGCAACTGAAGAAAAAATTATGTAAGGAATAATTTATAATATTTCATGGTTAATTTAATGAAAACCCATCTTTTCCATGTTCATGACATTTTAGATTCAATTTTTTTTTGAAAAAAATTTCTATTTTAATATCTAAAATTGTTTTTCATATGGATTCAATGGAGTTTTCAATGGTCTTATAATTAATTGGTGAATTAGATAAAAATTATTCATGATATGGTACTCAAGAAATATATAACATAATGGGTTATACTGATAGAGATTATTTTATGGGTTGCGCCTCATTATATATCAAAATATGAGTGAGACTAAAATTTCTTATCTGAAGGGGGAACCATTATATCACTATGATGAATTTGGTGCAGTTATATATTTTAAATGGAAACATGGGTTTAAACCGGTGTGGTTTCTCCAATGGATTTGACTGGAAAACTTTTATTTCTAAAAGGTGATTGAAATGTGCTATGATTATGATTCTCTATGTAACATAAAATGTATCTCTAATTATATATAGGAGATTTAAAGTACATTTGATAAAAAATGTGGTTTTAAAATTTGGATTTAGTTTACTTCATATGCTAAATGAAAAATGTCATTAATGTAAGTATTTTATAATTTCTCATGGTTTGTAATGGTCTAATGGATTTCATTAATTTTATATACCTTAATGAGATATTATTTCTCATACCATGATTTAATTTTTTTTTATAGGGATTATGGATGGGTATGTGAAATGAATATGTAATGTCAAATATTGTGAATATTTATCATAAAAATAAAACATGTTTTTTAAAGGCTTTACATTGATGGAAAATGGATACTGAGTAGAAGTGAATACATTGTAATATATGTCTTCATTATGTAAGAGTTATTAACTAATGCACTATAACTATAATCTATAATCATATTTAAGAATTCATGTTTTTGAATACATGAATAAGAAATAAATAGTATGATATGTTAAAGGAGGAATCCAAATAGATGTTATCCCTATCACAAATCAATCATAACAAACCCTATACTTCCATTAATTAGATAAAATAGATTATAAACCCATGGAAGAGGGGAGTTATTCTTCATTGTTAGCTGTTTATAGTCAAATAAATTTATATATAGGTTCAAAATTCCTTCATAATTCGTTTTGAACATACCTGATGCACGCTAAAGTGACACATTGATCGAATAAAACCTCACTACAATAGATCATCTACCAGTATCCACTTATGACACACACCTATAATAGGGAATGGTAAAACAATGTTTATTAAATTACCTATGTGTTATATATTTTTTAACCCTAATATATCTCACAAATAAGAGTGCACACAAAATATTTTGTAACTTTTAAATGAGGGTAAAAATGGTGGGTTTTTAGAATAAATCAATAAAAAATGATTGATAGGAAATTTTAATTTCAAATGATTGAAAACTATGAAAATACAATGGTGATTGGTTCAGGGTCGTTTAACAATTTTAATTCTATCATTTTTCAATTTAATTATAACCTCTTATTTGGATTTTATTAAAGTGAGATTCCATAATCATTTCCTCTCACTTCCTTGGTGAAATTGTTATCGTGAGAGAAAACATTACCAAGATCTCAGTTTGGTCAACTATCCTTCCATGTAAATAAGATTTGTATTGAATACCCTCAATTGAATTGGGTAATATGTAATTGGGTTATGTTTATCCCATATAATCAAGAATATCCACTACCCCTTTTACATGTACTGACGATCATTGACTACTTCACCGCTAACCCCTGGTATATTTCATCGTATATAAACCAGGAATCAGTGGAGGGAGATAACGATTATTTACCATGGAAAAAATAAATAATGAAATTAAAATTCATGAATGATCGCACTTGATAATAAAATCCACTATATGAAATTTAAAACATCTTTTAAGAGGAAAGAAATTGCATTCAATTGTGTCCAAGAACTCAAGCATTAAAACATAGAAAACCAACCCTTCCGGAATCAATCAAAAATTTTACCCCACCATGGTAAGTGTAATCGAGATGAATGGGGAATAAAAATGAATTAAAAATATATGGAAAATAAATGAAATAAAAGAGATAAATCAGAAAATTTCTCTTTCATGGTGTCTTAGAAGGAATGAAATGGAATGATATGCTTTAAGAGGGAGGAGCTCTCCTACTTTTATAGGAAGAATTTGTCCCCTGAAACTTGACACATTTTATCCTCTTTAAATGACCTCTTCACAGGTTTCATACTTCTTGAATGTTTCTCATCAATATATTTTATGTATCTCCTCAACATTTCATCATAATTGGACAAGTATTCCGAGTGTTATTCCCATTTTACATTGACAATTTATTCTGTACAGTCAATCTCTTCTAATAAAAAACATCTATATTAGAATGCATAAATGACCATTAAAATAGCCCATTGATGCATCCTATCCTTGTTGAAATATGTTCCAAAACTCCTTTTGCGTCTATCCACATTATTCCATATCAATTGGGACCACCATTAACGAGTTAGGGACCCCACACTATAAATCTACAGATCTGTAAACATTTTTCATGGTCTATATTTTGAGTTTCTTTTGAGATTCCATATGATCGATTCCAATTTTTTTCAAGAAGGTTCAAATTCAGAATTGGATGTTTAGAATAATTAAAATAATGAATTTCAAATTTTGTATTAATATAGTAAATTTTATGGCCAAAATACATAAATAATTTAAAACTGTTAAAAATCTGACATGGGCCATTTTTACGATCAAGCTCAAAATACCACCAATATCATAAAATGTGGAAATTTATAATAATTAACACTTTGGTGTGATTTAAAACAATTAAATACAATATTAATATTTTTAAAATATTTTCTCTATCAATTCCCCCACACCTAGCACTTGGACTCCAGGATAAGTAAACATCACAATTAATTCAAATCAAATCCAAAACACCTACCAATGAGATCTACCAAATCAACACCAAGAAACAAAATGATATCATGCCTCATAAAAAATAATTATTTAATGTTTACAATTTATATCATTTAATATATTTCAAATCCATATCTTATCACACACGAAACACCTACATCATATGAATTTTCTCTCATCTCATAAATGTAAATGTTCAACAAGGCTTTTCTCATCCAAACTCACGCAAGAGTCCTTATAGGCTTGATAAATTCCTAATTATCATCCCAATGTGATTAAAGGACATGTTTTTATCAAGAGATCTTTTCATTATTGTTCTGTGGCATTTAATTGGTAATATTTAGATTTTAAAAATTTTGAGGCCGAAAAAGGTGGGCTTAACACTTTTTTGATGAAAAATTCCCATATTTTAATTTTCTCTCATGTTTGGGATCCTTATATTCCCCTTTATAGAAAATTTTCTCCATAATCATTAAAACAAAAGGAAATTTCACTCCATTTAGCATCTTGCCCAAAACATTCTCCACAAACATAGTTTTTCTTGAAATCTCCAAATAGGCACAAATTTATTTCTACTTTAAAAGCTACAAAAAGGCACATATTCAATTATCATCAAATATCCAGAAAGGAATAGATTTTAACATAATTAAATCATCAGTAGAAACATCATCATTTAAACATTTTATTGTCCACACAATGTATCACCAAATGAGGTAGTACACCACAATACATCATCCCCCACACTTATGTTCAACTAGATCTTTCAATTTCACTTCAAGAGCAGGTTAGATAGGGAAAATTAGCCTATAATATGGATAACCTAATAGGATATTCATGGTTTCTAATGGATGAAAGGATTAATATACATATTATTCCACCATGAAAAGAATTATTTTGAATAGGTGGCTTAATTCAAAATAAATGCATCAATCATTTAAAACAAAAGTACCTCAAACCCTCAAGTTTTGATAGGAATAAATCAACTTCACGTTAAATAAAGCATGGTCTGGTTCACTCAATAAATGAGGTGAATATAAATAATATGAAAAAATGGTAAATAAGCCACACAAGAATGTTATTTTGAAAATAAAGACATTGATATATGTCATGGGATTTAAAAATTAGATTAATTTTCATGAAATTATAAAATATTTGAACATGAAACAAAGATATGTTAGAATTCATTTAAGCTCAGTTTCATGAAATATATTGGTTCACTCATTGAAATTGTTTTCAAAAGTGGAAATTATAATTATTTCAGATCAAAAGATTTCACAACACACTAAATTTTAAAAATTAACACACAAATATCTGAAATATTTTTTTTAATTTTTTTATAAAAACAGTAAACCAAACAAGAAATGAAATTCCAAAAATTAAATGGTTCCCTCCCCCACACATAAATTATACAGTGTCCTTAGTGCATTCAAATATATTTAACATGTAAGAATATTTTAAAATGAATCACCAAAAGAAATAAAATTTAAAGGAGAGGTACGATGTGATGGATTTTATTGATAAATACATCTGAGGAGTGTGATCTCTTCCACTAGCTATGATGGCAAGGTCCCAAGGAATTTATTCAACCTATTCCCATTAACAGTGAATATATCCAACTCTCCATTCTATTTAATATTCACTGCACAAAAAGTATATATATGAGTAACTATAAATAGACCTTTCTATATGGAATGATGTTTATCTGGCATCAGCTTTAGTCTTGAGTTGAATAACATCACTTTGTCTTCAGGATATAAGTCTTTCGGTTTGAGAAACTTGTCATGGGCCACTCATGGTCTTTTTTTATCATAGAATTTTCATATTCTAACATTCTAATTTTTTCCATCTCGATTATCTTTAATCTTCTTTCTTTTCTAAAATTTTCAAGATCCAAATTCATCTTCCTCACAATCCAATATGCCTTATAATCCAATTCCATAGGTAAGTGGAATATTTTCCCATAAATCATTCTATATAGACTCATTCCAATCAGGGTTTTCTAGTACTTCCTATATGTCTATAAGGTATCTTCAAATCGTTGGCTCTAATCCTTCCTATTTGGATTGACATTCTTTTCCAAAATTCTTTTTATTTCTTTGTTAGAAACTCCAGCTTGCCCATTAGACTTTGGATGATAGTGAGTTGATGTTTTATGATGCACCCCATAATTATTTAGAAAATTCTCATTTTTTTAATTATAGAGGTGATTCCTTTGATCACCGATGATATCTCTATACACTATAATCCTACAAAATAAGTTAGCCTTGAATAAATCAAAAACAATTTTTTCATCGCCAGTCCTGGTAGCATTTTCTTCCACCTATTTTGAAACATAATAGACTGCAAGTAACATATAATAATTTCCAAATAAAATCAGGAAAGTTACCATAAAATATATCCCCCATACTTCAAAAAGGTCACAAAAATTTTATGGCTTTTTAGGAATTTTTTGTCTTTTTGGAATATTTCCAAAAAACTCACATTTTTCACACATTTTACAAAATTCATGAGTATATTTAAAAAGGGTGGGGAAATAAATTCTAAATTCTAAAAAATTATTTTCTGTACTTTGAGGTCCATGGTGGCCTCCAAAACATATAGTGTGACAAAACACAAATATATATATTTAACATTACTTTTAGGTAAACTTCTTCTTATTAGATGATCATTGTACATCTTCTAAATAAATGGCTCGTCCAAAATGTAATATCTAGATTCAGCATTCAGTATTTGAATTTGGTGAGAATTGAAATGAGATGGGACTTGATATGCTACAAGTTAATTGACCATGTTGGCATACCAAGGCACTTCTACTTCATTGAAGTATATCTCTCTCCTAGAATTTTATTATTCAGTTGGTATTTTTCTAGAATTTCAATTTCAGTAGTTTTTGGTAGTCTACTTAAGTGATTGGCCACTTGGTAATCAGATCCCTTCGTGTCATTGATTTCTACATTGAACTCCTATAGAAGTATCATCCATCTCAATATCCTCAGTTTAGCATAAACTTTCTTTATAAAGTACATCAGTTCTGTATGATCAGAAAACACAGTGATTTTAGTTTCAAGAAGATATGATCTAAATCTTTATAATGAAAAAAAAACAACTACGAACAACTCTTTTTACATGGTTGTGTAATTTAATTGACACAAATATAAGGTTCTAAAGTCTTACTAAATGACATTTGGAAGGCCCTCAATTTTATTTCAAAGTATTTCTCAAGCTTCTTGGTTGTAAGCATCACAAAGTAGCTCAAATGGTTCTTCTGAATTTGGCGGTTGCATCACAGGTGGTTAAATCAATCTCTTCTTCAACACATAAAATGATAACCTAGATTCACCATTGAAATAAAAATCACAATATTTCGAATGTAATCTAGATTGAAGGAGATAAATATTACTAAGTTTTTTGATAAAACTCATGTTGAATCTTGCATGTCATAAAAATGATCTAACATGTTTCACAAAAATAAGGTAAAGAAATGAATTTATCACTTAAATTTTTGAATTATGTACTTCAATGAAATTTTGGGAAATGACATTCCCAGGTAAAATTCCACTTTCCACCATGAAATGACACTTTTTAAAAATCAATTTTTTTTTCTAGTACAGGTTTTCAAAACGTTTTCCATATTTTTCAAACAATGATCAAAATAATATCCAAAAACTATGAAATTATCTAAGAAAACTTTTATGAAATTTTCAATGTGATCAGAAAATGTACCTACCATGAACCTATAAAATGTACCTAGAGCATTAAATAATTAAAATGTCATCCTATTATATGAAAAAAGTACTAAAGGGACATGTAAATATCATCTTCTCATGTTCCTTGGGAGTAATGGGTACCTGGAAGTAACCTAAAAATCATCAAAAAATAAATAATGAGTTCTCTCTACCAATCGCTCTAACATTTGGTCAATGAATGTGATAGGGAAATTATCTTTTTGAGTGACCTAGTTCAACTTCCTATAACCAATGAACACTCTCCAACTATTATGAATTCTCATAGGGATTAACTCTTTCTTTTTATTAATCACAGTAGTCAGGCATGTTTTTTTAAGAATGACATGAATGGGGCTAACCCACTGTGAATATAAAATGGGATAGATGATACCAAGTTCCATGATCATCTCTATCTCCTTCTACACAACCTCCAACATGGTGGGATTCACCCTCCTTTGCAGTTTTCTGATAGTATTGGAATCTCCCTCAGAAAAAAACAATGTGATCATATTTTTGGGTTTATTCCTAGGATATCACTTAAGCACCAACCTATTTCTTGGGATTTCTCTCTCAAAATCTCAATCTAATAATTATCATGGGTTTTATAAATATTATTTGTAATTATCACTAGTAATTTGTATCCTTAAATAAGGTACACATATTTCATCTCATTGGGGGTAGTTTTAATTCTAGATCAGGGGAATTCTCAAGGGATGAAATTAAACTGACATTACTCACTTCTAAATGGTGGACCTCCTTCACATAGAAACCATATCATATTCTTTATTAATCAACAAATCATCAAGGAAATTATATTTTACCTCTTCTTCCAATATAAAATCAGAATCTAAAGTGTTTTTGGTATTCACATGTTCAGTAATTGAAAAATTATCTCCCAATTCTAAAAATTCATGGCACATACTTGATTCTTCAATGGGATCAGTACCAAAATCATGGGAGAGTTAAAATAGGGAGTTATCATCTGATGGGTTCCTCATGGATTCAAAACTGATGATGTAGATAGTGTTATCTCTAAATTACATGGTGAGTGTACCTTCATGGACATTGATGATGGTTTTGGATATCTTCATGAATTGTCTCCCAAAAATTATAGATAAATATGACAATATCCTTTCTTCTTCCATTTTTATCACATAAAAGTCAGCTGGGAATAATAGATCTTTGACTTTCATCAGGACACCCTCTAGAAATCTGGTTGGGAATATTGTGGATCTGTTTGAAAGTTGGACAACAACTCTTGTGGTATTTAAGTCTCCCATATTTAAATAAGTGTATATAAAGTAAGGAATTACTATAATTGAAGCACCTAGATCACATAAAGAATTATATAAATTTAATGAACCAATGGTGCATGGAATGGAAAATATTCATGGATCTTGAAATTTAGTTGGCAGCTGTAGTGTGATAAGGGTTGAGACACTTCTCCCAAAGATGATTCTTTCATTCCAATGAAGAATTCTCTTTTTTGTAGTATAGAGATTTCAAAAAAATTGAATACCTTGGAATTTATTTAACATCTTCAAGTAGGGGCATATTTATTTCCACTTTCTAAAAAGTTTCTATAATTTTATTGAAGTGTTTATTCATGAAATTTATTTAATTCAATTATCCTTAATGGAAATAGTAGAGGTGATTATTTCTTCCCCCATTGTTTCCTTTGCATTGGAGTTTTATTTATCTTAGTACTTGATCTATTCTTCTCCTTCTCCTCTTCCCTTTTTTCTTCTTGGTGGATTTTCACATGATTTTCTTTATTTTCAACATCATCATCTCTTAGAATAGGTGGTATTGTTTCAGGTTCAAGGTTGGATGGAGGTGGGAGTTCTTTTACACTTCTTGTTATGATTGCATTGACATTATCATTAGGATTTTCAACTTTATGGGATGGAAGATTCCCTAGATTCTTGATTAGAATTTCGAAAATAGTTTTTATCTGATTTGATAGGTCTTTCACATTTTCTTTAAGCCCCTGCACATCTGACTGTAGCTGTTGGTTCTCAATTGATGGTTGTGTAGTGTGGGATGGTTGCACATATGTATTTCTTTGAAATGGTGGGGGATGAAATAGTTGTAGTTACTGAAAGGGTTGTTTGTATGGCTATTGGAATAGAGCGGTGTTTTGGTATTGTTGTTGAAAAAGATGTCTATACTGGGTATGTTGGATTCCATTCTCCAGTTAGGTTTGGGGTTGTCATGGTGGATTTGGATAGAATTGTCTTTGTTGATAGGTATCATCACAAAATTCATTTCTCTGTACTTCTAGACACTGGTCAGTGTAATAAAAATTAGAAGAGCATAAACCACATACTAGATTTAGTTCTTGTTGTTCCTTCACATGGTTCATATCCATCTGTCTCACTGACCTGGTGAGTTCACCCATTTTTCATCTAATTAATTATGTTGAATCAGATGTTCTCACATCATCGATTCCCCTTGTTTTATCCCCTATTATTCCAAATTGTTGCGAGTTTTGATCACTATTATCATTTAGTACTTTGATATCTATAGGAGACTTATCAATATGGTATACCCTAGATGAGGAATATAGATGATTTTGATCATTATCAAGAATTCCTTGGTATAAGAAATCATGGAATTGGTGTACCTCTATTTCTTGATGTGGAAAGTTAGAACATAGCTTCTTTAAACTCTCCCAGTACTCATTAACGTATTCTAGAGTTGATAATCGTATGATTTAAATCTTCTTCTTGATGGTAGTGCTCCTAGATGTGGGAAAAAATATATGCATGGAACATATTTTTACGTCATCCCTATCAATGATCTCCCATGATTGTAGAATGTACAACCATTCTTTAGAATATCCTTTGAGTGATAAGGGGAATACCGTCCACTGAAATTGGTCTTCAGGTGCTCCTCTTGTCTTGAAGCTTGAGCATAAAAAGTCGAATTCTTGGATATGCCGATTTGGATCTTCTCCTAGAAGACCATGAAACATTGGAAGCATAGAAATCATATTTTCATGTGATTCAAAATTATTTGGTGCAGTTTGTATAATGATTTGGTTATTTTGAATAGAAAATTAAGGTGCACATAGATCACTCACGGTTGGGTTGGGATTTCCAGCCACGATTTCAGGTTCAGAGTGAACACTAAGTGTTTCACTTGAATCTGAGAGGTCTATTTCCATAATTATATATGGTAGGTTTTATTTTCTTAGTTGGGTTAATGTTATTTTAATCTCAGAATCGAATTATATAAATGTTTTTTTTGAGTTGTGGGTCATTTAATTTTGAGAATCTTATATATTTTTCACTTCCTCCCTGGCAACAACGCCATGTTTGATGCATCCTTGTCATAGGGCATGGAAAAAAATTAAATTCCCTATGGTTAGTATAGTGACTAACTCTAGGAAGTCTCCTAAATAAGATTTCACACAAAACCGTTTTTCACTTTTAAATGAGGGTAAAAATGGTGTGTTTTATAATAAATCAATAAAAAAATATTGAAAGGAAATTTGAAAATAAAATGATTGAAAAATGTGATATAATAATAGTGATTAGGTTGGTGTCAGTATCCAAATTGCAATTCTATCCTTGTTCAATGTAATGCAAACTTCTTTTTCTTAGTTGATTAAAGTGAGATTCTGCAATCATTTCCTCTCTCTTCCTTGGTGATATTGTGATGGTTAGATAAAACCTTACAAAGATCTCAGTTTGGTCAACTCTCCTTCCATGTAAAAAAGCGTTTTATTGAATATCCTCATTTTACATGGGACATACCCGACCGAGTCTTGTTTATCCCAAAAAATAAAGAACATATAGTACCCTTTTTTACATGTACTGACGATCATCGAGTAGTTCACCACTAATCCCTGGTCTATTACATCATAGATAAACAAAACATTAGTGGAGAGATATAATGATTATTTACCAAGGAAAAAATCAATAAAGAAATTAAAATTCAAGAATGATCACACTTGATAATAAAATTCGCTATATGAAATTGTAAATAAATTTGAAGAAGTATGAAATTTCATTCAATTGTGTCCAAGAACTCAATCATTATAAAATAGAAAACCAACCCTTCCTGAATCACTCAAAATGTTTACCCCATAATGGTAAGGGTAATCGAGATGAATGGGTAAGAATAAGGCATTACAAATCTATGGAAAATTAATGAAATAAAAGCGAGAAAGACAAAAAGTTATCCTTCTTGGTGTCTCGGAAGGATTATGATGGAAGGAGATGTTTTGAGAGGAAGGAGCTCCACTCATTTTATAGGAAGAATTTATCCTTTAATGATTTCACATTATATTCCTATAAAAGGACATCTTCAAGCATTTCACTCTTCCTTAATGTTGTTTATAAATATCTTGGTTGTCTCTACTCAAACTTTTAGCATATTTAGACAAGTATTCTGATAATTATTCTCGTTTTACTCTGACAATTTATTCTTTCTGATCTGACTCTCCAAATCACAGACCTTCGGATTAGAATGCCTTAATGACCATTTAAACAGTGAATTCATGCATCATATACTTGATGAAATATGTTCAAAAACACCTTGTGTGTCCACCCACAAAATTTTGTAGTATGTGGGCCCACCATTAATGAGTTAGAGACCCCACACTATAAATAAATATATTTTTAAATATTTTTCATGGTCCAACAAGTAAGCTTCTTTTGAGATTACATATTATCGATTAACATTTCTATCAAGAAGGATGAAATGAATACCTAGATGTTTAAAATCCTAAAAAGAATGAATTTCACAATTTAGAATAATATTGAATATTTTATGTCCAAAATACAAAAATAATTTAAATCTGTAAAAAATTTGACACGGGCCATTTTTACGATTAAGCTTAAAATACCACCAATATCATAAAATGTGGAAATTTACCTTAAAGTAATTTTTTGTGGGATTTAAAACAAATAAAAACAACATAAATTTATGGAAAGTATTTTCTCTATCAACAACTCCCATAAATCATAAGGATTTATCTTATTTGGAATCATCTAGATAATAAAATCAATATGTTATAGCTCTATCCCAAACTCAATCTTCTATCAAGCGGGATTTTCCATAGCCCCATCAAGAAAGACATCTATGTATTATTTTTCAACTTTTTGTAACAATATCAGCTAAAACACTCATGAACTCAACATCACTTCTACCGTAAAGAAAGGTAAAGATGGAACACACCCATATCCCTTATATGTTTCTCCCTCAATAATGGATATAAACGACATGATGTCAAAATAATAGAAAAAATACACCTCCTAAAGTAGTCCATGATTTCCAAATCGAAAACGGCTAGTCCATGATTAATACACTATCGTATGGTTTAGTCCATAAATATAGGAAGTATCCCCAAAAGAAGATCAACCTCATCACTTGATTACAACAACTGTAATCATTCGATAGATAATATCTACCTCAAAATGGCTTAGTTAATTGTAATTGACCTTGATGTACCACCACCTCATTTCCCAAAACACGGACAAAGACTGCTGAAATTAAGGATTTTGTAGCTTCAAATAAAAAAATTCATAGATCCGGGTAGAAAATAAGAAAATCAATCATCGAATGATGTATATCTCATCTAGAAATGGTAACTGTAGAACTGGGATCTGACTGTGACCTTCTCTACACCCTAGATAAAATTGACTAAATCCTCCTCAATTACCATGCTATTATATTTATGAATGGAGTTTTTCACGGTTATTCCCATTTCCTAACCCACATCCCATCTAAAATTCAATGTATATATCACCCCACATTAGTTTCAAAAGATAAAATTACTAAATCCAAAAAACATAAAGCATAACACCAGTTGCACACTGGATACGAAGAATAATCAATATCTATCACCCCTAATGAACATTGAATCTATATTAAGAAATTATTTTATTTTTTTGGATGGTGATAGAAATCCCCCACCCATGGAGAAATGAGAAAAAGAGGGTTAGGACCTAACCCTAGCTATCTAAAAATGCATTCTATATAAAAATGGGAAACCTGTAGCAATAATCTTCTACATTGTGAATACTAATGACTCATCAATCGATATGATATAGTTATATACAAAAATATATAAAAAAAATCTTCCCTAATTAGTACCTCAAGAGATGTTGGAAGTATAAAATTTTTAACCTAACACCATATTTGTTGATATAAATCCATCTCAATATTCCATTCCATGGACTCCCCATCCTACAAAATATATGAAGTATATCATAGAGGGTTCTCGAAATTGATGTTGAACCCCCTGAATGTTGGACATTCCATATTGAAGGGTAAGAATCTCTTGAAAATGGGTAAAATTTTCAGTCAACGAAAAAACTCAACTAAACATTTTTCGTGAAAAATCTTATATAAATCATTCAACTCCTCATTGTACTAATGGATGAAAATCATTGTCTGGAATCCCCACACACCATTTTCACTATCAATGAACTAAATTCTTATTCTGAGTATGGATCTAACTGAAGGAAATATCCACCTCCTCTAACCATTCCTCTACCCCTAAATTTGAAACAGATCCCTTATACATATTTATAATTGGATCATTAAACCCTCTATGTTTCCTGATTTATGGGTCATCATTATAGACATCAACTCTAGAGTGATATTTTGGAACATAATATTAACCATATTTTTCACATAAATTATGATTATGTTAACCAATATAAATTCTATATAACGAATAATCTATTAAGGTCTCCAAAACATGTGATATAAAATATTAAGTATTAATTTTTTTTATGTTTCACAATAACCCAAATTTCAACCCATTTAAATCATCATTGGAAACAAGAATAATACATGATCTATTCCATGATCTATACCATCTAAACCATATCTCATAAATTATTTTTATCAGTGTATATAAATAACGTTGGATTCGATCAGATGGGGGAATGAAGACATGATTTATATCAAGTCTCCCTTGTTCACATTTCTTACTATGCTCAACTGACACCATTCCCCTACCAACCCATAAAACTATCACAAGTTATTATCACCAAAATCCATATTATTCATCAACACGTCCATTGATACAACTCAATAATGATCCCCAAAAAATAATGTTACCCATCATGGGATGTGAATGGGAGAAGTGAGATAATGACAACCAAATACCGCCTCTAACATGCCACCGGTTGGTGACTCACACTAAGGGTATATCGTACCCATTAATGAGAGGAATTACTATCAATGAAGAATAAGAAATTTTAGATTATTTCAAACCAGTAAAAACTACTTTTAATAGTAAATAAAATTATTCAATACATGAACATATTTTCATACTAAATGAAAAACTACAAATTAATGTGTAATTATCCAATGAAAAACCATGGCGGTGGCCTCAAATTATAAACAACTCCTAAACAACTCCAAGAGATAATGATGTTGAACCCATTCCCCAACCCACCCCTATGGAACTGAAAAATAGTTCTTATTGATGATAGTTGAGTATAATGATTACATATAGAAGGATCCTCCCTGGAGGATCCCGTCCAAAATACAAATATGGAATACTAAAGACCGATAAATAAATATTTTGTCTAACTAGTTTCATAAATGTGAATAATGGGTTTAAATCCTAACTATGAATCACTCAAAAAGTATTTGAAAAAATTAATACTATAATATAAAATATAACATCAAATGATATTTACCCACCACCAATTCCCAAGTAGTTTGTCTCTTTTCCTCAATATTGCATGTCCTGGTCTATCTCTCTCAAATTATTTCATATGCATCAATGGAAAATGAAAAATAATCTGCACCTTGTTCATATGAAAATCTCATCATTGAAATCAACCTCCCCATAGAGTAAAAATTTAATTTCTCATATCCTCTACAGTCTATATATCATGTATTATTCATTAATAAGTCACATCACATGCACAACATACCTATATTAATCCTTAGGATATTGTTTGTATATATACGTGAATGTGAAAAATAACATAATCCATTAAAATAGTTTACACACATGTTTGTAAATGTAACTTCCTTGAATACCATTATATAATTCCACTATTGAAAGATATAAAGGAAAGAGTGTGTAGTCATCCATCCAATCCTAGATAACCTAGATGTTGGGGAAAATAACCACCAATTTCCACTCGGTTTCGGCCACCCTACTGAAATATGTGGGGTTTCATATGAAACTAAATAACATAGGAATAAAATAATATATACCTCATAATGAAACTATGGGAATAAAACTATCATTAACCTCAATATATGTATCACCTCTTGAACACGTGGATTCCAATAGTAAGGATGACATGTACTAAAAGTACATAAACATTTCAAGAAACATGATTCAATTAATTTTTTTGATGAAAGATTCATTTGTATATAATTTTATTTACCAAATTCAATGAACTCCAAGAATAATCCCACCAAATCCATGGTTCCTTAGTATTTATCATCATTAAACATTAATTTATGTGACCAACCTTGTAGGTTAAAAAAATTAATAATCATTATTGTTACATGATATGAGGAATTGTAGGAGTCAACCTATGATCCCCTAAATGATGTATATACTAAGAATAATTAGTTTTTTCTTTTAGTGGGGATGGAAAATAAAGACATGAAACATAACTACATTTCTTTTCATGCATATTCATTAAAAAGGATTCATCCATGCTTTCGGTAGAACAAAAAATGTGAAATCCCATATTCAACCAATTCCATCATCCGCAATGTCACCCTCGAAACCACTATGAAAATCACCATCATTATATCATTCAAATGAACCAAATACTACCACAACTTAAGAATAACCTCCCCTTAACTATAAAATATCAGTAATTATATGCACACATCACTTGATGTAGTAGGTATTCTCATCCAGAATAGTCACATAAGAAAATAATAAAAGAAAAAATTATTAATAGAGAAAAAAATACCTAGAACTAAGGATCTGATGATTCATAATAAAATGAACATGTTCATACCCAGACAATTTATATTTATCAAAAAACCAATATTTTATATTCATTAATTAACCAATTCAACTATCACTGGTTATACCAACATAAAGCTTAATGAATCAGCTATAAATGGTTACTGATTATTTTAGTATGTTTCAAGAATAAAATCTATTTTCTTCAATTTCGAGATGAGTGGTAATAATTAATAATTTCCATATATTATTTATCCAATAATGATTCCCATAATTAATTTATTAATCTGTTTTTAAACTCAGAAAACAAGATATACCATAAAATAAATTTTAGATATCACATAATATTGGAAATCAACTGACAAATAATTAACAATGACTAAAAACATGTGATATGTATAATTCAAAAACAATTATTTATTTAATATAGGTTCAATCATACTTATGTTTTCATACATAGATATTAAATAAGATAATGTGTTATAAATCTATGATTTCACATAAAAAATTAGAATAAATTAAATTTTTTCCTTAAGTATTTAAACATACATTGAATAGTAATGGAACAACGAGCATAGATCTTTGATCACTTCTCCTAGAAATAATAAATTATTCCTTTTATAACCATAACATTAACACACCAATGAACATAAATTGTAAAATATTATAAAAAAGAAGATAATCCTCCATATCATGTCAAGGTGGAATGGGAGGACAGAATATAAAACAGAGAAGAAACTATCAGGAAAAGAGGGAAAACACACATTAGAAAACCATACAATTATCTCCATAAGGTGGGGGTATAATCTTATAAATTGAGGATTTATAGGAAATTAACAATATATATTGGGAATATAATATTTGAGGCGAAAAGGTGTGGTAATGAATGGTTCAAAATGGTCTATGGTAATTTATAAACAATCTAGAAATTAGAATACAATTGAGCAGCTCTCTACACGATGACGAAAATCTACTAACTCGGTAAAAAATGATGTTGTGAGGAATGATAATGTTTCACAGTAATCCTAGTCAAATATAAAATTCATAAACATATCTCATCCCATACTATTGATACTATATTTCAATAATAGGTCCACAATGCAAGGTAAAACACCGTGCCACATAATTCAATTTCTTATGGAAAAGGTTATTATATAACTTGGACATAATGTCTAGAAACACTAAAAAATGAAGGACCATTGAAACTTACCTCTGTGGAATTTATACCATTTCTTACCACCTTATGTTTCAGTTGTACCAAAATCGATAAAACAATATAATCCTTATTATTGATCCTCTATTCTATGACTCTTAATTTATTTTGTATCTTCACAAAATTCATAGAATAAAAAAATCATCACTACTTTATCCCTTTTCAATAAAAGATATTTTCATATTATCTCCTATCATTCATTCTTTAGGAATCCCCTCAGCACATCAAACACCTAATACACATAATTAAATGGACTACAATGATCTGGACCCTTATAATCGTCAACCTCTGAATGTAAACCCTAAGACCCTTTTATTCAGTCTCCTGATTAAAGAATATACTATTACAATGAACATGTGGTTATTTTTATCCTCATTATAAACTTTTCAGAACCATCTAGAAGTATAATTTCTCATCATTCATTTCTATGACGTAGAATGAAATAACTCTATATAGTATATCACTCAAGACCCCAATGACTTGAATGGATATAGGACAAATCCTATCATCTGATATATAGTCCATAAACCTACTCCTAAATGTATACTTTTCTGAATTCTCCATTTTTTCACTATGTTATTTTATATATGGTATTTCATCCCATAATTCCAATATAAAGGAGAACATCATATTGAACTACACCTATTGGGGATACTTCTTTTCCATTTATTCTTTTTTTTTCAAATTATACCACAACAAATTCATTTCTCATTATAATCAATTCCAAAAGATACCTACATCCACTTTCAGTTAATTCCCTGTTTCATGATTAGGTATTAACTAAATGTGAACATTAAATTTTTATTTCCTCCAAATTTACTCATAGAATTCACCATCACATCCAAAACTTTAGGGCACAATGAGAGTAACACAATAATCAATTGAATATTTTTTACGTTTTCATTTATGGAATCAAAGTATAATCATATCATATTAATGATATTATATGATTGGTATTAGACCTCGATATAGAAAAACACATATCATATAGTCTCCATAAAAATAATAAATAGTTTATAATTTTTTATTTTATATAAATTTTAGCAAGATTCTTCCAGGTCTATGATGTGGATTTTACATTTAGGGTTTTAAACACTATGATCTAGGTGACTGACCAATGAATCGACCTCAATTATTTCTTATCAGTTCTCTCTCAATATCTGGCTTTCATTTATTTTGGATTGTCACCTATAAGTAGAATATTAGGATCATTATGAAAAAGGTAATCCCTTATCTAAATCTTCTAGAAACTAAAATGTTCCATTAAAATTTTCCAGTGGATCCTTAGTCTCATAAGATTTCGATTCTCCAAGAATTGGGAACACTCTATACTTCTAGTCAATGTGCAGTGATTGATAAGGAATAACTTATTTATTAAATCATAAAAGTCAAATAGATGAATTAATTTACAAAACATGGGTCTTAAATTACTTTAATTTGATTTTTTTTCTGCTAGAAAACACACACCACTAGGATTAATACCTCATGTTTGGTCCATAATTACCATCCGATAAAACCACCAGATGGAATATCCATAAAAACATTCCAAATAGAGAAAAATATATATATATGAAATCATGCTAAAATTTATAAATAAGGGACGAAAAGTGCACCCAATCAACCACACCATAATGAAAACACTCTGTATATGAATTAAAATAAGACTATCAGTAGAAATTATATAAATGAAAAATTCAAAATAAGAATAAAAAAATATCTACATTATTCATACTTCATTATTAATCATTAATAGGTGGTGTTTTTACTTTTGTTAAATATGGACATAGATGATTACAATAATATTTTACAAAACAAATTTATGAACCATCACACTATAAATTGTGAGATCCAGTCCGTGTGTTTGGTTGTCTTATTCCACCGATCTTTTTGGGATGGATTCCACTTGATCCAATCATTGTAGATGAATCCTAGTCTTTAAAATTTACTCAAACCAAATCATCTTTTTCTTATAGTGTACATTTATTGCAACCAAATATCTTATAAAATTAATGTATCTCATATTTTATTTTCTGAAACGGGTTATACCATCTGATAACAATAGTTTAATAATATTTTTGATATCTAGAATCTAGATGTATAGACCCATTTTTTATGTGTCCTCTATCTTATTTTGGAACAATACATATTAGTCTAGTGATACATCGTCATTTTTTGGATTTCATGAATTGGCTATAAATTGGTTTCCTCAATCGAATAAAATAACAATCACCATAAAAGGAACATTTTATTTTTTATAAATAAAATCCAACACCTATTACCATTTTTAAAATAATAGAATTTGTTTTTATTAGTGATCATTATTATTTTATGTATGGGATATGTGATCATGATACCAAATAATGAATATAGGACTCCGTTTCATTAATCTGGACTGAATACATTTAGTATGAACTCATTTAGCTATAAAAACAAGGGAGTGAGTACCCAATAATATTGACTAGATTAAACTATTTACCAAATATTTTAAAAAAATCTGAAATGCACCAAAGAGAAATATAGATAGTATATCATTAAAGGAAGAAAAATAAACCCAGATTAGTAGCCATATGGTGGTGGTTGTGGAGATGTGGAAGCTTGGTGAAATAAGGGAAGGCATCGGTACGGATGACACTTTCAAAAGAAAGGAACTAATGGAAAGTAGTTATAGTGGGGAAGAAAGAATAATAGAATGAATAAGGTTTTGTACATACCCATTTCTAAAACTCTAAAGGTTTTAATTTGGATTTCATAAATTTTTTAAAAGAGAACTTAGGTATTTATTTTTATCCACGTATGAAATAATTTTAATGGAAATCCAATAATAATATTAATATAAATTTATTTTATAATTTATATCAAGGAATGAAAAAATGATATTACAAATATATCAATAAAATTTGATATCCCCTTTGAATATCCAATTTACATCATTTCAATTCTAAATTAGTTTAACTTAATGTAAAATAGTTGATATATTAATAATTTCTAATTCTCTGTTCTAGTTTCAAAATATCTTATACCAAATATAACATGGGGAAATGATTTCTTGATTGATACATACAAAATAGACACTATCAAATTTATTTTAACTCATATGTTATGGAAAATAAATTATATTATTTTATATGTTTTTTTGATAAATAAATATTTTGTATCATAATAAGGATTTCCAATGTTTTATTTTTATGATATAATTTTTTTCATAGAGAAATCTATTTATTAAGAATTGTAGACATTCCCTCTTCCACATTTCATTTTAATTATTATTATGATATTTTTTTCAATAATGATTTTTAAAAATATAATATTAAATATATTATATTTTCTCTTTCTAATCGAATAATTTTGTTATTTTTTTTTTATTTCATTCTATTATTATTTCCTTTTACATTTTTAATTTTTCTTTATGTTTTTTACTAATGTGTTCAGTTTTATTGTTCTATATTGATTAGAATATATTTTATTCTTTTAAAAAATTTCATTTGAATAATTTAGGTATTAAAATTTATAATATTTCCTCTCCAAGAAAATAATTATTCATTATTAAATAATAGAAATAATAAGATATATTCAATGTATTAATTTATTTATATAAAAACATTAGAAAATATGTTCTATTTATTTTTTATTTTTTTATTTAATAATAAAACATTTATTATATCAATTTTTAAAAAAATTATTTCATATTAAAAATATAAATATCACGATTCCATTCTTTTGAAAAATTTAATTTATTAAATCCATAATTACATATTTCATTTACATAATTGTGCATATAATATTTGTAGAAATGTTTTATTATTTTTAACTATAATAAAACATATTTTTGGATTTTAGTTTCATTTATTTCTTATTATGTAGATGATATATTTTATTTCTATACATTTATTTTCTACCCCGATATTTTATTTCTCAGAAAAAATATAAAACATAAAATATGTTTCATGGTTTTTATTTTTTTATAATATAAAAAATTTCATGTTTTTTTCAATCAGTGACATAATATACATTAGTGAAACCTTTTGAAAAAATTTTCACATACAATTAATTTTCTAATTATGTATTATATTTTTATTTTAAATTTAATGGATTATCTATAATTTTTAAGGATATTTGGTGATCTCCCCTACTCTATTTTGTTTTTTGTAAGGATTATGGATTGGACTTTCAATTTGGTGTAAGGACAATATATACTACACTATTTTTCATCTTATCACTCGATCATAAAAATATAGAAATAGGAAATTAATATTTCAGAATTATTTAAAATGGATTCAGAATGATCATTCACCAGGATAGATATTAAGAATGATTAATTACATTAGGATATTATATAGAATGTCTTTCATGGTTGTTCGAGAATCCACATGACTAGGTATATAAAATCAATGTATTCCATAAATTGAGTAAATTATCACCAATTTTTTAATTAAATTTAATGAATTATATAACGTATTTTGAGGCTACAGTCTGACCACATGTACAAGGACTGGTCATTCTGGTAGAGTTGTTACATGTTGGGTTGTGACCCATGGGTATAATTGACACTCTGTAGAGTGATTTTGGGAAGGTATCATGGGAAATATGCTAACTGTTGGAATCATTTTCTAGGCATAAGTTTTTTTCTCATTCATTGAAGACGGTGTTCCTGATTCAATTAGAAGCATTGCACCTACATTTTTTGTGGTGATGGGAGGATAAAATTTTATTTAGATGATTAAATTTATAGAATATTTCTACATTCAATGATGTAATTCTTGGTAGGTGTGTCATGGTGTGTTTATATATGTGGTTATCTAGGTGTAACTTATTATATTGTGAATCAGGAACACCTCTGTTATCCCACCCACATTCTTGTGGCATAATTAATATTTTTTGTTAGTTTGTTCTATTATGAATATTTTTGGGGTTTTGTTATGTATACCATTAAATAATTTTATAGATATTGAAAAAAAAATATTTTTTTGTCACATTATAGCTAAAAGTATATTAATTTTAAAAATCCAAAATACTGTTTTGGGAGGGGGTGGGAAAAATGTATGATTTTTAATAAAATTGGATTTTGAATAAAATTTATCTTTTTGTATAAACATAGTTACAAGAATGTAAATTATAAATTTAATACTTTTATTTTTAGTTATGTGTGTTTTAATTACTCTAAATTTTGAAATGATGTATATACAATAAATTGAGTTTTTTTTCCTAATTTAAAACAAGGTTTTTAACGGGGGTTTTTGGATTTCAATGTGATATTGTATTATATAATGTTATGGAATAATATATTTAAATTATTTTTATAAATTTACATTTGGTATGGATTTGATTATAATATGTGTTTTATTCATGTATTTTGGTAATTATCGCAAAATGATTTTGTGAGAATTTAGAAAATTCCCAGTATGACATTGTTTTTGAAATATCAATGTTGAATTTGTGGGAATGGGAGTCTTTGAAACCATGAGATAAGGAATGATACATTGGGATAATGAGGGTAAAAATTATACACTCATTATGGCGTGATTTGGATATATAAATAAGGATACATACCATAGAAAATCTAATGGAATTATAGAATATATTTATTTACCATTTGATAATTAAAAAGGGCCCCTTAAGCTATGGAATTTACCATTGGGTAAATTAAGAGGTTCAATTATATTTTGGGTAAACATGTATTTTATGTTAAAATTAGATAAATAGATATTTTTTATTTCTTTATGAAAACAATTATTATTATTTTTAGAAATGATAGTGTTTTGGGGATCTAGGTTTTAGTGAGAAAAATTTGTTTTTTGAATTATTTTAAATTATGATTTGATTTTTTTTTGAAAATATAAAAATTTACAAAAAAGGATAATATTGATTCTTTTATAATGATTTGGATAAATAAAATAGTTTTTTAATGAATTTTTTTTATTTAATGGATGAATAACATTACATATTTAAATTTCTCAAGCATATATGAATATTAGTATCTTTGGTAAATCCAAATGAGATTATATTCTCCCCCTTTACGTGCATATTTATGGACATGTATAAATTTTCTAAAATGATATCGGTTAAGGGAAGTCAACATTGAGTCATAGTTTCATATTGATGTTATGGGGGAGTAGATGGTTTCTTGTTGTTTGAGTAATTTATTATTAATTTTATTATGTGTATCTTATATTTATTTCATATGTTGGTTTGTGTTTGAAATTTGTTTTTTTTTCAATTACGATTATGATGATAAATTTGTATTTTAGATATTTTTCAAAATTGATTACTTTTTATGGTATTATTCTTTAGATTAAATCATTCCCCGTGATATTTTCCCCTCGTGACCTATTGAAATACTTCCATGATCCAGGGACATGCTTGAGGCCATGTGACATTATGACTTAAACCTAGTGATTTTATCTCTCAAGAAAGAGTTATGCAAAATTTAATTGGAGCCATGTTTTCGAGTTTACACATGTTAAGTTTTGTATGTGTGAAAAATAAGATTTTTATGTCTAAAAAACCCATTAATAGATGAATCTTACCATTTTACGGACAAATCTATGTTATCAGTACATTTGAAAAAAAATTGGATGATGATAACCTCTTAGATTTTTTATTTGGTCCATGTTAACAAATAATGGGTTAATATAAAAATTAGTCATGGTACAGTCATAATCATGTATCATTTTTTATTAATGTATTCTTCTTACATAAATTTTTTAATAACTTATTTATTTCTAGATTTAGAAAAACTGATTTTGGAAATATGTGATTGTTGTGAACACTATGAAGTCAAATTAAAAAATAGTTGAGAATGAAATTAACCATTGGAATAAGAGGCTATAAATATATAACAAGGAATTTAGATTTTTTATGGATAAAAATAGATATATTTTATGTATTTAATGAGATTATGTATGTATTTTAGAAAATTCCAGACAATAAGGATGAATTTTAACATATTTGAGGTTAAGTAGATGTGACGTATTATCCCACACACCATTAGTTTAAAGGAATAATTTTGAATAATATCTGATGGATAAGAAGTTATTATAATATGGATATAGAGATAAAATTGGATAGGGATTCAAAATTTATGATGTAGAACAATCCATAATTCATCAGTGATGCTAGACCAAATCAAGTGTAGGAATTAGTGGTGGAAATAAATAGTAGAATTGGGTTATTTAGAATAGTGGAGTCATTGAGGGTCTGTTTGAAATCTTATTTATTTTTGGGGTCATAATAAAAGGGGGGGAATTCATTTCTGAAGCAAGGAATGACTATTATCTCTTCTGGAAGGAATTCAAAATGACATTTAATAATTATAACTATATGGAAGAGAAATAAATTTAATTTTTAAGAGTTATTGAAATTTATAGAAGGAAATATATATATTATTGAATATTCATTCATATTCTTTGACCTGGTGAAGTATGTGTGAGTGTTACTGGATTTCACAAATCATCTATGGCTACCATAAAACATGGCACTAGACCTGCCTAATCAAAATTCACACAGGGAATCCTCGATTCCCATAGGCTAGCATCAGCCTCCTAGGCATCACACAATCTACTTTAGGAATGGTTTTTTCTAAAATCATATATAAATAATAGAGTAATACATAAATATTATAGCTGATTTAAATAAAAATAAAAGTAAGCATATCATAATAAACAATGTTGACCTAACCCATTTACATATACAACTTCATCAAAATATAGGGAAAGGAAACAAGGTAGTTTTATAAATAATGACATATAAAGCCAAAATAAAATTAAAAATTACAAAAAAAACTAATTAGGATGATATCGAAGAAACTACATGAAATCTCCAATTTTTCACTATGTCACATATCGACCCAAATTATCAATGATAAACATAGAAGGATGCAACTAGGAATATGGAACCAGAAATATATAAGTGTGAGCTAAAAATTCTAGTAGGTCTCTATAACTCACCAAAACAATGAAAAATTTTCCATAATGTAATGGATAAATACTATTTTTGAATTAATAAACAAAATAGGATTCTAAAATGTAACATATAATTAAAACCAATAATTTATATAATCTTTATAAAAAACAATTTTCTTTTTTATAAAAAAATAATACATGGTTTGAAAAAAAAAATCAATCATCCTAATACATTTCTCAACCAAATGCTTATTACAATTTCTAAAACAATAAAAATTAATTATTTAAATAAAATATGAACCTTTTTAAAAAATTTCAACTAGATGAACCTCTTTTATTAATGCAAACATCCATTCTAAAATTCATTTAAAAAACTCACACATAAGATCCTTTAAAATAAAAAACTATTTTTTAGAACCACATTGAAAACTCTTTTTCAATAAGAAATATACCAATACACAATGGATTCAAATATAGAAATCATTAACCAATAATCATAGAAATATATCATTGAAAAAATCAATGAAGGGACCATAATAATCCAAGAAGGGAAAATGAAACAATTAGGAAATATATAAAATTCCCCTCAATAACATGCCATCCATGAAATTTCACGTGTCATGGGTTCTACTATGCGAACACTAATGTTCCAGAAATAAAACTGAATATGGTAATGACCACCACAATTAGCTACTGGTATGTTCTAAGTCCATTCATTCATCCAACTAGCCCAAACAAATCACATAGTGATGAAAACACCCCACCTAGCCCATATTCCTAGCATGAATGGTGGGAAACTAACGATGTGTGAACTAACAAGAGGAATGAGCTAGATCATCAACTTAGTGCCCTGAATACCATGGCCAATAAATAAGTGAGGTGTATTAAAAAAATTAATACCCACATGTAATAACCATAACTATCTTCATCCGTAACAACCATTAATGTGAAACCTCATATCCATACACCATTCCCTAAAGAAAAAAACACATTCCCACACAATGGGGGAAATGTGCATCAAATAGTGATCACAAACCCACACAACAGGTAAACAAGAATGGGTAAATCAAGGGGTTCCTATCACATACTGCATTTAAAAATCAAATTTTTAAATTGTCATTTAACACTAAATAATGGCTTGGCATTCCAATCCCATTTCACATTCAGTAAATTATTCTTCAAAAAAAATTCTGAAATGATGGAATAAGTCGTGAATTTAAAAAAATTCAAATTAACCCTTACACAAGGGATCCCTTTTTTAAAATAAAAAACATTTAAAAGAGAATTATTTTCTTTACATGTTTTACAAAGTAAAAACTACAAAATTTGATTATGTTCCTTAGGATAACCCATTTCATTAAAGTTGTTTCAAAGATACCCTTAAATTAGGGTCTTTATATACAAAAAAACCAGGAAAAAAAGAAAACCATTTACATTTAACGATTTAAAATAATCAGAAATAGAATTTTTCATGGTGGTAAACCACCCAAACATATCAAATCAATATTTGAAATCTTTATGGGAACCCCCTTTAAACCATTTTACCATCATCATTAACTCAAAACCAAATTCCATTTAAAATCATTAATTAATCTCATTAAAAACCAAAAATGCGTTAGAACCCATTACATATCATGAAAACCATTTCAATGATCCATAAAACCATTTCACAAAATCGTAGAATATTAAAACAGTGTATTTCAAACAAGAAATTTGGGAATTTATATGGACAACCAACAATTCCAAACTCATAACACTACGAAATGTTTTTACATCACTAAGGGTATATCACAAATATTTCTAATTTCATAAAAGGTGACAATAGAATTCATAATCACATTAGAAATCTAAAATGAAACAAATTTATATTAACAACTATCTGAAAAAGAGAGGAATCAAACAGAAGTAACTCAAAACTCATCGCCTTCAATAATGGCCACACTTATAGGATAAGAAAATATGTATACAACCACTATACAACAAAATACCTATCAATATATTACTATATAACCCTAAAAACCCACATGATAACTATTGTTTATGTGGTAATCCAATTTTAAATGATTATAGAGGGAGATGGAAAAATGAAGGGAAATATGGGAAGAACACACCAAAAAACTCTTGAATATCATCAAAGAAAGGGAAAAAATCAAATGTAGAGAATCTCATAACTCTTCCAAGAAAATCCAATGGTTTATATGACAAGTGTGTTATGATATTGGGTTTAATCCCATTATGTTTGTGAAGGTAAAATTGTAAAATAACCATAATTTGGAACACCTGGATAGGAACCATGGTTTTCCAAGAAATACTCCAATCGTGTGCTAGCCACTACCATGTCTTAGAACCCCTTCACAATGTTACTTTTGGTGGATTTATGGATTGAAACAAATCATGTATCATAGTACATTCCCTCCATAATACCTTAATTAATTTTATACAGATATGAATATTTTGAAGAACTGTGTAGAATATATGCTAAATATCTCTATTTAAAACCAAATACAAAACTCATGATTTCAAAACTATTTGAAAAACCCTGAAATATTCATGATCCGCACTATATACACACCATGGACCCCACATAGTATCTATGAGGGTCCACATTGTTTGGACATATCCATTTACAACCCATGCCCACAAGCTGTGTATAATTAAAAATGACCTGAAAAGGATCCTCATGAAGGGAGTCCACACAGATTCCTTGTAATAGTGCACCTTAACCACGAATAATAGGGAAACCTAAAAAATTTACATTTTATGATCTGGAACTCCATAGAAACTCAAACCAGGCTTCCACTTCACCAAAAAACATCTAAAGAAAAACACCATGACATATGGATTTCACAATAATGAATGAACGTCTCAAGGAATATAGATTTGAGACTCTATGGGGAAAAATATTTGGAAAATCATTAACCTTATAATGGTTTCTAATCATGTGATGTATTTTAGTACAACAAATTTGGATGATGTGGATATAAAAATCATGGGAAAATAGATTTTTTTCATTAATCAGGTGAGGAAAAAAATCACTCAGTATGTAGCAGTGGAAAAATAATGTCTTCTATGGGATATCTTTTTATGTATCATTTTATGTTTTATAAGATAATATTTTCCCCTAGATATGAAAAGTATAAAATCTTTATGAAGAGGGGTGAATAGGAGTGAAAAAACTCTTGATTTTACACCCATTCAAGATTTTGGGATGTTCAAAATATATAACAATTCAAAAAATACAATAAAAAAGAAAGTGAAATGGAGAGGAAAATAAATCTCTCGAAAGATAAAAAAACATGAATAAATAAAACAATCTAATAATGAAATCAAAAATATAACAGTCAAAAAATAAAATTAAAAAAATAAAATGTGTTTATTCTGATGAAAATGAAAATCGTCATTCCTTTTATCCAAATTTAAAAAAAAATATTATAAAGAATCAAAGTCTTTAAGTTCAATACCAGGAACTTCATTGATCTACTCAATTTTAAAAATAATGTTCCACTACTGGAACCTCTTAAAAAATATCAATAACATGCTAACTCATCTTCTATTATCATGATTTAAATAAATTATCACCCATACTAAATCAAAATTTATAGTTTTATGGAAAACCTGTTCTTATTCTCATAAACTCATAGATCCCAAAGTCCAAAAAATTTCATTCCTCGCCAAGAATATCACGACCATGAAGATATAATGTAGTATATTTGTTAATTAAAATATTTTCACTCAAAAATATTATAACTACTTTTACAAAAGAAAAATCTATGAGATTTTATAATTAACCTGATATAATCAGACACTCTTAACAAATCACAAAGAGAAAAAATACATCCAAGGATCTCAATGTTGTCATACATTTCAAAATCATTCGATTAAATGTTTCTATTAACTAACTATCTTTGAATCATAGCTCAATTTACTGAAAATTATTTAGAAAACATACAATGTTTATATATAATATCATTGGGTGTAGTTAATATCAAAAACGAAACAACAACTCCTTTTATTATAATTTCCAAGGTGAATTTGCCATGTTAAAGAAAATAGTGAATCGAATTCATCTCACAGGTAAAAAGAATTAAAATTTATGTTCTAAAAAATCATAAATTAAACATAAAAAATAATATTAATACTATTTAGAATAAATTTTAATGTCATATTCATAAAAAAGGTTCTTAAAGTAGTCTTTTTACTCAATAATCTCATCTATTTTTAAAGTCATAAGGCACAAAATTTATTAGTTATGTTTAACTAAATGTGAATATAGAAACAATTTTATACTTCCTATAATAAACTATATGAGAATAATGTCAATTAATTTTAAATTCTACCTCTTTAAGAAAATCAATGATTAAATACATGTTGGATTAAATATATTCCCCCTTAATAAATGTATAAACATACCAAAAATTTCTTCAACATATTAATTCCAACTTATCTTTCTATTGATAAATGGAAAAGACATCATATATTATATTTTCCTCTGTTATGGTTTAAAAAAACCTAACCAAAATTTAAATATATAACTATATGAAGAGTTTGAAAATAATAAAAAAATATAATAGTTAAATAAGTGAACTAAAATGGAATCATATTGATTAGAAACATTCGTGTCTATTATATGAATCTTAATCTCACATACCATATCAAAATAATGTTAATAATGTATTATTTATATCGTATTCAATGTTATCTACCTTTTAGATGACATCCTTGGAGTGAAACAGTAATTATTAATTCCAAAATTTATTTATTCATTTATTAATTATTATTTATATAAATTATTTTTAGGCCCAAGACATAATATATTTTTAAAAAACAATATTAAATTTAACATTCCTCAAGGAAAAAACATTAGTATTGAAATCCTTGTGGAATCCATGCTAATCCGCAATGTAATTTATTGTAATATTTTTTCATATTTAGTTCATGGTTTTTATAACTATGCTACCCAACCATACAGGTGACCTATGTTCCAACTAAAGGTTATTTGGTTGATGTATGGTTTGGGTAAACCAAGAGGAAACACTATTATATTTTCATGTTCATAAAAATAATAAAACTACAAAAATACATCCCTCATATTTTACATTAATTCATGATGTCACCTCCAAATTTGTCAAACCCACCCCCTGGAATCTCCACTTTAGTACTCCTATGATTTATGGGAATTTATTCATGAAATTTCTATCATAAATGAGACTGATTTAGAATCATTCCTATCTATCATATCCAACCACCCCTTTCATCTTGGTTTTTCATCTCCCCGTTGTCTTCTCACACACTAGGATAAACCCTTATTGGGGTTGTAATCTAATTTCTTATAGTTATTTTTTTGGGTGTGTGATAGGTCCCCATATCCTTATGTTTTAGGTGCTTCCATTATTTGAAATTATTCTAATTTATAACATATGATTGGGTTTGATAAATGGGAGTAATTAAAATTATAAATGAAAGTTGATTTCAATTGGATTTAAATACTGTTGTTGTTCTATGTTTTTAATTGATAATAAGTGAATTAAAAATGGTTTCATATGGACAATGTCGTATGTTCTATCCTTCCTCAAAGAACAAATTTTTATTTTGATTTAACAAATATCTATAGTGGTGTTAAAATAGGAATTGGGTGGTATAAAATTATTATAGGTTATTATATATTTAAATAGGTTATGTTTGAGATTTAGGATTATATTAATCAAGGTTCCCTTGTTTGGGATTTTGTATTAAGTTGGATTATTTCATGCGTGTGTTATTTAATTATGGAAACAGTTATGGATGTATCTTTCCATGTTTGGTTCTTCTGTACATTTTCATGGTTATTTATATTTATATAAATGAAAACATATTAATATACAAATATGTGAATATTTTCATTTCAAAATTTTAATATATATATATATGTAATTTAATATGTGTGCAATGTTTTAAAAAGGGGGTTTTAATATTTAAAATCAATGTATAATTTTAATTTTCCTAAAAAACTATGTGATATTTTTAAATTGTTATATTTCATTTAAAAATAGGCTTTAACCTACCAAATTTTTTGGAAATAGCCTTAATAAAAATGTTTGATTTTCAAATGAGAATTCAAAAGAGGATTCCAAAAGGATTCATGGTTTCATGTGTGTTCTTCATCTTGGGAAGTTATAGTTAATATAATAGTTGATTTATATTTTTGTTTTATGTGGTTGATTAATGGTTTAATGTAGGCATATGGGTAAATATGAAGCTACTAGTGTAGAATAGTTGAGGTGTAAGATATGGTTCATTTAGAATTTTTTCAGGAGGCCCAGGTTGTAATATATGTTTAAATCACCTATATGGATATACTTTAATGAATGAGACTAGATATATTTTATACTATATTCTATATCCAACCTCCATGCAATATGGATTTTTATTATAGTTTAATATATAGTTTTCTACCCAATCCCAATTTTCTTGATGATGTTGTGATTTTACCATCTAACCCTTATTTATATTCATTTAATTCATCATCTATGCATTAAGCATTAATTCATCATTGTTTTGTTTATTTCTTCTATTATTGTATTGTTGTTGTACTATGTTTTCCCTATTAATCCTATTTTTCGACTATCCAAAAAAGGTGAATCTCAATGGTATTGTTTTACATTTATTATTTTATAGTTAAAAGTAATATCCAAATATGTTTTTTTTAAAATAAATAAATAAGATAAATAAATTATTTTCACTCTATTTTTTTCATTTAAATAAAACTAAATAGATGTTATATAAAATGATTGATCATGAATTTTGGTTTTCATGTACTATTTTATGAAATAAATATTAAAAATTTATTTCAAAATAGTGTTTATATGTTTTAGAATAGAACACAATGGAATCTATGGTGATTACATACAGGGTGTAATACTCACAACCAACTCATGAAACTTTATATTACAGACTAACTAGCTTTTAGGTTTTTGATTTGATTCTTGAAATACAATATTTTTTTGGAAAGTGAATAAACTCAAGTCATATGATAGTGTTTTCTTAAAGTGTGTAAATATTTTCTTTTTGAATTTATGTTTTTTTTTTGGAAAATTAAAGCTTCCATATTTTCAGTTACATCATAGGATATTTATTATATATGTGGATTTATAGAGAATAGGACGTGGGATGGATGATGTAATTGGGTGGTAATTTATTTATAAGATTATGTTTTTACTATTGTTTCTATTGTTCTATTAATATTATATTATTTAAAATGTTTATTTGTTTTAGAATGGAATTTAGACTAATAAATGGGACATTAATAATTTTTTATAGAATTTTTCTACATATTAAAAATTATTTATGAGGGTGAAATAATCCATAAAAATTACATTGGATTACTATAATGTTTATGGTTAACTATAGGGTGGATGATGAATATCCCTCGATTTTATGGTAGACAGGGTTTAGAGAAAATTTAGGTGGAAGCCTGAATTGTTTCCTTAAAAATTGTATTGAGTATAGTTTTATTAAAACGAACTAGTTTCAAGAGTCACCCAATTTATATTGTATGTCTGGTCGATGGGGATACGATTCCCAAGATTTCAGATGTAGAAGTAAGTTTAGTGTCACATACTCTTACACATTCTGAATGTTGAGTTACCTTGGGTTATATGGTTTTGATTCTTGGTTTCTGGTTTTGTATAGTCTATTTTATGTTAATAGTAGTAATAATTGCATTGATTTTCTAGGAAGAAACGATTGTTGTGATAGTGGTACAAAAAATGGTCACTTACCTTTTTGACCCGTATGAAGACTCGGTATGAGGTTCTTTGTTAATATTATTGAGAGTTCAATGGTTGGAACGTGATCCATTGATCTATATATCCAATTCATGCATAGTCACTAGTTCCATTTTTGTTATCCTTATAGTTTCTGGTGTTGATCAATCTAGATAAATACGTGTTTAATAGAGGATTTTGGAATGTAAAAAAGTGATTATGTAACCTTTTGAGACATTAAAAACAGTGGTTATGGTTTTATAATTATTTTTGAGTGACAATTAATGTTTTTTAATGAGTATTTCTTAATGTGCTTCAAATGGTTATGAGAATGACCTTTGATTTTGGATAGTGAAATCAATGTTTTAATTTCTAACAGAGGATTTGTGACAGTAAATTACATAGGGAGAAATAATGATGGCCATTTATTTTATAAAATTATGATTTAAATTATGAAATATAGAATTAAAAATATCAATGTGGTTTTATAAATAATTTATAATGATTCTAGAGTTTGGGAACATTGAAATATTATCTATGGAGATTGGTTTGTTATTAAAATTTGGTTTTTTGTGGGGATTGAGATTTTTAAATCTAATCTTATGATTCTAGAAATTTTATAAAATTTATTTTAAAGTCATCTTTAATATTTATAAATATGAATTTGTTGGTTTTAAATGTTTTAAAGATGTAATTTTTCCATTTTAGTTCTATTCAGTGATGAATGTGGTGGATTATTTCGATGTTTTTACATTGAATTGGTATGTGATTCAAGATAATGGTGACCATTTTTATGGATATTTAATTTATTGATTCCTTGTTATTTATGTTATTTCATGTATCCTCCTTATAATTGTTTTCAGAATTATTGGTTATACGTGGTCATATATTTTATAAGAATTTGGCCAATTATGTTTTTTAGTGGTTATTTTCAATTGTAAATCCTTATATCCATTCTTAGTTGTTTCATCTAAATTATGGAATTTTTTTCTTTCTTCATTCCTTGATGGACTTTTGAGTGCTATTATAATTGTTGAGGTGGAATTTTGGTCCCATAAACCTGGATGAATATTTGGATTTTTTTCATTATGAAACAATGATGAATGTGAACTAGTTAGGAATACAAACTCATTGGTATCTATTTTCTTTGATGGTTTCAACATGATTATTGTTTTATGTATGAGTACCTAGTTCAACAATTATTTACTCATGAACCATCCGTTGATCCAAAATTATTTGAATAGTAAAATTTTTCATTTACAACATCATTATTCTATTCCTAGGTGGTGGTTCGTGAGAAAACTGATGTTTTAGAAATTATAGAGTCTTCATATGTGTGTGATATCCTTTAGTAATGGTTTGATTGGGCTTATGAGGTGCCTCTTCATCGTTTAATTTTTCTATCAATGATTAGATTCCTTTATTTTAGTTTCCCTCTATTTTTCTATTTGAATAAGTGCTCATATTTTTGTGTAAATTGTGGATTCAAATTTGGCCATACATTTTTCTTAATCTAATTTCTTTTGGGGTTTGGGTCACTTATAGTGTGTTATTTTGTTGGTTCACATTAATTTAAAAATAATACTCCTAATAAATTTATTAAATGTTGCGGATACCCTTTATATATCGTTATTTAGTTATTACTACATTAAATGGTCTTGTGTGATTTGTTACAGGAGGATAATATAAATTATTGGATCTTTTATAAAGTATTATTTTGTATTATGTTAAATTTTATTTTATGTGTCCCAAAGATCATTTTATGGATTTTCTTTCATTCAAGCTAAAATAATTATTTTGGTATCCCTGAGTTTGATGAATTTCTAGGAGAAGAAATATTTATAGTAGGGAAAATTGTTACACCCTAATTATTAATTTCATAATTAATTAATTCATTTATAGGTTTTGTTCCTTATCATGAGTTTTAGGTTTGACAATTTAATTGTTTGAAATTTCAATTAAATTGTTTTGGAAAATGGTTAGTTCAAACCATCCATCGAACATGAAAATCATGTCTACTATTTAGAATGTTATTTTTTATGGTAGAAGCATAGTTTTTAAAACTGTACTTAGAAACCATGTGTATGCCTTCTGTTCCCAGTGAATGGTGTCTGATTTTTTCATATTTTGGGAAAACAATGTGTCAACTATGTGATAAAACCATGTCAATAAAAAAATAGAAAATTATAAAAATTTGTCCGTGTTATTTCACATCACTATTCCCCCTCTCCATCTTGTGATGCTGATCGAGGGAAACCCCCTCCCCAAAAAACCTCTTCTTCTATCCTCCTCTAACGTGTGGGTATTTATTTATATGATTTCATGAAGAAATCATTCTAGTGATCATCCTTTCTCTATTTCTTCTCTTCCCAAAACATTCTTCATGGTCTTCCTCTACCTCATTTCAATGTGTTCCCTTGGAATAACACTTTCTATGTTTATGTTTTTAATTATTGTATATATTGTTTTATAGGGTGTATGAGGGGTCCTAAGATCCATCCACATGATATTGTTGAGGTATTTACATCACCAGTTCTCTCCAATGTTTGGTGTTTCTTTGTTTTCCCTCCCTAATATTTCATATAGTATTTTATTTTTCAAATGGTTTTCTATAAAATTATTAATTATAGTATAGTATAGTTATATTAAAATAAACTTATTTTTTATAATTATTAAATGATTACATGTGATTTTAATTCATGTTTTAATGGAAATTACTCTGTTTTCTCTCTACATTCAATGTACAAAATATTCGTTTGATATAAAAAATATAGAAATGTTTTTTTAAAATAGGAATTTATTATTTTAATATTATTTTAGGTTGTGCGTGAAATATAATTTGATGATTATTTAGCCCTTCCTATTTGTACTCTATAGAGAATCTAGAAAAATTGTCTCCCTACATATGATCAGATTAAAAAAACTAGGCAGCAAATAGTGACATTCTGCTCTCTTTTCATTATGGAAGAACTGAATATCCAACACCCATTATTGTGTGGTGATTTTTCCACTGATTATTATGCCTATTCTTTCTATCTATTTTAGATGAGATTTGATACTAAATTGAAGGTACCTGAACTACTAGAGTTGATCTTTAATGTTGGGCAAACTGACCAATTGCAGAACCTCTTATTGGTAGTTTTTGCAACACTATTTTCTATTGTGTGGACTACAGGTAAGGACAATCAATTTAACAAGCTATATACCTCTATTAACCATGGCATTATTGCACTGAATAGGGAGGTTTACACTGCTTATATAGTGCAAACAAGAGGGATGTCCAACTTTTATGTTGACTTAAAAAAATGAGGCTCTTGGTTGTCTTATACTGGATTAAGAATCCCACAGTTTGGTAGTATAATAGATGTATCCCACCCATTGGTTCATGGATCATGGTTAATGTGGATGGAACTTTTTCTAGTGCTTCAGGACACTCAGTCTGTATAGGGGTCTTCCAAACCTATCGTGGATTTATCAAAGGATACTTATAACATTACAATAGAATTTTAGTGTCCTTTGAGGACGAGTTATGGGCCATTATATAAATATTTTGGTATGCAATTCAATAAAATTTGAGTTTTTTATGGATTGATTCTGACTCAGAAATTGATTTCAGGACATTACAATCGAGAACAAGGAATTTTCAAGAAAAATTCTTCCTCACTGGATTGAATGTGTTTGGAATTTTACTCAATTAAATCTAGTTCATCACATGCATATCTCGAGGAAAATTGAGTAGCAGATTCTCTCTCGAAGAAGGTGATCATGGAGATGAAAATGATGTGGTCCTTTAGGACTCTATACAATTTTTTCCCAATGGTGAATACATATATGGATGGTGTTACATGCACCCATTTTTCTAATAATAATAATTAACACTTATCTACTCTTGCTAATTTTTAATAAATTTTTCTTTGGACCATATTCCATCAGATCCTAATCTATTAGGTATAATTGGGTAATACGATTTTAAGGGAATGATTTCATAGGGTTCCCATGTTTGAGATGTTTAATTAAGATGAATTTTTTCCATGAGTTTTAAATTAAAAACTAATTCTATGGATGTATCTCTCCATGATTTTTTCGTAGGAATAATTGTATTTGTATGTATATATATATGTGTGTGTGTGAACATATTCACTTGAGGATTTGTGAATATGTGTATTGATAATTGTTTTTATAAATATATATGTTTTTACTTTGGATTATAATGTATCAAACTGAGTGTATTGGAATTTATAATCTATGATTGAATTTGGATTAAAAAAATTGAAATAGTTTTTTTTACATGATTATGTTTTCATTATAAATTTTTTTGATATTAATAAATTTCAATGAAATGGACTCAAGAAAAAGGTTTTATTTTCATCTAATCATTCAAAAGTTGTTTTTTAAGGAGTGCTAGTTTCAATTTTTTCTTGAATATATTATCTAATTATTTATGAAATGGGTGATTTATATGTGTGTATTAAATCGTAGGAACATGGGAGATCATAGTTTGATGGGTATCTAGTTTAGTTCCACTAGTGTTTCTTTGACATACTATATACTGGTTATTTATTATTTCCATTGGAGTCTTGGGTTGCATCACTAATTTCGATCACAAGTCCAACTAGTATTCTATGAGTGAGTATTGTTTTCTTCAGAAACTATAGGTTGGATCATTTCCCCATGTGTATTGGACTATAGATATTGTATTACACATAGTTTTATACCATATATAATTTTTATGGATGTTGTTATTTGTTATTCAAAATGGACCTTATTCAAATTTATTGCTTAATTTATATACCAATTTGTATTTTTTTCTATATTTTTTATTGTTTCCATTTTCATTCCATTTAATTTATTGGGTTATACATCTTATTGTATTATTTATTGTTTTAAAAAAGTGGGAATATAAAAGTTATTGATTGACATTGATTTTATTATAATAAATATGTTTTTCTGAAATTTTCTTTTTTACTAAAAGTGGCACATAGTAAGGAAATGATTTTCACGTGATTTTTTTAATTTATACATATATAAATTGAGTTTTTAGAAAAGGTTTTATCTTGATGTATAGTTTTCATGTACTCTCTTATGAAATATATTTTTAGCATTCATATCAAACTATCATTTTTTGTTTTTTTGGAAAACAAAATCATGGACTATGTGTTGATTACATACAATGCTATCAAGATAACTCCATAATAAAAATATTTTATATTTTTGGATTGAGTGACTTATAGGTTTTATCTTTGGTTCTTGAAATGAGATTTTATTTTGTATATGTAATGTCTACATATCACAAAGGATAGTTTTATCAGGTATTTCAGTGATATCATGAATCTTTGAGAATGAGAAAATTAATATTTATAAACCCACCTACTACTTTATGTAGTGGTAATATAGGGTTGAACCCAATTAAGGGACAAATTTTGTCCTTATTGACCCAATAAAAAAAAATAAAACCAAAAAAAAAACACACCGAAAAACAAACAGTGGTGGGGATTGTGTGACTCTGAAGTAAGTGATGATTTGTGTGTGAGAATGATAGTTAATGTGACTACTGGTAGGCATGACAGACAGTCAGTAGGAAATTAAGTAGTGAAAAAAATAAATGGACGAACATGGGAAATCAACTGGCCGACATTAATTATTCATTACCTTTTTCATATAATATATTGAAAATTTTAGATCTGATTCAAGGTGGATAACCAAATTTTTCATTTGGTCAACATGTGATTGTTTGGCTACTACAGTTTATCAACTGCAACACTCTTAAAATCACCATTTGAAAAAAATCATAAATCACTGAGTTCAACTTATCAGTTGAACCTAGAAAGTCTCGGTCTCTTTGAGACGGATTTTCTTTTCAACAAAATCCTCTAATTAAAGGTAGCAATAATTTAATTCGCAACAAGATCAGATTTCAATGATTCCTAAGTTTTAGAAAATAATTATTGTCTTGGTCTTAATAGAGAGAGGCATATAGTTAGTGAAAAATTCATAAACTAGAAAAATCATATTAATATCTGCTCAGCCTATTCCGCTTAAGACGATGAGCCACACATCATGATTAAATTAAACATATTAAAATAGTTAATCACACAGTTTTCCATATCGAAGGAAATGCCCAAAAATAGAGCACAATAAAAAAATGTTTTTTCTTCCTTCTTGATTCTAGAAGTCTCCACTTATGTGATCTATTTTTCTCTTCTCTGGTTGATTGAAAATGAGATGATTCTCTCCAAATGTCCCGCTATGGGAATATGGAATTGATTTCTGGATTCTTCCTAATCTACTTCTCATTGAAGGTGATCATCGAATTTGCTTTGGCTAAGTGATGTTGTGGATGTCCGAGTGATGATGGAAGCCTTGGCCTCCTTGTGTCTGAAGTGGTTTGGTCCCCAAAATTATCATCTACTACTAGTCTGATGGTCCCCCTAAAAGTCTTGGTAGTCACTCGAATATCAGGGATCTCACCGATCAACTACTACTTCTTGATCCATGTAATCCACATTGAGTGCTCATGCCTCTCTTCTTTTGCCTCTACGTGGAACCTGCACCGTGAAATTTCCTCCTAAACAATCACCATTGGAGTTACTCCAATAACAGATTGAAATCACATCATTAAGCACGACCACCCTAGAAATAGAAAACAAACAACCAAAATTAAATTTAAAAAGTATTAGAATTAAATAAAAATAATTAAATAGACAAGTTATTAAATAATAAATAAATTAATAAATATATATACTATTGAGTATATATATATATATTTAATAATAAGAATAAATGTAAATATTATTAATTTCATTTATGACTTTATATAAATTTTAGATTTGTTATTTTTTTAATAATATTAATATTAAATAATTAAAAATGTTATACTAGTAATATTAATTATTATTATATATTCATCATATAATATATCAGACATATTAGAATAATATATAATATAATATTATAAAAAAAATAATTGAAAGAGGGTAGGGGGTTTTGGGTTGAGAGGAAGAGCAGGGGAGAAGAGTCCGCGAACATATATATGGAGAGGGGTGGGGTGGGGCATCACTGATGAGAATGCGGTGGGCGGAAAGCTCTATTGAGAGGAGGGGTGCAGTTTCTGGCGAGGCAAAGAGGGAAGTGGGAAGAGGGTGGGGTAGTGGTTCTAGTCCGGCGCAGGCACATGGAGAGGCTTCAGCTCTCTTCTTCATAGTGGTTGCGTGGAGGGTTTCCTACAGGTCTAATGTGTGATAAGTCTATGGAATATGTATTTTGGAATATTCAATTAGATTCACCGTTTGTTGCTTGGTGGTTCCTCGCAACTCACCACTACTTTAGACAAGCGGGACTCTGTACTGGAAACATCTAGAGAAAACAATAAAAATAAGAAGAAAAATTAAAAACAAAATTAAACTTAAAAATTAAACGGTATTTAAATTTCAAAAGAATAAAGATTAAAACATAAAAAATCACATTTTAAATAACGAATTTTAAATAATTTAACAAATAAATTAAGAAAATTGTTAGCTATATAAAATATAAAATAATTTCACATGCTTAAATTAAATTACTAATAAATAAATGAAAATAATTAATAAAATCAAAGAAATAGATTAAAAAAATATAACTATTAAAATTTTTAATGAATGGAATTAAATTTTTGTAATTAATTAAATTATTCAAAGTTTAAAAAAAGTGTAACTTATTTATTTCCAATTAAAAATAAAAAATAAATTAAATCAAAGAACTAAATAATAAATTAATTAGTTGAAAATTATTAAATGGAAAATTAACTACATAAAAATTAATTAATTTAAATAAGGAATAAATTAATTTTATTACTAAATAACAAAAAAATAAAAAATAAACACAATTTTAACATAAAAACCTATTTTAAACAATTTAATCTTAAAAACACACAATTTTTTAATCATTACACAAAATATATTATTATAGAAATAAGAAGAGAAGAAAAAGTCAATATTATTGTGGAAAAAAGTAATAAAATTAAGCCACATCAAACTCCCCCACACTATAATCAATGTTAGTCATCAAACATATACTGGCCTTATGACTTTATAATACAGAAGGGACGATTTTACATTGAGCTCATAAAATGATGCATGTCAAGAATTTATGTACGGAGGAATAGGATATGGAAAGGCTTTTCAAAAGTGATCAAAATATGGTCTTCCCTAACATCCAACACTCACTAGAAAGCATAGATATCACAAACTCATTCAATATCATGGATTTCATGCCTCTAACATGAAATCAATAGCTATCCTACATTAATTATAGTTCACGTTTCAATTTAAGGAGTGGCCATAGATTATGTTAAGTGGAATTAAAACCATGACCAATAATACCTTCAATTCTCACTATGTCCTAGGTTCTAATGATTAAAGACCTTTTATTTCATAACGTTATTGATTAAAATCGAAGGATTTTAATTAAGTCAATTGTTCCCTTCTTTATGAGATCAAAATTCACATCACTTAAATGAGTTCATTTTTTATAAGGTCACTTAATTCTAATTTTTCCAAGCTATATTTCATGTGCAAGGAACTATTCATAACAGCTATTCAAATTTAAATTGGATTTTATTTATTAACATAAATGCACCCAATGAAATTTGTCTCAAGGACTCATAATGGGAACTATTTTCACATTTTACACCAGTTGAAAAGAAATAAATAATAATTATTTTAGATGATTTCTCAATGTGATTAAATATTTTTATAAAAATTCGAGTCCCCTAAGTTCCAGTAAAAATTTCAAGATACCTAATGTGATGATACTAATTCTAAAAAAACAATCCTTTCAGACTCCCTTCTTTAGTTCCTAAATAGAAAATCCATAATAAAGTGAAAAAATTCATTCAGAAATCACTCAACCTCAATAGTTTTAGACCAAGTACAATCCTCAACATCCATAAAGTAGTGATACCCTAGGAAAGACAAAATTGAACTGTCGACTGATTTCAAATAGAGCATTGGGTTGTAGGTGTAAAATGACTAACCGCCAATTAAGGATGGTCATAAAATTAGAAAAGATAGGAAGCTGGTACTGACTCATATGAGTCTTCATTGGTGTCTGGAAGAATGTGATTGGAGTCACCGCCAACTTTGGCAGTGAGTCATAACTTTTGAGAACAAATTTACCATTTTTTTATAATCTTCAAGGGAAAATTGATGTGACAATAGAAATAACCCTCTCCACAACACTTAAAACTCAACATTATCCCCATTGTTGAATCCTATGATGAGAGAAAGTATTCAATGTTTTAATATCAATTTTTATGGGTGACAGGAAGGTTTGATAAGAATATTTTCCACACCAAAAAGAAAAAAAACAAAAAGAATATATAAAAAAGAATGAAAAATGGTGATTTTTTTAACTTCACAGTAGTAGCTTGAAATGAATAGTGTATACAAAAGTAGCATAATAAATGTGAATACGAGGGTGTAATTTGATTTCACTATTTAGTTCAACAATATTTTGATCTCTCTAGTAATATAGCAGTTTAACACTCATGCAAAATACAATTCATAACATTTCTAGGGGACTCCCCACACTTATGTCCTAGCAACATGAGGTAAAATATGAGAAGATAATCAATCTGAAAAAACAGAAAAACACATACTTTAAATATTGAGGCATTGACTATTAATGGTCATTCAAAATATCCTCTTTTTCAGCACCAAGTAATTACTCCAATCTATTACCTGAAAGTTTAGAAAGTTAACAAAAGAATCCAGAATTTAAATTTCATGAAAAATTTAACCAAGGATTGAGTTAAAGAGAAGTTATCCATACGATGAAGTGTGATTCTCCCTTTGATTTTCCTTTGCCGAATATTCGGTACCAATAAAACTCTCAAGCCTTAGTATGTAATGAGACGTCATTAGACAAACAAGATATTAAACTAGGGAAATAAGCAACACCAATTAACATTGTTGAAAAATAGAAATAAAGGAAAAATCAGAGATACCATGTGTTGGTTCCCATGATACACTATGTTTATAGTCCTCAATTAGACTGGAGATAGTTTCATTCTTCTAGTAGTGATATTGTATCCAAGGCCTTTGGATTCCCTTGAATGAAATGATGGCCCCTCTGAAAATTGATAAAATATATTATGTTCTCCTCTCATACTAGATCAACTTCTCCATTAACAAAAACTCTTACAATTGTAAAGGGTCATACACACTTATTCATCAACATTCCTGCAAATAATTTCAACCTAGGATTAAACAATAGGACCTCTAACTGACTTTGAGATCCCTATTTTTAATGATTGAATCATCAAAGAACATTGTTTTCTCCTTGTAAATTTCTACATTCTCATAAGACACTCTTCTAATCTCCTCCAACTCACTCAGCTCCAAAAACATTTGTTCACCAAAAGAATTGATATCAAACCTGAGGGACTTCACTACCCAATAATATATTTTTTCAATTCTATTGGAAGATAACAAGATTTCCTGAAAAACATATACGTTGATATCTATAAAGTGGTATTGTATGCATTTATGTAGGCCCAAATAGCCTTATCTAGATTCACTGACAAATCCTTCCTAGAGCTAGAAACAATATTCTCCAAGATATAGTTCATCTCCCTATTAGAAACTTCTATATAACCTCCGGACTGTGTGTGGTAGGTGATGTGTGTCCTATGAGAGAATCCATACTTCTCCATCAAACTCGTGGACATGAATTTTTTTAATTGATTCCCAATATTTGTAATGAAATTTCTAGGATCATAAGCTCAGTAAAAAATATTTTTCATGAAAAATTTCATAGCACTGGCATCATAGTTTTTGGGAAGAGGAACTTCATCAACCCACATAGACACATAGTCTTCAACAAATAAAATGTACTCATTATCATAAGGGGATGGGAGTGGTCCGATGAAATCCCATCCACAAACATCAATAAATTTGACCTCCAAAAAACATTTTTGAGGCATCTCCTTCCTTCTTCCTACATTACCAAGTATTTGACATTTTTCATTGCATATGACAAAACTCCTAGAATATTTGAACAATTTTGGCCAATATAAAATAGCTTATATAACCTTTTGATCAGTCATATCTTCTCCATGGTGTCCACCCCAATACGATGAATGGAAACTCTCAGGTATGGGCATCATTTGTTCTTCATCCACACATCTCTTAAAAATACCATTATTAAACCTCTTAAAGAGAAGAGGGTGATCCCTAAATTAATATTTCAATGTCGAGATGATCCTCTTTTTTGTTTTTGTGAGATTTCATTGTTCATGACTCCAGCTTCATGAAAATTGTAAATATATGAAAACCCAGAAGGCTTCTGAACATAAGAAAAAAACATTAGTTCATCAAGAAATGAATTGTTAATCTATCTTGTTTCCTCATTGTGGGAGTTGGGTAGCCTAGAAAAGTGATCTACAACTATATTCTCAACCCGTTTTTATCATTAATAATGAAGGAAAATTCCTAAAACTACAAGGTCAACCTCATTATCCTGGGTTTGGATTGCTTTTTATCCAGCATGTACATAAGGGATGCATGATTAGTGAATATGATAACACTGGACCCTATCATGTACTGTCTGAATATCTCCAAGGAGAACATCACAACAACCATCTCTTTATATGTTTTAGAATAGTTCGTCTGGGAATCATACAACAACTTGTTGGCATAATAAAAGAAATGAATCTTCCTATCCTTCCTCGTCCTAAAAACAACACCTACATCAAGGTCACTTGAATTACACATTAGCTCAAATGGGACCTACCAGTCTGGGGTAGTGATTACATGCGAGGTGGTCATATTTTCCTTGAGAAGATTAATGGACTCTAGAAATTTATCATAAAAAACATAAGTATTATACAAAAGTAGCAATGAACACATGGGTCTTGTGATCTTATAAAAATCCACTACCACAAAACTGGGTTTCTGCAGCACCACCATTAACAGTGCTAGTAATAGTGTTTATAAAGGCACCCCCTTTATCAGTGATTTTTTATTGTTGTTAAAGAGGTCCCCTTTATCAGTTCTATGTTTAGTATCACTGATAATGAGGGGGAATTATCAGCGCTTTTCTTCATAGCGCGGATAAAAGGTATATTTCCAGAAAAAATATTATATTTCATAAAAAATAATATATCAATATATTAATATATAAGTATATTTATATTGATATAAATAATATATATATATATTAAATATATTTTAGATAAGTATACATAAACATTTCCACTAAATATATAATATATGTTGTGAAAATGGCTTATAAAATATCATTAAAAATTATTATTTAATATCTTTTTAATTATCATCGACTATCAATCATTTAATAACAATTAGAAAACCCAAAAAAAATCAAAAAATCAATAAAATATCTAAAATTAGTTGAAAACGTAACCCAAATTTCAAATGACCATAACATTTGATCCGAGTGTCTATTTGAGCTCTACAACTTATTAAATTGAAGCATGTGATGAGATCTACATGCTAGTGACTAAAGGGAACCGTATGCCACATTTTTCGTGGCAGAAAAATTCCCATAAGACCTTAAAAACTGAGTTTCTAGTCAGGATACCCAAATGTTTTATCATTCAATGGAATTTCAGCCCCGTTTCTGGGGGACTTTTTGACCTTTTTAACTTGGGACTGAATTTATTCTGATGGGTTACATTTATATTGATATTATAGATTTTAAATTTTATCATTTTTCATAATGTAATGTTATTTATAATCAATTATAGAACAATATATACATATTTTTATTATATTCCCGCATAAACATTTAATTTTATAAACAAATAACTATACATATTTACATATAAAGTATATTTATCAATATATAAGTCTTATCTACATAAAAACCTATTACCCATATTATTTAAAATACAAATAAATTAATATTTATGTACCTATATGATGTGTGTGTGTGTGTGTGTATTTGTGTGTGTCTGTATTGAAAAACTAATATATATTATCTATATATTCTAAACACACACATATATACATATTAATATAAAATATTTCTAAATATATATAAATATGTATAATTATACATACAAATACACATATAATATTTGTATATATATATATGTGTTTGTGTTTGTTGTATATATGTATTAATTTATTTATAAATACCCCCAAAAAAAGATTTTATAAATGTATTTAAAATGATCTTATAAATAAATATATATTAATATACGGATAAACATACAAATAAAAAATATATATATATATAAATAAATAGATATAAATATATATTAATATATGAATAAATATATAAATTGATATATATAACAATATATGTATATATATATATTAATATATATATATATATATTAATATATATAAAAATATATATTAATATATATATATATAAATATGTTAATATAAATATATTTTAATATACGAGTAAATATAATTAAATATATATATTAATAGATATTTTAATAAATGAAGAGAAAAACAATATGGTGGAGTGGTAAAGGTTTAGGTGCGTAGGCAACATGTGCAGAGCTTGAATCTAGGGGGAGGCAGGTTGTGCGTGCGTGTGGAATAAAGGCAAGCACTGTTAATGGTGGTAGGGTGGCGGATGGGGTGTGTGGGATGGGGGGTGTGGCTGGGAGGTGCAGGTTGGGGGTGGGGGTGCTATTATAGGGGTCTTCAAGCACTGTTAAAGCCCCTCCCGATATGTAGAAATATTGTTTTTTATTTTTTTTATGTTTTTAAATTTTTATCAGTGTTTTTAAAAAAGCACTGATAAAGGACGCATTTATTAGCACTTTTTTCACTTTGATAAAATGATTCTTTATCAGAATTTTTTTCACTTCGATTATTAGCCCTTTTTTAGCAGTGTAAATGCACTTTTATAGCACTGATAAAGGCTATATTTGTTGTAGTGATCCTTGATTAAACTCTTGTAAAACCCAGATTGTCCAAAAATATGGCTGATTCCATCAACATTTCCAAATGGGGAAATATTTTAGATAACCTCAAACATGGAATTATTGACCTCTATCCCCATCTTAGACACTTTTTGAAACAAAACAATACCTTTTATAGCCATGAATTGGTACTTTTCCAAATTTTTGACCAGATTGGTCTCATGGCTTCTTTCGAGCACAATATTCTTATTTTTGAAGAAAATTAGGAAACTTTCTTCCCATAATAGATAAATAATCCATGAAAACATCAATTATACTTTATATCAAATATTATAATATGGCCATTATTCACCTCAAAAATGTGGTAGGAGCACCACACAATCCAAATAGCATCCACTAATATGAAAATGTCCCAAATGGACAAGAGAAGATGGTTTTTTCTTAATCCTCAAGAGAAATGGAAATATGGTTGTAACCAGAGTAACCATAAAGAAAATAAAAATATTAATTTTCTATCATCCCCTCCAAAATTTGGTCAAAAATGGGATGCGGATGTGGTCCTTTCTTATGATAGCATTCCAGTTTCTATAATCAATACATACACTCTATTTTTTCACATCTGTTGTTTGTATTTTCTCATTTCTCTCAATGGTAACAACTATCACTCCAATCATTTGGGGACTACCTCAACAAGACATACCCAGGGAGTGTGAAAGTTTGGAAATATGATCCTAATATCTCACAATATAATCACTTCTTCTCCCTCTACTTTCTTCATGTTTGGGTTAAGTCTACTTTTGTCTTCCACTCAAAGATTAAACTCAAGTTCCTTGGGAATTTTTCACATAAAGGATGGAATTATACCCTCTATCTCACCTATTCTCTAACCATTGGAAGACATTAATTTCTTCAAAACACATAGGAGGTTTTCCTCTTGACCTTCCTCCAACTTAGATGAAATGATCATAGGTAGGGTGGAACCCTCTCCTAAATTTTTTTTTTGATGGTTCGGGAGGGGTTTGAGTTCAGGAATGGGTGGGGATTCACTTGAGGGAAGGCACTTGGTCTTGGGTTGACCAAGGTCTTTATAATAACTCATGAAAAATGAAGTATAGAAGGCTTACACCTTATCACTAGAACTTCCAAAAAAACTCCTCCGACAAAGACTCTTCCCTTGGGTATAAAAATATGTTGCAAAGAAAAATCATCAAGATGTCCCATAATATCTCCCACAAACTAACCAATAAGGTCTCCCATCGTACTTGAGCTAATACCCATGAAAGTGGAAGAAGGGATCTAAGGTTCAAATTTGATCTCCTCTATCATACTCATAAAATCCCCTTCCACCTCATTGACATTACACTCAACTACTAACAAATAATCCTTGGGAAAGATTGTGTGTGTGGGTTCTTTTATTTTCTTAAACACACTAAATTATTCTCTTTTTAAACCCAATTTTATAATCAATTTACCCTTAAAGACAACTATCATAGCTCCCCATATGGACAGGAAGGGCCTACCAAGGATGATATTTACCTCCTAGTCACCCTCTATATTAAGAATCAAAAAGTCAGCATGTAGAAAGTGTTTACCTACTCCCGCTAGAGAGGTCACACTCTATATAAAGAATCAAAAATTCAGAAGGAAGAGAGTGCTTACCCTATCCCACTATAAAATCATCAACCCTACCCATTTTGTGAGAAATTAATATATCAACAAGTTGTAACACAATAGTGGTGGGTTGGGGATCTCCAAATATCAGGTGTTGAGAAAGTGAAAGAGGTATCAGATTGATGTTTTCTCCCAAATCACACAAGAAGTTAAACCATACACCTCTATCCAAAAATATTAATGGGTGAAAAAGCTCCCTAGGTCATGAAGGTATGGAGGTATCCTATTTTTCAAAACAACACAATACTCCACTATTAGACTACAGGTGGAAAATTCTTCCAAGGTCTTATTGTATGAGAATATTATCATGAGTGATTTTATGTATGTTGGGATTTGAATGAAAACTTCCATGAATAGGATATCAATGTCTAGATTTTAAAAACTTTTAAAATTTTCATCAGTTTATAATCATGGGGGTTTTTTAATCCTTTGTGGAAAAGGGATTACATAATAAAATTTTCTCATAATTGGGGGAATCCCTAAAACATAATCCATTATATTCATATTCCCTTTAATTTTTTTTATTCATGATATTTTATTTTGGTTTTGTTTTTGGAAAAACAGTAACCAGAAGGTTCCCAGTTTTGCTGTCCAATTTTCGTGATTTAGAATTTTCCATATCTAAATTTTCAGATTCAACTAGATTATGATTGTTTAAAATTTTGGGGGTACTTTATTCGGTTCTTTATGGGTTTGGATACAACTTATGATGGTAAAACCCTTGAAATTTTCTCTTGGGGTGGCTTCAGTGAAACTCAGAAGCCAATTTTTGTATCTATTTCCAATAACCCTAGCCAATTTCTTGATTTTTATTTCCAGGTTTTTCATATTTCTTTCCATTAGATCATTATCAAAATTATTTTTAGTATTTTTCTCGTCAAACCTCTCTATCAACTGATGAAAAATATCAGTCGCCTTATCTTTTTAATTATTAGACTCATCCTTGGGTTGGGATTGGGGTAGAAACTGCTGCCAAGGAGGATTTTGTGATCTAGGAGGTGTAGAAAGTCAAAGAACTCCATGATCTCTCCAAGAAATTTTTGGGTGCACTAGTGAAAAAAACATTTTTTACGTAAGTTATTTTTCTGTTTTTACGTCAGTTTTTGGCTGAAGTTATTTCATGGGAAGTTATAAATATTGTTTTTTATGTTAGTTATTTTAAAACTGATGTAAAAAACATAAATACGAATCCATTTTCACATCGGTTCCTAATGACCGACATGGAAAATGGTTCAAAGTCATGATTTATTATGTCAGTTTTTAAATAACTAATGTAATATGTTTTTATTTCGTCAGTTATTAAATAAAGGGCATAATAAACAACCCCTCTGAAGCGTTTTTTACATCGGTGTTTAGAAAACCTATGTTGAAAACATGGTTATCACGTCAGTTATGAAAATCACCGATGTAATAAACCAGTATGCAGAAAGGTTTTTCATGTCGGTAAAACAATTACAGATGTAAAACAATTTTTTTTTAATAATACAGTTTAACCATTACAATTTGATACCAATGAAAACCTGAAACAAGAAGAAAACCGACAAAAACCACCAGACAACCCCCACCCCATGGACACCCCTACCCCTTGGACAACCCCCACCCCCAAGGGCACCCCCTACCCCCTGGACACCCTCCCACCCCTAGAACCCCCCACCACCACCCTCTGGACAACCCCCACCCCTTAGGACAGCCCCCACCCCCATGACACCCCCGCCCCCTAGACACACCCCCACACCTGGACACCCCCACCCCCATGACCAGCCCCTCCCACCCGCCTAGACACCCCCACCTCCTGGAAACTCACCCACCCTTTGGCCTCCCTCCAACCCTCTATACACCACCCCCCCTAGACACCCCTACCCCCTTGGATAGCCCCCACCCTGGATATCCCCCCATGGACTCCACCCCACCACACTGGATAGCCCCCACCCGCTGGACCCCCCCTAGACACCCTCACACCCACTAAATAGCCCCCCACCCCTAGACATCCCCCACCCATAGACACCCGCCCACACCCCTGGACAGCCTCGACTCCCCCTAGACATCCCCCACCCCCTCGACAACCACCACACCCTAGACACCCTCCCACCAACTGGACACCACCCCACCCCACTAGACAACTCCCACCCCTAGACACAATTCGACCCCTAGACATCCCCCACCCACTGGAAACCAACCCACCCCACGGGACAACCCCCACTAACTGGACACCCCTACCCCCTATACACCCTCCCACCCCTGGACAATGCCCCCTGGACACCCTCCCACCCACTGGACACCACCCCACCCCATTGGAGAGCCCCCAACCCATAGACACCCACCCACCCCCAAGACACCCCACCACCTGGATGACCCCCACCCCTAGAATCCCCCACCCATGGACACCCTCCAATCCACAGGACAACCCCCACCCCATGGACCCCCCGAACCCCTTGGACAGAACCCACCCCCTAGACACCCCCACCCCATGGACAACCCCTCCCCCCCTAGACAGTCCCACCCCCCTTGACAGCCCCTCCCACCCCCCTAGACACCCCTGCCCCTGGAAACCCCCCACCCCCTGTACACCCTCCCACCCCTATGGACACCCCCACCCCCTGGACACCCCCACCCCTAGACCCTACCACCCTCCATGGACTGCCCCCTACCCCATTGAAAACCCCCACTGGACAGCCCCCCACCCCCACCAGACAGACCCCACCCCCTGGACACCCGCCCACCCCCAGGACAACCCCCACCCCCTGGACACCCCACCCTGGAAACACCCCCACCCCTAGACACCTTTCCACCCACTTGACATCCCCCATCCCCTAAACACTCGACACCCAAGGACAGCCCCCACCCGCTAGACAACCCCACCCCTTGGACAACCCCTCCCACCCCTAGACACTCCCACCCCAGAAACCCCCACCCCCTAGACACCCTCCCACCCATTGGACAACCCCCCAACCTCCCCTAGACACCCTTTACCACCTATGATAGCCCCCACCCCTAGACACCCCCACCCCCATGGCGACCCACACCCCTGGACACTCCCACCATCCATGGATATCCCTCCTACCCCCTTGGACACCCCACCCCCCTGAACAACCCCTTCCCCTTAGATAGCCCCCTCTGGACACCCCCACCCCCATGAAAACCATTACTATACTCTTCCAAAGTATGAAACAAGAAAAAACAAGACCAAAAGCAGACCAAAACTAGACAAGAATCTAGAACAGAAAAAATTAGAACTACAAAAAAACAAGATGAACCAGAGAAAAATTAAACATTCACATTTATAACATTTGGAACTTATAATGTCAACTAAAAAACCTAAATCCAACCGAAAAAACTAACTAATACACAATTATAATTAAAATTTTCAAAATTACATTTCACACTACAAAAAAAACTAAAATCTAATCAAACATGTAAAATAATTTGACCATTCAACCTGTAAGTGTTTAACCTCTTGATCACTATATGGTTGAGGTTCACCAAATGTGCGCATCCACATTTACAATTTCTTTAAATCTTATCTGTCATTATGGGATCACATGAGGAAGATTGGGTAACATCAAGAGGATCATGTAAATGTTCCTCCCCAGACGTATGATCATGATGCTTATCTCCAGAATCATGTGGTTGATCAACTGATTGATCTATCATTATCCATCAAATAAAAAAGAAAACATTATTTCAAAAATATACAGATTCAAATATTACAATACTAATGTAAAAAAAGAATGGAAAAACTGAACAAAGTTATGTAATAGTAATCATGGTAAATTTGGTAATCATGTAAAACAATTGTAAAGATGGTAAACATGGTAGTGTAATTATCAATCAAATATATATATATATATATATATATGTTACATAAAGGTAAACTATGGTAAACATGCTAAACATGGTAAACATAGTAAAAATGGTAAACATGGTAAACATGGTAAAGTAATATTCATTCAATAAAATCAATATATATATATGTTACGTAATGGTAAATATGATAAACTAAACTAAAAAAATTACAATAAACTAAAATTTCAATATATTTATTTTAATACGCATTTTAATAAAGAAAACAAATTACAATATCTAACATTTTATGAAAATAATAATTTTAAACAAGAGATAGACATATGTTACCAGTAATATTAGGAATGTACAAATGGTTTGTTTTCCCAAATTCCTTTATAATGACTGTTCCTTATCTAACAAACCATGTCTTTAACATGCTTGTCATTATTTTCTGCTAATATTTCCATCGAAGTAGGGATCTCTCATAAATAAAAATCTTAATCAAGTTTATTCTCACCAAAATATTGTTTTTCCCCTTGTAAATCAATAGATCACTGCATATCTGATTGACCAACTATATAGAAAATCTATTTTTCATGTGTTTCCATTTTAAAAGAATCTTCCGTGTTTTCCAATCTATTCAGATTAACAACTGTCATTCCAAATTCATCATGTCTAACACTGTTTTTACCGATAAACCATTTACAGTTAAAAACATGAACATTAATTTTAACGTAATCAACCTTCCATATTTCTCCAATGACTTCATAATATTCACTTGATGTAGAAATTGTGTTTTTGTCATTAGAACTCAAAAAATGCATTGCTTCTGCAAACACCAATACACCACTATTTTGAACTGCACTTCTGTTGTCCTATGCTTTCATATGAAATGTATAGCAATTAATGTCATACCCAGAACATGTTATCATATTTAAACATGGACCACCCACTAACCATCTTAATGTCTCTGATACAACTGATCTACAGAGAAACGTCTTTTTAAACCATAGAAAAAATGTTTTATTGTGCTCATTCAAAATCGACATTTCTTTCTTCTTTGTATGACATTGTTTCAAATCATTAATATGCAATGTGATATTATGTTGAGCATTAGTTATATTATTCAAGATGTATAATTATACCTTCTTCATATGTTCTGCTGACAACAATTTGACAGTCAAGCCATGAATCCCCCTACCCTCATTATTAACTCATTGATGGTTAAATGTAGGCAATACTATATTCTATTTTTCTTCCATGTAGCTTGTAAAAAACTCCACCACCTCCTCATAAATATACTTTTCAATAATGGATGCTTTAGGTCAGTATGGATTCTTAACATACCCCTTCAATATTTTCATATACCTTTCAAAACGATTCATCCAACGAAGATAAACTGGTCCACAAAGCTTTATTTCTCATTCTAGATGAACCATTAAATTCATTATTATACGAAAAAAGATGTAGGAAAATAAATTTCCAATTGAAAAAGTATAGAAATTACATCCTTTTCCAATATTTTCAATGTATTCACATCAATCACCTTATTACTAATTGAATTGAAAAATAACACTACATCATTATAGTCTTTCTAACACGGAAGGGAAATATTCCACAGAATGCAATTGATAGAAGTTGTTGCATCATGATGTGGAAATCATGATATTTCTTACCTATAAACTTAAAATACATCAAAGATAGAAATTTTTTTACATTGGAAGATTAACCTTGGGGCACATTGATATCATGAAGACACATAAAAAAGATAATTTTCTCCCTCTTGGATAATGTATGACATGCCGGGGGAAGAAATGTTCATCTTCCATTTGGAGTTAGAGGTAACTCCAAACGTATTCCCATTGATAGTCAATCTAATCTTACATTCAACCCATATTTAGTCTTTTCGTTAATATCTAACAATGTTCTAATCAAACTATCATAGATATTCTTCTCAACATGCATGACATCAATATTGTGTTTCACTTCATGATATCTCTAATATGGTAGCACAAAAAATATTGAATTTTTCTTCCAAATGTGTTTATCATTACCATATTTATGTTTCTTTCCCAATAACACATCAAGGTTTTGCACCCTCTCAAAATACACATCTGGGGATAACGGTTTTGGAGAAACATTAAATTCTTGTGATCCATTGAATGCCTTTTTAGTCTTCAATAAGAGTTATCCATAGGCTAAAACTTTCGATGACCCATGTATACTGTTTTCCTCCCATGATACAATTGACAATATGGAGTATGTTGTTTGAAAATTGTAAATGATTATGCCGCATAAAACTGTATCTAGATAAATTTCCATATACTGGGAAGTCATTTATAGTGAACATAATCCCTTAATGGGGTTGAAAATATTTCATTATATAAGAATAATACACTCTAATACCATACTCCCACTAAAATTTCAAATCATCCATCAATGGTGACAAGAAAACATCAATATTATTTCTGGGTAGCTTTGGAATAGAGATCATTATACTCAACATGATATATTTTAACAACATAAAAACTTCAAGAGAGAGGTTGTAAATTACAAACAAAATAGTTCATGAACTATGTGTGCTACTAAGGGTTCGGTATGAATTTGTTCCATTTGTACACAACCCAATTATGGTATTCCTAATATCATTTCCAAATGTAGGATACTGCTAATCAATTTTCTTCCATTGTGGACAATTAGTTGGATGTCGTATATTTCCATCACATATCCTCTCTACCGCATGACAAATTAACCATTTTTCATCAAGGGAATTAGAAAAGAAACATTTCAAATGATGAATTATATGAATATACCAAAATACCTTGTCACTGATATTTATAATCACGACATCAGCCTATGATTTTTGTTTCAACTTATACCATGATGTCCAACATTTATGAAACTCTAACAGAAATTCATATTCCCTCCTATAAATCATATAGTTATTCAGAAATGCATTTATTTTCTTGTATCCCAATCCAATAAGGGTTAATATTTTCTTGGCCTTATAATGTGAATCTAGAAGATAGTTCTCTTTTGGAAGAATGTATTTCAACAATTTAAGTAGCTCTTTAAAACTTATGTCACTCCATCCATGTTTCACCTTCAGGTTAATCAATCTTAACGTCACCGACAAAACCGTAAAATCTGTACAACCAGGATATAATGGTTTTTCATCATCACCATATAGACACACAACTGTCGGTTCTATCTTAATTTGTTCTACTACAATATCACGAATAATTTCTTCAATTGCATTAGAGTTACAATCTTACAAATCATTATCATCAGTAGATATGACATTTTATCCAGTTTCACCATGCCAAATCCAAGGGCTGTAACTCGAATAAAAACCATGATAAATAAGATGATATTTGATGTCTCTGCTTTTCAATATATTCATATTCAAAAATTTCAGGCATGTATAGATTAACATGTCACTTCTTGGAACATTTCATTTAGAAAATTCCAAAAATGAATCAACTCCTTCTTCAAATTCATTGCTCATTAGATGTGCTGTAAGCCAACTTAGAATCATTATTAACTATAACAAATTTCAAAATTATACATCTTGTTAAGAAAATCCGAATTTATATTTATATGAAAAATATCATAATTTGAATGTAAAACAAATTTGAAAGATAAAACAAATCTATGTGTATTTGAAAAATATATGCATGAAAATGATTTTAAAATGAATATATAGTTTGATATAATAGTTTTAAATTCACATTGGATCATTTCCTCTTAAGTTACACAATGCATACATCCTGGGGAAACTGGATACCAAATTCACCCTTTCGTATATAAAAAATATGAAGTATAAATATAAAAATATTTATACATTCACTAAGGAAAATTATACCTATACCAACAATTTTAAACCATTGGGATATCCCCTTTAACTATTGGGATACAATAACCCAATAGTTTTCACACAACGTTGGAAAGATGGTCATTGCAATATCCCTATACCAACGGTTCTACAGGAACTGTTGGTATAGACTACCTGGAATTAATATCTTCCAAAATTTTCAATGCAATTTTTGGGATATATATATACAAAGGGGGTATATAAGGGGGTAGTGGATGTCTAGGGGGTGGGGGTAGGGGCTGTCCAAGGGGTATGGGCTGTCCAGGGTGTCCAAGGGGGTAGGTCTATGCAAGGGGATGGGGGAGAGGTGTCCAGGGGGTGAGGAGGTCGTCCAACCCCCTAACCCATTGAACAAGACCCTCACCCCCTGGACACCACCCCCGCCCCCTTAGACACCCCTTGGACACCACCACCCCCTAAACAACCCCACCACATAAACATCCCCCACCCCCTGGACACCCCCACCCCCGGAAACCCCCACCCCCTGGATACCCCATACCCCCTTGGACAGCCCAATCACCCCATTAGACACCACCCCCACCCCCTGGACACCCCACCCCAAGAACACCACCCCCACCCCTACCCCCTTGAACAACACCTGGACACCCCCACACCACCTGGACACCCCCACCCCCTAGAAACCACCCTCACCCCCTAGACACCACCCCTGGACGACACTACCCCCTTGGACAACCCCCACACCCCCTCGAAAACCCCACCCCTCTGGACAGCCCCCCACCCCCTAGACACCCCACTACCTGGACACCCGCTACCCCCCCTGGACACCACCCCTCCCCATGGACACCCCACCCCTTGGACCCCAACCCTACCCCGACCCATTGAAAACCCCCTGGACACCCACACCCCCAAAACACCCCCACCATCCTAGACAACCCCATCACCCCCTGGAAAAAACAACCACCCCTGGACACCTCACTACCTTGGAAATCCCCCTCGCCCCCTGGAGAACCCCACACCCTTGGACACCCCCTGGACACCACCACCCCCTTGGAAAACCCCCCACCCCCTGAACATCCCCCACCCCCTGGACACCCCCACTCCCATGGACACCCCCTACCCCATTGGACAGCTGTCTCACCCCCAAAGACAGCACCCCTACCCCTGGACACCCCCACCCCCTAGAAACCACCCGCACTCCTTCCCAATTGGACACTCCCCTAGACACCCCCACCCCCTGGACACCCCTCACCCCCGGGACAACCCCCTCAACCACTAGACACCACCCCCACCACCTAGACACCCCTAACCCCTTAGAAAGCCCCTTCATCCCCATGACACCACCCTACTCCCTTGGACACCCCCTGGAAACCACCACCCCATGGATAGACACCCCATCCCCTAGAATCTCCCCACACCTCTTGAGAGACCCCACCCCCTAGACAGCCCCTACACCCTAGGAAAGCCCACTCACCCCTAGACACCACCAGCACCCCCTGGACACCCCTACCCCTTGGAGAACCCCCACCCATAAAAAGCCCCACCCCTCTGAACAACCCCACCACCCTGAAAACCCCCACCCGCTGGATTCCCCTACCCTCTTGGATAGCCCACTCACCCACTGGACACTACCACCACTTTGGACACGCCTAACCCCTTGGATAGCCCCCACACCCCCTGGACACCACCCCACCCCTTGGATACCCCCTAAACACCCCCACCCCCTTGGACAACCCCCTCCCACCAAGACACCCCACCACTCGGGACAACCCCCCACCCCCTCAGGCACCGTCACCCCCTTGGAAAACCCCACCACCTTGGACCCCCATGTACACACACACACACATGATAGAACACACAAAAATCATAAACTTTCATGATATCACTTCCATGGTTTATTTTACCAGAAAAACGTTTTTCATGATATAAAAAACACTATGACACTTACCATGATAGCAAGAACAATGATATAAAAATAACCTCTCAAAACATAAGTTAAGGGCATCAAAAAAAAATTAAAAAATAAAATCGACCCTTGTGAGGCTTTCTTGAGTGTTGTGAGTCGACCTGATTGATCTTGTGATAATAAAGATGATGAATGATCTTGGACAAATGAGGTTGGAGTGAACGAATTCCAAAAATCCTTTCTAGGTTTTCCATGCAAGAGAGACGAGTCACAGGTCACCCGATCGAAAAAAACGAAATGACTGAATACAGGATGTGAAAAATCATTTAAAATATTTATCACATTGGTTATTAAATAACTGACATGATAAACTATTTTTTATGTATATAATGTCTATTATTTAATAACCGATTTAGAAATTTTTTTATCACGTCGATGATTTTATAACCGATGTTATAAATGGCACTTTATCAAGTCAGTTATAAAATAACCGATGTGATAAAGCATCTAGATTCCATCTTTCACATCAGTGATTAAATAACAGACATGAAAATATAATGTCAGTATTTTTTACATCAGTAATAAAATAACTGATGTAAAAAATTTATTCTCATCAATTTATCACATTTGTTATAAAATAACCGATGTGATAAATCCATATTTATAGCTTTTCACGTCGGTTATATAGAATTGACATGAAAAACGCCGGCATGTTAAACATTTTTTCAACTTGTGGTGGTTCCTATAACTTTGGTTATAATGGTTAGAAAATGGATATTCACTTGGCTACATCATATAACCATAGCTAGAAAAACTTTCACTCTCAGGGGAATGGGTGGGAATTTCATTTTTTGGACAACAGGCCCGCGAGTGCCCATACATGCCTCAATGGTGGAATTTATCCCTAAGAGTGGAGTGAGGGTTTTTATTCAATAACTGGGTAGCACATTCATCATCTTGAGAGGAATGGGATGTTTATTTTCTAACAACTGTTCTTCTTCAAGAGAATTTGTGATGGGAGTTTTGAGATAAATTATAGAAAATTAATTTTACCTCCTCAAAATCCTATCAGTAATGCCCCCTCTAAGAGATTAACCCACCAAGATTTGGTGGTAAGGAGTGAGGTTGTTGTAAAATGTATCCATGCAAATTTGGTTGGGTACACTGTTGATTTAGAGATTGCCTAAATAATCCTATAAATCTATCCCCAGATTCATGAAACAATGCCCCCCATCTTCCGGGAATGCTGTGATCTTCTGCCTAATCTCATATGTCAATATCATAGGATAGAATTTAATTGTGAAGGAATTGTACAGTTGATCCCATGTGAAAAAATATCCTCCTATAATTTTTTGAACCATGATGTAGAATTTCAATTTATGCATAAGGGAAACACACTGATCAAAAGATCTTCCTCACTTATACATCTCAGTGGTAGCTACTAGAAACTACAGTAAAAACACCTAAAAAATCCAAGAGAGACTTCACTAGGCATCTCAATGAAGATAGGAAACTAGGAAAGCATGGATTGATTAATTTTATAATTTTCTGACCTAGTTGAAATCCAAATTCACGATGGGTTGCTAGAGACTGAAGATAGTAGTTACTCTCTCAGACTGTGCCTCTCAGCTATTTTATTATCAGGTTTATTGACATTTTTCTAGAGTGGGTTGTTCAGGTTTTGGTTCCCATTACCTACCTCTCTGTTGAATTTTATTTTTTACTTCCGTTTTTTAATTATTCAATTCATTCTTTTGATCTAAAATTTTAGTAAAAATATGCTCCAAGGTGTCAAATATAGACCAATTTTAATGAAACAGAAGATCTAATGATTTTTTTGAATTTTCATGGTATTTTTTACAATTGTATTTTTGTATTCTTTTTCAAAATTATTACTTTTTTTGACTGTTTTTTTTGTGTTTTATGTTTTTTTAATTTCATTGTGTTTGTTTGTTATATGTGTATTTTTTTTAAATTGATGCATGCTCCCCTCAAGACAATGACACCAAACATTGAAGTCGCATGTCGTTGAGTGTGTGAAAATTAAAATTCCTAAACCAACTTACTACCTAATATATTTTTAATACGGGTTTAAACCATAATGAGAGAATAATTTTATTCATAATGATCAAACTAAAATTAAGAAAACCCAAAAAATAACAAAAACACAAAAAAAGTGGTGGTGATGGTGTGATTTTGAAGTAAGTGATGATTTGTGTGTCATAATGAGAGTGAATGTGATTGTAGGATGGAAATATATATAGTCAACATTATATCAATTAGTGAAAAAAATCAATGGAAAATAACAAGTAAATCAACTGGTTGGCATCAATTTTTCTATCCATTATTCACACACTAGATTAAAATACCTGGATCTAATTCCAAGTGGCTGACTAGAATTGTCGTCTTGTCAACCTATGATTGTTTGACTGCTACAGTTTATCAACTCTAGCAATATTAAAATAAAAAATTTAAATTCAATCAAATATCACTATGTTTAACTTTTTGGTGAACTCAGTGAGAATCTCTCTCTTTGATCTTGTTTATCTTTTTAGTAGAATCCCCAAATTAAAGGAAATTAAAATTTAATCCTGAACAAGCTTAATTCTCACTGATTCTTGATGTATTGGAAATAATGATTGTCCCGATAGAGAGAAAGACATCATGTATGTGAAAATTCATAAACCATAAATATCATATTAAAATCAGCTCATCCAATTCCCCCGAATATGATTATCCAAACATAATGATTGAAGTAAAAATATTAATGGTGTTTATCAAAAATATGTTCATATCAAAAAATGTACCAAAATAGTGCATGTAAAATATTGTTTCATCTCACTAATTGATCTCTAGAAGGCTCCACTAGTGTGATGTGTTGTGCTCTACTCCTGTTAATTAATAATGAGATGCTTCTCTCCAAATGTCCTTCCCTGGGAATCTAGGTGTGTTTTGAGGATGCTTCTCTAATCTTCTACTTGTTGGAAGTGATTGTCGAATATTTTCCACCTAAGTGAAGTGGTGAAAGTCTGAGTGATGATAGATGTCATGACATCCTTCTATCTAAAGTGTTATGGTCCCCAAAATGATCATATTCTACTAGTCTGATAGTCTGCCCAAATGTCTCAGAAGTCTCTCAAATGTTAAGGATATCCTCGATCAACTGTTTCTTCTTGATTCCTTGAATCCACATCAAGCACTCATTCCTCTCTTCTTTTTCCTACTTCTGGCACCATCACTGTTCAATTTCCTCCCCAACTATCACTAAATTAGCCACGCGTATAACAGATTGAAATCCATCTTTTAAGCATGATCCCCCATGAAATAGAAAACAAAAAAATTAAAAATTATTATAATTAAATAAAAAATATTTTAATATACATGTTATTGAATAATAAATAAATTAATAAATATATATACTATTGAATGTATAAATATATTTAATAATAATAATAAATGTTCAAATTATTAAATTAGTTAACTAATTTATATAAGTATTATATTTGTAATTGTTATTATTGTTATTATTATTAATTAATTAAATATTATATACTAATTATATTATTTTTTATTATATATATATTATATAATATATTATACATATTAGAATTATATATTATACAATATTATAAAATAAAACATGTAAAAGAGGGTAGGGGATGGGTTTGAGAGGAAGATCAGGCAAAGAGGGGTCCACGAATAGTGAGAATAAAAGGGGGTGGTGCAGGGCATCAGTGATAGGAAGGCAGTAGGCAGTGAGCTTGGCTGAGAGGAGGGGTAAATGTTCTAGTGAGGAAAAGGTGATTGTGGGGGAGAGAAAGGGGTAGTGGTTTGGTTCTATAGCATGAGGCTTCCAAATGGGTGAGCTGTAGAGAATGATTAGATCCGACGAGGGATGAGTGTTGACCGGACTGGCATCTTCATCTTCAAGAGGGGCACTTTGTCGAGCTACATAGTGGTGGTTCGAGCTTCATATTCTATTTTGGTGCATGATCAAGTAGCGTAATCATCTCCATTCTTCACAGTGGTTACATAGAGGATTTCTTATAAGTGTAATGTGTGATCAATTTATAAAATTATGGTGTTTTAGATGTTCAATTTGATTCGGTGTTCTTCGATTTATTCTTGAATAATTTTTCCTTCGACCTATTTTTACACCGAATTTTATTTTGAATCCATTTTTGTGCCTTTATGTATTATGCTTCTATTTTGGTTGTGATGGATGCAATTCACCAATGGAGGGAATGCGGGAGGAAGGTGGAAGGGGGGTACAGTGTGGTGGTGCATGGATGAGGTATCGCGAGGAAGCTGGTGGAACCTGGGGAGAGAAGCGATGTGTGAGGGATGAGAACATCCACTCTAAGTCACCATTTTTTGAGGGTGGTGGTATCAAGGAATGGAGGGAACAATTATTGGGAGTCACCATTGGTGAAACAAAATAGTGGGTCTAGAATTTCAGGCGGAAGGTGTGACACAATTAGTTTCCGATTGGTGGCTTGCAACTCACCATTAGTCTAGCGGTGATGGTGAGACTCTGGCGGTGGCACCATCTTGAAAAAAAAATTAGATAAAAAATTAATAACAACACTAATCATAAAAAATAACCATTATTTAGATTACCAATGTAGAAAGTTTAAAACATATTAAAAAAATATATTTTAAATTACAATTTGTAAATTATGTAACAAATAATTTAAAAAATTGATAGAAAATTAAAACATAAAATAATTTAACATGATTGAATTAATTATCTAATTAATAAATGAAACTAATTAATAAAATCCAAAAATTAGATTAAAATTGAACTAAGTATTAAAATATGTATTGAATGGGAATATATATTTTTTAATTAATTTAATTATTCAATGTATAAAAAAAGTTAAATTTATTTATTTTCAATTAAAAATAATTTATTAATTAAATCAATGATATGAATATTAAATTAATAAATTGATCAATATTAAATTAAATATTAATTACATAAAAAAGTAATTAATTTAATGAAAGGATAAATTAATATTATTATTGAAAAACAACAATAAGAAACACTAAGAACACAATTTTAACCGGAAAACATATTTTAACAAATTAATCTACAAAATACATAATTTTTTCTTCATTAGAAAAAATATATAACTTTAATAATAATAATAGAAGTTAATGTGAAATTTTTTGTGTGAAAATTTAATAAAATTAAACCACATTAGTCATTATTTCCTTTTATTGTTTTATTAGTTTTTACTAAGTAGTATTTTCCTTAGTTGCATTACATTTAGGGTGGTTGATTATATATATAGAGTTTTGGAGGACATGTTAGGGGTTTTTGTGTGTGATGGTGTATAGGTGAACCATGGAATTATTTTTCATTTGTTATATATGCTACTCTATTTATGGGTAATTTTTTAAACTGATTCTTTATTTTATCATGGTTGTCTAACTTATGAATAAGTATTACTAAAATTTTGGTTGAATTATATAGAATATTAAATTGGGTATATCATGGTGAAATAGTCCCAATGAATACTTTCAATGTCTATGAAGCCTCACATAATCCAAAGTGGATCATGGATTCCCCTTGAGTAACTTGCAGACTGAGTCAGGTGTCAGTTAAGGTGGAAGGTTGGGTCAGTTCTTTATATATGGAATACTATTTATCCTCCTTTAAACACCATAAAAATATGAATGTTCCATTATAACTTAGTCCTTGTTAAAAAAATAAGAAATCAAACGGATTTAATACATTGGGAAAAATAAAAAACAATGAATGATAGAGAAATAAGAAAAATACATAATGTAGCAAAGTAAAAAATAGCAAATAAGAACATTAAATGTTTTCAATCTAGGTTAAAAAGGTAAATCACAGGGATAATATTTTTCCATGTGTAATATAATGTATATATATATATATATAAAGTATAAAATTATAATATTATTTGATATTGAAAATCATGTCTCCAAGCTTCTTTAATCTCTTTAACCAAGCATTTGAAAACCAATTTAATATCTACTATTCCAACAACTAATCATCAGAATACTAAATGAAAACCATCAAATCATCCTTAGAGAGTATTATATAGTTTTGAAAATATTAGATTTCAGCGTTATTCTATTTGATGCACTTTCCCATATTCCATAAATACTGAATCTAAATTTTTTTTCCATCGTCATTTTTTTCATACCATCCCTCATATCCCTAATATTATCCATGTGTTTCTTTCATGTCCTAAAAAACATAGAGCTAAGAATTTTTTCTAGCAATATGTTTAATCAATAATTCATCTATATATATATTAAATTAGATTTTGATAATCATAGAAGAAGAATCGAGATCTTTAATAACTAGCTATCAATTTTTTTATTCATATAATATGTGTGGACTCTTGAATTCTAGATGTAGCTTCGTCCCCCTTAATTTCTAATTCAACATCTTGAAAAAAAATATTATTAAAAAACTATTCATATTTTCTATTTTTTTACCTAAATATAATTCTTCTTATACTCTTCATTATTTTTAATTTTTCTAATTATTTTTCTTATGGTGATATTCTCTATTCAAACTCTGGTATCTCACCTGAATTTTCAATGTTAGGATATTCTATAAAGAATGATTATCTTGACATGCTGGGTTTATCAGAAGTGGTATTCCTACTCTGGATGTCGCTATTCAATGAATATTCATATTTAGATGCATTTAATGTATAATACACAGATTCCATATTAGATATAGTTATTGAAACCCCACATGGGTATATTATTTCAAAATAGCTTCAATTACAACAATTAATACATCTTAAACATAATAAAAACCCTTTTCAATCAGTTTCAAAAGTAGACGATATTTTGATTTTAAAGAAAAAGATTATTCATTTTCTAATAAATTATATTTCCCTCAATTATATTCTTTTTTCAAGAAGTTTAGTATCTTTCTCATTGTTTTCTAAATATAATTCATAGACTCTGTGATAGGAACTGGTTAAAGATTAAACATGAAATTTTCATCTTTAGGGAACACTATTTATTCTTCTTAGAGTTTTTTATTAAACTCTTCTTCCATGAAGGTATAAACTTCATCATTAATCATATACAAAGTGGGTCATCTCATCTTATGATCTTAAACAACCTAATAAATTCATTATCCTTTATTTTACACTCAACATAATTTTTTAGGGATTCTAGATTATTAATATAATATTTTAATGAAATTTGATTTCAATTAATAATTGATTTTGAAAATAACTAGAAATCTTCATACATATTCTTTTTACAATAAAATTATTTTATTTTATTCTTCTTATACTTTATAATATCTTCCAAAAACTTAACATTCATTACCTTATAAAAAATCATGTCCTCAAAATCATACATTGTATCTATCCAGTCAAAGGTTTCATTATTGAGTGAAGCATAATTTTGCCTCTAGGGGGTTACAAATTCATTAAATAAAGCATTCTCTATAGACTCAACAAAAGTAAGTATCATGATTCATGAGTATTTAAGTATCATCAATTTCAAAATTTTCTTATAAACTAATAAGATGTATTCCAAAATATGATTTCCCATGTTAAAATTATTCATCTCTATTATGATGTATAGAATATTGGAATCAAAATATTAAATAATTCCTTATCAACAGTCCATGGCCGAATATAACCCTAAATACAATTAAATTATTTCAATATTCTAGATGAAAATGATTTATCTAATGTATGTTAACATTTTTCTGGAAGTTTATTTCCATAACCCAGTCTATGTTGATGGTTTTATAGGATTTAAAAAGATTGTGACTCATAGAAAATGATTCCCCATTGATTTTTAGCCTACCCATTTATATAAAATATTTATGTTACATCATAATCTCAATCTATTTAATTGTGAACATATGTTTGTTCACTTCACCTATATCATCAATAAATGTTTTTTTTGTAAAACTATTGGATGATATAATGATAAACCAACTTTTTATTCTTAGCTATTAGATTGAAAAGTTCTCGTCTTTAAAATTTATTGAAATTATTTTTAAATGATTCAAATTCATAGTCCAATAATTATCAAACTCCATTGTACAATTTCTCTAACATCAATCTGTAGATAATTTTCCATACAAACTCAAAAATAAAGGCACATGGAGATCCCAAAATTATGAATCAGAATTAGTAACTCTTAGAAGTAAATTCTAATAAAATGAATCGGTTTGGACTAACCTTTATATAGATTCAATCAACATCCTTTATCTAAAAAATTTAAATTTATTAGTTAATCCCCACAAAAAACCTTCATTTATATCTCTTGAAAGTTAAAATGTAAAATTCCCCAAAAATAGTGTTGATTACCACTGAAATCCAAAAAATATTAAGAAAATACAGTATATAATATAATAGTGTACGCATAAAATTAAAAATTTGTAAGATAATATTTTGAAATATAATAGTCCAAGATGTTTTATTCTAATGTGGTTGTAGATATTCTTCTTCCAAATATGGTTCCATAAAATCAAAAAAATGATATTTTATCTTTTAATTAATTATTTATAAGATATATTCTCTTCCATTGTAAAAGATAGAAATATAATAAATCCCCATATCTAAATGAGAAAATAAAAATTTAAATAATTTTTTTTAATGTTAGATAAATAACCACATCTACCCCATAACAAATGTGTTAATGATTCAAGAAAAAAATGTCATATTACAAACATTATAAAAGAGTAAAAATGAATAAAATAAGAGTGAGTGAATTATATATATAAAAAGTTGTCATTTATAATACTTATTCATTCATAGATGTAATAGTTTTTATAAATAATAGTAAACTTTCACTAAGTATAACATTTTATATCTATCAGTAATAAAATTATAAAATTAATTGGAAATTTTTTTCTGGACATCCTACCCTACTTTGGGACAGATTTATTTATGAATAGAAATTTTCCCTCCTAACTTTTTCAAATACATAATTTTCTAATTGATTCATGACTTTTTGATACAACTTGTTATGAGTTATAAATGATTGGAATTTTTCAACAAACACTAATTATTTAAATGTCCATCCCTTTGGTATTTATATTTTAATTGTTCACTCTTTGGAAAAAAATATTCAACTAAAAGCACAATCATCCAGTAGATAAAAATAATAGAATTGAAGTTATTCTTTCCCCATTTTAATTCTTATACATCATAAAAAAAATCCTTGAAGAATTAATTTAGGATGAAATATATTGAAACATTCTACTTTATATTTAATCTTTTAAAAGATTATATTATATAATGCATTCGAAAAAAACATCTGATTTATGATATGAAGTTAATTATAATTTTCCTTATTTGCCTCTTCTACCACTTATTTCATTTTAGTAACCTCTTGATTATGTTCCTAATAATTCCAAAATATTTTATGATATCTATTGACAATATCAGATAGACAATTCACCATTTCCCCGTTACTATTTAAAAAATAGTTAATATATCCTTTAAATTGGAAGGATATTTTGAAATTCTATAATCATATTTAGCATGATATTATTTTGATTGGTCATAGTCCACCATCAAAATATTATTTATTTTCTATAAAGAAGTCACAAATGCAGCTTTGTCATTATGTGATAGGGTTTCACGATCTTCAACATCTAAAGAATATAAACAAGCGTAATTAATGATAATGTAATTAGTATATTGGGGGTAAAATTTACATTGAATCAAATTTCATTAAATAGTATTTATCATAGAATATATTGGTTTTATTACCTCCATTTATAACTTTTGATGAATTATAAAATGCAAATGAGGTTTCACTAGCACTCTAGGGTTCTATAGTCATCAACATCATATTTAATTTACTTTTTGATCATATTGACTCTCTATCCTTCATATTTTAATTTGAAAAATATTTTCTACCTTTATTAGACTTTCTTTACATAGAAAATATAACATATATAAAAAACTTCTTCTAATACTTTAATTTTCCTCATATTTATTGGTTTTTTTCAGATATCAATTTTTTCACATAATTCAAATCATCTTATAAAAAAACTATGTAATTTTTTCCTCATAATTATTCAAAAAAAACTATCTAAATTCCATTTAAAATATATATTGGATGTACTACGATTAATATTTTTTATCTCTTACTAAATACCATATAGTTTGTGGAAAAATAAACTATATTCTTCATCCTTTATTTTTTTGGCATATACCTTTAATCTATTCTCATATTACCAAAGTGAATAACCTATCATAGTGTGGTGAAAATGATATAATTATTTACTTATTATAATATAGCGGCTAGCTAGGGTCATCACACATGAGGAGATTTATTTTTAATAATCCACCTTTCCTAATTATTTTACTATATATGTTTGTATTATTTTATGTAGAAAGTGAAAAATGGAATAGAGAATGTGAAAGAAAATCTAAAAATAAAAATGTAGATGAAGATGAATTTTTTTTAAATATATTTAGAATATAAATAAAATTATCTTGATAGATTAATACTTGGAGAATCATTACTATCATTTTTTTTCATCAACATATTGAATTCAAACCACAAAATTGATTCCATGTTTATACATTCCTATCATATAGTGGTGAAAAATATACCATTATTTTTCAAGTAAAGGAGAATCGTTGACCAAGGTTGTTTCAATTGTCGTAAATTTTGTTTGATCACATGGTAATCCTAATTAAAATATTTTACATCATGTTTATCTACCTTATTCATGATCCACCCTAAAGAACATCCTTGAAAAAACCCCACGGTTCATGAAATTTCACGCAAGACCACGAAACCACAACTTATGAATCATGATGTAATGACCATGGTCATGATGAATCTGACATCACATTCCTTAACATAAGGGAACCCAACAATCATATCATAACCCCCATTACATTATTGAACATATCATGAAAAATAAAATTTATAACTAATTAAATATAATACTAAAAAAACCCAATAATCTAATCCTCACACCACAACATCTCATAATATTTCACAGCCTTATTGGAAAGGGATAAAAATACTCTATCACTGTGTAATAAAATTTATAAATTGAAATTTTAGATAGAACCAATACCTTTTCCATCACTCTCCCACCAAACATCCTCCCAAGACCCCAACACCCAAAATACACAAAACAAATGCATGATAAAAAATTGTCTGTTATATTAGATACTTATAAAATTATTTTATTCCTTGATAATAAAAAAATAAATAATAATGAATTTCTAACGATTAATCACTATAGGTAAATACCTCTCAGACACGATGAAAAAACCTCTAACGCTCTGATGGGAAGAATAAAATTAAATACCACTTCTTCCCATCAAAAAAACATCTAGCAATATTACTTCAATGGGGGATACCTCTGAAATATGGGCCACTCCATTGAGAGTATCCAAAGCATTTATAATAACCCACCAATGAACCAGAAGCATTATAAACCCTTGGAAATTTTTATCAATTATTCCCTAATATTTTACAATGAAAATAATAATAATCAACTCATTGATTTTAAAATAGCTAAAAAACAACCCAAAGTATAAATCCTTGCTCGAACTCTATGTGATCGTCTCACCCTCCACATCCACAAACATTTTGACTCATAACTCAGGGCATTCATCCCGAAGACCTATTAGATATTTTAAGGATTCTTTATACATTCATCAACTTGTATAAGAAAAATAAAATACTTCCAAGATAATTCATGAAACTCAACCCATGTAATTTCATTTGTCTTTCCTTGATTCATTATCCACTACTTGAATTTGAATACTCCTAAAATTCAACATAAAAACTTAAGGTTATTAAATATCACATGAATTATAAATATATCACATAGACTATCATATCATACATAAAAACACATTAATTATCAAAACATTACCCTAACATCAACCCATCTTCACAATACTACATTTCCAAATCATCATTCAACATTCAATGAACAAGAGCATATTTCACCAAGATATCCATTCCTCTTCACTAATGAAATAAACTGAACAATATCACTTAAAAATTATTCAAAATATATCGAAGATGATATAATTATAATTCATTTCACATAGATTTACCTTATAATAATAAATCAACAAAAAAAATAACCAAAAATATTGTTTAAGGGAAACATATCATTAACAAGGTATGATAATATATAACCATCAAGAAAATTTTCATCAATCCAACACAGTACTATACCATAATTAAATTAAACATTTCATATGGGTACAATAAGGCCACATCCTTAAAACTTACTTAAAATATAATTAAATGAATAATTCACATTGAGGATCTTTTCAGGTATAGAGTTTTATAGAATTAGGACATAACTATTACATCTCAAAAGATTACAAAGTAGTCTCTTCTACTAAATTTCCATAAAATAAAAACTCTTAAAAATAAACATGTATAGTTTCATGTTTTAGGTAGCAAGACTTTCCCTTGATCCCATCCTTGACCCTATTCCATGCTAAGTCCTGTGAAAAACATTTCAAAAACTTGGGATGAGCATAAAAACTCAGTAAGGGATACACAAAAAATAAACACTGTTAGTTTATCAAAACAAAAAGTAAACCATGTATACTTTATCAAAGTAATACTTTTCACCTTTATGAAGTAGTAAAAACTCTTCCTTGAATAAAATATCATTACTTACCTTTTTCCAACCAAATGATTACCATAAAACCCATATAAAGAACACATAACATATATAAAGGTAACTTGGGACATAAACATACTTAATTGGAATAACCATGCAGTCGACTCCCCCACATATCACTTAATGGAATAGCCATACAGACAATTTCCATACATACTTAATGGAATAGACATACGGTCGACTTCCATACCCAATGCATTGGAGGTTATAACGTAACCACCCGTCTTGGTATTCACGGCACCACCCGTCATAATGTCCAAGTACCATTATAAAATCATAACACATAAAACCAACATAAAGGAATGATAACATTTCCACATTTCAATCAAAATATATCATTTAAATATATTTACATAATATAATCCTTTATCAAAAACAGTTTCAATACCGAAATACAAAAAAAGTATATGGTATTTATTTTATTTTAAAAACATTATGGCTTGTTGAGGAAGCCAAAGTCAAATAATACTCGCGGCAGCGGAAATGGTCGTTGTCGTCGAGTACGTTAAAAGAAACATTACTTTTTGTCGTTTTGTAAAACGCTTCGTAGAAAAATATTCCTTTTGTATAAAAGTAAAATTCAAAGGGGTTTATACATCGTATAAAAGAAAGTTGTGTATAAAATGAAATATGCCTCAATGAAAGGAGATTGAGATGAAGTCCCTTACAAAGACGGTATCCTTGGTTTAAGGATAAATCAATTACATAATTATGTGTGACAAATGAATACACCAAATATAAGTGGATATTAAGTGAAAAACAATTAGAGGTTATTCACACATATTCATAGAACAACATATTCAACGAGTACAAGTTTATCCCAAAGAATCAAATTTGGGCTAAGAAGTTCCCTTGCAAAAATTTGACATCCTAGCGACGTCACTTCAAAAATTAAGAAAATGAGTTGATGAGAGATAAAAAGGGGATCTCATCACTTGGAAATAAAATTTACATTAATCAGGATATAGAAGAACATATCCCAACATAATAGTATGTGAATTAAAAGACATAACAAACGAAGTCTTTTAAAAAGAGGAGGGTGAAAGGTTCCCTTACCGACTTGGGTAACTTTTGAAAAGTACACCCCATTGAAGAAGTGTCATACAATGAATATGTAAATACCCATAAATGGAATTTTATTACAAAATGAGTGTAATAGTAGGAAGTACATAAACCACTCAAAGGAAATTCTGGCAAATGTAGCATAAATCTCACGGGAATAAAAGTGGGATGAAAAATCTCTTACGAAAACTCGGCAGCCTAACGGCGCCACTTAAAACTTCCAAAATGGATTGATGAGAGGAAATAGGGTCTCTCATCACATAAACATAAAGTTTACAGAAAGAGTAATATAAAATAACATCCCAATAACAAGAAAGATGAGCTTTAGAAGGAATGACATAAAAGTGTGTACTTAAAAAAAGAGGGGAGTAAGATCCCTTACCTCGGGTCCGACTTGACTCGATCGTTCTTTAACGTCCTGAATAATAAACTTGAGTTAATTTCTACTTGATTAAGAACCTTTTAATTTTCATTATTCCTTATATATAACTTATTTCCATGTTATAAACATTATGTAACCATTTAACTTAATAATGTTTGTTTTTTCGATATTTGGTTCTTAAGTCGAAAATGGACTTCTTACAATTACATGCTGTTCGTGTGGTCATAGGTTCTTTATATCCAGAATGACATTCCTGATTTGGATAGAATATATATCATATATATCCATCATATACATGTATTTATAATATTACATAATCATTTAGAGGTAAGAAATGAAATGCACCGTTCATGGAGACGGTAAGCCGTACGTACGCATGAACGCTACATTCATTTCTTTCTCATATTAATGGAATTAAAATTAAATGAGAGGTATGTATATTTTAATTCCAGAATTATATTCATCATTTAGATGTATCATTCATTATATATATCCATTAGATACATACTTTTTTAATAGTACATTACATTTGGGGATAAGAAATGAAGTGCACCGTTCATGGAGACGGTAAGCCGTACGTACGCATGAACACTACTTTCATTTCTATCTCATACTTTAATGGAAATAAATAATTATTATATAGAGGTATATTATAATTCCAGTATAAAATCATATATAATAACTTTAAATCCATCCTTTATACGTCCCACATATTGCATTAACGAATCACATCACTTTGAGGGGGCGGTAGTCCGCACTTCCTTAAATGAAGATATCGCGTATACCCATAATGGAAGACATAAAGGTTATCCACAAATGAAAAATAAAGAAGCTTAAGTAAAATATAAACATATTATATATCATATATAAAGATAGTGACATCTTAATGGCCACCTTTGAAGGTGTTATATGATGGTTGAACAATCATCGTTTCGTGAGGCAGAAATTCGCCATCCACGGAAATCATATGTTCTTTAACCATTAGATGTAGGTGTGTGTAAGTGTAGCTCGGATACTTCTTCTAACAACATCCTAGTATATTGAAGATACTGGAGTTGTTACAAAAAAATGAATAAAAATAGTTTAGGGTGATGGAGAAGAAAAATAAAACAAATGAACAAGAGAGAATGAATCACCTTTAAAAGTGTAACTCCTTTTGATTTGAGCCTAAAGGCTTCCTTTGAAAAGATTATTCCCAAAGGGAATCCTCTAGGATGAGGAGAGGTATGTGGAGAGAGTAAATGTGAAGGGGATGGCCGAGCCAAAGGCTTTAGTAGTGTGTGAAATGAGGTAGAGGTGGGAGCCTTTTATAAGAGGAGAGGAGGGGCACTTTTGGAAATCATGAAACTATTATTTTATTTTCAAAAGTGTTTCGAATTTATAAGGTCCCACATTGATATATTTTGGAGATAAGATAATAAGGCTTCGAAATATTCCCATAAAATAGGTTTTGGACATGTTTAGGTTTTAGATATTACATTATCTTTCCTTTTTATTTAAATCGTTAAATAATGAAGTCATCGCTGCATCATCATGATGTCATAAATAATTTAATTTATTTAAAGTCTAAAAATTATAAAAAAACTACTATGATGTATAAAATCATTTTAGATTTATAATGAATATTTATAATCAAAAATATGATTAGTATAACCCCTTCTAATTTTTTTTAGTAAAACCATTTATGTTAGTGTCATTTTCACCTTTATTAAAAAAAAGGCTTTAAAGTCATTATCTCACCCAAGTGGCTCCATGGGGTCCCCTAAATCGACCCATGGGTTTTCATGGTCGGACATTTCACAACCAATAGAGTTAGGACATGTGTCAAGCTAATCTCATTTTATTAAAGCATTATTTTTACCTTAAACTACACTAATTACCACTAATCGCGATTAAAAACTTAATAAGTTATTATTCACCAAAAAATTATTTTTATCCCATTGAACCAAATTTTACATATTAATGAATACCATGTATGTCGGATTTTTGAAAATCAAAACACAATGATGGAAAAATTTCATTTAAATGGAAAATCAGTTTTTATAAGTAACACTTAGTGGTTTCACTATTCATCAAAAATTGAAGTTTTTCAGAATTTTATCAAAAATTCACCCAAATCTATATTTGATATTACGAATTCAAAAATGAAGTATATTTTAAAAAATTAAAAACATATAAGTCACATTAATTAATTTAATAATTAATTCCCGCTGTCAGAGTAAATAGCGTGTTTTTATGAAACAATAAGTATCAAATGATTGACAGTAGTTTAAATCCGATTTCAAAGTGAAATTAATTCCAACGACCACTATTGGATTTAATGGTAAAAATATTTTCTAATTTCACTTTAAAAACAATTCAAATGATAATATAATCATATAAATAAATTAGATTAAAAAGTGGTTTTGAATTAAAATACAACATTTTACACTATTCATTAAAAAGAAGAACTTTATCGGAAAAATACCAAAAATTTACACAAAATAAAATTTGATGTCCCGATTCTAAATAAGAGTTATATTTGGTCCAAAAAAATGTATAAGAGTGATCAAAAATATATTTAATGACAGTTCTCCATCAGAAGGCGATAAGTGAACCTTTAGTGAAAATTACGGTATAAAAGCCTAAAATTGAATTCTTTCCGTATTTTAAGCCTTTGGATAAATGTAAAAACATTTAAAAACATATATAATCATATTTTAGTTATTTCTATCCATTCCCGCCAATAAAACGGCTACATGTTAACTGCCATTTAAAATAATATTATTTTATTATTACAGTGCAACATAAGATTCCCAAGAAACTCGTTGTTGCGTATTGGGTACGCCATCGAGCATTGCATCCCCTTTAAAGTAATATTAATATTTGATTCACAAGTATGGATAAATATAAAGATGTCATATTCTTTATTTACCTGGGGTGCTACATCCTTCCCCCCTTTTGGGAATTGCGTCCTCGCAATTTTAAAATTGGGCTTGGAAACATCCTTGAAAGTCCCACATCGGAAAAAGAGTCGGAAAAACAATCACTTAAAAATAAAGAAATATAAGTAAAAAGGTCACCCGAGTTAACCCATACTAGGAACTAAGTATGAAAACATGGACATGGAGGAGAAAAGATAGGGTCATGTTCTGATGGAGAGTGATAGAAAACATGTTTAGGGGAAAGTTGACCATGAGAAAATCACAAACTTGTGATGGGTTAAACGGTATTCGATTCCCCAGTAGGAAAAGTTAATAGACAACATTTTTGTTTTAAGTTACTTTTTATTGAGGAATTTATTCATAAGGAAACATAATCACTTATCATGTTGACTTTCAACTTTTATTAGATTCCTTACACAAACTCATATTTTTTTCCAAAAGACGAGTATTTAGGGAGACTTGTTCACATTAATAATACTATAATCAACTTCTAGAGAATTACCTAACCCAAAAAAGAGAACTATATACTTCCCATCTCTTTAGACTTTAACAAAAACCAAAACCCAAATGATTAGTACAAGATCAGATAACCCAGAAAAGGATAACCCATTAGAATGAAAATCTATTCTTAATCTCCAAAATTTGTCCAACAAAACACAAAGTTCAACGAGGACCATCCGATAAACAATTTTTCCATAAAATTCCTCAAAGTAAACCAATATAATATTGAAACCCAAACATTTTAAGGATTTAGTCACATATTCTTCCAAGTTAAATCGTAAAATTTATCTCCAAACAACATCAGTTGCTCCTAAAGTCTCGTATTGAAAAGTAATTAACCTAATCACATATCCTCCATGATAGGTCAATCATTTTCATAAATAACCCAAAATCAACATACTCTTAATTCATAAAATCATATAACTAAAAAGAATTAGTCAAACTAACCAGGGACTTCACGTAGTCCAGTGGTAGGAGATAAATACCAATCGCACATTGGTTGTGGGTTCGATTCCCGCAGCTTTGTCCGACGCGACGGGTTGTCCCACAGTCCGCGTGCTGTCCTTTTTCTAAAACTATATAATTATTAAATCATTCCCCAAAAAGGGATAAAATCATCAAAAATAACCACAACATAATTAAACCTCAATTTTATCTCATGCCTTTCACTTCAATCATAACATATAATAACCCATAATTACCTCAAAAGTAAGGATCATATAAACCCAAATGGTTCTTTATAACTATGTCCACAAAAGAAAAGATAACTATTCCTTCAATAAAATTTTCATATATTAAACATCAGTGTTACACATACTATAAAAAGTTTTCTAATGTACCACATCATCAAAAGACACTTAATAATCTTATGAATTTCACCATAACTCTTGAAGCCCTTATATTTTGACATCTTACTCATTCAACATTCTTCATGATCCATTAACCATTCCTTTACAACTTATTCCGAAATACCTCTTTCCAACAAACAAAATCTTGAATCATATCCTAAGATCACAAAATAGAAAACAAAAGTTACGAAATAATCCATACCTTTGATTGGTCATTGTCGGTTTCTTCATCCTCAATCGGAATGGCATTAGGTATTGGTAAACGAGTATTTATATGATCTTGGTGATCCCATTCACAAAACTTCTTCATGGGACATGTGTTTGCATAATGACCATGCACACCACATTTAAAACATTCAATTGATCCCTCAGAAAGAACTTCTTTCCCTTTCCTCGAGTCAACTTGATGCTTCCTTTTTCCACGGCAGGTTCTTTCTTTATGACCTTCATTTCCACATCTATAGCATATTTCTGTCCCTTTGAAAAAATTTCCTAGGTGTTTCTTTCCACATCTTTGACACATGGGTTTTTGAACACACTTAACTTTATGATTATTACCTGTAGGTCCATAGGGATTTGTTTCTCGCATATATGATGCCTTATAGAAATCACCAAGGTTTAGGTGGTCAATCATAACTCCAGATAGTTGGTTGAGGATAAACACAAGAGTTCTCATTACAGCTCCCATATCATTCAGTTGCTCGCTCATAAAACTGTCATAGTTTCCTTCACATCCATCGTTACTTTGGTGCCTTCTAGATCCAGCCATTTACTAAAACCAAAAAGGGTCAGGGTGAGTATAACAACAAAACCATCATGTATTAATGAGGAAGATAAACACTAAGATATTCTTACTCATTCACTTTATCTAAAACTAGGACTCTGTCTGAAATCCTAACCATTATGGTAATGTCACTTATGCTTAAAGAATACCCTAACCTATAAAGTTATCTAAACCGACCATTGATACCAACTATAAGGCCCCAACCTTAAACCTTACTTAAAATTGAATTAAATGAATAATTCACATTGAGGATCTTTTCAGGTTTAGAGTTTTAGAGAATTAGGACATAACTATTACATATCAAAAGATTACAAAGTAGTCTCTTCTACTAAATTTCCATAAAATAAAAACTCTTAAAAAGAAACATGTCTAGTTTCATGTTTTAGGTAGCATGACTTTACCTTGATCCCATCCTTGACCCTATTCCATGCTAAGTCCTGTGAAAAACATTTCAAAAACATGGGATGAGCATAAAAACTCAGTAAGGGATACACAAAAAATAAACACTGTTAGTTTATCAAAACAAAAAGTAAACCATGTATACATTATCAAAGTAATACTTTTCACCTTTATGAAGTAGTAAAAACTCTTCATTGAATAAAATATCATTACTTACCTTTTTGTAACCAAAGGATTACCATAAAACCCATATAAAGAACACATAACATATATAAAGGTAACTTGGGACATAAACATACTTAATTGGAATAACCATGCAGTCGACTCCCACACATATCACTTAATGGAATAGCCATATGGAAAATTTCCATACATACTTAATGGAATAGACTTACGGCCGACTTCCATACCCAATGCATTGGAGGTTATAACGTAACCACCTGTCCTGGTATTCACGGCACCACCCGTCATAATGTCCAAGTACCATTATAAAATCATAACACATAAAACCAACATAAAGGAATGATAACATTTCCACATTTCAGTCACAATATATCATTTAAATATATTGACATAATATAATACTTTATCAAAAATATTTTCAATACCGAAATACAAAAAAATTATATGGTATTTATTTTATTTTAAAAACATTATGGCTTGTTGAGGAAGCCAAAGTCAAATAATACTCGCGGCGGCGGAAAAGGTCGTTGTCGCCGCGTATGTTAAAAGAAACATTACTTTTTGTCATTTTGTAAAAAGCTTCGTAGAAAAAGATTCCTTTTGTATAAAAGTAAAAGTCAAAGGGTTTTATACATCGTATAAAAGAATGTTGTGTATAAAATGAAATATGCCTCAATGAATGGAGATTGAGATGAAGTCCCTTACAAAGACGGTATCCTTAGATTAAGGATAAATCAATTACATAATTATGTGTGAAAAACGAATACACCAAATATAAGTGGATATTATGTGAAAAACAATCAGTGGTTATTCACACATATTCATAGAACAACATATTCAACGAGTACAAGTTTATCCCAAAGAATCAAATTTGGGCTAAGAAGTTCCCTTGCAAAAATTTGACAGCCTAACGGCATCACTTCAAAAATTCAGAAAATGAGTTGATGAGAGATAAAAAGGGGATATCATCACTTGGACATAAAATTTTCATTAATCAGGATATAGAAGAACATATCCCAACATAATATTATGTGAATTAAAAGACATAACAAACGATGTCTTTTAAAAAGAGGAGGGTGAAAGGTTCCCTTACCGACTTGGGTAACTTTCGAAAAGTACACCCCATTGAAGAAGTGTCATACAATGAATATGTAAATACCCATAAATGGAATTATATTACAAAATGAGTTTAATAGTGGTAAGTACATAAACCACTCAAAGGAAATTGTGGCAAATGTAGCATAAATCTCACGGGAATAAAAGTGGGATGAAAAATCTCTTACGAAAACTCGGCAGCCAAACGGCGCCACTTAAAACTTCCAAAATGGATTGATGAGAGGAAATAGGGTCTCTCATCACATGAACATAAAGTTTACAGAAAGAGGAATATAAAATAACATCCCAATAACAATAAAGATGAGCTTTAGAAGGAATGACATAAAAGTGTGTACTTAAAAAAAGAGGGGAGTAAGATCCCTTACCTCGGGTCCGACTTGACTCGATCGTTCTTTAACGTCCTGAATAATAAACATGAGTTAATTTCTACTTGATTAAGAACCTTTTAATTTTCATTATTCCTTCTATATCACTTATTGCCATGTTATAAACATTATGTAACCATTTAACTTAATAATGATTTTTTTTGTCGATATTTGGTTCTTAAGTCGAAAATGGACTTCTTACAATTACATGTTGTTCGTGTGGTCAAAGGTTCTTTATATCTAGAATGACATTCATGATTTGGATAGAATATATATCATATATATCCAGCATATAAATGTATTTATAATATTACATAATCATTTAGAGGTAAGAAATAAAATGCACCGTTCATGGAGACGGCAAGCCGTACGTACGCATGAACGCTACTTTCATTACTTTCTCATATTAATGGAATTAAAATTAAATGATAGGTATGTATATTTTAATTCCAGAATTATATTCATCATTTATATGTTTCATTCATTATATATATCCATTATATACATATACTTATAATAGTACATTACATTTGGGGATAAGAAATGAAATGCACCGTTCATGGAGACGGTAAGCCATACGTACGCATGAACGCTACTTTCATTTCTATCTCATACTTTAATGGAAATAAATAATAATTATATATAGGTATATTATACTTCCAGTATAACATCATATATAATAACTTTAAATCCATCCTTTATACGTCCCACATATTGCATTAACGAATCACATCACTTTGAGGGGGCGGTAGTCCGCACTTCCTTAAATGAAGATATCGCGTATACCCATAATGGAAGCCATAAAGGTATGCCACAAATGAAAAATATAGAAGCTTAAGTAAAACATAAACATATTATATATCATATATAAATATAGTGACATTGTAGACGCCGGAAAAGTCCGTTGTTCCCAAACGAAGCTCCGGATGCGGAAAGCGAGGTCATATTTGGAGTCGGAAGAATGTTTCGGAGGGCCCGGAGGCCTTGCGCGGAATTTCAGAGGTCTGCGCGCAAAGATGATGATCCGCGCGCAAAACCCCCGGGATGCGCACAACTCCCTTGCGCGCCGTGACCGATTCCGCGCCCGCGAGGAGAATTCCGCGCTCGCGCCTTGGATTCCGCGCCCGGGGTTGCCTATAAATACTAGGCGACCCCCAACGTTTCAAAGGTTGCTGGAAGTCGAACGGTCTCCCGCGCGCGCAATTCAACCCCTTCCGCGCGCAATGCCGATCTTCAGGTAACCTCCTTTCTTTCGCGCAATAGAGCCTTGGGGTCCACCTTCGCGCGCAATCCCCTTGGCTCCTTTCCTTTGAATAAATTTCAACCCGAAGGCCTTTGCGCGCAAAAGAAGCCTCTTGCGCGCAATCTCCCCCCGGGTGCGCGCAATCCAGCCCGATTGCGCGCACCCCCCATTTTCAAAGTGGCCATTCGCTAGAGAATGAGCCGTTGCCCCCCGCGCGCTACCCGAAGCCCGGTGTGCGCAATCCCAATCATCCGCGCGCGAAGCGCTGTCCCAATTGCGCGCCAGACCGCCATTTTGCGCGCCGACCCGCGGTTTTGCGCGCAAGGCTCCTCTTTTGCGCGCAATCCGCCAGGGTCGCCTCCCTTGACCCCCTGAGGGTACCCGCCTGCGTGGCGCCCGATGATCTTCATCCTGGGTGCCCGCACCGTGCGTTGTCTTTCCGTGTGGCCCTCCAGGCTTGCGCGAAGTGACACGGACATATGTCCAGCATGACGTTAAACTGCATATACGTCCCGCATGACGTTAAACTGCGCATATGTCCAGCATGACGTTAAACTGCCCATACGTCCAGCATGACGTTAAACTGCACATTCGTCCGCACTGCAAGACGTTAAACTGCCAAGTGTTTCGTCCTCAACACACGACGTTAAACTGTGCTTCGTCCGGCAAGACGTTAAACCGTCCGCTTCGTCCTCAACACACGACGTTAAACTGTGCTTCGTCCGGCAAGACGTTAAACCGTCCGCTTCGTCCTCAACACACGACGTTAAACTGTACTTCGTCCGGCAATACGTTAAACCGTCCGCAACCTGATCCCATGCTCCGCACGCAGGGTCCCCCCCGGTTTGGATGTGGCCCCCACCCGCTCGTCTCTGCAGGGATGTCGGGATTGTCCCGCTTTTGGGACGATTTAATGGGAGTGGCTTTTCCCTACGGTGGCAGGGTATTATAAACCCCTTGTTTCTTGTGGGGGGCTGCACTTGTGTATCTCCATTGCGCTCCCCCACTGCCGAAGCCAGTAGAGGGTGTGACTGGGATCGAGGTGTCTCCTACTTTCGGTCCAAGTCCCTTCCAACTGAGTTTCGCCGCATCCGGGCTGCCTCAAGTGCGTAAGTCCTGACAGAATGAACTATGTGGACTTTGATCCTTGTCTTCTATACAGGGTACGTAGGAAGCCTTCTTGAGGTCCAAGCCCGCCACCTGGTCGTCCCGGTCGTATTTACGTCGGTTCGTCCATCAGTGGACCCCTCCAGGGTTCACGCTTGCATCGATTCACCTATGAATCCACCCCTGTGGGAGACTGCCCGTGTGTATCTCCACTGTGCCTCCCCACAGCCCCTTTTTCCATTTCTCCTTTCATCGTCCAGCATGACGTGAAACTGTGATCCACCCGGCCATTCCACCCCCCTCTGTGCGAGGTGGTTCAGTTCAATCCTCCGCCCGGCGGCCTAGACCTCTTCGTGAGTCGGCCTGCCGACGTCCAACATGACGTTAAACTGTATACCCGAACTACGTTGACTTTGATCCGTGCTAACGCGCGGTACGTAGGAAGCCCCTACGGGGTCCAAGCTCTTCACTCCATCATCCACCCTGATCCTTACCCGGGCCGCCACGTCCCGGTGGGGTCATGCCACTTCACTCCACTCCACGTTACTTGGGAAGCCGCCCATGTGCTGGCCCCAGCGTCGGAGGTTCCCCGCAAGGGGTTCTGTCATCCGATCCACTTTTCGTGTTGATCGGTCCGATGCCGTCCCCGCTGGTCGTTAAACTCGCGGCATACCCCGTGTTAAACATGGGAAGCTGAGGAAAACCTCAGGTGACACAGTTCCCCGCATCCAGTGCGGGATGCCTCAGGCCATCATGCCTTCGAGAAGCCCTATTAGGGACAGAAGACAGACGTGCAGAGCCGCAGTGTTACGACACGCCCCCAGCACCCAGAGCCACCCGGCCTTCTCACCGCATGTTGCTGCCCCGCCCAGACTCCTTGGAGCGTCCGGGCGGAAGCAGCGTAATTAACCGGTGTCCATGAAGATATGGCGCCGGGAACGAGATTCACGAACATTCTTAAGTCTATGAGGGAGACCCGGATTAGGCGACGAGTTCCGAGGAGACGTCCAAGGAAGGAGGAGCCGACATCCCATCATCCCGGTTTCGATCAAGGAGCAGACGCCCCTGAATAAGGGACGAATGCCGCCCGCCCTTGGAAAGCGGGACTGCGGGACCACAAGCCGCGCGCCCATCCCCTCGGGTTGACGGGTGCACGCGCGAACGCGTCCTGGCGGAACAGCGTAACCCGACGCACATCCGCACCGAAACAGAAAAATGGTGAACCCGACGTGAATCTCTTCTCCTCGATACGAAGACCGATGGCTTTCAGAGGTGTTGGAAGACCGGCGTGTTGCCCGGCCAAGCATTCAGTCTTACCCGCCAGGGGCTGGGGAAGGGAAATCGGGCACTCCGTCTCACGACGTCGATGGCCTGGGTTCCCCCCACGTTTTTCTTGGGTACGCTTCGGTTAATACCGTCGAGCTGGTAAATCCCTTTTCGGTTCCCGACGTTGAAGAACACCAGGTGGACCTCCCTAGTGTCCCCGGTCGTCGCTACCGTCGGAAGAACCGCAGCAACAGGAGTCGCCGGGGCACAGCCGTTGGTACCTCCTGCCAGGCCGTGCACGCCACTGAGACTAGGCAGCAGGCTCAAAACCGAGCTCAGCGCGCGCAGCCCCCCCATCCGGGGATGACGGATTCGCCTCCGCCACTGTTTGTGGTGTGGGACCAGGCAGAACCGCCTCAGCCGCGTCGCGACCAGCTCCGCCCTGCCACGAGTCCATCCCGGCCTCCTGACTCCGGTACGGTGACCATTTCCCGGACTGCGACCAGTGAACAGCGAGATGCGCCAAGTACCAGTCGGCCGCCGATCCAACCGGCAAGGCCCGTCATGCCACCAACCGCAGAGCAACCTCCTGCAACCCGGGGCTCGCGCTTGGCCAAAAAGTATGATGTCCTGAAGCACTTGGCTGACATCCCAGCAAGGCTCTCCATCCTTGAGGCTCTGCGCATGTCATCTGAGATGCGCGAGGCACTCGCTGAAGCCCTGAAAAGCCCCCTCCAGTTTGAGATAGAGGTTGCGGCTGCAGAGGCCTTTCACGCCGAAACGATCGAGGACGCCGAATGTCAGGCAGTTATCTCGTTCTCTGGTAAGGATGAAGACCCTCCTATACAGGGACATATCCGTCCGCTGTATGTCACTGGCCAGTTCAATGGCCTTGAAGTCCGGCGCTGTCTTGTCGACACGGGGTCTGGGATTAACCTGATTCCAACTCGGACGCTCCGGAGATTGGGGTTGTCTGAGGATGACTCGATTCCCTCCAACCTCAGGATCCAGGGGTACGATCGCACCGAGCAAACCCCGGTCGGCAAGATACGTTTGAAGACCCAGTTCGGTGACTTGGTTGCCAACACCGAATTCATGGTAGTCTCTCAGGACACTGCGTATAACGCATTGATGGGCAGGCCATGGCTTCACCTTCACGCGGCGGTTCCCTCGTCATACCACCAATGCCTCAAATACTCCCTTAATGGTCGAGTAGGCGTGCTTCAAGGAGATGCCTCTCCTTTTGCCTCATGTTAAGACCGCTATCTGGATGCGGACTATTACAAGAGCAAGGATAAGAAGATCCTGGCAGGTGAGGTTGAGCCTGTCGCTGTTGCAAGCGATCCCTGGGCAAGTCTGGATGACGCTTACGTCCTCCCGATTCACCGGTTGGACGTGGCCATGGTCTCGACGGTCCGCGAGTCTCCTGATGAGATGGCCGCAACCGCCCGTGCCAGCACCAGTGGCCCAGCAGGATCTGGTAGCCCCAATGCAGTTTCCAACGCAGTCTCTCCCGTGGACGATCCCTCCCCGAGCGGAGAGGATATGGAAGACGCACCCCCAGCCTTTGAGGAGGGCGTCCCCGCCACGGTCGATGAGTTAATACAGGTGAACCTTGGAACCGAGGCCGATCCAAGACCCACATTGGTTAGTGCCGCCATGCCCTCTGAGGAGCGGCAGCAGTACGTGGACTTTCTCAGGCAGCACCGTGATGTGTTCGCTTGGGGCTATGACGAGATGCCGGGGCTAGATCCTCAGGTAGCCGTCCACCGCCTTGGTCTCCCAGCGAACCATCGCGGGTTCAAGCAGCCTCCCAGGAAGATGCACCCGTCCCACGGTGCCATGGTTGAGGCCGAAGTTGACAAGCTTATCAAAGCCAACTTCGTGAGGGAAGTTCAGTACCCCAAATGGCTGGCCAACATTGTGCCGGTCAGGAAGAAGAACCGGCAGATCAGAGTCTGCATCGACTTCCGCGATCTCAACCGCCACTGTCCGAAGGATGATTTTCCCCTTCCAGTGACAGAGCTGTTGATTGATGCCACGGCAGGGTTCCAAGCCCTCTCCTTTATGGATGGATACTCCGGATATAACCAAATTCGGATGGCCCCTGAGGATGAGGAGTTCACTGCCTTCAGAGCCCCCCAAGGTACCTTTTGCTACCGGGTCATGCCCTTCGGCCTGAAGAATGCAGGTGCCACCTATCAACGGGCGATGCACCGCATATTCAAGCCAATCCTCGGCACACTGGTGGAATGCTACGTCGACGACTTGGTTGTCAAATCGCGCCAGCGTCAGGACCATCTCAAAGATCTTGAGAAAGTGTTCGTCTTCCTCCGGTCTCGCTGCCTGAAGATGAACCCGTTGAAGTGTGCCTTTGGGGTCACCTCTGGAACGTTCCTTGGATTTGTGGTAAGATACCGGGGTATTGAGATCGACCCAGAGAAAATCAGGGCGATTAGCCAGATGCCTCCCCCAGGTACCGTCCGGGAACTGCAAGGGTTCCAAGGCCACTTAGCCTATATACGCCGATTCATCGCGAATCTGGCCGGCAAGTGTAAGCCCTTTTCTCGGCTCATGAAGAAAGGTGCCACCTATGTATGGGATAAAGAGTGTCAGACCGCTTTCGAGGAAATCAAGCAGTACCTGCTTCAACCTCCGGTCCTGATGCCGCCCGTATCCGGAAAGCCGCTGGTCCTTTATGTGACCGCCCTGGAACGGTCCCTGGGTGCCCTTCTCACCCAGAAGAACAACGAGGGAACAGAGAATAGCCTCTATTACCTCAGTCGCATGCTCCTCGATGCGGAAGTTAGGTATTCCCCCATCGAGAAGAGCTGCCTGGCGCTCGTATTTGCCGTATAGAAATTACGGCACTACTTGCAGCACCATGAGGTACAGTTGGTTTCTCGGGTAGACCCGTTGAAATATATCCTGAGCCGGCCTATGTTGACTGGCCGCCTAGCGCGGTGGGCTGTGATTCTCCAGCAGTTCGACATCAGGTATGTGTCTCAGAAGGCCATCAAAGGGCAAGCATTGGCAGACTTTCTGGCTGCTCACCCAACATCCGCGGATCAGCCGCTGGATCTAGGCTTTCCTGATGAGACCATTCTCTCGGTTGATCGAGCCGATCCATGCTGGCAGATGCACTTTGACGGTGCCTCCCGGAGCCCCACCGGTAGAAGACTCGATAATCCTAAGCTCAACAGAGTGGGCTTGGGTATCGTCTTCATTACCCCGGAGCGAGCCGTGCTGCCATACTCTTTCCTGTTGTCAGAGGGCTGTACCAACAATGAGGCGGAATACCATGCCCTCATCACCGGCCTCGAGTTGGCTCTCGAGATCGACGTGCCCCGTCTGTGCGTGAAAGGGGACTCCGAGCTGGTCGTTAAGCAGATCAATGGCGACTACGTTGTTTGGAAGCCGGAACTTGTGCCATTGTTGGAGTGCACCCTCCTTCTGATGGCCCGGTTCCCTTCTCGGCCGGAAATTGTCCATGTTCCCCGGTCGCTGAACGGTCGAGCAGATGCTTTGGCCAGCCTCGCTGCGTCACTTGCGGAGCCTGAACAGGACAACCTGATCGTCCGCGTGACGCGCCGCAGGCTCATCGCTCCCGTTATCCCGGAAGAAGATCGCGGCCCGTTGGTAAGTAACCTCACCACGGTTGCCCCTATGCCCGGAGCCCCGAGTACCCCACATATGACAGTCGGATCAGCCCCTGATTGGAGGACGCCATTGGTTGAGTACCTCCAACATGGCATTCTTCCATCGGATCGGGTCGAGCGTGAGCGAGTTCGACGCCGCGCATCGCAGTTCGTCCTCCAGAGCAGTCCCGGCCTGGAGCAGATCCTCTACAAACGCGGATTTGATGGTGTTCTCCTCCGTTGCCTTCAGGGAGTTGAGATCCCACGAGTCATGCAAGAGGTCCATGCTGGTTCATGCGGCGCCCACCAGACTGGGCCGAAGCTGTCCCACCAGATTCGGAGGTTAGGATACTTCTGGCCCTCTATGATCCATGACTGCATCGAGTATGCCAGGAGGTGCCATGCGTGCCAGGTTCATGCGAACTTTGTGCATCGGCCGCCGGAGCCACTCCATACTACAAGGTATTCCTGGCCCTTTGCAGTCTGGGGACTGGACGTTGTGGGACCTTACCCGCCGGCGACAGCTCGCCAGTGCCGGTTCATTCTGACCGCCACGGACTTCTTCTCCAAATGGGCAGAAGCGATTCCGCTCAGAGAGGTCAAATCCTGTTCGATCGCTGACTTCGTGACCTCCAACATCATCTATCGATTTGGAGTGCCTCACGCTATCCTCACGGATAACGGAACCAATTTCCGAGCAGCCGAGTTGAAGAAGTTGTACGCCAAGTATAACATTCGCTCGAACCATACATCTCGCTATCATGCGCAGGCGAATGGACAGATCGAGGCGTTTAACAAAACCCTCTCTAACATTCTGCAAAAGATGGTTGGTCAGAACAAGAAGAGTTGGCCGGACAAGCTTTCCAACGCCCTCTGGGCTTATCGGACGACGACTCGCAATTCCACCCAGATGACCCCTTATTCCCTGGTGTATGGAGCTGAGGTCGTCCTGCCCATCGAGATCCAGTTACCGTCCTTGCGCACTGCGGTCTACGACCAGCAAGCGCCGGACAGAGTTGCTGAAGCCCGTCTAGTCGAGTTGGAAGCACTGGATGAGAATAGACTTCGCGCTTTGCACAACTTGGAGAGGCATCAAAGAAGAATGGCTCGAGCTTTCAATAAGAAGGTTCGCCTCCACTCCTTCCTGCAGGGCGATCTAGTGCTAGCCCTAAGAGCGCCGATGATCCCCGGCAGGAAGCCACCCAAGTTGGAGCCTAAGTGGGAGGGACCGTTTGTTGTCCACAAGGTCTATCCCAATGGCGCATACTCCCTAGCGACTATGGATGGTGAGCGTGTCACTCCTCCCACCAACGCTAGGTTCCTCAAGCAATACTTTGCCTGAGTGTTCATTCGTCCCGCATGACGCTAAACTACACTTCGTCCTGCATGACGTTAAACTGCACCACGTCCTGCACGACGTTAAACTGCATTCGTCTAGGCTACAGGACGTTAAACTGTTCAGCATTCGTCCACGCTGCAAGACGTTAAACTGCCAAGTGCTTCGTCCTGCATGACGCTAAACTGCACTACGTCCGAGCTACAAGACGTTAAACTGTTCAGCATTCGTCCTGCATGACGTAAAACTGCCCCTCAAGAACTACGTGCGGCTTGATTCCCATCCTTATGGGATACGTAGGACCGCCTGAACATTCATGTTTCAGGCCCAGCCCCATCCTTTGGGAATTTCCATCCCATCTCGGGCCTTTGGCCCAGTTGCCCCCGGGTGTGCGGCGTATGGTGTGAGCGCAGGGCTATGCCCTCATTCACGTCGGTTTGCTCGTCACGCTGTACGCCCCCCCCCCCCCATGTTTGGGGATGCCTTCTGCTCCCCCCTTCTTTTCCCCTCATCGTCCTGCATGACGTTAAACTGCACATCAAGAACTACGTACAGCTTGATTCCCATCCTTATGGGATACGTAGGACCGCCTGGACATTCATGTTTCAGGCCCAGCCCCATTTCCTGGGAATCTCTATCCCGCGTCGGGCCTCTGGCCCAAGTTCCCCTCCTTTTTGTGTGAGGCGTATCGCGTGAGCGGGGGATTATGTCCTCATTCGCGTTGGTCTACTGGCCACGCCGTACGCCTCCCCCCGTGTGTGGGACCACCTCACACCTCTCATCGTCATGCATGACGTTAAACTGCCTCTCAAGAACTACGTATGGCTTGATTCCCATCCCTATGGGATACGTAGGACCGCCTGGACGCTTGTGTTTCAGGTCCAGCCCCGTCCCTTGGTTGATCATGGGGATCTGCCCTCTTTTGGTTGCTCTCAGGGTGAGTCCTCCGACCCTTTCCGGAGATCTGTTAACATGTTTTGGATACTTCGGTCTATGACTCGTAGTGTCAGATTCAATCCCGACAAGTCCTGTGTTGCTTGTCAGGCCTCGCGCTTCCTCTTGTTCGAGCCTTCACTCAAAGGGATCCTCGTTAGCGGTTTGCGTACGATGCCTCAGTGCTCTCCCACCGCTCCGGGTCGATTTACCGGCGGGTCTTGGGCCGCAAATCGATATGAATCCTGCGATTGAGCGGTCGATGCTCGTTTGCTTGCCCCGTCTTAGGCTGACGCGATCGGATGTTGTGTTGCGAATGCGTCAGCAACATCCTTGATCGCCATGTCAGCTCTTTCAGGCTCTGAACATTGGTTGCGCAGTCCTCATCACACGCCGCCTTTGTGCGTTGTAGTGGAATCTTGACACTCTTTTCATACTGACCTTCAGTACACCTCTACACGTTAGGCAGACCAACCAGGGTAATGATGTCGTTCGAGGCTCCCATGATCTGAGCACCAAGGATATATGCGGATGTTCTCCCCAAGGGCCATGCGTAGCAGGACCCTCGTCCCCATAAGGAGGGAGGAGTCGCTCGAACAATCGCGTTCTGGGCCCAGTATGTCTGGAGGCTAGCATCTCTGCCCCTCGGGTGATGGACATACGCAGACCCCTATCCCAAGACTCTTTTCCTGGAATCGTGCGTGACCGCAGGGCTGGGTATGTTCCCACCTCCGCCGTGTCCGCCGTACCGCGGTAAGCGGATTCCTCCATGGTCCGAACCACACGACCGTAAACTGTGTTGTCTGGTCCTACCACACGACCGTAAACTGTGATCGTCTTGGCCGCCCGACGAGAAACGGCACTGCATCGTGATGTTCCCCTCAGGGGGAACTCATGTTGGGCGCTGGTTAATAACCACGCCATTCATCAATGCCTTCCGTGGCTTTATTATTGTGGCGACGCCAGAGATTTCTCAATCACAGGCATGTCGCCGCACAAAGAAAAACCATTCATCTTTAAGGACAAACACGAAATATCAAATGCCGCTCCTTCTGTGTGCGAGGGTCAGACCCGCACTCTTCCCCGCGCTGGTGCCCGATTGTGTTGCGCCGCGCTTCAAGAACTACGTGTGGCTTGATTCCCATCCTTATGGGATACGTAGGAACGCCCGGATGTTTGAAACTTCGGGTCCAGCCCCCCATCTCTTAGAGATTCCCCCTTCTCTGAGGAATCCGCCGCCTTCAGGTCACCCTCAAGGCGTGTTCCCCGACCCCTTGCAGTGGTCCACCGGTGTCAAGAGTACTCTGGTTTATTGCCAGGAGGGTCAGGATACGCTTGGTCAGGTTTCTTCCGCTTTTCAGGCTTCGTGCCCCATTTCATTCGGACCCATCGTCTACGCCCTGGGTGGAGCCCCCGTGAACGGTTCGGACACAATGCCTCAGTGCTCTCCCACCGACTTGGGCCGGTACCCCCAATGGCCTCGGGCAGCAAATCGATATGAATCCTGCGATTGAGCGGTCGATGCTCGTTTGCTGCCTCATTCCACCAACGGTTAGTGCGATATTGATGCTGCTTTTCCGCCACGGTCGGCAGTACTCCCAAATCGTTACTCCGGTGCCCCCAGTCCTTGAGTGAATGGCCGCATGATTCACATTTTCCACCTCCCATTCTGACCAGGCGAAACCTCGACACTCTTGACACTATCCCTCAGTGCATCTTTGCATACCCGGGGGATGGGACCACGATGCGGCGTACTTTGAGGTCCTTATGGTCCGAGCTCTAAGACCTTAAACTAAGATCTCTCCTTATGGTCCGAGCTCTAAGACCTTAAACTAAGATCTCTCCTTATGGTCCGAGCTCTAAGACCTTAAACTAAGATCTCTCCTTATGGTCCGAGCTCTAAGACCTTAAACTAAGATCTCTCCTTATGGTCCGAGCTCTAAGACCTTAAACTAAGATCTCTCCTTATGGTCCGTGCTCTAAGACCTTAAACTAAGATCTCTCTTTATGGTCCGAGCTCTAAGACCTTAAACTAAGATCTCTCCTTATGGTCCGAGCTCTAAGACCTTAAACTAAGATCTCTCTTTATGGTCTGAGCTCTAAGACATTAAACTAAGATCTAGCCCTTATGGTCCGAGCTCTAAGACCTTAAACTAAGATCTACCCTTATGGTCCGAGCTCTACGACCTTAAACTAAGATCTCCCCTAAACGGGATTCTACGTCCTGCATGACGTTAAACTGCACTCTCAGAACTACGTGTGGCTTGATCTCCAGCCTGATGGAGTACGTAGGAACGCCCGGGCATCTCAACTCGGGTCCAGCCTCAGGGATCGTTAAGTCCCGCCCCTCCTCGTCGCCGGCCGTCTGGCCTGACTTCGGGTAGAGTGGTGCAGTTGTGATATTCTCCCCGATTCAGCTCGGGATGCCCCATCGCAAGGATGGGAAGCGACGGTTTCCTCGTCAGAGAGGTGCTGTCTGAGAATTGAGGTGACTCACGGCCAGATTAGTGCATCCGCCTAATATGCTTTCCCCACGGTGGCGCAATTTTGAGAGCGTTGGATTCTGTCCGAACAAATCGTCACTTCGCCCCACGCTTCGCATGCCCTGTTGATCTGGATTTCCACCCTTGTGTCTGAAGGAACCCCAAAGCGGTATTCATGATGACATGTGGTCCGCCTCCTGCAATATGAATGATGGCCTTTTTCGGTCCTTCTATTGCAGTTGTTATGGTTGATCCACTGTCCGCCTACCGTCTTGGGCATTTCCTGGAAGGCCGACCGTTGTGGATGTCTGGATTCGGGACACGCGATTCACCCTTTCTAATTTCCCTATGTTCGGATAAAATCTCAACGCCCCTAGCATTGTCCCGCTCGTGTGTTGGAACAAGTTGGGGGGATGATACATTGATTAGGTCTGAGGTCTCCTTTCCTAGGAATGACCTCCCTCTTTTCTCCAGAAATCCAGGCCCAATTATGGATGCCTGATGCTTGGTTAACACTCCCACAAGACAACGAATTGTGGTTGAGCATGTTAAACCAAAAGATGCAGATAAATATATTGATTCATACAGATGGATCAAAGTAGCGGAAGCAAATGTTTTGGGAATGGAAAAACAAAAGCCCTTAGGGATTAGCGTGCTGAATGAGTCTTTATAATGCCGCTACCCTTTGGCTGGTGGCCTCCAGAGCTGCTTCTCGCTCTCTGCCTGCCCTCTCTTCGTCGGCGGTCGCAGCGCGCAGTTCGTCGATTCTGGCCTGTGCACGCTCCCGCTCGACCTGAATTGTGACCATCTGTTGGCCCGCCTCCGTCAGCTGTACCTGGGCGTCAACCAGCTGGGCTGCTAGTTGCTCCACAAGCTCGGTACACGTTGCGACGAAGGCCTCCTTCTCTGCCGCCTGCCCTTCGAGGCGCCGGACTTCCTGCTCCGCCGCGAGGAGCGCCCGTGTGATCTCCGACATGTCCCGAATTTGTGTGACGTCGGCACGCCGGTAGCTCTCGCGCATCTTTTCGGCCATGAAATCACGGACCGTTAGATGGAGGCGTTGAGCATCAGCTCCCCCGGCACACAGGAAGCGCAGCCAGGTTTGAAGTGATCCCATGCGCCCCAGCCACTCCGATGGGTCTCACTTGAGGAAGCGCTGGATGCACTTCCACCCCCTGCGGCGCGTTATCCGGCTCTCCTCGACCGCCTCCGCGTCCGAGTCGTCCATCTCCTCGGGATCGGTAGGCCGGTAGGCAGGGAAGGCAGCCAGCAGGTCTGCTGCAGGGTCCGCCCCTGGGAGGTCCTCACGAGGGATAGGTTCCCCAACATCTGGGCGACCTTCTTCTCTCTCCCCAGCGGCGCTGACACCCTCGTCAGCCCCCAACCTCTCTCCGATGTCAGCACCGCCGACGTCCGGAGCCCCTTGATCAGCAGTTGGTGGGGCCGGCTCGGTTTGGGAAGTCTTTTCCGGAGCAGGCGGCATGTCCACCGCTGGTCCACTCGTAGATGGCCCGGGTTCGGCAACCTGACGAGCCTCCAATGATGAGATCACTGCGCGGGGCATGCCATGGTTAGTCACGGATCGTCAACGGCAAGCACCAGCAGTAAAATAGGGAGACTTACGGGAGTTCAGAGCGTCATCTTCCGCTATCCTGGCCGCCGCAGGAACAGTTGCAGCAGGGGGCCCTTCCGCGCTTGTCAAATCAATAATGGGTGCCTGGCCCCCGCCTTGTCCTACTGGCGCCTCTCCTACTCCCGCTGAGGACTCCTGACCGACATCCGTGTGCTCCTGAGAAAGATGGAGAAATGGGTTAGAAGCTGCATAAGAGAGTGGATGAAGCAGATTGAGTAGGGATAGAAGCGGACCTCGAGGAGCTCAGTGACATCAACGTTGTCAGAGCCGGCCACCTCGCCGCTCTCCCGTGGGCTCCCCTGATGGGATCTTCCCTCGGAGCCTTCATCCTCCCCCATCTCCTCCTCTTCTTCGGAGTCGCTGCTACTGTCATCTTCTTCCGGCGGCATCTGTTCCGGAGCGGGCTCGAGACCGAGCATCACCTTCACCAGAAGGGATGGCTCCGCGCGCTGACCACGTTGGCGCGCGTACTCGTCCATGGCCGTCAGATACGCATACTGCCAGTTGAAGTCCACCATGTCGGCAATGTGGATGCGCCCGACCTCTGGCAGATGGATTCCTTCTCTGAGAATCTTTCGCCAGATGGCGTCGGTCCCCAGTGACTGCCGCAGGGTCATCCAGGCCGACCACAGCGCCGGGAAGACTGCATCGTGGGAGGGTTCGAGCAGACGTCTCACCTGCTTCCCGGGCCGCTCTTCGACCACCACGCGTGCCCCCTCTCTGGGCACCGAGGTCGTTGCGGCAGCTCGCGATGTGCCCGCCGCCGAGGTCCCTGCCCGCGCCGGCTCCGCTGCTTGGCGCGCCTCCGTTCTCCCCCGTGTGGCGGCGCCTCGCCTCCTTCCTTGACGCCCGGTCTCCGCACGGGTAACCTCGAGCCACCGAACTAGCTTCCGCAAAAGCCCCTCGGGGTACGCAATGGCCCAGTGTTCGGCGTACTCGGTTGCCAAGCCTGCGTCAACTCCGGTAGGAGGGAGAGTGATGACGTCGCCAGAGCCGAAAGCGGCAAACATCAGCCACATCTGGCGAAGGACGCCAGGGTTCGTCTCCTCCCGGACAGAAGTGAATACCCTCTTCGGCATCCGTTGAAGGCACCCGAACTGCCTGGCGAAACGGGTCGGCACGTAAGGCTCGCAGATCACCTTCCCGTCGATCCGAGCCACGAGCACCCCGCCCCGCATGTTCAGGAAGTATTCATGCTGCTCCAGCGGACCCTGCCCATTGTCGATCATCTGGCCGACGGGAGTGGGGAACGGACTGAAGTTGAAGTTGGCATGATTGCCAACCCGGATCCGCACGCCCTCCTCACTTAGGGTCATCGGAGCGACCCCCGCGATGTTCAGCAGGGAGGGTCGCAGGCCGTTGCCCGGAGGAATGATGGCGTTCAGAAACGTGTACCCACCGAGGTGAGCAGCCACCCAGCCGTGGAAGAACTGAAAGGGCCCACAGATCCTTCGTGGTGACCCCCCTCGTGAGATGCGTCCCAGGATGGCATACAGCCTCGCCAGCACTGGGACCCCGAGGTTGTATCTCTTGTTGGCGGCCATAGCGCCTGCCACCGCCAGAGTCGCCGGGCGAACTCCCATTCTCGCGTCCCGCACTGGCAGGAGCCACCCACTCAGAAAGGCGGCCAGGAACGCCGCGTACCGGACGTTTGGGTCCCGGGCCTCGATGACGCGGTACCCCCATGAGCGGTAGTCACCCGTCTCCAGGACCCGCCAGTACGACCCGTTCCGGCTCCTCTGAGCTGCGGTCGGGCACCGCTTCCCCCTGCCTGGCATCTTGACCGCCGGGTCATGCTCCAAGAACTGGCCGAACCATTCCTTGTAGGCTATATCCTTCTGGAAGTCTTTGATCCCGAGCCGCTGCGTAGCCAGGTCAAGCAGATGCCAGGTCAGGATGGGAGTCCGTGACCTGTCCTCCCAGGTGTTCTTCGGTGGCAGGAACTCATCGTATTGGTAGCCCTCCAGCAGGATACCTCTGATGCAGTGGATGTCCCAGAGACCGATGCCGACCTCCCCATGGTGAAGATGGAAGGTGTTGGTATCCGGAGACCAGCGGGTGAACAGCTCCGGCCCGAGCTCGGACTGCTGGTAGAAATGGAACTGCGACGTCCACACTGCCTCGAACAGGCCGATGTACCGCAGCTCCTCTGCGAAGTGATCGCAAGTGTGGCGTACCCAGAACGCCCAGGCCCACTCACTGGTGAAGTTGCCCCCAGACCGCAAGTCCCAGTCCTTCAGCCAGCCCTTGGTGTCGTCCGTGACACTCTGGTGATATATGCTCGAGTAGAGGGCTGGATAATTTTCCGCAGTAGGCTCACCCCCATCAATGGTTCGCGTCCTCGGGTTCAGGACATAGACATCCAAGTGTCTGGTCTCCCTGGCAGGATGCCCATTGATGGTGATGTTATAGCGGAGAAGCTCGTCCTCCCGGGTCACCCAGGTCCGCGGCGCATCAATCTCGAACCCTGGCACCAGGACCTCATCTAGGATGCCGAAGTTCCAGAGCGGCAGGTTGTCCGACAGCGGATATGTCTTCTGGGCCGGCGTCAGCAAGTCGAACAAGGATTTATTGTTGGAAACAATCTCCTTGGCTCCGTAAACCTCCTCGTTCGTCGCCATCTCAGCCCTACGAGTGGCGGCATCCCCCTCATTTCCTTGATTCGCGACCATCTCAGAAGTTCCGGGGGTCGTGCGGGTTAGGGGATGAAGTGTGCGGAATCAGACGAGGATGGTGGAAAAGTTTGAGAGTCGGCGCGCAATCCTAGTGGACGGCGCGCAATCGGGAAGTCGTTCGCGTAAAACCCTGGGTATTCGCGCAAAGGCAGAGCGAAATCCGGACGGGTTTGCGTGACGAGCGGGCGAATTCCGCGCCGGAAAAGGCAATTTCGCGCACGAGAGCAGAGATGCTTATCGCGCGGAAGGCCAGTGTACGGCACGGAGGGACCCAGTGCCCCTATTTATAGGCGAGGTCGGGGTCCGCGCTGCACGGAAAGCGCTTTGCGCGACCGCAACGGCGAATTTCGCGACCGGCGCCCCTTTTTGCGCGCCTAAGTCCCGCGCCGCCCAGGACTTCGGCATTCCGGCGTCTCCCTCGGAACCCGATCGTTGCGACCTCTCGCCGATCAGATTCCGAGGGGGGGCTTTTGTAGACGCCGGAAAAGTCCGTTGTTCCCAAACGAAGCTCCGGATGCGGAAAGCGAGGTCATATTTGGAGTCGGAAGAATGTTTCGGAGGGCCCGGAGGCCTTGCGCGGAATTTCAGAGGTCTGCGCGCAAAGATGATGATCCGCGCGCAAAACCCCCGGGATGCGCGCAACTCCCTTGCGCGCCGTGACCGATTCCGCGCCCGCGAGGAGAATTCCGCGCTCGCGCCTTGGATTCCGCGCCCGGGGTTGCCTATAAATACTAGGCGACCCCCAACGTTTCAAAGGTTGCTGGAAGTCGAACGGTCTCCCGCGCGCGCAATTCAACCCCTTCCGCGCGCAATGCCGATCTTCAGGTAACCTCCTTTCTTTCGCACAATAGAGCCTTGGGGTCCGCCTTCGCGCGCAATCCCCTTGGCTCCTTTCCTTTGAATAAATTTCAACCCGAAGGCCTTTGCGCGCAACAGAAGCCTCTTGCGCGCAATCTCCCCCCGGGTGCGCGCAATCCAGCCCGATTGTGCGCACCCCCCATTTTCAAAGTGGCCATTCGCTAGAGAATGAGCCGTTGCCCCCGCGCGCTACCCGAAGCCCGGTGCACGCAATCCCAATCATCCGCGCGCGAAGCGCTGGCCCAATTGCGCGCCAGCCCGCCATTTTGCGCGCCGACCCGCGGTTTTGCGCGCAAGGCTCCTCTTTTGCGCGCAATCCGCCAGGGTCGCCTCCCTTGACCCCCTGAGGGTACCCGCCTGCGTGGCGCCCAATGATCTTCATCCTGGGTGCCCGCACAGTGCGTTGTCTTTCCGTACGGCCCTCCAGGCTTGTGCGAAGTGACACAGACATATGTCCAGCATGACGTTAAACTGCATATACGCCCCGCATGACGTTAAACTGCGCATATGTCCAGCATGACGTTAAACTGCCCATACGTCCAGCATGACGTTAAACTGCACATTCGTCCGCGCTGCAAGACGTTAAACTGCCAAGTGTTTCGTCCTCAACACACGACGTTAAACTGTGCTTCGTCCGGCAAGACGTTAAACCGTCCGCTTCGTCCTCAACACACGACGTTAAACTGTGCTTCGTCCGGCAAGACGTTAAACCGTCCGCTTCGTCCTCAACACACGACGTTAAACTGTACTTCGTCCGGCAAGACGTTAAACCGTCCGCAACCTGATCCCGTGCTCCGCACGCAGGGTCCCCCCCGATTTGGATGTGGCCCCCACCCGCTCTTCTCTGCAGGGATGTCGGGATTGTCCCGCTTTTGGGACGATTTAATGGGAGTGGATTTTCCCTACGGGGGCAGGGTATTATAAACCCCTTGTTTCTTGTGGGGGGCTGCACATGTGTATCTCCATTGCGCTCCCCCACTGCCGAATCCAGTAGAGGGTGTGACTGGGATCGAGGTGTCTCCTACTTTCGGTCCAAGTCCCTTCCAACTGAGTTTCGCCGCATCCGGGCTGCCTCAAGTGCGTAAGTCCTGACAGAATGAACTACGTGGACTTTGATCCCTGTCTTCTATACAGGGTACGTAGGAAGCCTTCTTGAGGTCCAAGCCCGCCACCTGGTCGTCCCGGTCGTATTTACGTCGGTTAGTCCATCAGTGGACCCCTCCAGGGTTCACGTTTGCGTCGATTCACCTATGAATCCGCCCCTGTGGGAGACTGCCCGTGTGTATCTCCACTGTGCCTCCCCACATCCCCTTTTTCCATTTCTCCTTTCATCGTCCAGCATGACGTGAAACTGTGATCCACCCGGCCGTTCCACCCCCCTCTGTGCGAGGTGGTTCGGTTCAATCCTCCGCCCGGCGGCCTAGACCTCTTCGTGAGTCGGCCTGCCGACGTCCAGCATGACGTTAAACTGTATACCCGAACTACGTTGACTTTGATCCGTGCTAACGCGCGGTACGTAGGAAGCCCCTACGGGGTCCAATCTCTTCACTCCATCATCCACCCTGATCCTTACCCGGGCCGCCACGTCCCGGTGGGGTCATGCCACTTCACTCCACTCCACGTTACTTGGGAAGCCGCCCATGTGCTGGCCCCAGCGTCGGAGGTTCCCCGCAAGGGGTTCTGTCATCCGATCCACTTTTCGTGTTGATCGGTCCGATGTCGTCCCCGCTGGACGTTAAACTCGCGGCATACCCCGTGTTAAACATGGGAAGTTGAGGAAAACCTCAGGTGACACAGTTCCCCGCATCCAGTGCGGGATGCCTCAGGCCATCATGCCTTCGAGAAGCCCTATTAGGGACGGAAGACAGATGTGCAGAGCCGCAGTGTTACGACACGCCCCCAGCACCCAGAGCCACCCGGCCTTCTCACCGCAGGTTGCTGCCCCGCCCAGACTCCTTGGAGCGTCCGGGCGGAAGCAGCGTAATTAACCGGTGTCCATGAAGATATGGCGCCGAGAACGAGATTCACGAACATTCTTAAGTCTATGAGGGAGACCCGGATTAGGCGACGAGTTCCGAGGAGACGTCCAAGGAAGGAGGAGCCGACATCCCATCATCCCTGTTTCGATCAAGGAGCAGACGCCCCTGAATAAGGGACGAATGTCGCCCGCCTTTGGAAAGCGGGACTGCGGGACCACAAGCCGCGCGCCCATCCCCTCGGGTTGACGGGTGCACGCGCGAACGCGTCCTGGCGGAACAGCGTAACCCGACGCACATCCGCACCGAAACAGACATCTTAATGGCCACATTTGAAGGTGTTATATGATTGTTGAACAATCATCGTTTCGTGAGGCAGAAATTCGCCATCCACGGAAATCGTATGTTCTTTAACCATTAGATGTAGGTGTGTGTAAGTGTAGCTCGGATCCTTCTTATAACAACATCCTAGTATATTGAAGATACTGGAGTTGTTACAAAAAAATGAATAAAAAGAGTTTAGGGTGATGGAGAAGCAAAATAAAACAAATGAACAAGAGAGAATGAATCACCTTTAAAAGTGTAACTCCTTTTGATTTGAGCCTAAAGGCTTCCTTTGAAGAGATTATGCCCAAAGGGAATCCTCTAGGATGAGGAGAGGTATGTGGAGAGAGTAAATGGGAAGGGGATGGCCGATCCAAAGGCTTGAGAAGCGTGTGAAATGAGGTAGAGGTGGGGGCCTTTTATAAGAGGAGAGGAGGGGCACTTTTGGAAATCATGAAACTATTATTTTATTTTCAAAAGTGTTTCGAATTTATAAGGTCCCACATTGATATATTTCGAAGATAAGATGATAAGGCTTCGAAATATTCCCATACAATAGGTTTTGGACATGTGTAGGTTTTAGATATTACATTATCTTTCCATTTTATTTAAATCATTAAATAATGAAGTCATCGCTGCATCATCACGATGTCATAAATAATTTAATTTATTTAAAGACTAAAAATTATAAAAAAAATACTATGATGTATAAAATATTTTTATATTTCTAATGAATATTTATAATCAAAAATATGATTAGTATAACCCCTTCTAATTTTTTTAGTAAAACCATTTATGTTAGTGTCATTTTCACCTTTATTAAAAAAAGGCTTTAAAGTCATTATCTCACCCAAGTGGCTCCATGGGGTCCCCTAAATCGACCCATGGGTTGTCTTGGTCGGAAATTTCACAACCAATAGGGTTAGTAGATGTGTCAAGCTCATATCATTTTATTAAAGCATTATTTTTACCTTAAACTACACTAATTACCACTAATCGCGATTAAAAACTTAATAAGTTATTATTCACCAAAAAATTATTTTTATCCCATTGAACCAAATTTTACTACTTAATTAATACCATGTATGTCGGATTTTTAAAAATCAAAACACAATGATGGAAAAATTTCATTTAAATGGAAAATCAGTTTTTATGATTACCACTTAGTGGTTTCACTATTCATCAAAAATTGAAGTTTTTCAGAATTTTATCAAAAATTCACCCTAAGATATATTTGATATTATGAATTCAAAAATGAAGTCTATTTTACAAAATTAAAAAAATATAAGTCACATTAATTAATTTAATAATTAATTCCCGCTGTCAGAGTAAATAGCGTGTTTTTATGAAACAATAATTATCAAATGATTGACACTAGTTTAAGACCGATTTCAAAGTGAAATTAATTTCAACGTCAACTATTGGATTTAATGGTAAAAATATTTTCTAATTTTACTTTAAAAACAATTCAAATGATAATCTAATCATATAAATAAATTAGATTAAAAAGAGTTTTTGAATTAAAATACAACATTTTACACTATTCATTAAAAAGAAGAACTTTATCGGAAAAATACCAAAAATTAACACAAAGTAAAATTTGATGCCCTGATTCTAAATAAGAGTTTTATTTGGTCCAAAAAAATGTATAAGAGTGATCAAAACTATATTTAATGACAGTTCTCCATCAGAAGGCGATAAGTGAACCTTTAGTGAAAATTAGGGTATAAAATCCTAAAATTGAATTCTTTCCGTATTTTAAGCCTTTGGATAAATGTAAAAACATTTAAAAACATATATAATCATATTTTAGTTATTTCTATCCGTTCCCGCCAATACAACGGCTACATGTTAACTGCCATTTAAAATAATATTATTTTATTATTACAGTGCGACATAAGATTCCCAAAAAACTCGTTGTTGCGTATTGGGTACGCCATCGAGCATTGCATCCCCTTTAAAGTAATATTAATATTTGATTCACAAGTATGGATAAATATAAATATGTCATATTCTTTATTTACCTGGGGTGTTACATCCTTCCCCCCTTTTGGGAATTGCGTCCTCGCAATTTTAAAATTGGTCTTGGAAACATCCTTGAAAGTCCCACATCGGAAAAAGAGTCGGTAAAACAATCACTTAAAAATAAAGAAATATAAGTAAAAAGGTCACCCGAGTTAACCCATACTAGGAACTAAGTATGAAAACATGGACATGGAGGAGAAAACATAGGGTCATGTTCTGATGGAGAGTGATAGAAAACATGTTTAGGGGAAAGTTAACCATGAGAAAATCACAAACTTGTGATGGGTTAAACGGTATTCGATTCCCAAGTAGGAAAAGTTAATAGACAACATTTTTGTTTTAAGTTACTTTTTATTGAGGAATTTATTCATAAGGAAACATAATCACTTATCATGCTGACTTTCAACTTTTATTAGATTCCTTACACAAACTCATATTTTTTTTCCAAAAGACGAGTATTTAGGGAGACTTGTTCACATTAAGAGTACTATAATCAACTTCTAGAGAATTACCTAACCCAAAAAAGAGAACTATATACTTCCCATGTCTTTAGACTTTAACAAAAACCAAAACCCAAATGATTAGTACAAGATCAGATAACCCAAAAAAGGATAACCCATTAGAAATAAAATCTATTCTTAATCTCCAAAATTTGTCCAACAAAACACAATGTTCAACGAGGACCATCCGATAAACAATTTGTCCATAAAATTCCTCAATGTAAACCAATATAAGATTGAAACCCAAACATTTGAAGGATTTAGTCACATAGTCTTCCAAGTTAAATCGTAAAATTTATCTCCAAACAACATCAGTTGCTCCTAAAGTCTCGTATTGAAAAGTAATTAACCTAATCACATATCCTCCATGATAGGTCAATCATTTTCATAAATAACCCAAAATCAACATACTCTTAATTCATAAAATCATATAACTAAAAAGAATCAGACAAACTAACCAGGGACTTCACGTAGTCCAGTGGTAGGAGATAAATACCAATCGCACATTGGTTGTGGGTTCGATTCCCGCAGCTTTGTCCGACGCGACAGGTTGTCACATAGTCTGCGTGTTGTCCTTTTTATAAAACTATATAATTATTAAATCATTCCCCAAAAAGGGATAAAATCATCAAAAATAACCATAACATAATTAAACCTCAATTTTATCTCATGCCTTTCACTTCAATCATAACATATAATAACCCATAATTACCTCAAAAGTAAGGATCTTATAAACCCAAATGGTTCTTTATAACTATGTCCACAAAAGAAAAGATAACTATTCCTTGAATAAAATTTTCATATATTAAACATCAGTGTTACACATACTATAAAAAGTTTTCTAATGTACCCCATCATCAAAAGACACTTAATAATCTTATGAATTTCACCATAACTCTTGAAGCCCTTATATTTTGACATCTTACTCATTCAACATTCTTCATGATCCATTAACCATTCCATTACAACTTATTCCGAAATACCTCTTTCCTACAAACAAAATCATGAATCATATCCTAAGATCCCAAAATAGAAAACAAAAGTTAAGAAATAATCCATACCTTTGATTGGTCATTGTCGGTTTCTTCATCCTCAATCGGAATGGAATTAGGTATTGGTAAATGAGTATTTGTATGATCTTGGTGATCCCATTCACAAAACATCTTCATGGGACATGTGTTTGCATAATGACCATGCACACCACATTTAAAACATTCAATTGATCCCTCAGAAAGAACTTCTTTCCCTTTCCTCGAGTCAACTTGATGCTTCCTTTTTCCACGGCAGGTTCTTGCTTTATGACCTTCATTTCCACATCTATAGCATATTTCAGTACCTTTGAAAAATTTTCCTAGGTGTTTCTTTCCACATCTTTGACACATGGGTTTTTGAACACACTTAACTATATGATTATTACCTGTAGTTCCATAGGGGTTTGTTTCTCGCATATATGATGCCTTATAGAAATCACCAAGGTTTAGGTGGTCAATCATAACTCCAGATAGTTGGTTGAGGATAAACACAAGAGTTCTCATTACAGCTCCCATATCATTCAGTTGCTCGCTCATAAAACTGTCATAGTTTACTTCACATCCACCGTTACCTTGGTGCCTACTAGATCCAGCCATTTACTAAAACCAAAAAGGGTCAGTGTGAGTATAACAAAAAAACCATCATGTATTAATGAGGAAGATAAACACTAAGATATTCTTACTCATTCACTTTATCTAAAACTAGGACTATGTCTGAAATCCTAACCATTATGGTAATGTCACTTATGCTTAAAGAATACCCTAACCTCTAAAGTTATCTAAACCGACCATTGATACCAACTATAAGGCCCCAGCCTTAAACCTTACTTAAAATTGAATTAAATGAATAATTCACATTGAGGATCTTTTCAGGTTTAGAGTTTTAGAGAATTAGGATATAACTATTACATCTCAAAAGATTACAAAGTAGTCTCTTCTACTAAATTTCCATTAAATAAAAACTCTTAAAAATAAACATGTCTAGTTTCATGTTTTAGGTAGCATGACTTTACCTTGATCCCATCCTTGACCCTATTCCATGCTAAGTCATGTGAAAAACATTTCAAAAACATGGGATGAGCATAAAAATTCAGTAAGGGATACACAAAAAAGAAAAACTGTTAGTTTATCAAAACAAAAAGTAAACCATGTATACTTTATCAAAGTAATACTTTTCACCTTTATGAAGTAGTAAAAACTCTTCTCTGAATAAAATATCATTATTTACCTTTTTGTAACCAAAGGATTACCATAAAACCCATATAAAGAACACATAACATATATAAAGGAAACTTGGGACGTAAACATATTTAAGTGGAATAAACATGCGGTCGACTCCCACACATATCACTTAATGGAATAGCCATACGGCCAATTTCCATACATACTTAATGGAATAGCCATAGGGCCGACTTCCATACCCAATGCATCGGAGGTTATAACGTAACCACCTGTCCTGGTATTCACGGCACCACCCGTCATAATTTCCAAGTACCATTATAAAATCATAACACATAAAACCAACATAAAGGAATGATAACATATAATCCTTTATCAAAAACATTTTCAATACCGAAATACAAAAAAAGTATATGGTAGTTATTTTATTTTAAAAAACATTTTGGCTTGTTGAGGAAGACAATGTCAAATAATACTCGCGGCAGCGGAAAAGGTCATTGTCATCGCGTACGTTAAAAGAAACATTCCTTTTTGTTGTTTTGTTAAACGCTTCGTAGAAAAAGATTCCTTTTGTATAAAAGTAATAGTCAAAGGGGTTTATACACCATATAAAATAAGGTTGTGTATAAATCGAAATATGCATCAATGAAATTAGACTGAGACGAAGTCCCTTACAAAGACGGTATCTTTGGTATAAGGATAAATCAATTACATAATTATGTGTGACAAATGAATACACCAAATATAAGTGGATATTAAGTGTAAAAGAATCATAGGTTATTCACACATATTCATAGAACAACATATTCAAGGAGTACAAGTTTATCCCAAAGAATCAAATTTGGGCTAAGAAGTTCCCTTGCAAAAATTTGACAGCCTAACGACGTCACTTCAAAAATTCAGAAAATGAGTTGATGAGAGATAAAAAGGGGATCTCATCACTTGGAAATAAAATTTACATTAATCAGGATATAGAATAACATATCCCAACAAAATAGTATGTGAATTAAAAGACATAACAAACAAAGTATTTTAAAAAGAGGAGGGTGAAAGGTTCCCTTACCGACTTGGGTAACTTTCGAAAAGTACACACCATTGAAGAAGGGTCATACAATGAATATGTAAATACCCATAAATGGAATTATATTACAAAAAGTGTGTAATAGTGGGCTGCACATAAACCACTCAAAGGAAATTGTGGAAAATGTTGCATAAATCTCACGGGAATAAAAGTGGGATGAAAAATCTCTTACGAAAACTCGGCAGCCTAACGACGCCACATAAAACATCCAAAATGGATTAATGAGAAGAAATAGGGTCTCTCATCACATCAACATAAAGTTTACAGAATGAGGAATATAAAATAACATCCCAATAACAAGAAAGATGAGCTTTAGAAGGAATGACATAAAAGAGTGTACTTAAAAAAAGAGGGGAGTAAGATCCCTTAACTCGGGTCCGACTTGACTCGATCGTTCTTTAACGTCCTGAATAATAAACTTGAGTTAATTTATAATTGATTAAGAACCTTTTTAAAGTTAATTATTCCTTTTATATCACTTATTTCCATGTTATAAACATTATGTAACCATTTAAGTTAATAATGTTTGTTTTGTCGATATTTGGTTCTTAAGTCGAAAATAGACTTCTTACAATTACATGTTGTTCGTGTGGTCAAAGGTTCTTTATATCCAGAATGACATTCCTGATTTGGATACCATATATATCATATATATCCATCATATACATGTATTTATAATATTACATAATCATTTAGACGTAAGAAATGAAATGCACCGTTTATGGAGACGGTAAGCCGTACGTACGCATGAACGCTACTTTCATTTCTTTCTCATATTAATGGAATTAAAATTAAATGAGAGGTATGTATATTTTAATTCCAGAATTATATTCATCATTTAGATGTGTCATTAATTATATATATCCATTATATACATATACTTTTAATAGTACATTACATTTGGGGATAAGAAATGAAATGCACCGTTCATGGAGACGGTAAGCCGTACGTACGCATGAACGCTACTTTCATTTCTATCTCATAATTTAATGGAAATAAATAATAATGATATAGAGGTATATTATAATTCCAGTATAACATAATATATAATAACTTTAAATCCATCCTTTATACGTCCCACATATGGCATTAACGAATCACATTACTTTGAGGGGGCGGTAGTCTCCACTTCCTTAAATGAAGATATCGCGTATACCCATAATGGAAGCCATAAAGGTAAGCCACAAATGAAAAATACAGAAGCTTAAGTAAAACATAAACATATTATATATCACATATAAATATAGTGACATCTTAATGTCCACCTTTGAAGGTGTTATATGAGTGTTGAACAATCATTGTTTCGTGAGGCAGAAATTCACCATCCACGGAAACCGTATGTTCTTTAACCATTAGATGTAGGTGTGTGTAAGTGTAGCTAGAATCCTTATTATAAAAACATCCTAGTATATTGAAGATACTGTAGTTGTTACAAAACAAATGAATGAAAAGAGTTTAGGGGGTTGGAGAAGCAAAAAAAAAACAAATGAACAAGAGAGAATGAATAACCTTTAAAAGTGTAACTCCTTTTGATTTGATCCTAAAGGCTTCCTTTGAAAAGATTATTCCCAAATGGAATCCTCTAGGATGAGGAGAGGGATGTGGAGAGAGTAAATGGGCAGGGGATGGCCGAGCCAATGGCTTGAGTAGTGTGTGAAATGAGGTAGAGGTGGGGGCCTTTTATAAGAGGAGAGGAGGGGCACTTTTGGAAATCATGAAACTATTATTTTATTTTCAAAGGTTTTTCGAATTTCTAAGGTCCCACATTGATATATTTCGAAGATAAGATGATAAGGATTTGAAACATTCCAATATAATAGGTTTTGGACATGTGTAGGTTTTATATATTAAATTATCTTTCCATTTTATTTAAATCGTTAAATAATGAAGTCATCGCTGCATCATCATTATGTCATAAATAATTTAATTTATTTAAAGTCTAAAAATTATAAAAAAAATACTATGATGTAGAAAATAATTTTATATTTCTAATGAATATTTATAACCAAAAATATGATTAGTATAAACCCTTATAAATTTTTTTAGTAAAACAATTTATGTTAGTGTCATTTTCACCTTTATTTAAAAAAGGCATTATAGTCATTATCTCACCCAAGTGGCTCCATGGGGTCCCCTAAATCGACCCATGGGTTGTCTTGGTCGGCCATGACACAACCAATAGGGTTAGGACATGTTTCAAGCTCATCTCATTTTATTAAAGCATTATTTTTACCTTAAACTACACTAATTACCACTAATTGCGATTAAAAACTTAATAAGTTACTATTCACCAAAAAATTATTTTTATCCCATTGAACCACATTTTACATCTTAATGAAAACCATGTATATCGGATTTTTGAAAATCAAAACAAAATGATGGTAAAATTTCATTTAAATGGAAAATCAGTTTTTATAAGTACCACTTAGTGGTTTCACTATTCATCAAAAATTGAAGTTTTTCAGAAAATTACCAAAAATTCACCCTAAGCCATATTTGATATTAAAAATTCAAAAATGAATTCTATTTTACAAAATTCAAAACATATAAGTCACATTAATTAATTTAATAATTAATTCCCGCTGTTAGAGCAAATAGCGTGTTTTTATGAAACAATAAGTATCAAAAGATTGACACTAGTTTAAGTCCGATTTCAAAGTGAAATTAATTCCAACGACCACTATTGGATTTAATGGTAAAAATATTTTCTAATTTCACTTTAAAAACAATTAAAATGATAATCTAATCCTATAAATAAATTATATGAAAAGAGGTTTTGAAATAAAATACAACATTTTACACTATTCATTAAAAAAAGAACTTTATCGGAAAAATACCAAAAATTTACACAAAGTAAAATTTGATGTCCTGATTCTAAAGAAGAGTTTTATTTGGTCCAAGAGAATGTATAAGAGTGATAAAAACTATATTTAATGACAGTTCTCCATCAGAAGGCGATAAGTGAACCTTTAGTGAAAATTAGGGTATAAAAGCCTAAAATTGAATTCTTTCCATATTTTAAGCCTTTGGATAAATGTAAAAACATTTAAAAAACATATATAATCATATTTTAGTTATTTCTATCCATTCCCTCCAATACAACAGCTACATGTTAACAGCCATTTAAAATAATATTATTTTATCATTAGAGTGCAACGTAAGATTCCCAAGAAACTCGTTGTTGCGTATTGGGTACGCCATCGAGCATTGCATTCTCTTTAAAGTAATATTAATATTTGATTCACAAGTATGGATAAATATAAAGACGTCATATTTTTTATTTACCTGGGGTGTTACAGGTACTGATAAAATATTAATATTCAATTTATCAAATTTTTAAAGAAATAGAATTCTTGTATCACATTTATTAACATAAAATATTATTTTTTTAATTCATCACATTTTTACCGTATAATTGCTTCATGCTTTACTTCCATTCATTAATCATAAATTTAAAACATATCATGAATAATAAATAACATATAAATTTCAAGTAATGTTGTAAAAACCTTAAAAAATCATGCTTAAAATAGAATAAATAAAATTTAATATATTTTAGCATAATTTCATAATAAAAAGAATTTAATATAATTATAACATTCCATTTAATCAAATGAAGTCTTATTGACATTTTACGTTGATTGAACTTTATTTTTTAACTATAGCTTAAAATTAACACATGTTATGACATATGAAACTTTAGAATCTAGATCTTACTTATAGGACATTTCTTTTTTAAAATATTTTATTTTATCAGTAACAAATCATAAATGTAATTATTGGTTGAAAAGTATTTTTGGAAAAGTATTTTTTGTTAATTAAAACACATTAAACATTAATTATAAATTAGAATAAATAATTTTACATAAATAAAATTAATCATCATATTATATCATGAATTGATAATAAATTAATTTCAATAGAACATAAACAAATTATTTAGAATGTATCAATAATTATCAAGAAAATATTTTAATAAATAATAAACTATAAATATATTTGTTTCCCTAATAAAGAAACTAAAAAAAATTAAAATTTTAACTTAAATATAAACCTATGATAATGATAAATGAACCTTTCTTAAAATTTTACCATAAAATTAGTTCATTTTTACGTAGACATGCTCAATTGGACATCAAATTCTATGCGTTGAATCATATAGGTCCACCTAATATACGGTTCCTAGCTAGTAAGGCACCACGATAAAAAGTAGGAAGTAATAAAATATAATAGTCAGATAAACCTATATATAAAATATAGACAAGAAACTAATCATCATATATGATTATAAAGAAATTTCAATATCCATATACAGTTGTAACACATCATATAGACAAATGGTAATACAACACATACATATGTCACTTGTTGTCCCGATCCCATCTAAAATGTAAGAAAAAGATAAAAAATACCCACCTTGGATGTAATGATACATGAACAAACCCTCTCCACTAATCATTTCCCAATGATGATATCTAATAATCACCCTCTCCATCTCCATCTCTACTTCCTGCTATCGGAACCTATAAGTCAATTATATTGAAAATTAAACAATGTTGTGTATTTATATTTAAACATAAAATAAATAAATCTTTGTGAACTAAATGATTTTGAAGTTGTGTGATTTAAATTATCACCACCAGTCATCACTTAAAAAATACCTATTTTCTTCCCAAATACCTTAGATGGTAATGGTCTGAACCCCACCATGCGCACTCGACTATCATGATCCTTCTTAAGAACTTTAACAACTATGTCATCCTTGGAGACTAAGTAGGACTGTGTGGGATTTAAATTCCATAGTTCTTTAATTTTTACATATTAATCAAATATTAGTCATATTATAAGAAATATATATTAATATAGTGACAACTAATCACATGTTATTATAATGAAAAATGAATTCATACCCCAACTTATTTGGAAAACTCATTAACAAAACTCCCATCATATTTTTTATGAACATTAAACCGCACTACTGTTCAGGATTTTTTGTGGCCTAAACTCTATGACTGCATTAAACAATGATAAATCAATAATATAACATATTAAATAGATAACATTGTGAAATAAATATTAAAAGTAATGAAAAAATAATCAGATTCCATCATCTTCTAGAAGAACTCTTTAAACCTGCAGTGTGAGTATAAAACATCCGCCTTGGAATTCTTATCATTAAATAAAATAAAATTATGATCAAATTTTATATTTCGGAAAATTCATGCAAAAAAATAGAAATGATAACATATGAACAATACTAACAAACAAAATATACATAATAATGATGGTAAATGACTGAAAAATGCCATAAGTGGTTGATAAATTAATGGATAACTGTACATTCAATCATTTTATTCTTTAATCATGTCAATTTCCTACTCCATAATTATTTCATCTACTTAATCCACTATTGAAATTATAATATTTTCAATATGATGATGGAAAAATAAGTCTGCTTATTTTTCTTGATGGGATTCAGTATCAGAGGTCAAATATTCTACATCATCACCCATATCATAAAATTATCTTTGTTTTACAAGAGCAACTACACTCCACCCTTTATACACAACATCTTTCACAAAATATAGAATTTTTGCACGCAATGATAAGATATATGAATCATGTAGTTCATGGTTATAAACATCTATAAAGCGAGATATGTTCACAGAAGTAAAAACTTTGTAAGTATTCTAATTAGATAAATTCCTAAGTCTAGGGAAGTCACTAATGGTCCACTTTAGGGCAACTTGTGTTTTGAACATTGTTTTAGAAGATGCATCATATTTCTCAACATTTTTACCCCAAAACTCATGTAATTCTTCAATTAAAGGATACATGTATACATCAATATAATTTCCATGAATTTTTTTTCTAGGAATAATAATCGAAATGATAAAAGACATTTTTTGCATACACATCGATGGAGGATGATTTTAAGGGATCAAAACAACCAGCCAAATGCAATTACTGGTACTCAAAGTCTCAAATGGGTTGAATCCATCGAAAAACATTCCCAATAATACATTACTAGGATGAGATGGGAAATAGTGGTGTAATAAATCAAATTTATTCCATGATTTTGAATCTCTTGGATGTAATATCAAACCATCATTTTTATTATCTATAGAATTCAGCTTCATGTGTTCGGTGTTTTTTGTTTACAAGAATGATTTTTTCAATTTAGGATTTAAAGGAATGTAATGAAAAACCATTGTAAGTGTTTCCCATTTATTCTTCTTCATGGTAGTTTGCTGATTCAGATTTCCAACATCACCAATTGACATCTATATTGGGGAATAGAATTTTTTTTCAATCATGTTTTCTTATATCTTATCCCCAATAAAGCATACTATCATTGGGACACACATGTATTTTATTATAATTTAGACCAAGCTTTATAAAAAAAATTCATATCATAAAAAGACTCAAGGATATTTTCTCTAGGAAATTCATCACACAACAATTCCAATATCATGTACATCTCCTTATATTTAATTCCATATAGGCATTTGAAATGGTACAACTTCTATAGAAAAAAATGTTTTGAAATTTTCAAACATCTACTATAAAACTCTTCATTTACATTATCAATAATACTATAAAATGAATTTGGATGCTCAATAAAGGTTTCTCAAAAATTAATCTCCACGGAATCAAGAGGAGGATTCAATGACATGTTACAATCTTGATCTGGTTGTCCTACAGTCTCACAAACATCACTTGTCACATTTCTATTTGTAGCACCCTCAACTGGTTGTTTAAATATATTTTATTGTTGGTTTTGGTGTATTTCAACACCAAATTAATCTTTTATAAGGATTTTCATTTCATTTTCCATTGTCGATGATGTTGGGAGCACAATATAGAAATTAAAATCAGTTCTCAAACTTTCTATAACGTTCGATTCACGGTGCCAGATCCAACACAAATAATGAGTAGGAAATTTCTTCAATATCAATTGTTCATAAACATCATCTCTCTTCAAACATATTATAAATTTACATTTTGTACATGTACATCTTATCCTCCCATTAAAAAATTAATTAGAAATTGAAAAATCTAAAAACTCGTCCAAACCCTTAGCATAACGACGTCAATTCCTCAGTAATTTGATCCAGATTTTATCCATATATATTATTGTATGCCTAAAAATTATGAAAACAATTAAAACACAAAACTATTACTAAATAGGAAAATAAATTCATATATACTAGTTGAAAAAATATTAATATGTTTAAAAACCATAGATTTCCTTTTAAATGTATATATAACCACCAGTGAAATAATAATTACAGAAACATATGAAAAAATAATAAAACAATTTAGACTATTAAAATATGTTGATGAAGAAAAAAATGTAGATTAGTGAAATTCTACCCATATATAATTGATACAGAATAAGGAAATATATGGAAACTAGAAATGCCCCCAACAAATCAGTATAATGAATCCATGAAGTTTTAAATGTCTTTCTAAATCATTATCCACTTCTTTCATTTTCTTCTCTTTATACTCCAAAAAAATGGATAACATTCTTTATAAATACAGTGAATCATCTACAAATGGATTTTTTCTAATTATTCATCATATATTTAAATCCCAAAAGCTATAAATTAAAATAAAAACATATAAATATTTAAATTATCATGCGCAAATTCAAAAATAATAATTATATTTAATTCCTGGTATCATATTCTATTGATAGAGGATTTCTACCTTTAAAAAAGTTGAGACACACTCCTACTTAAATAGAATAAAGAAATTTTATGCCTATATATCCCACGTGGGGGTAAAATTTTTTTTCACAGGCTGCATAAGGGTACCTAATACTTTTTATAATTTTCATAAAGGTAACCATTAAAATATATAGCTCACATAAAGATATGATGAATTTTACACATGATGTATATAGGTAAATTATAATTCCATGTAAAGGTAAGAAAAAATTATAAGCATTGCATAAGGGAAAATATTAGAGTTGTGTAATGGTAAGATTTTACTTAAACTAGTCATGTAATGTTCACTAGAGAAGTTTTATAGATGCACTCAGAAGTTACATTAGGGTAATAAGCATTTTGTAAAGCACGCATAAAGGAAAAAACTAAATTTCATTCACTATTTAAAGGTATCTAGTTCTCTAAAAAATGGTAACTTACATTTTTGTCATGTATCTTTGTGCTAGATTACCACTTGCATAGTGGTAAGTAACATTTGTGTAATGGTATGAAACACCGGTGTAATGGTAAGAATCACTTGAATATAGGTAAGAAAATCTTGTGAAAATATAAGTATAGATTACGTAAGGCTAAATCCAAGAAGATAAATCACACATAAGGGTATGAAGGTATATATGTAATGATTAAACATATACTATAAATTCCATGTAAGGGTAAGAAAATTGGTTAAATAAGGAATATAATAATATAATATTAACAAGAATGATTCCATAATTAATAAATCAATGCAAATGATATAATAAGCAATAATTAAACTCCCCCTAAATCACTAAGTAAATATATAATACAATAAAATCAAAAAATATTCCATAATTAAGAAATTAGGGGAAATGATATAATATATCACTAGATAAAACACTCTTAAATCACTAAGTCACCATATAATTGACTGTGTCCTAGGATCTACCCTGGGAATACTAATGTGACAAAAAGATAATAAAATATGGGAATAACCACCTGAACTATATATCTACTGGCTTATGCTATATATATAACTGAAATCCATATTTCCCACACAATCCTCATGATGAAAACCCCCCACCTATACATTTTTCCTATAATGGATGGTTTGAAACTTGCAACCTGCGAACCAACTTGAGAAATAAGTTATGTCATCCAATTAGTACCTGGCTTCCCATGACCAATACTGTAACTATGTAATAGTGAAAATGAGATAAGTTTAACACATGGTGAATAACCATAACTACACTCATCCCTAACACCTGTGATGTAGTACCCCATACACTCAAAAAGTAAGTATCACAATCTCATGCATGGGGAGAAACATGCATCACATATGTATCACAAATCCACATAAGTGGTAAATGAGAAACGGGGAATCAAGGGTTTTATTCCACATACACCATTTAAAACCAATGTTCTAAACAATACTTTGACACAAAAACATGGCTTGTAATGAAAAAAAATCATTTTTCATAATATAATTACTAAAAACAATATAGAAAATGATTGAAAACACCAAAGCATTTAAACAATTTCAATGTCATCGTTACACAAGTGTTCTCTTATTTGAAAATAAAGTCATGGACAATGACATTCATTTACCTCAATAATCAAATGAACACAACTTGAAACATTTTAATAGGTCCACAAAACTCATCCATTTTTTTAAAATGTTTCTAAGCTACACTCCCACAAGGTTCTTTCTCTTTGAAATTCAATACAAGGAAAAAGAGACACCCACATTTACAAAACCATTTAAAAAAAGCCAACAATAAATTTTATAACTTTTCAACCATTTACACATTTAAAATACCAATTTATAAATACATTAAATCAACAATTTCTTAAAACATTTTGAGGTAAAAACCTCAATTCCATATCAAATTCTATTCAAAACCTTATTTTCACTTATTAAAAATCATAATCAGTTCAAAAATAATTTCAAAAAATTATATCGATTACAAAAGGAAACAAGAGATTTTACAAAAACATTAGCATAATAAAACATCCCATTTAAACAATTGAAATCATCATATTCATGTGAAAACCATTTATACCACCCTCAAAACACAATGAAATATTTTAAAAAAACCATTGGTATATCAAAAATATTCAAAATTTTATAAAAATAAAATTTAGGAAGTAAAAGCATGCTTATAATTCTAAAATGAAATATTTTCATAGTAACATCTACCTCTAAGAAGTAGAAACTAATATAAAACCCCATGAAAATCATCTCCTTCATAAATGAACAAAGACATGGTCAAGATTGGTTGTGGGGATTTGAGGTGTTGGGTTGGGATTTTTGTAGTAAGGGGGTTTGGGGTGAACTTTTGGAGAGCTCGGTAGGGTCGGACTGGCGCTGAGGGGTGGCGAGTGTCAGGATCGGCAGCGAGGTACGAGATCAGCGGTGATGGATGGTATTGGTGGTGACAAGGGTTCATAGGGCTTTGGAGGTCATGGGTGAAGTGTTAAGGGCACAGGGGATACATGTTGAGTTAGTCAAAAAATAAAATGATTTATCAGTGGTTTTTTAATAAACCCCTACTAAATTATCTAAAAAAAATTAGCATTGGTTTCATAAAACACCTCTAAAAACCCACTTCTAATGTGAGATTTTAGTTTAGTGTCTTAAATATTGTTTTTTTCTTTAATATATCATATTAAGATATCCCTCAAACTAATTTTCATTAAAAATTAAAATATATCATCACATTAAAATTTCACAACATCTCTCTTTGGAATATTATAATTTTCTGTTAGCATCAAGATGTTATGAACTATTCTTTTAATGAAATGGGGTTTCTTATGTTGATTCCAATATTCCTTGTCTACGAAATCAAAAATAAGTGGAAAATGTTGATATATATTTTCCAATGTTACGACTGGTATAGATTCCTATGTGAAAAAATTATCATTCAAATATAAAATGATTTGTGAAAGGAAATAGAACATATAATTTTCAAAAGAAAACATCAAAAAATATAGTTTCAAGATCTAATTTAATGTTTTATGAAAAAACACAATAAAGAGCCTATCTTAGTTACCTTGTCTATTAAAAAAGTATATATTTTCTCCTATACAATGTGTTGTCCTAGTAATGAATAGTATAATAGCTTCAAGAGGGTGTGGATTTGAGATAAAATAACACCACTAGATTATTCAACCACTCAATATTGAATATTTTTCATAAGATAAGTTATTTGAATAAAAAATTACAATAAAGTAATATAAATTTAGTGAAAAATAGTAAATTTATTGTTAAACCACTGTGTGAAGAGAAAAAAATCAATAAACCAATCAAAACAATGAACAATTCTAAAGAAAAATAATCAGAGTTCCATATGGTAATATGAAAAATCTTGTAATGAATATCATTAAAAATTTGTTCATATTAGGGTACCACTTATCATTTATCCTAAAGTGGTAGGAGGTTTGGTTACCAAAACAATGGTGTACAAGTTCCTCGCCAAATAATTAATCGATATCTTTGATTATAAGAAACAATTTCCACACAATGAACTTCTTCAAAATATATCAAAAGTAGGAAGCTCTATCTCCCAAATCCACTTCGGCTAGTATCGCTAAAAATAAATCCATCACTCATAATTTGAAGAACCTCAATGTTCGTAAGTAAATGGTTTCATATCCCCAAATTCTTTTCAATAAAGAATATTTAAAACAACAGGTTCATATCCAATGATCTCAACAATCCTTATGATCAACAATAACGATTATAACATGAGAGACTATAGTATTTTACAATAATCCACAAAAAATAGAATACTCATAGAAATCACATTAAGAAAAATAATAAATCAGAATCTCTCAAGGAGATGAAATTACTAAAATTAATTAAATTTAAGGATTCTTGAATCCTTAATTCCCCAAAGCAGAATTCCATTTATATATGTTGTTGTAACGAGTAACCAATGGTAATTTATATGATCATCAGCTTCATTTGAAAAAACAATTTTAAAAAAAACCTTCCACTGAACTATTTAGCGTGACTTCATAATTCTTTGAAAAATAATGGATTATATTTAGTGAACTAGAACATATAACCAGTAGTTATGTTCTACATAATTATAATATAAAAACAAAAAAAATCAATTTAAATAGAATTTCGAATATTGGGTTTTTTTTCAAAAAATATATGAATGCTTTATTTTTTCTCAAAAATGGGTTCACTAATTTGATTCCATTATGGTGAAGTGGGGGTTCCGAATGAATAGGTTCTTCAACCCTTCTAGAAGATTCTTTTTTATTTAGAATGGTGTTTATCCTAATGAATTATTGTAAGTAACAATCATTGGTAATTAGTGATACCACATCCAATTAAGTGTATGGGGTTGAGGATACAAGGTGATACACCATGGTGGATTGTGTTGAGAACCTATGTGGGAGTGGTAAATACTCATCAATAGAAAATAAAACCCCTTAAAATAGTCAAGAATAACTCTTTTGTCTAGATTAAACACCAAGTAAGGATAACCTGATGCAGTCCATAAATTATGTGAGTTCTAATCCTAATATCCTACTCTATTATTTATTACTATAAAATCATATTCATTTATCACTATGTGATTGGTTGTTCTATTTGGGGTTTTCATATAGATGATTTCATATTAAATGATAATTTATACTCAAATTGGTGAAACAACTAAGCAACGATTCAAGTGTTCATATTTCTCAATCATGAATAAAATTATTAAAAATATTGGTAATGTTTAGATCATGAGAATAATGTGTATGATTTTTTTAATAGATGGATTGGTTGAATCATTTTTTCAATAAAATTAATAAATATTACATATAAGTTTCTTTGTGGCCTTGGTTGGGATTATACACATGTTTAACACGGAGTGGGATACTCACATGGGTGAAAATATTCTATTAAATGAAGATTCTTGATACCTATCATGATATTTTGAAGGATTAGTTCTTGTTTGTATTGAAGGGAAGAATCTACCTCTACATCATTTGTAGGAAAATCAATATTTTGATGTTTTACAACAATATTCCCTAGGATTTTTATCTAGGATAGATATTTAATTTTTCAATGTCATTGTTTTTGGGCTGAATCATAATTTTTATCACCTAATCATTTAAAACAAATACTTGTGGTACATGAAGTCTAAATAAGATTAAATTGTCAAGAAGTGGTTCATTCAATCCATATTTCCTCTATCAAGAGCACCAGCTTTATTCTCCTCTAAAGTAAATGGAATTATAATGTTATGTAATACATATCAAAATTTGAACAATCTAATAGTAATTAAAAAATATATAATAACTCCAATTTATGATCTTCTTGATTAGTTAAAGGGTTATTATTGGATTTATAATACAATTCTTTATGCTTTTAATCATCCTTAAAGGGAAAAATATATGATTTTAAAAAAAAATTATATTATAGATATTTCCCTTATTTGTTTTTTTATTCATTTAAATGATTCCAATTCATATAGGTACATTATATCTTTGATCAAAAATCATTTCAACATATATTTATAATTATTTATGTTTAATTTGTGTATGATATCGTTATGTATTCATGATCAAGGGAATATATCAGAAGTAGACTGTAATTTTGTTAGACTATAAGTGAGATTAATATATACACTATATTATTTAATTTCCATTTCATGATTAATTATGAATAATTATAATGTCACATTGTTTCAAAAAATGGAGTCTTTTTTTGAAGTATTTAGTGTTCCTTGCATTCAAAAATTAAATTTTCCTAAACCCTAAAACGTTGGAGTGGAAGCTAAACATAGATCATTCTCCCAGGAATGGTGACAACAAATAAATTTTATCACACATAAATTAATCTATAAAATTTTGATTTATTATACTAAAATAATGAAGACTAAAATAGGTGAAACAAGGATTGCATAGTGGAAATTCCAATGACATGAAATAGATGAAACACATCATGGACATACTATGGATAATTCTCCCATTATATCTCTCTCATATACTCTAAAAGATAAATGAAACCCCCTGCACGATCCTAATAAATAACATAAGACCATGATTCAATAATTATCTATTAAGTATGTTTAGTTTGGCATTGTAAACAATCACCAATACCAAGCTTCATTCACCAATTAACACAAATTAAGTAACTTTATTCACTATGTAATCATCCCTAATTCCCCTCCATTACATTAAAAATGAACATATATTGAGGTGGGATTATACGAATATTAAACATAGATAAGAAACAAAGAATAAATGGATATTCATAGAGAAAATAATATATTACCCATATATAGAAACTAACGTCTCATGAAAAAAACATATGAGGAAAAAAATAAAATCAATTAAATTCAAGAGTTGGTACTGGGGGTTTCTTTATAGACAAGATATAGTATCCTATAATTTCATTACTAGATCTTTAGTAAATAACCTAATATAAAATAAATCCATATATCCTAATTTGATGTTAATTTGATCCCATTCTACTATAATATTCTTAATCCTTTATTTGTTTTATTGAAGATTCCAAAATTTCATGATCTTTCTTCTTATGGGATTTGATTTAGTTCAGATCACCAGGTTTGATGAGATTCCCTCATAGAGAATCTTCTTCTCTTACTTCTCTAATAACATTCACAATATGTGGTTCTACTATTGAATTGATACACAAAATGTGGAAATGTATAATAATCCACAAAAGATTTGGAAATTTATTCTTAATGTGTATATTTTTTTAATAAGAAGGATTCATTCACAATCCCCATACGAAAGTATATGGTATATACGAGCTTGTTTTTCTCTAGATTGAAGAGGTACAAGATAATATAACCCCAACCTAGTATTATTTAACATTGGAAAAGTACATAAGTCATATTATATATGCTTTTAAAATGGATGAAAAAACTATACTTTCAGTTCAAAAGTCCAACAAAATCAATAATATCTTACAAAACTGGATAAAGTTATATGATGAACTCATAAAATTTCATTCATGAAATCATTGCTAGGGAAAATTCTTATGATATGTCTTATCAGTAAAAATTATTGAGGAATTACATCAAGAAAATATATTGTGTTGGCCATCAAACTCACAATTGTAACATTGGTGAACATCGAGACCCTCTCTACTTCAAACCTCGATAGGAAAGAAACCATTGACCACATTTTTTTTCTATTTCTACTTGAATTTCATCATATTTATAAAGTATTATTCATTCATATTTGTACAAATCCTTGTTTCATTGATCTAAAGGCCTAAACCATTATTAGGTTATACACAGATTAAGTGTAGAATAATCATAAGTAATTTATAAACATCTATAATGTTCTTTCCTCCAATAGAGAAATATGTTGATCCTATGTAAAGTAATTCAAGGATACCTTTTGTGAGGTAAGGATTGAGAGGGGTCAAGTTAGCATAGATTTAGGTTTTTATTGGCATTATAGTTGATCTTTTATTCAAAATGGATGACCATTACACATCAAATTCTCAATTGGTACAACCATTATGTTGCTATAGTGTATGTGTAAAAATCTGTAACCCAATCCCTTGTTACCATTACATAACATCTACAGTGTATTCCTTACCTTTTCATAGTGGTAGTTCTCATTGGTCTTCTAATAAAAAATGTATATTTTACCTTGATATAACCATAATTTTACCGCAAAATTAGTATTCAGTGGAATTTATACCCTAAAGTTACATATTTTGAATCACTATTTCCCACACATAGTGCTTGAGTTTCACTATAATAACCTTATACATGTTTTATGCCTACCCTTATTCAACACCTAATTCACTTGGTTACCTTTAAAAAGTAGGTTTTGGATGTAAGGATACCATTATGTAGAGGTGTGTGGGGAGTGATACCTTTTCACAACCAACATTTTCCCCCAATAGCCTCCCTTCAAAATCACATAACATTTTTTTAATTAATAATGGTAACTAAAAAAACCTTAAAATTATCAATTTTATGTGAAATTATTTTCTTGAATACATTAAATTGAATTTAAATATTTAAAATAAGAGTTTAAATCCATTAAACTATGAAATATTAGAACAATTAAAATGTATTATTTATTTAGCAGATCTAAAAATATATAAATCCAATAAAATCATGATCTAGTCCAATTTAACCTTAATATCATTATTAAATCAATAATATATATATATATATATATATATAAAATATTATATAGTATTATTTATATTTTTAACACTAAAAATTACTAATAAATGAAATTGATAAAATTTTGTTACATCGCTCCCCTTTTTTTAACAATAAACTTTTCCTCCTGCTCCAAGTAATCTCAATTCTTCCAAATCATGGTCTTGGTTCAATAAATTCTAATGAAATGGAAATTTATGGAATTAAAATTTAAACATGTGGCATATTCATTTATCCTTCTCTCCAGTACTCCTTAGACAAATACTCTAATACCCACATTCATGATACTTTATAGATAAATTTTAAATATATCATCTGCCTCTACTTTATCTATGGTTAAATTTCTAAAAACAATTATCCCATTCATCAACTACCATTTATTGAAAATTTATAATCCTTATACATTTGAAACACTTATTAGATAAGTGAATATCATCCTATAATTGATCCAACATAAGATAAAATGAGTCCCCCTAGAGTAATTGTAATGGTCTGTGCATAAAATAAATACATGGCAATCCAAATCATAGGTTTCTCTAACTCATATTAGATGGAAGAAAAAAACATATTCATGTTCTTATGCCGACATGGGATGAATTATCTACCGGTTCACATGATCTTATTTTACTTCAGCCCATAGAAATATTGATATTTATTTTTTACAGGCTCCCTAAGGTGATCATTTTCAACGTTGTATAGTTAATTAGGATGTAGTCTAATTGTTTTTGTATGCCTCAAATATAATTCCATGAATGTTTTATACATAATCATGTTTTTTCCTAGTTCCAAAAGTATATTTTCTATGATTACAATGTGATTTGTTTTATAGTGAGGGAAATGGAATAAATTTTTTTATTTAACGTTCAAATTCCAAAAAACACACGAAAGCATTATAAAATATGAAATTATATACACAACCGATACTAACATTCCAAATACCCAAAACATATCAATGACACTATCATTAATGATTTAAATGAAATTAAAAAACAAATGAAAAACCTTAAAAAATACAAAAGTGTCAAAAAAATTGAAATGAAAAGAACAACATAGATTATCTGATACGAAACTTATTTATTTTTCCAATAAAATTCAATTTATAACACAATTTTTATCCAAAAATAAATTATATAAATAAAAAACATGATAATGTAGTAAAAAAATAATATAATGGGAAATATAATGTGAATGGTGGGAAGAATATTGTGTTATTACCTCCCAGACGTGTTGTATTTAGGCCTTCCACAAATGGATGAACTTTTGGTCATCCTAAATATTCTAAAGTACTTGGTTTGCGTGATGAAAACCACCACATTCTCTTCCTTCGAAGACTGCACAAATTCACTTACTTTTTTGAGGTCCCCTTTGGATGTATGCATAATTACCGACTTATCAGAGTGGTATATCTTATAGAGTGGGGTGAAATGATGATTTATGGTTCATCCACACCCACAACACTATTGAATTACTCGTTCATTCATTTATTGTATTTTATTTATTAACAATTTTCATCTAGTTGAAAATTAGAAATTAATTTAAATATACTATACTATATATATGTTAATGTAAGATTAAAATTATCCCCATAATAAATGAAATGATTTAATTATTTATCATCATTAGATGTTACTAGGAATATCTCTGCTTTTTTTCTTTCCTCCATAATGTATTCATGGGGTTTTTGTGTGGTCACTTCATAGTGTAGCTCCCATGTTTTTTCCTAATGCATCATGACCAAGTTAGTCTCTTATCCATAAAATTACTCAAGGGGAGAATTAAATAGATTATTAATGAACTACACATTAATCCCTTCTTCATATAGTAACACACATCGATAAACCATTAAGTTATTATAATTTTCACTAGAAACTGGTATATTTTCCTTGAATCTAGATCCCTTTAACCCCATGGATACCACATAAAATTTTATCTGGACCCATAAAAAAATATCCTATTCCATGAAAATGTGGAGGTTTAATTAGTTTGAAATTGATTCTTATTAAAATATAAATAAAATGAGTTCAATGTTTATGTATCTATATTATTTGTTTCATCCTCTAGCTATTTATCATTAAATATGTACCATGGGAATTCATTTAAAATTATTATAGGACGGGGTACATAAATTGATTCCTCAAAAGACCACTTATGATTGACTTCATTGTTTTAAAAAATTGGAATTAATCAAGACGAATCTAAAAAATTAAAAATAAATATATTAATGGAATCTTCATTTAATAAAATATTATAATAATATGGTTCTAGTTTATTTGTATTCCACTATATTATCTCATGAGTTATTATATTTTCTATGTGAAATGACTCTTTAATTTATTCAATAATGGATGGGGGTAGTTGTTGTTCTCCAAATTTTCATCTAAGTTGTTTCTTTTTTTTGATATTTATCTTAATCATCGAAATATTTTAGGCATATTTATGATTTTTCATTTTTAATATAATAGAGATTAGACTATATTGGAGTTTTTTAATAGTAATGAAATAAAATTTCATAGTGAACGAGTATCCATAAATGATATAAGATTTTATGTCTTTTCCAAAATGAAACCACTATTAGAAATAATTTTTTAGAGTAAAAAAGTGGTGGGTTATTTTATTTAAGAAACTATTCAAGCTTCACTTTTGAGTTGATCTGTAGTTAGAGTTTTGGATCATTCTATTATACTAACATATGGTCAATTTCATGTTCTAATATATGTTTAAAATTAAATTTATCTTAGTTGGGTAATTTTTTAGTTTATCCATAGTTATGGGGTTTTTAACATTTTATTTTATAACCTATGAATGAAAATATTATTGAGAAAACATGTTTTTATATAAGATATTAAATAGGGATTTAATCACATTGTCTTATTATAACTAGGAATAATAATAATAATACTCTATTATATTAATGGACTAATATTTTTTCTAAAATCAATAATATAATGAAAACAATTAAATAAAAAAAAGATAAAAGTAATTCATATGTTATAAAAAATGGTATACCAATATTTTATGGAATTCATGAAAGTAATGAAAGTAATGTGATGGATTTCACAAGCCCTGATATCAGAAATTGAATTCTTAGATACCCTGAACCAAAAGTAGGGTGGGTAACTTGTGGTTATTTTTCAAGGAATGGGAATAATAACTCATCATTATCACACCTAAACTTATATATTACAATTTAATTTTAATGTAATAATTTAGTGAATATAGAAATATATGAAATAGTTCCTAAATAGTTGAAATTATTAAGGAATTAAAATTATGAAAACATGAATGGATGGAAATTATATTAATCTCTCATCCACCCTCTAATTGATTATAATAATAAAATTCACTACCCTTTCCAAGCCCAATTAATTAATCAAGTCCTCGAGGAAATCACTCTAAACATATTTTTGTTTAGCTTGGAAATGTATGAATTAATCATTATCACATTTATTTCACCTACCCACAAAAATTAAAAACCTTCAATCACTCCTGAAGAAAACCTCAATATCTTTCATTGAATAGGGAATGAATTAATATTTAGTTTGAATTATATACAATATACATTAAGAGAAGAAACCAATATTAAATTCACATTCACAATGATAATCATAGTCTAATCATATTAAATCACTTAGACCTCATGAAAATCATATAAGAGAAATACAAAAAATTCCTTGAAATTAAGATGTTTTATTGGGATTTTCTTCTTGACCATGCCACAATAGTCTATATAACCATCATTAGATCTTCATAAAATAATCTATGAAAAAACAAGTTTGAGCTACCCATCTTCAATGCGATAGAAGTTCCTTACTGATATGATATTTATCTTTCATTAAAGGATCACTACAATATCTAAATAACATGATCGTTACATGTGTAGGTTTTTATTCATTGAACACCAATAGATTCTAGGAGGTTCCACCATCGAGAATCTTAATTTCCTAATTATCTGAAAGATCAAAAGACCCTTGGTCCCCTTCCTGAATTTATGTACCCCAAGGGGAAATATCCAATAATCCTTACCAAATTTTTGTATGCAGAATGAATGATGATATTCTTTTATTCAATGATTTCATAAAAGAAATCTACATGGAATAAGATGGAATTTCCATCCTTAAAGTGGTTCAGGATTTTAAGGAACTAGGTTCTCTCCCCTTAACCAATAATTTTCCACGATTGAAAATATTTTATGTCATGTGATAGAAGTTTTTAAATGTACAAAAATTTCATACACATAGTTTGGAAGTCATATAACATCACTTAATTCTTTTAGTCCAAGTTGAGGTCGTTCGATTGAGTCATATAATAGAATTAATATGATAATCACTATAGAAATGTTTTATGATTGACATTCTATATTTGATCATATTGATGAATTCTATTGAGAAGGTGGAATGTTTATTCCTTCATACTCATTGTTTTAACAAAAAAATACGGGAAGGTACCATCGATTTGGATTATACATAAATAATAAAACTAAAAAATATTCTCTATTCTAACATAGCCTTTATCATCTCTAGTTATAATTCTTCATTCCCTCTTATTTGATGCACAATTTCTTCAATATAACAACCATGGACTTTCTACAGTCAAACTCAAATGAAGGGTACCATCACCATAAGTTATTCATCAATGTCACAAAAATCTTCATATCTATTAGTTCTCTACATTTATCATCTGTGGATGAATATGGGGATGGATTCATGGAAGGAAATCACAAAAAAATAGATATTGGTATACATGGACTTAGGGGACTATGATTGTTGGAGTTAAGATTAGATCCCAAATGGTTGATCTTTACATACAATAATCTCAATGGAAATGAAAATTACAGAACATCAAGGTCTACGAGATGACCCTTAGACAACTCTCATGTAACCATTATTTATCCCATATAAAGAATTATTTATATTTATGTAGTATCATTAAATGACGTTCAAATTTTTTAAAACAAATTTGTGCCCCTAAAATATCCTTTATTTAATTTTTTTTTATCAATTGAATGGGTACCTTTAAATGGAATTCATTATAGATCAATTATCATTTTATTGTATTTTAAATGTTTCATATTTCCATTATACAATTTATATTAATACCCTTACATAGTTTTGAGGATTGATTTTACTTTTAAAAAAATTAGTTGTAGCAGCACGGAAACTATTTGACCAAGTCATTTTAGGAGTTCTATTTTTTACAAAATATTAAATTTACTATCACAAAATACCCCTTTAACATTAGTCATCATATATTTATTGCATAAGGGTAACTCAAAACAATAATAAACATTAAAATTATCAATTCTTAAAGAATTCTTTTTTAGAATAGATCAAAATGAATTAAAATAATGAAAATAATTATTAAAAGACTATAAATATGAAAATATATAACCGTATAAATTTATTGAATTTTCATTAAATCTGAAAATATAAAACCACTAAAGTCATGAATTAGTCATTTTTCACATTACACTCCATATTTAATCCCAAAAATATAAAAATATATATTTTCAATATTTGCGAATATTTTTATATTATTTATACTAAAAATTACCTAAATATGATAAAATTAGGTTCTATAAAGTCTTTATGGACCCTAAGAAGGTTGTAGTGGCAATTAATTGGGAATGAATGAAGAACAAGTTTGAGATTGGTATTTTTTAGGGGTTGTCTAGGTATTATTATACATTTATTTAGAACATCATGAAATTTTATTATCCCATAATAGCATTGAATTAGAATGTATTCTTTTTTTAATTCAGGGGGAAATATTAGGCATCAATTAAAGATTTGAAAATGAGACTAACTTCCACAAGAGTACAAATTATACCTAAACCCTTAGGTGTTTCAAAAGATTATTATGCCACACAATGATTGGAATTAAGATGTCTTGATACAAGGAATTCATGTTATAGTGTATGGGTCTTTTTAGCTAATACATCATTAGAATAATAACTCTAGGAATTAATTATAAATTTTTATTCATATACAGAATATTTGGAGACATTAGCATTTTAGTGATATTTCATGGTGAATAAAAATCACCATAGAATGACATAAAACATCCCAGAGTAGAATAATTCCCAAAGGTGGATCATGTGGTTAGAATATTTTTGAAACGTTGATTTTGATCTCATATACACACTGAGAAAGTAAATGTGATAGAAGATTGATTGAAATGGAAAAATAAGTCTAAACTAGAGAATAAATCTAAAGTGTCGTGGCAGCTAATGGGAATTTTTTTTTGAATTTCATATAGAGTTGAAGATGATGATTAATGGTTTGTGTCTCTAATGTTTTTATGGAAGACAAATATTAGTAGAGCTAGTAAATTAATAGAATCTTTCTTATGAGTAAAATAAAATGAAATGGTATTTCATAAATAGTGGGGAGAAAATTAAGTGATGTTCAGTTACAAAAAATGTGGTTCATTATTTTAGAGGATGGTATGTTGATCATTTGGATCTGAATATTTATATTATAAAATATTTTCAGTATTCGACTTGTGAAATTTACCATGAAGCTAGTAAGATATTCCATGATATCAAACTCTATTTCTAATTATCGAGAATGAAGAATGGTTTTATTATATTAGACCCTAATTGTATGTTTTTTTAAAATGTGAAAGTGTAAAAAATGAATAATGATATTTTTGTATCATCTAACTGTACTGACATGAAAATTGGTTGAAATTATAATTATATTGATGAGTTTTTTTAAGGTCACCTATCTAACACCATGAAAATTCTAAAAGAGTGACTTTTATTCGATAGGGTGTATGACCTGAAAAGGAATATAATATCCCAAGACATTAAAATATATTTTCTATTTTCAAAATATATTATATATATTTCAATTTCAAGAACAGTAATTAAGTTTTACTTACATAAACGAATGACCATTTTTGATGACTTTCATTAAATGGAAGACCAAGTTTTACAGAACAAAAATTTATTAATAAAATAACATTATTTAATAAAATAAGATATAATGAAGACATTAATTTGAATGTTTTGAATATTATTAAATAAATTACGAAAATATATGGTATATAAAAATATAAAATGATTTAATATGATACCAATTAATTATAAATGAATATAAAAACTGATTCAATTTAAAGGAAAATTGTTTATGCTCACAATAGAGTTTTATCATAAATAATAAATTAATTACTATTATTTTATGATATTAAATAAATATATGTGTTATATATCCAAATTTTTTTTATTAGTCTGATCTATTTTATAGTCACAAGATAATAACATACCCAACATTACACATAAAGAATATATATTTTCATAAAGGCACTTTTAAGACCTTTTAATGGAGAAGCTACATTAAATCCAATTTTTAGAAAATATATAGATTTTATAGTTAAAATTATAATTAATTTTTGAATTATCAACATATAAATTATCACAGGGTAATTTATAGTTATTTTTATGTTAAATTTAATTTTTTGATGAATATTGAATATTTTGAATTTTAATTCAAAATTGATTTATCATTTAATTTATTTATACTACTAAATTATATTTTTAATTATTTAAAAAAATTAATTAGATCAATTTAACATATATAAATAAAATTTAGGAAATTTTAATTAACTTTTTTTTTAAAATAGGATGTAAAAACATTTCAAACTTTTGAATACTTTTATATTAACAACCCTTGTTGTCGTCACGTTTGTGGGATTAAATTTAAATTATTTTCTTCCACTAATGTGATTTGAATTTAAAAATTGGTTTCCATATTTTGAATCCAAATAATTTATAATGTATAATAATTTCTAAATTTTTATTACCAAAAAATATCAGTGGACGTAATTAAAATTAATTAAAATGATTAAGACAAAGATTAGATTAATAAGGGAATAAACAATAATTTTGGAAGCCAAAATAACCTATAAAATTATAAAAACTCTATTGAATGTCAATATTTATAAACTATAGTATATTATATTTAATTTGTTTAATTATTGGAGGGAAATGACATGGGAAAAAAATGGGTGGAATTCCCTTTTAATTTTTTTTTCAAGAATTCCACTCCTCCTCCACTATAAAAAGGAACTCACCCTACCACTAATTCAAACCTCTCAATACCATTTTATATACCTAAATATTCTAATATAATATTAAATATATATCTACCATAATCTTATAATCATCCATTTTGGAATAAATCTATCCATGGAACCTCTTTGGTGTAATCTGAAAGGAGTTTCTAGAAAAAGAGGTAACACTCTCCAATGATCCGTTTTTTATCATTTCATTACACACCATTTTATTTATTATTATTTATTTATTATTTAATAACCTATAAATACCCAATATAGTGATATTTTATTATTCTATTTTTTCTAAATACTGTTACATATTCCTCCATCTAATTGGTAAAAAACTTACCATTCGTGTGTTTTGCGGACTACCGCTCCACGAAACGATGGTTGTTTTTTAACCTTTACCACCTCTAATTCTGTTAATTATGGTGAAAAAAATTAGGTTATATATGATACTTATTATTTATTAATTATTATTTAATATTTATATAACACATAACTTTAAACTTACCATTTTGTGGGAATACAATAACATTATTTGTGGATGTGTGGACTACCACATTCTCAAAGCAATGTGATTCATTCACACAATAAATGGAATGAATAAATTATGGTTTAGAAAAAAATGTGGAATATAGAAAATAAATATGATACTAAAATCATAATATAAATATAAATCATTTAAATTTCATTATTTTAAATACAGAATTGAAATGAAAGTAGCGTTAATGCGTATATATGGACTACTATCTCCATGAACAATGTAATTCACTTCCTATCTACAAATATTTTGGATTTTTATAATTAAATATACACCAGATATATATGATAATTAAATCATGGTTTAAATTATTGATATTATTAAATAATTATAAAAATTTTAATGAAAAATAATAAGTACAAACATATTTGAAAAAATAGGCAATTAACAACCAGAATTTTGAAAATAATGAATGATTATTAATAAAAAGTTAAGAAGATATTATAAGAATATTATATATGATATTATTAATATGATTATGGTTCTGGTTTAATTTAGGGAAATTTTCAAAATCATTATATAGGAGGTTAATGGATTCTCACCCAAAATGAAACACAAGGTAAGGTATCTTCATCTTTATTTTTTTACATTTGGGAGATAAATTTCAAATTCACCACATACTTCAATTATGTGGTCTATCTAATTCACATTTTGATATATTATATCATGAGTAATGTTACCATGATTGTATTTTGAGTTAGAATTTTATTTTTTCTTATATGTTTATTTGAATTATATGTTAAAAATTGATAAAGAATTTTATAACTCGATTCATTTTCATTGGGTTATATTACATCATCATTATCGTTTATATTATAATATTATACGTGTGAGCACTTTTTCATATATATTAATTATTACAAATTTTATACTTTTATTTAAAATTTACATGAAAAATATATTTATTAATTTATTTTCACATAAATATTTTTATCTTTTGATGGGGTTACTTCATAAACTCATTTTATTCAGGATTTTTTATAATTGATATTAAATTAGGGAAATTAATGGACCATTGTTTAAAAATAAATTTCATTTTTTATCATATAGTTATTATTTACCCTTTTCATGTAATAGTACCATTTTTTTACTCAATAGTACTCATAATTCTTTCAAAATGGTTTTTATGAAAACCAAACATCATTTGGTAATTTAGTTGGAGAACCTATATTCTTTATAAATCCCTATTTTCTAAAAAAATGATAAATATGTGTGACATTAAAAAAATATGTATTAAATAAATTATTACTACTTTCCATTTGTAAATAATTTTAAAGGAATCCTCTTATCACTATCTGAACAAGGCACTTTTCTACCCTTTTACCTTACAAAAGGAATGTTCTTTTTACCTTCAATGACATGTTCGAATTTACCCATCATTATATCATTGAATTTACATTGAACCTTTATAATATTTTTTTTAAATTTAAAAATATTTTTTCCTCAATAATGTTTTTAAAATGTATTTTTACTGTATTTCCTTTCTTCAAAGACAAAAAATCTTTCTTTTACACCACGTATGATATGAGGTGTCTATACCATCCTTATCCTTATTTTTGATGGTTTATGATTTCTTTAACAAAGGATAGTATTTACATTAACTATATTGATTCTTTTTAGTCCCCTTGAAATACCTAATTTCCTATGATCATGAATATTGAATTTCCCCTAATTATTCATATCATTTATTATGGATATATTTTTTGGATAAACCATACATAATTTTTACATACATTTGTACTGTGAAATTTATTTGATTAATTGTAGGAATATTTATAAATCTTTATCTTGTACTCAATAAGGATATTTGATAAGGCACATTGTTTATTTAAATCAATTATTATATACATGAGTAACTCATTGGATGTTCTCTATACAGTTTGGAGACCAGTTATTGCTTGCCCTATGGGATGGGGACAATTTAAATCCATCTCTATGATTCATTAGTAGTCTCGTTAGATGAATCCAGTTGGCGAAAAACCCTTTGAGTTTGTTTCCAAGAAGAATATATAGGTTTCTACCTATATAAATAAACTCTATTGAAAATATATCATGATGGTAATTGAATCATGTTCCATTGAAACATGACATTAAATAATTAAGAATTGCCTTTTTTTTATAATTAATTTATTATTATAATACATGGGATTATTTCCTTGACATTATATATGGATGGACTTGCAATCTCATTTTATTGATTAAATTGATTGTGTTTTCAATTTCAGTCATTACCATGCTTCTTTTCCATATCTAGTTATATAAAGGGGATATGTTTTCAATTATTTACCATGCCATATTTTTTACACAATTTCTTATTAATTTATTGATTACCCACCATGTGTTTTTAGTTACTTACCATACCATAGTTTTTACAAATTTATTTCTTAGTTCATTGATTACATGGCATGTGTCTCAGTTATTACCATTCCGTATTGAAAATTCTCATTGTTCCATTTTTTCAATCACTGTACATTACCCTTCTTGAGTATTTGAGCTCACCAATATTTTGTTTCTATCCTCCAATAATCCAAGAAGTATAATAAAAATAATATTATAAGATATTCTAAATTGGAATAAATTTATCGTCAAAAAAATTAATTTTAATATAATTTATTAATTTGTAATATAAAAAGATTTTATGGATTTTGTTTACCAAGACTATTAAACTCATATATATGAAGGTATTTGATTCCTTTTAATAATTAAAATGTAATGTAAGTGGACTCTGGGTTTGGGATTTCTGGTGTTGGTTCACTACATTTTGTATCAAGGGATGTTTAGTAATAGCATTGGGAAAAAAATTTACAAAAACATAAATTATAGAACATATCCCTAAGGTAGAATTTGAGGATAAGTATAGAATAACTTCATAAATTTTAGGTTTGGTAGTGACCATGTGTCTCATCCTAGAAATAATCCCATGTTCGGGTACTATAAGTTGATGTGGTTCTAGAACAAATGTATTTAGTGTTAACAACACTGAAAAGGTGCATCAGACCTGAATCAAGTATAACATGGTACTTTAAAACTAGCCTTAATTAGAACCTAGATTCAATTAACCTGGGTATATATCAAGGATAATTAAAATTTTATTTAAGAAACACAATAGAGTATTTGAATTGACAATGACAATGTATAACCTACGTTAAACCCTATACCATGTAAGGACCTAACATCAATTAAAATTTATGAAGTATTTATGCATTGAGGTTATTTTGAAAAACCTAGTAAAAGGAATATTTATTGAATAAATTTAATGGATATCCATCATATTTATTTTGGAAATTTTATTAACATAGTTTATAATACTGATAGCATGCATGTCCACTGACAACCCATAATGTTCATTAAGGCCATAGGGCATGAACAAATATCCAAAGGATAATAAGGGTTTAATTCCTACCACTGATATACTCAATTTATAGGTTAATTTTTCATTTTATTAGTTAAAAAATTTCCATGAATAAATATTAGTGATTAAATAATAGTGTAACTTTTTAGGTTTTTAGATTAATGCATTAACCATATTGGATTTGGAGAATAGTTGGAGACAAATTGTTATAATTTTTAATCATTTAGGGATATTAAGATCCTTTAATATTATATTTTTGTTCTTAGGCATAAATGTTTATTTTTGGGTATATATTTCTTTAAGTAATGGATGAATTGAAAATTGATTCAAGAATAACCAAAGGATGAATATTTTTATAGAAATATATCAAGTAATTAATTTTCTTTATATTTATGGGTAGTAAATGTGTTAATAAACTTTAATAAACTTATTAGAAACAAAAAAATGTTACCCTAATACCATAATTTTATTTAAACTGACAGTATTCTAAATAATACAATATTTATGGCTTGGAGGACCTAAAAATTCCATTGATCATTCACTTTTTTGTTGTCAGTGACCTTAATAACTCTTTATAAATATATATGCATTTCCTCTATGTATATTTATACAATTTCAACTATTGTTCTTCTACTCAGAGTCCTAGTTATATTATATTCCATGTAACATTTTTTATTCTCATTCTCCACTTTCAACTACTGTTCTGGAATTTTTTTATGAGGTTTCATTTTTTGATGAATAATGGAAAATAACACTTCTTAATTTTAAACTATTTTTCCTAATTAATTTATATAGTAAATTAAATTGATGGCTGGTTTTAATGTTTAATTATAAAAATTTTACATCTTTTAATCCAATTTAATACATTTTAATCAATTTGAAAATTTCAATTGGATATAAAACCATATAAAACTTATAATGATTTTAACTTTAAAAATCTCCTTTGTCATCTCATCTGTGGGATTAAATTTAATTTATTTTCTTCCACTTCTATAATTTTAATTTAGATAAATATATTCCGTATTTTGAAAAAAATAATTCCTAATTTACAATAAGGTAAAATATGTTTTGACAGAAATATTAGTGAATGTAATTGAAATTTAGTATAGTGATAAAGAGAAACTTTTTCTTAAAAAATGAATAATCTATAAACATAAGAGCCATAATGACCTTGAAAATTTTCAATAAAAAATTTCCTATACATATCTCGACCCTATCCTTAATTTTATTTTTTATTATTGGGGTCATTATAGAAGGTAAAAACATGGGTGGAATGCCTTTTTCAAAATATTATGAGAATGTCACTCCTCTACCAAAATAAAAAAAATACTCACACTTACCACTCATTCACACATCTCAAAAACTTTTCCAAGACAAATATCAGAAAAAATAAGATTCCAAAATCCATACCATCATACTGTAATCCTTTCTTTGTTTGTAAATCCATTAATGGAAACCCTATCATCAAAACCAAAAAGAGTTATCTGAAAAATATCTAACAATCTCCAACGATCGCTTTCATTTCATTTCATTATTCAGCCATTCATTTATTATTGTTAAATTATTTTATAATAAACATATTATCCTCATTATAGTAATAATTTTTAATTGTGTGGGTTCTACCAACACTTACACACACTTCCATTTAAAGTGTAACAAACTTTACCATTTGTGTGTATGGTGGACTACAGCCTCGCAAAATGATGATTTTTAATTTTTTACCTTACAACCTCTCATGGTTGGAATTATGAATAACAACTAAATTTATATGATATATTGGATAAATATAATTTTTTTATTCTTATGTAACTTCTATATAACACCTACCTTTTTTCTTTCCTTTTGTGCGAATACGATAACATCATTTGTGGAAGTGTAGACTGCTGCCTCATTGAAGTGATGTAATTCATTCACGTTATAGATGAAATGAAAAAAATGGTTTTAATAAACATATGTGACATATATGACATAAATATTAAACTATAATTATAATATTAAAATATGTAATTGGATTTTCATTCTTTAATATATTGAAAATACATGAAAGTACTATTCTTTCGTATGTACGATCTAACATCTGCATGAATGAAAAATTTTATTTCTTATCTCCAAATATTATGGATTATTAAAAATACATATATACTGAAAGAAAAACTAATAATTTAATCATGGTTTACAATTTAGAGATGATTAAATCATGATCAATTCTTGAATAAGAAAAATAACATTTTAAAACATACTAAAAAAACTAGACAATTAACACCAGGAATAATGAAAATAATGAAAGATTATTAAAAATGAGTAATGAGATATTATATAAAGAATATATATGATTTAAAATATACCACTATGGTTATTTTAATAGTTATTTACATTTTAAAAAACAATATAAAGGAGTTTAAATGATGTTCACAAGAATTAAAATTCATGGTATGAGATTTTCATCTCACATTAGACATTTGTGAGGAAAAATGTCATATTCCCCACTTAATAATTTTTTTGTAGTTTATCTAATAAAAATTATGATATATTATATCATGAATTATTTTATCATCATCATATTTTCAATTTTAATTCTAACTATTAATTCAAAGGGGATTTGAATTAAATGTAACTGAGTGGTGTAGAATTTCATGACTTGATTATGATTCATTGGGATAAGTTACTTCTTCATTGGGGATAATATTGTAAGATTGTGTGTTTAAATGTTTTTTAATATATAATTTTATATTTACAATTTTCTATGTTTATTTAAATATTACACACAAAATCTATTCATTGATTTATTCTCACATTAACGTTATGGTCTTTTCTATTATTTTCTTCATAATCTCATTTTAATCAGGATTGATTACACAAGAGTTACCATTAGGTGAAATTATTGGTACTTTATTTAAAAAACATTTAATTTTATTAATATATTGTAATTCATGAGACTTTTCAGGTAATAATTCCATTTTACACTATTTTTTACTAAATAATGTTTTATAAAATCCTTTTTGGAAAACCCGACCTCATTTATCTATTAATCCGTAGAACGTATTTTCTTTAGAAACCACTATTTCTTAAATTAATGTTCAAAATTGTTTTTAAAAATTAAAAAACTATTTATAAAAGGAATTTTTTTATTTTCCTTTAAATTGTCTTCAATGAATCCTCTTGTCACTTTCCAATTACGGAATTTTTATTATATTTTTAACTTTCAAAATTAATGTTGTTTTTACCATTTATGACATGTGTATATTTACATGTTTTCATATATTTGATGCTTCCTTTTCAATTTTAAAAGCTTAGTTTTTAGTGACAATTTTGCAAAAAAAAAATTCAAATAAAAGTAATTTCCGAATGTTTTTCAAAATAAAAATTAAATTTCCCTCAAGAATGTTTTTAAAAGACCTATTTATAGTATTTCCATTAATTAATGACAATAAGTCTTTATTTTACAGAATATGGGATATGTTGTATTGATATAATCATTCTCCTCTATTGTGGTTGGTTATCGATATCTTTGACCAATTATAGTATTTAAATTCAGCACTTTTATTACTTTTGGTCCCCTTGAAATATTCAATTTCATATGATCATGGAATATTAAATTTCACCAAATTTTTCATATCATACATCAAGGATATGTTTACTTCCTAAACTGTGTATAATTTTAATACATGGCCTTTATATTGAATTTTATTTGATTAATTAGGTAAATATTGATAAACTTGTATCCTTTACTCAATATGGATATTTGATAAGGAACTTTGTTTATTCAAATCTTATATTTAAAATATGAGAAATGATTTGCACATAAACTATACAGGTTGGGGACCAGAAAATATAAGACCTATGGATTGGGGACCATTTAAATAATGACTCATGGTGCATTATTAGTATTATGAGATGAAATCAGTTGGTTAAAAACCCGTCAAGTTTCTTTCTAAGTATAATATATTGTTTTCTACTCATAAATTTAATCTTTCTTGAAAATAGATCTTGACGGTAAAGATATAATGTTCCTAGGAAACATTAAACCCAATATTCAAGAAATTACATATTTGATAATTCATTTATTTTTATCATCCATGGGATTATTTCTTCTAAATTATCAAAGGATGTAATTTCATTCTTATATTAGTGATTAAATGTAATGTGTTTTCAGTTTCAGACCCATCAAAATTAAATTTACCATATCCAATTATTTAAAAGTCATGTGTTTGCAGTTATTTACCTTACCATATTGTTTACAAACTTTCTTCATAGTTTATTAATTACATGTATTTTTGTAGTCATTTACCATTCATATTGTTTGTCACTTCCTCCCCAGTTTATAGGTTACATGGAATGTGTCTTCAGATATTACCTTTATATATGGACAATTCTCATTGATTCATGTTTTCTTCTACTTTAATTTACCCTTACTGATATCTTGATAACACCATTATATTTTTTTCATTCCCCAAGAATAAAATATGGATAATATGATGGTTATTCTAGGATATTATAAGTGGGATTAAATCTATCCTGAAAATAATATGTTGTAATTAGTCTATTAATTTTTAATAATAATATAATGTACGTTTCTAGTCTACCAAGACTACTGAACACTTTGGTCCTTTGAAATTTTATTCCATGTTATCATGACAATGTTATGGTATTTGAAACTGGCTGCAGGCGTTCTAGGGTTATGTTTCTACAACCAATGAATCACGAGAGTGTTCAGCATATAGTATTTTGACTCTAAATGTTTATGCATTTCCTATCTATACAAGATAAACTTTCAGATAATGAAATTGGATGTATTTATATGGATAATATTGTTAATATTTATAGATCCCATAGGTCCATCATCTAAAATATAGATACTTGGTTTATTTCAAAATTCTATAAGGGACTCCAAAATTCATTTGGAAGGCAACTAAATATGGGCACAATCTAACATAACATAATATATAGGAAGAAAAATCATATTATTTAGGTTAATAGGATATTCTCTAAGAATGTGTAATTTCATATTGAAATACATCAGTGGACTACATCACCCTAATGATATATTTATATAATAGTAGTTATACTTCATCGATTCTTAGATAACCATTTAATTCATTATATCTTCATCTATATTAGTCACCATTTCATTGGGATGATATATGTATAAAGACACATTTGAGAACTATTTTGGTAGATCATATAAGAAAATGGATTCAGATAGTTTTAGATGAATTTTATTTAAATACAAATAATATATAATTCTTATATTCATAGTCAGAGATGACCACTTACACTTTTTGTTGGAGATTAAATTTTCTCGAAGGTGACTTTGGAATTGAGATAGTGATGTCTTCAAAATAATGCAATGTTGGTATATTGGTAAATGGATCTATTAAATATTATTTATAATATTAGTGAAGTGACTTATATATTATATTTTCCAAAATGTTATGTATTTTTTCATAATGAATTCCATGTATCTCATTTTATGACATATCAATCAGAATAAACTAATAGTACGAGATGAAATGGAACTTATTTAGCATATAGTGATTCCTATAAAAAGAAACTAATCTATACTATGGAAGAGAGTGACAATATTGTCATGTGGATTATAATTCCATTAGTGTGGGTGTTATGGATATATATGATTATCTAAGAAGGGATATGAGAGAGTGGGGGATATGAGACAATGATTACTTATGTTTTTTTTGTAGAGAGTAGCCTAGTGACTTTTTTCTATGGAGATCCCCTTGGTGGGGTGAATAATAACACCCTAAGTGTGGTAGGTATATCTTCTTTTTTATTTTTGTAGTTTCTATTTTCGTATTTATAAATGTTAGAAAGTTAACATGAGATTAAATATTAGGATAATAGTTAGAAAACCCTTATACGATTACTATATGTAGTAAAATAATTTTCAGAAGTGTTTTCATATTCAACACATGGTTAGGCTATCCATTCAAACAAACCATGATTCCTCAAAAAGAGGATAATAAGTTAGAGTTTATTAGAAATATATATAACATAACCATCTCTAATAACAGTGCATATAAGAATTAATGACACATTCTCTTTTATTTAAACCATATTTCTCTCATTAAACCATTAGTTTTCATATCTTTGTAATTTTGAATGATTATAAAAACTTTTAATGATTTTTTTGATTTCCTCTGATATCCTTGATGAATTAGGGTGTGGATCATGGATTAAAAATTAAATTTACAGTATGGTCTATATCATGTCTCTGTATCTTGTATCTTCTTAGTCTCCATTTTGAATACATCCATAGGGATAATAGATTCGGGAATTGAATTATTTGATTAAGAATGACCATTTAACTTAATATTCTTTTAGACAATTCAATTTCACCATGTGATTCTAGTGCATGGTTATTGGAATTTTTTGGTTATCCAGTTGACTAAGTAAGTGGATTTGATATCTTACATGAATTATTTAAATTATTATATGATTTTGATTTATTATGTTTTATTAAGTATTAATAATTCATCAATCTTATTAAATTTTGGATGATATTCAGTAAAACATATGTAATATATCATTTATTTGACAATATTTTTTTTCAAAAATATTGACACATACTATTTGGAATTGAAAATGAGGTTTCTATTATCTAATTTACTAGTTTTCATGGTGATTTGGTTTTTAAAAAAAGTAGGAATTTTTTGTTAAAATAATTATAATAATTTTCAACTATGAATGGGTGGGATTTAAATGTGTCTTCTATTAATGAACATTTATATTCATAAAAAGTGTGGATGTTTTCTTTAATAATTGTGATAGTGAGACAATCATTTTGAAACCTTTTTTTAGTATCCATGGGTATATGTGGGATAGATAGATAGTTTTATATGAGTCAAAATTAGGATAATTAGAGTCTAAATAAGATACTCAATATAGTGTAAATTCCAATGTATAAATATAGATTTATACCATGGTAATGATATCATGAAAAGGAATGATGTAATTTTTTTTTTGAAATTTAATTATTATCATGGATTATTATCACAAGGAATTGATATTTGGGGAAATTATATTTTTTGTAATTTTTTTTGAAAATATAGATTTTCCTATGAAATTTTTGAAAATGTATATTCAACACTATTTTTATAAATGGTAATTTTTAGATTATTTTTTCCTGAATGACATGTTATAATCCATTGGATAATTTTTGATGTTTATAATACCATGTGTCTTCCAAATTTAACATAGTTATATGGGTTCCAAGGTTGGTTTGATATATCTCAATCCTTTATGACATGAATAAACTAAAATTCATTTTCCCTGAAAATAGTTCCTCCTAATCATGAGTGGATACAAAATAAACATAAGATTTAAATCATGAGTGTCAAAATTACATAAATGGGGTCATAACTTCCTATAACCATAGGAAAAGAGACCTCTCTCCTACATTAAGTTACATCAAATACATTTATGGGATATAATAAAATATAAATTTTACGTAACAATGGCCTCATATAATCAATTATTATCTTCTTATATGAACATTAAAAAGTGTCATAATAATCCTCCAACCAAACCTGCATATTCATATTCATTCAAAAATACAATATGTGGGTCATAATTTGAGAATTCATTATGAAAACCATATTATAATAACCAATCAAGACTAAGAAACTCCTAAATTCAAAAACATGTTTCAACACATCCCACTAATTTATCACCTCAATATTCTCTAGTTTCCTTGTAACATTAATCTCTAAAATAATATGGGCTATAAAATTCTCTTTACATATAAAGACATTAATCCTAGACAACATTCCACACCACTAATTCACTTTGAGTAACATTGACACTATTTAGGGATATATTGGATGATCTTTTTGTATCTTTGAAAAAATTAAAAATATAATCAATGAAAGAAACTAAAATGTGTCCTTGATATGGTTGAAACACCTCATTCAATATCCATATTGATATGGTTGGTGAAATAATAACTCTAAAATAAATTACCAAAAAATCAAAATTCCCATACATACATTAATATCCATATTTGTTATGTGTTCATCCATAAATCTATTCTATAGATATCGAGATAAAAAATTGATCTACAAAAACCAAATCGACCCTTTGAACTGGTTAAACAAATAAACAATCCTTGAAATAGGATAAGTATTAATTACCATTAGTTTATTTAATATTATGTAATCAATATTAAATCAAAAAAATCCATCCAACTTATTTAGAAACAATCTAGGTGAGAACATTGCTTGTGCATTATACTAAAAAAATCTTATTTGTAATAACTCGTCATTATGAATCCTCAACCAAAAATATATTTTAGTTTCATACATTAATCTCCCATATCAATAGAAGGGACACCTATATAAAAAAACTCAATATTAATCTCCAACATTTTAGGATATCTAATATCCTCCTCTAGAAATACACCAATGTAATCTATTACAACTCAATAAAATTTCTCCATCACAATATAGGTTAAATATATTTTCAATAGCTATTTGTAAAATTCACTACTCTATGTCTCAATTCACTTCTACCCCAAATAGAAATAAAATTCCCTAAAAAAATTACAACATTAAAATTTAAACTAATAAAAATAATCATTATTAAATAATTAAAACATTCATTAACATAGATTCAAAAATTTATACCAACTGTAACTTCATATTGTTTAATTTATAACATAGATATTTTTAAGAGAATTTATTTCACCTTATATCCAACTGATAACAAAAATACTCATCAAACTCCATTCTACCTCTCACATAATTAATTAGGTTACATGGTTTTTTAAGCATCTATACATGAATCTCTAACCCATAATCTGGTGAAGGTGGTGAGAAAAATATTTGAGGTTCTAGTACTAAAAAATATATATGAAAGAGTGAATCAAATATAAATAGTACAATGAATCACCTATAAACCCTCCACTTCTTGAAAATTTACATATTAGAGTTTTCAATAATAACACAACCTCCTCATTGTCCCAACAACATATTTTATTCCCTGAAATTTCACTTTATTATTTAGTTTTGTGCACTTATGTCCTTCCTTTTGTTTGAGGTGTCCCTTGGTGATGTTTTGTGGATTTGGGAAAATTTACATGGCCTCAGGGTTAGGTGGAATGTTTGTGAAACTATATAGTATAAACCATGAAACAAGATAAATGTGAGATCGTGGTGATAACATAGTTCATATAGGGCTTGGTAAACTATGTAAGACAACCAGGTGACATACATGATTTTGGGTATTTTAGTATTTTTTGTTTCTTTTTAATTGAATACACATAGAGAGGCCCATGATTTTCATATATATATTTATAACATATTTTTAGGGGAATATTATGTATATTATAAAACACATGGTTAATGACCTCAACAGTTTAGTGTATTTTTAAATGGGGTACACTATATTATGATTTTGTTAAATATCATCAATAATTCCCATAATGATATCCCACTTAATTTATCATCACAAACATACCCTAATTAAAACATTTATTCATAACCTATGGAACATAACCCTAATAAAGGGTGAGAATTGATACTTAGTAAAAGAAAAAAGGAAAATATATAAACATAATGGGAGCAAAAGGGTATGATTATAAAAGTGTATCCATGGAAACCCATAACATGTATATCAAATAACATAATATTGATTCATGGAATCAAGATTATAATTTTATAAGACATGAATAATAAGGAAATAAAATAACAAGAGCCATGATATCATTATAATAGAATATGAGATAAATTTATAGCATGCACATATGTATGTAAAACCTTATGTCCAGGGTAACCTATAAAGAATTGATGAAATAATAGTCTTGGTCTGACCACCCATGTGTCTAATTTTGCATTGGGATGATATCCCATGTATCATCATTCAAGATTGTGATAACCTCTTATGTAACCTATTTTTGGATTGGGAAAACGAACTATATACCCTTTCATCTTATATAACATTAATCATTACCCAATGCATTGGAGAATGATATAAGTCCCACCCATGACATAATCCATGCATTTATGTTCCATAATAGCATATAGCATTCATCATATCATGACCCATTAGGGGAAATAGGTTTTATAAAACATTTTATCATAGTAATAGTTATTAATAAGATATTTATTTCATAGTCATTTCCCCATCTCATCAAATTAGAACTTATGAAAATAAATTGGATTCATAAGAATTTTTTTATGGTATTACCCATGGAATATTATTGGGTTTCATAAAAATAATTACATCATAGACAATTTTGAGTAATAAAAATAATGGTATTCTTGGTTCATATCCCTTTTAAAGCATAAGTTACATTAGAGGATGTCATCTTAGAATGAAAATGATTTTGAGAGATAAATCACATTAATCATTTGTCATGGAAACTATTTTTATTTGAAAATTAATTTTTAAAACTGAACATTCATAAATTATTCTTGAAATCCTCTATAATTAAAATAAACTTGAAAACTAACATATTATTCTTTAAAAATAATTTAAATATTTCCCATGAAGAAAATATACATTCTTCTTTGATTTTTTTTACATAAATTTTTTTAAAACACTTTTATTTGAAGAAAAATGATGAAACATATAATGAATTCATAAAATTTAATAATTTTTATGATGGCATAAAATACCATTTATTTCGTATGAGTAAAAAAAGTATTTTGTTCACATTTTTGGTAAAAATAAAATGGGATTTGTTTTTAGAAACATCATGAACATTCCTTTTAGTTTTTTTTAAAAAATTGAAACATGGGTAAAATTTCATTTAATAGATCATTTTGAAAAAAATATAATTTTTTTAGAAAACATGTTCTTTGATGTAAAAGTGTTTTCGACTGAAAAGGGTATCTTTCTTTAAAAAATTATTTTTCAACTCTTCAGTACATAATGAGAGGAAAAATAAGAGAACTTATATTATCATGAAAACCATTGGAGATAAAAATTCTTGAGATTCAGGAGGTATGTATCATAATATTCTATCATCTAAAACATAATCGTAAAAAATACTAATAAATTATGTGATTGTATAATAAAATGTTTACCACACTAGTTACATTAAAACAAAACCCCCATGAAGGAATATCATTAAATGAAAAATAAAATATCATTAATAATAAATAAATTCATGATATTACATGTCATTGGTGATGTATATACACCTCATACAAGAACATAGTTCAGTAAAATAATCATATTTATCAAACAAAAATATATGGAAAAAAATACCTTATTGATTTTGTAAGAGTTAAAAAATAAAACCCATCAATGAGACATCCCCAAAAGAAAAATTAAATTCATATTACATTATTTATATGTTTCATAAAATAAATTCATGGTAAGTATATTCCCCACATAAAAAACACCTTGTGAATATGGCATGTGTCTCGTCGAAAAATAAAATTGAGATGAAAATACCTTACCAAAACTCAGGAATTCCATAATATTTATTTGAACCTAATTTATAGAAATTATTTTATTATTATACATATATTAAATAACCACACATATAAATATCATATAATAAATTATTTAATTATTTATTGTTATTACCTGTTTATTAATAATTCCATGTTAATGTCATGTTTCAGGTAAAAACTTCTTTGTTTTTCTTATATGTTTTTATTTTAATTTTCGATCCAATTATTTTGATCATGGTTCCATCACATAGAAAATAGTTATCATGAAATAATTAACATATTTATAAATCAATTTTACTTTTAATACTAATCATTAATGATAGTTTTGATAAATGGTGTACATTACAATCATGGAGACCGTAAGTTTTACGTACGCATGGGTAACGTTTATATTTTTCAAATATCATTATCATAAATCGAAAATTAATATCTTATATTTCATTAAATATAATAATAAAATAGTTAAAATATTATGTATTTAAATATACTTATACATATCATCATTATGGTGTGGTGATGATAACTGAGTCACATCACTTCATGGAGGCAGTAGTCCACATGTACATTAATGACATTATCATATTTTAGGGAGTAAAAAGGTTTGAAATAAAATGAAATATAATACTTTTGGAATCAGAATTTTTTTTGAATATCATAATTATTTCATATATATCACAAATATTAATTAAAATTGTTCTTATTATATTTAATGTAATGTGTTTTGGAAAACAAATCACATCACTTCACAAGGCGCTAGTCCTCTACAAACACGAGTGACATTATTGTATACCCTTCAAAATGGAAATTAAAAAGCTATATATGATATACATACTATATAAATATAATTATATTTTATATTATATATATATATACATTAGATTCAATGCTATTCCAAATTGTGAGAGGTGGTAATGTGAAAAATAATGACATTGGCTCACGAGGCGGTAGTCTGTCGTACACAGTAATGATGATTTTGTAACCCATTTTATGGAAGTACCGATGTTTATATGTAATCAAATTTACCTAAAAATATATAATTTTTTTAATACAATGTGGTTAATATATCATCATGGTTTAATAATAATTCATGGAGGTGGTGGAAATATAAACTAAAAATTCTTTTTGAAAAACGTTACCTTTTCTTTGGATAACCTCCTTATGATTTCACCAAAAGCTTTCCGATATCGAATTTATTGACAAAATATTTCATTTTGAATTAGAATATATATGATGGTAATTTATTTGGGTATGTATTAGACTAAAAAAACATTATTTATGGTGTGAAGAAGAGATGAGAGGTTGTGGCCTTCAATATGCAAGGGTAGTGGAATAAATGTAATGTTTTAAATAAAAAATGTGTAACCACATTTTTATCATGAAATAATTCTAAAAAACATATTATTATATATAATTTTACATTATAGGGTTTAAATATTCCCATAAAATATATTTTCTAAAATTATATAGGTCATTCCTAAACTTATAAATTTTATATTAAACCCCTATAAACCCATTTTTACCTCCATCATTTTAATTTGCTTTTACAATTTTCATAATTCATTTTGGTCAGAATTTAAGTTAACCTTATTAGATAATATAAAATATGATGATTCAAAATTTGGATACCGATTTTAAAAATATTATTCAGAATATTGGAATATTTTATTTAAAATTAATCTCATATACATGACAATAAAGAGGGGTTGCAATGAGATAAATTTAAATGGATCACATTTTTTATATCTAATTTCAGTATGATACTGATTAAAATAAGAAAAACTAGATTAATATATATATAATTGAAATAATGAATATTTTAAACAAATTAAATATATTATTAACTTCATTAATTAGATAAAAAATGAATTTTTAATTGAAATTAAATTTCCTTCAATATTAATTAATAAATTAATCTCTTCAAAAAATTAGAAAACATTTAGCATAATAAAATTTTTAAATTATGATCTCAAAAATAAATACAATTTTTTCATATTATTTTTCTTTAATTATTTAAAATTAGTTTTAAAATAAACTATAAAATATGAATCAATAATTATATTTAAAAAATTACATTTTAAAAAATATAATTGGTTTTACCCACACCACTTTTCTAAAAAGATATTAGATGAATGTTAAATATTTTATTGAATATATACAATATAAATTTCATTACAATATATCACCAAATGTGTTATTATTTAATTCATTGAGTTAAAACATCTATGTTTTCATAATAATAGTTTATTATAAAAATATACTCTTTTTTTAAAATAGTTCCTATTTTAATTTTTAGTTAATTGGTTAAAAACTAATTCATTTTATGTCGAAATTAAAAAAATATATTTCTATAAATTTGTAATCCATATTCTTAACTTCAATTCCAATGTTTATAAGAGAACTATCATTTTAAATTATAATATTTTAATAGTATGACATATTTCATTTAAACTCTGTGTTTCATGTAATGCAATCTAAACATAGTGTTACATATATGGAAAGATAAAATTATTGTTCCATATAATGTAAAATTTTTAAGAGATTAAATTTATTTGAAAAAAATATTTTAAAAAATATTGGGGTGTTACAATCTACATCAATATGATAAATTTATCCCTCCAAATTCATCACTTTGGTACTAATAAATAAGGAAAATTCTACCTCATTACATCCTTAGGATCCAAAGTTTCTTCTAAAAGATGGTGGTTAAATTATAGAACAATGACAAGGTGTGTTATCTTTGTTTTATATGACCATCACTATTTTATCTAGAATATCTACCAGTTGGTCATCATAAAGAATATCATGCTCTATTGGTATGACATTTGATGTCATTACATGTTATGTATTAGGTATATACATCCTCATATGGGATAAATGAAACACATCATTATGCTAAGATAGGTTCAGTATAAGCACAAATAAATAGGCTAATGTATATATAATTTCAATAATTTATGTGGTACAGATATACCAAGGGTATATTTTTCATTATTTTGTAATCACAGTTGTATCATTTGGTTGTTCTTAGATCAATTTCTAATCCATATTTTAATATACCAAAGAATAATGATGTTTTTATACTTGAATAATTAGTGGATCACAGGGAAAAAATATAATGATAATTCATTCCATATATTTCTATTAAATAATGAGTTTGCACTGTTAATCCTATATGGATGAATCTTCAAATGTTAACGTAATAAATTAATCCATAAAACATCATCAAAAGTTCAACATAAAAAATTTCATAAATGGGTAATCTCATGACCCTTACAAAATTCAATATTTCTAATGAATCTAACAAAAATTTTCAATTTATTATAAAATTTATACCCCATAAATCCTAAGGTATATCTTGATTTTCACATACCAATCATATGAATATCAGCATCATGAATTTTCTAGAAAAATGGTAATAACATGAATTACTAAAAAACATATTGAAAAAATTCATGATTCTTCATTCCTTACATAAATTCCAGACTATTAGATATATTCCTTATATGAAAAAATTATTTAAACCCTATCAATAGTATCCTAAACAAATTTTTCAAAAAATAATTAATCAAGTCAAAGGTTGTTAGTACTATATCATTTTATTTATACATATCAATCATATCATTATCCAAAAATCATTACCACAACACCAAGATAATATTAAGGGTTATCTTTCACTTAATCATATAATTTCCATGAAATATCATTGTACCATTAAATATTTTTTCTAGGTCATTAACACCATTTAACATATTCATAAACATACTTAATTAAAAACTTATACTGAACAAAACATATATATTTCACAATTCAAATAACATAGTCCTTGAATTTCGATACATTAATACATCAATCATCCCACATCATTCTCTAAAAATTAACTAGTATTCACCATTTCGTTATATATTGCCTTTTTCCTTTCATATTTCATTCATAATATTTTCATCATCAACATTAAATTCATTACTCATACAATCATGCTGATTCCCTTTTGAAGCATTTCCCATAGGACATTAATTTTTATAATACCCATAATTATCAAATTTTAAATTTTTAACAGTTGATGATATGTTAGGGAGACCATTATTCTCATCCATTGTATTAACAAAACTAATAATTTTAACTTTTTACTTACTTTATTTGTATCCTTCATTTCCACACCAAAAAAATATTTTAATCCAAATGATATATTACCTTGAGTGATTCTTCCCACACTCTAGAGATATAAAAATTAGATCATCTTTCTCCCAAGGTCCCCACTACCCTAACTCTCATCAAACACTAAATTATCTTCATTGGTGGGTTTGAGAGTCAGTCAAGGTGAAAATTTTTAATCATATATCATGATAACATGTTAGGAATAATAAAAACATCTATTGTTATAGTCATCATACCATTTTGTTTCTCATTAAAAAATTGTTTGTCATATTCAACATTTACCAAGTTCTTTCTAGTTTCTGGTTCTATAAAAAACTAAAAAATATAGTGTAGGAAACACTAATCCTAGTAGAAAACCACATGATCAAGAAAAAAACATATTGGTTGTCAAAACCACGACACCTTATTTTTAATCATTTATACCTTATGATTATCCTAAGTTTATAATAATCCTAATCTATTAGAATCCTTAACGATGGTTCATAACGAGTTTATATGTTTCCAAATCATAACCCTTAGTAGTGTAAAACTATGTGTGAAGTAAGGCCCATTCTCATTTTTTAGGTGACAATAGATTCATGTTCAATGTTCCCATTTCGAATTTATTACCTCTAGGGAGTTCTGTTATAGATCTACATCTGTGTCTACAATATAGAAATGGATGTAATTGATTTGAAGCTACATTATCCACACTTTAATAATTTTATTGAAATTTTCCAACACTTTTTTCTCTTATTTATAATTATATATATAGAAAAACCAATAAATATCATTAGAAATTACACTAGGGATATAAATAAATATTTATTATAATAGTTTCCAAAGTATAACTAAACCATTCTATTGATACTAACTATAAAGAACCTGAGTACTCATATATATATATATATGTTACATCATTTTATATGGATATTCATTACCTTACAAAAAACACACCTATGGACTATAATAGTTTAGTGTAATAAAGTCTAGGTACTCAATATTCTAATTTGGTGAAAGAACATCATTATACCCCGTTAAAATTTACCCCTTTAGTTCCCTTTAGAAACATATCCTACATAAAACCATTTTTCATAATTGGGTAAATGGAACATAAAAAATGGTGGTATTAGATTCATAGTAAGTTTAAATAGGGAAATACTTAAACATAATGTGTGCATAAGGTTTTGAAAACATGAACACAAAATTTAAAAACCATACACTACATATCAAATATCATAATTTTGACTCATGGAATAACGATTGGTTGTTCATAATATATGAACCACAATAAATCAATGAACATAAGTCATGGGATAATAACATTAGAATAAGTCATTATTTTATGGAATACATATTACCATAGAAAAATTTATGTTAAATAAACCCACCAAGAAACTAATTACATTTTATGCATAGGCTAGCAACCAATTTAAATACATAGGGGTTTGGATGACCACCCACATACACTCTTTTGGAAATAGCATAACCTCCCATGTACACTCTTTTTGGATTTAGATAAAATCTCATGTTACCTTTGATCTCATATAATATTAACCATTAGCAAACACATTTTATGGAGATATATTCACCAACCATCACAAAATCCATAAAATTATGATTCAAATGCTCATAGATTATTCATCTGTTAAGAAGACCTGAAAAGAAATGGGTTTACTAAAACATTTCATCATATCATTATCTATAGAAATTAAATGACTATCATAATAATTTCATAATCTCTTAAATGTGTTACTCCTAAAAAATAAATGGGTTTCAACATCATTATTTCAATTTTTATCCCATATAATAGAAATTGTTTTCAAAAAATTCATGTCACCATAAACCCTTATGAGTAAGAATGAGAATGGTATCATTCTTTAATATCTATAATAAAGCATATCAATAAATGATTTTATTTTATATTGATATTGTTTTTGAAATATAAATTACATAAAAATTTTATTGATGAAAATTAATTTTTATTAAAAATATATATGTATAATTGAAAATTGAAAAAATATTTTTGAAAAAATTTTAATTGAGAATAACTTTTGAAATATAATTATAGAATAATTCTAAATAATCTAAAACATTTCTTGAAGAAAACAACCTTTTAAATTTTAAAAACACTTTTCAAAACAAATTACATTTTGGAAATATTATTAATTTTAAAAAATAAAAACTTATAAAGGAATCATCATTGAATATTATAGAGTACAAGGTTTCTCATTCATGGATAATATCTCTATTAGATTAATATTCATTAAATTACATAGACACACACCTAAGGTCCCCAATAGTTTATTTCTTTTTAAGACTAGGTACACAATCTATTAATTTGATGAATGGTCTAAAAAATCTACGTTGATTATCTCCCCATTTCATACTCTTCACAAACACACCAAACATAAAACCTTTATTCATAACATAAAGAATGAAAAAAGGGTTACTTTATATATTTAGTAAAAAAAACAAGAGAGATATGTAGGCATAACATGAACATAAGGGTGTGACAAAATAATAATAACTTATGAAAGCCATAACCTATATATAAAATCTCATAATATTGATCCATGGTATAAATATTGGATGTTCATAACACAAGAATCATATATAAATTAAAATAATAATCCATGAGAGATTAATATTTGAAAGACATTAAATTATGGCATACACATAAGAAAATAACATCATTTCCTCTATAGTTAAGTCTCACTGCGAAAAAGAATCAGGAAACTCCTAGGGTGGTTTCCCCTTATGAGCGTGACAAATTAAAATCCCTATTGGAACCCAGTTCATTATCATGGAATGAGTTCACTAAACAAACTACCATGGTAGTCAAGGAACAATCCTAAGACCATCATTGCAGAACAAGTTCAGTACTGAATCGATTTCACTCCAAATTCCTATCATGTCTATCTCATGATATATAAATTATAAGTTAATTAATTGGAGGGTGATAAATTTATCACCTATATTTGGATATAATGTAGCGGAAATCCATGGTTATTTTAATGACTCATATTTCCTTGATTTTAGTTTTAGAATTTTCTTTGGAAAATTCTGAGACCATGACTTGAGACGATATGTGATTCGTAGGCCCGGTGTGCCTAAGATAATTTTGGAAAAAAATATATTTTTTTAATAGTATGTGTGATCAATTTTCATAAATAAGTGGAATAACTTCTAAACAGGTGCATAGATTAGAAATCTGAGGGAACTGTTGATCTTAGAGCAGTGGCTTTACCGAAGGCGTGACTTAACCTTAGTTAGTATGGGTCTTCTGTGAAAAACCTCAAAGATGTAATAACCATAAATAAAATAATTATATAATATATTAATATTTTTTAAATCCTAATAACTCATAAATCATAACTCAGATTGGAAATCTGAGACCACAATTCAGTTTGTAAGGGGGTATTTTCCTTTTGTGATTCGTAAAACCGACTGAGAAGGGATGACTATGAAAGATAATTTATAGACATTTTAACGGAAAATAAAATAAAAATAAAAGGATTATTTTATTTCTTTTAACGTTTTTCAGAATCGCAGGGATGCTGTGTCACCACTATGGGACACCCCATGATCTTTCATAAATGAAATAGGGTTCTGACATTTCTACACAACAACGCAACAATTATAAAATATGTTTTATTAATTTAACATATTAGAAATGATACATTATTAGATTGAAATTCTCGGAGAAATTACCTTGATGCTCTGTAGAAGAAAATCATTGGTGAAACCTCTCATTGGAAAACAATGAACGCCAATAAGATAACAGATCGAGATCACTCATGGATGGATTTCCGATGATGAAGAATGCTATTCAATGATCAATCCATTCTATAGGTATGGTGTTTTCTAGTTTTATTTCATTCCCTATTTTTTACCCTATGAAGAATGTGTATTAATAAACAAATGGATTAATCCGAAAGTCATCAAATATTGTGGGTTAGTCTTATTATAATATGGGAATTTTTACCATGTGGATTCATGATAGAAATTTTTTACTCTTCCCATTTGTTTTTCATCTAAAATGGATGGATCAAGGCCGACATGAACAAGTCCATGATCTGTCCATTTTGGGTGTTCATGTTCCCGGACTTTATCCCTTCCTAGTTCTTTGATTATCGTGTTTTCATGATCTACTAATTGTTGCTCCATTGATGCACGACGCAACGATCCTGGTTAGGATCGAACACGAATTCAGTGAAAGGTGGAAGTAGTGAGAGGATGTGGCCAAAGACAACAACTATAACCATTTCATGTGGAGCATGATGAGATGATACCACCAGCGGGGTGGGTGGTGGCAGATGAAGCATCGACCCGAAAGCGTGGCCGGGCTAGGTGAACGCTGCAGGATGGCCGCCGGTAGGGCGACCAGCAGTGGAGGCGGAAAAACAGTTGCCATCAGTAGTGGAAACCCATAGTCCATGAGGGAATGAGATAACAAACCATGGTTCAGGGAAAAACGCAACAGTGAGACGGATCGTGACACAGAGGCCATGAGCAGTGGCTATGTGAGGCCTTTGGAAGGGAAGCCAATTGTGGTGGTATGTGGTCCAGCCATACTACATTAGAAGGAGGGAATACGATGGAGAATGGGAGGCTGTGATTGAGCTGGTGATGTGGTTTGAACCATGTTGGAAGAGGGGCCCATGATAGACCTGTTGGATCTGGCGGGTCATGTGATTCGACCACATTGACCGAACAGTGAACGCGGTTGAGCTGCGTGTGAGAGAAGGGATGGCCCGCTTGCAATGGGTCAGGCTAGGGAAACTAGGCCACCCTGTGCGGTGCAGCGGGCAGTGATCCAATAGTCTAATCGGTTGATCCAGTTTGGGCAGACTAAGACTGACCGGGTCTGGTCGGGTCAGCCGAATGTGGTCAAGGCGGACCCGGACTGGGGTGGATCCATTTTTATTAAACTGTCTGTATATTTCAAATGGAAGGACCATTTGATGAGACATCTAAGTAATTGGGACCCTTGTAATGAGGAGGTACTTTTGAGTTGGCTTAGTAGGTTTTTAGTATAGACCGTTATAGTTAGGGAGTTTCCCTTGGTTTTTTCCGTGATAGTTCAATACAACATTACTTCCACTAAACTGAATAATAATCCCCTATAGAGGCCGATTCACTTATAGAGTTGTGTTATTGGTTCTTATGACTGGAATGATCATCTATCACCCCTAATGGAGTTTTTTGGGAATTAACGTAACCTATGATAATAGGGCGTTCATCCTATATCCAGTGGGCCATATCGATAGGGTTCTCGGTATTCTTGGTAGATAACCCCCTATATTTTGAGCCACATCTGTAGGGTTATCAATATTTACTGAGATGAATCCCCTATGTTGTAGATTAATACAAATTTGTTTTTTGGTATTATATATGAAGAATCTCTTCTCTGTATATGAAGAACGTGTCTAGTGTATTGTCTTTGGGTGAGGAAAAAATTAACTGGACCACTTTGTAAGTGTCTTTGATGATATCAAGGCTCGAGGAGTGAGTTCTCCCAACACAATCATGTGTCGAGAAGAATCACATGGCTAATGTTTGATTGTGATATCGAGAATCTGTGTCTTAACAAGACTAGATTTCTATGGGAAACATCATGATGTATCAAGACCTTGTGTTCTCATGAATACTTTTGGTATAATTATTCTACGTTCTTGCTATCAGATGTCTTGAGAAGTGAGATCTCATGAAACGAGCGTGATATGAGCGAAACTATATTGCTGATAGTGGAGGAGACCCTGAGGCTTGGAATCTGTTATGAGTATACCTGGATGTTCTTGTTATATGTGTTGAAGAAATATACCTGTGGTGAGATGATTGTATCATTTAATTTATGTTCCCATTATGGTCTATTTATTCATGCTTTAGGTTATCCTACTTAGTATTTCTTTAATCACCCATATAAGGGATTTTCCTTCACATGTCGTGTCTTGTTCATATAAACAACACTTTGATATAGTCTTTGGTGGACTAGGGCCAGGTGGTGCTTTGAGTGACCTAAATAATGAGGTGTGCTTCTACAGCTTCAGATAACTATTTCTGTACCTACCCATTGGGTAGGGTTTTCTATGGAGGTGTTCCATTTAATTTTATCCATTTTTAATTTTCCTTTTGTTGGGCTTGTATTCTATCCCATTTTACATTCATTTTGTAATGTTGTACTCTATGTTGGTATCTTAGTTTTATGTCTATTTTTTATGTAGTGTTTTCAGTTTTAATACTTTTTTTAGTGGGACACGTGAGTGTGTATAGGTACATAATAAAATGACTCCCATTTGTGAAATATGCCTACTCATTTTTAGTCAACGGTCCTACCCTATGGGAGGATAGCATTGGGTAGTCATGAAATAGAATCCTCTGGAATGGGTCGTGACAGAGTGGTATCAGATGAGATTGACTCAACCTTAAGGGACAATAGTCTGTTTGTTTTTGTTTGGGTAAATAATATTAAATGTTTTGAGTTCACCTTTTAGGCTAGGAAATATAATGTAGGTGTGATGACTGATGTATCCTTACAACCGGGCACTAAATTCTTCTTTTTGACACAGTACATGAAGACACTATTTCCTAGGGGGAAAATGATAGCTCATGCATCATATAGTAATGGGTTGTGTTTTCCATTTCCATCTTGAATCAGATCACTAGGTATACTCTATTGACCATGGTACATCTTATTTTACTTCATTATTCTTCCATGTAGATAACCATCCATGATTCTACCATGTGATCATGACGATGATACACAGGGTTACGAGATATCAATATAGAAATTTGTACTAGAGAAAACACCTTTGTGGGGTGTACCAACTATACCACCACATGTATAGTAGCACATGGTACATGTAGTACTAGCGGATGAGATGCATAGGCAGAGTGCACTACACGAGTTTTGGCAATATAGACTGCTTAGGATACGATGCGAGACCAACTCTAAGGTGGCTGAGGACTGGACTGAGGTGGTGACCAGGTTTCCCATCTGATCAGGGCGCTAGTAGATCAGATTGTGGTCATGGGGGTGATATTTCGACATGGCTCAACATGGTGATGGTGGTATTAATATTTACCGATCTGACAGTGAGATGACTCTTCATAGGAAAGAGTTTGAGAACCTTTTTCAGAGAAGGAGTTCTCACCTTATAAGATATGGGATATGCATGCCTAGGAGCTTCTACAACTCTGATAGGATGGCATGTCGATATCTGAGTATCCCTTGAGGCATACCGATCAATTTAGGTACTCGATGAATATGATATAAGAAAAGTTATTTGGGGCTCAAAACATTGAGAAATATGCGATGGACCACAGAACACCCTGAGAGGGGAGGGGTGGATCAGGGTGACGTATTTTTCTTTTAAACTGATGGATCTTATTAACAAGATGATATGAACCAATTAAATCTAGTTGAATAGGAAGTGCATAAAATAAAAAATCCAATGCAATTAAATTACACAAAAATTTTACTTGGTTCACCACTAAGGGCTACATCCAAGGAGCATATGCCGACAGTGTGTTGGTCGTACCAAAACCACTAATCATCACAACTGGTGGATTAAAATTGTTTAGCACAGTCACTCTATACTAGTCACACTACCTTTATAAGGTAGGGAATGGCCACTACATCCCTTAGATCACCTTGATTGACTCTCCCTTGCTCACTGCGTGGGAATAATGTTCACTTAGTTTCTTAAATTGAAGGTCGCTTCAATATTTTAACATTAAATCATGCATCCCCAAATGTAAATGGATGCTCTCTTGAAGACACATTATCAACCACAGATTTAATTTAATTTTCCACAAACTGATAGGTTATGGTAATTAATTTTAAAAGCCCATTTTTTCACTTTTCAGGCTTTCTTGGGTGTTCTGCATACCACTTCACCTCCTCCATGTATTGAGTAGCAGGTACAGTTTGCGGATCACCTCCTCTGCGTACCACTGATGTTTCTGCATACCGTACATCACTTCCACAAATTTCCCTATCCTATGTGCTGCCTTACTCCGCATACTACTCAGCTTCTCCATGTACTGTCCTAATCCGCTTACTACCTTTCTCCACCACATACTGCGAGAGCATCCTCTGGAAACTATAATTTCTTCCCAGGAATTTTTTTCCTTACAAGGATGGTTCTCTCAGCATACTATCTTCTCCTCCCCAAACCACTTCAGAATTCACTGGACTTATTCCCAAAATTTAAATCTATAAACCCTCTTTAACAAAGGCGATTAATCCTACTTAAATAGGAACATAACTCCACAAATTTCTCTAATCCGATTTACCAAAATTTTCAATTTGGGATAATATTCACTTTGTACAGAACTCCATCTACATACTATTAGCCTCCACTTCAAACCACTCCTACATAGAGAACCAAAACAATCTCATGAACCTTCATCATTCCACATACCACATGACTTCACCATGAACCATCGCTGCACACCATTTTCAGTTAAGTGAACCACTCCGCGTATCGTTCCCACTGCCAGTTATGTGACTATGAATAATTCCTAGAATATGGTACGTAGTCGATGTTCTAAGGTATTCGGTTCCTTAATTTTTATTATTTTATTAGTTGTTTTTTATACAATTCAAACCTATGTCAAAAACCTTAAATTTCCAACATCTAAATCCTGATTTTGAGGCCCCAAAATTTTACAAACACTAGGAAACTGCACCACCTTCAATGCTGCTTATGGAATAAAATGTATGATCCATTTCCATAAAATCTCCCAGATCATCCATTAGAGGATTGATGAAAAACAAAAACCATACTCCATGTATAGAAAATAATAGCCTTGGTTCCAATAATCTCCCCCTTTAGTTTTGTTGGAAATCTCTATATAAATTCACTGATTCACCTACCATGATCAAATCCTGAACCATCAAGAAATAACTCAGCCATGACTCTAAGTCAATGTGAGTAGTGCTCGATGTAGAAAAAAAATATAGGTCATGAATTGTGCTCTAATTATTTTATTCTCTCCCCCATAGTTGTAGTTTATTCTTTATCTATTCTCCATCTTTCTTGTATCAAGAAGGAAATAGATCACTCTCCATTGAATTTATCGATTCTACCCCAGTGGTCATAAACCCAATGAACCAAATATTGACTTTTAGAGTAAAAATAACGCTCTCTTTGGATTGTATCTCCCCCATAAATATAAATCATATCTAAAAACAGATTTAAAATATTAAAAACCACTAGGGATAGAGGAATATTGTAACCTCCTTATGCACTGGGAGGTGGATGAACACCATGGTTCAACTGATGTTTCTCAATCATAGCCGTTGATAGTGGCTTGGTCATAATGTTAGCAACTTGCTCATAGGTTCCCACATGGTCCATTTTGATCACACCTTGTTCATATTTTTCCATGATGAAGTGATATCTGATCTCAATATGTTTAGTACGATAATAGTGAACAAGATTCTTCATAAGATCAATTGCACAATTATTATCATAGTAAATCACCACTGGTTGTTTCACCTCATAATCTATGTCATTCAGTTGCTACTTCATCTAAAGTAACTGATTGCATGCCTTGGTAGAAGATATATATTCAGCTTCAACAGTACATAGATAAGTACTTACCTGTTTCTTGATTAACTAGGCCACTCATTAATTCCAAATATAGAATGATCCACCACTAGTAGACTTTCTATCGACTACATCTCTAGCCCATTTAGTATCAGAAAATGAATATAGTTCACTCTATCTTCATATAGCAATGTATAATCCATAATCATGAGTACCTTGATTATACATCATGATTATTTTCACTGCCCCCATAGGTTCTTTTTTGGATTACAATGAAAGAGGGCAACAATGCATGTTTCAAAGACAATATCTTTTTGGGTCTCCATTAGATACAATAGGCTTCCATTGATTCTTCTGTACATGGTGGGATCCACAGATGTCCCATCCTCAGGCTTCTCGAGCTTTGTTCCAACCGCAATCAGAGTCAACATTCCTTTCGAATCACGAATATTGATTTTTTTTATCTCTCCTTCATAATTTTCCTGATAAATGAAAGTGTAATCCTTATTCTGAATCATCTGGAACCCTAGAAGAATGGGAGTTCACAAATCATGTAAATTTCATATTCTGATTTCATGTCCTTGGAAAATTCATCCATTGCTCCATGAATTCTTCCACTAAAAATAATATCATCCACATATACCAATACCATGAAAAAATCATTTTGAGAATTACTCACATATAGATTGTGATCCACTCCTCATATTTAAACTCATGCTTTCTCAGATAAGAGTCCAATAGAGAGTACCAATCCATTGGTGCCTATTTCAGGACATTGAGAGAATTTTTTAATTTTCAATCCTTCAGATCATTGTTACCGTGCAAAAACCCAATGTGTTGTTCAATTTAGACTTCTTCTTCCAATACTCAATTTAAGAATGATGTCTTGACATCTATTTGATACACATTATAACTGCTTTGGATTACCATGACAAGAAATAGTTTTATTGACTCTAGTATCATTACTGGATAAAATGTATCTTCTAAATCAACAACCATGATTTTTGAATATCCCTTATAGACCAATTGTGTGTTATTTCTGATCACATTTCTTTGATCACCAATTTTTTTTGAAAATCAACTTCGTACTAATCAAATTGTGACCTTCGGTTCTTTGGGAAAGATCCCAAGTCTTATTTTTATCAATCTAATCTAACTCTTCATTTGTTAATTTTACCCATGACTCATCCTTTACAGCCTCTTCAAATGAGGATGGTTCCACAACTAATAGAAATGCAGATTGATCATTATTTCTTATTCTCCTAGTTTGTATAGGTGGATTCAAATCCTCGATATTTTTGGACTGATCAATCTCCGCACTTCAATTTCTCCATTGGGGTTCGACCCAATTCTCTCTAGTTATGGATTCCTCTTCTGATTTTTCTTCAAAGTCAACATCATGATGTCACTCCTGATAATTTTATGCATATTCCTATACATCTATAATTGTATTTGTTCCATTATTACATTAATTATCATATTCTGTAACATCAACATAAGAATTCCTTGAACCATTCATGCTTTTCTCTTCAATTATAATAACAAAATTGCCTTCCACAATTATTCCCATGTGCTTATTGAAACAATTTTAGAATTTTCTGTTCATTGAGTTTTAAAGAAATATTCCTTCATCTGCATTATCACCATACATACCTTGATTACCTTCTTTGTTTTATATGAATCATTTTCTTCCGAAAACACAAAAATATTTCAAGGGGAGATTATTACAATGATACAATTTATATGGTGTATTTTCTCACCCATATATAGACATATTTGGTTTTGAATATAAAATAGAGCTTGAAATTCCTCTATCTATTAATGTTGAGGAATACGACTCTCGATCAGAATAGTTCGGTACATGATATTTAATTATCGATTCTTGTGCTCAACAACTCCATTTTGTTTTGGAGTTCTCACAATAGCCACCTCATGTTGTATCCTAGGCTTCTCGATGTAATTTTAAGATTCAATGGACATGTATTCCCCTCCATTATCAGACTAGACAAATTTTATCTTTCATCCTGTATCATTCACGACGATTTTTTGATACGTTTTCATGCAGTCATGCACTTGTCGCTTCCTGTGTATAACTATCACACATGCGATTTTATTGTAATAAACCATGAAAGCAATAAAGTGCCATTCTCTATGTGATCCAACAACATTTATTGGGTCATATACGTCTGTATGGATGAGGTCAAGGATATTATATGATCCTTTTTATTTGGAAAGTTGGAAAAACATAATAGTTTCCATCAAATTCAAGCATCATAGGTCTTTTCTAGTTCACACTTTAGATTAGGGATATCCATGACTATCATAATCTTAGATATATTTTCCATGCCATGTTGATTGATTTTCCAAAATCATTGATTCCAAAAGCTTTTTTCCTCTCCAACTATAAGGTATAAAGTGTTCTTGTATCGGTCAACCTAATATAATTTTCCATCTATTCTACATCCTTCCATGAGATAATTCTCGGACATTCATCTTTTAGTACAATCATTCTCATTGAATGTCACAATAATTCCCAATATGTAGAGTTAACTCACACTAAGAAGACTGTGACACAAACTGTCCACATAAAAGACTTCAGTTTTCATTAACTCTCCATTATCAAGCTCAATACTTCTATTGACTTTTATCTTTAAAGCACCATCGTTACTGAACCTCACCATTCCGTCATCAATTTTCAATACATTTTTCAATAGGTATGCATTACCCATCATGTGGGATGAACATACTCTATCAAGAATCTAGGTGGAGTTTTTATTTGTAGCATTTAGGGATACTTCTGCAAATTTGGATTCTTCAATTTTCCATTTTTCTTTCCATGAGATGTTGGATTTTGTGTAGGAAGCTGATACCATTTCAATTGTCTCTTCCATATACATGGTTTATAAATATTCAAATTAATAAACTAGAAGATTAAACCTATTTTAAATAGAAATTCCATTTGTTGGATGAGTATTGACTCGTCTTTGAGCATTGAATAAATTTCTCTTGTCATACATTTTCATACAATACACAACTTTATTACCAATGATTGAATAGTGAAAACAATATCCATAGAAATTATTTCTTCTATAAGAAGTAGGATATGAATATGTTTTACTTTGTTGAACTACTAACTATTATTTATTCATATAGCTCCCTAACTATTGGCAGTGTGACATGGTATGGCTTAAATATCCAAAAAACTGACACTTCATGAGTGGAAATGTCTTCTCACTGCTATTTCTCCTAATGCCTTATTCCTTGGGAAAATAGTTTGACTTCCTATCATTTGTGAAAACATGATTATTATCTTCGAATATAATTTATATTTTATTTAAGTATTACTTTTTTAGTACATTTGGCATCATTTCAGAGTGATTAACTTTCATCTTGCCTTTATTCTAGTTCATTTTATTTATTACAATGTACATTTCAGCATCACAACCAATTCAACTATTTCACATACATGTGGGTCTTGGATCACTCAAGATCTGTTCAACTACATCAGAGCCACGTTTCTCCCTCTCTAGAAGCTCAATATCTATGATCCTTCTAAATTTTAATTGCTTCTTTTCTTATTTTGAAACTAATTCACTTCCGTGTTTACTTCTCATAGTAATAACATCTTTTTTGAGTCCCTCAATGGTGTTATAATTCTCCTCTAGTCTCGAAGTAAGGTCATTGATGACCTTTTCTTGTTCTTCAATTATGAGTTTTAGTTCCACAACATCATCAGTCCTATAAAGGATTGATGATTCTACTTTCACATGTTCTTCCAGTCATTCAATTTATGCTTCCAGCTGATCAATATATTATGATGACTCCTCCACCTTGGATTACCACTTATTACATATCTTAAATTTATTCTACAGTTTTTTCCACATTGACATGGTAGATGTGCAACTAATTAACTTTAGATAAATATGATCAAAAAAGGGTTTCATTGAGAGCATTCTGTTCTTTTGCATTAGCATCAAGAAATTTATTGTATGTATCTATCATTGACAGTCTTATAGGATCAATGACATGTATTCCCTACACTATAGAAAATAGTACTTCTATTCCAAGATATATTAGGTGATATCTCATCCTATTTTTCCATATTTTAAAATTACTTCCCTCAAAGAGGGGAACTCCACTAACATTTATAGGATTCTGCATGAAAACAGAAGATAGATTCAACACCAGCAACCATTACGCTCAGATACCACATGAAGGACCCCCAAAAAAACTTGAGAGGGGAGGGGTGAATCAAGGTGTCAACATATTATTTTAAACTGATGGATATTGTTCCCATGTTGGTAGGAACCTAGTAAACCTTCCTAAATATGAAGTGTAGAAAATAGACAATCTCTTGTAAAGCAGTAACACATCATTTTTACTTGGTTCACCACTCTACATCCAAGGAGAATACACTGATAGTGTGTATTTTGTAAAAAAACCACTAATCATCAAAAGTTGTTTATTACAAGACTTTATCCCAATCACTCTTTGCTAGTAAAATTGACATTAAAAGGTTTTAGGAAAGCACACTGCGTCCCTAGGATCACATCTGATGATTCCCCCTTTCTCACTGAATTGGAGGAATATTCACTCAGTTTATCCTATTGAAGGTCTATTTAATGGTTTAACATTAAATAATGCATCCCCAAATGAAAATGGAATCTCTCTTGAAGTCCTGTTATCACCCAAAAGTGTAATTTAGTTTCCCACACACTGATATGTTATGTTAATTTATTTCACAAACTGATTTTGTTAGTTTTCGGGCATCCTTGGGGGTTCTTCCTACCACATCACCACCTTCGCATTCTGAGTAGCGGGTATGGTTTGCTGATCACCTCCTCCATGTACCACTGTTGTTTCTACAAACTGTCTAACACTTCCATGAACTTCCCTACCCTATATACTGGATTACTCCACATACTTCTCAGTTTCTCCGTTTACCTCCTCGATCCGCATACTACCTTGCTCTACCATGTACTGTGAGAGATCCCTTTGTAAAATGAACTATCTTTCGCATACTATTTTTCATTATGTGGATGGTTCTCTCCATGTACCAACTTCTCATCCTCAAACCACTTCAGACTTCACCAGATTTCTTCCTGAAATTTTAATCTCTAATCACTTTCAAAGAAAGGATATTACTACTCCTTAAATAGGCATATAAATCTGCAAATTTTGATAATCCAATTTAACCAAATTTTCAGTGTGGGAAAATCTTCACTATATACGGAACTCCATCCTCATACTGTTAGTCTCTACCATGTAGCGCTCCTTTTTTGTGAACCACAATAAACCCATGAATCTTAAAAATCATGTGTACCACACACCTTCACCGAAAACTGTCACTGCAAAACATTTTTGGTTCTACACACCATTCAACATACTTTTCCTACTGCCAGGTATGCAATCTAGAACCATTCCGGGAATATGGTACGTAGGCTATGTTCTAAGCTATGTAGTTTCCATATTTTTCCCATTTTCCTTATCATATCTCAAACTAGTCACTCCTATTTTAAAAACCTTAATTTTCTAACATCAAACTCCAGATTTTGGGGTCCAAAAATTTGGCAAACATTGGGAGACTTTGCCACCTTCAATACAACTTGTGGCTTGAACTATATGATCCCTTTCCTTACAATCTCCCTGATCATCAATTAGAGGATTGAAATAAAATGGAAACCAAAATCCATGTATAGAAAATTACATCCTTAGTTCCAACAAGAAGTGTTTATGGAAATCCATGCTAGTGTTATTACTACAAGTATTCCTACTTATTCTTGGGTTCTAGAGAAAACCTTTTTGGTTTAAAGTCCCTTGGCTGAGTGGATACGACTAGAAAATTTCAGCCGTGGGAAAGTTGGGACATAGACCTCAGGAGCAGTAAGACAACATCAGTATCAAGGGATATATATCTGAGATGTCCTGGTAAGAGGTCCTCAGATAGGTGATCTATATCTCAGGTCTCATAGGGTGAGTATATTCAGCCTAGACAGAAGATGTACATTTCATGTGATGGATAGGGACGTCTCAGTAGTGATTTTGTAGCCCATCATATATCTTGAATGGAAATGGTGGATGGGCTACTGAGGTAAGGATAGATACATGAACATATGGATCTTTATAGAGGATTATGTGGCATAGGATACGAGAGAGAAGTAGGAGATTGTATACATTTTAACAAGTTACCACCGCCACACCCATTTTCTCCACCTCATGCTGAGTGAGCTCTAGGATAGGGAAGGGGAAAACTGCATGCGGTCGGAGCATATGACCCCAGGGCTCTAGGAATGATTCAATCTGTGGTCTATGTCAAATATTACATGAATTATTAAATGAAAATGGTTCTAATAATTTTTTCTTGTCTGGAATCTTGTTCGAGACCAAGAGTTTCTGGTTAAACTATTGAACTGACCATTATCTCTGGGGATACCTATAGATTGAGCCTTGAGAATCAAACATATTCTGATAGTGTGATCTGAAAATTGAGGTGAGAGTATCAGTTGGAATCTCTAGGTGTCACATTTGATGCCTTATGACGTCATTCCTGATATTGATTGGTTATCAAAAGTCTATGCTCAGATTGGCTATTTTAGGAAATGGGTGTGGTATGTCTGCAGAGATAGAGCATGGTTTTCCTTGGTCAGAGAAAAATTAAATTCATGCAACACATGATGGACTCATGGATAAGATGGTGTAACCAATCACTCATGAGTTGGATATAATTACCATCAGAGCAATAGATTTTATGAGTTTTCAGCTCCCTGTAGTAGTGGTGGAGTACGGGGATGTCTTTCCAAAAGTGGTTTCTAGGATTACCTTTCCACTGGGAGATCAATTTTCTACATTTATTTACACCCCAATATGGCACCGATATCAGAATTAGTTTATCAGATTTCTATTATAGAGCTTCATGAGATGACTGTGTGGTTGGAGGAATTGTAGAGCAAGGGATTATTAAGACCCACATTTGAGGTTATGTGTGGATTACTGGTGCTTTAACCATGTGACCATGGAGAACAAGTATCCACTACTAAAGGATTGATGCCCACATCGATCAGTCAAAAGTGGTACAGTGGTTCTCGAACATTGATCTTCGATCAAGTTCTCGCCCATTGCGAGTATGGGATGGGGATATACCGAAGACGTCTTTCCAATGGTGCTAATGTCATTATGCGTAGTTTGTGATGCACTTCAACATGACGAACACCCCAATGGTGTTCATGGGACTCATAAACCAAATCTTTTGGCTTGACTTTAATGGAACAACCATTCGTGTGGACAGAGAGGTGGTATAAATCTTTTTAGTAGTTGAGAAAGAGTTCCATGAGCACCCCAGTCATTAGATTTCTAGAGGATAGAGTTGAGTACATAGTGTTATGTAAGGCCTCGGAAACAGAACATAGTTGAGTCCTGATTCAGAGGAAATAAATTATTGCCTATGAATTACACCTGTTGAGTCTACATGAGAAGAACTATGTGACCTGTGATCTTGAGATGGAAATGGTTGTCTTCATATTGAAGATGTGGAGATACTACCTGATGGGTGAGTGGTGTATCATCTAACCTTAACATAAGAGTCTTAAGTATATATTCTCTCAGAAGGACCTGAACTTGAGACAGAAGCTATGGCTAGAGTTCCTCTAGGACTAAGACTTTGAGGTGGTATATTCTCTTATGAAGGGGAACATGGTGGGAGATGCTCTCAGCCAGAGATCCATTCTGCAGTTACTGAACAAGGAAATGAAGCAGTTGACCTTATTACAGTTATCCTTCATGGAAAGAGTTGAGGAATCTTATCTCTAGTCAATGGTTGTTACCCCATCACTCTTATAGTGAGTCAGGGAAGCACAACTAATTAATACCAATCGTAAGACATTAGGTGCTTAGATTTATAGAGGGAATATCCTTGATATATATTATAAATTTAGGGATCATGTTCTTATTTTTAGATGATGCATACTATTACTAGTGGGATTGTAGGTGTAGTTTTTGAGGGATTTCCACAAATCACACTTTTTAGCCATGCGTTCCGGATTCTCATGACAATAGTGGACGCTATGAGTGGTAAGATGCGTCAGGTTATGCATGTGGGTGTCAAGTTGATCACCGAGGGTGATGAAACTGGTTGACGATGGGATAACCTATTTGATATAAAAAATGAGTTATTATTTGAATCAATTTCTTGGTTTATTAAATCACCGTGTTGAGCCCCCTATGCTTGATAGGGGTTTCTCCCATTCATTATTGTTATTCCAAGAAGGATGTGGGAAAGGATATCAGTGGAATTAATGATGGCTTTATTATGTACGCCCAGGAAACATGATACCATCTCGGTGATCATTGGCCTACTCACCAAGTTAGCCACTTCATAGCTTTTCATGAGAAGAGTTCAGAACAGTGCTGGGGATGCCTCAATGTGTATGAGATAGTTCGACTCTATGGAATCCCATCACCAATAGTTTTTGGTCATTATGCTCATTTTTTATCCTGATGGTGGAGATTAAGGATTGGAAAGAGAGGATCCTTTTTTGGAAGTTGATTCCTTTACTATGTTCCTAATGGCAGTACAACAATCTCCGGGGGGATCACATATGAGTGAGAGCCTCAGATTCATTCTCGGTACCCTCATTTGTTTGGGTATCCTTTTGTTTCGATTTTGGGGACGTAAATCATTATTATTTGGAGAGTGTAATGACTCGGATTATAAAAATTTTATTTTTAGAAAATTTATGGGAAAATTCTATGATAAGGTGATAGAGGGTGTGAAATTCCAAGGCTCGATGTGCCCAGAATAGTTCGGATGAAAATGTTATATTTTTAATAGTGTGCGTGAGAAATTTTCCTAAAAAGGTGGAAAAACTTTTAAACAGGTGCCCAACTCAGAATTCTGAGCCCACCACAGAGCTCAGAGTAATGGCATTACTCAATGAGTGATAGACCATTAGTCGGTGTGAGTCTTCTATAGAGAAACCAAAAAATTTCATAACCATAAAGAAACTAATAAAATAAAATTATTTTATTTTTAAAATCATAATAACTCATAAATGGTAACTCGGATTGGAAATCTGAGATAACTATTTAGTTCATAATGGGTTTTTTCCGTATACGAGGCCTAACATCTACTGGCGCAGGTCAACTGTGAATGATAATTTTTAGATGTTTTAAAGGAAAATAAAATGAAAAAAATATTATTTTATTCTTTTGACAATTCACATTGTCATAGTGACGCCACGATGTGGTAATGGCTTTTATTTCATAAATTAAATAGTAGGGAGATGATGCAACAAAGCATGGAAACACTGCAACACAATGATGTAGCAACACTAAAACACATTTTATTCATTTACCATCTTGGAAGGGATATGGTATCAGATTGAAAATCATGGAGAAATTACCTATAGGCTTTAGAGAATAAAATCTTTCGAGAAACCTCTTGTTGGAGAATGAAGAATGATGAATAGATAAAGGATCAAGATCCATTGTGGATGGATAAAAAATGATGACCAACATTATTCACTAATTGATCCAAACTCTAGGTTGGGTGTGAGTTTTTATTTCATTCCTTACCCATTATTTATCCGTATAATGAAAATGGATTAATCGACAAACGTATTAATCCACGTGTCATGCATATTGCGGGTTGGGATTATTCTATTGTGGGAATTGTTTACAGGACGATTAATGTTAGATATTTTTGATTCCTCCCCTTTGTTCTTCTTCTAATAAGGATAGATCAAGGCCATCACGAACCGGGGCATCCATTAGTTGTGGTACACAAGCTAGCTGGACCTCGTCGAAGGATGGCCCGTAGTGGCATGAGCCACCAGCAGTGAATGGGAGGACATGGATGAGGTGGCGACGTGGATTGTGCTGAATTGGAGGATGGACCCATGGGAGATCCAAGGGATCCGATGGGTTACAAAGACTGAATATTCCATGTTGTCTGACCACACCATGCGGTCCAACCACAATGACCAAGTAGCATACGCGGCTCAGCCATGTGGGGGAGAAGGGTCAGACTGCATGAGGAGGGTTAAGATGGGGAAAACCGGGCTGCAACAGGTGGCGGTCTAACGGCCCAATGGGCCAGGCCAACCCAAACCAACCAGGTCATGTTAGGTTTTCCATACTAGGTCAAGTCAAAACTAGTCCGGGCTTGATCCATTTTCACTAAATTTATCGTAACTTTAAAATGGAAGGTCTATTTGACAAGCCATCTATGACATTGGGATACTTGCGACGAGGCCGTCATTTTGAGTTGTCTTGTTTGGTTTTTAGTATGGACTAGTATAGGTGGGAATTTTCCCTTAGTACAATTTTTGATGGTTCTACACGACATTACATCTACTTCACTGGATAACAATACTATCTAGAGGATGAGTCACAAATATAGTTGTTGTATCTCTAATTGGGACTAGATAGATCCTTAATAACCCTGTGATGGATTTTTGAGGGAATTGATGTGACCTTTGAGTGCAGGGAGTTATTACTACAACTAGTGGGTGATATTGGTATGGTTATCAGTATTATTGGTTGGGAATCCCCTATGTTATGATCCACATCGGTAGGGTTGTCTTGATTTTATGAGAAGAATCCCCTACATCGTGGATAAATATAGATTGGGTTTTCAGTATTCTTTGGTAAGAATCCCATCACTATATATCATGACCTTAACCATTTTATTCTCTTTGTGGTGGGCCAAAATTAGTGGGACCTCTTTGTAAGTTTCTCAGATGATATCAAGGCTCGAGGAGTGAGTTCTCCGAAAATGAGAATGCCTCGAGCAGAATCTTATGGCTATTGTTTGGTTGTGGTATAGAGGCTCCGTGTATTAGAGATAATAGATGTATCGGTTAAACATCGTAACATATTGAGACCTGTTTTTCTCTCAGATTATTTTTGTAGACCTATTCTATGGGCTTATAGTTATATGGCTTGAGGAGTGAGATCTCTTGGAACGAGGGTGCTATGAGTGGAACTACATGGTTGGTAGTGGATGATACTTTGAGTATTGTAATCGTTTTTGAGTATACTTATATGTTCTTATTATATTTTCCTTAAACATATACCTATGTTGAGGTGACTGTGTCCTCTTAGTGATGTTTCATTTTTGGTCAATTACTTCGTGTTTCATGGTGTACGAATAAGTATTGTTTTACTCACATCCGGAAGGAATTTTCTTGCACATTTTGTGACTTGTGTAGACAATAGATTCATTGAATGATTCCTGGGTGGAATGGGTCTACATAGTTCTTAGAGTGATATTGTAAATGATGTGTGATTTTGCATCTATAGATAGTTGATTCTGTAGCTACCCTTCAGGTAAGGTTTTTTGTGGAGGAGTTCTAGGGACTGGTGCACTTTTTAATTTTCCTTTTGTTGGGATTGTATTTTAGACCCCTTTAAATTCAATTTTTTACTATCGCACTCTATGTTAGTATCTTAGTGGTATTCCTAATTTTTACATAGTGTTTCATGTTTTAACACCTTCTTCTTAGAGACATTTTTGTGTGTCCATGTACTTATGAAAATGCCTACCATTTGTGGGATATGCCTACTTGGTGCTAGTCACCATCCCCTAGCCTATGGGAGGCAGGAGTTCGGTAGCCAAGACATGAGCCCCTCTAGGAAAGGTCGTGATAGTTATAATTTGACCACATTCATTGGTAATAACCTATACACCATCACATAAATAAAATCATAAATATGTGTGAAAAAATAACCAAAAATATTCACAAAATTTTAACCCATTACGTGAAACAATTTACATAAAAATTTCATGATAACAGAACTTGTGGAAAATTAACTAGGTTTAGTATCATGGTGAAATATTATCAAGGAATTACTCATGGGAAATTAATTTGGTTTAAAAAAATGTCTTGATATATCCAGCGTAAGATAAATGGGTTTCATAAACAACATTTCATAATAAACATAAACCATTTATTGAAAGAATATCAATTTTATCCATGGATTATTTGTAATGTAAAGTGTAATTATCATAAAATTATGTCATCTTAGGTGGAAAATTATTTTTAATGATAAATCACTCGGAATGCTTATTGGGTAAAAGAAACATTCATTTAAAAAAATATTATTCCCAAACATTATAAATTATTTTTCTAATCATGTCCATCCAAAATAAACATCAAAACATAAAATTTATTTTTTAACTAAAATAATGTTCATTATGGTGTGAAATTCCATTCACACTACACACGTTAAAACAAATATTCAAATCAAATTTTCAAGAATTTCGAATGGATTATTTTTGAAAAATGCATGATGATTCCTTTATAAAAACTCTATAAATGAAAACATGGTTAAAAAATAATTTATTAACTAATTTTAGTAATTTTTTAAAAAAAATAATTTTTATAGAAAACATGGGTTTGGAAGAAAAATGGTTTTCTATCGAAATATTATTTTTCATAAAAAAATCTTTTTGAACTCTTTAGTACATAAAGAGACAGAAATGATAGGAAAATATGTATTATCATAAACTAACCAGATGAGAATAAAAATAAGGAGTTTCACAATATATTTATCCTAATATTTTATCAACCTAAACATAATCATAAATAATCTTGATAAACAATGATTAAAACATAAAATCATGACCACTTTGGTAACGTTTAATCATAATCCAAATTAAGAAATAAAATAAAATGTAACATAAAATTAAATGTGGATAAATATATTAATTATATTACATTTAAAAGAGAGTGTATATAAACCTCATTAAATTATATAGTTCCATAAAAAAACATATATATCAAATAATTAAAATTGAGACATAAATATCTCAACAGTTTGGAGACATTTGAACTGTAAACACCATAAAAGAGATATCCTCAAATGAATATGTGTATAAAAATAATGTTATGTACAAGAACCATAAACTAAATTCATTGGAATAAAATAGAACACATTAATGAAATATATGGTGAATGTTTCATTTGTTTCAATGAAAAAAAGTGACATAGAAATCAGTTACCTTATGTCTTGACCTCCCTCACACTCATCCGAACCTCTTATATAATAAATTAATGATTATTATAAATCCTTTAATGAACCATAATTATATATATTATTACATATATTATTTATTTATTCCATTTTATTTCACTTTTATTAACAATTCCATGTTCAAGTCATATTTTTTGTAACAACCTCTTGGTTTTCTATATATGTCATGATTTTTTTTCGGTACACATTAGTTAATCATGTTTCAATAAACTCTAGAATAATAATCCTAAAATAATTATTATATTTATAGATAAACTATTATCATAATAAAAATAATAAAGAGTGATGGTTTTGATAAATTTAGTACATTATAATCATGGAGAAGGTAGGCCATATATATGCATGAGTAACGTTACCATTTTTTGATTATCAATATGGACATGAGATAAGTAATATCATATAATTCAAGAATAATAATGATATATTAAATACCATATAAATATTTTTAATATACTTATTAATATAAATCATTTTGTTTTGGTGATTAAAAGAGAGTCACATCGCTTCGGTAAGGTGGTAGTCCACACGTACATGAGCAGTCTTGTCATATTCAAATGACTGAAAAGGTAAGTATAAAATTGTTATATTATACTTTTTTATTGTTAAATATTTTATTAGTATCTGAATTATTCCATGTATATCACATATATTCAATAAATATATTCTTATAAGCATCCATTTAATGCATTACTAAAAACGAATCACATCACATTGTGAGGTCGTAGTCCACTATTCACAAGGACGATATTATCAAATCCTCTAGAGAATGTAATGTAAAAATGTATATATGATATAATTTATATATAAAAATAATTATTATATATAAATATATTATAATTTATATCCATCACCATATGTAACTGTATGATGTGGTAAATGAAAAAATGAATAATAAAAGTTCATGGGGTCGTAGTCCACTGTACACACAAATAATGATTTCATAACCCTTTTTTATGGTATTTCATATAGTTTTAGGCCATGAACATACCACAAAAAAAATTATATATAAAATAATGAGGTTATTATATCATTATTGTGTAATAAAAAATGATAGAGGCTGATGATGAAATAGTATAAAAATAATGTTTGAAGAAGTTTACCACTCATTCAGGTATCCCCCATAGGATTTCTCTAAAATCACTCTGAGTATGGATTCACACAGTAAATAATTCTTCTAGGATGATAGGAGGTAATTATTGATGTTATATGTGTAGTTATTTTCCAAACCAAAATCATTTAGAGGTGTGAAGAACATTGGAGATTGGGTGGCCTTTTATAAGTGGGGAGAGGAAAAAATTTATATTTTTAAAATCAATTATGTTATCACACAATTTTTACATGTAAAAAGTTTAAAAAAGGGAAAAATATAGAAACATAGAGGTCTAATGGTGTAAATATTTCTATATTATTGTTTTTATAAAAATTTATTGGTCATTTTACCCTCACCTTTTTTGTTAACATCATGGTAAACCCATTATTACCATAACCATGGTAATTAATTTTTTTTATTTTTTCTCATTATTTTGGAAAAAATTATAATTTTACCATATTAGATAATATAAATATTGATTATTCAAAAAACTTTATACAATTTTCAAAATTAAATTCATATTCATGTAAATATTTAATATAAAATGTATTCCATAGAGGCAATAAGATTACTTATTTTCAATGTAAAGATGCTCAAAAGATTACAATGGTTTTATATCCAATTTTAATATAAAATTGATTATAATTACCTATATTAGAATAATATATATATATAAATATAATTCAAATAACTTTGAATTAATATAATTTATCATTATAAATAATTTTATTGAAATTGATGTTTTCAATTAAAAATAAATATTTTCACAATTAATCAAAAAAGAAATCATTCAGAAAATTATCATAAATTCACCCTAATATAATTTTTATATTATAATCTATAAAATGATAATAATAATTTCAAATTATTTTTCCGAATTTTAGAGAAATTATTTTTAAAATAATTATGAAAAAGGTTATAAAATTCCTCTTAATAAAAAATAGTTTTGTAGAACAAAATTCTATTTATTATTATATCTCTTCTAAAAAACGCCTAAATTTAATGTTAAATATATGATTAAATATATAATATATATATTTCATTAAAATAATAGACTTTTTTTATTTATTGAGTTAAAACTTGTTTATTTTCTTTACAATTATTTTTTAGAAAAAAATATTTTTTTAGATAGTTTTTATCTAAGTTTAATTAATTATTCAAAAATTAATTCTTTGAATATAAATTTTTAAAAAATAGATATTGATAAATATTTTGACCATATTCACAACATCCATTTTAACAAGTATGTAATTACTATCATATTTAATAATAATTTCTTAATTGTATATGGTCTTTCTTTTCAACATGGTGTTGTGTGTAATGAATATTACACATAGTGTTTCATGTCATATATGCTAATATCAGTATTTTATGAAAAACAATATAATCATGGATTTGAAGTTAATTAAACCAATTACTTAAATTTAATTTAATTGAGAAATATATATTTTATAAAATCATGGTTTGTATCATTATACCCCCATTAAAATGAATTGATCTATTGAAATTATTCTCACTCCTCAAATTATTAGCTTTCAAAAATTCCTACATAGAAACCCGCATCAAAAAGAGTTGATAAAACATAATATTCAAAAATTTAAAGGGGTTTGTGAATTTATTTTTGAATAACACATATTAGTTTTCCAAATAGTAAAACATAGATGGGATGTGAAAAAGTGGACTTAGAAGAGAAAATAAACACCTGAATACTGATGGAGAGTAAAAGGGAACATGAAAAGGGAAAATAAATGACCACAAGGACATAAACTAAAGCAGCGTGAATGATTTTATGGATATCGTCAATAGTGATGATAATCAGGAAAAATTTAATTTTTAAGAAACATTTCCCAATGTTTAAAAATTTTAATAATAAGATATACTTACATGATTTAATTTCCTTATAGAAGGAAGATTTTACCTTTTCTATATCTTGATCAGTTTATGCTTCATCTATTACTCTAAGATATAAAATTTTCACATTTGAAGCACTAAATAAGATCCATAATTTATTGACAAATCTCTATTTCCGTCCCTCGTAAAAAAAGGTTAACAAAAGTTATCAAATATGGATAAATATTATTATGGTGAAATAATTAAATAATCTCTAAAACAATGTCCAAAGTTATAATTAAAAAATTCCATGGATAGTTAGAATTATATCCCTACTAATATTCATAATTTATTAATAAGGCCCCTAAATTTATGAAACTCAACTTAATAATAATCTTCTAAATAATATTAAGCAACTCTTAATAGAAACCATCCAAATATTTGAGTAGCATGGTCATATATTCCTCAAAATCATTGTAGTGACCTGAATTAACATAACAAATCTAAGACAAAATTAATTCTTCCTCATTCCTTGAATAAAACAATAAATTATTAAACATATTCTATAAATCCAATAATGTTGTAAACTCCATCAATGATAACATGGACCACATTATCATCAAATCTATCTACCATATTGAGGTCATTATAAAACTAAATTTTACCTTATCCATATAAATTGTCTTTTTATTATATTATTATATGAGAATTATTTAATTGGAATTGAATTATGTGAGGAAGAAATAAAATACAAATTCTCATTGTAGAACATTACGTCTTATTCAGGTAACCAATATATATTTTCACCAAAATTTTTAGTGCGATATATTTATAAAAAATATAAGGATTATTATATGATATTTGGGTTTTTATGTGATTTTTTAATTTATTAGATTGAAGAATTATTTTATTGTGTGATGAAGAGGGGGGTGGGTGTGGCCTTTTATAAGTTATGTTAGTGGCACACATGTAATTTTCAAAAATAATTTTGTATAACCATTTTTTTGACATACCTATGGGGTCAAAAATGGGCCCTTATTAATAGCTATACATTATTTGTTCTAAATAATTCCATAAAATAGAGTTTTTATAAGTTTTTATATCAATTTTACCCTTCTGTTTTTAGTTTAACTCTCGATAAACCCATTTTTACCATATTCATGGATTTTTTTTACAATTAATGATGGTAAAAAATTATTTAAAATTTTTAGATAATGAACATTATAATGATACATAATAATTAACTCATTTCTCCAAATACCATTTACATAATAATTAAAATTTACTTTAAATTTAATCTCGTAGAAAGGATGAGAAGAAGGGTTTCAAAGAAAAAATGGTAAAAAGATTACATGTTATTATAAATCTAAATTCATTATAAAAGTGATTAAAATGACCAAAATTAGATATATATATATATAATTGAGTTGATATTAATTTATAATAATTTATATATATAATTTTATTGTATAAAAAATATAAAGTAAAACGGTGTTTTCAATTAAAATTCATTATTTTTCACTATTCAGAAAAAATTAATCATTCGAGAAAATTAAAAAAAATATCACCATAAGAGAATTTTAAAATTATTATTTTAAAATTGAATTTTATTTTTCCATATATAATTTTAATATTTATCAATAATTATTTTTTGAATAAGTGATCAAAATGGAAGCAAAATAGTTTTTAAGAAAAAAAAAAGTTTTATGTGTAAAATTTGATTTATTTTTATCTATTATCTTGAAAACACATAAGATAAATGTTAAATTGTTTTAAATATATAATATCTCAATATAATTAATAATATTTACAAAAAGTGGGTTGTTTAATTTATTATGATAGAACAGATTTGTTTTTATAAAATTATTATTAAAAATACTTCCTTTATATTCCTATAGATATTAATTTCATTTCCAATGTTTTGGTCAGCAAAGAATTTATTATTATATAAATTCGTAAAAAATATATTTTCATTATTTAGTAAAACCAATTCAAACCCATATTTCAAACAACTAGTTTTTAACAATCATATTAAATTATATTTTCATATTAAGACTCATTTTGTTTAAATTCATTGTTGTCGTAATGCAATAAAAACTCGGTGTTACATGTAATAAAAAATATATACAGGAAAAAATTTATTTACAAATTTTATTTCCTAAAATCATGGGAAGTTATATTCTACCACCACTAAAATTAATTTCCCCATTGTTATTCATCACATTGATTCCAACAACTAAGGATAATTCAGCCTTATTACATCATTAGGTTCAAATGTATAATGCTTAAAATGGTGGTTTCACCATAATACATTAGCTAGGTAAGTTGTATAACATCATCATAAATTCCCTATTTAATCAAAATCACAACAAGTTTCTCCTCATAATAAATATCTTGGTCCAGTAGTATGACCTATGATTTCACTAAATGTGATAGATCAACCATTTAAATAATTTTTAGAGATACATGGAACACATCATGAGTCTAAGAGATATTTAGAAAAAGAACCAAATGATAATGTACTATCATGATATAATCATGTATTTCAAAGGTACTGATATTCCATGGTATTAGTTTTACCTACATTCATCCATGATGAATTTTGTATAAATAATTTCTCACAAAATTCTAATTATAGATCATTTCTATGATTATAAATATATTATTTATGTAAACATTGTACTTACCTTAAATGTTTCTAAATTGATTTATCCTTATCTTCTATATCATAATACTTCTTAGTACCCAATATCATTCATTCAAAAATATTATTCCATTACTTTGGAGTTCTACACTTCATTCCATAATGTGATTTAAAATTATCTATGAAAATTATAGATTAATTTATGTTCAATGAGAACTCAACTTGATAATGTTTTTGGTACCAACCCCCATTGAAATCCATGAAACAAGATCATGGAATATCCATTAGGGGTTGAATAATTCCTTTAGACTGACTATCTATCAAAAGATGATACAAAGTGATGAAACTAAAATCTATATCAATTTATTGGTAAAGACATCCACAAACCAACAACCTAATATTTAGATCCAAATTGGATAATATTGAATGTCGTACTTCATGCCGCCTTAAAACTTTCTTATTTTATATTCTGGAAATGGGATCCAGATCGATATCTTCTCTGATAGTAATTAAGCATGTTGGCATTATATTGGGATCATATAAATACCAATAATTACCTTAACATCAAAGATAATATAAACCATTTTGATTACCAGTACCTTTAATCATATGTCCACAATGTGTAAATTAATTCATGCTTATATTAATTTGATATTAAAACATCTACAAAATCACATGGTTGTGTTTCAATAAATTTCATTTAAAAAATCATTACACCTAATACAGTCCCACCACATAATACATCAAGAGGGGTGAGAATTACATTGAACTAATCATTAAACATAAACTCATAAAAAATGTTGGTATCCATAAATATGAAGTTAAAATTACATGGATATATATATGATTCTAAATAAAAAAATTACTTATATGACACATGATTCTTGTAATAAAAATAGAACTGATAAATTGCTTCTAAAAAATTATTCTTGAATCGAAATATAAATTTACTTAAAACCTTCCAATTCACTATTTGGAATGAAATAGGTCATTCCATAATTAATAAGACAATTCATGGGAATTTAAATTGCCTTGTATAACTCCATGTTCCCAAAACATAAAAAATTGAAATCCTCAACAATTTTTCACCCCAAGACCTTCTTTACCGCACATATAAGATTTCCCCTCCATTTGATATATTCTTTAGAGTTCACATTCACACCTTCATTAAATTACTACGTTGAATATTATTTCATTATGTTCATTTCAACATGAAAATTCATAAAATTATATCTTTTACTTATTCAATGTTTTTGTAATCTCACTGAAGTTCATCTTGTAAATCATATATCATGATAGATGATTACGAATAATCACAATATATTTATATCCATTAATCAACTAATTTTTGTCTTAGTCATAAAGTTTTACATCATATAGAATGTTAATGTAGATCCTTTTTGTCACCACCATTGACTAAAACAAAAAACTCAGTGTGAGAGACAAAAATCATATTGTAAAACAACATAGTCTAAAAAAATCAGTTATTAGATTTCTAAATCATGACAGCTTATTTTTAATATATGTAACCTTATGGTTTTCCTTGGTTAATTATAGTAATCATCTATTTAAATCCATTATCATGGTTCATAAAGTGTTTGTAAATTTGAAAATCATATCCCATGGGAGTGTCAATCCAGCTATATAAGATGACCCATTTTCATGCACCAGGTGGTGACCAAGTCTAGATCAATACACCCATTTCAGATTTATTACTCCTAGGTACCAATTTTTCAAAAATATATTTATATATAGTATCCCGATAAGGATATAATTATGGTGAAACCACTTTCCCTATCATCTACCAAAATTCTAGGATATTTTCCTATACTTTGACTCATCCATAGACATATCTTTAGTCATATCCCTAGAAATATCCTTATAAATATCTATAGGGATCCCAATTTTGTTTTCTCATCCTAGTTTCCAAAGGATATTTAAAATTATCCCTTGATGCCAACTATAGTTCTCCGGTAATTTCATAAATGTATATTAAAACATTTTATATGAATATTCAATACATTAGAGAAACACATGAATAATGACCATGATAGTTTAGTTCTTTTAGAGACTGTATATAACATATTCTAAATTAATGAAGGTTATTTAATTACTCCCATAATGATAATGACAATTATTTATTATTCATTATATACCCAAAAAATCCTTTTATCATAACCTATTGAAAGGATACATATAAATGGTTGATCACAGATGCTCATTAAGGGTAATAAAGGGATATATGTAAGTATAACAGAAACATGAGGGTTTAAGAGCATGAACATTGAAATTGAATCCCATAAAATTCACATAAATGATTATAATAATGATTAATTGAAAAATTAATGGTAGTTCATATGACTGATATCATATAGAAATCAGAGTACTTGATCCATGAGATGATAACATTGGAATAAGATATAAAATTTCTTCTTACACATATGCTTTCAAAATCCATATCATAGTAGTCAAGGATTACTACTAAGGATATCATGGTGTAATAAGATTACTACAAAAAACATCATTGTAGTCATCATTCACTCCTAAGGCCATCACAATGGAGAAAGACCATAATTAAATAGTGACAATTCCTCATTCCAATCCTGTATATATTATTATATATAAATCACTACCAAATCCACTATGGGGAGATATATTTCCCTTGTCTTATGATGAATACAATATTTATGTTTTTTAAAAGATTATAAATCATTCATTATATCATAATTCATGAAATGATATGGGTTTCATAATCATTTCATCGCAACATAACCTCTGGGAAAAATAGATTTAATATCCATTTCTTCATTTCATCATAGAATAACCAATGAAAGGAAGATATTTTCATAAGTATTTCACAATTTTATAATACATGGAAGAGAAATATGTTTCATAAAAACATATTCATCATAAAAATAAACTATTAAAATAATTAATAAGAATTTATCCTTGTATAATATCCCCATTAATTCATAACTAACATTAATGAATGTCATCATAGTTAGATAATGTTATTGAGTGATTACTAGGAACATTTTTTAGGGAAAGACGTTATTTTAAAATAAATTTTCAGAAATAAATATTTATAAAATATTTTGGAAATACCTTTCTTAAATAATATATTTAAAATTATACAAACAGATATTTAAAAATATTTCAAACCATTTATTGGTGAAGATACCCATTCTCGTTTGAAAAATAATTTTATAACATAAAACATTTTCAAAATCCTTTTTCATTTAATGTCATTCATTTAAAATATAAAAATTAGACAAAAATATTAATCAATGATTTTTTTAAAAATAGATATGAAAACAGGTAAGATAATCTTGAAATCATTGATATGTCATGAGAGTGGTAAATAGATTTCATGTTGTGCATATTAAAAAAACAAATATCCATTTCACATTTTTAGTAAAATACAAACGATCATTGTTTTGAAAAGGACTTGAATATTTCTATCAAAAAAATTAAAACAAATGTTCAAAAAATTCCAAATTAAACATTAAATATATGTTAAATTCATTTTTGATTACATTTTTAGAAAATACTATTTTTTAAGAAATTGTATTTTTGACCAAATAGTAAAATACTAATTGTTTTTATTAAAAATGAATTTTAAATTATTTTTAGTACAAAATGGTGGAGCATTGTAACATTAGATGAAAATATAATGACCAAAAATTTGAGAAGAAAATAATGAGAATTATTCAGAGTTATATCATAATATTTCAATCTTTGAGACTTAATCATAAATAATCCCAAAAAAATAATGATATTTTGAAATAAAACTCTACCACGTAGGTAACATTGAATCGTAATATTCATGAAATAATAAAAATAAGTGAAAATTTTAATATCATTAAAAGAAGGATATTTATGATTTGAAATTGTAAATAGGAATTATATACACCTTTTATAGGAACGTAGGATCAAAACCTAACATATGTATCGAAAAATAAAAATTTAGACAAAAAACACTTACTACATTAGTAACATTGAAATTGTAAAAGGACCTGACCTTAAACATTACAAAATATAGTTAATTCAAAATGAAATAAAATTCAAACACCCCCAATTTTTTTTTAGTTTTACAGTTTTATATAATATGTTCTTAAAATAATACATAGATACTCATATATTTCAAAGTAGACACTTCTACCCAAAATCCATTTTTTTACAATATAAAACATTTAAAATAAAACATACTTTCTTTATGTATAAAAAATTCCTACATTTAAACATTTATTATTCCATTACTTTAACCACTAATAAACCATATAAAAAACATTTCCAAATATGGTATGAGAACAAAGTTCTCAGTAAGTGACATATAAAGGTAGAACATTACTATTAGACCATGAATGAAAACATTTTCAAAAAAGTATAACTGTTACACATAAAATATATCCTATTTTACATACCCATGGAATCAAAATTTACTTGTAAAACCATATAAATCACAAATAAATAAAAAATTTGACTAGTGGAATCATTTTATATCACTGTTACATATAATTTAGATATACTATCTAAATTGGTAGTAAACATCATGGTTACACTTGGAATAACCATCATTGTATATTCCTAGAATCTTTTATGTTATGCAAAAGGTTTTTCCTCTATCCATTTACCCAACAGAGTGGAGATATATAATGGGTAGAACTGCCCAAGATTTATCATGGAACCACCCATCATCATAAAAATTACTATAATCCATACCATGATCATAACGCAGAAATGAGACATAAATTAAAAATTCTTGATAAAAATAAATTTTCCATTTTGAAATCAATTTTTATTTTTAAGAAGAAGTGATCATAAAAATGGAAAAATTTTACATAAAAATTAATTTATGAACTTGTAAAGGAAACATCACTTCAATAAGGAATCTTGAAAGTGTTAAAATTCTATTATGCCATATAATTAAAAGAAATTTCTTATTAAAAATAGTTGTAACCTGAAAATGGGATTTTTAAAAATAAATTTCGTTACATTATGTCCAAAAGAGTATTGTACTTAAATTTAATTTATAGGAAAACGAATTTAGATTCATTAATTAGTTAATACATAGCACTTTCTATATATATTTTATTTTTTCCCATTTTATTAGGTTCATTTATGGTCATTTTTATGAGTTAAAAAAATTTATAATCATCATTCCAGGAGTATTCTTTTCATGGATTTATGGTTGGTTCACATCATTATAATTATTAGAGCTCTTCTCAAATAGAATGAAAGCAATAGAATATGAAATATATGGTATTAATATACTTCCAAAATTTTAAATGATCTCATATATCATTATGTATTCTTGATATTAGGATGAATCATTAAATAAAACATTAATGAGCAATGTTTGGTTTGTTTTTGGAGTTTTTTATGACCATCACAAAATAGTTTCGGTTTATTTAATATTTTGTCTCTAAATTATTTCAATAAAAATAATTACATTATAATATACATATTAAAATCTATTTTAACCATAATAATGGTTTTATGAATATCCTTCAATGAGATAATGTGAACTGAATTCTCCTTATCCAGGAAGGCGGTGAATCGGTATATCACGGATGATGTTTTCATTCATTTAGAAAAATACAAGAAGAGAATAGTTTTGATAATTTATATTCCATTAATAGATTAAATTTTAAAATATATCCACACACACACACATACATATATATATATATGCATGTGTGTGTGTGTGTGATACTATATTTATCAATACTATTTTTATAGGATATATGAGGTGAGAATTTGAAAAGAAAATAATTTAAAAGAGAATGAAAGAGAATTTTATTCTTAAATTTATTCTTCTAGAGAACCACTTTTAAGTATTTTTTATGGTGTTTTGGTTTGGAAATACTATATTATACATGAGGAAGATGATTTTAAAGGGAATGGGGTAGAATTTAGACAATATAGAAAGCCATGGAGGTTTAAGGAGAGGAGGTGATGAGTGTTGGTGTTTATAGGAAGAGGAGATAGGTGTTTTGATTATTTTATTCATTTTCATATTATTTTGGAACAAGACTATAAATAATCTTGATTCTTATGATTATGTATAGTAAATAGTGCATGTGACATTAATATAACATGTTATTTACTCAGCAATACATCACCCAGGACTCAATAATTCATTCATTTATTTATACCATAAATTATCGTATTTCAATGTTAACTAAAAATCATCTATTTTAGATAAGTACATAAAATGTACCCTAACTAGTTTATCACATGTATAATTTAAAATTGGAAAAAAAATTTGAAAATAATTTCCTAAATATAATATTTTTAATTTTCAATTAAAATAATCATTTATTATAAAATTCCGATTTTAATATTATTAATGATTTCATGACACATCGAAAAAGTAAAAAATGTCGCGTAAAATTATATTATAATTAATATAAAAGGATAAACTAATTTATCAATTAATTTTATGTAGAGTAATTTTATTTTAAATAATTTTTTATATTGTAAAATTTTAAATAAAATTTTACGTCGGACAAAAATACCAATACTTAATTTGTCATCTATAAAACATTTATTTACTTATACCATGATATACATATATCATATGTTCACTTATAAGAAACACAATGTTTATTTATACTTTCATAGGAGAGGTTTTTATTTTATATTTGAATAGATTCATTAATTTATATAAATAAAACTTATTTTATTATATATTTAAAACAAATATAACTATTTAATTATAGAATGAAAAAACTATTCTGTAAGTACCGGGTTTGTTAGATCCCCCTCTTCCATCCTATGATTTCATCCTCTTACTTTTTTAACATATTAAATAATATAGGATACCTTTCCTTCATATAATTTTCATATTCACATGCCACTTCTTTAACCATGTGGTTTCTCTACTAATCATTAACCTAGTGAAGTACCGTATTACGCAATACATCCTCTCTATGATCCAAAATAGGAATAGTAATTTTCTCATATGAAGTGTTATCATCTAAATAAACAATATTAGGGCTCAAATAATGAGATAAATATGGAACATAAATTCTTTACATCAAATTATAAAAACATTTTCCTAGGACAAACTCATAGGCAAAGCCACTCTATTGGAAATTGATCCATCATTATCCTTTATTTCATAGGGTCCAATAAACCATGGGCTCACATTCTAATTATTTCAAAAAAACATTCAAATTTCCCATAGAGAAACATAGATAATTTCATGATCACCAACCTGGAAATAAATATCCTTCCTCCAGTTATCCGAATAACTATTTCTCCTATTATGAGATATCCTCAATTGTCACTGAATCAACTGACTATCTATAATTCATCTTATACCAATTATGTTACAATAATCTTTATTTCTTATACACTATCCCATATTGTTGGAGTTTGATACTGCTTTCTATATAATGGTTCAAAAGGATTCATCTGTTTTTTTGTAATGAAATCCCTTATTATAAGAAAAAACAACTGAAGAACAATTTTGATCCCAACTTCCTTGACAATCCATTGAAAAATATTGAAGAATATCCTCCAATGTCTTACATTCTCACACTTAATTTCCATCAGATTGGGGATAAAAAGTAGTGATGAAATTTAATTTATTTCCAAATGACTTTAGTAGTACCTTCCAAAATTTATAACTCAACCAAGGGTCATGATCAGATATAACGAAGAGTGTAACTCTATGTAACATGACTGTCTATTTATGGAATGTTTGAGAAGGATAATATAAATACACTCTATCTCAAATAGGATGAAGATTTATAGATTTAGTCATTTGATAAACAATAACCTAAAATGCATTCTAACCTAGAGATGTTTTTGGTAATCCTACTACGAAATCCATGAATATATTTTCTCATTTCCACTCTAAAACTTGTAAAGTCTATAATATCCCCTTATATAATTTTCATTCTTATTTTACCTAATGACATTTCAGAAATATCATTATTAATTAAATAATATCACCATTTATTCCATCCCACCATTAATACTCTCGATGGTCTTTGTGGGTCAGATTGATTCTAGGATGAACTAAAAATGGAGATCTATGAGGTTCAATAAATAAATCTTTCTTAAAATATGAGGCATAAGATGCATAAAATCTCTTATGAAATCTCAAAACACAATCTTTATCAACATTAAATTATAGAAACATACCCATTTTTACCAATTATAAATTTTTCTATAACTCACGGTATTCCTTTTATGCATGCATCATTCTCTCTGATAGAGATGATTACACTAACGCCTAAAATTAAAAATAGGTTTTTCATACACCAACAACTTCCAATCCAAAATTTATCAAATTATTAACCAAGGGGTGTTTTTACAAATAATACATAGTTAATTTAGCATGTTGTTTTTGACTCAAGGCATCATCCTCTTTTTTTCTTTTCCAGGATGGTAAATTATCATGATATCATAATGCATTATTAGTTTTAGAAATATTCTCTGCCTCATGCTCAATTCCTTATGGGTAAATATATATATAAATATTTATGATCAGTATATATTTCACATTTTCCTCTATATAAATGATGTATCCAATTTTTTTAAAGTGAAAAACAAATATTCTAATTTCCAAATCATATATGGGATAATTTATCTCATGATGTTTTAGTTTCAGTGATACATAAAAAAATTACCTAGTCATTCTATATTAGAGAAAAACCACGTCCTTTTAGATAAGCATCACAATAGATGAAAAAATCACCATTTCTAAAAATAAAAGATAGCACAGCAACATCAGCCAATTTCCTTTTCAGTTTCTGAAAACAAACATCATATTAAATTTTCCAAATATATTTAACCCTTTTTTGGGTTATCTTAGTTAGCATAATAGATAATCATGTAATGTTTTTAACAAACCATTAGTAATAAATACAAATCCATGAATAAATTGAATCTTTGTAACATTTTTATATTTTGTACCTACATCAACCAATTTGGTTTTGTAAGGATCAACTATTATTTCACCCTTATTTACATTGTGACTATGAAAATAAGTATAGTGTAACAAAAAATATGATTTTCTAAATTTCGTATATAACTTATTTTTATTTTTGGTTTGCAGAAAAATACATAGATGTTTTTCATAATCCTAATATATATTTGAATAAACCAAACAGTTATCAATAAAACAACAACAAACTTATCCAAATATTATGGAATACAATTTTTATAATATCAATAAATAATGAATTAGAGTTTTTCAAACTAAAGGGTATAACTACAAACTCATAATGCCTATATCAATTCTGGAGAACATTTTTCAATATTTCTTCCCCCTTCACCTTCAACTGATTGTACTAGGATATAAAGTCAATCTTGTAAAAATACTAGTCTCCCTAGAGATGATAATTCAAATAATTTATATGAGTAAAAGGATAAATATTATTAATAGTAATGTTGTTATAGGATCTATAATTAAAACAAATACCCATTAAACCATATTTATTAAAAAAATAAGATAAACCTAATTAGAAGTACTCTGATTAATGAAACCTCTATGTAGAAACACCTATAACTGCTTTTGAAATTCTTGAAGTTCAACATGAGCCATTTTATATGGGGTTTTGAAATAGGTTTACCATTAGGGAATAAATAAATAGTAAACTTAACCTCCCGATCAGGAATAAGAAAAGGAAAATCATTAGAAAAAACATCCATATACTCATTTACCACTAGAAAATAATTAATTTTCATATTTCCATTGATTTAAAAAATATTTTTAAGATAACATTTATTTCTATCTTTCATCCATTTTTTATATTCCTTACATGTTATCAGTGGTATGAGTTTATTTTTGTATATAAATTTAGGATTTATATCTGAAAAAAAATCTTTATCTCTACAATCAATAATAATATTCTAAATAGAAATAAAATTCGTACCAAGAATATTATATAATTCTACCTAGGAAATGAAAACAAGTATTTCTGGTAAATGTTATCCTAAATATCGATAAAAACATTATTAAAATTTCTTTTTTCCTTAATATTTCCCCTATTTATTTTTACCATAACATCTTGAATATTTTTTTGATGATAAATTTCTAACATACTTATTAATTTCATAAATATGAAAGTGTTTTTAGAACTCGAACCAAACAATAAATTATAAAAATACATGTAAAAAAATAGACTTGACATCACATATTTGGATGACCCAACATCTGCTGAAGTAGTTGCCAATTATTTTACCAAACCTTCTTACACAAAGTATGGTTATTTTCTTCATTTCAGTTCCTATATAGAAATTATTTTTCATAATGACCAATCTCATTAGATTTAAAACATTTTACTATCAATGTATCAGATTTTTTATCACCCATACCATGATCTTTTTCATTTAACTTATGATCCATATTCCCAAACATTCCACATCATAAACACATAACATACATCAAAATAAGTTAACCAGTTTTTTATTACCATAATTATAAATAACTAAAAAAATGACTTTCTAACCATAAAAATTATTTGATTCATCATTTCAATTTTATTTCCACATCGAATTTTTTTTCTAATTGTTGTCAATGAACTCACGATCATTGGAAAACTCCATTTATACCTTATTAACATATCAAATAAGTGCTTCATTTCTTTTAAATTCAAGAGAAGTAAATGAACTTCAATATTTTGTCTTGAATCAAGAGAAAAATTTATAGATTTTCCTATTAATATATCTAATAAAATCATGATCATACCTTAGCAATAGAGTGAATTTTATTCCTATGCAGCCACAAAATCTCCCTCCTGTCTCAATTCCATGACTTGTTTCTATGTTATGTCAAGTCACCATAGGAAAACATTTCTCAATGAAAATATTCTTGAATTCATACCATTTCATAACATTCATCACCACACTATCCCTAATATTCTTGACCATTGACTACTACATGTCGGTATCACATTCAAAATTGAAAATATAAAGAATAAACATTTTATGGTCTGAACACCCTATGTCATTGAAAATAATTTTTAGGGATTTAATCAACCCTCCAGTGACCACTGTTGCATAATATCTAGTAAATAAAGGAGGGTATGGCCTCATAAAATGTTCAAACACAAACAAATTCCTTTGAGGATGATCTAGATGATCTCCAAAATTGATTTTACCACCATATATCACATATATCCATTGATCCATTACTATCAGAAATAAATTATATCCAATTCCAACCATTCCAGATTTCTTATTTTGAAGTATATCATCCTCTCAGATTCTTATTAAATCATTTTCCATATTTCGTGGAAGAAAACCAACTCTAAATAGGCATATATTTGATTTAAAAACATGGTAATCGTTAAATAATATATCATATCAACTAAAATATAATGTAAGAATAACTTATTAGTATTCAATTAACATTATCATAACCCCTAAATATATATATACCTTGATCTAATACCAACAATAAGGACCATGCCTTAAACATTACATAATCTTGGTAATTCAACTAGATTTCATATTCAAACATTCTCAATGATTGTTTAGGTTAATGTTTATAGAGATTTTGGTCATAAAATCATACATAAAAAATCATATATTACAACATATAAACTTTTACCAAAAATCAATTTTTTGACAATATGAAACAATTAAAATAAGACATTCTTTCTTTAATCATCAAAACATTATTATAATAAATAGGATTTATTCTATTTCTTTACACATTCACAACCCATATGAAAAACAATTAAAAATTTATGATGAGAAAGAAAAATAATAAAAAGTGACATAGGATGTAAGACAGAAACAATTTGTCCATGAATTAAATAAATTCACAAGGTTAAAACTTATACACATAAAACATAAACTCTTCAACATACCAATGAAATCATAAGTTTCCTATAAACCCATATCATTCATAAATAAATTATAAAGGTAACTTCTGGGGTCATTTTAAAATCACACTTATATTAAATTTATCTATATTCTCTATATAGAGCGTAATCATCATAGTTACACTTAAAATAACCATTGAATTATATTCTCATTATCTCTTAATGAAACCCTAAGAGGTTAACACTTTCCATTTACCATGTTCATTGGAGAGCTATAATAGGATCACCCAACCTCGGTTTATCATAGAACCACACATCATAATTATAATTCCTCAGAACCATAATATGAGCATAATAGATAAATCAAGCATAAAAGAAACATTCCTAAATAAAATAAATTTTTTATTTTTAAACAAATTTTAAATTTTAACAAGTGATACAATTTTAAATGTGAAATATTATTTGAAAATAAAATTATAGACCACTAAAAAAACATCACATTAATAATTAATCAAGAAATTAATAAAATAATATTATTCCATAAAAGTTAAAAAAATTCTTCAATAATTAGAGTTGTAACTTGGGAACATGATTTTTTTTAAAAGTCCCTTACCTTATATACAATAGTGTTCTTAAAATTTACTTAATATCATGGAAAATAAAATTACATTAACTAGTTTCTTATTTCGTAAACTTTTCCAAATAAATTTTATTTATTTCTATTTTATTATGTTAATTATACGGAATTTTGATTAGTTATATATAAATATTATAATTGTCATTCCATGAGCATTCATTTCAAGAAAATATGGTCAGTTCCCCAGAGTATAAGTATGGGAATTATTTTTCAAATTGAAGAATAAAAGGTAAGGGGAAATAAATGGTATTAATATGATTCATCAATCTTTAGTGTTCCCATATATCATTTTATTTTTGGAATGTGATTTATTCTTTGGATAAAGATTAATGATTAATGGTTGGTTTGTTTTGGTTGTTTTCTACGACCATAACAAACTAGTTTTATTTCATATAATATTATGTCTATAAATTAGTTATAGAATGTTAAAAAAGTAATAATATTTATATTAAAATATTTATTTACCAAAATAATGGTTTTATGAGCATCCTTAGTAGAGATAACAAAAAATGAAAACATGTCGTCCAGGAAGGCGGTGAATCGACACGTCACATATGATATCATCATTTAATTAGAATAAAACGAGATGTGAAGAGGATTGATAGAAACTATTTCACTAACAAAGTAAAATACCATTATATATATGATAATATAGTTATCATGCCTTTTTTATAGGATAAGTAAGTATAGAATAAAAAAATAATGAAAATTAAAAGTGATCGAATGAGGATATTTCCTCTTGAATTTCATCTCCTGGAAAACATCCTTACGACACTTGGTTTTAGTCTTTGGTGTGATAATTAGGCCTAAAAAATGGGTAAGTGCATTTATGATGAAATTTTGAATAATTTACAATGGATAAATGTCTTTTAATGTGTGAGTATAATAGGTGATGAGAGGTGTTTTTTATAGGTAGAGGAGTGGGGTTGATTTGATTATTTTATTCATTTTTACTAGTTTTGGATAAAGACTATAAATAGTGTTGATTAGTCTGAATATTTATATTACATAGTGCATGTGAGTTCAAAATAATGGGTTATTTACTCATCAATTCATCATCCCAAACTCAATAATTCATTTATTTTATTATACAACAAATTATTGTATTTAACTAATAAAAAAATCAACTATTTTAAAAAAAGAAAAAAACCATCGTAACAATTTTTCAATATGTAGAATTACAAATTAGACCCCAATTGTAAAAAAACTATAAAAATAGAAATTATATTTTTTAATTGAAATCATCATTTATTCGAAATATATTGATTTTAATATTATAACTGATTTTATGACACATTTAAGAAATTAAATAAGGTCTCATAAAGTAACCTATAATTAAATTAAAACAAAATTGCAATTTTTTAATATATTTTATGAAAATAAAATTTTTAATTATCTATATTAATTATATAATTGTCAATAAAAATGTTCTTTTCACAAAATTACGAAAAATTATTTTATCATTTTCATAAAAATTATTTACTTATACAATGATATAAATATATTATATTTTGACATATAAGATACATATATTTTATTTATGCATTGATATGTATAATAAATATTCTATTATTATAGATTGTTTAATTTCTATGTATACCACTTATTTCATTATATATTTATAATGAATGTACCTATTTAATTCCAGAATGAAAAAAAATTATATAAGCACTCGGGTTGCTGGAATAAACCCCATGAAAGTGATATCCAAAAAAGGATAATTATGTAAAAATAATACAATGATAATTGTCATAAAATACAATAATAGTAATTATATACTCTATATCAAATAAACATGTTGTGAATATGGATTCTATCTCAAAGAAAATACAAGTGAGATAGAAATCCCTTACCTTAAGTGTCACCTTCCTTCATGTAAGTTCGAAAATCTTTAATAATAAATATAATATTATTATAAAAATATTATAGAAATATTATCATATACACCATACAATATTTTATTTTATTATGAACTTTTATTACCCTTTTATTAACAATTCCTTATTAAAGTCATGTTTTAGGTAATAATTATATTGTTTTCTGTGTATGTTTTGATTTTAAATTTATGTTTCTATTACATTGATCATGGTCTCATAATATCCCAACTAATAAATAAATAATTACCCTATATATATATTATACTTTTAATACCAATCATAAAAGTTGGTTTTGAGAAATTAAGTAGGCTATGATCATATATATGTTCGGTCGTACTCATGAATGAGAGATGTTCACATTTTTCAATAATCATTATGGAGTGGAGCTATGTAATAATTTGACATTATATAATGATAAAAATATCAAAAAATTTATACAATTTCTTTAAATATATTTACACCTATCATCCATGTGGTATGTTCATGAAAATATAGTCACATCACTATGTGAAGGCCACAATCCACATGTACACGAATGGTGTTATCATCATTCAGTGAGTGAAAAGGTAAGAAATAAAATGATATGTTATCATTTAATAATAATAAATATTTTCTTATTATCATTGTTATTTCATTTATATCACATATATTCATGGACATTGTCATTATTTTCTTCCATGCATAATGTTGGTGAAAGTAAATCATATTGCATCGTAAGGTATTATTTGGTCATAAACAAGAGCGATGTTATCATATACTATAAATAATATAAATTTATAATGTGTATATGTTATTATGAAACCATATGTATAATTATAAAATAAATATCCTAATATATATATATAGTATCTGTTATCTTACCCAACCATGAGAGGTTGTAATGAAAGAATGAATGACATTGGTTCATGAGGCGGTAGACTCCAAGACCCAAAAATAATGATTTCAAGATGCATTTGATGGAAGTTGGATTTTTTGTAAGTAATTATATTTATATAACAACATAAAAGTATATTTAAGATCAATTTTATATTATATAACACCGTTTAATATGAATTAGAGGGGATGTCGCAAGAAATAAAATAAAAACAATTGTTGAAGAACAATACTACTTATTCTAGTAATCGTCTTAGGTTTTCACTAAAATCATACCTATTTTTATATAACAATGATAATTAGGAATATAATATGATATTATGTATTTTAGGAAGTTATTTTTGAAGGTATTTCCAAAGAAAATGTTTTTTAGGTGTGTAGTCGATATTAGAGGGCTGGACTTTTATATGTGAGTTGAGTGACACACGTGTATGTTTTACAAAGGAAAAGGTATACCCATATTTCTCATGTGTCACAAGAGTAAAAAATGCATCATTATTTATACTTGCACATTATTGGGTTAAAAAATCTCATGTAAATTCATTTTAGTGAATTTTTAGGTCATTTAAACCCTTATCTTTTTATCTTTACCCCTGGTAAACCCATGTTTACCTTATCATTTGTATTTTGTTTCTATTTTTATAGTTAATAATCGGAAAACATTATGTAGAAAATATTAGATAACGTAAATTTTTAATATTAATAATATTGAATCCATTTTTCCAATTTCTATTCGTATAACTGAATAATTTTAAATTAAAATTATTCCCACAAATCAATGAAAATTGTGTGTTGATATGGAATGTGATCAACACTTTACATGGTTTTTATATCAATACTCAATGTGAAAATGAATCTAAGGACCAAAATTTTATTAATAGATATATAATTGAAATAACGTTTATTTGAAACTAATTAATAATAAAATTTATCATTATAAATAATTTGAATGAAAATTTAGTTTTTAATTAAAATATTATATTTTTTTCCATTCATAAAAATAATAATTTGTCCAAAAAAATTACTAAAAAATCACCCCATTATATTTATGAAATTATTTTTTAAAAAATGAAATTTATTTGTTTAAAATAAATCTAATAAAAGTGAAAAAATATATTTTTAATGTAAATAACGAAATAAGAAAAAAAAGATTTTAATAAAAAATATAGTTTTTAACCCTATAATTGGATGTATTCTAATTATTTTAAAGAAAAAACGTAATATAAATTTTAAAAAAACAATTAAATATACAATATATTTATTTCATTACAATCATTACCCTAAAATGGTTGTCTAATTTTTCAATTTCGAACTCATTTTCATACAAAAAAATAGTTTTACAAAAAAGGATGTCCTTAATTTTAATATTGTTTTTATTTTCATTTTTATATAATTAGTTTGCAAAGAATTCATTTAATATACATGCGTAAACCAAATATTTTCAATATTTTTTTAATATTATTCATACACATTATTCCAATGTATTTGTGATTTCTATAATATTAAATAATATTTTTTTAGTATTACATGTATTGTTCAAAGTCAATATTGTGTATAATAAAAGATAAGTCCAGTGTTACGTGTAACATAGAATATTGATAAAATTGAATTACTTTTTGAAAAATGTATTTCAGAAAATATTATAATGTTATATTTTATATCATTTATGGATAAAAAATATTTTTTTGTTTATGGAAGGAACATTATTACAATATTTAAAACCATAAACATTTTAGATGAAAACATGTGTTCGTAGTTCACGATAGTTACGACAAAAATTATGGAGTTGTTGGTTACTTATAGATCTACATTACATCCGGAAATATTCATGAATATACATGGTTCCTATGTTTTAATACATTTTTTATACCCGTACACCATTTTTAATTCCCAACTTATAGTAATGTGTAAATTGAACTTGGAAAAAAATTACCAGATTCTTCCCCTTACTTTTTATCTATGTGCAGCTTTCCTTCTAGTGAATATTTATTCCACATGGATAAAATATCAACATCATGGATTTATTGACTATTTATTATTCACTTCATAGAAGGATGTTTTGAATATACATAAGTATTAGAGTTAGTTCTGGAGATCGTTTCTTGATCTTTCCTTTTACTAACTATAATTATAAAAGTGTTTTCTCACTTCATAACCTTGTCATGGTAGAAAATTATAGGGAAAATATCTTGTATAGAATTATCTATTTTTTAAAAATTTAAATTTATTACAAAACATCATGGAATATATAAGTGAGTTATGAAATAATGAGATCGTTGTGTAATTATATTCGCAGTTTAACCCCTATAACATCTAGGTTCTCAAAGTAGCCAATAAGGTTGACTATGTGAGGCCCAACACGCTCACCTACTCCAAACTGTCTCATGAATAGAGACTTCAATATATCAAATTTTTCACATAATTCTCTCTCTTGATAAATATCATTTACATGTGTCATCATGCTCTAGGATTGATTCTTTTCATATTACTTGATATGTTCATTAGACATGGATGAAAGGATTTAAAACTAAACATAACTCACCCCACTCAGGTGTTTTTCACATATGTTGAATTAATTGTCACTCACCTCTTTCTAGGGTGGATCAACCATTGAGGATAAAACCATGTAAGACATTAGTTCATGCTGAAATACTACTTTTACATGTCTAATTTTTTTTGGAAGTTGATTCTAGTTAAATGATAGAAATTTTATTTATTTTATCTCATGGATAATATATTTGATGGAATTATCATTATTCTATAATAATAATAACATAGATTATATTTACTTTTATATTATTACAAATTATATGATATATAATAATTTTAATTTTTTTCAAATATTCTACTATTTTATCAATCCTCAATGTTCATTGAAAATAAACATGGATTTACCCATTATATAGATATTATAGTGTAAAGGAATCATATTTACATTCTTAAAATCAAGCTATAGGACATTGGAATTATAAAAACTAATTAATGAATGTGATATTCTCAACTATAAATTGGACGATCCTAGAACTATTGAGCGAAATCCCCAAACCAACAATTGATACTTGTATTTTCTCAACACTTAAATCAAAATTTATATTATTTAGATATATTCCATTATAATGAATAATTATTATGTTATGTCAACCCAAAATTTTAGTGAAGACTTTCTAATAATTAAATGTTCCCCAGATAGAGTCCTACCAGATAATTTAACTATGGTTTCATCATAATTCAGAAGATAGACCTCTTAATGACATAATATTTACATTATAGATTTTTTTTAATAAGAATAAATATATATATTTTTATCCTTTAAGTTTCCTTTAAATATAAATTTGATATATGTTTCGGTATGAATCATGTTCTAATAAAAAATTTACACAAAATCCATTTATTTTAATTCCATTTTTTATATTACTTTATTTATTTATGTGGTTATTTCCTTGAATCCATAAATTAAACCAGGATGAAGATAGAAATATAATAAAAAAATTAAATTTATCATGAGCTTATCTAGTGGTGGAATTTTTTATTAGACAGTAAATCAATGAAGGAGAATAGGAGAATAATCATTCTTCCAGTCTTGTAAAAGTATCATTATTCCACCTGTCCAACATTGTATTACTAGTATTAGTTTTATCTTGGTTCATTACTGAATTGCCTCCAATGTAGAATCTCCTTGAAAATACCCCACACACCTAAGGATACTGCTTTTATTATATATGTTTTATAACATAGATATAAGTGAGGGGAACTAATGTACCAGGTAAAGTGAATTATATAAACTAAACTTTGATATGTAGGTCTTACATATTAAAGGTGGGAGTGTTAAATCATAGATCATAATATTTTTTTAAGAAGAAAAAAATTTCAAACCCATAAAATTAAATTAAATTAAATGAAACCAATGAATATATAGTTTTATTCAAATATCATAATTGGTCATTCATATACAATGAATATCTATTTAAAATATCTATATAGATTATATTTTAATTTAGTATTAAAGAAGATAAAATACATTGTAATTAATGCAATTAATTATCTATTTAAAAATTGAAATCATTTTATCTTATTCCATCAAATTTTCCTTTATTTAATAATAACATATGATTTTAAATAAAATAAATAATTTTTAAATTTTTTTTATAAAATATACACAATTCATTATACTTAAATGACTCATGGTGAGTTCCTATCTGAAGTACTCAATATGGTCCTTGTTGTATACAACACACTCATATAACATATTGTGTACATGATATGTGTCATACTTTCATATATTGTACTATAAAATTCATGACACATGTAACACATGAATGTTACGTTATTGTAAAATTTAATCTGTTGAGTCTTATATATCCAATGAATTTTCAAGATTTGTTGTTTCACATGTTATGTGAAATTATATAAGTATTTAAAATAATATAAAAACCCATGGTCCATAGTGTGGTTCCAAATAAATGTCACAATGAACTAGGTTTGATGATTTTAATGGATTAATTAATTAAACATAATATTTCCACATAAACAAGTAATGTATAATGTGTGTTCAAACTAGTCAAAGGGAATATACATCACATTACAAGATATAAAAAGTAAATTATTAGGGACTCTAAACACACTCCATCTAGAGATCAATAAAGTAAAAGACATATACTAAAGATAAATGATTTATATATAAATTTACGTGGATTCTAGACTATATGATTCACACATTTAATAAATGTTGTTTATTAATTAGGAATCATATCTTGAACCCTTGTTTTCCATCCCATAATCACAATTTATACATGGAATGTATGTAGTCTACATGGAATGTATTCTGAAAAAATCCATGTTACAACTAGGTTTCTCAATATACAGTTCATTAAATTCATGTCATGTGTAATAATTACACAACAACTCAGATTCCACACAAGTGTCCTAGTGTAATGAACATGGCTACATGGAAGTTAGCTATGAAGTGTACCCAATATAATCTTTTGTTATACATTTTGAGTTCTTCAAATCCTGATATGTGTTTCTCATATGTGATATTCATCAATTATTAACCAATCTTGTTTATGTATGTTAGAATAGAAGAAGAGGAAGAAGAGATATTGATGTTTTGATAAAGAATGAAAAAAAGTTCTAATAAAATTTCAAATAAAAATTAATAATGATTAACTATAAAATAAATAATTATAAATTTTAATAAGACACTTTTCATAGCATTTGTGGGTTTTGGGCACAGTGGAAGATCGTATTGGCATAATGACCATATCAGATTATGTCATATTCAATGGATCTTTAGTATATTATAATAGATACAAATCCATGATGAATGAAATTAATCACCTCTTTATTTGATTAATATTTTTATCATATTGTGATTTTTTTTGTTCAACCATCATTTTTCTTGTATGAACCAATGGAATAATCCCAATAGTGGTTATAGAAACATCCTACCCTGACCTCAAAATAAAGATGATGGAATTTATGGTGCTAGTGTTGAGGATCAATCATCTAATGGTGTTCATAATGAAAATTGGAATGATTTCATTGGGTATAAAAAATTATACTTTAACACTCATTATTTATAAAATAAACGAGGAAGGATAGTCTCTAGATAATTATTTCATCTTGAGAGATATCTATAGATATGTTTCTGCAAAATAATTCCCAATTTTTGTCAATATGTAAATAATATAGATGGTTTTCCATTTATAGATATACGTTTAGTGTTTAAAAATTATTTAATTGCACAATGTCACTTAAATTTTATAATAAAACATAAATTTCACCATTCCTTGTAGTAATAATATTATTAATATTTTATCATGAAATTCACTAAATAGAAGACTGAAGAATATTATTTTAGAATCCTGAAAAATAATATTAATTTCAAGACACAATCATGGTCTGATATTCCAAGTTGGAATATATCAAGTAAATAAATAAATATTTATTCATTCAATAAATTACTATTATATATCTATGTAATTAAATAGTTACCTTATAAATAAATATTTATCTAATTTATGAAATTAATAAAACAAAAAATAAATGTATTCCTTGGTCTTGAGAATTATATTTATTCTAAAAAATATATATAAATATATTTTAATTTAGATCAATGAAAAAAAATGTGTGGCCCTCCAGGATTATTTCTCACTAGAATTAGGCAAGAGTTCCTAAAGACCTTGATTACTATCTTTAAATGGGTTAAAGAACAAATGAATATTAAATTAATCTCCCAACATTAAAAACCACTCACTTGAATGCATTGTGTAATATAATCTAATTTTCATGATATATCATGAAGAATATTTCACACCCATGCAATCAACCTATATTTTTGACATTTGTCTCTATGAATATCTGAAATAAACTCATCATACACCATGGAAATGGAATTTAAATATGATAATTTTATTTTAATAAAATGGACATGTTACCAGATTTTATAAATATGGATATGAAATGTCCTACCTCAACTTATTCATTAATAACTCATCATTAATGATGAAAAAACTAACCCGAAATCACAATGAAATCATTTTTTTATTTGTATTTTGAAATATTTCTAAGAGTGTGGATCACAAAATGAATTAATAATAATCATAATATGTAAGGTCTATTTCACAAATTTTCACAATGTAATTTTTAATGACACATAAACATGTGGAATTAAGATGGTGGGTTTGTTCTCTTATCCATCCATCTTATAGAAAACTAAGTGAAAACATCATGATATTTGGTCTCATCATCTTATGATTAATTACACCTGATATTCAACATTTTATGTTCCTCATTATAGAATGTTATAGGACCATAATACAATTTTTAATAATATTATGATGAATTTTATGATTCTCATCATTCTGGGGAACTGTTATTCCTTTATTAATGTGACAAATACTCAAGCACATTATTACATTGAAATAATTTTGAAATATGATTGATATTTATTAGGATATAAGAATTTATATTCTATTATATGAATATAATTTCAATCCAAATTACACACCATTTTTAGTGGACCCCAACTCCAAAGCATTCACCCCCTAAAATCGAGTGGTCACATTCCCAGTCACTTGTGTGATCCAATTCAGTAGTTATTAACAATAAAAAAAATAATTCACCATGAAAAGGTGTGGTGCCTCACAATAAGGCCATTTTTATCAACAACATTCATTATTCAAATAATTCTCCCCAGTCTATTCTTTACAAAAAATAAGAAAAAATAGTTTGGAAATGTATTACGAACATCTATTTTTTACCCATGTATACACTCATGAACGAATTACCAAATCAAGACATAAAATCAATATATCAACAAAATTATTAAATTTCAATAGAATGTCTATAATAATTTCGGTTGGTTGGAGTGGACACTCAAGAGGGGGGGGGGGTGAATTGAGTTCTAATTAAACTTTCTATTAAAAAATATTTCTTTTAAAATCCCCCTATTAAAAAAAAGATATACTGTAGTGAATTTATACAGATTTTAAATGTTCAATTAGTTTCTCAAAGATTTATTAGGTCTCAATTAATGTAATCTAAAGATAAAATTTACTTTTGAAACTAACTTACTAGTTTACAATAATAATAAACACTTGTTAATTTAACTATCAAAGTAACATTAAAACAAATTATATTTCATTGTAGTTACAAGAATAATATGAAATATATATAGTATACTTATGACTTAAAAGAAAATGCACAACAGATGTAACCAAGAGTTTCAGTCTCAAGCCAAGACTTAGTCCTCTCAACAATTTATAGAAATTGATCCACACCCTAGATCAGGGTAAACAACAATTCAGAAACTGTCCAGGTCTTAAGTCCTCTGCTATAGTTCTACATTGGAAAACAAACAACAGCTCACAGCTATACATGTATTATTCGACCTCTACCACTATCCACAGTGGGATACACGGAGTTATATATTTTGAATGAGAATTTAAGAATCCTCCAGCTTAGCTCAGGAGACAGTGTGTGTGTAAAATAAACAGGGTACACACACTACTCTAAATGTAAATGAAAGAATCACTAAAGTAAGTGTGAATGAGTTTAGAAAAGCTTTAGTGATTGGAATTGCAGATCTGGACTTGTCTGATTGGTCAGAAATGCTTCTCTGTCCTCTAGTTTTTGTCTGAAAAACATAGTGTCATTTTCTTCCTTGGTTCCAGGTTCATCTTATCAACACTTCCTGACAAAGATGTAGCTTTTTTTCTCCTTTAAAAATTTATTTCTTCATGTATGTCAAGTTTTCTTGGAGTATCGATGTAGTCTTATGTGAATTCACCATTTTTCAATGATGTTGAGACCTTGTCTTTTTCACCCTTCGTGTGCCTTCTTAGTTCCTTGATTCTCTCTGTATGCACACCCCGTGTTATCTTCTTTCCAGCTAGGTCTTTATCTTCCCTTTTACAGAATTCAGCTCCGGCAGATGAGAATGAGTACCTTTTGCATGGGTACTAGGTATGGTTCCCTGACATGGAAATAGAAACCATTAAATAACATTTACTACACTAAAAATCTAATGTAACCGTTAACTTAATAAATAAATAATATTGAGAGTATAGATTTTGACTGGTTGGTCAATCATTAGTAGCCTTCTCTTGGTAGATGTGTACGGTGGACTTTTTTTAGCAGTGACCTTCCATCAGTAGATATTAGAACTTATATCGGTATCTCATGATATCGATAGCTCTTACTCTCTATCAGTAACTTTTGGTATCAGTAAATCTTGGTCTATCAGTTGCTCTGGTCTATAGGTAGCTCTAGTCTATTGGTAGTTATTGCTTAGTTCAAGTGATTATGTGTATCGGTAGACTTAGGCATATCGGTAGCTCCATTCTGTACTATCGGGAGACTTGTTCTATTGGTAACTATCTGTATCAGTTACCTAGTTCTATGCTTACTTGTGGAATTGTACATATCAGTAGCTCTGTGAATCAGTGACCTTAGATTATTGGTGACTCTGTCTATCGGTGACTCCATCTATCGGTAGACTAAGTCTATCGGTAAAATAAGTACTGGTAGCTCTGTATCAGTATCTAAACGCAGATCAACGACTAACACTTATCTGTTTTATGAAAAACATATCTGATTGGATTAGAATTACTTCAACACTTATATAAACAAAGATAAACAATGATTAACATATTTCAAGGATTATTTTAATATTATTATCAGATAAAATGTCATAGATTGAGAAAATTATAATATAGATAAACATTAATTGGGATTATCAAAGTATGTGAATGAATAGTTGGGATTATCAAAAATGGTGAGGTCAACAATATCCCCCTTTTGATAATCACAAATTATGATATCATAGTTTTAAAATAGCGAGTAATTTTATTAGAGGATATATCATTAAATCCAAGTATCTTAGAGAAAATAGTATGTTATATAACATAATGTGTCAGAGGTAGAATTAAATTATAATTTAATACAATGATATTAGAGGTGAAAAGCATGATATCTCTTCCTTAGATACCATTTCTCCCCCTTTGAGAATATTTCTCCCTCATTGATAATTTGTTAATATTTATCCCCATTTTTGATAATCAAAAATTGGAAAACAACATAGAGAAGAGGAACAATATGAGAAAGAAAATAAATCCACTTGTATTAAATATTGCAAACAGGTATATAAAAAGAAAACAAAATACTAGGGATTCCAATCAAACATCATATCCAGCTATTCGATCCACATCCTCAATGTGAGATTTTACCTTTGGATCAGAGGAGGATTCAGATAGGATGGATGCAGATGATGTCTTAGGAATTTAGGAAATGATCACAGGAGGCCGAGCCACAAAAACTATGCAAGGCCTGTACTGAGGAGTTATTTGAGAGATCATAGGTGTAAGGTGTAAAGACTCGTAAATTTCAAGGGAATTTTTTTCTTAATTTTCATTGTGATTTTACGAGTACACTGTTTTTGACGGCACCTAATTTCGAGGCCTGGTGTTCCCGGAATCATGTTTCGAAGTTTAGCTCGGGTATGTTCTGTGAACGAACGAGCGGGTTTTCATAACATTTGAACCGGTGCTCGGAATCGAAATCTGAGGGCACCGATGGAATCGCATTGCAGGTAGTTTCTTAGGAACACCTTTTCCGGAGTTGCGTTTCTCGAGTGATGTTATTAAATAATGGGTAAACTAAAGAATTAAATAAAATATTGTGCTACAATTTTATTTCTATTCTATGTAGTTTAAACCTATGCTTTTTGGTTGGAGTGGGACTCACTAATATCCTAACTCCACTAAGTAGGATATTAGTGAATTGGGTCCCACACGAGCCCCACCCATTCATATCCCTTTTAACCTCCCTCCCATGCATTTAATATGTAACTCACCCGCACCCCTTTTAAATAGCAAGTCAACTATCTTAATTAATTAATTGAATTAAGTTATTCAATGTAATAAATTCTTGAATGCATTTTGAATATCGAATTGAATTTTGGATTGTGTGTGCAAAATAAATAAGACAAAGTCTTATTTCGTTAAGGGTTATTTTTTTGTGCGATAAGGTTGGAGAGGAATTTCTCAATCTTGGGAATCTTCATCTTCCTCCTTGAAGAACACGAAGATCACACCGTCACCGACGAAGAACACCGACCTCCGACCCAGGATGATGAATAACGATGATTCCTTAGAGATCGACGATGCGACGCCATGTTCCGCAATGCCGACAGTCCTCTTCTTTGCGACACCGTGTACCGCGATGCCATGTACCGCAACACTGTGTACCGCGACGCTGACGATCCTCCTTCCACGATGTCGACTTCCGTGATGTCCCTTTCCCGCGACAAACCTCATTCGACGACTTCATCGAGGTAGGGGGTTTGATTTAGTTCATGAATATTCTTTGTCGTCCAAACCTCTTTTTTTTCTTTACCCGCTTGATATCGGATTAACAGGAGGAGTTCGGACCAAACGAACACGGCCGGACCTCCTCCCCCTTTGATGTTGTGTTTGTCGTGGCACGATTAAAGGCAGCGCGGTGCAACGACACCGCGCGGAAAAAAAAGAAGAAGTGTGGTGCTGTCGCGCCATGCCGTTGAGGCCGAACAAAGCCGCGGCGCCATCGCGCCGTGCTGGAGAACCAAAAAGAGGCCGCGGACAAAGCTGGGCTGTGGCGGAGGGGCGCGACTACGTCAGGCCACGCCGGTCAGACAAGGGCGTCGCTCAAAGCCGGGGCGGTGCAAGGTGAGGCGGCCAGAACCGCCGGCCGCCGGCACCATAGAGGGGCAGGACCGCGGGGTCCCGCGACGGCGGCACGGGCCAGCCGGACCATGCCGGCCATTTCAGAAGGAAGACCAGGGTTCGTAAACCCTAGATGGAAAAGGAGCGGCCCCACGTGGGGGTCGTAGTTTCAATCAGGGGGGCAACGCCCCCCCCCCTTTCCACTCGGTTCGGCCAGCGCAGAGCTGGCCCCACCGGGCCGCGCCCGCGCCAGGGCCACCAGCCGTGACCACCGGGCCGGGCCATGCCCTAATGGGCCGGACTCGGACCCAGTTCGGGTCGAATTGGTTCGGGATGACCCAGGGGGTCTCGGACTGGGTCGGTCCGGGCCCACAACCCCCTAAAATCAGACAGGTTCGTTCTTTTGCCCATATCTTGGAATATGGACCTCCAATCGAGGCACCATCAGTTTCTATGCGATCCTTGTATTGATAAGGTGTTTTTGGTATATTACACTCAAGGTTTAGGAGAACATTGGATATGGCTGGTTTGGTTCAAGCACGAAACCAACCGGGCCCTCGGAGCGGAAACAATTATAACTTGCGCTCCGGACGTCCGATTGACATGCCGTCGACTTTGTTGGATTAAAAATAGTGAGATGGACCTTTTTTATTACTCCAATCGAGGTATAGACGTTGTTGGAGTGCGGTCGGGTTGGTTTTGACTTATTAACCAACCGGGCCCCTGGAATGAAATAGCCAACAACTCTTAGACCGGGCGTCTGATTGATGTGATGTCTGTCACGTTGAGTTCCTTTTGTCGAGACGGAACTCTGAGAGACATCAACTCCGGAAAACATGTTATTTGATGTGTCAACACCTTGGCTCGTAGAGAGGACCCTGCCGGAATCGAGCATGTTGTGTGTGGGAACCCTAGAGCTGGCTGCGACTGCGACGACTGCACTGAAATCCTCCGTGGGTTCGGCAGCGATGAAGAATGTCCAGAAATCCTCCATGGGATCGGCAATGATAAAGACCATACTGATATCCTCTGTGGGTTCGACGACGATGAGGAATGCACTAAAATCCTTCGTGGGTTCGGCAACGATGAAGACTGCACTGAAATCCTCTTTGGGTTCGGTAACGATGAAGACCGTACTAAAATCCTCTGTGGGTTCGACGACGATAAAGACTGCACTGAAATCCTAAGTGGGTTCGGCAGCGATGAAGACCGTACTGAAATCCTCTGTGGGATCGACGATGATGACTACTGTTTGTGTATCCAACGTGGGTCTGACAGTGTTTGACTCTATTCTTTCTATCCTACGTGGGTCTGACAGAGTAGCTGGTCTGCATCCTATGTGGGTCCAACAGTTTAGCTGGTTTAGTATCCTACGTGGGTCCCAACATAGATGAATCAGTGGCTATATCTGATCATCTATATCACCTTACGAAGAATTATACCTGTGTGAGATGAGCCTTGACTTCCAATCATTCTCTTCGATATGATTGACTTTATTCCCTATGTGGATTGGGTTGCATTATCCTATGTGGATTGGGTTGTATTATCCTATGTGGACATGATCGAACATGGGCTTGGATGTCGGAGCCGAACTGGAATTGATGACTTAGGATTATGTATGGGAATATACCTAAGTAGTGTTGGTTGTTACTTTGTGATTGTATCTTTCATTGTGTATTATCCTTTGTGGATTCTGGGAGACCTTCAGGGGTCTCGGGGTCCCTACTGAGTAGCGTATACTCACCCCTGCATGGGCTATGACCACACTACGTTGTGTTGGATGTAGAAGACGGACAATGCTGATCGTGGTTGAGGTTTATAGAGCAAGTATGTACTTGGAGGTGGACCACTGGGTAGGACGTACACGCAGCGGACGGCTGGACCTGAAGAGCTGAGGAGGCTATCTGTACCCACCCTTCAGGTGGGACTTCCATTGGACGGCTTGACGGTGCTGCTTTATGTTCAGTTTCTATACTTCATTCCAGTTGTACCTTACATTCAGTTTGGGTTTTTATTATTTCCCATTTACTTTCCGCACTTCCTATTGTACACAGTTTTACTTAGTGTTTACTTCTACTTTCTTACTCTTTGGTGTTTGTTTATTTTATAAAGGAAATGAATTCCCCTTTTGTCAGGATTTACGCCTTGGTGCTAGACGCCAGCCCCTGGCCTATGGGAGGCAGTCCTGGGGTAGTCACGGCATGAGTCCTGAGGACGGGTCGTGAAAAATTGGTATCAGAGGAGTCCGGTTCTACCGCAGAACTCATGAATCTGATCTTTCTTCTAGGTGAAGAAATAGTGTTAAGGGTATTTAGTGTGGTTATTAGTCCTGGTAGTCCAGTGTTGGTGCGGCGGTTGACGTATCCGTACACCAGGACCCTGACTTCTAATTTCCGACTCAATGCACGAAAACATTGATTGCATGTGTGTTTCAAAAGTTTTCTTTGTGATTACTTTGTGTCAGATCACCAAGTATACTGTTTGACCATGGAGCACCTGTTTCTTTTCAGGATGGCCCCACGATGGAAGCCAGCTAGGGTTCCGAGCTTTGTGCGAGACGACAGCCCACTGAGAGATGAGGCCTCAATAATGGGCTCTTTTTCAGCGGAGACACCGGCGGTACCTCTACCCGATGAGCCACTGATGCTACCATCCCCAGCTGCTGATAGTGCACATCTCCTTAGTGCACTGCACAAGTTTTAATGTCAGAGACCGCCCAGGTTCTGTGGGGAGATGGCCCCTCAGGAAGCCGAGGATTGGCTGGAGGCTGTAGTTAAAGTTTTTAGGTTAGTGGGGACACCAACTGACCTCATGCTGATCCCTGTAGCGAGCCTCCTTCACGCGGCAGTAGGCGGATGGTGGAGCTTGATTATCCAGGTGCACGACAAGGCATCTCTCCTCTGGATGGACATTGAGTGCCTCTTTCACTCGGAGTTCATCCCATCCACCCTCCGTGTGGTGCGCATCCAGGAGCTTCTACAGCTGCGAGACCCATTCATCCGGGCCCGAACCTTCGAGGAGGGACTGCGGCATGTGATCCGGGCATCGATGATCTCCCTCAGCATTCCGACACAGGAAAGAGTACTGGAGTGAGCCCTTCCCATAGAGAGCTTTCTTGCTGAGCCTACACCAGCAGTGAGACCTACTGCAGGGCGGCACGTAGTAGAGTCATCTGCAGCTGGCAGTCAACGGATGTCATAGGGGTCCAGGCGAACTAGACCATCAGGAAGACAACCTCAGGACACTGGCTCAGAGGTGCGGGGCACACGGCGTAGAGCCGGCCTTCCGAGGAGCAGGGCTCAGTAGAGATCTTGGGATGCCTCTATGGTCAGATGATTGTACGGCTTTATGGTGTGCCATCATCTATCGTCTCCGACCGAGATTCTCGCTTTACTTCTCGGATTTGGAAGGGGTTTAAGGAGGCATTCAAGATGAAGCTACGACTGAGCACCACCTTTCACCCTCAGACAGATGTTTAGATGGAGATGACCATTTAGACTCTTGAGAAAATTCTCTGTGCATGTGTCCTCGACTTTGGTCGTAGCTGGCAGGACCACCTACCCTTGGTGGAGTTCGCGTACAACAACATATACCACTCCACCATCGGGATGGCACCATACGAGGAATTGTATGGCCGACCTTGCAGATCATCTCTGTGCAGCACATACCCTGGGGAGTCAGCCCCTGTGGGACCAGAGATGGTCCAGGCCACGACAGAGTAGGTCCAGGTCATCCAGGAGCGGATGAGGATAGCTCAGAGCCGGCAGAAGTATTATGCTGACAGGACGCGGAGGCCACTGGAGCTCGAAGATGGAGACCAAGTTTTCTTGCGGGTCTATCCTCGACGTGGATTACAGAGATTTGGCTGGGGCGGCAAGTTATCTCCGTGCTTCATCGGACCGTTCTAGGTTCTCAGCAGGATAGGTGAGGTGGCTTACCGCCTGGCTCTACCAACTCAGTTGCACCGGGTGCACGACGTCATCCACTGATATCAGCTAAGGATATACGTGCATGACCCAGCACATATCATCGACCATGGGGAGTTAAACATTGATGATGGGGCGAATTTTGCGGAGGTCTCGATGGAGATCGGGGATCGACAGGAGCGGGTCCTACGTGGATGGTCGATACCTCTACTGCGCATCAGATGGCAGCACGAGAACCTCCAGGAGAGCACTTGGGAGCGGGAGGCTCAGATTTGTGCTTCGTACATCATATGTTCCCCTAGTTTGTGATGTATCATTACGGGGACGTAAAGCCTGAGGTGGAATTAATGTAAAGACCCGTAAATTTCAAGGGAATTTTTTTCTTAATTTTCTTTGGGATTTTACAAGTACGAAGTTTCTGACAGCAACGGATTCTGAGGCCCAGTGTGCTCGGAATCATGTTCCGAAGTTTAGCTCAGGTACTTTAAGTGAATGAACGAGCCGGTTTTCCTAACCTTTGATCCTGTGCTCGGAATCGAAATCTGAGGGCACCGATGGAATCGAAGCACCGGTAATTTCTTAGGAACACCTTTTCCAGATTTGCGTTGCTTGGGTGAGGTTATTAAATAAAGGGTTAACTAAAGAATGAAATAAAATATTGTTCTACAATTTTATTTCTATTCTAGGTAGTTTAATCCAATGCTTGGTGGTTGGAGTGGGACCCACTAATATCCTAACTACACAAGGTAGGAATTGGTGAAGTGGGACCACATGAGCCCCACCCCTTCAAATCCCTTTTAACCTCCCTCTCGTGCATTTAATATGTAACTCACCAACACCCCTTTTAAATACCATGTCAACTCTCTTAATTAATGAATTGAATTAAGTTATTCCATGTAATCAATTTTTGAATTCATATTGAATTTTGAATTGAATGTTGGATTGTGTGTGTTAATTAAATAAGACAAAGTCTTATTTCTTTAATGGTAATTTCGTTGTGCGATAAGGTTGGAGAGTAATTGCTGAATCCTGGGAATCTTCATCTTACTCCTTGAAGAACGCAAAGAACACACCGTCACCGACGAAGAACACCGAACTCCGACGAAGGACATCGAATAATGCTGACTCCTCGGAGATCGACGACGCGACGTCATATACCGCAATGCCGACGGTCCTCATCTCCATGACACCGTGTACCACGACACAGTGTACCGAAACTCCGTGTACCGTGACACCGACAATCATCCTTCCGCGACGTCGTCATCCGTGACGTCCCTTTCCCGCGACAAACCCCATTCGACGACTTCATCGAGGTAGGGGGTTTGATTTAGTTCATGAATATTCGTTGCCGTCCAAACGTCTTTTTTTCCTTATCCGCTTGATATCAGATTAACAAGAGAAGGTCGGACCGCACAAACACAGCCGACCCTACTCCCCATTTGATGTTGTGTTTGTCGCGACATGATTAAAGGAAGCGCAGTGCAAAGGCACCGCGTGGAAACAAAGAAGAAGCGTGGCATCGTTGCGCTGCGCCATTGAGGGCGAACAAAGCCGCAGCACCGTCACGTCGCGCCGGAGAACCACGAAGAAGCGGTGGACGGAGCGTGGCCATGGAGGAGGGGCGTGGCGCTGTCGCCCCGTGCCGGTCAGAAAAGGTCGCGGCTCAATGCCACGGCGGTGCAAGGCGGGGCGGCTGGAACCGCCGGGCGCCAGCACCTTGGACGGGCGGGACCGCGGGGTCCCGCGGCGGCAGCACCGGCCGGCCGGACCAGGCCGACCATTTCAGAAGGAAGAACGGGGGTCATAAGCCCTGGCTAGAAAAGGAGTGGCCCCACATGGGGGCGCAGTTTCAATCAGGGGGGCAGAGAGCCCCTCCCCCTTTTCGCTCGGCTCGGCCAGCGCCCCGCTGGCAACAGCGGACCGCGCCCGCTCCAGGCCAACAGGCCGGCCAGGCCAGGTCGGGCCATGCCGGTGGGGCCGGGCCATACCCACCAGGCCGGGCCATGCCCTAATGGGCCGGACCTGGACCCAGGTGGGGCCGACCCAGTTCGGGCTGACCCAGGGGGTCTCAGGTCGGGTCGGTCCGGGCCCAAAACCCCCTAAAACCGGACAGGTTCGTTCTTTTGCTCATATATTGGGATACAGACCTCGGATCGATCCACAATTAGTTGTGATGCGATCCTTGGATCGAGACAGCCATTTTGGTATATTACAATCATGGTTTCAGAGAACTTTGGATACAGCTGGGTTGGTTTGAGCATGAAACCAATCGGGCCCTCGGGACGGAAACACTTATAACATGAGCTCCGGATGTCCGATTGATGTGCCGTCGACTTTTCAGGATTCCTCTTAGTGAGTCGGACCTTTTTTCTTACTCTGATCGAGGTTTGGATGCAGTTGGAGTGTGGTCAGGTTGGTTTTGACTTAAAAACCAACCGGGTCCCTGAACGAAAAAGCCAATAACTCTCAAACAGGGAATTCAATTGAAGCGTCGTCTTTCACGTTGAGTTCCTCTTGTCGAGACGGACCATTGAGATACATCAACTCCGGACTACGTGTCAGTTGATGTATTGACCGCTTGGATCATGGAGCGGACCCTCCAGGAATCGAGCATGTTGTGTGCGGGAACCCTAGAGCTGGCTTCGACTGTGACGACTGCACTGAAATCCTCCGTGGGTTCGGCAGTGATGATGAATGCACTGATATCCTCCATGGGTTCAGCAGTGATGAAGACTACACTGAAATCCTCCATGGGTTCGGCAGTGATGAAGACCATACTGAAATCCTCCGTGGGTTCGACGGCGATGAAGACTGCACTGAAATCGGCCGTGGGTTCGGCAGCGATGAAAACTGCACTAAAATCCTCCGTGGGTATGGCGGCGTTAATGACCATTCTGAAATCCTTTGTGGGTTCGACGACGATGAAAAATACACTGAAATCTTCCATGGGTTCGGCAGTGATGAAGACCGTACTGAAATCCTCTGCGGGTTCGATGACGATGACTTTTGTTCTTGTATCTTACGTTGGTCTGGCATTGTTTGACTCTGTTCTTGCTATCCTACGTGGGTCTGGAAGATTAGATGGTATGTATCCTATGTGGTTCCGAAAGCTTAGCTGGTTTAGTATCCTACATGGGTCCTAGCATGGATGAATTAGTGGAAATATCTGATCATCTCTATCACATTACGAAGTAGTATACCTGTGTGAGCTGAGTCTTGGCTTCCAATCATTATCTTCGATATAATTTACATACTTTCCTATGTGGATTGGGTTGTGTTATCCTGTGTGGATTGGGTTGTACTATCCTGTGTGGACGTGATCGAACATGGGCTCGGATGTTGGAGGCAAACTGGAATTGATGACTTAGGTATATGTATGGGCATATACCTAAGTACTGTTGGTTGTTACTTCGTGATTGTATCCTTTCTTTGTGGATTTTCCTTTGTGGATTCTGGGAGAACATAGAGGGTCTTGGGGTCCCTACTGAGTAGCGTATACTCACCCCTGCATGGGCTATGCCCGCACTACGTTGTGTTGGATACAGACGATGGACAGTGCTGATCGTGTTTGAGGTTTGTGGAGCGAGTCGGAACCTGGAGGTGGACCACTGGGCGGGACGTACACGGAGCGGACAACTGGACCCGAGGAGCTGAGGAGGCTATCTGCACCTACCCTTCAGGTGGGACTTCCAGTGGATGGCTCGACGTTGCAGGTTTACTTTTAGTTGTTGTACTTCTTTCCAGTTGTACCTTACTTATATTTTGGGATTGTATTATGGCCCATTTACTTTATTCACTTACTATTGTACCCAGTTTTACATAGTGTTTACTTCTAATTTCTTACTCTGTAGTGTTTGTTTACTTTATAAAGAAAATTCCTTCCCCTTTTTGTCGGGATTTACACCTTAGTGCTAGTCCCCAGCCCCAGTCCTATGGGAGGCGGGCTTGGGGTAGTCACGGAATGGTTCCCGGGGACGGGCCGTGAAATAAGGCTTCAAATGGATTGGACTGGAGTCTTCTGAATATGAGAAGTAGTAGAGGCAGAGGCAGGCAAGGCTGGAGGTACAATTACTAGCCTAGCATCGACATGCATGATAGGCAACAAAAGATTTCTGAAATCAATAATTATTCCTCCTCCTCTCTCCATATCTGGTATGAAATCATCCTTTTTCTCCATGAATTTGTCCATGTATGGATTCAATTCCATTAGTTTTCTAACTTTTTCTCTGAAGGCTTGATTGACATGAGGTGACTTCAGGTTTTCCAATAGATGTTTGAAGTGATTTTTGAGTTGATTCTTGGTGTAAACCTTTAGGAAATTGGAGTATACCTTGTATTTAACTTCTTTCTGAGAGGAAGAAGCTTATCTTATATAGTCTTGGACTAACTTCCTTATTTCTCTAGCTGAATCTCAAGTAGAAATCCCAACATTGCTCAGGTCGGATGAGTCCACAGAGCCACTATTTGATGCTGAACCAATCTCCTCCTTCATCGCAGCTCGAATCTGATTCAAATCGACTGTCTGCCTAGATGTGAAAAAACCAATATAGAAGGTTATTATTTCGTTGAAGTTTTTAGTCAACCCAGTAATGAGGTTTTTCACTTGGGAATCCTGGGTACTGACATGTTCTTTCATAGAGGTTTTAAAACCTTCAAAGATATATACCAACTGGCTCACAAAACTTTTGAAATAGGCTAAATCCTTATTTGCTTGTGATTTTGAACTCATGTAAGATTCTAAAGAGTTAACCAATTTTTTTAGAGATTCAACATCAGCTTCTAATCTATATACTTGAGTCTGGCGGGCTGTAACTTTTTCCACTATTTTTTCCATAAATGATGACATATTACAACCGAGATAGAGTTCAAAAGATTTTTCCAAATTGATCATCTCTTCAACAAAGAAGTGCTTCAACTTAGCAACAGAAGCACTAAAGGATTCTTTCAAATCATCCTTTAAGGATTCAAGACTAGCCCTAATGATCATATCAGCATGAGCAATTACAACAGGTTCTCTTTTAGATGCTATGTTGGCCACTGATTCATTCATAATCGATTGGATTGATGACACCAGTGAAACTTCAATCTTCCTTGTCACATCCACAAAACTAACCTTAAGATTTTTCATTAAAATATCAAGGTCATGCATTCTGTCCACATCTTCAGGTAACAACTCAGTCTCAACACCATAAATGATCTTTGGTCTATTATGAAATAACTCATTATCGGAATCAGGATAGTCTAATCCACAAACCACAAAACCTGGGTCTTCTGCCCAGTGCTCAATCTCAACAGCCACTGACACACTTCTAAACATGGTTTGATGCTCCCCCCTCAATGGGTGAATTCCCATGTACAAAAATAGCATTCTCAGCAGGTATTTCTTCCTCAGAAGAATCATCTACTATCAATTATATCTTAGAAACAGCAGGAGGGCCCTCTGGATTAGGTAAAACTTCTTCCATTTATCCTACTACATCCTCAGTAGGCACAACTGAGCATCCAATTAATGTACTCAGACATAAGCATACAGACTCAGAGGCTTCAAATTCATTATCCTTTTCTTCTTCAAGCTCAGGCGTTGGCTGGTCTTCCTCATCAGCATGTGTCTCTTCTTCTACTAGAGTTTCCTTTCTAGAAGATACAATTTCATCAACTGGACTTGGAGTCAATTCTGGATCTCTTCCATCATCCATATTAGTCTTTTCCTCTGCAGTCTCATCGCTGTACTCAGGTTCTTCTTCATCAGGTCCTAGACCTGGATCCCTCACATCCTTAGGTCTTGAAGGATGATGCACATGATTGAATTTATCATATACCTTCTTATCATCATTAACCAATTATCCTCTCCATGGGTTCTAATATATCTTCATGTTTTTGAAAACAGTGGTTTTGATACCAAAAATATTCCTTACTACCACTGTCTCATCTTGAGATTCAGCTACCCCTTTCAATTTGATCATCACTGAAATAAACTTGGAAAAGAATAGGGAATTTTCTTTGATTTTGGCCTTGTCATTTCATCCATTTGAATTATCATTAATCTGCACAGATTCACTTTTACACAATGTCTCAAGATATGAAAAAGATAGATATACAGATATCTTAAATTCGCAATGTCACCTCTCCTTGGTATTAATACATGTTGAACAAATTTGAACATCAATCTCTTCTCTCCATCCATTTTAGCAACCACTACTTGTCTTTGATTTTTCATCACCAGTGACCTCCTCTAAGGCAGTCTCATAATCGAATATATCACTTTTAGGTGGTAAAGATTTCGATACATATCTAGATACACCTTCATATGGAACCTTTAAGCATTCCTCCCAATAAATAGATGAAAACGACATCTCCTTCCCGTTTACAAATGAAATCACTTGGTTCTCATCTTCAGATTTTTCAAAACTCACAAACTAATAAAATTGCTTCACTAGCTTCAGATAGTAGGGTCCATTATTGTTAGATAAGAAATCTACCCAAAATCTATCTTTCTAATACTTCGAGCACTAATGATTTTCTAGGCAAAAACCATTCCACACACATCTCTTTTTCAATCACAATAACTCTATTCTGCAAATAAGGGTTCACTAATCACCTACCCGACATAATTCTACCAACAAAACCACTTGCTTCTGGCTCAGACTTCTGCTTCTTTGCATTCGGCTCATCAGTGTCATCTCTGATGCTAGGGAGTCTGGTTTTTTTCATCTATGGATCAAGGGATTTTGGGTTTTTGAGAGATTCAGGAGCTAAGGTTTGAGGTTAAAGGGTTTGAGGCTCGGTGGAATGAGGAATAGCTAGGACTTTTTTTATCATTTATGAATCATAAAATAAATAAATAAAATGAAATAAAGTAAAAACGACTTCGATTCTGGCGGCAGACAGAAGTTTAAAACAACACACTCATCGGTAGTGTTTAGCGGTTAGAATTCCTATCAGTGAGGTCCATCAGAGAGGTATCACATCGGTGAGGTATCACATCGGTGAGGTTTGACATCGGTGAGGTATTTACATTGGTGAGGTATTCACATCGGTGAGGTATTCACATCGGTGAGGTATTCACATCGGTGAGGTATTCACATCGCTGAGGTATTCACGTCGATGAGGTATTCACATCAGTGTGGTATTCAAATCAGTGAGGTATCTACCAATCAAGGTTAAACATTCCTAACACATGTCTAATGTAACTTAACCTATCCAAACTCAATGTTTTTGTGAAAATGTCAGCTAATTGATGTTCAACACCTATAAATTCAAGAGTAATATCACCCTTTTTGTAATGATATCTCAATAAATCGTGCCTTACATCAATGTTTTTGGTTCTAGAGTGAGATACATAATTATTTGAAATGTTTATTGCACTAGTGTTATCACAGTTGATAGTAACATGTTTAAAATCATATCCACAGTCCACAATAGTGTGTTTCATCCACAAAATTTGTGCACAGCAACTACCAGCAGCTATATACTCTACTTCGGCAGTGGACAAAGCTAAAAAATTATACTTTTTACTACACCAAGATACTACGTATTTTCCCAATAGATGACATGTTCCGGATGTGATTTTTCTATCCAACTTGCAACCAGCAAAGTCAGCATCTGACTAACTCATTAACTCAATGTATTGTCTTTTTGGGTAAAACAAACCTAAGTTTATAGTGTGTTTAAGATACATGATAATTATTTTAACATTAGGTAAATGAGATTCTGTTGAATTCTCTTGAAATATTGAACACATACACACACTAAACATAATATCTGGTCGACTAGCAGTTTGGTAAAGTAAGCTTCCAATCATACCTCTGTAATTGGTTTGATCCACTAGTTTCCCAGCTTCATCTGCATCCAATTTACATATTGTACTCATAGGAGTATCACTTTCCTTAATACTATATAAACCAAAACGTTTTAAAATATCCTTTGTATATTTACTATGATTCAAAATAATACCATTTTCAATATGAAATACTAGAAATCCATGAAAATATTTGAGTTCTCCCATTAAACTGATTTCAAATTCATTTTTCATACTCATTGAAAAATTAGTACACAAAGAGTGTTTAGAAGATCCAAAAATAATATCGTCAACATAGATTTGTAATATCAAAACATCATTACAAATTTATTTAATAAAAAGAGTTGGATCAGTAATCCGTTTATTAAAACATTTTGAAATAAGAAAATTACTAAGTCTATAATACCAAGCTCTTGGAGCTTTTTTTAAACCATATAAAACTTTAGAAAGTTAGAAACTCGATTTGGAAAATGAGGATTAGTAAATCCAGGTGGTTGTTCAACAAAAACATCTACAACTATAAACCCATTTAGAAAAGCACTTTTGACATCCATTTGATATAACATGAAATTCAGATGAGCAGCATAGGAAAGTATAATTCTAATAGCTTCTAATATAGCTACAGGTTCAATGGTTTCCTCATAGTCTATACATTCCTCTTCAATATATCCTTGTGGAACTACCCTAGCTTTGTTTCTAACTATATTTCCCGATTCATCAACTTTGTTTCTAAAAACCCATTTAGTGCCTATTGTTAAAGTTTCCCTGGGTCTGTCAACTAATTCCCAGACTTTGTTTCTTTCAAATTGATTTAATTCTTCTTGAATAGCCATTACCCAAAATTCATCATTGATTGAATCATTGCAATTTTTTGGTTCTAGCTGTGAAAGAAAAGCATGATGTTCAACCTGGATTCTTAGTGAAGCTCTAGTCTTTGTCCCTCTATCAAGATTAACAACAACAGCATATAAAGGATGATTCATTCAAATCCTAGTTGATTTAGTAAAGGTGGGACTAGAAATTTCAGGTTCATCTATAGGTTCGGGTTCTACAGAAGCAGATTCTAGAGTATGTCCAGAACTAGATATTTTTACTTCAAGTTCATTAGTTTTATCATTAAGGTCGAGAACAGTCAAATCACCCTCATGATTTTCAAGAGAGATTTTATGCCCATGTGTATCAGTTTCATCAAAAATTATGTGAACAGATTCTTCCACATATTTGGTTCTTTTTTAAAAGGCTCTATAAGCTTTTCTAGTTAATAAATAACCATGAAAAATTACGTTATCACTTTTATAAGAAAACTTGTCAAGTTTATCATTTTTATTGAGAATAAAAACTGTGTAGCCAACGACTCTAAAGTAACTCACTTTGGGTTTTCTATTATTCCATAGTTCATATGGGTTCTTATTAAGAATAGTTCTAATCAAGACTCTATTGATAATATAGAAATCTGTATTCACAGCTTCAGCCCAAAAATAAATAGGCTGGACATACTCATTTTGCATGGTTCTTGCAATTTCTTGAAGGGTTCGGTTTCTTCTTTATACTACACCATTCTATTGAGGTGTCATAGAGGTAGAGAAGTTATGACTATAGCCATTTTGTGAGAAATAAGATTCAAACTCTTTATTTTCAAACTCACGACCATGATCACTTCTCAGGGTCTTAATCTTAAGTCCACAATGGTTTTCTATAGACTTTGAGTATTTACCAAATTAAGAACTAGCTTCACTTTAGTGAGCTAAGAAGAATACCCAAGTATATCTAGAAATGTCATCTACTAAGACATGGACAAAGTACTTCCCATTTAAACTAGAAACTCTAGAAGGTCCAAACAAGTCCACGTGAACCAACTCAATAGGTTGAGATGTTGAGACTTCTATCTTTGATTTAAAAGAAACTTTATGCTGCTTTCCCTTTAGACAGGGATTACAAACATTGTCACTTAGGAATTCACGTTTGGGTAGATCTCTAACTAAGTTCATCCTAGTAAGGTTTCTAAGTGAATCTATATTGTATTGGCTTAATCTTCTGTTCCAAATACAAGACTCTTTATGAAAATCATTTAGGCAAGTAACATTTTGATTGGATAAAGAATTTAAATCAACAACATAAACATTTTCATTTTTCGAGGAAGAGAATAATAAAACATTTTTAGATATAATAACATGATAGGAATACTTTTCAAATTTCACATTAAAGCCATCATCACATAACTGAGAAATGCATAACAGATTGTATTTATGTCCATCCACAAATAAAACATTAGAAATTAAAACTGAATTTATGTTACCAATCTGGCGTAGGCCAATGACTTTTCCCTTATAATTATCACCAAAGGTGACATAGCCTCCATCAATCTTCATCAATATTTTACGGCATGAGTAATCTCCAGACATGTTCCACGAACATCCACTGTCTAAGTACCATATCTTCTTGTGAGAACTCTTCAAATAGGTTTTCAACAAAACAGGTTTAAACAGAAAATGATTTTGGTATCCAGATCTTCTTGGGTCTAGAAAGGTTAGAAATCAAAGCATTAGGTACCCATGTTTGTCTTATAGGTCTCAGATAATTTACAAAATCAATATAATTTCAAAGATAAAATCTATTTGATCTATAACCATATGAATAACTAGTTGAAGCATACGAATTTCCAGAACTGGAACACGAAGAATTTTTCCAGATTTTGGAATAAATCGGTTTTTGGTAGACTGTTTCTATCCAGGATGGTATCCCAAACCAGTAGTGTACTTTGGTGTCACTTTTTTACCTAACATTTTAGTAAGTTTCTCTTTTTCATTTGTAAACTTTTCTAAGTCCTTTATAAGTTTCTCAGTAGACATTTTCAGTTCAGTATTTTCCTTTAATAGTTGAGAATTATTTTCCTTTTCTACATAAAGGGAAGATTTAATATTGGGAGTGAGAGCATGCTGTTTATTTAGTGACTTATATATGTCCTTATGTTCATTACATGTTTTTTCCATCATGTCACAATATTCAAACAATTCAGCTTTATATATATCTTCAGAATCAGAATCAGATTCTTCTTCACCTCTAAAATAATAGGAATTTAAAATAGGAGTATCTAAGGTTACCTCATATTTGTTAGTCATGAAACACATGTTGGACCGTTTCTTTTCAAAATCAGAAACTTTAGATTCACTTCTGCTGTCCTCCGAAGCACTCCAAGTAGCATTCAAGGATTTCTTGTACTTCTTATCCTTAAATTAATATTTTTTTTTATTTTAATTTTGGATAGTCATCATTGATGTGTCCTTTCCTCTTGCATTCATAACAGACTATATCATCTTCCTTATAATATTTCTTCCAATCCTTCTTCCAATGTCATTTGTTGTCATACTTTCCTTTTTAATTAGATTTTATGAAGAATTTATTCTTCCTGTAGAAGTTCTTTAATTTCCTGGAAATATGAGCCATCTCAACATCACTGTCAGAATCTTCATCTTCACTGGTTGATCTTTGATTAGGTACATGCATTTTCTCCTTGTCTTTTCTCTTTGAAGCAGTAGACTTGAATGCCACAGATTTTCTCTTGAGTTCATCATCTTCTTCTTTGTTCACTTTATGTTCGTCCCCATACATCATAATCTTACCTATTAATTCTTTAATAGGGTGTGTGCTAATGTCACACGATTCTCTAATGGAAACAGATGTTCCTCTCCATATTTCTCGCAGACATCTTAATATCATCATAATTTGTTCGTTTTCTAGAACAGGCTTTTCAAGAGATCTCATAGTAATGAAAATCTCATTGAACCTGATATACATGTCATAAATGGTTTTATCAGGTCTCATCGTAATATTATCATATTTAATAGTATATGTATCCATCCTCATTTCATTAACATTGGTTGTTCCTTCATGTGAAATAGACAAATTGTCCCATATTTCATAAGTAGTTTTACAAGAAGAAATTCTATTAAACTCTTCATCTCCTAAAGCACAATACATGGCATTCATATCTTTACAATTATTATTATAATCAGTTTTTTTAGGTTCATCCCATGTTGTTATTTCAGTTTCTAGAATTTTATATTGAGACTCTATATCTGTCTATATATCAAAACCCATACTTTCTAAGTGAATTTTCATCTTAAGTTTCCACTGGGCATAGTTTGTGCCATTAAAGAAAGGTTTCATGTTAGTAGCAACACCTTATAGTCTATTATCCATAACCTGATTGTAGAAAATATATTTAAGGAGATAAAATTTAGAACTAACAGAAATTTAGTATCCTTAAAGATGCAACTAAAATCACAAATGATTTTTTTTTTAAAACTTCTTTTAACAAAAAACAACCTCTGATACCAAATGTAGGTCGGAGTGGACACTAAGAGGGGGGTGAATTGAGTTCGAATTATACTTTCTGTTAAAAAATATTTCTCTTAAAATCCCCCTATTTAAAAACAATGTTAAACTATAGTGAATTTATATAGATTTTAATTGTTCATTTAGTTTATCAAAGATTGATTAGGTCTCAGTTAATGTAATTTGAAGATTAAATAAACTTTTGAAACTAACATTCTAGTGTACAATAAGAATAAACACTTACTACTTTAATTATCAAAGTAACTTTAAAAAAAATATATTTCAAAATAGTTAGCATCAGAATATGAAATATATATAGTATACTTATGACTTATGGTAAAATTCATATCAGATGTAACCAAGAGGTTCAGTCTCAAGCCGATACTTAGTCCTCTCAACAATTTATATAAATTGATCCATACCCCGGATCGGGGCAAACAACAGTTCAGAAAATGTCCAAGTCTTAAGTGATTTTCCACAGTTCTATGTGGGAAAACAAACAACATCTCACAGCTGTCTAGGTCTTACTCAACATCTACCACTATCCACAATGGGATACACATAGTTATAGAGTCTGAATGGGGATTTAAGAGTCCTCCAGCTTAGCTCAGGAGACAGTGTGTGTAAAAAAAGCAGCCTACACACAATGCTCGAAATGTAAATGAAATAATCAATAAATTATGTATGAATGAGTTTAGAAAAGATTTATTGATTGGCAGTGAAACTCTGGACTCATTTGATTGGTCAGAAACGCTTCTGAGTCATTCGGTTTTTGTCTGAAAAACAGAGTGTCGTTCTTTTCCTTGGTTCAATGTTTAGCTTCTTAGAACTTCTTGAAAAAGATGTAGCTTGTGTTCTCCTTTAGAAATGGATTTCTTTGTGTATGTCCAATGTTCTTGGAGAATGGATGTAGTCTTGTGTGAATGCACCACGTTTCATAGATGTTGCGCCCTTGACTTTTCCGCGCTTTGTGTGCCTTATTTCTTCCTTGATTCTATCTGTATGCACACCCCGTGTTCTCTATTTTCCAGCTAGGTCTTTATCATCCCTTTTAAAGATTTCATCTTCAGCAAATGGGAATGATTACATTTTTCATGGGTAATAGGTACGGTTCCCTGAAATGGAAACAGAAATCATTAAATAACATTAAATGCATTAAAAACATCAAATGTAACCGTTAACTTAATAAATAAATAATATTGAGAGTAAAGAGTTTGAATAGTTGGTCAATCATTAGTATCCTTCTGTTGGTATATTTGTACAGTGGAATTTTTATAGTAGTGACCTTCCATCGGTAGCTCTTTGAACTTGTATCGGTAGCTCCTGATATCGGTAGCTCTTACTCTATATCGGTAACTTTTGGTATCAGTATCTCTTAGTCTATCGGCAGATCTAGTCTAGCAGTAGATCTTGCTTAGTTCCAATGATTATGTGTATCAGTAGACTTAGGAATATCGGTAGCTCCAATATGTACTATCAAAAGACATGTTCTATTGGTAACAATCTGTATCGGTGACCTTGTTCTATGATTACCGGTGGAATTGTATATACCGGTAGCTCTACGTATCAGTGACCTTGGATCATCAGTGACTCTATCTATCGGTGACTCTGTCCATCGGTAGACTACGTTTCTCGGTAGACTAAGTACCAGTAGCTCTGTATCAGTATCTATACGCAGATCAGTGAAAAACACTTAACTGTTTTATGCAAAACATTTTCGATTGGAGTTGAATTACGTCAACACTTATATAAACAAAGATAAACATTGATTAACATATTTCAAGGATTATTTTAATATTATTATCAGATAGAATGTCATAGATTGAGCTAATTAGAATATAGATAAACATTAATTTGGATTATCAATGTATGTGAAGGAATAGATGGGCTTATAAAAATAGGTGAGGTCAACAATTTAATTTCTCTAAAATACCATATTTATTGAATTCATTATTTATGATTGAAAATTACATCCAAAAAAATCATACATTTTTAAATTTATAATTTTCTAATTAAAATAAAAATTGTTGTAAAAAATCCCAGCATTATGTAATGTAAATTTATGTCAAAAGTAATTTTTTTTATAAAAGCATTATTTCACTAAAATTGTGTAATTTGAAAAAATAATATTGTATAATTAATAAAAAAACTACCCAATATCCTAAAAATGATATAATTTTCCTATAAAAATGGCACAGCCTATTGAAGAAAAAAATCATTATACCATGATCAAACTAATGAAATAAATCATAAATTATTTAGAATGATGAATAGTTATTTAAAATATATACATATTTATCCCTATATATGGCACCCACAAGTCCAGATTTAGAATAAAAAATAAGGGAAATTTGAAGGGAGGAACAAGATCAATATCTTAACAAATATCGATCATAAATCATAATAATAACACTCGTGACTCCTCAAAGTGATTATGATAGTACTCTCAAATTATCATAATATAACATGGAAAACATATAATGAGTTTTTAGAATAGTAGATTTGTTTAAAGAATTTCATATGAGAAATTGTAAATATAAATAACATAATTCTGATTGAATAGACTTGATGCAAGGTCTCTCGGACTATTTAAGAGAACATAAAATTTACACTACCTTATAGAACAAAATACATAGTCTATAAAACAAATAAATAGATTTTGATCATAATAATACCTCAAAAACCAATACTCATATTCTCTAAGTATGGGTTTTTTTGCACTCTATAATGGAAACTTCGATTTTGATAAAACATCTCCAACCATCCCATAAAAATTTAGATACTAATGTAACATAAATCATTATTTAATAACCCAATTAAAAATTTATAATGGGATAAAACATTTTACACCCATAGAGATAGCATAAGTTTCAATAAATAGCCTATTGATGGGATCACTCATCCAACACATAGTATGGGACTCAAAATTTTTCCCTCATTAGGATTGGTCATGGTAATATACCCATAATGGATCAGGTTGGGTTAACTCACCCAAGATAGAAAAAAAGATGGAATATAGAAGAAAATTTCCTAAAAGTACCATGTAAGAAGTATAAAAATTATCCTAGTGGTTAAAAGTGTGTCTCACTCTTGACTTGTGCCTACATAGGTCCTACCATAGGATGTTTCATATTATTAACACATGATATGGTCTGATGAAAAATGACATGTAGATGTCAAGTCGGTTAATCGAGCATCTTTCTTACACATATGTTAATATACACTTCGATGTACATTGGGTGTGCCAAGACATTGAATGTCTTGTGGGGTCACTTATATTCCATGGTGTGAACTCACTATACACATAATTTTCATCACCTATGGGAGTATTAATTCCATCATTTTATCCATAATCACAAATCATTAAACCTCAAAAATACCCTCTCAATCCAAATTGTGGAACCCTAAACATATGTACCACCATCAGATTCCTATTGTCACTTCCACACATCAGTCATGTCTCAAATCCTAACAGAAAACCCACAATAATGACTTATTTTAGTAAATATTTATTGCACAATAATCATCTTCCTTTTTATTCTTGAATCATTAGTTGAACCAAATAAAATTGAAAAATGATTGAATAACAGAGGTAGAATGACATGAAATATTAAATTCAGCATCATAATAAGGTCACAATAATTTTTCCTTCTATGATAGAGTCTATGGAATGAGAAATTTTCTAATATTGAAAAAAATATTTTCTAATTTTATGAATAAAAATAACCAATGAAATCTCAAAAAAATTACCAATAAAATAATTTCTATGAGTGTTAGGTCATGTTTGTTGTGAAAATCAAGACAATTAAATAAACCATCATAATAAAAATCCATACCTTTGATTGGATTGATCATTATAGAATAATTCAACTAATATCATTTATGTTGATGAATTCATTTTTTTGTGATCAACTCTATGAATTTTGTAATTTGGTCATTGTTGATACTAGATCCCAATATCACCCTCCAATACAGCCCTCTATAGACCTCTCGTTCAATGTAACGAGTTATACATCTATTAATAAATATGATCTCTTTAATTGATTTAACATAGTTTGGATATGATAAAAAATTAATAAATAATTAATAAATAAATTGTCATTATTTTTTATATTTTACTTAACATTTCATTGGATATTGTACTAAAAAATGTATAGTGAAAAAACATAAGTCTAGAATATGGTAATACCCAAATTATGGATTTAATTCTTAACACATTTTTTCCATCCATGAAATAGTTCGGGTGATATTCCATTATTTTTAAAAACATTCAACACATGAGATATTATATTAATTATTTTACATATATCAGTATTGAGGCATGATAATGAAATGGATTTTATTTCGACTATATTACATACTATAAAAATATTATTTAAAATGTTACAATGTATCATAAATTAAAATTTGATTAATTTTATTCTCCCCACTATTAGGGATTTTTATACAACAAAGGAAAATCATACTCATAATGGTGATGGAACTGTGCTTGCATATGGTTGTCCTTATCACATGTTCTCTCTTCAAGGATTATGTGTTTTCATTAAACATGAACCAAGAGACTCAATCACCTATATATATTTTTTTCTAAATAATCCTTGATCACCTTAGGGAACTCTATGAAGGTATCTGCATCCTCAAGGTCCAAATCTCCCAGATCAGTAAATTGCAATGAAAAATTCATTTATCTCTACTATTTTGAATCATAGAGAATGGAATTTCCGTGGTCTAACTATGGTGATAAATCAATGTTTTATTCGACCTCACCATCCATAATATTATTTGTAAGGTTCCAATGAATCTCATAGATAGATTCCGAAATACATGGTCTCCCACATTGAACTCTAGAGACCTCTATTTTTTATCCCCAAGGGACTTCTATATATTTGGGAAATCCTCATATTCTACTAGGTTTTCCACACCTTCTCTATTGATCATTTCACCATTTTAAGGCCCCTATAAACTATCCCTCTTATCTCAATATAGTATAGCTATGACCTATAGGGTCTATCATATAAATCCTTAAATAGAACCATACCAATGGTTGAATGATAAAAACTATTATACAAAAAAATAGGCATATCCAATCCTCTAGCCTTTGACAAAAACTCATTATGCATCCACGTAGAATGCGATTTATATCTATAATTTTCACCCTATATGGCCGTTTTTGTAAAGGTGGAAAATCATCCTTATCTACAACCCGTTCAAAAAATCCTCCTATAAACCACTCCATACTCAAGACATGGTGTGAGGATAATAGTTTAAAACAATCATATCGGGAACTCTATGATGTCAAAATATCTCTTATACATCCAGGCACCAAAAAATCTCCATTTAACCCATTTATAGGATGGTTTAGAAGTGGGATGAATTGATAATTTGGTCAATGATCAGGGAAATAACATTGTGACCTCAAGATGATCACTGATGATCCATAAACAATCACCACAGAAACAACCCACTTCCACTCTTCCAATTCATGGAGATTGGATAAACATGATTGTACCTGATTATCATCCTTCACTAATTGAAATGTGAGGTATCAAAATATGAACTAAGGTATACTCCATATCATTCATAAACAAAAAAATATTGAACGTTTGGTAACATCTTCTCCACAATTTAATATACCTTTAAGGAAGATATATGAAACTCCATCATCACCACCTATAATAGCATAACTAGTACCACCTTCCATCTTCAAAATATGATTATGTTCTCCCCACCATCATAATATCCATCCTAGGAATGACCTATATATATTTGGTCAAGCAAGACCTCACAATAGATGTCCTAAAACTATGCTTCCTTGAAATTATGGAGGAGAGGTGGGGCCAAAAAATTTTCCTATAAAATTGCTAAATCATGTTAATCCATAAGGATCAATGGAAAAGATGCGAGATTATTGATTTCTTTTCTTAGAACCTATCAATGAGAATTCTTACTAAGAGAATCTATTACCACATTCACTTTATCAAGAGTACATATTTTGTCAAAATCATAGTCTTAAAGGAAAATTAAAAATACCCTCTAACATAGGTTGATATAATGCTATATTAAGATCTAATTGAGAAATTTAAGTCCGAATAGATGATAAATCATTTTCTTATAAGATATTGTCATCAATAAATCAAGGTAAAAGTTAATTTTTTCAATAAAAATTGTGTGTCATATAATTTTTATGATGTGGTATCAGTTATCAAGACCTATAATTAGTCACTTCATATATATGGACCAAGACACATTCATACCTAACTCTCTAGGCATTACAGAACACCATGTACTTGAAACCCTCCCCTTTTGGTCTCAATATGGTCATGCACATAAACCTCTACCACCTCTACTAAAAAAATACTGAACCTCATTCATACTCTTTTGTGTCACTATGATGTAATTTCCATGATTTTTTTTAGTCCATTTCCACTCCCTCTTCTATTATATCATTTCTAAAGAAGAGGATATCTCAAATGTATAAACAAAACCTATAGATTTTAAGATAAACATGGTTCTACTGATGTATTTCTAGGACTATCCCGAAATGTCTCACATTATCCTTCTCTATTTTTTTTACATGAGGCTATTTTCTATAAATGATACCATTAAATGATCTTTGAATGGATAAAGAATAAATTTAATGTGTCCCATGAACACTGATGGGTAATTTTTAATCCTTATATCCACCACAATACACAAATTGTGTCCATATAAGCACTATAATGTCATATTATATATCTATCATTCTCTCAAGCTCGAAACTAGTGATAGCCGCACTTGAGTTCAATCATTGAGAACCACTTATCCCTTTCGACAGGTTAATGTTGTAATAAATTATTATATGTAGATACTTATTCTTTATAGTCGACTTATTTAGCTATCAATAATGCATGCAAAACCTTAAGATCCCATCAACCTTCTTATACATCACCATTGGGGAATCCCTGTGCAACACACTTGTTCAGACATATCCCTTCCTCTATAGATTCATTTGAATATATATTCATAACTCAAAGATATGTTTGGTCCTTCCAATATAATACCTTGTATATCATAACAGTCCTTGGGTGTAGGTATATGAATATGTTGCTCTAAAAAATAAGGAGTTATTCTAACACAACTTCAGGTAAGACATCCTCATATATATACATTACGACTGTGGAAAATTATATATATTAATTTGAATACATTTATATTGACACTTAATAGGGCCAATAATTTCACAACTAATCTAATCCTAACTCCTAATATATTATTTGAAATTATTTCAAACTATCATACAACAAAAATAGAGTAATTAAATGAGTCACTTATTTTTTTTACTAATTAGTTTGGTCTTATGAGGCTGATGCTATGGAATATTTTTCATCCCCAGAGGTTCATGAACTATTTTATGTGTCCCAATGCTATGTTTGACCTATGTTTCTGATTATTCATTATTATCTCTACCATATAATTTGACCTATCATTTTAAAGGATTGTGATATCTCTTCCTAGGTGGAATTTCCCTTAGTTTATGTTATGTTTTCTTATGATTAAGTACTATTTATATTTTAACCTTTCTCTATGATACCCACTTGTTTTCTAGGAATACGACTTTTTTATTTCCATATAATCACTAAAACATGGTGTTTCGGTGCGGATGTGCGTCGGGTTACGCTGTTCCGCCAGGACGCGTTCGCGCGTGCACCCGTCAACACGAGGGGATGGGCGCGCGGCTTGTGGTCCCGCAGTCCCGCTTTCCAAAGGCGGGCGACATCCGTCCCTTATTCAGGGGCGTCTTCTCCTTGGTCGAAACCAGGATGATGGGACGTCGGCTCCTCCTTCCGTGGACGTCTCCTCGGAACTCGTCGCCTAATCCGGGTCTCCCTCATAGATTTAATAATGTTCGTGAATCTCGTTCCCGGTGCCATATCTGCATGGACACCGGTTAATTACGCTGCTTCCGCCCAGACGCTCCAAGGAGTCTGGTCGGGGCAGCAACCTGCGGTGAGGAGACCGGGTGGCTCTGGGTGTTGGGGGCGTGTCCTAACACTGCGCCTCTGCATGTCTGCCTTCCGTCCCTAATAGGGCTTCTCGAAGGCGTGATGACCTGAGACATCCCGCACTAGGTGCGGGGAACTGCGTTGCCTGAGGTTTTCCTCAGCTTCCCATGTTTAACACGGGGTATGCCGCGAGTTTAATGTCCAGCGGGGACGGCATCGGACTGATCAACACGAGGAGTGGATCAGATGACAGAACCCCTTGCGGGGACCCTCCGACGCTGGGGCCAGCGCATGGGCGGCTTCCCAAGTGAAGTGGAGTGGAATGGAATGGCATGATCCCACCGGGATGTGGCGGCCCGAGTAAGGATCAGGATGGATGATGGAGTGAATATCTTGGACCCCGTAGGGGCTTCCTACGTACTGCGCGTTAGCGCGGATCAAAGTCAGCGTAGTTCGGATATACAGTTTAACGTCATGCTGGACATCGGCAAGCCGACTCACGAAGAGATCGAGGCCGCCGGGCGGAGGATTGAACCGAACCACCTCTCACGGAGGGGGATGGAATGGCCGGGTGGATCACAGTTTTACGTCATGCTGGACGTTGGCAAGCCGACTCACAAAGAGATTGAGGCTGCCTGGAGAAGGATTGAACCGAACCACCTCGCACAGAGGGGGATGGAACGGCCGGGTGGATCACAGTTTTACGTCATGCTGGACATTGTCAAGCCGACTCACGAAGAGATCGAGGCTGCCTGGAGAAGGATTGAACTGAACCACCTCGCATGGAGGGGGATGGAACGGCCGGGTGGATCACAGTTTTACGTCATGCTGGACGTTGGCAAGCCGACTCACGAAGAGATCGAGGCGGTGGGGAAGCACAATGGAGATACACACGTGCAGTCCCCCACAAAGGCAGATTCATAGGTGAATCAACGCAAGTGTGAACCCGGGAGGGGTCCACTGTGTTGGGTCGGAGGTGATGGCAAGAGGGGGGGTGAATTGCCTTTTTAAAATTAATTAACAATTTAAAACAAATTTAAATGCAGCGGAAAGTAAAATGGCAAGACACAATTGATAACGGAGTTCGGCTTTAAACTCAAGCCTACGTCTCCGCTCCCAACTCGACCGTTGGGAGATTTATACGACCGCTTGCTTTTTAATGGTTATAGCAAGAAACCCACTAGCCGTTTTAAGGTAGGCTAGATCACCCTCTTACAGCTTGCTTTTTTATATTGGTTGTAGCAAGAAACCCAAATTGAAAGAAGAAAGAAAACGGGTGGTTTGTTTTAATACAAACCCAATTAAGAACTAAACAATTGATGTAAATAAGTTAGAACAAACTAGAGGAAGCCTTGAGCGCCAAGAAGTGAGTGTAGTTGATGTAGAGGCAGCCCAAGCTTCAAGGGTGGCAATTGAATCCCAAGTGGCCTTTGAGAATTGTCGTAGGAGCCTCAAATGATCAAAATAGCTTTGGTATGCTTTGGTATAGGATCGGTAGTCTTCCCGGCATCCATGGACGTCTATTTATAGGAGAAATACTCCCAAATACTTCAATATGGCCGTTGGAGGGCTTTCGGAGCCGTTGGGGATCAAGTAGACAAGTCTGGTCAAGCTCCAACGGCTAGTTTGACTTTGCTCACCGGCTGACCGGTGCTTGTCCACCGGCTGGCCGGTGCCTTGGAAGGTGGAGAGAGCTTCTGTCCAGGAGCCACCGGCTGGCCGGTGGGAAGGCCACCGGCTGGCCGGTGGTGAGACAGTAGGTCTCACTGTTGAGCCCTGATGCCACCGGCTGGCCGGTGGCAGAGCCACCGGCTGACCGGTGGTCTGGACAGAATGCATCCCATTCTGTCTGGGTCCACCGGTTGGCCGGTGGCCAGACACCGGCTGACCGGTGGCACCTGGCAGAGGGAAAGCCCTTCTGCCTTGTCCACCGGCTGGCCGATGGGCTGGATCCGGCTGGCCGGTGCCCTTACCGGCTGGCCGGTGGTCCTACACCGGCTGGCCGGTGGACTTGAAAAAAGTCCACTTTTCCTTTTTTTTGCCACTTCTTGCTCCTGAAATCATGCCTATTAACAAGAACACTTGAAACAACATTAGATCACTATGAGAGTGATTGTGATCATTAAAATCCAAGAGAGTGGGGTACAACAATCTCCCCCTATTTTGATGATCACAATCACAAAAAAGAAAACTTTAAAAAGGGTATGAAAGCTTTTAAAAAAAAAGTATGTCAATTGAAAACTTTAAATAAACAATTTGAACTTGGAAAACTTAGAGACGTGCCAAATATAATGATCTTGAAAGCATTGAAATACTGAGAAAGGACCTTTTTTTGAAATTGCAACCAAAAGCCATTTTTTAAAGAAATCAATTAAAAATAATAACTTAACTATTTAAAACAGATTTGGATGACATCAAAAACTTAAAATGGAACTTGTAAAAAGAGCATTTTAATAAAAAGCTATGTAATAGAGAGGTTTTCTCCCCCTTTGGGATTATCAAAATAGGAGAAAAATTATGAAAGAAACATACTAATAAAGAATGACAAAGAAGGATGGAAAGATAAGATAACTTGAATTCCATAAAAGATGAAACGATACAAAGGAAGTTCAAAAAACAAATACAAATACAAATACAAGCCAAAAAACAGGAACGGCTCTATTCACTCCTAGAGGGCCGAGAGGGACGGCGGCGCCTGGAGGTCGGAGGAGCCGGAGGAGCCTGGACCGCCTCAAAGCGACGATCTAGAGAGTCAATCCGTGAGTGAAGCTGATCAAACTGAGAGCTGATGTAGGAGAACTGTAAGTCCAGCCGGTTCTCAATCTGATCCTGGAAGCGTAGGAACTGGTCAGCCGTCACCGGCAAGCCACCAGCATCAGTAGGAGGGGGCACAGCCTTAGCAGGCTCAGGTGCATCATCACCCTCTCCAGCCTCCTCATCAGCAGCAGCATCAGCCTCATCTTCGCTGTCACCACTGCCTTCCTCTTCATCATCATCACTATCCTCACTGTCTGAAAGGGGATAGGCAGCGGCGATAGCAGGAGGCATGGCATTGGCAGGAGGATGGGAATGAGTTTGAGGAGAGTAGGCCTTGAGAAGACCGTCCTTGTCCACAATCCATTCCTGACGCCAAGGGTGCCAACGGATGTGCATTCGTTGCACCATCATAAAATTCACTATGCTACCCTTCGTTGGCTGCTCGAAGGAAGTGGCATGAAGAGGCACATCAAGAAATGAAAAGATTTTAGTCAAGAAGCGTCCGTAGGGTAGAGTTTTGGACCGGCGCGGGTGCTCAGCCACATAAGTCATGGCCCGGAACAGAAACCGGACCAAATTGAAGTGTATGCCTCGGGTGATAATTGAGAGAAGATAAATGTCAATGAATTTGACATTATCATGATCCCCGATTCGGGGCGCAAGAGAAGTTTGAATGAGGCGCTCAACAATACGATGATTAGGAGAAAGCTGGGAGAGCTTGACAATAGGATTTGTGGGCTGCCCTGTGAGATGCTCAAGGGCTTCAGCTACATCAAACTCACGGTCCCGTGGAAACTCCCCCTGAGCAAAAGCATGGGGTCCAACATGAGGAACCCCGAGCATCCGGGCAATCTCCAACGAAGTGATAGTGATGGGTTGCCCAAGAGCAGTGGAGGAGATGGTATCAATGTCATCAGAAACGGACCACGTCAAATGAGCATAGAACTCTTTGACAAGAAGAGGATAAATGACATCCTTTTCGGGTGGCTCAAAAAAAGAATGCCAATGTTGATACTCAATAATCGAGAAAAGCTCAAGACGAGCAGTAGACAGCCAAGGATAATCAATTACTCTACCCGGCAAAATGACTTTGTCATGCCAAATGTCCGGGAGTTGAGGGATTGAAGGAGGAGGAGGAGCTTCTTGAGCGATTCCCTTCCCTTTACGTGTAGAGCGAGGACCCATGATGGAAAAAGAAAGAAAAAGAGAGAGATTGAGAGAAGAAATGAGGTTTGAGAGGTCAAAAATCAAGAAAGGAGGCTAGGGTTTGGAGGACCTTCGGTTTTAGGAGGAGCAGCCCGAGAGAGAAGAGAGAAATGAGGGAGGAAGGGTTTTAAAATTGATTTTAACCCTTCCTCGGGTCGGCCCAAAAAGCAAAACCCGACACCACCGGTTAACCGGTGGTGTACCACCGGTTGACCGGTGGTGCCAAAAGTCATAAAAAAAAACAGAAAAAAAGTTTAAAAAAAAAATTCTAATAAAAATAAAATATAGGCAAGCCAAGAAAGTCAAATATTTAATAGTGCTCATTGACGAATCATTCCTAACTCCCCTTTAATAAAGTCAAAACGGTCAACTGGGAGCGGTTTGGTAAAGATATCAGCTAGTTGGAAATCAGTGGAAATGAAGTCCAAAGTGATATCCCCTTTTTGAAAATGGTCACGAAGAAAATGATGTCTTAAGTCTATATGCTTTGTCCTAGAATGTTGTATTGGATTCTTAGAGATACTAATGGCACTAGTGTTGTCACACCGAATTGGGACATGATCATAGGAAAGACCATAATCCAAGAGAGTGTGTTGCATCCAAATAATTTGGGCACAACAATTGCCAGCGGCTACATACTCGGCCTCGGCAGTAGAAAGAGCAACACAATTTTGCTTCTTGCTACTCCACGAAACAAGGGACTTGCCTAGCAGATGACAGGTTCCACTAGTACTCTTACGATCTAATTGACATCCGCCAAAATCAGCATCCGAATAAGAAGATAGTTCAAAAGAAGTATTTGAGGGATAAAATAAACCAAGATTTTTGGATCTTTTTAAATACTTAAAAATTCTTTTGACCGATTTAAGATGGGATTCTTTAGGATTGGCTTGAAAACGAGCACAAAGGCAAACACTAAACATGATGTCAGGACGGGTCGCAGTTAGGTAAAGTAGACTCCCGATCATACTCCTATAAAGCTTGTTATCCACCGGTTTCCCGGCTTCGTCTAACGTAAGCTTACATGAAGTACTCATGGGTGTACTAATTTCCTTTACTTGATCCATACCAAAACGACTTAGAAGCTCGTTTGTGTATTTGCTTTGGCTTAGAGAAATACCTTTTGAATTTTGAAAGATTTGAAAACCAAGAAAAAATTTCAATTCTCCCATAAAACTCATTTCAAATTCTTTTCTCATTAAATCTGAAAAATCAGTACAAAGAGATTCTTTGGTAGAACCAAAGATAACATCATCAACATAAATTTGGACTATTAAAAGATCTTTTGAAGTGCGTTTTAAAAAGAGGGTACAATCGGCTTGACCCATTTTAAAATCATTTTCTAAAAGAAATTTTGTTAACTGCTCATACCAAGCCCGAGGGGCTTGCTTTAAGCCATAAAGAGCCTTGGTTAACTTAAAAACATGATTTGGAAATTTTGGATCTTCAAAACCGGGAGGTTGTTCAACAAAGATTTTTTCAGAAATAAAACCATTTAAAAAAGCACTTTTAACATCCATTTGAAAAAGCTTAAAATTTAAGTGGGCGGCGAATGCCAACAAGATCCTAATGGATTCTAACCTAGCAACGGGGGCAAAGGTTTCACCATAATCGATTCCTTCTTCTTGATTATAGCCCTTAGCTACTAGGCGAGCCTTGTTCCGGGTTATGTTCCCTTGATCATCAAGTTTGTTCCTAAAAACCCATTTAGTGCCAATAATTGGATGATCATTGGGTCTTTCAACAAGAGTCCAAACATCATTTCTAGAGAATTGATTTAGTTCCTCTTGCATTGCAAGAACCCAATTCTCATCATTAATGGCATCATTAACGGTTTGAGGTTCTAGGTGAGAAATGAAGGCTTGATGTTCAACTTCATTGAGGATAGATCTTCTAGTTCGAGTACCGGCTTGAAGATCACCTATGACATTTTCTAAAGGATGGTCTCTAGAAGGTTTCCAAACTTTAGGCAAGGTGGAAGGCGAAGTAGGTGAAGAGGGTTCTTGATGGTCATCCTCCTTGGGAGGAGAAGAGGAATCATCCAAATGAAGCTTATCAAGCTTATCTTCAACATCCTCAATGACCGGGTGAGGTTTTGGAAGAGTTTCATCAAATTTGACGTGAGATGATTCTTCGATGGTTTTAGAACGTTTATTGAAGACACGATAGGCTTTGCTTGAGTTAGAGTACCCAAGAAAAATACCTTCATCGGATTTGGCATCAAATTTCCCTAGGTTATCTTTTGTGTTAAGGATAAAACATTTACACCCAAACACTTTAAAATAACCAACTTTGGGCAATTTGCCTTTCCAAAGTTCATAGGGGGTCTTCTTAAGAAGGGGTCTTACAAGGACTCTATTAATAGTATAACAAGCAGTGTTTACCGCCTCGGCCCAAAAATATTGAGGGAGGTCGAATTCACTAAGGAGGGTTCGAGCGATTTCTTGGAGAGTTCGGTTTCTCCTTTCCACCACTCCATTTTGTTGAGGAGTCCTAGGGGCTGAGAAGGTGTGATTGTATCCTTGAGAGGAACACAATTCATCGAATTCTTTGTTCTCGAATTCACCACCATGATCACTACGAAGAGATATGATTTTATATCCTTTTTCGTTTTCTACTTTCCTAGAGAATTTCAAAAAGGTTTTACAAGCATCATTCTTATGGGCTAAAAAGAAAACCCAAGTAAAACGAGAAAAGTCATCAACAATAACTAAGGTATAGGATTTTCCACCTAAGCTTGCTACGGGAGTAGGACCAAAAAGATCAAGATGAAGGAGTTCAAGAGATTTTGAGGTGGACACTTCCTTCTTAGATTTGAAAGAAGACTTGTGTTGCTTACCAAGTTGGCATGGCTCACAAATCAAATCTTTCTTAAATTTAAGTTTAGGAAGGTCACGAATGAGCTTGTTCTTATTAAGCTTTAGAAGTGAATGAGAGCTACAATGCCCCAATCTTCTATGCCAAAGCCAAGACTCATTGTCAAGAGCACTTAAACATTTAACATTTTGGCTAGCTAGAGATTTTAAATCAATAATGTAAACATTTTGAAAACGGGAAGCAGAAAATATCAACTTGTTTTGAAAATCTAACACATTGCATAAATCATTTTGAAAATTGACTGAAAAACCACTATCACAAAGTTGACTAATACTAATTAAATTATGCTTTAAACCTTTAACTAATAAAACATCTTTAATAAAAGAGGAGCTACCAAAACCAATGGTACCTATTCCGACGATCTTGCTTTTTGAGTTATCACCAAAGGTGACATATCCTCCATCGAATTCTTCAAGTGAGTTGAACTCGGAGGGGTCGCCACACATGTGCCTTGAGCAACCGCTGTCAAGATACCATGAGCCTTTAGAGGTCCTACTCTTTTGGCGTTTATCCTACAAAATCAAGAAAGAAGAGATTTTGGTACCCATATAAGTTTGGGTCCGGAAAGATTAGCAAAAAGAGACTTTTGAACCCATAATGTTCTAGAGGGATTCCTTCTATGATACTCATCCGAGTAGGTAATGGATTTGGGTCTTCCATACCTAGCATTTTTACAATCACATTCATAAATCATGTGACCGGTCTTTTTACAATAATTACAAAATTTGTATTGAGAGCACCCCCTTACAAAAGTAGTGGGTGCCCTAGAAAAAGTGGATTGCTTGTTATAGCCAAGTCCATGTGAGGTTCTAGCCGAACGCTGAGAACCTAGCAATTTAGTTAAGTTTTGTTCACCTTGGGTGAACTTGGCAAGAGATTCCTTCAAATCCTTAATGGTAGAATTTAAAGAATCTACATTTGGAATATTTTTGACTTTAAGGGCAAGCTCCTCATTCTCTTTGAGAAGTTTGTCTTTTTCGGAAATAAGAGTTTTGTATTTCTTTTTCAAGGTCAAAAATTTAGAGGTAAGTTCGTGAAAACCTTCCTCTAATTGATCTCTTGCATTTTGGAGTTCTTCATAAGACATATTATTATCAAAAGAAGAAGATGAGGAAGAAGAGTGAGAAGAAGAGTGAGAAGAGGATACCTCATCAAATGCCATTAGGCGTTTTCCATCTTCATCGCTTGAGTCGCTTGAAGACATGGAGTCATCACTTGCACTCCATGTTGATGCTTTGAAGGCCTTCTTGTTTTTCTTTTCTTTTAACCTTTTCTTGAAAATGGGGCACTCCGGTTTGATGTGGCCTTTCTTTCCACATTCAAAGCAAGTGATTTCTTTCTCCGCCTTTGGCTCTTCCTTTCGTGCCTTTTGAAATTTCTTCTTTTTCTTCATGAACTTGCTCATTTTCCTTGCTAGTTGAGCCATCTCGGATTCACTATCATCGGAGGAGCTTTCTTCCTTTGCCTTGAAAGCAATGTTCTTTTTCTCCTTGAAGATCATTCCTTCTTTATCGGCTTGTCTTTTCATGGTAATCTCATAAGTCATGAGTGACCCTATGAGTTCTTCAACCGGCATCTTCTTCACATCTTTCGCTTCTTGGATTGCCGTCACCTTTGGTGCCCAAGAGCTTGGTAGGACCCAAAGAATTTTCTTCACCATTGTTTCTGCTGAAACATCATCACCAAGGGACTTTCTCCCATTGCAAACATCAGTAAAACGAGTAAACATTTCGGTGATTGACTCGTGTGGGTGCATTGTGAAACTCTCAAAGTCTTGACGATACATATCTAACCTAGTGTCTTTGACTTTGTTAGTGCCCTCATGGGTCACTTCCAAAAGCTTCCAAATTTCGTGTGAGGTAGTGCAAGTAGAAATACGATTAAACTCATTACGGTCTAACCCACAATGAAGAGCATTCATGGCTTTGCCATCAAGCTCAAAATTGGCAATGTCTTCGGGGGTCCATTTCGATTCATCCTTACTAGAAAGAGTGTAGCCTTGCATAACAATTCTATATATAGGATAGCCAATACTCCTAAGAAAAGTAATCATTCGTGTTTTCCAATATGTGTAATCGGTTCCATCGAAGTATGGAGCCCGAGTCATGGAATACCCTTCGGGTGCTTGTGAGGAAGAAGCCATCACTATGGAATTTTCGTTTGTAACCGGTTAAGGTATTACACAAACGCTCCCTCTGATACCAAATGTTGGGTCGGAGGTGATGGCAAGAGGGGGGGTGAATTGCCTTTTTAAAATTAATTAACAATTTAAAACAAATTTAAATGCAGCGGAAAGTAAAATGGCAAGACACAATTGATAACGGAGTTCGGCTTTAAACTCAAGCCTACGTCTCCGCTCCCAACTCGACCGTTGGGAGATTTATACGACCGCTTGCTTTTTAATGGTTATAGCAAGAAACCCACTAGCCGTTTTAAGGTAGGCTAGATCACCCTCTTACAGCTTGCTTTTTTATATTGGTTGTAGCAAGAAACCCAAATTGAAAGAAGAAAGAAAACGGGTGGTTTGTTTTAATACAAACCCAATTAAGAACTAAACAATTGAAGTAAATAAGTTAGAACAAACTAGAGGAAGCCTTGAGCGCCAAGAAGTGAGTGTAGTTGATGTAGAGGCAGCCCAAGCTTCAAGGGTGGCAATTGAATCCCAAGTGGCCTTTGAGAATTGTCGTAGGAGCCTCAAATGATCAAAATAGCTTTGGTATGCTTTGGTATATGATCGGTAGTCTTCCCGGCATCCATGGACGTCTATTTATAGGAGAAATACTCCCAAATACTTCAATATGGCCGTTGGAGGGCTTTCGGAGCCGTTGGGGATCAAGTAGACAAGTCTGGTCAAGCTCCAACGGCTAGTTTGACTTTGCTCACCGGCTGACCGGTGCTTGTCCACCGGCTGGCCGGTGCCTTGGAAGGTGGAGAGAGCTTCTGTCCAGGAGCCACCGGCTGGCCGGTGGGAAGGCCACCGGCTGGCCGGTGGTGAGACAGTAGGTCTCACTGTTGAGCCCTGATGCCACCGGCTGGCCGGTGGCAGAGCCACCGGCTGACCGGTGGTCTGGACAGAATGCATCCCATTCTGTCTGGGTCCACCGGTGGGCCGGTGGCCAGACACCGGCAGACCGGTGGCACCTGGCAGAGGGCAAGCCCTTCTGCCTTGTCCACCGGCTGGCCGATGGGCTGGATCCGGCTGGCCGGTGCCCTTAACGGCTGGCCGGTGGTCCTACACCGGCTGGCCGGTGGACTTGAAAAAAGTCCACTTTTCCTTTTTTTTGCCACTTCTTGCTCCTGAAATCATGCCTATTAACAAGAACACTTGAAACAACATTAGATAACTATGAGAGTGATTGTGATCATTAAAATCCAAGAGAGTGGGGTACAACACACTGATGGACGAACCGACGTAAATACGACCGGGACGACCAGGTGGTGGGCTTGAACCTCGGAGAGGCTTCCTACGTACCCTGTTTAGAAGACAGGGATCAAAGTCCACGTAGTTCGTTCTGTTTGCAACACTCTACCCCTGTGGGCGAAGGCCACTCCAATCCCGACATCCCTGCAGAGACGATCGGGTGGGGGCCACATCCAAACCGGGAGGACCCTGCGTGCGAGGCACGAGATCGGGTGAAACAGACGGTTTAACGTCTTGCCGGACGAAGTACAGTTTAACGTCATGTGTTGAGGACGAAGCGGACGGTTTAGCGTCTTGCCAAACGAAGTACAGTTTAACGTCGTGTGTTGAGGACGAAGGTGCCTGGCAGTTTAACGTCTTGCAGCGCGGATGATGGTGCAGTTTAACGTCGTGCGGGACGTAAACGCCTGGAAGTTTAACGTCTGGCAGCGCGGACGTGGCACAGTTTAACGTCATGTTGGACGTATGCAGTTTAACGTCGTGCAGGACGTATGCAGTTTAATGTCGTGCAGGACGTTGAAGCCGCCGATAGGTCCGTGTCACTTCGCGCAAGCCTGGAGGGCCGCACGGAAAGACAACGCACAGTGCGGGCACCCTGGATGAGGGTCATCGGGCGCCATGCAGGCGGGTACCCAAAGGGGGTCAAAGGGGGCGACCCTGGCGGTTTGCGCGCAAAATAGGAGCTTTGCGCGCAATACCGCGGGTCGGCGCGCAAAAGAGGAGCTTGGGCCAGAACTTTGCGCGCGGATGATAGAGACTGCGCGCACCGGGCTTCGGATAGCGCACGGGGGCAACAAATCATTCTTTAATGAATGGCCACTTTGAAAATGGGGGGTGCGCGCAATCGGGTTGGATTGCGTGCACCCGGGGCCAATTTCGCGCAAGAGGCTTCTTTTGCGCGCAAATGCCTTTGAGTGTGGGGTTATTCAAAGGAAAGGAGCCAAAGGGATTGCGCGCGAAGGCGAACCCCAAGGCTTTCTTGCGCGAAAGAAAAGAGGTTACCTGAAGATCGGCATTGCACGCGGAAGGGGTTGGATTGCGCGCATGAGAGACCTTTCGAATTCTGGCAACCTTCAAAACGTCGGGGGTCGCCTTATATTTATAGGCAACCCCGGGTGCGGAATACGGGTCACGGGCACGCAAATTCCTTTGCGGGCGCGAAATCGGGCCCGGGCGCGCAAGGGAGTCGCGCGGGCAGCGGGCGCGCAAAACTGCGCGCCGGCCCAGCGCTTTGCGCGCATCCCGGGAGGTTTGCGCGCGGCACTCAAACATTGCGCGCGGGCCTCCGAAATTCCGCGCAAGCCTTCCGGTTCTTCTAAAACGCGCTTCTGACTCCAAATATGACCTCGCTTCCCGCATCTGGATCTTCGTTTGGGAACAACGGACTTTTCCGGTGTCTACAAAAGCCCCCCCTCGGAATCTGATCGGCGAGAGGTCGCAACGATCGGGTTCCGAGGGAGACGTCGGAATGCCGATGTCCTGGGTGGCACGGGACTGTGGCGCGCAAAAAAGGGCGTCGGGCGCGAAATTCGCCGCTGCGGTCGCGCAAAGCGATTTCCGCGTAGCGCGGTCCCCGGCCTCGCCTATAAATAGGGGCCCTGGGTCCCCCGCACCGTACACTGGCCTTCCGCGCGATAAGCCTCTAAGATCTCGTGTGCGAAATTGCCTTTTCCGGCGCGGAATTCGCCTGCTCATCGCGCAAACTTGTCCGAAATTCAGCCTGCTTTTGCGCGAACACCCGGGGTTTTACGCGACGGACTTCCCGATTGCGCGCCGTCCACTAGGATTGCGCGCCAACTCTCAAACTTCTCTACCAGCCTCGTCTGCTCCCGCACGCTTCATCCCTTTACCCGCACGACTCCCGAAGCTTCTGAGATGGCTGCGAATCGAGGAAATGTGGGGGATGCCGCCACTCGCAGAGCTGAGATGGCGACGAACGAGGAGGTCTACGGAGCCAAGGAGATTGTTTCGAACAATCAATCCTTGTTCGACTTGCTGACGCCGGTCCAGAAGACATATCCACTGTCGGACAACCTGCCGCTCTGGAACTTCGGCATCCTAGATGAGGTTCCGGTGCCAGGGTTCGAGGTTGATGCGCCACGGACCTGGGTGACTCGGGAGGACGAGCTTCCCCGCTATAACATCACCAACAATGGGCATCCTGCCAGGGAGACCAGACACTTGGATGTCTATGTCCTGAACCCGAGGACGCGAACCATCTTCGGAAGTGAGCCTACTACGGAGAACTCTCCAGCCCTCTACTCGAGCATATACCGCCAGAGTGTCACCGACGACACCAAGGGCTGGCTGAAGGACTGGGACTTGCGATCTGGGGGAAATTTTACCAGTGAGTGGGCTTGGGCGTTCTGGGTACGCCACACTTGCGATCACTTCGCGGAGGAGCTGCGGTACATCGGCCTGTTCGAGGCGGTGTGGACGTCGCAGTTCTACTTCTACCAGCAGTCCGAGCTCGGGCCGGAGCTGTTCACCCGCTGTTCCCCGGATACCAACACCTTCCATCTTCACCATGGTGAGGTCGGCATCGGTCTCTGGGACATCCACTGCATCGGAGGTATCCCGCTGGAGGGTTACCAGTACGATGAGTTCCTGCCTCCGAAGAACACCTGGGAAGATAGGTCACGGACTCCCATTCTGACGTGGCATCTGCTTGATCTGGCTACGCAGCGGCTCGGGATCAAGGACTTCCAGAAGGAAATAGCCTACAAGGAGTGGTTCGGCCAGTTCTTGGAGCATGACCTGGTGGTCAAGATGCCAGGCAGGGGGAAGCGGTGCCCGACCGCGGCTCAGAGGAGCCGGAACAGGTCGTACTGGCGAGTCCTGGAGACGGGCGACTACCGCTCATGGGGGTACCGTGTCATCGAGGCCCGGGACCCAAATGTCCGGTATGCGGCGTTCCTGGCCGCCTTTCAGAGTGGGTGGCTCCTGCCAGTGTGGGACGGGAGAATGGGCGTCCGCCCGGCAACACTGGCGATGGCGGGCGCTATGGCCGCCAACAAAAGATACAACCTCGGGGTCACAGTACTGGCGAAGCTGTATGCCATCCTGGGACGCATCTCACGAGGGGGGTCGCCACGAAGGATCTGTGGGCCCTTCCAATTCTTCCACGGCTGGGTGGCTGCTCACCTTGGTGGGTACACGTTTCCGAACGCCATCATTTCTCTGGGAAACGGCCTGCGACCCTCCCTGCTGAACATTGTGGGGGTCGCTCCGATGACCCTAAGTGAAGAGGGCGTGAGGATTCGGATTGGCAATCACGCCAATTTCAACTTCAGCCCGTTCCCCACTCCCGTCGGCCAGATGATCGACAATGGGCAGGGTCTGCTGGAGCAGCATGAATATTTCCTGAACATGCGGGGCGGGGTGCTCGTGGCTCGGATCGACGGGAAGGTGATCTGCGAGCCTTACGTGCCAACCCGGTTCGCCAGGCAGTTCGGGTGCCTTCTACGGAAGCCGGTTCGGCGGCTCGAGGTCACCCGTGCGGAGACCGGGCGTCAAGGAAGGAGGCGAGGCACCGTTACACGGGGGAGAACGGAGGCGCGCCAAGCAGCGGAGCCGGCGCGAGCAGGGACTTCGGCGGCGGGCACATCGCAGGCTGCCGCTACGACCTCGACGCCCAGAGAGGGGGCACGTGCGGTGGTCGAAGAGCGGCCCGGGAAGCAGGTAAGACGTCTGCTCGAACCCTCCCACGATGCAGTCTTCCCGGCCCTGTGGTCGGCCTGGATGACCCTGCGACAGTCACTGGGGACCGACGCCATCTGGCGAAAGATACTCAGAGAAGGAATCCATCTGCCAGAGGTCGGGCGCCTCCATATCGCCGACAGGGTGGACTTCAACCGGCAGTATGCGTATCTGATGGCCATGGACGAGTACGCGCGCCAACGTGGTCAGCGTGCGGAGCCATCCCTTCTGGTGAAGGTGATGCTCGGTCTAGAACCCGCTCCAGAACAGATGCCGCCGGCGGAAGATGACAGTAGCAATGACTCCGAGGAAGAGGAGGAGATGGGGGAGGATGAAGGCTCCGAGGGAAGATCCCATCAGGGGAGCCCGCGGGAGAGCGGCGAGGTGGCCGGCTCTGACAATGTTGATGTCACTGAGCTCCTCGAGGTCCGCTTCTATCCCTACTCAACCTGCTTCATCCATTCTCTGATGCAGCTTCTAACCCATTTCTCCACCTTTCTCAGGAGCGCACGGATGTTGGTCAGGCGTCCTCAGCGGGAGTAGGAGAGGCGCCAGCAGGACAAGGCGGGGGCCAGACGCCCATTATTGAATTGACAAGCGCTGGATGGTCCCCTGCTGCAACTGTTCCTGCGGCGGCCGGGGCAGCGGAAGATGACGCTCTGAACTCTCGTAAGTCTCCTTACTTTACTGCTGGTGCTTGCCATTGACGATCCGTGACTAACCATGGAATTCCCTGCGCAGTGATCTCAACACTGGAGGCTCGTCGGGTTGCCGAACCTGGGCCATCCACGAGTGGACCGGCGACAGACATGCCGCTTGCTCCGGAACAGACTTCCCACACCGAGCCGGCCCCACCAACTGCTGATCAAGGGGCTACGGACGTCGGCGGCGCTGACATCGGAGAGAGGTCGGGGGCTGACGAGGGTGTCAACGCCGCTGGGGAGAGAGAAGAAGGTCGCCCAGATGTCGGGGAACCTATCCCCCATGAGGACATCCCAGGGGCGGACACTGCAGCAGACCTGCTGGCTGCCTTCCCTGCCTACCGGCCTGCCGACCCCGAGGAGATGGAAGACTCAGACGCGGAGGCGGTCGAGGAGAGCCGGATAACGCGCCGCAGGGGGTGGAAGTGCATCCAGCGCTTCCTCAAGCGAGACCCATCGGAGTGGCTGGGGCGCATGGGATCACTCCAAACCTGGCTGCGCTTCCTGTGTGTCGGGGGAGCTGATGCTCAACGCCTTCATCTGACGGTCCGTGATTTCATGGCCGAAAAGATGCACGAGAGCTGCCGGCGTGCCGACATCGCACAGAGTCGGGACATGTCGGAGAGCACGCGGGCGCTCCTCGCGGCGGAGCAGGAAGTCCGGCGTCTCGAAGGGCGGGCGGCAGAGAAAGAGGCCTTCATCGCAGCGTGTACTGAGCTTGTGGAGCAACTATCGGCCCAACTGATCGACGCCCAGGTACAGCAGACGGAGGCGGGCCAACAGATGGTCACACTTCAAGTCGAGCGGGAGCGTGCACAGGCCAGGATCGACGAACTGCGTGCTGCGACCGCCGACGAGGAGAGGGCACGCAGAGAGCGAGAAGCAGCTCTGGAGGCCGCCAGCCAAAGGGTAGCGGCGTTAGAAAGACTTATCCAGAACGCTAATCCCTAGGGGCTTTGTTTTTTTCCATTCCCAGAATATTTTGCTTTCGCTACTCAATATTTTGATCCATTTGTATGAATCACCATATTTATCTGCATCTTTTGGTTTAACATGCTCGACCACAATTCATTGTCTTGAGGGAGCGTTAACCAAGCTTCAGGCATCCACAATTGGGCCTTGATTTCTAGAGAAAAGAGGGAGATCCTTCCAAGGAAAGGAGGCCTCAGACCTAATCAATGTATCATCCCCCCCGCTTGTTCCAACACACGAGCGGGACAACGCTAGGGGCGTTGAGATTTTATCCGAACAAATGGAAATGAGAAAGGGTGAATCGCGTGTCCCGAATTCAGAAATCCACAACGGTCGGCCTTCCAAGAAATGCCCAAGACGGCAAGCAGACAATGGATCAATCGACCATACTACTGCGATAGACGGACCGAAGGTCATCATCCATAGTGCAGGAGGCGGATCACATGTAATCATCAATGCCGCTTTGGGGGTTCCTTCAGGCACAAGGGTGGAAATCCAGATCAACAGGGCATGCGATGCGTGGGGCGAAGTGACGATTTGTTCGGATAGAATCCAACGCTCTCAAAATTGCGCCACCGTGGGGAAAGCGTATTAGGCGGATGCACTAATCTGGCCGTGAATCACCCCAATTCTCATACAGAACCTCTTTGCCGAGGAAACCGTCGCTTCCCATCATTGCGATGGGGCATCCCGAGCTGAATCGGGGAGAATACCACAACTGCACCACTTTACCCGACGTCAGGCCAGACGGCCGGCGAAGAGGAGGGGCGGGACTTGGCGATCCCTAAGGCTGGACCCGAGTCGAAATGCTCGGGCGTTCCTATGTACTCCATCAGGCTGGAGATCAAGCCATACGTAGTTCTGCGAGTGCAGTTTAACGTCATGCAGGACGCAGAACCCCGTTTGGGGAGATCTTAGTTTAGGGTCTTAGAGCTCGGACCATAAGGTGAGATCTTAGTTTAAGGTCTTAGAGCTCGGACCATAAGGACCTCAAAGTACGCCGCATCGTGGTCCTATCCCCTGGATATGCGAAGATGCACTGAGGGATAGTGTCAAGAGTGTCGAGATTTTGCCTGGTCAGAATGGGAGGTGGAAAATGTGATGTGAATCATGCGGCCATTCACTCAAGGACTGGGGGCACCGGCGTAACGATATGGGAGTACTGCCAACCGTGGCGGAAGAGCAGCATCAATATCGCACTAACCGTTGATGGAATGAGGCAGCAAATGAGCATCGACCGCTCAATCGCAGGATTCATATCGATTTGCTGCCCGAGGCCATTGGGGGCACTAGCCCGAGTCGGTGGGAGAGCACTGAGGCATTGTGTCCAAACCGTTCACGGGGGCTCCACCCAGGGTGTAGGCGATGGGTCGGAATGAAAGGGAGCACGAATCCTGAAAATGGAAGGAACCTGACCAAGCTAAACCTGACCCTCCTGGCAATAAACCAGAGTACTCTTGACACCAGTGGACCACTGCAAGGGGTCGAGGGACACGCCTTGAGGGTGGCCTGAAGGCGGCGGACTCCCCAGAGAAGGGGGGAATCTTTAAGAGGTGGGGGCTGGACCCGAAGTTTCAAACATCCGGGCGTTCCTACGTATCCCATGAGGATGGGAATCAAGCCACACGTAGTTCTTGAAGCGCGGCGTAACACAATCGGGCACCAGCGCGGGGAAGGGTGCGGGTCTGACCCTCGCACACAGAAGAAGCGGTATTTGATATTTCTTGTATGTCCTTAAAGATGGATGGGTTTTCGTGCAGCGACATGCCTGTGATTAAGGAATCCCTGGCGTTGCCACAATAATCAAGCCATGAAAGGCATTGATGAATGGCGTGGTTAGTAACCAGCACCCAACGTGAGTGTCCTCTGAAGAGAACATCACAATGCAGTGTCGTTGCTCGTCGGGCGGCCAAGACGATCACAGTTTACGGTCGTGTGGTAGGACCAGACAACACAGTTTAAGGTCGTGTGGTTCGGACCATGGAGGAATCCGCTTATCGCGATACGGAGGACTCAGCTGAGGTGGGAACATACCCAGCCCTGCGGTCACACACGATTCCAGGAGAAGGATCCTGGGATAGGGGCCTGCGTATGTCCATCACCCGAGGGGCAGAGATGCTAGCCTCCAGATATACTGGGCCCAAAACGCGATTGTTCGGGCGACTACTTCCTCCTTATGGGGACGAGGGTCCAGCTATACACGGCCCTTAGGGAGGACATCATCATATACCCTTGGTGCTCAGATCGTGGGAGCCTCGACAGACACCATTATCCTGGTTGGCCTGCCTAACGTGTAAAGGTGTACTGAAGGTCAGTATGAAGAGAGTGTCGAGATTCCACTACAACGCACAAAGGCGGAGTGTGATGAGGACCGTGCGACCAATGTTCAGAGCCTAAAAGAGCCGACATGGCGATCAAGGATGTCGCTGACCATATTCGCAACACAACATCCGATCGCGTCAGCCCAGAACTGGGCAAGCAAACGAGCATCAACCGCTCAATCGCAGGATTCATATCGATTTGCGGCCCAGGACCCGCCGGTAAATCGACCCGGAGTGGTAGGAGAGCACTGAGGCATTGTGTCCAAACCGCTAACGAGGATCCCTTTGAGTGAAGGCTCGAACAAGAGGAAGCGTGCGGCCCGACAAGCAACACGGGACTTGCCGGGATTGCATCCGACACTACGGGTCATAGACCAAAGTACCCAAAACATGTTAACAGATCACCGGAAAGGGTCGGAGGACTCATCCTGAGAGCAACCAAAAGACAGCAGATCCCCGTGATCAACCAAGAGACGGGGCTGGACCTGAAACACAAGTGTCCAGGCGGTCCTACGTATCCCATAAGGATGGGAATCAAGCCGTACGTAGTTCTTGAGAGGCAGTTTAACGTCATGCAGGACGATGAGGGGTGTGAGGTAGTCGCACACACGGGGGAGGCATACGGCGCGGCCAGTAGACCAACGTAAATGAGGACATAATCCCCGCTCACGCCACACGCCTCGCACAAAAAGGAGGGGAACTAGGGCCAGAGGCCCAACGCGGGATAGAGATTCCCGAGAAGTGGGGCTGGGCCTGAAACATGAATGTTCAGGCGGTCCTACGTATCCCATAAGGATGGGAATCAAGCCGCACGTAGTTCTTGAGGGGCAGTTTAACGTCATGCAGGACGAAAAGAGAGAGAAAAAAAAGGGGGAGCAGAAGGCATCCCCAAACGTGGGGGGCGTACAACGTGGCGAGAAAACCGACGTGAATGAGGGCATAGCCCCGCGCTCACACCATACGCCGCATACGCCACACACCCGGGGGAAACTGGGCCAAGGGCCTGAGATGGGATGGAAATTCCCGAAGGATGGGGCTGGGCCTGAAACATGAATGTTCAGGCGGTCCTACGTATCCCATACGGATGGGAATCAAGCCGCACGTAGTTCTTGAGAGGCAGTTTAACGTCATGCAGGACGAATGCTGAACAGTTTAACGTCTTGTAGCTCGGACGTAGTACAGTTTAACGTCGTGTTGGACGAATGCTAAACAGTTTAACGTCTTGTAGCTTGGACGAGGTACAGTTTAACGTCATGTTGGACGAAACACTTGGCAGTTTAACGTCTTGCAGCGCGGACGATATGTTAGGCAGTTTAACGTCGTGTAGCTTGGACGTATGCAGTTTAACGTCGTGCAGGACGTAGTACACTCAGACGAAGTACTGCTTGAGGAACCTAGCGTTGGTGGGAGGAGTGACACGCTCACCATCCATAGTCGCTAGGGAGTACGCGCCATTGGGATAGACTTTGTGGACGACAAGAGGTCCCTCCCACTTGGGCTCCAACTTGGGTGGCTTCCTGCCGGGGATCATTGGCGCTCTTAGGGCTAGCACTAGGTCACCCTGCAGGAAGGAGCGGAGGAGAACCTTCTTATTGAAAGCTCGAGCCATTATGCTTTGATGCCTCTCCAAGTTGTGCAAGGCGCGAAGCCTATTCTCATCCAGTGCTTCCAACTCGACTAGACGGGCTTCAGCAGCTCTGTCCGGCGCTTGCTGGTCGTAGACCGCAGTGCGCAAGGACGGTAACTGGATCTCGATGGGCAGGACGGCCTCAGCTCCATACACCAGGGAATAAGGGGTCATCTGGGTGGAATTGAGAGTCGTCGTCCGATAAGCCCAGAGGGCGTTGGGGAGCTTGTCCGGCCAACTCTTATTGTTCTGACCAACCATCTTTTGCAGAATGTTAGAGAGGGTTTTGTTAAACGCCTCGATCTGCCCATTTGCCTGCGCATGGTAGCGAGATGTGTGGTTCGAGCGAATTTTGTACTTGGCGTACAACTTCTTCAACTCGGCTGCTTGGAAATTGGCTCTGTTATCCGTGAGGATAGCGTGAGGCACTCCAAATCGATGAATGATGTTGGAGGTCACGAAGTCAGCGATCGAACAGGATTTGACCTCTCTGAGCGGAATAGCCTCTGCCCATTTGGAGAAGAAGTCAGTGGCGGTCAGAATGAACCGGCACTGGCGAGCTGTCGCCGGCGGGTAGGGTCCCACAACGTCCATCCCCCAGACTGCAAAGGGCCAAGAATACCTGGTGGTATGGAGAGGCTCCGGCGGCCGATGCACAAAGTTTGCATGAACCTGGAACACGTGGCACCTCCTGGCATACTCGATGCAGTCATAGATCATGGAGGGCGAGAAGTATCCCAACCTCCGAATCTGGTGGGACAGCTTCGGCCCAGTCTGATGGGCGCCGCATGAACCAGCATGAACCTCTTGCATGACTCGCGGGATCTCAACTCCCTGAAGGCAACGGAGGAGAACACCATCAAATCCGCGTCTATAGAGGATCTTCTCCAGGCCGGGACTGCTCTGGAGGACAAACTGCGATGCGCGGCGTCGAACTCGCTCGCGCTCGGCCCGATCTGACGGGAGAATGCCATGTTGGAGGTACTCAACCAAAGGCGTCCTCCAATCAGGGGCTGGTTCGACTGCCATATCTGGGGTAATCGGGGCTCCGGGCACAGGGGAAACCGTGGTGAGATTACTTACCGACGGGCCGCGATCTCCCTCCGGGATAACGGGAGCGATGAGCCTGCGGTGCGTCACGCGGACGGTCAGGTTATCCTGTTCAGGCTCTGCATGTGACGCAGCAAGGCTGGCCAAGGCATCTGCTCGACCGTTCTGCGACCGGGGAATATGGACAATTTCTGGCCGAGAAGGGAACCGGGCCATCAGAAGGAGGGTGCACTCCAACAATGGCACAAGTTCCGGCTTCCTGACAACATAGTCGCCATTGATCTGCTTAACAACCAGCTCGGAGTCCCCTTTCACGCACAGATGGGGCACGTCGATCTCGAGAGCTAACTCGAGGCCGGTGATGAGGGCATGGTATTCCGCCTCATTGTTGGTACAGCCCTCTGACAACAGGAAAGAGTATGGAAGCACGGCTTGCTCCGGGGTAATGAAGACGATACCCAAGCCCACTCTGTTGAGCTTAGGATTATCGAGTCTTCTACCGGTGGGGCTCCGGGAGGCACCGTCAAAGTGCATCTGCCAGCATGGACCGGCTCGATCGACCGAGAGGATGGCCTCATCAGGAAAGCCTAGATCCAGCGGCTGATCCGCGGAGGTTGGGTGAGCAGCCAGAAAGTCTGCCAATGCTTGCCCTTTGATGGCCTTCTGAGACACATACCTGATGTCAAACTGCTGGAGAATCACATCCCACCGCGCTAGACGGCCAGTCAACATAGGCCGTCTCAGGATATATTTCAACGGGTCTACCCGAGAAACCAACTGTACCTCATGGTGCTGCAAGTAGTGCCGTAATTTCTGTACGGCAAATACGAGCGCCAGGCAGCTCTTCTTGATGGGGGAATACCTGACATCCGCATCGAGGAGCATGAGACTGAGGTAATAGAGGCTATTCTCTGTTCCCTCGTTGTTCTTCTGGGCGAGAAGGGCGCCAAGGGACCGTTCCAGGGCGGTCACATAGAGGACCAGCGGCTTCCCGGATACAGGCGGCATCAGAACCGGAGGTTGAAGCAGGTACTACTTGATTTCCTCGAAAGAGGTCTGACACTCTTTATCCCACACATAGGTGGCACCTTTCTTCATGAGCCGAGAAAAGGGCTTACACTTGCCGGCCAGATTCGCGATGAATCGGCGTATATAGGCTAAGTGGCCTTGGAACCCTTGCAGTTCCCGGATGTTACCTGGGGGAGGCATCTGGCTAATCGCCCTGATCTTCTCTGGGTCGACCTCAATACCCTGGTATCTTACCACAAATCCAAGGAACTTTCCGGAGGTGACCCCGAAGGCGCACTTCAACGGGTTCATCTTCAGGCAGCGAGACCGTAGGAAGCCGAACACTTTCTCAAGATCTTTGAGATGGTCCTGACGCTGGCGCGATTTCACTACCAAGTCGTCGACGTAGCATTCCACCAGTGTGCCAAGGATTGGCTTGAATATGCGGTTCATCGCCCGTTGATAGGTGGCACCTGCATTCTTTAGGCCGAAAGGCATGACCCGGTAACAGAAGGTACCTTGGGGGGCCCTGAATGCAGTGAACTCCTCACCCTCAGGGGCCATCCGAATTTGGTTGTATCCGGAGTATCCATCCATGAAGGAGAGGGCTTGGAACCCTGCCGTGGCGTCAATCAACAGCTCTGTCACTGGAAGGGGAAAATCATCCTTCGGACAGTGGCGGTTGAGATCGCGGAAGTCGATGCAGACTCTGATCTGCATGTTCTTCTTCCGGACCGGCACAATGTTGGCCAGCCATTTGGGGTACTGAACTTCCCTCACGAAGTTGGCTTTGATAAGCTTGTCAACTTCGGCCTCAACCATGGCACCATGGAATGGGTGCATCTTCCTGGGAGGCTGCTTGAACCCGCGATGGTTCGTCGGGAGACCAAGGCGGTGGACGGCTACCTGAGGATCTAGCCCCGGCATCTCGTCATAGCCCCAAGCGAACACATCGCGGTGCTGCCTGAGAAAGTCCACGTACTGCTGCCACTCCTCAGAGGGCATGGCGGCACTGACCAATGTGGGTCTCGGATCTGCTTCGGTTCCAAGGTTCACTTGTACTAACTCATCGACCGTGGCGGAGACACCCTCCTCAAAGGCTGGGGGTGCATCTTCCACGTCCTCTCCACTCGGGGAGGGATCGTCCACGGGAGAGGCTGCGTTGGCAACTGCATTGGGGCTACCAGATCCTGCTGGGCCGCTGGTGCTGGCATGGGCGGTCGCGGTCATCTCATCAGGAGACTCACAAGTCGTCGAGACCATGGCTACGTCCAACCGTTGAATCGGGAGGACATAACCGTCATCCAAACTTGCCCAGGGATCACTTGCAACAGCGACAGGCTCGACCTCACCGGCCAGGATCTGCTTATCCTTGCTCTTGTAATAGTCCGCGTCCAGATAACGGGCTTCACATGAGGCAAAAGGAGAGGCATCTCCCTGAAGCACGCCCACTCGACCATTAAGGGAGTATTTGAGGCATTGGTGGTATGATGAGGGAACCGCCGCATGAAGGTGGAGCCAGGGCCTGCCCATCAATGCGTTGTACGCAGTGTCTTGAGAGACTACCATGAATTCGGTGTTGGCAACCAAGTCACCGAACTGGGTCTTCAAACGTATCTTGCCGACCGGGGTTTGCTCGGTGCGGTCGTACCCTTGGATCCTGAGGTCGGAGGGGATCAAGTCATCCTCAGACAACCCCAATCTCCGGAGCGTCCGAGTGGGAATCAAGTTAATCCCGGACCCCGTGTCGACAAGACAGCGCCGGACTTCAAGGCCATTGAACTGCCCAGTAACATACAGCGGACGAATGTGCCCCTGTATAGGAGGGTCTTCATCCTTACCAGAGAATGAGATAACTGCCTGGCATTCGGCGTCCTCAATCGTTTCGGCGCGAATGGCCTCTGCAGCTGCAACCTTTGTCTCAAACTGGAGGGGGCTCTTCAGGGCTTCAGCGAGTGCCTCGCGCATCTCAGATGACATGAACAGAGCCTCAAGGATGGAGAGTCTCGCTGGGATGTCGGCCAAGTGCTTCAGGTTATCATACTTTTTGGCCAAGCGCGAGCCCCTGGTTGCAGGAGGTTGCTCTGCGGTTGGAAGCGTGACGGGCCTTGCCGGTTGGGCCGGCGGCCGACTGGTGCTTGGCGCATCTCGCTGTTCATTGGTTGAATCCCAGGAAATGGTCACCGTACTGGGGTCAGGAGGCCGGGATGGACTCGTGGCAGGGCGGAACTGATCGCGATGCGGCTGAGGCGGTTCTGCCTGATCTCATACCACAAACAGTGGCGGAAGCGAATCCGTCATCCCCGGATGGGGGGGCTGCGCATGCTGAGCTCGGTTTTGAGCATGCTGCCTGGTCTCAGTGGCGTGCACGGCCTGGCTGGAGGTACCAACTGCTGTGCCCCGGTGACTCCTGTTGTTGCGGCTCCTCCGACGGTGGCGACGACCGGGGACACTAGGGAGGTCCACCTGGTGTTCTTCAACGTCGGGAACCAAAAAGGGATTTACCAGCTCGACGGTATTAACCGAAGCGTACCCATTACTTTCATCGGACGAATCATTCACCACTGGGCGGATCCGAGGAGGGATCCCCATCTCCGGGGGCATGAAATCACCGAGAGTGCGGGATAGTGGCGGAACTGGCGGGGCGCGCTCTTCCTTCTTGCACCGCCGCCGTTTGCTCTTCTTGGAAGAGGCAGGCTGGGACGACGATGCTGAAGCAGCACCCACAGATTCTGGGGGCTCAGGCTGATTCAAGCGCGCACGGATGATTCCATGGGCGCGAATGATCGTCTTGCGGGCCATCCAGTTTTTATACTTCTGGGATCCGCGGTCGGAGACCAGCTGCCATTCTTCCTCGTTGCCGCTATCGTCATCTGATCCCACGAACACGCCCTCCACTTGTGCCGGAGCTGGGCCCAACCTGATTACATTGTTGTTAATCTGGTCTTGGAGCCAATCCTTAAACACATAGCACCGCTGGATGGTGTGCACCAGGGCCTGGTGGTAGGGGCAGTAGCGGGGGTTATCCGTGAGATGTGCCTCCTCCGGCCTCCAACACTCAGGCAGCCGCACAATCCTCTGCTCCAGGGCGCTCCGGAAATAACCAGGGACCTGATCCTCATGAAATGAGTAGGTCAGGTATCGCGGGCCCCTGGGAGCGTGGTCTTGACGAGGGGCTGGAGGGGCCTGCCGAGGAGGTGGACCCTGATTATCTCGCCTGGGTTGTGGCGGTACATTATGCGGAGGAGCCGGCCGGTTCTGAGGCTGCCGCTGCTGGGCCGGGAACTGAGCCCGTGGAGGCGGATTCCTGTGAGGCTATGGAGCTGGTCTCGCCGGCAGCAGCTCCAACGGCCTGGGAGCCTCTATCTGGGCGACTACAGCAGGCTCAGCCCTGTTGGCTCTCCTTGCAGGAATCATAGGAGGCAGCAGGTGTGCCTGGATGGCCTGTTGCAGGGCTTCCTCAAGACGTTGAGCTTTCTCTGAGAAGTCCCTGAACCCTCCGGGGTAATTCTGAGTGATCAAGGAAGGGACCAGCTCGGTCTTGACGTTCCCGAAGCACATTGTCAGCAACTGCTCCTGAGTCAATGGCATGTCAAGGGAATACGTGAGACCCTTCCATCGGGCGACGAAGTCCGCGACTCGCTCATCAGGCCTGTGCTTGCACTTGAAGAGGTCTGCGATACTCGTCTTCCGGGTCGTGGAACTGAACTGGTAAAGGAACTGTCTGCGAAGGTCCTCCCAGCTAGTTATCGACCCGACGGGGAGCTGGCTGTACCAGACAAATGCTGGCCCTTCCAGTGTCTGGACAAAGCAGCGAAGCTTAGCGGCCTCTTGCTGCGCCGGAGTCCCCAACATAGGCCCGCACCTCGAGTTGAAATGGGCCAAATGCTGCGGCGGATCTCCAGTCCCGTTGAAGGGGGAAAAAGTGGGATTCCCGAATCCCGGAGGCGCCGGCATGTCATCCACCCATGCTGGGTATGGCTTGCCGTCCGGTGGGATTGCCACTTGCCGAGTCTCCAAGGCTTCCAAGCGGGTGATGAATGCCGCCATCGGATCGCCCGGACATGGGTTCCAGTCCTGGCGAGGATCTCTAACCACGAGCGCATTGCATGGCCCTTCAATCGGGTCGTCGACCGGGTCGTCGAACTCGGCAGCTCGTGGGATGGCGGGTGGAGCGGCCCTTGGGGCAGCGGGAGGAATCCGAGCGGGGTCTCTCAGGTAGTCACGCCGCTCGGGAGGGTGTGGTGAAACATACCGCGCCCTCTTGCCATAGGCGATGGCCTCTCTCCTGTTGGTGAACACGGCATAATCACGGTTGCCCGGGAGAGCCTCATCGAGGGGTGGTTGTTCCTGTCCCTGCTGTCCTGGCCTAGGATCACCGTAGTCAGGCCGCCGTTCTGCAGCGCGCTCAGCGAGGATCTGGTCAACCAGCTTCTTCTGCTCGGCGAGCTGTTGACGTAGCGTAGCCTTCTCGGGATCCTCGTCTGCCCTCTGCATGGAGGTGGATGGGTCGGCGGGCTTTATAGCCCTGCCATGCTCTTTACCTTTACTGACGTTTCGGCTCAACGTCAGTGCTTCAGTGGGTGCGGGGAGCCCCAGGAGGTTCTTCTGATGACGAGTAACTCTCACCGATGGATCCAACGACGGCTTGTCTTCGGGGGAAGAGCCCCCGTTGAGAAGTTCCAAGTCGTTCCCCTCTCCCGACAGGTCAGCCATATTGACTGTTTCCGCCACTGGGGATATACCCTCAGGGCCACCCAGTGAATCGGGCTGTCGGCGAATCGCACTGAAGCGTAGGGCAGTGTACTGCCCCCATCCACAGATATACACGTGGGGAGTGGCTTCCTCGATAACCTTGCGGAGTACTTGAAAACACTCAACGCATCGTTGTTGGAGGGCCTCGTGGTGCCCAAATGACCCGGGGTGCCGAACCGCGGGGAGCGTGGCCAGGTCAATTTGATGGCACTACTCACCAATATCCTCCAGGTGTACTTGACTCCCGGGGTATGGCATTTGTAGGCGGTGAATACGGGAGTGAGTCTCCCGGAGAGTTCGGTGGAAGCATTCGAACTCATCCGGGGTGAGCGATTCGGGTGCATCAAAGTCCGGTCCTGCGACTGGCCAAAACTTCTCAGGGAAGTGGCCCTCTGCAAGGACGGTCCAGAAGCTCCACGACTCAAACTCGGGACCCAGGTCTCCTTGGTCCTCTTCAATGACTGGGAATGGACGGGGAACCGGTAGTGGTGCCGAGGCGGGCCGCCGGGCCGACGGGCTGGCCGGCGGTGAATACGGCGAGCAGGCCGATTGGCCTCCATATCCCGGGCCGCCCTCTGAGGGTGGCGGTGCCCTGGCTACCACATCACGATAGGACGGGCCGGCGAGCGAACATCCTGCCGTAGCGTTGGTGCTCGCCGAGGGTGCACTAGATCGTGGTTCAACCGTCGGTCCCCAGAAAAGGTCTCCGGCTTCTCCGATTGAGGCAGAAGGCGCTTCCAGAGGGGCCGGTACCAACCGCAAGCTTGATCCTTGGGGGTCTACCAAGCCCTCGCTACTCCGGATATACCTTCGGAGAGAAGCGGGGATCATATCGATCTCGCTCTCGGGGAGTACGAGGCTGACGTGCCGCATTCCTACCCCTGCCCCTGACTGGCGGGATTGGGGGAAGGGCTCTGTCGCCGAATCATACTCCGCCTCTGAATCAGAGAAGCGAACCGGTCGGATCTCTGTCCGGAATTCCGCAACATTCTTCCCTCGGCGTCGACGCCTTACCTTCCTGCCCCTGGGTGGTTCTTCGGGGCATGGCTGATCTCTGTCCTGGCGTCCTCCAGCCGCACTGGTGCTGGGGCCAAGAGGACTGGAAACCAAGGTGTGAGGGGCACCGGGACAGATATCAAAGGGGACGCGGGGAGAGGTGATTCCGGGCAGGCCTCCGGGCCGGGATCGGAAGGTTGGATGACCCATGCCTCCTGGATCGGCCACACGGAGTAGACCCTGTTGGTGAATAGCGCTACCGCGAGGTGGTCCGCGGTGGCTATTGTCTGTACCAGCAACCAGGAGAGTCAACCCAACCTGCCTTTGGGGCGGTCGGGGCCTCGATCCGGGTCAGGCATAGAAGTGCCCCTGCTCAGGATGCGCAGGGGCCTGGTGACTGGAGCCAGCAGTGGCTTGAGCCAACGCGGTCGCTGTTGCTAGGGCCCCATGGTGGGCATACTCTTCCGCTCGAGCCCGACGTTGGCGTCGGGACAAACGAGTCGGGATGAGCGGTGCGGGCAGGTGGAGAGCCCGTTCTTCGACTTGAGAGGCCTGGTGGCGATGTCTCCGTGGCCTGACAGGAGCCCTCATCGCGGATCCCTGGAGCGAATCCCGGATAGGGTGGTCCCGGGCATCTTCCACCTCATCCGCATAGGGGAAGGAACTGTCGGAGCGTTCCGGGGATAAACTCCCGAAACGGTTGGACGTCGAGGTAGGCAGCGGTGCCTCCCTGCGCGGCCCTCGGGGGCGGCGTTGGTGGCGAGGTGCAGCTCCCTCGAGGTCTAGGCGAGCCATGTCCCTGGTGGGGATGACTCCCTCTTCCTCGTATCTCCGCACCAAGTTGTTGATCACCCTTCTTTGGATGACCTCCGAGGGGGAGAGAGGGCGTGGTTGCCCCGCAGCTGCGGCTGCTGGCACGGCTGTGGAACGGGCGGGACCGCGCGGAGAAGCCGCGTCGGTGTTTCCTCTACCCCTGCGCCAGTGGGCGGGTGGCGATCGGGCATTGGATTGGGCGACTTGATTTCTGAAAGCAGGGAGAAGAACCCATTAACACTGACAGGAAAAGGAATCGACAACCAATCATTAGTGCCACGACGCCTTCCGTGGGGGGGACCCATGCCCTCGACGTCGCAAGACGGAGTGCCCGAGTTCCCTTCCTCAGCCCCTGGCGGGTAAAACTGAATGCTCGGTCGAGCAGCATGCTGGTCTTCCAACACCTCTGAAAGCCATCGATCTTCGTATTGAGGAGAAGAGATTCACGTCGGGTTCACCATTTTTCTGTTTCGGTGCGGATGTGCGTCGGGTTACGCTGTTCCACCAGGACGCGTTTGCGCGTGCACCCGTCAACCCGAGGGGATGGGCGCGCGGCTTGTGGTCCCGCAGTCCCGCTTTCCAAAGGCTGGCGACATCTGTCCCTTATTCAGGGGCGTCTGCTCCTTGATCGAAACTGGGATGATGGGACGTCGGCTCCTCCTTCCGTGGACGTCTCCTCGGAACTCGTCGCCTAATCCGGGTCTCCCTCATAGATTTAAGAATGTTCGTGAATCTCGTTCCCGGCGCCATATCTGCATGGACACCGGTTAATTACGCTGCTTCCGCCCAGACTCTCCAAGGAGTCTGGTCGGGGCAGCAACCTGCAGTGAGGAGACCGGGTGGCTCTGGGTGTTGGGGGCGTGTCCTAACACTGCGCCTCTGCATGTCTGCCTTCCGTCCCTAATAGGGCTTCTCGAAGGCGTGATAACCTGAGGTATCCCGCACTGGGTGCGGGGAACTGCGTTGCCTGAGGTTTTCCTCAGCTTCCCATGTTTAACACGGGGTATGCCGCGAGTTTAACGTCCAGCGGGGACGGCATCGGACTTATCAACACGAGGAGTGGATCAGATGACAGAACCCCTCGCGGGGAACCTCCGACGCTGGGGTCAGCGCATGGGCGGCTTCCCGAGTGAAGTGGAGTGGAATGGAATGGCATGACCCCACCGGGATGTGGCGGCCCGGGTAAGGATCAGGATGGATGATGGAGTGAAGAGCTTGGACCCCGTAGGGGCTTCCTACGTACCGCGCGTTAGCGCGGATCAAAGTCAGCGTAGTTCGGATATACAGTTTAACGTCATGCTGGACATCGGCAAGCCGACTCACGAAGAGATCGAGGCCGCCGGGCGGAGGATTGAACCGAACCACCTCGCACGGAGGGGGATGGAACGGCCGGGTGGATCACAGTTTTACGTCATGCTGGACGTTGGCAAGCCGACTCACGAAGAGATCGAGGCTACCTGGAGAAGGATTGAACCGAACCACCTCGCACAGAGGGGGATGGAACGGCCGGGTGGATCACAGTTTTACGTCATGCTGGACGTTGGCAAGCCGACTCACGAAGAGATCGAGGCTGCCTGGAGAAGGATTGAACCGAACCACCTCGCACGGAGGGGGATGGAACGGCCGGGTGGATCACAGTTTTACGTCATGCTGGACGTTGGCAAGCCGACTCACGAAGAGATCGAGGCGGTGGGGAAGCACAATGGAGATACACACGTGCAGTCCCCCACAAAGGCGGATTCATAGGTGAATCAACGCAAGTGTGAACCCGGGAGGGGTCCACTGATGGACGAACCGACGTAAATACGACCGGGACGACCAGGTGGTGGGCTTGAACCTCGGAGAGGCTTCCTACGTACCCTGTTTAGAAGACAGGGATCAAAGTCCACGTAGTTCGTTCTGTTTGCAACACTCTACCCCTGTGGGCGAAGGCCACTCCAATCCCGACATCCCTGCAGAGACGATCGGGTGGGGGCCACATCCAAACCGGGAGGACCCTGCGTGCGAGGCACGGGATCGGGTGAAACGGACGGTTTAACATCTTGCCGGACGAAGTACAGTTTAACGTCATGTGTTGAGGACGAAGCGGACGGTTTAGCGTCTTGCCGGACGAAGTAAAGTTTAACGTCGTGTGTTGAGGACGAAGGTGCCTGGTAGTTTAACGTCTTGCAGCGCGGACGATGGTGCAGTTTAACGTCGTGCGGGACGTAAACGCCTGGCAGTTTAACGTCTTGCAGCGCGGACGTGGCACAGTTTAACGTCATGTTGGACGTATGCAGTTTAACGTCGTGCAGGACGTATGCAGTTTAACGTCGTGCAGGACGTTGAAGCCGCCGATAGGTCCGTGTCACTTCGCGCAAGCCTGGAGGGCCGCACGGAAAGACAACACACAGTGCGGGCACCCTGGATGAGGGTCATCGGGCGCCACGCAGGCGGGTACCCAAAGGGGGTCAAAGGGGGCGACCCTGGCGGTTTGCGCGCAAAAGAGGAGCTTTGCGCGCAATACCGCGGGTCGGCGCGCAAAAGAGGAGCTTGGGCCAGAACATTGCGCGCGGATGATAGAGATTGCGCGCACCGGGCTTCGGATAGCGCACGGGGGCAACAGATCATTCTTTAATGAATGGCCACTTTGAAAATGGGGGGTGCGCGCAATCGGGTTGGATTGCGCGCACCCGGGGGCAATTGCGCGCAAGAGGCTTCTTTTGCGCGCAAATGCCTTTGAGTGTGGGGTTATTCAAAGGAAAGGAGCCAAAGGGATTGCGCGCGAAGGCGAACCCCAAGGCTTTCTTGCGCGAAAGAAAAGAGGTTACCTGAAGATTGGCATTGCGCGCGGAAGGGGTTGGATTGCGCGCACGAGAGACCTTTCGAATTCTGGCAACCTTCAAAACGCCGGGGGTCGCCTTATATTTATAGGCCACCCCGGGCGCGGAATACGGGTCGCGGGCGCGCAAATTCCTTCGCGGGCGCGGAATCGGGCCCGGGCGCGCAAGGGAGTCGCGCGGGCAGCGGGCGCGCAAAACTGCGCGCCGGCCCAGCGCTTTGCGCGCATCCCGGGAGGTTTGCGCGCGGCACTCAAACATTGCGCGCGGGCCTCCGAAATTCCGCGCAAGCCTTCCGGTTCTTCTAAAACGCGCTTCTGACTCCAAATATGACCTCGCTTCCCGCATCCGGATCTTCGTTTGGGAACAACGGACTTTTCCGGCGTCTACACATGGTCCTTGTGCCAAAAATTTTATGTATTTATGATTATTTCACAATATTCATCGATTTTTAGAAGGGTATCCAGCTAGTGGGGAAAACATACCTAGTAGATATAGAGGATGTGTGCATGTGGTTTTGGTTCAATGAAGATAGTTCTAATAGATAATGATGATGTTATATGTTTATATCCCTTTTTATAAGAGTTCATATTATATTTGTACCTAGGTTTTTTAGGGATTTTTTCCATCCCATGTACCATCATTATTATTGTAAAGCACTGGGTTGTTGGCTATTATATTCATCTATGCCTTTCATTCCATCTGGTTATGTATATCCTTCATGGTTTTATTTTCTATAGTGGTTTGGTGGATGTTATATAATTAAATATATTTATATATGGAATCCCATATAAATATAGTGTGTTTGTAGTGCTATTAATCATACAATAGAAAATTATATGCGAGCCTAGGGTGTCCCTCGTACCTTACTGCTAGTCCATGTAGGTCTCTGTTGGGTTGAATCATGACAATATTCGTAATATGTACAAATTCTGTCACCATAATTTCTAATTATTTAATTATTTGTTTCAATTAAGAAACTATTGGTTCATCCCATGATAACTTTGGTTTCATATATGTGAAATTTAGTTTCATCCTCTTATTCTTCATAGCATAATCCACAGAATTAACTGAACCCCACTTTGATAATAACTAAGATATTCTGACCATAACATATACAATTAATATAACATTTTAAATGAAAATAAATTACATATCAAAATAAAATAAACCCTATAATCAATAGGTTTGGAGTCATTATACATTATAAATATCTTATTTTATAGCCAACTATGAATTTCCCAATATTTTTCACCACACATGGACACCAGTTATGTTGACATCATATTTTACACTCCTCATCATGAAATCGGTTAGTGAAACATAATAAAGGTGTGTGATAAAGTGGTCAATAAAGTAAAAAATAAAAGATATTGGTTTTTGGTGAACCTGGAGAAGATCATAAGTGATCATAAGATGAACATGTGGGTATGGGAACATAATAAATAATTATTATAAAAACACTTGTAAATCATACATTAAAAAACAATTATCACAATAATTGAATCATGAAATAATTACTTGTTCACAACATATGTTTCAATAATCAGTAATTATAATCATGTTATGGTTAACATAATCCATTTAAATACAACATAGGAATGTGGAATAATATAAACAAGTGGAACATAAAAATCAACAAAAAAATTCTTATGTGGTGGTTTATTTCCATGAAAATCTTTATATAGTGGAAAGTGTCCCATAGTGGATTGGTTTCACCCCTATTCCCATAACCATTTTGAATTGAGTTCAATAAATAATCCATTATATGTCATATCATGAGAAATAAATCATTGAACTATTCCTTATAGGCCTTAATAAAATCTGAACCACCAATCCCCTAATGATAACTATACATATGTGTTCCACATAAAAACGTTTATAAATATTCCATAGCATAAATAACCCATGTGAAAAAATTAATTTCATAAAAATATACATCTACGATAAATACATCATCCAATAATTATGTGGATGATTTAATAAAATTATATCCCAACTAAAATATAATATATATATTAAATGGATATTAACATGGATTAAAAAATTAATTAGGTCATCTTATTTTTTTTAAATATTATTTAATATCATAATTGTTTTATAACATTTATTTTTATAATTAATTCTTTTATATATCAATAGTTTAATAAATAAACGATAATGTAAAATGAATTACTTATCAGAATTGTAAATATACAGAACAAAATTTTTTTTCTAAAAAATGAAAAACAAATATTTTAGAAAGTTAACATCTAGAAAATGATAAATGGTTTATGTGAATTTTTTTGAAAATTAATGTAAATATAAATACCTTATGAATCATTTGTTATGTTATAATAACATCAATAATATTATTTGAATTTCATTAACAAATAAAAAATATTCCTAACCAAAAATAAGTAATAAGTTCAGATCCACTTACAAACATAATTCCATAAGAATTATAAACAAATTATGGTAAATTTTATTATGATGTCAAAAATATTTACCAGGAAGAATAAAATGTATGTGGTTTTAAATAAAAATATCATAAAAATTCCATTGTGTGAATTTTTATAAGGGAAATATCATTTTAATTAGTTATTGAGAAAGAAATCTTTACCTTTACTCATGAATTTATTTAACAAGTTATATCCCCATGTATAATAAACATTAAAAATATAATCACTTATTCTATAAAATTAATCAAATATATTACCATTTATAAAATAAAATTATAATCATTTTTTACAAATATATTAGGTAGTTATTGTTTTTTCATCAAGATGGTAGTAATATTGACGTTGTCTTTAATGTTTGATAATCCATATTTCAGTCTTTATTCATTAAAAAAAATTAAATCAATCACAAATTATTCAAGGTATTAGAATAATTATTGAAAAATCAGTTAGGCAATCCAATGTATGTTATAATGATGGTATGGGTTTGCTACATGATAATGGAATTCATGGTGATGATTTTTTTGGTAAATTAATATTTACAATTCTTAAATTCTAATGTCCATAAATATTTGCATCACCCTTATTAGAAGAAAATTACTAATATAAATCACTATTTCATTTCATATATTACCATTACTAATGTCTTCATACTCATTCATCATGAAAATGATGTTGTTGGTATAAAATTATTATTATATGGGGTTGAACCGCCCTAGATAATAACATGTTATAAAAAAAGAGGGATAATAAGGTGTTATATTAAAGTAATATCGTTTTAATAGAGAGTGATGATGTTAATTTAACATCCTTAAGTCACGCCTAATATACCCCTTCCATGAAACGTGATCTATATGAATTACATGATCAAGTGTTCATCAATAATATTCACATTCAGAACCCCTTATCACGCATTATCACAAAAAAAGTTACTAACCATATCTTCAAATATACTATCTTAATATAGATTAATATCTATAAAACCAAAATCTATGTAACAAAATAATTAATGTCACTATGTTTAAATTCCCTCTTGGGATAACAAAAACCCAAAAACATATGATATCAATTATTTATCTATGAGGATATAATCACCACACTATAGTTCCTTTATGAAATTATTTTAGACATGAAAGAATAAGGAATGTCAAATAAATTTATTTAAAATTAAAACGGTTTCACAAATCATTCCAAATCACCTTTAAATTTTCATTTAGGTTGGGAAACCATTTCAAAAAATATGATGAATATGTATATTATCCTTATGAATTTCTATACTAATGAAAAAACACTCTAATTTTCCCAAGATATTGTGCATGTATAAACCCATAGGGAATAACAAACCAACACCATAAAATATACCTATAACACTATGATATTTTATGATATATTAAAAAACGTGATTTCATTGATAACATGCAATACACACAACCATGAGTCTAAATGAATCATAATATGATATACCAATATATAATAGCTGTTAAATTTAATAAAATAATATTAATAACCTCAGTTTAAAAAAATTAAGCATAAAATATTTAAATCAATTAAATATATTTTAGTAAAAACATTATTTACCTTAGAAAAACATTTCTACTCAAAAATAATTTTTTATTTTAATGAAAAAAAGATATATTTAATTTTTGAAACATTTAGAATCATTATTTGAAAAAAACAATTTAAACCAACATGTAAAAATTATGTTAGATATATATATTTTTGATTGTTTTCTAAAAAAAATAATTTTTTGATAAATATATTAAACATTATCTTTATTAAGTACTATATTATAATTTTATGAATTTAAAAAAGTTATATTTTTTTTGAAATTTTTTTCCATGTAATCTTATTTAATTTAAATTATTAATAATACAATAGAACTCATCAAAAATAATTTCATATTCTATTTTTATAAAAACATAATATTTTTAAAAAAACTCCTTAAAACTACTTGTGGTCATGGTTTGTGGGGTTAATTTTAAATTAAAATCTTCCACACATGTGAATTGAATATTTGAAAATGGATTCTATATTTTGGATTAATACGTTTTAATTTTGTAAATAGGTCCCCTTTATTTTTTATAAATTTGAATAGTAAAGAGTGTAAATTATGAAACCATAGTGAAGGTAAAATGGGTTAATTAGGGTTTAAAATTAACATGACAATGAATTAAATTCATTTAAAAACATGAAAATACACATTTCTTTCAAATTATTTATTCATTTACAAACAAGTCTTCTATAAATGGCCACTATGTGCCATTTTTCTTTGATTGTGCTGTTTATATTAATTTAAGAAATAAATAATTACAATACGAAACTCTCTTGAAACTAATAAATCTCAAATAATTACCAATGTATAAAAATAATACACATTTATGTATAAAAATTTATTTTTAATAATACCTAATTTGTTTATTATGATAATATATTTAAAATTTTCTTGAGAGAATAATTACCTTAAATTTTTGAGCAACACATACACAAAACTTGTTTAATTAATAAAAAAATAAAAATAAATTATTCTAGAAATATTAAAAGTCTTATTAATTTGGTAAATTTATATATTATACAAATTTATTAGATAAATATAAAATTATATATATTTTTTATTGGTTTATATTTTAGTTCCATATCGACATTTTTTCCTTCAAAGTAAAATTAATTTAAAAGAGTAAATATAAAATTAATGATATTTTACATCAAAACATATTTTTAAATGTTATTCATAAATAATAAAAATTTATAAATTTTACAATTCTTATTAAATTTTTTCTATAATGTAACCCGATGAACATTTATGAGATAATTTTTAACTTATTAGTAAATATATAACCATTTATGCCTACGGGGGGGGGGGGGTGGTGGGGGGTGGGTGAGTTGGTTCAAGGCGGTGGCATCCCGTCGTTGAGGTTACGGGTTCAAGTCCTCGCAAAGGAAACGTGCACCATACGCTAGCGATCCTCTCGTCCCCACGACTCCGTGGGAACTAGCCCAAGCCCAAGGTTGGCCACCTTGGGCCTAGCTGGGGACGTGCGATAGGGGGTGGGGTAAGGCCGCCTAAATACCCTCTAAACCGACAACATGTTTTGAGACATTAATTGATAGTAACATGATGTCTCCCTTCTCTTCCGGCCTGCTCTCCCGAGCGGGTCTCTTCTCTTTTATGGTTCTTTGTCTGAATCGCACAGATCTGGTGTGCGGGGTTGATCCGGTTGGATTGGTTTTTGACAGGCGTCTTCCTTCGGTGGCCTTGGAAATGCGGAGGATCTCCGCTACGGTGATCATGGAGACGTCCTTAACAACAGGATGAAGGCCTTCGTTGCGCGGTTTCGATGGGTGAGGTGCGGGAAAACTGCTCTGGGTAGATGGCACAGACGGCCTCTGTCATCACGATGCGGTGGGGCTTCGATTTGCGGTGTTGCGGACAGTTTTCGGTCGGACTTATTGGTCTATTCCAGATCTGGAGGTCCGGTTCTCAGCAGTCTCTTTTTCAGATATGCGGCATGGTGGATCTGTATTAGTGCATCCGGCGTTGCGAACTCTGCGGCGGCAGCCTCTGGGTGATGGTGCGGGCGGCTGCGGAGCGGGGATGATAGACCGGGCTGCTTAGTCATCTGGTCCAGATATGCTATGTCCAGATCTGGTCGGGTTCATGAAGGTACTAGCATCACAAGAAGCATCGATGGGGAGGTTGCGACAAAGTGACCGGGGAGGGAGTCTGGCTTCTTCCGGCAACACCACGGCTATGCCGGCGTTGAAGCATTGTGTTGGTCAATGATTTTTAGGGTATGCTACCTTGGGTTCTCCTGTTTTGTGCACTCTATATTGGGAACTTTGTGTTCATTGATTGGGGTCTGATCTTGTATAGGTTTTGTATATCTGTGCTTTCAGGTCATTGGATGCTTAGGTTATGTGCTTTTGGGACTATGAGCTTGTAACGGGTTCGCTCTTACCTGGTTCAAAAAGGGTTGGTGTTTTCATTTTCTGTTTTTAGTTTGACCCCAAATTTCTGGTTATAACCCATTATAATTGAAAATGTTGTAATGATAGTGAAGGTAAAAATAATGTAATAAAGAGGTTAATGCTATTAAGAATGATTAAAATGAATCCAAAACCAGTTAAAATATCATTGGTTGATAATATTTACCCCATATTATATTTTTATTTAAAAATTACTCCATTTGTAGGAATATTTATTAAGAATTTATAATTTATATTTTAATATTTTACATAATTCCATGTCTTTCATTTCCGTCCTTTATAAAAGGACACCCCTTATCTATTTTCATTACACCTCATTGATCAATCCATATTTACCAAAACAAACGCAATTCACTTCTAAACAAGATTATAAATAAATTGGACGTTCCATTCATCTTGGACTACCATTACAAGAGTTCATAATAATGGATCTAAAGGAGGCCTGTCAAAGAATTGGCAATCGTCTTATCCAACCTCAATCAATTTGTTTATTATTCTACCTCCTATAAATATGTTTTATTTTCTAATAAAAAAATTAAATTAGTATCCTAAATAAAATAAAATTTTATTATGATTTATAAAAAGTTTCTATTATCTATTACATCAAATGAGATGTAAAACTGCTATAAAGCATACATGTGGACTACAGTCTCCATGTTGCGAAATATATCATTGTTAATCACCATATTTCCTGGATGGTTGTTATGATATTTTTAATTTTTAAAAAATATATATATTATTTAATTATTATTTTTAATTATAATATCATATCTAAATTAACACACTCCCATTTTTTTTTAAATAAAAACGTCGTTTGTGCGTATGTGTGGACTACATCTTCTATGAAGTGATGGGAGATTTTTTTCATTTCTAGTTTACATGATTCTTAATAAGTATATTTTAATGAAAATATATGATATACATGATATAAAACCTTTTCTATAAAGTTTAATTATTATTTACCTTTTTTTCATCAATCGTAAAAATGAAAACATCATTCATGTGTACGTACGACATACTATCTCTATGAAATGTGTCATTCAATTTTTTATATCTAATGTTTATTCAGTAATATATATATATATAATGAATATATATTAATTTTTTTAATTATGAATATAAGTATTATAATTATTTATCCATGATTAATGTACAAAAATAAGGACTTTATATCCAAACCACACATGAGATACAATTATGTTATCACTAGGAATAATGATTTTAATAACATAATATTAATAAATGTCTGATATGTTTTTATGTAACATTTAATTGGTATGATATATATGGATAAAAGGTTTGAATATGATTAATAATAATTTTATATTTATTATATATGGGGTTCATATGCATATGAGGAAAGATTAGAATTGAGGTATGGGATTTATGTTTCAATCCCATTTTAATCGACAATGTTTATACTAGAATTTTAATTATGGAAATAATATAATCCTTATCTGATGAATAATATTAATAATACTTAAAAAAATCATTATATTCAATACATGTTTCCCTTTCATTTTGATCACCTTAATTACTCAACACATTATCATCATTTTTTTAAAAAACCGAATACGTTTTACTATTCAATAGGGAATATTTTTCTATAATGTCCACATTTTATTTAAAATTTAATCAAGAATTATTTTAATTATTATCCAGCTCTAGTTAAAGGATATTTTTACCCATTATATAATTTATAATACAAAAATGAATATTAGTGAAATTTTTCTAAGTATATACATTTTTTTTACAAAACTATAAACGAAAACATTATTTTATCCTACAAAACATGAATAGAAATTTCCACAATCATGACCACTTACTTCATTGAATCGTACATGAAATTATTCCATGTTTCTTTTCATCTAAAATAATTATCATAAATTTTTTTATACTTTATATTTTAAAAAAGATATTCCAAAATTTTAAGGATGTATTCATCCAAACAATTTCAAGTGATATTTTAACGACATAATTAAAATATGATAATATCCTTTAATGTATAATATTATTTACTACGGATATGACCCAATGATACCATATTATTATTCAAATGGATATTTTGTGATAATTATGACGATATTTATATGAAATCCATTAATTTTCAATGGACTATGATATGATTAAATGATTAAATGCGTTTGAAAATCATATTCATCACAGAAGCAATGTTATGTTGACTTAGTAACATATTTATGATATTGTGGCACTAATATATATATATGGGTTTTATAAGGTTTTATGTGGGTCATGAATTATATAGCCCTATAATTCATTGGATAATTATTTCCATCTCAATATATAGTAATTGGATTCAAGTATCTTGGTTTTATCCACTTTGGGGTGCATTAAGATATTCCTGATCTCCTATGGGAAATAGTAGACGATGCCTAATCTATAACGATATGGGAAAAAGTTTTGATGGCTGATCTATTCTCATTTTATGGTCATTGTTTCTATAGAAATCATTTGAATTTTTTCTATAACTATGATGGTTCCACACTCTCATAACATGTTTTCATACATATAATCTAAACATATTGTTCGGGACTAATTTATGATGATTCATCACTATTATGATTAATTCCTTTTTAAATGATAATTTTTTTGTGAAACATAATATTTATGATCTATGATATATTATATATGAAAATTTTATATTATTCCCATGTTATAAGAGATTTATTTTTATCTTATTATTTTATATGGTAATCGATTGAAATATCCCATGCTTACCCTTACTGAACATATTAAGGAACCCTCTCAAATTATTCATTTCATATGGTTATGAAGAATGGTTTTATGTATTCTATATAAAGAAGGAAATAAAGTGTTAATTACATTTTGAGAGATGTAAAAGAATTTACAAAAATTTGATGTTTATGTATCTATAATCCTTATGTACTAACCCTTTATTATTATTTTGTAGATAACAATGTTAATGACTAAATATTCATCTAAAAAGAGTTAATATTTATGTTGGAAAATATTTTTTTGCCTAAGGTGGTATCAATGTATGATTTAGTTAATCCTTGGATATTATCATTATATAATATTTATTAAAAACCAAAGTGATAAGTCTATGTATTGGTTAACCTAGTTTAAACCTAATGTTCTATATATTGGGAAGAATAATTTTTATTTAGATGTCCTATTAATATTATCTATTATTATATGACAGAAAATTGACAATTATAGATAAATTATTACAATTTACATGTTTTTTCCAGATAGTGGTTTGAACCATATAACATAGTGATAACAAAAGATATGATATAAAATAACAAGACTGTCCACATGAGAAACTAGATACAATTGGATCATATTCAGAATGATCAAAGGATGGAATAACATACTATTTATTTTTTCAATATTTTACTTACATCTTATTTTTGTGATACTTCTAATACACTAGTGTTTAAGAGATATATCAACACTATTGATTAAATATTTTCTATTCTCCAGTACTCTGAATATAAAAAATCATTACATGTTTTTTAAAATTCTGAAAGGGAATCTAGATAACGGTGCAATATAGTTATGAATACATTGAAATGGGATGAAATTAATTACATACAATGGGATGAGTTTAATAAGATCTTTTTTAGTCAGTTGTTCCCTCAAACAATAAAAAATGAAGAATGAGTTCGATAAGCTTAAATAGATGGATGATGAATCCATTGGTAACTTTGAAGAAATTTTCACAATATTTGAGAAGTATGATTATGGATTAATGATCACCCTAGAAAAACAAATTCTTGATTAAATAGTGGGTTAAAACCAATTATTTAAAATTTAATGGACATAAGATACATTATCATCTATAAATAAATCATTTGATGTACACTCATGGTAGAGATCGTTATTGGAGATTCCCACAATTCCCTTATTTTTGATATGAAAATGAATATCATGTCACATGAAAAATCGAATAAATCAACTGATAAAATGAAAACCCATCTATCTAGAAGCTAAAAACGTAAGGAAACATTAATTTAATTTGTTGAATGGAATTTAAATATATTCTTTAAATGTGTAAATATAGGTCATGGTTCTCAAGAATATCGAATGGAGTTGATGAGGCTGGTAAATACTTTAAAAGAAATTAAGATTCCAACTAATTTACCACCCATGAACTAATTCATAAAATGAAATATTTTTAGTCTTTAATGTAACTAGGTCACAGATTTGAATGTTATTTTATGATGATAATAAAAAAACCTCTTAAACCCAAATAAAAATTGAAATCTAATGAAATTATGACTCATTAAGTGAGTTATGGGAATGACATGGTAAATGGTGCACTTCTAATATAATCTAGAACATAAAATGATTTATTTTATTCTGTATATACATAATATTTTATATCTATGTAACTCTTTATTAATATTGAATTATGAAGAAAAACATTAGATATTAATTTACCAATGTAAATTCACAATGGTACGACGGTAAGATCTCTAATATGTAGTTCATATCAGATTTTATTTTGTGGGAATATGATTCATGAAAATATTGATTATCTCAATTTAATTTAATTTATATGGTTATAGATATGTATTGGAATTATTTATATAGATCTAATATCAATTTCCAAGGAATGAAAGTCACATTTTATATTTAAAATGAACCTATGATCATTTATTAGTGAACCGATTGATGTGATGTTCCATTGGAAATTAATTCTATATTGTGGGTTTTAATTCTTATACATGAAGGGTATTTGTCTCTTATAAATGGGGATAAACTCAACATTAAGTATATACCCATTTTATGGAAATTTGTTTTATCTTTTCCTGGAATAACTACATAGTCTTCCACCAAATTGTGATCTTTATTTTTCAACATAACTAATACCTATTGATACATCTATCTTGCAGAGTCATTATAAATATCCTTAATTGAGTTATAGGAAATGATGATGTAACTTCTAAAGAATGCTAATAATGGATTAATTCATCCAATTCCACCACTTTAGGGTGAACATATACTCTTCCATAATAATAAATATGGATCAATGTGTCTTTTATTTGATTACCAAGAACTCAATAACAGATATATCAAGAACATGTATGTTCTTCCACATATTGATGACTTGTTTGATCAATTACAGAGATAATTATATGTTTCAATGATTGAACTTAATTTTGGATTTTATCAATTAAGGCTCCATAATGTGGAAACTCTCAAGATAATATTATATACAATATATGGACACTATGAATTTATAGTGATTCTATTTGGACTTCTAATTCCATAGAAAACATTGTGGATGTAATCAATGGAGTCATTATGGATTACCTTGATCAGTTTGGGGTAGTATTTATAGATTATATTATTATATATTCAATAGTAAAGGATGTTCATAAATATAATTTTATGATTTTGATTAATTACCAAAGGAATTAGAATTTTTATAAAAAAAATTCGGATTCAAAATGGTTAATTCTTGTGTCATATAACATCATGTGAGGTTATATCAGTGGTTCTTTCAAAGATAGAATTTATTAAGAAATTGAAAAAACCAACCACTATAAAAATGTCTATTTTTCATTGGAGACCTAGAAACTTCGGAAGTTTAGTCAATGTTTCCTCATGGATAACTAATCCTCGCACATTATTTAATTAGATGTGGTTTGGTTATTATAGATATATGAATGTGAATATAAAATAAAATATTTTATGTAATGGTTGGTTAGTGGACCGATCATGAAACTAACATGTACCAAATAAGTGTTAATGATATTTATTGATTCATTATAGAAGGAACTATGGTGTGTCTTTTATGAAATGATATGGTGATACCACATACCTTACATGAATTGAAAATATATGTGACAAATTATCTAATTCATTATTTGGAGCTTGAAGCGATAATTTTTTAAATGAATATATATTGTAATTGTCATTTTTTAGGTGTCAAATATATATGTACTATTATAGTTTGAAGTATATCTTTGTAGTAGATTATTTTAAAAGTTTCTAGAAAATTTAGTTGAAATTTATTAGGGAATAAGAATGTTCAATACATTACAAACCTGAAAAGGTGAACAAAATGGATGATGTGTTGAGTAAGAAGTAAAATCCATGTTTTTATATGATGAGGTTTTAAGGAGATCCAAAACATATGGATTTTCATAAGATGCAAGTTGAAATTCCTAGGAAAGGGGATATATCCTCTCTTTCTAAGATTAATGTTCAACCATCTGTCTATGTGATGATTAAATGTGAATAAGAGAAGGATGTGGATTAAAATAATAAGGTCAAAAATATTCTTAAATTCAATCACGATTCTGACGGATTGATATGGTATAAGAACCGAGTATGGTTTCCATCAATTACATTATTGAATAAGGAATTGTAAGATGATGCTCATAATTCACCATTATCTATTTTCCAATGAAGTATGAAGACATATAGATATCTAAAAAAGAATTTATTATATAAAGGCATGAAAAATAATATTATATAATATATATCTCTATTCTTTGTGTTTCATGAAGTTAAGGCTGAGAGAATGATTTTTAAGGTTGTTTTATAAACATTAACCAAATAAAAATGGAAATGGAAAAGCGTTAACATAGATTTCATACTTGTATGTATCAAAATATCTAAAATAAACAATTATCTTTTGTTTTTTATTAATCACCTTATAATATTAGCACAATTTATTTCCAAAAGAGAATATTTCTCACTGGATAATATTTATAGGTTATACATTATTTAAGTGGTTAGATTTCAGGGAGTACCACTTTCTATTTTATATAATTTTGGTCAAAGGATTACCATGAATTTATAGGGAAGTATTAAACTAAATTAAGGTTCTGGGTTTTGTTTCATCCCTTATAACCATCCATTTATATATGGTTTATTTTCAAAAGAGAATATTTCTCACTGGATAATATTTATAGGTTATACATTATATAACTGGTAATATTTCATAGAGTACCACTTTCTATTTTATATAATTTTGGTAAAAGGATTACTATGAATTTATAGGGATGTATTAAACTAGATTAAGGTTTGGGGTTTTTTCCATCACTTATAATAATCCATTTACATATTGTAATTCTAATAAAACTATTAAAACCACAGATGACATGTTGAGATATTTTTTAATGGATTTAAATTTTTGTTGAGATCAACTAATTCTTATAGTAATGTATTATTTTAAAAAATTCATTTCATAGGACCATTCAGATCTCTGTAAATGAATCCCTCTATGGAAGGAAGTTCATAAATAAAACATTATATGATATGTTAGAGAAATAAATCTATTAGGACCTGAACTAGCTAAGGATATGGAAGAACAAGTTAGAGTCATTTAGCAACATATATTTGTAGTTTATAGTTGATTGATGTTTTTTAATTATCTAGTGTATTAAATGTTCTGTGTTAGTTAAATGGTATTCATATAAATACTTCATTGAAAAAATATTATAATATTTTTAAATAATAGAAAGTTGGACCATAGATATACCAGTTCCTTTGAAATTCATGATTACATTCGAATAGTATGGGATCATTTTCCACTTCCCCAAAATCTATCTCAAATTCACAATTTTTTACATGTATAACTCCTAAATATATAAATACCAGATATATAAAATTTATTGATCGCAAAGTTCCTATAGCTTGATACAGATATCTTTTTTGAGGAACAAGAAAGAGATATTCTGGATCACACAGAGAATATTTTTTGAAACAAGAATAAAAACTAGATTAATTTATTTTTGTGCAACCATATATTAGAGGAATATATGTGGGAACACAAGAATGTTATGAGGAAAAATCATCCTTAGTTAGTTTTACTAAATTGTTGGAATTTTGTTTGTGAAATTCTCATAAAGGGGTAAAATGTTACACAGTGATATATTATGATATATTAATAACATGGATTTATTTTATGTCTTATGATAAAAAAACCACAGAGTCTAAATTAATTATAACATAAAATAACATAACAACATGAATTTTAAATTAGTGGAATGAACTTGTATAACAAAATAGAAAAAATATTTTAAATAGTTTTAGATATTGAAAATATTTTTATAAACGTCATTATTCACATTAAAAATACATGTTTCTTAAAAAATTATTACTATTGTTTTTATGGTAAAATAATATAATAAATTTATTCCATATTTATAAAATTAAATATTAGAAACCAATATCCTTTTTCCAAAAAATCATTTCAAAATTTTCTTAGAATTAATTTTCAATAAATTCCCAAAAACAATGTTTTTAAGATGAAAAGTTAAAAAATATTTATTTTTATTGAAAAATAATATTTCATTTAAACCAATTTAAAAAGTTATATTTTCTTTTAAAAATGTTATAATAGATCATTTCTATTTCAAGTAATCTAAATAATGTAATTTGATTGAATTTTTCCTCATCTTTTGGAATAAAAAAATTCATTTAGAAACCCTTTTCTTCTAGATAACAAGTTTTCATCATATTTTGAAGGATTAAATTTAAATAAAATTATTTCACTTATATGAATTAAATCATAAAGAAATATTTCGATTTTTTTAAAGAGGTCTTAGTTCGTAAAATACATCCCCTTTTTTCAACATATATAATATCCACAATAAATTTTATTTCCATGATAAAAGTAAAATGCGGTAATTATGCTTAATTCTTATGAGATAGGGATTCAAAATAAATAAATAAAAATTATATTATCCTAATTTATATTTGGCGTTTATCCATTCCCATCCAGTTTATGAATAAATGTCCAATTAATTATATTTTATTTGATTATGTCCTATTTATTATCCTAAGAATATAATACATACAAAATGTCACTCTCCTGAAATTTATAAATCCAAAATTATTTCATAATAAAAGAAAATGTATTATATTAGATATTAATTTTTATTTGAAAAATTAATTATTTTTTCATATTTATTTTTATATAATTTTTACTGATTTAATAATAACATTAATTTCTTACAAGACACCTGAAGCATATTAATTTAATTAAAATAAAAATAATGTAATTAATTCTAAACATACTAGATGTAATATAGTTTTGGATTATTATTTTTAAAATAATTTTTTCTGACAAATATAATATTTTTTATATGAATTAATGATTTATATTTTATTTCTATAACCATGTTTATTTATTTACAGCAAAATTAAATTAATAGTGTAAGAAATTTCATTCATGATATTTTACGATAAATAATAATTTGGAAAATTATTTAAAATCATAAAAATATTTAAATATGAAAACTGGGATGATAGATTTTCAAAATTTAACTCCTTTTCCATTTACGATGTAGTTTAAAACATATAAGAAAATTATGACCCATTAGTATTTAAAAATCCATTATTCCAATACAGGTCAAAATTTGATAATAAACGGGTTAACGAAAAAGATAAGGTTTAAAATTATACCAAAACCAAAATAAAATACAGAGAATAGATATATTTTTACTTTATCATAATTTATTAGAATATTTATAAATTTTGAATCATTTGTGGTAGGAATTATTTAGATATATTTTAATCATTTTTGAATGTCAATGTCTGTCCTTTACCTCCCATGTACAATGATACCCATTGTCTCTTTGTATTACATCACATTAAGCCATCTATATTGACTAGACCGTATGTAGTTATTTAATAAAGTTCCTCATACCTTAATTAGAGTTTTTATAATTCTTTAAATACTATTCCAAATTTTCTTATGAAATAATCTAATAGAGGGCCACTGAAGAAGATATAACTAGTTAACCCGACCTCTATCAATATATTTTTTATTTTAAAATCCATAAATTAATGGTATTCATCATGAAATAATATTATTATTATAAAATTTACCCTATAATGTTATTATGACTATGTAACCGCCAATATCCACCATCGATTCCATCATATAGTAATTGACCATATTGTTCGTACGTATATGTGGACAAACACATCTATGTACGGATAAAATTCATTTTCCATCACCTCCTATCATGGATGGTTATTATAATGTGATTATTTCATTCAAATTATCACTATGATATATTTATTCTTGTGTATTTAAAATATCATATATATTCTATTACATTCTAATATTTTCGAAAATAAGAATGTCGATCGTGCATACGTGTGGACTACAACCTCTATGAAGTGATGTGATGTGATTTTCATTTCTTATTTACATATTTTATAATAAGGATATATTTTAGGAAAATATATGTTATATTTGATATAATAATTATTTATTAAATTTGAATTATTATAGACCATTTTTTCCTCCATCAGTTGAAAACTAAAAATAGTGTTTACACATACGTACGACCTACTATCTCCATGAACGGTGTAATTCATTTTTCAATCATTATTTTTTATGGAAGAAATTATGTATATATTTATAACTAATATATATTATATTTATAATATTATTAACATTTTTAATATTAATAACCCGTGATCAAGTAACATGAAAAGATATTTGAGAACCCTAACAAGAATGAGAAATGAAGCATTTATTACCTTGAATAATAATTTTCATAAAAAATGTTGAAAACATGTAATTAAATGTTATAAGTACGTAATATATGGTATTATATATATGAGAAAGATTATTAATTGTATTTATAGTATATAATTACTAATTATACAATATCATCAAACTCGTATGAGGAAAAGGGGCCCGAGGAAAAGGATTTTTGTTTTAATCCGATTTAAAATGGAATTATTTATGATTGAATTTTCATTGAGAAAAATATATGATCCTAACCTTATAAATCAATTTAATATTTCTTTTGGAATCATTAATTTTGTAGAATACATGTTTCCATTTCATTATCCACACTCTATTTTCTCTTTAGAGTAATATATTGTTTTTAAGGAAGACTAACTATGTTTTCCTATTTAGTTGGGAATTGTTTTCTTCAAAGTCCATGATTTATTTAATTTTTTTTTCAAGAATTATTTTGATTAGTATAAAATTATTGTTTAAAACAATTATTAACAATGTTTGTCTTTTTATAACAAAATTTCAATGAAATATTCTGATCATGTTCTAAAGGAGGTACTTTTGAGTTTTTACTAAAATCGTAAAAGAAATATTTTTTTACGTTTACACCACATGAAAAAAATGCTCCACCATAATGAATACTCAATGAATTGAAGTATCCTTTAAAAGTCACCAAGTTTGTTTTCAAATAAATTGAATTCCATCATAATTTTTAGTTTTTCTATATTTTAAAGATATGATATTGAAATTAACTGATTGTTTTCCCCAAAAAATGTTTTAGTTAACTTTTTAATGATTTTTAATGTACAATAATATCTTATGGTGTTAATAATGATTTTATGGAGATATTATCTAATTAAACAATCCTTATCCATTCTATGAAGATTTTATGATATTGATGATGAGATATTTAAAAAGCTATTTATTTTACTCATGTTATGATATTATGAAATAATAAAATGTTTATGGAACCATTATTCTTTAAATGTGTTATGTTATTATGATATAATGATTATTTTATGATCTTGTGGCACACATATGCATAGTTTCTATTATTTGATGGGTGTGCATGAAAATATATATCCATACAATGAATTTTTTAAATTATTATGTCTCTTGAGATATTTTTTTGATGCAAGTTGATATGTTTGATCCAAATGGGATACAAGTTGATATTATTGATCTACTATGGGAAATATTAGATAATTCTCTATTAGATATACTATAGGAAATATGTTTTTATTCCTATTCCAGTATGATTTCATTGTCCCAATTTCTATCCTAAACATAAGAAATGGTTTCTATACCTTTTATGGTTCCATAATATTATTAAATTGTTTCAAGATTATGATAGAAACAAATTATTTATGACTAATTTCTATTGACTCATCACTTTTATGATTCATGAATTTTAAAATGATAATGCTTTATTCCTTGAATTATTTTTATGATTTATAACATATTGGGTATGATATTTTTATGTTATGATTAGGATGTTAAGCCTCTAATATTATATAAGATTTTCATATCACCATCAATTGATATCTCACATATTCAAACATACTTATCATTTGGGCTCACCCTTTATGATCGCAAAATTTTTATTGAGGTTTGAATCCTTCATTTTTGGGGTAATCACCTTTGTTCTGACCTTATATGAATTCCATGTTAAGATATAGATAAAAAATGTTTTTGAGGCTAGTTTTGATCCTGGAACCCTATATGGTGGAAGAAACAACTTGGTTTCATGGTTGGTAGAAACTGTGTTACCCTTTCGGTATTGAAACTCTAAATTGCATGGGAATTTTTATTGAGTGTAACAGGCCACATAGTTTGACCGAATAGTGTGCCATAATCCACAAAACCATGCCAAATAATTATAGTTTTAGTAGAGAAACATATCATGATCTGGTCATTTTATTCCCAAACCATGTGTATGAACCCATGCGAGGGTGTAATTGTTGTTTTTTAGGGAGCATAATTGGAACATTGTTTGGCTAACTGTGTTGCCAAAATGTGAGTCCCCTAATTTTATAGAAAAATAATTATTTTACCCTTAAATTATTATATTTTATACCCACGCTATTATTTTATATTTATAGTGTAAATTAGATCCTATTCCCATCTGTTGAGACCCCATCTTATAGTGATTAACTAATCTTGGTTGTTATTTCACCATATGACCTCTGAATATGTGTCTAGTCATCTCATTTGATTCCTCTTAGTAACTGGTTTTTTCATTTAGCTCCTTGCATCATTCTTTATCTTGATGATGATGATATTTTAATGTTGGATCATATTCCTTATTTTTTAACAGTTCATCCATTATTCCATTTTCATCTGATCTAGGAAAAACTAATGGACGATAGTGAATATGTGTTTACTACATGAATAAGGTATATAGTATGTGAATCAATCCATAAAGTGTCAAATTCTATAAATTGTTTCCATTATATTCTATGTAGTTTCATCTAGTGTTGCCCATTTAAATTCATATAAATTAATGAAAACACTTCCTACAGGAATAAACTATGTTTAAACACCATGGGGAGGTTTTTGGATTCGATTACTTTATTATATAGTGTCCAAAACCTATGGTTGAGAAATAATAATTAACTCCCCTATCTTTTCCTATATATGAACTCCAAATATCACATTACTCTTCACTGAAAAACCGTAGATCATGTCCTTAATATACCCTAGCATATCAATGTTACAATCATGGTTCCCTCTAACTCTCAATAAACTCCTATTATTGTGGAATCACCCTCTTAAAGGTAGGTTTTATGTCCTTATCCTCTTTATTCATGTATTTTCTTCATATTATTCCTCTAATCATTAATTCACATTGTTTCTATATGTTATTACATTTCCCCTATACATCCCTTGGTATTTTTAAATGAGGATACACCCCTTTAATGCCCATTAATAGCTCCCATGAACGTTTATTTTTCCACATTATTTTGTAGAATTATCAATGCAATCTTTTATGCGAAAAAATTGTGTAGTTAATAATTGGACCCATTTCCTATTATGGGTATTCACCTTTATTCACTTATACTTATATTAATGGGTAATTAAATGTATTCAATCAACACTCCCTTATCACAAGATTCAATGTATTGAAATATATTCGTATTTATAGGATCATTATGGAACACTTATTCATGTACCTGATATGATTATGATGGTTGCATCTAGATAGTACTCCAATTCATTGGGTAATTTATAAGCCCCATGAGATGCCATTTATAGTGTTAAGGATTTTATCTTAATAACATTATTATATGTTTTAATGGTTGTTAACCTTGACTTATTCTTATTATGTCATATTTAAAGAAGTTTCCACATTCAAAAGTTTTCACTATATTTTTAGGCGACATCATGCTGCATTGTTCATGTTTATGATTATCACCCATTTTATGCCCCACTGATAAGCCAATTTTCTATCCATGTAATGAATTTTTCATGTTATGATTTTCTTAATCCAGTATAGGGATTTTTAAAAAACCCTATTTCTATGTATTTTCATAGGTTATCCAATTTGTTTTTAAGAATGATGGAATAATATGAGCATGTTAATGAATTTTTCTATAATAGAGATGTATGTCGTTGTTTATTTTATTATGTATTGTACCTAATTACAAAAAGACTCTAGAATTATAAATATTTTTTTAAAATATGTGTAATATTATGTAATAAATCACATATTAATATGTAATAATGATCAAATTTTTTATATAACACTATTATGAGTTGGCTCGACCCATGATGTCAAGGATTCCTTGGTCACAGTAAAGATACTCTATTATTAAATCATGTTACAATGCAACTAATAACTATTATTTATGATCACTTTATTATAATCTAATCCATAATTAATTATATGATCACGTGTTTAGAAACCATATAGGGATAAAGAATGTATGAGTTATATATATATATCATTTCATACTTTTATATACCTTCACAATGTAAAGGTTATATTCACAGACTATATTTGTAAAGAAGTTAGTGGTGGTGTCCTACTAAGATTTATATCACAACCTATCCCATATTTGTTTTGTAACTAGGATGATTATATAATCACAAGTGTGGAAAAGGTAATCAATCCCTCATTGGACACCTTACAATAATGCCATAGTTTTGGATCTTAGTAACAGATGATTGAGCTAGTGGTCAAGATGATTGAATAGTTTAATATTATTTTTGTTATTTTTTATATCATGTATTTTAATATATTCCTACTAAATTGTATGATTGATTTTATTTTGCAGAGTCATTTTATCATTATTTTGTATATGATTCAATTTATAGTTTTTTGGGTTTTATTCTTTCCTAATATATTCATGATTATTTCATTTTATATTCATATTCTCTCTTATAATGATTCCTATTTTTAATATGTTGTTCACTACACTAGGATCCACTATTACATGATGGAATAGTCTCCTCATGGACACACCCTAGGCCCTTATTTATAGAATGATATGGTGGAAAATGGAGAGGTGCGCTTAAGGCCATGTGGCCCCCCCAGCTTCAGTTACATAAGACTGAACCAGGTCTGGAATTTCACAAAGTGGTATCATAGAATTTTCATTTAATTTTAATAATATTTTTGGAAATATAGATTTTATATTATTAATGTGTTTTATTTTTTATATAAGGCATTCCTAGGATTATCCAACCCATTTTTATGATAAATACCATTTTTTCGGGGAATGGGAAATTGTTGATATGTTTTTTAGTTATTATAGATGATATTATTGAACTGCTACATGTTGCGCATGAATTGTGTGATTTTTTATAAATTTTTATATTGTAACTTGTCCCCATATAAAATGTATAATTCTTACAAGCATCATTATAGTCACTTAATATTCACATTCCATGCCATATAGGTTCATTTTATTTCCTACATTGCTTTTGTTGCCCCTAATTATTAAGTGATCCATTTTCTATATATATTACTATGATACTTACACCATGTATTATGAATGTAAAATAGTCATTTAAAATTTTACCATAAATCTATATAGTGTTATCTTATATATATTTATGGTGGCATCATCAATAACCAAATTTGACCCATGTAAGCTATGTAACCATAATTACATAAGCTGGGATTTGGTTGTGATTACACCACTACTAATTTAAATTTATATATTGTATCGAACCATAAAAAATTGAATCTTAAATTCATCACATCAAGACACTATATTTTACAAACATAATTTTATTTCCAAATGAAAGGGGGGTTTATTGAATTTAAGTGGGTGACAAATTCGTTTAAAAATTGTATGGGACATTATAAAAAGGAAATGAAAATTTATTTAATACAACCTTGTTCTATGTATAAAATCATTCATGAACATAAAATATAAAATGCAATTTATAAATGAAATTGTTTTAGTAAATGAAGAGGCCATGTACAATTTAAATTCTGTTTCCCTCCATGAATTTTAGTTTAACCTTCAAATACCAGAACACCTATAAATTTTATTTTGAACACATAACAATACCTTGTCCTTCTATGTGGGTAGTTAAGATTGTATGTAGGGTAGTGAACCCCATTTTATTATGTTCTAATATAGTGAAGAATCTATCTATATTGAATCTTGTTTTGAGGTGTGTTATTGGAAATTGAAGAGATATTCCACCATGATGTCCTCATGCCATGATTATGATGGTGGAAAAGACCATTCTCTGGTGGTGGTAAGACTGAAGAAAAAAAATCATATCTCTAATAATGCCACCATAGAAATTACCTACTACCCTTAAACTGGGCACTTAAAATTAACTTCTAGAGGGTTTTTTTCTTATTTGGTAAATGAAAGGTTTTCTATGAACTGTACATATAATCCCTAATCAGAAATCATCAGTTTTAGCAGTAGAATCCTCTTATATCCTTAAGGGATTGAGGTCCTCATGCTACGGAGTCATGGATAGAGACCATTACTTCAATCATCGAGAATTTGGAGATGAATTCATATAAGAGGATTAATATTTCCACCTATAAACTGTGTGATATCACTAATCACAGGGGGGATGTGATTACCAAATATGATCTTCATTAGGGAATGTTTTGGGAGGACACTTAGACTACATTCCATGACGTCTTTTTAACTGAGGCACTGAGTGATGAATTAGTTAGGGAGTTCATGGATCTATAGGTGGGTGTTATTTCCATCATGGATTATTCTGTTAGATTCACCAAGTTTCAATTCATTTCACTACTTTAATCTGGTGATGATCTATCATCAGTGAGATGCTCTGAAGACGGAATCAAGTATTCTATCCACTCACTGGTGAACAAGTTTTTCATATCTACCTTTTATGAGATCTTGAATCAGGATATTATCATTGAGTGAAACATGAAGGAAAATGATTTTATTTTTTATAGATGTATAGTGTCAATTCAGGGTAGTAGTTCTTATGGGATTTAGAAGGTTTTCGATGAGTATTCTAATCAGAGTATTAGTTTCTAGAGTATCTGAACTAGTAATATTTTTTATTCCATTAGTATTAACGAAAAAGGAATGTGAAGCCTCAGTGTGATAGAGGCATCCTTTAGTATCATTCTTGTATCCATATGGGTTATCATCATATGAATTTATAGAACATTTCACATGTTCCTAGAGGAAGAGGGAATTAATCAACTCCAAAATCAGGAGCCGGATTAGTTACATTGTGTCAGGTAAGAAGTTTTATTAGCAAAAGACGAACAATCATAGGAGGTGTTCATCACTGAGTTAGATTATATTATAATTATTAGTGATATAAACTCAAACAAACTCAAAGATATCTATCTATATCCTAATTCCATGGATTAGTCTAGTTCCATGCATTATAGTCAACACTAAATGATTATAGTATAGGACCCACTACAGCGTATTTTAATATTCTAGTGCCTCTACTATTGTTTCTTCATTATTCTATATAGATTTCTCCCACTCCTTTATTTATTTTATCAACCATGGAAAGTCTCTAGATTGAAAGTAAGTACTTATATGGGGAGTTGAACATTTACATATTATTGGGTGTATAGTCTTCTGGTATACACCAATGAAAAACTATCCCCTTTATGTAGATAGTTTTCATTTTGTTTTAGGAACTCTTGATCTTTGAGATGAGGGGAATTAATTTCATTCTTGGGATGGACTGATTTGTTCCCTATCATACCTACGTAGAATGCTATTTCCATAGGTTATGATTTTAATAACTAGTGAGAGAAAGTTATCATAAAAATAGTGAGTGGAGTGTCCAAAGAAATAGAATTGGACTAGAGCTTCATGGGCTCAGAGGAGTGATAGAAAAAAATTTGTATTTTATATGATGACAGGACAATTCATCATGTTGGTTTTTCTCCCATGATTGATGATTTAAGGACGTATTTCCCTATTTTTTGTCTTACCTAATGAGAGAGAGGTACAGTTTATGAATAATCTCATTCCAAGAGAAGTTGTATTATATATTCCTCTATACAGGATGATGCCTACTAAGTAAAAAAGGTTAATAGTTATTTAGAGGATTTAAAATATATGTTTTTAGTCTAACCTAGAACTTCATATTGGGTTTCACTGATGATTTTTTCTAAGATGTTGGAAGAGACCCTTAGGTTATTCCTATATTACTAATGGTTGAACAAGAATATTGTTAAGAACCAGTGCCCATCTCTTTGAATATATATTCTCTTAAACCAACTTCTATGAGATAGGGTGTTCTAGAAGATCAAAATATGATCATGATATCATATTGTGTGAGTTAAGATTTTAGATATACAATATAAAACTATAGGAAGTTGGTTCGTTCTATATGAGTACCTATTTAGGACATTTGGTCATATGAATGTGCCTACTACTTTAATATCCATGATGAATATGGTTTCCCTCCCCGATCTAGATTCATTTTTGTTTTTTTATTTATAACATCATGTTGTACTATAATAGTCAATGTTACCATGATAAAAATCATGAAATCATTATAAATATTCTTAGAGAGAAACAAAAATTTGTAAAACCTCCTATGTTCAACTAATAGACAATCTAGGTTCACTTAATATGTCATATTATCTCAAAATCAAGAGTATTAGTGGACCTAGTGATGGTGAGTATTGTGGTTTCCTAGTAGCATCCCAAGAATTTTTTTTATATACTGATATTCTTAGGACTGGATGAATATTAAAATAATTTCATGTAAGAAATATCACTAATATATTCCACTATTATTGTCCATATAATGATATTTCTGAAGTTCTTATGATTTAAATCACAGGGGAAGTCATTTTAAGAGTAGAACAAAAGACAAACATTTACAATGTTTTTGGTTTTTTCATACCTATGTATATGCAATATTGTATTATGTGATGCATAGAGCTTCAGAAAAGGTGTAATATTTATGCAAGGGGATCAAGTAATTGTGTACATGTATCTCTCTTTGAGATCATAGAATCATAAATACCCAATGCAAAACCTCGAGCATGCATTAGTGGTTCAGGTCTTACTTTTCTAGAGGAATTAGCTAATGGGTGACTTCATTGGTGTCTATATAGACCACATAAGCCTCAAATATGTCACTAAAAAACATGAAATGAATCTCAAAAAGTGAAAATTTGTCAAATATCTTCATTATTTTGAATTTTATCTTTCCTATACACCTATAAAGGGAAATGTTGTAACTGATGCAATGATATGGATAACACAAGAACATGCCATTTAAGAGGATATTTATTAAAGTAAATTTATGGATCTTCTTTATAATATTAATATAGAGATTCAATATAGTCACACACATCCTTTTAATGTTGGATTAAAAATTACATCATCATGACAGGATAGTGCAAAAATAATGAAGTTCTTAGATACAGAAGGTTTTTTCCTATAGAAGAGTATTTTTGGTGGGGACCCACCTATATATTGGTCTATCGATAGAGATGAAAACCATCATATATATGGATGTATTTAGGTTCCTATTTTCGTGATATAGCTACTAATGTGTGTTTCCCTTGATTATTAGTGGGATAGTCATATAGGTATATCCATGATGTATCATAATATGGGGTGCTGGTGTTGGTGGCTAGTGATGGAACCTAATATACCATGATTTATCAAAATATATTCCACATGTCATCATGTGAAGGTAAACTACTAGGGGACTATTGGTTTTTTATAACCAATACTTGTACCACGATTGAAATTGGAATTTGTTGAAATGGATTTTTTTGTTGGCTTACTGAGGTTTTACTGAGGTATTGATTTGGATTGGGTAGTTGTGGATTGACTGATGAATGTATCCCACATTCTTCCTTTCTGAATGAATTTATCAGTTGATGAGTTGGGGAGACTTTATTTTGGTGAGATTATATGGATACTTGAGGTCACTCACTCTCTCAATTAAAATAAGGATTATTATATAATATCATGTTTTTGGATGGGGTTAAATATGGAATTGGGTACATAGGTTCTTCTGAGTAAATATTTTATCCCTCAGACTAATGGATAGTTTAAACATACAATATATGTGTTAAAGGAAACTCATTGATCATTCGTCCTTAATTTTTGTGGTTCATGTGATAATATTATCTGTATCATCAATTTATCCTATAATAAAAACAGTCAGGTGATTAATCAAAAGGCTCCATGTGAGGAATTATAGGATAGTCTATGTCATTCACCCATGGTCTAGATAGAGGATGGAGATGTAGTTTCACAAGGTCTTCATCTCATGTAGGAGACATCTGATATGGTGACGTTGATAAAAAAGAACATGTCTACATCACAACCTATGAATAATTCATATTCTCATCATAATAATCAATAACCTCTATAGTTCATTTTCAGAGATCATGTTTTCTTATAGGTATCACCCATACATGGGTATATATAGATACCGAGGAAAGGGTAGTTACCTCCTCACATATTTAGGCTATTTGAGAACTTGGATAGTATGACAACCCCGATTTTATTACAATCTTAATCCTGATTTATTACATAAAACATCACTTCATAAAACATGGAAGACTGAGAGGTATGGTTTCTTTGGAGATTATGATCATTAAATAACAACATAAATCATAAAATACAACATCTTTATTGAAAACATCCTTTACATGACCACTACATTCCCTCGTTCTTAGCATTGCATGGGATAACCTGAAGAAATGCATAAGAAAAGGGTGAGATATAAAGCCCAGTAGGGGAATAATCATGGAATAACATGAGGAATACAATATATGTTATAAAATAGTTATATAAATATAGAACAAGAGAAAAATAAACATAAAGACATTATAAAGCATGACAATCGTAAGATGGAAATGTGGCAACATCACTTAACATTGAATTAGCATGAGCCTAGGGTCGTTAAACATGGAGTATGAGTAAATCATCATTGCACATGAATAAAAAGTAAAAGTTCATTTCACATGAATTAGCATGAGTCAACACCCATTTCACATTATGTGCCATGATACTATACTTTACTCAATACATTGGAGTGCTATAAGGGCACACCCTTCTTAAACATTTCATTGCATGCATCAGTGTGCCACATGGATCATATAACATGGATTCATAAAATATAATAATTTATTACATGATAAATTAATATAGAATTCATACATGAATCATTATAATCAATAAATAAATGTTCATAAATTTGAATACCCTTGATAGAGAAATGAGCATGGTACTCACAACACAATGACATTGGCTTGGAAAAATCTGTTTAGTTTTTGCAGCGTAACAGCGTGAAGTAAGAATTCATTAAAATGGTAGATGATAGAGAAAGTGGTGTCTCATCATATGTACATGATATGGACTGTAAGGGGGTCATATAGATACATTTTCTGACAATTTTAATTGAATTTGGATTCATAATACAAAATAATCTCTTGAATGTAAATGAGGAGAGGAAAATTCCTTTCGGAATTTCGGCATAGTAACAGGTGTACATGGGAGGCATTAAATGAGAGATAAAGAGGTGTCCTATAATTCAAAAATAAATAGGGCAGTATGGGGGAGGTTTGAAGCCATACCCCAATATTTATAATTGAAATTAAAAGGGCATAACAACATAAAGTAAATTGGACAAAAATGAGAAAGGAAGAAATCCTCTTACTTGGAAGTGAGCTTCCAAAGTCTTGATAGAGGCTTGAGAGAGGATTCATGGGAGCTTGGATCACCTTAGGATGATTATATGGAGAGTAGGGTAGAGGTTAGATGAACTCCAAAGTCTTTGAGTGAGAAGAAAATGGGATCTTGGGTGGGTTTATATAGGAAAGGTGAGGGAATTCGTTATTATTAAGGGTTGGGACACCTCAGATTAAATTAATTTAAACCACAAACAAGAAAATAGTTTTTTCCCATGGTATTTTTTCCAATGGGTAGTGGAAATAAATATTGTTTAGGGACAAATTTCTAACTTCTTAAAATAATGGGGTTGCTTATGTGGAGGAGAGTCACACTCCCAAGGAAAATAATTTAAAAATATAAGATGTTTAATAAACCTTGAAGGGTCCATTAATTTTTTGTAAAACAAGTAAAACAAACCCAAAATAAAATTATTTTAACGGTAAAACATATATTGGCCGAACATAAAGCTTATAGTATTTTATTACATCACTATTGGGTCATTATGATGTCATAAAACAAATTATATATTTAAACGGTATTTAAATTTTACCCAAAAAATTGACAATCCTATAAATTTATGAAAAATTCACCGTTGGATACTTTCGACGTCTTGATTCCAGATATAATATTTATTTTATATAAATAATTTTCTAAATATGTTAGTTTTCACTTTTAAAATAAAAAACAACATTTACCGAAAATTCACAACTTTGGAGAAAAATGGCTTTCGATCCTTAATAAAAATTACAATTACATTCATAAAATTATACAATCATTTATATTTAATATAAATTAATTTAATAATAATAATAATATTTTATTAATATATTATGAAAATACAAAAATCCATTAATTCAGCAAAATAGATTTCTTAGTCGAATATTAACTAAAAACCTTATTTGAGATTTAAAAACTATTTATAAGTTATAAAAAATAAAATGAAAATATATTCATTATTATATAAAAAACTAATGTGAATAACCATAGTGATAAGGTCTTGTTACATAACCCCTTATAACACCCACATAATACCGAAGAGTAAGGTGTGTGAGGGTGATAGACTCTTGGGGTGGCTCCGATAACATTGCTGGGGTGGTAATCTCTATCAGCTTCCACTTCTCTCGTAGGCGGTCCTACTCGAGGATAACCTGTTGAAGCTCGGCATGGGCTTGGTCAAGTGTGAAGACCAATGACACCACCTCTTTTCCATGTTCCGACAAATGGGCTTTGTGTGGGGCATGTCTATTGGATGAGGCCATCTCTTCCTTTGTCTGAGTTAATTGGATTCGTTAAAGCCCTATATTTTTACTAATCATGTGATCATTGTTCAATGGATATATAAGAAAAGGTCACAATTCATAACATAAAATGAAAGAATTTTACATTTTATATAAACATTTTACAAAAAGATACATTTAATTAGATAAAGAGGGATTCCCATTAACGAATTTTTGGGTCATTATAATCATCCCCCCTTAAGAAATTTCACTCTCGAAATTTCATTTTCCTACACGAAAACAAATGTGGGTAACTCTTCTTCATCACTTCCTTAGATTCCCATTTCGCTTCTCCAATCATGTGGTTTTTCAACAACACCATGATGAGATGAATTGTATTATTTAGTATAAATTTTTCTCTACGATCTACGATCTTCACTGGTTTCTCCTCATAAAAAATATCATCCTCTAACTGTACCACCTATGAAGATAGTACACGTGAAGGGTCCAGTATATACATCTTTAAGAGGGATACATGAAAGTCATCATGCACTTTGCCCATGATAGGTGGAAGTGCTAGTCGATAGGCCACAACCACGACACGATCATGAATCTTCAAGGGGTCGATGTACCTTGGACTTAACTTCCCTTTATTAACAAACCATATGACCCTTTTTCACGGAGATATACATAGAAATACTATGTCTAGAACTTTAAATTCATGATCTCATCGACGGTTATCTGCATAACTATTTTTTCGACTCTGGGCTACCTTGATATGTAGCTGAATGGTTTTCACCTTCTCCGCCATTTCTTCGACCATTTCTGGTCCAATCAGCTTACGATGACCGACCACATCCCAACACGCTGGTGTTCTACACCTTTTCCCATAAACGACTTCATATTGTGCCATTTGGATGCTCGAGTGGAAACTGTTATCATAAGAGAACTCAACCAGAAGAAGATGTTGATCCCATCCTCCTTGAAAGTATATTTACCACTCTCTTAACATGTCCTCAAGTTTCTGGATTGTCCACTCTTATTGGCCATCAGTTTTAGGAAGATAGGTCGTACTGATGTTTAGTTCAGTATTCAGAGAATGTTGAAGACTCTTCCAAAACATAGAGGTGAATCTTGGATCTCAATTAGACACAATATATAGTGGAACTCTATGCAACCATACAAATTCCATGATATATATCCATGCTATTTGATCAAATGAGAAATCCTTACGAATAGCAATGAAGTGTGATGTATTTGTAAGACGGTCCACAACAACTCAGATTGAATTGTTGCCTTTGGATGTCTTCAGAAGTCCAGTGAAAAAGTCCATGGTGATGTTCTCCCATTTCCATTCTGGTATGGCCAATGGTTGCATCATCCCCTTAGACTTCTTCCTCTCTGCCTTCACATGTTGACACACAAGGAACATTGATGTATATTCAGTGATCTATTTCTTCATATAATCCCACCAATAATTCTCTCATAGATCTCGATACATCTTTGTGTTTACTGGGTGAATAGAGAAATTTGAACTCTGTGCATCATCCAAAAGTTCATTCTTCAGCTCTGGACATGATGGAACACATAGTCATTTCTCAAATCTCACAATTCCTTCTTCATTAACATTAAAATCTGAGGATTTCCCTTTTCTGATAGCTTCCACTTTTTCTTGAATTCCCACATCATCCTTTTGAGCATCCTTTAACATTTACAAATGTGATGGTTGCGAAATAATTTGTGAAAGGATTGATTATTTTCCCTTTATGATTCCCATGTCCATCCTCATAAAATATAAGAAGATTAGATCATTTTTAATTATTATCAATGATTGAATTGGTGGGTCCTTTCTTCTTCGAGCATCTACCACCTTGTTCTCTTTCCCAGGGTGGTAATGGATTGAGCAGTCAAAGTTTTTGATCAGCAATAACCATCTTCGTTGGTGCATATTCAACTCATTCTATGTGAATATATACTTGAGGCTTTTTTTGTCCGTATATATTTCAAACTTCTCCCCAAAGAGATAATTCCACCAAATTTTCAAAGAAAAGATCACTGGAGCCAGCTCGAGTTCATGTGTTGGATAGTTCTGTTCATGAACATTCAATTACCTTGAAGCATAGGTAATGACTTTTTCATTTTGAATCAACACACATCCCAGACCCTTATTCGAAGCATCACTAAATACCACAAACATTTCTCCACTTGTGGGTAAAGTGTGAACGAGTGCAGTGATAAGCCTCCTTTTCAACTCCTTGATGCTTTCATCACATTTATCACTCCATGAAAACATTACTCCCTTCCTAGTTAGCTTGGTAATAGGTTTGGACAATCTTGAGAAATTTCTCACAAATCGTCGATAATACCCAGCTAACCTCGAGACGCTACGGATATCTGTTACCGATGTTGGCCTCGACCATCAGTCAATTGCATCTGTTTTGGAGGGATCCACATATATCATATTGATTGTGATGATATGGCCGAATGATGATACCTCCTTCAACCAGAACTCACATTTACTATACTTGGAATAGATCTTACCCTTCTGCAAGGTCTCTAGTACAGTTCCTAGATGCTCCTCATGATCCTCCTTGGTTTTGGAGTATATCCGAATAACATCTGTAAATACTACCTGAAATTTGGCGAGGTAATCTCTAAAGACTCTATTCATAAATTCCATGAATATTTATAGAGAATTACTGGGTCCAAATGGCATTACTATGAATTCATAGTGCCCGTATCAAGTATGAAAAGCAGTTTTGTGGATATATTCCTTCTTCATCCTTACTTGATAATATCCAGACCGCAAATCCACCTTGGAGAAGTATTGTTCTCTACACAGCAGATCCAATAAGTCTTCAATTCATGGGAGAGGATACTTGTTCCTTATAGTGATTCTATTGATCTCACGATAATCGATGCAAAGGCGCATTGACCCATCCTTCTTCTGGATGAAGAGGACTGGTGCACCCCATGGTGAGGCACATGGGCATATAAACCCTTTATCCAGAATCTCTAGTAGTTGTTTCTTCAGCTCATCAAAATCCACAATAGCCATTCTATACAGAGTTTTTGATATTGGCAATGCCCTCGGTATAAGTTCAATTGAGAATTCAACATCTCTTCTAGGAGGAAGACCAGACAATTCCTTGGGAAACACTTCGATGAATTCCCTCGCAATAGGCATGTCTTCAAGGATGTTTTCCTCCATATACTCAATCATTTGAGATAGATACGCATGCTCATAGGGTAGTAATATCCATTCTTGAGATGATGGAGGTAAATAAGATTCAACTTCCTCCTTGCACTTGAAATGAATCGGGGGTCGATTCTCTACATGGAGAGTGATTTCCCTCTCATGGCAATTTGTGATGGCTCTATATAATAAAATCCAATCCATGCGAAGAATTCCATCAAATTCCACTAGAGGGAGTGTGACAAGGTTCGTTGGGAAGTTCAATCCACATATTATGATATGGCAGGAGTTATATTCCTGGGATGCAATGATTACACCATTTTCCATACTCACCGACTTCTTCACATCCATGATTTGTGGTGGTGATGGTATTATTCTACTAAACATTCAAGATATAAAAGAATGTGTAGAACCTGAATCAAAAAGTATGTTCTCTATTATTGAATGAATAACTAGAGAACCTATTAAGGCTTCGTTTTCAGGGTTCACTTTGACAGTAGTGGTGGAAAAAGCTCTACCTTTCTTCCTTAGAGTTTGTTGGTTGCCTCCTAAAACCCTTGGCATAGGGAACTGATTTGAAAGATGCCCTAGTTCTTTGCAGCTGTAGTAATGAACCACGTGTTGAGGTTCGAACTAAGTGTTCCTCTCCTCTATCACAGCCACGGGTCTTTCTTGCTGATAGTTAACAGCCAGATTCCCTTCTCTTCCATAACTAAATCATTTTATCATACCCTTCAGGAAATTTCTTGGGTGCTTCTTTCCACACTTTTGGCAAGTGGGGGGCTGGATATTCTTAGCACCGTCAGATTTACCCATCAGACTGCCATCATTGAAGTCCACATTATGCTTCTTATCCCCATGATACCCCTGAGATTATACGATCTCCATTTCGACCTTGATAGTACGTCGGACAATTTCCTCATAGCTGTCGATGTCACGGATTGCTAGTGAATTCCGCATGCTAGGTTTCACCCCACCGAAGAAGCGGTAAACCTTGCATTCAGGGGTAACGACAAAGCCGGAAGCATATCGTGCAAGTCATGTAAGGTTTTCCCCATAAGCTCCAACAGAGTCATCGCCTTTTTTCTTTAGGGAAATGAAGTCCCATTCCATCTTAAGCCAGAGGGTGTGCAAAAAATATTTATCGAAAAACATTATCCGGAAATCCTTCCATTACAATTCCTCAATCTCCTCTTGTGGCTTCGTATTTTTTGCCAACGTCCACCATTGATCAGCTTCACCCTCCATGCGATAAGCGGCCAGGAGAACCTTCTCTCGTTCAGAACATTGAAGGATAGAGAATATCATTTCAATGGAGTTGATCCATTGTTCAATGATTAAGAGATCAGATGAGCCATTAAAATTATGAGGCATTTGTCTCATGAATTTCTCGATAGCGACTTGTTCTTTCTTAGGGGGTGTTGAATGTTCCTCTTGACCCATGTTTCTATTCAAATCTTGAGTTAGCTGAGAGAGAAGTGTGAAAAAGTTCCCGATTCTCACTCCCATTGGATTGGGCATCTCATTATTACATTCATCACAATGATCTTCAAATCGTTTGTCAGCCCAATTCCTCCTATTACCAGCCATTGGCTGGAATAAAAGGATATTTAGGGGTATCACATAAAGTTAAATCCAATGATATAAAATAAAGACTTATAAATTAATTTTATTTCCTTAACATATGAATCTATTGGCTTCAGTCTATGTTATCCATGATCTACTTTCTAACATATATTCTTAGAGAATTTTTTTCCTTAACAATGGTTCATACTAGGCCTGTGAATTTACCAAAGAATATCCCCTGAGAGTTTTGTAACCAAGAGTACATCAAGGCCCATTGTCATTCACCAGTTCGCATTCGAGTCTTGCTCAAAGCGGTGCTCTCGGGTTTTACCCCTAGGATACATCTGTGCCAGAGCCGCCTCTACCTACTCGTATCCAGATAGGGATGTATTTGATTGATAAACCACTTACTCAATACCCACCTAAACATAGGGATGTTTTTATTATACTTAGTCTTGTCTCTAAGGATTTACTATGATTTTCAAATCCTAATCACAAAAATAACTAAACCTATCCTCTCATACCAACTATGACAGCCCTGCTTTTATTACAATCATAAACCTAATTTATTACATAAAACATCACTTGATACTACACAGAAGACTAAAAGGTCTAGTGTCTTTGGGGATTAGGATCATTACATAAAAATATAAAACATGAAATACAACATCTTTATTGACAAATTCCTTTACATTACCACTACATTCTCTCATACATAGCATTACATAGGATAACCTGAGGACATGCATAAGAAAAGGGTGAGTTATAAAGCCCAGTAAGGGAATAATAATGGAATAACATTAGGAATACAATACATTTTAGAAAATAGGCATATCAATAGAGAACAAGAGAAACATAAACATAAATTCATGATAAATCGTGACAATCTTAACATTGAAATGTGGGAATAACACATAACATGGATTAGAAAGAGCCAAGGCTCATTGCACATGGAGCATGAGTAAATCCTCATTGCACATGAAGAAAGGATAAAACCTCATCACACTTGAAATAGAATGAGTCAACACCCATTACACATGATGTATCATGATACTATACTTTACCTAATGCATTGAAGCACTATAAGGGCGCACCCTTCTTAAACATTTAATTTCATGCATAAGTGGGTCACATGGATCATATAACGTGGATTTATAAAACATAATCATTTGTTCGAAGATAATATAAATGTGGAATTCAAACATGGATTATTATAATAAATAATTAAATATTGATAAATGTGAATAACCTTGATAGAAAAACGGGCGTGGTATTCACTACACAATGACATTGGCTTGGAAAAATTGGTGTAATTTCGGCAGCATAACTACGTGACGTAAGAATTCATAAAAATGGTTGATGAGAGATAATGGGGTGTCTCATAATATATAAATGTAATGGACAGTAATGGGGTCATATAGATGCTTTTACCAACAATTTTAATGTAATTTAGATTCATGATACAAAATAATTTCTTGAATGTAAATGAGGAGAGGGAAATTCCTTTCGGAATTTCGACATAGAAACGGGTGTACAAGGGAGGAATTTAATGAGAGAGAAAGCAGTATCCCATCATTCAAACAAAAATAGGGTAGTATGGGGGAGGTGTGAAACCATACCCCAACATTTACAATTGAAATTACTAGGGAATAACAAATTAATGAAAATTGGACAAAAATGAGAAAGGAAGAAAAATCCTTACATGGAAGTGTGCTTACAAAATCTTGATAGAGGCTTGAGAGAGGCTTCATGGGAGCTTGGGCACCTTGGGAGGATTCTAGGTAGAGTAGGGAAGAGGTTGGAAGAACTCCAAAGGCTTTGATTTTATGTAAAGTGGGATATTGGGTGGGTTTATATAGGAAAGATGAGGGAATTCTTTACTATTTAGGGTTGGGATACCTCACATTAAGCTAATTCAAACAACAAACCAGACCATGGTTTTTGCCCATGGTTATTTTCTAAAGGGGAGTAGAAAAAAATATTTTATAAGGCCCAATTTCTAGATTATTTAAATAAAGGGGTTGCTTATGTGGAGGTGAGTAACACTCCCATGGAAAACAATTTTAAAAGAAAAGATGTTTAATAAGCCATGAGGGGTCCATTAATGCTTTGTAAAATAAGTCAAACAAACCCAAAATCACATTATTTTAATGTTAAGACATATATTGTCCAAACATAAGGCTTATAGTATTTTAGTACATTACTATTGGGTCATTAGGATGTCATAAAACACATTATTTATTTAAACAGTATTTAATTTTTACCCAAACATTTAACTATCTTAGAAAATTATGAAAAATTCACCATTGGATAATTTTGACGTCCGGGTTTCATAAATAATATTTATTTTATAAAAATAATTTTATAAATATTTTAATTATTACTTTTAAAATAAAAGACCGACATTTATCGAAAATTTATGGTTTTGGACAAAAAGGGATTTCGAACCTTAATAAAAATTACAATTGCATTCATAAAATTATACGATCATTTATATTTATGAAAAATTAATTTAATAATAATAATAATAATATTTTAATAAAATATTATTAAATAAAAAATTACATTAATTCATCAAAATATATTTCTTAGTTGAATATTAACTAAAAAAACTGTTTGAGCTTTAAAAATTATTTAAAAGGTAACAAAAATAACATGAAAATATAATCATTATTAAATAAAAAGATAATGTACATAACCATAGTGATAAGGACTTATTACATAACCCCTTATAACACCCTCATAAGACCAAAGATTAATGTCTCTGATGGTGATAGACTCTTGGGGTGGCTCAGAAAACATTGCTAAGGTGGTAATCTCTATCAACTTCCAATTCTCTCATAGGCGGTCCCACTCGAGCTTAACCAGTTGATGCTCGGATTAGGCGTGGTTAAGAGAGATGCCCATTGGTGCAACCTCTTTTCCGAGTTCTGACAAATGGGCTTCGTATGAGGTACATCTACTGGAAGAGGGCATCGCTTCCTTTGTTTGAGTAAATTGGATTCGTTAAAGCCCTATATTAATATTAATCATGTGATCACTATTCAACGACTATATTAGAAACGGTCATAATTCTTAACATGAAACCAAATAATTTGACATTATATATAAAATTTTTACATAATGATACATTTAATTAGATCAAGAGGGATTTCCACTAATGAATGGTTGGGTCGTTAAAGATAGAGATTCTATGGTATCCTATTAGTTGTTATTGCCTCAATCGTATAGTTCCATGCACGACGTCCTCAACATTTCCTAGCATTGTGGTTACCACGCCAAAATGTTCCAATATTTTTATATCGATGATGTTGAATTAGATGTTGATGCTTCTTTTATGGAGTATCTCATACACATCATGGATGATAGCATGTAGGATATCTGAGGCTATTATATCCCCTTAGTATGGGTGCTATAGTAGAATGGCTATGTACATAATGATAATTTGTAGTGGGAGGTCAGTGTACATGATCAGTGGCCGAATATATTCTTAGATTGTGTTCTACCATGTTTGGAAGGAAAAATATGGGATTGGTTTTATTATGGAGGAAGAATATTAGAACCCTATTTCCTATGGGGAAAAAATTATTTTCTCTTCAGTTTGACTATTTGGTTTTGACATAATATGAATGCCTACTGAGGATACATATAAAAGTAATATTTATACGGTTATTTCGTTGGCCAAAACCCCAACTAGGGGGAGAAACTACTAAGGCACATGGATTTTAGAAATAGTGAAGCCCAATCCACATAGTTTTCCTTATCCATGTGGGAAATTATACTGATCATTAGAGTCCAAAAATTTTCACATAGCCATGAAATTCAAGTGGAAAACCCTTGGTGACATTGTTTTTTATTTTTAAAAGATCTAAATAGAATTTTTTGAACATATTTTCTTAAAATATTCCCATTAAACGTGTGATAGGGAAATTGATGTGTTTCATCATGCACAGTTGGCACATAGTTTGTCAACAATGTCACCGGACCATGATACCCATAATTTTTGGGTCAAATTACTATTTTGAAATTAAATTATTATTTTTATAATCTAACCTGTTATTTTATTCTTCTAATATGAAACAACTCTTATTATTTTCATTTTAGATATCCTCCCATGGTTACCACATAGCCTTGGGTTCAATTTCACTATCTGAGCACTGAATTGAGATGTGATCATCTGATTAGATTTCTCTTGGCAGGTTCTTCAGTCCATAGGCATATTTCGTCATTATTTTTCTTATTGATGATTCTATTTTTATATAGGCACATATGACATATTTTCATGGAATTCATCCATTCATTCATTCATTTATGATCCAATAAAATCTAATGGCGAATAATGTACAAGGTATTTACTATAGGAATATGGAAGGTGGTCTAAGACTCATCCCCTAATGTATCACTATCTATAAATAGTTTATATTGTGAACATTCTAGATTCAAAGGGAATTTACCCTTTAAATTAAACTTCCTTGGTTTAATTTTTTTATATTAAATTTTTTGGACCCAACGATATCACATGACAACCGTTATAGGTTGATACCTCAATAGGGACCCCCCCCCCAAATTAATGTAAGATCTTAATTTCTATATTAATGGCCTTTTAAATGATTAAATTGCAAACCATTCATGAGGCATCCAATTTTATTTAATGAGGTATGTGTTCCTTCATAATTAAATTAATATTGAACTGTTTAATGGAATTTATATTTATAGATATTACTTGCCCTTATTGAATTATATGAAATGAAAATAATACTGGTTGAATTTCCATAGTTTTACTTTTCCTTCTTAATGAATGGTATTCAAATAAACCTAATAAATGATCATGTAATTTAAATTATATTGGTTGTGATCCCTTTATACAATGTGTAGTGATTAATGAAATGTAATTTAATGATACAATTAAACTATTGAATGGAATGAGTATTACCTGGACTAATGACTTGAATTATATTATATTTATAAAATTCCTAAATGATTAGACCATTTTCATCTTTATATGAATAGTCAAACTTGATCCAACCTAGGATTCCTAGGGTAATTCCTTGAGCACCTATAGAATTCCATTATGATTCAATAAATAGATTGTATTTGGATATACCCACCATAGAATATGTTCTATGTATTATTACATGAATGAGTATGTGTAATAACATCTAATCACTTTGAAGATTATATATCTAATATAATTTCTCAGATACATAACATAGATTCTGCAAAATGTCTTAGATATGAGACACCATGGATTCACCCCACTGTGCCCAGTCATGTTTAGCGCAAGATTTCTTTGGAAGAGATATACATGCTCATTTAGAATCATTTATAGTGGAATTTATTGTGAATTACCCATTAGATTACACTCTAACCCCTTATATCAAGACGTCATGTGATACTATTATGAGTTAGATAAACCACTACGGTCAGGGAGGCCTTAGTTACACTGTGGATCCTCTGTTATTATTACATCATGTGACAGTACTGATGATTCCTATTATACATTATAGCTTTATTTTAAATTGAATCATAATTTATTAAATGAGAATTTGTTCAGACACCAGATGAGGCTGAATCCAATATGAGTTATTTATTTAGCATTTACTTCTTTTATATACCTCTATTCTGTATAGTTTATATTTATAAACTGGATGTTTATACATTTCATTGGTGGTGGCCTACTGATATTCATCTCACAAATAATCTGGGTCATCATTGGTAGCTAGGTATATTATATGATAATAGGTTTGGATAAAGGGATAAATCCCTCTTTGGACACCTTACTTGGATGATTTAGGATGGGATCATGGTAGTAGATAACCAATCTAGATCTCGGAATTCATTGATAGTTTTTACTTTTTATTTATTATTTTCAATATCAATTTTTCATTTCATTACAACTTCCATGTATTCCAAAATTTATTCTGTAGATACATGCCATCATAAATTTTTATATGATTTAGTTTTAGAATTTTTGAGTCGTCTATTTATTCCATAGATGGTCATTCTTATTTCCACTTCCATAATTATTCCCTATTTACTATTTCCTCTATTTAGTATTTTATTATCACTATAGTTCTCAACTATGATATTGGGGAATAATATCTCAATAGACACACCCTAGGCCCTCACTGCTAGTCTATATCCTCTAGCATAAAGGGAAATAGGATTAAGTCCATGCGGCCCATCAGGACCAGTTACTCATGAGTTAATTAGCTCTCATATGTCACAACCCCATTATTATATTTATTTTCCCCATGTTATGAGGAATTCTTTTATTAGGGTATGCCGAGAAGGGTATAATGTGAGAAGGACATTAAGTGAGATGATGAAATATGTATGTATATAATATGTTTATTTATCTATTCATCAAATATGCTAAACAATTATCATTATAGAATGTAATGTAATGTTATATATTGAATAATTATATAAAAGTAAGTAATATTTATACTGTAATTGGTTGGGTTACCACAAAAATATAATGATCATTTTCCAACCTAAAACCAATGGAAACTCACGTATCTCTATAAAGAGACTATATATTTTCTTTTCTAAGTACCTATTTTGTTCTGACCCCCATATTCTCCATGATTACCAAATACCATGAATTTTCCTTTACATACATGCATTGATATATTTTTTATGACCCAAACTAGAGAGAACACTTTATAAGGTAGATTTGGGACTACTATATGGCCTCATTCATATCCCACATTTACTAATGGTTAGAAACTAATGTAAATGGATTACATAATTATCACTGAATAATTTAACCAAAAAAATAATTAGTTGCAATTTGATATATAATTCAAGTATTTTAAATTATAATAAAAAAAAATTTATAAAAATATTGAAATCCAAAATGAGTTGAAATTAAAATAAAATTAAATCATGTCCCAACAAGATTTAAAAACATATCCTAAGATCTGAGATATCATGGAGATATAGACAGGTTTCAATTACAGTTTCAATGTATTTTTTGTAAACTATGATTTTTCCAATAGATTTATGGGCCTTATGTTGTTATAGGGGTTTGGGACATGAAATAAGGTAAAAATGTTCCAACATGTGAATGTATAAAGGTTGGGACATTGCTGGTTCAGGGTTAGGTAAACCATGCACGGTGGGAGGCCAAAATGAAAATTTGTGAACACTGGTATATCACATGGTTGGAACATGGAATCCAAACAATGTGTGGGATTTCTAAGTAACTATGTGACCCTAGACCACAAGATTTTTTATATTGTATTGTTTGTGAGTGGTTTGGCAACCCATGCAGGAAAACCATGCACGCATTTAAAATCAAGAAAATTTACAGTTTTCCCATTAAGGATTTTTAATGACTCAACCAATTTTATCCTCAATTTACTCGCTTTAAACCCTAGTGACAAACAAGAACCCTAAAAAAATCTCAAGGATTTATCTCACTCTTTTATAGTTTATTTCGAGTGTCTTTGGTTGAAAATTGAAGATCTGGGTAAGTCTAATACTCTCATTTCTTCTATTTTTTGGATTACATATTATATATTGGTTGACCATATTATGAAGACATAGAAACTTATTTTTCTACAGGAATATATTTTATGGTATCAGAGGCTATTTGGTTTGAGATCCTAGTATTTGATTAAGAGTTTTTTCTTTAATAGATTCAAGGTAGGTGGTCTAAAAGTTATATCCTGCAGTTTTTATATGGATTTGTGCATAATATGGTGGGTTCTTGTTTTCCCCATATAGAATTCTTGGTGATGTTAGTGATATTTGATATAATTGGAGTCAAAATGTATAATTTAACCCCTTATGATCCACATGGGATGCATTGAGGATTCCATGGCCAATTTTGGGCCTCCCACGAGGTGCTCCGACTTTCCTGAACATAATTAACAGAAATGATAAGTGTGAAATTGAATTGTAATTAAGTAGATCACATTATGAACATCTAAATTGGATAATATGATAATTAATAATGAAATATGTATATTTATTCCAATATGTTTATGTAGATAAGGGATTGTTTGGATTGTCATGTAAAATGGTTTTAATGGGATTAAGGGGATATACTGAAGGAATTATGAATTGTGCACAAAAAGAATAAATGTATTAATGAATGGGAGATAATTAATGTGTTATGAGAATTAAAATATGTCATGTTTGAATATATTTATTTGGTTAATTTAAGGGAACTAATGAATATTCTTAGTGATATATGCATAATAAATGGGAATTAAGATAAATGGATATGCGATATAAATGGTAAATATGGTAATGGATTGGGGCATAATGTTAATTATCATATTCATTGTTATGGACTGTGATATTTCTATTGGTATTTTATATGGTTGGTTGTTGTGTTATATGTGTGTGGTTAATGGATAAATAATAATGTACACAGGGATTGGTTGTGGTATCAAGGATCGAGGATCCTCACATAGGGTGGGTTGGACTGAGGCTCTAACACAAAAAAGGAATGCATAGGTTAGAGAGTCTGACTAATGATCTATGCCACAAATGGTTTCATTTTATGACAAGTACCTAGATTTAGCTTCCAATGTATGTGAGATTTATTTATTGTGAAATTTATATACCTAGTTATAAAGGGACATGACTTGATCCCTTAGGCATAGAGAAGTAAATTCTTAACCCACAAAAAATCTTGATAATGCATTATTTAATGAAGAAGATGAAAATGATTTGAATTGTTACTAAGGTTATAAATGATTAATGTAAAACTGGTTGAATAATTTAAACTGAACTATTCTCTATTTACTTGTATTTTATTTATACTTTCATGCACTATCCATTATAATTAGATAATCTTTAGACACTTTTGGTGGTATCCAACTGAGTTTCACTCACAACATACTCATGCCGGCATTGGGTACCTGAGTATACATCATGCATGCTGGTCATAATAAGTAGAAAGGCCTCGTGCATAGGTGTTTTTATAGCTTGTGATGTACAAGGATGAGGTTTTGGACATGGGGTTAGGAATTACTAGGGGATTATGTTGGTTTTCATTATTTTGGGTTTTGATCACATAGGAGTGTCTAGCAATAAAGGATATATTTTATGGTAGGATATGGTTTGTATGATGATTTGGTAGATGTTGGTTATGTGTGGTTGTTAGTTATTACATGTTGATTTATACAATTTATTTTATTTATCTATTGTTGATTACTATAGTATATAGGGTATAGTCTCCCCACATTACTTATTATACCCTATCAAGAAGTCAGAAACCTCTGGTGTATGAGGAGGCATTCTAGAGGTCATGTAACGACTTATATTAGGAATCGTCTAGTGGCTTCTCGATCAAGGACATTACAAATTGTTATCAATTTAGGTTCTTTCCTGTGGTCTTATTATTTTAAATGGTATAAATGATAATATGATGAGTCAGGACCTAGAAATGAGATCATGCATGGGAGTTTCTAACCCATGATTGAGGGAAAACTCAGTTCAACCAAGATGTGAAATTATTGGTCATATTATACATTGTTGTATTTGATGATGTTTCTATGTTAGGTGATCCACACATTTTCTAATGTGCATTTTTATGGTATTTCTCTCATGGAAGGAAAGGAAAGAGGATTTATATTAATTCATCATCTTAGGAATCATTGTTTTTAAGTGTAATAAATCATAGTAGGCACCCTCAAAGGATAAGTGTGTGGGATATAAAGGGTAGAATGCATTTAACTTCATTAAATTTATGAAAATTGTTTCTAATAAAATGATGGAAAATGGAAAAAAATGTAATTTACTTTTTGAATTATGGTTAAAGAATTTTTTCAAACGAAGGATTTTAAATGAGTGAAGTTGTTAATTTTAATGAATTTTTACATTGGTAATGTGCCTATGATGAAGGGTGTTCATTGTAAGTGTGGAATTGTTATTTAATTAGTTTCCAATGTATAAGTTTTAACCATTCAATTAGTTTTCCTATGTTATCCATATCACCAAATAGAGGTGGTTTATGTTAGTGTTTGGAATGTGATGATGACATTTAGGATAGATTATGAGAATGGGTTGTTTTATTTCTAGTATGAATCCCTATTTTATAAAAACTATGATGGATTTATGTTATGTATTCAAAATATTATGTTTGGAATTATAGAGAAATGACACCATGATGGTGTGTTATAGATGAGTAGAAAGAGGATGTCGCCAAGAATTGCCTTCCAGGAGTGGAGAAAGAAAACTTTGAGATTCAAGATTACAGTGTAGAAGAGATGTTTTGAGGGAATTTTTCTCATTGGAGGAAGATAATGGAATGGGACCCAGGGTGGACTGCACCGAGTATGTATGAGGTGACCAGATAATTTCAATTATAGAACCCTCCAATGTTTTCTGGAGAGGGAAGCTGCATAATTCTATATAGAATTTATTCAAACGATTTTGGATCACATGTAAACTCATATAGATAAGAGTTTCAAGTTGCAAACTTATATTCTATGAGGTCAAGTGAAACAATTGTGGGGTGTTCTGGTTAAGACCTAGAATGGTGATAGTATGGTTTTAAGGATTTTTAGGATAAGTTTCTAAAATGCTTATATCTTGAAACCCTAAGGTATGAAAAGGTTATGAATATTATGAATATTATGAGGTTTACCTAGTGATCTATGATGGTCATGGAATATAAAATCCATTTCATAGACCTATGAACTTTTGTTCCAGCTATGGTGTGGGATGAGGTAGGCATTGAGAGATGTTTTAAAGATGGGATCAGGTACCAGATCATGGCGCAAGTGAATATAGTTTTGTTGAAGCTATCCAATAAAGTGGTGGACTAAGCATTTATATCTGAAGAAAACCTCAATAAGGATTCTAGGGGAATACATGTAATTCCTATTGGGTTTATTAGTTGTGAGACGTACTATTGTAGAAAGTTATGCTTTGAGAATTTTTACCAGCGTGGTGGTGGATAGGGCTTCCAGAAAAAGGATCCAATCTCTAAGGTTAGTCACTGAGTTTTCTGCCATCGGTGCGTCATGCTGGGAAACATGTGTAGTTAGTTTTCCTAACCACTAGTTTAGTTCCATTCGTTTGGTATATTAGGCCATGTTAAGAGATTCTATATAAACCAATTTTAGTTAGGAAATGATAGAAGATCAAGACTAGTGCATAGTACAGGTAGGGGTCGGCTACCATATACTAGAAAAGTACATTGAGCTCAATCGACCATTCTGGCACTAGAAGTGGATGGTATACTCCTATTCGAGATCATCCAAATCTGCAGTGCAATACAACCCTTGGATCATAGGCCGAGGTCTTGGTTAATGGGACAAATCTGCTAAATGTAGTCCAGTCCAAACTAGGAGGCGGCTTTAAAACTATGCTATTTATTACACATTATAGCTATATTTATTAAATAGATTTTCCATTAATACTACCCGTAATAACAAGTGGTATAGTGTCTTCGAATATTAAGAACATTACATAACAACATAAAACATGAAATACAAAATAATTATTGAAAACCTCTTTTACATGACCACAAAATTCCTTCAAACATAACACTACATGAGATAACCTGAGGATGTACATAAGAAAAGGGTGTGGAATAAATCTTAGTATGTTGATAATCCTGCAAAAAATATGGATAATAATACATGTTAGACAGGTCATATCAATGATGCATGAAGTAACGTGAATATAAATGCATGCTATAGAATTATAATCATTACATGGAAATATGGAAACAACATAAAAAACTGCATCATAATAAAAAATTATTCAGGTAAACCCATATCCTATCATGGTGGAAGTTTCCCAAAAAGGAATGTAGTAAAACCCTATCCCAACATGATGTATCATGATACTAAACATTTCCCAATGCATTAGATCACTATCAAGGTGCGCCCTTCATAATCATTTCAATATCATGCATATGTGTGCCCCATAGATCATATAACAAGGTTTCATTCAACATCATATGATCTTGGAATGTGTAACAAATACATATAAGTCCAAAATCAACATGAATATGTGTATAAAGTTTAATAGACTAGATAGAGTAATGGGTACGGTATCCAATATATGATGATTTTGGCTTCGAAAATCATAGTACAATGTCGGCAGCATAACAACGTCATATGGAAATTCATAAAATGGGTTGATGAGAGAGAAAGTGGTATCTCATCATTTTTAACTGAAATGGAATATAAGGGGTTCATGGAAACTAATATCCAATTATGTTAAATGGAATTTCAGATGCATAATATAAAATAATTTCTTGAAAGGGATTGGGGAGAGATAAATCCCTTATAGAATTCCGACATGTTAACAGCTGTATATAAATGGCCATGAATGTCATAATTAGAGTGGAAGAAATATATCATTATTTATAATTCAAGTCAACAGTAAGGTTAGTTTGTATGAAGATATACCAACATATGAAAATTGAAATTAAATAGAATATCATAACAGGAGTGCATGATAAAAGAGGAAAGTGAAAGATCCCTTACAAGGAAGTGTGACTCAATGGATTGGGAGGGGATTCATGGGAGATTTAGGGGGGATTATGAGGACTTTAGGGAGTATGGGGAAGAGGTTGGTTGATCTTCAAATACTTTTAGTGAAGATAAATGGAAGCTTGTATGGGTTTATATAAGAAAGGTGGGATATTACTTTATTATTTTAGGTTTGGAAACCGTATAATAAGATATTCAAAACTACAAATCATCCCATAGGTTTTTACCATGGGTTCTACCAAAGGGGAATGATATTAATTATTTTATAAGTTTAAAGGATGAGGATATTATACCCTTGATTATTTTGTGGTGAGTCATACTTTCAAGTAAATGATTTTAAAATATTAAAATACAGTATATGTTTTTTAGGATTCACTATATCCTTATAATGTATATCAAATAAACTAAAAATTAAAATATTTTAAAGGGAAAACATATATTTGGACGAATATACCTTTATAATATTTATTACATCATTACTGGTCCATTATTATTTCATAAAACAAACCATATATTTATATGGTATTTAATTGGTTCCCAAAAATTTTACTCTCAGAAAATTAGAAAAAAATCACCATTAGATAATTTATATGTCCTCATTTTAAAAATAATATTTATTTTATCAAAATAATTTTTTATATATTTGATTTTAACTTTTAAAATAAAAACAGGCATTTATTAAAAATTGATGGGTTTTGAGAAAAATAGTTTTCAAACATTAATAAAAATTACATTTTTTACTTCATAAAAATTATATGATCATTTATATATTATAAAAACAAATTAATAATAATATTTTATTATAATTTTATTTATTTAAAAATTCATTAATTCATTAAAAATATATTTCTTAATTGAATTTTCATATTAACAAAAAATACTATTTTTGCTTGAAAAATAATTTAAAATGTAAAAATAGTATAATTAATATATATTGATTATTCTATACAAAAATGATATACATAGTAAAAATTAGAGTGTCTTGTTACATATCCTTTTATTACACTATTATAATTCCTAAGTGTAAGGTGTGTGATGGTGGGGAATTCATGCGGCCGTTCAATGAACATGGTTTGGGTCATGATCTCGATGAGCTTGAAATTCTTCTGTAAATGGTTTCAATTATGCTTAAGTTATTGTATCTCAGTTTGGTCATGGTCTAGGGAAAATACCTGAAATGCTATCTCCCTCAGAAGCTCTATTAAATGGGCTTCAAAGGGAACAATCCTATTAGTTTGGGCCATCACTTCCTTTTTATGTTCCAAAATGATTTGGTAAATCCTATATTTATAATAGTCATGTAACAACTATTAAATGGCTACACTATCAAAAAATGATACTTAACGGTCATTTAAATCCAACTGGATATAATATAAAAATAATTCTAAGTGTCTTATATATCTATAAAATATTTTACTAAATAAAAAATACAATTTTATTCATAACACTTTTGGTCCTTACAACCATCCCCCTTAAAAAAGTTTCTCCCTAGAAATACTCTTTAGAACACTAAAATGGATGGAGCTAACTCTTCTTCATACCCTCATATGGTTCGCACATTGCATCTTCAAACTTGTGGTTTCTCAATAATAATTTTTCTAGGGGAATTTTTTTAGTTAATAGAACTTTTTCTCTACAATATAAGGTCTTCATTGGATACTCCCCCTAGGAAGGTCCATTATAAAATAGTACTACCTCTAGATTGAGTACATTTGATGTGTCCAGTAAGTACTTTTTTAAGAGGGATACATGTAATACATTGTTTACTTGATACAGGTTTGGTGGGAGTTCTAGTCGATAGTCCACTACTCTGATGCGATAAAAGATCTAAAAATGGATGATATACCTCGGACTATGCTTTCCCTTATTTACAAATCTCATCACTCACTTCCATGGAGATATATTGAGGAATACCATATCTACAACATCAAACTCTAGGTCAGGTCGATGATTTTTAGCATAGCTATTTTTTTGACTCTGAGTTGGTTTGATGTGTTGTTGGATGTCCATAGCCTTCTGAATCATTTCTTCAACCATTTCTAGACATAGAAGTATTTATTCCCCAAAATCATCCTAGTATTCAATTTTCTTATAATAGTCCATAAATTGAATCGTAAAGGTAGATTTGGATTCTTGAATATAAACTATTGTTGTAAGAGAACTCTCCCATTAGAAGATGTTGGTCCCTTATGACTTTGATGTCCATTGAGGAATATCTCAACATTTCCTAAAGTGTTTTGATAGTCTGCATAGATTGACCACCATTTTGAGGGTGATAAGGTATACTAAAATTCATCTCAGTGTTTTGAGAAATCTAGAGACTTTTACAAAACATAGAGGTGAATCTTAGATCTAGATCAGACACGATCGATAGTGGTACTACATGGAGCCTTACCACTTATATGATATATATGTGTTACAGTTGATCCAGTGAGGAATCCTCTCGAATATCAATGAAGTATACAAACCTTGTAAGATGATCCACAATAACATAGATATATTTGTTTCATTTTTATGTTTGTGTATGTCTAGTGATAATGTCAATGGTGATGTTTTCCCATTTACACATTGGTATGGGTTATGGTTGCAACATACACATATACTTCTTCCTCCACCCTTCACTTGCTAACATACCAGGCACTTTGATGTATATTCAATGATATATTTCTTTGTGATATCCCACCAATAGTGATCCTATATATATCAATACATCTTTGTGTTTACTGGGTGAATGGTGAAAGTCAATCTATGGGCATCATCTAAAAGTTTGTTCCTTAACACTAGATTTTAAGGAACACATAGACTTGAGAATCATTTAACATTTCCAAAAGATACGGTTGAGAAATAATCTTTGAATGGATTGATGGCGTTCCCTTTTTTATGATTCTCATGTCCATCTTCATAAAATATAAAAATATTGGATCCTTTTCAATTCTAATCAATGATAGAATTTCTGGGTCATTTCAACATATAGCCTCTTCCACCTTGTTCACTTTCCCTGGATGGTAGTTTATTGAGAAGTCACAATCCTGGATTTTCTCTAACCATCATAGTTGGAGCATATTCATCTCTTTATATGTGAATTTTTATTTGAGATTTTTGTGATCCATATATATTTCACACCTCTCTACAATGAGATAATGCCTCCATATTTTAAATGTAAGGATCAAAGCTGCCCACTCTAGATAATGCATGGGATATCTTTGCTCATGAATTTTAAACTAATTTGAGATGTGGGAAATGTATTTGTCATTTTTCATCAACACACATCCCAATACCTTCTTTGAAGCATCGTCGAAGATTATGAAATGCTCCCCACTTATAGTGAGAGTGAGAACATGGGCAATGATAAGCCACTTTTTCAACTCCTTGAAGCTTTATTGACATTAATTGTTCCAATAATACATGACTCACTTTTGAGTAATCATGTTGAGAGGGTTTGAAAATTCTAAGAAATTCATCACTAATCGGTGATAATATCTAGTTATCTAAAGGAATATATGGATATATGTCACAGTTGTTCGCCTTGGACATCCATCAATAGACTTTGTATTGGATGGATCCACTAGATTTACCACTTCTCATGATAATATTCCAAAAGTAGGATACTTTATTTTCCTTTCCTAGATCTTCTCCTTTCACATAGTGTTTATATTAGTTGTTAAATTCTTCTCATGCTCCTCCTTCGTGTTGGATTATATTAGAATATCATCTAAAAAGACTACCACAAATTTTTCAAGGATGTCTCTAAAGAGTATATTCATCAATTCCTTGAAGATTACTAGAAATTTAGTGAGTTTTAATGGAATCATTATGAACTCATAGCATCCATACATAACTCGAAAATGGAGCTACTACCACAGATCTATATCCATGGTTCTGTGGCCTATATCCACGGTTTTAAAATTGTGTCTATAGGCCTATTTTCCATGGCCTATAGCCATAGTTTTCAGAACTGTGGAAATAACCCATGGATATTTCCACAATTTGGTGGCCTATGTCCACGGTTTGTAAAACAGTGGTTATAAGCCAATTTTTTCAAATCCCTATAGCAACGGTTCTCCAAAACCATTGCTATTGGGGTCCTAGGATTCTGTAGGAACAAAAATTCCCGCTTGAAATTTGGTGGGAAGCCCTACCACCATGAGGCAATTCCCATGCCATTTATTAATAGATATAAATCATAATATATACATGTACATCCTAATTGTGGCGCGGTGTAGTGGTGAGTGTGTTGGATTGCAAAGTGGAGGTGTAAGGATCGGAACCTGTCGGTTAAATTTTATATTTAGGCTGTTGCCATAGTTTTTTGAAACTATTTCAACTGTTAAATCCATGGTAATAGCCATATATTGCCTTATTATAAAACATGGCTCTAGGCCAACTGCTACAATGGCCAATTTGGAGGCCTATTGCCAAGATTTTTAAAACTATGGAAATAAGTAGCTATTGACATGGTTAAAACTATGGCAAAAGGTCGGGACCTATTTCCACGACGATATCAGCTATAGTTCGCCAAAACCGTGGCCAAATCCTATGGCCACGGTTTTGGGTCCTATTGCCACATTTTTCAACCTTATGAATATCCTCTTTTTCTAGTTTCAATACCTTGTATGAAAAGTCATGTTTGGGGTTTCCTCCTTCTTTACCCTTACTTGGTAATATCTCGACCATAGATCCTCCTTGGAGAAGTATTGTGTTCCACATAGATGATTGAAGAAGTCATCAATTCGTTGAAGAGGATACTTATTATTTATAATGAATTTTTCGAGCTCATGATAATCAAAGAAAAGGCTCATTGATCCATCTTTCTTCATAATGAAGAGGACTGGTGCACCCCATTTTGAATCACTTGAGCGTATAAACCATTATACAAATTCTCCTATAGTTATTGTTTTTTCTGTTCCTCAAGTTTCACAACAGCCATCCTATATGATGTTTTGAATATTGGAAACACCCATGGTATAATATAAATCTTTAATTTGACATCTCTAATAGGAGGAAGACCAGGAAATTTCTCTGGAAACACATTAGTGAATTACCTCACAATAGGCTTGATTTTTGGGACGGTTCCTTCTTTATACTCAATAATCTATTCAATATACGCATTCTCATAGAGAAATAATATTTTTCATGGGATAATGTTGCTGAGGAAGATTCATCCTCCTCCTTGCACTTAGATTGAATTGGAGGTCGATTAATCATATGGAGATTGAGTTACCTCTCATAATAATTTATATTGGCTCTATATAGGGAAGTCCAATACATGTACAAAATTTAATCAAATTCCACCAAGGGAAGAATAAAAAGGTTCACTAGAAATATCAATCCACAAATGGTGACATGGGAGGAGTTATATTCATAGGATTCAAGAATGTCTCCATTTTTCATCTTCCCCAATATGTCTACTTAATTTTTTTCTGGTCATGTTTGTATTGTTTTACAACTCTTTGGGGATATAAAATAGTTTGTAGAACAAGAATAAAAATTTTTGTTTGATATTATTGAATGAATAACTATAATACATTTAAACACTCCATTTTCAAGATTCACATCAATAGTGATGGAAACAAATTGTCCCTAACTTCCTTGAAGGTTGGTGGTTGCCATTGAAACCCCATTTTTTAATATACTAGTTTGAAAAGTGACCTTGTTTATTACAATTTTGCAATGAAAAATGTAATGGGGATTGAACAGAGGATACCTTTCTTTTTTCACATTGGTGGGTTCCTACTTTCATCAACCATTGACTAGGTTCCCTTCTCTTCTTCGGCTAATGAATTTCCTCATTCCCCTTAGGAAATTTCTAGGGTTCCTCTTTATATACCATTGACATGTGGGGTGAGGGAATTTCATAGCACCATTATATTTATTCATAAGACCTCCAAAACTAAATTCCACTTTACATTTCTTATCCCCATGATACCCATGAGATTCACCAATCTCCATATCGACTTTGAGGGAACATTAGAAAATTTCATCATAGCTATAAATATAATGGATTGCTAAGTATTATCATAGGCTAGGATTTAGCCCACCATAGAATAGGTCAAAATTGAATTCTGGGTAATGACAAAACAAGAGGCGTATCTTGACAGTATTGTAAAGTTTTATTCATGAACCCCAATAGATTTTTCATACTTTTTCATGTGTTCAAGGAATTATCTCTCCATATTAAGAGGGAGAGTACATGAAAAATATTTATCTAAAAACATTTTTCAGAATTACTTCAAATACATTGAGTTTATCTTCTTTTTAGGCTTCATATTATTGATCGATGTCCATCAATTATTTGCTTCACCATATATATGAAAAACATCTATAAGAACCTTATGTTTTTTTGGATCATTTAAGGATATAGAGTGTCCATTCGATGAAATTGATCCATTGATCCACAACTACTGGATGAGATGATCCATTGAACATAGGAGGATTTTTTCATATTATGATTTTGAATATGGGTTTATCTCACCTAGAGGGTTCAGGTGATACTCTTGATCTAGATTTCAATTCAGAAATTGAGTTAACTAAGAGAGTATCTTAAAAAATATTTTGATTCCCACTCCCCTCAGGATAAGAATATTATGGGGGAAATACTCATAATGCACTTCAAATCAGTTGTTAACATGATTCCTCCTATTACCGACCATTGGCTAGAACAAAAGGAAAATTGTGGATGAATATCATTAAAAGTTAAAAACATAAAGAGAATCTAATTATATTGAAGGTATAACTTATAAATTACATATCTGCCTTTAACTTATGAGTTTCTAGGCTTCAGCCTATGTTATCCTGGATCTACTTCCTAAATAATATTATAATTGTCATTGCTTTGTTCTATTAATAATTTTTTGTATTGAGATTATTAATATACCAAAGAACATCCCCTAGGATTCTCAAACAAGGAGTGAATGAAGACCAGTTGTCATGCAGCAGTTCTCATTTGAGATTATCTCAATGAGGGGATTTTGGGTTTTACCCTAAGATACATATATGCTAGAGCAACATCTACCTGTTGGTATCCAAAAATGGATGATGTTTCTTGACAAACCACTTACTCTATAGTCACCCAAAATCTAGAGATGTTTTTATACATTGTTTTATCCCTAAGGGGGTTCACTAGGGTTTTCTATTCCTATTCCCAAAAATTACTAAACCTATCCACTAATACCAACTTTAACAACCCTGCTATTTATTACACATTTTACCATAATTTATTATATAGATTTTCACTTAATTAAAATGAAAATAATGCGATTTATAGTGTCTTGGGAAATATCGAACATTACATAACAACATAAAACATGAAATAAAACATATTAATTGAAAACATCAATTATAAGACCACAACATTCCTTCGTACACAAAACTACATGGGATAACATGAGGATGTACATAAAAAAGAGTGAGCTAAAAATCCAATTAAGGGAATAAAAATGTCATAACATGAGGATAATAATACATTTTAGAAAAGGAATATAAATGAGGCATGAAGGAACATGAATATAAAGGCATGATATATCATTATAATCATAACATGGAAATGTTGAAACAACATAATACATTGTATCATAGAAAAAAAAGGTAAACCCTATCCAAACATGGTGGAAAAAGTACCATAAAAGAATTAGTTAAACCCATTTCCCAACATGAATTATCATGATAATAAACATTACCCAATGCATTGGATCAATACTTGGGTTCCCCCTTCATAATCATTTCAACCTCATTCTTAAGTGTGGTACACATATCATATAACATAGATTCATTCAATATCTGGATTTATTAAACGATTAGGGAATATAGTATAAATAAATGTATTTCCTCAATCAAAAAATATATGTTCATAAAGCGGAATACCCTTGATATAGGAATGAGTATGATATTCACCACGTGATTATTTTGGCATGGAAAACATGGTGCAATTTCTGCTGCATAATGACATCATATAAAAATTCATATAATAGGTTAATGAGATAGAAATGATTATATCATAATTTATAAATCAAATGGATAGTATGGGGATCACAGAACATAATATCCCAACATATGAAATGAAATTTAAGATGCATAATATAGATTATTTTCGTTAATGGGAAGGAGGATAGAGAAACCCCTTACAGAATTTCGGCATGGTTAGAGGTGTATATAAAGGATAATGGATGGATTATTTGGATAAGAAGGAATAAATAATTTTTTATAAATCAAATGGATTGTAAGGGGAGTATGTATTAACATATCCAATCATATGAAAATTGAAATTATATGGGATATCACAAATGGAGTTCTTGATAAAAGAGAAGAGTGAAAGATCCCATACATTGATGTGTGACTCCAAAGGATAGGGTGGGGCATGGGATAATATGGGGCCATGGGAGAACTCTAGGGAGAAGGGGACTGAGGGTGGATGAGATTCAAATAGTTTTAGTGAAGATAAATGGAATCTTGGGAAGGTTTATATAAGAAACGATGTGGATTTATTTATTATTTTGGTTTTTGAAACCATATAATAAAATATTAAAAACCAAAAAATATCGCATGGTTTTTCTCATGGTTTCTATAAAATATTAGTGGTATAAATTATTTTAAATGGATAAGGGCCCAATATATTAAAAAATTTCCCTGCTAATGTGGAGGTGAGTCGTACATTCAAGGATATGATTTTATGATCAGAAAATATACTATATGTTTTGGAGGATTCACTAATGTTTTATATGATAAATCAATTATATTTAAAATTAAATCATAATAAAGCAAATAATATATTTGGATGAATATAACTTTAATAGTATATATTACATCATTATTGGGCAATTATTATGTAATAAAACACACTGTATATTTATACGGAATATAATTTTTTCCCAAAAATTCAACTCATATAAGCATGAAAAATTCACCATAGGATTATTTTATCATCTAAATTCCAAAAATAGTATTAATTTTATCTAAATTATTATTTAAATATTTGAATTTTCACTTTTAAAATTATAACTGACATTATTTGGAAATTGACACATTTTGACAAAAATAGTTTTTAAACCTTAATAAAAACTAATTTGGAGTTTATAAAAATTATATGATCATTTATAATTAACAAAAGTTATTTAATAATAATATTTTATAAGAATAATATTTATTTCTAGAAACTATTAATTAATTAAAATTTTATTTCTTAATTAAATTTGAATATTGATGAAAAATACAATTGGTACTTTAAAAATAATTTACAATGTAAAAATATTAGAAAGAAAGTATATTAATTATTCTATACATATATGTGTATATAATAATAATTATAGGTTGCTGTTACATATCCATTTATTTCACAAGAATAATCCCTAAGCGCACTGTGTCCGAGAGTGCAGCTTTCATGGGGCCATTCGGTGAACATCGTTTGGTCCATGATCTTGATGAGCTTGAAATTCTCCCGTAACAGTTTCTCTCATTATTATGTTGTTGTATCTTAGATTTGGCTTAGTCTCGAGGAAATCCTAGAAATGATATCTACCTCATAAGCTTTAATAAATGTGCTTCATAGGGAACAATACTTCCGGTTGAGTCTATCACTTCCTTTTTATGCCAAAATGATTTGCTAAAACCCTATATTTATACTATTAATGTGATCACTGTTCAACAAATATTATATCAAAGGTAATAATACATAATGGTAATTTAATGCAACTTAATATAATAATAAAAAAGTTCATGAGACTTCTATATCTCTAATACATTTAATTTAATAAAAAGGGGAATTTTATTCCTTATTGTTTGGGTTGTTACAATGGTGAGGCTGGAGCATCAAAAGTTCGAGGTATGATTCTTTTTTCTTCCATACATTCTTGTGATTTATTCAATATAGGTGATTCAAATTAATTTATTTCTTCTTGAATTATTTTAATGTTGGGTTTATAAGGGGAACATTTGAGTGGTATTATGCCGATTAAAACATTTTTATGGGTGTGAACGGAGGATATCAATCAGTGTAAGGGTTGTGATTCAGAGGTTATATGGTATGGTTTTCTATACATCAAATTTTTCCTCAATATGTCAGGTTTTTATTTTGTTATGTAAATGGATTTTCATGTCCTTTATCCATATCACATCTACTATTACCATGTAGGGTGACATCCACATCTCTTTAGGGAGACACCTATTTCCTTCGGGGTGAGAGGGATGTTCGGGCAGGCTGTGTAGGGAAATTGTGTCACCAGTTGGGTGAAATCATATCCCAAGTGGCTTTGCTTATACTTGATGATGGAGGATTAGAGAAAGAATAATTTCCTCATATGGTTGATTGGTTTTAGGTTATGCTTTATGAGGATTTATTCGGGATTCCAACCAAGTGGGATGTTGGTTTCACGATAGAGTTGCATCCACGGATTGTGCCATTTTACATTCCTCTATATAGAATGGCACCATTAGAACAAAAAGATCATAAGAATAAGATATATAAAGTTTACAATAAAGGGTTTATTCTTCCTAAAACACAACCATTGGGATATATCATTCTAATTTTCAATAAGGCTGATGGATCATTGATGTTATGTGTTGAGTAAGAGTTGTTTAATTAGATGAAGGTTAAGAATCAATACACTATATAATAAATAGAAGAGCATTTTGAACATTTGAAGGGTGAAATAGTCTTCCCAATTATTTATTTTAGTTAAAGTTACCAGAAGTTGAGGGTAAGATCTTCATGAATACATCTTACTACATTCATGAGACAATATGGTTTTAATGAGTTTGTGGTGACATTATTCATGTTCCAAAATGCACCAACTATGATTATAAATTTAATGAATGTAATATTTTACCCCGTTATAGACTATAATGTATTTTCAATTATTGATGACATCATGGTGTATTCAAAAACTCATTATGATAATTCCAAGCATATTGACAACATCTTGAGTACACTAAGAGATCATAGGTTATACACTAATCTATCCATGTTTCATTTCTGGATATATAAGGTGATATTCATTAGTCACTTTCTCTCTGGGGAAGGTGTGTTAGTGAAACTAGATGAAGTGAATGTTTTTTTGTCTTCTGAGAATCCCAATAATTTTTCAGATGTATTGAGTTTTCTAGGGCATCTAGGTTACTACTAAAGGTGCATTATAGATTTATCCATTTTAGCATTGGCACTTGTGGTATTATCCAAGAAGTGAGTTAAGTTTGAATGTTCTAAGGAATGTGAGGATTCCTTTCAAGAGTTGAAAAAGTAGTTGACCACTACACCGATCCTGATCATACCCCATCTTGGTAAGATATACACTTTGTTCTGTGATGCATCTGGTGTTGGACTTGAGGCACTATTGATATGGGAAGATTATATTGTAGCATATGGTTCAAGGATGTTGATCCCCCAAGAATGAAATTACCCAAATCATGATATCTAGTGGTTCAATATGGTTTATTACATAATGGGTTGGAGGTATTAATTTTTGGGAGAGTGATTTATGGTGTTTACTGACAATAAAATCCTCAAGTATATCTTCTCAGCGCATGATTTGAATATTCGACAGAGAAGATGAATCGAATACATATAGTATTTTGATTTTGATTTGGTTTACATATATAGAAGAGGGAACACGGTTGAATATTATCTAAGACAAAAGTCACAAAATTAATTGGTTCAAGAATCCAGCTCCGAGTGGAGAATTAAGGCCTTGTTTACTGAAATTCAAATGGAGGTACAAGATGGGTTGGGGAAGATAAAACTTAATTCCATGGTAGTTGAGTCCATTATATTTAATTGGTTCAAGGAGAGTCATCATGAGGATTGAGAGTGGTTTGAAATAAAAGTAATTATTAATGGTGGGGAGTCCCCTTCGAGTAGGACTGTATGTGATTATTGGGTTGTTAGTGTTTGTGGTCGATTAGTTGTGCTAACATGTATGTGAGAAGAGATGATGTAGGATTTTTGTGGATCCTAATGGGTAGTTACCTCAAATTTTTCTAATATGTATCATGTCATTCATAGGTAGTATTTGTGGCTGGGAATGAAGAAGGAGAATATAATGGATTTTGTAGTGGTACGTATGAGAATTCCTCAAAATAATGTTTCAGTTTGGTTACTTATGGATCAATTTAAAAAGATACCTCATTTTATATCGACCCAGGAGAAAATAAATGTTGAAGAATTGGGTGAGTTGTTTGTTAGAGAGATAGTTCAGTGTCATGGAGTTCCATGGACCATAATTTTAGATTGTGATCCATGTTAGACATCACAAATTTGGTAGGATAAATATAAGTAATTGGGTACTGAGGTGTTTTTTAGAATGTTTTTACATCCTTAGATGGATTGGTTGTTGGAGCATATGGTTTGGGTGCTAGAGGAAATTATGAGGGCTTGTGTTCTAGAATACATTAGTTCATGAGAAAAAATATCATCTCTTGTTGAGTTTTCCTAAAACAATAGTTTCGTGGGTATGATTCAAATGTTACTGTTTATGTCACACTATGGAGGACCATGTAGATCTATGTTTTGTAGGTTAGATTCTAGAGAGTCTTAGCTTTTGAGACTGAGTCTCATGCATGTGACCTCAAAAAAATTACAATTTAATCAAAACACATGGAAATGGATCATATTCGTTAGAATTCATATAAATATCAACATCATAAAACTTTTGAGTTTATAGTTGCTGATAGTGTGCTTCTTCTAGGGTCACCAAGGTTGGGTCATCATCAAATTCAGAAGTAGGATAAATTAATGTCTAGGTCCATGGGGCCATTTGAGATTATATATAGGATTGGTCAAGTGGCACACCAATTGGATCCTCTACATTAATATAATGGTGTGAACAATGTTTCTCACTTTTAAACACATATATAGTATCATCCTAATACACCTCATTTTATTAATGTTGATGATGTTTATCTTGGGGAAGATGAGGTCTTTGAGGATAATCTATCATGTCTTTTTGACTAAAACAAGAATGTCTTGCGGGGAAATGTTATTCCCTTAGTTCATGTTTTGTGGAATCAGCGAAATTTTCATGAAGAAAATTTGTAAAAGGAGTTAGATGTGTGGGACCAATTGCTAGGTCTCTTTGATTTGGAATCTAAATCATGCAAGAGTGTTGATCGAGGATGATGCGTTATGAAGAGGTGAGGTTGTAAGATCCTATATTTCAAGGAGGAATGTACTTGTTTAAATATTGGTTTCAATATCATTTTTGGTTAATGAAATATTTACCAAGAGTTTGATGGGACTCGGGGGTGTTTTGGGGGTTCTGGATAGAAAAGAAAGTAAAAACTTTTCCAACCTATGCAGTGAACATATTTGGCGCACGACTGACCCATGGTTGATTAAAGCATGCAAGGTGTAGGGCCAAGCCATGCAATTTTGGAAAGTGTAAAATTTCATAGTTGGAACATATATTCCAAACAATGTAGGGTTTCCAATGTAATTGTGTGACACATATCCCCTTAATAGTGGTATTCAAATGATTTTTACATGTCTTGGAAAACCGTTTGGGTTAACTGGGAACCCATTTAAATGGTTGAAAATTTACAATTTTTCCATTATTCTATTTTATAACATTAATCCATTTTATCACCTATTCACTCAATTAAAACCCTGGTGTTGAACCAGAACAATAAAAATCTTACAAGGATCAATATCCATCTATTCTAGGTTATTTGTAGAGACTTTGGTTTCAAATCAATGATTCATGTACGTTTAATCCTATCTTTTATTCACTTTTCTAGATTAGGGCATGTATCTTGGGGGACCTTCTTCCAAATCCTGAAAACATTTTTTTCAGTAGATTTTTTTTGCGATATCAATGTTTGTTTGGATCAGGATATAAGTGTATGATTAAGAGTGAGTTCATCAACATATTTAAGAGTGAGTTCACCCACAATTAACATGTTTATTGGTTAATGTTATGGTTAATATGGAAATATGGATATTAGTACCAATATGTGGATGTATCTATGTTATTCTTAGGCATGTCTTATAAAATGGGTTTAATGGGATGAAGGTGATTTACCTAATGAATTTTGAATTGTATATAAAAAGAATAAATAGGTAATGCATGGGGGGTGATTAATGTGTTAAGTGAATTAACATATAGGATGGTTGATTATGTTTATTAGGTTAATGTAGGAAACTAATAAATATTATTAATGAGATCTACATAAGAAATTGTAATTGGGAAAAATGGCTGTGTGATATAAATGGTAGATGTGTTAATGGATTTTGGCCTAATGTCAATCCACATATTGATTGTTATGGATGGTGATATTGATATGAGTATTGGATATGCTTGTTTGTGATGGGATATATTTGTGGTTAATGGATGAATAATCATGTGCACATGTATTGGTGGAGAGATCAAGGACTGAGGCTCATACCACTAGTTGGGATAGATGTATTCTATAACCCTACCTAGGAATGCAGTGGTTCAATAGTGGGAATGATAATCTATGCCCAAATGGTTACATTCTAGGAAACTAATTTGATTGAGGCTCCATGTTAAGTAATATTTATTGATTTTTAATTGTTCATCCTTTGTGAGATTGAGACTTGAAGTTATCACTTATGTAGAGTGATGTAAATTCCTTACCCATGGAAAAAATGTAGATAATAAATTATTTAATTAGGAATATGAAAATGATAGAAATTAGTATTAAGGTTGTAAATGGTTATAGTTGTTATTTTTAACTAAAGATACATAAACTGTTATCTATATAATTTTACATTTATTTAATACTTACATCAAATATCCATTTTAACTATATATTATTGCAGACACAGTTGGCAGTGGATGACTTATTTATACTCACACCATACTCGGGTTATCGTACGGTGCCAGAGTAGACTTTATACATGCAGGTCAGCATAATGGAAAAGGCCTAGTGTTTGGGAGTTGTTTCAGGCTAGGGGTATACATGGATGATGTTACATACATAGGGTCAGGACAACATTGGGGATTCTGCTGGTTGTCATTATTTTGGGTTCTTCTCACATAGAACTATCTATAATGACATGGATTATCTTACTATTTGTTATGGTTTGAAAATAGTCTTGTGAGTTGTCGGTTATGCATGATATTTAGTTATTACATGTGTCTTTCCCCTATTTAATTTATTTTTCTGATGTGTCTTACTATGGTAAAGAGGGTATAGTCTCCCCATACGACTTAATTGGACCTCACTACTAGTCGAAAAGCTCTAAAGTATGAGAAGGTGTGTCTAAGGTAAAGTTAAAACATGGCTCGGGGTACCATTTAGTGGCTTTTGAGTCAATGATTTTACAGATATCCAATGATAAAAACGAAATGGGAATACCAAAAATTCACATCCAACCCAAGACCAAACACCACCACATCCAATATAAAATAACCTCCAAAATTTCATTTCACAAGAAATTCAATGCCTTTTCCATTCCATTGAAATGATATAATATATCTGAAAACACACTAAAATATGTGTGTATGGGTGAGAAAAAAACCCAATAGTATTTTCCCATATAACTCCCATGAAGACCCATATATACATACTCAAAACCATACAACTGATTCAATGGAAAAAGTTTGAAATTAAAAAATAAAATAGTTTAAAATAGTTTAAGATAATGAATGAAGTTGATTTAGAATATGTAACTAGTTTTTTTCATTATAAATAATCTATTCTTGGTTTCACCCAAATATAATGAAAATAAAAAAACCAATATAAACAAAGATACATGATCAATGAAAACGAGAATAATATAAATTTCTACCAATGATCACAACATATACATAATGTGGATCATTGTTTGAAAATACAGTTAGAGAATTTAATGGCCTTTTCCATTTATATCTCATAAAAATATCGAACAAACTATTTATTCCAATTTCAAAGCCCTTATATTAAAACCCAACACATTATGATATTTTTTCATACACAACACGTTACATATCTTAAAATATTTTATTTCCAAAAATTAGTGTACCCAAAAAAACCATCCAAACAAAATCATAAATACCAATATTATAGATGCACAAAATTAAATATTAATAAACACCTTTTAATCGTAGATAATATTGTTCAAATAAAAAACTATCCCAAACAAAAATTGATGGTATAATAAAAAGATAGAATCCAACATTTAGTCAAATCCAAAAAATATACTTTTTAAACTATATTATATAGTCATAAAACACTCAATAAACACACTAAAATAACTTCAATCTCATCATAAGGATTTATAATTCTATAAGCAGTGAAAAACATACACCTTCCATATATGTTTATCACATGATTATTTGTAATTCCTTTACATGACATTACTAATCATGATCTGATCATCCAAACTGTATTAAAATTACACTAGTTGATGATTTTTTATGAGTGAAATAAATATAAAATACGTATATTTAATCAATAAATATTGATCAATATTGTAGGCAATGGAGAAAAAATATTGGGAGTATGATATATTGAATAACATGTGAGTTTATGTAGATAAAATATGAAATCCTTTGTTTATTCGACTGATCATAGAGAGTATTTTAACATTTGATGGACAATAATGAAAAATATCAGTCACTATAAACCATATGATTGTTCTATTTCAATGTAAATTTTTTAATGAAAGTTATTAGAGGTAATGTGAACCTAATGGAAAAGTCTAGATACACAATTTTCAAGGACGATGTACTGACCATGTGAATGAATCTTCCTAAAAATGAGGGTTAAATGATTTCCTAGAATGCTAACTAAATAATGTCAAAAAGATATTGATTTAAAAATCATATCCCAGGTGAATTATATTGAAATGTTTCACATTCCCCAAGATCATTTTATGTGACTAGTAAGTGTTCACTACATGACCAAAAACACAGAAACAAATATGATGATCCCCAAAACTAAAAGGTGGACATACTTATCAAACATGGAATGTTAGAATTTTATCCACCATAAGAATTATAATATAAATATATAGAATAATATTTGATCTAATTATAAAATTCTTGTCATTTATACCATATCATATCCAATGTTACCCACATATTCTCTTGAATCATGTTGTGCTTCCACAACACTCACACTAATATAATACCTGGTAAAATTACAATATTCATATACCAATTATAAATCATTATCCTCATTTTTGTAATGGTCACATAAATTTCCAAATGTATTTTTTCATAATAAATAAAATGAGATGTTTCTTATAGGGACTTACTCATTTGAGAGAGATGAAAAACATTATTCAATTCAACTTAGAAAGGATAAAACACAGGGAGATAATATACACCTCTATTTACATAAAATTATCATATAGACACACATACCGAGGGGAAAAATTCCAGAACATCCCAATCCATAGGTGTTTTATCCATGGAGAAACTCTTAAGAAGACTCATTCTCAATGAAAAATCATTAATGGATTATTATTAAAATCGTTATTATACTTCTACCAATTATAATAATTCAGTTATCTCTCAAAAATTAGATGATCTAAATCCATCACCTCCTTTAGAATGATATGACAAAAATGATCTCTCTCCCCATTATGTAAAAACATATTGATGGGTATAGACTCCCTTACAATTATTTAAAAAAATACATCAGAATTGAAACATGATTAATGTTGTTATACATGAAATAAATAATACACATCATCCTACCATAATCATTCCAAATTTGTCACGAAATATTTGTATAGGTCCTTCAAAGATAGAAAGGTCTATTATATCTCGTTATTAGTACTGGGGTGATATAAATTAGTCATCTACAACTAAGTAACCTTAACCATTTATACCCCTATTTAAAATATTGATGTAAAATCTTAATCTCAATCAAATTGACATATGAAATAACTCAATAAAACCTAACAAACTCTACCATGTATGTAAATTTTTTATCTCTATAAACTCTGATAGAAAATTTACCCATTGAGACATAACCACCTCTTCCATATATATCATACCAAATTAATCAATTGAGAATATCTATTGAGCTGTTAGGAACTAATATTACATTATTAGTCAACCCACAATAACCCATATCCTATCATGTTTACATGGATATTTGGGGAAACTAGTCATGATATCTTTTACGATATACTCACACATCAACATCTTTAGTAGAAGTTGTTGTAAATCCCAACTAGTGTTCAATACTCTATATTTACTGATTTATTAGCAAATCATCAAGATATATAATGTAACAAGGTGTGATTTTATGTAATATTTCACTTCCAAAAAATTTAAATTTTGGATAACTTCAAAAACATACAATCCCATGTCTATGTGAAACATAATTGTGTATATCATTATTGACTACCAGTTAAATTGGAAGAGTAAATATGAATAAAAATAATTTTAAAATATAGTATCATGGTTTTAGTAAATGATTATATATTTTTAAATAAGTAATCAATTCTTAGTAGTGCCTTTATATGTTCCAAAAATACATTTTTCCTCTATAATGGTTTTATTGCTTTTTTCGAAAAAATAAGACAGTGATTTTTTATAGTTTTAGAAAATAAACTTGATTTTTTAAAAAATAATTTATATTTTAATTATAAATATATATTAAAGTTAAATTGTTTCAACTTTATAAAATAAATAATTTTTCCCTCAATAATGAAAAATAATTATTTTTATTAAAAACTTTCTTTTTTTATTTCATGAATTTCCAAAAAATTGTTGTATTGTAAAAAAATTTAACCTCCGAAACACATAAATTTTTATATTAATAGATCAATTAATTTCATTGGTAATAATTTTTTATTTTTAATTTCTATAAAAATATTTATTATTATTATGATATTGTTTTGTGAAATTGTATTTCACTATGATTTTTTGTATATTTATAAATATTATACTTCCACCTATTTGAAATGAATTTGATAAAATGATTTAATATTTAAAATTATAATATATAATAAAATGTGATATGTTTGTCTAAATTTTTATTAATTATGATTAGTAATAACAGTAAATATTTTTCACCTCAGGAAGGATAAAATAGGAAAAACAGAGTTAAGATGTTGGGATAAGGCTTTAAAATTTCTCTAAAATGGGTATAATCGAATTAGATTTCTGTAGTTCAACTAGTCTCATAAAAGTAAAAAAATATTACAACGTGGATCTATTTTTATTTTATTATGACTATTATATTATTTTTAGAAAAATAAATAAATAATTTCACACTATTCAATTTAATATCAAAATAAAATTTTAATCGGGATAAAAAGAGGTTTTGTTCATATAGAAATCATTATTTGAAATATCAATTAATTTTATTTACATGGTAATTTATTTATAATAATTTTAAATTGAATAATTATTAAAAATTCATAAGAAAATATAAAATAATATTTATTCAATTAATGGAAAAATCAAATAAATGATTTTTGAAATATTAAAATTTTAATTTTTTTCAATTATTTTGGTCCACAATTTTTTTAGATAAATATAAAATTATATTGATGTCATAAATATTTATATTGTAATTATATTTTTTATTGAAAACATTAAATTAATATTATTTGAATAGTTTAAAAAAATAGATTTATATTATAGAAAATAATATTTTATAAAATTATATAAAATTCATAAATATAAAAATATTATACAATAGAATATTATATCAATTAAAATATATTCAATTTTATTTTTATAGTCAAACTGTTTTTATGGTAAAATTCTTGGATGTTAAATTGTACGAAACATTGATATTGTGGTAATTGCCATAAGGGGTAACGATGTTCCAAAATGAAGAGATAATGTTGAAAATATCACTTAATATTGTCCAAATATTATTTTATGAGAGGAGTTGGACACATCCTCAAAATATATTTTAATATATAAATATTTATCCACTTTAACCATAATATTAATTTATATTATTATAAAATTTTAAGTAATTCCAAGAGTTACCCTCCCCTCACTGATAAAATGGAACCTCTTATCCTCTCTTACACAATACATTCTAGAACTAAATTTCGTCCAAAACATAAAAAATTATCTTCTTATACTAGTCCTCTATTTCCTATATCTATTGGTAATTACATTATATCAACCGTTCAATAAATATTTTGTAACCCAATGGGGGTTTCTCAATTAAGAGGTATTGTTATTATCCGATTACTTTAAGCTTTATTTTTTACTGTCCCTCTAAATCTGTTTTATCATTTATAAAATAATGAATTAAATATATTAAATATATAAAATATTTTTTATTAGAATTTAAAACCAATTATCTACATAATTTCCATCATATGGTAAAATAATATATTGCTCGTTTGTATGTGTGGACTTCCTTCTCTATGATGAAATGAATTTTTTCTTCACCACTACACATTGACGGTTACAATGATTGAATTAAAATGAATTTATGATATATAAGATCTTATTTTGTTTTTTATTGTTGAATTATTATTTATCTTTCTTTCATCCAATTCACAGGAAAAAAAATCACATCACTTATGCTTATGAAAGGACTTCTGTCACAAAGAATTGATGTAATGATTTTTTAGTCACTTCTTTAAATAAATAGTTATAAATTTAAATATAATGATCGAATATGATACACATTAAATCATTAAAATTTTATATATGATGGAACCATGATCCCATTATATATACCAGGACTAGTGCAACAAAACCTGTTAGAGAAAAAAAGTAGTTATCACCTAGAAAAATGATTTTAATAAATAATTTATTATACTAGGGTTATCAAACTTTTTATGTAAATAATATATGTATGATATAAATAATAATGCTTCTAGAAAATATGTGTAAAAAATATATACTTATTATATAGGATGTTCAAATGAGTATGAAGTATAACGAGACATGTGGTAAGAGTTTTAAATGTCAATACCATTTTAATTTGGATTGTTTATGTTTTTTTACCATTGAAGAAATTGTAAAATCCTTATCTAAAAATTTCTCTCCATTTTCTTCACCTATATTATTCATATAATTTTTATTTAATAATATAGTTTTTCTATATTTGGTATATAATATTATCTGGTTAATTTGTTTAATCAAATAAGAAATTATTTTATCTTTGGTCATGAGTATTTTACTTTCATTTCAAAATATTTCATAAGATCTTTTGAAGATTGTTTTTTCTATTCTCTAAATATTTATTGAATTAATTAGTAACCATTTTTTAATTTTTATAATAGTTTTTCAATGGAATACATATGACATTATTATAATGAAGTACTATGGAATTTTTAATGATAATTTTCATTTAATCATTGTTTTAACTTACACAAAATGATCAAAATGTCCCCCCATTAGGACCACACAATGTTTTAAATATTACTCTAAAATAGACCATGGTTTTTAAGGAACCATTTTTCCTTAAAAAATTATTAATATTTGGATTTTCAATAAGTGATTGGATAATGAAAAGGTAATTCTCCAAAAGAAGTATTTTAGTGATATTTTCAAATAATTTCATCTATAATTACATCTATGGAGGTTAATTATACCTCACATGGGATAAGATACAATCATACCATCATTATTCTTTCAATATATGTTTTGCTGTTTTAATGATGGGTTTTTTTATGAAACCTATTTATTTATTTATATGATGAATTAATGAAATGTTAATTATGCTCATTTTTTTCTATAGGTTATGTTATGATGATATAATGTATGTATTTTTATATCTCGTTACATCTTTGTATGGTTTTTATTATGTGATGAGTGAACCAAGAATTATATATCCCTCCAATGAGTTAGTTAATGATTCACGTCTGATTAGATAATTATGATAAATGAGTTGAGGTTCTCAGTCCGCTTTGGGAAATAATTAAGGATTCCTAATCCACTATGGGAAATAGTTGGTGATGTTAGATGTGTAAGGTTACAGGAAACTGGGGCTGATGCATGATACACTATGATTTGATGGTCTCATAAGTTTTCATTTTCATTTTAAATTGTTAGTATGTCTATGACAGTTCCACAAATAAAATGTTGTGTTTTTATTAATATGATTTAAACTCATAGATCATTATTTAGTTGTGATGATTAATCACTCCTAAGATGCGTGTATTTAAAAATAAAAATAATTATTTTTTGATTTATGATTTTGATCAATAATATATTTGTTATGAACATTTTATGATTTGACAATAATCTAAAAACCCATATTGATATATTATTATTTCATAATATTGATTACTTTTTTCTCCCTTTTTTATACTTAGGGGTCATTGGAGCTCACCCTTATGTTACCATTCATCAAGTTATGATTTATGTTTTTATTTAAGGAGTGTAATTAAGGTTCAAAAGTGAGAATAAATTTACGAGAGATGATTAATAATGAACCTAAATAATATTTTTATGTTATTTATTCAAAATAGAAACTAAAACTTTATGGTTCTTGTGTGTATCATATTATTCTGTATAAAATATTCATCTTAAATGATGTAATACTTATATATGGAAATATATTGTTTTTATAGACGGTATCCTATAAATGATTGGAAAATAATTATATATTATTATTATATAGTATTGGTAAAAAACCAAGGTATAAACCTATGTGTTTGATAAAATCATATATTTTTGGAAATATATAGATCATATCATCTTCTGTGAAATACATGAGTATATAAACACTACAAGGAGATGTAGTTTTGTAAGAGATGTGTATTTGGTTAAAAATACAAAATACAGTTTATTGAGTATATCACATCTATAATTATAGAGGAGTGTGAATGTTCCCTTAATATTCACCTTTGTTGAAACTTTCAAGGATATTAATTGTTTAATTAAAATTTTATTTAAAAGTTATTATTAGGATTTTAAATAAATATGGAACAAGGAAGGCCTTGGTAAAACTTGAGGTGGAATATATTGTAAAGTATGTGTCATGAATAAAACACCACATAGAATATTTCTCATGATTATTTCATTTTTCAAAATGAATATTGTTTCGTGAACCATGATTTCTAGTTTTATTTAATGGTAATAACACCAAGGAACCATGTTAATTTTATATGTGAGATACAATAAATTTATTTTCTTCCTGAGACAAAAAATATACTGGGGATTGGAAGGACTTTTTTTGGTTATTCTTAATCATTTTTTTACAATTTTTGACTCATTTCATGCTTTTAATTGGGAAAATAAGGGAACGAAATAATATAGATTTTTCATGAGGAAACATCCACCCTATTTTAGTGCGTCTTTGGATCCACTAGTGGTTGGGGGATGGATCGGTACCGAGGATAAAATATTTTTTATTCTATAGTTCACAAAACATGAAATAGCTGCCCCAATTAATTGTCTTTTAGATGGAGGGATAGATCAATTATGTAATATTATTAACAATATGATGAAATAAAATGAAATAAATATATTGGAAGGGGATGAGACTAATAAAATATTTTCCAATATGTACTAGAATTATATTAAATAAACACAAATATAAAATTAATCACTAGATATTAGGTTGAAGCATGATAAATCCATTAGTACTTATGAAAAAAAAACGTCACAAGACTTGAAATTCTGTCTTCTCATTTAATCATTATCCCTAAATGAAAACATTAATCAATTATTTCATGTTATAAAATTAATTATATGATGAAATATAATTATATGTGACTTTATTAGCATTGAAAAAATTCATTAAATGTGAACTCAATTGAGAAATGAAAATTTGATATTCCCACTCTTAACATGGATTTGATATGAAAAGTAAGATGGAGTATTATAAAATGATGAATAAATACCAATTTTAATTATAATATTAGTCGCTTACATTCAAGAAATGTTGGGGGGGGGGAATCAAGTAAATTGAATTAATGAAGCCGAGAAGTGCATGAAATGTTTAATGGTTGGGCATAAATCCTTTTATTTTCTTAATGTGTTGAATATGCTGGTTAATGAATTAAAAAAAATAATATTTCCCAATAATTCACCCACATGACTCTAATGAATCAAATATAAGGAATATAGAAGTTATTACAACTAGTTCACGAATCTAAAGGTTTAGGAACATAATCAACCCCAGAAACCTATAAATCCCTATTAGAATGTGAAATCTCATGAGATCATGACCACTGAATAGGATTATAAGTATAACCTAGGAAAAAGTATAGATATTATCTTCTCTTGAATAGAAAACAAATTATTTGACTATGTACCTTTCACATATTTTATATCTACGTGATTGTTAAGGGTATCACATTTCCACCAAAATTATTAGATGTGTATTAGTTTTGATGAATCCTAATGCCATGATGATCAATTCTTTGGTTTATAGTTCATTTCTTATAGATGTTTGTTGGAATTGATTCTTATAAATCATTCGATTATTCTTCTAGTTTAATTCCATAGGATTTAATGCAAGGTTTTGATTTATTTTTTTCGATAACATATAAATTTACAAGGAAGTATTGTGAATTTTATTTTATGAATGAACCTATGATCATTTATCAATTTTAGGATAAATACAAACATGAAATGAATATTACATCTATCTCATAGGAATTAATCCTTATCAATGAGGGGTATATATCTCAACTAGTTGTGAAAAATATAGAAACATAGTATATGACTATTCAATGGGCTGTTTTTAATTTATTTCGAGAATATTTTCCAATGATTCCTCTTAACCAAGTAGTTTATTTTTTCAATAGAGCTCATAATAAGTGATAAACTTTTTTAAAAAACTCATTATATAATTTCCATAAATTATTTCCATGAATTTTAGAATAAACATCAAGAGAATGTCAAAAATGGATTAATTCATGTGTGTGATCAACCATGGGGTGAAAGTTTTCTATTTTGGTTTAGAATAATATTGGTTCGCTGCATATTTTTATAGAGTATCTGGAACAAATAATGATAAATATCAAGAATATGTATCCTCCACCCCCTTATTGATGATTTGTTTGAACGATTATAATGAGATCCATACTTTTCAAAGAATGAATTTCATTATGTATATCATCCATTTATATATAATAATAGGGATATAACCATGATCACCTTTATTATGAAGAATAATACTTATTAATTTATTCTAATTTATTTTAAATATAATAATTATCCTATTATCTTCATGGATTTTATGTATAAAGACTTTATATATTTCGATGATCACTTTTTTGTAGTATTTATAGATGATATTTTTATACATTCCATGAGTACGGAAGATCCCAAAGATCACATTATAATTGTAAAAAAGGTTCCATGTAAGGATAACTGGCATATAAATATACAAATAATTAATTTTTGCTTCATAATGTTTCATTTATAAGTAACATAATCTCAATTTAGTGTAATTTTATGGATCTTTTAAAGGAAGATTTTTTGAGAAATGGGATAGACAAACCATGTTTACTGATATCCATATTTTTCTTGGGTTACATGGATATTACTGATACTTTATGTCGTATTTTTCATGACTATATAACCTTCTCACCATGTTTACATCTAATGGTTTAATATGAATTGTATGGATGATTCTAAAAATAATTTTAACGACCTATGGGGATGTTTTGTCAGTGAACACACACCCACATTACCTTGTAGAAATGAATTTTTTGTGATCTATAGTGATTTATCAAATAATGTATTGTTTTTTGTTCTCATATAGAATAATATGAATATTGGATATTATTGATTCCAATTGAAAATACATTAGAAAAATTACCTTCCTCAAAATTTTGATATTAAATAATTAGATTTTTGCATTGATTATTTAGAGGAAATATATTTATGGATAATGGAGTGGCATAAATATAGAATAAAAAATATTTAGGTATAAATTCATATATAAATAGTTGAACATTTACATGAGGAGATGGCTAGAATTGACTAAAAATTATAATTCCTCAACACATTACATCTCTGTGGATGAAAACAAATTGTTTGAAGCTCTTAGTCAAGAGGACCATTTTTGTTTGACCATTATAAGGATTGAAAGAGATCCAATAATTGTGGATTTGAAAAAATGAACTTGAAATAATAATGAAAGGATATCGATCCTATAATTCTCATATGAATTTTCATCCATATATCTCTTTGTAGAATAGATCAGCATAAACGGAAGGTGTGGAACTATAAAATAAGGGGGGGAAATATTATGAGTTGAAGAATGATTTAGATGGAATTATAACACTAAATAATATATTGTTTTCCATAAAAAAATATTTGATGAAATATATATTGGTGGGCCTCATTTCTCATTATTCACTATTTATCCTAGAAGTACAATGATATATAGATATTTTATTGAAACTTTTTGGGGGGACAACATAAAAATGGGTATTATTGAGTATGTATATCGATAAATGGTATGTTTAAAATTCATGAAATATTGAAAAATGTTAAGAGTATGTTACAACCACTAAACATACTAGAATATAAATGGGAACACTTCACCATTGGTTTTTTCATTAGACTCTACAAAATATTTAATGACATAATGTTATTTAGGCTATAGTCAATAACCTTATTAAGTAAAAGCACTTCATTGATATTAGATATTTTTTATCTATTCATCATCTTTCTGTGAGTTATATTAAATAAGTGTTTAGGTCTCAAAGAGTACAATAATCTACTATATATCATTGATATATGAGGTTTACATTGATGTTCTAGAAACTCGATCAGTATGGACTATATTCCATGTTTTGTTTTAGTTCCTCAAAACATCATAAAAAATATATTCTTTCTAATAGAACCATTAAAACCCTAGAGGGAATGATCAGATCATGTTCTATGGATTTCAAAGGTACTTGGGATCAACACCATCCTCTAGTTAGGATTTCTTATAAAATTATCCCTCAATTGAGAATTTATATTGATTATTATTAATTTATTTGTAGAAAAAGGTATACAACACCAACATGTTGAGAATAATTTAATGAAATAAATATATTGGTGAGTTTGTTAGCTGAGGACATTGTATAAAATCATATATTTATTCATCATCATGTATGTGTAGCAAAAATTCAATATAAATGTTATGATGACTTTTACCAGGAATATCTAGAGTTAAAAGTGGGTAAAAATGTATTCATATGAATAAATTCTTTGAAAAAGTTCATGATATTTATAAATTAGAAAATTCAGAACTTTAGGTATATTGTCCACTTAGAGATTGTTTATAGAGTAAGGATTGTAGCATATCTCTTAGTGCTTCTACCAAACCATTCTCATGTTATGATGTGTTAAATATATTTATTTAGGGGATGTCAATACTGGATCCTTCATATTTATTGAACTTATAGGTTTTACCAGTATAAAATGATCACTCTTAACAATTACAACTATTAGAAGTCATGTATCTACGATATAAATTTATATGTTACAAGTTTACTCACCATTTTACAATCTTTATAGGAATTTGATATCTAAGAAAGATACATATGAACCTATGGATGTGATGAAATAGAGAAATCACCATACTTTTAAAAGGGAGTGATATAAATTTAGTGGTGGAAATTATTTTTAATTGTGGTTTAGTGTAACACCCTATGGCTTTATGATATATTTATCCTCAAATACTTTTTATTTCCTTGATAGCTTGTGATACACAAAAACATGTGTCTCAATGAAACATAATATAGTATATCATTATAACCTATCAAATAAATGGGAAGTGTGAATATAAATAAATAAAATTTTCCAATTATTTATAAAGGATCTAGATTGAGAAAAACAATTGATAAATATGAACTCAATTTTTAGTATTTTATTTATATTCATAAAAATAAAAATTTCTACAGAATTGTAATATTTATTTTTATGATAAAATAAAATAATATTTTTTATGCATTTAAAATTTTCTTTGAATTTTTTTAAGTTATCAAGTCAATAATGGAATAGAGGTTAGTATTGATAATTTTCTAAAAATTAAGATTTTTCATTGAATAATGGAAAATATTTTTTCTTATGAAAACTGTCTTTTCATTTAAATCATTTACAAATATTCATATACTTTTAATGTGATTTAAATATAACATCAGTACATTTATATTAATAATAATAAAATTTCATTCATTAGAATAGATTTTATACTTCATTTTGGTATAAAAGAATTTTATACATAGGAAGAAGTTTTATCCTAGAATACCACTTTTTATCACATTGTAGTGGTTTAATTTTAAAATTAATTTTATCACTTATGAAAAAATAATTTGATGAAAATGGGTTCCATATATGGAATTATAATACTTAATATTAGGTAATATGGTCTTCTTAATTCTTTGTCATTTTGAAGGATAAATATAATATATATTTGTCACCTTGTGAAGGTAAAATATGTAAAACAGTGATAAAAAATTATGATATGGGATTAAAATGTTTTTAAAACAAGACATTATGAAATTGGAATAGTAGAGTTATAACATAATCATCCAATTAAAAGAAATATTTCCACATAGTTCCATTTTTAATTTATTGTTTACTTTATATTATTAGCTGAAAATAATTATTACTTAATGTCACTATAATGGATTTAATATCTTTAATATATATTCATTAGAATAAAAAAAATGTTATGTTATGTCGTAAATTTTTATTTCAAATAATATTATTTTTTAATCATGATAATTATTTAATATTTTTAGATATTAAATAATAAACTTAAATTCTTGTGTAATGCTGAAAAAATATGCATTCGATTAATAGAGAGATAAAATTGAATACATTAGGAATATAAAATGTAATATAATTTAAGTGAATTATTGTTTTAAAATAATATTTGTAGCACCATATAATATGATTGAGATTTTATGGAAGTTTAAATTCTAATTCTATTATTCCCATGAATATATAAAAGTGAATTTATTGAATAGTTCAACAAGTGACATGAATGTTATTTTATAATAAATTATATTTTATTAAATTATTGAAAAATTATAGGACTAAAATATTTGGTGAGTAAAATGGTATATAATAGAGAATATAAAACATTTTCCATTTATTGGTAACTTTCATTTTTATTCTTACATTCCTGGCCCATAATGTGTAAAAAACTATGATATTATAGAAATTATATAAAGCATTAATTGCAGATAAAACAACGACATAAGGTTGAAAAAATCATCTAAAACTATCCATATTTTATTTTAAAATATTATTCAGAATCATAGCCATCCTAAATTTTCAAAATATCACTTTTTAACAACTTTAACTCGGATACTAATTTAATAATTTTATTAATTCCATGTGTGTCCCTCCTATCACAAACAATAGAGCACCTCTTCACCTATTTCTAACAATTTTCTTGAAAACTATATAAAATACTATACCTACAAAAATACCTGCATAGATTTTATCACCACATCCAAGATCAATTTGTTTACAATAGTCTATCCTTTCATGGATGATTGTGTTGGAAAAATGTGGTTTCTAAATGGAGCAGTATATCTCTTAATCGAGTACATTCATTTTTATTTAACCTTCTAACTCTTATAAATAACTAGAATACATTATAATATATTTTTCTTAGTATATTATAATTTATAAATTTTTATTATGAGAATATAAATACCAATATCAACATCCTTCCCATCATATGGGAATAGAAAACATCATTTGTGCGTACATGTGGACCACCACATCCATGAAGTGATGTGTATAATTTTTCATCACCTATTTAAATTATTGGTTTTGTTTTTAGAAACATGGAATATATATCAAATATATGATATTATTATGGTTATGTAAAATTGAATTATTATTAATCATTATTTTTCTCCATCTTTGGGAAAATAGACTCATAACTAGTACATACATTTAGACTACTATCTCTATGAATTTATGTAATACATTTTTCTACGTCGTATTATACAAATAGTCAAAAAATTGAATAAAATGATTTAATATGGAATCGATTAAATTATTAATATTGTATATATTATTAACCCATGATCACAGTAAGTGGTTCAGGACAACCAAACCAAAACATGCAAGGGAAATGAAGTATTTATCACATGAAATAATTATTTTAAAATATATTTGTTAACACATGGAAGAAAAAATGTTATAAGTAAATCATATATGGTATGATATATAAAAATATTTTTCTATGATATATTTTTACAAATAAATAAATATATACATATATTATACATTAATTTTGAATATGTATGATGTAAGATGAGACTTGATGTAATGGATTTATATCTCAATCTGATTTTAATCAGGATTGTTTTTTGAATTTACATGGATGAGATTATATGATATCTATTTGATAAATCCATTTGAATTTATTATCCACTAAAATTTATTTACTTTTCATGTAATAGTATGATATTTTAATCTTTTTTCCTTAAAATTATATGATTTTTTTAATAAAACCTTACTTCGTTTTCTTACATTGGTTAGGAATATTTTTTGTCCATGTATATGTTTTCATTAAATGTTTTGTGTAATTATTTTATTAGTATGAAAATATTTATTAAATTAATTCTTACCAATTTTTTAATTTTTATAAAAAAAAATTATATGAATCATATTTTTGTTTTCTATATGTGTAATTTTTTAAATTTTACAGAAAAAAACTGAATTGAATCACTATTTTATTTTACATGGAATGAATTTAATTTCTTGACATCATGATCACTCATTGTTTTAAAAAATCTTGTAAAATATGATATAACAAAACAATATCAACATAAATATATATCGTATCCTTATTTCAAAATATTTCTTACATTTCAAAAACGCACTCTCAATGACCATATTAGTTTAGTGCATTTGGAAACATGGAACAAAAACTTATTTTCTAGTGAATGATCTGTAATTTTTCGAAAAAGATATTATAATTTAGTATTTATACCTAAAAACATTCATTATAAACAAGTTTAAAGAAAATATGAAATTGGTGAGCTCAAATGCTCAATAAACATAATCATGGGAGATATAAAATTTATCCCAATCATGAGACATAATAACGTAAGAATAACATTTGAAAATTTTATCCAAAATATCAATGGTCATGATATCATGTCATTAGATAAATCATATAAGTTCATAAAAGAAATATTTCATGAGATTAAAACATAATACATGAAATTTTGGCATACACATAAGTATAATAAATCATTTCCATATTAGTCAAGGATCACTCCCAATACAATAATAGCAGACAAATTCATTTATTGGCATGGGTTATCTCCCCGTTCAAGTCCTATGTTACTGAATCGAGTTTAGTTCCAATTCCATTCATGTATTACTAAACTGAGGTCAATTGCCATTTTATTCCTATACATATCATGAGATATAATTATTTTCCCAATCAATTAGAGGGAGATACAGTTCCCAAGCATCACATAATGAGATCCATACATATGCGGGATACAAGAATATAAATCATATCTGAACTCATAGAAATAAATGCTTTCATAAAATTTTCAACATAACATAACCAATGAAAAGAAAATAAAAAGTATCAATCCATTATAAACATAAAATATTCCAATATAAATAATTATTGAATCATAGGATCATATCCCCAGAAAAACATAGTAAGCATCAAATACCATTTTCTTATACGTTAAATAATTATGAAATATCACTTGAAATAATTATTAAGTAAAATATCATCTCAATTTTGAAAAATACTTTTTAAATCATAAAATATTTAGTAAAAAAAAATTCATTAAAATAATATTTATTAATTATAAATTTATACATGAAAACTATTTTAAACATCTTTAAAACAATTTTCATGAAAATTCTTAAAATATCACTTAAAAACATTTTTAAAAAATTAGAAAATTTTATATTAAAGGAACACCAATTTCCAACCCAAAAGATAATTATATTAAATTAAACATAAAAAATCATGAGAATAATTATATACCTGGCAAAAATTCTCAAATTGCATTATATACACCTTGTAAATTAATATAGGTGCACAACATAACATGTGCCTTAAAGGAGGCATATTGAGACAAAATTATCTTACCGATTTGTAACTTTTGAAACATAACCCCCATGGAGGATAGATAATAAAATGGATATGTAAATATTAATAATATTTAATATAATACTCAAAATATACATTCATATAAAATATATACACCACATATAATAAATATGTGGTGAACATGGCGTGTATCTCATAGAAAATAAAACTGAGATGGAAATCCCTTACCATAAGTCTTGAAATCATATGGATACATTAAAAATTATTTTATAATATATATAAGTTTATTATAAATATAAAAATATACATTTTCATATATATAATATCATATATTATTTACTTATGAATTTATATTACTCTCTTATTAACAATTCCTTGTTAATGTTATGTTTCGGGTAATAACCACATTGGTTTTCATACATGTTTTAACCCATTTTCCCTATCCATTTTACATAGATCTTGAATTCATAATATCTAGAGTGATAAAAAAGATATAAATATAATATATTTATTCTGTATATATTTATTTGTGGTGATTCAAAAAAAATAAGTATAAAATAAAATACATGAATCATTGAGATGTTAGGTCATACGTATGCTTAGACACTGTTTTCGTTTCCTACTCATATAAAATGAAAGAAAAGTACGTTATATATTATAATTATAGAATAATTTTTATGTTATAAATATCATATATATTTATAACATTCAACCTTATTACTATTCCTGTAAAATATAGATGAAAAATGAATCACATTAGATCATGGATATGTTAAGCCATATGTACGCTCGAACGACATTATCATTTCCAAAAATATTAGTTGGTAAAAAGGTAGATATGATATGATAATTAAATAAGAATGATTATATCATAAATAAAATATATTAATTTTAAACCAAATATAATTAACAATTATAAAATATTGGGATATAAAATTAATTGCATCGCTAGTAGGAGATAGTATGCTTTATGTATGCAGGAGTGATGCATTCATTTATTGTTTGATGTGATATAGATTATATAGTCATGTGTTAATAATCATAATAATATTTCATAATATTTAATACTCTCAACATATTTTTGAATGATATATATCATATAGTGATATGAGGTATAAGAGAGTAGAAAATAGAGTATTCGAATAGAGTGATTGCCTCTTCTCTGGAACAAATCCATTAGATATCCTCTGAAAGACTCTAGAGTTGGTCTCTTAGGACGAAAAAATAATATATTAAGTGTACAAATAAGTAAATAAGAAAATATGGTAGATTATTGTTGATATTAATGGCTCAATTTGATTGTTTTAAATTAGGGATGAGGTTCTCGTTTATAGTTGAGGTGTGGGGAATTTTGGAATCTCCAAAAATATTAATTTATAATAAATTAAATCTTAATAATAATATCCCCAAATGTGCATGGATTTGAATATAAGGTGATATAAAGTTTTAATATCATAAAAAATATAATTTTGATTAGTTTTTGAATTATTTCCAACACAATCATTTTGATTAACCCCAAATTAACCTTTTTTAAATTCAACTAAGGTAACAACATTTTCAACATTAAAATTTTGTAATTTGTACTTTTGTGATCTCAATTAGACCATCAATGAATATTCTATAAAATTCTAAATAATATTAAAATTAATTTTTATTTTAAAATTTATAATATATTTTTAAAGTAATTTAATAAAATATTATTTCCATAAAATATCTTTAGTGTCAATTATGAAACTATTCACTATTAAAACATTCAAAAAAATCATCACAACAAGTTAACATTGAAAATAATATTTTATTATATCTATAATTTTTAAATTTCATCCATAAAATTTATTTATACCATTTATTATTCCAAATTATGTTTAATTTGATATTTTTTGTAACATGTGTTTTGTATTTCTATTAATAAAACATTTTCTAGATAAGTGTTGTTTAATTATTTAATATAGTTATTTTTTCACAAAAATTGAAAAACAAAATACCATGTTGAATATAAATTTTATATATTTAATATTTAGAATATATTTTTCGGGTTAACCTATATTAAAATGTTATATTTTTAAAGAATGAATGTGATATCAGAAATTTTTACTAAATATGATTTTATAAATACCATAATCTCATCTCAGTGATGAGAAAACCCAAAAATAAATTTATATCAATAATATATGTTTATTAAGTTAAAATTTTATAGTTATACATGTTCATAACATAAAATTTTCTTATGTGGACACATAAGGGATATTAAAGACCAAGAAAGTGACATTTCATGTCTTTCATTGATTTAAATATTATAAAAGCCAATTTCATGGACAAGTCTCAATTTAATGAATTAATTATGATTCATAAGTGTTGAGGGACTTGTTTTTTTAATCCCAATTAAATTTCCATATTAATGAGATGTTTTAGAGTCATTATATTTTTATTTGTAACATAAATTACATGATTTACCATTTACTATGGCAACAAAATTTACCATGATTACTATTCATATTACAAAAAATAAAAGTGACCGATTCAATTTTTTAAAATTTATAAATCAAAATTGGATATAAATTTTTTAAAACGCAGTTATCCGAATATGTAGAATTTAATTTAAAATAAACATGTAAAACACCACTAAATATAGTTTTCCAGAAAAATGCCTTTTTAAAACACAAAATGTTTTTATAATAAATTATTGTATAAAAATATTTTTCAAAGACTTAATTATATTATTTTAAATTGATATGATCTAATTAAAATATAAAACTATTCCAATACAAAATGTTAATATGTAAATAATTTAAAAAAACAAATTTTTTTTAAAAAATCAATATTTTTACTATTCATCAAAAGATGAAACATTTCAGAAAAAAACAAAAAATTCAACCGTTTTAATTTTTTATATTTTTTATTAAAATAGGTTGTTTATATTTTAAAATATAATTTATGAAATTTTCAAAAACTATATTTTTAACAAGATCATCATCCAAAGGATGAAAAATTCATTTTTAGAAAAATACATCCATTAAACATAAAATATGATTTCTTCTTATATAATTTATATAAAATAAATTAGATGACTATTAAAATTAGATTATATATATATATATATTGCATAAATAAAATCCAAAAATTATTGATTTTATTATTTATTGGTTTAAAACACACTTGTGCACATTTGAACAGTTTTTCTAGAAAATCATTTCCATTTATTTTAAAAAGAAATGATTTTAGATTCATCTATAATTAGGAGGCCAAATAATTATATATACATGTGTCAGCCATAATTTCATAATTTAGTTAATCCTTTTCATACCCTTCATTCAAACATCTAGTTAATAATTAACTTCATTAAATAATAATAATAATAATAAAATGATATTTCGTTGAAACACAATGTGGACAATGAAGAATGACAAGAAAATGTTACATGTAAGAAAAGACATAAAAGAAAAAATATTATTCTAAAAAAATATTTCTCATAATAATATTTGGGTTTTACATTTACCCCCTTTTAAATTAATTTCTCCCTCAAATTTTTCATGTTTTATGGAGGCTTAATGAATGATATATTCTTTCATAGAAACCCACATACTAAAAATGAATACTTAAAATTTCATTTAAAAAGGGGATTTTGAAACAAAAAACATTACCCAAAGTAACTCATAACCGGGTTTCCACAAAGGAGGGCATTGGTGGAAAGTAAAAACAAGGATATAAATGTTAAATCTAACAATCATGTTCCGATGGAGAGTAATAGAGAACATATATATATGAGAAAGTTAACAACAAAAAATCTATAAATCAATGTGCCTTTTATATTTCCATTGATGTAATCCAAAATGATGATGACTTGTAAAAAAAAAATTTCATGACCATTTTTCAAATGTCAATGAACTTTCATGACAAGATATACTTATTTTATTTCATTACATTCTATAATCACAGACTCATACTTTCATTACTGGTTGATAAATTTCCACTTCTTCTCTTATTAATGAAATGAGGGGGAATTTTTCATTCCCAGTGAATTATAATATCAATAGATCCATCAATATAATGATATGTCATTCCATATATATTTACATCACAAAAAATGTTTAACACAGGTAATCCATTAGGCATAAATTATCATATAGATAGATATTTTGTTAATCTATAAAATCTCATTAAAATTTCAACTTAAAAAATTTCATAATTTTTTACCTTTATTATCCTAAAACAATATTAAAATCCAAAACATTCAAAATAGGGTAACTAACATTAAAAAATCAAAAAATCATTAATTCCCCAAACAACTTTCTATAGCTCTTAATAGTCAGAGACCAAACATGTGAATACATTTAACATATATTTTCTTGAAACATGGTAATAAGAAAAATTACCATAAAACCTTATTGAAATCATGCATTATTAAAAATTATAGTTCGTTCCTCAAAGAATAAATCCAAAGATTCTATAAACTTTGTCCATCATATCATAATATACATTGTCAATTTATCAGCTCCAAGTTTAACAATACTATATAGTTTATTTTATCACAATCAAAAAGCTCATTATCTAATTATTTTCCAAACATTATTAACATATTAATGATTATATTCTTCTTAATTATGTGATCACCAAAAATATCACATTAACACCTCAATCAGTTTTCATGGTTACTATTACCATTTAATATATAGATTCATATACATATTGAATAACCATAATGAAACAACCCTTATATGATTCTTTATTCCACAATACCATATAAGTACTTCAATATCACTATTTTTTATTTCTAATACAAAAGCATGAAATCATTACATATTCTTCTTAAACCATTATCCAAGATTCTTCTTTTTATTCCATTACACTTATGTTATCTCATATGTCATTTTTAGTCTCTACATCCTCATAAATATTACAATTATGTAGCACCTAGATGTTTCAAGTAATTAACCCTTCGTTTACATATTTTAAGTACATAATGTACTTTGGATTATTTTAGAAGGGTTTAGAGAACTTTTTTAATGTTTTTTGGGGTTTTCTACAATTGAACGGTTTGACCATTGTTTTTGGATGTAATGGAACAGACCTCTCTAGTCCATTCCTTTATGGAAATATGTTGTTTGAGGTGTTCCGTGAGGTCAAGGTTACTTATCCCAAACACTTTTCCAAATTTCCAATTCTATGAACAGTTCCATATGTGAACAGTTCTTTCTGTAACCTTTATTGGTAACTTCTCTTTCCATTGCCAAATTTCCAATTCTATGACCAGTTCTATTAGTGAACATTTCTATTGGTAACCTCTAATGGTAACCTCTCTTTCTTTTTCCAAATTTCCAATTCTGTGAATAGTTCCATCGGTGAACAGTTCTATCGGTAACCTCTAATGGTAACCTCTCTTTCCTTTTCCAAATTTCCACTTCATTGAACAGTTCTATTAGTGAACAGTTCTATCGGTGAGGTCGAAGGGTAACCTCAATCAGTATCCTCTATCAGTAGCCTCTATCGATAACCTCTAACCATATCCTCTATTTCCTTTGCCAAATTTTGAGTTTATGAGCATTGTTTCAAACTTCCTTCAGTTTCTCCCCTTTAGCATTTTCCTTTTACATAAAACGCATTTATGGCCTTGTTTTAACGAATCTAAGGCCGATTCAAATGCCATAACTCCTATATTATTTATTCCTAAGGATTTAAATGTTTTCACTTGGTCAATCTGCGTGGTTTAATGTGATCCAATTTTTATGAGAAATTAAGCATATCCTAAACCGTCGCTCCATTAAATCTTCAAAAGGGACAAGATATATTCCTCCCTTGTTCTTCCCCCTTGTTCTCGGGTGTGAGACGCTCGAAAATCTCATACCATCCCGTATAATTTTCACAACCAAACATTCCTCCAAGGATTGGTTCCTCTCTATTTTGATGCAACTGAGCTATATCGGTCAATATTTAATATAAGGTATGTTATATCATTGTTATTTTGGGGTTTATCTTACCCTATTTGTCCTTTCCATATCATAGCATGTAATATCCATCCTTCTAATGTGGTTTTCTTGGGTTTCGGTTGGTGCAGTCATACCATGGAATCCTCGGGTGGATGCAGTTGAAGCGAGAGGAGGATCGTGACCCGTTGGGTGGATAAAGAACGTCAAGGACTGTTTGAGGTAGGGGATCTGTTTCTTCTCTTTTCTTTTACGTTCAACTATATTGTTAGAATTTATTATCCAACTAGACCACAATGGAATTTACATAATAAATATTCGATTCAGATAAATAAATTGATATCGGCCGTATGTTATTTCCCATTCTTTCCTAGATAGTGTGATATTACTTCTTTCTTTGTTTATCTGTTCGTTCTTGATGAAAATTGGTAAAGAATGTAAAGTAGAATTAATTTATAACTGTTGGGTATGGATAAAGAGGCATGTAAATGAATCAGTTTCTTCTTGTTTTAATTTTATGTTAATCAAATTGGTGCAGTAAGCATGTTTAACTATTTGTGATAGCTTACTGATTAGGTTTCCAAAACATTGGAACCTATGAATAATAAATCCGTTAATAAATGATGGATTAACGAAGTGATTGTTTGATAATTATTTTACGGGTTCTAAGTTACCCTCTTGATTATTAATGTCCCAATAGCCCAATAGATGTGATCTTTGTTTTCCTACTGCTTGTGCTGTGTTGTGAGCCCGAATAGATGTTTTGATATGTGAGGGCATGGAGACTTTTGGATGTGGTAGCATATGACACCTAGAGTGGCGAGATGAATCAGTTTATGTATATGGGTGTCAGGGAGTACACCAAGGATGATTGAATGGGAGAGATATTATTTTTGGATGCTTTCTAATCCTTATTGGTTGATTATCTTCTTTACTTTTCCCCACTTCTCAAGGTAGTTAGTCTTCCTTACCCTTCTTCCTAAAGAGGAAAAGACGTGCATGGTATGCCATGTGCTTTCAGTGTTTAGCTTCTCAAGGGAGGATACGTATACGCTATTGCTATAGGAGGAAAATACTTTACGGGTAGTACATCTACTCACCGTGTTGATCCCCCTTGTGTTTAGTAGCATAAAATGTTTTTCTAGGATGCCTAGGAATGTGGGAAATTAATTCTATAATGAATAATTTAATAAATGGTGTTAAATAATGGGTTTAGAGTTTGTTGGAACATAATGATGAGGTTGTAATTTTAAAGGGACAGTGGACTTTGGGTGTGATTCTAATTAAATTTAATGTGGAATTTTTCATGGTTAATTTATTTTTAAAGAATTAATTAACATAAAGTGTAGCTGGTAAAAAAAGGGGAATGGAATAATGTATTAAAGATCTTTAAATGGTTGTATGCTTATAGGATACCTAGTCTTAGAAGTGGAAGCCTGGAGTCCGAGAGACGTTAGCTATAGTTGAGTCTAAGACCAGGTTATGCCCATAGTGTGGTTGTGAGATATAGTATATCCCATACTTTTTGTGTTTCTACATGCTACTCCACCCTACCAGAAAGGGAAATTGACACCCCCGAGATTCTGATCCTTGGGGGGTGTTTTCCCCAACATTCTGATGGGAGGATGGACGGCTGACAACCCCCATTGGCCCCGCTCTCTTCTCTTGGTTATTACGTTTGCTGTCAGGCACATTGGTTAGTTTTCACCATATATTTGCATAGAGGGATGTAATGATTTGTGGTTATTCACACACATATATTCTAGATATAGTGATCTATGGACTACTATAGGTGTAATGTGTATAGGTTGTGATGTCTTGAGGATCCATACTCGGTGTATGGGCTGTAATGGCTTGAGGTGTAATACCAGATGTATGATACACGTTATGAAAGCTGTGGTGGCTCCCAGAAAATAATTGGTTACTTCGATTATGTGGATGTGGTGGTTATGTTGTACAAGGTGCATGTTGTGGTTCTTTTCCAAAGTGTCTGCATGCAAGCCTTTTTGGAGAGTTATGCTCAGGATGTGCGACGTTGGGTCAAAGAGGAAAAATAGTGGGGAAGTAGTAGTGGGGTACCCTAGATATTCTTTATTATATGATATATTCTTGTATACGTTACCTGGTGAGAGTAGCCATGGTGAGGGTGGGAACTTAGTATACCTATTTAGGTGAAGAGTTAGTTTCACTTGTTGTTCACTGTGATTTAGCTTGCTCTCTTTACTTTTTCATGAGAGGCTTTGGAGAGGATCCTACTATGTATACTGTTATACTTACCCTATGTATATATAAACTGTTTTTAGGACACTTGGATCCAGTTGGAGATCAGGCTGGTTACTACTATCATGTGGTGGCAGGAGCTATTCGGGCTAGTGGTTTCCACTATTTTACATCACTTTGGGTACTTGTATTTTTTCCCCTTTCCGTTGTATTAGTTTTTCATGACATTTCATATGTGTACTTGGGATTTCACTCATTTTACCAGGTGAGTTGGAATTGGTTGGTGTCTATCTTATCTCTCTCTTCCTCATGTGTTCTCCTAGAGGGTAATTCCTCCCATTGGTGTGTTTTCTATACCCACAGTTCTAGTCACCAACCCAGGGCCTAAAGGAGGTGGGACTCAGGGGTCATTATCTCCATTATCACATTGTCGACCTAGGAGGGGTACACTTTGTGGGGAGGGGGACATGACAGAGTGGTATCAGAGGTCTGGTTGAGGGATTGGATGAAGATTGGAGTTAGGCACAGGTGAGGTTGCATGGGTTTGTAAGGCAATAGTGGCATTCATGTTTAGCAAGTGAGGTAAACACTAGAGATCGGCTAAGACATAGGGGTTTAGGCCCCCCTATGATCTGATGTACAGACCTTTATGTTTACAATTGCTTTTAAACAATGTGATACTAGTTGAACCATAGAGACCTAGGGAAGTATCATGCATCATTCTTCTTTGATCCTGTGTTTTAATGGGTAGACCCTGGAATAGGTTAACCTAAAATGAATAAAAAAATTAATTAATTAATGTTGAGTCTTCCATATTCCAGGTTTAGGATCTCTAACGGTTTGTTATTTTCCATTTATGGCTCGAGGTCAACATCCTCATCAGGTTTTCCTTGAAAATGTCCAGTAGGCTGTTCCAGCTGATTTCTATAGGGTAGAGGTTAATGATGACGACACTTGGAGGAAGAAACTCCGAGATTTTCAGTGCTAGAGTCTACAATAGTATGAGGGATCCGTTTTAGATTCAGTCACGAAATACTGGTTGGAGGAGGTCGAGATAGGCATTAGTTCGATCCATGCACAGAAGGAGCACTGGGTGTCCTTGGTTGTGATGATGCTTCGTGGAGCAGTGAGGCAGTGGTGGTTCTTGTTCCTCAGGGATCGTGAGGAGTTGGCGATCTCATCGGAGGAGTTCCGAGATACGTTTAGAATCAAGTTTATTTCTTTGATTGTGAAGGTTTCCAGTCACCAGGAGCTTCTTAACCTTCGATAGGGGAGGTCTAGTGTTCGAGTGTTTGGAATCCATTTAAGGACCCATTTACGATATGCTTTAGACCTATGGCCATATGAGGAGGTCAGGGAGAGGCATTTCTAGGAGGCTTTGTGTCCAATGATCCAGTTCCTGGTAACCCCATTTATGCTCAAAACATATCTTGATGTGCAAGAGATGGAAGAGGTTGTTGAGAGGACTTTGGCCAGGACCGGATCATCACGAGAGGGGAATCCACATGATTTCTCACGAAGCAGAGTTGTGGTCTGGGGTTCTCAGTTTTCAGGGCAAAAGAGTTTCCATTCAGCCGGGGGTTTGTCCCAGCCCTTCACATCTCATTTCTACCAAGGAAGCAACTCTCAAGCCTATTCCAAGGGATCAAGCACTTGTTTTTCTTATGGTGGTCATGGTCCTCATGAGTGGTAGTGCCTAAACATTCAGAGCGGTCAGCATGCACCAGGTGCTACATTCCAGGTTCCTCTGTGGAGGTAGTTCCAACTGAGGCAGCAGCAGCCGCTTGCACCAGCTTTAGATCTGTAGATGGTAGATGGGGTAGTCAAAGGACAATCCCATGACACTCCTCGTCCTCAGAGTGAAGAGTGTGGCCATCGGGGTGGTCTTCATCAGGGTCAGAGAGGTCGTAGAGGAGGTCATGTTAGCTTTATGCTATAGTGTTGCCATCTCCATGCGATCAAGATATCGTTCAAGGTACCCTTTACTTGCTTTCTACCTTGGTGTATGCCTTGTTTGATTCCAGAGCGACAAACTCTTTCTTATCACCGAACCTTTTACATGCTTCGGGACATGAGGTAGAGAGGCTTCTAGTGCCCTTGTCGTTGACTACACCAGTTGCAGATTGAGCTAACTTGTTTGAAGTATGTAGAGACTGTGAGCTAGTATTGCGGAAACAACGCTCTTGGAAAGATTTAATTTGTTTACAAATACAAACATATGATGTTATCCTCGGCATGGATTGGATGGATTCGGTGTATGCAATCATGGATTTCTTCAGGAAGAAGGTCATTTTCATTGGTGCAGATGGAGAGCCAGTGGTGTTTGTTGGCGAGCAAGATCCTTGGATGGGTCATTGTTGTGTTCCGTCATTATAATCTATGATGGATGAGATGATGTTGAGTTCATCAGAGGTTCAGCAGTTGGCGTTTCCTAGGGCCGTAGAAGAGTGCCTTGATGTCTTTCCAAAAGAGGTTGTAGCATTACCCCCTCGACGAGGGATTGAGTTTGGGATCGAGCTACAACCAGGAGTATCTTCTATCTCTATGTATCCATATAGGATGACACCTTCTGAGTTATGAGAGATACATATAAAGCTTGATGGACTGTTACAGTGTGGTTTTGTTCATCCAAATGTGTTGTCGTGGGGTGAACTGGTCTTTTTCATGAAAAAGGATGTCGGAAGTTTGCGGTTGTGTGTCGATTATCATCGCTTAAACAATGTGACAATAAAGAATCGATATACTATTCTACGGATTGATGATTTATTCGATCAACTGATGGGTGAAAGTTGGTTCTCAAAGATAGACTTGTGGTCAAGATCTAATCAGATGCATGTGAAGGATGAGGATGTACTGAAGACTGCTTTCTGTTGTTGTTATGGGCATTATGAGTTCGTTGTAATACTATTTGGCAAGATGAATGCTCCAACTGTATCCATGGGATTAATTAATGTTGTGTTCCATGAGTTCATAGACATGTTCATGGTATTTTTCATCGATGACATCCTTGTGTACTTCACATCTGAGGATGAACATGCAGGGCATCTACAAGACATTTTGGGAGTTCTTCATCAACATCATCTGTTTGGGAAGTTGTTGAAGTGTGAGTTTTGCGCTCGAGAAGTCCGTTTCAGGGGGAATGATGTGTCCCAATAGGGAGTAGCTGTGGATCCATCAAATATAGAAGTAGTCGTGTCTTGGGAAGGCCCCAAGACAGTGTCAGAGGTACAAAGTTTCTTTGGTCTTTGAGGCTACTACAGCAGGTTCATAGCCAATTTCTCATGAGTTCCAATGCCTCTGAAAAATTTGACCAGGAAGGATCCGGAATTCAAATCGACTGATCAATGTTAGGAAGCTTTCGAGTATCTAAATTAAAAGTTATTATGAGCTCCAGTTTTTTGTCTTCCATCTGAGGGAGTTCGGTTTGATGTTTTTTGTGACGCTTCACGTCTGGGGTTAAGTTGTGTTCTCATACAGAATAGGTCTGTTGTTTCTTAAGGTTCACGGAAGTTGCGTCCCGATGAATGTAACTATTCCACACATGATCTTTAGTTGGAAGCCAGGGTGTTTTCTCAGAAGTTGTGGATACATTACCTTATTAGTGAGCGCTTTTTGGTTTTCACTGATCATAAGAGTTTGGTGTATGTTTTCTCCCAGCGTGACTTGAACTTACGACATCATCGGTGGATGGAGTTATTACAAGAATATGACTTTAAGATATTATATACACCTGGAAAAAAGAATGTTGTAGCTAATGCACTGATTCAAAAGTCATGTAGTGATGCTATGTGTGAATCAAGTGATACCTGGAGAGTAAAGGAAGAGTTGTTCGCATTACATCTTGATATGGGAGATGTTGGTGGTAGAGGTTTTCTTTTTCAGATGAAGGTATAGTCATCACTGATTCATAAGGTGGAATAGTCCCAGTTAGGGGATCATGAGGTGGAGGTCTGCAGAGACAGAGTTGTTTGTGGAGAGGCCCCTGATTGTTGGACTAAGGATAAACAACACCGAGTGTTGTATCATGGAAGGCTTTTATTCCTTTGACGATGCATGATACGAATATCAGAGAGTTCCATAGTTCATCTTTAGCGGTGCATCATAGCGTGAAAAAGATGTACCAAGCCATGAGGAGCCATTTTTTGTGGCCTTGGCTGATGCATGCGGTTGCTGAGTTTGTGTCTCAATGTTTGGTCATCCAGAAGGTAATGGCTGAACAATCTGTTCCAGGTGGTCTTCTCCAGCCATTAGAGATTCCTCAGTGGAAGTGGGAGGACATCTCAATATACATTGGTACTAGTTTACCTCGAGCTTCAGGAGGACTTGATGCTATTTTGGTGGTAGTGGATCATTTTACAAAATCATCCCACTTCATAGCGATCAAGGAGTCAAGCATAGTGGATGTTTTGTCGAGGTAGTATCTAGAGGAGGTGGTGAGACTTCATGGAGTCCCAAGAACTATAATTACAGATCGAGATCCTCATTTTACCTCCATGGTGTGGAGAGGCCTGCAAAATTATTTCAGTTCTAAACTATGACATAACACTTCTTTTCATCCTCAAATGGACGGTCAGACAGAGCGAACCATCTAGACTATTGAATACATGTTACGCTCTTGTGTTTTTGATTTTGGATGCAGGTGGATAAGACACTTACCCTTGGTGGAGTTCACTTACATTAATATTTTTCACTCCACCAACGGTATGGCGCCTTTTGAAGGCTTGTCTGGCCGACCTTGTCGTTCTCTGTGGTGCTGGACTAGGGTCGGAGAGTCAGCAATTCTCAGACCGAAACTATTGTAGAATAAAAAAAAGATTGTTCAAGTGATTCGTGAGAGGATGAAGACAGCACAAGATTGTCAGAAATCATATGTTGATCAAAGAAAGTGACCCTTAGAGTTTAATGTTGGGGATCATGTGTTTCTGAAGGGGACTCCCCATCGTGGGAAGCGAAGGATTGGTTGTGGGAGTAAGATTTCTCCCAGGATTTTTAGGCCTTTCAAGGTGTTAGCTCGTGTTGGAGCTATGGCGTATCGATTAGTAATTCCCCCGCAGATGAGTCAGATACATTATTTTTTCCATGTATCACATCTCTATCGTTATCTTCTTGATGACTCTCACATCATCGATTGGGGAGAGATTGATGTTGATGATGATGCAACCTTTGAGAAGAGACCTATGGTGATCCAAGACCGCAGGAATAAGGTGTTTTGCGGGAATTGTATCCCCTTGGTTCATGTCTTGGGGTGACACGGTGGCATGGAGGAGAGTACCTGGTAACATGAGTCACAGATACGTGCTTAGTACCCATAGTTTTTTTATGTTTAACTCTATTCATGTATCGATTTAAATTATGTGGTTATGAACCATTCATATTTATGAGGTGTCTCCCTTTATTGATTTTGTGGCTTGCTCTCTTTTGCGAGGTATTCAAATGGGTGGATGTTCAGACCCCGTTTCATTTTCACTCCATGTGGGTTTTGAATTCATGGGGACAAGAATGTTTTGAGAGTTATCTGATGTAGTGGCCTGGACCTCTCCGGTCCATTCCATTATGGAAATATGATATTTGAGTTGTTCTGGGAGGTCATGGTTAATTATCCCCAACACTTTTCCAAATATTCAATTATGTGAACATTTCCATCGGTGAACAGTTCTATCAGTAAACTCTAACGGTAACCTCTCCGTCCTTTTCCAGATTTCCACTTCTTTGAACAGTTAAATTGGTGAATAGTTCTATCAGTAACCTCTAATGGTAACCTCTCTTTCCTTTTCCGAATTTCCAATTCTTTGAGCAGTTAGATCGGTGAATATTTCTATCGGTAACCACTCTTTCCTTTTCCAAATTTCTACTTATTTTAATAGATCTATTGGTGAATGGTTATATTGGTGAGGTCTAACGGTAACCTCTATTAGTAACCTCTATCATTAGACTCTATCGGTAACCTCTATCGGTAACCTCTATCTGTAACCACTAATGGTAACCTTTATTTCCATTTCCAAATTTTGGGTTCGTGAACAGTGTTTCAAGCTTCCTACAGTTTCTCGCCATTAGAATTTTCCTTTGACATAAAATTCATTTAGGACCTCGTTTTAAGGACTATAAGGCCGATTTAAATTCTGTTACTCATATATTAATTTTTTATTATGGAACAAGATGTTTTTACTTGGACAAACTGCATGGTCTAATCTGATCATTTTTAATGGGAAATTAAGCGTTTCTTAATCTGTTGATCCATTAAATCTTCAAAAGGGACAAGATATCTTCCTATCTTGTTATTCCTCCTTGTTGTCATGTGAGAGATGCTTGAACATCTCATACCATCCCATAGGAGTTTCACAATCAAATATTCCACCTAGGATTGGTTCCGCTCTGTTTTGATGCAACCGAGCTGCATCGATCAATCTTTGACATAAGGTATGTTTTATCATCGTTCTTTTGGGGTTCACCCTCTCTTGTTTCTCCTTTCCATATTATATCATGTAATCTCTATGTTTCTAAAAGGGATTTCTTGGGTTTCGGTTGGTGTGGTCATACCATGGAATCCTCGGGTGGATGCAGTTGATGCGAGAGTAGGATCATGACCCGTTGGGTTGATGTAGAACGTCAAGGACTATTTGAGGTATGGCATTTGTTGCTACTCTTTTCTATTATGTGAAACTATATTGTTACCATGTTTTATCCCACTAGACCACAATGGAATTTACATAATAAATATTTTAACCATATAAATAAATTGATATCGATCGTATGTTATTTTCCCTTGTTTTCAAGATAGTGTGATATCTATGCTTGCATCGTTTAGATGTTCATTCTTGATGAAAATTGGTAAATAATGTAAACCATAATTAATTGGTAACTATTGGAAATGGATAAAGGGGCATGTAAATGAATCTATCTCTTCTTGTTTTAATTTAATCTTAATCAAATTGGTGTAGTAAGCATGTTTAATTATTCGTGATAACTTACTGATTTGGTTTCCAGAATTTTGGAAGCTATGAATAATTATTCTATAAATTCAAGATGGATTAAAGAAATGATTGTTTAATAATTCCTTGTACGGTTATAAGTTACCCTCTTGATTTCTAAAGGTCCAATAGCCCAACTGATGTAATGTTTTTTCCCTGATGCTTGTGCTGTGATGTGTGCCTGAATGGCTACTGTGATATGTGGGGGCATGCAGACTATTGTTTGTGGTAGCAGATGCCACCTAGAGTGGCGAGATACATATTTTTATGCATTTGGGTGTTGAGGAGGACACAAGGGATGATGGAATGGGATGGATGTGGTTTTTGGATTCTTTATGATCCTTATTGTTTGATTATCTACTTTACTTTTCTCCACTTCTCAAGGCAGCTGATCTTGCAAACCGTTCTTTTGAAACAGAAAAAGTCGCATGGGGTATTCCATGTGATTTCCGTGTTGATCCCCCTTGTGTTTAGTAGAATTTAATGTTTTTCTAGAATGATTTGGAATGTGGGAATACAATTATATTATGAATAATTGAATAAATGGTGTTAAGCCGTGGGGTTGGAGTTTACTGGTAATAATGAGGTTGTAATTTTAAAGGGACAATGGACTTTGGGTGTGATACTAATGAAATTTAGTGTGTAATTGTTCATGGTTAATTAGTGTATAATGAATTAATTAATGTAAAGTGAAGCTGGTAATAAGGGGGAATTGAATGATGTATTAAAGCTCATTAAATTTTAGTATTATTATAGGATACCTTGTCTTGGAAGGGGCAGGTCGGAGTCCAAGAGACATTAGCAGGAGTTGAGTCTAAGACTAGGTTATGCCCATAGTGTGGTTGTGGTATATTGTATATCCTATACTTTTTGTGTTTCTATACACTACTCCACCCTGTCAGTAAGGGAAACTGACACCCTAGGGATTCTGAGCCTTGGGGGTGTTTTACCCAACATTCCGGTGGGAGGATGGATGGATGACTACCTCCTTTGTCCCCACTCTCTCCTCTTGGTAGTTACTTGTGATGGAAGGTACATTGGTTAGTTTTCCCCATATATGTGTTTAGAGGGATGTAATGGATTATGGTTATTCACACACATATATTTTGGATATAGTTTTCTGTGGACTACTATAGGTGTAACGTGTATTGGCAATGATGACTTCAGGATCCTTACTCAGTGTATCAGTTGTAATGGCTTGAGGTGTAATACCTGATGTATGATACGTGCTATGCGAGCTTTGGTGGCTCTCAGAAACTACCTGGTTACTTTGATAATGTTTACATGGGGTTTTTTTATCACGAGGTGCATGTTGTGGCACTTCTCCCAGGTGTCTGTTGACAAGCCCTTTTGGAGAGAGATACTCAGGACGTGCGACGTTGGGGAAAAGCGGAAAACCTGTGGGGAAGTAGTAGCAGGGTAACCTTGATATTATTTATTATATGATATATTCATGTATGCGTTAATTGGTGTGAGTATCCATGGTGTGGTTGGGAACTTAGTAAACATTTCTAGGTGATGAGTTAGTTTCACTTATTGTTCACTGTGATTTAGCATGCTCTCTTTACTTTTGCACGAGAGGATTCAGGGAGGATCCTATTGAGTATGCTGTTATACTCACCCTATGTATATATAAACTATTTTTCAGGTCACATGGAGCCATTTGGATATCAGGATGGTTACTACTAGCTTGGGGTTATAGGATATGTTTGGGCTTGTGGTTACTGCTATTTTACTTCCCTTTGGGTACTTGCAGTTTTTCACCTTTCAGTTGTAGTACCTTTTCCTGGAATTTGATATGTGTACTTGGGATATCTTTCATCTAACTGGTTTTGTTAGAGTTAGTCGGTGTCTATCTTATCTCTCTCTTTCTAATTTGTTCTCCTAGAGGGTAATTCCTCCCATTGGTGTGTTTATTATACACTCGGTTTTAGTCTTCAACTCGGGGCCTACTGGAGGCAGGAATCAGGGGCCATTATCTCCCTTCTCACATTGCCGGCCTAGGAGGGGTACAATGTGGGGAGGGGGAAAAGATAGTGGAAACTGTGAAACACTTACAGAAAACTCTTCATTGTGTGACAGAGGCTAAGGGGAAGGCGCACAGGTAAGAAAGCGGTTTTACCAAAATATTTGGCAAATTATGAGAATCCATAAAAAGTGTGAGAGTGGTATTTTTCATGGTTAATGCATGTTTTTCTAACCATTCAGTCCAACAATGAGTGTTCCTCTTCGAGGCATTGCCTGTCGCATGGTTATCACATGGTTTTTCCTTACCATGAGACTAACCACGCACGGTTTGAAAACAAGATCCTGAAAAAGTGGATCTAGGTTGGGATTATGTTTTTACCCCACATTTTTTCTAAAAATAATCCCTAACTACATATTTTATTTTCTTAATGGATGGGGAAGCTTTCCCCATTCAATAATAAGCTATCTGGAGGTGTTTCTCAATGCATTGAAGCCTTATTCCCACAATAATACATAGTTTTTGTAGTTTCTAATGGTTATTAATAGATATACATTACTACCTCTCTTGATTTATTCTATCCGGTTCAATTTGGATAAATATATCTTTTTTGATGAAAATCACTGTTAATTTTGGTATTTTTTATGGTGGTGGATGGGATCTAAAGTGGGGTTTTGAAGATATAACGTGTTTTTCTATGTGTTTTCATTCCATTCATTATTCCACAACAGTTCCTGAGGTAAGTGGACTCGATTTCGACTAATCATATTAATATATGATGTATTATATTAAAATTTGTTAAATTTATTGAAATTTATTTTGAAATTTGTGTTCAAATAATGGTAGAATCCTTCTTTAGGCATGTTCTGAGTATCTTGAAAATTTTTCTACAAATTTTGTAATCATGGGAGATGGTTGTGAAATTTTCTTTGTTTTACTAAATTTATAATGTTGATTTTAAAATATGTATTTTCTTCATTTTTGGAAAATGGTTTAATTGATATGTTTTCAATAAAATTATAGTTTTATTGAAATGAACTGAAATGTTTTTTTTAAAATATGTTCAATTGAAGAATGGTTTTATTGAAATAGATTGAAATGGTAGATTTAAATTGGTTTTGAAATACATGGTTCTCTGAGTTTATGTTTTTGACGTGCCTCTGAATAATGGGAATGGACCATTAGGATATAAAGGGATGTGACCCGGGATAAGGGTCGTGTGATATTGGGGGGAATGGAGATTGGGCACTTTGTGGTGACTTAGAGGATAGATGAGAAACCTATCATGAGTATGGAACAATCAGAGAATCATACATGTGTGTGTGTGTGGTGAATCGTGGAATGGGTATGAAAAAAGAAATATGCAATAGTTAAATGTATTGTTTGGTTTCATTTCATTGGAAAACTGTTTAGGTATTAAAATTCATGGATTTGATATTAAATGTTTTCTATTTTTTAAAATATGTTGTTTATATAAATTTGATAACATCGTATATCTTTGTAGTGTAAGAAGGAAAGTCATTAAGAAAAAGTCTATTAAGGTTCATCACTCACCTTTTCTATGGAACTTCAGTTTTTTTGTAGATATAATTTATTAGGACACATTAAAAGGTAAGGTATCACAATTCATTAGTGGTGCATTGTGATACTTGGGATTTTTATGGTGTTAGAGCATAGACTATGTTGGATCATTGGATTTCTATGAGTTTTCATTGAGTTTTTTTAGTTTTGTATTCCACTGTGAACATTGATGTTAGGTTTCATTGATTGTGGTACTCTATTATAGTTTGGTTTTGATATAAATGGTATTTCAATGAGTTGTTTTATAGTTTTTCCGTTCATTAGGTAGTGGATTAATTTTTGTGGAATGTTTGATTGAGTGGTTTTATTTCATAAAGCTAATATCATCTGTCAATTTTACTGATTCCCTTGGAATTTATTTCCATCCATTGGATCCTTTGGGGTTTCACTTAAGGACATGTAATTTTAATTTCCCATCTCAATCCAATGAGGAGAGGAAGGATGATACAAGTGAAATCAGCTTGTTTAGACCTTTCCTAACAAGTGGTCATCAGTTCATTCAATCATGGAGTTGAATTTAATTATATTTTTTTTTCACAAGTTCTGATTGTATAAAAGAGTTAGATTGTTGATATTTTAAACGTAGAGAAAAAAATATTTAGCTAACCTTTTTATTTTGAACCTTAATTTATTTGGGATTTGGGAACATAACTATTTTGAATACACTTATATGAACTAGAATCTCATTTTTGTGGGTTTATTAAATAATATGAGAAACACATGCAATATAGGTATGACATTACACTAGGATTTCATATTTAATTTTGAGTAATGATTTATGATTTTGTAAAAAGGGTTGATTTTTGAAAAAATTTTAATTTACATTAAAAGGTTATACTTTGAAAAGGCATGGAATGCTTATTTTGAAAATGGTTTGACTTTCAAAAACATGTAAATTTTAATAAATGATTGAACATGGAAATTATTGATTTTTTAAAAAAAATTATGTGATCAGATTTGAAATTGTAAGTCTTAATTTTCTAGAGAATGAGAATTATGGATTTTTTTTCTATATTGGGAATGAAACATAATAGGAATCATAGAAACCAACAAAATTTTGCTGCTATGAATGGAATTGATCCTCAGCCACATATTAACCAAAATCCAAAGAAATGTATTGTTAAATCCCTCTAGGTTGTTGACAGAGGAATATAAGGGATGAATCAACGAATGTGGATCATTCTATTCAGTTCCAGAAGTAGAATCCACCAATATTTCAGGGTGATTCAGTACCATAGATTTATGTGATGTGGGTAAGCATGATGAATCAATTATTTTATTTCCTTGACACACCAACAGAGTTGAAAGTCAAGCTGTAAAGGTATATGTTAATGAATCTTACATGAAAATTACATGATTTAGCAGTTTTTTCAAAATTAGACCAAGTCCTTTCATGGGAGGATTTTAAATAATTTTTCAATAAATAATTCTATCCCCATACATTCATGATATCTATAAAAACATACATCTAATGCTTGAAATAGGAGAGCCACACAGTGAAAGAGTATACAACTAAATTCATGAATTTTTTCCATTTTCACCTGAAGTTTCTGCTAGTGTGTCTTTGAAGGGACATATCATTGAATCAGGGATAAGAAAGAATATTATCTCAAATATTTTTATGCTATATATTATTGACTATACAAATATGTTCAATAGAGTGAGGATGGAAGAACGATATATCGTAGGAGCTGCTGGTGGATGGTGCATGCTAAAACTAATTAGAAATATTAAGAACTCAAATACCGAGAGCAATAAAAATAGGTAAACCTATTTCCAAGGTATGGGGATGACATATAATAATACAGCTATATTTTTAAATATTCCACAAAAAATCCAATAATAATGATGGATTTTTCGAATGAGGTTTGTTTAACAACATGAAGCGATAGTGTGAGGAACCACCTTTAGCATGTCACAATTGCTACTACATATGGTATATTGATTTCTGTTATTATAGTTCACTGAGGTTGGGTGTTTTGGAAACCACTAATGTTTCCCAGATGTAATATTATTCAATGGGATGAAGGAATTAGAACAATCCTCATCAGAATAATAGAGATACCCATTGTGATTTTAGTAATTCAATTCATCCTCAACAAGCGGAGCCTCAACTAAGGAACAAAGAACAATGTTCTTTGAGAATGATATTATATGGAGGTGAGAAGGTTATTTTGGATGATTAATTTAGACCATCATTAGTGAATGATATGATTCATTCAAAATATACCCTTACGAATGGTTTATTTTGAACAATTTCATCCTATTCCATTAATTCTTCTCAAGTTTTTGATTTTATCAGTTTAAATGTTGAGATGATTCCTTCAATGTTGAAACTGCAAAATCATCTTGGTTAAAGGTAATTTCAAGACATTATATACAAAACATGTTCAAAAACCCTTGATGGATATGAGAAGATATGTGATTATTATGGTCTGTTAATAGATGTATATGACATATTCATGTCTATGTATCGGTTGAAAAGGTCCATGGATCACATCAAAAATTATACATAAAGGGTTAGTTTGTAAAATATTATTGTGTAGAGAATATCTTTATAGGTGACATGGATGTAATGGAAGGTGGAATGGGCATGTTTGAACAAGAATTTGGAATGATCTTATACCATTTTGAAATGTTAACATTCTCATCAATGGAAGAGATTGTGGATAACTGTTTTTCAGTATTTGTGGATTAGTTTCAAGAGGTTTTCCCCAAAATTTCTTAGGTTTCCACTTATGAAAGAATTGGTGATTACCATTGATCTCCTCCTTGGGACCATTCATATTTACTTTCCATACTATAGAATGGAACCAAGAAATTATGGGTGTTAAAGAGAAATTTAAAGTGATATATAAAAAGTGTTCATTTGACCGAGCGCGTCTCTGTGGGAAGGACCAATATTCTTTGTAAAAAATGTGGATGAAAAGCATTGACTATGTGTGGATTATCATAATCATTACCAAGTTAAAAAAAGTAATAAGTATCCACATCCACACATTGATAATATATTTGATCAAATTTAGGGGAGCTCAGGTGTTCTCTGAAATTAACCCATGATCATGATATCACCAATTCCGTGTTTCGAATAAGGTTATCCTAAAGGAAATATTCAGGATTAGATAATCGAATAATGAATATATTATACTTTATTTCAGTCATACGAATGCACCAATATTATTTATGGATCAAATATTTTACAGATATCTAGAACATTTTTTCGTCATTTTTATGGATGAAATACTTGTGTTTTCATGGGAAATGGATTTACATGATAAACACTTGGCCATAGTGTTTGAAATGATGAGAGATTGTCTTTTTTACAAATTTTTTATGTGAAATTTTTACATACAAGAGGTAAATTGACATTTCCATTTAGTGTTTAAAATATATGTTTCTATAGATCAAAAAAAATATTGTGTCTATTGTCTCTTGGAAACCCATAATGAATGTCTTTGAGATATGTAGTTTCCTTGGTATGACTAGTTCTTACTGACACTTTGTTCATGATTTTTCATAACTAGGTTAACCATTGTATTTTTTAGAAGTAAAATTGATCCATTAAAATGGGATGAGAAATATTAGAATTATTTTCATGAACATAATGTCTGACTTACATCAGAACCCATCATTATTTTTTTGAAATCCTGACAGTGGTACGTGGTGTACTGTGATACTTCTAAATCAGGGTTGGGATATGATTTCATAATGAAAAATCATTTTTTTCATATGGATCATGATGTTTATATTTCATGACATGAACAACCTAGAAAATTATTTGGAGTAAGTGGACATATTCCATTCTTTGAAGACGCGGCATTATTACCTCTTTGGTGAGAAATCTATTCAATTTATGGACCATAAGAGTTTAATGAAAATTTTCACACAAAGGGAATCGAGAATGAGATAGATAAGATGGATGGAGTATCTATAACTACTTCAATTTGAATTATATATTCACCAGTTATTAGAAAAGATGTTGGTAGATGCATTAAGAATCAATTTAATTCCTCATTTGGAAAAAAGAATTCATATTAGTGGTAGTTAATTCCGGTCATAGTAGACATGAAAATGGAATTTGAAGACAAAGGTAATTTTTGGGATTTTACCATTTTTTTGTTCTCTATTTGGTTACATTGTCATAGAGTCATGAAAATTTAATTCTTAATATGTTACTATGAGGAAAAAACTCAATGGTGGGGAGTCCATTTAGGGATGGAAGCTGGTTAAGAGTTCAATGTTGTGGTTTTGAAATTATATGGTCATACTAATGTATTTTAAGAAAAAAATACATCATTATTACCACCATTCATGTTGGGATATTCATTAAGGAATAAAAAATATGTATAAGGCATTGAAAGCACATTTTTATTGGGTCAGTATAAAAATGAAGGTGGATGAGTTTGTTTTGAGATGCTTAACTTGCAAACAAGTTAAAGAAGAGCATAAATAACCAGAATGTATGTTTTAGTATTTACCTAATCCCATTTGGTAGTGTGAGAAGATATCTATGTATTTTGGAACTGATATCGAAATAATGGTTCGAAAACAAGATCCAATTTGGGTGATAGTGGATAGACCCATAAATTATTCCAATTTCATCCCTATTTGGGAATATAAAATGGTGGAGGAATTGTTAAAAATATACATATACGAAGTGGTATAGAGTCATGTTGTAACAATTTCGATAGAATCAGATATAGATCTCAGTTTTACACATAATTTCTCTAAATACATACAGAAATTCCTTAGGACTCAGTTCAATATGTGTATGGAATTTCATCCTTAGAAAGATGATATATCTGAAAGGATAATTAAAACAATGGAATATTTGTTGCGGGATTATGTAGTGGATTCTGGTCGATCATCAAAAGAGAGATTACCATTTGTGTAGTCCTCATATAACAACAGTTTTCAATCCTCAATACATAAGGGTCATTTTGAAGAGTTGTATGTGTGTCTCTATAACTCTATACTTTCTTGTGTGGAAATAGGTTATCCTTTATAGGTTGGGATAAACCTTGTCTATGAAATAATGAATAATATTTAATTGATCAGGAAAAGAATTTATATAGGTCTGATTTTTCAGAAATTGTTTGTGGATCATCATCAATATCCAATTTCTTTTCAGGTGAGTGATCATGTTGTTTTTTAAAATTTCACCAAGTATTGGACATCATCATCTTAGGAATATGGGAATGTTATCTCCTCGATAAATAGTCCCTTATTAAAACCTGAATGTGTAGGGTATGTGGCATATCAATTTTCATTACCAGCACAGTTTATGGTTTTGCATATTGTGTTTCATATATCTTAGTTGAAAAATTATCAACCTATTCTTGACCATGTCACTCAGTGGGATTATGTGGAACTAGACTCAGATGATTCCTTGGTTCACAAGCGATTATAGATTGTCCATAGGAAAGATAAATCCTTGCTTAAAATTTTTTTTGTTGGAGTGTGGGTTTTGTGGAAACCAGGTCAGATTTATGAATAGAATTGTGAACAATAGAAATAAATGATCGAGAAATGGACCAAAATATTTTTGGACACCCATGGTTTTATACATTATAGGGACAAAAAGGACAATGTTGGGGAGAATTTATCACCTCTAGTTTCAATTAAGCATCCCTTCATTTATGTATTTTATGTGTGTGAAGTGTTTGAGTAATGTTTGGTAGGGTTTAGAAAACTTTTGGAATGTTTTTTTCATAATTTATATAAGTGAAGAATTTAAGAATGGTTTTTGGAAATCATTAAACTCCCATAGGCATCTTTGCAAAGTGAGATAAGGGCTAAAGGGAAGGCACATGGGCTGGAGCATAGTTTGTGTAAACCATGTTGCTGCATAGAAGAAACCATTTATTGTAATATAATGGGGGTTTTCATGGTTGGTGTGGTTTTTTCTAACCATTATAGATAAATTTGTGAGGTCATCCTTAGGGATGATATTGGGGAATGGATAGTGCACAGTTATGCCTAATCGTGCGACTGACAATGCTATGTTTAAAACAAATATCCTAAAAAGTGGATCTCGGTTAGGATTAAGTTTTAACCCCTCTTGTTTACTTCAAATCGAGTATAAAATAATATTTTATCCTCCCAAATTTTGAGGAATCTTTCCTCATAAAAAAAATATATTGAGGCATTTAATGGTGTATTGATTCCCAATTCCCATGGAAAGTCATCGTTTAAGGTAGTTCTACATGGTTTTTCATAGATCTACTTTCCCCCAACTATCAGTTTCCTAGATCTAGTCCACTAAAAAAGATATAATGTGTTTGATGCCGGTCAAATTTATATTTTTCTTTATTAATGATATGGGAATAATTCTAAGGTGGGTTTTTAGATATTTAATGTGATTTAGTTTTGGTTTTCATGCCATTATTCGTTTTCTCAACAATTTCCGAGGTAGGTGGATTCACTCTTCACTCATATTCATAGAACATGAAGTAATAATTCCAAATATTTTAAACATTTTGATATTTATTTTACATTTTGTGTGAAAATAGGGTATATACGCTCCTTAGTGATGGTTTGTGTATTTTTTTAGATTATTGGTGAAATTATGGAGTTGTGCAATGTTGTTCTGCAATTTGATTTTTTTATTTAACATAATGAAATGATTTTAAAATATAGATTTTCTAGATTAATATTAAATGGTTTAATTGATATGTTTCATTAATTAGGATGGGTTTATATAAATTAATTAAATTTGTCTATTTGAAATATTTTCAATAAAATAATTATATTATTGAAATGGATTTAAATAGTTGTTTTAAAATAGTTTTGGAAGACATGGTTGTGTGAGTTAATGTTATCAAATTGACACTGAATAAGGTGCAATTACCATTGGGGTACAATGGTATGTAAAACTGGATAAAGGGAATATGTCATTGGGGGATAAATAAATTTTCCACACTGTGAAAATGAAGTGGATGGATGAGAAACCGCTCATGATTATTGAACTATCAGAGAAGCATGCATGTGTGGGTGTGTGGTGTATCATGTAATCGGTATGCCAAATAGAAATGTCAAAAGGTTTAAAATATTTTTTGGTTTCTTTTTTATGAATAAATATTATTGTCTTAAACACCTTTTCATGGATACAAAATGTTTTCAATTGTTTTATATAATTTTTTTATATAAATGTGTTAACATGTTTTATCCCGGTGGTGTGATTAAGAATGTCATTTTGCGAAATCCTACATATTTTCATTACTCACCACTACTTTGAAACTTTGGAGATTTTTGAAATATAATTTATTTGGCCACAAAATTGATAATATATCACAGTTTATTATTTTTACATTTTGATACTTGGGTTGTTTTGTGTAGTTGGAACCTGGTGCATGTTAGATCATTGGAGTTACGTCGATTTTTTTTTGAATTTTTCTACTTTTTTCTACCACTGTGAACTTTGATGTTAGTGGCCTTCAACTACAGTACCCTATAATAGTTTAGTTTCTATATCAATGGAATTACATTATGTTTTTTTTAAATTTTTATCATGCATCATGTAGAGGCCTTTTTTGTTTTGGCGTGTTTTGTAGAGTGGTTTTAAATTTTAAAGGGTAAATCACCCTAAATTGTATTGAATACCTTGTAAATATTTCTAAACTTTGGCGCCTTGGGGATGTCTCTTGAAACCAATTAACATTGTTTTGCCTCTTCAATCCAATGAGGAGGGGTGGGATGATTAACATTAATCATACAACCTTGTTAATGAGATTTCCCCCTAGTGAAATTTTTTTATAATGCTTATAAAATCAACATTTAAAATATTTATCTATCATTGATTACCTAAGAATACCATCATTATTATCTATGGAGTTAACTAATCCTTTTACATTGTGATTAATTTATTTTTTTACTTCTTTTATACACCCAAATAATCATGAAGTTCATTAGAAAAATTCTTCTTATTTCCTCATTCCACATGATTTACATGATGAATATTGAATATTATTTCCACTATGGTCACTATGAAACTCCATCTTTCCTTTATTAGATGAATTAGGAAAATCAACAAAGTTTACATTATTTTTCTTATTCAGAGATTAATGATTATTATTAATCGCAACTTCCTTCACTCTAATACTAATTCCATTTGAATTCTCTATTGAAAATTGTTTTTCCCATTCAATGTTTTTCAAGTTCCTTCTAGTTCCATCCACTTACTAAAATAGAAAGTATAGTGTTAGTAACACTAATAATAGTGAAAAAACCACATAATCAAAGGAAAGTTCAATATTTCAAAAACATCATATATTTAATCCTATTTTATCCATGATCATTACCAAAACTATATGATTGTAACATATATATAGACTTATCCTTAGATATTATACAATGGTATTCTCATCCTAGTTTCCAAAGGATGAATAAACTGTTACTTTGATACTAACTATAATAACCAAGCCTTAACGTTCATAGATATTATGTCATTTTTGTGTAATATTTAATAAATTACACAAAAACAACCCCAAAGACTATATTTGTTTAGTTTCATTGGAAACATGGAAGAAAAACTTATAGTCTAGTCAATGATATTCACAGTTTCATACAACAATATTATCCTTTAGTATTTCTACCATAAAACATTCATTATAACTAGTTGAAATGAAAATTATGAATATGTTGAGCTCATATAATCAGTATGGGTTAAAATGGGACATATCAATCAATTCATAATCATTAGACATATTAGCATCTGAAAAACATTATAAAATTTTATCGTACATATCAAATATCACAATATCATGTCACATGATAAATCATTAATGTTCAAAGAGGACATATTTCCTCATATCATAACATTAGACAATAAATTTTGGAATAAACATAAACATATAAAATCATTTCTAAATCATCCAAGGATAACTACCAAGACCATCATAGTGGGAAAACTCTTTTACTGAACTATATTCACTCCACATTCTTGCCCTGTGTTTCTAAACCGGGTTTAGTTTCCATTCCACCCCATTATTACTAAATGGATTTCACATTATATTTGAGTATTTTCTATCTCAGGAGATGTAAATATTTACCCAATACATTTTTGGGTGATATAGGTATAACCTTTCACATAATTAAATCTAGACATATATTTTTAAAATAACATAAATCACATCAGAACCAAAAAAATGAAATGTGTTTTATAAATATTTTATCATAACATAACACATGGAAGAAAAAATTCATATGTATCAGTCCATCATAATCATAAACCATTAATATAAATAATAACAATGGAATCACTAGATCATATCCCAAGTAAAATATATTTATATTTAAAAAACCTTTTCTTATATAGAAAATGATTTGGAAATATCACTTAAACTATTTCATGAGAAAAATAACCCTTCCATTTTGAAAAATAATATGTAAAGTCAAAAAACGTTCAAAAAACAATTTTAATTGAAAAAATCCTTGAAGACATATAATTTAACAATTTAAAACTAATTTTTTCATACTTTTAATCCATTTTCATGAAAATTCATTAATGATCATTTAAAACAATTTATTTATTTTTAACAGATTGTTTTGATGGAACACAAATTTCTGGCTGAAGAGAGAATAAAATTTCATAAAGCGTAAATGATCACGAAAATATTTAGATTTATGACATAATAATTCAAATAGATTTACATTAATAAAATAAAATAATATTGGCATATAACATAACATGTGGCTCAAAAAAGGAAAATTGAGGCAAAATTACCTTACTGATTCGGTATCTTTTGAACTGTAAACCCAGTGAATGATAAATAATCAAATGAAAATGTAAATATCAATAATATTCAGGATAAAACTCTTAAAATACATTCACAGAAAATCTATACCCCATATAAATGAAATTGGGGGTGAACATGGCTTGTATATCACCTAAAATAAAATTGAGACATAAATCCAGTACCAAACGTCTTGACATCCACCATATACATTCAAACATATTTTATAATAAATATAATTTTATTATAAATCTACCGATTAATGATTTTCATATATTTAATAACATGTATTATTTACTTATTAGTTTATGTCGCTATCTTAATAAAAATTCTATGTCAATGATATGTTTCAGGTAAGAACCACTTTTTTCTATATATTTTGACCTGTTATCCTTGGCCCTCTTACATAGATTATGATTTAATAATCTTAAAAATGAAAACAATGACACAAATATAATATATGTATTCATTATATAGGTATTAATATTGATTAATAATTTTTTAAGGTAGAATAAAATACCTTTTTCTTTGAGACGGTTGGGCGTAAGTATGCATTAATGCTGTAATCATTTTTTTGTCATATTAAAACAAAGAAAATTATATGATATATTATCATTGTAGAATAATTTTTATTTTATATATATCATATATATTTATAAAATTCATCACTATTACCATCCATATGAAATATAGATGAAACACGAATCACATCGTATCATATGGATGATAAGCTATACGTAACAAGAGTGGCGATATCATTTACCAAATGATTAGGTGAAAAAGGTAGATATGACATTAACACTCTAGAAGAATAAAATTTCCTCAACATAATATATAAATATTAAACCCATCATAATTCCCAAACAGAAATATTGGTTATGGAAAATGAATTGTATTGCTACATGGTGACATTAAGTCATAAGTATGCACGAGAAATACATTCATTTCATTTTTGATAAGAAAGGAGATGTATAGTTGTTCTTTAATATTAATAATAAAATTTTATTATATTAATAATTATTAATTTATATTTTATGATGTAAATCATATATTTAAAGGAGATATATATGTGTATAAATATATTGTGATCAGTTCGAGTGATTACCTCTTCATCGAAACAGTTCATGTAGATCTCCTCTAAAGGACACTGGAGTTGGTATTTTGGGAATAAAATGACCTATATAATGTTCCTAGGTAAGTGGAAAATATAAATTTTAAGATTTTGGTTGAGATAAAAGGCTCAATATAATTTGAATAATTGAGGGAGGAGGTTCACTTATATAATTGAGGTGAGAACCACTTTCAATTTATAATAAATTAAATATCAATAAAAATTCCAAAAAGGGCCATGTATTTTGATATAATTTGACATAATTCAGGAATAGAGTCAAAAAAATATTTAGACCTATTTTGATATTATTTTTCACTTTATAATTTTGATTAACCCTTAGTTAACCTAATTTAATTTTAACTAAGCTAACAACTTTTTTAATTTTAAAAAGTATTATTTTTTTATTTTTTGATATAAATCAGACAAAAAGTAAATAATATATAAAATTTTAAAAAATATTATAAATAATTTTAATTTTTGAATTTTCTTATTATTTTAAAATAAGTTAATAAAATATTTTTTTGATAAGATATAATTAGAGTCATTTTTGACACAATTATTTACGTGGAATTTTACAAATATCAAGATAACATGTTAACATTATTATTTTTAATTAAATGCCAATGAGGTAAATTTAATCTATGAAATAATTTTCTCACATTAATTATTTCAAATTATTTGTATTTTAAATTATTTAGTAACTTGTATTTGCTATTTATTTTAATTAAACAATTACTACATCAACATTGTTTAATTATTTAGTATACACATTTTTTCACTAAAATATAAAAATAAAATACCATGATGAATATAAATATTATATATTTATGAATAATATTTATAGTCGAATATATTTTTGGGTAAACCTATATTAAACATGTTATATAATTAAAATCATGAATGTCACATCTTTATGTTTTTATTAAATAATATTTTATCAATACCATTATCTCATCTAAGTTATCCAAAAAGAAAAAAATAAATTTATCACCTCAAAATATGTCTATTATGTTAAAATTAGCAATTATATTCAATCATAAAATAAATTTTTCCATATATTGCCACATTTTCGATATTAATGAGAAAAAAGTGACATTTTCTAATATGCTTTGATCCAAATATTATAAAATAAATTTTCACTATGAAATATATATTAAACTAATTAATTTATATCCTTAGGTTTTAATGGTCTAATTTTACTAATAAAAAAAAATACATTTTTTGGATTTATTTTACAGTCTATCATATTATTTTTTACCTTAATTACCCAATTTACCCATTACCATGGCAACAAAATTTACTATGATTACTATTAATATTACTAAAAACTAAAAGAGAAATATTTTATAAATTTTTACCTTAACAAACTAGTATTACATCGATTTTTTCAAAATTAAAAATGTCGAAATTTTAGAATTTAGTTTTAAATAAAACTAGTGAAATGACATGAAAAATAGTTTTTCGAATAATTCACTTTTAAGATGGTAAATGTTATTATAATAAATTCATGTATAAAATCCTTTTGAAAAACTATAATTAGATTGTTTTCAAATAAAATTAACAATTTATATTGTAAGACTAATACAAAACATAATTTTACCATTTAAATACATTAAATTTAAATTTAGTTTTAAATAAAAATCCATATTTTAAGTATTCATCAAAAGATGAAACATTTGAGAAAATAACCCAAAAATCCAATAAATTTAAAACATCAAAATAATAATTCAATGAATAAGTTTATTTTTTCAAAATTTATTTATAAAAGTGTTAAAAACAATATTTTTAACTAGTCCTCCATCAAAAAGTTGTAAAATTTCAATTTTTTTTAAAAATATTTAATACGTAAAATTGGATTCATTATTATATAATGTCAAGAATAAAAAAGGAATGATAAAAACTAGATTAAATACTATATATATATCCATAACATAATATAATAACATTAATTTGTTTATTTATTGGCAAAAATACCACTTGTTCACATTTTAATATATTTTTTTTAAAAACATTTCCTTTTATTTTTAAAAGAAAAGGTTTTACATTCATTTATAATTATTTTATCAAATAATTATATATACATTTGTAAAAAATAATTACATAATTTATTAAATCTTTTTTATACATGTCATTCCAAAAGTATAGGTTATAATTTTTTTATTTAAATAATTATAATATTATTATTTTATTTCGTATAAATATGGAATTGTGTGTAATGAAAGATAAACTAGTTTTGTAGGTAACCAAATACGTAAAATAAATAAAATTTTTCTAAAAATATATTTTTCATAAAAATATCTAGGTGTTACATAATATATTATAAATATAAATGAATTTTTTTACTAATTACTTTTGAAATATTTGGATTTTAAATAGTTTAATTCAGAATGAATGGTTTATATATCTCAATAAATATTCTAGTGAACTTATAAAGGAATTTTCATCTTTGATCAAAACCATTGATGTTAATTATTTTTTTAATAGGTATATGATCTAATGTTATAATTTTATAATCATTCAAGTGATGATTTTTTATTTTAAACCATGAACATATTTATATGGACTTAATTGAAATTCAATTATTCCTCCTCAAAATCATTCACATTGTGAAAATACATTCATGGAAAGAACCAAATACCATATCCAGTTTCCACCATCTATGTATCATCCTTCTACAAACACTTATAACATACCTAAACTCATTTAATTACACCATTTGATCTGAATAAAATATAAAAATGATAGGTGCCTTAGAATTTAAGATGTTACATATATTCCCCTCTAATGTATTCTTAACCTTGATAAGTTTCTACATAAGCATGATCGAACAACACTGTATATTGTTCCCAAACATCATATTCATATTACCATGTCTCATATTCAATCTGTCTATACTAAAAATAAATATACAAATTGGTATTGTATTTTAGTGAAACAATTTCATGATCCAATCTAAGATCAATAATGGATTTTCCAAAAAATATTTGTAAGTCTATAGATTAATTTCCCCACAGTAGATCACATGTGAATGATCGATAATGTTTCTCTGAAGTTAAGAGAAATGAAACACAACATGAATTCCTTGATACCATATGAATATATCCAAATAGTATTCCACTCTACTATTATTCTGAGAACTCTTTAATGGTCAAACAAATTTTGTATTTATAATAGTTATCTATAGAAATAATTGATTCCCTATTTGAGGAGTCACCCACAAGTAAACATTGTAATCCATAGAAAACACATTGAGTCTCCTCCTAACAACATATGGTCAAAGATTATTTTGATTAGCGACTAATATATTTCATATCAATAGCACTCTCTTGTAGTTATCATATTCTGAACTCATCCCCACAACTACTGCCTCACCTTCTTTTTGACATCACAGAGATGAAAAATATTACTAATCCTAATGTTCCTTGAATGTTTCCATTTGAATTTACTCCTGAATGTTTTTATTTTATGAAAACCAAAACAATTATAGATGATCATCTATAACTCCACTAAAGTTTTGTAAGAATTCCAACAATATATCATCTAAATTTGGTATCATCCTGTCGGACTATTCTTTAGTCTGTGGACGATATGTTGTTCTCAGTTTCATCTTGGTATCAAAATCCATGTACAAGCCCTATTTAAAACACAATGCAGAATGATTGTTCCAACATATTTTTATTCCATAGGTAGATCCATTATGGCATCAAATATTCTATACGAACAGATTCTCCAACACATCCATGGAAAAGGTATCCCAAAATCAAAATAAATGTTCCATTTTTGTTAGAAGACCGATAGTTTTCCAAAAAACATCACAACTCCTCAGGGTCCTGGGTAACCCTATTAAGAAGTCCATAATCAAATCATGGAAATTCTATATAGAAACATTAAGTGGTTGATGAAACCCACTAGGATATAGATTCTTATCCTTTATCCTCTCTATGGTATGACTTCACTATACAAAAGTTTTGTTGTCACTCTTTATACACAGGAAACAAAACTAATGTCAAATTTCATGGAACATCTTTGTTCGCTCAAGATTTATTAAAAAAATTGAATAAATTGAGTTTTTATGTATCTCTTTACATAATGATATTGTCACTACTAACATATCTTAAATATATATTAAGTCTTCTTCATCTATAATCCAAACTTTTACTAAATAATTCCCTACAATGAATTCCTACATCACTACACACATTTGGATCCAACCACTAGATTGCCACTACCTAGTCCACCAAAGATGATGTGATGACCATATTTTCACATTTCATTACTGTATAGTCCAAAAATTGTACCAATATACACTCAACCATCAAACTCACATGACATTATGCCTCATGTGAAGGCATATCTCTATGCTCCTGTGATGTTATTATTTTCATTGTAAGGGAATCAACTATTATATTACCTTTTACTAGAGTTTTTTCTGTCTCATAGTTTCATTTCTATAGATAATCCACCCAATCCAACATCTTATGGTCGATATCCCATTGAGATAAGATATATCGCAAGATCATATGGTTCGGTTAGATGATAAACCTCATGAAGAATGGATAATTTTTCGAATACATTAGAGTATATACTAGGACAACCTACTCTATGTCATGCATTCGAAAGTTCCACTAATGGTGTCTTATGTGTAGTGACCCATATGTGACTATTAGATATCTCTACATCATCATTTTTCCCAAATCCACATTGAATTAATAATAATACACTATGTATCCAATCCTGGGCTTTAGAGGAAAAAGAATAAGCAGTCATCAATATACTCTTTAGTAGTATAAAAGAATATTCTTAGCGATTAGACCATTCAATCATTGCCCCTTCTTGTTCATCTCGGTAATCAATGCTACCCAGTGAGATAAGTTCAAGATGAATCATCGATATTACCCATCAAGACAATTTAGTCTCTTGATATAAAACAAATTCATTGGTTGTGCCCAATAATCAGTAGACCATACCCTCTCTAGGTCTACTAAAATCTCTTTGATTGAAATAAAATGCCCATGGAACTATACCTTCTAAATCCAAATTTTTCATTATGATATAATTTCAATAACATAAAATGATATAAGGGAATTTAGTAGAACCAAATGGTTTTTAGTATGAATAGATGAAGTCCTTGAATATATGAAGTCATTGAAGAAATTATTATATCATCTATGAACAAAATAAATAAGGACTCAAGGTATGGATTGAAAATCCTGTTCATGAGATATGTGAACCCTTCTATAGAATTTTTCAATACAAAAGGAATGTAAATATGACCATATAGTCTATATATACTCTGAAACATATTCCTAGAAATATACTCCTATATCATTTTCATAGCTTATGTTATTATAAAGTATGACCAATCATTGAAAACCACTAGACTCTATATAAATAACCAAATAGATCATTAATCCCATATAAATGAAAAATATACTTCATAATTTCCTAATTTTGTATCTAATATTTAACCTAGACTCTTAGAATACCGTCCCACTTACAAGAAAAAAAACACTCGAAATCCCAAATGATATTTTATCAGTATGGAAATTCCCTTCACCTCCAAATACATTAACTTAACCTTTATCTCTCTCAACATTGATAGTTTGATTGAATTAGATGGAATTGATATCATTTTCACCCCAGGTTTATTCCCAATCACAAACAAAATTACTCTATTTGGGGGAATAATAGAGATTTCATCTATGAAGACATCATGATAGTTAACCACTACTACAAGAATGATTTTGTGGGATACAGATATTTCTATAGAAATTGATAAACATTATAGTTTCACTATGATAGCTCTTATCATTATCATGAATGAAATCTTCCTGAATACTCTAGAATCCAACTCAATGGTCAGCACAAAACTCTCTTCCATAGGCATTGTCATATATATATATATATATATCTCAATTATCCTTCAATTATTTTTCAATAATTGGTCAAAAAATCCATTTTGAAAATCACATTGAATCTAGTTATCTCTAATATCATCAATTTCAATAGGTTTCTATGGATTTAAATAACTACGGATCACTCATCTCATCACTTAAGATGGTCCCCAATCATTACCCAAGGATTATGAGGGAGATAATCCATAGATAACATAACCATTTAATCTATGTTGACATGGATGTGAAAAAAATGGGAATATAATGTCTTAATTAGAGTATTAGAGAGAGTAGATTTAATAATAAATACACCTATTACCATAGAAGGTCATTCCTCAATAACAAGTAGAACATCCTACACTTTAAATAAAATTTTAGTCTCTACTATATGTGCATATCCTCGAGGTGTAGAACTCAATTTTGTTGTTGTTGTCAGTAGGGTATGACTCTATTGATGAAAAGACTGACCGGATTCCTGTATCCCAATCAACATATGCCGTATATCCTTATGAGAAACTATTCTCAATTTACTCAAATAGAACTTTTTAATATATCCCATCATCCAATATTGATGAAACATGATCAATGGTCTTTAAAAAAATTTATGAAAATTTCCACTCAGTCCATAGTTATAAATTGAGGATGTCCACCTATAGAGGGGGTTAAATATTTCGTTCTCTATTCCACATATCTACCACACTAAATATTTCTCGCAATCCTTCCACTTCTTACTTCCAAAAGAGGCACCAACTACACCACTAGGAAGTCTGATTTTCAGAACACCATATGCTACAAAAAAATACAATTTATCATGCCTTCCACTAGTCCCATATCAAATGTCATGGAGTTAATATTGACCAAAATATTATTGTCAAATTGATGCACCAAAAATTATGTATATGATATATAAGATGGCCAATCTCATAATTCTCTGGTTTCTATGAATCCTTCCTAGTGAAAATATGATTATAATTTTGCAACTCTAAAAAATAGTTTAGAATAATGAAACATTCATTTTCCCTTTATAATGATTTATAAAAACATAATCTCTAAACAAAATTATTATGATAATAAATAAATCATTGTGGAATAACTACTTTAACACCTCCTATATAAGGTAATTATTATTTCCTTCTTATCCAATAAAACACAACCACTACATGGAATTTACCACTAACATAATATTAAAAAAATTACCCATTAATTCATAACAACACTCCACTGGGTTATAGATTAACTAAATGATGTTAATATTGTTCTAAAAATCATGAGGGCCATCAATCCCCGGGAATGATAGTTTATTAAGGATTTGAAAATAAAGGTCACAATTATCCATCATCTTTAGTACCGCCTTTACCTAAGTAGGTGAAATATTTAAGACTATGGGCTTGGATGGTTAATCCCATGAATAACCAAAAGATGAATTAAAGAATGCTTAGTTGAACACTCTAACATAGACTATGGTTGAATTGTAATATCCTCCCTATTAAGATAATTACACTGTCTCCAATGGGAATTCTTTAAAAAAACTCAAAATAAAAATTTAAAAAACAGATTAAAAATTACGTATGATAATAATATATAATGTTATAAGGAACATTTTTGGGATTTCTATAAGTATGAATACCCAATGAGATATCCAAAAACAAGGTAAAACCCTCATTATTCAAAATTTGGCCCAATCATTATGTTTAGTTCTATATAGTTAGCCACAATCATATATATACCAAACATAAAAACATGTACAATTTCAGTAAACTAATTCAAAAATATATTTTTAAAAAAACTATTTTATGAAGATATATAATAGACATATGAAATTTTATTTAATGTATGTATTCTTGATGCATGAACACACCCAAATACCATAAAACAATAACAGAAATTCCATCACCGATAACTATGAGGCTCACTACACATACTTTTTAAAATCATATGTAAACTACGATACTTGATTTTTATACATCAAATAATTTTTCTACATTTTCAATGAATAAATGTGAATAAAATAAGGAAAACTCAAGCACTGTTTCTATGTTGTAACACCTCAACCGAATCAATATAATCAAGTTGAAGTGTCAAGTCACCTCATGAATTCCTCACTAAATGAGAGTGGTTATCAACTAGTTGTGTGGTAATGTTTGACTTGTTGATAATATAACATTGATAATAATAACCATCATCTAATAAATAAAAATAAAAACTAAATCCGACTAAATTTTTTAATGAAATCAATATAATGGTATGATGTAATAGATTTCATGTTTGGTCATTAGAGCATAATCAAACTGACCACTAATGCAGTGGATCAAAAGTGTAAGTAGGACAATAAGAACCATCAAAAAATAAAAAATGTTATATTAACTATCTATATTACATCATGTTAATATTTCTATAGATAATAGAATGATAAGAAAACAATTCATAGTGACCTTTCCCTTCTCAGCATCCATGATCATGATGTCTACATGAACACCGAGATACCCATGTAGGGTCTGATTATAAACCTTTTAGGACAAAATTACTGAATCCATAATATATTTTTCACATTTATAATAGTATATTTCATGATAATAGATACATAATCAAACAATAATCAATAATTCTTCTGTTGGGTGGTCATGGACTAACCAATACATCATTAACAATATTTGTACATTATTTGGATTATTTTTAGGGTTTTGGTCATGAAAGAATATATGATCAAGGGTATACTACATAGACACTCCATATATATCTAAAAATCTACTTGGACAACAAGTATTGGTTCTAAATATTAGTACATGAATCCCTATCTATCACATGGGTGGGTAGAAAATGTCTTCATACGCCTACCTCTTCTTCTAGTCATGCCTCTTAGCTGTTGTATCTTAATAATGTATTATGTTGGTACTCATTTTAATCATACCTCTGTATAGTGTCTTAGCCTAATTTTTAATCATTTCATATCACAGAAACACCCCCTCTTGGTCTGTGAAAGACACGTTGAACCACCTATCATTTGAAAGTAGAATGAAATACTCCCAAGGCTATATGTCCAAAAATTAGGACATAAAACATATACACACAACATATCATATCAATAATGATTATTAATATCTAGACACACACAGACACACATGGGATCAAAATAAAACATGGGTCATATGGTCTATACACACACTCCCACACAAGTAATTTATCATTAAACCTGGGTTTCAGTAGCTACACAGGCACACATATCTGATCGAACTAAAACAAGGTTCTCGAGTACACAATAAGATACCATCATTCAATAAAATAATAATATACAAGGTCTCTATATAGTAAGGAAAATATTACCTTTGATACATTGAAATCAATGAAAATATTTTTCAAGTGTTGATTATAAATTCATTCTTACATATCACCTCAATCATACCCACACACTAAGGGTCCCTATATTTTATTCAAATCCCACATGTTAAGGGTTATAGAATAAGATTCAATAAGGTAATCATTATAATAGATTAAATCTATATCAACTGACTAAAATGGATTCAATTTATACTATTTACTTCCAAATGAGAATAATAATACAATAATTATGATCTAGATGTTGAAGATCAATTGAAAATTGAATTTAAAGGGGGTTTAATCCCAAAAAAAATATATAGAGAAGTCTTAATATTTTTTAAATTTGGTATGAGGTAAGTGGTAGAGGAATGGGAACTCAAAATATTTAATCATCTTGAATAGACTCTATTCATGGTGTGACTTATTATTTATCATTGTGGACATTCTAATTATCCAATAAACTAAGAATCAAGTTTCCTCATCATGAAATCATGAATGACCCATTCAGACCATTAATTTTTATTTTATTCCAACAAATAAATTTCCCACCATAAATGAACATTTTTGAAATCTAACAAGAAAAAATTCTAATATTTAATATTCATTCATATCATGAACCAACTCCTTTACCTAGTTTGCAAATTTTGAGTCCATTCCATCTATTAACACCACTAACATACCTCAAATCAATTAGTTACACCATTTGAGATGATTCAAGTCTTAAAATGTGGAATAACATAATACTGAGGAGGTTAAAACATATCTATTTAAAAACCACATTTTGTTAGCCATATCATATATAATAAAAGGTTAGTTCAGAGAATATATTTTTTAAATCCATTATATATATTATCCCAATAATATTATATCAGTATTATAACTCTTTGAGTTACCCAACATTAATTTTCAAAAATTAAAAAAAAAGGTATTTTGTTATAAAACTAGATGGTTTCACTATATCTAGTTTTCCTAACCTGAGATAATCAATGGAAACCTAATTTTACAATGAAATTACCCAATGGTATTATGAACTTCATTACATGTGTTTATATAAAAATGAATTTACCACTATGTACATTGAAAAGGATTTAATTTCCTTACATTATGTCATGTATTCAATTTATGATTCCACGATTCTGATTATTTAATTTTTTTATCATTGAATTTCAAAAAAAAAATATACAAAACATTTTTAATGTATACCTATATTAATGAATAAGAAATTTTATTTTTGATCAAAAAATAAAATCAAACTATATTCACTCACACAACATGTCACAATATGAATAAGTTACATGAACCCATTTAATATGATGTTTCATAATCAAATTAAAAAAAATCCCTACAACAGAAATAATGATCTGATAGGTATCCAACTCCCACATTTCTAGAAAGAGAATAAAATCCCATTGATAGTGATTAGTTTGACCTAAATCCCCATTATACTACTCTCACTCTTCATGAGAAAACTTATTTTTTATACAATAAATATTATGGAATATATATATCATGTACAACTATTATTTTCAAGCTCATAATGTATAAAAATGAAGTCATAGTCAAATGTAACTAAATATTATGATATAGCTACCATGTAACTCATTATATGTATGGTATGAAATTTATAAGAAGAAATTTAACACTTTAAACAAATTAATAAATACATTAATAATATAACACATATATTTTATGAAAAATAAAATTGGAATAAAGTAAATAAATAATCCAATAATATATTTATAGGTGTGATAAATATTTATAATAATTTAAAATAAAATTCTATATACATTTTCTAATTTAGATATTCTTTAAAGTAATTTAATAAATAAATTAACATGAAAATTTAACATTTACATCACAAGACCAATTTTTTATTAGTTTTTTACATGGAATTTAACATGAACTCTCTCATTTTTAGAAATATTTGATATTTTATAAAAAATAAAATCATAAATTATGACACATTTTATATATACAATTATCATAAAATAGATATAGAATATTTTATATTATTTAATACTTTAATTAAATTCAAAAAAAATCTTTTTAAATTTTTTAATAAATTTCCAATATAATGCCTTTAATGTGAACATTTATAATTCATATTTATGAGAATTGCATAAATAAATTAAAAGGATTTTATTTATTATGTTATTAAAAATATAAAAATTATTTATAAATTCAAAATGTAAAACCCACTTTTAACTCATATCGTAGCTACTAAAAATTAAGGGTAGAGTGTAGTGACCCTATTTAATTTTCCATGGGTTCTTTGAGCCTGCATTGATGAATGTTTTTAAAAATATTAATAAAATACTTTTCCTCTAAAATTATCAACCATGGCCATTTTATACATTATTTTGTTTTTTTTAATTTTTTTGGAAACATCATAATGGAATCTAGGCCCATTTTTATTATAAAATCTATGTCAAGAAGATCCATTAGACGTATTTTATTAGAAAATGTAATAAGTTTACACATGACTATGTTTTTTTGGAACATTACTGATGATGTGGTATTTTATAAAAATAATTTATTATGTATGATGATAGCTAAATTGATCCTAATTTGAATTGAAAGAAGTTATTATGTGAAAATTTATCCTATAATAGTTTATGAAATTTTTGTGATTCCATTCATTTGAATAAGATATTTGATGCATGAAGGTTCCATCTATTTGATCACTATGATGAAGCTTCCGTTTAATGGTAGCAATGATAAGATAGATGATGTTAACAAAAAATTCAGGTTCTTTGGGATGATCATTCAATGGGATTAATCATCTTGAGATGAATTATGGATGCTTCATTTTGAAGTTTGTGGATTTTGGAATTTTATTACAACATTGTATGTCTTTTGGTCATCGTTAGTATATAGGTGATTGCATTAATTTTTTATACCAAATTAATTTGAGTTTCATCATATATATTTGAGTTCAAATATATGAATTTAGTAAATTAGAGTTTTGATCATTGAATAAACACATAATTTCCCATATGTAATTCTATAATTCAATGTTTTAATACAACTAATTTTAAATTTTATAAGTAATTTCTTAGTTTTAGGTTTTACTACAAATTTGAGATTAATTATATATATGGCCTAGTTATTGATTTTAAACTAATTTTATTTACTTTTTATTTTTACCAAAAAATTTCTAGAATAGCCAAATTTGTGAACATAGTTTTTAATGATTATATTCGTTCAATTAAATCATAACAACATATTGAGAAAATTCTCAATTTAATATCTTGAGGTCCAAAACCGAATCAAAATACAATGCTCAAAATTTGTGTATTAATATATAGAATTTTTAAGAAGTGATGATATATCCCAAATGGGAATCCAAAATGAGTTGTAACTTCAAGAGATATAGATGAAATATGGCTGATGATATGGTAGAGTTTTAATCAACATACGTAGTGTTGGTTTGGGATCATAACAATTTAATGGGTGTGTAAAGGGTGATAGGATTTATCTCAACACTGAATAGGATAATTATATTAAATTTTTAAATAATAATGATAGAATCATCATTATATCAACCTAGGATTAACATAAATGAATATTATACCGTTTTAGATGAATATTCCATACATTAAAAAAAATATGCATGAGAACTATAATAAATACCTGCCTTTGGAAACATGAATAAAAAATCGTATATCATGGTGTATAATATTCCATATATCCCATAAAAATCTCCACATTTAGTAATTATACCTCAAACCATTTTATATAAACTCAGGAAAGGAAACATAGGAAATTGGTGAGTTCAAAATCTCAATAAGGGTAAATAAGGGAGATATGTAAGAATAACTGTGATTATAAGGGTATGAGAACATGATCATGAAAATATAATATCATACCCTGTATTCCAAAGATCATATACATTAATCATGGAATAAATCATGGATTTTTATAAGACATGAATCATAAGGAAATAAATACCATATGCTATGAAAGAATAACATAATAATAAAACATTGAATTGCATTAGACACATATGAATATATAATGATTTCTATATTATTCAATGAATTGTTGTGGAAACCATCTTAGTGGAAAAATTCCTTTACTGAATAGGCTTCACACCCTATTCTATACCTTTATTATTGAACCGAGTTCACTCCCTCTTCCAGTCCTATATTACTGAACAATGTTCATTTCCCATTCCAGTCCTATAATACTGAACTGAGTTTTGTTTCTCATTATAGACATGTATATCTCATGAGATATAAATCATTACCCAATGAATTGTATGGAGATATATCTACCACCCTTCTCATAATGAAATCATACATACATGTTCAAAAAATCATAAACAATCTTATCATAAACCATGAAATGAAATGGGTATCATAAACATGTAATCATATCATAACCTATGTAAAATGACAAAGGATTCACATTCATTTCATCAAAAGCATAACCCATGAATATGATTTGGATATCATAAACATATAACCCAATAAAGGGACACATATTTCATAAACTTATAACCACTTAAAGAGAAATATATTTCATAAATATAAAACCTATGAAATGGAAACAGATTTCATAAACATAAAACCAATGAAAGAGATATAGATTTCAGAAAGACCATGACATTAAGAATTATCCATTCATTGATAGAATATGAATGGAACCTTATACCATTTACAAAAATGGAATGATTAACATCAAAATAATCAATCTTATATATAAAATAATTTTGAAATATCATCCAAAAATATTGCTTGTGGAAAATAAATTTTCTACTTTGAAAACATAATTTTAAAAAATAAAACCATTTGAAAAACATTTTTCAAGAAAATAGCTTGAAAAAATATACATAATCCTCAAAATAAATTGAAACCCTTTTTCCTTCGTAACTTACATATTATGATTCAAAACATATTTAAAAACATTTTTCTTTGAAAACATATAGAAAATATAAAATGAAATCTTGAATACTCTTTGAAAACCACTTCATAAAAATAATTTGAAAACTTATAATGAAATCATGAAAACATTTTGAAAACAATATGACTAGAAATACTTTAAAAACATATATACAATATTGAAAAAGTTTTTGAAAACCATTTTAATAATATACTTTTAAATAATATAATAAAATATTGAAAATGATCTGAAAACCATTTTATTGAACATACAATGAAAAAAAATAAATAAATATTGATTTTTTTAAAAAAACAATTCATTGAAAATACATTGAAAATTATAATAAATCATAAAAATGTATTAAAACTCATTTTTAATAAAAAAATTATGAATGAAGACTAAAAATATTTTGAATACCATTGCCAGTAAAATAAATTTAAAAATATTTTACTGATTGTATACCATGAATCAAAAAATGAATAAGGATTTAATGTTTTTATAGTGGGGAAATCCGTACATGTCGTACGAGCTAAAACGAAAATTCTGTTTGAATGGTAAAAAGGTCAGAGAAATTCCATTTTCGTAAAGAAACAAGAATATTACATTTAAGACATTATTAAAATAAATAGGGAAAATTATCATTTTAGTGGTCATAATGTATTAGTAGAATATTATTGGAAACCCTTTTTAGAAATCATGGTTTTGAAAGAGCACAAATATCTGACTGAAGAGAGGGTAAAGTATATATTTCTTAATATTAAATTCTTAATTATCATATTTACCAAATAGTAGAAAAATTACCCCAACACATGATTATATTATTAATATCTAGAGAATAATAAAACCCATGGACGTTATTGATATCTCCATCATAATATTTCATTAAAAAAACAGAAACATAATCAATCTAAAAAATCGTTGATGTTGTTTCAATAAACTCTTATAAAATGGTAACTTGGGATCATACTCACAATGTAATAAAATTAAATTAAATGAATCTTGAAATATAATTACAAGTAGTGGAATCTTGAAATTACATGTAAAATTTAAATATATATACCATGAAAAATATTTTAGGTCCCTAACAAAACATGAGTATGTAATTATGAAGACTGAGACAAAACTAGTTTTTCGATTTGGATGATTTTGAAACATAAACCCCATGAAATAATTATCATATAATGAATATGTATATAATCATAAATTTAATTATATGATCATTGAATATATCCATTTAAATTATATAGACAACATCAAAGGAATGGATGGTGAATAAAGCATGTATCTCATTGAAATAAAAATTCAGATGAAATACCCTTACCATGTATCATGAATCTCTTCGTACTTGTTAAAACCAACATTATAAAAAATATAAATTCATTTAAAATATCTTAAATTACTTTATTCTTATATCTAATACCATGACCATATACTAACATATTTTTAACAATGTAATGTTAAGGTTTCACTTCGGGTAATATTTTCTTTGTTATTTTCATGTGTCCTAATTGTTTATAACATTAGTCTTTTTATTTATATCATGATTTAAAAAATATAAATCCTCAATTAAATATCATTTATATTAATTATATGGGTCTTATAATAATATATATAATATAGACGTATTAAATGGAATACACCATACATGGATATAGTAAGTCGTACGTACGCGTGAAAATTGTTTGTATTTTTTTATTATCGTATTGTAAGAATGAAATTAAATACATAAATGTAAAAACATGACTATATATATATAAATAATTATTAAATTATAATTATTATTCCATATATATCATATAATTTCACTAAACCCATCTTTAAAACATTCCATGTAGTGTGTGAACGAAACCCAATGCTTTTAGGGGCTGTAGTCCAATGTTTCTCAAAAAAACATTATCGTATTTACAAAAAATGGAACGTAAAAATATATGTGTTGTAAAAGGATAAAATATAATTAATGACATAAAAAATAAAATATTTTATATATAATAATATATAGTACATCATAGTTTCCACCATGATATCTGGTAAGGATTATTGAACAATAATCATTTTGTTTGGTAGTAGTTCAACATACACATAACCAGTATGTTCGTTACCCATTAGATGGAGGTATTTGTAAGTCTAGGTCAAACCCGTAGAATAAAAAAATAATATTATATTGTTTATACCCGTTTTATTATATAATAATGGAATAATTAGAGTGGAGGTGTGTAGAATGAAAATAAAATAAATGAGATTGAGAGAATATGTCACCCCTTAATCTGGTAACTCCTTTCGGTTTACAAACAAAATGATTCATTGGATTAATTTATACCAAATAGAAGGCTTCTAGAAGGAAATTTTGACTACTGGGAAGTTTACTAGGAAGATCGTGGCCAAACTTAAGTGATTTTATAGGTGTGAAGAAGGGGGAGAGGCGGTGCCCTTTTACTGGGAAGGAAAATGACTTACTTATAATTGTTGAATTAAAGTTAGGTGTACACATGTTCTTACAAAAATAAAGTCACAAAAAACCAACATAAATTAACAATGGAATGTTTATGGACTAAATATGGCCATAAAATGGGGTTTGGATAATTGTCTAGGTCATTTGTGCCACTAATATAACGGTTTGTCCCTAATTAAACATAATTTGACCGTAATCGATGTGATTAATTATATTCAATTTTTATAATAATTTTGGTCTTAAATAAACATAATATAATTAAAATGTTATATATTATAATTATTAAAAAATTTGATATAATTTTATTATAAATTCAACTCACATACGTGAAAAAATATGATTAATGTTAATCCCACATATAGGACGAAATTACTTGTTTTTAATGTATAAAGAAGTTGACATGTTTATTATGATTTTGTATTAAATTTAAAAGTGAAATAAATTATAATGGTCTAAAATATATTAATAAAAGAATAATTTTTCTAATTTTACCTGTAAAATAATTTCAATATTAGTTAACAATAAAAATTATTTAAATGAAAAGGCTTTTTAAAATATATAACAGTACTTTTCACTATTTATCAAATAGTAATGGTCCTCAAAAAATCCCAAAAAATCCAATTATGCTAATTTCGGCATTATAAATTAAAAAATGATTTATATTTTATCAAATTCCAATTCTAAATGTGTCTAAAATTAATTTTATTGTTTTTTCATAGATGTAAATGAAATTTAGTTTTTATGAGAAAATTGTATTTTAAAACATATAAGTTTCTTAACAAAAAATAAATATTGGTTTATAAATATTTTTTATTTATATAAAACATATATAAAAAATATATTTTAAAAATAATTATTACTATTCATATTACTATGTTTAAATACTAGGTTACAATTATCCCATTTAAATAATTGTAATAGTAAAACAATTTTTTATAGAAACATTTGTGTTGCATGTAACATATGCTAAGTTCATGTTGTGTGTTTTGTATGCCAAGTTTCCAAAGACCTCATTTTTCCATATAGAGAAAGCTTAAATGTATGTTTTGTTTAGTGCATGATTAACATGGTGTTTAATATAATGTAATCCAAACATGGCACTTTAATATAAAATTAACCATTTTTGTGTTATGTGAAATGACAAAAATTTCAATGTTTAAAATAATTAGAAAACAATTAATTCACAAAATAATAGAGTATAACACAATATCCCCTTAAATTGAATTTATCCATAAACATTTATCAAGGTTATCAAAAATTTATAACTAGGAAATTTCATTCATAGAAACCCACATTGTGAAAATTAATACTAAATATTCCATTAAAAGGGAAGGTTGGAACCATAAAAGATTACCAAAGTAACATATAACAGGCTTTCTACCTATAAAAACATATATTGGGAGTGAATATTGAACATGGAGGAAAATTATTAATATTTTCAGGAAGTTATTGAGGTCATCAGTCACTAACTAGTGAATGATTTGTGAAAATTTGATGCCTCAAAGTCATAAATATTTGATGATTTTTAGGGAAATTGGTTTATCAAAAAATAATGTATAAGAACATTTTTTATCATTATACTATATTGGAGTTATTATTTTATTGAAAAATAATATAATGAAATATATATTTTTTAATATATTTCTATAAAAAAAATTCATTCTTTGCATGTGATCTTAACTATTTATAATTCTCCCATTAATTTGTGAAATATAAATCAAGAAATTAACATTGATGTCTGATGCACTAAAATACACTTTGAAATGATATTAATACAAATAATATAATGAAAATTATAATTAATTATCAATAAATATTCTTAAACATAAATATTATTAATCTTTAATCATAAAAAAAACAATACACTTTCATCATAAGTAATTTTTCATAAAAAATAATTATACATAATCAGGATATTATGTGGGGAAGTGGTATGAATGAATTCCTTATCGTCCTTTAGTCCTGGGTTCAAGACCCATGGACATGATGAACGTTATTTTTTTCACCTAACATACATGATATACTTTTCTAAAAGCCAGAAATAAAATTTCCAAAATATGAGGGAAATCCTTGAAATAATATTAATCACTATATAGCCTTTAAACCACGATTTTTTATACAAAATCACTTCCTAAATTATTCTTTTAAAGTTTAAATTAAAATTCATAGGAATGTTTAACATTATAAAACATTTAAAATATGTAAATACAAAACATTTAAAAAGATAGTAATGAAATAAAATTGTCATTGATTCACCCATATATCACAAAGTATCACTTGGTGTTCACATTTCAATCATATGAATAACCTCACGATAAATTCTTTTGGAACATGGTAACAACCTGAATTACCTTAAATCCTTTTGTATAACATGCATTATTCCTTATTCCATATATTAATCGATGTATTCCATAAATCAAAGAAGTTGTATACTTCATCCATGATATCATGAACTACTTGTCATAAAGACCTTAATTAGTTTTAGGGAAATCAGTATCTTCCAAATTCCATACTCATATCCCACATATCTTTATCCAATAAACATTATCATAATATAAGGAACATATTAAGTGTTATTTTTTCTTCAATCATGTGTTTTACATGGACATAACCTTTCCATTCTATCAATTTTCTATTTCATTATAACTATCCAACGTGTTCTTGTAAATCCTTGGTGAAAAACATTAATTGCATATTACTTATATATTTATCCATTAATATAACATATTTCATGAATTCAAATACATAATATCTATTATTATTTCTCTAAATGCTTATGCCATTAACAAGGATACCCCATCCTATTATTCCATACCATTTTTCTTTCACATTACATAAATAGTCTCATTATCATCAGTAGTATTACCATTACTCATATCACATTTATGATTCCCTTTAGGATCTTTCCTCTTGGGACACGGATTTGTATAATCACCTTTTAATCCCCACATAAAATGGTTATCCTTTTTTTTATTTAGAGATTCCAATATTCTCACCCACTTCATTAATCCAACTCATCATTTTTTCCTTATAGTCACTTAAGTTGGGTCCTTATTTACCAATGAAAAAACATCTTCTGGTTCTAATAATACATTCTATTAGGATATTTTTTCCACATTCTTAACAAAATAAAAATGAATCTTTTTTCTTCTATGATCTCTATTACCCGAACCCTTAGGTAACTCTTTATTTTTCATCCATTGTGAGTCCATTTGTGGGTTAAGTTAAACATTGTTACTCATGTTCCATAAAAATTAATTAGGTATGTTCAGACCATATTTAACTCTAGTGATCATCCCACATGAATTCTCATCAGAAAATCATCCATCACATTCGATGTTAACCTTTTCCCTTACAGTTCCCTCTATTGACTAAAACCAAAAGCATAGAGAGAGCATTACTTATCATTGAAGAAAACCACATGGTCTTGGTAAAAATTACATATTAGATGTATAAATTAGGATAACATCATAAATATATAACAACTAAGGTTAATCCTATGTTTTTATATACAAGTTATGTTTAAATCCTTCATAATGGTTCATGATGTGTTTTCGAATTCCCAAGGAATATCCCTCTGTAGTGTAAATCTAGGTGTGCAACAAGGCCCATTTTCATGTACTAGATTACCCTGAGTCAGTCACATAACATCTTATAAGATGTTTTACACTTATGTACATCTTTTCTAGACACAAATCGACTTATAGTATCCCGACATGGGTATATTTCTTGGAAACCACTCACGGAAACCTTTTCCAAAATTACAAGACATATCCCTATACTTTTTGTTATCTATAAAGATATCATTAGACATTTCCTTTGGGTCATTAATATGGTATTATCATTTGAGCTTCCAATGGTTAGCTAAACCATTCCTTTGATACCAAATCTATCACCCCATGGATTGCAAACATGGATATTACAACATTTTAGATGAATATTAAGTACATTACTAAAATACATGCGTGAGGACCATAATATTTTAATGTATTTGGAAACTTGGAAACAAAATATTATATCTCGGTGAAATACCTTAAACATCTCCCATAAAAATCTCCACCTTTTGTACTTCTTCCTAATCCCATTCTTCATAACTTGGGGAAAGGAAACATATGAAACGGGTGTGATTAAAGGCTCATTAAGGGTAAATAAGGGAGATATGTATGCATAATATTGAGCATAAGGGCATGGAGACATGATCATAAAAATAGAATATCATACCCTGCATATCAAATATCAAATAAATGAATCATGACATAAATCATGGTAGTTAATAAGATATTAACCATATGGAAATAAAGAACAAAAGAGACAAAATATTTACATAGGAATAAGACATGGACATGTAAAGGACACATAAAAATATATAATGATTTCTATAGTAGTCAAGGAATAAATATTGAGACAATCTTAGTGGAGAAAGTCTTTCACTGAACCGAGTTTAGACCCCATTCCAGCCTTGTATTACTGAACTAAGATCACTCCCTGCTATAGCCATGTGTTACTAAACTAATTCCAGTATCCCTTTCCAGCCCTGTAATAATAAACTGTGTTATTTTCTCTTTTTATCCATTTCAATATCATGATATATAAATTAATACTAAACAAATTAGAGGGAAATATTGGTCCCACCCATATCATAATGAAATCATATATACATGTGCCAAAAAATCCTACACAATCATATGATAACCTATAAAATGATATGGGTATAAAAAACATGTAATCATATCATATCCTTTGGAAAAAGATATAGTATTCATAATCATTTCATAAAAATAATAACCCATGAATGAGAAATGGATTTTATAAACATATAACCCATAAGGGGTAAAAATATTTCATAAACATATAACCCATGAATGAGAAATGGATTTTATAAACATATAACCCTTGAAATAGAAACAAATTTTATAAACATATATACTATATAAGGGAAATTGTTTTTATAAATACCATGATGTTAAGTGTAAACCATTAATATAATTAATGTGAATAAAATCATTATATCATTTCCTAAAAGAGCATGAGTAATATCAAAGGACTTCATCTTAGATAAAAAATAATTTTGGAATATCTTTAAAAAAAATTATTGAGTAAAATATCATGTCTTCATTGAAAAAGTATTTTTAATACATAAAACCATTTGAAAAAAAATCATATAAAATACCTTGATAACTTATAAAGTAGACTTTAAATCAGTTGAAAACTGATAAAATATGCTTCCAATCATTTTAAAAATCAATTTTCATTTAAAACATTTTTAATACATTAAATGAAACTAAAAAAATGTTTTGAAAACCATTTCATTGAATGTAAATTGAAAACATATAACTAAATCATAAAAACATTTTCAAAAAACATTCATTGAAAATACATTGAAATCATATAAATAAATCCTATAACTGATTTGAAATCCATTTCATTGAAAATACTTCAAAAACTTATAATGAAATAGTGAAAATGTTATGAAACATTGTTTACATGAAATATTATGAATGAGGCTTGAAAAAATTTTAATTTTTTATTAGAATTAATTTTAAAACAAATTTCTTAAAAATAAACTTTTAAACATAAAAAAACATCATTTTTTGACAGTGGATAATTCTGTGCATGTCGTACAAGTTAAAAAGAACATTCCTTTTTCACTGTAAAATTGACATAGAAATGCATCGTTTGGAAAGTGATAAGAATATTAATTTGAAAACAATAGAAAATGAAAAAATGTGTTAAAATTTATTTCTATATAATAGGAATCTAGCATAATATTCTTAGAAATCCTTTTTATAAAACATTGTTTTGAAAAAACATATATTTCCAACTGAAGAGAGGGTAAAGTCCAAATTACATGAAAACACATTACAAACTATCCTATGTACCAAATAGTATAAGATTATAAAATTTAATGATTATATTATGAATATTTAGAGGATTTTAAACTTCAAGAATTGTCATGATAGATGGATCATGATATTTAATCAAGGAAAACATAAACATAAACAATCATGAAAAGTGATGAGATAGTTTCAATAAACTCTTATAAAATGTAATCTTGGGATAATACTCTCCATGTAATAAAAATATACTACATGAATATAATAATATCATGAAAATTAATATATTCATGATATGAAAATTAAAATTTATTAATATACACACCACAAATGAATTTTGGTACATAACAAAACTAGAGTCTCAAAGAAGTCACATTGAGACCAAACTATTTTACTAATTTGTTATGTATTGAAACATAAAACACATGAAATAAATAACATATAATGGATATTTAAATACCCATAAATTTAATTATAGGTATCATTGAATACATCAATGGGCAATATACACACCACACCAAATGAATGGGTGGCAAATAGAGCATGCATCTCACGAAAATAAAAAGATATATGAAACCCCATTAACATGTATATTTACTATCATCATACTAATTCAAATAACTTGTAGAATAAATATAAATTTATTTCAAATACATTATATAACCATATTATTATATATAATTATGTTACCTTATATTACCTTCTAGTTGACAATCCTAGGTTAACGTTTAACTCTGGGTAATATTTAGTTCGTTCTTTTCATGTGTCTTAATTTGTTATATATTTTGTCTTTATATTAATATCATTATTTATAGAATGAAAATTATGAAAAAAATATCATTTATATTAATTATATTTCTCTTATAATAATATATATAATATAAAGACTTTTTAATAGGCTTTCTAAAATGTTTTTTAAAATAATAGGTTAATTGTTTTTAAGAATATTTCGTAATGGAAACATCACTGATGCCTCCTTTTTCCAAAAGCAACATTTTTTTTATTTTAATTATTATTTTTTATATATTTAAAATTTTAATGTTTTATTATTAATATTTTATGTATATATATATAATTTTTTGCATAATTTATGTCTTATTCATGTACTTGACTTTTCTAGACTATAAAATATAAAGTACAAGACCAATATATATAAAAATTAAATCATGGAATAAACATATAAAAAGTATTCAAAAAGATATATTTTTTAAAATGTAGATGAAAAATATTTTATAAGCTTTCTAATCCACCAACTTGAAACATAAAATTTTTTCAAGTGCGTGACTTTTCCATCCTATAAAATATAAACTTTAAGACAAATATAAATGAAATTATAAAAATTGATTACAAATATATTACGTAATTGGAAAAAAATTCCTTAATAAATGTTTATAAAATATAGTTTATATGCATTATAATCATATTACCTGAAACATAAAAATGTTTCATGTACTTGACTTTGTTAGCCTATAAAATATAAACTATAATTCCAATATAAATGAAAATTTTAAAAATTTACTAAAAATATATGATATAGTGGAAAATAAATATAATTTCTCAAAAAATGGTGATGAAAAATAATTAATTAGATTTCTAATCCATCTACATGAAACTTAAAAATGCTTCAAGTACGTGACTTAGATAGCATGTAAAATATAAAAAATATGACGAATATAAATGAAATTTCAAATATTTATTAAAACTATAATAAGTATTTGAAAATAAAAAAATTATTAAAAAATATTCATGAAAATAATTTATAATCTTTCTCATCTACAAACTTGAAACATAAAAATGTTTTAAGTTTGTGACTTTGCTAGCCTATAAAATATAAACTATAAGACCAATATAAAGGAAGTTTTAAACATTTATTAAACGTATAATAAGTAGTCTATGTTTTAATTTCTATTTATATGGGTATTATAGTATTTATTTTATAGGCATTTGAATTCATGTAGGTGGATTTGGATCCTCCTCGACAATCCTTCTTTTTTCTCTCACTTCCGAGAAACTTTCTTACATTCCTTTCAATTTTATTTATTTATTTTATTAATGAAACTCTTTATTTTAAAAAAAATAGATGTTTAGGTTATCTTTTAAATTTTATTTACATTGTTTTTATAATTTATATTTTATAATCATTTAATTTTATCTATATAAAAATTAATAAGTATTCTTATGTTTCAAGTAGTTGACTTTGAAACATGTCAAATATAAACTATTACTACAATATTTCTAAAAAAATAAATATTGTATAAACATATAAGAAGAGATGATATTAATAATAGTCTCTACATTTCAATAGGAATTAAATATATAAATTAACATGTATTATCAATGTCTATGTCTATGGAGAGGAAATTCTATCCCACATGGTGTTCTGCGAATAGGACATCCGTGTTGGGTTTGTTGTGGAGTCTAATAACCTGAAGAGGGATGATCCTTAGGAACTGGAACATCGACTATTGCATAATGCACCTATCTATCAGTGGGAGGATCTATCAACTGATTCTCGTAATTCCCTTTTAATCCTTCTCCCACTACGGTAGTAGAAGGACCTACCATCATCTTAGTGGGGAACTGAGCCTGCGATAAAGCTATACCCCAATGCTGCGATGGATCTGGACCCCAAGGCTGCGATGGATCTAGACCTCAAGGCTCTGATGGATATGGACCCGAAGTCTGCAATGGATCTGGACCTCAAGATGGAGAGAACTAGGTATATCTTATCAAAAAAGTTAGATCACATGCCACCTGAGGCACCTCCTGAATTGGTTGAGGCTGGACTACTAGAGGGACGACCACTGCCTGTGGAATAGGTGAGGCCTCACGTGTTGCACGACGTTGTCTACGTCATTTTCCCAAAGGCTCCTCGACTCTATCAAATCCCATAAGACGTTCCTTGGAGGGAGGAACCTCCTCTCTTTGGGATGGATGGTTGAATATGCTCTTGGAATGCGCATGATAAGATGACCACAACTTCAGCGCCTCATCATGGATGACTGCCTAGCTAATGACCACTCCTCCTCTTCATCACTCATTAAAATAAGAGGCTCTGACGTACTTCCCTATAAAAATATTCAAAATTAATTATGAAATAGATCAATAAACAAACTAATGGAAGTTTATTGACTTACAATCCCATGAATCTCTCTACTATGTTGGGTAAGATATTGTACAGACTTTAGTCTATACTATGGCTCATACTCAACTTTCTTTGAAAGATTGAATCAATTTGTAGGTACACCGCAGATATGAAACTCTGTTAGTCTTCACCAGAAGTCACGAAATAGGGAATGTACATAGCACTAGTCCTCATCCTGACTCCATATCAACTTCACCGTAATAAAACTACTACATCTGTATCGGTGATAATGGAATCAACTAAGCACAAAAAACTAGCGCATGAATATATCAGGATTTTTCCACTCAATAATATAGAAGTGAATGAGGGAAACTACAACCATAGAATCTTCAATCCCAATAGTGTTGTATGGGGGAAAATGGTCCATAATTGTCTAATATGGAAGTCATGAAATATGAAATGACAAGTGACCTTTGTCAAAAAATATCGTAACTAAAAAAAAGAATTGATGTTATTATTAAATCTGGTTGACTGTGATAGATTGTATATACATACCTAGTCAGGTAAGAGATAGTCTAACAAAATCTAATATACAGCCAAATGGTGTCTCAGAACCATGTGTAAATTGTGTTGATGACACCACTTGTAAAATACAACATCGACAGTGATGAATAATGAGAAATTAAAGTCAATAACATCTTGTTTCATCAGAAACCAATATCAATGAGTGATCACACTAGTGGCATTGCAGAGCGTTGTGTAATACCTACATCTAGATCAGGTAACTAGAAATCATAGGGTGGAATATAGGGATGTGCTCCCATTCCCACATCTGAATAAGGATGACACATCCCCCGAGACCTGTGTTGTCCCTGTGGGGTAGCCTATATAATGCTCTGTACATTTTTTCTAAGCAGGTTGATCCCCAGATGTAGGTCCTAGACCTATCAAAGTCCTCTAGTAGGGGTAGATACATCATGTGCACATGCATCCCTAATTGATTAGTACATATGTTCCATCTAATAATCCATAATTTATATGCATAGGAATAACACATTATAGTTCACTTGTCATCATCATCGGGTAAATGTGGAGTCTGCACCTCCAACCAAGGCATAGAAATCGACACTTCATATGTAGCCCTATAGTCGGACAAAATCTCGACACCTAGCAATCTCTATGTAACGTCAGGCCAAGATGCATGAGTGAGTCCAATAATGTCTCTCCCCTGGATAGGATGACCGAGATGCACTGCAATATCTAGGAGGGTGATCGTCATCTCTCCCTCAGGTAGGTGGAATGTATGTATCTCTAGTCTCAACCTATCCATGAGGGCAGAAAGATGGTGATAGTAAAAAAATGTGATATCTAATATGGTTATTCCATAAAATCTAACTCAATGTAAGTATGGTCCAATGGAATGTGGAGGCTCCCTGTGATGAAAATGGTGCGCTTGATAGACCTTGATGGATTAATCCTCACTACCCTCTAGCACGAAGTTAAAAATATGGGTATCCTGCTAAGGCGGTAGTATGGTATCATCTATCTATATATAAACAAATGAAATGAGTCATAATTATAAATTTTAAAAACAACATTATGGTCAGAAAAATTTCATGACTTGTATAAGGAAAGACATGCCATGTTTATTCACATTTCTTTATGAAGTTATTTTTATCAAAATAAAGGGAAATGCATTCATGTTTTTCAAATTATATTATTAATGTGTTGTTAAGATATGATTTTACCTAGAAAATGGTGTTTTGTAATAAATGGTTTTATATGTTTATATATACAAACAATTTATCTTTGTTATGTAGATGATTATTAAGAAATGGTGTGCTTTTTAATTTATGTATGACTTTCCACATGATGGTATGTTTCATGATTAATTTGTCACATGTAAAGGTGATTCTATAACACTAACCAAACATCAAGAAATAATTAGTGGGAAATGAACCACGACATAAGAGAAATAGTGACAATGATGACGGTGATGACATAAACTCATTCCATCACCATTATTGTTGTCACAATTCCTCATGCATTGTGGTTCATTTCCAAAAAATTATTTCATGTAGTTCATTTAGAGTTATAGAATTAGATGTACTAACCTCTATTATTGGTTGTGTACTATTAAAATCTCATTTATTAGTTTCTATAACCGCCCAATGGTGGTACACACAGGTAAAACATGACTCTATATGTCACAAATGATTTCTCATCATGATTCTGAAAATGTTACTAATACTGAACAAGATGGTTGATCATATAATAATTATTATTATGAAATTTTATAAAACATTCTTGTACCATAATATATGATACTATTATTTTTTTATAAAATTTTATTAGATTTTATTTGACATAATGTTTTGAAAATCAAGGTAAAATGAAGATGTTTTTTGGGTTTACAGTTCATCTTTCATGGTTTTGGATTTAGAGCTTAAGGTTTTAGATATTGATTTTTGGGTCTAGGTTTTTGGTTTTTTTATAGTTTTTAGGGTTTAGGTTTATGATTTCAGGGTAAGGGTTTAGGTTTTAAGGTTTAGCATATAAAATTTTGCGATTACGATATAGGGAATATGTTTTTGGGTTTAGCATTATGTTTTTGGGTTTTGGGGCTTAGAAAATAGAGGTAAAAATAAGAGATAACAACATATAATTTACATTATGAGAATATAACAATAAAGACAACACATAATTTTGTCTAAGAGTGTGAAATTTACACAATAATGTTTGAGAATCATTTTAGGTTATGAACTTCATTATGACATATAGTGCATCTCAAACTCTTCCCTGGTTCTTAAGGCTAGTCAATCTCATTCCACATCCTACTGGCCTATGGTTTCTCATGGGGATGAAACAGATTGATGTAAGGTATCACTATCGGCTAGCTTTCGGGCATTGGAAAATAATGAAGCTCTTCAATATGTGTCTGTGGTGTTGCATAATAGTTCTCAATGGTTTCGATCCAATACAATGAATCAACATATGCTTCCCATTATATGTTCATAGAGGCACATGTTGTGATGGAGTGTGTGCATAGAAATTGTAAGGCCTGAATGTATCCACATTGACATTGCCTCATTTATAGTAATAACACCATTTTTCCACTAATGCTATTTTTGATGGGGTCTGAATGCCTTTGAACATAAAATAGAGATTATTCATGTCCAAAAATATAGACATTATAATCAAAAGCATCATCAATATTCTTTTCAATCTCTCATTGAAAGTTTCTTTTGTACATTATCCCCTACGGTATTTCGTTTGATGATAGTTTTTTTCTATCTACAAATTACTTCACAAAATGATATAGTGTCTCTTGATCTAGGGTATTTATAGGTAACATGAGAAGACATTTGAAGACAAAATTTATGAGCTTCACAATGTTTGTGGTCATTTTTCTGTACCTCTTCCTTCCATCATATGACAATGTCCATTTTTCTTTTTGAATTCACATCATATAATCAGAAAAATATTGATTACCCCAGAAGTTTTATTCTAAAAGTTCGTCAAACCATCATTTATCCAAATCATATTCTACACATAATAGATGATATTTCACACAATTTAAATTTATCTTTACATTAAAATAGTAAATATAACAAAGGAAATGTGTAATACGCCACATGATTTACTTCTTCATCAGTTCATCATGGAATTTTTTATACATGTTACTAAAAATGTGTCTAATGTTGAACCAATGATGTGAATTTGGGTGTATACTTATTTTAGGATCCCCAAAGATTGACTCATTAATTTCTCGATGTTGATTAGATATCAAACAAACACCCCAAATTTTAGTGAAATGGTTGCTGATACATGCCAAAAACCAACTCCATGATTCATAGTTTTCTATCTCTATAATGGAAAAGCCACGACGAATAGGTGAATGGATTCCATATTGGGTTTCCAAAATAAAAAATACACCCTTGTATTTTCCATATAGAAACATTCCATAAATCTTAATGAAGTATTTTCTTAAACGAAAGGTGGAGATAGTGGGAAAGAATGCCCAAAACAACTGATGAAATTGAACACAATATTTATCAAGTTGGTTATCGTGACACAAAGGTTCAGTTGTATCATGATGGAAGAAAACCTGGTTATGATTCCTTAGTATGGATAGAAATTTCATAAACACCTGATATGATTCATACCAATCACTATATACCTTCACAATTGCCTTCTGTTTTTCCATCCATGACATATTATTGGAAATCTTATAATTTAATGTCAATTGTATCCTCTCTTGGATAACGTATATCATAACTACTTGGAATCTCCTAATCATATCAAAAATTATGAATGACACAAATTATTCATCAAATAAGGTATGATCTTATGTAAGGCTTTGATAAACGCAAGTATGCACTTCCTCAATCATTACGATTCTCCAACCTACAAATTCAATGACTAGAATGACCCACAATAAAAATCTACAATCATCCCCATACTTCTCACACCATATGGGATATTTACTACGACTTTATTCTTGAACTATACAGATGGAGTGTCTCTCAATGTGAAATCTTCTTAGCGTGTTTTTAATGTATCTTTACTTGGAAAATTCCTTCCAATATATATGTTTTTTTCAGGATCACTAAACCTATTTGGTACAACTTAGGAAAAGTGAGTTTCTGGTGTGAGAAAATTGTTGTCGAACTTAGGAACCCATGTCATTACTTCTAACCAAGATTCAACGAGTGGTGGATGATTTATTATAGGTCTAAGATGTTATTAAACTAAGGAATTTCTCAAAACCTCCTCCCTAACTTTCACAGGTACCTCCTTATCTGCACTACTGCCACTATTTGTTTTAACATTACAAAAATCCTCATCGGATGTCCTAATGACATGTATATCTGGGATATCATCTAGGTCATCCTCTTATGCATCATTTCGAATAGGTTCAACTTCATGGGGTAGACTATCTTCAACCACTCTTGTAATTCTATATATTCATACAAATGGATGTTATTTTTGTAAAGTAGAAACATCAACATATAACTCCATCATGGTACCATCTGACTATTGGGAAAATAAATTTATTCCTTGGACCCATCTCACTTCAAAAACTAGTTGTAATCTAGATTCCATAGTGTTTCTCAGAATTTCAAATATCTATATATCATAGACTTGATCTCCAGATCAGGTCCCAGATTTAAGGAACCACAAATTTTGTCTTGAAGGTCACTTAGGGTTACACAATCCACTATACTAACCACTTCTATTTGTTGTGTACTATAGGAATCTCATTTATTAGTTTAAATAACCTCTCTATTGTTGTACAAACAGAAAAACATGACTCTCTACATCAAAAATGATTCTTTGATTCAAATTATGACAGTGTAACAATATTAACAATGATGGTTAACCATATAATATTTATTAGAATTTAATTTTTCGATGTATTTTTGTACCCTAAAATATGATAATAATGTTTCATTATATAATAGTTTATTAGAATATTAGTTGTAAAATGTTTTGGAATCCAAGGTAAAAAAGAAGAGGAAACATCAAATTAGATTATTTATCATTGATAAAATTAAATTTCTTCTTCATTTTGCATTATATGGTCATAATTATCGTTTGATAATCCTTATATGGATCCATTTTGAATCCTATGTTATTCATTAATTAACATATAATTAATAATTTCTAAGAATAACAATTATTTCAAAACTATATAATATTTTTTATACTAAATTTTTAAATACATTTCTTATATCCCAAACTATGATACTAATGTTTCATAATACAGTTTTTAATAAGTTAATCATTATTTAATCAGTAGTTAATAATTATTCAGTTAATAATTAGTAAATAATTAGTTAATCCTCCTTTAATAACTCTATAAAAAATAATAACAAACACATAAAATTACACATGAGTTTTTTTACAACTTATAAGAAATACCATTTTTTTAACAAAATAGAGTTTGGATGATAAGATCCTAACTTCAGAAGTGAGGTAAAAGTAAACTATTTTTTTGAAAGCTTAATAAAATCTTCTACAAGTATTTACTTACCTTGTGAAGCACATATCTTTTGAGGATTTCATTAAGCTTCCATATATAAATAAACTCAATTTTACCACACTTCTGAAGTCAATCTCATCTAATCCAGACCATGTTTAATTGAAAAATGTCAAGGTATATCTTTTATGTTGTAAACAATTAATATTTAATTAAATGGGTTTGTTCTTCTCCATTTATTTTTGAATAATCATAATTTCTATTTGATCAATGATAAGTATTATTAGCTAATCATTACATGTATTCATCATTTAATCCTAAGTTATTCAGTAATTAATCTATAATTGTTCATTAATAATAAAAACTATTATTTCTAAACTATATAATATATATGATATGAAAATTCTAGAATATATTATTATATCTAAAACAATGATATTAATGTTTTTTATACATTTTCTAACAAATCAATCTTTCTTTAATCATTAGTTAATCATTATTAAGTTATTCTGTAATTATTTATTTATTCTTTAATCGTTAATCATATGATATTATTTAGTTAATTATAATTAACTAATCATAAGAATTTATTCTTAATCCTTAGTTATCAATAATTAATCTATAATGAATCATTACTAATAATATGTATTATTTCTAAACTAAATATAACTAATTAAACTACTTAATAAATAACATATTTAAAACCTGCAAAAAATAATTCAATTACTAATAACAACTATCATTATTTAATGCGTTTTTCCTTGTCCATTTCATTCTATATCATCATAATTATCATTTTATCATTGATAAATATATAGATTTGATTTTTATTATCTTATATATTTTAGTATTTTAAAAATAAAATATGAAACATCTTACGAATATCCCCGTGGAGTGTAAAACTAGGAGTGTGTTAAGTCCCGTTGTCGTGCACTAATTCCTGTTCGAGTCTAGCTCAATGTGGTGTTTTTAGGTTTTACCCCTAGGAACATCTATGCTAGAGACACATCCAGTTGTTTTGTCCAGAAAGGGATTTTATTTCATAGATAACCACATAATCTTTATTCTACTAAAATTTCATAATACTTAATCTTAAGTTATTCTATACTTAATAAATACTTAATATATACTTTATCATTACTAATTATAATTATCATTAGAAAAATAAATATAAATAATTAAAAAACCTAATAAAAAATATATCTAGAACAAACTAAACTGCTTAAAATTGAAATATGTATAACTTTAAATAATTCAAATAAATAAATAAATCAATAAGTACCTCTAAATGATGCTTCTCAAAAAAGCGCAATCTTTTGGACCACTGAATCCACCACACAAAAAATGATATTATAGAGAGAGAATAAGTTTATTTATAAGATATGGTGGAAAATTAAAGTGAAAATTGGGGGGATTCCCTTTTATAGGGAGCTTAAGGAAAGGTGACATCCCCCCACGACGCCTTTTCCATGTCATCGATCTGGGCCAAAAGCGGTGCGTGGGATGGAAGGCGATATCATTGATACCACCCTTATAGAATATTTTTTTTATAAAAAAATTAACCTAAAATTTAAAAAAAATCATTAAAACTATTAAATAAATTATAATATAGAACTATTAAATGGAATACGCCATTCAGGGAGATGATAAGCCATCAGTACTCATGAACATTGTTTCTATTTGTTTATTTTCATATTGAAAAAAAGAAGGTAAAAGAACATATATTTATATATGTGCATATAGAAAGTTACTAAATTAGAATTTTTATATCAAATATATCATATTATTTCACTATAACCATCCTTAATACATTCCATGTAGTGTTTGAATGAATCGCGTTACTTTAATGGGGAGGTAGTCCACACTTTCTCAAATGAAATTATCATATTCACAACAAAAGGAAAGTAAAAAAGATATGTGTTGTAAAAGGAATAAAGAAGGTTAAATACATAATAAATATAATATATAAAAAAATATAAATACATTTTTCCATCATAATAACCACCATGAGAGTTGGTAGGTAAAATTGAACAATCATCATTTAGTGAGGCGGTAGTTCACCGTACACATAAACAATATATCTTTTACCCATTATATAGAAGTGTGTATAAGGGTAGTCTGAAACATTACAATAAAAACATCCCATTATATTGTGGATACTGGTATTTTTATACAAGAATGAAATAATTATTTTGTTGTGGTGGGGAATGAAAATAAAAGAATCAAGCCTGAGAGAAGTCGATACCTTTAATCAGGTAACTTGTTTTGGTTTGTTCCAAAAAACATAATTGGATTTTTTTTTCTGTCTAAGGAAAGGCTTCTAGGAGGAATGAATGATTTCTAGTAATTTTATTGGGAATATCATGGCCTAATTTAAGAGGATTGATAGGTGTAATGAAGTGTAAGAGTTGGTTTCCTTTTAAAGGGAAGGAAAAGGACTCACATGGAATTTTTTAAAACAAGTTAGGTGTACAAATGTTATTACCTAATAGATGTCAAACCAAAAGAAAATAAATAAATAATTGAAGTTTTATGGCTAATATAAGTCCATAAAGGGGGTTTTTACATGTTTCTAGGTCATTTTACCCTTAAGATAAGGGTTTCTACCCTATTAAGATTAATTTTACATTAATTAATGTGATTAATTTTAATCACTTTTACTAATCATTTTCATCAGAAATTAACATGATATAATTACACTATAAATATTATGATAAATAAAATGGTTTATTCCATTTATTCTAAATTACCATCACAAAATCAAAAAAAATATGATTAATGCTAAACTTGTAGATGGAATGAAATTAAGGGGTTTTAATATAGAATGATTTTCAAAAGCTTATTATGTTTCTATAATCTATTTCAATGTGAAATGGATTTTAATAACCTAAATTGTATTAATAGATGTATAATTCATCTAATGTTACATTAAAACCAATAAAAACGTTATCATTAATAACTATTGATCATAAATGGCGGTTTTTAACTAAGTAGCAGTATGTTTACTATTCATAAAAAATGATATTTCATAGTAAAATACAAAAAAATAACCCTAATATAATTTCATAATTCTAAATTTAAAAAATATTTTTATATTTAAAAAATTAATATTTTAAATGTGTCTAAATTTTTTATTATTTTTATCAATGAATGACATGAAATGTTGTTTATTTGAGAAAATAATATTTTTTAACATATAAGGTAATTAATAAAATTATATATTTAGTTATCAATATGTTTTGTTTCAATAAATACAATATAAAAAAATATTTGAGATGAATTAATTACTATTCATATAACAATTTTTTACAGCTAGGTTAAAATTATCACATTTAAATTATTATAATAGTAAAATGATGTTTTTTAGAAACATTAGTGTTGGATTTAATGTAATTTAAGTTGTTGTTGCATGTTATGTATGTCAAGTCGCATATAACCTTAGTGTTCCCAATAGAGAAAGATAAAATTTAGGATGTCTTTAGTGAATGATTAAATTGGTGTTTCTTATAACTCATTCCAAACATAGTGATTTAATATAAAATAAACTATTTTTAGTGTGAAATTACATAAAAAATATCGGAATGTTTAAATTAATTAAAAAATAATAATTCACAAAATCTTGGGGTCTTACAGTCATGAAATCCTAGGAAGGAAAAAAATATTCTCACTGACATCTCTGAGTTTCATATATTTATTTTTTCTTCTCATATTATTGATTTTCATTTTTATATTTATATATCACATTAATTTCAAAATCCTTCCATTGTATTTATATTTTATTATATTAATATATCAGTTTTAAATAGTGGAAGTAGTGAATTTGTTTATGATTAGCATCATCAGAAATAAACCCATTGTGTGACCAATATTGAATGTTAACATAAATAATAAATTATTAGTAAAGGATTCATGAAAGGTCACTCTCATCAATGTAACACCATTTTTGAGTAGTTTAGTGACATGAAATAATTTTTATTAAAAAAAATTTTTTATTTCAAAAAAAAAACAACATCAAATATAATTATTTTCATTTCTCAACGATGGAATTTCAATATGATTTTTCAAATATTTACACGTAAAAAAAATTATTGGTCTATCAGAAAAGTATCTTTCAATAATCAATTACAGTAGAATGAAAATATGATTGAAGAATTGTAGAAACTAGAAAAAATTATTTCAACTTATTTGAATGAATTAGATTCTTGCTGAAGGCTCGAGAAAAGGTGGGATAAATGATTTAATTTATAAAATATTAAATTGATGTAACATTGGAATAATTAATCATGAAAAAACAAGTATCAAACCTCTATATAAGATGTTTCTAAATTGTTCATGCCAACTGATGCACATAAGGGAGATCAACATGATTTGGAAAAATACTAGTCCAAATTTATAGAAGATGAAATTTTTTTTGTTCCATCCTTATGAGATAATGAAAAAAGTACCTCCCCACCTATATTATACTATATAAGGAAATGAATATGTGTTACTTGATAAGACTATGATATTATTTTCCCTGCAAGAAGAAATCACATTCCATGATGACCTACTGGAAGGGGATGATTTCATTATTGGTTTCTCATGTTTTAATCATATATTTATTTAATTATAATCTAACATTATATTTTATTATTTTTATGAATAGAATAACATTAATAGGAACTAGATATTAAATTTTGAAAAGGAAAAATAATATGTTGTCAAAAATAAGGTGGACACGTTCATTTTACTTCACCAACCATTGAAGTTTCATTACATTACTTTGGTGTGGTATACATTGTACTATATCAATGACCTTATCTAATACCAATAAAATGTAATTATTATTTAGAGGAAAAATATGTGGTGGATCAAATAACATAAACCAAACCCACAATTATATTAGGAAGAAATCCTTGCTACTACCTCACTAGTGGTTTCTAAATGTAGCACCTACATTGGGATGAATCCATGATCTATCATCTTTTACATTTCACTTTATTTTTGAATGTTATTATTATGTTTTCTTTTATCATGTTTTCTTGGTTTATATGGTAGAATATAGGATATTATCTCTAGCTGACCACTAAAAAATAAATTAAGGTTGTATATTTCCTCCTTTTTATATTTCTACCTATATCTTTTTTTATTTCAATAGGTGGGTAGTTAAATATCTACCATAGAGGGTGGTGTCAACCTGCTTATCATTTCTGTATGTTTTTCTTATAATATTAATTTTTCTACAATCATTGATCTTCAATGAATATCCAAATTAATTTTTCAATCATTAATTGATTTTTTATTAGTTTTCCAGACCATGGAAAAATGGATATTAAATGATTGTTTATGTGGGAAACAATTCATGGATTTAGATTTTCATGTATTATTATGAGATTAAAACAATTATCTAATTTAAAACCATATAACACTAACGTAAATAATATTCCCATACTCTTAAATATTCAGAAAAACATTTAAATATTCTTCCTAATATTGAAACATTTTTAAGAGAAAGATTAAATATGTTTAAGTATAAGAATTTGTGATTATAATCCTTTAATGAATTGGAATTCATGGAAATTTTTTTATAATAACGATAAATTTATATTTATATCCATATATTAACATATGAAATATTTTAAAATTTACCCATATTACCCCTTATATGCTAATAATTTACTTATAGGTTTATGTTATATTACAAGATAATTTCTCATTACCAACCTACACTATAAACATTTTTCATCGATATATCACGTTTTATTATTGGGAATGTTCATTTTACATGTGTTATTTGGTCTTTGTTTCCTTTTTAGATTGTGTTATGTGTGTATTATTTTTGGAAGTGGAAAGAATGATAATCACACATGATTCATCATTTCATAGGGATCTATTTATATCATATGGTTCTTCTTCAAAAAAATGTTAAAAAATAAAAAATATATAAATTACACAAGATCGTGAAATATTTATTGTGAATAATTTTCTAAAAAATTTCCCTCTCAAAATTAAATGGAATGATTTTTTATTTATTCATTGTATTAAATTATCATCTCGTGGTCCATGAAAAAATTAATAAAATGAATAATGCTAGAATAATTTGATTGACATTATTTATTGTATTAATTTCATGAATCATCTAAAGTATTTGAAAAGGTATTTGTGTTGTGATTCAAATTTTCAAGGGGAATTAAGAGAGGTTTATATGGTGTTCTCACATGAATAATCATGGAATTTATATATAATAAAATCTTCATGTCTTCCATAAATTTTAAAAATTATTTTACCCACCAAACCTAATCTATAGAAATCCCCCAGAAAACGACCTCATTATTAAAAATATTTTAATGTTTTTTACTATAGAGAGATAATAATTTTCAATAGACTATGGTGATGCATGTGTTGTTTAAATAATGAACATAACTCCAAAATTATTTTCTCTTAAGTGAAGTGTGAGATAAAATTAAATGTGAGGTAGGTTGAAATTGGGTTATAGATATATTTCTGAGACTGAGTAATTTTAAATTTTCGTGTTGAAAATGACTGATAATTGGTTTTCATATATGAGACATGGTGAGATTACATTATGGAAATGATCTTGCAAATTTTATTAATTTTTATTTTGTTGTGGATTATGATTCAGATATTTGATGATTTCACCAGTGTGAAATTCCTAAGTGTGGGGGATTTATGAAGATCATAATTTAACATATAAAATTATTTATTTCAATGTTTCAATCACACCATTTAAAAATTCTATGGTTAATTAAATCAATTTTTTATTTAATAATAATTGTTGTTTAATTATGAAATTTTAATAATTTTTTATTTTATACTTTTATTTATTTATTTATTTAGTTTTAACAAGATAAAATCATAATTAAAATATATTTCGATTATAAAAATTATTTCTAATATCCTTCCATGCTTGTTCAGATTCATATCAATCAACTCGATCAAAATCTGAATTCAATATAATGTGGCCCAAAATAATCTCACAATATTACACTTAAAATATATGCACATATTTGGAGACTTTTGAATATTAGAACATATCTCCTAGACGAAAGACCAAACGAGATGAAAATTAACCTACAGATAGAAACCAACTAGGGTAAGAACATCACTAACTATTTTCAAGCTAAATGTTTCGCTTTAATTTATATAAATACATTTTAATTAGGATATTTGTAAATACAGTAGTCTTTGAAGAAATAATATTCTCCATGTAACACAATCGTAACATGTGATACATAATTCCAAAGGAGATCAACATTTTAGGGTAGATGGAGGGTAAAAGTATTAACAATATGAATTAAGGCTTATTCCCTTGATTTTTCTATTAAGGGGGAAATTAAAACCACATTTAGAGGATTATTTTATAGAGAAATATAGTGACACTATTTTATATAAATTATCACCTCTAATTCTATGTCAAAAGGATAAAAAACATGGTTCGAATTTTTTTATAAATTTTAAGAGTTAATGATTCTATTATTATATATTTTATTTTGAATTTTCACACTCATATTTTCTTATTATCATCTATATTTCTCTTTTTCATTTACCCACCATATTCGATTCTAAATTATATGAAAATAATAAACTAACATCAATGATAATTAAAGGGGTGGGTAGTGATTCTTGAGCTCATACAATACAATGTGTCTTATTTTTTTAAATTTGATAATTAGTTTACTTTTGAAAAAAAATTAGATGTGGGGAATACCATGCTTTCATTTTTATTTAAATATTCTCCCCATATGTCATTATTCCTCTATATCGTCATGATAATGTTGTAAATGGGGTGAAATAACATAGTGTTGATGAAGTGAGGGATTAATATCTTAAATATGGATGGTTAGTGTGGGACAATAACTATTCAATGTAAGGTTATGGAGTGATAATGTTGACATATAATGTTAATGGGTAATTAGATGAAACATTTATATAATAATAAATCAATCTATGTGAATTTCTATGAATTTACACATCTTCCCAAGAATAGCTTTCTATATTCATATATTTTTGGTTTTTATTTTTTGCTTTCATATTTATATATTTATAAATTAGAAGATTTTCTAAAAACCCCACTATATTTGTTTTTATTATATTATTAAATATGAAATTTATATAGTTCTAATAGAAAATCAATTTGTGAGAGGAGACTCCTCCAGAGATCGACAATTGGTGTGAGCCATATTACATGACTATTTAAATAAAACATTATTTGTATGGGATTTTCAATAAATCACTATCATCAGTTATTAGTATTTTCACCATATAAATTCTTTAGAATCATTCACGAGTTATCATATGTCATTTATGTAGATCATATGACTTTAATCATATTATAATTTTTCACTTCATCCCGAATCTTCATCATAATACTTAAACATAATGAATTTTTTTTATTAGTTTATAGGGTGAAAAGATATGGTTATAAAAATACTTATTTAATATGAGAAATCATTCTACATGATGTTAAAATAGTTCACTTATTTTAAAATAATCATGATCCCTCTAAGTGTTCATAATCAATTCTAAGATCAATGGGGATGAACATGAGAATGAGGAACATGATGCCAAGAAATACCCCCTCATAGAACGAGGTGACATTTCATAATGCATGAGTTCATTCACATGTGGATGGAATTTAAAATAATAGAAATGAAGTGTATTTTATGGTGGATATAAATGATTGTTATGAAAACGAAAAGTTGAATATCATGGAAAGAATACATGATAAATCATAAAAAATAATTTTAGGAATAATTTTAATGAAGCATTAGCTTGAAGATAAGTATATTAAATGAGATGATTTGTTTTATTGATAATCCTGGAGTCCTAAGAACTAAAAATATAAATTATATTCCAGTTAAATTTTATTATTAAATTTTATAAAAATTTAACTATGTAAAATGATATGAATTTTAGATGTGAGAATTCGTATGAATCTCTATTGAAAAAAAGAGATTGATCCCAAATTATTGTTGTTCAAGGATGAAGGAGAAGATAAAAATGTATAGAGTCCCTTTGAAGACTAATAAATCCACCAGGAGTCATTTTTTTATAAAAATTTGTTATTTATATTGATGGATGATTTTATTTGGTTGGAACCAACATTTTTATAAAGATGAGGTTATAACCTTTCTTAAGATCCCATTGATAATAAAATGGGAGTTCTATTTGTGGGATAATAACCATGACATGTCAGGTTTTTATTCATCATTAATGGAGGGGAACCTTATTAAAAATATGATGTCTTTATTTTATTTTAGAAGTAGTGACTATCTAGAGAGAGTAATTTATCAAGAGTGGCGGTTTAATGGTAATGTAATAATATATATATAATTATTCACCACCATCTATATAGTATATATAAAACTTCTTATTATCAAATATTTGGTATCAGAGCTACAACAACTATCCAATTTCACTTAATAGATTTTTAGGGATCAATAGTATTCTATCAAAAGAAACGACATCCTAATGTATGATTGTAAAGGGTTTTCATGCATGGAAATATATAATGAAACCTAAAATTATATGTATGTGGATTTATTTTCATAATTCTACTAAATATAGTTTCACTATTCCATATAAATCCCCAACATGGTCTTTGATATACAAAGAAATTGCAGAAAATGATGGGAAGTACATGAATGATTTATTAAAAGCCTACTAAAAAAGGATCTAACAAATGTTATGCGATGCAAAACTACAATACATATTTTGATAAAACTAAAAATATTTTTTGAAGTAAAAATAATGTAAAAGTACAAAATCTACAAATTAGTTGGTAATAGTTTCTAGAGGTTATAATATATGACGATGAAGCTATTTATATGAGTTTATTATAAGGGTAAATATGATTATATACATTATTAGGGGGTTATAAAAATTAAATGAAGACAACAATATGGTAATAAAAATAATGTTAATCTTTGAAAATAAAATCAACATAATGATATATATCCTAAAATAATTTTATGTTGACAACATTAACATTAGTGAACACTATTGTAATATTATTAACTATGAAATTAGAATATGGATTCAATTGAAATTCAAACAAATATGGAAAATGATATTTATTTTAGAACAATCAAATGTATAAATAATGGATAAAAATATAAAATTCTTGTTGAAGGGGAAAAAATAAATTCTTATGAGAAAATTAATTCATCCTTTTAAAGAAATTTCACAAGATTTGTAATAGGTAAGAAGATAGGTAAAATAAATTTCAAATGATTCAATTATGGAATGGTTTTAAATTTATATAATAACTATCTAATGATGTTTATACGAGATAATGATAGTGGGAAAGTATATAGAAAAAATACAACTAGATATATATCCTTTCCTCAAATAAAAAGAAATAATAATAATTTACCCAAATCCTTTAAAAAGAACATTCTATTAGATGTAGAATGTGTGTCTGATATTGATGATTGTGATGATGAGGAAGTTCATAGAGATTTTTTGATAAATTGTTATTATTATATAAGAAGAAGAAGAAGTGAACCCTTCATAATGTGATTTGAAATATTGAAGTGATTAGGAAATAGAGGAACGATATAATTCTAAAGATTTATTAATATAATGGAAATGAATATGTGTATAAAAAAAAATTACTACTATGAGTAGACAAAAATTAGTTTAAAATACAATAAGGTATGTAAAGATTAGGTTTTATGAAATATATAATCTTCTCAAGAAAATTGGGTTACTGAAGCATGATATTGAATAATTGGAAAATCAATAAAGAAACGATTTCTTCCATTATTCAAAGGGATAAAAAATTGATAAAATAAGAAGGATAGTAGTTTAATTTGAGAATTGGGAGGGGAAAATTAATTACTATAGGAAAAAAATTATTGATGAATAGGGTGAGAGAAACATGAACATGTAATAATTTTCTATTCAAATCAATATTTAAGAAATCCAAAGGAAAAGATGATCGATCTTGAATTATAAATTACGATTATTTTCACTAAAGAATCAAATAATGAATTAAAATATAGAATAGTCTAGAATTTTGAATAATAGTGAAAATATACATAGATTATGAAAGATGTATGTTCTAAAAAGGAGTCATCATCGGGATAAATTTTTGAATAAAGAATTCCTCAAATGGTCTTTGTGGGTTATTTACATTAAAGGTCCAAAAAAATGATCAATATAGTAACCCATCTAGGATATGAATCTTCATCTAGAAAATGATTTTATAGATATTTTTTGTTGTAATGTTTCTATTACATGGATTACAACAATTTATATAATATTTTTCTACCATGAGTGGGAAGAGAGTAAGAATCAATTGAGAGATAATAACCAGAAATGGGAACTCAAAAAATGTTCTAACAACATGAGAAGAATTTTTGTATTAAAAACATATTTGGTTTCCCATAATATTTCATGTAATATCTTATCATGAATTAAAAACCATAAATATATGGTATTAATTTATCCCAAATTATCTGGATGTTTCTTCATGTTTTGGAAAAACCGGATAAAATTCTATTAGAAAAATATTAAAATATGGTTGAGGTTTCATTTAATTGTTTTAAATAATAAAAATATTATATCCTTCAAAGTAGTATTCATATGACATAATAGGTGATCTAATATATCATAAAAATGATTATAAATATAAAGTATGACATATTAAATTTTAATATTATATCTCATGAATGATACATGGTGTTGAAATAACTAACAATAGTGAAAATCGAATCATTTTATTGAGTGTTCTACTTAGTGGTAGACTAATTCATAGTTATTAGAGAGTATGAGAATGTATTGACACTAGAAATGGGGATGTTTTTAGTAAAAAGGGATTAATAATAAATATTATAAAATTTGATGTTTTTTCATGTATTTTTAGAACCCTTAGATATATATTCAAAGATGGGGAATAAAATGATAACTATTACATATGTCAACATGTATAGAATAACTAATTTTATTGATTCCTAGGTCACCTTTCCCAAAATATTATAAATAATATGATAAAATAATTAGTTGTGAGGAATTTTATCTTTTAGAAAAAAATATATTATTACTATTTTCTAGGATAGTAAAATGGGTAAAATAGTTAAGAATATACAAATGGGGGTGAAATAAAAATATTAGAACATCTTGATATTATTCAATCTGACCTATGTGGTCTAATTTCTATAAGGATAAAAATGTAAATAATATATTTCATCATTTTAATAGAAAATTTCAAATGAATTTCATGCATCATATTTATGACACATATGTAATAGGCCTTTCACTAATTCATGATCCTTAGAAAATTGGTAAAGAAGAAAATTGTTGTATAGTTGAAAATAATAAGGTAAGATATATGGATATATCACTAAAAAAATTGTTCACCAAAATATTTGGAAAAACATGAAGCCATGTATGAATTCAATTCTCTATGTACTCATAAATATATGATATTCAAAAGTGTAATAATATAATTCTACATGATATGTATTGAACTACGATGATAGAAGATGGAAGATAAATGTAATATATGCTAAGGGACTTCACAACAGTAGAATTAATTTTGAATAGATGTCTTCAAAATAAATTGGCATGACTCCCTATGAATTTTGGTCTAATAATAAAATAAAATAATCATTATAGAGTGTTTAGAAATCTATGTCGGATTTTAAAAAATGACCGAATTGGGGGAACGTTAGATAAAAATATAGAAGAAATAATTTTAATATATTATACAATGAATGAAAGAACATACAGGTTTTATAAATATAAATAGGAAATAATTAATGAATGTGAAGACATATTAGTTCATGAAAATGAATAATAATTAGGACTTTTATAATTTTTAAAGATGATTATGACATTTATAGTTATGAATCTATTGATGAAAATGTATAAAATATATAGGTTCAAACTGAAGGTGAAGATTTTAAAATCACCATAGATTAATAGTAATACTAGAATCTTAGTAGAGAAATTTCAACACTATGAAAACATTTTGATGTATGGAATATAATTGGTGACAAAAATAAATGACTCAAAATTGAAAAAAAAAACATTTAATAACAACATTAACATATAGTCATGTGTTGAGGAAAATTTTGTTACTATGTATTTTGAACAAGAGGATGGGATATAATCAATGAATGAGGGGAGTGACAATAATTTAAAAATTTATACTTGGGAACTCATTCATAGATGTAATGTCCCAAAATTTAAGAACGATACACTATCTTCGATTGTATAAATGATATACCACATCAAGATTCAAAAAACTAAATATTAATATTTAAATGTTTTCATTATAAACTAGATGTTAGAATGGTGGATATGAACATGATTTACATAATTATGAAAATATGGTTTCCAAATGTTTATAAAATCATTTAATTCATTACAAATTAATTAGAAATTACAAACTATTAATTGAATATAATATAAGTTTTTTATGAATAACTATTTTTCAGTGAAAAATGAAATTGTTTCTTAATAATATAAACTAATTACTATTTATGAATTATATTATATATATATATATTAAAACATTTTTTACATTCTTCCTATAAGTTTTATGGGCATAAGAAAAGAATATATATAGTACTACACATAAAAATTGTTTATTTCTGTAAAGTAGTTTTACAAACTTATAATGGAAAACATTTTATAAAAAAAATTTGAAACATTTATAAATATTATTTGAAAAATTCAACATAATTTTTAAAATTGGAATATAAAAATTTTATTTGGTTCTTTTTTTTGAATTCTTTTTATAAGTTTCATTTCTTAATGAGTAGTGAAAAGTACGACATTTTAATTGAAAGTAGGTATTTCATCTAAATAAATTATATATTTAAATTATATATTTAAATGGTATTATGTTATAATTAGTTCAATTATAACTCATTCAATCCAATCTAATTTATTTTAATAAATTTCAATTTGTCCCTGGATATAAAATTATTTCAAACTTTTGAAAATTTTTACTTCAATACCCAATTTTTTTGTCCCATCTAGGGGATTAATTTTTATTTAATTTCTAAAACTACATTGAATCGAGTTTGGAAAAACGGATTAAATATTTTTTATCATAATTATTAAAGATAGTAAAAATTTTCATTTTATTTATGTCCAATATCAATAGTTACATTGGAAATATATGATACCATGGTAAATGGTAAATCTGTTAATAATCAACTAATTAAGGGTAAACATAATTTTATGAATATTATAAAAATACCATAAAACATATTTTAATTTAATTTTATGATTAAATTTCATCCATAAAAACTATTTATTTAAATATATGGACTTTTTTTTATTTCTCAGTAATACAAAATTTATAATATTTTATTTAAGGAATGGACAAAGATATCACAATCGTATTCTTAATAAATAAAATACTTTTAATAAGGGGTTATCAAGAGTCATTGTTCGAAAATAAATAGTAATTTTAATTCTATAAGAATTATATTAATCTTCGTAAATAAGTTTTTATTTTTAGTTAATAGATAATTACCTAAAATGAGTGCGCAAAATTGAGTATGTAATTATTTTAGTAAAGGGAATATCAAATAAATGATATTAAAAATATTAAAATAAATATTTTTTTAGATAATTAATATCATCCTAGAATTTTTTAGAAGAACATGACATATTATTAATTTATAATATTTTTTTAATTACATTTTATTTTATTTTTTTAAAAAAGTTATGTAATTAAAAGTGTTAGAAATGACATTAATTATATTGTGAAATAAATAAAATATTATTAAATGATATAAAAATCAAAATAATATAGAATTTTGAAAAATTATTTAGATATGGTTTATCCTATAATATATTATTCACTTAGGAGTCCTTTTAAAATTTATCACAACTATATGATCCTTGAAATACTAAAAAATACATTTTGCCATGGTAAGAGTTTAAGAGATTAAATAAAGGATAAAACAAAAATACAAGGATTAAAAAATAGGAAAAAAATTATTATTTCATTGGATGAGTTTATTTCAACCAATAATCATATATTATTTAAAATAAATTAGTTTTGATTCATTTTAAGTAATAATTAATTTATATAAATTTAATATTCTTAAAAATTCCAATAGTACCACTCCATTGTCTTATAAAAGGGAACCTCTTATTATCTTTTCTTTAGATATAAAAACCTATTTTTCATACTATATTTACCCAAATATATTAATATATTACATCGCCACATTTTATAGATCATATTTTATGAAATATTTTAAACTAAGTGGTTTTATGTTGTTAAGAAAAAGAGGATTTATAAAGAATATGTATCATTTTCAATTAAAATTTTCAATTTTGTTTCCTTTTCCACCTTAATCGAATATTTTTCATCAATGATGAAATAATATCGACAATGCCATAAATATTTTTAGAATTTATTATCTTTATATCATCGCCTTAATCCATCACCCCATTGATAAAATTTAGAAGAAGTTATCATTCATGTGTACAAAAGACTACCCCTTCACAAATCGATGTAACTAAATTTACATCACCATTTCTCATGATTGGTTACAATTATTTATTTTATTATTATATATTATATTCATAAAATATTTATCATTATTAAAATATAATATATCATTTAAATTATCATTTTTCCATTCACATAAAAATGATATATTCATTCATGTATACGTGTGAATTATCACATCCAGAAAGCGATGTGATTCAATTTTCATCCCCATGTTAAATGGATGATCTATATAAGTATAATTAAATTATAAATATAATAATAATTATTTTATAATAATTATGTAATGATAAAATTATATTTTTATTTTTTTCAAAATGATCATTGAAAAATGAAAACATTACTCATGTATATATATGTCATACCTTCTCCTTTATCATAAAAATGGTTCGTTTTTTATAAAAATATTCCCTAAATGGTTTTAAATGTATAATTTATGTATAAATCAGATTATTATTTCATAAATATTAATCTATATGTTATTTTTTAATGAATACTTTGATTATACAAATCCTTCAAAAGTCATTTTGGACTCATGTACGGAAAATTGTCAAAACTGCTTTAAGAACTGAAATAATAATATAATTATTATGACATTGTAATAGGTGATATAAAATGAATAATAAAATTGATAAATTATCTCATTAATTTAAATGATAAACATATTTTTATTATTCCTAAATATAAATATTGAACATGTCAATTCAGACTCAATGTATGAGACTTCATCTCATTCTCCATTCATTGAGGAATATTTTGATGTTATACAACCACATGCTCTTATGAGGTTTATATATAGACCATTTGACATATAATATCATGGAATTATTTAATATCATTTTATTTTATGTTTTTTAAAATTATATTCCTTCATGGGGAGTATGATTCAAATGATTATAAGTAGTATGGGGTTGTTTGATGTTAAAATCACCTTTTTAAATGTTTAAGGAATTATATTCAAAAAAATATCATCCATTTCGATATAATTGATATTATTTTAAATATTTATTAATATGGATATAATATGATTATAGAGGAAATAATTATTTCTTATTTATATTTTGAATCCTCTATAAACCATCATGTTTTTTTAAAGAAACCCCTCTTTTACTATAAAAAGATTTTTTTTATTGAAAATGGGTTATGAAAATGGATTAATTATTTTCATAACATGAAATGTTTTCATATGAGTGAAAAATAAAATTTATGAGCTAAATGTTTAAATTTTTAAGATTTAACGTGTTATAATGGTATAGTGGGATTTGGACATTTGACAGCTGGTTATTTGATAAACCAAGAGTAGGTGGCTCCATGATAAACTAACGATGGGTGGTTATTCCATTTTCAAGAGTGAGACATATATAATTAAACTGTTTGGTTATTACATTTGTAAGAGTTATGTGAATATAATTCTACAAGATGGTTATTTCATTTTATTATAATTATTCCCCAAGATACCATTGAGTGTTATCGATGTGTCCTAAGGGTTTTCTAGAAATCATGTTATTTCAATATTGGTAAGGAATGAGATTATTTTCTATGTAATGTAATTATTACATATAATGGGTAAACATTATTATTTTATCATTATATTTTTATGGGATTTAATATTTTGATAGGACTAATATGTTTATTTTTATTTTTATCCTCTTTTGAGTTTTTTTTCTCATCCAATGTTTCAATTTTTTTTCACTAGATTTAATGATGGGTACTGAAAATGTAAGAGTCAAGTTAATGTTCATGAATATTTCACATTAAAAATCATTATATATTTTTAAAGTATTATACTATATAGAAAGAGACACTAATCAGATATGTATACATTTTATTATTTTGTTTTTCAATGTATATGTTTTGATCTAAAATTCGAAAACTGTAAACTGGAAATATCCTTGAACGTGAATTCTTTTTCAAAATCACTATAATATTTAATGTTTATGTCTAGGTCTTTACATTTTCTATAAGAGGAATGGTTTAGAACACTATAATAATTATTTATTATTGTTGAATGTAGGTTTTGTATCTATATATATTGTTTTACTAAAATCATTATTCTAAAACTCCTTAAAATCAACGAAATTTAGTAACAAATTGTTGGAGGATGATATAGAAATAAATTTCTTTCTTTTCTGGATGAATTTTTTACATTCATTATTGAAAATCATTTTCACTGTTATTATGATAATTATTGAAACATTAAATTCTTTGGAAAATTATTTAATTAAATTTAAAACACCTACTCTATACCTCGATAGCACCATGGGTAATGGTTTATTTTTTATAAAATCCTATTTTCAAAACATTCTCTTATTTTTTACAAAATTACAAATCATCAAGAAATTTATAAATACATTACTCTTTCATAGGAATGATAATTATATTATTGTTTCAATGAAGCTTCCAATGAAGGATAACCTTGTATAGCCTATCAATATTTTGTTTTAAATTATAGTCTTACAACTCATATTTATATTATATTAAGAGGACATGTGATTGATAGTTTAAAAAAACACAGTCCAAATTTTTTATAAAAATTATTTTTTATCTTATATTTTTTAATTATATATCATAAAAAAATGATTTTCCAAAACATTATATCTTCCAACAACAATAAAACAGATGTTTTATGAGGTGAATTTAGTCAAAGGAATAAAGTGACATTGAATAATAACATAAGCAATGTTGCAATGTCTGTACATTCTAAGTACATGAACAAAAAGAAAATGAATTCATGTGGACACCATGACAAAAATACAATATTATTTCATCTTGGAAATATTTTATTCAAATCAATGTGAGTTAAAATGACAACTTCCAAGTTATAAAATACTTCCTGAATTATGAGGTTGACATAATTATGGGTTTTTATGAAAAATGAAAGGTATAAGATGATCATTGATGTTAACATATTTTCTTAATCGATGAAATTAAAATTTCTTGTAAGTATATTTACACATTTTCTTATACATAGACATAAAATAATTACTCAACTCTGAGAAAATTATTTTTAATGAAAAACATTATTTGATTAGTTTTTTTACTAAGATATCAATTACCATATAAACTATAACATAAGTATTTTTGTGATGGTTAATTTTTCTAATGACCATGTTCTCTATCACTCTCCCTAAGAACATGATAGTTATGTTTCTATTCACATTCCATGTTAATTAAATGAAAGAATATTTTTTGTGATCATAAGTGACTTTTGTACTTTTATTTATTTATTTTAATGATGATGTTTTATTAATCCCTTTTCCGATGTGGGATTTCAAAAAAGATATTTTTAAAAGTTAAACCATATGTTTTCGATCCAATGTTCAAATTGTGTGGATTTAATTTATTAATGATGGGTAATGTAACATCCCAATATTTTATAAAGGAAACACTATGTTTGATAGAATACATGATACACCATATAGAGCTTAAAAGAACTACCAAATAATATTATTTAAATGTTACCATTACAAATATTACGTTAGAATGGTGGGTGTGAATAGGAAAAACATAATTTTTAAAATATTATTTAATATTAATATTAAATTAATTCATTGGTTACTGATTAATAATACATTTAACTAAAGTCTGATTTAATATACACGATTTATTTTTATTAATAATTATTTTTATATGCCCAAAATAATTTTACATAAATAAAATATATTAAATAATATTATTTTATGATATATATATATGTATATATTATTTTAAATCAATTTCTTATACAATTTTCTAGTAATATTGATAGACATAAGATAAGAATAAATCTTGTTTTACACATAAAACTGTATTTTTCGAAAAAGCCGTTTTACCACCTTATAATGGAAGAATTATTTTAAAACTAAACGTTGAAAATTTTATAAACTTCAATTTATAAAATAAAATTAAATTTTAAATGTGGAATATGAAAAGTAATTTTTTATATGTTTTGATATCTTTCTGATAAGTTTCATTTTTTAATGAATAGGGGAAAATACTGCATTTTAATTAAAATTATAAATTTTATATAATTAATTTATATTGTTAAAATATATTTTAAATTGGTTTAAATATATAATTATTTCAATTATACAGCCTAAAATACAATTTATTTCAATAAAATCAATTTAAAATTGATAATGGATAAAAACATTTCTATCTTTTGAACATTTTTATACAAAAAAACATGTTGTTTTGTCCCATCTAAAGGGATATTTTTTAATTAATATTAACAAATACGTTGAATAGAATTTTATAAAATGGATTAAATGTTTTTAATGAAATTTTTTAAATTAATTAAATAGTTCCATTTTATTTTTGGCCAATTTGTGTACCATCCTTGGTAATTTTTGTTATCATGGAAAATTGTAACTCGGGTAAAAACCGAGTAACAATGGGTAAAAATAATTTTATAAATATTTACAAATAACCCTAAAACTTGTCATAATATTTTTATATTATTATATATAATCCATAAGTACTCATAAATTAAAAATATGTAATTTTTTTGTAAGTGTTTCTATCATTTATAATGTTTTATTAATCAAATTGACAAAGTTGTCATAATCATATAGTTAATAAATAATATATTTTTAATAATTGTTTATCTAAATTATATTTTTGACTGTAAAAATTAATTTAAAATATTATTGATTTATCTTAATTAGGGTAATTTATTTTTAATTATTATTGAAAAAATAATTAGCTTAATTTTTTCCACAATAATTATTTAGTATTTATTTTACTAATGGAAATATCAAATAAATGATATTAAAAATGTAAAAAAAAATATATTTTTAGATACTAAATTACAACCAATAAAATGTTTTATATGAACATAAAAAATTGTTCATTTATTTAAATTCTTGGTTAGAAAATATATTTTTGTTATGATATTTTTAAAATGAAAAATAATGAATAGTGTGAAAATTTACATTAATGATATGTTAAAACAAGTAATATTTTATTAAATGATATAAAATTCATAAAATTTTTCAAAGAATGAAAATTATTAGGATATAGTTGAAAATGTCATAAATGTTTATTTTATGGATCATTTGAATTTTATAGAAATAATATTAACCATCAAAGAATTAAAACACATGTTGTCATGGTAATAGCTATAGTGGTTAAATAGGGGTTAAATACTAAAGATTAGGATCATAAAATTGTCTAAACATGAATAATTTTCATTATATGTATTTAATGTGACCTATATTAATATTATAGTCTAAATAAATCAGTTTTGAGCCATTTATAATAGAGAATTAATTTATATTAATTTAATTTTTTGAGAAATTCCAAGGGACCGGTCCCCTCTCTTATAAATGGGAACCTCTTCTTCTATTTTCATCATAAATAATTTCTTTTGGTTCAACTAATATCATACAACGAAACTTTTTAAAGACCAGTAAAATTCAAGGGAAATTTTTTCTTAATTTTCTTTGGAATTTTACAAGAGCGCGGTTTCAGACGGCACCTGATTCCGAGGCCCGGTGTGCCCGGAATCAATTTCCAAAGATTGGCTCGGGTACGTTCAGTGAACGAACGAGCAGGAATTCCTAACTTTTGATCCGGTGCTCAGAATTGAAATCTGAGGGCACTGAAGAACTCGCAGCGCCGATATTCGCCTAAGGAGACCTTTTCCGAAGTTGCGTTTTTTGTGGGACGAAAGTTAATTTTTGGGAGAATGATAAAAAGTTGAATTAAAATGTGGAACACTTTTTATTTTACTCTTGTTGGTTAACTCCTCTCAAAGGAAGTTAAAGGTGGGACCCACATCCACTTAACCTCCCTTGAAAGGATTAAGTGTGGTGGGGCCCACACAAAACCCAACTTTTTAACTTCTCTCAAAACTCCCTTTAACCCCTCTTTAATTGTTTTGAAAACTTAGCTTATTAATGAGTTTGAGTTGTTTAAACTTTTTCAAACCTTTGAAATTCAAAAATATTTGGTGGAGTTAATAAAATAAGCTCTTAGCTTATTTTATTTGGTTAGATTTGTTTAGCCATCTTGAGAGCTTTTGAGTTCTTCTCCTTCTTCTTCAACTTTGACGAAGAACGCTCAAGCTTAGACGAAAAACGCTCAAGCTCCGACGAAGAACGTCGCTCCTCTCTTCTTCGTCTTCCGTGTCAACGAAAGGGAACGTCGCTTCCTCCTCGGACTTCCTTCGTCGACATACGAAGATTCGCCAACAACGTACCTCTTCGGACGTACCTCTTCGTCATCGGATTTGACGAACAATTACCGCGACGCCCGACCTCCGCGACGTTGTCTTCCACGGGACGTTGACAAATTTTCGAACCTATACCCAAGGTAGGGGTTGTTGTTGATTTTTTATTTATTTATTTTATTCTTGTTCGTGGTTCTAGCATGATTAACGTGAGGATATTGGATATTTAAATATGTGTTATCATTTTAACGTGAGGGGGCCGGACCGCATGAACACGGACGAACCCCCTCCATTGTTCTTGATTGATTTATCTTGCGGGTGAAACAAGATGGCGTGGTGCCGTCACACCACGCGGATATTCGCACGATTATATCGCGCGGCGCAGTCGCGCCACGCTGTGGAAGGATCATCAAGAACGCGACGCCGTCGCGCCGCGTCGAATGGAATCAAAGGCGTGGCGGAGGGGCGCGGTGCCGTCTCACCGCGCCAGACCTCGAACACCACGGCCGGTTCCGGGCCGCGGTGAGACGGGAAGACCGGCGGCACGCCGGGCCGCCGGCGTCAGAAACCGGAAGGGGACCGGCTTGCCGGTCCCGTTGGATAAAAACCGGCCGGCCAGGTGGCCGGCCGGAAGGTCAAAGACCGGGGGAATAAATTCCCCCGGTCAACTCTCTAAACCCCCCCCCCATTAATGAGGGGGGGGGGTTCCTTTGAGGTGGGGTAGGCGGCCCCCCGGTTTCTTCAAGCAGGCCCCCACGAGGGGGGCCGGATCTCCAAAAGGCGTGGCACTTAAGCCGCGCCGCCAATCTGGTAGAGGGGGCTTAGCCCCACGCACGTGACCCTAGCGGCGCAAGGCCGCGCCGCCGCCGGTCAGGCCGGGTCGGACCCGGTTCGGGCCGACCAAGGGGGGGTCGGGCCGGGTCGGCCCGGACCCGGACCCCCCATTTCGAGACGGTTTCGGTCTTTTGGCCATAACATGAGCCAAAGACCTCCGATTGATGAACCGTCTGTGGAAACACGATCCTTGGATCGAGACGGTCGTTTCGATATATCTTACTCAATGTTTCGGAATAGTTCGAGTTCGGCCGGGTTGGTTCGTACACGAAACCAACCGGGCCTTCGGAGCGGAAACGCTCATATCTTGAGCTACTGACGTCCGTTTGGCGTGCCGTCAGCTTTGTTGAGTCCCTCTTAGTGAGACGGATATTTTGGCATACTCCGCCCGAGGTTTGGACGCAGGTGGAGTACGGTCGGGTTGGTTTTGCCTTAAAAACCAACCGGGCCCCGAGGACGAAAATGCCAATAACTCTCAGACCGGGCGTCCGATCGACGCGCCGTCTGTTGCGTGGAGTTCCTGTTGACGATACGGAACTTTTGGATACATCAACTCTGGACTTTGTGACAATTGACGTATCAGCCTCTCGACTCGTGGAGCGGACCCTCCGAACGAGCTTACTGTGTGCGGAAACCCTAGTACTGGCTGCGACTGTTACTGTGACTGCTACTACTGCTACTGCTACTATGACTGCGACGACGACAGTACAGAGATCCTGTGTGGATTCGATGACGACGACTACAACACTCAGTGATCCTACGTGGATCAGTGCTATAGTTCCTGTGTGGGCCCGATCCTGTGTGGGTCTGATCCTGTGTGGGTCTTTGCGCTCAGCGGTCCTGTGTGAACCAGCGCCTACAGGTCCTACGTGGGCCCGATCCTGTGTGGGTCTTTTGCGGGGGTTAGTTACCTATCGATCCTTCGTGGGTCCGACGACTTAGATGGATCAGAGATCATCTTTATCGTCTTTCGAAGAAGTATACCTGTGTGAGCTGAATCCTGTTGCTTTCCTGTGTGGATTGTGTTGTGCTATCCTGTGTGGATTACGTTTTGTTTTCCTGTGTGGAATACGTTTACTTTCCTGTGTGGACTGAGTTATACTTGCGCTCGGAGGTTGGAGCGTATTTGAAATTGATGACTTAGGTATATGTATGGTCATATACCTAAGCAGTGTCGGTTGTTACTTCGTGATTGTACCTTTCTTTGTGGTTTATCCTTTGTGGATTTGAGAGACCTTCAGGGTCTCGGGGTCCCTACTGAGTAGCTTATACTCACCCCTGCACGGGCTTTGCCCGCACTACGTTGTGTTGGTTGCAGACGACGGACAGTGTTGATCTTAGCTGAGGCTTGCAGAGCAGGACGGTACCTGGAGGTGGACCACTGGGCGGGACGTGCTCGGAGCGGACGGCGGAACCGTGGAGCAGTGGAGCTATCTGTACCCACCCTTCATGTGGGATTTCCAGTGGACAGATCGGTGTAGCGGCTTTTACTTTTCAGTTGCTGTTTTCCCTTTCGAGTTGTACTATACATTCAGTTTGGGTTTGTATACTGGCCCATTTACTTTTCCGCACTCTCAGTTGTACTCTGCTTTTGCTTAGTGTTTACTTTTTTCTTGCATACTCTATGGTGTTTGTTTACTTTACAAAGGCAATGCCTTCCCTTTTTACCGGGATTTACGCCTTGGTGCTAGTCGCCAGCCCCTGGCCTATGGAAGGCGGGCGTGGGGTAGTCACGTCATGGACCCCGAGGGCGGGTCGTGACAAATTGGTATCAGAGGAGTTCGGTTCTACCGCGAACTCTGATCTTTTCTATGTGAAGCAATAATGTTTAGCGTATTGAGTGTGGTTATCAGTCCAGGGAGTCCAGTGTTGGTACGGCGGCCGACATATCCGTACACCCGGACCCTGACTTCTGATTTCCGACTTAATGCACGAAAACATTGATTGCGTGTGTGTTTCAAAGTTTTCTTTGTGATTACTTATGTCAGCTCACCAGGTATACTGTTCTGACCGTGGCGCACCTGTTTCCTTTTAAGGATGGCCCCACGACGGCAGCCATCTAGGGTTCCGAGAGTCGAGTGTGACGACAGCCCACCGAGCGACGAGGCCTCGGTGTAGGGCCCTTTGTCAGCAGTGGCACCGGCAGTAGCACTACCCGCCGAGCCCCTGATGCTTCCAGTGCCAGCCGCTGACGATGCACGTCACCTCAGCGCACTGCATGAGTTTCAGCGCCAACGAACACCCATGTTTCGCGGGGAGACGGATCCCCAGGCAGCTAAGGACTGGCTGGAGGTAGTAGTACGTGTGTTTAGGCTAGTGAGGACACCAGCAGACCTCATGGTGATCCTCGCTGCGAGCCTACTACACGCAGCAGCAGGACGATGGTGGAGCTTGATGCTCCAGGTGCACGATGAGGCATCTCTTCTATGGATGGATTATGAGAGCCTCTTCCGCTCAGAGTTCATCACAGCCACCCTTCGTGCGGTGCGTATCCAGGAGCTTCTTCAGCTGCGGTAGGGCAGCATGACGGTCGCCCAGTACTCGGCGAGATTTACCGATCTCTCGCGCTACTCGACCGACATGGTACGTGACCCATTCTTCCGGGCCCGGACCTTCAAGCAGGGTTTGAGACACGAGATCAGGGCATCGTTGATCTCCCTCAGCATACCGACTCAGACAGGAGTACTGGAGCGGGCCCTTCTGATCGAGAGCTTCCTTGCTGAGTCTACGCCAGCGCAGCGACCCACCGCAGGGCGGCACGTGGCAGAGTCATCTGCAGCAGGCAGTCGACTGATGACTCAGGGGTCCAGGAAGACCAGACCTTCGGGTAGACGACCTCAGGGCACTGGCTCAGCAGTGCGGAGCACACAGCGAGGAGCCAGTCTTTCAAGAGGCAGACAGTGCTACTCGTGCGACGGGCAGGGCCACATGGCTCGTGACTGCCCAACCCACCATGCTGAGGAGCAGCAGACAGTTGAGGGACCACCGAGGCAGAGGCAGAGGGTCGACCATGGCGGTCCGCAGGGAGGAGGCGGATGAGGCAGAGGAGCTGGATGAGCAGCCGGTGGTGGGAGACGCTTTGAGGCTCTGCCACCACCACCACCAGGAGGTCCACCCCGACCACAGGGAGCTGGCGGGCAGAGACAGGCACAGCTCCAGGCAGCAGAGGCCTATGACCACGGCGCACCCGAGATGATTCAAGGTACTATCTGTGTCAATTCCACCCTTGCTGCAGTTCTTATAGACACAGGAGCGAGTCACTCTTTCATAGCCGCTGCCCTTGTTCAGAGCTCGGAGATTCCGACAGAGCCGTTGGCTCGATCCTTACGGCTAGAGACTCCTACGGGAGCAGACTCGACGATTACGCACTGGTGCCGGCAGTGTGAGCTTACTCTAGGAGGAGAGAGCTTTGGCTGGGATCTTCTTGTAGCAGCGTCGAGGCCTTACGACGTCATCTTGGACATGGATTGGCTATCTACGGTCCATGCACAGATTGACTGTTTTAGGCGCAAGGTGCGATGTGTACGCACCGACGGGAGTAGGTTCACCTTCACCGGAGAGAAGGGAGCCTTTGCAGCACATGATGGACTCCCGCGGAGGAGAGGACAACCCATCACTCATCAGATGGCTAGCCTCATCCTTGGAGCAGTTGACGTCCGGAGTCCTGGTTTTCCTGCAGTGGTGGATCAGTTTGCGGACGTTTTTCCCGACGACGTTCCAGGGCTACCTCCTCGCAGAGAGGTAGACTTTTATATTGACTTGTACCCCGGGACAGCCCCGATATCCACTCCAGCATATCGGATAGCCCCCGCCCAGCTTCGAGAGCTACGGGTACAGTTGGATGACTTGCAGGGAAAGGGGTTCATCCGACCCAGTGTTTCACCCTGGGCTTCCCCGATATTGTTCGCCAAAAAGGTGGACGGAAGCCTACGGCTTTGTGTTAACTATCGTCGCCTGAACCAGGTGACAGTGAGGAACAAGTATCCGCTACTGAGGATTGATGACCTCTTCGATCAGCTCAAGGGAGCACGGTGGTTCTCGAAGATAGACCTCAGGTCAGGCTATCATCAGCTCAGAGTCAGAGACGAGGATGTGCAGAAGACGACCTTCAGATGTCGGTATGGCCACTATGAGTTTTTGGTTATTCCTTTCGGTGTAACCAATGCTCCAGCAGTGTTCATGGCTCTCATGAGCAGGATCTTTCAGCCATACCTCGATCGGTTTGTCGTGGTCTTCATCGACGACATTCTGATTTACTCTACGACTGAGGAGGAGCACGCATATCACTTGCGAGTTATACTAGACACACTCCGAGAGCACCAGTGTTATGGTAAGCTCTCTAAGTACCAGTTCTGGATACGTGAGGTCCACTTCTTGGGACACGTTACCTCTGAAGCGGTAGTTGTAGTGGATCCTGCGAAGATTGAGGCTGTGTTAGCATGGGAGCCACCCAGGAGCGTGACTGAGGTTCGGAGTTTCTTGGGACTAGCTGGATACTATCGGAGATTCATGCCAGACTTCTCTAGAGTTGCGGCACCACTCACAGCATTGACGAAGAAGGGGAAACCCTTCGTGTGGTCAGACAGATGTCAGCAGAGCTTCCAGGAGCTGAGGCAGAGATTGACTAGCGCACCTATCATGAGGTTGCCCGAGGAGGGAGTAGGGTACGTAGTTTACTGCGATGCATCAGGGACTAGACTCAGATGTGTTCTGATGCAGGAGCGGGCAGTGATCGCCTATGGATCACGTCAGTTGAGGCCGCATGAGCAGAACTACGCTCCCCATGACCTGGAGTTAACAGCAGTGGTCTTCGCTCTGAAGACATGGCGACACTATCTGATGGGCGAGCACTTTACAGTCTTTTCCGATCATCAGAGTCTCAGGTATATCTTCTCGCAGAAGGACATGAACCTGAGTCAGCGGAGATGGCTTGAGTTCCTCCAGGACTATGACTTTGAGATAGTCTATACTCCTGGGAGGGGAACGTAGTAGCTGATGCCCTCAGCAGGAGGATGGGCATTCAGCTACATGAGGAGGCGACGGAGCAGCTAGCCTCTTTGCAGATATCCTTTGTGGATAGAGATGGAGCAGCCTTCCTCCAGTCTCTCACAGTCCCCCCTCCACTACTGCAGCGGGTTAGAGAGGCACAGCGTGAGGACGCTGACTGTGAGAAACGGCGTGCACAGATATCCTCGGGACATGCACCTGATGGTTTCTCCCTTGGAGCAGAGCACGAAATCCTTCTCAGAGGACGTACCATGGTACCAGTAGCTTTGCGAGAGGAGGTGCTGAGAGAGTTTCAGACTTCTCCTTTGGCGGTACATCCTGGAGTGGTGAAGATGTACCAGGATCTCAGACGACAGCACTGGTGGTCGGGCATGAAGAAGGTTGTAGCAGATTTCGTTTCTCGATGCCTCACCTGCCAGCAGGTGAAGGCAGAGCATCAGGTACCAGCAGGCTTGGTACATCCCTTGGAGGTTCCGGAGTGGAAGTGGGATGGCATATCTATGGACTTCGTGACTAGACTTCCACGCACTTCCAGAGGTCACGACTCCATCTGGGTGATTGTTGACCGACTCACCAAGTCGTCACACATCTTACCCATCAGAGATCAGGGCTCAGTGGAGAGCTTGGGAAGTCTCAACGTTCAGGAGATTGTGTGGCTCCACGGTGTGCCATATTCTATCGTCTCCGATTGAGATGCTCGCTTTACTTCCCGGCTTTGGAAGGGCTTGCAGGAGGCGTTCGGGACACAGCTACGTCTGAGCACAGCCTTTCACCCTCAGACGGATGGTCAGACGGAGAGGACCATTCAGACTCTCGAGGACATGCTCCGTGCATGTGTCCTCGACTTTGGTCGCAGCTGGGAGGACCACCTACCCTTGGTGGAGTTTTCGTACAACAACAGCTACCACTCCACCATCGGGATGGCACCGTACGAGGCGTTGTACGGCCGACCTTGTAGATCTCCTTTGTGCTGGACAGACCCTGGGGAGTCAGCACTTGTGGGACCGGAGATGGTCCAGGCCACGACAGAGAAGGTCCAGGTCATCCAGGAGCGGATGAGGACAGCTAAGAGCTGGCAGATGTCATACCCTGACAGGAGGCGGAGGCCACTGGAGTTCGAGGATGGCGACCAAGTCTTCTTGCGGGTCTCACCTCGACGTGGTATTCGGAGATTTGGCCGAGGCGGTAAGTCATCTCCGCGCTTCATCGGACCTTTCCAGGTCCTCAGCAGGATTGGCGAGGTGGCTTATCACCTGGCTCTACCACCTCAGTTGCACCGGGTGCACGACGTCTTCCACGTGTCTCAGTTGAGGAGATACGTGCACGACCCGATGCACATCATTGACCATGGGGAGCTTGACGTTGAAGATGGGGTGACTTTTACGGAGATCCCAGTGGAGATAGAGGATCGACAGGAGCGGGTCCTACATGGGAAATTGATTCCTCTTGTGTGCATCAGATGGCAGCACGGGAATCTCCAGGAGAGCACATGGGAGCGGGAGGCTCAGATGCGTGCTCAGTACCCTCATTTGTTTCCCTAGTTTTTGATGTATCTTTACGTGGACGTAAAGACCTGAGGTGGGAGTAATGTAAAGACCCGTAAAATTCAAGGAATTTTTTTTCTTAATTTGCTTTGGAATTTTACAAGAGCGCGGTTTTAGACGGAACCTGATTCCGGGGCCCGGTGTGCCCAGAATCAATTTCCGAAGTTTGGCTCGGGTACGTTCAGTGAACGAATGAGCGGGAATTCCAAACATTTTATCCGGTGATCGGAATTGAAATTCGAGGGCACCGACGAACTCGCAGCGCCGATATTCGCTTAAGGAGACTTTTTCCGAAGTAGAGTTTATTGCGGGACGAAAGTTAATTTTTGGGAGAATTATAAAAAGTTGAATAAAAATGTGGACCACTTTTTATTTTACTCTTGTTGGTTAGCTCCTCTCAAAGGAAGTTAAAGGTGGGACCCACATCCACTTAACCTCCCTTGAGAGGATTATGTGTGGTGGGGCCCACACGAAACCCAACTTTTCAACTTCTCTCAAAACTCCCTTTAACCACTCTTTAATTGTTTTGACAACTTAGCTTATTAATGAGTTTGAGTTGTTTAAACTTTTTCAAACCATTGAAATTCAAAAAGGTTTGGTGGAGTTAATAAAATAAGCTCTTAGCTTATTTTATTTGGTTAGATTTTTTTAGCCATCTTGAGAGCTTTTGGGTTCTTCTCCTTCTTCTTCAACTTTGACAAAGAACGCTCAATCTTAGACGAAGAATTCTCAAGCTCTGACGAAGAACGTCGCTCCTCTCTTCTTCGTCTTGCGTGTCAACGAAAGGGAACGTCGCTTCCTCCTCGGACTTCCTTCGTCGGCATACGAAGATTCACCAAGGACATACCTCTTCGGACGTACCTCTTTGTCATCGGATTTGACGAACGATTTCCGCGACGCCCGACCTCCGCGATGTTGTCTTCTGCGGGACGTTGACAAATCTTCGAACCTATACCCAAGGTAGGGGTTCTTGTTGATTTTTTATTTATTTATTTTATTCTTGTTCGTGGTTCTAGAATGACTAACGTGAGGATATTGGATATTTAAATATGTGTTATCATTTTAACGTGAGGGGGCCGGACCGCATGAACACGGCCGAACCCCCTCCATTGTTCTTGATTGATTTATCTTGCGGGTGAAACAAGATGGCGTGGTGCCGTCGCACAACGCAAATATTCGCATGATTATATTGCGCGGCGCCGTCGCGCCGCGCCGTGGAAGGATCATCAAGAACGCGACGTCGTCGCGCCGCATCGAAGGGAATCAAAGGCGTGGCGGAGGGGCGCGGTGCCGTCGCACCGCGCTGGACGACGAACACTGCGTCCGGTTCCGGGCCGCGGCGAGACGGGAAGACCGGCGACACGCCGGGCCGCCGGCGTCGGAAACCGGAAGGGGACAGGCTTGCCGGTCCCGTTGGAGAAAAATCGGCCGGCCAGGTGGCCGGCCGGAAGGTCAAAGACCGGGGGAATAAATTCCCCCGGTCAACTCTCTAAACCCCCCCCCCCCATTTATGAGGGGGGGGGGTTCCTTTGAGGGGGGGCAGGCGGCCCCCCGGTTTCTTCAAGCAGGCCCCCACGAGGGGGGCCAGATCTCCAAAAGGCGCGGCACTTAAGCCGCGCCGCCAAGCTGGAAGCGGGGGCTTAGCCCCCCGCGCGTGACCCTAGCGGCGCCGGGCCGCGCCGCCGCGCCGGTCCGCACCGGCCGGGCCGGGTCGGACCCGGGTTGGGTCGACCCGGTTCGGGCCGACCCAGGGGGGGTCGGGCCGGGTCGGCCCGGACCCAGACCCCCAGTTTCGAGACGGTTTCGGTCTTTTGGACATAACATGAGCCACGGACCTCCGATTGACGAACCGTCTGCGGCAACACGATACTTGGATCGAGACGGTCGTTTCGGTATATCGCACTCAATGGTTCGGAATACATTGAGTTCGGCCGGGTTGGTTCGTACACGAAACCAACCGGGCCTTCGGAGCGGAAACGCTCATATCTTGAGATACGGACGTCCGTTTGACGTGCCGTCAGCTTTGTTGAGTCCCTCTTAGTGAGACGGATCTTTTGGCATACTCCGCCCGAGGTTTGGACGCAGGTGGAGTACGGTCGGGTTGGTTTTTCCTTAAAAACCAACCGGGCCCCGGGAACGAAAATGCCAATAACTCTCAGACCGGGCGTCCGATCGACGCGCCGTCTGTTGTGTTGAGTTCCTGTTGACGATACGAAACTTTTGGATACATTAACTCTGGACTTTGTGACAGTTGATGTATCAGCCTCTCGGCTCGTGGAGTGGACCCTCCGAAAAAGCTTGATGTGTGCGGAAACCCTAGTACTGGCTGCGACTGTTACTGTGACTACTACTACTGCTACTGCTACTGTGACTGCGACGACGACAGTACAGAGATCCTGTGTGGATTCGAAGACGAAGACTACAGCACTCAGCGATCCAACGTGGATCAGTGCTATAGGTCCTGTGTGGGCCCGATCCTGTGTGGGTCCGATCCTGTGTGGGTCCGATCCTGTGTGGGTCTTTGCGCTCAGCGGTCCTGTGTGAACCAGCGCCTACAGGTCCTACGTGGGCCCGATCCTGTGTGGGTGTTTTGCGGGGGTTAGTTACCTATCGATCCTTCGTGGGTCCGACGACTTAGATGGATCAGAGATCATCTTTATCGTCTTTCGAAGAAGTATACCTGTGTGAGCTGAATACTGTTGATTTCTTGTGTGGATTGTGTTGTGCTATCCTGTGTGGATTACGTTTTGCTTTCCTGTGTGGACTATGTTTACTTTCCTGTGTGGACTGAGTTGTACTTGGGCTCAGAGGTTGGAGCGTATTTGAAATTGATGACTTAGGTATATGTATGGACATATACCTAAGCAGTGTCGGTTGTTACTTCGTGATTGTACCTTTCTTCGTGGTTTATCCTTTGTGGATTTGAGAGACCTTCAGGGGTCTCGGGGTCCCTACTGAGTAGCTTATACTCACCCCTGCACTGGCTTTGCCCGCACTACGTTGTGTTGGTTGCAGACGGCGGACAGCGTTGATCTTAGCTGAGGCTTGCAGAGCAGGACGGTACCTGGAGGTGGACCACTGGGCGGGACGTGCTCGGAGCGGACGGCGGGACCGTGGAGCAGTGGAGCTATCTGTACCCACCCTTCAGGTGGGATTTCCAGTGGACAGCTCGGTGTAGCGGCTTTTACTTTTCAGTTGTTGTTTTCCCTTTCGAGTTGTACTATACATTCAGTTTGGGTTTGTATACTGGCCCATTTACTTTTCCGCACTTTCAGTTGTACTCTGCTTTTGCTTACTGTTTACTTTACGCTTTCTTACTCTGTGGTGTTTGTTTACTTTACAAAGGCAATGCCTTCACTTTTTACCGGGATTTACGCCTTGGTTCTAGTCGCCAGCCCCTGGCCTATGGAAGGCGGGCTTGGGGTAGTCACGGCACGGACCCCGAGGGCGGGTCGTGACAAACTTCATGAAATTCCACCCCACATTCTGGATCTCTTATTCTAGGAATAAACCCTCCCATAGTTGTCTTATGTTGTTATGAAAATTACGGTTTTAAAATAAGATATATATTTTTTAATAAAGCATTTATATTTTCTTTATTCTTACACCTCCTTAAAATATTTTTCAATCATGGAAAAATAATAAATATTTTATCCCACAAATATTGAGTTTTTTCATGTTAAAATAATCACCAATATCCATCACCACTTCTATCATATGGGAGGTAAAGTTATCATTTGTTTGTACGGCGGAGTACTACATCACGAACATATGTAATTTTTTTTCATAAATTTATATCAATATTATTTATAATGTGGTAATTAATGATTATTTATTATATTAAATATATATTTATCATTATTAGATGATAATATATCAATATATTTATTACCATTTCATGCACATATTTATGATGACATTGTTCGTGTGTATATGTGAATTATCACCTCCAAGAGGTTATGTGAGTCATGTTTCATTTCCACATAACATGGATGATATATATAAGTATATTTAATTATTAGTATTATAATAACTATATTACAATAATTATATAAGTATTAAATGATATTAACCTTCTTTCCATAATGATCATTGATGAATGAAAATGTTACAGATGCATAGGTACGACCTACCATCTCTATGATCATAAAACTGTTTCATTTTTCATAAAAATATTCCATTATTGGATTTAAAATAACAAATGATGTATAAATATTATTATTATTACATGAATATTATCGTAATTACGGTGGATTAATTACCAAATTGACTATTAACATCACACCAAAGTCATTTCAAAATCATGTACTGAATATCATCAAAACATCAGATGTGAACTTCAATAATTAAGTACTTGTTATAAAATTATAATATGTGATATAAAAGGAAAAAGAATCTTGAAAAATCATCTCAAGAATCTATATAATTAACCTATGTACATTATATGGGAATATAAAGAGAGTGATTGATGAGTATGATTCAAGGTAAGGGACATCATCTAAATCACCTTTAATTGATGCATATTTTGATGTAATAAACCAATTTTCTTTTAAAAGGTGTATATAAATACACTTTTTAATATTATATAATTAGTTAATTTATTATCATGTCATTTAATGTTTTGTAAAATTTTGTTCCCAGATGGAAATTATGAGTTGAATGATTCAATGTTCTCTGGGACACTTTGATTTACAAATATTTTTTTAATGTTTAAAGGCATAAATAATAAATATTTTCCTCCATATTAATCTTATGGAAATTATTTTAAATATAAAATTATATTTATATAAAATTATTTTATATTACATCATTAAATCTATTTTCATATTTTTATTCCTCAATAAGGCTTCATGTTTTTTAAATTAGGCCTCGCTTATCATTTTAGGGGTATTTTGTTTTATTGAAAATGGCTTTCAATAAATGGATTGATTATTTCAATAACCTGAAATTTTTTATTATGATCTGAAATGAAATTTTATGAGTGAAATGGTAAAAATTTAAATATTTTTTTTGGTGATTATATAATGTTACATGGATATTTTAATGGTTTTTATGTGAAAAACCAATGAAGGGTGGTTCATTGTTAAACAAACGATGGGTGGGTCTGTGATAGCCCTCCAATAAATTGGGTATGGATTTTGAACATATTGTTATTATATTTTTCAGAGTGATGTGTATAGAATTTAATATCATGGTTATTTTATTTTAGAATATTTATTTCCTAAGATACCCTTGTGTGTTATCTATTATTTTTATAGGTTTTATTGTAATCCTATGATTAAAATAAGTGTCATCAAGGATTTAATTTTCAAAGGGAAGTAATTATTATATATCAAGGGTGGAAAAAATTAATTTATGATAACTTTTTCATAGATTGTCAAATTTTCATAGATCGAGCATTATTTCATCGATTTTTATCACTTACTATGAATTTTCTACTTATCCCATGCTTTTAAAAAATCAAAATATTTTAAGATGGGTAATGGAATGGAAGCTATTAAGTTTATTTCTGTGAATATTTTCCATGGAAGAAATCATTATTTATATTAAATGTATTATATAATGGAAAAATTGACACAAATCAACAGTTTTAACATTATATAATGTGGTTTTATAATATATGAATTATGATCTAATTATCTAAAGCTACAAACTGATAAGATCCTTGAATTTGAATTATACTTCAGAAACACTATAATAAATAATGTTTAATTATGAGACCATACATTGTAACCAATAAAATAAATTTATTAGAGATAAATGGGTATTTATAAATATACATGATGAATTGGTGATGTTGATAGAATCAAATCCATGCAGGAATGAATGGTATACTCACAAATTCAAGGGGTTGGATTTGATTGATCCTCTTCTCTAGTGGATATACAAGAGTCCTTCATAATTTTCTTAGCCATATTAGATTAAAAAATGTTTCAAATATTTCAAATGAATGTTAATTTAGCTTTTCCAAGTTGTGATCCTAAATAAAATGTGTACATTGAATATACTTAACGTTTTTTCCATATTTATTTGTATGTATGGATTATAAGCTCAGGAAATATCTATTGGGTTTGAAATAGGGTCCAAGATCACATTATATTAATCTATATAATTATCTAAAAAGAATTCCATTTGAGATTTTATATGTGGATAATAGTATGTATGTAATTAATGTTAACACCACATCACTTTTTGTGATAGTGTTTGTTGATGACATATTTGTTTTTTGCAAAAAGAAAGAAATATTAGTTGTGGAATTCTCAAGACACATGAATTAATTATTTGAGTTTCTTATACTTGAATAAATAACACTTTTTTATTTTATAGGTTACCCAAACAATTAAATATACCATTACATTACAAGAAAAATGTCATAGGGAAACATTGGAGAAGTTTGACATCCAGGAATCCAGATTTTTTCCCACCCCAATTAAACTGGGAAAAAACTTATTAGGATTATGAAGGATAATATGTAGGTGATTAATATTTTATAATCATGGTTTGAGTATATATGTGTGTTAATTAATCATGATTTTTTCCATTCACTCTTCATTCTAGTTACTATTACAATCCTAAAGACTTACCTATGTTAGAAGAAGATTGGATGTTGAGATATCAATCAAATAATTATAATTATCGGATGGTTTATAGATGAAATGTGAACTGAATATCATATGATTTTCTAATATTGGTTAGTTAGGATTTGTAAATAATAGGAATTCCACATCTCGTGGAGTGTTTTTCATTAGGAGGTGTGATTGTAATCATTAAAATAATAAAAAAATAGTTTCATTAATCTCAACTAGAGGGTTGTATGTGGTTTCTTCATAGGCATCAACATAGATTATTTGGATGGAAACACAAGATCATGATTTGAATTTTAATGTTTGTTATACATTAATCCACAGAATTTTCTATTAGTGTGGAATAAATATATTTAAAAATCATAGACTATATTCCATCACCAAAAACATTGATACCATGTTTAATTTTACAAAAAAAATGGTTGAAAATTTTATCTTTTAAATGTAATTTTTTCCTTTAATGTAATAGTGAGATAACATTCTTAATAAACCCTTAACAACTATATAATTTGATATGTTTAGGGTGTGTCAAGGAGTGCTTCATACTTACACACATTATGGTAAGCAAGGATTTATTTTCTTAATATACCCTTTCTTGTACAATTTATTTATTGTATTTTTTATAGGGAGATAAAATTTATTACCGTTGTATTTAGTAAATTTAAAGTGCGTTTCTGAGTTTTGGTTAAAATAAATCCACATAGTATCTTTTTTGATTTATCTATCTAATTAGAATAAATATTCAATTTTTTTTGGTGAGTTATTTATACGAATAGTATGAATTATTAATTAAATATATATTTTTTTCTAAAAAGATATAGCTTATGAATACATAGAGATATATGATTGATAATTAGTTAATTTTTGAATTTTTTTTCTTCCATTGTAATTTATATCATTGGATTTATTATCAAAAATGGGAAACGATCTTGATTATATTTCTAGGATTCCAAAATGTGGGGGTATTATACCCTTAATGATGATATTATACATTTTAGAAATAATAGGTCAAGTATGATAATTAATGAATTGATCATCATGTAAAATAAAATTATTATAAAGTGTTAGTAGTTTCTATAATATATTATGGAAGTTTGATTCTTCCAATTATGTAAAGAAACTAGTCGAGGTATGAATGTTACATCAATCTAATCAAATAGCTAATGTTCCTATCCAATTTTATTTATTTGAATATGTTTGATGGTGTATTGAGTTTATTTGGATGATATTATTATGGTTTGTGAACTTATTGAGGAATATTTAGGATTGTAAAATATAAATGAGTAGTGTATGAAATATTAATACAAAATTTTAAGTCATTTCATCACTCTATGTATTTTTACCATCAAAATAATTTTGTTCTTCATATGACTTTGAGTATTATTTTATTTCATTGAGTCCCAATTTAATCCTTTAGATCATAAAAATTCAGATAATATGTATTTTCATCATATAACTCCATTGCAAGAATTCATGATTGATCACATGAAATTATTATATATCATAATATGTTACAAGGATTTTATTTATTTTCATCATCATAATTATTCATCATAAAACATCAAAACATATATTTTTTTGGGGAATCTACTAGGTAATAGGTTTAAATTCTGGAATTAATTATCTGATTTGCGAAATAATATGGAACGATGATGAAATTGTTCATTCATATTGAAAACAATATGACAACTCTCATTGATCATGATCCTTGATAAGATTAAAGGGGATAAATTAATGTAGATGATGTCGATCATGTTGGAGTTCCATCCCACCGAATGTGTTTCCACATTATATTGAATTATTTCATGCACACATGGATGGAATTTCATATAATTTATTTGGAATGAATTTTTATTGGGTTTAACTGATAGGTAATTCAATGGTAATTGAAATATCAAATGAAAGAAACCTGTTGAGTCTTCATTGGGACTTTTGGGAAATTTTCAATAAGAAATGAATCAAATAATATGATATTAAGTGAGATGATTCATTCTAATAAGAATACAAGAGTTTCTATTATTAAATAATAAATTTATATTAAAATGGTATTTATTGAATGAATTTTATGAGAAATTAATTAAGTAATATGTGGTTAATTTTGGAGAGGATAACTAATATGATTTCATATTGAAAAGTAGAAATGAGAACTATAATAAGATATTAATATAGAAGTAATATGAATTTTAACAAAATCTATAGAGTTTATGTGATGTCTCTTACATTAATTGATGATCACGTTTTAGAAGAATAATATATTCTGATTACTAAAAATTGTAACAGGTTGGTTTTATTAGTTGTAAAAGATTATGGTTATACGCATGATGTAATTCCTATTAATAATAATAATAGAGATAAAATCCTGGGATAATTTTAATAACACACCGAGGATGTGTTCAAACATACAAGAGGAGAACCTCATTAAAAAATTCATATGTTACATTTTTATATTTTATCAAATAGTATCCTGAGATAGTGTTGAATAAGCCCGAGAGTTGATAGATAATTTAAATATATACACAAATTATTTCACCCCAACCCACATCTCATTGTTGATAACCCATTGGGTGATACTACATGTCTTGGTTTAGTTAAGGAATTTTTTTTCCTTATTAACGATAACCAGTTTAATAGTAAAACATTACATGATATAATCATCATATAAAGCATTATTTCCTATATAAAAATTCTATGATTTTTTATCAAACCATGACGTGGAATTATAACATTAATAAAACCCTATCAACATTTCTAAAAATATATAAATTTTTATAAAAACTCTTAAACTATGTCCTTTTTAAATAAAAATATTGAATTTTATTTAAATTCATATTTTCAATGATTATTAATCTATATAAAAACCAAAAGCATGTTACGTGGAAGTGTTTGTTATACCACATGAAGATTTTTGTGGGAATGAAACATGTCAAAACATAGTAGAATTAATCAATCTAAATAGATTGCGTGACACCAATGTTTCCATTTTTCCAGGATAAGTAATAATAAATGATGATTATTGACCTTGTCTTGGTTAATCCAAATTTTTCAAGGTTTTATGATAAGATACTGATAGCGTTAAATAAGTACATACTAATTAACTCCTTCCTCCATTGGTATACATGGGATGTTAGAATCTATAATTGATTGATATATATTTCTTTTGATTTAGGATATTGTTTTAAAATATGTAATATGATTTAAAATATACGAGGAAAATAATTTTTTAAGGAAATTTATATAATATGTATGTGCTGAAATTTATTTCATGGTTTTGGACAATTTTATTTTTATTTAGGATACTCCAAAGTGATATAAACAATTAAAAATCATTTTGGATAAATATTTAAATAGCACTAACTTCTTATTTCATTCTCTCAACAAATATTTAATATATTAACACCATAAATATCTCATAATCCCTCATAAAAAATCAATTAATCATAATCATGTGATAATTTACTTATTTATGATATATTCGGTTAATAAATATAGAAATTATATGAGTTATATCCCAATGTAATCCTTACCATGGATTGAATTATGACATTATATCCTTCACCTTAATATATATTTCCATATCCGAAACCATGATGTGTTTTATGTCACCACATTGTTCTTTTATCTTAAGGGAATAAATTTTATTCCTCTCTGTCCAATCATATTCTTGGATCGCATTGTGTAATCATAATTCATACACCCAATGGATACCTTATATTTTTAGGATCCTATCATTTAGATTAATGTCCTTTTTATGTCTCTATAAATTATAATAATTTTGATGTCAGTCAACCTTCACCCATAAAAACATATGAATTGGGTGTAAGTAATATTTTATCAATTAAATAAAAAATAAAAAATAATGAATCATTTCAAAAAATTGTGGAAACTCAAACTATTATTCAATTTCACCTAACTTCTCAATGATTCCATATGAAATAATATATCATGGAAATAGATTTCCTCTCCTTATAATACCCATATGTCCCATACTATGATAATCTATCCAGAAATAATGATCTAAAACCAAAAATTTCGATTATCTGCATTGAAAATAATAATAGTACATATTTTAAAACAATGAAAAGATCATGCACTAATGAATTGATTTAACCTAACATGTCGTATATCCCGCTAATCTAGGTCCAACGAAATTAGTTTAACTAAAACTAGACAAATATAATGGGGAGTAACATGGTTGACCATATAGTTCTTAAAATGGTGTTATATAGTTTGGAAATTTGGAAATTATTTTGAACAAAACTCTACCAATGGAATATAATGTCACACTGGGTTTTCACGTATTGGTTTTGACTTATATTGTTGGCCATACCAGTCCTTTTCAATGGTTTTTAGGTGAGAAGAATGTTGGGTTTTCGACTGCCATATATATCTAATAATCAAACCATGGGCTCCCTATAGCTGTTTTGTGAGTTTTTTGAGAAAAGGTTGGTCACTTCATGATTTGCGCCATTCATGAGCCCATTTACAGATCTAAAAACAAAATTTGTTTCTTTTATAAATCTTTCATTTTTAACATTTTTCACCCATTCAACTTCCCACATGGCCTTCAATGATCTATTCAAATCATTGTATCCATTTGGACCCCTTAAGAACTAATAATCATGGTAGATGTGGGTTATTTATGCCGGTATTGTCCCAACCCATTAGTCCATTCCCCATTTTTTTAAAAATTTGTTTCATCTATATATTATTAGTATTTTAATATTTTAGCATAATACACCTCACAGTCAAAAATAAAAATACTAGGCTCACACCCATGTTCCATGATCCAATTTCCTTTTTTGAACTTCATATTCTTCGGGGATTAGCGAGAACATCCTCAAGGTTTCTCAACTAATCCAAATTTGAAATTTTAATTTATTTCTTTCATAAATAATTAATTTTTTTCACTTTTTCATAAAAATATTATTTCCCTAGTTCAACCAAACCTTAGTAGAAACTCCAGTGAGATGAATTATATTCCCTCTCTTATAAGGATGTGTATCTAATGGATGATAAAGAGTTCTCTAGTTATCAAGGTGATTTCCCATCTCATTTTCCGCCTTCCTCCTCGTCCTTCCATTATTTTCTCTCTCTCTCTTCATCTAGGGTCATACATTACTTAGTTTTATGTTATACCATGATTTTTATGGGGTTTTTGTTCGTTTGGGTCTGGTATTCATAGTTTTAGTGTTTATAAACCCTTAGATGGTGATATCGGGTGTGTGGTGCCATTCTGCCTAGGATTTGAGTTTGGTGTCTCATTTCACATGTAATTATTATATGCGGTTAATTTTTTTAATGTTAATTTTACCCTATACAAATTATGAGTATTTTTTCATAAGATTTCAATAAATTTATTTGGTGTGAAATGTGGTGTTTATGACTTGTTTTTTGAAAAATGGTGTTTTTTATAAAAGTGCACACCAACTATTTGTTTAAATGTTATATTATCATTCACACATTTTTTGTGATGTTTATAACTAGTTTTATCCATTTAAATAACTTGTTTCATATAAAATTTTATGACCTTTTTAGTGTAAATTATAATTGGTTTCATTAAATGTTTCATGACATGTTTTTTGGAATGTCCTCGGTTGGCCTTTGTGTGATCAAGTTGATATAAATTGATTTTTTGGATTATGAAAAATAGTGGAAGCATGTATATCAAATTTTTTGGGTTATTTTTGTTGGTTACATTCTCTTTTTGGGTTTTATAATGAAATTAGTATCTGTTTTTAGCATGTTTGGGCATGTGTTCTCGATAAATGGCATGTTTGGCATATCTATAGAAATGGATGGGGTTTGAATGAGTAACCTGAATTTTTATAGGGATTATATATATTATTTTTTATGAAAATGGTTTGTTCACACCACTTTGTGAATATTTCAATTGGTTATTTTGATAAATGTTGTTTAATTTGAAGAATTCTTGAAGGCCCGTTTGTCATTTTTCTGGTAAAACTGGTTTTCATGTGTATTCTAGGTTGTATCATTTAGGGTCATTTTATGATTGATGAAATTGATTTATCTAATGGTTATGGGGACGAATAATATGCTTTGATATTGTATGGGTGGGTTTTTTGTCCTTAAGTGATCATTTTTAAATGGGTTTTCTGTGAAAATCCTCATTATATTTATTGAAATTGTTTTAAGAAAATTTTAAGTTATTTATTGACCCATGATGGAAATGTGAAACACGGTTGAGTGCTGTTTGGTGTCTGTATTATTTGAAAATGAAATTTTAATATGAAAAGTGTATGTGATAACATATAGAACTTTATTGGGCTCAAAGAGGGAAACATGGGTATCTAGGTGGGTGGACGTTTACTAGTATGCTAGTGATCATGAGTGGTTTCATCCATATTTCACGTAGAATGTTTGACGATGAAAACACTAGCTAAACTATGATGATGATGTTGGGTACCACCATGCTATGGGTATTGTTCCCTACTAGTTTTTTGTTTATTATAATAGATAATTGTTATGGTTACTTTTCATCAAGATACGAGGTACCTAGGGCCCACAGCTAGCTAGTGCCTAGGGATGTTTCCATGACTAGTGTTTATAGGATATATTTTAATCACCATCGACATATGGTTTATTTTATTGTACAATTAAGTATCATGTGTGTTTTATTTAAATGTGTACTTTCTTTAATGAATCCCACATGAAAATTGTTTTCATTTTGAATTTTCATATATTTTGAAATTGTTCAAGAATTATTGTGTATAAAACATGCATGATTTTATATGATAACATTCATAGAATGTAACCTCTTTTGGAAAACAGACTCAAATATATATTATTTAATAAATGAAATTGATGATTCTTTTATGTTAAAGGAAGTGCATTCGTAATAGAATATTTTCCTAACCTATAATTTTTTAATACTCACACCTACAATATTCTTCTATTTTAGCCATTGTCCAAGATTCAACATGATTTTGGACACCATGAGAGAAATGAGATCACTGTGTTGGAGAGTGAATAGATTGGTCACATTGAGTTATTTGGTCATTAGGTCTGGTCAGTTTAGTAGTATCGTTCAATTTTACTTCCAGTTTTGTCATATAAATGACGTCGATTCAATTTTTATATAAATGTGTATTTGGTTGTCCATTGTTTCTGTTGATTCCCTTATTGTTTATATTTCGGTGAAATCATTCCTTTTTATACTATATTTTTTCCTTTGATGCATTTGTCCATCCGAGGAGGATTGGGAATGCATTTTGTTGCTTTTTGCGGAGCGACCTACTTGACCTATTTAGTGTCCACACAGGACAGTTAGTGAAAAAATGTTATCAAAAGAGGTCTTCATTTAGAGAACCATAGTTTTTAGTCATCCTTATTATTTGGGAGATGTAAATATATTTGTAGTAGGATTTTTTGGACATGAGGTGTTTGTTTGGTAAGTGTTTCATGAACTCTTTCTTGTTCTGATCCATGGATGTCCATGGGAATTTTGGTTTTATTAGTATCTTTGGTTCTTACGGATTTCATGGTGATTGCGATACAATAAGGGGAGTTGGTCTAATGGCCTCCATGAGCTCGTAGGTCCTGGTAATCCATGTTGAGATGGGGCATAGTCTTAAGATGGATCATCATGTTGGTGGTGTGTTTGACATATGGTTGACCACTATATGGTCAAGTCACCCACCGACAGTAGTTCCTTTCTGTGGGTCTCTTAGACCTTATTGAATTCAGAATTTTGTTTTTTAAATCCTTGTGAGATAATTGTGGATGTGGGTTTATTGTGATTAATATATGAATGTTTTGAGCATGTTGGGTTTTTGTGAAATAATGTTTCAGGGTGAAACTAAAATGATTTAATAGGATTGAATTTTCTAAAGATAAACTTATGGTTTATTGAAATAAAATGGTTGGAAGGCATGAATTATTTGAAGATGATTTTGAAAATTTGTTCAAAACAGTATGTTTTGGGCTATTGAGGAGTGTTTTAATCTGATGAATTGGTTTTGTGAATTGGTTTTGAGTAGTTGTGTTTTTCTTAAAAATGTTTTGGCCTTTTTTCCAGCAAGATTAATAAAAGAGACCTTACTAAATTTTCTAATATAGGAATTTTTTATTTAAAGGTAATTATTGTTTTCATAATATTTTATAAAATAAATGAAATGGGTTCCAAATCATATGGTTTGTAAAACAGTGCGGTTTTTTGATGTGTTGAAAAATGTTTTGAATAAAGGTATAGGATTTTCATAGAGACCTACGGGTTTTCTTTTTCAATATTAGAAAAAAAATTTTGTTGTGTGGAAATATGAAAATGGATTTTTACTTGGTGGTTACTATGCCTATAGAAGGTACATGAATATTTAAATGGGTAAATATTTCAGATTGAAAAATGTGGATTTATATTTTAGCCTTTTTTTTATTCGGTGCACAAATGATTGTTTTTATAGATATATTGATGTATTTATAGTATTTCATAGTGGTTGGATGCCCGAGGTGTCACAAGAATGTGCATATTAGTGACACTTGATGAAAAACCATTGGTGAAAGTGAAAATACACTATGTTAATTTGTTTTTCAAAAGTGTTTGACCTAAAAATGTGTTGTGATTTTGAAAAAAAATTGTTTTCTTTTTCTTGTTTTACAAGTGTGTTTTGTTTGGTATGATTCTTCAAGATCTGGAAGTGATAATATTGGGGTGTTGTGAGACGTGATCTTGTTGGTGGCTCAGTATTGGAGCAATGTTCAATGGATTTCTAAGGATATGTTGGATGTTGTGATGGGGAAAAATGGTTTTCTATTGATAATACTTCTTTTTTACTTGCCTAATGATTTGGTTAAAACATTAAATATGCCTCTTTGAGTCATGCCTCAACTCATTTTATGGAGTAGTGAGTTTTTTGGGTTTGATTTAAAGTGTTTCCCTTTTTTAATAATTATTTTTGATATAGCAGTTGTGTTTGGTGATGTTGAGGTGTTTCACCACATTCCTTTTACATTATGATCCTTGTTCAAAGTGGGAGAGAATGATGATATATATCGTGGAGTTCCTATTGAGATGATGGTGTGTTTCTGAGAAAGTGTGTTTCATGGGGTGTTGTGATCCATAGCTCTTGGCTATGGTGCACCAGATGCATAAAACATGAGGGCTCCAGTCATAAGCCTCATGGTGAATCTTTTCACGGGGTTGGAAAATTTCCATATGTGTGGGGGATATCAACTAAGATCCTCCCTTCAATATTGTTTTAAAGTATTTTATATGTTTTATTTTGGTTTTCTCATCACTGTGATTTTTTTCCCAGAGAGCGTTGTTGACATACACCTAATGCAATGACTGTGGTTTTGTCTTCTCAGATTTTTGTTTCCGATCAATGTCTCTATGTGGACCACCAATGTGAATCAGGTGTGGTCTTGGATTTACCTATTTGTAGGTGGAGAGTGTTGGGTGTTCCTCTATTTATTTTTTTGGTTTTACTTGTTTAACTATTGGGTCCACATCCTTACCTACACCAAGTGGTGTGGGTTTGAACTGTGCCAAAAGTGTTTGCCCATTTCTTGTCCCCTATGCTCAAGAGTGGGTAGTCTTAATGTACATGTATTAACCCTATTAACATGGGTTTTTAGGTTTTTGTATGAGAGTTATCATGGGTCTGTGTGGGTAAGGCCCCATTCTAGTTCATGTTGAATTATTTTTTGTTCATTTCTAGTTGGACTCTAACAGTTGTGAGATCCACTAGGGGTCTTGAAGATCATTCCATTAATGATTTTTTAGATGGTAGTTGTTATTTAATGGTGGGGAACCCATCTGGACATCCCCTAAAAGTTTTTAGATTTATTGAGTTTACTTTGGTTTGGGTAATCATTTGGTTCATTGGGAGAAGGCCCAACAATCTGGTTCTTGTCTTGGTTGTGGAGGTGGTGGCTTAAACTTTCCATTGATTCTCAAGAAGTTTTTGTGAGTTTTTGTTTTGTTTGAGAAATAGGCTTAAGTTACATTGATGGAGGATGATTTATACAAGGAATAAGAGTCTGGACCATATTGATAAGGAATCCATAGGTGTTGATATTTCATCCGGAAAGTGTTATGCATTTCTGGGTGTGGAAAGATTTTATGGTGGGGACAATTATGACACCTGATTTCTCATGCCATGGTTTTGATCCGATTCGTTGGAAATTTTTATTATTTTATTGGGTTTTGGATGAGATTAGTTTTTATATTTTAACTATTATCTATGTCTAATCATCCTAACATGGTTTCCCCATTGATTGTTTGGGTGTTTTTGGAGAAAAAGGTGGTTACTTCACGATTTGGGAAAACAGTGAGTCCATTTCAAGATTTGAAATCAAATTTTTCTACTTTTATAACTCCTTCATTTTTTAAGATTTTCACCCATTAAACTTACTACTTGGCCTCCCCAAATCAATTAAATCCACTATATCCATTTAGACCACTCAGGAAGATATAATCATTGTCGATTTGGGTTATTTATTCAGGTATTAGGCCAGCCTATGAGCCCATTTCCATTTTTAAAAAAAATAATTTGATTATCTTATAAATTATTCATTTTCTAATATTTTTTCAATCATTCCACCTCTCACTCGAGCCCAAAAATGCTATCCACCCCATCATGTTCCATTGTACCTCTTAAAACCTCCTCTTTATTAGGTAATAGGGATAACTTCATCAAGGTTTCTCAAATATTATAGATTTTAAAAGGCAATTTGTTTCATTCAAAAATTACTCATTTATTTCTATTTTCCCCCAAAATCTACTTTCTATGGTTCTTCCAAACCTAATAAGTCTCTCAACCAGGTTCTATGACATTAACTCTCTTATATGGGTGTGGATCTAATGGAATATGAAGAGTTCACTAGTTATAAATGTGAGTTTCATTCTCCATTATCATCCTTCCATTATTTCTAGGCTCTCTCTTCCTCCATGGTCATGCTCGACAAATGGATCTTTTACCCCATGATTATTTATGTGGGTTTTGTTCATTTGGGGATGGTATTCAATGGTTTAGGGTTTATAAACCCTTAGATGGATATATCGAATGTACTTTTCCATTCCGCTAAGGATTTGTGGTCGGTTTTCCATTTCACATGTCCTTTTTATTTAATTATCAAAATTTTCATGTATTTTTCACCCTCTATACATTATTAGTATATTTTTATAAGCATTAAATAACTTTATTTAGTTTGAAAAGTGGTGTTTATGCCTTGTTTTGTGAAAAATATTGTTGTTTCCTTAAAAAGTGCACACCAACTATTTTTTAAAATGTTATATTATATATTGCACCCGGATTATGTTTTTTAGAACCTTTTTTATCTATTGAAATATATTATTGGCATGAAAATTTTGTTTTATTAACTTTTTAGTTTTAAATATAATTGGTTTCATTAAATTTTTCATGCCATGTTTTCAGTAATGTGCCCAGTTTGATTTTGTGTTCTCAAGTTGATAAAAAATTATTGGTTTGGATTATGAAAAATATTTTCAACATGTGAATCAATGTTTTTTGGTTTGTTATGTGGGTTATAATCTAGTTTTCGGTTTTATAATCAAATGAGTCTGTGTTTTTAGGGTGTTTTGACATGTTTTCTAGATAAATGGCATGTTTGTCATCTCTATATGAAAGGATGGGTTTTGAATGTGTAACCTGAATTTTAAGGGGTTTATGTAAATTTTTTGTTTCTTTAAATGGGTTTTACACCTATTTACGAATAGTGGACCTGGTAATTTTGATAAATGTTGTTTTTGGGAAGAATTCATAAAGGATCATTTGGAATTTTTCTTGTAAAACATGTTTTCATGTGTATTCCATTTGGTCTCATTTTGGGTCATTTTATGATTCATGAAATTGATTTATTAAATGGTGTTAGGGATGAAAATATGGTTTGATATGGTATTAGTGTGTGTTTGAACTTAAACGATTATTTTTAAAAGTGTTTCATGTGAACATCCTAATTATACTTCATGATATTTTTTTAATGAAAATTCTATGTGGTTTATTGACCCATGAGAGATACGTGAAACATGGTTGAGTGATATTTGGTGCATGTGTGATTTGGAAATGAAATTTTAATGTGAAATGTTTCTGTGATAACATTTGGAACATGATTGAGCACAAATAGGAAAACCCTAGTATTTAGGTGGGCAGATGTGTAATAGTATTCTAGTGATCTGAAGTGGTTTCATCCCTAATTCATGTAGAAGGTTTGATGATGACAACACTAACTATACTATGATGATGATTTTGATGATTATTAGGTTATTAGTATTGTTCCATACTAGTGGCTCATGCATGAGAACAAATATTTGTTATGGTTACTTTTCACAAAGATAAAAGTTACATAGGGACCACATCTATCTAGTGCGTAGGGATTATCCCGTGGCTAGTTCTCATTGGATATATTGTATTCACTGTCAGAATATGGTGTATTTGGTTGGAAAATTAATTACAATGTGTGTTCAACTAAAAAGTGTACTTTCTTTAAATCATCCTACATGGTTGTTTTTTCATTTTTGATGTTACATATCTTTGGAAATTATTTTAGAATTCTTCTGTAAAAAAAATTCAAGATTTTTTCTGATAACTTCTATAGAATTAATCCTTGTTTGGAAAAAAATTATATATTGTATTTAAAACATTAAATTTATTTTTATTTTATGTTAAAAGAATTTCATTGGGAATAGAATATCGAGCCAACCTACTGTGTTTTACTAGTCACGCCTATAATAGTCTTCTATTTTTAGCCATTGTACTTGTTTCATCTTGAGTTTGGTCGCCTTGGGATACATGGGATCATTATTCTATAGAGTTACTAGAGAGTCCATATGTAGTTAGTTGGTCATCAACTCTGGATAGTTTAGTTTAATTAATCAGTTTTACTTTTATTTTTTTCGTATAAATGATATCGGTTAAATTTTCATATAAATATGTACTGGGTTTTCCATTCTTCCCACTACTATCCTTATTGTTTATATTTTGGAGAAATTGTTCCCTTTTATACTCTGTTGATTTCATCGATGTTTGTCATTATCTTTAGAGGATCAAGAACACCTTTTAGGACGTATCGCGGAGCAGCATGAGTGACCGGTTTAGGTTCCACTCGAGCTGGTTCGTGACATATGATCTTCCCATTGTTTACCAAAATCATGAACAAAATATTGAAACACACATTAGAAAAAAAATATATCTTATCTTGTTTATCAATACACTTGGGGGGATATAACTCAAACATTTTCAATTATTCCACCATAAAATTAATAACACAAAACTATAATTTGGATACAAATCATATATTTTTATTCAATGCAATGGATGTTAAATTTTTATTATATCTATAAAAACCGCATCATATAATTCATAAAAATATCATCAACTAAAAACGAATCTTATATATTAATACATACATCAATTTATCTAGTTTAACCATGTCTACCAAAAACATATCAATACATCATTTCTTATTGTGATAAGATAATCATGGAACCAGTGAAATAATTTCACACTTATATGTTGTAATATGAAAAGTTTTCTCTGACCCTACCAATTATTGATGCTTATCTACCACTTAATTTTTAAAAAATAAGAAACAGGTTCAAAAATATATCCCTTAATTCCTGAACAACATAAGTAGAACCTTATTACATGATATATCATGGTATCTTAATGATTTTATTTTTATATTGAATATAGTAATGATTGTAAAACATCCCTCAATTTCTCTATAAAAAAACTCATACATAGAAAAATGTACTAAATCATGGGAAAAAATCATGAATTTTTTGTCTCCCCACCATTTTTGGAATCTCTACTCAGCATGAATTCATTATCAGGAAACTGCCCCTCTCTTATTCTGTATATCAAAAATGTTTTAATGTAAATAGTAGAGTGTAAAATGATATTTTTTCCTCTTTAATCTTGTGAATTAAAATAATTAAACCCATTATTTTCTATTTTTCATACTTATTTCACTTCCTATGTAAATGTTTACACACAATAACCATCCACCACCTCATTTCAATTTCTTATGAAATCATAATCCTAAATCAAAGTCCTTATAAATTCTACCAACTAGTGTTACCATATATTTATATAACATGTTTAGAACTTATAGTGTAATAATAGTAGAGAATTACATGCCTTACATTGGATATTTTTTCTGAATTATTCCAAAAATACCTATACATATATTCCATAACCTCTATTTTTTTTATCGGAAGACATTCAAATTACAACTAGATTTGTTGTAATATAATAAATATATATATATTTATATTGGTTGATGGAAAATGTAAGTTGAAATAATTCACTTATTTAAGCCATCAAATGCATCTTGGAACTTCACAATACATGAAAAAAACCCTGATATCAATCTATGATGTCATATAAGAAGCTAAATTTAAAAAATATTGAATGAATAATTAGTAATATATATGAAAATAAGAAATTCTTCATATTTTAAATATTGTTCTTTTTTATTTCCTAAGATGTCACTCCCTTATCATTTTGAGTTTTAATTAAATTAATTTATTTAGAAACAACTTATACAAGAAAAATTAAGTATTGAATCTATAAATTTCATTTACATAATATATTATAAAATCTATTTTCATATGAAATATAAAATAAAATCTCTAGATGCACACCTTGGCCTAACTATGAAGTCACATATATAATAATTTCCCAAATAATGATAGTTAAAGTATACATGATTCTTTAATTTATAATTTATTTTTTCATTAAAAATTCAAAAAGGAATGTCTAAAAACATATAATAACCATAACCATACTATATAATTAAATTAAAAATATTCTCTTCCTTTAACCTGAAATAAAAAAATACTAATAGAATACCCATTTTGGATAATCCATAATCTCTCCTCATCTAGTCAAATAATTAATAAATTTGAGATAATGAATATTTATTTCACTCCATTATGTAGTTCATCCTTTAATATTCAAAACATTAACCTTAGATACTATTATATTTCACAGTGATTAAAATTAGTGATTCTAAAGAAATACACTTTTTCAAATAATCCCACGCTATTGAAGCTTATCCAACTACACATCCAACTCTAATAACATAAGTGATACAAAATAGTAATATGGTAAAAATGGGATTTGTACTAGGAAATTGTTTAATAGAAAAATACTCATTCCTAATTAGTAGTAATCCATAAAAATACATGATATATATATATCACACTATTAATTTTAGATACAATTTATTCTCCATTAATTACATTAATCCATGTTCTATGACTTATATTAATTAATATTATGATCCAATATTGATTCTCATTGGACTTTTCAAAATGAAATTAATATATTAAAATACATAAAATATGGATAATCTCATAATGTGGTACATATAAATCTCATTGAATATACAAATGAAGTTGAGCCTTAATAATTACTCAAAAATATACCGTTTAATCCAGATGTAAATTTTCATATCTAGAAAAAAAATATCAAAGAATATTTCAATGATTCCAACATATATAAAGAATGATATACACATAAAAACATTTTAAATCCTTTCAACTAGTGGAGTACTTATTCATAGAGAACATGTTAACAAACACACCAAAGTTCTGATTGATCAATTAATCATTCAATGATAAAAAATTCTAATTTACTTATATAAAATAATTTTAATATAATAATATTGGATATTATAATGGTACCATTCAACATTTAAGGTGTTGAAATAGGATTTTCATCCCAAAAACCTATGTTCTTGGAAACCATATACATTTAAATATTTAATATTAATATCCTGTTGCCTAAAATCTCTCATATTTAGGCCTATATTTGAGTTAATGTGGAACAAATAATTATCATAAATGTTTATCACCATCCTCTCTTTTTAAATGGAATTCCTTCTATCATTTAGGTAACCATAAAATATTAGTTATTAAAATTTATAGGTACTTTTTGTGTTATAAAAATCCTCTTATATGTGAACATTGGAATTATGAAGAATCAAGTCTAAATCAGTCACCTAATTCCATAGTAAAGCACCACAACCAAGGATCCCAAATCAAAATACCCATGTCGAGATGATACATATCCTTATTCATTATTATCAACCGAAAAATGCTATAGAAAAATAATGACTTAACATAATGAGTCATTTACGAACGATCTTACCTCTAAAAAATAATAAGATTCATTGGAATATTGATTATACTTAATGATTTTTTTAATAAAATAGATGTTAATTTATTTTTAAGGAATCTAATATCAAAATAATATAAAAAATGGATATGTTAATATGAAATTAGGAGTCATAATCAACATTCCATAAAATCTTCTATCGTATCTTCATCATGGATCTATAACTCATAACTAATACTGACATAAGTATTTCCATTTTTAAATAATGTAAAATAATTTATATATTTCAAATAATGTACACATATAGGGGATGTTTATAAAATTATCATAATTTACCTACGGACTCTGATATGGTCCATTTTTTTGGGAAATACTAATAAGGAAATAAGTTTCCATATTAGATCTAAAAAAAGTTTCTATTTGAAAAAATTATTTATTCAAATAATTCCAAAACAAACATTATGTAATCAAGAATAACCATTTATTTCAAAAAATCACGTCTTTTGATATCATAAAATAAAAATCATTATTTTAAAATAATTGTAATCGTTTTTAAAATAATCGCTCATAAAAAAATTCAAATCTTCACATTTCCAAGAAACATTATCATTTTTTGAAACCTATCAGATACTCCATGTTTCCACTAATCTAATAGAAACTACCAATTTACTCAAAATCAATTATAAAACACAATTTTATAACAAACCATTAGACACTCTCCATTTACCCAAAATAATATAACTAAGGAATCTCCTAGCATTATAAAAAAAATTAAATAGTAGATATATGTATAAATTGAATTACCATTCAACACCTAAATCCAGTCACTACTCACCTAGTCAAATATGTGAACCATGTTTTCACCTATTCTCTAATCCTCATAATATTATTGTTATCATGAAAAGGTGTATGGTGTCACCTTATTGACCAAGTAATATACACAATTTCATAGAATAATGCATGATCCCAATTTCTTCACATTACCATGGGTGAGGTTTAAAAAAATATAATTAAAATACATATTTTTACCACACACACACCTATGGAAGAATTTTAAATTTAATAAATAAAATATATTTATAAACAATTTCACACCATTCCACAAATATTTTATTAATAATTTATCATTTTAACATAATAAAATTATCAATTATTTATTTATCACACAATATAAAATATTTTACACATCCATAATTTAAAAAATTAGATCAAACACATTGTAAAAAACAAATTTTAAATTTATAATATGGTTGGATATAAAATAGTCTGGAAATCCTAGGTAAAACCATAATATATTAAAATATATGTTTTTGAAAAAAATCATGAATTTAAAAAAAATAATAAATTATATTCTAATATTAATTTTCAATACATAATTAAATGATCATATGGTAGTTAATCAAATAAATGATTTCATATCCATATATGTTGATGTATCATTATGAATATTCCTAAATCCATTATCTTAGATCACACTAAATGGATAATTCATCAAATATTTGTCATGTTGAATGGTTGACTATAATATATTCACATAGGTCCATAGATTAGAATTCCCCATGTTCGGATTCAGTAGTGTTAATGAGATACATTAATGAAAAGAAATTAAATCCATATTTTATGTGATATTTAATATTAACCCTCTAATATACATTCATGATCAAACAAATTGGCATTGTGATTCCTCAAAAATAACAATAATATTAAAATATAAATGGTAATAATATAATTTGTAAATAGGATGGCTTAAATTATTTCCATGTGTTAAATAGAATATATATTTAAATGAAATTCTTCCTAATAATAAAAGTGTCCAAATATATTGAATTATGTCAAAGAAAAAATAAATAAAATTATGATTAGTCTTTTTCATAATGTTTGTTACCACCCATTTACTTGTTCCTACATGTTGGAAATGTATATTTTCTATGATAAAACTACAAAAAATTAAAACAAGGCCTTGTATCCTTTTTATAAACAAATAGGTGTTGATATTTCATCTCATTGTCCATTCATTGAGTAATATTTTGATGTTATACAACCACCTCCTCTTATGAGGTTTATATATAGACCGTTTGAAATATAATATCATGGAATTATTTAATATCATTTTATTTTATGTTTTTTAAAATAATATTCCTTCATGGGGAGTATGATTCAAATGATTAAGTAGTATGGGGTAGTTTGATTTCAAAATAACTTATTTAAATGTTTAAGTAATTATATTCCAAAAAAGTTCAGCCATATAAATATAATTGATATTATTTTTAATATTTTTTATACATATATAACATGATTATATAGGAAATAATTATGTCCTATTTATATTTGGAATCCTCTATAAACCATCATGTTTTTTAAAGAAACCCATATTTTACTTTTCAAGGATTTTTTTTATTGAAAATGGGTTATGAAAATGGATTGATTATTTAATAACATGAAATGATTTAATATGAGTGAAAAATAAAATTTATAAGTTACATGTTTAAATTGTTATGATTTAATGTGTTATGATGGTATAGTGGGAGATGTACATTTGATATCAGGTTATTTGATAAACCAAGAATAGGTGGCTCCAGGATAAACTAACGATGGGCGGTTATTCCATTTTCAAGAGTGACACATATATAATTCAACTATTTGGTTGTTCCATTTGTAAGAGTGATGTGAATATATTTCTACTAGATGGTTATTTCATTTTATTATAATTATTACCCACGATACCATTGAATGTTATCGATGATTTCTAAGGGTTTTCTGGTAATCTTTTTATTACAAAATTGGTAAGGATTGAGAGTATTTTCAATGTAATGTATTTATTACATATAATGGGTAAACATTATTGTTTTATCATTATGTTTTTATGGTATTTAATATTTTGATAGGACTAATATATTTATTTTTATTTTTATCCTCTTTTGAGTTTTTTTCTCATCCCAGGATTATTATTTTTTCCCTAGATTTAATGATGGGTAATGAAAATAAATGAGTCAAATTGATGTTCAAGAATATTTCTCATTAAAAATATTTATATATTTTTAAATTATTATACTATAGAGAAATGGACACTAATCAGATGAATATACATTTTATTATTTGGTTTGTTAATGTATATTTTTTGATCTAATATTCAAAAACACTAAACTGGTAATATCCTTGAATGTGAATTATTTTTCAATATAACTATAACATGTAATTATTATGTCCAGGTCTTTAAATTTTCTATTAGAGGAATTCTTTAGACAACTATAAGGATTATTTATTATTGTTGAATGTACTTTTTGTATCTATATATATTGTTTTACTAAAATTATTATTCTAAAACTCTTTAAAATCAAAGAAATTTAGTAACAAATGGATGGAGGATGATATAAAAATACATTTCTATCTTTTCTAGATGAATTTCTTACATTAATTATTGAAAATAATTTTCTCCATTATTATGATAATTATTGTGACATTAAATTCTTTGGAAAATTATTTAATGAAATTTCAAACACCTACTCAATACCTCGCTAGCACCACGGATAATGGTTTATTTTTAATAAAATCCTATTTTCAAAACATTCTCTTATTTTTAAAAAAATTAAAAATCATCAAGAAATTTATAAATACTTTACTCTTTAATAGGAATGATAATTATATTATTGTTTCAATGAAGCTTCCAATGAAGGATAACCTTGTATAGCCTATCAATATTTGGTTTTAAATTATAGACTTACAACTCATATTTATATTATTTTAGGAGGACATGTGATGGATAGTTTAAAAAACATATTCCAAATGTTTTATAAAAATTATTTTTTATATTATATTTTTTAATTATATATCATAAAAAATTATTTTCCAAAACATTATATCTTCCAACAACAATAAAACAGATGTGGTATGAGGTGAATTTAGTCAAAGGAATAAAGTGACATTGAATAATAACATAAGCAATTTTGCAATGTGTTTACATTCTATCTACATGAAAAAAAAAAGAAAATAAATTCATGTGGACACCATGACAAAAATACAATATTATTTCAACTTGGAAATATTTTATTCAAATCACTGGGAGTTAAAATGAAAACTGCCAAGTTATAAAATACTTCCTGAATTATGAGGTTGAAATAATTATGGGTTTTTATGAAAAATGAAATGTATAAGATGATCATTGATGTTAACATATTTTCTTAATGGATGAAATTATACTTTTTATAAGTATATTAACTCATTTTCTTAGACATATACATAAAGTAATTCCTCAACTCAGAGAAAAATATTTTTAATGAAAAACATTATATGATTAGTTTTTTTACTATGATATCAATTACCATATAAAATATTACATAAGTTTTTTTTTGTGATGGTTAATTTTCTCATGACCATGTTCTCTATCACTTTCCCTAAGAACATGATAGTTATGTTTCTCTTTACATTCCATGTTTATTAAATGAAATAATATTTTTTGTGATCATATGTTACTTTTGTACTTATATTTATATCATTTAATGTTGATGTTTTATTAATACTTTTTCCGATATGGGATTTCAAAAAAGATATTTTTAAAAGTTAAACCCTATGTTTTCGATCCAATTTTCAAATTGTGTGGATTTAATTTATTAAAGTTGGGATAATTTAACATCCCAATATTTTATAAAGGAATCACTATGTTTGATAGCATACATGATACACCATATTGAGCTTAAAATGACTACCAAATAATATTATCTAAATGTTACCATTACAAATATTACGTTTGAATGGTGGGTATGAATAGGAAAAACATAATTTTTAAAATATGTTTTAATATTCATATAAAATTAATTCATTGGTTACTGATTAATAATATATTTAACTAAAGTCTAATTTAATATAAACGGTTTACTTTTATTTATAATTATTTTTATGTGCCCAAAAGAATTTGACATAAATAAAATATATTAAATAATATTATTTAGTGATATATATAGAAATATATATTATATTAAATCAATTTCTTATACAATTTTCTTGTAATATTGATATATATAATATATGAATAAATCTAGTTTTACACATAAAACTGTATTTTTCTAAAAAGCAGTTTTACCACCTTGTAATGGAAGAATTATTTTAAAACTAAAAGTTGAAAATGTTATAAATTTAAATTTATAAGATAAAATAAAATTTGAAATGTGGAATATAAAAATTAATTTTTTATATGTTTTGATATTTTTCTAATAAGTATCATTTTTTAATGAATTAGGGAAAATACTGCATTTTAATTAAAATTAGAATTTTTATATAATTAATTTATATTGTTAAAATATATTTTAAATTGGTTTAAATATATAATTATTTCAATAATACATCATAAAATCCAATTTAGTTCATTAAAATCAATTCCAAGTTGATAATGGATAAAAAACATTTCTATCTTTTGAACAATTTTATACAAAAAAATGTTGTTTATTCCCGTCTAAAGGGATAATTTTTAATTAATATTAACAAATTATCTGAATTGAATTATATAAAATGGATTAAATATTTTTAAAGAAAAGTTTTAAATAAATTAAATAGTTCCATTTTATTATTGGCCAGTTTGTATAGCATCCTTGGTAATTTTTGTTATCATGGTAAATAGTAACTCGGGTAAAAACCGAGTAACTAAGGGGAAAAATAATATTATAAATATTTACAAATAACCCTAAAACTTTTCGTAATATTTGTATATTATTATATATAATCCATAAGTACTCATGAATTAAAAATATGTAATTTTTTATCTATAAGTGATTATGTCATTTATAATGTTTTATTATTCAAATTGACAATGTTGTCACAATAATATACAAAATAAAGAATATATTTTTAATAATTGTTTATTTAAATCTTATTTTTGAATGTAAAAAATAATTTGAAATATAATTGATTTATCATAATTAGGGTAATTTATTTTTAAATTTTAGTGAATAAATAATTACTTTAATTTTTTTCCACAATATTGATTTAGTATTTATTTTACTAATGGAAATATCAAATAAATGATATAAAAAATGTTAAAATAAATATATTTTTAGATACTAAATTTCAACAATAAAATGTTTTATATGAACATAAAAATATATTTATTTATTAAAGTTCTTTGTTAGAAAATATGTTTTTGTTATGATATTTTTAAAATGACAAATAATGAATAGTGTGAAAATTGACATTAATGATATTTTAAAATAAGTAATATTTTATTAAATGATATAAAATTCTTAAAATTTCTCAAAGAATCAAAACTATTGGGATATAGTTGAAAATGTCATAAATGTTTATTTTATGGATCTTTGGAATTTTATAGCAATAATATTAACCATTAAAGAATTAAAACACATGTTGTCATGGTAATAGCTAAAGAAGTTAAATATGGGTTAAATACAAAAGATAAGGATCATAAAATTTTCTAAACATGTCTAATTTTCATTATATGTATTTAATGTGACCCATATGAATATTATATTCTAAATAAATCAGTTTTGAGCCATTTCTTGTGGTGAATTAATTTGTATTTATTTAATATTTTGAGAAATTCAAAGGGATAGCTCCCCTCTCTTATAAATGGGAACCTCTTCTTCACTTTTCATCATAAATAATTTTTTTTGGTTCAACTAATATCATACAAAAAAAATTCATGGAATGACTCCCCACATTATAGATCTTTTATTCTAGGAATAAACCCTCCCATATTTGTCTTATGTTGTCAAGAAATTGATTGTTTTAAAATAAGATATATATTTTTTAATAAAGCATTTGTATTTTGTTTATTCTTACTTCTCCGAAAAATATTTTTCAATCATGGAAAAATAATAAATAATTTATCCCCCAAATAATGAGTCTTTTCATGTTAAAATAATCACCAATATCCATCACCACTTCTATCATATGGGAGATAAAGTTATCATTTGTGTGTACGGAGGACTACCACATCACGAACCGATGTAATTTTTTTCATAATGGTATCTCAAGATTATTTAAAATGTTGTAATTAATGATTATTTATTATATTAAAGAAATATTTAACATTATTAGATGATAATATATCAATATTTTTATTACCATATCATGTATATATATATGATAACATTGTTTGTGTGTATATGTAAATTATCACCTCCAAGAAGTGATGTGATTCATTTTTCATTTCCACATAACTTGGATGATATATATAAGTATATTTAATTATTAATATGATTATAACTATATTACAATAATTATATAAGTATTAATTGATATTAACTTTCTTTCCATAACGATCATTGATGAATGAAAATGTTACTAATGCCTAGGTACGACCTACCATCTCCATGATCATAAAATTGTTTCATTTTTCATAAAAATATTTTATTATTGGATTTTAAATAACAATTGATGTATAAATATAAATATTATATCATTAATATTAATATAATTATGATGTAATAATTACCAAATTGACTATTAACATAACACCAACGTTGTTGCAAACTCATGTTCTGAATATCATCAAAACGTCTGATGTGACCTTCAATAATTAAGTACTTGTTATAAAATTATAATATGTGATTTAAAAAGAAAAATAAACTTTAAAAATCATCTCAATAATATATATAATTAACCTATGTATATTATATGGGAATATAAAGATAGTGATTGATGAGTATGATTCAAGGTAAGGGACATCATCTAAATCACCTTTAATTGAGGCATATTTTGATGTTATAAACCCTTTTTCCCATAAAAGGTGTATATAAATACACATTTAAATATCATATAATTAGTTAATTTATTATCATGTCATTTATTTATTTGTAAAATTTTGTTCTCACATGGGGATTATGAGTTGAATGATTCAATGGTTTATGGGACACTTTGATTTATAACTCTTTTTTTTGAATGCTTAAAGGTATAAATAAAAAATATTTTACTCCATATTAATATTATGGATATTATTTTAAATATTCAATTATATTTATATAAAATTATTTTATATGACATAATTAAATCTATTTCATATTTTTATTTCTCAATAAGACTTCTTGTTTTTTAAATGAATACTCGCTTATCGTTTTAGGGGTATTTTGTTTTATTGAAAATGGGTTTCAAAAAATGGATTGATTATTTTAATAACATGAAATTTTTTATTATGATCACAAATGAAATTTTATGAGTAAAATGATAAAAATTTAAATATTTTTTGTTTGGTGATTATATAATGTTACATGGTCATTTGAAAGGTTTTTATGTGACAAACCATTGAAGGGTGGTTCATTGATAAACCAACGATGGGTGGGTCCATAATAGCCCTCCAATACATTGGGTATGGATTTCGAATGTATTGCTATTATATTTTTCAGAGTGATGTGTATAGAATTTAATATCATGGTTAATCTATATTAGTATAATTATTTCCCAAGATACCTTTATGTGTTATCTATCATTTTTATTGGTTTTATTATAATCCTATGATTACAATAAGTGTCATCATGGATTTTATTTTCGAAGTAAAGTATTTATTATATCTCAAGGGTGGAAGAAATTAATTTATGATAATGTTTTCATGGATTTTCAAATTTTCAAGGATCAATCATTTTTTTCATCGATTTTTATCCCATACTATGCTTTTTCTACTCATCCCATGCTTTAAAAAAATCAAATGATTTTCGGATGTGTAATGGAATGGAAGGTGGTAAGATTAATTATATGAATATTTTTCATGAAATAAATTATTATTTACATTAAAAGTATTATATAATGGAAATATAGATACAAATCAACAGTTTTAACATTATATTATATGGTTTTGTAATATATGAGTTATGATCTAATTCTATAGAACTATAAACTGATAAGATCCTTGAATGTGAATTATACATCCAAAACACTATAATAAATAATGTTTAATTATGGGGCCATACACTGTAACCAATAAAATAAATATATTGGAGGAAAATGGGTCTTTATAAATATACATGATCATATTGGTGATGTTGATAGAATCAAATCCATGCTGGCATGAAGGGTATACTCACAAATTGAAGGGATTGGATTTGATGGATCCTCTTCTCTGGTGGATAATCAAGAGTCCATTAGAATTTTCTTAGCCATATTAGATGAAAAAATATTTAAAATATTTCAAAAGAAAGTAAATTTAGCTTTTCCAAATCGTGATCCTAAATAAAATGTGTACATTGAATATACTTAAAGTTTTTTCCATATTTATTTGGATGTATGGATTATAAGCTCAGGAAATATCTATTGGGTTTGAAATAAGGTCCAAAATCATATTATTTTAATCTATATAATTATCTAAAAAGAATTCCATTTAAGATTTAATATGTGGATAATATTATGTATGTAATTAATGTCAGCACCACATAACTTTTTGTGATAGTGTTAGTTGATGACATATTTTTTTCCAAAAATAAAGAGATATTAGTTATGGAGTTATCAAGACACATGAATTCATTATTTGAGATTCTTATACATGAATAAATAACACTTTTTTTTATTTTATAGGTTACCCAAACAATTAATGATACCATTACTTTACAAGAAAATGCCTTATGGAAACATTGGAGAAGTTTGACATCCAGGAAACTATATTTGTGTCCACCCCAATTCAACTAGGGAAAAAATTATTAGGATTATGAAGGATAATCTGTAGATTATTAATAGTTTATAATCATGGTTTGAGTATATATGTGTGTTAATTATACCAGATTTTCTTCCATTCACTCTTCATTCTAGGTAATATTAAAATCCTAAAGACTTAAATATGTTAGAATAAGATAGGATGTTGAGATATCAATCAAATAATTATAATTATTGGATGGTTTATAGATGAAATGTGAACTGAATATCATATGATTTTATAATATTGGTTGGTTAGGATTGGTAAATAATAGGAATTCCACATCTAGTGGAGTTTTTTTCATTAGGTGTGAATCCAATAATTAAAATAATAAAAAAATAGTTGCATTTATCTCAACTACAGTGTTGTATGTGGTTTCTTCTTTGGCATCAACATAGATTATTTTGATGGAAACAAAAGAGCATGATTTGAATTTTAGTGTTTGTTATACATTATTCTATGTAATTGTCTATTAGAGTGTAATTAAAATATTTTTAAATCATATACTATATTCCATCGCCAAACACATTGATACCATGTTTACATTTATAAAAAAATTGGTTGAAAATTATATCGTTAAAATGTAATTTTTCCATTAATGTAATAGTGAGATAACATTACTAATAAACCCTTAAAAAATATATAATTTGATATGATTATGATGTGGAAAGGAGTGATTTATACATACACACATTTTGGTAAGAAAGGATTGATTTTCATAATATACCATTTCTTGAATAATTTATTTATTGCATTTTTTTATTGGGAGATAAAATTTATTACCCTTGTTTGTAGAAAATTTAAATTGTGTTTCTGAGTTTTGGTTAAAATAAATCCACATAATATTTCTTTGATTTATCTATCTAATTAGAATAATTATTCAATTTTTTCAGGTGAGTTATTTATACGAATTGTATGGATTATTAATTTAATATGTTTTTTTTCTAAAAAGATATAGCTTATGAATACATAGAGATATACGATTGATAATTCTATAATTTTTGAATTTTTTTTTCATCCATTGTAATTTATATCATTGGATTTATTTAAAAAAATGGGAAAAATATCTTGATTGTATTTCTAGGATAACAAAATGTGTGGTTATTAGTCCCTTAATGATGATAGTATACATTTGAGAAATAATTGGTCAAGTACGATAATTTATAAATTGATCATCATGTAAAATAAAATTATTATAAAGTGTTAGTGTTTTCTATAATATATTATGGAATTTTGATTCTTCCAATCATTTAAAGAAACTAGTCGAGGTATGAAGGTTACATCTATCTAATCAACAAGTTAATGTTTCTATCCAATATTATTTATTTGAATATGTTTGATGGTGTATTGAGGTTATTTGGATGATATTTTTATGTTTTGTGAACTTATTGAGGAATATTTCGGATTGTAAAATAGAAATGAGTAGTGTATGAAAGATTAGTACAACATCGTAAGTCATTTTATCACTCCATGTATATTTACATCAAAATAATTATATTCTTCATATTACATTGAGTATAATTTTTTTGTCATTGAGTCTCAATGTAATCCTTTAGATTATAAAAATTTATATAATATGTATTTTCATCATATAACTCCATTGTGATAATTGATGATTGGTCACCTGAAATTATTATATATCATAATATGTTAATTGGATTTTATTTATTATCTTCATCATAACTATTCATCATTCAACATGAAAACATATATTTTTATTGGGGAATCTACTAGGTAATAGGTTTAAATTCCGGAATGAATTATTTGATTTGCTAAATCATATGGAATGATGTTTAAATTGTTCATTAATATTGAAAACAAAATTAAAACTCTCATTGATCATGATCCTTGATTAGATTAAAGGGGATAAATTAATATAGATGATGTCGATCATGAGGGAGTTCCATCACACCGAATGTGTTTCCACATTATAATGAATGATTTCATGCACACATGGATGGAAATTCATAGAATTTATTTGGAATGGATTTTTTATAGGGTTTAACTGATAGAAAATTCAATGGTAACTGAAATATCAAATGAAAGAAACCTATTGAGTCTCCATTGGGTCTTTCTGGAAATTTTCAATGAGAAATGAATCAAATATTATGATATTAAGTGATATGATTCAGTCTAATAAAAATACAAGAGTTTCTATAATTAAATAATAAATTTATATTAAAGTGGTATTTATTGACTGAATTTTACGTGAAATTAATTAAGTAATATGTGGATAATTTGGGAGATGAGAGCTGATATTTTTTCGTATTGAAAAGTAGAAATGTGAACTATAATAAGATATTGATGTGGATGTAATATGAATTGTAATAACATCTATAGAGCGTATGTGATGACTCTTACATTCATTGATGATCACATTTTAGAAGAATAATATATTTTGTTTATTAAAAATTTGCAACAGGTTGGTTTTATTAGTTGTAAAATATTGTGGTTATATGCATGATGTCATTCCTATTGATATTAATAATGGAGATATATTCCTGGTATAATTTTAATGACATGCTGAGGATGTGTTCAAACAATCAAAAGGATAACCTCATTAAAAAATTCATATGTTACATTTTTATATTTTATTAAATAGTATCCCAAGAGAGTGTTGAATAAGCTTGAGAGTTGATAGATAATTTAAATATCTATAAAAATTATTTCACCCCCACCCTCATCTTAGTGTGGATAACCCTTTGGGTGATACTACATGTCTTTTTTAGTTTTGGAAATTTTTTTCCTTATTAATGATAACCATTTTAATAGTAAATCATTGCATGATATAATCATCATATAAAGCATTATTTCCTATATAAAAATTCTATGATTTTTATCAATCAATGATGTGGAATTATAACATTAATAAAACCCTATAAACATTTCAAAAAATATATAAATTTGTTTAAAAGCTCTTAAACTATGACCTTATAAAATAAAATTTTTGAATTTTATTTAAATTCATATTTTCAAAGATTATTAATCTATATAAAAACCAAATTCATGTTATGTGGAAGTGGTTGTTATACCACTGGACAATTTTTGTGGGAATGAAACATGTCAAAACATAGTAGAATTAATCAACCTAAATAGATTGTGTCACACCAATGTTTCCATTTTTCTAGGATAAGTAATAATAAATGATGATTATTGACCTTCTCTTGGTTAATAAAAATTTATCAATGTTTTATGATGAGATGCTGATAGCGTTCAATAAGTAGATTTTAAGTAACTCCTTCCTCCATGGGTATCCATGGGATGTTAGAATATATAATTGATTGATATATATTTCTTTTGATTCATGATATTATTTTAAAATATTTAATATGATTTCAAATATAAGTGGAAAATAATTTTTTTTGTAAATTTCTATAATATGTATATACTGAAATCTATTTTATGGTTTTGGACAATTTTATTTTCATTGAGGATACTCCATAGGGATATAAACAATTAAAAATCATTTTGAATAAATATTTAAATAGCACTAACTTATTATTCCATTCTCTCAACAAATATTTAAAATATTCACACCATAAATATCTCATAATCCCCCATAAAAAATAAATTAATCATAATCGTATGATAATTTATTTGTTTATGATATATTCGGTTAATAAATATAGAAATTATATGAATTATATCCCAATGTAATCCTTACCATGGATTGAATTATGACATCATATCCTTCACCTTAATATATATTTCCATAGCCGAAACCATGATGTGTTTTATGTCACCACTTTGTTCTTTTTTCTTAAGGGAATAAATTTTATTCCTCTCTGTCCAATAATATTCTTGGATCGCATTGTGTAATCATAATTCATACACCCAATGGGTACTTTATATTTTTAGGCTCCAATCATTATAATTAATTTCTTTTTTATGTCTCTATAAATTATAATAATTTTTATGTCAGTCAACCTTCACCCAACAAAATATATGAATTGGGTGTATGAAATATTTTATCAATTAAAAAAATATAAAAAATAATGAATCATTTCCAAACATTATGGAAACTTAAAATAATATTCAATTTCACTTATCTTCTCAATGATTCTATATGAAATAATATATCATGGAAATATTTTTCCTCTCCTTATGATACCCATATGTCCCATACTATGAGAATCTATCCAGAAATAATGATCTAAAACTGAAAATTTCGATTATCTGCATTGAAAATAATAATAGTACATATTTCAAAACAATGATAAGATCGTGCACTAATGAATTGATTTAACCTGACATGTCGTATCTCTCGCCAATCTAGGTCCAATGAAATTATTTTAACTAAAACTTGAAAAATATAATGGTGACTAACATGGTTGACCATATAATTCTTAAAATGGTGTTATATAGTTTCGAAATTTGGAAATTGTTTTGAAAAAACTCTAACAATGGAATATAATGTCAAACTGGATTTTCATGTATTGGTTTTGATTTATATTTTTGGCCATACCGGTCCATTTCTATGGTTTTGGGTGAGACGAATTTTGGGTTTTGGACTGCCATATATGTCTAATAATCAAACCATGGGTTCCCCATAGCTGTTTTCTGAGTTTTTGGAGAAAAGGTTGGTTACTTCATGAATTGCGACAAACATGAGCCTATTTCGAGATCTAAAAACAAATTTTGTTTCTTTTATAACTCCATAATTATTTAACATTTTTCTCCCATTCCACTTCCCACATGTCCTTCCATGATCTATTCAAAGAACAGTATCCATTTGGACCCCTTAAGAACTAAAAATCATTGTAGATGTGGGTTATTTATTCAGGTATTGTCCCAACCCATTAGTCCATTTACCATTTTTTAAAAATTTTATTTCTTCTATATATTATTAATATTTTAAATTTTTATCACATCACACCTCAAACTCTTGACTAAAAATACTAGACGCACCCAAATGTTCCATTTTACCTCCTTGAACTTCATATTCTTCGGGGATTAGAGAGAACATCCTCAACGTTGCTCAACTCATCCAAATTTGAAAAGGTAATTTATTTCGTTCATAAATAATTTAATTTTTTATCTTTTTCCTAAAAATATTATTTCCCTACTTCAACCAGACCTTAGTAGATACTCCATTGAAATACATTATATTCCCTCCCCTATAAGGGTGTGTATCTAATGGATGATGAAGAGTTCTCTAGTTATCAAGGTGATTTCTCATCTCCTTTCTCCACCTTCCTCCTCGTCCTTCCATTATTTGTCAGCTCTTTCTTCATCTAGGGTCATACATTACCTAGTTTTATGTTATACCATGATTTTTATGGGTTTTTTGTTCGTTTGGGTCTGGTATTCATAGTTTTAGTGTTTATAAACCCTTGGATAGTGATATTGGGTGTGTGTTTCCATTCTTCCATGGATTAGAGTTAGGTTTCCCATTTCACATGTAATTTTTATTTGAGGGTCATTTTCATAATGGTAATTTCACCCCCTAAAAATTATGAGTATTGTTTCATAAGATTTCAATAATTTTATTTGGTGTGAAATGTGGTGTTTATGACTTGTTTTGTGAAAAATAGTGTTTTTTATAAGAGTAGACACCAACTATTTGATTAAATGTTCTATTATCATTCACACCTTGTTTGTGATGTTTACAACTAGTTTTATCCATTTAAATGAATTTTTTTCAGTTAAATTTTTATGACCATTTTAGTGTAAAATATAATTGGTTTCATTAAATGTTTCATGACATGTTTTTTAGAATGTTATTGGTTAGCCTTTGCGTGATCAAGTTGATATAAAATGATTGTTTTGGATTGTCAAAAATAGTGGAATCATGTATGGGTTATTTTTGTTGGTTCCAATCTCTTTTTGGGTTTTATAATGATATTAGTATGTTTTTTAGCATGTTTTGGCATGTGTTCTCGATAAATGTCATGTTTGGAATCTCTATAGAAATGGATGGGTTTTGAATGTGTAACCAGAATTTTTATGGGGATTATATATATTTGTTTTTTCTTAAAATGGTGTGTTCACAACTCTTTGTGAATAGTGCAATTGGTTATTTTTATTATTGTTGTTTGTGTAAAGAATTCTTGAAGGCCCATTTGGCATTTTTCTAGTAAAACTGGTTTTCGTGTGTATTCCATGTTGTATCATTTAGGTTCATTTTTTGATTGATGAAATTGATTTATCAAATGGTTATGGGGATGAATAATATGGTTTTATATTTTTTGGGTGGGTTTTATTGGCTTTAAGGGAACATTTATAAATTGGTTTTTTAAAAAATCCTCGTTATACTTATTTAAATTGTTTTCGGAAAATTTTATGTGGCTTATTTACCCATGAAAGAAAGGTGAACCATGGTTGTGTGCTATTTGGTGTGTGTATTATTTGAAAATGAAATTTTCATTTGAAATATGTATGTGATAACATATAGAACTTGATTGGGCACAAAGAGGGAAACGTGGGTATCTAGGTGGGTGGGCGTGTATTAGTATACTAGTGATCCGGAGTGGTTTCATCCCTGTTTCACGTAGAAATTTTGATGATGAAAACTCTCGGTAAACTATGATGATGATGATGGGTACCACAATGCTACAGGTATTGTTCCCTACTAGTTTCTTGTTTATTATAATAGATAATTGTTATGGATACTTTTCATCGAGATACGATGTACCTGGGGCCCACAGCTAGCTCGTGCCTAGAGATGTTCCTATGACTACTATTTATAGGATATATTGTAATCCCCATTGAAATATGGTTTATTTGATTGGAAAATTAAGTAGCATGTGTCTTTTATTTAAAATATTACTTTCTTTAATGAATCCCACTTGAAACTTGTTTTCATTTGGAATTTTCTTTTCTTTTGAAATTTTTTGAGAATAATTGTGTATAAAACATGAATGATTTTATATGATAACATTCATATAATGGAACCTTTTTTGAAAAAAATACTCATATATATATTATTCCGAACATGCAATTGATGTTTCTTTTATGTTAAAGGAAGTGAATTGTTAATAGAATATTGGGTTAACCTACAATTTTTTAAAACTCATGCCTACAGTCTTCATCTATTTTATCCCTTGTCCAAGATTCAACATGAGTTCGGCCACCTTGAGAGAAATGGGATCATTGAGTTGGAGAGTGAATAGGGAGGTCACATTGAGTTATTTGGTCATTAGGTCTGGTCGGTTTAGTAGTATCATTCAATTTTACTTTCAGTTTTTTCATATAAATGACGTCGATTCAATTTTTATATAAATGTGTATTGGGTTGTACATTGTTTCTGTTGTTTCCCTTATTTTTTATATTTGGGTGTAATCATTGCTTTTTATAATATATTTATTCCGTTGATTCTTTTTTCTATCCGAGGACGATAGAGAATGCATTTTTGTGACTTTTTGTGGAGCGACCTACATGACCCGTTTCGTACCCACACAGGCCGGTTTATGACAAAATGGTATCAAAATAGGTCTTCTATTAGCGAACCATTGTTTTTAGATCATCCTTATTATTTGGGAGATGTAAAGATATATGGAGTAGGTTTTTTGGGGCATGAGGTGTTGGTTTGGGAAGTATTTTAGGAACTCTTTCTTGTTCTGACCCTCATGTGTCCTTGGGAAATTTGGTTTTATTAGTTTCTTTGGTTATTATAGATTTCTTGGTGATTCAGATACAATAAGGGGTGTTGGACTAATGGCAGCTATGATCTCGTAAGGACTGGTAATCCATGTTGAGATGGGGCATAGTCCTAAGAAAGATCTTCGTGTTTGTGGTGTGTTTGACATATGGTTGACAACTATATGGTCAAGTCACCCACCGATAGTAGTTCCTTTTTGTGGGTCTCTTAGACCTTATTGAATTATGAATTTTTTTTGACCTCCTTGTGTGATAATTGTGGAAGTGGGTTTTTTGTGATTAATATATGAATTTTTTGAGCATGTTGGGTTTTTGTGAAATAATGTTTCTGGGGTGAAACTGGAATGATTTAATAGGATTGAAATTTCTTAAAGATAAACTTATGGTTTATTGAAATAAAATGGTTGGAAGGCATGAATTATGTGAAGATGATTTTGAACATTTGCTCAAAATATTATGTTTTGGGCTTTTGAAGAGTGACTAAATCTGATGAATTGGTTTTGTGAATTTGTTTTGATCAGTTGGGGTTTTCATAAAAATGTTTTGGCCTTTGTTCCAGTTAGATTAAGAAAAGATACCTTACTAAATATTTTAAAATAGGAATTGGTTATTTAAAGGTAATTATTGTTTTCATAATTTTTTTAAAATAAATGAATTGGGTTCACAATCATATGGTTTTTAAAATAGTTTGCTTTTTTGATGTGCTGAAAAATGTTTTGAATAAAGGGAGAGGATTTTGATAGAGACCTACGGGGTTTCTTTTTCAATATTAGAAAAAAATGATTATTGTGTGGAAATATGAAAATGGATTTTTACTTGATGGTTACTATGCCTATAGAAGGTACATGAATTTCTAAATGGGTAAGTATTTCAAATTGAAAAATGTGGATGTATATTTTAGCCTTTTTTAATTAATTGGGTGCTCAAATGATTGTTTTTTATAGATATATTTATGTATTTATAGTATTTAATATTGGTTGGGTGACCGATGTGTCACAAGAATGTTCTTATTATGGACAATTGATGAAAAACCATTGGTGAAAGTGAAAATACACCATGTTAATTTTTTTTTCAAAAGTGTTTGACCTTAAAATGTGTTGTGATTTTGAAAACAATTTTTTTTGTTTTCTTTTTCATGTTTGACAAGTGTGTTTTGTTTGGTAAGCTTCCTCGCGATCTTCAAGTGAAAATCTTGGGGTGTTGTGAGATGTGATCTTGTTGGTATCTCAGTGTTGGAGCAATGTTCAATGGATTTCTAAGGATATGTCAGATATTGTGATGGGGCCAAAAATGGTTTTCTATTGATAATAATTCTTCTTTACCAACATAATGATTTTCTTCAAACATTAAATATGCCACTTTGAGTGATGCCTCAACTTATTTTATGGAGTAGAGAGCTTTTTGGGGTTGATTTAAAGTGTTTCACTTTTTTAATAATTCTTTTTTATATAGCAGTTGTGTTTGGTGATGTTGATGTGTTTCACCGTATTCCTTTTCCATTCTGCTCCTTGTTCATAGTGAGAGAGAATGATGATATATATCTTGGAGTTCCTATTTATATGAAGGTGTGTTTTTTAGAAAGTGTGTTTCATGGGGTGTTGTGATCCTTAGCTCTAGGCTATGGTGCACCAGATGCTTAAAACATGAGAGCTCTAGTCATAGGCCTCATTGTGAATCTTTTCACGGGGTTGGAAAATTTCCAGACGTGTGGGGAGATCAACTAAGATCTCCCTTCACTAATGTTTTAAAGATGTTTCTATGTTTTATTATGGTTTTCTCATCACTGCGATTTTTCTTTTTTTCGCAGAGAGCGTGGTTGACATACCCCTAATGCAATGACTATAGTAATGTCTTCTCGGATGTGTGTTTCTGATCAATGTCCCCATGTGGACCGCCAATGTGAATCAGGTGTGGTATTGGTTTTACCTATTTGTAGGTGGAGAGTTTTGGGTGGTTCCTCTATTTATTTTTTGGTTTTAGTGGTCTAACTATTGGGTCTATATCCCTACCTACCCCTAGTGGCGTGGGTTTGAACTGTGCTGAATGTGTTGGCCCATTTCTTGTCCCCTCTTTTCGAGAGTGGGTAGTCTTAATGTACATGTTTTAACCCTATTAACATGGGTTTTTAGGTTTCTGTATGAGTGCTTTCATGGGTATCTGTGGGTAAGACCCCATTCTAGTTCATGTTGAATTTTTTTTTGTTCATTTCTAGTTGGTCTCTAATGGTTGTGATATCCACTATTGGTCTTGAAGATCATTCCTCTAATGATTTTTCAGATGGTTGTTGTAATTTAATAGTGGGGATCCCGTCTCTACATCCCCTCTATGTTTTGGGATTTCTTAAGTTTACTTTGGTTTGGGTAATCATTTGGTTCATTGGGAGAAGGCCCAACAATCTGGTTCTTGTCTTTGTTGTGGAGGTGGTGGCTTGAACTTTCAATTTATTCTCAAGAAGTTGTTGTTAGTTTGTGTTCTGTTTGAGAAACAGGCTTAAGATACATTTATGGTGGATGATTTATACTTGGATTGAGAGTCTAGACCATATTGATAAGGAATCCAAAGGTTTTGATATTTCATCTGGAATGTGATATGAATTTTTGGGTGTGGAAAGCTTTTATGGTGGGGACAATTATGACACCCGATTTCTCATGCCATGGTTTTGATCTGATTTGTTGGAAATAGGGATTATTTTATTCGGTTTTGGATGAGGTTAATTTTTATATTTTAACTATTATCTATGTGTAAGCATCCTACCATGGGTTCCCCATAGTTTGTTTGGGTGTTATTGGAGAAAAAGGTGGTTACTTCACGATTTGGGCGAACCGTGAGCCCATTTCAAGGTTTAAAATAAAATTTTTCTACTTTTATAACTCCTTCATTTTTTATGATTTTTCACCCATTAAATTTCTTACATGGCCTCCACAGATCAATTAAATCGACTATATCCATTTGGACCCCTCAAGAAGATATAATCATTGTAGATTTGGGTTATTTATTCAGGTATTGGGCCAACCTGTGAGCCCATCTCCAGTTTTAAAAAAATAATTTGTTTCTATTATATATTATTCACTTAATAATATTTTTTAAATCATTCAACCTCTCACTCGAGCCCACCAATCCCAGCCACACCATCATGTTTCATTGTACCTCTTTAGACCTACTATGCATTGGGTACTAGGGAAAACTTCGTCAAGGTTTCTCAAATCTTCTATATTTTAAAAGGCAATTTGTTTCTTCCAAAAATTACTCATTTTTCTATTTCCCCCAAAAATATACTTTCTATGGTTCTTCCAAACCTAATTAGTCTCTCAACCAAGTTATGTGACATTACCTTTCTGATATTGGTGTGGATATAAGGGAATATGAAGATTTCACTAGTTATAAATGTTAGTTTCCTTCTCCATTATCCTCCTTCCATTATTTCTAGGCTCTCTCTTCCTCCTTGGTCATGCATGACAAATGGATCTTGTATCCCTTGATTTCTTATGGGGGTTTTCTTCATTTGGGGATGGTATTCATTGGTTTTGGGATTATAAAATCTTAGAAGGTTATATCGAATGTACTTTTCCATTCTGCTACGGATTTGTGGTCAGTTTTCCATTGCATATGTCCTTTTTATTTAATTATCAATATTTTCATGGAATTTTCACCCTCTATACATTCTGAGTATTTTTTTATAAGCGTTAAAATATTTTATTTGGTTTAAGAATTGGTTTTTATGCCTTGTTTTGTGAAAAATAATGTTGTTTCCTTAAAAAGTGCACACCAACTATTTTTTTTAAATGTTATATTATATATTGCACCAGGATTATGTTTTTTAGAAACTTTTTTATCAATTGAAATATATTTTTGGCATGAAAATTTTGTTTATTAACTTTTTAGTTTTAAATTTAATTGGTTTCATTAAATGTTGTATGCCATGTTTTCAGGAATGTGCCCAGTTGGATTTTGTGTTCTCATGTCGATAAACAATTATTGGTTTGGCTTTTGAAAAATATTTGAAACATGTGAATCAATGTTTTTTGGTTTGTTATGTGGGTTATAATCTGGTTTTTTGTTTTATAATCAAATGAGTCTGTGTTTTTAGGGTGTTTTGACATGTTTTCTAGAAAAATGGAATGTTTGTCATCTCTATAGGAAATGATGAGTTTTAAATGTGAAACCTGAATTTTATGGGGATTATGTAAATTATCTGTTGCTGTAAATGGGTTTGTACACATATTTACGAATAGTGGATTTGGAAATTTTGATAAATGTTGTTTTTGTGAAGAATTCTTAAAGGGTCGTTTGGCATTTTTCTTGTAAAACATGTTTTCATGTGTATTCCATGTTGTATCATTTTGGTTCGTTTTATGATTCATGAAATTGATTTATTAAATGGTGTTAGGGATGAAAAATATGGTTTGATATGGTATTAGTGGGTGTTTGAACATAAACTATTATTTTAAAATGTGTTTCATGTGAAAATCCTAATTATACTTCTTGATATTTTTTTATGAAAAATCTAAGTGGTTTATTGACCCATGAGACATACGTGAATCATGGTTGAGTGATATTTGGTGCATGTGTGATTCAGAAATGAAATTTTCATGTGAAATGTTTTTGTGATAACATCTGGAACATGATTGTGCACAAATAGGAAAACCCCAGTATTTAGGTGGGTAGATGTGTAATAGTATTCTAGTGATCTAAAGTGGTTTTATCCCTAATTCATGTAGCAGGTTTGATAATGACAAAACTAAGTAAAATATGATGATTATTTTGAAGACTATTAGGTTACTGTTATTGTTCCATACTAGTGGCTCATGCATGAGAACAATTATTTGTTATGGTTACTTTTCACAAAGATATAAGGTACCTAGGGACCACATCTATCTAGTGCCTAGGGATTATCCCATGACTAGTGCTCATTGGATATATAGCATTCACTTTCAGAATATGATGTATTTGGATGTAAAATAATTATAGTGTGTGTTCAAATAAAAAGTTTACCTTCTTTAAATAATCCCACATGATTGTTTTTTCATTTTTGATGTTACATATCTTTTGAAATTGTTTTAGAATTTTTCTATATAAAACATGAAATCTTTTTTCTGATAACTTCTGTAGCATGAAAACTTGTTTGGAAAAAAATTTATATATTGTATTTCAAACATTAAATTGAATTTTATTTTATGTTAAAGGATGTTCATTGGGAATAGAATATTGGGAAAAAATACTGTGTTTTACTAGTCACACATATAATATTCTTCTGTTTTTAGCCATTGTGCTGGTTTCAACAAGAGTTCGGTCACCTTGGGAGACATGGGATCATTATTTTAGAGAGTGACCAGAGATTCCATATGTAGTTAGTTGGTCATCAATTATGGATAGTTTAGTTTAGTTAATCAGTTTTACTTTTATTTTTTTCATATAAATGATATCGGTTACATTTTTATATAAATAATTATTGGGTTCTTTATTCTTCCCACTATTTTCTTTATTTTTTATATTTGGGAGAAATTGTTCCCTTGTATACACTGTTGATTCCCTTGTTGTTTTTCATTATCATGAGATGATCAAGAACACCAATTTGGACTTATCGCAAAGCAGCCCGAATGAATGGTTTAGGTTCGACTCGGGCTGGTTCGTGACATATGATCTTCCCATTGTTTACCAAAATCAGGAACAAAATATTGAATCACATATTCGAAAAAAAAAATCTTATCTTGTTTATCTATACACTTTGGGGGATATAACTCAATCATTTTCAATTAATCCACTATAAAATTCATAACACAAAACTATAATTTGGATACAAATCATATATTTTTATCCAATGCAATGGATGTTAAATCATTATTACATCTATAAAAACCGCATCATATAATTCAAAAAAATATCATCGACTAAAAAAGATTCTTATATAGTAATACATATATCAATTTATGTAGTTTAACCACGACTAACAAAAACATAACAATACATCATTTCTTATTGTGATAAGATAATCTTGGAATCCAATGAAATAATTTCCAACTTATATGTTGTAATATGAAATGTTTTCTCTAACCCTACTAATCATTGATCCTTATCTACCACTTTTTTTAAAAAAAAGAAACAGGATCAAAAATATATCCTTTAATTCATGAAGAACATAATTAGAACCTTATTACATGATATATCATGGTATCTTAATGATTTTATATTCAACTTGAATATAGTAATGATTGTAAAACATCACTCAATTTCTCTATAAAAAAACTCATACATAGAAAAAAGTACTAAATCAAGGGAACAAAAATAAGGAATTTGTGGTATCCCCACCATTTTGGGAATCTATACTCATCATGAATTCATTATCAGGAAAGTACCCCTCTCTTATTCTGTATATCAACAATGTTTTAATGTAAATACTAGAGTGCACAATGATATTTTTTCCTCTTTCATCTTGTGAATTAAAATAATTAGACCCATTATTTTCTATTTTTCAAACTGATTTCACTTCCTAAGTAAATTTTTACACACAAAAATCATCCACCGCCTCATTTCAATTCCTTATGAAATCATAATCCTAAATCAAAGTCCTTATTAATTCTACCAACTAGTGTTACCATATATTTATATAACATGGTTAGAACTTATACAGTAAAAATATTAGAGAATTACATTCCATATATTGGATATATTTCTGAATTATTCAAAAACTACATATACATATATTCCATAACCTCTATTGTTTATATCAGAGGACATCCAAATTCTATCTAGATTTTTTGTAATATAATTTATAAATATATATTTATATTGGTTGATTGAAAAAGTATGTTGAAATAATTCACTTATTTATGTCATCAAATGCATCTTGGAACTTCACAATACATGAAAAACCCTCATATAAATCTATGATGTCATATGAGAAGCTAAATTTAAGAAATATTGAATGAATAATTATTAATATATAATAAAATAAAAAATTCTTCATATTTTAAATATTGTTCTTTTTTATTTCCGAAGACGTAACTCCCTTATCCTTTTGGGTTTTAATTAAATTAATGTCTTTAGAAACAACATATCCAAGAAAAATTAAATATTTAATCTATAAATTTCATTTACATAATATATTATAAAATCTATTTTCATATGAAATATATAATAAAATCTCTAGATGCACCCCACGATCTAACTGTGAAGTCAAATATATAATAATTTCCCAAATAATGATAGTTAAAGTATACTTGTTTCTTTGATTTATAATTTATTTTTTTCATTAAAAATTCAAAAAGTAATGTCTAAAAACATATAATAACCATAACAATACAATAAAATTAAATTAAAAATACTCTCTTCCTTTAACCTGAAATAACAAATACTGATAGAATGCCCATTTTGGATAAGCCATAATCTCTCCTCATCTAGTCAAATCATTAATCAATTTGAGATAATGAATATTTATTTCACACCATTATGTAGTTCATCCTTTAATATTCAATACATTAACCTGAGATACTATTATATTTCACTGTGATTTAAATTAGTGATTATAAAGAAATACACTTTTTCAAATAATCCCCCGCTATTGAAGCTTATCCAACTACACATCCAACTCTAATAACATAAGTCAAACTACATGGTAATATGATAAAAATGGGATTTGTACTAGGAAATAGTTTAATAGAACAATACACCTTCTTAATTAGTAGTAATCCATAAAAATACTTGATATATATATATATGTCAAACTATTACTTTTAGATACATTTTATTCTCCATTAATTCCATTAATCCAAGTTCTATGACTTATATTAAATAATTTTATGATCTAATATAGATTCTCATTAGTATTTTCATAATGAAATAAATATATTAAAATACATAAAGTGTGGATAATCTCATCAAGTGGTACATAGAAAACTCATTGAATATACAAATGAGGTTGAGCCTTAAGAATTACTCAAAAATATACCGTTTAATCAAGATGTGAATTTTCATATCTAGAAAAAAATATCAATGAATATTTAAATGATTCTAACAGAACTCAAGAATGATATACCCTTAAAAACATTTTAAATTCTTTAAACTAGTGGAGTACCTATTCATAGAGAATAGGTTAACAAACACAACAAAATTTGGATTGATCAATTAATCATTCAATGATAAAAAATTCTAATTCACTTATATGAAATAATGTTAAAATAATAATATTGGATATTATAATGGTACCATTCACAATTTAAGGTGTTGAAATAAACTTTTTGTCCCAAAAAACCTATGTTCTTGGAAACCTTATCCATTAAAATATTTAGTATTAATATCTTGTTGCCTAAACTCTCTCCTATTTCGGCATTTATTTGAGTTAATGTGGAACAAATAATTATCATAAAAGGTTATCACCAACCTCTCTTTTTAAATTTAATTCCCTCTATAATTTAGGTAACCATAAAATATTAGTTATTAAAATTTATAGGTACTTTTTGTGTTATAAAAATCCTCTTAAATGTGTACATTGGAATTATGAAGATAAACTCTAAATAAGTCACCTAATTCTATATTAAAACACCCCAACCAAGGATCCCAAATCAAAATACCCATGTTAAGATTCTAAATAGCCTTATTCATTATTATCAACCAAAAAATTCTATAGAAAAATAATGACTGAACATACTGAATCATTTAGGAATGATCTTACCTCTAAAAACTAATAAGATTCATTGGAATATTGATTATACTTAATGATTTTTTTAATAAAATTGTTGTTAATTTATTTTTAAGGAATCAAATATTAAAATAAAATAAAAATTGGATATTTTGAAATGAAATTAGGATTTATAATCGACATTCAATAAAATCCTCTATCGTATCTTCATCATAGATCTATAACTCATAACTAATAATGACTTAAGTATTCCCATTTATAAATAATGTAAAATAATTTATATATTTCAACTAATGTACACATAGAGGAAATGTTTATAAAATTATCATAATTTACCTATGTACTCTGATATGGTCCATTTTTTGGGGAAATACTAATAAAGAAATAAATTTCCATATTAGATCTAAAAAAAGTTTCTATTTGAAAAACTTATTTATTCAAACAATTCCAAAAGAAACATTATGCAATCAAGAATAACCATTTATTTCAAAAAAAATCACGTCTTTTGATATCATAAAATCATAATCATTATTTCCAAATAATTGTAAATTGTTTTAAACATTCGTTTTTAAAATAAATTCAATTTTTCACATTTCCAAGAAACATTGAATTTTTTTGAAAACTATCGGATACTCCCTGTTTTCACTAATCTAATAGAAACTCCTCATTTACTCCAAATCTATTATAAAATAACATTTTATAACAAACCATTAGACACTCTCCATTTACCCAAAATAATACAACTAAGTAATGTCTTTGCATTATAAAAAAAATTAAATTGTAGTTATATATATAAATTGAATTACAATTCAACACCTAAATCGAGTCACTAATCACCTAGTCAAATATGTGAACCATGTTTTCACCCATTGACTAATCCTCATAATATTCTCGTTACCATGAAAAGATGTATGGTGTCACCTTATTGACCAAGTAATATAAACAATTTCTTAGAATAATGAATGATCCCAATTTCTTCACATTACCATGTGTGAGGTTTAAAAAAATATAAAAAAATACATATTTTAACCACACACACAACTAGGGATGAATTTTAAATTTAATAAATAAAATAAATTTCTATTCAATTTCACACCATTCCACAAATACTTTATTTAAAATCCATTATTTTAACATAATAAAATTATCATTTAATAATTTATCAACCAATATAAAATATTTTAGACATCCAAAATTTCAAAAATTAGATCAAACACATTACAAAAAACTAGTTTTAAATTTATAATATGGGTGGATATAAAATAGTCTTGAAATCCAGGGTAAAACCATAATATATTAAAATATATGTTTTTTTAAAAAATCAAGAATTTACAAAAAATAATAAATTATATTCTAATATTAATTATCAATACATAATTAAATGATCATATGGTAGTTAATCAAATAAATTATTTCATATCCATACATGTTGACGTATAATTATGAATATTCCTAAATCCATTATCTTATATCACACTAAATGGATAAATCATCAAATATTTTTCATTTTGAATGGTTGACTATAATATATTCCCATAGGTCCATAGATTAGAATTCCCCATGTCTAGATTCAGTAGTGTTAATGAGATACATTAATAAGAAGAAATTAAATCCATATTTTATATGATATTTAATATTAACCCACTAATATACATTCATGATAAAAAAAATAGGTATTTTTATTCCTCCAAAATAACAATAATATTCAAAGATAAATCGTAAAAAAATAATTTTTATATAAGATGGTTTAAATTATTTTCATGTGTTAAATATAAAATCTATATAAATGAACTTTTTCCTAATAATAAATGTGTCCAAATATTTTGAATTATGTCAAAGAAAAAATCTATAAAATTATGATTGGTCTCTTGCATAATGGTTGTTACCACCCATTTACTTGTTTCTACATGATGGAAATGTATATTTTCTATGATAAATCTACAAAGCATTGAAACAAGGCCTTGTATCCTTTTTATAAACTCTCATAACATGTCATATAAATTCATATTCACATGAAACCTTTTCTATAAAGAGAACGTTTAATTAAAAATCAAATAGTTCTATAAACATTCATACTTTAGATTATATAAAAAAATTTTCTCAGAAATAAATTTTAAAAACCAGCATAACACCCTTCAAACATCAATGATACATAATAGATACATCAAAAATGGGAAAAACATTATTCCGTAAATCTAATGTATATAGGTGAGGATATTATGGGCACCAGAATTGGATCATTGAGTCATTGTATGTAAACTAATATCCTCACCTCTTCATTTATATTCTTTAATAGTGACCAATCAAAATTATAAATGGTTCGGAAAGCTTTCACCCCTGATGAAATGAACTTTATAAGAAATAATTAATAGATTAGAAGATGGGTTAGGATAGTGTACCAATATACAATAGGGAAGGGACAGCTTGTTTGGAATCCTAGGAGGGGCTAACATCTGGCACAACATTTTAGAAACATCCAAGAAACCATTGGAATAATAACTAAAAAAAGTCCTCAAATATCCCACTAATACATCAGATTCCATTACTAGGAATCCACTAAAACTAATATATGGAAGCCAACACATTTTTAAGTATGGTGTTGAATGTATGAATAGTTGGGTGCCTCTATAAGATGGTTGTATGTTCACTTGTTCATGGTATGAAAACATAGTGATGAAACATACAATTATAATGTATTAGGTGGATCCCCATATGGGGAAGCCAACCTAGCCAAAAAGTTCTCACGTGGCACCAAAACGGATGGTGAAGGTCGAGGACTATATGGATAATATCTGGAAGTAGTTGATTTGGAAGAATAACTATTTCAATTAGGATTTCCAGTGGGACTTATTATGTAAATCTATATGGATTTTTTTCTCTTGTAACTGAATGTTTCTCCACTATTTATGAATGAAGAGTTTTTATTTCTTCTATGGATGTTGGATGAATGTTCTAACCACATTAATCACGTTTTCCCTTCTTCTCATTGATTTGTACATGCTTTTTTTTGTTTTTTGGTGTTTGTTTGATCTTTTGAGAGTTATAATTAGAAAGGAACAGAACCACTTAGTGGTAGGGACACATAATGGTGATTTGTGTTCCATTTCATAATAATTATTAAATAATACTCCATAGGGGTTATCGAAAAACATGTTCAAAAGATAGGAATATTTTTGTGTTTTGTATACATATATAAGGATGTTAGGTAAGAAGTCCATTACATTGTTATATATAAAATGTGTTATTAGAGTAGGGATCTCCTTGTGATGGATGTTCTTAGTTCTAGATAATTTTGGAATAGTTCCCTGGTGACTAGTTTATCAATGTATCAGAAGTAATTCACACTGAAAAAATAGTAAAACGTGATGTTTTATGGTTATAAATAATATTCCTTAATCTAATAGTTGCTAAGATATTTTCTATTAGTTATGTTTATTTTTTTTAAACAGAATACTATGAGATTCATCTGGTAAGGTGTTCTATTAGTTTGATATAATATTCATTGGAATATTTTAGTGATATCAAAAATTTCACTATATTTAAAAATTAATATTTGATTCTTTTTCCTTGAGATATGTTCCAATAATTTTTTGGAATTATATAATTTGGTGTAAGATTGTTGATTTCTTAGTAGAAGATGATAATGATTTTATGGTTAAGGATTCCAAACGTGGATGATTGTTTCCGGTTATGCTCCTAGAAAATTATCATGTTCAATTGGATTGAATGTCATTTTGAAAATGGGTTTAGTCTAGAGGCGATGAAATAAGCTCATTGATTGATTATAAGAATTTTAATATATTTGTTGATACAAGAGTCCTAAATGGTGTGTCAGAAGAATCCATCAGTTTTCATCTAAAATATTTTTTTTTCATCAATTTCTTCAAATCATTATATATATATGGATGAAAATGGATATTTTAGTAGAATTTAATATGATTGAATTATCAGTGACAAAAATAAAATATGTTATAAAATTCCAAAAGCAATAGATAAAGAAGGTAATTGAGATATTTTCAAGTATTTACTAAATCATATCTTGGAAAATGATGTGGTGTGAGAGAGTCCCCATGTTCCATGGAAGATTATTAGTGTAATTAAGAGTAAAGATAAATAGAATGGGAATCATACTAAGGGTGTATTCATGGTTATGTGAATATTGTGTCCAATTTAACATATCTATAAAATATTTAGGGGTGGCGTGCTTTCATGTTAGATATTAAATTTACAGAATAATGAATTTGAAGAATTATTTTCATAAGCATATTGATGTGAGGGATAAGGATGGATGAGAATTATTTATTGTGTAATGTTTTGTTGGAACATTGTGGAATATAGTTATATCGTATATGGTCTTGGATAATATTAAATTTTATGTTGCTCATTCTCATGGGAATCCATTATATTGAAATATACCATTAAAAAGGAATAACCATAATAAATATGGGATGAATGTTTCTTTTTACGATAATGGTGTGATGTGTATAGATGTTTGGAAGTGCGTACAAATGTTGTTTCTTTCACTGGATTTTTTTTGGAAGGATTTAACCAAAACTACAATAATACCTAACAGAGTAAAATCCAATATCTAGGGTGCCATTTTCATTGCAAATTTGAAATAAAGACATTTTATTCTTCTATTTTTATGGAAATTTTCTTCTAAATATCATTTGATCAATTGAAGGTTTGATCTTTGAAATATTAAATAGTAGGTATGATAATTTGGTGGAAAAGAACATGAAAATCCATGGTTTCACTGCAATAAGTTTTGATTTCTTTTATCCAAGCCTAAAAAAATTTCAAAAAGGTGTTATAGATAGAGGTAATTTTGGAGATGTAACTAATCATTCATTCACTAACATCCTTTTGGATGTTGTGAAATCCCAGTTCAATAGTCCTCATAAAAATATGGAAATCATATAGTGTGAGGACATAGACCTGGTGCATGGTATAATGTATTTTTGTAATGATAAAAAATATGGATAATGGAAAAAATGTTTCTATTTTTCTTTTGATAAAGTACATAGTGGATTTAGTTTGATTTCCAAATATGTATTTGAATAGATTATACTGGTTTCAAAAAATAAAAATAACAATTTTCAATGGGATATTGGATGATTATAAGGCCGGTTAGGTAGGGGAACCATGTAGGATCTTTAATATAAAAATAATCAATAGATTATATTCTATAAAAGACTTATGTGTGATAATGAGAATTTAATTTCAATGGGATAACATTATAATGAACCTATAAAAAATCTCAAGTAGGGTATTTTTGGTTTTGGTGTGAAAAATGTTTTCTAGATCAAGTGTGGATGCTTGAGAAAGATAATTTACAAAAGAATATCATTGTATCATTCATGGATTAATAGAAAAAGTGTCATTTCATGTTCAATATTTTGGCCATATAAAGGATTTATTATAAGAATTTAAACATATTGAGAATAACAGATGTTGTAAATTCAGATAGGACATTACAAAAGGAACTTGGAGTCACATAAAATGGGATAAGGTTGTTTTGGGGAACTCTCATTAACAAAAGGGTTTCCCTCATAAATATCTTAGATGCAGCTTAGTGGAAGCACAAAGGTGTCTGAGTACCAGACGGGGAAGCTTATAAATGGATTATAGGGGAAGTAGACATTTTCTAATGGAAAAAAATGGGGAAAACTATAATGAATATTTTAAGATATTGAATAAAATTTTCATATGATTCTCACTGAATGGTTGTGATGTTGTCTCACTGAGATGAAATCATTGAATTTGGAACAATATAAGAAGTATAGAGGGAGATATATAAAATGATCATCGGTGTGAAGATTAGAAGGGAAAATTCATATTGAACAAAACATTAGTAGTAGTGTGGTGATTTTATAAGAAATTATATGTTTCTAGATCAAACGAATGGGTTATTAAACATTTAAAATGGTGGTACTAGATTGATAACTAGTTAGGTCCCTATATAAAATGGATAGTTGTCTACTTGTGCCAGGAATGAATATTGGGTGGTGTTGATGGGAATCATAAATCATAATGTTAATATAGTTCAAGGAAATGTTACTTGAGTTTATAGAAGTTCCTAATATTGTAGTTCTAGTGATGATGGTTGAGGTTTTTAATGATATAGACTAGAAAAAGTGGATACAGAATAAGTCATGATTCATAAATATATAGTAGCAAGACATATTTTTTTAATCCCATACATTATTGTTTTCCTTGTTACCATATTTTTCATATAGATATATAAATGAAGTGTAACAATTCCTTCTCTTGATGTTGGATGCATGTCTAAAGCACTTTAATCTTATTCTTTATTAGGCCAATTATTTTTTACTTTCATTTTTTTCTGTTTGTTTGATGTTTGGATGGAGAACCTGATAAATTACTGAAACCATGTGGATGTGGATAATTAATATAAGTAATTGGGTTGTTCTTTTTCCCATTTCCAGAATCCAATATTATGGGGGAATCATTGGAATCATGCTCCGCCTTCTTTTTTTGGAGGTTTTTTGGGTAATTCCATAAGGATATTTCAAAAGAATGATTCCCCCACCAGGTTCCCAACTTCTACAATACTATATAAATTATAACTTCTAATTATATAAATAATAATTAAATTTAGTAAATATTTTTTTAAATATATCTAATATGAATTTAACATAATATATTATGATGTATTAACTATATTAATAACAGTTTTCTAATCCACTATTTTGAGGTGAACCGTCTACATGATTTTATATACAATGGACCTCACTACTATTAATTTTGTGAAAATTATCATTAGATCTTGTAATATTGTTTTTAGAAAAAATGGTTTGGGACAGGTCTATATCCCATTATTAAATTATAATATAATTATAGAAAACATCATTTATATTGAAATACTTTTCCAAAATAATTTCGAATTGAGGACTCTTTTTTAAAATCTCTATATTTTATTCATACATAGATAATATTTCTACATCATTTAAAATATTTAATTGATTAAATTTATAAAATAAAAACAAGAAAAAATGACACTAAATATCCACTTGAAAGTAAAAAATTCTTCTCAAACTCAATGAAACATTAAAAATATTCATATGGGGTCACTAATTGTGTTATAAATTGAATTTATATAACACCATGAAATTTTCGTATGTATTTTATTTTAAATAAATATATTATTTTTGAATGCGTGGGAAACCTAAAACACTAAAATGCTGTGAAAAAACATATCCTTAAATAGGAGTATTATACTTTTATAGACCTACCATAATATTATATTAATCAATTTTAAAATTTATTACATATTCCAGGAATATGACATTCTATTTATCATATTTGTAATTATTTAAAAAAATGTAACCCCTTCTCATATATAAAGGACCCCTCCTCAACCCATATCAACACAAACCATTAAATATAAATTCAACTAAATACCCCCAATAATTATCTCCATCATTGGGTTGGAACATTTTTTGGAATAATAAGTTATATAAAGGGATCTCAAACCCCTAATTTTCAAGAGATCCACTAAAAGGAGATATGTATCTTCGATATCTGTGTAATATTTTCCATTTCCATTATTTTATATATTATTATCAATAAATTCATGAATATAATATTTCACATGAATAATATTATTTATAATCATTTTTGTTATATATAATTTATATTATTACTAAAATATAACATTTTCTTAATCATTTTCCATTATATGGTGTTCTTCTTTGCTAAAATTTTAACTCATATACAAATGATGTTATAATGTTTACAAAATGAATGAATAAGAAAATGTAAATATAAGTAATATTGTAAAATAATTATGAAATTAGTATTTTATCATATATTGTTAATGGTAATATGTGTAATTATACTCATCAATAAAATCAATAACTTTTTTAATTGTAAATCATAATAAAAAGTGGGTTTTATGTATTCAACAAAAACCATTACGATGATATCAATAATGTGATAATGGGAACCATAGGATATATTAAAAACAATTGAAAATGTTAATTAAAATAATCATGGTGATTAACTAACGAACAAACAAAAAGGACTAAAACTGCCAAATAAAAGAATGCATGGAAGATAAAACATTTGACACCTGGATATTATATTTTACAATAAACAATTAATATATTGGTAATATTAAATAAAAAAATGAATATAATTAATAAAAATATCTATGAATATGGTTGATATGTATATGAATAATAATCCAAAATTTATAATACATCGAGATATATCACATCCTACCAAGTGCAACTCGCAAGTAAGGGTTTTTTCCCAATGTAAATTTTAATTCAATTTTTATCTCAATGATATATTTAGAGGTATATTTATAGAATTTATCTATAGAAATACACATTTTTTTATCAAGTTATATCTATATTTTACATTTATTTTTTCAGTCATATTTCTTTTTGTGTAAAATTCAACTAAAATGATTTTTGTAAGTGGAAATGACATTTCCTCATATTTATGGTCAATAATATTTTTCATCCTTATATATATTATTTATTTTGAGAAGTGAATATTATTTTATATGAATGGTTTTTCTAATTGGTTTATTTTCTGTTTCATTTTTACTTTCATTTCAAATGTTAAAAATAATTTTTTTTATTTTTTTCCTTTAGGGTTCAATCAAACTGACTATTTTACTTTCATTACAATTAATTTAAATTAATCTTCCATCATTATTCCTTCCAAATAAATTATTTTTTACAAGATTATATCTATTATTATTTATAAATTTGTATAACAATTTTTTCATGATTATATAAATATATTTATATTCTAGTTGTTTTGTGAATTTTCCTTTTTATAATAAAATTTATTAAAAGAACCAAATATTTCATCCTATTTTTGAATGTATTATTCTAATGTCAGTATAACATTGTTTTTATTATATGTAAGGTCACATTAATTTTTATTATGTATCAATGGGTATATTCTATAATGATACCATCCACATTCTTTCTCTATATGTCTTATGGCCATGTTATGTGGTATAATTCATAAAACATTTTTCTTTCCCAAGAGGTTGTTAAATTATGATGGATTTATGAATGGTCCATGTCCTTGTGGAAAAAATATATATAATTTTTTATTATATAATGATTTGGACAAATATATACATTTAATATATTGGGTAAAGATTTATATCTCATGAGATGATCCACAAAATGGTTGCGTAGTGAACCCACTCCATTACCGTTTTATGGGAATGGGGAGTTACCCCAATCCACAAAGGGACTATGTAGATTATGGGGTGATGATCATGGTAGTGAGCTGTGAAAAAATAATGGATTTTACATTCATATATTTATATTATAATCATTTTACATATTAGTATTCTTAAAATAATCATGGTTTATAATATATTTTTTATTGGGTACCATTCTCATATGTTATATATTACATATTATACACTAATCTCATTCCCATATTCTCACAATATGTTCAATTAAAATTTTTTGTTGATATCACCAATTTTCATCTTTACTTATCATTTGAGCTTACCAATTCTTATGTTTCAATTCCCAAGGTAATGTATAAGGGTATTATGTATGATATGTATATGAAGGTACCATATGTGAATAATATATGTTGGATATGTTAAAAATGTTGTGAAATATGTTTATTACGTATCTAGTCACAAAATACCAAAACCCTATAGGTTAAGAGGAATACATTATTGTGAGATGTAATGAATATTCTTAAAAGATGATTCAAAATGCATGCATGTTATACTCAGGTCATATTAATTTTCGCTTTAGTGTAAAATAAAATAAATTACTGTGTAAAATTGATGAATTCAATGACATAATTTTTTTTCCTTTATATATAATACACCTTCAAAATTATTCCAACTCAAAAGAAGATAAATTTTCCAAAAAAACTATAAAATAACCACATTAACTCATGAAAAACCGTAAAACTGAACATATAATATAGACACAACATTATAACGTTTAAATACATATTTCAAAGAATGTAATAACCCCAATGTTAAGGACTTTACATAATATATATTTCATCTAATTATCTATAAAAACAACCTCTACCTTAATAAATATCCACAAAAAATATTAAAGTATCCAAAACAAATTAGGGTGATAAATCCCCATATGTGACTCTTTGTTCAATTTCTATCTACTTGGACTCATGATAAATATATTTAAATGAATTCAATCTATACTTAATCATATCTATCATGTGAGATACACTATGAAATCCAGAAAACCAAAATAGAACCACTAATAGATATATCACTCCCAACCCCAATCAATGTTATCAAAATGACTAAAAAAAGAAAAAAGTCTGTATTATTTGTTGAAATTATATTTAACCATATATTATAGAATAAAATATGAGCTAAATTGAATTTTAATAGAGATTTACATATCCTCACAATAATTTCCCTAAGAAACTATGTCATGCAATAAATCAACAAAAAAATAGTGAATCACATGCACAATTAATTATAATACATACATAACAAGGTACTAAAAATAATCCTTCCTTATGGGTATTCTATTTATTTTTTGAATTTAAATAAAATAGAAAAAATGGGTCAATATTGTATTAGTTAATTTATAATTAATGAACCACACAACATTCACATCATATCCTATAGATTCATCCTCAACTAGAAGTCCTTTGATATGATGTATTAGGTAATTATTTTTTTAATAAAAAAGAATCAAACTTGATAGAAAAGTGGGTAAATCATAATGGAATTCGAACATTTATTTATTGAAAATCTAAAAAATAACACATTTTGAAATGGTGATTGTCAATAAGATGATCATAAATAGTTATTTCAAATATTTAATCACTGTCATGTTAGTATATCATAGAATACATCTCATTATATTTATTATCACTCTAACATTTAGTTTACTATTTTTATTGATAAGTCAAATAATCTATTCATAATTTTCTAAATAATTTTTTGTGCTATAACTCTCGGAACAACATCATATAACCTAAATGATCATTAACAGTTTGAATTTTGTGTATATACACACATATATATATATATATTTCTTCTCTATTAAATTATATGGGTGGAAACTAAATGGATTTATTTTAATTTTTTTTAAGTAATCAAAGTATTTATATATATTTATATTTATTAACTATTTTATATTCATTGATTAAATAATTCATTATTTTATCAATATAAATTCATGTCTAAAGTTATAGAAAAATAAAAACACATAGAATGTATAATTAAATTATTATTATTATATAAATTCATAATAAATCATTAAAAATTATGGGGAAATAAATATTATATAATTAAAACATATATTTTGCAAAAATAATCACATTTATATAACAAAATTATTATTTGAAAATATAATGGGTTATGAAATCCCTTATATTATATAAACATGAAAACAACAGTAATATGAATGAGAAGGATTTTAAATAATATAAAATAATTGTACAATAATTATATCCAATCTTGGGGTAAATGTATGTGAATAATGTGTTCCATATTTAATTTTTATATACAATGTATTTAAAGAATACATAATAATTAAAATTATCATTGTTAGGATTGAAAATAAAAATTCCTAATAGTAATGAAACCATTTAAGGAATCAATTTAAATAAATATATTATGGAACAAATAAGTACTATTGAATATCAAAATACCATTAATAAATATTTTATTTAATAAATATAATGTATTTATTTATCAAAACAAATAATGTAATTATTTTGGTACAATGTTTTATCCTTATGTATAAGACCGTGATATTTTAAATTCAACATAAATTTTAGTATTTTATAATTTAGGAATTTATTTTAATATAAATTAAAGAAATTTTGAAATTAATAGGAAATTATTTTTTCAGAGTAAATGTAATTTTATTTTCTAGAATATATGAATTTTTATGGGAACAAAAAACAAATTGTGCAATTTATTATAAAAAATTTTCTAAAAATAAAAATATGATTTATTATATAAATAATAAATAATAAATTTTTTAATTTTATTTATAAAATTAATATACAACTTTTTAATAATTAAAAGATTATTTTATAAAGGGTCATGTAATATTTCACATAGAAATAATAAATTTTATATAATATTATGGAATTTTAGAAAAAAACATATATTAATATAAATAGAAAATTAATTTTATGATATAAACCCAAATTTTAATTTTCATATATAAAAATAATGTTAGGGTGGAAATATAGTGTTTTTCAAAAACAATTATTAAATAAGTGGGTAAATATTGACAAATAATGATTTATAGATGACATCATCATGTAAATATATTTATCTATATATAATAAAAGATGATGTTTGGCCAACCCAATTTTTAATTCACTAATATTTCATATATAATACCGCAGTTACAAAACATCGTTGTTAATAAACATTATTTCATGATTTTGACATAAAATACTCCTCCCCTTTGGGAATAAATGCCCTCTAGAACCCCATTTCAATATCACATCCAATAATTCATCCCATTTCCCATTATATATATATATATATTATTCCAATAAATAATTTTATTTTCCTTTGAGATATTATATTCTTACCCCACTATAATCCTTTGAGAAATTCAACACTTGGGAAAGGAGTATTCTTCGAGGATATGGTGAAAACACTCATAATTCATTCCTCATTTTCATCTTCTCTATTATTCTACCCAACATATATATCTAATAATTCATTAAAAAAATATATTATATAAGTTATTATATTTCTAAAGTATTGATTTTATGTTCTATACATTTCTCTAACAGTGTGTCATTGTAATTCTGTCATTAATTCATTGTTTCACCAACCATGAGGATATATTCAATTATTTAATATGCACCAACATCATGGATGGTAATTTTATTTTAAATAGTATACAAAGATAATATTTTAAATTATGTTTATTCTCATTTTATTCAGTATCTAAATTACATTATATATTTTCCAATTATATTTATGGATGATTAAATAACATTAAAATGAACCTGATATACTATGTGTAATAAAAACAAAACATTAATAGAATAATAGTAACTAATTAATAATAGAATTAAATAATTAATAATAAGATAAATGAATATAATTATATTTATATAAAAACATTTTAGTAAGAATAATTCTGTTATAATGGAAGGTTTATATTTGATGAAGACACATGGGACCCATGTAAATGGTATATCTCTCAAATATTCCCTTAGTTCGTATTTTCAATCTTTTCCTAATACACTTTAAAAATATTTCCATGTATTATAATCTATAATTATCATAATAAATATATTATTAACCATTTATAGGTATTTATTTTCTGATCTTATAATCTATAAAAATTATACCTAATACAAACTATTAAAACAACTTATGGGATTTTCATACTAACTACATCTCTTGTGGGTTTTAATTATTTTCCTTTAAGATTTTATAATTTATTTCATATTTTATAAACTATTTATGTCAATATAATTGATGGTTCTATTTTTGAATATTATTCAAATTTATTTCAAATTTATGTTGATTGTGAAATTATAATGAAACATCCATTCATTAAATAATTAAAACTGACTTATTTTGATTATTTTCTTTTAGTGGAGTTGTGTGAAATTTTAATTCCATCATATTTTCATTCTCTAGTAACATTTAATGTGGATTATTATTTGTTTCTATAAATTAAATCATTACAGATGATTATTATATATCATAAAAACCATTTTAGGTAATTTTTCTAAACACACCCCTCAAATTCCTCTCACATCATCATTTTGATAAGATTCCTAGGTTATAATAAAATCATTATTTTTTAGGAAATGGAATAATAATAAGCCAATATCTGTACGTTAATTTTTTTACTTTCAGATGTATCAATACATTAATTTATTATCTATTGTGTTATATAATTTATTATATTTCTTGGAATCCCATTTTTCTATAAAGATTTTTTCATGTTATTCTTACAAATTGATTTATGATAATCATAGTCATTATATTCCTATTGTGAAAAAATAATTTGAATATATTATGATATGTATAATAAAGCTGGAATTGTAGAATCCTATAACATTTTGGTAATAGTTTTACTTCATGGCCTCTTATGCATCGGGATTGGGTAAAGATAGTTTTCCAACCACATTTTGTAGTATTTCAAGTATTTCATGAACTACACTTATGATGTTTTGTTTTTATATATTTCCCACATTAATTGTTTAATTAACATAATTTCCATGCACTAATGATACTTATATAAAGATTATTTTGTGACTGCATCCTCATAGATCACTAATTAACTTTTTTTGATTCTGGAATCCAATTATTTCTGATTAGTAATCCCCTTATTTCAACTTTAATACAAACCCTATTTGATTTATACCCCTAGAAGATCTTATATTCTTATAATGTTTTAGTCAAATTACAAGATCACAACAAAGAAAGAGTTTTTAAGGATTTTTTGAATAGGTTGATGGTATATTATCCTATTTCTCAATGATGTTAAACTTATAATTATGGGAATTTTTTTAATAATATGTTATGACATCCTACATCCAATATTACTCCTCCTATGTCAGTAATGAAGAGTGTGAGATAATAGCCCCTGATTTTGATATCTTGTTGGCCCCGTGGTAGAAGCTAGCATTGAGGGTATATAAATATCACAATATGGGAAGCATTACCCATTATAAAAAAACAAGAACAAGAGATAGAATAAATTTATCTAATAAAACTATAGTAAATAACATAATTAAACCCAAAATAATCCTCAATGCCTGTATAAGGAATTTATATAAATATGAAAGTCTCCTGAAAAAAGTATCAAAATGAAAATCTAAGGTAGTGAAATAGGAACATATCTAATGGTCCAAGAATTTAATGTTTAGAATATCTGTGAAGTCCTCGAAAAATCATAAATACAGTTTCACATACATAGGGTGAGAATACATGAATAATGTGCATGAAAATCCATGTATCTCGTAAATATGTGAAAAGTGAATACGAATGCACCTATGAGAAAATAGTAGAACCAAAATCACCAAATCGGGTCAGCTAAAAAAGCACCAACCACACCAAAGATTTATCACTAAATAATAAATCCATTAATTTTAATATAATATGAATCATATCAATGATAAGGTACCCTGCACCCCTTATCCATGGATATTCCACTCTCACACCCCAATATTGTAAGAACCCAAATTTTCACTCAGGTATGGATCATTTATATTTTTGTCTAAATATTTAATTTGGAACTAATATGGATGCCTAATGAGTAAGTAAAGGTCTCATAGGTGTCTGAGGAATCTTTAGAGCTTGGAACCCATCTTTATGGGGAAACTGGCCATGTCACATGGTTACCACATGGTTTTCTTAACTGTTCATATTGAAATTTTTAGACAAAACCATATTGAATTGTTTGTGTCTGAATGTGCATTATAATCCTGAATGTTACCCTTCTTCATAGGTAACTGTGCTCGATTTGCAAACATTTTTTTCAAACCATGTGGAGAAACCGTGTACATGCTATTTTTCTAGGTGAATTGTCCTTTTTACCCTTAGTCTTCTTATGAGATCAATCATTCTTCCCTAATCCGAGAACTAGTAAGATTAACCTCTTTTCCTTTCATTTTGGATCATTTTGAACAGATTTGGTATGAATCAAGAGATCTCCATCCTCTAGGATCTGATTGATCTTTTTTTCATCACGTTTAATGTGTTGTGGTAAGTACATGGGTCCGTTTGAACATTTATCCTTCTCTCATACTCTCTACCTATTTATTGAGGTGTCACCATCTTTACTCATTTCTTATATATACTCATATCCAAGAAAAATCAATGGCCAATATCAGAGGATAAGGATTGTACAAACCTACGGCCGATGGTCTATAACCCATCCATCGTGTTTAATGATTTTTGGAATTTTCATGTGTTGCCCCCCAATTTTATCGGGTTTCGTTTATAGAATTTATATTCCATGATTATAATAATTAGAATTATATGGATATAAAATTTCCATATTTTTGATTAATTTTTGGGGGATTTGACCACAAATACATCCGTACCATGTAGGATTCTTTTCCATAATTGGGTTTTTAGAATTTGACATGTTTGAGCCACAATTCGGGTTTGACTTGGCATGAACCTTCTATGATTATGCATTTCTATATTAAATTTCTTGATTTATATTTTGAATTTCATAATGGAAAGTACAATGTAAACACATCACTTTAGCCACACGATTTAAGTGCATCCATTGATAATAAAATATGAAATTGAAATTGGAAGGTGTACTAAGTATAAGACCCACCCGATGAAATGTGAATGATTAATAGGTTTCATTTATGTGTCACCCATTACAACATTAATGAAAGGTAGCAGAATGACCCTTAACTGTTGAATATATTTCAAATGGAATTAATAAGGGTTGCATGCTACGTGGTCTTGTCACACTAATAAAAGGAACAACTTAGACCAAATGGACTTATTGATTAATGATGAATTGATTAAAAGGTTGAATGATACTTGAACTTATCACATTAATGAAAGGAAAGGCCCGAACCAAATGAAATATTTCAGGACATAATAATCAAATAGGAGTGTCCTGACTTGATCTCGCCTTGGATTCTAATCGAAGAATTCTTTAAGTACTCGGTAACCCCATTCAGATTCAGTGATACAACTTTCTTGGGTTGAGACCCACATAGACCTGGATTATTATCTATTTTTTGGATGCATGGTATGAAACCATAAGGTCCCTTCAATATTATCACATGATTCCTTTGATACCCCCCTTGGATATAGAATTGAAATGTAGTTGACATGGTTAATGCCCATCAGGCCCAGTCATTTCGTAACCCCATTTTTCCTTGGATGATCCCCTCAAATTCGGTAGGCACCTTATTGTGGTATGACATGGAATATGATCCTTGGATTACACTCTTACCACATTCTAGGAAATAGTTATTACTAAATTGGATACCCTTGAGGTCTACGTTTCCTAGATTATTACCTTGGAACTTCATTATTAAATTTCATTATAGGGTTTCTTGTCATAAGATGGAACCTTCACTATTATAACATGAGACTTAGTTTTAAACTAGTAATATGAAATTAATAGACTGGTTATGGTCACACACTAATAGAGGGATAATGTAGGTTCTTGGGTATTTAGTTACATTATAATTATTAATTTATATACGCAAGCTTACACACATTTACATTTCCATTAAATAGACCAGATGTTATAAAAACTATTGGTGGTGTCCCATTGTGGTATATCTCACACCCTATCCAGGTTCTGCTGGAACCCGAAGCAGATTATATGGTTGCAGATGTGGAAAAAGAGACGCATACAGCTTCAAACAAATGATTTCATGCTCTTTAGTATGATTCTTTATAGCGGATGACTGAGTCAGATCTTAGGATTATTGGGAAAATCTTTGATTTACTTTATATTTTTGTGAGATTTGTTGTGCATGTTGTCATGTATCCATGTATTCTATTTTTCTAGTGACATTACATATTGTCAGTTGTTGAATTCTATTCCAGTTATTTCAGTTATTGTTAATATTGACCCTGTTTTCCAATGTTAATTCTATTTACTTATATTGCTTCTGCTATTATCTCTATTTATATTTATCTATAGATCTACACTTCAGTAATGAGGGAATTGTGTCCCAACATACACACCTTATACCATCACTGCTAGTTAGAATTCTTTGGCATTTGGGTTGATGCACTTGTGGCCATGTGGCCCACCAGGCTCTGGGAACCTATTAATTAGCATTCAGATCTAGGTCATCACAATGTGATATCAGAGGAGTTTCCTTTATTTCCTTAGTATAAGGAGAAACAGATTGGAGGTTAGGAACACTAAGGACATGGTCATAAGTCAAGTTTAGGCTTCGCGAATCCATGTTTGGAGTAAAATCCATGTTTCTTAAATTATAATTATTGTTCTACCTTTTCTTATTATTGTTGATATTATTTCACTGTTGGGTGATGCACATGATGTGTGGTGTTATTGATTGTTACACAATTTGGAAAATTTTATTTACACTTGGCCCGATGATATGAGGGAAAAAAAGAAATGTTACATGAATTATATTAGGAATCTATAATTTTCATTTCATACGTATTTCCATGCCATATAGGTGCATTTTACTATTTTCATTACTTGATATGTCTTTGATTGTTGAGTGATGTAGTGATAGTTTGCCTATGATTGTATTATTCATGGTTGAGATTTAGTAATTTCTTGTCTTAATTCATGAGGTTTATGGGACCTCATGGGTTGGGATGATTAATTTACCGAGTTGAGACATTATGCTATAAATGTATGGGTGTCGTTTCTAGTGATACGGTGTATGGTAACTGATTCACCGGAAATGGATAGCCATTATAAACTAAATTGTGACATATAAAATGAATTGGTTTCACATCCCTTCCTTGTATTGTCATGGCAATGAAAGGTAAATTAGTGAAAGAGAAAATTAAATTTAAATTGAAATTAAATTTATACTTGATCACTTACCAGTACCAGGCCATAAAAGAGGGTAGATTTTGTAGAATACATTGGGTATTGTGTTTTCTTACATTCATACTCCTCTAGAGATTATATCTTTCTATATAATCTTGGTTTGATTAGTGTACTTGACAATTGTAGACCAATTCCACCACGACGTCCTCATATCGTATTCCAGGAGGGTGGATATGACCATGCTTCAAACATGGTGGGCCATGAGCGGCTAGTCATACCTCCAAGAGTGACACATGAGGCACCATCATCTGTACCTGATTTGGGCACTGACTCACAAGATCATGATAGTTTCTTATGTTTGATGCAGTCCACACATGGTGCTCCATGGATTGATTCTATGATGGTTGAATTGAATCACGAGTTCCAGCTGTAGCATCATCCTAGCATACCAGGGGGTGGTGGTCCATAGGCTGGTGAGTCTTGGATAGAATCAACCCTATCTATCTTTGATCATCGAGAGACACCTCCAGAGTAGAGAGTTAATATTTCTACATACATACTTCAGGACTCACCCAAATATTTTTGGGATCTGATTTCAAATACCAGTCATCATCAAGAAATGTTAGGGGTTGATTTCTATACTACCTACTATGATCATTTCATTCCTCAAATGATGAGAGCTAATAAATCCTTGGAGTTTATGATTCTTGAGTATAGTTCTATGTCACTTATTGAGAATTCAGTGTGTTTCATGGAGTTTAAGCACTTTCCCCTGCTTCTTGCTGAATATAATAATTTTTGTGCTGGATGATTTGATAATGGGATTGAGTACAACATCTGTATGGAGGTCAATGCCTTTCACCTTCATTATTTTACTAAAATAGTCAATCAGAATCTTATCACTGGGAATAACATAAGGTATGGAAATAATACCAGGTATAGAGGATCAATGATGTGACATGACTATAATTATTCTGGTTATAGGAAAAGTTCTTTATAGGTTTCTCATCGGGGAAGTGAAAACAAGAGTGCTTTTTTTAATAGCTCTAAAGTGAGTCATCAGTTTTGATGATGTGGGAATTCAAAGACTTAGTGTAATAGAGACCCACTAGAGTACTGGTTTTGCGACTGTGTAGGGAATATTCCGGTTTTCGGTATGACATTTCCACCAACTTCTTCTAGAAAAGGATCTACAAAAGATCCACAATTAGTAGAAGGTTATTCCATGCCACGTCAGGTGGGGAGTTAGAATAACATGTTCGTGGCTGTCGATGCCAAACTATTGATCACCAACAACACCAACAGAGTAGTTTTGATTGTGGTAGTCCATATTTTGCACAAGGCCATGGATCAGGCCAATTGGATGCACCACATTCTATAACCAAGGATCATGCTGTATGACCATCTTCCACACGAGTTACTATTCTTCTGGAATCTACTATAGTATCTATTTTATTTGATATAAGATCTTTGAACTCTTTTATCTATGTATCTATCATGGAGAGTCTTTAAATGGAGATAAAATATTACTATCATGTAATGACACTAGATATACTGGTAGGTGTATGAAATGAATGTATATTCCAATGTAAGGTTCATCCCTTTAAGGTAGACACTTACCCTTTCTTATGAAACATCTTTATTCTAGAGATGATGAGCTTTGATTTCATTATCGTAATAGACTGGTTGGTTCACTATCACACTTTTGTAGATTTCTATTAGTGCAAGGTATATTTTACATCACCATAAAGTGGTAGTTTATCTACATAATGGTGAATGGGATGTCCAAGCTAGTATAGTTGGATCATAGCATCATGGGATAGGTTGAGTGACCACCCAAATTTCAAATCTCTTCTTGGAGGATCAGAGTTAACATAAGGAGGATTTCCCTCCAATAGTGGATCATTTCAGGGATGTCCTTCCTGATGAATTTTCTATCTTATCTCTTGAGAGATAGGTATATTTTACTATCGCTCTTGTCTAGGGGAATATCCAGTGTCCATTACTCTATGTAAGATAAAACCAACAGAGCTCCAAGAGATCAAGTGGTAGTTAATGGATTTATTGGAAAAAGACTTTATACGTCCCAACACATCCTCTTGGGGTTCTCCTGTGAGTTTTTCTAAGAAGCAAGATCAAAACATAGGTTGATGTATGAATTACAGAAGGTTAAAACATCTTACGTTCATGAACCGATATCCACTACCATGAATAGATAATCCCATTGACTAGATCTAAAGAGAAAAGGTCTTATCCAATATTGTCTTGAGATTGGGTTATCATCATTTGTGAGTAAGGCCATCAGACATAACATGTATATTTTTTTGTAGCAGGTATGATCTATAATAGTGCCTATTTATGTCATTCATTCATTATGAATGTGCCTTCCATTTTTATGTCTTTGATTAAAATTATTTCCCACCCCTATTTGGACTATTTCTTTTCATATTCATTGGGGATGACATATCAGTGTATTCTAACAGCCGTAGGGACCATTCCAAATATGTTGAGATCTTTCTAAGTACATTGAGAGAGAATAATATTTATGCCAATATTAAACTTTTCCACTTCAGGATAAAAAATTTCATTTATTATGTCATATTATCATAGAATTAGGGGTATCTATTGACCTAGAAAATGTTAGTGTTGTAGTTTCATGGGAGAATCCCTAGAAAGTGTTTTATACACGTAGTTTCTTGGGGATGGATATATATTATGGGAATTTTATACAATACTTATCATTTATTTCGTCGCCTCTTACTGGACTTACAAATAAGGGTCTAAAGTTCATATTGTCATAATAATTTGATAAAGACTTTTAGAAGTTGAAAAAGAAGTCTTGTATCATCACTTATTCTGAATCTTCCAGAGCTAGATATAGGTCACATCATCTACTATGATGCATTAGGAATTAGCCTAGGAGTAGTGTTGATGCATGATGACAAAGTCATTGTGTATGGATCTTTTCTATTGAGGCCACATGAGAGATATTTCTTAACACATGACCTTGATATAGCTGCAGTTGTCGATGCCTTATGTTGCTGGAGCCATTATCTATTGGGTGAGCTCTTTGTGGTGTACATGGACCACAAGAACCTAAAATAAATCATTTTTAGGGTGAATTGAACCTCAAATAATGTAGTTTGGTCAAATAGCTTCAATACATTGATTTTGAGTTTACATATATTCCTAGGAAGAGAATGCAGTTACAGATGTTCTTAGTCAAAAAATTAAAACATAGGCCATATAGGAAGCTAGTGATGAGGGGATGTTAATGACCCTCTTTTCTGAGATGCATCTGAATTTTCATGACAGTCACGAGTAGTGTTATCTCTCATCCTTGGCAGTTACCACCTTCCTCCCTGAGAAGATTAATAGTAGATAATTTTCAGATGCAGAATTCTTGGTTCTCTTTGAGAGTATATCCGGAGATAAGCTACCTCTAGATTGGTATGCGGTTCGAGAAGAAATCCTACGTATTCATGGATGTTTCTATGTTCCGTCAGATATGATAGATGAGTTTATGAATGATTGCGTGAATACTAGTGTGTATTTCATCCATGAATCTAAAAGATGTATTGATAAATGGAATGTCGGTATTGGTGGTCTGGGATGAAACGCTAGATAGCAAGATTTGTCACTAGGTGTTCTACCTGTTAGCTCATGAAGGTGGAGGACAAGAGACATACGGGCTTGCTACAGCTTCTTCCACTCCCGGAATGGAAATGGAATGTTGATTCCATGGATTTTAAAGTTGGAGTACCTAGGTCTCTAAAGGGTAGTGATGATATATGGGTTTTCATTGACAGACTAATAAAATTATGCCACTTCAGTCCTATTCAGATGACTTTCTCAATTAATGATCTAGGAAGACTATATGTCTGTGAGATCATATAACTACATAGGGTCCCTCATACTATCATTTTAGATAGGAACGCTAGTTTGATGTAATATTTTTGGAAGGGATTGTAGAAGGATATTGGAACACGTGCACTTATAATAACATCTTTTAACCCTAAAACTGATGAGCAATCATAACAGACACTGCATGTTCTACAAGATATGTTTTGAGCATGTGTCCTTGCTTTTGGGGGTTCATGGTAGAAGCATATCACACTCTTTGAGTTCACAAATAATAACATCTTCCATGTAAAAATTCATATGGATATTTTTTAGGAAAAATATATTTGGACGTTAAGTTCAACCATGTGTTGTCCTGAGGTAAGTGAGGCATCCCTACTAGGTCCCCATCTCATTCAGGAGACTTCAGAGAAAGTTCAAATGATCAGAAAGATTATGTCTACTGCTCAGTCTAGAAATAAATGTTATGATAGTATCCATTGAAAACCAATATATTTTGAGGTTAGGTATTGTATTTTCCTTTAGTTATAACCTAGTCTAGAGAAAAGATTGGTATAGAAGCAAGGATAGTCGTCACCTCATTACGTAGGTCACTTGGAGATCCTATAAAGAGTCAGGTTGGTAGCTCGTCAGTTTCTATTACCTTTGAGGTATATTTACATGCAAGATTTCTTCCATATTTCATTGATTTTATTTTATCATGAAGACCCATATCATAACTTTTATCCTGATGAAGTTCTGTTAGATACTGATGCAACCTTTAAAGAGTACCTGGTATGCATTATCGACCAGAGCACGAAGGTTCTTTGAGGCTAGTACATCCCTATAGTATGATTTATATGAAAGCATGCCCACGTGCAAGATGAGACTTGGGAGATGGAGCTTGAAATATGTGCTCAGTGTCCAAAATTTTTCTTAGACAGTGTTTCACTACCCTTGGAAGGTGAACTCATGGATGAGTTCTTTTAAGGGGGGAAGACTGTAAGAACCTGGTCTTTTACTCATTTATAGATCATTAAAATTTCAGTCTAAATGATTACATAGGGCCTAATATGGATTCCTAATGAGTTATTAAAAATCTAATGGGTGTATGTGGCATGATCAGAGATCAAAACCCATATTTTTTCAGAAACATTCATTGTTGCATGGTTAGCGCATAGTTGGCGCACAGTTTGCGTAACCGTGGGGATGGAAATTTTTAGATAAAACCATATAGCATGGTTGGGGCACAATCGTGCATCCTATCCATGGAAGTGACCCTTCTGTCTAGGAAACCATGCATTATTTTTTCATGTATTTTAAATAGTGAAGGCGAACCTTGCACATGTTTTTTTAGGATAAATTGTAATTTTTAATGATATAATTAGATCCCTTATTCTTCCCTAATCTGTGAACCAAGGGGTTAACCCCTTTTACTCTAACATTAGATATTTTTAAATAACTCTTGTAGGAATACATAGATATCCTTTGTCTAGGATCCAATTGAGCTTTTGTTCATCACATTGGATGTGCAACAATAATTACTCAAGTCTATTTAAACCTTTCTCCTTCTCTTTTTCTCTTGACTATGTTATTGATATGTGAGCATTTTTTCACTTTTCTTAGATCTACTCAGATCTGAGCCAAATAAAGGGCCAATATTAGAGGATAAGAATTATACAAACCTAAGGCGGGTGGTCTAGAACTTATCTATCATGTTCATTGAATTTTGAATAGTCATGTGGGTCCCACCAATTTCATCGATTTCCTTTTAAAGAATTTATATTCCATGCTTAATATCATCTGAACCATATTGATATGATCTTTTCATACATGTGATTAATTGTTGGTGGTTATGTCCACAAATCCATCCATCCCATGTAGGATGTTATCCCCTAATTGGATTTTAGTATTAGACATGTTTGAGCCACTTTTCATGTGTGAATTGGATTGAAACTTATATATGTATTATTTTCCATATCAAATGGCCTAATTTATATTGTGAATTTCATAATAGAAAGTACCATATATTCTCACCACTTGACATGCCTAAGGTAAATGATCAATGGATAATAAATGTGAAATGGAAATTCACAAGTGTACTAAGTATATGACTTGACTGGATTAAATGCTAATGATTAATAGGTTTCATGTCTATAACACCCCTTACAAAATTAATGGAAGGTATCAAAATGAACATTAATTATTGAATTTTCTTCAGATGGAATTAATAATGGTTGCATACGACTTGGCCTTGTCACACTAAGGAAAGGAAACGCCTGGTCTAAATGTACATATTGATTAATGTGACTTGATTATGAGGATTCATGCTACATGACCGTATCACACTAATGAAAGGAAAGGATTGAACCAAATGAAATATTAGAAGACTTCATAGTTAAACAGTAGTGTCCTAACACATGCTCACCATGGATTCTTATTGGGTAATTCCTAGACCACTCAAGAACCCCATTCTTATTCAATGATTCAACTTGATTACGTCAAGACTGACCTAGTTCCCGATCCTTGTCTATTATTTTGATGCCATGTATGGCACTATAGGATCCATTCAATATAACAAATGATGTATTGAATACACTCCTTTGATCCAACCTTGATAATTAGGTTCCATGGTTAAATCCCATCGGGTCCAGACATTGCTTAGCCGTGTTTTTATTTAGACGATCACCTTAGATTCAGTGGGAACCTTATTAGGGAATGCCTTGGAATATTCTCGATGGATTATACTCTTACCCCATTCTAGGCTATAGTTATTTCCAATTTGGTGACCTTTGAGGTCTATTTTGCTTTGGTTATTAACATTGAACTTCATTATTAAATGTCATTACATTTTTCCTTGTCATAACATGGAACCTTCAATATTTTAACATGTGACTTATTTATAAAATAGTAATACTCATTTAATAGAGTATTTATGTTTAGACTCTAGTCGATGGCTAAAGATGGTACTTGGTTATTTAGTTACATTGTACTACTTTAAATTATATATGAATGCTTTCACACTATTACATTTCCATTACACAGGGCTTATTTTATAGACACCATTAGTGGTGGCCGACTGAGATTTATCTCACACCCTCTCCTGGTGCAGTTGGTACCCAGAGTAGATTATATAGTTGTAGGTGTTGACAATAGGAAACATATAGCTTCAAACACACGATTCACTACCACAAAAACATTTTTCCTTAGCACCCCACATTTATCAGCGCTAACGAAAAAGCGCTAATAAAGGGGGGTCCCTTTATCAGCGCTCAAAAAAGCGCTGATAAAGTGTGCCTTTATCAGTGCAGATAAACTTACCCCTTTATCAGTGCTTTTTTTAGGGCTGATAAATCCCCCCCCCATTATTAGTGCTTTTTTAGCACTGATAAAGGGACCCATTTTATCAGCACTTGTTTAGTAGTGCTGATAAATGTGGGGCCTTTATCAGTGCTTTTCTTAAAAGCGCTGATAAAGGGTCAAATTCAAAAAAAGAAATTTAAAAAATATATTAATATATTAATATATAAATATAGTTATATTGATATAAATATAATATATAATTTTTAAATATATTTTAGATAAGTTAAATATACATTTAAACTTAATATGCTTAATATTTAAGATATTTTGTGAAAATGGATTCTTAAAAAATTTAAAAATTATTTTTAATTAATAAGTTTCTAATTATTATGGAGTAATAGTCATTTAATAACAATTTTAAGACTAAAAAAATTAAAAAAATTAAAAAAAGATCCAAAATATGTTGAAAACGCAACTCAAACTTCAAACGGCCATAACTTTTGATCCGGGTGTCCGTTTGTGCTCTACCACATATCAAATCGAATCCTGCGACGATCTCTTTTCTGCTATGAGTGTGGAAGTACCAGTCAAGGGATTTGTAAGGCTAAAAGAGGCCCAGAAGGCCTCCAAAACCGAGTTTTGAGTCAAGGTACCCGATTTTTTAACATTTTGTTGATTTTCATCCTCGTTTAAGGGGGTATTATTGGCTTTTTTTGTGGGGACTGATTTTATTCCAAGGTATTACATTCATATTGATATTATGTATTTGAAATTTTATCTTTTTTTATAATGAACTGCTATTTATAATCAAATATATAACTATATATACATATTTTTTATATATTCACACCTAAAAATTAAATTTTTAAAATAAATAATTAAACATATTTACATATAAAATATATTAGCTTTATATAAATAATAACTAATATCCATTTTATTTAAAATAACAATATATGAATATTTATATAACTACTCTATATTAATATAACTATATATATATTAATCTAGCTATATATATATATATATTAATATAACTACATATATATTAATATTACTATATATATATATTAATATCACTATAAATATATATTTTAATATCACTATAAATATATATATTCATATAACTATATATATATATATATATATTAATATAAATCTATATTACTATATGAATAAATATAACTATATATATATAAATAGATATATATATTAATATAACTATATATAGATATATTAATATAACTATATATATATAAATATATATTACTATACGAATAAATTTAACTATATATATAGATATATATTAATATAGCTATATATATATAAATATCACTATATATATATATTAATTTAACTATATATATTAATATAACTATATATATTAATATAACTATATATATTAATATAACTATATTTACATATATATTTTAAATTAACTATATATATTAATATAACTATATATATTAATATAACTATATATATATTAATATAACTATATATATATTAATATAAATATATATTACTATAAGAATAAATATAACTATATATATATATAGATATCATGAAATAGCAAACAAATCAAAATAGAGTAGTGGTAAGGGTTTAGGTGCGCAGGGGGGGTCACGAGTTCAAAACCTGGTGGAGGCAGAGGCGCGCACATGGGGGCGGATGTGGGCTAGCGCTGATAAAGGGTGGAGGGGGTGTGTATGGGGCATTGGAGGGGGTGGAAAGCGATGTTAAAAGGGGGGATCAAGCGCTATAAAAGCCCCTTCGGATTCATATTCTTTTTTTATTTTTTTTTAATATTTTTTTTTATTTCTGTTAACATTTATCAGCGCTTTTTTAAAAGTGCTGATAAATGGACCTTTATCGGTGCTAAAATGAAAGTTCTGTTAATGAAAGCGCTGATATATGACCCCTTTATCAGCGCTAAAAAAAGCACTGATAAAGGGGACCCCCCTTTATCATCGTCAGCTTTAGCAGCGCTTTTCTAGCGCTGTTAAAGGCCATTTTTAGTGCTGATAATGGGAATATTTGTAGTACTGATTGATTACTATTTTGTATGGATCTTGATAGTAGATGACCGAATTAGAGATTGGGATTCTTGGGATAGTCTATGATTTCCATTATATTTTCATGATACTTGTTTTGAATACAATCTTGTATCCTGATTTTCCAGTTTTCTAGTGACATAAAATATCATCAGTTGTTGAATGTTATTCCAGTTGTTTCCTTTATTGTTACTGTTTTATCTATTTTTTTGTGGCTTAAATTTACTTATATTTCTTACACTATTTACCTGTGTTTTTATTTATCCGGTTCACTACACTTTGGTAAATAGGGAGATGTATCACTACAGACACACCCTAGGACCTCACTACTAGTCAGTTGCCTATGTAATTCATGGGGATGCATTTGAGGCCGTGTGTCCTACTGGGTGCGGGGCACATATTAAGTGGCATCCAGAACCAGGACGTCACAAAATTCGTGCCTCCTCGTGTTCACACATATTTTAAATAACGTGAAATCACATATCTTCCCAACTATAGACACCCATGTCATCTCATCACATCATATATCGTAACTAATCGAGTAGGTTATCATGCACATGAAGGACATAAACCCTTTACCCTCATACCATGAACGACCCTCTGAATAAGCTCTCTCTTCACATCCCGTCACAATAAAATAATGATAGAGGCAATTTTAAATTTATACTATCACAACCTATACATATCACCAATGTCTAGAAGAGACAGTAGGGCAGAGTAGGTACCCATATTTCTATCCTCCCACTAGGATGTTGGGAGAACACCCCAAAAAAATTGGTGTTTGCACATGGTGATCGACCTGGGTGGGGAACATATTGAAAATAACCTTAGTGAACATGGTCCATATAAGTAGAGTAACAACACACAATCCTACACTATGAGTTTACAACAAGAAATAACCATCTAAAAAATCCACATAAACGATGCACCTTTAAATAATACAATCACACAAACAAAACACAATCGATAACTCATATTTTATTCTTTAATCGGTTTTATAGAGTATTTGTTTATAAATTAATTAAACATTAAAAATCCATTTTTTAATATATTCAACATTCAATATCATCCCATTTCATGTCATTATCATGAAATTAATTCTATTAATTCATGGTTAACTGGCATAACCAACCACTACGGTAGCCCCGCTGCCCATCCAGACCACTACTACTATCGCAGCCCCACTGAAAGACCACACCACCACAACCATAAAAACCCCATTGCACAACCACATACACTATCCCCTCACCCATAAACATAAAATCCACTACCCATACATCAAATAATTATATCCAAACAATAAAAATTGTAACCACAAACATATCACAACACGTACCACATCATTTTTCAAATAAGGAATAAAGTATTTCCATCAATGAAACGACAAAACTTAAAAGTTTTATCATATAATCCATATATCATAGTGGAACCAATTAATTAGCTAAGTATAAGTGCTTGATCATTTATTTAAAATGGTTTCACAACAATTCACACAACCTACACATCATAACATATATGAATATAGGAAAAATACAGGATACCAAATGATATGGTGTTTAGTGATACATCAAACATGGTTAAACTCAATATCAAAATCAAAAGATATAAAAGAATATGAAGCCTTACTTTGGCCCATTAAATCTCCTTTAAATTGGTTAATTATATTTGTTAATCCAGATGCACCTATCTTCGTAGGACATAACAAAATCAACCCATCCCACATGATACATAGAAACGAGAAATGAGGGAATTCTTACCTAGAATAATGGATCCATACAACAACCTAATGCACCAGATATAGGGAGTGCACTTTTATGAGTAAAACTCTTCAAGGGAAGTTGAACAAATAATAGAAACCAGTCCTTGTGACTCAATTGTAAGAATAATTTGTAGCATCCCATCACAAAGAGAATGTAAGCCTGAAATAATAATGGATTGAATTATTTTTGAATGATTAAATCCCAAGCCACATATATTAGACTTAGTTTTAATTGGACATTATTATTATATATACATAAATATATGTGTTTTATATATTTAAAATGTCTCCAAAATTTTTAAAAAATGATGGTCTGATTATCAACTATTAAAATGTGATTAAAACCCCTTAATTAAGTAATTAAAACAAAATTTTCTTCATAAATGATGTCCTAATTAAAAATTTTGAATTTTGGAAATACTACAAACCCTATTCACTTGTCACTACTCAAAATAAAATACAACCATAAATGACCCACCGCTTGAATGATCCTCCTTCAATAATATACTTCCACAAGAATGACCACCATCAGAATGAACCACTATAAGAAATAACCTACCACCAGAATGAGACACCATCAGAAATGACATGCGACCAGAACGAACCATCATTAGAAATGACCAACTGTCAGAATTACCCACTGTTAGAAATGAACATCTACCAATATGTTCTGCCACCATAAATTCCCCACCATTAGAATTGACAAAATCTCATACTTGACATACCACCAAAATGACCCATCATCAAAAATTTCCTACCACAAGATTTAAACACAATCAGAAATAACCTACTTCTATAATTACCTAGTGTCCGAAATGACCTACCACTAGAATGACCTACCACCAGAATGACTCATCGTGAGAAATTACCTACTAATATAATGATCTACTTATAGAATGACTCACCACCATAAATGTCTTACAACCATAATTCCACCATTTTCTTGAAAAACACAATTTTCTTCCCTTGGACACCTCAATCATTAGATTTTTTGAAATGTAACTGGATATAAACCATGGGTTGTTACATAAGATACCTCTCAAAATAACCCCACCCTCATGAATTTAAAACAAACCATAAAGGAATGAGTTAATGGTCTGAGAAAAAAACCTAAAAGTTATCTCTCAAGGGTCGTGATACATTTGGAACACACTATCCACCAGAGAGAATAACTTTAAAACTACACAACACTTTAAGAATTTTCCAATGGGAGATACATATCAAAAAATATTCTGACTATTAAAAAATATTTATACCATAGAAGGAAATTCAACTCAAATATTAACATGGTATTAAATAATTCATCCCAACAAAATAGGGCATTTCCTACTTGAAAAATTGGGTATATATTTTGGACACTCATTCCATAGAATGTGCTCGTTAATATACCAAACTAATAAAACAACCAATTCATATAAATCAATAATGGGAAAAAAATTTCTTTTTCAAACCCATTTCATTATTAACAGTTTCAACATGTTCATTCCATTAAAGTTCTACCTTCATTTAAATCCAATTTTTATCTAAACAATATTTCATCAAATTACATTTCATTTTAAGACATTTTTCACTAATTATTTTCAATTCTATTAAATGAATGTTTTATTTCATAATTCAACAACATTTATTTTAAAAATAATCATTACATATTTATTTTGAAAACACACACATATTATTTAAAATAAATTTTTTCAATACAGTGGTTTTATATATGACATAAAAAACTAAATATAGAGTTGGAAAATCAATTTTTAAAAATTGTAGAATTTACCCAGATTACTAATAAAACATTATTTATTAAGAGCACACTCATGAAAATATTTAAAATAAAATTTTGAAACCAACACATGGACTCATATTAACATAGAAAAAGCTTCAACAAGCATACAAATTAGTGGAACCCATCCACCACACCATAATATTATCATCTTAGGACCATAATAACTAACCTGCACATATTTACTATAGGTTGTAATATAACATGTCTTGATGCAGGAAATATTTTCCACATCTTCATATATTTTTATCCATAACTCATGCCACAAACATATAATCAATCAAAATAAACCAAAACAACAAGATAATTATCATAATTTTTATCACTTCATAAAAAAAAATTTGTGGAAAGCAAGACCATCTTCGTTCATTTCATGATTTTACAAACAACCATTTTTCTTAAATTTATGAATTTATGTAAATGTTATTTTTTTGGTGGGGGGTGATTCCATAAATAAAAACAAACATCACAACATAAGAAAAAATATATAATAAACCACATGTTTTGTCAACGAAACATCACCACAATACACAACACAACCCCTAGCCAAACCTACCAACCAATAAAGAAGTACAATAGACATTTCACACAACCACATCATCACACCAATTTACCACCCCCAAGAAACAACCTATTTTACATATAAAATTGTTCCCAATCATCTTCCACACATCTCCAACTGACAATCACCACAATAATCACACATAAAATCCCCAAGAACACAAATCATGGAACCCCTCTCCCATGTAAAGATATTATCTTCTTTGGGTTGTACTGACTTTTCCACACAGTTTTAATCAGTTTAAACTATAACATGTAATGATTAAATATCGAGTTTCCCCATATTTTTATACTTATTAATTGCAGTCACCCTTCTCTAAATGAAATACGTAATTAATTTCAACACATATCAAAAATGAATTATGAATTCCAATTATTTAGGTTCTGACATAACTTCATCGTATTATTTAGCATGAGAATTCACACATGATTTTGAATTTTCTATTGAAAACTTGTTCATTATACATATTTACATGATAATAAATTTAATTCAAGGTGGTCATAATCAATAAGTAACAACAACTATATCATAATCCACAATAATCACAACACAATCAAGGTTTCCAACAACCATTTTTCAGCATAGAATATCAATAATTCAATGGAATTATAACAAAAAATTCCATAAAAACACTCAATATTTCAAAAATTATTTAAAAAAGTTACATGATAGGTCATTATTAATAATTAAATTACCCCCAATCACAATATGGTTTTAGAAATAAAAAAATAAAATATGCTCTCAAATCATAAAATAAAAATTTATCATATTGAATTATAATGTATTATTATTTATCAGGCATGGTATAAAAATTAATTAATCATTGTATTATTCATGAACACATTATTATATACTTTAATAAGGATTACATGATATTAGCTACATATTTAACTACAATATTTTAATAATGATTCATGATAAGGTCACAAATAATAGTATTTCCCTAGTTACAACCCAAATGTATTCAATTTTAGGATTCCTTCACATAAAAAACTATTCATGTCTTAACATGTGAGGAAAGATTATTTCATCACTTAAAAATTCTTATATTTCAAATAAATGATATTTTTATCCATTTAAATAGTTTTCATTATCAATAGGATACCATAATTTATGATCATAATTTTTTCCAATCATTAATAATGAATGTCATATTTATTTTCACCATGCATATGCTTACAACATAAGGCTATATCAATGCAATATAATTTTAGTCAACTCAATATAAATATAATGTTATTCCTGTCATGGTTTCCAAAATTCAATGTCCTTTTCAAGAATCAAAATGATAATTTTATGAAATTTTAGATTATAATGGTCCCAATCCATTATTTTCAACAATTAAATAACACATGAATATAATAAATTACAAATGGAAAGAAATGAATGATATATTAACCCATATGGGAAGAATAATACATCTAATCATGGATTAAATATAATTCATAACATCAAGCTAGTATGAAATATTTTTCAGGTAACAATACTCATAAGTGTTTTTATAAATTTACATTTATTCAAAAAAATACATTAATCGTCATTATCTAAAAAATTTAAACATTTTTAAAACAAATAAGAAATTATAAATTTTATGAATGGGAAAAAATTTAATTCAGGGTGAGTCCTCTTATAACAGGAATGGAAAAAATATATTCATGTCTCAACAAGGATTCAAAAAAATGGCTAAGGCTGATTAATTCCAATATATATTTTTTCCTTTTAGGATATATGATTAGTTCATAATTCAATAAATATTTATTATCAACTATAACATATTAAAAGTCATAGAAATGAATTTAAAAATCCATTATTTATTTAATTAATTTACCTAACTTTCAAAAACCTCTTTGTTAAATTACAATCGCAGTCATTCATGATGAATGTACCTTTCCTAAGTCTCAACCCTATAAGTAGTACCACCTATTTGGGTTATTGGATAGGATCAAATACCTTGAATTGTATTATGGAGGGACATAAAAACTTGTGTCCAAGATAGTCTCCCTAGAGTATTCCATCCCCCATGGTCAACTGGAACTGTTTCCCTACAAACCCAATCAATCATAAATTCCCTTAATTCCAAACTCCGTCATATATTTCAACCATCGACTCTAAAACCACTCTTTCTCCACCTCTATCTAATGGTTGACCTCATGGGTCAACATTGAAGAATAATATATAATGACCCCCGAGTGTCGGCTCTAATAGGCCTCGAGTTGGTGACTAGCACCGATGGTATAAAGGTAACAAAATATGGGAGGTATTACCCTCAATAAGTGAATAAGATTAGAAGATAGAATGAATTGACCAATAAACTCCATGACATATCATAAAAAAACTCCAAAATCATCCCACAATGAATGTATAATTAAAGCATATATAGATAAAATAGTTCAAATAAATTTCACAAAAATGCAGTCAAAGGCTGCGAGACAACAACAGTTCTATTGGTATGAGCTAGTAATATCCAAAATGGTCGTTAATTTTCTTTTAAAAGACTAAAATAGTATTATATACTTAGGGTTATCATATAGGTATATATAGTTGTAAAACTAAATTTTCTCATGTGCATGTGAAAAGATCATGTCAATAGACCAATAAGAAAATAGTAGAACAAACAACCCCTAATTTGGTCAAATGTCCAAACATATACCCCACCAAGGATCTCTCACCAAAAAATACATCGTATTATAACAATAGAATATGAATAATATCAATGACAAGGTATGTTGCACCATTTTCCCATAGATTTTACGAACTCACACCCCAATGTTGTACATCCTTACACTTGCGCCTCTTCAGAATAACATCACATTTAATTATATTCCACCCAGAGACATAATGGCCATCTAATCACATAAGTATCATAACCAGTGGAGTAGTGTATCATGAACCTGAAGGGAATCAACCTTTTTCCCTCCACCTACCATGCATGACCACCATCATAAACAATCTCATCAAATCCCACCTCAATACTCCTCGGATATCATATCCATCACACCATAAGTATACCTCATCACTTTTGACAGTAGGCCATCACATCCTATGAATATCACCAAATCCTAGAAGATGAAGCAGAGAAGATATGATATGTATCCAGCCATCCTCCATCTAGGTTATTTGGAAAACACCCCAAAATATATTGTGTATGCACATGGTGGTTGAAATTGGTTGGGCACATCTTAAAAATCCCATGAATATATAATGAATATATATATATATATTTATTTACAACATAAAATCCCAACCAATGGGTTTCTGAAAATAAATAACTATCTCATAAAATTCGTTGAATTACTTCCACCTCTAAATGCATAAAATAATAAAAAACAAAAACACAAGCCATTGTTTATATTTTATTCATTATTCCATTTTCAAGAGTCTCTATTAATAAATAATTTCTACTTTAACATCCTATTTAATTTATGTATTCAACATTCATTATCATCCCATTTCAAATCCTTATTATAAATTTAATTCCATTACAACTCAAAAAAATAGTGTAACCTACCACCGTTGCTGCCCCGCTCCACAACCAAACTACCACCACCATCACATCCCTACTTCACAACTAAACTACAACTGTCATTTTTCCCCCTTCACAACCACATTAACATCCCACACACCCATCACAATAAAACACGCCTCCCAAACATCATATTATAATAGACATGACACAAAACACCATTGTAACCACAAACATATCACAGTATATAAAAAAATCATTGAAATTTGGAATAAGGGATTTCAATCAATGCAATGTGGTTATATAAGGGTGTTATCACATAATCCATATGTCCTAGTGAACACAATTCATTAGATGAGTATATGTTCTTATTCATTTATTTATTCTGTTGTCAAAATAATTAACAAAACATGGTAATCACATCATAAAAAAATAAAAAAAGGACAACGAAATACATAATATTGAGTGATAGAAGAAACATAGATAATATCAATATCATAATAAAAATATATAAATTTGTGTGAGGCCTTATCCTTCCCATTTATATGTTATTTAAATTGGTTAATTATTATTTTTAAGAAAGATAAAACTATCTTCCCTGGAAATAAAAAAATCAACACATCACACATGATAAATAGAATGGAAAAATCAGGGAATTCATACCTGAAATAATAGATACATACACCAACATGATGTATCAGAAATAGGGGGTTCACATATAGAAGGAAACCACTTTAGCATAACATGAATGTACTTCAACAACAAGGCTCTATGACTCCATGTGAAGAAGGATTTGGGACACCTACCATAAAGAAAGTAAGTCTAAATGAATGATGGAATGAATTTTATTTGGATAGATTATATCCTGAACCACTATAATTACATATAGTTTAAATTGGATTTTGGATGGAGTATAGTACTCAATAGGGGGGTGAATTGAGTATCTATTAAAAATTTCTTTTTAAAAATTATTCTTAAAAAGGTTCCCCAATAAATTTAAATACAACCCAGTCAAACAAGGTTATACGGTTATGAAATTATGACTGTTTGAAAAAAAATTTAGAGGATTGATTAATTCTCAGTAATCTTAATATCAGTTATTAACATTAATTTTTAAAGCTATTATAATAAGTCAAAAAAATTATAACTTCTTTCCAAGATTAACTATCAAAGTAAATTTAGTGATTTCAAAATTAAACAGTAAAATAAATAAAGCTAAAGTATGAATGATATCAGATATAAAACAAGTTGTTCAGTCTCAAGATGAGACCCAATCCACTCCACTTAGTGATCACCAACACCCAAGTACTTTATCTAAGTAAACATTATCCACATTGTGGATCGGGTTAACAAAAGTTCACAAGACTGTCCAAGTCTCTCAACCTCTTCCCTAGTTCTTTGTAGGTATAAACTAACAAGTCAGACATGGAACTCTTGAACACTTATCTGTGGGAATACACAAGTGTAAAAAGATGTAAGAGAAAGGATATCTTGTATCCATCAGTTTGATATAGTAGATAGTTCATGTTTAATACAGACACACACACTACTCGAAAGATAAAAAATATTACAAAACAGAGAAGAGATGATAAGATAAGGTTATAAGTGCTATGAGTGTTAGTATATGCATCTCTAGACTTCTAGGATGAAGAAGATATAGTAATCAAGTCCTCTCAAGGAAAACATAGTTTTGTAGGTCAGCTAGATCTGGCTCGTGTTCTTCGTAGAGTTGATGATGCAGAAATATTCTCGACTCTGAGATTTGTGTATGCTTCGTGTGTTCTTTAGTAGTGTCAGGTTTCATTAAAGCATTATTCTTCATTATCACCCACACACTTGTTTTTTTATTGTCAATGCTGTCTCTATAGTCACCATGATCACACACTTTTCTCTTCGCCACATTGTTCTTTTTATTCATGGAATGATTGTGTTGGAGTTGAAAGGATGCATGAATTCTTCACCTTGTACCTCATACTGGTAGGAGACATGTCTAAATTGAAACATTAATTAGGTCAATGTATTTAAAAGCATCAAATTTGACCATTAAAAATTATATTGAATATTGAAAAAACATATTAAGAAATGGTGTTATAGTCTATCTGTAAATTGTGTCTCCATGAAACAGTGTCTCATTGAAATATTGTATCTTTTTTGTCATTGAGTAGTGAGATAACTTTGCGGTATAGTGTTATAGAGATTAGTAACTGGTAGCACTGATGTGGTGTTAGGATCATGGTGTCTGGTCACAGTGTCTGGATGGTCATAGTGCCTGTATGGTTATCGTGTCTGGATGGTCATGGTGTCTAGATGGTCATGGTTTCTTAGATTGTTATGGTGTCTGGATGGTCACAGTGTATGGGTGGTTAGAGTGTCTGGATGGGCATGGTGTATATGTGGTTACGGTGTATGGATGCTTACGGTGTCTGGATGGTCATGGTGTCTGGATGGTTATGGGGTCTAGGTCCTTTTCCAGAAAAACAAAACTGGTGGTAGACTCACAGTTTCTCAGACTGATTCAAATCACTATACACAGAATCAAACAGTTATATTCGTGAAATGAATTAATATTAATCATTCATAAGACAATTTCATTAGAAAAAAAATATTTTTCAATGATTATTTATGGAATAAAGAAACTAGTCATATATACACATTATTTTAGATATATTAAACAATATTTACATGATTTACATAATATATATGATTTGTGATTATTAAAACATGATTAAAACATGAGTAATCCAACAATATCCCCATTTTTGACGATCTAAAATCATGTGAGTGGGAGATTTATTCGTAGGTAATATTAAATCATGTGAGTGAGAGATTTATTCTTAGGTAATATGAACTCATTTGAGTGAGATATTTATTCTTAAGTAATGTGGCTCTTTCTAAATGTGAATTTAGTGCATATTGAATACATATTTCTCCCCCTTTTGGGATTATCAAAAAGAGTAAATAATAAGTAGAAAATAAAGGGAATAATGAACTAGATTGAAAAAAAGTGTCAGTAAATATATTAAGTAACACGAATACATAAAACATATATACCAAATATTGTAGTCACTATTTTTCATCACTGGCTTGTCTTCACTTTTCCATTGGCATCATATTTAGATGAAGAATCTAGAGGATCAAAGGTTGTGCTGGAGGAAGGGGTGAACCAGTGGACAAAGACAGTAAAGGGAGTCCTTCAGAAAAAGTAGAGGCCAAGGTAGGTGAATTAGAAGACTGAGGCAACTGTTGATCAAGTATTAAAGGCCTGATCAGACTTAGATCTTGAGAGACAGACATTGTTGTGTATTCTAGGAAATATGATGAAAATGTAGGAAACCCAGATCCAAAAGGTGCAGCTACAGGAGCGAAAATGGAATTACTTTGCACATGATGATAATGCCGCAAAATTTCGAAGAAGTGAGTAATGATTTCACAACCAAACTACATGGATTTCTCAAGGTCATTCATGTTATCCATTATCTTATCCAACAAAGGTGTGAAATCTTTGAGCTTTTGGACTTGAGTTTTGAATGTATGAGTTACCGGAGGAATCCTCAGATTCTCCACACGGTACATGAAGTGCTTGGTCATGTCATTCATAGAGAAGATTTGATTGATGTAGAATTCCGCCTTATTAGCAATTACTTTCTGAGTATCATTGGAAATTTTGGAAAGGATTCTCACCAAATCAAGAAATATGTCATCGTTCTTGATAACCTCAGATAGAGATTATTTATCAAAGACACTAAGGATAGCCTAAATTTCTTCATTGACAACTGTTCTGAGTAGATCAATATCTAAATTAGGTTGAGATGGTTTTCCAGAAGTACGAGAAGCAGTGAAATCTTATATAAGGGATTTTAGATGATTTAGAACTTTCTGGAGACAACCCTTATACTCATCACATGACATGTTATGTCCAATAACAAGCTCACAAATTTCTTGAACAATCTTCTTGTTTCTTTCAGCCAACTTTTCAGCTAAGAAAGTTAAATGAGGTTGAATTAGTTAGGCTACTTCCTGGTGGGTCTGACTAAAAATATCCTCAACAAGACGAAAAGTAGGTTCTGGTCATGAGTTTATTACTTTTTTGCATATCACCAGCCATAACTGTGAGACTTTTTACATCATTACTGAGCAGTTTATTCTCAACTCTGACTTCTTGAATATCATGAAGAATCTTGGGTTGAATCTTCCATATGAATGTTTTCAACAACAGTGAAAACATTCCCTCACTTAGATTGGTGATAGGTGCCAATTGGGTATTCATGAGTTCCTCAACTCCAACCAATATTGTAGATCTAAATGATTGCAGATCATCCTTATTCACCATGTTTGGAGAATCATCGGGGGGGGGTCATGAAGAAAAGATGAGAGAAGCATATGTTTCTTGGTAGAGATAACATTAGGTGCATATGCCTGTTTCAAATGAAACATAGTGGATAGATCAATTCATTTAGCTAAGACTTAATGGGAATCAGTCACATCAAAATAACTAGAAAATTTATACCATGTATCTGTTGTGCATGAATTAATCAGATTAGGGACTTCAAAAGATTTTGGATTGGGGGGCTACTCCCCCTCAATAGGTGCATCTTTCTCAAGACTGAGAGATTTTGATCCTTGATCTATTATCCTGAATTCATCCATAATTTCCTCAGCCATTACCTTTCTATCCAACTGAAAGGCTTTCTCTATTCTTTCTTTAGCATAAGGAATAACTACCGAAACAACATTTTCCTTTGGGTGTTCCTCAAGGACAGCTTCTTCCACAAAAAAAATATATTCTTCTATATGTTCTTATATAATATTTTTTCTCCTAACTTGAGCAAAAAATTCTTATTGTAAATCAAGTTGTTCTTCCACGTCAACAACTTTTCAGGAACATGCACTTCTATTTCAAATAAGAGTTGAGGATCAGGTGTACTGTCTTCTTCTTCTTCCACATCATAATATTCAACAAGTTCATATAGTTCCAAACTAGGATCAGAAATAACCATAGGTCTTGAAGGATGTCCCAACAGGTTAAACATTTCATAAACTCTATCATTATATTCCACCCATGCCTTCCTCCAAGGATTCCAATTGATTTTCATTCTCTTTAAATTATTTTTGAAATACAGAACTAATAATGATTTATGAATTGTTCATCTGGTCTATCCAATCAATTTGCTTGAAGCAAAGCTGAGATAATCCATGAATAAAACATCGAGATTGACTTTGAGGTTGTTTTAATAAACTCACACGTATGGTGTGTAATATACATTCCAAGGTTGATATTATGTATATTGTTCAAGAGATGTATCAAAAATACATCATGATAATTGGGTATAGAAAAATCACCTTTTCTAGGGATAATCAAAATCTAAACGAACATAAACAAGAGTCTAGATTCACAATCGAGCATAGTAGCTATAGATCTCCTCTTGGTTTAATGTATAGTTAAACTTCTCAAAGATATTTCCAAAACAAAGATCTTGCTAAGAGGTGGAGGACCTCTCTAGTAGTCCTCACAAATACCCTCATGAGGTATCTTAAGTCATGCAACCGATAACCTCGATGAGAAGGTACAAATCTGGGTATTGATCCAACTTCGTAGAACATACCCATCTTTGGAATCATAGGAAAATTTTACATAATGGGGAAACTGGGAAACTAGCTTTGGGTAAATAGGTCTATCCTCCATTATAAACCAATATAGCGAGCGTTTCTCTATTAGAACTTTTAAAACCAAATACTTACTTGAGAGAAGCCACTTAGGGCACATCTCCTTTTCAAGTAGCACTACTCTGTTCACTAGGTTTGGATTTAGAGGGCCCTCGGGTGCTATCTTTGGCATTATTTTCAAATTCTTATTTGAACTGTGCTTCTTAGGAGTTGGCGACAAAGGCCATTTCATCTTAGGCATTCACTGCAGGATTGAGAGAGGGGGGGGGGGGGGGGTTGAAAGAGGGGTTACAATTTGGGAAAAGTGCGCTTGACTGAAGAATGAGTGAAACTTATTTTATTTTATCATTTATGGATATCAAGCATCGCGGGATAAAAAGGGCGTGAAAGTAAAAAAGAATAAAACTATGAATTACCATGATACATGTTATAATGTATTCATAAAACAATAAAGCATATTTACAGTTAGACCATAATCAACTTCCACGGTGAGACTGTAACAAACGTTCATGTTTAGACCGTAATTAACTTTCACGGTGATATCGTAACAAACATTCATGGTGAGACTATAACACCCCAAGTTTCCTCAATACGTTTATCTTTGAATAATGCAGTAGATTGCATTGTACGCATCTTGGAGTTTTAACACACCACGGTAAATCAAACTAGTAGTTATGAATAGTAATACCCACTTTTTAAAATTATTTAATATTATTTTTTTAAAATGGACACCATTTTTGGATTTGCAATATCAAAATTATCTTAGTGTGAATTATTGGTAATTTTTCTGAAAACTTTAAATTTTTGATAAATAGTGAAAAACACTGTGTTGTTGTTTAAAACCGTCTTTTTATTTAAGAAAATAGTTATTTTATTTTATGTCAAAAAATATAAATAATACATATATATGTTTAATGTAATTCATTGGAGTGATTTTATAATAAGTTTTGATATATTAAATTTTATTGTACATTTTACTGACTTTATCCACCTTCTAAGAGCATTTGAAACACTATATAATCATAATTTTACCACTTCTATGAGTTAAATATTAAAAATTTTAGAGACACGATTTATATAAGTAAATAAAATGTGGTTCAATAAGATGAAATTGTTTTTGGTAAATAGTAACTTTTGACTTTTATTTACCACAGATAAAAGTAAATATGGTAATTAAGTGTAAAAATGATATCATAATTACAATAACAGAAATCCTAAATTTATTGGAAAATTTTAATTCGACCAAAAAAAATCTTAGGAATAAAATATGATCCCATTTGGTTTACTTTGATTAGATTAGGACATTTATTAATATTTTAATTAATGAAGTGTTAAAAGAGTCAAATTTAATGTTTATTTACTCAACCGTATTTAACATAGGCTTACATACAATATAAATTCTTCTATAAATATTTATTATAAAGATAAAAATATTTCCTAAATAATGGTTTTTTATTTATAATTTTTATAATTTAAATAATTTAATTTATTTATGACACAATGATGATGTCGTAATTACCTTATTAATGAAAGATTAAAATAATTGATATTACAAATATCCAAATAAATGAAATTTAGACTTTTGAGAAATTCCAATAATTTTTTAGGTTAATATGACATGTTATGGTTGATTGAATATTTTTTTTGAAGAATACATGTTGTTATGATTTTCACAAAAACCAAATAATTAATAGTGTCAATATTGACATAATTGAGTTTTTTAAACAAATACTATATTATTATTTGTTATATTATTCATAAAAATATAAGGATCAGCCAAAGGACATAGAAAGTTAATGGATATTAATAAAAAACCACTTGTGGTTCTCTTGGATTGTTATAGTATGTTTATTAACCATATAATATTAACAAATAAAGAGACAAGGTAAATGTCAAACTATTTAACTAAGAGTTAAATAAAAAAGATAAGGTTAATATGGTTCCCTAAACCTATTTAAAACCTATTTGTTGAGTGTTTTTCGACCCATCACCACCTTAGACTCTATATAAATCATTTTTGAGCCATTATAAACCTAAAATTATTTTATTATAAAATAATATTTCAAGCTTTTCCAAAAGTAACCCTCACCTCTCTTATATAAAAGATTTATTCCCCTTCTCTTGATTTTACACCTCCAAAGCTGTTTGTAAAGGACAAAACCAGACCATATATCCTCCCATATTCTCTCAAATAAACATATAGTCCTTAATTAGATCATAATACCAACCTATGGAGCCCTTTTGATCAACTAAAAAGTAAACACCCGAAGAAGAGGTAATAATTTCACCACCCTCTATCAAGTTTCTCTCTTCTTCCTCTTCCTCTTTCATTGATTACATACCAAAATAATAAATCTAGTACCTTATACATAATGTATTGTTATTATAAATATGGTACAACAATATTTGTTATTCTATCCATCCTATTAATGACAAAGTCACCATACGTGCGTACGTACGGCTTACCGTCTCCATGTCGTGGTGTAGTTTGTTATTGAAACACTTCATTATTTGTATGGGTATCATATTGAGTATAAATGATGTAAATAATATATATATAACATGTTAATTATTCTTTATATATGATATACCATCCAATATCATATGATTTCACCATCAATATAATGATATTGTCGCTCGTGTGTACGTACGGATTACCGTCTCCACAAACGCGATGAGATTCCTTACGCATCATAATAATTCAAGAATAATTTTCATTTTATGATTAAAAATAATGTTCATGAACATAATATAATTCTTTATATGATTAAAATACATTTTTTCAATAGAAAACATGGCTTATGTAACCAAGAATATAAAGGAAAAGGAATCTATTAACACCCGAAACGATGATACTTCAAAAATATTATTAACAAAGAAATGCTATAAGGTCATATATTATAAAATATTTATGTATAATATTCCTTTATAATTTAAAAATAATGTTTTAACTATTATACAAAAGTTTAACATACCATCATCTAAGCAAATAGACAGGGTAAGGGTTAATTCTACAATCTCTTTACTTATCCGAGGTTGTTAATACGTAAGTATCTACTAGGACCTCTTTATCATGCACATCTGTGTTTTCAAAAAAATGTAATACAAAACATTCATATGCTAGTTCTAATATGAATGTTTATGTTATGTTTAAACCTTATCATATGAGGAATTCATTGGACTTAATAAGTGATGAGTGGAGCCCGCTATAACTCCTTGATGCATCAGTAGGTCTAATGAGAGAAACTAGTGTCTTGTCATAAGTCCTTGACAAAATCTTATTTTTAGTCTTGGCACAAGGCCTTGACAATGTGGTTATGAAGTCTGGAATTATACATTCCATCATTATGAAATTGTCTATTGATATTTCATGTGATTATTAGGCCAGTAGAATATCCATTTTAATAGTTAAATGGAATTGTTTAATTTATATTGGACATATTATGCAGAATTTTATTTTTAAAAGGCTTATGTTTTAGTCTTATACAGTTCTCTAATTGTTTATGCTTATTTATGAAAGTTTCCTCTATATTGTTATCCTTACTGAGAATCTGAGCTCACCACTTTCTATATATTATTTTTCCGAGGATGTGAAGAAATATTTTATGGTTAAGATATAGGTATAGGATAAGGATATAAGTGTGGTCAACGGGGAAAAATGTTGTTGATGTTTTTATTTAATGATTTAATGTAAAACATATGAATGTATCTAGTACTTACATGGCTACTAAACAGATAGGTATTTCGGGATTTTATCCCTTGTGATCATGCCAATGTTATGTAATAATGTACCAACTCTAGGTAACTGGGGTCAGCTCATTATAGTTGGTATCAGAGTAATTTTAGTACAAACCATGGAATCTAGATTTAGAAAAACTCTAATTAGAGAACATTACCCTATGATAGAATTTGAGGATTAGTACAGAAGAACTTCCTAGAATTTTCGTAATGTAAGGATTTTTGGAGTTTTCCATGCAATAAATCCCCATATGGATATGAGCGGGTAGAGGCAGATCTGGCACAGATGTACGTAGGGAAAACCCCGAAAACACCACTTTGAGATAGACTCGAATAGGAATTGGTGCACGACAATGGGCATTGCTGCACTCTTGGTTACAACAATCTCAGGGGACATTCTTAGGATAACTCACATTTTCATTACAAACCATTATGAAGGATTTTTGAGTATATACGTTCTCAAAGAAAATTTTTCTATGATTATGGATTAGGACCATAAACTATTCAATTTATGTTATGTGTTTTACAAGTTCGGAATTAGGAATTTCAATTCATAAACTAAAATATTATATTCCATTGTTTAGAAATGGAACCTAATGGAAGGAATGTAAACCATATCAAGACATGTAATCCATGTAGGGATTCCCCTCATAATCCATATATTTATAGTGGTGCTGGTGATTCAACTGGTGTTGATCTTCTTATCACCATACTTGACAACATACTCAGGTTATGAATAATAACCTTACCAGTATAGAGCACCATGATCCACAACATGGAGGATCAATGTTAACCACTTCATTAGGCAACAAAAACCATCATTAAATGGGATTACAAATAAAATATTATCTGAGCAATGGATAAGTTTCTTAGAGAAAATATTTCATGCTTTGGGGGGTAGTGATAAGGTAAAAGTTGTCATGGCAGTTTATCATCTCACAGGAGATGCATATCAATGGTTGTCATTAATCCAATAAATGGAAGATAAAGAAGTATAGAACATGGACTGGAGGGAGTTTAATGATATTTTCTTAGAAAAATACTTTCCTTGTGGCCATCGAGCCGATATAGAAAGACAATTTCTGAGTCTGAGGCAAAAGGACGATGAGAATGTAGCAGAGAATGAGGTTAACATTACAAGGATAGCAAGGCATGAAACAAATTATATGTAACCCAAGGATTAAGATTGATCGATTATTTGATGGGTTAAAACCATTTGTCCATCGAGCATTAGTATCAAAATCCTTATCATCATATAAAGATATTGCCTCATGCACTATCAAGACAAAAAAGGAATTCTCTAAGTTTTATGACATTAAAGAAAAGAAATAGAAAAAGATATCTACTGAACACTCTAGAAATGGAAATAAGGGGAAGAAAATAAAATATAAATATCCATCCTATAGTAAATGTAATAAGAATGACCCTGGTACTTGCCTGAAAGGAATGAAAGTCTGTTACAAGTGTCGTGAAGATGGACACTAAGCTCATGATTGCAAGGTGAAGAACGGGGCTGTCAATGTTTAATGCTACAATTATAGAGGTAAAGGGAATTATGAAAATAAATTTCCGAAGCATCGAAGGGAAATTACCTAAGAAAAGGACAAGGGAGAAAGGCCAAGCTTATGCAATCATTAATGATGAGGTTGAGTCTCCAAAAGATGTGGTGGCAGGTAATTTAATGGTTTCATCAAGTTTAGACAATGCTTTATTTGATTCTATATCATCATATTGTTTTATATCTTCCCAGTCTGCTATAAAAATTACATTTTTTTTAATTTGACTTAAGAAGGGAGTTTTCAATAAAAAAACATAAGGGAAGTATTATTACAACAAAGTTTTGTGAATCAGTTCCCATTAGGGCTTATAAATATTCTTTATCTATTGGTCTCATCGTTATACCAATGATTGGATTTGATATAATCCTCAGAATGGATTGGATTTCGAACCATGATGTGAAAATTTATTGTAAGAAGAATGAGGTTACAATTTTAAATGATGAAAATGAGTACGATATCTTTAGAGAAGAAATTTAACCACCTGATTCTTATCTAGATCCTCCCCAGTAGCTCTACTAAATTCAATTATTGGAGGGGAAGAGAAATAAATAACTATAGTTGAGGAAAATAATGTTTGAATAGAGGATATACCTATTGTTCAAGTATATGTGGATGTGTTTCTAGAGGATTTACCTGGACATCATCCAGAACAATAAATTGAGTTTTCTATAGATTTAATTCCTAGTTCAAGGCCCATATCAAAGAACCCTTATAGAATAGAGACTGTGGATTTAGAGGTAAAAAATAAAAAATTAGGGGAATTGAGTAATAATGGATTTATTTGCCATAGTTTTTCTCCATGGGGAGCCCCTGTTCTTTTTTTAAAGAAGAATTACTGATCTATGTGGTTGTGAATTGACTAAAGGAAGATCAATGCTTTAACAATAAAGAAAATGTATCCACTACCTCACATTGATGATTTATTCGACCAACTTCATTGAGATCAATATTTTTCAAAGAATGACCTTCAATATGGATAGCATCAGTTTTGTGTGAAGACGGTAGACATTCCTAAAATAGAATTTAAAAATAGGTATGGGAATTATGAGTTCACAGTAATGCCTTTTGGATTGACTAATGCACCCTCTGTCTTCATGGATCTAATTAATAAACATTTCAAGGAATGTCTTTACGACAGTGTAGAGATATTTATTGATGATATCTTGGTATAATCCAAAAGCTATGATGATCATAAAAATCACTTGTGCATTATTCTAAAGACTCTGAGATGAAATATATTATATGGGTATTTTAGCAAGTGTGAATTCATGATTTAGAATATTTTTTTTCATGGACATATTATCTCTAAGGATGTAATCTATGATGATCTTTTAAAGACCATGAAAATCCAAGAATGGCCAGAACCATCAAGTATAACTGATGTACACAATTTTATTTGTTTAGCTGGTTATTATTGACATTTTGTTCAGAATATTGCCTGGTTGGATAACCCATTAACCAAGATCACACGTAAAGGGGTTAAATTTGTTTGGACAAATGTGTGTGAATAAGATTTTGAATAATTGAAGAGAATATTAGTCAATGCTCCAATCTTGCCATCCGGGAACGATGGTTTTTTTATTTATAGTGATGCTTCTAGGAAATGACTTGGTTGTGTACTTATGCAGAATGATATATTTATTGCCTATGAATCACGACAGCTACAAATTCATGAGCAAAACTATCCTACTCATGATCTGGTGTTTGCAGCCGTAATCTTAGCTCTAAAAATATAGAGACAATATCTCTATGGTGAAAAATGTGATATTTATACTGATCACAAGAGTTTGATGTATATTTTCTCATAGAAATAACTCAACATGAGTAAAAGATGATGGCTTCAAATACTCATGGATTATGTTTGAACTATACAATACCACCTGGGGAAGGAAAATAAGGTGGCAGATTCATTGAGTAGAAACTATCATGGTGTTTTGAACAAGATGAGAGTTGAAAGGGATCATATTTTCTTGGATCTAGTAAATATGGATATGGGAATAACAATGGAAGGTGAAACATCAATACTTTTTAAAATGGTTTCCAAACCCTCATTACTAGAAAGGATAAAGTGTTCTCAGACTAATGATGAGGATTTTTAGAAAAAGATTAAATCTGTGAATGATGGGAGATTTATTGACATCATATATGTAGATGGAATTTTGATATTTTGGAAGACACTTTGTGTTCCTAACATACCTTATCTAAAAAGAGAATTTTTTAATGATTCTCATATCTTCAATTTCTCTATACATTCTAGGAGCACCAAGATATATAGGGTTTGATGGAACATTTTTGGTGGGACCACATGAAGAGGGAGATTTATGATTTGGTCTCATGATTTATGGTTTGTCAACAAGTGAATGTTGGAAGGCCATAACCGAGAGGATTCATGCAACCTCTTCGCATACCTGAGTTGAAATGGGATAATGTTATGATGGACATTGTCATGGGGCTATCAAAGACTCCTAGAAGGAATGATGCAATATGGTTCATTATTGATCGTCTTAGATGGTCATCACATTTTCATTCTATAAGAGAAGATTTACCACCTAAATGTATAGAAAGACTATATATTAATGATGTTTTAAGACTTCATGGAGTACCCCTATCAATTTTTTCTAATCATGGTTCCCATTTTACATCATGATTTTGGAAAAGTCTTTATAAGGCCCTGGATACTGAACTTCATTTGATCACTGCCTACCACCCTCAAACTGATGGGCAATCTGAACGAACTATTAAAACCTTAGAAGACATGTTCAGATCTCGCTCACATGACTTTCAAGGTATGTGGGATCAATATTTACCTCTCTTAGAATTTTCCTATTATAATATCTTCCATTAAAGATTTTAGATGAAACCATATGAAGCAATATATTGAAGGAGATGTCGCACACCAACTTTTTGTGAAGATGTTGGTGAAAGAAAACTCGTAGGCCCAGAACATGTTAAGGAAACAATGGAAAAGGTGAAGTTTATCGAAACCCACATCAAAGTAGCCCAATGTAGGGAAAATTTATATTCTGATAACCGAAGGAAGGATTTGGAATTTTATGTAGGAGACCATGTTTTCTTGAAGGTATCTACATGGAAGGGTGTTATAAGTTTCATTAGGATGGGTAAATTGAGTCCCATATACATCGAACCTTCCAAAATTCTAAAAAAAATTGGAGTTGTAGCTTATCGTTTGGCAATGCCACCAAGTCTCTCTAATGGTCATGATGTGTTCCACATACCACTGTTAACAAAATACATGCCCGACCCAACACATGTACTCTCCTATGAGGAAATTGAACTACAACCTGATCTGTCAAATTGTGAAGAGCCTATCAAAATTCATGATACCATAGAACAAGTGTTGAGAAACTGGATGGCATGTATGGTAAAAGTTCTATGGAGAAACCATAAGATGGAAGAGGCAACGTGGGAACCCATGGAACTTATGTTGAAGAACCACATGATTATTTATGCAATAATATTCTAGAAAATTTTTAGGATTAAATTATTTTAAGGAGGGAAGAATGTAACACCCGAAGCTTCCACGGTACGTTTCCCTTTGATTAATGCAGTAGCTTGTATTGTACGCAACATGGAGTTTCAACACACCATGACCAATAAAATTATCTATTATCAATTATAGTACCCACTTTTTGAAATTTTATAAATTTCATTTTCTAAAATGGATTCATTTTTGGATTCAAAATATCAAAATTAGCTTAGGTTGAATTTTTGGTATTTATTTGAAAACATTCTATTTTTGATGAACAGTGAAAACCAGTGCGTTAATGTTTAAAACTGACTATTTATTTAAATAATTAGTTTTTTTATTTTAATTAATTTTAGGTCAAAATAGATACATAATACATATATATGTTCAATTTAATTCATTGGAGTCCTTTTATAGTATGTTATGATATATAAAATTTTATTGAACTTTTTACCGTCTTTTTCCCATCTTCTAGGAGCATTTGAAAATTTGTATAAAACATAATATGACCACTTCTATGAGTTGAATTTAAACAATATGAGAGACACATATGATATTAGTAATTAAAATTTGGTTCAATAAGATGAAAACAATTTTTGGTGAATAGTAGTTTTTGATTTTATTTACCATGATAAAAAGTAAATTTGGAAATTAAGGGTAAAATTGATATCATAATTACCCTAACACATGTCGTAATACTATTAGATATGTGTAATTCGACAAAAAATAACCTTATCAATAAAATATCATCCCTTTTGGTCCACTTGGATAAGATTATGACATTTATTGTTATTTTATTTATAGAATAGTTAAAAGAGTCAAATTCATAGTTTAATAACTAAACCATTTTTAATATAGTGTTATAGAAAATATAAATTCGACTATAAATAATCATTAGAAGGATAAATAGATTTCATACATAATGGTATTTTATTTATAATTTTTTGACAATAAATAATTTAATTTATTTACAACACAATGATGATGCAATAATTGCCTTATTAATGGATGATTAAAATAATTGATATTATAAATATCCAAATAAATTTAATTTGTGAATTTTGATGCATTCCACTAATTTTATAGGTTAATATGATATTTTAAGATTCATTAAATATTTTTTTGAAGTAATCATGCTATTATGATTTTAACAAAAACCAAATACTAAATAGTGTCAAATTTGACATAATTGAGTTTTTAAAACAAATACTATATTATTAATTGATATAATACTTTTAAAAATGTAATGGTATGCCAAATGACTTAGATAAGGTTATATATATTAATTATGAACCACTTGGGGTTATTTATTTGTAGAGACTTGGGTATTGGCCCTGTCAGACATTGGAATATTTTTACAAATAATTCCAGAGCTATGAGCTAAGACGACGTGCGATTCTGAGACCCGGTGTGCCCGAAATTAATTTATATTAAACTATTAAGTATTTTTATACTATGAACATGGCGGGGGTGTTATATATCCTAAAAGGTTTCTCATAATGGGAATCTGAGGGCACGGTTACGTCCGAAACGTGTCGTTTACCCTAGGCGAGGTGTATACATTGCGGGCGCAGCTCTACTGTGGAAAACGAAACCAGGGGAGTTTCCGTAAATAAGTGGAAAAGTTTAATTATGGGAGTTGGCATGAATGACTTCTGAACAGAGTCTCGGATCACAAAACTGAGTCTATCGTTGAGTTCATAATGGCGCATATACCCTATGGGTGACCTTACTTTTGTCTGCATCGGGCATCGCGGCGGAGGTGCATCGGGAGCCGGAGATATTTTTAAAAAATAAATATCTTCTTATCTCCCCCCCAATTGATGGATTTGTGATGCACAGAGGAGGTGTTCCTCTCCTTCCTCCTCCTTCTCCTCCCCTTACGACGGCGAATCGGTGGCCGAATCGCCCGATCATGGTGTCTTCATGCACGAATTTTGATGGCGGACGTTCCAGGATCGTGCAGTGCGAGATTTGGAGCGCGGATCTATGCCTGAACGTCGGCGTTTCGCCCGTGAGGTAGGCAGTTTGAGTTTTAAAATCATGATCCCCATTTATGTGTTGTTTTTCTTCAAATTTTTATAAGAGTTGTATAGTTCGTGTTACGAGGATTCCGAAACATATTTCGGATCTGATTTTGGAGCATCGGGGTGCTCCCGGTGGATCCCAGAAGTTTTCCGGCAAAAAACCTGGATTCCGGTGGCGGTCAGGGTGGAATCTGGCCAGACCCACGACGGAGCGGTGGCGGCGCAACACATTCCGGTGAGGCAGGCGGTGGTCTGGCCAGTTTTTTCCGGGGGTTCTTTAAACCCTCGTAACATGCAAACCGTAACTCCGATTTGCGAGTCATTTGTAGCGACGTGTTACTTGCATCGAGACGGATATTTGGATCTCAATTTGGGAATTTTAAGGTTCGGGATCATGGCTTGGGAGCTTGAAAAGTCGAATAAAATAATGATATTTTATTATTATTCGACTTTGGGTCGTTGCATCTTCTACCATGAGCGTCTGATTGACGTGCCATCAGTGGCGTTGTGACCCTAATGATATGATAGACTTTTCTTGATGGTTTCTGGGTGTTGGTACTCAGATTGGGGTGCTGGCCCTACAAGGCCGGGTTTTGGCGTTTGTAGAGAAACACAACATTCTTACAAGGAGTCCAATTTTGGCAGATGAGTAGTCGATCCTGTGTGTTTTTTCAAGAGGATTGAAATGGTGTGATCGGTTCGACGAGTTTCGGGATCGTGGTGTGGGCCCTACCCAGGCTAGCTACAGTGAATAGTACCTTTTTCACTGGGTGTCCGTTTGGGACGAATGAGTAGTGGATCCTGTGTTTTTTTCCATGGGGATCGCCATGGTATGATCTGCATGATGAGTTTTGGGATAGTTGTGTGGGCCCCGCATGGGCCAGCTGTGGTGAATAGTGCCTTTTCACAAGTTGTCCGTTTCGGGTGAGTAAACATCCTATCCTGCGTGTTTTTTTTCATAGATCGTGACGGCGACCTCGGTATCGGCCTAGGAAGTGTGTAGTGTGGCGTTGAGGTGGGTCGCTCGGGTCAGCGATGAGTGAACCAGTGGGGGTTGAGGTTACTCCCTTGGTTCGTTCCTATGAGGGTTTGTGTGGCATCAAAACCTTAGAACATGATTATGATCCTCTCAATGGGATGTTTATTCTGTTGGAGTTGTGAAATCCCTCCAGTGGGCCTAGAGTGGGATCCTCTAGCATCTTTTCCCATGATTGGTTTCTTGGTATCGTTGTGACTGCTTATCCATGGGCTGTGATCCCCTATCTATCTGGTTAACCCCTTAGGGTTGTGGCATCATTGGGATTATGATCCCCTATGTGGTGGGCCGTACTCAGTAGGGTTGTGGCATCGTTGGTTATATGATCCCCTACTCAGTAAGAGGTGTATAGTGGGGTTGCGGTATTGTTGGTTATAAGATCCCCTACTCAGCGCATGGTGTCTGTAGGGTTGCAGAATTGTCAGTTCGATCCCCGAAAGTGTGAGATGTACCGAATAGGGTTTTGGTATCGTCATGACCATCGTGACACAGTTGGTGATCCTCTATCTGAGTGACATGTTTCTGTCGACTGCCAGATCGGGTTGTGGTATCCCCCAGTGGATCCTAGGAGTGATACCCTATCTGTGAGCTCTACGAATTCCAGATCGGGTTCTGGTATCCCCTAGTGGACCCTGGGTGGGATCCCCTATCTGTGAGATCTTCGTATATCTATTTGGGTTCTAGTATCCCTTAATGGACCTTAGGATAAATCCCATATCTGAGGAGTTTGTTGTTATTGCTGTTTCAGCGTGGTTTCCTCACTGATGGTATCTGACGAGTGTGATCTCTCATGTGAGCGTCTGAGATGTTTGTGTGGGACCCTATGGAGTGTATCTCTTGGACAAGTGTCATCTAGGATGACAATGATCATGGAGTGTTCTCTCCTTTTTGTGAACCGTTTCTGGTGATGAGGTCGATAATTCATGTGGCTTGTTGCGTGAGCCGAGAATATCTGGATTGTTCTAGGTGTATGTATGGGCATACACCTGAGCTGAGATGACTAGTTGTGTTTAGCCGAGGATGGTCACGAGATGGAGTTTCTCCCTTATATGGGTTCCATATGGGTGGGATGAACGGATTGTTTCCTTTTAGTTGCTCTCTTCTGTTTTTGGTTAATGCGGTTCCTACTGAGTATTGTTATACTCACCCCTGCACGGGCTTTCACCGCACATGTTTGTGTCTTGTGCAGACCACAGGCCTTTGGACGGAGTCCTAGGAGGACCTGGAGCAGGCGGTGCTTAGTGAGCGGGTTTGACTGGGGTGTTTACCAGAGCTGTGCCGAGGAGCTTACCGGCAGGTGTTTTGGCAGTGTTTTCCCTCCTTCTGAGTAGGTTGGACACTTTTCAGTTTTCTTTTGGTGGGCCCTTTTTCTCTTTTTAGTCCTGTTGTACTCCGGTTGTGGGATAGTTGTATGCATGCATTTACTCTTCAGTTTTATATATCCTTACGTTGGTTCATAGAGGTGTATGTGGGTGCGTGTATACGGGTACCTTAGGCAAATGTCTCCCATGTGTGTGATAGCCTACTCGGCACTAGACGCTAGCCCCTGGCCTATTGAAGGCAGTCTTGGGGAGTCGCGGCTCAAGCCTCGTTGGGTCGGTTTGTGATAGATTAGTATCAGAGGAGGTTCCACCAGTGGGATCTCAGAGCATAGCTGGTCAAGCTGTGAGTTTGGTTTGAGTTGCATAGAGGAAGTGTTAGGCTGTTTAGTGCTCGAATTTCTGGCCAGAGACTCCAGTATTGGTGTGACAGTCGACGTATCCATACACAAAGACTCTGATAACATGCCTTTCAACTCGGGACATCCTCACACTGATCATAGGTTAAATATGGTACATGCATCATACAGGACCGGATTATGGGTTTTTCCTTGTCCTTTTTGAGTCATCTCTCTAGATATACTCTTTGATTGTGGATTGTCTTGATTGTATTTCAGGATGCCTCCACAATGACAGCCAATGGGGGTTCGGCAGCGGGATCGTGGTGACAATCTGCCCCATGTAGAGGTTGTGGAGCATGGCATAGGTTTTTAGGCTGGACCTTTAGGTGGTCTGCTAGTTGATTCACCACATGGCGAGCATCTAGTTGTGCCGGCAATGCAGGATGAGGTTGCGCACAGGCTATGTTTGCTACACGAGTTCCAGAGGCAGCGACCATTGAGGTTCCAGTGTAATCTAGACCATTAGGCAACTGATGACTGGCTCGAAGCAGTCACTTGTGTTTTTCGCCTAGTGAGGACACCTCCAGATCAGTCAGTGGTCCTAGCGGCGAGCCTTCTGTATGGTTCGGCCAGACGATGGTGGTGTTTGGTGACGCAGACTCACGATGATAAGACGATCATGTGGGAAGAGTTTGAGTGGCTCTTCAGGGAATACTTCTATCTGATAATGCTGAGTTCATTGCGGATTCAAGAGCTTCTGTAGCTTCGGCAGGAGGGTCTGGCTGTGTCGGAGTACTCAGCAAGGTTTACAGATTTGTCGCGCTACTCCCTGGACATGGTTCGAGACCCGTTCTTTAGGGCTCGAACATTCTAGCAGTTCTTACATAGGTAAATCTGAGCAGGTGTGGTTTCTTTGTGTCTTACCACCTATGCTAGAGTGCTGGAGAGAGCGTCGGTGGTGCAGAGCTTTCTGGCTGAGCAGATCCCGCCTGTTAGTATTGGACACGTGGCAGCTGAGACGTCGGCAACTGGTAGCCGGCGACAGGCGCAAGGGTATGGACATGGGTGACGTTTCAGAAGGCGATTCCAGGATGGATGATCTGAGGTTCAGGTCTCACACGGCTCATAGGCCAGTTTTGGTCAGCCATAGGAGAGCTAGTGTTATGCTTGCGATGATCAGGGACATCTTGCTAGAGATTGTCTGACCTTATGTGCAGCTGGTAGGGGTGTCCATGGGTCGGGTTGGGGGCTATTTTTGACCCAACCCAAGAAAAATAGGTCGGGTCGGGTTGGGTTGGGCAGAGATGTTTTTGGATTAAGACAAAACTCGACCCGTCTCAAATCAGGTTGGGTCGGGTCAGGTTGATCGGGTTAAGGAAAAAAATAGTTTGTTATTTTTTTATGATCCCAACCCACAGGTTGACCATGTTACGAAAAAAAATATTCAGTTCTTTTTTTGTTTATCGCCCCATGGGTAGATTAGGTTATGTATTCCTCTGCTTCAACTTCTTCGCCACCCTAGGGAACACCCACATCCTCCGCCCTATAATAAATCGACCCAAAAAACATCAGTCTATGACTCGATGGTGTGATGTGATTAGGTTTCCTACAAGTAGTTATCATGGTTTGAGGAGGTTCAAGGTGAGGCCATGAGGGTGATGAGAATGGGGTGGTGCCTAACACTGATAGATTTGGCACCACACACAGTCGCGATGGAGATGGAAGTGGTGGAAAAGGTAGGGGTAGATGCAGGTGCGGCGTAGTGGATACACTAGACTGGTGAGGGAAAAAGAGATGTGCAATGATCGTTTTATTAGTCGATCATCCACTGTTGGATATTCAAATCATTTTAAATGTTCTATCATTGGATTTTTTTCTTGTTCATTATTTTTCTTAGCAAAATCGAATGAAATCCAGTTATCCTGATGTTTTTGTTTGGTGATCAGGCATTGTTTTCCACTAATTTCACATGTCTCGATTCCTTTGAATTTATTTTATATTTGTCTTCGAAATTTCATGGAAGATCCAATGATATATGTGATCAATAGAGTATCCATGTAATGGTGGACGATGGCATGGACTCAATGGATGGTGTAAGAAAAGAGAAAGACAGCGGCGTGGGGCAAGGGTTAGGGGCATTGGGTCGTGAGGCAGGGGAAGAGGGAGAAGTCGGAAGAGGCGACTCATAGTTGTTGGGTTGATTGGGTCGGGTCAGGTTGGGTCAATTTTTTCCCAACCCGTGACCCGACCCAACCCAACCATGATATAACCCAGCCTGACCCAGCCTGACCCGACCCAATCGGGTCGAGTTGGTTTGGTCGGGTTGGGTCGGGTCTGGACACCCCTACCTATTGGGAGGGAGCCAGTCGATGGACCGCCTTGGTAGACACAACATCTCGAGCATGGAGGTCCACAGGGCATTGAACGTTGAAACGGAGCTGGTGCAGTAGGAGGAGGTGGTAGGGGGTATCAGTTACCACCACCCCTTCCCCCATGAGGTCCACACCAAGCTTAGGGAGCTGGTGGCTGAGGGCGAGGTCACCTGAATACCGTAGAGGCTGTTGACCCAGACGCTCCATGGATGGATAGTGGTACACATTGCGTTCTTTCTACTTTTTGCAGCAGTTTGATAGACATAGTTTAGTGGTACTCCACCCTTTCTGTTTCTTTCTTGAGTGTTGTTCAGGGCATTAGTAAGACCATGTTTGGGTGTTGTTCAGAGTGCATCGAATGCATGAGGAAGGGGGATCCTTCCCCCACCGAGACGGGTTTTTGTGATGAGATCTAAACCATGTGGGTGAGACAGTACCGCCCAAAGCAGATAGTGTTGAGGTGTGGTGGATGAGTCCCTCTGACTTATTTGTTCGGGAGTGGGTGTTTGTTGGCGGACTTGCTGTAGTGGGAGACCCAGTTTAGAGTCCAGTCACTTTCCTTGTGATTTGGGCTTTTTGGGGATGAAAATTTAAAAGGAGAGGATGTAGAGACTCGGGTTTTGGCCCTGTTAGATTTTGGAATATTTCTAGGAATAATTCTAGAGCTAGGCGCGAAGACGATGTGCGATTCCAAGGCCCGGTGTGTCCAGAATTAATATTTATAAAAATATTAGGTATTTTTATACTATGCATGTGGTTGGGGTGTGATATCTCCTAAACGGTAGCTTGGAATTGTAATATGAGGGCACAGTTGCGTCCGGAACGTGCCGTTTACCCTAAGATTGGTCTAAAAATTGTGGGTGCGGGCCTGCTGTGGAAAACGCCACCAGGGGCATTTCTGTAAATAAGTGGAAAAGTTTAATTACGGCCGTCGGCACGAATTAATTCTGAACGGAGTCTCAGATCACAAATCTGAGTCTGCTGTTGCGTTTATAATGATGCGTTTACCCTAAGGGTGACCTTACTTTTCTCTGCATCGGGAATCGGGCGGAGGCGCGTCGGGAGCCGGAGATATTTTAAAAAAAAAATATCTTCTTATCTCCCCCCCCTTGTTGGACGTGTGATGTGTAGAGGAGGAGTTCCTACTCCTTCCTCCACATTATTTTCCCTTTCTGACGAAGAATCAGCGGCCGAATCGTGCAATCAAGGTGTTGTTGAGCTCGGATTTCGACGGCGGACGTTCCAGGATCGTGTAGCAGGAGCTTTGGAGCGCTGATCTAAGCCAGAATGTTGGCATTTCTCCCATGAGATAGGAGGTTTGATTTTTATAATGCCAGACCCTTTTTATGTGTTTTTTTCTTCAAATCTTCATAAGGGTTTTATAGTTCGGGTCTCGAGGTTTCCGGAACCTGTTTCAGATATGATTTTGGAGCACCGAGGTGCTCCCGGTGGATCCCTGAAGTTTTCCGGCGGAAAACCCGGATTCCGGCGGCGGCCATGGAGGAATCCTGTGAGACCCGCAGTAGCGCGATAGTAGCGATGTGGTTTCCGCCTCTGGCACGACGTAGTCCGGCACCAGCATGGCGAATTCTGGCAGCGGCGTGGTGGTTTCCGGCGAGGCAGGCGGTGGTCCGGCCATGTTTTTTCGGGGGTTCTTTAAACCCTCGTAACCCACAAACCGTAACTCTAATTTGTGATCCGATTGCGGCGACATGTTCCTTGTGTCGAGAAGGATATTTTAATCTCACTTTAAGAATTTTAAGGTTCGTGATCGTGGACCAGGAGCATGAAAAGTCGAATAAAATAATTATATTTTATTATTATTCGACTTCGGGTTGTTATATCTTCTACCCGGATCGTCTGATTGATGTGCAGTCAATGGCGTTGTGACCCTGAGGATACATCGGACTTTTCTTGAGGGTTTCCGAGTGTTGGGACCGATTTTGGGGTGTGGGCCCCATGAGGCCGGGTTCTGGCATTTGCTGAGAAACACAACATTCTTACGAGGAGTCCGATTTTGGTGGATGAATGGTCGATCCTGTGTGTTTTTTTGAGAGGATCGCAATGATGTGATCTGTTTGACGAGTTTCGGGATCGTAGTGTGTGTCCCACCTCGATTGGCTACAGTGAATAGTACATTTTTCACCGGGTGTCCATTTGGGACGAACGAGTAGTGGATGCTGTGTGTTTTTCTGAGAGTATTGTTGTGGTATGATCTGCTTGATGAGTTTCAGGACAGTTCTGTGGGCCCCGCACGGGCTTTTTGTGGTGAATAGTTCCTTTTTCCCCAAGTTTCCATTTCGGGTGAGTAAACAGCCTACCCTGCGTGTTTCTTCACGTAGATCGTGATGGGGGCCTCGGTATCGGCCTAAGAGGTGTGCAGTGTGGCGTTGTGGCTGGTCTCTCAGGTCAGCGACCAGTGGACCAGTTGGGGTGGGGGGTACTCCCTTGGTTCATTCCTTTGAGTTTTCTTGTGGCATCACAACCTTAGTACATGATTATGATCCTATCGATGGAATTTTTAAACTGTTTGAGTTGGGGAATCCCTCCAGTGGGCCCAGATCAGGATCCTCTTGAATCTTTTCCCTAGATCGGGTTCTTGGTATCGCTGTTACCACTTATCCACGGGAGGTGATCCCCTATCTAGATAGTTAACACCGTAGGGTAGTGGCATCTTCGGGATTATGATCCCCTACGCGGTGGGCCGTACTCAGTAGGGTTGTGCCATCGTCAAGTATACAATCCCCTACTTAGCAAGAGGTGTATAGTGGGGTTGCGGTATCGTTGGATATATGATCCCCTACTCAGTGCGTGGTGTCTGTAGGGTTGCGGAATCGTCAGTTCGATCCCCTAAAAAGAGAGATTTACTAGAGAGGGTTTCCGAATCGTCATGGCCGTCATGACATGGGTGAAAATCCTCTATTTGAGTGACATGTTTCCGTCAAGCGTCGGATCGGGTTGTGGTATCCCCCAGCGGATCCTGGGAGTGGTCCCCTATCTGTGAGCTCTACAAACTCCAGATCGGGTTGTGGTTTCCCCCAGTGGACACTAGGAGTGATCCTCTATCTGTGAGATCTTCGTATACTGGTGTGGGTTCTGCTATCCCCTATCGGACCCTAGGAGAGATCCCCTATCCAAGGTGTTTGTTGTTCTTGCTGTTTCAGCGTGGTATTCTCAGTGACGGTATCCGACGAGCATGATCTCTCAGGTGACCATCTGAGATGTTTCTGTGGCACCCGATGGAGTGTATATCTCGTACTAGTGTCATCTGGGATGATAGTGATCATGGAGTGTGCACTCTTGGTTGTGAACCATTGCAGTTGATGAGGTCGATACCTCATGTGGATTGTTGCGCGAGCTGAGTATATCTGGATTGTTCAAGGTGTATGTTTGGGAATACACCTGAGCTGAGATGACTAGTTGTGTTCAGCCGAGGATGGTCACGAGATGGGGTTTCTCTCTCATATGGGTTCCCTATGGCTAGGATGAGCAGACTGTTTCCTTTCAGTTTCCTTCATTGGTTTTGGGTTTTTGGGGTGCCGACTGAGTATTATTATACTCACCCCTACACGGGCTTTGCCCGCACATGTTTGTGTCTTATGCAGACCACATGCCTTTCAACGGAGTCTCAGGAGGACCCGAAGCAGGCAGATCATAATGAGCGGGTTTGACCGGGGTGTTTACCATAGCTGTGCTGAGGAGCATACCGACATGTGTTTTGGCAGTGTTTTCCCTCCTTCTGAGCAGGTTGGACACTTTTCAGTTTTCTTTTGGTGGGCCCTATTTTTCCCTTTGTCCCACTGTACTCTGGTTGTGGGATAGTTGTATGCATGAATTTACTTTTCAGTTTTATATATCTCTACACTATTTCATGGATGTTTATGTGGGTGCATGTGTACAGGTACATTAGTCTAATGCCTCCCATGTGTCTGATAGCCTACTCGGTGCTAGACGCCCGCCCCTGGCCTATTGGAAGCAGGCTTAGGGAGTCGCGGCTCGATCCCCATTGGGTCGGGACTTGATATTATGCATGTTATTGTGAGTTTATTAACCATATAATATAAAAATACAAAGTAACATTGTAAATGTCAAACTATTTAACTAAGAGTTAAATATAAAAGATAAGGTTAATATGGTGACTTAAACCTATCTAAAACCTATTGGATGATTGGGTTTAGACCCATCCTCCCATACCCTTTAAATAAATCATTTTGGATCCATTGGCAACTGAAAATGATTTTATTATAAAATAATATTTCAAGATTTTCCTAAAGTTACCCTAAACCCCTGCCCAAATATCTTTAAAACATCCCTCACCTGAACCTAGAGTCCTTAATTGGATCAAAAATCCAATCTATGGAGCCCTTTGGATCAAATCAAAAGGAAACACCGGAAGAAGAGGTAATAATTACACCACCTCTTTCAAGTTATTTTATTGTTCCACTACCTCTATCATTGATTCCATTCCAAAATAATAACTCCATTACCTTATATATACTATGATTTTATTATAAATATGGTACAACCATATTTTTTATTCTATCCATCCGATAAATAATAAAGTCATCATACGTGTGTACATACGGTTTACCGTCTTCACGTCGTGGTGTAGTTTGTTATTAAAACACTTCATTATTTGGATGGGTATAATAATGAGTGTAACTAATGTAAATAATTAATATAAAATTTTAATGATTTTTTATATATGAAATACCATCCAATTAAATATGATTTCACCATAAATATAATGATATTGTCGCTCGTGCATACGTACGGATTACCGTCTCCAGGAATGCGATGCGATTCATTCACCATCGCAATCATTCAAGAATAATTTTCATATTATCATTAAAAATAATATTTATGAACATAATATCATTATGTATATAAATAATATATATCCTATCCATAACAATCATGGCTTACTTAACCAAACATATAAAGGAAAACAAATCAGTTAACACCAGAAACGATGATACTACTAAAATATTTTTATCCGAGAAATATTATAAGATCATATATGATATCATATTTATGTATATATTTATTTTATAATTTAATAATAATATTTTAACTATTATACATGATGTTAACATAACACCGACTAAGGAAAAGTACAAGGTAAGAGTTAATTCTACAATCTCATTACTTATCTGAGGTTGTTAATATGTAAGTATCTACTGGGTCCTCTTCATCATCCACATCTGTGTTTTCATAAAAATGTAATTCAAAACATTCTTACTATTTACTAGACTATGGTTTCAAGTCATTTATACCCTTATTTGACCATATATGTTTTGAATGGAATCTTTCCATCATTTTCCAAACAAAGTACTTTATGACCTTTTCGACAAAATTAAGGTAAGATTTCCTTTTTTAACTTATACGGCGGGTGCATCTATTTTCAACTATTATAACATCATCGAAGCTTCCCAAACAATCTTATAAGAATATTTTAAAAACAATTTTTTTTCTTTTATTATTATATGACTTTAAATTATTTCAATATAGGAAGACATATTTCTCTAAAATTGTTTTGAATTCATATATGTCAATATCCTTTGATGGATTTTAAGCTTCTTTGAAGTTGATTTATTATGATACAAAACATCCATATTGTATTGAAGGTTTTGTGTATGTTTGACAGTGGATTTCTTATTTTTACACTATTCATGGTTTATGGATAAAGTATTGACATTTTGTTTGCTATTTTTAATACAAATGTTTTTGTTATGTTTAAACCCTTTCATATGAGGAATGCATTGGTGGAGCCTGCTACAACTCCTTGATGCATCAGTAGGTCTCATGAAGCATACTAGTGTCTTGGAACAAGGCCTTGACTAAATCTTATTTGTAGCATTACAATAAGGCCTTGACTATGTGGTTATGAAGTCTGACATTATGCATTCCATCATTATGAAATTGTCTATTGATATTGCATTTGATTATTAGACTTATAGAATATCAATGTGAATAATTAAATGTCATTATATGATTTATATTGGCCAAATTATGCAGAAGTTTATATTTAGAAGGCTTATGTTTTTCCTTATACATTGCCATAAATTTATATTCTTCTTTATGAACGTTTCCTCTATATTGTTATCCTTACTTAGTATCTAAGCTCACCCCTTTCTATGTTTTATTTTTACCTATATGTGATGAAACATTTTATGGTTGACCTGTAGGGATAGGCTAAGGATATAAGTGTGGAAATTGGGGAAAAATGTTGTTGATATTTTTTTTCATGATATAATGTAAATCTGATTAATGTATCTAGTACTTCTATGGAAACTAAACTGATCGGTCTTTTGGGATTTGATCCCTTCTGAAAATTCCAATGTTATGTAATAATGCACTGACTCTAGGTAACTAGGGTCGAGGTGTTACAAAGACCATAACAATTTAATTTCTAAACTGTGCAACTGTATTGTTTGAGACATTAAGTGCCAAGCAGTAACTAAGAAATTGTAACTCTGAGACCGTAAACATGAAATAGTAACTCTTAATATAGTAAAACTATAGAACTATTAGAGTAGAATCGTAATCTCAAGATAGTTACTTGTGAAACTATAAACTGCGAAACAATATACTTACTACATAAGATTTATTATTCCCAATTCAGGTATTATGTAATATATTATTTCAAAATTTAGTGGTTTGGTGAACATATCAGCAAGCTGATATTCAGTTTCAGTGAATTCCAAAGTGATTTCACCTTTTTGATAATGATCTCTCAAAAAGTGATGTATAACATTAATGTGTTTTTACCAAGGGTGTGAAATAGGATTTTTTTGACTTGATAATAGCACTTGTATTTTCACAATTTATAGGTACATTCCTGAATTGATATCCATAATATAGTAATGTGTGTTTCATCCCCAAATTTTTTCACAAAAACATTCAGCAACTATGTATTCATCTTCAGGTATAGATAATGCAAAAATGTTTTGTTTCATAATAGACCATGATACTAATGACATTATTAAAAAGTGACATTTTCCAGATTTGTGTTTTCAATATAACTTACAACCACTGAATTCAGCATCATAATAACTCACTAAAAATAGAATTACTCTCTATCTCAAATGATTGTCCTCTAGGATAGAATAGTCCTAGATTGGGTGTATTCTTGAGGTATTTGAAAATTATCTTCACAACATTTAAATGATATTCCTTTGGATTTTCTAGAAAATGAGAACACATAAACAAAATAATCAATATTTCTGGTTTTCTAGTAGTCAAGTAGAGTAAAATTCCAATCATTCCTCTGTAATTGGTTCGATCAACAGATTTTTCATCTTCATTAAGATCCAACTTACTAGAAGTACTCATTGGTGTGTCACTAATTTTAGTTCTATCCATTCCAAAACATATTAAAAGATCTCTAGTATACTTACATTAATTAAAAATAATACATTCATTATTTTGAATAATTTTAAATCCAAGAATGAATTTGAGTTCACCCATTAAACTCATTTCAGATTTCTTTTGCATCATATTAGAAAATTTAACACAAAAAAGATTTTTTTAAGATCCAAAGATAATTTCATCTACAGAGATTTGAACATATGAGACAACATTGGAAATTCGTTTTATAAAAAGGGTAGAATCAAATATTCCTTTTGTAAAATTTTTTTAAATAAGAAATGTACTTAATCTATCATACCAAGCTCTTGGAGCTTTTTTTAATCCACATAAAGCTTTTGATTACTTAAAAAAATGATTGTAAAATGAGGGTTTGTAAAACCATTGAGTTTTTCCAAAAATACATCCTTAGTTATGTAACCATTTAGAAATAAACATTTGACATCCATTTGATATAGTATGAAATTCAGATGTGCAGTATAAGAAAGCCGAATTATGATGGTGTCTTGTCTATATACTAATGCAAAGGTCTCTTCATAGTCAATTCTTTCTTCTTGATTATAGCCCTGTACAACGAATATAGAATTTTTTCTAACTATATTACCAACTTCATCTACCTTATTTCCAAACACCCATTTAGTGCCTATGCTGAATGTGTCTTTGGGTCTTTCAACATGTTTTCAAGCATTGTTCTTTTCAAAATGATTAAGTTCTTCTTGCATAGCCTTCACCCAAAATTCTTCATTTATAGTATCATTAATGATTTAGGTTAAATTTGTGACATGAATTCATTATGTTAAATCTAATTTATAAGGGAATATATAGTCGGAGTTCCTTTGTCTAAGTCCCCTACAACAACATCTATGGGATGGTTCTTAAGAGTTCTAACATCTCTAAAAAAATGAATATTGATTTTAGGTTCTTCAACAGGATATGGTTTAATGTGACCAGAATCTAATGAATTTACAGAACTGGATGTTTTCACAGATTCCTTTATAGGATGGTTAGAGGATTTTGTATTAATTTCCAGATTTGGTACATCCTCCTCCATGTTCTATAGTGTGGTATTAGGCTCATGTGGATCTGTTTAATCAAATTTGACATGGGAAGATTCTTCCATGCATTTAGTTCTTCTAGTAAACACTCTATAGGCTTTACTAGAAAATGAATATCCTAATAAGATTATTTCATCACTCTTGGATGTAATTTTTTCAATATTTCCTTAGTATTAAGGATATAGAGATTACAACCAAATATGTTGAAGTAGCTAACTTTGAGTTTTCTATTATTCCACAACTCATATGGAGTTCTTTTAAGGATAGGTCAAATAAATACTCTATTGATTATGTAGCATATTGTATTTACAAATTCTACCCAAAATGTAAATAGGTAAGTCATATTCAATAATCATAGTTCTAGCAATCTCTTGCAGGGTTCTATTTATTCTATCTACAACTCTATTCTGTTGAGTTGTTCTAGAGGAAGAGAAATTATGACTATATCCATTTTTGAGCCAACGGATTCAAAATCATGATTTTCAAACTCACGACCATGATCACTTCCTAAGGATCTAATTTTATATCCACTAATATTTTCTACAGTTTTTCCATATTTGAAAAAATGAGAGCATGATTCACTTTTGTGAGACTAAAAGACTGTCCAAGTATATCTAGAAAACTAATATACAAGAACATAAACATAGTTCTTCCAATTTTAACTAGAAACTCTATATTATCCAAAAATTCCATGTGAACCAATTCGAGTGCTTGAGAAGTTGACAATTATTTCTTTGTTTTTAATAAAATTTTGTGTTCCTTTTCATTTTGACAAGGATTACACACTTAATCATTTGGAAACTCAAGTTTGGGTAGGTCTTTGACTAAAATTTTAGTAGTTAACTTTCTAATGGAGTGAGTGTTACACTATTCTAGTCTCCTATTCAAAATCCAAAATTATTTTTTAAACACACATAAACATGTAGCATTTTGAGAAGCTAGAGAATTCATGTTAATAGAATATACATTTTCATATCGTAATGCAGAAAACAATAATTCATTTATATAATTAAAAACATTTCATGAATCATTCTAAAATTAGGCATGAAATCCATAATCACTTAGTTTTAAGATACCAAGAAAATTATATTTCAATCCATGAAGAAATAATACTTTGGAAATCAAAATTGAGTTAGAGTTATCGATTTAGCCACGGCCAATTTTTTTTACTTTTGGCATTTTCACCAAAGGTGATATGTCCTCCATCAATTATTATTAAATTCTTAAATCATGAATAGTATTTTTCCATGTGTCTCGAACACCCGCTGTCCAAGTACCATACACTTTTACAGGAACTATTTAAGCAGATTTCCTATAAAATTGTCAAATAAAAACAGATATTTAAACCCATAATTTTTTTGGTCCAGTAATATTAGTGACTAGTGCCTTAGGAACCCATATATTCCTTATAGATTTCCTATAAGCATTATTTATTGTAATTGAAAAATAAACTCTATTTAGTCTAGAAAATCTTGAAAAATTAGAGAGTGTGTCATAACTTGAACTAGTTGAATGTTTTCTAAAACTGAGAGTAAAGCTATATGTCCTAGATTCAGAAACAAAATTATTTCTTCTAAAATTTCTTTTACCAGGTTGATAGCCAATGCCAATAGTATATTTAGGAACAATTTGTTTACCTGGAATTTCTACCAATGTATCTTTACCATTAGTAAACCTTTTAATATCCTTTTTCAATTTCTCACTAGATAATTTTAGTTCGATGCTCTCTTTGAGTAATTGAGAATTTTTCTCCCTTTCTATAGTGTGTTTTGTTTTAAAAGTTGAGGTGAGAGCATGATGTTTTTTGAAGTAATTGTATTTATCATTTAGTTCATTGTATGTCTATTTAAGCATATTAAAATACTAAAAAATTATTCATTATTCCTATTTCTAGAGTCACTCTCATCATCAGAATAATAAGAATTGTGTATAAGAGATTCCAATGTCACCTCAGATGTGTTTGTCATAAAACACATATTGTCTTTGTTATCATATTCATCATGTGAAGATTCCGAGTCACTTAAACTATCCTCATAAGCACTCCATGTTTCATTCATTACCTTTTTATACTTTCTATCTTTGTACTCATATTTATTTTTTGTACTAGAGCTTGGGAGAGTCAGCCTTGATATATTCTTTTAATTTACATTCATAGTAGACAATCTCATGAAACATGTCACTTCTTTTCCAATCTTTATTCTTAATTCATTTCTAATCAAAACATCCCTTGAAGGTCGGCTATCGGAAAAATTTATTCATCTTCAAAAATCTCTTAAATATTTTATCTAATTGAGCCATCTTCTCATCACTGTCGGGTGATGATTGTTCACTACTGGAACTTTCTATAGAAACTTACAATTTCTCTTTTTCTTTATGTTTAGAGTGGGTGGTCTTGAACGCAACTGATTTTTTTGGATTCATCCTACTCTTCCATGTTGACATTAATCTCTTCCTCACGAATCATTAGTTTTCAAATGAGTTATTTTATAGGTAGCTTTCTGATGTTGCATGGCTCTCTAATAGAGACATATGTTCCTCTCTATCAGTCAGTTAGGCATATGAGATTCCCTATAATCTATTCTTTAGTAGTGACTTGTCTTCAAAGATAAATAACAGTGTTTATAATTTCTTTGAACCTGAGATACATGTCAAAAATAGGTTCATTAGGTTTCATTTTAATATTATCATATTTAATAGTATAAGTATTAAGTCTAATTTCTTTCACAATAAGAGTTCCTTCATGTGAGAAAGAAAAGGTATCCCAAATTTTGTGAGTAGTTTTACATGCATGGATTCTATTAAATTCCTAATCTCCAAAAGAGTAGTATAAATAATTCATATCTTTTCAATTGTTATTGTAGGCAGTTTTTGTATGTTCATCCCAACTGATTATATCAGTAGAAGGAATATTATATTTATCTATAATTTAAGACCATATTTCAAAGATCATACTTTCTAAATACATTTTCATTTTAATTTTCCATTGAGAATAATTGGTTCCATTAAAGAATGTTTTTATATTTATTGCAGAATCTTCCAATCTATTTTCCATAATAATGAAATAATTTAAAACAGATAAAAATTTAAAATTAACAGAAATTTACATATATATAAAGTACAACTACAATCACAGTTGAATCGGGTCAAAAAAAGATTCTTGAGAAACAATCCTCTAATACCAAATTTTGGACGGAGTAGAGTACACAAGATGAAATATTATGATATATCTCTAATGAAACTAATCTATATTGTACAACTTGGGTTATTGTTTTACAATACTTGTTTTGACATATTTTTTTCTCCCTTTATTTATTGTGTTATTCAAAAGATTGTTTTTCGAAATAAATCATCAATTCTCTCTTCAGATGAAAAATAAATTATTTTCAAAAAAATATTACTAAAATACTTTCTAATATTCAAAAAATTAATTTTAAATTAAATTTTTCCACATAATTTCAATTTAAAAAATTATAGAATGGAATATTTGTTTTATTTTCAAAAAAATATTCATTTGTCATTTACCAAAAAAGTGAAAAATCTTTATTTTAACATGAATATGATGAATTGTATATCCCACAATCATGACCACTATATAAGTTAAATCCTACCTTATAATATTTTAACATTTTTACAATAAAATAATTAGTTAATATTTTGTAAATTATTATATTCAGTAAAAATTATTTATAAATGATAATGATTTTTAAAATATATTATATTTCAAAATTTATTTCTCAAAGAGGAAATTATATTTTCTTAGAGAAATGTATTGAATCATTTTCACAGAATCCATTTAATATTTATTGGCTTAATTTCAGAGGAATTGTTTTCCAAAATTCTTATTTATTCGAAATATTTTTTAAAATTGAAAAGGTTATTTATCTAAATAATTGTTTCCAAATATTTTAAAATATCTTTTGTGTGTTTTAATGTTTATTATCAATGAAAATTATTTGAATACTATTTGATGATTTTTTTTGTTTTAAAAAACTATTTCAAATGAAAATACGGCATTCTGAAGAAACAGACCCATGCATTTATGATTCAAAATAACTTTCCATCTATGATAACATACTTTCATGTAACATATAATTTAATGGGGGTACAAACCAATGTTACCATTCTTACTCTATCTATGATTGGTTTATAAAAACAAGATGTTTATGAAATCCATTAATAATTCATTGGTGATATGATGATAAAATTTTTATGGAGCCTACTTCTTTTTCTATAGGTTTTCTATGATGAAATTATGAAATTATTATGAAAGTTGTTTCTTTTACATAGGTTATGAAATTATGAAATGTTTATGAGACTAATTTCATTTCATGGGTTATAATATGAGGGATATTTTATGATATTTTGTCAATCATCTATTATTTTCATTATGTAATGGGTGGAACCTATTTTTCCTACAAATTAATTGGGTTATGATTTATATCTCATGAGATAGATAGTATAGGAAAGAATATTGAACCTTGTTCATAATGGGACGTTGTCTGCTACGATGGTATTGGAAGTGAACCTTGATTACTATGATAGGTTGGGGATTGAACCCACTCTACTATGATAGTCTTGGAAGTGAAAATTGAATCTTATGGAAATTATATTGTATAATTATGTGTTTGAAAAACGTTTATGTCTTATCATCTTATTTTTTTTCTCAGGGCTCAAATAATATTATTCCCTTTGGGTTCAGGTCTTGTGAATTGTGAATATTATTCCCAAGAACCAATATTACAATCATTGATGAGAAGGGCATGGTTTTAATATTCATTCCCATGTTCTCATAACAACAGGTTCATGAAATACATATGTATCTCCCTTTTTTACCCTCGATGAGTATGTGTGACCATCGTTTCTTATGTACCCTCTCCACAAGTTATGAAGATATATGTTAATAATGGTATGAATATGGAGTGTAAATAATAGAAATATCTGAATTGGATATATTGAATACCATTTATTAAATAATAATATGATTTATCTATTTTATAAATTAGCTAATCCATTATGTTACTTTGGTGTCTGTTTGTCAAATGTATTAAATATTCAACTAAGAAGATATCATATCTAAGTATGAATGACCTGGGAAGATATAATTGATATTAGAGGATGGTTTTTGTAACCCTTGGAAAAAAATAATGATTAAACTTTAGTGATATCCATAAGGATATTTATTAGAATATGTCATTGTCTTTCTCTAAGGATAATCTTAAGGATGAGTCAATGTATAAAAAAATATCATAGATTTCTATTATAGGGTATAGAAAGAGGTTTCTAGGTATTTAAATCAATGTTCTAGATACAAATACAAGATGTGGGCCTATAATATAGATACCTAGGGTTAATAAATCCGAAATAGGTTCAATGAGATGGAATCAAATGTCACCAGGTCCATGAAAATGGGCCATGCTACACACCCAGTTTGATTGTCTGAGTGTTTATGCTATAGATATTGATAATATCATTATTAACTATCACAATGAATTTAAATGTATGCTGATCATGGATGTCGAAGGATAAGACTAACGGGTCATAATGTTAAAATAACATGTAATGATTTCAACATAATATAAGTAATTTATCATTACTATGTAGTTTTCTAATACAATTATATTTCCTCACACTATGATTTTTTGTTCTAGTCAATGCTATAATAAATGAAAAACTGGTTTAACAGTTAATTTAATGGAAAATGTCTAGATGAGTACAAAATTATGAAAATTATTAGGGAGAAGTATGTCGTTATTATTAATAATCTGTTATGATGGAACATGATTATCAATTTGTTCCGTAACCAATATTCAGAACCACAAACCAATAAAAGGACAGTTTCCACTAAGATTTCATGTAGTGGATACCAAGGAGGGAGGAAGATTCAATTTCATATATTTTGGGAATGTGTGCTGAAGAACTCAAGGTAATGTATCTAAGGGATGAGAATATGGTCGGTGTGTAGAAAAGAAGGACCTAAATCAGATAAATATAATGAGAAAATAAAATTTATTTTTCATGTAATGGATGAGAATAATTGTATACCTAAAGTATTATCAACATTTTAATTTTTTAAATGCATAATATATGGGAATTATACAAATATAAGTCCTAAGGGGAAATATTGTGTATGAAATATTCAAGGGTTTTCAAGTAATGGTTATGTTTATGATGATTAAGAGACTACGAATGACAAAATAAAGTAAATAGGAAATAATGGATTGGATAATGAAGCCCATTTGATAGTTTGTAAAGGAAGTGGGTTGATTGAAGTGTTTATGTATTAGAATTAGTTAATAGTTTTATATGAATAATTATATATATAAGTATTTTTTATAAGCTTTACATTAAATATTTTCAGAAATATGTATAATGGTAATAAAAATCTATAATGAAGATAAATATCAAAGGTTATTGTCAAGATAAGAACATTATTAAATAAATATACCCCTCATTATATACTTGATGTTGAAAAAATGATGTTTAGATTGAATAATGTGATGATTGACATGGATAAGAAATTTGATAGTATCAATTAACTTAGAACTTATTCATTATTTGATGCAATATTGGTTTATTATATCATTGATAGAGTTCACATAATTTTTTATTTAAGGAATATATCCTATAATATATTTTATTATTGGAATGAGTAGTGGTGTTTTTTTTCAATAAGGTTTTATGGAAATTTAACTTATTACCATTTTCTAGATAATACAAGATAATGGTATTAACATGAATAGAATGTTTCAATTAAGAGGCACTATATGATATAATGGGGATTAATTTTGTGTTCGTAAATTTCTAATATTGGAAGGGTTATAAATTTATCAATTCATTTGGTGGTTTATTATGAATTTTGGGTGAGGATTTAGTGATTAAAAAATTATTTCACCATATAATAATTTATATATAACATGTCCTAACTATTTTATTTTTTATAATAACTAGAAACATAATGAATAATTTATCATTATTCTATGGATATTATATATTGAGCTGGAAAATATTAAAATCTATTTGTTATAGTAAGAGATGAAGTTTAAAATAAACAGGGTACCACCAATGGGTGAGTTTTATCTTATGAAATGGAATGAAATCAAATATATATACATTCTCAAGAAAACTATCAAAAATTATGAAAAGGATCCTGAAATATATAATTTTTTTATATTGATTTTTTATGATATTAAATATATTTTTGACTCCACCTTTTTTATTGTACTTTTATCGTTAAGATTCTCTATATCACCCCCTTTCTTGTGATCAATGATCTCCATCACTATCAATAATTATTTACACTCTTCTTCCATGTACGTGTCTTCACATCCAATCTATTTTATCCTATTTAAAGACCATATAAGTATTATTCTATTTGAATTTCAAATATCTCTTTTCCTTTTTCAAGAGGATGTTTTTTAAACCCTTTTTTATATTGTGAGTATCTATAAAGGTCTTTTCAAAATTTATAACATTGATGAGCAAAAAAATTGATGGAAAAATTTATTTTCAGTGAGTTAGAATATAACATCATGAGATTTTTCGAAATATATGTTTAAAAATATTTAATATTTTATATGTTTTATGTTTCATGGGACACTAAATTTTTCTTACATTACATGAAACATTTAGTTTAACAAGTGATATAAGGTACATCATGTTTCAACAAAATATAACATAGTATAAAAATATTATTACTTAATATGATCATTATCACCTAGACATTGGAATGGAGGGTATTAATATGATTTTATAAATTATAAAAACATAAGGTTTAAACATTCGTATAGAATTAACTGTTTTTTGGATCAATTAATTCTCAATATAAATTCAAGCTATTTAAAATTAAAGGAAATCTACTTTTGAAAAAAAAAATATTTAATTAAACTGATTTTAACTGAATAAAATAAATAAATAACATTTGTGGAATTATTTAAAAGAAATATTTATATGTTTAATATTTAGTAAAATAGTTAAAATTCTCCATATGTGTTTTCTAGATTAGAGAGGAGAATAAATCCAATATTGTGCTTAAAAACAATATTTTTCTAAAAATTTGTTTTTCAAATTTATGACAATTATATTAAATAAATTTTTTAAAACATTTAAAAAATTTATTATAAAAGTAATATTACATTTTTAAATCACCATGTAAAAATTTTCGTAGGGTGAATAATTCAGTGTTTTCTGAAAAGTGTAATTTTTTATGAATAGTGAATGATACTACAATTTAATTGAACACCCTTTTCATTAAAATTATTTATAATGAAAAATTATATTTTAAATTTTTTTTAAATTAAAATTATTTCCATTTTATATCTATTAATCAGTTTTTTCATTTTAATTGTTTTTATATTAAATTTTTACATAAAAATCTTGTATTTTAATAGAGATATTATCTTTGAAACCAAGATTTCTCACCATTTATGTGGGACAAAATTTAAAATAAAATTTTCTTCTTCTTTTAATTGAATTTTTATAAAAGGGTAAAATATTTGGAATCATCAATATTCATATAATCTAATTTTTTCATCTTAATTTTTTTACAATAATTAATATTAAAACACGTAAATATTATTGACCATAGTTACATTAAAAGTTTTTTTTATTGTGGGTGAAAAAAATATATGATTTAAAATGATCTAGAAACTTGTATAAATTAAATTAAATGTTTATATTTAGACAATATATTATATATGGCTCTATAATACTAATTTTTATTCTTTTTGGAAGATAAAAACGTGGATATACCTTATTTAAAAATAAAATAAAATGGTTCCCCTCCCCTCACTTATAAAAGGCCACCCAACTCTTCCCTTCTTCACACCTTAAAATACTTTTGGTTCTAAAAAAACCTACACAAATAAATTCCTAAAATACCTAATCTTATCTTATATGTCTCATTACTTATTAAATACCTCATAGTAATGCTTTCAGTGCAAACTTAAGGAGGCTACTCGAAGAAGAGGTATCGTTTTTGAACAAATGATTTTATTTTATTTATCCCATAAACTCTTTTAACTATTAATAATCTTTGAAAATATAATAACCTCATTATATTCCATATAATTATTCATAGTTCTGTAATGTTCATGAGCTATAACCATCACCACTTGAATCAAATAGGTAAATAAACCAACATTCATCTGTTCTTTGGACTACCGCCTCACAAACTGCCTTCATTTGTTTTTTCAATTACACTTATCATGTTTGGTTATGATGACAAATATAATGTTTATATATTATATTTATAAAATAAATTTACCATTTTAATTTTTATATAGTTTATTTCATTGTACTTTACATTATGTAGTTGGTATGATAATGTTCTTGGGTGTACAATTGACTACCACATCATGAAGCGATGTGATTTATTTTCACTAATGTTGTATAGGAAAGGTAATAATTATTATTTTTACCAATATAAGTGGAATAAATTATATAATTATGATACAAATAAATCATTTAAAATTCTAATAATATAATATATAATTTAATTTCATACATTTTTACTCACTAGAAGATGATAACTTCATTCGTGTATGTGTGGACCACCGACTTTATAAAGCTACATGACTATCTATTTTCATCACAAAACAATATGCATGATATTTATAAGTAACATTAATTATATAATATGTTATCTATAGTATTATTATAATATTTTAATGAGAAAATATTACATGCCTCCATTCCCTAATGATCATTGAAAAATTGAATCATTACTCATGTGTATATATAACTTATCATATCTCCTATATTAACATACATCAATTATAAAAACAACATCACATGATTTTTATTTAAAATAATATTTCTGTAAAATATGATAATTATTTCATAATTATTAATATTATGTTTATGGAACTAGTTACTGACTATGAATCGAACCCCATGCAATTATGATAGATTATTATGAGGAACCCCATGGGGCTAGGATTGTAGGGTTTGGTTCAAGGAAGTGAATGAAAGGTAATCATATTTCTTTGAGCATTTCATTTCACAATGGGAAAAAATTAAATTACCCTAAAATACTATTCAATTTTACCGTAAATATTTGTTACCAGATACTCATGTAATGAAATGAAATGGGGGATACAAATAAAGATGGTTGAATTAATAATTGATGAAGGTGTAAATCGAGTGTCTGGTAAGCTGGTAGATAAAAATCTATGCGAGGACAACTATGTTCATATAGAAACTATATAGGAACAAAAATTATGGAATTCATAAATAATGAATAGTTTGGCATGAATGGTTTATTTTTAAAAATATTTTTTTTGAGTTCATTCTCTACACTATGGAAGAAAACCATGAAGGAGCCTTCCAGATCAATGCTCTATATGTATATTTATTAACAAAATATATCATAGAATGATTCAAATGAATATAAATTATGAGACAAGGGTGTTGATTAAAAAATAAGATATAATTCTTTTATTAGGTCCTAAATGAACGTAACATTAATTCAAATGAATATATCATGACTTGGGACAAGATTGGAAATCATTTTAATGATCTTATCATGGAACATCTTAATACTCAAGTAACTACACAGCAATGTGGGTTATATAGGGCTGAGTGATTCCAATTATAATAGTTTGTTTTTACTTATTTTTTGAGTTATTTATGTGTTAAATCCACCCAATTTTTGACTTGATATTTCCTAATGTTTCCTTTAAGGTTATTTTTTAATAAATAAATTTGTCAAAAATATGGAAACATTACAAAGAAATTACCTAAAATGTGATTTGTAAAAAGAATTAGTAATATAAGAATAATGAATTTTTATATGTAAATAATATATGTTATTATATATTTATGTATGGTTCAATAACTTGTGTATAAAAACCTTTGTTGATAATATATTATATTCAAATTTATTAAAAGGAAGTTAAAATATATGGCAATGGATTTGTAGTCTCTTTTTATTTCTGTGGGCATATGCAATTTCACCACCCATTTTTTCATGATTTATATGATTCCCCATTCACATGATATATCATTAATATCCATATTTTAATGATATTTAATTTTTTGATTTATTTTATTATTTTTTGGGGATTTATATTCAAAACACTATTATAGTGCTCATAGATTTTCGTCTCAATTTTCCTTCATTGATACATATGTCATATTATGCACCAATCATCTGTGAGGAGGTGTATATACAGCCAGATTGATAAGTAATAATGTTATTATATATATTTTCAGGATATTTTATGTTTCATTTAATTTTATCCACTCATGGGGCGTATAATTAAATGTTACCATAGTGGTAAGGGTTTTAGGTCAAAATCACAAAATTTATCTGGATTAATCAAAATTATGATTCCAATTTTGTAATATTATAATATATATAAAAATATAATAGGGTTTTTCTATATTATTTTTATTTCTAAAGAATAAATTTTCCCATTCATATTTCTATCATTATGTATATAATATTTCAAAATGATGTTATTATAAAAATCCCATATTTATTTTTCTCATTGGCTGAAACCCCTTTTTTATTAAAAAAATGTTTTCTAAAAATATTTTAAAAAATGATTTAATAATCAATAAAATTATTTATTAATGAAATATTTACACATGTTTGAAATTTCAAAAAATGGATTGAAAGGAATCTTCATGTTTTTTTCGAAAAAATAATCATTATTCCTTTACCAAAAATGATAAATATCTTTTTCTAACATGAAACACATGAACAATATTTCCCCTCTTCAGGGTTGGTCAATGATTTCTTGATTCCCTTACAATTTTTAGATTATATTTTATTTTATTAATAATTGGGAAATATTTATATTCTAAAAAATTGATTTCAATGTGAAAATAATTTTAAAACAATTTTATGTTTTAAAAAATATTATTTATTGTTCAAAGGATATTTTCCACATGAAATGTTTTAAAATATTATTAAATATTCCATTTTTCTGTTTACATGTTTAGTTTCAATGAAAATAACATTAAAATTTATTTCTATTTTAAAAATTTATTTTAAAATATAAAATAATATTTTCCCCAACATATGATTTAATGGGGTTTTAAATAATCCTTTATAATGGTTAAAGTTTTTTTTTCAAAATAAATGGATATAAAAAATACATTATGAAACCTTATTATTTTTTCATGGGTAATTTTATGATGAAATGATGAGATGTTTTTGGAATGTTCCTCTTTTATATAGGCTATTATATGATGAAATGTTTATGAAACCCATTTAATTTCATTGATTATGATATGATTAATGTTTTATGATATGATGAAACACATAAGTATGATTTTCATTCTGTGATGGGATGGACCTATATCTACCTCCAATGCATTTGATAATGATTTTTATCTCATAATATAGACTACATTGTAATGTCCATTGAACCAAATTTAGTTTGGGAATGTTTACACTATAATGGTGTCATGAGTAAAACCTAACAACACTGATGGTTTGGGGAGTGAACACATTCTGCTATAATATCCTTAGAAGTGATCCTTGACTACTACTAAAATTATTTTTCTATATTATGTTTATACAATTATTTTATGTATTATACTAATGTTATACTCTCATGGAACATATTACTTTATTTTTATATGATTCATGACATATGAACTTGAAATATTCATTCCATGACATAAAATTAGGATCTTTGATATATTTTTCATGGATTCCAAATGTTGTGATCGTGTTCTAGTACAATTATTCCTAGGTTATTCTTATGTATCTCACTTGTTAACCCTTACTGAGCATATCAGATAACCCTTTTTATGGTTCATTTCCCGATCTCATGAAGAATAAATTCAATTATGGTATGTGTATAGATAATACTTAATGGGAATTTATTTTTAGGAAACAATTCCTATTTTCATGAATTAATAATATCATGTTCCTAGTTTCCAAGGACAGTAAACTGTTACAGTCTTCAAGTGTGTGTTTTTGTAATATACTGATCACTTATCAAAAAAGTGGTAATATCAATGTATGAGAAACCCACATCTCTACAAATTGTATCATATGAAAGGTTTAGTTAGACTTTGGAAACATGGATGATAAAACATTAGTAAGATCCCAAGGTATATTTAAAATTTTATGTCGGGGGATTTCTATATGGATAATTATAAGGATGAGTAAAAAATGAAATTTTCCTATAATTTTGTTAAATGATAGATAAAGATGATTCCAATAAAATATATCTCTGACAAGATAATACAATTTGATATGGCTATGGAATAGAGGTAACTATGAGAAAAAACTTAAAAAATGTTAAATTGACATGGAATTTATAATCACTCGGTGCACAAAAATAGGGCTTTCTCTACACCTAGTTTGACACATTTAAGGGATATATTTTATAAATTTACAAAAATTTTCAGAACCACTACAATGGATTTAAATAGATTATGAATTTGAGTGACCTTGGATAAACAAAATATATGAATGATTAGAAGGAAGGTGTCATTTTTTTGACATTATATAAAGTTTTTCATGATTATGTTGTTTTCCAATATGATTGGTGTTGATCACACTATTATTTTGGGTTTTATTCAATAGAGGAAACCTGATGAATCTATTTTTACATTTAATATGATGAAAAAATATCTAATGGTAATCCAAATTGGATGATTATTGGATTAAAGGTTTTTGTGATTATATATAATCATTTATTATAGAACATGATTAAAAATGTACACCTTAACAGACTCTCAGACTCACCAATTAAGAGAATGATAGAGAATGTTGAGAGTTCATGTTGTCAACATCATGATGGAAAGAATATTTTCTATCTTATATGTCAAGACTATGGGAAGAATAACTCAAGGGAATATATTAAAGGTGTGTGAGGATGTTTTAAGTGTGGAAAATGACACAAATCAACTAATGAAAATGAAAAATGAAAATTTCATTTAAAGAAATGGATGACAATAATGGTCTACCTTAGGTATAATTGTTCTTTGAATTTAATAAACATGGAATTTGTGGGAATTATGAAAATATAGTTCCTAAGGGTAATTTTCATGAATGTAATCAACCCAGTTGTATGAGTAATGGTTTTTTTTTTGATGATGAACATACATTGGCTATAATATGAAAGTAATAAAGTATTATGAAATATCATATTGAATCCAAGTTAATGGTATGAGAATGATGTTGGATAAATAAAGTATTTATAAATTTTATTTAAAGGATTCATTATATGAATCATGCTATATATAAGGATTGTTCATTATATTTTTGTTGTTATGGATTTGAAAAAAAACAATTTTTAATGGTATTACGGTATATTGAAAGTGATTTAATGGAAACAAGAAATTTTATTTATTGAAATATTACCCTTAATATGTTCTAGATGCTGAGATAATGATATTGGGATACTATGATGTCGAATATGAAAAATATAAATTGGGTAATATTGATTACCTTAGAACTAATCAATGATTAGTTGACAATGTGGTTAATGCTATAATTGATAACGTTTACATGGTTTTTTGGATTTTGAAAAAGACTATATGTTTTATGTAGGTAATGATGAATAATTTATTTTTTCAATCTCAATTCTTGGTTATTATAGTTATTACCATGTTCCAGGAAATTTAATTTATTTACATGTTTGTTATGTGAAAATCAAGATCAAATTTATGATATGTGGAAAAATAATGTTATGTTGATTTTAAGAAATTTAATGAGCATGATTTTAATTTTTTACTTTTGAATAGTTTATAAGGATTATTTTTATGTAATGTTTTATAAGGAACATGGGATGACATTTTATATTTTAATTTATTACTTGATAATATGAATTTTTATGCATATTTGATAACCTGTGAGAACAAATTTTTTTATATTAACTAAATGTTAAATAAACAAATTATCGTTCTTTCATGGATCTTATATGCTTCATCAGATATGAAAAACTCATATACTAGAGTAATACATGAAGAAAACATTGATCAAGGAACAATTAAAGGATAAATTTATTCATATGAAATAGAAAAATATCAAGTATGTAAATTTTCATATGATGGAAAATGAATTCCCCGACAGTGGAAAAAAAATATTAAATTAAAATATTCCCCATTATCATCATTTTTAGTGATATCAATGATCTTTTACATAACATTATTATTTATGGTTTTTTCTTCATTATGATTCTCGAGATCACCCACATTCCACTACTAGAATTATGGGCAATTGCATGTGTTGCAGTGGGAGAGTATTAGCGACCGCAATTTGGTTGTCATTAAAAAGAGTATTAGCGTCGGCCAAATGGAGGACTCTAATACTGAAATAAAAATCAGCAAGAATTTTCCCACCTTTTGGTTTCTATGTATTTGTGACTACCAAATGGCGATATCTAAAGGGTGTATTAGCAACAACCAAATGGCGGAATCTAATACTGAACTAGAAATATGCAGGATTTTTCCTCCTTTTGCTTGTCTTCTTTGACAGGCCCTCCAACACCCTAGTCATTGCTTTTCCGCCCACCGCCGCCACCCCCTGCCGCCCCACCCCTTCCATTGTCACCTGAAGTCATCCCAGGCACACCAATGCACCTTCGGCAACCCTCTGGTCCCCCCCCCCCCGACATCACCCCACCACACAATGACTTTCCCTAACCAACCACAACCCTCCCAACCCACCCTTCATCTACCATGGATGATGAAGCAAGATGGTGGAAACCCTCCAACCACACCCACGTCGCCTAATGCATCTTGGATCAAAAATTGCGTTTTTTGGGGTTAATAATTAGTGTCTTCCAAATGGGGGACGCTAAAGGCTTTTGCGGCAGGCCAAATACGTCCATCGGTTGGTGGATGCTAAGTAGCCACTAAAGGGATTTAGCGATGGCTTTTAGCAGTCTCTAAATCCCTTATTTCTAGTACTATTCATATAATCAAGGATCTGTATCAATCTCAATAATTATTTAATATATTTTTTTATGTCAAGATATTCACATACAACTTATGATATCATATGTTGAATATTATTTATGGGTTACTTTAGTTAAAAATTATTTTTTTTCATATTTCCATTTTAAGGGATATTTTATTACTCATTTTATGATGTTATATTCTATGAAAAAACATTTAAAAGTTTTTCCTATAATAAAAAATAATAATTTCTAGGGAGAAATTCATTTTAAGGGGGATAGAATATAACATCAAGAAACGTTTTTTCTTTTTCAAATAAATATTAACTTTTTTATATTTTATATGGAATATAATAGTGAGTTTACATTTTTTTTCATGTATCTGTAAGTTTAAATGAAATTTGTCATATTTTTAAAATATTATTAAATGATAGTTTCCACCTAGACATTGGAATGCAGGGGATGAATATGAAAAACTGAATTATGAAAATATGTTGTTTTAGTATGTATATAAAATAAATTTTTTATAGAATAATTAGTTAAATATGAAAACAGAAATCTATTTTAGACTAAAAACATCCTCTTTCTGATGAAATAATTTTGTTAAAAAAACTCTTTTTAACATTAATAAATTAAAAAACAATTTAGGGGAATTATTTTTTCTGAAATTTATAAATATTATATTAAATAAACATTTTAACATAAATCTTATGTGTCTTATAAACATGATTTAACAATAAATCTAATTTTACACAAAGAATAGTAATATACTAAAAAGTATATTTGTCACTTTTTTACACTTATTTTAAAACCAATTTTTTTAAAAATTAGTAAATTTATTCTAAGAAAATACTTTTAATCTTTTAAAACATAATTATGAAATTATCTTACGAATAATGTTTGAAAATTTACAAAAAATATTAATTTTTGAAGAATAGTGAAAAATATTGATTTTTAATTGATTTTTTTTTCATTTAAATTTTATATAAAATCAAAATATATTTTCAATTTTTAAATATTCATGTTAGAAATATTATATATCTATTAATCTATTTTTAAAATTCGAACCATTTTCATATAAATATCATGTAATCATCTGAGAATTTTATCTTTAGAACCCTGCATTCTCGTTGCCTCTACGAGAATAATTTTAAATTAAAATTTTCCATTTATGTGAATGAAATTTTGAAAAATTGATTATATATTTAGAATCATCATAATTTATGTTATCTAATATGTTAAACATAATTATTTAAATTAATTAATTTTTAAAAAAATTTAAAAAAATTTCCATGGTTAAAGTAAAAATGGGTTTACTAGGGTAAAATTAAAAAATAAAGGATAAAAAGACCAAAAAAATATCACAATTATATGTTATGCCCATATTTCTACACTTTCTTGTTTAGGTTATGTGTATATTATTTAATGGAATTTTCTAAAAAGTGAAAAACAAAATGACACCTTTTTATTTTAAAAAATTACAATAATGAAACTCACATCACTTATAAATGTCCACCCACTAGTCCCTTTTCTTCACTCATTAGAAAAAAAATTAGCCAATAAATTCCAAATTATTTTTCCAAAACCCGATATCTCTTTTTGTGATCCTTATTTTCGTTATAAATAAAACATTGTAAGGATTTTTAAAAAAACCTCTGGTGGTTTCCCAAAGGAGAAGTGATGTTTTTAAACGAGCATTTTTATTTTATTTTTTGATCCACCTCATTCAATTCATATTAATCCATGATGATATAATAAAATAAGTATCTTCTACATACTGAGATATTTTTATTTTATGTGACTGACATTCAACCATATCCACTTCTATGAAATGGGTTATGAAGTCATCAGTCATGTGTACGACAGATCTAAGATCCCAACCACACATAAATGTATGACCTAGTATAAATTTTAGTTAATCATCCTTGGTTATGGATAATGAAGTGGGTATTTAGTATATGATGAGTTTTTGGAGTGTTCATGGGGTGTGGGACATGAATGTATAAGAAAGGAGGCCAAACAGTGCATAGCACATGGTTGGAACACAATTACTGTAAACCATGCTCTTGGACCAAGAAAATGTATGGCATGAGGAAAAATATGGATAGAGGCTAGTGCATCATTACCAAATATTTATCCACACTATGATGTTACCCCCCGGAAACCGTATGTCTTTGCCCATCTTACAATGAGTGATTCATATAGTCGACACACCATTTGGCTAACCATGGAGCCAAACTGTACATCCCATAAAAAGAATGAATTTCATGTTTTTCCCAATATGTTTTATGGATATAACCATATATTCTCCTATATTACTCCTATAATATCATGGTTGATTAACCAAACCCTACAAGACATCCAAGATGCGATTCTCCTATGATTATTAGGCATTTGGAGTGTGTTTGGGTATGAATTGATGATCATAGTGACTCTAACACTCGTCTATGATCTATTTTCTAGGTGAGGACTTATTGAATATATCGTATCCTTTCGAATTATAATTAACCTCACTTTTACTATGGATTAAATTGGTTATTTAACATGTGTTTGTGTTATAATCAAGGGATTCATTTAAGCTAATAATCCTATTCTATCATGTGGTTAGTGGTCTGTAATCACTCTACAATAGTCATAATGCTGTATATGTGTATGTGGTTTGGATAATGTGATTCCTCATTATGTTTCCTTTCTTCTGGATTCAAAAGGTGATTTTAGACTTTTATTGAGGTATGAACCCCTTCACGTACCCCCGTTATGTTCATAGGTGAGTTAGACTGAACCTATAGTAACCCATGGGGTAGGTCGAACCCCATTAAATGGTGAAAAAAATTGGTAAAAAATGAGAATGGGATAAATTGAGAGTTAAAGGGTTGTTAAAATGTAACGGGTATGTAGGAATCTTTAATGGTATAATTGTAATGATTATAAGAAGGATTTTTATGAAGTCTTAAGAGGGTTTTAAATGGTTTTGAAGGTATGTTTTGGAGCATTAACCTAATTATATATTTATTGATGGAAAATGATGTTTGAATGTGGGGAATGTTTTGAATAGAGGTGTTGAACTAAAAGTGTTTAAAAAAGGATTTTAGTAATGAGATTTCAAATTATGTTTGAAATGATGGAAATGTTCCCTTTTTTTGAAAATGGTTTAATCATTTTTTGGATGGTTGAAACAGAAATGATCTCCTAGGAAAATGTATTAGTATTCAAATAAGATGAACCATATCTTAAATGGTGGCTTCAAGATGATTCCAAATAAATATTTTTAATTTGATTTATACATTGATATATACTTAAAGGTATATTGGGACTGTAGTCATTGAAGTGATCTGTGGGTTAGTAATATTAGACCCATAATGATTATGTTGGCATGATACATGGTTATGAAATGATGTAAATAATTAATTTTTATAGTGATGAAATAGAATAATGGGATGTTATGAATAATGATATATGTGTTTAATAGTCATGGTTTTTGTTGGTAAATGTGAATTTGTTTGAAAATGATGTTAATGTAAATTTTTTAAAATTAAGAACATGTAATAAATTAGTTTTGGGTAAAATGAATTTGGGATAATGGTTTATGAAATGTAAATAATAAATTTGATAATTGGTTAAGGCATGAAGGTGATTTATTTATTTAATTAAATATGAAAATTTAGCATTATGTTTATTGTTTATGAATGGTTTTAATAATGGTATATGTAGTAAATGGTACAAGGAAGTATGTTAACATGTCTTGGTAGTGTGGGGTATTTAACATGATGATCTTTTCTCATGGGACTGAAAATATTGAGACTCTAAACATCTCCGCTATAAATCATACTTTAGGGTAGGGGACTGTGGCATTATCCCCCTAACAGTTGAAAATGATGAGAAAATCTGGACTAAGGCTCCAAATAAAGTGTTATGTCTTTTTTTATGAAATTTATATCTCTAGTGTTATAGGGAACATGAATTAATACCTTATAAAGTTTAGGTGATCTGCTTTGGTCGTAGTGTAAATGATATAAATGCTTAACCCCTGGGAAAAATGATTTGAAAGGTCAAGTGACTAATGTTAATTAATGGGTATGTATAATATGTTATTAGTGAACCGACCATGTGGTTAAAAGTGTGTGTAACCCATTGTGCCTTGGATTAGACTCCCAGTGTGAACTAAGTTGGTTTTTTCAATTTGGTGAATATATAGAACAAAATGGATAAAATGTATATATCAAAACTACTCTAATCCCCATATACTTGTTTCAGTTGTTTATCTAAATACACTGTTTCACTGTCTGGATGTTTCTTATACATTATTAGTCATTTCATAATGAGTTTTACTCACAACATTCTCAAGATTACATGGAACTTGGGTACCTGAGAAGATGCTACATATATTTTGAATTAGGTTCAAGACATGGACCTAGTGTTTCTTCTGCATTGGATGAAGGCTTCAATCATGGGAGGTCCGGATCGGGTTGGGACTTGGGTCCATGTTCAGGGTATTGTGATAGTTTTTTTATTATCTATATTGTATGACTGCATGACATGCACTATTTTTTATATATTTTTTGTAGTGTGCGTACATGGATACTTATTGTTTTATGATTCATGTTGTCCATTTATTGTTCCATTTGTTTATTTTATCTATTGATGTTAAATATTTTTGGTATTCAATCTGATAAGAGGGTATAGTCTCTCCAAGATTCTATTTATACCTAAACATCTAGTCGACAACCATTGGCATATGGGGAGGCATGATTGATGTCTTGTGACAACCTAGCTCGGGGCACTGATTATAGTGGATTCTGAGTTGAGGAAGTTAAAAAGTAGTATCATAGGGGCTCACCATTTATTATACTATTTTGGAATGGTAGTAGAGAAAATATTTTATTGTCAGGGCTTGGTAATGATCTCACACGTGGGTGCCTACATCCCCACATACGAGAAAAAACCCAAGATTACAAGGGTGGAAAATGATCTTCTGTTTTTTGATTTTACAATTGGTTGATATTTCAACATCAGGAGGAGTACATGGATGTGATTTTTTTTATTTATGAGTTTCTATATCTTATACTAGTTTTCGGAGATATGGTTTTTGAATTCATGCATCATTCTAGGTATATATAACATATAAGTCATCTATTTGTTTCATGTGATTTATTTACAAATTAAATGATGATAAACTAAATAGGTATAAAGAGTGAAATTGATTGAAATATTTGGTGTTGAAATATTTACTAAAAAGGCATTTTATAAACATGAATCCTTAGGTTTGGAAAAGGAAAATGTTTTTCGAAATATTATTTTTAATAAAAATTATATTTTTGAAATGATGGGGAAACAAAAATAATTTTGAATGTGTATGTTCTTGGGTTTTAAAATCCAATGTTTTGAAAAGTCAAATAATGGGATTAAATAGTATTGTATTACTAAGACAAACAATGAGAGAATGATAGATCATTTTGTGACACTAGTGGTGGTTATCCCTTGTCTTGGTTGTTGACCCTATGTACAGTTGGTTTGGGGAGTGAGAGTGCAGTAGTATGAGACATTTTGTTACAGGATGTGAGATAATGTTGATTTGAGAGTTCTGGTTAATGGGATGTTTCTTGATTCATCTTTAGTATGGTTATAATCATGATGTTTCAAAATTGATTTAGATGATGTGAATGTGGTTACTATTGTGTATTGATACTTTTTGGGTTTTTTTTGGACCATAGAGTGGGTGTTCAGTTCATGGTTCTAGTGTATTTGTTTGAGTATATTTGGTGTCGAACATAGAGTAAATGGTTGTTTGATGTTTCAGATGAATTGTTTTATAATTTGGGTAGGATTTCGATCATGGTCAGCCAATTTTTAGAGGCTTTATGTAGATAGATTATAGGGAGAGGTTGTGACGTTTTCATTGTGTGACTCCATTTTGTGGAGTTGGTGTTATTTTAATCTTTAGGATCACCAGTGAGAGTGGAATGTTGGAGTGTCAGTGATTTTGGGTGCATGTGGAAAATTTAGACGTTTCAAACCTCGACACTAGAACATAGTGAGTACTTCCTACTAAAATATAAACTCATAAGGATAAGTGGGAAGCCATATATCTTTGGATGATAAAACATGAGTTGGGGATATGTGTCAAAAATCATAAGAATTCATGGATATACTTAATGGAGTTCATCCCAATGTTTTCGGTTCCATGGAATGTGAATCACAAGTGGTTTCATCATATGTGAAATTGATGTATGGTGGGTGCAATCAGATTTTGGTAAAACTGAGTATTAATGAAATTAAATCTACTCATAAAGGCACTTGGGGTTCTTATGTTTGGTTGAAAGAGTGGTTGGGATGGGTAGGATCATTCGATGACCCGATCATATGTTTTAGACGATGTTAGAAATGTCGATTAATAGTTGTATAGAGACTACGAGGAAATGGTGATCATGGAATTGATGGTATTTTTTGTTTTGGAGGACATTTGGGGTGAGAGTTGTCATACATGTGTGTTGTTTGTTGGAGTGCTTTTTATTGGATGAGGAGTTCATGAATTTGAGGGTCTAATGAAGATGGATGATCAGGTGGCATGATCAGTTGTGTGAGAGGATTATTGGTCCTATTGTGGGAGATATATGGATCATGTGTACTAGAGTTAGGTTTTTTTCTACGGTCACAGGATGATGTGAGACCTATATGGTTTTGAATAATATTTGGTTTTGTAAACATTTTAGTGTTTCACGTTTCAATTGAGATATGTTCCCAGGTGGGTTGGAAGTAAGCGCATGTGTTGTAAAGACCCATAAATTTCAAGGAAACTTTTCGAAATTTTCCTTGGAATTATACAAGGACGCAGCTTCTGACGACACCTAATTCTGAGGCCCGGTGTGCTCAGAATCACATTCCAATGTTTGGCTCGGGTACGTTCAGTGAACGGACGAGCGGGTTTTTCTAACTTTTGAACCGGTGCCCGGAATCGAATTCTGAGGGCACCGATGGAATCGCAGCGCCGGTTTTTTCTTAGAAACGCCTCTTCTGGAGTTGCGTTTGCTCGGTTGTGGTTTTTAAGTTTTGGGTTTGAAGTTATGAAATAAAATAAAGTTGTGCGACAATTTTATTTTTATTTCACTTAAAGCCGCTTAAAAACCACTTTAAGCTGTATACGCTCAGTTGAAATGGATAGGATGCTATCCAAAAAATATCCTACCCCCTTGGTAGGATATTTTTGAGGTGGGACCCGCACGAGCCCCACCATTTCTTTTCCGCTAAGTAACGCACCTACAAAAACCCGTCATTATGAAAGTCATCTGACGCGTTTTCTTAAATTCTTAACGCACCAATTAATGGGGCGGTTTTACTTCGTTGAATTAATTAGGCGGTTTATTCATTGAAATTAATTCTATGAATTAATTTCATTCGTTTCTTAACAAGTTTTTTTTAAGGATAAGGGGACAAGCCCCATTAATTTATTTATAAAAAAAGGTCCAAGGGGAGAATAACATGGAAACAGTGTAAGACATACATTATTGGAGACCGATCTTTTTCTTAATCTTGTCGCCAATTTTGCGCTCTTGTGCTCTTATCTCATTCCGCATTTTGCCGCTGAGACGCCCTCTACCACTACTAGAGTAGTGGTCTGAAAGCTCCTGAGCTTGCTGCATTAGAGTTTCCAGGTCTTCATCAGAACTGGCAGTTTGATCATCTTCCTTTTTCTTCAATTCCTCCTTTTTTTGTTTCTTCTTTTGGCTTCTTGATCGTGCTTTATGCCACATGGAGTCCACTGCTTCGTATTTTCCATCCTCATTCCCTGATGAAACAGACTTTCTAGTGGGAGAATCACAAAAAACTCCCCCTGAAGGATGCACAGCACCAGCTGAAGGATCTGAGTCTCCTAGTACAGGAGAAACAATAGCAGTATTAGAAGAAACATTCAAAGAATTTAAAGAAGTATTAGTGGGATCAACATCCCTGCATTGAACAACATGCAGTTTATCCACCGAAGAGAGCATATTAGAGGTCTTCTCGGACCCTTCCCCAACATGGAGCTCCGAGCATCCTACAGTTTGAGACCTCACATCAGCAGAAACACCAAACATCTTTGCCTTCATTTTGTCATTAGCATCATAGCTATCTTTATGTGTCAAAGTCTGAAATGTGGCCACAGCTACATTCTGTTTTTGTCCAGAATCAAATTCAGTTTGAAGACCCTATTGTGAGTACTCTTGTGACCCCGAATCAGTGCTAATCACATCTGTGACAGTCTGCACGGTTCCTAGATTTCCAGAACCAACATTAAAATGAGCTGGAGATTCTAAAACCGAAGATGTTCTATCATCCTTCATAGCCCTATGCCTAGCATGCAGGGGTGAACGGGGTTCACCCTGTTCCACAATCTCAACCCAGGACTTCCTAATTGGATTACTTATCTTGTTAGAATTCAAAGGATTTGAAATGTCAGTTCTTGGGGCATCCCTACTGTTAGAATTAGTAGGTAAAAGATCATTGTTCAGTTGATCCAAAATAACTAGGTTAGGCTTCAATATATAAACTTTTCCACATGACTTAGAGTCATGCCCCTTAAGAGAGCACATGCTGCACAATATAGACTTCCTACATGAAGTAGCATCATGACCTAGAACCTTACAGGCTTGACAGAATCAAGGAACCCTCTCAAATTCAATTGTCAGCTCTAATTCTTCATCATCCGTGGAAAGATAAACCCTATCAACAAGAGTTGAGCGGAGATCAATCTCAATAAGGCATCTAGCATAATGGCTGAATCTAGTCATTTCAGTTTCTCTATCCATTCTAATAGGAACTTCAATGGCAAGAGAAATGTCATAAAGAATTCTAGGATGCCATAAAATCCAATTGAGACCAAAAATTTTGATCCATACCTGAGCTGAGGTGTTACCTAATTCAGAGGGGTTGAAAATCCTGTCCCATTCTCAGATGTGGAAAGCACTAGGCCTTAAAGAGATTGAACCGATGCTCCAGGATCTGAGCTTGAGATCTGCAGAGGGGAATATTAAGTGATAATAACCCCTACCAAGAGAAACACACTGCCAATCTTCAAAACCCCATATATCAACCAGTCTTCGTCGAAGATAATCAATTTTCCAGGGAATACTTCCCTTTGGAAGAATCAATCTTCCAATAATAGAGTGTTCCCCCAATAGCATACGCTCAGCAACTGCAGTAGAATCTGCCTTGACATGGGCCACAGATCCCCTTTTTCGAATGCTTGCAAAAGAACTCTTAAAATGAGAAAAGGACCTGCTAGCATTACTGACCTCGGGTAAAATCAAACCTGGTTTTCTAGAATCAGCTCCAACCAAGCCTGAAGCCTGAGCGTAGGAGTTGAATCTCCCAGGGAGAAGGAAACCGTCTGCCATCGCGATGCTTCTTCCAAAACCCTAATCGTCAAGAGAGCTCGGGCGCCGACTCATCATTTTCCACCGTCTCCTTGGTGTCCTTTCTTAACACGTTTTCGTTTTGTTGGCATGTTAATAAAATAAGGCCAACACACCCTCCTTTTGAAATGTTGTGTTAAACCTTTGAAGAATCTCTAAGGATCTTCCTCCTTCTTTGCGAAGAACGCGATGAATGCGAAGAATGCCAGCCTCCGATGAAGAACGCCGAACCCGTGGAAATCGACGACGCGACGCCGTGTGCCGCGACGCCGACGTTTCCCCTACCGAGACATTCTTCTGCGACGTTCCTTCCTCCGCAACAAAATCTCCGATCATCTGTTGAGGTGAGAGATTGTGGTACTTTAAATTCCTTTATGGATTATAACTTCAATATGGATTTAATTATTAAAATTAAATCTGTATGTTCTTGATCCTCGGAGATCATCGATGCGAAGCCCTTCCACGACGACGTGACGCCCTTCCGCGACGCAACGATTCCCTTGTTCCGTGACAGTCGATTCCGCGAAGAACTCTCGTGCGATGACTCGACGAGGTAGAGATTTTGTTTGGAAATACCTTTTTATTCCCGTAGTTGTTTCCTTCAAAAACAAAAGAACCTGGATCAAGTGCAATTTTAAATTATTAAAATTGTTTTTGATATGTTTTTCATGTGTTGATTATCTTCCAGTTTGTATCATCTAACACGGAGGGTGCAGGCCAAACGAACACGGCCCGACAACCATCCGCAGTTCTTCGTTGTTGTACGGATTTGGCGGGTGATGACAAAACGTGCTGCAAAGGCGATTTGATGATTCCGCAGTGAAGAACGTGGCCTGGGAGGAACAGCGGCGCAGACGGGATCGGAATCAGACCATCGGAGCGACTCCGTTGGCCCGCGAAAGCCACCGGCGGAGGGGGCCGCCGGCGCGGTAGCGGCGCCAGCGGACCCGCGGCTGCGCGGGTCCGGCGCACACAGGACGCGGCTTTGCCGCGTCCGTTAACCAGGGCGGCCCCCTGCGGGGGCCGCTGTGTTGTCACGCGGGGGCAGCGCGCCCCCCACATTGCTCGGCCGTCTGGGCCGAGCCGCGCCCTGGCCGGCCCGGACCGGGTCCGGCCGACCCAGGGGGGGTCAGGCCGGGTCGGCCTGGGCCGAGACCCCCGTTTCCGGACCTTTTCGGCCTTTTACCCGTAACTTGAGCTACGGGCCTCTGATTAACGCGCCGTCAGCGGAAAAACGATCCTTGGATCAAGCCGGTCGTTTCCGTATACTACACTCAATGATTCTGAATACTTTGGGTTCGGCCGGGTTGGTTCGTCCACGAAACCAACCGGGCCCTCGGAGTGGAAATGCTAATATCTTGAGCTTCGGACGTCCGATTGACGTTCCGTTGACTTTGGTGGATTCCTCTAAGTGAGGCGGATCTTTTGGAATACTCCGCCCGAGGTTTGGACACAGGTGGAGTACGGTCGGGTTGGTTTTTCCTTAAAAACCAATCGGGCCCCTAGGACGAAAAAGCAAATAAGTCTCAGACCGGGCGTCCGATTGACGCGCCGTCTGCGGCGTTGAGTTCCTGTTGACGATACGGAACTTTTGGATACATCAACTCTGGACTTTTTTTCAGTTGATGTATCAGTCTCTCGGCTCGTGGAGCGGACCCTCCTGAACGAGCTTGCTGTGTGCGGGGACCCTAGTGCTAGCTGCGACTTCGACGATGACGACTATACAGAGATCCTCGGTGGATTCGACTGCGACGATGATGAAAACTGTACGGGAATCCTCCGTGTTTTCAGCAATGACCACTACGGTACATCTTGGGATACATCAACTCCGGACTACATGTCAGTTAATGCATCGAACTCTTAGCTCGTGGAGTGGACCCTCCCGGAACGAGCATGCTATGTGCGGAAACCCTAGATCCAGTTGAGACTTGATGACTGGTGATCGAACGACTCAGTGTGTTTCGGATAGCCCAGTGGGGAGCGCTTGGTTGTAGCGGCAGACCCACGGAGGAGGAGGGCATGGTTGTAGCGGCAGACCTGCGGTACTCAACAGAAGGAGTACCTCTTGAGAAAATGAGGGGGAGCGCTTGGTTGTAGCGGCAGACCCACGACAGAGGTGCGCTTGCTTGTAGCGGCACAGGGGAGCGCTTGGTTGTAGCGGCATACCCACGACAAAGGTGTGCTTGGTTGTAGCGGTACATGGGAGCTCTTGGTTGTAGCGGCAGACCCACGACAGAGGTGCACTTGGTTGTAGCGGCAGAGGGGAGCGCTTGGTTGTTGCTGCAGACCCAGGATGGGGCGGGGGGGGGGGGGTCGTGGTTGTAGTAGCAGGCCCACAGTACCCGATAGGTAGAGTACTACAGCAGTCCAAGGTAAGAGGGAAGCACTTGGTTATAGCGGCATAACCACTGTACTTGATGGAGAAGGAGTTTCCCAATATCTATGGTTTCCACATCATGATCGATCCTATGTGGGTCATTGCTGGGGTTAGTACCTACCGATCCTTTGTGGGTCCGACGACTTAGATGAATCAGTGGCTACATCTGATCATCTCTATCGTCTTACGAAGAAGTATTTCCTTTGTGATCTGAATCCGTTTTGCTTTCCTATGTAGATTGTGTTGTGCTATCCTGTGTGGATTTACGTTTTGCTTTCCTGTGTGGACTGGGTTGTACATGAGCTCGGATGTTGGAGCCGAATGAGAATTGATAACTTAGGTATATGTATTGGAATATACCTAAGCCATGTCGGATTTTACTTCGTGATTGTATATTTCCTTTGTGGTTTATCCTTGTGGATTCTGGGAGACCCTTAGGGGTCTTGGGGTCCCTACTGAGTATCTTATACTCACCCCCGCACGGGCTATGCCCGCACTACGTTGTGTTGGTTGCAGACGACGGACAACACTGATCGTGGTGGAGGCTTGCGGAGGAGGACGGTACCTGGAGGTGGACCACTGGGCGGGGTGTACTCGGAGTGGACGACTGGACCGAGGAGCTGTGGAGGCTATCTGTACTCACCCTTCAAGTGGGACATCCAGAAGACGGCTCAACGCGACGGCTTTTCCTTTCTATTACTATTTTTCCCCTTTTCCGTTATACATTATAGTTGGGCTTGTTTTTCCAGATCCCTTTACTTTTCGGCACTTACTGTTGTACCAGCTTTTACTTAGTGTTTACTTCTTCTGCTTGCTTACTCTGTGGTGCTTGTTTACTTTACAATGGAAGTGCCTTCCCTTTTTACCGGGATTTACGCCTTGGTGCTAGTCGCCAGCCCCTGGCCTATGGAAGGTGGGCTAGGGGTAGACACGGCACGGGCCCCGAGGATGTGTCGTGACAAATTGGTATCAGAGGAGTTTGGTTCTACCATAGACTCTGATCTTTCTTATATGTGAAGCAATAGTGTTAAGCGTATTGAGTGTGGTTATTAGTCCTGGGAGCCCAGTGATGGTGCGGGGGCTGATGTATCCGTACACCAGGACCCTGAGTTCTGATTTTCGACTTAATGCACGAAAACATTGATTGCATGTGTGTTTCAAGTTTTCTTTCTGATTACTTGTATCAGCTCACCAGGTATACTGTTATGACCATGGCACACTTGTTTCCAAGTCATCCATGAGAGGATGAGGACAGCTCAGAACCGACAAAAGTCTTGTGTTGACATGAGGCGGAGGCCACTAGAGTTCGAGGATGGCGACCACATCTTCTTGCATGTCTCACCTCGACGTGGATTACGGAGATTTGGACGATGTGTCAAGTTGTCTCCACGCTTCATCGGAACTTTCCAGGTCCTCAGCAGGATTGGCGAGGTGGATTATCGCATGGCTCTACCACCTCAGTTGCACTAGGTGCACGACGTCTTCCACGTATCTCAGCTGAGGAGATACATGCACGACCCGTCACACTTCATTGACCATGGGGAGCTGGATGTTGATGATGGGGAGACCTTTGCAGAGGTCCCGATGGAGATCGATGATCAACAGGAGCGGGTCCTACGTGGACGATCGATTCCTCTTGTGCGTATAAGATGGCAGCACGGGAACCTCTAGGAGATCACTTGGGAGCGGGAGGCCCAGATGTGTGCTCAATACCGCTTTTGTATCCCTAAGTTTGTCGTGAAGCTTTATGGGGACGTAAAGTCTTGTGGTTGAGCAATGTAAAGACCCGTAAATTTCAAGGAAATTTTTTTCTTAATTTTCCTTGGAATTTTAGAAGGACCCAGCTTCTAACGGCACCTGATTCCGAGGCCCGATGTGCTCGGAATCACTTTCTGAAGTTTGGCTCAGGTACGTTCAGTGAACGGATGAGCGGGGTTTTTTCTAACTTTTGAACCGGTACCCAGAATCGAATTCCGAGGGCACTGATGGAATCACAGCACCGGTTTTTGCTTAGAAACGCCTCTTTGGGAGTTGCGTTTGCTCGGTTGTGGTTTTTAATTTTTGGGTTTTATTTTATGAAATAAAATAAATTTGTGCGACAATTTTATTTTTATTTCACTTAAAGCCGCTTAAAGACCACTTTAAGCTGTCTAAGCTCAGTTGAAATGTATAGGATGCTATCCAATAAATATCCTACCGCCTTGTTAGGATATTTGTGAGGTGGGGCCCGCAGGACCCCACCGTTTCTTTTCCGCTAAGTAACGCACCTGCGAAAACCCGTCATTATGAAAGTCAACTGACGCGTTTTCTTAAATTCTTAATGCACCAATTAATTGGGCGGTTTTACTTCGTTGAATTATTTGGGCGGTTTATTAATTGAAATTAATTCTATGAATTAATTTCATTCGTTTCTTAACACGATTTCATTTTGTTGGCATGTTAATAAAATAAGGCCAACACACCCTCCTTTTGAAATGTTGTGTTAAACCTTTGAAGAATCTCTAAGGATCTTCCTCCTTCTTCATGAAGAACGCGAAGAACGTGAAGAACACGTTGAACGCCGGCCTCCGACAAAGAACGCTGAACCCGTGGAAATCGACGACGCGACACCGTGTGCTGCGACGCCAATGTTTCCCCTCCCGCGACATTCTTCTGCGACGTTCCTTCCTCGGCAACAAAATCTTCGATTATTCGTTGAGGTGAGAGATTTCGGTTCTTTAAATTCCTTTATGGATTATAAATTCAATATGGATTTAATTATTAAATTTAAATCTTTATGTTCTTGATCCTCGGAGATCGTCGACGCGACGCCCTTCTGCGACGACGCGACGCCCTTCCGCGACGCAACGTTTCCCTTGTTCCGCGACGGTCGATTCCGCGAAGAAATCTTTTGCGACGACTCGACGAGGTATGGATTTTGTTTGAAAATACCTTTTTATTCCCGTAGTTTTTTCCTTCTAAAACAAAAGAACCTGGATCAAGTGCAATTTTAAATTATTAAAATTGTTTTTGATATGTTTGTCATGTGTTAATTATCTTCCCCTTTGTATCATCTAACGCGGAGGGTGCGGGCCAAACGAACACGGCCTGACAACCCTCCGCAGTTCTTCGTTGTTATACGTATTTGGAGGGTGACGAAAAAACGTGCCGCAAGGGCGATTTGATGATTCTACAGTGAAGAACGGGACCCAGGAGGAACAGCGGCGCATACGGGAATAGAATCAGACCACCGGAGCGACCCCGGCGGCCCGCGGAAGCCACCGGCGGTGCGGGCCGCCGGCGCGGCGGTGCCCCAGCGCGCCATTGGAAGGAGCCACCGTGGATGAAGCCGCGGAGGCGGCGGTAGCGGCGCCAGCGGACCGGCGGCTGTGGGGGTCCGGCGCACACAGGACGCGGAATTGCCGCGTCCGTTGACCAGGGCGGCACCACGCGGGGGCCGCGGTGTTGTCACGTGGGGGCAGCGCTCCCCCGGCGTTGCTCGGCCGCTCGGCCAAGCTGAGCCGGGCCGCCCGGCAGCGCCCTGGCCAGCCCGGACCGGGTCCAGCCGGGTCGAGTCGACCCGGTTCGGCAGACCCAGGGGGGGTCGGCCCGGGTCAACCCGGGCCCAGACCCCTGTTTCCGGACCTTTTCGGTCTTTTTCACATAACATGACCTACGGGCCTCCGATTAACGCGCCGTCAGCGGCAACACGATCCTTGGATCGAGAAGGTCGTTTCTCTATACTGCACTCAAGGTTTCGGAATACTTTGGTTTCGGCCGGGTTGGTTCGTCCACGAACCCAACAGGGCCCTCGGAGCGGAAACGCTCTTATCTTGAGCTTCGGACGTCCGATTGACGTGCCGTTGACTTTGGTGGATTCCTTTAAGTGGGATGGATATTTTGGCATACTCCACCCGAGGTTTGGACATAGGTGGAGTATGGTTGGGTTTGTTTTGCCTTAAAACCCAACCGGGCCCCTGGAACGAAAAAGCTAATAACTCTTAGACCGGGCGTCCGATTGACGCGCCGTCTGCGGCGTTGAGTTCCGGTTGACGATACGGAACTTTTGGATACATCAACTCTGGAATTTGTGTCAGTTGATGTATCAGCCTCTCGGCACATGGAGCGGACCCTCCCGAACGAGCTTGCTGGGTGGGAGGACCCTAGTGCTGGCTGCGACTTCGACGACGACGACTATACAGAGATCCTCGGTAGATTCGACTGCGACGATGATGAATATAGTACGGGAATCCTCCGTGTTTTCGGAAGTGACCACTACGGTACATCTTGGGATACATCCACTCCGGACTACATGTCAGTTGATGCATCGACCTCTTAGCTCGTGGAGTGGACCCTCCCGGAACGAGCATGCTGTGTGCGGAAACCCTAAAGCCGGTTGAGACTTGACGACTGCTGATCGAATGACTCAGTGTGTTACGGATAGCCCATTGGGGAGCGCTTGGTTGTAGCAGCAGACCCACGGCGGAGGAGCGCTTGGTTGTAGCGGCAGACCCATGGTACTCAACAGAAGGAGTACCTCTGGAGGCTATGAGGGGGAGCGCTTGGTTGTAGCGGTAGACCCACGACAGAGGTGCACTTGGTTGTAGCGGAAAGGGGGAGCACTTGGTTGTAGCGGCATACCCACGATAGAGGTGGGCTTGGTTGTTGAGGCACAGGGGAGTGCTTGGTTGTAGCGGAAGACCCACGACAGAGGTGTGCTTGGTTGTAGCGGCACAGGGGAGCACTTGGTTGTAGCGGCAGACCCACGAAGGGGGGGGGGGGCGCTTGGTTGTAGCAACAGGCCCACAGTACCTGATAGGTGGAGTACTACAGCAGTCCAAGGTAAGAGGGAAGTGATTGGTTATAGCGACATAACCACTATACTTGATGGAGAAGGAGTTTCCCAATAGCTATGGTTTCCACTTCATGATCGATCTTATGTGGGTCATTGCGGGGGTTAGTACCTACCGATACTTTGTGGTTCCGACGACTTAGATGAATCAGTGGCTACATCCGATCATCTCTATCATCTTACGAAGAAGTATTTCTTGTGTGAGCTGAATCCGTTTTGCTTTCCTATGTGGAATGTGTTGTGCTATCCTGTGTGGATTTACGTTTTTCTTTCCTATGTGGATTGTGTTGTGATATCTTGTGTGGATTTATGTTTTGCTTTCCTGTGTGGACTAGGTTGTACTTGAGCTCGGATGTTGGAGTCGAGCAAGAATTGATAACTTAGGTATATGTATGGGCATATACCTAAGCCATGTCGGATGCTACTTCGTGATTGTATCTTTCCTTTTTGGGTTATCCTTGTGGATTCTGTGAAACCCTCGGGGGTCTCGGGGTCCCTAATGAGTAGCTTATACTCACCCCTGCACGGGCTATGCCCGCACTACGTTGTGTTGGTTGCAGACGACGGACAACGCTGATCGTGGTGGAGGCTTGCGAAGCAGGACGATATCTGGAGGTGGACCACTGGGCGGGGTGTACTCGCAGCAGACGGCTGGACCGAGGAGCTGTGGAGGCTATCTGTACTCGGAGCGGACAGCTAGACCGAGGAGCTGTGGAGGCTATATGTACTCACCCTTCAGGTGGGACTTCCAGAGGATGGCTCAACGCGGCCGGTTTTCCTTTCAGTTGCTGTTTTTCACCTTTTCAGTTGTACTTTACAGTTGGGCTTGTATTTCCGTCCCCCTTTACTATTCTGCACTTACTGTTGTACCAGATTTTACTTAGTGTTTACTTCTTCTGCTTGCTGACTCTGTGGTTCTTGTTTACTTTACAAAGGCAATGCCTTCCCTTTTTACCGGGAATTACGCCTTGGTGCTAGTCAACCGCCCCTGGCCTATGGAAGGCGGGCATGGGGTAGTCACGGCACGGGCCCTGAGGACGGGTTGTGACATGTATTTCCATGGAATCATAGATGAGAGGCACTGATAGTGTGAGTTTCCGGTTGGTTTTTTATTGGTCAAATGAGTCATTGTTTATATATTATGATATGTCTATCCCTACAAGAAAATCTTGTGTAGAGTAATGATAATGGTTCCACAAATAATTCTTGCCAATGACAGATTGGATGAGTTTCATGGGGAAGTATTGAGTTTGGATGGAGTTATCATTCGCATTGTGGTGTTCTAGTGTAGATAATAAATTGGAGGCTAGGGAAGCCCAATACCTTCAATAGGTTGAGGTATCCTCAAATTAGGTGTTCAAAATGGTGGGGGATGGTTTGTGGTGGTGTTCGTCAATGAAATCTACGTATACTATAGCTATTGTTGATCATTTCCAATATCATGAAATTATCTCGGGTACCCTTAGAAGGATTTGGATTCACGCCAAGAAACATGAGTGTGTTTTTGTTTGAATCATGAATTCTTGGTGGTCATTCTCATGGGGTTGATAATATAGAGTGAGGTGGTAGAGAAGGTCACCATCTTCTGGTTATGAGAGAGGACCTTAGGATGGAACATGTGTCAATGAAATCCATGGGTTTTATTCTTGGAAGAAAATAATGGGTAGATGGAAACATTTGTATTAATGTTCATGAATGGGATAAATAGACATTTCCATGTTCAAGGACTTTCTTATGAATAAGGCATGAGCTATGGTGGTTGAAATTGATTGAATAAATCCATGAGAGAGATACACCTATTATGGGGGAGTTTTGTTATGGAATGAATACATAGAGAAATCTATATTGAGGATGTACTGGCATTATGGTTCCAATGAGAAACCTATGAGGTGTATGTCTGCGTTTCTTGGGAAAAAACCAAGATTCCCATAGATGTGTGTTCAATTGAATGGGACTATGGCATCAGGAAAAAGTATGTTCTAAAGGTAATCAGAGTTGTTTGTAAAATATGTGTTTAGGAGTGTTGTAGAGTATGATAATGGTTTGAAGAATAGATATTGTCTTAATGGAAAAGTATTACTAAATGTCAGGGATGTCTTCGGTAGGTGTGATTCATTGATGGCAGTATTCTGTAAGTGAAAAGGCATCATGACTAGGTAAAGTGGTGACATAAAAATAATGTGAGTTAGGAATCACCATAGATATTCGACCATGCATGGTTAACTCAGATATGAAATAAGGAATAGATGTGGTGGATTGTAATCCACCTCTATATATCATTGTAAGGATAAGAACTTTTCGGTAATGGAAGTAGGACTTTAGGAAGAATCATGTTACACTTAAATGTGTATAGATATTTGAGGTGTCCAATACATGTTGTTTCGATGAAGGACCTAATGCTAATGTGGGATTGTGTTTTAGTAGATGTTTTGACATGGTTAGTCAGAATACATGTTGGGTACATTAATGAAGTTTAGTTGATGTTATATTGACTCCTTTTTATTAATGGGATATCTCAATTTTGGGAAAAAAGTAGTGATAGGATAAATAATATGAGGGGAAACACCATAGTGGGAAAGTAGTTGGTTAATGGAATAACTACTGGTTTGAGTTGGATATACTCAAGTGGGATCCATCATAGTTTATCAATTTTGGTGATGGTCACTAGCTTGTATGTTGGATAATTTAGTATAACAAGATAAAGAGTTTGTTGGGGTTGTGGTTTTTGGATGTTCAGAAATAAACTGATGTTATTGGACCTCGAGTTATAGATTAGGGTAGGATGAAAGATATTGATAGAATATGGATGTTTATTTGAATTAAATTGGGCATGATTTTCCGTTTAAACCATGACTGGAGTGGGTAAGATGACACCAATTGATTCGGGCCATAATATAGGTAGATGATTGGACTGAGGGTTTTCCAGTTGGATATCCATGGGTAAATTAGTGCCTCTTGGATATCCATAGGTGTTGTGTTTTACTAGTGTTACATAGACCATTCTCATTAATGAATTTTGGTGATGATGTGTTTCAGGTCGATGCGTTTTAAAAGAGATTCATGCTTTTGATCATGGAACACTATGGGGGAAATATTTTTGTGGTCATTTGGTTTTTTTGGTCTAAGAATTATTACAACATGGCAATGTTTAAGGAGAATGTTGTGGAGGTGAAAGTTGATTAGTGGTCTTGTGTTCTTTATTTTTTGTATTGAAGACTCATAAATACATGTAGGTGTGGCTCAAAGATATTCCATTATAAGGTGTGGAGGTTGTAAGATCCCAAGCATACACGAAGGTTTGTCCTAGTTTAAATTTTCATTAATCATCCTTAGTTAGGGATAATGAAGTAGATATTGAGTGACTGAGGATTTTTGAGTGAGTATAGTGGGCATGTGACATGAAAAGAGCCGAAAAGACGCCAAATAGTGTGTATCTCCTAGTTGAAGCATGGTTAGAGTAAACCATGCACATGGCCTAATAAACCATGTAGCTGGAGGACCCATTCAAAAAAAGGGAGGTTCATAGTTACCACATGGTTTTATACACCATGCAAGTTCTCCTAGGAAACTATGAGGCTTGTCCCCTCTTGGACTGAAGAATCCCCCTAGTTGGCCCAAAATTTGGAAATTCGTTTTCCAAAACCATATGTACCTTAAAAAGTGACAGTTTCTAGCTTCCTCTCTTGAGGAATAAGGGTTATATCCCAATTTTATTACTTATGCTTCCTCCAATGTCTTGGTTGACAAACCAACACCCCCAAGACATCCAAGAGGTTCTTTTCCCGAGATTCTTATGTGTTTGATGCGATTTTGGGTGAAAATTGAAGATCTAGGAGAGTCAAACACTCCTCTTTGGACCAGTTTTTAGATTAGGTATTATATAATCTCTCATCTCTTTATTATGCCCTAAAACCCTCACTTTTCTAATAGATGATACATTTTGGATTTAAAGGGTTTCTATGTTCTAATTAATGAATTCTTCTAGGGTAATAATCAACTTTGAGCATGGGGTAGGTGGTCCTTAAGAATTAAATCATACTATTGATGTTTTACATATGCATGTGGTATTGAAGAAATGATTCCTTATTATGTTTCCTTTTCATTGACTGTGAAATTTGACATGGGTCTTAATATAACCACCTAAATGGCCTAGTTGGGTCCTTAGGTGAGTGAGACCCAACCTAGGGCTACCCATGAGATCGAACAGACCCTTTTAAATGGTGAATAAAATTGGTTGACATTGAGATTGGGATAATACAAGAGTGAATAGATAGTAAAAATGTAATTGGTATATTGGATGGTTTAATAGGTTAATTGAAACGATTATATGTCTCATTTTTCAAATGATTAAGAGGTTTTGAAATGGTTTGGATGGTATGGGTTGGTGTTGCGACCGGATTATAGATTTATTTATGGAAAATGATATTTGAATGTGGGAATTTTTTTAAAGGATTATTTGACCACAATGCTTTTCAAAAATGTGATTACTAATGATATTTCAAATAATGTTTGAAATGAGACCACATTTACTTTTTATTGAAAATGGTTTGATGGTAGTTTTGGATGGTTGAAATAGAAACGAATGACTTGGATCATGAATTAGTTTTCAAATAGAAAGCCACAAGTTTTAATGGGTGGATTCATGATGATATCAAATAACTATTTTTAATTTTTTTATACCATGATGTGGATTTAATTTTCTATTGGGACTATAGTAATTGAATTGATCTATGGGCTAGTGAGATAGGACCCATAACAATTATGTTGGCATATTACATGATTATGAAATGATGTAAATTTAGAATGTGGATAGTTAATGAAACAGAATAATGTGGTGTTGAGAAAAATGGTATATGTTTTTAATCGTGATGTTTTGTGTCGATAAATGTGAAATGGTTTGTAAATGATATTAATATTAATTTTATATAATTTACAATGTGGAATACTAGAGTGTTTGGTATAAGGAATGTGGGTTAATGGGTCTTAAAAATTCAATGATAAATATGTTAATTGGTTAAGTCATAATGATAATTTTTGTGTTGAATTAAAGATGAAATTTTATTGTTATGTGTATTGTTCCAAAGTGGTTTTTTGTAATGGTACATGTGGTAAATGGTCCAAAGAATATTGTGATCAAATCTTGGTAATGTGAGGTGTTGGACTTTAGTATCTACACCCCCATTTCTAGTTAGGATGAGGATCTAAAACTCTCCCATGTAAATCATGAGTTAGAGAAGTGGGATAAGGATCTATTCCTCAAATGATTATATTTTATGAGACCACTTGGACTGATTCTCCGTGATACATTTGATTTGTTTCATTATGAAATTTTTATCCCTAGTGAGATTGGTAAATTCACTTAATCCCTTATTCATTGTAGTTGACCAGCATTAGAGAGAATTTACCTGATTTAAATTCCTTACCCATAGGACAAATGATGAGAATTATGAAGTGAATAATTCATACTAGTGGTTATGTGATAGTTGTGATTAGGGAATACCCCTTATGGTTAAAAGTGCTTGTAATCCCTTGTTTTATTTTTTAGTCTCCCAGTGTGACCTGAGATGGTTTTGATGATTGGTTTACACTATAAAACATAATAGATAAAATAGATATTTAAAAATTAATAAAATGATTTACTTTTTATGTTGTTTACTATTTTCACTGGTTTAGTTGTATAGATTGTTTCATTTTTTGGCTATTTCTTATACACTATTGGTGGTGGCCTACTGAGTTGTACTCACTCCCTGCGTTGGACTCCATGGAGAATGGGTAATTGAGTAGATGCTACTTGTATTTTGATTTAGGATCATTATAGGGACCAGATTTTGTTGTTCATGGGAAGATGGGTTGAAGCATTGTAAGTCAAGACCAGGTTGGGTATTAGTCCAGATTCAGAGTCTTTTGATAATTTTGTTCTTAGTGTATATTGAATGACTTTCTAACATGTAATTTTTTCTATATATTTTTACGTATCATGCATACTCAGACAGTTATTTATTTTTTATGTTATCTATTTATTGTTCTAGTTGGTTATTTTATCTCTTTATGTTACTTATGATGAGAATTCTCTCTAATTGGAGGGTTTAGCCTCCTTAAGGTTTATATTTTCACCTGTGATTCTAGTCACTAGCCTCTGGCTTATTGGGAGGTTCCATTTAGTTTATGCAATGAAACAGCTTGGGGAACCTATTATAGTGGCTTTTGGGTTAGCTATGTTACGACAAACTACCACCTCGCAAACTGATATCATTCATTTTTTCATTACCACCTCTCACATTTGTGTATGATGATGAATATTAATTTTATATATGATATTTATAAAATAATTATACCTATTTAGTCAATATATAATATATTACATTCAAATTCCCATTCCATGGGTTATGATATCATCACATGTGCCTAAAAAGGACCACCACCGAACAAAGTGATGTGATTAATTTTTCACTATCACACTGCATGGATGAAAAAAAGGATAATTTTTATAATTATATGTGATATAAATGACATAACTATGATATTAATGGAAAATTTATCATTATATAATGTTATTTTATCATTGTACTCTATACCCTTTCACTTACTGACGAATGATTATGTTGTTCGTGTATGTGTGGACTACCACCTTCATGAACATATGTGACCATATTTTGACCACCAAACCACATGGATGATATTTATAAGTATATTTAAAGAAATAATATGTTATATATGATACTATCATAAATATTTAAATGGACAATTTTACGTACATTATTTCAATAGTTATCATTAAGAAATGGAACCATTACTCATTCTTACGTTCAACGAATCGTCTCTATAATCATAACATACTTCATCTCTCAAAACAATATATCATTATTGGAAATAAATGTATAATAGATATATTAATGTTATAATTAATTCCTTGTTGTCATATTAGAGATGATTAAACAATGATCATTGTAAGAAGACTGAAAATAATAAATCAAAACATATATGAAAAACAAAGTTGTTATTAGCAGAACAATAATATTAATATATGATTATTAATTAATAGGAAATAAATGTTAATAAGTAAATCATATAAGATATGAAATATATAATTATTTTTATATAATATATGTATCTTAAAAATATATCATTTATACCTAAGGTTCAAACTTTTATGAAATATGTCAATACTTATGGTACATGTTTTCTCATCTCACTTTTCTTTATTCCTGAGATATTCAATATTCACCACTTATTTTTGTTTTCTGGTGTATATATAACACCCCTGAGTGTATTATATATTTTATTTCATAAAAATTATTGGTATTGAAAATTATATATGTGTTTTTATCTTTCATGTTGTTTTGATTGAGATATTAAAAAAGCTGAATAAGATTTCTAGTTTCCGATTTATTTCTTAGAGACATATACAAATTCATCACACATTTATTTTGAGTAGTGTATATACTACACCTTTTTTATGTTACATTTTGAATCTGATTAATTAAATGATATTTAATGTTGAATTTTATATAATTATTTTTTAGGGACTATGACTCAAAAGATTCTAAGTGTGAAGGGATTTTCATCTATCAATTATTTTTCTTTGAGACACATTCAATATTGACCACATGATTCTATTATGTGGTGTACATAAATCTCATGATGTTATATTATAAATAATATAGTTAAAATTACATGTTTGTACAACTAAATTTGAGGATATCCATTTTATGGGGTTTACAGTTTAAAATCTAATAAAAAAGTAAAGTATTTTCCTTACAATCAAACCATTTAGCAGGATTGTTTATGATTTTGATTAAAATGGGGAAAGAGTATGATATCTCTCTTTATAAACTGATTATTTTTCATTTAATCATGTTATTTCATGATAATAAATTTTTTATCCCATATTTATATACTCATTAGGTACTCATGATTCAAAATAATGTTTTAAGAAAAAATGTCATTATTTCACTCCTTGTTTGAAATCCATTTTTCTTCCCAACCCATAATATCTAAAAAAATTCAAAAATGTTTTCAACATTCATCATATTACTTATTAAATACAATTTCACTGATTTTACAGTTATTTAAAAAATGTTTTTAAAATATCAATTTATGATTCTCTAAAAATCAATGGTTATTTTGATTATCTGAAAATGTGAAAGGAAATTTCTTATTTTTTATGGAATTTAATATAATTTATACCCTCATGAGCACTTAATGTTAAAAATATTTATTAGTATGTTTCCAAAGTAATTTTCAAATAAAATGATTTGGAATATTATCCATGTTTTAAAAATAATTTTCAATATGGGTAGGATATTTTCCTGAATATTTTTTTAAAAAATTTAAATATTTCATTATATGTTTTCAAGGTTACTTTCAATGAATAATATTGGGTTTTATTTTATTTTTTATTTATAAAAAGTGAATTTCAATGAAATTTTTTATCCTACATAACTGTTTTAAATTAACTTTAAAATAATTTTTCCCTATATTATGAAATCTATGGATGTTACCTTAAACTTATTAGGTATATGATTCAAAGATACCATTATTATTTTTTCTCTAAATGGTTTATGTTTATGGTTTCATGATGTTCATAAAACCTATTTCAATTCAATGAATTATACCACTAAGAAATTGATATAAAACATTATTCTCACCACTTGTTATGATATGATGAAATGATTAAATAGTTATAAAACATGTATATTTTACACATGTCATGATATTGTGAAATGTTTATGAAACCATTTTAATTCCATGGGTTTTTATATGATGAATGTTTTATGGTCGTGTAGAACACATTCATATAATTTTTATTTTTATATATGTGGGACATATATATCCCTCTAATTCATTTTGTAATGATTTATATCTCCAAAGATATAAAGGAATGGAGCAGTTATTGAACCCAACTCAAGAAGGGAATATTCCCACTATAATGGTCATGGGAGTGAACATTTTATACTATAATGGTTTAAAGAGTGGAAACATTCTACTATGACGTATATAGATGTGATACTTTGGATAGTCTAAAAAAATTTCTATTCTTATTTGTATACTAAAAATTTATGTCATGCACTAATATTATTCTCTAATGGTTGATGTTCTTTGATTTACTTAGGATTCATGTCTTATAAACTACCATTATTTGGACCATGAATAAAAAATATGATATTTTATATTGAGTTTATGGTTTTAAAATGTTATTCACAAGTTCAAATAACTCTAAGCCCATGTTGTTAATATGTAACTCCCTAATTTAACATTACTGAGAATCTGAGGTCACCCTTTCCTATGATTCCTTTCCCTTGGAAATTAAGAAAGGTATTATGTCGAGTATGTCTATGAAGAATACATGATGTGAAGAAATTTTTAGGATACATTTAGGAATTTTCATGTATTAAGAATAATTTAAACCTATTATTAAATGATAATAAATTATTATGATCTTTAAGTGTGTTTTTGTATAATTTAATTATTATATATTTAAAAATATGTTATATCTATGTGTGTGAATCCTAGGTCACTCTATTTTTGATTTTAATTATTTTAATGGTTTGATATTTATCCCCACCAATGAATTAGGTGATGATTTATATCTCATGAGATAGATAGAAATGGAATGGGTATATAAACTAGGTTCAGTAAGGGACTTCGTCCACTATGATGGTCTAATTATTGAACCATGTTAACAATGATGACATGGTGAGTTAACCCATTCCACTTTGATTTCATTATCTTTGATCCATTACTAATATGGAAATGATTTTAAATTTATATATTTATTCCACTATTTTATGTATTATTCCAATGATATGGTCTCATGAATCATATAATTTGATTCCCTTTTGAATCATGTTTTATAGAATTCCAATATTATTTTTTCATGACTCAATATTATGATCTTGGATGGGTAGGGTATAGTATTTAACTATCTAGATAATGCTCTCAATCAATTATGTTCATGTAACGCTCTTGTATCTCTTATTTTTACCCTTAATGATCATATGAGCTAACCCTTTCCTATGATTCCTTCCCTGGGTCATGAGGAATGGTTTTCAGTAGGGTATTTATATAGAGAGTATTTAATGCGAATAAATTTACTGAGGAAATTTAATATTATTAATTAATGTAAATTATGTTGTATCTAGTCTCCAAATTCAATAAACTATTATAGTCATCAGGCACGTGTTTGTGTATTGTATTTAGTATTCATAAGAAAATATATTATATAAGTGTTTAGAAAGTCATGATCCCTATAAAGGAAATATTTTTGGGGATAAAACAACGGAAATTATAATTAGTTTTGAGCAAGGTATAAGATTTTATTAATTAATGATTCATTCTTTAAAATAGTTACTTTACAAAGTATCATATGTTACAGTTTTCTAAATTCTTGATGTAATTTGGCTCTCTATATGTTCAGTGCATATTTGTCCATGGTTTCTAAGGATTATCCATAGATTACAATAAAATCATTGAAATAAATATGGTTTTAACTATACTATTAATATAGTTTTTTTATTATGGTAATTATATATGTAAAATATAGAAATTTAATGAATTATAAAGGAATGATGGATTGGGAATTGAATTTGGAAGTCTATAAGATGGTTTATAAAACCATGTTGTAATAAATTAGAGTAAAAGAATTTAACTAAAATTGGTTATCATTTAATAGAATATTGGTAATTGTGTAATAATAAAATTAATATATAATAATTTCCAAATCTACTATGTGAATTTGATTAATGTTGTTAATCTTGATTCTTGTGATGAATAAAGTTCATAGTCTTTAAAAGTGGTATCTGATTGTCATATGAGATCAAATATGCAATTCATGATAGTGGAGAGGCTGTATCTGCTACTGTGATTATTCAAAAAATATATATTATGTTACTTCATATTCTCCACTACCAATGTCAATATAGAAGCTAACTTCCATATGTTTTGTGGACTGTTTTCCCCATCATCTGGGTTAACTATGGAACATATGACCAACATCCCCCTCTACTATACTCTATATTTGAATTGAGTACATCATATTAGCATACCCAGGCTAATAAGTCTTAATGTAACATCATAATAATTTATTTTTAATGAATTATAATATCATTATATTTCATAAAATGATACATTGGTATATAAAAAATTAATATATACTATAAATACTTTAAAATTTATATGAGGCATTCATAACCTAGTAGTTCAATTGGAGGGTATGAATATGATTAATCAAAATTGGAAATATTTTTATAATATTCCTACTCAATAAAAATTTATATATGAAATATTAGAAAATAAAAACCTATTTTTAGTGTATTCACTTTCTTCTTCAAAATGAAATTTTATTTAAAAATCAATTTATTGCATTATGGGAATAGAAATTTTACATAATTACTTCCACTTTTTGATATTTTTATTTAAAAAAATATTTTTTCTTGAAATAAGAATATTAAAAATAACATTCTTTAAAATTTTGGTGTCTTTATGAAATTATTAATTTTTCACTGAATACTAAAAAATAAAAAAATTTCAAATACTATACTTTTTTATATAAATAATTACAAGTAAAAAAATATTTTATTAGGTATTAAAGGTAATATTTATCCATCATATATATAATATTATAATTAATTCCACTTTATTAAACAATATTCCTGATTTTTAAATATGTTAATTTTTATGCATGGAATGCATTTCCCAAAAAACTGATTTGTTTTTTTCATTTTATGTATTTATATTTAAATTAATTTCTATGAATTTTTGAGAATAAATTATGAAAAATAGAAAATATATCTTGAATATGGTGGTTCAAATTTTTTAAATAATTCCATTTTATTTTTCTACACTCTGAACAGTAACTATGGTAAATAAATGTCACCATTGTAAGGGTATTTTGTTTAAAATGGGTTAAAACTATTAGATAAGTTCCCCAAATCCACCCAAAACATTACTTTGTTTAAAACTATATGATACATTCCACAATATACATTCAAAATTTTAATATATGTAATTTTATCCCTTGATAATGGCATTTATTTTATTTTATGTAAAGAAAATCTCAAACTATCACTTTCATGCTTTTAATTACTTTTATATGTCGGCAAATGTATAATATTATTTAATTACTGAATTTAAATTTTTATGTTGAAAATTAATAAATTATTTTTATGATTTAATTTTTATAATTTTTATTAATGGCATTTCTTCCTTAAACACTTATACAGTGGTAACACATTTCTTCTGAATGTTGTTGAAAAATGAAATTAAATAATTTAAAAACCATTAAAAGTAGTATTTTTTTGATGAATTTTGTTGTCTCATGAATGTTACGAATAATATTATTAGATAAATTATTATAAATTTTTTTATATTATAATTTATTTGTTATATATATAAAATTAAATTAATTTTATAAAAATATTATCAGAATTAATGTTAATGATTTTTTATGAAAAATAATAAATTTTTATATAAATTAATGATTATAAAAATCCTTTCAGAGAAAAATAAATATTATTAATGGGAAAAACTAAAATTAATTTTCTATTTTTGAAAAAAAATATTTATCTTTTAATTAAATTTATAACCCTTTATATTGAAATTTTATTAATTCGGTTAAGGAAAAAAATAGTTAACGAAGGACATAATCACAAAAATAAGGGTTAAAATTAACTAAATACTATATAAAACCTAATTTTAATGTTTTATTTCAACCTCATGCTATCCTAAATTTGAATATATATAAATTTTGAAGAATGTTTTCTTGAAAGTAAAATTATAATATTTAAATCTTTTAAGAAATACCACGTGTGTCTATCACTTACTTATAAAATGATACCCCAAATTTACCTCGTTTACACCAATTGAATCAATATATATCTTCCAAAACGTTTCATTTTAAATTATAATCATCACAATCCATTAATTATAGGTAAATATATTTTCAAACAACAATTAAAATAATCCCTATGAATGGGTTTACAGTCAGTCAACCAAAGAAGACGTAATAAGATTTGCTGACTGTTTCATGTTTATTTATAATTCTATTTTCTATATATCTATAGTACCCATAAAATAATAATAAATGAAATATAATAAATGTATGCAGTTGTAATTATAATTACGGGAAAACTATTGTGATCCTTTTTCTATCCTATATAAAACTAAACATCTATATTTCATTTGTATGACATATCATCTTTACGTAGTAGTGTGAATCATTTTCCATCACCATTTTACATGAATGGATATAAATATGAAAATAATAACTATATATATTATTTTTGAAGTAAATATTTTTCTATTAATATTTTATATCATTTACATACTTACCTCTTCATCCATTCAGAAATTATATTGTCACTCCAACGTATGTGTCGACTACCACTCTACGAAGCAATGCAATTCATTTTTTATTTATGATTTACATATATAGTAATAATTAAATATATACTAACTATATGATATATATGATATATATTGATGAATATTCAAGGGTAATTTTTTATTTATATTTATTTTATTTCATTACTCGATATGTGAAAACATCGGTAGTGCATATAAACGGTTGATTATCTCCACAAATAGTGAAAGTAATCTTTCAATATCAACCCTTCACAAATGATTATAAATATGAATATATTTACTATATATTATATTTATTTAATTAATAAAATAATTTAGAATATGGAGTCATGATCAATAGGCAAGGGCCAAAAGTGTTGAACTGAAACTCCCATGAATAAAAAACTAACACCCATAAATAATTATTTTAATGGAATTATTAGTAAATTGTTGTTGAAATATGATGAGTGTATAATACATGCTATTATAAGTACAAAAATAATTCTATTATAGAAGTTAAAAAATTATTATATACGAGGTTAATGGAACTTAGGAAGAAATTATAACCCTAGGTATGGGATTTTTGGCTCACATTAATTTCCCAATGATACCCATATTCCCCACTTGTTTATTTTATATAGTATATATAATGAAAATTAATATATAATTTATGATGATTATAGTAATTATTAGGTGTATTTACAAATCAATAAATTCAGCTCTTTTTCATTATATTAGATTCAAATTTTAACAAACTAGTAAGTGTTTATTTCTTAATCTAATCAATGTTGATTATTTTTTATATTTATGTTTCCATTGGGGAAATTGTATTTCATATATATCCTAAAACCAATATATTTTCATCTCCAATTATTATTCTTTATATTTTAATTTAACAAAACCATTTCCCCTTTTCCCTTAAAATTACCAGGAAATGGATTTTATAAAAAATATACAATATTTCCCGTTCAGTCATAAATCAATTTCATTAAATATCCATGTTATAAAAAAATCAATTTTTTTTGAAATTTTGCAGTTATTTATAAAATTTATTTTTGTCCATAATTTTATTTTATTAAATTAAAATAAATTAACATTTTATTTTCTTTATGTTGTAATTTTGATTTGTTACCAAAACATTTAAAGGAATCATAATCTAATAGACACAGAATGAAAATATTTCCCAACATCATGAACATTCAATAATTTGATGATTCATTTACATGTTTCCATTTTGATTTCTAAATAGAACATTATCCCTGATATTTTTAAAATTTCTATTTTTTAAAAATCTCATTTCTAAATTAAAATTTTATCTTACACAATTAATTTTACGAGGATATTTTTATAGTACTTTTATCTATGTTAATATTTTTTAATGAATATTATGATTTCATGAGGTTATATGCTAATTATAGAATCAATGATATTCCTCTTGATGGATTATTAATAGTTTTACTGTGGAATTTTTTGATATTCTGTATGTTATTATTACTAATAGAAATAATTATTGATTATTAAGGCATTTTGATTATGTATTATAATTTATTAATATACCTAATACAATGGAATTATTATGTAAGGGTAGGAATAGAATTATATAGCACCTCATTGCATCATTAGGTCTCATAAGAAAAAACATGTTGGGTACTTGGACAACAAATTACCCATTTATGTAATATTTTATACCATGTGGCATCAATGAATTTTTTAATGTTTCTGATATTATATATTACATTATTATAAAATCAGATATTAATGCCCTTGTGATTATTTGAATAGTTATGGCTTCCATGGATATCCTTAAATCTCATGTGATTATTTTAATAGAATTATTTAATCATCATTTATTCCTACAATAATATTCTTTATGATAAGGTTATTTATTAAATGAAATTCCTTTTATATTATTTAACATAACATATTTATTCTACACTTCTTCCTAATGATATATTCCCTTACAAGTAACCCTTGCTAAGAATTTGAGATCATCCCTTTATAATTATTTTTTCTATCCGATTCTAGGTAGTCTACAATGATTTACAAGCTAGGAAATGGTAAAGAAAATAATGAATTCTTCAATGAAAATTCTATTTTTTATTTTAAATTTTTGAATATAATGTTATATTCATGTATGAATTATGTTTAACAAGATTACTAAACTAATCAGTCCTTTAGAATTTGATCACTTATATCTAGTGCCAATGTAATGAAGTGTCTAATTCATTTAAAAAAAATATGTTCAGGCTTATTATGGTTAGTATATAGAAATTTTAATTGAAACCATGGGTACTAGATTTAAGAAATCATATATTATAGAACATATCCCTATGAAAGAATTTTATAATAAGTCAAATATATGATGACATCATAAAGTTCTTGTAAGTAATTGATTATCTGGTTTTCTTAGAAACACATCTCCATTTGGATAGTACACATGGATGTGGTTTTGGAATCAATGTATATATGGGTAATAACCACAAAAAAGAGGTGTTTGAATATAGATCAGCAATTATTTTGATTATTGTTGAATGGGACCTTACTAAAAAAATATTTTTCACTCATATGGGACATATTTGGGTTAATTATTATTTTTATAATGAACCTCTAAGATAAATTTGTGTGTATAACCAATAGAGAATCATCATATTTTGTCTTTATATTTTATAAATCAAAAGTGTCATGGTTTGAGAGGTCTATGTTTGATCATTTGTTTAAAGTCATGGATAAAAATTTTGAGGTTTCAGGCCCTTAATGTTTAAAATTATTAAGGTTATCTTTAGATACAATTATAAAAACAAAAATCATTGTTTCAGTAAATGATTCAATATTAAATTTATTTAAGGAATAATTATTTTATATTTTTTGGGAAAAACTGAAAATTTATTGATATCATTTAGGGTTAATATTATAATTTATTATAATATTATAAAATATTATTAATAAAAAAGTCCTAATACATTTAAGGAATATATAGTATAAATAACCATGGGATTAAAAAGTGATTTTCTGACAATGGGATTAATTTTAAGTAAACTATGTTGAGAAAATTATATTATTATGGTAAAAAAACATAAGGTGTGATGTTTCATTAATTTATAAAATCTTATTTGATATGACTATGAATTTATTGTGATTTATGATATTTATGGAAATGATTAGTATATTTTTTGCAGAATAATTTATGATTATATACATTTTTGGTGTACGTACTTATGATAGAATGATAACATTTAAATAAAATATTTTGGTAGATCTTGAAGAAAAATATTATCAAACAATTTGTAGTTTTTGTTTTTGAATTTGGTAGATTATAATTTGGAGGAGTCTTTTGGTTATGTTTAACTCTTCATGTTATTGTTGCGGTTTTAGAGTTTAATGTGTTATATTTGACCATAGTAGATAAATTTATCCAACCTGTTTAGTTTTGGAGAATATATAAATATAGATGGAATGACCTGTCATTCATTTATTGATCTTATAATCTTTTAATATATAATTCTAGTGATTGAATAATGAAAAACTCATATTGAATATTAATTTATTGGAGTATGATATTATGTTGAAATTGATTAAAGCACAACAAAAATATGAAATTATTATGAAATCGAAACAAATTATGTAATTATATTTTCCCATGTTATCTATCTTGATAGTAAAATAATTCCTCAAAATAAAGAAAACTATATTGAATGAAAAAATTTATAGTTTTATGATCATTTTTGATGATATGATTCTCTTTTCACCCCTTATATATTTATGGTTTTATGTCCATTAACATTATCATTACATTATTAGTATTCACTCTATGTTAGCCATTCAATGTTATTTTTTCCCCATTTCTAAATTCTAACTTCAAAAAATTATTCTTATAATCTGTGAACCCACATATTTGTTATCTCAGGTAACCATTATTTTTCACACTTTCCACGTTTTTTTTAAAATCATCATGATACCATTCTATAATGGGGGATTCATAAATGAAATTTGAAAATATGAAACCTATAATTAACAAAATAAATATTTCGTGGAATTTTTTTATGGTTGGAGAATATAAAATCCTAATAATTTAGGATAAAAGATTTATAAATATAATTGTCTTCTTAACAAGAAACACTGAGCATTATATGAATTGATATCTATTATAAAAATATTATAATAAAAATGTTTCTTTAATGAGTTATTCATTGAATTGGTGGGTTTCAATATGAGTAAAAATATTATGAAATATATTTATAATTGACATATATTATAAAAATATATTGATGAATTGTTATGAAATATGTAAAGTAATTTTTTGGGGTCATTTAATTCATGAAATTGATTTTTTATTCAAAATTATTTTTATTACGTTTTGTGTATAGTAATTACAATTAAATTCTTTTCACTTTTAGAAATTTTGTCTTATAAAATGGACATACTTTTTGAAATCATGAGATCAACATTAACATAAGGTGATATATTTGGATATTACTAAATGATATATTTTTAGTGAATAGTTAAAAATACAGATTTTTCAATAAATCACATTTATTTTATTAAAATTATCAAATTAAAAAAAATTATCATTCTTTTTTAGATTGGGTATTACATTTACATATCATCCATTTTATTTATAATGATTTAATTAATTCCATTTGAATTAGTTATTTTCATGATTTTGATATATGGTAATTTTTATTTTTAGAATACATATTTGTAAAAAAAAATAACTATATTTTAAAAGATAATATAAAATTTATTTTCTAAAATTTAAAAATAACTTTTCATGAATAAATGATACCATATTTTTAGTTCTTATTATAATATTTTATATTTTTGATCTTTTTATTTTTGGTAATTATGATTTGTAACCTTGGAAAATATTTGTCACCTTAGTTAAGGTAATATGTGTCGAAAATGTTAAATCCATATCATATGATCAAAAAAGAAACACAAAACATTCCATTATTTCATTTCATGGGATAATTTATACCATATACATTCAAAATTATAATTTATAGAGTTTTGGTAACATTTTCCCTTGATAATGACAATTGTGTTATTTTATGTAAAGAATATACAAAAATGTAACTCACATGCTTTTAATTTCCCTTATTTTTTTATATAGAGCTAATAATACGTTATAAATGAATTTAAATTTTTATTTTGAAAAATTATTAATTTAATTTTATGATTGAAATTTATTTTTTAATTTTCAGTAATTGTATAATTACTTTAAACATTTATAAAGTGCTAGAATAGTGTTTGTACAAGAAGAGTAAATATCAAAGTTAATTATTATAAAAACATGAAAATAATATTTTTTGGATAAAATAGTGTTACAATAATTTTACGTATTATAATAATGTCTAAAATATTTTTAATTTTTTGATATTTTATTTTATTCTTTATATTTAAATCTTTAATGTAAATTTTAATGATTTATTTTAAGAATGACATTATTGATATATTATAAAATATAACATGCAATTAAATTATTTATAATAATATATAATATTTCTAGAGTTAATGTAAGATGAAAAATGGTGTAAAATAGCCTAAGTTTTCTATTTATTTTAAATTTGTTACAATATAATTAAAATTATGACCCATTAAGATTGATAAAGTTGTTACCACAGTTGTGGTTAGAAATGTTTAATGATGGGATAATACAGATGAATATTTTAAAATGAATTAAACACATTATTAAACCCCAATTTTTTATTTTAGTTCATCCATATACTTCCCAAAATAAAAAAACTGTCAATTTGGATGAATTTTTAATTAGAATAAAATTATTATATTATAATTTTTATGAAATCTTGTGTGTGTACTCTCCTGCACTTATTAATGGAATCCATTAGTTTTCGTTATTGACACAACATGGATCCATATATTTTGATCAACCCCAGTGAAATTGTCTTCTAAATTTCTGTAGGATTGGAACTGCAGTTATTTTCCGCTAAAATACCACTGCAATGGTCCTTAATAAGGGATATAAAGTAATTCTACCAAAATGGGGCAATCATCTTTACCAACTCGTAAATTTTATTTACTCTTATAATTCCTATAAATTTATTTTTCCCCTCAAAAATAACAAATATAGTATCGTAAACATAATAATATGTTATTATTATTATGGGAAAACTATTTTCCACCTCTTATTTATCTTTTAGAATTTGAATAAATCACTCGTGCATACGTACAAGTTAACATATATATGTAATGGAATAATTAATTTTCCATCACAATTTTACTTGAATGGTCATAATGAATGAAATAATGAGTATATTTGATATTTATTTCATAATTATAGATTTTTAAATATACCATTTACCTTTCAACTATTCTATCTATTGGAAAGGTTAATGTCACTCGTGCGTTGGTGTTGACTACGACCTCCATTAATTGATGTGATTCAATTTTAATTTCTTCATTACATGAATGGTTAGAAGGACATATTAATTGAGTATATGTTATATAAATGATATATCAATGATTCTCTAAGGGTAAATTATTATTTACCTTTATTTTTATTTATATCTTTCAAAAAATGAACACAACGTTCATGTCAATGTATTTCATACTATCTCCATGAATTTTAAAATAGTTTTTTACATCTCATACTATCATAGATGATTCTAAATTTTTATATGTAGAATATATATATATATATATAATATTTTTCCACAAATAGAATAATTTATATTATGGAACTATGAGATATAATGAAGGACCGCAACTGCTTAACTGAAACGTCAATGAAAAATGAAATTGTAAACTTCTGGAAACAATGATTTTAAATGAATAATTAATAAATGAGTGTTCAAATATTACAAGTAAATCATATATGAAATAGTAATTATGAAAATAACACTATTATATTATAATGATAAATTTTAATTTATTATATATATATATATATATATTTATATTTAAAAACACTTACAAGGAATGTCATATGAGAAGTAAAATATTTTTATTACTATTTTTTAAATGCAAGACACATATCATATTCACCAAATGTTTCTTTTATGTGGTGTGTGTATTTAAAATGAATATTTTACTTATTATTTTCATTAAAATTATCAGTATTTACATATCAATATAATGGTCACTATTTAAAATTGGTTTTGATTCGAATGTTAACAATGTGGTGAGGGTTTATTTCACAATATCGTCATTATTTGGGATTGTTTCTATTTAATTATATATATGGGAAATTATATGATATCTATGTCATAAATATAATATATTTTTCCCCCATTGGTTATTAATGAAAGTTTCAATTATAGGTAACTTTTTCCATCTTTTTTACTTAATGTGTTTAAGGGGTTTTAAAGGAAAACATATCTTACTTCATATTCAATCGAAAATACATTTGATTCTATATTTATGTTTTCTGAAAAAATATAAATTATGAGTTAGATATTATCGTATGATTTATTAAATTAAATATTACCCATAATTTTTTTTTTTACAATTTTTTTGGAAAATTGTCTTCTTATTATTTTCTAAATGAGATCTTTTATCATTTTTCTGAAAATATGAAAGGAAAAATTTCTTTAACGTATATAGAATGAACAAAAATTCACACAGTCAGGAACATAAACTTATTTCACGCATCCACTACATTTAATCAGTTTTATTTTAAAATATAATAGATATTATAATACTTTTTAAATTTTTTTATTTTTAAACCAGAGATTTCAAATAGATTGAAGTATTTTATTTAAAAAAATTCCATTGATATATTTCTCATATTTTCATATATATATATATATATATTGTTGAATATTATAATATAATGATAATATACTATATTGATACCATAAACGATAATTTTTTAGAAGGGTTATGATTAGTTTAACTGGGGAATGTATTGACATTCCATATGCAAGTTCTTCTAATATGAACAATTTTTGATTTTTAAGGCATGTTCAATATATTTTATTTTTTTATTCATGTTAATTATAAAATGGAAATATTATGTAATAGTTGGATCCTACAATTATATATCCCCTCGACAATTCGGCAGGACTCATGAGAAAAAATGGGTTGGGTATTTGGATATGTCTTACCCATTTATGTATAGTTTCATACCATGAGGCCTCGATGGTATGTTTAAGAAATCCAAATTATGAATTCCATTATTATGAAATCCATTTTGGATTTTCATTTGGTTACATGAATAATTATTAACATATTATTCTTCATGTTGAAGTTATTCATTAAATGGAATGTTTTTTCATTTATTTACCTTTTTATATTACTTAAAAATTATTTTAAAATCATAGCTTCAACTGTATGTAACCCTTACTATGAATTTTATCTATCCCCATTCTTATGTTTCTTTTCCCATAGATTCCTGGTAGTGTACAATGATATATTTTAAGTATATACTAGAGAGATTAATAGTCTTTTTGATGAAAATAATATGTAGAATTTTACATTTTAAAATGATATGTGAGATTCAAGTTTGTATATAATTAATTAATAATAATTTTCTATTATGTCATTTTGGATGAAATAACTTGTATATATTTCTAATGTTGTAATGTAACCACTAATTCTAGGAAACATGGTTTTGGGTTTTTACAGATAAGGTACAAGGTATTCACTAAAATGGGTTATGATAGCTCTTGGTTTACTATAAATTTATATGAGGGGTTTAATGACTATTTATTATAGTGAATTATCATATCCCATTATGATGGATACAGTAAAATCCTATGATTATTAAATAAAAATAGGTTTGATTTCATGTAAAACACGCAACACAGAGCATAAAGGAACCAAAAAATATTAGTATTTAAATTTGATTGTTATAACCTATAAGTTTAATTAGAGGATATTAATAGTATAAATAAAATTATGAAATATATTATGGTCATACTCAATATGATGTTAGTGATTAATTCATTTAAATAAGCACTAAATTCTATGTAGTCATTTTAGTTTTCAAAATATATGTTTCTTCCAAATAAGATTTGTATTAATTTTAAAGTGATGTTTATAATTAATTTAATACAAAATTTTAAATGGTATTTGATATAAATGACATGATATTCCAAAATTATAATATCATAAATATACTAGTGTGATATTTTTTAATTTTTATTAAAATATTTATTTTTTAATAGTGAATAATAAAATTTTTGTAAAACTGTGATTATTTTTCATCAAAAAGTAAAATTATTCATTTAATATGATCGTAAGTTAAAAAAAAATATAATTTAATAGAAAAAATTAATTAATTAAAATTAAATCATATTTAATCTCGATGTCGGTATATGTTGAAATTTGCATATAAAAAAACATATTTCTAAAACATATTTTCTATTGTGTTATAAAAATTAATACTACAATTGATTTTATAATCTTATTTAAATTGAATCCTATAAACTATATTATATAAATAAAATCAAAATGGTTGAAATTTGATAAATATAAAATAACCAGTTTTTTTCATAATGAAAATTTACCATGCTAAATATTTGTCACCTTGGTAAGGGTTAATCATGTAACTAGGAATAAAAATTATGTGATAGGACATATAAAAAATATATGAAACCCATGTCTTTCAATTGTATAAATTTAATTCTAAAAATCCAATTATATATTCCAAAATAATAAAATTGGTTTCCATATTTCTTTGATAACTTATTTTTATTATTTTATATAATGGAAAATTAAAAAAAATAACTCTTTTTATTAATTTTTCCTATACATTCAAATAACGATAAAAATATTATCAATACAAATTAATGATTATTTTAATTTTTTATCTTTTATGATGGTTATATATTCTAAATTTTAATTGATTCTTAAATTACCTTAAATTCTTACATGGTACTAACCTAGTGATTACAAATGTTATAGACATATCAATGTAAATGAATTTAGCAACATTAGAGAAAATAATTTGGGATGAATTGTGGTGTCATGAAATATTTTTAATATTAACATGTAATTGATTATTAAATTATTTTTATTTTTAATCCTTGACCATTTTTATGCCTTTGACGTAAAAATATGTGAAAAATTTTCATAATGAATATTATAGTATTTTAAGTGAATTAATATGTACATAAATGAATTAAAGGTCATAAAAAAGTGAAAGAAGACAAGGAGTTTGGGATATGGTCCAAAATTTCATATCATGACAATTTTTTAGCCAATTTATTTTCTATACATAAATTTATAAACATTTAGAAATAAAAAATTTGGTACTATTGTTAATGTTAAAATTAGATCATGAATGGGTTACACCAGAAGATAAGTTCTGAAATTACACATAAACCTATTGAAATTTTATTGGATGAAATTATTTCAACATTAAAAATATTATATATTATATTTTCACTCTATGTATCAATTTCCCATAAAATTAAATATATTTTATTTAATTCCTTAAATTAATTCCATGTCTATATTTTCCTTCACTATGAAAGGACACCACATCTCCTATATTATTCACACCACCTTTAGATTCATAACTCAACCATTTCCTTAATAATATTTTTTCAATATCCTTATCAATTTTATGGTTGTTTTGAATAGTCTAAAATACCATCCTAAAGGTCATTTAGATGACATCCAAAGGAGGTCTTTCCAAATGGAGGAATGATTTTAACTTATCTCTTTCATTTTAGATAATCTTCTTACCACCTTCATCTATATAAAAAAATTAAAAATTAAAATAAATATTATTAAACTTATAATGAAATTTTTATGTAAATTTGGAAACATTATTCATCTCCTTCATACTTTATATGGGTATCAATATCATTATTCATGTTTACTTGTAGACTAAAAACTAAAAAAGTGATGTGTTTTATTTTTTATAACCACCTCACAAATATATTTACTATGGTTGATTTAATAAATATATATGATATTCATAAAATAATAATTAATATGTAAATATATTATATTACTTACATTATAACCTTTCCACCTATTATAAAATTGACACATCATTCGTGCATAAGTGTGGAATACCACCACCACAAAGCGGTGTGATTAATTTTTAATGTATTCCATCATTTGGATATTCTAAAATATTATTTAATGTATTAAAATAATAATTTTTCATGGATTATTATTATTCATATAATTTAACAATTACCCCTTCGACCATAGTAAACCTATAAATGTCATTCTGGAATTATGAATCAAATGTCCCCAAAACACCTGATGTGTTCTTTAAAAAAATATTTTCCTAAATATTTCACCATAAAAGAGGATCTAAATGGTTTTCTGATATGTGAAAAAAACCATAAATTATTCCTAAAAACGAAATAAATAATATAAATTTGTTACAATGGTCTTTAATGGATGTACATTGGGAGTCTAGACTTGATTTAAGGGGTTTATTAACTTCGTATTCATTCAATGGGTAATACATTTACTACCTTAAACATGTCACGTCACGATTATGATTCGAATGACCACTTATTGAATTATTCATTACAGAAACTATTTCTTTTTCTTATAATTTTTATACATAATCACTTCATTTATTAAATTATAACATTGATAGTATTGTCTTTGTATGTCTTATTTGTATCAATTGTTTTCTCAAATAAATTCATATATTATGAACCTACATCCACTTATAAGTTGAATATGATTCTAATAGACATATTACATTATAAATAACTCTTTGATCATTTAATTTAATATTCTATTGATGTTTTAGACTGTATGATATATTGAATCAAATGCTATAAAATATTCATGGGTTTCTATAGTATCATTAAAAATCATTGTGAAATAATTCATGTTATTCACCGTGATCTATTATTAATAGTGTACATACGTCATGAGGAATGTTTATTAACATATTATTTCTTGTAAATTATGAGTTGGATGTAATCATGAAATTTAACATCATTTAATTTATTTTTCATTCATGTATTAAACATGTTTGAAGGGTTTCTCATCTCATACACCTCTCTATGAGAAATGTTTTGTCAGGTATCCAGGGTTTTTTGTTTTTTACAATAATATAGAAGAATATCAATTATAAAATACTTATCATGAATCTATAATTACCTAGATTCCATTTTATCATGTATATGTATGAAAACATTATCTTTATTACAAAATAATTTGTGATTTATTGCATAATGGTATTCATATTATAACCCAAAATATCACTAAGTATAGTTGCTTTGGGAATTAGGTATATATTATGACATACTAAACATGGGATACAACAACATTATTGAAAATTTCCTTGACATTTTCTTAGAAGTCATCAAACCTCTAAAACGTCATGGGAGAACCTGGGGACATATATAAGAAAGTGGTGAGATATAAAACCTAGTATGAGAATAAAAATGAATATAATTATGATGAATTATTATATTATATCACAATGGAATATCTAGGTAATATAATAAGGATAAGAATAAAAATTTTGAATAATAAATCCTGATATACATTAACAAAATAAAATAACTATTAGAAATTCACAACAATATTAAAGATGAAGTCATAAAAAAGGTAAAGGAAAACATACAAGACATGATAACATGGTGAGAAATTTCATATAAGGGATTAGGTTCACTCTTATATATCATGGTGGAAATATAATGATACCAAAACATTACCCAATGCATTAGAGTACCGTTGAATTCTAGGCACACCAGTCGCTTTCATATAACGTACATAAATATGTGTGCACCATATATCATTGAAATTTGGATCATATTTCACCACATTTAATTATATAATAAAATATTTTTGAATAAATACCAACAATTCCCCAATAAATGGTGTATATGTTTTTCTTTTTGAAAACTCTGGAGGGGAAATAGAGATGGTATTCACAATACAAATGAATTGAATAGAAACAATTCAATAAAATTTCAGCTTCATAATGATAGTACATTATAATTAATAAAATTTATTAATCAAATATAAAGGGGTTTCCCATAATTTGGACATAAAATGGATGTTAACAGGGATGCGAAAAAACATATTCGGGCATTAGAAAGTTAAAATAATATGCATACAAATAAGAATTTTCTTTAAAAAAGTGGACCAGGAAATGATCCCTTACTAAATTTTGGAAAATTAAAATCTTCGGAAAATGATATAATGCGAGTGTATATATGATATATGATTTTATAAAATCAATTTTAGAGAATATTTTTAGAGGACATGAAAATATAACTAAATGAGGTATAAATGACTAAATATAAAGATGGTACATGAATTGAACGGAATATAGAGATGTCTCTTACATATATAGGGGGACTAAAAAAGCTTAGGAGAAGATTATGTATAGATTTTGGGAACCTTGAAAGTAATCTACAGATTTTAGGGGAGAGTAAAGATGTTCTATATGGTTTTTGAGAAAATATAAATGGGATATTGGGTGGGTTTACAAGAAAAAATATGGGAGTTCTATATTATTTCTAAAACCTAGGTTTGGGACTCTATATAATTAAGTAATATAAACCACATATCAGACCATGGTTTATGGACATGGTTTCAAAAAAAGGATTGGTTTGAATTATTATTTATGTAAAAGGTAAAAATCATTAAAATATTACCCTAGTTGATGTGTTAGTGGGTAATGTTCTTAAAGAAGTTATTTTAAAACAACAAAATGTAATAAATGACCTTGAGGATTCATAATTGATTAAATAAATTAAAAAATTAACTTCAAAATCACATTATTTTAATGTTAAAATATATATTTGGTTTTTCATAAAATATATAGAATTATATATATTACTTTTGAGTAATTATTATGTAAAAATATGTATCATATATTTGTATTGTTTTTAGTTTTCACCTGAAAATTATAGTATGTCAAAAAATAATTCAAAATTCTCCATTGGATTATTTTGAAATTAATATTCCAAAAATAATATGTATTTTAACAAAATAATTTTTTTAAATGTGGAAATATTAGCTTATTAGAAATGAATTGATATTTATTGATAAATTTTCATTTTTTTACAATAATAGTTTTGAAACCCTTATAAAAAGTTCAATTGACTTCATAAAAATTAAATTTACATTTATATTTTAAAAATATATATAATAATAAAATAGTATAATAATTTATTTATTTCATAAATTATTTAATTCAACAAATGTAATTTCTTGCTAAAATTTTATATTACCCAAATATATAATTTGTGTATTAACATATCAAAATAAAAATCGTTTAAAATATAACAATTATAAGAAGTAAATATTACAATTATTCTATTGAAAACTAATATAAAAACGTGATTATATTAAATATATTGATACATATCCCTTTATTACACAAGAAAATTCATCAAGGGTAATGTACGTGATCGTTTGATTTTTAAGGGGTGGTTCGGCGTACAAGGTTTGAGTTGTGATGTCACGGTGGTTGAACATGTCCCAAAAATGGTTTCACTTAAACTCATGTTTTTCTCTATCATCGTGGTATTTCCCATGGGGAAACACTACTTATGCAATATCCCTCAAAAGTTATGATAAATAGGCTTCGTAGGGTATGGTCATAACTGAAGATGTCATCACTTCCATTGTTTATGTCAATTGGATTTATCCAAACCCTATATTTATAATAATCATATGATCACTATTCTATGAATATATTACCAACAATAATGAAAATTAATATTAATTTTTATTTGATAGGATATAACAAATATAACAATGTTCTTTTGTTTTATTTAACCATAATAGGGAAATTAATTCAATCATAGAGTGAATTTTATTTTAAAAAGTATCAATTGTTATAATATTCCCCCTAAGATATTTCTCCATCAAAATTTACATATAGAAAAACAATATAGATGATGGTAATTAATTTCCATCACCTCTTCTAGTTTTTCTTTGTATTCTTGAAAAATTTTCATTATACATATATCTTTGACCATGCACATTCACATATTTCATAGAACATTTTCTCTAAGATCAATGATCTTCATCAGCTTCTCCTAGTAATAAGGATAATTATACAACGATACGACTTATGGATTTACTACATCTGATAGTTTTTTTATTTATATCCTCAATAGGGATACATGAAACACATCTTGTATTTGATATAGGTTATGTGGGAGTTCAAGTCGATAAATACTGATCTGAAGTGGTCAAAGATCATAAAAGGACTGATGTATCTTAGACTAATATTTCCCTTATCCCCAAATATCATGACTTTATTCCATAGAGATATATGGAATAATACCATATCGCCAACCTTAAACTCCATGTATCATTAATTATGGTAATCACAGCTTTTATCAATCATGATCATTCATAATGTGGTGCTTAATGGTCTTGGCCGTTTCCACCATTTTATCAACAATTTTAGGACCCAATAGTTTTAGTTAACTAAATTCATCCCTATATATAGTTGTTTTTTACCGCTTCTAATAGAAGCTTTCATATGGGTCCATTTGGATTCTTAATTGAAAACTATTAGTGAATGAGAATTCAACACGAGGAATATATTGTTCTTACCCTCCTTTAATATTCATAAAGCATACTCTCATCATCTCCTCAAGTGTCTTGACAGTCAAATCAGATTGGCTATCAAATTGAGGTTGATAAGCTGGGCTGAAGTTCAAAATAATATTTTGATAATTTTCCATACACTTCTAGAACATTGATCAAAATATTGGATCTCAATATGATATAATTGAAAGAGTTGTTCCAGGAATCCTGAAAATATCTCTATTGTATATACTGGAATGTTGATCAAGTGAGATATCCTCTATAATTTCAATGAAGTGATCATAATTTCAATGATGATCCACTATAAAAAATTCATAAAAAATTATTATTTATGTCTTCAGATGACTAGTGACAATGTCCATGGTTATATTTTTCCATTTCCATGTAGGTATGGGTAATGGTTTCATTATCCCTTTAACGACCCATACTTTACATACATCTTAATTACTTTATAATTGAAGCATACGTATTACAACATATAACAAAACCATGGTTGGACCGTATAGGTAGTGTCTCTTTAGAAACTAGGTAACATAAACAATTGGTTCATAAATCATCTACATTGTCTCCTGCTTATTTCATCATATTTAGAGTCCCTTGTGGCATATCCTACTTAATACCCTTCTTCCTGACCCAGGGAAATGAAAACATAAAAAGGGTGAGCTCAAATTCTCAGTAAGGGTATTCAAAAGAAATATCAATCATATCATACTCATAAGAACATAACATTTTGAATATCTTAACCTGCAAAAGAAATCATAATATCATAACATGGGATAAATCATAGTAATGAAATGTAATCCCAATAATCATAACATAAAACATGAAATATTGTGTCATACACATATAATCATATAAAATCATTTCATATTAGTCAACACTCATTTCCAAGACTATCATAGTGGACAAAGTCCATTACTGAACTGAGTTCACTCCTCATTCCAGTCCCATGTCACTAAACCGGATTAACATTCCCTTCCAGCCATGTCTATCTCATGAGATATAAATCTTTACCCAATGAATTTGAGGGAGATATAGGTGCCACCCATCTCATAATTAAACCATTATTATGTGTGCCATAAAATCATAAATAATACATCATATCTTAACCCATGTTATTAAAATTGGACTCATAAACATGATGCCATCATAACATAATCCATAAAAGAACTTCATAAAAATAATTCCATCATAACATAAGGAAATCAATTTAATAATAGGGATAGATACATTACCCTATATTATCTTAGATGCAATATAATTTTAATAAAACACTTGAACTCCATTCTTGAGGAAAATATCCTTTCTACTTCAAAAACATTTCTCCTTTCTTAACATGTCATAAAATTTTTAACTAAAATAAGTTGATTAAAAATAAACATGAAAACATATAAAAAATGGTTCATGGAAATAATTTTCAATAAAATCATAAAAATCCATTCATGTCGTATAAGTTAAAAAAACATTCTTCTCGTACTTTGGCCGAAAAATGTCAAAAAGTACCTCATACTAAAAACGACAAAAGATTACTTTCATATCTTTTACTAAAAACTAACCAATGGGTAAAATTGGATTTAAAAAATTGTATTAGTATAGAAATAATATTAAATATTGAGAAAACATGTATTTGTATGATAAATATGCTCCAATAAATACCGAATTATAAGCAATCTTGGATAAAAATTGAGATTACGATATTTTCCCTTACCTTAGGTCCAATTCTCTTCATACGTATCTGAACCTCCTATATAATGATTTAAATAAATTCATTGACTTATTAAAAAATCATATTCACTATTATGATATCATAAATGGTCATATTCTTATCTACTTATTAGTAATATTTCATTGCTACTTGTTATTCGGGAGTTCATTATTTTAGGTTCGTATGCATGTTTTGTCATATAAATTCTTAATATTATTTTTAGGTTATAGATACATCATATATAGAATGTTTTTAGTGTAATATATATCATATTTATTCATCAAATTAATTTATATAAACATTATTCATTGAAGATCATTTAGAACGAGTCACATCGCATCGTGGAGACGGTAGGTCGTACATACGCCCGAGCGATAATATCGTACCCATGATCATGGAATTGTATTGAAGTGTATGTATATTATTTTAGAATAAATATAACTTTAAAATAATCATAAATATATATTCATTACACCATTATACCGATCCATGTAAGGTGGTGGTGGAAAACAGATTACACCACGGCGTGGAGACGGTATTCCATACGTATGCACGCACGAGGATTTCATTTTTCATAGGATAGATAGAAGGTGAAATAGGGTTGTTTCATATTTATAATAACATATCAGTATGTGAGTGATACTTATGTTATTACTTAATAATGAAATAACTAAAGAAGAGTAATTAGAAGAATAAATAAATTTGAAATAATCGGTAACGGATATTACCTCTTCTTCGACACGCCTCTTTGAAACCTACTCTTAGGGCACTAAAATTGGACTTTGAAGAAAACCAGGACCACAAGTATGTTTATAGAGAAGTTGATAAGGGAAATGGGAAGGGTTTGGCTGAGCTTTAAGGCTCAAAATGTTGTGAGGAGGAGAGGGAGGAGGGCCCCTTTTATAAGGGAGGAGAGGGGAACCTTTGGAAAAACAAAAAATATTATTTTATAATAAAGTAATATTCGGTTTTCAAAAGATCCAAATTGATTTATTTCGAAGTTAAAGTGGGTATGGGTCTACATTCTCTCATCCAATAGGTTTTATACAAGTTTAGTTTACTATTTTAACCTTATCATTTAGATTTAACTCTAAGTTATATATTTTAACTTTTTTCGTGCCTCCTTGTTTCGTACACTATATGGTTAATAAACATAGTATAACAAGACAAAAGAACCCCAAGTGGTTCATTATTAATATATATGACCTTATCTAAGTCATTTTTCCGAACCTTAGATTTTTAGAAAAAAAAATAACAATTAATAATATAATATTTGTTTTAAAAACTATTTTATTTCAATTATGACACAATTTGGTAATTAATTTTTGTGAAAATCATAACAGCATGATTAGTTCGAAAAAAGATAACTAAATCAATAATTACATGTCATATTAACCTAGAAAATTAGTTTAATATATAAAAAGTATCAAATTGAATTTATTTGGTTATTTATAACATCCATTATGTTAATATTTCATTAAAAAGGTAATTATTGCATCATCATTATGTATAAATAAATTAAATTATTTAATGTATAAAAATTATAAATAAAATAACATTATGTATGAAATATTTTTAGATTTCTAATGAATATTTATAATTTAATTTAGCTAATGTTTTACCCTCTATTAAAAATGTTTTAGTTTTTAAACTTTGATTTTAAATCTTTTAATTATTCTTTAAATAAAATAATAAAAACTATCCTAATCTAATCCAAGTGGACTTAAATGGTCATATTTTATTCCTAAGGTTGTTTTGGTCGAATTACACTTATCCAATAGTATTAGGACATGTTTTGGGGTAATAATAATATCATTTTTACCATTAATTACTCTATTATTTTTAACCGTGGTAAAATAAGTAAAAAGTTAACATTCCCCAAAAATTATTTTTATCTTATTCAACCACATTTTACTCCTTGACATTAACCGTGTCTCTCAGATTTTATAAATTCCACTCACAGAAGTGGTAAAATTATGTTTTATGTAAATTTTGAAATTCACCTAGGAGGTTGGTAAAAGACGGTGAAAAGTTCAATAAAATATTTATATATCTAAAATTATTATAAAATTAATGAAATGAATTACATTGAACTTATATAGGTATTATGAATCAATTTTTACCTAATATAAATTTAAATAAAATAAATAATTATTTAAATAAAAAGTCGGTTTTTAAATAGCAACCCAGTGTTTTCACTATTCATCAAAAATAGAATGATTTCAGAAAAATAACAAAAATTCACCCTAGGCTAATTTCGATATCCTGAATCCAAAAATTAAATCCATTTTGAAAGATAAAATTTATAAAATTTCAAAAAGTGGGTATTACTATTCATAACGGCTAGTATATATAATATTTTAAAAAAATATCGTTTTTTAGCGAAACATGGTATTGCGTACAACACAAGATATCGAGGAAGGTTGCTCTTGCGTGTAACACAAGCCAAGACAATGTTGTGTGTAGTAAAAGGTTCATTTGGTGATGTATATAACATAAAAACAAAAAATTTCTTGTAAAATATTAGGTGTTACATTCTACCCCGCTTAAAAAATGTATTTCACCCTCGAAATTCATCACTTTGTAACAAACAGATGAGAATACCTCTCCCTCATCATATCCTCAAGCTCCCATATAGCTTCTTCTAATTGGTGGTTCCTTCATAAAACTTTCACCAAGCGAGTGGTCTTGTTTTGTTGGACTTTTTCAATACGATCCAGAATCTCTATCGGCTGTTCTTCATAAGAATGATCCTGCTCCAGCGGTACAACTTCTGAGCTGAGTACATGTGAAGGATCAGGTATGTACTTTCTCAGGAGAGATACATGGAACACATCGTGAACTTGAGAGAGATTTAGTTGAACCACCAATCGATATGCTACCTTCCCAACATGATCCAGTATCTCGAAAGGACCGATATACCTAGGGATTAACATTCCCTTCTTTCCAAATCTCATGACTCTCTTCCAAGGTGATATTCATATGAAAACATTATCACCCACTTCAAACTCTAGGTCTTTTATTCGGTTGTTGGAATAACTTTTTTGTCGACTCTGAGCTGCTCTTATGTGTTGTTGAATAGATCAGACCATTTCTACTATCTCATAAACAAGATTAAGTCCTAATATCTTTCATTCCCCAACTTCATCCCAGCAAGTTGGAGTCCTGCATTTCTTTCCATAGAGATATTCATGAGGAGCCATCTGAATACTAGAGTAAAATCTATTATTATACGAAAATTCCACCAAAGGTAGGTGTTGATCCGAACCACCTTTGAAATCCATAGAGCAAGCTCTCAGCATGTCTTCTACAGTTTGAATTGTCCTCTCAAACTGACCGTCTGTCTGAGGATGATAAGTAGTGATGAAACTCAACTATGTATCTACAGTATGCTGAAGACTTCTCCAAAAACTAGAGGTAAACTTCGGACCCCGATCAGATATAGTGGAATGTGGTACTCCATGAATTCTTACCACTTCCTTTCCATATATCCTTGGTAAGCTGATCAAGAGAAAAATCGTCTCTAATCGAAATGAAGTGTGTTGACTTCGTAGGACGATCAACTATAACCCAGATAACATTATTTCCTTTGTATGGTTTAGGAAGTCCAGTGATAAAGTCCATAGTGATGTTTTCCCATTTCCATTCCGGTATGGGTAATGGTTGTAACATCCCCTTAGACTTATGTCTCTTAGCTTTAACATGCTAACAATCCAAGCATCGAGAGACATATTCAGCAACATCTCTTTTCATGCCATTCCACCAGAAGTACTCTTTCAGGTCCCTATACATTTGCGTGCTTCCAAGATGAATAGAGAATGAAGAACTATGAGCCTCATCCATCAACTCCTTCTTTAATTCTGGGAGGGGAGGAACACAAACACTATTCCTGAACCTTATCATCCCATCACAATCAAGGTTGATTTCAAGAATATTTCTCACCTTCTTTTGTAACTCTGCATCTTCTTTTTGTGCCTATTTAGTCTTCACATGTATAGATGGTTCAACATTCATTTGAGAAAGATAAGATTTTCTCCCTTCCATTATAATTCCAAGATCCATACTTTGTAAATACATAAATATTGGACCTTTTTTGATCATCATCAAGGATAACCTAGCATGGTCTTGTCAACTTAATGCATCTTCCACCTTGTTTGCTTTCCCAGGGTGATAATGAATTGAGCAGTCATAGTCCTTAATCAACTCCAACCATCTTCTTTGGTGCATATTCATCTCCTTTTGTGTGAAAATATACGTTAAAATTTTATGATCAGTATAAATATCAAACCTTTCACCATAAAGGTAACGCCTCCAAATCTTTAATGAAATTATTACCACGGCTAACTCCAAATCACGAGTTGGGTAATTTTGCTCATGTATTTTCGACTGTCGTGAGGCATAAGATATCAACATATCATTTTTCATGAGAACACACCCCAATCCCTTCTGGGATGCATCACTGTAGATCACAAAACTTTCTACACTATAATACAGTGTGAGCATAGGTGCACTGGATAACCTTCTTTTTAACTCCTTCAAATTCTCTTCACACTCTTCCATCCAAACGAACAAAACTTCATTTCGATTCAACCTAGTGAGTGTATTCAATAATTGTGAAAAATCTTTCACAAAACATCGATAATATCCAGCCAAACCAAGAAAACATCAGATCCCAGTTACTGTTGTTGGTCTTGACCATCTTTCGATAACCTCTTTTTTGTCCAGATCCAGAGATATCCCCTCTTTTGAGATTATGTGACCCAAAAATGAATCTTTTTGAAGCTAAAATTCACACTTGGTAAATTTGGCATAATGATTCTCCTTTCTTAGGGTCTTTAATAAAATTCTCAAGTGATCTTCATGTTCTTCCTTGAACATTGAATAGACAAGAATAACGTCTATAAAGACTACCACAAATAGATCAAGATAGTCTATAATGAATATATACATTAGATCCATGAAGATAGCAGGGTAATTAGTAAGACCAAATGGAATCACTATAAATTCATAGTGTCCATACCTTGTATGGAAAGTCGTCTTTGGTATATCCTCCTTTTTACCCTTAATTGATGAGACCCTAAACGAAAATCTATCTTGGAAAAGTATTGAGCTCCACGTAGTTGGTCAAATAAGTCATCAATGCATGGGAGAGGATATTTGTTCATGATTGTGATCTTGTTAAGTTCTCGATAATCAATGCAGAGTCTCATTGATCCATCTTTCTTCTTAATGAACAAAACAGGTTCTCCACAAGGTGATGCACTATGGAATATGAATCCCTTATCAAGATTCTCTTAGAGTTTCTTCTTTAATTCCTACAACTCAATTGGGGCCATTCTAGAAGGTGTCTTTGAAATGGGCATAACACCCGGTATGAGTTCTATTGAAAACTCAACTTCACGATTTTGTGGAAGACATAGAAATTCCTCCGGAAAGAGATCATCAAACTCTTTTACAATCGGTGTATTCTTAAATGTGAGTCTCTCTCCAACCATTTGAGATAAATAAACTTCATTTAGTGGAATCAAGACCCATAAGATGGAAGAAAATTCCATTGGAAGGTTATGTTCATCCTTGCATCCATAGACGATCATAGATTGATCTGGAATATGAAATGTGACTTCACTTCTTTGGAAATTAATATGAGATCCACGTAAAGAAAGCCAATCCATGAAAAGAATCACATAAAATTCTACTATAGGAAGGATCACAAGATTTTTAGGATGCACTTTCCCACAAACATAAATCGAAGAAGAATTGTAAACTTTTGATGCGACTGTTGTGCTATTAGGGGTTGTCACAGCTAACTCAATATCTAACTGCTAAGGTAATATAGTGATACCCTTAGAAAATTCTTCAGAAATAAAATAATGGGTGGATCCATAATCAAATAAAACATTTTCTACTTTATAGTGGATGGTAAGTGTACCTTTCACCCCTTGGTTATCATACTCCACATCACCGATAGAAATTGCATGTGACATTCCATTGTATTTTGACATAAGAGTTTGTTGACATCGATCATCATCAACATCCCTTGTATTAGGGAATTGATTGGAATAATGCCCCATTTCCTTTCACATGAAACATTGAAGTGTATGAGGTGCATTCTGGGTATCCCTTTCTTTGTTCGCATCATTCAACATCTTCTTCCCGTTATTTCGACATTCAACCGCCCGATGACCTTCTTTTCCAAACATAAAACATTTACTTTCCCCTTTAAGAAAATTCCCTCCATGTTTCTTTCCACACTTTGAGCATAAGGGAAAACTCATCTTCTTTTCAGTGTGGTCTTTTTATTTTCCTTTGAATTCCATTTTCATCTTCTTATCAAACCCATATGATTGATGGGTTACTCCAATCTCCATATCAACCTTGAGAGAACATAGAAAAATTTCCTTGTAGCTATTGTAGTCCCTTATGGCTAATGTCCTTCAAAGACATGGTTTTAAGACACAAAAGAATCGATTGATTTTACTCTCAGGTTGGATAATAATTCCGGAAGCGTACCTTGCAAGTCTTGTAAAATTTACTTCATAGGTACCAACTGATTCATAATTCTTTTTATTTAGATCAAGAAACTACTTCTCCATCTTTATTCTAAGAATAAGAGGGAAGTAATTATTGAAAAATAATTTCTTGAACTCGTCCCATTACATGGACTCAATTTCGTCTCTTTCCCTCGTATTCTTGATAAGATTCCACCATTGATCAGCATCACCTTCCAAACGATACACTTCTAAGATGACTTTTTCACGTTTAGAACATTGTAGAACTGAAAATATCTTTTCAGTGGTACTGATCCATTTTTCACCCACTAATGGATCAGAAGACCTACTGAATGAAGGTGGACGCTGCCTCATGAAGTATTCAACAGAATGCTGCTACTTCCTTTGCTCATTTGGAAATCCTACATGATTCATAACATGAGAAGGTTGTGTGAGCATGGATACAATATTTTGTATTCCATCTCCCATAATGTTTGGTTTCTCAGGGGGATAATCATTTCATTTCCTGTCGCAATTAGCATTAGCACAGTTCCTTCGGGTTCTAGCCATTGACTAAAACCAAGAGGCATAGTGTGAGAAACATTAATCATAATAGGAAAACCACATAATCAAGAATAAAATTTCGCACTTTAGGTCTAATCATAGGTCATTCATGGCCATTTCTAAAATAATAAGATTATGATCTATTCTTAGACATATCCTTAGGGTTTTTACTAAGGCTTTCACATCCTAGTTTCCAAAGGTTGACTATACCTTTCCTCGAATACCAACTTTAACAACCCATACTTTACATACGTGGTTATTAGTTCATAATTGAAGAATACTTATTACAACATATAACAAAACCATGGTAGGACCGTATAGGTATAGTGTCAATAGAAACTGGGTAACATAAACAACTGGTTCATAAATCATCTACATTGTCTTTTGCTTATTTCATCATATTTAGATTCCCCTTTTGGAATATCGTACTTAATACCCTTCTTCATGACCTGGGGAAAAGAAAACATACAAAATGGTGAGCTCAAATTCTCAGTAAGGGTAACAAAAAGAAATACCAATCATATCATATTCAAAAGAACATAACATTTTGAATATCTTAACCGGAAAAAGAGATCATAATATCATAACATGGGATAAATCATAGTAATGAAATGTAATCCCAATAATCATAACATAAAACAAGAAACTTTGTGGAAAACACATATAATCATAGAAAATAATTTCATATTAGTCATGACTCATTGCCAAGACTATCATAGCGGACAAAGTCAATTACTAAACCGAGTTCACTCCTCGTTCTAGTCTTGTGTCAATGAACAGGATTAACTTTCCATTCCAACCAGCTCTATCTCATGAGATATAAATATTTACCCAATGAATTGGAGGGAGATATTGGTCCCACCGATCTCATAATGAAACCATTATTATCTGTGCCACAAAATCATAAATCAGACATCATAGCATAACCCATGTGATAAAAATGGGATTCAAAACCATCATTCCATCATAACATAATCTATAAAAGAACTTCATAAAAATAATTCCATCATAACATAATGAAATAAATGTAATAATAAGGATAGAAACATAACCCTATATTATCTTAGATGGAAAATAATTTTGATAAAACACCTGAACTCCATTCTTGAGGAAAATATCCTTTCTACTTCAAAAACATTTCACCTTTCTTAACATGTCATACAATTTTTAACTAAAAGAAGCTGATTAAAAATAAACTTGTAAACTTATAAAAGAATATTCATGGAAATAATTTTCTATGAAATCATAAAAATCCACTCATTACATATAAGTTAAAAAACATTCTTCTCGTACTTTGGCTGAAAAAGTCAAAAAATAACTCGTACTAAAAACGAAAAAAGATTCCTTTCATATAATTTACTAAAAACTAACCAATTGGTAAAATTTGATTTAAACAATTGTAGGAGGATTTAAATAATATTACATATTCAGAAAACATGGATGTGGATGATAAATATGCCCCAGTAAATACCGATGTATAAGCAATATCGGATAAAAATTGAGATTGTGGGATTTTCCCTTACCTAAGGTTTGATTTGCGTCCTACATATCCGAACCTCCGGTATAATGATTTAAATAATTTCATTGACTTGTTACATAATCATATTAATTGTTATAATATCATATCTGTTCATATTCATATATTCTTATTAGTAATATTTCATTTCTACTTTTTATTCGGTTGTTCATTGCTTTATGTTCTTACGCATGTTTTGTTGAATAAATTATTATTCGTCTTTTTAGGTTATAGATACCTCATTTAAAGAATTGTATTAGTGTAATATATATCATATTTATTCATTAAATTCATTTATATAATCATTATTCAATGAAGATCATGTACAATGAGTCGCATCGCATCATGGAGACAGTAGGCCGTACGTACTTACGAGCGATGATATTGTTCCCATGATCGTGGAATTTTATTGAAGTGTGTGTATATTATTTCAGAGTCAATATAAATTTACAATAATCATAAATAGTTACTCTTCACAACATTATACCCATCCAAGTAAGGTGCTGGTGGAAAACAGATTACACCACAGCGTGGAGACGATATTCCGTACGTACGCACACACGGTGATTTTGTTTTTCGTAGGATGGATAGAAGGTGAAATAGGGTTTTCTCATATTTATAATAACATATCTGTATATGACTGATACTGATGTTATTACTTCAAAATTAAACAACAAAATAAGAGGAATTAGAAGAATAAATAAATTTGAAAGAATCGGTAACAGATATTACATCTTCTTCGACATGTCTCTTTGAAACCTCCTCTTACGGCACTAAAATTGGACTTTGAAGAAGACCGGAACCTCTAGTATGTTTCTAGGGAAGTTTATAATGTAAATGGGCAGGGGTTGGCCGAACTTGAATGCTCAAAATTGTCTGATGAGGAGAGGGAGGATGTGCCCTTTTATAAGGGAGGAGAGGGGCACCTTTGAAAAAACATAAAATATCATTTTATAATAAATTCATATTCTATTTTTAATATATAAAAATTTATTATTTTCAATGCTAATGTGGGGATGGGTCGAAATCCTCTCAACTAATAGTTTTTAGACAAGTTTAGGTTATAGTTGTAACCTTATCATTTAGATTTAACTCTAAGTTAAATATTTTAACTTTTACCATGTCTTCTTTTTTTCTTACACTATATGGTTAATAAACTTACAATAACAAGCCAAACGAACCCCAAGTGGTTCATTATTAATATATATAACCTTTTATAAGTCATTTAGCTGAAACATAGATTTTTAGGAATAAAATAACAAGTAATAATATAATATTTGTTTTAAAAACTATTTTATGTCAATTATGACAATATTTGGTAATTGATATTTCTGAAACTCAAAAAATCATTATTAGTTCGAAAAAAGATAATTAAATCAATAATTACATGTCATATTAACCTAAAAATTTAGTGTAATTTATAAAAAGTCTCAAATTGCATTTATTTGGGTATTTATATCGTCAATTATGTTAATATTTCATTAGTAAGGTAATTATTGCATCATTCTTGTGTCATAAATAAATTAAATTATATAATTTATAAAAATTATAAATAAATTACCATTATGTAGGAAATCTGTTTAACTTTCTATGGAATATTTATAGTTAAATTTAGCTAATGAATAACTCTATATTAAAAATGTTTTATTTATTAAACATTGATTTTAACTCGTTTAATTCTTCTTTAAATAAAATAATAATAAGTTTCCTAATCTTGTCCAAGTGAACCTAAATGGAAATATTTTATTCCTAATATTGTTTTGGGTCGAATTAAACTTATCCTATAGAATTAGGACATTTTTTAGGGTAATAATAATATCATTTTTACCCTTAATTGCCCTATTTACTTTTAACCGTGGTAAAAAAAAGTAAAAAGTTACTATTAACCGAAAATTATTTTTATCTTATCGAGCCAGATTTTACTCCTTCAAATTAACTGTGTCTCTCAGATTTTCAAAATTCCACTCACAAAAGTGGTATAATTACGTTTTATGTAAATTTTCAAATTCTTCTAGGAGGTGGGTAAAAGACGATGAAAAGTTCAATAAAATTTTTATATATCAAAAATTATTATAAAATGACTCCAATTAATTACATTGAACTTACATAGGTATTATGTAAAAATATTGACCTAAAATAAATTTAAATAAAATAAATAATTATTTAAATAAAAAGTCGGTTTTCAAATAGTAACCTAGTGTTTTCACTATTCATCAAAAATTGAATGTTTTCAGAAAAATTCCAAAAAATCACCCTAGGCTTATTTCGATATTCCGAATCCAGAAATGAAATCAATTTTGAAAGATATAATTTATTATATTTTAAAAAGTGGGTATTACTATTCATAACAACTAGTTTATAAAATATTTTAATAACATATCTTTCATTAGCGAAACTCGGTATTGCATAGAATGAAAGCTATCAAGGAAGGTTGGTTTGGCGTGTAACACAAGACAAGACATTGTTGTGTGTAGTGGAAGATTCCTTTGGTGATGTATATAACATAAAAACAAAATATTTCTGATTAAATCTCAAATGTTACAATCCCTTTGTGTTTCCTTATTCATCTTTTACTTTCTAACAAACGATAAATCTTGATATATATTCTATGATATCATTTTTCATATTTTCCCGCAAGTATTTCTCTCATATATATTGGATCATATCTAAGCTCCCTAGATAGACGAATAAGTTCTAGTTTTTTGCATCATCCAACACATCCTTCTTTAAATCATTTTTTATTGTACATGTAGGCATGACCGAAATATTATAACTCATTATTCATTCATTTTGAACTTTTTGGATTTATATTTCCTTAAATATTCCTCCAACTTGTAAATTTTTTCATCATCTATTTGAGTAGACATTATGTTCTTGATAATGGTTGGTTGAAGATTAATTTTTTTAAAGGATTTATGATTTTACATCCATTATGATTCCCATATCCATCTTTTTCATGTCTAGGAAGGTCATATATTTCTCAATTCTAATCAATGATAAATTTTTTTAAATCCTTTCAATATAAAGGTTATGACACTATATTTCTAATCTCAAGATGGAAGTTTATTGAGTATTCATAGAACTTGATCATCTATAGACATATATTTTCGATAATATTGCTCTATTTCTATATTCATATATTCTTGTGGCTCTTATGATCTGTATATATTTCACACTTCTCCTTAAAGTGATGATATTTTCATATTTATAATGTGATCATTACTCTAGGATACTCTTAATAATGTGTTGGGTATTTATGTTCATGAAATTTCATGTTCCACGAGGCATAGGATATCACATTATCATTTTACATTAGTACACATCCCAAGCCCTTCTTGGAAGCATCACTATATACCATTAAAATATCCCCACTAGTAGGTAGAACAAGTTTCGATGAAATGATAAGACACTTTTTTCACACCATGATGCTCTCTTTACATTCATTACTTAAAAAAACATGAATCCCTTATGAGTTATCATTATTAATGGGGTTCTCAATAATGTGAAATTTCTAAAAAATTGATGATAAAGCCAAAATATCCTATGGAAATTATATATTTCTATAATAGATGTTTTCTTTGACTATACTTCAATTTCTACTATCTTATAATGGTCCAATGATATCCCCATTATTCTGATAAAATCTCCTAACAATGAGTATTTATTCAAACAGAACTACTATTTTCTCAATATTGGGTACAGAATCACCTTTCATAAGGTCTTTAGAATAGTTCTCATATTTACCTCATTCTACTTCTTAATTTTAGAGTATAATAGAATATTATCTATAAATACTAACAAAAATTTTATGAGTTATATGTAAAGACTCTATTAATCATGTCCATAAATATTTTTGGGACATTAGTGAGTGCTAATAGAATTACTATGAACTCAAATTTCGTGTACCATATACAAAAAAGCAGTCTATGGGATATCCCCCTTCTTCACCCTTACTTGGTAATTCCCTGACATATGATCCACCTTAGAGAAGTATAGGGTTCAATATACATAATAAAAAATTCATCAATCAATGTCAGATCACACTTTTTCCTTATCTTAATCTTGATGAGTTCACAATAATCTATACAAATATGAATTGACCCATCCATATTAATGATGACATGGAATGGGGAACCCCATGGTGAAGCACATAGAGATATGAACCCTTTTTCCTGATTATGATGTAGTTGTTTCTTTAACACATAATTATCTAAAACATCCATCCTCTATCGATTCTTGGATATTGGAAAATATCTTGGTATAAGATCCATTGAGAATTCAATTTATATGCTTTGGAGACTATGAAATTCTTCAATAAAATCATTATTGTATTCCCTCAAAATGGGAATCCTTCTTATGTGATCTTTTTCTTAAGATCAAAAATTCGGTCCTGATACACTATCTTGTAGTGAAATAATATATGTGCTTGATATATTGTTTCTTAATTATGATTCATCCTCCTCCATATAAATTTATTTAATCAGAGGACAATTCATGATATAGTGAGTGATTTCCAAATCATGGAAATTTATTTTGGCTCTAGGAAATAAAATAAAATCGATACAGAAACATGAATAAAAATTCTAGAAAAATGAAGTATTATAATGTTCTCAGTGATTCTAATCTCAAAAATTCTAATAGGGTGGAACTATATTATTTGTTTTGTAATAATTTCCACATTTTCTATTTTCACTAATTGCTATACTTCCATGCATTGTGGGGGTGATTGAATAGTTCTACTAAACCTGTGTGTTATGAAGGAATGCATAGAAAATGAATCAAAAAGTATGTTCACTATTATTAAATGAATAAATAGTGTAAATATTACCACTTCATTGTAGATATCCACCTTAGTACTTGTAATGCAATAATATCACCCTTATTGGCTTAGAGGTTTTTTAACTGGTTGTCTCTAACCACACATGGCTTAGATTGTTGTTTCGAAATGTGACCGTGTTCCATGAAGTCGATTCATTAGAAAATAATATTACATTTGACTATATTATTCATATACTATATTATATTATGAGTTATGTATCATTAAATAATTATATCTAGGTGCCCTTTCTCACTGTACCTAAATCATTTCCTCATCCCATTTAAGATATTTATAAGGAGCTTCACGCCAAAAATTTGATAAGTTGGATTTTGAAAATTATTTCCCCCAATAGATACCTCTATCTAATTTCGAGAATAAAACGCCACTATCCAATTATTATCCCCATTAAGCACTTAAAATTAAATTATATTCATTTCTACTTTGAGGTAACATTAGATAATTTCCTCATAGTTATCAAAGTATTGGATCAAAAGCTATTTTCATAGAATTAATTTTATCCCACCAAAAAATCTTTCAACGTTGAATTCATTTGTAATGAAAAATAATGCGGCACATCATGAATGTATTTTGAATATTTACTCATATTCTCAAATGTATTTGTTATGTTTTTTCTAAAGGGAAATTAAATCTCTTTCAATTTTAATTTTTGAGAGTGTGAGGAAAATATTTTTCAAATCAGAATTTCTATAATTCCTTCATCACTAATACTTTTATCTATTCCTCATGCTTTTTATTCATCACCAGTTTCCTCCAATAGACAACATATCCCTCAATACGATAAATATCTTTTATTAACTTATCTTCCTCGAAAAATTGAAGAATGTAGAAGAACATCTCAATGGAGTTGATCAATTGTTCCACGATTAAGGGATCAATCGATAAATTTAATGTCACACTACTCTAAGACATGATTTATATAGATCATGGGAAATAAATATTCTATCTAAATTCACATTTAAATTCCCTCTTTGTAAATTCTAAAATAGAATTCTTAAAGCGGGCATTTAACAATGCTTTTTTACAAGGACTGATAAATAAGGTCTTTTATCAGCTCTTGTAAAAATCCATAATCATGGGGGGGATTATGAGTGCTTTTTTAGAAGTGCTAAAAAAGACCCTCTATCAGTTTTATTTTACTACAGATGATATGGGTATTCATAAAAAAAATATTTCACATAAAATTTTATATTAATATATTTATATTGATATAATTATAATATATAATTTTTAAAATATATTTTAGATAAGGTAAATAGACATTTTAACTTAATATATAAGATATTAAGTGAATATTTATTATGAAATAATTAAAAATATATTTTTAATTATTAATCTACTTTTTATTACTAAGTAATAGTTATTTTATATCAATTTTAAGATAAAAAAATTTGATAAACATATAAATTCTCTAAAATAAGTTGAAAATGTAAAATGAACATCAAACAACAATAACTTTTCATTCCGGTGTCCATTTGGGTATACCACATATAAAATCATAGCCTATTATGATCTATATTCACATTGTGACATAAGTGATCCTTTGTCACATTTTCCAAGACAAAGAACGAAATAAATGGCCTCTATAATTGAGTTTTTAGTTAGGGTACTCTTATTTTTTTAACATTAGATATATTTTCTTCCTCTTTTCAATAAGTATTATTACCTTTTTTTGGTGGAGATGGAATTTATTCCCAGGTATTACATTCTTATTAATTTGTTAGTTTTAAAATTTTATCTTTTTTCATAAGGAAATTTTATTAATAAATAAATATATTCATTTTTTTATATTTACATATAATAAATCACTCATATAAATATATATTTCAACACATTTACATAAAATTGTATATTATAATATATATAATCAATAGATATTTTAAAAATGTATATAAAAACATCAAACCATTTTTTAAATTTTAAAAATATATTATAATTTTTATAAATATATATTTGTGTATTAATAAATAGATATATATTTATATTATTTTATAGTATATGTATATGAATATAATATATAATATATGTAAATAAATGTAATTATATACATGTCCCAGACACATTTATTTTATAAATGTATTTAAAAATAATTATATAATTATTTGAGTAAAAAATATATATGTATATATATATCTATATATAAATAGAAATATCATTAAAAAAACAATAAAACAACATGGTTTAGTGGTAAATCCATTCCATCTTCGAATGAGAGGTGTTGTGTTCGAATCCAAGTGGGTATGTGTGAGGATGAAATATGAAAAGTGTTGATAAAGGTGTAGTGGGGTAAAAAACACTGATAACGGTGGGGGAGAGATGTTAAAGTTGTTGTGGAAGCACTAATTAAGGGGACATGATCATGGACATCTATAAAACGTAATTTTACCCCTTTTGATAGTTCTCCTTTATTAGTGCTAAAATGTGATGTTAGAGGCCCCCTATAGCAGTTCTAAAAAATGTACTATTAAAAGGAAACTTTAATAGTGAGGATAACAAGTGATTTTAAAGGACCCATTTAACAGCTCTTTTTTAGCACTGTTAAACATAGCATTTAACAATTCATTTTTAGCACTGTTAAAAGCTTCCTGATTTTAACTATGCTCCAATTATCAATTCCTTTTTAAACAGATAATTTCATATTCTAGTTCTATTAAAGACCTCATTTTTAGTAGTGTTATATGAAATTTTCACATAAAATTATAAATTAAGAATTGATTTTTCATTTGGGGATTTGAGAAATCATCTTGATTTAGGTTTCCATTCAAGAACTGATTCAATTTATAGATTATCCTCAAAATGTTCATTATTCCTTCTCCCATAGGGTCAGGCATCTTATTTGGGAAATTATCATACTTTTCGTCACATTAGTTTGTTAAATGATAAATCTTATTTCTATCCATTGGTTAGAATAAACGGAATATTAGGGATGAGTTCTTTTAGACTATTTAACACATAAATTTTAGTACAATAAGATTAAATTAACAATTTATAAATGGCATTTATTTCATTTCTAATGAATTTATAGGTTCCAATCAATGTTATCCATTATATATTTTCAAAATTAATCTCTTATAGTCATTCCTTCTTCCTCTATAATGATTTTTAATGAGCTTGTGAATTTACCCATGTATATCCATCACGACTATAAAACTATTTGTAAAGTAATTCCTATTATGATTCACTAATATGTGATCATCTCTAGTTTAATATGGTGTTTTTAATGTTACCCCTATGTAAATCTATTCCAAAATTTAAATCCACTTATAGTATTCATATGTGAATGTATTTTCATGGAAACCGCATAATCTATACCTTACAAAAATTTAGGAATGTTTTCTTATGTTTATTATTATCCCGAAGTATTTCACTATAGTTTCCAAATCCTAATCCAAAAAATAATTGAATTAAATTTTGATACCAACTATTAAAACCCTTGTCTTTATTAGACATTAATTAATGATTTATTACATAATATAAAACATAATACAAGAATCATGATCATTAAATGTAGTGTCCTTTGGAATTAGTTACATAGTATAAAATCTTGATCATAGGATAATACAACATTATTTAATACATCAATAACATTCCCTTTGAAATTATATATCTACAAAAAGTGAATAGGATAACTTGGGGATATAAAGGGGTGAGCTATAAATCCCCATAAGGGAATAATAATATAGAATGAAAATAATTTAGTAAAAACTATCTAAAATTTATTTTCAAGTCACATAATATGGGTGAGAATCATAATTTTGAACAACAAAGTATTATATTTCATGATAACATAAATGAATCATGGGAAAGTGGCACCATGTTAATACATTTCATTGTTAACATAAGTCAAGTCTAACAACCAAGACGTCATGAAATTGGGGAAATATCATATGATAGATTGGGTTCAATATTTAATCACTTTTATGACATCTCATGAGACTGAAATATTACCCAATGCATTGGAGCACTATATAATTACGGGGGAACCCGTCACTTTCATATCATGTACTTGCATAAGTGTGCCATATAGATAATTCCACATAAAAAACATTCATCACATTTATTTTCAACAATAATGGCATGATGAATAAAAATATGGATGTACCAAATAAAAGGATTATAGGTATGTATAGTTGATTACCCTTGGGTGTGAAGAGTGATGGTATTCACAATACAAAGGATTGGAATTGAAAACTGCAGTGAATTTTTTTTTGCGTAATGACAGAACATAAAGATTCATAAAATTACATATCAATAATGAATTGGGCCCCTTGTAATTTGGTTATCAAATGGACAGTAAAATTGATGTGAGAAAACATATATCAAAATTAGGAATTGGAATAAAAAGGCATAAAATGAATAATATTCTTGAATAATGAGGAGAAGGAAAAGATCCCTTCATAAATTTCATTAATGTAAAAAATTTCAGTAAATTATATAATGAGAGGGTCTAAATGATCTATCATTGTTAACACATAAGCTAGAATGTATAGGGATCTCTATAAGGTCATTAATAAATAAACAACTTTTCGTTAAAAGTCTAAATGCAACGAATTTTCTTATGTTGAAAAGAAGAGATAGGTATATCCCATGCCTTGAGAGGGTGATTCATAATGATTGAGAGGATCTTATTGAGAGCATGGGGCACCTGGGGAGGTATTTAGTGGGGAATTGGAATAGTAATTAAATTTTAAAAGGATTTTTAGTGAAGGGGAATGGGATCATGGGTTGATTTATATAAGAAATTACTGCGGAATTCATTATTATATCCTAATCATTTGTCTTGGAATCTATACACTAAAATCATGAAACCCACAAACTATACCATCATTTTTCCCATTGACTATTCCATATATGAGTTTTATTCATTATATTGAATTGAAAAGGGCTTAATTAATAAATATATTAACTTTGGGGATGTGGAATTTTTTCATGTTCTTAATAGAATGATTTCAAAACCATAAAACATAATATAGGTTTTAGAGGATTCAGAACGGAATTAAAATATTAGTACAATAACAAAAAAAAAATCACATTATTTTAAATAGAAAACAGATATTTGGTTTTGGATAACCTTTATATAATTTGTTACTTCAATTTTGGTTCATTATGATTAAATAATACACATCATATATTTATACCATATTTTAAATTTACCCATAAATTCTGAAATCTTAGGAAATTATGAAAAATTTACCCATAGATACTTTTGACATTATAAATAAAAAATAATACTTTTAATTCATAAAAATTTCTAAATTTGTGAATTTTAAAATTTAAAAAAGCGGTTTAAATTTATTGAGAAATAATGGGTATTTTGAAAATTACCGTATCCAAGCTCATATAAAAATTACATTTCACTTCATATTGATTTTATTATCATTTATTTCTAAAATCCATTATTTAATTTTAATAATATATTAAAATATAATTTATTTTAAAAATTAATTAATTCAAAATAAGTAATTTCTTATTTGAAATTTTGGATTACCTAATAATAAAATTTCAGTATTCTAGTATTAAAATTAAAATCATTTATAATATAATAACAGTAAGTAGTAAATATAACAATAAAAACATTGAAAATACAATATAGAGATTCATATTATTTGGGTCATGATATATATGATTTTGTTGCACAATAAAATTATCTAAGGGTAAGGTGCACCATGGTGATATTTTCATGGGGTTGTTTAGCATACATGGTTAGGGGAATGATCTCGATGAGCTTTAAATTCTTCAACAAATAGTTTCACTGATGATTTTTTTTGTTGAATATAGTATTTGGATTGGTCAATTGAAATTCCAATGATTCAATATCACTTAGATGTTATGATAAATGGAATTCATAGGATACAATCTTACTGGTCGAGGCCCCACATCCCTTGTCTGTGTCAATTAAATTTATCAAAATGATATATTTATACTAATCATATGAACATTGATCAATGACTATTATCAAATATTATTTATGCATATTTGTCATTTAAAATTGATAGGATATAATAAAACCATTTAAGTTCATGTGTTCTCTATAACCATATATGTCATTTAATTCAATCACAAAGGGTTTTTTATTTATAAATGGATGGTTCATTACAATATACAACTTTCCCTTATAGTGTTTTCATGTAATCTTTACTATAGTGACCATGTTGGTCACAACGTCCATATATTTCTTCATGGAATCCAAATCAATTCCTCCCTATGTTATTTTTTACATTGATTAGAGTTTCATTTTTATTCTATATTAAAATTATAAAATTTCTTTATCTTCTTTCACCCCCCTCATTTCTTTCCTACTCCGAGGGAGAGACATATTGTGCCAAAAATTATAACCATTTTTTAAAATTACATGACAATAAAAATTTTAATTTTTTATTAATATTATATATTCATATGGATTTTCTTTGAAATATTTTTTTAGATTCAATGAACATTATATAATTTTACATTATTTGCAAAGTGGAACTAATATTATAGATTCTATTTGTATCTTATTTTTATGTTAAATATTTCTCACATACATTATCAAACAATGCTATCCCATTATTGGTTTTAAAATTTTTATGGTTTGTAAAATAAAATGATATTTTAAAATTAGTTAATTTATCTTTCGGCTAATTTTTTGGATAAGTTCTTCGAGTAGCATAATAGGTATCATCCATAAAATTTTAAGATCTTTTTAAATTATCATTCATCTTGGTCAAAGTATTTTATCCTCAAAACATATTGATTGTGTCTTACATATTTTTTATTCATTATGATTATATTTTCATCATGGTACTTCACAATTTCTCTTGTTATGTATGTTTTAGATAAAGGATTTTAATTTCATATATTTATACATATTCTTTTTTGGATAAATTACTATTTTTTTGACATTCCATATACAAAAATCAATATTTTTTATTAAGTTATGGGTTATATATAATATATTACTCTTTTTTTAATCAAATAAAATGTTTTTATGGGTTTTTATACCTTATTATTCATCCCTACATGTTGTATTTTCCTTTATTTTAATGTAATACTTGGAGGATCTAAACATCTCAAAAACCATTTTTTCAAAAGAAATATTTTCAATAGAGTAATACTATTCATTTTACTCAAAATATTTTTTCCCTTTCAGTGTGATTTTTTAACATTTGATGGATTTATTTATTTATTTATATATTTTATCCAACTTTTCCTATATTATTCTTATGAACAATTATCATTATTATATTCTAAAACCTTCTTATTTAGATAGTTTATCTCAAAATTTATGTTTCCCCACACCAATAAAATTGATCATGAATTTACATTATACTAATATTTTCCATTCTAAAAATTAATAGATTTATTGTTCATATACTGTTAACATATTAACCAAAATCTCCCTTATCTACAAATAAACTATTGCTTGTCACCTCATCTTCCAATTCTTTAATTTTTATCTTTCTTGTAGATTCAAAATCCATCTCTTCCTTAATAATATTTTTGAATGCTTGATAATTTTCCATTTTATATACAAGAACCATGTCATATTATTCATCAATAGATCATTTATCTATATCTTCTAATGAAATGACTATTTATTCAAACCAGTATAAAAATAACCTTCTCAATTCTTAAATAATAGTTTAATCTTTTTAGACACATTTGAATACATTGATGTGGTTGAAAATTTCATTCATTCAGGTGATGTAATCATCAATTTTTCTTCTTAGGACATATTGATTTCATCGATTTTTTATCATTATTTGAATCTTTGTTTCCTTGAATTTTATAATCTCAACAAATAATATTTAATTTTTCCCCAAATTTCATTCACTATTTCTAACCCCATGGATATCATATAATATTTATTAGATAAGGAAATTATAATAGCATTTAGATATCTTCCATAAATAATGATATTTATATTTTTTGTAAATTATATAGGATAATAATTCACTTAGGGTGCAAATATTGTATTAGTAGCATCAATAATATCTAATAAAAACAGTATAATATTGTGAATCGTTATATTTTTATGACTATAATAATTTTTTTTCAATTAATGCAGAAATAGATTAGCAATTTACTATTTTTATATAATAAAAGGTTAAAAATATTTGGATCTTATAAAAGAACTACCCTTGGATACCAATTAATGCTCTAGTGAATATGTAGACAACCAAACATTTGGGGTTGAGTCAGTGATGTTATTTTGAAATTTTCTACCACTATAAATTAACCTCTATAACATGTACATGTTTTGATCCTCTCAACATTATAACAGATCCTCTCCTAAATTCAATGGGGATGAAAATAATGGATGGAAAACATATTTTTACCAGGATTGTCCCCAATGTTAGTACCTAGAAATAACCACATAAAATTATATTGATTCACGAATTTAAACATTTACTCATATTAATATAATTAATTTGACTCCCAGTACTATCTTTTATTCAAATGATAAGACATATAATATGTTATCACTAATTACAAGACTGTTTTTCTTCTTCTAAACCATTTCATATTAAAACATTGAATTATACTCATTATAAAATATTTAAATAATAATTTTTATGTAACTTAATTTACTAAAATATATACATTCGGCCACTTAACCTATCACACTTTATTTTTTTTAACTTTCTACTCAACACAAATATTTCTATAATGGCAGCTTTTCTTTGACTGCTATGATTTTTAAAAAATGATGTTCAACCACACCTTTTTTGATTCCCTAATCAAAATATTCAAAATCATAATAATAATTCTATAAGGAACATACCACTTTATACACTCATTCATTTCTTAGAAAATAATTGTTACATGGTTTTCCAAAATATTTAAACATTATGTAAAATGAAAAACCTTTCATAGATAAAATGTCATAAATAAATACTAAAAACTTAAAAATAAAACCAAGAGTTCATAAGAAGAAATTACTATGACGGATATATTTTCTAAAACCTTCCATTTTTATTTTACCATGGATTAGTGGTTTCAAGAGGGATTTATAATGGAATGTAAATTGATTCAGTTTAATAGTTATCTATTTAGAGGGAAAAACATTATTATCAGAATTTTTGGTGTTTTAGTGTGTGTTGTGTTTCTTGAGAAGGGGGTAAGCCCTGGTTTGTTTTTTTTTTGTTTGGGGTTTTAGAGTATGGACATAGAGATGGGGCATTTCAAATAAAGGGTTACCATAGGTATTGAAATACCCATGGAGACATTCTTTAATCATGTGATTTCCTCTTTTATTAAATGGGAGTTCTAAAATACCAAGTTGGCTGGGTGTGGTTCATGGTGAATAAACTAGTGTAAAATATGGTAGCTCAAAATGACATACCTTATTTCTTACTTTCTAAGGATGCTCCAGCGGAGCACAGATATTTCAAAATTCTTATATTCTAAGTCATAATGTTGTGCGTAAAATGAGGCATTAGTACATGACCATGGTAGATCCCTCTATTTAAAATACATTAACCATTATACCCATTTTACTAAGATGTTTTTATTTCAAGTTCTACATATAGATGATAAAATCATAGAAAATACACGAGGATCCAATTTTTTTATAAAGTATCTTTACAGGTACAACCAGTGAGAAATCATGAAGGGGGACAAGTATTTCATTTGGTGTTTCGATACATGAGGGCATGTTGGGGCTTAGTGTGTGAGAAAGGAGTACAATATTTAATGGGGGGACTCTACATTGTGATATTATATGTGATAAAAAAACGCAAACAAAAGAATTTCTCCATGTTGATTTTTCTATCATGGTGGTGTTCAAAATGTTCAAAATGTGATTTAAAATAAAATTAATTAAAGGAAGGAATGTTTCGTGAAATACCGAGTGCTTCAGTATAGAGTGATATCACTAATCTATGGTTAACACCTTTGAGAAATAAAATGATAATATTGGGATGAATTCTTGTTTTTTCTAATTTCTACCTGATTTTTTGAACACTATATAACCATTTACCTCTCAACACACAAAAACCACTTATCTTGAGAGATTAAATATTTTGGTTCATCTTGGATATATTTCTCTAGAATCGAGGTGTTATCTCCTACACCGTCTTATTATGTTTTCTTATTATAAATCCATAAAAAGTTTTTTTGGAATGATTTATTCTAATATCCAATCAAAATTGAGTGAGTCTTGATGGTGTTATAATTTGGTCAGGTTTTGGTGTTGTTTTATTTAATGATTGTTTATCCTTGATCCTCTATTCTATCTTAGAGAACATTAATAATATCATTGAGGCATGGGAATTATTACTTAAAATTTTATTTTATCACAAAGTTAAACAATTCATGAATAATTATATTGGTTATTTATGGAATTTTATTTGGAATAATAATAATTAAAATTTGAAAATGAAAATGAAATTTTGTCATTATGATCATAAGTGATTGTTTTCCTCTTCATGTTTCTTATTTAATGTATATAAATAATTGTGACTATTTTATGTGGTTATATTTATTTTTTGACATGAAAAATATTCATGGAAATTTATAAATAATAAAAATAAGTTGTTCTGTATCCATTAAAAAGGAGGAAATAAAATTTATTACAATTGTTCCTAAAATTTGATGATATTTTATTTGTATAATTGGTTCATGGTTATTCGTGATTTAAAATTGATTATATCTTTTGAATGTTTTCGTTATTATACTATTGAGAATATTTTTTATGGGTTGGTTAATTTAATTATTTAATTATTTTTTTCATAATGATAAATTTATTGGGAATAAGGGACACTATTATATTTTTATAGAAGATTAAATTATTTTCTTTAATGGAATTAGTTTTCCTATTAGTATATCATGATGGAAGTAATTTTTTTACATTATATGTTTAACCGATAATGGTAAAGTCATCTGGTGATTTTTTGATATCCAATAATGGTCAAAAAATTTATTCAAAATAAAATGGTATTTTCAGCATTGGAGTTATTTCATGATGTTGGGGATGATGGGAAAGATTTTGTTTACCGTGATGTATTCATTAAGAAAACAAGAAGCATGGATTAGATGGAAGACAAATATATCTCCCCTAATCGCCCTTAAATTTTAGTATATTATGTGGGAATAATGAAAAATGAATATCTTAAGGAATTTGGTGTATAATAATTATGTATGTGACCTATAACACTATAAGGTTTTATATTTTTTCCGTTGAAAAATTTGAAGTAGCAAATAACATACATGACATGAAACCCTGAGTTTAAATGAACCATGATATATAATAAATTTTATGATCATTTTCGTGGATTGAAAGAAATGAATGGGATTAAAATATATTTGTAATATAAATATGTGTGTGTCTATGTGTGTATGTTTTCTTTAATTTAAAATTATTGATCAATGTCTAAGAAACAATAATTATTTATTTAATAATATCATTTCATGATTAAATTACCTATTTTATAAGAGTTTACATTTTCTATAGTAATTATATTATTATATAATGATAAATTTTTGAAAATTATTTTAATATATTTAATGTTAATATAGTAATAGTAACTCATATAGTTGTTATCCAATGGATGATAACGAAGATAAAATCATTTGAAGGTAAAATGAGTTACTTTTTGGAAAACTTTTTTTTTCATCGTAATATAATATTACCATAATAAATTAAATAAATAACTATTTATTAATTATTTTAATTAAATTTAAATAATATATATATATTAATGAAATTTTTTAATATTTATATAATTTATTTTACTATGAATGGAATGATTGTAAAATCCATTTTTTTCTTAAATTTTATTTTCCAAAAAGAATATTATAATTGTTTCATTAATTTATTTTACACTAAATTTCATAAAATAATAAAAATTGAATTTTAGGAAATTAATTCCTTATTTTGAATCATTATTTTCAAGATTTTTAAGGATAAAACACTAATTTTTTGTCATAATGAATAGTAAAAAGTGTAAAAAATATCGTCACAAATGTCAAGGTTAAAACATATTTAATAGGGGTCAAACTTAAAGATAAGTGTAAAAATGAAGTTAAAATTTTATAATGATTATTGGATGATGAGATTTAGTATCTATAATATCTTATTATTTAATTCCTATCAATTTTATTGCACTTTCACATGAAATTTCCATTAAATTATTTGAATCTTTTAATTAATTATATTTTTGTAGTTCCCTTCACTTTTGACTGAGAACCTATTATACATACTTATTCACTAAATTTCATCACTCTATCCTAGAAAAGCCTAGAAATTTTTTTTTTAATATGAATAAACTTCTTTCTAGAGAATCATTTATTTCCCAAATACCATCCTAAAAATGATTAACATCTATTCCTAAGGAGGTCTCTTAAAGATGAGGAAATCGTCCTACCTGATTAGTTCAAGATTTATTTCTTATCCTAATTATTATAACTATGTTGTATCCATAATAAAATAATTAATATGGAATCATAAATATAGAAATATTTTATTTTTATTATGGAAAAAAAATTTCCACCACCTTTCAATCAAATTGGATATCACGTTTTTACTCATTCATACATGTAGACAACCGCCTCCATGAAGTGATAACAGTTATTTTCCATCATAGCCTCACAATTATTTATATAATTATTTATTTAATAATTATATATAATATTTATGATATAATATTTATTATATAATAATATAATATTATTCATCTCACATTCCTTCATATTTAGAAATGAAAATAGTCTTCATGCGTACTTACAAACATTCATCTACATGAATAGTGTAATAAATTTTTCTATCTCTTGATTTTATGGATCATTAGAAATATTTTTAGGAAGAATATAAAGGATACATATATATTTATTAAAATTTTGAAGCATCTTAATTTTGGATGAAGTTGTATGTACCATAAATATTTCACTATATATTATATAAACAATGAGGCATATGACACCTGTAAATGATGAATTTTATAATGAATTTTTAACATATAAGTGTTGAAATATTATAAGTTGATAATATATAATATTATATGTATTTTTATTTTTTCTATATAATTACAATAAATCCAATTTTATTATATAATATATATTACTGCATATAAATCAACTGGGACTTAATGTTAGTGGTGGTAATCAGACTTTTATTTTTGTGAGACTTATGTCATATTCACCACTTGTTTCATTCATGTGGTGTATAATTTTTATTTTTCATAAGATATATTTCTAATATATTTATATTCAGTGTATTTAATGTCTCATTAGAGTTAATTAATTTCATGGTGGTTTTGATTCAAAAGATACCAAAGCGGTAAGAGTTTAATGTTTCAATCATACTATTTAAATATATTGTTTATAAATAAATTCTTATGATAAAATTTTATGAAAAATAACTTCAAAATATAATTTATTTTATTATAATATTGATATATATATAATTATATGACTATATTTCTTTTATATCTATATATATACCAAAAAATATATAAGGATGTTTTTTTATTGAAAATCTACTTTTTTATTTTATTCGGTCGGGAATGATTTCATTCCATGACCATATTTTATTTATAATTTTTAAAAAGGATTATATTATTATCAAATGATGGATGATATTTTTACCACTATCATAATTTATGCAAAAAGGTTTAAAAGAATTCTAATTTGTTTCGAATGAGTCACTTTTTACCATGTGGGTGAACAATATCGTTGTTTTAAATTCTAACACAAAACAAATCCTACCTTAATTACTAATATTTGAATTTAAGATTTCTTTACATGTGTAAATTACTTTTTCAATGAAATTAACTTACTTAATATTATTTAAAATTTTAGATTTTAATTAAATGATTTCAAAATGGAAATTGAATTTTCTTCAAGAAATGTCCAAGTAATCTTTTAATCGTATTTTCATATATATATATAAAATACATTTAAGTTCCTTATTATTTACTATTTATGTGTTCAAAATTTTAAATTTTTATTCATTCTCAAGAATGATATTAAATATCATGACAAAGTCTTGATGAACCCCATTTTCATTCACATTGGTTAATCTGTGATGAAAGGACAAATATTTTCATGATACTTTTACAGAGAAATTAAAGGAGTATGATTATATGACTGGTGGTTTTGTTACAACCCTCAAATTCATTGGTTAATGATTAATTTTTATGATATCAAGGGGTATAGTAAGGGTTTCCACAATCCTAAAAGTGGGTACATTGAAGTATTTCCCAATCCTGAGATGTATATGTGGGTTTTTAGCCAAATCCCAACATGTGATAAATTTCATGGTGGTTATCCTTGAATGTTGACAACTACTATTATGTGTATCCAACACTTTTTTATCAAATATATATAAAATTTCCTTATCCATGTGAAATGATCTCACAAATCATGATCCTTGATTCCTCTATTCCTAATTTATTATAAACTATCAAAGACTTATTCCATAATTTTATTCTCTAAGATGTTGGGTATGATTTTCAAATTTAAATCTCAAATTCTTATCCCCTTATGCACATGACATTATTTCATATTGTCATTATGTGATTAATTATATTTTTAACCATACTCAGCATATAGAATCAATATTTCATATGTTTCCTTTTTCCATGTTATGAATAAATGTTATAAGTAGAGTATGTTTATTAAGTGTACTATATGAGAATAACATTTTGCGATATATTTAATATCTTTCATGAAATAATATGATTATTTATCTAGTCTTCAAATAAAATAAACCATTATAATTCTCAACTCTATATTATTGCTAAATCTATCGAATATTCATCTTAAATGTTGTAATAATTATATAGGTAATGATTATGATTCTAGAGCTTGTATCAGGGTAGAATTTAGTTAGTTTAATTATTTGGATTGGAGATCATTTTGAATATTGTGTCGATAAATATATGTATTTTTTAAAATAGAATATTATGGTAATGGACTGAGTATTGTGTTTTACTAATGTAAATCTATATCTGAATAATGATATTTAGAGGTTTCTATAGTACAAATTCACCTAGAGGTATAAATTCTAAAAGTGGTGGATTGGGTATCAACGAAATCATCACCATTGTAAAATGAGTGGGACAAATAATGAACAACAATCTAGACACACCTATGAGGTATTTTTGGGTTTTTAATATTTTTTTGAACCATTATAATGTATTTGAAATTGGAATGACTATAGATGACATTATTTAACCTAAGGATTCATATATTGAAAATAATGTTCCATGATGTAGAAAACCTAAGAAGGATTTATCAAAATTTTATGATGCCAATATGAATATTACTTCCGAAAATTAGATTTTGGGGTTTAATAAATGGATATAACATGTTATAACCATGTTGATATTGAATGTGATGGACAATTAAATGATTCACCTCTTGATCAACCAACAAAAATCCAATCTGTAATATGATAGCTTATGATTATTCCTATGAATTTATCTTGATTTATGATTAAAACCCTCAATATGGGTGAGTTTCCAGACACACGTAACTATAGAAAAAAAATTCATGGGATTTCAGTTGATGAAGATTATGAGGGAATGAATATTATTTTTCATGCTTTTCAATAATTTGGTATTAAGAACCTAGTTGTAAGTCGAGATGATATTTTATTTCATTAAAAGAAGGTCATATATAAATTAATCATCAATTAAATAATTTATTATTAGATAGTGGTAAATAAAATATATTCTATAATTCAATTTATAGTTTACTATATTAGGTGTGGGGAAATTGGGAATCATCCATTTTAGAACCCAAATACAAGGGCTAACTCCTAGACATAGAATGGGTCAATTTTTATTCAATCGCCGATGTGGATTATTATGGTTAATTCAAACTTATCCTATAGTCCATACATAAGGAAGTCATGTTAATGATTGTAATAACCTTCCATATAAAAATAATATTAATATACCTCTAGGTAAATAAACTGTGATTTTCAGAACAGATTGTTTATATCTATATATATCCCTATTAAATTTCAGGAATAATAAATTACATTATATATTAGTAACCAACGTATAATCATATATATTTGTTAGTACGAACATGTTCTTGTAATGTGAATTTCTTCCATTATATGTTTCTTAATACCTATTCGTGGGGGTTATTTATCTAATCTTCATATAGAGAAACTCAACATTAAATATATGTTTGTTTTTAAGAAATATTAAGACATATTTCTAAAGACATTATTATCCTTCCATTTAATCACGATGTTATGTTTTTTAATTAAATCATACCTCGTGGTACACCAATTTTAAAGACTTTCTATACATTATGCATGATTGTGTTATAATAATTGAATAATAAAACCAAATATTATTTTAATATGGGAACCATTCATCTATTTTAGTTAGAATGTAGTGCACCTAATTTTTTTTAAGAAATAATATAGATCAATGTGAGTCTTCATTGATTATCCAGAAATATAATATCGTAATCAAGAATATGTATATTTTACCCAATTTTGATTATTTTTTGATCAACTATAAGAATATTAATACATTATATATAATGAAAATCAGTCCAGATACATTCATTTTATGTTCAAAAGTTAATACATACGAAATATTACCTTCCATAAAAAGTATGTACACTCTGATTTTAGAGTTATGCAATTTGGAATGATGAATTCCTCTACTATCACAATGGATTTAATCAATAAAGTCTTTATGGATTCACTCAATAATTTGTTTATAGTTTTTATTAAATGTATTCTTATATAATCTATGATAAAGTAGTAGAATGGAGAATACATGAAAATTGGGATGATAAATTTTATGAAGGAGATACTATATTTTAAATTTAGAAGTTGTGAATTCTAGATGTAGAATGTATCATTCATTAGACGGGTGATCAAAAAATATGGTATATCAATAGAACATTCTAAGAATGAGGTTATTAAAAATTATCCAACATAGATCATTGTGACTAAGAAATGTTGTTGTCAAGTTATTTTATATAACCAGCACTTTTTGAAGTTATTTTAAAGAACGTATAATAAAATCTGCTTGTTAATAGGGAAGGGATTCAAATCACTTAGGTGGATGAATGTGAATAAATTTTTATCTAGATGAAGAGAAGGTCGGTTAGTAATCCTATACTCACACTTCCCAATAGTAGATAATTATTTTTTATTTATAGTGATCTGTCAAAAAATAATCTAGGAATTGTTTTTTTCATAAAAATATGGTAATATATTATTCATTATTTCAATTAATAGTTAAATGGAAAAATTACCAAACTCATGATGTGGAGTTAGCTACAATAATTTATTGATAAATGAAATAGAAAATTTATATTTATAGTGAAATTGTGATAATATAATGATCATAATATTTTAAAGTATATATCTCCCTAGAAGGAGTTAAATATGTAACAGTGATCGTTGGAGTTGACTAATGATTATCATTGCTAAATACATTTTCACTATAGAAAAGTGAAAAGAAATTCTAATGGAATAAGTCAAAAGGATCATGATATAATATTTTTTAAGGGGATAAAAAAATCAATATATATAAATTTTAAAAATATTGACCAAGATATATGGAAGTAATTAGAGAACTCTTATTATTAATAAATGAGTGTTCAACTATAGCCTTGTAAATAATAAAGAGTCAAAGAAACAAGATGTGGTGTGGAAAATGATAGTGAGAAATGTTCTTAAGTCTAACATTGATTATTCTTGAATGATAATGTTCATGAAAATAGTTTTTTTCTTAGTTATACAACAATATAATAAGGATATATTGGATGAATCTCAAAAATCATCATTCCTTATTCATACTAAATGTATAAAAATGTATTGAGGCATTACCGACCATTTCTAGTCCGATAACATGATGAGGGATATTTTGAAAAAGGTATCTCAGTGTTTGGTATGTCAAAAAGTTATGTTTATGCTTTATAATTCTATGGGGATTTGACCACCATTTTCAGAACCTAAGTAAAAAATTTAAAAATACCCAATTGATTTCATCATATGACTCCCTAAAACATATAAATGGAATAATTTTATATTGGTTTTGGTATATATCCTTATAAATTAATCCTATTTCATTATTATTAGATAATATTCCTTATTTACTAGATTTACTAGATAATCCATAAGTAATTGGTATGGTGGAATGGAGTATTAAATTATATATTATTTCATCAAGATATGTGATTTAATTTAATGTTATGGTGAATCCTTTAGCAGACCTGGATTATATATTTGTAGTTAATTACTTCATAACATCCTCTAGATGATAGACATTATAAGAGGGCCATTTAAATCCTAGAGTATATTCTAAGACCATGTTCCCTATATTTTCAAAATGGTTGGGATCCATACCTTAATCTATTCAAATTCTCGTATAACAATAACATTAAATCAAGTATTCAGATGGATAATTATGATTACATATATGGAAATAAGTACTGAATTAAAATATTTTGGGATGAAGTGGGGAATATAAAGCTATTGGCATGAAATCTAGTTGTTTGAATCACAAAAAATGTTATATCTATTCTACAGTAAATCAAGGAAATGTTGTGTCGAAAGAAGAGTCACATATAAAATCATCGGTGAGATATATAATTCAATGTTTTTAATTATGTAAATTGAAAATAAGGATACAAAAAAATTCATTTATATAGTTATTTAATTAAAAATAATCAAAAAAATTGTCATAACCAACCGAACATTAGATTATTTGTCTTGGAGACTGGCCATATAAATATTTTATTTTATAAAAATTATAGATAATATTTTTAATCGTGCACCTCTAAAAAGACATCTAGATTCGTGATATATTATAATATTATTCATAAATTTTGGAATGTAAACTTAATAATGGGGTGAGAATGAATTCTCAATATAGTAATCAAATTACATTTTATAAATGTCAGATTATAAACCTATTTGAAAACATGATTAAGTGGAAAATATCAACTAAAAGGATTATGGGATCATAAAATGATGATAATAAAAATGGATTTATAATTAATAATCATGGAATAAAAACATACTACCAAAATATTATCATGAAAACATTACATTTAAAGTAATAATGTAAATAATATAAAACATGAAATGAAAAACACAAAAAATTGATCATCTTTAGAACATAAATTCTTAAACATTTTTCATACCATATAAATAATATATATGTTACAAAAATTAATAGTAAAATCATGGAAATGTGTTATAAATAGATTTTGGTGGCATAATATATTGTTTCACAATAATAATCACAGAGAAACATATTATACTGGAGATGGTTTCAAAACCTACAGTTTGGAATCACACATTGTTTTTACATAATATTTAATTACATCAGACAAATAGGGGATTTAAAATGTTTATATTCTTAGAAAATATGTAAATAAGATCTAAAAAAACATTCTTATAATCAACTTGAATTAAATATTCAACGGTCCACTATAGGATACTATTATTAAATCATATATCCCAGGGATATACATCAAAGTAAATTCATAAACATAATGCCTAATAAGGGAATAAAAAGGGATATAAAAACCATGTGATCATGAGGCATATCAATAAGAACATGAGAAATTAAAATATGGAATTAAAAATAGGTATATCATAATAATATGAACATGAATCTTAACATGGATAAGTGGATATAACATTTAAAAGATGCAATCTTAAGAATTCAACCATGGTTTATCACCAAGGTGTTATACATGAAAATTGCCAAGGTTATTCAGCACTCTATCATAAAAAATGACATCTACGGAGATTAGATTCCATACCCTATGAATTTTATTAATATCACTATTCAAACTTCATATGTATAAATTACTTATGATCCATATATATTATAATAAATAATTTCATTAATAACCAATGAGAATAAATAATGGGCCACTTATCAAAATATTGGATTACAACAGTGCTTAAAGACATGATCATTACCTAATTTTTAACACATGAAAGGAAATGTTGGTTTCATATATGTAAATTACTGAAAGAAAAAAATCACATATATTTTAGTACCCATTGAAAAGATAAGTGGTTTGGTTATTCATATAAAAATGAAAAGATATTATCTCTGGTAAATTGTTAAATTTGAGATTTAAATTCATCAATACGACGGGTATAAAATATGGTTTTAGAAAAGGGTAAAATGATGGAGAATAAAGTTATTCCATTTAAAAAATACTATAATTTTAGCAATGGGATTATTAAATTAGAAGATAATCCATATGAAAATGGAACCTGAATGGAAAAGAGATGTTGATATTATCTTAAGATTGAAGAGTTACTCCAAAGTCAACAGGATTGGAAACATAAATGATTGGGAACACCTTTTGGTGACTCCTTGGGAAGAAAAATCACCATATATTCCTAGAGGATGTATTGATAGTGGATGGTAATGGTGAAATTGGTGGGTATTTATTGAAAAAGGGGAGGAATTGTTTAATAATTTTCAAATATATATCTTCGAAATCAATGTTTTGGAAGATTCCAAACTATTTTCATACCCATGATTTTTTGGTATGGTATTGGAAATTTCATTCAAAAATTATGATATTTTAATCCATCAAAACATAACTCTATTTTGATACATTATTTTTTTTGTATAGTTATATTTTCTATTGAGGAGTGTTTTTAAAATCAAAATTTCCATTTTAGAAATTGGAAAGTCACATTATGTATTGGGAATTAACTAAAAAATATTATAAAACCTAATATTAAAAAACCAAAATATTATTTTTCATGAATTATGGTTATTTAATTGTAAGATAATTATAAAATAAATATAATTTCATAAAACATATTGAAAACCCAAAACTATGTTGTACTATTTATGGAAAAATAATGTATTTTATAAAAATCTAATAAATTCACCCAAATCATATTTCGATTTGATGATTTAAAATATAAATTTTATATTATTAAAATAATTATATAAATATGATAATTTTTAATTTTAAAAATAAAATACTTTATTAATGGAAAAATAGTACATTTTAGGATAATTTCAAATTTTTAACATTTATATTTCCTATTCTTTATGGAATTATTTAATCACTTTTATTTAAATAATAGTGTTTTAAAAGAATATTTCATTAAAAATTATTATTCATAATACTTTGGTTTATTAAAAAAATTTATATATTTTCTTATAAAATAATGTTCATTTTACATCTAGACATAATTTAATCAAAATTTTCTCAATTAAACATATATTTAATTTAAAAAATATTATTAAAATAGAACTACTGTAATAAAAATTTTATCTATACAATGAAATTTATACATTATGTAACTAAGGTCTGGACACATAACCCCTTATCACAGCCCACATACATCATAAGGTTATGGTTTGCGATTGTGGTAATTTTGTGGGGTGGCTCGGCTAACATAGATCAAGAGGTAATATCCACTATCATGAACTTCCACCATATGTGATTATATTCAAGATTAACTTTTTGAATCTCATATTGTTCTTCTAAAGGTAGAACCCTAGTGATGATACCTTCCTATCATGTTATAACAAATCGGATTTAAACGACATGACTCTACAGGTTGAGGTCACCATTTCTCTTTTCTGTAGTAATTATCTTCTATCATTACTAATTATAAACTATATTAATAATAGAATAATTATGGATCTTGGGTATAGTTTCCAACATTAAAATTAAAAAATGGTTATACTAACCAATGGTCATAAATTACCAATGATCATATAACAATCGGATCTCAATGAACACATTTTCCATTTTCCCTTATAAATAACATTTCATTATTAAAATTCAAATTTTACTACAATTTCTCATAATGGTATATTTGCATTTCACAATATATTGATAGGTATACTTATATTATGATTTATTTAGATAGAATCTGTTGTGGGGTGATGATTATATCATATTGGAGTTATCTATATTTTCTCTTTCTAACATTTCTGTTTTAATTTCTTGTCTAGTGGTAATTTTTGGCGTTTTAATTAGAAAAATTATTGACTAATGTGTTAATATTTATTAATGAGATATGGTTTTGATGGTTCCACTATATTTTTTAAATTTATAATATTTTAAAATATATAACACACATTTACTGATGAAACAAATATCATTTAAATATCCTGGACTGTTACATTCTTCACCCCTTGAGAAATTCCATCCCTGAAATTTCAACTCAATCTCTAAGTATAGAAAAGGTGAGGGTTCATTTATCTCATTGTCTCTTATGATTCTCACGTCTCTTCTACATATTTATTGTCCTACCACAACACTTTTATGATATTATTTTTCTTTTTTTATAGAACATTATCTCTTTGGTCCAAGACATCCACTATCTAATCCACATAAGAGATTCCATGTTACAACTATACCACCTCCAGATTTAGTACATGTGAGGTATCAGGCACATTCATCCTCACAAGAAATACGAGGAATACATTATGAACATAGTCCAAAATTAGTGGATGTTCTAGTCGATAAGCCACTACCCCTTTTCAATTAATCATCTGAAAGGGTCCAGTGATCATAGATCTATGATTTAATTTATTTTCTAATTCGATGAGTCTCTTCAATAATGATATATTAAGGAAAAGTTTTTACCCAACATCAAACTCAATGTAGCTTCGATGGTTGTTAGCATAGTTCTGATACTGACACTGAGTGGAGTTTACATGTTGTTCAATAGGATGAGCATTTTATATCATATATTGGACAAAATCAATCCCTAGTATCCTTATCTCACTAATATCATCCCAACATGTTAAAGTTATACATCTCTTCTTAAATAGAGATTCACAAGGTTCCATTTCAATACTCAAATGGAAGCTTCTATTTTATGAGAAATCAAATAATGGTAGGTATTTCTACCATCCATCATTAAATTAAATTGAGTATTCTATCAGTATATCCTCAAGTGTCTACATATTCCCTTCATATTAGAAATCAGTTTGGGGGAGATAGGTTTTACCGAAATTCAATTTAATATACAGATCATGTTGAATACCTCTCAATAATTTATCTGTGAACCATTGATCATGATAAAAAATTATAGAATTTTGCAACTCATGAATCCTCACCACTGAATTTACATATATAATGGGATTTCTGAATAGAGGTAAATCTCAACAAATTATTATTAAATGGGTTATCTTGGTGATTTGATCCCCTATAATCTATATCACTTTATTTCCAATGGATGTTCTTGGGAAACCAATGTGTAACTCCATGGTTATATTGTCCCACATTCATATTGATTTGTGAAGTGGTTGAAACACACATTTAGGATGTTCTCACTATAGATTAACTTTTTAACACTCCATAAATATTATATTGTAGTACGTAATATTTTTTTTAATATTATCCCACCAATAATGACCACGAAGGTCCATTTACATTTTAGTGATTATATGATGTATAAAGAATGTAGATCTATGATATTAATCCATCTCCTCCTTCTTTATCTCTCGAATAGATGGGAATCATATCCTTATAGGAAATTTTAGTACGCCTTGCTGATAAATATTGAAATCATGAAACATACCAATATTCACAACCTATATATTCTTTTTTATAACTGATTATTATCATTGACCATTCTTGATCATCTCTAGTAATTATGGATGACAAATAATAGGGGATATGATTTATGATTTCCATTCTAACATGGTTTCTATATGTAACCTTAATATATCTTTTAACAATGGATCTCCTTGAACCATTATCATTTAAATGGACAGTAGGGTTTTTCCTTCTTAATGCATTCCCAACATTGTTGTCTCTTTACGGTTGATAATGAATTAAATAGTCATAGATGATAAGAAGTTCCAACCATCTCATTTATATTATGTTGAATTCCGTTTTTAGGAATATTTTCTACAAATGTTTCTACTATGTGTATATATAAAATTTTCCACACAATGATAGTGCGTCTATATTTTTAGAGCAACAGACACACTAGTTAGCTCTAGGTCTAGCATAGGATAATTTTTCTCATGAGGTTTTAACTCTCTAGATGAATAAGAAATGATCTTTCCATTTTAAGAAGACACACCAAATAACATTCATAGATGCATCACAATAAATAAGAAAACCTTCTCCAACAGTGGGTAGTGTTACAACTTGTTTAATAACCAGTCAATTCTTTAGTTCATAGAAACAATCATCACACTCCTTTATCAAAATAAACATTGATCATTTCATAGTTTACATGGATAGTGGGTTAGAATTTCAAGAAATGTATTTCACAAACCTCATATAATATCCTTATAATAAAATAAAATTATTAATCTTAGTTACTATTGTAGGATGAGGCCACTTCTCTATAACCCCTTTATTGGAAGGGTCAACTTAAATTTATTCATTGGTTCAAATGTGCCGGAATAATTAAAATTTTTGTAACCATAAATCACATTTTCCAAATTTTCCAAATTGTTTCTCATTCCATAGAGTTTTCAATATAACCATTATATTATCATCCTACTCCTAATGCCTTTTGGAATATATAAAAATATCATCAATAATTACTACCATGAATTTATGAAGGTAGTACATAAATACTCTACTAAAAAATCCATAAATATAGTAGGGTAATTAGTCAATCTGAAGAGAATAAAAAACTCATAATGATCATATCTATTTGGGAAGGAAATCTTTGGAATAAATTAGTGCATCCCTATCAATTGATGATAACAATACAATAGTTAAATCATGGAGATGAATTGGCCCCTATTATGATATCCAAATAAATCACCAATCCTTGTGAAAGGGTACTTATTCATCAATTTGATATCATTATGTTCCCTATAATCAATTTAGAGCCTCATTAATCCATCCTTATTCTACAAAAAGATAACAAGATATCCTTAAGGAGAAACCCATGGTTAGATAAATCTGTAATCCATAAGACCTTTATGTAGTTTATCTAATTACTCTATCTCCACATTTTCTATAATATATGGGGTCTTTGATATCACCCTGGATCAAAGTACAAGTTCAAGGGAGAACTCTACCTCTATTTCAAGGGGAGGCCCATTAACTCTTCTGGAAATATGTCAATGTATTCATGAACTATGGGGACATTCAATATCATTATACTTTAATTTATTTATCCTTCTCCACTAATCATTTAAATTAATAGTTTTATGAGAGGTACAAATAGATAAATCTAATGTAGGGATATCTCTCCTTTTAAAATAAATGTAGGATTTCCATTCAATAAATATGAACATTCATTTCTTTGGTAATTGGTCTTATAATTATACATTGAGTTATAGTCAATCCCTAGTATAGTATTGAATTATTACCTGGGATGGCAACTATATTTCCGATAATATTTTACTTATCATAGTAATATACTATAGATTTTATAAATTTTTGATTCTAGTATAATCTATCGTGGATTCTTGAATGATAACTCTATATATAGTAGTTCAAGGATTGATTATATATTGTTTTCAAACTTTGAAGAATCAAACGAATGTGTAGAACCATAATCAAACAATGTACATTATATGTTATAGAGCACATCATGTATATCTCACACCACTTCATTTAGAGAATCCAATTCATCCTTTATAATAGAAAACTCAGGACCCTCATCCCTTAGCCTTTTCTATGGTTGATATTGGTTTCCCTATATTATCATATGGCATGGAGATTGATTGAAGAATTTATCATGTTATACACACTTGAAGAATTAAACATCTGGCTAGACCTAAACTATCATCCATTCTTGATTAGTATTAATAATTTGAGTCTTCACCTCATCACGAATATTCCAAGATATATGTCCATCTCTTCCATATTTTCATCGCTTTCCACTCCTATATAGAATGTTCCCCAAATTCTTACTCCCTGTTTGTTGTATGTGGGATGATTCAATTTCTATCATACACTTCCATGATCAAACATTGTCACAATGGTTGGCTCCATTTCTGTCTTATTTTAATTTTACCAATACGACTACTATGTATCTCCAAACTCCATTAAAACCATCATATCACTCTACATTATCTATGCATAGATTTTATAGTCTTGATTCGATAGATTACTCTGCAGATGGGGTCTCAGTCAACTAAAGAATATATTAAACATTCCTATATTATCTATATCAAAGCTATAGGGTTTTTGAGTATGTCATATAAATTTTAGCTGATATCTTCCCACTGATTCATTTTCATTTTTCATTACCTCTTGGATTTCTTTCTTAGTTTTTTTCTCATTGAACAATTAAAATATTTATTAAAAACGACTCTCATAATATCTTCCCACTCAACAACATCAATCTCCCTTCTTGGTCACATGTTTTTAAGACATTTTCACCATAAATTAGCTTCATCATATAAGTGGAATAATTCCACAGTAATTTAATCTTTCTCCAAACAATATATTATAAACAAAGAACTTTTCTATAGAGCATATCCATTGTTTATAAATCAATGGGTTGGTATATCTAATAAAAGATGGTGGTCATTGATGCATAAGGGAGTCAATGGAAAGTTGATCCCTTCGAGGTTAATATGTTCTCTTGACCCAATTCATGTTATTTATCATAACATGAGTTAGTTTATTTATCATCCTCATGATGTTTTCTATTCCATCTTCTATAATAATTTCATCATTGCATCATCCATTGCAAAAATCGGTTATGTGGCATCTCATATTTCCCAACATTTTTTCAAGAATAAGAATTCATTAATGAGACATGTGTTAGTTTTTTAAAACATTAAATTTTTAAGGTATTTTTTGTAATAAAAACTGTCATAAATATTTTACACATTAATGAAAATTATATTATCTATATATCCATTGAAATGATTCATACAAATATTTTCATTACCTGAGATTTTCTCTATGAGTGTCAAATCAGGTTTGTAGAACGACATGGTGGCAGGAAACAATTCCTCATCGTTTCTATCTCAATGTGGTGTTTTAAGGTGTTCCCCTTGGTACATAAATTCCAGATCCATATCCACTTTTATTATCCATATAGAGATGTATTTTCCCTAAAAATACTTATTTAATACCCACATATATACTAGGATGGTTTCCAACATTTAGACATGTACCAAATGTTCATAACAATGTTTTTGCATCTGATTTTATATAAATATCTATACTATCCTTTGATATGAACTATAGAATCCAGCATTTTTATTACATAATTTTTCATTACATAGGAAAAAATAGAGTAAATTTCAGTGTTTAGTTTCATTGAAAATCGGTACATATTACATGAAATCATAAATCATTCTTATAATCCACTTGAAAAAATCTATAAACGGTTCACTCTAGGTTAATTTTGATGCATCTCATATCCTAGGTATAAAAATAAAAGGAAATTAGTTAGAATGAAGACGAGTATGGGAATAAACATGGGAGACAAAAAACATGTGATCATTAAACATGTTAATTAGACAACGAGGAATAAAAATATGGCATGAAGATTAGCATATCATAATCTTAAGAATAAGACTCATAACATTGAAACGTGGATAAAACATTTAAGTGAGATAATCTTTGGTAAATCGCCATGGTTTATCACCATGGTGTCATAAATGAATATTACAATAGTTATTTACCATGGGCCCACAAAACATGTCATCTATTTGGATTAAATTCCTTTCAAAATGCAATGGAGTGCTATCAAGGTGGACCCTTCACATGTCTTAATTTCATATGATCCACATATAACATAGTAAATAACATAATTAATAACTTGAGTAGATTTAATGAACGGTTTCTTATCAAAATCATGGCATATAATAATCTATAAATATATGACCATTACATTATTTTCAACCCATAAAAGGGAATTTAGGTTTAATATTTAAAATAATTAAATCAAAAATTCATGTTTACATCTATTTGAATCCCCATTGAAATCAAAAGTGGTTTTTGTATTTAAATAAAATGGAAAATATAATTTATAATTTGAAGATTCAAATTTGATTAGAAAACATTCTAGTATAATTGGTAAAAACATGAATTTATAAATTGATAAAATGAGGTACAATGAAGGTAAACCATTTATAAATTTCTATTATGATAGTAATGGGAAAATATAAATTGAAAAAATGAATCTTAGTTTGGAAATTAAAATGCATAAGATATGAAATGGGATATATATTAAAACAATACGTGGACGAATTAATTTACTTAGAAGATTTACTCATATCTGTTGAGGATTGTAACATTGGGGGATCGAGGAATCCATGGTGGAATCCGTGGGAGGAACAATATATAGAACATCATAGGGGATGGATTGGGAGTGGACGATAATAGTGAAATGTGTGTTTATTTAATGAAATAGTGGAGGAATGTTTTTGTAATATAAAAATATAGGTATTGGAAATCATGGTTGTGAAAAATGAAAAACCATTATCTTGCCCAAGGAGTTTTTCTCATGCATTTGGAGATTAGATCCAAAAATTATGGTACTTTAATCCACTTGAACCAATGTCCTTTTTAGGTACATATTATTTCATGGAGAATTTAATTTTCCACAATGTAATGTTTTTAAAATAAAATCTTCATTTTCAGACTTTGTTAAGTCAGTTATACATGTATGAATTTTGTAAAATCTAATAAAATAACATATTTTTTTTTCAAAAATTGTATTTAATTAATTACTAAATAATTTTTAAATAAATATTATTCCATCAAACATACCACAAACCCAAATCTATTTTTATTATTCAAACGAGAATAATTTATTTTCTATCATTCTCATAAATTCCCTCTAACATAATTTGAAGATGTTAATTTCAAATATAATGCTAATTTATTATAATAATTCTATAAATATGAGAATTTTACCTTTTAAATACAAAAATTATTATAAATTGAAAAATATATTTTTTAACACATATTGATAATTTTTGAAAGTTATAAATATTTATAATGGAATTATTGAATTATTTTATCATTTTTATATAAATAAATGTATTGTATAAGAATATTTAATTAAAAAAATATTAAGTATACCTTGGTTTATTAAAAAAAATTCTATCTTTTCTAAAAAAACTTATGTTTTTTTCAAAATTCAATTTATCAAATTTTATTTAATCAGAAATATATTTTATTAAGAAAATATTCATAAAATGAAATTGATAGAATAAAAAATTTATTTATATAATTGATGTTATAAATTATGTAACTAAGGTCCATAAATGTAAAACATTATCATCCCTATATACTCTATAAGGGTATAGTGTGCAATAGAGGATGTTTCAGGGTGTGTATTAGATAACATCGACCGAGTGGTATTATCCACTAAAATAATCTTCAACCATAGGTGATATATTTCACATTTCACATGGTAAAGATATGCATGGACTTAGCAATGAAAAAACCCATTGATTCTACCACTATCCCATGTTCATTAAAATGTTCTTCAAATGGCATGACTCTACTAGTTTAGGCGGTCATTTAATGTTTTTTTAGAAATTTTCTTCAATCACTAATAATCATAAACATAAATTACAATGATAAAACTATGAATCATGTGTGTATTTAAATTTACCAAATTGACCAATATTTATAATGACCAATTTATATACATGAATAATGTTTATAAAGAAGATGATTTCTAAAGGTAACATTTTTATTTATCCCCTATAAATAGCACTTCATTCTTTCACTCAAAATTATCTACAATTCTTCAGAAGGTAATATTTTCATTTCATACTATATTGATTGGTTTAATGATATTTTTCTATATTATTTTCAGTGGGATTGATGATTCTAGAACATTACTGTGATCAATTTTTTCATTTCATCTTTTCTATTTTATTTTTAAAATTTTATAATGATTCTTATTTTAATTGGACTTTTAGTTGGATAATTTATTGCTAATTATTAGTGAGACGTAGTTTTGTTGGTTCTATTTTGTTTTTTACTTGTGTAATATTACATAATATATAACACACATTTATTCTAAAAAAAATATCAATTTAAATTCCTTCTCCATCACATAAATTCCATAACATTATTGTAAAGGAATCACTACATAATTCGAAAATAGGATTAGGAATCACATTCTTGTACTAATTATTGAGAAGTTTTCACTATTAATGTACCATTGTTATGTGATAACACCCTACTCGATTCCCATTTTTATTTCATGAGATTACAAATCACTACTAGAAAGTAAAGCTATAGCCATACACCAATAGCCACTGTTTTATTGGTCCGTGGATATATCTCCATAATTTCCACGATTTAGTTTAATAACAATGGATATAACGTGTGTTTTCCAATTTGGTATCGGGGTCCCCCGATTCGCGACTCTCGTCCTCCTCCGTCTTCTTCTCCTCCTGCCTTCTTCTCATCCCGTTGAGTTATCCTCCCCAACCTCACCTGACCGTGCCACCCTCCTCCCCAGCCTAACCTGACCTCAAATCCCTACTCCCCTAATGACTTCTCATCCCTAACGTTTTCTCCTCACCTTTGCGCCCTCCTCCCCGAAAAACTCTCCTTCCTGAAATCTCCTCCCCGTCCTCTCCTCACTGTGGTGCCCTCCTCTCTGACGAACTCTCTCACCATGGCTATCTCCACCCAAAGACCTCTCTCACAGCAGCACCCTCCTCCCTAGAGATATCTCTCACCGCGGCACCCTCCTCTATGACGACCAGTCACCGCGAAGCCCTCCTCCTAGATTCCAATCCACAGATGTATTTTATACAATATTATTTCATCGATTTTCTGATTTTAATGTTATACTATGATTTGAATTTCATGTGATGGTTATTTAGATCTCCCTTCCTCTTGTATTTATAGAAGAAATGGGTAGAGTATTAGTGGAAATTGAAGGCATATTGATGTGATGATGTTGAACATATAATGGAACCATAAAAATTGATGGTGATATAAGAATTATTGATAATAAAATATAAGTGTTTCTTGTGTTCATATAGATGGATTCCAGTTCATAAAAATCTTCCAACATAACCATACATTGTAATATGATTACTGGGAATCAAATTTCAACCGTCATTATGATGTGTTCTCTGCCAACAAGGATTTTAAAGGGATTATACCTCATGAACTTAAGATATATCCCCTATTACACTGAATTTATTTGAATGGATTCAATATACTGGATAATGTTTACACTCCTTCACATGGTTAGAATCTTCCATCTTACTGACTGTCATATCCCCTTGATTTTATTCCAAAAATTATTTCTAAAGACATTCAATTTTTTGTACCACTCCTCCATGGGTTATCCTACATGTTGTTTAACTCACCTCGAGATCTTGAATGTTTAAATATTTTTCACCAACTAATTGATCAAATTTATTTGAGCACAATCATCTCCTACTTGAATTCTCTTATAAGTGGTTGGATCTCTATGTGGGACATATGACCTAGAGGTGGCTTCTCCAATGAATGTGTTTGACCTTTTAAGGTTAGGAAGAGATGATCATAATTCACTGACCAGTTACTTGTTATCTATCTTTATGAGCTAGTATGGACTTCTCATTTCATCATATATAATCAATAAAAACATAAAGAGCTAATTATCCATTTGTTTCCTAGAACTAATTCCTTCCTTTTATCCCATGTAAAAATAGGGATTGATGTTTGGGATTTTTATTGATTGGGTGGAATACCTCCTCTTTGGGAGATGTATGAAGAAAATATTCTAGTTAAAGATGTTTGGGATGACACCTCACGAGATATGATTTTGGAAAGGGATGTTCTCACCATTATTAAGGATAAGTTAAGGAAGGATCTGGACCTACAGTCACTTGTTTCTTTTAAGGATTGGATTAATATATTTCTCCACCACAACATGTCTCGACCAACTATAATACACCCTCATCAATGATCTTCAAAGTGGGTTCCCGATAGAACAATATTTTATGGGGCCTTCTTTAAAGCTAGGGAGTATACCACATAGGGATAATGACTAAGAATAGAGGTATCCCCATGCCTTCCACTGGAGGGGTTTATAACCATGTACTTGAATAGATGGATTTTCTTACATAAGGACACATTATTGGTAATTAAAGTAATCATATTGGTGATGGTAGTCCGATTGGGATAAGGGTTCCTTCTTAATATAGTAATGATAACTTATGGACACCTTTATCAACTACACATTCATATTAGGTAAGGAAACATCCCTTACTGGATTGGAGGACCCTTCCAGTTCTTATTTGGATAGATAGGAGAGCTTTTCCAGTGTTACAAATATCATAACACTAAAGGAATCCTTGAGTATTTGATCTATTCTAGGATATTGAATGTTTATAGGGTTCGGGTGATGCCACTAGGTCATTATGAGGTTATTGGAATGTTGATACAACATTATCATTTCAACATCATGCCCTATCCTACACCGTCTGGAATAATTTTAGATAATGGAAGCGAATCTCTGGATAAGAGGTCATACCATATTTATCTATAGTATGAGGTTATTATGATTCCTTAGTATAGATAACGATATGTAATGCATATTCCCCCTATCGGTTGTCTCTCCAGTTTGTTTTCATTCAATGAGTTTCACCTCTCCCTTAAGATTCCATGAGAGTCGAACAACATCCTAGAATTATCCACCAAATTCTTCTTATATTGGCATGTGAAGACAAAAATGTTGAGATTATTCATCCACTGGTCGATTCACCTATCTTCAAGTCTTATGACTATGCCTAGGTTTGGGTGGAAGATTATCTGCGTGGTTTACAGAATCAACCGATCCATTAGGTACACAAGACATGTGCTTCACTGAACCCCTTATCTATAGTAGAAATAGAGTTTACTCAAGGAATATGTGATCCACCAATGAAGTTTTATCATTATATTGATGAAAATACCATTAGTGAGAATTTTCTTTAGGGGGATGGTCCCTTAATATCAGTGATGGAAGATGTGTCAATTATTAGGAGAGAACATAAAAATTATTCTCTTGCTTCTTCATATTCTCAGATAATCATTCCTACCTTTGGCATACCCACCCAAGTGGTTACAGAAACCCATGTATCATGAAGGCATATCTGGCATAAAATCTATGCCCTGATTACTGTGACTCCCTTGGAGGAGTTTTTTGCCCAGTAGGAACTCATACTCCGTCTTTTTAACGATATGGGGGCATGTGGATTTGATTACCAACCATTGTATGATATCAAGAAAAAAAATTTCTTAACCCTAAAAAAATTTGGTTACCAATTATGGGGACTTTCATAGTTTTGATGACGGGACTCCTTAGGATGAATTAATAAGGGAATCATCAAATGTTCTTGAATAGACACATTAGATAATCTATCAGATGCATGCCTATATATATTATTTGACCACTCAGATAACAAAATAGGAGGACATCGCATCCCGATTAAATTATAATATTTTGACTTCATTATTATTATTAGAGACTACTCTAAAAAAATATTAAGATATTTCATCTTTTATCAAGACTCTTCATTTATATGATTTTTTTGATTCAATCCATATTTGGAGTAAATTGTACTATATTTGTTATAAGTGGACAAGAAGATCTCAAATTTCTAATAGTTCAGATGATAATTCATTTCCATATTTATATCATTTGTTTTATTACCAATAAAGTTTATATGGAAACATTGAATTTTGAAATGAAATTGGTATTGAAAACAAATCTAAAGTGTGAAATTAAAGAACCCAATTGATTTATTGAATTTTAATTTTATATAAATAATTTTATTTAATGAAAATTTATGGATTTTTAATTATGATTATTTTTGAACTATTTATTATGTCAAAGTCATTATCTAATTACACTAGTAGAAGTACACATTGTTTACAACATTTTAAAATGGAATATTAATATTATATATGATCATATTTATGTTGTTTGGTATTTGATGGTGAGAAATGGATTGAGATTGTATTCAATATTTAGAAAATGATTTAAAACAAAATAGTGATCATTTATTAGAAAATGGGGTCAAACATAGGCCAACTAAAGACGACCACTTCTTAGGAATGAAATTATGTTCCATCACCTAGCCTATTGTAGCTAGTGAGATTGAATAACACTCACATAGAGTGCCTATGGATTGTGTGATTCATAGTTCCAGTATTTATGTGGTTTGGTTTGATCACTTATGAAGAGTGGGTATGTGGTATAACATAGGGAGGAATGACCATATAAAGCTTATAGTGTGTAAAAGTGTATCTATGTGTCAACCCCATTGCTAGCTCGAATGTAGGGAGACACACCTATGTATTACTAAGGAGTTGCAGTCCGAGCGTATTATTGATTTTGGAAATGTTCTATGTGGAACAATTTTCCGTCATATAAAATTTTTCATATATAACTCCATCTATTTGATATGTTTTATTTGAGCTATCTATTCAAGCTAACTAGTTGTATTCTTCCTTAAGCTTCATCGATGAAGCTTCAATACACAGTTCTTCATGTCATAAAGATTAGTGATCAAATTCATCTCGTCAAATCCTAAGAGGGGATGAATATTGTTGTAAGATTCCAAAAATTAAAAAACTGAAGTTAGTGGTGTATTTTATTATTAGAAACAATGAATAGAAAACAGTGGCAGTGAGATTTTTTTACAAATATGGGGATAGTAGTAATTACAAAGCTATAAGTGGAGTGTTTCATATATATTATAGGAGGTACACATATGTGGTTGGGATAATTTAGTGGAGTATTCTCCATTAATACCCCAACATGCTCGTTTCGTGGGTAACAACAGTTAGAATATCTAAGAGATAATTTGGAAGAGCTGGGAGTGAAATAGGGAAAAAAAAGAAAGGTCAATATTTGTGTATGTATTCTATGAATTCATACAGATTATTTCTATACATTCATGTTTTCATTATAATGTTTTGATTACACGATCAAGTGTATGATCCACACTATATTTAAGGAGGGACAGGAAGTAGTTTTCACATATACATCTATTACGTGAGGTATATAACTTCGAGATTAGTTGTGTGAGAGGGGGAAGGAAGAGACATCAAGTATTCCATTATTCCAAAATTGAATGTTAAAATAAATTGATCAAATAAAATGTAACAGTATAAACTCTTGAGTTTTCAGGATGGAGAAAAAGAGTGACGTTATTGTTAAGTAGTGAGTCAGGGGAAGAGAATAAGAAATAAAATACATAAAATAATATGCATGAATGAGTTTTTTTCACGTAAATGAAAGTAATTGATTCATTATAAGTGATTATATTGTTAATTTTTTTATCTATATGTATTAAATTGAAGGTGGTTCATTATTTCTTACATTAATGTGGTTTGAGAAAAGACCATGTGATATATTTTTCCTAAATATTGTGTAGTGCTTTGAGACTAATATAGGTGTAGTATTATAAGATTTTACACATGAGAATTTAATGATTAAGTGAGGCTAAAACACCAGCAAAAGAAATAATATTTTCCTGATCATGGTTTCCCTTACCCAATTGAACATACAAATGTGATTAAAATTATTAAGAAAAGTCTACATAAAAGGTTTGTTACTATTGAATGTATTTGAAGTTGTACATTAGAAAATAAAATATAGAAATCCCATTAAATAAGATCATTAAATGATCATATAGTTGATTAATATAAGAAGACTGTCCTTGTGAATAGGTGGACCAATTGTTGAAGAGGCTCAACACTAGGGGTTATAACCATTCAAATGTTTTGGGTCTAACTAAAAGAGCCGAAAGAGTTGAATGATTGGGGGTATTAATAGGATCCAATGGAGTATTAACTAATGGGGGTATAACCTGTTGATTCATAAACCATTATAATTAATAATAAGACTATAATGGATAATCTATAACCGTTATATGTATAAATAGTTTTAGAAATGGGAAAGTGTTAGTATTGAATAATATAAAAATATTTTTTTGTTATATTTAATTTAACTTTATCCTTTAATATTGGGTCCACTCATCTTAATAGGTGATAATGGTCCAAAATTAGAAGGGGGAAGGGTGGAAGGGGTAGGGGGCAGGGGGAAGGGGAAGGGGGAAGGTCTGTAGGGAAGGGGCGGGGGGCAGGAGAGGTCTGCAGGGAAGGGGCAAGGGGGAGGTCTGCAGAGAAGGGGGCAGGGGGCAGGTCTGTCGGGCAGGGGGTAGGGGGTAGGGGATAGGGGGAGGGTGGAGGGGGACATGAGGCAAGGGGCAGGGGGAGGTCTACAGAGCAGGGGGCAGGGGACAGGGGCATGGGGCAGGGGGTAGGGGGCAGCAGGCAGGGTGGAGGGGGGCAGGCGGCAGAGGCAGGGTGGAGGGGGGTAGGGGGCTAGGGGCTAGGGGGATGTCTGGAGGGTAAGGGGAGGAGGAGTGGAGAGGTCTGCATTACAGGGGGAGGTCTACAGGATAGGGGGTAGGGGGAGAGGGCAGGGTGGAATGGGGAGGTCTGTAGGGCAGGGGGAAAGGGGGTGGTCTGCAGGGGGGTTTACAGGACACCTATGCTGCAACTATTGACAGTGCAAAACAGCATCAACTCTCCTCACCTTCACATAGTATTGATATGCTGGACAAATAATTAGTTCAGAATATAGTTTTCAATATGAAGATGGTTGATATTAGAAAAACACAACACATGCAAGATTATGACGAAGGTCTAGAACTACAACAGACACATACAACCACCAACCCCTGCTATGGCTGAATTCACCCCTCAGAAACTGGGTGACCAATCTGGGGAATCTAGTCACATAAAACCAGAAAGAGAATGGATAGTGTTACAGAAGGAAACTGAGAACAAAAAAATGCACCAAGAAGAGGACTTAACAGGTATGAAAAATAATCATATCACTCTTAACCCTTCAAGGACTTAGTAGGGAAAAATGTAGTGACACCTAAAGAGCATTCTACCAAGCAATTAAGAAAATCCAAGCCCGGAAAGAATTACGGATGTAAAAAAACAAGGGGACTAGCTCCAAACATAAGTATAAATTAATATTTTATATTGGAACTATCTGGGTATTGCTAACCCTGACACCGTCACAACTTGAAAAAATTATAGTTTTACTTGTAAAACCGGTGATTTTTGCTATCTCTGAACCTAAAGTCACATTTAATTCGGGATTTAATGGTCTTGAAAATAATAGTTATACTTATCTAGGAGGAAATTCCAATAATTCCGATGTTTATTCTTTGTGGGTATCAGTACATATTTCTACAGATAAAATTCATATTGTTAATGATGATTCTTAGTCTTTGACATGTGAAGTAAACGTGCATGATAATACTTTTTTATGTACTTTTGTGTATTCCTGCAATAAATATCAAGACAAAAGAACCTTTTTGCACAATATATCCTCCCATAACTATTCAATTTCCCTGGAGCTTTATCGTTAATTTCAATATGAACCTTGTAAATAGTGAAAATCTAGGGCCCTTGCACTGAAACACTTCCATTAAATATTTTAATCACTGTATTGATGATAAGAAACATGTTGAGATTAATCTTTTTGGGGCTAAGTATAATTGGTATAGAAGGCAAAACAATATAATTTTATCAAGTATACTTGACATAGCTTTCACAAACTTCAAAACTCTCGATAACTGGAATAGCATCTCTAGTATTACTTTACCTAGGATTAATTCTAATCATCATCCAATTTTTTTTATGCTCAATACTAGAGACAACAAACATATTATTCCTTTTAGATTAAATAATTCCTTGAACACTGTGGAGGATGGTAATAAAATTGTAAAAGACACTTGGAATTAGATCAATTCGAATGATTCCTTCGTCTATCCAGGGGGTGTCCAGGAGGGATGGGGGCTGTCTAGGGGGGTCTGTCATGGAGTGGGGTCTGTCCAAGAAGGATAGGGGGTGTCCATAAGGTGGGGGGTCGGTCCAGAATGGATAGGGGGACTATCTAGGGGGATGTGGGATGTCTAAGGGGGATTGGGGGCTATCCAGGGGGTGTCCAGGAGAAATGGTGGCTGTCCAGAGGGGGAGGGACATGGGGTCTCTCAGGAAGGGGGGGTCTCTCCATGGGGTGGGGTCTGTCTGGGGGTGTGTGCAGGGTGGTCTATCCAGGGAGGGGGTGGGTGGGTGGGGGTATGTCCATGAAAGAGGGGGTGTCTTCTTGAATATGTCCTTTGAAACTCAGTAATTTACAATGTCGTTTATGATTATTTAATGTTATCTAATGATGAATAGAGTTATGTGAATATGATGTTTATTTTGTTTCTATTTAGGTACTTCAATGAAAATATACCGCTTGAGTGAAAAATATAAGAGGGTGGTTGGCTGATTAAAAAGAAGAAAACTGCATCATATCATTACAGGGGAGTACTTAATTTTGTTTTTACATGTTTATAAAAATTCATTCCGGATGCCACTTATTGGAACACTTGCATGTCTGTGAAGGTGTGTATACCCAGTGTTGGAGCAGTAACGTTTAGTTAGAAAGCTCCAAGAGCCAAAGTGGACGGTTTGATTCTACCTTGAGGTTGTATCCCTCTTCTATCCTCATTAATTCAAGAATGATTTAAATTGAATTATATTCTTTATTAATTATACTTAATTATATTGAATTGCATATCTTGAATAAGATTTCTTTAGTATAATTGTTTCATTTGATAAATGAAGTCATGTTTTTATAAGAAGACCCCTCCAACAGAGCTGCATTGTCTACAAAAACTCGTAGTGATAGTTATATTGATCTAGTTTCTTAAATTATTGCATTTGATTTGTGCTGAATGCGTTTTAAAATAAATGGTAAATATAATTAAATGAGTTGTGTGATAAAGTAACACCGTGATTTTATAATAAAACCCTTCCAACCGAGGTGCATTGTCTTCAAAACCAAATAGTAGTGATTGTTATTTGTATCATGTTTAGATTTGGGTTAATTCTTTCATATGACTCTTCTTGGTGTTTTTTTGTGGCTAGTTAGTTTTTGTTTTCTTTGAATAATATAAATTGGCTTATTATACTCATTTATCTCAAATTACATTGCCCGAGTAGGCATATTCCTTGACCATGACACTTTCCTTTTCACTCTTTGAATATTATAAATAAACTTTCCATGTTTAGGAAAAGTGAATGAATTCGTAAATGGTTTGTGTGGGGTGTATGACTCCTTTTCGTCGTTTTGTTTCCCTTAGAAGTTGCGTCATTATTCCACTCTCTAAAACCTTTTTCTGATGATCCCCTGATATATAATATTAAATAGGTGATATATTCTATCATCTGTCAGTGGGGCGATGGTCGGAATGTTGGCCCACCTCCTCTCACTCCCTTCCCTCATGGATGGATGATGTTGCCCCGCAGATGTCACTGGACCAGGTCAACACGCCACGGTCATCCCACGGTCACGCCGCGTTCACGCCGTAGTCATGTCACGGTCACGCCGTGGTCACATAGTGGTCATGCCGTGATTTGGCCCCACCTCGTGGCGTTTCACAGTGATAGTATTCTATGAGTCTTGTGATAAATGTTCAGATTGACTAATCACAATTTCTGCCAGTGGGGCAACGATCAGAATGTTTCCCCGCCTCCTCACACTCCCTTCACTCCGGTTCAGAAAATGATACCCTGCGGATGTCGCTGGACTGGGCCAACACGCCGCGGTCATGCCGCGGTCAAGCCGCAGTCAGGCCGTGATTTGGCCCTACTTCAAGATGACACCCACTACTGGAAATGCAGGTTTTCACAATGGTTCTGAACAGTTGGGAAAGGCTACATAACCATTGGTATATATTATACCAACGGTTATGAAAACCGTAGGAAAGTAAACCATTGGAAATGCTTTTCTCAACGGTTTACACTGAAACGTTGTCATAGGTAAGAAAAACATGAAGCTACCCCAACGGTCGTACAAAACCGTTGGGATAGTTTTTCCAAACGTTTTGGCCTGAACATTTGGGAAAACCAATAATAAGACTTCTTACCCAATGGATTTCAATCCATTGGAAATTGTTTTTTACCAATGGTTCACTAATAACCGTTGGCAAAAACAATACTCAGAATCCTATACCAACGGTTCGAAGCCGTTGGCATAGCATATGCTGTGCAAATTACACAGCAGCCTACAATTTGCGCAAAATCCTACAATTTGCACACACCAGGTGGCAATTTTCATAGAAGCCTCCAATTCCCTCTCATTTAAAATTATTGTACCTCCAACAGTCAACTAACACAAACATATACAATTATTATACCTATAATATCCAACTAACAAAAACACATACAGAACAAATTCATACACATTTAACATATAATGCATCCTGGAATAATACACATCGAGAGTTAAATCAGAATTCATAATGTAATTATAAACATACATAATTCATTTAGAATTAAATTTAAAATTTATATGACAATTATATGTGGAATCCGGAATTAAATTCTTAATTTGATCAGTTTTTCGTATACCTGATTTTTTAGTAGAATTGTTGTTCATTTTAAACAAAATACATACACCTGGAGTGATACCGGCGACACCATGCCTCGGATTGAGGCGACGTTAACTAGTACACATCATAAATGACCCATGGATCGTTGTCCATAAGTATAAACATATTCCTACAGTGTTTGGTCGGTTTTCCAATTGTCATTTGCTGTTTTTGCATAAAATGAAGTGATTTTTAAATAAAAGAGATACACTTTGAGTGGTTCTGGCCACACCGCGCCTCAGATTGAGGAGGGTTGACGAATAAATGTCACAAATGACCCATGGATCATTGTGCTAAAATATGAACTCAATTAGAATCTATTTGGTTGGTTTTCCGTATATACTTAAAATGTTGTCCATTTTAAACATAAGAAAGACACTTAGGGTGGTTTCGGCCACACCGCGACTTGCATTGAGGTGTGGTTGACTGGTACACGTAACATATGACCCATGGATCATTTTCCTAATGTTTCAACAGATTCAGAATGCATTTGGTTTGTTTTTTGTATGCCACTTGTTTTTTTTCACTTATAATCCTATCTATTTTAAACAAAAGAGACACAGTTAGAGTGGTACTGGCCACACTGCATCTCAGATTTAGATGGGGTTGACTCATACATGTCTCAAATGACCCATGGATCATTTTCCTAATGTATCAACACAATCCGAATGTGTTTGGTTGGTTTTCCGTATGTCAGTTGATGTTTTCACTTAAAATGATTTCCTTTTGAAACAAAAGAGATACACATTTATTGGTTTTGGCCACAACACATCTCAAATTGAGGAGAGGTTTATTTGTACACGTCACATATGACCCATGGATTGTTTTGCTAAATTATCAACCCAATCAGAATCTGTTTGTTCAGTTTTCCATATGTACTTAAATTGTTGTCCATTTTATACAAAATAGAGACACTTAGAGTGATCCCGGCGACACCGCACCTCATATTGACGTGCGGTTGACTCGTACACGTCACATATGACTCATAGATCATTTTTCTTCATGCATCAACACATTTAGAATTAGTTTGGTCAGTTTTTCGTATGTTAGTTGTTGTTTTAACATAAAATGATGTCCATTTTAAACAAAATAGAGACGCTATGAATGGTGTCGGCCACACCACACCTCAGATTGAGGCGGGATTGACTTGTACACGTCACATATGACCCATGGATCGTGGTTCTAATTTATCAACACAATCAGAATCCATTTGGACAGTTTTCCATATAATAGTTCTTGTTTCATTTAAAATGAAGTCCATTTTAAACAAAAGAGAGACACATTGTGTGGTGTCGGCCAGACCGCGCCTCAGATTGAGGAGAAATTGACTCTTACATGTCACATATGACCCACGGATCTTTCTACTAATGTTTCAATGGAAACTGAATGTGTATGGTCGGTTTTCCATATGTACTTAAAATGTTGCCCATTATAAACAAAAGAGAGACACTTAGAGTGATCCTAGCCACCCCATGACACAGATTGAGCCCAGGTTGGCTCGTACATATCACATATGACCCATGGATAGTTGTAATAAATTATCCAAATAATCTGAATGCTTTTGGTCAATTTTCCATATGCTAGTTTTTCTTTTCACTTACAATCCTGTCCATTTTATACAAAAGAGACACATTTAGAGTGGTACGGGTCACACCGCACATCGTATTTAGACGATATTGACTTGTACATGTCTCAAATGACCCATGGATCATTTTACTAAAGTATCATCACAATCCGAAAGCGTTTGGTTGGTTTTCTGTATGCCAGTTGATGTTTTCACTTAAAATGATATCCTTTTGAAACACAACATATACACTTAGAGTGGTGTCGGCCACACCAAACCACGGATTGAGGTGGGGTTTACTCGTACACATCACATATGACCCATGGATCATTTTCCTAATTCATCAACACATTTCGAATTCATTTGGTCAGTTTTTCGTAGGTCAGTTTTTGTTTTCACTTAAAATGATGATTATTTTAAACAACGGAGAGACACTATGAATGTTGTTGGACACACCACACCTCAGATTGAAGCAGGGTTGACTCATACACGTCACATATGACCCATGGATTGTTGTGCTAAATTATCGACACAATGAGAATCTTTTTGGTCAGTTTTCCGTATGCTAGTTGTTGTTTTCAGTTAAAATGAATTCCACTTTAAACATAAGAGATACACTTTGAGTTGTTTCGGCCACACCGTGTCTCGGATTGAGGCAATTTTTACTCTTACACATCACATATTACCCATGGATCATTCTCCTATTGTTTCAACGGAAACCAAAAGTGTTTGGTTAGTTTTCTATTTGTACTTAAAATGTTATCCAATTTAAACAACAGAGAGACACGTAGAGTGATCACGGCCACACCGCGACTCAGATTGAGCCCGGGATGGCTCATACACATCACATATGACCCATGGATCATTATGATAAATTATTAATAGAATATGAATGTGTTTGGTTGGTTTTCTGTATTCCAGTTGTTCTTTTCAGTAATAATCTTGTCCATTTTAAATAAAAGAGACAAAGTTAGAGTGGTAAAGGCCACACCAAACCTAGGATGTAGACGGGTTTGACTTGTACACATCTTAAATGACCCTTGGATCATTTTCCTAATGTATCAATAGAATCCAAATGTGTTTGGTCGGTTTTCCATATGTCGTTTGATGTTTTCACTTAAAATGATGTCCTTTTAAAACAAAAGAGAGACACTTAGAGTGGCACCAGCCACACCACACCCCAGATGTAGACTAGGTTGACTCGTACACATCTTAAATGACACATGGATAATTTTCCTAAATAATCAACACAATCCGAATGCGTTTTGTCAGTTTTCCGTATGCCAGTTGATGTTTTCACTTAAAATGATATCCTTTTGAAACAAAAGAGAGACACTTAGAGTGGTGCCGGCCACACCACACCTCAGATTGATGCGGGGTTGACTCATACACGTCAAATATGACCTATGGATCATTTTCCTAAAGCATTAACACATTTCTAATGCATTTTGTCAGTTTTTCGTATGTCAGTTGTTGTTTTCACTTAAAATGATGTCCATTTTAAACAAAAGAGAGACACTATGAATGGTTTTGGCCACACCGCGCCTCTGATTGAGCCATGGTTGACTCATACACGTCACATATGACCCATTGATCATTTTTCTAAAGTATCAAAACAATCAAAATGTGTTTGGTCGGTTTTTCGTATGCTAGTTGTTGTATTCACTTAAAATGAAGTCCATTTTAAACAAAAGAGAGACACTTTGAGTGGTGTTGGCCACACTGTGCCTTGGATTGAGGCGAGGTTGACTCGTACACATCACATATGACCCATGGATCATTCTTCGAATGTTTAAATGGAAACCAAATGCATTTGGTCAGCTTTCCGTATGTACTTAAAATGTTTTCCATTTTAAACAAAAGAGAGACACTTAGAGTGATCCCGGCCACAATACGACTCGGATTGATCTTGGGTTAGATCATACACATCACATATTACACATGGATCATTGTGATAAATTATCAACATTATTAGAATGCGTTTGGTCAGTTTTCCATATGCCAGTTGTTCTTTTCACTTATAATCTTGCCCATTTAAAACAAAAGAGACACAGTTAGAGTGATACCGACCACACCGCGCCTCGAATATAGATGGGGTTGAATATTGAACATCTCAAATGACCCATGGATATTTTTTCTAATGTATCAACACAATCCAATTGTGTTTGGTCATTTATTCATATGCCAGTTGATGTTTTCACTTAAAATGATATCCTTTTGAAACAAAAGAGAGACACTATGAATGGTGTCGGCCACACCGCTCCTCCGATTGAGGCGAGGTTGACGCGTACATGTCACATATGACACATTGATCGTTTTCCTAAAACATAAACAAATTTCAAATGCGTTTGGTCTGTTTTTCATATGCCAGTTGTTGTTTTCACTTAAAATGAGGTCCATTTAAAACAAAAGAGAGATACAATGAATGGTTCCAGCCACACCATGCCTCAGATTGAGTAAATGTTTACTCGTACACGTCACATATGATCCAAGGATCGTTTTCCTAAAGTTTCAATAGAATTTGAATGTGTTTGGTTGGTTTACCTTATGTCAGTTGTTGTTTTCAATTAAAATGAAGTCCATTTTATACTATAGAGAGACACTTCGAGTGGTGCTGGACACTCTGTGCCTAGGATTAATTCTAGATTGACACATATACGTTACATATGTCCCATGGATCGTTGTCCTAAAGTTTCAACAGAATTTGAATGCGTTTGGTTGGTTTTTTTATGTCAGCTGTTGTTTTCACTTAAAATGTTGTCCATTTCAAATAAACCGGAGACACTTTGAGTGGTTCCGGCCACAACGGGCCTCATATTGAGGTGGGGTTGACTTGTACAAGTCAAAATTGACCGAAAAATTATTTTCCTAAAGTATCAACACAATCCGAATGCGTTTGGTCAGTTTTCTGTATGTCAGTTGTACTTTTCACTTAAAATGTTAGCCATTACAAACAAAAGTGAGACACTTCGAATGGTGCCGGCCACACCGCGCCTTAGATTGATCTGGGGTTGACTCTTACGTTTCACATATGACCCATGGATCGTTGTGATAAAGTAGCAATGGAATCCGAATGTGATTGGTTGGTTTTCTGTATGTCAATTTTTCATTTCACATAAAATCTCATCCATTTTAAAAAAATGAGACATAGTTAGAGTGCTACCGGCCACACCAAGCCTCAGATTGAGGTGGGGTTGACTCGTACATTTTAAAAATGAGTAATATAAATCATCCTGGTATCCCTCACGTAGAAGCCAAAGCATACATCCTAGAATTTCAAGTCTAAATTCCCTGATAACGACGAGTCTGTCCATGAGTCCTTAACATGTAACCCATGTCTTATCCTAACAATTGAAAAGTAAACCAAATCAAACAAGGAACAATTTACATAACAATGAGAATGTACGGGGGCTATCCAGGGGATGTTCAGGGGTCTATTCGGGGACCAAGGAGGAGGGTGGGGGCTATACGGGGGGCTGTCTGGGGGGTGTTTGGGGGGCTGTCTGGGGTCCATGGAGGAGGGTGGGGGCTGCCCGGGGTCCAGGGAGGAGGGTGGGGGGATGACTAGGGGCTATCCGGGGGGTTGTCCGGGGGGTGTTCAGGGGGCGTCTGGGGACCAAGGATGATAGTGGGAGGGGGGGGGGGGGGGGCTGTCTGGGGGGCTGTACAGGGGGCTGCCTGAGGTCAAAGGAGGATGGGGGGGGGGGGGGGTTGTCCAGGGGTCAAGAAGGAGGGGGATATCCATGGAGTTCCTAAACGCACAAAACTCTATAAACATGCTCAAGATACAACACAATAACTAAAAGACAACAACATCCCTGAAAATAGACAATATATAAAAATAACTCAAATCCAATACTATACTACGGTTCGAGATAAAACCCACAACTAGAATAGATTAAACATAAAATCTTAGTAATATTAGTCAAAAAGGTAACAGATCAATTTTCCCACATCACCATCACCATCATCACCATCATCATCACCCTCATCCTCATCCCCATCATTGTCCTCGCCCTCCTTAGCGGCCTCCTCCTCGCCCTCAACCTCCTCCTCGCCCTCGACATCCACCTCTCCCTCCTCATCTCCCTCCTCTTCCCCATCAGACTCCTTGCCATAATCATCGCCAGGCTGGACATCGTCTTGACCACCACTAGAACTGCCACATGTTGCACCATATATAGAACGTATCGATGACATATATTCATCAAAAGATGGGCTGGCCTCTAGTGTAATTGTTGGACATAGAACTTCAATAAATTTTATAAATGCACTTTTTTCCCTAGTAGATTGTTATGTCATCTCTGTGCCCCTTTTCTCAGCCTTTTCTGCCTATTCCCAAACTTTCTGCAGCTCTGTGTCACTACAACTCGTACCTAAGGAGGTAAAATCCTCTTCGGGGCTATCCTAGGTTGGTAGAATACACTGCCAGGAAGCCCCTCTCCCACCACCTGATGTAAGTGATAAGTGGGCCCAAAATTGTCTGTTTCATGGGCATCGAGGGCCTCTAAAGCAACCTGTTACACATAAAAATATATTTTTAAGTTAAAAAATATGTATTAAAATATAAAATCAATAGATTAAAACATACAATATGCTGCTGAGTCGCTTCATTGATGGCACTTCCATCCTTTTTCCGTCTCCTCGAGCAAAACAGTTTTGCTCAAGGCACACGTCTTTCAATATTCTGTATTTTCCGCTAAAATGAAATTAAAAACTAATGATATATAAAAACATTAATGAACTATTAAATAATTGAGGAAGCAAAAGTGAGTGTCAGTTTTAATGAAAACTTATAAACAATTGTCATACATGCATCCTCTCATGATCTTGCATCGTAGTACGTCCTAATGTGTGGAATTATTTTTTGGCATCAATGTTTTTTTTATTTTTTCCAGATGATTCCTAAATAAAATTCAATAATGAAAAGGGTAATATTAAAGAAAAACATGAAAGTTATTATTTAAATTCCTCAAATTTAATCCATACATTAAACTGGGTAGTCATCCAATGAGTAATCATCTGACGATACTACTCTATAGGACAATCATCCACGATTGGTACCACCTCTAACTCAGTGCCAACTCTAGCACGCCAGCCAATATAAAATTCATTCTTGTAGTCTCTCCAAAGCTCGCCTAAATCCTTTAAACGTTCCGGTCATGCACCCTCACCATTGAAAAAATTAAATCAAAGATGACATCAAAATATTAATTCATATAAATACAAAAATAATTCATGGCATTAAATACAACATATTTTTTTTACACATATTTCATCCCAATATCTATCCTTCACCACATGTGGAAAATTTTTCCACGATAGCGGGCTGACATGAATGATGTCAGAGTATTTGGAAATCATCTCCAAAAAAACTCTGACATTGCTGCCATGTTTTCTCAACCATTTGGTTGTCTTCATTGTAATCTACAATATCCTGTGTGCGGCAGTTCCAAACCGAACGCATGCGTGTACACCCACGCCCTCGCCTCCTGTCAGTAGATGTATATGTCATGAAAGGAAAAACAAATATTTTATTAGAACATGTTATAATGAAAATAAATATTGTTATAAAAATTTGTTTGGGTTCTATAAATATATCTCCGCCAGTCTGATCGTTGAGAACCACTGGATCCACAAAAACTGATGGAACACCCTGTGGTGGAACAGGAGTCGAAGACGATGGAATATAGAAACTTGGATAGATAGAAGTAGAAGCAAAAGAAGATGGGATATATGTATGACTACATTCTGACTGGGCAGTGGGAATCATCCTGGGATATGAAAATTATGGGCTAGAAGATGCAAAAGGTGGTGAAAACACGGGAGTCCAAAATATCATGTGTGTCCCTAACGACACCTCGGGATCAGAATTTGGGAAGGATGACATGTCAGTGGGAGGGGCAGGGTCTAGTCGGGTACGTGAAGCTGCTCGTCCACCACTGGTACGAACCCTCCTCGTACCAGCAGCATGAGTTCTAGGACCAGTACTAGGCTCCTCATCGAATAACTGTTGACGTATAGGTGGATCCAAAAAAAATGTTTACAAAAAAATTAATCACATGATATTATATATTCTTTAAATATATATAAATAAAATAAAGTACTCACTGTAGTTACTAATGGTGGAACACCTATCTCCACCATTCGACGATTGTTCTCCATCATTTTTTCCTTCATATCTCTTACATTAGCTACATTTCATGCTTTTGAAAACAAATATGTAATTAATTAGAAAAAGGAAACTAATGTGTAACCCAAAAAACTAAATATATGAGGGAATAGGGGGATTCATTGGTAATTTAGCAATCAATTGTTTTATAAGAGCTTGAATGGATTTAATAAATCATATAAGTCGTAATTTTCACCAAGATAGAAATATTGTTTGACTAGGTTTGAATATAGTTCAATTCAAAATTAGAAAATTCAATTCAAATAAAACTACAACCAATAAACATTGAAAATTGACATAACGGCAAGTCAGCTAAAACATATTTGTGATCAATACTAAATCAGATTGAATATTACCAACCATAGCAACCCAACTCGAGGTAAACTGAAAGAATTGAGAACATGGATAAATGATTCTATATATTTTCAACCACAACTTCAGGTTCACAATAAACTATAACAATTGAGCTATTGGAGTCATCAAAAGAAATAAATGGATTGGTTCTAATGGCATTAGGGGCAGTTTCAATTCCATCATCACGATCATCAAAAATATGTCTTGGAATTACTTCAACTATGACACAAAATTCAGATCAAAGTTGGTATTTGACATTAAAAACATGTTAGCCACTGATTCCAACACATATGGTTCTTCGGTAGCAAGAGTACGAGTCATATTAATTATTTTAAATCCACAATCATCAGTAAATGTTCCCTGTCTCATCATCGAATCAAACCAATGGCATTTCATCATTATGACTCGTCCATGAGAGTAATATTCCAATATTATTATTTTCACAATGACTCCATAATAACCAACATTTTCAAATCATGTTCTACTATCTTATGCACTGGCATAACAATCTGTTGTGGAAGTAACCATAACACAATCATGTTGTGTTCTCATGTTCTTTTCTCATTCAGTGAAAATAAATTTTTACCCATTGATAGCAATTGATTTACAGTCATGAACCACGGTATTAGGACCAAAATCCATAGCACTTATTTCCATATAGAAAGAGTCAGCATAAAAACTCCATACCTGCAATATAAATGACTATTAAACTTAATTAAATATTTATATAATTAATTTAAACAGTAATATTTTTACCTTCAATTTTAACCAAGCAGAAAACTCTTTTCTATGAAAAGTCTTTCTCCTTCTCAAAGATAAAGAATGATGCTTCCTATTTGTCATTTTTTATGTTCCTTATAGATAAAAAATATGAATAGTTCAACAGATATATATGTAAGATATACATATTCAATTTAGTTACCTGATATAGTCATCAAACAAATCACAGATGAACAAAAATGTCTGATGTGCCATCTCCCGCTCTTCATGGCTTAATGTCTTCTATGTATATGATCCAGGAATTATTCCTATTTGAGGAAGTGATGGAAAAATGGGTTAAATTTTCTCAAACTATTCTTCTTAATTTCTCATTGGTCTGTTAATTCTTGTAGTAATATCGTACAAATACATTGAGCAGAAATCCATACATTATTGAGCCAAGTAACCATTCCTGAAAGAATCTTCCGGATGATTCCTATTTCAGACATAAGACATTAATGTGTACATATTTCTTTCAATTGTATACATCCAAAGAAAATAAATAGGTCCTCCGAGAAGAATTTTAGTGGGAATATGGACAGTCATATGCAACATGCATGTGAAAAATTATGGAGGAAATATTTTCTCTAACTCACACAAAATTAATGAGGTATCTATCAACATTTGTTTAAAGAAAGACTTGGACAAATTCTCATCACAAAGATCTCTAAACAAATGGCTCAACCGAATAACATTCACCCTTACATTATTGGAAAAAACATGACGTATTGCTATTGGAATCAACTCATGCATTATAACGTGATAATCACGAGTCTTCAAAGATTTTAGCATCAACTCTATTCTGTTGACCCATTTAGATATGTTTCCTGAATAGCCATCAGGAACATTAATAGTCTCTAATTATTCTAGAAATTGTTTTTTTCCGTAGGTGTCATCACATAAGAAGAACATGGGAGTTTCCATTTATATTCACTGATACGCACAAGATGCAATTCTGGTCTGAGGCCCCAATCCCCCAAGTCACGCCGAGATCGTAAATCATCTATTATATTCCACTTGACATTTAGAAGAACCAAAAGAAACATTTCCCCTATATTCATTTCAATATGAAATACATCTATGAAATTATGTAACAAATTGGTTGAGCAATAAGGAAAATAAAAAATATATACTCCTCTTCCTCCAATTGTAACAAGTTTCAGTGGAAACATTCTTTCTCTTTCCAGATTTCATTTGACCCTTCCCGAATGAAAAACTGAAATCTTTCAATTCATGAAGCACATCAGTTCCAGACATACGCTGAGGTGGATCATCAGTCTCAATGGTATTATCAAATCTTCGACGATTCATTCTATGTGGATGATCATTTGGAAAGAATCGTCGATGTCCCATAAAACAGAAGCTACAACGATGTTTCAATCTTCTAGATCATGTATTCATCATAAAAACTGGGCATGAATGTTTTACCTTCGTGCTCCATACAAACATCATTGCAAAATCCAGAAAATCATTAATCATCCACATAAGCACAACACACATCTGAAATATGTCTTTCCAACATGCATCGTATGTGCGCACACTCACATACCAATGAAGTTTCATCTCTTTTATTGAAGGTTTCATGTATACATCAATATCAATGCCAGGATCAGAAAGACCAGATATGAGTATAATCATTAATGTGAATGGTTTTTTAATACACAACCATGGGGGAAGATTATAAATGTGTATAAAATCTAGCCATGTGCAGTGCGAAGTAAGCATCTGCCCAAACGGATTAAAACCATCACATGAAAGACCCAGCCTCACATTACACACATCACCTGTAAAATTTGGATGTCGGGCAACAAATCTCTGCCATGAAAATCCGTCTACAGGATGATCCAACTCATCATTAGTCTTCCTTCTCTCGGTATCATGCCATCTCATTTTTATTGATATGTCATCAGACAGAAAACGATTCTGGATTCTGGGGATCAATAGAATGTGCCAAATCACTTTCTGTGGAATGAAGGATGGTGTTACATCATATTTTGACTTCCAGTGGAATGTGCCACAATTTATACAATCATTTCATTCAGCGGTTTCCTCCTAGAATAAAGAGCAATCTTTCATGCAGGCATGAATTTTGTTTCTTGAAAATCCATGTTCCTCAACTAACTTCCATGCCATATAGTGGTTTGAGGGAATATGTACAACATTTGGAAGTAAATCCTTCAAGAGGTTAGGAATGTAATCGATTTCTGTATTAGAAATCCCATACATAGTTTTCCCATAAAACAATCAGATTAAAAATGCCATCTTTTTCATTTTTTTGCATTGTCGATATACTGGAGTTGTGGCAACATCATTCAATTTTATTACCCTATCAATATCAACATTTTCACTAGATGTAACAACTGTCCTCATATCGAAGTCTTCTTGAGTTGGAATCCTTTCTTTTTCATGATGATGAAGAAATGGAAACCGATCATCTAACAAATTCTCTATTCCGGTCCTTTCATTTCGATCCTCAGCAGTTTGAGATTTCATTTTCTCCCCATTGAGATACCACACAAAGTAGTTTTCTTGAAAACCATTTTTGGTTATGTGTTAGCTTACTTCTTCATGGCTCAACCATGGTTTACCAACACAATTGGATCTTGGGTAGTGTATGCAACCACTATCTGAAGCATTGTGAAATGAAAAATCTATAAATCTCTCCAAATTGTTTTGAAAATCGCTTGAGATCTGATCGGTTTCATACATCAAACTTCTATCCATTCTATAAAAAGAATTTATATAAGTCATTTTGTCATAAACAATTCAATAGGATTAAACATTAATAGAAAATAACTTTAAGTAAATGATAAATAAAAAAGTTTCTAGTCGATGTAGTGAACTATTAAAATAATGTAAAGAACAAGTACTCATAAAGTAAATTAAAATTTATTTATATTAATTTTCATTAGGTCTATAAGAGGCACATGACACTTGTCCCATTATGTGTTATAGGCATCCCAAATCATTCACTCATGTTCAATAACTCATTATTGGCACCTCTATGGACATACCATACATTACCCAATTACTTCCCCAAGTCAAGCGCACCCCATGGGTGAATAAATTTTAGGCTTCTACACTAATAGGTTGTTCATGTCTTGTATAAAGATTTAATTTAATTATGTATAGAAAAAACATTTATTTTTAAATTTGAGATTAATAATAAAGTATGTCAATGATAACAACATTACTGAATTAAACTTGTGACTTATCTACCCTTTTTATGGATGTCTACACATGCCATCATGGCTAGTGAAAAGCACCATACCCTCATAAAACTGAGTATTGGCCAAGAAGGACACATAATATACAACGTACAATGAGTTCCATATTTAATTGACCCTAAAGTTATACTAGTACAGTCATCTTGGGGGAAATGGAATATATGATCCTGGTTAACTGATGAATTCAAAAGCTCGTATTCCATATGTTAGACACTATCTTAGGTATGAAATCATGTAAGGATGGGTTTACATAATTCTATTTCTTACATGCTAGTGAGAATGAAGGCTTGAATTAATGACTTGAGTTCACTGATTAAATGATGGTATAGGTTTCATACGAGATGTAAACAGAATGATTAAATACGGGTAGAGGATGCATTCATTGTGCATGGTGGGGGAGTCTCAGCCAATTTAGAAACTAAAATAAATTCCCCTCATAGGTATCAATAAGAAACATCAGCATCAAAAGAAAAATCAAATAAAAAAGGAATGAAAACATCAAACATTTCATGAATTCATTAATATGCATGGTTTATCAACATGTTTAGCAGTAATTATATGTCTTAATCAGGATCCACCTCTACAACTCCCAGTTTTCACCAATAAACAAATAATATCCCCCATGATTACTGCATGGATTAACACCAATAGGTAAATATCTCAAAAAATCGTTAAAAAATGATTAATAGGCTCAAAATGTAAATATAATCTTGAACCAACAATTGAATCTCATTCACAACACATTCTCGCACACCAGTTATCTCATGTGTTACTAAATACCAAACATTGTCACATAACAAGTGTACTATAAAAATATACATTACCCAAGCCTTATTAAAAAAATTCCCATTTTAATAAAACACTATCCTCAAGATTAAATCATTTTTGAAATATATTTTAAAATCCATTTTAAATAATAAAATCCCTTTGATCATTTTTAACAAATATTTGGAGTATTCTCAAGGAACCCCCATTTAGAAATGTCACATTAAATGCCCAATTTCCACACCAATCCATTGATAACAATTAACATGAGACAATCATCGACCATAAATAATTTAACTGGAAATTACAAAAACAGAAACCAAATGTGATATTGAATTTAATGTTATGTTAGGGGAAATGAGATTAAATAGGGACAACAACATCATAAATGGTTCCAACATCATAACTTTTGATTAAAACCACCCATAAGAGGAAAGGGAATGCCTCATACACCTAATCGATAATAAAACAATCCAAATATCCAATTAAAACACTGAATTTAGGATTTCCACCCCACTTGGACAGCCCTACCCCCACCCCACCCACTCCTCTTGGACAGCCCTACCCCCACCCAACTTGGACAGCCCAGCTCCTCCCACCTCACGTGGACAAACCTACCCCCACCTCACATGGAAAACCCACCCCACCCTATCTGGACAGCCCTACCATCACCCCACTTGGACAACCCATCCCCCACCCCACATAGACAGCCCCTCCCCCACCCGACCTGCCCACCCTCCCCACCCCACTTGGACAACCCAGCCTGGAAACCCTCCCCCATCCCACCTACACACCCTTACGCACCCAAACATCCCTACCCCAACCCCATTTGGACAACCCCGCCCCCACACCAACGTGGACTGCCCTACCCCCACCCCATTTGGAAAACCCACCCCCCCCCAACCCCACCTGGACACCCCTACCCCCACACCCTACATGGAAAATGCAACCCCCCACCCCCCCTGGACAGACCTACCATCACCCCACTAAAATAACCCATCCCCCCACCCTACATAGACAGCCCCTCCCCCACCCCACCAGCAAACCCTCCCCACCCCACTTAGATAACCCTGCCTAGAAACCCTCCCCCACCCCACCTGCACACCCTCACCCACCCCAAATACCCATACCCCCACCCCATTTGGACAACCCATCCCCCTCCCCCACCCTACCTAGACAGCCCCACACCCACCCCACTTGGATAGCCCTCGACATCCTCCCCCATCCCATCTGCACACCCTCCCCCACCCCAAATTGACATATAAATTCATCCAAATCAAAATCCAATTTTCAATAAAACTAAATACCACCAAAATTACCATATCACCCTACTAAACAAACCCTTTACCATGTTTGAAGTGTAGAACAAAAAACAGAAAACAATTCCAAGGGTTCCATAGACAGAAACCCTAATTTAGCCTAAATCAAAACTTCAAACACAAAAAAAAAAGACGAATAATGCTAAAAAATAGGTAACACTTACTAATTTTAAGTGTGAAATAAAATTTAGATTGATTTAAGATGGATCTTGGCAAGATGGAGTCTCGGGGCTGAGAATATATCATGAGGAGGTCGATTATGGTCTGTCTTCAATCAGGCGGAGTGGGGGCTTGGGTGTTCTGTATTTAGGGTAAATCTTTCCCAAGAGTTATTAAAAACCATTGGGAAAGAATATCTTTACCAAAGGTTTAACAAAACTATTTTTATATGTTAAATAAAATCATGATTTCCCAATGGTTTTGGAAAACTATTGGGAAATATGAAATTAGTTTACACATTGCCAATGTTTTGTTAAAACCGTCGGCAAAGGATACACTATACCAATTGTTTCTTTAAACCATTGGTATACTGCCGTTGGGAAAACACTAAATTCCAGTAGTGACCCCGTGGCGTTTCGTAGTGATGGTATTATGTGAGTATTTTGATCAATGTTGAGACGGACTAATCACAATTTCTATCGGTGGGACGACAACTAGAATTTTTCCTTGCCTCCTCCCGCTCCTTTCACTCCTGGCCATAAGATGCTGCCCCGTAGATATCAATGGATAGGGACAAAACACCGCGGTTAGGCCGCGGTCACGCCGCAGTCACGCCTCGCTCAATCTGTGATTTGGCCCTGCTCCAGGACGACACCCGTGGCATTTTACAGTGATAGTATTCTATGAGTCCTGTGATCAATGTTGAGACTGACTAATCACAATTTCTGCCAACGGGGTGACGACATGAATGTTTCCCTTCCCCGTCCCGTTACCTTCACTCCTAACTAGAAGATGCTGCCCCACAGATGTCACTAGACTGAGCCAACACACCATGATCACTCCGCGATCACGCTGCAGTCACGTCGCGGTCACGCCACTGTTAGGCCTTGATTTGGCCCTGCTTCAGGATGACACCCCGCATAGTTTCGCAGTGGCAGTATTATACGGGACTTGTGATCAACGTTGAGACTGACTAATCACAATTTCTGCCAGTTGGGTGATGACAGGAATGTTGCCCTGCCACCTCCTGCTCCCGTCGCTATTGGCTGGAAGATGCTGCCTCGCGGATGTCGTTGGACTGTGGCATCATGCCGCGATCACCCCACAGTCATGCCGCGGTCACGTTGCGGTCATGCCGTGGTCACGCTGCGGTCACGCCGCGATCATGCCGTGGTCACGCCAAGGTCATGCCGCTGTCACGCTGCAGTCATGTCACAGTCAGGCAATGGTCATGCCGTAGTCTGGCCGTGATTTGGCCCTGCACTAGGATGACACATCATGGCATATTGCAGTGATAGTATTCTATGAGTCTTGTGATCAATGGTGAGACTGACTAATCACAATTTTATTTGGTGGGGCGATGACCAGAATGTTGCCCCGCCTCCTCCCACTCCCTTCACTCTTGTCCTAACGATGGTTCCCTGCGGATGTCACTGGACTGGGCCAAAACACAGCGGTCACGCCATAGTAACGCCGCAGTCACGCCGTGGTCAAGCTATGGTCATGCTGCGGTCAGGCCATGATTTGGACCTTCTCCAAGACGACACCCCAAGAAATTTCACAGTGATTGTATTCTATGAGTCCTGTGATCAATGTTTATACTAACTAATTATAATTTCTGTCGGTGGGGCGATGACTGGAATGTTGCCTCGCCTCCTCCTGCTTCCATCACCCCTGGCCGGAAGATGATGCCCCACAGATGTCGCTGGACTTGGCTAATACACCGCGGTCCTTCCGCAGTCACGCCGTGGTCAGGCTGTTATTTGGCCCTGCTCCAGGATGACACCTCGTGGAATTTTGCAGTGATAGTATTATATGAGTCTTGTGATCAATGTTGAGACTGACTGATCACAATTTTTGCAGGTGGGGTGACGACTGAAATGTTTCCCCACATCCTCCCACTTCCTTCGCTCTTGGAATGAAGATGTTTCCCCACAGATGTCACTGGACTGGGCCAACACACAGCGGTCACGCCACAGTCATGTCGTGGTCACGCTGCGGTAACGCCGCGGTCACACCATGGTCATGTCGGGGTCAAGCCATGATTTGTCCCTACTTCAGGAAGACACCCCGCGGCACTTCGCAGTGATATTATTCTATAAGTCTCGTGATCAATGTTGAGACTGACTAATCACAGTTTCTTCTGGCGGGGCGATGACCGAAATGTTTCCCGGCCACCTCCCACACTCTTCCTTCCTGGTCAAAAGATACTTCCCCGCAGATGTCGCTGGATTGGGCTAACACATCGCGGTCATGCCACGGTCATGATGTGGTCATCCCGCGGTCACGCCATGATGTGGCCCTACTCCAGGATGACACCCCATGGCAGTTCGTAGTAATATTATTCCATGAGTCTTATAATCAATTTTGAGACACACTAATCACAATTTCTTCCAGCGGGGTGATGACCGGAATGTTGCCCCACCTCCTCATGCTAACTTTGCTCCTAGCTAGAAGATGCTTCCCCATGGATGTCGCTGGACCAGGCTAACACGCTGTGGTCACATCGCGGTCGTGCCGCGATCACGCCGTGATTTGGACCTGCTCTAGGAGGACACATCATGGTAGTTCGCAGTGATAGTATTCCATGAGTCTTGTGATCAATGTTGAGACTGAAAAATCATATTTTCTGTCGGTGGGTCAACGACCAGAATTTTTCCCCGCCTCCTCTCGCTCCCTTCGCTCCTGGCCAGAAGATGGTGCCCCGCGGATGTCATTGGACTGGGCCAATACATTGCGGTCACACCACGGTCACACCGTGGTCATGCCACCGTCACACCGCGGTAACACCATGAGAATTCTGTGATTTGGCCCAGCTCTAGGACGACACCATACAGCGGTTCGCAGTGATAGTTTTTCATGAGTCTTGTGATCAATATTGAGGCTGACTAATCACAATTTCTTCTAGCATGGGTGATGGAAGGGGGGACCAGTAGGGCAGCTGCTGTCCAAGGGGGTCCAGCAGCATGGGGGGGAGGCTTCTGTCCAGGGGGTCCAGTAGGGCGGGCTCTTGTACAGGGGGGTCCAGGAGGGGGGTGCATTCTAGGGGGGCCAACAGGGGGCTGCTGCTATCCATGGGGTCTAGTAGGGGGGCTGCTGCTATCCATGGGGGTCCATCAGGGGGGGATGCTATCCAAGGGGTCCAGTAGGGGGTGGATGTTGTCCAAGAGGGTCTAGCAGGGGGGAATGGTGTGCAAGGGATGTGTGTGTGTGGGGGTGGGGGGTGGCTGTTGTCCTAGTTGGGGCAGGGGTGTTTTTTATGAAATGGGAAGATGAAATTGTTTATGTTCATGGGTATTGGAAAAGAAAAGAACATTGTTGGCATTGTCATAAATAATGTATGCACTCCTCCAACGCTGACTTTTTCCAGCTGTGATCGCGTCAGAGCTGTGATGGTGTTTACCAACAGCAAACAAAGGTCTCACAAATGTCTCTCTCTTTGATCAGCTACTCACAAATAGCTTCCAAAGTATTCCACTGACTGCGTATTACTAAGATGTCTATATGGCTTGACAAAAGAAGATATAACAACCTTCCGGACCAGATCATAACTGAAGATCCATCCTTTACTTATATGTGGCAAGCATATAATTCCCTCACTTCCAGAAATGAGAAAGATATTTATGGGATTGTATAAATATACAATGTAATTGAAATTCTAGTCAACATGGATCATTAGATTGTCACCGTGATAAGGAATAATGTGACATTATTTACTGATGTCCACATGGAGATGGAATTAAGAACAAGATTCATGGGCATGTGTTAATTATATCAGAGAAATTAATGTATTGGTGTTGCCCAATCTAATTAGGCTGAATACTTGTGGCCCGCAACTGTAGCATCTCCGACCACTGAAGCACTGTTGACTGAGGTGGCCTCTGTTCACTATAGTGACGCTGACTTATTTTTTGGAATAGTGATCGTATTCTACATATTATATCCCATTTTCGGGCTAGGGTTACCACTGATAAAGCCTCTGTAATTTGTGCTCCTAAATTAGTGAAGTTCTGCCTCTCTGTGGATGTAGTGTTATTCCCGACCCACATAAATTTGTGTTTCCCGTGACTATTTTTTTTTCTGCATTCCTCTTTCCTTTCTCATTTCTTTCATTGTGCCTCCCGCCGATTCCGCAACAGAAATATGGATTAGGAAATGAAAACCATAAATATATGTTTTAAAATCCCATCCTCCCATTTCAATGAAATGTTCCATCATCATCACTATTTTGGTGACATGTTGATTGCCTTAAAAAATCAAGCATGTGAGACAAGGATCATGACCATCCTAGTGTAGTTTAACACAATGGTCTTGAATTAAACCTAGAGAAAAAATCGGTGAAACGAAGATGAATTCATTCTCTTTCAACGTATAGAGTATGAGTATCATTGGGAATCACCATCAGGTATTGGTTATCCTGTTATGAATTTTGTATCACTAAAAATTGATATAATGAGTAACAAAGGGGGGGCAGGGGTGAAATGTGTTTTGTTTTAGGTTTTGTCTTTGATTTCAAATTGCATGGCCAACTGTATTAGCATTCTAGGGGGGTGTCTGTCCAGGGGGCGGGGGGTTGCAATGTGTTCTGTTTTAGTTTTAGTCTTTGATTATAGGGGGTGTCTTGGAGAGGGTGGGGGATTTGCAATGTATTCTGTTTTAGTTTTTGTCATTGATTTCAAATTGCATGGAAAACTCTATTAGCAATCCAGGGGGTGTTTGTACAGGGGAGGGGGTGTCCAGGAGGGTGGTGGGATGTGAGTTTGGGGGGGGGGGGTCCAGGGGGTGTCTCTCCAGGCGAGTGGGGGATATCAAGGATGGAGGGGGATTCTCCAGGGGGTTTTTGTCTAGGGAGTGAGGCGTTTGTCCATGGGAGGGGGTGTCTTTCAAGAGAGGGGGTGTTATGTCTAGGGGTGTTGGTCCAGGGGAGGGGGTGTCTGTCCGGGAGAGGGGGTGTATTTCTGGGGGGGTGTCTAGGGGTATCTATCCAGGGAGGGGGGTGTTCTGTCCGGGGGAGGGGGTGTCTGTCCGGGGGGTCTGTCTAGGGGAGGGGGTGTCCAGGGTTGTCTGTCTATCTAGAGGGGATGTCTGTGTAGGGGAGGGGTGGGTGTGTGTCAAGGGGGTGATAGACAGGGGGGACTGGCAGGGGAGGGGGGGTCTATCCAGGGGGTCTGTCTGGGGGGGGGGGGGTTCTGTCCATGGGAGGGGGGTGTAGAGGGTTGTCTTTCCAAGGTTGTATGTCTAGGGGGTGTCTGTCCGGGGGGGCTGTCCAGGGGAGGGGGTGTCCAGTGTTGTTTGTCTAACCAGGGCGGTGTCTGTCCTATGTGTGGGGGTATCTGTGTAGGGTAGGGGGTGGGGTGTCTCTAGGATGTGACAGACTGGGGGAGACTGGAAGGGGGTGGGAAACTAGGGGAAAATAGGTAGGGGGACTGGCATGGGGTAGAGACATAAGGAAAATAAGGGGGTAACAGACCAGGGGGACTGGGAGGGGGTGGTGAACTAGGGGAAAAAAGGTACGGGGACTGGAAAGGGTCAGAGCCGGATGGAAAATAAGGGGAGACATGCGGGGAGGGGGTAGTAGGGGGACTAGTATGTGGGGGGAAGGTATGGGGACTAGTAGATGGAAGGGATGGAAGGAAGGTCTACAGCCCTGCCGTGTTTTTTAATCAAATTTAATCTATAGCCACGGTTTTTAACGATGGCTATAAGGCCTATTTGTCTTTTACTTTCTGCCACAGTTTCACACCGTGGCTATAAGGCTTTATCCACGGTTTAATACTGTGGCTATAGAGAATTTTCCGGGGTTTGAACCGTGGCTATAAGGCTTTAGCCACAGTTTTAATTCGTGGCTATAGGACTTGGCCTATAGCTATGCCAATACTAGACACAGTTCATTGAACCATGGCTATAACATATAGCCATGGTTTTTGGGCATATATCCAATGTTTCAAAATGTGGATATAGCCTAAATTTCTAGTAGTGAATCCAATCTGATGCATTAGAGGAAAATTTAGGATCAAACCCATAATCATCTATATATATGAGTGCAAAATAAAATAAAACCAATCATCTAATCACAAATAACCCCTAGAAAGAAAATCACTTTCATAACATTTCTATATGGAATAAATAAGAAAATATGATACAAATATAATATAACAAAAAAGGATATTTAATAATATTATCTAGATGGTGATTTATGAACCATTAATTATTTATAGGTTCAAAAATTGATGAGGAGTTACAAAAATAATTTCTAAAAAAAATAGTTTCTTAATATCACCATAAAATAAAAGATAATAAAGTCACCTTAAAAACCAACTATATTTTAGAAGTAAAAAATAAACATCCTCCAAACATTATGTAAATAAAAAATCAAAAAAAAATTCTTCCATAGAAAATAAAAATTTTATTAAAAAATAGAAATTCATAAATTATGAATATAAGACAGAAGAAAAAAATCCCTTAATATTTTTTGAAACATATTTATAAAAAATTGACATCCGTAAAATAAATAACAAATCCTATATTATAAAATGAGTATACAGGTATAAAAACATCATTCTAGAAAAAAATTGTGTTTCCACACATGAATGTAGAGTACATGGTTTGAATTAAAAATGTGGATATTGTGGGGGAATCCATTAGAGGAAATGTGAATTATCCCTTAAAAACAATTTTAGAAACAATGTCTTTATAATGGAAAAATAGTTTTTTAAGCATTATTTCAAAATAATATGAGGTGTAAATTCAATATATCATCAACATAGGTTGGATACTATCAACAATAAAATTTTCTAAACTAAGACATGGGATTAGGACAAAATGAAAGGATTTGATTCACGAAAAACCCCTATAATTTGACAAGAATTTAAATCAAATCCTCATGAAAGAGAGATATTAAAATTGAAATTCAATTTTATAACCACAAAATTTTAATATATTATTTTCTATAAAAAATCAATTTTGTGATAGCCTTTCCCACATGAACATCAAATTTAAACCAAATCATGAGATATTTTAACAAAACATAATATTAACAATAAACTGTAATACATAGCAACTGAGTTAGTGATAATGAATATGAGTTTACTATTTTTTAAATATACATGGGAATAAAATAACAGCTACATTTAAAATGAATAAAATTCATTTAATTTTGATAAAAAAACAAATAAAATCTTCCCACAAAAAATATATATTTTTATAAAATCAAAGTTTTTTTCAAGAAAGTAAGTATATTATGGTTACATAATAAAAAAATATATTTAAAATATTAATAATATATGACCAATAAAATAATTTAAATTATATAGATTAATAATGAATAATATATGGCATTTAAAAAACATTTTTTCAATATGAACTATTTTCCACTATATTTTTGGATTTTATTAAAATATTGAATTTTCAAATTTTATAATATTTTTTTAAAATGAAAACAATTATTGTATTTAGAATAATAATATAATCTTAAGATTAATTTAGGATATCGCTTTGAAAAAAATGTGAATAGTACATAATATTTTTGCTACAAAAAATTATGAATTTAATGAAATTATTTGTATATAAGTATGAATGGGAAATTCTTGAAAACTTTTTATAATATCATTTATTTATTTAATATGTTTATTTAATGTTTAGAAATGTCTTTATTAATTTACAATCCCATATATGTTATTTTATTAAATATGTAATATTTTATAATATATTATATTAATACATTATAAAAGTTTTTTTTATAAATTAATTTTTATCACTTCTATAAATATCATCCAATGAAATATTTTTAAAATTAATAATAATTGCGTTCAAATTATTTATTAAGGACTTCATATTTTTGGTTACCAAAGGATGTTTTATTTTTTGAAACTATTTACCAAGGTAACATCTAAAATGGTAAAAGAAATTATTCAGGGGGAAGGGCAAGAAAAATTAAAAAATAATGTATATAATTTAGTGTATCATGAATGGACGTACCATATCAATTCCAAAATCAGTTTATTCTAATTTTTTTTGACATGACATTTTTAACATGTGCTCTATTTATATTAAGATGAAATATGAACATTAATTCCACTCTCACAACTTATAAAGGGGGACTCTCACCACCCATTTATGGAACTCATAAAAATTAAATTTTACCTTAAAACCCTATCATTTTTATTCCAAAATAAAACAATTTTACATTATTCATCTTATGGCCATGATTTATTAGAATATCTGATCCATTTCCAAGTTATCATCTAAAGAAATCCCAATGTCCTCAACTAGAGTAATCAATTTTACATAACTTATTTCATTAGTAGTCTTCGATTCCAGTTATAATTTTTAAATACCTATATAATTAAATACAAATATGATATATAATGATATTTAATAATCTATTATAATAAAAATAATCATCATGTCACTTTTTAGTAAAAAAATTAATTCATGAATCAAGAATTGTGTGGTCTACCACCTCCATGATGAAATTTGCTTCATTTACCTTCACTATCTCACAAGGATTTTCTATATAGGTAATTTAATAAATTACTATGATATTTATATCATTATTATTTTCCTGAATTATTAATCAATATTAATCCTTTTTCAAATTCTTTGAATACTAAATCGTCATCTTTGCATATATATAGACCATCACCACGATGGATTGATTTATTTTTGTTTTTATTTTTCTTCCCTACCCTAAATGGATTGTCATGATTATGGGATTAAAGGATAAATATTTGTTTTATATGATTAATGTTTACTTTTATAAAACATTATAACATATTAATGGTATGGTTGGTAAATAGTTACCCATTATTCATTCATTTAAAATGAGTGAACTAAAATTCAAATAATCCCTTATTTATATGTATGGGGTGTATATAAATTATATTACATTTATGATTATTTATATTATTATATATGAAACTAACAAAAATTTAATAATATAACTATTATAATGTTATTGTGGAATTATAATTAAACCATCTCTTAATAATCCCTTAATCATAGAAGGACCATGTTTGGGTTAGTTTAATCAATTGCGTGAAAAATAATATTTATATATTTCATTGATGAATTTGAGAAATTTTTACAATTATAATATGAAATAAATATACCAAAAAATTATAGTTTTTATTCTGGATATTTTATATTGACATTTAATTCAAATATTATGTACACACCCTCAGGTTTGAAAGAATCAGTGAACCACGATAGTTATTGATTTCATCCTCATGGATAAATATTAGAACAGTCGTGTAAGGATTATGGATCATCTTTAATAATTATAAGACATCCATATCAATAATATTAATGACTGATTAATGATTAAAATTTGTTGAAAAAGTAATAAGCTCAATGTTCCATTAAAACTAGTAAAAACAATAAAACCTAAAAAATGATGATGCGGAAAACATGGAAAATTCATATAGATAATGAATATTTATGATAAACATGAAAAAAATGGAAAATGTTTGGGTTTTAAAATAATTTATTGAGATAGATATTTTTATATATAGGATTTTAATTTATGTAAATGGAAGTATTGAACTATAGGTAGTGTTTTAAATATCAAATTCTTCTCATTGAGACATGGATTGTTTATAAAACTAATTTAATTTACATGGTTTATATACTACCTATTTGAGATATTATATCATGAATTATTTTTTAATCATTAAATTATATATTATATTTGAATTCCACAATTTCAATTTGTTTTAATTTTAAATCTTATAACGTCTTAAGTGTTTTCTAGGTCTCAATTTTATTTATTTGAGACCTAATACATTTTTATACACCATGTTTCCTCTATATGATATATTTACATAACATGTATATATTTTAATAATACATTGTTATTTATTGAGATTTACTAGGAAATTAATTTCCCCTTCTTAATGTGGATATTGATTCAGTTTTTTCCCATTACGTAAAGATTTTTAATAACTAAAAATTCATTAAATGAGTTATGGCTATTCTCTGGGAATTTTATTTATTAAAAATTAATGAATTTTGATATATGATGTGGAATTCTCGCACTATTTTATAATTATATATATTTCTACCCTATAATGCCTTTGAAAAAGCTACCACTTATTTGGTTATGTCCTTTTACTTTCTTATAAATTATTTCTCTATATTGGTTGGGATAATGTTATTACAGTGTTCATAAATTCATTTACCCATTAATCTATATAGTGTGAACACCAAAATTTATATAACTCAGATTTGATTTTTTTCACCTAGAAAATATGATATTCTTTTGACATGGGGAATATTTTTGGTGAACCATATATTTTTATTCCAATATGAATGATTTTTGGAATGTTGACCATGTATTGTTTGACAATCCCACTTCCTCCAAATGGTTTATAATCATGTTATCCTTTTTATTGGTATAGGGAAACCAAGTAACATTAAATATGATATTATTACAAAATGTATTACTCTAGGAAATATAACTATTTATTGTTCAGTTGTCCACCTTGTTCCTACAGATGGGTTATAGTCATGTTATCTATTTTATTTAAATTTAGAAAAGTTTGGTGTAATATATGTTTTTATACCATTATATTGTCAAAGTTGGTTATGAATTTTTTATTCATTTTCTCTCATAATGGATGTATTGGACTTCAAAAGTTGTTGGCTGGGGCCCGAAATTTTATATTACCTCAATTTATCGATAAGTATCATGAGAAAAAATGGGTTTTGATATTTATTGAATTCCTTCTCGATTTTGAAAAACGTGTTTTTTAAGTCTTGGTGGCATTTAAATGTTTCTTCATACGGAATTGACAACTAAATTTTGATTACCAACATTATGTATTCCATTAGTATTAGATCAATATTATTTATATCAATGTTATCATTAATTTCCGTAGATGTACCATGATTCCAACTTCATTATTATTTTTGTTTCATGTTGTTTACTTGTTCTTTCCATATTATTTATTCAATGTTTGTTCCATGATTTCATCATTTATATGGTTCCATTAATGTGTGTTTACTATAAACAATTTATTATGTTGAAATTCAAAAGTTTATGATGAAAATTCATACAAATGTCATGTTTATTATGATATAACATGTTGAATAATTTATTGGATATGATGATGACATTCATCGATGAAGTAATTTCTTACAACGGAAAAAAATTCTATTAGTTGAGACTGAAATGGAATTTATTTTTCAATTATGTGTCCGAGTTCCCTAAAGCATTTATCCTTAATGTATACTTAATATGTAAGAGTATTAATAATCATTAGTTTGTAACTCTTGATGGTTATATATAGTATTTTATATTTGGTATTAAACAATTGATATACCTTATGAGTTTACAGAACTCGATCTGAGAGTACAGGACTGGGGTGTCCCAATTGATATTACAAGATATTTTTAGAAAAAATTGGATATTAGAGTTTTTTATAATAATTTATGTTTTTATCTATTGGAGTTCAAAATATATTAAAACTTATAGAAAATACATGGGGATAAGTACATTATTTAATATTAAGGTAATAGTGATAATTTTACTTAAGGATAATGATAAGAGGACTTTATTGATAATCTTAGGGATATTTCTATGTATATGATGAAATATTAATGTTCATGTAATGTAATGTATAAATGGTATTCCAAGATAATACATCCCTTTTTGGATACTACATGTTTATTCCGGCATACATATAGATGTACCTAGGGGTTATAACATTGAAAATGAGTGATTGGGTATTTACATGATCGTCACCTTGTGTAAGACAATGATTCATAACTTCACACCTACTATAACACTCCATGGGGACACTATTTGGTTAATTATATTCACTTTTTGAAACATTATGAAGTATTTAATATTTGTGTTTACTAATTATTTGGAGATCCTAAGATGAAAATAACAATGAATAACTAGTAATTGAACAGTGAGTGTCAAAGGGTGATACAAAAGGATTATATGTTTAAGAAAATGTTGTCATAAGAAAAGACATATTTTGGTTGAGGTTAAATAATTATATATTGGATATTGTTTGAGAAATCATGGTTTTAGTATTTCATTTAATCATAATCATGAAGATGAATATGAGAGTTGAATTTATCTTCAAAAAACGATGTTTAATTAATTAATATGGGAGCATAATAAAATGCTTGAGAATTGCAGTGTTTAATTATTATGATTGAAAATATATGTTTTCTAATCTTATGAATGTTAATGTTGATAATATCTTAATAATGTTTTTTTTGATTTTCATTAGTGAGTGAAATTTTTTGATGATATTCTTATATATTTTAAAAGTGTTGGGGATTATGCGAGACATCTATGGATTTTTCATAATTATTATATCTTTAAAAGTTATCATACATATATAAAAGAGTGTTAATAACAATGAATAAGGTAACGACCCAAAATAATTTATTTCTTTTATTTATGGGTCCCTTTCCTCGTAATAAATTTTTATTATGTTTTACAATAGAATCACATCAAATTACTTCGGACAAAAATTTTAGTTTTTAAAAATGATATAATTATTATAAAAAATTAAGGAATATGGAATTATTATTATTTTAATTAAATAGTATGATTAAAACAACCCATTTTAAATGTGAATGATAAAATAATTTTACTTCTTTCTATCAGAAATTTCACTACGCAATTTCACTATTAATTTTATATCCACTCTTATTTTTAATAACAATGGATTTATATTTTTAAAAGATAATCTTCTCATACTTATAGAATTTTTATGGTTAAATAAACATTATTTTTGAATTAAAAATTTCAAAATTAATCTTTGTTAAATTTTTAGTAGTTTTTTAAGAAGTTTCATTTTTTAGATAAATAGATTCTTTATAAATAATATTGGATGAATAGTTTTTTCATGATGAATAGTTTTTATGAATAATGTTTTTTATGAATAGTAATAATAATATTTTATTATTAAATTACTCTTTCTATGAAATGATGTTTGAAAATTAGACATACATGGTTGTAATTAGGGAGAAAAAAGTGGTTCAATAAGATCAAAATAATTTTATTGGAAATTTAATGTTACCCTTATGAATAGTAATGAAAAGTAATAATTTGTAAATCATCCAAAAAATAAAAAATTTACCCATTAATATTTAAATACAATTTAAACATATTATATGTGAAAAATGATAACACTATAAGTATTAATATTTTTGTATTTAATAAATATTTAATTACAATTTAATGATTAATTTAATTTTTTTAAATTGAAATGTATTTTAATAAAATTTGATCATAAATTTTTACTTTATTGTCTTATTGTTATAAGATAATTTAATGGGACCTTGATTAATTTCTCAACTTGTTATAAAACAAGTTAGAGTTTTAAAGTTTTTTTGAGAATAAATTATGATTTTATTTAAAAATTAAATTACAAATAATTTAAAAAAATATTTTTAAAAAATTTAATTTATTTTAGAATTCAATATGCTGAAAAATGGTTAGGGTGAATTTTAGGGGTATTTCAGAAATGGTAGATGTTTCATTGAATTATAAAAATACAGTTTTGAGTTTTTGGAATGTTTAATGATATCATTGGTACGTAATAATTATGTAATCATGATGTAATAATTCTGGTAGACTCCTAATGATTATAATATTATATGATTTTTCCCATGGGGTCAATACCATGGCCAAACACATGTTTTTGCAAATACCACTAATTAGGTGTCCCTTTAAATTAATATAATATTCCCTCACTTTTGTTATAAATACTCACTCATTCCATAGATTCCATTAATTACAAATTCACCCTCCAAGATTTTATTCTATTTCTTCCTCCCACAATGTTCTTCTATGGTTTCATCAATCCCCCAATGTCCTGATTGTATATTTTTACAAGTTACTTTACAAGGGAATGGAACCTTTCCCCATCCTCCTTTAATAATACACATCTTTTATGTTATGTCATTTGATTTCGATTTTAAATTTTTTGGGGTATTCTATTATATATCCTTATGGCTTTAAATTTTATTTCCAAATTATGAGAGTCCCTTTTTCTCTCATCAACTCATTTAATGAATTTTTATGCATTGTCGTTAGGCTGCCAAATTTTCGTAAGGGAATTATCCACTTCTAATTTCCTTTCAAGTTCTATTTTATGTGGTATGTTTTTCATGTTTTTATACAATGTTTTTATTTCTAATTTATTATGTATTTATATTTTATTATTAGTCTTTTATGAATGGGTGATCTCTACCCCATCTACATTTAATGTTTTCTAAAATCATGTTGTCTATGTAACACCCCGACCCTAGATTCCCAGAGTTGGTGCATTATTTTAATACATTGACATGATTACAATGAATCAAGTCCTGAATTACCAATTATTTTAGTATTATTAGAAAATATATTACATACATGAACATTAAATTACACTTTCCAACATACAACACACAAAAAAAAACCCTTTGAGAATTCCATTGTTCCCTTATCTTAACACTGAATCATAAACATAAAACACTTATTGGGATCCTGGGAAAATAAAAAATAAGAAAGGGGTGAGCTCAGATGCTCAGTAAGGGTAAATAATTTAGGTGAAGCTATAAACATTTAAGTCAAGATGTGTAATAAAAACAATAACATTTTAAACATAAACTTGAACATAATATAGCAAAAATAAATAAAAAATTACCATATTAACATGAAATTGTATATTCTACTAGTCAAATAATCTCATGTAATAACTAATTTCATAATTTTGGAATGTATATTAATGGAAATTAATTTATATGTCAAGGACTCGTGCCAGGACCTAGGGACTAACTATAACCGGACCCCAACCAGGAGAGCCTTTGTAACCGGACTCCAACCCGGAGAGCCTCTGTAGCCCGACTCCAACCCGGAGAGCCTTTGTAACCAGACTCCAACCCAGAGGGTCTACTATAACTGGACCCCAACCTAGCAGTCATAATTTTATAGGTCCCCAACCCAGAACATACTAGTCCAACACATTCATCTTAAGAAGAGGTTGAAATATAACATAAGAATTCGTGTTAAAAATAACATACAAAATTTCAATATTTTAACCATAAACCATGAATGGAATAAAAATAAATCATCCATAGTCAAACATATCACAAAAACCTAAATAAAATATGGAATATTTGTATCATAATAAATCAACTTCAAACAAGTGTAAAATTTATCAAAGGATGTTGACATAGATGAAATACAAACTAGTTAAGAGAAATATTTCTTTCTATTTTGAAGTCATTTAAGAGAAATATTATTATAAAGAAAACATTTAATTTGAAAATCTTTTTATAAGCTTGTAAGGGATGCATCAACGATGTTATAATGGCAGAAAATAGTTTCACCTTCCGTATAAGTTAAAAAAGAAATTCATACCTTAATTTTTTTCGAAAAGGTTACAAAGTACCTTGTTTAGAAACGATGGAAAGATTCCTTTAAAAACATATAAAGTAAAATAAGGTTATAAATGACTTTAAACCATTGTATATTAAATAGTAAAAATGTTTTGAAATGCATTTTAAGAAACATGGATGTGGATGATAAAGAGGTCCCAGTAGATAATTACATATAAACAAACTCGGATAATGAAGAGATTGTTGAATTAACCCTTTCTGTGTAATTTTCCTTGGTTTAGGGTATGTTAACCTCTTGTATAATAGTTAAATAATTTATATTTAATTATAAAAGAACCATATAAAAAATTATGATATCATATATGATCTTCTAATAATTCTTTATTAATGATATTTTAGTATTATCATTGTTTTGGGTGTAAACTAATTCATTTTACTTTATATTCTTTGTTACGTGAGTCATGTTTGTTATGGATGGGATGGTTAATATTCATATCTATAATGATATCAAGTCTTTAAACATTATTTTTAATCATAAAATGAATATTAGTCTTGAATGGTTGTGATGGGGAATGAATCTCATCGCGTTCGTGGAGACATTAATCCATACGTACGCACGAGCAACAATATCATTATTTTGATATTAAAATATTTTATAATTGGATTTTATATGATATATAAAAAATCATTATCATGTTATATTTATTATTTACATCAATTATACATCATTATTATACCCATCCAATTAATAATATATTGAATAACTACTACACCACGACGTGGAGACGGTAAGCCTTACGTACACACGTATGGTGACATGCCATTCAAAGGATGGATATAATAATGAATATTGTTGTAAAATAATTGTAATAAATTCATAGTATATATAATATACTGGGGTTATTATTTTATAATTGAAAAAACAAGGAAATAAGACGTGGAAGAAGAAAAGAACATGAAAGTGGTGATGAAATATTTGACTCTTCTCCAGGTTCTTCTTTTTGATTTTATTAAAAGGGATCCTTTGGTTTCTTTCTGACTAAAGGATGGCCATTAAATTGAATGGAGGACAGTTTAGAGTATATTTGGTTAGGTTTTGGCTGATCCAAATGGCTTTGAAGGTGTGAATTTGAAAGAAGGAGGGGTGCCCTTTTATAAGAGGGGTGAGGGGCACCTTAGGAAAAGATTGAAATTTTATTTTATAAAAAAATCATTTTCGGTTTCTAGTGGCTCAAAAAAAATTATTTTGAGGATAATATGGGGATGGTTCTAAAAACACCTAAACCAATATGTTTTAGATAGTTTTGGTTCTTTATATTAACATCATCTTTTAGATTAGACTCTTAGTTAATTAGTTTGACATTTACCATGTCTCATTGTATTTTTATATTATATGGTTAATAAAATTACTATAAACATTAAAGATAACCTCAAGTGGTTCATTAATGACATATATAATATTATTTATGTCCTTTGGATAAACCTTATATTTTTAGGAATGAATATCAATAAATAATATAATATTTGTTTTAAAAACTCTTTTATGTCAATTTTGACACTATTTGCTATTTTGTTTTTGTTAAATTCATAACTTCATTATTACATTAAAAAAATTCATTTAATAAACGTTACCATGTCATATTAACCAATAAAATTAGTGTAATCCATAAAAAATCTCAAATTACATTTATTTGGATATTCATAATATCAATTATTTTAATATTTCATTAATAAGGGAATTATTGCATCATCATTGTGTCATAAATAAATTAAATTATTAAATGTCTAAAAAATATAAATAAAATTCCATTATGTATTATATATTTTTAGATTTAAAATGAATATTAATTGTTGAATATATGACTTATATTACCCCATGTAAATAGAGATATACTAAAAGATATTGGTTTTTTGTCAATTTTGCATTTACATTAAGTTAATTAAAATAAAGTGTCATTTTCATTCATAAGTGGATCTATGATGTCCCAAAATCATCCCAATGATTCCCATGGTTGGCCATGACTATTCCAATAAGGATAGATTATGTGTTAAAGTAATTATGTATAATTATAATATTCTTTTTACCTTGAATTGGCTTATTTACTTTTAATCGTGATAAATAAAAGTCAACAGTTACTATTCACAAAAAAAAAATTCATCTTATTAAACCACATTTTACTTACTGAGGTTAACTGTGTCACTCAGATTTTGGAAATTCAAATCATAGAAATTGTAAGATTACGTTTTATTCAAATTTGAAAATTATCCTATGAGGTGGATAAATGACGGTAAAAAGTTTAATAAAATTTTTATATATCTAAACTTATTATAAAATGAATCTAATTAATTATATTTAACTTATATCTGTATTATTTATGTATTTTCACCTAAAATAAATTTAAATAAAAAGTCTGTTTTAACTAATAACTTAGTGTTTTCACTATTCGTCAAAATTTGAATGTTTTCAGAAAAATACCAAAATATAACCCTAAGATATTTTTTATATTATGAATTAAAAAATAAAGTCTATCTTAACAAAATTAAAAACATATATGTTGAATTTATTAATTTAAAATTAATTCCCAATGTCAAATCCAAAAAACATGTTTTTAAGAAATAATAACTAACAAAAGATTGATAATTGTTTATGTTCAATTTCAAAGTATAATTATTTCAAACGAATAACATTGGATCAAATGCTAAAAATATAATCTATTTATACTTCTAAACCATTAAAATGTATAATTTTACAATAAAAATTTTTTTAATTAAAAAAAGTTGTTTTCAGATAAAATATATTATTTTTCACTATTCACCCAATTATGAATGTTATTCGAAAAACACCGAAAAGGTATTGAAACTAAATTCTAATGTCTTGATTCTATAGAAGAATTTTATTTTTTAAAATTGAATATATAAAAGCTTCAAGTATTGGACTTAAAAAGTGATCTCCATTAATAGGCGGTAATTTATTTTTATGAATACTTCTTTTATCTGAAAAAATGAATTTGTTTTTTCATTATGTATAAGAAACACATAATATGGATTCTAAAATTATAAGGATTATATAAAGTTCAAAATTTATTTAATATTATTCATAACCTCTTTTGAACAGATTGTTTGGTATGTCATGGTGTGGATGAACTCAATGTTGCGTCTAGTGCAGGTTGTTGAATTACTTTAAGGAAATAACGTACTATGAAATCTTGGGGTGTTACAGTGTAGCTATTATGTGAAAGAAATTTCGACCCAAAATATCTCTCTTTTTCTAAATAAAATAACTTATTTTATTTATGTGAATACCCAATCCTATTTCATTTCAATGGGTATTCATAAGGATATAAAAATTTTATATTTTATTCTTTAACTAACATACATAAAATAATCATTCCCTTTCCATGGGTTATAAATGACATAATGATCATGTTTTTAAGGAAATTTTAAAACATCATGATTTTGATATGAAACCCATTTATATTATTATATTTTGGTTATTTATTAAATGATTGGTTATGATCTTTTTGTATCACATGAAAATGAAGATATATTATGGGTTCACCTTGATAGAACTCATATTCATTAGGTAATGAATTTAATATCTATATATGACACGTTTTATGATACCTTCGTGAATATCCTTAGTAATTTTTATGACACCTTGGTGATGGAGCATGGTGATATGCTTATGAATATATAAATTAAATGTTTTAGCCACAATATCATGTTATGTTACAATTTAATATTATTATTATATGACTCTTTATCATTCCTGTTTTATATTCCCTATTATCTTATTGATATCACTCATGTTCACATGTAAACTTTTTTCACTCGTTTTCCCTTATTGGGCCTTTTTATCACCCTTTCCATTGATAAATTTCCCCCGGATATGAGATGCAGAACCTAAATGTAGGATGAACCTGTGATGATTCCTTACAAGTGGATTAGAAGATTGTTTTATATTTTCATTTATTATGTTCTTGATTTCCAAGAAACAAAACTTTAATGATCCACTTTTTTAAAATGTAATGAAATGTTATGTAATAAAAAGGCTGATGTCATAGTTTGTATCATAGGAATGTTTATTTATTTTTGGAAATTAGGATTTGAAAACATTAGTAATAACCCAATAAAAATGTTTAAATATAGGAGTACAACATCATAACTGGGTGAAATATTAAGTAATTGGTTTTTCAACAAAGAAATCCTTATCTGGATATGAACAAGTGGATGTGGCTCTAGCACATATGTTTGTAGGGGAAAATCATGAAAACACCACCTTGAGCTTGACCTGAACGAGAACTTAGATGTAATTAATTGTTGTTAAGGAATAATTTTTTCTTAATACATGAAATTACTTTATAAGTATAAGTCTTCTAATAGTAATAAATTTATAATAAGATAAAATTGTGATGACACAATTTTTATAAGGGTGGGGGGGAATGTAAATAACTAGAAAATTTATATCTATTATTTATGGATCCCTTTCCTCTTAACAACAATTTATTTTATTTTAAAATAGAAACGCATCGAATTACATCAGTCCAAAATGTAGTTTTTAAGAATGATATAATTATAATAACAAATTAAGGCATATAAAAAACGATTACATTATTTAAATAGTATGATTAATATAACCCTTTTATGAATTTAAATGATAAAATAATTATACTTATTTTGTGTAAAAAATATCACTATGCAATTTCATTATTCGTTTTCTATTTTCTATTATTTTTAATAACTAAGGATTTTTATATTTAAAATTTACATTTGTCATATATAGAGAATTTTTACGGTTAAATAGACATCATTTTTGAATTCAAAATATCAAAATTAATCTTTCGTTAAATTCTAGTTTTTTCTAAGAAGTTTCATTTTTCAATATATATTATTTTTTTGATGATTAGTATTGGATAAATAGTGTTTTCCATGATGAATAGTTTTCTTGATGAATTGTAAAAACATTTTATTCTTAAATAACTTTTTCTGTGAAATGATTTTGGAAAATCAGACATATATGGTTGTAATAAGGGTGAAAAAATGTAGTTCATTAATATCAAAATATTTTCTTAATTGTAATTTTACCCTTATGAAGAGAAATTAGATGTAATTAATAGTAAAATAGCCAAAAAAATATAAAATTCATCCATGTATGTATAAATACAATTCATCCATCTTATAATTTAGAAAATGATAGTAGTATAAGTATTGGTATTTTTGTAAGTCATAAATATTTTAATTATAATTATGTGACTAATTTATTTATCTAAAATTGAAAATTATTATACGAAAATTTGATCATAAATTATTACATTATTTTCTTATGGTTATAGGATAATTTTATGGGACCCTGATTAATTTCTCAAGGTGTTACAAAATGAGTTACAGTTTAAAAGTTGCTTTTTTGGAATAAATTATGATTTTATTTATAATTTAAATTAAAAATATTTATAAAATTATTTTTGAAAAATGGATTTTATTTTTTAAATCATAATTTAAAAATTTGGTTAGGGTGAATTTTTTGGATTTTTTTGAAATGGTTGATTTTTCAGTGAATAGTAAAAATACAGTTCTGAGTTTTTAGTAAGTTTAACGACATCATAGCTCTATAATAATAATGTAATAATGATGTAATAATTCTGTTAGACTCTTAATGATTAAAATATGACTTTTTGTGTCCATTTTTGCCAATATCATGGTCAAATACCATAATCAAGCCCGTAGTTTTTCAAATACCACTAATGAGGTGTCCTTTAAATTAATAAAATATGCCCTAACATCTGCTATTAATAACCACCCAATACTTTGATTCCTTTCATTATGAATTCATCATCCATAATTTTCATCTATTTATAGAGACAAATGAGTTCTCCCAAGTATTCCTCAGTCCCTAATGCCCATGATCATAGAGTTTTAGAAGTTACTCTATATGGTAAGGGAACCCATCACCCACCTCTTATAGTCAATGATTTATTTTAATGTTATGTAATTTAATATCCATTTTCATATGTTGGGTTATGTTATTATATATCCTGATTGTTTTCCACTTTATTTAAAAATTATTTTATATTATTTTATCTCTCGGCCACTCATTTTCAGAATTTTTATGCGACATCACTAGATAGTCGAATTTCTTAAGGGAATTCTCTACTTCTCTTTTCCTTTAATGTTCTCTTTTATGTGGTATGTCACTCGATTTTCCATATCATGATCTTGTCTGCATTTTATTCTATAATTATATTATATTATGACACTTTTATTAATGTGTGACCTCTTCTCCCTCTCTTTTTAATGTTTTCTAAAAACATGATGCATAGTCATTATGCTGTAGAAATTTCATCTCAAAATCATTCCTTTTTTCTAAAGAAATTATTGTTTTTATTTATGTGAATACCCAAACCTATTTAATTTACAGTGGTATTCATTAATACATAAAAATGATATATTTTATTATATAATTCAAAAACATAAAATTCTCATTCCCTTTCCGTGGGTTATAAATGACAAAATGATCATGTTTTTATGAACTTTTTTAATCATCTTGATTTTGTTATGAAATGAATTTATTTTTTTATCATTGGGTTATTTATTAAATTTTTTATTATGATATATGTATCTCACTTTAAAATAAATTCATATTAACGATGTGCCCTAATATCCCTCTAATTCAATGGGTAAAGAAATTAATCTCAAGAGATGACATGTTTAATGATTCCTTGGTGAATAAACATAGTAATTTTTATGACACCTTGGGAATAAGTTATTGTGTTATGCTTATGAATGGATAAATTAAATGTTGTAGTAAAATTTTCAAGTTATGTTTAATTTTATTATTATTAGGATCTGCCTCTTTATCATGACTTCATGATATTCTCTATTTTCTAATTGATATCTCTCAACTTTATCTGTAATCTCTTTTCACTTGTTTTCCTTTACACGGTCTTCTTCTCATCCTTTCATTGGATGTATGTCCCGAATATAAGAGATTCAGTAACTGATCATAGTATGAACCTATTATTATTCCTTATAATTAGATTATAATAAATTTTTATGTTTTCATGTATTATGTTCCTGATTTCCAAGACACTATAACTTAAAGATCCTATTTTTTAAATATAAGGAAATGTTATATAATAAAAAGGTAAGACTTCATAAAAATTGATATTTTTATGAGGTTATATATTTTTTGAAACTATTTTAGGGACACATGATTTATTTTAAAATAAAAATTAGGCTTAATAAATGATTTGTGTTGAGGTTATAAAGGGTTGATTAATATTGAAAAAATTGAGTTATATAGTATTAGTGACCTTGAAATTCATAATTTATTCATCTTATATTTATTTTATTTCATTTCATTTTTTGGATTAGGATATAAATTAATTAGAGGGTATATTTGTAAACTGGCGGTTAAAATTTTTCTGGGTTAAGGATGGAATAAATTTTTGTGGAATATATAACTTAGTTATGGTTTATTAACTTGGATTTTCAAATATTATTTGGGAAATATATAAAATTTAGAATACATTATTATGGTATATATATATTATTATATGATTATAAGAATGATTAATATTGTTTTTGGAAATATAATAAACATGTATTTTTTAAGAGAGTGCGGTAGCTATCACATGAAATGTTGAGCCCCAAATGATGATTTTGATAACAATACCATCACCCAAAGTCATCAATAAGTAATAATTAATATTTTTAGAATGACACTTATTTAAGGGAGAATAATATAACACCCAATAATTATATAAATTATTTCTTTAAATTAATTCAATGCGTCAGATATCATTCTCTACCTAAAACACCAATCTTAAAAGAAACCATGATATAGTTTGATAAAAATATTAATATTCAATATGAAATTTAAAACCTATAAATTTAATCAATAGGAGTGAATATGATTAATATCTTTAAGGTATATTTATTGATTGAAATTAATTTCTATAATTAATGTGAGTCAAATTCAATTAGTATAGCTAAAACAACATAGAAAATCAATCTCTTATTAATAATATATTTTATAATGTTTCATTTTAATTTAAATAAAAAAAGAAAAGTATGGTTAGATAATAACAAAAATATATTCATAATATGAATAATATATTATTAATAAATACACTACTAATTGATATGAATTAATATTTTTTAATAAATAACATTTTAAAATTTTATTTTCCAATATGAACAATTGTCCACTATATTTTAGGATTCTATTAAAATTTTTAAATAAAAAAAATTAGAAATAATTTTTAAAAATATGAAAATCATTCTATACTCAATAATTATAATATTAAATTACGATAAAGTTATGATATTTTTCAAAAAAAATTTATTTTTAAGTGAATATAGAAAAAAACACTGTTTTGGAAATAAGAGTAATTCTATGAAATTATTAGTACATAGGTTGGATTTGGAAATTAATAAAACCTTATTATAAGAAACAATATTCAGTTTATATGTTTCTATAATATTTTGAAAAAATTAGTTTTATATTACTGAATTATATTTGATATTTTAGAACATAAGTCTGATTTTCTCAGAAATGGTTTTAGTACATTATAAATAATTACATTAAAAATATTTTTCGTAATTCTTATGAATTAAAACAAATAAAATTAATTTAAAACATAGAATTATTGTTTCTAAATTATCTAATAATTCCCATTTTAGTTTTTTCATAAAGGTAATGTTTCATTAGTAAATACTAGTTACAATGTTAAAAGATTAAATGGTAATAGAAATAATTCAAGGGGTAAGGGATTAAAGCATGATAAAGACATGTGTAGAATTTAATATACACCATTTTTTTCAACAATATATATTACCCAATTAATTATTTCTATATATTTAGGATACCCGACATTTTTAAAATGTTCTCCCATTATATTATGTTGAAATATTTACAAAAATTTCATTCTTTCCCCATTTAAAAGGGGACTCTTACCACCACTTCACAAAAATACACAAAAATTGTGATTCCTTATAAAAAAGTTTCATTTTTATATTCCATGAAATAATAATCTACCCCATTCATCTTCTGGTAACACTAAATTATAGTAATATATCCTTTCTTAATGGACTTTCCAAGGAAATTCCAATGTGGTCAACATGACTAATCAATTTTTGATAACTTAATTATTTTATTTATTTATTTTTAAATTATAATTTTCAGTTAACAATGTGATAAATGTGGTATATTTTTTCTAATTAATGTTATTATTATATAGTAATAAAAATTATTCTCCTTTTCTATTTTATTTTTAGAAAAATTAATATGTGAATCATGTGTTGCGAGGACTATTGTCTCCATGGCTCGACATGTCTCATTTTCCATCACCACCTTAAAAGGCGAGTGTAAAAGAGAAATATAGAAAATAACAATGTTATCTATATAATTTTTATTATTTTAAATCAATAAATAATGTTATCCATTCCCTATAATATTTGAATATTAAATAATTAGCTACGCATATGCGTATACTATATCCTCATTGGAATGATAATTTTTTTTTACTTTCATCACCGCACGACATGAGTGGTCATGAGTATGTTATTAAAGGAAAAATATGATGTTTAATATATCATTAAATTTTTGATATTGCATATTTAATAACCTATTAATTATATGATTTATAAAACGTTTGTTCTAATTATATCATTTAAAATGATCAAACTAATATGGAAAAAAAATGTTCTATATACGTAATGACTCAATAAATTATTTATTATTATAAAGCCATTAAAATATCAGTATGTCGCACAAATAATCACTATATTATAACATTGTTCTTCTCATTTAATTATTTTACAATTCAACCATTTCATAATAATCCATTAATCATGGTGGGTATATATTAGGGTTGGTTTAACCACTAACATGAACAGTAATATACATTTATGGAATATATGAATAAGATAAAATATTTAATAATTTAATATGATATAAATATATAAATAATGATTAATTTTTTTCTTAATATTCTATATCAAGATTTAAGTAATAAATTAATAAAACACCCTTGGATCCTCAAGACTCACCGACATATGTCTGTTATCGGTTTCATATTCAAAAATAATGAATAAAACACTCTGGAATTGATTTCAGAACATTTTAAATAATTATAAGAAATAAATATAAATAACCCTAATGACCTATTAATGATGAAATGTTTATCAAAAATGATTAAGTTCATGGTTATTTAAAAACTAATATGAATGATCAAAATTATAAACACTAGATGTGAAACATCAGAATAATTCAAGTAGAGAATTAGTAGTTATGATAATTTTTAATAAAATTGGATATATTTATGTTCATAATTATGATATTTTCTTTTTATTTTTTTTGTACTAAATTTTAACGTACATCTGTTGACTGAAAAATAAATTTTATTTGATTTTATAAGAAGCCGCTTTAAGGGAGAGCATTAATCGACAGCATAAAAAATCCAAATCAAAACATGCCCCATTAAAAATTCAAAAAGAAACTGAAGATACAGAGAACCCAATACGATCAGATCATCACAGCAGTCGCCTACTAAGCATGTCGTTGAACATCATCACCATTCTGTCAGTCGAAATCCTATCATCTACAACTAACATAATCACTAACACCTTCGCCGTCACCATCCGATCACCACCGTTGATGTCGACAACCAGCACTAGAGCCCATCAAGAACCATTGAACCGCTAAAAAGCCAACATTGCTGATGTCGTCACCGACCAAACAACACCATTCACCGAAGACCAACAGAGTCCATCGTAGGCACCGTCAACGCTGTCGAGGGTGGATCAAGCTTCTTGAAACTCTTAAATCCTCTCTAACATCACCTCCCACAACATTTGTGGTAACCATCTCACCAGACCGACCCGAGGAGGAGAGACGGTACACAATGCCAGGGCAGAGTAATAGGGTAAATGAGCCTACAGAGAGTCAATATCAATGCCAAAAACTGTGACCTCACCTTCCTAACTTTACACCAGTCATCGAAGATCATCAGAGACTGATGTAGCGACACATCAGCCCGTGAAATCACTGGCACAACACCATCGTGAACAACACCGAAGGCCGCTGCCATAATCAAGATAGAACTCAACCAAATCAAAAAGATCAAATGAACATTCACCAAGAAATCCTCGAGTAGATCGACCTCTAATGAAGGATTGAAAAACATTCACTGAAAATCAAAACAGACTGTACGAGGAGCACCGTTGTCCGCCAATTCCCACCTCCCAATACCTCTGAGGAACCACAACTTCAGATTCGACTCAGAGAGATGCAGCAGGACTTGAGGTCAGGTCATGGATTTGAGCTCCAAGGGTTCCAAACCGTATCCCCTTGTTCAATATTTTATTAATTCATTAGATTCCATATTATTTATGATTTTTGGTAAATCAGCTTCCATTTATTGAATTATAACTATTCTCTTGAAAATATAAGAATGGTGAACTCTACCATTAGATTTTGTTTTGCGATATTATCTAATTTTTTATATTCATATAAATTACTACTAGATGAAACCTTTTAGAAATATTTATCCCTTCTTGGGTTATATCCTTTTAAGGTCATCCACTATTATTCACCAAAAGGATCGTCTTTATGTTATTCTGGTAGTGAATTAAATATATACCCAATTCTATATATGTGTAAAATCAGAATTTATATATCTCAGATTGGATATTGATAACCTAAAATGTATGATATTAAATTAAATGGGGAAATTTATTGAAATGAAATATATTTTTATTCTAATATTGATTATTAATAGCATGTTGATTGTTTATTGTTTTACCATCCACCTTCTTCCTCCAGATGGTTTATGATCATGGAATTCATTTTTTTATCATGAGGGAAATTTTTTATATTTCAAAATGTTTTTATTTAGTTATGGATTATTATTTTAATTTGGGATATGTATTGTTTATCCATCCATCTTCTCCCTCCCAATGGGTTACAATCCCATTTTCCATTTTATTCAAATGGGGAAATGTATTGGTGTTTTGTATGTTGACATAAAAATATGGATTATTAGTGTAGAAATTTGTTATGAATTGTTTGTTAAAGTTATCACATTATAATTGAATCATTTGATTAAATTTGATGGATGGGGCCTAACATTTTTTAACACCTTGATGCATTGATTTGTCTTATGAGACAAAACAAGGATATATATTTTCGGTATTCCTTTCCATTTAGGGAAGATTTTTTTTATATGATATCCATGATTGGTAAATGTTTCTAAAGATTTATTTTAAAATAGGTTTCTTATTTTTGACATTATACATTCCATTACTATGAGATTAGTATTTTTGATATTAATTTTGTTAGTCGTTGTAATGGATATAAAAGGGTCCCCATTACATATTGATTAGGGATTTTTGTTTTTTACTTATTCCTTCCATAATATTTATGTCATTTATATTCTAGGATTGATTTTTATACGTTTTTCTTATTAATAATTTGATATTACCCCTTTATTATGGTCTCACTTCTTTGGATCTGATGAATATTATTACATATAACATGTTTATAATGGTAGATTGAGTTGAATAATTTATAGAAGATGTTACAGAATTATAATGAATTAAGTAGTTTAATATATATATATATAATTTTTTTTGTGATAAAATACATGGGAATTATTATATAATGATGTTCCCAAATTAAATTAAACTCAATGTCTAGAAATATAATTAATTTAAAATTAATTCAGTAGTTAATATTGATTTTTTTGATGTAGATGGTACTGTCAAGGATTTTGCACTTGGATTCCAAGAAAATGTTAAAACTATGAGTTTATGGATCCAGATCTAGGAGTGTGACTATTTGGAACCATGTTTATTACCATGAATTAAATATATTTCATTATATAATATCTAAAATATGAATTATATAAATCACATAAGTGGAACTGGGTTTATAATAATAAACATTCCTTGAATAGATAAACTTAAGACGTAAAACCTTCCCTTCATTCATATTCATACTGCAGGATCACATAACATCCAGAATAATGAAATTAGGTTTATTATATACCTTCTCAAATACCACATTCTTCTAAATTTTATATAATGAGGACCATTTATTATCATATTATATTATATTTACTATATATATTTCTTACGTTTGCATGAAAATTGAATCGGTGTCGGCATATTCTGGTACGTTTAGTGATAAAAGATATTTTTTTAATAATAAGTTATATAATTAATATAAGTCTTTCAAAACAAAATAATGATAATAATATAATTATAATATAACAATGATGGTATTATTTAGTTGTTTTTATATTATCCAATTATATTTGATGCATTTTCTATAAATAACAAAAATTATGATGAAAAATGGAAAACATTACTTTGTGGAGGTAGATGTCCACACACTGCCTGATCAACATTATATTGATTTTCTATGTGGTTAAAATGAATAAATAATTAATTTCTATTTAATATATTTTCATATAAGTAAACTAATTATATTCTGTTCATTATATTGATATGTTTATTATTTATTTTCAACAAATTATAGTAAAATCAAAATGTAATTTAATGTAATAATCAAAATGAATTATTTAGTTTTACCTTTGAATTCCCCTGTAAAATTTTCCATTAAAAAAATAAAGGTGAAAACAAGATTTTGGATATCAGAGGGGTATTGGAAGATAAATATATTTTTTTCCAATAATAAATTGAATGGAATGGGGGTGGCATGAATGGGTCATATTATAGCCTTCTATATGCAGTGAAAATAGAACTTTATAGATCACCCACTAATTATCAATGATATAATTTCAATACTCATGAGTCAATGAATATAAAAGATATAAAATTAGAGTGTCGTTGATATAGGGTTAAATATTACCTAAAAATGTTTTCCACAAATTTATAAAACATTTTGGAAATAATTTTTTCTATTGGATTTTTTCTTTTACTTTTTTTTAACTACTTTTCACCCTTGTAGTTTAAATTTTATTAAAAATATAAGGAATAACTTTTTAAAAAAATAATTTATTATCAATTTAAACATAATATTAATTCTATATATTTAAATTTCTAATTTAGTGATGATTAACTTTTATGTTAAGTCATTTTACAGATAATGGTTTTTTAGAAAAATATTGTATTACCCATTATGATCCATTAACATTTTATTAGTATAAATTACCAATTGAAATAGTGATAATTTAGTAAAATATATTGTCAAAAAATTTATTAAATTCAATTTTTATATGTAATTAATTTATTTGTTTAGTTAAAAAAATTAAAATAAAGAAAACTATTTGAAAAAATAATAGTTTTTTTATTATCAGGGTTATTAACAATAATATTTGAAATCCTAATATTATTCCCAAAATTAAAATCTGGATTATTATATAATATGTCTATTATTATCTATAATATTGAATCAATTATTATTTATATAATTTCTATTTGTGATTAAAAGGAATTGTTCATATAAGAAATTAAAATGGTTTTTAGAACAAAATATCCCATATGATCCCAAATCGATATTCAATGGATTGATAAATATATATTTGAAATTTAGAAAGATTTATTTTACTTATAAATCATTTTAGTTTATAGAAAATGTTTATTATAAATTAATCCCTATTTTTAATTCTATTTTGTTTCAAAAAGTGGTAATTTTAACAAATTTGGTATAATTTTAACTATTCAACAAGACACTAATTATTTTAGAAATATATCAATAATTCCTCTTAATATACTTCCGTTATTAGAAATCTAAAAATGATGATTATTTTTAGAAATTATTATTACTAAATTCAATTTTATAATAAAATCACAATCTACAATGAACAAACTTTTTTTGTTGTAAATAAAATTTCCAAATATTAACTATGAATAATTTTATTTCAAAACTTTTATTAACATAAATGGTATTAAAAAAATTATTAATATCGAATATAATTTATTATCATTAATTCTACTTATCATGAAATTAAAATTCATATTCCCTAATTTTTTTACAAGAATACTTTTATAAAAAAATAATTTATATTATTAGTCATTTTATGTAAACAAATTTAATTTCATTAAATGTATCTTTTATTTTGTTAACACATATATTTCATCAAGAGTCTTCTCTTATGTATTCTTTTTAACACATTGTCTTGGTTTTAAAATTCATACATAATATTTTTTTATCTAACTATATCACAATTTTATATTAGTTCAGCGTTGTATGGGGAGAAATATATCGAAAAACATTAAATCATTTAAGGGAATACACATATAAAAAAACTTTTTTGTTCAGTTATCCCCCTTTAAATAAATTAATTCTTCATAATCATAATTATCACCAATCAATCGAGAAAACAGTTAAACATGTAATAATGGTTGACATAAATCAGGGATTTATTCCAAAATGTGGTTGTAACGTTAGTATCACAAGTATGTATATGAAAAGTATAATTTATTTCATAATAAAAATATAAAAATATGGGATTTATTCTTAACTATTATATATAAAAATACTTCATGATTAGAAATCATTAATATTTTTTAAATTAGTTTTCCCTGAGAGATAATAGTCGTATTTACATTTCAATAATACAATTATGTTGATATGAAATATTATTTCCTTCTTTTAATAAATTATTATTTTTATCTAAGTTAAGAGAAGAAGTAAATATTAAAAATCACATTATATATTTATATAAGAAGGATAATAATATTTCTATAGGGAAATTTTATATAGTCTTATACTAGGAATTCAATAATGACACCACTATATGATGTATTCAAAATAAAATCAAGATGTTTTAATTTAATGATATATGAAAATTTGTTTTGTATAGTAGGGTTCCTAGAATTAAATTACAACGAGGTATTTATTACCCCTTATGGTACAATGCGTATACATTAAATATTAGCATCTACTTTGAAAGTAGTGCCTTCATAGGTATTCCACTATCCTCTTATTCATAGAGGTTACTGATTATCGTCATCTTTTTTAGACTATGGATTAGGGAATTGACTTAGATAATGAGCATGTTCCCTATACATAAGTCATTGAATTATTAATGTGACTTTAGGATTCACTCTATTTATTTTAATCATGTAAACTAAACTCAAACCATTTCCTCAGAGGTTTGATTCTTTGTGGAACGCTCTAACATAACTAAAGCATCTTTAAATCCCAATAATGAAATAGTGTTAGGGATTTTATCAATATTTTTGACATATAGGAATGCGAAAATTCATTAATAAATAATCCTCATGAATTGATAATTCATTAGACTCAATTTTTATCCTTTTTACTTTTTTACGACTTGGAGTATGTTTATATTGTATACAATATTTTTTGATGCCTAGTTTGAAATAATCACAAGGTTTATCATTCAAACTCTTATTCTAATTGGTTATTTATTGTGGTAATCTATTTACTTTTTCTCACACCAATGGCTCCATATAACTCTATCCATTACTGAAACTAATATCGTTGTAATTACTGATTATACCTTCAAAATTTGGAAGATGTTTCATAATCATAAAATTAATTCACCTTTAAAATATATTTCTCTTTTAGATTATGAAAATAAAATATATTTATTATAGTTCAACCAATATTGATCATTATAAATTGTTACATTAGGATGGTTTATGTTATAATTATCAATCAATTACAACAATTAAACTCAGAAATAAATACTTAATAGATGTTCCTAAAGAGAATGTGATCAACCATTTTATATTCAATGTAGTTTCATGACAAGTGTGTAAGATCCTAATTTTTTTATGACATTAAATTTTGATAAATATTAGTTTGAATAACTAATTTTAACTTTATACAAGTTATTAAATGATTATAGAAGTTTTCTAGAGAATATGATTCTTAGTTAGAGCACTCAGATCTATTTTTAAGAGGAATAGTCAAATGAACACAGTTGGATAATGCTTAGTAGTAACCATGAGGCCCAGTCATCTGTCCATGAATGAGGAGGTGTAAAGAATTAAAAATTGTTTGTAGGAGGTTGTATTCTAGTGTGAGAAATTGTATTCCTATTATTGAGAAAAAAAATAAATTTTATAATATAGATTTCTAACCGTGATCCTTTTATGATAGGGGTGTCTCCCATATATTGTTCTGGTGCCTGAATAGTTAAGGGTTTTCCTAACCACGTGGCCAAACAATACACCCTTAAAATATGGGTGAAATGATATTTTTTCCATACGTATTTAAAAATAATACCCCTCTTAATACATTTTTATTCAAATCATAACATCCCTCTACCATGAGATCTCTTCCTTGTCTTTAAGATTGTATTTGAAGCCTCCTCATCATTCGGACTCTGATGAGACTGTTGTCTATCACATTGGAAGATTATTGGTAAGTGATTGAATCAATCACCCTCATATATCATCATATATTTCAATATTAAATGATATTTCTATTCTATCTAATGATCCATTTTGTCAATGTATTTTTATATACCTCTTATTTCTCACATTATACACTGAATCAAAGTCTAGATATGGATAGGTGTTTATATACCTTTATAGGGTAGGTGGTATATAATGTTTCCCTAAATGTGTCTCTTATTTATAAATGCTTCCCTATAGATGGAAATTAGTATCTACGTTATCATCACTATAATTTTTTAATATGTTATAATATTTATGGTAATAACAACCAAGACCCCCTTGTGACACACATGACCTTGTTGGATATCGGAACCTCACATAGGACAACCACTTTTTGTGTGTCCCTATATAAATGATCCTTTTACACCCATTAAATGTGTTGGATTATATTTTGAAATGGAATTTGATTAATTTATATTAAATTTATAATTTTGATATAATATTGAATTTACCGTTAACTTTTACTCTTATTATTTATGAATAACTTGATTAAATTATGAGAACATAAATATAAACCTTTTTCATTTATAAATGAAAAGGTGATGTTAGAATTAAATTGAAAGGTAATGTGGGTTGTATTTAAAACAAGGAATATATTTATTTTTTGATGGTTCCGATTAATTATTGACCTCATTCATGTTAAAGTTGTTGTAGATTTGATCCAACCTTAGATTCCTAATGGAATTCTTTGAGAACATAGAGGATTCCACCTTGATTTTTTGAGCCAGTTTCCAAGTGATATTCCAACCTTGAAATTATGTATTTTTCTTATTTGTATATGATTACTTCAATGTAGTTGAGATAATCCATTCAATTTATAAAAAAAATATAATTCATTTGACTATCTCAATAGATTTTCCTTAATTTCACTGTAGATGTGATACCTCAGGTCATCACTGGGGTGTCCAGTCATGGATAACCTGAGATTTTCTATAGAAGTACTATAAGGAAATAGATTAAGATATTTAATTTCTGTAATTCCAATGGTTTACCCATCAGATTACACTGACAACCGTTGGATACAGTTCATGATTATTACTAAGATCATTCATATCCTCTATGGTTAAAGATTATTTTATTTCACATTGTGTCCTCTATTGTTAGTATTTTCACATGGAAACTCATATGATTTTCGTTTCCCATGACTTCTTAATGGTTTTCCATTTAGAGACAATAGGATTGGGAAATAGAAATTTTGGTCAGTTGGGATGCCCATGTGGAAATTGAGACCAACTTGTTCATTATATAACTTTCTTATTCTTATATGGACATAATTAATGGTGGACTACTACAATTTACTCACACACTATATGGGATACGAACTGGTGCCTAAATAGACCTCGTGATTGTATTTTGGGATAAGGGAAAGTCCTCGTCTTTGGATAATTAATTCATGATTCAGTATATAGTATGGGAATAGAGGAACAAACATAGTCTTAGAATGAATTTAAGCATTAACATTTTGTAATCATGTGTGTTTTTTATAGTAATACGATGTTTTATTTATTATATATTATGTTGAGTATGATGAAATTGTAATAATTTTTATATTGCATCGATATTGTGGGTACTAATCAGTGAATGTATAAAAATTTAATCTTTGAACTCATTCAGTGATTCCTTCATCACATCATAAAGAAAGAAAATAAAATAATGGTGATCTATGATACTAATTAAGGGTTACATACATCATAATCTATAATTAATTAATTATGAATAATCAATATGGAATGAAAAAAATGTAAATAAAAACCATTAAATTTATAAAAAGTTAAAAAAATCAATCCATGGATAATAGTAATTAAAATATCACATAGATAGTAATAAATATATTATCAATAAAGGAAATTATTAATATTGGACATCATTATCTTAGATATCTTGATATTAATATCATCAACGCCTTTCAAAAGGATTGTTTAATTAATGGGTAGGTACACACTATAAACCTACTTAATGGTAGAATAAAAATTTTACTCCTGACACTATCAATGCATAGTGGGGTAATATAAATCTTATCCACACCCATATATGTATTATAATGCATTTCTCATATATTGAATGATCAATTTAATTCATTTAAATATGTCTCGTCATCCACACTCTATATTAGGAAATAAACATGGATTTATAAATATTTTATTAATCAATAAAATTACTTTTAGTGTAAAAAACAACTTTTAAAAATAATATATTATTTAATAATTAAAAATATTAATGATAAATAATTTGGATATTTAAGGGATATGTAATTTATAAAGATCACAAGAAGGTGAATGATTTAACAGACTTTTAATGATAAAAAAATTAATTAATAAAGTGAATGTAAATACTTTACCGAGTGAAACTAACCTTAAAACTTCCAGAAAAATAATAATAATTGAATCGTTACAATATATCAACACTGGAGTACAATTAAAAAAATGGTTTATCTTCATTTATGAATAGAAATTCAAAAATAAGATCGTTAAAACACACTTGATGAAATTAAAGTTCTCACTTTGAATGTTATTTTTAAAACTAATAATGTTCACAAAAAGTAAGAAATATTTATATTTTAGAAAATAATATCTATCATAAAAATGATGATTCAAAACAATGATTGGTCATTATTTGGGGAAATTTTGTTCCTATCGATTATGATTAAACAAGATTCCTTTTAATTTTTTGTTATAAATTTTAAAAAGTAACTTGATTATAATATTTTTGGAGGAATAATTTTAAAAAATTAATTAAAAATACAATAATGGGTACATTATAAAAAAATCATAGGATAATATTAAAAAAAATTAGAATTAATTTTTAGAAAACATAGATTTGGAAGAAAAATTATTTTCAATAGAAGAGAGTATAAATGTTGTATTATCCGAAAAACATATCCAAATTCATTTTTATGTACCAAAGAGAGTTGAAATTTTATATTGATTTAAAACAATAGGAATAACCACAGTATAATAAAATATATAATTTTGATGACGTAAATTTCAATTATAATTTCCAAAATAGACTTAATCCTAAACCATCTCAAATAAATATGTGATTTAAATATAATCCTTTAGAAAATGGGTAAATTTTTAATATAAAAAATCATGAAATAATAACATAAAATGAAATATTAATTACTTTCAATAATAGTATAATTATGGTATAACATACTAAAGGGTCTGTAGATACACATAAAAAAGGAACATAATACCAAATATGAATCAATTGAGTGGAAATTGTGACGAAATATCATCAATTATCATACTAATGAAGTGAGGATTAATCTATGCATTTATTATGTGTATAATATTTAAATACACACAAATAATGATAAAATAAATATTAAAAATACATTACACATATAATCTTGGAATATCAAAGGCAATAGAGATGTAATATATCCCAATGAAATGAAATTTAGTTACAAAATTAAATACTATATAGTATAATTTATTTCAAAATAAACATTGAAGAAATAATTTAAATTTGGGCTTATAATTAAATTAAATATAAATAAATCAATATATTACATGAAAAAGGGTAGTGTACACACCATATAAAATAGTTATCATTCATAAAATTAATATATTACTCAATGAAGGGAAATTAAGATGAAGTCCCTTGACTCAGGTTTACATTTAGATGAACATTATTTAACCTCTAGTATATTGGATTGAAAAAATTATTTGATATATATATAAGTAATATCCAAATTTATAATATCAGATATTATCATATTATTACATCTTATAACCAATTTTTTTATAATATTTCATTATTAGCAATGCCTTTTGTGTTAACAACTTAGTTTTCTCATGTAACATATAATATATTAATTTTGGTTCTTATGTTTAGGATATAGATACATCATATAAATATTATTTATATTTTTATAAATATCATAATTTTCACTGTGTAAATTTTAAAAACAATTCTTGAGATTTTGACATGGAAAATGAATCACATGTCTTTGTGGAGATTGTAGTTTATACATATGCACGATCGAAGATTCATTCTTTTAATGTGTGAAAGGGTAAGGTTGTGTACGATATATTTATTTTAAAATTTTAATATCTTTTCATATATTAGATACATATTTATTATTATGTCATTATTACTAACCATGCGAGTTATTGTTAGAAAACATATTACATTCATTTTGTGAGGTGGTTGTTTTTTTCAACACACAAGTGATGGATTTTTTTCACATTTGATTAAGAAAAATTTAGAGAAATATTATCACATCAACATAATAACATAACAATATATGGGTGATAATTTTGTTATTATATTTTAAATGTGAATTTATAATTTCTTATCATAAATGATGAAGTAAAAAAGAAAAGTATCTTAGTTATGAAAATTACCTTCTCTTTGAAGAACCTCCTTTGGTTCTCTTATTAAGGACCGTAGGGTTATTATTTTGCGATGACCATAAGTTCAAAAATTCGTATCTTTATTTTGGGGATATATTTTGGTAGGATTTTTTGAGATAAATATATTTACTGGTGTTAATAAGTGATGGTATGAGGTTCCCATTTATAAATCAGGAGGTTTATAATTTGTTTTAAATTCCCAAAACTATCCAATAATGGTAATTCACTCTCACCCAATGTGTCTCCATAATTATTATGTAATGGAGTGTAAAAAATATAAATCCTATAAAAACATACCCAAAAAAACCAAAAATAAATATTTAAAAACATATTCATTATCCTCTATGTTTACTTACTTTTATGATTTAATTTTCACAAAGGTAATTGGTTTTGTATAAAAAAAATTAAATTTTATGACTAATATAAAATGGGCTTTAGTATATAATATTCAATCAGAGTTTCATAATATTAAATTCCATTATCTAATAAAATTTCTATTTTTGTGAGAAAATGCATTTTACAAAAGCTCATGTATAGAAGAGAACCACATTTTAACCTTAACCATGATAAAAAAAATTTATTTTGATTACTAATATAAATGAATAAAAACTAATTCGAACATATAATATAGTACTAATTTTTTCTATTTAAAAATATTTATTCCATTTTAAAAAATTCATTTCACTTAATTGGCAGAATTTAAGTTAAAAATAATCCTACAAATCACATCAAAATATGTTTTTTCTAAAATTACATTTTTCAAGAATATATAAATTTTATATTAACTACATGACTTTTCATTGTAATTATATGGATTAAAATTATTATATTTATTAATTAAATAAATAAATTTAATTTAATTTATTTATTATTAGTTTTTTTAATTAATTAAAATGGAGTAAAATTTTGGTTCCAAAATCAGTTTTCTGAAAAATGAGTTTCTAAGTCTAAAAATAAACTTATACAAAAATCGAGAAAAATGTTAATTCAAATGAAATTAATTAAATTATACAAAACTAAATAATAATTGTGTTATTTTGAAATCATTTTCAATGGATAAAGTGTATTTGAAAATAAATTATTTAATAAAGAGAAATAACAATATTTTTCATTATTCACTAAAAACAATTTTTAGAAAAATCAAAAAAAATCACCCAATGATATTTTTTATATTATTATTTTTAAAATAATATATCTTTTATAAAATTAATTTTCTAAAAGTGGTATAAATTATTTATAATTACCAAACCTAAATTAAAAAATAAAACTTTATTTGATGAAAATGTATTTCAAAGAAAAAAATGACATTACTAAAAATATGTATTATTATATTCAAAGAATTTATAATATATTAATTATTGGTTAGGACCTATATATATTTATATATATCATAAATTGGTTAATCCTATTCATACCTATGAATTCAATGGATATGTTATACCGATCAAATTTAAACAATATATTTCATGGGACGTTTAAGTAAGATGTTGCATGTAGGATATGATATCGAAGAAAATGTAATTAATTTAAAATATCAATATTTTATATTCCCCCAACAATCAATAAATCTCATCCTCCAAATTTTATTTTCCACTAATAAATGATGTGGTTGGTATCTCAAAATTCCTTTGTTCATAACCCATGATATAAAATTGGTTAATAAAATTTCCTTCTAAATTAGGGGATGGGAAATATAAATGTTTCCTAAGAAATCACATGATAAGGATTTGAGGAAGGAGAAAATTGGTCATCTGTTAAAAATCATCAGGGAATTTTTTTTAAATATGTGGGGAGAGCGATAGATATCAACGATCATAAGAAATTGGATGATAATGAGAATGGTAATGACTAAAACCCCATAAATCTATAATGAGTTAAATGACTATTCATTAATTATATATAATATTAATATAAATTTTTTTATCGATATACATTCTTAATTATTATGGATTATTTTAGTATCCTGATATATAATAACATTAAATATACTTACTTGATTTCTTTTTATATTTATTAAAATAAATTCACCCTCCGGTTTTTCATTGATTAGATTCTAATATATTTCTTACTCTATAAAATTAACGTTAGGGGAAATTTTTTAATTTCTAGAGAACTAAAATTAATTTTTAAATGGATCATAGGATCCATAATTGAGTGAATTTTCGTTTACTATAATTATAAAGAATTTAAAAAACCAAATTTGTTAGCACCAGTTATTCAAAATAATAAATTAATATCGGAAACCTGAATAGTAACCCCCAAAATTCAACCTTATTCATTCCATAAGTATATATTTTTCAAATCATTAATGTAAAAAAATTAATATAAACTAGTACATCACATAGGCAAGTGGTAGAAGTTTCACCATTATATCCCTTCAGTTGTGGGTTCATGTCCCATGACCTTAACAAAAATATATTTGTTGTCATCTAATATATGTGTTGTAATTTTTCTAAAACCATATTAACATAAATTCAATTGAATTCCCAAAAATATTATAAATAAAATAATATTGATAATAAAATCAATTTTTAACCACTACTGTTTTCAAAAAAGAATATTTTTCCATAAAACCTAAATAATCTTAATTGTATATTATTAACTCAGTATCAATGATCATAGATACCCTAAAGATAATAAATACCTTTAGAAATATTTCCATAAAATATGAAAGAATTGTTTTTGAAATAAAATTTTCACATATTAAACCCAATTGATTTTAAAAATGAAATTTCACCAAAAATATTTGTAATCATGTTATATTCGCATCAAATAATTCATGAAAAAGAGTATATATTCTTTTTTGAATATGAATGAATTTATAAATATCATCCCATTTGGTTCTTCATAATCACCACATTTTCTATTTTATTAAATTTTAATAAGATTTCTTCATGTAATAGTAACAAACTAAAGCCACAAATCATTGTTTGGGTAATAATAATAATCATATTGGATAACCCTATAATCATTTATTATAGGTATAAATCATGACACATTACTTTAAATATATGAAACATTAGTTTATTACTACCTGGTTTTTTTCATTATCTATTAAAATCTAATTTGATTAATAATATTGAAAATATGATTTTACCAAAAAATATCCCATTGGATAGTCAAACTATGTGCAGAGAAAGGCTTCTTGTCATGCACTAAGTGATGATAAAATATAATAATAATTCACCATTTCCAGGGTATTACCCCATGGTACAAGTGTTCCAAGGCCACATACACATTTTGTACCAATAGATGGATTTTTTAGGGAAAAAGCATTATAATTATATTACAAATACATTAGGATTTTATCATATATTTTTATTTATCCTAAATTTTTGTCATAATGTTATGATATATAATGAATGTTTTCCTAAGTCTACATCCCAATGTTTTCAATAAAAATCATTTAATTACAATCATAAAACCCTGAACCCAATATCCTAGAGTTGGTTGTTTCTTTGTTACATTAGATCTATATATTAGAGTTCAAATCATGAAGGACTAATGATTTTAATAGTCTTGGTATTGTATAAACATACTTCCATTAGAAATTAAATTCCAAAAAATAAATTAAAATAGAGTCGAAGTAAATATTCAGGGTCCATGAACTCATTCTAGGATTAAATCTTCATATCCCAAGGAAATAGAGATAAATGTTGTTGGTCTCAGATACTCTATAAATATTATGTACTTTGAAAGATACAATTAATAAATATGGAAGAACATATATGGAAAGGTAAATAAAAGAAAAATGAAATTTAATAAATAACATGAGAAACCAAATGCATTAGATGATAATATAAATTTAATAATGTCATGGATAATTATAACTTAATTCATATTGAAAGAAATGATTAATATTGTATTTCATTATCTTATCCATCATGATACAAATATATTCATGAATGTTCACTAAGATTGTTTTATTAAATTGAATGTATACACTATAATCCTATATAATTATAGCTTATTGATTTGCCTCATGAGATTATCGATTCATTGAGGTGCTATATAATTCTAGACTATACCCTTCACATCACTTCACTGTAGTCCATATATATCTAATGATAAATTTAAATCATGAATAATAATCTTTATTAATAAAAATTTTATTGATTAAAAAATGTTGATTTATCAATATTACCCTGTTCAATCCAATAACATTCAATCTCTCATGAGCATGATCAATTTCGAAAAAACCACCCCATCTCAGACTATGGAGTCTAGTTGTAAAAGAAAAAAATTATTATTTGTGTAATACTGAAAATAAATATGAAAAAATCCACTACTTTTATGGAAGACACATCTTCATGCTATTTGTGTGCATTCTTCCATTAGGTATGTCTCCTATTCATTTATTAGAACATCTATATAATCTTGTAAATATGATTCTTTTCATAAGTCATAGTATTAATGGATAAATATAAAAAAAGGATTAATAAATGTTTTAAATGAAATAGTAATTATCTTTGAAAATATGTCTTCATGGATTATAGTTTTTTCATGGAGTATGATCTCTCTCATGAATTTACCAACATAAAATCTTATTTTTTTCCATAATTTGTTTTTAGACACTACATTAAAATTGATTTGAATAAGTAATTTTATTTGATAGGTGTTTAGATAGTGAAATATTATTATATATTCGATGATTCTTTTCATATCATTGAACTTGTCTTCTTCCTTGTGCTTATCGTTTGGCCTCATTGCATGTTTTTTACAATAATCTTGCACCACCATATCTTAATATAATCCTCATTAAAATATAATATAAATTATATAACATGTTGTTCAGTTCTAAATTGCTAGATGTTGTTTATTAAATATTCATAAATTCTATTATGTGTGGAATGTTTTTTAGATAATCATGCATCACAACCAAGAAATAAATCTTTAGAGTATCCAAATGTACTGTAATGAGCATCCAATACTACCTAAAAAACAGAAAATAATAAGTAATGAAAAAATGAAAATATATTTTATATGATTAAATTTTAAGGTTTTAACTCTGCAACATTGTTATTAAAAAGAGACTGTCATCAGAATTTTTTCATTCAAACAATTTGACCACACCAGCCACTATTTCATTCTTTTTTGGCTTCTGCATTCATTTTTTCTATAGAGGTGATGTGATGACCAATGAATCCAAATTTTTTTTCATGGGATAATCCCTTCAAATGTTTTTCATATATACGATGTTGGTCAAAATTCCCTCAAGGAATCATTTAAGAATTTTGGAGGTGATTATGTATGTTGAAAAAGTGGACAACTGTGTTGTGATTACTAACAAAGCAAAATAGTGAAATACAAATTTGTTGACAAAGGGATTTCTAGGTGGAATGTCAATATCAAGAGTTTTGGTCAATGATCCATGTTTGATTCATGATCATCGACAATTGAATGGATGATCTAGAGGCGGTATAAAAAGAACAGATACAAGGTGGCATCGTTTTCCAGTGTTTGCCAAATTTTTGGGCCTGGAAATTGAAAAAAGCAGAAAAGTGGTTTTGGAAAATAGAATTGCATGCCCTATACTTAAAGGAGAAAGAACGTGTGCACCTACTGTTTTTCAGGATCAGAAGGTCAACATATGGTAATGGAAAGAGGGTTGCAAAGGTATTGTTGTGGTCATGCAGATGACTTGCGCGCCGTGAAGATATTTTTGCGCCGATGCCTAAAAGTCTTGGGAACCGGAGCAAAAGTTGTTTTTCACGATCATAAGATCAGTATATGGCATAGGAAAGAGGGTTTAACAAGTATTTGGTTGGTCGCGCAGGTGACTTGCAAGGGCAGAAGACTTGCGTGCCGAAACTTGCACGCTGAGGGAAGATTTGTGCACCATCGCGTAGGGTGAACAAATGCTAATAAATACAGGACCACCCCTCCACATTTGAAGAAACAATTTAAACACTTTGAAATATCCGAGATCTCATCACACAGGTGTGGTGGTCGCACAGGTGGTGAGTGAGTCGCGCAGGTGGAGCTTTGCGCCAGTGTTTGAAGTTGTGCGATGGCTGGTGGTTGCACACCAATATTGGTTTGAGCGTAAAAGGAAGTGAGTCGCATAGGTTTGGAGTTGAATAAGGTTTTGTTGCACAAGTGATTGAGGTGGAACTGTGCGCCAATTGTGACCTACGTTCCAATACTTGCTCGTCGGGATAGACCAGCGCGCCAAGTAAGGTTGATTCCCCGGCTGTATTTTCAGGCTGCGTGGAAGCTGGATGTTTGCACGATACCTTCTGTGCAAAGAGAGATTCATCTACGGGTGAAAGTTGATCTTCAATAGAGCATCCACATAAAATAGAGGATGTATTCATTAGTGATAATGAAGAGACCTACAGGTCTATATATGGTGAGTAGATCCATTCCGGTGCAGTGAGCATAGGAAGAGGAAGAATGAGATCCTCTCCAGCGGTAGTGAGCCAGAGAGAGAGAAATAGTGAGTGGCCCTTGAGAAAGCAATGATCTGACCCTAAACCTTTTAAATGAAGTGATCCTGGGATAGAGTGACTATTCCAGAACCTTTTTATCCACATCTGGTGAAGAATAGTGGAATTTGGTATGTCCAACAACTTGTCGACATATGCTCCTTAGAAGTAGCCCAGTGAGGGTTAACCAAGTAAAAATCTATGTGTCTTCCTGCTAACTTCCCTACATTGCATTTAAAGCATAATCATCATAAAAAGAAGAATATAAGTGATCATAATGAACACACAAGTCCAATCAAAGTGACCCTTATAATAAAGAGGTTAAGATCCAGTTGGATGGGAAGAAGTTTGAAATAAATATTCATACCCTGATTCACCCCCCCCTCTCAGGGTATATAGGACCCTATTGGTCGTAACATACGCTTACCAATTATATGAAATGTATTCAGTCGTAATTAGCACAATATATCATCTTTTGAAATATCATGTTATGAAAACACACCTAATGTAAATATTTATAACTAAGACACTTATCCAGTCATAGTCAAAGATTTAAGTTTCTCTTTCCACACCAATGAAGTCTAGATCATTCGTTCCATTTATTTTTTTTTTCAAAATCAACATTGTGATTATGACCTTATTTTCACTTTTTATCCTCATGAACCTCCAATGATATAAAATTTTGAAATAGAATGGGTTGGGTAATGGTAATTTCATAAGATCATTTTGATTGGTTGGTAGATACTTTTTATGGTTTTGATTCTCTCTTCCATTTCACCCCATTCTCTTTATATATCTATAAAAACATTCATTAGTTCTGACCTTTTTGGCATTAATTGTTATGGTTTTATCTTGAGAAATAAATTGGAAATGAATTCCTACTTTTCGAGTGGTTTTTTAAAAGATGTGACATCCATGTGAGGAATGTTCCAAAACATTTTTTTTATTCTATGAATATCTTCCTCATGAATTGGAACATGTAGCTCAGTGGTCAGCTCATGGGATACGATGATCAACAGACACTGATGATATTTTAGACATGGTCTATAACAGAACATGTTTTTTTATATTGAACACTATATCTATCAATATAAAACAATGTGTGTGTGTTTTTAGAGATAAATCATAGTCATTATCACCATGTAGAATATCAATATAGGAAATGTATTAGTGTCTATCGAATTCAAATTTCATAGAAACATTTATTATAACATTGATTACCTTGACTAATACATCATTTTTAGGGGAATATATATACTCATATCTAGTGGGGGTGGGTTGGGATCTCCATGCAGTGGTTGTTCATGAGTTTCTTCTTCTCCTTGCCTCACCCCACTAAATGTTTTCATCGTCTCTCTATTCCATTAGAATTGTTCCTCCAAGGTATATTTTTGTTCTCTCATCTTTTTTAGTTATTCACATTGATCCACTTTTTTATAAAAATATGTTTGGGGTTTCACCCCAATGCCCACCCCTCTGAGGCGATCATACCATTCTGACTACTTCATGGACACTGACTCTATGAGCCCATCATGAACAAGTGTTGTTGAATCCTATGACTATGCCAAATAGAACATTTAGTAAAATAAGTGATAATTGTTATGTAATTGGGTTTAACAAAATCTATTTTTTATAATGTAATAGTATATAATTTTCCGACACATCTTCTATTTTCAACTATCAGTATCGTATCATTATTTTCAATTATCTCCTTCCATAGTAAACTGTGTAGGATGGCAGTGTCTTTGGATTTGGAGTCATCAATCTACATATAAACATTACAACATAAAATGGTGTTGTTTCATGTCTCATATATGTATTACGGTGGATTTAAAATATGTACCAGTTTTTTTCAACTGAATCATACCACATCCTTACTTTATATTTTGGGTATGTTGGTCTTTATTATCATTCCTTATTTCCAAACACTCAGTTGTTGTTTCATAAATAAAAAATTGACAATAAATGTTATGAATAATGTTATTGTAAAACAATGTATTACTAATACCAATGTACCAGAAAAGACACATTTGCACGATGGCCAGTAAACACATATCATGCTTGCTGGGTTATCAAGTGTACATAGATAAGTTGTGTGTGGGTTTATTCTCTATTAAACATCCATTTTTTTATATGTTGTTAGGATTGTGAGAAATGCACTAAGAATCATTAAATAATGGATAAATACATATTCCTTTTGGGATTAAACTTCTATAAATGCACTCTATAATGAATGATGAAGAGTAAATCAATGTTTTTCTATTTTAGTTTTCAGTAAAATAAAAAATGATATCATAATGTTACCATATTTTCATCCCACTATAGTGTCTTAAGCCTAAGCTGAACATGGTGACACCAATATACATCATTCAGTACGTGTTGACAAGTGATGATTCCAATTTTACAATTGAACATGGCCTTTATGGGGTTAACATGATGGCCCCATGCATTCCATTTGGCCTCAAATTTTATGTGATTGACTTTCCCCCAAATTATATTTTCTAAGACCTTCAGACTGCAGTGCTTCTGTTTTTTTCTGCATCTTTGGTCCTTCATCACCTACCATTTACTTGGAATAAACATGGTCAATATGTTACTTTAGAGTAATAGAATCAAAAAGTGAATATGTTCATTGTACTTATTCACTGGGAGTAGCAGCAGGTTGAGAAACATGTTATTCCTCAAGAATGGGAGAACCAACACATGTAGAATGTCATTTTTATGCACTACGGTAATTAGTGGGTTGAGTGACCTATTTTTACTTGGGATTGGGATCAGTAACACCTGAAAGAGAAATTATTTGTATAAGTGGTTTAAAATTTAATTTTGAGTACAAAAATCAAATAGTAAATAGATAATAACATACGGTAACACAATGTATATTATAAAAAATGTGTAACCTGATTATTGAACTCTATATTTATTTTTTAAAGGTTAAATATATTTGACCACTCTATCGATTATCAAAACCACATTATTATGGTATCCTCTGACATAGAAAACACCTTATACATTGGTATAACTTTGAAATTATTGAGACATCCCAATGAAAGAGTCTTCCTCCTTTGAATTTACATATTACCCTTTAGTGGTTTTTGTTGATAATAGATCAATTGACCACTCTATGTTTCTAGGATCTACACCATAAAATACTTGTATATCCTATTATTCCATTATAAAAAGATTATCTGTGTACCCATCCTTGCAGATCTCAACATTCATGAATCTCAATTCATCTATTTTAACATCACTCAAGTTATCAACCCACATGCGTTGAAAAATCAGCACATGGATTGTTGCATAAACCAACTCCCATATTTTTTGATAATTCCAAAGTATAAAATATTCTTGATAATTGGATTTCATTCCTTAGTAATAGAAACATGCATTACTTCAACCACATGTGTAACTCAACTATTTTTTATGGTACTTCCTTCATTTTAGTCATTTGTGTAGAATATATGACAATCAATTAAATATCCATTGAAAGATAATAAAAACACACTTGGTCCTCTGGCTAGAAATCAATGTTGTTCTAAAATTGAATCTATATTTTCATCTGACTCTTTTAAAATATTTCCCCATAACTAACCTATAAACTATTGAATATTTGATTTTGGATATCTACCTTGCATCCCAAGATGGATTCAAATTCCATATAATTTCTTTTTGGGTTTAAATATATAGGTAAACATCAGAATGTTATGAAAAACATAAATGTGGGCCTACTCACGATTTATAATATGGATTGTGAAAAAATATTTTCCCAAAATTCTTTCACCCATAGGCCACCTAGTGTGACATGAATTTATTAGACCAATTATTTCAACACCGGATAGGTATGTGGTACAGAATTCAATGGCCTCCTCAACAATATATTGCTTTGCAATACAACCCTCTAGACAACATCTATTTTTGACATACCCATTAAAAATATTCATATATCATTCAATGGGGTACATCCATATATAGTGTTTCAGACCACATAGTCAAATCTCTCTCACCAAGTGGACCATTATATCAAAGAATATTAAAGGGAAGACCATTTCCAATTTACATAATATGATGGCAATTTCACTTTCAATTGTTATAAATTTTTACAGGTATATGAATTTTTTTTATATATCTTTGATGAAGAAACATATCTTGGTTAATTAATGATGGAAATTTTGGGAAAAATGAATCATAAATCTATAGACATTAGATCTTGCATCCAAACATGGAAATCATGTTATTTCATACACTTTAACTATAAATCATTCATTGACACGATGTTATTTATATTTGATGAATACCCCATTGGAAAAATTATGTCATTAATAATGTTGAAAAAATGATATATATTCTACTTGGAAACAGTGTAAGTAGTTAGAGGAAGAAAAGTTCATTTTCACCCTTCAATGGAACCAACTCTTCTTGTATTTAATGTCAAACATGTCCAACATATCCTTAATTCCATCCTTTGTTTTTCCAAGTTCATTTAGTATCGTATCAATGACACTATCACTTAAATTTTTTCCACATCCATAACATCAATAAATTTTCTAACTTACAGTCTATTCTATTATGGTAATTTATAAAAAACTGATCACTTTTTCCTTCCAGTTTTATACGGATTTTCAAAAATAGTTTACGAAAAGTAGTGTCCATATCTATTACATTCTCAAAAAGTTGATCACATTTTAGTTGAGATGGTTTTTTACATTCTTTAGTATATCAATTGAATGATTTTATCCAAGATCGATACTAATTTCTATGTGGAATTAATATTTGATGTCCTATAAATGTGATTTCTGATGAATGTTTCTACCTAATTAACTATATACCTTTCTCACAGACGGTGATCCCTTGGGTTCCTTTAATTCTATATCCTATAAAATTTCAATAAGCAATAAAGTCATTTATCATCCCATATAACATGTCTCTCAATGTTAAATCCTTATTTCTATAATAATCATAAAATGTAACACCCGAATCCCGCGATAATTTCAAATCCTCAATCAATGGTTCTAAATAAATATCAATATCATTACCTAGTATTTTTGTCATAATTAAACATAGATAACATGATTTATTTTTGTTTCATGCATAAGAATAGTGGCATGTTAAAATTTACCAACATAATCGGCCATGTACTATGACTGATGCATTGAAAACCAAAAGGATTAACTACATATATAGATAAAGCAAGATGAAGGTTTATAGGATCGTTTCAAAATCTAGGATACACGTGATAAATTCTCTTCCACTGAGGAGAGTTTTTTGAGTTTTGTAGTTTCCCATAATTATTTCTTGTATATGTGTACCAATTAATTTTCCATATAGTCTCCTCAATTCTATATAGGCGGCTTAACCATGGAGTTCTTGGAATGTACAATACAATATTAACGGGAGCATATTCATATTTATTTTATTGATAAGCACCACACTCTGAAAATTATCTATGTGATTTGTGTTCCTTAAGAAAGAGTATACAACTATTTGGGTAGGGATTTATTCTTTCAGAGATCATACCCATCGAGCATAGAATTCTTTTGGCATCATATATTTGTGTTAGAAGATCATTAACTTCTGGGATCATGTCATTCAAGAGTGTATGTAATTTCATAAAACAGGAATCGCTATTCTATTGGTTACTTTAAAATTATATATCTTCAGTATCGATGAAAATTCATTATAATTAGTGAAACTACCATACAATGGATTCTTTTAACAACTTTTTATATTCTCAATCAATTTTTTGAAATCGCTAAGTTCATCATCAATTTTCCTTTTCATTTCCTTCTAAATATAATGTAATGGTTTTCCTAATTCAAAAAAAAAATTAATCAGAAAACATTATGGAAAAAAACATTTTAGATTTCCATTGAATGCTAATTATAAAATCAAACATCAAAATACCATTAAAAACCAACCATTTACAAAAACTCCTCTTTAAAATAACACACCATTTTTAAAATATACCAATATGTTACAATCACTCTTTCACAAATACATGCACACTTTCCAAAAAATATATTTTTTTAAAATTAAATCCCACTTTTTTACGTTAAATCGTTTTCAATAATTCCAAACATTTTCTCTAATTTTTCATAATTGAATCAACAACATCTAAAACATTTCAAATTAGATAAATTCCTTCTTATAAGGAAATCTTCACACATGGTTTCAAAAATCTATTCATTTATGAAAATCCCATATTAATTTAACTACCAATAATTTCAGGTAAAAATTAAAATATAAGAGAACCCATATTTAAAAAATTTCACAACCCATAAAATATTTTTCATTCTCTAAGGAATTTGGTTTAAAAAACTCAATAAATAAAATATCATTTTCTAATTAAAAATGTTCTTTTCCAAACACAAAATAATATTTTAAGTATAAAAATATGATATTATATGAAAAATTATCTGAATTGGTATATAATGAACTATTAATGTTTAAATGATTGGGGAAAATATAAAAGTAAAATTTAAGGTCATGAAAAATATATTAAATCAATGAAAATATTAATATGAAGAAATCAAAAAGATGTGAGGATTATTCCAATGTGAATTTCATATAAATATTCAAGTAATTCCATTATGTATTGAAGTAGGTTCCTTGATAATTGAACCCAAATATTGAGTTTGAATGGATGAAGTAAGATTCACTTAAAGTAATGAAGACCACTATTTGTAAAAGAAGGTATGTGATAGATAATGTTAGATCATATTTCTCTTATAATTGGATGAACTTTTAATTGATGTACTGAATGATACATCAATATTCCTTTAGGAATATGTTCTTCTATATGGGTTTCTAGACACAAACATTATTAGAAATTTATATAACTCTAATAGCTCAATTATATTAATGTTATCCTATAAATGTTCAATGATTAGTCGGATATTTAAGTTTCATGTTGTAGTTAATTTTTTTAATATAGAAACTATATTTTTAGAAGCAATTATAGTGTGAAAATGTTTATTTTTACAAGGTGACTAATTAATGATATTAAAATATTCTAAGGGGATGGTATACTCTATTATGATATTGAGAGTGTGATTCACTAAAAAATTAGGGTGTTTCATTCAAGGATGAAACACATTGACCTCATATTTTATTTTATCTAATATTCCTTAGAAGATTAATTGATAGGGTAGTGAAAAAAGATGATAAATAGAACCTAGCTGATACATTCATATTTTTCATATCCATGGGAAACTAAAGAAATACTATGCCTTGGTGGTCCTAGTGTGAAGAAATAAGATAGAGAACATCACATACTATGTAATGGAAGAACAATGGTTATAATTTCCAATTTTAAAGAGTTTTTAATGAAATTGTTTCAAATTGTCATAAAATTGGCGATTATTAGAAAATGATGCCTCTTTCAATTTTTTTAGTTCTCTAAGAGTACAGTTCACCAGGTGTAAGGGAATTGTTGATGTAAAGGATAGAAATTAATACAACAATGCCAAAATTCATGTCATTTTATACAAAAATATATCTAAAAAAAATCCAAAAACACTTATTACCAGTAGCTGCAAACATCGACTAAAACTCTAAACTATAACGGTCTATATTTGTCAATAAAATCCTCCTGATCACCTATAATATATATAGGGATTATCATAAAATTTAAACATAGTAAGATCATCCTTAGTACCTATCATGTAAATGTGAAAAATGCATACTAATGCTCAAGTGAATAAAAAGTATAACCAACGTAAAACTATTTGGATAACTACACTTCCCCACCCTCACTAATGATTTATTCCATGTATAGTAAAAAAACTAGAACTAAAAAAATCACAAGCTCCACTCGCAACAAATTCCCCCTGATTTCCATCTCTCAAATCCCTATGTAAATGTCACACCCAGTTTTTCAATTTTTGGTTTATAGTCAATTCCCTTGGGAATATCTGTCATTTTCTTAGATCCTTGGTATGACCGAGGTTGAGTTTTGAATTGTTTGAATTGTATAATATTTCACTATTGGTTATCCTTGGTATTTTTTGGATTAAGTGGAGTGTTGGATAGTTTTAGAAACCCATAGTGTCACCTTTTGGTGTTTAAATCATTCAAGAATCATTGTGTGTGGTTCTCTTGTGATTGGGGTGTTATTTTAGGGTTTTAGACAATTTTTCAGGCCCAACATATCCATTCATGTTTCATATTAATTAGAGTATCCCTATCATGGTTTTCATAGGGTTTTCCGAACAGTATATCAAAAACATGAAACCACTTACGGGCATATTAACATTCACTCTAAAAATCCTGATTGAGTAATTCCACCTCCCATTTGAATCTATACTATATTTTTATCGAACATAGTTTACACCATTAACGACCCATACTTTACATACATGTTTATTACTTAGTAAATGAACCATACTTATTACAACATATAACAAAACCATTGTAGGACCGTATACGTATAGTGTCTTTAGAAACTGGGTTACATAAACAACTGCTTCATAAATCATCTACATTGTCTCCGGCTTATTTCATCATATTTAGAGTACCTTTTTGGCATATCTGACTTAATACCCTTCTTCCTAACATGTGGAAAAGAAAACATACAAAAGGGTGAGCTCAAATGCTCTGTAAGGGTAATCAAAAGAAATATCAATCATATCATATTCATAAGAACATAACATTTTGAATATCTTAACTAGCAAAAGAGATCATAATATATTAACATGGGATAAGTCATAGTAATTAAATGTAATCCCAATAATCATAACATAAAACATTATGCTTTATGGAATACAAACATAATCGTATAAAATCATTTCATATTAGTCAAGACTCATTTCCAAGTCTATCATTGTTGATAATGTCCATTACTAAACCGAGTTCACTCCTCATTCTAGTCGTGTATCACTGAACCAGATTAACTTTCCGTTTCCATCCATGTCTATCTCATGAGATAAAAATCATTTCCCAATGAATTGGAGGGAGATATATCTCCCACCCATCTCATAATGAAACCATTATTATGTGTTCCACAAAATCATAAATCATACATCATAGCATAACCCATGTAATAAAAATGGGATTCATAAACTTCATGCCATCATAACATAATCCATAAAAGAACATCATAAAAATAATTCCATCATAACATAATTAAATCAATGTAATAATAGGGATAGAAACATAACACTATATTATCTTAGATGGAAAATAATTTTGATAAAACACTTGAACTCCATTCTTGAGGAAAATATCTTTTCTACTTCAAAAACATTTCTCTTTTCTTAACATGTCACACAATTTTTAACTAAATAAAGTTATTTAAAAATAAATGTGAAAACTTATTAAAGAAGCTTCATGGAAATAATTTTCTATGAAATCATAAAAATCCATTCATTCCATATAATATTAAAAAAACATTCTTCTCGTACTTTGGTCGAAAAAGTCAAAAAGTACCTCGTACTAAAAACGACAAAAGATTGCTTTCATTTATTTTACTAAAAAATAACCAATGGGTAAAATTGGATTTCAAAAATTTTAGGAGGATAAAAATAATATTACATATTGAGAAAACTTGGATGTGGATGATAAATATTCCCTAGTCAATCCTGAAGTATACGAAATCTTCAATAAAAATTGAGATTGCAAGATTTTCCATTACCTTAGGTCCGATTTGCTTCGTATGTATCTGAAACTCCTATATAATGATTTAAATAATGTCATTAAATTATTACCGAATCATATTCACTATTATGATATCATATATGGTCATATTCGTATCTTCTTATTAGTAATATTTCATTGCTACTTGTTATTTGGGTGTTCATTGCTTTATGTTCTTATGCATGTTTTGTCGAATAAATTCTTATTCTTATTTTTAGGTTATAGATACCTCATTTCCAGAATTTTATTAGTGTAATATATATAATATTTATTCATTCAATTCATTTATATAATCATTATTCAATGAATATCATGTAGAACTAGTCGCATCACAACGTGGAGAAGGTAGGTCGTACGTACGCAGGAGCGATGATATCGTTCCCATGATCAGGGAATTTTATTGAAATGTATGTATATTAATTCAGAATCAATATCAATTTAAAATAATCATAAATAGATATTCATTACACCATTATACCCATCCATGTATGGTGGTTGTGGAAAACAGATTACACCACAGCGTGGAGTCGGTATTCCGTACGTACGCACGTGCGGTGATTTCATTTTTCGTAGGATAGATAGAAGGTGAAATAGGGTTGTTTCATATTTATAGTAACATATCAGTATGTGAGTGATTCTGATTTTATTACTTCATAATGATAAAACTAATTAAGAGTGAGTATAATAAGAAGTAAATTTGAACGAATCGGTAACATATATTACCTCTTCTTTGACATGCCTCTTTAAAACCTCTCATTAGGGCACTAAAATTGGACTTTTAAGAAACCAAGAAACTCTAGTATGTTTCTAGGGAAGTTGATAAGGGAAATTGGAAGTGGTTGGCCGAGATTTAAGGATAAAAATTGTGTGAGGAGGAGAGGGAGCAGGTGCCCTTTTATAAGGGAGGAGAGAGGCACCTTTGGAAAAACATAAAATATTTTTTTTATAATAAAGTCATATTCGGTTTTTAATAGATCAAAACTGATTTATTTATAAGCTTAATTGGGTATGGGTCGAAATCCTCTCAAAAAATAGGTTTTAGACAAGTTTAGGTTACCATTTTAACCTTATCATTTAGATTTAACTCTAAGTTAAATATTTTAACTTTTACCATGTCTTCTTGTTTTCATACACTATATGGTTAATAAACATACTATAAAAATCAAAACAAAACCCAAGTGATTAATTATTAATATATATAACCTTATATATGTCATTTGGCCTATCCTTATATTTTTAGGAATAAAATAACAATTAATAATATAATATTTGTTTTTAAAACTATTTTATGTCAATTATGACACTATTTGGTAATTGATTTTTGTGAATATAATAAAAACATGATTAGTTCGAAAAAAATTAATTAAATCATTAATAACATGTCATATTAACCTAGAAAATTAGTGTAATTTATAAAAAGTCTCAAATTACATTTATTTGGGTATTTATAACATCAATTATGTTAATATTTCATTAATAAGGTAATTATTGCATCATCGTTGTGTCATAAATAAATTAAATTATATAATTTCTAAATATTATAAATAAAATACCATTATGTAGGAAATATTTTTTTCTTTATAATGAATATTTATAGTTGAATTTCTTTAACGTATAAACCTATATTAAAATTTTTTTAGTTATTAAACTTTGATTTTAACTCTTTTAAATATTCTTTAAATAAAATAATAATAAGTGTCCTAATCTAATCGAAGTGGTCCTAAATGGTCATATTTTATTCCTAAGGTTGTTTTCGGTCGTATTACACTTATCCAATAGAATTAGGACATGTGTTAGGGTAATAATAATATCATTTTTACCCTTAATTACCCTATTTACTTTTAACCGTGGTAAAAAAAGTAAAATGTTACAATTCACCAAAAATTAGTTTTATCTTATTGAACCAAATTTTACTCCTTGAAATTAACTGTTCCTCTTGAATTTTATAAATTCCACTCACAGAAGCGGTAAAATAATGTTTTATGTAAATTTTCAAATACTCATAGGAGGTGGGTAAAAGACGGTGAGAAGTTCAATAAAATTTTTATATATCTAAAATTATTATAAAATGACTCCAATGAATTACATTGAACTTATATAGGTATTATGTATCAATTTTTACAAAAAATAAATTTAAATGAAATAAATAATTATTTAAAAAAAGTAGGTTTTTAAATAGTAACATAGTGTTTTCACTATTCATCAAAAATTGAATGTTTTCAGAAAACATCCAAATATTCACCCTAGGGTAATTTCAATATTCCGAATCCAGAAATGAAATCCATTTTGAAAGATAAAATTTAAAAAATTTCAAAATATGGGTATTAGTATTCATGATGGCTAGTTTATATAATATTTTAATAACATATCGTTGTTTAGCGAAACTCGGTATTGCGTACAACACAAGCTATCGAGGAAAGTTGCTCTTGCGTGTAACTCAAGCCAAGATAGTGTTGTGTGTAGTAAAAGATTCATTTGGTGATGTATATAACATAAAAATAAATATTTCTCATAAAATCTTGGGTGTTAAATTCTACCCCCCTTAAAATTAATTTCACCCTCGAAATTCGTCACATTGTAACAAACAGATGAGGATAAATCTCCCTAATCATATCCTAAAGCTCCCATGTAGCTTCTTCTAATTGGTGGTTCCTCCATAAAACATTCACCATGATAGTGGTCTTGTTTTTTAGGACATTTTCGCTATGATCCAAAATCTCTATCGCATGTTTATCATAAGAATGATCTTTCTCAAGAGGTATAACTTCTGAGCTGAGTACTTGTGAAGGATCAGGTATGAAATTTCTCAAGAGAGATACATGGAACACATCGTGAACATGAGAGAGATTCGGTGGAAGCGCCAATTGGTAAGCTACCTTCCCAACCCAATTCAGTATTTCGAAAGGACCGATATACCTAGGGCTCAGCTTTACCTTCTTTCCAAATCTCACTACTCTCTTCAAAGGAGATATTCGTATGAAAACTTTATCACCCACATCAAACTCTAGGTCTTTTCATCAGTTGTCGGAATAACTTTTTGTTCACTCTGAGCTACTCTTATGTGTTGTTGAATATATCAGACCTATTCTTCCAGATCATCAACAAGATCAGGTCCTAATAGCTTTCTTTCCCCAACTTCATCCCAGCAAGTTGGAGTCCTGAATTTTTTTCCATAGAGAGCTTCATAAGGATTCATCTGAATACTGGAGTGAAAGCTATTATTATAAGAAAATTACACCAAAGGTAGGTGTTGATACCAACCACCATTGAAATCCATAGTTCAAGCTCTCAACATGTCTTCTAGATTTTGAATTTTCCTCTCAGACTGACCATCTGTATGAGGATGATAAGCAGTGCTGAAACTCAACTCTGTATCCAGAGTATCTGAAGACTTTGCCAAAACGTCGAGATAAACCTTGGATCCCGATCAGATATAATGGAAAGTGGTACTCCATGAAATCTTACAAGTTACTTTACATATATCCTGGAAAGATGATCAAAAGAAAAATCTTCTCTAATAGCAATGAAGTGTGCCAACTTCGTAAGACGATCAAATATAAACCAGAGAGCATTATTGCCTTTGGATTTCTTAGGAATCCTAGTGAAAAAGTCCATAGTGATGTTTTACCATTTCCATTTAGGTATGGGTAATGGTTGTAACATCCCCTTAGACTTCTGTCTCATAGATTTAAATTGCTGACAAACCAAGTATTGAGAGACATTTTTAGCAACATCTCTTTTCATGCCATCCCACCAGAAGTACTCTTTCAATTCCCTATACATCTTCGTGCATTTAGGATGAATAGAGAAATAATAACTATGAGCATCATCAAGCAGCTCCTTCTTTAATTCTGGGATGGGAGGAACACAAACCTGATTCTAAAACCTTATTATCCCATCACAATCAAGGTTGAATTCAGGAACATTTCTCAACTTATTTTGTAACTCTTGATATTCTTTTTGTGCCTCCTTAATCTTCACATGTATATATTGTTGAACATTCATTTGAGAAAGATAATATTTTTCCCCTTCAATTATTATTCCAAGATCCATCTTTTGTAAATCCATAAATATTGGATCTTTTGTGATCCTCATCATGGATAAGCTAGCATGGTCTTGTCAACATAATGCATCTGCCACCTTGTTTGATTTCCCAGGTTGATAATGAATTGTGAAGTCATAGTCCTTAATCAACTCCAACCATCTTATTTGGTGCATATTCATCTCCTTTTGTGTGAAAATATACTTTAAACTTTTATGATCAGTATAAATATCACACATTTCACCATAAAGGTAATGCCTCCAAATCATTATTGAAAAGATTACTTTGGCTAACTAAAAATCATGAGTTTGGTAATTTTTCTCATGGATTTTCAACTGTCGTAATGCATAAGCTATAACCATATCATTTTTCATGAGAACACACCACAATACCTTATTGGATGCGTCACTGTAGATCACAAACCTTTCTCCACTACAAGGCAGTGTGAGCAGAGGTGCATTGGATAACCATCTTTTTAACTCCTTGAAATTCTCTTCATACACCTCCGTCCAAACGAACATAACTTCTTTTCGAGTCAACCTGGTGAGTGGATTCAATAATCAGGAAAAATATTTCGCAAATCATCGATAATATCTAGCCAAACCAAGAAAACTTCGAATCTCAGTTAGTGTTGTTGGTCTCGACCATCTTTTGATAACCTCTGTTTTTGTTGGATCCACATATATCACCTCATTTCAGATTATGTGAACCAAAAATGAAACTTTTTGAATCCAAAATTCACACTTCGTAAATTTTGCATAAAGATTATCCTTTCTTAGGGTCCTTAATACAATTATCAAGTGATCTTTATGTTATTCCTTGCACTTTGAATAGACAAGAATATCGTATATAAAAACTACCACAAAATGATCAAGTTAGTCACTAAAGACTATATTCATTAAATCCATAAAGATAGCATGTGCATTAGTAAAACCAAATGGCATCACTATAAATTCATATTTTCCATACCTTGTACGGAAAGTCGTCTTTGGTATATCCTCATATTTGAACCTTAATTGATGATACCCTGGACGAAGATCAATCATGGAAAATTATTGAGCTCTGCATAGTTGGTCAAAAAAATCATCAATGCATGGGAGAGGATATTTGTTCTTGATAGTGATCTTGTTATGTTCTCAGTAATCAATGAAGAGTCTCATTGAACCAGAATTCTTCTTAACGAAGAAAATAGGTGATCCCAAAGATAATGCACTAGGCCGTATGAATCCCTTATCAATATTCTCTTGGATTTTCTTCTTCAATTCATACAAATAAATTGGGGCCATTCTATATGGTGTCTTTGAAATGAGCATAGCACCCAGTATGAGTTGTATTGAAAACTCAACATCATGATTTGGTGGAGGACCTGAAAATTCCTCTTGAAAGACATCATCAAACTCCAGTACAATGGGTGTATTATTAATCATGAGTTTCTCTCCAACCATTTGAGATAAATATATTTCATTTAGTGGAATCAAGACCCATAAGATGGAAGAAATTTCCACTGGAAGGTTATGTTCATTCTTGCATCGATAGACGATCATAGATTGATATGGAATATGAAATGTGACTTCCCATCATTGGAAATTGATATAATCTCTATATAATGAAATCCAATCCATGCCAAGAATCATATCAAATCACACTATAGGAAGGATCATAAGATTTGAAGGAAGCAATTTTCCAAAAAATTCAATCGGAGAAGAATTGTAAACTTTTGATGCGACTGGTGTGCCATTAGGGGTTTGTCACAGCTAACCCAATATCTAACAGCTGAGGTAATATGGTGATACCCTTAGAAAATTATTTAGAAATAAAAGGGTGGGTGGATCCAGAATTAAATAAAACATTTTCTACTTTAGAGTGGATGGTAAGTGTACCTTTCACCGCTTCGTTATCATATTCCACATCGCCCATAGAAATTGCATGTGACTTTCATTTGTCTTTGGCCTTATGAGTTTGTTGACGTTGATCATCATAAAAAACCCTTGGATTTAGGCATTGATTTTCATAAGGCCCCATTTCCTTGCACTTTAGACATTGAACTGTAGGAGGTTCATTCTATGTATCCCTTTCTTGGTTCGTATCCTTAGACATCTTCTTCCCATTATTTCGATATTCAACTACCTGATGTCCTTCTTTTCCACACATAAAACATTTACTTGTCCCTTTAAGAAAATCCCTCCATGTTTCTTTACACACTTTGAGCATAAGGGAAAACTCATCTTCTTTTCAATGTGGTCTTTATATTTTCCTATGAATTCCATATTCCTCTTCTTATTAAACCCATATGATTGATGTGTTACTCCAATCTCTATCTCAACCTTGGGAGAACATCGAAAAATTTCCCCGTAGCTATTGATGTCCCTTATGGATAATGCCCTTTGAAGACTTGGTTTTAAGCCACTATAGAATTGATCGATTTTACTCTCAGGTTGGATAATAATTCCGGAAGCGTACCTTGTATATCTTGTAAAATTTTCTTCGTAGGTACCAATTGATTCATAATCCTTTTTATTTAGTTCAAGAAACTCCTTCTCCATATTTGTTTTAAGAATACGAGGGATGTAATTATTGAAAAATAAGTTCTTGAACTCGTCCCATTCCATGGACTCAATTTCTTCTCTTTGCCTCATATTCTTGATAAGATTCCACCATTGATCAGCATCACCTTCCAAACGATACACTTCAAAGATGACATTGTCATGTTCAGAACATTGTATAACTGAAAATATCGTTTCAGTGGTACTGATCCATTTTTCAGCCACTAATGGATCAGAAGACCCACTGAATGATGGTGGGCACTGCCTCATAAAGTATTCAACAAAATGATGCTCAATACTTTGCTCGTTTGGATGTCCTGCATGATTCAGATATTGAGAAAGTTGTGTGAGAATGGCTACAATATTTTTCATTCCATCTCCCATAATGTTTGGTTGCTCAGGGGAAAAATCATTGCATTTCCCTTCACATTCAGCATTCACATGGTTCCTTCGAGTTCCATCCATTGACTAAAACAAAGAAGCATAGTGTGAGAAACACTAATCATAACAGGAAAACTACATAATCAAGAATAAAATTTCACACCTTATGTCTTATCATAGTTTATTCATGGCCATTTCTAAAATACTAAGATTATGTTCTATTCTTAGACATATCCTTAGTGTTCTTATTAAGTCTTTCACATCCTAGTTTCCGAAGGTTGACTATACCATTCCTCTGATACCAACTTTAACGACCCATACTTTACATACATGGTTATAACTTCAAAATTGAAGCATACTTATTACAACATATAACAAAACCATGGTAGGGCCATATAGGTATAGTGTCTTTAGAAACTGGGTAACATAAACAATTATTTCATAAATCATCTACATTATCTCTCACTTATTTCGTCATATTTAGAGTCCCTTTTTGGCATATCATACTTAATACCCTTATTCCTGATATGGGGAAAAGAAAAAATACAAATTGGTGAGCTCAAATGCTCAGTAAGGGTAATCAAATGAAATATCAATCATATCATATTCATAAGAACATAACATTTATAATATCATAACCTGCAAAAGAGATCATAATATCATAACATGGGATAAATCATAGTAATGAAATGTATTCCCAATAATAATAACATAAAACATGAAACATTGTGTCATACACACATAATCATAGAAAATCATTTCATATTTGTCAAGACTCATTTCCAGGACGATCATAGTGGACAAAGTCCATTACGGAACTGAGTTCACTCCTCGTTTCAGTCTTGTGTCACTGAACCAGATTAACTTGTTGTTCCAGCCATGTCTATCTCATGATATATAAATCCTTACCCAATTCATTGGAGGGAGATATACGTCCCACCCATCCCATAATGAAACCATTCATATGTGTGCCACAAAATCATAAATCATACATCATAGCATAACCCATTTATTAAAAATGGGATTCATAAACATCATGACATCATAACATAATCCATAAAAGAACATCATAAAAATAATTCCATCATAAAATAATGAAATCAATGTAAAAATAGGGATAGAAACAGAACCCTATATTATCATAGATAGAAAATAATTTTGATAAAACACTTGAACTCCATTGTTGAGGAAAATATCATTTCTACTTCAAAAAAATTTCTCTTTTCATAACATGTCATACAATTCTTAACTAAAATAATTTTATTTAAAATAAACGTAAAAACATAAAAAATAAGCTTCATGGAAATAATGTTCTATGAAATCATAAAAATCCATTCATGCAGTATAAGTAAAAAATCATTCCTCTCGTACTTTGGCCGAAAAAGTCAAAAAGTGTCTCGTACTAAAAACGACAAAAGACTCCTTTCATATATTTTACTCAAAACTAAAAAATGGTTAAATTTTGATTTAAACCATTGTAGTAGGATGGAAATAATATTAAATATTGAGAAAACATGGGTTTGGATGTTAAATATGCCCCAGTAAATACCGAAGTATGAGCAATCTCGGATAAAAATTGAGATTGCTAGATTTTCCATTACCTTAGGTCCGATTTGCTTCGTACGTATCCGAAACTCCTGTATACTTATTTAAATAATGTCATTGACTTATTAAATAATCATATTCATTGTTATGATATCATATATGGTCATATTCTTATCTTCTTATTAGTAATATTTCATTGCTACTTGTTATTCGGGTGTTCATTGCTTTATGTTCTTATGCATGTTTTGTTGAATAAATTATTATTATTCTTTTTAGATTATAGATACCTCATTTAAGGAATGTTATTATTGTAATATATATCATATTTATTTATTCAATTCATTTATATAATCATTATTCAATGAATATCATGTAGAACGAGTCGCCTCGCATCATGGAGACAGTAGGCCGTACGTACGCACGAGCGATGAAATCAGTTCCATGATCGTGGAATTGTATTTAAGTGTATATATATAATTTCAGAATCAAGATAACATCACAATAATCATAAACAGTTATTCTTTACACCATTATACCCATCCATGTACGGTGGTCGTGGAAAACAGCTTACACCACGGCGTGGAGACGGTATTTTGTACGTACACATGCGCGGTGATTCGAATTTTCGTAGGATGGATAAAAGGTTATATAGGGTTGTTTCATATTTAAAATAACATATCAGTATTTGAGTGATACTGATGTTATTACTACATAATGAGACAACTAAATAATAGGAAGTAGAAGAAGAAATAAATTTAAAAGAATCGGTAATAGATATTACCTCTTCTTCGACACGCCTCTTTGAAACCTCCTCTTAGGTCACTAAAATTGGACATTAAAGAAGACAAGGACCTCTCGTGTATTTCTAGGAAAATTTAAAAGGGAAATTTTTAGGGTTTGGATGCGCTTTAAGGCTCAAAATTGTGTGAGGAGGAGAGGGAGGAGGTTCCCTTTTATAAGGGAGGAGAGGGGCACCTTCGAAATAACATAAGCTTTTACTTTATAATAAAGTCATATTCAGTTATTAATAGTTCCAAATTGATTTATTTAGAAGCTAATGTTGTTATGGGTCGAAATCCCCTCAACCAATAGGTTTTAGACATGTTTAGGTTACTATTTTAACCTTATTATTTAGATTTAACTCTAAGTTAAATATTTTAACTTTAACCATGTATTATGGTTTTCTTAAACTGTATGGTTAATAAACATACTATAACAAGACAGACGAACCCCAAGTGGTTAATTATTAATATATTTAACCTTATCTATGTAATTTGGCCGAAACTTATATTTTTTGGAATAAAATAACAATTAATAATATAATATTTGTTTTAAAAACTATTTTATGTCAATCATGACAGTATTTGGTAATTGATTTTTGTGAAAATCATAACAACAAGATTAGATCGAAAAAATTTAATAAATCAATAATTACATGTCTTATTAACCTATAAAATTAGTGGAAATTATAAAAAGTCTCAAATTTCATTTATTTGGGTATTTATACCATCAATTATATTAATATTTCATTAATAAGGTAATTACTACATCATCATTGTGTCATAAATAAATTAAATCATTTAATGTCTAAAAATTATAAATATAGGACCATTATGTAGTATATCCTTTTAGATTTATAATTAATATTTATAGTTGGATTGAAATGTTTTATAACCCTATATTAAAAATGTTTTTTTATTAAACTTTGAATTTAACTCTTTTAATTCTTCTTCAACTAAAAAAATAATAAGTGTCCTAATCTAATCCAAGTGGACCTAAATGACCATATTTTATTCCTGAGGTTGTTTTAGGACGAATTAAACTTATCAAATAGAATTAGTACTTGTGTTAGGGTAATAATTATATCATTTTTACCCTTAATTACCATATTTAATTTTAACCGTGGTAAAAAAAATTAAAAAATTACTTTTCACCAAAAAATATTTTTATCTTATTGAACCACATTTTACTCCATGACAATAAACATGTCTCTCATATTTTTGAAATTCCACTCACAGAAGTGGTAAAATTATGTTTTATGTAAATTTTCAAATTCTCCTGGATGTGGGTAAAAGACGGTGAAAAGTTCAATAAAATATTTATATATCTAAAATTCTTATAAAATGAGTCCAATGAATTACATTGAACTTATATAGGTATTATGTATCAATTTTTAAATAAAATAAATTTAAATAAAATAAATAATTATTTAAATAAAAAATTCAGTTTTTAAATAGTAAACCAGTGTTTTCAATATTCATCAAAAATTGAATGTTTTCAGATAAATACCAAAAATTCACCCTAGGAAAATTTCGATATTCCAAATCCAAAAATGAAATCCATTTTGAAAGATATAATTTATAAAATTTCAAAATGTGTGTATTAATATTCATAATGGCTAGTTTATATAATATTTTAATAACATATCGTTGCTTAGTGAAACTTGGTATTGCGTACAACGCAAGCTATCTAGGAAGGTTGCCCTTGCATGTAACACAAGCCAAGACAATGTTGTGTGTAGTGAAATATTCCTTTGGTGATGTATATAACATAAAAAAATATATTTCTCATAAAATATCGGGTGTTACAACCCCCCCCCCCCCTCATTCTGTATTGTTTTGGACCCCTTTTAGGGTAATTTTTCAGCAAAGGTTAGTGATTATTCATGGTTTCTTCATCTAACACTACTCCATAAACTTACCTCTTCCTTCTTCATCCATTTTTTCTTAGTTCCATGTTATCCCATTATCCTGTTCAACCTAGGGTTCTATTTTTCCATTTTTTTATGTTTTTTGGTTTTTTAGGTTCTTTCATCAGAGATCTAGTGTTCTGGAACCCTCATCCAGTGATTTCGGGTGTGTGTTTCCATTCCCCCATTGATTTGAGGTTGCATTTTCGTTGCACTTTCCATTTTAATTTAAGATTCATATATTTAATGATTTAAGAACCTCATATATATGCTAAATGTTTTTTGAGTTCTTTAGATAAATCATTTGGTGTGGGAAGTTGTGTTTTATTCCTTGTTTCTAGATAAATATAATTGTTTTGTTATATAACGCACACCAAGTGTTCGATAAAATGATCAGTTGGATTTTGTTAGTAGATTATGGTATGTAAAGTGTGGCTTGAATTTTTTAACAAATATTTATCTTATGGAATAATGATTTCTCGTTTCATAAAAGTTCCTTGAAAGGGTTTTAATTTAAAAAGTGGTGTGTCTTTGGATTTTGAAATCAGTTTGACAAGTGATGATGAATTGTTGTTTGGTTGGTATTTCCATAGAAAATGGTTTCGGTTTTATAGTGAGATGGAAATGTATTTAAAGAAGTTTTATAAATGTTTTACATGGTAATGTTTTATTGATTTTTCTTTTGAAACATATGATTAATTCTTGTTAAAGTTTGTTTATGAGAAACTTTTAAGGGACTCTATGGTCACTTTGTGAAAATGTTGAAATTTATTTTCTATAAAACCCTATGTTGGATGTCCCTCATGATTTGTTGACATGGAATGGTTGGGTTGTCCGTTTTTAGTAATCCATGGGTTCCATTATTTGGTTTTCTCAGTTGGGTCCCTTTGTGATATATTAAATTTAAGGCATGAGAGTAGTCCTTGGAGAGACTTGGGGTGAGGCCTATTATGGATTATTATTATTATTAAATATGTTGTGATTGTATTCTTGGCTGGAATTAGTGGGATCACCAAATTTTTTTATACTCTAGAAAGGGGAACAAGGGATATTGATAGTATATTCTAAGAATGATTTCTGCACTGGTAGGTTATGGTACTGATGATTGGCATATAGTTGGTGGATATATTGGGTTTATTACTACAGGATTTTTCCTCGTCCTACCTAAGAAAGGATGCTGGAGCATATTCGGAATTTTGATTTCATCCTGTGAGACATGTAAACGGGGATGAGGTCTCACGTATTGGTTTCTTATGGATTATTATTGATCCCCTAGGTGAACCCATATCCATTGTATTTTAGTTTCTTCTATTGATGAATGTGATACTTGTTTGTATATTTTCATTTCCCAAGTTATGTGATTAGTATTGCACTTCTTTGTGTAATGGTTTCCATGGAATGTGATGGGATGATTTAAATTAATGTTTATGAAAATTGTTTTCCAGTAATGTGTTTTACCCTCCTTGTGCGTGATGAAGAATATAGACATCACTTTCCCCTTGAAAATTCTAATGAGTCACTAATTAAATGGATGAATTTTTGAAAATGAATAAGGGAAATGAATCATACATTTTTAGTAAAATATTGATAAAATAATTCTTTTATATAATGTAGTTGAAACATGAAATTAATGTTTATTTTATATTAAATGATGTGATTTGGGAATATATTATCATGTTAGCCTATTGAGTTTTAATACTCATGACTATAGTTTTTTTTCTATTTTTAGACATTGTGCATGTTTTATATTGAGTTAGGTTTCTTTGGGTGACGAGTGTTCATTGCATTGGAAGGTGACCCGCGGGGTCACATAGAAGTAGTTCGGTTTTTTGGTTCGTTTATCTATTTTTATGAAGTGGCCTTATTGTTTTGGTTCTTGTAAAAAACTGTTATTTAGTTTAGTTTTATATAAATGTGTGTTGGTCTGTCCATTTCATTCTGTTCTGGGTTAGGTTTATTTGATTAGTGAAATTGTTCCCTTGGATAATATAATTATGTCTGACACATTTTTCCAGACTGTGGTGATCGGGAACGCCCTTCGGGCCATGAAACGAATTGGTCGGGGTGCCTTGTTCGAGGATGACATGGGATCGTTCGTGACAAAATGGTATTAGAGCAGGTCATCTCCTAACGAGCCTTGCTTTTCAAAGTTCCCTTTTGTTATTAAGGGATGTCAAGGTAGATGGAGTAGGATTTTTGGTACTTGAGGCTTAGGTCTAGGAAGAGCATCATCAAATCTTTCTCATTCTGATCCTCGAGACTCCATGTTATTTCTGATCATCTTAGATTCTTGGTCTTTAGGTGTTTTTTGGTGATTGGGATACGAAAAGAGAATTTTTACTGATGGTATTCATGAGCTCATAGGGCCTGGAAAGCCTTGTGTATCTGGGGCATAATACTATAAAGGATCTCTATGTTGGGGGTGTGATGGACATATGGCCTTCAACCATATGGTCAAGTCTCCCATAGATACTAGTTCCCTTTTGTGGGTCTCTTGGACCATTCATGAATTTTGAAAATTATTTTTGATATCCTTGTGTGAGAATTTTGAAAATGGGTTTTAAAAGAATTCTATTATTTTGAAAATTGGAAAATGGTTTTTAAAAATATAATATGAGAAAGGTTTTTGGATGTTGGGTTTTGTGAAACAAATATTTAGGATAATGTTAAAATGATTTAACAAGATTGGATTTTCCCTAATTTAAACTCGTGGTTTGTTGAAATAATGTTTTTCAAGACATGAAATAATTTAAGGGATTTCTGAATTTTTTTCAAATGGGACATTTTTGGTTGTTTATAAGTGTTTTATTCTGATGAATTAGTAATGAAAATAATTTTTGTTTGGTTGGTGTTTTCTGAAAAAGGGTTTTGGCCTTTGTGGCTATCAGATTAAGAAATTATACCTGTTGAATTTTTAAAATGTAATGGGATTTTAATCAATAGTTTTATCATCAAGTGTGGTTTTTTGAGATGCTGGATGAAGTTTTTATAAATATTAAAATGATTTTTAACTTGGTGGGTAGTTTTCCTTTGGAAGGTAGATGATTTTTGAAAGGGTTTCAATGATTTGTCTTAAAAAATTATGATGTTTTTCCTTTGGTGTTTTCATGGGTGCTCACACAAATGGTTTTACATGGATTGTTGATGGATTCCCGATATGGAATGGTGGTTTTGTGCCCGAGGTGGCATGGAAATCGCTATGTGAGAGATACATTATGAAAATATACTGGAGAATGTAGAAATCCACCAAGTTAGTTTGATTATAAAAACAGTTTTAGCTGAAAATTTGTGTCATTTATTTAAAAACCGATGGTTATTTAGATAGTTTTTATAATGTTTTATAATTTTTGTTTATTCTTTATGCTTCCTTGTGATCTAAAATGTCATACTCTTGTTATGTCTTGATATGGGATCTTATTGGTGGCACGTTTTCGGAGCAATGTTCAGTTGGTTTCTGAAGATGTGTTGGATGTTGGGATTTGGATACAAATAGTTCTCCATTTACATTCCTTCCAGTTGGTCAACCTAATGATTCATTTAAAATGTTAAATCCACCTCCCTGAATGATGCCTCATCCTATTCGTTGGATTAAATATGTATTTGCTTTTGATTGAATGTGTTAATCCATTATGATAATTCCCTTGGCTATACTGGTTGTGTTCGGTGATGTTTGGTGTGTTTCAATATGTTCCTTGTTAATTATACTCCTTGTTCAGAGAGAGGGATAATTGTGGTGTCTATCCATAGCACATTCTTGGGTAAAAATGTGTTTTTTGAGGAAGTGTGTTTCACCATGTGTCTTTGTACTTGGTTTCATCTTAATCGGTTTATGTGGCATGATGTAGATATATAAAAAGGGTTCTAGTTAGGGATTAATAGCTCCTGGACGCAAGGTAGTAGTTTCTTCACACATAGATCTCCATTCATTGGTCTCGAAGTGAAGGTGGAATGTAGTCAGGCATCCCAGAGGGTTGAGAAGTTTGGTTATGTTTGTTCATCTACCATTGTAGTGAGAAAATTTAATTATTCCTATTGTGCATCCTCTATCAATGATAAAATCCCCCCGGTTTCAATGAGTGTGATGGACATATCCCTCATGAAATTTCTGTGAATATGAATACATAAATGAAGGTTTTTGATCAGTGTCCTTGTGTGGACCACCCACGAGATTCAGGTGCCTTCTCAGTTTAATCTGTTCATAGGAGTCAAGTGTTAGGTAGTTTTTGTCTTTGGTTTTTGTGGTCCAAGAATTGTTCCCTTTCCTTCTGTGCCCCGAGTGGCATCAGTTTTTGATCAGTATTGAATTTGTTCTCCTAGTTCTTTTCCCCTTCGTTTGGAAGATGATGGTTCAATGTTCATGTTCTGTTCCTCTTATCTTGGGTTGGTAGGTTGTTGTGGGGAGGTTTTGGTGGTACTATTTCGGTGAGTCCCGATTCAAGATCATTTTGAATTCCCGTTTGATATTTTCTTCTTAATGGTTGGGAGAACAACCGTGGGTCTCGTGGAGTTTCCTCTTATGAATTTGTGGAGTTTTAGTCATTTTCTTATGTGGGGAGTCCATTCGGGTCTCCCATCTACTAGGGATCTATTTCTAGTTTATTTCATTATTGGTTTGAGAGAAGTATATTTATTTTGAATTTTCTGATTTTTTAGTTTCCTATTTGGTTTTACTGAGTATTGGGTTTCTTGGGTGAAGGCCCAATGGTCTTGTTGTCAGATGGATTTTGGATGTGGTGGCTTGATCTTCTCTTTGATTCTCAGGAAGTGGTTTTGAGTTGTTGGTTTGTTTCTGGAATGATTCTTAAGTTCCATTTTTGGTGAGGGAAATTTTCTTAGTTGACGAGGTTGGATCATTTTGACATGGAATCCTTAGTAATTGATCAATCATCTGGAATGTGATATGGATTTTTGGGGATGTAATGTGTTAATGGTGGGGAGAATTGTCTCACCCAGTTTTTCAAGATCATGTTTATGGTCTGGTTCATTGGGAATCTCTTTCTTTTTCTCAGGTCCCGAGTGTGATGAGGGTTATGTTTAGAAGTGTTTTAATTTTATAATATTTCACTTTGGGTTGTCCTTGGGGTTTTTTCATAATGTGCAGTGGTAGAGTGTTTTTGACACCCATGGTGTCATCTTTTTGTGTTTAAATCATTAAAGAGTCATTGGGTGGTGTTATGTTGTGTTTTAGGTGTCATTTGAGTGTTTTTAGCCAGTTTTTTAGGATTCAGGGTTTCATCACAGTTTTCCCAAACCGTTCATCCTTACCATGTGATGTTGAAGATTCATTCCAATAGCCCTCTCATGGTTTGCAGACAGTTTTCCAAACTATGTCGTAAAACCATGAAGCCACTTACGGGCTTAATAACATTCACTCTAAAAATATGATTTTAGAGATTCCAACTTCCATTTGAATCCCAAACTAATTTATATTGACATGAGGGACCCCCCCCCCTTTGTTACGCATCATTATGGACCCCTTTTGGGGAGATTTATCACCAAAAGTTATTGATTCTTCATGGTTTCTTCATCAAACTCTTCTCATTCCACTTCCATCTTCCTTCTTTTTCCATTTGTCCTTTGTTACCTCTTCTCACATGGTCATGTTTGACCTAGGGTGCTTTTTTCCCATTTTTTTGACGTGGTTTTCAGTTGTTTTGTTTTTGATTCATTGAACTGGTGTTTTGTAACCCTTATCGAGTGATTCCGGGTGTGCGTTTCAATTCCTCCATGGATTTCATGTAGGATTTCCCATACACTTTCCTTTAGAATTTAATATTCATTTTTTCACACATTAAAAACCTTATATATATGCTAAATGTTTTTTTGTGTTCTTTGTATAAATTATTTGGTGTTAAAAGTGATGTTTTATGCCTTGTTTCTTGATAAGTGTAATTGTTGTGTTAAATAATGCACACCAAGTGTTCGATGAAATGCCCGGTTGGATTCAGTGTTTATATTATACTATGTAACATGTGGTTTCGCATTTTGAGAAAATATTTATATTGTGGAATTTTTATTTTGAGTTTCTTGAAGGTTCTTTGAAAGGGTTTTAATTTAAAAGAAATGTGTATTTGGCTTTTGAAATCGGTTTGACAAGTGATGATGAATTGTGGTCCAGTTGGCATTTTCATAGAAAATGGTTTTGGTATTAGAGTGATATGGATATGTTTTAATGTTTTCTTATAAATTTATTACATGGTAGTGGTGTGATTGAAACAACTTTTGAACGATGAGATGAAATTTTGGTAAAGGTTAGTTTGTGAGAAATGTTTAAGGGCAGGTTTGGCCACTTTGTGAAAATGATGAAAAGTGTTTGTTATAAAAACCTTCATTGGATATTTCTCATGCATTATTTACATGGAATGGTTGGGATTTACTTTTTGATGAATTATTAGGTTCCATTATAAGGGTTTCTTGGTTGGAACCCTTTATGATCTATTAATCAAAAGGCATGAGAGTAGTCCTTGAGGTGACTCCAGGTGAGGAATGTTTTGGATTATTATTACTATATATGTTGTGATTGGATGATCAGATGGAATTGCTTGGATCACTTCCCTTTTTTATACTTGAGATGTGGGAAACTGGCATATTGGGAGAATATTCTAAGAGTATTATTTCATTGGTAGGTTATGGTACTGGATAGTGGCCTATAGTAGGTGGATATATTGGGTTTATTACAACAGGATTTTCCCTCAGCCTTCATTAGAAAGGATGGTCGAGCATATTGGGTGTTTTGATTTCATCATGTGTGATATGTTAACGGGGATGAGGTATCATGCATTTGTTCCTTCTGAATTATTCTTGATCTCGTAATTTCACCCATGTCAATTGGCTTTTAGTTTCTTTCAGTGGTGAATGTGATACTTGTTTGTTTATTTTCATTTCCCTTGTTGTGTGATTACTATTGCTCCTCCTTGTGTATTGTCTTCCTAGATAATTGATGGAATTATATTAAATAATGTTTATGAAAATTTATTTCAATTAAAGTGTTTTACCCTCCTCGTGTAGGATGAAATATATTGACATCACTTCCCCCTTGAAAATTCTAACAACATGCTAATGAAATGAATCTAGTTTTAGAAATGAATAAGTGAAATGGTTCATACTTGGTTTACAAGTAAAATTGTTATTAAAGCATGATTTTATATATTATAGTTAAAACATTAAATTTATGTTTATTTTATTTAAAAGGATGTGCATTGGAATTAGTTTATCGAGATAGCCTACTGATTTTTAATACTCTTGCCTATATTTTTCATATATTTTTATCCCTTGTGCAAGTTTCATCTTGAGTTAGGTCGCATTGGGAAATGAGTGTTCATTGCATTGGAGAGTGAATAGAGGGGTCACAAAGAGTTAGTATTATAGAAAACCAAGCATTTTACATATAACTTTTCATGATTTTAAGCATAATTATACATCAGAGTACAAGCGAAGAATCATTATGTCTAGTGTCTTGGAAGACTGGGTTCATATAACATAAAACATGGGGATAAAAGAAACTTCTCTATTTAATCTCCATTAAGAGATCTTAACTTCCATTGAGCCCTTACATCGGCATAGGGTACCCTAGGTAACACATAAACAAAAGGGAAGAGCTGGAAAGCCCAGTAAGGGAATGAACATTAGGATAAATCTTAAGCACATGAGTTAGGAGGCATGACATAACAATATCAAAAGCATGGAACATGTGAAATCATATCGTATAAGAATAGGATCATATAAAAATTGAATCATATAAATGTGTTAGAATCATTAGAAATTTATTTATTATGGGTCAAGGGTAACCGAAAATCCTGTTTCCCATTTTAGTACGGGGATAGGCTAACCGCCAGTCCCATTTCACATCGCATCTCAAGAGACTTAACTTTACCCAATGAATTAGAAAAATATATAGGCGTACCCATCTCAACATTTTCATTATTATTCTTTCCAAATAAATAATCTTACCAAATAAATAATCATACATACTCAACCACTCATAATCATAAGGATACCCATGGAAATAATTGGGTACCACAATCACGACATTAAGCATAACCAATGAGTGTGTTAAGAAAGTGTCCATGAAAGAAAGGGATTAGAAAAAACATGGACGTTCAATAGGCATATATCATGGTAAGTGAAGTCAAAAAATATTGAAAACTTATATGAAATGTATTTATGAAATTTTAGTATTAAAACATTTTTTGCGGTTTTAAGGAAAATAATATAGAGCTTGGAATAGAAAATGGTACAATCATTTATATAAATACAGAAGTGAACCAAATAGGTTTTCATAATAAAAATTCTGAGTTTTTAAATACAATTGTGTTTTAAAATAGACGATAGATTTCACTTGAAATTGGGTAATAATTTTGGAAGTTCCCTTAAAATATGATTTCTTATCGAGTGTATCGAGGTGGGAATCACTAAAAAACATAAATGTCCCCAAAAATGAATGATGGATGGATCTTGGAACATGAGTCTAGAGAATATAAAAATTATGTATAATTTTTATATAAAAAGAACATACAATTTAATTTGGGTAAAAAGAAAGATAGAGAAACCCGAAGAGGTAACGGAGGTTCGGGTAGAATTCATTATCAATTATTAACATGATATCAGGTGTACCTAAAAGGGATTTTTTCATAGAGAATGGAGTTTTTAATAATATATAAATCATGAGGGAATTATGGGGAAGGTTTTAAATAATACCCCATCATTAGGTATTGCACATAAAATGGAATAACAAAGAGAACAATCTTGAAATAAATGTGAAATGGGGAGGATCCCTTACCTTAAATCTGTTGGTGTTCTCCACTTGTTATTGAATACCTGAATAAAAAAATTAGGTTTATTAATTAATAATTAAAAAACAACATGTATATAAAATTGGTTTAGTATAATCATTCTAAGATCATTTATAACCATTTTGATTGGTTATGAGGTGCAATTTCATCGATTGGGTCCGTTTGTTTACTTTGTTTTAAATGACTGGTTCTCTTATATTCATGTTTGGATAAGCATGAAATATGGAAGTGGTTGTCCAAAAATTAAGTTATATTCTATTAGTTAACATCCAATTTATTACAAGGTTTTAAATTTAATTTGGTTACTTAGATTGAAGTCTAACTATTATATAAAACAATATTGACAAAAAAAATTGTTAATTGGTGAGTTTGATTACAAAGAACATGTTTTGATTTATAACTTAATACCATTTGTAAAAATTATAATAAAATAAAAATAGGATATATGAAATATATATAATCTGGTCAACCGTAACAAAAATGTTTTCATGACCATATTTAAAGATGATAATAGAAATTGATAAACTGTTGTCCTTGAAGGTGCCAAATTGGAACATCTCAAGCGGTGCATTCATTTCTTTCAAACAAAAGGTGAGGAAAGGAGAGAAGATAATGTAGTATCCCATTAGCATAATATAATTCCAGTACATGAATTCTATTGGATTCATCATACCATTTGGGTGAAGGGATATGAGAAATGAATCAAAAAATCAGAGAACTTCAAAAAATGAAGGGATTGGAAAGAGGAATTCACCTTTTGAGACTTCCTCCTTTGAGAACCTCTTAAGGGGATAGGTTTTGGTATTTTGAAGAGGCTAGGAACTTTTGGACATAGGGGATGACCTTGGGGAGAGATTTGGGCAGAATATTGGCTTGGTACAAGGCTTGATAGGAGTGATGAGAAGAAGGAGTGAATGAGGGTTTTTATAGTTGAGGAGAGAGGGACTTTCTCAATATAAAATTCATTAATTTATTATTTCCACACAAGACAAGGAACAGTGAGTCTTACTTGACAAAGAATAGTAATTTTATCTTGTGATCCCGAACTAATTGGTCTTATATCAACAAAAAATCATCAATGACTCAATAAGTCCATTATTTAGCATTTATTGTAAATTATCTCATTTTATTGTTCATCAAAAATTCTTGTATTTTAGAAAAATACCAAAAATTCAGCCCAATAATTTTTTGACGTGTAGAATCCAAAAATAAATTACATTTTTTAAAATTAATTTTTTAAATATGATTATTTTATCATTTAACTAAAATCGCAATTTATTATCAAAAACCAGTTTTAAAATATTCCTTTAATTATCCTAAAATATATGTATATCATATATTAATCCTGAATAATATTTACATATTATCATAGGTATGGTTACTATTCATTATGGTATATGACTATTCATAAGGGTATAATATTATTCATAAGGGTAGGTTACTATTCACTAAAAATTATGTTTTTTATCGGACTCCAAATAACATATTGATTGAAACCATGTATGTTGAATTTTTGAAAATCCAAACACATAAGATACAAAATTATATTTAATAGTCACTAGGAACTTATTATTTCATTATGTTGTGTTTTCATATGATTTTATGACATATTTATAAGAATATAATTTCCATTTAAAAACATTGGTTTGTTACATTCTTCCCCCCTTAAGAAATTTCTCCCTCGAAATTTCATTTTACATTCTAAGAAAAAAATAGGTGGGGGTAATTTTCTTTCATTGCTTCCTCCAGTTCCCATGTTGGCTCTTCGTACATATGGTTTCACCATAGTACCTTTACCAGATGAGTAGTCCTGTTGGGTAGAACTTTGTCTCTGTGATCCAAGATCTTCACTGGCTACTCCTCGTAAGAGATATCATCCTCCAACTGTACCACCTCTAAAGAGAGTACATGTTAAGTGTCTGGTATGTACTTCCTTTAGAGGGATACATGAAAGACATCATGTACTTTCGACATGGTAGGTGGAATTTCCATTCGATAGGCCACAGCTCCGACTCGATCAATGATCTCAAAGGGGCCTATGTACCTAGGACTTAACCCTTTCTTTCTAAACCACATGACATTCTCCATAGGGATAGGCATAAAAATACCATGTCTCTAAATTTTAACTCAACATCTCATTGACGGTTATATGCATAACTCTTATGTCAACTTTTTGCTGCCTTGATTTGCTGCAGAATATTTTTCACCTTCTACACCATTTATTCAACCAATTCAAGTCCTAACAGCTTATGATCACTGACTTAATCCCAACACACCAGTGTTCTGCACCATTTCCCATAAAGAGCTTCATATGGTGCCATTCATATGCTCGAGTGGAATCTATGGTTGTAGGATAATTCAACCAGTGGAAGATGTTGGTCCCATTCTTATTTGAATTTCATAGAACACACTCTCAACATGTCTTCTGATGTCTGAATAGTTCACTCTAATTGGCCTTCAGTTTGAGGATGATAAGAAATACTAAAGTTCAGTCCAATGCTCATGGCATGCTAGAGAATTTTCAAGAACTTTGAGTTGAATATTAGATCACGATAGGATACAATAGATAGTGGTATTCTATACAGCCTTAACATTTCTTTGATTTTAATCCCTGAATGTTTATACCATGATAAGTCCACTCAAACCATGAAAAAGTGAGTTGTCTTTGTAAGATAATCCGCAACAAACTATATATCATTATTTCCTCTAGTTGTCCTCGACAGTCCAGTGACAAAGTCCATGGTAATGTTCTCCCACTTCCATGTTGGTATGGGTACTAGTTTCATCATCCCCTTAGACCTCTTCCTCTAAGCCTTCACTTGATGATATACCAGGCACTTTGATGTATATTCAGAAATCTCACTTTTCGTATTGTCCCACCAAATGTTTTCTCGGAGATCTCAATACATCATTATTCTCTCTGGGTGGATTGAGAAGGTCGATATATGTGCATCATTCAATAGCTCCTCCTTTATCTTGGGATTGGTTGTTAAACATAATCGTGTCCCAAATATTACAAATTCTTCCTCATCAATTTTGAAATCGGAGTATTTCCCATTTCTCATAGATTTCAGCCTTTTTTGGATTTCCACATCTTTTCTTCAAGCATACTTTATTTTCTCCAAGAGGGATTGCTGAGAAATCGTTTGAGAAAGGATTGATGATGTTCCTCTCGTAATGATTCCCATGTCCATCCTTTTAAAATCTAAGAAGATCAGATCCTTTTAAATTCTCATAAATGATAAAGATGTATGCCCTTTTATACTTAGAGCATCTACCACCTTGATTGACTTACTAGGATGGTAGTTAATTGAGCAGTCATAAACCTTAATGATCTCTATCCATATTTGATGGTGCATATTATGATCTTTCTATGTGAATATATATTTGAGACTTTTATGGTTCGTATATACCTCAAACATCTCCCCATAGAGATAATGCCACCAGGTTTTCAATGCAAAGATCCCCACCGCCAACTCCAGATCATGTGTGGGATAGTTGTTCTCATGGAATCTCTGTTACCTTGAGTCATAAGTTATAAAATTATTATTTTTCATTAGAACACAACCTAATACCTTCTTATAAGAATCACTATACACCACAAAGAGTTCTCCTCTTGAAGGTAGTGTGAGTACTGGTGTATTGATAAGCCTCGTTTTCAACTCCTTGAAGCAGTCTTCACATTCCAGTGTCCAGAAAACCATTACTCCCTTCATTGTTAGCTTGGTCATTTGGTTTGACAATCCTGAAATCTTCTTCATGAATTGTCTATAATACCTAGCTATACCCAAAAAAGATGTAGATTTGAATTACATAAGTTGGCATGGGCCACTCTTCATTTGTCTTTGTCTTGGAAGACTCCACAGATATCCCTTTGATGGTGATAACATGCCCAAGAATGATACATCCTCAATCTAGAACTCACATTTACATTAATTTTCATTCAACTTCTCCCTTCGTGAAGTCTATAACATAGTTTTGAAATACTTCTCATGTTCCTCCTTCCTCTGGGAGTATAATAAAAATTTCATCAATAAAGACTACCAAATATTTGTCGAGGTAATCTCTAAAGACTCTATTCATTAAATCCAAGAAAATTGATGAATCATTAGTGAGTTCGAAGGGCATCACTATGAAATCATACTGTCTATACCTCGTTATAAAGGAAATAATGGGGATATTTTCCTTCCTCACCATCAATTGGTGATATCCTGACTGAAGGTCCACCTTAGAGAAATAACAGGCCCCACGAAGCTGATAGAACAATTCATCTATCCGTGGAAGGGGATACTTTTTCTTTATTGTGGTTTTATTGAGCTCTTGATAATCAATGCAGAGGTACATTGATCCATCCTTCTTTTTGAAGAAGAGTACCGGAGCACCCCACGGTGAAGAACTAGGGCGTATAAAATCCTCCTCTATATTCACCTCTAACTACATCATTAGCACTTCCAAATCTACGGTGGAAAATCTGTAAAGATTCTATGAAATAGGAAGAGATCTAGGGATATGTTAAATTGGGAACTTAGCCTCTAGGTTAAGATGAAGACCAAATAACTCTTTAAGGAATACATTAGTGTAATCCCTCACAATGTTCATGTCTTAAAGCATGATTCCTTCCTTTGTCTGAATCATTAGAGCTAGATATGCCTGCTCACAAGGCAGTAATTACCATACTTGAGATGACGATTTTAAAGGAGATTAAACTTCCTCCTTACACTTGTAATGAATCAGAATATTCTTTGGGATGTGAAAAGTGATATCTACTTCCCGACAGATGATTTTGGCTTTGTATAAAGATATCCAATCCATTCCCAATACACCATCGAACTCCACTAAAGGATGTATGACGAGATTTGCTGGGAGGTTTAGTCCACCAACATTAACCAGGGAGGAATTATAAACCATGGAGGTAATAATTTTATAATTTTATGTTCTCATAGATAATTTTTCATCCAAATTTTGTGGTGGTTTTTGAATAGTTCTACTAAACATTCAAGATTTGAATGAATTTTTATAACCAAAATCAAATTGTATGCTCGCTATTCTTGAATGAATACCTAGTGTACCTATCCCAACATCGTTGTTCGACTCCACCTTAGCTGTAGTGATATCATAATACATTCTTTTTTTCTTGGAGGTTTTTGTGGATTTCCGCTACAAACCCATTACTTATGGAAATTATTCGTATAATGCCCATGCTCCTTGCAGTTGTATCTCTGCACTACAGGATGAGTGTCGATCTGAATCATCCTTTGTTCTTCCACATTAGTGGGAAATTGCATATCCTTTTGGATTTTCTTGTACAGATGAACAAACATTCCGCATTTGAAGCGATTCTTGGTTCCCTTTAGGCAGTTACCAGGATGCTTCTTCCCACAATTTTTGCAAGGGGAAATGTCAAGATTCTTTCCATCATGGGATTTTTTTGATGAACCACCCATGTTGTTCTCCATTTTTTGCTTCTTGTCACTAGTCCCACAAGACCACTAAGAGTCTCAAATATCTATTTCAACCTTGAGGGAGAAATATACAATCTCCTCGTAACGGTCGAAGTCTCTAATCACCAATTCTTTTCGTAGAATCGATATTAGTCTGCTTAAGAATTGATCCACCTTGCATTCAGTGTTCATGAAAAATCCACAAGAGTACCTTGCATGCCTTGTAAAGTTTTCTTCATATGCCCCGATGAACTCATCTTCCTTCTACTTGAGTTCGAGGAACTCTCTTTCCATATTGATATGGTTGGGTTGAGGAAAATATTTTTTGAAAAAACATCCTATTGAATTCCTTCCAATCCATGGGATAGATTTCCTCTTGGGACTTTGTGTTTTTTATCAGTGTCCACCACTAATCAGCTTCCCCATTAAAATGATAGGCTTCCAGTAAAACCTTCACTTCTTCCAAGCACTGGAGGACAAAGAATATATTTTCAATGGAGTTAATTCATTGTTCAGCGATGAGGGGATCAGACGATCTACTAAACATGGGAGGCCTTTTCTTCATGAAGGATTCCACAACAACTTGCTTTTTCTATGGAGGTGGAGGGAGTTCCGCCGGATTCAAGTTATTATTCATAGCTCGAGCCAGCTGAGAAAGTACTATCATGATGTTTTGAGCACCTGATCCCATCATATCAAGCATATCATTAGGTCAGTCTTCACATTTCCAATCACATTGGTTGTGGGAACATGTTCTTCTATTTTCCTCCATTAACTAAGAAAAAGAACGTATAATTTCAGGTCTTAAATACTTTTCTATGGAGAATAAAAATAATCTTTGAACATAAAAGGATAAACTTATAATGAAGAAGTATATCCTATCTTGTGACTACCTAGGTTTATATTAAGGTTTTCCTTGATCTAATTCTTAACTTACTTTCTTATGGGATTTTACCCCTTAATAATGATTTTTACTAAGCTCATAAATATACCGAAGCATATCCCTCAAGAGTATCGTAACCAAGAGTGCATCTAGGCCCATTTTCATGTACTATGATGTCCCAGGTCAAGCCCAAAACTCCTTGTTAGAGTTTTCCCTCCTAGTTACATTGGTTCCAGAGCTGCCTCAACCTGCTTGTATCCAGACAAGGACGTATTTTCTTGATAAACCAATTACCCAATACCCACCAAAATTGAGGAGTATTTTCTTATCCTTAGTCTCATCGGTAATGTTCTCAATAAGGTGATCTATTCCAAATCTCCAAAAATAACTAGACCATCCTTTGATACCAACTATAGAAACTCAATCCTTTTACATATAACATTTCATGATTTTAATCATAATTATACATCAGTGTACAAGCCAAGGATCATTATGTCCACTATCTTGGAACACTAGGTACATACAACATAAAACATGGGGATAAAAAAAACTTTTTATATAATCTTCATTATGAGATCATAACATTCTTTGAGCCATTAAATCTGCATAGGGTACCATGGGGAACACATGAACAAAGGGATGAGCTGAAAAGCCCAGTAAGGGAATGAACATGAGGATACATCTTAAGCACATGAGTTATGAGGCATGGAATAATGATATCTGAAGAATAGAACATTTGAAATCATATCGTATAATCATAGGATCATATAAAAATGGAATCATATAAAATTTTAAGAATCATAAGACATTTCATTAGTACGTGTCAAGGATAACTTCTAATCTCATTTCCCATTTTAGTACGGGTCAAGGCTTACCGCTAATCCGGTTTCACATCACATCTAACATGATATAACATTACCCAATGCATTGGAGTGCTATCTGGGCACACCGATCTCAGAATTTTCATGATTATTATTTCCACATAAATAATATTTCCAAATAAATATTCATACATAATCAACAATTCATAAACATAATGATACCCATGGAAATAATTGGATACCACAATCATGACAAAAAGCATAACCAATGAGCGTATCATTTAAGTGTCCATGAAAGAATGGGATTAGAACATACCTGGATGTTCAATAGAAATTTATCATGGTACGTGATTTGAAAAAAGAGTGACAACTTATAAGAAAAGTATTTTTGAAATTTTAGCAAAAAAAAATTTGTGCGGTTTTAAGAAAAATAGTATAGATATTTTAAAAGAGTAATGGGAAAAATATTTTATATAAATCCAGAAGTGAACCAAGAAGGTTTTCGTAATAAAAATAATGATTTTATAAATACAATTGTGTATTAAAACATCGGATAGACTGCAATTTAAATTGTGTATGAATTTGGGAAGTTCCCTTAAAACATGATTGCTTATCAGGGGGTATCGAGGTTGGAATCACTAAAAACATGTATATCCCCAAAAGAGAATGATATATGGATATTGAAACTTGATTTTGGAGTAAATAAAAAGTATGTATATGTTTTACATAAAAATAAAATACAAATTCATTTTGGTAAAAATAAATATAGAGAAACCCGAAAGAGTAAAGGAGGTTTGGGTTGAATTCATTATAGAATATTGGCATGGTATCGAGTGTACCTAAAAGGGATTTATTGATAGATAATAGGTTTTATAATTACATATAAATCATGAGGAATTTATGGGGAAGGTCTGAAATAATACCCAATAATTAGGGATCACACATAATATGGAATCACATAGAGGACAATCTTGAAATAAAACTGAAATGGGGAGGATCCCTTACCTTAAATCTGTTGGTGTTCTCCACTTGATATTAAAGACATGAATAAACAAATTATGATTATAAATTAATAATTAAATAACCTCTTATATATTTAATTGGTTTATTTTATTCACTATAAGATAATTTATATCAATTTTTATTGGTTATGAGGTTCAATTTCATCGTCTGGGTTCATTTGTTTACTTGGTTTTAAATGACCGGTTCACTTATATTCTTGTTTGGATAAACATGAAAGATGGAAGTGGTTGTCCAAAATTTAAGTTATATGATTTTAGTGAACATCCATAAGATTACATGGTAATAAATTTATTTTGGTTACTTAGATTGTTGTCTAACTATTATATAAAAACATAGTGAAAATTGTCTTCATTAATTGGTGGGTTTGATAACAAAGAAATTTTTTTTGATTTATAACATAATAACATTTTAAAAATAAATTACAGAATAAAAATTGGATATTTTACATATATATAACCTGGTTAAACCATAAGAAAAATGTTTTCATGGCCATATTTAAATATGATAAAAAAATTGATAAATTGTTGTCCTTGAATGTGAAAAATTGGCACATCTCAAACAATGCTTTCATTTCTTTCAAAAAAATGAGAGGAAAACAAGGAAGATAATGAAGTATCACATTAGAAAAATATAATTCCAGTACATGTATACTAAGGGAGTTATCATTCCATTTGGGTAAAGTTAGGCGTGGAAAGAAACAAAAAATAAAAGATCTTCATAGAAAAGAAGGAATTGGAAAGATGAATTTACCTCTAGAAACTTCCTCCTTTGAGAACCTCTTCATGGGAAAGGATTTGGTATTTTAAAGAGGCTAGGAGCTTTTAGATGTGGGGGGGACCTTGAGGAGAGATTTGGGTAGAATATTAGCAAGGCATAAGGCTTAAGAGTAGTGAAGAGAAGAGGGAGTGAAGGAGGGTTTTTATAGTGGAGGAGAGAGGGAATTTCTCAATATAAAAATCATTAATTTATTATTTTCCAAAAATGCAAGAATAGTGAGTCTTCCATGAACAATAATAGTAATTTTATCATGTGCTCCCAAACCAATTAGACATACATCTATAGAACATCATCAATGTCTCAATAAATCCATTATTTAGCATTTATTGTAAATTATCGTATTATATTATTCATAAAAAATTCAAGTATTTTAGAAAAATCTCAAAAATTTACTCCAACCATTTATTGACTTGTAGAATCCAAAAATGAAGTCTATTTATTAAGAATAATTTTTTAAATATTATTATTTTAATATTTAATTAAAAACATAATTTATTATCAAAAACCAGTTTTAAAACATTCATTTACTTATCCTTAAATATAGGTATATTGTACATTCAACATGAATAATATTTATATATTAGCATTGGTAAGGTTACTATTAATTATGTTATATCACTATTCATAAGGGTGTGTTACTATTCATAAGTGTAGTTTACTATTCACCAAAAATTATGTTTTTGTCATCGGACTCCAAATAACTTATTTATTTCAACCGTTTATGTCGGATTTTTTAAATTCCTAACATAGAAGTCACAATATTTTGTTTAATAGTGACTTAGAACTCAGTGGTTCATTATGTTGTGTTTTCAAGTGATTTTATGACATGTTTATATGAAGATAATTTCCATTTAAAGACATTTGGTTGTTACAAGTATACATTTCTGGTACATTTAGATCTTTTTTTATAGTGGTTTTATTGTTTTGGTTATTGTAAAAAAATGTTGTTTAGTTTAGTTTTATATAAATGTGCATTAGGCTTTCCATTTATTTTTACTTTTGGTTTTGTTTATTTGGTGGGATAAATCATTCCCTTAGATAATATAATGATTCCCATCACTTGTTTCAAGCCTGTGAGGATCATGAATGCCCTTCGAGCCATGCCACAAATCGGTTCGGGTTCCCAGTTCGGGTCAGCCCAGTCTGGTTCGTGATAGCCAAACATCCTATGCTCCCTTCCCATCCTTACTAAAGTCCATCAAGTCGTAACACTACCAGCTTCATTTCATTCATGGTCTGACATCTCATGTTGGAAGTAGATAAAACCATATATCTCATCATCACATTATAAAAAAAGTACAACATTGATGAAAAAATGATATCCATGAGAAAATCAATTTCAAGATAAAATGATAAACCTAGTATAATATAAATCTCTTTGTACACACAATATCCATATGAAAGAATAATTTAGACATTTTGGAACTTATGGTCTGGTGGAAGGGACAACAGGGGAAGAAAAGGTGGTGGTAGGGGCAGTGGCGGTTGCGGCGGTGGAAATGACATCAGGGAGAATGGGGCAGGTGTAGCCGAGATGGTGGAGGTAGAGGCGAGGCAGTAGAGGCATGGGTAGTAGAGAAGGGGGAAACAAAGGTGGAGGAGGAGGCATCTGAGGTAGAGGATGAGGCGATGGTGGGGACATCAGAGTCCTTGGTAGTTGAGGTGGGGGAAGCGGAGAAGTGAGTAATAGAGGTGGAGGAAAATGTGGGGAAGAAGAGGTTGAGGTGGTGGCATCAGAAGCAGAGGTGGAGGAGGAAACAAAATCAATGCTCGAATTTCTCGAAGGCATGAGGGTAGGGTGGCCATTGAATCGGTTTATAAAAATTCAAATGACATTTATTAGTATTTTTTTGAATGTAATGATAAATTTTTTTATATCAGAACTGAATTATAAAGTGCTGATAAAAGTTGGTTTTGTCTCTGCTAAAAATATAGTGCTGATAAATCATGTTTTTATCATCACTTTTTTAGTGTTGATAAATGGTTATCCTTATTAGCACTAATAAAGAACTGATAAATACCTAATATTACTAGATTATTTATTATTATAAAAATATAATAAATATATTTATTATAAATATATCTATTATAATTTTATTATTATTGAAATAATAATATTTATTTATATAAATGATTATTACATACTAATAAAATAAATATATATTTATTATAAATATATATTTATTAGATATATTTTTCTATTATAGTAATAAATATAAATATATATATATATATATTTAAACACATATGAAATTAAAATAAATATATTCATTATATATGGTCATAAAAATAAATATAAATATATGTATTAAAAGTCTTATAATACTAAAATAAATATATTAATTTTATATATTTTATAATTTCATTATTATTTAAGTAAATATATTTTTATATTTAAATAATTATAAATTTATAGTACATATATTTGTGATAAATATATTTATTAGATTTATAATTATAATTATAAATAAATTTATATTTATATATAATCATCATTATAAATAAATAAATATATTTATTTAAATACTTATTAAACCAAAAATAATTATATTAAATATATATATATATTTTTTAATTTCATAATAATTTAAATAAATATACATTACATTTAAATACATATATTATAATGGTAAATATATTTAAAAAAATTATATTTTATTATATTTATTATTATAATTATAAATTAATATATATTTAATTATAGTCATAAAAATAAATAATTATATATATATTTATTTATTTATTTAAATACTTACACAAATAATAAATTTATTTTAATTATATTTTGAATAATTTTAATTTATTTAATTTAATATATATAAATATTTAATTAATTATAAAATAATAATAAATATACTGATAACAAATATAATTATTATATTTATAATTTTATATAAATATATATTATTTTATAGTCATAAATATAAACATAAATAAATATTTTTAAATAATTATGAAACTAAAATTAATATATTAATTATATATATTTTTTTTATAATTTATTAATTATTTAAATAAATATATATTTATATTTAAATATTTATAAAATTAAAATTATATATTTAATAATTTATATTTTTCACTATATCTAAATAATATATTTATTTTAATTTCTCATGTATTTAAATAAATATAGATTTATTTATATTTATGACTATAAATAAATAAAATTTTGTTTATAATAATAATTATAAAAATAATAAATATATTTATTATAATTTTATAATTATTTACATATATATATATATATATATTATTTAATTACTTTTATCGTGATTTTATGTATTTCTGATAACATAATAACGTGAAGGGAATATGAATGAATCATATACACTGAATAAGTATAGATCATAAAAAACAAGTCATCATATATATGAAAAAGATGAATAATAATTATAGTCTAACATATAAATGAACATTCATGATGAGTACATCACATATGAATTTCAATTATATTCATGCATCGATTCACCAAATTCATTAGAAAGATATATTTATTTTAATAAATAAATATATATTTATATTAATAATTATAAATATACATATTTACAATGTATTAAATATGATTTTAAATATAAATATTTAAATTGTATTTATATATAATTATATATATATTAATATAATAAATATTGTATGAATATTTTTTATTTAATGAAATTATATATATATATCTTAATTATTTAAAAAATATATATTAATTTTAAACTAGTGATTTTTATTTAATTTATACAAATAATAATTATTTTTGAATATAAATATAATAATTTTATGTATGTTAATAATATTTTATGTTAAAAATATTTATCAGGGCTAAAGAATGTTCAGATAAATGGTACACATTTATCAACGCTTTTTTCTAGCGTTGATAAAGGCCCCCTTTTATTAGCGCTTTCTGATTAGAAATAATAAAACCTGACACATCCCTTGCACATATATGGCATAGTGAATGTTGTTAAAATTATTATTCCCCATCATCTCGATAAGTAAATTTTATTATTAATGTTTATTCTATGATTTTATTTAATTATTCTGTCAATGGACATTTTCATATTTCATTAGATTATTTTCTTTACTTGAATTGATGATGGTTATAATAAAACCATGGACATTTATATGTGAAATATTCTTTCTAAATAAACATGTGTATCATATTTTTGAATATGGTATAGTATAAAACACATGAAACTTGAAATAAAAACCATCAAATTTTATTATTGACATAGAACATTACATATGATGAATAAATCTACAAAAAAAATTAAATTAGTAAAATGTGATAATAAAGATAAAAAAATAACAAAACTAGAATTTCATATTCTTCAACATCAATGTCCCCTACAATTATCACATCCATGAACAACCCTATAAGATAAAATAATTTTTTTTAATAAAATCAGAACATTTAATATGAATAATTAAGAGCCATGTGATTAATTTTAGGGAATCATGAATCATGAAAATATGAGCGACTTATATGAATCATAAAACCATAATGACCATTTAAATTATAACATGATTAGTATAAATATTAACTTGGACATTGGTAGTAATAACATAACCTTTAATGAAGTAACACAATCACAAAAATGGTAAGATGAATTTTAAATATTATTTAATTTAAATGAAATAAATAAATATTCGTATTGTTAAACATAAAATAAAAATTAACTAAATCTTATTAAACTACATTTTAACATGTTTTGAAAATACCATAATTTTATATTCAATATTTTAATATCTTATTTTGAAATATTATTTTTTATAAAATGAAATTCATTTTAATAATTACCATATTCAAACTTTCTAATTGTTAAAATTTTATAAAATTATTGAGATATTTTTATTTTATATGAATAATAAAAACATAATTTTTCAAATTTCATATGTTTTACTACATTGTAATGATGACAAAATGACCTAATAATTTATGAAATGGTGAGACCAACAAAAAATTATTTTAATAATATAATTCAGTAAATTGAAGATAATAAACCTAATTTTCAAACCTAATGAAGTAATTTATATATTCTTAAAATATAAAAAATATCATTAAAAACAATATTCTATTTTTCATAAAATACTAAATTTTGTGTTTAGGGGGTTAAAAATTCATAAAAACATGTAATTGAAATGAAATATAATTTTTAATTACAATAATATAACTATTGAATTATATAATCTATAAATAATATTCCATTCAATATTTTAACTGGTAAATACCCCCCTCCTCTTAAAAAATACCCCCTGACCCACCTTTTCTAAACTCACTTCACATAGCCCAAGTTCAATCAAATTCCATTATATTAAAAAAATATGGCATCCTTAATAGTATTCTTTTGTCATCTATACCAATTCCCTCATGGTTTTAATTCCACATAAAGGGACTATGAAATAAGACAATTCTATCCTCGCAATCATATTCCTTTCAAGTTTGTCTCTTTTCACTCCAAATATCATTTAGTTTTCCACCATAAAAAATAATTTATATCACAATTACACAAAATATTTATGTTATTATGATATTGAAAAAATATTTTAAACCATTGATAATGTTTATAGTCTACCCCATTATTCATTATAAATCTTTCTAATGTTTTCTTTATCCACATATAAGGATTCAATAAACTCATTAATTATCACCAGCTTCATGGATAGTCAATGTTGATAATATATAATATATAATTATTTCAATTTAGATATTTGTTATGACTATGGTTATAGTTTTAATAAATTATAATTAAGAAATAATCTAGGAAGATAAATCAAAATGAAAAAGTGAAAATTGAAATAAACATGCCACCAATCCATTTTATTTTCAAGTAGATAGTAATAAATAGAATCTAATAATTATAATCCTTAAAAAAATAAAAATGTAATATAATATATATTTTTATTAATATTTTAGTAAACAAATTTTTATTGTACAATATAAAAAATGTGATGGAAGGAAAAAGGATCTAAAGTAAAGGGACACTCAAAACTAAATCATTCCTTTTTTGGTTTATCCCCCTTTTATACCACTTTTCAGCAAGATTCGTATAAAAACCCCTCTAGTGGTATTAATTTTTAATTTAAATTTTTATTTATAGGATATATCCATTTTTCTACTTTATTGAGATGAATTATTTGTTATATAATTGATTATTTATAAAGATCTTATTATCTGAATATAACATTCATTCTTATCATGGTTATTCTTATCATATTTTGGGAATTGTGATCTTTTCATTGAAAATGAAATATTTGAATAAAAAATTAAGGTTTCAATTTTTTATTTTGGGAAGGTCCGTGTTTATTTATTTACATGATTAAAAAGATGTATCTATGAAACAAATTCTTTTTTTCAATGGTATGCTTCATATTTATTATTTTTATATGATTCCATTCTATATGGAATGCATAATTATGATCATATTAATATGTGATGGGTGGGAATAAAAATAAATAGCACTCCAATACATTGGATAGTGTGATATATCTAATGATATAATATATGGTATCCATGAAAAATAAGTTATATTTATTTCTCCTTCTATGTTGTATATTTTATACACATATGTAATGAGTGAACATGATGCTAGGTTTGTTCACATTGTATGTGTCACATTTGTCCACAATGATATGATTTTTTATTATTTCAAATCATCCTCATTCCTTGTATACATTAAATAAAATTAATTTCATTATGATGATATTCCTATGTATAGGATATAATGATTATAAGATATCTATTTCCATCACTAGTATGGGTAATTTTGAATATACTTTGATTCCTTTTTGTGGACCTAATATGGATGAGTAATGAAGTTATAATGGTTATAGGGTTGTTCAAGGATTATTTGGAGATTTGAACCCCAACCTAAGGGAATAATATACTGGCCATAAGGCTAGTATAAATAGTGTGAGATAGGCTATAGGGTTACAACTAACCATGGGGGGATGTAAAGTGATATGAAGCAGGGTCCACAATTTTCCTTAATTGTGTGTCAGGGGCCACACACCCATAAATAATGTCTGCAGTTTTTACCATATTTGATTTTCTTGGTTGGTGTAAAATTACTCTAACCATGTATGTTATCCCCTTAACGCAGTAGAAGGCACACATTTGATGCACGGTTGGTCTAATCTTGTAGCCTAAGCATGTGACCGTGAGATTTTTGTTGAAATAATGAATTTTCATTTAATGATCTATCAAACATGACTCTTTACGTTCTTTTTCAAATTCAATGTATTGTAATGGTTTTTTCTCAATTTTAAAACCATCTTCTATCTTAATATACTATGTTCCACATCACTCCTAATTAGTGTCTGATCAATGCACTATTCATCTTGTTGTATTTCTCTCTATAAGATCTCGATTCCTTTCTTGCCATTATTCAATTATCAATCTCTCAACAATGCTATCGAGGTGTAGGATCATCTGCCAAATTTTTATTGCATTTATCCATTCATCGTATCTCTTCTAATCCAGGAAAATATATATGCTGATTCTAAATGTGTAGTGTCATACATGTATAATATAGATGGTCTATGATTCATACATCATGTTTCTTCCTTTTATAAAATTTTGTAGGGTGTAAATGTGATTATTTCATTGGGTGGGGCCTATTAAATTCATGTTTCTTTCTTTTAGTCCTTACAATCACATTCCTAGACACTTATTATATATATTATGCATCATTGGAGGTTATGTCCCCAACTCCAACCACCCCAAGTAGGGTTTCTTCATTAATTATTCTTTTAGTATCTTGTTAATACTATTTGCACAACTATTTGGGTAATCTTTGACTTGTCATTGATAATGGTAAGTGTTTCAAATAAATTAATGAATTATAAATGGATTCTATATGTATATATCACATGCCCTTTTAAGGAAAGCGTTCTAATTAATTTATGAAGTTATAAATAGTAATTTACACCGATATTATTGAGGTCTCTTTTCCTAGTTTATTATAAATGAAATGAAAATGGATTCTATTCCTTATCCAATATTTTCAGGTTTTTATAATGTAAATTATATAACCATTTAACTAAATATTAAGTTATAGAAATTTCTGCGTGTACTGTTTGTATTTTCACACTAATGAAATGTATGGAAGGAACCCTTTGAATAAATAAATGGGATCATTATTACATGTACTTGATTAATTAATGAATCGGGACTAAGGTGAATATTGTATAAATAGCTTCACATTATTATTAGAGTGTCCAGACTTGAGCTAGTCTTGGATCCCCAATATCATTCCTTTCTTGTGGATGCCATTCCACTTAAAATATACTTGGTTCCACGGTTTATACTCACCTTTGTAATTGATGATTTTATACAACTGGATTCTATATATGGCATCATAGGATCCCTTCATCATCATAATAGGGTTCCTTGGATAAAATTGTTGGATCCAGCGTGATGTCTATAGACATGGGGATCCATGGTTACACCCATTGGGTCTCATCATTTCTTATCAAGTTTTAACATGGATGAGATCCTTAGGCTCAGTTAAAAGTACATTAATATGGAATTAAATCAGTGATTCCCCATGGATTACACTCTTACCCTTATAGATGGGTTTGATATTGTTTTTGAGATGGATGGACCCATGAGTTCAAGGATTCATTGGTTATTACGTTGGATCCTATTTATTATTATTATTATCATTATATGATTCCGTTCTATATCATAGTTCCTTCACTATTATTATCATATTAATATATCTTTTATAGTTATACCTCACATTCCTTACTTATATAAACATGAACATAATTAAGAAATGAAACATTTATTTTTTCAGACTCTAGTTGATTCTAAAGAAGGTTCACGGGTGTTCCATTTACTATACAACTTTTCTTTTTTATATACACACCTAAAAAATATTTATGTTCATATGATTCAGATTCGATGTTGGTAGCATCCTTATAAGATTTATCAAACACCCTATCCAGACCACCATTGGTAACTGATCAGATTACATGTACGAAGGTGTTGATAATGGTATGGGTCCCTCCTTAAACAATAGATATTGCTTGGTTTCAGTGGATGGATCTTGGTAGTAGATGACCGAGACTGAGACCGGGATTCCTGGACAATTTTTGGATTCTTTTTTTTAATTTGTACAGAATTTACTTCTTTGTGTCATGTATCCATGATTTCCAAAATTTTAGAGACATGACATGTGAGGCCATCTTTGGAATTATTATCAGTTGAAACAATTTTTTATTAATCTTTCTACTTCAGTTATGCCATTTGTTTATATTTTGTTTCCTCTATTTTCCTTTTATCATAGGTATCCATTATACTATGACCTAATGATCAGGTTTTATTCTCCCCATGAATACACCCTAGTTTCTCACTTATAGTTGGAATCTTTAGACTTTCTAGGATATGAGCATTAGGCTAGGTGACCAACCGTGCTGAGGGAACCATTGAGTAGCACCCAGGTTCAGGTACATCAAAAAGTGGTTTCTAATATTGTTCCTACATTTAAATTTGTTGAAAATAGACTATAGATTTGGAACTCATTAAAACAAGGTTATAATCCATGTATGGGCATAACTAACCACGTTTGGGTAATTTCATAGTTTTCATACATAGTTTTTTTCTGTATTTTTCCTATTCAAGTTGATATCGATTCACTATTGAGTGATACACAAGCTCTGTGTTTGTTATTATTATTATTCTGATTGAGGATTTCATTTCATCCTTGGTCAGATGATATGCGGGAAATAAGAAATGTTACATTCATTATCACAGTCACTAATAAAACACATTCCATCCCTAAGACATGACATATAGGTTCATTTCATGGCATGTAATTTACTATTATCGTTGTGATTATTGGGTGATTGTATGGTAGTTATATTATGCATATGACGATATTTGGATGTGATTGATTGATTTATAGTTTGGATTAATGATGTGTATGGGACCTAGTGGGATAGAATGAGTAGTTTACCAAGTCAATCCATTTTACGTATGAAATAATATTCGGAGACTGAATGTAGACTATGTTAAATTGAGATTAAATGGTTATAGATTTCAGGGATATGATGTATGATCCCTAATTCATTAGGGCTGACCATCCATTCAAATCATACAATGAAATATGATTATATGAAAGTGTAACATAAAAAATTTGAAATTTAAATTATAAAATGAGGTGGTTGATTGTAAATGAAGAGGAAAATTATTATTGAACATTCACCTACTGAAAAACCTGTAATTTAAATAATAATAATTACCAATACAAGGCCTTATAAGTTGGTGGTTGGGTAGTTGTTTCCGACGCTTTCGCCGGGGCGCGCGCACATCCGTCTGTCAGGGGGGACGCGCGGCTTTGTTGCCCCGCATTCCCGCTTTCCAAAGGCGGGTGGCATTCGTTCCTTGTTCAGGTACGTCTGCTCCTTGATCGAAACGAGATGATGGGATGTCGGTTCTTCCTTCCGTGGATTCCTCCTCAGAACTCGTCACCTAGTCCGGGTCTCCCTTATAGATTTAATACGTAGTTCGTGAAACTCTTCCCAGTGCCATGTTTCCATGGACGCCGGTTAATTACACTGCTTCTGTCGGGACATTCCAAAGGGTCCAGTCGGGGCAGCAACCTTCGGTCAGGGGAGTAGTCATGTTGAGGCATCAGTAGCGTGTCTGGATGCTGGGGTACCTGGCATGTCTGTCTGTTATCCTTGACCACAAGGCTTCTCGAGGGCGTGGAAGCCCGAGGAATCCCACATCGAGCGTGGGGAATTACATGTCATAGACACGTATCTGAGGTTTTCCTCAGCTTCCCGTGTTCAACACAGGGTATGTCGCGAGTTAAACGTCTAGCGGAGACGGATGAGAGTGAAATGGGACCGTCGCAGGGGGGGTGACAGTGAAGTTGGGCTTGAGCCTTGACGAGGCCTCCTACGTATCCCCGTGGCAGGGAATCAAAGTCCGCGTAGTTCGGGATGGTTCCGGTAAACCGACGTGAAGCTGGACCTTTGTCCGATGAATGTCGTCAACGTACCGACGTGAAGTTGGACCTTGGTCCGATGGGCATCGTCAGCGTACCGACGTGAAGATGGACCTTGGTCCGATGGAAGTTGGGCTTGAACCTCTGGGAGGATTCCTACGTACCATGCCTTGACATGGATCAAAGTCCTCGTAGTTCAAATGGGGCTTTGTCGGTGAACCGACGTGAAAGTAGACCTTGGTCCACTATTGGTGGGCTTGAACCTCGTGGAGGCTTCCTACGTACCATGCCTTGACATGGATCAAAGACCTCGTAGTTCAGGTGGTTGGGTCGCAATGGCTTACCACTGGACCAGAGTGTAGATTAACGTCATGCTGGACGTAGGTAGAAAACGACGTGAATTGGGTGATGGGTGGGCTTGAACCTCGTGGAGGCTTCCTACGTACCATGCCTTGACATGGATCAAAGACCTCGTAGTTCAGGTGGGTTTCGCCGGTAAACCGACGTGAAAGTGGACCTTGGTCCAATGGGTGGTGGGCTTGAACCTCATAAAGGCTTCCTACGTACCATGCCTTGACACGGATCAAAGACCCCGTAGTTCGGAGAATACAGTTTAACGTCATGTGGGACGAAAGTGAACCCTGACGTGAATAAACGACGGGTGGGGTTGAACCTTATGGAGGCTTCCTACGTACCATGCCTTGAAATGGATCAAAGACCTCGTAGTTCAGGTGGGTTTCGCTGGTAAACCGACGTGAAAGTAGACCTTGGTCCACTGTTGGTGGGCTTGAACCTCTGGGAGGATTCCTACGTACCATGCCTTGACATGGATCAAAGACCTCGTAGTTCAAATGGGGTGGGTCGCAATGGCTTACCACTGGACCAGAATTGCAGTTTAACGTCGTGCTGGACGGCGGTGAAACCCGACGTGAAAGACGGGCGGGCTTGAACCTCGAAGAGGCTTCCTACGTACCATGCCTTGACATGGATCAAAGACCTCGTTGTTCAGAAGGGGTTTTTCAGGGTCGGTGCTCACTCTAAGCCCACGTGAGTCATGCTCGGTGTGAGAAACAAGAGGTTGCATGGACCTGAAGATCACGTCGCGAAGGGTGCGTCCCTGAGAAGCGAAGAGGGGCTTACGCGTTGGGCGGCCCATGGTGTTGGGACTTACTCCAGGATGGAGGCCCATGGCACGAAAAAGCGCGGGGAAGATGGACCTTGGTCCGACGATGGGAGGTGCCTCATTCCCTATCACGTCCTCCATTGACCTTGGTAGTGGGGAAGTACAGAGATGCACTGGTGCAATCATCCATACCAAAGGTTAGGGGCTTACGCTCTGAGGCAGCCCTTCCCCTGCGAACATACACCACTCCGACAAGGAGGATCTCATTCCATGTGCGGAAGAGTTCCATTCCCGTAGAGACGAGTGGTGTAAAAAGTGTTCGAGTTGGGGGGACCCTTCGTGAGGGAGATGAGGTTGGGTCACAGTTTAACGTCATGTGTTGAGGACGTGGTGCTTGGCAGTTTAACGTCCTGCAGCTCGGATAAGGTGGGTTCACTCCACACCCCTAGGGCTTACATAACCGGTACCCTCTGGTCCTTGGGGAAGGGAAGGTGTCGGTAAGGCCATGGTAATGGGGGGTCGTGGGATGAACCATCGAGGGGTCCACGTTAGCGTGGCTATGCGAAGAAGCAATAGCCGTTAGCGTGCCTATGCGAAGAAGCATTAGGCGAAGCAACGCTACGGGTGGTGTTGTCCATGGGACTTTGAAATCACATCGTGCAAACCTGGAGGGTCGCACGGAAAGAGGAATCGCTAAGCAGAGGAGTGTGCTTCGCGAAGTGGGGTGCCTTGGCCTTAGCATGGGGCATAGGTGGGAGTGGGAGGTGCTTCGCGAAGTGGAACAGTGTTCGCGGAGCACTGCCTCGCGAAGAAGGAGTGGTTCGCGAAGCAGGGTCCTGCCAAGCAGTGTACTTCGTGAAGTGGAGTGATCCTGCCTTAGCATAGGGATTACTCGTATGGGTTGGGTGTTTCACGAAGCACAAGTGCTCCGCGGCTGCCCGGGTTCCCTTGGGAATCCCCTTCCTTCGCAAACGCCCTTGAGCTTCGCGAAGGGCATCCCTCTCGGAAGAGGGGCTCAAAACGAAAAAAATTAGAGTCGTCTCGCGAAGTAGAAATACCTCGCGGAGCTCATGATTCCCGGGGCAAAGCGTGCTTCACGATTCGGGAGAGGAGAAGCTGAAAGGTCGGGTTGTCCATCGTCGGGACTCAGGGGGAGTCGAGTATTTATAGGGAAGGGGCGCCGCGAAGCAGGGCTCGCGTGCCGCCTCTGGAGATTCGCGGCGGCTCGCGAACGTCAAACGAGTTCACGGAGGATTACCGCCTCTGGAGCTTCGCGGCGTCTCGCGAATGTCAAACGGGTTCGCGGAGGATTACCGCCTCTGGCGCTTCACGGTGTCTCGCGAACGTCAAACGGGTTCGCGGAGGATTACCGCCTCTGGAGCTTCGCGGTGGCTCGCGAACGTCAAACGGGTTCGCGGAGGATTACCGCCTCCAGAGCTTCGCGGGGTCACCATGGTTGGGGCGCTTCGCGGCGGGGCTTCGCGGCTGTGCTTCACGAGGCAGCGCGCCGGCTGTCATTTTCGTTCCTTCCTTTTGGGAAACATTTTTGGCGCCAACAAATGCCCCCCCTCAGACTTGGAGCCGCGGAGGGCGAAGGGTCGAAGTCTGAGGGAAAATCGCCAAAATTGTCGGTGGTTCGCGATGCAGCATCGCGAAGGGGGCCCGCGATGCTCGCCGGGGCCGCGGATCCGGACGCGCCGCGATGCTTCGCGCGGGTGAGGCACGCCGTGATGCTCCGGGGTCATCACCTATAAATAGGGGGTCCGCCCTCTTTTGTCTTTACATGCCTTCCTTGTCTTTTTGTGCTCTCGATTTCGCGAAGCTCCGCGTACTCTGCGACAGCCCTCTGCGAATCGAGCTTCGCGGCGAACCGCGGGTCTCCGACTCCGCGTCCGCGCCCAGCGAACCTTTGCTTGTCTGCCTTGGTCGGACTTCGCGGTTTGAACTTGCGACCGACCTTCGCGATCCGGCTTCGCGATCGAGCTTCGTGATCGAGCTTCGCGATCCATCCGGAAGAATCCTTTTCTGAGGGCCAGAGTTAAAATGGCCCATCAAGAAGCTGTCTTGGGGGTCCTCGCAGATGCTGCTCGTCGAGATGAGATGGACAACCGTCCAGGCTTGGGGGAAATGGTTCGGAGCCACTTGGACCACACGTCCTTGACAGACCTGCTGTCGGAAGGTCAGAAGGACTACCAGCAGTGCATGAAACTGCCGTTGTACGGCTTCGGGCTGAGGGATGACGTCTTCATCCCTGAGGCAAGAAGGGATGAACCAGCTTTCTGGTTCAGGAGCACACCATGCCAGCACCAATGGTTCAGGGCGGCCGATGGTCATGCACAGGAGGATTTCACACCCGTCACCGCTGATTGCCTCTATAATCATGTGAACGACATTGATGGGAGGCCACTGCAACCGGAGACGTCCCCTCCTTTCTACCGCACCATTCTGAAGGCAGCTCTGTAGGATCCGAAGAAGGGATGGTCCGATGAGTGGGACCTGCGCCAGGGCGGCAACTTTACCGATGACTGGGCCTGGGCCTACTGGGTAGGCGCCTCCTGCGAGGAGTTCAAGGTCGAGCTGAGGAGAGTGGGATTGTATGAGGCGGCATGGGCCTCCCAGTTCCACATTTACCAACCAAAGAAACTGATGACGGAACTGTTGAGTAGATGGTCGTCCATGACCAACACTTTTCACCTGCATCACGGGGAGGTGGGCATCAGCCTGTGGGATGTCTATCAGGTTTCTGGGGTCCCGATCTTGTGGTCCATGTATGACGAGTTCCTCCCCGTTGCCAGCGTGTGGGGAGATGCTGAGCAAATGCCACGGCAGGCATCAGTGCTGATGGCGCTTGTCCCTGGAGAGGACAAGGAAGCAGTGAGGGATGTCCACTTCAGAAGATGGTTCAAACGCTTCCTGAACTTCCCAGAAGATCGAGGGTTCCCTCCAAGGCCTCGAACTTGTCCGCGGGAAGCCCAGCGGGGCAAGGGACACTCGTACTGGCGGGTCTTGGAGGACAGCCAATGGAAGACTTGGGGTTTCAGTGTTAGCACTGAACAACAGCCAATAGTCAGGCTGGCGGCGTTCATCGCGGCTCTCATTTGTGGGTGGATCCTACCGGTGAGAGATAAAAGCATGGGGGTACGGCCCAGCTCGTTCATCATGGCATCGATGTTGGCCATGGGGCAGCGGATCAACCTGGGGATCCCGATGCTCGCCAAACTATACAGAATGCTGCGGCGTATTAGCGAGGGCAAGAAGCCACCAAGAATATGCGGGCCCTTCCACCTCCTTTATGGGTGGATCGCGGCGCATATCAGGGGGATTTACGAGTATCCAAACCCCATTTCGCCGCCGGGATCAGACTTTCGCCCCTCCATTCTGAACGCAGTCGGGAGCTTCCCATTCAAACTGGTCGTTCCGATGGTGCTGAATAGGGTGTGGAGGGCGGACGAGTTCAACTTTCATCCCTTCCCACTGCCGACGGGGAGGCTTACTGATGATGGACGGGGAACGGAAGAACATTGGGCTTACCTCCTGGCCTTCCGAGGAGGAGTTTTGGTGGCTCGGATAGATCGTGAGCCAATCTGTGAACCGTACACCCCGCATCGTTTTGCGAGGCAGTTCCGGTGCCTCCAGCGGCTGACCCCGCAGGTATACTGGGAGGTGCGTCACGAGGAGCACCCGTGTGTGATGAGGCAGTTGTGGCTCATGTTCACACGTGAGGATGGAAAGATGCAGATCGCATTGCCTCCGTCCACCACTGCCTTCAGCTTAGTGAAGGAGTACGCCATCAGCTGGGAGGCCGCTTATCCCGGGGAGATGCTGAAGCATCCAACGATTCGGGTTGGCGATGGTGGGCCTCCTCTATCTCGAGGTCGAGGTCGGAGGGTAGGTAGGGCCGCTCGCGGCAGCGGGGCTGCCATGGCGGCGAGATCCGCAGCGGCCAAGGGTATGGCAGCAGCGGCGGATCCGGTGGTTCCGGGAGAGAAGGGTCATCCGGAGGGGCGGCCACCGAGGGGGTTCCGTAGGATACCCACTCAGGCTCCGGGGAAGCGGCTGTGTCACATCGATATGGCAGAAGATGCTGTCTTTCCGGAAGCTTGGGACATTTGGGATGTCAACCGGCAATTCCTCAGCCCACCTGAGATGTGGGCCCACCTGAATCACCTCGGGATGGAACTGCCGGGCATAGGCCCAGTTCGGGCTGGATTCATGGTGTCTCCGGTGGAGGCGGAGCAATACTTGAACGAGCTGGAGGATTACGTCCACTCCAGCAGTGTTCCTCGCCCAATGACAGACCGGGTGATGGTACTGTTGAATCAGACGGTCCCTCCACAGTTATCGGCTGTCGATCTGAGGGAGCGCTTCCCCTTGCCGGAGGAATCAGGGGACTCTTCTCAGGGGGACGAGGCTGACGGAGGGAGCCCGTTGGAGGAGGGAGAGGTCGGAGACCGAAGCGTAGAATCCGACGACTTCGTGGAGGCTCTCGAGGTAGCATTCCGAACTTCTCTTCTTACGATCTATTCTTGAATCCCTATGGACTTCTCACCAATTTTTGAGCCATTCATGAGGAACTTGTTCGTAGGCCTCGTTCTCGCTCCTTGAAGGGTGATGACGCGGGACCTTCAGAACCCGCGCCTCTGGCTGCATCCAGTTCTGTGTCTGGTGGGGCCAGGGGGTCTGAGGCGGCTCCTCTGGAATCTCCAGACCTTCCAACTGTATACGGGGGGCCTCATCTCGGAGTCCCATTAGTACCGGCCCAGGAGCAGCGCTCGGAGGTCGATCTTCGTAAGTCTCCTCCACCGGTATCCTCGTTGTCACATGTGGGCCATGCCAACTAACGTTTATGTCTCTTTCTGTCATACAGTTCTCCGACTGGCGTGGGCTGCTACAGCGAGGCTGGTCGGGATGTCTGGCGGCATCCCTCCTAGGGGCATGCCGGTGATGGTGACGATAGTCCCTTCACCTCCTCAAGCTGAGGCGCACACCATCACTGGCAGGACCACCAGTAGGGCCATACCTGAAGTCATCGAGGTGGACTCTGAAGAAGAGGATCAACCGGTCGGTCCCAGTCCTGTCCTGCCTGCGTCGGCGTCAGGTGTCGTACCAGACTCAACACCAGATGCAGATCCTGCTGAGGAATTCCTGCAGGCATATCCTGCGTACGAGCCTGCCGACCACGCGGATTGGGACGAAACGGCCTCTGATGAGGAAGACAACAGCATAGTCCGTCGCCGGTCGTGTATGCTGATCACACACTTTATCAGGGACACTCCCCAAGCGCAATGGCTGGCCGAAATGGATAGGCTCCGCTCGCGGTTGCGCGAACTGTGTGCCGGGGGAGTGGATGCCCAACGCCCTCACGCGCTCATCCAAGACCTCATGGCTGAGAAGATCCGGGAGCATGATTGTGGGCTGAGCGTGGGATGGCAGTGGAGGAAGGCGACCAGCATTAGGAAGCTCCAGGAGGCTGAAGGCGAGGTCCAAAAGATGCAGATCCGGGCCAACGAGCTTTCAGCCACTCTCAATGCGCAGTCTGAGCAGGTCTCATGATTGAAGGCCCAGCTAGCGGAGGCTGAGGAACATATGGGGAAAACCTCTGGAAGGATGGCTGCCGTTCGGGCCGAGGTAGAAAGGGCCAGGGCCAGGGTTGACGAATTACGCCCCGCCGCCGCTGAAGAGGAGCGGGAGTTGAATCAGCGGCGACAGGCTTTGGACGCCGCAAGTCAGCGGGTGGCGGAGCTGCAACGCTCTTTTGACGGAGTCAACCCGTCCATGGGGGAAGTCAACCCCCGAGTATTGTAGCGAACCCGAAAGAAACTTTTATTAACACTTTTGTGCTTCAACTCTTTCTTTCTCCTTTGTTTTGAGTTCCGTAGCACGCACGATTTCCACTGTTGAATTGCCTTGTTACATCCCTACAATGTTTGTGGGACGTTTGACGACAATTCCCTCAAACCAATCCAGATTCCCGAAAGATGGGGAAGGCTTGATCGGAGGAGGAACTTCCAGGATAGCCGAATTACCGTTTCTCCAACGTGCTCTTATGCACGAACGGGGCAACACCAGGGGCGCTGAAATCGGTTTAAACAGATGAAAATGGGAAGTGTGAATCACGATTCCCAAATTCGGAACATTGTGGGGATAGCGTGACAATAAAGGACAACCGCTAACCGTGGAGGACAAACGGTATCCTTACTGCGTTAGCCTGAAATGGGGACAACAAACGAGCATCGACTGCTGACCATATTCGCAACGCGGGATTTTATCAATTTGTTGTCGATCAATCTTTCGGGACGTTGGCCCAGGACAGTTGGTGGACCATAGGTCAGACATCCATACTGTTAGGGGGTCCTTCCAGACATGACCAGTCTTCCAGAACGTTGGCCCAGGACGGTAGGTGAGCCGATGCGGCATAAGACCAGGCCGTTAGGGGGTTCCTTCAGACATGAAAGAGGACGAGGGTCCGAATAAGGGACACGCAAAGCGTGGAACATGGAGTGGTGGTTTGCTCAAACAGAATCCAACACTTCGGTAGTTGCACCACCGTGGTGGGAGTACGCCAGATGGGCGCATCGGCCTGATCACGGATCATTCTTTCTTCCAGACAGGGCCTCTGGCGAGGGCTGGAAATGGGGAGCAGCAAGATTTTGCGATTCCTGGGGCTGGACCCTAGGTGAAATGCCTGGGTGTCTCTACGTATCCCATGATGATGGTAATCAAGCCATACGTAGTTCTGAAAGCATAGTATAACTTCATGCAGGACGAGGAGTAGCCTAACCGTGTTGGTACACATCCTGCCAAAACTTACTAAGCCCGCGTGAGTCGTGCTCGGTGCGGGAAACAAGCAGTAGTGGTGGGAATTTCCCGACACAAAAGGGGAAGGTTAGGGAAAAGGGACACTCGGTGACTACCGGCCCAATGCCACTAACATGATCATTTAGCGCACCTAGATGCGCGAAGAGAAAGAGCCGGGTATGACGGAATTCCACTTGAACATGAGGAAGTGGAAATGTGTGAATCATGGTGCTCGAGATTCAGATCACAATGATGGTGGCATGACGATGGAGGATTACTGCTGACCATGTTCTCAACACAGCATCCTGTCGCATTAGCCTGAGGTGGGAACAAACAAATGAGGGTCGACCGTTGACCATGTTCGAAACACGGAACCATGTCACAAATGTTGTCAGAGATCCATGGGGACGTTGGCCCGAAATGATTGAAGGGCCCTTAGGTCCAGCATTCATGGAGAGCCCTTAAGCTTAGTATCCACGTCGTCCGAGGGTCCTTTTGGATGTGGAAGAGGATGAGGATCCAAATAGCGAGCTCACGAAGCTTGATCATGAGATGAGGGGAATGTCCCTGTGAAAATCCCATGCTCCGGGCTTTTTGTCAAAACACATCTGAATACGGCAACGAAACGTAGTAGAGAGAGGGAGCAGATTCCTTTCCCTTGGGGTGATCTTAGTTTAGGGTCATAGAAGTCGGACCATGGATGGAAAAAAGGGATCAGGGGCCGCATGACATCAAAACCTGACGTGAATGAGGACATAGTCCGGCTTACCATGCGTTCTCCGAGGAAATGCTCGAGTCGAGGGACCGAACACAAAGGTTAGGCTGGGCCCACGGGGAAGTACCCGGGCGCTCCTACGTATCTCATAAGGATGAGAATCAAGCCATACGTAGTTCTGGAAGGTGGAACGGTAAGGTACCAGTGCCAGGGGAAAAGGGAAGTGTGGGCATAGCCCTTGCACTAAGAGAAGCGGAATTTGATGTATCTTGTTTGTTATTTAAGGTGAATGGTTTTTTTTTGTGAAGCGACAGGCCTGGAACAGTAGGTCGTGATGTCGCCACAAGAATCAATCTGTGATGGGCGTTGACAAATGGCATGGCATGTGACCAATACCCAATGTGATGTCCTCTACAAAGAGGTCACCACAATGCAGTTCCGTTTTTCGTCGTGCGGCCAGGACGATAATGTCACAGTTTAGGGTTGTATGATAGGACCAAGCATGCATTTTATCGTCATGCAGCGCAGACGTAGTAGACACGATACTAGGAGGGAAATGTGCGCAGTGTCATAAAACACAATTGACAGTGACATGATCCCACATCAAATTGTACGCCATCCGGAGAGGGAAACCTTAGGCCGAGGGGCCTACACAGAGGTGAAACAGGGAGAGAGACTGGCTTCCTGAATGGGTTGTACCCGGAGACAGGGTGTCTGGGCGGTCCTACGTATCCCATGAGGATAGGAATTTGAACGTAGTCCCGAATGGGTCTTAGTTTATGGCCTTAGAGCTCGGACCATGGGAGTCCCAAAGGACGCCAGATTGCAGCTTTGTCCCCCTAGCATGCAAAGGTGCACTGAGGGATAACCCCAAAAGTGTCGAGATTCAACCTGGACATGATGGGGTGGAAAATTATGTGAATCATGAAACCAACATTCAAGGACTGAAGGGGATGGCGTGACGACAGAGGATTACTGCTGACCATGTTCGCAACACAGCATCCTGTCGCGTTAGCCTGAAATGAGGACTAACAAAACGAGCAACGACCGCTGACCATATTCGCAACGCGAGATTTTATCGATTTGTTGTCTGAAACCTTGGGGGGTGTTGGCCCATATCGGTAGGAGAGCCCTTGGGCGTAGTATCCAGGCCGTTCTTGGGGGTCCCTCCGGGTGTGAAAGATGATGGAAGTCCGAATAGAGGGGAACACGAAGCTTGACAAGTGGAAGGAACTTGATCAAGTTGAATCTGACACTCTTGGTCCTAGACTAGAGTGCTCTTAATACATGGGTGAACCACTACAGGGAGTCAAGGGACTCAACCTTTAAGGTTATCAAGAGATGGAAGATTCCCGGGGGAAGGGGGCATGGTGCCCAAAATCTTGTATCATACCTACGCATCCCCCTTCTGGAGAGAGATAAACTAAGTGGCCTAGGTGACTGGGAGATCAGGGGATCACCAGGAGGTGGGTCTGGACCCGAATCGTAAACATCCAGGTGGTCCTACGTATCCCATTAGGATGGGAATCAAGCCACACGTAGTTCTGAAGGGTGCCTTTTAACGTCATGCAGGACAGGGAACAGGAGGACTAAACCTCAGAATGGGGGCATGCGTGGTGCAGTTGTTGCAAACCCGATGTGAATGATGACGTAGTCCCACACTGCGCCACTCAGCCCTGTGATCAGGGTCCTGAAGGCGGGATTAGAGAGGTAAATTTTCTGAACTCAAGCTGGGTCTGAAGACAAGGGGTCTTGAACGTAGTTCCAGATGAGAGTCTTAGTTTATGGTCTTAGAGCTCAGACCGTGGATGGTGACAACTCCCGAGTAAGCACAGATGTTAACCCAATCCCTAAGCCCACATGAGGCAAACTCGGTGTGGGAAACAAGGGGGGTATCCTCATCGCAATACTTGGGGCGTCCATCAAAGGGGGGTCGGCAGAGAGTTTCGAAGGACACCTTTGATGTAGCTTGTTCTCCCAATGCGCGGACGTGCACGGAGGAAAAGTACCAAGAGTCCCGAGACTCTACATGGACATAATGAAGTGATGTAGGGTGTGAATCGTGTACCCGGCATTTGGGCTTAATGGGTTAGCGTGACGACAGAGGAAAACTGCTATCCATGACGGAAACACAGCATCTGTATCGCGTTAGCCTGAAGTGGGAACAACAAACGAGCATCGACCGCTGACCATATTCGCAACGCGGGATTTTATTGATTTGTTGTCCGAAACCCTCGGGGGCGTTGGCCCGTATCGGCAGGAGAGCCCTTGGGCATTGTATCCAGGCCGTTCTTGGGGGTCCCTCTGGGTGTGAAACGGTGATGAAAGCGCTGATGCGGGGATACGAAAAGCCTAGGAAGCGGGTGCGGACGTGTCCGAGTAAAGCTTGGCATTCCAGGTAATAAACCAGAGTACTCTTAAGCACATTGGTGAACCGCCGAAGAAAAAGGATCGACGAAACAGCTCAGTAGGGGGGGAGCATGGCGTAGTCATTACGAGATCGTCGTGAATGAGGACATGATCCCACACCACACCATATGGTCCCCCCATGGAGGAAGGATAGGCCAAGGGGCCATGATGGGATGGGGATTCCCGGGAGATGGGGCTGGACCCGAAGCCTAGATGTTCAGGTGATCCTACGTATCCCATTAGGATGGGAATCAAGCCACACGTAGTTCTTGAAATGCAGTTTAACGTCATACTGGACGAGGAGGGGAGTAATATACCCCTAAACAAGGGAGGTGTATGGCATGGTAAAGAAGCCGTCGTGAATGAGGGCGTAGTCCTATGTCACACCATACGATCCTATAAGATAGGTCCTGGGCCGCGGCCCGGAAAGGCCAAGGGGCCTGGGGCTGAGCCCTGGTCAGGAAGGCCTGACTGGTTTGTAGTTTAACGTCTTACATGAGGACGGGGGTCGGGGATTCGAGGAGGCCAAAGGGCCTGAGGCTGGGCCTCATAAGGGGAGTCGTACGGCATGGTACATGATCCTGACGTGATGAGGACGTAGTCCCACACCACACCGTACACTCCAGGTGAGGAATCCTGGGCCGTGGCCCGGAGAAAAGGTGAAGTTATCAGTCAGAAAGGCCTGACTGGTTTGTAGTTTAACGTCTTACATGAGGACGGGAGGCCAGCGGCCCAAGGAGGCCAAAGGGCCTGAGGCTGAGCCTCGTAAAGGGAGGGTGTACGGCATGGTACATGATCCCGACGTGAATGAGGACGCAGTCCTACATTACACCGTACACCCTTATGAGGAATCCTGGGTCGTGGCCCGGATCGCTAGCACCACCTGGGGGAAGTTTGTCACCTTGGGATGGGGCAGAGGGGATCACTGTTCTTGATGCCTGGGGCATCTCGGGGTGGACCCGAAGATCCAGGACACTGTTGACCATGTTCGAAACACAGCGTTCCTATGGTGACCCGCATGGGGGCAACAAATGAGCGTCGACCGCTGACCAAATTCGCAACGCGGGACTTGTATCGACTTGTTGCTTAGGAAAACCCTCGGGGGCGTTGGCCCGTATCGGTAGGAGAGCCCTTGGTCATTGTATCCAGGCCGTTATTGGGGGTCCCTCCGGGTGTGAAAAGGTAATGAAATCCCAGTCAAGGAGTGGGTGAAGCTCAGTTGCGTTCATCCAAGAAAGGGGAAAACACCTCCAGGGGGAATGTGAAGCCGAGAATAGGCTTGCTCGACGTGGGTTGGGGCAAAAGTGTGCACCCTGCCATGTCTTGAACCGAGGGGAAGATTTTGGCTTTTGGGCTGGGCCAACAGACGAAATGTCCGGGTGTTCCTACGTATCTCATAAGGATGAGAATCAAGACATACATAGTTCTTGAAGGCCATGCAGTTTAGCGTCATGCGGTGAGGACGTGGGAGGGTAGAAGAATGGGAGTGGGCGCATGGTGCGACCTTTACAATCTTTGCGCGAGCGGGGCTGCATGAGCGGGGCCAAGAAAGCCTACTCCCTGCTACACAAAGATCCTCAAAGGAGACTATCCCCAGGGGGTATAGCGGAAGAGAAAAGCTTGGGGCTGGGCTCAAGAGGAGGCGTCCGAGCGTTCCTACGTATCCCATGAAGATGGGAATCAAGTCGTACGTAGTTCATGACATGCAGTTTAATGTCATGCGGGACGAAGTCGCAGTTTAGGGTCGTGCAGGACCCTCTCACAGTTTAGGGTCGTGCATGACCACCTCGCAGTTTAGGGTCATGCAGGACCACCTCGCAGTTTAGGGTCATGCAGGACCAATGCAGTTTAATGTCGTGCATGACCCTCTCGCAGTTTAGGGTCGTGCAGGTCCACTTTTTTTTGCCCTAGTCAAAGTATCGCTTGAGGAATTTGGCATTGGTGGGAGGAGTTACACGCTCTCCATCTGTGGTCACCAAGGATTATGCTCCGTTGGGGTAAACCTTATGGATGATATAAGGCCCTTCCCATTTGGGTTCTAACTTGGGTGGTTTCCTACCGGGGATCATTGGCGCTCGAAGGGCCAGTACCCGGTCACCCTGTAGAAAGGAGCGGAGACGAACCTTCTTGTCAAAAGCTCTCGCAATCTTGTCCTGATGCCTTTCCAGATTGTGCAGGGCACGAAGCCGGTTCTCGTCCAGTGCCTCTAACTCAGCTAGAAGGATCTCGGCTACCTCATCTGATGTCTGGTGATCATAAACTGCAGTGCGCAGCGACGGCAGCTGGATCTCAATGGGTAGAACGGCCTCAGCTCCATACACCAGGGAATATGGGGTCACCTGGGTAGAGTTGCGAGTCATCGTCCGGTAAGCCCAGAGGGCGTTGGGGAGCTTGTCCGACCAACTCTTCTTGTTCTGACCAACCATCTTCTGTAGAATGTTAGAGAGGGTCTTGTTGAACCCCTTGATCTGTCCATTCGCCTGCGCGTGGTAGCGGGAGGTATGGTTTGACCGGATGTCGTACTTAGCGTACAATTTCTTCAATTCAGCTGCTCGGAAGTTGGTGCCGTTGTCAATGAGGACGGCGTGTGGGACTCCAAATCGGTGGATAATGTTGGAGCTCACAAAGTCAATGATGGAACGGTCCTTGACCTCTTTGAGCAGAACTGCTTCTGCCCACTTGGAGAAGAAATCTGTAGCAGTCAGGATGAACCTACACTGGCGGGCTGTTGCCGGCGGATATGGTCCCACTACATCAAGTCCCCATACCGCAAATGGCCAAGAGTACTTGGTGGGGTGGAGGGGTTCCGGTGGCCGATGCAAGAAGTTGGCGTGTACTTGGCACGCGTGGCATCTCTTGGCGTATCCAATACAATCGTGGATCATGGAGGGCCAGAAGTACCCTAACATCTGGATTTGTTGGGACAGCTTCGGCCCAGCTTGATTGGCGCCACAAGAACCGGCGTGAACCTCTTGCATAACATGAGGTATCTCTACTCCATGGATGCAACGGAGGAGGACACCATCGAAACTCCGCTTATAGAGGATCTGCCCAAGACTGGGGCCGCTCTGGAGGGTGAATTGAAGTGCGCGGTGCCGGATTCGCTCGCACTCGGCCCGGTCGTCCGGGAGCTGACCATTTTGGAGATACTCGACAAAAGGTGTTCTCCAGTCGAGGGTGGTTTCAACCACTGCGTCTGACGAACCTGGGACTCCCGATATGGAGGGTCCGGCGGTGAGATGACTTACACGCAGGCTATCACGGTCCTCTTGGGTGACGGGAGCAATGACTCTCCGGTGGGCCACGTGTATGACCAAATCATCTTGCTTGGGTTCTGCGAGCGACGCGGCTAAGCCAGCCAGGGCGTCCGCTTGGCCGTTCTGCGACCGCGGGACATGGGTAACCTCTGGCCGAGGAGAGAACTGGGCCATTAGGAGGAGGGTGTACTCCAGCAACGGTGCAAGCTCTGGCTTCCTGACGACGTAGTCACCATTAAACTGTTTGATTACCAGCTCGGAATCTCCCTTCACATGTAGATGGGGTACATGGATCTCAAGGGCCAACTCGAGACCGGTGATGAGAGCTTGGTACTCTGCCTCGTTGTTCGTACAACCTTCTGACAACAGGAACGAGTACGGCAGGACGGCTTGCGCCGGGGTAATGAAAACAATACCCAGACCCACTCTGTTGAGCTTGGGGTCGTTGAGCCTTCTACCGGTGGGGCTCCGGGAGGCGCCGTCGAAATGCATTTGCCAACATGGGGCAGCATGATCGACTGAGAGGATCGTCTCGTCGGGAAAATCCAGGTCCAGGGAATGATCCGCGGAGGTTGGATGGGCAGTTAAAAAGTCTGCCAACGCCTGTCCCTTAACGGCCTTCTGAGGCACAAACCTGATATCAAATTGCTGGAGAATCACCGCCCACCGTGCTAGGCGGCCAGTCAACATGGGGCGGTTCAGGATGTACTTCAGTGGATCTACCTGAGAGATCAATTGTACCTCGTGGTGTTGCAGGTAGTGCCGCAACTTCTGCACAGCGAAGACGAGCGCAAGGCAGCTCTTTTTGATAGGGGAGTATCTGACCTCCGTATCGAGAAGCATGCTGCTGAGATAGTAGAGACTGTTCTTAGTGCCCTCGTTATTGTTCTGGGCGAGAAGCGCACCGAGGGATCTCTCCAGGGCGGTCACGTAAAGGACCAGCGGCTTTCCGAAGACGGGTGGCATCAAGACCGGAGGTTGGAGCAGATACTGCTTGATTTCCTCGAAGGCGGACCGACACTCCTCATCCCATTCGTAGGCAGCGTCTTTCTTCATGAGCCGGGAAAAGGGCTTACACTTGCCGGCCAAATTCGCAATGAATCGGCGTATATAGGCTAAGTGGCCTTTCAGGCCTCGAAGCTCCCGAATGTTGTTCGGGGGAGGCATTTGGCTGATGGCCTTGATCATCTCCGGGTCAATCTTGATACCTCGGTGTCTGAAAACGAAGCCCAGAAACTTCCCGGAGGTGACTCCGAAGGCACACTTCAGCGGGTTCATCCTCAGGTGACGGGAACGGAGGAAACCGAACACTTTCTCAAGGTCTTTGAGATGGTCCTGGCGCTGGCGTGATTTGACTAAAAGGTCATCCACGTAGCATTCCACAAATGTCCCGAGGATCGGTTTGAATATGCGATGCATGGCCCTCTGATAAGTGGCACCTGCATTTTTCAAACCGAATGGAATTACCCGGTAGCAAAAGGTACCCTGGGGAGCCCTGAAGGCAGTGGACTCCTCGTCTTCGGGGGCCATCCGGATCTGGTTATACCCGGAATACCCATCCATGAAAGAGAGGGCTTGGAACCCGGCCGTGGCGTCAATCAACAGCTCCGTCACTGGGAGTGGGATGTCATCCTTTGGGCAGTGGCGATTGAGATCGCGGAAGTCGATGCAGACTCTGATCTGCCCATTCTTCTTCCTGACCGGCACAATTTTGGCGAGCCATTTGGGGTACTGGACCTCCTTAATGAAGTTTGCTTTGATAAGCTTGTCAACTTCGGCCTCCACCATAGCACCATGAGAAGGGTGCATTTTCCTGGGAGGCTCCTTCAACCCACGGTGTTTTGCCGGGAGACCCAGACGGTGGACGGCCACTTGGGGATCCAGCCCTGGCATCTCATCGTAACTCCAGGCAAACACATCGCGGTGCTGTTTGAGGAAGTCTACATACTGTTGCCGCTCCTCAAGGGACATGGCCGCACTGATCAATGTGGGTCTTGGATCTGCCTCGCTACCAAGGTTCACCTGTACCAGTTCATCAACCGTGGTAGAGACGCCTTCTTCAAAGGCTGGGGGAGCATCCTCCAAGTCTTCCTCCCCAGCCATGGGGGACTTCTTGCGACGGAAGATTCTTCTGGGCTCTCAAAACCCGAGGGTCAACTGGTGCCGGCTTGGGCAGCAACAGTCATCACATCAGGAGACTCACTTGTCGTTGAGACCATAGCAATGAATTCTTTTGATCTGATCCCATCTGGCCTTCGGCCTAAGGGGCCACGCTTGAAGATATCAAAGCAGTGGTGACGTGTCGGCCTGAGTCGGTTAATTCCAGCCCAGCGAAAGAGACACATATGGCGCACCTCCGTTGTTATCAGCTTGACGTCCCGATACCGTACAGGGGTAGGAGGTTCCGGGATGACCAGAGCCTAGTTGATGTAGGAGTACGAGGTAATTTTCCGCCGTCGCTTGGACACGGGAACATGACTTCCTTGCGTACCCGAAACAACGAAACATTGTCTCATGTCGGGGGTCGTGGCCTCCAACCGGTGGATCAGGAGGATGTAGGCATCGTCCATGCTTGCCCAGGGATCACTTGTGATCGGGGCGGGCTCATCCTCGCTTACCAGGATTTGCTTTTCCTTACTTTTGTAATAACCCGCATCCAGATAGCGGGCCTCACAAGAAGCGAAAGGGGTCGCGTCTCCTTGGAGCATGCCTACTCGACCGTTAAGCGAGTACTTAAGGCACTGGTGGTACGACGAGGGGACCGCTGCATGCAGATGGAGCCATGGCCTACCCATCAATGCGTTGTAGGCGGTGTCCTGAGAAACAACCATGAACTCGGTGCTGGCAATTAAGCCACCGAACTGGGTCTTCAGGCGGATCTTGCCGACCGGGGTTTGCTCTGTCCTGTCGTACCCCTGGATCCTGAGGTCAGAGGGAGTCAAATCACCTTCGGACAGACCCAGCTTTCGCAGCGTCCTGGGCGGAATTAGGTTGATTCCAGAACCCGTATCAACGAGGCATCAGCGGACTTCCACACCGTTGAAGTGGCCAGTGACATACAGTGGGCGAATGTGCCCCTGTATAGGGGGGTCCTCATCTTCGCCGGAGAACGAGATAACCGCCTGACATTCGGCGTTTTCAATCGTCTCGGTATGGAAGGCTTCCGCAGCAGCCACTTCCGTCTCGAACTAGAGGGGGCTCCTTAGGGCCTCGGAAAGTGCCTCGTGCATTTCAGATGACAGGCGAAGGGCCTCGAGGATGGAAAGCCTTACCGGGATGCCGGCCAGATGCTTCAGAACATCGTACTTTCGTGCCAAACGCGAACCTCTGCTTACAGGAGGTCGTTCGGCATTTGGATGCACAGCGGGTCCGGCTGGCTGAACTGGCGAGTAACTAGTACTGGGTACATCTTGCTGCCTACCAGTAGAATCCTGAAGAGTAGTCGCCGGGCTAGGATCGGATAGCAGAGGCTGGCCTGTCGCCGGGCAAGACTGGCTGTGATACGAACGAGGCGGCTCTCCCCGATCCAGCAACACGAACGGCGGTGGAGGTAGAGCCGAGGGTGCTGGATGGGTCTGCGCGTGCTGAGATCTGCGCTGAGCCTGCTGCCTGGTCTCGGTAGCGTGCATGGCTTGGTCACAAGTGCCTGCTGACGTACCTCGATGACCGGCGCGATTGCGATTCCGCCGACGTTGACGTCGGCTGGAAACGTTGGGGAGGTCTGCCTGGGGTTCCCCCTCGTCGGGGGTCATATAGGGCTTTACCAGCTCCACGGTGTTAACCGAAGTGTACCCTTGAATGTTGCTCGAAGAGTCATCCACCACTGGGCGGATTCTAGGAGGAATGCCCATTTCGGGAGGCATAAAGTCGCCGAGAGTGCGGGATGACGACGACACTGGCGGTGCACGTTGCTTCTTCTTGCGTCGCCGCTGCTTGCCCTTTTGGGCAGAGGTTGACTTTGAAGACGATGCTGAGGAACCGGCTACTTTTTTTGAAGGTTCCGACTACTTCAGGCGTGCCCGGATGATACCCTGGGGCACGGACGATGGTTTTTCGAGCCATCTAGTTGTCGTATTTCTGGGACCCGCGGCTAGGGACCTGCTGCCACTCACCTTCGCTGTCGCTGCCGATTTCTGATCCCGCAAAGACGCCTGCCACTTGCGCTGGCAGTGGGCCCAACTTGACTATGTTGTTGTTGACCTGGTCCTGAAGACAATCTTTAAACACATAGCATCGCTTGAGGGTGTTCCCCAGGATCCGATGGTAAGGGCAGTAGTTGGGGTGATCGGTGAGATGCGCCTCTGCCGGACTCCTGCACTCAGGCAAACACACAATCCCTTGCTCTAGAGCACTTCGAAAGTAGCCAGGGACCTGATTTTCGTTGAACGAATTGGTATGGTACTTTATTTCCGGGTAAGGAGCCCTGGGGGCCTCGTCCTGTCGAGGGACCGGAGGGGCCTGCCGAGGAGGCAGTGCCTGGTTGTCTCGCCTAGGTGGCGGTGGCGCATCGCGCGGGGGAACCTGTCGGTTCTGAGGCGGTCGCTGCTGGGCAGGAGCTTGTGCTTGAGGTGGAGGACCTCTGCGGGGTTGCGGGGGTGGTGCCGCCGGTAGCAATTCCAGCTGCCTCGGGGCTTCTATTTGAGCCACCGTAGTGGGTTCAGCCCTGGCGGCCCTCCTGGATGGGATCATAGGGGGAGCAAACGTGCCTGACTGGCCTGTTGCAGGGCCTCCTCGAGGCGCTGGGCCTTATCCGAGAAATCTCTGAATCCTCCAGGATAGTTCTAGGTAATCAAGGAGGGTACCAGCTCTGTATTAACGTTCCCCACACACATCGTCAGTAACTGCTCCTGAGTCAGTGGCATATCGAGGGAATACGTAAGTCCTTTCCACCGGGCGATGAAGTCTGCAACCCGCTCATCAGGTCTCTGTTTGCACTTGAAGAGGTCCGCAATGCTGGTCTTTCACGTGGTGGAGCTGAACTGGTATAAGAACTGCCGGCGAAGATCCTCCCAACCGGTCTCTGATCCGATAGGGAGCTGGCTGTACCAGACAAATGCCGGACCTTCCAATGTTTGTACAAAACATCGGAGCTTAGCGGCTTCTTGCTGAGCCGGGGTCCCCAGCATGGGGCCACACCTAGAAGAGAAATGAGCCAAGTGCTGGGGTGGGTCCCCTGTCCCGTTAAAAGGAGAGAAAGTGGGGTTCCCAAAACCCGGAGGCGCGGGCATTTCATCCACCCACGCGGGATAAGGCTTGCCATCCGGTGGGACCGCCACCTGCCGTGTTTCCAACGCCTCGAGGCGGGCTGTGAGTGCCGCAATAAGGTCCTCCGGGTGGGGGTCCCTATCGTGAAGGGGATCCCTAACCACAAGCGCATTGCCAGGTTCTTCAACACGGTAGACGGCTTCGGCCGCTCGCGGGTCAACTGGCTGGACGACCTGCTGGGCGACTGGGGGAACCCGGGTTGGATTCTTCAGATTGCCCCGTTGCTCAGGGGGGTTTGGCGAGACGTATTGCGCCCTCTTTCCGTATGTTCCGGCTTCCGCCCTGTCCATGGCAGTAGCATGATCAGGGTTGCCCGGAGGCATCTCACCGGGGGGAAATTGTTCCTGCCCCTGCTGCCCCGGCCTGGGATTACCATAGTCGGGTCGCCGCTCTGCGGCGCGTTCAGCCAATAGTTCGTCAACCAGTCTCTTCTGCTCAGCAAGCTGCTGGCGCAACGTGGCCTTCTCAGGATCCTCGTCTGTTTTCTGCACAGAGGCAGACGGGTCGGAGTGCTTGACGGTTCCAACGTGCTCCTTACCCTTGCCAGTGCTTCGACCGAGTGCCAGTGACTCGGTGGGAACAGGGAGGCCTACCAGGTTCCTCTGATGATGGGTAACTCTCCCTGATGGGTCGAGAAGCAGCGGTACGCCCTCGGATGGTAAGACTCCATCAAGGAACTCAAGCTCATCTTCCTTATCCACAACGTCGGCCATGTGGACCGCGATTCCTCTCGAGGGAATGTCCTCGATGTCGCATAGCGAATCGGGTTGTCGTCGAATAGGATCGAACAGAAGGGCATCATAGTGTCCCCAGCCACGGACTTGCACATGGGGGGTGGCTTCCCTGACGATCTTGCGGAGTGCCTTGAAACTCTGAATGTATTTTCGTTGGAGGGCACTCTGGTGACCGGGCGACTCGGGGTGCTGGGCCACAAGGAGCGCTGCTGCATCAATCAGGCGGCACTGTTTGCCAATATCCTTGAAGGGCTCTCGACTCCTGGGGTATACTACCCGTTCACAACGGAGGCGGAAGTGCGTCGCCCACAGGGTTCGACAAAAGCATCCCACTTCTTCAGGGGTAAGCGACTCGGGTACGCGGAAATTCAGCGCCGCCGTGGGCCAGAACTTCTCTGGGAAGTAGTCCGCTGCAAGAATACTCCAAAAGCTCCTAGGTTCGTCCTTGGGGTTCGGCCCTACATTACCCCACTCATCAACCGGGGGCAGCTGAGGGACCGATAGCGGTACCGAGGTGGACCTCTGGGATAGCAAACTCGGCGGTGGAGAATACGGCGAGCGAGCAGACTGGCCACCGAATTCTGGGCCTTCCTCTGAAGAGCGAGGTGACCTAACCACAATGTCACGATAGGACGGGATAACAACCACTGCTTCGAGTACGGGAATCGCCATTACCGGTGTCCGGTCATGTCGTGGCTCTACTACCGTTGACCCCCAAAACAGCTCCTCGTGATCCCGAGTAGAGGTAGAGGGCGCTTCGGGTGACGATGGCGGTGACTGCACGGTCGAAACCTGCGGAATTCCCAGGATTTCTTCCTCCTGGATGTACCTGCGGAGAGAGACGGGAATCCGGTGGACCTCAAATTCTGGGAGAACGAGGCTGACGCGTCTGGTTCCTGCCCCAGTCCTTGATACGGAGGAGCTGGGAGAAGGTTCCATCGCTGAATCTCATTCCGCTTCCGAATCGGAGAAGCGAGCGGGTTTGATCTCCCCCTGGGCCTTCCCAGGATTCTTCTTGTGGCGGCGACGACCCGCTCTTCTGCCCCTGGGTGGCTCTTCGGGACAGGGTTGACCCCTATCAGACAGCCTTGGGGCGGCGCTGGCGCCGTGGCGGAGAGGGCCCCCACTCGAGACAGCCGGGGTGCGAGGGGCACCAGGGAAAATGTCAAAGGGTACATGGGGAGGACCTCCATGAACAGTACCCATGTGGGCGGGGCCTCTGTTGGAACTGGAAGGAGCATGGGGAAGGCCTCCATGGTCGATGCGAGTGGAGCAAGGCTGACCTTCACTCCTTGAGTTGTTGGGGCGAGGAGGACCATCGCCAGTCGCAGAGAGGACGTAGGGGGGACCCCCACGTTAAAGAAGGACCGGATGGACGGTGTCTTCAGAAGGATGGACTCCATACCCTATACAGCGGGCGCGGGAAACGTTTCCGCGCTGGGCGTTGCTGCTGCGGGGCAGGTCTTCCCGTAGGATGGGGGCAGCACGAGGCATGCCTCCATGACGAACCTCGGAGCGGGGAGGGCCCACGCTCTGTGGAGTAGTGGTACGGGGAGGGCCTTCGTACGGGGTGGCATCACCGCGGGTTAGCTCGCGGCGATCACCACTGGGTCCTGCAACCCGGAGAGTCAACCCAGCCTGCCCGTGGGGCGGTTGGGGTCTCAATCCCGGTTGGGTGAAGGGGTACCCCTGCTCAATGTACGCAGGGGATTCATAATGTACGTCGGCGGTGGCTCGGGCCACTGTAGCTGTCGAAGTGGACGCGCCTAGGCGAGCGTCCTCAGCCCGGGCCCGACGCTGACGTCAGGTCAGGCGGGCCGGTGCAGGCGGTGCAGGGACGTAGTCTGCCTGCTCTTCCTGTGGGGCCGGACGGCGGCGCTGACGTGGCCGGACGGGAGCTCTCGCCTGGGGGGCCCGGGTCGGGACCCGGAGTGGACTGATCCGGACAGCGCCTGCCTCTTCAGCGTACGACGAAGATTCGTCAAGGCGTTCCGGAGATAGGCTCCCGAAACGGTTGAATGTCTGGGTGGGGAGCAGGGGCTCCCTGCGTGGCCGGTTAGGGTGGCGTTGATGGCGGGGCCTGGAGGCCTCCAGGTCCAAGCGGGCCATATCCCTGGTCGGGATGACCCCTTCCTCCTCGTACCTGCACACAAGGTTGTTGATCACCCTTCGTTGGATGACCTCTGATGGGGAAAGGGGACGTGGACATCCCGAATCCCGTGACGTGGCAGCCATCGTGGCGGTGGTGGCGCCATGTGGAGTGGTCGTCGTGGTGTTGCCCCTGCCCCTGCACGGGCGAGGAGCGGATGGTGACCGCATCTCTGAAATAGCAACCTGGTTCCTGGCAAATGAAGGGATCAACTCATCAGTGCTGAGAGGAAAAGGATTGACAGCCAGTGCCCCAGCGTTCTTCCATCCTCCATGTCTATGAGAAGGATCCATGCCAACACGATACAGAGCGGTGTGCCCCACGTTCTACTACCCCAACTGCCGGTGAGTTTCACGACAGGCCCGCTATTTGCTTCACGGGACCAGGCAACGGATATCTGGATCCGGTGACACGTCAATCTACTGGTGTCTCGAACGCTACTAAACTCCATGCTGAGGAGACGAAATTCACGTCGGGTTCACCATTTCTGTTTCCGACGCTTTTGCCGGGGCGCGCGCACATCCGTCCGTTAGGGGGGACGCGCGGCTTTGTTGCCCCGCATTCCCGCTTTCCAAAGGCGGGCGACATTCGTTCCTTGTTCAGGTACGTCTGCTCCTTGATCGAAAAGGGATGATGGGATGTCGGTTCTTCCTTCCGTGTATTCCTCCTCAGAACTCATCACCTAGTTCGGGTCTCCCTTATAGATTTAATACGTAGTTCGTGAAACTCTTCCCAGTGCCATGTTTCCATGGACGCCGGGTAATTACACTGCTTCTGTCGGGACATTCCAAAGGGTCCAGTCAGGGCAGCAACCTTCGGTCAGGGGAGTAGTCACGTTGAGGCATCAGTAGCGTGTCTGGATGCTGGGGTACCTGGCATGTATGTCTGTTATCCTTGACCACAAGGCTTCTCGAGGGCGTGGAAGCCCGAGGCATCCCACATCGAGCGCGGGGAATTACATGTCATAGACACGTATCTGAGGTTTTCCTCAGCTTCCCGTGTTCAACACAGGGTATGCCGCAAGTTTAACGTCTAGCGGAGACGGATGAGAGTGAAATGGGACCATCGTAGGGGGGGTGACAGTGAAGTTGGGCTTGAGCCTTGACGAGGCCTCCTACGTATCCCCGTGGCAGGGAATCAAAGTCCGCGTAGTTCGGGATGGTGCCAGTAAACCGACGTGAAGCTGGACCTTGGTCCGATGAATGTCGTCAGCGTACCGACGTGAAGGTGGACCTTGGTCCGATGGGCATCGTCAGCGTACCGACGTGAAGATGGACCTTGGTCCGATGGAAGTTGGGCTTGAACCTCTAGGAGGATTCCTACGTACCATGCCTTGACATGGATCAAAGACCTCGTAGTTCAAATGGGGCTTTGTCGGTGAACCGACGTGAAAGTAGACCTTGGTCCACTATTGGTGGGCTTGAACCTCGTGGAGGCTTCCTACGTACCATGCCTTGACATGGATCAAAGACCTCGTAGTTCAGGTGGTTGGGTCGCAATGGCTTACCACTGGACCAGAGTGTAGTTTAACGTCATGCTGGACGTAGGTAGAACACGACGTGAATTGGGTGATGGGTGGGCTTGAACCTCGTGGAGGCTTCCTACGTACCATGCCTTGACATGGATCAAATACCTCGTAGTTCAGGTGGGTTTCTCCGGTAAACCGACGTGAAAGTGGACCTTGGTCCAATGGGTGGTGGGCTTGAACCTCATAAAGGCTTCCTACGTACCATGTCTTGACACGGATCAAAGACCCCGTAGTTCGGAGAATACAGTTTAACGTCATGCGGGACGAAAGTGAACCCTGACGTGAATAAACGACGGGTGGGCTTGAACCTTATGGAGGCTTCCTACGTACCATGCCTTGACATGGATCAAAGACCTCGTAGTTCAGGTGGGTTTCACCGGTAAACCGACGTGAAAGTAGACCTTGGTCCACTGTTGGTGGGCTTGAACCTCTGGGAGGATTCCTACATACCATTCCTTGACATGGATCAATGACCTCGTAGTTCAAATGGGGTGGGTCGCAATGGCTTACCACTGGACCGGAATTGCAGTTTAACGTCGTGATGGACGGGGGTGAAACCCGACCTGAAAGACGGGTGGGCTTGAACCTCGTAGAGGCTTCCTACGTACCATGCCTTGACATGGATCAAAGACCTCGCAGTTCATAAGGGGTTTGTCAGGGTCGGTGCTCACTCTAAGCCCACGTGAGTCATGCTCGGTGTGAGAAACAAGAGGTTGCATGGACCTGACGATCACGTCGCGAAGGGTGCGTCCGTGAGAAGCGAAGAGGGGCTTACGCGTTGGGCGGCCCATGGTGTTGGGACATACTCCAGGATGGAGGCCCATGGCGCGACAAAGCGCGGGGAATATGGACCTTGGTCCGATGATGGGAGGTCCCTCGTTCCCTATCACGTCCTCCACTGACCTTGGTAGTGGGGAAGTACAGAGATGCCCGGGTGCAATCATCTGTACCAAAGGTTAGGGGCTTACCCTCTGAGGCTGCCCTTCCCCTGCGAACATACACCACTCAGACAAGGAGGATCTCATTCTATGTGCGGAAGAGTTCCATTCCCGTGGAGATGAGTGGTGTAAAAAGTGTTCGAGTTGGGGGGACCCTTCGTGAGGGAGACGAGGTTGGGTCATAGTTTATCGTCATGTGTTGAGGACGTGGTGCTTGGCAGTTTAACGTCCTGCAGCTCGGATGAGGTGGGTTCACTCCACACCCCTAGGGCTTACATAACCGGTACCCTCTGGTCCTTGGGGGAAGGGAAGGTGTCGGTATGGCCATGGTAAAGGGGGGTCGTGGGACGAACCATCGAGGGGTCCACGTTAGCGTGGCTATGCGAAGAAGCAATAGCCGTTAGCGTGCCTATGCGAAGAAGCATTAGGCGAAGCAACGCTACGGGTGGTGTTGTCCATGGGACTTTGAAATCACATCGTGCAAACCTGGAGGGTCACACGGAAAGAGGAATCGCTAAGCAGAGGAGTGTGCTTCGCGAAGTGGGGTGCCTTGGCCTTAGCATGGGGCATAGGTGGGAGTGGGAGGTGCTTCGCAAAGTGGAACAGTGTTCGCGGAGCACTGCCTCGTGAAGAAGGAGTGGTTCGCGAAGCAGGGTCCTGCCAAGCAGTGTACTTCGCGAAGTGGAGCGATCCTGCCTTAGCATAGGGATTACTCGCATGGGTTGGGTGTTTCGCGAAGCACAAGTGCTCCGCGGCTGCCCGGGTTCCCTTGGGAATCCCCTTCCTTCGCGAACGCCCTTGAGCTTCGCGAAGGGCATCCCTCTCGGAAGAGGGGCTCAAAACGAAACAAATCAGAGTCGTCTCGCGAAGTAGAAATACCTCGCGGAGCTCATGATTCCCTGGGAAAAGCGTGCTTCGCGATTCGGGAGAGGAGAAGCCAAAAGGTCGGGTTATCCGTCGTCGGGACTCAGTGGGAGTCGAGTATTTATAGGGAAGGGGCGCCGCGAAGCAGGGCTCGCGCGCCGCCTCTGGAGCTTCGCGGTGGCTCGCGAACGTCAAAAGGGTTCGCGGAGGATTACTACCTCTGGAGCTTCGCGGCGTCTCGCGAACGTCAAACGGGTTCGCGGAGGATTACCGCCTCTGGAGCTTCGCGGCGTCTCGCGAATGTCAAACGGGTTCGCGGAGGATTACCGCCTCTGGAGCTTCGCGGCGGCTCGCGAACGTCAAACGGGTTCGCGGAGGATTACCGCCTCCGGAGTTTCGCAGGGTCGCCATGGTTGGGGCGCTTCGCGGCGGGGCTTCGCGGCTGGGCTTTGCGAGGCAGCGCGCCGACTGTCTTTTTCATTCCTTCCTTTCGGGGCACATTTTTGGCGCCAACAGTAGTGTACCATGGTCAGTGGGTTCTATCATTTCATTCTTCTTCTGATAGTGTATCTATCTCTTTAAATATTATTATATGGGGTGATCATGACATTTGTAGACAAATGTCACCATGATATATTCATGTATTTCTCCAAGAGGGTTGCAAAGACCATGATCCATATGTGGTGATCCCTACACTATTAGTATTAATGTTAATAGGGCCACTTAAGGCACCAACTTTTATATATGATCTGACCACTGAAACAAATCTTCAGGATAGTTCTCAGGAGCAGCACTAGCCCCCAGGGTGCATCCAAGCTGTAGCTACCACTGTCGGTCCCGATGATGTCTGGAGTTCAATTCTCGATGAGTTCATACCTATAATGCATGTTGCATGATTTTCATTGTACTATAGCCCCTACCCTAAATAAACGAAGTATTTTGCATCAAATATTTACTCTAGGATAAGCACTAGTTTATATTCCTCCTTTCATGATAACACCTACTTAGTTATATGATCTCATGTGAAATTGGATGAACCTCAAGAAAATGGTTTTATATGACCTATTACTTATTCTTGGGGTTCAACCATGCTTTTTTTCCAATAATGCAGATTCAAACCTTCATCCATTAATGTATTAGTGAATGTTAAACATTATTATAGTCATGAACTAGTATCCACAACATAGAATATATGATATACTTGACCAGCTCTATGAAGCTAGGGTTTTCTGAAAGATTGACCTTAGATCGGGTTATCATCAGGTGAAATTCTGACCTTCAAACATACCACATAAAACATTTTATTGTAGTTATGGTATGTATGAGTATATCATTATGTGATTAATTCTTAAAAACACACCTATAGTTTTCATTTATTTTATTAATAGGGTGTTCCATCTCTATATGGATTTTTTTTCATGGTCTTTGTGGACAACATCTTGGTGTATTCTCACACTTTTAGTGGCCATGATAAGTACCTTGAGATCATTCTGAGTACATTGAGTGAGAATCAAGTTTTTTTACAATATTTTTATGTTCCACCTCTGGATTGACAGTGTTCAATTCTTGGGTCATGTTATTTATTGATCAGTAGCATTAGTTTATCTAGAGAAGGTGGGTGTTGTGCTTTCTTTTGGGAAGATTAGGAAAGTGTTTGAGATATGGAATTTCCTAGGGATAGATGGATATTACAGGAATTTCATATATGATATATCACTTTTTTATTCACCTCTTACTGGTGTTACAAAGAAGGGAGTCAATTTACTATGGTCAGGAGAGTGTGAAAAATCCTTTCAGGAGCTGAAAGAGAGGCTTGTTTTGACACCTAATATAATTCTCCCAAAATCATTCAAAGGCAATATAATGTTTTGTGATGCATCAAAAATAATGCTAGGAGTAGTAATGGTGTATGAGGACAGAGTATTTGGATACTAATCTTAGTAGTTGAGGTCTTAGGATAAAAATTACTTGACACATGACCATAATATAGTAGCAGTTGTACAAGCCTTACATTGCTGAGACATTATCTATTGGGTGAGATAATTGTGGTAAATACATACCAATAGAGACTAAAATATATATTTTCACAACATAACATGAATCTAAGACAACCAAGATGGGTTCAATTTCATCAATCCATTGACTTCGAGCCTTTTAATACACCATGAAATTGAAATGTAGCTTCCAATGCACTGAGCTAAAATACTCATGAAAATACCTCACAGCAAGAAAGGGGTGAATAGAAATTTATGGGAATTTTTTTAAGATACATCCAGAGTTTTCTGAATGTAATGGGAGGTCAAATATCTCAACCATGATAGTTACATCATCCATCACTGATAAGGTGAAGAGAAATAAATTTTCAGATCATTAAGGATTCATTCTTCGAGAGAGAATTTCTACTGATGAACTGCCTTCAGATTAGTCTATGGATAGAGATGATGTCTTATATATATAAGGATGTGTCTAGGTCTCTAACAATATGATTGAATAACTGATACGTGATCCAACACATCTTAGTGGACAACTCATCTTGTAATCTCCAAGATTTATCGAGACATGTCATGCTTGTATTGTTGGCCTATGATGAATCATTAGATAGTATGTTTTATCACTAGATATTCAACCTATTGTTGGGTAATGTGGAGAAAAAGTGACCTACATGAATGTAATAATTGTATCTAATATTGGAATGATAATGGGAATATATTTATATTGAATTTTTTGTCAGTTGGCCATTATCATGTCATGGTAGTGACATGTCTTGGGATTTCATTGACAGACTGAGAAAAGTATCCCACTTCCATCCTATCAAGGAGACTTTCTCAATTGATGTAATGGGAATAATTTATGTCTGTGAGATCATATGTCTAACTGTAGTTCCTCATATTATCATTTCATATAGGCATGACCATTTCACATCTATGTTCTAGCATGGGTTATAGAATACTATGCGTATGAAAATTATTCTAACAACGACCTTCCACACTAAGACCGACAGCCAATATGAATAGAAATACTTGTCTTAGAGGACATGATTCAAGCATATGTCCTTTATTTTGATGGGTCTTGGGAGACTAATTTCTCTCACATGAACTTCTCATACAATAATTTCATTCATGAAACAGTTCAAATGTCCCCTTTTTAGACATTGTATGGTATTTTTTTCTGTCTACCCCTTTATATGATAGAGAAAGGAGAGGTTGACCTACTAGGTCCTTGTCTCATGTAGGAGTCGTCAGAGGATGTTCAGCTGATCTAAAATAATATGTCTAATGATCATTATAGATATGAATCTTATGCATATCAACATCAACAACCTCTAGAGGTTGAGTTTGGGGATTGTTTCTTCTGGTTCATATTACCCAAGCTTGGGAATAGTCAAAAATGAAATCAAGGGATTTAGTTGCCTCATTATTTAGGCTCATTTGAGATTCCATAAATTGTTGTTCTAGAAGAATATCAGTTATTACTACCTCATAAGGATAATTGGGTTAACGAAATCTTACACATTTCACAACTTCATCATTATCATGTCGAACCACCTCTTAATTTTGATCATGATGTAGTTGATTTAGATGTGTATGATTATTTTGGGAAGTGACCTATATGAATCATTGACTAGATCATGACTGCTCTCTGAGATCAGCTTGTTCGATAAGTATGGGTGATATGGTTGCAAAACCTTGTAAAGGAAAAGAAATGGGAGATAAGGGGATTTGGGAATTCCTAGTGGATAGAGTTTTTCTTAGACAATGTTTTTATGCCCTTGGAAAGTGAACATGGGGAAGAGTTCATTTAAGGGGGGAACACTGTAAGAACCCAGTTTTTTATCTCTGGTCTGAATCCATTTAATTTTTGAATAATTCCATATTTTGGAATTAAGATGGATTAATGATGATATTATAAAGGTTATGGGGATGCCCAAGGATTTTTTATAGATCAGAACATGATACGGTTGGAAAACAGAGTGGTCACACGGTTAGTAGAAACTGTGTGTTCCAGGGCATCTGGTTATTACTAACTATGTGAGGTTGGATAATGGGGTGAAGTAGGGAACACATTATTATCAAAACCTATTAAAATTACTACATGCCCATGCAAACTATATTTAGTTTTTATCATTGGTTACTTTCACAGTTGGTGCATGGTTTCCCTAACCATGTGTCCAAACCATTCGGGTTACACTTTATCACAACAGAAGGCACACAATTGGTGCACGGTTTGGCGAAAAAATTGGCCAAATTTTATGACCTAGTAATTTGGGTAAAATAATGAATGTTAACATGATATTATATTAAAAATACCCCATTCTTCCATTTTCTCCCCCACTACTAGAATTTTTCCCATTTCCAAAGGGTCATATGAAAAGGACAAATGACCCTTCACAAATAGTTTCTTTTCTGTTAGTATTTTCAATTGATTATATATTAAGTAAAAATAATAGTTTGTTGTGATGGTATATATAATAGATTTTAAATATTTTTGTTGTGATTTTCTGATATACAATGTGAAAAGTGACCATGATTTTCATTTCTGACGGATTTTGTAATCCATGACAAATTACCCTATACACGACATTTTTTGCGAAGAAATTATTTTCTGTCACAAATATTCTTGATGAAAAACTATTTGTGGTAATATCAATTCCATCACAAAGTGACCATTGTAAAAAAACCCTACATTATAAAAGTCTCTCTTCCCTACTATATTTATTCCTCCTATTTCTCCTCCCTCTCCCATAGAAAACCCACAAACCCTACAGCTGACCAATTATCCACAGCTCAGTGTGGCTCCACTAGACCAGTTTTTCTTGCTAATTTCAGCTCATATCTTCAAGGTACAGACTCCTGTTACATTATATATCATTTTTTTCGTATTTAGGTTCAATGTTAATTATTTTGGTTTGGTCCATATGATTACAAATTCATCAAATTTTCATTATTTATATGATATTTAGGATAGGGGCAATTGTATTAATTTATATTTTGATTTTAATATGGTTTGTTTTTTGTGAATTTTGGGTTCAATGTCAAATATATTGGTTTGGTTAAACCCTTGGTTTATAAATTTATCTTATTTTCATGATTAATTTGATATTTTGGATTGAAATAATTGTATTAATATCTATTTTTAATATAATCTAGTATGTATATTTTATTTTGATGGATTTTTATGAATTATTCTATGTTCTTTTTATTTATATTTTTTTATTTATATTTGTATATATATATATATATATATGTTTCTTTGTGTACCATGTTAATTGTGATATATGGTTTTGTGTGTGTATATATATATATATTAAAAAGCGTTTTTTTAATTTTGATATATTTATGTGTTTATATATACATATATAATTTATTTTAAAATTTTGTTTATGTTTTTTGAAATATATTTATATATACAGATTGTTATGACCCGTACCTCATGGCTTGTTCCATGACCACCCCAAGACCTCCTTCAATAGGCCAGGGGTTGGTGACTAGCACTACAAAGGCATATCCCTAAAATGAGAAGGCATTCCCTCAAGACCATTACACACATAGAAAAGGCACACTACACACAATAAAAATACCACGGATGAAGAATGATACAACCACAACTAAAGCCCATCACTGAATGTAAAATTAAGTACTAAAAGTAAAAGGTCCAGAATACAAGCCCAACTAAAATGGATGTACAACAAAAAGGAAAAATAAATCCTGAGGTTGTCCGCCAAGGATCCTACCAAAATGGTAGGTATAGATCATCACTGTGGCTCTTTACGTCAACCAGTTAGCTCTGTACATTGTCTGTCAATCACCTCTGAGAACCGACTAACACTGACTCCTCAAGACTCATTCATGTTGTCCGTCGTCTGCACAATACACAACATGGTGCGGGCGAAGACCCTGATGGGGTGAGTATAACAATACTCAGTAAGGATCCAGGGACCCTCGAAGGTCTCTCAGAATTCAAAAAAGGGAAAAACCACAAATCATGATCTTAATCACAATGGAGAAAGAAAAAAAATAGTTTACACCAGGTATAAATTAAGTAAAAACGTACATATAATTAGTCTTAATGCTAGTTCATCTTATTCTGTCAAGAGGCTCTGCTGCTCACCGACACAGGATTGCTCGGTGCTGACCCACACAAGATCGCTAGGTGATGACCCACCTAGGATCACTCGGTGCTAACCCACACAGGATTTCTTAGTGCTGACCCACATATGATCTCTCAGAGTTGACACACATATGATCACTATTCATTTTCATGTCACAGCCAGCCACTGGATTCCCGCACAAAGCACGTTTGATATTGGTAGGATATGCTCCTCAGGCCATCAGACATATTTGAACTTGCACAAAGTCCCACAAAGAAGTAACCCAATGAACCGCCATGTCAAAAGGGTTCCAATGGAACAGACGTAACATCAACCAAATGCCCGGTCTCTAAGTTATAGGTATTTTAGTGCCGAGGTCCCGGTTGGATTCAGGTACAATATAACAGAAACAAACTCCGAAATTCTCTAAAAATAATGTGGGGTATCTCAAAAGGACTTCATATTTATAAAGTTTCTAGCACAACATATTGTTCATCAAACGAACATCTGGTTTAGGAGATAAAGACCTTTATGTGGAACCGGGCCATAAGTGGGTCTGGGTCGGGTCCGACCTGGGCCGACCAACTGGGTCCGACCCGAAGGGGCTAAGATTGGACAAGTTTGGATGGGCCCAACCCAAATGGTTTAGACCATAGGCTCTGCCTGGCCGAGCTGGCAGGGCATAGCCTGCCGGGCTGCTGGACCAACTCAGCCCGCTGGCTAGGCGCGAACCTCCAGTTGGAAGTGGGGGTCAATTCCCCTCATGAACTGACTAAAGTCCATTCGAATCATTAATCAGTGGTGCCAGTTGACGCCACTCCACCTAGCCAGTCCTCTTGTATTGGTCATTAGTCGGACTCGTGTGGAACGAGACTGCCCTCTGCCACAGCTTAGAGTCGTGACCCTCCTCCTTGGCGCGCTTCTGTAGCCGACAACAGCCGATCACCATTGTCCACCGCACAGCCATTAGGTGTTGCCTCCACTTCGCAGATGGTGAGAGTCGGCCGCCGCCTCCTCTGGATGCCACCTCACGGGACACTGCCATCAATGCCTCGCTCCCAGTTTCATCTTCATGCCATATTGGTTGGTCAACCATGAAGAATAGAACCAATGAAAAATGGAAGAGGGTCCAGGCCATTGTTCGATTCGGCCCGTTCCATCTACGTTAGTGTTATAACAAGGGAATGAGTATTTATTCATAAAAATCCATCATTAAAACCCTGAATTATTCTGCTACATTAGATAATAAAATGTGGATAAACATGTTGGATGGTTGATCCATGTTTTTCATAATAATAAAGAATGGGAAAAATTGAGGAATTAAGCATATAACCCCTACCTCGAATACAATGGTAGACGGTGCGGATGAGGATGACATGACCGTGTTAGAAGCGTGTTCGTTGGCATTCTTTGCTGTCTAGTTTGAATCCACTAAGGCATTGATGATCCATTATAGTTTGGAGGAAGTCATCTCTGGAACATCGTCAGAGGTTCCTCTTGTGAGGCCACAAGAACCATGCCCATGATTTGTTTACATAGATTTTAGGAACCAACCATGTTGCATAACATTAATGTGGTTCATTAATAAACAGCAATTAGTGTTCCATTAAAACAACCAACATCGAGGTTACAGAACCCAAAGTTCAAGTAATTCAATAACCTATTAACTCATTGGTCCCACCATGTCCCTCGAATATTACACAAAAGAGATAAAATAACTCAAGGAGTTATTTTTTAAATTTTTGTAAAGTCCAAAAATTAACTTTTTCATCTGACCCATGTCCTGTCAATGTTAAAATTCACCTAAGTGAATCTTGACACTGTGAATTCAATGCATCCCACATATTTTTAATCTATGAATCAGTTCAAATGATAGAAATCAACGCCCACACATTTACTGAACATGCCTTAAAAAAGTTCAAAAATAAATAACATTCACTATCGACCCGCACCGGTCGAGGTTTGGATCTACCTAAGTGGAAAACACCCCAACGAACTCAATTGTACTCTCAGATTTTCAATAGGATATACCATTTCGAAATTAAATATTTAACAATAAAATAATTGTTACATAATTATTTTATTTACGGCCAAAAACTAACTTCCACTATTGGCTCGCGCCAGCCAAAGTTTGTATTTTCCCCAGTAAAGCATGTCGTCACTAGCTCAGTAGTGGTCTTAGATTTAAATCACTCCAAGTGTAAACTTGCCATCCTGAATGCAATAGTGCCATCAGATTTCTGACCCATGAACCAGTTTAAGAGTTTTTCCAATTTTTCAAGAAAACCACTCATGCACACTATTTAAATCTTAACATTTTTCGAAGGATCATTCTGGGCACTCCGGAGCTCATAATCACGTGCCGTCAGATTTTGTTATCTTGAAATAATCTCATATAATTTAAAATAATATATAGAAATTTCGGACAATACATACATTTATGTATATCTTTATGTATATTTTTATGTATTTATATGTAAATGTGATATAAGTATTTGTTAAAAACATTTCCAAAATATATTTTTTATAGTTATATTAATTAATAAATATTTTAAATGAAATACATATAAATAATGCATTTTGATTAATTAATATATTTTTGATATAAATATATGTAAACAATACATTATAAGTATACATCTATAATATTTTTAAAAACCATGTTAAATTTATAATATATATATATAAGGGTGTGATTATTTTAATATATATATATATATATACATGTGTGTATATTAATATATATATATATATAATTTTTTAAAAATGTGTAATTTTTATGATATATATATATATATGCACAGATAGACGTATATAAATGTTTTAAAAAATGTGTTAGGTTTTTAATATATATATATATATATATATATATATATATATCTGATATAGATATTTGATTAAAAAACATGTAAAATTATATTTTATTATGAAATCATGTAATATATATATATATATTAACATCTGAATGTTTTTATAGAAATGTTTTTAAAATACTCGTAATGTATAACATATATATATATATTTGATATGTATATTTATTTAAACAAAGACAGAATATATTTTAGGTATTTATATTAATTATGAAATTTTGATATACATATATATAATAATAATTTAAAATTTAAAAATAATATAAATAATTAATAATTATCATTACATAATTTATAATAATTACTAATTAATTATTCAATATTATAAATATATATTAAATATTTATGTATGCATATATCTATGTAATATAAAAATTATATATATATATTGGTTTAAAAAAATTGTTAGAATAGTATTGGTATATTCATATTAATTTAGAAATATTTTAATATAAATATATATAAATATATATAAATAATTATTTACCAAATATTAGTAATAAATAGTAAATAATAGTTTTAATTAAAAAATATTATTTATAATTTTAAAAAGTGATGAAATATATGAAAATTTGTGTTTGTGTGCACGTGTATGTATCTATATAAATTCAATATGTTCATTTATGTGAAAAAATGTGTAAAAGATAATTTGATGTAAAATTTTTGGATTATGTGTAATATATATATATATATAATTTTTGAAATAAATAGAAATGAATGTTTTTATAAGAATGATCAGAAAAATAATCTGAAAAACAATTAACCAAACGATATTTATATCAATTTTTTATATTTAAAAATGTTAAAAAATTTAGTCTAATGAGAAAAATTAAAAATAAAAAATGTACTATTTATTATAAACGTAGTTAATATTAATTTGGATAATTTTTGTAATACATTTTTAAAAAATATAATAATTATAAGACTTAAAAAAATGCATAAAAATATTAATTATAAAATATATAATATTAATTTAAATAATTTATAATATATAAGAATTTATGATTCATTATTATTAATAAATTTTCAACATTACTGATAATTAGAAAATCATAATAATAATTTGAAAAAAAAATCTAAAAAATTATAAAAAATAACGAGTCTTAACAAATAGTGTGTCTCATATGAGACAATGTTTGAGTGATATTTATTTATTTTCAAAAATAACTTGTGTCTTATATAATATATATAATATTGTTATTTTATCTACATCGGTCTTCTGTGGGCCCAAAAATATAGTGTTATCCTAGTTCCTCACTATAATCATATTCAATAGAATATTTCCAGGTGTTAAAGTATAATAATAATTTTATATTAATCCAAATGATCTATAAAATTTTTTCTTATTTTTATGTTTCTTAGATAGTTATGGACATGGGATGTAGACACCAATACTAATTATGTGATGGTTATTATTAAATAAGCACAAAAATAAAAATGGATTTGGACTAATTCCTATCTATATTGAAGGTTTTGAAGCTGTTATATAATTTACATCATTTAATTAAGATTTTTTTTATGAACGAACAATTAATTGTCCATGTTATAAATGAGGTTTTAGTACATTCAAAACATTTTACAATGTTTGATATCATCTATTGTGTTTTGATTTTCTGATAGATTAATTTTTTTGTTATTAACATGGTGAAATGAGTTTAGTAGGAAATACAAATTTTTTGATTCCAGATCCATCATTTTAGAATTTAGTACTTGATGTATTTGGTCCGTCTATTCCTAAGAAAACATCTCAAAATGATTTTCCAAATCCTAAATCTAAACCTTCTCAGTTTTATAATTTGGTGCAATCCACAAAGAGACCTTATATCAGGGAATCCAGATGAGAAAACATGAAGCTGTTACAATATTTATGGATTTTAAATAATATTACAGAATCTATAATAGTTGTATTTATTAGGTTTTATATTCGGTTAAGTATTTGTTTCCTGACAAAAATATATTACCCATATGTTTCTATTAATGTAAAAGCTTGGTTCATAATTTGGGTCTATTTATCATAAGATCCATGCATGTTCAAATGGCTGCATCTTATATTACGGTGAATATGATTGTTTAGTTAATTTTCCAACATGTAGAGAATCAAGGTATAAGGGTTCCCAATAAGGAATGTCCAGAGTTCATATGAAATAGTGGCAATATTTTCAAATTACACCACATTTACAACATTAATTTATGACTCACAACATAGCTAGATTTTTGACATGTCATAAATAATATTTTCCCATCATAGAAATCATAAATCATACATGTGATAGTGACTCATGGAAACATTTTAATTAGAGAATTCCTTCTTTTGATGTAAAACCTCATAACATAAGATTTATTCTTTCTACTGATGGTTTTTTTCCAGTCTGTGCTTACAACTGTTAATATTCTCGTAGGCCTATTTTCATTACTCCTTAAAAATTTACTAATTAGATATTGTTGAGAAAGCATATATTTATTTGTCACTATTAATTCCAGGACAGCCAAAGAATAATATTGTTGTTTATTTGACACCAGTAATTGATGAGTTAATTTCATTATGGAATAACATTGTGTCTATATTTTATATAACTGCATATCAGAATTTTATTCTGAAGGATTCATTAATATGGTTGATCAGTGACTTTCTAGCGTATGGTATGTTATCTATATGGAGCACACATGGTTAAAAATAATGATATTAATGTATGGATGAGAACAAGGATTTTATTCTTTGTAATGTGAGAAATGATAGTAATTTTGAATTTCATCAGAGATTTCTTTCTGTGAATCACCCTTTTCAAGGAAACAGAATTAATTTTTCCAAAGGTCGATTTAAAATAGAAACACCTCTAGTAGTGGTCTTTTGAAATCTCGTAAAATCTATTTTCTTGTAATTACCTTTTATTACATTATGATTAACCATAAAGGAGAAAACGATTAATGGTTTTTGTATAGATCATAATTGGATAAAGCAAAGTATTTTTTTGGACCTTCCATATTGGTCATATTTGTTGGTTCGTCACATGTTAGATGTAATTAATAATATGAATAATGTTTTGGATCTCAAGATTTACACCTTGTTGGACGCATTAGGAAATATAAATGATAATTTAATGTAATAGTTAGATATTGTGTATATTTGAAGATGTTATGGACTTGAATTATTTTAAAATGAAATATCAGACAAATTAATGAATCAAAAAACAACTTAATCACTTATTAAAGAAAACCTTTTATTATTCTGTAAATGGATTATATATTTGAGGTTATCATATGGTTATGTATCTAATTTGTCTCATTTCATAAAAAATTGGAATATTACCGGGATAAAAAGTCATGAATGTCATATCATAATTGGAAGATTACTTCCTAGTCATCTTAAGGGGATGTTGTTTTCATCAATCTATGATGTGTTGACCAAAATATCATTTTTCCATGATGATTTTATAGATACATTAGATTATAATGCATTTAATTTCTTGTAAAAAAATTTGTTTTAATTTTATGTAAATTGGAGAAAATATTCCAACAGAGCATCATTTATTCAATGGAACATTTAATTATAAATTTTCCATATAAAGATAAATTTAGGGGGATGGTGCAATTCCAATGGATGTATCCATTTGAATGATTTAAAAAAAATTAAAGAACAAAGTTTGTAATAACGCGTCGTTTGAAGGGTCTATTGTAGAAGGATTCTTGTTGGAGGAAATTGAAAATTTTTCCTCTTATTATTTGTAGTTAGAATATCCTTCAAAACATAATCTAACGAATCAAAATAATACAAATGGTGATGATGTAACAGACCATCCATTTTCAGTTTTTAATGATTTTGAGTGTGGTATTAGTGGTTATCGTGAATGATGACTTACAGGTAAATAATTGAATAGATCTCATACTTATGTTATGAGGAATTTTAATGAAATGACCCGAATTGTGTATTATGTACTATATTTTTATTATTTATCTAAGTATGTATGAAATATATCTTTATTTACTTTAACTTATTTATAGACTATATGATGACCATATCAAAAATCAATTTCCACAAAATACATCTTCTACACTTGAGGAACGTCAGAAACAATAATTTTCATATTGGTTTCAAATACTTGTATGTAAAGTTTGTTTAAATGAAATAATAAATAAAATTTTCAATGATATCTATTATGAATAATTTTTACAATTTACATGTAAAAAATCATGAAAAAAATAGATCATCTATTATGTGTGATATATAAACCTCCATCAAAATGGGTACAATCTTATATTGAGTATGTGGTTAATGGATTTCGATTCCTTACATGTATATATGGTGTATCAATGAAATCAATGAATAGTGATTTTTTGTTAAAGGATAACATTATAAGTAAAGGGATGTTGACACTTCTGGTATGATAGATGAAGTAATTGAGTTATGTTATTAAGAACAAATTATTATAAAATGTTTAAATGTCACTAGCTTAATACTAATTGGGGGTTGAATGTTCATCCATTAAACAGAGTCACTGACATTAAATATAACAGTCATCATGCATCAAATTAACCATCTATGTTGTCACATCAGGCACATCATGTTTATAAATAAAATTATTGTGATGTTTTAAGAGATTTGATAGACTGGTGGAGTGTGATAAAAATAAAATAACATGACTATCAGTTTATTAAAAATGAAAATGGTTCAGTGAAGGTCAAACATATTGAAATTATTCATGTAAAACCCCAAAAAATATGTCTTACATGACAAGATATAAATATTGATGATGAACCCCCCGCCCCAGCTAAGGGCCGATGATATAGATAATTTTGATGAATTAATCGGCGATGATAAAACTAAAAGTCATATGGAAGTGGGAAATGCTGAAGATGAGGATGAGGACATTGATCCGATGAAAACGGTGAAGAAGATGAAAGTTTATTTGTTATATTCTGGTCTTTATTTATAGGTAATTATCGTATTCTTATATTTATAAGTTTTTTAAATTTCAAATTAGTATTAACAATCCATTATAAGTAACATTTAATTATTATTAACAATCCATTAATTACAGAGGTATGTTTAATTTTTTAATAAATTTATTTTATATTAAAAAAGTGTATATTAATTTTGTAATCATTTATTATTATATTTTTTTAATCTACACATTTTTTTGCGTTTAGCCATTGACTAGGATCATGTGATTCTGGGAAATTAGTTTCCCGAGCCATGGGTGTCATGGGACTGGGTACCCCTCACCGAATGTGACTAGATATTCGACCACTAGATTTTTTTTATTGAATAATATATAATTTTTTAAATTTATTTAATTTCTAAAATTTTTTATTAAATTTATTTACAAAATTAATTTCCTCTGATTTTTTATAGCGAGAGAGGTCATATCTGAATGGAATTGGATACTTGTATACGTGAGTGCTTTTTTCAGTTTCTACACAACATCATAAAGTGGTCTATGGATAAGTCTTGTACTACCATCTTCGATCAGTCTTTCTTCTCCCACCGTCCATACTATATATCATCACAAGTATGGGATGGGTTGTTCTCCTTTTTGTTAGGGCATACTTTTATAAAGAGTTAATCAGCTGTACGTCAGATCTGGGGGAGGTAATATGTCACCCATATGGCCAAGAGTCCTACATTTGGCATACATCGACGACATATGGTCAGTGTTATTATTTATTATGGTAAGTTTATATCACTATAACATGTTGTTTATATTATAAAAGACACTAATGACCCATCTATTATGGTGAATAAAGTTTATAAGAAGATGTATTCTGATCCCCGTACAGGAGAAGTTGTGAGAGAATTAAACCACCCTATTGTGGTTAGTGATTTTTTTGAACAATGTAATAAATATTAATTTTATTTTTATTATAATTTTTCATTATATTTAGAATAATAACATAAGGTTGTGACTTCTCATTCACAAGAGAGTGACGATGGGACAGAATAAGATGTCTCTTATTTTTCGAGTTTTGATTATGGGGATTTGATACAGGTCACTTCACAGGGTACCGATAAAGGTCGAGTGATTGGTATTGGTTCTCTACTGACACCTATGAGTTATTATGGTACTTATGGGATGAAATTATTGAGAAAGAAGGGGGATAATGGAGAGTCTTCATTGACGTCGTCATCTGATGTACATTATGAGGAGAGGTTGAGATGTGAGGATGAGATGATATAGTAGATTTAGAAGCAGAGGTAGGAGGAGTGTGAGAAGCAGCGTCAGAGAGAAGAGGAGATAATGGAGTATATGTGGTGACTTCCAGGTTGTGTTTGTATGGATTTTCCTCCCCTGGTTTCTTCGAGGGATCCTCCTGCACATAATTCCAGTTGATGATTTTTCAATATTTTACGAATGATTTATAATTTTGTATGATAGAAATCTTATATTTGAAATGATGTATTACTTTAATGTGTGTCATAATTTTATTTAAATATTTTTTATGGTTTGATAATATTTGTAATTTAGTTTCTTATTTATAAAATAATTTTAATTATTTCTTTTTTAAGGGTTTTTTGTGACCGATAAATAATTTGTTGTAAAATTTTATTTCCAATGGGTCATTGCAACAAGTGTTTCAATAGTATTTTGGGATTTTGTTGTGACAGATTGTATATCCATTGAAAAAAGGGTTTCTGCGATGACCCATGTCAAATAATTATATTTACAACACCTTTCTAAATGATGTGATATTTTCAATGGACAACAGTTTCAAAAAGTGGTTTACGATGATAATACATTCCAAATGACCCGTCACGATTATCAGAAATTCTGGGTTTTCCCCAACAGACAGTAGTGGTTTCTTATCCAATTTAGACCCTCTTCAAGTCTATACTATGATCTTCCACATCTCATAGTTCAATGTTTAATCAATGAACCATTCATCTAATTGGATTCCTCTCAGAAATATCTTAATTCTTTTTTATCCATTCATTATTTATCTTCCTCTCAACAAATTTACCAAGGTGTAGGTTCATATGCCATATTTATAGAGCATTGATTAGTTCTTCAGATATCTTATAATCTAGGCCAAACTAGAAAATGATTTTTGATGAGGAGAGTATTATGAGTATGAGGTAGGTGGTCCATGACTAATATATCGATATTCAATATGTTATAAATTATTGTAGGGTGTACAAACAAAAATTTCATCTGGAAAAGACAAGAAAATTCGTGTTCCTTACTTATATCCCTTAGAATCATTTTATAAGACCCATGTTATAAATGTTATCCATTATTGGAGGTTTCATACTTAACACTAAACACCCCAAGCATAGTGTCTTCCATAATTTTGTTTTTAATAGTTTAGTAAGAATATTTATGGCACCGTATGGGTGCCCTTTTAGTTGACCTTGTTAAGGTATGTGTTTCAATTAAATTAATAACTTATAAATGGGTGTTTCGTGACTATATCACATTAATATTCTAATGTAATTGTTCTTAATCCTTTATGAACATTTAAATGGTAATAGGAAATTCTTTTATTGATATCAATTTTCCAAGTTTACTATAGTTGAATTCAACATGGTTTATTATCCTTATCCTTCTTTATAATTTGTATAGAAGGTAGTGGTGAAAACCAAGTAATTAAATATGAAATGAATGATTTTTTTATTTCCTATTAGTTGTGTCAATGTAATCGAAGTTTTATCAAATGAACCCTTAGACAAATTAAATATAGTAATTATTACCTAGCCCCAATTAATTAATGAATCAAAAATAAGGTTTCTAATATATATGGACCGTTAAATTGCTATTGGAGAGGTCAAACTCAATTTAGCCATGTATTTTTTAGTGAATTCCTTGAATACTTGTGAATTCCATTCTAAATATGGGAATTTGGTTTCCAAAGTTGACACACACCATGAAACCCAGTCCTTGTGTACTAGTGGATGTTGGATATGAAATTGTAGGTTCATTCCATCATCATTATAGGATTACCTGGATACACTCCTTGGATCCAGCATGATCTCTATGGACATGTGGCACCATGATTAAACACATCAGGCTCTATCATTTCCATATGCCATTTTACCGTGGGTGTGAACATTAGACTCAGTAATAATTACATTATTGTGGAATGCCTTGTATGTTTCCCCTTTGATTACACTCTTACGCTTATTGAAAGACTACAAATCATTAATGAGTTGTCTTGAACACCTAGTTCTGGGATGCCTTGGTTATTACACTTGATCCTCTTCGTTATCATTATCAATATAGTATTCTTTATTATATATTGGAACCTTCATTATTATTATCATGGCAGGGCATTAATATTTGTTATACCTCAGGTGACCTAATTTTGTAAACTGGAACATCACTAATAAAGGAAATTATTTTTTATTCAGACACCAGTTGAGGATAAGTAGGTACATGGGTATTTGATTTTCTATATTTCTTTACTTTTATATATGCATTCCTACACACTTCTTTATTTTATATTACACAGACTATTTGTTTTAGATGTCATTGTTGATGGCCTACTAGTATTTGTATCACACCCATTCTAGGATGTTATTGGTACCAGGGAGGGTCACATGTATGATAATTTTGAAAAAGGAAGTGTTCCGACTTGTACAACTAATATACCTTTGTTGTTTATAATGAAGATTGGTAGAAAATGACCAAGATGGAGCTCAGAATTCATGGATAGTTTTTAGATTATTTATTATTATTTCATATTGGATGTATTTCCTGCAACCTAGTATCCATGTTTTCTAATTTTTTTGAAATATTATATTTACCATCAGCTTTGTTGTATTATTATCAATTTCACCTATTGTTTATTATTTATTCTATTTTTATTTTTTCATTATATTAGATTATGCTTTCTCTATTTTGATTTCACTGAATTTTTAATAGTTCTAAAATATAGCGATGGGGGGCATAGTCTCCCCACAGACACACCCTATGACCTCAAAATAATTTTTCATCCTCTAGAATTTATGGAGATGCACTTGAGGCTTGTGGACAACTGGGCTCAGTGAACCTTTGAGTGGAACTTAGGTGTGGGATTTCACAATGATGATGATTATGCTCACCCATGTTCTCACAAATATTTATGTCTCAAGTATTTCCTATTGTCCATAGAATTACGAGTATAATTTTTCACCACTTGATTCATTTATTTCCAAATGTTATCATATAAACTAATAGTAATTTCAACATCGTTAAGATGACTACATGTTGGAAATTAAATATTTTCTAAAATTCCATTCGTATTCATGTTATATAAACCTAATTTTCAAAAGAAACTATACCATTCAATTCGGAAATATATTAATGTTATGTTTTTTCTATGAGAAATGATGAAATAAAAACACATTAAAGGATTAGTTATCAATAGTTATTATACACATTCCATGACATCCATTCATGTAATCCACAATGTATTATGATTATTAGACATTGTATTTGATTATGGATGTGTTTTTAATTATATTACCCTATAGTGCAATGGGAAATGATTTTATTCTCAAAATAAGTTAGGTTAGGAATGAATGCGATCATTTACCCATTAAAATATATAATATAGGAATTTTTATATCAGGAATTTAAAATATAGAATTAAGTTATAGAAAATTCCTCAATGATATAAATACGATATACAACAAATATTCATTATTAATCAATTATTTTAATAATTTCATATGGATTTTTTGTTGATCCTTTAAACATTAAACATATATTATTATGCACTTGATTTAAATCAAAATTAATATTTCTAATTTTATTGTCTTTCATGGATTGTCAGAGTCATATTATTTTTTCCCATTACTAATATTTATATGCTCATTTAAAAATAAAATTATCAAAATATTTGTGCTTATAGATAGTTGAAAAGGGATTATTGAATGAAGATATTTTCATTATTATTAAATAAAAAATTAAAAAATCATTGAATTTTTTGGATGAGATGTATTTTTAGAGTATGTGAAATTATTTATTTTTATTTCTACTAGTTATGGTTATTTTTTATTTCCTTCTACTCCGAAAATTTAAACTGAGGACATACACATGTGAGGATTTTTATATTTATTCAAAAAAATATAATTATCGGTATGCTATATTACTATCAGTATCAAAGTAATGCTGGTATAACTTAAGGTGTTAGCATGTTGCTTGATGAATATAAGATAAAATAATTGGATAATCATAGGGGTTAGTATTTTTTGGTGGAAATAGGTGAGACAGTATATGAAAACCTGGGTGGTTATAATATAATGAATTATCATGGAATCATTTATACTTCATATGAGGATAAATTTGATAATTCATATTTTTTTCTTATTTGTTTGATAATTTAGTTTTCATTAATTTCATAATTTAACCACATTTTACTTATACAAACCATTACTAATAGATGAAAAATGTTTAATCAAGATATGCGTTATAAAATTTTAGACATCATCATTTTTTATTTCAGATGATTTTATAACATAAATTACTGTTATTATTATATTTAAAATAGATAGTTCATGTGATTTATCTATATGTAAAAATACTTAAATTGCATGCATAAAAATTCCCATTATTGAAAAAATTCTTCATTATTTACATATTTCCTTAGATTAACGAATGACTTCGTTATGACGTGAAAATATGAACCTTTTTTTCATAATCAACAAAAAAATTTCCAAAGGATATTATATTATATTTTCTAATGACGTGGAATAGATTATGGAATATGGTAAAACTATTATATTTTAAATAATAGTAGAAACTAATTAATGTTTTTAAGGTTCAAATGTATGATTATTCAATTCTATATCAGTTAGGGAAAGTTGTTAGGATGTGATTTATTTAATGGATAATATAAAACCCCTTATTTTAGTATGTATTTTCATTTCATAAATTATATATCTACCACAATGAAATTTTATTCATTTTATAGAATATATGATGACTAATAACTAAATTTTTTTAGCGAATAAAGAAATATAAGCTATTTAATTTCTATCATAATTTATAATTATATGAAAAGTAAATGTAAAATGACTCATTAAAGTAAAATTGTATAGTAAATATTAATAAAAACAGAATGTTTAAAATCTCATCTACCATGATCCCTCATAAAAGTAATACCTATGCATATAATTACCGAAAAAAGTAAACTATAATAATTTTCATTATCATTTTATAGGTTACCAGTATATAGTCACTAAAAATATATATTAAAAATTAGAAATATTAATTCTGATATATATAAATTTAAAAAATATATCCATTAAATAAATATGGAATAATTTAAATTTTATATATAGGATTTCATTTTTCTCGAGATATCTTTTTCACCATAAAAATTATCGTTTCATGCATTATATTTTATTATTCCAAAAGAGACATCTTATTTATTTAGTTATTTTAATAATATATTTTCCATACATAGAATCATGAAATTAAAATTAGTTAATGAGTGAATATTGTTTCTAATAAAATTATAATATGTTTCCATGGTAATAGTAAAATTCATCGATAAATAGTGAAATAATTTAATGTGTTATAATATAAGAAATAAAAATATAAGAATATTGTTTAAAAAAGTAATTATGTTATTTAATATATTCGTATATTAAATATATACTTATAAATTTTGTTTTAAAATTAATTTTGTTTAGGTTAACAAATATTTTATATTAATATTAAATTTATTTCAATTATAATCACTTTTTCTACAGAGTATTATAGAAATGAATTTGAGTATTTGTAGGATTAAATGTATAATAATTTAAAATAGTGATAAATAAAAATAACGGTAATTTTAGGAAAAAATTCAATTAAATGGAATTATGTTTTTCCAAGTTCCTATGTAATGTCCAACAAAACAACTATGAGACAAAAGAAAATTTAAAAATAGTATCTTAAGTCTTGTAAAGTTACATTGATGGAAAAATTAACTTTTTTCATGTTTTTATGATAAATGGAAACCCATTGATGAAAATTTTATAAATTAAATTCCATAATTATTTATATATTTTAATCAAAAAAATAAATACTCTTATTATGATCTTTAAATAGGCGTTTTTTATCTTTTTAAATGCATAATATAGATGAATTTTTTAATATATATCATTCTCTTTCTATTCTTTAAATTTAATATTGCACTGTCATGAATTAAACCCTGCAAAACATTTCCTCATTCACCTGTGAGATTACAAGTTACCCCTAAATCATACTTCCACATGTTTACAGGGTTGATACTATTACTAATGGAACATGAAATTTGGCATGTGAATCATGTTCTTATAAACCCTTTAAAAAGAAATAATTCAGAAATAAAATTCTACTAAAAATTTATATTACCAAAAAAAATTGAAAAAAATTAAAAAAATAACGTAATTTAATAAAGTTCATAATAAAACATAACAACGCCAAATTTCCATACAAAAAAACAAATTTATTAATTGGAAACCTATGGGTAATCCCACAAATTTCTTCCCACCACCGAGGTTATGAACTAAATTATTCTAGTTAGATCTATGGTATGGAGTTATAAATCTATAAGATTATATATATATATTTATTTAAGGGTTTCCATAACATTTAGATAGTTGGTTCCTCTATAATAACCGCCAATTAAATGTGTTATAATTGCATTAAATATTTGATGAATAAATTGTTAACCTGTCATGTTAACACATTTTAGGTAAATTCAATAAACCTATATAATAATAAGAAGTCTACCACAAAATTTAGTATAATATAATTATAAAAATCCAGGAAAATAAAATAAAAATTATACACAAAAACACCATCCCTAATTAATCTTATCACACTGACATCGTAACGACCTATAACTTAGTGTTTTCATCTCTAATAATTTCCACAAATCAGAAAATTTAAAAAATTTAAACTCATAATAAAATAACCACTACCAAATCAACAAAATAATGCAACAAAAAAGACATGATACTAATAATGGAAGTGTAAAGAATGGGGTCTTATCATTCATACATTTATATAATATCTATATTTTTGTGGTTTCAACCACTGCATATATGCACATGGCTATTAGATAGGTGATCCTACTCAGGGGTTGTTGGGTATCATTAAAAACTTCCACCTTAAAAAAATTGAAAATGAGGAAAATATAAAATGATATATATTAATTAACATAAAAAATTGAGGTTCCATTAGCTATGACAATAATCTACACCCATACCATCGTATAAATATTATTCCAACCACACTGCCACCTTGTCATATAAAAAAATACCAAAACATCAACCAATCACACGATTACAGTTAAAAAGTATATATTAATATTCTCTTTTTTTAATTTTTTTCTAATTTAATATATAAATATACTTCTACACTAAAAAATTATAAAAAAAATTATTAATTCACTATGTGTTGAAAATAGCTTCAAATTAATCAACGTAAATTAAATACTTCCATATCTATGTAACCCTTAACTAAATCAATTATGGTCATAAAAAACTCACCTTCCATATAGATTATTTCCATAATCCCATTATCTAACATACCATAAGTAAATAAGAACTAGGTTATTATAGCAATAAAATAAATCTCACATGTGTAACAATAATCCAAAACCACACCTAAATTCAAATATCACATTATGTAACTATATTTATTTGAACTAGATAATAAACTAAACTAATTCATGATAATTACATGTCAAAAATATTATATGGAATATTTTGATTTATCTTACATAAATTTTTCACATCAATCTTAACATTGACAAAAAAATATGTATTTATCCAAGTTTTATATCTTTTGGATTTAATTAAACAAAAATATATTCTTATATCCTATTTTCAATCACCATTGAAATTATATGTTATAAAGTAGTCATAGATCCCAAAAAAATTGGAAAATACTCAACAGAATATATAAAAAAATTAATATATCTCAATTCATTTTTTTTCAATCACATGAAATATATGTCAATAAAAAATTAATGGAAACCCTAATTATCTACAGTGACTCCTCTGATTTATTGAGTCTCACAAGAAGAATAAATTTCAAATAAGATGGGAGATGAGCTTCATCATTTTTATATAAAATGATATGTATGAATTTATAATGTGAAACCCAAACAAAGAAACTATTTTAGTCATTCAATATAAATAAAATTATTAAAGCACCAAAAATTATGATCTCTATGAAATTTAAAAGGTTGTTCCCGGTTGAATCCCACACTTCCATCCCCATCCATCTCCTGTTTTAATCATTCATTATTTGGCTATCCATATTTATAGAAACCATGATATCAAATCATATTATTGTTTCTCAAACTAAATAATTGAGAAATAACCATGATCTAATCTAAATAATTTTTAGATAGTAATTTTACTGCCAAACATCTCCAAACATCTTCATAATCCATGATATTTTTTTTAACAAAACATGTGATAAAAAATAAACCCATGAATTTATTTTAATCCTCATAGTACTATATAAATAATTTAATATACACCTTTTAGACCAGAAAATACTACACTATAATTGTCAATCCATGATGAAATATGATAAATTTTGGAAGCCACAACATATTAATATAAATACCAATTTTTAATTTACAATGAACTCGTTTTTTTATGTTTTTCTTCCATAAATTTATATTGATCTCACCACTTCCTTCTACCACTCATTTTAAATTCATAAATGAATCATACAAAGAAAACTTTCCATTTATATTAGGTAACTATCAAATAACTCTGATCCTTAAAATTCATTATCACCATAAAAAATAGTAAATTCATAAAATTAATTACAGTTCACTACATTATATTTTTCTGATTTCTTTTCATCCTTAAAAAGAACACACATGTAATATTTGTCTAATATACATCCCACATATATATACATCATCAAAAAAACACAACATACTAAAAAAATATCTATGAAAACTTCCTAAATGTATAGTTCATTATTAAAAAGAACCACACGAAAGAATTCGTTAATTAAATGGCTCACACATAAAATACCTTCCCATGATAATCCCTTATCTTTACATTTCATTATATGAATTTTACATTGTAAGACCCTAAGTTATTAGGAAATATTCTGTTTTTAAATTAATTTTAAAATATTTCATGGCATATGTTGTATGATGTACAATGTTAATATGGAGGTACATGCCATAATATGTTTGGAATGTGTTACTCACAATTCCATTCTCCTTCGATGGATTTTGTTACATAATAACCCACGTTTTACTGATCTACATTATACTATTAATAATAATATTAAAATAATATTATAGTTATGAACTACACATTGGAATTGATGTTATGAATAACATTAAATAAATTGTTAAAATAATTTTTATGAATTTATATAAAATTAATTCATTTATTACAATTTAAATTGAAATTAAATTAAAATCCCTTTGAAGATAAGGTTTTTTTCTGAAAAAGTTATCTTTACATGCACGAACACATTTTATCTGTACGGACCAAAAAATTTATCAATGAAAATTCCATTCTTATAATTATTTTATATATTTTTAATCACATAAAATCACATATATAACAAAATGAAAACATGATTAGTCATGAATTGATGAAATAAAAAGTATTTATATATGTTAAGGAAACTAAACCAATGGAATAGTAACATGACATTTTGAATAGTAGTATGACCTTTATGAATAGTAAACTGGTCAATATAATATAAACCTCACACTTGAAAATAAAAATAAAACTTATGAATCTTATAAAACAATATATGATATAAATATATAATAGTATATGTAAATAAATATTTAAGAAATTATTAATTAAGTGATGATATTTATATAAAACATAATTTTTTATTGTCAATTTTATAATTGATATAGTCATTTAAATAAATTTTATTTTCATTAAATAGATTCATAAATTAATATTTTCATTTCTTCTTTTATTCAATCATTCTATGAGACCTCGATTAATTTATAAAAGTGTTATAATTTTTTTTCATTTTAAAATTAGTATTTTCCAACAAAAGGATGATATAATTAAATAACAAAATATTTGCATAATTAAAAAATTATTTTAAAAAATTGGAGTTCATTGTTTAATTCTACACCTCAAAAAATATCCATGTTCAATTTTATAGGATATTTATAAAATACATGAATTCATGGTGAATTGTAAAATAAGATATTTTACAATAAAAGCTAAATACAAGAGTTATTGAGTAATATTTTATGTAAGGTTGATTTAATTCAAAAATTATGAAAAAATACTTCATTATGTTAATATATTTAATTATAAGGATCATAATATTCATATTATTGATCCAACATAATAATCTAATGGATAAAATAATGAGAGAAGACCCCTGTCATCCCTTATAAATACCAATTCTCGCCACCCCTTCTCCTACCACATTTTAAGCATTGATCCATTACCATGTTCTACCGAATACTCTTACCAATACCCTATCCTACATATCGGATCTTCTGGTCTCATCAAAATACCAATCCCATTTCCCTAACGAGGTTCTCAAGGAGGATAAATTAAAGAGGTCAAACCCTCTTTCTTTTTCTCTTAATTTCATTTCAATTTCATTTCAATTTCATTTATTTAATTATCCCATGATAAACTCGACCAATATGAGATGAATTATAAATCATTTAACATTCATATACTAGAATTTTGATAGGTTAATGTAATAATTATTTTTTGAATATTGTCCTATTTCATTTTAATCTAAGAATGATAATATCATATATGTTGTTATTATTTACCGCCACTATGGTGGATGCATTTTCATTCTCACAAGCGCTTTCATGGATGGTTATAAAACCATACTTATGGTAAAATAAGATTTTATTATACATATTATAAGTTATATAATGTTATGTAACCAATAAATAATCAAGATGTTAAATAAACAGATATTATCTCATAATGGTTGTAAAATATACCAAATAAATTACATCAATTTCATTAACTATATATCTAATGATTAATAATAATACCATATAAAATTGAAGTATAATTAAAAAATAAACCTATATATGCTTATTAATAACATATATATTTTTCTATTTGGGTGAATCATTCCAATTTACATGCACATCCATACTCATATAAAAGCGAACCGATCATGAAAACCAATAAAACAAACACTACAAAATGATGAAATTGAACTCTATAACTCATTAAAAATCCAATAAATAAAATTAATAAAACTATAATTAATAAAAAAATGTATCAAATGTTTTTTAGTACTTAATTAATGAATTTAATTTGATTATCTATGATTTTAATGTGAATAAACCATTCAAACATATGTTAAGGGTAATTGTCGAACAATACTCTCATTCTTTTGTTTTTCCCTCTTTCGCTCAACTTTTACCTTGTATGGTCCTTTATTTTTATATAAATATCATTTTTTTTCTTCCCTTTTCATTTATATGTTATAAAATTTTAATATATGGTTTAATTATAAATTCATATATTTTTCTAAAAGAACACTTCTTTCTAAAAACACATCTTTTACTTCTCATGAGATTTGTTCTTCTTTAATACAGATTGATAATTAGAATATTATTCCATTTTTATCATGTGTAATCCAAAGTTTAAGAATGTATCCTTTATTAAATGAAACCCATTCATTTATATGGGTTGTTTTATATCCAATATGGATATACATTCTATGTGGAATATAGGATAATGTAAGTTTCATGATGTGACGAGTGCACCAAAAATTATATAGTGCAAGTAAAGATTCAATGTGATGGGTGTGATCAGAATTATATAGTACTCCGATGCATTGGATAATGTTATAAATATCATGAGATAAACTTAAATATGCCTGAACATGATTCTATATTTTTTCACAAATATTTTTTATATTTGACCACCGAGAAATGATGTTTCAATTTAATGCATTGCCTAATTCAATGAATTTTTCTAATATTCCCTCTCCTGATTATGATTATCGTCCTTTTCATATATTATTATGATGACTATTATATTCACCCATATTTCATGTATCTTATTCATCTTCTTAATGGGATTTTATCTGACCAATTCTTTTGATGTATATCCACAGGGGAATATTTTTACTGGGGATAACACCAAGGCCAATAAGAATCTTGAGAGGAAGGAATTAAATAAATTTTTATGTTTTATTATATAAAATTTATGTGTCTTCCTACTTTTACAATGACAGTAAACCTTTGGATCATATTTGGGTAATTCCTTTATATTTTTTACCTTTAAAAATAATTTATAACTATGTAAGAAAAAGAAGTGTCGCTATAGTTGGTATCAGAGCACAATTTAGTTAATTTTGGAATTAGCATTAGAGAAACATAGTTAAAATAATTAATATGAGACTAATTATATGTAATAACACAATAACATTTTATTTATAAAATGAAAATACATAGGGATCCCCTGAGATATGTATTTACACTAAATTCCACAAATAAATAAATAATATATTCATAGCTTATTGAATTATGTTTTGTTTTAAAATCTTCTATTTTAGAAAATGGTGGGAACCATTAGAAACATGTACAACAACCCTAGCGAGGGACAATGAAATGACTTCCTATATGAAATTTAAAATTCCTTGGGATGTGGAGATCAAATTTTCATTATGATACTCACCATGATGTCTCATGTTATGAACAATAACCTGAATAATTTGGATATTCCTCCTCCACATAAGTGGAAGAAATTGGAAATCAAGTCTTTTATAAGGAAACTACCACCGATATTTAAAGGATATTATAATCCACTAATTTTGGAATAATGATTCATCTCAATGGAGAATATATTTTCTATACTTCACTATTCTAAGAGAGATATGGCGACTCTGACCATTTATCATTTTGATGGAGAATGTGACAATACTGGGAGTTTCTCAAGAACACCATGCCAAAGGATTAAATTTAAGAGATGGAGTGGGATGAATTTAATATTTAGTTTCTTAATAAGTGATTCCCTCAAAATCATTCCAAATAGTTGGAGATATAATTAATATAGTTGATGAAATAGGAATGAGAATCTATCAAGTCCTACGAATCAAATTTCAAAAGGCTTTAAAGGAATTAATTGAATTTTTTTATAAAAAATGGTAGAAAAATTGATATATTATATAGTTGAATAAATCCACAAATTCAAAAGTCTCCAGAAATTATAGAATTTAAGAGTTATTAAAATGTTGTTCAATGTGCTGTCTAAGCAGAGATAGAGTTTGGTGAATTGTCCCATAACTATAGGGATAATAAATGAATGATGGAGTTTTTAGTTGGAGGATCTAATGAAAAAGATTGGATGAAAAATAAACCACTAACATATCAAAAATATGGTAAGAAGAATCATATGAATTCTTTTAAAGGGAATAAGAAATGCTACAAGTGTGGGAGAGAAGGCCACTATGCTCTTGACTCTCAAGGATAATGGATGAATCAAGACAATGTGGTTGAGGAATGTAGATCACTATCAATAGTTCAATTATTAAAATATTGGGAGCAATGGAAATATAAATGATATTGCAGTAAACCCTGAGTCCTCAAGGGTAAACAATGTCATCAGCCAAAAAAGAAAAATGGGAAATTAAAGGCTTGTTCCATTACTACTACTATAGTGGATCACGAAATTGATTTGGTGATAGATATGGTGGTGATTCATTCAAGAATAGATAACATACTATTTGATTATGGTACTTCGAATTAATTCATATCTTGTATGCATAGTATAACTATTCAAACATCACCTAAAATTATGGAGGTTGAGTTATCTATAAGAATATAAATTGGTAAAATTACTACATCCAAAGTATAAAATACCTCCATAGTTGATGTTTTTGGGTTAAACCTCCTATAAAATCTTGTCCAGCATTCTTTGGTAATATTTGATGATATTTGGTGCATGTATTGGCTATGGTTATACAAATACAACATCAACTTTCAGTAAAGGGATATCACTATTAACATCTCAAAGAATCCTGTAATTCGATAAAAGTATAAGGAGGTGTATGAATCTTTTTTGGATCCATCATCACATGTTTGGATGTTATTAACTTATGATAAATCACACCTGGCTCAAATTATTGACATAACGGGTAGAATCATGATCGATGACATTCCCATTGTGAGGGACTACACTAATGTGTTCCCCAAATAATTTATTGGTATTCCTCTTAAATGATATTCTGAGTTATCAAATGAAATTATTCCAAGATATCTACCTATATCAAATACACCTTATATAATAGATAACATTGTGTTTGAAGTATAGAAGAATAAATTACAAGATAATATGGAAAAATGTTTTATACTCCATAGTTCCTCAACATGGGGTACAACAGTCCTCTTCATCAAGAAGAATGATGGATCCATATGACTCTTATTTGACAATCATTAGATTAAAAAATCATGATAATGAACATGTATCCCCTTCCATAGATATATGACTCGTGCAATCATCATCACGGGGAAAATTATTTTAAAAAGGTCGACCATCGGCCATGATATCAATAAATAATGGTCAAGAAGGAATATATTCCTAATACTACCTTTAGTATGAGGTATGAACATTCTGTGTTTATAGCGATTCCTTCCAGACTCACTAATTATTCAGTACTATTAATGGACTTAATGAATGATGTCTTTATAGATTAACTCAACAAATTTTTGAAGTATTTATTGATTATAGTTTGATATAATCCGAGGGAAAAGTGGAACATGAGGAGTATTTGAGTACAATTATAAAGACATTGATATGGGAGAAAAATTATGAAAATAATAGTAAATGTGTGTTCTGGATCGGGGAAGTATCATTCATTGGGCATGTTATCCCAAATAAGGGAATATTTATGGACACTTCAAATACAGAAGCAATTATTGAGTGTCCTAAGACAACATCTGTAACGATGATTCATAGTTTCCTTGGTATAGCTGGGTATTATTGATAAATTTTGAAGAACTTATTTGAAATTTTAACCCTCAAATCGAGCTATCTGAGAACAAATAAAAGTTATTATGGGCTAGTTAATGTGATGAATTCTTCAATGAGTTAAAAAAGAGGCTCATCATAACACAAGTACTCACACTTAGGACATGTGGGGTAACTATTTATAGTGTAAAATAATGTTTAAAAGGAGGGTTTAGGTTGTGTTCTAATGTGAAATGATAAATCAATAGCCTATGCCTCAAGGAATTTGAAAATTCTTGAGAAATACTATCCTACTCATGACCTCGAGTTGGAAATTGTGTTCTTTCTGGTGAAAATTTGGAAACATTATCTATATTCGGTGAAGTTTGAAATATATACTAATCATAAGATTCTCAAATATACATTCACATAGAAGCAATTTAATATGCACCAGCGAAGAATGTTATAGATAATAAATGATTGTGACTACTCAATCAACTACAATCCTAGAAAGGAAAATAAAGTGGTAGATTATCTATGTATAATGGATCCTAAAACATTATTAATTATGAGAATGGATAAGTACTTAATCTTGTTAGATTTTTAAATTACTGAAATGGGAATCATTAAAGAAGTAACATCATCAATCTTTTCCCAAATTATTTCTCAACCATCCCTCGTAGAGAAAATAATGGATGATCAATGAAATGATGCATAAATTTTGAAGAAGGTGGAATATAAGTGAAATTGGAAATACTTGTTATTTAAAATTGAAGAAAATGGAGTTGTAAGATTTGGATCATGATTATGTGTATCATCCAATCCATAAATAAAGAAGGATCTTTTGAATGACACACATAGCTTAACTATCTATAATCAATCATAGAGCCCAAATATCTATCAAAATATCTAAGAGAACTATTGGTGGGATAATATGAATAAGGATATTAAAAATTATAAATCAAGATTTCCTAGTATGTTAACAAGTGATTCCTTAAAGAAAAAATTATAAGGGGTTGATGCAACAATTACCCATACAACATTGAAATGGGAAAACATCTCTATTGACATTGTCACTAAACATCTGAATACCACTAAAATAAATAATTATCTGTTGGTTTTTGTGGAATGTCCTAAAAAATATCACTTTATCACAATTCTAGAGGATATCTCACTAGGTCAACTTGCATAGATATAAATTAGAAAATATGTAAGCTATATGGAGTATGAGCATCGATTTTATCTGATCAAAATCTGAAATTCACCTTTATGTTATGTAAAATCTCCAACATTATCTAATAGAAAATCTAAATTTCTAAATATATTGTCATCCTCAAACTGAGGACCAATCTAAATGTCCATTTCAAACAATAGAAGACATGTTGATGGATTTTTCTATGAACATCAACTAAGGATGGTACCAATATATTACTCTGGTAGTGTTCTCTCACAACAGCAGTTTCCACTCAAGAATCCAAATGGCTTTATATGAATCACTATATGGGAAATGATGTGGAAAACGGGCATGATTAGATGAAGTTGGTGAAAGAAATCATCACGGACCTGAAATGGTTGAAGAAATTTTGGGAAATTTGAAAACCATTAAACTGAACATCAAGGAATCCTAATGTTAACAAAATACATACATAGAAAATCATCTATTAGACCTGTATTCTGAGGATGTATACATGTGTTTCCCCTATATATCTCTATAGAATAAAATCAGGAGATTTAGGAAGAATGTAATGTTGAGTCCTAGGTACATCAGCCCCTTCAAGATTATTGATGGAGTTGGAGATGTGGCATATCAACTAGATTTTCTACCAACCATATCTAAAGTGCATGATTTATTCTGTGTATCACTCTTGAGTATGTATATACCAAATCCCTCACATTTTCTGAATCTATAGGTGATATAGCGTGAAAATAATATCTCTCAAAAAGATAATCAAATGAAGATATTTTACCATAGAAATAATGTTCTATGTAACATTAATACCCACTTGGTTAAATTACTACAGAGGAATCATATGTTGGAAGAGCCAACATGGGAACCAAAGGAAGTGATGGAGTAGAAGTACCTAAAGTTGTATTCACCATAGTATGTAAAAACAATTCAAGGGATAAATTTCAAAAGTGGGGATGAATGTAACACCCAAAAATCTTATCAATGAAAATTCCCTTGTTATAATTATGTTATGTAGTATAAATCACATAAAATAACATATAGATCACAATACAAAAATTATAAATTAATAATGAATGATTTAAGAATTATTAATTGAAATAAAGGATCCTAAACTAATATAATAGTTACATGACCACTAAAATTATAATATATCCTTTATGAATAGTAAAAAGGCCAATGGAATAGTATCCTCAACCATTAAACTATAAATAAAATTAATTTATCTTATTAATGAAAAAAATATAACTATATCCTCGTTTAAGTAAATAAATGTTTTATAAATTATCAACTAAGTGTTGATACTCTATAAAAAAATTCATTTTTATCATTAATATAATGATTGAGAATAATTTTTATTATAATAATATAGATTCGTAAATTAATATTTTGTTCTCTTATTATTATAATAAAATTTCAGGATACATTAGTTATTTTTTCAAAGTGTTATGAAATTAGTTATAATTTTAAAATTAATATTTTCCATGTAAATTATGATTTAAATTAAAAATTATATTACATATACATAGAAACATATTTTCCTAAAATGGCGTTATTTTTTTAATTGTACACAAAAAACATTATTATGGTGATGTTTTTTTATATTTATAAAATTATTGAATTTTTGGTGAATTGTAAAATTCAATAATTTATGATAAAATCTAAAAGCATTAGTTATTTCTTCATTGATGTTGTAAGGATGATTTAAGAATAACATATAAAACCCTTCTTCCTTATATTAATATATTTTGTAATAAGGATAAATATATTTATATTATTGAGCCAAAATATTAATGTAATAAATAAAATAATGAGAAAACACCCCTCTCCTCCCCTATAAATACCACCGCCACCACCCATTATCCTCACTCCTTTCAAGCTTTTATAACTATAAACTTTATTCCCAAAACTATTTACAAGCCCATCCCACACATCCATGAGCTCTTAATATCATCAAAATAACAACCCCTTTTCCCTTATAAGGTTCTAAAGGTGGATAAATTCATGATATTAAATATGTTTTTTTATTTTATTTTCATTTCAATTTCAATTATTTTCTTATTCCTCCTCACCTCCACCAAAAAAGAGGCATGATAACTTCAGTATCATTTATATACTATAATTTTGATATGTTATTTTAATAATTCAACTTCTAATATTTTCCCTTTCCCTTTTATTCTAAAATATGAAATATTGTCTTTGGTCTGTCGATTTACCTCCACCATGGAGGATAGATTTTCATTTTTCACTAAGACATTCAAGTATGGTTATAAAAAAATAATTAGGGTTAAATAATATTTTATCATAAATATTATAATTATATAATTTTCTAGAACCAATATATAAACATGATGTTAAATTAAATGATGCATGCTCATAATTGTCATAAAATCCATGAAATAAATTAAATAATTTTCATTAACTATTTATATAATGATTAATCCTTATAAAATATAACCAAATTACATATAATACATAATAAACTTCTATATTTTCATTGATAAAAAGTAATCTCAGTTGTAGTGAATCATTACCATTTTTTATGAACTTTTGTATTCATATACAAGAAAACTGGTCATAAAAACTCAGAATATGAACACTCATAAATGATGAAACTGAACTCTATAACTCATCATAATGCCCATAAGTGAAATTAATATAACATTAATAAATAAAATTCATGTATAAAAGTTTTAGGATTATTAAATTGATGAATTCAATTTTATTATCCAATATTTTAATGTGAATAAAGTATTTGAACCTACCGTCAGGGGAATTCTCGATCCCAACTCTATTTCTTGGGGTATCCCTATTTTACTCCAATTTTAGTATATATGTTCCTTTATTTTTCTATAAATATCAATTATTATACATTAAATTTTTTTTGGAATATATATGTTTCATATCTGTTCTTATTAAAATTGTAGTTTTTTTTCTAAAATAACTTATTTTTCAAAAAAAACATAATATTTTACATCTCATGAGATTGTTTATTCTTCAATCAATATTGATACTAGGAATCATATTCCATTTTTATCATAAGAAAACCTATGGTTATGAATTTATTCTTTATGAATTTAAACATATTTCTTTCTATGGGTTATTTTATGTATATTATTGATATACATCTATGTGGAATGCTTGATAATGTAAATGTTATGTTGTGATGGGTGTGCTAGAAATATATAGTAAATGTTGTAATGTCATGAACCAGGTACCTCCCATAAGATCATAGATCCAGTCAGTCACATGACCTCAGGAATGTCTTCCCGTATAGAAGATGCTTCTGACTACCATTGGGATTCTAATAAGTCAATCATGGGGATACTGCACCCTATGTTATTATAGTAATACACTAGATGAAATAAATTAAAAATAGATAAGGAATATAAAACTATAAAAAACAAATATCACAATTTATAAAAATCAGGAAAAATAATATCCAACTAAAACATAACTCATGCACAATAATCTTCGTTTCAAGTTTCAAAACTACATACAAAAAATAAATACATTTATTACTCCCATGTCGTCCTCGAACCATGTAATTTTCCCTGATTTATGTTCCACCCACAAATTAGTATTATAACTCTGAGCGGTTTCCCATAACCTATCTTGAAATAAAATAATCAATTCTTGTACCGATTATGTATCCCAATTAAGTAATGACTAGAACATAGTAGGTCACCAAAAATGAACTCTAAAAAAATTTAATCAATAAAAAGTGTATGAATTTGTATATAGAAATTATCACAAAGCATAAGTAAAATGTTATCAAATTATCTATTAATATTTATTTAACAACTTGAATCATTGGTTTCCTGAAGAAACCCATACCTCAATACCTACTTCGGAACATTCTGAAGTTTTAATTATTCCACTTTTTTATTTAACATTTGATAAAATAAATAAAACATGTAAATCAGTCCAACATGAGTAATGATCACGTAGAGCTCTACCCTCAAGGGTATATTGTGAGTGAAACAAATTGATGAAATAATTGATTACTTATAATATGGTGGTATCTTCCATGTTCTTTCCTTTGGCCTAAATCCAACATCACTCATAATCTCCCTTGGAAATCACTATATATGCTCACATGGCCTTCCTTTGAATAACACCCAATGATCCTCCTCAACAATGTCTCATAGTCCTTGTCAATAGGCTCTTGTGATCCTTCTTAGCATGTTCTCATAGTCCTTCTCAATAATTACTTGCTCACACACCCATTATTCCTTGTGCTACTCCATGCCAACATAATCACAATTCACTCTATTAATTAATTTTTCAATTATTTAATCACATCAATTTCCATTAATTAATTCTACGAATAATTAATCAACCCAATTCAATTAATTAACCCAATGATTAATTAATCAAATAAAATTTCATAAATTAACATAATGATTAATTAATCACATTAATACCTATAATTGATTCAATAGTTAATTATCACTTCTCATCCATTAATAAATTCAATAGATAATTAACCATATAAATCCAATAATTAATTCAAAAAATAATTAATCAATAAAAATGTCACTATCCAATGATTAAATCACCAATTAAATTTTTCTAACTAACAATTCTTCATTCCAATGATTAACCCAACAATAAGATATACCTAAATTATTAATTCTATACTTAGATAATTAATTTATCAAATAATTATCTTTATTCCACAATTCCATTATTTATTTAAAACACCAGTTTCCATAATTAATTAATTGACCGCATTAATTAATTCCATTTAGGAATTCCAATTTATAAAAACCCATGAAATTTATAAAATCCCATAAATTTTATTAATATCATGGTTTCGTAAATTTAACAATAGAACTCTTATACCAAATCATCGAAGAATAATCATCCAATTTAAATCCACAAAATTGAGATGCATAATGATATAGATCAAGAAATAGATATAAAACCCTAAATGATGATTCAACAAAACAATATATCTTGATTATAGATATAGATCCACAAGTCTATATTTAGATTCATAAAATCTAAATCTAGATCTATCAAAATATGTGATTACTCCCCAACAAAAGAATGATAGAAGGAATGAGGATGAATGAGAAAACAAAGAGATATAATCCACACACTGGGAATGAATAAGATCATCTATATGGGAATTTAGACAAGAAGAACAGAGGTATTATGTATATTAAATCCCTCCAAAAAACTCTAATATCGTCCAAAAAAATATGGGTCTAATTTTGGGTTGAAATAGGTGATTCTTTTGGGTCTAAGAGAATTAAAAACAAATTTTCAAAATAATGTGCATAGTTTCCGAGGTGTGGCCGCACTGTTTTTTCCTAACGGTCCACCAACCATGCACCTCTTATTTTAGGGGTTCATGGTTTCTCAATTTAGGGTGCATGGTTTGAAAAAATGTACACTAGCCTTACGAACCCCCTCTGTCCAAGTTTTTATATTATGCTGGTCTGGGATACATTGGTTTCTATAACTATGCACCAACTGTGCATAAACATTTTTCTTTCATTTTTGTTGAAAATTACCCCAAACACAAACCAAGTTATAGCCCAATGATTATGTGCTCAAATATATACAAAACACTTCATGATGGAAAACTCAAGTCAACTCTAGAAATGGTTGGGATATTATAATCTACCCACCTTATAACATATTATCCATAAGCATCAATCCCATGCGTCTATAAAATTCCAAGAAAAAAATATCGGGCCACCAACCAAACATATCATATTAAATTTCCCATGTTTTCTCTAGAACATGCCCATGTATCCACAATAATTGAATTGTTAGCATGACCTTTCACCACAACACATTCTCATTATGATCCAACACACATATTAAGTGCTCCGAAACATATGCATCTATATCAAGCTCAATGTCATCCACATCATTCAAATGAGAATGGTCGGGGTTATACTAATAATGTTTTGATACATGTAAAAATCATTCATAGAAGTATATTTCTATGGGAGAGCCAATTGGTATGCCATAATCATGATTCTCTACACAAACTCAAATGGTCCAACAAACTAGGGAAAAACATGCACCTTGTCCATATCCAATGGTGATATAGCATAGGCGAAACTTGAAAGAATACAAAATAACCCTATTTAAACTCTAGGGTTCATTGATGTATATCAACATAGGACATATGTCTACTCCGATTCATAGCTATACGTTTCTTAATTAGTTGTACCATATTCAATGTCTCTTTCAAAGGACTCGGTCCCAACTTCTCAGACTCACATGCCTCTATCTAGTATTGAGGTGATCTGTATGGCCTACCATAAAGATCCTAATATGGTTCCATGTTTAAATTTTATTGATAACTTTTGTTATTGGAAAACTCCACTTAAATACAATTACTTCTCCCAATACCTTATGATGTTAAGAGTACATCATCAAATCACATCTTGAAGAACATGTATTGTACACTCTGACTACCAATATGTATTTGGGTGGAATTTAATACTCAATAAAACCTATGTACTGATCTTCATCAGAAATACCTAAAAAATCATGATGTAAATAATGAGTCGTGATCTGAAACTATGGTTTTTGGAACCCCATGAAGGGGGACTATCTCCTAAACAATAAGTTTTCACATAAATTCTACATCAAGGTTTCCCATATCAATAATAAATGGGATACTTTCGTCAGTCAATACACAATAACCCATATAGTGTCATTATTCCTAAGAATGTTTCAAATACCCAACACAATATCCATGGTTACATCATCCCACTTATATTTTAGAATGGGAAACAGTTATAGAAAACATCTAGATCATTTATGCTTGTCTATCACTGACTCATATGTGTAACATCATTCCAAAAACTCTACTATCTCTTTTTTCATGCCCAGACACAAAAACTATTATTGTAGGTGATGGTATATTTTGGTCACACATGGATTTACCACCCAATTTGAGGCATGAAATTCCCACATTATCTCTTATGACATGATCATAGGCACCCCAACACAATTTCTGACATATATGATCTAATTCTCATCCATTATCTAATATGAATGTGACTCCCCACCTTCTAGTATTTCCCTCAAGGTAAAAAATTATAGATCCTTATAATGTCTGCCCCAGATCTTTCTCAAAAGTGACAACTCCACAATGACTAGTATGAGAGTTAAGTGCTTCTGGGTCTCCTGGACCACAACATGCATCTCAGCAATCAAGTTTATCATCTTCTAGTAATCACTAAAAACCTAAACTACCTGAGACTATGTTTTCTATTTCAAAGTTCCATCCACACTATTTCCCTTATCAGGAATTCATGCTAGCTCAAAATCTAGTTACTGTATACACTCTACCCATATCCACTACCGAAGATTCAAATCTAATTGTGAGAATATATACATTAATCTATTTTGATCGGTATACACTATATGCTTCCCTCCCAAGAGATAATGTCTAAAAAACAACAAAGAATAATCCATTTATTATAATTCAAGGTCTTACATAGGGTAGATGCATTCATTTGTCCTCTATTTCCGAGACCCATTCAACACAACTTGATTTCCCTACATCAATACTTCTTTGAGTTTGATCCTAAAAGGGTTGAGATACACTGTATATTTCTACCCTAGATTGGGTAGGATCAAGATAGGTGTTGATGTCAAATGGTTCATCAACTCTATGAAGGCCTTATCACATGCATTTATCCAATCAAATTTAATATCAATTTACCTCAAGCCTGAATGTGGCACTTCCAAATGGGAGAATTTCGGGATTAATCATTGATATTATCTAGATATCCACAGAACTCTATGTATATCAAATATATTCGTGTGCTACTCCCAAGATACCACTACCTGAACTTTTTCATGGTCCACTAACACTAAATACTCTAAAAATGTCTCATAATAAGCGTACATGGTCAATTCAAAACTGAAGCATAGATAGCTGGGCATATAGCCAACTCTATCTCAGTGTACACATGATGATGCTATGATTTTGGGTATTATAATCTTGAGTCTAGGAATACACCAAGATATCATCCAAAAAAACTACCACAATCTAATAGAGGTACTGATGAGTGTTTCTATTCATCAATCCCATAAACACTCACTATATGTTTGTTATTATTAAAGGCATCATGAAAAACTCATACAATATACACCTACCTCTTAATGTAGTCCTCGGTATATCAAAAGTTTGAACTATCAGATGATGATAACCTAATATCAAATTAATCATTTAGAATACACAATATACCCTCAACTAATCAAAAAAGACAAGTGATATGTGGAAGAGGATAGACGTTTTTTACAGTCATCTTGATCAACTTCCTATAATCAATACATATGTGCAGTCTCATATAAGTCTTCTTTGCAAACAACCCTACCCATCCCCAAGGTGACATACTCAGATGGATAAATCCTTTATCCTCTGACTACTCTCGGTGATTATTTATCTCTTGAGGCTCTGTCAATTCTATTTTGTAAAGTTGAATAGATACTGGATCAGAACCTAGCATGATATCAATAATGAATTCCATATCTCTGTTAGGTGGAAGCATGGAGATGTATTTTGTAAAGACATACAAAAATAGTTACACTATTTGTGGAAATATGTCTTTCTTAACACCCTCTTCATCAAAAAATATACTAGAAAAATGGGATGTGATATCTACCATTTTTTATGTAATTATCTCTGCTCATCCTTCTTGGATATCCCACTCCCCCGGTGAATGCAATTGACTCTATTAGGAGACGTAAACATCACTCTCGTAAGGAAACATTCTTTGTGGGTTTGGTATTTGACTATCCATTCCATAAACACATGTTGGTTTAAACCCATCCTGTTATGAATACAGAGATTCGTGATAAAAGGATACATCCCCATATCTAGAGTACATCCCTTGCACATATTGATATCTTTATGCTGCACTCCCTATAGTGTATCTACAATCATAACCGTGCTCATAAACTCCACCTCCATGATCAAACCATTACCGTAATTTGTATATATAATGTAATGATAGACCCCAATATAAAATAAAGAACTATATAATGAATAAGCTACAAGAATATTACCTATATCTATTTAAGGTCCAGCCTCAATTTCGAGAAGTATATGTTGACAAAAATGTAACTGTATGGTCCATCTTCCATGTGATGTCATCTGACTCCCCTGAGTTTTACCACTCTATTGATATGTGTCCTTTTTCACCTAAGCACCATTACCTCTCACATTACCAGCTCAGATAGTCTAACTTCATCTATTATAATGGTATGGTGCAGATGGTCTCCTTCCCACACCCCAGCCATGTCTAGCTCATCCATCAATAATCGCACGTTGTGGGTTCCTATAGTGCCTCTATAAATGAACCCTTTTTCTATAGGCTCTGCACTCCACTGGTGGTCAGGGAAATTTTTATTGATGTGATCTATCCTACCACCCTGGTAGAAAATCACCAAATAATGTTCATGTGAAACCTTTTCCTCTAGTATGACCAATCATCTTTCCACTTCCCTGGATAAAAATTATCATAATGGTTCTTCCTACTCTCAAAAGGTTAACCTCATGATCATCAAGTAGAAACTAACTATCCAAAACTAGAATCATCTTTCTAGTTCCCCTTATATATGATATCTTGGTATACCTCCTCAGAAAACTTCTTCAACCAAAAGAGGTTAACTTGGGACTTAATCTCACATTTATGTCCATCCTGAAAACCAACTCTATGTAGTTGTCTCTTATCCTACCAACACTGTTGAAAAGCACCTAAAGTCTGTAATGTATAAAATATAGTCCATTATGGGAATTTAACCATATTTCAACCACATGACTCAGCTATTCTATTCTTCCTTAGTGTTTCTAGATATAAGTTATCCAAGAACCTCCCCAATAAGTTATTTCATAACAAAACATATTTTTTTCTAGTCCACACCTGAATTTACATTCAGTGCTTCACTGATCCTTTTAGAATATAAGTGCAAAACTTGAACCACATATTATTAGGAGTCTCTATATGGTCATGTATCTTCTTGATGGATTAAACTCATAACATAGCTACCTCATGTCCACCCTCTCTAGTAAATTTTAGATTTTGTTTCATCTGAAACTCTCTTGTCAGGTCAAACATTTTCATCTCAATCTCCTTGGGTATATTCCCATGAGTTGCATAAAGATAGAAATTTTTTCATAGAACTAATCCCTATCCCCCTCATTCTGTATAATATGTGCCTCATGTTCCACCAGTGGAGGATCATCTAAAGCCAAGTCCCATGATCATACTCTCAAAAAGAATTGTCATAGAGGCAAATCTATATGATTCCAAGAACATGTCTTAGTACACTAACATGTATTAAACAATTTTACATAATAGTTAAAATCTAAAAAAAAATTAATAATTATTTTCCCCCAACCTTTTCATGTTGTCAATGTAAGGGTGCTAACAATACCCTTATCCATACTACATCATGGTTTTGTTAATCAAAGGGTATTCTCATTCTCATTATTTTTTTCTCATTTATGCAACCATTTATTTTTATCATGAATTGTTTTACCACTTCAAATTTAATATTAATCACCATTTTTAATTCAATTTCACAATCAAGGAAAAAATGTTTATGTTCAATAACAATCCCAAAACCTATTTTCTTTCTTGGTCCTAATAGAATCTATGTCAAAAAATATTACGGAGTTCCTATAATGATTCATGTATACTCCAATCTCGTCCCATTATAGGTCACAAATCAGTTCTTAAAAAATATAAAAAACAATTTCCACATCACATAACAAGTGTGTCACACAATGTGAAATAATATAGTACTCTAACAAAAAACCACAATTACAATAGTCCCACCCTGAGTATTTAGTTTTCTCCCAATATATAAGTTTGTAAATCGCATAAGTGATTCCATTTCAAAGACCCTACTATTCCTACTTTCATGTGCACCTTTCCTAAATAGTAAGACAATTGATTTAGATAGTAAAATTGGACCTCTAATACCACTTTGTAACATCCTGAAATGGGTGCTACACACTCGTTCCCCTGTTCGGTCGGTCATGTGACCTCAATCTCTCCTCTTCATATTCTATAGGCTTATGACTAGCATTGAGGGTTTGATAATTTGACCATGGGGATATTATACTTTATTTAGTTACAGTAATAAACTAGCATAAATTAATAAACAATAGAGATAGAGTATTTAACTATAAATATAAAAATGTATCAAGAATAACAAAATAGGAAAAACAATATCGAATTTTTTTTTAAAACACGGATACTAATGTACGTGCCATGAATAAAAAATTCTAACAAAAAATAATGACATTGATGACTCCCAACCACATCTTGTTCCATCATCCAAACTTCATCCCCAAATCTGATGTCTAACCCACGAGCTTTTCCTATGAACAATCCTAAAATAGTAATGTCTATTTAGATTCCGATTAGGATGTCAGATTAGTTAATGAGTATAGCTCAGTATGACACCACCAATTGTGTCTAAAACAAATCAAGTCAACAATAAGTGTATGCAGTTGTATAAAGAAATAATCACAATGAATAAGTAAATAATTGACACATTGTCAATCAATATTTATTTAACAGCATGAACCACTTGGTTCCTGAGGACACCCTTACCTCAATACATGCTTATTCATGCGCCAAAGTCTAAAATATTCCACATGATCATTCATGTTTGATAAAATAAATAAAACATGTAAATCATTCTATAATGAGTAATATGCACATAGGGCTCTATCCTCAATGGCCTATTATGACTAAAACCAAATTATGCATAATCACTTACTCAGAAAAGTGGGGGAGGATATCACAATAATTCTCATGGTACAACTCTAGGAACACTAACTGTATCCCTTGGAAGTCACTATAGAAACTCTCATGGTCTTCCATTATATAGGATCCCACAGTCCTCCTCAATTGGATCTCATGGTCCTTCTCAATAGGGTATCATTATCCTTCGCAATAATTACTTGAACACACCCCAATTATCCAATGTGATACTCCATGGAAACATAGTCACCAATAACTCCAATAATTTCTTAATCAATTAATTAATACCATTAATTTCCATTATTTAATTCTATAATAAATTAATCAAAAATATTCATTAATTATCCCAATGATCAATTAATCACATCAAATATCATTAATTAACCAAATGAATAAGTAATAAAATTAATCGTTTTAATTGATTCAAAAATCAATTATCACATATCAATTATAAATTAATTCAACAATTAATTACCCATATAATTCTAAAAATTAATTCCACAATTAATTAATCAATAACAATCTCATTATCTAATAATTAATTCATCAATTATTTATTTCCAATTCATAATTCAACATTCAGAAATTTATCCCAACAATTTGTTATCCCCAATTTATCAATTCAATATTTCACTAATTAATTCATCAAATAATTATCTTTATTCCATAATTTTGTTATTCAATTAGAACTCCAATTCCCCCAATTAATTAATTGGCCAGATTAATGATTTCAATTCAGGAATTATAATTGCTAAAATATCCCTAGAGAATTAAAAAATTCCATTTAGGTAATTAATAACATGAATTAGAAATTGAATAATATACAACCTTCCTCAAATCATCAAAGATTAATCACCCAATAAAAATACCGAAAATTAAGTATCACAATGATGTAGAATGAGATACAGATCTAAACCCCAAAGAAAATATTAAACAAAAAATGTATTAATTACATATCTATATACAAAATATAGATTTAGTTTCAACAAATATGTTTCTAGATTTAGAAAAAACTATTATTAATTCCCAGAAAAAAACAGAAAGAAGGAGGATGAACAAGATATCAACGGTTTAGAATGCACTCAAATTGAGAGGAGAATATCTTTGATTTAGGATTATAATTAAGATAAAATGAGGTTGAACAACAAGTAAATACATATAAAATCTCTAAAATCATCCAAAATCAAATGTTTTAATGTTTTGGGTCAAAATGGGTGAGTTTTGAGGGTTCAAGGGAATTTAAAACTAATATTTGGGATTCATTAAAAAATTATGCATGGTTTCCTGGGTAGGGGAATACTATTTTCCCTAAACATGCACTAATAGTTCACTTGTTATTTTTGGGGTGCACTATTTATACTTTAAAAGTGCACAATTTGATAGAACTTTCCCCGGCCATGAGAACCCCCAATATTTGGAGTTACACAGTTTTTAGGCTAGGAAAAATGGGTTTATCTAACCGTGAACCAACCAAGATCAACCATTTTTCTTAAATTTGTTTCAAAATTCACCAAATCACATAACAAGATACAATCCAAACAAAAATTACACAAATTAAAACCATAGAGTACCTGCAAAAAATCCTTTCTGAACTCTAGAAATTGTCAGAAACATCTAGATGTAAATGTTATGATGTGATGGGTGAACCCAAAAATATATAGAACTCCAATTAATTGACTAATGTGAGGAATATCTTGAGATAAAGAGTAATATGTATGAATATAATGCTATATTTTTTGAAAACTATTTGTGGTATTTGACTACTAAGACATGATGTTTCATTTTAATGCTTTGAAACATTACATGCCTTTACTTAATGCATCCTCTCATTATTATTATTATGATACTTTTATTAAATTATAAGGATGATTATTGTGCTCACCAATGTTTCATGTCACTTATTAATCCCCTTACTGGGCTTTTATCTCACTCTTTCATTTTATATATATCTTCAACTGAATACTTATACTAAAGAAAACACGACGACCAATAAGAATCTATAGATGAAGGAATAAAATAAATGTTTGTGTTTTATAATGTAAAATTTATGTATGGTATTAATTTTCCCACGAAACTGAATCTTTAGATCACGGTTGTGTAATGATTCTATGTTTTGTATCATTAATATAATGTAATAGCTATGTAAGAAATATCATAGATTCTATATTATCTCAATAAACTAAAAAACATATTTTGTTGAAATATTTTAATTTAATTTATATATAATAAATTCAACCAATTTTTAATCATATATTATATGTGTTTTCTAGAAAACAGATATGAATAAATCCAATATTATATATAAAAAGATTTATTTTTCTAAAAGGTAGTTTTAATAACTTTTAATAGTATAAATATTTTAAACATAAATTTTGACACTTTTATAAATAAAATTTAGAAAAATAAAATATATTTTTTATATCACAATGTCAAAAATATATTAGGATTAATTTTTTGTATTTTATTATAATCTATTAATTTTTTATGAATACCGAAAAGTAATAAATTTTAGTTAAAAACTACATTTTAAAATTATATATAAATATTTATTATTTATAGTTTATTTTAACGTTTATTTATATAAATTATACTTAATTTTATCCAATCCAGGTCATTTAATCAATTTCATATTAGAACCGAATATAAAAACATTGTACACTTTTGATATTTTCAGTTCACAGACCTGCTTCCTCGACATGTCTCCAACATTAATTTTAAATTAATATCTTCTACTTGTGTGAATTTAATTAGAAAAAATGGATTCCAAATTTTGAATGAGATTAATTTATAATTTATATTATGACTAATATATTTTTTTCCCTTAATTATTAGTAAAACAATTAATATTAATCATGATGATGAAGTGAAAAAATATTTTACAATGGGACTAGTCTTTAATCATAATGAAAAAAATGAGGTAGAAACTTATAAAAACCCCTTTGGATGAAAATATTTATAACATATCCACTCTTAAATTTTAATTTTTCATTATTTTAGGAACATTATATATTGGAGACGTTCTAATCGAGTATTACTTTAGTCATTAACAAGAATTCTGCTCCTCCTCTATTATAATAGTTCTTCCACTCTCCCCCATTATTCACATTTCTAAAGCCATTTGGATTTACCATTCCAAGAAAAATCACTTACAAACATCATTAATCTAATCCTATAAGCCTTACAGTAGTAATAAATCAGACCAAATATGTTCTTTGGTGTAAACCAAAAGGATATACTCCAAAAAGAGATAACATTTGTCAACCAATATTTTTCTTGATTTCTTCCACAAACCCAATCAATTATATTCATATAATTCATATATAATAACATAAGTATCATAAATATACTTTAAGGTTCTTATGTTAAGGTTAATACCTACACCAACAAAAAAATATATTATATGTGATATATAATCATCATTCTCATGTATGACAGAGTACCTACTCGCAAACTGATATCTTTCATTTTTAAATTACCAACTCTTAAGGATGGGAATAATGATAGAAATTATATAAATATAATAAATATTTAATAATTAGTAAATCTTTATTATCATAAAAATAATATATAACACATAATATCATGATTTCAATTTTTTAGAATATGATAACGTTGTTCGTGTGAACTATGGACTACTGTCTCGTGATGCAATGTTATTTATTCACAATTTTCATTGATTGTATGAAGGATGGGTTAAATAAACATCTGTGACATATATGAAATATAAAATATAAATTAAATATAATACATATATATCATTAATTTTTGATTTTTTTATATGATAAGAAAATAGAAACATCATTCATGAGTACATACGACCTACCATCTCCATGAATGATGTAATTCATTTCCTACCACAAAATTTTAAGGGTCACTATATATATATATATATATTGAATATATATAATATTTATATCATGTTTATAATTCTTTAATTGTTGAAATCGTGACTTAATTAAGAGAAGATAAATTAAAAAGTCAAAACACGAATGAAAAACAAAGTGGTTCTCTTCCAAAACATTAATAAAATATAATTTTTTTTAATAAAAAAGTTATATAAAGTCATAAGTAAATCCTACATGGCGTTATACATGTAAATATGGTTCTATGATATATTTGTAATAATTTTTTATTTATTATATATGAGGATTTAAGGAGTACAATGATAGTCAGGACTTAAGGTAAGAGAATATATAGCCTCACATTTATTTCTACAAGACTTACGCTATATTAACCACTCATTTCATTTTTATAGTGTATATAGTTACCTATGAATTATTATATAATTAAATTTATTTATTTCATGATATTATAATATTAAATATATGTCATTATTTAATGTATCTCTTTATTAAAGGTTTTATCAGGTAGCATGGAATTTTTACTTAACATTTATTTTACTCATGACACAATATATATTCACCAACTATTAATTATATTTTTTGTGAATACATACCATGGATAAATTTTATGATTTTTAAATTGACAATTATTAATATTTACATAATCATTTTATGATCTCTCATTGTTGGAGTTTATGTATAAAAAGCTACCAAAATGGTAAGGGTATTTATTCCCAATTTTCCATCCTTGAGACAGATGTTATGTTATGAAGCTATATTATTTTATGATATGTATATACTGACCCTTTTAACATGATATATCATTAATTTAATTGTCTTCATGATATTTCATTCTTCATGTAACATTATTCTTTCATGGTAATTATGATTCAATGTTACTAAAGTGGTAATAGTTTATTTCTATAATCTCATTATTTAGCAAGATTTTTTACAATTAGGATTCCATTTATGAAATATTATAATCCATATCTCAAGAATTATGATGATGGTTCTTATCCTATGGTTGTTCATTATATATCAAAGTAATAGTACCATATTTCTACTCTTTGGTACTTCTGATAATTAATAAAATATTTTTTGGGAAAATCGGATTTTACATTTCTTTTCTGCCAGAAACATGTTTTATTCAAAAAAAATTTATTTAAAGTGTTTATAAAAAATATTTTAAAAATATTATTAAAAAAATTTCAAGGGAAAAGATTCTGAAAATTTATTATTTTTTAAATAGTGTTTAATTTTTTTAGTTCACCCTTTATAAGTTTTCAATGTTCATTTCAAACATAAATGTTTTCAAAATGTTTTCTGTTTTATAATATAAAGAAGAAAACATATTTTCCTCAGGAAATTTTTTAAATGATCTTTAAAAATTATTTACCACTATTAACGAAATCTATTTGTGTTAATCATTCCTTAATTGGGGATATGATCCAAGGGTACCATTCATATTATTTCTTAGAATGGTTTATGTTTTGATGAAATGATTTTTATGAAACTCATTTATATTCAATGTGTTATATGATTTTAAACCCTCTCTTCTTTACATGATACATGAAAATGAGATTACAATGAAATATATATCTTTTTAATATGTTTATATATCATGAGATTTATATTACACCCATTTTAATTTATGAGTTTTGATATGATGAATATTTTTGACCTTGTTACACACATATGTACGCTTTCACTTTGTATCTGGTGGGAACTAAATATCTCCCCAATGAATTTGGTAATGATAAATGTTATATAAGCTCGTAGGCTACATGGGATGTTATTATAATACGTAAAATTATCGGACACATGGATATTTATCCCAAGACAAAAAATTATAGGGTACACAGGTTGTCAGACCAAGCCTAAAAACAAAATGGTCCATGAGTTGTTATTAAAATAATGAAATGAAAATGGTGCATTTGTTGTAATCCCTTTCCTAAAAACAATAGGGTATACCTGTTTTTAGCCCATCACTAAAAATAAGAGGTTACACGGGTTGTTAACCAAATCCTAAAAACAAGTGGGTATCCAACATTTAGATCATGCCAGAAGTAGTTACATTGGTGGTTATCCCAATCCTAACACATTATTAATGTATTTGTGTCAAGTAATAACATAATATTTTCAATGCTTACATGTATTCTAAAATACATAGTCTCATTCCAATGATATTCTCCCATGAATCTTGTTATTTTATTTCTATATGATTCATGTCTTATGAACTGATAATCATTATACTAGGACTCGTGGTTATGATATATGATATTCATGGTATGAATATCAAATTTTATTCTAATGTTCTCACTGAATTATGTTCATGTTATGCCTATATATCTCCATTATTTAATATTGCATAGTATTTGAGCTCACCATTTCTTATGTTTCTATTCCCCATGTTATGATGAAGGGATTTATATAGGAGTACACAATATGAATATATTTGTGGGAATCTTTGAAGATCCTCCTCTACATTAGTCGATTGTGTTCCAAGATTTCAAAGACACTAAACAATTATGGTCCTCAATAATGTGGTTTTGTTATGTAATGAATATTCATATAAAATTATGTAATATCCATATATGTGAATCAGGAATCATTATAGTTAGTATCAAAATAAATTTTTAGTCATCCTTGGGAAACTATATTGAGAAATATTAATTAAGATACCTATTGTTATTTATAAGGTTATATCTTAGGATGTCTCTATGGATAAGTCTATGGATGATTCAATGCCTAGAAAATTGTATAGGAATTTTTGTTAAGGATTGAGAGAGAGGTTTCTCTATAATTACATCCCTAATATAAGTGGATGTGACTATATAACAAATATCAATTGGGGTGACAACCTCAAAAACAATTTATTTATCTGGACTCGATCTAGAGTTGGTGCACATAAACAAGCCTTACTTAACACATGGTTTGACGCTCTTAGGGGATATTCGTTATAAATTCATAAATTAATTACAAACAACAATCAAGGCTTTAAATAGATGGTGACTATGAATGACCTTCAATAAGCCTTATATTTTAAATACATGAAATAAGGTGTCATGATTTAGACACCATAAATGTAATTTTTCATGATTATTTGGGTTTTCACTATTATTAGTGTTTCCCATTATATGCTTCGTGGTTTTGTTAATTAATGGAACAAGAATGAACCCTATTAATGATGAATGAAATGCAAAATAAAATTATTGTTCTCTTGAGAAACAAAATATTATAGGGGATGGAACAATGAACATTGTTTCTATGCTCAGAAAACATTCCTTATATTTGAATTAGGTTAAACCCCGCAAATGAACAAATGAGGAAAAATCTTCTATTGATACCTTCATGTGGATGTTTCTACACGGATATAGTGGTTACAATGGTATACTAATTTCTATGAAATGGATCAATACCACAAAAAAAAAATTAATTCTTTAGTACCTATAACATGAATTATTTATTTCTGATATTTATCAGTTAGAAGGCGAAGCATATCAGTGGTGGAAACATGTTTTAAACATCAATGAAAGAAAAAATTTCATCTATTGAACAATAAGAGTTCAAGGGGATATTTGAAACTAAGAAATTACCATGTGATATATGAACAATGATAGATATGTATTTTTTTAACTTAAACAGAAGGATGATGAATTTATTTATTTATGAAGAAACATTTATAGAAAATTAATGGTACTCTTCAGGTATTATCAATCAGCATGAAAGTAATGTTGATTGATTCTTCATTTTCATATAACCAAATATCTAAATGGAGTTATCCATAAGGTGCTTTGTATTCAATAAAGTTATTATTTTATGTACTATTATGGTCAACATGGAGGTTGGAGTTATGTATAAACATCATGTTTTTATAAGAGGATACAAATCGAAATCAATTGAAAATTTAAGAACTATGGATAATATAATATGGTTTCTCCCTTATGATAAATGTGTGGGAAGAATCATAGAGAGAATTTTATTAATGGGACATAAAAATGTTTTAACTATATAAATAAAATTCATAAAGAATATACATGATGAAGTGATTGGAGAAAGTTAGAAAATGATGTGAATAATTATAAATCCATGTAAAAAGAAAATCCCACACATAAGTATTTCAATTTCAAGGAGTTTGTGAATTTTTTTATAAATTCCAAAAATCCATGGTTTTCTAATGGTGATCAAAACCAACAACATATGTTGAAAAAAGATAAAGGGAAAGGTTCAACAATTAAAATGAATGAAGTAAATCAAGGAAATTAGGACACTGCATAGTGGGTATTTTAGGTGGAATTTGGTGAAAGTTAGATCTATCAAAATCATTTTGTTCATACATTAGTGGAACTTGACATGATACTAAGTAGTGATTATCTCTCTATAAATGGATACAGGAATAATTAAATCACATTTTTATTCTACAATTGAAATGTCGAACCCATGCTTCAAATAGAAAAAATTTTATATGATGAGACCTTATTTAATTAATAAAAAGAGAATTATCTTTTGTAATAATGTGTTTTTTCAACTAGGATCAATGGTAATTTAGGTTATTACAATGTTTCATGATTATACATGATAATCCTATTCACATGTTTTATATTTGACAATCAAGATACACTTTATGATTTATGGGTGATCAATTTTATACAATTTTTGGGAAATTTAGTGGATATATTTCTAATGTTTTCAATTTAAATATTTCAAAAGGATTACAATGTTATCCATCAATTTAATTGTTAAGTTAAAAATAAGATGTATTTTTTTGATCAAATTATTATCTCTCCACACGAGGATTTGTGCATATTGGATTACTTGAGTTCACAATTTTTCTAGGATGTTAACTAAGGATAGACATAATGACTTATCATTATATTTATAGGTATCATGATCAATTAAAGTTATAGGAATAAAAAACCCTCTTTCATTTTAGGGAGAAATAGTTGATGTGTAAATTGATTATTTCACAAATAAATTCTGAGATTTTTCTAATTAAATTGAATGAAATCAAGTAATTCGATCTTCTTTTGATAAAATCTGCAACATTAAGAACATTTTCTCGAAATGAAATGTTTTCTTATTATTAAATTTTTTTATTTTATCAATTAATATTTTTAAGACTCTTTGGATTCTAAATTCATGATCATTAAAATTCACTATACCATGTTTTATATCACTCTCAATCAATATTTGTTTGTTTCATTTCACTTCTATGTATTTTATTCAATTCCCACATGTGATCTCATATGTGGAAATCTTTTTATGAGTTACATTAGGTAATAGTTATATATCCAAAATTCCATTCTTAATGTAATTTTTGAATTACTTTTTATGATATGAATTTATATGAATGGAAATTTTAAGCATTAAATCATAAATGACCCAAACAAATTTCGAGGGAGAAATGTTTTTAATGGGGGTATAATGTATCACAAATAGATTTTAATATTTATTATTTATGAATAAATTAAAAAACATTTATGACTTGGGTTTTATTATACTCAAAAATAATATTGTTGACATGAAACACTGTGTTTGGCATTTGTTTCACACAATACCATGTTCCTTCAATAGCTTTTGTTACACGCAACACCATGTTTTAACAAACTATAATATACTAATAATATTAATGTTAAAATATTATAATATTTATCAACTAGCCATTTTAATGGAAGTTATGAATAATATTAATTATACTATTCAATTAAGGTTTACCCAAATATTTAAAATTAATTTTTTGGTGAAAAATTAATTACCAATAAAAGTAAAAACTATTTTAAAATAAATAAATTCCTTTTCTGAAGAAAAAATATTTATTTTTATAAGGACATCTAATCATAATAAATTAAAAATCTCATTTTTGATTAATTAATTTAATTTAATTTATATATTATATTATAAATTAATTATATAGAATTAAAATTCTGTCCTTTCTATAAAATAGATAAGAATAAATCAAATTAAATATATATATAAAATTATTTACCTAAAAGGTAGTTTTACCACCGTTTAATGGCCCAATTATTATTTTACTAAATTTTGAAAATTTTATATGTTCTAATTGTAGAAATAAATATTATTTTTAAAGTTTAATGTATAAATTTTATTTGAATGAATTTTTTGTATATCTCTAAAAAGTATCCTTTTGTAATGAAGAGATAAAAATGTGCTTAATTTATTTATATATTTAAAATTTATTATTTTAAAGTATATTTAGTTAAATTATAGATATAATAATCCTATTTATGGAATCTTAATCATATTAATATTTATATTTTACAAAAAATTATACTTTTTATATTGTCACAATAAAAACGTGTTATCTCGATATGTCTGCTTAATTAATTTTAAAATAATTTCTTCCACAAATTTGAATGAAATTATAAAAAATTGATTCTAAATTTGAATTAAATAAAATTTATAATGATAAATAATGCCAAATTATTTTTTACCATAAATATTAGAGTGAATAGTTAAAATTTATCATGACAATTACGAGAAAATGAGTTTACAATGTGGCTAATCATTAAATATACGATGAAAAAATGGCCTAGGTGCTTTTCCAGAATCTATTGGATTCCTATATTTCAACCTTAATAAATATTAGAAAAATTTTTCTTCACTATTAGATGAACATTATGTAAGATATATCTTCCAATATTGTTTACCTTTTGGTATTTACAAAACTTTTCCTCCTCATCCATTATAAATGCACATTCCCTCCACACCTCCCAAAAAATATGGTTAAAAAAAATAAAAAAAATAGTTCCCATGTTCCTTACTCTAATACTAGAATCCTTATTTATGGATGATGTCTAACCAATGATTTCCTTTGGTGAAAACAAAAAGGGGATTTTCATAGAAGAGGTAACTCCCATCAATGATCGGTTTTCATTATTTTTTACTAAAAACCCATAAATTAATTTATTAAAAAATATATAATTACAATAGTGTAATAAATATATTACGGTGTTTTTATGATAACTTTATGACCTAAACCCAGACACTCTTCCATCAAATGAAGTACATAATAATCATTCTTCTGTACAATAGACTACCGCCTCACAAACATATATTGTTTGTTCTTCCATTTACACATGTAAAGGTTGGGAATAATAGAAGAAATGAGATTTGTATATATAATATATAATATTTATGATATATTTATGCTTCTAAAAATATTATATAACACATAACAACATGATAGCCATTTTATGGGAATTTGATAACCTTGTTTTTATATTCGGAAGACAACCGCCTCACGAATCATTGACATTCATTCACACATTGCATAAAATGTATTAATGATTTGTTTAATATACATATGTGATATATATGGAATAAAAATTTAATTAAATGATAATATATATATATATATATCGTTTTATTTGTTTCTTGTAATATAATAATAATATCAAAACAGCATTCATGCATACGTACAGCCTACCGTCTCCATGAACGATGTATTTTATTTCCTATCAGTAAATTTTAAGGGTTAATATAAATAAATATCGACCAAATATATGTCATATTAATTTCATGGTTATAATTATGTATATTATTAAATAATAATTTATGTAAGTGGAACAATAATAATAATTCAAAACATTTATGAAAAAAAATAGGTTCTAACATGAAACATAACATATACATGAAATTGTTAATAAATGGGTATTATAAAGTCATTAGTAAAACACATTTGGTATTATATATATGAATATATTTCTATGATATATTTATATTAAACTTTTATTTTTTTATACATGAGGTTTTAATAAGTGTTATGAGAATAAATACTTAATGTAAGTGGATTTCTAATATCACTTTTATTTCTATGAGACTTATGTCATATTCAAAAACTATTTCATTTGTGTGGTTTATACACCACCATATGACACATTATATAATTAATTATATTAATATCATGATATTAAATCCATAAATTTCTGTTATTACTTCATGGATCTCACGAATCATAATTTACTCAGGTAATAAGGGATCTCCATCCAACATTAATTCTCCTTGGGACACAAACCATATTGACCACCTATTTCATGTATGTGGTGTCTATAAAAAACAAGTAAGTATTTTATGATTCATATAATGAGAATTATTTGGAATTATATATCAATTTTAGGGTCTCCCATTCATATTGTTTTCAATAAAAACATTACCTATGTTGTCAGCGAATTTTGACTCAATTTTCCTTCTAGAGACACATGTCATATTATGAATTTATTTTATTTTAAAAATATTACATACTTCCCCTTTTAAAAGTTATATCATTAATATAATTATTTTAATTATATTTCAATATTTATATAATGTTATAATTTTATGGGTATTATAATTCAATTTTATAAATTTGGAAATATTTTATTACTACAATATCATCATTTGTCAGGATTGTTTATGGCTATGCTTCCATTGACGAAATATCATAACACATCTCTCAAGAATTCTCATTAATTTTCCTCTATGATTATAATTTATTATTTATAAATTTAATGGTACAATTTATACACTCTTTGGTACATCATATAATTAAGAAAATATTTTTAAGAAAATATTACTTTATATCTCTATTTGGTCGGATATCTATTTTGTTCAAAAAACCATATTTTCTAAAAATTCCATCCAATTTTTTAAAATTAAATAATAATAATTTTTCATGGAATCTTATTTAAAAATGTATTATTTTTTAATACGTTTTTAATAGGGTTTCCCAATATTCATTTATATGTTCTCAAGGTTATTTTTAATGAAAAATGATTTCAAAATTTATTCTGTGATAAAAAGAATTTTTAAAAGATGAAAGGATATTTTAATCAAGAAATTTTATAAATGTTATTTTAAAATTATTTTCCACGTAATATTAAATATTTTGGTCTTACTTATTCCTTACCAAGGACATGATCCATGGTTACTATTATTATAATTACTCTTAATGGTTTATGTTTTTATATAATGATTTTTATGAAACTTGTTTATATTCTACTAGTTATATGTTTTTAACCCACTTATATTCATATGTTATTCTATGATGAAAGGATTATAAAACCTCACCCTTTTAGATAGGTTAAGATATTATGAAATGTTTATGAATCCCATTTTAGTTAATGGTTTATGATATGAATAATTTTTATGACCCTCTGGCACACATATGCATGATTTCACTATGATAATGGTGGGACCTATATCTCCCTCCAATGAATTGGGTGGTGATAAATGCTATATAACCTTAAAGGGTACATGGGTTGAAATCCTAATACATATAAAATACGGTGAATTTTTTGTTAACACAAACCCAAAAACAAGAGGGTACATGAGTTGTTATCCCAAACTTGAAAACAAGAGGGTACATGGGTTGTTATCCTATGCATGAAAACAAGAGGGTACATGCATTTTTATCACAATATATAAATAATTTATGTACATGGGTTTCTATCCCACAAATGAAAAAAAGAGGGTACATAAGATGTTATCCCATTCCTGAAAATAATATGGAACACAAGTTGTTATCATAACCCTGAAGTAGGTACATGAGTGGTTATCCCAAGCCTAATACATTATGACTATCTTGGTGGATAGTTTTGACTTAATATTTTTTATACTGGGGTGAATGCCAATTTTTTTGTCTTATGCCAAGTTTATGATCACATGACTAATTTTCTTTTATTTTTTTTTATGATTCATGTCTTATAAAGTGCCAATATTTATGAGGAAACACATGATTGTGGTCTTATATAAGCAAGGTATGATCTTAAAATTTTATGTTCATGTTATCATAACCTTATGTTCATGTGACACATACATATCTCCTTTATTTACCATTACTGAGCATCTAATCCCACATTTTCTTAGGATTCCATTCCACATGTTATGATGAAATGTTTTATGTATGAGTAATAGATTAGAGGATCTTTATAGTAAACTTTTAAGATCTATTTCCATGTTATATGATTGGGTTCCATGATTCCAATGATACTAAACTATTATGGACCTTGGGAATGTTTTTGTGTAATGTAATGATTATTTGTCTACAAATATATAATATACATATCTTTTATGCCTAGTTCACTATAATCACCTTTATTGATTTCATATTGAACCTAATATATCACATGAGATTCATCAAGAAGGTACATAATAAAATAAAAATGGATTACATCCTGAATTCACTCTATATAATGTAGAACCACAACCCAAAATGCCATTTTTCAAATTTTTTATACTTTTAGTGACACATTTATATAACTTTTAATGTTTTTATTATATGATGCATAGAGAGATATATGAATACATAATAACTAATATCATACAAAAATAGTATCATTATTTTTTATATACATGTATCTTGATGAACTTGACTTACTTTCATCACATAGCTAACAAAAAACACTACCTCCCTCATACTCTATGCCATGTATGAAACAAATATCATTTTCTCACAAAATTCAATCAAATAAAATGGTCATGTAAATTTATATCCATAAAATTTCACTATTTTTACCACATTAATATATTGGTGGTAGTAATTTTTGTAGAATTCATTAACCAAAGGAAAATTCTACAGCGATGAACCTCTAAAATTTAGAACAAATACCACCACGAAATCATGTATTATTATGATTTGCCTACTTTTATACAGATATTGTTAAGTATAAAATGATTAAATAATGAATAAATTATTTCCAAAATAATGATTCAATTTTTTTATAAACATGACGTGAAGTGAGTATCTTGAAACCCATAAATTCACATTATGTTTGATATCTAAATCCCTATAAAAAATACACTATTAGTATCAATTTACTCTCTAAAAAATGGGGTTTCATAATTAGTTTAACCACAACATCCTATATAGTTTAAATTATTTATAATGTTCATGGAATACCTGTCAAAAAATTAGTATATATATCATAGAATTTTTATTATGGAACATTTAATAGCTAAAAAATAACTATAACATGGTATGAAATCATCCTATTGATATTTAATATATTTATATATAATGTCATAATATAATTTATTCTTTTAAAACCACAAATATTTCTTCATTAGTTAATATTAATTCATTGAAATTCCTTAATTTACTAATAGGGTTGAACAATCAAACACATACTGGATAATCTCTTATATAACTCATAGAAAAAATATCTTCAGTAAAAGTAATACTATATTTTAATCATTTTTATAACTATTTTTACACATAGAATATTATTTCACACTCATTCATAACAAAAAAACCGAATATTGATATGATATCACTTACTATGTTTTGATCATAAATCATTCCTAAAGAATATATTTAATAGGACACTGATGAACATCTATTTTAAATTCTCAAACATATCTTAAAGTTTATCTATATTCATGAGTTCTAAGTTATTATTTTTTAAATCAATCTAATAATACACAATTTGAAATAGATCATGCATAATTCTCCTTGTATAACCCACCAAGCCAGGAAAATTGTTTACATAACAACATTTCTGAAAATATCACCACAAAAGTCCACTGAATTTTTTATTTTTTGACCACTATACCTCATTGAGATACAAAATTTCCACTAAATTATACTTCAAATATTTATAAATTCACTTATACAATTAACTATACAACATGTTTTGATTAAAAAGATATAATCCTATCCTTAAATGAAATTTATTCTCCAAATCTATTCTCAAATAAGAAGGGTTATATTCAAGAATCTCCACCAAAACCATACTAATAACTGAAATAATTCTATATTTGTAGACCCCCCAAAGTGTATAATTGTATTTGTGACTCTGAAGTCAATCATTATGAAATTTAATATCCATAAGAACACATGAAATAAATTATTAAGAATAATATATACTGGTCCAACATGAATCCCATTATCCTTGTCCAATCATACTATGATTGACTTATGAATCACGTTTCTCCTCTCCCTTAATAACAATGATATGTCATTATTTATATGAGATATCTATAATATAAAAAATATACTAAATCCCAAGGATATGAAATAATTTTGATGACTTTATTAAATTTAATTTATCTACCAAATCACTTCAATTTATTCACATGTACAACCAATGATTATTTATATGTATTACCAATTATTTTACTATACTTTTTACACTCAAACATAACAATTTTTATTGGACCAAACAAGGTGCTTTTGTTGGATCACATGGTCCCTTATATAACCTCATCTAGTTTCCCTAGAAAACACAGCTTACTAACCTTAAATGATATCATTTATATTCCAAATCAATTTAATCATATCCAATGTCAATATCATCCTTAATCACAAATAAAAAACTCATTTTAATACCATTATTTTCCTAACACAACTTCAATAGTACCATTATAGGGTTACTGAATAGATTAAGAGTGTTACACTCCAATGTCTGTTTTTATTAATAATTTTAGTATTTATATAATTTTTGGTACTTAGAGAAGTATATGATTAAATTTTTAATAACTTATAGGAAACATAGGTATCACACAGTTATAAGAAACCATGTGATTTAATCTTACATTTGTATGATTTAAATATGTAGTGGAACATGGTAAGAAAATAGTTTTTTTATCATGACTCTTACACATTAATTGGGTTCTATTCCATTTCTTTGTATGTACATAGTTATGAGTAACAACACAATATATCCATGAAGGGTATATATCATTCTTCTTGTAGTTGTCATATAGTTGGCACACGATTTCACAAATAGTATATTCTAAATGTGTATCTTTTCTAAATTTAATTTTTTTATCATGATCATATTTTAAAAAAAATTGATATGACTTTCCTCACATTTATATATAGGTATTATAGGCATCACCCCTTTTCTCTACCCTCCCCTAGGTATTTCCTTCGTCATATTTGTTTCCTTTAAATCTATTAGTTTTCAATAAGTAATTAGTTTTTTATATCCCTATCCTCTTCATTTCACATTTCTGATTTCTCTATAATTCTAATATGGGAATGGAAACATGGTTTTTTTAATTTTCTTTATTTTTCCTTGGTTTAACTATTTTCGGGTTTTAATTGGTCTTCCAATAATTTCTTATACCTATTTTTTATATAATAACAGAGTTTGTAATAGAATTAACTATTTATTGTATGTTTCTCCAGGAATTTGCCTCTATATCCATGATTTTTTTTCTTATTTATATATCCTAAATGTAATTCATTAAATTCCATATCACTCTAATATCGTGATACAATTATTAGTTAATTTATATTGCCTCATGGTTTTTGTATTTAAGGAGCGGGATTTGTTATGTTTTATATAAAAAATTGCCACATAGTGTTTATTTAGATTATGAACTTTGTTTCTCATGATTGAACTTGGGTGTAATTAATTAAATATATTATTTTATTTTCAATGAATTTACAAGATTTTTTATTAAATCTCAAAAAAAATTAAAATTTTTACCTCATTCAAAATGATTTTCTTTTAGTGTGTTCTACTAGAATTTTGATGTTTTATATTAAATAAATAAGTTGTTGTTTAGATCTAAAATAAGAAAAATTGTGACTATAATTATATTTTCATATGATTATTAATCCTCGGTTATATTTCTACATGAGTCATTATATGTATACCATTAAAAGTTATCCTCTAATATTCTTTTTATATAAAGGTTAAAATTTTGTTTCTATTATATTAAATTTTTTTCTTTATATGGGTTAGAGGATATGGTTATTTATTGAAACTGTAGTTCATTCTTTGAAATGTGATTAGAGGTGAGTGTGTGTGGTGGATTTTTTAATAAATATATTTATATAAGTTACATGTTGATTTCTCACATGCATCTTTCATCGTGGAAGACATGTGTATAAATGTGGATGATTCTCTTATTAATAGATTATTCATCTTAGTCTAGACAAATATGGTAAAATAAAGTGTTTGGGAATTTTAATCACATCATGAATCATTTAGATGGATTTTGTTTTAATATTGTCCTAGATTGTATTTATATCCCTATGGTGTTAACATTATTGGTATTATTTGTTTAACCAATGATAAATTTTTATAGCTTTTCCAAGAAATATTGTTATTATTGTTCTTATGTTTATTATTTTAATTTGTATTCCCAAATATATATTATTTTTTATTAAGTTTAATATGTTAGAATGTTTTTTATGAAATCTAATAATGCTATTTCATTCCATTATAAAAACAGAAAATGTTTTATTCTAGAATTAGATTGCTAATTTTTTTACAAATAATTTTTTTTCTTTTATAACATAAATAAATGATAATATTTCTCATACTAAGGGTTTATATACATCTCAATTTGTTTATCACAAATGAAGTGTATATTAAAATTTTGATTTTTCCTTATATATTAAATCTGGGTATAAGAAAATGAAAATGTTGATAGTTTTTCATTATATAAAGTGTCATATTCTTTTCAAAATCTACTAATTATGTTTTATGATAAATTGTATAACATTTATACCCTATAAAATATAGTTTTATTTTATTGATACATGTTAATTTCATTGAACATAATTGAATGGTTTATTTTCATTGTCATATTTAAAATTAGCATCTAATGGAATTACTTTAGAAGGATAAGTTTGGTTAATGGGGTGGATATCTACTATGAATTATTTTATCACACCCTATATATGTTATAGGAATGTATATGTTCAACATAGATGTATTGGGTAGTAATTTGAATACATTTATATTCTACTGGATATTTAAAGTGATGATAATTCACTTGATGTAAAAAGATTGGTGTTTTATATTTCTCTTTGGATTTTTTTAATTAATTATTTGGCATTTCTTTAGTATAATTCCACTTTATATCTTAATTGAATAGAATTATTTTGTTTTATTCTGAATATATCTTATTCCTTTTATAAAATATTAACTTCAATTATTTTAGGATGTTTTAGTAATGTTTATTGATTTAATAATTATTTAATGAGTTGTATTTTTGATATTATTCCATATTTTGTTGTCTTTTATTTTATATGCTAGTTATTTTGTAATTGTGTATCTTGATCTTACATGGCGGACATGATGAACTTCTGGGTGGGAGTTACTAGTTCATTATTTCGTTATATTGTGAAATCATTGTTAGTAGAGAATATATTCATGCCTCCACACTAATTTTCTACCTATAATAATTATGATTGTTCCTAAAGCCTTATACTGGGATAGCATAGGTTACATGGTAGGTTGAAATAAATAGGTTCTAAATGAAAAATTTTTAAATCCTAGTTTTGTTAACGTTATATAAGAATTAATTGTAGTTAATATATTTGATTTTTGGAGCTCAAGAGGTAGGTATGTGCATGTGTTTTGCGAAATAATTTAATATTGAACCATAACTCACATATGTGATTTCGCATCTGTGTATCTAGAAAACGATTCCTAATTTATATTAGTATAGATATTTTTTCTTTTTTTAATTATGTTTTATATGGATGATTCAGGAATAAATTTTAGAATCTCCCTCATTTTTAGAGGGAAAAGGAATATAAACTCAAGATACATGATTACTATACATGGTTTGGAAAACTATACAGATATCATGCATCCCACTATAGGGAAGTTATAGTTGAATTTTCTAATTTATTACATAGTTTTATTTTACATTAGGTCAAACCATCTAAAATTTTGTATTTATAAAATTTTAATTCGTAATTATTTATATTTCAATTTTTTTATTCCATTATACTATTGAATGACCATAAATTAAGATATTTCTTGAGGATTTTTCATATCATTTATATTCTGTTGTCTTTATTATCAAATGTTTTGAACACAAGTATTTATTTTTCATTTCTTTTATTTCATAATTTTTCAAAGGTTCTATTAAACAACTTAAAATCTAAAATATTACAAGGATTATAAGCTCGTTTAAAAATTTGATTGCATGGATTTTTTTGGAATTTAAATGTGTGTCTCAATAAATTTCCACTATTTCTAACAGAAAAAATTAATTTATAAATGTTTATATATAATTATTTTAATATATTAATGTAATTAAAATATTTATGGTATTCATGGTTGTAATATACAATGAAGCCTTTATATTCCTATTTAGCTAAATATTATTATTATTATAGTTTTTTTCTAATTTTTATAAAGATAATAAAAATGTATTTAAAATAATTATATAAGAATAATTTTGTGGTTTATTATAATTTAATTGTTTTAAAAGAAATGAGGGGTAATAAAGGGGTATAAGTGTATTTTTTATGTTATTTTTAAATTGATTCATTGTTCATATATGGTTTTATTATGTTTTCAATCAAAATTATTATTTTGAATTTTTTTTATTTCATAATGTTTCAATGTATTCCCCCAAAACATTTTCTTGTGGAACATCCTGAGGAAGCTATGGTTGAATCTAAGAAATTAATCCCTCTAGTTGATAAATGTTTATCTAAATCAGTTCTCTAGTATGATTTACTTTTGGATCATAGATTCATTACTAACCTAGATAAAACTACTGAATATATTCCTCAAACACATTAAGTTACAATCATTTATAAACTAACATTTTATTATCTGGATTTATAAATATTTAAATTTCGCATGGTTTATGTTAGAAATAATGAATTATCTGAAGAAAATAACTTGTAATTTCACAGTTATTATTTTATATGAGTACACTACAAAGAAACTATTTAAAATTTGAATAAATCGGGAAAATATTATTTTGGGGGGTTTTCACTATTTCCCATATATTTAGGCCAATCATGAATGTTCACTAGTGAGGTACTTCGAACTCACACTGTCGGTCTACAGTTTAGAAAATAATGTGTTCTATCCAAAAAATTAAAATCTTGAAATTTATTTGTTTTCCTAGTAGATTTATATACATTAACTATTGTTTGCTTTCCCTATTCAGCTATATCCTCTTTACCACACATAAAACACCCGCTCAAATCAAATTTTTTTGTGATTTTGGTGGGATTTCTCCTTATAAGTGAAATATTACATCGATTAAGTGTCTCCTTGTAACAGCCCAAGATTTTATAAAGAAATATTCGTTTTAATTTTATTAATGTTTTGTGTTGTACGCTACACCAAAAGGAGCTTGCACAACACACATCCTTGACTTGACTTGCATTACACGCAATCGCGACGTTCCTCGATAGCGTGTGTAGTACGCAATACCGAGTTTCACTAAACAACGATATGCTATAAAAATATTATTAAAACTAGCCGTTATGAATAGTAATAACCACTTTTTGAAATCCAGTAAATCTTATTTTTCAAAATGAACTTTATTTTTGGATTCGGAGTATCGAATTTAGCCTAAGGTGAAATTTTGGTACTTTTCGGATAACTTTCATATTTTGATGAATAGTGAAAATGACTAAATTTTAATTAAAAACAACTTTTTTAATCGAAATAATTAATAATGATAAATTATTAATTTGAGTGATTTTAAAGTATATTTAGAATATATTTTTACAATTTAATACAATTTTGGTCATTGAATGTAATTTCACATTTAAACAAAACATAATCAAGTGTCAATCTTTTGATAGATATTGTTTCTTAAAAACACGCTATTTGTTTTAACAGCGGGATTTAATTATAAAATTAATTAATGCAACTTCTATGTTATGAATTTGGTTAAATAGATTTCATTTTTGAATTCGGAATATGAAATATAGCTTAGGATGAAATTTTGGCATTTTTCTGAAAACCTTCAATTTTTGATGAATAGTGAAACCACTAAGTGGTAGGTTAAAAACTGAATTTTGCATAAAACTTAATTTTACCGCTTCTGTGAATGGAATTTCGAAAATCCGAGAGACACGGTTAATATCAAGGACTAAAATGTGGTTCAATGAGATGAAAATAATTTTTGGTGAATAGTAACTTTTTACTTTTTTTTACCACGGTTAAAAGTAAATAGGGTAATTAAGGGTAAAGATGATATTATTATTACCCTAACACATGTCCTAATTCTATTGGACAAGTGTATTTCGACCAAAAACAAACTTAGGAATAAAATATGACCATTTAGGCCCACTTGGATTAGATTAGGACATTTATTATTAATTTATTTAAAGAAGGGTTAAAATAGTTAAAATCAAAGTTTAATAAGTAAATCATTTTTAATATGGGGTTATACATAAGATAAATTCTATTGTAAATATTCATTAGAAAGCTAAAAAGATTTCCTACATTATGGTATTTTATTTGTAATTTTTAGACATCGAATAATTTAATTTATTTATGACACAAAGATGATGCAGTAATTATCTTATTAATGAAATATTGACATAATTGATAATATAAATACCAAAATAAATGTAATTTAAGACTTTTTATGAATTCCACTAATTTTCTAGGTTACTATGATATATTAATGTTGATTTAATCAACTTGGTTCGAACATTTAATTCTGTTATGACTTTCACAAAAATCATATATCAAATAGTGTCAAAATTGACACAAAATAGTTTTTAAATCAAATATTATATTACTAATTGTTATTTTATTCCTAAAAATATAAGGTTCGGCCAAATGACTTAGATAAGGATATATATATTAATAATAAACAATTTGGGGTTCGTTTGGCATGTTATAGTAAGTGTATTAACCATATAGTGAAAGAAAACAAAAAGACACGGTAAAAGTTAAATTATTTAACTTAGAGTTAAATCTAATTGATAAGGTTTAAAATAATATCCAAACATGTCTAAATTTGATTGGTTGATGAGATTACAACCCTATATCATCTAAGCTTCTAATATGAGTCATTTTTGGAGGTTTTTAAGTGGGGTTAGATTTATTATAAATTAATATTTTTAAGAATTCCTAAGGTGCCCCTCTCCTCCCCTATAAAAGGACACCTCCTCCCCCTCCTCCTCACACCAATTTGAGCACTCAAGCTCGGCCAAACCCTGCCAAAATATCTTCTCCACTTCCCTAGCAACATCCTAGAGGTTCTGGTCTTACTCAAAGACCAATTTTAGTTCCCTAAGTGGAGGTCTCCAAAAGGCGCTTCAAAGAAGAGGTAATTACCGTTACCAATTCTTTCATCTTTATTTCTTCTTCCACTTCTTCTTCTTAGGTTGTTTCATTATGAAGTAATAACATCAGTATCACTCATATACTGATATGTTATTATAAGTATGAAACAACCCTATTTCACCATCTATCCATCCTACGGGAAAAGAAATCACCGCGCGTGCGTACGTACGGAATACCGTCTCCACGCCGTGGTGTAATCTATTTTCCACCACCACCTTACATGGATGGGTATAATGGTGTAATGAATAACTATAAATAGTTATTACAACATCATATTGATTCTGATATATTGTATAATCCACTCCAATTCAATTCAATATTTATAGAAATGATATCATCGCTCGTGCGTACGTACGGACTACCGTCTCCACAACGCGATGAGATTCATTTTCCATGTTAACCATTTAAGAATGATTATAATGTATATATAAGAAATAATAATGAAATATATGACATTATAAAGCTACTGTATTTATGTATATATATACATATTTATGTCATCTACTTACTTCCATTTCGAGACAATAAGGAAAGGAAAACAACGTTCATGCGTGCGTACGGACTACCGTCTCCATGAACGGTGTTTTTCATTTTATTTATCTACCTATTATATTTATATATATACTGAATATATATGATATATAAATCATATTTTATATTCTGGAAGTAAGTAAATCATGATATAAGTAATAATGATGTCAAGAACAACAAGTCAAAATACCTACGATAAATGAAACGATTTTACCCAAAACGCTTCTTTAACATAGAGTTTACAAAAGAACGGGTAATATAATGTCATAAGTGAACCATATATGATTCTGTAATAAGTCAATAACATGATTTAAATCATTATACAGGAGGTTCGGACACTTACAAAGCAAGTCGGACCTAAGGTAAGGGAAATATCACAATCTCATTTTTATCCGAGATTGTTTAATCATAAGTATTTACTGGATTGTATTTTATCATCCACATCCATGTTTCATCAATATGTAATATTATTTCCATCCACCTACAATTTTTTAAATCCATTTTTACCCTTCGGTGAGTTTTTAGTAATATCTATGAAAGGAATCTTTTGTCATACGAGGTACTTTTTGACTTTTCCGACAAAAGTACGAAGAATGTTTTTTTTAACTTATACGGCACGAACGGATTTATACTGTTTTATAAAGCCTTATTTTCATGAAGCTTCCTCTAAAAGATTTCATGACTATTTTCAATAAAATCTCTTTCTTTTAAAATTGCATGATGTTTTGTGAAAAGAAATTGATTTTGAAGAAGAAAGGATATTTTCCTCAAGAATTCAATTCAAGTGTTTTATCAAAATTATTTTCCATATAAGATAATAAAGGGTTCTGTTTCTATCCATATTTTTACATTGATTTGACTACGTTGTGATGGAATTATGTTTATGAATTCCTTTATCTTATATGAATGGTTTTATGATGTCATGTTGGTTAAGAATCCCATTTTTATTACATGGGTTATGCAATGATGTATGATTTTATGATTTTGTGGCACACATAAGAAAGGATTCATTAAGAGATGGGTGGGACCTATATCTCCCTCCAATGCATTGGGTAAAGATTTTATATCTCATGAGATAGACATGGCTGGAATGGTAGGTTATACCGGTTCAGTGAAACAGGACTGAAACGAGGATTACTCGATTCAGAAAGGGACTTTGTCCACTAAGATAGTCTTGGCAATGAGTCTTGACTAACAAGAAATGATTCTATATGATTATGTGTGTATGCCACAATGAGTAATGTTTTAAGTTATGATTTCATTTCACTACTATGATTTATCCCATGTTATGAAATTATGCTCTCTTTTGCAGGTTAAGATTTCCAAAAATATTATGTTCTTATGAAAATTATGTGATTGATATTTCCTTTGTTTACCCTTACTGAGCATTTGAGCTCACCCTTTTATGTTTTCTTTTCCCCAGGATATAAAGAAAGGTTTTAGGTATAAAAAAAAGGAAGATCTTTATGGGAGATATTGAAGATCTTTCACCACGATTAGAAGATTACGTTCCGAGTTTCCAAAGACACTAAACTATTACGATCCTTGTGTGTGTGTTTTAGTAATGTACTAAGTATTCCGCAAAAGTAATGTAATGTCAATGTACGTCAGGATACGGGTCTCTACAGTTGGTATCAGAGGCAAAGGAGGTAGGAATGTATCCGATCCTTGGGAACTCTCACATGTGAGCGTTGGACGAAGCATGGCTCTCCGCCCAAGGGCTTCATGAGGAAATGGCTGCCACTGGGGATGGTGGTGTGTCCCGCCCAGGGGGTGTAGCCGCCCATGGAGTGCCCTGATAGGTATCAATTATAGTCCACTGGAAGTAATTCCAGACCGTTACAGTTGGTATCAGAGGAAAGGTTTAGTCAACCTTTGGAAACTAGGATGCGATAACTTTAGTGAAATCCCTAGAGATATTTCTAAGGTATGTCTAGGGATGTCTCTAAGGTTAAGTATACGTATAGGTTATAGTAATAGAATTACGCTAACGATCATAGAATTAGACCTAAGATGTTAGATATTGAGGGTACTGACCCTTTATTATGTTGTTTTCCCTAGCATGATTTTTGCCTCTCACGCTATTCTTTTTGGGTTCTAGAAAATGGCTGGAAACAAGGTGATTCACGATAATGGAGGAAATGATGGACAATGGAATGATATTCTTTATGAGAAACCAAATGAAATGGGATTTGGAAGTCCAAACATCATTATTATTCCAAATCAGCAATCTCATAATATGATCAATAAAGTAAAATTTGGTAAGTTTCCTGACTCGGCTAATAAGAGAAAGATGGAGTTTCATGATGATCATAGATGAAAGAAAGTTCAATTTCCCCTATGTAAATCATGTGGGAAGAGGCATCAAGGAGAATGTTTCAAAGGAACTGGAAGATGCTTTGGGTGTGGAAAAGAAGGACACAAAGCCAGTAAGTGCAAAGGAAAAGGTTCAGTTAATACCAGGGATGAGGATAATGGTATTGCTACGACATCAAAAATGGTTAAGTGTTTTAAATGTGGAATGTATGGGCATTATGAAAACAAATGCCCTAAGGGAAAGACTCATGAAGAGAATCAGTATGTTCATATGGGTAGTATTTATGTGGATGATGATGAAGAGACTACAAAAGATATGTGAGATGAAAGAATTTTTGAAGCTCGGTCAATGGTTTAAGAATGTAGTGGAATGATTACATGTTTATCATGTGTAATGTTGTATAAGTAATCTCATGGTACTACGGATTAAAGAGACATGTAAGGATTGTTACACTGTTGTCTGATTAATGTTACCAGTATCCATGAAAGGTTATTCAGATATTTTTGGAATGTAGATGATATGCGCATAATGAAGGGATAAGGAGAAAATTAAATGTTTGATGGTATTCATGAGCTCATGATTGATATAAGGACTAAGTGATATCATGGTTTGAGTATATAGAATTTTGAGGATTTTGGTAACTTTTAACTGCACTCATGTTTTCACTAAGGTATTCAAGAGAATACACGATTAAGGACTTTGAATGTTTGGAATGTGACCAACAAGACATATCTTATGATATGTGGGGATCAACGACAGTATTAAATCTCTGGTAATCGTTGTCACTATATTATGAGAGTGGACTGCAGTATTATGTATAAGCCTAAAGATTAGACTGTATTATGTTGGACATAAGTTAGTATTGTTTAAGGATAGAAGATTTTCGATATTATTGATGGGATGTTATAGTGACGTAGTTTTAGAAAAAGGACAACCTGCAGGACGGGCGACAGCCCATTGCTTCGGACAAGGCTGTAGGAACCGAACCCACAACCGAAGTGCGACTGGCCTTTATCGCCTACCACTAGCCTACAGGAAGTCCCTGTTTAGTAGAAACTAGTTTTATTATATTAAGCAGTATGATATATGATGTATAAGTCCATATATGATTAATCTCACTATAGATCGACTTATGTATATAATTTTGCTAACCTTTTGTTTGAAACAGATGGAATGACCCGTCATTCTATCACATAATCTGCTAACACTTCACGAATAACAAATTCAACTTCATTTATTTAAGAGATGAAGTGGAAATTGTTCAAGACACGAACAACAGTGAGATTGTACCAAAATAAATTAAGTATTTATTCTAATTCAAATTTTCAACTTTAGGGAAATGATCTTGAAGACCAAAAATGTTGTCCTAGTGATCTTATACCTAATGAATCAGATGGTACCTTATATCATCACAAATCTATGGATTTGTGATTACTGGATTTTCCATAGCCATGTTCTCTACCACTCTCCATTAGAACATGATGGTTAGATTTCTCTTCCATATCCATATTTTCACCTATGTGGAAACCCAGTGATTAGTTTATTTGGGTAATCGTTACATTTCATACTTTAGTTTTTAAAGCCAAGTTTTGGTATTCCCTTTTTACGATGTGGGTTTCTATTAAAGAAACTTTCAAATAGTAAACCATTTATAACCCCGACGAATTTCGAGGGCGAAATTCATTTTAAGGGGGGTAGAATGTAACAGCCCAAGATTTTATAAAGAAATATTCTTTTTAATTTTATTAATGTTTTGTGTTGTACGCTACACCAAAAGGAGCTTGCACAACACACATCCTTGACTTGACTTGCATTACACGCAATCGCGACCTTCCTCGATAGCGTGTGTAGTACGCAATACCGAGTTTCACTAAACAACGATATGCTATAAAAATATTATTAAAACTAGCCGTTATGAATAGTAATAACCACTTTTTGAAATCCAGTGAATCTTATTTTTCAAAATGAACTTTATTTTTGGATTCGGAGTATCGAATTTAGCCTAAGGTGAAATTTTGGTACTTTTCGGATAACTTTCATATTTTAATGAATAGTGAAAATGACTAAATTTTAATTAAAAACAACTTTTTTAATCGAAATAATTAATAATGATAAATTATTAATTTGAGTGATTTTAAAGTATATTTAGAATATATTTTTACAATTTAATACAATTTTGGTCATTGAATGTAATTTCACATTTAAACAAGACATAATCAAGTGTCAATCTTTTGATAGATATTGTTTCTTAAAAACATGCTATTTGTTTTAACAGCGGGATTTAATTATAAAATTAATTAATGCAACTTCTATGTTATGAATTTGGTTAAATAGATTTCATTTTTGAATTCGGAATATGAAATATAGCTTAGGATGAAATTTTGGCATTTTTCAAAAAACCTTCAATTTTTGATGAATAGTGAAACCACTAAGTGGTAGGTTAAAAACTGAATTTTGCATAAAACTTAATTTTACCGCTTCTGTGAATGGAATTTCGAAAATCCGAGAGACATGGTTAATATCAAGGACTAAAATGTGGTTCAATGAGATGAAAATAATTTTTGGTGAATAGTAACTTTTTACTTTTTTTTACCACGGTTAAAAGTAAATAGGGTAATTAAGGGTAAAGATGATATTATTATTACCCTAAAACATGTCCTAATTCTATTGGACAAGTGTATTTCGACCAAAAACAAACTTAGGAATAAAATATGACCATTTAGGCCCACTTGGATTAGATTAGGACATTTATTATTAATTTATTTAAAGAAGGGTTAAAATAGTTAAAATCAAAGTTTAATAAGTAAATCATTTTTAATATGGGGTTATACATAAGATAAATTCGATTGTAAATATTCATTAGAAATCTAAAAAGATTTTCTACATGATGGTATTTTATTTGTAATTTTTAGACATCGAATAATTTAATTTATTTATGACACAAAGATGATGCAGTAATTATCTTATTAATGAAATATTGACATAATTGATAATATAAATACCAAAATAAATGTAATTTAAGACTTTTTATGAATTCCACTAATTTTCTAGGTTACTATGATATATTAATGTTGATTTAATCAACTTGGTTCGAACATTTAATTCTGTTATGACTTTCACAAAAATCATATATCAAATAGTGTCAAAATTGACACAAAATAGTTTTTAAATCAAATATTATATTACTAATTGTTATTTTATTCCTAAAAATCTAAGGTTCGGCCAAATGACTTAGATAAGGATATATATATTAATAATAAACAATTTGGGGTTCGTTTGGCATGTTATAGTAAGTGTATTAACCATATAGTGAAAGAAAACAAAAAGACACGGTAAAAGTTAAATTATTTAACTTAGAGTTAAATCTAATTAATAAGGTTTAAAATAATATCCAAACATGTCTAAATTTGATTGGCTGATGAGATTACAACCCTATCTCATCTAAGCTTCTAATATGAGTCATTTTTGGAGGTTTTTAAGTGGGGTTAGATTTATTATAAATTAATATTTTTAAGAATTCCTAAGGTGCCCCTCTCCTCCCCTATAAAAGGACACCTCCTCCCCCTCCTCCTCACACCAATTTGAGCACTCAAGCTCGGCCAAACCCTGCCAAAATCTCTTCTCCACTTCCCTAGAAACATCCTAGAGGTTCTGGTCTTACTCAAAGACCAATTTTAGTTCCCTAAGAGGAGGTCTCCAAAAGGCGCTTCAAAGAAGAGGTAATTACCGTTACCAATTCTTTCATCTTTATTTCTTCTTCCACTTCTTCTTCTTAGGTTGTTTCATTATGAAGTAATAACATCAGTATCACTCACATACTGATATGTTATTATAAGTATGAAACAACCCTATTTCACCATCTATCCATCCTACGGGAAAAGAAATCACCGCGCGTGCGTACGTACGGAATACCGTCTCCACGCCGTGGTGTAATCTATTTTCCACCACCACCTTACATGGATGGGTATAATGGTGTAAAGAATAACTATAAATAGTTATTACAACATCATATTGATTCTGATATATTGTATAATCCACTCCAATTCAATTCAATATTTATAGAAATGATATCATCGCTCGTGCGTACGTACGGACTACCGTCTCCACGACGCGATGAGATTCATTCTCCATGATAACCATTTAAGAATGATTATAATGTATATATAAGAAATAATAATGAAATATATGACATTATAAAGCTACTGTATTTATGTATATATATACATATGTATGTCATCTACTTACTTCCATTTCGAGACAATAAGGAAAGGAAAACAGCGTTCATGCGTACGTACGGACTACCGTCTCCATGAACGGTGTTTTTCATTTTATTTATCTACCTATTATATATATATATATACTGAATATATATGATATATAAATCATATTTTATATTCTGGAAGTAAGTAAATCATGATATAAGTAATAATGATGTCAATAACAACAAGTCAAAATACCTACGATAAATGAAACGATTTTACCCAAAACGCTTCTTTAACATAGAGTTTACAAAAGAACGGGTAATATAATGTCATAAGTGAACCATATATGATTCTGTAATAAGTCAATAACATGATTTAAATCATTATACAGGAGGTTCGGACACTTACAAAGCAAGTCGGACCTAAGGTAAGGGAAATATCACAATCTCATTTTTATCCGAGATTGTTTAATCATAAGTATTTACTGGGTTGTATTTTATCATCCACATCCATGTTTCATCAATATGTAATATTATTTCCATCCACCTACAATTTTTTAAATCCATTTTTACCCTTCGGTGAGTTTTTAGTATTATCTATGAAAGGAATCTTTTGTCATACGAGGTACTTTTTGACTTTTCCGACAAAAGTACGAAGAATGTTTTTTTTAACTTATACGGCACGAACGGATTTATACTCTTTTATAAAGCCTTATTTTCATGAAGCTTCCTCTAAAAGATTTCATGACTATTTTCAATAAAATCTCTTTCTTTTAAAATTGCATGATGTTTTGTGAAAAGAAATTGATTTTGAAGAAGAAAGGATATTTTCCTCAAGAATTCAATTCAAGTGTTTTATCAAAATTATTTTCCATATAAGATAATAAAGGGTTCTGTTTCTATCCATATTTTTACATTGATTTGACTACGTTGTGATGGAATATGTTTATGAATTCCTTTATCTTATATGAATGGTTTTATGATGTCATGTTGTTTAAGAATCCCATTTTTATTACATGGGTTATGCAATGATGTATGATTTTATGATTTTGTGGCACACATAAGAAAGGATTCATTAAGAGATGGGTGGGACCTATATCTCCCTCCAATGCATTGGGTAAAGATTTTATATCTCATGAGATAGACATGGCTGGAATGGTAGGTTATACCGATTCAGTGAAACAGGACTGAAACGAGGATTACTCGATTCAGAAAGGGACTTTGTCCACTAAGATAGTCTTGGCAATGAGTCTTGACTAACAGGAAATGATTCTCTATGATTATGTGTGTATTCCACAATGAGTAATGTTTTAAGTTATGATTTCATTTCACTACTATGATTTATCCCATGTTATGAAATTATGCTCTCTTTTGCAGGTTAAGATTTCCAAAAATATTATGTTCTTATGAAAATTATGTGATTGATATTTCCTTTTTTTACCATTACTGAGCATTTGAGCTCACCCTTTTATGTTTTCTTTTCCCCAGGATATAAAGAAAGGTTTTATGTATAAAAAAAAGGAAGATCTTTATGGGAGATATTGAAGATCTTTCACCACGATTAGAAGATTACGTTCCGAGTTTCCAAAGACACTAAACTATTACGATCCTTGTGTGTGTGTTTTTGTAATGTACTAAGTATTCCGCAAAAGTAATGTAATGTCAATGTACGTCAGGATACGGGTCTCTACAGTTGGTATCAGAGGAAAAGGAGGTAGGAATGTATCCGATCCTTGGGAACTCTCACATGTGAGCGTTGGACGAAGCATGGATCTCCGCCCAAGGGGTTCATGAGGAAATGGCTGCCACTGGGGATGGTGGTGTGTCCCGCCCAGGGGGTGTAGCCGCCCATGGAGTGCCCTGATAGGTATCAATTATAGTCCACTGGAAGTAAATCCAGACCGTTACACTCCTCTTCATTCCTATTAATTCATTCCTCTCTATTCTATTGATATCCATATTTACTGAGGTCATAGAGTCCTAGGGACTAGATTATCCATCTTATATGAAATGATTTTTTATTTTTATATGTTTATCTTCGGTCTATATGATTCCTCTTAATAATTTAAATGTCATTCCATTATAGATGAATGGATTACAATGGTTTAAATGGGATGAGAATTCATAAAGGTATGTTAATTTTTAAGAATTATTTTTTATTAAACAATAAGTCTTTATATTATATATATCATATGTGTAACTAATTAAATTTTGGTTATGTTAGTGTTAATTTATGATTTTACCCTTCAATATTTTTTTAAAATGTTTTCCAATGATTTGGAAACATGGTTGTTTTTAACATCATTTGGTAAATGTCACTAATGGAAATGGTTGTGGGATATTTATTTGAAGTAATTATAAAATGAAATATAACTTTTTATTATATTATTTTTACATGGAAACTCAGTATCTATGGTGGTATACATGTGTTAAGTATCCGTATTAAATTTCAAAAAAAAATTAATTAACAATTCTAGAATTGGATGAGAGGTGTGGGGTTGTTGATGAGTGACACCAAACCATGAGTTCAATGAATCAACTCCAAATAGATTTTTCGGATGTGGTTTAATGGTATGTGGAACACCATACCTCATGGTGATGACATGAACTCCTTAGTGAACTTTTTTCACTCTTTAATTTATCATTAGTTTACATGTTTATATGGTGACCCAGGGTTCCTGAAATGTTAGATGACCTAGAGATAACAAATTCTTCATTTTTATGGAATGATTTTTTTTATTGAAATTTATTTTTAAATCCTAATTTTTAACGCATGTTACTTTTTATATTGATAGAAAATGTAAAATCCATACATTAATATGACATATTTTTTTAAAAAATTTGGTTTTATTTGTAAAAAAAATTGTCACTAAAATAATTATTAGTGGAATCATACTAGGACAATGTTTCTAACATCACATGTATAACCCATAACTATATATAAACCTCGGTATGATAGATTTAGGTAACTGGAATTCCTCATATGGTAGTCACGAGTACTCTTGTAGGTGTAACATGGGTTGATGGTGGTGACATGGTGGGAACATGGCCATAATATTCCATATATATTGGTTTCCTATTATTTAAATATATTTGGGTTTGTTAACGTATATTGTATAACATAATAGATATTTATCTTGTCCTTTTTTATTCTTTTGTATCCGTAGACACCTTTGTGGTTACCTTATGGATGATGTTTATAGTATAATTTATCTTTATATTTTAATTATTTTTAAATATGGTTTAATTTCGGGATGTTGATAATTTTTTATTATCAATAGTACTCTAGGAGATTGAATGTCCAATAAATGGGAATTTAATGTTGGATTTTTTCCTCGGACCCATATGATCATTATTTTTTGGAAAAACTATTTCCAAAGTGTGTTTCTTGATTCACAAGAAGTCATTTCAACACCATGGGGAACAGAAATTCCACTCATTGTTTCTAAAGGACAGATTGGGTTGTTAGTTCAGGTGTGTCCAAGGATGGTTCTTGTAAAATTGTATAAAATAATATAGTTTTAACTATATGTTTTCTATAATGTATTGATATATTAGAGGTATGATTATTTTTATCACATTAATGGTGTGAAGGGGTGCTAGACCAGTACTCATAAGGTCATACCTTTGGTTTCTAGGTGATATAAGGAATGATTTTTAGTTTGGATTTGTTTTACAATTTCTTATCTGGAAATGATAATGGGCCTCCTACCATGAGTATATGAATAATTTCACAGGACTATTTGTTTTGATATATTTACATTATATATGATTTATTTTTTGAAATTGATAGATGATTATATTATGTATTGGGGATTTATTTTTTATTTGTATGGTTTAATATTTCATTGTTTTTTTAGAATCATACCCCCTCTAAAGGATACTTGTGAATCTTGTAGAGGACACTACCGATTATTTTCTATCACGAAGAACCACCAATTGATCAAAATATTGTTACGGTAGTGGTCCAAGGTACAAAATTTGATCCTTAACAATATATATATTTATTCATGTTTAAGGGTGTTTACTTTATGTTTTATGTCCCCATTGAGAGATATTTGGACTCAATAGTTATAGAAAGAAAATTGAGAACCTAATATGGAATGATGATAATTTTATTTCCACCTAGCAGTTTTATCCCAACATGATGGAAGTAGAAAATTCATAGGAATTTATTTCTATATATTAAGGTGACATAATGATACTGGGGTTTGAAAAAGGAATCCAGGATTTTGTTTTTTTAACAGAGTTATTTTAAATTATTAAATCAAGGGATATAAGATTTAAAATGTTTTTTCATTCTAATATTTTAAATAATTTTTTTCTCTTGATTCTGCAAACATATGACGAGTTTGTGAATTATTTGTTGTTGGAACAGATGGATTGAGGTGGGATGAGAGGAACGAAATTGTACCTCCCATGTTTAGTGGAAATATCAATACTCATTCTATGAATAAGTGGAAATGTGATTAAAAGAGAAGAGTAGGTAGCAAGAAATTCAATCACCCCCAACAATTTTTAGCATCTGTAACTTCAAGGTGGAGATCATTTATTTACTATTAGTGTGGAAGGACTGGGAATTGAAGGCCCTAGTTTCAAGACTCCAATATGACTTTCCATTCATATAGGAATGTATGACATTTGAAAATTTATTGTATGGTTAGTCCCTCTCCATAAATTCTTACAGGCTCATCAGCACCCAAGGGATCTGATTTCAAGTCAAATGCATCTTTGTTTGTAGGACCCTAATCTCAATAGAATAGAGGAAAGAACCAGTCCTCATATTATCAATTATTTATAAGGGAATAAAACCATTCCAGAAGTAGAACTATGTCTCAAATAAATACTATGATGTTTCACATTGTGGTTCTAGTTAACATGAATTATGAGATAGGGATGATGAATGTGATAGGAAATGTAATTAATTTATAATTTATTATGACTTCTTTATTTGATACTGATACTTATCATTAATTTATTTATTAACATTGTCTGTAATTGTTGAAACATACATTAAATCTAATGACCTATATTATAGTGTTTTTTACTTCTATTGGGAAGATGAAATAGAAGGTATCTAGATGTCCATAAAATATTATTTATATCTTACATGTGGAGATGGAATAAAAATTCATTAACCATGATATAGATTATAATGATCTCATTATTGACATGGATTATATGTTTTCCATTAAAATCAATGGTGATTATTAGCAATGGATGGTAGCCTTTGATTATCTACATGGTAATCCCCATGTGTTCTCGGGGGATGGGGATCCTTGATTGGTTCAGGAGAGGTTTATCCTTATGTATGTTAGTAGTTTTAAATGTCGTTTAGTGACTCTATTGTATAATTATGGTGAGTTACATTTGGTGGTTAAATTTTTCAATGTTATTAAAGAGTTTATAGAAGTATTTCATTATGAATTCTTAAGGTTACCCTAAAATATGGAAATTGAGTTTTCTATCGATTTAGTGTTCAAAATAAATTTATCTTATTAACATCTTATAATATGGATCTGGAAGAATTAATAGAGTAAAAGATTTATCTCGATGAATTATATTATATTTTTTTATCGACCTAGTTGTGTCCCCTTGGCCCATTTTGGTTCCCTTCTCCAACAATTATAATGGGACCCTTATCTTCTATACAAATTATCAAAAGTCTAATAAGGTATCTATTAAGAATAGATAACCTTTTCCTCATAATGATGACATCATTGAAAAGATTAATGGATAAATGTGGTTTTATAAAATCAATATCCACTTATGGGGAGAAAATGTTAGGGTGAATGAATATAATTATTTTAAGAAAACACTCTAGATCATGTATGGTCAATTTGGGATCCTAGTTACTCTATTTAGGTAAGCTAATGTTCTAATTCCCTTCACGACACAAATGAAATTTATATACAATCAATACCTAGATTCCTTCATTATTGTAATTTTGAATGAAATTCTTGTCCATTATAACACTGAGGTGGGTTAAGAACATCATCATAGGATTTTTTTTGGAGGCATTTAAGACTTTCATCTCTATTATAAATAATAAACCATTTATCGATTCAAGAAGTGAGGTTACATGGAAGTGTGGTGTCTAAAAAGGGAATACCAATAGATCCATACGTGTTAATGACTATTATTTACTATAATGAGTTTAGAAATGACATTTAAATTTAGAAATTTTTGGGAAAAGTCAACTACTACTGAATTTTTATAATGGATTTTTCTATATTGGAATCACCATTAACCATGCTCACCTCGAAACAGGTGAAATTTCTTTGTACTTTATTATGTCATGAATCATTTTATGAGCTAACATAATGATTGAACTCGACCATGATATTAATACTTCCTATGTATGGTCTGGTATAAATGGTTAATTGTGATACCTCTAGATTGGGGCTTATTTGTGTTCTAGTGAATGTTGAACATGCAATCACCTATGAATTTTGTAAAATTTGATCGCATGAGAGGACATATTCAACCTAATACATTAAAATCCCTACTATAATGTTTATACTCAATTACTACGGAAATTAAAATTTCAAATATATGTTCTTGTTAATATTTGATAAAAAATATCTATTTAAATTTTCTATCAAAGGTATATAATATTTCGGTAGAGGCATTTGGAAACTATCTTTAAACATTATGTTTTGATATAACTTATATATATTTTAAAGGTACTTTTATTGAAAATTACATTAGATTGATATTTTCAAAAAATGAATTCATACAACATGGTGAGGCATGTATATATGGGTGTCTTCTAGTTGAGTGTTTTCTAGAGTAAAAGGATGTGAAAGAGTCTATTTTTATTAGTAATGTTCAATAAACTCCTCCTCTATGTTATATTATTTCCAAATAGTGTAAAATAGATATTTTCAATATTATAGGATCAATATAAGTTTGTAATATCACTAATGAATAGAATATATCTATAGATGGATATTTTTGTTACATGATGGGATTAATGGTTCATTCGTCAATGGGGAAGGAAGTTATAGAGGAATTGAACCTATTAGAATGGTTTGTCCACACCAGTCTCACCAAGATATAATAAGATATAATGTAGAGATACTTGGTTCTAGGTATGAGGAGAGATATAGAATACTTGGGGTCTTGGTGTTCTACCTATCAATAGGAAGATTCCCAGCACTATCAAACCTATGGATTTTATCAAACTCTTCCCATTAATACCTGGAAGTGGGATTAGGCTTCCATGGACTTCATTATTAGAGTACCTCATAACCATTGGCTGAAGAATTATATTTAGATCATGATCAACTGGTTTACTTATTCCTTCCAATTCATACCAATAAAAAGGATGAATATTGTGGGGGATGATTTTGGGATTTACGTATAGGAAGCTATATGGAATAATTATATTCCCCCAACCATTATTTCTAATTTTGATCACAATTTCACATCCAAAATCCGGGGAGTCCTCCAAGGTGTAATTTTTAACCAAGTAAATTTGATAATAGCATACAATCCCTATATAGGTGTGAAAATAGAATTGTTCAATCAGATTCTCGAATATATGATTTGTGATTGATTTTTAATAATTGGAAGTTAATGGGTTGTCCATATATAACATGTAAGGTTTTGATATATGTAGAGTAACCATTATTCTATATGAATGGAACAATTATAAGATTATTATTTTCAACCATATCATTTAACTATATTATTGACAGAGGTTAGTGCTACTACTTTGGTATGACTTAGCCTATTCTAAGAGATAGTTAGAAAAATTTCAATTACATGTAATCATTTTGAAATGGAAGAGAGTAATAATATATATTATGTCCACTTTCATTATCATCTCATATAATTAAAAGTTACTAACCAAGTGTTTTTATGGTATCATTTAATTTTGGAAACTAAATATTAGGGAAACTTGGAAAAATCACACTGAATTGTGTGGGTCCGTTTGAGATCAATGGGTAGGTCATGAAGATTTCATAGATGATATATTTTCAAACTCATCTGATGGAATCAATAATGATTTAAAATTTTGTAATTTTAATAAACACCAAAATAATCCATCACATGTGATTAATTAAAAAGGTAACAAATTGAAATTGAAAACCTTGATTACTAAGAAAATAATTCACATTTTGAATTCCATATTCAAAAATATTAATAGAAAATCTCATTCATTTAGTTATTTAGTTATAGTGGAATATCCCTCATTAAAATTAGTCATCATACCAAGATGTTTATTTGAGGAATAAATTACCTCATTTTTTATGAATCAAGTATTGAGTTGACATTATGAGGACATGAACTCATATTCTAGGGAGAAATCTCACTCCCAAAGTGAAAAATTTATTAATTGATTTATTATTCATTGAAATTTTTTTCCATTATACTTAATGATGGTTTATCATTGAAATAGTGATATTTTTGGAAAAATAGGGTCATTACACATTTAGATATTGATTAATGGAAACCATTTTCATTTTATAAAACATTAATTGAGGATTTATTAATGGTTAGAGTATAATTTCCTAAATTTTTAAGGCCAATCATTCCATTGTTGGGTTGAGTCTATGTTACCACTCATGGAAAGCACACTATATATAAAATTTTATTTTCAAACCTTGTCGTTATCCATTAATGATATATGTATGAAATTAATATGTTTCTATTACTTGATTTAAATCCTTGACCCATATTATCATACCCCGCATGACACTGTCATTCTTCTAATTCTTGAAATACCTTTTTCCAATATCATTGGTGAAACATTGGTGTGATATTTCCATAGATCATCAATATTACATTATATGTCTTCAATTATTTCATTTCGGTACCTTTCTCTATTTTCCATGGATTTCTACCTTAATAGTGGCCATTTAGACCTAGGTATTGGGTTATTTAATGTTTATAATATTTTTTTTATATTTATAGTTTTTCGTTTCAAATCGTGGAACCCCAAACACATTATAATAGGATTTCCATCCTAGTAATGTTGTTTCCAAAATTTGTTCTGGAATTTTCAACATGAATGGATGGTCATTTCACCAAACACCATTATTTAATAAAACAATCATTCTAGATATTTTTTACAATGGATTTTATGAATAATTAAATATTTATTATGTTAGTTTAAATGTTTGATTGTACTTCCTAGTACATTTAATCCTAGAATTTAATGTATTTTACACTATCAAACATAGTAATTTTTAAAATATCAAGGTATTAAAAATGTGTTAGGGATACATTTTAAGATAATATGGTGAGGTAGTTAGACAAATCTCTAAATGTAGGTATGATATCATCCACTTTTTAATTATCACACCAGGTGTATTGAAAATATAAATTATAGAGGATGATTTTTTGTTTCATGATGATATAAGAAACTGACCAGTGGAAGACATGAACATTATTCACAATGTTTATATTTAGGGAAGAATCCAATTCTGTCACTTTCTAGGAGATAACTATATCATCAAAATTTATTATGTCATCAAGTACATCTTTGGATTCTGGAAGGAGAGAGTAAACATCACTATAAAAGGTTCTCAATCCCAACACCACTAAAACAATATGGTGGTGAATAATACTTGAACATTTAAAATTTTTATTGGAAAATCATCCAACCATATTGATCTTCTTTATTGATGTAGGTGGTTCCCAGAAAATTCTGCATCTTTAAGGTATGTTTATAGGAATTGGGTGAGCATTGAAACCAAAAAATTCATTCAATTTCTTGACATCGTTAGTCTAGGTAATGTTATCTGAAATTATGTAATATACCTTAGTTTTCATTAGTTATATATTACATGGTATTTAATTGAATATTATTTCATTTTACGACTTCTATATATATAAAAATTTAGTTACTTTGGATACCTTCCTTAATCTTTTAATGTCCTCATTTACTGTAGAACCTCAATACCATGGAGGAAATCCATCCAATGTTTTGATATATTTATTAAAAATAAATAGGAAAAAAACAAATAGATCAAGTTGGTATGAAGTATTGGAGCTCAATGAAATCATATCTAACAAAACTTACACATTTAGGGGAAAGGGGTCCATTTCAAGTAAGGGTGAATAAGGTGTTATCTAGAGAGTACCTGGAATATGTGAAAAATAAAACAATGTTTCTCTCAATCCATGTGTAGAGTATTTTGGTATGTCTATTGAACTAACTTTTTAATTTTAAAACCATGTAGATGATTTCCTATGGTTTTTTGGAACTCTCATGAATAAACCTATGAATAATTAAAGATTTTTTTCCACCGATTCATGTGTAATACCATAAGTATGGAACATCTCTTGTCCCTTGAAAATGATAGAATATTATACTTTAAGAGGGTTCATCCAATCCAAATAACCTTCTGAATTCATAAATGAATGAACCCATTGGGTCATGAATAGCTCCCCCTCCATTCATAAATCAACCATTTCATGGACAGTCATTATCCATCATAATCCCACTAACTAGAGGGGTCTAGTGCATCTATTTTCCTTTCAAAGATGGTCTCTGATACATGGGGATGTAGACCCTTCCATCTATGATCATCTAGAGGGTGGGGTATATTTATCAAGGTTTCAAATAGAGTGAATAGCTCAATCACCATTTTTCAAGACCAGTCCATCATATCCTGATGCGTGATGTGTAACCCTTCATGATGAGCATCATTATAAGAGTTCCATATGCTCCAAAAACCAAAAATCATGAAATTTTTTATTTACTTTCTCTAATGGTTACTTCCTTCTATATTATCAAACCAAACATCAAGGGTATTACTGCTAATAATCTATTGTAAATTGAGCCCCTTGTAATAAAAAAATAACACAAAACCAAAGTATCTCATTCCTCTTCAAAAATTAGATGGGGGAAAATTATTTTTCAGGGCCTTAAAAACAAGTGAAATTATAAAAAAAGAGAAATCCCCTTGTTTTTTTACCTATTCATTTGTTTAAAAATCATGATTTTTTATCCCTAAAATGATGAAATTGTTTTTCTTGAAAATACAAATTCATGATAGGGTACCTCCCCATGATTCATGGTTGGAGTTATAATTCCCAACATAATGATAGTCCTTCAACAAGAAAAATGCAAACAACTTGTCTAAGAAGACAAGAATATCTTGATTGGAATTTATCCTCATATTATTGAAACCCACTTTAATCTAGTGGTTGAGGACAATGCTAATGATATATGGGAACCTATTGGCCTAAGAGAAGGATATGTCAAGAACATTGAATACTAGGAAACCTATCCCCCCAGCCACCATGTCATTATTCATGACATTGAGAACTACCCAACTGATAATCCAATGTGAATGTTTTTCAAGGATAGGTATGTGCCATTGGATTGAATCCCATAATTATAGATTCTACTCCACATGAAATATATATGCGACCAATATTTTTCCTTTGAAATTTTTCCACAAAAAACACCCTTCCATGCACTCCAATGAAATCTTAAACTAATGATAGTTAATGGTTTCCATTAAAGTCTTTATCTTAATGGGTTGACACTCAGCCTCTGTGGTTACACTATCCCATGATGTGTAATAATATTTTCCTTCCTCTTGTGAGTCTCTAATTAAAGATGATAATATGTTTTCAATATTGTATAGTGCTGAAATACATATATTGACAATGGACAATATATGCATGGTGATCGATGTAAGAATGATGTTCACAAGGATAATATATCCCCTAAAGGATAGGAAGTGATTTTTTAAGTTGAGAATGTGATTTGATATTTTATCAACCAACCCATCATACTGGTGGATGCGAATTCTACCAGCTGAGATTGGGGATCCCAATTAATCCATGGGGATGTGCCTTTAGATGACTCATAAGATATTCTAAATTTCCCCCAGTAACATGACAAGGTCATGAAATTCAGACTCTAATATTCTTAATTTTGATGACTTGACCACTCCACTTATTATAAATGACTTGAATTTGGTTGAGTTCATGGATGAACCTATTACTTATATTTACAAAAAGAAACATTTTATCCTCAAACAATATGTGTGAGACCCCATTGAATTTTTTTCTACCCTTGAATGGTCACACACCACCCTTTGGCTTTCCAATATATATTTATAGGCTAAGAGTGTCAATAATTAGGATAAATATGTGGGAGTTAAGGGTTCGTCTCCCATATTCCCTAAACTAGTTTTAACAATATATACTTTATTTTTGGTATGGGGACTGAAATACAAAGAGAACCAATTCGTCTAAATTCTAGATCAATCATTTAGCTATAGAATCCCAATTATCCAATGAATTTGTTGTTAAATCTCTACTCCACCCTATTTTACACTCTTTTAATCTTGTTTTTATAGCTGTATTGGATCTAGAGGACTTCTTGTTTAAATAATAAATCATTTCACGGGACATTAAAATGTATTCTTAGGTAGTTTGACTCCAGATGAAGCCTTATTAATCTTATGAAATCCATCTATGAATGTTAAATAAATCCTTATGTTAACTATTGGTAAAATAATTTTATTGATGAAATCCCACATACTAATGGGGACGTATTAATTTATAGATGAAGGATAATTCACTTTATGGATAAGGTTCGGTTTAGTGGAACATGCCTCCTTATGTAGACTCCCTACTAAAAAAATAGTCCATCATGATGCCAACTAAATATCCCTTGACAAGATCCCAATATGAATCATAGAAATTACCCTATAACTCGTCAGATTTGAGGGATTATTTATTATTCTAATAATGGAAACAATTAAAAATATTCTCTATGATGATTATTTTTTCATAACAGTAGTAGATTTTTGGTGTAACCACTTTGGGGATAGAATCAAACATGTCAGCATGACCCCATGTAAAATGATTATACTTTCAATAGTTAATAGAAATGTGTAAGGAATAAATTTGAGATTTATCCTTACCTCATACCACATCAGGGTCATTGGTGATGTATTCCTCTTCTAGAAGGATTTTTGGGACGTTGTATTTCTTCTTATCCTTGATACAATCCTAAAATTTTTGGTATTTTTCCCCCTTAGGCCAGGTAGTCCTATAATATTCTCTAATATGTATACTCACTATATTAGTAGTTCTATCAAGTGTATATTTATGAGGATAATATTACTAAAGGAATCATCATCCAACCAATCATCAAGATCCATCTTCTAATTCTCTATGTATACTATAGTTAAATCTAGTTCCCTGATGTACGGCGGTTTACTGCAATTACTGGTTTGGATGTACTATTTTAAGTAGCATGAAATTCCTTACAATAGAACCCAAGAGTTTTCATTAATGGTTTTATTACATAATGAATGTTCCAGAAAACTGATATCTTGGATCTTTCACTAACATACTAGACAAGAAGAAATTCCCTATAGCCACTACATTTTGATCAAAACAAGGGAAAAATGGGGAGTGATATGAAATATCCCAAACTAGGAGGTTGAATATGGAATTAGTAAATGTGTAAATTTCATATAGGTTAGCCACACACTGATCCAAGAAACAATATTTATGTCATATTCCCTTTTGATTATTAAACGAAACAATTTACCTCTTGTGAAACCCATATCTAGGAACCCTTTCTAGGATAAAAAATTATACAAATATTTCCTTTCAGTTATAGGATACTCCGCTCATCATTTTCTCTCTATTTTATCTACTATTTTATTGATGTATCCTCCATCTATCCATAGTATTCCATTAAGGTTAATGCCATTATGATCATGAAAAATGGATTCCTTCTCTCACACATCACATTTCACGTAAAAATAGAGCTAAAAAAGATTTTTTAGTATTTATAACCTTCTTGTATATGTGATGGTAGGAGATGGTGTGTTTCTATAATAAAATATTGATATTCCAAAAATTCCATTTAAATTGATTAATGTTGTCACCAAGAAAGTAATCATGAATCCATATCAAGATATAAATTTAAGGATCATGGAGGGATATTTTTTAGTCTGAGGGATATTACAAGGGATGCCATGTTCAAGTATTGTTAGGAAGAATTAAAGTCTTTATTCTCTTATCTCACAGACCCCATGAATTTGGAAAAATTTATAACATCAATTTATAGGGATTCACCTGGTTTTTTACGTGAAGTCAACGAGCTCTAAGAGTTAAAATGAAAGGAATCCTGATCCTTTTTGAAATGAGATGTGGTGAGGGCACTACTGAGGGTGGGAATAAGGCCACCGATGTCTGTTCATTGTTCCTCTAGAAAATACAATAATGTACAATAGTTGTTAGATAAAATAATGGTATTATAGGTAAATAATTAGGGGTCACTTGGGTAAAAAAGGCAGGGGAGGTCTGGGATAAGATAAATATACTTTCCATGATAACGGTCTTGATAAAGTCTCATGGGGTGAGAGGGAACCATATCAGGAGGGGATGACCAGAACTAACCTTCTGAAAGAGCTCACACTAGACCACCATTAAGGAAAAATATTTACAATGGATGGTACTATAAGATGTCTAAATATTGTCCATCCATTTTACTGAGGGAGTCACCAAAGACAAAAATGATTTTTGAGGAGGATTAGTGGAGTGAGAAGGGAAATATGGAGGTGGTGGAGGGGGGAATGATGACCTCATCAACAAAGTATACAACATGAAACAAATATTACCCATATCTCAACTTATCCAACAAGTATCTGGGGACAGAATGATGTATAGAGTGAGTGGCAACAAGTACTTCCATAGTCATACAATATTACAAGAGGGATTTAACCTATGGGTGACATCCTATTTGGAATCATGTTATATAAATGTAAGAAAAATAATACAATAAGAAAAAAGAATTTCTATCCCTGATGAGAATTCATTCTAGAATGTGTAGAGAGAGATTCATCTCCACATATATCTAAGCTACCCTGACATCTTTTCTTTCAACAATATGATAATTGACATAGAGGAAGGGATAACTAGTAACTACAATATGGTGACGTAATGCACTATTGTTGAATAGGAGTGAAATCTCTAGTAGATTGATCCATAAAACCACATTGGGGAAGTCCATGCTGAGCAGATCCTTCCATGACTAACAAAAGATATTGAAATTCCTTTTTAAAAAAAATTAAGGAATTAGACACTAAAACTTCTCTATATATTCTCTAGAGAAAAGAACCAAAGAAAAATAATTTTGTTTCAATATTGAGACCCTTGAAAATATTTCAAAACCCCTTAAAATTATGAGATCCAGAAAAAAATGGGGCATAGGATTTTCTGAAACAAACCTAGCCACCAATATCTATCGATGGGGAACCACCAAAACCTTGAATAATTGCATAGGAACATTTTCTGTTGGGGTACTATCCACTACTATAGATATGAGTTCCCTAAGTGGGATCCTAGGGACAAAATAAATGAAATCTATATAAGAAGATGGAAGATGGAGGAGTACCACATTAAGGGAGGGGTCAACAGAGGAATCCATGACTATTGAGGAGCCAAAACCATCAGAGTATAGCCATTTTCATGTTCTATAGACCAAACCTCAATGGAAAAAGGATTAAAGAGTAAAATGATGATGTTATTCCTTTAAATCCTCCCACGAGATTAAATAAATAATCTTCCAATTTTTTGAGGTGGAAAAGTTATCATTCATTTTTTAATTCTGTATAGTAGAATAGTAGAATTTTAAATGAAATTGGATTCTATTTGGCTGAACCGCATTTTCATTCAAAATAGGGAAATATAACTCTCAAAAGACAATAAAATTAATTATGGATTGTAATGAAAAGTCCCAATGTTTAGATTAAAACATATCATATTTATTTTAAGTGTGCATAATCTCTACATTGTCCTTTTCATAATACTGAACCAACCTCGCTATTTTAAAAATGAATCAACCATATTTATTAAATAGTATAATACTGTCAAGAATAACACAGTGCTCCAAATGGGAAACACAATTAAATAAACTTTTAAAGGTGATGGATGAATTAAAATTGATATTAGGAGAGAGAAAATGTATGGAAAAATTTGTTCTCCCATCACAGTTGTCTTTTGTGAAAAAAAAGTCAATGTGCCCAATCATAGTGTGAGAGTGTTGAAGTAGAAGATAAATAGCACCATGAAAGATAGAATATTGGGGAGAAGATAAAATTTTGAAATTTATAATAGAAATTTTAATAGAACCATATTTTTTCTTTATGTAAAAAACCCACGAAGAGTTTCACACAATCATATCTCATGAAATGTTATCCTACTTGAATTGAGCAGATTCTTAAATGATTCTTGATATTGATCCCTCCTTTAATAATGGTTTCAGAAATTCTATTAAGACTTAAAAAATGGGTTTTAACTTCTATAAAATATTCATAGAAGATGGAGTTAATATAATTCAAAATCTCATGAGGTAAAATTTTTAGAACACTAAAGAAATATATTACATTCTTATGAGTATAGATAAATATAGAGTTCATGGTACCAATATTACAACAAAATGTGAGAATAATTACTTTCCAAGTGATGATTCAATCTATGATCCTTTAGATAATATTTTATATGTTCTAATTCAAAACACTTTCAAATGTGATATAGTATTTGAGATATTCAAAGAATAATATACTTCAAAAATACCAACTATACTAGCTATTGTAGCTTCACGTCTAGGAGAATAAGATCTAGAAATATAGACATTTATTTTGAGGGTATTGGATTCATTACATTCCATTTTTCATTCATGACAATATATTCTTGAATTAAATTATTGTGTTATGTATTACTTTAAAAAAATACAACATTTAATTAGAAAAATAGGGTTCATTTCCCAAGGGATCCATACATACCTTTTCAAACTATCATATTTCCCTTATCCACTTTTTAATATGATGTTTTACTACTTAATTTTCAATTTGGCTTTTAAAAAATGAATATTTTTCAACAATTTCAAAATAAATGTTTATCATAAAATATATATTTATATATTAATATAAAATTTATATCATTTAGTGGATATATTATTGAATTTATTTTTCAAATGTAATTTTTTTTAAATATATATTTTATCCCTTCTGAAAAAATTATTTCTTTTTCAAGTACTCATTTTTTAAGATTATTTTAAAAAGAAAATGTTGTCAATAAAATATTCACTTAAACTTTTAAAATATATTTTTTATTTCCAAGGATTAATTATTTATTTTTTTCAATAAATATTCGTTTTGAAAATTCATTCTTTAATAATTTTAAAAAGTGAATTTTCCAAAAAAAATTACTTTTCAATGTTACACGTAACTTAACAACATAAACTAAACATAGAAACATTTCATAAAAACCCTTTTATAGTTTTCCTACCATCTTTAATGGTTTTATTTACATAGATGTTGATTTTCTAGACCAACCCCCCGAATATTCTTATGAAATACTATTTTTGGGTGAGTATTTTTTCTATAGAAACCATTAATATTATTATAGTCACTTTTAGTGATATTATCTAAAAATATTATGAAACTCAATTTTTATTTCATATGTTATTTTGGATTTTTCTATTGATTAATTTTGAGTGGTGAAAATATGTACTGATAATTTATATGTGGGATCTGATATATCCCTTTAATGATTTTTTAAGGATTTACACCTCACAAGATGACTATCGAAATCAGGAAGTGGTGAATGTTGCAATTTGATTATAGGAATATTTTAGTGAATTAGGGAAAACTAAATTTATGGGGATCAGTTAGCAATTCTTGCTCCACTATGAAAATCAGGTAGTGATTACAACACTACTAAGTTATGGAAAATGGTTAATGATTCCCACTCCACTCTTTTATGATTTCTAAATGTATGTTCATTCCATTGTTTACATTTATGATTTATTTCCAAAAAATTCATATATTATTATAAATATTATTATCCTCCATGGATGATGAATATTTTCTAAAATTTTAGTTCAATTATGTTGTAGTATATGTTTTATCTTATGAGGATACATGTATTGTTATCATGGATTTAGGAAAACTGTTATTGTTCCATGTTATTTTCAATAATATATTTATCATTTATAATTTTTTTCTCATATGTTTATGATATAACACAATTATTAACAATTTATTATTTTTCCCTTGCCGTGTGTTTGATATCACCCCATTATTTTGCTTTTATTCTTGAGGTTATTAAGATTATTATAAATATTAATAATTCTAGAAAGATTTTTACTATGGTTTGATTATGAAGAGATGTTCATAATTTTTTTATAATAAGTTATATCTATAGTTAATATTTAAAAACAAAAAAAATACCTCATTCTGTTGTTATGTGAGACTATTTATGAATATAGCTATTATTCTTATAAAATAATGAAATACATGTTTTTATTTAGTTTGGGTTCCATCAATGGGAGTGTTTGTTTTAATAATAAACATATTATTTTATTGTATAACTTATATTAAACAAATGAATTTTTCCCAAGGGTTTAGATACATATCAAATTGGTTATAATTATTAAAAATAAAATGTATATTAATTTTTTTATGTTTTACTTACCACTTAATCATGTTTATTTCTGAAGTAAAGATTTAAAAAGGGTTATTTATATATAATGTGAACATTCTCAAAAAATATATAAATTATAATTTATAAAAAATGTGTACCCTTTATAACTTGGAAAACATCGTTTCATATAGTGGATATTTGGTAATCACAATAAACAAAAAATTAAAGGAATTATTTTTTATTTATATTTAAATATATCATGTAATATAATTAATTTAAATGGTTATACCTAATTTATGGGGAGGAAGCGAAATTACTATTATATTCTCATACCCTATATAGAATATAGGTTTACTATAGGTTTCCCGTAGATTGTGGTATTTTATACGTATTTTGGATTATATTTGGTTGATGTGGTAGGGGATGATAATTAACTTTACACATGAAGGTGGGATTTTGGGATTTCATATTTTTTTACTTGATTGTGTTATTAGCTTTTCATATATATCATGCAATTTTATCACTCCAACAATTATCTTCTTTTTGGTTTTTTAATATATATTGGCCTTGTATAAAATCAAACATATTATGATGTTTCGATGTTTATGTTACGTTTTTTATTTTACATGGAGTTTATATAATTCAATTACACTATTATTCCAACATTGGGATTGAATTTTCATAGAACTTATTTTTTTATCAGGTCTATTTAATTTTTGGAAAATCAATAACATAATTTTACATGAGAGTTTATTGATTATTATTTAATTATTGGTAAAATCATTCCCATTGGTGTATGTATTGATACACTATAAACATTTATTAACCCATGTTGATAAATAACTCTTATATGTCATTGTCTCAGGATTAGATGATGTGGTTTGTTAAACAAGGTTGATTTTTGATATGTTGGTTCCCCCCAAAAATGAAATTTAATCATGTGTGGGGTGGATACTATCACTATACATATGAAATATAATAACTATGATGAATCAGTCATTTTAATCCTAAGAGGAGAAAGTATCAACAAATAAATTTCTCTCCATAAAAGTTAAAAATCATCAAAATAAATCGTTACCATGAAAATTCATGTAATTTCATTAAATATAAAATAGAATAAAAATGATCTAAAATTAGTTACCACAAAAATAAAAAAATACTACTAGAAATGGTGTGAAAATCCTATATTATTTGACTACCACAAATGTGAAGAAAATGTATTGTCCAATCCAATTATAAAATAGTATTAAAAATAATAAATAATGTAAACTAAAATAGGGATGTGTATCAAATAAAATTATTTCGTATCATCAAATAATTATCCATATCAATTTTAAAGAAACATATCAAAGGATTGGTAAATAAATAATTCAAATGACATATTCACCCTTAACATTTAAAATTTATGAAGCTGTATCACTATATAAACACTCTCACAAATATAACATTAGTATAAGTATAATGAAATTTTTTAATTATATTTTAATGACTAGGCCATAGTATATCCAATAACATATTCATATAAATGGATGTTTATTCCATAAAACCTTGATTTACTTACCAGTACACCATAACCTATTACCCATTGGGTAACTTATCCGACTAATGACTCTCCCCATAGAACTAAAAAATTCTTCTATTGTGTTTTTTACTCACTTTCACATACCTATAGAATCATTTAAACTTGGTAACCTGTTTTAAACACTACTCTGGGATTATCATGCTGAACTAAGGAATTCAAATTAGGTATTCTACCAAATATGAGGGTGCACCTTGTTTGCAATGGAAATATTATGTACTATTTTAAGTCTCACTTTTTCCAAGAGTGTAACACTATTTACTCCATTAAATCACAAAACCACCGTTATGAACCCTAAACATCAAACCCATATAGCTTTTAGGAACATCATGTTGTGTAATTTCTCATATAAAATTTGGCAAGGACTAACCATCAACAAATAAATTCAAATTCCCACTAAAATTCCAATCTTGTTGGGCATGGGTTATTACATATAAAACATGGTTACCCCTCACCCACTTCCCCACAAATATAGTGACCCTAAAATTCTTATCTATTAATTCCTGATGATCCATTTTCATCTCATTTCCACATTCAATGTCATTATACTACCTCAAATCATATTAGAAAAATAACATGAAATCATGCATCATACCAAAATCATAAGCACATCACATTATCAAAGTGATATTATTAGAAGAGGAGGAGTATACCATAAATTTCAAAAACATCCAGGGTACCGGGGTCCTAACATTTCTCATGTTTTTTTGTGAATTTTTTAGGTTATGTAAATTTGGTTACTGTTTATAGAAATAGTAAATACAATTATCAAATTACTAAGTAATTATAATACTAATAATATATTAACTCACATAAACTATTATTCTTGTTCAAAATCATGTATAGTCATCTACTATCATCCAATATTATACATCACTATAATTATATACTTTCCCCTCCCCATAAAAGTTTTTTAAATAGGAAAATAAATAATATAATTAGAGTTGAATAAATTAATAAATTAATTTTTTCACTTCAAAATCACTAACCTATTTTACATAAAATTCAATTACATTATTATGTAATTATTTCCATCATTTATTAATTCAATATAGGTTCAAATTATTATAATTTTTTCTCTATTTAATTTATTAATTCTATATCCAATGTACTTTTTGTTTCATTTATTCTACTCATATAAAATCTCCCTGTATATTACCCAATATCACATAACCTGCATCTACACTACCACAACACAAAAAATAACCAATTAAGAATAACATAAATATAAAAATAAGTCATCACATATTTCAATATAATCTTATATGAAACCTAAATTCATATTGTCCTTATATAATTAAACAAATGTTAATTTTTAAATAATTTAACATAAAACATGATAATTCTATACGAGGAATTAATAAAATAATGTTCTTGAACTGTACACCCTATTATATATATTGAAACATTTTTTTACCAAAATAAGACCAATAATTCCCCAAAAATATGAAATTGGTACCATGATTTATGTCGATGTGGTCTCACTAAGGGTAAGAACAAAAAAATCATACAATAGAACCTTATGTTATATATGATATCTGCTATATAATCATGATTCCCTTTGGAAGAAGAAAATTCAAATATAAGGAAGAATGTGTCCTAAATATAACAAACATGGTACCCTAAATTATTATCCTATAAAAAATTATCTTATTTTTTATATTAAAATATAATAAAATTATCCTAACCCTTGGTGTAATTTAATCCACAATGGTATGGTTAAAAATTCTTCATGAAATATTGATATAAAATTGAAAACCTATTTTTATAATCCACTTTGTTACACAATAACAATGATATGAACCTATTAGAAACATTAATCTCGTTATTCATTGAAAATTTTCCAAGGAACAAAATTAAACCATCATATTTCTCATGAGTATTTTCAAAAAATCACATAATTTCACGTTCAAACCTAATATAGTATAACTTATTAGAGATCATGGTTTCATCTTCAATACTCTATCTCTAAAACATGGCCTACTCTTCAATGTAATTATAAAACAATGAGGAAACAGGTTGAAATTTTAAAACCATTACATAATAATGGAAATAAATTAGTTTGGAATTCATTAAACTCATATTTATTACTTTCCTTCAGTTATTATATTTTATTCTTATCACTTAATTATTTAACAGTATTAACATTTTCAAAGTAAACATATATATAAAATCTTTCCCACTTAAATAGATTTCTATAAAATTATTTCTAGTCTAAAAGTATTAAATATTCAACAAAAATATGAAAACTAAAAAAATCAATTCATTAAATCACATCATCTGGTCTCTTCCAAAATAAATTTACTCCATAATAATTTAATCAATATAGGTATTTTCTATAATCATTGAATATACAGTTAATCCTTTTTCATTAAATTAAATTATTTTATCGAACATATTTTTTTATAATGTTAAAAAATCATTGGGATATAAATTATTTAAAATACTAATATCCAATATTTCTTCATTTATTATTAAATTATAAAGCACTAAAATAAAAACATTTTTTAACATTTAATTTTAATACAATTTATCTTTTTTTTCCACTTTTTATATTTTATGTCTTTTATTTTTATAAGTTACATTATAGTAGGACAATTTATTAATGTAAGGTGTATTAATTTTCAACTACATAAAAATTAAATCAATATGTCTTTAAAAATATATTTCTTTTATGATATATATTCAAGTATAAAAATATTATTCTTTGTCTATTAAATATCATCATATTAATTTTTTATATATTGTTCACCATTTATTCAATCCACCAAATATTAATTTTTTTTGGAAATCACTACATGTTATTTCATTGTAATTGTATATAAGTGTTTGTTCACACAAATTGAAACTATCATTACAAGTAATTCATAAAAAAATGCATATTTAATAATTTAAATTTATAAATTTAATAAAACAATAATTTATGATTAAATAGTACATTGATACATTATGTTTTTAAATATGTAACAAATATATGAATATAAATATTATAAATTTATTATAAAATAATATTCATTCTACATTGAATGTTAAAATATAAAGAAATAGTGATTTAAAAAGTATTTAAAATAAAATACCTTACTACCATGAAATTTTAATTTCAATTTAAATGATTTCATTAGAAATTATAATTAAAACTATGATTTTAATATTATATTAACTTAGTTATAATGTATATATTTAATTTGATATTTAATTATTTATAAACTTTTTTTAAACATATAAATAATTTAAATACATACTAAACTATGTATATTATGGATCTATCACCTATATTCATCTTATAGGTAATTGGTTAGTTTCATAATTTCACAAAATTGATTTTATTTTATTTTTTATTTTGTATCATATTCTGTTTATTTTTTAATATCATCTAATTATATTTCTTTATACAGTTTTCTCAATTACCGGATTTCAATTCCTTTTAATTTTATAACTTTTATTAATTATATATTCATGTGTTATTATCATTAAAAGGTGAAATAATTAAGACCACCTATATTTTTATTGGATTTCACTCTTATTCCAATATTCAATTTTAATATTTATATATATATATCTCTATGTAGTAATCTCTTATACAATTTACCTTTGTTTTTAATTACTTCAGTAAATCTTTTCAATTAATTAATTCTTAATTTATACATTGTGAAATTTAAATGGGATTCCTTGTCAATAATTTTACTTTTGGATTCGTATTCATGTTATATAGTCTTCTATATCATAAATATAACCTTTTTTGAACAAAAAAAATTCAGTTTTCCCTTTGTATATGGGTATTTACATATCCTTTAATCAATAATTTTATAGAATATTATTTCATAATTGTTAATCTTTTTAGGGTGGTTTCTCTAATAAATAGTCCCAAAATTACATTTTAATACTCCATGTTGTTTTGAGGTGTTATTCCTAAAATATATCTTAATCATTTTCTATAGACCATTATTCCTTTCTATCATAAACTTTTTATTATGGCGTATTTCTCTTGAAATATTTATATAACTTTTAATTCCATTATTCAACGGTAAATAAGGTTATACTCCCGTGATTATCAGTCTTCCTCAGGGGGGATTCCTTGTATTATAATTTGAACCTTCAATATTGTTGTAAATGTAGATTTGAATATCTTTTTATTATCCCCTCTTTTAATGACCAATTTTTTCAACTTTATAAAATTGATAAAAGGTTTTTAAATTCTTTTCTCTTACAATATTATATATTTATCCTTATATTCCTATTAACAATATATAATGTTATCAATGATTTATATTGTTAGAATTATTATTGACCTACTACCATTATTATATTTATAATATGATTATATTTTATTTTTTATTAATGGTGTATATATTTTTTATTGGGATTCATTTAAATCATGGTATTTATAATTATTATGACATTTTAATAGAAATTACTCTATGTTTAATGATTCATAATAATTTTATATGAAGTTGGATTGGGATAAATAATTATAGATCCAAATAATGAATGTGTTAATTATATCATTCTCAAAATTAGTTCTAATTGGATTTAAAATATAATAATTCTTATTACAAAAAATCATCTTTTGGATTAACAATGAATAATTTTCCATTATAGACTAAAATTAATGTAGAAGTTTTTATAATATGAATATAATATTATATAAATTAAGATAATTATTATATTTTTACATGATTTTATATTTCCCCTTTATGATTATATTCAGATTAAATATATTTCGCAATTTCCTAGATCTGAATCATACTCATCTTTATGATCATTATATATTTCATTGAAATCTATTTCTCAAATGTTGCGTTGTTTGTTTTAGTTCAATGGGTATTTCTTTGGAAAAAAGTTATTTTTTTCATGGATCATTAGTCTCTATATTTTTTACCTCATACTGGGCATCAAATTATCAATTATTACTTTTTATTGATATTCATTTATTTTAGGATGATTATGATTGACAAAGTGGTAATGAATGAAATTAAGAATATTGTTCTAGAATGAAATAAGTGAATCTTTTTAAATTGTTTTTGGATTAAATGTGTATAATCATTGGGTTAACATTGTGGATTTTGATTGTTATATTTTGGGATATATTGTATTTTATAATTATATAAAACTAAAACCTAGGGTCTTCAGTCCATGTGGGATTTAAAATTTTTATAAAAACAAGTTACTCTGGGAAGGTAATATTTAACACTTTAAAGTTAGTATGAGATAATTTTTTAAATAAATTATGTGATTTTTTATAGTTTTATGAATGTATATTAAAATGATAAGATATTTTTTGATGTCATTATTATGGATGCTGAAAATAGGTTACATGATTGAGTATAACCTTATGGTTTATATGATACTTAATTTAAAATGAAATTTCAATTTATAATCCTCTGTTAAATTTTACAATTTAATATATTTGATAGTAATTTCTTTAATAAATAATTTTGATATTGTAAATATTTTCACTTTATTTTTTTTTATTTAAAAAATATCTAAATTAATATTTTTTCCCGAGATGCATGGGGGAGAATTACACACACTTTTATTTTATCAACACGATTTTTTAATTATTATTCAATTTAAAAAATCTAATTGAACTGATTTTGATACATATTAATATATTAAATGAATGTGAAATAATTTTTTCATCTTCTCATCTATTGTTCAATTCTAAAAAAAATACATGGTTCCTAAAATCAGTTTTATTTTATTTCAATATCAAAACTTTTTCTTCGCACATAATATGGAAAATATTAGAATGAATAAATAATATTTTTATAATATTATGAAATAGATCATATAATATGGGAGATTTACATTTAACAACATAATAGAACATGACAAAAAAATTCTTCATGTTATGAATAAAAAATTCTTCACATAAATATCTATAAGAAGAAATTTTTAAGATGCATTGTCAATAAATGAGGGATAAAATTCCATCATTATTTTATCAATTTTATTTCCCAAGATTATGGGTCTTACTATAGAACTCTAATTTTTTTTGTTTTTCAATAAATTTTTTTTCTAAAAACCCAGATAATATAACGATATTCTTATAGATTGTAAGACAATAAGAAAATTTTATAGTTTTTCAAATAGTTCTTATATCAACTATTTATATAGATTCATGTAATACTTTTAATTTCCTATACATACCATATTCATCAATACCCTATGATATTGTTCTTGATAATTACTTCTCATATACCACTAATTAATTAACCATCTACAGTGACTACATTTATCCCCTCTCCCACTCCCCAATTTCATCTCCAATCATAATCTTACTAATTTAATCCCTCCCTGATCTTCCTAATCTATCCTAAACTGATATGATGATACTCATGGTCAGATGGAACATTTTAAAACTAACATGGGTTTGATATAAAAACCACTATTTACATACTCTATTATAGAGAAAAATTATTCTACGCCATGTTAGAATCTTCATGAAATAAAGAATTGACAGAGATCCATTATGTAAAAAACTAACTATGGAAAATCGTCCCCAATTTCATTCATGTGGAAAAATAAATTAACCTTTATTTGTTACAATTAAACACTCTTTTCATCTTTCAACTTGATAATTTTTGGATATATATTTACTTAATGATTTATATTAGCGATTGATACAGAATGAATCGATGTGTTTTGAATTTTTTTCAACTTAAATTTTAATGGATTTTCAATTAATATTAAGAGAATTTAGAAGTGATTAAATCACTAGTGAAAACATCATTATCATTATATTTCTCAACTTCTCTTAAAAAATAGATTAATAATTTCATGACTTTACATTCCATTTATTTTTATAAAAAATCAATATCTAAGTATCTATTGAGGATGATAATTCGTTATTTTTTTGTTATTTACAATACATTTTATTTTTTGTGTGGGAAATTATATTCTGGTTAAATATATTAATATCTCTTAGAATTAATTATTATCTCATTTAATTATTAATAAATAATGTTTAGGAATAATTTTTTATGTTTTATTGTAATATAGGATGATTATATATTGTACATTAGGTTACTCTTAAATTCAAATATTTTATATTATATAGATAATATAATATAATTTTCTATAAATTTTACATTATTCTCTAATTTTATAGTAGAGTGATGGTCAAACATTGATTCATCTTCCATAATACTTAAACTATTTTGTCAATGTATTGAATGAAATGTGAAATGTATTTATAAATTATTATAATTGATGTAAATATATTCTAATAGTTATTAAAATAACTGACATAAATATATATTTAATGACCAAAAAGTTATCAATTTTCAATTACATTAAAAAAAATTCTTTTAATTTATAAGAATTTATAGTAAAAAACTAAATGGAGAGAACAAAACCCATTTACCAAGTCATGTTCAATAATTATAGGAAATCCTAAAATTTATATTATCTTTACTAATAATGAAACATATTAATGAAAATTATATTAATATTCATGATTCATGATTTATTTTTCACATATAATAAATGAAAGGGTTTCATTGGAATGAGAAATTAACTAAATGAAGTATGATTTTAATTTTTATAGGTTTATAATGGGATATATTTTAGTAAATTTTAGTTTTATATATTTTATTTAAATGATTGTATGGAGAATGTAAGAGTTTTTTATATATTCTTTTGAATTATTATTGAAAGAATTTCATATAATTCTTGTAAATTGTCAATGTATTAAAATTTACTTTTAAAAAAACTATTAGAAATATACTTTGGACCCATTTGATTATACTAATTAAAAACTATTTAAAATTCAAATCACTTATGTAATGTGTTTCTATAATACTATAAACTTAATGAAGATGCCTTTTATCTACTGATATATTTTTTATAAAATTATTTTAAAATAAATTTCTATGTAAAAAATGAGTGACAAGTTATTTTTTTTAAAAAATAAATGAAATTATGTCAAAGTGAACCATTGAAGTTATTTTATCATTAATAAAATAAGAAAAATATTTTTTTTCTTTCCAAGTTCTACAAAACCACTTTCTTAATTTTTCGTAACTCAAACCTTTTTAGGAAAATATTTAATTTTATAATATAACAGACAATTATTTTTTCATACCATATGTGTCAAATATCACATTATGACTTGAAAAATACTTATACATAACAATTTTATCCAAGGTTATATGTTTAATTTGTTTTTTATAAATCTTTGAACTATATTATAATTATACTTTTAAAAAATCAATAAATGTAAAAATAGTAAAAAGCATATATAAATAGATGAAAATGTTAAAATATTTAATTCTTTTGTTGTGATTACGTAACCTAGGGTCATGGTTTTCACAAAAGCAGTAAAAATATCACCACATTGATAATATATACTTATTTGGTTCACTAAACTATAAAAATATAAGATTTAAAAAAATAACTCTATACCACATTTTTAAACAATGGAAGTAAAACATAAATGTATTAAGGTATATTTTAAAGAAATAAAATTTTGTTTTTGTTATATATAATATTACTCAATTATAAAACAAATCATATAAAATATATAATATAATAGAAACTATATCATTTCTACATACTATAACATTAAAAAAAATTATATAATATATTATTGTTTAATTTAAAATGGGATAACAAATGCAAATAATGTTTTCAATAATAATATATCAAGGATTATGGTTACCCATAAAATTTATACCGACAAGAATAACTATATAAAGAAACTAAAATATAACAAATATGTTTTAATGTTTTTACAATGTCATAAGAAAATAAGATAATTGATTTTGCGAAGAAATTTTTATGTAACAATGATTGTTGGATACAAATATAAATACATAAAGTCACACACACGGACACATTCTTCTTTATCTATATATGTGCATATGATACAGTATCATGATATATATAATTGATTAGTCTTACCCATTTGTAGTTATTGAAGGTAACAAATATATAGAAGATAAAAATATATATTAAAACTTATAAAAAAATATATTTTATAAATACAAATTAAAAAATAATATCAATGAAATAATTATTGCATGGTATGAAATTAAACAATAGTTCGTCATTGATAAAGAAATATCCTTTATTATCAAATAAGTACATTTAATTCATTATTTTTTTTAATTAAAGATCATTCTTATTTTTTAAGATTTATTTTAATAAAATATGTTTTATATATTAGATTAGGATTTAGAGTATTACATAATAGATAAAACTTATATTGTTTATAATGTGTCATGACCCTCCCCCAGTATGGAGCTCTCTTATGCATTTTGTGATGCGGAGATAGAACCCTATAAGCACACATTTAATAGGTCCTAGGATGGGTAACATAAATTTTATTATAAAACAAAAAAATAGAAGGAATTATCCTCTTAAATCCAATGAGAATATAATAAAACCCCCAGTCTAAACCATATTATTAAATAATAAAAATATCATAAAATTAATGAAAATTTATAGAGTAAAAAATATCAAAAATAGAATACCATGAAGGGAAACTCCAAAGGTGGAAACTCTATTCATAACTCCAAGCCATGAGAAATAACGATAATCCTAATCACTAAGTCCCTCATAAAAACAATAAAATATATTTATAAATATAGGGGACAACATAAATGTATACTTAAAAATATCCTTTTAAAAGACACTTTATAAAATTTAGAATAAGAATACTAACACCTCATTTAATAAATATAACCACACACATGAACCAACATAGGTCATCTATCACCAAAACTCACTAAGTCTAAGTTATCAAATATCTCATCGATGTATAATAGCATAATATTAAAAGAATATTTTAATAAAATAATCCCCAAAAACATCACCCCTTGTTTTTTATATTTATTTCCTAATATAAAAACAATATTTCATCCACCCCTACATATAACAACATATCCACATATCCATAACACAACTTCACCACATCATCATCATAACAATATATTATATGCCTTATGTATCACACACCACACCAACCAGCTTATGTCATTTTACCATAATAAAACATCATACAATCATCATATTATATTATCATATACATGAAATACATCAGTTTTGTTCCCTACATTTACATTGAATATCCCACATCATGTATCCCACAATGTATCTAATCACCATAACATCACTTCAACTCATTCATTGTTCAATAAATTGAAACTCATTCATATTAACCTTCTGATATAATAGTGGATAAAACATATAAAGGGAGAAATGGGATGAGGTATTAATTATAACACATTTATATTTTAGTTAATATTTCATTAAATTAATATCATGTTTGATACAAGGTACCACATGCAACACCAATCAAAAATAAATTGTGAAGTACTATAGAAATATTATTATTTAAATATGATCATTATAAACTGACCATTGTATTGTAAATTAAGAATATGAGTGAATAAATTATTAAATTTATATAAAAATGTATCCTCACACAATTTTAGTGATTAGTTCATAATATATATTAACTCAAATCTTGAATAGGATTATATAACACTAAAGGTATTTTTTTTAAAAAAATTATGTTCCCAATATATTTATCAATTTAAATTATGTTAATCACTATAGATGAATAAACATGAAAAATTTATTGACCATTTTTATAATAAAATAAATTTAAATTCATCCAATGGTATTTACTAGATATATAACAATTATTAAATGGTTTTATACTTCAAAAAAATTAGTTACCTATTATTTATGGATATTAAGATTAATTTATAAAAATTATAAAAAATTTATTGCTTAAAATTGAAACCATTTTTTATTAATAATTTAATTATAACAATAAGATATTTTTTTCCTTTAAAGCTTCATTTATGGTTGAATAGGGAAAACAAAAAAAATTTCAAAAAAAGTCACATGTTTTCATGTTTTCTAAAAAGTCCCATTGTTTTTTTGAAAGGGTTAAAAATAAATTTTTTTACCTTTGAAATTTTTTTTACAATTAATTCCATTGGAATGAAAATTATGAATTATTTTGGAATGATATCATTGATATTATTAAGATGGGTATTCTTATAAAAATGTATTTTCATTGAGTATTGGGGAAACTTGTCCAATGTGATTTCTTATACTTCTAAAAATTGAATATTGAAAATGGATTTCATATTTGGATTCATGATGGTCAAATTTAATAATGACCAAAATTTTATTTTTTATAATTATTAGTAATAATTGTAAATTTCTATCACTATAGTAAATGGTAAAACATGTTAATTTTGGAGATAAAATATGTGAAATTATCAAAAACATATTATCTTATTGGTCCTACTAGACTACTCAAGAGTGTGGTGATATGATTTTATGATGAAAAAATTATGTTAAAAAATATTTAAAAACATAAATACCAAAATTTTATAAAATAAAAAATTAACTAAAATATAGAAATATATAATTTGATATTTGGAAAATATTCATAAAATTTCAATCAAACTCATTTAAAATAAATTTGAAAAATAAATTGAAATTCGAAGAAAATATTCGGGTATCAATCATAGTTTATTACACATCTGTTAAAGTTGAATATGAGTTAAAATTTCTATAAATATATTTTGAATATAGATAGAAATATTTTTAAAAAAAATTTACATAAAAACAAATAAACACGTAGTAGAAATAAACAATGGGTTTGGTCTCAAGCCACGAGTTTATTCCCTACACATGAAAATTTTATACTACCAATAAGTTTATTATTTTAAAAAATAATCCAAAACCTATATCATAATTTTAAAAAATAAATCACATGATTTTATATGAACACAAATTCTTCCAATGTTATGTGTAGGATAAATAAAATTAGACAACTTCTTGTAGGAATCCCAGAAAAATAAGACTCTCCCAAGGTTCCTCATGGGGACATAGATATGTAATAGAGAGAGGGAGAGACTTGAACTCTCCAATTTACATTTGGATATGGTTCATAAGGTTTACAAATTGGTGCATATAGATAGCTCGATAGAAAATAAAATAGAGTAACAAAATGATAAGAATTTAATGTATTAGAGTTTGTGGATTTTTCTTCTTCATGTATATCTTCTCTTATAGTATTCATATAATGATTTTAGAATGATTATTTGTGATAAATTATTTCTCACTGACATGTTAGAGTGGTTTAGGTTTATCTTTAATGATATTTTAAAATAGAGTAATTATACATTTTCTTCTTAAGAAAAGTTATGATGTCCTTATGTTCACATGAGTATATCCATCACTACATTTATAAAATTCATCTTTGATATTTTTATAATTTTACTACAAAATCTATCCAATGATAAATAATAATAAGGATCCGAAAAGTTGGGTTTATATATACTGCTTGTTAGATTATTCTAATGATATTTAATTCTACAAAAAATTGGTTGTATAATTTATAACAATTAATAATATAATACTTAAATTTATAAATTCTCGATTTAATGTTTTCACGTCCTCATTGATGGTCACTTCATATTTCAACATCAACTTCTATGACATCATTTTTTAAATACATAAATTAGTGTACCACATGTTCTTCCAATTATTCTTACAATAAATTCCTTTTATTTTGGTGATTTTATTTATGATTGTGGTCTATTCAATATTCTACATGGTTTTTCAAAAAAAAAATTTGTTTATAGATTTTTCATACATTCGATTCAAATAGCTCTTTGGTCACATGGAACCTATTTCATTGTTTCCAAAATCAAGAATATGTTCTTATAGTTGATTCATACTTTGAGAAAAACAATTTGGTTTCTTGGGATAATGTGTGGTCTTTTATTAAGACATTGTGCGGTTTTTTAGGCAATGTGTCATCATTTTATATGACTCGTGATCGTTTGGATATGTTGTGAGATATTCTATACAGTCTATTATTTATAAAGTACTATCATTTTAATATAAGATAAACCACATAATATTATTTTTAATTAAAAAATCAAATGTTTTATAATTAACATAAAAATGACTTGGGATTATTAAAAACAGTGTCAAACTAATCTAACATTCTCCCTATTTTTATGATAACAAATCGTCTTGTAAAAGCATATGTCTAAAAGAATAAAATTTTCCAATATTAAATAATGAATATACAATTTTAATTCTTATTATGAATTTTATTCCTCCATTGGGATTATGAAAATGATTAAACAAACCACCAAATATACATATAAAAGCTTCTGATTAAATATTCAACAAGTTATCAAAATCCCAATCATAATGTAATCAGAAATTGAATCATTCGAACATACATTGTACCTTCCTCTTCGAAAATCATGAAGTTGATGTAGATGTAAGAATTGAAAGAGGTTTCAGAATGGAAATTTCATTGTAAAATGGGATTATGTGACCCTAATCTTGAAAATGAGTTAGAATAAAAAGTTTTCTGAGTGGTATAGGTAAGGTTGAGGTTGAAGAAAATAATGATAAATAATAAAATAAAACTATGAAAAAGTGGTGAACTGTAAAAGTGGGTGGTGATAACAAGAAATAATTGGAAACATTCACATAATATTATAATATTCTTTTGGTATCAGATATTAATATTGATTCATTATCCATTACATGAATAAACTCATATTTCTTTAAAATGAACTAATTAATCGGAGTCAGGACCAATAACTACTCTATGATTACTTTAAAAGCAACTGTATAAGGAGGCATGTTAAGATCCAAAGAAAGGTGTTATAACATCAATTTTATGTCTGAAATCATATTGATTCAGATGATATTGAATATTATAAACCTCTTTATGGTTTCTATTTGTTTCACATCTTTATTGGTATCTTTACAAACCATGACCAATGTCTTAGAATCTTGTTTTTGAAAACCATCAAACACGACATCACATAAATATTTTATCTCATGAAACATAACCATCATAACACCCCTAATGATTTTTTTTGTATTATTTCATTAAAAATTTTGTGCACAAGAGGGAAAAAATTTGAAGGGGCTCAATCAAGCTAAAACAGGGTATTCATGAATATATGATTGTGATGTAATATCATAATAGATAAGTCATATAGGAGAACACCCATTTTATTTTTTTTTAATCATTCTATTACACTTATAAATGTAATAAATTATTAATATAGATGATAAAATTTGACAAACAACTTGAATAGAATATTGGAAATAAAATTTTGAAGAGTGTAGTAAAAATCATACCCATATTACATATTATTTGAAAAATTAATACCCTTAAAAATATTCCTCAATAGTATAAAAAATAATTTATAAAATAAGTATGATATTAAATGGGTATTATCATAGAAGAGTAGGAATAAATTATAGATTGTTGAGATGGTGACGTTATAGCTTTATAATAAACAACTGGTAGAAAAGTTTTTTCTCTGAGATCAAATAAGTGACCACAAAATTGAAGAGAATGTATCCAATTTATATCCTTTGGAGAAAAGGTCCTTGAATCCCATTACATTTAATTTAATGATTCCTTAGATTAATCTATAGATTCATCCATATCCATGAATTCTATTTTTTTGAGAAGATTCATAGACATGTTTTTCATGAAAATAGTTTTCAGGATCATATTTTGGAGAGGGTGAAGTACAGAAGATCTATAACAAAGTTTTCACTAAACTAGGGTCTAAATAGACTTACTAGAGAAAGTGTATATTATTTAACAAGAAAAATAGTTTAATCCTTGGTTATTTAAAGAAAAATAACCCTAGATTCGGAGAACCACCAACACCTCCACCAATATCATATTTATCATTAAACATACTTCCTTTGTTTTCATCTAATTCAATACCATTTTTAGAAAATAGATCAACATAATCTTTATTAGTTTACACTTGTAGAGAATAACAATTCCTATAAAATAATGGTTTGTTTAGATGATTTCCTTAACTATAAAGACAAGTGTTAAAAGTTATATCTCTTCAAATCTATAACTCATATGGAGACAGCACTGGAGTAGGATTCATGTCCTTTTTTACTTTCAGAGTCGAGGAGAGTTTTTTAAAACTGCACTGGTCTAGGAATTTTCATCCCAAAAGAAGTGATTTGAACTTATAAAACATGTTAGACTAATAAAACAAATTATGATTTGTTATTTAATTTAACTAGAACATTATAAGGTTGAACATGATCAATAACATGATTATTTTTTGCTCTTATTGTTTCTTCATCAATAGAATCCTAATCTACTATTCATTCTGAGATTTTATAAAAATATCATCATAGTTATTTATCAATATTCAAAATAACATGAATTTATTAATCATTAGAGGAGTAATTGTATTTATCTGTTATATATATTCCCAAATAGTAGTTAATTATATCTTTTTTCCTGGTCAAATGAAAAAAATATTGAATAATTTATTGGTTTCCTACTAAACATCCACCCACAAATTTTAACGAGGATTAAAACTAATCTCATTTATCATATTTGTAGTCTATGTAAAACTGACACTATTTTGGATGAAAATCCATTAAACATTGATAGAAACTTGAATCTTCTATTCCAAAAATATATAGATGAACAAATGGAATGTCTGTTTGTTGAATCATGATGATGTCTTGGTCAACTCTTGCATGTTTCTCATTTAATATGGGATAAAATGATTTCAATACCATGAACCATAAAATATAGAAATAATAATTCTTGATATATAATATAACTGAAATCTGCCTTACTTAGGTTGATACATTACAAAATAAACATTAACATAAGCCTTCACACTATACTTATCTCATTTGTAATAGGTCTTCAAAAGGTGTTTTCATATGTAAAATCTTCCATGGAATTCCAAATTTCAAAATGGGGATGGTATACTGGAAATGTTCTTCCATTTTAAATGAAAAAAATTATAAAATCAGAATATTATATCCAACATAAAATGTGATACGAAACAAAAATCTTAAGCAACCTATCGAATATATTTCATTAAATATTATATCTTCAATAGCTTTCAGATAACACAACCCTGAGTCTAGATGAACTATTATAGAGTATTATATTATAATCTATCATTTAAATTTAAGGGTAAGAGATGAACAAAATAAATTATCAAAATTATGATTATATATTTATTATAAATAAAATAAAAATTATTTGAAATAAAAATATTTTTTCAATGAACAACAATATTTTTTTCCAAAATATGATTTTTCATGATTTTCAATCAAAAATAAAAAAAAATTACTAATTATAAAAAATTTAATTCCAAAAATTAACTTTTTTTTTTGAAATTAAAATCTACATACTATCTTATGGTGATTTTTTGTGATTTTTTAAATGATCAAACTTCTGGTGAATATTGAAAATTACTAAATTTTAATTTAAAACTTCTATTTCATTTAATTTATTTATAATTGTAAATTATATTTTAAATTATTTGAAAAGAAAAATTACCTAAACTATATAACTATTAATATTATTTTTCTCGATGTAATCATTTCAATATTTAATTGTAATATAAAATCAATCTAACGTTACGAACATTTTCTCATTGAAAACTGAAATTCTTGTCACGTATGTGGAATAAATTTTAAATATAACTTTTCCACTTAAATGAATGGAATTTTTAAATATTTATTATGTGTTTGGAATGAGCTTAATTAATACTATTTAACAATTTCAAATTTATTTCATACCAAAATTAATTGAGGAAACAATATAAATAATTTATCGTGGTTCAGGTAAAATTGAATTTACTATGGGATTTAAGCTAAACTGGTTATGGTTAAAATGAACTAAAAACATTTATAAAATATATTTTTGGGAAATACTTATAACATATAATGGATAATTCTCAATAACTCCCCATTTTTAACCCTTGGGTCATATGTGAAATGTGAGTAGACCATTTGAGTTTCAAAAATTACAAGTTTGCCACTCACCTCAAATATAAAAAGCCAACCCTCCCCTATATTATTCAATCTTTCAAACCATTTTTATTTTCCCAATAACTATAAGAATCATAGAATAAATACATAATATCATCCTATAATCCATAGAGTGGGTGTAAGGACAACCTAGGATGTATTTTGATGTAAACCTAAATAGTTTACTTGAAGAAGAGGTAACATTCTTCAAAAATAATTTTTTTTCATTATTTACACACCTAAATAAAATATTATTATAAAAATATGAAAAAATAAATTTATTATTGTAAATATAAATAGTTTTTTAACTGAAGGGAATGAACTCAAAAATCTCCAATAATATCAAATGGGATTTTAAATGATAATTCATTTTTACGGGGAACTATAACCACATGAACTGATGTCATTTGGTTTTCCACTACCACCTATAAAGGAATGATATGATGATCAATATAAATCATATATATTATATTAATAATATAATTATACATACTATGTAATTATATCACATATATATATATGTACAATCCTTTCTATGGGGGATATGGTAACATTGTTTGTGTGTACGGGTGACTACGACCATGCTAAGCGAGGTAATTTTCCTTTAATTAAAAATTAACATTTAAGACGATAAGGATAATTTTATATTGATGAAATATTTATCCTTATACAAATAATAAATAACGATTTTTATTATGTTTTCACTCACTGAAAGATGACAACATTATTCATGTACATGTGGACTACCACCTTTGCGAAGTGATGTGACTATCTTTTCATTACCACACCACATGGATTATATATGTAAGAATATATAGAGAAATAATATGAAGCTTATAATAGTATTATAAATTTTTAAATATACACTATCACTTTCCACCTTTCTATAATTATCAATTAAAAAATGGAAATGTTTCTCTTGCGTAATTATGAACTATAGTCTCCATAATCCTGACATACTTATTTTCTCAATACTATAATTCATGATTGGTCAAAAAATTATAATTAATATATAAATATTGTAATTATTTCATGATTATTTTTTGGGAGATTATCTATCATTATAATATTACTAATAACTATATATTGCAGGACAAAACACGCATAAGAAAACATGACAATTAACCACTTAAATAATAAAAATAATGATAGATTCCTAATGAACGAGTGATAAGATATTATAAAAGTATAATATATTATATTATTAATATTAATAAGGTTAATTTTAAATTTTATCACATGTTTAAAACCACTATATAGGATGTTAAATCATGTTCTTCCAAAATGAAGTGTGAGATATGTGATTCTGTATCAATTTAATTTAATTGAGGGGTATTTGTATTTTATGAACCAATTTTCTTTATATGGTGTATACACTTATCATTTAACATGTAATATAATAAAATATTAATTATTCATGATATATTATGTTTCAATTTGAATTATTTTATCTAATTATATGATACATGAAAATTACAAGTGGTAATACATTTCATATCTCAATTTCTTTTCAATGGACATATTACCTTTTATTTTTATTTTAAATTAATGGAATATGTGTGTAATTTCTCTTAATTATATTATGTTTTATTTCAAATATTTTTATGTGTTTATAAATTTTTCACATATAATTGATTCATTGATTAATTTTCACATAAACATTGTGATAGTTGAAAGGTTTTATATCATAATATAATTTTAAATTGGATTGTTTGTACATAAACATGCAATGAAGGAAATTATTTTATCACCATTTATTTCGATTATTTAATTTTACTCCCCTATAGTTATTAATAATATTTTAAATAAAATAGAATAAATTTTCAACTACTTGGTACATAAAATAATTGATAAAATGTTTTTATGAAAATCAAACATCATTTATCTCATAAATCCAAAATCTATTTTCTTACAATACCATGTTTTCTAAAAATATATTAATTTTTTTATTTCATACAATTGAATCAGTAAATAAATTCTTACACAATTTTACTTTTTAAAAATTTCAAATTGATTCATCATTTCATTTTCAAAACAATATTCATGTTTATTTTATCAAAAAAGTGAATGGAATATTTATTTTATCAGGTACATCATGAATGGAATTTCCATCTATCATGACCACAAAATTATTTTAAGATATCATTAATATGTTTTAAAGGTATTTTTTGGTTTTTTTTAAAAAAATCGTATTAAAATTATAGTTCTAAATAATAATTTTCAATATGAAGAGGATATTATCAATAGGAATGTTTTTAAATATCTTTTGATATAATTTCAATTCAGTATCAACATCAACACTTTATTCTTACTGTAATGGATATATGTTGGATTTATACTATACTTATCATTTATATAGACGTTTTTGATCATTTTTTACTATGTAAAATATTTAAATTAACTTTCTTACTTTATCTTTTTTAGTCACTAACATTCCATTTAAATATTTACATACTTGTGATCATTAGAAAATAAAAATCATCTTCTTGTCTATATTATTTATCATATATATATATATATATATATATATATTAGTAAACCCTATAATTTTTATAAATCTTATTCATCATTAAATGTTTTTTAAATCTCTGGACATATTTATAAATCCATATTATTTATTCAATACATATAATTGATGATAAGGAACATTATTCCTTAATTAAATTGATTATTTGTTATGTGATTTAGGCTTTATACAAGCAGATATTGTTCAGTGTTGGTTATAGATATCCACTTGATGCATCAGTAGTCCTCATCACACAAATCGGTAATGTAGCATTTAACTAGGTTTTACTTATAGTTTTAAGCCATCTTGAAGAAATATCTAAATAGTATAGGTATAATGTTCCTAAGAACCGAATTCCAATAATTATGTATTTCATTAATTAATAATATAGTGTTTATAATATATTTTATTATCATAATGTTATTCTCCATATATGTATTGTGTTCTCATTTTAGTAATAAAATGACATCATTATTCTGGTATTTTTATTTCCATATTGATTGTACTTTATATAGTTATTTAAATGTAATGTTGTTCAGTTATTTAACATTACATGCTAATTATTCACATTTAATAATGATATATTTTTATGTACTCAACCCTTAATTTGAATTTGATCTCACCCATATTTTGTTTCAATTCTCAAGACTCCATGAAGTATAACATGATTTAAATTAAATGATATTCTATAGGGGCAATTGTTATTCTCGATAAAAATATTTACTTTTCCCCAAATGTAATGAAATAATCATGTATGTAAAAAACTTTAACAATAATAAAAATGTATTCAGTCATTCAGGTTATGATTCCATTATATATGACCAATTTAATAATGTAGGCAACATATATGGGTTATTTGAGTCAAGGCCACTATAGTTGGTATTAGAGGATGTTTAGTTCAAACCATGGGAATGTAATTTAGAAAAAAATATACCAAGGATCATAACACGATGATTGAAATTGTGTATAAGAATATAATAACATCCTAATTTTTTTAAAAATATGGACATTATGTTCATTTTCCTTTAATTAAATCCATTTCACGACACTAAATGTTGAAGTGGTTCTAGTATAAATGTACGTAGGGGTAGTTACTATGAAAAAAGTGCATTGAGTATTACCCAATCTTCACCTGGTTCATGATAACGGTCCTTACTATGAACTCATTTTAACACTCATAGGGGTTATTCTTATGATAATACACTTTTTTATTTATAAATAGTTATTAAGGATTGGAAGATAGAGATATCTCAACAGAAACCATGATAATGATTATGAGATTATATATGCATACATTTTTAGTTTTTTTGGGATTTACAATATATTTCATAATGTTATGATATAATCTATAATATGTGATTATATAAAAATAGAACATAGATGAATGAATGGGGATGACATCAATGTACATGATCCAAATATTATGAAAGATCATATCTAGGATGTGATTAATCCAATCATTTGAAGGGGACTAATCTCCTAAAAATAATGACCATATGAAGACATAGTATCATATTCTAACTTGATAGAGAAATAGTTATCATATTATTAATGCTTTGAATGGATGTAAGGGATATATAGGATGAAAGGGAAAATTAATAATAAAGGGGAAAAGGGGAAGAATAAATTACCAAAATTTCATAATTGTTGAAGGAAAAAAGTAGTACTTTCTTAAAAGGAATGTGAGTTTGCTAATAGTTTGGAGTGAAAGGACATCATCGATGTCATTTCCAAAAGAAGAAAATGTTTTCAAATATACAATGCTTAAACCACAAGGAGATATAGAACTATGTGTATCAATATCTCAATCATAAAATGAATATACCTCAAAATAAGCTAATGATTCAAGGTTAATATTATGTTATTATAATAGATGATGTATAATGATTAATGTGATTATGTTTGGATTCGTGGTTAATTTAATTTGTGTATATTATCTATTATATCCCAGTTATAAGAATTATGAAATGTATAAGGATTTTACTACAATGCATTTTCATTAATTATTTTAATGTGTTTCTTGAATGGTACTGATGACCATGAAAAATGATTCTGTGGAAAGTTGATTTTTTTTTAAAACACAAGATTGAAGGAATTATTGCTCTTAATATATTCCTTATTTTTCGATAATGGTGTTGGGATAATGACATTATTAATATGGATAAATAAAATTTGAAAGTACTAACTAATGTAGGATTGATTAATGATAAATAGAAAATTTGGTTTATTCTGTCATTGACTAAGTATAAAACTTTTTGGGATTTAATGAATATACCCAATAATCTATATTTTACATGATAAATTAAGAAGGCATCGGGTTTTCAATATGGTTTTATGGTAATTCAGGTTTTTAAAATTTTTCAATAGAATACATGATGAAGTATTCATGTGTTTGGACTGTAATGATTAAGAGATACTTAATGTTGTTAGGGGGATTAATGAAATGTTCATATAGGAGAATGATATACCTTTTTCATAAAGATATGGATCTTAGTATTTCTGAAGGTTCATAAGGTTATCCATTAATTAACTGGTTTAAGTTGAACATTGGATGACATTTTATATATTAATGCATTAATTCCACATATTAAGATTTAAATGTATTGGATCACCTGTGTTATCCAATTTCTTATAATAATAAATAGACAACAAGATAATGACTTACCATTAAATTATGGATGATATGATTAATTAAACGATAATTTTAGTGGTTTAGGAATAAAAATAATTTTTAGATATTCAATCTTTTAGTAGTTGATGAATTTCAAATTGATGTAACCACAACCAAAGGATGATATTGTGTATATAAAATAGATGTGTAATAAGTAAGTATATTTCCTTATATCTATGTATTGTAAAATAAATCCCCATATTAAGGGTAAGGATCTTAAAAAAATTATCATATTACCTTTATTTATGTTGAATTGGCATCCTTTTAAGTCATCACAATTTTATGGTTTTGAGTTCCTAAACATTCAATTGGTCATTTAATTTCTTATGATCTACTACCTATAACCTTCTATTTAATTATTTATGATTTTATTACATTATCATATCTTTACATTCCACTGACATTATCCAAAGTGGATACCTATTTATGTGTTATTTTGGATGACCTTTATACTTTCATTCTCTATTATTAGAAGGTTATTTTATTAAACCTTTTCTGATGTGGGGTTTTCAACAAAGGAATTTTCAAATATCAATTCCTTGATTACTGAGATCATGTTTAAATTGCATGGATAAAACTTATTTTATATTGGGTGAATATGACACTATAAAATGAAATAAATAAGAACATTTTCTTTGATAGCCTATGAGATACAATACACCTAGAATAAAAAACACATGAAATATATTTCTTTAAATTTAATCTATTAGATAAAATGAAGAACATGTAACAATAATATTAAATGAACTATAATAGAGTATATTGGTACAACCCTGATGTTAATTTGGAAGGTATTACAAATATTAATTAATGTATTCATATTATGGTTATATATTTATTTTAAATAAAATAAATATTATTTTAAACAAACATAATTGTTTTATGAAAAACAATATTTTTTTCTTCTAAAAGACGTTTTAGTTATGGTTTTCTTGTATAATTAATAATTAATTTTAACAATGGCTAAAAATTTTATTTTATGAAATTAAATTTAACATTGAAATCATAATATAGAAATTACCTTAGGGTAATTTTTTGGAATTTTTTTGAAATGATTTATCTCTTATTCCTCAATGAATATATTGAAATTTAATTGAAATATATCTATTTATTAAAATTATTTAAATTGATAAATTGTTTTTTTAATTTTCTTAATGTAAATTTTTTTTAAATTTTATATTAATTAGTCAAATTTATATAATTATAACTACTTTGTTATTTAATTTTGATGTAATAGTTTTATAATCTTTTGAGAATTTTCACTTTGAAAACCCAATTTCACCTCAAATTTGTGGGGATAATTTAAAATTAAATTTTAGCACTTATTTAAATGTAATTTTGAAACATTGATTCCATATTTTTAATCAGAATATGTTTTATAATATATCATGTTTAACAAAATTGTTGACTAAACTTAATAGTGAAACAGTAAAAAATGTGTATCGTGGTAAATGTAAAAATGGATTTATTGGGGGTTAAAATTAAAATATATGAGTCAGACTTAATTATAAACTAGTATATAATATATTTTATTGAAATTATTAGTCCCTATAATTTCCAATTCTGGATAATACCTCATTTTTTATCCATTTTAAATATGAAAATTTTTGTTAAACATTTGCATCCAAAACTACAAGTGCTCCACTCACCTTTCTTATAAATGTCCTCCCCACCCCTCTCATATTCATATATTCATTCCCTACTCTTTTTGAAAATACATAAAAATATAAAATCCCAAATTCCATTATATCATCCTATATTAATTAATTTGGGATGAATGTAATCCTATTAATTCATTGGTGTACTCATGTGGAGATTACTCAAAGAACATGTAATGTTCTTCAACGAGAAATTTTTTTCCATTTCTTCCTCCACCTATTTCAAAACACTTTAAAACATGATGATATTTTAAACTAATTATCTTCCATATACTGAGATTTTTTATGTAAATTAAATTACCTTAATAGTCTCCACTTCCATTATATGGTTTATCCAATCATCATTCGTTTGTAAGGACGACTACTCCACCGCGAACAGATGTCATTCATTTTTCCATTACCACCTCTCCCAGATGTGTATGATAATGTATGTCAGTATATATATATATATATATGATATTTTTAACATAATTACTCCAATTTATTCATTATATAATATATACCTTTTTAATTTCCATTTTATAAAGGATATGGTAGCATCCACCGTGTGTATGGTGGACTATGGCCTCACAAAGTAATGTGATTTGTCTTTCACTAAAGATTACCATGAAATATGATAAGAATAACGGATTATCTCTTAAATTATTTTCATTTTGGAAAACATGTATGTTATACAGTAACTTATTTTGTATGTTGTATACATGACCCATCTCTAATTTAATATCATAATTAATTATTAATTTATAGGATTTTATGTTTCAATTTAAATTATTTCTTCTATGGATATATGAGTAAACATTAAAAGTGGTGATGAATTACATAACTCAATATTTTTTCATTTTTTTATAGTAAATCTCAATTGTATTTGATATTATAATATTATGTATGTAATTACATTATATTATATTATGATATATTTACATTTTAGTTGTTTTTTTATTTGAAACACATAATTGATTCAATTATTAATTCCCACTTCAATGATAGGATCATTCTAATGGTTTATTTTACACTCTCATTTTACTCAGAATTTTTTATAATGAATTTACCTTGAAGTAAATTATTATATAAATACCATATAAACAAGTTAAATTTAATTGTCCTCTTGTTATTTCTGATTTTTTCAATTAAATTAACCACATTTATAGGATTTTTTTACTTAATATAGTTGTTAAAACATTTTCATGAAAAATACACTTAAATAAACTATTTAGTAAAAAATATGTTTTATTTTAAATATGTATTTTATAAAAAATAATTTTTTCACATATAATTATTTATTTTTAAGGATATGTTTACCCATTTTTCATTTTTAAAAAAATTTAATAGAATCTTCATGTCATTTCAAAAATAATGTCTGTATGGATTTTATAAGACAGGTTAAAGGAATATTTATTTTAACATGTAAGGCATGAATGGAATTTCAAAATTTTTTGACCAGTAAATGGTTACGAAAACTTTTTTATAATATTTAAACGTTATTTTAAAATAAAATTATTTTGAAATTTTTATTGTGAAATTATGGTTTTAAAAAGTGATTGTCGAAATCCAATTGATATTTTCCTCTAGAATGTTTTAAAAAACATTTTATTGCATTTCAATTAGTCATCAAAAAACACTTTATTCAGACTCTAATGTGTACATGATGGATTTATATTATCCTTATTCTTTCTCTGGATGGTATATTTTTATTTTTGACTAAGGTATGTTTTTAAATTCAATTTAATTATCCATTTATTTTGTCATAAACACTCCATTGAAATATTCACTTACCTTTGATCATTGGGAATTATATTTCCACTAAATATATATATTATTTATCATGGTTACCTTTATTTCATAAATAGTATATCATTTGTAAATATTTTTTTACATTATAATTTAATTTCTTATTTGGGGAAACAAATTTAATACATATTCTTTAATAATTACATATATTCGATGATTAAGAACATTGGTCACAAATTAAACCAATTATTTAATATATGAGGAATTATTTGGATATACTGACATGGACAGGGTGTAGTTTTAGAAATACCCTCAATTCATCAATAATGTTCATGATAAAAATTAGTTTTTTATAATTATATGTATTTCCAACTTTTATTCTAAACTAACTTGAGAAAATATCTTGATGGTAGTGTTATCATGTTCATGAGACAAAACATATAATAATTTTGAATTTATTTAATTAAAAATGTAGTTAATATTATCCATGAGATTTTTATATTGATATTATCTCAATATTCAATTCATTCTCAATTTATTGATTAAATGGAATATATGTTCAGTTATGTACCATTCCATATTAATTACTCCTTATATCTAGTTATTTAAATGGCATGTGGGGTCAATTATTTACCTTTACATGTTGATTATACATTTTTATGAAAGATTTATTCTAATTTAATTTACCATTTATGATCATTTGCAGTCACCATTATTTTCCTTCCTTTCTTAGGATTCCATGAAGTGTATTATTATATATATAAATGGATAGTCTGCCTGTAATAATTAAATAATAGAAAACAATTATATTATAATTTGTGGTTTCAAATAAAGTTAAATAATCATATATATATCTGGTTTACCCGGACGACTAAATAATTTGGTCATTAGGGATGTGATTCATTTTATTTTATATGAATTTAATATACTAGACACTGGTTCTAGGTTACTATTGTCAGGGTCACTACAAATTGGTATCATAGTAAGTTTTTTTAAAACCATGGGAACTATATTTAGGAAATCCAATATTAGGTATCATAATCATTTGATATAATTTATGGATAATTATATAAGAAAAAACAATTGTTTTGATAATTTTTAGATTTTGTGTTCTTTCCTTGAAATAAATCCCTCTATAGATACTAAAATTCTATAGGGTTATGGAATAGATATAACACTAGGTAATAAAGCCAAAAATTCCATATTGGTCTTTATTGGATAATCACTGGGTGAATGAAAATTGGGTTTATTATTCACCTAATTTGAAACTCATATGGTATATTTTTAGAATAATTCAAATTTATTTTATAAACCATTATTAAGGATATTAATATATATATATACCCAAATAAACCATGATTATGATTATGAAATATGAAATGCATAAATTTATTAATCAATTTAAGGAATATGATATATGTTCTATAAGGATATGATATAGTCTTTTGTATTCCATCAATTATGAATTGCATACAGAAAATGTAATGGGAACTAAACCAATTCATGTAATCAAAAGATTAATGATGATTGTATCTTTAATTAAATTAATCTAATATTTTGATTGGAACTAGCCTCCTAAAAATTATAATCATATGAGAACATATTATAATGTGGTCCGCAGAATAAAATATTAATCTCTAATTATTATTAAATTCAATGGAAGAAAGAGAGGAAGATGAAGGAATAAACAAGGACAGATAAAGGTAAAATGAAAATAAGTATTTTTCCACTTGTTATAATTATTTAAATTAACACATCCAATGGTGCTAAAATGGAATAGGGGTTTTCAATAAGTGTGGAGAGAAAGGATTCCATTCTTGTGATTTAAAGGGAAATAAAAATTTTCTAGTGTATAGTTTGTCTACTTTAAGTATATAAGGAACTAAAAAATAAATTTCTAAAGAATCAAAGGAATATAACTTAAAATGTGATAATGAATCAGGTTCAAGCATATATTTTTAACAAAAATAAAGTAGAAGGATCAATGTTCTGGTTCTAGGGTTCAAGAATTTTGTCACTGTAGTTTTTTATCAATGATTTAATAGTTATAATAATTTCAAATTTATATGTATTGTACTCCATGACTTTTTCATAATATATTTGAAAGAATATGTTCAGTGGTAATTATGAACAAGAAAATTGATCTGATGGAAATTTAAACAGATTCGGAAACAAATGATTGAGAAAAACATATCCCGTAATCGATACCAAATGATCAAACAATGATGTTGGGATAAAGTTAAAATTGAAATGGATAATGTAAATTTGATATTATTAACTACTTTGGTACTGAATAATTATTTTTTGACAATGTTGTTTATGTTATCCTTATTGGAGATTATAGTTTTTCTTTGGATTTAATGAATATATCTGACAATATATTTTTTACATAAGTAATAATGAAGAATTAATGTTTTCAATAATTTTTTATGGTAATGTATGTTATTAATATGTTTCATGAAAATAAATAATTAAGTATTCACATGTTTCATATGTGACTATTAAGAGTTACTTCATGTTATAAGTGGGATTAATGATAAGTTCACCTTAAAATTCAGTGTAATTTTTTATTATGTTAATAGGTATTATTCTTATAAGAGTATTATAAGGTTAATCATTAATGAAATAGATTATGTTTAACATTCTATGTGGTCATAGAGATTAATATATTACGTCACCAAATAGATATTTATGTATTCTGGAAATCGTATACAAACTATTTTTTTATAATAGTAACTATAGATTGAAAGAATGAGTTATCATTAAAATATAGATATTAAGATCTTTTAAAAATGAAATTTTAGAGAATCAAAAATAAGTAATTCATTTTTTGATCTTCCTTTCATGGACTAAGAGTTGAATTTGAAATTGATAGAATCACAAAGGATGCAATGAATATTATAAAATAGAAACATATTAAGTATGTATATTATTTTATCAATAGATAGTAAATAAATTATTAATCATTGGGGAATGGATATAAAAAGAGAAATGTAATACTATTACCTTAATTTATATTGACCAATGGTCTTTTAAATAATTATATTTTTATGGATTTGATGTCCTTAACTCTCCATTGATCATTTACTTTTTTATGATCAATAACTGGAATCATTCTTTTTAATTATTTAATATTTTCTTCCATTTTCATATTATCAATTTCTACCAATTCTCTCATATATAAAAACCAAGTTATGTTTTACTACACATTAACTTTTTTACTTTATTTATCTCTTATTAAGAGTTTATTTTATTAACTATTTTACGATGTGGGTTTTAACAATATTCGATTTTTTCAAATATCAAACCCTTTATTATCGAGATCTTATTTAAATTGAGTGGATGAAATATATCTAAGGTGTGTATAATATAACACTATAGTATTATAAAATAATAAAAATTTATTTGATATCATATGTCACATAAAAAATTATGCTTACAACACAATTAAAATATATTTATTAGAATTTAATCACTTCAACAGCTTTAGGAACACGAAACCCCAAGTCTAAATGAATAGTAATAGAGATTACCATTATAAACTAGATTTGAAATTTTTATTAATGAGTTGAACAAACTATATAATTAATATTCTTTGTATAAACTTCTTAGAATTAAAATATGAATCATTTTAATGGTAATTAAATGTTTTCAAAAACACTATATTATTTTTCCAAAAATATGTTATAGTTGATATTTGATAACATAATTCATATTTTTCCAATTATACTAAATTAATTTGATAAAATTAACCAGAATTATAAAATAATAGTATCAATATTTTCATAGGGATAATTCTTTGGATTTTTTGAAATGTTACATTTTTCAATAAATATGGAAAATACTAAATTTTAATTAAAAATTACTTTTTATTTTAAATTATTTAAAGTCATATATTATATGTTTAAATCATTTCAAAGTTGAAATAATTGAATTATATATTTTAATACAATTTATTTCATCATATTTATTTTTATATTTATATTGACACAAAAAAATTATAAACTTTTTAACATTTTCTCATTGAAAACCATCTCTTGCATTACATCTGTGGGGTTATTTTTGAAATTAAATTTTCAATTTCTGTGAATGGAATTTTTATAATATGATTAAATATTTTGAAGAATATAAATTTAAATTATCTAAATGAATGGACTAAATTTTTGAAAAAAAATGAATAGGTAAAATAATATAAATGTTTATCACAGTAAAGATAAAAATGGATTTACCACGATTTAGACTAAAGAAATAGGGGTTACATGAACTAAGGCATATCTAGAATATTTTTTAATGAAAAATTCCAAATTTATATTTCTATTTATGTAGAATAATATATTTCTAATATGTTAGGAATGTGAAAAATATAGGTACACCTTTATCTTCTAAAAAATTATAGGTGTTTCACTCACATCACATATAAAAGGCCACCCCTATCAACTCTTTTCCGCACCACAAAACTAAATTTTCATCCATAAAATAACATAATAACATCCCAAATTCCCTCATATGATACTATAGTTCTTATTTTTGGAAGATATACAACTTTTGATGTATTTTCATGGAAACCTAAGGAGGTTACTCGATGAAGTGGTAATGATCTTCAACGAGCATTTTAAGTTTTATTTCTTCCAAAACCATTATCAATTTGTATTAAACCATTATGATATAAAAAATTACATATCATGTATAACTAGATTTTATTTTATGTTAATAACCTAAATCCATCTCCACTTTCATAAAATGTGTTATGGAATGATCATTCATGTGTACGATGGACTATCAACTCATGAAACGATGTTATTCTTTTTTCTATTACGACCTCTCATGGTTGAGTATAACAATGTAAATGAAGAATATATATGATATTTAAAAAAAATTATTCTTATTTAGTAATTGTATAATATATTACTTTTAAATTTCCTTTCTATGAGGGATACGATAACTTTGCTCACGTGTACGGGGGATGACTGCCTCACAAAGTGTTATAATTGGTATTTCACTAACCCTTAAAATGGAAGGTGATAACAATTAGTTTAGTATTTATATGTTATATATATTTAATAATAACTATATTCATGAAATATTTATCATTATGAAATGTTGATAAATCATTTTATTTTTATACTGTTTCACTCACTCAAATATGATATTACCATTCCTGTACGCGTGGAATACCACCTTCACAAAGCGATGTGAATCCTTTCTTCACCACACCACATGAATGATATATATAATTATATTTAAAAATATAATAAATGATATATTATATACTAATAATTCTATAAATATAATATATTACTTATATTTCATTCATAATGTTCATTAAAAATTGAAATATTACTCATGTTTACGTAAACCCTATTGTCTTATTAATCCTAACATCATTTATTTCTAAAACCAGGTATCATGATTGGTCATAAGATAATAATTGATATATAAATATTGTAATTATTTACTTATTATTATTATTAAGATGATGTAACTATATAAAATATTAAATAAAGTGATATTTTAATGACAAAAAATTAATGAGAAAATAAGAAAATTAACACCAAAAACAATAAAAATAATGAAATATTACCATCGAACGGTTGATAAGATTGTATAAAAGGATAAAATATGATATTATAAATAGTTAAATGGTTATGATATAAGTTTATATCATGTTTGAAACCACTATACATGAGGTTAAAATATGTTCAACCGAAATGAAACACGAGGAAATAAATTATATCTCAATTTCTTTTTATAGAGGACCATTAGTATATTTATCTCTAATTTATTTTATATATGGATATACTTACAATTTAAAGGTAATATAATGAAAAATTATTAATTAATGGAATTTTATTTTCCAATTTAAATTATATCATCCATGTGAATATGACTTGAGAATGACTTTGTGGTTATGAATTTCACTAATCAATCTTTTTTCATTGGGGTTTATTACAAATTTGTTGTCAATGTTATTCTAATATTACGTGTGTAATTATTTTTGATTATATTATGTTGTATTTATACTTTTTTTGGTGTATGTACTAGTGATACACATAATTTATTCATTGATTAATTATCACTTCAATGTTATGAACTTTTTATGGTTTTATTTCCCAATCTAATTTTAATCGTGATCATTTGTACCTGAATCTCCATTGAATGAAATAATTTGACCATTACTATTAAACCAATTGAATATTAATCACCTTGGATTATTCATGAATTTTTTTAATTAATATTAATTTATTTTACTACTCTGGTACATAATATAATTGAGAAAATGTTTAAAAAAAATATATAAATTCATTTCTCTCCAATGTTAGAAATCTGTTTCCATGAAAAACCCTTTTTTCAAAAAAAAAACTAAAATGTTTTTTTTACATTTTCCATATTATTTAATAATTTAATTTTCACCCATTTTTAGTTTTCAATATTTTTTAGAAAATCATTATGTATTTTTGAAAATAATTCACATTTGGGCTTTAATAAAAATGTGAAAGTAATCTTTTTTAAAAAATTTAAAACATAAATAGAATTTGAATCTATCATAACTAATGAAAATACTTCATGATTATTCTATAATATATAGATGAATTTATTAAATAAAATTATTTTTAAAATTTCTTTTAAAATTCTATTTTTAAAAAGTGATTCTAAACAACGAAAATAATATTTTCCTCGATAATTTTATTAAATATCCATTTTTTTAATTCATAAATGAAAAAAACCCTTTATTATTACTATAATGAGTATATTTTGGATTAATACTATTATTCTTCTTTATATGTTTATTTTATGATCATTTTTTACAATGTTTTGACATTCACTCTAAACATTCATTTTTGTAGTCATCAACTTTCCCTTAAAATATTAACATTACTATAATCATTATAAATTAAATTTCCAAAAAATATTTATATTATTTATCATGGAATTTTTATTTCATAGAACATATATCAATTATACATATGGTCTTATACACTAAATGTTACTTTTTTATATAGTGATATATTTTCAAATATCTATTTTTTACTCAATACAAGTATTTTGTGATAAGTAATGATGTATATACATTAAATAATTGATTTGATATATGAGAAATTATTTGGTCATATAGATATGGGTGGGGCTGATTTATAGATAGCCCCTCAATTCATTGGTTACTCTTATTTGACAAATCAGTAAGCTTTCATTAAACAAGTATTTACAGGTATTTATGAATTATCTTGAGGAAAGGTCATGAAAATTGAGGTATTATGTTTCTTAGTAATTAAGTCCAATAATTAATTATTTACTTAATTGTGAAGGATTTATTATTATCCATGAGATTTACACAATGATTTTATATGTGTATTCATTTCATTCTTTTTTTACTGATGAAAAAGGTGGTGTGTTCATTTATTTTCCCTTTAATATATATTATTTATTTTCTATTTATTTAAATGGAACATTTTTTTCATTTTCCATTCTTAGTTTTCTAGGAATATTGATTTTTGATAGCTTCTATAATACAAAACCATTACATAGAATTTATATCACCCTTATTTTTTTGTTCTCAATGATCCAATAACTTTATTATGATTGATATTAATGAATATGTTAGAGGGAATAATGTTATTATTGAAAAAAATTTATGCATTAATTTGTTATTTCAAATGAAATGTTTTACTCAAGTTGGTATTTAGTTTACTAATACTAATAAACTATTTAGTCCATTGGGGTGGGATTGCTAATATATTTAGATAATTTAAAAAAATAATAAACAATATATGGGTTTCTGGAGTTTGGGGTGCTATAATTGTAGTCACCATATTCTCTAATACGAAGAAAACATAGATTTTCCGACCATAAATTTGATATAAACTCACATTCTTAACCATCAATGACTATTTGAATAACATCTTCATATTTTTTTCTTCAAAACCATCTTCTAACGGGACTGCATAACTAGGTTCAGATAGATCAGTTGGTCCTCATCTAAAAAATAAAATGAAAAGTTATAATGAAAAACTTTATTCCATAGAAATGAATATTGTCACGACCCATCCTAGGGGCCCGTGCCATGACTACGCCAAGCCAGCCTTCCATAGGCCAGGGTCTAGAGACTATCACCCAAGGAGCAAATCTCGATAACTGGGAAGGCATTGCCTTTACAAAAGTAAACAAACACCATAGAGTACAAGCATAATTAATACACTAAGTACAAAAGAAAGTGCTGAAAATTAATTGGTCCAGAGTATAAACCCAACTAAAGTACAACTACAACTGAAAAAAAGTACAACATGAAAGACAAACAACTGGAAGAAAAATAGAAGCAGCTCCGGGGTCATCCACCTCGAATCCTACCTGAAGGGTAGGTACAGATAGCGCAGCTCCTGGATCGTCCACCACGGATCCTACCTGAAGGGTAGGTATATATAGCCTCCACAACGCTCTTTCCCGTCAACCTCCTCCGAGTATTGTCTTGTCGCGAAGTCCACCTCCGGATACTGACTCGTCATGAGGTCTACCTCCGGGTACTGTCCAGTCCGTGAACACTCGACCTCTGTCAGCCCTACCTATCATCTGCAACCAACACAACAAGGTGCAGGCATAGAACATGGATAGGTGAGTATACGATACTCATTAGGGACCCCGAGACCCTCAAGGACTCACTAAATCCAACAAGGATAACCACAAAAGAAGGATCTCAACGGATAACCCTTACATAGGTATAAGATCATACTTATACCTAAGTTATCAAGTAACCCATCTCAATCATGAGGAAACACAAAGGTTATGATATCAACAGATAACCACTACCTAGGTATATGCCCATACATATACCTATGTTATCAAGTTACCCATCTCAATCATGAGTTACACCCAAAGGTCATAGACTCAGCTCAAATCAGGATTTTCATTATCGAAACCGTAACTGCTGAAGAGCCTCGTCTCTAAAGAGTACAATGATCTTGTCATGACTCCAAGGTACTGCTCACTAACCTTAGACTACTGAGGTACTCCTCCTGTCGAGTACCGTGGGTCTGCCACCTCACAATGTAGTGCTCATCCTCGATGGTTCTACCACCTCACACAGTAGTTCTCCCCCTCATAGCCTACAGAGGTACTCCTCCTGTCGAGTATCGCGGGTCAGCTGCCTGCTACGAGGCACTCTGTCCGTTGTGGGTATGCACCCAAACACAGTAGTGCTCCATCCACTGGGCAGGTCGAATCACTCCAAGTCAAGTCGGTCAAGCAGTCGTCAGGTCTCAACCGGTTACATTGTCTCCATACTCCGTACGCTCGTCTCCAGGAGGGTCCGCTCCATGAGCTACAGGTCGATACTCCATGTATCAAAAAGTCCCACGAATAAGTATCTCAAAGAACAACCTCATCATGGGGGTCTCAACACATCAGACTGTGTGTCAATCTGATGCCCGGTCTGTGAGTTATTAGCCTTTTCTTCCCAGCGGCCCGGTTGGTTTCGTGTACGATCCAACCCGACCATATCTCAATTGTACCCCAAAATCTCATAGGGTATACTCATAGGGACCATTTCTCAATGTGATCACCAACGTTGTTGATGGTTCGTCAAACGGACGTCCGGTCTGAATGTTATCGGCTATTCCGTTCCAGGGGTCCTGTTGGATTTCAGGTTCAATCCAACCCAGCCACTATCTAACTGCGTCCAAACCTCAGGGGGATTATTCCAAAAGTTCTGTCCCATTAATAGGAATCCAACAAAGTCGACGACACGTCTATCAGACATCTGGAGCTCAAGTTATAAGCGTTTCCAATCTGAGGGCCCAGTTGGTTTCAGGTTCGAACCAACCCGGCCGTACCCAAAGTTCTCTGAAACCTTGAATATAATAAACCGAAACGACCGTCTAGATTCAAGTATCGTGTTACAACTAACGGTTCGTCGATCGGAGGTCTGTAGCCTAGGTTAGGGGAATTTATGCGAACCTGTCTGGTTTTAGGGGGTTTTGGGCCTGGGCCGACCCAGCCCGAGACCCCCTGGGTCTGCCCGAACCGGGCGACCCAACCCGGGTCTGGGTCCGGCCTAATAGGGCGCGGCCCGGCCCGGCCTGGGCGGCCGGTTGGCCTGGTGCGGCGCACATCGCACGACCAACTCGTGCTGGCCGAGCGGTTGCGGGAAGGGGGGGGGGGGGGGCGCTGCCCCCTGATTGAAGCTGCAGCCCCCCACGTGGGGGCTGCTCCCTTTTTCCAGTCGGGGGTTACGACCCCCAGCTTCTCGGAGACCGGACGGCTCGTCCGACCGGTGTGTAACCGCAGGACCCCCTCCACGGGTCCCACCTTCCTCGCTCTGGAAGCCGGTGATTCCGACCGCCGCTCCCCGCACCACTGTGGCCAAAGGTCGCGGCCTTGTCCAACCGGCGCGGAGCGACGGAGCCGCGCCCCCTTCGTCGCGGCCCCACTCTGGACGTGGCCTCTTCGTGGTACTCCGGCGTGGTGTGATGGCACAGCGGATTCATTCGACCTCAATGGGTACGACATCAAAAGGGGGAGGTGGGTAGATCGTGTTTGGGCGGTCCGACCTCCTACCGTTATAATGATAGAAAGTGGCCAACAATTATCAATGAAGTTTATTAAATAAAGTTGAATGAAGATTAAACCCCTACTTCGAGGAGGACGTCAAACGAGGGTCGTTGCAGGTAAAGGACATCGCAGAAGACGGTGTCGCGAAAGACGACGTCACGAAAGACGACGTCGCGGATCGAGGCTCCGTAAGCATCATCGGCGTACGCCCGATGAAGGAAGCGGTGCATCATCGTTCTTCGACGAAGGTGTCTCTCACCAGCTGCGGAGAGGGAAGAGGAAAGGTACGACATTCACTCCATGCGGCGACGACGTTCTTCGTCAGGTTCCTGACGTTCTTCGCATTCTCCAATGACGAAGACGAGTTCTATCTCCTCCATTTCCCCACACAACCCATCAAACAAAATAAATTAAGACTTTGTCTTCATTTATTCACACATGCCAAAACTTTTAAAATTTATAACTAATTCAACCAATTAATGTGTTAAATTAATTAAGTAGAGAGTGTGCTGGCATTCATTAAAAGAGAAGAGGTAAAGTCACAACATTAAGGAGGATTTTCAAGGGGTTATGGTGAATGTGAGAAGGCTGGGGCTCTTGTGGGCCCCACCTATCCTTTATTCTCCCAAGGGAATTTACCAACACAACTTCCACATAAATGATAAATCTACTTAGAAGAAAAATAAAATTGGATTACAAATTTTATTTTATTCTTCACACACACCTCAAATTTTAAACAACTCCACTCGAGCAAACTCACCATCGGAAAAGGTCTTCTTAAGTAATTACCGGCGCTGCGGTTCCATCGGTGCCCTCAGATTTCGATTCACAGCCCCAGTTCAAAAGTTAGAAAAAACCGCTCGATCGTTCACTAAACGTACCTGAGTCAAAATTTGGAACGTGATTCCGGACACACCGGGCCTCGGATTCAGGTGCCTTCAGAAGCCACAGTCTCGTAAAATTCCAAAAAATTTAAAAAAAAAATCCTTGAAATTTCCGGGTCTTTACATTACTCTCACCTCAGGGATTTACGTCCCCGTAATTCTATAACACAAACTGGCGAAACAAAAGTGGTACTGAGCACACAACTGAGCCTCCCGCTCCTATGTGCTCTCCTGGAGGTTCCCGATCTGCCAGTGAAAGCGCACCTGAGGAATCGACCGTCCACATAGGACCTGCTCCTACTAATCCTTGTTCTCCACTAGAACCTCTGTGAATGTTTCCCCATCATCGACGTCCAACTCCCTGCGGTCGACGATGTGTGAAGGGTCATGCACGTATCTCCTTAGCTGAGATAAGAGGATGACATCGTGCACCCGGTGCAACTGAGGTGGAAAGTTCAAGTGGTAAACCACCTCGCCTACATTGCTGAGGGCCTATAATGGTATATTGAACCTCAGAGACCTCTCGCCACCTTGGCTACATCTCTATAAACCTCTTCGTGGTGAGACCCATATAAGGATGTGGTCGCCATCCTCGAACTCTAGAGGCCTCCTATCAGCTCTGCTGGAAGTGGTGCCACAACTCTGGCGAATCCTGACACAAATGTATGTCTGGCCATCTCTTGAGTGATCGAATTCACCATCTTATGCATGATTCCATCCTGTACTGCCTGGGTTTTCCTTTTCGCCGAACAAGGAAAACCCCATCCCAATGTTGTAGATAAACCACAAAATTTTTGCCTAATATAGTCAATCCTTGTATGAACTTCGGATCCAATCCATACTCAGACCAACATCATAAGGCCTCGACACTGCCACCAATAGATTCCAACCGAAACTCTCGCCTCGTGGGTTAGATCACACTATCGGCGTAAGTGTAATTATCGAGTCTCCTCCCAATGGTATCCCCAGACGCGAGCGTCAAGTCTACGGATTACCGGAAACTCCAGGCCCGGGACATGATTCGTGGAAGGAAGGAATGATTCGTATCAATGTCTTTTTGTTACGACAGCTAGTAGAAGACACAGTCCATACTTCGATTCATCCATAGAGCCTTTCGGTCGCACTCCATGACCGCATGCATCTACTCTTCCCCCCCCAGCTCCCTGAGCCTAGTGGGAATTACATGGGAGGGTGGTTGTAAAATGTCAAAATGTTCACCACCCATGCTACTCTCATAGCTCTGCTACCATGCCTGCCACCTTGAAGATTAATATGTCCTTTTTTACTTCCACTACATGAAACTTTTTACACGCCCAGGTCTTCGAGTCTTGCGCCAGTTTCCAGCTTTCCCACTGCTAACCTTCACTGACTGCATCCATTCAGCAAAAGAATTCTCAACCACAAAGGTTATTTATAGCAACCTAGACTAAGTAGGAATGTATAGAGAAAAGGTGTTGTCTCGGATGTCCAAGCCCTGAAGTACTGATCACATCGCATTCATCGAGTACCATGAATGGTTTGGTACGCCTCGATGAATTCTCAGCTACCGACATGTCATCCTGCCGAAGCTGTATAAGCTCTAGAAAACTCTCAGCCACCTCCTGAAGCTAGTCCTCAGCTGCCTGTGAGTCGGGCTCGCCTCCGAACTTGAGGGCATCTGATGTTGGAACACGTGTAAGGCAGTAAGTCTACATGTGTGACATACAGGTACCGCCAGTTGTAACTGTTGACCAACAGGTAGTGATGTATAACTGGCACACTACCCGAAGGCACTATCTCAGGCACCAGTCCACATACCAAAGCCTAATCAATATGCGGAACATCCTCATGGTAATTCACTGGAAAACACTAGTAGAAAAGTCCACCATCTACACTAATGATGTCTCAGATAGGAGGAAAACTCTTGCAATCGCCTCCAGCCAGTGCTCTACTGTTTGGGAATCTGCCTTGCCTCGTATCCTCAGAGGCCACTAATGCTGGAACCCGTGCAATGTGCTCTGCCATCATGCACAGTTCGCTAGCATGGCTCGTGGCATCTGCTGCCCAACAGGTGGTGGTGCTGCTGGTACACCACCTGAGGGTGCCAACATAGTAAAAAGGGCCCTAAACCAGAGCCTCGATGCCTGGTGGGCCATCATCGAGTACTCTCTCGGAAAATCCAAATGACTGACTGCATGGAGACATCCTGAACATATGCAACACGGTCAAATGATTTAAACCTAGTGAGCTGACCTGGTTTGAGCTAACTTAAATAAAACTTTTGAAACACACAAGCAATCAGTTTTTTCATGCACTAAGTCAGAAATTAGTAGTTAGGGTCCTGGTGTACGGATACGTCGGCTGCTGCACCAACACTGGACTCCCTGAACTGAAATCCACACTTAGTACCCTTAACACTATTGCTTCACAGAATGAAAATATTAGAGTCCTATGTTCTGTGGTAGAACTGACTCCTCTGATACCAATTTGTCACAACCAGTCCTCGGGGCCCATGCCGTGACTACCCCAAGCCCGCCTTCCATAGGCCAGGTGCTGGCGACTATCACCAAAGGCATAAATCCCGATAACTAGGAAGGCATTTCCATTATAAAAGAAAAAAACACCACAAAGTACAAGAGGATGTAATACACTAAGTAGAAAAGAAAGTGCTGAAAAGTAAGTGGGCCAGAATACAAACCCAACTGAAGTATAGCTACAACTGAACGAAAGTACAACAGGAAAGAAAAACAACTGGAAGAAAAATTGAAGCATCTCCTGGGTCGTCCACCTCAGATCCTACCTGAAGTGTAGGTACAGATAGCGCAGATCCTAGATCGTCTACCACGGATCCTACCTGAATGGTAGGTATAGATAGCCTCCACAATGATCATTCCCATCATCCTCCTCCGAGTATCGTCTCATCCTGATGTCCACCTCCGGATACTGACTCGTCGTGAGGTACACCTCCATGTACTATCCAGTCCTCGAACACTCAGCCTCCGTCAGTGCTGCTCGTCATCTGCAACCAACACAACGAGGTGCAGGAATAGCCCGTGCTGGGGGGAGTATATGATACTCAGTAGGGACCCCAATACCCTCAAGGTCTCACTTAATCCAAAAAGGATAACCACAAATAGAGATCTCAACGGATAACCTTTACTTAGGTATAAGCCCATACTTATACCAAATTTATCAAGTAACCCATCTCAATCATGAGGAAACAAAAAGGTTATGTTATCAATGTATAACCACTACCTTGGTATATGCCCATACATATACCTAAGTTATCAAGTAACACATCTCAATAATGAGGTAAACACAAAGGTCATAGACTCATCTCAAACCAGGATTTTCATTATTGAAATCATAACTACTGAAGAGCCCCATCTCTGATGAGTAGAGTGATCCTGTCACGACTCTAAGGTACTGCTCACAAACCTTAGACTACTGAGGTACTCCTCCTATCGAGTACCGCGGTTCTGCCACCTCACAAAGTAGTGCTCCTCCGCCATGGGTCTGCCACCTCACACAGTAGTGCTCCCCCTCATAGCCTACAGAGGTACTCCTCCTATCAAGTACCCAGGGTCTACTGCCTGCTACCAGGTGCTCCTTCCATCGTGGGTCTGCACCCAAACATAGTAGTGCTCCGTCCACTGGGCAGGTCGACTCACTCCAAGTCATGTCGGTCAAGCAGTCGTCAGGTCTCAGCCGGTTACATGGTCTACGAACTTCGTACGCTCGTCTCCGGGAGGGTCCGCTCCACGAGCTACAGGTCAATACTCCAATTATCAAAAATTCCCATGAAGAAGTTTCTCAATGGACCGCCTCATCATGGGGGTCTCAACGCACCAGACGGCGCATCAATCGGACGCTCGGTCTGTGAGTTATTAGCCTTTTCGTCTCAGGGGCCCGGTTGGTTTCATTACGAACCAACCCAGTCGTATCTCAACTATACCAAAAACCTTCATAGGGTATACTCATTGGGACTGTTTCTCAATGTTATCACCAACACTGTTGACGGTTCATCAAATGGACGTCCGGTCGAAATGTTTTAGGCTTTTCCGTTCCAGGGGCCCGATTGGATTACGGGTTCAATCCAACCCGGCCACTATCCAACTACATCTAAACCTTAGGCGTAGTATGCAAAAAGTTCAATCACATCAATTGGAATCCAACAAAGTGGACGGAACGTCTATCGGACGTCTGCAGCTCATGTTATAAGCATTTCCGCTCTGAGGGACCGGTTGGTTTAGAATTTGAACCAACTCGGATGTACCCAAAGTTCTCCAAAACCTTGAGTGTTATATACCGAAACGATTGTCTCGATCCAAGGATCAAATATCAACTGATGGTGCGTCGATAGGAGGTCTGTGGCCCATGTTATGGGAATTTAAGCGAACCTGACACGTTTTAGGTGATTTTGGGCCCTCACCGACCCGGCCCGAGACCCCCTAGTTAGGCCTGAACCGGGTCGACCAGACCTGGGTCTGGGTCTGGCTCAATAGGTCACGGCCCGGCCCAGTGGGCGCGGCGTGCCCCGCACGGCCATCTCGTGCTTGTCGAGCCGTTGCGGGAAGGGGGGGGCTGCCCCCCTGATTGAAGCTGCAACCCCCCCCCCCCCAGTTGGGGCCGCTCCCTTTTTCCAGCTGCGGGTTACGACCCCCGGATTCTCGGAAAACAGCTAGCTGGTGTGTCACCACAGGACCCCCTCCGCGAGTCCCGCCCTCCTTGCTCCAGCGGCCAGTGGTTCCGGCCACCGCTCCCCGCACCACCGCTGCCAAAGGTCGCGGCCTTGTCTGACCGGCGCGGCTCGACGGTGCCACGCCCCCTTCGCCGCGTCCCCGCTCCAGCCGCGGCTTCTTAGTGGTTCTTCGGTGCGGCGTGACGGCGTCGCGCCTTCATTCTGCCTCAACGGGTATGATAGCAAAAGGGGGAGGTGGGTCAGCCATGTTTGTGCAGTCCGACCTCCTCCCACTATAATGATAGAAAGTGGCCAACAATTATCAACGAAGTTCGTTAAATAAACTTGAATGAAGATTAAACCTCTACATTGATGAGGTCGTCAAACGAGGGTCATCACGGGGAAAGAACGTCATGGAAGACGGAATCGCGGAAGACGGTGTCACGGAAGACGGCTTCACAGATCGAGGCTCCGTAAGCATTGTCGGTGTTCTCCCGATGAAGCATGCGGCGCGTCGTCGTTCCTCGACGAAGGCGTCTGTCCCCAGCTGCGGAGAGGGAAGAATAATGGCACGTCATTCACTCCTTGTGGTGACGGCATTCTTCATCAGGTTATTGACGTTCTTCATATTCTCCAACAATGAAGATGAGTTCTATCTCCTCCATTTCCCCACACAACCCATCAACCAAAATAAATTAAGACTTTTTCTTAATTTATTCACACATTCCAACACTTTTAAAATTCAAAACTAATTCAATTAATTAATGTGTTCAATTAATTGAGTAGAGAGTGTGTTGGAATTCATTAAAAGAGAAGAAGTAAAGTCAAAACATTAAGGATGAGTTTCAAGGGGTTATGGGGAATGTTAAAAGGTGGGGGCTTGTGTGGGCCCCACCTCTCCTTTATTCTCCCAAGGGAATTTACCAACCCAACTTCAACACAAGGGATAAATCTACTTAGAAGAAAAATAAAATTGGATTACAAATTTTATTTTATTCTTCACATACACCTCATATTTTAAACAACTCCTCCCGAGAAAACGCACCTTCAAAAAAGGCCTTCTTAATCAATTACCAGTGTTGTGGTTCCATCGGTGCCCTCAGATGTCGATTCCGAGCACCAGTTCAATAGTTAGAAAAACATGTTTGTTCGTTCACAGAACATACCCGGGCTAAACTTCGAAACATGATTCCGGGCACACTGGGCCTCGGAATCATGTGTCGTCAGAAGCCGCAGTCTCGTAAAATTCCAAATAAATTAAGAAAAAAATTTCCTTCAAATTTCTGGGTCTTTACAAATATATTATTTCTAAAAATTCAATATTTACTAATCTTTCAACTATAACTTCGTGAGAAAGAAGGTGTTTATTTTTTAGCTTCTTTGTGTTACTTGTTCAATGTTTCAATCTCTTAGACAATTCAAGAATGTAATATCCAAATAATTTATTCATAACCTTTAAATGAGATTAGAATCAAATCATGGGTGCTAGAGATTTAGAGAAATATTATTTGAGAAAGGGGTTTGGTATGGGTTTATAAAGGGTTTGAAGATTCAACTATGATTTGACAGTTCAATCATTTAGGTATTTATTTATATAGTAACATATATAAAGTAAACCCCATATTTATCTTATTTAAGTATGATATAACAAATTAAATCGATAAATAGAGTTTTCAATAAATACATATCATATAATATTAAATGAAATAAAAATATTAAAATAAACAATTTTTTTTAAATTAATCATACATAATTCCTATTTGATATAATTCATTCTCTTAATAATCAAAGGCTTTGTATAAATGTTAGTAAATAAATATTATATAATAATTACTATAGAGTGATGTCTCCTTTTAGAAAATTGTATCTCAATAATTGATGTCGTATAACATTATGTTTTATTCTAGAATGAATTATAGGATTCATATAAATGTTTATCTCCCTTTTATTGTGAAATTTTATAGGAACATTTCGAAATTGATATCCATTTTCCAATAATGTTTGTTTCCTCCAAATAATCTTTACACATCACCTACTTGTAGTTTTGTAATCATATTTAGTAGTAGATAATGAAATAGTGTTATGTTTCTTATTATAATGTAACACTAAATATTTACCTAAAAGGTGACATTTTCATGATGTTAATATTTTATCTAACTTACAATAAAAAAATCAGCATTTGAATAATTTTCAAATTTGATCTCATTTCCTTTAGGATAAAATAAAACTCTGTTTTTGTATTTTGGAAGTATTTTAAAAAAAATCACCTCATGTTAATGTGACTCATTAGGATTTTATTAGAAATGGTCAGACATACACACCTTAATCATTAGATTTGGTTAGATAAATGTTTTGTATACTAAGATTATAATCATACATCTATAACTGGATTGACAATCTATCTTCCTAATTTCATCTATATTATATTTACAGGTTGTACTGAAGGGCGTATCAAAAAAATTTGGACTATCCATGAAAAAAAATTATTTAGGTTACCTAATTTGATTGAAAATAATTCATCTTTTATTTAAAAAATTATTAACTTCTAGAAGGAATAAATTTTCACCGATTAATATCATTTGAAATTCACATTTCATTATGTTTCATAATTCAATACTAAAAATAATTTCATGAAGCTCCAAAAATAAATAAAAAAATCAAAATATATTTTGATAACTAAAAAACCTTTTTAATATTTTTAATATATTATTTATACCCATATATTTTATTAGTAAAACCTTAAAAAATAAAAAATATTATATACTAAAATCATACCATGATCTATGAGCTTGATTTTAACCATTTAATTTTTTTTAATTTTAAAAACATGATTTGGAAACTGAAAACTTTGAAATCCATGGTTTTTAAACAAAACATCCTCAACAAAAATAAATTTTTAAAAGAACTATTTATATTCAACATATATAATTTTGAATCCAAACGTACTACATAAGAATGAAATATACTGATGGATTTGAGTCTAGAAACTATGGTAAAGGATTTCTTATAGGTAATAAATTCTTCTAAAATATATCCATATGGAACTAATCTATAATTATGTCTAATTATAGTGCCTAAATTATAATACTTTTCTCTAAACTCCCATTTTTTCCCATAGTTAGGTATTAAATGGGTCTTTCTACTAGTTCCTAGACATATTTTTATTGGAAACTAATTTAACTCTTCATGAATTTTCATTACATATAATTCATCATTTATTAATACATTTTTGTTCATACGTCCAAGATATGAAAAAACGTGATGTTTAAATTGGATTCTATGACAATATATTTTCTGAGTTACTTTATCTAGGTCTCATAAAAGATCATGTATGTGGTGACATCTTTGAGTCCTAAAACTTTAATAAATAGCAGTTTTTTATAATAAATTATTATTTATAGGTTCAGTTTCAAGATGTTCCTATGAAATGTAAGATTTTTTATATGAATTCATGCATAATTTTCACTAGGTTTAGTATTAATGTTCGTACTAGAAATTACATCCTAAAAGATTTCATAAGATGTCATAAGTTCTTGTGTTTCTATTTCAAGAAATATCACAAATAAATATTCTTCCACAATCATGGTTCTTTTTTCAAATAAACTATTAGATTTACTAGATGATGAATATCCAAGGAATATTAACTCGTTAATTTTGGATGAAAACTTTTCCAAATTATATTTTCTATTATGTTTATAGAATTTACAATAAAATACTGAAAAGTAATTAAATTTTTTCCCCTAACATTCAATATTTCAAAAGGGGTTTTCTTTAAAAGTGATAAAATTTATACTCTATTAATTATTTAGGAATATGTGTTCATATATTCCTCAAAAAAATAAATATGTAAATCATACTCATTAACCATTGTCCATGAAATTTAATAAGGGGTTATATTTCTCCTTTCTACTATAATATTATGTTGTGGGGTCTTATGAGAAGAAAATTTATGATTATATTCAAACCATTTATTTTAAATCTAATGATTATGATCACTTATTGATAGAAAACATATATGTTCGACGAGGGTCTCTATTGATTTAATACATTTTAAAAAACAATAAAGAGATTCGCTTTTATGAGAAAAGAAAAACACCGATGTATATCGTAAATAATCATTCCCCATTACATAAGAATAATGTTTTCCTTGAAAACTAGTAACTCCTGAAGGCCCAAATATATACTTGTGGAAAAAATAAAAAGGATTATAAGTACTAAAATATTTCTTTGGTCTGAAAGAGAATGTGTGATTATTTCATATTTCCCAAGCATTTCATAGTTTTTCTGTTAGGAATTATTGTTTAGGTAGATCTATGTCTAATCCTCCCCAAGTATTATTTCTAAGTGAGAGTATATTGAAATATACTAATATCTTATTTTGAAAGAAATATTCATTATGAAATCACATAAACCTGAAACATTTAAAGAAAATAATTTATTCAGATCTACAGTAAAATCATTATCATTTCTCAAATTAGTGAAAAATAAACAATGTATCGCATCAAAAACATTTCAATAATTATTTTCAATAATAACATGATATCCATCATCATGTAGCTATGTGTTTATAAGAGGATTATATTTAAATACATCTGCAAATTAAACCATTAAAATCAAAACATTATGAGTGTTACACATCTTACGATGTCATAAAATGTTTCCTTTTTTAATTATCAATAATGGTAACATGTCTTCCATCATTATTCATTCAATTATTGACAATTGAGTAGTCCATGGTCATATTTTTGTAAAATCCATTATCTATATACCATTATTTATTACTAAATTTTTTAGTAGGTTTCATATTAAAATGTATTAAATAAGAAATAATTTTGGTACTCATATCATCTTGAGTCCAAAATTTCATTAATAAGATCTTTAAAAATCATAAAATTTCTAATTTATTTCCTATAAATAGATTTCAAAAATGATTAGTTGAACAATTTTTTTGGGTCCATAAGAGGAAGAATTTCCTATATAACTAGAATAACCTGAAATTGGTTATAAATTTTTCTTAGAAATATTCCATTTTCTAGGATGGTAACCAATTCCTATAGTATTGAGAGTAGTTTGTTTTAAAATAATCTAATTATAGATTTTCTACATCTGGTAGATGTATTTATTCTTATATAACTAGAATAACCTGAAATAGGTATATATTTTTACTTATAAATATCCCCTTTTCTAGGTTGGTATCCAATTCCTGTAGTATTGGAAGTAGTTTGTTTTCAAATAATCTAATTATAGTTTTTCTACATTTGGTAGTTGTATTTATTCTTATTTGAATAGAATAACCTAAAATAGGTATAAATTTTTCATTATAAACATTCTCTTTTCTAGGTTGGTTACCAATTATTGTAGTATTGGGAGTAGTTTGTTTTCAAATAAGCCATGTATAGTTTTTCTATATTTGGTATATGTATTTATATAATTTTTCAATTTCTCTTTAAATAACATAATTTAATTTTTTATTTTTATAATTTGAGGATTTTTTATTTTTCAATATAAAATTCATTTTCAATGTGTGTAGACATGGAAAGATGCTCTATTAAACATTTATAGTTATCCATAAATTTATTTAATGTATCTTCTAACATAATACACAGTTCAAATAAGACCCTAGTGTTCATATTTTCATCATCATTTTTATTCTCAAAAAGGATTAAAATATTAATAGAAGATAGAAGAAAAATATTTTATACCTCAACTGTGTTTTTCATGAAACACATAATGAATTTATTATCTATGTTATAATAGGATTATCTTAGACATTCTTTACAGGAAGTCCTTGTGGCTTTCATATCCATTTTATATAATTCTTTTTTCCCATATTAATTTTTCTTCTATTTTACACTAGTAAAGTCTTATTTAATGTTTCATTTTATTTTATACTAGTAGGAATATATTTCATTTGAGGAACCATCATTGTTCAATTTTCCTCTGTAATTTTTCATTATAAAGAACATATTCTACTTATAATACTTTTTAATCCACCAGGCTATGTGATCTATTTCATCATCACTACCCAAATGTGATTCTTCATTAATAAAATATTATTCTTTATTTTTATCTTTAATCATTATGTTATAAGTCCTAAAAGACACTAAATTCTTATTTCATTAATGTACTTCCTCTTAGTTCACTTGTAATTATTCATCATATTTCCTGAGAATTCTGATGGCTTATTTCACAAGAATTCTATTGACTACATGGGATTATCTGATTGACACAGATGTTCTTCTCTACCTTTATAGTAACAATATGACAAGTAACATGACTTGATCTTTATCTACAATATCATTTCCCATTTCATAAATCATTGTAACAATCTCATTGAATATGAGATTAATAAAAAAAATGGATTCATATAGGTTCACCTTAAAATTATTTTAATATTAATACAAGTATTTAAACACATTTCATTAGAATTTTATGTTCCTAAATAGATATATCAAGAGTATCCCAAATCTAAAAATATGAAGTACCTAAATATATATTGTGGAATTTTTTCATTCCTAAAAAATAGTACAATTAATATATAGATTTACCATTATAATTATATGATACCTTAGTGGTATCACTCAATGTAGTACTATGAGTTTTATTTTATTCATATTTATCTTTTAAAAAATCCCATATTTCAAATCTCGTTATTTGTAATTGATTCATTTTCTTTATTTTCCATCAATAATATTTTATCCTAACAAAATTAGATATAGTATTTTTGGTAGATCATTCATTTATATGATTTTCATAAATAACGAAATTTAAAACTAATTAAAATTTAAAATCATTCAAAATTACATAATCACAGTTAAAATATTTATAGAGAAGATATGATACCAACTATTTTTCCTCGTGGAAAAAACAATTTTTGTGAATTGAGTTTCCAATGAAAATTTTATATTAAAAATAATTTAAGAACTAAATTACCACAATTTTATAAAATAAAAATCTAACAAAAAGTGTTGATTTTTAAAGAAAATTCACTAAAAAATCACAAAATCGCAATCATATATAATTTAAAATATCATTACAAATATATTATCCTTTGATGATGTAAGAAATTTCACTAATATTTTAATGTTGTTCAAAAACATATTATCAGGTGTTTTAAAATAGAGTAATTGTTGTACATTTTTTATGATAAGTTTTTATGTCCGTAAATATGTGTTATTATATAAATCATCATTTTACACCATTATTATTTAATAAATTAAAAAACAACCCCAAAAAATATCAATGGAGAAATAATTATACTGATCAATATATTTTTATAGAAAAATACATCTCCTAAAAATATTCTAATGAAATTTAATTCTATACATAATTGTTTTGGATTAGTATTAATAAATAATTATATAATAAATACCTTTAATAATAGTTTAATAAAAGTTTCCATTGCATCATTAATGGTAAAATAACTTTCCTACGTCAATATCCACATAAAAATATGTCAATTCATTGAATTCTTATATTGTATGGTTGATCATTTTTTCTTACAATTGATCTATTGTCCTTGTGCTCTATCTCTTTTTCTTATTGTAAATCTATTAATTTATTTGGTCCTTTTAATACTATAGATTGTCTTATATAATTTTTATTTTAGATTTAGGGTTGTTTATGTGGTCGATCTAACTAACTTTTTAGTCTCTTTGGTCCATTTTCATTTTTTCATGTATACTCAGATGTTCTTATAGTCAATTCAGCCTTTGATAAATATTTAATGACTACTTGAAACAATGTGTTGTCATAATTTAAGAAAACACGTTTTCATTCATTTATAAAAATTGTGATTTCTTTCTATTACATGTGGTTATTTAGATTAATTTTTAATTATTCTCAACGGTCAACAAGTTATAAGTTTTAAACTTTTCAATATATTAAAAAATAGTGATAATACTTCTTATTTAACAAAGAATAATGTATTAGAATAAACTTAAACAAGATTTTATATTACTAATTTAAGGAATTATTTTACTAATCCAACACATATTAAATCCTTTTTTATAATTTTTTTGAATAAATATCATCATGAATAATAATATATGTATATTTAATTTTTATTTACTTCAATTATGAAATTTATATTATTTTAGGTAAATAATATTTATAAAAATTCACATTGTTTCATTAAATATATCTAATATATTTTTAAAGGGAAAAAAGATATAAATGATAATAAATGGTTATTTAAAAGATGAATAAATTAGGTTCATGATTTAAAATTATTTTTATTATTTTGTAAAATTTCCTTTAGCTGATGCAAGGCTTGTTTTAGAAAGAAAAAAAATCAGATAAATGATTTTAAAAACATTTAAAGTAATTTGTTTTGGATAAATTATGATGTTTCATGAATTTATCAAATAATTATATTGATATATTTATGGTTTATGTTATTATATTTAAATTACATTTTTATTCTAATACCATTAGTGTCAAAATATGTGAATAACAAATTATTTTAAATGACATTTAATGAAAAAAAAAATTATTTTTAAATCATACAAACACTTAAAAATACTATCTTAATGCAATTTTATGGGAAAATTTTCATAATATATTGAATTTTCCATTTATGAGTCAATTATAATTTTTAAAATTACAATCAATATCAAAATATGTTGACAAATTGAAAAAAGGCCATTGATTCATCAATAAAAGGAACTCACTTAATCCATATCAAAAAAATAATGTTATATTCTCTCTCAATAATCTACCCAAATCATTCTATGATATAATATATTGATATCCCTAATCCCATAGAGTAAACATAAATCACTCATTTGAAATAATAAATCTCAATAAAAAGGAAGATATCATAAGAAGAGGTATAAGTCCGAACTAATATATTTTAAGTTTATTTATTCTCATACATCCATCATATACATCATATTCATTTTGATTTAAAAAAATGGATATCTCCATTATACAACAATTTTAATTATTATTTTAAAAATGGTTTTCATCACTTATTGTATCTAATATAAAATGAACACATCTATAATATATACATGTGGACTACCACAGCAAAATAAATGTGTTTTTTTCACCTCCACCTCATAGGGTTAGATATATCGATGAATAAAATTAGAATATATTATATTTTTAAAATATTTATGATTATTGAAATGAAATAGAATATTTTTTTATTAACCCTCACATATGTTAGAATATGAGTACATTGCTTCTTTGTATGGGTGGAATATCACCTAAGTGAAGCGACTTGTTTAGTTTTTCAATGCTGCCTCACATGGCTAGTTATAAAGATGAAAATATAAATAAAAATTACATTTATAACTTATTGTTGATTCTTTGAAAATGTAATATAATTTACATTATTTCTTTTTAACCTACTATGAAAAATAAAATGTTGTGTATGCATCCATATAGACTATAATCACCATTAATTGATTTTTTTCATTTTTCATTACTTCATTACACGGTTGTTCTGTAAAGATTATTAAATGTACAAACATGAGGTCTAAAAAATATTTCTAGATACTGGAGAAGACAAAACCATTAAAATGTTGACCATGATCAACCTATCATCATTATTTTGGATATTATAATCTGAAAAACCTCAAAATGTTAAATTCAAAATTATCTACTTTATGAACTATATAATACATGGTAAAAAAGAAATAAATGAAAAAAACGGCATGATCATGACATTTTTATTATGAAATTATGAAATATAGACAATTTTATTATATTATAATGTAAAAATTGTTTTTTTAGATTTAAGATATGATGTAATAGATTTTTTATTCCATTAGTACTCATGTCATTTTCACCACAGGTTTTCTTTTTCTGTATTGTATATATGATTATATGAATTTCTTTTATGATTGATTTAATTATATTGAAGTTATTTGAAAATAATATTTATACTTTATCCTTCAATGTTCATTTTATTCAAAAGTTACTAAATTCATATGTTTTACTCATTAAAAAATATTTTAAAAGTTTTAATGATTTCCATCTCTTTTCGCTCTATATCCATGCTCTTCAATGTGATTATATAATGGATTTATTTATACTGAAATTATTTTTACGGTATTTTTTAACTTTATTTTATATTAATTAGTGTTTTTAATGAGTAGTCTTTAAAACATTCACCATATAGTGTATTTAACCTTTTTTACCAATGTGAAAAATAATGGTTATATTGAACGTATATAGATTTAACACTATTTCCCTTCATTATATCCATTATCCATTGTAATTATAAATCCATAATTCATCATTTTTTTCAAGGAAGTTTTTATTCATATTATTTTATGAATATTAAACATATAGTGTTATAAAAACTAAATGATTTTTTATATATATTTATGAAAAAAAAATGAATGTGTTTTTTTAATGGGTTAATTTGAGTTCTTAAAGTGTTCCATGATGAAAAACTGAAGGATTATAAAGTTTTTTGATGATAGGGGTGTAGATAATTATATAGAATCATTGGTGATCCCAATATATTTTATCAAAATGGGTGATCCTAGTTATCTATCAATCTTATTGGGTAATGATTAGTCTCCAAAGGAGAAAAATGAGTTAGATGACCTTATTGGATTATCCTTTTCAATTAATTGGACCTCATTTATTTGTAACATGGGTAAAAACTAATGAATATGATTTATGGATATGATGCTCCAATATATATTTTATATTCAATCAAAGGTATTTTAATGGGAATATTTTGATTCCAAGTGGTAAGGAATGATTTATAAATTTCATGGTAAAAGGTTTAAAAAAAACCTTTTTCATGATTTATCAAGTAATTCTTTATTGATTCCTGTGTTTATTATTACTTCTAATGGGTTTAAATATATTTATTTCAGAAATAAATTTACTATAATACTTCGATCCTATAACTTTTCAATATTGGGTAAAACGATAATATTTACCAAATTTCTTTAGATGGAAAGGGTTTCTATTAAGGACGTTGATAAGGGTACCTCCTTGGAGGTGCATATTTCCTTGGAGTTCTTTGATAAGTATCTATTATAAACTGTTGTGTATATAATCGGTCTACTATAGATAGTATATGATCATGGTTTTAGATATATTTAGATGTTATAATGATTCATGATGTGTAAAAATAAAGATTTTATATGATAGTTTGGGATCATAAGTTACAAGTATTCATTAACTATAATGGATAGTTTGTTACGAATAATTTTCGTTATTCTTTGCCGAGTCAAAAGTTTTTATCAAAATATTACATTGTTATTAATATATCTATATGTATACTTTCTAAAAGTATGTTTATTATGATTTGATATACTCATAATAATTATATTTTAGTTTTATTTAATTTATATATGAAATAAGAACCATGATAATAATGGGTATGGAGGATAATGATTTGGATATCCATAAAAAATCAAAATAGCATAGGAGATGAAGTAAAAACCACATATGGGTATTCCTAACTTTCTATCATGTGTTACGAATAACAACCTGATCCTAGGTTAGTTTTATAAAATACTCAATAAGTGGAAAATGAAGATTCAAAGATTTGTTTTGGATTTATATCATTAAGGTAAATTTTTTAAACTTCCTAGAAGTAAAAAATGTGGGAATAATTACTCAGGGAAATTTTCAAATGGATTAAGTAGAAGTGTCAAATGTGGGGTGAATTATGAATTATGAACACTGATGTCCTTGGAGGAAAACTTTTGAAGGATATCAAAATGATCATAAGAATTAAATTTTATTAAGGTTTTTCAATGAAGATTAAGAGACAATTAATAATATATAACTCTTATGTTTTATTGTAATAGTATTTATTATGTTCAATGTATGAAACATGATTAGATTAATATTCATTATTTTTAATACATGATTAATAATTTTTTATAGTATTAAGGAGTAATTAACGAATAATATTGAAAAACATATATAAATGTTTATGAAGGAATTTGAATGGAGGAAGTTTTAATATATAGTATTTCAAGAGATATAATGTATAATAATTTTATTTCAAGTTTGATAAATTTATGTAAAATCTTGGTTATAGATGGAAGATAACTCTTGTGATGTTTTATGTGATACGAGTACAATTGGAGACAAATATTTTGTTTTAATATATGTTTAAGATCTATGTACACATTATGTTTATTATGGATTGTAGTGGAAGGGAGAACACATTTATAATTCTTCGATATATATTGAATGGTGTTGATTCCCTATAGGGTCAAAAATATCATTGTTGTTGAGGTAATTGATGTTAATTTAGATAAAGGGGTATTATAGTTTGGGAAGTTTTATTTTTTCATATAGATAACCATGGGATTTAAAAATTTATATCATTACTTAGTGATTAATGTTAATTTTATGAAAGTTATATTTTAGAGAACATTATCTGGTTATGATAAATTGTAAATTATTTCCTGTGATTGAGTTAACTTTTGGAAGAATATATGGTTTCATTATATATTTACAGTGATTCTAGCTGTTTTTGCAAAGGATTAACATATTTTATAGTGTATATTGTTAGGGCTTCTATGTTTTTCATTTTTGACTATAAGAGTTATTTATGTTGATTGGAGATAAATGTTATATTGAAATCAGAAGAATATGTAATCAAATATTTTTTATTTTTGGTATATAATTTTTGTTAAAAATATTTTAAAAATTTTTATAGTTAGTTATTTATGGAGTGATTCATGTTGAAATTTTTTTGTTATTTTTGAGCCTTTGTATATAAATGTATTATTTCATCATATCAACGTTTATTTAAATTAGATATTATCATAACAATTTCTAATCGTGTTTTAAAAAACTAATATAAACATGAGAATAAATTATCATTTTATGAAAATTTGATCCATTAGAAGTTGATGTTAGTGATTCAAGAATGAAAAATTCAACATGATTATGAGATGAAGAAGTGGTGGAAAACTGATCAATACACATCTAAAGGATGAAATTATTTGATGAAATAAACAATGTATGATTTCTATTATTCCTAATCATGATTTTAAAAAAAATCACCAAGTTTATAATGAGGAAAATAAATCTATCGAGTATTATATTGAAACATCACTAAACTATTGACCAATTATTTTTAAAACATATTCACAAGTACTAGTCATATAATGATATATACATGGTTTCATAAATATTCAAGAAATGATATGTTTAAGAGTATTAATATATATTTTAAATTAATTTTCAAATGAAATATTTATTAATTAGTTTTCATGAAAACCATTAAGATAGAAGAAAAATATATTTCTTACAACTTCTGTATAATTTATCCTCCCCCAAATTCTACCCAATATCATTTATTTCAATGTTTCATTATTCGGATTCCATTAAAATTAATGGTTTTCAATTCCTCATCCACTCCATGGAATTGATTTGAAAATTATTTTAATAATTTCTTTATTATATATTTGAGATAATATTGAATGGAATAAATTTTTTTGTTGGGTAGAATATAAGAGCCTAAAATTTTAATTTACACTATTTTATATTGATTATGTTTGATATCATTTACTACAAACAATAGTAAACTAAAATGAAACAGGAAATAATATAGAAATATTATTATTTAAATATTACTATTTGTACTGGTCAGTGGATTCGAGGGGATGAAAGGGAGTTTTTAAATTATAGAATATATGTAAACAAATTACATAATACAAATGTACTAATTAAATCCATGTAAAAATGAACTAAAATTTTCAATAAGATCATATAAGATAAAAGGTGATATTTTTCAAAAACTGAATTATATCCACAATATATTTATAAAATTAATTTACTGTTTTCATTTAAAATGAATGATTTTAATTAAATGTATATATTATAATTTTAATAAAATAAACTAAAATTAATTTAACTGTAGTTACTTGATGAGTATAAATTTATTTTATACTTCAAAAAATAACTTTCCTCCCAAATAATTTTTTTGTGTGTGTGGATATTTAGACTTATTTTGGACATATTTAAAAATTTAAACGATGCGATGGAGAATAATTATGAAATAATAATGTTAAAATAATCATAATATTTTTCTGCATAATTCATGAAATTCTGTTTTAAGGTTTAATTGTTATCCATATCATTTTTTAAAAAATATCATTTATTTAAATGTATTTAAAAATTACCACTATTTTAGGATTGTTTCTGTAGTGGAATTAGAACTCTGTGAAAAAATGAATAATCAAATTCATTCCATATGAAAAAAATTTAAACATGATTTTGGTATAAAATCATTTTTTCTATTTAAAACTTGTATTATTCTAAAAACAAAATTGCTTTTAACTTTGAAATATTTTATTAAAATTAATTTTATACACATCATGAAATTTAATCTGGAAAAAGGGATTTAATATTTAGAATCATGATATTTAAATTTAGTAACAATATCTATTTCATTATTTTTCCATATGAAGAGTAACCATTGTAAATTTTTCTATACTATGGTAAAGGGTGAAATCCTTTAATTAGGGTTACAAAATTTTGATATGTTTAGAAAATATCATATTAAATATTATTGGATAAAAATATTTCAACCCTTAACATCTTATATTTAATAAATGGAAATTTAATACTATATTATTTTGATTATAATGTTTATTTTATTATAAGGGATAATTACAAAATTCAACCCTCATTCTTTTTCTTTGTCTAATATTTTTTCATATGGGTAAAAATAAATTATTAATTTTTTTAAATTTAATATTAATAAATTATATTATATATATATATTTATTAATTTTTAGTATTGTTATAATTATCTTGAACACATATGAAACACTAATGTGAGGCATGTACCAGAATTATAAAAATCAAGTAAATGATTTTAAAAACATTAAAAGTAATTATTTTTGGAAAAAGAATGTTTTCCATGGATCTCATGGATAATTATACATCATTAGTGATAGATAAAGTATTTATATTAAAATTCCATTTTTATAATTATACATTTCAATTCTAAATATGTGAATTGTTATGAAACTGAATTTTTAATTTTAAATCACTAATTACATATATAAATCCTATATTAAGTCATGTGAATAGAAAATTTTCATTCCTATAATTCACTGTCAACTTATGTTTTTCTTTTAATTTTTAATCATTCTTTCATGACCCTTAAATATGGAAAAGATGCAAGAATTTCAATTTTTTCTTAAAAATGGTACTCACTTTATCCTTTTAAAAAAATCAGGCTATATTTTTTGTAAATATTATAACTAGTTGCCTCTCTATAATTATATTTTTTAAACACCTAATTTCTTATATTACCAAAAAAATATCTTATTTAGAGTCTATAATATTAATTAAAATTTGGATATAAAAAACAAGTAGTATAAGTCATAATTGATTTCTTTGAAGTATACCTCTTCTTATAACTCCTTAAAATAAATAATAAACAAACTAGTATAATTTAATAAGTATCCCTAATATAATAAAATTTTATTTTATGGATGATAAATGTCATTTCAATCACTTCTTACATCCAAGAGAAAATGAACACTTCATTTGTGCGTACATGTGGACTACCACCTTCATAATGTGCTGTGTTTTATTTCTCATCACATCCTTATATGGATAGATAAAATGATTGATAAAATAAATAAAAATGATATTTTTAGAATCATTATTATTTTATAATCATAATATATTAATTTCCATCTTACACTTCCAAATGTTGGGTAATGATAATGACGCTCATGCAATCATGTGAACTGCATCTTTTACGAAGAAGTATAATTTTTTTATTCCCCCCTTGCATACCCTATCATAAGGACGGAATTGATAATTTAATATTACATTTATATTATAATTAATCCAATTTTTATATTTTAATCCTTTTAATATTTCTATATATATCTCATCACTTTCCCAATGATTCGTCATTGAGTTTAGGGGTCACAATAAACCATAACTAATATAATAAAAATATATTAACACATCTTAATTCACACACATGAATATTTTTGATAAAAATGGATTTCATAATGATTTTGACATCAGATGTGAAATCCTACACTATGGTGGATTCTCAAATTCACATTTTACAGTATGAAAGACATAAAGATGGTCATTTTCTGGTTTTTATATGTGGGAAACTGTTAGCAGTGTATCAGGTAAAAATAATAATTTTTTATATTCATTTTACTTAATGACCTAAACCCAAACACTATCTATCAATATTCCATTTTAAAGAATACCATTGTTGATAATCATAACCGTGGGTATTAGAGATTATTTTAGAATTGTAATTGGAGGATTAGGATAAAGGATCAATAATCAAGGATCAAGGAGAATAATGAATACAGAAAGATAATGGAGCAAGATCAACTTTCTCAATAGGATTAAACATTTTCTTCACCAATTATCATTCTAATTCTTGGGTAGGTCATGTTTTTTAATGGATTCATGTGGTATTAATTACATTTTATGAGCACAGATAATAGATCTATTTATTTTTTGTCATTTATATTCTTCACATGGGACCCATTTCTTTTGGTGTTATTGAATTAAATATCATTATTTTCTTACGCACCTCATTTTACACCTATTTCCATATATTAAAATGTATATTAACAATTGTACTGACTAATTATTTTTTTCACGTCGTTAATGTTATATTTCACTATCATTCTTTGTGTTCTTAATTATTTTCCCATTTGGACATTCATTCGGCATTATCATGCTACATTCAAGTATAATTGAACACCCATATTTATGGAAGATTAATGAATTAAGTAGAATCATCACCTTTTGGAATGGTTCATGAATCGATGTGGAATAATGGAGGTGGTGACATGGATTGTTGGCCATATCATGGGTTTCTATCCATTGGAGGGGAAAAATTGACAAGTTGTGAAATGGGGATTATCTGAACATAGTTGTCTAGCAAGAATCTTCCATTTGTGATGTTATCAAATCAATCAACTTCATATATAATATCCTTGGTGGATTTTTTTGGAACTAGTTGTAGAGAAGGCACTAGAGAGATACATGTAGAGTTCATGGATTTCATGAAAACCCCATTATAAACAATGTGTAATACTAAAATCTACATCATGTGGTCTCCTTGATATGGTGCCTATGTTTTAGGGAGAAGATAAATATGACACATCAAGCAGGAATTATATATTCCATGTGATTTGATACTCTATTATCTATGTGTTACCTTTTGGTATATGGGCATGAGTATTTCTTGGTATCAGTAAATACCCAAGTACACTATATTGGTTAGGTATAGAGGCCCAACATAGTACATGGTCATGTCTATAGTAAACATTCATGTGAAACAGAACTTGGGAATAAGCGAAGAGTACATGGTTACACCCCAAGACACTATATACCACCATATAAACCATTTACATGAGTTTTGGCCAAATATGGTATCCCAGTACTATTTCATGTGAGGATACACCCATCGTTCCATGTGAGGTCACACAATGTGTTACCCTATGTACACATCATATACTCTTTCAATGGGATATATACCTTTCATATACACATTATAGAGACAATAGTTTTTGGAATGTGAGTATCATATACTGATTAGTTTTCCTCATACAAAGTGATAGGGTCCTTGATTATGAATGTAGAATTTTGAAATGAGGTGATGTAAGGGGAAACCATCTCTCAACAACACTTATCTTGTGGCATTGATTGGTTGTTACCATCTAAGTGCCATTAGGGATGGTAAATCCCCTATCTTTATATATTTGTTCAATCCACAATATCTTTTTTAAAATTAGCTATAGAAATACCTCTACATTATAGAGTGTCAAGTCCCATTATCTATGGTGTATAAAACCCATCTTATGCTCTGGTTGTAATCCGGTCATGCATTAGAGTGTTTCTTCCCTATTTTTTATACATTGCAGTGAGGTGTAGATCCTTTATGTTATTGAGTGATGACACATGAAACTAGGATATTCTATAGTGCCATTATAGTTGAATTAAAACTCCAATTCCTATCTATTTTTAGAGATGGAGATCCAATTTTTCTCTTCATTGAATTTCTTCTGAGTATATTTGATATTGGTATTCTTTTTTCCCTATGTTTATGGGGTTTTGTAGCTATTTTTTATTTTTTATTTTACCATTCATTGATTTTATGTATTCTTACTAGATATTTATGCACTAAAATATTAATGGGATCCACCTTCAAGTGTTTTGTCATATGCAGATGATAGATAGATCACTGGTGACTTTGGAGGAGCACAGTATACCATGGAGGTGTTGATGGTCCTCCATGGATGGAAATGTAGATTGTGAGATGGTATCTACAGTCATTCATTCTCCGCATTATTTTAATTTTGGGTCCCCATTTCTAGTTTTTCATGTGTTTCCCCCCTTTTATATTTTGTATTATGTTTCTCTAATTTGAGAAAAATTTTAGTTTTTTTTTCTTCATGAATGGTTTATAATCTAGATGTTTGAGCCTTTTATTATACCTCTGAATTATTTCATAGATCTAGTTGTGTTTGAGAGAGTATATTTATGTTAGGATAAGGCCTATCATTTTATATATATTCCTAATATGTTCTTAACTCTATTATCTATCCTATTAGTGGTGGGATTGTGAAAAAATATTCATCATACATATGACCACGCATTCCCTAGGGTGTGGGGACATGATATAGTGGTATCAGATGTTTTATTTTCTAGCGTTGGGGTTTGGATTTATTCATGTGTGTTTTTTGTCTGTGATCATTGTTAAATTATTTCATTGTGTCTTCAGTTCAAATCCCAGACTCGGGATTCCAGTTATGGTCTGATGAATGACATATCCATACATATGAGACCTTATAACCTACTTTTCAACATGGATCACTAAGGCATCGATTAGTGATACCACCTATTTCCAGGATGCCTCTACAATTACATGAGTCCAGGATACTGATACTAGATTGTCCTGAAAACAAGTTAAGGGAGTAGGCCTCAGTTCCACAACCCATTTATGAGGACTATCCTCCAATAGGGAACTGATTATTGATACCACCTATTGACCAATGCATACATCCACATTTAATGGACAAGATTAATCATTGAGGATATGGTTGATAGTTGATATCTACATTAGTTCCTCACGACTCTATACACATACATATAAAATTATGTGAGTTCTATCATTATATTACACTTAGGTTTCATGGAAATCCAGATCCTCAGATGGAGGATGATGGGTTCAATGTCATGGTCTGTATTTTCTATCTTTCTTAGACCATACCTAACTAGATAGATTCCCTTTTGACTAGTCATCTTCATTAATGAGTAGGGAATTTGTGGGGTCTGATCAACAAGATCCATTCTATGATATAAAAAATCATGGTTTGACATCTAGTAGCTACTCTGAAATGATTATTTCCTTATGATATTTCACTCTATGTAGATTCATGAGATTCTAGAGTAGTTGTTCGGAAAGATTACCTTACTCCCTTAATATACTGCATTAAGGACACATCTGAGTAGGGAAGAAAGATAAATCTAACTCAATGTTCTATAATGTTATTATCATGTATTCCCACTAATGATAGTGTGTGATAGTGGGATTTTTTATATAGAACATACATGAAGTGATACATTGGGTAGTGGGAGCCAACAATGATCATCATGAGGTTGAGTTGTCTATACTAGCTAGTAGCTATCAGACTTCCTGGTAATATTGTATGGGACATACTTATTAAAAGACACATATATGTTGATATATGTCTCATGGTTTTGGGTAGAGGATCCAATCATCCTAACGAGGGATGATTCTATACATGTGATGTTAGAGGCCACTTCATTTGATATAACTCTATCAGACATGTTAAAGAATATATATATTCAGGGTTAGAACCACCACAGCATAGGATGCATCCTGGTCATGGATCTCCTAGGAATAGCCATGGAGGGACCTATGAAGGTGGTGTTATTGGAGGTGAAGGTGTAGCTCCATTGGGATAATTTCATAATGATGTATAAAGCTATGATCGACTTCAATCACCACTACCTATTATCCCATTCCAAGCATAGAGGGATTGAATATAAAGGAATTTGTTGTTGTAGGCTAGGGAAGGATATGATCAGGATTCTATTGAGATGTTTTGAGGTAAGATCTATATATTTTCTAATTTATAAGTATAAGTCATTTATTTTTATCTATATCCCAATTATATAATATAGAGATTATAGTAGATACTTTATCCCAATAGATATGGCTTTAGGTTTTTATGGGGAAAAATTCATATCTATTGAACAGCTACTTGATGTTTGAGTTGGAGTATGGTGTATAGGGTTTATCATGGGACCTCTTGGTCCTTGCAATGAAACCATATGACTTCATCTTGGGTCTTGACAAGTTTTTCATAGTGACTTCTCAGATATAATAGTATCATAGGAGAGTTGTATTAATTCATACAGATGGGATGATATTATCTGTCAGGATATATATATATATATATTATGACTATGTTATTGGGAACCGTGCTCAAGAATATAAAACCTATTTCCCATTGGTGGGAGATTTTATCCATTAGTGTGTAAATAAATTCAAGCATCTATACTCTAGTGGATGTGAAGGATTATATAGATCACTTCCCCAGAGAAATATATGAACTACCATTAAGGTCGTCGATTGACATCTCCATTGGCAAGAACCCCAAGACTATACTATAATATTTTTTGTCTTATCAAATAGATCATATCAAGGATTATGAGAAAATATTGCAGATGAAAGACCCTTAAGTGAAATTTTGTATCAGACCCTATGATTACCTCATGGAGACTATAGTTTTGATCATGAAAAATTGATAAATGAGTCTTATGATTTTTTTATTATTGTCCCCGGAACCAAGTACTAATCAATAATAAGTTCCATTTATTGAGTAATAATGACCTTTTCAACATTTTTAAATGTTATGTTTCGTTTTCAATGACCAATATCAAGTTTGGATACCATTAGTTTTGGGGTTATGTGCATGACAATTCAAAGATGTAATTCTAATGTTCTAAGAAACATTATGAGTTTCAAGGGATGCCTTTTGTTGTGACAAATTACACTACTTTGTCCTAGATCATATGAATCTATTCATTGAGAAATACATGGACCTATATGGGGTATCATTACTAATGACATTCTCAAATAGACTATGTTAGAAGATAAACATGTAGTGAATATTAGGATTTAGATAGAAATACTACATGATAGACTATTATATGGTAATATCATGAAGTTTCTATTCTGGATCAGAGTGTCTCACTTGTCAGATAATTTCATCTATGTTCTTTGTTTAGTAGTATATATAGTGTATATTGATGTAAGGATTCCTTTTAAACCACCCACGATCATGATGGAGGTGATTCGTATTTTCTATTTAGTATGGTACTAGTGGATGTTCAAGAATCCTTTTCAATGATTGATGACCCTTTAACTACCTTGATGCTGAAGGGATATCCATTTTCATGGATTGAGTGATTTCAAATATCCTTTAAGGAGGTGATTCATAGGTTGACCATTGATCCATTATTGACACTAATGGAGGAAAGAATTTGTTATATAGTGTATTTTTATGCCTCTCTAGTTGGGTTCAAATTTGTTTTGAGGTAAAGGAAGGTTATGATTATATATGGGTCAATGCATTTGAGACCCCATCAGTATTATTATCTGACCCATGACCTAGAGTTGGTAGTAGTAGACATCACCACAATGATGTAGAGGAATTTTCTACTTGGTGACCATATCATAGTTTACTCATACAATCATAATATCTTGTATATATTCACATATAGATATATTAACCTAATAAAGAGGTTTTTTGGTGTACCTATAGAAGTATGAAATCATTATATTCTACACTCAAGGGAAGTGAAATGTGGTGGGGTATTCTTGTAGAAGGAATTCTCATTCTAACAGGGAGGAGGATGAGTTAATGAAGATCGATGATTTGTACCTTACTCAGGTAGAGGATAGGATTTCATATTATTTGTAGTCTGTGGTAGTGATTACACCTTTTCATTAGGATGTGAAGGATCCACTATGGGTATATTTATACTCCAAGGTTCTACATGACCACATTTTATTGGGAGATGCATGAGATGGATTTTCTTGAATAATGAGATTACATCATACTTTTATAGTGATATATGGTAGATTGAGTCACATTGTTTGAGGATGTGTTGATGGATTTTCATCCACACCCATGGTTTTAAATATTAGCATGGTGAATATGTACAATGAAATCACATTGCATTTTTTGTGGGCTAGCATGACATAGATCAATGCAAAAAAAATTTCATTGTCTCAAGTGTCAGCAGGTAGTGGTTAAACATCTAGATCTGTCATGTTTAAATCAACCACTTCAAATCAAAAAATTGTAGTGGGATAGAATATAATTGAAATTTATGATAGGTATTCCATGAACAGTGATATTGCATGGCCCTATCTAGTATATTTTTGACCGAATTACTAATATAGAACACTTTCTTTCAAAAAGGGGTTGACTTCAGTTGATATTTTGACGTAGTTTTATATGTGGTATTTTATCTATATTAATGGGGTACCCATGAAAATAATATCAACCATGATTTTCAGTTCATGTAATGGTTGAGTAGGGTTTTACAGGGATCTTTTAGTCCCAATTATAGATTAATTCAATGTTCTACCCCCAACAAATATCTAAACATAGTGCATTATCGATGTTTTAGAGTATATATTGAGAGCATTTGTGTGATACCTTGACCAAATCTGTGAGGATCACATTCTATTTTTGGAGTGTTCTTATTAATAATAGTTATCATTATACTATTGTTATGGAACCTTTTGATCAGCAATATGGGTTACTTTGTAGGTCACCTTTATGTTTCAATGACAGTGCTGTCACATGTCTCATTAGGAAAAATCTATCAAAGGAAATGACAAAGATGTTTTAGGTGATCATTGAGTGTATGAGTAAAAACCAGTGCCAACAATAATATTACATGGATTGATGTCATTGAATCTTGGAGTCAGAGTAGGGAGACTAGGTTTTCTTGATAGTCTCCACACAATGATGATTCAAGAGATATTTCAAGGGATATTGAATATAAAAAATGTTTATTGTGTCTTTTGAGATTATATGTAGCGTTGGAATGTTTTCATACCACTTGGAAATTTTCAAAAAGATGGAAGGAGTGCATGAAATCTTCCATGCGTCAAAGACGAGGAGATACCTGCATGACCCTATACAAAATATTGAATTTGTTGTGCTAGAGATTTAGGATTGATCCACCTTTTTATAGTTCCCACGGGAATTCATTGAACGATAGGATATGATGATATATGGGTAGAATAATCATTTAGTTAATTTTATTTTGTAGAATTGGATAATATAAGAGATCTCCCACCAATTTTTTGACCTGTATTTTTAGGGTGAAATTCTATGAAGGATAAGAAAATTTATTGAAAATTGTATTTGTATATTCATCCTTTCAATATTTCTATGAATATCTCCAGATTTTATTAATGGATTTGTCACTATGTTTGGGTGTTATAGGACCCCAGAATATATATATTAAAAATATATTAATATATATTAAATAATACATGTCCATATTTATGAAATAGATGATTTTCATATTGATCGAGACCTTGGATAGGAAATATGAGACATTGGATTTTTCCATAACATTATGTTTTCCCTACACAATAAATAATGTAGTGTTGTTTCTAGTATACAATTGAAGGAAACCATTGGCAGTTCATTATGTAAAATAAATATTTAATTTAATTTTTATTATTTAATTAACAAAACAATATCCCTCTCAATAAATATTTCATTTGGTAAAATACTCACATGTCTCTACATAACCCTCAGAGATTAGAGAGGAGGAAATAATTGGTATTGGTGGATCAAGAATGAGGATTGATGAGTAACAACCAAAGGGAAGTGCGAGACGGATGGTGAGTGTATAGGGGAAATCAACTTAATCACTGGTTGATGTGTTATTCATCATATATTGAATCAATCCCAATGTATGTAATTTTATTTCATTAATTTACACTTTATTTGATTAATTTTATTATCATGGAATATATATCTTCTTATTTAATGTCACCTATGTTCCTATCATGTACCATGTGTTTTTTGTTCTTGAATGAAATTTAGTTACTTTGTTGCACCCTTGATTTTATGCAATAGAGAATTTTGAAATTTTTTGATGGGATCATAGTGACCAATGATGTGTTTCACTTCATTATGGTTCTGTAATCCCAAAATTATAATGATTTTTTTATCATTGGACCATGAGGTAAGATATTCTCCATTATTACGATGGATTCATGTGTTATTTAACCTCTCGATTTGGGGAGGATGCATGATCGAGTTGTAGATTGGAATTTTTATAATTAATCATGATGTGATGTACTATACGGGTGTTTGGGAAATGAATATAATTCCTAATTATGTAATTTCATCCATTTATGATGTTATGTGGTGGTAGGATATGGTAGGGATGATCCTCACGCAATTCAGGAACCCGAAATCCAGACAACATCGATGTTTTGAACACAATGAACTCCATATCCAATATCATTCATTGATTTTGTTTTGGATTTAAGGGAAGTAGTTTCATGGGGTGATATAGGTGAATAGTAAAAATCAATCTAGAAAATTGCAACACATACTCATTGTATTCAGGGATCACAAGTTGTGTAGTCCCCTTTCTCAAACGACTATGGTCTCATGAAAAATAAAATATTGCACATTGTTTTGGACTGAAACATTTAATTTTATCTGATTCTATTAAATTTTAGGGTACACATAGTGTACATGAAAACTAGAATGGCCATGTAACTATGCATGAAAAATTATATTGGCATTTCCAGGCACACATGCATTGCTAGGTACATGGGCCTGGCTTGAGTACATAGGCATGGACCAGAGAATAAGGGAATGGTATAAGAGAACACCATCATACCCCAGACATCCAAAAAATTCCACGTACTTCATGTGTATGTACCATGGTGATAAATGGATTCCCATTCCATTTCCAGGTGTGCACGTAACTAAATTCCTAGGTGATTTCATATGTTGTTTGACCCTATGTACACACAATGTATTTTTTCTATAGCATTTCAACATAGAATAACTCCTTTTTCAAAACTGACATTTTTGTCCATGAATAGTATATCCTGAGAAGTTTTCCATATATAATGTGATATTGGACATCATTTTGGATGAGGGGATATGATGTTTGGTGATTCTAGAGGGTCTCTTCTCCCAATGATGTATAGTCGTTTGAAGTGATCTGGTGTAATCATCAAATTCTTACTGGGTTTAGTACTCCCTTGTCTCTCTCATTGTGGTGGGTCACCGATATATTTTATAATGATAGAGATGGAAATCCCACTAAAATGTATATTGTGTGGTTCTATTATCTGTAGTAGGGACTCTCAATCATGAGATTAGTCGATGAGGGGTTCCATCATTAGAGTGTTTATCCCTTGGATATGGTACATAGTTCCAATGTGCAAGGGGGACATATTCATGACAGTAGAAATGTTATACTTGGCTCGGATATGGGATTATGGTATCTATAAGTAGACACTTTTTTCTTATCTGGTTGTGGAGATGGAGATCCCCGTTCTCTTTTTTTTATTTTTCTAAAATAAATGATGATGGTTTTTTAATTACCTTCTTACATATTTGTTGGGAATATAAATTCTTATTTCGATTTCTTCTCCTTGAGGTCTTTTGGGGAGTCCTACTCGGTATGTCTATACTCACCCATGTATGGTTTCCACCCACACATGTTGTTTCTTATGGTGTTGATAAGTCGATTAGTAGTTACTCTGGTGGAAAATAATTTTCTATGGAGGATCTGACAATGTTTAGTGATCGACCATGTAACATGAAATATTTTCATTATAGCCATTCATTTTTTCTTTTTCTTTTTCATATTAGAACCTCATTTCTGGTTCAGCCTATATTTCCCCCACTATATATCATTCATATTAAATTTTTTTACTTTCATGTTTTTCTTAATGGTGTTCCATGCATCATTTACACTATAAATTTCAGGCCTTTATTATGTATCTGTTATATTTCATAGAGTATGTTGTGTGTGTGTGTGTGTGTACCCATGGATCTAACCTCTCATTTTATAAATATACCTACTCAATTCTTGTCTCCATAACATGGCCTAATGGAGGAGGGATTGTGGATTCACACTAGGCTTATGACAATACATATATTCCCTGATTGGTTAGGTCAAGAAATACAACATTGTAAAAAATTTTAAAACTAACTTATACTCCAGTTTGTTTCTTTTCAACCCATTAATAAATATAAATTTTTTTTCTCATGTGTGTGTATGAACTACTATCTCCATAAACAGAGGTTATTTTTTTCAATCCAACTTAAATGGATGTATTAATAATTATATTTAATGTAGTGAAATAATGCATATAAATATTTTATGATCTTAGATATTATGGATCCATCAACCCTTTAAACCATCCAAACATATTGTGGATATTATTAACCAAACAACCTCAGAACATCACATGTCAACATAATTTTTTTATTAAATAAAACAAGGTAAAATGGAAATAAAATTAACAAAAATAAAGGAATAAACATGAAAATGGTTTTTAAGAATGTTGAATATTAATTCTAATACACCTTTTCGGAATTCCAGAGGCATATATGGTGAGTTGGGAGACAGGGTAAGGGATTTCTCCTCTCAATTTAATTTCATTTCGACGTATGATATTTTTTCTAAATGTCTTATTTTTTGTGTGGTATATTATTAAATATGAATGTATTTTACCCTTCATTCCATGATATCCATGTTTTTTAAAATTACATATCAATTTTTATCATTCAATTTCCTTTTGATTCAAAAGTTACTAAACTATTAAAATAATTTCATTTAATACCATATTTTAAATGTTAAAATCTTTTTCTCTTCCTTTCCAACCAAATCCATGTTTTTAAAAAGATATAAGATGATGTATATTTAATACTAAAATATTGTTAAATTTCATTTTCAACTACCATTAAATTTTGTTATAATGGTTTGGAAAGGAATATTTTAAAATTTTATGATACATATCATTTTTAACTTTTTAACTAACTCAAAAAATTTGATGTATATACTTTGAATTATCATTCCCACCATCATAGGCGTTATTCATTAAAAATATTACCCTATAATTTTTCATGTTTCTTTAGAGAAAATGTTATTCCCAATTATCGAGGAATATTTCTCTTAAATATTTTTCAAAAAAAGTGTTTTTCCACATTTTTCTATCAAAATGGAATGTTATTTTTGTTGTAGGATCAAATGAGTATTTATGCTGTTTATGATGAAAAGGTAAAAGAATATAAATATATTTTACATAATATGGTACTTGAGAATTATATATGACCACGGTTGATCCTGATATAGGTCATAATGAAAGGTGATAATGATAAGGATCTATAATTCACTAGGTATTTATTAGTCTTTGAAGGTGAAGATGAGTGAGAAAACTAGGTAGGTTACTCCTATATAATTATTAATTCCTCATTTGTTTCAAACATGATTAAAAAAATAGTAAACATGGGTTATGGAATTGATGCACAATGAAACCTATTTTTTTCTTTCAATGGGGTTTTTATAGAGATCTTTTGGATCAATTATGTATGTCATGTTATTAATCATTTATAGAAGAAAAGTATACTTTTCAAAGAAATGTTTTCATGAGTTCTAATTTTTCACATGATGACCTAATGGTTTTTAATAATCTTACTAGGGGGTATAAAAGGGTTTATTCAAGAAAATTATTATATTCCAAATTTGAATTGTTTTTTATGTTTTAAAAGTTTTATTGTGAAAAAATGGGTAAACACTTTCATGGATTTTCATGTTTTTTAATGGAAAAATGTATTTACAATATTTTTATATCCCTTTACAGAGATTTTAATACTCATATCATATTTTCAAATGTTGTTCCCATATCCTAAGAATGAGTATGAGGTATTAGAATGTTTATATGTGAATAAATGGATTTTTTCTAGAATAAAAGGTGTTTTTAATGCATAAAAAATACTGTGAGATTAACACTCATGTTTTTTGGAAAACAAATTGTGTTCAGTGATCCCTATATTGTATAATGACATTCTATATTTTCTAAATTTATAAACCAAAAATCTTCATGGTAATGTGAGAATGTAAATCACTTATCATAAATCATAAAATTATGGATTTAATATATTATGAAGATTTATATTAATCATCCATACATTCCCTCTCAAACTTGGATGCATGGGAAACCCTCATAAATATAAAACATTTTTCGTCCATATGGTTTTATGAATTTGGTGGGGTGGAAAATAAGTCATAAATAAATATAAATATATATTTAAATATCAACACAAAATCCCATCCAAATAGGTTATGTCAAAAGACAATATCAATGCACATAACTGTCAGTATAACACCGCTACCACCGTCTAAAAATATGTTCCACTTCTACAACAAAACCATACCCACTTCTAAATCAAAACATCCACAAAAAAATTAACAGTTTTTCATTTTCTAATTATTTTATCTATTTTCATGAATACCATTTTACCATCCACATTACATTCATTAGTTAGTTTATTTCCCTATTTAATATCAAACCATTCATTTTCCATCAAAAACATTTAACCTAACTATTACACATTATGTTTTTTTTAAAACTCATTAAAAAATTTTAATTAGTAAATTCCATTTTATATTCAATATAACAATTCACATTCCATACCATTTGGATTATATGGAACAATAACTCGAACACTGATCCAAATAATATGAAAATTATCCCCCAAAAAATCACAATAACCATAAAACTCTCATAATACCATTCCCATTCCCAAAAAATATTAACACCTATCTATGTCTACCATTGAAAACAATCAATAAAAGTTCATTAGAAAACACTATTTGAACTACTCAAATGTAAAAACAATCAATTACAATCAACATAGAATAACTAGAAATAAAACAGAACAAATAGTCAATTTAAATGAATAATTTGATATTAATAATATCCAACAAAGACATCAATATAGAATCATTTTATTTTCAAAAAACTCTTTCATTACCATGTATTAATAATATCATTTTCAGAATGGGGATGCAAAAAAACATAGTTATAGTAATAACCCTCATATCATTATAGAAATCAAATTTAAACAATTATAATAAATATCCATTATTAAAATTTTATAAAATAAAATAGTATAAAGGATATATGATCACCACTCGCCAAAAAATTACATTTTATAAGATAAATTATATTAATTAATAAAATATTTACCATCTGAATAAAGAAAGAAAAATCTATGTAATTCCATAAATTCACTTAATAAAAGGGTGAATTCTAGAATCCAAACCTCAATATGAATATTCATAGAACACTATATAAGGGTGCACCAATCAAAGGATCAATCAATTATATAATAAATGGTAACCACCTAAAGACATAACGAAAACAATTATCATTAAAATAAACATGAAATAATAACCCAAAACCAAGAAACCTTATCACTATATCCTATCAGGAGAAATTGATTAAGATAATTTAAAAGAAAGAAAAAAATATGTGTACTTGGATATGGATGGATGATTCCCAGGAATGAAGTTGTTCAAAAACATAAGACAAATTGGTCAAAAGAATTTTGGAATGTCTAGGGTTGAATATGATTCAAAGGAAAATAGTTAAGGTTGAACGAATACAAATCGGACTTATATTATAGAAAAGTCATCATTAGACTTTAATATGGTTTAATGACCATGAAAATGGTAATCCTATCTCTATTTAAAGACCAAAATGACGTCCCAGAAATTTTAAATGGTATACCCCAATTAACTCATCAATTAATTAAACTGTTTTAAATGTTTTCTATCCACCACCACCGCATGTTTGTACCAGAAAAATCATAAATAGACATCATCCAAGAATTTCCTCAAATATCCTATATGATGTGTTGTAATTTCCCATGTCATTTCTAATATACCTATGAAAACTAAACATGACCGAACATAACATCACTACGGATTATAAATTTTTATTTTATCCCTTTTTCTTTTCCAAATACAAATCTAATAAACAACATGCTAATGATGGACACAACCATGAAAATATGATCCATTGATCCCATAAAAAAGAATAAAAAATAGGTAGATATGTATGATTTTTTAAATCCATATGTATAACTCAGCATCTAGTTTTCATGGATTTTTAATTTTTCAAATCCCTCTCACCATGGTAGAACAAATCCATGCCCACCAACATTGTCATGACACCACTCCCTATTTCACATAGGAATTTCACCTATTATTTCCATATAAACATGACCAAAAAAACAACCAAATCCACTCTATTGACCACCAAATAATATGAAGTATCCTAGAAATGGGAAGCCACTCTGCCTATATCCTGGAAGAGGATTACCCCATGGTCATAGCACCGGAGCACCTTGATCCAATTCCCCTGCCATGTTTTTTTGGACCCTATAGATCCCAAACACAACCCTATATCACCAAAAAATCTGTTAACAAACTATTGACACTTATAAATCATATGAAAATAACATGTGATGGTCTAATAAGGTTTAGGTCATTTCATAGGATTCCTCTCATATTTTTCTCATTTGAATGAATTAAATACAAACCCATAAAAAACAATGAATACCTACTCAAACACTCCACCATGTGTTACCTCTCTAATAGAATGATTCCATTATAGAATAATGGTACACCATAAAAAATAATTATTAGGTTCACTGGGCTAGATGCCCGGAGAGGGGGGTGGTGAATCTGGGTATACCAGATTTAAATATCTACCCCTTTTGATCTTGTTTTATTATTAGAAAAAAATATCATCTCTATTTTTCAAGTTTCAAAGTATGAAAAAATCTTAAAGAATGCACATGACACAAAAATTTTACTTGGTTCACCCTCACTGGGCTACATATAATTATCATACACCTGAGATGTTCAAATGTACCAAATACACTAAAATCACACTACTATTTACAAGTTCTATGTGGACTCACTATCCATCTTGGTTTACAACCAATCACTATTTGAACGAAAACTGATCTGTCAACTAATGTTTGCTCACTAGATCTTTAGATGATCCACTCACAGTTTAAAGACGTTTAGATCCTTTCATTATCACTATTGAATATAACCTTAACTGTATGTAGATTCTCTATTGAACTGCAGTATCCATCCAATAATGAAAACCCCTTATCACTGAACACTAGGAAATAACATTTGAAATACTTTTTCAAGGCTCACTACTTTAAAAAGTTCCATATTTTTCAATGCTCAAACAAGCCTTCTCAAAGTTCCTTCCTCTTCTCAAAGTACACACCTTCGTAGAGCTCACTTCTTCCAATAGATCAAACCATCACATAACTCAAATACCTTAGTGATTTATTTAATTGAAAACAATAATTTGAGAACCAAAATTATTCTAAAAATATGAACTAACCATCATAGCGTTCCTTCCTTTCACATAGCACAACTGGAATCTGTGAATTCCATAAACTTTCGTAGAGCTCACTTTCTCTATTAACCTCTTATACGATGCAGGTGCGTTATGTTTATTTTTGTGTATCATTAATAATCTCTCATGGGTGTAGTACTATTTATAGGAAATTCCCACGGACTCATAAACCTTCCACTCCATGTCAAAAACCCCTAATGCCCAAATCGTAGAGCCCAAAACTTTTGGCTGAAACTATCACTATTTCATGATTCACCAAAGAAAATTTCAGATCGTAGAGTACATCATACTCTTAGATCACCACATCCATCCATTTCTACTACTTCCTTAATGATCATCATATATGAAAACCTTATGTCAGAACCATTGTGCCACTGTAATGCTCCCTCTCAATTCACATTATCTCCGTTGTTCGCAAATCTTGTCGTAATCACAGAGATCATCGTTATCTATCTGTTCATTTGTACCACTTCCAGATCATCCATTCCTTTATCATGCTTCATTGTAAATATGTATTGTCAGAAACATATCTGGATGTCAAAAAATCTCCATGAAACCTTTTTTTTGTCAAAAAAACACAAGAAACCCAAAATTACTGCAATGTTACTTTGAGGGATTTTTCCAAACAATAATTATTCCCAAAAAAATATTATTAATTAAAAAACCTCAATAATTATGAAAAAATAATGATTCAAAAAATGTGGGATATTTTTTGTGATTCTATTACTTACATTCGCATGTACATTCCTCTAGTACATCATTCATTTATTAAATATGAACCAAAGAAAATACACATCTATAAAACACCTTATTTTGATGATTGTGAATCGTTAAATTCCACTCTATGAATGTCAAATGGTCCTCTACATTCAACTCTCACCAATTGATTTTGTGTGGGTACTTTTATAGATATCAATGAATCTATAACCCATGGAAGATATCATGGATATAATAAAACTATAGGGAAGTCAAACCAATATTCCACCTCACTAACACATACTAATACCTCAAATGGACCGCGTAACCATAGAGAAAAATTACTCCCTTATCCAAAAATCCACATATGATGATGATAGAATATATTCATGTGCATGTGTACCTCAACCATAAAATCTAGAGGACTCCTCCTTCTACTAGAAAATGGATTCTAACAGTCACAAGGAACATTTATCTCCTCTTTAATTTTCTATATCATCTCATTCATTTTATACATCACATCTGGTCCATGAACTACCACCTCCAAAACCACAATCCATCACAATGAAGATCTAAAAGTACTCCCAAACAATTCCTTGAAAAGATCAATGCCAATGGAATAGTGGTTTGTTTTATTATAATAATCAACAACCAACAAAAATTGTTTCAAAAGTGATCTATCAAAATTAAAAATCAACATCACAAACTATTCTCTTACAACTAAATGGTATGTTCCATCTAACTACATATACGAGGATATAAATGATATAAAATCTATATTTGGGAGACAATATCATTTTCCATCCTTAAAATAATCATAATGTAACACATGGAACTCAATTAATGATTTTTTTCATCGGTATCCCTTGATGAATCACTATTTGATTCACATATCACCTTACCAATAAACCCAAATAAATTTACTCCATGAGAACCATGAAATATGAAATCCTCTTAAATTCATTAAAAATAAAACAAATATAATCACATACTCTTGAGGTTAAAGGTATAATATTGAATAAATATATCCACATGTCCTCCCACTTCTTCTTGAGTAAATTCAATGTTTTCAACAAAGCACTAGGGACACAATACTCTACCTACACCTACAAAAAAACAAGACATTGCGAAATAATCTCCACCATAGACCATGTCACCTCTGACCACCATATCATGATCATAAAAGAATGATACATCATTGATATACCAATATGAAATGTAATGGTTGATCCACTATACAAAAAAAAATTACCATTTAAATTCACTTCCAATCGAAGAAACAATATTGCATGAAACAACATTGAATGTCATTCTTCCTTTAACAATCCCTCAGGATCCTCCACATGAAATATGTGATCCAAAATCCCCACTACCTCTAAGAATCCCCACTAGGGCCCCTACACCTACTATGAAAAATATGAGTTCACTAAAATATAAAATTTTTAAACTCAACCACCAATCTCATATGCTACAAGATGCATCATAGCAAGATCCTCTAAAAATATTTTGGAATACCCATAATCCATGACATTAATTCCTCCCAACTTCTTAATTAGAACATAAATTACTATATTCATGTTTCCTAAGGTATAATAGATCACAAAATCATATTCTTACAATAACTCCATCGACCTATTATAATAGATATTCGAATACTTCTGAGATTTTATATTTCTCAAGAACATGTGTTTTTGAAGAGCACAAATCATTATATGATGAGGTAGTTCTATTATATATTTAGAGAAAAAACCACTTCTTACAAATAATCATCATTGGTTAAATATTAATTATTTTGGGGATGTAATATCAAATAAAAACATTAGATCACTTACCGATACTAAATCTTGATATCTCCAAAACCATGATGAGAAATATTAAATAAATATATTTAACATAACATGCACCTCTAGAAACTGGAGAATTGATGCATTGATTATATTTAGCTTCAAGTATTTGAATGATCCATTACATTGATAAATATATAAAATATCGAAGTCATTCTTGGTCAAGTAAATCAATATAGAAAACCCAATAGAAATCAGCTAAATACCTTAGATAATAACCATTGATTCTAAGGATACTATGGACTTGAAATTTTTTCTTGGGTGTTTCCAAAAATGAAACTGTCTCTATCATAAAAGGATTAATTACCACTCCCAAAAGAGATACCACATGCCTTAAAAAAATCATCTCATTCATCAAAAACATAAACAAGGATAATTTCAAACAAATATAACTGTCTCAATGGACTTTAAATTAGAAACGACAAGATATGCATTGTACCCCTATAACTTTGATTACATGAAGATGTCGCCGATGATGACTATAAAAAATGACATTAATATTCATCAAAAAAGGATTTCCTTAGTCCCATGTATCAAATATGGGGTTTTTTCACTGAAAAATATAAGAAAGAACTTTATGTGTTCATACCAACACCTAAATGTTTTATTTTAGATATCATTCAACATCACTCTCATCTAATGAGACCCGGTATGAACATTAATCCTGAATAACCAGTTATATAACTTTAAATAGTCAAAAAATATTCTAAACTATGATGTGGATAATGGTTCTTCATTTTCAACTTGTTAAATAATTGGTATTTTATACACAACATCATACCACCATATACATTTTTGATAACAACAAAATATCACCCCAGAGTAACACAATGCATACGATAAAAGCCAATATTCATCAAATCATTAATATTAATCCTCAACTACCACATATCCAAAGGCATTATAACATAATATTCCATAAAAATTGTATGGGAATCAAGATTCATGTGAAAACCCCTTTCCACTATGGTAATTTATATTATTCAATTGTTTTTTTATATTGGTTTCTGGGTGGTTTGGTCATGCGATTTGGGGTTTTGAGAGATTTCCTCTATATCACATGATTTATATATCATAGGGGTATACCATTGTATAAAGTAATTTGTAATACTATATCATTTTGTATTAAGGGATTTATTATTAGTAGATTTATTAGTAAAACAGATGAACAAACCATATTAGTTTCTAATATTATCCACTATGTGATTCAAAGTTAACACAATATTTGGTAAATCATGTGGCCAAAACATGTGATCTTACTTGGTATATAAAAATATGATTTTTCATTATGAACCAATAAATTTTAATCCCCCATCTAATAATTTTGACTATAGGTTATTTTTGAAGGGATATAATCACTCCTCCTTTATAATTTGAGGCTTATAGTCCTTAGATTTTATGAATTTATTCGAGGAAAATCACCAATTTTTCCATATTCATCTTCTCATCTTCTTTATTCATTAATTAAACATATTTTTAATTTCTCCACCAAAAACTAGAGACCGTGTGGGGATGATTTAGGGTTTTTGATTATTCTAAATATAGATCATTGGTTATTAGGGTGGGTGGATGTTGTTTCCCTTTGAGTTTTTTCTTTCACATTTTAAGGAGGGTGGTATCTTAATTGTAAATGCACGTGACTATATAATTTTTATAATTTCACATATTATGAAAAAATATTAGATTATTAATTTGATTATAATTATGTTCAATCTGTATGTAATACCTATATTAGGATTATAAAAATGGTTTCAATTATTTTTATACTTATCCTGGTGAATATTTAATTGATTTCATGTAATCTTCCTTAACTAAATGATTATAAATTCCATGTTTTTTTAAAAAATCACTTGAGGATATTATAAAATTGTTTTGAGGTTGAGTAGAGGTTTTTAGTAATCTTTATTTCTAAAATAAGAAACCCATTTTTAAGGATCTATTTTAAATTAAATAGGAATTTCTATAAGTTAATATTCATGGAAGAGAATAGTGATTTTAAATATTTTATTCTTGAGTCAAGTATTTTTTTATGCTTCATTGTGTTGTAATAAAATTATACTTTTTAACTTGAAAAAATGTTTCCAAGGTGTGTAATAATGATAGTCGTATAGGTTATAATTCTATGTTGGTTTTAGATGACTCTTTGTAACATTGTAATGTGAGTTATTTTATGTTTCTTGAGACCCTCATTTGTGCCCCTTATATGTGTCTTGTATAGTAATTTTCCCTTATAGCGAATGTAAAATGGTGATTAATATATAATTATTGTATAATGTAGAACTGGGTTATTTAATTTAATGAATTTTGAAGGTGATATTAATTATATTTTTTTATTTTATGACTGATTTATATGATGATTATTGATTGATTTTTTCCCACATCCACTTTGATTATGTCATGGGGACCAAGTTATCTAAGTGAGAGATACTGGTTTTTTCAACATTAGTAGGTTATACAATAGCTAGTGTCCCATGGTTGTATATTATTTTTGGAATGATGACTTCCCCTGATGAAAAAAAGTGAGAATGACTCTGGTTGATTTTATTTCAGAATAAAAGATTGATCATAATTTTATTCAATTCTTTATTGTGATGGTCATCTAATTCTACAACCTCATTTATTTCCAATTGTTTCATGGAAAAATGATGTGATTTTTTATGGGTGAAAATTATATTATTTTGTTTTCATTGAAAAATATTATTTGAAGAAAATATTTTATAAATAATTTTCAATATTGAGTTTTGGAAACATTTAAAATATATATTCTAATATTTTATGAGTGAAATCATACTGGAAATGATTAGAACACACCCTATATACACACCTATATTTTTGTATGTAGCTCTTATGTTTTACATAGGCTCCCATGAGATGAATCCCTTATGGTTTCAGATATTTTCAAGTCATTTATGAATGTGTAGGGATGTGGAGAGTGAAAATTGGTTACAAAAATTGGATTACCTACAAGTACAATCATTTTATTTATTTTTTGGATGTTCATGTATAATATTTTCATCCTGTTGTTTACGTATACATATACATTATTTCATGACCCAATTGCATATTTTCTATGATGTTCTATATTAATTATATTATTGAGACTTCATAATTACATTGGTTAATGAGCTATTGAAAATGTTTACTAATAAGAAATTTATTATTGATATCAATGGATATAAAATATATAGATACCTCATGAAAATTTATTTTTTGGGATCTATGTTCTAGATTATTTCGTTGAGGATGAAAACCCCATGCACTAGTTTCTAAACCATGTTAATTGGTGTCCGGCTTCAAACCTTGTCCTGGGCTAACACAAGAGACATGGATGTTTAACCCAGGATGGTTCATGATGCTACAAATCTATCCAAAAACATGTTATCCCTTTAATTTTGTTTCATCAAAACCCATTCGATAAAAATATCATGGAACACATTGAAAACTATTAGAATAACCACTAACATTAAATTTTGAAAACTCAATGAAAAATGTACTAGCTAAAAAATCATATAAACCATTTTATGATACCACTCATTAACTAACACCAAAAAATGGCCTATAAAATTAGAGAACACAACTATACTATAGAATAGATAATTGATGTTATTAATGGAAGGAATCCAATAAAATTTACTTATAAGATCATAATGTAATATTTCTGTCAATAATAAATTCCCCTATGATTGATGGTTCCCTATCACTTGCTAATATCGTCAATGCATATTGAGAAAACTAAATATCCCACTAATTGATGTTTCTAAAACCAAGTGAAATCAAATCCTCTCTATATTGTGTCTTAAGGAATGGAATAATGAGGGTAAAATGAAGTAGTAAAATTATATAAAATAAAATAAATTAGAAATAATGGAATTTGATAAATAGATGGAACCTAAAAATCTACATCCATCGAGGTGTCAGTATCTTCATGGTGTTAAATTAGTTATGATAAATTCCAATGCCACAGATGCCCTAATGATGACCAAATTCGTGGTTATATTCCACCCAATATTTTTGAGGATGTTGGATATCATATTGTTATCGTCTACCCATATCATCACCCCATAGAGGGAAAAAATATTCTTACCACTTCCATGCATACTACCTCTACAGACACTTTTATTTTGGATGAAATGGAATATTACCTCTTAAGATGTGTTCTCTTTAGAGATGGGTTTGGAACTAGAGATAATAGTGACCATGAACACTATGAAAAAATAAAAAAGGCATGAAGTTGTTATTGAATTCATAAGAACTACCATCTCCAAAAAAATAGAAGCAAAACTGCATAGGTTTACTCCCCTTTACATGGAAACTTGATTGTCCTTACATGTGAGACCCTCCATCAATATCTCTACTACTAGGGATGCTCTGATGAATCCCCTACTAATATTATTAGATATGAAAATATATATTCATGAATACTACAACCTTATACTACACCTCCATATATATAATCAATGTAGATGGGGTAACCTCATACAGAATAGTTGGATGATGTGACTCCTATAAACATCATTCAATTCCCTCTACATTTGGAAAATGATCTGGGGAAATGTAAAAAAATATTATAAAAATATGTTCCTAAATTCCTTCATGGTTAGGATACCCATATGGAGAGAGATTAACTCATTCCTCTTCACAACCCTCATCAATGAATATAGTAAATCTATATTTAATTTCCTATAGAAATTATCCCATGAAATAATTACACCATTTCACACTCCATGGAACATGATCCTCCAATTTTATGAATCCTCCCTCATATGACTAACAACCAAATGTAATTTATACTCTATCCAATTATGGATAATACTAAAATAAATATTCAATACTTACAAACAACACTCAGTTTTTAAATAGGTGATAATCATCACATACATAACCATTCCCTGATATTAGAACTCAAAAATAATATCCTAAAATAATCATACTCCTTAGCCGGGTTAACTTCCAATGTTCAACCAGATTATATTATACAATCTATTTAACTTGATTCACATGTCTAAATTAACCAATAACCATTGAAAAACCACATTGTTAATATTCTGATAATGAATTATGGAATTCATTAAAGATCATTTAATCATATCCATTTAAATTTACCCAAAGTCACCCCAATTATAAGACAATAGAAAACAATTATGAAGTTTTTTCATCTCGAAAGTCTCAAAATTAAAAATATAATTTACAGGCCTATAGTTTATAGTAGTCATTTTTATTTTTCATCCAATCTCAAGAGGCTTAATCATCTCATTCATATATGTTATACTTGAAACATCCCACACTATGTTTTACTAATGAGGTTTTCTATCCAAACCCATGAAATCATCATAAATTTATAGCTCTTATATCCATTATAGCAATAATTCATTACATTAATAAAAATGTTTCACAACCCATCCGCATTGGTAAACCATCCTAGGATTTTTGTGAAAAAGTGGGTAATGCCTTGAATCTCTCCTCTAATAGGTCATGGGTTGGTAAATATCATTGATACTATAAAACATAAAACTTGGTGTAATTAACCTAGTAAATACAGGAATCATATAAGAGAACTACTCATATATAACATAATAAAAAAAAGACAAATATCCCATAATTCATGAAATTTAATTCAAGGAAATATCTAAAAATTGAAATTCCAAAAATACAAACTCCTAAGGAAATGACTCCAACCATGGCTCTAAAAAACAAACCATTAATTCAAATCCCGACTAGTAAATTCAAATTGGATACCATAAAAGAAAATATATTATTATTTGGGGGAGTATATATGTATACTCAGTAGGATCCTCTTTTGGAAAACTCACTAACATATGAAAAAATATTCTAATGATAGAGTGAAAAAGTCTAATAACATGCACACAATAACATTGGTGGTTTACCAGCCATCCTCACAAAGAAAATCTAATCAAATATATCAAATAATCATAATAGAATATTATCAATAAAAAACATCAATAAGGTATTGCACGATTATTTCCCTACTGGTATGAGTCTATCATAACAAAACATTAAATGTCTTGTGTTTCCATCCACTCCATATAATCCCATATCAACATATAAACATCATAACATCACTACATTATCATCATAACTATATACCATATACAAAATCACATCACATACAATATCCAATATATTATATATCTGCATCACACTAACACATCATATCCGTATCACATGAGGTTATTATCAACATTAATGGTTCCAGCCTCATTTCATCCTCCAACCCTAAATGGCCCCTACCTGGTATCACTTCCTATATCTCATCACCACCACGTCACATAAAATAACTACAACTTATATCCATTATGGTTGTGCCTCATAAATTAAGGACATAAAATATCATTTAATATATATAGGGTGAGAGATGAACAGGGGTTATTAAATAATTATTTTCTTTTCCAACCAAGGTGTTTATGGAAAACCCCAAGATACCAAAACAATTGAGCGTTGGTATGGTTATCTAACTTGGCTGGGGTGCATAATAAAATAAAAAGAAAAAGATACATATAAAGATATCTATACAGAATTACATCCCATGATATTATAATAAATAACCCTACCAGGGACTATAATCATCACCTCACTATATTTACCACCTTCTAACAACTACTTATACATCTAAAACAAAAACCAACCCCACTCCCATTTCAGAATGGCATAAAAATACCCATAGTTTCTAATATATAAAAACAAAAAATTATTTTCATCCATAACATCTTAGTATCCATGTTATATTCAATATATTTATTATTTTCATTTTTAATAAAATATAATTTATTATCTATCATCCGCATTTATACCAACCAATTTCCATTAATTTTTTCATTCATAGTTCAAGGTTAAAATGATTTCTAATTCCAAACAATAATAATTAACATATTTATTTTTACCATTCACATTTAAAACCATTGGGCATATATGGATTAATTTTTACAATACACAACCAAGTACAACATAAACTTCTGCAAAACACATGCCAACAACCCCCCATAACTATCACAAAACCATTATATTTATCGAAAACATCCATATCTATCTATACCAAATATGGAAAACTATCAACTATATTTTCCCACAAAGACCATTCTAACTACAACCAAGGAAACACATTTGACAACAACCCCAATAGTAAATCAAATAGGAAAACATAACAACTAGTATCCTATAAAAATTATTTTCATACAACTAAATTATGGTCAGCATAAACATAATTAAAAGGTCTTAATATTTATAGAAACCCATTACATTTACCCTATTAAATTATTATACTTTTATGGATATTGATTCATAAAACATAGTTATAATAATGAAACCCATATCACATTTTTCAAAAAAAATGTATAGTAATAAAATTCATCATTGACATGTGATAATATTGAATCATATAAAGAACATGGGATCACCCCTACACATCTATACCATTTATTATAATTAAGTATCTCCATTAAGAAAATACCTACTATCCACCCAAATAAATAAAAATATTTTTAATTTATTAATTTCAGGTAATAAAAGTGAAATTTCCTGAATCCCCAACCTTGATATGAAGCTTTGAGAAACAATGCACAATGATGGGGGAAATCAAGTATGAAACAACGCAAAACTCAATATAAGACACCTTAGGATCTAACCAAAATAATGTATCACAAAAAAAAGTAAATACTAACCAAAACCAAAAGATACAATACTATTATAACCTATAGAAGTAAAAAGATTATAAAATAGAGAAATCAGAGAAGTAGGGAAACCTAGATTGAGATAGATCAATCCATTTAATATAGAAATTTAAATCCCTAATAAATATAGTTTTAGGGAACATAGGAATCCTTTGGGGTTTCTAATATATAATGAAAATTAGTAAAAGATGAAATAACGGTACATGATCATCATTTTATAGAGGAAAATTGATAATCCTTCTCCATGGTGTGGAGACCATCAACAAAATCATGGTGTCTTTATCCAATTCTAGATATGATATCCTAGTTGTTTGAAATAGATATCTCCCATTAAACATAGAGGTTATTTCATCCATTATAAAAATTTATGTCTAATTCCATGGGGTGTGGTTCCCAAAATGAATATAATAGACCTCGACCACTACTTCACTCATAGATATTCAATGGAATGTTATAATTTCACCTTTTTTTCCAAACATACTCCTAAAATCGATTATTCATGTTCGTAACACCACCAATACACCAAAAAATTTGTATTTCCTCCTTATTTCCTAAAGGGATATCCTATAGTCACAATGCTCATGATGGCCACCACCAAGAAATTATGATTCCCAAACACCGCATCTGAATAATAAAAATGTACAGATATTTATTATTATATAAATAAATATTAATGATTCATCATTTATTATATATAGATTCATACTTTTCTAAATCCATCACAACATAGTATGATTCCTCCACACCCACCAACATTGGTGTGACAACTCTCACCATTTTACATAGCGGATTCACTAATTCCCACCACAACACCACGGCTACCAATATTAATAAATCCACACCAAAAACCCTAAAACACTACAATAAATCAAAATAGAGGCAACCACTATTCTTGTAGCCTTGAAATAGATTTCATGGAAGTTATATCATTGAAACGAATTACACCCCAAACTCCACTGTGAGGTTATTAAAACCTAGAGAGATCAAAGTCAATCCTCTATCATCATAACACCTCTATTAATCCTCTATAAACATAAAAAAATACTACAAAAACCCATTTAACGGTTCCATAAGGGTCGATCTATTATATAATAAATAGTAAATTTGCAAGGAAATAGTAAAATACACAAAAAAATTATGAGATTTAGTAAAATATTATACAAAACCATATATATAATAATGAATTATTGGATTAAGTATTTATATAATATATGAATATTTTCTATAAAGAATAATTTAATTATTTTTACAGTAATTAGTTTATTATCATTTCTTTTAAAATATATGTTATGGTGAAAATTTGATAAAATCATAAACCATTTTGTTAAATATATAAGTTAATATAATTATAATTTTTATTATTTGAAAAGAATAATTTTTTATGTAATATATATATATATATGAATGAAATTTATCCAATAAATAAAAATTTAATTGATTGACATGATAATATATCATGAACATGTGCAATGATTGTCCAAAAAATTTAAAACCTAATAAATTTCAAAAAAATGTGACTTAAGTGGTTTAAATTGATAGGATAACAATATTTATAGTAATACATGGTATTTTAGAAAAATTTTGTTGACTAAGGAATGATGTAAATGTAAAGTAATAAATAAAAAATTTACATATTTATGTTTAAACTGATGATATAATATTAAACTAAAAAATATCTATAAATAGAGGTTAAAATCTACATTTCCAACATATTTCATACATTAAAAAAACACATGACCATTTATTTCATCTTATTCACTATAATAATTTATTTTCTTCCCCTTGTCTCTACCACCACAAATTCAAACCCTCATTACCCAATCATTTAGACATTTATATCATCGATGAAAGTATAATTTTTTGTTTTCATTCTATTATATTTTTTAATTTTATTTTATTTATTATATTGGTGGAAAAATATTTCATATGTACATTATGTATAAATATTACAACTATTACTATTTTTAATAGATAAAATACAAAATTAACAACATTATAAATGGGTAAAATAGTTTGTTTTCATTTTATCTTCACATTTTCATTTTATTTTTATATTTTATTTCATTTATTTTTATTTTATACTTTTATAAGTGATATTCCATTAATTAATGAGTTAATGATATTAGTCTAACTATATATTAAATAAATGAATTTTTTATATATATAACCAATAGATGATATATATATATACTAATATAAGAATATTTCGTTTTGTCATAATTGAATCTCAACATTGTAATTTTAATTTGTTATCTGAATAATATAGTTATTCATTTTAATAATATCAATTCCCATGAGTAGTAAATTACACACAATTTTTTATTACAATGTTTCTAAATAATATGTCCTCCATATCTTAGTATCATCATCTAAAGTAATTTATATATATACCAACTAGATTAATGTTTAGAATATAAAGTTTTCTAAATCATTATCATAATATTTAATAGAGTATCTACATTTTAATATTAAAAATAATACAACCATGAATAGTTATATTATAACTCTATAAGAGTATAAAATTATTTTTATATGGAACATTGAAATCTAAAACCTTAATTTAACTAAATTTCAGAATAATTTAATTCTAAACTATTGTTATAGTTAAACATCAATAACCTTGAATTCCATGGAATATAATTTCAAATTGAGGTTAAAATAAAATTTTTAAATAAATAAAAAATTTATAAACAATTATAAATCTTTGGAATAATAATATTTAAAATTCAAAGCTTTGAATTAAGAACCAATGTTCATTTTTGTACATGTTAAGTAATTTAAATGAATATTTTATGGTATTAAGGGATTAACTTTTAAATATCATTGCACTGATAAGATTTAGGTTTTAATTTTATAACTTATCTATAGTAGTGTTTAGATCCCCTTTTAAATAATAATTATATTAATTTTGAATTTCTTGAAATTTTGTGTTCTAAAAATATTACCTATTTCATTAATTATTACATCACATATTTCAATATTTATAAGTTAAACTATTCTTAACCTCCCATGTTTTTATTATTTTTCTCTATTACATGAAAATATTAATTATTTTAAATTTATCTTTTTCTATATCCATCGCCTAAATAATTTAGTCTTATATATATATATTGATATCTTAATGTCTATTATTCATTGTTTTCTTGATACTTTATAATGGATTAAGATGAATATTTCTAAATATTATCTCATTAGGATTCCACGTGTTGGTGTAAAGAACTATTTTCTTCTAATATATAATTTTATAAACTTATATCATTCCATTTTTCCTTTTTCATTATATATTTAAATCTCTATTTTATCATCTATGTTTTTTTATTCTTAAATCACATATTTTATAATCATTATGGGTGTTTCTCGAATACATTTTCTATAAATAATATTCTATTTATTACATGGGATATTTTTATGCATTGTCCATATATCATCTCATATTCTCTTTGTTTTGATATTTTATACTTTATAACATTTACGTTTCGTTTATGCTTATATTTTATGATATTTTTATTCAACCCATTTTTCATTTCAACATATCTTAATTTCTTATACATTATTTTTTTTATTCATTTGGTAGTTCTAAATATATTAAACATTAGACATTCAAAATTATTTTTAATAAAGATTTATATATATATTTGGTATTATATTATTGATTTAATACCTTTTCATTCCTTATAAACTATTTATGTGGTTTTTCGAAACTATTACTCTTCTAGTATTGAATATTTCACCTTATTTTTCTCTTCCCTCTATCTTAATGTAAAATATTATCAGGCTATAATTAATCGACTCTATATATTCAAAAAATGATTTGATTATCTTTAATTTTATTCTCAATAATGATGTTCTTAATTAATTGGATAATTTCAATTCATTTAATTTTTTATGTCTACCTAAGACAATCTATGATTTTTTCATATAGAATATTCCTAGAATAAGGATTTCTTGATATAATATATGATGAAAGTTGAAATATAATCATATATTCCCAAAATTCATTGTGTAATAATTTTATTATACGGATATGTAATTTTTAAAGGATTTTTCATTCATATCAACTATGAGTTAGAATGTTGAAATTGATGGATTGTGCTTTCCAATTATAATAAGATTTTAATGATCGATGCCTGAATATTAGAATATGATTACCAAAAAATTATTTTTATTATTCCATAATTTACATGATAAAATATTATTTTTATCATGACCCTATATGGAATCATCCTATCTTATCATTTCCTTTACCTTAATCATAATAATAATTAATATTATTTTTTGTTTCTAGGATTATCAGACATATAACATATGTTTACAAAAAATGGGAATTATATGCACACATTACCAATTCTAAAGCCATGAATAGGGTTTATGTGTAATTATGAACAATAAGGTAGTCATAAATAATGTTATTTTCATTGAATATGAACTAATAAATGACAATTTTAGAAACATATATTTTAGAATAAATAAATTTTTACAATGTCAAAAAAATAATGAGTTTATATGTACCGTTAAGGGTTGTGTTGTATTTATTAATCCTTTAAAACTACAAACCTATGTATTTGGAGTATGATTATTGTGATACTTATTGAAAACTTTGTAATTATGGTATTACTATTTCTAGGTATTCATATAAAATATTATTATTTTTCTTAGAATATCAAATTTTTTAAAATTGATATTATATTTTTGTGGGGATATAGAATATTATAATTTAAGTTTATTTTTCCTTGAATATTTTTTTTCACTATTCAATTATTTGGTAAATCATAGGTATAATTGGGTAGTAGGAAATATCATTCTATAGAACTTTCTTCCCACGAGGAAGAATATTTTATTGTTGATATTTTTTCAATAGTGTCTTAGATGAAATAGAACTTCAAATATATTAATATTTATTTTTATCATATTACAATTAATTTTTTAACTTAATTCTTTGATAATTATATGAAATCCAATTCGTCATTTTAGAAATAATTAAATAAATATACGACATAATTTCTAAAGAGATGATTTTCAAAACGGTTATGATTATCTTGAGTTTATTAAAACCATATATTAGTTGAAATATATATTTTATACGCCTGTATCGTATGAAATACTTTAATTTATGAAGAGTGAGTTGGAATTTATTTAATTTTATGAATATATCATATAGTGGTTCAAGATAAATATAAGAAGAAATATGCAACATCGTAAAATTTTAGAATTATAACACTATATTCAATTAACTATGTGACACGATACATCAAAAGTTTAAATTAATATAACATCCCAATAATTTATGATATATTTAATATTTTATGTAAATTTAATCTATTATGTATCATTGAATACGCTCATTAATATGTAATCATGTATTACAAAAAATAATGAAATTTTTTGATGGCTTATGTTATAAGAAACACCATGTTTTACAAAAAACTATTAATATTATAATTGAAATGGTTATTTCTCTATTAACCATTAAATTCGATGTTATCATTTGGATTAAATGAATTGTGAAAATATATTTTAGAATTAATTTCATACTAAATAATTATAAATTAACATTAAAACCAATTGAATATAAATTTAATTGTTTTATAAAATAACTATTTTTATACGCTAAATTTATTTTATATTAATATATTAAATTAGTTAATATTATAGGATGAAATTAATTAAATTATGTAAATTTATATATTATATATTATATATTTTTCTTTCAAATATATCCAATATATTTTATAGGAATAGGATAAGAACAAGTCCAATTTTATGCATAAAACTGTATTTTTCTAATAAGATTTTTTTCCACCTTTTGATAGCGTACTTATTTTAAAAAATTTAAAATTAAAGAAAATTTATTTTAAAAATTATATTTTATTTAATATGATATATAGAAATTATCATATGTTTATTTTTTGGTATTTTTATGAGAAGTTTCAGTTTTCGATTAATAGAGACAAATATTAAATTTTAATTGAGAACATACTTTTCATTTAAATAATTCATAATATCAATTATATTTTAAATTTTTTATAAAGTAAAAAATAGTTCAAACATGTTTATATTAATCCATTTCTTAATTTTTATTATTATTCTATTTAATTTGGATCTAAAAACATAGTAAACTTTTGAACACTTTCATATTAAGATCCCTCCTTCTCATCATGTCTATGAGATGAATTTTTAAATTTTTTCCACTTATTTGATATGAATTTAGTAAAATGTATACCATAATTTTAATAAAAAATATTTATACATTATAATATGGTTTAATTAATTTTTGGAAAAATTTATTTCTGAAATTAGTTAAAATTAATTACAGTAATTGAGTTTGAAATGAGTTTACCATGGAATGAAACACTAATCATAAGGGGCCAAATGACCTAGAAAATTTAAAAAAACCAATTTAATGGAAATATTTCAAACATATACCCTGTATAAAATATATCTTTCTAATATTTTACCACATTACATGATTTATTTTTTTAATCACTCTTTCAAAAAATATTAATTTTACCAATAAACCCAATAATAAAATGCCACCTAATCTCCAATCCACCTCACACCCTCATACCACATTTGATCCTACAGAATATACAAAAATTACTCCCCAAATTCCATAAAATAATCTTATATATTTTATCTTGAAAATAAATACAAATTAAAAATGCATTATTACAAACCTATGGATGATACCCCAAGAAGAGGTAATATTCTTCTATAAGTGGTTTTGTTTTATTTACATATCCACCTCCTTAAATTCATATTATAACATAATTATATAATAAATTAATAATATTATATATATGGTGACTTTTTATCATTAGTTTAAAATATAAAAATCCAAACACATCCATCAAATGTGCTAAGAGATTGTTGTTCGTGAGTACAACGGACCACTACCGCATGAACCAATGTCATTAGTTTCTCTACTACCACCATTAATAGATTAGAATAATTCTGAAAATACTATTTAAATATGATATATTTTATATTTAAAATTTATTTATTCTTATTTAATGGTTTCCGACATATATCATCATTATTTCTATTTTTAAGAAGATGATAACAACGCTCATGTGTATAACGGACTAGTGCCTCGTGAAGAGATGTCGTTCTTTCAAGCATTACAAAGAATATATTAAGGAATGTTTTAAAGAAAATATGTGATATATATAAATAAATAATTAAACATTAATGATTATATATATATATATATATAATTTTTTGTTCAATAGTACATGAAAATGGAAACATTGATCCTGCGTCTGTATGACCTGACGTCTCTTTGAATAGGTTGTTTCATTTCCTTTCTCCAAATTTTTTGGATTACTATAAATAAATATATAATAAATATATATTATATTTTAATCATGTTTTAAATTTATGAAATAATTAAATAATCATTTAATTATGTGTAAGAAAAAACATACAAGTCAAAACATACATGAAAAACAAGGTAATTAACACAAAAAACAATTAAATTAATAAATAATTATTAAAAATGGTGAAAGATGCTATAAAATAATCTCATATGATATTATATAAATTAACATGGATCTATTATAAGTTTAAATTATTTTTAAATCATTATTAAAATATTTTAATGGAATTCATCCTAAAGAGAGCATAAGGTAAGGGATTTCATGTCAACGTACATTTTGTTGACACTTATTTGTTATTATGCACCAATTAAATTTTTTGTGGTGTATATTCTTCCCCTTTGACATTTAATATAATAAATAATTTATTAATCATGTATTTTATGTTTTAATTTGAATTGTCTCATCCGTGGGGATTTGAATTGAACGTTACAAAGTGGAAAATGTGATGATAGAATCTCACTTTATTTTGTAATTGTTAACATTCAATCAAAACATACACCTTATTATAATTATTTTTCCATTGAAAATTAAATTTATCTTAAATATATATATTATATTGTAATGGATATGATTATCTAATAAACCATGTATCATTTTTTCATACGGTGTTTAGTTTGAAACATATTTGATCAAATTGGGAAATATTGAAAAAAAGTATCATTTACTTGATACATATAATTGATAAGTAATAGTATTTATGAATTAAATTTATTATAAAATATATGAGGATTTCATTTGGTAGAGATGACATGGCTTGGGGGATATTTATTTAATCCCCTCGATGCAACAGTAGTCTCATGAGATGAACGAGTTGGTCAATTCATATGGGTTTTTACACATAATATTAAAGTATATTTTGAAATATAATGATGGTAAAGGTTCTTTGTACATAAGAATCACTGCATCCAAACATTTTGAAATTACATTTTATAAAATACAGATATTATTATTATCTATGATCTTTTCAAATTGAAAAAAAAATCTATAGATGCATTTCAGTCTATATTATTGACTAAATTGAATATGTATTTAGTTATTTACCATGCCATATCGATTATTTCTTATCCATCTATCTAAATGGAATGTCTGTTTTGTTATTTATTTATACAAGTTGATTATTCATATTAAATCAATATAGGTTATATTTTACTTTACCGTCACAGATAATTTGAGCTCACCCTTCTTTTTTTCCTTTTCATTGGTTTTTAATAAGAGGTTATGGATTGAATTTTCAAGGATGCATTTGATTATATTTTTTTATGTATTATGTGTTATATTTTATTCCCAATTTAAAATGGCATTAATGTATAAATTTAGTTCCCCAATGAAATTTAACTAATATATCATTTAAGATTTTATTAAATGTAATCATTCAAAAATAAAAATGTAATCCACCAGTTTCAGGAATATGGGTTTGAGGTTGTTATAGTTGGTATCAGATAAATTTTAGTAGAAGACATGGGAACTATTTTAAGAAAAAAATATTTCAAGGAACATAATACCTTTATATAATTTGATTATAAATAACGAAGAACATCATAATGTTTTAAAAATGTATAGATTGTTTGGGTCTTCTTACAAATAAATCTCTCTATGGATACTACAAGTGGAAGTTGTTTTAGCATAGATGTGCCTAGAAATAATAACTCTAAAAAGGGACCTTTAGGATTTACTTAATAATATCTAGGCACAAGACAACAATCCTTACTACAAACTTGGGTTTTCACTCCTATAAAATATGCTTAGTTTAATTTGCAATTTTTTACAACACATAATGATGGATTTGAATGTGAAGGTATCTCAACTAAACCATGTTATGGATAAATTGTTCAATTTTTGAAATGTATTATACTAATTATTTGATTAAAAATTATGTTAAATAATTTTATGATCTAATTTAGTGTATAGAATTATTTATAAATGGAACATGGAAGAAATAATGTTTTCAATACTCGTGGACAATGTAGAGGTGTCCCCTATAATAAAACGGATATATCCGATATTGTAATTGAGAAATTCATGCATATTTTATTTCAACATACTCAATATATAAAACATAAAATTTCAAATATGGAGAAACCAATTCCAAAATAATATTTTTCAATATTGGATCACTTTATGTGATAAATTACCCCATCATTTTTTGAAACAACTGATCCAATGGGAAGCTATGAAATAAGATACGTATTTATAGAAGATATTAATGGAATATATCTGTGATAAATTACCCCATCATATATGTTATTATAAATTTTAATATAGTTTTTATATAATTTAATAACATTATTAAAAACATTATAAATGATGTAAAATACAATTCAACTAAAAGGAATAGTTAGGTAAGATATTTCATCACAATTTTCTTTTTATTGAGACTTATTTGTTATTATGAACCAATCTACTTTTATGTGGGGTAAATATTTCCCCATTGAAATATTATATCATGAATACATTATTCTTTATAGTCTTTTAATATTCAATTTGAATTATCTCATACAAATGGGTTTTATTTGAAAATTACTATGTGGTAAATTTTATTATAAAATATCACTTTCTTTTGTGGTTGTTATCATTATCTTCCAACAATAAATTTATTGTAATCATTTTTCATTGGAAATTAAATTTATTTTAAATATACATATTATTTCATAATGGATATAATTTTTTAATAAAATTTATACCATTTTTACTTATAGTTTTTCATTTTAATATTATTTGATTAAAAAGGGAAATATTAAAAAATCTATATCCTTTACTCAATATATATAATTGATATGTAAAATTATTTATAAATTAATTCTATTATTATATATATTAGTAATTGTTTGGACTAGTATGAGACAGGGTTGGGACCATATAAAGTAAGCCCCTCAATACATCATCGGTCACAGGAGACAAATCAGTTGGTCAAATCAGATGGGTTTTGACCTCATATGTTTTAAAACGTTTTATCAAAGTTCTTGATAGTAAAGGTTCCATGTGTTAGGGAAACATGGAATACTATATTTTATCATTTAAATTTTTCATAATACCTTTATTAGTATTATCCATGCGAGTATCACTATGAAAAAAATCTATTGATGCATTTAATTTTAATTTATTGATTTAATGGATTGTGTGTATATTTATATTCCCCATCTATCTAAATAGAAGGTGAGTTTAGTTATTTTCCAGGACAAATTAATTAATCATTATTAATTCATGGTATCTTCTATTTTACATAATTAATACAGTGCATTTGATCTCAACATTATTTCATTTCATTTCCCTGTTTTAATAATAAAAAATATTTTAATAAGTTTATAAGGAGGTGGTTTATTGTATTTTTTGTTTATTATATGTTACATTATATTACAAATGTTAAATGTGTATCATTTATGTATCTAGTTTACAAAAATACTAAACTAGTGGGTCCTTTTGGTTTTTATTCATTGTATTCATGAAAATTTAATAATGTGAGGGATTATATCTAAGCATCGGTGGTGTATGTTTTTAGGGTTAGTATTAGAGAATGTCTTGTATATAACATATGAACTAGATTAAGAAAACATAAATTACTGAACAAAACCGAACAATTGAATTTTAGAATAAGTATAAAAGTATTACCTTATTGTTTGGTAAGCTAGATATAATGTGGGTATTTTTAGAAATATATACATGTTGGGATACTAAAAATGGATGTCGATCAGGAACAAATGTACCTAGTAGTAATAAATAAAAAAATATCACATTGGGATTAACTCAATCATAACATGGTACATGAAATAGGCCTTACTAAAGACCGATTTTCCACACTCAGGGGATATTGTTAGGATAATTAACATTTTTTTTACAAACTGATATAGAGAATTCATAAGTAAATATATCTCAATGAAACCATGTTATTGATATGTTCCTAAATATATGATAAGTATTTCAAAAGTTTTGGGATTATAAATTATGTTATTTAATGTTATGATCTAATTAATAGTATAGATTTTTTTATAAATGGAACCCGAAATAATGATGGAAATCAATACTCGTGGACATAATAGAGGTTTCACTACTCTGAAATCCAATATAACAGTTATTGTAAATGAGAATATCAGGAACATATTACGGAAACTCAATCAACATACAACAAATAAACATTTCCTGATAGATAATCCTATTCCACAATGAGATTCTTGGTTGATGGATCATTTAAGAAAATGATTATTACTGTGTTTCATATTATGAATCCATCTTTACAAGGTTATCTTGAAATGATAAAATTACATGTGCAACATGGAGAGGAATATTTATAACTTTTTTTAGTGATTCTTCCAAGTCTCTATAGTTCACTATCTATCAATATTTTTATTCAAATGATGAGATAGTTTTATGTTGTATAAGGAAAAATAAATAATTATCCAATTATTATGGATTTAAGGGGAAGAAAGAGAAAAAGATGACAATAGAAAAAATAAATGATAAAAGGAATATTGGAAAGATTTGTTTTACCACATTTGATAACAGTGGAATGAATAACAAAGGAAAGGCTTGAAGATAATAGGAATTTTTTATAAGAATGGAGGTATGGGTCATGATGAAAAATAAATCATAGTGATTAAATAAAAAACTTCTATTATGTGTTACATATATAAAGTGATGTGGTATTATGTAAATTAATTCCCTAGAAATCAAGGGAATATACATTATAAGAACAAAATATATCAATTTCAATTTATTATATGGATATATACAAAGTTGAATGATTAATTTGATTATGTAATTTATCCTTCAAATATTTTATAGAAATATTTAATTGATAATATTATAGATAAATAAATTATGAAACATATAAGGATTTTATTAAAGTACTATTTCCTAATGAAATTTGAAATCATGTATTGAATGGTACTAAGAAAAGTGATTTTGGGGAACTTGAACTTCTTGGAAAAAACATGTTTGATTGAAATATACCCCCTAATATGTTCCTAAAAATGAGATTATTATTTATTGATAAAGGGTAAATATATTTTCATAGAGTAAATTGGATAGTAATGACTACTTTGGAAATGATTAATGAGTTTTTTCACAAAGTGGTAGTGCTATAATTGATGGAGTTTTCAACATATTTGGATTTAATTATTATATATGGTTCTATAGTTATTTAAATATTAAACATGTTTCTACAAATACAAGATACAGGTATTACCTTATTTCCTAAATGATGATTTGGAGCTACTTCTTGTTGTTCAGATTTATGATAAGTTCATTTTTTAAATTCAATGTCCACATAATGATTTTAATCTTTATATTTTGTAAGGGACATCAAGTTAACAATTTATGAAAGGGTTTAAGTTGATCATTGAACTACGATTAAGAGATAAATATATTAATTCCTCATATGTTGAAACACATTCTAAGAGAGAAATTATTGATAGAGCAAGGCATAATCAATGGATATTATTATTCTTATAAAATAGAATATTCTCACATACATACATTTATTAATATTCGTAATGATTTAAATATTAACTTATCCTTATTAAATGAATCATGAAATAAATATGGTGTCCTATTATATCCATTTTTTATGATATTAACGACATATTCCACACCCATGGTTTATGGCATTTTAGTATTTAAAATTCTCCTAAATATTTTATCTATCACTCTCCCTTATTATTTGTGTGTTATTTTTCTCTTCTATTTACATGTTTTAATTCCCCGCCTATGTTCCCCTATCTAGAAACCTAGTTATGTGATTATTCCACAATACTTTTTTGAATAAATTAATCTCTTATTAAAATGATGATTTTATCACCATTATAATTTTTGTTTTCTAAAATTGGTATTTACAAATTTAAAACCCTTTATTATTGAGATCTAGTTTAAATTGTGATGATGCAATTTATTTTAGGTGGGGAGAATGTGACACACAAAAATTTTAAAATATGAACATCATATACAATTGTGTATATGACACAAAACACCAAGAGTTGAAGGGAATATAACCTACCATGACCCAAATATATATTTACTATTTTAAATAAATTAAATATAGGGAATATCTTGTAATGCACAAAATACTTAAAAATCATGAATTACACGTAAAAATGAATTTCCTCAGTGGCAGGTATTACGCCCCATATCATGTTTTACTAAATACTATTAATATTATTATTAAAAATTAAAACATTGAAATAACCCCTAAATTATATTTTATTAATACTATTAACTAAAATTTGAAAATATATGGTTTCATTCATTAGTTACCAATTAATTTGAAATGAAAAAACAAACAACATATAATATAAAGGAAATGTTTCTTGTAAAGAAACTATTATTATGCCCCAAAGTAGTTTTCTAATAATAAATAAAATTAATTTATATTAGTGGATGAAAATTTTGAAATTTTTATATTACATAATAAATAACTTTTTTACATTAATACAATAGATTTTACAGGCATAAGATAAGAAAAAATCCAATTCTATGTATAATAAGAGGTATTTTTCTAAAGGCAATTACGTTGCATTTTGATGCGGTGCTTTTTTTATAAAATTTTTTATAAAAATTATAAATTTTATTTTCAAAAATAATATAAAGTTTTAAAAGAGTGTTATTAAAATTATTTTAGGACAAAATTATGGTATTTTTTAGAGATGTTTCAATTTTTGATAAATAGTGAAAAATGCGGCATTTTAATTGTAAAATGACATTTTATTTAAATAATTTATAATTTAAATTCTATTTTTAATTGGTATTGAAGACATAATATTTCTATTATACATATATTACTTCACTTTAGGAAATTGGAATAATTATTAAATATATTTAATTTATAATAACTTAGTAAACGTTTAAAAATTTCTATTTTAAAAATCTCCTTCCCCGTCCAATCTACTGGATTTATTTTAATTTAATTTATTTCACTTATGTTATTTTAATTTGAAAAAATGTATTAAATATTTTGATTCAGAAAAAAATTATAATTTATAATAAAAAAATTAATTTTTTAAAAAATCAATTTGTGAATGAATATTAAATTAATTATAGTGATTAAGAGAAAAATAAAATTTCAAAAGTCATATGGTTTAAACTTATGGGTCCAAATCACATATAAACATTTAAAAAAAATTTCATGTAAATTATACACCCTTATCACTTATATGGTAGAGTTTGGACCATTATTTGAGCCAATATTAATGAAGAAAAATATGGGTGTAGTTCCCTCTTTCAAAGGCTTACATGTTTTCAACTCGCCCCACTTATAAAAGGACACCTCCTCACATCTCCACATGAAACCTTCAAAAAACATTTTGTCTAAAAAATAACATACCAAATAGAACCCTAATATCCATAGAATAATCCTATAGGTTTTATCATGGTGAAAATATAACTTTTGAGGGAATTAGTGCAATCCTAAAGAGGATACCCGATGAACATGTAATGTTCTTATAAAAGTGTTTTTTATTTTATTTCTTTCTCCAATTACATAAACAGTTATTATAACATTATTATTTAATAATATAAACATATAATTTATAATTATATTTTTTTATGATAATTTCACAATCTAATTCTCCAGTCACTTCCATCAAATGAGTTAAGAAATCATCATTCGGGTGTACTATGGGGCACCACTTTGTGAAGTAATGTTGTTCATTTTTCTACTACCACCATTGAAGGATTGAATGATGATTAAAAATACTTTTGATATAAGATATTAATGATATTTAGGATCTATTTATGGTTATTTTATTATTATATAACTCATACCTTCTTGATTTCCATTTTTTTGATATTATGATAACATCACTCGTGTGTATGCTGGACTACTACCTCGTGTAGCGATGTGATTCATTCATCCTTTACATGGAATGTACTAAAGAAGGTGTTTTTAAAAATTTATGATATAAATTACATAATAATTATACTATTATGATAATATATTTTTAATTTACTTGTCTTTCTTTTAATAATAAGAAATTCTATACAATGTTTATACAGAAGTGCAACCAACTATCTTTTAGAAAGTTGTATTTTATTTCCTATCATAAAATTTTTTAGATTAATATAAATAAAAATATTATGAATATATATGATATTTAAATCAGGGTGTAAATATTCAATATGGTAAAATAATTTTCTATGATATAGGAAGAAACAAAATTCAAAACATACTAGAAAAAAAAGGCAATTTGCACCAAAACAATGAAAGAAATGCAAGCTTATTAACAAAATGTTGATAAGATGTTTTAAAAGGTTCATATATGGCATTATAAATATTAATTTTATTCTTTTATAAGTTAATATAATTCATAAAATTATTATATAGATGGCTAATTATCTTTCAACCAAAAGGGAGTGTAAGGTAATGGATTTCATCTTAATTTACATTTAATTGAGACTTATTTGTTTTAATAAAACAATTTAATTTTTTTGTGTGCATATAATACAACATTGACATGTAATATCATTAATAATTTCTAATTCATGGTATTTTAAATATTTATTTAAATTATCTCATCAAATGGGATTTGAGTTGAAAATAAAAATGCGGTTAAAGTTATATTACAATCTTGCTTCATTTTGTTATTTTTAACAGAAACTAAAACAATCACTTTATTGTAAAAAAATTTATGGGGAATTATATTTATATTAAATATCCTTATTCTTGTAAAAGTTATATGATTAATTCCTAAACCATATAAATTTTTTATGTAAGGTATTTACTTTTAATTTTATTGGATTCACTCTAGAAATGTTGATAATTTTTTTTCTTTTTCAAAATATAGATAATTAATGAAGAACATTGTTTATGGATTAAAATAATTTTTTTGATATATAAAGATTTACTTAGACTAGTATAAAATGGTTTGGTTATCATATAAATTAAACACCTCTATGTATTATTAGTTTCATGAGATAAATTAGTTGTCCAAATTAGATGGGTTTTTACCTATTTTTTTTAAATTGTCTTGTGATTGGTCTCTATGGTAAATGTTCAATGTTACTCATAAACATGGATCCAAATATTTATGAATTTTCATCATTGAGAATTCATTTATTATTATTATCTATGATATTTTCATGAATAATAAATCTATTGATTCATTTAATTTTAAATTATTGATAAAATGGAACGTGTGTTTAGTTATTTACCTTTCCATATTAATTATAACTTATCCACCGATAAAAATGGTATCTATTTTCAGTTCATTACAAAAAAAAATTATTATTCACTACTGATTCATGAATGATTATATTATACATAAACCTTACTGAATATTTAGCTCATCGTTATTTTTTCCCTTTCCTCATGATATGAATAAGAGATCGTTGAATATGTTTTCTTAGATGTGGTTTATTAGATTTTGTTATGTATTATGTTTTATTTTATATACCCAATGTATAATGGGTATCACGTATTTATTTTGTTCTATTTAAATGATATAATTATCAATTATTTGGGATTTTATTCCAAGTAATCAAACCAATGTAATAATGTAATCCACCAGCTCCAGGCTTCATGGGTCTAGGTTCTTTCAAAACATAGATAAGGTGATATTTAATTGGCGATGAAAACTATTATAAATTTATCATAAATAAAACTATTTTATAAATTGTAGTTATTCGATCACCAAAACTAGAAGTGATCACCATCTCACATTTAGGAAATTATAGGAAAATAACAAAAAGATGAACTCAAGATCTTTACATGGTTCACCCATAATATATGTTGTTACATTATGGTTGTAAATGAGATCATCTAATCAATATACTTTTACACTATTTTTATAGAAAATATTATAGTGGGTGATAGGTTAAGGTGTCATCCTTCACCCATTATTAATGGAATTTTACTTTATTAATGAATTTTCTTCAACAAACAAAATGTAAGAATTTTCATTATGAATAAATTCTCTTTATTTATTTTTTGTATTTTACACCTGTAATATTTAATCCCTTTCATAATATTATAACTAATAATGTGACTAAAACAATAAATAATAAAAATTATTCTCTCTCATAATATTTATTACTTAATGTATATCAAAATTATGATAACAAAACTCAAGAAAAATATAGATATTATCATTTGACATTGATTTTTAATTTTTCTTCTTCATTTATAATACATGGATTATTTATATTCTTTTAATTTTTTATATAATTTATCACTATTATTCTAGAACATGTATAGGATCATGTATCCAATTCTTCATGTGATATAAATTGAATACATTAGGAACCTAATATGAATTCTGTGGAATCTCCAATCAATAATATACTAACTAGATGTGATACATAATTACATATAAAACAATATACCAATGGATTTTATTACCCTTCTTTTAAAATATCATCTCTTTATTACATGGAGTTATTATTTATATGACAATATACTATAATTATGGAGTTTATAACATGTTTTAATAAATTGAATCATGATGATCCATCTGAATTCTTTAAAATGATTCCTTTCCATGAGAATCAACAAATTCTAAAAAATAATCAAATTGAAAAAAATAAATTTTATATGATTTAAATCTTTACAATGATGATTTAAATAAAAATTATCAAACATTACAAGGAAACAAATCATATAAAAAAATTTAATTCAATGTTAGTTTTATTATTAGGGATCAAATCCACTCCAAATATTGAATATACATTTCTTACTCTTGTCCAGGTGTATATTCCTCTATGCCACCATGTCCCTTTAAAATTCACACTAATGGAATGAATAATATATATATATATATATATAATATTTTATTAATTATCATTTATAATTATTTAAAAATATATAAATTTCAATTCCTTGTTGATATATAATTAATGCTAATTAATGGTTGAGGAATCATTGATTCCAATAATTATTACAGGAAATTTTTTAATAAAATTTAATGATTTTTAAAAGATTAATTTCCACATATAAGTTGATATGCAATTTTATGGTAATGTTTATTATAATTAATACTTTTGTAAGAATTAAATAAAATGAATCCAATTTAAATTCAACTATTACATGTGAAATATTTATGTAACATACAATAATTTTACAATGTCTTCTTTATTATTTTATTTTATAAATAAGATTTTTTTCAACTCAACCTATTAAAGTAGGTGGAAAGAATCCAAAATAAGGGTTTTTGTATGATGCAAATTATGCACACAGAGAATGCATATGGGTTGATCCAATACCCACTATCCTCCTACGTGTCATCACTGTAACACCACAAAAAATTCTAAGATATTAACTTTTATTCAATAGTGTGTATGAAACGCAACAAAAAACGTAGAATGGAATATAACATCTCAAGACATTATGGAATATTTATAATTTTAAATAAAAATAATTTGTTCTTGTATCGTGAAATTCATGAAAAACCAAATTATCTTGGATCACATGCAACAACGACATTCTTGGATGATTTTCATTACATGTAATACCGAGTTTTATTAAAAACAATATATTGATTAAAAATAATTGTTTAATGTAATAAAATATAACCTATCAATTAAATTATTGGTTATGAATAGTATTAAATAATATATGAAAAATATATGGTTTAAAAAAATATAATAAGTATTCATTGGTTACTAATTAATTATAGATGAAAATATAGACTGGTTGAATATAAAGGAACTTTTTTTAGGATTCAAAAATAATTTTTTATTAATTATTTAAAATAATTAATGTTTTTGAATGATATTACTAAAATCAATAATTTATATACTCATTAATATATTTTTTTATATTCATCCAATTGATTTTATAGTTGTAATATAAGAACAAACCCAATTCTACGCATAAAAGACTATTTTTTATAAAGACTCTTTTAACACCATTTAATAGATAACATATTTTAAATATATATTTTTATAATTTTAGAAATTTTCATGTAAAAATAGACTTTTCTTTTTAAATAGGAACAAAAAAATCTAAAGGTGAATTTTTTGTATTTTGATGTGAAGTTTCATTTTGTGATGAATATTCAAAATTACTCGGTTTTAATTTAAAATTTATTTATTTTTCTAATTTATTTAAATTGTTAAATTATAATATTGATCTATTTTAATGATTAATTTGATAAAATTTAAATAAATTATTCCAATTGAGGTCATTGGAACTAATTTCACTTGGAAATTGGATATAAATAAATTTATATGTTTGATCATTTTTACATTAAAAACCAGCTTTGTTGTCCCATCTATGGGATTAAATTTAATATAATTTATTCTAATTATGTGATTGGAATTTTGGAATGTGTATAACATATTTTAAATTTAAATTATTTATAATTTTTAATAATTTAATATTATATTTCGACCAAAATATTAGTGAAAGTAATTAACATTAATTATATTGATTAAGAGAAAAATTAGCTTAACAAGGGACATCAACATAATATTAAGGTAGTAAATGACATAAAAACTTATTAAAAATCCATTTCATGGACATATTTCAACCCTCTGCACCCTTTTATCTTATTATGTTCATTTTTTAAGCCACATTACATGGGAAACATTTGCCAAGAAATTTTTTTCAAAAAAATCAAGAATGCCACTCCTCATCCCCTGTAAAAATGGAACTCACCCATCTAACATATTAACAACCCTATATCCTATTTTATTGCAAAAAACATACTCAAATATGTTCACAAAAATACTCCACTTATCCTAGAATTCTCACATAGATAAAAAATTCCACAAAATATGTCTTTTGGTTTAAACAAAAAGAAGTTACCCAATAATGAAGTAACATCCTTCAATGATCACATTCATTTTATTTATATCTCAATACATTAAATTAATCATAATAACTACTTTTATAATAACCTAAATATTTAAAATATACTTATTTCATGTCATTATATTATTTCTAACTGAACATTTACACACATCCATCAAATGGGATATGCAATTATCATTTGTGTGTACATAAGACTACCACCTCACTAACAAAGACATTTGTTCTTCCATTTCCCATGTTTCACAGTCGGAAAAATGATGGATTTATACTTTTTATATGATATATATGCTATTTTTATGTCTTTATTTTTCATTAATTTTTATATAAAACATTACATCCTGATTTCCATTTTTGGGGAATATGATAACATCGTTTGTGGAAGTCTGGACTACCACCTCTTCAAAGTAATGTGATTTGTTCACGATATATTTGAAATGTATAAACGATGGTTTTTATAATCCTGCATTAAAAATATTTAACAAATATAATAATTTAATTATAATATATATATACAAAACATATAATTTCATTATTTTAAATTTGGAAAATAAATGATAGCAGTGTTCATGCATACGTACGACTTGTTGTCTCCATGAATAGTGAATTTCATTTCATATCTCACATTTTTTTGTTTATTATAAATAAATATATACTAAATATATAATATTTTTAAATATTTGTTTAAAATTATTTAGATGATGAAATAATGATCTTAGTAATTGGAACAAGAAGTAACAAGTCAAAACATACTCGAAAAACTAATCAGTTAACACCTGAATTAGTTAAAATAATGAAGGATTATTAAAAACATGTAATAAAATATTATAAGAAGATAATATATGGTATTAAAAATATTATTATTGTTATTTTATAAGTTAGTGAAATTTTTGAAACCATTATAAAAACGTTAAAGGATGTTCACACGAAATTCAACTTAATGTAAGAGATTTTCATCTAACATTTAACATGTGTGAGATTAATTTCATATTAACCGCTTACTTATTTTGTGTGGTGTATCTACTTCACCTATTGGTATATTATATAAATAATTCTTTTATATTCATGTTATTTAAGGCCTAATTTCTTATTGTGAAACTAATTCCTTCTATATAGAGTGAATATATATAATTTGACATTTAATATAATTAATAATACATTATTTATGGTATTTTTATTTTCCATTTTAATTATTTCATCTAAGGGGATTTGAACATAAAATTACCAAGTTGAAATAAAATTTCATAACCCTATCCTATTCATTGTGTTATATTACATCCTCATTGTTATTAATATTATATAATTATATGTATAATTATTTTTACAACATACAGATTCATTTATATATAAATTATGTGTATTTATAGTTGATACACATAATTAATTAATTGGTTCAGTTTCACTTCCACATTATAGGATTTTCATGGTTTTACTTCACAGTCACTACTGGAAATACAATATATATAAATAGTTTCAAATCATTGGTATAGGAATAAAAACCATTGGTATAATATATACCAATGGTTTTTCAAACCCTTGGGTAGTAATACGTTGTGAAATTCTTATACCAAAAGTTATTATCAACCCGTTGGGATATGGCAGTGTAACCATCATTATGCCAATAGTTTTATAGAAACGGTAGGTATATATTTATACAAATAGTTAATAAACAGTTGGGATATATAGTTTACATATAGTGTATTACCAATGATTCTTTAAAACTATTGGTACAAATATTCTGTAAATACACATTTCCAACAGTTTTGAATCGTTGGTATAGTGTATTACCAACGGTTTATTCAAAAACATGCTTAAAATATTCTCAAAATACACTTTACCAATGGTTTTAAATCGTAAGTATAGTGTATATATGGAAAACGGCACAACATCCAGCACAGTAGCCACCCATCCCCTCCATTGAATACACCTTCCAACAAACCTACAAACAATACGTAAAATAGAACAAAAAAACACTTGCAATAGCACATAAACCAGTATACTATTCCATCCATGACATATACCACAACATAGTTTTCCTTATTTCAATCTTCACATGACATCCACTCTTCTAACTAACCCATTTCAATTTCTTTGGTGAAGACATCTCATAATGGTGAGAGGACACTCACATTTCATAGAGCCCGTGATAGTCAGAGTTACATTTTGAGAATATGACTTTGGGGTGGGGGTGTCCAGGTGGTGGGGTGGTTTCCAGGGGTGGGGGAATCCATGGGGGTGGGGTGTCCACGGGGGGTGTGGGGGTGTTCAGGTGGTGGGGTGGTGTCCAGGGGGTGGGGGTGTCCACGGGGGTTGGGGTCCAAGGGGTGGGGGTTTTCCAGGGGGTGGACGTGATTTCAACGGGGGTGGGGACTATCCAGGGCGTATGCGGTGTCTAGTGGGTGGGTGGGTTGTCCACGAGGGTGGGGATGTCTAGGGGGAGGGGGTGTCTATGGGGTGGGCGAGATTTCCACGGCGGTGGGGGCTGTCTAGGTGTTGGGGTGTCCCGTGAGTGGGCGGGCTGCCACGGGGGTGGCAGGGCTGTCCAAGGGGTACGGGGTGTCCAAGGGGTGGGCGGGCTGTCCACAGGGGTACGGGGTGTCCAGTGGGTGGGCAGGCTATCCACGGGGGATACGAGGCTGTCCAGGGGGTAGGTATGTCTAGGGGTGTGTGGGTCGTCCACGGGGGTGGGGGGGGGGGCTTTCCACATGGGGAGGGGTCTCCACTAGGGTGGGTGGGCTCTCTATTAGGGTGGAAGGGCTCTCAAGGGGGGTAGGGGGTGTACAGGGGGTGGAGCGGGCTGTCCACGAGTGTGGGGGCTATTTAGGGGGGTATGAGGTGTCAAGGGGGTGGGTGGGTTGTCCGAGAGGGTGGTGGTGCTGTATAGGGGATTGAAGGTGTCCTAGGGGTGGGTGGGCTATCCGTGGGGGTGGGCGGGCTGTCAACGGGGGTGGGAGCTATCCAGGGGACAAAGGGTGTCTAGGGGTGGGGGTGTCCAAGGGGTACGTGGGGTCTAGGGGATGGGTCGGCTATCCACTGGGGTGGTGGGGCTGTCTAGGGGGGTAGGAGGTGTCCAGGGATATGGTCGGGCTGTCCACGGGGGTGGGGGTTTTCCATAAGGGGAGGGGCTATCCAGGGGATGGTGGGTTGTCTATGGGGGTGGTAGGGCTGTTCATGGGGAATCAGGGTGTCCTGGGGGGGCTTTCCAGGGGTTGGAGTCTATCTAGGGGGGTATGAGGTGTCCATGGGGGTGTGTGGGGCTGTCAAGGGTGTATGGGGTGTCCACGGGGTGGGTTGGCTCGCCATGGGGGTGGTAGGGACATCCAGGGGTAGGGGTTCCCAAGGGTGTTGGTGGGAGATTCACAAGGGTGGGTGATGTCCACTGGGGAAGGGGCTATCCAGGGGGGCAGTCCAGGGGGTGGGTGTGCTATCTAGGGGGGGGGTGGGTAGGGATTTCCATTGTGTACGAGGTGTCTAGGGAGTGGGCGGGCTTTCCATGGGGGTGGCGGGGTAGTTCGGGGGTAGGGGGCGTCAAAGGGGGTGGGTGGGCTTTCCATGGGGGTGGGTGGGGTTGTACAGGGGGTACAGGATGTCTAGGGGGTGGGTGGTCTGTCCACAGGGGTGGAGAGGCTATCTAAGTGGTAGGGGTGTCCAAGGGGGGTGGGTGGGCTATCCACAGGGGTGTGGGATGTCCATGGGGGAAAGAGCTATAAAGGGGGGTGGGCGGTCTATACAGTGGGGTGGGCGGTGCTGTCCAAAGGGGTACGAGGTATCAAGGGGGTGGGCAGGCTATCCACGAGGGTGGTGGTGCTGTCCAACGAGGTATGAGGTGCCCTAGGGGGTAGGGGGTGGGCGGGCTATCCACGTTGGTGGGGGTTGTCCACGAGGGGAGGGGTTGCCCAGGGGGTGGGTGGGCTGTCAAGGGTCATGGGCGGGGCTGTCTAGGGGGTGCGGGTTGTCCAGGGGAGGACGGTCTATCCATGGGGGTAGAGGATGTGTCTAGGGGGTAGGGGTGGCCAAGGGGGGTAAGAGGGCTATCCACGGGATTAGGGGCTATCCATGGGGGGAGGAGCTATCCTAGGGGGTGGGCATGCTATCCCGAGGGTGGGTGGGGCTGTCCAGGGGGTATGGGGTGTCCAGGGGGTAGGTGGGTTGTCCACAGAGGTGGTGGGGCTATCCAAGGGTGTAGGGTGTCTAAGGGGGGTGGGCTGGCTGTCCACGGGGGTGGGGGATGTCCATAGGGGGATGTCCTGGGGGGTGTGTTGGCTGTCCCGGGTGGTGGGTGGGGCTGTCCAGGGGTGGGTGGGCTATCGAGGGGGTATGGTGTGTCTAGGGGGTACGGGGTGTCCAGGGGGATGGGCAGGTTGTCCACGGGGTTTGGGGGATGTCCACGGGGGAGGGGGAGCTGTCCACGGGGGTGGGTGGACTGTCCACGGGGGTGGGGGTGTACACGGAGGTAGGGGTTGGCCAGGTGGTGGTCAGGCACTCCACGGAGGTGGGGATGTCCAGGGAAGGGGTGAATCAGTCACAAAAAATCATCAAGTCAAGTTTTATTTTTTATAGATAAAAAAATAAAGATAATGTGACCTACCTAATCAAACATATTCAAGCATAACAAATCAATAATCATTAAAGGTCAATAATATCAGTAAAAAATGTAACAGATCAATCTGTCCTCATCACCATCACTCTCATCGTTGTCAATATCAGCCTCACCCTAATCCTCATCGCCATCCCCATCATTGTCCCCAGCCTCATCAATTCCCTCCTTCTCACCCTTGTTCTCAGCCACAACATCCTCATCACCATCCTCCTCCACCTCGGCCTACTCCTTGGCCTCCTCCTTTGCCTCATCCTCCTCTTCTACCTCGGCCTTCTCCATTCCATCATCTCGACCATCACTAGAAATGCCACATGGTACACCCTATATAGAACACATCGATTACATATATTAATCACAAGTTGTGCTAGGCTCTGGTGGAAGTGTTGGATGAAAATTGTCATCAGTTTCATAAAGGTAGTGTTTTCCCTAACTGTTCTACTGTCTATGTGTCCCTCTTTTAAGCATGTTCTGCCTATGCGTTATCCTACTATAACTCGTTAGCACTACAAGTCGAACTTGAAGAGGGCCAATACCTCATCAAAACTATACTTTTCTCAGGTCATCAGCGTACTCTACCATGGTGCTCATCTACCAACACCTTATGTAAGTGATCATTTGGCCCAAAATTGTCAGGTTCCTGGGCATCAAGGGCCTCTAAAGTAGCTCGTTACAAATATAAATTGATTATTACGTTAAAAAATAGAGATTGAAATTTTAAATCTACAATTTAAAACATACAATCTGCTGCTGAGTCGGTTCATTAACCACACTTCCATATTTCTTCCTTCTACTCGAGAAATACAATTTTGCTCGAGGCACATGCCCTTCTATATTAGACTTATGCCTCTACAATGACATTGAATGTAGGAAACCATTATTAAAAATAGGATACCAATAATTAACTGCATAACTAAAATTATATATTAACTTTAGCAATGAAATAAATTATGAAGGATGAAATAGAAAGTGCACGTTATAAATAAAAATTATAAATTTCCATACCTGTTGCCTCTCATGATCTGGAATCGTAGAATGTCTCAATGTGTGGAGGTATTTTTCAGCATTAATGTTTTTTTTATTTCTTCTGGATGATTCATAAATAAAATTAAATAATTTGTTTCAATGAAAAACATGATTATTTTCATTTAAATACCCCTAATGTGATTAATACCTTAAACTCTCTAGTCGACCAATGATTAATCATCTATCAATATTATTTTAACGGAAAATCATCAATGACAGGGACTACCTCTAGCTCTGTTCCAACTCTATCATGCCATCCAATATACAACTCCTTCTTATATGCTCTCCAAATCTCACATAAATCTTTTAGACATGTTGGTCGTGCACCCTCAGCATCAGGGAAATAAAACTGATGTTGACACAAAAATATTAATTCATATAAATGCTAAAAATAATATATTACATTAATTATAATAGATTTTTTTACCCATATCTCTGGCCAAGAATTATCCTTGACTTCATTTGGAAACTATCTCTATGAAAGCATGCTGACAAGAATGTTGTCGGAGTATTTGGCATGTGTCACCAAAAAACACTAACATTGTTATCCTGATTTTTCAATCATTTAACTATCTTCATTGTAGTCCACCATCAACTGCATATGGCAGTTCCACACAGAACGCATGTGTGTATGACCCCACCTCTACCTCCTATCAGTAGATGTACCTATTATGAGAGAAAAACAAATATTTTAACAATACATGTTATAATGAAAATGAATATTGGTGTAAATATTTGTTAGGGTTGTATAAGTATACCTACGGTAGTCTAATCAATGGGCACCACTGGATCTATAGAAACTAAAGGAACACCCTATACAGGTTGAGTGGGTCCCTATTTATGCATTGTAGGGACAGACTTTGGCATTCCAGGAGTCGAAGAAGATGGAATATAAAAGCTCAGATAGAAGGAAGCATAAGTAAAAGAAGATGATAGGGATGGCTGGACGAATGATGGATGGGGAGTGGGAATCATCGTCGGATATGGTCCAGATGTGTGAGGTGGCTCAGATGCAAACAGTGGGGAAAAATGGGAGGCCTAAATATCACGTGTGTCCCTAATGACACACTAGGATAAAATGTGGGATGGATGGTATGTCATTCGGAGGGGTAGGGTTTAATCGGTTATATTGATCAGATTGTCTAGTTCTCGTACAACCCCCCTTGTACGAAAATCCCGAGTATTAAGACCACTACTAGGCTGCTAATCAACTAAATGTTGCCTAATAGATGGATATTACAAAAAATGTTGAAAAAAAATTAATCACATGACATTATATATTATTTATATATATATATTTGAAATAAAATACTCACTACAGGCAGTAGTGGTGGAATTCCCAGATGAGTCATGTGAAGATTATTGTCCATCATCTGTTTCCGTCATCTGTCTTCAATTGGTTTCATTTCCTTCATCTGAAAACAAATATGGATGTAAATATAAAATGATAACTAATGTTTATCCCAAAAACAAAATAAATGAGAGGGAATATAGGGAATCAGTGATAATTTTACTGTCTGTTGTTTTTTGTGAGATAGAACTGATATATAATGAATTCAATAAATTTCTTAAGTTAAAATAATGAAATTTAATCATTAGTTGGATGGTTATTTACGAAGTGTCAATAGTCTATTAAAATCATGGAAATTTGAATCTACATGATTCATAAGGTGTAAAGCAGTTGTTAAAATTAAGGAAAATTTTAATTTCATTAGCCCATGAATATGATTTTGGTTTCTATACTTTCTTTGTAGAAGAATACAAACCATTATGTTTGTTACCTAGTAAAATGTTAAAGATAAGTCTTTGAGTTATACTAATTTTATACAAATCACAGTTGAAGCATTGAAATGTTCACCAAGTTAGGAATGTTGGTTTCATAGGTTTAAATATAGTTCAATTCCAAATTAGAAAATGCAATTCATATAAAATTACAACAAATAATATTTGAAAATTCACATAACGGTCAAGTCGGATATATCATATATGTAATCAATAACAAATCAATTTGAATAGTACCCACCATAACAACCAAAGTCGAGTTGAACCAAAATAATTGAGAACATGAATGGATGATTTTATATATTTCCCACCACAACTTCAGGTTCATAGTAAAATTTGAAAATTTAGTGATTGGATTCATCAAAATTATTAAATCGATCGTTTACAATGGTTGTAGGGATGGTGTCAATTCCATAATCACCATCATCAAACATATTTCTTGTAATTACTTCAATAATGACAGAAAATTCAGGTTGAAGATGGTATTTGACATTAAAAACCTGTTTCTCCATTTATGACAATACATATGGTTCATAGATAGTAATAGTTCTAGTAATACAAATTACTCAAAATCCACAATCATTAATTAATTTTCCCTGTATCATCATCGAATCAAACCACTGGCATTTCGTCATTGTGACACATCCATGAGAATAGTAATCTATTATTATTATTTTTTCAAAGACTCCATAATAAGCTACATTTTCAAATCGTGGTCTAAAACATAATGTACAAGCATAACAGTCTATTGTGGCAGTAACCGTAACACCATCATGTTGTGTTCCCATGTTTTTTTCTCGTTCAGTGATAATAAATGTGTACCCATTGATAATAATTGATTTACAGTCACGAACCATGGTATTAGGACCAAAATCCAATGCTCTTATTTCGTTAGAGATAGAGTCAACAGATGAACACAATACCTGAAATATAAATTAATATTAAACTTAATTAAATATAATTTCTATTATTTTAAATAATAATATTATTACCATCAATTTTAACCAAGCAGAATACTCTTTTCTATGAAAATTCTCTTACCTTCACAAAGATAATGCATGATGCTTTCTACTTATCATCACTTTATGTTCCCTACAGATAAAAATAGTTATAGTTTAACATATATATTTATATATATAAGTTATACATATTCAATTTACTTACTAGATGTAGTCAAAAAACAAATTACACTTGAAAAAAACAATGCAATGTGCCATCTCCCGCTCATTAAGGTCTAATTTCATCAGTGTATATGATCCATGAATTCCTCTTATTTGAGAAAGTGATAGAAAACTAAGTTCAATTTACTCTTGTTGTTCTTATTAGTTTCTCATTGTTATATTCATTCTTGTAGTAAGATCACACAAATACATATAGCATAAATCCATACATTCTTGATCCATGTAACCGTTCATGATAAAACCTTTGGGATAATTCTAGTTACGGACATAAGACTTTAATGTGTACATATTTCTTTCAGTTGGATACATCCAATGAAAATAAATAGGTCATATGAGAAGTATTTAGGTTGAAATATATATAGTTAGATCCAACATTCATGTGAAATATGAAGGATGATATATTTTCTCTAACTCATACAAAATTAATGGGGAATCTGCCCACATTTTTTTCAAGAAACACATGGAAATAATCTTAGCACAAAGATCTCTAAACAAATACCACAACCGAATAACAACCACCCTTATATTATTGGAAAAAATATAACGAATTTCTATTGGAATCAAATCATGCAGAAGGATGCGATAATCATGATTCTTCAAATATTTTTTCATCAACTCTATTATCTTGACCCATTTAGGTATGTTACTTGAATATCCATAAGGATCTTTAATAGGCTCTAGTACTTCTAGAATATTTTTTGTAGGTGTCATAATATAAGAAGGACATGGAACTTTCCATGTGTTGTGAGATGTAAGAATCTACCTGAATGGATTAAAAACATCACATAAAAGACCCAACCTCACATTACGCATGTCAGCTGCATAATTAGGATATTAAGCATCAAATATCTTCCATGAAAATCCATATTCAGGGTGAGACAAATCATCATTAGTCTTCTTTCTCTAGGTATCATGCCATCTCATTTTTATTGATATTTCATCAGACATAAAAATATTCTGGAGTTTGGGGATAAATAGAAAGTGCCACATCACTTTTTGTAGAACACGAGATTGTGTTCCATCAGCTTTTGGCTTCCAGCAGGATGTTCCACACTTTATACATTAATTTCGTTCAGTAGTTTCCTCATAGAATAAACTACAATCTTTTGGGGAAGCATGAATTTTGTTTCTTGAAAATCCAAGGTTGTCAACTAACTTCAATGCCATATAGTGGTTTGAGGAAATTTTAGAATCATCTGGTATAAATTCCTTCAAGAAGGTATGAATGAAATCGATTGCAGTATTAGAAGTCTCATACATAGTTTTCCCATGAAACAATTGTATTTAAAATTATAACTTTTTCAATTTACCACATTTTCGATATACTGGAGTCGTGGCAGCATCATTCAATTTTTTCACACTGACAACGTCATCATTTTCATTAGATGGATCATGTGTGCTCATATTGAAATATTCTTGGGTCAGAATCCATTCTTTTTCATGATGACGAATAAATGAAAACCGGTTATATAACAAATCTTTTAATACAGTCCTCTCATTTGGATCATCAGCAATTTGAGATTTCATTTTCTCCCCATTTTTATACCACATAGAGTAGTATTCTTAGAATCCATATTTTGTTATGTGGTAACTGACTTCTTCATCGATCAACCAAGTTCTTCCAAAAAAATTCTAATAGGGGAAGTGTATGTGACCATTATTTGAATCATATTGAAATGAAAAATATCATAATATACCAAAATTGTTTTGAAAATCACTTGAAATACAATCAGTTTCATACATCCTACTTCTATCCATTCTATAAAAAAATTTCTATAAGTCATTTTGTCAAAAACCAATTCAATAAGATAGATATTTCATCAAAAATATATTTAAGTAAACCAGAATTGTTCGCTTTATATGAAACCATAACTGACACACTACTCTATATGAGAATCATAATATAATAGACAAAAAAACTATTATATTTATAACAAACTATCTTTTAATAACTATACATGAGTGTACAAGATCGTGTACACTTATGGATGATAATTATTAAGGAGTTGAGAAAATTTTAGATTAGATAAATTTTATATTTTAGTAGATTATTTGAGTGATCACATACACTACTGAAGGGAGTGGTGGTGTCCAGGGGGTTCGGGGTGTCCATGGGGTGGCATGGCAGTTCAGGGGGTTGGAGGTTTCCAGGGGGTGGGGGGATGTCTAGGGGGGTCGAGGTGTCCAGGTTGGGTGGGCTGTCCATGGGGGTGCAGGGAATTCTAGGGGTACAGGGTGTCTGAGGAGTGGGTGGGGTGTCTGCAGGGGTGGTGGGGCAATCCAGGTGGTAGGGGTATCTATGGGGTGGGGGCGTTCTAGGGGGTGGGGGCTTCTGGGGGTAAGAGGTGTCCAGGGGTGGGTGGGTTGTCCATGGGGGTGGCTGGGCTATCCAGGGGGTATGAGGTGGGTGGGTGGGTTTTCCATGGGGGTGGTTGGGTTTTCTATGGTCGTACAGGGGTCCAAAGGGGTGGACGAGCTGTCCACGAGGGGTGGGTGGGCTGTCCACAGTGGTGGCGGGGCTATCCAGTGGGGTCGAGGGTGTCCAGAGGGATTTCTATTAGATAGGGGTGTCTTTGGGGTGGTGGGCGGGTGTCTAGGGGGGTGGGTGGGCTTTACCCATGGGTGGGGGCTGTCCAGGGGGTACGAGGTTTCCAAGATGTGGGTGGGCTATCCACAGGGGTGGCGGGGTTGTCATGGGGGTCGGGGTGTCCAGGGGGTGGGGTATTTCTAGGGGTGGGGGCCTTCCATGGGGGTATGAGATGTCCAAGGGCTGTTTGGGTTTTCCAAGTGGTGGGAGAGACTGTTCTGGTGTTATGGGGTGTCTAGGGGGTGGGCGGGTAGTCCACATGGGTGGAGGGGCTGCCCAAGGGTGTACGGGGTGTCCAAGGGATGGGCGGGTTGTCCGCTTGAGGTGGGCGGGCGGTCCGCAGGGGTGATGGGGCTGTCCAGTTGGGTTGGGGGTTTTCTAGGGGTTGGGGATTCCGGGGCGATGAGGGTGTCCAGGGGGATGGGGGTGTCTGGGGGTGGTGGGTGGGTGTCCAGGGGGGTACACAGTGTCTAGGGGTGGGAAGGTTATCCACAGGGGTGGTGGGGCTTTCCAAGGAGGTCGAGGGTGTCCAGGGGGCTTTCCAGGGGGTGGGGGATGTCCCGAGGGTATGGGATTTCCCAGGGTTGGCGGCTGTCCAGGGGGGTGGCAGGGAAATCCATGGGGTACGGGGCCCATGCCGTCACTACCCCAAGCCCGTGCCGTGACTACCCCAAGCCCACCTTCCATAGGCCAATGGCTGGCGACTAGCACCAAGGCATAAATCCCGGTAAAAAGGGAAGGCATTGCCTTTGTAAAGTAAACCACAAACACCACAGAGCATGCAGGCAGAAGTAAACACTAAGTAAAAACTGATAACAACAGTAAGTGCGGAATAGTAAGTGGGCCAGTATTCAAACTCAAACTGAAAGTAAAGTACAAATGGAAAGGGAAAAGAGCAACTGTAAAGTAGAGCCGCAACATCGAGGCGTCCACTGGATTTCCCATCTGAAGGGTGGGTACAGATGGCCTCCACAACTCCTCGGGTCCAGTCGTCCACTCCGAGTACGTCCCGCCCAGTGGTCTACCTCCAGGTACCGTCCTGCTCCGCAAGCCTCAACCACGATTAGTGTTGTCCGTCGTCTGCAACCAACACAACATAGTGCGGGCATATCCCGTGCAGGGGTGAGTATAAGATACCTAGTAGGGACCCCAAGACCCCCGATGGTCTCCCAGAATCCATGAAAGATAATCCACAAAAGAATGATACAATCACGAAGTAACATCCGACACTGCTTAGGTATATGCCCATACATATACCTAAGTCATCAATTCCAGATCGCTCCAACCTTAGATCCCAAGCACAACCCAGTCCACATAGGAAAGCAAAACTTAATCCACATAGGATAGCACAACACAATCCTCAAAGGAACACAAATCGGGATTCAGCTCACACAGGTATACTACTTCGTAAGAGGATAGAGATGATCAGATGTAGCCACTGATTCATCCAAGCCGTCGGACCCACAAAGGATCGTTAGGTACTAACCCCCGCAAAAGGTCCACACAGGATCAATCATGAAGTTGAAACCATAGCTATTGGGAAAGTCATTATCTATCAAGTACAGTGGTTATGCCGATACAACCAAGCGCTTCCCTCTAACCTTGGACTGCTATAGTAATCCACCTATCGAGTATTGTGGGCCTGCTGCTACACCCAAGTACTTCCCACCATGGGTCTGCCGCTACAACCAAGCGCTCCCCCTCATAGACTCTAGAGCTACGCCTTCTGTTGAGTACTACGGGTCAGCCGCTACAACCAAGCGCTCCTCCGTCGTGGGTCTGCCGCTACAACCAATCGCTCCCCCGTGCTTCTACAACCAAGCTCTCCTCCTTTGTGGGTGTGCCGCTACAAACAAGTGCTCCCCTATGCTACAACAACCAAGCGCTCCTCCGTCGTGGGTCTTCCACTACAACCATGCGCTCCTCCTCATAGCCTCCAGAGGTACTACTTCTATTGAGTACCGCGGGTCTGCCGCTACAACCAAGCGCTCTTCCGCCGTGGGTCTGCTACTACAACCAAGCGCTTACCACTCGGCTATCCGTAACATAGCGAGTCTTTCGATTAGCAGTCGTAAATCTAAACTGGCACTAGGGTTTCCGCACATAGCATGCTTGTTCCGGGAGGGTCCACTCCACGAGCCAAGTGGTCGATGCATCAACTAAAATGTAGTCCGGAGTTGATGTATCCCAAACGTACCGTAGTGGTCACTACCGAACCCACGATGGATTCCCGTACTGTCTTCATTGTCGTCACAGATGCAGTAAGCTCTAGGGTTCCACCCTAACTACTTAGCTTAGTTTAAGTGGATTAAAGTGGCTTTTAAGTGAGATAAAATAAAGTTTTCGCACCACTTTATTTTATTTTCTTAACATAACCCCAAAAATTAAAAACCACACCCGAGAAAACGCAACTCCGGAAGAGGCGTCTCTAAGCGAATACCGGTGCTGAGATTCCATCGGTGCCCTCAAAATTCAATTCCGAGCACTGTTTCAATAGTTAGAAAACCCCGCTCGTTTGTTCACTGAATGTACCCGATCCAAATTTCAGAAAATGATTCCGTGCACACCGGGCCTCGGAATCAGGTTCCGTTAGAAACTGCGTTCTTATAAAATTCCAAAGAAAATTAAGAAAAAAAGTTCTTGAATTTTACACGTCTTTACATCACTCCCACCATAGGGCTTTACATCACCGTAAAGATACATCATAAACTAGGGAAACAAATGTGGTACTGAGCACGCATCTGAGCCTTCCGCTTCCATGTGCTCATCTGGAGGTTCCCGTTCTGCCATCTGATTCACACTAGAGGGATCAATCGTCCACGTAGGACCCGCTCCTATCGATCCTCGATCTCCACCAGGACCTCCGCAAACATCGCCCCATCATCAGCGTCTAGCTCCCCATGGTCAATGATATGTGTCGGGTCGTGCACGTATCTCCTCAGCTGAGATATGTGGAAGACGTCGTTCACCCGGTGCAACTGAGGTGGTAGAGTCAGGCGATATGCCACCTTGCCAATCTTGCTGAGGACCCGGAATGGTCCAATGAAGCGTGGAGATAACTTTCCTCCTCGGCCAAATCTCTGTAATCCACATCGAGTGAGACACGCAAGAAGACGTGGTTTCCATCCTCAAACTCTAGTGGCCTCCCCCTTCTGTCAGCACAAGACTTTTGTCGGCTCTGAGCTATCCTCATCCGCTCTTGGATGACTTGGAACTTTCTGGTCCTACTCGAGCTGCTGAGATTTCTTCTTTGCCGAGAAGGTAAATCCCGTCTCATCCCCTCGATGAACCACATTCTTCGCCTAATACAGTCAATCCTGATATGGATGATACTAATCCATACCAAGGATGACGTTGTAAGGCCTCGACGCTACTATCAAGAGATCCAACCGTTACTCTCACCTCCAAGGGTTGAGTCACACTATCGGCATCAGTGTGTGGTCACTGGGTCTCCTATAGTAGGAATCTCAAAGTGATGGTCATGTCAATGGTTTTTAAACTGGAACCTCTTAGTAACAATGTAAAGAGAGGATATGAAGGTAAACGCCAAAATAAAGGTGTCTTTTATTACTACAGCTCAAGGTAAAAAGACACAAAACATCTACAGACAAACATCAACAACTCTATAAGCAGCATATACAAAAGTCTTCAGGCCTGGAGCTAGTCCCGCTCCTGTCCATCTGCTCCCGGAGCTCCATGATCGTAGGCCTTAGCTGCCTGAAGCTGAGCCCTCCCACATTCACCAGCTCCCTGCGGTCGGGGTGGACCTCATGGTGGTGGTGGTGGCAACACCTTGAAGCGTCATCCACCTCCAGCTGCAGGGCTAGTTCCCCTACCACGGTCCCCTTCTCCATGCGGTCCGCCTCGATCGAACCACTGCCTCTACCTGGGAGGTCCTTTGTTCATCTGCTGGTCATCTGTATGGAGGGTCAGACAATCACGAGCCATGTGACCAACCCCGATGCATGAGTAACATTGTCCGCTCATGGTAAGTCATAGTCCTCCCCGGGTGCCTCGCACACACGATCCTATGTCACGCAGTTGACCACCGGTAGGTCTAGTCCTCTTGGACCCCTGCGTCATCTATCTACTGCCCGCTGCAGAAGACTCTGCCGCATGCCGGCTAGTGGTGGGTCCTACTGTTGGAGACTGCTCAACAAGGAAACTCTCCACTAAGAGGGCTCTCTCTGACACCCTTGTCTGGGTCAGAAAGCTGTCAGAAATAATTGAATCTCTGATATCTCGCCTGAGCCCCTGATTGAAGGTTCGGGCCCTGAAGAATGGGTCTTGTACCATGTCTGTCGAGTAGCGTGAGAGATCTGTAAACCTTCCCGCATACTGGGCTACTTTCAAGCTGCCCTACCGTAGCTGAAGAAGCTCCTGGATGCGCACCGCATGGAGGGTGGCTGGGACGAACTCTGAGCGGAAGAGGCTCTCAAAGTCCATCCAGAGAAGAGATGCCTCATCGTTAATCTGGAGCATCAAGCTCCACCATCTGCCAACTACCGCGTGTAGTAGGCTCGTTGAGAGGATCACCATGAGGTCATCTGGTGTCCTCACTAACCTGAAAACCCATACAATTGCCGCCATCCAGTCCTCGGCTGCCTGGGGGTCCGTCTCCCCGCGGAACCTCGGCAGTCGCTGGCGCTGAAACTCATGTTGTGCACTAAGGCGACATACATCGTCAGCGGTTGGGGCTGGTAGCATCAGTGGCTCGGTGGGTAGAGGTACCGCCAGTGCCTCAGCTACCAAAGGGAACTATACCGAGGCCTCGTCGCTCGGTGGGCTGTCGTCACACTCAACTCTCGGAACCCTAGCTGTTTGCTGTCATGGGGACATCCTGAAAAGGAAACAGGTGTACCATGGTCAGAACAGTATACCTGGTGAGCTGACACAAGGTAATCACAAAGAAAACTTGAAACACACATGCAATCAAAGTTTTCGTGCATTAAGTCAGAAATAAGAATTCAAGGTCCTGGTGTATGGATACGTCGGCTGCCGCACCAACACTGGACTCCCTGAACTGATAACCACAATCAATAAGCTTAACACTATTTCTTCACATAGAAAAAGATCAGAGTCCCAAGTTCTGCGGTAGAACCGAACTCCTCTGATACCAATCTATCACGACCAGTCCTCGGGGCCAGTGCCGTGACTACACTAAGCCCGCCATCCATAGGCCAGGGGTTGGCGACTAGAACCAAGGTGTAAATCCCGGTAAAATGGGAAGGCATTGCCTTTGTAAAGTAAACCACAAACACCACAGAGCATGCAGGCAGAAGTAAACACTAAGTAAAAACTGAGTACAACAGTAAGTGCGGAAAAGTAAGTGGGCCAGTATACAAACCCAAACTAAAAGTAAAGTACAACTGGAAAGGGAAAATAACAACTGTAAAGTAGAGCCACAGCGTCGAGCCATACACTGGAAGTCCCACCTGAAGGGTGGGTACAAATGGCATCCACATCTCCTTGGGTCCAGCCGTCCACTCCGAGTACGTCCCGCCCAGTGGTCTACATCCAGGTACCGTCCTACTCCGCAAGCCTCAACCACGATCAGTGCTGCCCTTCGTCTGCAACCAACACAACGTAGTGTGGGCATAGCCCATGCAGGGGTGAGTATGAGCTACTCAGTAGGGACCCCGAGACCCCCGAAGGTCTCCCAGAATCCACGAAGGATAATCCACAATAGTAAGATACAATCACGAAGTAACATCTGACACTGCTTGGGTATATGCCCATACATACACCTAATTCATCAATTCCAGATCGCTCCAACCTCTGAGCCCATGCACAACCCAGTCCACACAGGAAAGAAAAACGTAATCCACACAGGATAGCACAACACAATCCAAAAAGGAAATCAAATCAGGATTCATCTCAGACTGGTATACTACTTCGTAAGAAGATAGAGATGATTAGATGTAGCCACTGATTCATCTAAACCGTCGGACTCACAAAGGATCGGTAGGTACTAACCCCCGCAAAGTCCCACACTAGATCGATGATGAAGTAGAAACCATAACTATTGGGAAACTCCTTCTCTATCAAGTATAGTGGTTATGCCGCTACAACCAAGCGCTTCCCTCTAACCTTGGACTATTGTAGTACTCCACCTATCGAGTACTGTGGGCCTGCTGCTACAACCAAGCGCTTCCCACCGTGGGTCTGCCGCTACAACCAAGCGCTCCCCCTCATAACCTCTAGAGGTACTCATTTTGTTGAGTACTACGGGTCAGCCGCTACAACCAAGCGCTCCTCTGTCGTGGGTCTTCTGCTACAACCAAGCGCTCCCCCTTGATGCTACAACCAAGCGCTCCTCCGTCATGGGTCTGCCTCTACAACCAAGCACTCCCTGTACTGCTACAACCAAGCGCTCCTCCGTCGTGGGTCTGCCATTACAACCAAGCGCTCCCCCTCATAGCCTCCAAAGGTACTACTTCTATTGAGTACAGCGGGTCTGCCGCTACAACCAAGCACTCCTCCGTCGTGGGTCTGCTGCTACAACCAAGCGCTTCCCACTGGGCTATTCATAACACACCGAGTCAATCGATTAGCATTCGTCAAGTCTCAACTGGCTCTAGGGTTTCCGCACATAGAATGCTCATTCCGGGAGGGCCCACTCCACGAGCCAAGAGGTCAATGCATCAACTGACATGTAGTTCAGAGTTGATGTATCCAAAAACTACCGTAGTGGTCACTACCGAACCCATGGTGGATTCACGTACTGTCTTTATTGTCGTCGCAGACGCAGCCATCTATAGGGTTCCCGCACATAGCAAGATCGTACGGGAGGGTCCGCTCCGTGAGCCGAGAGGCTGATACATCAATTGACACATAGTCCAGAGTAGATGTATCCAAAAGTTTCATATCGTCAACAGGAACTCAACGTCGCAGACGGCGCGTCAATCGGACGCCCGGTCTTAGAGTTATTCCCTTTTTTATCCCAGTGGCCCGGTTGGTTTTTAAGGCAAAACCAACCCGTCCATACTCCACCTGCATCCAAACCTTGGGTAGAGTAAGCCAAATGATCTGTCTCACTTAGATGGCTCGGTTGGTTTCGTGTACGAACCAACCTGGACAAACCCAAAGTACTATGAAACCTTGAGTGAGATATAACAAAACGACCGCCTTGATCCAAGGATCACATCTCCGCTGACGGTGCATTGATCGGAGGCCCGCAGCTCAAGTTATGCGCAAAAGACCGAAAAGGTCCGAAAACGGGGGTCTGGGCTCGGACCGACCCAGCCCAACCCTCCTGGGTCGGCCCGAACCGGGTCGGGTCTGACCCGGCCGGCGCGGCCCGGCCCGGCCAGGGTGGCCCGGCCCGGCCTGGGAGCGACCCGGCCGGGCCGACGGGTCGGCTCTGCAGTTACGTCCGGGCGGAGCGGGGGGCGTGCTGCCCCCGCGTGAGTGAAACGCGGCCCCGCGTGGGGCCGCCCTTCCCAGCGGATGCGACTGGGCCACCGCGTCCCGTGCTCCTCCGGTCCTACGCGGTCGCAAGACCGCGCTGCTGCCACCGCTGCTTCAACCAAGGCGGTTAACCACGGCGGCGCGCCGGGGGCCGCCGCCTTCCGCCGCCGGCGCCGCCGTGCTGACGTGGCTTGCCTGCGGGTCGCTCCACGGACCACCGGACGAGTTCTGGTGGTCAGAAATTCACGCCGTCTTCACCAAAGGTCCTCTCGGGGTTCGTCCATCACTGCAAGGACCCCGCGTCACCCGTCCGGCATGCTTTGTCGACGTCCGCCGTTTCGCACACCAAAAACGAAATGGGAGGTGGGTTCGGACTAGTTCGTTAGTCCGCACCCTCCACGTTAGCAGTTTTAAAAGTCTCACAACAAAAGAAATGTTTAAGCAAACTCCGCGTGTATAAATCACAAAGATTTAAATAAAACAAGCCCCTACTTCGTCGTTGTCGTCATACGTGAGTTCTTCGCGGAATTGACCGTCGTGGAAGAAGATGTTCATCGCGTCACAGAAGGGCTGTCGCGTCGTCGCGGTACACGGCGTCGCGTCGAAGATCTCTGAGGGTTAAAGAAAACACATAGATTTAATTGCACGTTTAAACCCATGTTGAGGATAAAATCCACAAAGGAAAAAATGATCTGTAATCCCCTACCTCAGATGGTGTTGATCGAAGATTGTCGCGGGGAAGGAACGTCACGGAAGAACATTGCGGAAGGAGAATTGTCAGCATCGCAGTACACGGAGTCGCGTCGTCGATCTCTGAGGGTTTAGAGTTCTTCATCGCCTTTCGTCGAAGTCCGGCGTTCTTCACGTTCTTTGCGTTCTTCGCATTCTTCATGTTCTTCGCGAAGGAGGATGAAGATAGAGTTTCTCCAAATTATCTCAACAAGCCACACCCAAGAAAGACTTGCATTGGTCTTATTTTATTTACATGACAAAAATTTGACAAACAAGTTAAGAAATGAACCATTAATTCGGTGAATTAATGGTAACGTATTAACTGTCCAATTAAAAGGGGCGTTAAGAGTTTAAGAAAACGCACTGGTTGACTTTCATTTAAAAGGGGTTTTCGCGGGTGCGTTACTTAGAGAAAAAGAAACGGTGGGGCTCGTGTGGGACCCACCTCACAAATATTCTACCAAGTGGGTTGGATATTTTGGGTTCCGCCCTAACCGCTTAACTTAGCTTATGTTGCTTTAAGTGGCTTTAAGTGGCTTTTAAGTGAGATAAAATAAAATTGTCGCACCACTTTATTTTATTTTCTTAACTTAACCCCAAAAATTAAAAACCACACCCGAGCAAACGCAACTCCGGAAGAGGTGTTTCTAAGTGAATATTCGCGCTGCGATTCCATCAGTTCCCTCAGAATTCGATTCTGAGAACCGGTTCAAAAGTTAGAAAAACCCGCTCGTTCGTTCACTGAACGTACCCGAGCTAAACTTCGGAAAATGATTCCGGGAACACTGGGCCTCAGAATCAGGTACCGTCAGAAACTGTGTTCTTGTAAAATTCCAATGAAAATTAAGAAAGAAAAATTCCTTAAATTTTACGGGTCTTTACAGTCCAGGGGGTGGTAGGTAAATCCATCGGGTACGAGGTGTCTAGCGGTGGGTGGACTATCCACGAGGGTGTGGATGGGTAGTCCACGATGGTGGTGGGGCTGTCCATGGTGGCGGTAGTTCCCACCGCCTCATTGTACAGCCCAAACCCCCCTCCCATGTATCCCCCTACCCCCCCCCCCCCCAATAGCTCCATTGGATAGCCCACCACCACCCCCACCTAGACAGCCCAATCCCCACCCCCACTAGACACCCCCCCTCTATAGATATCCCATACCACCCCTCCCCCACCTAGATAGCCCACTAACCCTAGACATCCCACCCCCTCCCTTAAAATCCCACACCCCTCCCCTACAGCCCGACCCCTACACCCTGGAAACCCCCACCCCCAGCTGGACAGGCCACCCCCCAACATAGACACCCCACTCCCCCGTAAGGACAGCCCACCCCCACCCCGTAGACAGGCCACACCCCTAGGAAATCCCACCCCCAGTGTTGTCAAAGGCACACATCACAATAAAGCGAAAATGCCACTTGGGGATGCGGCACGAGGCACAACGCGAGACGCAATTAAGGCCCATGTACCCATAATTAAATATATACAATTTCCAAAAATATTTTAAATTAAAAAACTTAAATTCAATCAAAATAATAGAAATTAAAATACATGATGATAATTTTTAACAGAATAATAATCAAATTGTCAATCATTAAGAACCAAATCATTAAAATCATCATGTTATGTTATATTTATTATGTAATGTTATATGCATTTCTGTTATTCTCTGCTATGTTAAATGAGCTTGAGAACCTAAACATCAAAATCATCATGTTATGTTAAATGTGTTTAATATTATTCCTTTCTTTCTTTCAGTCGAGAGATGGTTCTATTTTTATAGAGTTTGATTTAGTTCTTCTTTTATTAATGTATTAAATGTTATGTCATATTTAGGGATGTATAGAACACTTTTGTGAAAATTTCCCCAATTTCCATCATCCCCTCTAAGAATGATCTCTATTGCTTACCCCCATGATTTGCACTGGCTCCCCCATGATTTCCCTCGATTTATTCAATTTCCCCCTACCCATGATTTTCATCGCACCCCTAATTTCCACTGGCACTCCCGATTTCCATCAGGCCCTCGATTTTCACCCCCCCCCCCCCTCTAAGCACGATCTTAGTAGCCTTATTCCTCCCGATTTTAGGGGCTACTGGTGCGCCTTTTTCGAACCTCATTCCATAGTTCCTCTCGGGTAGGCACATGAGGCACACACCAAAGGTTCGCCTCAGTGAGGTTGCCTCGCCTCACCGATGGTAAGGCACACCAGTTGTTCCTTTTTGTTCCTCACACCAAGGCACGCTGAGATGCGAACCTTTGACAGCAGTTCCCACCCCACCCCGGGTAGAGAGCCCCCCCCCCTCAGGACAACCCACACCCCTCCCCCACCTAGACACCCCACCCTGACCCCCTTGGATATCCCACACCCCTCCTTGGGCAGCCCATACCCACCTCCCCCACACCCTTATATCCCCATACCCCATGCAGCCCCTCCCCATGGACAACCCACCCCCACCTCGAAAACCCCCCTCATCTAGACAGCCCCCTTACCCCTCCTGCAGCCACATTAGGGTAATTTTATTTAAAATAATTTTATTCATTATGAAAGGAAAACCATCATGCATTATTCATTTCATTCCAAACAACCCATTCAATTAATCAATACATGAAAAATTCAATTAATCAAAACATGTAAAATTTAATTTATCAAATCATGCCAAATTCAATTTATCAAACATGACAAATTCAATTTATAAGGCTCTATGGGTCACTTAGGAAATGTCATTGGGGAAAGGGGAAATCGACTACATTGTTATTTCTAATTTAAAAATTGGGCCAGACACTTAGGAGGTGTGGTGGCGTCTAGGTGGTGTGGGGGTGTCTAGGGGGTTTTCTAAGGGGGTGGGGGATGGTTTTCCAATATGGTGGGGGGTATACCGGGGGTGGGCGTGTCTAAGGGTGGGGGGTGTTGTCCAAGGTGGTGGGGGATATCCATGGGGGCAGAGGGGTGTCCAGGGAGGGTGGGGGTGGGGGTGTCCAGGTGGTGGGGGAGGGGGTTGTCCAAAGGGTGGGGGTGTCCAAGGGGGTGGGGTATTCAGGGGGGGGGGGTGGGGGCTGTACATGGGGGGGTGTCTATGATGGGTGGGGTGATGGTGTCTAGGGGGTGGGGGAGGGAGCTCTCCAAATGATGGGGGTGTCCAGGGGGGTCCAAGGGGTGGGGGTGTCCAATGGGGGGTGTCCAGGGGGTGGGAGGTGTCCAAGGGTGGTGGGGTGGGGGTGTTCACAATTCCAATCCATCACCCAACGAACATCCAATTAATCCTCAACTTCAATACCCATCCCATTATTCATTGAACAAAAACTATAAATACAAAATCCAAATCCAATTTTCAACAAAACTAATTTCTACATAATATACCGTATCACCCCACTAAACAAACCCTTTATCATGTTTGTAGTATAGAACAAAAAACAGAAAACATATCAAAGGGTTCGCTACTCCACTGAGCGCAGGAACTCTAATTTTGCCCAAATCAAAACAAAAAACAGAAAAAAATAGAGGGAGAACATTAAAACTAAGTTAACACTTACTAATTTGTAGTGTGTAAATAAAAAATTTATTGATTGAAGAAGGATATATGGCTGTAAGGAGATTCACAATCGAGAAAAATTCTAGAGGATCTTTGGATTAGGGTCCAGAATCGGGCTGAGTGGGATCTGGGGTGCTGGGTAATTTTTGGAAAAACTTTCCCAATGGTTTTTAAAAACTGTTGGGAAAGCCTCTATTTACCATTGGTTTATTAAAACCGTTAGTATATCTTAGAGTAACTAAAGATCCCCCAATGTTTTTGTCAAACTTTTGGGAAATCATAACTATATTAACACATTTCCAATGGTTTGATCAAACCATGGGAAAATGATTCCTTTTTTTATAGTATACTAGCTGTTTGAAGTAACAATTGGCATATATCCATTGGGAAAACATCTAATTCCAGTAGTGAGTCCTATTTTATTAGGGATTATTTTCACATGAATTTCCATTAGAGAAAATTATTTTTTCATTGTTAAATAAATAATTCATTTCCTACACATATGTCAATTAATTAACTATCTAAAGCAACATTACTATTTCCCACCCTTTGGTAGTTATTTTGTTTTTATAATTTATTTTATGAAAACCTGACATCCTTTTTCTCTTTAGTTAGCGGATGTGTTTTCATCCAAAAACCCTATTTTCCATAAAGGTATTAAAAAATTTCTTAATCTCTAGAAAATAATTTTATTATGATTTTTTCCCTTCTTTCTTTTACAATTGTTTTCAAAGGAATCGAATTTTCCCTTTCTAAAAAAAAGTTATTTTCTAAACTGTTTACCATAAAAAATGATTTTTCTTTTTACCTTTTGTGGCCCATACGTAATTAAAAACTATCATTTCATTAAGATTTATTTTGGACGTCTAAAATGATATTTTTTAGTTATTTTTGATTCAAAATTTATTTTAATAAAAAATAATTTTCAAAATGTTTCTCAAAATTAAACTAATATTTCTATTTCTTTTTACAGTATTTCTATTCATCAATTATAATAATCCTTTATACATAAACCACTTGCGATATGTTTTATTGAAATGATTTTTAATCTTCCTATTGATGTTTTATAATTTATATTTCCAAGTATTATATTGACTTTTACTTCCACGACCCCTTTTTTAGTTTCCATGAAATATTAAATTTCCTATGATCATTAGACATTTAATTTACCTTAATTATGTATATCATTTATCCTGGAACTGTATATTACCTAAATTGTATGTCATTTTTAAATACAATGTTTATACTGAATTTTATTTGATTGTATGAGGAACAATTTATAAATTATTATCATTTATTCAATAATAATATTTTATTATAATTTTGTTTATTAACGGAATCAATTACTGGATATGATGAATTATTTGGAAAGAATGTGAAAGGTGGGCCCATAATTTATATATCCCCTTGATGAATCAATAAGTTCTCATGAGAAAAATTTAAAGTGAAAATGAAACATGTTTCTACAATTAGTTTTAAAACATCTTTTGAATGATCTTGACAGTAAGGGTTTTTATTTTCCTCAGACATGACTTCTAATAAATAATAAATGCCTTCATTTTGATTCTGTATTTATTATACATGATATTTTCACTTTGAAATTTTATATGGATTCATTTAATTCTCATTTTATTGATTAAATTTATTTTATTTTATGTTTATTATATTTATATATTGATTATCCCAAATCCATTTATTTAAATTTCATGTTTTTTTGGTATTTACCTTGAAATATTGTGTATGCACTTTCTTATAAATTTATAGATTACATGTAATCAAAGTTCAATTATTTACCCTCCCAAAATAATTATTCTCATTATTTAATTAATTATTTCTCTATTGTTAACCCTTAATGATGATTAAAGATCACCCTTATTTTATTTTCTTTCCCCAAGATTTATTGAATTTTATTATGAAATATATGAATGGATACACGAGATGGAATAATTTTATCCTCAAAATAAAAAATTATTTTTTAATTAGTGCATTAATTATATAATACAATACATATGTATACATCTAGTTTAGTGGGAATACTAGATGATTCTGTCCTTTGCGCATCATTTCCTTGTAATCGTTCAAAGGTAATTGTAATATACATACGGGGAATTATGTGGTCAGGGTGCTGTAGTTGGTATCAAACAAAACACAATATAATCCATGGGAACTAGATTTATGAAAATATAGATGATAGAGTATAACTATAAGGAAGAATTAATGGATATGTATAAAATAAAATCCTAATGTTTTGGTAATATGTAGATTATAGATTTTTCCTAGAAATATATCCTTTTCTGGATTCTACAAGTGGATTTGGTTCTGTAACTAACATACCTAGCTCAAACAACTCTAAAAAGGTTCATCATGCCTGAATCAATCATAACAAGGTATATAATAACGAGCCATATTGTGATCTTGTTTTGAAACTCTATGGGATATTATTATGTTAATTCACAATTTATTTATAAACTATTATGTGGTATTTGAATAGCTAATGATAATGAATTACCTTGGTTAAACCTTGATCCAAGTATAGACCTATGTTGAAATAAATAGGATGGTGTATTTATTTATTGTGGTTGTATTAAGAACCATATATTAAATTCTATTTAGTGGTTAACCTTATTTCAATGATGTATATAATTTTTATTTTGAAAGTTATATTAATATGGTTTTTGAAAAGGAAGACAATATTTTTCGGGTCATAAACCATCAAATCTGGTAATGTGGTTGTGATTAAACCCATGTAATAAGGATCATAAGGGTTTCATTCCTACCACTACCCTACATGATGTAAATGTTATTTTTTTCATTGTTTTTAGTTTAATAATTTGATGAATAAATGTTAATGATCAACCAGTGGGGTTATATTATATTTTTAAATAATAATTTATTAACCACAATATCTTTGGGGAATATTTACATATTAATAGATGTACTTGTCAATATTTTATTTGTGTTAATATCCATTAAATGTGTATTTTACTGATTCAAGCATCAAAGATATTTTTTTATATCCATTTCATGAATTAATGGATGAATTTGAAATTGATTGAAGAACACAAAATGGATGAAATTGTGAATATAGAAATATATAAATTAATTATATTTACATTTATAATATGGTAGTAAAATAATTACTCATCATTAAGAAAATGATAATAAAAAATATTCTAATACAATACGTTTTGTTGAGTCGATGGTCTTCTATATGATCAAATATTTTTGGATTTAAAACCCTCAACAATACACTAATCATTCCCTTGATTGTGATCTATAACCACAATAAATTTCTATAAATATTAACACTTTTCCTCCATGTATGTAACTCAACATTCCACTAATTTCGTTTAATTTAGAGACTTTGTTATCTGTTATTCTATGTGGACGTTGTACTTCTCATTCTCTCTTATTTTGAAGATATATTATTAACTCCTATCATGTTGTGGGATTTCAAAATTTTAATTTTCAAACATAAAAGCCTAGATTTAAAAGATTGATTTTATGTCGAGAGGAAACAATTTTATTAAGATGGGGAGAATGTGACACCACAAAAATTCAAGAAGAGTTGCATTTATTACTTAGCGTTTGTGGCACACAACACCTAACATTGAAAACAATTTAACCCCTATATTCATTATGGTATATTTAATATTTTAAATAAATTTAATATATTCTATAACTTGAAATTAATGCATCACTGATTTAGCTTATGTTGCATGAAAAATACATTCTTTGATGACATTGATTACATGGAAAATTTGTTTTTAGTGAACAAAAATATTTTAATAAAACATTATTATTTAATATAATAAAATATTATTATTTAATATAATTAAATGAAACATAACGATTAAATTAGATGTTATTAATAGTGTTATATAACTCATTAAAATATATTATATATGAAATGATAATGTGAATTCATTAGTTACTAATTAATTAGATATGAAAATGTAAAATGATTGAATATATGGAAATATTGTTTTCTTCCAAAAGGCATTATTTCTTAATAAATTAAAATACATAAAATTATTTAATGATATTAATGAAATATATATATATATATATATCATATTTTCAATATAAAATATTTCTATTCCTCTAATTGATTTTATAATCCTAATATGAGAAAACCCTAATTTTTATTATTAACACCTATATTTTTTAAAAACGCATGTGTACTTCCTTTTAATGGACAACCTATGTTAAATAAAAATTGTGAAAATTTTATAAATTTTTTATTTCAATATAATCATTATTTTTTAAAGAGTAAAATAAAAACATTCTTAGGGTGTGTTTTTGTTATTTTTCTAGGAAGTTTCATTTTGTGAGGAATAGTAAAAAAATACTGAATTTTAATTCAAAACTGGTTTTAATCTAATTTACTTATAAGGATAAAAAAAATTTAATTATTTTTAAATTATAATTAGTTAAATTGTATAAAAATTAATTCAATTTAGGTTATGAATTCAATTTAAATTGAAATTGAATATAAAAACATTTTACTCTTTTTATCATTTTTTTCTCTAAATCCCACTTTGTCATCCCTCCTGTGTGACTTAATTAAAATAGTTTCTTCCAATTTTGTAAATATAATTTGGAACAATGGATTCCATATTTGGAATCATAATAATTTATAATTTAATATAACATCATTTTAGTTTTTACCAAACATATTATTCAATGTAATTAGAATTAATTTTTGTGAATTAGATAGAAATTATATTAACATGGTAAAAAAATTAATATTAAGTGGGAAAATAACCTAGAAACTATTTCAAAAGAAAATTTATTGAAATATTTTTACCATTTACCCCATTTTAAAACCATGTGTTAATTATTGGATCCACATTACATTAGAAAAATTAGGATGGAATTCCTTTTTAAGAAATTTCTAAGAATTCCACTCATCTTCCACTATAAACTGTCACTCAACCCTCCAAGTAATTTAGACATATAACGCCCTTTAGATCACCAAAAATATACTAAAATATAGTCCCAATATTTTTAACCACATAATATAAGCATCACCATTGGAATAAATCCACCAGGGAAGCATTTTGGTATAAACCAAAAGGAGTTACTTGAAAACAATGTAAAATTCATCAATGATCACTATCATTTTATTTCTTTCACAAACAATTAAATTATTATTATTAAATTATTATATAAAATAATCAGTATATTAAATATACTGATATTTTTTCATGCTCATAGTTTTACCCACACATTCACACACATATTTCAAGTGGGATACCAATTCAATGATCGTGTGTACGGCAGACTACCACCTCACAAACTGATGTCCTTCGATCATCCATTTACCACCATTAAAGGATGGAATAATGTTGGAATTATAGTTTATATATGATATATATTATATTAGTAGTTATTTTTTCATATTTATTTTATATCTATATCACTCTATCATGCTTTCCATTTTATGGGAATGAGATAACATCGTTTGTGGAACTGTGGACAATCGCCTCTTTAAAGTGATGTGATTCGTTCACGCTATATAAGGAATGAATAAAAGATGGATTTAATATAAAAATGTAACATATGTGACATAAATATTATAATGTATTTATAATATAAATATACGAAAATATATATCATTTTCCTTTCATTCTTTTAAATACGTAAAAGAAATTAAAGTAGCATTCTTGTGTACGTACGACCTACTGTCTCTATGAATAGTGCTTTTCATTTCCTATCCCAAATTAATTGGATTACTATAAATAAAAATATATTAATATAAAATAATTGACTATATTTAAATTATTAATAAGTAATTATCTATGTAATAGGGATAATAACTAACATATCAAAACATACATGAAATAATAGAAAATTGACACCATAAATAGTGAAAATAATGAATGATTATTAACGAAAGGGAAATAAAATATTATAAAGAGACCATATATGATATTATAAATATTATTAAGGTTATTTAATAATTTATTTACATTTTTAATACCATTATATATGTGGATATTGTTTTTTCACCTTAAAGTAAATTCAAGGTATGGAATTTTCATCAATCTTTTTACACCTTCGAGATAGATATCATATTCACAACATAATTATTTTGTGTTGTATATATACATCCCATAATGGTATATTATATCATTAAATATATTATATTCATGGTATTTATAGTTTTATTTGAATATATTTATTTTATGGGGACTGTAATTCTAAATTTTCTAAGTAGTAAAGGACTTCGTCTCAATTTCCATTCATTGAGGCGTACTTTATTGTTATTCATCTAATTTCATATATATGGTGTACTTACTTAAAATTTGAAATTTGATATCTTAAATAATTTATTATTCATTCTATTTTGAGTTTTTATTTTAATTATTTCATATAATGGTATTTTAACATGAAATTACCAAGTTTTAAAGAATCTTCATTACCATGTTTCTTTTCATTGGGTTGTATTACATCCTAATTATCAGTCATATTATATGACTATGTGTATAATTATTTTGAAAATATATTAAATTATTTATACATACATTGTGTATATTTTTACTTTATACACAAAATCAATTAATTAGTTGAGTCCCACTTCAAAATTATGGTCTTTTCAAGGGTTTATATCACAATATAATTTAATTCAAGAATGTTTGCAAATAAATTTCCATTATAGGAAACTATTTTTTCATTATTCAATAAACACATTAATTTTATTTCCCTCGAGTGATTCATTTTTTTTCTATTAAATTTTCCATTTTTCATCTCTTTGGTAGATAAATGTTTTTATAAAATTGTTTTAGGAAAAACCTAATTCATTTATATCTTTAGATGGAGAAAACGTTCTCTTCTAAAAAACCTATTTTTTTAAAAGTTTTTCAATAACGTTTTTACCTTTACATAATTATTTTCTTATATTAATTTTAACCCTTTTTCCTTTTAAACATATTACAATTTAATCTTCATGTCTATTCCTGAAGATGACACTTTTCTATAATTTTTTAATTAAAGGAATGATCATTCTACCTTATAAGGATTATACAGAATTACTCTACATTATTTCTTTGACGTTTACTTGGAAATTTTAAAAGAATAGTTTTAAATTTTTTTTAAAATATATTTTGGAATAACTGTTTTTCAAAATTTTATTTGAAATGTAAAGTATAATTTTATTTATTTTACTAATTTCTATTAATGAAAGAAATCAACCCTTCTTCCTAACACCAATTAGGATATGTTGTATTGATACCATGCTTATCTTTCCATTGTATGGTTTTTATTGATTTTTATAAGGATAATATTGAAATTTTCTTCCTTTATCTCATTGTCAGCACCATTGAAATATTCAATTTCCTATGATCATTAGTCATTGATTTAAAATAATTATCCATATAATTTATGAGGGGAATATTTTTTTCATAAATTGTATATCATTTTTACATATGGTGTTTACATTGAAAATTATTGGATTATATTGGAAAATATTGAGAGATATGTATCTTTTATTGAATATAGATATTTTACGAGGCATATTATTTATTAATTGAATTAATTAACCCATATAAGGAATTATTTGTATACGTAGTGATGAGTGGGGCCCGAACCATACATAGAACCACCATACATTGATAGGTTTTCATGAGAAAAATTTGTTTCACAAATTAAATAGTTTTCAACCTATTTTTTTAAACCTTCTTGTGAAGGGTATTTATGGAATAGGTTTTCAGGTGCCTCAGACATGACGTCCAATAATTATTAATTTCCATATTTTGATTTAGTATTTTTTGTCCATGACATTTTCACTAAGAAAAAATCTGTGGATGCATTTCATTCTTAGTTCATTGATTAAATATCAGGAGATTTTATTTTATTACCTTTCCATATTGATTATTCATTGTCCATTTATTTAAATGGATTGTGTTTTTATTTATTTCCCATTCTATATTGTTTATAAATTTCCTTCTCTATTGATTGATTACATGGATTGTGTGTTCAGTTATTTACCATAACCTAATAATTATTCTCATTGATTCATTATTACCTCTTATATACATAACCCTTACTGATAATTTGATCTCATCATTCTTTTATTTCTTTTCCCCGGGATTCCATGAAGTGTTCTTAGATAAATATTCAAGGATATACAAGATGGAATAATGTTATCCTTAAATGAAAAGAAATTTTCATAAGTTTTATTTTCAGTTATGATAAAATACTCTTGTATGTATCTGGTTTAGCAAGACTATAAAATTTATCTGTCCCCCAGGAATTATTTCCTTATAATCATGGAAATGTAATTATAGTAGACACCAACTCTGGGATTTCAAGGGTAATGGTGCTACAAGCACGATTCAATGGAATGTGAGGTGTGTGAGTGAAACAAGAACCCATCCATTGAGTAGGGTTTTGAGATATGGTTGTCACATATTGATTAATATAGTCCTTCCTTTCTGATTTTGTGTATGATGTGGGACTCCATTTTCACATTCACTATGTTCATAGCACAAAATTATACTATTCCTTGTGTTCACTCAATTTTCCTCACTCTCATAAATCTATCCACCCAATTCAGTGCTTATCACCATTCCCATAATCATCAAACCATAATTGGAACCACTAAAAAATTTTGTTGTAGCCCCTAAAGATTATTCAGTTTGATCCAACAAGCTATATTGAGGCCTCAAAGTGCCATAGATGACCTCAAAATCATAAAGAATTTATCTGCACTACAGGAATGATAAAAAATATATTACATTAAAAAATGTAAAGACCATGGACATTGCTACTCCATAGTTAAGAAACACATGGCCATGGATAGTGTGATACCATGAAAGGCCTTCTACCATTTCTCTTTTATCATTCAACTTTTCCATAGCTATTAATTACTTGTTTATTTGATAACATAAAACTACCATTTTTTCCTTTCTTACGTATACTTTATATCATTTCCATTCTATATATTACGTATTATTATCTATGATTTTGTTTCCCCACTTTTCTCAACGTTGTTCTTGTCATGTCTACCGCTCCATTATAAATTTCATCCAATAACCATTTCTTTATTTCCATCATCCCACATCTATGTTCCTCTATCTATAATGATCTCCCCATGGAATATGGTTGAGGAATACCATTTAGGAAGTAATTTTGACACTATCCAATCCTTTAAAATTTATGATAAATATTGTGACATGTTTCAGATGTTAAGGTTGAGAACCATCAACCTGATTGAAGATGAGAATCAAGGATGCTAAAAATATAAATCCTTTTATACGAGAAGATAAATTTAGAGTACCAGGATCATATACGAATCACCATTCATATCATCATGGAGGATACACACATGTTGATCAATGAATGTTAAAATTGAAAAATAATGGTAATTATAGTTTATCCTTCATAGACTATCATCTAAAATATATAGCATTAGGTAATGAATATCAGTCCTCCATGGTACTCAAATTTTTAACCGAGATGAAGAAATGATGTGTTCCTATATATTTAAAAGGAGACATTAAATAAGATTTCAACAAAAATTCAACCATTAATGGGCCAATTTTCATGATGTCCATACATAGTTTCTAGATTGTTAAAGGATTATGATGCTTTTAAATGACTGAATGCATTATTATCAAACCAAAAATTGGACAACAAAATTTTAAAACATGGAAATACAAGAATATGGAAAATTTTCATTGATTTTAATCAAGCTAAACATTGAGAATTCATATGTACATTATCCATGGGGAAATTAAAATTCTATAGCGAAGATCTCATATAATTCCATGACACTGTGGATAAATATTTTTAAGGCTATGAGTCATATGGATTTGAAGATACCCCAAAGTCTTCAGAAGGAATATAAGGTAGTAGCATCATGAAGTATGATGTGTATGTTAGTCTTATAGGTCTTTATAGAGGGAATCGTATGCCTACAAATAAATATATTAATCAATATGATAAGAGGACTTAATTATTGTAGAGGAATAATCTAGATTGGATCAATCTATTGATCCATATTTCAAATTCTTTAAATACTTTGGTTTTATTTTAAATATTTTTTCAACTCCTCCAATATTTTGTCCTTTTGTATTGGTGGGGTAGTTCTTTTGGGTGATTTAGGAATGCGCGAAAACTCTCTTGTAGTGATTGAGTCTTTGATCTATCAATGATGATAATGATATCCCTCTTTTATTAATTTATTTAAATGTTTACTTATTAATTCAATCTTGAATGTGATTTTGTTTAAATTAACTTATCCATATTATTTTTTACATTTTTAAGGATACATTATCTCCCTCTACATGTTTTCATAACAGATCAAGTGAATGACATGGGGATAAATTGTGATTATCTAGAATCTCTTAATATTTGAGGTATTTGTTGAGTTTACATGGGAATAACAATACATGATTATGTATTTCATTATTGAATTTAGGACGATTCATTTTTTTAAAACATTAGAAGGAGGGTATATAAAATAAATTAATTATTGAATCTAGTCTCACATTAATCATTCATCCAAGGGTGAAGATTTTAAGTGATTGTGGATCCTATAATTTATCAATCAATAAGGGAAAGAGATATATTTGTGAAGGTATTTATAGAATTATAATTTGGAATCCAAACATAAAATGATTATTTGTCTGTTTTTATGATTCTAATGTATTTTTTTAAATTTCGTAGGCCCAGAGGTCAAAACACCATCATTTATTTTCCACATAGAAAATTTATATTTATAGCTCTCCTTCCTAGAGAAAACGTAGGTTACAACTAATACTAAATTACTTAAGAAACTGTTTAATTTTTTTCACCCTGTGTTATATGTGGTTAAAAAAATGTCATCGTTACTGGTGGGTGGTTAAAATATTACAATATAATTTCCATTACTATGACATATATTAGGGGTATATATTATATTGATCAGAATATGAAATTACATTACTAAATAAAATTGGTAATATTAATTATATATTAATTATGAATAAATAAATCTTACAGATACAAGTGAGAATTAAAGTGTTCACAAAGATCATGTAGTCATGGATATTAATCTAAATTAAATTTTTGGAGGCTCGTGTGTCCCATAATTTTATAACCCACTAAACTAGATTGTAATAAAATAAGGAAAATTGATATAGAACAGTGAATAAATATACGACAAGTACTACCCAAATTTCATGGACATTCATGTGAAGAACCCAAAAGACACATAGAAGAATTCAAATATATTTTTTCAAGTTTCAAGCCCCAAGGTGTAGTTAAATATCATATCATGTTGAGGGACTTCCCTTTTCACTTGAAAGATCATCCAATGAGTAGTTTTCAAACCTACAGCTAAGGGATATTCAAGACCAATATGACCTACAAAGATGAAATATGTAAATATTTTTACAAATATATATAATAAGATGGATTATTAATGTTATTTTTTTCATATAAAAAGAATATTGATAGACACACTGTGAGTATTATAAAATATTAAAGAAGGCTTTTCTAATTTTCCTCATCAAGAAGTAGAAGAAAATAATTTCATTATGTTCTTCTACCATGGATCAAAAGAAAATGATAGGAATTTAAAAGATGCATCATCTGGATGGGTTTTCATTGAAAAATCACTATAAGTAGCTAAATTTTTATTATAGAATATTATGTATAATAATTAGAAATTTAGGACAAGTGGTATAGGTAAAATAAGTATTCATGTGGATTTTTTTTTAATTCATATCATTTTATCGAAACAAATAATGAATAGATCATAGGATCCATGAGATATATTTTCATGAATCAATTGATGGAATAAAAACAACCACTTTAGGTATGTTCCTTGTTCCCTTTAACCAATAACATCACTGATTAGTATGTTTAATTACATACCATCAAGAGTTTTGTGGTAGATATCAAACCAAGGATAGTATAACTAAACTATCAATGGAATGATAATTTATATCACATCCATTTTTGATAACCCAATAATGTTAATATTTACACATCTATTAGAACCAATAAAATATTTTCCTCATACCAACTATTATTCCAAAACCCATCGCCTTTTAAATAACCCTAAAAACAATCCTAACACCAACAAGAATATCAACCAACCCCTTTACAATGAAATTACTATGATAAAATCATAACCATTTCACCATAAAGTGAGCACCAAGAGTTAAAATCCAAGGATGAATGGATGGGTTTAAAAATAAATAAGCTGATACACCAATTTAATATCTTATTAGATATTCAATCCTAAAATCAAGGAAAACTTCTGGCCCAAATAGTCTAAAAACAAAAGTAAAATGTATCATGATTACAATAATAAGTGTAAAGGATATTGTAACACCAGAATATAAAAAATATCAACTAGTAATTTATTAATGATGAGATTTAATCTTGAGATATATTTCTAAAAAGAAACCTAACCAATAATAAGAAAGATACTAGAAGAAGGAAGATCAATGAATAATTATATGGCATATGAAAGAAAGTCCAGAGACAACCATGAAAAAGAAACAAAGTGAGAAAGAATAAATTCCACTACCATTACCTTATAGAATATCAGAGTCGATGAATATTATTGGAGAATGTTAATTGCGGATTTTGGAAACATTCATGAATGTTGAAATAAGTATACCATATCTTGAATCTATCAATAAAACTCTAAAACATGAAAATTTCTCAAGAAAAATATCTATAAATATATAAGGATCATTATTAATATTAATAATGGTTTAAGAAGATGTTTACTTTCTCTTATTATAATAACCTTACCTGTTAAATATAAGGATCCACATACAGTCTCTATTCCCTCAACAATTGGAATATTAACTTTTCTACATGATTTTTGTGATTTAGAATTTTTGGAAGATGTTATGTCTCACTCTGTGTTTACATATTTGTATACGAGAGAACCTAATAAAACTATAGTAGTGGTAAAAATCACAAATAGATCAATATTTTTACAATATGTGTTTTAGGTAATATTCTAGTAGGTGTTAAAGGACATATATTCATAAAAAACTTCTAGGTGGTTAACCAAGAGGGAGATAAATCATCTCATTACTCAACCATTATTTTCAAAATTCCATACATGAAAATGTACATGGACATGATAAATGTGCATAAATAAAGCCTTACCATAGTGTTCAAAGAAAAAAGTTTCTACTTTAGAATTTTAAAATCAATGAGGCACCCATAAGATAACCCTTTATTTTTTTACAATCCCATGATGAAGGTACTAAGCCCATTAGAAATGATGGAATATTCAGAAATTTGTATCCTTAGTAAATAAATTTTATATTAAATATACCATTAGATATATTTGAATCAAAAAATTTCAAATTATGATTTTAATTTATAATTAAAGGTGTCATTTTCATTCTCTATAAAATCTAATTATATATTTAATGATGAAGAATATTAATTGTTTTCTTATGTTTATAAAATTAAACCATTGGATGTGTGGAATTTTAATTTAATTTCTTCTATTTAAAGAAACCAAATATAGTGTTAAAAAAGTTCCCATATTGATTTAAATATGTGTACCTCATCGATGGAGAAAAACTACTATTGATAATTGATAATAATTTGTCTATAAACCTAGGTAAAATTTGGACAGAACTTCTAAAAATGCATGTCCCTGACATATGGTAGAGCTTTGTTGATATCGTAAAAATAAATTCCAAAATCCTTTCACATGTAATTTATTTCTAGGGGACCACAGATCGATTATATATCACTAAAAGAGACAATATCCATCCTTATAGAGGTACTAAAAAGAGAAATAGATATTTTTTTTATTTGTATAAATCATTGGTCATATTTTGAAGTCAAAATTTGAAAGACACACCCATGTAGTTCTGATGAAAGTGGTTTGGCCCATTGTGATGAATGAAAATAATAAATTGATTCCCAAGATATATTTAAATAACTAGATAGTGTGTATTGATTATAAAAAGATGAATAAATCCATATGAAAAAGCAATACTCCCATTCCCTTGACAAACCAAATTCAGGAAAGTCCAGTAGTAATAATACTTTTTTCTTGATGTGTTTTGAAGATCAATTTAGGTACGAATTTTAAAAATAAACGAAGTGATTAAACCCTTAACATTACCCTTTAAATCCATTTCAAAAAAAATAACGAGTTTTTGTTTTTCAATACCTTAGTATGATTAAAAATTTCCAATGAAATTATATTTCAAATTAAATTGAGGACAACATTGAGGTATTCGTATAGGGATTTACTATTTTTGATAATTATTTTGATCGCTTTATGAAAAACATATAATTTTTTAAAAATAATAAATTGAAAAAACCGTATTTTTAATTATTCAGAATTTAATTTAATGTTTTAGAAATATATTATCTTATGGAAAATAATTAAATACAAAGGTATCAAGGTGGATAAATTAAAAGTTGAAGTGATAGATTGTTTACCTTTTATACCTTGTATGAATCTTTATATGTAATTTCTAGTCTATGTTGGGTTCTATAGAATATTCATAATGGATATTTTTATAATTTATCTCCCTAATTCTCAAATACATTTAAAATAGGTTCATTTTGATCTGAATGATGTTTTTTTGAAAACATGTTATTAGGTTAATAGAATAATAATCACCCCACCAATAATGATACTACAAAATTCGGAATATCTATTTTTTATACTATGTGATTCATTAAATCATGTAACTTAGGATTATCTGCCTCAAAGAATTTAAGGTAGGACAAAATCCATTGATCATCCCTCAAGCATATAGGATGGTACGCAACTCAACTACAACACAACTGAAAAAAAAATTCCTTACAGTTTTTTCAATATAAAAATTAATATTTTTTCTTATAACTAAGGATATTGTAAATTCAGAACACACAAATCATGGGTACTTAATGAATAAGGTATATTTAAAACCCAAGTAGTTCCTATGGATAATACATCTCCACTATTTCAACCGAGAAATTATGTAAATGAAAAGAGATGAAAAGTAGGTGGCTGATAACATCTGTAGACTTCCTAACACTTTTGATGTAGAAATTAATTATCTAAAACTGTTAAAAGAATCATATATTAGGGGAAGAACATTTAATAATTAAAGTTAAAGTACCATGATATGAAAATATTGTTAATAATTTTATGAATTCATAGGTATCATCTCATCTTGACTCCCATGAAAACATAAATTTGATTCTAGATTTTATATCTTGGCGGATCCATTCCATTATGAGATTTTCAATGATCAAGTAAAAATTAAAATATTTTCCTACAAGTTAAATTGATTAAATTTTTATCATTTTTTCATAAATTTGCCTTTTTAGATACCATTAGACCTAAATAAATAGATAAAAATTTAAAATAACCTAGTATTTATTGGAAAACATTTTTTAGAGATTCACATGAATATTACAAGAAGTGTGAAAATGGTAAATTTTTTGAAAACATTTTCTAAAGGAAATAGATTCCTCAAAATTTTATTATTTAATGTGAAATTTTTAATTTTTAGGGAATTGAATTTATGATACACTTTCCCATTTTAGTCATAAATTATTAAATTTTTTTTGTTCTTAATTATATCTCAAAATGGGTTGAATAAAGGTCCACTAAAAGTGATGATGCAAAATTTTTGTGTGAATTTCTTAGGTCTAACATTTTCAATGAGTTTGGAGTGGAAATACCCATCATTAATGACCAAGGGACTCTATTTTTCAATTAAATAACTATGGAACTATAGAGTTTGTATGGAGTACATCATAAAACATCTAAACCCTAAAAACCCAAACAAATAGATAAAATAATGTTTCCAACAAGGAAATCGAAATTATCAAATAATAAATGGTAAAACAGAACAAATAGTATTTGATGCATTGGTTGTAAGGCACCTCATGTCCCTATGGGATTTCCCATAAGAAACTATAGGAATGATCCCTTACTGGTTGATTTATGGGAAATATTTCATCTTCATATAGAGTTGGACAAAAAACTATTCAGATATGACTAATATAAATCAAGACTTCAAAAGTGAGGGGATAGAGTGACAATACCAATTATTAGAGCTAGAATAAATTCAAAAAGTGTGTTTGGAATATTTTATAATTTACTACTAATGAAATATAATGTATCATGATATATTTTTTGGACCAAAAATCTTTCATCCTGGAGACTAAGTAATGGTCTACATTTCTATACTAAATATTGTTCAAGAAAAACATCACTCCATGTGGGAAGGTCTATTTATAGGCACTCTTGTTTCTCATTTTGGTGTTTTGATTATTAGGAATGAAGGTAAAGGAAACCCATTTACTATAAATGTTAATAGATTAAAAAATTATCATGGAAATCTGTCCCACAATATTAGGAATTAAATTGTGCTTTTCCATCCATTCTATTGATTGGTACTTATCTTATTATCATAAACCAAAACCAAAAAAAAAATTCTTCTCGAAGGAGACCCAGTCATAAATTATTTCTTGTGATTTTTTAATTTGGATATATATCCATCCTTCCCATAAATTTGTGAAATTAAAATGAAATGGAGCTTCCAACTTTATGAAAAAAAGTATTTTACTGGACTTTAATGGAAGGAAAACATATAAAATTATAGTAACATTAAGAAGAGATGGAAAAGAGAGAAATTAATTAATGTATAAAGATGAGTAAAATTTTAAATTAATTATCTCTTTTTATTTATCATTTGTGTTGGGAAAAAACTATTTTTTCCATTAAATGAAAATTTCATTCCAATACATTATCTTTATTAATTATTGAAAAATAGGTACTTTTGGTATTAGCATTGAATCCCTTAATTCAATATTTTAGATCTATATGAAAACGAAATTTAATTATTAACGTGGGATGAATTTATGATGGAAGTTGAACATTTGTTATTAATATAGGGAATCATAATTTGAGGGAATTTATTTATTTATATAGTCAGAATTCCCCTGCCATTTTTTAGACAAAGAATGTATGAAATTTATGTGGGTATATTTGTAATTATTATCCATTTCATGACTGGTTTCACCAAGTTTTATTTTTAATTATTAATATGACTTATAGATTTAATTTTCCCATTTCTATCAATATCATATTTCCTGAGAGATCTAAGGGCATAGCTTTAACTAGAACATAAAATGTAACTGTTTAAAACTATGATTGTATAGAGTCATATATAATATAATGGTAGTATTTTGGTTGATGTCTCACATATCCTTGTTATATCCTTTTATTTTGATATTTATTTGGTACGTAAAATTTATAAATGGACTTGTTAGGAATGAAAAACATTATTATCCAATTATATCCATTCATACCAAATTCTATGTATTTTTTCAGATATTTTGAGGTTGAAGTTTGGTACTAAAATAAGTTTGGGTGTAAGTGATATATCACATTAAAGGAATATGTTTGGGGACCACTTTTGGTCATTAAGAATGGTTTATATCCATTTATTTATTGTATTACATTTCTACCCCTATTGAAAAAAAGGAAAAAATGAGAAACCAAAAAAAGTAATGTGTTGTGACTCATGAGAATAGAATATAACAATTCCCAATCCTATTATTTTAAAAAATAAGGATATGTAGTGGTTGTGTATGTGAAAATCATTCCTAGTGTATCTTTTGGAATCTAAAAAATATTAAAATTTTATTTAAAAAAGAAAAATATCCAAATAAAATACCATGAATGTATACATCATTCACAAAATTCAATGCAACATGAATATTATTATGATTTTTTTGTGATGTATGATTTTTTGTATTAAATGGTAGATTTTAATTACACCTTACCATTGTATATCATGAATTAGGATTTAGAGATAAACCTCTCATTTTATAAATAATCATTTTAACATCATTACCCATCAACCAAAATCCTCGTATTCATTTGAACCTTATTCTAATACATCGTGATTACTAATGATTTGGATATCTATAGGGTGAAAAAGCTATGTCATTTACAAGATAATGTAAAAGTAAAATTAGCACATTGTGTGAGAATAACTCTACATAAATAGTTTTCATGAGTGGGAAAATAATTCATTATGACATAAATCACCTCATAGCTTTCTTAATAATAGAATATTTTTATATATGAATGAAATAGAGGATAATATTAAAATAAAATAATTTCATGAAGTAAAAAAAATGTGTTTATTAGTTTATTTGATAAGTCAGAGGTTTGATTAATATTATAGATGGTACAAGATAGTTTTATTTTTCCATTGATAATTTCATAATATTATTACATTGATATTTTAATAGTCTTAGAATTGGTTCCCTTTTTTACTTTATTGTTGAGGTCCAATGCTTGAGGATAAGCATAAGTTCAAGCGTGGAAGTATTTTATGATCATAATTTTTAAATCAATTTTATTAATAAAAAATATTTATTGTTAATGTTTAATGCAAAAATACTAAATTTTATATATTTTTATGGGTATATAAATTTAAAATAATATTTTTTAAAAGAGAAAAAAAGAAACATTTTTTCTTTCTTTATTACTTTTGAAATATTTTTTTTTATATTATAAATTATGTCAAACACTTTTTAAAAACATTTAGGTAAAAAACAAGCCTTTTTTACTCATCCTAATTAAATAAAAGGGAGGAATCCAAGAAAAGAGTTTCATAGGACTGAATATTTTCACAAGGATCACACTCATGGGGTTATGTCGCCACCCGTCCCAGTAAGGCACGCGCCGCGACTTCCCAATCCCACCTCTAATAGGCCATGGGCTTATGACTAGCACTGAGTAGGTATATTACTAACATGGGAGGCATTTCCTAAGTACCTGTACACATCCACAGATTTCCAAGACCACAAATTCTAAAATGTAAAAAACCGCTAAGGACCAAAATGCGCGCATACAACTAAACCCAATCACCAGAGTACAAGGGAAGGTAAAGTGCTGAATGAAAACTGGGCCAAAATACAAGCCCACCACAAAAAGAGTCTGAAAACTACAAAGTCCAACCTGTGAACACGAGGAGGTACTGGGAATGCTGCTCGTAGCCATAAGAACACCTTGGACTGTAGGGAACACAAAAATCCTAGTCCTGTCCCAGTCCGCCCTGGACTCTATCAAAAGGATGCTCGTCTGCACAAAATCCAATGAAATCTATTCCCCTAAAAATAATTCAATTTTAGTAAAAATAACTCCAAAAATAACCCAAATGATTCTCAATTAAGTATTGGAAACAAATGAAAACCATAAAGAACTACAAGGGTGCTTCAAAATCCACATTTAAATCTATTGGAGACTCATTAAAAGTATTCATTGATTTTTTTTCAGAAAAATAAATCATTAATAAACCATAGTTTCATAAAATCACAACCCATATCATATGATGTGTTTCATAAAAAACATTAAAAGGTTGGGTTTTTTATATAATTTAATCCCTAACTAAAAATAAAGGATTCCAGGTGACATGGATAAACTCCGCATAAATTCATGCAATAAATATCATTGATAAAAAACACCCACATTCAACATTTTCCTCAACATCATATTTTAATATCAAGGTAGTGAGTACTGATAACTCCTTTTACTAGGATTTATCTTCACATTTGGAATTGATTGGGACACTTTATATCCCCTAAGGTCAAAACAATATAAAGCTCATGGGGGAGGTCTCTCCAAAAATCATGAAGCATGATGTAAATTATGAACATGTAGTTTCATTATTAACTCCATAAATCATTATCTTTTCATATCTGTAGTAAAGATATCGAAAATATTATCTTTTGTGCCAATATATTCAAGTATAATCTCACATCTGGAAACCTTATCTTTGATAATGTAATATAAAATTTCATGGAGGAAAACTATTTAATGGTGAATTAGATTTCAATATAGATCAATAGTACTCTGATTAACACATTGATTTCTTATGGTTTTTCAATTGAAACATTAAAATCAATAGTTTTCATCAGAATTTATATAATATGTATAACTATATATATAGTGGACACATATTTATATTTGACTTCACTTAATGTCACTGGTTTTTTTCCATATTATACCAGCTCACACAATTATCTATATAAAAGGAAACAACTGTAGATGTGTATCTCATTTTGGATGAGTCAACTAAGCAGTCCACATCACTATAACTAAGAAAGGGTAACTGCACAATTCATCTATAAATCCATTCATATACCACTGTAAATTTCATAGAACTCAAGATATTATTTGTTTCAAGAAAGAGTGATTCTCTTGGGTCATATTGATATTGAGAACATGATATAACAAGATATTTATTGTCTATTATGGAATTTGTCAAATACATTAAGAAACATACCATACTTCATAATTTCTTATGATCAACCTTGCTCCCTTGTTCATCTTTTCAGAATTTTTAATTAATTAAAATATGTGTTGATCCCCTCCTAACCTCATTCATTCCAAACATTAGTAAATGTTCCCAAACATATTTTTCACTCGATAGAAATGTACGGTCATATGGATTATCAAATTTTAATCCAATAATTTAATTTTTCTCGCACATCATATATTTATCATATTTTTCCAAAAAATATATAGAAAATTCCTCAAAAAACAGTTTTTTCCATTGAAAAAATTTCACATCAGAATACACAATTACTATCATGGTGCATATGTAAATATACTTTATTTAAAAATTCTAGTCATTAACAACTTTAGAAAACCACAATTGTCTCAAGAAGTTTCAAGTTTATAGATTAAAGTATTTTGATCTACATTCAAGGAATATAATGATTTACTGTATCCAAAAACCATACTTTCATCCTGATCAAGAGTGTGTCAATCTGGTTTCTCAATATGTACTTCTTCCTCAAGCTAACCATTTAGAAATTCCGAATATATATCCAACTAATAGACATTATAGAGTTTATATGAAACTATATCCTGAAACATTATTAATGATTCAAAACTAGAAAATGGTGAAACCCTTTCTTCAAAATAAATTAAATTTAACTGTGATATACATTTAAAATAATTTGTTCACTGTTTCTTGTGACTTCACTATTATCATTAATTTTTTTATAAAACCCCATTATGTGCCAACTGCATCATTATCATTCAATCTAGGAATAATCTCTTATATGGAGTTCTTCATAATCTAATTTAGATCTTTATTCATGGATTGAACCTAATCATGAATTTCAATAACATTAGATAATGTAAATGGTCTATCCTATGATGTAAGTGACAGTTGATTCTATCCAATTTGTCTTCTTCTTACCAGAACTAGTGTATTCTTATTTCAAAATATTATTCAGTTTTGAAATGTTTTTTTTCAACCCATTAAATCAACTGTTGACACTATTAATAGTATCCCCATAATCACTAGTATTTTTTAGTGTAATATAATCAGTCTCTATTTTTGAATTTTGCCACTATATTTGCCCAAATTTATATAATCTACTCATTCCTTACTAAAGAAATGTCAAAACCTACTTGTAGGGATTTCCCTGTTTTCCCCATGTTTTCATTAATTATAAAATTAGAACTCTAGGAAAATATTTGAAAATGTTTATTCCATCATCAACAATCATTTACAGTGGACAGTTTTCACATAAAGACACCATTATCATATCCTCCTTCGAACATTCCAAGCATGTTTTATATAATTTTTATGATACAAAAACTACAAATGTCAATAAAGTATCTCTGTATAGGCTACTTATTGTAAAATATTTCATATAATATACCATTTTTTGGGATCCCAAATCTATTTATTCTAAATTTACAAGGTATTATACTCAGATTATATACATAAGTAATTATAAGTTTTATTTTCAAAATTCATAGTGCTACCCAATACCATTATTCTTATATCCATTATTTCTATATAGTTTTTTGTTCATTTGTATATATTTTGTTGTATTTATACTTTATTCCATGTTTAAAAAGATAATACTTTAATATAAAACATAAGTCTTCCCTGCCAGTATCATTTCTACTTTTCTACTATAAATTTTGAACATCTTAATTACATCAAACTTATTCTGAATGAAAACAACACTTATCATCTGAGTGTAGTCATCTTCAAATGTGATGAAGTAAATATCACCAAGGGTATACTTTTTCTTCTCATGACCGCATTGATATATATGAATTTATTTCATTGGACATATTTAATTAATACAGACTTGATTGTGATATTTCTATGACAATTTACCTTTTAACGTATTCTACAAAAACATTTTTCCTTTATTTTCAGATTTAGAAAATTTATTTTAGTGGCATCCTTTAATATCATTCCTCAACTTTTTAGGATAAGATGATCAAGATTCTGGTTCAATAGATTGTTCTAATCACTCTCATCAATATAATATCTTTTTTTATCATAAATTAAAAAAAATGTTTCCACTTGTTTTATTTTCTTGATTGATTGTTCCTTAATTTTGGAGCTATTGATAATACATGAGTCTTTCATTAAAATATCCTCATTACCATCATGAAAAAGATTTCTAAAACTCAATAAATTCCTCATTAGATCCTAAACATAATGAATCTCATCAGATTTTAAATATCTATTTTCAATTTGAGATTACCCATTACCTTTGTCTATCAAGTAATATCATTTCCAAATTTTACATCACCTCCTTTGAAATGACCCTGTTTTTTCATATGATACATTGAAATATTTGAATATATATTTTGAGAGCTAGGTGCATAGACGAGGTGAAATTTAGAGGTCTAGTGTGCCCAAATTTAATTTTATAAATATATTGAGTATATTCTCTATTTTTAATGAGTTTTGTTAAAGAAAATGATATAATTATTAAACTATTGATCATATCAAAAATCTAATACCATAGTTGCTTCTGAAGTTTTGTTTCTACCCTAGGTATGGCATAAAATGAGTTTTCATGGGATGTTAAGACCAATCACTCATTAGCTGTGCATTTAATTTTATTATTTAATTTAATTCATTCATTAATATTTTTAAATTGGTATATGTTATAAATTTATCGCAAGAGAGTATTTTCTATTGTTGGATCACAAATCTCCAGATAACCAGTGATGCTCTCTCCCTCCTCTACTAGTGAATATTTTTGTGAACGGAAACAAAACTCTAGGATCAATGTATCATGATGTAACAACAAGAAAAACTCTTTCCAATGGCAACATGAGTGTTTTTATCATCAATGATTAATCAAAAAGATAACTTGGACTCATATTTTGGTGTTTTAATCCTTTTTATTAAATATTTGTGTGTATCGATAGTTGTTCTTTAATATGGGCCCTTGTTGAAAACCTCTATATGTTCTGATGTACTGAAACATAAATTGTTATCAATTATTTTCTAACCCACAACATTAATTATATTTTATTGTACAATAATTCTTGTCCAGAGACATTTAAAACTATAGTTTATGATTATTTTTTCTTTCTCTGATTCTCATTATTCACTGGTGGAATTCCCATGGTTCCTGGTTATATGTTTGAGGGGTGGCACTAAACACGATCGGGCCCCCAAATAAGTGTTGGATCTAAAAATTGAAAATAGTTTAATGAAATGTGCACATATATGGGATCGTTGCGAGGCAATGTTTCTTGATGCAGTGTTTATTCATAATGATCGTGATGAACAGAGATGTTGTGGCATTGAGTTTAAATTATAAAACCCTTGTGAACCTCTAAGGAAAATATCTGATGAATGAAATCCATTTATCATGATATTTAGTCTGATCCAAATACCTATGATCGATTCCATGAAATACCTATGACGGTTGGATATGATTCATACTTAGGGATTGAATTTGGGTTTTATGTGAAAATGTTTACTACACATCGTGCAGTATAAAAAACACATGGCATGTATCCCCATCAACAGGGACATTATGGTTTTCATATAAAGTGAAGGTGAAACAACGTGTTACCCTCCCTTACAATCCAATAAACCTATCCTGGTCAGACAACATGTGTGATGGATCCCATGCATGGGAACCCGTGTGGAGGTGCATGAGGTTATTTACCTGCCCGTGTACTCCTGTACATGGAAACAGTTAGTAGAGAAATGGAAAATGTCCTAGTCTGTATGGCCATATTTTGTAGTCTAACTATATTGAATGTAACACTACATAGGATGGTTTTTATATACTACTTAGGGATACTTCTCAGTTATGAAACGAGGAATCATGTCTTGTGAGTCCCCTCACACATTATGTACCCCTGGATCTCTTTTGAGGGAACATCCATCATTTTTATATAATTCATTTGAACTCCAATTTTGGAATTTTTATATCCTATCCTGAGTGTTATTCCACATAGAAAATGATGGTACCCTTTGTAGACTCTTTATAGATCTAATGTGAAATTTTATGGGTTTGGTATGCATTTAGGTGACACCCACTAACGACAGTGATCATGACTGATACCCACATCTTTCCATGCATTACACTCAAGTAAGATTGGGTTGTGAAGTTCCCTAAGGACCCTTTATGATTGTTAAACTCCAGTAGGTTTGGGTAGTGGAGTTACCTAATGACTACTTCTAGGTATTTCCCTAGAGGAGGAATGGCCAATGGATTTTCCCGATGACTACATCTGGGCATTACTCTCTATAGGGGCTCAGATTTAGAGATCCCTGATGTCTTATTTCATGTGTTAACATTCATCCGGGTTAGGTAGTGGAGTTACCCAATTACATTATTGAGTATTACCCTCCAGTGGGGCTGGACTATCGAGTTCATCAGTGACTATTAGAGTAGGACTCTCCTATCGTAACAGGGCATGGGATCCTTACTTGGAGTTTGTGTCCCCTCAACTAAGTGGCATAGAGATAATAAATTGTTTGATGTATCATTTGACTAACAAATAAGAGGGATATTTTCCCCACTGAGATAAATATTTTTTAGGCTTCTCAAAAATGTGTGGGTGAGTCAATGATTCACATAGGGTATATTATCAAGTTGTGGTGAATGGGTTTCTTATACTTGTTTGTTCTAGGTAAACACCTGGGATGTTCGACAACATTCATGGATATTTTTGGAACTTTTAAATACAATTATTCTTGGGCTAAGATGTGAGATGAATATTTCCTTAGTCTCTCAATTGGGATTCATTGACTGAGAATATTTATATATATATATATCCTTCTTTTGTACCCACTCATGTTCTTTTGTTACTTTATTTCCATGAGAGGTGAAGATGTGCGGGGTATGCCACATTCCTTCCATTTCTAGTTTCTCAGTGTTGGATGAGACTAATCTCTTACTATATTTGGTGAAGACTCAACGTTCACTTCATCTACTCACTATATTTATCCTCTTTTGTTTGGATGATCTTACTTACAATCTTTGTTGGTTTGAGAAGTAATCTTAAATTGCACCTTTTCTTATCTACTACTTTCATCTTCTATTGTATTTATTACTACTCTCACTTCACCCCTTTCAGGGTGTTCTACTAGGAATGTATTTACTCACCCCTTAATGGGATTTTTCCCACACATTTCTTTCCTTTTGTAGGTGACAGAAAGGTCGAACCTAAATTTTGATGTGCTTATGGATACATGGTTCTTCAACTATGTATGGTGGTCATAACTTGGGATTCATGAGTGGGATCTCTTGGTGTTTGCACTTCCAATTTGTTTAGGTTGGTATATATTTCTAGTAAGGTGTGTATTATTCCAATTTACTTTTCAGTTTACACTACAACACTTTTTCTACTATCGAGAGGTTCGTGAATATTTTATTAATTTATCAATTTTTTGAATATTTTATAATCTCCCTCAATAAATATTCATTGATTTGGTTGTTTTTGTGTGTACATGATCCTAATAAAAGGCCTCCCTGAGCAGGTTATACCTTTGGTGCTTGTCTCCACCTCTAGCATATGAAGGCAGGCTTGGGTTAGTTGCATCTTAAGCATCAACATGGGTCCGGTGATAAAATATTGGTAAAATTCATCCCATTCCATGTGAAATTATTCCTATGTATCCCATCAAGAGAATTGAATGGGTTTAGGGAAATAGTGTCAAGGAGTCTCAATTGTAACTATTAGGCCATGGAATCCATTGATGGTATGGAAGACAACCTAGTTGTTTTCCATAACCTTGATTACCTGCTTTTTGACTCGGAAAACTAGGAACTTATTTGAGGGGATCAATGGTGAATGCATCATATGGGATTGAGTATTCGACTGTTCTTCTTTAGTCATATTCACATTGTTGATGATATATATATATATATATATATATATATTTATATATTCTCATCTGACCATGTTACTCCTTGATAACTTTCAGAATACCTCTGTGACGACAACCAACCAGGATACTTTCTCTGGTTCGTGATGATGACCCTATTAGTGATGAGACCTCAGTTTAGGGCCCATCCTACAACCCCCGTCCTCCAGGTGGGAAGTAAGTAGAACCTCCAACTATATATAATTACATCATCCCATCATAATAGGATGAGGACATGTTCAGGCTTAGAGCTATAAAGACCTGGAAATTTCAATGAAATTTTCTTCTTAAATTCTTTGTAATTTTAGGAGTACACAGTTTTGGAAGCCACCTGATTCTGAGGCTCGGTGTGCCGGGAATAATCTTTCTGAAGTCTAGCTCGGGTACGTTCAGTGAACAAATGAGGGAGTTTTTCTATCTATTGAACTAGTGCTAAGAATTGAAATCTGAGGACACCGATGAACTCGCAACGTCGGTATTCGCTAAAGGGGACCTTTACCGCAGTTGCCTTTTATGCGGGTTGAAAGTTAATAAATGTGAATTTAGAATAAAACAAATAAATTTGGTAGTACACAATTTTATATATATTTATGGTATTTATATGCTACAAAGGGGAGTTAAGGGTGGGTCCCACAACCACCTAACTTCCCATGTGTGTATATTTGTGTGGTGGGGCCCACACGATCCCCAACCTTTAATCTTCCCTACACTCCCTTAAACCCCCCTTTATTTAATTCATTGACAACTCCCCTTATTGAATGAGAACTCTTTCTCTCCCTCTCTCTCTCTCTTTATTGTTTCCCAACACACATTAATTAATGAATTCAACCTCTTCAATTAATTAATTAAGTCATTTGAATTTTGAATTTCAAATGTTAATAAAATAATAGCCATAACTATTATTTTATTTGGGAGCACGTTGTGTTGGGAGGATTTTTGAGAGAGATCATGTGTAATAGAAGAAGAGAGTTCCTTTTTCGTTGAATAACACCATCTTTCCACAAAAAACGATGCCTCTTCGATGAAGAATGCTGACTCCACGAAGAGCGACAACGTGCTTTCCTTCCACTTCTCTGCAACTAGTGTGAAGACACTACTTCCTCCTCAGATGCACTCCGACGTCATCTACGAATCCTCTCTCCACGACGCAGTCTTCCATGATGACCGATGTGTGACCTCAATTATCGAGGTAGGGGTATTATATACAATTTTAGTTGATTAAAATTGTTATTTTTCTTCATTGAATTTTCTAAAATGAATTCGGAGAACTATTACCACCTAACACAGAGGGCGTGGACCGAATGCACACGGCCCGACGACCCTCCATTGTTTATTTATTTGCAATTGAGACCATGTCAGAAAAAGGTGGTGACGAATATAGGCGGCGGGAAACGAAGACACTGGCCGCGTGAGGATGAACCGCGGCCCGCAACCGCATGCCGCTCGACTGAGAATGAACCGGCCGGATATAGCTGGTCGGGTAGAAGGGAGGAATCGCGGAGCCCCACAGCGTCGCAGTGTGGAAGACCGTGGCCTATGTTCCGCTAGTTATTTCGGCGGAAGAACCGGCTGGCCCGTCGGCTGGCTGAGCGGAGGAAAGCCGCGGCGCCCGTGCGGGCCGCAAGAGCCAAGAAGGCTAGCCGGCTTCGGCCGACCTATTAGGGAGGGCGGCGCTGCTTCACACAGCCGGTTCGGGAAGCCAGGGGGTCGCGCCCCCCGCCTCGGACCACTCATCCAGCCGGTGGAGCCGCGGCCGAGCCGCACACTGCTAGTCTGCGCCGCGCCGCACCGGGCCGGGCCGGGCCACGCCATGCCGGGGCGGGCTGCTCCGGTCTGAGCCGCACCCCACCGGGCCGGGCCGCGCCGGGTGGGGCCGCATCGTGCCGGGACAGGCCGCTTCGGGCTGGGTCGAGCCCCACCGGGCCAGGCCGAGCTGCGCCCCCTCGGGCCGAGCTGCACTCAGGCGGGCCGGGCCGCGCCACTCGGGCTGAGCCGCGCATTTCATCAGGCCGGTCCGACACCCCTATCGGGTCAGAACCGACAAAACTGGGTGAACCCGACCCGTCGTCCCACTGGGCTTAACGGGTTGTGCCCGTTTTCACTTAGACATGAATAACATAAAGACTGCGTGTCCGATCGACGTGTCATCTGCGGTACTGGGACCCCCGCAACGAGGGGGTCCTTTTGCGATACTCTAAGTGTGTTTTGTATGACTATGGGAACAACCGGGTTAGAAATGAGCGTATTTTTAACCGGGCCCCTGGAACGGAAAAGCCAATATCTCTCAGATCAGGCGTCAGTTTGACACGCCCTCTGTTGCGTTGAGTTTGTTTTGACGAGACGGAACTTTGGGATACATCAACTCAAAACATTGAGATAGTTGATGTAACGAACCCCCTTGGCTCTAGTAGTGGACCCTCCCGGAATCGAGAATGCTATGTGCGGGAACCCAAGAGTTGGCTGCGACTACGACGACTATCACGCTGGGATCCTCCATCGGTTCGACAAAGATGACAACTATACTTGGATCCTTCAGGGGTTCGACAGCGATGACGAATGTACTTGGATCCTCCGTGTGTTCGGCAGAGACGACTACTGTACTTGGATCCTCCGGGGGTTCGACAACAACGACTTCTGTACTATGATCCTACATGGGTTCGGCAGAGGAGATGATTCAGAGGCTACATATAATCATCTTCACCCTTATTTATGAGTAGTATACCTGTGTGAGATGAGTCTTGATTTTCAATCAATACAAACGGTGTGATTGACTTCTTTCCTGTGTGGACTGGGTTGTGCTTGGGATCGAGAGTTGGAGCTGAAATGGAATTGATGACTTAAGGTATATGTATGAGAATATACCTTAGTAGAGTCGGTTGATACTTCGTGATTGTATCATTCATTTGTGGTTTATCCTTCATAGATTCTGGGAGACCTTCAGGGGTCTAGGGGTATCTACTGAGTAACGTATACTCACCCCTACATGGGCTATGCACACACTACTTTGTGTTGGATGCAAACAATGGACATCACTGATCGAGGTGGAGGTTTGTGGAGCTGGAGAGTACCTTGAGGTGGACCACTTGGCGGGACGTACATGGGGAGGACGGCCGGACCCAGGGAGCAAAGGAGACCATATGTACCCACCCTTCCGGTGGGATATCTGGACGAAGACTTGGTGGTTTCTGCTTTACTTTACTGCTGTTGTATTTTCTTTTCAATTGTACAGTAATTTCAGTTGGGTTTTTATGCTGGCCCATTTACTTTTGATCTCTTAATTTTGTACTCAGTTTTACATAGTGCTTACTTAACATGCGTACTCTATTGTGTTTTTTTACATTTATAAAGGAAATGCCTTCCATTTTACGAGGATTTACTCCTTTGGTTCTAGTCGCCATACCCTGGCCTATGGAAGGCGGGCTTGATGTAGTCACGGAATGGTCCTTGAGGATGGGTCGTGACAAATTGGTATAAGAGGAGTCGGTTCTACAGCAGAACTCAAGACTCTGATATTTATTTTCTGTGAAGAAATAGTGTTAAGAGTATTGAGTGTGTTTATTAGTCCAGGGATTCCAGTGTTGGTGTGGTGGCTGATGTATCCATACACCAGGACCCTAACCTCTGATTACTGACTCGGTGCACGAAAACACGGATTGCATGTGTGTTTCAAAAGATTTCATTGTGATTACTTTGTGTCAGCTCACCGGGTATAGTGTTTAAACCGTCGCACACTGGTTCCATTTCAGGATGGCCCCATGAAGGCACCTAGATAGGGTTCCGAGTCGTGTACGAGATGGTAGCCCACCGAGCGACGAGGCCTTGGTGCAGGGCCCCATCACAGTGGAGGCACCAGCGGTACCACTACCCACTGAGCCACCTATATTACCAACCCCAGCAGCAGAGAGTGCATGCTGCCTGAATGTGCTGTACGAGTTTCAACGACAGAGGCCACCCAGGTTCAATGGATAGATGGACCCTCAGGTAGCAGAGGATTGGCTGTAGGCTATCGTTAGAGTCTTCAGATTTCTAGAAACACCAGATGACCTTATAGTGGTCATTACCACGAGTCTACTGCACGTAACAGCAGGTAGATGGTTGAGCTTGATGCTCCAGGTGCATGACGAGGCATCTCTACTTTGAATGGACTTCGAAAGTCTCTTCCGCTCGGAGATTGTTCCAGCCACCCTTCGTGTGGTGCGAATTCAGGTGTTACTTCATCTGCGGAAGAGCAGCATGACAGTAGCTCAGTACTCGGCGAGATTTACAAATCTCTCACGCTACTCCATGGACATGGTACGGGACCCATTCTTCCAGGCTCGGACCTTCGAGCAGGGACTGAGGAATGAGATCAGGGCTTCGATGATCTCCCTCAGCATTCAAACGTAGGCAGGAGTGCTGGAGAGATCCCTTCTTGTGGAGAGCATTCTTGCTGAGCCGATGCCAGCAGAGAGACCCACTGCACAGCGACACGTAGCGGATCCTTCTGCAGCCAGCAGTAGACAGATGTTGCAGAGGTCCAAGAGGACCAGGCCATCAGGAGGGAGACCCCATGATACTGGTCTGAAGGTGTGGGGAACACGAAACATATCCATCCATTCGAGGGAAAGGCAGTTCTACGCATGAGGCGGGCAGGGTCACATGGCTTGGGATTTCCCGACTTGCCATACGGGCGAGCAGCAGACAGCAGAGGGACCTCCCAGGAAGAGGCAGAGGTTCGACCATGGTGGTTCACAGGGAGAAGGAGAATGAGGCAGATAAGTTGTCCGAGCAGCGAGTGGTGGACGACGCATTAAGGCTCTACCACCACAACCACCAGGAAGACCACCCCGACCACAGGGAGCTGACAGACATGGGCATGATCAGCTCCAGGCAGTCAAGGCCTACGACCACGGTTCACATGAGATGATTCGAGGTACTATCTATGTCTACTTCACCCATGATGAAGTACTTATAGACACAGGAGTGTGCCATTATTTTATTTCCACTTCCCTTGTTCGGAGCATAGAGATTTCGATGGAGTTGTTAGCTCGATCCTTACATCTAGAGACTCATGCGGGAGCGGAATTGACTATTACAAACTGGTGCCGGCAGTGTGAGATTACTCTAGGAGGTGAGAGCATCGGATGGGATCTTCTTGTAGTGGTTTCAAGTCCTTATGACGTTATCTTAGGATGGACTGGTTATATACAGTCCATGCCCAGATCGACTGTATTAGGCGCAATGTGTGGTGTGTCTGCACGGATTGGACCATGTTCACCTTCACTGGCAAGAAAGGAGCCTTTGTAGCACAGGATGGACTTACGCATAGGAGAGGGCAGCCGATCACAAATTAGATGGCTAGTCTCATCCTAGGAGCGGTTGATGTGTGGAGTCCGAGTTCTCCTGTTGTGGTGGATCATTATGCGGACATTTTTCTTGACAACGTTCCAGGAATACCTCGTCACAGAGAGGTAAACTTCTACAATGACATGTACCCCGGGACAACACTGATATCTACACCAGCTTATCAGATGGCTCCCACTAAGCTTCGTGAGCCACAGGTACAGGTGGAGGAATTGCAGGGAAAGGGATTCATCCGACACAATGTTTCACCCTAGGCTTGTCCAATTCTGTTCGCCAAGAATGCGGATGGGAGCTTACGACTATGTGTCGACTACCTTCGGTAGAATCTGGTGACCGTAAAGAACAAGTATCCACTCTCGAGGGTTGACGAACTCCTTGATCAGCTCAAGGGAGCACGATGGTTCTCCAGGATATACCTCAGGTCATGCTATCACCAGCTCAGAGTTTGAGATGACGATGCGTAGAAGATGGCCTTCATGTGTCAGCATGGCTACTACGAGTTCTTGGTTATTCCCTTCGGCGTAACCAATGCACCAGCAGTGTTCATTAGTCTCATGAATTGGATCTTCCAGCCTTACCTCGATCGTTTTGTTGTAGTATTCATCAACGACATACTAATTTACTCAACTACTGAGGATGAGCATGCCTACCACTTTCGGGTTGTACTGGACACACTCCGAGAGCACCCAAATTATGGAATGCTCTCAAAGTTCCAGTTCTGGATTCAAGAGGTTCATTTCGTGGAACATGTCAAATAATAGGCTGGGGTTGTAGTGGACCCAGTGAAGATCAAGGCGGTACATACTTGGGAGCCACCCAAGAGAGTGACAGAGGTGCAAAGTTTTCTAGGTCTGGCTGGGTACTATCGGAGATTTGTGCCGGACTTCTCTAGAGTTGCATCACCGCTTTCTGATTTGGTGAAGAAGGGGAAACCCTTCATGTGGTCAGATATGTGTCAGAAGAGCTTTTAAGAGCTAAGACAGAGATTGACCAGTGCACCCATCTTGAGGCTACCAGAGGAGGGTGTAGGGTACGTAGTTTTCTGCGACGCATCAGGGACCGGACTCGGGTGTGTCCTGATGGAAGAGCGAGCAATGATCACTTATGGTTCATGGTAGTTGAGATATCACGAGAAGAAATACTCTACCCAAGACCTGGAGTTAGAATTAGTGGTCTACACCTTGAAGATTTTGTGACACTATCTTATGGGCGAGCACTTTATAGTCTACTATAACCACCCGAGTCTTAGGTAAATCATATCGCAGAAGGACCTATACCTGGGATAGCGGTGATGGCTCCAGTTCCTCCAAGACTATGACTTTGAGATAGTCTATAATTTTGGGAAGGGGAACGTTGTGGCTGATGCTCTCAACAAGATATCGGGAATTCAGCTACTAGGAGAGGCGGCAGAGAATCTAGCTGCATTGCATATATCCTTTGTGGATAGTGATGGAGCAGCATTTCTATAGTCTCTCACAGTCACTCCTCCACTACTTCAGCGATTCCGAGAGGCACGTCGTGGGGACGTTGACTGTGAGACGCGACGTGCTCATATATCTATAGGGCATGAGCCTGATGATTTTTTTAAAGGAGGGGAGCACACCATCCATTTCAGGGGATGTTCTATGGTACCGGTTGCATTACAAGAGTATGTGCTGAGGGAGTTTCACACTTCCCCTCTAGCAGTACATCCAGGAGTGGAGATGTTGTACTAGGATCTCAGACGATATCACTAGTGGTCAGGCATGATGAAGGTTGTAGCAGAGTTACTTTCACGATGCCTCAGTTGTCAGCAAGTGAAGGCGGAGCACTAGGTACTTGCGGGATTGGTACAGTACTTAGAGGTCCCAGAGTGGAAGTGGGACGGGATATCCATGGATTTCATGATGGGGATTCCATTTACATCCAGAGGACACGACTCTATCTGGGTGATTGTCGACCGACTCACCAAGTCGGCCCACTTCCTACTGATCAGAGAGCAGAGCTCAGTAGAGATCGTGGGACGCCTCTACATCTAGGAGATCATATGGCTTCATGGTGTTCTATCTTCTATCGTATCCGATCGAGACACTCTCTTTACTTCCTGGCTCTGGAAGGGATTATAGGAGGCTTTTGGGACATAGTTATGTCGGAGCACCGCCTTCCATCCTCAGACAAGTGGTCAGACGGAGACGACCATTCAGACTCTTGAGGACATTATCTGTGCATGTGTCCTTGACTTTGGTCGTAGCTGTGAGGATAACCTACCCTTGTTAGAGTTTGTGTACAACAACAGCTACCACTCCACCATCGGGATAACACCTTACGAGGCACTGTACGGCCGACCTTGCAGATCACATTTGTGCTAGACTGACCCTGGGGAGTCAGTACTTGTAGGACTAGAGATGGTTCAGGCTACGACGAAGAATTTTTAGATCATCCAGGAGCGGATGAGGACTGCACAGAACAGACAGAAGTCCTATGCCGATAGGAGACAAAGACCACTGGAGTTCGAGGATGGAGAACACATTTTTTATGGGTCTCACGTCGACTTGGATTACAAAGATTTTTCAGTGTGGAAAGCTATCTCCGTGCTTCATCGGACCATTCCAGGTCCTCATTAGGGTGGACAAGGTGGCTTACTGCCTGGCCCTTCCACCACAGTTGCACCGGGTGCATGACGTCTTCCACGTATATTAGCAGAGGAGATATGTTCACGACCCATCACACATCATTCATCACAGAGTGATAGACATCGATGATGGGGAGACAATCATGGAGGTCCCGGGGTTGATCGAGGATCGACATGAGTGGGTCCTACGTGGACGGTTGATTCCGCTGGTGTGCATTCGTTGGCAGCCCGAGAACCTCCAGGAGAGCACATGGGAGCGGGAAGCTCATATTCGAGCTTAGTGCCCCCATTTTTTCCCCTAGTGTGTGTTGTAGCTTTACAAGGACGTAAAACCCTGAGGTGGGAGTAATATAATGACCTGAAAATTTCATGAAAATTTTTTTCTTCAATTTTTTGGAATTTTCCGAGTACACAGTTTCTGACGACACCTGATTCCGAGGCCCGGTGTTCCCAAAATAATTTTTCTGAATTTTAGCTTGGGTACGTTTAGTGAATGAATGAGTATGTTTTTCTGTCTTTTGAAACAATGCTCAGAATTGAAATATGGGGGCACTGATGAACTCGCAGTGCTGAAATTCGCTTAAGAGGACCTTTACCGCAGTTGCGTGTTATGCGGGTTGAAAGTCAATAATTGGGAAATTATAATAAAATAAATAAAATTGGTAGTACACAATTTCATTTATATCTATGGTAGTTATATCCTACAAATTGGAGTTAAGGGTGGGCCCCACAACCATGTAACTTATCATGTGTGGATATTTGTGAGGTGGGGCCCACATGATCCATAACCTTTCATCTTCTCTAAACTACCTTAAACCCCCCTTTATTTAATTCATTTACAACTCTCCTTATTGAATGATAACTCTTCATATCCCTCTCTCTCTCTTTATTGTTTTCCAACACACCTTAATTAATGAATTCAACCTCTTCAATTAATTAATTAGGTGATTTGAATTTTGAATTTCAAGTGTTAATAAAATAATAGCCATAGTTATTATTTAATTTTGGCACACGTTGTGTTGGGAGGATATTTGAGAGAGCTCTTGTCTAATAGAATAAGAGAGTTCCTTTTTCATTGATGAACACCATCCTTCCATGAAGAACAACACCTCTTCGACGAAGAATGTTGACTCCATAAAGTGCGACGATGTGCCTTCCTTCCTCTTCTCCGCAACTTGTGTGGAGACGTCACTTCCTCCTCAAACGTACTCCGACGTCGTCTAAGAATCCTATCCCTGTGACTCCGTCTTCCGTGACGCCCGACGTGTGAAATAAATTGTCGAGGTAGGGGGATTATATATAATATTAGTTGATTAAAATTGTTCTTGTTCTTCGTTGAATTTTCTGAAACAAATTCGGCCAACTGTTACCACTAAACACAGAGGGCGCGAGCCGAATGCACACAGCCCAACGACCCTCCATAGTTTCTTTTATTTTTGATTGATACCGTGTCAAAAAAAGGTGGTGATGAATAGAGGCAGTGGCAAACGAAGGCACTGCCAGCATGAGGAATAACCGCGGCCTGCAACCGCAGGATGCTCGACCGGGAAAGAATCGGTCGGCTATAGCCGGCCGGGCCGATGGGAGGAACTGCGGAACCCACGGCGCCGCACTATGGAAGACCACAGCCTGCATTCTGCGGGCCGCTTCGAAGGAAGAATCGGCCGCCCCGTCAGCCGGCCAGGTGGAGGAAAGCTGCAGCGCCAGGAGGGTGTCGCTCCAGACGAACCTCGGCCCGCCTCTACGGGCCTCTTGCGCCAAGAAGGCCATCCGTCTTTGGCCGGCCGGTTAGGGAGGGTGACGCTGCATGGTGCCACTGTTTCGGGCAGCAGGGGGGAGGTGCCCCCCACCTCGGACAGCTCAGCCCCCTCAGGCTGAGCCGCAGCCGGGCCGCGCCCTACCGGACCGGGACGCACCGTGTCGGGCCTGGCCGGGCCGCGCCCCCTCTAGCCGAGTCGCGCCCCCTCGGGCCGAGCCGTGCCAATTTAGGACGGGATGAGCCACACATTTAATCGGGCCAGTCTGACACCCCTACCGATTCAGACCCTCCAAAACTAGGTTAACCCGACTCATCGGCCCACTGGGCTTATTGGGCCAGGCCCGGTTTCACTAAAACATGAATAACATAAACGCCACACGTCTGATCGACGCGCCATCTATAGAACTGGTACCCGCACGATGAGGCAGTCCTTTTGAAATACTCTAATTGAGTTTTGGACGATTTGGGAATGGTTGGGTTAAAAACGAGCGTATTTTTAACCATGCCCCTAGAACGGAAAAGCCAATATCTCTCGGATCGGGAGTCCGTTTGACGCGCTGTCTATCGTGTTGAGTTTCTTTTGATGAGACAGAACATTGGGAAACATCAACTCCATAATTTGTGATAGTTGGTGTATCTACCCCCATTGGCTCGAGGGGCAGACCCTCCCAGAATCGAGCGAGTTGTGTGCAGGAAACCTCGAGCTAGATGCGACTACGACGACTACCGTGTTGGGATCCTCCGTGGGTTCGATGAAGATGACCATTGTACTTATATGCTCCATGGGATCAACAACAATGACGACTGTACTTAGACCCTTCATGGGTTTAGTAGCGGCGACTACTGTACTTGGATCCTCTGTAGGTTCAGAAGTGGTGACTACTGTAATTGGATCCTACGTGGGTTCGGCAGCGACGACTCTTGTACTAGGATCTTATGTGGGTTTGGAAGAGGAGATGATTTAGAGGCTATATCTTATCATCTCCACCCTTCTTCATTAGTATTATACCAGTGTGATCTAAGTCTTGACTTGAAATCAATACCAACGGTGTGATTGACTTCTATCCTGTGTGGACTGGGTTGTGCATGGGCTCAAGAGTTGGAGCCGAACTGGAATTGATGACTTAGGTATATGTATGGGAAAATACCTAAGTAGTGTCGGTTGATAATTCGTGATTGTATCTTTCATTTGTGTTTTATCCTTCGTGGATTCTGGGAGACCTTTGGGGGTCTCATGGTATCTACTGTGTAATGTATACTCACCCCTGCACGAGCTATGCCCGCTTTACTTTTGGATGGATGCAGACGACAGACATCACTGATCGACGTGGATGTTTTGGAGTTGGATGGTACCTAGAGGTGGACCACATGGCGGGATGTACACGGGGCGGATGGCCAGACCTGATTAGATGAGGAGACCATATGTACCCACCCTTCAGGTGGGATATAAGTAGGACGACTCAGTGGTTGCCACTTTACTTTACTACTGTTGTACTTTCTTTTCAGCTGTACTATCCTTTCAGTTCGGTTTTTATACTAGCCCATTTACTTTTCAGCACTTACTTTTGTACTCAGTTTTACTTAATGCATACATCACTTGCGTAGTCTATTGGGGTTGTTTGCTTTTATAAAGGCAATGCCTTCCCTTTTACTAGGATTTACCCCTTTGGTCCTAGTCGCCAGTCCCTGGCCTATGGATGGAGGGCATGGGGTAGTCACATCATGGGCCCCACGGATGGGTTGTGAAAAGAGCACTCAGTGAGTTCTAGTGTTAGAGACCACAGAGCATCCATCGAGAGGATGGTCCTTAGGTAGTAGATAATTGGATAGAGTCAGTGGTCTATATCACCAGGCTTGTTCAGGCCTTGAAGAATCAGGAAGTGGAACCAGAATCTAGGCTTTTCCTTTCATTAGTTGCGCATTGGTGGAGACACCATACAAGGATTCATGATGTTTTGATACTCTCATGGGATGACTTTCAGTGGATGTTCGATGAGGGGTAAAAACCCTCATATATATGCTTGGATGAATCATGGAGTGTTTGAAGAATTAGTAAGGATGGATGATTGTGGATGGGTACACAGTGAGGTTCACATACATTATGTCATACAACCTTGACATGATCTTTGATGGCTACTTTTACACATGGAAGTTTGAGTATGGACTCCGTCAAGAGATTCAACCTATTGTTGTACCATTTTTCATTCACAGCTATGATGGGGTGTTAGAGAAATAACTATTTCCAATGATCTTTATATCATAGGGATTTTGGGTAGTTGTAGTTGGAAGTGGGAATCCTAGAGCAGATTTATTTGTATCAACTAGAGGAAGTTGGCGTGAAGGATCTTGAAATTGCAGACCCTTCCATGATAAGGATTAGGTACTTAATCGCATGGGGATGAGATAGTATAGATTAACAGGTCATCCTGAATATGTTTGTTTCTTTACTTATGATGGTAAAGGTCACATAGAATGGGGCTGCCAAACCAGACCAGCTAATCAACCCGATAAGATCACTAATGGGCCACCACGATAGAGGTAGCGCTATGGTCAGGGATCTATTAGGTGAGGATATGGTAGTACCTAGGGAGGAGGATCTAGATGATGAGTAGGATGAGTTTTTTTGGGGGGGATTCTAGTATGAGATCCTTCAACCACTGCCACCATGAATCCAAAGTTAGGCTCAGGGGGATGGTGGTCGGTTCCATGGGAAGCTGCAGGGTTTGAATGCCTATAATACAAGAGAAAACAAGATGATATGATGTATGATTTGTGTTTTTTCTACTCTTACCTACGTACTAGTAAACAGAGGTTAAAACCATTTTTTTCCCAATTCTCTTGCTCTGAGAGATGGAGCTTACATTAGAGGCACTATAATAACATCTTCAACTTAAGGTTCTTATAGGGAATGCTTCTTCTGTATCTATCATCTTCCGACAGTATGAGCTATCTCTTTGTAGAGATATTTTCATGTGGTACCTTTTGGTCATCACTATATAACCCTATGACATCAACTTGGTTATTGAATAGATATCTATGGTATGACAAATGATTTAAATTCACCATAGACTATTTAGATTCCTACCCACTAATGGGACCTGATTCTCCTTTTCTTACTGATCAAGCGAGTTTAACATGCAGGGGGCTGCAGCCCATCACCCGTCAGTTATACTGTGTATTCCTCAATGCACTAGTCTTTTTATGCATCTGTGTTCCTTCAGTTATAGAGGATTATATATAAATCATCCCCACAAACATTCATGGACTACTTATATGGTGAGGGATATAATTTTTCATTTACATGCATACGAGGATTGCTCTGATATCTTGTAAAGAATATAGGATAGAACCTACCAAGATCTGGGAGCTACAATTTCATTTGGAGGATTTTCAAGATAAGGGTTTCATCCAACCCAATGTTCTCCCCAAGGAAGCTCCAGTTTTTTTTTCTGAAAAAGGCATGAGGGAGGTTGAAACATTGCATTGATTATCATCACATGAACCTGGCCTTGATAAAGAAAAAGTATCCCTTACCAGGGATTGACGACTTCTTAGACTAGTTGTGGGGTTAAAATGGTTCTTAAAGATCAATCTCATATCTATCTATCACCTTTTAATGGTTCTTGAGGATGGTATTCCAAAAATGGAATTCATCATTCTCTACATACACAATCAGTTCTTGGTGATTCTCTTTGGTGTGACAAATTCACCCATTATGTTTTTGGATTTGATAAACCTATTCTTCTGGCCATACTTTGTATAGTTTTTTTCGTATTCATTGATGATGTAATCATCTACTCTATAATAAGGTTGATCATAAAATGAATTTGATGACATTTCATGATATTCTTTGAGATCTTTAGCTTTACGGAAGCTCTCAAAGTGCCAGTTCTAGATTCATGAGGTTCACATTCTTGGGAATGTCATTTCTGAAAATGTTGTAGTTATGGATCCATAAAATATCAATGAATTTATATTTGGGATCCATTAAATAATTTTTCTGAGTTGAGTTGATTTCATGGCTTGTAGGGGTAGTATAAGAGGTTTTTGGAATATTTCTCTAGGATCAAAATCCCTTTAATCACCCTAACACAGAAAAATGTAGATGATTACCAAGTCTGGGCAGTGCCTGAGGGACATTAATGTTTTTAGGTAGAGGATAATGAGTGCTCCAGTGTTTATAATATCATAGGAGGGTGTAAAGTTCACAGTGTATTATGATTCTTCATGAGATGGTCATGGATTCATGTTAATGAAGCAGTATCCAGTTATCACATATGGGTCATTGAAGTTGAGACCCCCTAAGAATAACTGCAAAAATCATGTCTTAAATCTGACAATGGTAGTCTTCACCTTGAGGATGTGGAGATACTATCTTCTATGAGAGAACATTGTTGTTAACATAGACCACCATTGTCTCATATCTGTCTCCACCCATAGAGACATGAACCTAATACTGCGATGATTGTTAGAGTTCCTATAGGACTATGATTTCGAGATAATATATACTTCAGGGAAGGGAAATGATGTCTCATAATTCATTATTAGGAAGTGTCATACTCGCTTATTGAAGAAATATTTGGAGTATTTTTTCCCTTGGTACTGACCCTGGTAGAGCATAATGGTACAACTTTTATTTAGTCAAAAGTGTTGACTAGTTCACTTCATGAGAATGTGAGAGATTCCAAGTTTGTAAACATCATATATGTTTTCCTCCATGACCAGATATCCATAGGTGACTAACCATATGGGTATTGTGATGGAGAAAATCACATCAACATATTACAAGGGTGAATAGTTGTTCCATACGTGATGTTGGATAAGGTGATGTGGTAGTTCCACACTTCACCCCTGTCTATACAACCTTATGTGGGAAGATGTATAGATACCTTGAGTGGAAAATTTGGTGGTCCTTCCTGAGACAATGTGTAGCTATGTTAGTCTCTTGGTGCCGCACTTGTCTCTATGTGAAGGATTAGCACCATGTTTGGTAGGTTTATTGCATCACCTTTAGATCCTAGAGTGGAAGTGGATAGATATATCCATTGACTTCACCACATGGATTCTACACACATTCAAGGACCATGAATCCATCAGGGTTATAGTAAACCGACTCATTAATTTGTCACACTTCCTTGCTATTAGGGTGTAGAGTTATGTTGAGAGTTTAGTGATGTTTAACATAGCAGTGATTGTTCACCTTCACAGGGTACCCTCAATGATTTTCTATGATAATGAAATTCAGTGTAAATCAAGACTATGGAGAGGCCTATAAGAGGAATTTGGACCCAATATGTGGATGAGAACATCCTTTCACCCCTATATCAATGGGAAAACTGAGCACATTATCCAAGGGATAGAGGATGTGTTAATGGATCAGATGTTGGAATTTAGTTAGAGCATGGAGAATAACCTACCCTAGATAGTTTTGAATACAGTAAAATATACCACTATACCATTGGGATATAACATTTTGAGTCCCTCTATGAGAGACCAGTAGGTCGCGCTTGTGCAAGACAAAGATCAGTGAGACATCTCTTGTGCGACCAATAATGGTCCAGGTGTGGATACAGAAATACTAGGTCATCCAAGAGTGGATGAGGATCACCCATATCAAATAATAATTTCATGAAGACCATCGTCGTATTCCCTTTGATTTCATTCTTGGAGACCACGTTTTATTGCGAGAGTCCACATGATGATGATTACAGAGGTTACCCCAGGGAGTAAAGATATCCTTGAGGGTCATCAGGATATTTGAGATCGTGAAGATTGTCAGTGAGGATGCCTAACTTCTTTCCCAGCCTCCATATCTAGAGTGTATGCATGACAAATTTTACATATCGTAGCTGAGAGTATACGTGCATGACCCTATTCATGTCATTAGTTAGGATGATATGGATATCGAGGATGGAACCCCCTTTGCAGAGCAACCTATGGTGATAGAGGATCGGTAAGAGAGGAACCCACATTGATGGACCATCCCTTTGGTTCACATGATGTGGCAGCACAAAAATGTGAAAGATAGTTCCTAGGAATAATAGATCCATGTGTGGTCTCAATAACCCAATTTGTTTGTATAGTATTAAATTTTTTGGGAAAAAAATCTTTAAATGGGGAGTGATTTAGAGATCTAGTTTTTTTCATTTAAAATAATTAAATATTTCTATACATATTTCTCGATCAAAGTGCTATGAAAATGTGTGATTTTGGGGCCCGGGGTTCATATAATTAATTTTATAAAAATATTGCGTATAATTTTTATTATTTTATCATTGATGATTAATGAAAATAGGATAAATCTTTAGTGGTTAGTGATATCATAAATCTGAGACCAATGTTGGGTCATAAATGCATTATTCACCCTAGGTATGACATAATATCAATCAGTGTGGGATGTTCAGATCCCTCTCTCATTTGCAGTGCATTTAAGTGGATTCATTAATATAATCAATTAGTTCATTTTTTCTTATAGATATGTTATATATAGATGTATAGAAAATATTTTCTAGGGATGAATAAAAAAATCCTATGATCGATGGAAAATTTCCCTCCATATTCGGTTGGATATTACTTTGTAGAATGGTGATGAAACACTAGGAATGGGAGAATCATGATGCAATTAATGTAGAATCTTCTTCCAATAGTTCTGCAAGAAAGTTCGTTATTAGTGATCAATAAAAATAGATTTTGGACTCATATTTTGGAAATTTACACCTTTGTAATAAATGTTTGAGTGGGTAGATATTTTTCCTTTGATCTATTCTCATGTTGCAAACCGCTACATGTGCCAACATACTGAAACATAATTTTTTTATCAATTTTTTTCTAACCTAGAATCCATAATATATGAAATATGACATGAATTCTTAGCCAATGATGTTTAAAAAATTGTTTTATAATGATTTTATCCCTTGCTTCATCATGTTATTCACTGGTGGGATCCCCTTGGTTCCCGATTCAATTATTTTCAGTTTGAACCAAACTCGATCGGGCACCTAGATCCCTGGAGGATCTATGAAATGACAATGGTTTGACGAACTAATCACAGATCCAAGATCATTGCGAGGTGAGGATGTCTGATCCAATGTTTTGTCATCATGATTGTGAAAAATTATGGTCAAGGGGCATGCTATTTAAATGGAGAAACCCTTATGAACCTATGCAATTGATTTCTAGGGAAAGACGGTGAGTGAGCCTGATATTTTGTCAGATTTCAAGACTTTAGATAAATTATAATAGATATATAAGGTAGTTATAAAATATTAATGATTGAGGATTTAATTTGGTATTTCATTGAAAATCCCCAATACATGTTGTGTTGTATGAATACCACACGACCTCTATACCCCTCAGCGCTAGTGCTGGGGTTTTAGGGAAATTATAGGTGAAACGACATGTAACCCTCCCATAAACACCATGTACCCTATCTCAGTTCGACAACCTGTGTGATAGGTCACATGGAGGGGAACCTTTGCGGGGTACATAGGGTCATGAACACGCATGTTTACCCAATTAGATGAACATGGCCAGTGAAGACATGCCCTAGGTCCCAGTTAGTATGTACACATTGTGTTGTCCTCTTACACAATGTGTACCTCTCCACATACGATGTGCCATGTATTAGCTACGGACATGGCCATGTTGTGAATTGAGGATACATTCCATGTGGGTCCCCTCACAAGACATTTACCCCTTGATCTATTTTATGAAAACTTCCATCGTATTTATCCCTCCCATTTTCACTCATATTTTGGCCTGTAAGTAGGTTATCCTTATTGTTTTTCCATGTAGAATGCGATGGATCCTTCGGTAGTTTCTTTTAAGATATGATTTTAAATTTTCAAGGTATTTTAAACAATGAGGTGACCCCCAATGATGGAAGTGATCATGTGGGGTCACCATAGCATTCCAAGGGTTACCCTTTAGCAAGGCTACACCGTGGAGTTCACTAAGGAACCTTTTATGAGTAACTCTCATGCGGGTATGGGTAATAGAGTTCCCGAATGACTACTTATATTCATTACCCATGAGTATGTAAAGGTATTCAATTCTAAAAATGACAACTTCTTGGAGTTACACTCTAGTAGGGTTGGGTAGTGGAGTTCCCTGATGACTTCTTCTGGGCATTACCCTTCAATAGGGATGGGTAGTGGATTTCCATTATAAATTACTAAGAATTACCATCTGATAGGGAAGAGTAGTAGAGTTACTTAGTAGTAATTAGAGTAGGAAACTCCTATCATACTATGGATTGGGATCCTTAACTAGATTTTTTCCCCCTCAAATGTGTGACATAGTGATGAGACATGGTTTTTTGTAGCATTGGACTCACAAGCAAGAAAGACTCTTTCCCCACTGAGATGCGTTTTATGATGCAACTCAAAACTGTGCAGGTGATTCATTGCCACCCAGAGTGGATAGTATCAAGGAAATTAGAATGAGTTCATTAGACATGTGTGTTCTAGAAAGACATGTAGGAGACATGGCATCATTGATGGATAATTTTTAAACTCTTGGATATTTATCATATTAGGATGAACTATGAGATGGAGATCCCCATAATATCTTTTTTGGGATTCATTCAGTGAGAATATATATATCCTCCTTATGAATCCACTATATGGGTTTTTTACTCTCCTTCTAGGAGTGGTGAAGACACATGGGGTATGAAACATGATTTCTGTGTCTAGCTTCTCATTGTTGGATGAGTCAACTCTCCTACTATAGGTGGAGTTGACATGAATGGAAGTACATCTACTCACTGTGTTTATCCCCATATGTTTATATCAGCTTATATTCACTCTGTTTCTGGTTTGAGCTGTACTCTTCCACTTTACCTTATTATATCTACTACTTTTCAATTATATTGTATCTCTTACTTCTCCCGCTTCACCCCTTTTTACGTGTTATACATTTTATGTATATAGTCACACCTGTATGGGATTTTCACACATGTGTCTTGTCATTTTCAGATGAGGGACATGTTGAATGTGAAGTTAAATGAGTAAATGGATATTGGGTTCTTAGACTATGTACGGTGGTCAAAGATTGGGAACCAGGTTCTGGTCTCTATTTGTATTTAAATTTCTAGTTTTTTCAAGATGGGACATATTTCCGGTTGGGTGTGTTTTTTTCAGATTTATATTTCATTTTATACTACCAAATGTATTTTATTTTCAATAGGTTCATGAATTTTGGATTACATTATATAAGTATTGAATCTTTTAATATCACCCTCTACACATTTTCATTGAGTTAGCTGTGTGTGTGTGTATTGGTTCATAGAAAAATGCATCTCTGAGTTAGTTATTCCTTTGTTGCATATCTCTAGTCCCATAGACTATGGTGTTAGTCTTGGGGTAGTTGTAGATTAAGCCATAGCATGGGTAGGGTTATGAAATCTATCATGTTTATCAACATTTTTCAAGAGTATCAAAATAATATATCACGTGATAGTAACACCCCTAATAAACTATCAATGAAATTTTGTTTATTCTTGATTTAAGATAAACATATAATTATCATGTAATGTAATCTTTGGGCACCTATGCACTATTCCATTTTCATGTAATATGAATATGACCTCAAACCTTGTCATTCAGTTTTCACGTCTATGACCTTGTCATTAAAATTTACTCGTACATCATCACACCATTTTAATTGGTTCAAAATTTGAAAATATGAAATATTATTCATCTCTTCATATTTTATTCATATATCTATTATCTTATTACCATGAATTATTCAAATTCCCTCTTATATCATCTTAAATAATGTCATTTTCTTCCCACATGTGAGGTATTTTCATCCAAACACTCTACAACACTAGTAGTACACTTAAAACATGAATCTCTTTGTCTAATAAAAAATATACCAAGATCATTATCAGGGTTTTTTAGCTTACTATACATTCTGATTTTGAATTTAAAATGTTTTGGAGAATAATGTCTTCTAGAGTTTCTCCATTGATCAACTGATGTTGGAGAGTATTTATACATATTTTTCTTGTCCCGTTATTGGGTATTTTTTGCATCAAACACTTTAATGTTAGTAAAAATATGATTACAAAACAATTTTTCATTTCCAGATGTGACCTAATTTTTTGTGATAGTTTCTCAACTAATTTAGTGGATTCTACCTAGATTTAAATATATTCTTTTCTGTTCTCATTTAACTTATTCAGATCATTCACAATGTTAAAATATTAATTTTGTAATAGGTAATTCTTTTCCTTCTAATGAGTTTTTTTATTCAAGATATGTTATATTTTCTCATGTTCATTATTTATCAACCTCAACTTTTTGATATAATCAATTAGGGATGGTTATTTCCATTCAAACTATTTATTTTCACCAATAATTATCATATTTTATTTCTAAATTATTTTATTTTATTTCATGAGGATGCTTTTCTATACCAGGAATGATTCAAGATTATCATTTAAATTGTGTTCAAACTCAGTTGGTTAAGAAACATCATCATCACTACATAATGTTTCAAACCATTTTTAATCTTGAGCCATGAAGTTATTGAATTTCACACCAGAATCACTTTTACATTCACTATTGAATGTGTTCCCAACATCATCTTCATTACTCATCTATTTTATTCTTTAACCACTATAAAAAATTATTTCTTTTCATAGAATTGTATGATTCCACAGGGCATTTTTATTAATTTTTTATAGTTTCTTGTTGGATTCATAATCTGATTACAACATCATTGGAATTCTAATGTTAATTTTCACTATCTAATTAATTTTTTCGCATATAAGATGATACTTGACTTTACCATTACAGTTTTCCTAATTCAATATATTTTAGATACTAGAAATTATTCGTTGAGTATCTCAACCATTTCCCACATTTTCAAAGTAATTTTAATTTCTTTATACAACATGTTATTTCATTTTATGCATTCATATGGCCTCAATTTTCATTTCATCTTTATTTATTTTCGTGAAAATTTTATTTTTTATCATTTCATAATTTATGAGAATGTTATGAAATTAAACCATTAAAATATACTCATGCACATTTATTTCTAAGATATTTGAAAAACAACTATCCTGAAAATTCCTCATAACATTCTTAATTGTTATGGGCACTTTATATTTTTAACTAAATACTCAGTTATTACTGAAAAATACAATAACTAAAGAAATAAAAACATTGATGCTTTCTTCCTCAACTATATTAATTCCTTAAAATTTTATTTAATATTTTTTTAATTTACACCCTTTGACATTCACAATTTTTTCGTAGATGATTTCATACTTATCAATGATTTCGTTAACTATTTTACTTCTGATTACATCCCTATAGAGCATTTCTCATAAGGGAATATGAATACCATTTTTTTCTTTGATATTATTCTTAATATTTGTTTTTTATACTTTATTAATTAGATCATTTTCTTCAATGGACAAAACAAAATAAAATAGCATCTCTAACTTCCATGTTAAGGGATACAAGATATTTCAACATTATGTTTTCCCATCTACAATAATTGTACTAGTAAAATTACACTCCATTTTCTAACTAAAAAATTCATATTATCATTTATAGGATGTTATTTGAATAAAAAAAGGGTTTTTCTCTTTTACTAGTTTAACTACCAATGATTATCTTACACCATTAGTAATGGTGAGAAATATTAGTGGAAATTTATTTTTTACAAGTTATTTTTTTATAATGAATCCCCTTAATTTTTTGATATTTAATCCACTCAAGTAAGGAGAGTCAACATCACTATATTGTGATGAATATAAATAATCAATGAACATAGTGGTTTTTTACAACTTTCATCCCCTTACAGGATAAACTAATCCATGAATTGGTTTGTTAGACCCCCGCAAGAACATATTCTTCACTATTTTAATAATAAAATAAAATCTGAAATTGATGTTATGGAGTCTCACTATGCTAATATATAGTCACCCCAGACACTACAACATCACAAAAATTTTATATAGTATATATTAACAAGATGAGATAGATCTCCATGAAATATTTATTCTTTTATCATTGGTATGTGTCGATCTCCCTCATTTAGTTTTCATAAATAGTCACTAGTTACTTCTCACTGTATAAAAATATGATTTGAAAATACTTATTATTCTCTTCTAAAAATATCAACCCGGTGATCTAAAAAAACCATACCATAAAATTAATTATCCTTATGTTCCATACACTCATACATTCTTTTGTCTTTACTCAATTCCTACACATTGCTTTCATAACAGTAGTAAGCATCCTTATTTTTCCTAGTCACACAAGATCCAACATCCTCACTTTTAAATAATAAAATATTTAAAATTATTATATGTATCCCATAATAATTAATTCCCTAAAAAGAATATTTTGAGTGAACTGTTTTTCCTAACACCCAAATATTATTTATAAAATCAATTAGTTTGTAAAAATCAATTTTCTATACACACCCTTCATAATATATTACAAAAGAATAGTGTATTCAGGTAAATATACTAAAATGAACTTCTACATCTTATCTTCTCAAACCAATATTTTCTATTATTGTACCAAAAAATTACTAAAAAATGTATCCATGTATTTCCTATATCACCAATAATATTCTTCACACTAAAACAATCTCTATATCACTATTGTCTTTAGCATTATCTCATAATAATGAATTAATTGAATATGGTTTAGTGATTGAAATATTTAGAATTCCGAACTCAGTATGAAACCCTATAAAATAATAAGAAATTTATTATTTCAAATTTTGATCATAATAAAATTGTCCTATTTTATTTTCATATTTAACCTATGGATCCTCTTTATTAACATCCAAAACATCTAGAAGCAGTACAACACTTCTGGTAAAACTATTTAGAAGTAAATATAAATATAAATAGCAGTCAATATTTTTCATATCTAAAATGAATCATCTTGAGTCAAATTTTATATGTAATTTTTCTTGAAATTTTATATTGGTTATTACATAATTGAGTCTAACTCCCCCATAACACATAAATTCATAAATACAAATTTTTTATGTAGATGATATTTTTATAAGTGGTTCTCTGAAGAATAATCCCTAACTATGATTTGAATCATTTAAAATGTTGGAAATCATTTCCACAAAATAATAAATAGAGGGAAATTCCTATGTAAATATTCATAAATTAGTATAATTTTCATATTTATATGATATTGAGTATGTTGAGGTATTCTCATATGTGATAAATTTTCCTTTACATAATTTTCATACCATGTCGAATTTCTGTATGTGAGTATTACTGTGGCTAAATATTTTCCTACATTGAGTAATTCATATTCGAATCTTCATGTAGATGGATTTTTTCTCATATAGAGTAAATGTAGAGACCTGTATCCTGACGTACATTGACATTACATTACTTTTGCGGAATACTTAGTACATTACAAAAACACACACACAAGGATCGTAATAGTTTAGTGTCTTTGGAAACTCAGAACGTAATCTTCTAATCGTGGTGAAAGATCTTCAATATCTCCCATAAAGATCTTCCTTTTTTTATACCTAAAACCTTTCTTTATATCCTGGGGAAAAGAAAACATAAAAGGGTGAGCTCAAATGCTCAGTAAGGGTAAACAAAGGAAATATCAATCACATAATTTTCATAAGAACATAATATTTTTGGAAATCTTAACCTGCAAAAGAGAGCATAATTTCATAACATGGGATAAATCATAGTAGTGAAATGAAATCATAACTTAAAACATTACTCATTGTGGCATACACACATAATCATAGAGAATCATTTCTTGTTAGTCAAGACTCATTGCCAAGACTATCTTAGTGGACAAAGTCCATTTCTGAATCGAGTAATCCTCGTTTCAGTCCTGTTTCACTGAACCGGTATAACCTACCATTCCAGCCATGTCTATCTCATGAGATATAAAATCTTTACCCAATGCATTGGAGGGAGATATAGGTCCCACCCATCTCTTAATGAATCCTTTCTTATGTGTGCCACAAAATCATAAATCATACATCATTGCATAACCCATGTAATAAAAATGGGATTCTTAAACAACATGACATCATAAAACCATTCATATAAGATAAAGGAATTCATAAACATAATTCCATCACAACGTAGTCAAATCAATGTAAAAATATGGATAGAAACAGAACCCTTTATTATCTTATATGGAAAATAATTTTGATAAAACACTTGAATTGAATTCTTGAGGAAAATATCCTTTCTTCTTCAAAATCAATTTCTTTTCACAAAACATCATGCAATTTTAAAAGAAATAGATTTTATTGAAAATAGTCATGAAATCTTTTAGAGGAAGCTTCATGAAAATAAGGCTTTATAAAACAGTATAAATCCGTTCGTGCCGTATAAGTTAAAAAAAACATTCTTCGTACTTTTGTCGGAAAAGTCAAAAAGTACCTCGTATGAAAAAGCGACAAAAGATTCCTTTCATATTCTTTACTAAAAACTCACCGAAGTGTAAAATTGGATTTAAACTATTGTAAGTGGATGGAAATAATATTACATATTGATGAAACGTGGATGTGGATGATAAAATACACCCCAGTAAATACTTACAAATAAACAATCTCGGATAAAAATGAGATTGTGATATTTCCCTTACCTTAGGTCCGACTTGCTTTGTAAGTGTCCGAACCTCCTGTATAATGATTTAAATCATGTTATTGACTTATTACAGAATCATATATGGTTCACTTATGACATTATATTACCCCTTCTTTTGTAAACTCTATGTTAAAGAAGCGTTTTGGGTAAAATCGTTTCATTTATCGTAGGTATTTTGACTTGTTGTTCTTGACATCATTATTACTTATATCATGATTTACTTACTTCAAGAATATAAAATATGATTTCTATATCATATATATTCAGTATATATATATATATATATAATAGGTAGATAAATAAAATGAAAAACACCGTTCATGGAGACGGTAGTCCGTACGTACGCATGAACACTGTTTTCCTTTCCTTATTGTCTCGAAATGGAAGTAAGTAGATGACATACATATGTATATATATACATAAATCCAGTAGCTTTATAATGTCATATATTTCATTATTATTTCTTATATATACATTATAATCATTCTTAAATGGTTAACATGGAGAATGAATCTCATCGCGTCGTGGAGACGGTAGTCCGTACGTACGCACGAGCGATGATATCATTTCTATAAATATTGAATTGAATTGGAGTGGATTATACAATATATCAGAATCAATATGATGTTGTAATAACTATGTATAGTTATTCTTTACACCATTATACCCATCCATGTAAGGTGGTGGTGGAAAATAGATTACACCACGGCGTGGAGACGGTATTCCGTACGTACGCACGCGCGGTGATTTCTTTTTCTGTAGGATGGATAGATGGTGAAATAGGGTTGTTTCATACTTATAATAAAATATCAGTATATGAGTGATACTGATGTTATTACTTCATAATGAAACAACCTATGAAGAAGAAGTGGAAGAAGAAATAAAGATGAAAGAATTGGTAACGGTAATTACGTCTTCTTTGAAGTGCCTCTTTGAGACCTCCTCTTAGGGCACTAGAATTGGTCTTTGAGGAAGACCAGAACCTCTAGGATGTTTCTAGGGAAGTGGAGAAGAGATTTTGGCAGGGGTTGGCCGAGCTTGAATGCTCAAATTGGTGTGAGGAGGAGGGGGAGGAGGTGTCCTTTTATAGGGGAGGAGAGGGGCACCTTAGGAATTCTTAAAAATATTAATTTATAATAAATCTAACCCCACTTAAAAACCTCCAAAAATGACTCATATTCTAAGCTTAGATGATATAGGGTTGTAATCTCATCAACCAATCAAATTTAGACATTTTTGGATATTATTTTAAACCTTATCAATTAGATTTAACTCTAAGTTAAATAATTTAACTTTTACCGTGTCTTTTTGTTTTCTTTCACTATATGGTTAATACACTTACTATAACATTCCAAACGAACCCCAAATTGTTTATTATTAATATATATATCCTTATCTAAGTCATTTGGCCGAACCATAGATTTTTAGGAATAAAATAACAATTAGTAATATAATATTTGATTTAAAAACTATTTTGTGTCAATTTTGACACTATTTGATATATGATTTTTGTGAAAGTCATAACAGAATTAAATGTTCGAACCAAGTTGATTAAATCAACATTAATATATCATAGTAACCTAGAAAATTAGTGGAATTCATAAAAAGTCTTAAATTACATTTATTTTGGTATTTATATTATCAATTATGTCAATATTTCATTAATAAGATAATTACTGCATCATCTTTGTGTCATAAATAAATTAAATTATTCGATGTCTAAAAATTACAAATAAAATACCATCATGTAGGAAATCTTTTTATCTTTCTAATGAATATTTAAAATCGAATGTATCTTATGTATAACCCCATATTAAAAATGATTTACTTATTAAACTTTGATTTTAACTATTTTAACCCTTCTTTAAATAAATTAATAATAAATGTCCTAATCTAATCCAAGTGGGCCTAAATGGTCATATTTTATTCCTAAGTTTGTTTTTGGTCGAAATACACTTGTCCAATAGAATTAGGACATGTGTTAGGGTAATAATAATATCATCTTTACCCTTAATTACCCTATTTACTTTTAACCGTGGTAAAAAAAAGTAAAAAGTTACTATTCACCAAAAATTATTTTCATCTCATTGAACCACATTTTAGTCCTTGATATTAACCGTGTCTCTTGGATTTTCGAAATTCCATTCACAGAAGCGGTAAAATTATGTTTTATGCAAAATTCAGTTTTTAACCTACCACTTAGTGGTTTCACTATTCATCAAAAATTGAAGGTTTTCAGAAAAATGCCAAAATTTCATCCTAAGCCATATTTCATATTCCGAATTAAAAAATGAAATCTATTTAACCAAATTCATAACATAGAAGTTTCATTAATTAATTTTATAATTAAATCCCGCTGTTAAAACAAATAGCGTGTTTTTAAGAAACAATATCTATCAAAAGATTGACACTTGATTATGTCTTGTTTAAATGTGAAATTGCATTCAATGACCAAAATTGTATTAAATTGTAAAAATATATTCTAAATATACTTTAAAATCACTCAAATTAATAATTTATCATTATTAATTATTTTGATTAAAAAAGTTGTTTTTAATTAAAATTTAGTCATTTTCACTATTCATCAAAATATGAAAGTTATCCGAAAAGTACCAAAATTTCACCTTAGGCTAAATTCGATACTCCGAATCCAAAAATAAAGTTCATTTTGAAAAATAAGATTTACTGGATTTCAAAAAGTGGTTATTACTATTCATAACGGCTAGTTTTAATAATATTTTTATAGCATATCGTTGTTTAGTGAAACTCGGTATTGCGTACTACACACGCTATCGAGGAAGGTCGCGATTGCGTGTAATGCAAGTCAAGTCAAGGATGTGTGTTGTGCAAGCTCCTTTTGGTGTAGCGTACAACACAAAACATTAATAAAATTAAAAAGAATATTTCTTTATAAAATCTTGGGCTGTTACATTCTACCCCCCTTAAAATGAATTTCGCCCTCGAAATTCGTCGGGGTTATAAATGGTTTACTATTTGAAAGTTTCTTTAATAGAAACCCACATCGTAAAAAGGGAATACCAAAACTTGGATTTAAAAACTAAAGTATGAAATGTAACGATTACCCAAATAAACTAATCACTGGGTTTCCACATAGGTGAAAATATGGATATGGAAGAGAAATCTAACCATCATGTTCTGATGGAGAGTGGTAGAGAACATGGCTATGGAAAAGCCAGTAATCACAAATCCATAGATTTGTGATGATATAAGGTACCATCTGATTCATTAGGTATAAGATCACTAGGACAACATTTTTGGTCTTCAAGATCATTTCCCTAAAGTTGAAAATTTGAATTAGAATAAATACTTAATTTATTTTGGTACAATCTCACTGTTGTTCATGTCTTGAACAATTTCCACTTCATCTCTTAAATAAATGAAGTTGAATTTGTTATTCGTGAAGTGTTAGCAGATTATGTGATAGAATGACGGGTCATTCCATCTGTTTCAAACAAAAGGTTAGCAAAATTATATACATAAGTCGATCTATAGTGAGATTAATCATATATGGACTTATACTTCATATATCATACTGCTTAATATAATAAAACTAGTTTCTACTAAACAGGGACTTCCTGTAGGCTAGTGGTAGGCGATAAAGGCCAGTCGCACTTCGGTTGTGGGTTCGGTTCCTACAGCCTTGTCCGAAGCAATGGGCTGTCGCCCGTCCTGCAGGTTGTCCTTTTTCTAAAACTACGTCACTATAACATCCCATCAATAATATCGAAAATCTTCTATCCTTAAACAATACTAACTTATGTCCAACATAATCCAGTTTAATCTTTAGGCTTATACATAATACTGCAGTCCACTCTCATAATATAGTGACAACGATTACCAGAGATTTAATACTGTCGTTGATCCCCACATATCATAAGATATGTCTTGTTGGTCACATTCCAAACATTCAAAGTCCTTAATCGTGTATTCTCTTGAATACCTTAGTGAAAACATGAGTGCAGTTAAAAGTTACCAAAATCCTCAAAATTCTATATACTCAAACCATGATATCACTTAGTCCTTATATCAATCATGAGCTCATGAATACCATCAAACATTTAGTTTTCTCCTTATCCCTTCATTATGCGCATATCATCTACATTCCAAAAATATCTGAATAACCTTTCATGGATACTGGTAACATTAATCAGACAACAGTGTAACAATCCTTACATGTCTCTTTAATCCATAGTACCATGAGATTACTTATACAACATTACACATGATAAACATGTAATCATTCCACTACATTCTTAAACCATTGACCGAGCTTCAAAAATTCTTTCATCTCACATATCTTTTGTAGTCTCTTCATCATCATCCACATAAATACTACCCATATGACCATACTGATTCTCTTCATGAGTCTTTCCCTTAGGGAATTTGTTTGCATAATGCCCATACATTCCACATTTAAAACACTTAACCATTTTTGATGTCGTAGCAATACCATTATCCTCATCCCTGGTATTAACTGAACCTTTTCCTTTTCACTTACTGGCTTTGTGTCCTTCTTTTCCACACCCAAAGCATATTCCAGTTCCTTTGAAACATTCTCCTTGATTCCTCTTCCCACATGATTTACATAGGGGAAATTGAACTTTCTTTCCTCTATGATCATCCTGAAACTCCATCTTTCTCTTATTAGCCGAGTCAGGAAACTTACCAAATTTTACTTTATTGATCATATTATGAGATTGCTGATTCGGCATAATAATGATGTTTGGACTTCCAAATCCCATTTCATTTGGTTGCTCATAAAGAATATCATTCCATTGTCCATCATTTCCTCCATTATCGTGAATCACCTTGTTTCCAGCCATTTTCTAAAACCCAAAAAGAATAGCGTGAGAGGCAAAAATCATGCTAGGGAAAACAACATAATAAAGGGTTAGTACCCTCAATATCTAACATCTTAGGTCTAATTCTATGATTGTTAGCGTAATTCTATTACTATAACCTATACGTATACTTAACCTTAGAGACATCCCTAGACATACCTTAGAAATATCTCTAGGGATTTCACTAAAGTTATCGCATCCTAGTTTCCAAAGGTTGACTAAACCTTTCCTCTGATACCAACTATAGCGGTCTAGAATTACTTCCAGTGGACTACAATTGATACCTATCAGGGCACTCCATGGGCGGCTACACCCCCTGGGCGGGACACACCACCATCCCCAGTGGCAGCCATTTCCTCATGAAGCCCTTGGGCGGAGAGCCATGCTTCGTCCAACACTCACATGTGAGAGTTCCCAAGGATCGGATACATTCCTACCTCCTTTGCCTCTGATACCAACTGTAGAGACCCGTATCCTGACGTACATTGACATTACATTACTTTTGCGGAATACTTAGTACATTACAAAAACACACACACAAGGATCGTAATAGTTTAGTGTCTTTGGAAACTCGGAACGTAATCTTCTAATCGTGGTGAAAGATCTTCAATATCTCCCATAAAGATCTTCCTTTTTTTTATACCTAAAACCTTTCTTTATATCCTGGGGAAAAGAAAACATAAAAGGGTGAGCTCAAATGCTCAGTAAGGGTAAACAAAGGAAATATCAATCACATAATTTTCATAAGAACATAATATTTTTGGAAATCTTAACCTGCAAAAGAGAGCATAATTTCATAACATGGGATAAATCATAGTAGTGAAATGAAATCATAACTTAAAACATTACTCATTGTGGCATACACACATAATCATAGAGAATCATTTCTTGTTAGTCAAGACTCATTGCCAAGACTATCTTAGTGGACAAAGTCCCTTTCTGAATCGAGTAATCCTCGTTTCAGTCCTGTTTCACTGAACCGGTATAACCTACCATTCCAGCCATGTCTATCTCATGAGATATAAAATCTTTACCCAATGCATTGGAGGGAGATATAGGTCCCACCCATCTCTTAATGAATCCTTTCTTATGTGTGCCACAAAATCATAAATCATACATCATTGCATAACCCATGTAATAAAAATGGGATTCTTAAACAACATGACATCATAAAACCATTCATATAAGATAAAGTAATTCATAAACATAATTCCATCACAACGTAGTCAAATCAATGTAAAAATATGGATAGAAACAGAACCCTTTATTATCTTATATGGAAAATAATTTTGATAAAACACTTGAATTGAATTCTTGAGGAAAATATCCTTTCTTCTTCAAAATCAATTTCTTTTCACAAAACATCATGCAATTTTAAAAGAAAGAGATTTTATTGAAAATAGTCATGAAATCTTTTAGAGGAAGCTTCATGAAAATAAGGCTTTATAAAACAGTATAAATCCGTTCGTGCCGTATAAGTTAAAAAAAACATTCTTCGTACTTTTGTCGGAAAAGTCAAAAAGTACCTCGTATGAAAAAGAGACAAAAGATTCCTTTCATATTCTTTACTAAAAACTCACCGAAGAGTAAAATTGGATTTAAACTATTGTAAGTGGATGGAAATAATATTACATATTGATGAAACATGGATGTGGATGATAAAATACACCCCAGTAAATACTTACGAATAAACAATCTCGGATAAAAATGAGATTGTGATATTTCCCTTACCTTAGGTCCGACTTGCTTTGTAAGTGTCCGAACCTCCTGTATAATGATTTAAATCATGTTATTGACTTATTACAGAATCACATATGGTTCACTTATGACATTATATTACCCGTTCTTTTGTAAACTCTATGTTAAAGAAGCGTTTTGGGAAAAATCGTTTCATTTATCGTAGGTATTTTGACTTGTTGTTCTTGACATCATTATTACTTATATCATGATTTACTTACTTCCAGAATATAAAATATGATTTATATATCATATATATTCAGTATATATATATATATAATAGGTAGATAAATAAAATGAAAAACACCGTTCATGGAGACGGTAGTCCGTACGTACGCATGAACGCTGTTTTCCTTTCCTTATTGTCTCGAAATGGAAGTAAGTAGATGACATACATATGTATATATATACATAAATCCAGTAGCTTTATAATGTCATATATTTCATTATTATTTCTTATATATACATTATAATCATTCTTAAATGGTTAACATGGAGAATGAATCTCATCGCGTCGTGGAGACGGTAGTCCGTACGTACGCACGAGCGATGATATCATTTCTATTAATATTGAATTGAATTGGAGTGGATTATACAATATATCAGAATCAGTATGATGTTGTAATAACTATGTATATTTATTATTTACACCATTATACCCATCCATGTAAGGTGGTGGTGGAAAATAGATTACACCACGGCGTGGAGACGGTATTCCGTACGTACGCACGCGCGGTGATTTCTTTTTCCGTAGGATGGATAGATGGTGAAATAGGGTTGTTTCATACTTATAATAACATATCAGTATATGAGTGATACTGATGTTATTACTTCATAATGAAACAACCTAAGAAGAAGAAGTGGAAGAAGAAATAAAGATGAAAGAATTGGTAACGGTAATTACCTCTTCTTTGAAGTGCCTCTTTGAGACCTCCTCTTAGGGCACTAGAATTGGTCTTTGAGGAAGACCAGAACCTCTAGGATGTTGCTAGGGAAGTGGAGAAGAGATTTTGGCAGGGGTTGGCCGATCTTGAATGCTCAAATTGGTGTGAGGAGGAGGGGGAGGAGGTGTCCTTTTATAGGGGAGGAGAGGGGCACCTTAGGAATTCTTAGAAATATTAATTTATAATAAATCTAACCCCACTTAAAAACCTCCAAAAATGACTCATATTCGAAGATTAGATGAGATAGGGTTGTAATCTCATCAACCAATCAAATTTAGACATGTTTGGATATTATTTTAAACCTTATCAATTAGATTTAACTCTAAGTTAAATAATTTAACTTTTACCGTGTCTTTTTGTTTTCATTCACTATATGGTTAATACACTTACTATAACATGCCAAACGAACCCCAAATTGTTTATTATTAATATATATATCCTTATCTAAGTCATTTGGCCGAACCTTAGATTTTTAGGAATAAAATAACAATTAGTAATATAATATTTGATTTAAAAACTATTTTGTGTCAATTTTGACACTATTTGATATATGATTTTTGTGAAAGTCATAACAGAATTAAATGTTCGAACCAAGTTGATTAAATCAACATTAATATATCATAGTAACCTATAAAATTAGTGGAATTCATAAAAAGTCTTAAATTACATTTATTTTGGTATTTATATTATCAATTATGTCAATATTTCATTAATAAGATAATTACTGCATCATCTTTGTGTCATAAATAAATTAAATTATTCGATGTCTAAAAATTACAAATAAAATACCATCATGTAGGAAATCTTTTTAGCTTTCTAATGAAAATTTACAATCGAATTTATCTTATGTATAACCCCATATTAAAAATGATTTACTTATTAAACTTTGATTTTAACTATTTTAACCCTTCTTTATATAAATTAATAATAAATGTCCTAATCTAATCCAAGTGGGCCTAAAGGGTCATATTTTATTCCTAAGTTTGTTTTTGGTCGAAATAAACTTGTCCAATAGAATTAGGACATGTGTTAGGGTAATAATAATATCATCTTTACCCTTAATTACCCTATTTACTTTTAACCGTGGTAAAAAAAAGTAAAAAGTTACTATTCACCAAAAATTATTTTCATCTCATTGAACCACATTTTAGTCCTTGATATTAACCGTGTCTCTCGGAGTTTCGAAATTCCATTCACAGAAGCGGTAAAATTAAGTTTTATGCAAAATTCAGTTTTTAACCTACCACTTAGTGGTTTCACTATTCATCAAAAATTGAAGGTTTTCAGAAAAATGCCAAAATTTCATCCTAAGCTATATTTCATATTCCGAATTCAAAAATGAAATCTATTTAACCAAATTCATAACATAGAAGTTGCATTAATTAATTTTATAATTAAATCCCGCTGTTAAAACAAATAGCGTGTTTTTAAGAAACAATATCTATCAAAAGATTGACACTTGATTATGTCTTGTTTAAATGTGAAATTACATTCAATGACCAAAATTGTATTAAATTGTAAAAATATATTCTAAATATACTTTAAAATCACTCAAATTAATAATTTATCATTATTAATTATTTCGATTAAAAAAGTTGTTTTTAATTAAAATTTAGTCATTTTCACTATTCATCAAAATATGAAAGTTATCCGAAAAGTACCAAAATTTCACCTTAGGCTAAATTCGATACTCCGAATCCAAAAATAAAGTTCATTTTGAAAAATAAGATTTACTGGATTTCAAAAAGTGGTTATTACTATTCATAATGGCTAGTTTTAATAATATTTTTATAGCATATCGTTGTTTAGTGAAACTCGGTATTGCGTACTACACACGCTATCGAGGAAGGTCGCGATTGCGTGTAATGCAAGTCAAGTCAAGGATGTGTGTTGTGCAAGCTCCTTTTGGTGTAGCGTACAACACAAAACATTAATAAAATTAAAAAGAATATTTCTTTATAAAATCTTGGGCTGTTACATTCTACCCCCCTTAAAATGAATTTCGCCCTCGAAATTCGTCGGGGTTATAAATGGTTTACTATTTGAAATTTTCTTTAATAGAAACCCGCATCGTAAAAAGGGAATACCAAAACTTGGCTTTAAAAACTAAAGTATGAAATGTAACGATTACCCAAATAAACTAATCACTGGGTTTCCACATAGGTGAAAATATGGATATGGAAGAGAAATCTAACCATCATGTTCTGATGGAGAGTGGTAGAGAACATGGCTATGGAAAAGCCAGTAATCACAAATCCATAGATTTGTGATGATATAAGGTACCATCTGATTCATTAGGTATAAGATCACTAGGCCAACATTTTTGGTCTTCAAGATCATTTCCCTAAAGTTGAAAATTTGAATTAGAATAAATACTTAATTTATTTTGGTACAATCTCACTGTTGTTCGTGTCTTGAACAATTTCCACTTCATCTCTTAAATAAATGAAGTTGAATTTGTTATTCGTGAAGTGTTAGCAGATTATGTGATAGAATGACGGGTCATTCCATCTGTTTCAAACAAAAGGTTAGCAAAATTATATACATAAGTCGATCTATAGTGAGATTAATCATATATGGACTTATACTTCATATATCATACTGCTTAATATAATAAAACTAGTTTCTACTAAACAGGGACTTCCTGTAGGCTAGTGGTAGGCGATAAAGGCCAGTCGCACTTCGGTTGTGGGTTCGGTTCCTACAGCCTTGTCCGAAGCAATGGGTTGTCGCCCGTCCTGCAGGTTGTCCTTTTTCTAAAACTACGTCACTATAACATCCCATCAATAATATCGAAAATCTTCTATCCTTAAACAATACTAACTTATGTCCAACATAATCCAGTCTAATCTTTAGGCTTATACATAATACTGCAGTCCACTCTCATAATATAGTGACAACGATTACCAGAGATTTAATACTGTCGTTGATCCCCACATATCATAAGATATGTCTTGTTGGTCACATTCCAAACATTCAAAGTCCTTAATCGTGTATTCTCTTGAATACCTTAGTGAAAACATGAGTGCAGTTAAAAGTTACCAAAATCCTCAAAATTCTATATACTCAAACCATGATATCACTTAGTCCTTATATCAATCATGAGCTCATGAATACCATCAAACATTTAATTTTCTCCTTAAACCTTCATTATGCGCATATCATCTACATTCCAAAAATATCTGAATAACCTTTCATGGATACTGGTAACATTAATCAGACAACAGTGTAACAATCCTTACATGTCTCTTTAATCCATAGTACCATGAGATTACTTATACAACATTACACATGATAAACATGTAATCATTCCACTACATTCTTAAACCATTGACCGAGCTTCAAAAATTCTTTCATCTCACATATCTTTTGTAGTCTCTTCATCATCATCCACATAAATACTACCCATATGACCATACTGATTCTCTTCATGAGTCTTTCCCTTAGGGAATTTTTTTGCATAATGCCCATACATTCCACATTTAAAACACTTAACCATTTTTGATGTCGTAGCAATACCATTATCCTCATCCCTGGTATTAACTGAACCTTTTCCTTTGCACTTAATGGCTTTGTGTCCTTCTTTTCCACACCCAAAGCATCTTCCAGTTCCTTTGAAACATTCTCCTTGATGCCTCTTCCCACATGATTTACATAGGGGAAATTGAACTTTCTTTCCTCTATGATCATCATGAAACTCCATCTTTCTCTTATTAGCCGAGTCAGGAAACTTACCAAATTTTACTTTATTGATCATATTATGAGATTGCTGATTCGGCATAATAATGATGTTTGGACTTCCAAATCCCATTTCATTTGGTTGCTCATAAAGAATATCATTCCATTGTCCATCATTTCCTCCATTATCGTGAATCACCTTGTTTCCAGCCATTTTCTAAAACCCAAAAAGAATAGCGTGAGAGGCAAAAATCATGCTAGGGAAAACAACATAATAAAGGGTTAGTACCCTCAATATCTAACATCTTAGGTCTAATTCTATGATCGTTAGCGTAATTCTATTACTATAACCTATACGTATACTTAACCTTAGAGACATCCCTAGACATACCTTAGAAATATCTCTAGGGATTTCACTAAAGTTATCGCATCCTAGTTTCCAAAGGTTGACTAAACCTTTCCTCTGATACCAACTGTAGCGGTCTAGAATTACTTCTAGTGGACTACAATTGATACCTATCAGGGCACTCCATGGGCGGCTACACCCCCTGGGCGGGACACACCACCATCCCCAGTGGCAGCCATTTCCTCATGAAGCCCTTGGGCGGAGAGCCATGCTTCGTCCAACACTCACATGTGAGAGTTCCCAAGGATCGGATACATTCCTACCTCCTTTGCCTCTGATACCAACTGTAGAGACCCGTATCCTGACGTACATTGACATTACATTACTTTTGCGGAATACTTAGTACATTACAAAAACACACACACAAGGATCGTAATAGTTTAGTGTCTTTGGAAACTCGGAACGTAATCTTCTAATCGTGGTGAAAGATCTTCAATATCTCCCATAAAGATCATCCTTTTTTTTTATACCTAAAACCTTTCTTTATATCCTGGGGAAAAGAAAACATAAAAGGGTGAGCTCAAATGCTCAGTAAGGGTAAACAAAGGAAATATCAATCACATAATTTTCATAAGAACATAATATTTTTGGAAATCTTAACCTGCAAAAGAGAGCATAATTTCATAACATGGGATAAATCATAGTAGTGAAATGAAATCATAACTTAAAACATTACTCATTGTGGCATACACACATAATCATAGAGAATCATTTCTTGTTAGTCAAGACTCATTGCCAAGACTATCTTAGTGGACAAAGTCCCTTTCTGAATCGAGTAATCCTCGTTTCAGTCCTGTTTCACTGAACCGGTATAACCTACCATTCTAGCCATGTCTATCTCATGAGATATAAAATCTTTACCCAATGCATTGGAGGGAGATATAGGTCCCACCCATCTCTTAATGAATCCTTTCTTATGTGTGCCACAAAATCATAAATCATACATCATTGCATAACCCATGTAATAAAAATGAGATTCTTAAACAACATGACATCATAAAACCATTCATATAAGATAAAGGAATTCATAAACATAATTCCATCACAACGTAGTCAAATCAATGTAAAAATATGGATAGAAACATAACCCTTTATTATCTTATATGGAAAATAATTTTGATAAAACACTTGAATTGAATTCTTGAGGAAAATATCCTTTCTTCTTCAAAATCAATTTCTTTTCACAAAACATCATGAAATTTTAAAAGAAAGAGATTTTATTGAAAATAGTCATGAAATCATTTAGAGGAAGCTTCATGAAAATAAGGCTTTATAAAACAGTATAAATCTGTTCGTGCCGTATAAGTTAAAAAAAACATTCTTCGTACTTTTGTCGGAAAAGTCAAAAAGTACCTCGTATGAAAAAGCGACAAAAGATTCCTTTCATATTCTTTACTAAAAACTCACCGAAGAGTAAAATTGGATTTAAACTATTGTAAGTGGATGGAAATAATATTACATATTGATGAAACATGGATGTGGATGATAAAATACACCCCAGTAAATACTTACGAATAAACAATCTCGGATAAAAATGAGATTGTGATATTTCCCTTACCTTAGGTACGACTTGCTTTGTAAGTGTCCGAACCTCCTGTATAATGATTTAAATCATGTTATTGACTTATTACAGAATCACATATGGTTCACTTATGACATTATATTACCCGTTCTTTTGTAAACTCTATGTTAAAGAAGCGTTTTGGGCAAAATCGTTTCATTTATCGTAGGTATTTTGACTTGTTGTTCTTGACATCATTATTACTTATATCATGATTTACTTACATCCAGAATATAAAATATGATTTATATATCATATATATTCAGTATATATATATATATATAATAGGTAGATAAATAAAATGAAAAACACCGTTCATGGAGACGGTAGTCCGTACGTACGCATGAACGCTGTTTTCCTTTCCTTATTGTCTCGAAATGGAAGTAAGTAGATGACATACATATGTATATATATACATAAATACAGTAGCTTTATAATGTCATATATTTCATTATTATTTCTTATATATACATTATAATCATTCTTAAATGGTTAACATGGAGAATGAATCTCATCGCGTCGTGGAGACGGTAGTCCGTACGTACGCACGAGCGATGATATCATTTCTATAAATATTGAATTGAATTGGAGTGGATTATACAATATATCAGAATCAGTATGATGTTGTAATAACTATGTATATTTATTCTTTACACCATTATACCCATCCATGTAAGGTGGTGGTGGAAAATAGATTACACCACAGCGTGGAGACGGTATTCTGTACGTACGCACGCGCGGTGATTTCTTTTTCCGTAGGATGGATAGATGGTGAAATAGGGTTGTTTCATACTTATAATAACATATAAGTATATGAGTGATACTGATGTTATTACTTCATAATGAAACAACCTAAGAAGAAGAAGTGGAAGAAGAAATAAAGATGAAAGAATTGGTAACGGTAATTACCTCTTCTTTGAAGTGCCTCTTTGAGACCTCCTCTTAGGGCACTAGAATTGGTCTTTGAGGAAGACCAGAACCTCTAGGATGTTGCTAGGGAAGTGGAGAAGAGATTTTGGCAGGGGTTGGCCGAGCTTGAATGCTCAAATTGGTGTGAGGAGGAGGGGGAGGAGGTGTCCTTTTATAGGGGAGGAGAGGGGCACCTTAGGAATTCTTAAAAATATTAATTTATAATAAATCTAACCCCACTTAAAAACCTCCAAAAATGACTCATATTCGAAGATTAGATGAGATAGGGTTGTAATCTCATCAACCAATCAAATTTAGACATGTTTGGATATTATTTTAAACCTTATCAATTAGATTTAACTCTAAGTTAAATAATTTAACTTTTACCGTGTCTTTTTGTTTTCATTCACTATATGGTTAATACACTTACTATAACATGCCAAACGAACCCCAAATTGTTTATTATTAATATATATATCCTTATCTAAGTCATTTGGCCGAACCTTAGATTTTTAGGAATAAAATAACAATTAGTAATATAATATTTGATTTAAAAACTATTTTGTGTCAATTTTGACACTATTTGATATATGATTTTTGTGAAAGTCATAACAGAATTAAATGTTCGAACCAAGTTGATTAAATCAACATTAATATATCATAGTAACCTATAAAATTAGTGGAATTCATAAAAAGTCTTAAATTACATTTATTTTGGTATTTATATTATCAATTATGTCAATATTTCATTAATAAGATAATTACTGCATCATCTTTGTGTCATAAATAAATTAAATTATTCGATGTCTAAAAATTACAAATAAAATACCATCATGTAGGAAATCTTTTTAGCTTTCTAATGAATATTTACAATCGAATTTATCTTATGTATAACCCCATATTAAAAATGATTTACTTATTAAACTTTGATTTTAACTATTTTAACCCTTCTTTATATAAATTAATAATAAATGTCCTAATCTAATCCAAGTGGGCCTAAATGGTCATATTTTATTCCTAAGTTTGTTTTTGGTCGAAATACACTTGTCCAATAGAATTAGGACATGTGTTAGGGTAATAATAATATCATCTTTACCCTTAATTACCCTATTTACTTTTAACCGTGGTAAAAAAAAGTAAAAAGTTACTATTCACCAAAAATTATTTTCATCTCATTGAACCACATTTTAGTCCTTGATATTAACCGTGTCTCTCGGATTTTCGAAATTCCATTCACAGAAGCGGTAAAATTATGTTTTATGCAAAATTCAGTTTTTAACCTACCACTTAGTGGTTTCACTATTCATCAAAAATTGAAGGTTTTCAGAAAAATGCCAAAATTTCATCCTAAGCTATATTTCATATTCCGAATTCAAAAATGAAATCTATTTAACCAAATTCATAACAAAGAAGTTGCATTAATTAATTTTATAATTAAATCCCGCTGTTAAAACAAATAGCGTGTTTTTAAGAAACAATATCTATCAAAAGATTGACACTTGATTATGTCTTGTTTAAATGTGAAATTCCATTCAATGACCAAAATTGTATTAAATTGTAAAAATATATTCTAAATATACTTTAAAATCACTCAAATTAATAATTTATCATTATTAATTATTTCGATTAAAAAAGTTGTTTTTAATTAAAATTTAGTCATTTTCACTATTCATCAAAATATGAAAGTTATCCGAAAAGTACCAAAATTTCACCTTAGGCTAAATTCAATACTCCGAATCCAAAAAAAAAGTTCATTTTGAAAAATAAGATTTACTGGATTTCAAAAAGTGGTTATTACTATTCATAACGGCTAGTTTTAATAATATTTTTATAGCATATCGTTGTTTAGTGAAACTCGGTATTGCGTACTACACACGCTATCGAGGAAGGTCGCGATTGCGTGTAATGCAAGTCAAGTCAAGGATGTGTGTTGTGCAAGCTCCTTTTGGTGTAGCGTACAACACAAAACATTAATAAAATTAAAAAGAATATTTCTTTATAAAATCTTGGGCTGTTACAGTAAACTCATACCCAAATTTGGAAAATGAATGTCTTTGCCCAGGCATCTTCTGTACCACTTATATGAAATCCAAGGAAATCCAAACCTTTCAAAAAAATTCCATGTGAGATCAAAAAAATCCCCAATAACATAATATTATTATCTATATTGATTTAAAACAAATGAAGCCCATAAAAAACTCCAAGGTTTATCCAACTATAAAACACAACATCATTCCTAATAACTTTTATATAATTTAAAGACCGATATTTTTCTGTGTAATTTCTTTAATTATATATAATTATTCCAAGACTGTGAAATCTGACGTTGCGTAATTCTGAGGCCCAGAGTGCCCAAAATGATCCGTCAAAAAATGTTTTTTTTAAAATAGCGCGTGTGAGTGATTTTCTTGAAAAATAGGAATAACGCTTAAAAGGGGCCCGGATCAAAAATCTTAGAGCACCATTGAATTTTGGATGGTTTTTTTACCCTAGGCGTGACTTAAGTTTAGTCGGCACATTTGTCCAATGGGAAAACCTGAAAATGGAATAACCATACAAAAAATAATTAAATTATTTTATTTTATTTTTTCAAATGATTATAACTCACGAATGGTGAATCAGATTAAAAATACAATACCTCCACTGAACTCATGAGGGTATGCATTCCTTAGGCCGGTACTAACATTGGTCGGCATGGTACACTAGTAGAAGTTAGTTTTTGGCCGTAAATTAAATAATTAAGTGAAAATTATTTTATTGTAAAATCTTTAACTTTTAAATGGTAACTTGGACTGAAAATATGAGAGTACCATTGAAATCGTGAGGGCATTTTCCACTTAGGTGAAGCCTAACCTTGACCGGCACGGGACGAGGGTGATTGTTAATAATTTTCTGAGATTTTTTTCAGGTACGTTCAGTAAACATGTGGGCATCATTTTCTATCTTTTGAATCGTTGCTCAGATCAAAACTCTGAGAGCACCATTGAATCTGTAGTGATAGGATTCTCTTAAGGGAAGCTTCACCTCGACCACAGTTTTTCAGGAGAAGAAGGTAGTTTTTGGACCTTGTTAATGAATAATAAAATAAAAAATTTCTTTTATTTCATTTATTTTATTTTCTCCAGCGGATGTGCAGCAGTGGGAGGACTGACTGCATGTCAAGAAATTAATTGTCTTGACCCCTCCTTGTTTGTAACTGTGATATTGAAATCTGGGAGGTTCATTAATTAAATGAACCTCATAAATTCCTTGGTATGTTAAACACCACTCCCCCTTTTATTTATATGGATCTTGGGGAGTGGTGTTGGCATGAATTCACCAAGAGATGAAACTCTGGTAATGTACTGTGACACCAACCACCTAGAGGACGAGACCGGTTTCGGTGAGCAATGAAGAGCACCACTGAATCACGATCCAATGACATGGATGAAGGAGGTTCCATCAATCGTCATCAATAGACGTCTAATCTAGGTTGGGGGTTTATTTTGAAGTTGTATTGGAGGAATTAAATTATCTCTTTCTTGTAATCATGTAGCGCATGGGTCACGGGCCCAACGAGCAAGTCACAAACCCTTCACCACTCCATTCTTGATCTGAACATCGGGGAACAATTTCCAACTTGACGGCAATGTGAAATAGTAGGTCACGCTATGACGATGGAATCCTGAGACGCCCCTAGGCATAGACAAGAGTAGAAAAAGATCTCTTAAGCACATCAATATGAATATATCATTTTAAAAAATAGAACTACTTTCTGTGATTAAAATAATTAAAAAACCCTAATAAAAACTTATAACACTATATAAAATATCACTACATATAACAAGAATTAAACCACATAATAATTTTTATAAAATAATATTCATGGATCTAAAAACTAAAATATAATAAAAAACATCATTGATTAAACCCATTACATTGTAAACTAACATGATTTATTAATTTATTAAATTTGGAATAAATTGGTAGGTTACTTATTGTCTTAATTATCCTTTTTGAATAGGAATTTAAATGATGAAGTCATTGGGATATTTTATAAAAAACATGAGATTAATTAAAATTACATTCCCAAATATATATGGGAAAAGGCCATTGAAATACCAATCTTAAGTCATATAAATCTGTAAAACTGGGGTAAAATTTTCCATTTTCAAAAACCATTTATGATTTAAAAAACAATTTAAATAAATGTAAAAAATAAATCTTGGTTTTTAGGTTTAGAAAATTAATCATGGATCAACCTACCTCAAACCAATAAAGATATAGTTCCTTCAACAAGCACCAATAGAATTGATCTTAAGCGGAGCATTATTGGTCCCAAGCACCCCAATATATATGATTAAGGTTTACATCATACCCTATGGTTTTTCCACCAAGTCCACTTGGTAGGAAGAATAAGAAAAACCACAGAGGTAAGGAAATGATAACCAAAATATAGCTTTAACCTTGAAGAAACCTCTTATAATACAAGGAAGAAGGATAAGAATCCCTAGAATAGTGGTTGATTCACCTAGGGCTCCTCTGCATGGTTGATTATCATGAGGGAATATAGTGGACTTAAGGATGGTAAATCAATATAGTGTATATTAATTATTAAACACATTTTAAAAACTTGGATTATCACATGGTCTGGATGTACTATTTACCGATTCATGTTCAAATCATTTGAGACTCACCCCACTCACCTAAAACACTACATGTTATTTCAAATTTTTTAGGTAAATGTTTCCCCATGTTTAAAAATTATTATTGTTAAATGATTATATCCTTCTCATTGTTAGATTCATTGTTTTTACTAATCATTCTCAATGAATGGAACCTAAAATAAAAATTAATTATTTCATTTTTCTAGGAAAACCCACCTGAAACTAAAGGAAAATGATGAAGAATAATAATTCCAAACTAATGGGGTGGTACAATTATCTCCACTATAATATATTTTCCCCCAGAAACTCACCAAAGAATGATGGATAGAAAAACTCAGTAGAACCCAATAAGGAAAGAGGTGAACTAATAAAGAAATCTTGAACCATATGAGACCAAAAAAAATAAAAACAATACTCTATTCCAAAATAAAAATAATATCATAAAACCTATGATATAACAAATCTTCTATATGGTCATTAAATTTTTAATGAAACAACTGAAGGTCGATACCTACATGAGGTCTCATTAGAATAAGATTCACCCCAAGATGACATAACATGGGGATGCACATCAAGGTATGACCAACTCCCCACAACTGATGAGGTTAAAATATTAGTAAAAAAAACTGAAGAATATCCAATCCAAAAAAACCTTCCCATGATATTAAATCCAAAATAATTTAATTGATAAAATCACATGAAATGGTTAAATAAGTGAAAAGGAAAATAATGGGTGAGAATAAAGGGAAACACTAAGATAGGTTCTGTTTGAGTACGAATCAAACCTAAATCATAACACGAAACCTCCAACTAAACCAATGCATATTTTATTTAATATTCTCTAAAAACCTCTTTCGAAGAATGATAATGAATATTTCTTGATTCTACTAATCCATATGGAGTTTGGTTATGGTTGAATTCTAGAATAAATATTCCTAAACCTTAGAGTCATAATCCAAGGAATATCCTTGGAACCAGACCCCCATGACCTATGAATATGCTTTATTGTGGAACACTCCAAAATATCAAGATGAATCACATCTCAAAATAAAAAAAATAAGAAACAAACATTATGCACTACCCAAATAATCGAAGAAGAAAAACTAAAATATCCTTTTTCTTTATTTCCATGAAAACCATGAAATTCACACAAATAAAAATCTTATATCTCTTGTTTCATATCTAAAATTAATAAAAATTTAGAAAATGTAAATTAATAATGATTTCATTTAAAATCAACCCATTTAAATTTTCAGAATCAAAAAATTAACATTAAAATTTATACTGTTTTCACCAAATCTACAATCCAAACCACATCCCATTTATAATTGTTTCACAATGAAAAATAAAATAACACATACCCATTTCAATGTATGAAAACATCTTCCCTATAAACTCTAAATTTTTTTAAATACCTATAATTATGTAAATTTTCACACCAAAAATATTAAATACAACATTAAGCATACTTTAACAAATTTCAAAACACCACTTTAGAACCAAATTTATAATTTCAGAATTATTTAATCAAACCCACCCAGATAATCCCTTAGAAAATATTTTCTGAAAATAAAAACTATTTTATTTTCTTAATTCCAAATATTAAAACCTAAATATTTTCAATTGAGATAATATGTTTTTAATTAAGAACTACATTAAAATCTATGAAAATGTCATCGAAATATAATTAATACCTTATATTATTAAATCCCGAGAAATGGGAAATCATAACCAAAGGTGACTCAGAATGAAAAAGGGTCCAAAACAAAATTAATAGAGGGGGTATTTTTTATTCATGGATTTTCTACATGATTTGATAGGCAAATAGATAACCATGAAAAATTCATTATGATCATAATAACACCATGTCAATGGACCCCACACAGTTTACAAAACCACGTGATATTACTTTATGTATCTCGTTATCCCCAAAAATTCACACCAAAACATGAAAATTATCAAAACTACTTACATAAACTCAATATAATTAAAAACAAAATAAATTTAGAGCAATAAAATTATCATAATATTAGAAAACTAAATCCTAAATTAAAATTTATAGTTGAAAACCTACTGTAATTCATGGACTATTTTAAGGATAAGTTATATAGACTATAATTTCACCCACCACTCAAGTTAGTATGCCCTAAATTTAATATACCACTAATTAGCAAATAATAATGGTGAATAAACAACCTAGTAACTTCTTAAAAACAATTTTTTGAAACCATATCTTCACAAAACAATGAAGGACATCCCAAAACTGGGAACCCATGAAATCCAGTAACATGAATCATTGTTCCCTCATAATCACCTCATGCTAAAAAGTTGTGCGGTTAAATAATTGATAATCAATTGAGAGTTATTTCGAAAAATAAAATTAGTATAACAAACATCATAAACTTACCAAGACTCTAGCACGTCAAATTATTAGCTAAAGTGTAAATAAAAATCTCTAAATAGAATTAAAATTATATACGGGCCAAAAAATCTTATCGAAAAATGACAAGAAAAATAGTAAATGAGATGTAATGAAACTGAAAAATTTCTTGAGAATTTAAATAATATTGAAAAGGCTGTGACATATAGTATACAAAAACAAAAGATGGAGTAAAAGGAAACTCAACCAACTATCTCCCCATTATCTATGGTCACCAACCAACACATGTACTCTATAAGTGACCTCGGCTATGAAGTCAACAAAAGGATAATATCAATGATCTTGATCCTGAAATGCTTATATAGTCATTGAAAAATATACTAGTTGGTATCCTCATGACACCCATTTCCTAATCTTTAATTATACAATCATGTCACGATAGTTCAAAAATAATATCAATGGTATGTTTTTCATTTATATTTAAAATAAATCACATCTAACAGAATTAAAAAATATTTTAATTTTAATTTTTTTTAATCAAACCCCAAATCAATCTTTGAAACTCTTTTATAATAATTGAACAATAATTTGAAGGAAAACATTTTAAACCCATTTGTTTACTAAACTAATAATTGTAATATGAATGTAAAATAACTCAATTTTAAAGGAACAAACATAAGAGTGATGAAAATAAATAATATTAGCTTCGACGTAAGCATCATGAATAAGTTTCAATAGATATGAAATAAAAAAACATAAATTGGAGAACAAACCAAGAGTAAGAAACATCACCAAAGAAAAAAGAACCGAAATAAGAACTAAACCATTATCATTAGAATGTACTTAGAAAACCACTATTAGTGTATCCTTGTATTATCATAGCATCAATGATCAAATCAAACCATGTCCAATTTCACGTGTGTTCTTTTGAGTAGTGAATATTATGGTCTAGTGGAATGACAATGTCTTAAACATTAGATCCTAACTAAATCTGAAAAGAATTAGGAGTAAATTTGATTTTATTAGTGATATAAAGACACCTTGAATGGTGACCCATAATATATCCTATGTTATTAGTGTTAAATAATTTTAAAAAGGTTAATGAGTGTAGGTCATTCCTAATTTTACTTTTCTGAATGTACCTTACTTATGAACCCCACCTAGCAGGATTAAAAAAAAGGTTTTAGAATTCATAATCCAGAATCATCCACATAAGTTACCAATAACTTGTAAAATATCCCTCCCCTATTTTCCAAGCATATCAAATACAACCCCCTATTTAAGAAACACCGATCATACTCAAAATATTAAAATCCAAGGGCTAATCATAATTCACTTTCATAAAGTGCTAACTATTCCTTAATAACTATTTGATAATAAAAATGTGGATTTTCATTAAGATGCTTACAAGAATCTCTATTATAATTAAATAGTGATTCAAAAATGGTGATTATTTTTTAAAACCAAATACTACTCAAATAATTGAAAACAAAACTTTTAAACCAGAAGAAAACTCTATTATATGATAAGCATATTTAAGAATCCCAAATAAAAAACAATAACACCATTTAAAAACACTAAAAATGAAAACTATTTTAACCATATAATAATTATATAACAACATTTCCAAGGAGTTGAAAAACATAAACATTATTAAGACCCCCATTGAGAGAAACCAGTACTTCTTAAAAACGAATGAATTATTATGTTATTAAAATTTTAAATCATTTCATGGTCCTTTGATATCTTAAAAATACTTTATAAAAATATATTTAAATGATGAAATCATTGGTACATTTTATTAACACCTAATGGGAAATAGAAATAAATTCCCAAACACATATGACCTAAATTGTATTTAAATTTCCATTGGAAGACTCAAAAATCAGTACGCATTTTACTACTGTTGTTTACTTTGTGGTTGCTTCTTGTTGTGTTCTTTGTTTGTGTGTTTGTACAGGTTTAAAGGAATTTCCTTCCCATGATAAGGATATGCCTTTTTGGTGCTAGTCGCTAACCCTAGGCCAATAGATGGTGGGTTTGGGGTGGTCATGGTGTGGGCCTCGGGGGAAAGGTAATGACATATAATAAGATAAAAATATCTACGATCCATTTGATGATATTTCTCAAGAAAAAATAAATCCTATTTAAATTCCACGTTTTATAATATCATCCAATTATATTAATAATCACTAAATTCATGTAAATCATATAACAAATATATACCAATGAAGAAATCATATTATTATTAGAGGACATCCCCAATCAATTAGAACTATCCAATAATCATCTCAATCAATCATCACATTTGTATTTATCTAGATTACCTTCTACTTGGTGGATACAACCCCAAGTATCTAGAAATCCAATCTACCCCAGGTCCTAATTCTCTAGAGAATGTAGTTGAATTAAAGTAATGAAATGATCATATATTTTTTAGTTTTTAAGGAATTTTATAATATATATATATATATATATTACCATGATTTAATTACGATCATCCTGCTGTTAGTATCTCAGTTATGAGAATATATCCATGTCATGCATTCACTTCACCTCCCTTGATATCATTCGGCACCTCTATTATATTTATCCAATGTTATTTATTGTTGGGAAATGTTTCATGGATATGCAATAAAAACTCCAAATCAAATTAGTGTTATAAAATCTACATTACGTGACTGATGAGAATAAAGTTATTAATGAAATTTCAGTTGGGGTAAAATAAAAAAATTATTGAGGTCCAATTTCTATCATGTTAACCATTCTACGCTAACTACTCCAGAATATCTGACACATATACTTCTAATATCCCAAACCACTAATGAAATAACAAGTTATTATATAGATCACAGATGAAATCTATAAACATCTTATTTATAGTAAGTGAGAGAGAGATGACTGATGGAAACCCATTATAGGTCATATCCATGAATCCAAAAACAAGAATAAAATCCTCTCTATAGTATTACCCATTAAAAATCCAATTAATATCCTCTTAAAGAAAATACTTTTGTGAAAAATAATTTCCAATTACCCAATAATATATACACACTTAAATATAAGTTATAATGGTAAATGTTATGTAACACCCCAGGGTACCCCTAGACTGGACACTCGAGCTGACCCACGACATTACCTGAGGTACGTTCTTGGTCACCTAAGGATCGATATAAGTGATAGGTCAACAAATATAATCATATGTGAAAAAGATATCACATTAATTGAATTATGACACGTATAATAATGTTATCAAACATCTTTCATATAACTCCCATAGGTCAAACATCTATGAAAATCGGTAAAATTATTCCAAATGAATGATTTTCCAAACTAGGAATAAATAAACTATATAAGTAAAAATATAAAAGGGATGAGTTAGAACTAAATAATATACTAGGAGTGTAAATATGTTTGATAATTCTATTACAACTAGTATTTAAAAACTAAAGAGAAAATATATAAAATCATCCAATGATCTCCTTCTGGCCAATTATAACCTAACAACCCATCTTCACCATGAGTGACTGAAACCAAGAAGTAAAAATAATATTCTTCCCAACAATCCTTAACCAGGAAATAAATTATTTATATAGAAATTATCAATGGGACCTGTAGAAATTATCCCCACACCCAAGAAAAATAAATAAAATTAAATCTTTTAGTTCTTGGTTGAAAATATAATCAAAATATTTCATTACATTTGTATATAAAACAAAAAACATATATCAAACCTCGAAAATCACATCATTTTAAAACTACAGTTTTCTATTAAAACAAAAAATCATGCTTCAATTTCTTTTGAAGAATACAACTCTAAAATAAAGGAAACCCATTCGAAACCCAAATCCTTTTCGGAATCTCATATTTGGAAAATGAGGGGAAATTAACTGACAATGAAATTCACATACATAAGTGGAATCATAATAAAAAATAATAGTAGGGGAATATTAAACATAAATAAGTGGTGATTGCAAATAAATATAATAATCCAACACAAAATGAATAAAATAAAATTAAACAATATCAAATCCAAGAAGAGTAAAAAAACTAGAAGTAACCCATTAATATAGGAGTAGACCTCACAAAATAATGTCAAGGTATCCTATGATCCTCACTCAATAAATGATCGACCAAATCCAATTTTACATGTGAGATACTATTGATTATAATAATTGACCTAGTTGTGTGGTGAAAACCATAATAATTACTCTTTACTAAATTTGAAGCCATGAAGGAGTGTTTTTTTTTCTAGTGACGTGGTTACACTATAAGTGGTGACCATACAACTTTTACAGTTGAGATAATGTTGTAGTATGATCCAAAAGAAAGGAAGTGTAGGTCATTCCTATAAATAATTTTTTTTGAACTCATTACATATACTCTTTGAATACCATTATCAATAAAATTTAAACCTAAGGAATAAGCAAGAATAAACCACATATGGGACCAAAAACATATAAATTACCCCTCAAATTTTCTACAAGAATACCAAAAAGAGACCTTATTTTATTAACAATAGTCATATATGAAATATTATAATCTAATGAAAAATCATTAGACCCTTTTATAATTTGACAACTTACTGATAATTCCCCTTTAATAAATAATCATTGAATTTATGTTGTAAGTTTCCAAGTAATACATTAAAAGTAAAAAACTATTTATAAACTAGTGACCCATTTTTATAGGAAACTAAAACACAACAATATGAATATAACATTTAAACAAAAATAGAACTCCATTCCATGAAAAAAATACTTAAAAATCCCTACTAAAAACTTATAACACTATATAAAACATCACTTTATATCAGAATAATTAAACCACATAATAATTTTTGTAAAATCATATCCATGGAGGTAAAAACAAAAATGTAATAAAAAAACCTCTATGAACAAACCCATTACATTGTAAACTAACATCATTTATCAATTTATTAAATTTGGATAAAATTTGTTGATTATTTATTATCTTAATCATCATATTTGAATAGAAATTTAAAAGATGAAGTCATTGGGATATATTATAAAAACCTAAGGTTCTTTAAAATTACATTCCAAAATATATATGGGCTAAAGGCCATTGAAATACCATTCTCATGTCATATAAATTATTAAAACTGGGGTACAATTTTCCATTTTACAAAACCATTGATGGCTGAATACACAATTTAATTTAATGTAAAAAATAAATATGGGTTCATAAGATTAGAACATTAATCATGGATCAACCTACCTCCAACCAATAGAGAATTAGTGCCTTCAATGAACACCACTTGAATTAGTCTTAAGCGGAGCTCTATTGAACCTAAATACCACAATAGATATGACAAAAGATTCCCTCATACCCTAGGGGTTTTCCACCAAGGCCACTCGGTAGGAAGAATATGGAAAACCATGGAGGGAAGGAAATGATAATAAAAATATAGCTTTAACAATGAAGAAACCACTTATATCCCATGGAATATGGACAAGAATCCCTACAAGAGTGGTTGATTCACCTAGGGTTCCTCCTAGGATGATTATAGTGAGGGAATATGGAGGCCATAAGGATGGTAAATCAATGTAGTGTATATTAAGTATTAAACACATTTTAAAACTAGGAATATCACATGGTAAGGATGCACTATTTTCCGATTCATGTTCCAATCATTTGAGACTCACTGTACGCACCATGAACACTACATGTTTTTTCAAATTTGTTAGGTAAATATTGAACCATGTTTAAAAATCCTCATTTTTAAATGATTGTATACTTCTCATGGTTAGATTCATGGTTTTTACTAATCATTCTCTATGAATGAACCCTAAAATAAAAACTAGATATTTCATTTGTCAGGGAAAACCCACATCAAACTAAAGGAAAATGATGAGGAATAAAGTGTCCAAACTGATGGGGTGGTACAATTATCTCCTTTAGAAGATCTTTCTCTCCCAAAAGTCAACAAGGAATGATAGATAAACAAACTCAGGAGAACCCAACGAGGAAAGATGAGAACTAATACAAAAATCATGAACCATATGAGACCGAAAAAAATAAAAACAATACCCCATTTCATAATAAAAATGATATCATAAAATCATATGACATAACAAAAATTATATATTGTCATTAAATATTGAATGAAACAACTAAAGGTCGATACCTACATGAGGTCTTTTTAGAATTATATTAACACCAACATGACATACATGGGCATACACATCAAGGTATGACCAACTCCCCACAAAAATGAGGTTAAATTAGTATTAAATAGAACGAATAATCTCTAATCCAAAAAAAAATAAAACCTTCCCTTGAAATTAAATTGAAAATATTTTAATGGATAACAACACTTGAAAAGATTAAATAAGTTAAAAGGTAGATAATGGGTGATAATAAAGGGAAACACTGAGATAGGTTCAGTTTGAATATGATTCAATCCAAAATCATAACATGAAACCTCCACCTCATCTAATGCATATTTTATTAATATTCTATAAAAACCTCTTCCGAATAATGGTAATGAATATTTCTCGATTCTACAAATCCACGTGGGGTTTGGTAATGGTCGAATACTTGAATAAATATTCATGAACTTTTGAGTCCTAATCCAAGGACTATCCCTAGAAGTAGACCCCAAGACCTATCAAGATGCTTCATGGAGGCACACTCCCAAAGAACAAGATGAATCGCAGCTCAAAAAAAGAAACAATCATTATGCAGTACACAAATAATCTAAGAAAATAAAAAAATATCATTTTTCTTTATTTCCATTAAATCCATGAAATTTACACATTTCAAAATTTCATATATCTTGGTTCATTTCTGAAATCTATAAAAATTCAGAAACTCTAAATTAATCATGATTTCATTTAAAATAAACCTATTTAAATTTTCAGAGTCTATAGAATTAACATTAGAATTTATAACTCTTTAACCAAATATATGAACCAAAACACTTCCCATTTAAAATTATTTCATAATGAAAATGAAAATAACACATACCCTTTTCAATGTATGAAAATATCATCCCTATAAACTCTCAATTTTTAAAATTCCTATTATTATGTAATTTTTCACACCAAAAACATTAAATCCAACATTAAGCATACATTATCAAATTTTAAAACACCATTATGGAACCAAATTTATAATTTCACAACTTTTTAATTAAAACCACCTTGAAAATCCCTTAGAAAACATTTTATGAAAATAAAAACAAATTTATTTTCATCATTCCAAATACTAAAACCTAAATATTATAACTTGAGATAATATGTTTTGAATTAATAAGATCAATAAAATATATGAAAAATTTCATAGACATATAATTAATAAATTACATTATTACATCATGAGAAATGGGAAATCATAACCAAATGTGATGTAGAATGAAAAAGGGTCTAACACAAAATTAATGGAGGCGGTAGTTATTAGGCATGGTTTTGCCACATGGTTTGGTGGACTTAGAGATAACCATGAAAAATCAGTATGATCATAATAACACCATGTCAATGGCCTCTACACAGTTTACTAAACCATGTTATCTTACTTTATGCATCTAGTTATCCCCCGAAATTCACACAAAAACCTAAAAAATCTCAAAAAAACGTACATAATCTCAATATAATTAAAAACACAATCAATTTAGAAAAAAAAATTCATAATAGAAGAAAACTAAACTCTAAATTAAAAATTATACCTAAAAACCTATTATAACTCATGGAATATTTTAAAGATAAGTTAGATAGACTATAATTTCACCTACCACTCATGTTCAGAATGCCCTAAATCTAATATAACACTAATTATCATATAATAATGTTGAATCAATAACCTAGAAATTTCTTAGAAACAATTTTTTGATACCATATTTTCACAATCTATCAAAGGACATCCAAAAACTAGGAACCCATGAAATCCCATGACATGACACAATGTTCATTCATAATCACCTCATGCTACCAACTTGTGTGATTAAATAATTGGTAAACATTTGAAAGTAGTTTCAACCAATTAAATTAGTATAACAAACATAAAAAACATACCAAGAGTCTAGCATGTCAAATTATTAGGTAAATAGTAAATACAAATCTCTAAAAATAATTAAAATTAAATATAGGCCAAAAAATCTTATCTAAAAATGAAAAGGAAAATGATAAATGAAAATTAATGAAACTAAAAAAGTTCCTAAGAATTTAAATAATATAAAAAACGCTGAGACATGAAGGATACAAAAACAAAAGCGGGAGGAAAAGGAAACTCAACCAACTATCTCCCAATAATCCATGGTCACCTACCAACACATCTACTCTATAAGTGACCTGGACTAGGAAGTCCAGAAAAGGAAAATGTCAATGATCATGATCATGAAATTTTTGTATAGTCTTGGGAAAATATACTAATTGCTATCCTCCCTATACCCATTTAATGATCATTAATAGTAAAATCATGTCATTATATTTTGAAAATAATATCAATGGTATGTTTTACATTTATATTTATAATAAATCACATCTAACTGAAATAAAAAATAATTTCAATTTAAAATAATTTATTTATTCAAACCCAAAATCATGCTTCAAAAATATTTTCTAATAATTGAACTATAAGTTAAAGGAAACCATTTCAAACCCCATTTTTTACAAACCAAATAGTTGTAAAATTAATGGAAAATAACTCACTTAGAAAAGAACAAACATAAGAGTGATAAAAATAAATAATAATTTCTTTTATGTAAGCAGCATGAATAAGTGTCAATAGATAAGAAATAAAAAAACATTAATTGGAGAACAATCCAAAAGTAAAAAACATCACAAAAGAAAAAAATAACATAAACAAGAATTAAACCATTATTATTAGTAGGTCCCTAGAAAACTAGTGTTAGTGTATCATAGGATTATCATACCATTGATGATCAAATCAAACCATGTCCAATTTCATGTGTTTTATTTTGAGTAGAAAATATAATGGTCTAGTGAAATGATGATGCCCTAAACATTGGACCCTAACAAAATTTGAATACAATCAGGAGTAAATTTCATTTTTCTAGTGTTATAGAGACACCTTGAATGGTGATCCATAATATATCCTATTTTATTAGTGTTTAATAATTTTAAAATGATTATGGATAGTAGGCCATTATTAATGTTACTTTTCAATATGTACCTTACATAAGAGCCCCACCTAGTATGATTAATAAAAATGTGTTGGAATGCATAATCAAGAAACGACCACATAAGGGACCAATAACTTATAAAATATCCCACGACTATTTTCCAAGAATATAAAATACAAGCTTTATTTATTTAACACTGATCATACTTAAACTATTAAAATCAAAGTTCTAATCATAATTTACATTCATAAAGTGTTAACTCGACCTTCATACCCCTTTGATAATAAAAATATGGATTTTGATTAAGAAGTTTACAAACATCTCTTTTATAATTAAATATTGATTTAAAACATGGAGATAATTTTGTAAAACCTAATACAACTCAAGTAATTGAAAACAACACTTTTAAACCAAAAGATAACTCCATTATATGATAAGAATAAATAAGAATAAAAAATAAAAAATAATAACACCATTTAAAAAACACTACAAATAAAAAATATTTTAACCATATAATAATTATATAACATCGTAACCAAGGAGTTGAAAATCTAAAACATTATTAAGTCCCCCACTGAAAGTAACCATTAATTTTTAAACTCACGTGAATTATTATGTTATTCAAATTTTAAAGCAGTTCATGGTCCTTTGATATCTTAAAAATACATTATAAAAATATATTTAAATGTTAAAATCATTGGGAAATTTTATTAACACCTAATGGGAAATATAAATCCATTCCTAACCACATATGACCTAAATTGCCTTGAAATTTTCATTGGAAGACATTAAAATCACATAAACTTTAATAAAAAATTCCAATTAGAAAAATATTATATGGTTTATGACATAATTTAATGAAAATTGAGAATAATATATAGGTTTATAAGTATAACTTATTACACATTGATCCACCTACCTAGAAAATCTATAAAACATCACCTTAAATGAATGATTCTATAAATAATTTCTAATCATGATCTATAATCCCTAAACACCATGATAGATGAGATTAAACTACCACTTGTAGAATAGGGTTTCTCCACCGTGTTCCATATATAAGAAGTAGATGGAAAAAATAAAAGGTAATGGAGATGAGAGGAGAAACTAAACAAATGCATGAATAAACCACTTACAATCAAAGGAAGAGGTCCCAGTATCCATGGGTAAGTAAGGGTCGACATGACTAGGGTTTTTCCTTGGATAATTGACACAATATAGATAAGAGGGAAGAAAAATGTGTAAAATCGGGGGACTGGGAATTAGTAATTTCACACATTTTAAAAACTGGACATATCACATGCTTTGGTAGCACATTTTAACTTAGAGTGAGCCAATAATGCGAGGCTCAATGGAATCTCCTCGAATAATTCTGGAAATGGTAACACAGTTTTTTAAACCATGAACTATATATGAAAATCCCCAAAACTAAGGGTTTTTTTCATGGTTAGATTTGGGGTTAATACTAATCGTGCCCCCTTCAATGAAAACTGTAAATTTAAATTCTAATAGATTACTCAAAAAAATAAAGGATAAGGATGATGCCCAATAAATGGATAAAATAATATAGAAAAGAGAAATTGGTAATTTTAGTAAATGTCTTCACCATACACTAAACTTCCAAAAGAAAATCTCTCTCAAAATTTTTCCCTCACATAATTATATATTAAGATATCTATAGAATATTGTGGTATATTAAACAATTTTATCCTAAAAATTCATACTTTTAAAATCATCAAGTGAATCGAGAGTATATCCTACTAAAAAATGATCATAAGCATTATCAATAATAACTCTATCATTAATTGACTCTTCAAAAAATACAAATAACCTATTAAGCATTATAATCACAAATATATAGAATATATTATTACCTTGAATCTCCTCTTACAAAACAAACTTTTCAATGTAATCTAATTCTCCACCAATGATTTAATCAATCCAAAGTAAACCTCATCCTCCACTATCCAACACTCATATTTATAAATGTCAATAAATCCTTGATAATTTTTATGATTCTACCAAAGGAACTATCATAAGGTTATCTCCCATGAATAATCCTCACTATATTTATTATGTCAAGTAAAAGCATTAACATCATGTTTCACCTATACCACATAAACAATAGTTTATTTTCAAATAACAGGCACCAAAAATACAAATTAAATATCATAAGAACGTGATATCAAATTTATTTTATACTCTTTAGTTAAATTAAATATAAAATCCCCTCTAAACCCCTACATTCATATATTTGTGAAACAATGATGCATGTACTGCCCCCATGTTCGTTAGACTATTAGGGTCCTTGGATCATATCAAAAGGTTTCTTCTATATCTATTCTCGTCTCTGAATCCTATCTCACATGAAAATCTCAAATGATGTTGTCTCCCTTCTATAGGAATGAAAATTTTACCGTAGTTTATGATAAAATCCATCCTAAAATGAATAATAATAATAATACCACTCTATCATTACCCAAAACCACTATGACTCATCCTATGTCAATATAGATATTTGGAGTGACCCCATAAGCCTTCCTTTAATAAAATCTGGGTTGGAGACTATAATAGAGGTTATGAATATTCAATATGGGAGTTATGATCCTTCTTAATCCCAATATAAAAAAAAGATCCACTAATCACCACCAAATCAAAATTAATCATAATAACCAAATATATAAATATTACTATCAATAAATGCATATAATTTCATATCATTAATTAAATTATATGATCTATTTGTAAATACTATGAAATTATATTTTTTACAATGTTAATATCAAATCCTCTAATATCTAACAACCTCCAATACATGAACTAGTAAGGTTTATTTTATTCTCAAATTACATTCTACCATTTGGGAAAATAATATATTTTGGTAGGGTGAGTATAAATCACACATAGTAGCTTCCTCACATAGAACCGTTATTTCAATTTGGAATAATAAAAAAAACTTCCATGGATAAATACTAATATAGATAAATTACCCCATATAAAAATTAAAACCATATCACACTAAGTGAACGATAAAAAATTCAAGTATAATATAATTATACTACTATAATGAAATCATATAAATGAACATAATGTGCACCAATGTTCCCATATCAAATCACCCTTTGATCCTGGTTTCATATATACTAGAATTAAAATACCTTCCAATAATCACATAAAACTATATAAATTAAATTTTACCTTATAACACCACAAGAACATCCAATTAAACTTCATACCAAAAACACATGACCAAGACTCTACCAAATCTCTACAACTAGAAAGGTGAGGGATAGAGAAGTTGGCCATATATTTCAATAAAATCATTGATGGTATGGTTTTAACTGATACCCATATCATTATGGTCATTAATTATTTTTTCCAACTATGTGGAAGGTTATAAAAATGATGAATTTCACACTTCATATGGTTAAATAATTACATAAAAAATGACATTTAAAGACAAATAGATCAAACCATGGTTCACACTCTACCGATCATATGTGATTTCATCTACTGTATAATATTTCACATTTTAAACATATTTTACATAGAAGAGATATTATTTTTAGAAAATTACACAAAAAATCTATTTGAATGTTTTTCCATATAATTTATTCCACTTTATTGAAATATATATTCTTATATGATGATAATTAAGTCCCTAATTCTAAAAAATATTTCATAACACATAAAATATATATTTCCACTTCTTAAAATATTTTATTTATTCATTCCATGTCCATGTAACATTTATCCTCTTTAATTTAACCACCAAAAATGCTCCAGACATTTATATAAACATTATAATACCACATATTAATCATAACTGAACATATATTATAATTTTATAGGAAATAACAGTATGAAATTAGAAATAAGTTAATATATATATAATTAAAACTGAAAAATACTCATTGATTTTAATTTACGTTTATATACATAATTAATCTAGATTGTTTATTCAATGAATCTAAAGCAGGATAATTCCATAGTAACAATAATAGTATAGTGTGATTTTGAATCACCTATCCCAATCTGAAAATCAAAACATATTTCCATTTAGGAATAAAACATGATACCCATATCTTCACATCGTCCCAAATAAAATAAAAAAAATATTAAATCATCATTTCATGACTTTTTCAAACACTATAATAGAATCACAAGTATATGTTAGATATTATTGGAATATACAAATAAAGGATACTCATAGTTCATGTTAATTTATCCTTATAAATAGTTAGAACCAAAATCTATCAATATAGTGAACATGAATTCCTAGGAGGTACTCTCTATTAAATAATAGTCATCCAAAATAATATGAAACTAAATAAAATTATAGACTCCTCCAAATTTATAAATTAATTGGTTTAATAAAAAAATAATTCTATAATAATCCTCATTATAATGTACTCAAGGCCGGTTAATAAGTAATATAGAAAACATGATGTTAAAAACCATATCCTTAAAAATTTTTCTATCATAACATTTCATTAAATTATTTCTGATCTTTAAACATGTTATATTTTATTCTGTAGTGTTATTCAATAATATATTCAATCAAAGTGTAGATATAATATTCATGGTGTGGATTTTTTATCCAAAATTCCAAAACCACCTTCCCATTAAAATCTACAACCTTTAAAATTTATCTATGGTACATAAATAAATATTATAATATTAAAAATGAATTCCTTCATGACATCAACTTGAAAATATTCATTAATCACATTTATTTTAATGCCTATCTATATTATAAAAAAATAATTATACGAAATTACTATAGTATCATTAAAATATAGAAACTATAATAATAAAAATAAAGAGTTTAATTCCTGGGTTATAATGTCTAGTTTTTTCACATCCCTTAAAATATAAATCAGAAATGAGTTAATCCCCTACTGATAAATCATTGAATAATTTTGAGTACTGTAATGTGATTTTAGTGTTATATAGAAATTTAAATCAACTAAAATCTCCATTATCCTCATTCTTATGCAACACCAATAAGACACAATAGAAAAACACTAAAAATATAGGCCTGGACATGGAATTTTAGAATATGATGATTCTATAATTACATTCACTTTGTATGTTTTAACATTGAACGCATGTACATTAGTGATGTTATGAATTTTAATCATAACACATGTCCATCAATTGGGGATTTTATATTCCACTTATTTTTTCATTTATTTATTGACATTATAAAAATAATAATATACCTATTATAGATAATGATGAGATATAAACAAGAATTTATTTCACTATTTTTTATTAAACATGTCATAAATTTTTTTAATAAATTTTGGCATAATATAATGTGTGATTATCAAATGGAATATATAGTTAGTTCCATAATATATTTCCATATAATATTTATTCATATATATCTTGGAGATGAAGGATAATTAGGTATTAAAATTTAACCCTGTTGATAATGACTTTTTCACTAGCATGACTAATATATTACATATATTAATTTTTATATTATTTATAATGAACCTTATAAAATATTATACATTAAAAATAGATAAATTTAGTGTCTCCAAAAATTAGAATCATATGACAACATTAATAAAAATTGTACCATAAAATTTAATTAAATTCCACTATTTTATTCTACATATATAATAATCAAAATATTCCTACGTAGCATCTCACTATCATGGACCACTAGATGATTTTGGTCTTTTATTCACAATATCACCTCAAACATGACTCACTAAATGCCAAAGTCTACTAAAAAGTTTTAAGTTTCTATAATGTTACTATGGGGAGACTATACCACATAGTAGGAGTAGAAATAGAAGAATAATAATATAAATCATATAAACCAATCCATGAAATCATTTTAGATAAGACATGATAAGGGTTAAGAATAAACAAATCCACATAGTGCCATAAAAAATGGAATATGTAATATATGTCAGACCAAATCCCTTAATGGTAAACCATATAAAAGCATAACAAATAAAAAAATAATACTGAAACAATAAAATAACACCAAATAGTCCAGATTTTTTCTGATTATTTTCAGCCATACTTATCTCTAACATTCCATGAAAAACATAATGAAATGGGTCCTCACACTATAACTATAACTTGTGGCCAAATATATATATATTCCTTGGTACTAAAGTGTCATGGAATCCAGAGTAGGGTGTGAGTACAACATAGAAGGCCACAATTAATTATGACCCTAAAAACAGTCTGATAAGAAATGTCATACAAATGTTCCATAAATAAACAAGTTAAAAATTTCTAAAAATTTAGTAAAAGATTTAAAGAATCACCATTAGCCTAGTTATTTGGTGATAGATGAGACCAATATATACAATCAATTATCCTTAGGCTCGTGACCCTAATTTACCATACCAACATTGGCTAGTGTCCTAGTGTCTGTGAGAACATTATGTGGACCATTCCAATCATAATATAACAACTCATATTTCCCTATTATAACAAGTAATGTAACACAGACCACCCCTATGAGATTTTTTATATCCAATAACCATACTCCCTTATAGGGTGTTTTATATATCAATTATCATGGACCACATCATTGGGTGTTTTCATTATACTATCAAAACCACCCTTAGGGAATTTACCATGAAAGAATCAAGACCTTCCAAGGGTATTATAATTTTATTTTTATGTAATTTCAAACACATCTACATTTTCTATATATAAATCATAAGTATAGAAAATTCATAAGGGCATAAAATTTACTATTTCCATGTACCCTTACTAGTTAAATATTTATTTCTTCTAACATTATTTCTATTTACACCATTGGTTCTATTCCATTATTAATAATTACCAATTTACATAAAAATTCATTTAAAATAACAAATTTATGACTCACATTATAACATTTAACATAAATATTATAACCATGATTTATTATTTTACTATATATCATGGTAATTCCATTACATCATGTTATTTTTGAAAAAAATATTTTTCAAGCATAATTCATTATTTTTACAAATCAATGCTTACCACTTAATTAGGACCAACTCATGGTCATATTGAAATCTATGGAATTATCTTCAAATTTCTCTTTATCTCACACAGAATTCTCTAGAGTCCCATTAAATTTACAACATCGATGATTTGGAAATTTCATTTCACAACAATTAATATAATACACAATTTTTTTTTAAATTTCAATAATATCTTTCCATTTAATGATATCATAAAAAAATGGTCAATGTTCAGACTAGACCCATATCTTTAGGATTATCAGTTTTCCTCCTATAAAATAAAATCTTTTATTTTGTTATCCAAAACAATAATAAATTTTATTACCAGGTTCTTCCTTAAGGAATCATTCTTCTTCAGTTTAAGACGTGTCATAGGGAATTAAACTATAGAAAATGATGATTTATAACATTATATGAAAATTTTGTCGATGTATAGTGATGTAAGAATTATCTTACAATGTATTACTTGTGGAGATTTTGACATGACTATTGGTAAAAATTATTCAACACCATCCATGTTCTTAAATATGTAGACTCTCTTAAAACTAGCTTATGGTTCCAAATAAAATGTTATAAATTAAGAAAAAAATTACCTAAAAGTATGAAATACTATAAGAAAAGAGGAAAATACAATTAGCCACTGAAATAATCATAGAAGGGGATAAAGATGACTCATAGACTCTTCTTATACTCTTGATTACACCTGATGTCATACAAAAGAGACCATGGTGAGGGACATCCATCCATGAGGATAGGAGAGTCGGTTAGATAACTAAGGTGGAGAGAAGATCCATTTTGGTAGCCAAAACCCCAATTATTAAGAGTTGGGGGTGTCTTAGGTAAACCTTTAGTGCTAAACTTTTAAATACTCCAAGAGGGAACTGGACAATAATTGAGTTTAACAGTCCTTTTTGGCCACTTCCATGGTCACTGGCTCACCTGTAGTGCAGTTGAACCATGATTCAACCCTAGATCCATGTTCTTAGCCTTAGGTATACTACTAATAGCCACCCTACACTAAAAAACACTAAAAATGGAGATTTAATGGATGTTAAAAATAATTAAATACCTTTATACCTCTAGAGGATCATGGTCATACATCCTCCCCATCATATAACATTTCAATAATGATTTAGAACATAGAAATCATAGTGGCACAGTTTCAGATCGAAAAACAAGAACCCGACTTTCCTTGGTTGTAATAATAGTTCACCTTGAACCAAATATTTAACATAAACAATCATTGGTCTATAAAAAATTGAACCAAACTATATGACCAATTTACTTTTTATGTTCCACTCATAGAAACATCCTTGAATTCATAAATACCAGCATCCCATTTCAGGTTGATTACACTAGTAAAAACCATCTCATTCTTACATAAAATGAACCCTAAAATATAGTGTCACCCCTGTATCAAAGTTTTCATTAACATTCAAGTATAGACTAATGAATAGTAAGAACTGGTATCCCCATATCTTACAGATAATTGTATATAGGTATTATGAAACACCACTCATATACGAGGAAAACACTTTAGATTCCATTTCTTTCTAGGTGTAGGGCCTAAACTCACTGGATTTATTCTAAATATCCCTATAAAAAATGAAACCACATCTACCACATCAAAAAACACCAACCCAATATGGTTTCTCATCCACCACATTAAATTCGACTCATGAAAATAGTTTTTACCACCTTCTTCAAACCCATTTAAAATGACCAAATTATAATTACAATACACCACTAATAGACTAGGTTACACAACATCAGGCCTTGAATGTAATTCAATGATCATCCAATCACCCATACCAATGATTATACCTAAACCCCTGAGTGGTTTCAATATCTAAATCACCAACTGATCTAAATTTTCATCATTCCCTTTGAGATTACTAACACACCAATTGTGTAAGACACACATTGATTACTGAAATCATTCTATTCCCAATGATCTCACTTAAATACATCAAATATCACATAGAAATTCCACTCTAACATTTCATTGGGAAACTAGTGAAATCAGGTACACCCGCTCATCATCCTGAGAAATAATGTTCACCAAAAATTGGTATTATTATACTCTAAAAACATATGCACATGGATGTTAACATCATTACCAATGTGAAACTCACCACTACTGGGGTGTCCTCCCCATCAACCAACTGATCTAAAAACACAATCCTAAGGAACACATCATTCTTGTCACTGAATTCAATGGTTTTTCATCTTCTTCCCTCTCATACCAGAATGTTAGGTTTGAAACGCTTGTAAACCATCATTCATAATTCATAGGAACATCATCATTGAGAGTTGTCTAAACTTTAACCCCTAACTAGGTTCATTCCCACAATCAAAAAATGGTTCTCTCCCCACCCTATTTCCATACCATATATCCCACCATCTAATCACAATGTAAATAGTTTTGAACATAAAAGGATGTGTGTTACTCATTTGTAGAAATTATCACTGCATCCATTATACCCCCAATACATTCTTAATGTTTATACAATGGTCATTCATGTAACCACACACCAATCCATCCCCAAATTTTTACCATCTCAAGGACATTTCAAAGTCTTAATATCAATATTTAATATACAAGGCCCACAATAATATTCCAAATTATTGTCACACAATTTAATGGGTTACCAGCAAAAAAATTCCAATAGTAAAATGAATATCTTATAAGTTTTCATAAACTAAAGCTCATCATGGAGTTACAATCATCAAACTATTGAAGACAGAATAATTCCAGGATGATTCTTAAGATAAAGGTATGAATTCAATACCAATGATCCGAGTGAAATAAGATAAGACCATACAAACTTGATTCCATCAAAACAATATGTGGTCTCTCTCTCTTTCTAAATGGTTTTATAAAACACTAATAGTTTCCCTCTTCATGGTGACTGATCCATAAAACCTAATCGATCATCCAATGATTCAAACATTAATGATCCTAGGTTAACATGCCACCCAACGAAGACACCTACCTTATAAAATGTACCTTTAACTAACCAGATGCATCCAATATTTTTTCCTATAATAGGAATGTTAAGTTTCATGTATCATGGATAAACACATTCCCACCCATTATCCTATGTTTCATTTCCAGGATCCAAATAATTCACTTATGATACCAATGCATACCAAAACCATATACAAAATTGATAAGGTCGGGAATCTAAATGATCGTGTCATTTGATACTCTGATAGATACAAGTTTCAGTCATTTTGGGTGTGTAATACCATGATATATAAAAAGAACACTATGTTTGATAGTGTATTCAACATTAAGCACTAAGATAAAATGATCCATAATGTATTATTAAAATATTCTTATTTAAACATGACCATTATAACATATCCATTAAAATGGGATGTATAGATTGAAATAAAAATAATATAAAATAATCCAATAAAATATTTATGTAATATAAATGTATATTTAAAATTATAATAATAATTACTCCTATTTCTATAATTTAATTTTATACAAAAAAGTAAGTTTTCATCAAAAAAGATTTTTTATGATTAGATATTATAATTTATTAATATTTTTTTAAATTTTTTTCAAAATAAATATTATATTTGAAATAATCATATCTAAATCGAATTAGGGCTATTTTTTTGGATTTTTTGAATAAAATAAAAAAATAGTGAATATATTAATATTTATAAAACTGTTATTTCTTTTTATAAAATTAAGTAATTTTATAGTTCTTTATTGTTTTATTTATATTTAAAATTAACATATGTGTTATTAATTTAATATTTAATCCAATTAACTATATTAAAATAATTAATATATTTTATTTTAGTATAAGTTTATTTTTAGGCTTAAAACTGATTTGTCTAAAAAATAGTTTCAAAGTATATAATTGAAACCATTATAATTAAATAAATTAACCCTAATGAGAAAATATTTTTAATGAAATATATATTTTTTATAACTATAGTTATTAATATAAATTAATTTTATTATGGTTAATAGTCATATAGTAGATATAATAGCATTTATTACATGAAAATTGCATTTAGTTAAAAACCATTTTTAAAAAATTTTGTGGGTTATTTTTAAATTGAATTATTCCACTTTTTAATTATTAATTTGATAAAATGTATTTATAATTTTTAAAAATAAATATTAATATTAGTTATTAGCTTCAATCTGATTTTTGTCATAATGAATAGTAAGTTCCATAATGAACTAGTTTCCATTGTGAGAAACTAAAATGGTAAAAGTCAGAAATGTTATATGCAAATAGAATAAAATTTTAAAAAATGATTATTTTTTAGTGGTGGAGGTTTGGAACTACCTTATAACCCCTAAACTGTTTTATTTATCAATATTTGTTTCTTTTGACTTTAGACTAACTTCCCATTATCATAATTGTTTAGGTTTTCACACAAATTCCACTCCACCTCAATTATAAACGGGAACCCCCTCCCCTCACATCATCACAACTATCATGATATTTTTATACTTTTAAACACACCAAAATATCTCCACCAGAATCCTCATAAAAAATATATATCATATGGTCTTCCCAAAAGAACAACCTTATTGTCTTTAACAATAGATCTAAATGAGATTCTTTAAATAAATTGTAATTGTCTTCAGTAAGCTCAGTCATTATACTTATTATTTTTTTCACATTCAATTATGTCCAAAAACATAAAATATATTTACACAAATATATATTAGATAATGTGAATTTTTTATTATATTTTAATAACATTAATTATTAACCAATTAGATCAAATTGGAAATAAAACCACCATCCATGTGTACGGAGGACTACATCCTCGCGAACTGATGTTACTTGTTTTCTATCTCCCCCGTCATGATAGTTTAGGAAGATAGATTTAATATTCATAAATTATATTCCTGAAATATTAAAAATTATTTTAAAATAATTTTTCATATACTTTATTAACTTACGATCCATCAAAAAATGATATTTTTGTTCATAGTTATGCCATACTACATCCCAAGAAAGTGATGCGATTGTTTTTTATTACAACATCACATGGATGGTTTATGTATATATATTTAAATAAATGATATTATATTCATGATGTAATTAAAATTATTTAAATATAAAATAAAACATACATTATTTATATTATGATCACTGAAAAATGGAAATGTTACACATGTGTACATCTAGTCTGTTGTCTCCACAATTGTATCAGAGTTGATTATTTATAACTATATTTCATGGTTAGTTTTGAAACTAAAATTGACATATAAAAATTATAATTCTTTAATTATTATTAACTAGGATATGATGTAATAATTAACCCTTTCACCTCAGTCAACACACTGAGGTTTTTTTCAAATTATAAACAGAGTGTACACAAAACACACGATATGGACATAACTGAATAAGTAATTAAATATGTCATTAAAATAAATGAAGTAAATAGTGTAATAATAAGGTATTAAAACGATATAAGTTTTTCTAGATAACAAATAATTGATATAATTTTATTCTATTGGAGATAAAATAAATACAGGAAAAAATCTACACTCGAGATAAAGATTTATATCTCGAAAAATCATTCTTTGAGACACACATATTTGTCACCTTAATTTTTTTAAATGATGTATATATAGAAATATTACACATTATGTAAAGAATCATTTATAATTCATTATATTTTAAATTTAAAATTAATTTACATAATTCTTGGGGTTTGGGATTCAAAATTAAATGATGTAGTAACAGTTTATGTTTCAATATCATTTTATTTGAGATTATTGTTGCTTGAATTTACATTGTGGAAATTATTTGATAGTACTCTAATAAAACCATTACATATTTTATAAACTAGTTATTCCTCAAATTTTCATTTTATAGTACAATTTACACTCTTTATTATTTAAAATTATTGATAAAGGGGTTTTATGAAAAGTTGACATCATTTCTCTCTTCGATTAAAAACACATTTTCTTCAATATCAAATTTTTCTAAAAATATATTTAAGAATGTTTTTAAAAAAGGCCAAATTATTTTTAAAATAATTTTTTACCCATGTTTCACTTTTTAAAAATGGTTTTGATGGAATCTTATAGTATTTTTTCAAATGAGGGTTTTTGTAACCTTTATACAACAGTGTAAAAAATAATGTTTTTTACTCATACGTCATATATTGAATCACCCAACAACATGAAAAATAAATTATTTAAACATTACCTTATATTTTTCAATGGTTTATTTTATATAAATTATTTTTAAAAATAAATGGATTTTTTAAAATTTTGAAGATGTTATTTTTATGAGAGATGGTTATTTTCTTAAGAAATATTCCATTTAATCATTAAAACTCATTTTAATTAATTTCAATGACCTTTGATGTTATTAATTACTTATAAATTATTTATATTTTCATCACACATATATATTAATCTTATTATCGCTTACTTTGTAGGGGTAATACATACCTTATGTTCATCTCTTTAATTCCATCTGTATAAAATTTTCATTGATAATGATATGAGACAATATTATGAAACCCAATTCAATATCTAGGTAATTATCATTTCATTTTCTTATGATTGATTTAAATTTTAGCTCATACATAATCATGAACGTTTTATGATGGGTTCACCCTTATATTTATATTATGAATTTTCAATATCATTTGTTTCATTAGATTTCATATATAATTTTGGGAGTAAACCTAATCCAATGTTAGACTTTTCCACAACATGATATTTTCAATGATGTTAGACATGACTCATATTTTAGTCATGTTATATGTTACTAACAAATTTTCAATGTAACAATGATCATATGATAACATGTTCTTTATTTTATTCTTCCATATTATTACTCATGATCCTATTAATTATTGATATCATCATATACCTTTGACTCAGAAGTTATTCTTCCATATCATGTTTCTCCCCATACTATACTTCATACCATAAACATTATTAATAGTATTCTCCAGTTATTATAATGCTGTTTAGAAGCATGAAACGATTTAGGATCTCAATAATGAGAGTAAAATAAAGAATTTTTTTTCTCACTTTGATGCATTATAAATTAATCCTTTTTAAGAAACTAGGACTCATTATCATTGGATTATAGTTAATGGATATTTAAAAAAAAGAATAATGAAATAATATGTGTTATAGTCTTGGGTCACTATAGTTATTATGAATGTAATGGTTTAGTTATCCTTTGAAATCTAGTATTAGAAACATTTAGTGATAACAATATGGATAAGTCTAAAGATTATTCTATGTATAAGAAAATATCAGGGAATTATGGTGAATGATAGATTGATTGTTTTCTGAAAAATTAAATCTCTATCTAGAAACTACAAGTGGATGTGGATCTAACAAATTTATACCTAGGGGTAATAACTCGTAAAATATAACATTGAGTAGGTCACACACTAAGATTTTTTTGAAATATTTTATTCAAATTAATTTTATCTTCTCAATATTTTTTATTTCAGAGAATAATGAATATAGCTCACGTTATATGAAATCCCTAAGTTATTTTTAATTTATATGAAACACTAGGTAATGTTTACTCTATATGCAACACTTAGAGTCAAATGTGGTACATGAAAAACTTCTTTTTTGATTTTTTTACACATAATGTATAGTTATTTTGATAATTTTTTTACAAGAAAGACAATAGTTTACCAAACTACAATATATTGTTAATATTTTTATTTAAATATTATTATAGTTACCACCTATCCATTGAAATGGTAGTTAAAATTAAGATTAACCAAATTATGAATGTATGATTTAAACATGTTTATAAAATTAATCCTTGGATCATTGATTATCTAAAAGTGAAATTAAGAACTATTTGAAAATAAATGAATTCCATTTCTAATGACATTATTTTTCTATATATGAATACATTTTTTATCTCTAAATTAATCAAACCATTTTTGGTATAACACCCTGAACCAGTGAATCTGGGTTCATTACATAAAAATGTTGTGTAATTTTTTTATAAAAGAAAAATTTCAATTAAACAACACTAAATACAATCCAAGAGGTTTTTTGGATCAAGGTTTGGAAGGATTAGATAAGAACATAAATATTTTTAGTGTCGAATAAAAATAAAATAAAATACCCACTTCACCTCATGTGTGCTAACACTAAAATCTAAGACATATGAAATAGAAATTCTAACATACCAATGAAAATTATTTTAAAACATGGATCAGTATTAAATTTCCAATTAAGGTGTTTTCAAATTTTTGAAAAAAAATTCATAAAATATTTTTCTAAAAATAACCTTTGAAAATTACTTTTAAACATACATTAGATAATAACTTAGAAAATAATTTTAAAAATACATTATGAAAATAATATTGAAATTATTTCAGTATTGGGAATACTACATCATTTAAAAAATACTTATGCAGAAAAATTGGTTGAAAAATAATCCAATGTTTTTTTGCACTCAAAATTCAATAATTTTAAAATAAAACACTCAGTACACTTGAAACAGTGAAGTTTGTCTCTGTCATTCCCACTTACTATGGTATGACTTCGCTCCCCAATTCCATACCATATTTATAACATTAGAGTGTCAGGATTTATAAAAATAGTTTAATATTTTTTTTACTTATCTATTCTTTCACTATATTTTTGTACTTTAAAAACATGAAAACATATTTAATACGTTTATATGAACAAATATAAATATATACACAAATTAATAAGAACACTTAAACTAAATTTGGTGTAATGTCTCAGTTCTGGGTGCCGACCAAAGGTGCCTTGAACCAAGTTAGTCACATAACCTCCAGCGCATTTCTCCAAATGCCAGAGGCTTCCAACTAGCAGGTAGGGACATGAATGATATTAGGGAAACTATATTCTCATTGGTAGAGTATACAAAACAAAATAAAAAGGGTAAAAATAAGATAAGTAGTAATAACATATAACAAAAGTAAATAGTTGAAGATTGAAATTAAATAAACAACCAGATAATATATAAAAATGATGCATTCACATATGTCTACGAAAAAAGAAAACAAGTAAAAATATTGTAAATACAATATTGAAACCAATGTACAGAAATAAGTAAACTCCAACAGCATCAAAAGCCTTAGAATGTTCTCATGCTCTCCTGCTCCAATCAGAAATCATGTACCTAATGTATAAGGGCACTTTAACTTATCTATACCTGCAACCATATAATCTGTTTGGGACTAAAAGTATGACTCAAATAGGGTATGAGACAAATCCCAGTATGCAACCACCAAATGATTTGTTCATAACTATCAGTGAATATATATAACAACAAATATTAAAAATGAAGCAATAAACTATGAATTACTCAAATGTAAAATATCCTACAGTTTCCAATTACATTTATTTATATTTTCTACTCATTAAATCCATTGAATAATGTAACACTGAGATCTAGCCTATGCTTTGTATCCCCTTGTATAATAATAACATACAAACATCTCAAAATACCATCAAAACAATCAAGTAAGACTGAGTCCAAGCTTCTTCTTTGGCTTGGTAGACTCATCACAATATACTAGTTATTCAAGAGGAACCCTATGGGAATGTTCTCTTGGTTTAACCCCTCTGGTTTAACATATCATCAATTCAATCAAAATAATGACCCTCTGTGAAAGATCACATAGTCTAACCCCTTTGGTCCCACATAACAGTAATCATTTACAAAAAATCACCTAGGAAGCTCTCATGGTTAACACCCCTTTCTATTCTTAGAAAATATAAAATATAATTACCACCTAATATATATCAATGGTCAAAGACCTATGGTCCAACATTCATTTAATGACAATCCATTAGATATCTCTAAAGGTCTAACCCCTCTGGTCTATGACCACTCGACATCTCTCACAGTCAATACCTCTAGGTCAACACACCAACAATTTATATATAATATATCCTACCCTGGGAATCTCATATAGTAAACTATCCTTTGTAACACTTCACAATATGAATCAAATTCATATTAAATAAACAGAAACTATATCTTAATAACACTATTCATGTAAAACATAGATATTCTATCATGCTTTCTAGACCCAATGGCCTTAAAAAATAAAACATGGGAAAATGAACCCATAATCAAGGTATTAAACCTTACAGATAAGAAATAACCCTTTCTCAATCAAACAAAACATAACAGATCTTCAACATGGGTTAAATTTCATAAAATGCAATACCCTAAACATGGGTATTTGAAACTTTTAGCATATATGTTACAAAGACAATCATGAAAGGCACAAACCACCTACCTCGATGTTTTACAATGAACAATATTGAATTTCAGCCCTTGAATCAGCCTTGAATGATGTAGATCTATGAAAAGGATAAAAACAGTCAACCCTTAATAACTCATGAGAGAGGAGGAATCAGGAAGAGAAGCTCTATGGAAAAAAGAGAACTCACCAATGGGAATCTAACGCATCTGAAGATCTCTCAATCCGGGATCGTACAATAAATCGGTATGGGTTCAATGTTCTTGGACATCTCATATCTCTCTTGAATGAATCATAGGAAAAATAAGAAGGTTCTTGTGATGACACACAACCCAACTTTGATTAATCATTTAAGAATAAAAGTACACATCCTATTAATTTAATCTAAACACCACTTACTAGCCTCAACTGGACCCCACATTAGGCGTTCTTCCAGGTCACCTACACTGTCATGTACTCGGATGTTACATGGCCTATACACGGCTACTTGGAGAAACCCAGTACATTACGTATACTCAAAATTACATGACATGTACTTATAAATTTTACAATTTCCTCCTTTTTCATCAAAAACAACCCAAAATAATGATCTATACCGGAAATGATGATTTTTGTTCTTACAAACTTCCCCCCATAAATCAATTTGTCCCTGAATTAACCTACAAAGGGTGGTGAAGAAGAAACATAAAAAAACATTGGCCATTGTGATCGAACGTTAGTCACCATCTCCCAATATTCCTCTTGTACTCAAATGTGATGCCATAGCACCCATACTAGAGGAACATACCAACCATGGAGAACCTTCGTTCTATGATCCAAAATCCGAATAGGGTGTTACTCGATGGATTCATCCACCTATAGATCAACCTCATCATCTTGAAAAATGTGAGATGGGTCTGAAAAGTAACTTCATAGATGAGAAACATGAAAGACATCATGCATATCCTGAAACCTATGAGGTAACTGCAACCAATACACATCAGACCCAACTCTCTCCAATACCTAAAATGACCCAAAGTATCTCAGTGAATGCTTCCCCTTTCTTCTAATCCTCCTATTTCGTGTCCTCGGTGTGACATGTAATAAACCCTAATCTGCAACCTCGATCTCCAGAGGTCGTCTTCGTCGATCAACATACAATTTTTGCAGAGATTATACAGTATCCATCCTCTTCCGAATCAACTCTTCCTGCTTTGTGGTCTCTTATACATGTCGAGGTCCTGGCATAGCTACCACACTATCCGGTATCCAACATAGGGGTGATCCACATGGATTACCTTACAGAGGATCACAAGGATTCATCTGAATTGTCACCTAAAAAATGTTATTATAGGAAATATACCCTTGGGGTATGTGTCTCTCCCATAAACCCCTTCAATCCAGGATGCATGCTCGAAGATTGTCCTCCAATACTTGAATCATTATCTTGGATTGGCCATCTATCTAGGGATGGTAAGCCGTAGTCAAAATTACATGTGTACCCCAAGCCCTGTGTATTTCCTTCCAGAAAAGAGAGGTAAACTGGGAATCCATATCTGAAACAATACAGGGTGGAACAAAATGAAAATGTAAAATCTATTGGATGTACAACCTTTTAAACCCATCAACACTGAAGGTTTCCTTAATCAACAAGAAATGTGAAACCTTTGTGAGTCTGTCAAAAACAATTCAAACCACATTGTTTCCACGAGGCGACCACCATAAACCCATCACGAATTCCATCACGACATCATTCCATTTCCACTACAGAATGGGTAACTATTGTAAAATACCTACTGGTCACTAATTCTATTCCTTCACCTACGGATAAGTGGAACATATCAGAAAAAAACTAGCAACATCCCTTTTCATACCTGGTCACCAATACTGATGGTGTAAATATTGATACATCTTGGTTACACCAGGATGAACTTCCCAAACCTAGGAATGGAAATATCTGATGAACTCCTCATGTATTTCTTCTAACACCCATACATGTCCCTAAAAATGCATGATCTCATCATCACCTACAATCCATCTAGGAGTAGGGTCCTCTCTTGATATTATTGCCCGCAGGACTAGGATTTTGGAGTCTAGTAGCTACCTCATTCGCACTCAATCTAGTAGAGTTGAGGTAGTAGGTATTAAAGAAAGAAAAATCCACCCATATCTATTATCCACCTCCAAATGTATCTTAGTGAATAGATCAATAAGACTACACTCGTCATTGGCCTCCTAAACTGCATGTATCTGAGTCCTCCTTCTCAACTCATCAGCCACTGTTTCTCCTTTCCCAGGTGTGTAGGAAAGATCAAATTCAAAAGACTAAAGGTATTGAACCCGTCTTCGTTGTCTCAAATTCAGGTCATGCTGAGTAAAGACATATTTGTGATTTTTTTGTTCAGTGTATACCACAAAATTCTCTCCCAATAGATAATGTCTCCAATAGTGTAAATCATGCAAAACTACAGCCTACTCGGGATTGTGCATCGAATAATTCCTCTCACGTGCCCTCAATTACCGATACTAGTATGCAATGAGTCATTCCCCCTATATAAGAACTACTCTCTGCCTGATACATGATGTATCATAGTAAACGGTGTAACTCGTGACCGAGTCATGGAAAATCAGTATCGATACTGATGTCAATCTAACTTTCAGCTCCTGAAAGGATGAATCACAGTAATCTGCCCAATATTACTTCTCCCTATTCTTATTCAGGCCCAATAGTGGAACTGATAGATATGAAAAGTCTTGTATAATTCTCCTATAGTAACCAGCCAGACCCAGAAAACTCTGCACCTCAAAGATGTTCTATGGATTCTCTTACGAAAATACAGCTCTCAGTTTCTCTAGGTCTACTGATGCTCATGTATTCAAGATAACATGACCAAAGAAGTGAATTTGGTCCATGAAAAAGTGTCATTTTGAGAGCTTATCATATAACTGATTCTCTATCAGTGCACTGAAAAATATATCAAGATGGATGTCATGGTTGGGTCGAGTGTGATATTACACCAAGATATCATCCATGAATAGTACTACAAAAGAATCCAAGTAAGGATGGAATAATAAGTTCATAAGTTCCATGAAAACTGTCAGCATGTTCGTGAAACCAAATAAGATAACTAAATACTCTTATAGAACATACCTACTCTAGAAGGCTGTAAGAGGTATATCAGATGGTATAACACACAAATGATGATAACCAGATATCAAGTCAATCATTGAGAAAACCAATGTGACTCAAATATGATCAAATAGATCATCGATAATTGGTAAGGGACATTATTTCTTCACCATCAACTTGTTCAACTTCTGATAATCCACATAATGTCTGAGGGTACCATCCTCCTTCTTCGAGAAAAGGACAAGAGTACCCCAAGGCGAAGTGTTGGGCCAGATGAAACAATTAGCTTGCAACTTCTCTACCAGATTATTGAGCTCCTGAAAGTCTAGTGTATCCATCCTATATAGAGGAATGGAAACCGGTGCCACTCATAGCACAATATCAATAGAGAAGTATACATCTCACTCTAGAGGTAAACCTGAAAAGTAGTCAGGAACAAAATCTCTGAAATGATCTAACACTAGAGTAAAGTACATCTGTGATGTCCCCTGGTCGTCCAGATATAAACTAGCAATCTGGGCAGTAATTACTCCTAACCCAGGATGCTCAGGTCCTGCTCTTCATTCCTAGAAATCCCATTATACCTTCTATAGAAAAGACCCACCCTCTGGTGATGTGAAACTCACCCTGCAGTGATAGTAGTCAAAAAAGGCCGGAAAAGAGACTAACCTATATATTCTGAGACTGATATTGAAGACTGTCATCTCTAAGAGAAAGTGGTGCCATAAGAGGTGACATCCAAAATCCTCAAGAGATCACTCTTTGCAATGATGTACACTAGCCTTCCTAATCCCTAATAGAGTGACTAGCATCATAACATCCTTAGAAGTAAATATGTAGAGCCCAATTTTCTCTACAACGACAAAAAATATTAAACTATAGGAAGTAGTTGTACTGAAAAGAGGAGAAACTAAAACTGAGCCAAGTAGAATCATATCACTAATCGTATAGGGTCTGGGATCCTTCTCCTGCTCGGTCCGCTCCACTGCAAAAGATTGACTTGTACCGGGGCCATGCGACTCTGTGTGATTACCCTGAGTTGACCCACCCAATTTTTGTTGAATACCTGTAGCCTGACTACTATTTCCACGAACACCTCCTCTTCCTGGACAGCCTAAGGAACTCCAGTTCCCATTACTGATGATAAAATGGTTGTCCATCTCCTGAATGTGGAGTCGAAACAGAACCCATATCAACCGCTGCAGGTGAGAACACCCGAAAAAAAATGCTCATGGTGGTCCATTTTATAAAAAGACTGGCACTCAACTGGGTCCTTTGGGAAATTGGTTTTCATGTACCCACTCTCCTCACTCTAGTAACATACCACATGACTACCTGAAAAAGCACAGCGTTAAAGCTCCCATTGGCACTTCCTATTATCTGTCGAAGGAGTATCAGACCTGGATGTTGAACCGCCTAATGTCGTAGATCCAAACACCCTTAAATTGTGCTTAGTAATAAGTACCTAGTTGACTATAGCCATCACCAAAGTCAGCCTAATGAAATTCACCCGCAATAAATTGTCATACATGAGACCATCCTCTAAATGACTAGTTATAGATAACATGCCACCTCCAAGAATAGGTATGAAGTGTTGAAGCTCCGTGAAATGGGAAGAATAATCCATCACCGAAAGGGCACCCTGCTCCATGTGAATAGACTCTCATGATTGATCGTCCCTCAACATCTCGGGATATAATTAATCATATAATTCCCTCAGAAACTCTTCACAATCCATATCTCGATGACTTCCTGTATGTAAGATAACATCCCACCATATCTTGGTGGTATCACGTAGCATGTACGTCACACGCTTCACCCTACTCTCCGTAGGAATCTCCAGTTGCCCAAAGATAGTAAGCATAGACTCTAATCAAGACTTTGCAACCTGTGATCCTCCATCCATAGAAAAAGTGGGATGATGTTGTAGCAGGAACACCCTCGTCAACTCTACCATATATGGGGAAGGATGCGGTGCTCCATATAAGGTTTGTAAAATCCTCAAAAATACTTCACGGAACTGTGATTCACCACCAGTGTTCTGTATAATAGTTGGGGCTAGAACGGACCCAACGAGAAGATATGCTAGTCTCCCCTCAACTATCCTTTCTGTTGTCTGATCATCATGTTATACTAGGCATACAACTAGAATATGTCTTGGCGGCATCACTCTGAAAGGTCAAGCACACACCTGAGTTCATAATTGTCAATGAAAACTACATAGAAGTGCATGAAAGGAAATGTAGAAGAAGACATTCAAGTTTTACAAAATAGGGTTACACGATGTGTATAACCTTGCACGGAGTGTTCCCTTAAGCTCTAAACATGTTATGTACCTCTTCCAAACCTGGTCGTGTAACACCCATAAATATGGCATGTTCCTCCTATGACACGATGTGTAGTTGATTTTTCCCTCCTTCCCAAGTACTTCTACATGGAAAGTACTACATGGTTCACTCCTAGGTAACACTACACTCCATGTTCACCCTAGATACAACATGTACTATTTTAGGTCCTTATACCCATTTTGTTGGTGAAATGTTCGACTCCATATGGTGTGTAAAAGCTTGACATAACATGTAAAACCAAAGTTTCATGAAACTGTGTCGCTGGTCACACGACCTAATACATGGTTCTCTACACTAGGAATGTACAATATAGAAACGAAGTGTTATACCAGAAGATTCCCAAACCTGTGTCTCTTCTCACACAGTCAGTCACATGGCCAATCACTACACGGTGTATAATCCAAGTACACGATGTGTAGTTTTGAAAAGTCAGTTCTTCCCGAATAGAAGAATGCATGGTGTGTGTTCATAACACCACACATTGAGTTTTCTGGGTTTCTGAACATTAATCCACTGAATCATCTTCATAAACCTTAAAAAGATAAAATTTTGTCCTAGTCAGGACAAATTATAACCCTTGGAATCTCTTACATCCATGAGTCAATGTTTGTAATCCTTATTCACATCATAACCTGGCGAAATTCAATTAATGTCCAAATATGATCCACAAAATTCTTATCCAAGATGGCCTATAACACCTCGAGGACCAGTGTTTTGTGTCCCTCCAAATTAAACTTTACATATTACAATAATCTATCAAAATTATAGATATTATATCACATAATCTATCACAAAATAAGGCATATCTAGGACAATATCAATCACAACAACATGCAATCAGTAACGCAGCCTAAAGGGAATGAAAAGAATGCATGAGATGTGATCTCTAGAAAGTGCATATATGATGCATGAGATGGCATACCCTCATCTCATCCAGATGAAACAGAAATATTACCTCTATGATATCAATAATAACAGTGAAAAATAATTGAATCACCCAATAGTGAAGTCAAATCAACTGTAACAATTGAAGAACCAGAAAAAATACAATATCTGAGGTAACACTGCTTTTCCCTATACACGGTTTAGCTACTCCCAAGCACAACTAATTACCAACTATATATTCCTTCATATCCCGGTCTCTTGGATACATATAGTAAGACAAAGCAGTAATAAACTCTTCTGATACCACTTTGTAATGTCCTAGTTCTGGGTTCCACCCAAATTTTCCCCGAACCTAGTTGGTGACATAACCTTAAGTGCATTTCCCAAAATGACAGTGGCTAATGACTAGAAGAGAGGTATAAGGAAAGACATTGGGAAAACTATTCCCTCATTGGTTGAGTATACAAAATAGAATAAAAAAAAGGATAAACAATTGCGGAAGCAGTAATACCATATGACAAAGGTAAATAGCGGAAGACTGATATTAAATAAACAACTAGAGCACATTTATAAATGATGCATTTCACATATTTCTAGGAAAATAGAAAAACAAGTCACGATTCTTGAAATACAATACAGAAACCATAGTATAGAAAGTAGTAAACTCCAAAAACATCGGAAGCCTTACCATGGTCCCATACTCTGAAGCTCCAACCAGCAATCAAGTACCTGATGTAGAAGGGCGCTTTCCTTTATCTATATCTACAACCATATAATCTGTTTGGGCCCTAAAGCATGACCCAAACAGGTTGTGAGACGAATCCCAGTAGGCATCCACAAAATTATTTGTGCCTACCTTTTAGTGAATATATATATATAAGGAAATATGCAAAATGAAGCAATACACTAGGAGGTACTTAGAAATAAACAATCTTACAGATTCCAATTACATTCATTTAAAAGTATTAATTATTAAATCGAATGAATAATTTAACCTTGGGTTCTAGCATGAGATTAGAACCCCCTTCTATAATAATAACAAACAGATGTCTCAAAAGACCATCTAAAAAATCACGTAAGTCCGAGTCCATGCATGTTTTTTGTCTTGGCAGACTCGGCATAATTGATCAATTATTAAAAAGTAACCCTCTGGGAATGTTCTCATAGTATAATCCCACTAGTTGAACATATAATAAATTAAATAAAAATTACAATCCTCTGTTAATGCTCACACAGTCTAACCCCTTTGGTACCACATTGCACTAATCATTTACAAAATACCACCTGGGTAGCACTCACGGTTAATATCCCTTTGTCTTCACAGCAATAATAAGTTATAATAACAACCTGGAAGCTGTCACAGTCAATGACCTATTGTCCAATATTCATTTAACAATAACCCTCTAGGTAGCTCACATGTTATAACCCCTCCGATCTATGACCACCTGGTTTCTCTCACAATCAATACCTCTAGGTTAACACAACAACAATTTATACATAATAGACCCTACCTGGAGAAGCTCTTAGAGTTAATTCCACCTTTTCACACGTCACAATGTGAATCACATGAATCTCGATTAAACAACAACTCCATCGTAACAACAGTCGGAATGGAAAAAAAGGCATGACTAACATGATTCCTAGACCACAAGACCATAAACAATCAAACATGAAAAAAGACGCCCATAATCAAGGTATTAAACCATACACATAAGCAATAACACTTTCTCAATAATACACACCATAACATGTATTAAACAAGGTTAAACTTCGTAACACGCAATACCCTAAACATTGGTATTTGGAACATTTAGCATATATCATCCAAAGACAATCAAGGAAAGGCACAAACCACCTACTGCAATGTCATACAATGAATAATCTTGAATGTCGGCCCTTGAATCGTTCTAGAATGATGTAGATTTACAAAAATGGATAAAATGATCAACCCGTGATAACTCACGATAGAGGAGGAATTATTAAGAGAGTCTATAAGGAAATAGATAACTCAACAGTGGGAATCCAATGCACCCGACATCGTCTAAATCGGGGCTCAGACAATGAATCGGTAGGGGTTCGAAGTTCTTGGTTGTCTCGTTGCTCTCTTGTACTAAACACAAGAAGAATAAGAAGAATGTTTTGGAGATGAGACGTGACCATGCTCTAATTAATCAATTAAAAATAAAAGTACACGATGTGTTTATTTAATGTAAATGTCGTGTACTAGCCTCAACCGGCCCCCACATTGGGTGGTCTGTTGGGTCACCTAAAGGGCCATGTACTCTGCCATTACACGACCAGTACACGGAAACCCGTGGCAATTGGGTACATGACGTGTACACAAAATTACATGGTGTGTACATAGAAATTTAACTATTTCATCCATTTTCCTAAAAAACTTCCTGAAATAATGATCCATACCTAAAATCAAGATCAGGGTTCGCACATTTGGAACAACCAATTCTCATTAGAATTTGACTTTCCATAGTATGAAGGAATATTTGTCATCCATATATTTATAAAATGTACAAAAAAACATTTTTTTGATGGAAACACCTATAAAGGAATGATTAATTCAAAACATATACATGTAAAAAAAATAAAACTAGTACATGCATTATATGTGATGAGTTAAGATGATGGCCATATATTATATTACAAATGAATTACATTATTCTATATGCAATTAAAATACATGACATGATAATTTATATTATCTAAAACCTTCAATAAATAATAAATAATAAATGATAATAACTTTTATTTATTATAGATCAATAAAATAATAACATTTATTGTATGAAATATAAACACATAGATTTTGATAAAATAAAATCCCTTAAAAATTTAACAATAACATTCAAGGAATTTTCTATTTTTTATATCATAGTTTAAAAATACAAATTTGTAAAATAATATAAAATATATTATAAAATTAATTAATAATTTCCTATAAAAGTACTATGGGTCCAAATAAAACTAATACTTATCTTCATTACTAAATATGAACCCAAAAGTTCAAAATCAAATAATTTTTTATTAATATCATACACATTATGTTTATATATATATATATATCCTATAAGATAATAAAAGAAAGAGGAGTATCTTTACAATTTTTTTGAAATATTGAAATTAACATTACACAATCCCTTAATAATTTTTATTGTATAAACTTATTATCAATCATGGAAGAACCCATTTATTTCTCTATATTTCATGTTGTCTCTCATTACTAATAGGATAAAAACTAAGTGAAGCTGCTATGGAATCGCTACTCACATTCAACAAGCAAGAAAGATGACCCCAAGGAAATCGAAGCACTTCCTTTTATGGTAGTTTCAATTATTTTACAGATACTTTAAAATATATATATATTTATTATCTTTATCTTCAATCGTATATGGAAATTCGATAGTGAATGATGAAAGGAAGAAAATATATAGAAACATTCTAGTAGAAAACCCGATTTTCAAGGAGATTCAGATACCAAAATCAATTAAAGACACACCAATATTAAAGGTTGACATCTTGGTCTCTATACATAGGTGATCTCTTCCATCTCAAGTTGTAACACTTCTGTATTCAGATCGGGTGTAGTCGAACCCTGACCTCACCCCGCGTCTGGTCTCCTTCATCAAAGCACTCTGAAGGGAACCCTTGGCATGCGCTGCTCAGCTCTCAACCTCTTCCATGCTCGGCCAAAAAAAAAATCCATTAGTTTCAATTGATCTCTATGTCAGGCATGGGTTCAAATTCTCCTCTCCAAACTCAGATCTTATTTTTGGCCACTCAGTTTATATCTAATTGAACCCGATGAAAGCCTTAATCTAGATTTCCATTACTATTTATTATTATTATTATTATTATTGATTTATCAATTTTTTTATTATTCTTTATTTCTTTTATATCACTTAATATATTTAAATATATATCATGTAAATTTTGTAATATATATAAAATTAATATTTAAATAATAATGCTCATATTATTATCAGTTTTTTAATTTAGTTTCTTTAATATTCATAAACATATTTTCATATAAAAGATTAACATAATTAATATTCAATATTTTATAATAAAATATATATAGATTTATAATTCAAATTTTAATCATATTAAAAGAATTTATATATTAAACTATTTTTACCATATTTATAATTAATCTTTTAATTAATATTAAATATATAAATAAATAATATATTTCATTTTAAATTATATTTCTACTCAAATATTTTTAAATATATTTAACATAAATGAAAAAATATGTTTATATTAAAGTAATCTTAAATAAAAGTGTACCACATTTATAGAAAATACTTATAAAATATCATTTTATAAGAAACATTATATTATAATATATGAAAAAAATATTTTTCATAAAGTTATAATTGATAAACTAATTTGATAAATCAGTATTTATAAATTTGAAATAAAATAATACAAATTAATATTATTTATATTATTAATTTTAATTATTATAATTTTAAAAATTCTATATAAATTATAATGAAAATTTATTTGATTAAATTAATTCTGTTAATTTTATAAAATATATTTCATAACATATTTTATTTAAATTAAAAAAAATACATATAATGATTACATAAAAATTATAAGATGCTACAATTGGTCGATGTTCATAAATAAATTTATATATTTCATATTTGTTAAAAAACTATCACTCATCCGAAAGATTTTATATACATAATATTATAATAAATCTAATTTTATTAATAAAAGTTATACTTTTCAAAATGATAATATTACGGTATTTTAATGAACAACCCATTTTAAATATAATTTTTAACATGTTTTTAATTTTTATATGAAAAAAAAACATCTTCTATGAAATAAGGACACAAAAATTTACTTTCGTTGAATTTTAGATATTTTTTTTGATAAGTTGCTTGTTCTGATGAATAGTGAGAATACTATATTTTCATTGAAATTAGTTTTTTCATAAAAATAATTTCTCTTTTAAAATTATATAGATAATTTATTTTAAATTATAATAAGGTCAATTTTTTATGGTTTTATCTAATTTATATCATTGGAATCAATTTCACATTGAATTTTTATATAAAAACATTTCAATATTTTGGATGTTTTCACTTTAAAAACATCTTTTCCCATTCTATCGACAAGATTAATTTTTTTAAAAAAATAGAATTTTTTTGTTTTGAATTATTAAAAATTGATTCCATATTTTTAATCATGAGGACCTTATTTATTAAAAATCTCACTTTTATTTTTGGACAATATGAATAGTATCTGTATTAGTTTTTACTACCATGTTTAAAGGTAAATTTACTAATGAATGATAAAAAATAATTTTATAATTATTATAAAACTTCCGTAAAGTATTCCCAAGTATTATTATATTAATTTAATTCTACCCTTAATACAATATTATTTATATTCAATAATTTAATTGAAACTTTCTTTAATGAAAAACTACTTAAATATTTTTAAACTCAATGGAAGTGACAAAATGTCACACACATACTTTTAATATGTATAATATTATTACTATGGGGGTAAATAGAATGAATTATATATTATATATATTCTTTTGAAATATTTTTTTTATACATAAAATAAATTTATTTTAAAATCTTATTGTAGAAATAATAAACATAAATAATTACAAAATAATGGTGTAGTAATAAATAAATTAATGAAACAATCAATTATATGATACTAGAAATATTAAGATAAATATAAATTGACTTAGTTAATGTGTTCCATGAATTCTATAGGTGAATATGTCATATTATGGGTTTATTAAATGAATTTTTTATAATTAATATTTCTGCATCTATTTTCTTAATATTAATGTCATGAATAGTTTCTAAATGAACACTTATGATATTATTTGAAAATAATATTTTATTAAACAATTTAAAAACTAAAAAGATATTAAATAAGTAAAAGGGGAAGATATATGGTCAAAAATATCTTAAATTTTCCATTTATTGTACATTTCCACTTTATATGTATAAAATATATCATCTTAATATTACAAACTATGCTACCATATTTTAAATTAAAAGGGATAAAAATGGATAATAAAAATGATAATGTTTAAAATAATGCTAAAACATGTTTAAATGTATTTTCTGATGATATTACAACATTATATCTTCGTATATTCAAATAAATGGCCTTATAAGGTATTTATCATTTAATTTAATTTATTATAAATTCATATAGTGAGGAAATATAAAAGTGCATGTCCCTTATCTTATAAAAGGGCACATCTTCTTCTCTCTTCTTCACACAACAGAACATATTTTTTCATCCAAACTATATTAAAATATCATATAAAAATCTATATATTTACCCTAAAAACCTTAATTTGTGAATATGTCCAAGTGACAATGTTCATTTATGAAAATCTAAAGAAGATACCCAATGAATAGGTGACATTGATTAGTGAATATTTTCATTTTATTTCTTCCTTAAACACCCTATGCTATTCTTATTTATTGAATATATAATAATATATTTATACTAAATATATTAATATGTTATTATTATTTGTATTATACCTACACATACACACACTTATATCAAATTTGTAACGAACATTCCGTTCTTTACGGTGCACTACCTCATCATGAAACGATGTTGTTCGTTTTTTATTTACCACCTCTAATGGTTGGGATTTATGATAGAAACACTATTTTTATATTATATATATATTATATTTATTTTCTATTTATTCTTCTAGATTTATTATATAAAACATTCCTTTATTCATTACATTTTTCTGAAATTTTATAACATTGTTTTTTGATTGGTGGACTACCACTTACTCAAAGTAATTTGATTCATTCACACTATTCATGGAATGTATTAAGGAATGGTTTAGTGAAAATATATGATATATATGACATAATAATTATTATGTAACTATATTATATATATGTGTGTCATTTTATTTCTTTAAATCAATACAACAAGAAAATAGAATCAACGTTCTTTCATACAAACATCTAACTGTCTCCATGAACAATGTATTTCATTTTCTATTCACATTTTTTAGATTAATATATATAAATATATAATGAATGTATATGATATTTATTTAGTTTTTTTTATTATATAAATTATTAAATTATTATAAATATTATATAAAAAATATATCAAATTAAAACACAGGAGAAAAACAAATCTCTTATTACACAAAATGTAACTTCATAATGGAATTCATGATAAAATGGTAATAGATGGACATATTTAAATCATATATGATATAATATTATTGAATAATGTTCTTTAATACATATATATAAATTTATATTTACTATAAAGGAGTTTTTCACGAGTACTATGAGCTTCACGACATAAGGTAAGGGGATTTCTAGTCTCACTTTTATTCCCACGAGACATAATCCATATTCAATAGCCATTTCTTTTATGTGGTCTATATAATACTGATTCATGTATCATATGATCATTATACTTAAATTTTATTTGTATTTACATATTCAATTGATGATCTATTTTCAATGGTTTTACGGTTCAAATGTTACCAAATCGATAATGTAATTTTGTCTCAATTTTCATTCTTTAAGACACATTTTATGGTATGAGCCTATATTATTTTACAAGGTTTATATAATGACAATTGATGTTTTTTATCTGGATTATCTTTATTGTTGTTATATTATATATGTCATGTAATTTTTTTCCCTTTCTGGTCGGAGAGATGTATTTCTTCAAAAAAATGTTTTCTAAAAAAAATTAAAAGTTTTTTACATTATCATATATTGTTTTTAAATGAATAGTATTTAAAAGATATATAAAATGGTTTTAAAATATTCACTTATATGTTTTCATGGTTATATTAAATGAAAAAGTTATTCTGAATTTTTTATGATTTAAATTTTGTTTTTCAAGTTAAAAGGATATTTTCCTCAATAATTATTTCAAGTGATCATTCAAAATCATTTTCCATCTAAGATAATGTTATTTGATGTTACATAGGATTTATAGGGATATGATCCAATGATTCCATTATTATTCTTCTTTTAGATGGTTTAAGTTTCTAATGAACAAATTTTTATGAATTATGTATGTTCTCCATGGTTTATGTTATGATTAAATATTCATGAAACCCATTTCTTTTTATGGGTTTTTATATGATTTATTTTTTTCTGCAACACATCTATATTTTTTTCATTATGTGACAAGTGGTACCTATATATCATGTCAATTCAGTAGGTATTGATTTATATCTCATGATATAGTCATGGATATAATGAGTAGTGAAATTGGTTCAATAAAGTACTTTATCAGAAAAGATGGTCCTAAGTTTAAGCCTCGACTTCTAATATGGTCATGGGAGTGAACCATGACAAATAAGATGCTATGGTGGGTGAACTCATGTAAATAAGATATGATTGGAATTGATTCCTTGAAATCTATTGAAATAATTATATATTCTTATTTATATACCACAATTCTATGTCTTATGTTATTTTATAATAAAATACGTTATTTGATTCTCTAGGAATGTTTATGATTTATTCGAGGATATGATATTTGGATCTTTGATATATTTGATATGATTTTTAATTTTCTTATTTATATACATTTTCCTAATGGTTATGTTATGATTGATATTTCCATTTTTTACCCTTACTATGAATCTAAGATCACCTTATCTTATGTTTATTTCCCCTAGTATATGATGAAATATATTAAGACTTATATGTCAAAAAGGGTACTAGATATGAAGAAATTGGTAGGAGAAAAAGTAGATGTGTTATGAACGAGTTGTTTATGTTTATATGTTTTCAAAGGCACTAAACTAATATGGTTTTGATGGTTTGTGTTTTTTAATGACTGGAATGATCCTAAAAATTATCAAATGTCAACGTATGTTATGATTGTGTCATAGTAGTTAGTATCCAAGTAAAGGTATAGAAAATATTTAGAAACTATGATGACAATACATTATTGAGATCTCTAGGAATATTTATAAGGATATTTCTAGGAATTTCTCTATAGATAAGACTAATGGGTTGTTGAATTAATATTAGGTGGCATAATATAGGAACCAATAAGTAATTATTCATGATTATGTGTTTTTATTCTACGATAAGTGTTTCTCATGTAGTGCCTTCTGGTCTTAGTCAATAGGGGAACATGAAGGAACAATGTTAACATTGAATATTTTACATGTGGAATGTTTGTTCATTATGAGAATCAATGTCCTATGTGGAAATCTCATGAAGAGAATCAGAATAGTGGTATGAGTTATGGATATAGTAATAAAGATAAATATACTAAAAAAATGTGGAAGGTGTGAGATGTTCTATGAATATTAATTATATTAAACATAATAAGAATAATTAGATTCAGGTTGAGTAACCTTAAGACATTATTCATATTTCATATTCATGGATTGATTATGATGACAAACCCTAAGTAATGGTTTAAGAATAAACATGGATTATTGAAGTCTATTTTTTTTGGAATTGAATGATTATGTTATATGAATCATGAAATATATATGTATTTTCAGCATATCTTTTTCAATAAGAATTGAAAATGACATGTTGAATGGTTCTGAAGACATAGAAATGTGATTTCATATCTAGGTGATTTTCATGGGAAACATAAGATTAAGGGACATATAACTAATAATTTGTTCTTAATTTTGAGATAATGATTTTTGTTAAATATGTATTGGTTATGAATAAGTTAATTGGATAGTACTGATTACGTGTGAACAGATTGATGATTTTATGTAAAAGTGTTTCATGCATTCACAGATGGAGTTTAAAAATAATATGGGAATATAAAATATGATCAACAATCTTTGTTATACGAATGGAAGCATGTTTTCAATGAGGGTTTAGGTTAATTACCATGTTTCAAGAGAATACATGAAGAAAGTATTCACATGTTTGGTATGTGAAAAACAAGAGATACATGATGATATATGGGAGATTAACACTAAAATATTTTTGGTAAATTTAGTGATCTTATTTGTAATTTGTTGGGATTTTACCTTTTAATATGGTTATAAGGTTATCCTTTTATAGAACAGTTTATGTTTAACATTATTTGAGGTTGTAGATATTATAGTATTAACACACCAAATAAGGATATATGCATTGGATAACTTGTGCTAAACTTGATATTCTGATAATGAAAAATTGAATGGCATGCCATTATATTTTCGGATCGTAGGATCTACTTTATCCATAGGAATGAAAAATTAACATTCATTTCAAGGAATAATATATGAAGTAGAAATTGATCAAGGAAAAACAAAGGGTTAGGATGTTTTGAAATTTTGTAAGAATATCTTCTCAAGAAATATCTTCAAGTATAGAAAAAAAGTGTCTTGAAATAAAATTTCATCATGTTATCTTCATTTTTGATTATATCAATGGCCTTTTTCAATCCTTTTTGGGTTATGGATTTGTGATGTTTAAATTTACCTTATACATGTTCTTTATCACTCTCCATATAAACTTTATAGTTTTATTTTTCTTCTATGTCTTTGTTTTCAATTTCCAGTTATGTTATTAAATGTTGAAACCATGTTATTAGTTACTTTGGGTAACCAATTTTTTTAAAATTCCTTTTTTAAAACGATGTTTTAGTATTAATTTTTAGGGTTTGGGTTTATATAAATAGAACATTCATGTATTAAACCACTAATAACCCATATTAAATTAAAGGGAGAAATTATTTTTTAGGTGGGTAGAATTTAATACCCCATTATTTTCTAGAATATTGTATTTAATTAATTTGATCTTTTTGATATTTTTCTTTTCACAGAACACTAAATATAGCATGTGTTATCTTAATGCACGGAGTTAGTTTTACTTTTTATGCAAAAACAAGTTGATTTTACAATAAACACAACACTTATATTATCTTGTGGTACATGAAACAATATGTTTGGCATATGTTAGACACAATAATGATTTTTGTTGATATCTTTTGTTGTATTCAGGATTGAGTTTTACTGAACCACAATATACTACTAATATTGTCATTAAAATTATATTATAGTTTCTTCCATGTAATTGGAATGGAAATTAAATTTATTATTACCTAAGTTATGAATATATAATATAAACCATTATATAATGTGAATCCATTTTTCATGAGTTATATGGAAATGAATGTATTTACTATTGGAAAATAAAGGGATTCATTTTTGAATAACAATATTTTTCTCTGTAAAAACACCATTTTATCCCAATACATTAATCCAACCACTATTAGTGAATTTTTTTTATTAAAATATATATATTAAATATTACATAATTTTTTTTGACACTCATTAAATATATTTGATAGTCATAAGGAAAATATAAATCCAATTTTATGAATAAAAAGATATATTTTTCAAAATGGCAATTTTAATGTTTTTAATGTAGAATCAAATTTAATTCTATTTTTTAACACTTTTATAATTTCTATATGAAATAATAATCTACTTCTATGAAAATGGGATATCAAAATTTACTTTGGATTATTAATTTTTATTTTTTATATAAGTTTCATGTATTGCTGAATAGTGAAAACTTATAAATTTTATCTAAAAATGTATTTTCCACCAAAATAATTTATTTAATTAAATTAAATATATGATTGATTTTATAGTATAATTATATTTAATTTTTAACAGGGTATCCAATTTATGTCACTAGAATCAATGCCACATTGAATTTTTATATTAAATCATTTCAATCATTTAATCATTTTCACATTAAAGCAATGTTTTCTCATTCCATACATGCGTTTAATTTTAAATAAGTTTTAGAAAATTATGTGTTATTAATTATGGAAAATGGTTTCTATATTTTTATTCATAAGGTACACATATAGTGAATAGTTCCCTTTTATTTTTAAAACATTTGGATATTAACTTTAGTAATTTTTTTACTATGGTTAAGGGTAAATCGGGTAATTAAGGGGAAAAATAATATGATAAATATTATAAAAGTATCCTAATAAAATCAAAAATGATATTGGATTAATTTAATTATACCTTTAAAACATTATGATATAAATTTAGTAATTAAATGGTTGTCTTTCCAAGAAAATTAATTATATATTGTTAAACATGAAGGGAGTGAAAAGATTTCGGTCTCCTACTTTTAATATGTCTACTATATTTAATATAGGGTCAAATAGAAGATATTATAGACAATCTATATTATTCATAAAGATAAAATGTTTATTTATTCAATAAATTTATTTCAAAATTTAAGGAATAAATAATAATAATAAATAATTACAAAATGACAATGCATCAAATACTCAATTAATGAAACAATCAATTATATAATATTTGAAATATTAAAAGAAAAATAATTTCACTTAATTAAGGAGATCCACTAATTTTTTATGTGAATATAAAATATTATATATTTTTAAAATGATATTTCCTGTATTATTAGAGGATTTGTTTCATGAAGTCAATGTTATGAATAGTATCGAAATTGACACTTCTAGTATTTTATGAAAATAATATTTGATTAAATAATTTCAAAACAACTAAAATGTTAAATAAGGATAGTGTGGTGAAATATTGTTGAAAATATCTTAAATTATACATTTATGGTCTAACTGACACTTTATATGTAAAAATTACATCCTTTTAATACTAACAATTATGTTAGAATATTTTGATGTTTTTATTGATATTTAATTTATTATAAATTAATCTTTTGAGAAATTCAAAACGTCCCCCACACCTTATAAAGGGGTACCTATTCTTTTCATTTCATCACACATAATAACATATTTGTTTCATCCAAAATCTATAAAAAAATCATAAAAAAACCTTACCTTCACCCTATAATAATTAAATTGGGTATACATCTTTCCAATGACGTCCTTATGTGAAATTCAAAATGTGATTCCCAAAGAAAGGGTAACATTTATCCACAATATTTTTCATTTTTTTCTTCCATGAACCACTTGAATTCATATTTTTCAATGCTTATATAATAACCTCAGTATAATAAATATAATATTATTATTTTATTTATTAGTTTTTAACATACACTGTCACACAATCCTATATAATGTGTAACAAACATGTCATTCTTGTGTACGACGAACTATCGACTCACGAAATGACGTTGTTCTTTTTTTTCATTTAGCACATCTCATTGTTGGGAATTATGATGGAAACTATATTTTTATATTATATATAGTATTTTTTTCTCTATTTATTATTTTTTAATTATTATATAAAACATACCATTATTCGTTCCTTTTTGTTGAAATATGGTAACTTTGATTGTGGACGTGTGGATGACAATTTTCTCAAAGAGTTGTGATTATTTCTCACTTTAAATGGAATGTATTAAAGATGGGTTTACTGAAATTATATAGTTCATACCAAATAATTATCCTACTTTATTTATATTATACATATAAATATATGTTATTTACTTTATTTCATTCAATTTGACAAGAATATCGAAACAATATTCATATGTACGTTTGGCTTACCTGCTCCCTGAATGTTGTATTTCATTCTCTATTTATATTTTTTTAGATTGTTATATATAAAAATATACTAAATATATATGACATTTATGACATTTATTTCATTATATAAATTATTAAATCCTAATATATGTATGAATAAAAAAATATAGAATCAAAACACATGTGAAAAACAATGCAATTATTATCCTAAATGCAACTTTAACACAGAATTGGTGATAAATGGATAATAAAAGGATATAGGTAAATAATGTATGATATAATAAAATTTAATATTTTTATATAATAGATTTATAATAAATTTATATTTGTTATAATGTATATTTTTATGAGTGCGATGAGAGTTAAGATATAAGGTAAGGGGATTTCTTGTCTCACTTTTATTCCAGAAAGACATAAGACATATTCACAAATAGTTTATTTTGTGTGGTGTATATACTACCAATAATTGTAATATATTATATTTATTGTTAAATTTTATGGTTATTTACATATACATTTGATTATCTCTCATTTATGGGGTTTATAGTTCAAAAGTTAACAAACAGATAATGTAATTTATCTCGATTTTTCTTCTTTGAGACACATGTCATGTTATGAACATATATTATTTTAAATGGTGTATACAATGAAATTTGAAATTTTTATTCATTATTATACTAAATTTCATTATATCATAAATTTCTTGTGATTTTTTTTTATTTGTTTAGAAATATGTGATCTTTTATAAAAAAGTTTTCTAAAATTGTTAAAAAAGTGTTTTACATGATATTATATACATATTAAATGAAGATTATTTAAAAGATGTTTAAACTATTTTTCAAGTAATCCTGTATAATTTTTCAAGGTTATTTAAAATGAAAATGGTTTTTGAAATTTTTATTATTCAATTAGTGGTTTTTAAGTGGAAATGCTATTTTTCAAAATAATTATTTAAAATTATATTTCAAAATAAATTTTCATATAAGACAATGTTATTTGAAAATTAATATTTTTTAATTGTAATATGATAAAATTATTTAATTATTGTTATTTTTCAAAATGGGTTATATTTATGAGAGACTCATGTTTATGAATTATGTTTCTTTTCTATGATTTATTTTCTAATGAAATGTTCATGAAACCCAAATGTTTTTATGGGTTCTAATATGATATTGGTTCTTTTGGTGCACATGGGTATGGTTTTAATTTTGTGATAGTAGGAACATATATCATTATATAATAAATCTGTAAAATATTTATAACTCATGAGATATACATGGTTGTAACGGGGTGTGAAATAGGTTCACTAATGGACATTGACATCAACGATAGTATTGGGAGTGTACCTTGACTACTATAATGGTCATGGGAGTGAACCATAACTACCAAGATGGTATGGGGAGTGAAATAATACTACTAAAATATCCTTTAATGTGATTCATCGACTACTCTAGAAATCATTTTATATGATTTTTTGTATTCCACAATTCCATGTCTCGTGTTATGCTCTTATAGAATATGTTCATTGATTCCAAATGATGTTATATAATTTATCCAAGGAAATGATATCAGGATAATTTATATATAGGACATTATTTTCATATTTATTGTTTATCTACTTATTCCTTATGATTTTTTATGATTAATATCTCCTTCGTTTACCCTTACAGAGCCTCTAAGCTCACTATTTATTATGTTTCCTTTCCCCAAGATATAAAAAATGGTTTTAAGTATGATATTTAAAAAAAAGGATTGGATACGAAAAAACTGGTAGGATATGAAGTAGATGTGTTATGAACAAGTTATTTAGGTTTCTATTTTTCCAAATGCACTAAAATAATACGATCCTTAGGCATGTATTTGTGCAATGTATTAAAACTTCCACAAAAATGATTTAATGTCAACACACGTTATGAATGGGTTTTTATAGATGGAATCGATTGTCACTGGGTACATGAAAAAATTCATTTATATTAACTTTATTTGACACTTTTGGGGGATTTTTTTGGAAATTCAAAGCCTGTATATGAACCATTACAAAAGTTATGAAAAAATTTGTATGTTAGAAAACCTAAGAGGAATTGTTACTAGGGATAACCTATATTGAATCCTAGATAATTATAAGAAATGATATACTTAGAATTTATAATTTATTATCTCTAGGTTTATATGTTTCCCTTTTTGTATGTTAATCTATTGTAATCTTGTTTCTTTTATTATTTTTAGTTAATAAATTGAAATACGAGAAATCATGCCAATAATTAATTTGAAAGTAAATGTAATGATTTCCCTAAGGAGATGACTAACCTAATGGGAATGACTAATATATATCTAGTGATCATAGAAAATGAGCTATCGTGAATTAAGACTAACAACTTGAACATATCATTACTTCCAAACAAATAAAATATTAGAAAGATGGTGTATCGTGGAAGTTCAATTATTTAATATTATAAAGAATTGAAGTTTAAATTAACAACATTTCAAAAATGTGGGATGATACACCAAGGATAATTACATAAAAGAATGGGAAGATGCATTATATATGGTAGATATGGGTTCAAATTATCTAATATGTGATGAAAAATGTAGAGTTGGGTTAACAATATATAAAGAAATAATGTTCAACCTAAGTCTCCAATAATAGTTTAAGGTCAATGAAATGGGTTACTTGGTAATTATCTAAGTCAATGTCCTAATACAATGATTAATTCTAAAGGTTATATGTTATGAAAATCATTTAAGTGGAATGATTAATGTGTTTAGGTTTTTTAATTCTAAAATCATGTTATTGAAGTACTTTTTTATGGGTATTCTGGTTATATGAATCATGGAACTTCGAAGGATCATTTTGAAGTAGTTTGTGTTCAAATATTTTTAAGATGATGAATGGTACTGAAAACGCATCGAGTTTCATTAATGGTAAGGTGAAATTTTCTAGGGAAAAAAGATCAAGGAAATGATAAATATTAATATATACTCTATTTATATGTAATTATAATTAATTAAGATAATTTAATCTTATGGGGAAAAAAATTTGTTGAAAAATTTAGTGGATAAAAACATATTTTAGGATTAATTTTATTTTTAGAATGTGAATCTTATTTTTATAGAATTTTTTTGGAATTATATAAATATGTTTTTATAAAAATGAAAAACTATATTTTAGGGGACAACCCATCCCATCTAACAATGCATGGGTATTGATCACATAACGAAAGGGTGATAAGGTTATAATACCTACCACTAGCCTATGAGATGTTTTGGATAGTATGAATTTACTTTTTTCATAAATGACTTTTTGGGTAAAATTTGTGTTGATTTTGAGAAACATATTATATGATCATGTATTTTTGAAAATTTAGTATAATAATTTGATTAATTATATATTCAGAAATATTTTATTAGGTTGAGATATATATAACATGTTACAGCCACCAGATCATATGTATTCTCTAATTTATGAATGTATTATATTTGATGTTTTTCTAGAGGTTTATAGGTATCAATGGTTGAAAATGATTATATTTTGAGAAATCGGGCCTCGTACACAGTTTTTCATTTATAGTGACAACCATGAAGTAACCATGTGTTATGGTTCTATGATATAATAAATGTGTTTTTCATGGTTTGATCCTGGTTAAATTAACCTTCTGGTAGTCCACGAAAACACTGTAGAGTCTGGGTGATTGTCTAATGGTGTCACATATTTTGATCATGGTTTTCTCAAATCACGCGGATTGTATTAGGAGGCCATGTAAATTTTCTATTAAAGATATAATATCCATGAATATTTGTCCTATGGTTAGACTAACTATGCATAAAAACCATGTGTGTCCCTCGTAGAATTCAAAAGGATGAAAATTACACATATTACATTTACCATTTTTTATTTGCAATATACTGTTAATCTACTATTAGACTAACCAAATCATTTTCCCATTCATTAAAGGCTTCCTAGATTGTATTTTTTCATGGAATTCATTCCTTATTGATGGGTATCATTGTGAAATGGTGACTTTTTTAACTATTCTCCATATTATTTATAGATCATTATAATGTATATTTTACTCATATCACATTGGAACCCAATTAGGTATTAGATACCAGCTCTAATGGGTTTGTAGGAGTATTGATGTTGTTTCTCATTGATATAGAATCATGATGACTTGATTTAATTTTCATAAATCTAAATTTTCATAGGTTATTTGTTTTCAATAATTTTTAGGTAGGTGTCTTTATATAAGAGATCATAATTTGTGATGTTCATTATGATCTTCTAAATTCCATTTATTTTTCTGATAAATTGATTGATTTATAATCATCGTATTTTATTGGAGTATATAATTTTTTTACATGGTGTTTTCATTGAAAATGGGATTGTACAAACTATGTGTTTCAATAAATTCTTCAATGGTGGTTTTATAAAAAGTTCCTTCATGACGGGTAGTTGAAATTCATTGTTTCAAAAATTTTTTATGAAATGTTAGTGTAGTATTTATATGTATTTTTATCAACATAGAAGATTTGGTAATGTTAGGTGTGTCGAGAAATAGATCTTTCACTCTTTGTGAGTATAATTCCATAAGAGGTTTTAAGTCACATTAGTGTGTGTATTTCCATGAGAGGTTATATTAGTCAAATCTACCTTAGACTTGGATTGTTAATTTTATTTCGTGTCTAGTACATAACCTTATAGGTTAGATCCCAAAATGTGTGCTTTGTCGTTTTTTAATATTGTATAAAAATATGTTATTTTCATGGTAATTTTCTCATAGGATTATATTATAGTTTATCAATGTTTCTATTTTTATTATAACTAAATATTATTATTCATACTTGACACATAACTGGATGTGGTGAATTTTATATTTTTCATGAAAATCATAATTTTTTTACAAAATGGTTTTAATTATAATGTTCATAATAAAATGGATTTGTTTTACATACAGATCTAGTGCATTCTTGATTTTAGAACTTGTATATATTTTTTCATGAAATCCTACTACAATTTATGATCACAACCTACATTTTTCTTTTGTTAGTTGTAGATTCTATTTTTCATCAGATATGTAATGGGATAGGAATTAGGTAGCAGCTCATTTTCTCTATTTTGTTATCATCTTCCTAGAAAAATATTCTATAGGTGATGATCAGTTTCATTGAGACTTATATTTCTTTTCCTAATTTACCTTTCTAGTTAACCATATTTGTTTTGTTTTCAATGTATTATTGATATTATAATCATCTTCCATTTAGTAAATTGGTTGTTCTTCATATACACATAAGTATTACCATTCATTATTGAAACTATCCATGTGGATGACCCTCGTAGGTGACTTATCTATTTCATCAGGGTTGATTCATTAAAAATTTTGTCAAACAGAATACCAATTATGAAATGTTGTGACACTATCTGGGTTCAATTATGAGTCTTTAGTAAACCTGATTTTTGTCCATCAGAATTTAGATGGTATTTATGAGAGTGGATTATCAAAGTCACTTGTTTTAAAAAATCTAGGTTACCATGAGTGGTCATGGAATGCATCAAAGCAAGTAAAAATATGTTTAATATTTTATGAATAAACTGGATTTGGGGTTTATTTAAATAAAATTGTTATTTTTTAAACCACTTTCCTTCATTTATATAATCTATTACCTCTTTAAATTATTTTTGATTAATGAATTTTGTATATGTATTTTTCAGTATTGATATTATGATTTGGGAATATAATTTTGAGATAATTAGTTATTATGTTATGATTATCAAACAATTCCTCTTATGAGAGCCCTATCAAGTCTGAATTTGGATTATATGAGTCCAATCCCATAGATGAATCATCTTTATGATTACAGATAAAATTTACTAATTAGAATCCACCCATCTTCTCCAGAGACAAAGGAACCTCATAATTGAGTTGTGGGATAAGTATATTGAGAATAATTTTATCTTTTTGATGAATCCAAAGGATTCCAAGGCCGGGTATTCCACATACATACTAGAGGGACTGGGGGAGATACTGGGAATCTATTTATCTAGAAATGTTTCATTGTGATCTAACATGGGACTTTAACAGGAAAATATTCACCCGTAGGTTTAATCATAAAAATTGAATGTGGATATAGAATGGAAGTTTATAACCTTAGATCAAGGGGATTAACCATTTTTGAGTTTTCCAACTTATTTATTGAGTTATTACACATGGAACTATATCTTGTCTCTAATGATCACCTTATTTCTTGGAATATGGTGATGCATTTGAGGACCTATATTAATTAAATATCAGTTGTAATGTGATTTATTAACTTTAGCGGTGGAAAATAAAATGTATGTTGAATTTTCACAAATAGTTGGGATAATATGATTGGGTAGTACTATAGTTGGTGCATTTAATGTTATGTGTGTGTCTTCAGGCTAAAAAAGGAACTATAAAGGTAGATATATTTCTTTAAAAACCATTTTCAGGGACTCTATATAGACACCATAATGTTTTTTTTCTAATAGTGGTGAATTCTTAGTCATACTATGCATAATTATTTGGAGGATTCCAATAATTTACAATCTTGGGGATAATCTATCAATTTGATTCATTTTTATGGAAGGATTTCCTAGGAAAATAAGGTTGATTCCACTATCACCAAGGGTTTTGAGGCTTGTTATGATTCATCCAAAGGTGTTTAGTCATACCCTCATGCCAAGGGGGATGTTCATATATCTAGGAAATATTAGGGAGGTACTACAATTAGACATATTTTATGGGGCAGATTATGCAGTAGAAGAATCTGAAGTGTGGACATCAACTATTATAGGTCTAGTATTTATTTCATATTCCATGGTAATAGATTTATTTGTTATAGGTGATGCAGAATAATTTATATCATTGATGTTATTTCACATTTTGGTATTTTATTTGGATTTAACTTCATTATTTGTGAATTTTTCCGTGCCTTTAAGAAAGATGTCCAACAAATATTCAAATGACCCACATTTCGGGGATGATAATCAACTTCGATGATGTGTGTGAGTTCAAGGTTCTTGATCATGAAATATAATAATTTCTTATTGGAATGGATTGGATTAAAGGAATTATGTCCAATATCAACTTTATCATCATAACGTTATGTTCTTATCTCATTACGGGGTCACTCAGGTCTTTCTGGGAGAGTGGGATTATAGATCTTAGAGAGTAGAAGATGTTTATCCTTATTATGGGTTGATCTCCTGATGGTTTTAAGATATGTTTCTTAATTCATTTAATCATTCATTAGGTATTCCACTTCCTATAGTGGTGTTTTCATATCTCAAGGACTTTTTGAATGAATTTTTAGTGTTCCAGCATAGAGAGAGGTCTATTTTACCATTGAAATTATTCCTAGTAATATTCCCATTTCTATGACATATTATCATATGGAACATACCAATATTATGGGACATAAAGTATTTCTTGTGGACCGTAAGGCCAAGGGATTAAATTTTACTAGTGTGTCACCATGGGATTCAATAGTTTTCTATTCTAATAAGGTATACAGAAGGCTCAAACATTGCATGGATTATTGAATTTTAAACAAGGGGACTCTTAAGAATAAATATTCATTTCTATGAATTGACTATCTTTTTGATAAACAAAATAGGGGTTGTTGGATTTATAATATTTACCTTCAATAAGAGTTCTACCATTAGAAATTCATGAAAAATGACCTACATAAGATAGTGTTTTGAATGCATTATGGGAATTTAGAGTCTCGAGTTATGAAATTCAGTATCAATAAATATCATAATATATTTATGGAATTGATGAACTGGATCATTCACTCATCCTTGTTCTATTTCATGGTCATGTTCAAGTATGATATTTTTGTGTACTCCATGTCATAGAAGGAATATTTGGACCATTTTTATATAATTATTAAAACCATGAGGGAGAATCATCTATATGGTAAGATTTATAAATATTAATTTTATATCTAGGGAAAAAATGTTTCTATATCATGTTATATCTAACAGGGGAATGTTAGTAGATACTAAAAATATAGATGTGGTTGTATCCCCAGATAATCCAAGAAAGGTGTTTCGGTTTTGAATATTCTTGGGGATAACACCATACTAAAAATGATTAGTCTCTGATTTGTCAAGGATCATGTCCCTTATGATATATTTGACCCATAATTGTGTAAACATTGAGTGTGTTTAAAAATTTAATTGTTAATTTGATTTACTAAATTTGAGGTTAACTTCAGCTCATGTTTTGATTATTCTAGGACTTAGTTGATTTTATGATGTTTTCATTCATGATTTTGGTGTGGGATTGAGGTGTGTCTTGATTTTGGGGAAATAGGTTTTGGATTATGTAATTCTCTGTTTACACCTTCATAAGAATAACTACAAAAACACATTATTTTTTTGTGGTGGATTTATATTCACTCAACCTTTTATGTGACTATATGTTTAGGGATGATTTTATGTAATATTCTAATCATAAAATCTTAAAATACATTTTCACTTTGAGGGATTTTAACATGTGATAGAGACAATGGGTTGAGTATAATCTAAAATGTTATTTGGATATTTCATATAATCATGGATGGAAATGTGGTAAATAATGAGTCGATATTGAAATTACTGACTCTAGCCTTGAATTAATCATTAGAGGAGTGGTCTCTGGTGAGTTATTTTCTTAGATGATCCAAGTAGTGGATGAAGACGATGTAGACTTGTTCATATATTTGAAAATGAAAGAATCAATGTATGATGAGAAGGATTGAAATTATTAGGTACTTTACACCTAGTTCCAATGCATTAGTGAATTCATAAAATGTGGGTAGACCTTGAGTGATTTTTCATAGTCTACTGGTATCACTTTATGGTTCCGAATTAGGTTCTTTGTTCCTTTTTACTAAGGTAGTAATTAATAGAAAATGGACATTGATCTCTCTGTTTTATACACTCTAGGACTTCAAAGATGTATCATGATGTTAAATTTTGGTGTTAGTGTCTTGGAATGAGATGATAAATTATATTATTTATTTCAAAGGTCTATATATGTCAAAGAATAATATCAAAGCACCTGATACTTGTGGGCATATTACAAACCGCACCCATTCTAGTATGGAAGTGGTATGAACTTTATATGGATTACTTTATTAGTATACCATGGAATCCTAGTTGGAAGTATATTATTTGGGCGATCATTGATTGGATCACAAAATTAGTGCATTCCCTCCCTATGAAGTAGATGATACCGATGTAATAGCTTGGGCACTTGTATGAATAAGAGGTTGTGAGAATTCATGGGTCTCTTTCAGAAATTGATTATAACAAGGGATCTAGGTTCACATGTAGTTTCTATAAAGGATTATATGTGGATATGTGTTCCATGTTGAAATTGAGTATGGAATATAATCTTTAGATGTATTGAAAAATAGATAGAGATATTCATATTTCCAAGGAAAATATTTTTGTGTATTCAATTGATTTTGGATGTTTTTAACAATTGAAATTTCATTTCGTAGAATTATCCTATATAAATAGTTACGATGAAACAATAAATTAAGAACCCTTTGAGTCATTATATGTTCTTCCATGTAGATATCCCTTATTTTATGAAGAGTTTTGAGAGTAGACCATGGTTGGATAAGGAATAGTTTAGGAAATTCTAGAAAATGAATAGATGATCTAGAATATATTTTTACTGTACATAGTCCTTAAAATAATTTTGAGGGCCATTTTCATAGAACACCATTAGTTGGGAAATCAGGGTATATTATCACCATGGTTCTTAGGCCCCTTTGAATCATGGAATGATTATCTCATTTGTCATTGATTCATGATTTTTTTCATGTTTCCTAGCTAAGGAGGTATCAGATGGATATATCTCATGTGATTGAATGGGTGGATGTTGATCATGAGGGTGTCACAATTGTACTTGAGTATCTCGTTCAAAATATGGATCACCATGATAAGGCACCACATGGTAAAATGAACCATTTAGTCTTTTTACTCTATATGTGTGAATGGTATTGCTCCATGTCATGTGTGAGAGAGTTTTATTTGAGGCAGTTGTTTCTGATTTTTTTAGGTATCATACCATGGGACGTTTCTAGGGATAAAAATAATTCTAGGCTTGAATAAATTTAATTCATAACATATCAAATATATTCATTAATTTTATCTTATTTCTTCATTTATGACATTCTTTAGGAATCCCCTATTAGATTCATAGTGAGGTTCCTTCATTAATGATGGATATCATCGAGGTTTTTTGAAATTTTATTCTAGATTTGTGTCTTCTTTGTAGTCCCTCAGGATCATTCTTCTCCACTTATATCTATGGAACCCAATTTGGAAATGGATTCCAAATAGAATGGATTTTATGTAGAATTGATGTTATTTTTTTATCTATGATTGATTAGACCTCATATTTTGTTCCCTGGTCTTTATTTTTTAACATGGTTATTTTTAAATCCATTTTAAGGGAGGTGTCACTATGTAATGGGTTATAATTCATCAATTTCATTAAGTTCTTATAAATTCTATTGGACTATCCTATTTTTATAATCTTAATTATTATTATTTATACTTTGATAATCCCATATAATGTCTATCTATATATTAATTACACTAACAAATTATGACATCAAGCAATTGAGTTGATATGAATATCAAAATTATCATATCATATCATTGCAATATATTACTCAATGTTTATTTATGATTTTAAATGTTTAATAATGATTAATCTTGACACTAACTCAATCTGGAATTCATATTAATAGAACAGATAATTGATAAGCATTCATGTTTTTGAGTCACTAATACAGACAGAGCTACCGATAGAAAAAGGTCACTGATATACCAAGCCTTCTGTTATACAAAATGTCACCGATACATAGTCTACCGCTACACAAGCAATTATCGATAGAAGAAGTTACTAGTACATGGAGATACTGATAGAAGGAGATATCGATACAAGAGATCTACCACTATACAGAGTCACTGATACATAAATCTCCCATTACAGAGAGTTACAGCTACCAATACAAGATCTATCGATACAAGTCCACCATTAAAAGTTCATTGATACAAAGAGCTACCGATGAAAACCAGTCACTGTTTCTCTAAACTCGATTTTTGTTTGTTTATTTCCAACAGTCATATTTGGTGGTTTTAATGTATCTGCTTAATTAATGATGTTTGTTGGATGTTATGGAACCGTACCCCGTACCTGCAGAAGTAATCATGCCTTATGTAATATATTAATCAATGATGTTTATTGGATGTCTGGAAACCGTACCTCGTACCCGCAGAATTAATCATTCCTTATTTCGAACCGTCGCATGAGCTATAAAAGGAATATAAAATATGCACAAAAAAGAGAGATGCACACAAAGACGTATGTAACATCTCGGATCTAGAATCCACCCAGAGGCGCCCCGCACTCAGTTAGTCACATGGCCTCAAGCGTATTTCCCCGAATTCCAGAGGGTGCCAACTAGCAGCTAAGGCCATGGGTGTGATAGTGGGGAAACTATGCCCTCGTTGGGAGAGTACACAGTGGATGTAAATGCAATAGCGGAAGCAGTAAATATCCACCAACAGTAAACAGTAGAAGACTGAGAAAATAAACAACTGGAGCAATTCATAATAATTGAGGCATGATACATATGTCTAGGAAAACATCCCAACAAGTCACAATTCTGAATACAAACAGTACTGAACCAAGTACAAGAGAAAAAGGTAACAACTCCTCAGCATCACAAGCCTAGGCTTGGTCTCATTCTCTCCAGCTCTATAGAAAGTCATGTACATGAAGTGGAAGGGAGATTGCCCTTATCTATAACTGCAAAAATATAATCAGTTTGTGCCCAAAAGCATGGCCCAAATAGGGTGTGAGACTAAATCCCAGTAGGAAATGACAAGAAGATCTATGCCTAACACTCAGTGAATATAAGGTAGGTAAAAGTACAGAAAGTAGTAAACATGAACATGGTAAATAGTAAAAAATCCATAGTTCTAATATCAAACAATAGTTAATGAGCAGCTAAGCAGAAACAGGTAACCCTCTAGAAAGTACTCACAGCCATCCCCTCTGGTCCTACCTAACAAGTACAAGCAACCCTCTAGGCAGTACCCCTACCCTATCCCCTCTGGTTCAGTCATACGAATTCATAAAGACCCTATGAGGAATCACTCACAATCAATTCCCCTTATAGTCTAGTGTAGTCAAGGACTCTCTGAGGAAACACACATGGTCAATTCCCCTTATAGCCCCACGATCATGGACTCTCTGAGGAAACTCACCTAGTCAATTCCCCTTATAGCCCAAGCTGTTCAAAGACTCTCTGAGGAACCTCACTCGGTCAATTCCTCCTATAGTCTAGGATGGTTCAAGATAATTCAAAGTAAATAAAGACTCTCTAAGGAGCTCACTCAGTCTATCCCCTCATAGTCTATAATGCTCAATGTGTCTATGAGGAAGCTCACTTGATCTATACCCATATAGTCTATGATGCTCAAAGAATCTCTAAGGTAGCTCACTCAGTCTTATCCCCATATAGTCTATGATGTTCAAAGACTCTCTGAGGAAGCTCACTCGGTCAATCCCATTATAGTATATAATTCTCAAAGTCTCTCAGAGGAAGCTTCCTCGGTCTATCCCCTTATAGTCTAATACTCCAGGTTCTCACGACCCTGGGTAATCAACATATATAAATGAAATATGGCCAAAGTAATCCTCAAAGCTACTTCGCTAAATAGTCCACAACATCTAAAGCATGTCAGAATTCAACCCCCCATCATACAATCTCTAGGCATGGGAAAACAGCAAAAACGGCCAAAAAGGCTAAACATGACTAAGTGGTCATAAATAGAACAATGCTTGGGCAACACATCCAAAGCATAGTAATTCTCTCTATTCACAGCCATTGACCTCTAATCAAGCATACAAGAAAGGCAGGAAAAAAATAGGGCTAAAACGGTAAACGTGCAATACCCCATTCAAGGGTATTGGCACAATTGCACATAATACTCAATGACTTCAACGGAAAGGTACAAACCTCCAACCTTTTGGGTTCCGGTGAAAACGATCCACAATAAACCACACCCACAATACCAGGCAACCAATTCACTAAATACCGCTCTAAATGTCCTTCCCTATTATCCACAAGCCATAAAAATCAACACCCAAGGCAAACCCAACACTATATCTACATGAAAAGATGTAGATCTAGAAACCTTATAGAGAGGGAAGAGAAGATCTAGGGAAAACCAATGAGAAATAAAGAGGAGGGACTTACTCGAGAACAAAAACCTTTGATCTACCAAGAAACCCCTTCGTTTTTCCTCCAAAATGAGTGTGGGAGAACCTTAAACCTTTGAGAACCCAAAATAATGAGTGAGGCTCGGGTGGGAGAGAGTTTGGAGAAGAAAAATGAGAAATCCTGAGTGGCCCAAGAGAAAAAAAAACCCTAACTTTAAGTGGCCACATGGTTACCATGAACGGTTTGGAAAACCGTGCGCCAACAGTGTTGTGGCCACTGTCTCACCCATGGATTTGCCACAGCTTTCCCACATGGTTTGACAGACCGTGCGTTGCCCGTGCGGATCCCACTGTCATGGGTTGCACAGTTTTCTGGGCTGGCCGCATGGTTTTTTCAGACATTGCGCCAACCTTGTGCCAACCCTGCGCCCCTGCATGACCCCCAAAATTTCTTATTTCTTAGAAACGACCAGAAAATGAAAAATACATGAAAATAAGGTCATGGTTCTTACAAACCCCCCCCCCTAGAGAAATTAAATCATGAATTTCCCTAATAAGGTGGCGCTGAAGAAGAAACCCCAAAAAATTCTAGCCACTGTGCCCGTACATCAGCCTCCCTCTCCCAAGTCTCATCTTTTACTTTCCCGTGCTTCCATAGCACTCGTACCAATAGAACAGACCACCCACAGAGAACTTTTGTACTATGATCGACAATCCGGATAGGATGCTCCTCGAACAGGGCATCCACCCCTAACTCAACCTCCTCGGGTGGCAAGACACGAGACGAGTTTGAAAAGTAATGTCGAGACTGTGGAACGTGGTAGACGTCCTGCATTGACTGGTATCTATGAGGTAAATACAACTGATAGGCAACCTGCCTAACTCTTTCTAACACCTCAAATGGCCTGATGTACCTCAGAAAAAGCTTACCATGTATCCTGATCCTTCTATGCCCCAACCTCGGTGCGACACGTAGAAAACCTGATCTCCGGCCTCGAACTCTGGAGGTCATCTCTGCTGACCAGTATAAGACTTCTGACGAGACTTCACAATATCCATTCTCTTCCTAATCAACTCTATATGGTCCATGTTTTCCTGGACAAGGCGAGGTCACAACATAGCTGCCTATCCTGCCTTCAGCCAACACAATGTTGATCAGTATGGCCTACCATACAAAGTCTTATAAGGTTCCATCTGAATAGTTTCTTGAAAACTATTATTGTAGTAAAACACTACTAGAGGTATATGTATATCATAAGAACCTCCTAAATTCAGAATACATGATCAAAGAATGTCCTCAAGCACCTGAATCATACGCTCGGACTGGCCATCTTTCTAGGGATGGTATGTCGTACTCAAAAGTATCTATGTACCCAAAGCCTTATAATTCCCCTGCCAGACCCGAGAAGTAAAACATTCATCCCTATATGAAATAATGGAGTGGGGAACCCCATGTAGATGTACAGTTGTCCCAGCTTCTCAAAACTGAAGGTCTCCTTGATCGGCAAGAAGTGAGGGACCTCCATGAGTCTGTCAATGACAACCCATACTGCATCATTCCCTCGAGTCGACCTCAGAAAACTGGTCATGAAGTCCATCGCGGCATCATTCCACTTCCACTCAAGAATGTTTAACTACTATATAAGTTCTGCTGGCCGCTGATTCTCTGCCTTCACCTACTGATAGGTGGAACACCTCATGAAAAACCCAGAAACATCTCTCTTCATACCTGGCCACTAATACAGATGGTGTAGATCACGATACATCATGGTGACACCAGGATGAACTGCCCAAACTAAGGAATGAAAATACTACATAAGCTCCTCACGTATATCATCTGTCACCCATACGCGCCCCTAGAAACGCAGGATCTCATCATCACCTATGGTTCATCTAGGAATAGGGTCCTCTCTTGACACACTTTCCCGTAGGACTAGGCCTTCAGAATTTGATAACTACCTCATCCGCACTCGATTAAGCAGATTATAGTTAACCAATACTGATGATAGAAATGTCTTCCCTTGTCTATTGTGAACCTCCAAATGAATCTCAGAGAACGGAGCCATAAGCTGACTCTCACTGCTGTCCTCCAGAACAACCTATATCTGAGTCCTCCTGCTCATTGCATAAGCCACTGCATTTCCTTTCCCAGGCGTATAACTATGCTCAAAGACAAAGGATTGTAGGTACTCAATCCACCTCCACTGTATCAAATTCAAATCAAAGTGAGTGAAAATGTACTTGATACATTTTTGGTCAGTGAAAACCAAAAAAATTCTCTCCCAGAAGTTAATGTCTCCAACAATGTAAGGCATGAACAAAAGCTGCGAACTTCAGATCATGCATATGGTAGTTCCTCTTATGTGGCCTCAAATGATGAAACCCATATGCAAAGACTCCATGTCCCTGCATAAGCATAGCTCCCAGACTGATACCTGAAGCATCACATTAAAAAGTATAGATCTTGCCTGGCCTTGACCATATTCGTCGCGGTGATGATTTCAACCTCCCTTTCATCTCATGAAAGGATAAATCACTTGAATATGAACATAAGAACTTTTCACCATTCTTAGTCAGGCCCATCAACGGTGTTGATAAGCGTGAAAAGTCCTGAATGAAGGTTCTGTAGTATCCATCCAGCCCTAGAGAACTCTGCTCATCAAAGACATTCTTTGGCTGCTCCCAGGATACTACTGCTCTCTCTTTCTCTGGGTCCACTAATACTCCTTTCTCTGAGGTAACATGACCCATGAAGTGAATCTTATACATCCAAAAGTGGCATTTTGAGATCTTATCATATTACTGATGCACTCTCAGTGTACTCAGAATGATCTAATGATATGTGGTGTGGTCGTGTCTAGTGTGAGAGTACACCAAGATATCGTCCCCAAAAACAACCACGAAAGCATCCAAGTATAGATGGAATACTCGGTTCATCAGTGCCATGAAAAATGCAGTCGTTTTTGTCAGACCGAATGGCATAACCATATACAAGTATAGACCATACCTACTTCAGAATGCTATAAGTTATATATCAGATGGTCTAACGTGAAACTGACGCTAACCAGAACTCAAATAGATCTTCAATAACACCCAGGATCCGTGACGATAATCAAAGAGGTCATCAATCCTCGGTAAGGGATATTGGTTCTTTCCCATCAACTGGTTCAACTTCCGATAATCCACACACATCCTAAGAGTACCATCTTCCCTCTTCGCAAAAAGGATAGGCGAACATCAAGGAGAAGTACTGGGTCCGATGAAACCCTTTTCCTGCAACTCCTCCATCTGCTTCTTGAGTTTCTGAAACTCAGGTGTAGCCATCCTATAAGCAGGAATGGTCACCGGTTCCGCTACTAGCACAAGATCAATCGAAAAGTCTACCTCTCGCTCTGGAGGCAATCCTGAAAAGTCATCTGGAACGAAATATCTGAAACGATCCACTACTAGAGGAAAGTTTAATTGTGAAGTCCCATGGTTATCCATATATATACTAACAATCAGGGCTGTAACTCCTCCTACCCCATGATGCTCTAGACTCTCTTTGCTCACCCGGAAATCCCATTATCCCTTATGACGAAAATATCCTCCCTCTGGTGATATGAAACTCACCCTACAGAGATAGTAATCGACGACTACCTGGAAGGGAAACAACCAATCCATTCCAATGATGACATCATAGCCTATCATCTCTAGGAAATAGAGGTCCCAATGGAATTGACGCCCACAAACCTCAAGAGGGAACTCCATGCACTGACGTACACTAGATGTCCTCTTCCCCAAAAGAGTATCTAACATCAAGATATTGGTAGAGGAAAAGATACAGAGCCCAAGGTTCTCCAAGACATCAATAAATATAAAGATATTGGAATCTCTTTTGTCGAAAAAAGAATAAGATAAAACTAAGGAAACTAGAATGGTACCTTGAACTGTAAAGGGTTCGGGATCCTGCTCCTACTGGGTCTACTCCACCAAAAATGTCTAGCCTGATCCATGAACCTGTGACCCTGCCTGACTGCACTGAGCTGATCCACCCTGCTCTCGCTGATATCCTTGCAACTGGCCGCCATGGCCATGACCTCCACCTTGGCCAGAACGAATGGATGAACTCCAGATCCTAGACTGGTGGGAAACTATTGGGGATTCTCCTATACGAGGATTCATAGACAAACCTCTGTCATGAGCTGCTAGTGAGAAGATCCGACAGAAACGTTGTAGATGGGCTATCTTGCCGCAAGATCGGCACTCCATCAGGTCTCTCTAGCATTGTGGCCTAGTATACCCGCTTCTCCCGCAATGGTAGCACACCACCTAGCTACCAAAAGTTGCATCTCGCCTACTCTGATATCCTCGTGCAGACTCCCTACACTGCTTCCTGCTATCAGTAGGAGGAATATTAACTCTAGATGTTGAACCGCCCTGGATCACAACTTCAGAACCCCTCATATTGCGCTCTGTGATCAGCGCGTGGTTGACGATGGAGGACATTGAAGTCAACCTGAATATGTTCACCTGCGATCGGATGTTGTTCCCCAGACCGTCCTCAAACCTTCGTGCAAGGAACAAATCATTAACCCCTGGAATAGTTTTGAAATGCTACAGCTCAGTAAAGCGAGATGAGTACCCCATAATATTGAGGGTACCCTTCTCTAGACTCATGAACTCCTGGGCCCGATTGACTCTCAAGGTCTTTGGATAGAAGTAATCATAGAAGATGCACCAAAACTCAACCCACAATGTACTATACTGGTGCCCCACCTGTGAGATCACCTCCCACCACCTCTCGGAGGAGTCTCAAAGCATGTAGGTAGTGAGATTCACCCTCTTCTCTAGAGGTATCCCCAGATGCTCGAAAAACCTCAACGTGGCTTCTAGCCATGAATCTACATCCTGAGGCCCTCCATCCCCTGAGAAAGTGGGAGGATGCTGCTGCTGAAGGACCCGCATCAAATATGCCATCGACGGGGCAAGATGTGGCACTCCCTAAAAGGTCTTCATCGTCCTCAAAAAGCTCTCTTTGAACTGAGCATTAGCTCCTGTGTCAAGAATAACTGATGGTGCCATGACTAGGACAACTGGAGGATCTGTAGGAAGTCCCTGATCAGCCATATCTAGTGTCTGGTCATCGTTTGGAAAATGTAATACTACCAGAGGAAGTCTCGGTTCCATGACCCAATAAGGACAATTGTACACCGTAGATTCAAGATTATCAAGGACTGAAAATAGGAAGTATGGGAAAGAAATAGAATAAAGAAAGCATTCATGTTTTTCAAAACACTACTACAAGGCGTGTACATGAATTCCCTTCTCCTGCCCGAGTCCTTCTACATAGATAACCCACATGGTTACCTTAAAAAAACCACATGGTGTGTTCTTTACAGAAATAGAGTGTGCTAAAAAAGCTTCAATGACCCGGGTAGTTAGTTACATGGACAAATACAAGGTACCTACACACGATGTGCACATCCGGTACATGGCGTGTTTTACCAAGATTTTCACAACCCTGTGTCTCTTCCCACACAGTCAGTGACACGGCATGTAGTATGGGTTTTTCCAGACAGTAATCCTCAGATACTGGTCTGGAACCCAGAAAACACTGAAAAGGAACATTTAAGTAACAAATTCTGATTTGTGAGAGCCAGTAATCCCTGGGAATCAAATCTTGTCATCTTATACATGTTATAACAAAGTGAAGAAGTCAATGATCAGCCAAATTAAGATTCCTGAGGGCCCATAACACCTCAAGAACCAATGATTGGCATTCATTCAAACCAAAACTCACACAAACATTACCCTATCAAACAATATGTATTTTTATCAAGGCATCTATCCCAAAAACATGTATATTCTACACAACATCTATCACAACAACATGAAATTGATAATTCGCCCAAATTGGCATGGAAAAAATGCATGAAAAGTGATTTATAGAAAGTTCCTATATAATGCATGAGATTGAAAACCCTCATTTCATCAGGTTGCAATAGAAATAGAACCTATATAATATCAACAGTAATAGTAAAAATCATGTGAATCACCCAACGATGAAATCGAATCAACTGTAAAATTGTAAAACCAGAAAACATGAAATAATCAAGGTAAATTAGCTTTTCTATATACACGGGTTAACTACTCTCAGGAAAAACTTATTACTAATTACATATTCTATCCTATCTCTTCCTATAGGCTCTAAAAATTAAATCAAGAGAAAATAATCCTCTGATACCACTTTGTAACATCCCAGATCTGGATTCCACCTAGAGGCACCCCACACCCGGTTGGTCACATTGCCTCAAGTGAATTTCCCTAAATTACAGAGGTTGCGACTAGGAGTGTGGGTCGTGGGTGTGATAGTGGGGAAACTATTCCGTCATTGGAAGAGTACACAATAGATGTAAATAAACATGCAATAGCGGAAGTAGTAAATATCCAACAATAGTAAACAGCAGAAGACTAAGATAATAAACAACTAGATAAATGCATAAAAAATTATGTGTGATACATATGAATAAGAAAATAGCCAAGTATGTCACATTATGAATACTAAAATTACTGAACCAAGTTCAAAAGAAAAAGACAACAGCTCCTCAGAATCGCAAGCATAGGCTTGGTCTCATGCTTTCCAGCTCCACAGCAAGTCAAGTACCTGAAGTGGAAGGTCGCATTCCCTAATATATACTTGAAAAAATATAATCTATTTAGGCCCAAAATAATGGCCCAAATAGGTTGTGAGAATAAATATTTTTAGGCAAAAACGTGATGATCTATGCCTAATAGTCAGTGAATATATGGGAGGTAAAAGTACAAAAAGCATTAAACAGGAACATGATGAACAATAAATAATCCACAGTTCTAATATCAAGCAACAAATAATGATCAGCTATGTACAAATAGGTAACCCTCTGGTAATTACTCAGATCCATCCCCTCTGGTCCTACCTAACAAGTACAAGAAACCCTCTTGGAAGTACACTCAGCCTATCCCCTCTGGTTCAGTTATATGAATTCCTAAAGACTCTTTGAGGATGCACTCACGGTCAATTCCCCTTATAGTCTAGGGTAGTCAAGGACTCTCAGAGGAAGCACACAAGGTTAATTCCCCTTATATCCCCAAGGTCAAGGACTCTTTTGAGGAAGCTCACCCAGTCAATTCCCCTTATAGCCCATGCCATTTAAAGACTCTTTGAGGAAGCTCATTCAGTCAATTCCTCCTATAGTCTAGGATGGATCATGTTAATTCAAATTAAACAAAGACTCTTTGAGGGAGAACACTTTTTCTATCCCCTCATAGTTTATAATGCCCAATAAATCTCTGAGGAAGCTCATGCGGCCTATCCCCAGATAGTCTATGATGATTAGAGACTCTCTGAGGAATCTCACTCGTTCTATCCCTATATAGTCTATGATGATCAAAGACTCTCTGAGGAAGCTCACTCAGTCTATCCCCTTATAGTCCTTATTTCTCAAAGACTCTCTGAGGAATCTCACTAGGTCTATCCCCTTATAATCTAATACTACAGGTTCTCACGACCCTTGGTAAGTTAATGCAAAGCATTACAATATGGACAAAGTAAACCTCAGAGCTACTTGGTTAAATAGTCCACAACATCTCAATCATGTTATAATTCAACACTCCATCCTACAATCACTAGTCATGGGAAAATAGGAAAAACAACAAAAAATGCTAAACAGGAACAAACGGTCATAAACAGAACAATTCATGGGAAACACATCCAAAGCATAATAATTCACCCTATTCACGACAATTGTATTCTACTCAAGAATACAAGCAAGGAATGAAAACAATTGGGCTAAAATGGTAAACACTCAATACCCCATTCAAGGGTATTGGCACAATTGCACATAACACTCAAAGACTTCAATGGAAAGGCACAAACCACCTACCTTTATTGTTCCGGTGAAAATGATCCAAAATCAACCGCACCCTCAAAACCAGGAAACCGCTTCACGAAAGACCACTCTAAATCTCCATCGCTGTCATCCACAAGCTGTAAAACCAACACCCAAGGAAAACCCAAAACTAGATCTACATGAAATGAATTTAGATATAAAAAACCTAGAGAGATGGAAGAGAAGACCTAGGGAAAACCAAGGAGAAACCAATAGGAGGAACTTACTCACGAATAACCACCTTCAATACACCAAAAAACACCTTCAATTTTTCTCCAAAACGAGTTGGGGAGCACCTTCAACCATTGAGAACCCAAAATCCAAAGTGAGGCTCGAGTGGGAGAGAGTTTGGAGAAGAAAATTGAGAAATCCCAAGTTTCTAGGGAGTTAAAAACCATAACTTTAAGTGGCCACATAGTAGGGAAAACCATGCACCAACCATATGGTTTCCACTGTCTCACCCAGGGATTTCGCATGACTTTCCCACACGGTTTGATAGACCATGCGCTGCCCACGCGAAGCCCACTGTCAAGGGTTGCACGGTTTTTTGGGCTAGAAGCATGGTTTGTTCAGACAGTGCGCTAACCGTGCGCCCCTGCACGACCCCTAGAATTTCCACTTTTTCTCATAAATGACCAGAAAAGGAAAACATACCTAAAAAAGTTCCACGTTCTTACAACGTATGTAGTAGAAAAAGGAATAGATGCACGATAGCATCATAGAAGAACTCTACTAGGAGTTGAAGGGAATTGTTGTGCTACAATGACTACTCCAACAACAAGAAAAACAAAAATACCTAGATGTCAAGAAACGATACCACAGTACTCTATTTTCTAGACAAATTCTAGAGAAGGACTCAAAAAACAGCTGCTCAATCCTAAGGAGTCCCATGTTGCATTTCCATCATATAGAGCTTTCTAAATTTATCTCAATCTTATCACCTCTAATGTTATTTGTTTATTTACAGTTCAAGAAGTGTGTGTGATACTGATTATCTTAAACACACTGTCTCTTAAGCATAACTAGAGGATATCTAAAATCCTCCCTCAAACATTCTAAACCTTCTTATATCCCACTGTGAATTGTGGAAGAGGTAAAGTGTGACCTGGATAGCCTATGTGTTATTGTTATAGTTTTTCACACATAGAACTATGGTAGAGGTCTTAGTACCGTGACAGTCTCAGTACTATTGTTGACCCTGATCCACATTGTGGATCAAAGTTTTATTTAAACTGTTTGAGAGGACTAAGTCTTATCTTGGGACTGAACCTCTTGATTAAAACCGTTATGCATCTTATATTAGTTTAAAATATTTTCATTTTCCTCTGTTAATTATTTTAAAACACAAATCTGTTTTAAATCTTCTCTGATAGTTGAACTAGCAAGTGTTTGTAATTATTTCTAGCCAGTAGGTTAGTTTCAAAAGCTAACATAATATTTATATTAAGTTAACTAAGAAATAATCAATCTTTGAGAAACTAATTGAACACTAAAAATATTTATAAATTCACAATAGTTTAACTTGTTGGTTAAATTCGGGGTTCTTAATAGAAGTATTTTAAATACGAAATACTTTATTAGGTTCTCAATTCACCCCCCCTCTTGAGTATCCTCTGTGACAACATTTGGTATCAGAGCTTCGTTGATAAATGTTTTCAAAACACTATGTTTTTCAACTGTGATTCTAGTTGTATCTTAAAGATCTTAAATTTTAGTTATTTATAAATTTTTATCTCTTTAAATATATTTTATAAAATCTAATTATGGATAATAGGTCAAAAGGTGTGGCTACCAATAGGCTTCCTTTCTTTAATGGTGTTAGTTATGTCCAATGGAAAATCAAAATGAAAATTCATTTTGAAACTATGGGATTTGACATTTGGACCCCTATGGAGTCTGAGTATGAGATTCTAAATACCGTTAGAACTACATGGTATGATCCTACAAAATCTGATTACAATAATAATTGTAAAGAAATAATTGATCTTTACTGCTCTCTAGGAGATGAATAGTTTAACAGAATTTCTTCTTGTAAAACAACTCACGAAATCTGGGATAATTTGGCTGTTTCTCATGAAGGAACAACCAATGTGAAAGATATGAGATTAAACACTTACACTATTAAATATGATAATTTTAAAATGAGGCATGATGAACCTATTTCTGACATGTATCTCGGGATCAACGCAATTGTTAACACTATGAGCTCGCAGGGAAAAGTTGTTCCAACAAAGTAGAAAGTCATGAGAATACTCAGATGTATGCCAGAAAGGTGGAGATTCACATCAGTTTTAATAAGTGAATCATGTTATATAAGTTCACTACCTGTTAAAGAGCTGCTTGGTAGGTTGATGATGTTTGAAGAAGAGATGAAGGTAAAAAAATAGGATGATGATGAACTTAAGAAGAAGTCTGTGGAATTTAAGACTACTGCCTCAAAGGTCAAAGAGAAAGAGAAAGTTCACATACCTATTGAAAGCTCAACAAGTGAAGGTTTAGATTCTGACAGTGATGAAGAGATGTCTCATATAGCCAGGAGATTCAAGAAATTCTATTGGAAGGCAAATTTTTTCATAAAATGAAATTTTAAGGGTAAGAATGAACAACAAGGTAATTGGAATAAATATGGGAAGAAAGATGATAAATATGATGAGATAGTCTGTTATAAAAGTAAAAGGAAAGGACACATTACAGCTGACCGTCCAAAATTGAATTTTAAGAATAAATATGATTATAATGACAAAAATATTAGAATTATATGAAGGCAACATGGAGTGATTCAGAAGACAACACAAGTGAGTATAACACTTCTGGTTCTGAAAATAATCATACCAACATGTGATTCATGATTGAAACTTCTGAGTATACCTGGTAGAAGAGTTCATTTAAAAAGATATGGTACTTAAACAGTGGATGTTCATGACATATGACTAGAGACTACTCATTTTTTAAGAGTTTAATCAAGGTTAATTTAGGGCATGTCACCTTTTGTGATAATTCAAAAGGAAAGATCATCGTCTTAAGAAAAATTCGTAAAAATTATTCAATTTTAATTTCTAATGTATTATTTGTTGATGGACTAAAATAAAAACTATTAAGCATTTCTCAGTTGGGTGATGATGGTTTCAATGTTAAATTTTAGAATGATTCTTACAATATGTTGGATTCTAAAAATATTTTTGAATTTATTACATTAAGAAATGAAAATGTATATGCTCTAGATTTAAATTCATTAGACAAACAAAAGGTTTCCTATTTAAATGATTTTCATAAAGAATCTTGTCTATGGAACATAAGATTAGGAAACTACAATGTTCATTCACTTAGGAAACTAACTATGAAAAATTTAGTTAGAGACCTACCCAAAATAAAATTCCCAACACACAATGTTTGTAATCCCTGTCCAAAGGGAAAGAAACATTATGTTTTGTTCAAATTAAAGAAAGAAGTTTCAACTTTTCAACCTCTCGAGTTGTTAGACATGGATTTTTTTAGACCATCTAGAATTTATAGTTTAAATGGGAAGGACTATGTCAATGTTCTAGTAGATGATTTTTCAAGTTACACATGGATATACATTCTCTCTCGCAAAAGTGAAGCCTGTTCCCATTTCATTAAATACTCCAAGTCTATAGAGAACCTTAGTGGAATTAACATTAAGACCCTAAGAAGTTATAATGACCGTGAGTTTGAAAGTCATGATTTTGAAACTTATTTCTCACACAATGGCTACAATCATAACTTTTCTGCCCTTAAGACACCTCAACAGAATGGTGTAGTAGAAAGAATGAATAGAACCCTTCAAGAAATTACAAAAACTATGCTTAATGAGTTTGACTTACCTGTATAATTTTGGGTAGAAGATGTAAATACAGCTTGTTATATTATAAATTGATTCTTTATTAGACATATTCTACAAAAGACCCCTTATGAACTATGGAATAACAGGAAGCCTAAAATTAGTTACTTTAGAGTTTTTGGTTGCAATGTAATTATTCTCAATACTAAAGATAATATTGGCAAATTATCTTCTAAAAGTGATGAGGGAATCTTTCTAGGTTACTCTATGTCCAGTAAATCTTATAGAGTATTTAACCAAAGAATCAAATGTGTGGAAGAACCAGTACATGTTGCATTTTCTGAAACTGATCCACATTAACCTAAGTCTTCTTCTAAAAATATTGAAGAAGGCCTATATATTCTAGACCTTAATGATAAAAGCAGTGAACCTGTTGTAAATACAATTAATTATCGAAATTTTCCAAAACCCGTTCTTTTTTGAACCGAACCTATAAAAGAACCTGAAATCTCTTGTCCTAATGTGACCAGACCAACTAGGATTCTAAAGAACTATCCTTTAGATGCTGTTGTAGGAGATTTAGATAGATGATCAGAAACTAGAGCATCTCAAAGAAATCAGGTTGAACATCATTCCTTTATTTCACAGTTAGAACCTAAAAATAATAATGATTCTATCAATGATGAAGTTTGGGAGATGGCTATGCAAGAATAAATAAATCAATTTGAATGAAACAAAGTTTGGGAATTAGTAGACAGACTTATGGCCACTTTGTCCATAGGCACTAAATGGGTTTTTAGAAATAAAGTTGATGAATCTAGAAATATAATTAGAAACAAAAAAATATTAGTTGCACAAGGATATAATCAAAGGAATAAACTATGAGGAAACCTTTGCACCTTTAGATATGTTAGAAGCTATTAGGATTATAATTGCCAATGCTGCTCATCTGAATTTCAAGTTATATCAAATGGATGTTAAAAATGCATTTTTAAATTGTTTTAGAATTGAAGATGTTTTTCTAAACAACAACCTTGATTTACTAATCCCCATTTTCCAAAGAGAGTTGTTAAGCATTCTAAATCTTTGTATGGTTTAAAACAAGATCCACGAGCTTGGTATGATAGACTTAGTAACTTTCTTATTTCAAAATGTTTTATTAAATGGATTTTTGATCCAACTAATTTTACCAAAAGGATTTCCAAAGATGTTTTGATAGTCCAAATATATGTTGATGATATTATTTTTGGATCTTCTAAAAAGGCATTGTGTTTTTATTTTTCAAAGAGTATGTGATGTGAATTTGAAATTATTTTAATGGGAGAACTCAAATATTTTCTTGGATTTCAAGTTTTTAAAAATGAAAATGGTATTATTTTAAATCAATGTAAATATACATAAGATATTTTAAATCTTTTTGGTTTGGATAGTAATAAGAAAAGTGATACACCTATGAGGACCAGTTGTAAATTAGATGCAGATGAAACTGGGAAACCAGGGGATCAAACCAATTTAGTTGTATGATTATGAGTTTACATTATTTTACTACTAGTATACCAAAAATTATGTTTAGTGTGTGTATGTGTGCAAGATTTAAAGATAATCCAAAAGAGTCACACTTGATTTATGTTAAAAGGATTTTAAAATATCTTAAACATACTAAAAATTTGGGATTATTTTATCCAAAAGGACAATCATTCAATTTAATAAGTTATTCAGATGCTGAATTTTCAGGTTGGAAGTTAGATAATAAGAGCACTTCTGGAACATGTCATATTCTAGGTAAGTCCGTAGTATCTTGGTGTAGTAAAAAGCAGAATTCTGTGACATTTTCTACTTCTGAAGCAGAATATATTATTACTGGTAGTTGTTGTGCACTAAATTTTTGAATGAAACATACTTTATTGGACTATGGATATCAATTTAGGCATGTATCTATAAACTGTGATAACACTAGTGAGATAAACATCTCTAAGAATCATATATCTCACTCTAGTACTAAACACATTTATGTAAGGCATCACTTTTGGAGGGATCATTATCAAAAGGGTTATATTACTATTTAATTTATATGCATTGAATATCAATTAGCTGACATATTCACCAAGAATTTATGTTCAGAATGGTTAAATTAAATTAGATATGAGTTAGGAATGATAAAATATCCAGAAACCTCACTATTAGAGAAACCTCACCATTAGAGAAACCTCACTGATAGAGAAACCTCACCGATAGATAAACCTCACCTATAGAGAAACCTCACCGATATAGAAACCTTATAGATAGATAAACCTTACTGATAGAGAAACCTCACCGTTAGATAAACCTCTCCGATAGGATTCTCACTGGTAGTTGTCACCGATATGTTTTGCGATGTCTGGATTTTGTGTTTTTATCTGAAACATTTATTGTTTTTAATTTATTTCTTTTTATTACATATATATTCCTAAATGATAAAAATTAAGACTAAGTCACATTTCAATACACCTCGAACTCTCTTCACTTCAAACCTTACATTTTGAACTCCCGCATTTATTGCGAACCCTATGTTCTTCGATTCAGAAATGGAAACAGTAAAAAGCCCGGTAGTCCGATCTAAAGGTGATGCACCGAGTGAAAAGATTCAGAAAGAAGGATCTGGAGGCAGTGGTAGTGGATAAAGTCGTGAGAAGATTGCAGTGAACCCGCTATTACTGAATAGAAATATCGTAATCGAGAAAGAACTATGGGTAGAATGAATCCTGCTTATAAAATATTTGATTCTAAGGATATTGGAGAAACAAGGGTGGATCAAATGTTTTGCGAATAACAATGGCCCTTATTATCTAAAACTGGTGAAGGAATTCTATGAGTTTGGTTGTTTTGAGAAATATTAAGGTGAGAATAGAGTGGTATCAGTAGTGAATGGTAATATAATCTCTTCTTCTTCTATTGAATGGGATGAGTGCTTGAAAGTTCCACACGAGGGTGAGTTTGGATATTTATCAAAGTAAATACCTCCTACTAGTGACATTTTTGAGTATGAAACTACATTGGAAGAGCTCACTAGAGATGGCACACCAAGAAAAGTAGTTGATATGGAAATGGATGGAGAAAACCGGTTGTTGTTCAAATTTATCCCGCTTGTGTTAAGTCCAAGAAGAGGGGATTTTTCAAATCTAAAATTCCATGATATATTATTGTTCTATCTACTAAGGAATAATGTCAGAGTTAATTTATGTAGGCTTATGATGATTCAAATCGAAGATATGACCAGGCCAAAGTCAAAAACAAATTCTATATTCTTTTCAAAGCTAATTTCTTTGATGATCAAGGTAAAAGGTGTGGATGAGTATCAGGATGAGATAGCGGTTTTAAGAGACACCATTTTTATTACAAAAATAGTTTGTAAGTACATGATTATTGGCTGAAAGGAAGCCATTCTGGGAGAGAGTGTTGAAGAAACCTCTGTAGATGAGGGAGACCTGCCTAGATTAGATCATAAAGAGACTGCTCCAGATTCCAATAGTTGTGATGATGAAGAGGAAAAAGTATCTAAAAATGGAAGTACCTATTTCAGTCTTAGTCCCTTGATTGAGAGCTCTATTATGCCGGTTGAGGAGGTATTTGAGGTAGACAGACCAGTACCTATTACTAAAATACCCCATCCTCTGCCACCAGGTTTGGATATAAATTTGGTTGTAGATGACTCCTCTGAAGAGGAGATGGCTGCATTTGGTGCCGAAGATGAGGAAGCTCCACTTGAGGGGGAGAAATCTCCTAAATTTGGTTCTGTCTCAATTTTTCATGTGGTAGAGGATTGGTTAAAATATTCAAGATTTGTGGTACTTAGAATTGATTACTCAGGATCAGATGAAGACCAATCCAAAGGAAAATTTGTTTCCTTAGTTGATGTTTTGTCTGAGGGAGCCTCAGTAGTTTTTCCTGAAAATCATGTAACTAAGGCTGATCTTGATACTTTAAAGGCTAAGTTAAAAGAGACCATGACTGCATCTGTTTCAGAATTGAAAAGTTTCTTTGTTAAATAAAAAAGAAAAATATAAAAATCATTGGAATTATATCTTGAAAGAGTTGTGTCAAGTGCTGTGACAGATATGATTAATGAAGGTAAAGTGTCTCAAAATCAGATTATGAGTTTGATAGAGGTTGTTGAATCTTTGAAGCAATTTGTTGCTTTATTTGATACTTTTTTAGTTCCCATGCTCAAATTGTTGTTTTCATCAATTACATAAAAAGTGTAGCGAAACAGTATGTGAATGTTTTTGAGAATTTTGAATAGACCATAAAAGAGCATCTAAGTACTCAATATTTATTTGTGAAGAAACTGATAAGTAATTTGACCCAATCTTTCAATCAAACAGTATATTTTATTGTATAACCTCTTGGTTCCTCCAGAGTTTCAGTTGATGTTGAAAAATTTATATCTATGCTGAATGAAGAACTTGGTCAAGTTAGTGCCAATAGCTCATCTGATTCTCAAGAGTTATCTACTAGACGAGATATCAAAAAAATCGTTCTGGACTATATGAGAGATGCTACTGCTACCCATAAGGAATTCAAAGACAAGATTGATCTTTATTTTCAGAAGGTGTATACCAAGCATCACCTAAGAAATCATTACAATCTTATATTAGAAAACCTAAAACTTCCCCCAGTTACTGATGCTTTTAGATATCAAGTCACTATGATCAGGGAGCTAAATCTTGATTTGAATATGTTTCTAGAAAACAAGGTTGATTTTTTCTCTGCTATGGAGAGATGAGGAAGAATCATCTTGGATTTTAGGAACATGTTACTACCCTTTCTGTATATGGACAGTACCCCTATTATTTTACCTCCAGCCCTACCTACCTCTGTCCAGTCTGCTTCCACAGCTCAGTTGACTCTAATTCAAGCTATCATAAGTCTTACTCCTATGATCACACAATGGAGTACCCATTACAGGCCCGACAGTTTTTCATTAGCTCAACCACCTCTGATCATCACCTGTGTTACCAAGTCTTCACCTATACCTACCAAGCCTGAATCTAATTTTGATCCTAGGGTAAAATCCAAATTACATATTGGGGAGGTGGATTGATTAGTGGCTAGGACATTTGATAGGGATAGGGATAATGAGTCTCAGATAAATAATAAGTATATTTTTTTTATATAATTCTAAATCTGATACATTAGCCTTTAATACTATATTCTCTATTTCATTTGAAATATTTCATTTATGGATACAATGTATGATATTTTGACATCATTTGAAAATGTCATTGAACACACTGAGAAGTGAGAACAAATATATTTTATACTGATACATTAATGACTATTCTGGATTATAATGCCATAATTTGTGATTATCAAAATGGGTCAGATTGTTGGACTCACCTGTTTTGATAATCTCAATTATGTTTAGTTATGCTTTGATAATCCAAAATAATGTTTATCTATATATTAATTATTCATTAAAATTATGACATCATGCTATTGAGTAGATATTAATATCAAAATGATTATATCATATCATTGGAATATATTACTCAATGTTTATTAATGATTTTAAATGATTAACAATGATTAATTTTGACACTAAATCAATCTGGAATTGATATTCATAGAACAGATACTTGATAACCATTCGAGTTTTTAGTCATTGATACAGACAGATCTACCGATAAACAAAGGTCACTGTTAGACCAAGCCTTCTATTATACAAAAGGTGACCGTTACATAGTCTACCACTACACAAGAAGCTACTAATAGAAGAAGTTACCAGTACGTGGAGATACTGATAGAAAGAGATACAGATAAAAGAGAGATACTACTATAAACAGTCACTGATACATAATGCTACAATTACAGAGAGTGACATATATCGATACAAGATCTACCGATACAAGTCCACAGTTACAAGTTCACTGATACAAAGAGCTACCGATGAAAACCAGTCACTGTTTATTTAATCTATATTTCTGTTTGTTTATTAGAAATAGTCATATTTGTTTCTTTTAATGTACCTATTTAATTAATTATGTTTGTTGGATGTCCGAGAACCATACCTCGTACCTGCAGAATTAATCACACATTATGTCAGATATTAATCAATTATGTTTGTTGGTTGTTTGGAAACCATACCTCGTACCTGTAGAAGTTATCATGCCGTATGTTGAACTACCGCATGAGATATAAAAGGAATCAGCGCTTCACAGAAAAGAGAGATTCATAAAAAGAAGTATGTGGTAGAGAAAGAAATATATGCATGATAGCTTCAAAGAAGAACTCTACCGGGAGTTAAAGGACAAAGATGTGATACAAATACTACTGCAACAACAAGAAAAACACTCATACATGGAATTCAAGAAACAGAACCACAATACATTGTTTTCCAGACAAATTTGAGAGAAGGACTCAAAACAACATCTTCTTAATCCAAAGGAGTCCAGAGTTGCATTGCCATCACATAGAGCTTTCTAAATTTATCCCAATCTTATTAGCTCTATTGTGATTTGATTACATACATTTCTAGTAGTATGTGTTCTTATGTTTATCTTAAACACACTGTCTCCTAAGCATAACTGGATGATATCTAAAATCATCACTGAAACTTTCTAAACCTTCTTATATCCCACTGTGAATTGTGGAAGAGGTCAGGGGTGACTTGGATAGCTTGTCTGCTATTGTTATAGTTTTTACCATGTAGAATTGTGGTAGAGGTATTAGTACCTAGACAGTCTTAGTACTATTGTTTACCCCGATCCAGAGTGTGGATCAATGTATTATATAAACTATTTGAGAGGACTAAGTCTCATCTCGAGACTGAACCTCTTGGTTATAACTGTTGTGCATCTTATTTCAGTTTAAACTATTTTCACTTTCTGCTGGTAATTACTTTGAAATGAAAATCTATTATAAAGTAACACTGATTGTTGAACTAGCAAGGGTTTGTAATTATTTATATCTAGTATGTTAGTTTCAAATGCTAACATAATCTTGATTTTATGTTAATATAGAAACAATAAATCTTTGAGAATCTAATTAAACACCTACAATCTTTATATATTCTATACAGTTTAACTTGTTATTTTAATTGTGGAATTTTAATAGAACACTTTTAATCAAAAACTTTTTATTAGGTATTGAATTCACGCCACTCTTGAGTATCCCATGGGAAAAAATTACATTGTATTGATCATTTAAACTATTTAATTTGTAATAATGGTGGTTTTTTCAGAAGAGATACATATTTTTAATGTCTTTATATTTAAACTTTTTATTATCCACACCATGTGTTTGATGATATTCTTCATTGGTGGTTTGGGATTCTTAATGGGTCTTCAAACCCGATAGTGGAAAGGATTTGATATGTTATTATAAATGTGATCATTTTTCTATATAACTTTTTAAAAAATAGAAAACATTATGCAACATTAGTTGTATTGGGAAATAGACTTTTCAAACATTGTGTCTGTTTTTTCATATGAGGTTTTATGTCACATTAGAGTGTAAAATTACACTAGAGGTTATATTTTTTGGATCCACCTTAGTCTAGGATTGGGTATTTTATTCCTCTCCTAATACATGTGTCTATGGTTTATAAGCCAAATGGTTTTATTTATCTTTTATTATTGGTTTATCACATAGTAGTATTTTCACTATAATTTTCCCACATGCTTATATTAGGATGGATGAATGGTTTGTTTTTAAAGGTTTCTTTCCACTTTAATTCATACATTACAAATTTGTGAATTTGGTGAATATGGTATGTTTTTATTAAAACCAAAAGATGTTTCACAAAATGGTTTTATTTATGAATTTTCATTATAAACTTGTTGTTTTTAAAACTATAGACAATTAATTCTTAATATTATTACATGTATAGATTCTTTGTTGAAATTAATATAGGTTTTATGCTCAAAACAAACTTTCTATTTTAGGCCATTATTTTTCAAGAATCATGTAGTAGTATGGGAATTATGTAGCAAGTCAGTTTCTCTTGTTATCATTGTCATAATTATAAGTTTGTCTAGAGATGATTCTTAGTCACATGGAGACTTGTTGGTCACACCTTGTTCTACATTTTGGGTTTTGCTAGTTTTACTTGGTTTTTTGTCTCAGATATATTTATTCTTTTCTTCCACTATGTAATTTTATTTGTCATTATTTAGGCATGAGACTTATATTTCTTGGATTCACCTCTCTACCTGGAGGACCCTCTCAGGTTACAAGTCTAGATTAACTCAATTGGGTTGTTACATAAACATTATGTTTAATATTAAGGATTAGTTAGGAAGAATGTTGTTTTTATAATGGAGATGCAAATTCATGCGTATGAGATAACCTTTAGGGTAAAAACCTTATTTCAAGCGATGGTTATTGAGGTTATTTGTGATATAGGGTAATTTATTTAAGGATTTATCCTTATTTAAACCGTTTTTTATTGTTTAATTTTAGATATTAACATATTCATATTTATTTTAGGGGTTACGTTTCTTTGTTATAACAAATTTGTTTTTAAATGAAGATCAAGGGAATGGGTTTTTACTGTTTTATAGATATTATGATATATTAATGTTTAATTTATGTTCTTTAGTTATATAAAAATAATAATAGATATTTATTCCATCATTTAAGAGGCAATGCGGAAAATAACCAATGAAAAACTAAAGGATGAAATTACATTTAGTAAATAAAATAGTTAACATGTATATTGTATGGTTTTCTATATCTTACGAGTAAAAGAACACCTAAACTCTAGTAATATGATCATTGAAGAAACCATTTATCATATTACCTTCATATCGGATGAATCAATGGTTTTTTAACTCGTCAAGGATTTATGTTTTCCTAGTCCATAACTTTTTCTTGGTAATTTACATTCATGTTATTAATGACCTCTATCATTCTCCATAATTATTTATTATTTTCATCTATGTCCATATTTTAAAGTCTTACCAATGTTCTCATAAATGGAAGTTTTATTATGTGTTATTTCAATTGACATTAATATTTCCCCATTTTACTTTTAATAGTATGTTTCTGTGAACCATTCTGTTGTTTGAATTTTACATAAAGAAATTGAAAAATTGGAAAATAATAACAATTTAAAATTTTATGTATGAAATTTATGTTACTGTGGTGGAATGAAATACCCTAGGGTTTTCATATAATTCTACATTCTATAGCATATACAATATAAAAGACCAATATTTTAAGATTCATTATATATTATTAAAATACTATTATTTAAAAAATATTTTTATAACCAAGCAGTTAATATTGGTCTTATGATTAAAAATACAATTATTATTAAAAATATATATAATGGTCTAATACTATCTGAATGTGTCGATTAATTTTTAATAATGATTACTGAAATTTCAATAAAGTCATTTTTCTCTTCAAAAATATGTTTTCCAAAAAAAGGATTTTATTTATTTTTATGAAAAAGTTATTATAACTAATATTTAGAACTTTTATAAATTATATTTTAGAAAATGAGAATAATTTTTCAAAATCCATTATCAAAATTGATATAGGGGGAATTATTTTAGTTTTTTGGATAAAATTAATTTTCAGTCAATAGTTAAAAATATTTTTTTAAAATATCATTCCTTTATAATAATCTAAGTAATTTAAAAAGACCACTATTAGTTTATTTTTATTTATATGTAACATAAGTATTATATATTTAATATTTCATCCAATTTTTTATAATTAAACAAAATTTATATTCTATTTTATTATGTTTAATCTTAGGCTTAAGAACACATTTTTTAGAAAATGACATTAAAGTGCATAATTCTTATCTATTTTAATTAATTAAAATATCCCCAAAAAGTGAAATATTTAATTGAAATTTATATATTATATAAATATAAATACGATTTTAAATTCATTTAATTATATATCATGGTCATAGAGTTAATAAAGTATAATATATTACTTCAGAAATGTATTTCTTGAAAAACTGTCCTTTGGTCACTTTTTGAGATTAATTTAAAATCATATTGATCCAATAAGTTAGTTTAAATTTGGTAAAATATGTTTTATATTTTTAATCACTAAAATTAATGTTATATTTTAATTTCAACTTAATTTTGGTTATAATAAATAGGAGAAAGAGTGAAAAATGGTTTTTGTGGTGAATAATTAAAATGGAATAAACAAGTATCCTTAGAAGTAAATGGAATAGCGTGATTAAAACATGTATATTTTTTAATATTAGAGGTTTATATCGACCATATCACCCATAAAATAAATTATTTATTAGTTTTTGAGGCACTTCTCTTGAGGGTGACTTCCCATTATTGAATAATTGTATTTATTTAAAAAAATTATGCTCCTCAATTAAAAAAGTTTACCCCCTCCTTTCATGTCTTTACAACTATTAGGAAAATATTTCTCAATGAAAACCCTAAAAATATCTCCCAAAATTCATTATCAACATTCTAGAGTTTTTTCTTTATAAAATAAAAAACTTATGTCCACGAACAAGAAATCTATATGGGGTTCTTCTATGCAAATGTAATCTTCTTCGACAACCTCCTTCTATTTTACTTCTTCTTTTTAGACAGTAAATTATGTCATAAATATTACAATATATAAAAATTTAAATTTTATATATATCTAAATGTCATTATGTTAATGTAATAACTTAAATACATATCTTTTTCTATCAAATGGAAAATGAATTTTTCATTCATGTTTATGAAATTATGCCACCTCGTGAACCGATGTAATTCATTTTCCATCAACATTATTCATGGATGATTATGATTTTGAATTTAATATTTGTATATTATCATGATGAAACATTAATAATTATATAAAATTAATATAATATATTCAAACTTACCTTAGCTTCCATGGAAACATGATAATGTTGTTTGTGTGTATTGAAGACTATCACCGTGCAAATCTATGTGAATCATTGTTTTTTTACTAAATCGCATAGAAGGTATATGTAAGTGAATGTGATGAAATAATAATATATTAATGATATAATTAATATTTTGAAAGATACAATAACCCTTATATTCTATCAATTATGATCATTGAAATTTATAAATGATAAACATGCGTACATACGACCTACTATCTCCAATATTGTATTGTGGTTCATTTTCAATAACTATATTTCAAGGGTGGTGTTAAAAGTATAATTTATATATAAAAATAAAAATAATATCATGTTTATTATACCAGTTATTATGGAAAAATTTCCTATTTGTCCCTCTTCAATACATTGGCGTCATTTTGATATTCTGAACAAAACATCCTCAAAACAACTGAAATATACATAACTGAATAATTAATTAAATATATCATTAAAATAAATTAAGTAAATTGTTTAATAATAATAATGGATTAAAAAAAGATAATTTTATTAAGAAAAAAAATAATTTATAGTATTTGTTTATATAGGATATAAAAGTCAAACTTGACAACATCTGGGCATGAGGTAAGGGCTTCATCTCAAAACATTCTTCTTTTAGACACATGTTCTTTTATGAAACTACATTTTTAAATTTGTCTATAAAACACTAATATAAATGTTAAATAATGAATCCATCAAAATTACTAATATTTAATGTTATAAATAGTGTACTCTATTCATGGGAGTTATGATTCATAAGTTTCTATAGTGGTAAGGGTTTTTTATTCTTCATTTTAATTGGGATTTATTAAGATCTAATTACAGTTTTTTATATAATATGATTATAGTTTAATTAAACCCTATAATTTTATTATCCTATCTTTATTCATGAAATTTTCAAGTAATTGTTCCATTTTCACTCATTTTTACATACAATTATTTAGAGAATATTTTTTATAAAAGATGACTTCATTTCTCTCTTTATTTGAAAATACATTATCTTTAAAATCCATGTTTTATAAAAACATATTAAATAATTTTCATAACATTCAAAAATGATAAATGAATAAAAAATTTACCCATATTAGACTTTATATGAATGGTTTTGACTAAATCATCTAGTCATTTTCTGAATGATATACTTTTTAACTATTTTATAACAATGTAAAATGATTGTGTTTTTCATTATACGATATTTATGAAATTACCAACCATATTTAACACTCAATTATTTGAATATTCCCTCATAAGACTCCATGTTTATTTTTAAATAAATTTTTTCTATAATATTTTATGAATTTTTTAATTTTGAACAGGTTATTTTAATTTGAAATGGTATTTTTCTCAAGAATCATTCTATTTAATTTTTTAATGAATTTTTTACCATGAATAAAAACTTTTGATGTTATGTATTTATTATTAATTTTTTTATATATATATCTTTCATGTACACCTAGAATATTCTTTCATATATTGATAGGGTAATTCATACCTTATGTTCATCTCTCATGTTCGTTCATAATATTGTTTCCTTTGATAATGATATGAGATAAGCTTATGAAAACCATATTCATTGCTCTGTAATTATTAGGTTTATTCTTTATGGTTGATTTCAATTTTTTGAAACACATACTCATAAATAGGTTATTATTTTTGTGCCTAGATACCACTCCAATTTATTGTGTAAATATTTAGTCTCATAAGACCTCATGTATATGATTATTGAGTAAACCTAATCAATCATTGTACGTTTTTCTCTTTGTGATATTGTCTATGATATCATATTAGAAAAATAACATTATATGACACTTCCACACTTAGTATGTTACCATGATATTAAGATATCATGTTCTTTATTTTTGATTCTACGACACTAATCATGAGCCTTCCCTTTTATAACTCCATGTTATACCTTTGACTCAAAATTGATTCTTATTTGACATGTTTATTCACATAATGGGATTTCTAGCTCACTCATTTCATATGTGAATTCTCTATGGATTCCAATAAAATTTAATATGTTGAAAGGATTTAGGATCTAATTATGTAGAATAAAATTAAAATTAATTCTTTTATTCTCACTTGGATGTATTATGAACCTATTATTCTAGAGACAGTAGGCCAACTGTTCTTTGGGTTATAATTAATTGATGGTTATGTGAAAAAATCATAGAATAATATTTGTAAAATTTATCATTCTATATAAGGTGTTTAACCGAAACAACATCAACACTCTATAGAACCAAACATATAAATATCACATAATTTGATGTTTAAACCATTCCTCACATCACTGATACATCTAAAAGATCATTCCAACCCCTACCATTGGTTTCCCTTGAAGATAAAAAGGTATAGATTCACTAATCTATAGTCTTGCCTATTGTTCATTTAGATCACTCAAATTTCTCACACCTCCGACCTTATATAGGATATAATTCATAGGTTACGTTTTTAATACAATTTCAAGGCCACATGGCATCTTGAACACCCAACACATAGATCTATATTATCACAAATAATTATGAACCTAATCATTCCTACTAACTACCTGGTCAAACATAAACAACAAGGATCACATGGAAACTACTTCTCATGTTAAATTATTATAATCATGAATTATCATAACTCAATATGAAAACAAAATAGTTGTATCATTCATTATATTATACGTTAATCTCCGAGGAGGGTTTAAAAATTAGGATCTTTATTTAAACCCTTCTTCCCTTAATTGGGTCAACAATGTATATACAAAATTCCCACAACCGTCATAGGCTCTACCTCAACACACATCATAAGAAAAAGTATATTAGCTCTTCTACATAGCCCCAACTACTCATATACAGGGAAAATCCTTTGTCATAATGGTTCAAGGTTCCATTACTCAATAATACTTTCCATTATTATGAAGGAATTTTTCATTATTATTTAATCCATAGCGTTCACATTTTATTAGGATTTAAAAAAATTATAATTTATTTATTTAAAATTCCAACATTTTCTAAATTTTCAATTTCGTTCTTATCCATGGATTAGATTTAGTCTTTCTTGGATTTATCATGACTTCCATGAAATAAAGGATTGATTATATATTGTGGCATTTACATGTTGAAAATTACAAACATTTTCAGTTGATTTCATGAACTCTATTTTACTAATACCTTCATTTAATAATCAATTTATATCTTCATTTATGTCCAGATAACTTTTAGTGAATTGTAAAAGTAAGATTCTACAATATATTTTTATGATAAAATTACAAATATGATGTTAATAACACACAAAATAACCAATCCTATGTTATCAGTAATGAATCATAATTAAAGAAATATATAAATGAAAAAATATAACCATAGGAAAATTTCAATCACAAGAAGAATGTTGTTGACATTTGAATCAAATGTACCTAGATTGACACATGGAATATAAATCCTTACAAGCCTATAATATTTCTTCAATGAAACCAAGCTCATTTATCATATCATCAAATATTAAAAATAACCAAAAATAAAGTCAGAATAAACCAAGTGTCTCTCTAATGATGAAAATTAAATACAATCATAATAAATTAACTCTAAGAACAACAATCCCCACCCATGGGATCAGTGGTTTTCCATCATACATCAGTTGACCACACATAATATAGGTAATGTGCTAACAATAAGGCAATCATCAACAATCTATAACAAATGGAGTACTCCATACATGTCAGAAAAGATCCTATAAAGGATAATTATATACAAAGATAAAAAAGTACAAAATAAACAAAATTAATGACATTACCCCATCTGGTCATAATTCCATCAAGATACCATCAACCATACTATATTATGGAATTTCGGAAAACACATCATGCAATATTACCTCACCCTAAATATATAACCTATTACCAATTTATGATTCCTTATTGGTTAAATCCATTACATTTGAATACTAAGTAGGGCGTCAGTACATTTCATTAGTCCTCCACAAAATGTGTCACTTAAAATTAGTCTGTTATGAATGTGCATGAAAAATTTATGTAAATAATCAATTAATCAATATTTAATTATTTAAAAATAATAATAAATCACATATTGATTACTAGGATCCATGGGCACACCTAAGACTAATCCAAACCATCGTCAATCCATATGTGTGTGTCCCCAATAGAACATACCTACATAGGCCAATGTCTAGGAAACTCAAATCATATCACATTGACCATTCAAGAAAAAAATATAACATCCCATGTTTCACCAATATACATGATCAAGTAACACATACCTTTATTAAGGGTGTTTTCACAGCCATGTCATAGGCCAATAAGTTACACAAAGTTCTTCTTCAGTAGTTTTGTATGTTAATAAATAAGAATACTTTAACATGGACATCTTATATACGGATATTCATAGACAATATCATGACTACACCACTGGATGTTTTTCGTATCATGTTTCACTAATCCCCTCATAGAGTGTTTTACAAATACTATCAAAATAACTTAAAATGTATATTCCCATATAAGAATCAATAATTTCCCCAAGGGAATTCTCATTTCTATTTAATAAAATTCATAACACATTTACCATTTTGATAAATAATACAATAGTAAAAAAATCACAAGATATATACAATTAACCATTTCAATGTTCCCTTACATGTTGTAAAGACCCGTACCCCAATATCCTAAACCTAGAGCCTTAGTTTATTAAATTAACATCAATACAAGATTCAAAACCCAGAAGACTATTTAGTTTAGTAGTCCATAATAACTACATATATACATGGTACCATTATTACATTAGTAATCAAATATAAAAGAAATAATGGAATGAAATTTCATCCTTTAACTCATTTAGTCATTTCAACATCATAACATGGGAAAAGTAAAACAATTAAAAGGTTGAGATCGAATTCACAGTAAGTGTTAAATAAATTGGAAGACGTAAATAATCAATAAAAATTAATCATAATAAATATTGAATTTATATATCTCTTAAATAAATAAAATTTAATCAATAACTTTTCAATCATTATTAGATAAGACATAATCATTAGGTAAATGTAAATGATTAGAAAGAAATTCCATTTGATCAATAACATGAGAAAAATAAAAATCCATAGATAATATCATAGTGAATATCTCATGTATAAAAATGACCAAAATATCAATTAAGGAAATGAATTTTAATTTGGATTTCATTATCTCAGGAATCATAGTACCTCTCTTATTTGGACCTTTTACAAGAAAATTTAATTCCTATGGTTAAAAAATCATTTAATTTGGCCAATAATTTCATCTCATGAGACCTATGATGCATAGATGGTCTATCTATAACTGGTCCCCAACAATGTAGTTATTTAAAAGGAATTATTAAAACATCAAATTGATTTATTTCATTCATGAATCAATATTTCTTATCAATAATTATCTATATTGAGTAAACAATTCAAATTTATCATTATTTCTTTAGTTAATCAAACAAATTTCAAAGTAAGCAACATTTGAAAAATTACTATACTTCTTAGATAACAACATATCCATGTTATAATTAATATAGATTATTAATTATTTCATCAATGAATGATGATCATAAATAAAATTAAGTAAAAAAAGGTAGTATGTGACGACTATTTCATAAGTACCACATAAAATAACACAAGACAAAAAAACCTTACAACATGTAATCAATCAAATAGTATGCCCCATAAAATTAATAATAATAAAGTGAAACATTTAATAAAATGATGATAAATGTTTTATTTATATGATATATCATAAGGAATAATAAACACACCACACACAATAAATAAGTTGTTAATAAGTCATAAAACACAGAAATAAAAATGAGATGACAAACCCCTTATCTTATGTATGAAAGCACTATGTAATTTTAGATAATTTCATGTATAATAAAATTAAATTACAAAATTATTAAATTAGTAACCTCTTCAATATATATTTTATTTACTTTAATATTTTTAAGATTATTTAGTTCCATTTTTGTTAGTTATAATGCTTAATTTTGTTGTTCTGATAGCGTTTGTTTCATGGTTTCATGATCTATTTACATGTGTATAAATATTATAGTTCTTTTAAAATTTATAATAATTATCTAGAAGTGAAATGAAAATGTATTAATATGACTCAAGTTATTAAATGTTCACATATATAATTTTTTACATGAGGATGATTCATTGTATGAAATTTTATTGAAAACAAATTAGTTCATTTTGGTGTTTTTACGACAACCATGAACTAGTATCATTTTATTTAATATTATATCTATATTATGGTTCAAAAAACATGGAATAAGTTGTAATACACATATTTTAATCATTTTAACCATAAAAATTGTTTTATGAGCAGCTTTGAAGGAAGTAATGAAAAACAAAAACTGGTTGTCCTCAAAGGTGGTGAATTGACACCTCACAGATGAAGTTTTATTTTATAGGATTAAAATTAGAGGAGGTGAAATTTTATGATTGTTATTAAATTAAGATAATTATATTCTACTATATATTTTATACTGGAATTACCATGACACTTTGAATAGGGTAGGCGAGGAGAGGATAAGAAAAAAAATAAATTAAAAGTGATTGAAAGATAATTTTACCTCTCAAATATAACCTCCTTGTGTTCCCTCTTAAGACACTTGAATTTTGTCGTTAGGTAAGACCTAATAGTCTTGGACTTGGGGATGATTCTTCAAAATGAAGTTGGAAATATTTGGATAAGATTCAACGCTTAGATGGTGTGAGGATAAGTGGGGGTGATGGGTTCAATTTATAGTGGGATGAGATGGGTGTTTTTGATTATTTTATGAATATTTTATTAATTTGGATCAAGACTATCAATAATATTAATTATTGTGACTATGCATAGTAGCTTGTGAATGTGAGTTCTAAATAGAAGTTTCTTACTTTAGTGATAAATAAAAAATTAATGTATTTTTTCTAAAAATGTTAAATACAGTAAATTATCGTATTTCATGATTCACTAGGAATTCAAATATTTTTGAAAAATCTAGAATTTTATCCCTATCCATTTTTAAATGTTACTATTTAAAAAATGAATTCCATTTTTGTGAAAATAATTTTCTAAATATTTTAAATTAAATTTTAAATTAAATTCATCATTTATTCAAAAAATACAATTTTTAATATTATAATAGATTTAATGAAACAATGAAAAATTATTAAGGTATCATATAATTATATTATAATTATAATAAAAGAAGATTTTAATTTATACATATATTTTATGAAAATATATTTTCATTTAAATCAACATATACAGTATAAAACTATAAATAAAGACTTACGTTTCATCAAAATACCATCATTTAATTTATCATTTTAAAAACATTATTTACATATTCCATGATATAAATATATCATATGTTAATTCATGAGAAATTTAAATTTTATTTATATTTTTATAGGTGAGGTTATTATTCAAATGTGTTAATAGTGACATTAGTAATCCAACGGTCATGATAATATTTAATTATATATCACAGTTTGTTTATGGTCAATGTTTCATGTAATGAAAGATATCAATTAATTGAATTTATTTAAAATGATACATACCATAAAATATCAGGGTGTTATAAACTTTCCTCCTTTGAATTATTTATCCTTGAAACATTTCATGAATATTTCCTTCTAAAAGGATTAGGGTAGTTTTTATTCATAACATTCTCATGTTCCCACATTGATTCTTCCATTTTATGGTATCTCTAAATTTCCTTTACCAATTTATTTTTCTGATTTCTAAACATAAGATCCCTAGTGTTAGGAATCCTGATTGGATCTTCAAAATAAAAAAATCACGTTATAATTCCTTTTCTGCATATTTTAGAACATGTTTTGGGTCTGTCTTCTAATTCCTTAAAAATGACATGTGCAACACATCATTAACTTTGGAGAGTTGTGGTGGAATTTCTAATTGTTAAGATACAAATCCAATTCATTCCATAATTATAAATGGCTAACATACATTGGGATTATTTTACCTTTCATTCAAAACCATATAACATTCTTCCATGTAGATACTTTCAGAAATACTTAATCTCCCACTTGAAATTATAAATCATTTATCAGGTTACCAATATAACTCTTTTTCCAACATTGAGCTAATTAAATATGGTCATAAATAGTCTTTAATAGTTTATTTTTTCAACCAATAGGTTTTAGGATGATAATTTTCCTTTCTCCAATATCACCCAACAATTTGGAGTATGATATCTACTACAATATAATTATTAATATGATGCCATTTGAATACATTCATGGAAACTATTATTATAGGAAAACCCTACCAAAGGTATATGCTAATCCAAAAAACACTAAAGGTAGTGTCTAAATGAACTCACCATGTATTCCATGGTTTGAATAGTACTTTTAGACTATTTATTGGTTTGAGGATAGTAGGTGGTGCTCAAATAAAGCTCAGTATATAGTTCCTTATCAAGACTCTTAAAAATTTTAATGTAAAATTGGTATCTCAATGAAAGACAATAAAGAATTTCACACCATAAAGTCATAATAATTACTTAATATTATTTCTTTCCAGGCATTCAAGAGGGGAAGCTTCCCATATATCAAGAAAATCATCTAGTTTTTTAGATGATCAGCAATAACTCATATCACATCATTTCATCTAGGTTCCCTTGGTATTCCTATGAATAAGCCCATTATAATTTCATCCCACATCCACATAGGAATAGGTATAGTTTTCATGACTATTCTAGTATGATGTCTCTCACCCTTCACTTTTTTGAAAACTAGGCATCATGATACATAGAAAAAAATTTCTCGCTTAAAATTATTCCATTAATTATGTTCATTCAAATATATATACATAATGGCACTATAAGGGTGTAGAGATAAATTTGTGCTATGTGAATAATATAACCGTTCCCTTTTTAGCTGAGGTATTGGTAAAACACATAACCAGTTTCCAAATTTAATAATTCCTTTCTTATATATGATGTCTGCCAATTTTCCATCATTAACGACATTAATTTTCTTTTGAAAATTATCATCATCTTATTGAGAACTTTTTTTCTTCTCTAGTAAAAATGGTTTGGAAATAATTTAAAAAATTGGTGACAATTCATTTATTTAACAATTCCAATATACATAATTAATAATTCCATGAACATATGATCTCACTCATTCAAAATTTGGTTTAGAAATCGATGATCATTCCTAATAAATTCATCTTCTACTGTATTTTATTTTCTTGGGTGGTAGTGTACTAAATAATCATAATATTTGAGTAACTCAAGACATCATATATTCCTCATGTTGAGTTCTTTCTCTGTAAATATTTATTTATAACTCTTGTGATATGTATATATCTCATATATTTTACTATAGAGACGGTGTCTCAATATCTTCAATGAGAGGATTACAACTACTAACTCATGACCTTTAGTTGGGTAATACTGTTCTTGAATGTTCGACTATCTTGACGCATATGCAATAACATTATCATTTTTAAAAGGAAAAAATTCAGTCCTTTTTTGATGCATCAATGTATATCACAAACCCATAATTTCCTAGTGGTAGAGTAAAAATATGAGCATTAACTAATCTTGTCTTCAATTATTCAAAACATTCAGCACATTATTTTTTCCATATGAACATAACCAATTTACATGTGATTTGGTTAACGGGTTAGCCAATCAGGTAAAATTATAAATGAAACTCAATTTGTAACCTGCTAAAAAAACTATGTACCCTAGTTATTTTCATTGGTGCAGTCCATTCATTGACTGAATTTATTTTCATAGGACCAACTAAGATTCCATCCATAGAGAAAATATAGAGAAGGAAATAAATTTCTTTAATCCATAATTCAAACATTCTAAATTTACCATATAACACTTTCCTCCCAAGAGTCTCAAGAATGATCAATAATTTATCCTCATGATATTCATAGTTTCTATAATACACTATAATATCATTAATGAATTATACTGAAAATTTTCATGATATTACGCAAATACTATGTTCTTCATATCCAAAAAATTGAGGGTAAATTAGTAAATCATAATGGTATTTCTATAAACTCATAATATCAATACATTTTCTGAGAAGTTACCTTTGGAAGGTCTTCCTTATTTTCTCACAATTGATGATATCCATAAAAGGTCAATTTTCAAAAAAATATTGAGATCATTTATGTTGATCAAATGAGTCATCAATATTAGAATGTGGATACTTATTCTTTATCATAACTACATTATTTTCTCTATTATTAATGGACACCCTCATGGTTCTATATTTATTCATAATAAATAAAACATGGGATCCCCTAGATAAACATTAAGGAGAATAAATCCCTTTTTTCTCAACTCATTTGGTTTTTTCTTCAGCTCAACTGATTACACAGAGGAAATTATATAGAGAGTATTTTATATTGGTTTTTCAGTAGGGATAAAATAAATGGAAAACTCAACATCACACTCTAGGGGGTGTCCATTTAATTTATCAAGAAAGACATCAATGTATTTGTTGGGAAAAAATCTCTCAAGATAACATTGCAGTATTTTTGGGTTGATTGTGTTTGTTGACAAAGCAGGTTTCCATGGAGAATTGTCGAGTTTCCGAGAAGTTGTTGACATTCCATGTTGACAATGAACTTTGATAAAGGAAAGGACGATATGGAGGCGGTACAAAAGAGCAGTACAAGGTGGCGCCGTTTCCCAGTGTTTCCCAAAATTATGGGCCTGAAAATCGCCAATGGAAAATGGAGTGATATGTTTTTGGCAAAGGTTGAGGAGAGAGAAATGAAAGAGGTGCGCGGAAAAATTAAGCGTGGCGCGCAAAATTAGCGGGCTGCGAGAAATCTTGAAGTATGGCGCGCAAAACAGCGGGTTGCGCGAAATTGTATTTCGCGCAAAAGATGTTTCAAGGTCGAAAGCTTGAAAATCGGTAAAGGCATGAGGCGCGCGAAATTTTGGAGGCGTGCGCGAAAAATTGAAGTGGCGTGCGAAATAGTGGATGAAGTATTTCACGCAAAAGATGTTTCGAGGTCCGAAGCTTGGAAAATGGCAAAGGCATGAGGTGCGCGAAATTATGGAGCAGTGCGCGGAAAATGGTTGTGCGCGGAAGATTTGTATTTCGCGATCAAAGCGGATTACGCGCTCATGGAGGGTTTTTCGCGCGGGGTCGATTTTGCCTATAAATATGAAGTGACCCTCCTCCATTCAAGAGATTTCAAGACATAGAAAATACCCGAGCTCTGGTGCGCGAAATTGAAGTTAGAAAGGGTGTTGCGCGTAAACATAAAGTTTGCGCGTAAAGTCAGCTGTTGCGCGAAAAGCTAAGGCTGCGCAGAATGTTGGTGTTGGCGCGTAAAAGGAAGGTTGCGCGAAAAGTGGATATCACGCAAAAGCAGTGAATTGCGCGCAAGGCAGTTTCCAGGATGCGCATAATATTTGGAGGTTGCGCGAAAAAAGAATTTCGCGCAAACCATAGAAATTGCGCGCAAGACACCGTAAGGGTTGCGCGTAAAAACTGAGGTTGCCCGGTACATCCGGTGCGAAGCGAGATTCATCTACGGGTGAAAGTTGGACTTCAACAGAGCATCTACATACAGAGGAAGATGCATTCCTTCATGAAAATGAAGAGACCTACAGGTCTATAAACTGTGAGTGGATTCCTTCCAAGAGCAGTGATCTTAGGAAGAGGAAGAAGGTGATCCTCTCCACCGGCAGTGAGCCAGAGAGAGAGAAACATGGAGTGACCCTTGGGAAAGAAGTGAGCTGACCCTAAACATTGTAAAGGCAGTGAGCCTGGGCATAGAAGTGATCTAGCCCTAACCTTGTAATCCACAGCTAGTGAAGATTAGTGGAATTTGGTACGACCGGCAACCTTTCGGCGTATGCTCCTTGGACGTAGCCCTTAGCGGTGAACCAAGTAAAATTGTGGTGTCCTGTGCTTTCTTTACTTTCTGTTTATATTGTGCAGCAGGAAAGAGAGAGAAGAGTGTTTTGCTTAACAGCGAAACAACATCAGAAAGGGCTTTAATTTTTAATTAGTCATACCCTAATTCACCCCCCCCCCCCTCTCAGGGTATTCAGCCTAGTGGACCTAACAAGTGGTATCAGAGGGAAAGGTTAACAGTTGGTCTTCTCTCAATGGAGGTCACTAATCATAGAGGGATTCCGATCTTCGACGGATGTAATTTTCAGATATGGAAGAATCGAATGCAACACTATTTCCGATCTTTGGGAATGGATGTGTTTTCAGCAGCTATGCATGGTATCACAACTGATATTACTAGTGGTGCATTATTAGAAGCTGAGCACAAAGAGTTGGATGCTGATTCCAAAGCAATCAACGCCTTAGGGGGGTCCCTCTCTAATCCCATTTATACAAAGGTGATGTCATGAAAAACGTCACATGCCATGTGGGAAAAGCTTTTGAATATTTATGAAGGGGATACAAAAGTCAGAGAGGCAAAGCTGCAAGTGTTGTGGAATAAGTATGAAGATCTCAGAATGAACCTGAATGAGTCTGTTGATGCATTCTTTGACAGGGTAAATGTTGTGGTAGAAGACATGCGGGGTCTTGGAGAAATTATCGAAGACATTAAAATCGTAAAGCGCATCTTGAGAAAGCTTCCACCTCGGTTCAATCCGAAAGTTTCTGTGTTGGAAGATAAAGATCTGAAAGGGCTAACATTGGATAACCTACACAGCACTCTTGTTGCATATGAAATGAGAAATGATGACAACGATGCTGTGGAAAAGGGGAAATCCAAAGAGGTGGCATTTAAAGCCATGAAGAGGCTCACTATTGAAGATTCTCAGGAGGAAGAAGAGTCAGATGATGTGATGTCATTCCTTTCTTCAAATCTGCAAAGAGGAAAAGGAAAGTTTAAAGGGAAACTTCCACTAGCATGCTTCCGGTGCGGAAGGGTTGGTCATCTTGCTGCAAGATGTCCCAAAAAGTTTCAAGAAGAAAGCGATGAAGATGAAGTTGAGATTCCCATGAAAAAATCTTCAGCCTATGTGAAAGGGAAGAAGCAGTTCAAGAGAAATTTCTTTAAGAAGAAGAATCTTCTTTCCCAAGAAATTGACAGTTCAGCTGAGTCTGGGGGTGAAGAACTTGAAGAGATAGAAAACTGCAAAGATCATGGTCAAAATGTGATGGTGGCTGTTGCTAGTAGTGCTCTAGAAAAGAATGAAACCGAAACTGATGAAGAGGAAGAAGAAATTGAAGGGAGGGTTGACATGGAAGCTGAATCAGAAGCAGCTCTTGAAGAGATAGATGTTTGGAGAGAAAAAACAAAGAAAGCCAACAAGATAGTACGTGATGCCAAACTCTACATGCAACAACAAAAAGAAGAGAAGTCTGAGCTTGAGAAAGAAATTGAGAATCTTAAGTCTTCCAGGCCAGAGCACACAGAAAAGGATGATGAGCATAAGCTCAAGATTGAAGAGCAGAAAAGGGAGATCGGTTTCATGAGTCGAAAAGTGAAAGATCACGTCAAGCGTATTGAAGAGCTTGAAGAGGAAGTTGTCGGTCTGCAGAGAAAAGTCAAAGACCAGGAAAAACCTTTGAATCCCAACACTTTATTGGGAAATAAGGTCGTTAAAAAGACAGAAAAGAAGAAAGAAGAGCCTAGTAGTTCAGCAGAAAAGAAGCAGCAATTGAACTCAGATGTTAAGGCTGATTCACGGCTTAATCAGAAACAAAAATCTGCGGCAGTTAAAGTTAGACCGCAAGCACCTCTCCCGAGATTGAAAGTGGATTTGAGCACAAAGAAGGATCAGAATACTCAGAGATCCAAAGGGGAAACACGTAATGCTGAAGTAACACGAAGGAATGCACCTTATATCAGGTGTTATTGTTGTGGAAATATGGGACATTCACAGTATGTGTGTTCCATAGCCAAAAGATATCGAAGGGAACAAGATCAGAGATGGAAGCCAAACAGAGAACGGTTTTCCAGAACATTTTTTGAAGGACATTGTTTTTGGTGCGGAAGATTTGGACACATGGATAGGTACTGCACTCCGACCATTCAGAAAAATGTGCCAAAGAAGAATCAAAAGTTTTGCAAGCAGCAGATCAGTAAATCGACAAGTGAGTTAAAAGTTCAGAACAGATTTGCAGTTTTGCAAGATGAAGCTGGTCCATCATACTCTGAGAAAGAACAGAAGCCTCAATCCATGCCGAGTATGAAAGAAAAACTATGGACTAGGAAGAAGAAAACTGAGAAGGCTGTAGTTGCTGAAATTGCCCTTAAAGCATCAGATCGTTCTGGTGTTTGGATCCTTAACAGTGGTTGCACATCCCACATGACGGGTAATATGGATCTGGTTACAGGCATAAAATATGACAAATAAGGAGTTTTCATGTTTGGAAATGATGAAGGCCTGAAGATTGTTGGCTCAGGAAAAGCCATGTTTGGGGGCAAAGAAATGAGACAAGCTGATGTCTTGGTGGTAGAGGGTATCAGTCATAATTTTCTTAGCGTCAGTCAATTATGTGACTCTGGGAACTCTATCCTATTTACCAAGAAGATGGGTATTGTTAAAGGAAAAGATGGAATAGCCATTCTTCAGGGAAAATGAACAAAGGGGAATCTTTACCTGGTAGGTGGGGAAGAAGATTCTTGCCTTTTATCCAGAGAAGAAGAAAATCAGCTGTGGCATAAGCGACTTGGTCATCTATGTCAACCATCTATGGAAGATCTGGTAAAGTGTGATGCTGCTAGAGACCTTCCCAAACTATCACGTGATCGCACTCATACATGTGATGCTTGTCAACAAGGGAAGATCATCAGAAAGACATACAGGCCAAAGGAACAAAAAGCAACTCGAGTGCTCGAATTGGTGCATGCTGATGTATGTGGACCTATCTCACCACGAGCTATAGATGGGAAAAGGTACTATGTTCTTTTCATTGATGACTACAGCAGAATGGCCTGGGTATTCATCATTACCCATAAGACAGAGGTTTTCAGTTGCATAAAGTAGTACAGGAGGGAATCAGAAAAGATGCTTGGGCAGAAAATTCTGATGTTTCGTACTGATAACGGTACAGAATTTACAAACAGTCAGGTTGTAAACTATCTCGAGAAACATGGGATAAGGCATCAAGTTTCATCAGTAATAACTCCCCAACAGAATGGAGTGGTTGAAAGGAGAAATCGGATCATCAACAACATGGCCCGAACAATGCTTATTGATAAGGACCTACCAGAGAAATTTTGGAAGGAAGCAGTTTTGACATCGGTCTATGTTTCAAACAGGTCCTTGTTATGTCCGAAGCAAGGAAAGACTCCGTATGAACTGTGGTACGGAAAGAAGCCAACGTTGAAATACTTTCGACTCTTTGGAAGTAAGTGTTTCATTCTCAATAAAGAACATCATAGGAAGTTTGAGGCACGAGGAGATGAAGGAATATTCCTTGGCTATTCAGGGAAAATCAAAGCATATAAATGCTTTAAGAAGAGGCTGGGAAAAATTGTTGAAAGCAATGATGTCACTATAGTCGAAAATGAACAGACTGCTCAACGACCCAGTGAACAGTTTCTGGATGAAAGTGATGATGAGGTAAGCAACACAGGGGGAGTAGAAGTGGCAGAGGCTGACTCAGAAGAAGATTCTGATGATGAACAAGAAAGTGTCAAGTCTGTATTTGCAAAGAAGCCAAAGAATCGAGCTGAAATTGATAGGCAAAATATCATTGGAAATCAGACAGCTCCAGTTCAGACTCGAAGAATGAAATCATTACAGCAAACATCATTTTTATCTCAGGTGGATCCAAAATGTTTTTCCGATGCAGCTGAAGATGAAAACTGGCTTCAGGCTATGAATGAAGAGCTTGATGAAATTGAGAAGAACCAGACATGTGAGATTGTTTCGAGGCCAGCAGACAAGAATGTCATTGGAACCAAATGGGTCTATCGCAATAAGATGAATGAAGATGGCATAGTGATTCGGAACAAAGCACGTCTAGTGTGCAAGGGGTACTCCCAGATCGAGGGAATTGATGTTGATGAGACATTTGCACCGGTTGCAAGGCTGGAGACAATAAGATTATTCCTAGGCATCGCAGTGCAAAGGAAGTTCAAAGTGTTCCAGATGGATGTCAAATCTGCATTCTTGAATGGTTTTCTGGAAGAGGAGGTGTATATTGAGCAGCCAGATGGTTTTCTCATTCATGAGAATGAGAACAAAGTTTGCAGGCTGAAGAAGGAATTGTATGGGCTGAAACAAGCACCAAGGGCATGGTACTCAAGGCTTGATCAGTACTTGAAGAAGCATGGTTTTCAGCGTGGAGGAGTTGATTACAATCTCTATTTCAGTAATGACAGTAATCAAAGGATGATGGTGTTGGTTTATGTCGATGACATTATATTTGGTGGATCAGATGAAGCTCAGTGCAGACAGTTTTCCGAATTCATGAAAAATGAGTTTGAAATGTCAATGATTGGAGAGCTAACGTTTTTCCTTGGTCTACAGGTAACACAAGGAAGAAATGGAACATTCATTTCTCAATCTAAATATGCCAAGGAGGTCCTGAGAAGGTTTGGAATGGAAAATCCAAGGAGATGAAGACTCTGGTGGCTACCCGGATGAAATTATCAAAAGATGAGGATGACAAGGCAGTTAATATCAAAGAATACAGGCAAATCATTGGAAGTTTGTTGTACTTAACCGCAACAAGGCCTGATATTGTTTTCTCCACATGCCAAGCAGTGAGATATCGGAGTAATCCCAAGGAAAGTCACATGCTCGCAGTGAAAAGAATACTTCGGTATGTTAAGGGCACGGTGGACATCGGCTTGACATACAATGACAAATCTCAGACAGAGTTATTGGGGTACACTGATGCAGACTGGGCCAGTTCAACAGATGATAGAAAATCAACGTCAGGTGGTGAATTCTATCTTGGTGGATTGTGTATTTCTTGGCTAAGCAAGAAACAAGATTGCATTTCATTGAGCACTGCAGAAGCTGAGTATATTGCGGCCACTCAAGCATGCACACAGTTATTGTGGATGAAGCAGCAGCTTGATGATATGGGAGTTGAAGTGAAGTCTCCGATCGGAATCCAGTGTGACAACTCAAGTGCTATAAATCTTAGCAAAAATCCCGTCCATCATTCAAGGACAAAGCACATTGTGATTAAGTATCATTTTATCAAGGAGAATGTTGAGCAAGGAATCGTGAAATTGGAGTACGTGCCTACAGAGCTACAGGTTGCAGACATTCTAACAAAGGCCTTACCCAAGGAAGCTTTTGAAAGGCATCGACTGGCTCTGGGAGTTCAGTCAATTCCGCACACATTAAATAGAGTGGATGTGGTCCACCCCCTCTCCCCGAGGTATGATGTGTTTTCCCTACTGTGCTAATGTGTTCTTTACTATGTTACAGACTACAAAGGCGTGACCTTTGGGTTCGTTGACAAAGGGGGAAAAAGTGTTTGATAATGGGGGAGAAAATAGTGGTTGTTCAAGGGGGAGACAGTGCGAAGATTTGATAAATCATTTTTGATACGGGGAGAAGCTGACAGGTGGAGCAGCCAGAAAGGGGGAGTAATGAGAAAGGGGGAGATTACTAAATCTGACGATGCTAGAAGTGACCGATCAAATCATAGAAATCACGTAAGCTGAGGATCGTGATAAAAGCAGAACAGTGGTGTTGGAATAGTGTGAGATGATGTACAGCTTTCAACAATTGGTATCAACTTAAGAATTCACCAATTGGTATCAGTGTGGTTCATCAACTGGTTTTATTTAAAGAATTGGTATCAGGGTGGAATCGACAATTGGGGTCTGACATGAAGTGATTCATTGATGAACTTTTCATACTACTCTTGTTTCTCACGCCGAGCATTGCTCATGTGGGCTTAGAGTACGTGTTAAGTGAATCCTTGAACTCTATCATAATCGCAAGAGGCGAATGGTGGTAGAAGCTAGAAAAATACTTAGTGACGTATCAACGTGCAGAAAATAATTCTGAGCAAATTTGTGAAGAGTTGTCAACAAACCCAAAGGGGGAGATTGTTGGGCAAAAATCTCTCAAGGTAACATTGCAGTATTTTTGGGTTGATTGTGTTTGTTGACAAAGCAGGTTTCCATGGAGAATTGTCGAGTTTCCGAGAAGTTGTTGAAATTCCATGTTGACAAAGAACTTTGACAAAGGAAAGGACGATATGGAGGCGGTACAAAAGAGCAGTACAAGGTGGCGTCGTTTCCCAGTGTTTCCCAAAATTATGGGCCTGAAAATCGCCAATGGAAAATGGAGTGATATGTTTTTGGCAAAGGTTGAGGAGAGAGAAATGAAAGAGGTGCGCGGAAAAATTAAGCGTGGCGCGCAAAATTAGTGGGTTGCGCGAAATCATGAAGTATGGCGTGCAAAACAGCGGGTTGCGCGGAATTGTATTTCGCGCAAAAGATGTTTCAAGGTCGAAAGCTTGAAAATCAGTAAAGGCATGAGGCGCGCGAAATTTTGGAGGCGTGCGTGAAAAATTGAAGTGGCGCGCGAAATAGTGGATGAAGTATTTCGCACAAAAGATTTTTCGAGGTCCGAAGCTCGGAAAATGGAAAAGGCATGAGGTGCGCGAAATTATGGAGCAGTGCACGGAAAATGGTTGTGCGCGGAAGATTTGTATTTCGCGATCAAAGCGGATTACGCGCTCAAGGAGGGTTTTTCGGGCGGGGTCGATTTTGCCTATAAATATGAAGTGACCCTCCTCCATTCAAGAGAGTTCAAGACATAGAAAATACCCGAGCTCTGGTGCGCGAAATTGAAGTTAGAAAGGGTGTTGCCCATAAACTTAAAGTTTGCGCGTAAAGTCATCTATTGTGCGAAAAGCTAAGGTTGCGCAGAAAGTTGGTGTTGGCGCGTAAAAGGAAGGTTGCGCGAAAAGTGGATATCGCGCAAAAGCAGTGAATTGCACGCAAGGCAGTTTCCAGGCTGCGCGTAATATTTGGAGGTTGTGCGAAAAAGGAATTTCGCGCAAACCATAGAAATTGCGCACAAGACACCGTAAGGGTTGCGCGTAAAAACTGAGGTTGCCCGGTACATCCGGTGCGAAGCGAGATTCATCTACGGGTGAAAGTTGGACTTCAACAGAGCATCTACATACAGAGGAAGATGCATTCCTTCATGAAAATGAAGAGACCTACAGGTCTATAAACTGTGAGTGGATTCCTTCCAAGAGCAATGAGCTTAGGAAGAGGAAGAAGGTGATCCTCTCTACCGGCAGTGAGCCAGAGAGAGAGAAACAGGGAGTGACCCTTGGGAAAGCAGTGAGCTGACCCTAAACATTGTAAAGGCAGTGAGCCTGGGCATAGAAGTGATCTAGCCCGAACCTTGTAATCCACAGCTAGTGAAGATTAGTGGAATTTGGTACGACCGGCAACCTGTCGGCGTATGCTCCTTGGACGTAGCCCTTAGCGGTGAACCAAGTAAAATTGTTGTGTCCTGTGCTTGCTTTACTTTCTGTTTATATTGTGCAGCAGGAAAGAGCGAGAAGAGTGTTTTGCTTAACAGCGAAACAAGATCAGAAAGGGCTTTAATTTTTAATTAGTCATACTCTGATTCACCCCCCCCCCCCTCTCAGGGTATTCAGCCTAGTGGACCTAACAAGTGGTATCAGAGGGAAAGGTTAACAGTTGGTCTTCTCTCAATGGAGGTCATTAATCATAGAGGGATTCTGATCTTCGACGGATGTAATTTTCAGATATGGAAGAATCGAATGCAACAATATTTCTGTACTTTGGGAATGGATGTGTTTTCAGCAGCTATGCATGGTATCACAGCTGATATTACTAGTGGTGCATTATCAGAAGCTGAGCACAAAGAGTTGGATGCTGATTCCAAAGCAATCAACGCCTTAGGGGGATCCCTCTCTAATCCCATTTATACAAAGGTGATGTCATGCAAAACGTCACATGCCATGTGGGAAAAGCTTTTGAATATTTATGAAGGGGATACAAATGTCAGAGAGGCAAAGCTGCAAGTGTTGTGGAACAAGTATGAAGATCTCAGAATGAACCCGAATGAGTCTGTTGATGCATTCTTTGATAGGGTAAATGCTGTGGTAGAAGACATGAGGGGTCTTGGAGAAATTATCGAAGACATTAAAATCGTAAAGCGCATCTTGAGAAAGCTTCCACCTCGGTTCAATCCGAAAGTTTCTGTGTTGGAAGATAAAGATCTGAAAGAGCTAACATTGGATAACCTACACAGCACTCTTGTTGCATATGAAATGAGAAATGATGACAACGATGCTGTGGAAAAGGGGAAATCCAAAGAGGTGGCATTTAAGGCCATGAAGAGGCTCACTATTGAAGATTCTCAGAAGGAAGAAGATTCAGATGAGGTGATGTCGTTCCTTTCTTCAAATCTGCAAAGAGGAAAAAGAAAGTTTAAAGGGAAACTTCCACTAGCATGCTTCCGGTGCGGAAAGGTTGGTCATCTTGCTGCAAGATGTCCCAGAAAGTTTCAAGAAGAAAGCGATGAAGATGAAGTTGAGATTCCCATGAAAAAATATTCAGCCTATGTGAAAAGGAAGAAGCAGTTCAAGAGAAATTTCATTAAGAAGAAGAATCTTCTTTCCCAAGATATTGACAGTTCAGCTGAGTCTGAGGGTGAACAAGTTGAAGAGATAGAAAACTGCAAAGATCATGGTCAAAATACGATGGTGGCTGTTGCTAGTAGTGCTCTAGAAAAGAATGAAACCGAAACTGATGAAGAAGAAGAAGAAATTGAAGGGAGGGTTGACATGGAAGCTGAATTAGAAGCAGCTCTTGAAGAGATAGATGTTTGGCGAGCAAAAACAAAGAAAGCCAACAAGATAGTACGTGATTCCAAACTCTACATGCAACAACAAGAAGAAGAGAAGTCTGAGCTTGAGAAAGAAATTGAGAATCTTACGTCTTCCAGGCCAGAGCGCAAAGAAAAGGTTGATGAGCATGAGCTCAAGATTGAAGAGCAGAAAAGGGAGATCGATTTCTTGAGTCGAAAAGTGAAAGATCACGTCAAGCGTATTGAAGAGCTTGAAGAGGAAGTTGTCGGTCTGCGGAGAAAAGTCAAAGAGCAGGAAAAACCTTTGAATCCCAACAATTTCTTGGGAAATCAGGTCGTTACGAAGACAGAAAAGAAGAAAGAAGAGCCTAGTAGTTCAGCAGGAATGAAGAAGCAATTGAACTCAGATGTTAAGGCTGATTCACGGCTTAATTAGAAACAAAAATCTGCGGCAGTTAAAGTTAGACCGCAAGCACCTGTCCCGAGATTGAAAGTGGATTTGAGCACAAAGCAGGATCAGAATACTCAGAGATCCAAAGGCGAGACACGTAATGCTGAAGTAACACGAAGGAATGCACCTTATATCAGGTGTTATTGTTGTGGAAAGATGGGACATTCACAGTATGTGTGTTCCATAGCCAAAAGATATCGAAGGGAACAAGAACAGAGATGGCAGCCAAACAGAGAACGGTTTTCCAGAACATTTTTTAAAGGACACTATTTTTGGTGCGGAGGATTTGGAAACATGGATAGGTACTGCACTCCGACCATTCAGAAAAATGTGCCAAAGCAGAATCAAAATTTTTGCAAGCAGCAGATCAGTAAATCGACAAGTGAGTTAAAAGTTCAGAACAGATTTGTAGTTTTTCAAGAAGAAGCTGGTCCATCATACTCTGAGAAAGAATAGAAGCCTCAATCCATGCCGAGTATGAAAGAAAAAGTATGGACTAGGAAGAAGAAAACTGAGAAGGCCGTAGTTGCTGAAATTGCCCTTAATGCATCAGATCGTTCTGGTGTTTGGATCCTTGACAGTGGTTGCACATCCCACATGACGGGTAATAAGGATCTGGTTACAGGCATAAAATATGACAAAGAAGGAGTTGTCATGTTTGGAAATGATGAAGGCCTGAAGATTGTTGGCTCAGGAAAAGCCAAGTTTGGGGGCAAAGAAATGAGACATGCTGATGTCTTGGTGGTAGAGGGTCTCAGTCATAATTTGCTTAGCGTCAGTCAATTATGTGACTCTGGGAACTCTATCCTATTTACCAAGAAGATGGGTATTGTTAAAGGAAAATATGGAATAGCCATTCTTCAGGGAAAACGAACAAAGGGGAATCTTTACCTGGTAGGTGGGGAAGAAGATTCATGCCTTTTATCCAGAGAAGAAGAAAATCAGCTGTAGCATAAGCGACTTGGTCATCTATGTCAACCATCTATGGAAGATCTGGTAAAGTGTGATGCTGCTAGAGACCTTCCCAAACTATCACGTGATCTCACTCATACATGTGATGCTTGTCAACAAGGGAAGATCATCAGAAAGACATACAGGCCAAAGGAACAAAAAGCAACTCGAGTGCTCGAATTGGTGCATGCTGATGTATGTGGACCTATCTCACCACGAGATATAGATGGGAAAAGGTACTATGTTCTTTTCATTGATGACAACAGCAGAATGGCCTGGGTATTCATCATTACCCATAAGACAGAGGTGTTCAGTTGCATAAAGCAGTACAGGAGGGAATCAGAAAAGATGCTTGGGCAGAAAATTCTGAAGTTTCGTACTGATAACGGTACAGAATTTACAAACAGTCAGGTTATAAACTATCTTGAGAAACATGGGATAAGGAATCAAGTTTCATCAGTAAGAACTCCCCAACAGAATGGAGTGGTTGAAAGGAGAAATCGGATCATCAACAACATGGCCAGAACAATGCTTATTGATAAGGACCTACCAGAGAAATTTTGGAAGGAAGCAGTTTTGACATCGGTCTATGTTTCAAACAGGTCCCTGTTATGTCCGAAGCAAGGGAAGACTCCGTATGAACTGTGGTACGGAAAGAAGCCAACGTTGAAATACATTCGAATCTTTGGATGTAAGTGTTTCATTCTCAACAAAGAACATCATAGGAAGTTTGAGGCACGAGGAGATGAAGGAATATTCCTTGGCTATTCAGGGAAAATCAAAGCATATAAATGCTTTAACAAGAGGCTGGGAAAAACTGTTGAAAGCAATGATGTCACTATAGTCGAAAATGAACAAACTGCTCAAGGACCCAGTGAACAGTTTCTGGATGAAAGTGATGATGAGGTAAGCAACACAGGGGGAGTAGAAGTGGCAGAGGCTGACTCAGAAGAAGATTCTGATGATGAACAAGAAAGTGTCAAGTCTGTATCTGCAAAGAAGCCAAAGAATCGAGCTGAAATTGATAGGAAAAATATCATTGGTAATCAGACAGCTCCAGTTCAGACTCGAAGAATGAAATCATTACAGCAAACATCATTTTTATCTCAGGTAGAGCCAAAATGTTTTTCCGATGCAGCTGAAGATGAAAACTGGCTTCAGGCTATGAATGAAGAGCTTGATCAAATTGAGAAGAACCAGACATGGGAGATTATTTCGAGGCCAGCAGACAAGAATGTCATTGGAACCAAATGGGTCTATCGCAATAAGATGAATGAATATGGCATAGTGATTCAGAACAAAGCACGTCTAGTGTGCAAGGGGTACTCCCAGATCGAGGGAATTGATGTTGATGAGACATTTGCACCGGTTGCAAGGCTGGAGACAATAAGATTATTCCTAGCCATCGCAGTGCAAAGGAAGTTCAAAGTGTTCCAGATGGATGTCAAATCTGCATTCTTGAATGTTGTTCTGGAAGAGGAGGTGTATATTGAGCAGCCAGATGGATTTCTCATTCATGAGAATGAGAACAATGTTTGCAGGCTGAAGAAGGCATTGTATGGGCTGAAACAAGCACCAAGGGCATGGTACTCAAGGCTTGATCAGTATTTGAAGAAGCTTGGTTTTCAGCGTGGAGGAGTTGATTACAATCTCTATTTCAGTAATGACAGTAATAAAAGGATGATGGTGTTGGTTTATGTCGATGACATAATATTTGGTGGATCAGATGAAGCTCAGTGCAGACAGTTTCCCGAATTCATGAAAAATGAGTTTGAAATGTCAATGATTGGAGAGCTAACGTTTTTCCTTGGTCTACAGGTAACACAAGGAAGAAATGGAACATTCATTTCTCAATCTAAATATGCCAAGGAGGTCCTGAGAAGGTTTGGAATGGAAAATTCCAAAGAGATGAAGACTCCGGTGGCTACCCGGATGAAATTATCAAAAGATGGGGATGGCAAGGCAGTTAATATCACAGAATACAGGCAAATCATTGGAAGTCTGTTGTACTTTACCGCAACAAGGCCTGATATTGTTTTCTCCACATGCCAAGCAGCGAGATATCAGAGTAATCCCAAGGAAAGTCACATGCTCGCAGTGAAAAGAATACTTCGGTATATTAAGGGCACGGTGGACTTCGGCTTGACATACAATGACAAATCTCAGACCGAGTTATTGGGGTACACTGATGCAGACTGGGCCGGTTCAACAGATGATAGAAAATCAACGTCAGGTGGTGCATTCTATCTTGGTGGATTGTGTATTTCTTGGCTAAGCAAGAAACAAGATTTCATTTCATTGAGCACCACAGAAGCTGAGTATATTACGGCCACTCAAGCATGCACACAGTTATTGTGGATGAAGCAGCAGCTTGATGATATGGGAGTTGAAGTGAAGTCTCCTATCGGAATCCAGTGTGACAACTCAAGTGCTATAAATCTTAGCAAAAATCCAATCCATCATTCAAGGACAAAGCACATTGAGATTAAGTATGATTTTATCAAGGAGAAGGTTGAGCAGGGAATCGTGAAATTGGAGTACGTGCCTACAGAGCTACAGGTTGCAGACATTCTGACAAAGGCCTTACACAAGGAAGCTTTTGAAAGGCATCGACTGGTTCTGGGAGTTCAGTCAATTCCCCACACATGAAATAGAGTGGATGTGGTCCACCCCCTCTCCCCGAGGTATGATGTGTTTTCCCTACTGTGCTAATGTGTTCTCTACTATGTTACAGACTACAAAGGCGTGACCTTTGGGTTCGTTGACAAAGGGGGAGAAAAGTGTTTGATAATGGGGGAGAAAATAGTGGTTGTTCAAGGGGGAGACAGTGCGAAGATTTGATAAATCATTTTTGATACGGGGAGAACCTGACAGGTGGAGCAGCCAGAAAGGGGGAGTAATGAGAAAGGGGGAGATTACTAAATCTGACGATGCTAGAAGTGATCGATCAAATCATAGAAATCACGACAGCTGAGGATCGTGATAAAAGCAGAACAGTGGTGTTGGAATGGTGTGAGATGGTGTCCAGCTTTCGACAATTGGTATCAACTTAAGAATTCACCAATTGGTATCAGTGTGGTTCATCAACTGGTTTTATTTAAAGAATTGTTATCAGGGTGGAATCGACAATTGGGGTCTGACATGAAGTGATTCATTGATGAACTTTTCATACTACTCTTGTTTCTCACGCCGAGCATTGCTCATGTGGGCTTAGAGTACGTGTTAAGTGAATCCTTGAACTCTATCATAATCGCAAGAGGCGAATGGTGGTAGCAGCTAGAAGAAGACTTAGTGAGGTATCAACGTGTAGAAAATAATTCTGAGCAAATTTGTGAAGAGTTGTCAACAAACCCAAAGGGGGAGATTGTTGGGCAAAAATCTCTCAAGGTAACATTGCAGTATTTTTGGGTTGATTGTGTTTTTGACAAAGCAGGTTTCCATGGAGAATTGTCGAGTTTCCGAGAAGTTGTTGACATTCCATGTTGACAAAGAACTTTGACAAAGGAAAGGACGATATGGAGGCGGTACAAAAGAGCAGTACAAGGTGGCGCCGTTTCCCAGTGATTCCCAAAATTATGGGCCTGAAAATCGCCAATGGAAAATGGAGTGATATGTTTTTGGCAAAGGTTGAGGAGAGAGAAATGAAATAGGTGCATGGAAAAATTAAGCGTGGCGCGTAAAATTAGCGGGTTGCGCGAAATCTTGAAGTATGGCGCGCAAAACAGCGGGTTGCGCGAAATTGTATTTCGCGCAAAAGATGTTTCAAGGTCGAAAGCTTGAAAATTGGTAAAGGCATGAGGCACGCGAAATTTTGGAGGCGTGCGCGAAAAATTGAAGTGGCGCATGAAATAGTGGATGAAGTATTTCGCGCAAAAGATGTTTCGAGGTCCGAAGCTCGGAAAATGGCAAAGGCATGAGGTGCGCGAAATTATGGAGCAGTGCGCGGAAAATGGTTGTGCGCGGAATATTTGTATTTTGCGATCAAAGCGGATTACGCGCTCAAGGAGGGTTTTTCGCACGGGGTCGATTTTGCCTATAAATATGAAGTGACCCTCCTCCATTCAAGAGTGTTCAAGACATAGAAAATACCCAAGCTCTGGTGCGCTAAATTGATGTTAGAAAGGGTGTTGCGCGTAAACTTAAAGTTTGCGCGTAAAGTCAGCTGTTGCGCGAAAAGCTAAGGCTGCGCAGAAAGTTGGTGTTGGCGCGTAAAAGGAAGGTTGCGCGAAAAGTGGATATCGCGCAAAAGCAGTGAATTGCGCGCAAGGCAGTTTCCAGGCTGCGCGTAATATTTGGAGGTTGCGCGAAAAAGGAATTTCGCGAAAACCATAGAAATTGCGCGCAAGACACCGTAAGGGTTGTGCATAAAAACTGAGGTTGCCCGGTACATCCGGTGCGAAGTGAGATTCATCTACGGGTGAAAGTTGGACTTCAACAGAGCATCTACATACAGAGGAAGATGCATTCCTTCATGAAAATGAAGAGACCTATAGGTCTATAAACTGTGAGTGGATTCCTTCCAAGAGCAGTGAGCTTAGGAAGAGGAAGAAGGTGATCCTCTCCAGCGGCAGTGAGCCAGAGAGAGGGAAACAGGGAGTGACCCTTGGGAAAGCAGTGAGCTGACCCTAAACATTGTAAAGGCGGTGATCTTGGGCATAGAAGTGATCTAGCCCGAACCTTGTAATCCACAACTAGTGAAGATTAGTGGAATTTGGTACGACCGGCAACCTGTCGGCGTATGCTCCTTGGAAGTAGCCCTTAGCGGTGAACCAAGTAAAATTGTTGTGTCCTGTGCTTGCTTTACTTTCTGTTTATATTGTGCAGCAGGAAAGAGAGAGAAGATTGTTTTTCTTAACAGCGAAACAAGATCAGAAAGGGCTTTAATTTTTAATTTGTCATACCCTGATTCACCCCCCCCCCTCAGGGTATTCAGCCTAGTGGACCTAACATTATTCTTGTACAATACAAAATTCCTCAATTTGAAGATTACCTACTTCATGCCTACATGTTATTTTCTCTTCCTTCCCAATAATTTCATTCAATAGATCTATAGGGGTGGATCAAGAAAAGATTCAGATGATGAATTTTCTACTTTACAGATATTGAATTATTTAACTTCCCCACAAATTGTAATTTATTTCTTGCAGTAAATAATCACATACAATTTTTAAAGAAAATCCATATGAAGGATTATATCAAATTAAAATATAGGTATGATGATAATTTCAACAAAAAAGAATGTTTCTAATCCATAATGAGGGCTTACCAACACATCATTGTTGAAATGATACTTCCATTAGAAGTTTTTACTCGCAACTCCATTATTAAACAAAACATGAAATATCTAATTTCATAGAAAAATGTTCTAATTTAAATATTTTTAAGATTCAGAATCAAATTAATCATTGGATAAATTTGATGATATGATTAATGTACCCTCAAACACATAATTGGATACTTTTACCAGATCTTTAGTGATCACTTAAACATGGCCATACCCCCTAGGGCTCTTCTGTAGAATATTCCCATGGTGCTTAGGATTTTTTGTAATAATAACCCATATGATTGTAGATTAATAACTAGATATAATTTATTTGTTTCCCCTTACACTATTGAGACAAATAACCCTTTTCTCTTATTTTAAAACACAATCTTGTTCCCTTCATACTTTTTCTCGGATGTTTCTTACCACAATTTTCACTAGATTGAAAATGATTCATTCCATTGATCTACATTGGTGCTTTACCTTTCTTGTGGTTCTAAATTGACATCTTATTCACTATATTTCCTTTGACTATGTTGGATCTAGAATACTCCTTCCTTATTTTTATGGAACATAGAACTATTTCATCATATGATGAAAATGACTGAGAATACAATTGTCTTTGAAGAACTAGATTAACACATTCAATGAAATGATAAATCTTGTTTTTTAAATAATGTATGTAATCTATGGAATACCTAGATTTCCTTGTAAAGGTATCCTCTTTATCTTCAACATTCTATTCTTACATTTTCTTTATCATGAGTAATTTTCACTTTATTTGAGTTTATTTTTCATGAGGGAAACATTTGTTGAAAAATATTTAATTAGAAGTTCTCAATTCCTTGTCTCCTATTTCATCTTCCATGGTATTATTCTTCAACAATGTCCACCGTTGATCAAGATATCCCATGAGGAAGTATACCTATAGTAATACCTTGTTCATTCATTCACATCACAATTGAAGAAATATATTTTAGGGGAATTGATACATTTCTCATCCACCACTAGATTAGTAGTCCCATAGAAAGATCAGGGCTTCTTCTTCTTGGAATGATCCAACATAGTTCCAATATGGTTATTTTTCATAACCTGAGTGTTTTATACTAATATGGTCATGATCAAATCAAATGAAATACTAACTATGTTGACTTTATCAGTAAGGATATCCCAAAATTTTCCATGGGTGTTGATTCTCTTTCTTCGAGTAGGAGTCATCACTAAATAATGACATACATTGAGTTATCCTATAATCAACTTGAGTATTGATCCACATAATAAAAATTCTTGTAAGGGTAAATGTTTTTAAATTCTATAAGTAATTAATATATTTATCAGGTTGGCAATGTTTATTTTTAATCTAGTTCTCATGTTCTATATAAAACTTCCTCCAATACAAAATGTGAAGACCCAGGACCCAATATCTTGGAGTCAGAGCATTAGTTTTTTACATTACAAGAGACACAATATTCAAATCACTAATATAATTAAATTTAGTAGTAAAAAAGGACTAGATACTTACCTGGTACCCATATTACATTATTAATCAAATATAAAATATATCAATGGAATTTTATTTCAACCCTAAACACATTAAATAATTTAATCTTCATAACATTTGGAATAGATAACAAATTAAATGGTGATCTCAAATGCTATACAAGGGTTAAATACAACAGATACTCCCATGAAACAATAAAAATGAAAAAATCAATATGGAAGGGTATATATAACTGAAACACATAAAATTTAATCAAAAAAGTTTCAATCATGTGAGGATAAGGAATTATAATTTTTGAAATGTAAATTATTATAAGAAAATTTTATTTAATCAATATCTTCAGCATAATCTGCATCCACATATAATATCATAGTGAAAATCTCATGGATAATAATAACAAAATATTTAATGAAGGCAATAAATTATATTTTATATTTCATAATCTCATTAATCAAGTTACCTATACCATCCACACCTTTCACAAGACTATTTAATCATTAGGAGAAACCCCATTCAATGTTTCCTAATTTATCGCCTTATGAGACTTTTGATTAGTCAATAGAATAACCGCAACTGTGATCCACCCAAGTCTTCATTTCCAATGAATTATTCAAATATAGAAATGATTGATTTAATTTAGGAATAAATATTCATTTTCAATGAAATATCTAAAATATCTACAAGATATAAATTTGACTTTATTTCGCAATTTAATCAAATAACATTCAAAGTAAACACCAGAAGGAAAATTGGTAGACAACTTAATAAATAATAATACCCACGTTATAATAAATATAGATATTTAATGAATCTTTATGGAATGATAATCATAATTAAATGGGAATTACACGAAGGTAAAAAGTGATGAATATGGAATATGTCACATAGATATTAATGTAAGAAGAAAACAACTAACCACTTGTAATGAATCGAATCATACACCCCATAAAATAAATAATAATAAAAAGAAACATTTCATACCATAAAAGTAAAAAGTTTCATGATATTATATATAAAATATATGTATTCATACTTGATACACATGAAATTTTTCGTCAATAAGGAATATCTCACAAAAATAAAAGTGAGATTAGAAACCCCTTACCATATGTCTAAAAGCTATCTTCAATTGTACATAATTTCTAGGATAATAAAAGTAGATTAATTAATCAGTTAATTAATAAATAATTGAACATATATTTGATTTTTTAAAATTTTATTATTTTCATTTATTGATACTTATATGAGTTATAATGATTAATTTTGTTTTTTAGGAAGCGTTCATTTGAGGGAATAATCACATGATATCTTTGGTATAATTTTGGATGTTTTGTAATATTAGAAAAATAATATTAAATTTGAATGAAATGGTATTAATATACTTCTAGATTTTAAAAAATTACCATATATCATTTTTTAACATGGATACGATTCATTTGATGAAATGATAGTGGAAAATGATTACTTTTGTTTGGTTGTTTTTACGACCATCACAAACTACTGTCATTTTACTTATTTCTATTTTTATATACTTATTATATAACATTAAATAAGTTATAATCCACATATTATAATATTTTTAATCATAAAAATATTTTTATGACCAGACTTTATGGTGGCAATGATAAACGAAAACTCATCATCCACAAAGGTGGTGAATCGACACCTCACATACATTTTTTTTATTTTTATAATTAAAAGAGAGAGGAAGAGATTCTATGAAGCATATTAAAATAAAAAAATAAATTTCTTATATATATATATGTATATCATATTTTATTTATAGTGAAACTATGGATAGTGGATCTTAGGACTAAGTTAAAAATAAATGAAATTAAAAGATATGGAAGGAGGATTTTACCTCTTGAATATCATTTCCTTAGGAACCTCATTAAGATAATTGGATTTTGTATATTGATAATAATATTATGTCTTCGACATGGGGAATATGATTGGGAAGGTATTTGGGTAGAATATATACAAGAATCAGGCATTATATGGTGTTATGATAAGGGGTGGTGACTGTGGTATTTATAGTGAGAGGAGTGGGGAGTTTTTTATTATTTTATTCATTTGTTTCTTATTTTGGATCCAGGCTGCCAATAGTATTGATTCCTACGACTACATATTGTATATACTTAATGTGAGTTATAAATAAGTGTTTCTTACATCATTAATGACACAAAAAATCATGTGTTTTTATTAAAATAGTAAATACCGTAAATTACCATATTTAATTTTTCACAGAAAATTCAACTATTAAAGAAAAATAATAAAAATACACACAATTTTTTGACATGTAGATTTTAAAAATGGAGTAATTTTTAAGAAAATTATTTTTTAAATATGATAAATTCAATTTCAAATAAAAATAATCATATAATTAAAAAATACATATATAAATATTTTAGCAAATTTTATGACACTTTGAAAAATTTACTATTATCTCATAAAAATAAATTATAATTATAAGAAAACTAAATATTAATTTATGAATCTATTTTTCTGAAAATAAATTATCATTTCAATGATTATATTAAAAATAACACTTTAAATCAACATTTACATTTCACAAAAATACCAACACATAATTTTTCATTGTTAAAGAATTTATTTACTTATACATGGTATAAATATGTCATACTTTTATTGATGAGATACCTCAATTTTATTTATACTTTAATATTTGTTGTTATTATTCTAATATCCAAATGATATCGTTACTTTTCAAATGGACATGTTAATATTTTATAGTATATCATGGGTCATTTAAGCTCAGTGCTCCATGCAATATAAGTTATTGAATAAATTGAATTTATTTATGAGGATACATACTGTAAAATATATGTCTGTTATACCAGGTCACTATTTAAAATATATTCAATTGTTTTCATCTACACCATTGGGTATATTCCAATATTTACAATAACCAAGTCACCAAAAAATTCATTTCAATTCAAAATATTATAACTCACTTCATAACATTCAGCGCCCATTTCAAATACTTGGTTTATCATTTTACTATAAATGGAATTCATTAAAAAAATATCCAATTATTATCGTTAAATTCAATTTAAACATAATTCATCTTTTTAATAAATCAACATTTAACAATTAATCATACCCAACTCACGGTCACATCCAAATCTAGGGAACCCCTGGGGATATCCATTAATATCATAGGGAATTATCAACCTTCCAATTATATTTATAACATTGATTATTTTGAAATTTTCTCTCCAACCCATATACATAATTCCAAATATATTTTTAATATTTTCAAACCAACTTATCTATTTAATGATATCATATGAAAAAATTGTTTAATGGTTAACCTAGAATTTTCATTTTAGTATTATGATTTTACCCTTTACAAATTAACCACAACAATTTTGTTAGAAAACACCAATTTTAATTTCATTACCAATGTGTTCCACTAGTAATCACCTAATTATAAGGTTAAATAAACATAAAAGGGAGTTGAAAAACACTAAAGAACATTTTAAAACATTTAATAAAATTTTTGTTGATTCATGATGATGCTGGAAAGACTACACAATGCATAACTATAGGAAATTAGGTAATTACAATGGATAAAATTTAGATTCCACCTTCATCATACATATATAAGTCCACTTTCAATGAAATGGCTTCCAGTTCCACCTAAAATGGGTAGAATAGAGAAACTAGAAAAATAGAAATAGTACATAACATATCAAATAATGTATACATATATATCTATACAAATAATTAAATACGGGGAATAAGAGGACTTATATAATCACCATCTAATCATTATCACTATTGATAATGGAAAAAAAGTCCATGGTGAGGGATATCCATCAAGGGGGAAATGAAGGAGAGTTTGGATTATAAGGGATAGCCACTGGCCATTTTAGGGATAAAAACTAGAGTAACAAGAATAAGAGAATACTAGTTAAAATAACAGGGCCTCCCCTAACATAAAAACACATCGGGTTGCAATCTAGATATTGGTGATTCTAGGATCCCACTTATGATACTACTATGGATATCGAATAGCCAATTGACCTATGCCAACAAACCATTGGTGCTGTAGAAAAATGTAGCTGTACCATTTTAATGTCCTGAACAGCCTGTATGGTCTATATAATCGTCATATTCTTGAAACACACAAAAAAATGTGTTTCAACAAGGGGCCAAAAATATTAAACACTCTTATACCCATAGAGGGGAGGTTCCTCACAACATAACTTATATTATCACAAGGGTATATATCTAAAACTAAAGGCGATTAAAAAATTACTATATTGATATAATTATTGGAAAATATATGGCGACGTGAATAAAAGAATTATATAATAGTCATAATCACCACATAAACATGTAATCGTGACAAAATATTATAAAAATAATAAGAAATTTTAAAAATAATAATAAAAAAACATAATTATAATAATCATGTATTTCTACCAAATTATCATAACATTTTTGGGCCTTTCATAATACTCACATCAAATACATAGTTTCACATGATATTTAAGAATAAAAAAATGGGTTACAAACAATTGAACACCCTCCGATTAAATATTAATATGATAAAACATATATATTCTACATAGAAATTAAAGGATATAAGAATGATGCATCAATTATAAATCATGAAAGAGATAACCTATTTTTAATGAGAATTAAGTTTCATAACCATAGAATTTCATATAGCATAGCTTTAATTAATGAATACCAGGTTGAATGAGTGATAATTACAATTATAAAATTGTGGAAAAAAATATAATTAATGTTTCAAGATAATATATACCCCATTCGATACTAAATGAATAAGAGGGAAACTATAAGAACAAAATATACTCAAAAAGGTGATTTGATATGTTATTTATTAGGAGTATCATTGAGATTTTGATAACATTAAAGGTAACAATAATCTAGATATTATATAAATGTTAGGTGAATTTATTAAATATAATTAGATAGAAATAATATGGGATGTTTAATGAATAATATGTAAAATCATTCAAAAAGATGATAAATAAATGTGTAAAAGTGAATAAGGGGATGTTTTCATACAAATTTTTTATAAAATATAAGGTTATATTTTGAATGAAAATATATCTAAAAATAATTTGAGAGGTGTTAATAGTACTAGTGGATTTGAATAAAAAAGAGATGTGATTTGAAAAGAACTGATAAGAGGTTTTTTTTCTAAATCTCTATCAATAATTTCTTATTTTCTTAATAATACAACATAGTCACACAAAAGGCCAAATTCACAAGGATGCTGCTCACACATCTTTATAACTAAAATGTACATATTTAAAATAAAATATAATTATCAATGAAAACTTTAGAAATGGGGATTTGAATAATTCATTTGATATGAATATATAAATACGAAAAAAAAACTATAATAAAAATTATAGCCAATAATGGAGTTAGTGGAGAATACATTTAATATAAGGATTTCATGTTGAAACAAAAAATATTGGTTAAAAATAATCATAATATTCAATTAAATCTTATGAATGAGATCTATAATCAAACCATCCAAATAGAAATATTACTACCCACACATACCCTCTATATGTGGGATAATTCTATCTTGAACTCTAGCTATGATATATATTCACATGAAATCATCAATATAATTATTCTCCACAATATGAAACAATATAATAATTATGGAGAGAGATAGTGATAAAATATAAAGAGATGTTGATTATATGGAGAATGGGGAAATTTCATACCCCAATAAACATAACTAATTCCAAAATCATATAATAAAATAAATATATGCAATGAAGAAAATATAAAAAAAATCAAAACATTGATCCTTCCATTCAAAAATCAATTGAAGCTAGTTCTCTATTTCTATATTGATGAAATTTACTGAGGGAGAAAAAAATGACCAATTGAAATAAAAAATAATTATATAGGTAAAATAATATATAACATAATTATATATGAAAAATTCAATAGAAAACCCCCCTTACGTACTGAAAATACCTAACTCCAATGAAATGACATGTATGGATAAATTTATAAGGATAAGGGGTGGATAATTTTACCTACAAATACGTCCATAAAATGACAATTTTTTTGGCCCATTAAATGGATGAATATAGGAATTTTACCTTATTTTATGTTGTTATAATTTATATTGGTTTTAATTTCATCTTAATTAGTCAATTTTAGAATGAAATATTTCTTTATTTAAGGTAATTTCTTTAGAATAACAGACACTTTTAATTCATCTTATATTAAATTCATTTCATTTATGTTATCAAATATGATGGATCCTAAATGTATATATTTAATGAAATCAAGAATATGACTCACCTATATTATTTATTTTACTTTCGACACATATGGACTTGTACTTTGTGAGATATGGTCTCCAAATTAGAATTCATCAAAAAAATAATAGTTTCCAATACACCAAATGTAATATTATCTATGGTCTCATATTATTGGATCCAATAATTATCCCATGTAAAAGAAATATAACCCATCAATAATATAATACTAAACAAAAATTTCAATTACCAATAGTGTACAAAATGATATGAATAATATAATAGCTGAAGAAAAAAAAAATTAAGATATTTTCATAAATAATATATAATTACTCCTAAAATCATAATATGTGAAAATTAATATTAAAATAATAATTTCTTGGGATTAAATAATTGAATAGTAGAATAAAAAATTATAAAATGTGATATTCATCAATATACCACACATAACTATTTCACTCCTAGGAAATCATACACATTAAGTCCAAAGAAAATTTCTCTATGTAGAAATGGAAAATTCTCTCAATTATCACATATATGGAAAAACCATTATTATTAAATTTTTTATAATAAAATAAATCATAAATAATAATAAGAAACCATTCAATATGATCTTAATCCCTTTTTTCGTGTTGTGCCTACCTCTCTAAAATTTATTTAGCTCTTCACTCTTGAATTATAATATGGCTCTTTTCCAATTCTCATGAACATACATTTTTTCCAAAATATTGGGATTATTATCCCAATCCCGTACCCTGATACATAAGTAAATTAAAATAATTTGGTATTTTTAGTGTGATTAGTTTCTATAGGTTATTGGGTAAATCCTTTAAAATTTAAAAATATTAAAATAGGAGGTGAGACTCTTAAATAAAAACTCATGTGTATTTAAGTGGAAAACAATGAAATATAAATCACTTAATTCTATTTAAAAATATAAAATAACACACCCCATATTGGAATTCCATCATTTAGGAGTCAAATTATGAATGAAATTAAGGATTTCATCCAAATTTTCCACATTTAGTTTTTCATTTATTCCTAATTTGTTTGATTTTTTTCATATAGGATATCATGATAATAAAATGTAATGAATAAATGAAAACTCATGAAAGTAAGAACAATGAAGAGTTCAATTTTATCTGAATTTTTATTCTGTCATTATTATATACATTTATCATCATTTCTTTCATTTTTTAATGTAATGGATGATTTTAATGAATTATAATGAAAAAAATTGACCCTTAAAAATTTCCTTCCATCCACAACCCAAAAATTCCGACACACACCATACAACATTCTATAATGAATTTATTCCTAAATAAAGCACTATAAAATGCATTCCCTAACAATAAAACATTAAATATCAATAAAACATTTATTACTGAATGTATTTATTGTAATTCTAGTAGGTAATGGGGATTAAATGGATAAATATAAATAAATATAAAGATAAATAATAAAATATATTTAACATGGTTTAACCCCCATGTGGGTACATGTTTTTTACTAACCCATGTTTTGTAGTTTCATATCGTTATACCCAATACAATGGTTAGTGGGGTTCCTTTCTCTTGACCCACCAAATGTTTTCTTTCAACAGTGTCTCTATTCACACTAATTATAGAAGAATATATGGATATAGTATTATAAATCTATCACATTATTATTGATATAATGCTTTAATGGGGGGTGGAAGAGAAATAATGGGACCTTTTTTTAGTTTCTACTTCTATGGAGACTTTATAAAAATCCAAGGCATGATCATGTTCTATAGTATTTAAAGTTTTATTGAAATTATATATTTTAATTGAATAAAATAAATGTGGGTAAATATAAAGATATATTTATTCAAGTTTTTTTTCTTTTAATATAATTTTTTTGACATGGAAACTCGTTACTCGGTATTAGTAGGTGTATCTTTTTCATCTTCGCCATCCTCCATGAATAAACATGCATTCGAAAAATGTGTAATGAAAAACAAGTGGTAAGTAATACTAAATTAATTTTAAATAACATAACAAATAGTTTATTTTAATAAAAAAACACTTTTCACTTGATTTTATTTCAATTATTCTTCCTATCTTAGCACCACTTGGTTTTTGTCCACTAGAGTTGGATATAGGTAGGGAATATCTCAAATTCTTTCTTCAGATTACACAACTCAATATTTTCATCTATAGAAGAAGAAAGGAATATTGGTAATTATTTTTCATTTATAAAGATAATATAAAAATTTATATTTTTAGTTTCTAAAAAATCAAACTAATATTCATCTAAATCAATATGATCTCTCACATTTATATCATATAGAAATATTACATATTTTACCTAATAATGTAATAATATGTATTGGTTCAAGACTATTATATTCATAATTTATTATTTATAAGATTCATCAATTGAAAAATATAGAAAAAACATATGTTCGTCTTTTTCTTAATCCTTTTCTTGAGCTTCCAATTCCTTTTGGGATGTGAAAAAATTCCATTTGATTCCCAATTTCTATTTGAATATTTTATTATTGAGGAAATTGATTACCCGATGTTTCTTCCCGTAATAAGATAAAAAAATTGTAGATAAATAACACATGAATAGGAATAATCATAGTGAAAATACATCTTTCACATAATAAAGGAATGTTATGAAATGAAATCTATGTTTTTATTTATTATTTATATGTTTTACTATTTGAAAATATTGAGTGAAAGATATTTTCCACTCTATAAATGGTGAAAATGGATAAGTTGTATTTACAATGAATCCATATCAATAACTTCTTATTTTCCTATCAATTTATAATTGTTAAATCCTAGGGTTGATCTCATAAGGAATTCATTAACATAACATTATTTCATAATTTTCAAAATTTAAACAAAAGCGTACTACTAAATTAAAATTACATTTATTAGAGTTATAATCATTCATACGATATAATTATATATATATATATATATTAGTCAAAAATATTCTGAAAGAATTAATAAAAAAACTAATAAGTTAGTGAATAAGAAAATGTATTTATAAGGTTTTTATGGTGAAATAATAATTTTTAGTTAAAAATAGTCCCATTATTCATTTAAATATTGAGAACAATAACTATCACTCAACACCTTCCCATTAAAAATGTACTACCCCAATCCAACCCTATGCATGACGGATAATACACTCTTGAACTATTTCTTATAGACCTTTATGTCACATATCATCATCACAATGTTGCTCCACCATATGAAACATTATAATGATGAGGCATAGTAGTAAATATAAATGGTATGAATAAGTTAATAGTGTGAAAAAGGGAGTGGTTGAATACCAAAATTAGTTTAACTACTACCAAAATAATAAAAAAAAAATAGATTCATTAAATCATAAATAACTCATGTAATAATACTATTACCTCCCTTCAAAAAATATTCAGAGAGATGTCACTATTTTCAAAGAGATGGGGCTCATAGATGGAGAAAATGACATATAAAAAGAAAGGGTAAATAAAGATAAGGAGAAAAATATATATTATAATTATAAAAAAATAAAATAAAAAACTCACTATTTAGGTAATGAATATTCATAACTCCTTAGAAAATTTGGGAAAGTAAATATTTTTAAGGATAATGGGTTTCTTATTTTCACTAAATCTATAATGACTCAATATTTTAGTACATTGATATTACATATTTTTTGCTTAAAATTTCTAATATTACACACACAACTACACCCAAATAATGCATTATTTTAGTGTCTTTGGAAACACGAAAAGAATATCTTCTAACTCAGTGATATATTTTCAATATATCCCAAAAGAAATTCCCCCTTATAAATCCAACATATAATCCTAACTTCATAATATGGAGAAGGGAAACATAAAAAATGGGTGAGTTTAAATGCTCAGTAAGGGTAAATAATGGAAATTAATAAGAATATCATAAACATAATGGTATGATAACATGATCTTGATCATTAGAAGAAAAGACTTGTGAAGTTAATTATTATAAAAATGAATCATGTAATAATGATTTTCAGATCATAAGACATGAAACATAATAAAATCCATATTATAAGCCATGAAACCGTAACCTATGAATACATAATAGAATTTGTGGAAGACACATAATGATATAAAATTTAATTCATATTAGAAAAATAATAATTTCCCATTCCATATTAGTAGTATAGGTTCACTCTCCATACCATATTTGTAGTCATGGTTCACACAATTGGTCATCTTAGTATTATGAGTTCACTCCACATACCAGCTTGGTTGTCATGGTTTACTCCCATGGACATCTTTGCAGTAATGTTCCAATCCCAATACCATATATTTCTATCTCATGGGATATAAATCTTTACAAAATTAATTGTATAAAGATAAATGTCCCACAAATCTCATAATGAAGACAACACTTATTTGTGCCACAAGAACATAAATCATTCATCATATCAAAACCCATGGAATGAAATGGGTTTCATAAAAATCATTAAATTGTAAACACAAATCATTATTAGAAATAATAATAATGGTATATTTGATTCATATCCCCATTAACTGATAATTAACATCAAATTATATTTTCGTAGATCGAACAAAATTTTGAGAGATCATTGGAAAATAATTATTGGACAAAATATCATTTCTTCATTGAAGACAATTTATTTTCTTAAAATGTTGTTCATTTTGTAAATAAAAATTTTCTTTTGAAATATTCTTTTAAGAATGTAAATGAATCTTCCAATCATTAAGTATTCATGGATGCATAAAAATCCAATCATAACATATATGTTAAAAACCCATTCATTCCTTACTTTGATAAGAAAATTTACAAAGTACCTTTTTTCGTATAACTCCAAAAATGATTTATTTAAAACCATTTTTTAAAAAGTTATAATTGGATAAAAATGAAGTTAAACTTACATAGGAGGATATTAAAAACAATTTTAAGACATTTTTATAAAACATGGGAAAGGATGATAAATATTCCCTATTAATGACTAAAAATGAAACTATCCCAAATATTGATGAGATTATGAAATAAATACTCATCACCTTATAATAAGTTGAATTGAATGACCAATGGAAGAAATAAAATTATATGGATATGAAAATCCTATAATATTACAGATAAGACGCATAAAATAAATTCATGGGATGTATAAACTATGTAGAAGAAACATATAGTTTATAAGGCTTGTGTCCTATAGAAATAAACGTGAGACATAGATCTTGTACTTCTTGAAAAACATTAGAATCATGATAGAAAAGAAATAAAAACATAAATTAAATCTTGTAATATAATTAAATAAAGGAAATTAATGATATGAAATTTTATTGGTTAGTATATACAACACAAAATTGAAGTGAGTGGTGAATATTGCATGTATATCACAAAAATAAAAAGTGAGATGAAATTCCCATATCTTATGTCTTGACTTCCTTAAAACATGTTAAAAACTATTTATTAATAAATATATGTTTATTTATAAATCTACCACATAATAATATTCATATTTATATATGTATATATACCATATAATACTTTCTTTTTACCTTTGATTACCCATTTATTAACAATTCCCATGTTAATGTAATGTTCTCAGGTAATAACTTCTTTATCAATCGTATGTGTTTGACTTTTCATTTTTTATCCTATTACTTATATCATAATTTAAATATTTATATAATGTAAAATCATGACTTAAATATTATATATATTCAATCAATAAACATTTATAATAATCTTATAAAATATAGATATATGAGAAAGAATACACCGTTCATGGAGACAGTTGGCCATATGTATGCATAAATGTTGTCTCTATTTTCATATCAGATGAAAAGAATGAAAGTATATGATATATAATCATTTAATAAATTTTATATGTCATATAAAACTTATATTTCAATAAAAATTAATATTTATTACCATCAATGAAATATAGGTCAATAATTAATCACATCAGATCTTAGAGATGGAAAGCCATACGTACACAGGAACGACGTTATCATTTTCCCAAATTATTAGATGGTAATGAGGTATAAATGATATTATCATTCCAAAATTATAATTATATCATAAATATAATGTATATCATATAAAAATAGACTTTCCATCATGATTATAAATCATGATAGTTAGTAAAGGAAAAAACAAACAACATGGTTTCATGAGGTGGTAGTTCTCTATAAACAAGAACAATATGATTATTACCCATTAAGTGGAATTGTGTGTTAGTGTAGATAAAAAAATAATAAAAAATCATTTAAGTATATTTAGGATACTAAATATTTTAAATAAAAATTAAATAAAAATAATTTAATGAAATAATGTAAGAAATAAAATAAATAAAATTATTGATCAACGTTACCTCTACTTTGAGTATCTCCTTTTTAGTTGCACAAAATGAGTAATTTTGTACCCATTATGACCAAATTAATCCCACTATAATTAATTTAATTATGTTTTTAAGGAGACTTGGGATGAGTTTGGTTTATACAAATGGATTTAGAGTTCTGAATAAAATAGACATATATGTGCCCTTTTATGAGAGAGGGGAGGGTCACTCTTGGAATCTATTAAAATATTAAATTTATATAAATTAATTTTTCATTCAAAATCTAAAAAAGTGGGTTTTTTTATAAAATATTATGATTATATATTTAATCATACCAAAAAAATAAATTTTAGTCATGTTTAGGTCATATTGTTACACTTATCTTTCAGATTTAACCTTTAATTAATAACATTAACTCTTTTCCTGAAAATAAGTGTTTTTTGAAACATATGTGTTAATACTATTTCAAAAGATTTCCAAAATTTCATTAAATGAGTCCTTTATAATCAATGTCCGAGAAGCGAGTCTAACTCACTCCTACCAAAATTTATTAAAAAAATAAATTCAAAGACAGAACATCAAAACAAAAGGTTTACAAAGCCCAGTGAAAGACTTTCTGCATGCATCAACCTCAAAAAAAGGAACACAACAATTAAAAGTCATAGAACTCCATTCTGAACTGGACTCTACAATAGCCTTCTTTGATAAATCATTAAAAACATGATTATCCTCCTTATAAGCATGCCTCACTTAAAAAATAACACCATCAAGAAGTCAGAGACACTCAATCCAGGAGGGTAACATCCTCTATGGGACATCCCTCGACCATCTTTGAAGGGTATCAACAGCCACCATTGAGTCCAACTCCATCCAGAGAAATCAAAAACCATAAAAAATTTCATATCTGATAGCTTTAATCATAGCACATAGCTCAGCCTCAATGGAAGAGCCCTGCCCGATGTAATGATAAAATCATCCCTTAACGAAGCCCTGATAGGTATGGAATACACCACCACAGCCAGTAGGTTCGGGTGAACCTGAGGCCGCCCCATCAACATTGACCTTCACCCAAGAGGTAATCGGATTAATCCATCTAGTTGACATCATCACCAATGGTTTTCTCATCTAGTCAGTGACACCAAAATTCCTCAAAATAATAAGATCATTAAACTCATTATTCATAAATACAACCTGCACTCTAGAGGCTGTATAAACTGCCCTGTGAATCACCCTGAATCATGACCAGAAAGTGGGCTATATAACCTCAATGTTCTGATCATTATGAGCCTTCCAGATGAAACCAACGGTTTCTGCAATAGTAACCATGAGAATATTTCGGACCTTGTCACTGAAGCATTCAACAATAGCTGAGGAGAAAAGTCCTTCCAGTGAGCTCATCTCCAAGAAACACCCCACCAAATCTTGAATGTATTTCCAGAGCCTTCCTATAAGAGTGCAATGAAAGAATATATGATCAATGGATTCCACATCACCAAAGAAAAGTGTACAAGACTAGGCAATATGGATGCCAGTTCGCTGAAGAAAAAATTCCACCAGGAGACTTATCTTCCATATCCTCCATAAAATCAAGTACACAAAAGTGGAAATGAAAAATGTATAGAATGGAGAAAGCCACCAAGGAGCTGGACACTTCCCATTGCACATCAACTGATAAAATGCCCGAGTGGTAGGATTACCATTGGAACATGGTTTCTAGACAAGAGTGTTCTTATCAATGAAGATGTATCCGTGAATTTTAGTTAAAATATGAGAAGGAATGAACTTACAGATGCTTGAACCGTCATCCTGCAAAGAAGCAATCGACCACTGGAACCAATCTGGTGGAATGACAACATCTCTTGAATCGTTCTGGACAACCATGGAGTGCTCCGAGAATTAATAAATGACTCCATGCAAACAAGTCACTTCGAGCAGGACATTATACCATTGAAATATGATCTCAACGCAGTCCATATAGAAGAATAAAGATAGTGAGAATAACCATAACAAAGCCTTGTGGTGATCTGGGCTAAAATAAATTCTATAGAACTATCTTGAGAAGTGACAAGTCTTCTGGTGAATTTACTAAGCAATGCCTCATTTAATAGGCTCAAGTCTTTAATTACAAGACCCCCCATCTCAACTGACTTAATGCAGTCTTTCCATGCCATAACAACCAACTTCCTTTCATATATGGAACTGGTCCGTATGAATTTTTTGATTATCATTCGTAGTTCCTTTATAATATTCTTTGGACACCTATAAATGGAAAACACATAAACAAACATTGAGTCAATCACCGAATTGACCGGACAAATTCTTCCAGCTTGAGACATAGCTTTCCCCTTCCTATTTTCCATCTGAGAAATAATATGACAGAAGATGGACTCAAGATGGCACCTTTTCACACGTCCCCAAAAAAGAGGGACACCAAGATAAGTAAAATCAAATGATCCCTTTTTAACCCCAAGAGATCTTGTTATTTTTTTTGAATTATAATGGGATATCCCTCCTCAATAACAAAAAAAGACATCTGAAAACTAATGGCTTTCCCAGCCACATCCTCATAATGCTTGAAAATGATGTAGATTAAAGACACAGTCCTTATGTCAGAATTCACAAATAAAATAATATCATCAGCATAAAACAGAAGGGTGGGGGAAAATAGATCCCTACCAGCTTTAATCGGATTGTACTAACTAGTTTGCACGAGGCTATTGAGGAATAAACTTAAATAATCCTTCGCAAGGGAAAACAAAAGACCAGAGAGAAAATCCCCTTGTCAAAAACCCCTTAAGCCTTGAAAGAAACCCCCAGCCGAGCTATTGACCCGAATAGATAACCCAGAACTCTTAAGAATGGAGTGAATCAGATTGATAAACCTTGTAGAAAATCCATTCATCATAAGAATATATAGTAGAAAGGACCATTTCATTGTGTCAAAGGCCTTAGAGATATCAATTTTCACCGCAAGACTACCTTGTTTCACCTTCCTTCTTAGGGAATTAATGCATTCAGAGGAAGTGAAAATACACTTTTGAATACTCCTTCCTGGAACAAAACCAAATTGATTCAGAGTGATGAGTGTAACAGCCTGAGATTGTCTGAAAAAAATATTCTTTTTATTTTACTAATGTCTTGTGTTATACGCTACACCAAAAGGATCTTTCACAACACGCATCCTTGACTTGCCTTGCATTACACGCAATCGCAACCTTCCTCGATAGCGTGTGTGGTACGTAATCCTGAGTTTCACGAAACAATGATATGCTATTAAAATATTATTAAAACTAGCCGTTATGAATAGTAATAACCACTTTTTAAAACTCTGTAAATCTTATTTTTCAAAATGAACTTCATTTTTGGATTTGGAGTATCGAATTTAGCCTAAGGTGAAATTTTGGTACTTTTCGGATAACTTTCATATTCTGATGAATAGTGAAAATTACTAAATTATAATTAAAAACAACTTTTTTAATCGAAATAATTAATAGTGATAAATCATTAATTTGAGTTGTTTTAAAGTATATTTAGAATATATTTTTACAATTTAATACAATGTTGGTCATTGGATGTAATTTCACATTTAAACTAAACATAAACAAGTGTCAATCTTTTGATAGATATTATTTCTTAAAAACACGCTATTTGTTTTAACAGCGGGATTTAATTATAAAATTAATTAATGAAACTTTTATGTTATGAATTTGGTAAAATAGACTTCATTTTTGAATTCGGAATATGAAATATAGCTTGGGATGAAATTTTGGCATTGTTCTGAAAAACATCAATTTTTGATGAATAGTGAAACTACTAAGTGGTAGGTTAAAAACTGAATTTTTGCATAAAACATAATTTTACCGCTTCTGTGAATGAAATTTCGAAAATCCGAGAGACACGGTTAATATCAAGGACTAAAATGTGGTTCAATGAGATGAAAATAATTTTTTGGTGAATAGTAACTTTTTACTTTTTTTACCGTGGTTAATAGTAAATAGGGTAACTATGGGTAAATATGATATTACTATTACCCTAACACATGTCCTAATTCTATTGGACAAGTGTAATTCGACCAAAAACAAACTTAGGAATAAAATATGACCATTTAGGCCCACTTGGATTAGATTAGGACATTTATTATTAATTTATTTAAAGAAGGGTTAAAATAGTTAAAATCAAAGTTTAATAAGTAAATCATTTTTAATATGGGGTTATACATAAGATAAATTCGACTATAAATATTCATTAGAAAGCTAAACAGATTTCCTACATGATTGTATTTTAGTTGTAATTTTTAGGCATCAAATAATATAATTTATTTATGACACAAAAATGATGCAGTAATTATCTTATTAATGAAATATTGACATAATTGATAATATAAATACCAAAATAAATGTAATTTAAGACTTTTTATGAATTCAACTAATTTTCTAGGTTACTATGATATATTAGTGTTTATTTAATCAACTTGTCTCGAACATATAATTCTGTTATGACTTTCAAAAAAATCATATATCAAATAGTGTCAAAATTGACAAAAAATAGTTTTTAAATCAAATATTATATTATTAATTGTTATTTTATTCCTAAAAATCTAAGGTTCGGCCAAATGACTTAGATAAGGATATATGTATTAATAATATACAATTTGGGGTTAGTTTGGCATGTTATAGTAAGTTTATTAACCATATAGTGAAAGAAAACAAAAAGACACGGTAAAAGTTAAATTATTTAACTTAGAGTTAAATCTAATTGATAAGGTTAAAATAATACCCTAAACTTGTCTAAATCCTATTGGTTGATAGGATTTCGACCCATCCCCACTTTAGCTTCGAAATAACACCCTTTGGAACCATTATAAACCGATTTTGACTTTAATATAAAATAATATTTTGAGATATTCCTAAGGTGCCCCTCTCCTCCCCTATAAAAGGACACCTCCTCCCCCTCCTCCTCACACCAATTTGAGCACTCAAGCTCGGCCAACCCATGCCAATTTCTCCTCTCCACTTCCCTAGCAACATCCTAGAGGTCCTGGTCTTCCTCCAAGACCAATTTTAGTGCCCTAAGAGGAGGTCTCAAAGAGGCACTTCAAAGAAGAGGTAATTACCGTTACCAATTCTTTCATCTTTATTTCTTCTTCCACTTCTTCTTCTTAGGTTGTTTCATTATGAAGTAATAACATCATTATCACTCATATACTGATATGTTATTATAAGTATGAAACAACCCTATTTCACCATCTATCCATCCTACGGAAAAAGAAATCACCGCGCGTGCGTACGTACGGAATACCGTCTCCACGCCGTGGTGTAATCTATTTTCCACCACCACCTTACATGGATGGGTATAATGGTGTAAAGAATAACTATACATAGTTATTACAACATCATATTGATTCTGATATATTGTATAATCCACTCCAATTCAATTCAATATTTATAGAAATGATATCATCGCTCGTGCGTACGTATGGAATACCGTCTCCACGACGCGATGAGATTCATTCTACATGTTAACCATTTAAGAATGATTATAATGTATATATAAGAAATAATAATGAAATATATGACATTATAAAGCTACTGGATTTATGTATATATATACATATGTATGTCATCTACTTACTTCCATTTCAAGACAATAAGGAAAGAAAAACAGCGTTCATGCGTACGTACGGACTACCGTCTCCATGAACGGTGTTTTTCATTTTATTTATCTACCTATTATATATATATATATACTGAATATATATGATATATAAATAATATTTTATATTCTGGAAGTAAGTAAATCATGATATAAGTAATAATTATGTCAAGAACAACAAGTCAAAACACCTACGATAAATGAAACGATTTTACCCAAAACGCTTCTTTAACATGGAATTTACAAAAGAACGGGTAATATAATGTCATAAGTGAACCATATATGATATCATAACAATGAATATGATTCTGTAATAAGTCAATAACATGATTTAAATCATTATACAGGAGGTTCGGACACTTACAAAGCAAGTTGGACCTAAGGTAAGGGAAATATCACAATCTCATTTTTTTATCCGAGATTGTTTATTCGTAAGTATTTACTGGGGTGTATTTTATCATCCACATCAATGTTCCCTCAATATGTAATATTGTTTCCATCCACTTGCAATAGTTTAAATCCAATTTTACCCTTAGGTGAGTTTTTAGTAAAGAATATGAAAGGAATCTTTTGTCGTTTTTTTCCGTACGAGGTACTTTTTGACTTTTCCGACAAAAGTACGAAGAATGTTTTTTTTAACTTATACGGCACAAACGGATTTATACTGTTTTATAAAGCCTTATTTTCATGAAGCTTCCTCTAAAAGATTTCATGACTATTTTCAATAAAATATCTTTCTTTTAAAATTGCATGATGTTTTGTGAAAAGAAATTGATTTTAAAGAAGAAAGGATATTTTCCTCAAGAATTCATTTCAAGTGTTTTATCAAAAGTATTTTCCATCTAAGATAATAAAGGGTTCTGTTTCTATCCATATTTTTACATTGATTTGACTATGTTGTGATGGAATTATGTTTATGAATTCCTTTATCTTATATGAATGGTTTTATGATGTAATGTTGTTTAAGAATCCCATTTTTATTACATGGGTTATGAAATGATGTATGATTTATGATTTTGTGGCACACATAAGAATGGTATCATTAAGAGATGGGTGGGACCTATATCTCCCTCCAATGCATTGGGTAAAGATTTTATATCTCATGAGATAGACATGGCTGGAATGGTAGGTTATACCGGTTCAGTGAAACAGGACTGAAACGAGGATTACTCAATTCAGAAAGGGACTTTGTCCACTAAGATAGTCTTGGCAATGAGTCTTGACTAACAAGAAATGATTCTCTATGATTATGTGTGTATGCCACAATGAGTAATGTTTTAAGTTATGATTTCATTTTCACTTCTATGATTTATCCCACGTTATGATATTATGAGCTCTTTTGCAGGTTAAGATTTCCAAAAGCTATGTTCTTATGTATATGATGTGGTTGATATTTCTTTTGTTTACCCTTACTGAGCATTTGAGCTCACCCTTTTATGTTTTCTTTTCCCCATGATATAAAGAAAGGTTTTAGGTAAAAAAAAGATCTTTATGGGAGATGTTGAAGATCTTTCACCACGTTTAGAAGATTACGTTCCGAGTTTCCAAAGACACTAAACTATTACGATCCTTGTGTGTGTGTGTGTTTTTGTTATGTACTAAGTATTCCGCAAAAGTAATGTAATGTCCATGTACGTCAGGCTACGGGTCTCTACAGTTGGTATCAGAGGAAAGGTTTAGTCAACCTTTGGAAACTAGGATGTGAAAACATTAGTGAGATCCCTAGAGATATTTCTAAGGTATGTCTAGGGATGTCCCTAGGGATAAGTATACATATAGGTTATAGTAATAGAATTACGCTAACGATCATATAATTAAACCTAAGATGTTGGATATTGAAGGTACTCCCCCTTTATTATGTTGTTTTCCCTAGCATGATTTTTGCCTCTCACACTATTCTTTTTGGGTTTTAGACGATGGTTGGAACCCGAAGGAACCGTGTTGATCAATGCAATGGACAATGCAATGATTGCCCTCCTGAACAAACAAATGTTATGGGAGATGGAGTGCAAAATCTTATTGCTATACTTACACAAGCTATGAATCATTCTGGACTTCCAAATGAGCAGAGAAGGGAACAATATTCTATTGAGTCCTTCATGAGGCAACGTCCACCTTCTTTCAGTGGGTCTTCTGATCCACTTGTGGCTGAACAATGGATCAGTACTACTGAAAAGATATTTTCAGTTCTTCAATGTTCTGAACATGATAAAGTCATCTTAGCAGTATATCGTTTGGAAGGTGAAGCTGATCAATGGTGGAATCTTATCAAGAATACGAGGCCAAGAGATGAAATTGAGTCCATGGAATGGGACGAGTTCAAGAACTTGTTTTTCAGTAAGTACTTCCCTCGTATTCTTCGAACAAAGATGGAGAAAGAATTTCTTGAAATGAAGCAAAGGGACGATGAATCTGTTGGTACCTATGAAGCAAATTTTACAAGACTTGCAAGGTATGCTTCTGGAATTATCATCCAACCTGAAAGTAAAGTTGATCGATTTTTCTGTGGCTTAAAACCAAGTCTTCGAAGGGCATTAGCTATAAGAGACTTCAGTAGCTATAAAGAAATTGTGCGTTGTGCTATCAAGGTAGAAATGGAAGTTGGTGTTACATATCCATCTCATGGTTTTGACAAGAAACGAAAGATGGAGTTCAAGGAGAAATCTCAGAATAATGGTGAAAAGAAGATGAATGTTTCCTTATGCACAAAGTGTGGAAAGAAGCATGGTGGAGATTGTCTAAAAGGGACTAGAAAATGTTTTAAGTGTGGAAAAGAAGGTCATCGAGCAGCTGAGTGTCGAAGTAATGGAAAAAGGGTTTCTAATGATTTGAATAAAGCAAACACTGCAGAGAACGCACCGCCAACACTTCAATGCTTCAAGTGCAAGGAAATGGGGCATTATGCTAATAATTGCCCTAATCCAAGGGTTAGTGATGATCAACATGAGCAACCACTGAAGGAAAAGGACAAAGGGAAATCACATGCGATCACTATTGGCAATGTTGAATATGACAACGATGTGGTGGAATGATTAAGTGTTTATGTAATGGGATTCCAAAATAATGTTGTATCATTGAGTATTGCAATATTTATTGATGTGGTATTCAAAGTGATTGAGATATTTTTTGGAAATAAGATGATATGCGCATAATGAAGACGAGAAAATGAAATGTTTAATAGTATTCATGAGCTCATGATTGATATAAGGACTAAGTGATATCATGGTTTGAGTATATAGAATTTTAAGGATTTTGGTATGTGGAAAGTGTTAACTTTTAACTGCACTCATGTTTTCACTAAGGTATTCAAGAGAATACACGATTAAGGACTTTGAATGTTTGGAATGTGACCAACAAGACATATCTCATGATATGTGGGGATCAACGACAGTATTAAATCTCTGGTAATCGATGTCACTATATTATGAGAGTGGACTGCAGTATTATGTATAAGCCTAAAGATTAGACTGGATTATGTTGGACATAAGTTAGTATTGTTTAAGGATAGAAGATTTTCGATATTATTGATGGGATGTTATAGTAACGTAGTTTTAGAAAAAGGGACAACCTGCAGGACGGGCGACAACCCATCGCTTCGGACAAGGCTGTAGGAATCGAACCCACAACCAAAGTGCGACTGGCCTTTATCGCCTACCACTGGCCTACAGGAAGTCCCTGTTTAGTAGAAACTAGTTTTATTATACTAAGCAGTATGATATATGAAGTATAAGTCCATTTTAGGAACTATATATGATTAATCTCACTATAGATCGACTTATGTATATAATTTTTGCTAACCTTTTGTTTGAGACAGATGGAATGACCCGTCGTTCTATCACATGATCTGCTAACACTTCACGAATAACAAATTCAACTTCATTTATTTAAGAGATGAAGTGGAAATTGTTCAAGGCACGAACAACAGTGAGATTGTACCAAAATAAAGTAAGTATTTATTCTAATTCAAATTTTCAACTTTAGGGAAATGATCTTGAAAACCAAAAATGTTGTCCTAGTGATCTTATACCTGATGAATCAGATGGTACCTTAGATCGTCACAAATTTATGGATTTGTGATTACTGGATTTTCCATAGCCATGTTCTCTACCACTCTCCATCAGAACATGATGGTTAAATTTCTCTTCCATATCCATATTTTCACCTCTGTGGAAACCCAGTGATTAGTTTATTTGGGTAATCGTTACATTTCATACTTTAGTTTTTAAAGCCAAGTTTTGGTATTCCCTTTTACGATGTGGGTTTCTATTAAAGAAACTTTCAAATAGTAAACCATTTATAACCCCGACGAATTTCGAGGGCGAAATTCATTTTAAGGGGGGTAGAATGTAACAGCCTGAGATTTTCTGAAAAAAATATTCTTTTTATTTTACTAATGTCTTGTGTTATACGCTACACCAAAAGGAGCTTTCACAACACGCATCCTTGACTTGCCTTGCATTACACGCAATCGCAACCTTCCTCGATAGCGTGTGTGGTACGTAATCCTGAGTTTCACGAAACAATGATATGCTATTAAAATATTATTAAAACTAGCCGTTATGAATAGTAATAACCACTTTTTAAAACTCTGTAAATCTTATTTTTCAAAATGAACTTCATTTTTGGATTTGGAGTATCGAATTTAGCCTAAGGTGAAATTTTGGTACTTTTCGGATCACTTTCATATTCTGATGAATAGTGAAAATTACTAAATTATAATTAAAAACAACTTTTTTAATCGAAATAATTAATAGTGATAAATCATTAATTTGAGTTGTTTTAAAGTATATTTAGAATATATTTTTACAATTTAATACAATGTTGGTCATTGGATGTAATTTCACATTTAAACTAAACATAAACAAGTGTCAATCTTTTGATAGATATTATTTCTTAAAAACACGCTATTTGTTTTAACAGCGGGATTTAATTATAAAATTAATTAATGCAACTTTTATGTTATGAATTTGGTAAAATAGACTTCATTTTTGAATTCGGAATATGAAATATAGCTTGGGATGAAATTTTGGCATTGTTCTGAAAAACATCAATTTTTGATGAATAGTGAAACTACTAAGTGGTAGGTTAAAAACTGAATTTTTGCATAAAACATAATTTTACCGCTTCTGTGAATGAAATTTCGAAAATCCGAGAGACACGGTTAATATCAAGGACTAAAATGTGGTTCAATGAGATGAAAATAATTTTTTGGTGAATAGTAACTTTTTACTTTTTTTTACCGTGGTTAATAGTAAATAGGGTAACTAAGGGTAAATATGATATTACTATTACCCTAACACATGTCCTAATTCTATTGGACAAGTGTAATTCGACCAAAAACAAACTTAGGAATAAAATATGACCATTTAGGCCCACTTGGATTAGATTAGGACATTTATTATTAATTTATTTAAAGAAGGGTTAAAATAGTTAAAATCAAAGTTTAATAAGTAAATCATTTTTAATATGGGGTTATACATAAGATAAATTCGACTATAAATATTCATTAGAAAGATAAAAAGATTTCCTACATGATAGTATTTTATTTGTAATTTTTAGGCATCAAATAATATAATTTATTTATGACACAAAAATGATGCAGTAATTATCTTATTAATGAAATATTGACATAATTGATAATATAAATACCAAAATAAATGTAATTTAAGACTTTTTATGAATTCAACTAATTTTCTAGGTTACTATGATATATTAGTGTTTATTTAATCAACTTGTCTCGAACATATAATTCTGTTATGACTTTCACAAAAATCATATATCAAATAGTGTCAAAATTGACACAAAATAGTTTTTAAATCAAATATTATATTATTAATTGTTATTTTATTCCTAAAAATCTAAGGTTCGGCCAAATGACTTAGATAAGGATATATGTATTAATAATATACAATTTGGGGTTAGTTTGGCATGTTATAGTAAGTTTATTAACCATATAGTGAAAGAAAACAAAAAGACACGGTAAAAGTTAAATTATTTAACTTAGAGTTAAATCTAATTGATAAGGTTAAAATAATACCCTAAACTTGTCTAAATCCTATTGGTTGATAGGATTTCGACCCATCCCCACTTTAGCTTCGAAATAACACCCTTTGGAACCATTATAAACCGATTTTGACTTTAATATAAAATAATATTTTGAGATATTCCTAAGGTGCCCCTCTCCTCCCCTATAAAAGGACACCTCCTCCCCCTCCTCCTCACACCAATTTGAGCACTCAAGCTCGGCCAACCCATGCCAATTCTTCCTCTCCACTTCCCTAGCAACATCCTAGAGGTTCTGGTCTTCCTCCAAGACCAATTTTAGTGCCCTAAGAGGAGGTCTCAAAGAGGCACTTCAAAGAAGAGGTAATTACCGTTACCAATTCTTTCATCTTTATTTCTTCTTCCACTTCTTCTTCTTAGGTTGTTTCATTATGAAGTAATAACATCAGTATCACTCATATACTGATATGTTATTATAAGTATGAAACAACCCTATTTCACCATCTATCCATCCTACGGAAAAAGAAATCACCGCGCGTGCGTACGTACGGAATACCGTCTCCACGCCGTGGTGTAATCTATTTTCCACCACCACCTTACATGGATGGGTATAATGGTGTAAAGAATAACTATACATAGTTATTACAACATCATATTGATTCTGATATATTGTATAATCCACTCCAATTCAATTCAATATTTATAGAAATGATATCATCGCTCGTGCGTACGTATGGAATACCGTCTCCACGACGCGATGAGATTCATTCTACATGTTAACCATTTAAGAATGATTATAATGTATATATAAGAAATAATAATGAAATATATGACATTATAAAGCTACTGGATTTATGTATATATATACATATGTATGTCATCTACTTACTTCCATTTCAAGACAATAAGGAAAGAAAAACAGCGTTCATGCGTACGTACGGACTACTGTCTCCATGAACGGTGTTTTTCATTTTATTTATCTACCTATTATATATATATATACTGAATATATATGATATATAAATAATATTTTATATTCTGGAAGTAAGTAAATCATGATATAAGTAATAATTATGTCAAGAACAACAAGTCAAAACACCTACGATAAATGAAACGATTTTACCCAAAACGCTTCTTTAACATGGAATTTACAAAAGAACGGGTAATATAATGTCATAAGTGAACCATATATGATATCATAACAATGAATATGATTCTGTAATAAGTCAATAACATGATTTAAATCATTATACAGGAGGTTCGGACACTTACAAAGCAAGTCGGACCTAAGGTAAGGGAAATATCACAATCTCATTTTTTTATCCGAGATTGTTTATTCGTAAGTATTTACTGGGGTGTATTTTATCATCCACATCCATGTTCCCTCAATATGTAATATTGTTTCCATCCACTTGCAATAGATTAAATCCAATTTTACCCTTAGGTGAGTTTTTAGTAAAGAATATGAAAGGAATCTTTTGTCGTTTTTTTCCGTACGAGGTACTTTTTGACTTTTCCGACAAAAGTACGAAGAATGTTTTTTTTAACTTATACGGCACGAACGGATTTATACTGTTTTATTAAGCCTTATTTTCATGAAGCTTCCTCTAAAAGATTTCATGACTATTTTCAATAAAATATCTTTCTTTTAAAATTTCATGATGTTTTGTGAAAAGAAATTGATTTTAAAGAAGAAAGGATATTTTCCTCAAGAATTCATTTCAAGTGTTTTATCAAAAGTATTTTCCATCTAAGATAATAAAGGGTTCTGTTTCTATCCATATTTTTACATTGATTTGACTATGTTGTGATGGAATTATGTTTATGAATTCCTTTATCTTATATGAATGGTTTTATGATGTCATGTTGTTTAAGAATCCCATTTTTATTACATGGGTTATGAAATGATGTATGATTTATGATTTTGTGGCACACATAAGAATGGTATCATTAAGAGATGGGTGGGACCTATATCTCCCTCCAATGCATTGGGTAAAGATTTTATATCTCATGAGATAGACATGGCTGGAATGGTAGGTTATACCGGTTCAGTGAAACAGGACTGAAACGAGGATTACTCGATTCAGAAAGGGACTTTGTCCACTAAGATAGTCTTGGCAATGAGTCTTGACTAACAAGAAATGATTCTCTATGATTATGTGTGTATGCCACAATGAGTAATGTTTTAAGTTATGATTTCATTTTCACTTCTATGATTTATCCCACGTTATGATATTATGAGCTCTTTTGCAGGTTAAGATTTCCAAAAGCTATGTTCTTATGTATATGATGTGGTTGATATTTCTTTTGTTTACCCTTACTGAGCATTTGAGCTCACCCTTTTATGTTTTCTTTTCCCCAGGATATAAAGAAAGGTTTTAGGTAAAAAAAAGATCTTTATGGGAGATGTTGAAGATCTTTCACCACGTTTAGAAGATTACGTTCCGAGTTGCCAAAGACACTAAACTATTACGATCCTTGTGTGTGTGTGTGTTTTGTTATGTACTAAGTATTCCGCAAAAGTAATGTAATGTCCATGTACGTCAGGCTACGGGTCTCTACAATGAGCCCCTTGACCACATTTCTCATCCTCATGGAAAGTATCTTTCTGATGATCTTAGGGAATGTGTTGCCAATAGAAACCTGTCTGAAATCCTTAATATCCATTGCATTCTCCTTCTTGGGTAAAAGAGAAATGAAATTAGAATTATCACTATAATTCATGGAAGCAGTAGCAAGGAACTTTTTAACTGCATTGATAACGTTATCATGAAAAATTTACCAGTTAAACATGAAAAAATTATCAGTAAAACCATCCATCCCTGCAACACTATCAAGTTTCCGGGAGAATAGGGCATCCCGAACCTCTTTTTCCCTAGGTTCCTCAACATGTTTTTCATTTGTCTGACAACTAGAAAGGTGACTTTCAACAGCCTTGATAACTTCACCCAGCTTAGAGAAATAAAGCTTACTCCATTCCTTCAACCTCATCTCATTAATTTTCAGCTTTGAAGACAGAATCTGAGAAGCAGATCCCAGGTTCCAAGAGCCCCATGCAGCAATAAAATTATCCGATAATCCTTTAGACACAAGCCATGCACTATTGAATTTGAAAGGAATGGGATCCATCCACAGACCACCTGCTGAAATCTCCACCTCCAAAGGATTATAACCAAAGTGGGTTTTAGGAAGCAGAAGACTAGGGGCACTGAGGGAATAATTTATGTCATCAACCTAAAAGAGGAATCTATCCAATTTACTGGCATGCCTCCCATTGAGAGTCTACCTACCCCAGGTAAAATCTGCACCGATTGCTGTCACTTCAATGAGGTTACCGGTTTCAATACATTGATAGGAGTCCTTGGTAGCAAACCGGTTGAAGTTGAGTCCAATTTTCTCATCAGGAGGCAGAACTGTATTGAAATCACCAATAATTATCCAATTAAGAGGAAATTGAGAGGAGATGGAAACAATGTCACTCCATAATTCCCTCCTTTTCAAATAATTGTTCATAGCATAGACACAATACACCAAATAGGTGGCCCCATTCAACTCAACAGAGGCAGAAACAATTTGGTTTCCTTGGAAATAAGAAAAAAACTTGATCAAGTCATGTTTGAGGAACTAAAGGCTCTCAACATTATCCACATTCAGATTGTTATTAACTAAGGAATAACCAATGGATTCCCATTTGAAAGCTTTCCAATTGGTAAAACTCTTCCTTGGATCAACAATACCAATGATCAATGTCTTCTGGGTCATAACAATATGTCTATGGGCCTTGACCATGGGAGAATTCCCAAGCACTTGGCAATTCCAGAATAAAATCATCATTTATGTAGGGTTGTCATGGCCCTAGTTTGGGCCCCACCCCTAACAGACTCTCCTTTATCCTTCCCCTTCCCCTTATTGCAATTTCCTTCATAGAGATACTCTGATTTATTAATGACAACCTCAACATCTGGGACCTCATCAGAACCATCAAAAGAATGTTCATCCCCAGTATCATCTGACCAAAACACTCCGGGGAGTTGGCTGAATTTATTGGGGGATTTGGAGTGTCCCACCACTGCTTCATTCTCAAGAATCCTCTTGGAAACCTTACTAACATGGACTTGGGTAAAAGACCCATCAACATCAACCTGAGTGTCACCTATATCATGCATGTTCCTGTCCACTGGAAGAACGTAAACATGATTATTAGAAGGCATATAATTCATGCCCAACTCACACCTGTGTGAAGTTTGCTCTGGGATCTATCCTGACAGCTCACACTGGGTGTCCTGGATAGCTCTATCTGAAACCGAAGGACAAGAAAGAGCCTCTAGGACAATACCATGGGCATGTGATTTAAGGATTTCAACAGAACAAAAAAATCTTCCATGGACCTGATGAGGGACCTTCTTCACAACCTCATCAACAATAAAAATAACTATTGCAGGCCTAGAGTTGTGATAAATCGCATGCTCCTACTGCCCCTTTGATAGAAGCTCAGCAACATCACTCATAAAAGAAAACTCCAAGGGCTGAGGCACCCCATCCTCACCGTTTGGAATAAACTGTGAAATAGAATAATTCCCTATCATATCATTCTGACCATTAACCAAAAGGCCATGGACAGCATCAAAAACGGCCATAGATGGTCATATGAAATTGAAATCATCATGAGAAAGATGATCATGATTAGTCTGCTCAATGTTCACAATACCTGCAAGATGGATCATATCATCCTGTTGAACCTCCTATTCAAACCCTTTGAGATCAGAGTAGGAAGATTCTGGTTTCTGTATCAACTCAGCTACCTTCTTACATCCAACCTATTCATGACCTTTGGACTTGCAGAAAGCACATATGGATGCCCTTCTGCATTCCTCAGATAGATTACCAAAGAAATTACATTCCCTACAAAACTTCGGCTTCCTTTCATAAAAGATATCCAGAGTAATACTGTCATCCCGGGTTGTAAGAACCACTTCCTCATCAAGCATACTTTCCATATCAATTTCAACCAACACACGAGCAAAGTGACCAAATATAGTATTTCTAGTTTGACGATCCTTTCTGATTGGGTTTCCCACCGAAGAAGAAATATCCCATAAAATCTGTGGATGCCAATACATCCAATTAAGTTTGTAAATTCTAACCCATACCTGCACATGAGTTTTGGAAACATTGAATGGGTAAAAGTTATGATCCCATTCTATAATATGAAGAAATCCTACTTTGTGAGCAACAGATCCAGCTCCCCATGCGCTTCTATTTAACTCATCATTCGGAAAAACAATGTGAATGAAACCTCTACCTATTTCTTTCATCTTACAATCCTCGAAGCCCCAAGCAGCGACAATCTTCTTGTTAAGCTCATCAAACCTCCACATCCTCTAACCTTTGGGTGTGATAACTTGAGAAATAATAGAAAACTTACATAGGATGACTCTTTCTTCCACCACATTTTGGTTAGCCACTACATGCGGAACCCTACCTTTTTTAATCACCCGTCTAGTAGAGGGGGAGACAAAATCATAGAAATAGAGATTCCCTGCAGATCTAACAACATCCGTGAAAATATTTTCCATATTAGGTGGCATCTAAGATGAAGCCCGATTCAAGGGTTCTCGAGACTGCAGATTGCATAAAGAAAACAGATCCCTATGCCCTGTGCGAGCTTGAAGGAGAACCAGATCTGATTCTCTAACCAAAAGATCCTTCTAAGAGACCTTCTCACCATGCCCCGAACCACCACGATCCTTCCCTTTCTCATCCATCATACCAATGAGTCATTTATAAAATTCTAGGACTAATACAAATTATTTTGACAAATATTATAATTTATGAATTTTATATCATTTAACAAAATATTTTTTATTTTAAAATGTCATTAATGTGTACTTTAACACTATTCATTACTTGAATTTTTAAAAATATCATAAAAACAAGATATCATAGAACCAAATAATTTAAATTATCCCTAATATTCCAAATTCATCCATTAAATTCATTTAGGGTATTAATTATATAAAATTATATTTATTTTAATTTTGTTAATATCATTTATTTGTTTCTCCCATTAACTAAACAATTAATGTGTCATCATCGTGTCACAATTTATTTTTATTTTTTATTTTCTAAATATTATAAATAAATGAACATGATGTATTAAAACATTTTATCTTTCCAAAATTATTTATAACTGAACACATCCGTTATATTACACCATTTTTTGAAATATTTCTGTTGTTAAAAACAAAAATCTGGTATATCAATACATGAACACACCTAAAGACTCTTGGGTAGTCATATAACCACACTCACCCATCCCATGGAAATTCATGGTACTCCAACTTGATGTGAAATTATAATTTACTAATGGATTACACTAATAGTAATTACATTAATCAAATAGATAGTGTTCTCATTCTTTAATATGAGAATAATGTTGGTAATTTGAGAATGGTGGTGTATAAATTAAAACAAGAACTGAGAGCTTAGTATTTTAGATTGGATGAATTATTAATGAAACATTAATTTAGAATATAAATAATTGATCATAATCATTACATACAAAAAAAATTATAGATAGATTGAAAGAGTTTATGAATGTGGATGAGAAAAGATATATAGGATCAAGAGATTAATGATGATAATAATTTTCTACATTACCAATGAACAGTGTTTAAATGTCGATGATTTCTGATTTTACATTTTCCTTCTTTTATATGTGACTCATGGAAAACATTAGATATTTATTTCCCAATCCATTTATGTGCGGGGAGTGTTTTATATATTTTAAAACTAATATGTAAGACCTATGTTGAAACCCATTTAAAATTGAATAAAATTATCAAATGTTGTGGTTGGAATGCAAATCAATATCATGGAGTGTGAGAGATTCGCTGTATTCCAACTTTTTTATAGTAAAACGTTTTTATATAATATTTTTATTCATGTAATATATCTTGGTATAGATGTGATTCCATGGAAATCCACTTGCTATTAGTTAACAATATACTCAAAAGGGGGAGAAATTATTGAAAATCTAAATTTTTTTCAATAAATTACAATGTCTTATTGTGGTATATAGGTCTCCAAAAAATTGGTATAACCAGAAAGGTGTAATCTCAAAAGGATATTTTTTTTGAAAATTATTGAGATATGGGGAGTATTATGATGATGAAAAAGGATAATGTAGTTAGAGAATAGTATATAGCTTAAAGGTATAATATTTCATATATTATTATTAAAATGATTTATAAATAATTTTGGATTAATATAAATAGGGATAGAAATAAAAAATAATTTTTTTCAAAGTGTATATACATATGAAGATGGATTATTGAGAAAAGGTACAACAAATCTAATTATAGATATTGATTCAAAAAACCCCAAGATAACCATATTTCAAGCTCTTGATCTAGCCCATGATAATGTCCAAGGGACATTCTCGATCACCCGCAGGTTGGAAATGACCACCAAGGTATGAAAAGAAACACATTGGGAATGATTTGGCCTTAAAAATAAATAAAACTAGTAGAAAGAAAATTTAAATAAAAACAATCATGATTCTTCCACACATTGGATTACCATAGAAACATAGATAAGTAGACAAAAAAGATATGAAGATGTATAATATAAAAGAAATCCCCTAACCTTCCTTCAACTCCCTCGCACACAAAATCTCCAGTTTCAATTTCTAAAATTTCACATGTATGGAACACATTGATAAAATAAAGAATGAAAAATATATATGACAACATTGGGAGTTGAATTTGGGAAATGTATACATAAATAAAACCAACTAAACTCTATGTGAACCCATGTTCCACCATTGCGTCCAAAAATTATAAAATCTCCATGAGTGATCAAGAGTTGAACCAAAATTGAAAAATGAGAAAATTAGAAGGCTTGCCTCGCTAGTATATAATCTCCAGAAAACAAATAACAAAATCATTAAAGAAGAAATCAAAAATGAAACCAAAAATACACAATGAAAATTGGAATGATTACCCTTCTAGGTTGAAGACAATCTATGACCCTCTTCAAAAACCCGAACTGTATTCAAACACTAGATGTGGGATGTGATGTTTGAGCAACTATAGGAAATCAAGTGGTCTGATTAGAGATTCAATTCCCAAAGGAGGAGCACCGAAAGTGGCTGGAATTCATATTAATCATTTGATATTACCACAGGTTCACAAATGGTTAGGGGTGTTTAATTATATCAGGAATATTTAATCATTTCTTATAAAAAATGATAATAAAGAGTGTTTTCATTAGTCCTTACTACTTGATCATTGATAAAAGAACACATTATTAGTGATTTTTTACTCTAATAATGGTATGTATTTATCTATTCTAAAAAGGTGTTGATAAAACCAATATTTATCAGCTCTAAACTAACAGTGCTGATAAATGGTTATTTTATCAGTGATTTGCTTAGCGTTGATAATACCTCATCTTTATTAGTGCGAGAAGAGCACTAATAAAGATGCTTTTATGAATGTGTATTGCTTAAGAACTATTAAAGGATTTATAATTATAATTATAAATAAAAAATGGTAAATATTTATATATACTTAATATATATATTTATAACAAATATATATTTATAAAATATTTTTATTATATTTTTATGTTTAATTATTTATAATTATAGAAATATTTTTCAAATATAATTTTTATATCTATAAAAATATCTACATAAATATACATATATATTTAATAAATATCTATAAATATAAATAATTTAAATATAGTCATTTTTTTAAGAGATGGTGCCTCAGTCAAAGACCAAGGCACAATTTATTTATCAAAAACAATAAAGGGAATTACAAAAGTATGAAAGACAAGAATCTTATTACAATCCTCAATGAAAGAAGGGAGCAAATCATTAGGAAAATCATGCAACTAGGTAATAACCTGATTGTCCCCCTTGTTGGAAGGACTATCAGTAACCATTTTTTCTTCGTAGTACACATGTATGGAAATGTAGTTGAGATCCATGAGTGAATCAAGACATTTCATCCATCGAGAGGTAAGCGGCCATGCAAGGTGCACCACCCCCTTCCAAATAGATTGGACAACAGTGGTTGAATCACATTCGATCCACATCTTGTTCCATCCCTTTTTATTGGCAATGTCCACCACATGAATGACTCCCAACATTTTTTCTTCCAAGGCCGAGGTTGTACCACATCCACCGAAGAAGCAGCCAAGGCATCTTCCAAGAAAGTCTCTGAAGATGGCACCACAACCTGCCAGTCATGGGTTTCTTCTAGAGGTGCCGTCGACAATCACTTTGATCCATCTTGGAAGAGGAGCTTGCCAGAAGACGTCAAAGGTATGTTGTGGTTGCATTTAAGATCCCACAATTTGAAGACGGCGAAGGATATCAAAATCCCCAATAGAGTTTTCAAAATGATCATTCTGAATTGAGGCAACATCCTTGATGGAAATGAGAATACGTGTTTTACCTACATTGAGACTGAATGAGAAATTATTATGAATAAAATTATTTCTATCATACTAGATCACATGTAGGAGCTCTGCCACCGTAGTCAAAAAAAGATTCTTGATATTCTTAGAAATATCCCAAATCACAAAGTGTAGAGGTTGAGAGCTAATAGTAGCAAGAAGTGACCATCTGCAACCAAAAATGACAGATATAAAATTCCAAAGAGAAGCAGTTGTAGCACAATACAATAACAAATGATTAGAATCCTCGCAATGTTGGTTACACAGATGACATCTAGAGCAAAGAGAAATCCCAAAGGATTGAAGGCGCACATCTATGGGGACCCTATTATGAGAAACACGCCAAATGAGAGTAAGGCATGAGGGTTTGATCCAAGGATTATTAAAAGAATTCAACCAAACAAATTCAGAAAGAGAATTACTAAAATTGTTTTTGTAGAAACTTTTAGAATCAAGGACTCCATTAAAGGCAGGTTCCCAAATAAGGAAATCATCAGTGTCAGAAAAAGGATAGTTTTCAGTGATATGGATGATGTTATTTGGAAGGGTGATCTCATTATATTTAACAACATCCCATATAGTGGATTTTGTATTTCTCGGAGTAGTGGTGGATGATAGTATTGGGATTAAGTGGATTCCAGTCCAGTTGTCCAACCAGAAATTCAGAGAGGAATTAGCACTAACCATGCATCTAGACTTGTGCATGATATTAAGGAAAGAATGTCTAATGGATGGCCAGATGGATTAAGTGATGTAACCCAAGTTTCCATTCCGAATATTGGAAACAAATCGATTTTTTATGAAAGGCTAAGGAATCAGAGTTGTTGTGAATCAATTTCCAAGTCATTCTTGCTTGAAGATATTCATTAAAAATCTTAAGATTCATAATCCCAAGACCAACCATATCCATGGGTTTAAAACACGGGACCCATGTTATGGTGACAAGTCCAATTTCAATCATACTACTAGTCCAAACAAAATTTTTAATATAAACGATGATTTTTTTAGAAGACTGGCAGGCCAATTGTAAACCATCATCGTGTAGACCATCTTGGAATAAATTGTAGACTTTAAAAGACAAACTCTACCAGCCATAGAAAGAGATTTACCTTTCCAAGAAGAATTTGGATTGATAATTTGATCAACAATACTGTAAAAATAGCTAGATTTTGGTCTTCCCCAAAAAATAGGCACACCCGGGTAAGTAAAAGGGAAAGAGCCTTCTTTGATTCCTAAGAAATCGATGATATGGCTTTTTCTATTGGGGGAAAAATTGTTCCCAAAGAAAAAAAGGATTTGTTCCAACTTATCGCTTGACCCAAAATATCTTCATAATGATCCAGGGAATTTTTGAGGTTTTGGATGTTCCTTTTATCACCTTTTAAAAATAAAATTATATCATAAGAATATAAAAGATGGGTAGGAAGATTTATGTTTCTAGAAGCATGAATGGCCTTAATTTAATTTTCACTCACAAGGATCTTGATGAGTCTACTTAAATAATATTCAGCAATAGCTAAAAGAATGTCAGATAAGGGATCCCCTTTCCTTACCCCCTTGGTCAATTTAATGAAACCTTTAGGGGACCCACTGACCAGCATAGAAATGGAAGTCGAATTGAATAAGGTGCAGATCATATCAACAAATGAATCATTAAACCCAATGTTTTTGAGAACCCTTAAAATGAAATTCCAATCCATGGTGTGAAAAACATTCATAATGTCTATTTAAATGGCCACATTACCTCCTCAAGTGTCTTTATTTATCATTTATTACATTCTGAGTCAAGGAAGATACAATCAAAAATAGTTATTCCTTTGATAAATTCAAATTGGTTTCAAGAACCAATTTTATTTTAGATGGAGGGGAGTCTTTCAGCAAGAAGTTTGGTGAAATTTTATAGGGGGTGTTGATGAGAGAAATAGGTCGGAAAAGGTGAATCTCATCAGCATTGTCCACTTTAGGAATAAGAGTATGAAATTGAGCAGTTAACCCATGAGGGAGAACACATTGGAGAAAAAAGATTTTACCAGTTTATAGACATCCACATGGTTGAGATCTCAGTATTGCTATAAGAAACCATTGTTGAACCCATCAGGTCCCAGGGCACAATCAGGGTTCAGACTGAAGACAGTGGCCCTGATTTCATGGTCCATGGGCATGCTTAAGAGATGGTAATTATCCTCAGCAGTGAACATATTAGGAATAATATAAGGAAGAAGATTCTTATTGACCTCTGGACCATTAAACAAGTTGTGGAAGTAACCAACAACATTATTAGGAATGGAATCCTTAGTGTCAATAAGAGTTTCACCAACTCTATGAAAGGCAAGGGGCCTACAGATTTTCCTAATTCTGTGGAGAGAATTATATAATTTAGTATTTCTATCACCATCCGAAAGCCATTGGGTTTTAAAGATCTGATTTCGCATGTTATCTTTGAGCTATAGAAGAGATTAAAGCTTCAAGGAGATATTAATTTCATCTTGGGGATCATGGGAAAAATCAGAGCAAGTATTGTAGTTTTGAATACGAGAGAGGTCATTATCCAAAAAGGATATTTCCGCATCAAGCTTTTTTGTTTTAGAAAAACACCATCCCTTGAGTTTCTGTATGAGAAGTTTTAATTTATAAATGCAAGCAAAAGAATCATTCTGGTGTCGCATGCCCTCCCAGAAAACATTTATCATGTTGGAACATTCTGGGACCACAGCCCAAGAATTGTTAAATTTAAAAGGGAGGGAATACATTAAGCCCTTAGAGATGAAACTAACAAGAATAGGGTGGTGATAAGAGTTGACATTGGGTAAGGTAATACTAGATATGGAGTCCAATTTATCAAGGGCAGCTGCATTATTGAAGGCTCTGTCATGTTTTCTAGCCACTATCCTGTTGAGGTACATTCTATACCAAGTATACTTATCACCAGTAAGGTTGATTTCAATAAGGTCACAATCCTCAATGGAAGATTTAAATTCATTAGTTGAGGTGGAATAATGTGACGATCCAATAATTTCACTTGGGAGAAGAATGGCGTTAAAATCACCAACCACCAGCCAGGGATTCTGAACAGATCTAGAGAGGGAAAGGAGGTCATCCCAGAGGGGTCTTCGTTCTTGATATCTATTCTTTTCATATATCATAGTGCAGACAGTATGAACAACGACAAAAGAAAAAATGCATGTAAACATTTGATCAAATGTTTTGACAACATTAATATACTGTAAAGATGAATTATGAAAAATACAGAGAGTTTTAATAGAAGTACCTACCATGAAAGCGCCAAAGAAATTATAACCAAAAGAGAATAAGTGTAAATATATCGAAGAAAAATTAATTTTAGGTTCAACAATGGAAAATAATTTTGGTTTTTCAGTCAAGATAAATATCTTAAGAATAACAAAAGTATCAGATTTAGCTAAACCCTAACAATTCCAAAATAAGAAATTCATTTGAACCTAAGTTTGGAGTTATGACTCCCATTTTTTGTTACACCCGATCCCATATTCCTTATTGACCTTCTAGGTTTGTGAGAGGATGATGGGATAGACTGTTTTCCCTGTTTTTTCTTAGAAGAGGTATTAGAGATATTAGAATCATTTATAATATCAGCCCCCAGATATTTTTCCAAAGAGATTGTATCCACAAGAGGAGTCACTGAGCAATATTTTGGAGGCAAATCAGGTGTGAGAGCATCAGAGGTGTCTGGGGAGTCAGTGATAGTGGTCATGGATCCCACTGCCACTATCAACTGTTTATTCTTAGTAGAAGCATCAGAGACATTAGATTCAATTTTATTAACATCATCTTGATTATTAGCCAGAGAGATTTTGGACACATGTGGGGTCACAGGGAAATCCTTTGGGGGAAAATCAGGTGTGAGGGTATTAGAGGTGCTTTAGGAGACAGTCACAGTGGCTATAGAGCCCACTGCCACTGTCTGCTCAGATGAGCCTACCACCTTGGAGGTACTAAGCATTTCAATGGAAAGCAACACCAACTTTGGAGTGACATTATTGATTTTGTAAGATATAAGCCCTGAATGAAAATTCATGGAGGTATCCATTGAGAAAATTTCAAGATGATCAGGCTGGTCATATGTGCCATTAGGATCAAAATCCTTGGCAGTGGGCTGAGAACCAACTGCATTAATAAGATCCTTATTAGAAGAACAATTGTTGGTTGAATAAGTACCTTCAACCGCACCTGTGGCCTTCAATGTTGAAAATGATGTTATGATAATGGATACCCTTTATTACTGTTAAAAATGCGCTAATAAAAGTTTAAATTTATCATCTCTTCCTTTAGAGCTAATAAATAAGCCATTTATCAAATTTTTTCTAAGGGGGAAAAATACCAGTGCTGTTAATGGCTAGTTTTGTAGTAGTGTTGATATATAAATTTATATTTTTATAAAATGGGGAAACCAATAATCCAATGCTCATATAGAACAAAAGGTATAGGGAAAATAGTGTTTATATATGAAAATAAAGGGGGGTTTTTATTAAAATAATGGGTATTTTTAAAATTCATAAAAAACAAGAAAAAATGAAGTAAATCCTGAATTTTAGTGGCTTTACACAGACATTGGATGAAACAATATATTCAACCCATCATGCATGATTTTTTTATATGATGAGGTCATTATTATGTAGTTTCTATGTCTTATTTTTTCTAATTTTTTTAAGGAAAATATATAAGATGTCAGTACAAAAATATTTTAGGAACCAAATTAAAAATATGAAACTTGTTTTATGAAAAAAATATTGTTATAAAACATTTTGAAGAAAGTGAGATATTTCAATGAAAAAAAAAATTCATTATGATGGGAATTTAAAAAATATTAAACATACTATTTGAGTCATAAAAGAGATATATTATAAATTTTTAAATTGAATTTGAAATATTAAAACAGATTTCATAAATGATAAAAAAATTCATTATAATAAAATATTATTATATAAATTATATACTAGATTTTGTTATTCGTGTAAAAATAAATTTTTTAAAAAAATTTCAAAATCAATTTCACATATATAATTCAAATATTTAGATTCTAGAAATATTTACCATTTTATTAAAAAAAAGGTGTAATATAATGTAAAAAAAACTATTATATTAAATTTTACAATACTAGGGTTTTATGCCGCAACCCCCTCCCCCAGATATACATCTCCCAGGATAGAATTAAAGGAAGTTAGATATTTATGTTAGAAGCCCGCCACCAATATTTCACACATTAGTCACTATAACCAAGTGAAAAACAAATACCATAATTTGTGTTTTTACCCTCTAGTAAGATTATGAGGAATGAGATATATAATGTGACCACCAAACAAATCCTTCCCACAATAATGAAATTCCTAATAAATTCATGTAAATACTTGTAAATTCATACAAAGTAAATAATTTAGAAATAGAAAAATACAAGTACCAAAAATATCATTGATAGTGAACTCAAAGCCTAAATAGCTACTAAACAACAAGATGAGCTATAAAATTTCATCTCGATCACCAACCAATTCCTATTATCCTTAGAATAGTTTATATAGATAGGTATGATCATAATAGTTATGCTCAATAGAATCCTCCCAAAAACCTCTCATAGAAATTTAAATAAATCATACCATATTCATGTGAATAACTAATGAAACTAACCCATAACGTAATCTAGTATTATAACATTGTGGCCTCAGCATGCCTATCTAACCATGTATCATATACTGTTAACATTTTAATATTCAAAATTAGTATAACAATGATGGTAACCCACTACCAATTTCTTATTGGTTTTCTGCTCGTACCCCAACATCATACATCTTGATCCATCTCTCTCTAGTAAGAAACATTCATAAAAGTGAATTGCATAATAATGTTCACCTCATGCGTCACATGATCAAAGAATCATCATCACCAATAGTTTTTAACTGATTATTTTTCTGGAATCCACCATAACCTTTACATTGCATACCATACCTAATCTGTCAAAGCTCATATACAATACACATATACTAATCCTTAAGATACAATATCTATAGATACATGTGTGTAAAATGTGATAAAAACATTATAATGATCTATAAAATTATTCAAGAAGGAATCCTTCTTGGATACCAACATATAACACTACTTCCTTATAATAAAATAAGGGAGAGAGGGTATTCATCTATCCACCCTCAACAACGTGGTTATGGGGACCCCCCCATAGATGCACACACAAAGAGTGCAATGGTTTATGGTTTTTCTATTGATATTGGCGGGGTATCCAACTCATTCACATAACATAAGGAATATATATGTCTAACAAAACAAGAAATTGAATACTATATAAACTTACAATTAAATCAAGCAATGTTCTATCGAACACCTATCTACCAACACTAAGGACTAGATATCCTATAGATAAAAAAATCAAATATAATTTCCATTGTTTAATTTTCCAACTAGTTTTATTTTCCCTCTATACCTAATCCATCCTTTTTAAAATTTTCATCAATAATTATCATAATTAAAGCATAATTGTTATCCTATAGCCCATAGGTTATAACTTTTATTATTCATTTACATTCAATAATTCCAGGTAATCTAGTTCCCATGCTATGATTCCATAAATTATGCATAAACCAAACACAACTAGCAACATTTGTTTTTGATAAAAGTGAGCACAATAGCTCCTAATAAATTGTAAAAAACCTAAAAAAGTAAGAAAAAGGATTCTTACAAATATCCCATTGTTAAATAGGATGAATAACATCAAATAAAAAGTTAGAGTGAAAACAAACATCTTTAGTTACTCCATTTTTAGAAATAGAATCCCATAGATAATTCACCTCTTTATAAGTAAGCGTGATGACAGAGTATATGGAATATAGAATGTCTAAGAAATTTTCCCATTACGTTGTTAGCTTCCAAGATAGATTAATCACCCCCATCCTGACAGCGTGCATAATAGTGGTAGAGTCTGACTCTAACCATACCTTGTTCCAATTCTGCTATATTGCAATGCGTACTGCTTTGATGAGGCCATTTATTTCCACATAAAGAGCATTGTTATGTCCATATAGACTATAAATATCTTCAACAACATCTCCATTCTGATCTCAGAAATAGCACTGATCCCTGCAGGTCCCGTATTGCCCCTCGAGGTACCATCTATGTTACACTTTAGCTAGCCAGGAAAGGGAGAACACCAGAAGACCTCAAGGAATCCATGAGGTGATAGGAACTTTCCTTTAACATTATACCCTCTAAGGATGATAAAATCACTCACCGAGTTGGTATATTTCTCATCGGTGGGTCATCGCAAAAACTAGACATCCTCAAGAATTTGGGTTGTGACACCTTGAATATGGAATTTTTTCTACTCATGAATGGCCTGATTATGGCCTCACCAGATGGTGTGAAGAAATTCTACAAAAGTAGCTGAAAGATCATGGATACATACTTTGAGAAATTCATATTAATAATGGCCTTCAAAAAATATTGTATAGAGGCTACATTAACTACTGGTTTATGGTTCGAAAATATTGCAACTCATACACCCAATATACAATTAAATAAACTCATTAATAAGAAACCATTCATGTATTCCATTCAATATACAATGTGAAATCAAATATTCATCTAATTCTGTCAGTCTTGATGTCATCCCAAACACCACTATGAATATTATAATCCATTTGACTGTCACTAGTGTCAACTAAATCCCTTACCATAGACATACCCTACCATTTAATTCAAAACCATTAGCAATCCTAGTATCACAACATGCCATATATAAAGTCCCCACATCCAAAGAAATATCAAAATATAGTAATAAAACAATAAACAATTTACAAGTAATCTTATCCCTAGAACCACAGAATCTATTCTTCATATGAAAATGGGCTCACTCAGTCACAAACTATTAACATTAACAAATAGTCAATTCATTACAATATTGAAATAAATAATTTATTTAACATAGTTTATTAACCTGTGAAACATTCTAAATCATCTATCAACTTCTATTAATAAATTAATCAAGCCTCAAGTATAACTTAAATTACAATAATTACTAGGGATAATTATAAAAATTTAACATTCCTACCTACTTAGTTAAAAATTGTTAGAAACATTACCTTTTTTAACTAATTTCCAAGCATAACAGAAATGATAAACCAAAACATCAATAATATATGGTATAATATCAATAAAATCATGTGGAAAACATTATACACAATTTAAAACTGTGTGATTACTACAACCTAAAACCATGATAATTATTTAAATATATTTTATTGTTAATTAAGGTTTATTCCACTGTTTCCTAAAATAATAAATAATGATAAATTCACAAATTCACTTAATGAAATAAAATAAAATAATCCCCTACATTCATACATTTTTAGTCCTTATAATAGGAATGGAACAAAAACCACAGATCGCTGATCACCTCCCACATGAGGAATCGACATCCCTATATATATGCCACACCATGAATGTACCGAAAAGAATAAAAAAACCCCATGATTAACAAAGTATAAAACAAACCTATCATTTCTAGATAGAACATATTAAATAAAAATAGAATAGATAAGAAACCATAAAAGAAATAGTTAAACTCACCTCAAATCACCAAAAATTTATCTCAAATTCTGGGAAAATGTCTTAATTAAAATGATGTAAAAACACTATAAAAGAGGATTTTTGGTCACCTGGGGTTCAGATATAAATTGTGAATAGTTTTATACATTTTAAAAATAATAATTTACCCTTTTTTAAAAGATTATAACATATATATAATAGTGAAATTAGTAATAATTTTTAACAAGAAGATGATAAAATAAAGAAATTATTATAGGTTATATTAATATATTTCCTTATAAAAATTTATAAAAGAAAATATTCAGGGGTTTAGTTATGAAAAATCATATATAAAAAATTTAATGTTAAATATATCATTAAAAAGGAAATTTAAGATCTATATTATTGATTTAAAATTTATAAAAGTTTCTAAAAATAAATGTTCTATATATTTCCATTCTATGTGATATGGGAGTTGGATGAGGAAGAGAAAGATGAAAGTTTGAATTTGAATAAAAATATATACATATGAATTGATAATCACATATTGTTTTAGGAAAACAAAATTTGTTCAATTTATATTAAGGATGATTACGAAATAATATCTACGATTGAGAATAGTTTGGAGTAGATGATGTTGTAAGTAATTATGACTTACAAAAGAAACAATGTTATGGTAGTCATGTATTTATTTAGAGTAAATTAGGTAGTTTTATTAATGGTTTTTAATTCCTTGAGTCCATTAATATCTATTTTAATTTTAATTTTAACTTTTCTTTGATTTTAAGTTATTGGGAACATGATCAATTTTTTATTTTATTTTCCTTGGAAGTGGTTGTTTTTACTTTTGGATTATTTTTTTGATTTTGAATATCGAGGAAGTATATTATAGGGTTTTGGGTGTGGTTAATGTTTATACCGTATATTGGTGGCTATAATGAGTTTATAATATGGTATAACCAAAAAATTATAACTTCTGGTGACACTCGGTACCTGGTGGGGGTAGTATTGGGTGTGTGGTGGCCCGAGAAAATGTGGGGATTCTAATGTGATGCCATCATATACAATGTGGCCCTTAATTGGGTACATTTATCCTATAATTTCGTTAAATTTTCATTTTTTAATTTACATTTAACCTTTTTATTTCAATTTTGACTTCCCTTTGGAACCCATTTTTTCAAATAGTTCAATATCCTTTTATGAGTTCTTCTTCTTTTTATCTTTTCACCCTTTTTTTATCCATAGATATATGTTTAATAAAGTGAATTGTTCCATGAAAAAAAGGTAACCCATTAATATTGTACTCTTATTCTCTTATCCATTTCATTTTGTATTTATCCTAATTTTTAAAAAATTCGATTAATGATATCACTGAGACATTTTAAAATTAACTCTTAACCAATGGATTTATCTTCTCTTAATTAATGAAATATATAATGAATTATTTTCCTTTTTTCCATCACTACATTGATTGACAGTAAATTATTGTATTTTATGCTAGGTTTTAATGATTTTATGGTTGAATTTGAGGGATTAATAAGTTTCTTAAATTGGGATCTCCAGTATTTCATATTTCCAATTGTAATTTAGGAAAAGGTTCCTAGATTTTCAGAGTTTAATTAATATTAAAATTTTGGATTTTTATTATGGATTTATTAGGTAATGTAATTTTTAATAATGATTAATATCAAATATTTGGTGGCATATAGAGTGTGTTTTACTGATCATTTTGTTTGGAAAGATAATCTATAGTCTCAGTTGGGGTTTATATACTCATTAGTGAATTTTTAGGCTCTTATTAGGATATACTTGTTAATTGATTTCCAAATTTGATAATAAATCCCACAAACATATTTTTGAAATAATAAGTCATTTTCAAATATATATTTTTAAAAAGTGTTAATTACTTTCAAAAGTTATTTTTTATTAACCTATGTTATAGTTTTGTCTTATATTTTTAATTATTTTAACCTCAATTAAAAATCATATGAATGGTATATCATGATAAAGAAATAGTCATATAAGATTAATCTAGTTAAGTAGAACATTATGCTTATGATATTCTATAATGTCTTTTTGTATATTCATTCAGTACTCAAAATATCAAAAACCTCTAATTTTTTCATTAATACCCTCGCATTAGATATGATTCGTTATATAATATTTCATAAAATTCTCCCTCAATATTTTTTATAAGGTTAATGTTTATATTTGTTAAAAGGTTATGATAATGTTTCTATAAAATTATTTATCCTTCTATTTCATTTCTTTTTCATATTATAGTGAAGGAATAATTAATTACCACGTAATGTGTATCTGTTATTATTGATTGATAAGAACTTTACCTTGGTTGGGAGCACATATCAGTGGTTATATAGTGATTATGTTACTTCAATTGGAAGGAAATGACATAAAATTTGAATATGTGGTGTTTTTAGTACCTACAAATTCTCATAATTCAAAAAAATTGATTTTTTATAAAATTAATCTTCTCTTCAAATATATTCGTACACTTTATTATATGAAAAATAATTTCTAAAACACTTAAAAAATATTTTTTCTTCTATTGAGTAATAGAATTGATATTGGTTTTTTAATGTCATATATAATATGACTTTGGTTTCACACTGATACTTCTATTTTTAAAATTACATTGTATTATGTTTTAATCAAAGAGGTGATTTCAATGTATATTAAGTGTAACATTGTAAGGTAAAAAAATATTTATTTAAAATATCATCCTTTAATAATGAATTATTTATATTAACTAATTTTTCCATTAAAGTGAAGTAGGAAATTCAAAAAAGCCTATATTTTTTAAGATCATACCTATATTATATATTAGGAATTCTTATGCTTTACTTGGGGATCTATTGTCCTTAAAGTGGGTCTTTAATTAATTTTTAATGGGGGTTTTTTATTTTATTCCATGATAATAATCAATTTTATGCCTTATTGTAGAATACATTTAATGGGTTTTGAATATTTTCCCTAATTTTGATATGATTTGTTGTTACCTCCTGATAATACTTATATGATTTATTATTCTGGATTGTTTTATTACAATTGATCTTGTATAATATTATGTTAATGATTTATCTAATTACATATTCAATAAATTTGTTTTTTATTATATCAATCATGTTATATGTTATAATTTATAATGGTATCATGAGAATTGTACCTGATTTAATTTATTAATGAGCATTTTAAAAGGGTTATGTCATTGTCGTATAAATTCTAACATGAATTAGAAAATGGAAAATGATGAATGGGATAAACACATAACTCAAAAACTCTAATATAAACCTTCCTCTATCAATAAAGGGACTAGAGAGATGTGCTTATACTATTGTATACATTTTCCCATATCCACATTCATCCTGGTAGGGTTTCACCGCTTACCCAACAATAATTATAAATTATCTGAGTTAAATTATAGGGTATAAGAATTAGGATTCCCCAATCATATCCATATAATATTTATATCATTGTGATTAAATTAGGTATAACATGTATGGACCCCCCTAATTTTAATAGTGATTAAAATGATATAGACTTTAGTTCATCTATTCAAAAGCATTTTTTTAAATTATCATTTAATGAACTATCAACCACATATTAATATAATTTATTTTATATGTATATATATGAGTATACATGTTCATGCATAGACTTGTATATTAAATATTATGATTAGCCATGATGGTGTTTCATTGTTAACTAGGTATTGGCTGAAACACTATTTCAAAACTCCAGTGGACAAGAAGCTTCACGCCATATATTTTTTATTATGTGGGTACATGGTTAGTTATTATCTAGATGTATTCTTATATGGGATTAGGTTTTTAAACTCTATAAAGTATAGGAGCAGGGTCCCATGGTTTGCAAGGGATGTATTAAAATATTTCATATCCATTTCATGGATGTCCTGGTTGAATAGTGGTAAATATTTCATGACATATGTTTATATATACTGATTTTACATTCTAAAATGCACTCATATATATATATATATATATGTGTGTGTGTGTGTGTGTATTTTTATCTCTTTTATCATTACTTTATTACTTCATCTTGTTTAGTAAATTATCTTATAAAATTTTGATATACGGATGAGAAAATATGATTATACGACATAATATTACCAGACATGGTATAATACTCAAAGTGGTTAAATACTTCTATAATGTTTGTAGTTTCCCCATAGATCTAGTATGCATCCCTAGAAATCATATAATGCTCCTATGGTAGTATCATTAATGCTCTGGGAATGTTCAAGTAACCGAGTTAGGGTCTCTACAAAGGTGTATATGAAAAATTTAATGTTATTGGGATTTAAAAATTTCTTTAACAAGAGATAAGGCTATAAAGACTTTGAAGGTAACCCATAAATAGGCCCGATCAACCACATAATATTGTCATACCATGTTCCCAAGGGATATACAACAACTGAGATTGCACTATAGGTTCAAGTGATAATTTTTCAAATATATATACTACGATGAAGATTCACTCAAGAAGAATTTTTTTCTTAATGAGGATCCAAATTATCTATGTATTTATTCGTTATATAATCTAGATTAATAGCAGGTCATTATTGTTCAATTTTTATTTTAATATATTTAATTAAATGATATTAAGTAATTTAATAGTTACTAGTAATGTAATTTTTTTCCTATATTCCTAATTGGTTATATATTAATAATTAATTTCACCCTTATATATTTCCATTATACTATTGACTAATATCTATTATTGGTGATTAGTTACTGGGATTATATAGTAATCATTAATCTTAATCATTCCATATTCTTATGGATTAGTAATGTATTGTAGAATTATCATGAAAATTGACTGATAAACTATAGTATATATTCTTTACTGATAAAGGTTTTTATAATTTTTATATAATTTGAATAAAAAAGAATAATACCTATTTTAGTTTAGTGAAGAATAATATTTGTGTTTATGATTCAAAATTGTAACTAGTACATTTTACTTCTTTTATGGAAATACAATTGTTGGTTATTAATCCTTAAATGAATTATATTGTTAGGAATGATATACTCACTAGAAATGAATATTTAGAGCTATTTTTAATACAATTTTATGGATATTTTTTATTATTTAATTACCATTTTTACATGCATCTATAATAATAATCTGGTTAAATTTTGGTAATTTAAAATATTGAATTTATTATATAATAACATTTAAATTTTTTATAAAATTAAATATTTGGGAAAAGAAAATTGAAATAGTAATTCAAAATATTGTTTGATTTTTAGTAAAATTTTCTAAAATGTAAAATTATAACGTCAACTTATTAAGTAAAATTCATTATTTTAAAATTGTTTTTGAGAAGTTATATTGAATGTAAATTGTTTTAAAAAAACAAATATTAATTATGAATAATTTTAATAAACTGGAATCATACCGTTGGGAAGAAATTGTAGTCCCTAGGTGATATTATGGTAGGGAATTTCATAAGAGTGAGTGTAGTGTGTGGTGATTCATCCAGATTTTTTATGTGGAAGTTTAAATTTTGGATATTATAATATTGAATTCTTTTGAGATTAGAATGGATTTAGGATTCGTGCCTTATATGTGGGGTGCTGTGTTAGGACGTGCGATAGTATTATGATTGGGGATTATCATTTTCAGATGAGTAGGATTTTTGGATTAGTATTTTATTTGGTGATGTTGGTGTTCGTATTTTTTTCATGGGATTATACATAAATAGTGTTGTGTGTTCTTTTTAATGGAGTATAATAATATATTTTAATACTCCTCATTGATGATATAATCTTGTGTGGTTTAGTGAAATCAATAATTATGCATCTAATGTGTTGTAAAGTTCATAGGTTATTCCATATAGTGTTTATGGATGATCATGGTTCATATGATATATTAGGTATTTTAATAAGAACGACATCGTCCATATAAAGGAACAAAAGTCATATGTTGCGGATCTTGTTATATCTCATATATTTTATGATCTAATATATGGGGAATTTTTGTTTTTACTATGATTTTAAAGGTAATGTCAATAAGATATTTTCTCAATATTCGGTTCTCAGGTAGTTGTTTTATTTATCATAGGTAATATTTCTGGTATTTTTATGTTTTGGGATGAATATTTGGTGTCTGGGTATGGTTTTTGGTCAAATTGGTATCTTAGGGTTTTTTCGTGAGATTTGATGGTGTTACCACATTCAATTTATAAATACAAGTATTACTGAGTACCTGATAGTCCTAGAAGAGGTGAAGGTCCCAGTTTGTACCACTAAGTATATGGTGGCCCATATCTGGGAACTCAATAGTTTTAGTTCTTGGTTTTTAGTAAAACTAGTTATTTTAATCATTTCAAAAGGACCCCCTTTCTTTCCTCTTTTCATTATCTGTAAAAATTGACCTACCCAATGGATTATGTTGTCACGCAGAGAGAGGTGGTGAATTAGTTTCAAACAATATTACAAACTAATTTTAAATTAATATATATTTCTTTTTAAGATTCTCAAACCTCTATCTCGATTAATAGGTATGGATTTTCTCTGTTATCCCTAAAACACATTCACACCACATAAAATTATAGATAGTAAATAGACCACAACACATGGTATTTATAATTTTTAATCCCAATTTGGGCAACAAATTCTAAACGTGTTTGGTTATTATCCAATTACATTGATATTAATTATATTAAATAAGTGTATGGTTTTTTTAAAAGAAAAATCCATACGGCCTATGAAAATCAAAATTTTACAAAAGTTGAAAAGTGGGAAGAGTACATATATCACAGTTGAAAATTAAAACCAGATCATCTAAAATATTAGAGTAAAAAATGTTGGATCCTTTAGTTACTACATTATTGGAAAAGAAGTTTGCAAGTTGGTTCGCCTCACGATATGCGTGAGTGATGAGGTATGTCATGGAGGCACGTTTTTTTAGGAATTTTCTCCATTTATTCATGTATCTCCTAGAAAGATGAAGTTGATTCTTTCAAACATCTTGGAAAATATTCTCTGAATCACACTCGAACCATAAATTGTTCTCGTTATTCATCTGAGCATGATCAACCACTTTTATAAGAGCATACATTTCAGCTTCAATTGCAGTGGCTTCTCCACAAGGAACAGATTCGCCTCCCAAGAAGTCTCCATTATGATATTTGAAGGCAAATCCATACCCAGCAGCGCCTGTGTTTCCTCTCAAAGGACCATCTGAATTACATTTAATCCAGTTAATAATTGGGGGATACCACATAACATCAATTTTGGAAAGGGGTTTGGGAAAATTACCTTTAACTTAATGTTTTCCCAAAATGATAAGATCAGTAACTGAATTGTAGCACCTGCCTTCATATTGGGAGTTTGCATTTTGGACCTCCAGGAGGATCTTTTGAATGGAAGAATTGTGACTAATGATTTTCTCTCCATGAAGAGCCTTGTTTCTTATGTTTAAAATTATATGAAAAATTTCAGCACATGCAACAAGGAAAATAATTTTTACCTGGTTGGAGAACTGAATGGAAAGGATGTCTTGCACCGATTGGGTAATGATCCTATTTTGAATCTAATGCAACTCAAAGCAATTGAAAATAAAATTCCACAGTGCAGTAGAGGTATTACAAGATATAAATAGATGGTTAACATCTTCACGATGCTGTAGGAAAATGGGGAATCCTGAACAAAGAGATATACACACCCGCTAGAGGTTATCCTCGAGGGGGAGTTTACCAAAATGAAGCCTCTAAAGGAGAGTGAAGTGGAAAGGAATCAACCATATTTTTGTAAAATTATCTATGCATGTTCTGTCACCATGGGTGAGATGGTTGTAGTAAGCTTTGGAATTTAGATGACCATATGTAGAATATTCCCAAATAAGAATATCGTTATCTTCTAGAAAATCATAGTTTTTAACTATTTGAGCAATGATATCATAGAGAAGATGTTCTGTTTCAAATTGCTTCTTAATAGAGGAGTTTAGGTCCAAATCGGAAATAGTTGAATCAATTTGATCAATCAAGATAATTACACAACAATTTTGATTCCAAAAGTTAATATAAGAGCATGTATTAATAGAACATATGGCATTGTTGTTTATATCTTGTAATATTTTTTTAAGACCAGACCAGATGGAGGACTGTAGATAGGTCATCATGCCCTCAAAAATATTTTAAAAAAAAAGATCTCTCAGGAATCATAGGGAATTATCCTGTTTATTAATAAGATTCCAGATGAATTGGGCAAGTAGTGACTGGTTGAAAATTATTATATTTTTAATTACCAGGCCTCTTTTTGAGATAGGTAAACAACATGTTATCCAGGAGACAGTGAAAATATTTTTTTCAATCGTGATTCCGCTCCACACAAAGTTTTTCATCATAGTGTTCAGGTTTTTAATAATAGCGGCAGGCTAAGAGTAGTCTGAGAAAAAGTATACAAGTTTAGTAGTGACCACATGTTTAACAAGGCAGATGCAGCCCGCCATTGAGAGGGTTTTACCTTTCCAGGAAGAGAGACTCTTTCTAACTTTACTGGATTTATCAACAAAGAAGATGGCTCTTGGTCTTCCAAGGAAGAGAGGTACACCAAGATAGTTGAATGGAAAGATACCAACTTGGATACCCAATTAATTTATAACTTCATGTTTTCTAGGGTTAGAAATATTATTACCGAATAAAATGAAGGATTTATTCCAATTTATTTCTTAACTAGAGACTGACTCATAGTGACGAATATAATTTTTAAGGTTTTGGATATTCTTTTTGTGACCTTGAGTGAAAATGAAGATGTCATTAGCAAAGAGAAGATGAGAGGGGGACATGACACCCTTAGAGGCTTTGATAGTGAGAAGCTCACCCGTAGAGACCATTTGGGTGAGCATCCTACTATGATAGTCTTCAGCAATGGAAAAGATGATGGATGATAGGGGATAACTCTTCCTGACACCCCTCGAATATTTTACGTAGCCTGCAAGGGACCCATTAACAAGAATTTAGATATGAGCTGAGCTAATCAGATCTTTAACCCACTGTATGAACATCGTATGGAATCCAAACTCAAGAAGAATTAGACATACGAAGTTTCAGTCTATAGTGTCAAAGGCTTACCTAATGTCATGTTTGAGGGAAATATTACCTCCCCTAGTGGTTTTCTGCAAAATATTGAAACAATCAGAAGCAGTGATGAGGCAATCTTGAATTTTCCAACCTTTGATATAGCTGAACTGATTCCAAGAGATAATATTCTAGGAAATATCAGATTTTCGGATAGCTAGGATCTTGGTGATGATCTTATAGATGGTGTTAACCAGAGAAATAGGTCTTAATTGTAAAAGTTCATTGGAATTGTTAACCATAGTAATGAGTGTTAAAAATTGAGAATTGAATCAATGAATAATAGAACTATATTTGAAAAAAAATGCTTAACAAACATACAAACATCGATTTAGACCACAATCCAATGAGCTTGAAAGAAGTGATTCGTGAAACCGTCAGGACTTGGAGAGCTATCCTTATTAAGGCTAAAGATGGCATTCTGGAAATCACAATCAAGAGGAGTAGCTATCAAATTCAAATTATTATCATTGGTGACTAATCTAGGAATAATTCCTTGTTTGATTTTCCAGGTTGATTCAAGAGCATTAAAAAGGTTCATGTAATAAGACATGATGTGATTAGTAAGCATATGCCTAGAATCAAGAATATTATTGCCTTCCCAGAGGAGAGATAGCTGTCTGTTAGTTTTTCTAACCCTCTACATAGTGTTGAAAAACATAGTATTACGGTTGCCATCATTAAGCCACTGCACCTTAAAGTGATGTTTTGTTATATTATCCCTATGTTTAATCAGTTTAACTATATTAGAGGCTATGATATTTTCTTTTGAAGGGTCTTTAGTGAAATCAATGTGAGTATTAGACTGCTGCAAAGAATGCAAGGAGTTTTCCAAAGTGTCAATCTGCTGATCTATAAATGAAAACTTCTACTTTCTCTAGAGTTTTAAGTTGATTTTTAGGATTTTTATCTTTATAATGAAACCTAGAAGGTTATTGTATGGGTTATTGGAAGTCCAAGAGACATTGAAAATATGAGAACATTCATCAATAAAGGACCAAGCATTATTAAATCTAAAGGGATATATATGGAATCCTTTTTATTAATCAAAGTAGTTAGGATAGGGTGGTGGTGAGAATTATGTTTTCATAAGGTGACACATGAAATATGATTCCAGAAAGTAAGATTGTTTTCATTTATAAAGGAACGATCAATTTTACTAGCCCTCATCCCATTAAGGTGTCTACGATTCCAAGTATATTTGGATCCAGTCAGATTAAATTAAATCAGATTTGAAGATTCAACACAGGAATTGAAATATCTTGTAGAGATGGAAATATGGACATGACCATGTTTTTTTTATCTCCATTTAAAATGGAGTTGAAATCACCCATGAGGATCCATGGGTTCTTGATTGAAGTGGATAAGATCGGAATCTGATCCCAGAGAGCTCTTCGAGTGATATAGTAATTAAATGCATAAACAAAGGAACATAAAAAAACATGCCTTAAATAAGAGAAACTACAGGTGATGATTTTCTCATCAGTCTTAAAAACCAAAGGCTAGTCAATAATATTGTAGGCAAACACACAGATTCTATTTATAGAGTTAGTGTCTTTAACAAGACAGAGAAGAGTGTAGCCATTTCTGTCGAGGGGGTTTTTATTGTTAAGACAGTTGGTTTTAGGTTCTGAGACGAAAAAATGATTGGTTCCTGTTTATTAACCATGAGATGGAGGGATCCAAGGGTGCTAGGGTTGGAAAGACCCAGGCAGTTCCAGAATAAATTTTTTAACATTTATTACGAGTGGGAGTAGTACCTCCATTTCCTTTTCATTCAGATCTTCTCAAATCTGTCTTGACGTTACTATTAGAGGAAATAGATTGGTTTAAAGTGTTAGTAGTTACTATTAGACTTGGGTTATCCACTCTCTCAACTAGGTTCGAATTTGGTTGGACAACAACAGGAGACTGGGGATCTTTTTTATCCTGAACTGGGGCGTTAAGATCAATGTGAGGTATAGTGTGTTGAATATTAACTATGGGAGTCCAATTCAAATCACTCACATTGTTTAACAAGATGTTCCTCTTTCATTTTCATGTATCCAAATTAACTATAAATCTTCATCCTCATCATAGGTCATAAAATACTTCTAAATAATCACTTCAACTGCATGAAAGGTATTAATTTGGTGTATACTCTAAAAAAATTAGTTATCTTTCTTTTCTGAGAACTTCAATGTCTAGATCTTATACAGTAGGCCACTTTATATATGTCTTTATCACAACATAACATTTCCTATTTTATAGAGAACTATCATTCTATTATTTTGATCTTAATTCTCAAGATCCTCAATTATTCTACCCTGATGACATTGTAGAACATACTATTCAACCTCCCTCTTCCCCTATAAATATCTCATCAGTATATATTTTCCTTTTTCTTATAACCCCAATTTATATATCTAAACTCACTCTGATAAATGTTGAGGAACATAGGGTTTTGATTCAAAATTAACACTAACTAAGTTCTTCTATAATCCAGCATTAATTATTTCCATGGAAATCAACATCTGAAATAAAAAAATCTCCAACAAAACATGAAATCATCATTCTTTGTGTGCTCCATAAATATCACATAGAATCATGAATTTTCTTTCTTAGGTTTTGTATCATTGAACTTATATATTTTTATCTTTACATAGAGATTGAATTTTCCAAAATGAAATGATAAATATATTAGCACCATCATGTGTTCCTACAATCAACACATTAATTTCTGGTTCTTTATTCTCCTCTACATCACTCAAACTCTCAAAAATATAGCGCCTCTATTTCTAAAATTCTCAAAACTCTTACAACACTGAGCTTATCCATGGTTTCCATGCATGTACGAATATTCTCCATTTGTGTCTATATCAAATTCATGCTTCATTAACCATAAAAATATATATTTAATGAAACCCATCTTTTAAGATCATCATGACTACAACATTTTTGAACATATTCATACTTTAACATCTCATAGTTTAAACTCCCATGATAATCTTTTTTTAATTAATGGGGTTTTTCATCAAAATCATACAGCCTCCAAAAATCATAATTTTTGGGTAATAGCATCACTCATATATTCCAAACAAATTATGATATTAACAGATATTGGATCAATTTTTCAAATATATTGATGTTATAACATTGGGGAAAAATAGATAAAACATTATATTTAGCATCTAGAAAATCATTCAGAAATTAAATATTCACTATTTGAATGGAATATTTCCCAGATTTTCAATCGGAATTAAATTCTAATTACATTACAATAAAACCTTATGATAATTGATTATCATGTGATTTAAACATCCAACTATCTTCTGTTGTTCACTAGTTTCACAAGATCAACTACATTCACTTATCTTAACATCATCTCTTCACATTATTCTATCATCAAAATCAGTTTTTTCGTAATCCCTATAATGGTATTGTTTTACCACCACAACATGAAAAAATATATTCCTATTTCCCATGTACCCCATGGGCTTCCAATGTCATTATAAATAATCATCACATTAAAATACAAATAAAATCATGTTTCCAAATCATTTTCCCTAGAAACCCCATTTCAAATATAATCCCACGTTTTAATAAATCATTTCATATGGTGATGTTCCACTTATTCCATGATTGGAAAATCCACATTCATTTAAAATTTTTATTTGATGCTTTTTTAAAAAATTCATGTTCGTAAATCCTATTTTTGAATAAACCCAATTTAATAATATCCCGTGATTATGATATATGGTTAGCTTTAAATATGTCAATGTGTTGGATAGATTTCTCCACATGTAAAATTGGACTTAAATGAAACAATAAAATATTTATATAAAATCTACATGTTAAATTAAAATGATTAAAAATATAGAGTTTTATTTATATGGAGTGAATACGAGTGATGACTTTATGAATTATATATATATATATATATATATATATATAACTGCTAGTTTTAAAATGAATGAAATTCAATTAGTTTTCCTAAACTAAAAATATAAAATCATTTATTATATTTGGTGCAATGTGTTCTTATATTTCAAGAAATATAGGATTAATGATAAGTTATATATGATTTTTTATCATTTTTAACACATATTTAGTTGTTAGATGGTATGAAATAAGAATAATAATTGATGAAATATATATAAAATTTCAATTAAAATGATTTTTCAGTTATATTTTACGATTTTATTCAACAAAGTTAAATTATATATTTTATTATTTGATATTAATATAAATTAAATTAATTATTTAATCACTCATATCAAAATTGACTTATAATTATTTTTTTAAGATTTTTCTGAAATGGTTGGTATTTATTCAAAAAATATGGTTTTCATGAAACATTATTTTTGAATGAATTATTCATTATATAAGAATGAATTTGAATTATATAATACCTATTATGTAATAAAATATTAATTTTAGAAATACTAGTTTTATTTTTTAAAAAATAATCTTCTTATTAAACACATGTAAAACATTATTATAACTAATTCAAATGTTACGTTAATTAACAAAATTGATTTTTGTATTTTCATTGAATCTACTATTTCTCAAAGGATATTAGGTTTTCAATTTAATTTGAAGCCTTATAATTTTTAATATTATATTATAATTCAATTTATTTCAATATAATCAGTATCAAGGAAAATGTTTCATTATATATAAAATTACATCTTAGAGATGTCATTTGTCTAAAAATGGTTTTATGCATTTATCTATTTATATGTTAAAATTATATTTTTGTACTAGTAAATTCTATATTTGAAAAAAGAAGTTCTAAAATTTAAATAAAAATTCTCAAATTACATAATTAATCCAATTTAATTTTTTTTATTAAAATTTATTACTAAGGTTAAAAATTAGTTACCTCAATAAAAATTAAAAAAGGTTAAAACGTCTTTTACGAATGGGGAACACCAAAAATATGTTTAAAACGTGCTTAAAATAATATATTTGGGGTATGTACCAATAGAAACCCATCTCATTTACTCATTTTTAATTTTTTTTATTCTATTTACTCTTTAATAGTGAAACAAAATTATTGAAATTCAATGGGTATTTCCAAAACTACACTTCTCGTCACATAGAGAAAGGTAGAATCTTATCCATATTTGGACCAAATTAACATTCAAATTTATCATTTAAAATATAAAATTTCTCATTTATTATAACCATATTCTATGATTGAAAGCATTTAGCCCCTATTTATTTGAAATTTCCATCATTTTAAATGAGACTTCCAACAAAAAATAAAGTCTCATATTTGTGTATTAATAACTACCTAGTTTTCTTCTTTATTATCTATTATTTAATTTATTTTATAAAAAATAATATATTTATATTATTATCATATATACTATTTAATTTTACAATATTAAGTGTATTATTATTTTTTATTCATATCCCTCATCCGTGATGAAAAAAAATTAATAATGTGTTGTGAGGACTACCTTTTCCATGATGTAATATGCATGATTTTACTTCACTACATTCGAAGGATGGATATAGTGATTATATTTGAAGATAAATATTATTTATAATACATAATTAAGGTTACTTCATTAAAAATTTAAAAACTATTAATGATTTGAACAACAAATGATCATCATTAACTTAATCGTTTAAAATGAGGATCATGAGATGATAATCATTTTTTCATATTGTAGGATGTTTTTACATCCATTAATTACTATTATAATTTCATAAAAATCTGATATATCATATTAATTAAAACTAAATATTATAATTAAGTTTTTTATATTATTCTTACTACAAAACCACCTCATAATCATTTATTAAATTAGGTTATATTCATGTTATGATAGGTTTAACCACCTAATTGAACGAGGCCACAAAATAATATCATGAATTATTATGGTAAAATAATTATTAGTATAATATGATATAAATTTATAAATAATTGTTTCTTTTTTCTAGAGGTGTTATACTAGTATGTAATTCATTAATTATGAAAACATGCTTCGATTTCCAAGAATCACCTTAACATTATGTTTATTGATTTTATCTTCTAGGATGAAGACTAAAATGATCATTAATGAAATATTAACAATAATAAATATTTATAAATCATCCCTAAAAGTAAATTTAGTGATAAATTAATGATTAAATTTTGAATAAGAATAAACATCGACACCACTATTATATAACTCATTCAAATAATCTACACTATAAACACCTGATTTGAAAAATAAAAATTTTTCATGTAGAAAATAACAATTTATGATGTGTATAATTTAAAATAAATTTAATGAATGTTATTAATTATTTTATTTAGATATATATGTTTTTTATACAATATATTAATTTGAGTTCACGGAATTTAGCACAATAGGTAAGGGATTTTATCTCAAATTCCTCTCTTTCAGAAATATTTATTAATATGAACCGGATTTTATTTTGGCGTGTATATAAACCCAGATGAGATATAATATCATTAATTATCATTTAATAATGGTATTTTATGTTCAATTACAAGACCTACATTTCAAGGGTTTTTTATCAAAGTGTTACTCATGCCTCAAGGGGTTTCTTCATCTCATTTTTTACTGTATGAGACATGATGCATGTTATGCACCGTGTTTTCTATGTATGATGTATTAATTAATAATGTAAATTATTTTATCTTTATCCTTATATTTAAATACATTTCCTAGAAAATTTATGTTACCTTATTCCAATGTCTATTGAATATCTATTTCCCCATTAGTGAGGATTCGTGGTAAACAAAATCCTCTTCTTTAAGTTATGATGTTTTATCTTGAACATTATTCTTCCATGGGAGAGTTCTGAAAACCGAATAATCTATCATATAGTATTTAATTACACCGTTTGGGAAAGTTAATATTTATTAAAAATATGGTTTTATCACACATTTTTCAATGATTTTTTTCAAAAAAGGTAATATCATGTATTAAAATGTTTGTTTCATGATAAAAAGTACTATCTCCATATTCCTAATTGAAAAATGTATTTCATTTTAAAGGATCATTTATTAGAGATATTAATTGAAAATTAATTTTTTTTTCCAATGACTTTTCACTTCACCTTTTGAGAAAAACATTTGTAAGTGAGGTGTGACATCCTCTTTTAGGTCCTTGTTCGCACTATTTTCTAAAATTACTTTTTTGTTTACACTTTGATGTTACTATTCATTCTAAAAAGAATATACCCTAATATAGTTTATATTTAACAATTTATACTCTAATTTATATATATAAATATATATTTTGGGGTTAATGAAATAATTGTACCATGAAATCCAATTAATTATCCATTCATGGGTGGTATCATTCAGGAATTCTTTTATAAAGTTTTATTTCATATGTATCCTTCTAAGATTCCTTTATTACACAAGGAATATATTATTTTAATTAAATAAAATTCCTACTCATGAATTTATTATGATAATTATATTAATTTATTGAATATTAGTTTAGTCATTTAAATGTATGAAATGAAAATGACCTTTTACATAATTTGTATTGGATGATGTTCACCTAGAAAAAATTGTATTCTTTTATGAATGGGATAAACATTGACATTATTAACAATTATTTATTAAAAAACTAGTTTGATCATGTATTTAAATTTCATATTTTTATTTATATATGTAACTATATTATATACATTGAGTGGGAAATGGTATGAAAGGTGATGATTCCTCTTATGAAGAATGAATAAGATTTAATCTGGTTATGGGTGGGGTTTGGAATTATATATCACCTCCATGAATTGATACTTAGCATGAAAATGAATCAATTATGAAATTTGGTTTATTATTGTACAATTCAGAATGGGATTTTTATTTTAGCCTCTATGAGAAGAAATGTGTCTTGGCATATGCCTTCACATCAGGTTTTTCATGTTTGGAATTTTTCATTCTATTAGTAAGATATAAAAATTATTGATAATTTCTTTATATTTGGTATCATAGATATAGAATCCTCCCATTTTCATGTTGATTATGGATTCTTGTTGTTCACCTATTCATTCAATAAAATTTATTTCATGTCTATTTTGTGATTTCTTTAGTTGTATGATTCCCTTACTGATCATATATTCTCATCCATTCTTATGTTTATATTTACCTAGGTTAGGATGAAATGTAGTACACATGAAATATTTAGAAGGATAGTACATATGGAATAATTTTTTTCCGATGTTTAATAACTATCATGAATTAAGTAGTTTCTTATATATAAAATGGAAAAATCTCATATGGTATAGAATTACATTAACATTATTAGTTTATTATGTTTCATAATTGTCTAATTCTCTAAGACTATAAAAAACATTCAACTGTATAAAATTAAGAAAAATGATTTTGTTATTTTGAATGGGTATATCCATGATTTTTTAGCTGGTATAAATAATGTATGTAATGTATACATATTTTAGCACTATATCTATATGTATAGGTATGGGGAAACATAGTTAGTATCAAAGGAATGTCTTACATTGCTTTTGGGATAATGATGTTTATTGAGGATAATTTAAGGGTTGATAAGTTAGGATTGATCATAAGTTCAATGGTATTGGTAACCCTTAAGGACAAGTATAAGATTTAAAATTAAGGTAATAATTTAAATATTATTTTGGGATTATATTATTAAAACATCATTGAAAACCCTATAAATTAATCTATGTGTTGGATAACATCTATATGTTTTGTAAAGTATATATTATGAAGTTTTTTGTCACATAAATGGATTTTTTAAAGGTATTTTTAAATTAATTTATTTTATTGATTTTTTTAGGGTTTTCCCAAACATGTTTGGGGGAAATGGTGGGTTTTCATGATTTTCGCACAACCGTGAGCCCATTTCCATATTTAAAAACAAATTTTGTTTCGTTTAAAAATTTTTCTTTTACCAAACATTTTTCATCCATTCCACTACCTCATTTTCCTCAAGTGACCTCTTCAAACCACAATATCTATTTGGAAACCTTATGAATCTATAATAATGGTGGATTTGGGTGATTTATTTAGGTTTGGGTCCAACCCGTGAGCCCGTTTCTAGTTTTTTTAAAAATATTATTCATTCATTTCTCATTCAATTTTTAATGTTTTTCGATGAATCAACCTCTCACCCAAGCCCAATATCCATAGGTTAACCCCCCATGATTGTTTCTCTATCATTGGAGCTCATCTTCATTGTGGATTGGGGAATAATTTCTCAGGATTTCTCAAATTTTCTAGATTTGAAAAGGTCATGTTTTTTTCTTTTAGAACTCCATCATGTTTTATTCTTTTTCTCCCATTTAGTTCCCACTTGACCTATTAATCCTTATTCTAAACTCTATATCAGTTTTTTCTTCCCTTAGATTCACTTATTAGTGTATTTGGGGATATTTCATTAAGATATCTCATGTAAGGGGGTTTCACCCATTCCTCCTCATATTTTCTTAGGGTTTCTTCCAGTTATCATGAAATTACTCATGTATAAAAGATAGGTATTAGAACCTAGGGTTTTTTCAAGGGTTTATTGCTCTAAGAATGTGGTTTTAGGTTTGATTTAACACCCTTTTGGGGCGGCGTTGGTGCGGTTGAACATCCGCATAATTATTTGGTATTTTTGACACTTGTGGTAGGTGATTCCATGAGTAAGAAAAACTAGATGGATATCCAGGGTTGATTTATATTTTAATAATAATCCTACTTCACTTTGATTGCTACAAAAATTATTTTTGGTGGAATTTGCTAAATAATTTATTTTTAAAATCCCATTTTTCTGTGAAAATGATTGTTTTACATGTGTTTGATGTCGTACCACTTGGGGCTATTTTATAATTCGTGGTACAGTATTATTAATATGTTTTTCAACTGAAATGTATGGTTTGGGGTAATATTGGGGTGCAATTGGTTTTCAAATAGGGATTTTGTTTGGATTTTAAGAGAAATGTTTGGTTATATTCCTTCAAAATGTTTTATGGAAATTTTAAATGGTTTATTGAGTTATATAAAAGGTTGAAAGCATTTCGGGCTACTATTTTGTGTGTGTTTGACCAGAAATGGTGTTTTTATATGAAAAATTTTATTTGGTAAAATTTGGAAGTTGTTTTATCACAATGGGGGAAACCTAGTTATCTAGGTGGGCGGACATGTACTCGTATTCTCGTGATCCGCAATAGTTGTCCCTATTTCACATTGGAATTTAGACATTAACAACATTATAAAAACTATAATTATGATTATTGGAGAACACTATGTTTTAGATATGTTCCCTACTAGTTGATCGTATATGAGAAAATATATTTTTATGGTTACTTTACACCGAGATGTGAGGTAAATGTGGCTGAAAACTAACTACTTCCTCGAGATGTTCCCAAAATTAGTGATCATTGACTATTACATATTGATCTTTATATTATGGTTTTTTTTTCTAGAATATTCAGTATCGTAAATGTTTTACTGAAATGTGTTCATTCTTTGAAATCATCTTTTGAAAATGGTTTACTTTTAAAAGTTTCATTCTTTAGAAATTATTTCCACCATTTCTTATTTTTTAAAACATATATGATTTTTATCTTGTATTTCTTACTATATGGAATCATTGGTTGGTATACTATTGGGACTAGGCTCACACCCTACTTACACCTTTGGGTGTAAGTAGACCTGATCATGTTTGACACAGGTAATGACACAGCCTTCAGTGATGCTTGTTTGGGTTGTTAGTTTCCTTCCATGGTGCGGTGTTATGGAGAAGGCTCGTGGGTGATGACCCCTTGTCATGTAGTGTTCCATTGGATGTTTTTCTGCTGCTTTTATATATATTCAGACCTCTTGTGACATGTTTTGGTCCATGTTTCTCATTCTGAATTTTATTTAAGGCTTGTTTGGTTGGTAATTTTCAGATTCAATTTAATGATTGTTTTTTGTTGTTTTACGTATCCATAGTCAGGTAAATCATTCCCAAACCAATATTTATGATACCTGAATATTGTTTCCTACCCATGGGCATATGGAATGGCCTTAAGGACCTTCCACAGACTAGTTTATGTGCTGATTTTAATGTCGACCAAATTTTGTTTGTGACAAATTGGTATCATAGGTGGTTAATGTTTTTGGGTTATATTATTATTTTGGGAAGAGTCGGGATGGATATGAGTGATGAATGTTGGGGCTCAATATTTTTGGTTTTGAGTAGGGTTCCTAGAATGAAACTCTAGTGATAGACCTCAAGTCACCATGGGACGTTGGAATTGATTGTTTTACTTCACTTCAAGGTGAGACGTTTGGTATGCAGATTGCACATGGACATCGGGTGGGGGTGAAGTAGTTGTTCATTTTTTTGTGGTAATGTGTTTTAATTATTAATATTTGAAGTTATTGATGATATTTTTCAGAAATATTGTACTGATATTTCCTCTTGTGACTGTTTTCTTTTGTATCAACTTGCCTCCCTGGAGAGCCCACATGCACCCACAGGAGGAAGCGAGAGAGAGTTTTACCTCGCCACTTGATCAGATGATATTATAGGATGTGGATAGTTGTTTCCATCCCCTACGACTAGGAATGGATCTTATTATATATCTTGTTAGAGAATAATAGACCGGTCCTAAAATGTACATAGCATAGTAGTTTCGAAAAAACCAACCTCCTACTTTATGAGGTAGCACATAACCCCATGAAGCAGAGGAGTGGATCAAAAAATAGAGTTCATGTTTGAGTTCCTAGACACACCTGAGGAGGTTTGGTTGAAATATGACTCTTTTTTATTATAGGGTCCCATTTGAAGGTGGTGGGAATCAGTGATTCAAAATGGAAAGCATGAGCAGATGAGCTTGAATGACATCAAGGTTATATTCAACGACTAGTACTGCCCTAATGTTTTAGAAAATTCTCGATCTAGAGAGTTTATAGAACTTGTTCAGGGAGTTATTTCAATGATGGACTATGAAAACCATTTTCCTGATTTTATCTAGTACGTTTTGGAAAAAGTATTCAGTGAGAAGATGACGGTACAAATGTTTGAGTGGGGTTTGTGGCTAGAGATCTGTTCTTTGGACTTCCTGTTCAAGATGAAAACCTATGATGAAGTGGTTGATAGAGCTTTCATGGGGGAGATAGAATGAAAGGGCTGGGAAAGATTCTATGTTATAGTATTATTATTGGGCATTGGATGATCTTATGATAAGAAAAGGAAGTGAGAGGAGTATGGGACTAAGGGAGGTGACAACTCAGGACATCATTCAAGGCAGTTTTCTTTAGTGGATTCTAATGTGAGGTCCATCATGTGACATCAGTGTGGGAGGCCAGGGCACATCCGAATAGAACTAAAATATACTCTGAAGTTATCTTATAATTGTGTAGGTATGTTAAAATTATATCAATTTTCAGGATAGAACTTCCACTCCATAGTGGGGCAGGATCAGTGGCTTCTAAGGGAGTGTTAGCTCAGTCAATGTTGTTGAGGATGGTGGGATGTTGGTTTGGTGGTTGTGGAGGTAGGGCCGTATTATCTTATGGGAAGATCCAGTTTAGGGTAGATCCATAGTCTAGCGGTCATTCTCAATAAGAGGATAGAAATCTTCATGTGGTAGATCTAGAACCAGCAGGATCAGAGGCGTGATCATCGACAGTTCAAGATACCCTTTTAATTTCATCTTCGATATTAGCTTCTCTTTTTTGATACTGATGCCTCTATTTCATTCATCTTTTCTCATTTTTTGAACATGATTAATTTTCCAACTGAGCTTTTTTCTTTTGCGATGGATTTGGTGACGCTACTGGGAAAGAAAAATAAGTTAGGTCTCAGGTTCCCATAGTTTTTTCTTTCTGTGTTAGGGGTTGAGATGGAGGGGGGCCTCCTGGTCTTAGATATGGATCTATTTGATGTGATACTTGGCTTTGATTGGCTGGTGCACTTTCTAGCACTCTTAAATTTCTATAGGATAAGGGTTAGATTCATGAAACTATATGGGAGTCGCTAGGTTTTCCTTGGGGACTGGGATCCTCGGTCGGGTTCCACGGGACATCGACTCACAGAGTTAGAGAATCTTATCTTCCGGTTATCATCCCATACAATAGAGTAAGATGGTTTTTATCCTAATGATGGACTACCTAGTGTTGTGTATGAGTTTCAGGAGGTATTACCAAATGAGTTTTCAAGCATACCACTAGAGTGGGATGTGGAGTTCTTGATTGATTTGGCATCGGGGAAACAGACAATATATCCTCCCTCATATCATATATCCCCCACCAAGCTGGGGGAACCCAAGATACTACTGGATAGATTAGAATTAAAAGGATTAATTTTCCCGAGTGTATCTTCTTGGGCTTCAACTCTCCCATTTTTTAAAAAAGGCTGATGGGTCCCCCTTCGGTTGTTTATTGATTACTAAATGCTGAACAAGGTAACCGTAATGAAAATATACCTTTTTACCAGAATATATGACATGTTTGATCAGTTGAATTAGGTTTAGTGGTTTTCTAAAATACATTTGTGTTTGTGATACCATCATCTCAGGGTGAAAGAGTCTAATACCCCAAATACAACCGTCCAAAGCAGGTACAACCACTTTAAGTACTTGGTCATGCCATTCGGATTGACCAATTCTCCAACGGTCTTTATGGTAATCATGAATAGGGTGTTCCACGAATATCTATACTATTTCATTGTGGTATTCATGGATGACATCCTACATTACTCTGGATATGACCAAGATCATGAACATCATTTTCGGATCATGTTAAGCACTTTGCAGGATCACCGCCTTAATGCAATGCTCTCTAACTGCACCTTTTGGATCAGGGAGGTGATGTTTTTGGGGGAATATCATCTCAGTGTAGGGGGTTTTAGTGTATCTGTGTAAGATCAGTGTAGCGATTTCATGGGATCAACTAAAAAATGTGCTGGAGATCAAGAGTTTCCTCAGCTTGGTAGGATACTATAGCCAGTTAATTCGGTATTTCTCTGTGCATTCTTCTCTAATGATTGTGCTCACCCCGAAAAGGGGTGATGTTTTTTTGGGCCCAGAATGATAGGCATCCTTTGAGGAGATAAATAAGTGGTTGACTACCACACCCATGTTTACATTTCCAGAATATATAATGGGCTATGTGGAATCTTGTGAATCTTTAGGTGTGGGTATCAGGTGCATGCTTATGCCAGATGATCATGTGGTGGCATATGGCTGCCTCCAAATCCGACCACATGATATGAATTGCCCAATCCATGACATAGAGATAGCATATGTGATGCATGATTTGAAAACATGGCATCAATTCCTCTTTGGGGAGAAGTTTGTATTCTATTGTGATCACAAAAGCTTGGACTACATCTTCTCTTAGAAGGATCACAATTAAAGGCATCACTGCTAGATCGAGTACTTTTAGGGGTTAAACATTGACATTTTCTATACCTCGAGAAAGGGAAATGTGGTGGAAGATGATTTGAGTAGAAAAGTACCAGTTCAAGCCTTGAGTAAGTTTAGTGATGAGTGGACTCTAATGAGACTCCTTTCTCATATGTATGTGGAGATCAACGAGCACAATGGAGGTGCATTATTGGAGAGTATTAAGTTGACTCATTTTCACCAAGATCTAATTCAGCATGAAAAACCCACTGATGAGATTTGTCAGAGGTTGAGGCAGTTTCTTCCTATTGGGGATATGTCTTCTGGTTGGACATCATCTCCCAATGGAATATTGTGATTGAAGATCTGATCAGTAGTTCTGTTTTCATTGAGGAAGGCAGTGATGTAGGATAGCCACCAGTTTCAGGGGGCTAAAAAACATGGTGGTACCAAGATGTATTATAATATGTTTTGGAAGTTATGGTGGCTAGGTATGAGATGATACATAAATGACTTTGGGTCGAGATGTTGCATATGTCAGTAGGTGAAAGTGGAGCACCAAAGTCCCTTTAGTATTATCCAACCACCACACATTCCTACTTGGAAGTGGGAAGAGGTCTCCATGGAACATATTAGTGGATTTCCTCATACACCTTGGGGTAAGAATCCTATATCGGTACTGTTTGAGCATCTTACCAAATCAGCCCACTTCTTTTCGATCTAAGATACAACTAATGTAGATGAGTTATGCCATTTTTATCTTTAGGAGGTGGAAAGGATTTTTTTTTGCCATCAGTAGTTGTCTCTGATAGAGACCCTTGTTTCAATTCTCAGTTTTGGATAGGCCTTCATAGGTCCATGGGGTTGCAGAGTAATATGAGTATGGAATACTATCCACAAATGGATAATAAGATAGGGTGGGAGAATTAGATACTAGAGTACATGCTCCATGCATATGTTTTAGAATATGGTGGTTCATGGGATATCCATTTGGGATTGGTTGAATTTTCCTATAAGAACAATTGGAAATGCCCAATTTGAATGGATCCTTTTGAGAAACTCTATGGCCAGCCTTGTCGGCCTCCACTATGTTTGGATGAGATAGGTGAGACTTCACTATTGGGGCCAAGCCTTTTTTAGGAGATGGATAGGATGGTCTAGATGACCAAGAATCATTTATTCATAGCTCAGAGGTTCTAAAAATAATAAACTAATTAGAGGTGTCAAGACCTATAGTTTTCAGTGGGTGATTAGGTATTCCGGAAAGTGGCTTCTATTTTGGGTCATCATCTCATAGGAAAGCAAGGAAATATATCAGAGAAATATGTCAGGAATTTTGAGATTATTGAGAAGATTGGAAAGGAGGCATATACTTTATCTTTTCATTATTAGTTGACACCTATCCATGAAGTATTTTATGTCTCTCAACAAAAGAAGTACCACTTAGATTTTTCACATGTGCAGAATTGGGAGGAGTTGCATATAGAACCCTATTTTTCTGTTTTCAGTAGTCATGGTGAGTCATTGATTCCCGAGAGAAGGTGCATCAGAGAAAGTATATTCCACTGGTTCAGGTCATTTGACAGCATGGGAACGATGTCCATGAAACTTGGGAGTGTAAGTTTTGGGTTGAGAAAGAGTACCCATTCTTGTTTTCCGATCATAGTTTGAGTTGAATTTGTAGGGCCGAATGTCTTTCATGGTGGGGATAATTTTCACATCCATGAAATATTTCAACGGTATTACTCACGTAATTTATTTTCTTTCTTTGTTATGGTGCTTTCCCATGCATTTTTGGAAGAAATGGTGGGTTTTCAAGTTTTGGTCCCAACCGTGATCCCATTTCAATATTTAAAAGAAAATTTTATTTCTTTTATAACATCTTCATTTTTCAAAATTTTCATCCATTCCACTTCTACTTGTATCTCCTAACCTATTCAAACCCCCGTATCCATTTTTACTTCTTATTAATCCATAATCATGGTGGATTTTAGTGATTTATCCGGGGTTTGGGCCAACCTCTTATCCCATTTCAGATTTAAAAAAAATTATTTCGTTCATATCTCATTAAATTTGTAATTTTCATAGAGTATTCCGCCTCTCACATGATCCCAACAGCCATAGGAACACCCCACATGTTCTTTTTTACCACTTTGGGGCTCATCTGCATCGTGGATTAGGGAAAAAAAATTTGGGCTTTCTCAAATCATCCAGATTTGAAAAGTTAATTTTTTTTATTTCCAAACTCCTTCATTTTTTACTATTTTCCAACCGTTTTAGTTACCACATGACCTCTTAATCATTATTATAACCTATATATCTGTATTGGATACTTTTAGAGTCACTTATTAGTGCATTTGGGGAGATTTCTACAAGATCTCTCAAGTAAGTGGGATTCCCTACATCCTCCTCCCATTTTCATAGGGATATGTCAATTTTTCTTGAAGATACTAATATATAAAAGTTATGGATTTGATCCTAGGGTTTGATCATGGGTTTCATTGTTTAATATTGTTGTTTTTGGTTGGATAAATCACCCCTGTGGTGTGGCGGTGATGTGGCTGAACTTTCATACAAGGATTTGGTATTTTTGACCCTTGTAGAATGTCATTCCATGTGTAGGAATTACTAGATGAGTTTTCCATGCTTGATTTTTCTTTTTAGAATACTCTTCCTTCATTTTGATTGCTGATAAAATTATTCTTAGTGGAATTTGTTAAACAATGGATTTTAAAAATCCATTTTTGTGTGAAATGCGTGTTTTACATGTCTGTTCGATGCCGTACCACTTGGGGGGATTTTATATTTCATGGGAGAGTATTATTAAAAAAATTAATCTACCAATTCTAGTTTGGGGTAATATTGGTGTGAATTTGGTTTTCAAAGAGGGATTTTCAATGGATTTTAAATGCAATGTCTGGTTATATTCCTTGATAATGTTTTATGGAAATTCTAAATGGATTATTGAGTTATATAAATGATGAAAATAATGTGTAGCTACAATTTTGTGTGTGTATGAACATAAATTGTGTTTTTATATGAAAATTTCATTTTTTATCATGTGGAAATTGTTTGATCATAAAAGGGGAAACCCATGTATCTAGGTGGGCGGGCGTGTACTACTATGCTAGTGATCTGAAGTTTTTTTCTCCCTATTTCACATAGAATTTTGGACATTGAAAACACTAAAAAAACTATAATGATGATGATTGGGGACCACTATATTATGGGTATGTTCCCTACCAGTGGCTCATGCATTAGAATTGATATTGTTCTGGTTACATTACACCGAGATAAGAGGTACATGGGGCCCAAAATTAACTAGTGCCTAGAGATGTTCCCATGATTATTGCTCATTGAATCCTTGTTATTGATAATTGGATTCTTATGTGTTTGGATAGAAAATTCAGTACTTGACATGTTTCATTAAAATGTGTACATACTTTGAAATCATTTTTTGAAAATGGTTTACTTTTAAAAGGCTCATTATTTAGAAATTATTGCCATTATTTCCTTTTTATTGAAACATGCATGCTTTTTATCTTGTATTACTTACCATATGGAATATATTGGTGGTATCCTTCTAGGAATAGTCTCATGCCATACATATACGTGTTGGTGTAAGTAGACTTGATCATGTTTGACGCATGTAAAGTCCATGGGTAATGGTGGTTTGGGTTATTAGTTTCCTTCCATAGTGTGTTGTTGGGGAGACCGCTCGTGGGTGATGAGCCCTTGTCATGTGGTGTTCCTTGGGATTTTTTGCTGATACTTTTTTATATATTTGGACCTCTTGTGTCATGTTTAAGACCATGTTTTCAGTTATGAATTTTATTTATGTTTTTTGGTTGGTAATGTTTAGAGTTAATTTATTGATTATTTTTGGTTGTTTTATTTATCCATACCCAAGAAAAATAATTACCAAACCAATATATATGTTACCTAGGAACATGTACAAGCCCTTGGTGATTGGGAAAACCCTTTGGTACTTTCCACGAACCGGGTCTGGTGCATGTTTTAATGGAGACCAGATTTAGTTTGTGGTAGTTTTCATAAAAATAAAACCACATCAGAATAAAAAGAATTGAATGTGGTTGGGGAATAGATTAACCTAGGGGTAACCACCCCAAAAGGGTTGGTTGTGTATTGACAGGGTAATAAAACTAGTGACTAATGAGTGTTCCTAAAATTGCACACTTAAAGAGAAGCTATTGGGGAATATTCTTGGGTTCATTATATTCTACATAAGAACAATTATGAATGATTTAATAATAATGTTATCTAGTTTTATTAGAAACAATAATTGAAAAATGAACATTGAAAACCAAGGATTGAAAAAAATAGAGTCATTGGTTTATTTTAATGTATCTTATGTTAAAAAAATATCATAATGGATAAACTATTTTCACTGATTTTTTCATTTATATCCTTTGAATTTTATAGTAACCATTTTGGTTTTATTATTTTTTTGAAACAAGATCACAAAATTGAATTTGGGTATGGTATTTATTCAGAAACCACTATATCATATAAATTAACAATGTAGTTCCCTAAAACGTTTCATAATCATATTTATTTCATGTTATGATGGAAAATGTGGGTTTTCTAGTCTTACCTAAGGTAGTGAGATTTACATTTTAATAATCTTGAAACACTTACCTATTCACATTACTGATTCATAATTCTTTATGATATTCTGGAATATTATAAAAGTTATGAGGATTAATTGAAACATCTATGGATTATTCTTTTGTAGTTTTACTTCAATGATATTGAAAAATATATTAAAGTGTATTAATAAACTTTAAAAATTTATTTTATGTCAAGGTTATATTTTTCCAGGATAACTATTGGACAACACATTATTGAGGTATAGAAAACACTTAAATTTGATAAAAAAATATGTTTAGATAATAATGTGTGGTCTAATGTAGAATATTTAAATTAGATAGTAATTTTAAACGTTTGTATTTAAATTTATTTATGATATTGTTTGAAAAGTTCATTTCATTCGTGGTGTTATGATATATAGTGACCATTTTGTGTCCTTATGAACTAGTGGTAGACACCATTTGATGATTAATGATAGAGTTACTTTTGGAGGAATACATAATGTCATTTTGGTATAATTTATTTTGAGATAAAAATTGTTTTGGAGAACAAATATTGTTGAAAAAGGTATTTTATTGATATTGTAAGATTAGAATATATACATACAAGGGTATACGATTATAAGATTAATTAATATAGTTTGAGGGATGATATATTGTATTTTGAGAGAATATATTTAAATAAATATTTGGTTTATAATACATTAATAAATTTCTTGGTATTTTTTATTTCTATTTGGAATATTAGGTTAAGAAATATGAGAGAACCCAACTCAAAATAAATTAGGTTGAACCCTGAATGACATAAGTCAAAATAAGAGTGATATATGTTGAATTGGTGCAGATAAAAGTTGAATTGTGTAGAATTTAGGTTAACATGATAATGTTAAAAAATGATAAATATTATAATTATTCCAAACTTGTTATTCTAACAAAAAAACCTAGTTCAATCCTATCCCGGTCACCCGAGTCAATCTTTTTCAAGGCCGGAATGGAATTACCGATCCCCAGGTGCTGGAAACATGTGTGTGTCATCATCATAGTAACTTAAGGGAATAATTTAACCCAATAATAAATAATAATGAGTGTTATTACATTGTAGGTGTGCTCGAACAAGTTATTCCCAATTCACTTCCTTTAAACTAAAATAAAAATCAACATCAAGTCCAAAATAAAATAAAATAATGTATACTTTTCTACATATTTCTCACTTTATAATCAACCAAAACCCATTTACCTTTTTAAAATTTAAAATCCACACTATTTTCTAAGAAGGAATTGTATGCAATTTTAAAAAAGTTAAAAGGGGTGACATTCCATTTATAAGAGAGGATCTTAATACATTTCAAAAAATATTTTACATAACATGTGAAAACATTTAATCTTTCAAGGAATAAATCCACACTACATAAGAAGTGAGAAAAAAATCATAAAACATGAAATTTTGAAAATACCACACAACAGTATCCAACCAATAATTCATCCCAATCAATCACCATAGACAACTAGGTTAAAATTGACATGGCTGAACCTATGAGCTAGTGAATAATCTAGAACATACTAATATATGTTGATTCATCCTGGAAAGAATGATACCCTTGATGAAATTAATAATTCCATCACAATCCTCCATCCCCAACATGTTATAAACTGAGAGGAACTATCCCATAGAAATAAAACATGATATTTATAATGTTCAGACCTCAGAATCTTTGTTCCGGAATAATATTTTATTACATTGGCATGTTTACAAGGAAAAAATAATGAAGGATAAATTATATTAGCATAATTGGAAATCTATATTTCATACACGATACCTTTTATAAAACTAGGAAATAGAAAATACAAACACAATTCATAAACAAGAAAATAAACTACTTCCTTGAATGATTGTGCAAATATTTCTTCTTCATAACATTTGGAAAGGAAACATAAGAAGGGAGATATCAAATGCTCAATAAGGGTAAGTAAAATGGAATAAATAATTAATCAATGAGAATAAATCAACATGGAATGGTGATTAATTTAAAACGCATTCCATTCAATAACTAGATAAGGAAAAATCAATATAGAATGATAAATAACTGAAACACATACCATCTAGTCAATAAACTAGGAATTAACTATATCCATATAAATGTAGACCTAAAATATCATGGATAAAGAATAACTGGATCTATATGAAGTAAATTATTATTTATTTTATTTCATGTATGGGGAACATGATAATATATACCATCAAGACCTTTCACAATATGATTAAAACTATAGATAGAAACGTCTTTAATTTGAGTAACTTATTCATCTCATAAGAACCAGTCGATGCATCGAGGATCTATATAAGGTCCGGGATCATCCCATAATTGCATATCCAAATAATTCCACATATTGAATAGTAAAAATAAATAATATTCCATATCAAATATCTGTATTAAATAAATAAAAGATAACTATCAATAGTTACCCAAAATAATCAAATATATGTCAGAGTAGAGAGAATATGTAAAATGGTATATGGTTTGGGAAAAACTGCTATATACTATATAAGAATATGGATAGTAAAGTACATTTAAAATGAAAAATTATTACTATAAATTGATTTTTTCATGATAAAGTTAACTATTAAAAAAGTAAGTTGGATTGCAAAGATAGTCATCATGACCATTTTTGAAAAGAATAATCATTTAACATTTCAAAGTGTCCCATACCACATTGAAATATTTAAATCGAACTCCCCATGAAGGTATGAACTTAAATGAAACATATAATATCATTATAATAATTTTATTCATTATATTATGTGTCAAATGGTAGTACATGCACCATATAAAATAAACTAGGTTCATTACTACAAATGAGTCTCAATGGAATGTAAATTGAGATGAAATCCCACACCTTAACATTCTTTTTTGGTGTGTGGTGTTTATCATCCTATATAATAGATCAAAATATGTAAATAATTTATAAAAGAACCATTGAAATGTTTATAATATCAATTATTAAATTCTTATACAATTTTATTAGATGTTTGTTAACACTCTTTAATGTTTTAACTATTTATGGTGTTAATTTCCTAGTTTTCTCAGGTATATTTTGAGTTTTCATTTTATGTTACTATTAAATAGATCATTATTTAATCAAATAAAGATTGTAAAACATGAATTAATTATCATATATATTCAATACATATTTATTTAAGATAATATATAATGTTTTGAGATTAGAAATAAAATACACTGGTATGGGAGTTGGTAGACCAAACGTATGCATGAACGCTACTTTTATTGTATTTTTGTATTAAAAGTATGAAACTTACATGATACATATGTATATTACAATTCCATAAAATAACTATGTATAATATATTACACATCTGTATTTAAAACATCCTTTATAAATTCCATTTATAGCGTGAATGGGTCACATCACTTCGAGGGGGGGGGGGGTAATCCTCACTTTCACAAACGATGTTATCGTATTTACAAAATTGGAATGTATAGAGTTATATACTGTAAAAAAATTACACAAATATAAATAAATTATAAATATCATATATATAATATATAAATATAGTTTCCATCATAATCTCCACCCTGATAGGCGGAAAAGGAATAACGAAAAATCATCGTTTCGTGATGTGATAGTTCACCATTCACATAAACAATATGTTCATTACCCATTTGATGATGGTGTGTGTAAGTGTAGGTATAAATGTTAACATAAAATAATCCATTTATAATTTTGATAGTTTTTTATATAATAATTTATTAATTTGATTTTAATGGGTGGATAATGGAAATGAAACTAAAAATGCAAGGAATGATGTTAACACTTTATCTGGTAAATCAGTTTGGTTTTTACCAAAAGGATTCCTTGAATTTATTCCTTACTAAAGGGAGCCTTAAAGGAAGAGTGGATATATTTTTTGGATCTATATTGGGAGATCATGGTGGAACCATACTGTATTGATATTTCTGATGATTTGGGAGGAGAGTATGACTTTTTATAGTGGTGGTGGTGGGGTACTCTTGCAATATTTTGAAAAAAGATTTCCATTCATGTTTTTCACATTGAAAGTGGGTCAAATAATGGCACTAATTAAATAAAATGGATTATAGAGTCGAAATGTGGCTATCTAATGTATTTTGGAAGGTTTTCATGGTAATTTGAGCCCCTAAGATTATGGTCTAGTCAAATATTAATCTTATTTTTATATTAATTGTGGTAATTATTTTTAATTGAATTCACTAATATTGTTTGTAAAAAACTATGTTCACATTATTATAAATTAAAAATTATGATTATTAAAAATATTTAATCCTTATTTCCAAATTCCAATCACATAATTGTAATAAATTAATTTAAATTTAATCCCGACAATGGGGTGACAATTCAGATTTTCAATGTAAAAACAACAAAAAGTCTGCAATGATTTTATAGTCAATTTCAAAGTGAAATTGATTTCAATGACATAAAATTAATGAATTTATAAATCAATTTATCTAATTTAAATTTTTAACAAATTTAAATGAACTATACTCATGTTTATAATTTCATATATTAAATTATTATAATATTTTATGTCCCATTTTTTAACAATATTTAATTATTTAAACTATTTCGTGTGTTAATTGTCTTGTTTTCTCAAGTATGTTTTGACTTGTAATTTGATGTTCAAATTAAATAGATCTTCATATAATAATATTAAAAATTAAAAGATAAATTAATTGTCATATATATTCATTACATACGTATTTAGTATAATCATTAATGTTTGGAGATAAGAAATAAAATGCAGTGCTCATGGAGACGGTAGGCCATACGTATGCATGAACACTGCTTTAATTCAATTATCATATTTATATAATTAAAGGCATATTATAAATATGTATATTATAATTATATTATCATATATATGTTATTTACATTATATAGTTTTGTTAAAATAATACATTATACATTCCACTTATAGCGTCAACGACTCAATTGCTTTGAGGGGGCGGTAGTCCACCCTTCTACAAATGATGTAATCATATGGAAAAAAAGAATTTAAAAAGGTAAATGTTATAAGAGATTAATATATTCATAAATAAATTATAAATTTCTTATGTATAATATATAAATAGGTTTTCTATCATAATTACCACCATGAGAGGAGGTAAACAAAGAACGAACAATCATCATTTCATGAGGTAGTAGTTCATTGTTCACATAAGTAATATATTATTTACCCATTAGATGGGTGTGTGTGTAAATTTATGCAAAATAATTAACATAAAAAATAGTGGTATATTTAAGATTATTTTTTATTAAATAATCATAAAATAGTAATATTTTAAGGGTTGGATAATGGAAATAAAACTAACAAATATAAGGAATTATGTTACCTCTTAATCAGGTAACTCCTTTTGTTTTTTACCAAAAGGAATACTTGGATATTTTCCTCCATAAGTTGAGGCTTAAAATATTATGGGCTAAATATTTAGGATTTATTTTGGAAGATATTGGTGGATCTAAAGTGGCCTAAGTGGTTTGATGAAGTGGGAGGAGAGGAGGCCTCATATATTGGAGGGGGAGTGGAACTTTTATAATATTTTGAAAAACGAATTACATACATGTTTTTGACAATTAAAGTGGATAAAATAATGGAACCAAATCGATAAAATATATTATTGGGTAGTCATATTTAACGAAATATAATTTTGAAAAGTATCTAGGTCATTTGGAGCCTTATGATTAAGTATTAGTCCCTTATTAATCTTAATTTTACCTTAGTCATTGTAATAAATTAAAATTACATTCAAGAATAGTTTTGGTAAAACACTAATTTTATATTATTATATATTATAAATTATTTTTATCTAAAATATGGAATCATGTTTTCGAAATTACAATGAAAAAATTGGTTGAAATTAATATAAATATAATCCCGCAGATGATCTAACAATGTGGGTTTTTAAAGTAAAAAGGTCCAAAACTTTTCTATGTATTTATAATAAATATAAAATAAAAATTTATTCCATTTACCTTATTTGGATTAATTGATAAAAATTTTAGATCATTAAATTTTAAAAAAAAATTATATGTAATTTATGCTTATAAATAAACCTAATTAGAAGGCAGTTTTGAACTAAGAAACAGTATTTCACACTATTCATTAAGAAAATAAACTGAAGAGAAAAATAAAAAATATTAACCCTAGGATAATTTTAATTTTTCTCTTCTGAATATGATGATTATTTTTATATATTAAATTTATTAATGGTTCGAAAATTGGATTTAAAATGGGAACTCCTCTAAAAGTTGGTAAAAATGATCTAATTAAAATATATTATTTTATGCATAAATTTAGGTTTACTTGTATATTAAGTATATCAAATATATTGTATGAATAAAAAAATGTTTTCTTAATATAAAAAATATATTTCACATTAATTTCACTCACTAATTGTAGTTAATTTAATTTATTGGGGTAAATTAGATTTTTGAGCTTAGAAATAATAATATTATACTTTATATTCAATCGGTTTTCATATTCATTTCTATTTAATGTTTACCATTTAAATAATTATATATTTATATAAGCCATATATTTTCATAAGTTAGTTAACCATTTTTATAAATACTATCTTAACTTCTAGTACATATATTATTATATAAAATAATATTTTTATAAAATATCAGTATTCGATAAAGATCGGTCTTGCGTGTAACTAAAAACACTTGAATAAACTCATTGTTTCACACAATGTATGGTAATTGAGTATCACATTATTTTAAAGATATATCATTGATTTATTTTTTTTTAAATATTAAATTTATTTTAATGTCCCAATATGTTATACTCCGATATTCTCTTGATGTTGTGTGGTATACATGCTATTGAATACAATGTTTTAATTTTTAATTTCAGGGGTTCTCAATAAATCCTTTTTCTATGGACCACTAATCAAAGTGTAATAGTAACTAGTTTCACAATAATTCCCAGACGATTCGGTCACTATTCTAGGTTCCACTATCAATATGTAAAGAGGGTGAGCCACCTGATTCCCACTGAGAATCCAATAACATGAACATATATAATAATATTTAACACACTAGGCTTCACCAGAGTAACCTCAAGGATCAATCTCCTTCCCAGAAATACATATATCATAAAGGATTCCACCCTGAGGACCTCCCATTCCACAGAAGGTAATTTTTTCATGATTATTCTATAGTGAGTACATCCCACCCATTAAATATATATATATATATATACACACACAAACAATTAAAAATTATTGTCGAAGTAGAATTTTCATGATAATCATTTTCACAAATTTCATAGAAGTTACAAACAACCCTAAATAATCCAATTTCAATAACTAACACTAAATATTCCAAATAGGATAAAATACACCTTCCACTACATAAAAATAAATTTTAAAAAATTCTATTTAACCACTCACATCACATTTTAAATCCAGCAACATTTTCCTCAAAATTCTAAATGGATCACTAACAACTACAACATGACAAACCATTTTTTAATTCCAATTAAACACTTCAGTTGAATCAAAATCCACATTGAAAACCAATTCAATGAATCCAAATAATACTTTCTCAAATAAAAAATATATTTACAAGGCCAAACCATGATTTAGTAATTCTAAATCACTTGAAAAATCCAACTGAGAATTTTATTGAACACTACATGTGCACAATATAATTGAACAATGACATTTATCATGAAACAATGAAGAAGAAACCACTTTTCAAACCAAAAATATTATCCAAATATCACACATCACTTTTTAACATGAATGGATTATTTTAAAATCATTAAACTAATGAATATTAAATTATAAATGGGAGTGAAAATGGAACCCTGTCTTAAATCAGATGGGCTTAAACAACGTACACCCAAAACCCCCTCATGAAGGATCAAGAAATCAAGAAAATACAATAGGAGTCTTTTAAAACCAAAAAAAAATAAAGGGGAAGATTAAAAATATGTCCACAATACCATGGGAGAAGAAAAAATATAGATAATAATAGAAAGAGAAGGAAGAGTGAAAAGCGAAGAGAGGATTACCATATATATTTGACCTAAAACATTGATGAATCATTAGTTTTACACCATAGGAGTGGATTAAAGGCTTAGAGAACAAGTGAGGAATCTGCATTGGGTCACATGAACAATAGGAGAAGTGGGAGTGTGTTTTGTGGTCAAAATACCATGTGTGTAGAAATATAATTTTTTAAAAAATAGATCTGGGCAGCTCGCAACGTCTAGCCACAAAGTTTGGTAAATCACGTGCATACCATGTATTTCAGTTTTGCCTCAAGATAGAACCTCCCTATAATCATTTCAAATGATTTTAATAACCTTTCATAGTTCATGTGACCTATACCAGAACCATTCTAAGTCTCTAATGGTTACATATATCATGTCGCACGGTTTCCTCTAAAAGAGTAAAAACCATGTTTGGGCTAATATGAAGCCCAAAAATAAAACCTTTCAAAATAAAATCCTACATAAAAATATTTAATAACCGTGAAACTGAAGATAATAGAATATTACCCAAAAATTTAACCTTGTCACACCAAGAACTCTAAATATAAACCAAGATCCAAAAGTAAACTCGAACAAATTGGTTAAAACAAAAACCTGAGTTTGAAAAATCTCCACACAATAATGCTTTACACCCCAGAAAAGCCACCACATTTTTAGTTGATCGATCAAAGACAAATGATTCCCACAAAATCATAATACAAACTATAAAAGAAAGAACACCTCAACCATTCCCAATAAAAACTCATGACTCATTTCTGAAACATCCAACGAACCAGATACACATCTTGACAAAAATCATGAAACTAAAACCACAACCAGCACAACCCAACCCCAAACAAAACTGATGGGTGATCTCAATAACACAAACATTCCCCAAATAGAGAGGGAATGAAAATTATTTAACTTTAAATAAAAAAATTACTTTCTCCAACAACACCAAAACTATATCGAATTATCTACAAAGGAGGTCGAAACGAGATCACCATAATTATATGTCAACTAGCACTGATCAAAACTAGAAGAACCCTCAACGAGACCTATGGTGGGTCACCCCACTATTATGAACTGGTAAATATATGAAACCCTACATGATTTAAATAGGAAACATCCCCCCACACTGACAAAAAAACCCCACCATAAATGTGAAAATAAAACCTGAAATAGGAAACCTAAAATTGTATCTATTTATATATAGAATAAAAGAAGCTAGAACAAGGTCCCTCGCACCCTGGGGTTCATGACTATGCACTAGTTTCACTCTAGGACCTATGAGGGGAGTGCTGGTGTCTTAAGCATCTTCTAACACATATCTAAGAGCCGAAGAACCTCATTCGAAACTCTTTCATACCACTGAAAAAGGGATTCCAGAGATATACCATCCCATCTGTCATCAAAAAATCAAATGGGGTAAAATACCCACAAAATGAACCTCCACATAAAATGGATAAAATTCAGGGCTATTAAAATAATAACATTCTTTCATTTAAATGGATGTTCTTATAAAATCTACAACATCCACTTATATAATTTTTGAAAAGATACCCCTTAAAAATACCACCAGAATCAACCATTACAACAATAGAAGAACACATAATGAGGTTCATTACATTGAACCTATAAAAGCACACCACTCCTATAAATTTTCTCCACACCACTTCCTAGAAACTGGTTGATAAATTTTTTTCATGTTTCCTAGGAATAAATAAGAATTACAGGTCTTTAGAGTACTCTGATACAAGGTTTCTTATGTCAGGCTTCCCTCACTGATGTCATAGTATGATCCTACACCCAAAAGAAGCTAGTGAATGAAATAGAGGGATTTTAATTCCATTACCAATTCCAATAGATTTAGGATGATTTTCAATATCCTTATTATAATTTCTTCCACCACTACTAGAGATTAGAGAAAAGGAAATCATCCTTAAAAAATATTTCTATCATAGATTTGATACAAACCATCTCCCTCGCCATGTTGAAAAATAGGTTAAATAAAATAATGACTCCTACTGTAAATTGTGATGAATCCCAAACTCAAAATTTTGAGCCTTCAAGGAATCATAATGGTTCACTCTATAGTGCAATGAAAAATATCCACAAAACAATTGATATAATCCAACACCGATCTGTCACCCTCTCAAAGGCATCGCATACCTATACCCTTTCTCACCTTCACTATCTCATATAAATCAAGATAGATGAATTAATCCTTGATGAACTCCCATGTAAGATATTTCTAAGGTTTGTCTAGAGAGACCAACTTCCACCACTTCTAGGTATGTGCTTCAAGAATAATGGTATAAAACTTCTCCTTTAACAACTCATGAAACTCAAGGAGATTGAAGATACTTTATATTTTCTACATCCACTCTTCCTCTTCAAGATTATCCTCTTGACCATAAAATATTTGTGGAATCATCTTATGAAACTCGAAAATGAAATCCTTAGGTTGATCAACAACAAATCTTGATAATGGTAGACCACCCATATCTACATCATGGATTTCCATTGATCCTTTATGGGGAAGACACTAATCATCAAGAAAATATAAATCTAAATCAAACCCAATTGAACAACAAGAACTCTCAAATTCAGAACACAACCCAAGAAACATTCCCAAAGAACAAGAAAAACAATCTACGTAACCATTGGATATTAAAACATTAAAATTTTCATTTTAATTTTTTTAAAATAAAGAAAACATGGTGGGTTCCATAGTCGCAAATGGTACTCCATGGGACTTCACACATGGACATTCCCATTCCACCCTTGGAACCCAAAAACTCATTCCAATTCTAGAACTCCTCTTTCCACACCATACTCCATCCACTTTCAATACATATCCATGAATTTGTGCACCAATAGAAACACCAAGGGTAAAAGTACTGCTATATCATTTGAAAATTTTAATAACATTTCAAATCCCACTAACATCGATGTCAAAAACCCTTTTTTAAGTCCACGTTTCAATCAATTTTATAATGATACAAAATAAAATCTTCTGGATTTCCATCCATAAATCAATTTCATCCCATTCAAAACATTTCTCATCAGTTCAACAAATTCATTTTCATCAAAATAATTTTATAAAAATCCTCTTTTTAAATCTTTCATGAAAATAAAACTAAAAAATAATTTTCAATATATCCAAAAACCACACCATTTGAATTTTTAGATCCAGTTTTCACAATCCCAATGCATTCATTTTTAAACCAACTTTCAAAATCAGGGAGAGATCCAATACAACTCAAAAGGGGGAACTAGTGTTTATTGGTGACTTGGCCATATGGTTGGCATCCATATTCCAGCCATGCCACTGTCAATGAGTGTCTTAAAAGACCATATCACTAGCTACACATGGCTTTCCAGAACTATTGATTTCATAGAGACCACTACCCCAATTAACAACTCACTTTCCAAACATGAATGAAACTGCAAGAACCAGATAAATAAAAAGAAATCAAACTTCCCATGGAAACCCAATGTTAGGAATAGAAAGTGTTGGCCATACACTCCCTCATTACTACACCACAAGGTTCCGAAAATCCTACTCCATATACCTTGGCATCACAAATATTATTGGGTTATCTAAATATAAGTTAATATAAATATAATTACTTTCTCTGATGCCATTTTTTCAAAATCCAACTCGTGTTGACCAAGAACCGGTCACACGAGCCGATCCGTGGAATGTGACAATGAGCATTACCGATCCTTATGGGATTGAAACAAGTGCTTGGAATCAATAGAGTAACCAATAAGAATGATTTATGCTGATAATAAATAAATAAAATAGGAAAAAACAAACATGTACCCACGTATAAAACATATTTCCAACTAATAATCTTTAATTGATAATTGTAAATATAATATAACTACATAACCAAAACATAATCCATACCAGAACACTAAAATTCCTCCATGTGACCCTAGGGGTCATTCTCCAAATACAAAACCAACCATCTCCCATAACGATCATTACAAGGCTGAGACCTTCACTACAAGATAAAAATAAAAATAAACCATATGTGTGAGTTTTTAAACTCAGTAGTCATTTCCAAATAATCTATTACCAATTCAATTCCATTAATATAAAAGAAACATAAATTTCATATTTGAAATAAAATATTTAAAAGTAATATTTTCCACAAATTTTCCACTTTCAAACTAAACTAAACCCATTTCCCTTTTTACCATTTAAAACCACACTCTTTTCAAAGCTCGAACTGTATGCAATTTGAATAAAGGGAAAGGGGTAACATTCCATTTATATGATATAATGAATGTAAAATTTCCGAACACCTTTTTTATAACACATGTAAAAATTTTATCATTATAAGAATAAATAAACACTACACAATAAGTAATAAAATCAATCATACAATATGAAAAAACGGAAAATACTCTACAAGAGTATCTAACAAACTATGAATCACAGTCATTCCCCACAGACAACTAGGTTCCAATAGACATGGGTGAACATTGGATCTCATGAACAATACTAAACAAACTAAAACATATTTACTCATCTAAAAAATAATGCTTCACTCGATGAAATAAATAGCATCCTAAGATGCTCAACCATACCCTACATGGTACAGACCGAGGGGGACTATCACATAGCAATAAAAATCACTATATCCATGGGTTATTGGACACTGGTCAAACTATGATACAGACTAGTAATAATATTCTTCTAAGAAAAATTACTCACTATGCCAGTTTCCCAAGTCAAGATGTAAAAAGGGTTGGACAACCATTTCTAACTAAGAATCCAATCACATGCACATATATTATAATAATACACACAATAGGCATCACCTAATTAACCCAAAGTATCAATCTCTTTCCCAACTACACATGAATAAAAAATGAGTCCACACCAAGGACCTCCAATTCCACACATGGTAAATTAGTTTTGAGGATTCCAAAGAATGTAAATCCTACCAATTAAATATATATATATACATTAAAAGAATACTCTAAAAGGGTAGTTTTAATGGAAATATTTTCCACCAATTTCATAAAATCTACAAACAAGCCTCGAGAATCCTCTTTAAAGAAACAAAACTACCTTTTCAAAAGAGGTAAAAATACATAATTCACCAATTCAAAATCATTTAGAAAATAATCCCAATTGAACACTCAGATATCATTTTCAAACCATCACCGTTCCCATCAAAATTATAAATGGGCCACTAACCACCACCGCATACGAAACCATTTTTAAAATCAAATTACACACATAATTTAAATCAATAACCACATTGAAAACCTAGTTATAGAATAAAAATAATTTCTCATATAAAACAGAATTTATAAGGCCAAACCATGATTTAAATATCAAAAATTACATGTATATTACAATTGGTAATTCCATTAACCAAATGGTGTTCACAGCATTACCAAACTATGAGATTTATCAAAAGAACATGGAAAATGCCACCATTTTGAACAAAACATTATCTAATGATTATAAATACCTATTTGAAATTTTTGGAAGGTGTGAAAAGTATGAAACCAGTGAATTGTACATTATAAATTAGATTGCAAAGGGAAACCTACCTCAAATCGCATGCGCTTCAAAAACGCACACTTGAAACCACCTCACAAAATATCAGGAAAGAAATAAAATCAAATACAATCCTTAAACAAATAAAACCCCCAACATAAATAAAAGTGAACATGAACCCTACTTCCACAAGACCATTAGACAATAGAAACACAAAGAGTAAAAATGATGGTGACGGATGGGTGACAAAAAATGAGAGGATTCCATTAAATATTTTTCCAGAAACCAAGAATAATCATGAGGACAACACCATATGACAAGAGTAGAGGCTTATAGAATAACAGAGGATCCCCCTTTAGCTCGCACAAATCAGATGGATAATTTGGGAGGAATTTTGGGTTTAAAATCCTTATATGGTGGAAATTGAATTTAAAAAATTTTAAGATCTTGGCATCTCGCATGGTTTGGCCACAGGGTTTGGTAGACCATGCTCCATCCAAGCGAGATGGTTCTACATTAAGATAGAACATCCTCATAAGAATGTTGCACAGTTTTTCTAACTATGTGTAAGTCTTGTTTCCACAACCAAAAGCATTCCAAGGGTCGTACAATTTCTTAGAGCATGCTGTATGGATTCATTTAACTGTGTGAAAACAGTGCACCACCTGCTGTAAATCTAAAAAATAAATCATTTTAGAAAAAACCCTATAGGAAATAATGAATTAACCTTGGGTCCCAAAGATAAATAGATTATTTCCTCAAACGTTAACCCTCATCACCCCCCGAAACTTTAGAGAAAAACCAAGATCCAAAATTAAACCAGAACAAAGGGTTAAAACATAAAACAGGGTGTGATAGTTATCAAGAAGTCTAATTAAATCCTTTAATATACATGAATATCTAACCAAACACGCCAATTAAGAGAAGTATGGAATATCAATGAAATTTATGTGGAAATATATTGAAATAAATAATATTTAATCACCTATATGTCAAAAATGTCGGAATAAACAAGGGAGTAGGTGCTATAAATGTATATTTGAAGTTCATCAAACTCATAAGTGCAACGAAAAGAGACAAACAAAAAAATTTCATTAAATTATAGAGAGTAGGTAATTAAGCTACTAAATCTCCCAATTTATGGGATGATTATGTAGATAGTCTCCATAAACCTTGAAAATAAGTAAACCCATATGCAATAGATAATAATTAGTTTCATAGTGAATTTTCTATCTAGGATTCATAGACATCTATGTAACATATGTTTTCTCTATCTACTATATGATGAGTAATAAATAAAAAAACACAGGTGCTATGATTTTCATATAAATAGTTTTTTTGTTTTTCTAGAAGTTATTAAATAGTGTGATCGATCTTAGTAGAATTTTGTGTCAAATTAAGAATGTATTATCTCTCCATATAAAATGATAATTATTTTTTATTTTAGAGATAAATATCATTCCACATCATAAATAAACCCATGATCATCAATAAGTGTATTTTTAATTATGACTTCCCTACATAAATTTATATTATTCAAATTGGGAGGAAGAAATTTATCTAAGGGATGAGAATGTAACAACCTATTATTTTAATATATCATCAACTTTAAATTAGTCAATTTGTTTTCTAGATTTTCCAAAAAAACACTTAACATAAAAACATGATATATTTTGGATAAACAAATTATTTTAGTATAAATATTAAAAACATATATTTTTAATTAAAAGGGGTGAATGGAAGAAAAAAATTTATTAATTAAATGTAAATAGAAAATAAAGGCAACTATTAATATGAATAAGATTTAGTTAGTATACCTAAAATGACTAATACGATCATTTATTATCTTATATTAAAATAGTATTTATATTATAAGAAGAATATTAATAATGATAACTTATGGTTGAGATTAATAATTGGATAACATAAATTTAGTTATTAGATGATATGAAATAAGAATTTTTATTGTTTCTATTTGACAGTTTCATTTTCCAATTAAAATAGTTTTTCAAATATATTTTAGAATTTTTTTCAAAAAAATTAATAATATTTATTAAATTTAAATTAATAAAAAAATTAATTTTGAATTGATCATATCCAAATTATCTTGGTATGAATTTTTTAACATCTTTTGAAGAAGTGTGTTTTTAGTATAAAACATGGATTTAATAAAGAGGGTAATTTGTATGACTTTATCATTATATAAGAATGAATTCAAAATTTATAAGACCCTTTTTTAATCAAATATTAATTTTCAGAATAATTTTTTTTAAATTTTAAAACATAAAAAGGATATTCATAACTAATTGGAATGTTTCTATAACATAAAAAAATTTCAGTCATTTTTTTAATCAAGTATTTATTAAGGGAAATTTTGTTTTAAATTTCTGTTGTAGACTCATATACATTGTTTTTTAAAATAATATAATTTATTTAAATAGATTTATTATCTTATATTATTTTACCTTATATATTAATTTACATCATAAAAACTCCATTTATCTAAATACATGTTTTTTGCATTTAGGTGCTTATATTTAAAAATTTATTTTCATACATGTGGAAATTTTATTTTATACAATTGTATTAAAATTTTAAAATATAAGTTTCAAATTATATAATCATTTTAATTTTAATTTTTATCATTTAAATTAATTAAGAAGGATAAAAATTAGTTGTCATGGTAAAATGTAAAAATGTTAAAAGGTCTTTCGCTAAGTTGGATAGTCAAAAATATGTTAAATAAATATTTTTGAATGTATTGATAAGGTGTGTATCGACCAAATCTCACCACTTCCCTCATTTTTCATTTTTTAAATCCCTTGACCCATAAATAATGAAAATAATTTTTTGATATTCAGTGTTTATTTCCAAAACTACCCATCTCATCACTTAAAAAAAGTTTAACATCATCATCACTTCAATAATCACATATCCTAACAATTTCTATAAGAAATTATAGTATTTTTTCAAAATATAAAACTATTCCATATTAAAAATATTCTGGTCACTATTAGTTAGCAGAAGGAATTTGTTTATAAAGATACTTCTAAGGGAAATCCAGGTCCCTAACATGAGTATTATCAACCACTTAGTGTTCTTATTAATTATCTACACTAAAATTTAATATGAAGACTGATATAATGATTTTAATATCATTTATATACATTAATATCTCTATAATTATTTTTTATCATTTTTACTCACATATCCCATCCATTAAGAAGAACAAAACTATCATTCATAAATTTTTTGGTCTACCACCTCAATGAAGTCACGCATTTCGTTTTCCTTAACCTCCTTAATGGTCCGATAGAAGCATGAGATTAATTCATAAATATAATTTTTAAAATATGTTTATTATTTTCATAAGAAAATTATAAAAACATATTAATTATATGATGAAAAATTGGTCATTGTTAATTTAATAGTTTAAATCTAGTGTGCTATAATGAAATTTATTTATTCCAATTGGGTAACTATTTCACATCCATTAATTATTATTATAAATCATTCCAAATATGATAAATCTCACTAATAAATACTAAATAAGATCATTATCATTTTTTATAATGATATTACATCAAAACAACCTCATAATCATTCATTAAATTAGGATTTGTTCATATTAAGGTTGATTAACTAAATAATTAAATGATACTATTAATTTTTATCATGAATGGATGAAGAAAAATAAAAAATATTATAATATGATATAAATGGTTAAATAATAATTTATTTTTTCTATACATGTTATATAAATATTTAATAAATTAATTAAGAAAACACACTTTGATTGTAAAGAATCACTTAAACTAGCATATTATCAACGTCATCATCATGTACAATGACTAAAATGTTCATGCATTTAATTTCAAACATATTAAATAACTAGAAATAATCCATAATAGTAAATTTAATGATATTTTAATGGTAAACATTGAAATTTGAATAAACATGAACATTGTTATTACATAACAAGTACTAATAATCAAAACTATAAACACCTGATGTCAAAAATATAATGAATTAATACGGGGAATGACTATTTATGAAGTGTATAATTTAAAATTTATTAGATTAATAATATCAATTAATTTATTAATATATATTTATGTTTGTGATATATGTGGTTAAAGTATATTTATGGAATTTTGGACAAATGGTTAGGGTTTTCATCTCAAATTCCTTTCTTTGAGAAGTATTTATTATTATGTAGCTAATTTTGTTTTTATAGTTTTTATAATAACTATTTGAAATTTTAAAACATGAATTTTCATTTAATCATATTCTTTTATGTTCAATTACTAGACTAGTCTTTTAACATGTTTGGACTAAAGTGTCACTCATTTTGCAATGGTTTTATTGGTCTCAACTCTAATTCTTGGAGAGATGTTACATGGTATACACCAAGTGTCCTTTGTGTAGTATATTCACTATCATTGGATATATTTTAATAAAAATAATTTTATTTTATTTTATAAAAAATAAAAATCATGTTCCCTTATTCAATTATTTATTGTTATAGTAGTTTCCTCAATATTAAGGTATTTTGGTATCTCAATTCCTCTTCATTGAGTTATAATTTTTTATGATGAAAATTATTCTTACATGATTGGGTTATCACACCAATATATTATATTATATGGTATTCTATAACCCTATTTTGGAAAATGATGTTTTAATAAAAAGGAGGTTTTACCACGATTTTTAGAATGTGGGTTTTTCAATGAAGGTAATTTCAAATATTTAAATGTCTCTTTCATACAAAAATGTTTTGGATCCATATTCTCTTTATAAAACATATTTTAATTTTCAAGGTTTCATTATTGGGAAATATCTTAAAAGTAAAATTTCTCCAATTAATTTTTTAATTAACTTTTTGAAAAACTCATTCATAAGTGACATATATCTTCTTCTTTTACATCAACATTACAAAATTCTAAAACCTATTTTATTTTTTCACATCCATTTTACTTTTCATATTAAATCATAATTACCATAATAGAGTTTCCTTTTTACTATTTATACTAATATATATATTTATATATATTTGTGGAATTTACTTACGATTCCAAACCATTTAAATCATGATCTGTTCTTCAGTGGTTTTGTTCAAGTGTTCTTTATTAATGATACTTTTATACTATGAAAATTTTCTTCTAGGTTTATTTTGTTATAATATTGATATATTATCTTTAAACCATCAACCTCCCACCCATGTATGGATTGGGATTGTGTTATTCAATTATTAATTTATTTGTATACTCATTACTCTATATCATGTAAACATCACTTTTTATATAAATTGGATTGGATGATGTTCACAATGAATGAATGTAATTCTATTGACCAAGAAAACATATTTCCAATCCTAATGATTATTTACAACTAATATATGTTTATCATTTATTGGTAGTAAATATTTCTCTTTATATGGATTTCCATGTTTTATTAAGTAATAGTTTCCTTATAATTTAATATTAAAGGTACTGATTACTATTATGTTGAATTCATTGGACATAATCATGTGATGGGTGTGTCACAGAATTATTTAGACACACGAAGTATAAAAATTTATCATGAGATAAAATAGGTTTGTGTATATGGTGTATGTGTTACCAATTTAGATATCTGTCTTTACCATGGTCTCGAAAACATGTAAAGTTTATTGACAAAATCTCTTGACATAGGTTTATTATTTCCCTACATTATTCAATACATCAGTATGTGATTTTTATAATTGATATCCATGAATTCAATTATTTTAATAGATATAGAATGATCTAGGTTTCATGTTTACTATTTATTCATTTGTAGTACCTATTCCTTCCATAATATTTATGTCACGACTATTAAATTATTGATTCAGTTATATGCTTAACATACAACACATTTGAGCTTACCCCTATTTATGTATCAATTTCCCAAGGTTATAACGAAAATTAATTTATGAAACTTGTTTTGAAGGATAACACATGTGCAAGAATTCGTGATAGTTATTCAATAATTATCATGAATTAAGTAGTTTCTTATACTTAAAAAAAGGAAAAAATACATTACATGAGAAATAAATCAGATTTATTTGTTTATAATGTTTCGTAATTCAACAAGTCTATAACCATGAAAATATTCTTCATATGTAGTGAATTAAATTTTAATTATATATTTTTAATTATGGATGGTAATATTCATGATTTAAAAGATGTTATCAATAATGTTTGTAATGTGTCTGACTATGAGCCTAGATCAGGAAGTATGAGTCCATGGAGTGACCCTTTTTGAAACACTTTCCATATCTACCAAGGATCATGGTCATTAAATATTAAATTACAAAATAAAAAACTATTGAAGTCATTATAGGAAATCTAATATCACTAGGGGTAATCCCTATGATAGAGAAATATAACTCAAGATTTATGAAATCCATGTTTCCTACTTCATCGGTGATGATAAAGGAAGATATCAGATCCTACAGAATATAGATCCAAAGGAAACAATGTCCATTATCATTGTATATTCTAAATCTAGTGATATAGTCTCTAGAGGAATCAAGTATAGGGATACAAATAAAATAAATATTTTTCAAAGGATTCCAGTTAATTTATTACACCCATATTAGATTCAATCATCAAATTTTCATGAAGAACCACCAATTGAATAAAATATTAATCCAAAATCATCACGAAGAATCCTCTAGATCATTAGATAATAAATTATGGTCATAATTGTCATATTAGATGTAGAAAAAAATTATTTTATCAAAATATAACTATTTAGAACTCGCTAGTTACATTCCCATTAATGTCACAAACTGTCCATAGGGGCTCACCTACTGGTCAGTGGTTCACTAGTTGGACGGTGGATCTTTGTAGAAATCCTAGACTTACAGGTCTTTTATTGTCTATAAAATGGAAACTAAAGTATTTAAAGCATTCTACTAGTATGCATGAGCTACCCAATGATCCTTGATGGCTATCTATGGGCCACCTGATTCCACCAATGATCCAATTCAATTCAACAGACCTCTGGATGACCATAAATTAAAAATATTGAATATTTAAATTGGGGTTAAATGCCTAATTCCAAATATTATGTGGTGAAAATTATCCCGAGTATGAAATTTCTCTACCCTTAGAGAGGGTCATGGTTATAAACCCGAGAAAGGACATTGGAATTTCTACATCATCAAGGTATCATGCTCACATGTCACGTGGTTTTCCTTTCAACAGTTAAACCTTACAGAAATCAGTGAGATCACCTTTCTACATAGTACAATGTCATGTTGGCCCACTATCAGAATATGATTTTTAACCACATAGGTGTTAAGATCAATCTTTGTATCCTCTTACTTGATAATGTGGGACAAATTTGGATGATAAATTTATTTTTTGAGACATGGTACATGTTATCAATAAAAGTCAAACAAGCTGGTAAGTATAACGGATAACCCATCATTCTGAGTGACTCAAAAACCTCAAATAGGATGATAAAATGTGGGGATAACATACACTACATACCCAAATGTCTATGTACCAACCAAGGTGAATCATTGAAAAAAACCTGGTATCCTATATCAAAATCCACTGAATGATAACACCAATTAGAATATGATTTCGAGAGACTCAGATCTATCTGAAACATCTTTGTAGTCAATTTCACAGTACTTATCATTTCATAAATGAATATTTCTCTAATAAAGGACTATTCTACGTCATCTAGAAAATATAGAACTGATCTACAAGGCCTCCCATACAACACATAAAATGATTCATTCTAGATAAAATCATGATAAATGTTTATATAAAAAATTACACTAAGGTTATGTGTTTTCCCCATGACCGACTAAAGATAAGAACACAATCTCAAAACATGTAATCAAGAATATTGATGGCTCACTCATCCTTTCAATCAATCTATGGATGATATGTTTTACTCAATATCATCTGAGAACCCACCACTACCTATAGTATACTTCATAACTATTTTGTGATGTAAGTATCTATATCTAAAATGATAGGAGATGTCACACAATGATGTCTAAAAAAATTACGCTCATAAAAATTTCCATGGTTCTATACATTTTTAACTCTATTATATGTATTAAATTCCTTAATTTAATTAATATCTCAATAATCAAACATTTTATATCCTTACCAATAAGAGTTTCAGGCCTCCCAGTCATGATTTACAGGGATGTATTATCCCATTTCTATATTGGAATACGTATGGATTCAAACCGAATAGTATTCCATTGATGGTCCACCTTAATTTTGTAACATGTGAAGAACCAATACATAAAAATTTAAAACAATCAAGTAATTCCTAGAAACATATAATGGACTCTTAATCCTTGGAAGAACATGGTGTCTATATTGTGTATATAATTTCTTGATTGACATCCATTATCCATAAATTACTACCCTATCTCAATTAGAATAACCATCCAGACTCAAAATCACTAATCCCAAATGGGAAAATAATACCAATCACCAAAGATCTCCCCACTAAAAAGGTTCTAGAAAAAGCATAGATACTCTATAACCTCAGCTTTTCCAAGTTAAATCTCATCATCCATAGATGATCCAAACCAAGAATTAGTTAATAATACCTATTTCTATGATATTCCTTCATCCATGAATATCTTATTAAATAAGATCCCCATGAACCACTATTCCACTGTTTCATTTATAACATGAGTTTATAATTTTCAAATCAAGTAATTTTCGACCACATTCCATTTATTAGGGTTGTAACAGACATCAAAATCAGTGGTTTTGAGGTACTCCTCCAAAAATATTATTTTGAAATTTATATCCCTCTGAGTTATGATAAACAGAAAAAAATACGGTCTAAATACACTATAAAATGATCCCCATATAGGTAATAATGTGAAGTCATAATTGCATCTTTTACTACAACCAATGCAAGATTGCGAATGGGAAAATTATTCTGATGAGGGAATAACTTGTGAGAACCATAATCTAATAATTATCTCCCCAAAATTAAAACATAAACCACACTAATAATGTAGGAATCACAGTAAACATAACATCCAAAAACTCAACTCATGAATAATCATTTAGGGAGATAATGTCAATATCACTTGTAACTCCTCAAATGATCATTATCACTAAGAGAATACAAAATTAATTTACACACTTATGTGTAATATTCAAGATAAAAGGTACACTATCATTCATGTTTAAGAGATTGATTTTAAATTTTAAAGTGTGTGATATTTGTTTCATGTGTTTCAAAAGGGGTTATAACAAGTTCTAGCTATTGAGGGAATTCACTTCATAAATCCCAAGATTATGATCTTAATTCTACACTAGGAAAATTCCATAACATTTATTCAATTAATATAACATTTTTTCATTTCTAAACCATTCTTGACATCATAAATATTCTAGTTTTTTTATGTAGAGGCGACATATTTTTTGCTAGACATAAATCCAGAAGGTTTTACAGTGAGAATATTATTTTCACATTATAATTTATTCAAACCTAGAAGGTTTTATCATGACTCATATATATAAATCTATTATTTTATGTGAACTATCTCCCTATAACTATATTTTTTCATCAGAGAAGTTATGGGTCATCTTCACTCTTCCAAGTACTCTGTTTGGGGGTTGATCTCTATTTTGATTGTGTCATTTTTCTTTAAGTGAAACCTTTCTACTACTTAATTACTCTTGGTTGTAGTAGTAGTGTTGATAAACATGTATGGGATGTGTTAGTAATATAGTGATTCTTTTTAGATCCCTTCAGGATAATTTTTTGTTATATTCTGGTGGAAATACGTTGTGTTGGTAATGTTTTAGCATGTGAGTTCCTTGAGTTACTTTTTGATCTACCATATTCAATAACCATTATTCTTATATAATCCAATTATGAAATGGGGGAATAAATTTTAGGGATATTGGTAGTTTTTTTCTCCCATACTATGTGAATAGGTTTGCAGGCATTGGGTGAACCGAGTTCATGGTGGGTGTCTCTGACTCTGGAATTTGTTGGATGAACCATAATTTCTCTTGGTTTTATAATTTTTTTTAACAAAAAAAATTCATGATATTTTTTTTGTGAGCTATTTTATGATGAAAGATAGTTTTACCTTAATTTTCTATGATAAAATGTATTTTAAAATAATTATAAAATGGATTAATAAATGGGTTTCGAAATAATATTTTTGATTGAATAAAAATTTATTTAAATTTTCATGGGGAATGTAATGCCCTAGGAAGTTTATTTGATAAATGTGTCACATTGGTAGCCTTGTGTTCTTAGGTGGAAGGTGTATTATTGGGAATCATCCATATTTTTTTTATGGGTTTCACTAGGGAGTTGTTCCTTTACTCCCTAAAAATGTGTTCTAGGGACTCAATATTAACATTTTAATGGGTTTACAGATGGTGAATTACCTTTCTCATGAGGCATGTGTTCTAAGTATTTGAGTTCACATTATTCATTTATTGTGGTGTGAGTAGTCTATTAGCCAGACTAGTTGTAATTATTGGCACATTTACCATTAAAATTTGACTTTGTGTTGCTTTTGATTTTATATAAATGCTTTGAGAAATAAAAATTTAATAATATTATTTTAAAAACATTATTTTAGAAATTTAGAAAATGGTAAATATTTATCATGATTTTGATATAAAACTGAATATTTCTTATCATGCTTTTTTTAAATTTAAAATATTCATATTAGAATTATTTTTACAGAGACATGGTATAGAACACCTAGGTGGGATCCCACTAATCCTATTTAGCTCACATAGTGCACGCCGCATTGGTGGTGTGTGGGTCTGGAATTATCTTTTGAATAATAAAAATGAAATTTACCATATTATGGTGGTGAGGTTTATCTTTTATGGGTACCCGTTGTTTTTGGGGATATAGTGGGTGATTTCAGACATATTATGGGGATTAGACATTGTTGAATTTTAGTTTTCCTTTATGATTTTTATAGAAAATTTCTTTTGGATTTTATCTTGATTTCAATTTGTATCACTGCCTCAATTTGTAATTAGTTTTGGAATACATTTCTTATGGTTTTCTTACCCTGAATCATTCCATTATATATATATATATCATATAGTTTTTTAGGTCGGGAAAAATCATTTACTCAAGTAGTTATTTAATGTTCATGTGCTTGTTAACAACCCGCTAGGATCGGAAATGCAATTCAGATATGTAGAGATTCGGTTTTGGAGCTATTTGGAAGTGAAACATAAGTCAGTTCATAAAAATTTGGTATAAATTAATGTTAATGGTCATTCATTGGATGTTGGAAGACAGGATACATGAATCAAGATTGTTAGGATATGAGGGGTTAGTTACGAGGAGTTTCTAACCAACTAGTGTCATTAATATCCTCAAGTTACCATGGGATATCATGATGTGTGTGTCTACACTTTTTATTTTTTTCCATGATCACGATTTCTACATTTTTCTTTCTAGTATAAATGACATTTTACTATTGTATAATCATTTTCCTTTATTTACATTGTGTAGGAATATGCCTCTTAAGTGTCTTCTATGGATTTCATAGGAGGGTTCAACATGGTATGGTCCTTGATGGAATACTCCTATGTATTAGAATATTATATATCTTATCTTATTGAAGGTTCATGTCATATATTAGATTCTACCATGACTTGAGGACCAAGTGTTTGAGGTAGATCCAAGTGTTTAGGGATAAAAAGATTGATCTTGATATTTCCCACTCAAGAATCCCCCATCCTTTAATTGTACAAATGAACCTCATGATGTAGAGTTATGGATTGAAAATATTGATCATGTAATCAACATCCTAGATACACCTAATGTTTTCAAGGTTAAAGGTATGATGATATGTCATGATAATCCCAACATGTGATGGTGGGGTTTTACGGTATATAAAAATAGGCATGTGGGCTTGGATCAGAAGAGTTTTAAGTCCCTCTTCATTTAGAAATTATTACCATAGTACATCATGATGTAAATATCTCTAAATATATACTCTTTGTAGTATGTATATTTTTTTTGTGTTGGAATACATCGATCATTTTATAGAGCTCATTTATTTTTCTCTAGAGATAGTGAGAAATGATATGAAGAAATCCTATAAGTACCTTAACGGTTTGTGAACATATATCTAGTTGTAGTTTCATATGGTAAACCATACCACCTATGGTGACATATTCAATAGGGTTATGATAGTATAAATAAGTGAAGAAATTATTATTTTCTATACTTCCCCTTCCATTCCCCCAAGTGGCTCCTTTAGTGGCACATAGGGAATGTAAAGGAAGTGGAATGATCATCATTAAGAGTATGGTGGGGGGATCTCAGTTTTTAGAATCTTTTATACCATCTATATTAGTCATCATGGTCCTCCAAACTTTCAGTCATTATGTAAATTTTAAGTAGACCTGTTGTTGTTGTCCCACCCCATTAATATCTTCAATGGTTGGGTCACTATAGCCACTACTAGAGGTTCTCCTGAGGCAATTTTATGCCTTATTATGGCCAGGGATATTCAACTCCAAAATCCTCTGTGTATATTATAAATCATTAAAATCCACAAGGATCCAGCCACATGCCCCCTAAGTGAAGAACCATTCCATATTAGATGTGTTTTCTATAAATTTTGATGTGCGTTTAGTGATTGTGAGTGAAAATAAATTTCTTTTATCTAATATATAATCTCTTTATTTGATATGGTTATCTCACACTCACTTATATCTATGCATTTTTTTTGATTCTCCAAAATTTTAAAGGGAGCTCATTTCCATTATTATGGAGATAAGGATACAAATTTGAAAGAGGATGTAGCACTGGTCTCATTGTCTATCATGTTCTCTATCCTTGTCTATAATGCTAATATTGATTATTATTGTTTCCATGTTTCATTCATTGATGATGACTGGAGATCTAAAGTGTTTCAAGGACAGTTTTATATGAGTTTTTGTCATGTAAGACCTTCCCACCCAAAGCTTATGTGTATTTTTTTTCAAACATTACAGTTCAATTTTATAATGTTTCATCTTTTGATTATCATTACATGTTTTCTTTTGATTTCAAATATTTAATCGTAGACAAATTTTTTGGCATTATTCCATAAAATTATTTGGAGTTTACAACTGATCGAGTGTAACATAAAAGTCTTATCTTGATACACAATTATTGTATGACACCAATAAATCTGAAAGATCTCATGATCGAGTTTGATTATCTGATGAGTATTGTTTTTTCATCTTAGTAATTCATCATGGGTATCACTAGTTCTCTTTTCCAAAAAGGAAGTTGTTTCACATCTTTTGTGTGTTGACTATCAAAATTTTAATCCTCTATATATTACTAATAAGTAGAATATTACCCATTTTCATGATTTTTTTGATCATTTAATGGTGGTGAAGTGGTTTTCATAGATCGATCTATGGTCAGGGTATCATCAGATTAGAGCTGTGGAGACTAATATTATTATTGTAATTTTTAGAAGTGGCTGTGAAACTTATGAATATCCTGTGATTTATTTATGTTTAACTAATAATCCTACAATTTTTAAAGCATTCATGTATTGAATAATCTATCATTATCTCAAGAAGTTTATAATCGTGTTCAGGGATAATATTCATTTTTATTCAAGATCTGAGTGTGATCATGAGAACCAATATAACCTATTTTTAAAAAATCATTAGGACTAAATGCCTTTATATAATTCATTCAAAATGAAATTTCCTCATCCAAGAAGTGATTTTCTTAGAACATGTGATTTCTAAACATACACTTTTATTTGATCCTAAAAAGTTGAAAGTTTTACTCTCATGGGAGAAACCAAAGAATTTCTATGAAATACAAAGATTCATTATTCTTTCTCGATATTAATAATAGTTATTTAGGTATTTGACAAATAAGTAATCATCCTTTAATGATCATACCATATAATAGGTTATTTTCACACGGGATACAAGATGTTATACATATTTATTTGAGTGGAAATGGATTCTACCATGAGATCCTATTTTGATCTTACCTGATCTCTGTACAATATATATGGTGTTCCATGATTCTCCTACTGTTGGTATGGGTATCATGACTATGAAGGATGATCATGTTATGGTTTATTTCTCTCATTAGATTTAGGTACATGATACAAATTACCCCACTTTAGATTTGGAGCCTTAAACAATTATGTATGTGTTTAATTGTTGGAGGAAATATCATTTTTAGGTGACTTTCATAGTATTTTATAACTATAAAAGTATAATATTTATATTTTCTCAGAAATACATGGTCATTGTGAAGAGTTGATGGGTTGAATACCTTATGATGTTTCACTATAACATATCATTCACCCTTGGAAAGGGTAATTTTATTTCTAACACACTCGGTAGGAATGTTCATCCATTATATGTCTTTAAATTAAAGGAAGAGTAGAACATCATGGGATAATTCACCCATATTCATATAGATTCTAATGGAGTGATTTAGAAATGTTTATGACTATTTATTAGTTATATTCATATCTCTTTAAGTCTATTATATAGGTTCAATAGTATGATGATGAGTTTTAATGAATCAGGGAAACCTTTTATGGATGGGAGATGGTTCCTGCAATTTTTCTACCTATTGATGGTATTCTCCACTCTAGAATCATTTTTCCAACCTATCGTTTGTGAGGAATTGTGTTTTTTTTGAATTTCATATTTCTTCATCGGTTATTTATTCATCCACCATGATGATGTATTATGACATGAGATAATGGTTTTTTGGCTAGGTATGAAGCCTGAAATCATTTATTTTGTGCCCTACCATGACACCATCTATAATATAATGGAATCGTGCATGAGGCATTCTGGTTGAATCCAACCTATTTTTTCACAAAATTAAAATGGGATAAGGTGACCATTATCTTTGTAATTGAATTACTAAGGAAACCCAAAGGGAAGAATGTAATCTTGGTGGTGAATAGTTTGGTTAATGAATCCAACCCATTTTCATCCAATCAGAGACACCAAAATAGTTAATGATCTGGGTAAGATATATGTACATGAGATCATGAATTTACAAGGGGTTCCCTCTTCAATTTCCTTGTATAGGGACCCTAGTCTCACTTACAGATTCTTGGAGAGTCTCCACGAGGTGATAAAGAGTCATGTTCATTTGAGTATCACTTAACATCAATAGACCATTGCTTAAATATAGTGTGTTATCCAAATACATTGTATATTATTCATTACATCATCCAAGATTTCAGTGGATCATGGGTTATCCAACCAGGACTTGTTGAGTTTTCTTATAACAATAGTTACTAGTCATCGATCTGAATGGCACCTCTTTAGGATTCATATGGGCACCTTTTCATATCACCTCATTATTGAGAAGAGGTAGGAATGAAATATCTTCTAGAACTATGTCTAGATTAGAGGAAATTATAAAGGATACTTGATATATGATAGCTCCAAATTACAGTATAGAGTCAGTATAAATTAAATGTGGATCATCGAGACCATCTATTAGTTTCTTCCAGTAGTGATTGATTTTTCATTATGTTTTTTACTTAGTTATTCCATCACCATCATGCAAAACAAGGTAATATTTATCTAATATATCTAGGAAATTTAAGGTTACTAAATAGATTGGTCAATTTTCTTATTGTCTAGCATTACTATAAAAATTTATAGGTATCCATGATGTTTTCAACATATCTCAACTCAGGAAGTACCAAACTGATCCTACCCAAGTTCTGATTTAGGAAGACATTGAATTGGAGTGGGACACTTTTGTTGTGGATAAACTAGGGTATATCATTGATTCATAGGTCAAAAGTATTTTATGGGCTTTCTATTTTTTTCATAGTGTTGTAACGACATGGATCAGATTCCCATCAGATTTGGTAGTGTGAATCATTAGTAAGGGAGTAGTGGCCGATCCTTTTTATGGAGCACCATTTTTATGCATGACTTTTAAGGTGAAAAATTTCCTATTGTGGGTATATTGTAACACCGTATATATATAAGGTAACAAATTATTATTTATTGAGTGTTTTCAGGGTTTTAAGAGTTTGGAAGTTGTTTCTTTTGTTTCCGAAGGGGGTGTTGTTGGTGATAGTTATAGAGGATATTTGTGTCATAAATCCCTAAATTGGGACAGAAATTCACCACTAAGAATAAATCATAAAACAATTTTATGGTTTAAAACATTTTTTATATCTTAAAAATGTTTTTACTTGATAAATGTATCACCTTTGATTTTAAAACTAAGGGGATTATTTTTTAGTAGTCAAGAAACCAAAAGGGTTTAGGTTCTGAATCCAATTTTTTAAATCATAAATTCACCCTATCTTGTATGTTTTAACTTGAATCATGTCTATAATTTCTTTATTCAATGTCTATAATATCCCTTTAACCGTAGGTCCCTTTCCAAGAAACCTTTTGTGATATCATCTCCTCTTCGTTCCCCTATTTAGTGCTTGATCGCCATCTTGGTTGGGTTTCTTCTCATCAGGTAAGTTATGCCATTCTAAATATTCATTTCTATTTATTCGATACTTTCATTGGGATGTGTTTAATGGTTTTTATGTTTAGATGATGATGGTTATTGGATGTATTCTATATCAGTTTTGTGATATTCATTTGGGGCCAACCCTTATATTGGTTGTTTTGCAACGTGCGCGTTCATTGGCGTATATCTTGATATATATCCTCTACCGATATTTTTTCTTATGTAATTTGATTCTAACATGTGTAATCATGTAAGAACCAAGGCAACTATTTGCTGGAAATGGAGTATGGTTTTTGTTTGTTTTCAATCCTCCAATGGATGATCAAGGATATTATAAGGAAAGGGAAGATACAGTTCATGCCGTAATCATTATTAAATGTGACATCATTTCCGAGTGTTTGACAATTTTTTTGGGATCTAAAACATGGAGAATTGAAAGAATTGCAAAAAAAAATTATGAAGATCTCATGAAAATATTGAAACAAAAATGAGTTTTGCAGAGATGGGATTCATGAAGTTTGTTTTAAAAAGAGTTGAATATTATTATGTTGTGGTCTGTGATTGCAAGAATTTGAGCATTGTGGCAACACATATGATTAAAAGAATGATTTGTGATTGGAAAATTATGGAAGCACAAAGATATTTAATAGAGAGCTATTTGGTTACGATGAGCGTTTCAAATAGGGAATATTCATGGTGCTTCACGAATGGAGATTCACTGCGATGGAATTGGTGACCGATCCAGAAATCACACCAAAATAAGTGAAGGTCTCCCTTAGACCACACCTTTAAATAAAAGGCCACCCCTCTTCATACAACATGAACATGAGATATGAGTTCTAAAGTTTCTATAATTTCGCAGTGAAAGGGGTGCTATATGGAGCGATTTGTCTTTGAAATCATGTGCTTAGTGAAAAGACTAATTTGATCTTGAAAAAATTCAATGCTTCTATATATTGAGTGCTTATTGAAGATGTGATTTTTTTCATTGGCTGAGTGTGCTTTACAAAGTAAGGTGTTCCGTGAATGCAGTGTACTTCTTGATGATATCGGTTTTTAGAGAGCGAGGTGATATTCACAACGGTGTTTTCTCTGTGACAGCTCGAGCTCTACAAAGGGTTTATCTCTACAAAACAGTGAGGTCTATGAAGAAGTGACACCTGCAAACTAGTGAGACCTGTGATGCAGTGTGCTCTGTGAATGTGTGTGCCCTGTGATGGGTTGTGATCTACGAAGGGTTGATCTTCACAAAGGGTGTTTACAAAGTAAACTATTTAATATCAGGTTTAATTGGACAAGGCGTTCGGTGTGCATCTACTCAGGTCATTGATGGAACCAATGTCTTGTGATGAACAGTGAAAAAGACTTCAATGCCATTTTATTTAAGTGACTTTAAAAGCGATAAACTAAGTGAGGCTTCTCCAAACGTATTAAACTTTGAGGAGTAAATGGAAGTGTTCCCTGAGAAGTAGTAAGATATCCCTAAACCATTGTAAAGTTAGTGATACTAGAACATAGTGACTATGAACGAACCTTGTTATCCACAGCTAGTAAAGATTATTGGTTTTTGTCTGACCGACACACTATCAGTGTATGTGCCATTGATGTATCCCTTTTTGGAAAACCAAGTAAAATTGGTTTGCCATCTATTTTCAATCATTTTTCTAATAGGTTTAACATATTACTACCAATGTGTGAATAAGATCCATCAGTTTAAAAGTAAATTATAACACCCTGATTCACCCCTCCCCTCTCAAGGTGTTTTTGGGTCCTTTAAAAAAATGATAGGTATTGTTTTTTTTGTTCAGTGATCTTCCTACACTATAAAATTCATTATGGATAGTGTGAAACAAAAAATTGAGGTTGGTGGTTCCATATCAAGACTTTTGAATGAATAATAATTTCTTTTAGGTTTATAAACTGTTTTATAAATAAATTGGCATGGTATTTTTTTATTAATGGATTCTTGATGAACTATAGTTGTTACCTTTTTGTAGTAAGATAAAAATGTGTTTTCAATAAATTATAAAAAATATTGTGAAATGTATTTTCTAAGAATGTTTTTGATTTAATATAGGGTTGTTTGCAGTTGTTTTTGAAATATGATTCCCTTTATAAATGATTTCATAAATGTATCACATGGGAAGGATTATGTACCTATGTGGACTGTTTATAATTGGAAGTCATCCATTTTATTGTTGGCGGGTTCACTCATCAGGTGTTACTATACTCCCTAGGACCATGTTCTGGTGTCTTTATAATTAAATTAATATGGGGTTCACTCATGGGGTATTCATCTACTCTATAGGCCTTTATTCTATGTACATCATTGCACACTAGTAATTGATTGTGGTACAAGTGGTCTAAAAGATAATACTTTTGTGATCCTCCACTAGTTTACCATTTTTAGTTGGATTTGTATTATTTTTTTGATATCAATTATTTGAAAAATGTGAATTTATTAATTGAATTTTATTTAGCATCAATTTTTTTAGGAAAATGAAAAATTGGAAATGCATACCATGATTTTAATATGAGAGTAATATACTACTTCTCATGTCATGATTTCATTAAAATTAAAATATTAGGATTATTTTTAGAATTACATGACAAGAAACACATAGTTGCGATCGAATGAATATTATTTATCTTACACCGTACACACCCCTTCAGTAGTCTGTAGACCTGTTGTAAAATTTTAAAGTAAGAAAGGGAAAGGCAGTGGAATAAGACAGTGCTATTTATATAAATTTCATATGAATATATGATTTTAATGTGGTGGTATATTTCCCACATATAATTTGGAGTATCATTTGCTGTGATTTATTCTTCCTTCTGGGTTTAGTTGGACATATACCTTTTATATTTGTCTTTCAAGTTGTATCACTATTGTTGTTTCTCTTTGTTTATGGAAGATATTTAATTTTGTTTTCATATAATGATTCCTTTTTCTATATATATATAGAATGTCATTTGATTCAGGTTGGGAAAAATTGTTCACTGTGTTTTTTCTGATGCTCGGGTGCTAGTTGCAAGCCTTAGGGATTAGAAACACCCAGTAGGTATATGGAAATTAGGTTTAGTTTAAAGTTGGGAGGGTATTCCTAGTCAGTTCATTACATTTTGGTTTTTCTCTATCATTGTAGATGTAATATTGGATAATTCCCAAAAAAATATCATAATATAACCAAATAATCATATGATACTATTGATCTCAAACATATTTCTGGACCGCTCTTAAGATACCACTACCTGATTCTTCTTGGGATCCACTAAGAAACCCTTCCAAGAATACACATGGCCTATAAATTTTTATTCTTAAATCCAAAACTACCCTTTTGATTTATTTTCATATATATTTTTCTATCTCATGGACATAATAATAATATTACAATTCTAAGAATGATCCTATTCCAATATGGAATAAACAAGAATATCTTCCAAAAAGATAATCTTTAATGAATCAAAAAATTGATGGAAGATGTAAATCATTAATTCCATTAACAATACATGATAATTATTAAGACCAATTATTATAACTAGGTAATCTAAATTCCTATTACTATTCATTAATTTAATATTAGGTATATCCTCTTCTATAATTATCAACAAAAGGTATCATAATCATAGATAGGTTTCAAAAACAACTAGGATATTTTTTTATTATTGAAAATTTCATCAATATTGGGAATGGTATGTTTTTTCTTCACTATCACCTATATATGTTTTTGGTAATCAATGTAGTTTCATAGATTCTCATTAACCATCTTCGTAATGATTATTGGTTATTCCCAACATGGAATGGTATTATTAATAAATCTCTTAACAACAAGATCACCATGGTGATCCGTTAATTATTTCAATTCAGAGGGTGAAATATGGTGCAAAGAATTATATAAGGGATGAATCCCTAGAATAATGTTTCTAGAGATCCTAAATTCCCTATGAGGTGGTAAACCAAAGAAATTATCTAGATTTTTTTTGGAATACTCACTCACCATCACTAGAAGGAGGGCACTAAGACATGGATCGATGTCATCAACAAACAACTTTTAAAATTAGATGTAGATCATCTCAGCACGTGGACGTGTGGGACCCTCCCTCTATGATCTCAAATCCCACTCTCCCTAAAATACATGAGTGAATCAACAACAAGAAGGAAAATATACCTAATGATGATATTATCCTATAGAGTATTTATAGGAAATCATCTAATACCTGTAATTGAAATGATCAAAGATATCAATATCTGGAATGAACATTTCTAATATGGTGTCCCCATCATAGATCATCACCTGACACTTAGAACATTATATACTTTGTCTAACTTCAATCCCAAATGAGTAAAACGATTCATCAAATAATGATATATGATCTGAAATCAATACCAATGTGTTAATATTCATATAATTTTTAAAGGCATGAGTTACACAAGTATCAAAAAAATACATTACTATATAAGATTCAATAATCGCTATAACACCAATGGTAGAGGGTTCTTCTGATGACATATCTAGTGCACACTCTATTACATTGAAACATACTACATCATCCTATCATTTCTTTACCTCCTGGTCATCACCCTTTCCATGAGGTTGTGATCCCACCCCTTTTACTACATTAGATCTAAACTGAAGTACCTTGGTAATGTTGGATCTAGGTATACTACCATCGGATTCTCTCTCATATAAATATTGAACATTACCAAAATTACAACATGTTAGACACACCATGGGTGCTTCCTTGAAATAAAGTATGAGGTGTCCCTTTTGTTTCACGGGTAACAAAAAACATGACTCTTCACTAATGTTTTTTGAACTCCTCAACCCACCCTAGTGTTGTTCATCCCATCTTTATTTCTAACCAGAAAGTGAACACTTTCTATCTTCCATTTTCACTAATTCTATGAAGAATCTTGTCTTCCCATCTACATCCAGCCAGCTATAGTTTCATTTCCCATAACCTCTATGTAGGTGGGTATGAATATAATAATCAATACAGACTGAATATCAGTCCTTAACACCATCTCAAACCTTTATTCCCTAGGATTCTCATAGGAGACAGGATCTGGAGGCAAGGGCATGAACATAGAAAATACTGTATCATTCTCCATGATAGAATTATTTTCTTACTCCAATGTAATATACACTCACACCTTCATATGTCATAGTGTCTGAAGAGAAAATTTGTTTCATAAAATATATTTTAAAGTTATTCCAAGTGATATCTTCATGAAACATGGATTACACTGATTGATTTACACTCATTCCTTATCGACCATTCAAGCATGTAGTTAGAAAATTTGAACATAGAGTCTTCTAGAGCTTATATGAAGTGGAATATACACTCAATACCTTTAATACATTATTCTTCATCATATGAACCCTTATTTCCATGAAATACTGGTGAATTATTCTTAGTAAAATCTAAATATTTGTCCTCCATTCATTGCGATTCAAGATTTCATAATTGATTCAAGGAATGGATTCTGAGAACTATACTCTCAATCAAAACTATGTAAACATAGGATTATCCAATGAATAATTCTATGAAGTATCCTATTTATAATTCTTGTTTAATAATCATGGATGCTACATAATATATAAAAAAATAGTACATAATCCAATAAGAAAATAATTTTATTACTCTATCAAAAACACAAATAAAATAACTTAATCTAAAGGAATAAAAATAATAACAAGGATACTGAATAACCCTATAATTCCCATCGTAACTCAAGGTTCTTCATGTATTTAAGATATCCATGAACTACTTCACACTACCTCTCAATTTATGGATGTATAATCTACTGTCTATAAAAAACACTCAAATAAAAAGGGTGAGAAAAAATCAATAGAATAGGATTTTGTAAAGAACAGTGAATTCCATGTAATTTTTAAATTATTTGGGATTATTACGAGTATGTGAAAATTGACAGTGAGTGATTCTGAGGCTCTATGTGACTAGAATTAATTTTTAAATTTTTTTAAAGGTACGTTCAGTAAAAATGCATGTGGCGATTTCAATATTTTTAACCGCTCCTCAGATTAAAAATATGAGGGAACTGTTGAATTAGCAGTGTCAGGATTCACTTAAGAGAACTTTCACTTTGACCACAGTTGGTCTGGTGAGAATGTTAGTTTCTGCATCTTTTAAAAATAATAAAATAACATAGAGATTGTAATTTTATTTCTTTTTTCTTCTACCACCTGTTGAGTGGAAGTGGCAGGGACCACAGTGGTAGTCATACATTTAATTTGGGATACTAAATGCTCAGTTACTCTATGGTTGTATAACCACCCATCGTGTAATTAATGTGGCACATTAATTACGTCAATTAATAAACCTAATAAATTCATCAGTGTGTAACTCACCATTTTCCCCCTCTATTTAAATGGGGCTTGGGGTAGATTTTTTTGTATCACTTCATCAAATGAGGAAACTCTGGTGATGTGACACGACACCTTCGACTGACAGATACAGAAGCTTGGGTGGCAACAAACCGAGATCGAAGAACGCTATCCGCTTTATCAAACACATAATCTTCTTCTACCACCGTGACGTCTCTAAAGAATCCGGAGGTAGGGGCTGTAAATTAATTTAAGAAATTCCCACTTTTCTTCTCATCGTTCTTTAATTTTCGGGTGGGTGATGCCTAGGACTTAAACGGGGTTTATCATTATTTTTAATGTTATTTATAAATTTCACCCACTTGTTATAATGCTAATGTGTAGGGTGCATGCTAGACAAACAAGGCTTGGACCCTCCGTTGCATGTTTTTCATTGCGTTCTTTGGAGGTGGGTTGTTCCAACTCGATGGATCCTTGAATCTGAGAGGTGCGTAATGACGAAGACATCCTGAGAGGACAATAGGCACGTCTGGAAGGAATAACATACCACAAGAGCTCACACGGTGGCCCATAGAAGATTCACTAGAGCAGCACTGGCACTGACAGCAAAGGCCGCAGCTGACGATCACCAGTTACAGAGAAGAGCGGTGCCACTTGGTGTTGCGGCAGAACAATCGGGTGACCGATGTGGGATGACCATTGCGACGAAGTGTCATCATGTCATCACCAGTCGTGGTGAGCAGGTCGCAGCTACGAAGCCACAAAGAAGGAGGGACCCGCTCCCTACGGGTCCTGTGGGTGACTAGGTGGCACCCCCTAGTACCACCACTCAATGAGACGAACAACTCGTTGATCTGTTCGAGAGGTGGATCATGTGACCCCCACCAGCCAGTGGGATGGGCCGGTCTATAGACCAGCAGGTCGAGCCCGCCATGGCCCAGCCCACCCAGGGTGGCCCGTGCCAGTCCGCGGCCTAGCAGGTCGAGCCCTCCGCATCCTCGCCCAATCGGGCCATCCCAGACCGGTTTGGTCCAAGCTGGGTTGGACTAAACTCGGACCCCTCTCAGGCCCAGATACGCATAGGAGGATATTTTTTTGTGAACCAGATGTCCGTTTGGTGAACATTCTATGTTTTTTGGATCCTTGGAGTGATAATGTCCTTTTGAGATACTCCACGAGAGTTATATAGAATGTTGGAGTACGACCGGGTTGGGTCGACCCAAAATCCAACAACGTCCTCAACACTAAAATGCCAATAACTTATAGTCCAGGAGTCCAGTTGATGTGTCATCTGTTGCATTGGAACCCTTATGACATAAAAGATCATATGGTATCTTATTTGTGGGATATCATGTCGATTGAATTATGACTGATGTTTTGAGGAGCAGTTTCTCCCTGAAACAAGCATACTATGAGCAAGAATCCTGTGTCTGGATGAGATATAAAGAATAAAGAGTGATTATGTGAGAATCAGCACCCATATATTCTGTGTGAATCAGCACCAAAATATTTTCTGTAAATCAGCACCCAACGATTCCGTGTGAATCGGCACCCATATATTCTATGTGAATCAGTACCGAACAGTTCTTTGTGAATCAGCAGCCAGCGATTCTATGCGAATCAGCACCCAACGATTCTGTGTGAATTAGCACCATGAGATTCTATGTGAATCGACACCAAGCGATTCTGTGTGAATCGCCACTAAGCGATTCTGTGTGAATCAGCACCTTTCCATCCTATGTGGGTCTTGCGGGTTTAGTACCTACCAATCATGTGTGGGTTAGCAGTAGTGCCTCTTGATCAAGTAAGATGATCTTTCTTTACATTTAGTCATCTGTACTAATATAATTTTTTTATACCTTGTTTGAGATATGGCTATTTCTTTGTGATTTTTTATTGATATGATGCTTGTGTAATTCCTCTGTGGAATTCTAAGAGACCATTGAGGGTCTCAGGGTCCCTACTGAGTAATGTTATACATACCCCTGCATGGGCTTCACCCACACCTTGTTGTGTATTGTGTAGATGATATGCAGCCTTGACTGATACTCAGGGATATACGACTTGACGGTGGATGATGGGGACAGTTGACATGGAGAGATCTGAAGATGAGTTACAACTAACCTTCAGTTAGGATACTTGGTGGATGATTGCAAGAGATGTTTTCTATTTTTAGTTGTAGTTGTAACACTTCAGTTGGGCTGGTATTCCAACCCCCTTTACAATCAGTACACACTTTTATTACTACGATTCTACATCATGGTTGCATCTTGTTTTGTTCATGGGTAGTGTGTTTGTATAGTTTTAAAGGCAATTCCTTCCCATTTTATGGATATCCCTTTCTAGTGCTAGTCACCAAACCCAGGCCTATGGATTTTGGGCTTCGGTAGTCACGATATGGCCCTAGGGGATGGGTCATAAAAAAAGTGGAATATGAGAAGTTGGTTCTACCAAAGAACTAGGACTACGATATTTTAATGCAGAAATAATGTTATGTGTTTTGAGTGTGGTTTACAATTCAACGAGTCTAGTGTTGGTGTGGGGACCGATGTATGCACCCACCAAGACCCTAAATTCTGATTTCTAATTCAGTGCATGAAAACACTAATTATGTTTGTTTTAGAAATATTTTTACTTTGATATCTTTTGAGTCAGCTCACCAGGTATAACTATTTAACCGTGGTGCACCTTTTTCTTTTTAGGATGCCACGGCATAGACATCCAGCCAGGATTCTCGAGAGATTAAACGATGATGTCCCACTGAGCAACGAGGCTTCGGTTCAGGGCCCTCTTATTGTTTTGGCACCTTCGGGTGGGGTACCAGCAACACCACCACTCGGAGGGTAGCAGTTTCCACCAGCCCCACTAGCGGATGGTGCATGCCGACGGAGCACGTTGCATGAGTTCCAGCTGTATAGGCCTCCAAGGATTCAAGGTGAGATAGATTCCATGTTACCTGATGACCTGTTGGATGCTATGGCACGAGTTTTCCACCTTTTTGGGATAACAGTGAAGTAGATGGTGATCCTAGTTTCTAGTCATTTCCTAGGCATAGTAGAAAGATGGTGGAGCCTGATGCTCTAGTTTCATGAAGAGGTGAAGCTCACCGGGATTGACATTGAGACCCTCTTCAGGGAGGAGTTTATTCTAGTGACACTGCACATAGTGCATATTTCGGAGATACTATAATTACAGAAAGGAAACATATCAGTGGCCTTGTACTCAGTGAGATTCACTGACCACTCACACTACTCCATTGAAATAGTGGTGGATCCATTATTCAAGTCCGAGACCATTGACCAGGGTCATCGACAGGAGATCAGAGGGTCGATGATATTCTTAAATATTATGATGCGTGCTGGAATACTCGAGTGAGAATTGTTGGTGGATAGCTTCTTTTCTGAGCAGCCACCGACGGTGAGAGCCACCACTGGACGACAGGTAGTTGAGTTATCTGCAGTAGGCAGTAGGCAGATGGAGCTGAGGTCCAATCAGACAAGACCTTCTGGAGGGTGACCCAAGGATGTAGGGTTGGAGGTGTAGTGCTCGCAAGGCTGAGGGGGTCAGCAGGGAAAAATATTGTTCCTCACTTGTGGCGGGAAGGGCCACAGGGCTCACGACTACCGGACACGTCATACCGACGATCAACACACTGTTGAGGGACTGCCAAGGAAGAGGGATAAGATTGATTGAGGAGGTCCATAGGGTGGCATATGTGGTAGAGGAGTTGGTCGTGCAGTAGGTGGTGGGTGACGATTTGAGTTTCCACCTCCACCGCCACCAGGTGGTCCACCCTTAACACATGGAGTAGGAGGATATGGCTAGAACAACTACAAGTAGTAAATTCCTACAACCACAGCTCTCTGGATATGATTATATGTATGATGTGTATCTATTCCATCCTAGATGCAGTAATTATAGACATAGGTCCAAGTCAATCTTTCATTTCCATGACACTCGATCGAAGCTCGGAGATTCCAATGGATTTGTTGGCTCAATCATTGAAATTAGAGACTACCAAGGGAGATGATTTGATGATTAAACGTTGGAGAATATAGTGTGAGATCACTCTAGGAGGAAAGAGCTTTGGCGGCGATCTTTTAGTATAAAAATTGAGGCCTTATGACATCATCTTGTGTATGGACTGGCTATCTACAATCTATGACCAGATCGATTGTTTTAGGATTAAAGTGTGGTTGGTTTTTGTGGATGGGACTAGGTTTTCCTTTACTGGTGAGAAGGAATCCTTTAGATCACATGATGTGATTTTTTGTTGGATGGTGTAGCCGATAACTCATTTTTTGGCTAGCCTTACCCTCAGAGTAGTTGATGTGAGGAGTCCGAGCTATCCTATTCTGGTGGACCAATATGCTGATGTAATTCATGATGATGTTCCGGAACTACCTCATCAATGAGAGGTAGAATTTCACATCAAATTTGAACCCTAGATGACACTGACTACAATTGAAACATATCGGATGGCTATCGTGGAGGTTCGTGAGTTGCAGGTACATTTGGAGGACATGCATAGAAAGGGGTTTGTAAGGCCTAGTGTTTCTTCGTGGGCATCCCCGATCTTGTTCGCCAAGAAGGAAGATGGGAGTCTGAGGCTTTGTGTGGAATATCGGTGACTGAACCAAGTGACTACAATGAACAAATATCCACTCCTGAGGATTGTTGATCTTTTCGACTAGCTAAATGTAGCTCAATGGTTTTCAATGATAGACCTCAGATCAGGCTATCACCAACTCAGGGTAAGAGACGAGGACGTACCAAACACAGCCATTAGATGTTGTTATCGCCATTATGAGTTCATGGTGAATCCTTTCAGAGTTACCAATGGTCCAGTAGTGTTCATGGTGATCTTGAATAGGATCTTCCATACATTACACGATCACTTCGTAGTGGTCTTCATTAAAGACATCTTAATATACACAGCGTTGGAGGAGAATTACGCCTTGCACCTATAGATAGATCAGGATACACTCCGTGAGCACTAGAATTGTGGAATGATCTCAAAGTTCTTGTTTTGGATATGGTAATCCTACTTACTAGGGCACATTATCACAAAGGATAGAGTCACAGTGGATCAGGAAAATATAGAGGAAGTGTTTTCTTAAGAGCCGCCTAGGATTGTGACTGAGGTGCAGAGTATCCTTTGATTTTCTGAGTATAACTAGATACTTGTACATGAAATATCTAGAGTAGAGGAACCATTTTTAGCCTTGAAATGTATGGGTCATCCCTTCTTGAAGATAGGGAAGTGTCAGTAGAGCTTTTAGGAGCCGAGGAAGAGGCTGACTAATGCTCCCATCTTGAGGCTACCAGATGAGGGTGTGGGGTATGTAGTCTAATACGATGCAAAATAGACCAGTTTAGGTTGTGTCCTAATCCAAGAGTGTGAAGTGATCGCCTATGGATCACAAGAGATGATACATCATGAGCATAACTATGATACCCATGACCTGGTGTTTGCAGCAGTAGTCTTTGCGATCAAGATGTAGTGGCACTACATGATGGGCGAATGTTTTATAGTTCACTATGATCACAAGAGTCTCAGATATATGTTCCCATAATAAGGACCTAAACCTGAGACAATGATGATTTCTAGAGTCCTCCGCGAATATGACTTTGAGATAGTCTATACTCCTGGGGTGGTGAACGTAGTAGGAGACGTACTCCGTAGGAGTTCGTGTCTACATTTTCTGAGTGAGGCGACATAGAAACTAGCCGCATTTCAGATATCCTTTGTGGATAGAGATAGACCACCTTACCACCAGTAGATGAAAATCACTCCTCCACTTCTTCAGCGAGTTCGGGAGGCATAGCTTGGGGTCGTTGACTATGAGGACCGACATGCTCAGATATCCACAGGACATGCTCCTGATAGATTTTAAGAAGGAGGGGATCACGTCATCCTCTTCAGAGGATGCACTATGGTACCAGGGATGCTTCTAGAGGAGGTTTCAAGGGAGTTACACATTTCCCCTTTTGGTGGTACATCCTGAAGTGGTGATGATGTACCACGACCTACAACATCAGTATTGGTGTCCAGGAATAAAGAAAGTGGAAGTGTTTGATTCATGATGCCTCACTTGTCAGTAATTGAAGGCCGAGCATCTGGTACCAGCAGACTTAGATCAGCCACTTGAGGTACCTAAGTGGAAGTGGGTAGGTATCTCCATGGACTTCATGACAGGGATACCATATACGTTTAGGGGCCATGATTCCATTTGGGAGATCATTGACCGACTCACCAAGTCGGCCCACTTCCCACCAATCCGAGAGCAGGGATCAATATTGATCTTGGGACATATCTACATACAAGATATTGTTTGACTTCACGGGGTGTCATAAATGATTGTCTTTGATTGAGATGCTCGTTTCTCATCACACTTATGGAAGGGATTTCATGAGGAGTTTAGGAATCAGCTACGCTTGAGCACCGCCTTCCATCTTTAGACAGATAGTCAGACAGATAAGACCATATAGACACTAGAGGACTTGATTTGTTCTTGTATCATGGATTTTTTCCATAGTTGGGAGTACCACCTATCCCAAGTAGCGTTTTCATACAACAATAGTTATTATTCCACTATTGGCATGGCTCCATTCGAGGCCTTGTATATGTGACCATGCAGATCACCTTCTTGCTAGACATACCCAGGGGAGTCAGCACATATGGGTCCAAAGTTGCTACAAGCTGCCTCAAAGATGGTGGAGATCATCTGGGAATGGTTGAAGATAGAACAGTGATGGCAGAAGACTTATACCAACATGAGATTGAGTCCCTTGGAGTTTTGGGAGGGAGGCCATGTCTTCCTACAGGTCTCACCCCAATGAGGATTACAAAGTTTTGGTTGGGGTGACAAGCTATCTCCGAGGTTCATCAGACCATTTTAGATCCTCAGCATAGTATGCGAGGTGGTGTACCATATTTCTCATTCCCCAAAGATGCAACAGATGCATAATATTTTCCATGTGTCACAGCTGAGTAGATATGTGCAAGATCCAACGCATGTTATCAACTGGGGTGAGATGGACATCGATGATGGGGTGACATTTATAGAGTTTCCAATGGGTATAGAGGATCGATAGGAGCAGTTCCTTCATTTGCGGTCAATTATTTTGGTGTTAGTTCATTGGAAACATGAGAATCTCTAGGAGAGAACATGAGATCAGGAGGTTCAGATACATGCTCATTACCCCCTTTGGTTCACCTAGTTTTGTTATAGATTTCGGGGATGAAAATATCTATGGTGGGGAGAATGTAATGACTGTGAAATTACATGTATTGTTTTATAATTTGGGATTATTAAGATTATGTGAAAAATGATGGTGCATGATTCTGAGGCTTGGTGTGCCCGGAAGGATTTTTTGATCTTTTTTTAAAGGTACGTTTAGTAAACGAGCGAGCGGTGTTTTCAATATTTTGAACTGCTGCTCAAATTTAAAATCCAAGAGCACCCTTGAATCCACATCATCAGGATTCTCTTAAGAAAAGCTTCACTTCACCCACAATAGGTCGGGAGAAAATTTTAGTTTTTTCAGATTTTAATGAAATAATAACATAAAATAGTGATTGTTAATTTTTTTCCTACCACATGTTTAGTGGTGGTGGTGGGGACCATGAAAGTCGTCAAACATTTAATATGGGATATTAAATGAATAGTTATTCTTTGGTTTCATGACCATCCATCATGTAGTTAATGTGGTACATTAATTCCGTCAATTAATGAACCACATAACTTTCACAGTGCGTTACTCACCCTTTTCCCCCTCTATTTAAATTGGGTTCAGGGAATATTTTTTGACTCAAATTCATCAAGAAAGGAAACTCTAGTGAACTGAAGTGACACTATACATCGATAGAGATGGATTCTTGGGCATCAATGAACTGGGATCAACGAATTACAGTGGATTCATCAAACAAAAAATCTTCTTCCACCACCGCAATGTCTCCAAAGAATCATGAGTTAGGGGTTGTCAATTAATTCAAGAAATTCCCACTATTAATCTTCTCAGTCATGAATTTTTGTGTGGTCAATGTGGGGGATTTAAACATGGTTTACAATTATTTTTTATGTGATGTATAAAATACTTCCACTTGTTATAATCCTAACGTAGAGGGTACGGGCCAAACGAAGAAGGCCCGAACTCTCCGCCGCTTGTTTTTCATTATAGTATTCGGAGGCAAGTTGTTCCAATTTGACGTAACCATTAAATTGAGAGTTGTGAAATGATAGAGGCACCCCGGTAGGACCGTATGGGTGTTAAAAAGGAAGAAATGACAACATGAGGACACATGGTGGCCCAAAGAAGATTCGTCGGCGGGGCACCGGTGACCGGTGCCGGCGGTAGCCGACACACGTTAGCCGCGGACATGGGCGTTGCTGCTCAGTGCCACAATGGACCAAAGGGACGAACGACGTGGGATGACCACGCTGATGGAGAGGTGTTGTGCTGTCGTTCACCTCAGTGAGTAGGCCATGGCTACGAAGCCGCGACGAAAGAGGGATCTGCTCCCTGCGGGTCCCATCGGTGATGAGGGAGAACCACCTGGAAAGCCAATCAATGAGTTTGATGGCTCATTGATCCATTCAATAGGGAGACCGCGTACCCCCCACACGCGTCACGTCAGCCACCGGGCCGGCTCGGGTCAGTCCAACCATGTCGGACCGGACCCCGACCCCTCTCGAGACCATATAAGCGTAAGAGGCTGTATTTTTGCAAACCAGACATCCTTTTGACAAACTATCTATTGTTCTAGGATCCGTGGAGTGAGATGGTCCTTTTGAGATACTCCACAATAGTTTTGGAGAAATTTGGTGTAGAACCGGGTTGGATAGACCTCAAATCCAACCGGGCCCTCAACACTAAAATGGCAATAAATTATAAACCGGGCGTCTGGTTGACGCACTGTCTGTTGCGTTGGAACCCTTTTGAAATGAAGGATCACGGGGTATCTTCTTCATGGGTATTTATGACTGTTAAATTAAAACTGATTTCTTTAGAAGAAGTTTATCCCAAAAACAAGCGTAATATGAGTGGGAATCCTCTATCTGGCTGAGACCTGAAGTGTGAAGAGTGATTCTTTGTGAATAATCACCCATCGAATCTGTGTGAATAAGAACCCAACAATTCTGTCTAAATCAACACCCACTGATTCTGTGTGAATCAGCACCAAACGATTCTGTGTGAATCTGCACCTAGCGATTCCATCTGATTTAGAACCCAATGATTCTCTATGAATCAGCACCCAGTGATCTTGTGTGAATCCACACCCAATGATTTATTTTTGAATCATCACCTATCAATTATATGTGGGTCTTGTGGGGGTTAGTGCCTATCGATCCTGTGTGGGTTAGTTGGAGTGCCTCTTGACAGAGTATGATGATCTATCCTTACAACTAATTATTTGTACTATTGTAATTTTTGTTATACCTATTTTGAGATGTGTCTATTGATTTGTTCTTTTTTATTGATATCCTTCTTGTTTTATTACTACGTGTAATTCTGAGTGACCTTTGGGGGTCTCGGGGTCCCTATTGAGTATTGATATACTCACCCCTGTATGGGGTACACCCACACCTTGTTGTGTCTTGTGAAGATTACGAGCAGCCTTGAATGAGACTCTGGGAGATAGGAACTGATGATGGGTGATGGTGATTGTTGACTTGGAGAGCTGTGAAGATGATCTGTACCTAGCCTTCAGGTGGGATCCTTGTTGGAGAATCGTAGTAGCTGTTTTCTGTTTCCAATTATAGTTGTACCTCTTTAGTTGGGCTTGTATTCTAGCCCCCTTTACATTCAGTACACACTTTTTCCTGTACAGTTTTACTTCATGGTTACATATTTTTGTGTTCTTTGGCTGAGTATTTTTACATATTTAAAGGGAATGCCTTCTTGTTTTAGGGATATGCCTTTCCAGTGCTAGTTTCCAACCCTTGGCCTACGGAAGGTGGGCTGGGGGTAGTCACAGCACGGGCCCCGGGAGATGGGTCATGATAGATTTAACATAAGTTGAGGGCCTGATACCAATTTGTAACATTCCATCCTTGGTCAACCCATATTTTCACCCAAATTTTCTTTCCCAAAATATTGAATCCCATTCTAGATCACCAAAGCCTTGAAAAAAGACCATGGTATCATTGAATTGAATTTGATAATTATTTCATCCTCCAACAAACATATTATAAGATATAAAAAATCAGTCTATCAAAAAATATATCCCAAATACAAAACATATCAAACAACCAATCTATACTGTAAACCCCAACATTGAGATAATATAGTCCAAAAGAATAGTGGAAAGACTATATACATAAACCTAAAGCTACCCACACGTCCATCTCATCGTGACCAAATTTCAATGCATTTTCGGACCACTAGAAAGAAAACATGATCTTGGAGACTCATTATATACATGATTCTATTATGTTTACTTGTACCCTACAAAATGAAGGATACATATTCCTAATGGAAAAGGTAAGTTGTGAGCACTAAATCTCAATAATATACCAACAAGAATCTATAAAATTTCTATCCCCATTTATCTATTATTTATTTTCTAAAATATATTTCAAAACATTTCAAGAATAAATAATTTTCCATATAAAATCATCATTCAGTTTTTCTTTTTATAAAAATTCCATATATATATGAAAAATAAATATGGAAAAAATATATCAAAGATGCATAAGAAGATGAAAAAGAGATTTTATAAGCATCAATATCCATATCAAGATCAATGGAAAAAATAAGTTTTTTTATATAAATTCATGTCCCATATCATCTAATCCCCAATATAAATCCTTGACATGATGGTGTACACAACTAGGAATCATATGAGATAATATATATCATAAGAGAATACTAATGTTTTGGAACTGTGGTCACTAGGAAAGGAGACCCACTAGAAACTATTTATTCACGAGAACCTCCCATGGTGACATCTAACTCCACTATAGCTCACATATGTCAATATTTCACCATACCCTTAGGTCTCCCAATGTTCTATTGTGTCATCATTACATTAAAAAAAAACCATTTTTCACAAAAAAAATTCCAAAGAAAACCCAATTTCAAATATATACACAAATTTTATTTAAATATTTTCCAAATGAATTCCATAATGCTTCTAGGAATAAAAACACACTATTATTTCTAATTTTTGATGTATTTATTGAAACCCATCATGTGAATATATCGTATTTTCAAAGAAAATCCCCTTTAAAAAATTTCTATTGCCACAAAAGTTCAAGGACATAAAATATTTAATATCATAATTAACATGAAAGGAAATCATCATAAGAACTCAAATATTTAATGTTGATGGACTATAAGATAGAGGTACCAACCTCTAGAATGATTTAATCCTTAGTTACATTTTTTGATCGGTGATGGGAAAGAAAGAGATCAGATCTTACAGAGACTATACCTATAGAATCACATCAAATTGTCAATTATTATACTAGATCCTATGATAATGTCTCAAAAGGAATAATCCACAAGAAAAATTTTAGATGAAACATATTGTAACGGATTCCACATACCAGATTGCATATAATGATGATTCGTTTTTCCAACCCATATGAAGAAACACCAAACAAATAAGGGAGGGGGAGAAAATTGTTCATAAGAACACTCCAAATCAATAGGGATGTGTTAGGGTTTTAAGAATAATATTAGAGGAGATAATTTTTTTTAAAAAATGACTATTTTTCCTTTACTAATCTACATTACTAGTGGAATTACTAGTGAGCTTCTATGCCTCATTAGGTAGCTGGTGGACCTCAGAAGTTAGTGTATGAACTCTTAATGCCATCAACTTTCTGAGGAACTTTTTATGACATCTTTAAGACGTCAAATGGAAATTTTTTTCTCTATACAGGATTTCACATGCAAAGATGTGACAAAATGGATTATAGAGAATATATTTTAAATCCATTGCATGTATATTGTGAATTTTCCATGATAACCTTAGCTAGTTGCGGAAATAATTGAAAGTAACATAATCATTAAAATTAAAATCCAGAAGATTCATTTTACTGATGAACATTTATTCTATTTTTGAGTCCTACATTGTAAATAACTAGTGAGGGAACATCATAATTACTTTATACATGGAATAAATAACTATTAAATTCTTATGGTCCCACCCTATATCATGACCACAATCTCTTTATATACTTCTTGGGGTACCCTTATTCTAGATGCTCATTTTTATAAAGCATTCTATTAGTTAAGGTGAAATGATCAAGTATGTGTGAATTGGGATTCCATATAAAAATATTTTTATTTTAGAAGATTTAAATTACATTCCCCTAAATTTGAAAACAAACTAGCTAAAAAATATATTATTTACATATAATTTTATTTTTTTAAATTCATTCTAAAAGACATGATAAAATCCTTGTTAAAACAAATGGTATTGTATTATCATTGAAAATATTCACCTTATATCAAACATAGTGTATATTTTACATAAATATGCAAACTATCAGAGTTTTTCATTTAAAATAAATTTAAAAAAACATAATGAAAAAAAGGTTAATGATAAATTATTGAAAACACGAGAAATAATTAACCATTTAATCATCTTCAAGTTGGATCATAGTCCTATACACTTTATAGTAGTCGATTTCCTAGAAGTTTTATTGTATCATAAAAAAATATACAGCCTGGATAATTCATTAAAAAAACAAATACACATAGGGATGTAGATTACCAACCTAGACTCATCTACAATTATTAATTGGATTATTAACATTTAATGATTTTCTAGTGATTTCAAGAGTGAGAGATTTTTTTAATTAGGAATTATTATTGGGTTTTATGGTATCTTCTAGAAAACATAGTTTCATATTGTGGTATAATGTCATCAAAAAAATAAATAAATTAAACACTAAAAACAATTTTTTAGGATTCGTCTATTTTATTTAGGTTTTTTTTTCTGAGTAACCATTCAAAAATAATGATCCTTATACTGACATATATTAACTTCTCTAAAAGGTCTCATTGAATTACAAAAAATATTTATTAGAATCATATAATTTGGCATGGTACATTTAAATAATCATAGTTAGTGAATTCACCCTTCATGTTGTATCATAATCCTTATATTGATTGAAATTACTATTACACTAGTTAACTTGTGGTGGCTTTACCATCAAATTTGTTAGCTTGAACCTTATGCAGAAAGTCTTGCAGTAGATTTATATTTATATTGGTATTATTTGACCTTACATAGATATCCTTTTTGTAGATTTATCTTTACATGGATAGGATTGACCATTATGTATATGATAATGGTTGATCAAAAATCATATAGTGGTCAATATAATAGTTTTAGAATGTCTATCTCTATCATTTATAGTTATTTTAAATACATCATATTGGAAATTAACTATAGTTGATATATAAATTCATACTGTAATTTATATAGTATAATTATCTCTATTTTATATATTCAAAATCACCAAAATCTATATAATTTTATACTATTTTCTTCACGATTAATCAAATTAATGTGTTGATTATTTTATTCAAGTGATTGGTCTAACACTTATAAAAATTAGATAGATTCTAGAATGGTAAATCAGCTGACTATAATGGTAATCTGTAATCAATAGGTAGTATATTCATTACACACTATATCAATGTGAACCATTGAGTGACACGGCTGAGGAAATGTAAATTACGTCTTTGAATAATGGTATACTATACATGTGATGAATATGTAGTTATCATGTGGGTGATCCTTCAATTCATACTATCACTTCATACTTCTTGAAGAAAATTCATTCTATCATATTATATATTTAACATCATGTGATTTTTGTTGAAAAAGGATATCTAACATAAAACACAATATTTATTATGAATCATAAGAAAAATGATTTGAATTATTAAAATATTAAAATTTTAAACTATTATAGTATTCACCATGTTATTTTATAAAAAAATCATGTTAGTATAAATCTAGATAAAAATAGTTTTACAAAACTTATTTCAATTTCCATTAAAATTTATGAAATATTAATATCCACATATCATATTTAAGACAATATTACCTTTTATCCCCCTTTGGTTTTATTAAAATAATGTGAGAATAAAAATTACTATAAATAATTAGGAATATATTTAAGAAAATAATAATTAAATTTACCTTTTGATGATAACAAAAAATAAAATTCATTTACTTGAATTTAATTAATACAAAAAATTAACATTTTCTAAACATTAGTTCAATATAAAAAATAAAATAGGTTCATTATAATGTATCCTAATAAGAATTAGAATTAGAATCAGAATTTTTATTGTTATAGGATAAAAATAATATTTATCATTCTCCTAAAAATAATGAGGTGTATCCATGGGATAAAATTAGGGTTCACCAAATAAAATACGATCATAATGATATACAAGATTTTTCACATAACAAATTGGCCAGTAAAAAAGGTGTTAACAAAAGAGAAGTCGATAGAGGAATTCTATAGGTGCAGGCTTTGAAAACTGGCAGTATGTCCAATGATATTGGGATAATTAAAAAAGTGTGAAAAAAATATCAAAAATTTTCCTTGAGTTATTTAAATTACTTTACAAATATTGATATTTTATCCAAAAAACATAAAAAATTTCCTTGTCCCTTATAAATATATCCAAGAGTGGTGCTAACCCATTGAGCTGATCTACCTCAATTTTGAAATATCCTGTGACTAGAGGGATCTTCAGTTATACAACCAAAGATCTATAAAATAATTATAGAATTTTATTTTTAGAGGACCAAGTAATGTAGTGCATGATTTCCATGTCTATTATCTCCACGTATTTTCCAACTCTTAGAGAATTTCCTCTAACTAACTCAAGTGTCTTTAAAGCATGGTATTGGAATTGAGAAATAATCCTCTCCTTGGTGTTTGAAACCCCATACAAAATAACATTGATATATTTATTAGTAATCGATATGATCGGGTTCACATCAAAGTAATAATGAGAAGTAGGGGGAAATAGGAATTTATTGTCTCTACTATTTGAGATCTCTTTTTTAAATCATTATTTCAATATGATTTTCAATATTATTTATAGAGTGTAAAAATTATTAACCCTAGAATCGATCGTAGAAAAAAACCTTGGATTTATGTCACAATATATGGATAGAATATCCCCTAACTGAAATTATTCCATATAAAACCCAAAATATCTTCCAAAATCAAAATGAATAATTTTAGGACATTTATCAGATCACCATGAAACTCATTCAATCATCTCTTATAACAAAATATGATGAAGATGAGGGATAATCTGTTCACATATCATTATACGAAGAAGAGGATGTTCAACCATCCTCATTCAATTAATATAAAAAGGTTTATCTTTCTCTTGGAATAGAAAAATCAAACATTTATCTCGCATCATAATACACAATATATGTCTACTCAAAAGGTCCAAATTGTCATCATTCTCCAACTACAACTTGCTTCATTAAGGTTGGTGCTAACATATCATCTAAAAAATATTCCAAAAATTGGTTTAACACTTATTTATTATAACTACCATCTATAAGAGAATACATATAAATTATTTAGTCAATGTCAATTTGATCCACTCAGGATCCTCTAAAAAGTTAAGGTTCAATAAAAGTAGAATAATTATAGACAAATACGACAATAGGGTCATTTGTGATGGTTAAAGAACTTGGATGGAAAGTCCATAGTGGTCAGGTGGACGGTGACCATCATTAAAATCATCACCATCAGATAATTATTACACTATTAAAATCATATATCCAAAGGACTTATCCCCCTTAAACAATGAAGTGTCAAATATAGTTTCTTCCCCTTGATTATCTGCTAGTAGATTATCTTTTGTACATCCATCCACTCGAGTGGTCTTCATTTTTGGAAACTATATTCTTACATAGTTTGGAGGAGTGGGAACCAAAAAAAACTCATATAAAAAATATTATCCTTCCTTAGAGAAATAATAAGGTATTATATTTATTGTTTTTTAGATTTCATAGTTTATGGGGAATCAATATAAAATTCTTCATCACGAGAAGGTAAAGATTCATGAGTCTTAGTAGGCCTAGAAAAAGTATTCTATATACTATATCATCACACATATGTAGGTGGACCGACATAAAATGGGTTAGGCATATGCGGCTTCTCATTCTCTTAATAAATAATTGACTCTTTATTCAAACAAGCTGATATTTACAATAAAATTATTTCATATTCATCAATATAAAAACCTTCTTCATCTTTATACACATTAATAGATTCATCCCTTTATAAAAAATATTCATTATAATACTAATAAGAAATATCACTATGTTCCCAACCAAAATCAAATATTTCATTCGTTAATACAAAATTTATAACAAGAATAAACTTTTGATATATCTTCTTAGGGTTATCGTGCAAGATTTTTTTCCAATGATTCCTTTTTAATCGAATTATATTGAAAATATATTGATTCTAACAAAACACACTAGAATCTTATGAGGTTTCCTCTCCAATATGAAAAAATCCTTTCAATGATAAAAAATTTGATATTATCTTGGGGTGTAGATGAAAGTTGAAATGAGAATAAATGATAAATTCATCCATAAAAATTATTATAATATATGAAATCTGATCTACACAACATTTTTCATCAAATTTAAAAATAATATATTCTATTACCTTAAGATGCTAATTCCACCTTTCCTATGAAAAATTATGTGTTGTATAAACATGTATATCAGCCTACACATTCCTTCTAATTCCATGGTGATGCATCTCCAAGGGGTTTTACCCTAAATGATCTCTCCAAAATATATTTCAAGATAAATATTTAAATACATTGTCTATTTTTAAATAAAAACCATTATATTATCTAGTGAATTAGGTGCTCAAGTCTTATTTTTATTCAAAGACTTCAAAAATAAATATTCATATACAGATCCTTGAATAGTATCATAAAAAAAGAATTATCCATTTGTACTGAACCAATATATCCATACATTTTTCTATATTTCTTTATAGGCTAAATACATGCTCAATTTCATCCACTTAGCATCAGTATTTATCTATATATTTTTCATGAAGTTTGATAGATATTATTTCTAAGGCACAATAGATTCACTCGATCTCTCTTTTATTTTATTTCAGTAAGTTTTCTAATCATTAAATGAGACATCTAATGGTCACTTCATTCGCACTATATCATAGAGGTATAATTGGATCAGGTGAAGAAGAATAATATGATTTGTTTTTAAAATGGATAATGTGTTTGATAGTGTTCAAGACCTATATAAATATATATTTTAATTGTATTTTAGGTATATTTTGATCATTTATTTATTGAAATGGTCAAAAATGGGAAATCAAATAAATATATGTATATATATATATACCTCATGGGTATACATGGAAGCATAACCTACAGTATTATTTGATTTATAGTAGCATGAGGGATACATGGAAATTTTATCATCAACATAGATTTACCCAAGGGTGCCTTTGAGGGTCACAATAGGTTAACCTACTAAATTACCAATCCTAAAATGGTTTTAATTTTCAATGTACCTTGATCTACCACATGATTGGCCTTGTGGTCACTTGATCTTCACAGACTCTTGTAACCTTTTAGAAATAGTTATTTCTCGATTAATCATAAAAAATAAAAAATAATTATGAATAATTTATCACAAATAATTAATGTTTGTTATCATTTAATATCAATATTTAAGGTATTTTTAAAATTATCATCTAGCTATGGTTTAGTGAAAAATTATACAGTGATATCCCTTTTATAAAATGGTATTGCAAAATGTGATATCTTAAATCAATTTGATTTTTCCAAAAATAACAGAAAATATTCCAAAAAATTATTATGGAAATATTATTGTTATATTTTATAAGGGAATATCGGAATTGATAGCTATACAATTGTGATTTGTGTTTCATTCCTAAAATCTAGGTGTTGTAACTAAATGAACCTATCTACTCACTAATTCAAAAATGTGTACCCTAGATAAGAACATTCAAAAAGTATTTTAACTATCTATATATTGAAAAATAATTTTTATAGTATTCATATAATATTCCACAAGTTTTTCTTGAAAAATAACCACATACACAAACTAAACATAATATTAGTCGTTCTAGATATTTAGTAAAATAAAAATATAATCGTACATTTATAAGAAATTTGGTCAAGTAGTTTCCATTTTTTATTAAGATCTAATATACAGGTGTCACTCATATGAGTGTCTCTACCTTTTTACAATCTAATCCAAAAGTTTTTTGGAATATCTTAATAGTATTAACATTTATTCAAAGTAATTCCATCATTGTTTCCAATAATTTTAAAACTAAAAAATAATTTTTACTCACCCATTAATTTAATTTTTGGTTCATTTTGAATAAGTTTAGTAAACTCAATGCACATTTTTTCAGATGAACCAAAAAAACCATAAAAATAAATATGTACAACCAAAAGATATTTTTTTATTTAATAGTGTCGGTTTGTATATACATTTTGAAAATCTATTTTAAATCATAAAATATGTGAGATTATTATATTAAGATCTTGGTGCCAATTTTAAACCATAAAGTTCTTCTGAAAGTTTAAAAACATGATTTTTTAAATTATGTTCTATAAAACTAGGTGTCTGTTCAATAAATACAACATCCACAATATAATAATTTAATAATTCACTCTTAACATCTATTTTTCAATGTTTGAAATTAATATGTGTGGCATATTCCTATTGAATTCTACTATCATAATTTCCTTCTACTAGTTAAAAGGTTCTATCGTAAAGAATTATTTATTCCTAAATATAAACTTGTGCACCCGTACATGATTTCCTTTTCTAACTATGGTGTTAGAATCATAACATTTTTTACATACAACAATTTGTTTACAATACATAGTTATCATTTAGGTATCTAAACTAATTTTCATTTTTAATTTCATTAAAATTTATTCAACTAATCTTGTATATCCTTTACCCAATATTCATCATTAATTGGTTTACTAATGTTAATCGGATCAATTTCAGACATGACGTCGGGATTTTCAACCTAGGTTCTTAGAGTGGATTAGGTTTATGTTCCTCTATCATGAATACCTACTAAAACCTCTAAGGGATAGTTTTTTTGGGTCTTAAGGGATCTGATAATTAAATTAATTTTTTCTTTTATATACACTTCTAGTTCAGGATAATCATATTGGTCTTCATTGGGTGATTTATCATGTAAATTTGTAGCAAGGACCTAGATTTTATAGAAATTATTTATATTCGAAATTAAAATATCATCATAAATGTATTCTAATGAAATTTTATCTTCACAGGGATCTATCTCATCAAATATTATAATAAAAAATTCTTTTTTGACCATAGATTTTTTATCAGAGACACTTTATAATTTATTTTTGGTTATATAAACAAGAATAATTCCTTCATAACTATGTTGTCTTGAAATGTTCATGTTTTATTTTATATTCAAAATGAAGAGTTTACATAAAACAATTAATGAAATTTACCTTTACCTTTTTATTATTTCATACCTCATAAGGATTATTCTATAAAAGGTGTATTATAGGACCCCCATTAATAATATTACAATATTTCACCGTGGATTTAGACAAAAAAAATTATTTAAATAATATTAACTAGACATAGTCCAATAAGTTTCATGGAGTGTTTTGTTTCTCCTTTCAATGGCCCCATTTTGTGAAGGTGCTAAATTTTTAGAGAAACTGTGACTATATACATTATTAACATAATGCCACAATGTATTGATCCTAAAATTAATTATTATAATTTATTCTCAATGTTTTAATTGTAATTACAATCACATTCTCTACACTCATTTCCTACTAAGAAAAACATGATGAAGCTTTACATTGGTTATATGGGAAAACTGCCAGTGTGAATTTTAAATAATAACCAATAATTACAATAGCATAATGCTTTCCTATTGTAATAGAAACTCTATAAGTTCTAAAAAATCCATTTTAATCATTTCTGTTTCTTGGGTGGTAGAATCCGTTTTTTGGATTGAATGAAATTTGTTGATGTTTTCATTTTCGATGAAGATTTCTCACTTTTCATTTTAGGAGTTAAATTTGGTGTATATACATAACTAAACCGTTTCTAGTATTATTTCAAATTGATTTTATATTGTAATTTCCTCATCTATTATCCCCTAGAAATAATTTTCTATGAATGTCACTTGAAAAGGAATAAAATTGAGGGTAAAAAGACACAAAATTAAAAGTATAAACATTACAATTTATTCAAGTAATAATATGTAATTCATGGTTTAAATAAAAAATCTGTCAAGAATTATTCGCAAATTTAACGTGATAACCATAATCAATAAATATTGAAATAATAATAATATTACACTTAAAACTATTATACAAATAAAATATTATAAATAAGAACATCATTTGAGTAATAGATCTGTCCAATTTCCGTTTTCTTTTTCAAGAAATGTTACATATCCCCCATCAACTTTTACAAAATTGTTATAATATGAGTAGTGTCAAATCATATTTTTGGAACATGTATGGTATAGATACCATAACCATTTCTTATATCTCAACAATAATTTTAACAATACAAAACTAACCAAGATATTATTTTGGTACCCATACTTTCTTGCATATAGAAAAGTTATAAAATAAATATTTTTTAATCTACTTTTTTTATATATTTTGAATAAAAGAATGAATATATTTTTATTAAAATTTTAATTTTTGTGAAAAATAATGAGAATTATTTCCATAATAAAAATATCCTTTAGTTGTGGAAATTTCATATTTTTTATTAAAACTAGGAAAAAAGTAATTCATATAATGTTTCCATTGTGGTCGATTGTTATAAACTATTTCTATGTTAATATTAGGTGGTTTTCAATTTTACAACATCATATTAAAAATATATATCCCTTTTTAGAATTTTCTATATATTTTCAGAGGTAATTATTTTCTAATTTCATATCAGTACTTTATTTTAATTTTTTGGTAATATTTTCTTTAATAAATAGAAATATTTCATTCATTATTTAAAAATAAATCATGAAACATTTTTTTATTCATGTATTTATCATTTAGATCATTCAATGTATCTTTAGGAATATAAAATTATTGAAATAATTCTTCATTGTTCATTTCAAAGTCATCTAAAACATCATTAACAGAAGAACTAGAAGAAGAAATTCTTACCTCAGATACATTGGCCATAAATTATAACATAGCTATTTCTCTTGAATCATCTCTACTAGAGTTTTAATTACAATATTTATACGCTAAATCAGTCCATGTTTCCTTCATTTGGTTCTTGAATGGTTTTTCTTTCATTATATATCATTTTATACTTATCCTTCAGGAATGATAACCTAAGGACCCCTTTCGACTTACACTCATATAATTTTATTTTTCAAGATGGTTTGTCCTTTCTCTAGCAACCCTTTTAATTATAATTTCATTTGTGATTAGATCTTCTGAAAAAAAATTCTTAGTATTATATCATTTCTTAATCCATATGGACAATATAGTCGTCTCCTAAACAAATTTCAAAGTCGTATTCCATACCACTTGAATCACCTTTGGTTGATTTTTTTATTATAGACATGGGTTTTTTTGCATGAAATAGTTGTATTATTTATCTCAATATCTTCATTGTCTATATTTATTTCCACTTAATACATCATCATATTTAAAATAACTTCCTTGAATTATAACTTTCTAAAATAATATGATTTTTTGATGATCGTAGGATTACATCTCCATTAATCAAATAGACATCTCAGATGTCTTATAACTTGTTGTTTTCCTTCCATAGGATGTCCATGTTACTTCGTAATATCAATGATCTCATTGAATCGAAAATATATTTGATATGTCAAATCAAAATATTTCATCATTATAGAGTCATAGTTTTGTAATAGATGTGTTCAATCACATTTATTTAACATTATATGTTTTTTCATGCAAACAATCTAAAGTTTCCCATATTTCAAAAGAAATAACACTAAAAGAAATTTTATTAAATTATTTATTACCCAATTCATATAATAAATCATTCATGTCATTGAAATTGTTATCATACATATCATTGGTTTTTTAATTCCATTATTTTATAAGAGCTTTGGGTTTTTTTATATTTATCTTCATTTGTACAAAAATTTCATGTCTCGTGCATTCTAGATAGTTTATCATTTTAACTGTACATTGATCATAGTAAATTCTATTGATGAAAATAGTTTTATTAGTAGCATTACATTGAGTTATAGTGTCCCTAATTATAGAGAAATAAATAAACACAAATTAAACAATATTTCCTCAATATTTGAACAATTTCAAAAGTAAACAAAGGTAGGAAACTTGTAAAAATAGATATATTAAAGGAATAAGTCCCCTAATAATAAATTTTTTTCAATTTGGAATACTCATGCAAGGGTGGTTTGAGATTCTAATTAAAAAATTTCCCATTTTAGAATGGTTAAATTAAATTAACCTCAATTTCAAAATGGACCATCTAATAAATGAAACAGGTGTATATAATTTAAAATTTTAAAATGATTTATCCACAGAATGATCAAAACCAAGTTAAAAAGGTATAATTATTACATTGAAAATATTAAACTTATATAAAACATCATATATATATCACATATAAATGATAAATACAAGATTTTTACATTTTAAATATACTTTGAATGAAATCAATAAAAAAATATTTCAAAAAAAATATTAATAATACATCTTAGAATTAAACAAGAAGTTTGAATGAAGATTGATTTTATTCCTCGCTTCTTTATAGTTATACACTCCCAATAAAATATATTAAAACATAATTAACCAACCCAAAACCTAGAAATGTTCTTATAAAGAAAACTGTACATATGGTAGCCCAAGATCTACCAACCCTATTCTATAGTTATTCATGGGATAACAGATGTAAATAAATAACAAAAGAGAGTATTTGGGTACTATCCTTTACATAAAATGAATAGTGATCAATATATATATATATAAGTAAAATAAAAATTAATCATAATTTAATGTAAAACAAATGGTGATAGAAAATTTTTAGACGATTGATGAAGCTCAATATTTTAGCAATTTTGGTTTATCATTGATTTTCTTCTCCCTGTATTGTTTTATAGTGAGATTGGGAGTGTGATTTGTTTTTAGGTCACACTTTTTATTCGTTTTCTGCAGCATATCATAGAAACAATTGTTTGACAGTGTTAGGTAATGTTGAAAAGAAGTTATAAAAAATCACGACAACAAATCAGTTGTGAGGATCCCTCTATTATGTAGAAATTTCTTCACAATATAGCCATTAAAACAAATTCAAACTCAAAAAAATACATACATCTACTCTGATATGTATCATTAAATGATAAAAATATCATTTATAAATCTATTATTAGGAATGATAGCTTTGAATATTGATTGTCACTGAATAATCACTTCACATGGTAGCTTTATCCATAAATTTATAATTTTTACCTTACGCTGGTCATATTTTGGAAGCATTACCATTACATTTGTCAACCTTACCTTTATTTAGATCGGCTTGCAATAAAATTACATTTATGAATATCATCTTGAAACTTACACAGATAATTTTTCTATAGTTTCATACTCACATAGATAATCTTAACCTATACAAAGATAAGAAAGGTTGATCAAATATATTTGTTTGGTTGATCTAATTGTACCAGAAATTCTTATTCTATCATCCACAATCAGTTGATGACTTTAAGTGGTTGGTTTTTGGTATTCAATTTATACATTAACCCTATTTATGGTTGAATTCATCATGTAGTCAAAAAAACTTATTCATGTGGAATCTCAAAATCTTAAAAAAAAATTAGATTTATTCCTTACAGTTTATCCACATATGGTCGATGATTTTATTCATTTATTATGACCCACACCTAAAAAAATTGATATAGTCTTTCATGATTGATTGTATATTTTCCTGGGTTACTTTGGTAAAACATTCATTGTTTTTAGCGCATCCAATTTCAATTCAAACAAATTCTTTCATAAAGGTATTGCGGTCATGTGGCCCATTGGTATCCATATGATCAATCTATTGGTTTATGAAATCAATACATATTTCCTGAAGTCGATTAATAATAACTTATGGTGGACTCCATAATTAATTACATTTCAATGATAATAATTTACTAACATCAAGCATAAAATTTATTTTAATCATAAGAAACATGACTGTCGATCATTAAAACATATCACTATTGGACAAAGACAACACCAAAACTACCCTATGGTATTCTTCCACTCCTCCATACATTCTCTCACTGAAATGAATTTTTAAATTGTTGTTTCCTCTGATTCATAGATTAAATTTTTTTTATTAGGATTGAGTACAAGAATAATATATTACTACATCTCAAATAAATTTTTCTCATTTAAAATAAGACTCTTCCAAAGAATATAATCGATTTAAAAATACTCATACTCAACTTATGATCATATCAAATATTCTCAATAATCATTTGATAATATTAATATCATTTCTCAAGGACATGTATAATTCCTTAAAATGACTTTAGAAATTGTCAGTATAACTATAAATATATTCCACATAATTCCAATGATTTTGTAATCTTTTAATTTAATTCCCAAGAACCTTATTGAGTTTTTCAATGAATATTAGTTCAGAAATTTCTGGATATTAATTCTCCTCTATATTTTATCCCAACATTTTCATTCCTACCATCTATGTAAAATACCATAAAACATCATTGTGTATTATCTATTATTATATCTAGAATCTACTAATAATTAATCATTATATGATTCAACTTCTATACTGTTAATATTTAAAAGACAATTATGGGACACTTTCTTCATTGTCACTATAATTTTTCATATTAACACATATTTACACTGCTTGTTATTGAAAATAATATATAAAACAATTATCATCATAAACATATTTGGTATCTTCTCTCTGACAATTTGTTTTTGAAAAAAACCTATTTTAATTATAATTTAATTTTTATTATATCTAATATTTAGAATAAACTCAATGATTTACTAGCGAGGAAGAAAAAAACCATGTCATATTTTATTCACTAATGACATTTAACCATCTCAACCTTGCATTTATTTACTATACAAATTGAACCTTTTCAATTTAGATAAGAATAAAATCACTTTTATTAATCAAAATATTCATTCAACAATAAACTCTATGACTATTTGATCCATTCTCGTTGTATGAATAAATAGTTACTAAAATAGACATAAATTCCTTCTATAAATGATTCATTAAGTGATACCACTTTAGTTATATTCATATGTGGTGTCTCAAAATATTTTCATCAATGGGGGTTTTGTGTCTAGAAACCAAACAATAACCAAAATAAAAAATTTAGTGTTATATCATCCAAAATTGTATTATCCATACCTAAAATTCAGTAGATTCCATGAATTTTTATATTCCATAAAAACTCATCAATACTATGGAATCTCCAACACCCACATGAATACCCCTAAAGGTGTGAATTAAATATTCCTTTTTATGATGGATCCTATTTAAATTATGTAACGTAGACAAATTTGTAACATTTAAAGGAAATCATTCAATGATGGGTATTTTCTGGTAGTTGTATATTTTCATAGCATCCATAAATTGAGATATCCACTTGAATTTCTTCACCTCTAATTATCATTAAATGATTACCAACAAAATATAAGATAGAATATGTTTGTGATCATTTTTATCCTGATTTGGAGAAACAAGGTTGATAAATACTTCCAAATCTATAAAAATCCTTTCAATTCAACTCTAACCTCATAAAAACTACTCATTTTTTATTCCATATCTATCTTATATTCTTGAATGAAAGGTTGTGGGGAACTACAGATGAAGTTGATCCCATTAATAACTACTTTTTTGTTTGTTTCATTCGAAAAATCTTTATTACTGGGAAATATCCACCCTTGATAATTTGAATAGAGGATCTTTGACATATAATTTACATTTAATATATATATATATATATCATATTCACGTGGAATTATTTCTTTGTTATGATAAAGGATATAAGGGTAGAATACCTATAGTGGTACCAATCATACTCCCTGAACTAAATAACATTTCCATTGGATATTTTGGTTCTAGTGTGGTAGAACCGAACCACTTGCATCATTAATCTTTTAAAATAACAAGAATCTCATCTAATATTAATGGACTCTAACTCTTTCACTTAGGTATTAATAAGGGGTCATAGGATTGATTATCTTCATTATTCAGATAATTATAGTGAAATTAATATCTAGGGAAATTGAAAATTATTTTGATGCAAATATTATTATAAAAAATCAACTGTCCCTCAAATGAAAAAATTCAGGTTATATACTAACTTCCAAAATTTAGTTATTTCATAAAGACCCATAACCAAATTCATAATTCTAAGAAAACACCACATTGAATAACAATAATAATAATAACAACAACTTTATTATTACTATTTCCTTAACATCAAATAATATTTTTGATAAATAAATTTGATTTCTTCTAGAACCTTGACATTCCCTATCCAAAATCCTACACATTTATCAAACACTAAATATAAACTACTTGTTTTAATAAATAAATGGAATTTTATTTTTAGTATAAAAAATATTTATATGATAAATATTACTAGAATAATTATCATATTAAAGATAATTGACAATTATATTCATTTTAATATTAAATTAAAATAGAATTTAAGTAAGGATCTGTATACACTTTGTGTGTGATCCTCTAGGACTCCTTCTCAGTGGAGTTTTCCTAACTTTCTATAATTCTAGGAATATCATCTAGAACTACATCAAGGATACCATAGATAAATATTTTTTATATCACAATGAAATCAACCACCTAAATACACTCTCTATGTAGAACAATTAATTTGTCATGATATATCATCAATAAGGATGTATACATATGTCATTAAAATAAAATCTTGATATATCTTTATTTTAATTTCCTATAATGAACTCATAATTAAACCACCATGGACATGTAAATAATTAGATATTTTATTTATAATTAAAGGTCCAGAGATATATAATTATATTACATTATAAGGGATAAATCATTTCTTAAGTAATTATTTAATATCATATCACCAATTAAATATCAAACATATCCCGCCTCACCTAGATCATATGTTATCTTCAATTTAATAAAAACATTACCAAGAATTATTCATGATATAAAATAATATCAATATAAATTATAATGATCAATAAACATTTCCATATACATGAATATATAATGACACTTATAACATTGGGAATTCCTTCAAGTATGTCCATTCAAAAATAATCCTCCCTTGGAGATTACCAAGTGTGAAATTCAAGAGAATTAAAAATTTCTTATGAGTACCTTACTCTTAATATTATTCATCATCTCCATCATTCAAGATAACATTAACTTGTCCATTTAACATATATTTACGAATATTTTCATAGCAGATCGAGTTTCTCATCATAGCAGGGAACTGTTTTGAATGTTCGATGAAAAATATAGTATAAGTATATTACCATATCAATATTATATAGAAGAAAATACATATTCAGATAGAATATTTTTACCAATTAAATTAATTAAATATACATGTAATAAAAATTAAAAATGTCTTGTTAAAGGGAAAAACACCAACAAACACCCAATTTGATTATAAGAAACTACAAATTACTTTTAGTTTTCTATCTCTAATGTGGTTTTAATGTTTCCACTATGATATGGACATAATCAAGAACCCCACCACATTATCCTATACAATAACTATACTCACTGAAATATCCCCCCTATCGGAAAAATATCTCATAGTTTATGATTCCATATTATATTCCCTTTTCATTGATGGGATATATTCTCCTTCTCTAGGTCTACTGTTATATAATTATCATGATACAATGTCATAGAATATAGACTACAATGTAGAAAATCAATCCCCTTGATGGAGTTTTGTAATTTCACTACACATTTAATTGAATGAGAAGATAAAATATACCTTTACTCTAATTATTGTCCAGTTCTACTAGATTATTTGATTTATTCTAGATCACAGATTCTATAATAAGATAGAATTATACCCTGATTGTGATTTTAGATCATTTTGATCTGTCAAGAAAATTTTATTTATATATTACCATACAAGTAGTTCCTCATCTCCCCTATAAACCATGAACATGTCATTTGTATTCCTTATAATTGTTCATATATTCATAACAACACTCCAATTTTGGCCTTCTGGGTCTTCTTTATATATTTTTACTATGATCAATCCAAGGGGAAAATCCATCTTGGTAAATTTCTTGGTATACATGAATGATATTTTCATATAAGTATATGGGATTATACTAAATTTCAGAAAAATATTTTCAATACATGTACCCTTATTTAATATTGGGATCCTCTTATATCAAATACATATGATTAACATCCCCAGAATGTAGACTGACTCACCATAGTCTTTCATGTACAGTCACTAAACTTCATATAGAGACAGGGGACAAATCCCTTTCCTATAATGTTGTTTTATAGATTCATAAAATAATATTTTATATTATTTAGATGCTCATCTCATTCAATAAATGTGATTCCCCAAGATCATATTCCTAATTCTAGTGATTATAAATACCATCTTCCAATACCATTTTTTATATGAATCTATGTTACCCAATTTTAACCATTAATAATTACAATATCACTAACAAATATTGAGTCACATATATGAAATATGCTTCAATGTTTATATTTTTAGAGAGCGAGTAAAAACATTTACCAAAAAAATAAATTTACTTTATCTTAAAAATGAAATTTTTTCCACTTTATTAGGAACCAATTAATCCATAATATATCTTTAACATCTCCCACAAAACATTCATCCCTATATATGTTATTAGATATATCTCATATTAAACATTTATTTCCAATCTGGTGAAATAAAACCATATGAATGTCTGATCTCGAAAACTCATTATGGTTAAACATAATTAGTAACAAAAACAATATCATAAGTGAGCATATTATGTGAATAAATAACAGTGTAGAAAATTATAATCAAAATTATTCCACAATCAAATGAATCTATTAGCATAAAATAACCGTGGTTGACATATAAATAAATAAACTCATGCATAACAGTAACTTATTACTATGAGGTGAAATTTATAACTGCAGCCATCTAATTCCTTGACCAAAGACAATTCATCATGATCTTAGTTATCATTATCTTACCATAAAGGCTCAGTGAATGGATAATATTTTTTCTGGGAAGGCATACAAAAAACCCCGTTTCTAGTTTGTCTTTTGATATATATCAATGAGTACAGGTTATTTTGAAGTTCCAAAATTAATCTAATTAGGTCCATTTCATTCATAATTTTATGTAATAAATATGACATATAATACTTAACCACTATTATTAAATAATCAATAAACATACATATTTTAATAAAAAGTATTCATATTTTCAATATTTCTCAAATCATTAAATATAATAACTTTTGTAAGAATGTGTTCCTCAAACTAACAGTAATTGATAATGGGGTTTACTGTAATAATTTCCCAATTTAATATACATATATAATCTAGGTGAACAACCCTCAATATAGTGATTGAAATATAGAATGTTCAAAAAGAAACAGATTTGGATTAATATTTATGCATGTAACGATGGATGATTTGGAATGAAAAAAGAAATGATGGATTTACACAATTTTAAACCCATAGTGGAAAACATTATGATAGTATTTAGAAACTAATCCATGAACTATATATATTCCAAAAAAAATTAAACAAGTGGTAAATATTAATCCAAACTCAATGAAACAAAATCGATTTCTATACATCATTATGGTAATAATAACTTAATAATCAAAATAGCATGAAAGGTATACCATGAAAATAATATATAATGAAATAAAAATATTCATTTTACTTGAAGGTATTAGGGAATTGAATGCAAAAAATATAATAGATAACATGGTGCATAAAATCAAACATGTCTCATGGAATTGAAAATAGGGACAAATAACAATTGCGTCTTCAGAAACCATTGAATTAAAAAAATTGAAGGAAATAATTTGAAATGTAAAGTTAAATACAATGAATAATTGATTAATTATAATGAAAAATATAAAATTAGATGTAATTACACCATATAATAGAAAATATGGTGTATAACATAATCTTTCATTAAGTAATTCAAATCTTAGATAAAGAATCATAATTAGTTACCTAATCAATGAGGTAAAAATCTATTTATAAATATTTAATAAAGAACAATTGTGATACCATAATAATAAAAGAGTAAATACAATACCAATGATTCATTATTCATAATTATATAATCATCTATCAATATATTTTCTATAATATTGTTTGTAGCTCAATAAAATAAAACTGGTTTATCAAAATCTTTACAAAATTTCTAATATTCAATTAAAAATCCCCATGGGAGAAATATCATGGAGAAGAAAATTTACCAACATGAAATATAATTTATTGGTCGTATAAAATGATAAATTGGAATTAAACACACCATTTCAAATAAAACATGGATTATAATATGAAATATTTTTCAAGGCTTAAGAATTTGGACAATAAACCCTTACTTTAATATCTACTGAGTCAAAGTGTTATATAACCACATGTATATCCAAACTAAACATCATAAACACCTATATTAGAGAATTTTTTATATCTATAAGTTTTTATAAATTCATATTTTAATTACTATCTATATTTATATTAGTATGTTATTATTATTTTTTGATATCAAGAGTGAGTAGTCTTGATTGTTTTGAAGTAGATTCACAATAGTGGTGTTTTTATTCAGTATTATACCAAATTTAATCATTATCAGATCATAAAAGGTACTAGAAATTATTTTTGGTTTTAAAATTTTTTATTATTTATATTCATTATAGTTTTAGTAATGATGCATAATGATAGAATCAATAATCGGAATTTTTTCGTAATTTTTCATGAACAAAGATCGATATCTTAACTAGTGAATTTAATATTAATGATTCCATTATAGAGAAAAATAATTTACTTTTATATATTATATGTTACCATAATTAAATATTCATATTCACTAATGATATATAATTATATAATTGTTCGTATAGGTTATTAAACAGTCCCAAACTAGAATATACTATAATTAGTGGATTAATTTAGAGTAAATTAGTCATCGTAACATTATATGGCAGGAATATAAACTTCTATATTTTTTAATAGAGTGTTATTTTAGAATTATGTTAAGTTTCAACAATATGATAACATATTTGATGTTATGACATTGTATGATGAAATAATTATTTTCTCTTAGAAGTCCCTTATGGATTGTTGAATTTACCAGGGTTGTTTATTACTCATATTGTTAATAGCTTGTCCAATTTGTATAAGTAGAAACAAAATAATTTCATATACATGATATTAATCCATTAATATCATTCTTATGAAAATCTATGAATGAATGCCATAAAAATAAAAAAATGGAACTCAATCATTCCATAGAGGCAGTAGTCCTCCGGTACACATGATTGATGATTTTTTACATAAAAAGAGAGAAATGTATAATTTTTCAACATTTATGAATTTAAAATATGATGTAAATATCATATTTATTTATTAAATTAATTATCATTGTTAGATGTGTAAAATGGTTAAGGAGAATGAAACATAACGCTTTGTCGAGGTGGTATTTTCCACACATTAACATAAAACATTTTTTTATTAAGGAAAAATGGAAAGGTGTTTAACGGTAATTATCATGGAATAATAACATTAATTATAAAAAAAAATTATTTTAATATTTATGAATAATTAAAATAAATTTGAAATGGAAACATACAAATCAAAATAAATTAGAGAAAATTAGCTCAAACGTTGAGGGATAGTGGTTTCCCATAAAGGAATCATTGAAAAGGGATGGATTAAGATAATATATTTTTTCCACAAGACTAATAGTGTGAAATAATATTATATATATTTTAGTAATTGGATTTTTTTTGTATTAAACTAAATTTATGAGTGGTATTAATGGAGTGCTGAGAGGCCCCTTTTATAAGTTGTCATAATGGAATTTCTTTAATTGTTTCAACATAATATAATGAGAAAACTTGTTTCACATATCAAATAAATCCATAAATAACATATAATTGAGAGGGGGTACTATATAAGGTAAAACATTTCTATAAACACATTTTATAACATGTTTTTATCATTTTCATAATTTCTTTACTCATATAATTTTCACAATTTCCATTTTTTATTGTGGTAACTAGTTATTATGTTGTAAATTTCACATGAATTAATAAAAGTGAAATATATTTTATTACAAAATTTGTACTTAATAATTTAAAATATTAAATATATTTTTTCAAATAAAATTTATATGTTTAAAAATTGAAAAATAGGAATATTGCATGTAACACATAAACCCCCCTTTTAAGAACATGTACATTTTTAACATTAAAATTTATGTGTAGGATAAAATTATCAAATTAATCGGTTTTAATCATAAATAAATTAATATAAAACAATTATGCAGCTTTTCTCTTAATATAAAACTATGTTTGACTAAAATAATATATAAATAAAATAAATGGACAAAATCTGATTCTCTTATTGGAAAATAGTAATTATGCCAACAAAATGTCAAAAATATTATTTATTAATTGACAATGACTCTTAAAAATGTATATTATTACTCTATAAATACCTATTTTATTAGTTTAATGGTATTATAAACTTCTATGTCATTTTTATATAATGATAATGTCATAAAAGTTAATGTATTTTATAAAAATATTATTTTTCACTACACCACTAAAAATAAAATATTTCAAAAAAATCCCAGAAATTAATATTAAAATAATATTGACATGAAGAATCTGCAAATGAAAAAAATGTGTATCAAATTAAAATTAAAAAATTTTAGGATTTAACTTTTAAATATATACATGAAAAGAAAATTAAAAAAATTCATAGAAAAATATATCATTTTTTAAAACCAGTATTAACTATTATTAATCTTGATTCTTATTAGTTAATGATAAAAAATTGTGTTTATATATTTTTAATTTTAAAAAACAATATTTTTTCCACAAAGTATTTTTTACCTAAAAAATGTAAATAATAAATTTTTAGAAATGATGCAATTTAAATAAAGAATCAGCCATATTAGTAATTTAGAAATAAAATGTTCATTTATCAATTAATTAGGATTGATAACAGACATCATTTTTATTTATAAATATATTTTATAATCTGCTTTTATCTATTTTATGCACAAATTCTAGAGATAAATTTTAACTGTTATATTTTTTTACAAGGTTCATTTTGGTTCGGTCTTTCATGATATAAATCTAGTAAACACATTAGTTTATAACGAAAATAAAATATATAATCACTAATAATTAGGTGTTCGAAAAAATATATAATAGATACAATTATACCTTATTGATATAATATACGATCATAAAACTATCTGGTTGTGTCAAATAGATATCTTATTTATGGATCCCAGAATGGAAATATACTTTGACATCTATCATAAAAATTCTATAATCACAGTAAACTATTATGGTAAGAATAAAATTTAAGGATTTGAATTTTCAAACTGGCCAAAATATTTCAGCATAGAATATTTATTTATTTATTTTAAACCTATCTGAAAACATGTCTTGTTTTTTAGGTATAAACTTTACCCCCCATGTTCATTTTATTCTTGAATAACCATTTCCACAAGATGGTATTTTCATCAATTAGTGGATTTACAAGAATATAAACTTGGTTGTGGTATATAAAATTCAACTCATAATTCATGGATTTCTCACATCTTCTAGTTTCTAGGATATTTAATACTTTTTTGTAGGATTGGGTATCATGATTATCATCTAATAATTAGTTAGTATCATCACAAATGTGAAATCCATATCTATCTAGTTAACTAACTTCTCTGATCATCCTAAAAAAATATTGGTCAATATGGGATAACCTTTTCCATGTGGTCTGGTATAATTTTTTCTCATAGTGACAATGACATACCTTAAGCCTCAAATTCATTGAATTTGATCTTCCTCTAACTAAATCTTTTAATAATGTGTTCTATATCAAGGAATATATCATGTTTTCTCAATATTACCTATTTGTATAAGGGGTCTTATAGAAAATAACCCCTTAATTTTGATAGGATATCCTTTAAAGATTCAAATTATGTGTTATGGTGAAATTGTTTTCCATAATTTCACAAAAGAGAGATTCTTCATCCCAAAAATTGTATATTAGACATCCTAGATTTCAAATCATGCCATTTGTTGTATGGGATTATATTTTTCTCCATAGTTATAACATGGTTTTGTGTGTCTATCATTGTATGTAATTTATATCCCCAAAAGGAAAATGAAATGTTTTTATGAAACTTCATAAACCTCATCATGTATGATAAGGAAAAATTCATCTTTTCACTGAATCCATTCCACTATAGTTTATTTGGAGGAGTGAGTTGAGGTAGAATCTCAAATTTTCATACATAATCAATGAAATCTTGGATAAGATATTCTCTACCAAGATCTGATCAAAGTTTCATTATCTTCTTACCAAGATGATTCTTTTATTCATCCTTTAACTTTATAAATTTATCTATGGATTCAAACATATACCATATTATGTTCATATATATAAATGTATACACATAATTATTTGGTTAAAGTAATGATGTAAAATTTTCCACTTCAAATTTCAAATAGAAAATGCTTATACATATGAATTAATTCAGGAATCTCTATATACCATTATCACATTCCATCAAATATTAATTTTTTTTATTTTAGATTTTATGTTTGTGTGACACCTATCAAGTAGTTTAAATTAAATAAATATTAATATCAATATTGATAGATCTATGTAAAATGATTCTTATTTATTGGACTATATTAGTGATTTCACAACTAGGTGTGATATTTGTCATGTGAAGTTGATTAGTTATTGAATTGCCACACATGGATTTTGAAATATATTAATTAATGGTCATTATTAATGTGATTCATATAGTACAAAATATTATCTTTAAAAAGGTATGAATTTTTATTCCCAAGCTTAAATAAAAATCCATCTAGATATAAACTGTGAAGGAACTTAGAACATAGTTGATGTGTGAAACATGTTGAATTTAAAACTTTCTGTCTTAATTCATGTTCAAAAAACTGAATAAAAAAATACTTTCCATGATTTATTAATGGATCAATTGTAATTTTGTTTAATAATTGAAAATAAAATATAACGAATCCATAAATGGAACATTGTTTATTTCAAATTGTTGGTTTGATTCACTCACGGTCGATGTGGTTTGGATCAAAGGTTCCATGGTAGTCATCCTATACATCATACACACATACAAAAAACACATGGATCGTCAATCTATATATCTTGAGTGATATACTGGGAAATCAAAAAAATTTATGAAGACCCTTAAATAATCTGTTGAATACAGACTCAATTAAGAAAATAGGATCTATCTGACCTTGTCTTTTCATTATATTATCTCTCTAAGAACATGTTAGGAGAAAAGAGGATATTTTATATCAAAAATTTAGTCGAAATTGTGGATCTCACTATTTGGAATTCTAAAATGAGGTTTTATACCCAGGTTATACATGTCAGTATTGAAATTTGGTCCCTAGATAGTGAAAACCATCATTGTAGAAATTTGTTGATGCGTATGACTGAATACACATTTATTAAAATTTCAAAAATATTTAACCACACACTTGTAACACTATAAAATGTTACGTGATGAAACATGAACCATTAAATAGTCTCATAAGCTCTGAAAATAATTTAATGTACTGTGAATATCCTATGATAGATTGAAAAATACTATTTTCTCCTATGCACTTTCATGATCAAAAAAATTATGAATACCGTTAGAAATATATTAAATCATATTTATTATAAACATTAATAATTTAATTTAATTATTTTTTACTTGTAATCAATCGTACTCAGATGTTCACCGAGCCCCGTACATGGTCCCCACTTCATCTGAAACTCCTATTTTTTCAAATAGGTGGAACATGTGGATACACTAAGAATGTGAGCCTATAGGTACTTATAATAATAATAGTGATTTAATCCCAGAAACAAAAAGTGGATTCTATCAACCCATCATAGCCCCTAAGAAGATAAGGAATGTCATATCTATGACTTCTTCCAATGAACACATTATGTGTAATACAATCTCTTTATGTCATGGTTGATCTTAAATTATAATGAAAACCTTTGTCTTTGTCATTTTGTATAATTATATATTTCATAAAATTACTAGACAAAAATACCTTCATATACCCTAAACACGTATTTTTGGAAGTTAATACCATCTTGGTCATCCAGGTCCCATCAGATATCTATTCCTGTACTCCGAATTGACAAATTCTATATGATAATTCAACCAATCTTATACTACCAATGATATACCCAAACCTATCAACATATCCAGGACTTCAATTTCATGGGTTTTCCCATGAATCAAAGTACAAGATCAAATGGTACACATTGATACTGACCTCATGTTCAAATAATTATACATATGTTCCTGGATAGGAATAACAAATGACACTTGAAACATGTGGTGTTCCTATTGAAGGGTCTATCAAAATTATCTCATCTACTTGATGTCACCATGTGGAAACATAATGATAATAAATATCAATGCTTTTGATCCCCTAACCACTGATAGTATGAAATCATCTATTTCCCCTTAGAATGATTCATCATGAACATATGACATATTTTTAACTTTACGGTGACAACATCCCGATATTCTCGTTACAATTGGGAACGAATATCCCCTTTTTATATTACATGTATCATAAGGACCATACTATGTAAACTATGGATGAATAAGTATCAAAAATATTAGAGTAATAATAAACAAAAGTGCATATAAAATTTTATACATATAAGGTCAATCAAATTACATAAAGGAGTTGGGTCTAGATAACCCACTCACAACACTCCCACATTCACTAAATCCAACTGCTAACAATTCTCAACTAGAAAAATCTCACATGTGAAATGGACCGGACCTCTCAGGCTCATTACCTTGTTAAAATAATGTTTTTGAGGTATCCTGGTGAGTCTCGGTGACTCATTTCAAGATTTTCCCAAAACACAGGTTTTCCAATGATAGGTTGGCTGTCGGTAGGTCTGGTTTCGGTAGTTCAGAAGTCATTAGTATGGTCACTGATAAGTTTTTCACCTTTATGTCATGCATTGGTAGGTTACATGATGATAGGTAGTGGATCGGTAGGTCTGGTTTTAGTTAGTGGAGTTAGTAATTGGCGTTAGTGAGTGGTATCTGTGAGTGGCATCAGTGAGTGGATTCAGTGAGTGGCATTAGTGAGTTGCATTGGTTTTTGGCGATGGTAGGTGGCATCAGTGAGTGGTGTTATTGATTCACATTAGTGGCTCTCATTGGTGACTCATCCATTTTTACTCGAATTGGTTCCTCAACCATTAGTGACTCATTTCCATTTTTTTCTCTATTTTCCAGTTTCACTCTTCATATGTTTTATTTGACAGTAAATGGGTTACCTATCATATTTAAGTGGTTTTAAATCTGTTTCAAAGGCTATTACTCATATCATAAATTCATAATATTTTAGGAGGACTTTAAAATAGTAAAACTACATAATATTGACCATGATCCAAATTATTAGTACATGAAAACTGTCTCCATTCCTTTGATATAGGACATTTCTCTTCTATGTCAAGATCTTCTCTTCTCAATGTGTTTCTGTTTTCTCATGGTGTTCCTAGAACCTTTCTTCTTTGTAGAGTTTTTTGTTGTGTTGTGGATTTTGGATTCATTTTTTACTTGGAATATTCTACTGCTTCCATGACCCTCTATATTGGTGAAAGTAGGAGTTGTTGATCGACTATTATTCCAAGTTGGGTTCCATTAATCTATAGTTATTCCTATATCATTCGGGGTGGGTCCAAAAATTTCCCTTTGCGAATATGGTCAAATAAAAACTCTTAATTAAGGTTATTATATAGATGAAGGAACCTCCTACGATTATGGTGTTTTCCACATTAGTAATAACTTATGGTTTGGGATGATGACGATGATATTTTCTTTTGTCTTATTAGTAATATTTGAACTATGTTGTGAATTTTATGGTTTATAATACTTATGAAAATAATTTTCATTGGTGGTATTTTCTGGAGTATAGGTGATGATTTATACTTCATGTTTTATCTTTTATTTAATTCCATTAAATATGAAAATCTTATTAATCATGTAAACTAGGTTAAATAAATGGGTGTACCGGTATTTAACTTGTATATGATCACCCAGAAATTATGAAAGTGGAATTAAACAATGAGTTCTATTAAATATAAATATGACATTATTATTTGGATTGGATGTGTGTTGTGTATGGTAATGTTCAGCCTTCTTCCCTTTGTTGGTTAGGTAGTGTTGTGGCTGAGAGTGTGGTTGTGTGTGTGGGGTGGTTCAGGAGGTGTAATGGAATCTCAGGTTGAGAGATAAGTTGTCTCTGAAATGGATTAACTTGTTGTGTAGTATTATTGCATTTGGGTTGTGTTATGGTTTTTGGACTTGGTTTGTTTGTGTAGTGGGATTGCAACCTGGTTTTTTTTTGTTTTTTGTTTTTTTCTTGATGTGGTTCTATTTGTTTAGTGGGTCTTCCAAAGCTGGTTGAGGATGGTTATTTTGAATAATGATGATGTTACCGGGTGTGGGCATTTCACCATGATTTTCCAGATATGATTATGTTAGGATTGGGTGTTAGAGTGGATTCTTTTACCCAGGTCCTTATTTCTCTATTTATCATTGAAAGTGGTTGTTATGTTTTCTTCACCCTTGTTATATGTGTTGTGTTTGGTAGTTTTCTGTGTATAGATGGAATAAATTATTTTGTTTTGCTAAAAAAATTATAATTGGTTAAATGAGTTAGTCGGGGTTATGAATTATGTATGTGGCTGGTTGTGTGCTTATGCATTAGAGGTGGAAGTAAGTGATGTTTTATGTGGTATGGATGTTTGTTTTGAAAACCCATATATTGAGATGATAATTTGGTATATATATATATATAATTGTAGTCCCTTGCTTTTTCTCGGCACACCCCACCCTAGTTGAAAACTATGTGACAAACACCCCCATTTCATGGGGGAGGGTGTTTTCCCAACATCCCAATGGGAGGATGGGTGGATGGTTATTGGCTCTTATCTTATCCCTCTTCTAGACATTGGTATCCCAAGACTATTTGGAAAGGATGTGGGGTAGTTGTGAGGCCCTTGTGTCTGCGGGTGAGGTGTACCTTCCCTGATGCCTTCGGGATGATATAGTTGTTCTTTCCAAACTGTCATCAGGATGTGGTTGTGGTTTTCTATCCCAAGTGTCTATAGTTGAGATGTGATGTGGATGAGGCCTAGGTTTTTTAGGCAGGATGTGGTATGTGGCCCATTTGTGTGCAGGAAGGTTGTGACAGTGCGTCTTGAGGAAGAGCGTGGAAGTGTTAAGACATTTTCCATTAGTGATTAGCATTTAACCGGTTTGAAAGTGGTGGAGGGAACACAAATATCAACATGCTTACTATATTACATTACTATAATTTTGTTATTTGGTGAGCGTACCATTGGCATAGTTGGGGTCGATAGTATAAAATGTTAGGTGCTTTGGATTCTTCTATTTATCATAGGGGAATTAGTATGATTCTTCCACTTGTGCACAAGATATATTGGATTTTTATACTATGTATACTTGTATCCTCATGCTACAAATATAAAACAATTTTCAGGATTTCAGGAGGACTACGGGGAACATGTTGGCATTACTAGAACGGACGTTGGAATAGTTGTTATGTCGCTGCTTAGATTTCTTCTTTTGGTATTTAATTTGGAGAATTTCCTTGTATTTCTAGCATTTTTACATTAAACATGCATGATGGATGGATTTTGGCATCTTTTATATGCATGTATTCATGTTTTTTTGAGGTTGATACATCTTATCTCTCCATATTGGTTACAATGAAATGTGTAATTCCTCTTATTTTTTATATCTTTATACCATTGGTGTTGTTCGCCACCCCGGGGCCTACTAGGGGTGTGACTCGGGGGGGGGGGGGGCACGATCTCTCTTACTTCATTTGCAACTTAGGAGGGGCATCTTTGGAGGGAGTGGGTCATGACAGAATGGTATTAGTGGTGATGATTGAGAGATATGATGGAGTTTGGAGTTAGGAATAGTGGGGGTTGCATGGGTTGGTAGGGGAACAATGCTTGGTGGAATATGTGCTTGACATAGTCTAGGGAAGACTGGCTAAGACATTGGATTTTAGGGCCCCCATGATCAGATGAAAGAAATATGAGATTTCAAAACAACCAATTGACTCTTCCCTATTTGCAGGGTAGATACCATAAGAGTGGTAGAAGCCTCATGAATATTTTTGTTATTGTTTGAATTGGTTTTTTTATGGAATTTATGTAAACTATGAGTTAAAATGTATCGTAAAAAATTTTATACTACTCAAGATTAGGAATTACATGTTTATCTTTTTAGATATGGTACCTATTCATCATCCATGAGTGTCTTAGGAAGTGGATGCTCAGGAGGTCGATCCTGCTGATCGGTGGAGGGTTGATCTATAAGAGGAGGAAAACCAGTGGCATAAAATTTTATGTGATTTATAGTGGTAGACCATGTGAATGTATGAGGGAAGTGTATTAGACATGGAGATGGAGAGCCAGCTCGAGGAATCTAAGATAACCTTCATCCTGATCTGGGATTCGATTAAGTATTGGGTTCCATTGGATGCTAGTTAGTTGAGGTTATTTGTGCATTAGTGGTGGATACTGTACCTGGGGGAGAGAAAGGTGGCTGATGTGAAGTGGGTCGATTTCATGAAGGAGTTCCAGGAATCATTTATTTATTCAACCATGAAGGCTAATAATCGATAAGAGTTACTCTCCCTCCAACATGGGAGTATGTCACAATGGGAGTTGGAGATCATGTTAAGGATCTCCTTCACTTCGCTTCATGTCACTTTTTGGATGAGTATTCTCATGGGAGATTCCTAGAGGATGTGCTTCGTCCTTATCTCTTGTACTTAGTCACTCCCTTCACCTTACCAACATAACTATAGGTCTATTATAATGTTGAAGTGGTTGAGAGGATTCACTTGTGACGATCTCTACTATGATAGTAGATAAAAGAAGTGTTCTATGAATGGTATGGCTTTCAGTAGTAGGTCTCAGACACCAGGGCTTTTGAGGTTTCGGGTAGTGGGGAGTCGACCTCAATAATTAAAATTTCGACCTTTTGTTCCTCATTAATTTCCCATAGGATTTGGACCAAGGTGTTTTAAATTTGGAGGTTGTGGTCACCCTCAATGTCAATATCTAGTTTGAGCTTAGTATGGTATAGGTGGGAATGTTTAGCGCCTGACTCAAAACTAGTTTTCTGCCATGACATTTCAGCAGCAGGGATAGTTGGCTCTTCCTCCACCAAGGGGAGATGGATCCGGTGGAGGCCAAGCTTAGGGTGTTCCTTAGGGACCTCGACCTGAGCATGTTCAGGGAGGTAGTTGTCAGTGAATGGGAAGAGGAGCGGGGAATAGTCAGTTAAATTCCACAGAGGCAGCAGTTCTAGCAAGGCTGAAGATCGTTCGAGGTACGATTAGTTTATTCAGTACACTTTCAAGTGATTTTTTGGATTTGGGAGATTTTCACTCTTTCATTGGACATAATCTTTCCCATTATCTACGATTAAAATTAGAGAGGCTCTCCATTCTCGTGGTTTGAGTACACCAGTCTGAGGTCAGATGAACTCATTTGTTGTTTGATGGGGATGTAGACTGATGTTGGGGCAACATCAGTCTAGTGGGGAACTACTATTCCCTGTGTGTTTATATTTTCTCTTGGTGCATCTATATCATTTCTTCTCAGTAGGGTAGTGTGTTATGCTATTACCTTCATATTAAAATTTTTTTGGTGTCTCCAGCTTCTTGTGTGACCCTCTATTTTGTCACAAGATTGATTTTTTGATCTACTATTGTTCTTTGTAGGGATTCCATTTTCCCTATTTATTTCTGAATTGTGTGGGATGGGTATGAAAATTGTCCCATTGTGATTACGGTCAAATCAAACTCTTAATTAAGGCTGTTATGAAGATGAATTAACCATTTATGATAAAAAGTTTTGTTACCTAATTAAAAAATGTTGGATGATGATGATGATGATGTAATTTTATTTGGTTTTATCGGTTATCATTGATGTTTGTTTTGAGTTGAATGGGATTTAACCCTTATGGAAATCATGGTTGTTGGTGGTATTTTCTTGAGTATGAGAGATCCTTTATACTTGACGTCTATTATTATGTTGAATGATTTCAAATATAAAAATATGATTAATCGAGTATACTTGGTTAAATAAATATATTACCAAGTATTTGACTTCTGTCATGATCACCCATGAATTATGAAAGTGAAATTAAAGAATGAATACTGAAAAATCCGAATACAACTTGCTCGTTTGGTGGTGTTTCGTGATGTGTTGGGTTCTTTTCAGCCTTATGCATTGTGCTTCTCATATGGTTGTGTGGATGAGAGTGTGGATGTGTGTGGGGGTGGTATAGGAGGTGTAATGGAATCTCAGGTTTAGATTTTGGTTGATTTGGGAATGGATGGAGTTTTTTTGTAGTTGGACTACATCTTTGTTTTGTTATGGTTGTCGTACATGGTGTTTTTTCACATTGGGACTACATCTGGTTGAGTTTTTTAGTTTTTTAGATGTGGTTCCTTTCATGAAGCAGGGATTTCAAGGATGGTTTTAGAGGGATTATTTTGCAGAAGAATAGTGTCCCCTTTTGTGTGTGTTTTGCCTGATGTTTTTAGAGATCAATATATTAGTAATGGGTGTCAGAGTGGAATCTTTTACCCTGGTCTTTATTTAACCATTTGGATTTGGAAGTGGTTCGTATAGTTTCATCACACTAAAAACTTGTGATTTTTTTGATATTTTCCAAGTAGGGATGGAATAAAAAATGTTTCCTTGTTAAATAATGAATGATAATTGGTTAAATGAATTGGATGAGGTTATGAATTAATTTGTGGATGGATTTGTGGTAATTCATTCAAGGGGGCATAAAGGTATGTTTTTTGTGATCTGTTTTTTTTTTCAAAAACCATAGGTTGGGATATGTGTTTGGAACTTATATATACTTGTATTTCTTTGTGATTTCTATTTTCACCCCACCCTAGTTGAGCACTTTGTGCCGAACGTTCCCATTTCATTGAGGAGGGTGTTTTCCCGACATCCTATTGGGAGGATGGATGGATTGTTATTGGACCTTCTCTACTCCATCTTCAATTCATTGGTATCACAAGACTCTTAGGGCTGGTTATGGTGTGGTTGTGTTGCCCATGTGTTTGTGGGAAAGGTGTTCTTTCCCAGGTGTCTTCAGGAGGAGATATGTTTTGGTTTCCCATGTTTCATTAGGATGAGGTTGTGGTTTTTTGTCCAAAGATTCTATGGGTGGGATGTGATGTTGTTTTGGCCCAGGTGTTTTTGGTCAGGATGTGGTTTGAGGACTAAGATTATATGGGATGGTTGTGATGTGGGGAATGTGGAAGAGCATGGTAGCGTCAGGGTGTTTGTTGTTAGGGGTGAGTAGTTAACTAGTATAATTTTGTGTATGGTAACCCAATATAGTTTTTCTTACTATTTTACATTACCTGACTTGCATTAATTGGTGAGGGAGAATTTGGGGAGGTTGGGGTGGATAGTATACCTTTTTAGGTGCTTCGTTTTTTGTGGTTTTTTACAAGGGCATTATTATGATTCTCATACTTATTCCTGAATGACTTTGGCTTTTCTTACTAAGTATGCATGTATGCTCACCCTATGAATATAAAACTACTTTCGGGTTTCCACAAGGACTACAAGGACTGAGTTGGGAATTACTATCTTGGTGGTTAAGATAGATTCAATGTCGCTGCTTAGCATTTATTCTTTTGGTAATTACGTTGGAGATTTTCATTATATTAATAACAATTTTACTTTAATCATGCATGAGGGGTGGATTTTTATTCTTTTATAAATATTTTTTGGAGTTTTTTGAGGTTGATACATCTTATCTCTCAAGCATGGTTACTATAAAAGGGTAACACCTTCCATTTTTTTGAGATTTCTATACCCTTGGTGTTGGCTGCCACCCATGGGCCAACTAGAAGATGGACTGGGGGGTCATTATCTCTCTTTCATAATTTCCAGCACATGAGGGGCTTCTCTAGATGGGTAAGGTCCTAAAAATGAGTATCATACTTCTATTGAGATAAATATTTAGTTAGGTGGTGTGATATATTATCCGCTTTGGATATTATATTAAATTTTAAATCACCTATCTGAGTAAAATACCTAAAGATATGATACTTTAAAAGTATTATATTTACATTTTTGTCTTCTAGGATCCTTGGAAAGCACTACTGTCGTAGTATTATCAAAGTATACTATAGTAGGGCCATCAATACTTAGTACATCACTCATATTAGAAAGAAAAATTTATATCAGTACTACATCCTTAGATTCATCGTAATACTCGATATACTCAGGATCAAAAATAAAATTTGCAACTACATACTGCATCGAGTTCCTCAATGTCATAACACCACTATTCAGTAGAGATATATAGCCTAAATGTGATTTATTATCATCATGATCTGTTTAAAAGCTTGAATTAGGGTATCCCCTCTTGACCAGTGTCTCTTCTACTCCAGACACAAGAAACATTCTTTTATATGTGACAACTAATTTTGGATGGTTTTTTTCAGGTTCCCAACGCAACTCTCCTAGATTGGATTCATATCTTCCCACCATGTGTAATGTAAAATAAACATCACACCTAATTTATATAATTCCATATATTATAGATCCAAATACTAAAGAAAAAGGTATTATACACATTCATTCAATCTTAATATATGTTTGGGGACATATCTTCTATGAGAGATTAATGCAATGTGACACTGGAAATAATCCTCTCTTGTATTGTTCCATATTTTACCTTTTGACTACCCTTTCAATATGGGTACTTTTACATAGCCCGAAAATCCTCTGAGATCTATCTCGAAAGATCATTATCTTAATAATTTAAGCTGTTTTGCCTAATTCATTCATGGTGAAGCATTAATTTAACCATGTATTCATTGACTGTAAGACTGGTACTTCATTTCCCACTAATAATATGTAATCAACATATAGTTCTGGTAAAATAATGGAACTTCCACTACCCTTTTCTAGTCACATGTCTCCCTTTCATTCTTAAAGAAACCAAATTCTCTTATTGCCTCATCAAATCTAATATTCAATGATAGTGATTCCCAAATAAATCCATAAATGGGTATGTGTATCTTGTATACTTTAGTGGAACTCTTTCACATAATTAACCCTTTGGGTGTGTCATATGTACATTCTAACAAACATCCCATTTTGAAGTACAATTTTTACATCCATTTTAAAAATTTCATAATCAAGGAAGGATTCTATTAAATGTAATATTTTGACGTATTTTATCATAGAGATTAGATAGAAGGAATAATTATAGTTGTTTCCTTGAAATTTTCTAAAACCATCACTACTAATCCACCCTTATAGGTGATCAGTTGGCCATCAATGTGTATATTTGTATGGAATGCCACTACAACAAAGGCCGATCCTAGCGGCGGTTTTTTTCCGGTTTAGCGGCGGTTTAAACCGCCGCTATATTGTGTGGCGGCGGTTTACAAAAACCGCCGCTAAGTTTGGCGTCGGCAATCTATTAGCGGCGGTTTTTTCGATTCCGCGGCGGTTTTAGAAATGTGTCGTATGTCCGGCATTTAGCGGCGGTTTTTCTTCATTTAGCGGCGGTTATATGGGTATCTTATTTAGCGGCGGTTTTAACCGCCGCTAAATTCAGTCGTTTGATGCGCCTATTCTGCGGCGGTGAAAACCGCCGCTAAATATCAACATAATATATTTAGCGGCGGTTAAAACCGCCGCTAAATTCTGCCCAGTTCATCATTTAGCGGCGGTTAAAACCGCCGCTAACGGATTCCCGGTTATTTAGCGGCGGTTAAAACCGCCGCTAAATGCTCACAGGTATGGCATTTAGCGGCGGTTAAAACCGCCGCTAAACGTTGAACTGGAAAAAAAAATACGTTGCATCTGCTACACCACTGCCCCACTAATTTATCCATCATCATTCATTTACTAGGATTTACCATTTCAAGAATTCCATAACTACTGAGTAACTAACAAGACAAGACACAATGTTATAAAATTCAAACACATCCAACCCACAATTTTTGCATCACAAATCATCACCTTATCCATAATCCAAACTCATAAAGTAACCATAACCATAATTCCATCTATTATGCAAACTATCAAATTAAATCAACCTTACAAGAAAAGGGAAAAGACAATGATTCCTTGTTTACAGATAGGAAATTCAATTACCATAAGTAAAGACATTATCATTTTAATGTGAGGTGATTTATCAAATTAAATTTTAGAAACAATAATAATTTCATAGAAGTAAAAACAATTCATAATAAACAAAAACCAACACACATTCATAGAAAAGCAATATCATGAAAAACCTAAAGCACATTTGATATCACCCCTTCCCATTAATTTTAATATATCCAATTAATTATTTTCATTAGGAAATATCTTAACTTCCACCCAAGATGAAATAGTAGTATTATAATATCACATATTTAAAATAGTAATGAGGGAACTCAAATATCCTACCTTAATTAGAGATTTAAGGAGAACCATATTTACAATTGCAAGAGGCTCTCTTCATGTCCCTCTTTTATTCCCTTTGTCTATTTTACAAAAGTTGGGGATCTTGAGAGGTTGTATGATTGTTGTTTAAAAAATCACTTTACCTCTTGGTGATGTGTTGCATGACCAATAAAAGGTTTTATGGAGAAACGTGATCATTTCAGGGAGAATTCCATCTGTTTTTCCTTATAGAGCTAAAGGGGAAGCGTGAGGTTTCCTGGACTTGTCTGAGGCTCTTCGCATTATGAGGATGACATGCCAATAGGATTTAGTGAGATGAGATGATCATGTCACTAGGCTCTTTTGGTTTCATGAAAATTTCCAGGGTTTCATCGCATGTTGTTTACAACCAAAAGAGGCTCCCGCCTTCTCCCCTTTTAATTTCCTTTGTTTATTTTACAAAGGATTTTCATTTTGTGATTTTTCTTGAGTTTTGTCAAGGAAAATCACTCTCATCAAGTTTCCTATATTTTAGATAATAAAAGGTCCAAGATTACTAGAAATTTCAATTCTAACCCCTAATACTATGTGAATTTTGGTAGTGAGGTTCTAAAATGGATTCTTCCATTTGAGATTAAAAACTAACATTTATCACAATAGATTCCTCTATATGGTTTCAGCTTACTGGATGATGCTTTCATTCCTCATTTGGACTTCAACATGTCATCTTGCTGGGTGTCATCTTCACTTAACTGTACTCATACAATAATTTTCGATGATGGCCGACTAGTCGTAGCTCAATCTCAGGGGTTGTCTTTTATATTGGAAATATCTCCCTTGGGTTCATATAGCTATGATTTTTCTCATCATACTATTTCCTAGAGTTACTCAAGTATATTCATCTCTTCTATGAAAAACCCAAGTGGCGGATGGATCTTGAAATGGGATCACCAACCTGGTGGTAATTTTTTTGATAAATGGGCATGGCCATTCTGGGTCAGGAAAAGCTGCTTAGAGTTCACTAACCAGTTAATAAGGTCCATCATTATGAAGAAGTATGGATTTCCTAATTTATTGTCTATCACCAGCCCAATATTTTTAGATAATTGGTTATCATTTGGTTTCCTTACACCAACTCATTCCATTTATCCCATAGTGAAGTCGGAATTAGCCTATGGGATACTACCAACTAGGTGGGATCCTCCCTCTTGGAGATATGTATGATGAGTTCCTCCTTACCACATATGTCAGGGATGACCCTTTGTAGACTTCAGCCTTGGCGAGGTACATGCTCACCATTATGAAGGAGAATCTGGAAAAGGAGTTGACCATGTGCTCTCTTATCTCCTTCAAAGACTGGATCAATATTTTCCTTTTCCATAGTGGGGTTAGGCTAACTGTTATATTCCCCCACAGTGCCCTTCACAGCAAGTTCGTGACAATGTCGGCTCATATTGGGCCATTTTGAAAGCTAGGGATCATACTTCATGGGGATATCAAGTGAATTCAGATATCTCTCCTTGACTTAGGTTGGCGGTTTTTACGGCCATGTTCTTGAATGTATAGATTTTTTTAGCTGGGGATGCGCATTTAGGAATCCATGTCAGTATGCTGATAATGGTAGCGTGGGTAGAGGAAGGATGGTGCCTTAATTTGGTGGTACAGACCCTTTCACTCCTTTACCAACTCATAGGCCACATTCATCAAGGAAGAAAACCCTATAGGATCAGTGGTCCTTTCTAGTTTTTATTTGGATATATAGGGGATAATTTCCATTACTATGAATACTAAAATGCTGCCAGGATTCCCAATGCATCATCTCATCTTAGGTTATTGAATATATCTAGGGTCAGGGCTATGTCACTAAGTTCTGATGAGGTTACAAATGCGTTGATTCGATCTGATAGCTTTGATTTCATCCCTTATCATGCACTGACTGGACCAATCACTAACAATGGAAGTGGATCCCTCAACGAAAGGTAGTATATGATCTCCCTTTATGATTGGGTTCTTATAGCTAGGGTGTATGAGATGATAATCTGCAATCCATATACACCTTATCAGTTTTCTTGTTAGTTTGGCTGCACCCAAAGGGTCTCTCCTCTCTCTTTGGATGGTGTGAGAGGAGAGAAAAACCCTAGGATCATCTACCAATTCTAGATGATTTTGGTTCATGAATACATTTATGCTAAGATCATTCTTTTTAGATCATCCATTTATTCCTCCTTCTGTCATTCCTATTTCCTTTTTAGATCATCCATTTATTCCTCCTTCTGTCATTCCCATCCCATTAGTCATAGAAACTCAGACATGGCATAGATTGGTTTTTTCTAAGAACTAGTATATGAATTCAAAGATCATATATATTGTGAGCCCCATTTATATATCTTCTTCTATTATAACACTGAATGATATAACCACAAACCAGATGTATTCAAACCTATGAGGGAAGGATGTATTCAAGATAACCTCATCATTCAACCACCTCAGGTGATTTTTAGACCATATATCAATCATAAAAAACCTATCAGATTCCTTTAAATGGTGTAATATATCATCTACAATTAAAATGGGTAATAATTCTTGATTTTATGATAATTAAACATTAATTACTCCAAACATAGTCTCAGAATACCATCTTAATACATAGAGAACAACACTAGAGTGCTAAAAAGAAATAATTTTCAGCAAATGAAATGCTTTTACTACAAACCAACTGTTATCATACTTGTTCAACACATCAACAATACTACTACTCATCATCTGATGCTGCATCGTCACCCTCTCCACCTTCATCTCTACCACCTGCTGCCACCTGTAAGAACATTACATTGAAAATTAAATATTGTTGCATATTTATAATAAAAATTAAAACCAATAAAAGTTTGCAAACTAAATGATTTTGATTTTTTTGTGATTTACCTGCTCACCACTACCCGATGCACTACCACCGGGGGCATATCTGCTCATATGCTGACGTATTTCAAGCAACTCTTTCTGCAAATCAGATATCTGATTCCCCTGCTGGTGAACTGTGTTTCGTAGAGCAGACATCTCCCTCTGAGCATCTTCAGGTAAGAAATGACTATAACCAGGAGTGGATGAGGCCGAAATCCCTGATGGCATGCGAAAGACCTCAGATGGTACGGGTCCCAAACCCATCCCGCGCACTCTACCAGGATGCTCCTTCCCAAGGACTTGACCAACCGGGTCATCCTGGGAGACTGAGTAGGATTGCCCAGGATTGGCATCCCATTTTTCTTTAATTTTCACCTATAAATCAAATATCAATATATATTAACACAGTAAAAACTGATATTAAGTTATTATAATAAATAATTGACTTCATACCCCAACTTCTCTGGCAGGTTCATTAACAAAACTTCCATCTGTTTTTTTATGAACATCCAGCCACAGTTCTGTTCGGGATGCTTCATGCCCTAAACTCTGTGACTGCATTAAACAAAGATAAATCATCAATCAAATATGTTAAATAGATAATATTATCTTATAAATATTTAAACTAATTAAAAGATTACCAATGACATTCGGCTTCTTGAAAAGCTTTTTGAACCCGCAGTGTGCGGGATTACCTGCTTCGCCCGGTTTGAAGCATTCTTTCTTGAGAGATCCTGAAATAAATAAAATTCAATTTAATAGTATTGTATTCAATGTCTATCTCCTCTTCATGTACATTTATAAATGTAAAATGATGATAATATAATAATATATATTTCAATACCATCCGCTTCTCATCACGATGTCTATCGACAAAAATCTTCCACTGTTCTTTCGGTACCCCACTGGGTATCTTCTCATACATCTGCTGCACGGTCAACGAAGAATCGTTGACATCACACCACAACCTCCATTTGAAATCTTTCCATTTTTTTCCAAGATTTTTCAATGTCCACTTCCGTGCTATCACATCAGCAACGGTAAAGTGGAAGAACATCTGTATACAGAAATTCATTTTGAATATATTAGTAAAATGACATTCAATTAAACCATAAAGTAATAAAATTACCTTTATCTGAGAATCATAAACTTCATTTTTCCAGTTTGGAGGCATATGCCTCCAATCATCATACGAAATAGGCAGGGAAACGGGCTCCGCTGCCAGCTGACCTATAATCTGACCAAGTAAACCTGCGGCGTCATCCGTCGGGACCCCATAAGAATCAAATGGCACCACTATCTTCTTGCCATGCATGTTCCAAACATCAGAACTTTTTATGTCTCTTTCCACGGTTTCATTGTCTTCATCTGCAATGAGCAAACAATTACTATAAACAAAATGCAATAAATTTATTTAATTAAAATTTGTACCTATGACTGCGACCCTCCAGAATGTCCGTGATGAACTGGAGTGGGCGTGTCGCTGCCCCGATGCTGAAGCTCCTGTAGGGGGAGGCGATGACTCATCCCCTAATGAGGCATCCACTGATGGTGTCAGAGATGGTGCAGGGGGAGATGATACTGTGGGGACAGACGGATCGTCATCTGTCGCAGAAGAAGAAGGAATAGTGTACCGCTTCTTCCTTGGCATTCCTGTCATTTAATCAAATAAAATTAAGTTCAGAATATATATTTCAAAAAATTCATGCAGAAAAAAAATTAAAAATGATAATAGATGCCCAGTATTAACAAACAATATATATATAACAATGATAATGAATGACTACAGAAATGAAACAAGTAGTTGCTGAATGAATAAATAATTGTACATACAATCATTTTCCCCTTCAATCATGTCGGTTTCCTGCTCCATTGCTTCATCCACTTCATTCATCCTTGCTAGACCAATATTTTCAATATCATGATGGACAAATAATTCTGCTTCCTGTTGTTGATGAAATTCAATTGCAGAGGTCAAATCTTCCACTTCATCACCCATATCATACAAATCTCTTTGTATTACGTGAGTAACTACACTCCACCCTTCATCCACAACATCATTCACATAATATACCATTTTTGCCTGCGATGCTAAGATATATGGATCATGCAGTTCACGATCACCAACATCCATCAAGCGAGAGAAGTTTACAGAAGTAAATTGCAATGAATCTCTTTTAACACCTCTGATAAAATCGACCCATTTGCATTTGAATAAAACAACAGAAAAATGCCCGTGGTAGTTTAATTCAATAATATCATGCAGCTTTCCATAGTATTCCACTTCAGCAAATGTAAAAATACCACTATTCTGTGTTTTCAAACCCACTTCTCGATCGACTGTACGAAATCTAAAACCATTCACATTATAAGCGTTGAACTTTCTAACTTGTTTTATAGGACCTCTAGCAAGAAACTTCAAATCTTCTGAAAAGTCAGCTCGAGTATCAGTATTCATGATCTGAAAAAAAAAATATAATTTAATAGATTTGCAAATTGTATGTGTCAAAGTAATATTCGTATTTATTGCAATATTTATAAACTTACACGTCGTGCAAACCATTCTACCAGCTCTTTATTCACAGCTTTCGTTATATCTTTTTCATTTCGTGTTCGGCTTCTCATTCGTCTCTTTGTTTGTATCCTCAACTCTTCAATAAATGGATCTGCAATTTCACTATTCAGCAGCACATATCTATGTGCCTGTAATAATTCCAATTCTGTTAGTGTCGCGTATGAGGTCCTCCCAACTGATCGGCCAATAGCAGGAAATATTTTTGATTTCTGATGCATTTGAGATTGAGTTGATGTGTCGTCAACACGTCCAACTCGAGTAAATCTTGTCTCAATATCATCCAAATATCTGGAACAAAAGGTGAGACACTCCTCGGCCAAATAGCCTTCAGCAATAGAGCCTTCTGGTTGAGCTTTATTTCTCACGTATGCTTTCAAATGCCCAAGATATCTGTGAAAAAATAATAATAATATTATGCATTTATTTAAATGCCAAAAAATGTTTACTTAACTGGAAACATATAAATAAAATACCTCTCAATTGGATACATCCATCGATAATGAACGGGGCCTCCTAATTTAGCTTCGTCAACCAAATGCACAGTTAAATGCATCATGACAGTAAAAAACGATGGAGGGAAGATCATCTCCATTGCACAAAGGGTCAATACAAACCTCTCCTGTAGGTTGTCCAGCTGAAATGGATGTAGAGCTTTCTCACATAACTGTCTGAAAAATGTGCAGAAATGGAGTACAACAGCAGTAACTTTTTCAGGTAATAATGTACGCAATGCCAATGGTAGTAACTGTTGTAACAAAACATGTGAATCGTGACTTTTCAATCCATATAACTTACGATTCTTCAAGTCAACACACCTCGAGATGTTACTCGAATACCCATCAGATACCTTCACATTCTTTAAAATTTGAAGGAACGTATCTTTATCCCTATTTTTCAATGAAAAAATGGCCGGAGCATACTTTTCATTCTCATCTGGCCAGAGATCACGTTTTATGTTCATTACTTGTAAGTCTTTGCGAGCATTGAGATGATCCTTCGACTTTCCATGCTCATTAAGTAATGTGAAAATCAAATTATCACATACATTCTTCTCAATATGCATCACATCAAGATTGTGGCGCAAAGAATTAAATTCCCAATACGAAAGTTTGAAGAATATACTTTTTTTCTTCCATTGTTGCGTTCTGATTTCACTTGACGATGCACTTCGCACTCGTTTTCCGCTATCATTCAAATGATGAACCTTCCCAAATTCTGTTTTAACATTTTCAAGCTGTGTCAATATTTCAGAACCGGTTAACAACTTTGGAGGTGGTCTACGATCAATGCAACCATTAAATTTTGATTTGTTCAGCCGAAATCTATGAGATGCATCAAGAAATCTTCGATGGCACAAGAAGCACCATTTTCTACTGTGAGGTAGCCGTTTGGGCTCGAAATCAAAGTTACAAACGGGACAAGCCAAACCCGTATAAGTGTTCCAACCAGATAAATTCCCAAGCCCAGGGAAGTCACTAATGGTCCACATTAAAGCAGCATGCATTTTAAACATTGTTTTAGAAGAAACATCAAATGTCTCAACACCGTTGCTCCATAACTCCTGCAATTCTTCAATCAAAGGCTGCAGGTATACATCAATATCATTTCCAGGCATTTGTTTTCCAGGAATAATCATCGAAATGATAAAAGATGTTTGTTGCATACACATCCACGGAGGCAGATTATAAGGGATCAAAACAACTGGCCAAATGCTATAACTCGTACTCAAAGTCCCAAATGGGTTGAATCCATCGGCAGCCAATCCCAATCGAACATTCCTAGGATCAGCTGAGAAATCTGGATGTAATGAATCAAATGTCTTCCACGATTGGGAATCCCGTGGATGTCTCATTAACCCATCATTGTTATTATCTACAGCATGCCACTTCATGTGTTCGGCGGTTTTTGATGACATGAATAATCTTTGCAATCGAGGCTTCAAAGGAAAGTAACGCAAAACTTTTGCAGGTGTGTTCCTTTTCTTCTTCTCCGTGAAATTATGTTCAGTCATACTTCCAACATCACCCTTTGACTGCCATCTAGAAGAAGAACATTTCTTACAATTCTGTCTACTTGAATCCTCTCCCCAGTAAAGCATACAATCATTGGGACACGCATGTATTTTTGTATAATTCAGACCAAGCTTGTTAACAACTTTTTTCATATCATAAAACGATTCTGGAATTTTTGCTTCAGGAAATGCATCACGAATCAATTCCAATAACATGGACATTGCCTTATTTGTAATTCCACATAGACATTTGATATGGTACAACTTCAGTAGAAATGAAAGCTTTGAATATTTCAAACACCCACTATACAACTCTTGATTTCCATCGGCAACTAAATCATGAAATGCATTTTCCTCACTGAAGTTTTCCCTTACATTTGGCTCCACAGAATCAAGAGGATCCAATGATATGTTACAATCTTGATCTGCTTGTGTTACAGTCTCAGAAACATCACTTGTCACGTTGCAATTTGTAGCACCCTCTTCTGGTTGTTCTGATATGTTTTGATGCTCATAGTGGTGTCTTGCAGTGCCGAAAGCATCATTTATGAGGTTTTGCATTTCATTTTCCATTGTCGAAGAACTTGGGACCTCATTCTGTGGATTAACATCAGTCCTCAATCTTTCTGTATTGTTTGATTCTCCATGCCAAATCCAACACAAATATTGCTCAGGGAATTGCTTCAGTATTAAATGTTCATAAACTTCATCTCTCTTCAACCATGTTCTAAATTTACATTTAGGACATGGACATCTTATTCTCCCTTCAACGGATCGATTAGAAATTGCAAAATCTAAAAACCCATTCAAACCCTTAACATATTGAGATGTGTTCCTCGGTAATGTGATCCAGCTTTTATCCATGTATATCACAATGTGCCTACACAAAATATACGATAGTGTAAGATTACAGAAACATAATATAATAAAGATGAACCATTGGCCATAAAGTATGCATAATATAATAAAGATGATTCATTGACCACATTTACCATTTCAGACCAACTGAACAAGTCTGGTCCATAGGAGACAGCGTCAACACCTCATTTAGGAGCAATAAGAATATCGGGATACACACTTATCATAACACCATCGATCACACATTTATGTTGCCTCAAACAACACCCCTTTGATGTGTGATCGAAACTGATCATAATGCATTTTAAATCAAGTTAACTACATTCACTGAAACCATTTTCACAATGGGTAATGTTTGTTTTATTGTTCTAGGGAAATCTAAATGGCCACATTTAAGTTTTGGGGTTCATCTTGTGATGGAAGCATGAGACATGGTGTTTGAATTTCTTGAATAAATTAGTGATAATGACCCTCCTAAGGTGGAGAGAATTATGTTAGTCATGGAAATGTGGAGAAAACTGTAGAGTGGATGTGGAGGAATCAAGGTTCCAAATAGAAACCTATAAGGGACATGTTTGGGGTTCTTAGGGAAGACCAGGTGGAACTTCGATATGGTGTGTGTAGGTGATGGAGGTATACCTTAAGTGAGAAGGCTTCGTGTTTGGGTAGAGGGGCGACATGCCAATAGGGGAAGTTGGGAACCAACGGAGTGAGTTAGCAGGAATGGAAAGGCATAGTTGGATAGAAAAGGAATGGATGTGGTGGGCTGCGAGGCACCTCAAGTTAATGTTGAAATGATAAGTTTATCCTAGTAATGTGAATGAGTTTTGAAGAAGAACCAAGTAGTCCTTGGTTGAGATATGGATGGTGAAAGTGTGACAAATCTGGGTAGTTTTGGCAGAAATAATGAATGCTAGAATTGGGTGGAGTTTTCATGGATGTTGTGAGTTGGAAAACATGTTAGGGAAGTTTTGAAGGTTGAGTTGAGGTTCTGTTGACCTCTTTTATGATGAGTGAAGTTCTCAAAACTAGAAAATTGTGGTGAAGAAGTAAGTAATATGGTGTTGAGAACCATGGAAGGAAAGTAATCGATTAATGGTGTGGCTAGAGTTTCAAGTTGGATGGTCTCAGGTAGGAACCATATTAGTGTATTAGTTTTGGTGATGGGTGTTGGATCAGGTTTTGGATGGTTGAATACCTTGAGATGAAGGTTATGCTTGGGTTGTGCTTTGGATGTTTGAAATGGAGTGAGGCTGTTGGGCCTTGAGTTCTGGATTGATGTAGGTCAGAGAATGTGGTTGGAATCTATGTATCCCTTCAGCGACAATGAGTTTGTGTCACCATTATAATTTTGGTAACTAGGTGAGGTGGTGCTAAGAATTTTGGGCCATGAGTTGTGGAGAGGATTGGAACAAAGGTGTTCCGATTGGCTCTCCACAGGGTAGTGTAGTGCCTTATCGATATCCTCTTGTGCGGTGGTATAGTAACATTACCTAAACCTTTAATTTTCATTTGATGTTGATAATAAATAGTTGAGAGATGAACTTTAGTCATTTTTATTAAAAATACACACTATAAACCTATCAATTATCCTTGAGAGATGAACTAGGGTGTTAACTAGACCATAAACCAACTTTAAAGATATAATCAATTTGACGTGTCATGACAATGTGGTCAGTTCCTATTGGCAAAACCAAGGGGATCGACACTACAATGTAGATTAGGAAACCCTAAGAGTGGGAGAATCCACAATGGGAGATTTCGGAACCATCCTCACAATAAAATACACAAATCAATCACCATTTTCCATGATTAAAATTTCATTTATTCACTTAAAATAGGGAGTTAAATTACCTATATGTTGTTGTCGGTGCTTCCCATCATTAAATATCTTAATCACTATTCGATGATAGAAAGTTGACTCAATTTATTTACTTTATTCTATTTTTAGATTAATTATTTGGGAAATACACCTCACCCTATTCATTTGAATGGTCATGGAATAAAATCCCAACCATGAAAACTATAAAAAATACCCCATTAAATCATCATATAATCATTCTATAATCACTGATTAATCATAACACCACTTGTTCACACCAGGCTTCCCCACACTACTGAAATTCTATCACATCAATGTCTGTACTTGTACCCACCAAAATGAAGTGTGAGCTGATCACTAGATGAATTTACCCCAACCCTCTTACATGTTTCTCCATAATTTCTAGATCTCCCACAATATCTCACCCTAGTGGATTTTTATAGACCACTTTACATGGTCAAGATGAAATTTCCCTTGATTTCAACCCCAGATGAACACTCTTACCACATTGATATTTTATTATTATCCCATTATATTATGATATACATATGAATTAAGATCCAAATCAACCAACCTTATCACCTATTTACAAAATCACCACCTTAAATCATTAGTACGAGTGTATCCATTTCCTAGAATTCTTTCCTTACACCCCATCTGTGAATCACCTTGAAAAGGTTTCCTTTTCCCAAAACCCCATTAATATTGAATGTATTTATATTTTTTACTCATATCTTAGTGTATAATTTAGTTATCAAGACTTCCATGCATTCCAACCATGCTTCTAAAAACTTACAATCATCCTAATTTCCTTATGAGTAAAATAATTATGCTAACATGAAATCCCTATCTCAAATGAATGATAAGTATCTTATCAAAGGTCACTTTTTCCTAGATTAACTAACCTTTATAAGGATTATTATTGATAACTATCCAATTATTATTTCACCTGGATGAATCATTTTTCCACATTATCCAAATCATCCCAAGACTAGGCTGAATATGATATTACCTTGCAACCCCAAATCAATATCCCTATTTTTCAACATCTGAGAATAAATACATATTGAATCAAACCCAAGTCAAGTACCAAATCCCTTAAAAATCCTGTAAAAATAAAAAACACAAATCATCCTAGACATATCATAAGTCCTCACCCCTATCATAGAACTAACCTTCAGTGATAATAACACCCTCACCATAGGTTTCACCAGATGGCCGGGTCTATGGGTACGATTCATGGATCATAAACTTGGTCATTATATCTAGTAAAACCTATAATACAACTTGAAATACATTTAACTTTTATATAAAAATCACAATCAGTCACCCCCATCAATATAAAATAATACCACAAGGATAGTCACACTTATATATATCGCATATCTAGTATATTATGAAGTAAAACTCTTAGATCTTGGCCAACTAAGATATCAATGATCAACCTCTTAATTCATTATCAAGTGATCATTGGTGACGTTTAATCCAATTAACATAACCCTAATCTATAATTTACCCTAGTCTATTAATTAACTTTACACCAATTAATCATTTAATTCCAAATTAATTACTAACCAATAACTTTTAATTAATCCAAGACTGTTCTCATTTTCATTTAAAAACACTATCGTATCATCATAAAAATAATGCATCAACATTGTATCCACACAAATAATTTTCTCATTATGAAATTTTATATGGTTCATGAATAATCACATGAGTATGTCAAGCAGTAGACATAGAGAAATCAATCTATGCAGGTGAATTCAAAAAAAATCAATCAATGCAGGTGACTACCTCCACAAATAAACACCAACAACGAAACCAGTCGTCGGCAGCACGGGTGGGGAGCCGGATCTAGGGTTCTGGCTCGCCAGAACCTGGGGCAGAAGCTGGGGTCGCGGGGGTCGAGGGAGAAGTTAGGGTCGCGGGGGAAGAACCTCGGGTCGCCGTGAGAAGGGGTCGTCGGGAGAAGGGGGGTCGTCGGTCGCCGGTCGCGGGGTATGTCGGAGACGCAAGTTGCAAGGTCGTCGGAGATGCTGGTCGTGGGGTCGCCGGGGGGTTGGGGGAAGAAGGGCGGGGCGCGGGGTCACGGGGGGTTGGGGGAAGAACGGGGGTCGGGGTAGGGAAGGGTCGGGAGTTTTAAAAAAAAATATGGGTTTCGCGGCGGTTTATTAAAAACCGTCGCGAAACCATTTTAGAAAAATGTTTAGCGGCGGTTGTGTGAACCGCCGCCACAAAACCGCCGCTAAATGCAGTTTATGTTGTAGTGTGCCAATTTAATATCAATAATATTTGCATCATCCGGTGGATATAATAAAATAAAATGAAGATTTTGGTAGAGGGAAACTATTTTAGAATTCATGGATTATTTTCATTTAACAACATCCTTACCGTCTACTTCTTCCTTATAAGCCAATGCTTCATTATTCTCTAAGAGTAATGAGTCACCAGAATCAGTGATAATGAAACAACATAACTAAGATTCTCTAAACACTCTTGTAGACCTATGATGTACTTGTGTCATGGGAACATTATTACCTCCCACTGTCTCTTATGAATATTTTTCTCATTCTAAATTTTCTGCATCTGGAGTATCAACTTTATCAAAGCCATTCTATCCCCCAATATAAATTGTAAATGTGTACCCTTTTTAGAAGTGTTTCCTCTTATGTATAACCATTTTTATAAATAAGGGTTATAATTAAATAATACATTAGACTCCAAAGAATAACCTATAAGGACTCACTTCATTCTATGATATGATAATTTTCCACTAGATATAGTCTTTAAAAAATCCAAAAATCTATATATATTATTTGTGATAGTGAAGATTACATTCCATACCACATATAATATAAAACCATATCTTCTATATTCATTGGAAATCAATTTAGATTATATGTCTTAGTTTGTAGTGAATATCCCCAAAATAATAGCATTAGTGTTTCATTATTCATCATCAATCTGACTATTTCAGGCATGTTCTGATTCCTCCATTCACTAAAAGCATACCATAGAGGTGTAAAATGAAGACTATTTTGGGAAATTATCCCACACTCAAATAAATGATTAATGAAATATTGGTTAATATATTATCCCTCATGTTCTGATCAGATTTTACTAATCTTCATAGAAATTTAATTCTCGACATAATTATAATAATCCTTAAAAATGATAATGAAATCCAACTCAGAACTCAATTTATAGATATATCCATATATACAATAGTAATCAATAAAAGTGATGATGTAAGAGATACCACCCCATGAATATACTATAAATGGACCACACACATCAGTATAAACCAATTATAATGGATCTTATTCAATATCTCCCTTCCCATTGAATTTTCTATTGTCCATTTTACCATCTAAAAAAGTGTGACATGAATTCCTGGTTTTTAACTTTGGGGAGTCTAAAAATACTTCTTGATATATTTGACATAAATGATTCTTGTTTACATGACCATGTCTGTTGTTCTATAGGTGGGCATGATATGATTCATAATAGCTATATTTTTCATTGATTTTCAAAACTATATATTCTAGTTAAAGTATATATAACCAATAGTTTTGATGTGTTTTACCATAACATTTTTTCCGTATATATATGAAAAAATTATATAAATACATGAGATAAAATCCCATGGTGTCTAAATTAAACAATGAGGTAATGTTTATTGAAATTGATGGTACATACTAATAATTATTTAATACATGAACCATCCCACAAGGAAAATTAATATTAAATTATCTCACTGCCAATGTTGGTAGACTTGCACAATTTGTAGCACATAAATCAACTTCACCATTTTGTATTATCATAAATCTACTTGGTTCCTATATCTGAATAAAAATATATGAGACAAAATCCTTATATAATACCCAACTTGTAGAAATAAAAATATTTTTTTCAATGAAAATTATTAAAAAGTAGAGGAATCCACATGATTGTTGTTCCCAACAATGTAATTATTATTCCAATGGACTTTATTTCCCCATGGTAATCAAACTAATTCATACTCAGTTCTTATCCCTCTATATTTTTAGCTTCTTGAAAGGATGGTGTCTTCATTTCCTAACATAGACTTATCGCTTGAAACATTTGACTTTAAGTCCCTCCTATTGTTTAATATAAGTACCAAAGAGGTTAAAGATTTTATATCTTAATCTTCGTGGAAAACTAAAGCAGAATATTATGGGAGTGACTTATTTGGGTTATTTATATTATAATAAGGAATAGAATTTGATAATATATGAAGTAATTTGGAAATAATGATTTTAGGTTATATATCTTAGTTATGTTTTAACTCAAGGGACTCAAGTCTCTCAATGTAACAGATCATCTCGATTATATGAGGTCTTATTAATTTCAATCAAAAAGCGTACATCTATACATATCACTTGATATCTAAAACTTTTCTTATTTATATTTCTCTTAGAATAAATATTGTTGATAAGATAGATTTTAGAAGGTAAATTTTACTCATGCATTTAATATAGATCACTAGATATACATGAAAATATTAAACACTATACATGTAGTACGTTATCCTTATTTTTTATATATTTATCTATATATGTATTTATTTCTCATGTATGGGGCTTAGAAGGAAGTGGGGATTCCATCACATTATATTTCCTCCCTTTCCACATTACTATTTGAAATATTTTATATCACTCCTTGAAGTTATGGTTGATCTTGATATTCTCTTTATCCTATATTGATCACAGTGTAATTGAATTGGTGGTAGTTTCCTTCTAATATACAAAAAATAAACATGGAATATTTGTACTTTTTCTTAAGTACTAGTAGTCATTTTGAAATTACAAATTTTTAATTATCTCCAACTATTTTTTCAAATCTTAGTATCCCTCAAAAACATTTTCAAATACTCTATAACTTTATTATTCTAGTGTAAATCATCATTTAATCAACTCCTCATAGTCTATAAATTATGGATACACTAGTACTCAGATAAATTGATGGTAGGTGTTTGACTGTCCAACCACATTGACTCATCGCTCCATGATCGAATTAGTCTAGTCTCATATCCTATACATAATTAATTTTCATTGGTAAATTATTTTCCTCATATAGTTAATTAAACAAGCTACGGATACTCCTTTTATTATAAATCTGGTTTTTTAAATAATAAAATTGTATTTGATACCATAAATTACATGAAACATTGAGATTATCATTCATTATAGGAAACACAATGCTCATATTTTGTTATACACAACACTAATTTTATCTTTCATTACATGAAACCCCTATATTTTATGTTCAATAAAATATTCCACACTCTACACAAAACAGAAATGACCCATTATATATATAACCTCTATAACCAATCCATTAAATTGGTAGGTATAAATAGTATTAACTATTTTATGAAATATTTAAATATATATATATATAAACATATAAATTAATAACATCATATAATTTTTTAATAAATTCTTATTAATTAATGAATCAATTTTTAGTGAGTTTATTTTTCAAAATATGTTTTCTTAAAAATTGATTTTTATTGATTTCCAGGGAAAAAATGTCATAATCCATTTCTGTAAATTTTAAAAAACCTATTTTATAAAATTGAAATATTTTTTGGAATTATAATATCATAATATATTTTGGGATAAAATATGGTATTGTTTTGGGAAAATATTGATTTTTAGAAAAATAATGATTTTTCGTTGAACAGTGAAAAATACAGATTTATTAAAAAAAAATTTCTTAATGAAGTAGTAAATAAGTCCTAGTATATATTTAATATTTTTATGTAACCTATTTTAAATCTTATAAACTAAAATTATTTGAATATACTCTTTATTTGTTTTTAGTATATGTTTTTTTGGTATAAAACCGAGTTTTTCTAAAAAATATTAAAACTTCCTAATTTATATCCATTTTAATTAATTAAAATAATCTATAATTTAAATTTTTTTATGTGAAATTTATAGAAGATATGTAATGAAATACTAATTTAGTTTAATAAAAACACTTTTATTATTTATAGTGTTAATATTGAATCGTATTCTTTTTAAAATAAAATTCTTAAAAACTCGTTCTCTCGCTGTGTCGACGTGATTAATATTTAATTAAATTTTAACATATATACAAAATTAATTTAAAAATATGTATTCCATATTTTTAATAATCTTACATTATAATTTATAATAATCCCAAATTAGTTTCTGAACATAATTATGAGTGAAAATAATTAAAAACAATCACATCGATTAATGGAAAAATGAGTTTATGTGGGGCTAATATTTTATCTTATGGGGAAAATGGCCTAATTTGTTTCCATAAAACTATTTTATGCAAATATTATGACCCTAATAAAATTTGGAACTATTTTTATTTGTTATGGGAAATACAATTCCATGAAAGTGTCCAATATAATAAGTTATGTAAAGAGAATGAGAAAAAAGGATCCTTTTTTCCCATTAATTTCTATAAAACATTATGACAATGGTAAAAATAGTATAGGTTAATTTATAATATTATTTTATAATATACATCAGTTTTTTATACCATGTTAATTTATTTTATATTTTTTATAGTTGAATTAATTACTTTAAAATTTTAATAAATGTTAACATAGCAATTATTTCATTAATAATTATCTAAAATAAATGATAATAAAAATATTTAAAGTTCGGTAAAATGAATGATTTATTTTAATAAATTAATCTCACATTTTAGTATATCATGTAAAAAGGTTTGACAATAATATATTATATTTCTATATTTGTATTTATATTGTTTTATATTGAAATTAGATGTATAATAACAAAATTGACATTAATGTTATTCTATAAATAATTATATTTTATTAAATGAAATGAAATTAAAAAAATATGTTATATTCAACCAAGTGATTCAAAAAATTTAGTAATTTTAAAACATATCCCATTAATTATCCAATTTATCTTTTATAGTTAATATATTGACCCCCAATTAGTAAAAAAACACGGCTAGTGTAGTTATGGTCAAAGTGGTGTTTTTACATGCTACTTGCGCATGTGTACAAACAAATTTTCAACACACATTGGATTATAAATTAGTAATTTGTATTTAACATTTATAATTAGTGGGTCTACATTTTTGATATTTTTCACAATAATTGTTTTAGCCGATAAATTACTTTAGTTAGAAAACTACTCACAAAATTGAAAAAACTAAACATAGGAGTTAAGGAACAAAATATCTAAACCTTGTGTTTTACTATGTTGTGGAGGTTTTTATAGACCCTATAATACCAAAAAAACCTTTTTTTATGAATTTATTAACCACTTTATGTTATATTGCCCTCCCAATAGTGAATAATTTTGAGTAATTACAAGAATTCCAATCTTCCTCAACAATAAAACTGAACTCACTCCACTCACTTATTCACACCTCTCAAGCCATTTGGACCATCCAAAACCATCCCATATAACTTCCAAACATACATTCACTAATATAAGAATTATTTATTTTTCCAAAAAGGAAATATTTCATTTCTTTACTACAAAACTATGGGGGATACCCGAAGAAGAGGTAAAGTTATCCAACAAGCGTTTATATTTTATATCTTTCTCCACCTCCTTAAATTATTCTTATAACATACATATATAATAACATAATTATATTCCATGTAATAATATGTTTTTATTTAATGTTTAAAACTTAAAACCATACACAATTCCATCAAATGGGTTACCAAATCATCATTTTTAAGTACGAAGGACTACCACCTCGCCAATGATGTCAATCATTTTTCCATTACCACCTCTCACGGTTGGGTATCACAGTGGATATAGATTATATATATCATATTTATAATATAATAATACCAATGGGGTTATTATATCATATAAAATCTTTTTATATCACATTCCCAAAGGAATGCGATATCGTCGCTCATGTGTACGACATATTGTTGCCCTGTGAAGCGATGAGATTCATTTTTCACTAACTTGTTACATGGAAGATAACAAGGGTAATGATAATATATATATATATATAATTTATATAAATTACATATTTATTATATTTATGCAATAATTTTCATTATTTAAATATAATTATTTTATTTTTACCCTTTCATTCGCTGAAAAAGTTTTTGATGTCCTTTGGGGATGTGTGGACAACCGCCTCCTCAAAGTGATCTAATTAATTTTTTCATCACCAAATTAAAATAATGATATATATAAATATATATAAATAAAAAATTATATTTATGATATTATGATCACCTAATAAAAAAAATTACATTCCTTCTTTAATTAATGATAATTGAAAAATGGAAATGTGACCCATGCGTATATATAGCCTACTGTCTCTGTGATCATAAAATTATTCAATTTTTCACAACCACAATTCATTATTGTTTTTAATATTATTTTTTATTTATAAATATGATATTTATTTCATGATTATTATTCTGTATATGATTAAATAATTACTTCTTTGACCATTGTTTACCTACCAAATTCATCATTGACACATAAGTCAAATATGGTCAAAACATATGACTTAAACTTAATTAACTATGAAATTATATATAAAGTCTACATAAGGGTAATAAAATTTATAAAAACATGAATATGAATCTAAATAAATTAAAAAAATTAACATAATTTTATTATTCAGGATGTTGATGAACAATTTTGATTAATCTGACTCGATGAAACGGTTTTTATCATCTCACTTTTATTTCTTTGAGATATATTACATGTTCAACACTTATTTATACTGTATGGTGTATAAACTACCCATGAATGTACTTAATAAATAAAATCATTAAATTTTTGGATATTTACATATCCATTTTAGGATCTCTGTTACATTTGGTTTATGGAATTAATGTTTCTAAAGCGGTATAGGATATTTATCTCAATTTTTCTTTATTTGAGACATATGTTATGTTATGAACATATATTTCTTTCAAATGTGTATATATAAAATATTTTACATGTAATAAAATGAATTTATTTATCCCATTGATATTTTAAGTCTCATTTTAGGTTATTCATTCAAGGGTAATATTATCAAATATTACCAAAGCAGTAAATATATTATGTCACAATCACATCATTTATCTAGATTATTTATGATTATGTCCCCAATATTGATATCTCATGATATACCTCTCAATAAGTCTCATGAATTTTCATATACTATGTTTATTCATGATATCATGATGTAATAGAACCATTTATCCACTCTTTGATACTTAATATTATAAAGAAAATGTTGTTATAAAAATCGAACATTATTTCTCTCTTTAGTTATGATTTATTTATCATCAAAAAAAAAATTTCTAAAAAAAATTCAAAATATATTTACCCATTTAAAATGATATATTAAATTATTTTCTCCAATATTATATTTTATTAAAAAAAACCAAAGCAATTTTCTTTTCTCTATCAAAACAAGGAACTTTCAATGATTTTTTTCTATGAGAAATTAATGATCTTTACAAAATATATGAAATTACCCATAGAAATGAACATCATTTCATTAAAAAATACTTTAAATGGTTATAATGTTATATTTAATGAACTTATTTTCTTAATTTTCTTAAAATTATTGGGTTTAAAAAATTATTTTCACATAAAATGATTTTCAAAAAAAATGTTTTAATTTTTTTTTTCAAAATGAAATGGATATCTTCATAAAAAAATGTTTGTAATGATATTTTAATTCTTTTTCCATTCATCTAGGTCAAAAAATCCTCATTGTTACATATGATTCATTAGGTATAATTTTTATTGATACAAACATCATTCTTTCTCAGGGTAGACTAATATTGTTTCAATGCTAGTTTTTTGGAACCCATTTCTTTTCTACAGCATAACCATGTTTCACTGAGACTGTTATGGAACTCATTTACCTTACATGATTTTACTATGATTAAAATAGGTTGTTATATAAGCTGTTTTTTCCACTATTAAATCATGTTTCAATGTTATTGTTGTAGAATATATTTATTTTTCATGGGTTATTTATGTTTCAGTGAGATTTTCATGGAACTCATTTCCTTTCCACAGTTTAATCATGTTTCAATCAGATTATTATAGAACCCATTTCATTCCCACAGGTTAATAATGTTTCAATGAGATTGAAATGAAACATATTTATTTCCAATTATTTTATCATGATATAGAAAACCAATGATGGATAACAATACTATGTACATTAATCATGTTGTAATTATTAGACATTATATGTGATGGATACACACAAATACGGCAGGGTGAGCCCATTTAATCTAATACAATGTATGATCCTAAATGGCACTTCAATGCATTGGATAATGATTATATCTTATAGAGAATTATATTCGATGTTTTTCAGATGGTTACCCCAATTTTAAGGGTTTATTAATGGTTCTGTAACGATTCTATGAGATGTTGTTTCAGGATACTAATATGTTTTATCTCTGATCATTAAGTCATTATGATTTTTTATTTGATCGTGAATTTGTCACATAGATCATGATTATTGATTCTTATGAATATTTTCTTTAGTAAATATGTATTCCATGTTTTCATGTTTAATGGTCCTGGTATTGACAGATATCAGTATTCTTATGTTATACTCATCCAATTTGTTTATGTCATTATAAAGATGTGATATTTTTATACTCACTAATGAAATTGATTTGTTAAATTTTTATTTTTTTCATTACTAATCATTAGAGCTCACATTTCTTATGTTTCTTATTACCCAAGATATAAATATTGATATAGAACAAGTTATGCCAAGAAGTGATTTTCTATTAATTATGATGACGTATTAATGAGAAAAAAACCATGGTTAAGTGTGATAAATGCATATTTAATGTCATGTGAATTTTTTAAATTGTACATTATCAAAATTCTATAAAACTATAAACCTAAAACATATTCGATAATGTAATTGATATATTTTTTTCATTTTATATAGTATGTTCTATATGAAAAAAAATTTAGTCATAATAATCACTATCAATGTTGTTAATATAAAGTATATAATTTCCGCACTGAATGTGAGAGTGTCAGTTCTATGCTATCATTGTTAGTATCAAATGAATGATTTTGATAACTTGGGATATTGGTACATTTTTTGTGTCGTTATCTTAATAATTATGGATACCATCATAGTACGATAAGATTAAGGATAATCAAAATGTAAAATACATAGATACCCCATTTAATGGTTTTAAGTAGTAAAAATTTGAGGCCGGTGGAATTTTTTGATGAATTTTATTTGGTTAAGGTATTTGTAAGCCTTGGGATCAACATAATATATTATTTACGGGGGGATAGTTTTTCATTTTTAATTAAAAAAAGGATGACTGATATGTTGGGTGATAACCTATTACATCTAACTAGGTGTTGGGGCTCGAACCCATGAATGATCGATAGTGAAGGTTTCACACCAACCACTATCCTGCATGTGGTTCTAGTCGGTATGAAATTTTAATATAAAATTATTATTTTTATTTCATAAACATATGGGATTATAATTGATGAATAATGGTTTATTTTTCATATAATAATATATTATCAACACCATCAAATCATTGGGGTGTGATCTTAGTTAAGAAACTTTTGAATAATTTAAGGATAATTATTTATGGAATTATATGATTTGAAATTTTGGTATTACTATGATATTTTGAGATTAATGTATGAATTTATTTTTATCTAACTATGGGATAACCATTTTGATTTTGAATAATGTCTAAATTCATTAGGAATATCTCATTATTCTTTTAGGGACATTGTGGTCCTTTAAAAAGTTTATTTTAGTGCTTCTAGAAATAAAATCTCATCTAAAAATCTCATAATTTGGAAAAAAATGTGTGATTATCATGGAAATCAGATAAAATAATAAAATCTACTTCAAATGAATGTATATTCACTAAATTTTCAATATATATGGTGAATGAATTCCTAAAATCAATGAAAATGTTCTTGAATCAATGTATTATCTGAGTACCTTCATTTATGATAAACCGATGGTATTTTGAATCATCATATATTTATCGTTTTGAGTACAATAACTTCACATTTATCAGTAACATTCTTGTGATCAGTGGCCCAAATCACTCTTTATAATTATTTACAGATTTATTCAATTCCCGAATATGTTATCCAATATGAAAAACAATTTACATGTTATTCCATGTGAAATTTTTGGTTCAATTTATATGTTATTGATAGGAATTTTTATTGACTCTTTTTTTGATTTTGGATCACAAAACAATTATTGTCAAATTTCCATCTTTCCATTTACAATATAATAGTATTAGGACCTCGGGACACCCTGAGAGGGGAGGGTTGAATCAGGTTTTCAACTTTTTCTTTTATAACCAAGGATCATGTTCCCACATTGGTTGGAACTAGTTAAACCTATATGATGGAAATGATCAGTAATGATACATTCACTTTCAATGAGATGACATAACAATTTTTACTTGGTTCACCACTAAGGGATACGTCCAAGGAGAATACACTGACAAGTTTCCAGTCGTACCAAATTCCACTAATCATCACTAGCTATGGATTACAGAGGTTCAGGCACAGTCACTCTATCCCCGGCTCACTGCCTTTACAAAAGTTCATGGATATCTCATTGCGTCCCTCGGGTCGTTCCCGTTGACTCTCTCTGGCTCACTACCTTTGGTGAAGTCACACTCAGTTTATTGATGTGAAGGTCTCTTCAATAGATTTGCATTGAAGTCTTTTCTCCTGTTCAGCATGAGACCGTGTTTGCATCAGAGTACTGAGTTGATGCTCTTTTTTATTCAATCATATTCTTTAGTGCAATAACTGAATGCACTAAATATTTTTCTTCTCTTCCTTTGATTCCCAATACCGATACCTGAGTGTATTGATATATTCCCCTCTTTCTGTGCAGATCTGAGTTTAGTTGCACGAACCATTCTTCTTCTCTTCTCAAAGCACAACGAGGGTGTTAAACACCAGTCATGTGTGTACGGTACCACTTCTCTTCATAAAACCAAATTGTTCACTATTCTTCCATCTTCAAAAATGAATACATCATCTGTTGCACCGAAGGAATCAGGAAATGTTCCAGCCTTCGTGCAGCTCCAAAAAGACGGGCATGATCCGAAAAACCCGATGCTCTTCTCCAAGCACGGCGCACAAGTCCCAATACGGCGCACAAGTATTCGACGCGAAACCCCAAACTGGAATGCAAGTATCACCAAATCTCTTGCGCGACACCGTCTTCTTCAACTTCAAACCTGTGTGACTCACTTTCTTTCTCGCCCAAACCGCTTTGGGTGCGCAACCAACATCCGGCGCGCAACATCAAAATCTGGCGTGCATGTCTCACCAAACCACTTGCGTGGCCATTCACCACTTGCGCGACCACCAAACCTGCGCAATGGGAGCTCTGATTTTCTCTAAGTGTTGAGCTTATCCAGAATGAGGAGGGGTCGACCTGTATTTATAAGAATTTGGACACCCGGGGTGACGGCGCGCAAGTCTCCCCCGGCGTGCAAGTCTCGGTGCGAAAGACTCTGCCCCTGCAAGTCACTTGCACGACCAACTTCCAAAATTGGGCACCCTTCTCCATTTTCCAAATTTTCATGTTATAATCTTGAAAAACAATAGGCGCCAAAGTTCCCAAGACTCCAAGTAAACGGCACGCAAGTACCTTTTCCCAAAACACTTTTCAAAACACTTCCGTGACCAAACCCAAAACGTGTGAGACCCTTACCACTTTTCTATATTTTGATGTTCTGACCTTGAAAAAAATATGGTGCTCAAGTTTCCTCTCCTTCAAATACATGGCACGCAACTCCCTTTTCTAAAAACCACATTTTCCTTACCACTTTTCTATATTTTGATGTTCTGACCTTGAAAAAAATATGGTGCTCAAGTTTCCTCTCCTTCAAATACATGGCACGCAACTCCCTTTTCTAAAAACCACATTTTTTCATTTGTGAATTATTAGGCCCAACAATTTGGCAAACACTGGAAAACGGCACCACCTTGTATCAGCTCTTTTATACCGCCTCCAGATCATCCATTCCTTTGTTGATGTTCTTGAATCAAACATGGATCGTTAAACACATCCCTTGAACTTGACATGCCTATATGAAATCCACTTTGTCAACAAATTTGTGTGTCATTGTTTTCTTTTTCAACAAGAACAATCACATTAAAAAAACATCTATTCTGTGATTTTCCTTCTTCAGCAACTCTTCTTCTTTTATCACAAACTCCACTATCATGATATAAATACTTTGACAGACCAGCTTTAGAATCATCATATTTTGATAAAATGTGATGTTTATGGCCATCTCAGAATTTCAAACCCTTCCACTCTATCTTTTTCTTCAACCTTCATTCTCTACTTCATGCAAATAGTACGATTCTATTCTTCAAGAAGTATCTTGTATGGTTCCAATGCAATAATTAAGAATTGTTGGGTCTTCATCGAATCCCCATTCTTATTTAATCATCCTATGATGGATTATACCTCACCATTCTTCACTGTTGTAAACAATGTGTCACATTTGGCACATATTCATTGAACTTATGATCAGTACAACAATCGTCTGAATATCCATTCCACCATTTCATTGAAGTACTTCTTGATCTCCTTCATTTTGATCTTAATTGACAACTATTGACAACAAATACAACCTTATACACAACGTGGTCCCAACAATATTTAAATCATGGGGCCACAATTTATTAAAGGGGTTAGGATGCAACAATAACTTTTTGAAAACCAAAAAAAGTATATTCAATAGTGTAAATTACCCTAATCATTGAGTTTATATTATCTTACACAAAACACCGTGTTCAACTTTTGTTACATAAAACACTTATTTTAACATTCATTACATGCAAAACTGTGATTTTTATTTTCAATAGTGCATTCAACATGCATCGCCAAATTTATAAAGGACACCATGATATATATTATCATTATAACCCAATAAATAAATTAGTGGGGATGAATAGTACTAAAATAATTTATTAAATATTTAAATATATATATCTTACTTAATAAATTTTTTATAAATTTTATGTAAATAATCATTCAATTTTTAGTGAATTTATTTCTAAAAATATATTTTCTTCAAAAATGATTTATATCGATTTCCTAGAAAAAAATTTATAATATGTTTTTGCAAACATTAGTAAATTATTTGATGAAATTAAAACTTAATTATAGTATCAAACTTTAATTTGGTCAAATAATTTTGGATTTATTAGAAAATATTGATTTTTTTGTAGATAGTAGGGAATAATGATTTTTTCAAGTATTTTATTTTGAGTAAATTAACTAATATAAAGTCCAAATATGGTTTTAATATTTCTTAAATTAAAAAAATTTACATTTATTTCACTAAATTTCTTTGAATAAAAATTATATTGGTTTTTAATATTTGTTTGTTGTTGGGTTTAAAAATGGGTTTTCTAAAAATTGTTCTGAAATTCATAATGTTTCCCAATTTTAATTAATTAATTAATAACCAATGGGGAATTTTTTAATTAAAATATATAAATTATACGTTAGTAAATTTTAATTTAGTTTCAGGAATTGTATATTATTTTTTATATAGACAATATAGAATCATCTTTTTCTAAAAAATACACTTCTTAGAAATATGTTGTCTCTCCGTGTATATGGGATTAATATTAAATCAAATTTTTTCACTTATATGAATTGAATTTTGTAAAATCTATTACATATTATAAATAATGATTATATTTAATTTCTAATAATTATAACTTAATTTTTTTACACGAATGATAAGAGAATATAGTTAAAACTAATCATATTAATTAAGGTAGAAACTAGTTTATTGAGGTATTTACCTTTAACCATAATAATGAAATGACCTAGAAACAAGTGCAAAATCCATTTTATGGCTATATATAAAACCGTATTGAATTTTAATCTATGTTTTTGAGTCATTGACAATAATATTATATTAAATTGAATAATATAATATGTTATGTAATGAAAAAGAAAAAAATGGAACCTTTTTTCATTTAATATCTATACTACTTTAGTACAGGGAAAAAATATAGGTTTGGTTATAAATATTATTTAGAAATATAAATGAAATTTTTATATCATGACAATTTAATTTAATTTTTATTGATGAGTAAATTTTATTAAAAACCTAAGAAACATTAACACATAAATTATTTTATTATTAATTAATTAAAATAAATGATAAAAAAACATTAAAAGTTGATTAAATGGAATAAATCATTATCTTAAATTAATTTTTATATTTTAATAGATAAAATTACATATGTTTTAGAATGATATATTATAATTCCATATTTTTCTAGATATTTGTATATTTTAAATGACATTAGTAATTTCCAAATCGGTATTAGGGTTATTTAAAAAAGAATTATATTTTATTAAATGATTTTTCATTAATAAAAAAACTATATTATTCCAAGTGCTTTTTAAATATTAATAATTATAAAATATTTCTGATTAATGATCCAATTTTTCTTTTATAATTAATATATTTACCCCTAAATAGTAAAAACACTCCTAGCACAATTAAGGTCAAAGTGGTGTTTTTTCATGTTACTTGCACTTGTTATAAAATAATGTTCAAAAAAATTATATTTTTATTTGATAATTGTAAACTAATATTTATAATCATGAAATATAAATTTTATAATAATTATAAATTTAATTTAGTCTTAATGTATAAATTTATTCTGTTAGAAAACTAGTTACCAAAATTCAAAATGCAAATGAAAAAATAATGAAATATTATAGTTATGAGAAAATATGTTAAAAACAAGTGTTTTGTTCTTTATTTGAAGTATATCTCGACAATATCATCCCTAATAACCTATGATTATCAATTTTGGTGCTACTTTAGGTAATATTGACATCCCAATTGTGAATTCTCTTCTGTAATTACAAGAATGCCACTCCTCCTCAACTATAAAAGGTCACTTGCTCCCCTCACTTATTCACTCATCTAAATCCATTTCAGTCATCCAAAACATGACTGAATCAGTTCTAAACTTTCCTCCCCTCATCTTATAAGCCTTATTTTGCCTATAAAGAAAATATTTCAATCATTTAGAGATATCCTAAAGAGGATACCTAATGATAATGTAATATTCTCACACGATCATCAATATTTCATATATTTCTCCACCTCCATAAAATATTATAATAACATTATTATATAAAATAATTAGTATATATAATATACTAAAATATTATTATATTATGGGTAATACCTATAACCAAACACACTTCCATCAAATCGGTAATTAAATCATTATTCGTGTGTAAGGTGGACTACCGTCTCATGAAATAAAGTCATTATCTTTTTGATTAATACCTCTCATGGTTATGTATGATGATAGTTATAAAGTATATATATTATATTTATAACATTATTATACCTCTGGATTCAATATATCATAGATACACTTTTAATAATCTATTCCCTAAGGGATAAAATAACGTTGCTTTCTTGTATGGCGGACTACTGACTCACGAAGTGATGTGATTCATTTATCACTAACACATTACATATAGAGTAATAAGGGTAATGATAATAAATATATGTTATATAAATAAACTATTTATAAATATATGAGTATAATATATCATTTTATTTTTACCTTTTTAGTCACTGATTAAAATGATAACATCATTTCTGGTTGTGTGGACTACAGCCTCCCTGAAGCAATGTGATTTATTTTTTCATCACCACATCATAAGAATGTATATATATATATATGTATAATTAAATAATATTGTATTTATGATATTATTATCATTATATAATGATAAAATTTACTTACTTTTTTTTAATAATGATCATTTAAAAATGGAAATGCTACTCATGCGTATGTACGGCCTATTGTCTGCCGGATCGTAGTGTTAGTTCATTTTTCAGAACCGTATTTAATGATTGGTTATAAATGTATATTTTTTGTATAAAAAATATAATTAATTGATTATTATCTTTATATTATGATTAAATAATGAACTCTTTTTTCATAATCTACCTACCAAATTCATTTTTGACACATAATCTGAATCTTCTCAAAACGTTAGACTTAAACGTAATTGATTATGTAATTATAAAAAACCTATTAATATTGGAAATAAAAATAAAAATAAATAAGGAAATTTTTATAAATCAAGTAAATAATTAACATAAGTTTAATATTCAGGATTATAATGAATAATCATGAAGAATCAAACTCAAGGAAATGGTTTTTATCATTTATCTTCTATTTCAGTGATATATGTGTCATACTCACCAATAAATATTATTTTGTAGAGTTTTTAAGTTATATATTTATATTTTATAATTATTATCATTAAAATTAATGGGATTTAAATAAACATTTTAGGATATCTTTTTCTTGGGGTTTATAGATTTATATTTACTAAAGCGGTAAGGAAATTTTATCCCAATTTTCCCTAATTGAGAGGCACACTATGTTATGCAGCTATAATCTAGTGTATATAAATCCCCTATGAATATTAATTATATAAATTTATTTATCATCGTGATACATTATGATTAATTTTGTGTAATTATTTTATGGGGAAAATGATCCAATGTAACTAATGTATTGAGATTTTATGTTATAATCTCATCGTTTATCAGGATTGTATAGGATTGAGTCCCCAATATTGATTTATCCTGATTTACCTATAAATAATTCTAAATAATTTTCTTCTAATATGGTTATTAATGATATATTACTATAATGGTACAATTATTTTACTCTTTGGTACTTATTATTATTAAGATAATTTTGTAACGAAATTCGACTTTATTTATGTCTATAATCTAAAATTTGTTTTTCTTCAAAAATCATGTTTTCTAAAAAAATCAAATAGTTTTTTACTATTTTAAAACAGATTTAGTGAAAAACGTTTTACACATATTTTGTTTCTATAATGTTTTTTCAAATGAATATTCTTTTCTCTTTCTATAAATGGAACTTTTCAAACCTTTTTACCATTAAAATGGAATGTTCTTGAGAAAACGTATGAAATAACTCACAAATATGAACTTTATTCATTTTATTCCTCATTGGAAATTATATAGGGTTATTTTTAAATAAAATTATTTATTAATATTAGATAATGTTTTGGTTTTTAAAAATAATTTTAAATGGAATGGTTTTTTAAAATAGTTTATGTTTCAAAATGTGATTTTATAAATGAAAACAATATTTTCTCCAAGGATGATTTTAATAATATTTTAATGGCATTTCCATTCCTCATTTTCAATAATACAAATCTTTATTTATGTTATATTGGGGATATTTTGTAATGATACCATCCCCATTAACTTATTTATAGAGTAATATAGTTATAATGAGATTGTTGTGGAACCCGTTTCTTTTCCACTCTTTAACCATGTTTCATAGAGATTATTATGAAACTTGTTTTTTCTTCAAGTTAATTATGTTTCAATGACATTTTTATAGAACCATTTTCTTTTCCATAGGTTAATCATGTTTCAAATATATTTTTATTGAACCCATTTCTTTTCCAATGTTCAATCATGTTTCAATGTTATTTTCATGCAACCTATTTCCTTTCTACTAGTTAATCATGTTTCAGAGAGATTATTATGGAACCCGTTTATTTTCCACAAGATTATCATTTTTCGTATCTATTTTCATAAAAGAAATTTATTTTCCATAGTTTCCTAAGGTTATAAGTGAATAATTATTTATTAAAGATCTATATAATTTATTAATGTTGAGTTTTTTTGACATTATATATGATGGGTGAGCCAAGATAGTATTGGGTGATCCCTTTATATCTTATATGATGGGTGGGACCAGATAGTGTTCCAATGAAATGGGTAATGATTTTGATCTCTAATGAATTATATTATAAAATTTCCATGGGGATATTCCAATTTTTAATTACAATTTAATGGTTATATAAGGGTTCTATGACATAATGTTTCAATGTACCAATATGATTCATCTAAGCTTTTTGTGGGTTTGTGATATTTCATTTGATCAATATTGATATCTGAAGTCTTGTGATTATTGATTATCCAAACAATATTAATTTTTAATGCCTTATTATATGTTTTCATGTTTTATTATCACAGTATTGGTGGTTATGAATATTCTTATTTTATTTTAATTCAATTTTATTATGTCATCATACCCTTATTATTTTCATTTTCTCTCTAATAACATTAATTTTTCAATTCATACATTTCATCCAATCTAGGAATTTGAGATCACCCATTTTAGGTATCCTATTCCCTAGATTATAGATAATGTGGTTTAACAAGTTATATGTAGATAGTATTTCATATTGAGGATGATGATGTATTAATGTGAAAATGAAAATTGGGGTTGTTTGAGAGAAATGCACATTTAAATTATTGTTAATCGTTTATATAACAGTTTTATTAATTTTAAAATTTATATACATAAAAATTACTCTAGGATTTATATGATACAAATTTTCATTTTGTGATTGTTTGTTATATATGGAAAAAAAGTAGGTCACAATTATCGGCATCAAAGACAAAAATGTGATGATAATGATTTTCTCACATGATCATGGAGTGCTGGTTGTGGGATATTGAACCTTTACGTCTATATTTAGTTAATTTGAACTAAAAATCTCATAATAACTCTGAAATAGTAATATTCTCCCTCAAATAGGGTTGATGATCACCTCAAACAATTGATCGTGTCCAAATTCTTGTGATTTAAGGAACTTAATGAGTTAATATTTTCATTAAGGGATTAATAAATTTAATATCACCGAATGAAATCATTTTCTATTTAACAAACATGTTATATGTGATCACACTCTCAACTAAACCATAATCTTAAATAGAAAACATTCACCACACATATTCATTTTTTATTTTCATTCTTTTTTATTATTATACACTGTGATCACACATATTAAATACAAATTCAATAAATAAAAAACCAAGTACACTATAAAATAAAATAAATATTTATGTGATCATTAGTAGTTAACTTGTGGTTAATATAATTAGTAAATAATAGATTAAATAATACCTAGGTTAATTAATTAATTTGCTACATGAATTGAATTGTAGTGCCCTATTATCACCTATATTTATCTTTTTTGGTATACAAACTGTCTTAACTCAAATAGATTCTCTAAAAACTCCTCAAATGATTACAATGTTTAAGAACCAATAGGTGGTGGGTACTAAGGGTGTCAAATTAAATTTTATCACATAAATGTGGAACATAATTCCATTATACCAATAAAATATTAATGTACAATGGGGATATCATCAAAATAAAATATTTATTTCAGTTTTAAAACCTAAATGAAATAATTATTTTAAATAAATAATAAACTGAATAAGAACAAGTTGGTCTAGGATCATGATCAATCAAAATAGAATTATATTACATATGTAAAATTAAATTTTCTTAAATTCAACTGAAGGGTATTTTAAATGTGTTAACATAAATTAAAATATTTTTAATTAATTATTGATATGTCCCAAAGCATCAAAAATAATTTTATTTAATCATAGAAAAATATATTCAAATCATGGAAAAAATAATCTAATTCTTTTTGGAATATTTATACCAAAATCAGATCCATGGAAATTAATTTAGGGATTCTAAAATCTTAAATGGTTTTATCTAGTTGCGCCCAAACTGAATTGGTCCATCCCAATATAGTCCATACTTTTATGGAAATTTATATATATAAACAAAATTCAAAACATGTCATGTTTTCCTGAAATACATTTACCATATGATTCCCATGGAATATTTTCGTAATCATACCATGGATTCTTTTTTTAATATTCCCAGAGTTGTTTTGGTTAAGATTCTTAGGGGTTATTTGGATAAGCTTCCCAAGTAAAATTTTTGTTCCCTTTAATTTTATTCTGCAACATAGTCAAACTTCCACAACAAGATTGTATTGAAAATGCACTATCACAATAGGATTCTAGTATATATGGCTAACAAGTAACATAATGACATCATGCACTATCTAAAAATCTATTACACTTGTATCCATTAATGTGAATAAAAAATAAAACATTATTTTCCATAGAACTTTTTATGCACAATCCATCAATCATAGATCATGCATATATATCAGAAATTAAAACTCTTATTGACCCTCCATATATTACATTGGGACTGTATCAAAACCCTCTTTGTAAATAATATAATATTTAATTGAAATTTCATATATTTTAACTTAAATAATAACATGTTCTCTCAAATCCCAATTTAAAGAACCTTGGGATCATTAGAAGCATGAAACACATAAAATTTAAAATTTCTGGTATGAATTCACATTGAAAAAAATAATTAAATTAAAACCATCTCTCCAATTTCATAAAGAAGGTTTTGTAATTCAATATATACATGAAAAATAAAATTGAATAAAAGAATAAATGGTACCTTGTTTTGTTGAAGTCAATGGTTTGATTGGCTCACCATTGATATGTCCTGGATCAAAGGAGATATTCTAGGCATGATTTAGATCATCCAAAAATGCACGAAAACTATTGTATTTTTTATAAGTATCCCAACTTATATCGTGGTAAATCAAAAAGATTTATTATTTACCATTAATCTGGTGAAGTATAAGGACTCAATTCAGAATACTACATCATTCTGACATTATTCATTCTTCATATTCTCTATCTAATAACTTGAGAGGAGATGAGAGGAGATTCCATAAACACAAAAAATGGTTGGTATTACTTTTCAATAGGTTAAAATTAGCTTTTATACCCATGTAATTATTTCCGTTGAAAATGGTGTGTTTGGTTGAAGGATGAAATGTACTGATTAGGACTGGACAATATGACCTTTTTATTTAGTTAAGTATAGGCCACAATCACGTTTTCATGTTTGATTTACCATTCAGTTTCAAAAATAAATTTTTTTCTCAAAGGCATTTTATTGTATGGGGTTTAATGGTTTTTAATCATTGATGACCAGACAACATCTTCAAATGGTCTCTAGTAGGTTTTTTTTGTGGATCCAGAAACAACCAATCGCTCTCATATTCAGGATTCATGGAACTACTTTCCAAAGTTAGACACTTATTGTGAAACATGGCCAATAACACATAATCACTCAATTTGGTTGAGAGGATGGGGAGTTAGGCTCATCACACCCTTTTGGGGGGAACTAATGCCTATTTTAGGACTCTTTAATAGATTTTATATTTCTTCAAAAATCTTTTTTTCATTACCATATTTATATATTATGGATAACCTAGAGTTAAGGATCAACCATTAGTACACATGTGTTTAAAATAATTTATATATATATATATTAGGGTCTCCATAAATGGTGGGATATGTATATATCCAAGGATCTCCATCAATGTTACCCTCTTGTGGGAAGATAATGGATTCCTTGTTCATTTATTATGATGATACTGGTTTTAAGCCATGTGGTGGGGAACTCTAGAGTTTACTATCATCTTAGGTTACAAAAATAGTCTGGATGTTGGGACTCAAACCCCTAGTATGGGATTATTATATATCTTTGAGAGAGGAATAAAAATAGGCATAGTTTAGTGCCACTTATTAGTTTACATAACATTTTATGATTTTGGGAAAAGGACCAAACATTTAAATTTAATGTCACATGGTAAGGACATCCATGCGAGAGGTTCCTGATCAAAGGTTGTGTGGGACTTACGTCGAGGAATCCCTATATACCCAAAAGGGGTGTGGTATACCTGTTGGATATGGCCCCATGAGGAGTATGGTTAAGAGAAAATTAGGGGGATTTTATTGTTTGTTCTTTACATAATGGAGGTTTCCTATTTATCCTAGTTATTTGGGAATCAAATACCACATTGTTTGATAAGTTGGGGCTCACACAAGAAGGATCCCCAAGGGGCCCAGAAGAGATGTCGTCTCTTGGGTTGATATAACACTACTATGATATGTTCTAAAAAAACATAATAGTGGATATGGGTACTGGGTTTGGACCTCAGGGAAGGTTCTTATGTATCCCATTTAGTGGGAAATGAAAGACCACATAGTTTGGTATGTTGGGGATTATGCACGAATGTTTCTAATGGAATGCCTATGGATGGATATTATATCGGATGGGAGGCCCATGGAACATATGGTTGGGGCTTACATGTTCAAGCATCCCAGTTCGGGATCTTCATCTATAATATTCCCCTTTGATGGTTGACGTGTGTTTTCTAGACTTACACCCTATAGGCGGCCCATGTGGTTGAGGATTACACATGGGAGCTGACCATTTTTTTGATATCAAATGGATTTAATGATCATCAATAACCTCCAAACCCACACGATTCATTGTTATTGTGAGAAACAAGTGGAAGTAGTAGATATTAAAGTCACATAATTCCACTTTATCCGCTAGTCGATGAGGTGCTAAATCCAAATGTAGAAGAAGAGGGCGTTGGGTGTGTCTGTGTACTATTTTATTTTCATAACCATGGTAGTCATATCTGGAATACCATTAGGCCATGTCCAAAGTTGGGGAAGGGGATAAAAAAATTTCTTCTTTTAAAAAGAATATCATGGGGCTTACTCTAGGAGAGATTCCCTATAATTGGTTCTGAGGAAGAGATGAATGTTTGACCACAACACACATCAAAAAGATATTACAGCAGTTCCCCCCATCCCTATAATGGAGAATCTAATCTGAGCGTACTAAGGAAAAAAACCCTCATTTCCTTGGGAATGTAAACTCAATGGAATCTGGATGTCCCTCATTTTCGTGTTAGCTACACAAGTGACTCTAATTACCATGAGTATGTAAACTTGAAAGGGAATTTTTATGTGCCTGATGACATTATCATACATGTTAGTTGTATTAGGAAGGGACCTTTCCCGGATTCTATAATAATGTTTTGTTTATGGGAAAACATGTGGGCCAATGACATGAAGAACGTTAAAAGAGATGGGGCATGGAAGTCCCTATGATGCCCCATTCCATGTAGCAGGTTATTAGGTTGGATAGGATTCCCTTCATGAGGTGTGTTTTTATATGGGTGACGGTACTGGCTGGGTAGTTCATTGTTACATGGGACCAGGGTCTTCCTATGTATAATTTTTTACATGGCTCTAAGTTCTTCCAATGTGGTGTTTTTCAACACTGGGAGGGGTTACACCCAAGTAGAGTTTTTATATGCTGCGAAATGTTCAACATGTATATTATTTTTTTTATAGAAATTTATCTTATGTGAAGGGGACCTCCATTTATTTCATGTGGAAATGATTTTCATGAATAATTATGAGTTCTCGGGAATCCTAATTTTTTATTATTTCCTCCAAAATTCTACGCGGTGGAGTTTACCGGCTGGTAATTCCGGGAGAGGCATTGAAGTTGGTGATACAACATCACTCATCCCTTCAAATATATTCTTTTTTATCTCATAATATGTATGTCTGTCCTCCATTTTTTGGTCCCCCCTTAGGTTCTATTTATAGGTGAATTGAGGGATGGAATACTGACACCACTCTTTGTCAATGTTGGGTAGTAGATACAGTTTTGTGGGAGTCTAAGGAGGGAATCCTGACCTGTGGATGACTAGGACAGTAGGGGGAATCATTTTTAGAGGTTTAAATCACAATCTCAATCTGAAAAATGATTTTTTTACCATTCCACGGTGATGGTGGTAGCACCTTTTCACTCAATATAAATATTTTATGGGAGATATTCATTCATGGGCGAATAAATCTCCATCTTGGTCCCATAAATAATTTTTTTTTGTGTTGGCGGCACCACCTCCCTCTAAAAATTATTTAGTTCATGAACATTCCATAAAATGGAGGAATTACATATGAAGAGGTGGTCCATGAAGATTTTTGTGATTTTTAGTCTCATCCATTTAAATCTTTTCTTTAAATTCTTCTTCGGTTTATCTCTACCGATTTCTAAACTGAAGAAATCATATAGATCAAGCTTGCAGAATTTTTAGGAACCAACAAATTATCCCAGTCTGAATGGGTAATTCTCAAAAACAACAAGTGTCTATTACAATATAAAAAAGATATCTTGTATCGAACTTGTTTGTTGTATGTGAGTGGACCCAGTGTAGGGCAACATGCCTTTAAATAAGGGGCCCAACTAATATTTTATTTACCAATTCTCTCAGAAAAATTGGTGCTCCCACAAACACTCATGACCACATTGTGCTTCTAAAAAATTCATACTTTTTAGCCATTTGTTCCAAGAACTATGATTCATCACTCTTGAACTATGTCTTAACTAGAAAAGTCAATTCTTGATCTTTCTTATATCAAACAGATGCTCTATAGATCGAATGTTCTGTGGACCTTCAGGTTATTGGCCAACACCTCACATGATAATGTCCATTGTGAAGTGATGGCTTGGGAATAAACCACCTTCATTTCAACATTAATGTACACTTCTTTAGTGGAACTCACATGACTTTTCTGAATTCATGTTGGGGATAAAATGACTCAATCTTTAGGCTCCATGATTGTAGTGAAGGGATAAAAACCATGGATGAGAATATTTAAGAGTGTTTTCAATTCCATATAATCTACAAGGAGGGTATTCTGAAGAATATTATGTCCCCAGATCTCCTAAAATACTCATTTGCAAACTCAGGACACCTTTATAACTTTTTTCATCAGGATGACTCTCCTCTTCAACCAGTTTATTAGAATCTCCCATCATCTTTTTTGAGATTCCTTAAGAGCATGCCCATGTGAACTTCTCTTCCCCATGGAATATCATTTTTGGTTCAGTTTTGAATAATGTCTTTGTTATGTCAATGGAATATCCATAATAACACCATCAATTGAATTTGGTCCTACTAATATAGTTCCCATGGGTGGTTAGGAGACATAAATGGTTGATTTACCCACTACTGATTCATTATTTAATACAAACCTGTCTGTTGTGGTTTTACTTTTAGATTATATACTCGTATTAGTGAGTGATCTAGATCAGTACGCCCATAATGCGTCTGATCAAAATATTGTATGAATATAGGTTTCAATGAAAAATGTTCACTGATTTCATGGAAACCCCTCTAGAAGAAATGGTTATCCATTCAAAAAGACTTCACCTACCTTTCCTTGGCCTGGGCTCATGTGGGGTAGATTACAAACACCTTCATATCCTTATCCACCATATTTTCATAGATCAGGAAGACATATCTCCTTAATATGGTGGTGTTTCTCAATTTAATTCCTCCTATCATCTAGAGGAATATTTTAGAGATATTATTGTTGAGGTACGCCACTTTTTCCTAAAAAAGAAAGATCTTATGATCATGTTGTTTCAAAAACTGAAGATCTATGGGAATGCGAGGCTCACTTGGCTAGCTTAAATGCATAGTTTTCATCATAGAAAATAAATTTACAATCCATTAAGAAAAAGGGTTTACATCATAGGGAAATTATTAGGAAGATGCACCCAATAGAAAAAACTAATGATGGGAAAAGGACATCTTTGTAACATACTCGTGATGGATTGTGTTAGGTAGTAGTCAATTTTATGACCAAAGTGATCTAGGCTTTATTGCAACCATTTTGGATGTTCTGTGTCCACTTTCATTCTACCTTTTTTATAGCAATGTCTTGAAGAGAGTCCATAATTTGGGTACTCCTCCATCCTCACTTGAAAAGTAAATGAAAACACGTTTTCCCTTTGAGACTCACCTTTTTGTTTTTTCCTACAATGTCCATCAATCATAATTTAAAAAACTCTTTGAGATATAATATCTTATAATAAATGAATAATCTCATCATTGGAAATCAATTTCAACAACAATATGAGATAACCAAATTAAAATTATCATGCAGTTATATAATTTTTTATTGAGCCAAGGGACTTAATGAACGTATTTTTTACTTTTTCTAGGGTTACATGAAAAACCCGAAAAACATTGTGTCTTTTCTTTTATTTCCTTAATTTTTTCCTCATTCTACATAGGTGTGGGATTAGTAGGAATAACAAGAATTTTTCTTGGGAATCCTTTTGTGGGTTTTTAACCGAACAGATTTCATTACCATTTAGTTTTTGATTGCTCAATTGTATCCAAAATTATGAAAAGTGTTAGTTTAGAAAAACAGTGCTCAACTTTTTTCAAGGGTCCCCTTTATTGTTTTTCCACCCTGTGAGTTTTATGTTTTTTTATTTGGGAAGTATACATTATTTTAAACTGGAATAATGAAATTGATTTTTTCGTTTGAATAGAATGTAAAATTAATTACATTATGAGGGCCCTAATATGTCTTAATGGATGATAATGTCCCATTATTTTTCGTACATTAATGGGAGATTTTTCTTGACACTTTTTTTAGATCTGAGACATGGTATGAGAAAAGAATGAGAGGGGAAACTATAAAAATGGTTTTCAACATTATTTTTTCGAGCCATACAGAGGTTGGAAAATCCTCTCATACTGATGAATTTTTATTTTGTAGATAAACAATCAATTTTGTGGGATGCTTATGCAAACCCAACTCAGGAATATTGTGCATATTCAAACCATGGTATCCTCAGTACATTATCCCTCTATTTCTAATAACCCTGTGTTTTTGGAAGATTATTAATTTTTAGGACCATGAAGAGTGTCTTGTTGAGGGTATGATGTTTGAAAGAGATGACGGAATATGTATTAGAATTATCTAGGATGATAATCTACTATAACATGGATTTGGATTGTGTATGGTAGGGTTAGAACATATCACAGTTTAATGTCTCTCGACATAGAAAAGGACCCTGATGTTTAACACCTTAAAACGAGGACGTTTGAGTGATATGGTTTATGGCCACTTAGCATTGACCTATGGATAAATAATTATTATTTTTCAAGGTAATCTATCCAAGAATTTTTTATCATTTTTAGGTGTGAAGTTTAGAATAGTTCTAAACTTTAATTTGGGGGTGGTGAATACAAGGAGTGATGTGGGGTTTAAACAATATTATGGAGTACATAAGTATGAAAATACTCTACTGGGGATGAATATTCCTCTGGTTGAAAGGATTTTTTTGAGGGAATCATATTCCTATCCAATTGAGCCATGTTGTTCATAGTAAAACAATGGTGTCCTCTATTCACTGACCTTTGACATATGATGGATGGGGTGGATTATGGATATTAAGACATTTCCCAACATAGAGTTTGGTTTTTGAAGGATAGTAACAAAAAATTAAAGGAGCACATCAATTTGAATATTCCTAGAATTGGTAGAAACATTCCCTAAGACAAGTATAGCAAGGTCCCTTGTGTGGGACAGATCCTAGCACAGAAGGACATCGTATTTGTTGTAGTTGAACCCATGATTGGGGACCTGTTTCCCTCTACATATCCTATTAGGGTAGGAATGAATTAATACATTGTTCTTGGAAATATTTACACATATAGGTATGATTTCTACATAGAGAATGGGTCATTTGTTATTATTATTATTTTAATAAGAGCTCGTGAATGGGGCGAGGATCATATTGGGCACTTCTATGTAGATCTAGGTCCTGATAGTAGAGTGATTGATTTTTTTGTTTCCAGAACATGGTATATGATCCGAGAATCCCTATGTATCTTATCAAATTGATAATCAAGACATATGTAGTTCACAAGAATCACACAGTTTAATGTCACGTGATTAGGACATCAGCCATGCAGTTTAACGTCATTTGATGAAGACGGTATGTGGTCCTACAGTTTTATATCATATGGATAAAACAATAAATCTTGGATGCAATGAGTAATATGAGGTATACAAGGATGGTATTTTTTTGATACACCTCAATCACGAGGTAGAAGAAAGTGTAAAATATGATTTAAAGGATTCTCAGGTCAGGAGAAATGTTATGGGGCATGGAAGTTATTGGGGTGCAGAAAGACAGGAAATTACTCTCATGTGATCGTATTTTCTTATGGATGGCATTCCTTTTTGGCGGGAAACATATGCAGATCCAACTATGTAATACTATTCACAGATAAGAAAATGTGTTTTTCGAAAAGTTACCCTCCATTTATGATGGTCGGGGAGGTTTATGGTGATCTGAAACTGCTAGGGGTACAATGTACGATTAATTGATGTAATGTGTACAGATATTTTACAAATAATTAGAATGTGATTATACATAGAGAAATAAATTTCCTAAGTAGATCTTACTCATATATAGGGGGATTACTTTTATTTCTTGGATAGTTTCATGAATGACGAACTCAGATTTGACATTTCTTACATATATATTTTTTTGCAAACAAGTGATGATAATTTTGAATTTATGGTGGATGGAAGAGGGTATATTATATATTGTCGGTACATTTCTTGAATGGGAAGGAATAATTCCATACATAGTTCTTGAAAATGGGGCACCCAGTTCTGATCAGACTCATACACATGGGGCATTTTTTGTTGTGGATGGACCTGGAATTTAAGATCCTAGTATCACTATGTATCATGTTTGGACAAGAATCAAGCCACATATAGTTTTGGAAACATAAGACAATTAATTTCATGTGGTGAGGATGAGGGTTACCCAACATCAATGTGGGGGTGTTGTTGCGGGACCTAGAATCCAAGACCTGGGTGTCACTAGGTTTCCCGCATGGGCTGGAATCAAAACACATGTAGTTCTCGAAACACTTCCCTACACTTATCGGAATCATGTATAGGGAGAAGGAATTTTACCTGAAAAGGAACTTTCAGTCATAACATCATTGAAGTCCCCTGCTCTGATTCAATTATCAAACAGGGGAGGGGTACATGTCTTTTATTTCATGACTGGGCCCAGGACACGAGGCATTAGCCTCAAAAAGTATTCTATAGAATGAGAATCAAGTCATACATAGTTATTTATCAAAATGCATGGTTTAGGTATAAACTATATGTAGGGGGAGGTAATTTTTATCCTTTTTTCTTGGATATTCTAGTATGTAGAGTCTATATATCCCTATGTATCTTGTGTAGGTTTCAATCATGTTGTGTGTTGTTCTAGATGGGAATTCTTCACGCAAGTCTCACCCATCAACTGAGGGATAATTGTTTTCCTTTTTTCATTGTTTGACCAAAGACATATGGTTCAAACATCTCTATATATCTGGTGATGATATGAATCAATCAATACATAGTTCTAGTGAAATGTCCCCTTTTTGGATCTGACTCTCATGTAGGGACATGTGCATTTCATCTTTCGTACGTACCAATTTAGCTCGTATGTGGGGAATCATTGATCAAAATGATGATTCAAATATAGATTATTATCATGTGGTTAGAAAGATATGAATGGGGATTATTCATGGAAGAATCACATCATTTCTACCCCTTTCCAGGACATGGTGGTGTCTTGACCTATTGAGGGGTTAGAGGGTTGTGACTGTGAATTATTCCTTAGATGGAGGCCCGTATTTAAGGGACCATGAGGATCATATTGACTCATGGAATCTTAATGGATTCAGAACGTTGAATGAGAGGGATTTTCTGAATACATTTTAATGTCATGTGGTGAGGATGATCGGTGCAATACAGTATAACATAATTCAACTAGGTTGACATGTCATGCAGTTTATCATCTTGTGATGAGTACAGTTCACTGTGGAGATTAATGTCAGGTGATCAGGATGAACTGTGTCTTTCTGTTTTAGGTCATATGAATAGAATGATATATTATGTAGTTTAACACCACAAAATTTGGATGATGGGTGTTATTTAGTTTAAAATAATTCAAATATAGAGATTTATCTTGTAGTTAGCATCATCTGATCTAGATTATTTTTCATGTGACTACATGAAATATGTTTTTCAGGGGCCTTTCCTTGGTTGGAGTTATAGTAATCTTCATGTTCACTAAAATCAGGGAATACGATCCATTGGAGTAGTGCTTATATATATAATAAGTTCCCTCCCATTTCAGATCCAACATCAGAGGGTTCTTTCTGGGTATCATTGAAGTCCTAAGGAAAAACACCATTTCTCCTTTAAGGAATGATCATTGGAGGACGTTTTTGTTGTAGTATCTTGTGATCTGGTTTTGTGGACTTCCAAAATATGTAAGGTATGAAATATTTTCTCATCCTATCACTCTAAATCATCAAACTATTTTTGGTATTTCTCATCCATGGATAATTGATCACAGATGATCACATAGATCGAGGGAAATAGAAAATCAATGGGAAGGGCCTCTTATGTCCCGCAAACTAATGATTATGGGGTTTCCTATGTGGTAGTTTGGGTTGTGGTCTAATAATCCAACAATTCATGTCGGAGATTTTCTGGACAAGAATTTTTATCCATATATACAATCTTCTGTATTATATTTGATAGGGTCTTATTGAATGACTCTATCTTTCTATTAGCAGATGCATGATAGTGGGACAAATAGTTGGACTTTATGTCATACTCTTGATATTTATTTTCCAATTCAGCAGAATATAAATTTCTTTTGTTTTTCATCAATATTATATTATGGAAAAAACATTTAGGATGACATTGGCTTTCATGAAGCTGAAATAGTTTTGTTCCTCGACTTCTTTGAGGGGTATGGCTTCGATAGACATAAAGAAGAAGTCGGTTTCAATTAGTATGTACTTAAACTGGTTAGACGTGGTAGAAGGATATGGTCCTACATCATCCAATCCACAAATGGAAAATGGCCAGGTGCACTTGATTGTGTGAAGAAACTATGGGGCATGGTGAATGAAGTATAAATGAACCTGACAGCACTTTTTATTGAATTTGGTTTACTCTTGAATTATAGTGGTCATGTAGTGTTTAAGCCTCCATATTTCGTGGTAAAACATGAGTCCCGACTAGTGGGAACCATAGGTTTTGACTTGTACTTCCTTCATGAAAGAAGCAGTCTATTCTCAATAAATTCACTTGAAAAGGAAACCATCGAGGATCCACATATATAGTTATTTTTTTTGTTTAATTACATTATAGAGAAAAAAAAATTAATTGCCTCTCTTCAGATCTACTCTCTCATAGATCTTTCTTGTGATAGTTCTCTATTTTGAAGGTAATGTACTATAGGTGTCATCGATTTGGTGGTAGGAATATAGTGTTTAAGGATGGGGATATTCTCAATGATCTCTTCCATATTGGTTTACACGAAATGTGAGACCATTTGATGATGCACAATACTGATGAGTATTTCATCTCAGTCTAGTTCTGGTAATGTTGTGGCTACATTTTGTAGTGCATCAATTTGGGAATTTTTCCATCATGCACTACATGAAAAGGCTCATTTACGGTAATTCATTTTTGATGGGGTCCCACTGTAAATGACCCATTGTAGAAAACAGAAAAAAACTATTTACGACTATGTTTTAAAGAAACCCCTTTTTCAATCGTCCAGTCAAAAAACAGTGTTCATGAAGGCATTAAAAACTCATCAAAAATAAAGTAAAAAATTAAAAAAAAATATTTAAATTTTAAATAATAATAATAATTTAAAAAATAATTTAAAATTTTTATAAAATAAAAATCTCTCAAAATTAATAAGAGTATAATTAAAATAAGAATATAATAAAAACTAACAAATATAATTAATATATAATTAAATTTACACAATAATAAAATAAATAAAAAGGCCATATTTATAATAATATTAAAAAACAATAGCAATAATAAAATAATATATTAATAATAAAACAATAAAAACAATAAAAATAATAATAAAAACAATAATAAAATAATAAAATAATAAATAAATGATAAAAAAAATAAAAAAACAAAAAACAAAATATTCAAAATAATATTAAAAATAACAACATAGAAATGTAAATATGTGGATTAATAAAAAACATACAATAAAAGATTATATTCAAATGTTTATGAGAAAAAATATAGAAATCAATGAGAGGGAGGGTCATCTAGAAAAGCTAGGGGAGCTGGTGGAGAGAAATTCATCCCTAAACCATGATTCAGACGTCACATGTACTCTATCGTCTGTCTGTACTATTGTGGCTTCCATAGACGCATCTCCTCCTATTGCTAATACTATAGACGGAGCTCTTCCTTCTCCCTACACATGGTCTCTATAAGCTGACCCTGATATCATAGTTACTAATAATACTTGGCAGCATATGATTATGAATCTCTGCGAGCTCTTCTCAAGTTGTACATTGACATCACAATGGTACCATAATAACTCACAGACATCAATCAAGAGTTAATTCCAATAACTCAGCCTTTCTTGAAGGCATACAAAGTCACCTACATCCATGCTACATCATCAAATCCACCTACACTAGAGGTCTGATCCTCAGCCTCAGAAAGGCTCTCAGCCTATGTTTGAGATGTTGCATGCTAATAATATTATTCAATTTCAATTTAAAATTTAAAATAGTAATGTTATTATTTTTATTTAACTTTGAAACACCGAAATAAAATTTTACTAACAATAGTATTATGTTGGAAATCACCTCTAATATCTCTGGTGATAGGATTAATGTAAATCTTCCTATAAAAATTAAACTCCATAATTTCAGGTTGTTCAGGTGCCTATATAAGTATAAATTAAACAATATTTATTAAAATATAAATTACCTTTTTTTAAAAAAAATTACCAAATTTTGTCCATGATTATTGAATGTTTGACAACCTGCATGATGTGTCGTCTTCTGTCTCCCCTACTTCTATTAAAATAATGAATCCCTCCTTTGAAAAGTATTTATATCCAATATGAACATAATCCATCCCAAACCTGAAATGAGATGTAATCTAGACACGGGTTGCAGTAAGACCGACTAAAATCTATGAATCCTGCTTTCTTCATTACTGTCCTTCCCATATTGTACAAAAATTAATGGAAAGGAAGACACATACAACACTCTAATACCTCCCAGATAGCGTTTCCCATGATATCATCAATGGGATACCATAAACCATACAAATAATTAATAATAATACCTAATTATTAAAATATATTTCAAAAAAACTATTATTTATTTATGTGTCATCCAATGAGCGAAGAAGCGATGTTGAGCATTATTGGGAATTTGATCCCATAAAACCCATGTTGTAGAAAAATAATTCTACAATATTGTACTCCCTTATCCAACTACTATATGTGAATATTTGTGATATTAGAGACCAAATAATCATACAATTTGAATATATATAAATTAATGACAATTAATAAAAACGAATTAAAATGAAGAACTAATAAAACCTCCACATGTGTGGTACAAATAAAAGATGTGGACATCGCTTAGGGATAGGGTTAGGAATCATTAATCAAGCAAGACAACAACCCCTTAGAGTCCTTGTTGTACTTCCATCATTCTAAGGGTCAGATGATGTAACATCATTCTCATCACTATAGAGATCAACCTCTTCCAACTCATGAAATAGATCAGAGTCCATTTGAAACACAAAATAATTCTTGTTAGACAATAGTTCAAAACAGCAATTATATATAGATATATTTTATATGTGATTATAACTAGCATTTAACTATATCAATATTCATATACATAATCATCTTCATATATTAAAGTGTCAATATCGTTATAATTCTCCTATGTATCATCAATTTCTATAGGAGTTTTAGTTTCATCATCTCTTTTCATTTCAAATTCAATTTTTTACATCAATAACATCATTTTCACCATCGAACCATAAATATGGAGTCAAAACTTTTATATAGATGTTTCTTCATGGAAAAGATGGATTTTGATTAGTTTCTATAAAAATTTCAATTCGATTCACATCAGCAGAACCATATTAAAATTAGGGAAATTGATTTTTTTGAGATTTAATTTTTATTATGCTCCACTAATCACATTACTCTATTGAAGTAGCACAATAATTATCATAATAAATTTTATGAGCTTGATGGGCCCAATAATGTTTCATTTATTTCCAGAAGGCTTTTATATTTAAAATAAACAATTCCTTGGAATGGATAAACACCCAATCCTCTCTCAGTATCAAGAAAATGACATTTAAAAAACCTTACATAATTCTGTATAAGATAACACAATTCAGTTATTTCTTACAATACACCGTAATAATTCATCTTCACTTCCTCTTAGTTGATATCCTCTTAATAAAATAGAATTATTCATTGTTTTTTATTCCACATATGCACATGTATGAAATCAAAAACCATTCCACACATATGAATTATATGATTTAACAATTTGGAAGGTGGTTTACTCAATACACACAATTGATTATCAATTTTATCAGTTTTATGAGATACCTAAATATTTGAAAAAAATAATCAATTTTAAATTTAATGAATTTATTTTATATGTTAAACCATAAATAATTTAATATACCTATTTTTGAATCTAGTGGGAAAAATTAATTTTCCAACGTTCTTCAAGAGAAGTCGATGTAATTTGTGGAAACTTTTACATGATATGATTATCATATAATCTACAATAAAAATATATTAATTTACTATAAAAAACTATAATAATTGATTAGATAACACATAATAAAAATGGAGTCATTTCTTGACAGCTGAGCAGAACATATGTATGTGCCCTGTGATGATCATCATCTGAAATCCATCATTCCTTAACTCCACCAAATCCAATATCAGGATGAATAAAAAATGATAATTTATTAATCATTTCATCATAAAACATTCCCTCATTATGGCCCATGTGGATATCTTTTTAGGGATATTCAGATTGAAAATAATTAGAGTAGAAAAACGATATTTCTTCATGCTAATAAGCTTCTTCATTTGATCCTTCAACTCATTATTTGTTACATAAGTTTTTCATTAATTTCTACATGTGTTTCTTGAATGTATGCATCCATAAAAACATTTTCTAACCACCAAATTTTACTTTACATGTATAATATAATATCAAATGTTCCATTAAATAAAAGAATATCAACAGAAATATGTTTTCTAGTTTAAACAAAATTTAATCAACAACATTTTTCATTCAACATAATGCATCATAGTTTTTGGTTTTTTCCCAAATGTCTCAGAAAAAATATAATAATTCTATTCATGCATCCCTAATCATAGAATTCAAGAAACATCTAAATCTAATTATTATAAGTCATTCCATTATAACATTATAGTCATGACTTTTTTACCAATTAATTTGAGCATTTGTACACATATAACAAATTTGGAAAAAAAACATACATAAGCCTTTGATTTTTAATCCACTAACAAAATAATAAATTATTTTATTTGGAACTTGTATAAGATTCTTTTGGATTCATTAACATCTTTGATAAGTCATTTTCAAACAGTTCATGTTTTGGTCGCTTACAAATTTTGTCAAGATACAATATTTCATTTACATTATCTTTGGTATTACCTTGCGTGTCCAAAACTATATAAAATATATTATCAAAATAGTTCATTTCATTATTCATGACATACAACATGTGATGAACCAACAAATCTAACTAATATGGTATATCCCAAAAAAGCTCATTTTTTCCAATTATGTTCTATCCCAAAGTCATCAATTTTCTATTGGTTTATAGTTGGTCTAAATGTAGTGGTATATAATGAAGATACAATGGATTTCAACTCAATACCATTGATCATTTTAGGAGGTCTATCTCTTTCGATTTTTTCTTTTCAGAAATAATAGGTGTTCTTCCAAAAAAGGATGCCTATTTGGAAGAAATATTTCATGAAAGTTGAAGAAACAAGGTTTTTTACGCTGAGAACCATTAATTTCATTTGACTCTCATAATGTAAGGAAATGAATTTAGACTATGTGTACTTTAACTAGATAACATGCCATATACTGGGAAGTCCCAAATTGATTATATTAAAACAGCTTTCAGTATGAAATTTTGATTCACAACAACAACATATTTATTAACACCATTACTCTACAATATATTTAACTCATCAATAAATGGTTTCAAATAAACATCGAGATTATTTTTAGGATGTCCTAGAATTAATGAGGTCAAAAATATATATGGATCATTCTTTGACATCTAAGGAGGTAAATTTTATGGAGTTATAATGATAGGCTAATTAGAATATTAACTATTCTACGAACCAAATGGAATGAAACTGTCATTAGAGAGAACCAACAACACATTTCGAGATTTTTAAGAAAAAGATAGCTGTACTTTACTATTTTTTCCCATGAATTACCTTTAGTAGGATGGTTTCAGCCATTATTGGTTTAAATATTAGTTTTGTTCCCTGACATCAATTACATTGTATTCTATGACATAAATAAACACTACAATCTGGGTGTAATTGGAAAATAACTAAAATATTTTACAAGATTCATTCTAGAAATCCCCTGTTGGGCCTCTGTGTACATTGATTTTCCACATGTTGGACAACTAACAAAAAACTCTTCTTCAACATAATATAAGAATCAATCATTTGAATATACATGAATCTTCTAATAACAAAGACCCAAATTAGAAAATAGCCTCTTGATATAATAGAAATTTTTAAGCAGCACATTTATATTAGGAAAAATAAATTTAACAAAAGGGAATATCTAATCCAAATAGTTATTTGACATTCCGATATCTGATTTAATAGCCATAACAATTTCAACCACATCTAATTTTTTTATATTGCAACAAGGATTTAAGGATTTCTCAAAAGATCTCAAAAACTCATAAAATTGGGATGGTTCCCACTATGGAAATTAACCAAAATCATCTTGAGTTTTAGTTTTTTGAAAATATTGTTCAACCGTATCATTTACTAAATTTTTAAATAATGACATATCCAGAACCAAATTATTTGTATCATCTCTCGAGCTGTATTCACCATATTAATACCAAAAAACATAATCATTTTGGGAACCAAAAAGAAATTGATGACCCCCAACGTTTCCAAATGTTTTAAACATCCTCATATCAAATATCTTGTTTGGACACTTAATTGTACCATCTAAAAAAACATCTAGTTTTGAGGATGCAAATGATAAAAAAAATTCAACACCTAAAAAATATATAGGATGTATACCATAATATTCTGGATTCTTATGATGATTTATCCAATCATGATGATGTATTAAATTCTTTTGATGACTTCTATTCTCTATATTACACTAAAAATATTAAATATATAAATTGTCTATCATTTTTTGATATAAAAATTTAACGATCCAAAAAAAATTAATAATTATACATTCATAAATTAGGTATAAATATTTTAAATTTTATTTATGTGCCGCTTTTTTATTAGTTACACATATTTTTACTAATAACCGTTAATTACCAATATTTACATGTAATTTTTTCTAATTACAATTGTTTTGTAGATTAAACAAAATTATTATTATTTACTGCTAATTTTTACTAATTACCACTACTTTTTAGTATTTACGGATAATTATTACTATTTACAATTAATCACCACTAATTTCTACTAATTACTTATTATTATAACTAATTATTGTTATTTAATAGTAATTTTCTATTAATTACAACTAATTTTACGAAAACAGCTTATTTTTACTAATTACCTCTAATTTTTTTAATACCAGAAATTAATACTAGTTACTTTTTATTACCACTTATTATTTATAATTTATATTAGTTTATAATAGTGTTTTACTAATTATCACTAATTTATACTAATTATTACTAATTTTCTTCAATTACTTCCATTTTTACTAAATATCGCTAATTACTGTTATTTACTGCTAACTACCCCTAATTATTGATAATTTCTATTAGTTTATAAGAATTTTTTACTAATTAACGACCTTTTTTACTAATAATTGATAATTATTACTAATTACCACAAACTACTGCTAAGTACAGCTAATTACAACTTGCTATAACTAATTTTAATTAATTTATTACTATTTTCTATCAACTATAGCTAATTATTACTATTTTATGCTAATTATTACTAATTATGGCTAATTGTTACTATTTATAACTATTTACTATCGATTATTACTAAATATTACTATTTGATACTATTCATCATTATTCATTAGTATTTATTACTAATTCTAACTAATTATTACTATTTATTACTAATTATTACAGATTATTAGTGATTATTAATAATAATTATTATTTATTTCAATTTATTAGTATTTGTTAGTATTTATTCATATTTATTCATATTTATTCCAAAATATACCTAATTATTAATAACTATTTCTAATTACAACAAATAATTACAAATTATTTCTAATTATTACTATTTATTACTAATGATTACTAATTATTACTATTTATTACAATTTATTACTAATTGTTACTAATTATTACTAATTATGACCATGAATTAATAATTTTTACTGATTATTACTAATTATTTCTAATTATTTCTAATTATTACTATTTATTACTCATTATAACTAATTAATTCTATTTATAAATATTAATTACTATTTATTACTAATTTTTCTAATTTTTATTATTTATTACTATTTATTACTAATTACTACTATTTACTACTATTTATTACTTATTATTACTATTTATTAATATTTTGAATTATTATTTCTATTTATTACTAGTTATTACTAGTTATTACATATTACTAGCAATTATTACTAATTTATACCATTTTTTTCAATTTATTACTATTTATTATTACTTATTACTATTCTCCATTATTTACATCTAATTACTGCTAATTACTGCTAGTTATTCTTATTTTTCACAAATTATCGTTAATTACTATTAATTATTCCTAATTATCTCTAATTACCGCTAATTATTCTTATTTCTTCTTATTTATTAGTAATTATAACTGATTATTACTAATTATAACTACTTATAACTAACTATAACTAATTATAAATAATTATTACAAATAATTACAAATTCATTCTTATTATTAATAATTGGTACTAATTATTTCTACTGATTACTAATTATTACTAATTATTACTGTTTATTTTTATTTATTACTAATTTTTCCTATTTATTAATATTTATTAACAATGATTCCTAATAATTCATAATTATTACTAATCATTCTTAATTATTCATAATTATTCTTAATTATTCCCAATCATAACTAAATTTTCCTAAACATTACTAATTATTCCTAATTATTAGTAATAATTCCTAATCATTACTAATAATTTTTAATTATTTCTAATCAAAAAACATTTTTCTATATTATTCCAAATTATTCCAAATTATTAATAATCATATCGATTTATTACTAATTATTGCTAATTATTAATTTGTATTACTATTTATTAATAATTAACCCAAATTATTAGTAATTAATAGTAATTAGTAATAATTTATATTAATTAATAATACTTTTTTTAATTATTACTGATTTTTATTAAATATTATTAATTTTAGCAATTATTACTAATTTTAAATAATCCTTCATACTTTTTATTAATTATTACTATTTTTTATTGATTATAGTTAGTTACAATTAACTATTACTAATTACCACTAATTATTACTAATTACCACTAATTATTACCAATTATCATTAATTATTACTAAATACAACCAATTAATATGAATTACCAATAATTGTTACGAATTTTTATTAATATTTATATTTATTTTTAATTATTACTAATTTTTATTAATTAATACTGATTTTTATTAGTTATTACTAACTAACACTAATTGTTACTAATTACCAGTTATTATTAATAATTACCATTAATGTTTTATAATTTCAAATAATTTTTACTAATATTTACTAATTATCACAGACTTTTTCTAATTACTACTATCTATCACAAATTGATATTAATTTTTACCAATGTATAACAGTTTTTATTAATTTATATAATATATTTAAAATTATTACTAATTATAACCAATTATGACTAACTATCACCAATTATTATGAATTTTTAATAATTTTTAATAATTATGACTAATTATGTCTAATTACAGAAAAATAAATAAATTTTTTCAAATTAAAACTATTTAATTTTGATAAAAATACGTTATTGAAAATTAAAACTAAATATTTCTAAAGAAAATTATTCTAAAAAATACTAATTAATTTTAATTAAAACTAATTTCTACTAATGAATAACAATTTATACTAACATTAAATAAAATAAATTAAATTAAAATAACAAAAAAATAAATACCTTGAATTTTTTTCTTTCAGCAGATTTAAAGCTTGAAAGTTGATCCATTGTAAGGTTACAAACTCTAAAAAGTTTAAACTAAAAAATATAAGAGTCGAGAGGGTTCGATAAGGTAATAGAAGTAGTGAGTCGAAAAATTATTGAGGGGTGTATATATGTTAGATCTTTTGTGATGGGGTTTTTAAGAGGAGCCCCATCACAAATAGTTAGGTGGTTATTAATTGAGGGAGTGATAAAAAATAGTATTTTTCATAGTTCTCATCACAAATATTATCCTAGAGACATATTATTTGCGACGTGGGTAGTTCATCATCGCAAATAACAGCAAATCGGGAAGAGTATTTGTGATCAGTCATCACAAATACATCTTTTTTATTGGCTGTTTGCGATTTATAAATATTTTAATTACAAATTTATTTTTTTGAGGGACTATTGCAACGGGTCATACTCCCGTTGCAAATAGATCGTCGTATAAAAATAGAATTCTTGAAGTGGTGGGACATTAGTCAATATGGGCTCTAGTGTGAATTCTTCCATTAATCCCTGAATGGGGTTTAGTATGGGAATTAGCTCTTCCTTTTTTTATTGCATAATCAATGTTAACATTCTTGATGACTAGTTCAGAATCGCCTTTTTATCCCAATGTGATTTATTTGTACTTGAAGTGCTAACTCTAGCCCTATAATGAGAGCTTGATATTTTTCTTCATTGTTTGTGCACATCTTGGTTTGGAGGAAATAGTAAGGCACAACTGACATTACTGGAAATTTGAGTATGACCCCTAGCGCCACTTTGTTGGGCATATGGCCCTCCATCCTGGTTCCGGTCGGGCTTTTGGATGCACCGACGAAATGGATTTATCACATCTGGGGCCCTCTTGAATTGAGAAAACCACTTCTTCGGTTAGTTCAATGTCCAATGGATTTGTTTCGATTGAGGGGTGTTGTAACGACCCAAATTTTTATCAATGGAAATTCCCTTAATATAATTAATTCACATAGTATAAATCACATAATGTCACATAAAAAACACAATAAAAACATTATTAATGAACAATGAATGAAATAAGAGGTTTTTTTAGAAATTAAGGAACATATAACGATGGAATAGAAACATGACCTTTGGAATATTAATGTGAAATTTTGGAATACTAGACCGGCTAGAATAATAGTAACCTCATCTATGAAAGCATAAATAAAATTTATCCATCTTATAAATGGAAATGTGATATAATTATATTATAGTATATGTAAATAAATGTTTTGAAAATTATAAATTAGGTGTTGTTATTTTTATAAAATATAAATGTTCATTTACAATTTTATAATAAATATAACGATTTTAAAGAAAATATAATTTCATAAAATTTAATCATAAACTATTATTTTGTTGTCTTATGTTTATTGGATAATACCATGAGACCATAAATAATTTATCAATGTTTTATAAAATCAGTTATTATTTTAAAACAAATATTTCTTAAATAAATTTTGATTTTAATTACATGTTAAATATCACCTATTTTAAAATTATTTTCATAAAATGGAGTTAAATTTTGAATTATAAATATTCAAAAATTGTTAGGGTGAATTTTTTAGATGTTTCAAAAATAGTTGAATTTTCAGTGAATAATGAAATATTGCAATTTATGGTACATAACATTATAAGTTAAATACAATATTTCATGAGTAATTTCTAATCTATGAACTATAACCCTGAACTGTTATTCTCTATTTACTATCTCTTTTCATTTGAAACAATACTATAATATTTTCATGAGCCCAACTAATAAACAAATGAATAAAATAATAAAAAAAATCCATCGGGCTTCCCAAGGATGATGGTCATCGCCTCCCAGTGACAACATCAGTTGCAGTGTCGATCCATCCTCTCCCAGTGGGGGAGGGGCCCCTGACGTCCGGTAGGAGAGTGGAGCCTCCCTTCCATCCCTTTTCTAATCCCGATTTTTCTTTCTCCCTTTATGAAAGCTTCACTATGTCCTAAAGACGCGGATCTCATCGACGATATTCCTAATCTGTAGATATCATCACCAGTGATTATGGAAACCATCATGATATTTAACCTCAGTCTAGTTGCGCAGTTTAGGTTGAGCAGACCATCAGTTGATACCTTCTACTGGTTCATTTTTTTCTCATGGGATCTTCAAGGTAGGGTGACCATGGGTTTTCTCGATAATTAGCATATGATGATTCAATTCTTCCTGAGAGGAGGGCCACATCAGATCCTTATCGAGTGCCCCCCACAGCTGCAATGGATTTTAATTCTTCCTATTTCGTTGGTGGTTTGATTTCCATATGAATCTTGATCTTCCTTCTACTGCGGTTTGGGTACATTTTCCAAACCACCTTTTTTTTCAATGTCCTTCTATTGTTAGGATTATTGGAAACCTAGTTAGTAGATTTTTATGCTATTATAGTCAAAATAAGGCCATTTTTACCATGTTAATCCATGGGATTGTGTGGAATGGTATCTATATAGAACACCATTTTAATTTTTTTGGATTTCAATCGGTGAGGAGTATCGATGTAAACAACGTGGAGTGTTTGAAAATTGACTAATTTCTATTCTACCTGTAAGCGTCTGGGTCACTCTTCGGAGAACTACAGCCAGGGGTTTGTAAAGCTGATTGGTAGGGTAAATGAATGTGACTTCTTTTCTATGTGCAAACGACTATTCCACTCACTGAAGACTTGTTTTCGGGGGAAACCAATGTAGGGGAAGGACGGAGGATAGGGACAATGGTAAGGCTACAGTGGGTTGTGAGAAGGATGTCCCTGAACGAATATAAAAGGGAATAAAGGGGTGAGGTCGGGGACCTCATTGGTCACTAAAGGAGGAGAAGGAACACCCTGATGGTGCTTTGGTGGTTTATATTTTGTTTTCAGAGGGGACGTTTGTCACTGATCTGGGGATGAACTCCTTGGTTTTCCAGGTCAATCCACTAGTGTCTGAGGTGTTCTGTAGGCTAAAATAGGATTTGGATAGACAGCTGAAGGGTGATGGTCTGGTCCTTCATGAGGTTACTCAAATGGATAACATGTTCATGGATCAGATGATGGATGGAGAGATTGTGGCTTTTAATTCCTCGGTTGTTGAGGAGCCAGGGTCTGGTAGTGTTGAGATGTGTAAGGAGAGGATGGGGCTCGTCGCAGATGAGGCCGTTCCAAACAGTTTGAAGGAAGGGGGGTCATTCCTACTTTAGAATCCAGTTTTAATGTGACATGTGCTTAAATGTCTCTAAAAGTATGATTTGGGTTATGATTATATTTTCCCAGGTGATGAAGAAGGGGTCGGTTTGGAGGTATCCAAGTGGATTGATCACGGGCACTCGACATATGAGGTTTAAATCCAGAAGAGTAATAGGGGTCTTCAGAGATAGAAGGGGAGGAAGGATTAATCCTCACTACCCCCCCTTTGGACACTCATTCCGAAAAGGAGAAGAAAGATAACAATATGGTTATGGAGACCATGAACCATCAGAGGTTAGGGGAACATAGTGATCAACCCATGGATTTGCTTTTAAGTTCATAACAAGAAGGAATTGAATAGGTCTTGTTGCTCAATGAAACTGAGGAGGAGGTAGCTAAAATGATGGTAAGACCTCTAGAGGTATCTTTTAATGAGGATAAATGTTCATGGATTGAAAAATAGGACCAACTTTTTTAAGGGGTTTCAACAAAGGGAAGATCAGCGTTGAGGAGTACATTTAGGTATGGGACCAACTGGCTTTTGGGTTTGAGAGAATCTTGTTTGAGTTAGCTTAATTACAGGTTCCATCCTTATCCTGGAATTACTCAAGGATATAGATTTGGATAATATCATGTTTCTTTTTAATGTTTATGTTTAAGTTGGAACTTGGGTTGGTTGGTTAGAAAGGATTGCTTTGGCGAGTTGGATAGCCTTTAGACCTTCATGTTGTCCACAGTTGTTGTGAAGTTTGGATTATATCACACTACTTGGACCTACTCTGGAAGGGTATCAGAGCAATATTTCTTCATCTATACTAAAATTTTGACTTTTAATGATTGATAGGATATGGATTCTCTATCTGTTCTGTGCCTGTGTACTTCTTCACAATACTGCTTTCTGAAGGGCCATGCTTTGGTGAGAGCTTGGTGACATTTCCCAATTACTGGGATGGGGCGGGCCTGGTGGTTTGATCTAGCTTGATCTGGTTTTTGTTTTCGATTTGGTTTTTTATGTGGTTCATTTTCTGTTTTATGTTTTCCCACTTTTCCTTTAAATTTTTTTTGGAAATAAAAAACTAATTTTTAGTCAGTCAAAAAAACACACATCACTTCCCCCATAAATACCATGCCTCACCACCTCTTCTCCTCACACCTCTAAAGCATTGAATATTTCCCAATTTCTACACAATCTTCTTTTTATGCCTTTCCCCTATGTCCAGGAACTATTGGTATTGACAAAAGACCAAACCCAATTCCATTAAGGGGCTTCTCATGGGCCAGAAATCTAAGTGGTAAAATCATCTTTCGTTCTCTTGATGTTTCTTTATTTTTTATTTCTTTCATATCCTCTCTTTACATCCTCTATCAAAAATTTCATGATAACTCCATTATCATAAAAATATTGTAATTTTATTATGTTAATGGAATATCCATCATCAACCCCCCTTTTCTCTCATTTTTATTCTAAAATTGAAAAAAACATCTATGATGTGTTGATTTATAGCCATCGTGGACGATGGGTACTAATTTTCATTTACCTCTCAAGCCTAGTTATAAAACAATTATATGGTTAACATATATTTTAAAATATATATCATAACTTATTTACTATTCTGGAATAGTACCTATATATAATGTCAATTTAAAAAAAAGTAGTCCACGATGATAAAAAATGAAAAAATAATATAAACGGTCACCATTAATTTTTTATCAAATGAATCGATATAATTTCTGGGAAAATGATTTATAAGACCATTTAATATTCTATAATTTCACTAAAAACATATAATTTCATGTATGGATAATTATCCCCATTTTACTTGATTTATATACATGTATACAAGAAACATGATCATGAAAACCACCCAAACACACGCTCTCAAATGATGAAATTGTACATTTTAACTCATAAAAAAGGGAATAAATGAACTTAATAAAAGTATAATAAATCAAATTAATGTTTAAAATATTTTTATTGATTAATTAATAGATTTTTTTTGATTATTCAGGACATTAATTTCATGTACGAAACACCTTTGGATATAAGGTAAGAGATTCTCACCAAAACCCCATTTTCCTTCGGGTTAAAATTTCTCCCTCATTACCCCAATGTAATTATTAACTATTTTTATGAAATTATTATTAATTAAACATATATGATCAAAGATCATGTATCTAGATAATTTAATCCTTCTTTTATGGGAAAATGCTTGTTTTTAAAAGGTTCCTCTCAAAATTATTCTCGATAAGAAACCCTGATTAAGGGGAATACCCCAATTTTGTACTCATATCCATGTGCCATCAATAATTTATTTAAAGAACCATTATATTTATAAAATCAAAAAATTTATCATTAAAAACAATCTTTATTCAATTTTAGTTTTATACAAACAATTATACATTTCTCCTCTATAATTACTCTATATTATTTTCCCTTAAACCGCACTAAAGATGCTTATTTTTAACATTTTTAAACATATATTTTACATGTTTCCATCTCATTTGGACATAATTTTTATTAATATGTGCCTATTTTTCCATATGAATTTCCATGAAGGTTCTAAATCCATTATTTCATGGAAACATTAATGATATGATCTTTTTCATGCATTATTAAATTATTTTGACACCCATTTCCTTATATGGGTAACCCATATGTTTATGTTTGATTATTTTTGTGGAACACATAACAATGAACATTTTATTATGGGTGTACCTATAAAGCACTCCAATGCATGGGTCGGCATAGGGAACGGTCTTGGCAGTTAGCCTTGACTCCAAATCCTCCATGTGTAATGGCCTTGGTAGTTATCCTTGATTCATGCACCTCCATATGCAATGAGCCTTGACTCATGATTATATCATGTTGTATATGGTTTCCACATTCCTATCATTCCCTGTAATACATTTTATGCTCATTCTATTTATTCATGTTCCATGCCTTTTAATGTCATCATGTTATTCCCTCAACACATGAGCTTTGCTTTTTTAATTTGTGTATTCACCTACTGAGCTATTTAGCTAATCCCTTTGTCCGTGTATTTCCCAGGTTATCCTTTCTATATGTAAGAGATTAACGTATCTTATGAAATCGTTATGAATATTAAATAAAATATGTTTTTATTTTTTTCATGCTATTTCATTATGTATCTGATCTTTCAAGTACAATATACCTTACAATCATTGGCTTGTAATTGTTGCTTAATTATGGCTGAAATAATTTAATGATATGTGTAAAAGTCTTGGGATGTTATATTTTATTCAATGAAAATTCTATTGATTTATGGATATTTGAACAAGAAAACATTATTAATAACCATAGGGTAAATTCTATAACTATGGATAACATAAATTGAAATGTAGGGAATGAAAAGATAGGATATACACTCAATTTACATGTTTATGATCTTATGTCCAAACTTTACTTTTTTAAATACTTATTACCAATGTTTTCTAGCCCCTATATTGTTCATTATATTTTTAGTTATTTCTTGGAAAAATAAGAATGTGTTCCAACAATCAATGTGATAGAAAATGTGATGATTTCCCTAATGAAATTCCATATATGATGTGAATGAGAACTCAAAACATTATTAAAATGCTTTCTCGACTCGATCAACTTATGAATAATAACCTGAATTGTGTAGAACATCTTCCTTCTCCAAAGAAAGTGAATTTTTATGTCAAATACATTGTGTTACAAATACCTCCCATGTTTAGTGGATCTTCTAATCCTCTCCTCGTTCAAAAATATATTTACTGCAATGAGAATATATTCAATGTCTTCTAGTCCTCAAAATAAGATAATATTGTGCTGAAAATCTACAATTTTAATGGAGAATACACTACTGGAAAAACAGCCAATACCCACGGTTCAAAACCGTGGGTATAGCCCCAAAAACCGTGGGGATAGCCTATACCCACGGTTTTGGGAACCGTGGGCTGGAACGGCGTCGGTATAGGTCCCCAGCCTATACCCACGGTTTTGGAAAACCGTGGGTATAGGTGTCTTGACACCGTGTCACCAAAACATAGACAATTTCCACGGTGTCAATGGCTTTGACCCAAGGTTTCAAAACCGTGGGTATAGGTCCTAAAATAATGCAGCCGCCGAGTTTCGATCCTGCGTCCTCTTCGCTGCAAACACCGCATCTAACCACTACCCTAACTTCACATATATGTATATATATATATATATTTAGTTAAATATAGTTATAAAAACTGTGGGTATAGAGGGAAGAACCGTGGGTATAGGGTTCCCGCCAAAAAAAAATTCCTTCCTGCGGAAAAAAAAATTCCCCACGCACACAAAATTGACCTATACCCACGGTTTTTCATAACCGTGGGTATAGGTATTTTATCCCAGACCTATCCCCACGGTTTTGGGGAAAACCGTGGGGATAGGGACCCCTATTCCCACGGTTTTGGGAAACCGTGGGTATAGGTGACTTTTTAGGACCTATCCCCATGGTTTTGGCAAAACCGTGGGGATAGACCCCCCTATGCCCACGGTTTTGGCAAACCGTGGGTATAGGTCATGAAAAGTCACCTATACCCACGGTTTTCCAAAACTGTGGGTATAGGGGGGGTCTATCCCCACGGTTTTCATTTTCCAGTAGTGATATTATCAGTGGTGTACACTGTTCATGAAAAAATTCCAATGTGGAAATTAATTCCATGGAATTAGAAGATATCCAGAAAAATATTTTTCATGAAATATTTTCCCTAAACTCTCCATTTTATCTTGGATAGCGAGTTCATTAGATTGAAGAAAAATGAAGAAAAGTCAATCAGGGTGTATGAGGAAAAAATTAAAAGTATTACAAGATATACCATCATATTTTTCATGAACACCTAATTAAAGGTGGATTTCATCATTAGCACACTTAAGCCGAGAATACAAAAAGTGTTGGAGAATCAATACATGATACCTTTGAAAATATTGTTTTTTGTTACCTTAAGGTTAAAATGAATACTGAAGACACACAGTGGTCTTATGGGATTTGAGATGAAAGGATAAAATGATGTTTGGTATGAGATGATCAATGGATAAATCCCCCGATGTTAATAAAACCCAAAATCCCATATCCCAAATTTGTGGGAAGAATCATACTTGCAACTGCTTGAAGGGAACTACTAAATTATTCATATATAGAAGATTGGGTAATCTGCATGATAATTCTAAAAGGGGTATGAGGAATCTCACTAATGTGGAAGTCGAGTGGAGGACTCAGATCTACACTCAATCAAGACTGTATTGTTTCAACTACAAGGAGCATGGGTATTTTTCAAGACAATACCCTAATCCTAGGGTTGTCAGTGGAAATCAAAAACAACCTCCAAGGCAACATTGTAGGGCATTTTATATCACTACTAATGAGGAGGATTCCAAAAATGATGTGGTGATAGGATTTCTAGTTATTCATTCAGTAATAGAAAATGTAATATTTGATTCTAGTTATATACATTATTTCATATCTTTCAAGTTTATTAGAACTATTCAAACTCCACCACAATGTATTCTAGTTGAGTTATTTGTGAGGACATAAATTGGAAAAATTATTGAAACCAAATTATATAACTCCTCCCCAACTAATTTTTGTTGACTGAACCTCTTAAAAATGATTTCATACTTCCTTTGGTAGAGTTTGAAGTTATATTGATCACGGATTTGAAATCATTTTACAAAATAAACATTAACTGTTGAAAAATGGAGAAAAATCATCACATACCAAGGAATCCCACAATTATTTATAAGTATATGTAGGAGGGAGAATCTCTCTAAGAATCATGATCTCAATTGTGGATATTTTTACCGTGTGAGAATGAATATCTTTCTCAAATGACTATGACAAAAGGGATGTACATGCTTGAAGAGATTCTCATAGTGAGGGACTACACTAATCTATTACATGAAAAATTTTATAGTCTCCCTCCAAATTTAGTGGTTGAATTCTTAATTGAATTTATTCTTTGATATCTTCATATATTAATGGGACCTTATAGAATGGACACAATCGATTTGGAGGAACTAAAGAAGTACTTATAGAAGATTCTGGACAAGTGTTTCATACACCTATGTTTTTCACCATGGGGTGTGCCAGTCCTCTTCGTCATGAAGAAGGATGGATCAATGTGCCTTAGTATTTATTATCATGTGCTCCAAAAAATCACAATACAGAAAAATTATCACCTTCCATGGATATATGACATATTAGATCAACTATATATTGAGTCAATAATGTTTTCCTTATGAGTTTTCCATTTATTCATATTCAGAGAGATTATTGTGTCATTAAGATTTTATTATGAATTTACCATTCCAATTGTTTTGAAAATCACAAATACCTTATCTCAAGGAAAAACTCCTTTTAGCCAGTGATTTTATTCTCAAAGGAAAAATTTCCTTCCCCAAGGAAATTTATCCTTACCATGTTTTATTGTTCACATCATAATTTTTCTATGTCTAAAATTTGGTTTGAAACCAAAACCTCAGAATCCTATAATTACCTAGATATGAAGTTTTCTCTTTTAGGATCTGAATTATAATAATTATTTTAATGGACATTTATGAGTTCTAACTCTGAATTCTAATTACGAATTTTGGATATGAACTCTTCTAATTTATGTCTCTGAATTCTGGTTATGAATTCTGGTTACGAACATTTATGAGTTTTAACTCCTAATTCTGATTACGAATTCTGGATACGAACTCTTCTCAGTTTTAACTCTGAAATCTGATTGTCAATTCTGGATACGAACTCTTATAAGTTCTGACTCCAAATTCTGATTACGAATTATGGATAAAAAACTCTTATGAGTTATGACTCCGAATTATCAAGAAATCTGAATCTGAACTTTGTGAGATCAAGTTCCGAATTCCTGAGAATCTAGAATCCAAATTTCCATGAAATACAGACTCTATAATTCTATAGAATTCAGGTTCTGAATTCCTAGAAAACGGAATCCGAATATCCTTGTATTATAGAATTCTAATTCAATTTTGGTTAGACTCTTAACATTCATATGGTGACATTCAGAATATTGGATTTCTAGTTATGTAACCATATTTTTTCTTACACCTATTTTATTATAAAATGATTTCATGCATTCAGTTACTAACTAACCATTGTTTGAGTGACACGTGTACAGGTCCCTTCTAAATTAAAGGAAAATATGACCGTTGGATGAGGGAGATGACCGTTGAATATGTTCCTATAAATAAGATCTCATTTGAAGACCTGAAAACATTGGGAATATTTAAATCTCAGAACATCCATAAGTGATTCATAGAGTGAGAGGATCTTATAAACTCTCAGGCTTCATGTAGAATGTTCGAATGGCTTGTTTCAAACATTTCATAATGCATGTTTTCTTTCTGTGACTCCGAATGTTGTTGATTACATTCATGGTCTTCTGGGGATAGGAAGACAGATGTGCCGAATACCTTGAAGTTGAGGGCTTGCGAGGATAGAAATACAGATTCCTATCTTCATATTGAGGGCTTACCCTGGAGTGGGTAAGACAGAGTTTCTTGAAAATATAAATCAAGGGACCTTTATCCAAGGTTATTGGATACCCTTCTCTTTGGGTTAAGATATTTACTACCGTTACTTGTTTTGTTACAAGTTTTTCTGCTGCATTGGTATTTTTGAGTAATGTATAACTATCTTATACGTCCTTATACTTGTACTCTGATTTAGTTAGATTCTATACGCTTTAAGGTAGAATCTTTATCTTTGTAAATTTTCTTTCTGTTTCATTTCCGGATTCACTTTTCCAAAATTTCTTTCTCGGAATCCTATTTCTTGAATCAAGCATGTGTGTAAAACTAAAGGTTTTGTGAATTACCCTATTTAACCTTGTTAAACATAACAATCATTAAATGTTACGAAGGAATTTTTAAGAGTATAAAACTCACCCGCCATTTGTATTTTAGCATCTCATTTTACATATTCGATCCTACATTTGATATTATAGAGTATATCATACTCACATACCATCTCAACAATTTGTATCATATGAGGTTTCTGAAATACTTATATTCACATATATATTTTCCATGCTCAAGTTTTTTTCTCTAAGATAGACTACCTTTGTTCCCTGTACCATTCCAACAATTAGTATCATGGAGGTGACCTCTGAATTAATCTCACAATTAGATTCAAAAGAGAATTCTTCTTCTCATTACATTCGGAATTGAATTTCAAGATTCACACGTTTTCAAAATCAATTTTTCGGACTTGTATAGATTGGATTCATTTTTTCTTATAGATACTCTTGTTATATATTTTCTTTTCTTAGGAATATTACCCTTTTTTACAAACATTTTCTATTAAAAAGTTTTTGTGGAATGAATTTTCTTTAAGATGGCCGTAATGAATGTCGGTTCAATAGAAAATCTCAATCCAACTAGACCACCTATATATGATGGAAATGATTAAGAATATTGGAGAGATCGTATGAAGACTTTAATTATCAATACTGGTTTTGACAATTTTGTTATTCTTACTGGAGGATATAAAATTCTTGACAAAGAAGTTAGTTCCTTTACCAATCAAGATAAGCATTAATATCAACTGAATTATATGGTATGAAATACTTTTTGTTCTCCATGACTAGAAACATATATAGCCAAATTTCATCTTGTGAAGCAGAAAATTCTACATTTAATATACTTGAAGTTACTCACTTTGGAACTTCCAAACTTATTGAAACTAGAAGAGCCATGCTTAGAACTGAATATCATGGTTTTAACATTCTTTATAGAGAACCCATATGTAAGGTGCAACAAAGATTCATGACTATTGTGAATAGTTTACATTCCATTGGTGAAAAAGGATTAGATAATAAATCTTTTTTTGATAAGATCATAGACATCATGCCCAATGAGTGGGAATATAAGAGGACTACTATTGATGAGAACAGAAAGGTTACTCAGATTTCCTTAGACGAACTGTTTGGAACTCTTCATCAGCTTGAGATTAGAATGAAGAGAGATGCTCATAACATAAAGAAGAATAATGGAAATGTAAGTGTCACTTTTACTAAAAATTCTAATCATATGAAATCCAAGACTCCTGAGAGAGTTACTAGATCCAAATATATGAAATTTTTTATCCAATACTAATCTAATGGTAGTGAATACTCAGAGAATAAATTAGCAGATCTTGTTCGAAGGATGAACAAGATAGTGGGACAGAGGAACATTCAATCAAGATATATGAAAAAGGGAAGTAAAGATACAAATGATTCAGAAGTCACATGTTATGAATGCAAGAGAGCTGGACATATAATACCTGATTGTCTTTTTCTTAAGAGGAAAGAAAGAAAGGAAAGGAATTGTGAGAGAAATAGAAGGAATTATTAAAAGGCTAAAGAAAAAGAAGTCATGAATGATAATGACACCTAGATTACCAGTGGTAGAGACTAATCAGATGAATCTTCTGGACAGAAAAATCTTGGTCTAATAGCCAGACTACCTATTCCTAACCATTGTTTAATGGTTAAGGTACACATTGATGAATTTATGACCAATATATGTTTGAATGCTAATGATAGTAAATATTATAACACTTTGTATGAAGAATCTTATTCTGATGAAGATAATACTTTACCTTCATATGATGATGTTTCTAGGTATTCTGAATTTCTTGAGATTGAGAATTCAAAACTCATAAAAAACATGATAAGGAAAATTCTAGGAATAATATTCTTTATGATGAAATATCAGATCTTTATAAAGATCTTGATAAGAAAATTTTTTATTTTGAATGTATTTTCAAAATTCTTGAGGAAGTAAATTCTAAGAAGGATAAATATTCTACAGATCTAGAAAATATAATTTCTAAGAAAAATGTTTTCGATCCTAAATCTCATTTAAAATCAAATGATTTAGAAAAAAAGATCTTCGTTATCAAACTCAAATCAAAAATATTTTCCTTGAGTAAGTGTTTGTCAAACTTTACCTTAGGTTAGGAAAATTTTGATAAAATGTATTTCCAAATTCAACCTCTAAGGAATAGTTCTAGTTTTGGTTATACTGGTTCTAAACCGATTTTTAGTAACATTTACTATGTTCCTCAAAGTCCTCCATTCTGCAGTAAGTGTCAGTGTGGTGGACATTGGGTAAAGAATTGTTCCCTAAACAAAACTCAGTCATTAGGATTTCATAAAGCCTATTTTTCGAAGAAGATGTGGGTGCCTAAAATTTTGATTTCTGAAATATCTGGATCCAAGAAAGTTTGGATTCTAAAAGTCTATCTTTTTCTTATTTTAAGGAAAATAGAGAAAGTACCCACAACAATACATGGTACATGGATAGTGGATGTTCCCGTCATATGACTGGTAACAAAAAAAAATTTAAAAGATTATCAAGACTGTTTCTGACACTTTCGTCGGGGCGCGTGCATCCGTCTGTGGAGGACGCGCTGCTTTTGCCCCGCATTCCCGCTTTCCAAAGGCGGGCGACATTCGTTCCTTGTTCAGGTACGTCTGCTCCTTCATCGAAACGGGATGATGGGATGTCGGTTCTTCCTTCCGTGGATTCCTCCTCAGAACTCATCACCTAGTCTGGGTCTCCGTCATAGATTTAATACGTTGTTCGTGAATCTCATTCCTGGTGCCATATCTTCATGGACGCCGGTTAATAACACTACTTCCGTCAAGACTTTCCAGAGGGTCTTGACATGGTAGCGACCTTCGGTTGGAGTAGACGGCCACATCAGGGAAGTCAGGGCATCTCTATGTGCATGGATATTGGGAAACCTGTATTCTTCCTCATAAGAGGGCATCTCAAGGGTGCATAACTCAATTCATGTATCTGATGTTTTCCTCAGCTTCCCGTGTTTAACACAGGGTATGCAGAATGTTTAACGTCTTGCGAAGACGGCTACGCCAATGGCGTTCCGTCCGAGGTTTTCCTCAGGCATCTCATGTTTATCACGAGGTAGGCCGCGAGTTTAACGTCTTGCGGAGACAAAATAAGGGTGATCAGAACATCCCAGAGAGATGGATCGATTGTGGTGTTCGTCATAGAGGGGAGATGTCACACCGTAATGGATGATCTGAACACCACTGAGGGCAGATCAGGGGAAGTTCACCCTAGGATGGGGTACATTACCATTGGTTGGGATTGAACCTCTTAGAGGTTTCCTATGTACCCTATTTAGAGGACAGGGATCAAAACCCACGTAGTTCGAAGGGGTGATGAATTGGGGTGTACAAAGAGTACAACGACCCGGAGGTATGATGGGGCTTACACGTGGAAGGCGACCCGTGCGCCGTTAGGAGCAGCGAGGAGGTGGATGGCATGATCCCACAGGGATGTTGCGGCCCGGGTGAGAATCCAGATGGGTGATGGATGGATGGATGAAGTAGAGGGGGAATGAAATGGGACCATCGCAGGGGGCGACAGTGAAGTTGTGCTTGAGCCTTGAAGAGGCTTCCTACGTATCCCCGTGGCAGGGAATCAAAGTCCGCATATTTCGGGATGGTGTCGATGGACCGACGTGAAGGTGGACCTTGGTCCGATGGATGTTGTCAGCAAACCGACGTGAAGAGGGTCGGAGTGACCAACAGGTGGTGGGATTGAACCTCTGGGAGGATTCCTATGTATCATGCCTTGACATGAATCAATGACCTCGTAGTTCAAAGGAGGTGTGGAATACAATTTAACGTCATGCGGGATGAAGATGAACCTTGACGTGAATGAACGATGAGAGGTGGGATTGATGCTCATATAGGATTCCTATGTATCGTGCCTTGACATGGATCAAAGACCTCGTAGTTCAAAGGGGCTTCATCGGCGAACTGACGTGAAGGTGGACCTTGGTCTGACAGGCATCGTCGGTGAACCGACGTGAAGGTGGACCTTGGTCCAATGAGAGATGGGCTTGAACCATGGGGAGGCTTCCTACGTACCATGCCTTAACATGGATCAAAGACCTCGTAGTTCAAAGGGTTTCATCGGTGAACCAACGTGAATGTAGACCCAGGGGTCCACTAGTGGTGGTCTTGAACCTCGTGAAGGTTTCCTACGTACCATGCCTTGACATGGATCAAAGTCCTCGTAGTTATGATGGTGGGTGTCAGCGAACCGACGAGAAGAAGGAGCGACCTTTGTCCAAAGGTTGATGGGATTGAACCTCAGAGAGGCTTCCTACGTACCATGCCATGACATGGATCAAAGTCCTCACAGTTTGGGTGGTGACAACAGCTTGCTGTCGGACTGGAATGCAGTTTAATGTCATGCTGGACGAAGGTAGAACTCAACGTGAAGTGGATGAAGGGTGGGATTGAACCTCTGTATGGATTCCTACGTACCATGCCTTGACATGGATCAAAGCCCTCGTAGTTCAAATGAGTGTGCAGTTTAATGTCATGCGGGACAAGGGCATACGTTTTAACATCATGCTAGACGAGGGCATGCAATTTAACGTCATGCTGGATGAGGGCATGCAGTTTAACATCATGCTGGATGAGGGTATTTCCATGGCCGATGCTTACTCTAAGCCCACGTGAGTCATGCTCAGTGTGAGAAACCAGAGGCAGTAAGGACCTGATGATCATGTCGCAAAGGGTGCGTCCGTGAGAAGCGAAGAGGGGCTTACGCGTTAGGCGACCCATTAGTGCTGGGACTTACTCCAGGATGGAGGCCCAAGGAAAAGGATGATGATGGTTTCGGGGTTGAGACATGAAGAGGCTTCCTACGTATTCATGTGGTAGGGAATCAAAGTCCATGTAGTTCTCCTAAGGATGTGAATGGATTACCGATTAATGGGGTCACAATGTCTTACCGCTGGATTGGGTGTCAACGGCTTACCGCTGAATAGGATCGCAACGGCTTACCGCTGGATTGGGAGTCAATGGCTTACCGCTGAATGGGTGTCAACGACTTACCACTGAATAGGATCACAATAGTGGATGGGGCTTACACAAAGATGCTACCCTGATGCTATAATGGAACGACAATGGTGAATGGGGCTTATGCAGGGAAGATGCCCGAGTGCCGCTATGGAGCGGCAATGGTAAATGGGGCTTATGCAGGGAGGCTTCCCGGGTGCTGCTATGGAGCGGCAATGGCGAATGGGGCTTATGCTAGGAAGCTGTCCGGGTGCTGCTAAGGAGTGGCACTGGTGAATGGGGCTTATGCTAGTAAGCTACCCGGGTGCCGCTATGGTGCGGCAATGGAGAATGGGGCTTACGCTAGGGAGCTGCCCGTAATGTCTTCCTCATGTCTGGCCATGAGGGTATCCCGACTCACTGGTGGGTTGAGGTTTATGATTCTAAACCTATGCGCTAGTGCACAAGTGGGATAACACCAAGGGGTGTTGGAATTATGCCACTATAATCATGGTATTAGGCATCTTATGCTTGTAGCACAAGGATCTCTTGTTTAGAGACAAAGGCATCCTATGTTTGGATCATAGGGATTGCTACAGTTTAAAGTCATTTAGATAGGACCGTTAGCATCTCATGCTTGGAGCATAAGGCATCTCTCATATAGGGCAAGAGGCATCATATCATTTGTTGGACAGGGGGAACTACAGTTAAGAGTCCTGTAGATAGGACTATTGGCTTCTTATACTAGGAGCATAAGGCATCTCCTGTTTGGAGCAAGAGGCATCCTATTATTTGTTAAATAGGGAGTACTACAGTTTAGAGTCATGTAGATAGGACTATTAGAATCTCATTCTTGGAGCATAAGGCATCTCTTTCTTGGAGAAAGATGCATCCTATCATTTGTTAGATAGGGAGTACTACAGTTCAGAGTCATGTAGAAATGACTGTTGGCATCTCATTCTTGGAGCATAAGGCATCTCTCGTATAGGGAAAGAGGCATCCTATGTTTGGAACATAGGGATTACTACAATTTAAAGTCATGTAGATAAGACTATAAGAATCTCATGCTAGGAGCATAAGGCATATCTTATTTGGAGCAAGAGGCATCCTATGTTTGGAACATAGGGAGAATTATACAGTTTATAGTCTTGTAGGTAGGACTATTGGCATCTCATGCTAGGAGCATAAGGCATCTCTTGCTTGGAGCAAGGGGCATCCTATGTTTGGAAAATAGGGAGAATACTACAGTTTATAGTCTTGTAGGTAATACTGTTGGCATCTCATGTTAGGAGAATAAGGCATCTCTTGCTTGGAGCAAGGGGAATCCTATGTTTGGAACATAGGGAGAATACTACAGTTTATAGTCTTGTTGGTAAGACTGTTGGCATCTCATGCTAGGAGCATAAGGAATCTCTTGCTTGGATCAAGGGGCATCCTATAATTTGTTAGATAGGGTGTACTATGGTTTATGGTCATGTAGATAGGACTATTAGGCATAAAACACCTAGCAATGGATGGTGTTGGGACTTACGCAAGGGCGGCCCTTTCTGGTTCAACCTGGCATAGGAGCCAAGCGATAGGGTTTGGAGGAGTTTCCTGAGGAATGGTTTGACTCAAGGTACTCGGGGAATTGATGATGAGAATCTGAACTCACGACATGGAATGAAAACAAGAGGAATATGTCAACTCCAGGTGTTTTCATGGGGTGTGGAGGAGTATCTCTAATCATGGTATTCCATAGGTGGAAGGTGGGAGAGAAATGGAAAATCCCGACATCCCAGCCCGAAAAGGTCGTGGTGCGACTCTCCAGTTTTAATGGGGGTCTGTTACGGTAGCGAAGGGACCGGCCCGGAGGTCTAGGACCATAGCCCGGCAGTGAGCCCGAGCGGGGGTGAGGGGGTGCAGCCCCTGTGGTATGGACTGGTGGGCGTGAAGGAAGGATCCTCGTGAAGGATAGGTCTTCGCGAATGGAGAATGGCCTCGCGGAGTAATGGTCTCTCGCGGAGCAAAGGGGTCTCGCGGAGTAAAGGGCTCTCGCGAAGCTTGGTCTCGCAGAGCAGCATCGCGGAGCATAGGCTCGCAGAGCATGGACTCATGGAGGATAGTCTCGTGGAGCAGCATCATGGAGCATCGGCTCGCGGAGCATGGACTCACGGAGCATTGGCTCACGAAGCAGCAATGCAATTGAAGCTGCTCGCGGAGCATGGCCTCGCGGAGCCGCAATGCGGAGCTCCGCTCGGCCGCCCAAGGAGAGAAGTGGCCGTGGCCATACTTCTGGAGAAGGGGGTGAGATGGTTATTTATAGGTAAGGGGCGCCGCAAATCCGACCTCCCGCGCCGCCTCGGGTGCTTCGTTGCGCGCTCGCGAACTTCAAATCCGTTCGCGAAGAGGTACCGCCTCCGGCGCTTCGCGGCGGGCTCACGAACGTCAAATCCATTCGCGGAGAGGTACCGCCTCCGGTGCTTCGATGTGGGTCTTCGCGGCGTGTCGCAAATTTAAATCAGTTTCGCGGAGCTTCCTGCCTCATTGCTTCGCGGTGGCGCTCGCGATCACAGAGGGGGCTTCGCGAATGGGCATCACGAACCAGATTTCCAGCCCAACTTCAAATGTCCATAACTCCTAATTCATAGCTCCGTTCGGGCCCTGTGACCTACCAAATCGAAGCTTGAGAAATGGACTATGATCTTGGATCATGTATGGAAGCATTTGGAAAATTTTGGGGATGCGTTTTCCGGGGTCTACAAAGACGAAAGGAGGGAAAGTAATTTTCAGAGATAATGCTCAGGGAGAAATTATTGGTATAGGTAAAATTGTTCTTCTCAGAAAAACATTGATATAAATGATTTATTTATTAAGGGTCTTATGAAAAACCTAATTAGCATAAGACAATTATGTGATGAAGGCTACCTTGTGAATTTTTGGAATGACAAGCGTCTAGTACACAATTCCAGGGAAGAGTTTATTCATTCAGCCCCTAGGAAAGAGAATGTTTACACACTAAACATAGAATACCTTAGGAGCCAAGAACAACCTTTACATAGTGAAATGGAAGGTCATTCTTTGTTGTTTCATAGAAGTTTAGGACATTTTAACATAAGGAACTTATGAAAACTTTCTAAGAAAAGGATAGTTAAGGATCTACCAGAGCTTAGATTTGATTTTTCAAAAGTTTGTGACCCTAGTCAATATAGAAAGAAACATAAACCATGTTTTAAATCAGTTAGTGAGGTCAAAACTAATGATGATTTATAGATAGTTCATATGGATCTTTTTGGTCCTACACAAACTGGAATCATTGGGGGCAGTATTAAGTACTTGTTTTGGTTGATGATTACACTAGATTTACGTGGATGTTTTTTCTAGCAAAGAAGTCTGAAGATTTTTCTTTTTTCAAAAGGTTTATAGCCCAAGTAAAAAATGAGAAAATCCTTCCTTTGAAAAAAAATTCATACTCATCATGGAGGATAATTTCAAAATTCTGATTTGAAAACCTTTTGTTGTAGAAAAGTAATTACTCATAACATCTCAACAACCAGAACACCTAAATAAAATGGTGTTGTTGAAAGAAGAAATATAATTATTCAATGGAAAACTGGAACCATGTTGAGTGAATATTCTATAGCTAAACTTTTTTGGACTGAAGATGTATGTACTGATTGTTAAACTATAAATTAAGTTTTTATTATACCTTTTCTTAATAAAACTCTTTATGAGTTATGGAATGGTAGAAAACCTAGACTTCCCTACTTTAAGTTTTTTGGTTTAACGGTATTAATTTAGAATACTTAAGATAATATTCATATATTCACACCAATATCTGAAGAAGGAATTTTCTTAGGACACTCCATAAATTCTAAGGATTATAGAGTTTTCAAAAAAACACTTTTACTGTTGAAGAGACAGTGCATGTCAAATTTGATGAAACTGATCCTTTTTTTTAAACATCCCCAACCTACATCTTGAGATTTATTTTCAAAAACAAATTATCAATCATTGATAAGAATATCTTTCTGAAAAGGAAAATGTTCAGTAAGATACTACTGAAACATTTACCCCAGAAGATTTCCTACCCTATGTTGATGAACAGGTTTTACAAAACCCAAATCAGTTGTTTCTAAGGAATCATCCTAGTGATAGTATAATTGGTGATGTAAATCTACCTATAAGGACTACGTGTTCCTTAAGAAATGAGGTAGAGAACCTAGTATTCCTTTCCAAATTAGAACCAAAAAACACTAATGAAGCTTTAGGTGATGTTTATTGGATTAAATCCATGCAAGATGTACTAAATGAATTCGAAAAGAATAAAGTCTGATCCTTGGTTGAAAGACCTAAGGAAACTTCTGTTGTTGGAGTAAAATGGTTCTTCAGAAATATGTGTGATGAAAATGGAATTATTGTATGAAATAAATCTAGATTAGTTGCTGAAGGCTATAATCAACAAGAAGGAATAGACTATAAAGAAACCTACACTCCAGTAGCTAGACTTGAATCTATTCGTATTCTACTTGCCTTTGCAGCATTCTTCAATTTCAAACATTTTCTAATGGATGTGTAGTGTTATTACCTTAATGGTTATGTTCAAGAGGATGTTTTTTTGAACAACCTCCTGGTTTTGAAGATACAAAACATCCGAATCATGTTTTTAGACTTACCAATGCTTTGTATGGACTTAACCAAGCCCGTTGATCCTGGTATGATTGACTTACAAGATTTTTGCATCAAAATAATTATGTTAAGTGAAATGAAGATCCAATCCTTTTTATAAAGAAAGATAATAAAAATGTTTTGATTTTCCAAATTTATGTTGATGACATTATATTTGGTTCAACTCAACAATCCTTAACCGATTCCTTTGCAGATCTAATGAAATATGAGTTTGAAATGAGTATGATGGGTGAGTTAACATTTTTCCTTGGTTTTAAAATTTCTCAAAAACCATAACAAATCTATATATACAAACATAAGTATATTAAATATCTTCTTAAAAATTATGGATATGACAACACGAAAAGTATAAGTACTCCCATTGGTACCTCAAAGACACTTGATCTTCATGAAGCTGAGAAACCAGTAGATCAAACAACTTTTAGAGGTATGATATGAAGTTTACATTACTTGATAGCTAGTCATCCAGACTTAATTTTTTTAGTATACTTATGTGAAAGATATCAATCCAATCCTAAGGTATCTTATTTAAAGGTACTGAAAATAATTTTTCTCTACTTAAAGGGAACCATGGATTTAGGATTCATTTATACTTCTGAAAATAATTTTTTTTAAATGTTTTTCGAATAATGACTTTGGTGGATGTATAATGGATAGAAAGAGTACATCAGGAACTTGTCATTTCGTTGGAGATTCATTAGTTTCTTGGTCGTGCAAGAAGAAACACTCAGTAGAACTTTCCACTACTGATGTTGAATATGTTGTAGCTGGAAGTTACTATGCTCAAGTGTTGTGGTTTCAACACACACTCACAGACTATGGTATGAGTTTTACCAAAACAGAAATTTTGTGTGATAATACTAGTTCCATTTTCCTTATTAAAAACCCTACACATCACTATCATGCAAAACATATAGATATTAGGCATCACATTCTTATGTATCACACACAAAAAGGATATATCATTCTTCAATTTATCGGAACGCAATATTAACCTGCTGATATTTTCAAAAAATCTTTACCCTCTGATAGATTTTAATACATTAAACATAAGTTATGAATGATAACCATAAGGTAATCCTCCTAAATAACATCCTATTGAATCATTCTCTTTATAGTGATAAACATATTTTAATAGGGGGAGTACATTTGTTTATTAGCATTATGAAAATTTTCATAGTTAGTTTTTTCAAAATTTTGGTAATGAAAATTTTCGTAGTTTGTTTTTTCAAAATTTTTATAATGAAAATTTTTGTTGTTAGATTTCTAAATCTTTTAGTAATGAAATTTTTTGTAGCTATATTTTCAAATTTTTTTCTTAATGAATATTTTTGTAGTTAGTTTTTCAAATTTTTCGTAATGAAAATTTTTGCAGTTTATTTTTCAAATTTTTCGTATGGAAAATTTTTGTAGTTTATTTTTTTTATTCAAAGTTTTTGTAATGGGTTTTTTACACCTGAATATTTCATAATGATGATTTTTGTACTTGAAATTTTTAAAATGGAAATTTTTTTACTCAAAATTTTCATAGTGGATTTTTAGTACTCATTGTTTTTGCCATAAAATTTCTGACCTTAGATTTTTTGAAATAATTTTTTCGTAGTCAAATTTGTTTTAATCTAAAGTTATTCAGGAAGAATTTTCCTATTATGAATAATCTTCCTTACTGATCTAAAATTTATGATTTACTTCTTATGATTTCATATTCATTATTTCATTTCTAGTATTTTCTTTTTTATTTTAAATTCTTAGTTTCTAGTTTTTCTTATAAAAAACAAAAAAGATCAGATCCTACCAAATTTTTCCTTGAAGCTATCATTTCAACTGTTAGATCTGATCAAGAGGTTTCTCAACTATTATATTGGATTTGGAAGATGAATGGTCACCTTAATCACCTATATAAAAGACCCCTGAAGGGTTGTCCCACATCGGTTTTCAAGCTCCCGCATGCTGATGTTTCGCCCCCTTTCTTAAGATCGTTCCGAATATCTCGGATTTCCTCCAATCCGAATGTCTGTATAAGCCTCTTATCAAGATATGTCTTCCATGACAACAATATCAAGTTGTTAAGTGAACAGGGAAAGTTTGATCCCTCCAAAAATTATCAAATACGATTCTATTATTTCTAATAATATCAAGCTTAACAGATTGGAGAGCATGTGCATATCAAATCCAGGAAATCAAGACTTGGTTTATCCAGATTTTCTTATAGAATATTTTGAGCTAGTTTTTTTCTTTAAGAAAGATGGAAGAGAATCATTTTCCTTCAAGAGTTATGGAAAATCTTATAAACTCTCATACACCAAGGCTACTTGCTTGGTGGAGTTATCGTATGAAGGGGAAGCTGAGTTTTTCTCTCAAAAACTCCCAGATATTCAAGGAAGTTTTATTAATGTGAATGATTTGGAATGTCTTGGACTATCAGATGTTAAGACTGCAAACATTTCTCACTTATCTATCAACAATCAGATCCTGTAGGTATTGGTTCAAAGTTTTTTTGTACCGAGAAAATGTGTTAAGGACACCTTAATGAAGAGTGACATATATATCTTGGATTACTTTATAATCTAAGAAAAATCAATTTGATGAGGAAAATTATCATTAATATAGAGAATATCAAAAATTGGAAATTGATAGATCAGAATATTATGTATTCTACCTTACATTCCATTCAGATAGTTCGGTGACTTGAATCATTCAAGATCCCTTACAGTTCCAAGTAAAGGAATTTTAAATTCAATCTTATAAGTGATGAAATTTTGAAAATAATGAATATGGGCTTTTCTAAGGAGTCAGGATAGTTTTATGATCTATTAGTGGAAGAGGCAGAAGTCATTCCAAAAAATGCCAAAGTAGTTTACCCATCAAAGAAGGCTGGAAAGAAAAGAAAGTTGAAGGAAGTGGAAGTAGAAGGAAAAACTCCAAAATCATAGGATGTCCAATCTGCACCTCCTAAACCCAAGAAGCAGAAATCCTACCTAGATGAGGTTGTAGAAAAATATAAGGAGGATAAGAAAAATAGAAAATTAGGGGAGCCATAGTTCGGTTTGGATCCTGCTGAGGCTAAGTCCTTGAAAGAATCAACATCTAAAGAGCTTGAGAAGAAATCCAAAGAGAAAAAACTTAAGAAGAAAATGTATGAGGTCGAGATTGTACAATTTCTCTTAAAGGCTATTGAAGTAGCATCCGAGAATATTCTGATGCCACAATATTTCCTGACAGAGCCTTTACCTGAGACTCTAGGGTAGAATTTCTTCACACTGTAAAAAGCTAAAGAAAAACATGTTGAATTAGTGCAAGAGGAGGAAGAAGAAGAATTAGAAGGGAGTGGTAACACATAATATCTTATAAAGCAAGTTGAAGATTATGAAGACAAGGGAACCCCATCTGAAAAAGTTTCACTCTGAACTTCTGAAGCCGAGTCCTCGAGTCTTGTGACTCCTGGGAAAGATGAATAGAATATTGAAGAATAAGTAAACAATTTTTTTGAAGAAGAAATCCTAAATCTTTATTTCATTCATCATGAGGATGCTAAGGCTAGAAATCAGAAAGAAGAGGTATATAATGATAGAGTTGTGAAGCTGTCTGATAGTGAGCATGAATACCTTATTGAGGAAGTCATGCTGAGAATTGATAAGGGTAAACAAGCATTTGTTGATACTCCTATAAAATCTATAATGAAGAAGAAGTAAGTTGAAGGAACATCAAAGAGGAAGCTTGTTAATCTAGAAAAACAAGACTCTCCAAGCAGAGTCTTGGATTCTGAATCATCTCTGCTTGGTCATGATTTTGTTGAAAAATCCTTAATAAATCTTGTTAGGTCTATTCCGACGTTTTCAAGAATAGATTCTAAATGCCAGATGCTCCAAAACACACTTAATCAGAAATCGGATTGGGTGTCAATGGGGATAGACAAGTGTGTCAAGATGGAATAAGATTTCAAAACTTTCTTCATAGGATATTAAGTTCATAGAAATTCATGTAAGAAGATAGCTAGCTAGTCAAAGAGGTTAATTCATGAAATGAGTGATCTTGATTAATTCCAAGATGGAGTCAAGGAAGATTTTGATATAGAAGATGGTAAGATCAATGATCTTACAAGTATTTTTGAAGAAATGATGACTCTAGAACAAAATACTCAGATTCAAGAGGTGAAAGACTTGAATGTGAAGTTGACCTATGTATCTCAAAGTTGGAAGAGGGAATGAGATCTTTGGATTGAGTTTGAAGAGAAACTTGTGAAGCAAGATGAGTTGTTGAAGGCTCAAGAAGAAGTATATAAGTCTCAGGAAGAGAGAATCAAAACTCTAGAGAATAATCCTGAGGAAGATCACAAGGAATTCAAGAAGCAGAAAACCATTGTGAAGAATCTAATACCCAAGGAAAATGAAGAAAAATGGACCCAATCTGATCTTTTTTTGTAATGTATTTCCTTGTACAAATTCTTCCAATCGTAATGAAATTGCGGTTGGTCGTTTTTTTGGTTGTTTGTACTAATATTTCAGGTACCATATTTTTTTCTATTCCCTCAAACCCTTTTGAAAATCACAAAGGGGGAGAATGAAAAATAATTCTTAAGGGGTGAAGGATAGAGATTTCTAATTATAGAAGAAATATCCTACGTAAGGGGAGTTTATCTAAGGAGGAGTTTTCCCTATGAAGATTTCCATACACCAGATAATGAAAATTTTCTCATTCCTGAAATCAAGAATATGATCATTAGTGTTACAAAGCCTAAGGGGGAGTTAGTCGTATTCACCATTAACCATGAATAAAGGGAGATAAGTTTTATTTGCAAAGTCTATATAAATTTTCTAAGTCCTTAAATTCTTTTTCATAAGGATGTTTGTGCTTTCCAAAAAGGGGGAGATTATTGAGTCAATAAGGTTATCCATATGACTTTTCCATTTCTCCATATTTGGGGAGATTGTTGTGTCATTAAGGTTTTCTTATGACTTTACCATTCCTCTTGTTTTGAAAATCACAAACACCTTATCTCAAGGAAAATATCCTTCTACCCTATGTTTGTTTTCTATTAGAAAAAATTTCCAACCCCAAGGAACTTTATCCTTACCATGTTTTATTGTTCACATCATAATTTTTCGAAGTGTAAAATTTGGTTTAAAACCAAAACCTCGGAATCCTATAATTACCTACATATGATGTTTTCTATTTTAGGATCATAATTCTCAGGATTCTAGTTACGAACTTTTATGAGTTCTAACTCTGAATTCTAATTAAGAATTCTTTATATGGACTCTTCTTAATTCTGACTCCAAATTCTGATTACGAATTAGGGTTACGAACTTTTATGATTTTTAACTCCTAATTCTGATTACGAATTCTGGATATGAACTCTTCTCAGTTCTAACTCCGAACTCTGATTACGAATTTTGGATACAGACTCTTATAAGTTCTGACTCCTAATTCTGATTACAAATTTTGGATATGAACTCTTATGAGTTCTGACTCCAAATTCTCATGAACTCTAAATCTGACCTTTGTGAGTTCCGAATTCTTGAGAATCCAGATTCCGAATTTCCTTGAAATTTAGACTCCAAAATTCTATATAATTCAGGTTCTGAATTCCTAGAAAACAGAATCTAAATAACTTTGTATTATAGAATCTGAAATAATTTTTTTTAGACTCCAAACTTTAATTTTCTTACACCTATTTTGTTATAAATGTTGTAGTAATTTCAGTTACTAACTATCCATTGTTTGAGTGACACATGTACAGGTCCCACCAAAATTAAAGGAGAAATATGACCGTTGGAGGAGGGAGATGACCATTGAATTCGTGCCTATAAATAAGAGCTGGTTTGAAGAGCTCACAACTTCTGAAATTTTGAAGCTTAGAACATTTAGAAGTGATTTCTACAGAGATAGGATCTTATAAACTCTCAAACATCGTGCAGATAATTTTAATGGCTTGTTCAAATTTTTCTTTGTGCAAGTTTTCTTTGTGGGACTCTGAATGTTTTTGATTACCTTCGAGGGCTTCCGGGGATAGGAAGATAGAGGTGCCAACTAACTTAATGTTGAGGGCTTGTGGGGATAACAAGACAGGCTCCGATCTTTGTATCGAGGGCTTACCCTAGTGTGGGTAAGACAAACTTTCATGAAAGTATAAATCAAGGGACCTTTATCCAAGGTTGTTGGGTACCCTTCTCTTTGGGTTACAATATTTACTATTGTTACTTGTTTCGTTACATGTTTCTCTACTGTATTTGTATTGTTGAGGAAAGTATAACTATCTTGTAATTCCTTATAATTGTACTCTGATTTAGTTAGATTCTATATGATTTGCGTTAGATTTTTAATCATTGTAAACATTCATTAAGTTTAATTTCTGGATTAACTTTTCCAGAATTTCTTCCTTAGAATCATATTTCCTGAATCAAGAAAGTGTGTAAAACTAGGGGTTTTTTGAATTATGATGTTTAACCTTGTCAAACATAACCATATTTAAATTTTCCAAAGTAATTTTTAAGAGTATGCAATTCACCCCCCTCTTGTATTTGAGCATCTCATTTTACATATTCGATCTTAAATTTGGTATTATAGAGTATATCATACTCACATACCATCTCAACACTATATGGGGTAATGTATCTCTATAATTTTGACCTCAGTCAGGCTCTCTCCAATTAAAGGTGAAGAAGTAAGTTATTCCCCTGATTTCCTTCTGAACAAGGGATGGAAACTATGATCTCATAGTGATATCCTTCGAACTAAGTAATTCTCTAAATATTTTCATGGATTTAATGAATCTAGTATTTAGATATTACCTCAACAAAATTTGGGTAGTCTTAATCGATGATATTATGATATACATCAAGAGAAAAGAGGAACATAATGAGAATTTGAATATTTTTCCGAAGGCGTTGAAAAGGGATAAATTTTATTTAAATTTATGTAAATTAGAGATTTGGATCGAGGATGTATCATTCTTGGATTATGTTATCTCCAATAAAAGAATATATATTGACCCATCCAAGATAAAACCAGTCAAAGAGTGTTAACAGAAAATATCTATAACAAAGATATATTGATTCCTTGATTAGCATTAGTATTACCAATGATTTTTGAAAAATATATAATGATTGTAAAACCCATTGACAAACGTAACTACGGATGGAGTAATGTCTATCCAGAGTAGTGAATGAGAAGAATGCTTCAAATAATTGAAAATGAGGCATAAAACAACACTAGTACATACACATCCAATAATTTTGGAACTCTATGTGGTATGTAGATATTCTTAAAACACTTGATAAGTTTTTTACTAATTGAAATTTATTACGTGATAGCCTACGACTCGTTGAATTTGCAAATTCATGAGAAAAAACTATGCCAAAACTGATCTACAGTTGGAAGATATAATCATTGTGTTGAAAATATGGAAGCAGTATCTCTATGGGGAGAAGAGTGAGTTATATAATGATCAAAATTGTTTCATATATATATATTCACATAGATGTAGATTAATATACACAATAGAATATGGTAAGATCTCATCAAGTATTATGACTGCTCAATCCAATACCATCAAGTTAAAGAAAATAATGTGTATGATTCTCTAAGTAGAAATGATCCTATAACATTATCAATTATGAGAATTGATAAGGATACAATATTTATATACATGCAAAGTATTAACATGGGAATAATTATGGAAGGAACATCATCAATACATTCTCAAATGATTTGTCAACTATCCCATGTGAAGAAAATAAAGGATGATCAAATGAATGATTTAGAAATTCTGAAAAATGTTGAAACTATCCTAGATGAGAAATAATCAGAGTTTAAAATTGATGGGGAAGGAGTCGTAATATTTGGGTCATGATTATGTGTACCATCATTCAGAGAGATAAATAAAGATCTTTTGAATGATGATATAGATAAACTTTCTGTATTCACTTAGGAATCACAAATATGTTTCTAGATCTCTAAGTGCTCTATTTTTTGGGACAATATAATGAAGGAGATCGATGAATATACATCAAATATCATGGTAAGTCAGCAAGTGAAGGATTAAAGGAAAAAAGTCTAAAGGGATGATGAAACCATTACCCATACCAACATAGAAATGGGAAAACATCACCATGGACTTTGTCACTAAAATTATATAGACATATAGATTATATAAAGGTATATTGGTCATTGTGTATTGTATTACCATGGTATCTAACTTTATCACAATTTGAGATGACTTCACACATGGAAAAATTACACGACTATACATTAATGAAGTGTAGATGATGTATGGAATACCACTAGAAATTATATCTGATCAACATCTAACATTTACATCCTAGTTCTAGAAATGTCTCCAAAATTCCTTAATCACTGATCTGAGTTTCAGTTTGGCACATCATCCTTAAACTGATAGCCAATTGGAGTGGACTATTAAGACACTAGAGGACATGTTGGGAGCATGTTCTATGTATATCAATGGAGTATGGGAGTAATATATTTCTCTATTAAAGTTCTCCTACAATAATAGTTTCCAATCAAGTATCCAAATAGATCCATATAAATCCCTTTATGGGTAATGATGTATGAAAGAATCATGCTTGGATGAAGTTAGTGAACATTATTACCTAGTACGAAAAATGGTTGAAGAAGTGGTCAAAAGGTGAAAATTATTGAACATCAAATTAAGGCATTCCAAATTTGGCAAAATATATATACAAGAAATCTTTAACACAACCTAGAGTTTGTGGTTGGAGACATGGAATTCCTTCGTTTACCTCCAGGGAAGAAAATATTGATATTTGGGAATAAAGGATAGCTAAGCACCATGTAAATTGTCCCCTTTGATATTATTGATCATGTCAGAGATGTGGCATATCGAATATCACATACAACTGTAATGTCTCAAGTACATGATGTGTTTCACAAATAACTCTTGTGTAAGTACATACCAGATCCCTATCATGTACTGAAGTCTAAGGTGGTATAGTTAGAAAACAATCTCTCTTATGAGGAGTAGTATGTGAAGATCTTTCACCATAAATATAATGTTCTATGAAACATGACTACTCACCTGGTAAAAGTAATATGGATAAACTATATTTACTAAAAGGAAAAATGAGAACTAGAGGAAGCAATGAAGGATAAATTCCCACATCGGGATTCCCATTAGTTTGTGAAATAAAATTATGATGGTGAAATTTCATATGGGGGAAGACTATAACTACCCATATATTTATCAATATAAACTCCCTTTATATAATTACTTTGTATAGTATAAATCACATAAAATCACAAAGATAACACAATACAAACTTTATAAATAAAGAATGACTGAAATAAGAGTCTTTTTATAAAATTAAGAGACCTATACCAATGAAAGAGTAACATGACATTAGGAATAGTAATGCGACCTTTAAGAATTGTAAACTGGCCAATAGTATAGTAACCTTGCCCATTAAAGTATAAATAAAATTTATTCTTATTATAAATGGAAATATGATATAGTTATATCATTGTATTAGTAAATATATGTTTTGAAAATGATAAATTAAATGTTTTTATATTTTTAAATAAATAAATGTTTATTTACAATTTTTTAATTAATATAATTATTTAAAAGAAACATTATTTTCACAAAATATATTCGTAAGAAAATATTTTCTTTTCTTTTTATTATATTATTATTTTATGTGACATTAATTATTTTTTCAATGTGTTATAAAATCAGTGATGATTTTAAAACTGATATTTATCATATAAATGTAGATTTTAATTAAAAATTAAATTTATATTAATCATAACCTTATATAAATAAAATGGTGTTAATTTTTTAAATATACATAATTAAAAATGGTTAGGTTTTACGTTTTTGGGACTTTTTATAATAGTTGAATGTTCGGTGAATAGTGAAATATGGTAATATACATAGTATAACAGTATAAGTTAATTCCACTATTTCTTGAGTCATTACTGATGTATGAACCATAATATATCCATCTCTATTTTCTATATCTATTAATGTTAATCAAAAAAATTCATAGTCTTCTGAAAAATGAAAAACTATTGAAGAAAATATTCAAAAAATACCCATCTCCTCTCATATAAATACCACCCCTCACCACCTCCTCTCCTAACACTTCTAATGAATTTAATCTTGTTCTATTTCTACCCATTCCACATTTCAGGTCTCTCCCACACATCCTAGATCCTTTAATACCAAAAAAAATACCAAACCCAATTACCCTGAGGATGTTCTCATGGAGGAGAAATTCAACATGTCAAATCCTCTGCCGTTCATTTTTAGTTTTTTGATTTTATTATCCCCTACATACCACCTCTGTAAAAACATTAATGATAAATCCTTAATATTATATATACTATAATTTTAATATTTCAATGGAATATCCATCATCAAACCCCTTATCCTATCCCTTTTATTCTAAAAATGAAGACATCTTCTGTGATGTGCCAAATTTCTTATATAATGGATGATGCATTTTCATTTTTTCGTTATGCATTAATGGATGGAGATAAAACCATTATAATGGTTAAAATAGATTCTAAAATAAATATTACAACTTATTTATTGTTCTTAAATAATTATATATATATATATAATATTAATTAAAAAAACAAAAATAGTTTGTGATGATCTAAAAAATGCCAAAATAATCTAAATGATCATTATTATCTTTTTATCCAATGAATCACCCTAATTTCTGAAAATATGATATATATATATATAAGAACATTTTATATTCTAAATGTTCATTAATAAAATATAATTTCAATTATGGATAACTATCCCCATTTTATATGATTTACATACACTTATACAAGAAAATCAATCATGAACACAAAGGAAACATACACTCTCGAATGATGAAATTGTATCTTACAACACATAAAAAAGTCTACAAATGAACTTAATAAAATTATAATAAATCAAATAAAATTTTAAAAGATTTTTAATTAATTAATTAATGTATTTTATTTTATTTTAAAATATATTATGTTCAAGTGAAGAGCATTTTCGTACATAAGGATAGGGATTCTCTCCAAACCACCATTTTCCTTTGGGTTATGCTCTCTCTCTCTTTACCCCAATGTAATTTTTTTTACTTTTATATAATTATTTTAAAATCTATTTATACGTTCCAAAATCATGTATCCGGATCATTTTAAAATTTTTATGGTGAAATACATGTTTCAAAAAGGTTTATTACTCAATTCGTCCCGATAAGCAGGACTGATTAATGGGAACATTCCAATTACATACCAATTTCTAGGTACCATCCATATTCCATATAAATCCAGAATTATTTTTGTAAAATCAGTCATTTTATCCTGAAATTTTTTTAATCATTTTTGGTTTGATACAAACAATTATTAATTCTCTCTACTATAAATAGTCTTTATTATTTCCCCTTCAACCGCACTAAAGAGGATTATTTTTAATGTTTTTTAAACACTATTTTAACATGTTTTCATTTTTATGGGAAATAAATTATCTTTATCTATTAATATTTTATCTTATGAATTTCCATGTATGATTTAAATATGTTCCCTCATATAGACATTTATGATATGATCATTTATTATTCCATATGACATGATTACAATACCCATTTGTTTCCATGGAGAACCCTTATGTTTATGTATGATTCTTTATGTGGAACACAAATGAATAAACATGTTATAATGGTTGCACCCAAATATCACTCCACTGAATTGGGTAATGCTTAGTATCATGAGATTTGATGTGCAATGAACTTTGAAGTTAACCTTGACTCAAGCTCCTCTATGGGCAATGGTCTTTGTAGTTATCCTTTACTCATGATCCTCCATGTCCAATAGGCCTCAACCCATGATTATGTCATGTTGTATGTTGTTTCCTAATTCATATGATTCAATGTTATTCCATTTATGATCCCTTTCATTTATTCAAGTTCTAATCCATTTTATATCATCATTTTATGCCTTCTCCCTAATGTGCTATGCTTTATTCATCTGTATATTACCTTTATTGGATTTTTATCTTACCCCACTGTTCATTTATTACCCAAGTTATCCTTTGTAGACGAAAGATCAAAAAGGAAGTAATGATATCAATATGTTGAATAAAATAAAATATTATTTATATTGGTTTCATTCTATTTAATTGTGTATCTAATCTTCTAAGGACACAAGACTTTACAATCCATGTATTGAAATTTCTTGTTAATTGTGCAAAAAATTATATAATAATATGTGTAAAGGTAGGGTTGTTATAGGTGCTCTACCAAAATTTCTTCTAATTCCTAACATTTGATCTCTTTTTGAGTCAAAAATTGAATATAAGACTATTTTAGAATGAATTATAACAATGATAGATGCATGTCAACATTGGATGACTGACAATGTATTTAATCAGGTTTTAATGGGATACCAAATGGTCTTTATGATGCTGGAGATAATGTCTCATCTTTTGGAATACAATTATTAGTGCCAAAAATCACTTCATAATATTTAAATAACATGTCTCAACATCGATCATGGTTCAGATGAGATAATATAGGATGTTTTCATTAATCCTGTCATTCTTCTACACGAGAAAAAAACCAATGATTTCAATAAGGTTGTCACAAAAAATATAAGTGTCATTCATTTGACATTTTTCATCATCACTGGTAGGATCAAAAGATGTTTTTTTGATATTGTTGAATGCTTTCTAATAATCATCGAACCACTGATATTTAACCCCCTTTTTATAATCCTTATAAAGAGAAAATATTTTAAAGAATGGTTAGCAATGAATCACCATGTTTCGGATGTGTGTACTTGAAGTACTCTCAAATTTGTGAGATTGTGAGGACGTGACATTCCAAGAATATCCTTTTTCTTATTAGGGGTTACATTAATTCCACAATAGTTTATGATGAATCCAACTAATATCTATATGGTGATACTGAAATAAGATTTCATGGGGTTCATTTTCAGGTGGTGTTGTCTCAATTTAATAAATATAGTTTCATCATCTACCCAGTGGTTAGAGTATTTTTGACATTTACCCACAAGGTCATCAACATAGTACTCAAAAAACCGTCCAAATAATGGATTGAATATGAGATGCATGGTGCACTGATATGTAGTGCTGAAATTTGTCAAGACATAGGTCATTACCCGATTGGAAAATACTGCCTGAGGTCCCTAAAGGCGGTGGATTCTTCATCTTCCAACACCATTCACATTTTATGATATCCTGAATATCCTTAAATGCAAGAGATATCTTGATATCAAACTATTTCATTGATAAACAGTTTTGTGATTGGGACTAGGAAGTCATCCTTTGTGAAGTGTCAGTTGAGGTCACTAAAATCAATGAAATATATTCTTTTCCCATTACTCTTCTCGATGGGGACGATATTCTCGAACTAAATGGGATATTGGACATCCTGAACGAAGTAAGATCTGATGAGTTTTTCGACTTCATCCTTATTTTTTCTAGCTTTTATTGGATGTTTCCTCATGGATAACTGTTTGTGGACCTGGTTCTGATCTGGTAGCATGAGGAGGTGTGTGGAAGCCTCAAGATTTATACATGGAATTTCATTGTAATTATAGGCCAGTACACCATGATTCTGATTTATGATATTGGTATATAACTCTTTCTCTTCAGAATAAATGGCCTCACTAAACAATGTTGGTCATGGATCTTCTTATATATCTATATTTATTTCTCTGATCTCATCAATAGTGGTGGAGATAACCTCCTCAAATGCTGTAAGATAATCTGTCTTGACATACTATTCCTTTCCATCATCATCATATTAATTATCTTGTTCCATATAGGGTCAATGTTGTGGAGTTTATTCTCCAGTGTTGGGGAGGAGCAGATGCCATGATATTATAGAGATGGGAATACATCCCCTCACCATGTTGATTGTGGGGGATTTCCTTGAAACAATAGAGTATATGGAGGGAGGGAGGGAGGAGTGCCTTCAGCCACTTCAAGTGAAAAGACAAACCCATTTATCTCAATTATTGAAGTAGGGACTTCCTGGCGCAATGGGGTGAAATAAAAGAATTTTCATATGAGATTCCAATATGTTCTGGAGATTCAAAATACCTTTGAACATTGGTGAACTAAGTTGTAATGATATAAATCATGGAGATTTCTAAATATTCACCTGATTTTGGGATCATACACTCGATCTGGTTGATCAGTAGAACATAATCCTCATCGAGCTATTTGGTGGTTTTAGTCGGGATCATTTTTATACCCCTTGGGGTTGTGACCCATTTCATTCCATCAACTTTGGGATATTTCGGTTTCCCTTAATATTGACATGCATCAATATAATGTGACTTATAGGATTCGAACAAGGCCATGTCAACATGCAACATCCCAATTTTCCAATTAATGTAGTGTTTGATCCATGGATGGTTTGATGAGGGATTCAATTATTATGTATGATTCTAGGTAAATCCTAAAAATTCGTTGAAGTCAACATTCTGCTGAACCACATGTAATATTGAGTTGGATATGCGGTCTTTAAATTGATCCTCGAGATTTATTCATCCTAACATATTTTTCTCATTTTTGTCATATACTTACAATGTTATGGTGGAAGGTGCTAGGTTATCCCAACCATATCCCAATAAAATGTGTGTTCATATTAGAATGATATGGAATTTATATACATTTTCAATGAATAGCTTTCGAATATCAACTACATTAATCTTGTTAGACTCGTAATGGGTTCTGACGTGTCCCTGTATAATGGTGTCTTTATCTTGATTTTTGAAGGACATAACTGCATGAAATTCTGTAGGTTCACTCTCTATCCAATAGAACTTGGAATTAGACACATCATTTTCTGAAACACTGGGGATTTAGAAATCAAATATGAGTTCGTCCCTATGGTCTTAGGAAGAACTCATGAAATCCAAGATCAATAGTTTGGCTGGTACTAAGGCTATCTATTTTAGGATGCCATAATTCTAGTTTTGTGTAATGTGAATTCCTAGGAGGGGATCACTACTGGAAATCTGACCTTTCTCAATGCTTCTATACCAATGGTTTGTAAAAACTATTGGTATAAGTCCCATTTCCCAGCGGGTTCAACAAACCATTGGGAAATCCCACTATGAGGTCACTTTTTCCAACGGTTTTCCAAAACCGTTGGGAAAGGGTATGGATTTTCCAAGGGTTTGGCCAAACTGTTGGAGAAATTCCACATTGTGGCCACTTTTCCCAACGGTTTGGCCAAACCGTTGGGAAAGGGTGGGTACCTATCCCAATAGTTTGGACAAACCGATGGTATATGTCCCCCATATACCAACGTCACCCCGAGAATCAGAGGACCTATACCAACGGTTGTCAAAACCGTTGATATAGGTAATTTGATTTTTTTTCGGATCTTCTTACCGATAACATTATATAAATCAAAATTTAAAATATTTATGAGAATACATATATATATTTATGTAATTATTTTCACAAATGTCATGTTAGGTTAGTGGTTAGGTCGTTCAATGATAACTAGGGGTCCTGGGATCAAATCCCAGGGAATATTTCTTTTTGAAATACATATACCAACGGGTTTATGGAACCGTTGTTATAGATTTTCATATTTCTTATACCAAAAGTTTTCCCAAAATCATTGGTATAGACATGTCCCAATGGATTACTTAGCAATGGTTCTCCAAACCATTGGTATAGGCTATACCAACGGTTTGGAGGCCTATACCAATGATTCTAAACCATTTGTTTAGGTTAGTTTTCCAGTGGTGGATCTTATTTCACAGGTGATTTATGGTATGGAGGATGTGATGTATGTGTATAATCCACTATGGATGGATTTGGAGGTACCCCTATCCTTGTTGGGTTTGGTTCTAAAGGTATTACTACCTACTAAGAGGGATCTATCCCCTATTCTTATCCTAATTATTATTTCAAAGTGATTAGGTTAGAGTGGCTCTGAGATGTTTCCATGAAATTTCCTATTCCAAATGCACTTACTAATGGGCCTTCCATGAGTTTCTATAACATTAAAAGATAGTGTAGGGGTGCCTCTAGATTTTTGGTTCCAGACGTGACTATGTCTTAACAGGTATCCTTGGCTCCTGTGAACTCTTACACTAGTTACCAAATCGGGTTTGGGAATCCCAAGTTCATATCCATACTCATCTTCAGATAAGGGATCTATTAATTGAATTATTTTACTAGATGAAAAGATCAAATCCTCATATAATGATCAGTCCACCAGAATGAATGATTCCAGTGGTGTCGTTTTTTATGGTGGTTCATGTTACATTAGATCCGAGGGAGTTAAATATGAGGGGTCAATGTCAATTTTATGATTGATACAGTTCTATCATTATTTACTTCTTCATTGAATTTCGGTCCATTCCATTTTTTGAAATCCTAGATTCTGGAGGTTTTGGGTGAAAATAACATCGGTTGTGTTGTAGAGAAAGTGGAATGGGGAACAATTGTTTATTTCAACAATTCATGGAGAATTCAATGAGAATAGTTAATTTTTTTAGGTCATAGAGATATCTAACTTTAGTTACCTTCACCCAAAAACATATTTCTAGTCACCTTATTCTTTATGAGAACTTATGGAATCACATACCACTTGTGTTGGTAGTTTTTACCAACATTACCTACTTGGAATATATAATTATCTAGAGGAGGTATTAAAAGATAATGTTTTCCTAAATGATTTGTCCTAGTATCTGGTCAATGGGGGAATAGTATATCTAGTTTTCAAGTCCTACCTGATTAGTTTTTTTTGGATTCATACAATAGAATAAATCCTAGTCCATGGTGTCTATGAAATGTTCATAGAGTTTATCTTCTCATAATGAGTAAAAATTATTTCTATGTTCTTATAACTGGTTCTGATTGGGTCTCCTATGATCCACTTATTGAGTCATAATTTTATAATGATGTCAAGGGGGTGATCCATGATACATTACAGGCTTCAAGGTTAGAACCATCACAGAAGTTGGCTTCAGTGTGATGGATGTTGCCAGTACCATCCCCACCCCTTTCCCTGGGAATGGTGGACTTACATGAGGCTTGGACATAGTCTATCATATGTACTCTTCCATTATTTTGGAAATGGAAGAAAATCATGAATCACATATTTATAATTCAACAGCATGACTGATTTTCATAGCTAATTGTGATGGTGATTGATGTGGAACGTGAGCATCTCATAATATGGAATCAGTTGGTTTATTGAGTAGGTCTTCCCATTCCCTTAGAAAATAAAATCAGAGACTCTCTCATGATATCACTATTTCAAATTTTAGAAGTAACTGATTTTGGTCTGATGTAGTGTTCAATTGGACTATAAGTGAACTTGTTGACACAGATCTTCCCATCTCATGATCCAATACGCTAGAAAACTGGTATACCATATGAAGGACAACCCTTGGAGGGTTCACATAAATAATATTTGTTTCAAAACTTCTTGTTTCTCAATAGTTTCTATGACAGGATTTTAATAAGATGTAATGTGTGAAATATGTAGTTCCAGGTCACCTAAGATGTTGAATATCAGAAACGCATGGCTCCCAAAATTTTGTGGTGGAGGGGTGTCACTTACCCATTCTCGGTAGGGATTCCATTCCCGCTATACTAGTGAACGCCTCTCCTATATGGCTTCCAAACGAGATGTCAATGCCTCGATGTTGTTTATAATACCTTGATGAGTATTATTTGGAACCCTGTATTGGAATGTTTTAGAAATTGGAGGGATTTGACATGGGGGTTCTACCACTATTTGATGCAAATATCTGACCAGAGACATCGTTATAGAATTTTCATCAACCCATTTCAGTTGTTCCCTTAATGGAGAAAAATCTCAATATCTATCCATGATCGGTTCTAGGTAGACTGATGGTATAGGTTCTACTTTGGTCGAATTTTCTGACCTTGCTTCAATTACTGAGATGATCCCTTATGGTTAAGGTACACCAATGGGAGGCATGCATTGAGGCTCTACTAAGGTAGAGTATTTAAGAATAATTCTTCCTTATGAAAACTATGCCTTTATTTTAACAATCTCTTTCTTTTCATTAAAAATAAGATTGAATATCTCTTTAAGTGTAATGTGCATGTATTCATTGAGAGGAGGATGTGTGTTGTGTGTAACCATGTTATTAGTCTTCTCTATATTACATATTCTCTACGGAGGCACTATAGGATTGGTTTATAGAGCACCATAATTTAGGATGATACTCTGGTTCCTGGTATTCACACCATCATTATGATCATGGGACTGATTCTAGATAGAATTTTCATCTTCTTTATCTTGTGAATTTACATTATTTCTGGTTCTCTCTATATAGTTGACATATACTGCATTCAATAATTTATAATGCCTTGTAGGTATTATACCAGCTGCTAAATGATAAGAGGAAAATTCTTGTCCAACAATGGCCCTCACCCTTCACTTCTGGGATCCACTTTCGGTTTCTTGGTGAAGGGTGACTTAGAGGGATCCTCTGTGAGGCCTAGTCACACCCCACCCTTCTATGGGAAATGGATCGCGAGGAAGGATAAACTGGGAGAGTAACCTACTTTTAGTCCTACCTAAATGAGAAGAAATTGATTTCTATTGAGGGGTGGTTAAGGTAAATATTCCCCTATCACTATGGGATAAGGCTTCTCTCTTTCTCCTATTTTTCTGACTCGATCTTATTTTTTTAGTCTTATGAAGGAATTTTGTGTTAATAATTTCCCTAGAACTACAGGCTAGAGTGGATCCTGTACGGTGAAAAATACCACTACTTTCACCACTATATTGTTCTCACACATTCTAATTCAAGTGAGAGTATGACAAAATATCATGTTTACACACAAAATATTTCTTTATGAACACATTTGTGTTGTTTGTTTATTGGATTACCTTAGGTGAGAAGTCAGATGAATGTTTTTGGTTTCCTAGTGCAAGAGTTTTTTGATGGATCACTCTTTTCAGGCCTAAATTTTTTGATAATTAATCAAGTCCAATTATTATGGATTCTTCCACCTTTCAAAAGTGGAGATTTTATTTATAGCTATCATAGAATAACAAAATTACATGATTAAATTTCCAATGGGTTCTAATAAACGGGGAATGAGGTGAAATGAAAAGATCCATGTTCCCTCATCCTCAGATATTATCAAAAGGAAGGGATTAAGAAATTAGATGACACAACTAATACAGTGAACTGATCCAGGTTAGTTTTAGATATTTATACTTCCCCAATTATTGTTCTCACCACACAGACAGAAGGGGTTCTATTATATCTTTTTGACAAATCTCTCCCAACAGATTAGCGTGGTCGTCATATCTGCTGTAGGGAAATAATTTTTCATTCGTGTAGTGGAGTGTTCTATATAGACAGATAAAAATGTTATGTATTCATTATTCTGAAAATTACCATATTATTTCTAACTAAGAATTAGATGCGGGCCAAAAAATAATAGGTATATCATCATTGGACAGTTTTCATCTTATAAGAAACATTTCATTTTTTTCATTCTCTAGAGACTCCTCTACTTGATCTTATCAACATGGATTCTTCTTGAATATTTTTTGTCACATGTATTAGGGAAATTAGGTGTCTTATTCGTATGTGAATGGTCTGATGGTGGAATAGAAGATGAGTGTTTCCCTATGAAATATTTTCATTGAGAATGAATGTTACTTTTCATTTGTAGGGTATCAAACCTGTCAGGCCCCATATTTCCAAGATCCTAGAAATAGGAGGGCTATCACATATTTTAATCAACAAGGGGAGGACCTATTTTTCGATATGAAGTGTAACTGTAAGGAGAACCTATACAGTGGGTTCCATCATGGCATTGAATACCATCACGATTTGATGTCCCCCTAATGGGATAATTTCTACAACATTTACCATGGGTAAGAACTTCAGGTTGGATGACCTCATCGGGAGGACCTTCTTGTTGTTTAATGTCACTGACGGGTGGTACTTTATATTTCATGCCATCAAGGAGAAGACTAACATCATATCTTGATGTCCAAATACTGATAAAATTTCTATACTTTATATCTAAGAACCCTGGTCATTATTAAAAACTGAAACATGATTTATAAAATTAAATTGAACTTAAGTCAACTCTGAGGATCAATAATTCTAGTTCCTTGGGAAATTAGGATCATTACATGAAAATGGAAGACCTAAAATAAAACATCATTATTAAAAACTTCTTTTACATGACCAGAATATTCTTTCGTACTAAGCATTGCATGGGACAACCTGGGGACATTAATATGAAAAAGGTGAGCTATAAAGCCCAATAAGGGAGTAGATAAGGAATTACATGAATAATACAATACATGTTAAGAAATATGAATATTAGTGGATCATTAGATAAACATGAACATAAATTATTGATACAATATTATTATCATAACAGGAAAATGTTGTAACAACATTTAACATGATATTAGCATGATCCAATGCTCAATGCACATGGAGCATGAGTAAAACCCTCATTGCACATGAATTGTCAGGAATAAACACTCATTTCACATGAATTAGAATGAGTCAAAACTCTTTGCACATGATATATCATGATACAACTATCTATCCAATGCATTGGAGAACTATTAGGGTGCACCCTTCTTAATCATTTCATTTAATGCATAAGGGTGCCACATAGATCAAACAACATGGATTCATTAAACATCATAATTTACTCCATGAATAAGAGATGTGGAATACATAAATGTAATTCCTAAATCAACATGTACATGTGAATAAAGGTGAATACCCTTAATCGAGAAATGGGTATTGTATTCACTTACATAATGATTTTGGCATGAAAATTATTGGGGTAAATTTGACAGCATAACGAAGTAAAATAGAAATAGTAAAAATGGGTTGATAAGAGATAAAGGGGTCTCTAATCATTTATACATGTAATGGTAAGTAAAGGGGACATGTAACATAATATCCCAACATATATAATGGAATTTAGATGCATATTATAAAATAATTACTTGAAATTAAATGAGGAGAGAGAAATCCCTTACAAGATTTCAACATGATAATAGGTGTACATGGGAGCCATTAATGAGAGATAAAGGGGTCTCTCATTATTCAAACATATGTAGGGAAGTATAGGGGATGTTTTAAATCATATCCCAAAATTTATAAATGAAAATTTAAGGGCATAACTATCGATACTACAAAAACAGAAAAGGGAAGCGCCAACTTATATCAGCGCAAAGAAAAAACCACAGAAAAAGAAACCCTATATCAGTGCTAATCATTTTGCGCTGATACTGGGAATCTTTATCATCAAATTTATTGCGTTGATAAAGGTCTTATTTATCAGAGCTAGAAATATACATATAAAGATGTCCTGTATCAGCGCTACAATTTTAGCGCTTATAAAGGGTTTCATTATCAGTGCTTTTCTAGCGCTCATAAAGAATCCCTTTATCATCGCTAGAAAAGCCCTGATAAATATTCCCAGTATCATTGCTAAACTTTTAGCGCTGATAGAAGGTAACCTTTATCAGTACTAAAAAATCACAGATAAAGAGATCCTTTATTAGTTCTAGAAAAGTGCGGATATAGATGGCCTGTATCAGCGCTAAAATGTTAGAGCTCATACAGGAAGGATTTATCAGTGCTTTTTTGTGCTAATAAAACCATAGTCCCATATTTTATAAAATCTGTCGCAGAGTGTCCTCGGCTTATCACGACCTAAATCTCTCACGGTAATATAACCCTATGACTCCCCTCTGTCACCCACCGATCTTTGCGTTGTCGAACCTCCTCCACTAGCCCTTCTCTTAATCCTCCCCCTAGAACCCCTTCGGCGAATCCTCCTCCCCGCAAACCCTACTTCTCCTCCTCTTCGCTCGACCCTACTCCCTGCGAACCCTACTCCTTGATTTCACTTTGGTTGGAGGCTCCTCCCATGAACCTCCTCCCGTGCACATCCACCTATGGAAGTTTCCAAGTGTGTGGTAATTGATTCAATGCTTTTACATTATTAGATGATTTTGATATGCTTTCTTATTTTCGTGAATGTGTTCTATGGATTACTTTTTTGGTGCGAAATATGTTTTGGAAAGGTTTTTGGGATTCATATGAATTTGAACTGGGATTTTTTTCATGGAAATGGTTGGATTATATATGTGTTGTTTTTGTTGTGTTTACAAATGTGTATCCTAAATTTTGAAAGTGGTGTGAAATGTGTTACTAAATTGTTTTATTGTTCATGTGAAATGGATAGTGGATTTTTGTTTAAAATAGTGCTTTTGGTGTGAGATTTCGATCATTTGATCCATGTGAAAATGTGAAAATGTGAAAGTGGTGATATCCTTATGTGCTTATGATGCATGGAATGCGCATGTAAAAGTGGTGATATAGTTACAGTTATGCTAAATGGGGTATTATATTGCAAATACTTCCAGAATTTATTTACAGAGCAATTATATATAGATTCAATGGTATCAGGTAATTCCATGGAGTTTCTCAACATCATCTAAGGTTATTATACATTGACTCAATATACTAATAATTTTACTAAAATTTCTCAGTTTTCACATAAAGTGGTGTCAAACAAGAATCTTAAGCCCCAGAGGTTTTATATGGGTCTTCGATCAGATATCCAATATCAAGTATTTATGCTTATGTTTACCTAAAATTTTGTTGTTCTAGATAGGGATGTGATGGAATAAATTGGAAAAAATATTATTTTAGGGTTTACTGGAGTTACTTATATTCCCAGTGGTAGTTTTAGTGGTTTTTATAAGTGGAATAGAAAGTAGAATGAGCCTCATAGTGAAAATAGTGGTGCTGGTATTTTATAGAAAACTTCCTCTAGATCATCTGTAGTGTCTAGTAAAGGCCAAATGAATTTTTCCGATGTGGAAAAATTGATCACTCAATTCATTATTTCTTGGAAGCATTAAAGATTTACATCTCGTACAAAAAAAATTTCCACTTGAAGAGGGTTTTACATGTTTTTACTACCCTGTGTAGTGGAATGGAATCATATATATTGAGAGTTACCAAATCATAGTAATATTATTTAATAACAATGGGATCCTAAAAAAAATGTATTAAGAATGAAACAACTTCATGCAGTGGATTAATCTCCAGTAAGAACTGATGTGGGTCATTCAATAGTGAGAGGCACCATTCCCATTTCTTTTTCATTAGTGTATGTTTATTTGATATTGGTTCCCATAATTATTTCATATCAAACCTAAATATAGAACTATTGAAAATTATGATATAGTTCATGTCTTATGTGATATAGATTGTAACATCTCTCTCGATAAAGAGGGAGTAAGGTCTCTAATTCCCCTTTCATGCTTTATCTTTTTCAGAGATTTAGATCATATGATATTTTTTGGTTCTTAAAATGATTTTCCTATATGTTATTATCAGAATGGACTGGATAGTTTTTAATAAATCTTGGATTTACTATTATCATCAGTGGGTGTCCTTCACTACCCCTAATGGGGAATTCCATGATTTTTATATAGAATTATACCTGAGGTCTAGTCGAGCTAGACCTCTTCTTCTAGAGATGAGTGGGATGATATCCTTTTATTCTATTGAACTGTAGTAGGAATCCTATTATAGTGAACTTATCCTAGTAGCTATTGAATTTCCAAAAGTGTTTCCTTAAGTCTTTTTTGGAATACCATTAGAGAGGGAGGTGGAGTTCTCTAAAAACATGGTGATGGGTACAAAACAAATATATATTCTATATTACAATATAGAACTTGTTAAATTGAAGGAACAAAATAATCAGTGGGATGAATTGGTTTCCAAATTCTTTATTTAACCTAGTGTGTTGCCTTGGGAAGAACTGGTGATTTTCACAAAGAAGTTCATCGAAACCCTTCTCTTGTGTGTTTATTACCAGAATCTCGATTAGGTTATGATCAATAAAAATTATATGTTGACCTATATCTATGATTTATTATATGTTCTAAAGGGGGGAGTGGTTCTATAATATCGGTCTTTAGTTTGGTTAACACTAGCTCAAGATCAAGGAGTTTGATATTCCAAAGACCTCATTTAGGTGTAGTTGTAGCAACAATAAATATTTTTTTACACCGTTCGGCTGAACCAACACTCCATATATATATTTATGGTGATGATGAATAGGATTTTCCACTAGTAACTTAACTATTTTGTTATGGTATTAATGGATGACATCATGGTTTATTCTAAAATTGTGGATGATCAAATACCTAATTTGATAATAGTTTTGGACATCTTGAGGAATCACCAATTCTATTCCAAGTTGTCAATGTGCCAATTATATATTCGGGTGGTAAATTTAACAGGTCATGTGGTCTCAGAATATGTAATCTTTGTTGATCTGAAAAGGTTAAAGCTATCATGTCATGGGAGGTACGATAGAATGTCTTTGAGATTTAGTACCTCTTGGGTTTATTGGATTATTAACACAAGTTTGAGATTTATGTGTGACTATATACTTATTATATTTTCTTATTATTTCTTAAACACCACCACTTGAGTCGAGTAACCAGAATGAAATCCATATGGGTACTTTGGTTCTGATGTGGATATGGATTTTTATGTGTTTGTGACATGTGTATGAGTGGATATATGGGTACTTAGGCATGATGTTATTGAATGTAGGGCACAGACCTAGGAGTGGTAGATGTATCATTCTTGATTATTCTTTTGTTTGGACTGGGGTGATTTGAGGAAACAATAATGCATCTAAAGTAATTATATTTAAGGAATTCAATATTGTAGAGATTTTGAGAATCCTTTCTTTACATATAGAGTTGGCTACTGTTTTTCATCAATATGTATTTTAGGTTGGTGAGGTATAAAAGGATGGACTAGTTGACCATAGAAGGGTTGACCTGATAGAGAAGGATGAGCCATAGAGGATGATGTCATGTGAGGTTTTCCATCTATGACACAAGTAATTATCCCCGCAAACCCCTTTGTGTTTGGAAACTGTGTTGATTTTTATGGGGGTCTATCCTGGTTCTGTTGATTTCAAAATCTTTATTAAAAATGGTTAGGCTCTATTAATCACTATTTTTATAAGGATTTGGTTCTCTTCAACTATATTTGGAAGTCTTGTTTTGTGTACTTGAACCATAAATACTAATATTTGAGATTTAAATAGAATGGAGTTGAATAAATATTGGAGGTATGCTAATCATATGACAATAGAGCATGAGAATGGAGTGAAAGAGTTCATCATGTTTGCAAAGGATCACGCAATTGATCCTTCTAAAATCCTTTGTCAGTGTTTACATTGTTGTTATTGTAGACTACTTACTGCAGAGGAGTTGGAAGAATAATTGATATGTCATGGAATATATCAGAGTTATAAATGTTGGAATAAACACGGATAAAAAGTGAATGTAGATACTGTTTGGGATAAAACTGTGTTTTATGGATCATCAGATATGAATACACAAATGTATAATGAAGAATACTATATAGAGGATGTGATTACAGATGTCAATGATGATGAATATAGTATTCAAGAAATGAAAAAGACAATTGAAGATGATCTCTGGAATTTCCCAAAATTGTATGAGAAGTTAAAGAGTTGTGGAAATATGCCATTGTATTCTGGTTGCACTAAATATACTACATTTTCAACTATACTGAAGTTGTATAAATTGAAAGTAGGCAACAGATGGAGTGATGTATGTTTTATGGAACTACTTTCTCTCTTGAATGACATGATCCTGGAATATAATGAGCTCCCAAGCCTGGCATATGAACCTAAATGAATGCTACGCTCAATGGGTATGATTTCTGAAAGAATACATGCCTGCCCGAAAGATTGTATATTGTTTCACAAGGATAAAAAATCACTTACAAAATGCCCAGAGTATGGTGCTTATTGAAACAAGAAAGATAAATCCAATCCTTTAAAGGTTTTATGGTATATTCCAATCATTCCAAGGTTTAGACATCTATATGGAAGTAATGAAACTACAAGACAATTGTCATGGCATTAAGATAAAAGAAATAAAGATGATAAATTACGTCATCTGGACGACTCTCCTCAATGGAAGAAAATTGATCATGAGTATCCTAAATTTGGAAAAGAGCCGAGAAACCATCATCTTGCATTATCTACAGATGAAGTGAATCCATTTGGTTTTCAAACCATCACTCATAATACATGTCCAGTTATGTTGGTAAATTATAACTCACCACCCTGGTTATGCATGAAGTGGAAATTTATCATGTCATATATTCTTATATCAGGACCAAAAGAACCAGGTAATGATATTTATGTTTATCTGTCTTCTTTGATCGAAGATTTGAAGTTATTGTGGGATTCAGGTGTTATGTTGTATGATTCTTATAAAAGTGAATACTTAACGTTGAGACCGATGTTGTATGGGAAAATAAATGATTTCCCTTCTTCTGTAAATATGTCAGGCTATAACATTAAAGGAACTCAAGGGTGTCCCATGTGTGAAGAAGATACAAATTCAATTAGGTTGAAACATTCATCAAAATCTGTGTTTCTAGGATATCGTAGATTTCTACCTCATTGGAATAATTACCGATCTTGGATGACATCATCCAATGGAAGTTCAGAACAATGCACAACATCGTCTCCACTAACAGGTGATCAGCTTTTTGAGAATGTAAAAGATGTGAACACTGTTTTTGGTAAACCATTTTTTGAAAAACCTTACAAGAATCAGTTGAAAAAAGAAATCTGTTTTTTTTTAATTACCATACTGTAATTGTTTGTACATCAGTCATTTTCTTGATGTGATGCCTATGGAAAAAAATGTATGTGAAGGTTTTATCAGAATGTTGATAAATGCCCCTGGAAAAACAAAGGATGGAATTAAGGCAAGGTTGGACATGGTTGACATGGGAATATGAGAAGAGTTTGCACCTGTGAAGGGTGAAAATAGAATATTTCTTCCTCCAACTGCTTGTAACCTTTGTAGGGAGGACAAATATCAGTTTTGAAACTTCTCCAATGATGTAAAGGTTTCAAAGGGGTACTCATCAAATATCAGGAACATTGTTTCAATGAATTATTTTAAGTTAAAAGGGTTGAAATCACATGACTACCTTATTTTGATGCAAGATCTAATTCCAATAGATTTAGTATTCATTTTTCATAAGAATTTTTGTCATACATTAACAAGGCTTTGTTTCTTTTTCATAGCTATATATAGCAACGTTTTAGACATGGAGTAATTTTCAGCTATGGAAAAGGAAACTGTCATCATATTATGTAAACTAGAAATGTTCTTTCCACCAACATTCATTAATATGATGGTTGATTTGATGATTCAATTGGTGACAGAGATTCGACTTTTTGGTCATGTGTACTATAGATTGATGTATCCCGTTGAACGGTATATGAAGATTCTGAAAGGGTATGTCAAAAATCGAAGTCAGATAGAGGGTTTTATAGTGGAGAAATATATTGTTTCGGAAGCCACTGAAATTTGTACCGAATACCTATCGGGTGTGGAAAGCCTTAGTCTCCCGAAATCTCGTCACACTAGACACATTGAAGGTGAGATAATTTCTGGAAGAGATGTTGTGACAATTAGTATTATAGTTCGGGATCAGGCCCACCTTTATGTTTTTCATAACAGTTGGGAGGTTGCTTCATATATTGAAACTCACAATGAAATTCTTAGGCAGTTGAATCCATCAAGGTCTGAAAATGGTTATTAAATACACATAATCAACACTTTATAGGATGGTTTCCAAACTATATTTTTATGTAGTTAGATAAAAATCCGAATTAAATTTTAGAACGAATTCAACGGCTAGACGCTGGAGAAAGTGTGTTTGTATTATCTTACATTGGTTATGTAATTAATGGTTATACATTCTATACAGATGAACATGATGAAAATAGTACCATGAAAAATAGTGTAGTTACACTAGTGGCTGAAGCGATGCATGTTTCTGGTAGTAAGGACAGAAATCCAATGTATGAAAATATTTCATACTTTGTGATTATCAAACTAATATAGGAGTTAGATAATACGACATTCCAATTGATGATTTTTCAATGAAAATGGGTTGATAACAACAGTGGGGTTAAAATATAGGTCTCGAGAATTGTGAAAGTTGATTTTATTATAGAAGGGTAGAAAGAAGAACAGTTTATAATGGCATCACAAGCGGTACAAGTTTTTTATGTTCTAGATCCCGCAAATCGAAAGTGGTCGATTATTCTGTTATCATCCAAAACTACTGAAGGGTCCGATGAAAATTTAGTTGAGGATGATCCTTTTAGTGGTACGTCACAATAATTTCATAGAGGTCCCAATGTAGATGACGTTTTTTATGATAGAGGAGACCAAAATGAAGGGAGTTGGATAATCGATAAGGGTGTCAAATCCCTTAATCCTTTGAAAAAAATAAACAGAGTTCAATAAACAGGTTATGTTTTCTTTATAATATAGATCTTGTTATCTCGTGTTATTATCTTATCATTACTGATTTTTTTTTATTCTAAATTAACTGTTAAACCACTTTTGCAGATAATTAAATCTTCACGTTCTGGTGCTCTTAACCTTGAGGCTGAACAAGTCTCTCAAGCTGATGATGTTGCGGCTGCTATTGCTCCTGCTGCGACTGCTCACAGTGCAGAGCAACAGAAAAGTTTCTGAACCTGTTGTTGATCCTAGTGTTGAGGTCCAACAACCATCAACACATTTCGTTTCTAACCATTCATATGATCATAGAGATGATGTTGATATCGCTGAAATGGTCAGGAATGAATGACCGTTGTCGTAGAAAACACAGGTGCATCGTAGTTTTATGGTGTTAGCCAATGTTCAAAAGGAGAAAAGAAAAGGCATAAAATTTGATGTCGGATGGAATGCACGAGGCCAAAATGTGAATCCCAACAAGGCTATGTTTAGTAGTTACATTGGATTTTTCACTCGACAAAGCGTGCCGATTGACATAGATTCATGGCACCATTTGGTATCTGGGATGAAGGCTATGATCTGGGAAGAAATTATGGTAACATTATGAATTTATTTCGTTAATTTACTAGCAAATAAAATAATGAAACATTGTCTTAATCTTCTTAATCTCTTGCAGAGTACAATTATTGTAGACGATTCACAGAAGGATTATATACCAAGGCTTTCAAGAAGGCTTCATCAAGGGTTTCACACTATTTTGAAAAGATGTCACCTAAAAGATTCCAAAGGTAAAATAAACCCGCACCCACCCATTGTCTATGCTCACCTGATAACCCAAGAAGCATGGGATGCATTTATTGGCCATAGTGGGGATGAGAAGTTTCAGGTACATTGTGGGTGATAATTAGTTGTTTGAGGATACATGTATTCATCACTTTGATTGTCAATATTTCATTTATGAAACATCAACTCTGTACTGAAAATAATGAACATGCATCAAAACCAACATACCCCTATTGTAAAGCAAGGATGGGGTACGCTTCACTAGAAATGAAAATGGTACGTATTTTAAATTTATAGTAATATTGTTAGGTGCCAATAAACAACATCATAATAATCTTTTATGTTTATATGTAGATTGATGGGTCGAAAACCATAGAAACTTCCATCCCACGTCATGTGCTATGGAAGGAGGCACGTGTGAATAATGAAGGGAAGCTAGAAGATGAGAATACACAACTCAAGAAGGGAATAAGGAAGGGACGCACATGGGAATAATGAAGGTAAGCACATGTGAATAAGGAAGGAGAGTTGTTATAAACATTTATGGGTAGGAATCAAGGAGAAGACACAACTCAAGAATAACCAGCGTGTGAAGATCCTTCCCCCCCCCCCCCACCATCTTTGAGGTGATCCATTCCCCTCAAAGAGCTATCTTAGTCGTGGTAATCATTATTCTAATAATTGTTCCCATGAAATGTGAATCAGACAAACACTGATACTTTTCATGTACTGATATTTTACAAGGTGATAATGATTGTGATTTATATATGTCAACACCCACCAATCACCTTGTATCAAGGGATACAGTGTTCAACATCACAGATGACACGCTGCATAATAGACCAGTTCCGAAAGATCATCTGAAAGTGACGATTACAGTAACTCATGAGCCAAATGCAGAACTACCTATTCCACTTGATGACGATGATATTCAAACAGTCGAAAAGGATATTGGGACATTAATTGCCTGGTTTTCACAACTTTTAAGAGTACATGTGGACAAATATGTATTTATTTCTTTTTTTCCATGCTAAACCTTTAACAATTAATGAAAAAGGGGTATAAACCAAAGATTGTTATTATAGACGGAGAAAGGGAAGGGGGTGACAAACGTCGGCTCAAAACCATCTAAAGGATTGACCAACAAATTCCAACGATCTATTTAAAGAACAATAACACCACCTATTCTCTATCCACATTTACTGGCATTAAAGACTCATGTGGATATGAAGATAAGAGGTGTTAGTAGTCATATGGTGGTTTTTGAAAAGAATATATATGGAGAGGAAAGTCAAGATTTCATTGCTGCTGAAAAAGTAAATGAGATCCTTGAAAATGGTTGGCTAGGATTCGTAGTTGTAAATATATATATATGGGGTATGTTTTCATGAATTGATTTTATTAAAGCTGATCTATTGTGAAATTAATGACTAAATGCATTTTATGTTGCTGACAGACGTATATATAAAACAAAGTTGAAGGAATTTTCCCATGAGCGAAAACTCAAACTTGTCAGTCCTCATACCACATCAACATATCTAACGAAATTAGAGCAAAAAAAAAAATGAAATATTGAACAGCTTGCTGAAAACATTTGAAGGAATGATTACAGATGAATGACTCTTCATAATACCAACCATGCAAGGGTAAAACTATACGATTAAAGTATATTAATTATATTTTCACTTGTTTTATTACTTATTCCATTTGTGTTTTAAGGCAATATTGGATTCTAATTGCGGTGAACATGGATACTACAACGATTTATTTTCTAGACTCAAAGAAAGGATATCCATCAAACCGACCACACATGATAGAGTTTGTGAATTAGTAAGACACAACATCCGATGTTTTAGGTCTAAACATCAATTAATATAATTTATGTCATCTATTACTGAGGATTCTTTTATAATAGGGAGGTGTATCATTATCGTCTAAAAAAAGAATGAGGACAGGGGCTAAGAATAAGGAGGTGAGAAATTACTAGGTCTGGACAAATATCAGGGTATATATAATAAAATTTCACTATCCAAACACATCTCAACACAAGTTACTTGTTCTCTAAGGATCAATTTTTTCAGTGTCTATGAAAAAACGATAATGATTGTGGTTATTATCTTTGTAAATTTATGAAATAGATCGTTTTTCATCAACAAACTAGCATCTCTAATGAGGTATTTTTAAAAACAACTACTAGTTCATTTAATTTATTTATTAATTATTTATTTTTATATTTTTCAGAACTAATCTGACTACCAAAAATACTCATTCTCACAAGACGATATAGATTTGTTCAGAAACGAGTGGCCCACATACCTGATGGAAGACTGTATACAAATAGCATGACAATCTAACTTGGGGAAGTGTACAATTGGCAGTCATTTTTTAGAGGGATTAAGGGGATCAAAAGATGAAACATTGTTGTATGTAAATGTTTGTAGGAAAATTTTAATTGTTATTAAATAAAGCAGCTTTTCTCCAATGAGTAATTTTTCCATTTTAACAGATGATATGCACCAGCAACATGCAAGAATGATGAACCACTCAAAGTGTTTCTGTTTTCTTTAAAATGGACATATTTTTAAGTGAAAATAAAAACTGACGTACGAAAATACGACCAAACGCATTCATATTGTTTTGATCAATTAGGAGAACGATCCATGGGTGTGTTGGGGATGTGTACGACTCAACCCCACCTCAATCCGAGGAATGGTGTGTCCGGTATCACTAAAAGTGTCTCTATTTTGTTTAAAATGGCCGAAATTTTATGTGAAAACAACCAATAACCATTGGAAATCCAACCAATCACATTTGAATTGTGTTGATACTTTAGGATAATGATACATGAGTCTTTTTGACGTGTATGAGTTAATGTGGCCACAATTTGAGGCCCGGTGTGGCCGGTATCACTCAAATGGTCTCTCTTCTATTTAAAATGGACACAATTTTAAGTGAAAACAACAACCGACCGACGCAAATCCGACCAAACTCATTCATATTGTCTTGATCCTTTACGAGAACGTTCCATGGGTCCTTTTTGATGTGAAAGAGTCAACCCTACCTCAATCCGAGGCATCGTGTGGCTTGTATCACTCAAAGTGTCTCTCTTTTGTTTAAAATGGACACAATTTTAAGTGAAAACAACAACTGGCCTACAGAAATAAGACCAAACACTTTGGAATCATATTTTTCCTTCAGGAGAAAAATCCATGGGTCATTTTTGACCTGTAAGAGTCAACCCTTCTTCAATCTAAGGCACTATCTAGCCGGTATCACTCAATGTGTCTCTCTTTTGTTTAAAATGGACAAAATTTTAAGTGAAAACAACAACAGTCCTACTGAAATCTGACAAAATTAATTTATATTGGGTTGATCCTATAAGAGAACAATCCATGATTTATTTGTGACGTGTAAAAGTAAACCCCTTCTCAATCCAAGGCATGGTGTGGCCGGCATCACTCAAAGGGTCTCTCTTTTGTTTAAAATGGACACAATTTTAAGTGAAAACAACAACTGACCTATGGAAATCTGACCAAACAAATTCGGATTGTATTGATACTTTAGTAGAAAAATACATCGGTCCTTTATGACGTTTATAGGTCAACTCTGCCTCAATCTGAGGCACGGTGTGGCTGGTATCACTCAAAGGGTCTCTCTTTTGTTTAAAGTGGACACAATTTTAAGTAGAAAAAACAACTAACCCATGGAAATCCAACCAAACGCATTCAGATTGTGTTGATAATATATAAGAATGATCCATGGGTTCTTTTTGATGTGTACGAGTGAAACCTTCCTCAATCCAAGGACCGGTGTGGCCAGTATCACTCAAAGTGTCTGTCTTTTGTTTAAAATGGACACAATTTTTAGTGAAAACAACAACTGACCTACGAAAATCTGACCAAATGGATTCAGATTGTGTTGATCCTTTAAGAGAACGATCCATGGGTACTTTTTGATGTGTACGAGTCAACACCGACTCAATCTGAGGCACATTGTGGCCTGTATCACTCAATGTGTCTCTCTTTTGTTTAAAATGGACACAATTTTATGTGAAAACAACAACTGACCTATGGAAATCTGACCAAACGCATTCGGATTGTCATGATCCTTTATGATAATGATTAATGGGTTCTTTTTGTGATGTATAAGAGTCAACTCTTCCTCAATCCAAGGCACGTTGTGGATGGTGTCACTCAAAGTGTCTCTATTTTGTTTAAAATGGACACAATTTTAATTGAAAACAACAACTAACCTATGGAAATCCTACCAAACACATTCGGATTGTGTTTATACTTTATGAAAACAATCTATGGGTCCTTTAGGACATCTTCGAGTCAACCCGGCCTGAATACGAGGCCCAGTGTGGCCGGTATCACTCAAAGGGTCTCTCTTTTGTTTAAAATGGACACAATTTTAAGTGAAAACAACAACTGACGTACGGAAATCAGACCAAACACATTCAGATTGTGTTTATCCTATATTATAATGGTCCATGGGTCTTTTGTGACATTTAATAGTCAACCTTGCCTCAATCCAATGCACGATGTGGCAGGTATCACTCATAGTGTCTGTCTTTTGTTTAAAATGGACACAATTTTATGTCAACAACTAACCTACAAAAATCTGACCAAATTAATTCAGATTGTGTTCATACATTAGTATAATGGTACATGGGTCTTTTGTGACATGTACATGTCAACCCCTCCAAAATATGAGGCATAGTGTGGCCGGTAACACTCAAAGGGTCTCTCTTTTGTTTAAAATGGACATAATTTTAAGTGAAAACAACAACTAACCTACGAAAATCTGACCAAAGGAATTAGGATTGTATTGATCCCTTAGTAGAAAGATCCATGGGTTCATTTTGAAATTTACAAGTCAACCCCGCCTCAATCTGAGGCATGGTGTGGCCGGTATCACTAAAAGGGTCTCTCTTTTGTTTAAAATGTTCACAATTTTATGTGAAAAGGAGAACAGTCCTACAGAAATCTGACCAAACACATTAATATTTTGTTCATCCTATTGTATAACTATCAATGGGTCCTTTTTGACATGTACAAGTTAAATTTTATTCAATCCGTGGCCTGGTGTGGCCGGTATCACTCAATGTGTCTGTCTTTTGTTTAAAATGGAAACAATTTTAAGTGAAAACAAAAACATGCCTACAAAAATCCGACCAAACACATTCGGATTGTTTTGATCCTTTAGGAGAACAAACAATGGGTCCTTTTTTATTCCTACGAGTCAACCCTGCCTCAATCCGAGGCACATTGTGGCCGGTATAACTTAAAGTGTCTATCTTTTGTTTAAAATGGAAACAATATTAAGTGAAAACAACAACTGACCAATAGAAATCTGACTAAGCGCATTTGGATTGTGTTTATCATTTAAAAGAACAATCCATTGGTCCTTTGTGATGTGTAAGAGTCTTACCTACCTCAATCCGAGGCATAGTGTGGTCGGTATCAATCAAAATCTCTCTCTTTTGTTTAAAATGGACACAATTTTAAGTTAAAACAACAACTGACCAATAGAAATCCAACCAAACACATTCAGATTGTGTTGATACATTAGGACAATGATTCATGGGTCTTTTTTGACGAATATGGGTCAACAGAACCTCAATACAAGGCCCGGTGTGGCCAGTATCACTCAAAGGGTCACTCTTTTTTAAAAATGGACAAAATTTTAAGTGAAAACAACAAATGACGTACAAAAATCTGACCAAACACATTCAGATTGTGTTGATACTATAGTAGAATGAACCACGGTTCCTTTTTGACGTGTATGAGTCAACCCTACCTTAATCTGAGGCACGATGTGGCTGGTATCAATCATAGTGTATGCCTTTTGTTTAAAATGGACATAATTTTAAGCGAAAACAACAACTGACCTACAAAAATCCAAAAAATCACATTTTGATTGTGTTGATCCTTCAGTAAAATGATCCATGGATCATTTGGGACATGTACGAGTCATCCCTTCTTAAATCTGAGGCATAGAATGACTGGTATCACTCAATGTGTCTCTCTTTTGTTAAAAATGGACACAATTTTAAGGGAAAACAACAACTGACCTACTTAAATCTGACCAAATGCATTCGGATTATGTTGATACTTTAGGAGAATGATCCATGGGTCCTTTGATATGAGTATGATTATACCACATCTCAATATGAGATGGTGTTTCTAGTATCACACAAAGTGTCTCTCTTTTGTTTAAAATGGACCCAATTTTATGTGAAAACAACGACTGACCTACAGAAATCAGACCAAAGGCATTCAGATTGTATTTATCCTTGATTAGAATAATCCATGGGTCTTTTTGATGTGTATGAGTCAACCCCGACTCAATCCGAGGCACGGTGTGGCCGATATAACTCAAAGGGTCCCTCTTTTTTAAAAAAATGGACAATATTTTCAGTGAATACAACAACTGGCGTATGGAAATCCGACCAAACGCATTTGGATTGTCTTTATCCTTTATGAGAACAATCCATGGTTAGTTTGTGACGTATATGAGTAAACCCCACCAACCCCTAGACCACCCCCACCCCCCTGGACACCAACCCACCCCCTGGACACCCCCAACCCTTTAGAAACCCCCTCCCCCTCGAAAGCTCCCTCAACCCCCTGGACACCCCACCCCCTGGACACACCCATGCACAACCCCCCTCTCCCCACCTTGGACATCCACCCAACCCCCCCCCCCCGGACACCCCCACCCCTAGACAACCACCATCCCCCCTGGATGGCACCCCCACCCCTCCTTGACACCCCAACACCTGGATACCCCCACCCCTTGACACCCCCCACCCATGGTAGGCCACCCCACCCTCCCAGAAACCATCCCGTCCCCCATGGGAAGCCCCAACAACCCCCTAGACCGCCCCACCCCCTAGACACCCACACCCTCTAGAAAGCCTCCTGACACCCTGGACACCATCCCACCCCTAGACACCCCATAGACAGCCCCCCCCCCCCCCACCCGGACACCCCCTCCATGGACACCACCCCACCCGCCTTGGACATCCCCCCAACCTCCTGAACCGCCCCCACCTCCATGGACACCCCTCCCCTTGGACACCCCTATCCCCCCGGACACCCCCATCCCACCAGCCTAGACCCCTCCCCACCCCCCTTGGATAGCCCCACCACCCCCCCGGACCGCCCCCACCCCCGGACACCCCCCACTGCATAGATACCCCCACCCCTGGAAAGCCCCCCCCCCCCATGACACCATGGACACTAGACCACCCCCTGGACACCCCCATGGATAGCCCCCCCCCCTCTCCTGGACACCCCCCTCCGAGACATCACCCCACCACCAAGACACCCCCTCACCCCCTGGACACCCCTTTCCCCCTGGACACCCCTTACCCCCCTTGGACAGCCACCCGAAACCCCTAAACATCACCCAACCCCCTAAATTCTAAATAGAATTATTTATGAATTTAATTAAATTATGAATTAGGTGTTAATGGTGTGTCGGTATACCTAGTGTAATTAACTTATGATTTATGTGTTAATTTTGTATGGGTATACTTATTGAGATGTTGAATTTTTTTCAGGTGTTGTTTGGGTGTGTTGCTGTAGAATTTTCTGTTGCAGTAGACAACGCATTTATCAGCGCTTTTTTATTGTTGATAAAGGAAGCCTTTATCAGCATTAAAAAAACACTGATAAAATCAACATTTTTCAATCCTAAAAAAGTGCTGATAAAGGATCAGTTTATCATCTGTAAAAGAGTCCTGATAAAAACACATTTTCAGCGCTTTTTTGCACTGAGAAATGGTTCCTTTATGAGTGCATTTTGAGCGCTGATAAAGGTGTATTTTATCAGGGATTTTTCAATTCTGATAAAGTAACCCTTTATTAGCGCTGAAAAAGCCCAATTTTATCTATAATAAAGACAGTTTTTTTGTAGTAGTGTATATAAGGAAACCATGAAATAAATAAGGAAGGAATGTGAGGATCCATTACTTGAGTGTGTGACCTCATGATTTGAGGGGGGATTATGGAAAGCTTAGGGATCCTTGGGAGTATTATAGAGAGATTTTAGAAGCTTAGAGACATTCTAAAAGGGTTTTGAGTGAAGATAAGTGAGATCATGGGTGGGTTTATATATAAATGATAGGTGAATTCTTTAATATTTCACAAACATTGGTTTTGGAATCTATATAAATAAATATTCAAACCCAAAAAACAACCCATGGTTTTTTTACAAATGGGAGTGGAAATTTTTTTTATAAGTCGAATTGATGAACTTAATAAAATATTAGGCTTTCATGTGTGGAGGTAAGTCACACTCTCAAGGAAATCATTTTAAAATGATAAACTATTTTATATGAATTGAAGGGTCCACTAAGGCATTATATATTTAATCAAAAAAATCGAAAATCACATTATTTTAATGTAAAAACATATAATAGCTGAATAATCCTTTTATTATATTATATTAAATCACCATTGGGTCATTATGATGTCATAAAATTCATTATATATTTAAAGGGTATTTATTTTTTACCCAAAAATTCGACTGTCAATTTTTTTTTTGAAAAATTCACCATTAGATAATTTCGACATCCTGAATCCAAATATAATATTCATTATATCCATATAATTCTCAAAATATGTGAATTTTCAATTTTAACATAAAAACTGTCATTTATTGAAAATTGAGGTGTTTTGAAAAAAAACACATTTCAAACATTATTAAAAATTACAATTGTATAAAAATTATATGATGATTTATATTTAATAAAAAATAATTTATTATTAATATTTTTTAACATATTATTTAACTCAAAATTCCATCAATTCATCAAAATACATTTCTTAATTTAATATTAACCAAAAAACTATTTTTTCTCTAGAAACCATTTACAAAGTAACAATAATAAAATGAATGTATATTCATTATTATATACAATAATAATGCACATAGTCATAGTTCTAGGGTCTTGTTACATAATCTCTTATAGAACCCCCAAAATACCTAAGGGTAAGGTGTGTGATGGTGACAGACTCTTGGGGTGGCTCAGATAACATCCCTTGAGTGGTAATCACTCTTAACTTTCACTTCTCATGTACTAAATTCTATTCAAGATTAATGTGTTGAAGCAAGTCTTTAGATTGTTCTAGAGTGATGCCTAGTGATTCAACATTTTTCTTGATCTCCTTCAAATGGGCTTCATATGGAGAAATTCTACTGGGTGAGGTCATCGATTCCTTTGTCTGAGTAAATTGGATTTGTTAAAGCCCTATATTTATAATAATTATGTGATCACTATTCAACGACTATATTAGTAATGGTAAAAATTTGTAATGCTATTTTAAAATCCAAAAACATAGAACCAAGGAAATGAATATGATTTATACAACAATTTTATTTAATAAGAAATTTAGTTAGATGAAGAAGAATTTTCATCAATAAAAGTTTGGGTCCTTACAATATTCCCCCTTAATAAATTTCACCATCCAATTTTTTCCCCACAATAAAATAGATGAGGGTAAATTTTCATCATCACTTCCTCTGATTCCCACGTTTCTTCTTCAAACTTGTGGTTTCTCAACAACACATTGATGAGGGGCATTGTCTTATTTTTTAGATCTTTTTCCTTGCGATCTAATATCTTCATCGGCTACTCTTCATAGGAGATTTCATTCTCTAATGGTACCACCTATGGATTGAGTACATGTGATGGGACAGGTATGCACATTCTCAAGAGTGATACTTGGAATACATCATGTACTTGAGATAGGTTCGGTGGGAATTTTAGTTGATAGGCCACTAGTCCAATGTGACCAAGAATCTAAAAAGGGTTGATGTACCTTAGAATAATCATTCCTTTATTCCTAAATCTCATAACTCTCTTCCCCGGTGATATGCAGAGTAATAACATGTCTCTAACATCAAACTCTAGGTCTCATCAACGATTATCATCATAGTTTTTTTAACTCTAAGTGGCTTTAATGTGCAGTTGGGTTGTCTTATCCTTCACTATCATTTCTTCGAACATTTCGGGACCTAGGTGTTTTTGATCCACAACTTCATCTCAACATGCAGTTGTTCTTCACCTCTTCCCATAAAGGGATTTATAAGTAGCCATTTTGATTCTTCAGTGGAACCTATTATTGTAAGAGAACTCATATGGGGGAATATGTTGATCTAATCCTCCTTTTATGTCTATAGATTATTCTCTCAACATGTCCTCAAGTGTTTGGATAGTTTGCATTGATTGGCCATCAGTTCGAGGATGATAATACATACTAACGTTCATCTCATTATTCTGAGCATGTTGGAGACTCATCTAGAACATAGAGATGAATCTTGGATCTCAATCAGATACAATAGATAGTGTTACTCCATGCAGCCTTACCACTTATCTAATCTATATCCATGCTAGCTGATCCAATGATAAATCCACACAAATTTCAATGAAGTGTGAATTTTTTATAAGATGTTCCACAACAACCCATATAACATTGTTTCCTATGGATGTATTCATAATTATAGTGACCATTACCATGGTGATCATTTACCTTTTCCATATTGATATGGGTAATGGTTGAATCATCCCCTTTGAATTCTACCTCTCAGCCTTCACTTGCTAAAATACCAGGAACATTGATGTATACTCAGCGATATCCTTGTTCATGTTATTCCACCAATAATTGTCTAAGAGATCTCGATATATATTGGTGTTTCCTTGTGAATGGAGATAATTGAACTATCTTCATCATCCCAAAGTTCATTCCTTAACATCAGATTCGATGGAACACATATTCTTGAACCAAATATCACAATTCCTTCTTCATTATCATTGAACAATTAGGATTTAACTTTTTTTTTATAGTTTCCACATTCTTTTGAATTCCCACATCAACCTTTTGATCATTCATTAACCTTTCCAAAAGAGATAGTTGATCAATCATTTTTGAAAGGGTTGATTAAGTTCTGTTTTTTATGATTATGATGTCCATCTTCATCAAGTCTTAGAAGATTGGATTCTTTTAAATTCTCATCAATGATATAATCAGTTGTTAATTTCTACTTAGATCATCTTCCACCTTGTTCTCTTTCCCAAGGTGGTAATGGATTGAGAAGTCATTGTAATTGATTATCTCTAACCAACTTCATTGGTACATGTTCAACTCTTTCTGTGTGAATATATACTTGAGGCTTTTGTGATCCGTATATATTTCACACTTCCCCCCAAAGAGGTAATGTCACTAAATTTTTAAAGTGAAGATCACTACAGTCATCTCCAAATCACGTGTTGGATAGTTTTTCTCATGAAATTTCAATTGCCTTCAAGAATAGGCTATTAATTTGTCATTTTTCATCCACACACAACCGAAACACCTCTTCAAAGCATCACTAAATTCCACAAAAAGTTCTCCACTTGGAGGTAGTGTGAGTACGAGCGCATTGATAATCCTATTTTTCAACTCCTTAATGCAATCTTCTAATTCATAACTCCAAGAAAACATGACTTCCTTCTGAGTTATATTGGTGTGATGGTTTGACAAATCGTAAGAAATTTCTCACAAATCGGCAATAATATCCAGCTATCCCAAGGATGTTACGAATATCCATCATAGATGTTGTCCTCGACCATCCATTAATTGAATTTTTCTTGGAGGGATCCAAAAATGTCCCTTTGCTTGTGATGATATGACCCATGAATGATTCATTTGTCAACAAAAACTCACATTTGTGGTACATTTCATAGAGATTGTCCCTTTTCAATGACTCTAGTAAAATTCCTAGATTCTCCTCATGCTCATCCATGGTTTTTAAGTATATTATAATATCATCTATAAAGACTACCAAATATTTGTTGAGGTAATCTGTAAAGACTATATTCATAAATTCCTTGATGATTGTTGGAGAATTAGTGAGTTCGAAAGACATTACTATGAATTCATTGTTCCTGTACCTTGTACAAAAAAATAGTCTTGGGGATATCCTCCCTCTTCACCCATACATAGTAATATCCTAACCGTAGATCCACCATGGATATGTATTGTGCTCCACTTATATAATAGAACAATTAATCAATTCTTGGCAGAGGATACTTGTTCTTTATCTTGTTTATTTGATCAAACAATAATCAATGAAATGGTACATTGACCCATCCTTATCCCTGATGAAGAGTTCTGGTGCACCCCATGGTGAAGAACTTGGCCGTATAAACCATTTATCCAGATTCTCATGTAGTTATTTATTTAGATCATAAAGATACAAAACAACCATAATAAATGGAGTCTTGGATATTAGAACCACCCAAGGTATATGATTAATCGATAGTTCAATATCTATTCTTGGAGGAAGACCAAAAAGTTCCTTAGGAAAAACTTCTATGAATTCCCCCACAATAATCATGTCTTCAAGGAAGGTTTCTTCATTAGACTCAATAATATAAGAAAGATATGCATGTTCATAGGGCAGTAACACCCACACATGAGATGGTGGTACTAAAGAAGATTCATTCTCCTTGAACATGTATAGAATCGAGGGTCAATTCTCCATATGGAGAGTGATTTCCCTCTCAAGGAAATTTATGTTGGCCCTATATAAAAAAAATCCAATCCCTGCAAACAATTTCATAAAATTCCACCATATGTCCTATGACATGGTTCAAAAGTAAGTTCAATCCAAAAATTGTGATATGGGAGGAATTATATTCATGGGATGAAATAATTTCCCCATTTACCATTCTCACTGATATCTCCACTTTGATGATTTGTGGTGGTGTTGGTATTGTTCTACTAAACATTTGGGATATAAAAATAATGTATTAAACTATAATCAAAATGTGTGTATGCTATTATTTAATGAAGAACCAGCCTACATGTCACCACTTCATTTTCAGGAGTTTCTTAAGTGGTAGTGATGGAAAAAGCTCACCTTAATTACCTTGGAGGTTGTTGGCTGCCACTAAAAACCCTTGTCTTAGGACACTGGTTTGAAAAGTTCCCTGTATGACATCCCACCTTTTATCACATAAACTTTCATTACATTATACAAAACCGATGATCTTTAAGGTTTAGTGTCTTGGAAACCTGGAACTCAAAACATGAAAATATAAAACAGTCTTCTTAAACACATGAAAGGCTTATTCATATGTTCATCCTAGGTTCATTACTGCATCTCATAACCTGGGGACAGACATCAAATGAATGGGTGAGCATAAGGCCCAGTAAGGGAAACAAGGGAAACATTTAACATGTGAACATGAGATACATCAATAAAGTCATGAAAAATATCATTAAAGCATGAGAAAGAAATCATTAGGAATATCATAAAAAAATAACGTATTTCATAACATGAAAATGTTGCTAAAAAATTTAACTTAGGATATCATTTCCATTTCACCAAGGTTCATCCCCAAAGTGTCATTAAAAATTACCAAGGTTATTCACCGAGATATCGTTAAAAAAGGCCATCTCTAGAGATTAAGTCCTTACCCAATGCATTGGAGCGCTATCAGGGCGCACCCTTAAATTTTCCTTTGTTATCATGTGAGCCACATATATCATCATCAAAAATTTCATAAATAACCCATATATCATAAATGAAATGGGTTTCAATTCATAATCATAATGTTTTAAAAACTGCTTTAAAGACATGATTTTTATGTCACTTTAAACCCACGGAAAAGGAAAACGGGTCTCATGTATGTAAATCTGAGAATATAAAATAGAAAATTTTGGTATATATGTGAATAACCCTTTATAATAAAGAGATTTGAGTATTAACTTAATAAAATAAAATAATTTTTTAAAAAAAGAGGGACATTTTGAGACGTAAATTCGGCAGCATAACAGCTATATTGTAGGGTTTTAGAAAACATTGAAAAGAGAGGGGACATGGGTCACCCACTAATAAATGATCCATAAAACAGTAGGGGGACAGAATATAAAGGATTTAAGAACATGTTAATGAAATTTTAAAGATATACCATATGAAATGAAGAACATGAAAGGAGGATAAAAATAAGATTTCTCTTATGAAAATTTGGCAGCCTAACGGTGTCACATAAACATCAAAAAATGAATTGAAGAGATCAAATAGGGTCTCTCATCATATGAAAATAAAATATCAGTATGATAGATATATAGATCATACCCCAAAATAATAAAAAGGAACACTAAAGACTTGACAAAAAAATAGAACTTGAAAATGATAAGGGTGAAAGAATCCCTTAAAAATTCGGCAGCCTAACGACGTCACTTAATCATCAAAAAAATGAATTGACAAGATAAAATAGAGTCTCTCATCATATTAACATAAAAACGGAAGTAATAGGAACATGAAATAACATCCTCCAACATAATAACATGGGGAATTAAATAAATGACTTAAAAGAAAGTATTTGAAAAGAAAGAGAGAGGTTGGATCCCTTACCTTAAAACGTAACTCTTAAAACACGAAGGTTGGGACCTTGAGGGCTTGGGGCACCTTGGGAGGAATCTTTGGGAGGTTAGGAGACCCAAACATCATTGAGGATGATTTTGGAGTTGAAAGGATGAGATGATGTCTTGGTATTTATAGGTAAAGTGAGGGTACAAGGCATTAATGGCCAAGGGACACCTCATTGGTGGTATTGGCAAAACCCTGGGCTTTCCCATGGTATTTGCCCATGGTATTGGACACTTGCGACACCTAATACCTTATATTACTATTCTTAAGTCGACCATATTGATTACATACTTAATACAACTTTTAATGATGCCATTAAACACTCGTAACTTAAAAACTGTATTTTCACTATTCACCAAAAATTCAACTTTCTCTGAAAAAACCCAAAATTTCACCTTTACCAAATATCTATTCTCGAATTTCAAAAATAAATTCCATTTTATAAAAATATTTTTCTAAATATTTTTTTTAATTAAAAAACACTATTCCCCCGAAAAAACTAATACTTGACTAATAATTCGTGAAACAGTTATTTACCTATTTTACTGAATCGCATTACTTAATCAAGGTTACTAGATTATATTAATACTTTATTTAAGTGAGATTACTAATCCATTTGGTCACATTAATAATCCTAAGCGTACAATCACTATTCATAATTTATTATTCATAAAAAATCATGTTGATCTTATTAGACTCTAAATTTCTTACTGAACATAATTGTAGAAAACCATTTTTTGAAAATCATTACACATAATTAATAATTTAAGGTTTACATATATATTTTAAAATATCCCTTTTTCAAAATTCAACCATAAGTTACATCCTACTTTTATCCAGACATCTGAAAATTTACAAACTTCACCATAGAGAGAAATCACAATTTTATTTATCTCAAACGATTACACATAGTAGCTACGGTCTCGTTACATAGCCCCTTACAACACCATCATATGACCTAAGTGTAAGGTGTGATAAGGTGAGAGAATACGAGGGAGGCTCAGATAACATTTCCCTAGTTGTAATCTCAACTAACATGAACTTCTCCCGTAGGCAGTTCCGTTCAACCTTGACACGCTGGAGTTCGGCTTGGGCTTGGTCCAAAGCGAAGCACAAATATGCCATCTCTTTCCCAAGATCTGATAAGTGGGTTTCATATGGTTCGAGTCTACTGAATGAAGCCATCGACTCTTCTTTTTTCATTGACCATTAACATCTCTATTAAGTCATTAAGAGTAAACTAATATATTATTCAAAAAGTTTTGGTCATTACATTCTTCCCCCATTAAGAAATTTTGTCCCTGAAATTTTAAACCAAAGTCCTAGTCGAAAAGGTCTGGGTACTTTTGCTTCATTGTTTCATAAGGCTCCCACGTCGCTTCTTCATAATTATGATTCCTCCACAACACTTTCACAAGGTGAGTAGTCATGTTGTGTAGAACCTTGTCTCTACAGTCTAAGATCTCCACTAGATGCTCCACATAAGTGAGGTCATGTTCCAGTTGCACCACCTCTGGGTTCAGTACATGCAAAGGGTCAGGTATGTACATCCTCAAGAGAGATACATGGAAGACATCATGAAATTGGGTTAGGTTAGGTGGAAGTGCTAGACGATAGGCCACTACTCCTATGTGATCAAGGATTTCATAGGGTACAATGTACCTAGGGATGATCTTCCCTTTCTTCTCAAACCACATGACTCTCTTCCATGGGGAAATTCGAAGGAAGACTTTGTCGCCAACACCAAACTCCAAGTCCCTTCGATGGTTGTCAGTATAGCTCTTCTGCCGACTCTGAGCAGCCTTTATGTGTTGTTGGATGGCATGAACCTTTTCTGTCATCTATTACACATGATCAAGGCCATGAAGCTCTCTCTCACAAGCTTCATCCCAACAAGTAGGAGTTCTGCATCGCTTTCCATACAGAGCTTCATAGGGTGCCATTTGAAAACTCAAATGGAAGCTATTTTTATAGGAGAACTCAACTAATGGGATGTGATGATTCCATCCACCATTAAATTACATTGAGTATAATCTCAGCATGTCCCCAAGTGTATGAATAGTCATTTCAGATTGGCCATTAGTTTTAGGATGATATGTCATACTAAAATTCAATTAAATATTCAAAGTATATTGAAGACTTCTCTAGAATTTTGATGTTAATCTTGGATCATGATCAGATACGATTGATAGTGGTATCCCATGCAACCTTACAACTTCCTTTACGTTTATCTTGGAAAATTGATCCAGAGATAAATATTCCCTAATAGAGATAAAATGGGTAGTCTTGGTGAGATAGTCCACTATAACCCATATCGTATTGTTCCATTTTGATGTTTTCGGGAGATCAGTGAAAATGTACATAGTGATATTATCCAAATTCCATGCTGGTATGGGTAGCAGTTGTAATACCCCCTTATGATGTTTTTTTCTTCCTTTACTTGTTAAAACACCAGGCACCTTGTAGTGTAATCAGCAATATCCCACTTCATGTTATCCCACCATTAATGATCACAAAGGTCTCTATGAATTTTAGTGCTTCCTGGATGTATAGAGAAAGTAGATCTATGAGCTTCATCCATCAGTTCTTTCTTTATATCCAGAATAGATGGAACACATAGTCCTGTGCGAAATTTCAGTACACCTTCTTGATCAGTATTGATATCAAGAAATATCACATCCTTCATAGCCTCAAACTACTCCTACAACAAAAGATATTCTTTTTGAGCCTACATGATCTAATGGTTGAGAAATAATTTGTGATAGGGTTAATGATGTCCCTTCCCTTATAATTCCCATGTCCAGTTTTACTATATCCTTAATCAAGGGATCTCCTAGGATCCTCACTATTTCTGGAACAATAGGGTCTTTCCTGCTTAATGCATCCGCGACTTTTTTTTCTCTTCCAGGGAGATAATGAATTGAAAAATAATAGTCTTTAATAAGCACCAACCATCTCGTTTGTCGCATATTCAATTCTTTCTGTGTGAAAATATTCTTTAAACATTGGTGATCGGTGTATATGTCACATTTATCCCCATAAAGATAGTTCCTCCATATATTTAGAGAATAAAAAACTACCGCTAGCTCTAGATCATGCGTAGGATAGTTCTACTCATGAATATTCAGCTGACGAGATGCATAAGGAATGACCTTGTCATTTTGCATGAGGACGCACCCAATCCCTTTTACAGATGCATCGCTAAAAATAACGAATCCTTATCCGATAGAGGGTAGTGTTAACACAGGTTCAGTAACCAATCTCTTCTTCAGCTCTAGGAAATATTCCTCGCATTCATTTGTCCATATGAAATTAACCCCTTTTCGAGTCAACTTGGTTAGTGGATTAGAAAGCCATGAAACGTTTTTCACAACCCTCCTATAATATCCTGCTAAACCAGGGAAACTACAAATCTCAATTTCTATTGTGGGTTGAGGCCACTCCTCAACAACCATTGTCTTTGCAGGGTCAACCGAGATTCCTTCATTGGTTATGATGTGCCCCAAGAAAGACACTTGTTGTAACCAAAACTCACACTTGCTGAACATTTCAAAGATCCTCTCCTTCCGCAGAGTTTTCAAAATAACCCTCATATGATCTTCATGCCCCTCATGAATTTTTGAATATATCAAAATATCATCAATAAAAACTACCACAAAGTTATCAAGGTAGTCCTTAAAGACTCTATTCATCAAATCCATGAAAATAGCAGGAGCATTAGTCAAGCCAAAGGGCATAACAGTAAACTCATAATGCCCATATCTTTATCGAAAGGCAGTCTTTGGAATATCTTCCTTCTTCACCCTCAGTTTATGATAACGAGATCGAAGATCAATCTTGGAGAAGAATTGAGCCCCACAAATTTGGTCAAATAAATCATCAATTCTTGTAAAATGGGATTTGTTCTTTTCTGTGATCATGTTCAGTTCTCTATAATCAATGCATAGACGCATTGATCCATCCTTCTTCTACACAAAGAGAATTGGTGCTCCCCAAGGAGACACACTCGGTCGGATAAACCCATTCTCCAAAAAGTCTTGGAGTTGTTTATTTAACTCCACTAACTCCAAATTTTCCATTCTTTAAGGGGACTTTGATATCAGATGAGATCCAGGTACGAGTTAAATGGAGAACTCTACCGATCGTTCTGGGGGAGGTCCAGGTCACTCCTCTGGAAATACATCCATGTATTCCTGAACAATCAGAACATCTTCTATTTGTATACTCCCTTTTCCTTCTTCATAATCACCGATTAACTCCATAGAGAATGCTATAGGAGGTGCCTCTAGAAAGGTATCAGGTAGAGATATCTCTCCATGGAAGATAACTGTAGGTCGTTCATTCAAGACTACTAAGATTTCCTTACTTCTACATTTGATCTAGGAATTATACTTTGAGAGCCAGTCCATCCCGAGTATAACGTCGAATTCCATCATGGGAATGACAACTAGATTTGCGATACAATTTTTCTCACTAATGTAAACACTAGAGTCTCTAAACACTGTTGATGCATGGATAATCCCACATGGAGTCTTGACTAACAACTCTACCTCTAGAAGTTTAGGTATTCATTCTATATTCATTGAAAACTTGGAGGAAATAAAATAATGTGTAGAACCAAAATCAAACAATGTAATTTCTAGTTTTGAGAGGACAACAAGAGTACATTCTACCATATTATTCGGAACATCAACTTCAATTGTTGTGATATAAAAAGAAAGCCCTTTCTCCCTTGGCCTTTGCTGAGGTTGATGGTGATTCCCCTCCACTACCCTCAGATTTGGACAGTGATTAGAAAAGTTCCCATTCTGTCCACACTTGAAGAATTTCACTTCTGGTAGGGCCAAAATCTTTCCTCTGTCATTAGTGTTGGGAAGTTGAGGCTTCACCTCACTGTGACAATTCCGAGCAATATAGAATTCTCTTCCACACTTGTAGCACTTTCCACTTCCGATCAAGTAGTGCCCAAAATGCTTCTTCCCACATTTATTGGATGTGGCAAGTTGCATTTTCTTTCCACCTCTTTCCTGATCAAAGCTTCATCCCGGTCTTGGTTCTAGAGCTCTCTTCTTCTCATTAGATTTGTGAGACCATTGTGTCTCACCAAACTCCAGTTAGACTTTCATAGTAGTTAGAACTATTTCTTTATAGCTATCATAGTACCCGTAGGCTAGATTCTTCCGTAGATGAGGTCGTAGTCCGCCAAAGAATATGTCAACCTTCCCATAAGGGTCCATGAAAAAGATTGAGGTATAACGAGAAAGCCTTGTGATGTTCATCTCGTAGATTCCGACAGATTCATTATCCTTCTTCTTCAGCTCGAGAAATTCTTTATCCATTCTCGTTCTCATCGAACGAGGGAAATACTTATTGAAGAATATTCCCCTAAACTCTTCCCACTCCATAGCTTCCATATCTTCTCTTGGATTCGTGTTTTTGATCAGTGACCACCACTGATCAGCTTCTCCCTCTATGTGGTAGACAGCAAGGGTGACTATTTCTTGTTCCAAACAATGAAGTACAGAATAGATCTTTTCAATGGAGGTTATCCATTGTTCCACAACCAATGGGCCAGTAGATCCACAGAATGTTAGTGGTTGTTGACACATAAAGGACTCAACAGAATGTTGTTCCCTTCGTGGTGAGATCGTCCTCTCAGCTTTATTCATGTTATTACACATAACTTGAGTCATTTAGTTCATCATTCGCATGAATGTTTACATTCCGGCTTCCACCAGAGGGTTGTCAGTGCATGGTGCATTTCGGTCAGCACCTGCATGGTTCCTCCTATTGCCCTCCATTTTCTAATAGAATAAAACCTTAGTGAGAAAATTATTTTGTTTACAAATCCTTTAACTATAAAGGATTTTATGTACTAAAACATCATGCATAGAAAATTACATTCTTCTATAATTCCTTCATAATGATTCATAAAAAGCTTTTGATTAACCTAACATATCCCCCAGGAGTGTCATAACCAAGAGTGAAGCAGGGCCCGTTGTCATAAATTAGTTCCCGTTCGAGTCTAGATCAAAGCGGTGTTTTCGGGTTTTACCCCTATGAACATCTGTGCCAGAGCCGCCTCTACCTGCTCGTATCCAGACAGGGATGTATTTGTTTGATAAACCACTTACTCAATATTCACCAAAATACCAGGAAGTTTTTCCTATATTTAAACTTTTCTATAGGTATCATACTAAAGTTTCCATATACTAATTCCCATAAATAACTAAACCTATCCTTTGATACCAACTATAGCATCCCGCCTTTTTATCACATAAACATTCATTACATTATACGAAACCAAGGATCTTTAAGGTTTAGCGTCTTGGAAACCAGGAACTCAAAACATGAAAACATAAAAAATTCTTCTTAAACACTTGAAAAGATTCTCCTTATATCCATCCTAGGTTCATTGGTGCATCTCATAACTGGGGGACATACATCAAAAGAATGGGTGAGCATAAGGCCCAATAAGGGAAACAAGGGCAACATTTAACAAGTGAACCTGAGATATATAAATATAGTCATGAAAAAGAACTTTAAGGCATGAGAATGAAATCATGAGGCATATCATAATAAAAATAACTTATTTAATAACATGAAGATGTGGCTACAAAATTTAACTTTGAAAATCATTTCCATTTCACCAAGGTCCATCCCAATGGTGTCATTGAAAATTACCAAGGTTATTCACCAAGATATCGTTAAAAATGGTCATCTCTATAGATTAAGTATTTACCCAATGAATTGGAGCACTATCAGGGCACACTGTTAAATTTTCATTTTTTATCATGTGAGCCACGTATATCATCATCATACATTTCATAAATAACCCATATAGTATAAATGAAATGGGTTTCATTTCATAATCATAACCTTTTAAAAAATGCTTTAAAGACATGATCATTATGTCACTTTAAACCCATGAAAAAGGAAAACGGGTCTCATGTATGTAAATCCCAGAATATAAAATAGAACATTTTAGTATATATGTGAATACCCCTTTAGAAGAAAGAATTTGAGTATTCACTTAATAAAATGAAGGAATTTTAGAAAAAGAGAGAGACATTTTGAGACGGAAATTCGGCAGTATAACAACTATATTGTAGGGTTTTAGAAAACATTGAAAAGAGAGGGGACATGGGTCACCCAATAATAAATGATCCATAAAATAGTAGGGGGAAAGAATATAAATGATTTAAGAACATGGTAATGAAATTTGAAAGATATACCATATGAAATGAAGAACATGAAAGGAAGACAAAAATAAGATTTCTCTTATGAAAATTCGGCAGCCTAACGGCATCACTTAAACTTCAAAAAAAATGAATTGAAGAGATAAAATAGGGTATATAATCATATTAACATAAAATATCAGTATGATAGATATAGATATCATTCCCCAACATTATAAAAAGGAACATTAAAGACTTGAAAAGAAAATAGAACTTGAAAATGAGAAGGGTGAAAGAATCCCTTAAAAATTCGGCAGCCTAACGGCGTCACTTAAACTTCAAAAAATGAACTGATGAGATCAAATAGAGTATATAATCATATGAAATTAAAAATTTAAGTAATATGAACATAAAATAACATCCTCCAACTTAATAAAATGGACCATAAAAATGACTTAAAAGAGAATATTTGAAAAGAAGGAGAGTGGTTGGATCCCTTACCTTAAAACATAACTCTTAAAACTCGAAGGTTGGGACCATGAGGGATTGGGGGAACCTTGGGAGGACTCTTTGGGAGGTAAGGAGACCAGAACATTGTTGAGGATAATTTTGGAGTCTAAATTATTAGATAAGTTCTTGGTATTTATAGGGAAAGTGAGGGGACAAGGCATTAATGGCCAAGGGACACCTCATTGGTGGTATTGGAAAAACCATGGGATTGCCCATGGTATTTTCCCATGGTATTGGCCACCTAGGACACTTAATACCTTATCGTACTATTCCTAAGTAGACCATATTGATTACATACTGAATACATCATTTAATGATGTCATTAAACACCCGTAACTTAAAAACAGTATTTTCACTATTCACCAAAAATTCAACTTTCTCATAAAAACCCAAAATTTCACCTTAACCAAATATCGATTCTCAGATTTCAAAAATAAAGTCCATTTTATAAATATAGTTTTCTTAATAATTTTAATTTATTTTTTAACTAAAAAACACTATTCACCCAGAAAAAACTAATACTTGACTAATAATTCCTGAAACAGTTATTTAGCTATTTTATTGAATCACATTACTTAATCAAGGTCCCTAGATTATATTAATACTTTCTTTAATTGAGATTTCTAATCAATTTGGTCACATCACTAATCCTAAGCATACAATCACTATTCATAATTTACTATTCATCAAAAATCATGTTGATCTTATTAGACACTAAATTTCTTACTGAACATAATTGTAGAAGACCATTTTTTGAAAATCATTACACATAATTAATTATTTAAGGTTTAAATTAATATTTTAAAATATCCCTTTTTCAATATTCATCCATAAGTTACATCCTAATTTTATCCAGACATCTGAAAATTCACAAACTTCACCATAGGGAGAAATAAAAATTTTCTTTATCTTAAACGATTACACAAAGTAGATATGGTCTTGTTACATAGCCCCTTACAACACCATCATATGACCTAAGTGTAAGGTGTGCTAATGTGAGATAATATGAGGGAGGCTCAGATAACATTGCCACAGTTGTAATCTCCACTAACTTGAACTTCTCCCGTAGGTGGTTCCATTCAAGCTTGACACGCTGGAGTTCGGCTTGGGCTTGGTCCAAAGTGAAGGCCAAATATTCCATCTCCTTCCCAAGATCTGATAAGTGGGCTTCATATGGTTCGAGTCTACTGGATGAATCCATCGAATCTTCTTTTTGTATTAACCATTAACATCTCTATTAAGTCGTTAAGAGTAAACTAATATATTATTCAAAAACCTTGGGTCGGTACACCCTGGATCATTATAGTTGAAGAAATGAACAATTCATTGAGGGTCGAACATAGTGTTCCTATACTATATCACAAAAAATAGTTTTTCTTGACTGAAATTAATGCCCAGGTGCCCTTCTCTTCCACAAAAAATTCATTTACTTTTTACCTTTAGGGAATTTTGTGTGTGCTTCTATCCGCACAATTCTAATGTTTGGTTCTAGAATTTATTACTACCATTGGATCTATCCATCAAACAAACTGAATTAAATTTTACTTTTTGCTTCATATCCCCATGATACCCCTAAGATTCACCAATATCTATTTCGACGTTGAGGGCACATCAAACAATTTACTCATAGCTATCGAAGTCACATATCGACATGGATTTCCATTGGCTAGGTTTTAGCCACCAAAGAAGAGGTCAACCTTGCATTCAAGGGTAATGCCCAAAATTGAGGAATATCATGGAATCCTTTTGATGGTTTACTCATATGATCCAATGAATTTTCGAATTATTTATTGAGGGAAAGGAATTCCCTTTTCATTTTAAGATAGAGGGTATGCGTATAATATTTATTGAAAAACATTTTCCAGAAATTCTATTAATCCAATGCCCTGATCTCCTCCTCAGGCTTCATGTTTTTGATCAATGTCCACCATTGATTAGATTTACACTTCATACTATAAGCATTGAGAATAACCTTATATTTTTTGAATCATTGAATTTTGGAGAATATCTTCTCAATGGAGTTGATCCATTTTTTGGCGATTGAGTGATCAAGTGATCCATTGAATGTAGGAGGCCTTTGCCTCATGAAGCTCTCGATTTCAGCTTTTTATTTCTTCAGGGGGGGGTTGAACGTTAGGCTTGACCCATGTTTCAATTCATAACATGATTTAAATTAGATAGTATCATGACAATGATTGTGATTACCACTCCCATCATATTGGAAATGTCATTAGAATAGTCATAACATTGATCTTTACCTGAGTTGTTAGCCCAATTCGTCCTATTACTAGCCATTGGATGGATTAAAAGGAAAGTTAGGGGTAGCACATAAAGGGGAATCCAATGAAAAATGTGATAACTTATAAATTTAATTTATTTAATTAACTTATAAATTTATTGGCTTCAATATATGTAATCCATGATCTAATTCCCAACCTATATTCCTTAGGGGAATTTTTTATTCACTTAATAATGGTTAATACAATGATTATAAATTTAACAAATCATATCCCCCAGGAGTGACGAACCAAGAGTGCATCAAGGCCTATTTTTGGGCACCATTTCTTGTTCAAGTCTATCTTAATGTGTTGTTTTCAGTTTTTACACCTAAATACATTTGTGCCAGAGCCACATCTACTTGTTCATATCCCGGAAGGGATATATTTTCTTCATAGACAACATACTCTATGCTCACTATAATTTAGGGATGTTTTTTTATACTTAGTCTTATCCATAATTCTTTCACTAGGGTTTTCTAATTATACTACCAAAAATAACTAATTGTATCCTTTAATACCAACTAGTACAATGGTTGTGTTTATTACACACATAAATATGCTTTATTACATAAAATTTCACTTCAGACAACTATGAGGATCGAGAGGTCTAGTGTATTGGGATATTAAGAACATTATCTGACAACATAAGTCATAAAATACAACTTCTTTATTGTAAACCTTTTTACATGACCACAAAATTTCTTCATACTTATCATTTCATTGGATTACCTGAGGACATACACAAAAAAAATGATATATATTTCCTAGTAAGGGAATAAAAAAAGAATAACATGGTGAATACAATAAATGTTAGGATATATGCATATTTAATGGAGAATAATGGAATCATTAACATAATGTCAGGATATAGAATGATTATCATAACATGGAAATGTGGAAACAACATCTAACATGATATTAGAATTAGCCAAGTCTTATTGCACCTAAAGCATGAGTAAACCCCTCATTGTACTTAAATTAGAATTAGTAAAGCCTCATTTAACATTAATTAGAATTTTTAAACACTCATTTCACATGAAATATCATGATACTATTCTTTAACCAATGCATTGGAGTGGTATCAGGGTGCACCCTTCTTAATCATTTTATTTCTTGCGTATGTGGGCCACATAAACCATACAACATGGATTCAGTAAACATCATAATTTATTCCATGAATAATATACCTGAAATAATTAAATGTAAGTCCTCAATATAAATGTACATGTGCATAATGTTGAATACCCTTGATTGAGAAATGGGTACGATATTCACTTACACGATGATTTTGGCATGGGAAATTTTGGTGTAACCTCAACTGCATAGAGACGTCAAATAGAAATAGTAAAAAATGGGTTGATGAAGGAGAAAGGGGTCTCTCATAATTTATACATGCAATGGACAATAAGGTGGTCGTGGAACATAATATCCCAACAAATTTAATTGAATTTATATGCATATTATAAAATAATTTCTTGAAATTAAATGAGGAGAGAGAAATCCCTTATGGAATTTCGGCATGGTAACAGGTGTACATGGGGGGAATTAATGAGATATAAAGGGTTATCTCATAATTAAAACATAAGGATGTTAGTATATGGGAGGTGTAAATTCATACCCCAACATTTTTAATTGAAAATATAAAGGCATAACAATATAATGAATCTTGGACTTAAATAAGAAAGGAAGGAAAGTGAGGATACATTACTTGAGTGTGTGACATCAAGAGATTGTGGAGGGTATTTTTGAGATATTGGGGCACCATGGTATGACTCTAGAGAGATGGTGGAAGAGTAGGGACGTGATAAATGAGTTTTTAGTGATGGTAATTTGGAGATTGGGTTGTTTTATATAGTAAATGAGAGGGGAATTATTTAATATTTCATAAACATCGTTTTTAGAATCTATATAATTAAATATTTCAAACCACAAACCAAACCATTGTTTCTTCCAATTTTTTTAATAAAGTGAAGTAGAAAACATTACTTCATAAGGCCAATGACATAACTTAATAAAATCTTATTCTTGTTTATATAGAGGTGAGTTGTACTCTCAAAAAATCATTTTAAAATGTAAAAATATTTTATAAGTCTTGGATGGTCCACTAAGGAATTATAAATTTTATAATAAAAAATCAAAAATCACATTATTTTAAAGTTAAAAAATATATTTTTTGAATAAACCTTTAATATTATTTTATTACATCCTAATTGGTTAACTATGTGGTCATAAAACACATTATATATTTAAACGATATTAAATTTTTTTCCCAAAAATTTGACTGTCTTTGAAAATTATGAAAAATTCCTATTAGGTAATTTAGACATGATGAATCCAAAAAGAATATTCATTTTATCCAAATAATTTTCTAAATATTCTAATTTTCATTTTTAAAATAAAAATCTTAATTTATTAAAAATTGATGGGTTTTGAAAAAAATAGCTTTGAATCCTTAATAAAAATTTCAGTTTGATAAAAATTATTTGATCATTTATATTTAATAAAATGAAATTTAGTAATAATATTTTTTTTAAATAATATTTAATTCAGAAATCTGTTAAGTCATTAAATTACGTTTCTTAATTGAATATTAACTAAAAATACTATTGGGGATTTAAAAACCATTTACAAAGTAACAATAATAAAATGAATGAATATTATTTATTCTATCAATCAATAATGCAGATAATCATTATTTTGGGGTCTTGTTACATAACCCCTTACAGAACCCGCATAAGACATAAGGGTAAGGTGTGTGGTGGTGACTAGCTCTTGGGGTGGCTCAGATAACATTTCTCGGTTGGTAATCTCTATTAACTTCCACTTCTCCTATAGGGAATTATGTTCAAGCTTAATGTGTTGAAGCTCATCTTGGTATTGGTATGTAGGGAAGCAAATTGATGCTACCTCCTTCTTGAGATCTGATAAATGGGCTTTGTATTGAGCAATTATACTGGATGATGTCATCACATCCTTTATCTTAGTAAATTGGATTTGTTAAAGCCCTATACTTATAGTAATCATGTGATCAATTTTCAATGGCTATATTAGCAATGGTAAAAATTATTAATGGCATTTACAAATCCAATGACATAAAACCAAGGAATTGCATATGTTTTATACAACCATTTTACAAAATAATACATTTAATTAGATTAAGAGAAACATTCATTAATAAATGTTTGTTTCATTATAGTATACCCTATAGAGGACCATTAGGGAAGACGATAGTAAGGGGAGGACTTTCCAACCATTTTGTGTCACTCTACGGAGGACCTTCACAATGGGTGCCATTAGGGGGAGAAATACTGACATAGCTTGATCTATAACTGTATGGATAATTAATGTTGTCTGTAACATGTGGAGGACCGTTATGGAAGACTATAGGGTGTGGAGTAACATCTTTACATTTGATGTCACTACGGGGAGGACCTTCAAAGTGAGTGTTGCCATGGTGAGGACTACGATCATAGATTAATGCCTGAATGCAGGAAGAATTTTTACAGCGTATACCTGGGGGAGGACCATCTGGTAATAATATACATAGGGAAATATGTTATTTCTATTTCATATTCTAGGCATGAGGAGGGACAATATGACACTCATTAATGGATAATATCTCTTGATCCGTTGGTTTGTTCCCAAGAAGTAAACATTCATGATATGTGCTCTTGGGCGGACCTCCAGAGTTTTTGGTAACAATAGTGCAAGGAGGACCTTCAAAACTTCTACTAATACTTACATAATTTGTTAATGGATCCGTATAGTATTAATCCACCATTGATAGGTATTTAATGGAATCGAGAACTCTAGATTCCAGCATAGTAGTTTCATGAATGAAATCTACATTTTCTAGTTTCCTTTGGCATGATTTATTTTTTATCAATCTCTTCTGCGAGACAGGGGACGCTTTCTATATGTGAAAACCTTCATATACATGTCCCTATCAAGTGGATCCCATGGTTCTGTTGGGATACTCCATTGATAATCCTTAGTTCTATAATGGATATATATATTCCCTATAGTAGCAACCATACATGAATGTTGCCCCTAATTGGAATGGGGGTTTGTTCCCAATCCTGTTGTCTATGTACCAAATAATATTTTTGATGACCCATCAATACAAGAATAGGTATGCGTGTATACATTAGAGTTACCTACCCATTGTGTGGACAAGTCACCCCACTTAGAGAGGTGAGGTTTATGACTGACTCCTTACTATTGCCGCCAATGTGATGAAATCATGGAAAGTAAGAATGTTATCATCAGGGCGTGATATTTGAACCATTATAATTTATAAGACATTTTGAGATTTATTTTTTCAAAACAGGATTATACGACCATTCCAGTTTCATAGTAGGAATGTGTAGTTTCTCTATTCCTCTATATCCTACCTGTAGGTACTGACAGTTTTACTTTGCGGGGATAGAGATATGGGTCTTCCATTGAATTCAAATTGGGATAAACTAGTTTTCCCCAAGTTCTAATCTATATTTGACTGACGATCTTGATATGGATGAGTTGGAATTTGTGTCTACTCATTCCCATTAAATTTGACTAGTGGGTTTGATGTGCATATTTATATATTTTACAGTACATTAGTTTGGTTACATAAAATATTTCATAGATTTCATTATAAAGATGTTCAGTAATTTAAGTATTCTTGTTGGTTTTCATCATATTTGACTGATGAGCTTTATATTTATGAGTAGAAATTTACATCTCCTCATTCTCTATCATATTTGACTGATGGGGTGGATATGAGTTGAATGGGATTACTTCAGCCATTAATTTTACACCACATTTGTATGGACGTCTTGGAGCGTAGTTTTATGAATTTATATCTACTTGTAATTTGTCATTGTATGTGACTAAATTGGATTTATAAGAGTGAAAAGAAATGTAAAAAATATCAAAGGTCACTATTTTATTTTCTTAGCGGGATTCTCTCATAGGGAGAATGGAAACTCAATGTTCTGGTTGTATGGTCTTCACCCTTCGCGAGATGATATTGTAACCCTGGTATGTCATACTAAGGCTCACAGAGCATTATCCTCAAAATATTGAGGATGATGGGATGCACAACATTGGATGAGATGACGTTTTATTGGGGCCCTTTGGTGGGACCCCTATAATGCATGGATAAAGTCATCAGTGCTGAATTCATTATCCCCAAAAAGGTAAGGGATTAATTCATTATCACGTTTATGTAACAGGCTCCAATAATAGTTGATATGGCCACCAGGGCTAGGCCACTTAGTTTTGAATTGCAGACCATTGCTGGGCAGATGGATATAGAGGCTTCATTGACCGAAGTGTATGTCTAGTGACCTCTGGGGTGGGGTGAGTACCATTCTAGTGGTACACCCTAAAAAGTGAATTTTAAACCCATCATTGGAGATGTTGGTTTTGTGATGAGATCCTTTTATTCGAGTTGGAACCACCTAGTTCAGTTTTTTTTCATGTTTTGTTTTTGTGAAAAATGATGAGATTATTTTAGATTGAAGGAAACACATAAGAGTTCCTACAAGGTATGAGTCTAGTACAAAAATCCCCCGTCAAAGTAGCATCTAATGTCCATATTGATAATTGATGGCCTCTCCTATCCCTATTCATGGTTAGATATGAAATGGTCCTAACATGGTGTAACACATATTCCTTGGTTATGTATTTATTTCTGGTCTACCATTTTTGGTTCCCTATAAGTTGGAGTGTTTTGTTTTGGAATGAAATTGTCTGATGTGTACTAGAAAAAAACAGCCTTTTATATAGTGAAGGTGACGCCACAATAATGTTTTCATGTTATATTTATTATTCTATTTCTAAAAGAAACTATTTTCACTCTGGTTGTTGATTGTAAGGGGTAGAATGGTGTGAAATCATTGGTATCAGGTACAACGTCTTCAAACAGTCTCCGACACGTTTTGTTTTTAGAGCAACAAAAACCCAACATCTCACATAACCATGATTCATGGACCGACCTTCCAAAGGAATGTGCTCATTGGGAAACATGACCAGTGAAAGTTAGGAACTCACTTCACTCAAGAGGATGGGTGTTTAGGAATATCTCACCCAATGGTGGGACAATTTTCTAATATAGGGCTCTCTCATAGATTTTTTATATGTTCATGAATACTCTATTCATTTCCAAATGTACATATTATGGATTACCACAAGGACACAATAAATCACCAGAATGCATTTTTTTTGAATCATATGTATGTATATGAGGTTCTCCATCAATGGAAGGATATGTTTGAATATGAGGATCTCCTTCAATTTTACTCTTTTATGTAGAGATAAGTGTTTCTTTGGTTATTTATTTGGATGATTCTTGGTTTAAGTCGCATGGTGGGTGCTATGGAGTTTACCAACATCCAGGGGGAACAAAAGATGCTTGGATGTTGGGATTGAACCCATAATATGGGCTTCATATATATCATCATGATTGGAATAACAACCCATGTATTTCTGAGCCACTTATCAGGGAACATTACATTTTAAGGTAATTTCACAAGGACCTAACCATGTAGTTTATCATCATGAAACAAGAAAATCCAAGTGAGAGGTGACTTGTCAAAGGTGGTGTGGAACTTATGATGAGATGTCCTGAGATACCTGGAATAGACAAGGCCTCATGGGTGGATATGGCCCAACCATGAATGTGGCCTATAGAACATTAGTGTGGATCTTATTGATGACGTTTCACCTTATGGAAGATTTCTATGTATCTCAGTTAGTTTGGGATAAAATACCACATAGTTCAAAAGATGGGCCTTACACATGAATGTTTCCCAAGGGTTATAGTAGAGATGTGGTCTCCTTGGTAGATAATACCCTACCGAGGATGTGGTCTAGAAAACATTAGGGAGGATTTGCATGATGGGTCTGGACCTCGAGGAGGCTTCCAACATATCGCATTTAGTGTGGAATCCAATCCCACATAGTTTGGTATGTTGGGGCATACACAAGAAATATGACCATGTAATTGGGTATGGTTGGGACTTATATTGGATGGGTGGACCATGGAACATATGGGTGGGGATTATATGTGGAAGTGGACCGTTTTGTGAATGTTCATTAGGAATATATCCCTTTGAAGGATGTGGTGTGGTTTTGGGGATTCCACCATATAGGAGACCCATGTTGTTGCGGATTATTCATTGGAGCTTCCCATTTTATTGGGTTCACATGGATTTCATGATTTCGGCTAACCTCTATGACTATGTGAGTCATGCTCAATGTGAAAATCAAGAGGAATAAGTATATATGAATATCACATGATTCAACATTATCAATGGGTGGATGAGGTGCTATACTTTAAAGGGAGAGTTCATTGAGTGTGTATTTATCCCCGTTTATCTTCATAACTAGGATAGTCATATATTGAGATCCATCCAATGATGTAACGAGTTGGTGAAGAGGATAAAAATTGTATCCTCTTGCATGAAAGGATAGGGGATTAATCCAAGATGTATGAATTAACTTGTTTCCAAGGAAGAGAATAATGACCAATGACATCCCTCATTGAAGGGAAAGGATAGTGATTATCCTAACTTCATAGAAAGAGGAGGTTTATGTAAGAACCCCAAGGACATAACCCTCATTACCACGTGAAGGTGAGCATGAGGTCATTTCAAAGGCCCTCCTTGTTCTGGAGGTCACACACATTACTCCTCTAACTACAGGTATGTAAACACAAAAGGGACACTAATGTTCTTGATGAACCTATCATATATGTCAGGTGGTTTTGGAATGGGCCTTGGAAAAATGTTGAATATATGGTTCATGGTGGGTCCAACATGGGCTTTAATGACATGAAGGAAGTTTGTGATGGGATCTCGAGTGTGGAAGGCCCTATGATGCCCAATTTCATGTTGCTGGTTCTAAGGCAGGATGGGGATCCCTCTGTATTGCATGCTATTATGCGGGTGAGGGTACCTACCATGTAGCACGTTGCTATGTGAGACTAGGATCCAAATTTCTAGCATCTTTATTCATGGGTATGAGTACATCAAACATTGTTTTTTTCTACATAGGGAAGGGTTCTTCCCATATATCGTTTTTCTTTATCAGGAATGGTTCTACCCACAAAGCATTTTGCTATGTGGTGTGCTTGTTCGTGAAGGTTCCATCCACATATGTCTTATGAAAATGATTTTCACAAATGATATTGAGTTGTAGAGTGGTCAATAGTATTTTTATTTCCTCTTTACTTCTACTCGGAGGAGTATTACATACCAGGAATCAAGGGAGAGACACCATCTTTGGTGTCACCCCATCACTTGTCTCTTCAACACTATTCTATTGTCTCTCCTCATCCATGTGTGTCTCATCCCTTTTTTACCACAAGGGGTCTATTTAAAAGGTGAATATAGGGATTTGATATTGTCTCTATGAGTTTTCCAGGGTTATCCACACAACTTTTTTTTTCGGGACCCATGTGGGGAGCCTCTGCCTGTAGATGACTTAGCCAGCGAGGGAAGAAATCACCGTCTTGGGCAAACATCTTTGTTTCATTTGTTGGAACTAGTGGTACCTCATCATCCCACTAACTGCATAGTTCATGCGGTATATTCATTCATTGGGGGAATATCACCACCTCAATACAAGAAACAACTTTGGTATCATTTTTGGTTGCCAACTATGCCGCCTCCGTCAATGAATCATTTCATTCATGAATGCTTCATGATATGAAATAACTCCATGGGACGTGGAAATCCATGAAGGTGTTTATACCTCTTGGTCTCATCCTAATGAATATAATCTTAAAATCCTTCTTTGGGTACATCTCTACCCTTTTCTAAACTAATGAAATCATCATTTACATGTATGATGAATTTTTAGGACCCAACATTTGTACTTTCAAAAATTGAACATCGGTCCCTAGAAAGTAATGATAGTAATTTTAGAACCTTTTTCACATGTATGTATTAATAGATTTTTCATAAATGAAAAAAAAATTTATCACTCACTTGTAATGACAAATGAATTTTTTGTTATATAATATAAACCATTATTCCAAACCATAATCTCCCCAAATAATTTAATAAGCATTAAACATCCTATGAAAAGTCAAAGAAGAATATTTTTTCATATTCACTTTTATTATATAACATCTTATGAGTGGATTACAAAATAAATTAAATCATAATTATTCTAAACCCGAATAATATACATGATTTTTTTTACTTGTGATTGATCACACTCTAGTGTTCACCAGTGGCCACCCATGGTGCCCACAATGTCTTAAACTAATATTCATTTGATTAGGTGGATTTTTTGGTTATATTTACTGTGTGACCCTATAGGTCCTTATCCCAATAGGATTCCGTCAAACCCATAGACTAATATTAGAGTCTTGAAATCCATCACAACCCCTAAGAAGATATGGAATGTCATACCTATGACTACCTCCTATGAACACATTCAATGTAATATGATATATTTCCCTCAGGATATATCAAAATGTATGATGTAAACTTGTGACATCATCCTTTTGTTTCGTTATATGTTTCGTGACTTTAATGGATAGACTTATTATCTTGAAATATGGCCAGGGATTTCATAAAGGTAATTCCATCTTGGTCAACCTAGGATTACAATTTATATATTCCTCAACTCAGAAGAGACGTATTTTATCTATATCATTAAAATAAGTCAATACCACAAATAACACAGCAAACAAAAGCTACCTCAACATCAATTCGATGTCATGGATTTTTTACACTCATTAATGGATGTGATAAAATTGTACACATTGATAATTATCTCATGTTTGGAGACCAATACATATGTTCAAATATAGGAACTATCAATGAAACCTGAAACATGTGGGTTTCTTGTTAGTGGGTCTTCCACCATGATTTCATCTACTTGATATCACCATATGAAAACATCATGAGAATATGTCTCAATGATTTTGATCTTATAGAACCTAATAGGAATATATCAACCATTCCCCATATAGATGACTTAATAGACTAAAGTATATACATATAAGATTACTATCAAAAAATAATAGAGTTCTAATTATATCCAGAAACATATATAACATTTTGATACAACACATAATCTATGGACATTGAGCATGAAAATAGTGGATGTAGATGTATCAACACTATTTTGGTAAGAATATAAACATGTATATATCAAATTGTATAGATGTAATGGTAATTAATGTACATAATAGAGTTGGGACTAGGGAAGCCACTCACCAAAAAATAGAAATAGATATTTTGTTATTGGTAAAACTAGGCACACCATACTAATTATTAAATACTAGAATCATATGTAATGACTCTAGTTTTATTGGGTTTTCCTCAGAATATATGTAATTATATCTAGATTTATATTTATAGTTGATGTGGCCTTTGGGTGTGTCAGGACACTAAAGATAATATATTAAAAATATCAATATATTATAATTAATTTTCATGTTTCTTTTTGTAATAAATGGTATTGATATTTTTAGATACCTCATATGTAGAATATATGAAAATTATTGATTTTATAATCATGGGTTTACCATAGATGCATCCTATAGTTGGTTAGCATTGAATGTTCGGTTTATATAGATATTGGTGGGTACATTATATAGATTAATTAATTTAATTTGTTAATTAATCAATTAAATATGCATAACCTAATTCCATATTAAAATAGAATTTTATGAAAAAATCCCTAGTGTTTTCTGTATAACCTTGATAGGATTTTTGAGGGGGAGCATAATTCATTATTGGTCGATTGGGATTGAAGAATGACAGATGAACAGATCGGGGTGGATGAATATGTAGTGAACATAGTGGGACTTCTTCATCATCAAAAAATGCATTCTCCACCAGTGCTCACTCCAAAATCAAAGAAAGTAATTTTATTTATGGATTTATTCCCTTTTTTATATGAGATAGTATATGTACATTTTCTTATTTGATCTTCAATTTTTGATCCTTTGCATGAGCCCCACCATTTTTCATTGATTTTAATGACTCAATAAATCATTGTTTCTCTTTGATATCAGCTTTATATAGCCTAATTTTCTAATCTTTGATCGAGTTCACTTGTCTAGTAATGACTTCCCCAGGTTGATACTCATTTCTCCCAATTGTTCGTTGGATTATTCATCATTGGCCTATGGGGTGTCGGTTCAAAATTTTTCTGTTGGGTTCGAGCCGGATTGAGCCCCCAAATTTATGGTGGATGTAAAAATGAAAAAAAATGGAAATTTTTTTATGGATCAATTTGTATAATGGGTTTTAGGTGCTTCCTCCATGGATTTGGGGTTTGGATCGTCAACTGAAATGGAACAATATAATGGTAGGAGCCCAATGGGGTTTTGGTTTCCAAAAACCAACCACCGATAATAGATCTATAAAGGAAAATTCAAGAATCCGAACCCTCATAATGAATCATAGTGGAAACAATGTTGGTGGTGGTGTGGAAATACATGTGAATATTTCATCAATTCCTATGAAAAACTCAACTTCATGGCATATAGTCCTTAAGCACACGCCTTGTAGTCCCATAACTGCAATGCCTTGGACTTCAATGAAGATAGGGATCACATGCCATGTAGACACCACCACCTAACCTGTGACCTCATGTTTTTGAATCATTGTGCACACCAAACATACATATGAATGGGAATGTCTGGCTACATATTCACAACTAGGAGTTCATGTAAAAAGGCCGATACTCATACACGACCAGGTATGCATGCATGCCAGAAAGTTCATGGTCACGACCAAGATCACATTGGAAAGCAATAAGAAATAGAGACATATCATGTAGTACCATTACAGAACATTTAGTAATACATGGTTAGAAAACATATGTGAAGGAGAGAACAAATCCCGATGTCTCAGTTAAGTCACACTCATTGGGACCCTAGGTACAAACTCTATACATTTGATTTGGAGTTTCCACCTTTCATATCCCATTCTTCTACACTCATATGTTGTCCTATGTATAGTCTATCCTTAGAATTTTTCACATAAAAGGTGATGGTTGCCTTTATTTTGACATTTGATATACGGTGTGAGGTGTTATGAGTCTGGAACTTCTTCATGTGATGATTAATAGATAGTAGTAATCAAGCAGGATCACTAGAGATATGTCAGGGCTGGACCCCCTATCACAATAGAAAAACAGGTCACCCATATTTCAATACGTACCTAGTGAAACTACCCTAAAGCACAATGGAGTGGTTCTTCTATCTACATAGTTGTAATCCATGATGCACTAGGGAATGAGTTCTCAATTTTCTATGGGCTTCCCCATGATACACTGGGAACAAGTCATCTATATACTGAGTAAAACCCCCTATTTCACCAAGGCATAGGTCGTAAATCTATATATTGTAACCCACCAATCATACTAGGATGTGGGTATTTTATTAGACGTTTCTAGCATTATATTTTGGAGTAGTGGTGAGTCATGGTTCCTCTACATGGATTTCTAAAATAGGCACATGAGATACTAGCCATCGATGAAACCATAGAGCTTCTAGAAGAACCATCATCCAAGTATGAGCAATGGAACTAGAGATCCACACTCTCTATCATCTAGGATTATTTATGAGCATATATATTTGGGGTTCTCCCACTCATTAAGGGATGAGACGAATTCAATAGCATGTGTATATTTCTATATTTTTGGATTTTGGGTCATCCTATTAGGTACATATATACTCACCCTTGCATGGAAATTTCATTCACGTGTCATGTCTTGTACCTAAAATTGGAAGACTTATAAAGACATTAGTGGATTTTAATCAATATTTGGTGCATATGTTGCATATGTTGTTTTGATATAGAGATATAGAGCTAGGGTCTCACAATTTTTATTTATTCTAGGTGTTTTCAGGTTGAGACATAATCTCTTCATGGGTGTGTATTTTTTCCTTTTACTCCTTGGATTACATTATCGTACTCTAATTTATTCTGTAAAGTTTATTTCTTGCATGGTTATACATTATATGTTGTTGCCTTTTTATTATCATCTGTACTTTTTATATATGGGTTATGTGCGCATGTGTGGGTACATAGTCTAAGGCCTCCCATTTCATTTATGCCTTCTTTAAATTTGTTTCCATCCCCTATAAAATTGGATCTTGGTTTGGGGTTGTTATATTAGGACATCCCTTAGCCAGGATGGCCTTGATAGCTCAGGTCATCACTGTGTGGTATTAAAGGTGGTTCATCTTTGAGCCATTGTAGAGAGGAACAACTGGTAAGGATTGGTTAAGAACATTGGGAATGAGTTTTAGAGTTTCTCAGGTGTGAATTTGAAGCTAGGGAACCAAGTGTTAGTGTAGCGGTTGATGTATCCATTCACCATGACTCTAACTACATTATTTTCAACTCATTATACTAAGACAATCGTTATATGGAACAATTGTTATATGCATTGTAGAGTATTGATTCGGTTTCACATCATTCTTGGGTTATCTCCCCATATATATATATATATCTATATATGTTTATCTAACCATTGTATCTATTGATCACTTTTAGGATGCCTACATGAAGACAGCCATCTTGGTTACCACTCCCAGATAGTGAAGTTGATATTTTGGGTAACGAGTAGTCATTTCAAGATCAGTCTTAGGATGTTATTACTCAATGAAGGTATGGGGAAACACCATTATCTATCGAGTATCATTTAGTATAGTCATGGTGTTCTAATGAATTATGTAGTGTTATTGTTCCATGAAATTTCCATAATAAGATAACTTAGAGGTTTTATGGTGAGAAATATCCCCCACATTGTAGAAAATTGCCTTGAGTTAGTGATCCGAGTCATCAAACTTATCCATACTCTGAATGATCAGATTGTTGAAATGGTATCCAGTCTTTTCCATGGAACAGTGGGGCACTGGTGGAGTCCAATGACATAGGAAAATGATGAGATAATTCTCTCATGTATATAATTATAACAACTATTTTGGGATGAGTAATACCCTTTGTTCTTATATTTCATGCAGATTTTTGATCTTCTCATGATGAAATTGGGTGAAATGTTAGTTGCTGACTATGCTGCGAGGTATGTTGAAATCATGAATTACTCCCTAGATATGGTGAGAGATGGTTTATTTTGGGTATTAATGTTCAATCAGGGTCATAACCTAGGAAATTCATGTCGATGTAGTCGTCTTATAAATAAATAATTATACTAGAGTACTAAAGAAGGATCTTTTAATAAATATCTTCCTAGAGGAGGGACACCGAGTGGAATGATTTAGTGGTGGTAATCAGGGGGCTTCTTCTTCATCAATTTCAAGAAGGCACCATTTTTCAGGATCTCAATGCATATGGCCACCACATGGTATGACTCCAGAATGTGAATCCATGGTGAAGAGTCACAAAAAGGATCATATTTTCTAAGAGAGGGGTATTTTCTACTCTTGTAATGAGGCAGGTCACGTGGAATGTGATTTTCTATCCCAATATACCGAGTAGGAAAAAATGTAATTGATTTAACATCATGGTATTGGCAGTGTTGTGATTATGGGTCGTACCAGCATAGTCTGGGTGACCGACATGGAGGTGGTGTTGTAATAGGAGCATGTGGGGCTATGAAGGGAAAAGTTACTATTATAGGGTTAGTCTATGATCTACTTCCACAAAACCCACTAGGCCGCCCATGTCAACTTAGTGAGATCATGTTCGAGTCCATGGATAACTTCATGCTATGGAGGGATAGGACTTGGTATCTCACAAGATGATATAAGGTATGATATGTGTCTTTTATACACTATCTACAATACTTTATGTCACATGCACATTTCATTACATTATCACTTTATCCCTTATGTGAGAGATGGAACTTCTAGTTGTGACTTTACCGTAGCTAAAATGGCTAGAGTTTCCTACAAGGATAAACTCACTGGTATTTCTTATTTTCTAGCTGTGAGAGTGGGAACTCGGTGGATATATTTTCTCATGGGACCTCTTCTACATCATAGTTAACCCACATTACATCACCATGGGAATGTAATAGTTTTCTATGGTATGACCATATATTTTCAATAATCACATATAGGTTATATGCATACAGATAGATGGGATGATATTTTACTTTACATATGACATAGATCTCATTGTTGAATGACTGCATCTTTGGGGAAGGAAAAAACAACCCATCACTCATATGTTTGAATGTTTATCCTAGTTTACAGTGGGATCATCAAGCATATGGATCCATTCGGTGGTGAAGTATTACGTGGAAATATCCCCTAAATATGATGCAATGATACATTTATGGAGATATATATAATTATGCAATAAATTGTATCCCAATACCACACTAATATCTCCTTCAACATATTATATGGACAATACTATACTCCATGAGTTGTGGGAGATGTTGTAGGTCCTTTGATGAAATGACTACATTAGGCCCATTATGTCCCCATGGGCATATCTAGTGTTGTTCATGAAAAAGGTGGATTCTTACTTGAGAATAGGTTTTTTATCGTTTCCTAAACTAATTCATGATAAAAAATTTACCCTTTTCTAAGATTTGTGACCACTTATACTAATTGAGAGGTAAGAGTTGTCTCTTGTGGGTCAATCACAGGTATGACTACCTATTATTGATGGTATGTGAAGATGAAATTTGAAATAAATATTTGTAATGTTTCTATAGACAATATTATTTTTTAGTGATTAATTTTAGTGTGATGAATTCCACATGTGATTTTATGGATTTTATCAAATGTGTCTTAAAACCAGATGTGGACTGATTGGTGCCGGTCTACAGTGATGAGATAATCATTTAATCTTTGTATAAGGAGGAACATGATGAGAATATTAGGATGATAAAGAATATATATAGGAGATCTAAATTAATTGTAAGCTCTTGATGTTCTAGTTTTGGAACAATGAGATTAACATTCCTGGGCATGTTGTATCCGATCATTGTCTAGGACAGGACCAAAAGGTGACTGATATTGTTCTTTTTGGGTGTCCACCCAATAGAATGTCAGAGGTGAAGATTTTTCCTATCTTGGCAGAGTAAAGAAAGAATTTATTTTTGGAATTATCTATGATTACATCTCATTTGACTTCCTTGATGTAGAAATGGAATCATTTTCTCTATACTGAGTAGTTTTATACTTCATATGATGAGATGAGGCTATGTCTAAATAGTTTTCATGTATTGATACTACCGTAGGAGGGAATGTATTATATGGTGTTTTTTATTCCTCTTGAGCTAGGATATTTTACATGTTAATGAAGTGGTAGGAAAATATCTTATATCAGTTGACACAGTTGAGACTCCATGAGAATAACTACAACGACTCATGATCTTGATTAGGTAGTTGTGGTATTCAATTCAATGATGTTGAGGATCTATATTCTGGGAAACCATTTTTTTACTCATACCACCAATGTATCAGGTAAATCTATACTCAGATGGATCCTAACCTGAGTGAGAGGTGCAGATTAGATCTCTTATAAGAATTTAACATTGATATATTCTATATTATTTGGAAGGGAATGTATTTCCAATGTCCTATAGTATGATGTCATATATTCACTTTGTGAATGTGGGAAATGAGCAGTTGGCTTCATTGTAGATGACTATGGTGGATGAGGGGTTTTCAGTTTCTATGAATTCAATTAATGTGACTCTTCTATTTCTTCATTGGGTGAGAGATGATCAGTTGGGAAATAATTAATGTGAGGTTATCTATGACCATATATCCTATGAATATTCTATATATGGATTATCTAACGAATGGGAGCATGTCATCCTTTTCCAGGGATGGATGGATGTTATGGTCGCATTGTGATAAGAGGTGATGAGGGAATTTCAAACTTCTTCCTTGGTTGTGCATCCTAGTGAATAAAATATGTACAAATAACTCATGTGGATGTTTGGTTTTTCTATAATGATGAGGAGTTCTGATAATTTAATATCTCATTGTCTCAGATGTCAGCAGGTAAAGGCATAGCACCGGGTTCTTATAGGTTTGACACAACCTCTTGAGATCTTGGAATGTAAATGGGATGAAATATCCATGCAAACGGTGATGGGACATATGTAGATAGTGAGAGGAAAAAACATGATATAGTCATTTATATAAAATCATAGTATTTCATTTATGTTCCTTTCCATATGAAATAATAGTTTATTTTAGAGTATGGGGTAGTTTTGTCTATGGTAGGTCATCTGGCTTCATGGGATACCCAAAATGATCTCCTCTAACTGTATTTCTCAGTTTATTCTGTGGCTATTGAGTGAAAAATATGATCATTTGAAGACCAATTTTCATATTAGTACAACATTTCACACCCTAAATTGATGTCTAGACTGAGTAGGATATCTAGGTTTTTTAGAATATGATAAGATATAGTCTGTTAGAATTCAGACAGATCTGGGAGGATCAATTTTCATCTGTAAATTTTATTCTAATAATATCTATATATCTACTATCATCATGGAACATTTTAACACCATATACCATAGAAATTTCAGGTCACTTCTACTTTGGAATGAGATGGGTGAGTCAACTCGAGTCGGGCCAAATATGGAATAGGCAATGATGGAGAAAGTTCACGTGATCTATGGGCACATGAGGAAAACCTGGAGAAAACAATAATCTTATATAAATTAACATCGTAGGCCCTTAGAGTTTGAGCAGGGAGATAAATTTTTCTTCAGTCTCCTGAAAATGAGGATTATGTACATTTATCTAGGGAATAAATCCTTCTCAATATATTATCTAGTCATTTTATATCCTATGGAATGTTTGAAAGGTTGCTTACCGATTAGTTGTGCACCAATAGTTGGAATGAGTGCATGATGTCTTCCATGTTTCATATATAAAGAGATAGATACATGATCTAGTGAATTTTATTTACTAGGGTGATCTAGACATCAATTATGGATCCACATTCATTGAGAACCTAGTGTAGATAATGGATCAGAATGAGGGGATCTTGCATGCACATACCATCCCATTGGTTTGTGTTCCTTGGTTCCGTGAGAGAATTAAAGAGATATACTAGGAGTTTAAGAGTAATAATGGACACATTATCCTCACATTTTTTTGTAGTATATGCTTTTTGCGGTGAAAAAACATGAGAATAAAAAGCATATAGAGACCCTAGCTATGTTGGACTTCTCTATCAAATATTTATACGTATATATATAGACCTATCCTCATAGTCGGTGTGGCGTTTGAATGTCTCAGGACCCCAGAATTTATATATTAAAAATATTAATATAATTTAATTATCCCATGTGATTAATTATGAAATAAATTATTATTGTATTGTTATATATCTTAGAGGGGAAATATGAAACCATTGTTGAATCTAGAATGTGAGATTTATCCTACGAGCAACCAAAGGATAGTTGGCACTGGAAATTTGGTTGAGGAAGTCATTACTGGGTAAATTAAGTGGATTAATTAATACATTTAATTAATTAATTTAAACCATTATCTAATTATTTATTTATATATTATTTAATGTAAAATATATAAGGTTATATTTATAACATTTTTGAGGATTCTAGAGAATGGGAACTGTTTTTTTGATGGTGGATTCATATCAAAGAATGACGGTTGATTGGATCTAGATGTATCAAGAGGAAGTTAACATTAGGGGTCTTCTTCATCACTGTAAAATGTGTTATGCACCCATTATTTATCCATAATAGCGGAGGGGAATGTTATTTCCATCTATAACATGATAGTATTCTTAATGGTGGCTTTCGAGGAATGATGTGAGATGTTGTGTGTATGATGGTTCTCTAGGTGCTGCTTCACTAATACTAGTGATTGAGAAATATCATTAGAGTGATACTAGGGTTGGAAATCCCATATCTCACTAGAGTATAGATTCCCCATATTAATCTATCAATCCAGTGGAACACCCCTGACACATAAGAACATGGGTAATCTATCTAATGAGTGGAACCCCATTGATGAACTAGAGTGTTGGTCCTATATTTTCTTAGTGGTACCCCTCTAACTCACTATGGACTAGGTCCTCTATATAGTGAGAAATAATCCCTATCACATCCAGGTGTGGTTCCCCCATATAATTAATGGAACCATTAATCATATTGAGGTGTGGGCTCTTTGTTAGACATTATCCCCCCTCATGATGTGGAGCAATGGTGAGGTGTTAGTCCTCAACAAGACATTACATAATAGAGAAGTAAGATATTTAGAATTGGAGATGGACCATTGGATATACAGGTAGAGTCATCATCTTGGACTGGGTTATGGAGATAAAGACCCCTTTTAGCTCCAATATAGGATTATTTATGAGCATATGACTTGGGTTTTTCCTTATTTGTATGGGTTAGGGTTACTTCTTTAGTGTCACTATATTGACTGGTTTGTGGTTTTCAGGATGTTCTACATGGTATGTATGTACTCACCCATATGTTGGATTTTCCCAAATGTGTCATGTTTTCTTTGAAAAAAACAATAAGGTCAATAGATATATTAGACTATCTTGGTGCTACTTTGGTTTATATGTCATGTATGGTGGTATGAATTAATGCTCGTGGGTTGGGATCCCTCGTTTTTTTCTTTATTATTGTCATTTTCATGTTAGTAATTCATTTCTGGTTGGGAATGTATTTTTCCCTTTTGTTATTTGGATTAGTCTTTCCTACTCTCATGTATTCCCTTGAGTTTATTACATGAATGGTCATACTATAGATAATGCATCATTTTAATTTTTCCTCTTCACATTTTTCACGGATATGGTTGTGTGTATATGTACAAATTCTTTTGATAAGGCATCTCATTTCATTTATTCATACCAACAATTGTCACTAGCATATATCCTATTAGAGGAAGGTTTTAAGATGTCACGACCAATCTTCCACTAGTCTGGAAGACCCTAGTGGGTCATGTCGTGACATTAATATTATTATAAATGGCAGGGGGAAGTCTCTTATAACAATGTAAATATGTATACAATGATTTTAGATCAAATATCCACTTCATCTCTGAAAACCATCATGAATAAATTCAGTTCATATATTTGGATAAAAATGTGAGAACAAAAATCTAAATCTAATTCCCTAATTTTATAAATGGAGAGGTTACATTCAATTGTAAATGAACTTAATAATTCGCTATTCTTCTTCATTGAGGAGTGGATCTTCTTCATATTTCCTTAACTTCAGCATGAAATACCTTCTATATATTGTTTCTAATCCTACTTCTAGATATTTTATATAAATTATGTGTACTGTAATGAATCAACAGACTTGGAAATTTTTTATATCCCCTTATCTATTCCTTCATTTTATTTACTATTAGGTTTTAGTTTTTTCATTACCCAATTCCTTATCTTCATCTTGAATTAGTATAAGGACTGACATATGAAACTCCTCAATATTATTTGTACTATAAATCATAAAAAACCATATAATATCTATGTTAGTGAGGAAACAATGAGGTCAGTGCACATCTCATTAGTTAAATTGGAATCCAAGATTCCAAAATTCTCAATTTAACCAATAATATTGAAAATATATGGTACAATTGGAACAAGTTTTTCAATATATTATTTGAATAGTGATTTGGAGACATAATACATATTTTATCTATAATTATTATGATATGGATCTTTCAGATGGGACAAGATCATGAATGAGTCAATGTTTCCATGAAGATTGTATTGTGCTCTCTCTCACTATATATATATATGAAAACATGTGGCATAAGACATCCAAAAAATCATCCACATGATTTAAAAATTTAGTTTGTTATTCCTCACCGACCTCTTAGAAGGATATCTCTCTATATATGCCAAATCTAATAGATAGATCAATCACTCATAGAATAGTATGATACACCATCACTTGTAAAACTTTTCGAAATTCATTATAGTAAGGATATTTTAATTCTATAAATTTAATCATAGGGATAATGTCGTTGTTATTTTAGTTTCCATTTTATTAAAAATGTATGTTTTAAAATGTTATCTTTATTAATAAATGTAATATAATAAATTTAATTTTACTAGTCTCACACTATTTTATCAAATCCCAATAACCATATCCATTGGATTCAGAATATATTATCATATGGAAATTCATGTGAAAGGGATCCATATTTCCCATATAATAACCAAGATTAATTATTTTTCAATTTAATTGAAGGTGTTTAGATAGGAAATAATTCCAAATTTATTATCCCACATTAAATCGGTCCATTTAGTGGAATCCCCAATATTTTAATCCTATAAATTTATTTGAACAAAAAGATTATTACAGATTTCCCTATCTTTTGTGAAGGAAACTACTCTTGGTGGTAATGTGGTAATGAAATCCCAAAAAAATTATTAAACACTCTAATAAATGTATCTATCAAAATGAAGGACATACTAAGGCTTTGATAAATTGTTTCATCATAAATAATGTAATTTAATTTTTTGCAAACATTATATTTTATTGATGGGTTTTTTTATAATATGTAAATATTTATTTATTTTATCCATTTAAAATAATGTTAATAATATGTATATTTTATATAATTAATTAATCATATACTGATAAAATAGGTTTTTCATAATCCATTTATTTTATTCCATCATAGATTATCTTAATCTAATTTTATTTAATTTATCTTATTCAAACATACAATAAGAACAAATAAATAACAATGAAAATTAAATAAATAAATTAAATTAGTGTCGTGATCTTAGATTCACTGGTGTTTATTTTATCAAGAGGTTTATAAAATAACCCTTCAACCTAGGGGAAATTTCATTGAGATAGTCTTGGCTCATGTTATAGAATTCCATAGATTCACGTATGTATTTACTTAGTTGGTTTCACCTTTTATCTAATATTAACATTCTCTAATTACTAGGGAACTCCATCCTTTACATTGTCTTACTGGCATATGGGTGAGGGGAACTAGGTTTATGAGGATTCATAAAGGAATCTTTGGACTTCTAGGCTTATACATAATAGATAGGATGGGATGAATCATAGATCATTATATTAACATAACAAAAAATATCAAAAAAACTCATACAATAATATATAAATTAGAAGAAACCATATACACACATAGATCAGTGAAGCAGATGATCATTAATTTATACTATTTCAACTCATTTAAAAATAATTTTTATTTATTTTAATTCATACTTTATTAAAGATTATATTATGAAATTAATAAATCAATTACCATATTAATTAATGAGCTAATTTATCTTAATTTTTCCTCAAAACAATAATATATATTCCCACCCACTATAATCTTAAATTTCTTAATTAAACTAATTTAATATAAAATTAAGTCATACAAGATATTTGCTAGTGGAAACATGGAATAAACCCAGTTATTTTACATGATGTAACTTTTCACTCGTATGGATTATGATTTTTCTCTATATGAACACTGTCATGTAATATATATGTACACAAAATATATCATACACACATACTGCATCATTATATTACATGTAAGGTTGTTCCATGAGTCAAGACATGTATTCAATATAACATATATGACTATAAAAAACTCTATTAATATACCAAAAATAAACAAATGGAAATTACTATGAATTACACAGTGTGTAAGATTACCATTCAAGTTTTATAGGTCCAAAATAACATGGAATATAATTAATTTATGTATGTAATCACGAAAACCTTGTCACATGTCATGTATACTAGATACACATTATGTAGTTATATAATTAATTTCTATTCAATTTAATTAATTAATGAGGTGTATATGATGGATTTATGTGTACTCTAAATAAAAATGGTATGAGCTAAACTTCTAGTACATCCTACTACACATTATTTACTATGTTCTCTGGTAGTCCACATCACATACCTAAGCACTTAGTGTGTATTCCATGTGTACATTTATCTATTATTGTGTGTGTATGTCATCATATTCTTTAGTTAAATCCAGTTTGCATTACTCATATATCATTAAATATGTAGTGAATCATTAATAATTGTTTCATTATTTGACTACACATCTTCTATGATTCATGTCGGGTTGAGATTGGTGGATTTACACAGTGTGTATGTCAGATACACATGGGGTTACTCATCAATCCTCATAACACATGGATAATCAATAAATGATGTCTAATGAAGCCATACACTATTCTACTACATGAGATGCTATATTTATCACAATTCATCCCAGACTTCTGAACATGGGTACACAACATGTAATATTAAGCTACACACACTATAATTGTATCATCCAACCAGATTATTCCACACCACTAGATCAGACCATGAAGAATTACTCATCTACATTGTCCTCTTACTGGTGATATGAAATATAATGTTCATGGAATACGGAATTTTGTATTAAAAAAAAATAATTTAAATGAGAAACTAACAATAAAATTTGTATTTTGATCAAAAATTAATAAAAAATTATAAATAATTATGTGACTCTTATGATACCACATAATGGTTTTGGCGCATATATCTTAATTTTTAATATATTTTGTATTTAAAATTTATATCATGATTTAAATAATGAAAACCATGATATAATTATCATTTATATACATTATATTTGTATTATAATAATCTATAAAATATATAAGTATGAAATAGAATATACTGTACATTGAGATGATTGGTTGAACGTACACATGAACACTATTTCTGTTTAATTATCGCATTGATAGAATAAAATTAAAATACATATATATATATATATAATTATTAAATTAGATTTATTATATCATATATATCTCATATATTGACTAAATCCATCATTAATACAATCCTTGCGGCGTATGAACGAATCATATCATTTTGAGGTGGAGGTAGTCCACATTTCCTCAAATGCAATTATTGTATTAACACCAAAATGTAAAGTAAAAATATATGTGTTGTTAAAAGGAATATTTAAGAATAAATACATAAAGAATTATTATATGACATATATAAATATATTTTTCATCATAATTTACCCCAGGGTAGTTGGTAATAAAAAAATGAGCAATCATCATCTCACGAGGCATTAGTTTTCCATACAATGAAACATTATGTTAGTTCCCCATTAGATGGAGTTGTGTGTTAGTGTATGGATAAATATTTAGATAAAAAATAATATTATATTTTGGATATTGATATTTTTATATAAGAATATAATAAATATGGTGAGAGGGATAGAGAAGGAAAATAAAATAAAGGACTTGAGAGAAGACGTTACCTATAAATCGGGTAACTCCTTTTGGTTTCTTCTAGAAGGATTCCTTGGACTACCTTATAGCACAAGTAAACTGTTATAGAATGAAATAAGGGATGTATGGAAGTTTAATTTTTATTTCTTGGATGATACAGGGATGTTTGATAGGTGTGAAGAAGTTGTGGAGGTGGTATCCTTTTATAGGGAATGAAAAGGCCTCACATGGAATTTTCGAAAACAAGTTTTTTGTACACATGTTCATACATAAAAAAAGTAATACCAAAAAACATAAATAAATAATGGGATATTTCTGTATGAATAAAATCCATAGAATGGTTTTTGGATAAGTGGATATGTCTTTTAGGTCCCTAATATTGTGGTCTAGTCTCCAATTGGTCTTAATTTGACCTTAATCGATGTGATTAATTTTAATCACTTTAATTAATATTTTTTGTAAAAAATTAATTTTATATTATTAAAATATAATTATTATAATTATTACAATGGTGTATGTTGGTTTTTCTAAATTATACTCACATAAGAGGAAAAAGTTAGATTAATGCTAATCTTGTTGATGGAATGAAATTATTAGTCTTTAAAGTATAAAGAAGATAAAAAGTTTATTAAGTTTTTATATTCAATTTCCAAGTGAAATCGATTATAGTGACATAAATTTTATTAATAGATGTTCAATTTTATTAATTTTACCCGAAAATAAATTTCACATTTAATAAATAAATAATATTTATTTAAACGAAAAGGCAGTTATTAGCTAACCCACATTATATATCACTAGTTATCAGATAATGAAGTTTCTCAGAAAAATACCAAGAATTAAACCAATTCTAATTTACTCATTCTAAATTAAAATATAAATGTTTTTTTTGAAAAAAAAATTCTAAATGTTTTTAAAATTAAAATTGTTTTTTAAAAAGGTTAATTCGTGAAAATGGTATTTTAAAACCTAGAAGGGATTTACCAAAAATCATATATTTCATTATCAATATGTATTATCTATATAAAACAATAATAAATAATATTTGAAAATAAGTTATTAATATTCATATAACTAGTTGTAATGGATAGTTTATAATTATCTCATTTAAAAAAATTAACAATAAAATGATGTTTGGTAGAAACATCATTCTTGCATGTAATGTATTCCACGTCTGTGTTGTGGGTAGTAAAATACATGTTGGTATTTCTATAGTACAATCCAAGTCAGTATTTCGTGTAGTGTAATCCATGTTAGTATTTCATGTTAAAATAATGTTTTACATAGTGTTTATATATATATATATATAGTTATTTTTAGTTTCACATGAAATTGAAAATATAAAAAAGATAAATTAATTTGAAAAACAAATTTCAATAAATCTCAAGGTGTAACATTATACCCCCTTAAGAGGAATTCTTAATTAGAAATTAATCTTGGTTATCAATGGTTATATAATAGAAATATTCATTCCTAGAAACCCTCATCGTACGAAATAAATACTAAAAATTTCCTTAAATGATAATATTGGGACCATAACGACTACCCAAAGTCACATATAACGGTCTTTAAACATAGGATAACATAGGTTGAATGTGATAACATATACACTGAAGAAAAAAACTATTATGTTCTGATGGAGAGTGATAGAGCACAAGGCCAGGTGAATGTTAACGATCAGTAAGGAAGAAATATTTCATTACATAAGGGACCTTATGATTCTTCAAAAATGAAAGTACTAGGAATTTTGTTTTGGTTTCAAGATCCTTTTCCCTAATGTTATGAAATTTTTATGATAATATATACTTTCATGATTTTAGGAAAACATCACCTTTTGTTATTCCTTGATCCACTTCACCTCTTTATCTAAAAAGGTAGGAGTATTTTTCATTTCTGAAGTTATAATAGATATTTAGATCCGTGATAAGCCATCCCATTTTTCATCAGTTGTCATCAACAAAAATTAGTTTTAACAAGACATCCAATATGAAAAAATTGTAATATGGAGTGATTACAGTTTAATAATATAGACTTCATTTGAAGGTTAACAAAAACATTCCCTAAATGGTTAACTTTATAAACCTTCTAATAGATGAAAATTTTATAAATTTGAAAGAATGTCATGAAATTGGATTAACATTGATCTCAAATATAATCAAATAAAGATATTTATTTTCACATTCCAAAAATGTGAATAAAATCACCATATATTATCTTCAAAAAATTTAACAACCTAAATTACCATAAATTCTTCTAGAAAAAATTCATTATTACTTATTTGGATAATTACTAGATATATTATCTGAATCTATGTAGTTGGAAACTTCATCCATGATAGCACAAACTACTTATCTACAAGTACTTAATTAGTCTCAAGGAAATCAGTGTTATCCACATTACTTATTCAAATCTGACATATCTATATCAAAACCTCATTTTCATAACCAAAGGAATATTTTAAGGGTTACCATTTCTATAATCATTTTTTTCTGATAGACAACACATTGGCATTATATCACCTATTTATTCCATCGCAATCATTCATCATGATCTTTTAAATCCATAAAGAATAAGAGAAATTGAACAATCCCAATAGATTTAAATGTTCATATAATAGTATTATTGAATCCAAATAAATAAAAACATCAATTACTTTAACCTTAATCCATCAAAAAAGCTACTTTATCACAATACCTATCTCATTTCACATGTCATGTTCAGTCTCTTCATCAACAATAATGTAACAATTACTTTTACCACCATGTTGTTCCTTTTTTTGGAGATTTCATCATGGGACACTGAGTATGATAATAACTATTTACTCAAATTTTAAAATACATAACTTTATATGGCGAATTAGGGAGGCCAATATTATCATACATTTTGTTATCCTAACTCTTCATTTTTCCATTGCAGTCACTTTTTTTGTGTCCTTATTTACCATAATAGAAAAATATTCTTGTTCCTCTAATACACTCAATTAAGAGATTATTTTCACATTCTTTATAAAAAGGAAACCAACTATATTTTCCTCTGTGGTCTCCATTTCTTGAACTCTCAGTGAAATCATTCTTTCCCTTCCTTATTGAGTCCGAGAGTTGTCTAGGGTACATCTTGTTAATAATGTTTAGTGAAAACTGAGTTGGCATGATCACAACATCTCTCACCCCGGAGATTATACCACATGATGTCTCATCATCCAATAATCCATAACATTCAAAATTAATCCAGTTCCTTCTAGTTCCTACCATTGTTTAATTGCAGAAGCATAGTGTGAGGATTACATATCATAGTACAAAACCACATAGTCATGAGAAGAATTACACATGGGATTTATAAAGCATGACACCTTACATAAACTATGAAACCCTAGGATCATCCAATTTTATTCATATATGAAATATATTGAAATACTTTGTAATGTTTCAAGTAGATTTTCTGAACTCCCAAAGCAGATCCCCCGAGAGTGAAAAACGAGGTGTGTTTCGAGGCCCGTTGTTATGTACTAGTTTACACCGAGTCAGGCGTAGAACATCTTGTCAATGATGTTACACATAGGTACATCTATGTAATATCCACACCCACTTGTAAAATATAGCTAGGGATGTATTTCTAGGAAACCACTCACTATATCCCTTACCAAAATTCAAGGACATTTTCTTAAATGTTAACTTATCTCTATACTTATCATTAGAGATATCCCTATACATATCCTTAGAAATATACATAGGGAAATCACTAATGTTTTATCATCCTATATTCCAAATAATGGACAATCCTTTCCTTTTAAACCAACAATAGAGACCTAGGCTTGACAAGCAAGGATTTAACATCATTTTAGATGAGTATTCTATACAATACAAAAATACATGCCCGATAACAGTAATAGTATATTGCCTTTTAAAACATTGATACAAAATCATCTATCATCATGGAAAATCTTCAACATCTCCCACAAATATCTACACCATTAGTACCTCTACCTAATACCTTTCTTCATAACCTAGGTAAAGTAAACATAATAAAGGGGTGAGCTCAAATTCATAGTAAGGGCAAATAAATGAATTTCATAACCATAAGATGAAAAAAAGGTATGGAACTTGAGTATAACATTTTAAGATCATACCCTTCATATTAAATATCATAATAATTATTTTATGTTTATAAGACGTGAATAATATAGAAATTAAGAACAAAATCCATGAAAGTATAACATAGGAATAAAATATGGAATTGTGGAAAACACATAAGCATATAATATGACTTCCATAGTAGATAATGGATTTCATCCAACAATGTCTTAGTAGTATGGGTTAACTCACAATAAAATCATGGTCATCATGTTTCACTTCCATGTCCATATTAGTATCATGGGTTCACTACTCATACTGCCATGGTAGACATTGTTCACTACCATGACCATTTTATTAGTCATGGTTTACTCTAAGGACCATCTTAGTAAATCTAATGAGATATAAATATTTACCTAGTGAATTAGAGGGATGAATAGGTCCCAAACATATCATAATTAAATTTTACATACTTGTGCCAGAAAATCAAAAACAATCATATCATATCCCATGAAATGAAATGGGTTTCATAAATATTGAATCATATAATAACCTATAGAAAAGGATGAAGGTTTTATAATCAGTTCATCAAAATCATAACCCATGAAATAGAAATGGATTTCATAAATATGTAACCCATGAAAGATAACATAATTTCAAATACCTATAAATCTTGAGAGTGAAATGGGTCTCATAAAACCATTACATTATAAAAAACCCATTCCAAGAAATAATATGAATGTAACCTTTAGATAATTTCCTAGGATGGCATGAGTATCATCAATGAATATCATATTAGATGAAAAATAATTTTTATATATCATTCAAAATCATTTCATGAGGAAAATATCATTTCCTCTTTGAGAAATGATTTTTAATATGTGAAACCATTTAAAAATGATTTTCATCGAAAATACCATTAAAACATAAAAAAACACATGAAATAATTTGAAAACCTTTTTCAATGAAAAGGTATAAAATAACCATCTAAATATTTTAAAAACATTCTTCTACGAAAACACATTGAAAACTTATAAATAAATCTTTAAAGCATTTTGAAAATCATTTCATTGAATGTACTTTGAAAACATTTAAATAGTTCTTCAAAATGTTTTCAAAACCATATTTCTTGAAAGCATATAAAATATGATTGAAAACGTTATGAAAACCATTTTTATTAAAAAAAATTATTTAAAATTCATAAAATTTTGGGATCCATTTTTCTTGTAAACTTATAAAAGAATCTTTAAATTGTTTTGAAAACCATTTTTCATGAAAACATAAAAAAGAAACATGAAAATATTCTAAAAAACATATTTTCCTTAAAATTTAAAAATGAAGTTGGAAAAAAAAATTTGAAAACCATTTCATTGAAAAATATTATAAAATTATTTAAATAACCTTTAAACATGAAATGAAATATTCATAAGACTGATGGAAGATAAATTAGTACATTTCATAAAATGTAAAAAGAACATTCCTTTTGCATTGTAAAGAGGATAGAAAATTTCCCCATTCAAAAATCGATAATAAGATTCCTTTGAAAAAATTGGTAAAAGAGAAAAAGGGTGAAAATGTATTTTAATGATCCTAGGAGATTAGTATAATATTCTGGTAAATACTTTTTAGAAAACATGGTTTTAATAGAACTTGAATTTCTGACTGAAGAGAGGGTAAAGTCAGGATATCTCCAAAAAAAAATTTAGATATCTTATTTACCAAAGAGTAGAAAATGGTACCACATTATGAATAAAGAATGAATAACAAGAAGAAAAGAAATAAAATGAATTTATTGAGATATAGAACATAATAATTCATCAATGGAACCATAGAGATAAATAATCTCGAAAAGCGATGAGATTGTTTCAATAGACTCTTATCACATGGTAACATGACATCATAATCACTATGTATGAAATTAAAATTAAACGAAGAATAAAATATAATTAAAATAATTACATTCATGAAATCTGATGCGAAATGGATGTATATACACCTGCAACAGATAATTTAGAGACATAATAATAAACAAGTCTCAATGAAGGTAAATTGAGACAAAACTATTTCACTGATTTGGTATATTTTGAATCCTAGTCCCCATGAAATAATGATCATAAAATTGATATGTTTATCCCCATAAATCTGAGTATAATATACATATATTATAATAATTAGAAGTATATACACCTCACATGAAGAGTTTTTGACAAACATAGCATGTATCTCACGGAAATAAAAAATTAGATCAAATCCCCTTACCTAGTGTCTCGACACTTGTCATACACATTCAAAACACTTGTATAATAAATATAAATTTCTTATAAATTTCTTATAGGACCATATTATCATATCTAATACCGTATATGTTTTGATTATGATCTTATATTACCTTCATGTTAACAATCATATGATAATGTTTCACTTCAAGTGATATTCACTTTTTTATTCACATGTGACTTAATTTGTTATATCTTGGGTATTTATAAATTATATCATGATATAATTAATTTAAACCATGATATAAATATCATTTATATACAATATATTTTTATTTTAATATAATATAATGCAAATCACATCGTTGATAGGGTATCCCACACAACTTTCTCATTGATTAGCCATTCTCACACCCCAATGGAAAACATCCCGATGCTCACACCTCTTCCAAATATACCACATAACAAGAATACTGAACACTGTTGGCCTCAAAAAAATAACACCTGAACACTCCTTGTCCTAAAAACATACCCCCCCCCCCCCCCCCCCCGCACACACCTAGGGGTCGAAAAACATCACATCTCATCCTGAAGACACCTGAGACATCACATCACAACTCATCCTGAAGACACAAGGGACACCACTTCCCAACTCATCCTGAAGAGACATGGTATACCACATTTTATAATATAATTTAGTAATAGTCATACACCCGTCATTGATTGTGCAATACTTACCACACCTGGATTGGGGATTCGGGAAGAGCGGATGGCCAACCGTGCATCCTCCCATGGTAATAATTGGGAAATACACCCCTCCTGCGATGATGCAGGTGTTCGGTACATAGTTCTGAACGTGGGTGGGGTGAGTATAGAAATAAAAAGTAAAATAAAATTATATATATAGTATAAAATAGTCAAATCAACCTATGGGATCTCAAACAAACAACCAACTAACAAAACATCCACCTTTTATTCCCCCTCTAAGTAAATTTATTACTATTTTCAATAGTCATTTCAGAATGTGAAAAACCCTAATAATATATTATGGCTTCATATTTACTCCATGTTTAACACCCATTCAATTTTTTTTTTCATCAACCACCTTTAATAAAATAACTCATCGTCTAATTATTTATTATAATTTTTCATCTCATTAACCAAACCAACCCAGGGGATTTCAAACCGTATTAAGAATTAATTTATTCCATCTCTAGTCTAGAATCTATCATAATGAAACCACATTCCAGAAAAATCTCAACATTATATCACCTCACTGACCCAAAATCCTAACACGCAATCATATACCATGCCTCCCCAAAAGCATGAGACAAAAACCAAATAAACCAAAATCATGGAGAAACCATTTCTTTATCCATGTTTAATAAATTAAATAATTTCCATTTAGATTGGTATCCCTAAAATTACCACCAAATAAGAAATCACAATAGATATATCTAGCATAAATAAATCCCCCAACAACCACATTTTTTCGTTGGCCATCAATCCCAAACAATCAAAATATTATAATCATATCAAAGATGTATAAACATGGGAACAAATCCCTTTACACATAAATTTGAATTTAACTAATTGGTTACCTTTAATATAACAATAAATAATATAATCCATAGATAAAAAAAGATAACCCATCTCGCATGATACACAATAAAGAGAAATGAGGGAATCCCTACCTCAAAGAACCTTTTCTACTCATTGTGCCTTGCATGGAGAATAAAAACCAACTTCAAACCACAACCACACCATATTGAACCATAGATCAGCCTATACCACATCACATCTCTATAAAAACGCAATCTGACCCACACCAAAAACCAAACTGTACCACCAAATCAATGTCTGAGCCAAAATATTAGAGGAAAATAGAAGAGAACAATAAGATAAATCACTACAAATCAATAAAAAATTGCTAATAGAAACCAGAAAGGATCAACAGATCACGGAGGGAGGAAAAGGGGATGAATAACACCTAGAGGTACCAAGGGTTTACCCAAAATAAGAGGAAGAAGAAACAAAAAACAAAGAATATGGTTTCATCCAAATAAAAAATTTTAAAACTACACTGGATTAGCATATTACACAATCTGTAATTCCCATTCCCATCGTGTAATCCATGTGGTTCAGCTTCAACAAAAACATGCTAGCTTATTATTATCTAACCTAAAAAAACTACACATCATGAAACAACCCTAGAGAATCCATGATACCAACATTCACATCATGTGATCCACTAACAGTGTTTTTAATTATTGCAGCAGCTCTACTGCACCTTCAACTCCCATTAAAAATCCCGGGATCTCCCCCAAACACGTCAAAAAAAAACAAAACTAGAAATATAACAGATCAGGTGGGACCATTACATCATATACCTCTAAAATGATTCTTGAAATCTATAATCCAAAATAAATCACACAAGAATAATGGGTCTAAACAACCACCCTGAATGATACCTCTCAAGGATCTCGTCTTACCTCAAATGCTACCACCAACCAAACAGGCCAAACTAAATGACCAAAAATAGCATACAAAAACTCTTTACTAGGAAACAAAAACATAAAAACATCTCCTATCACACAACCACACTTCCATAAAACCACATATAAATCAACAACCTGTACCATCCTAAAAACATGAAATTGGGTGTCTTCCCCCATTTCGAGACATTATTCACTCTAGGAGACACTCACTCACTCAAACGAGTTTAATCATATTGTATTTAATTTGTATCAATTAATAATCTAGTACCACTCATTTCATATGTGAGGAATTTATCACACATCACACCACAGACATCAAAAACCAATGAAAACTACACATCTCATAAAACAATATTTAACATCACATTAAATAGGAGAACAACGCTAGGAAAAAATTAAAAAAACATTATGTATTGGGAAAAAATATACGTTTCTCACTCCCATGTACTCTCCTCTGGGCCACCATGCCACCATAACAGACAAACCAAATGAATAGACTATCAATGTAGTGCCTTTTCATGAAGATCCTGGATCTCTAATGGTTGTTCCAAAAAAATCATGTCATACTTCATATCCAAATCACCTGATTTAATGACATGTGCTTAATCATGAAAATGGTGAAGTTGAGATACATGGATGACATTGTGAGTCCTCTCTAACTGTGGTGACAACACCAATCGATACGCCACCTTTCCAACTCTCCCCGACACCTCAAAGGTCCCAAAAAAACATGGAGAAATCTTACTCCCTTTTCCCAACCTCCATTCCACATGTCGAGGGGAAACCATCAAGAACACATGGTCCCCATAATCGAACTACAAGGGTCTCATTTTGTGATTAGCATATGACACCTTCTAGTCCATCACTGCTTTCAATGTCTCACAAATAGGCTAAGCTTTCTCTATTGTGCTCTTCACCACATCAAGTCCAAGAACCACTATCTACCCAACCACTATGTCGAACAATGGAAAATGACAGTCTCTCATTAAAATCCTCAAACGGATCCATTCCAATGGAATAGTGATAGATATTATTAAAAGAAAACTCCGCTAATGGTAGGTTTCATACCCAAGATTCACTAAATTATATGACACACAAACGTATCATATCCTCCAATATAGGGAAATTTTATTCTGTTTTCCCATCTTTCATAGGGTGGAAAGTAGTGATGAGGGGTAACTGAGTGACTAATGAATGTTTCAATCCTATCCAAACTTATGAGGTAGACCATGATTCCTAATAAAAACAATGTCCATTAAAACTCCATCATACCGCACCACCCCATCCACATCCCTCTTAGCCATGGAATCCGTTCTACCTGGATCATTGATTGCTAAGAAGTGGGCCAATTTTGAAAACAGACCCACTATCACCCATAAAACATCACAACCTACATGAGATATGGGTATCTTGATGATGAAATCCATAGATATGTCATCCCATTTCCACTTAGGAACATTCAAGGGTTGAAAACCCCACCAGTAAAATGAGGCTTGACCTTTACCTACTGGAAATCTAGGAACATAACCACAAACTCTACCACATCCCATTTCATCCTAATCCACCAAAATTGAATCCTCAAGGCATTTTAAATCCTGGAAACTCTTTTGTGTAATCCCAATGGAGATTTATGAAATTCATGAAGGTCCCCATCACGAATCAGTACCAGAGAAAATAATATTCCATGAAACAACATATAGTTTTCACCATCACTTCATAGAATCACCATGGAAAACATGATTACACATCACCTCTGCCTCTGAGTGTCTCCCCTGAGACTCCTCCACCTACTTTATCATAGAATATTTACCATCACTTGAAAGAGACAACCTCTGGAACCATCAAATCTTACATCTATGTTCATGGTTACAAACTCCTCCATTTCTATCCAAACATCCTTAGACATCCAAACATAACCCTTCCATGACTTCCGTCTCAATGAAGTAGCCAAAACATTCCCCAATACTAAGTAATAAGAGATCTGAAAATCATAATCTTAAATAAAATCCATCTACCCCAACTACACAACATTAAATCACACTGATAAAATACATACCTCAATCTCATGTGATCTGTAAAGACCAAAAATCACTTCCCAATGTGGCAATTTCCCAATAACATAATCTTAAATTGAACCAATGGTAGCTGAAGATCATTGGTTGCATAGTTATTCTCATGTGGATGTAACTACCTTGACCCATAAATGATTACCACTTACTTCTGAATCAACAAGCATCCCAAACCCAGTTGGGAAGCATCATAAAAAACCTCAAACAACACAACACCCTCTGGTAGTCGAACCACTAGAGCATTGACTAAATTCCCCTCCAAGAAACTGAATGTTCCCTATAACTAATAACTCTACACAAATGTTTTGTCTTCTATAGTCAATGATATCATGTGGGATGAAAATTGAGAGAAAAAGGGAAAAACATCTAAAAATAGACTACATGACCTAAGAAATTGTGAACCACTACCACGTTCATGGGTGTATCCAAAGAAATATATACTTCATCCATCAATGGGTCAAAGACCACACCCTAATTAGTCACCACATTCCCTAGGAAATACACCTCTCATGTCCAGAACATACACATGGTCATCCTTCCATAGATTTTGTGGCATCAAAGAGAATGCAAGAGTATTTCGTAGATTCTTGTCATGATCCTCCAATGACTTAAATTATAATAAGATATCATCAATAAATATGAAATGGAACTGATCCAAGAACTCAGGGAACACAGAGTTCATAATCACCATGAACACGACTGGTGCATTATTAAAACCAAATGGAATGACTACAAATATAAAGTTCCCATACTTACATCTGAAAGTAGTCTTTGAGATATCACCCTAATTCACCCTCAAATGGTGATATCAAGACCGCAGATCAATCTTAGAAAAAAAATCACCCATATCACATGGTCAAAATGATCTTCAATCCTCATAAGCAGGTAATATTATTTGAACATCAACTGATTCAAACTATGGTAGACTATAAACAACCTCAGAATATCATCCTTCTTCTTTAAGAACAACACTAGGGCACCCCATGGTGGCACAATGGGTAGGATAAAACCCATATTTATTAGATAATCTCTCTGAATCCTCAACACCCAAAACACATAAGGTTTTATTTGATATGGATCCATCAAAATTTGAGAAGAATAATGCTATAAGACTATCCTAAACCTAAATTAAAATCGAGGGGGTAACATCCCAACCTCTTTTAGAAAAACACCTAGGAACTCTCCAACAACCCAAGGAACCTCCACCATCTCCCCATTAACTGATTCCAATGACAACTCATTCAACAAGGAATGAAGGGGCTCAAAAAACTGACTACCCACCTAACAAATTTTCTCACCAATGAAAACCATGCATAGGATATCCGCATCCAAAAACACGACTCTCATATAGAAGTTGTCGATAATAGAACACAACAAATACAACCAGTCAATGCCAAATATGAAATTGTATGGATGTATTTGTAGTGAGAAAAGATCCCCACATGACTGATGTGCCCCCATCATCAATCGACACCCCCATCACAAGTCGAACAAGATGCTCTGCTATCCCACTGGCTTAATGAACACAAGGGGCACAAGAATCTTCTCCATGTATACGCCCATAAAATGGGCTATAGAGGGTGAACCATATTATTGTGAAGATCCTGAATCCAAAAATTCACAAAAAATAGTAATAAACAAACCGATCGTACCTATAATGATCTCTGGACTATCTAGAATTCTTTCCTCCACTGCGTGCTACAAATATTTCCAATTTACACTACCTATCTATTGAAGACCACCTCAATGGCCAAACATCGGTAATGGTCCTGTAACATGAGGACCATATTGGGATCATCCTCTACCTACTCTATCTCCCCTTAGTGGAGATAAAACCTACTGCCCCTGCTACTGAGACGACCTCACTATAATCTTCTACTTCGGATAATGCGAATCATGTCCAACTTATCCAAATTGATCTTGAGAAGACACTGAATACTAGTTCTAGTGATTCCCACGAACCCCACATCCAAAACACACTAGAACAAATCTCCTAGAAAAATAATAGACAAGAATTTCGCTAGAAGGATGGAATGGAAGATTCTATGCTTGATTCCCTACTGGTCTAAACCTTGAAGGTCCTTTCTAATGAGACCTTTAACCTCCAAATCTTCTCTTAGAGGACCACTTTTGGGACCCTTTATGCAACAAACCACTTCATGAGTGCATCTTCTAGATTACATATTCCATCTTATGGACCTCAAGATATGTCATCAACATAAAATTAGTAATTCATTCTAGATAAAAGGATGGAGTGCCTCCCCAAGATGTTTGGCATGAGATTCCTCATTACTAAAAATATTTGTCACAAAACAAAGAAGGTAGGATAACATGATTCCCATATCCCAGACTTACATGCTCCCCTGCTGAAGATAAAGATACTCCTACATATTTAATGCCTTCATGGTTGATGGAAGGGACTCTTCCCTAAACTACTTCTAGAAGTCAGCCCACAAAACATATAGCTCCTTCCGATCTCCCAGATACATCGTCTGCCACTAACGTGCAACTCCCTGCATCTAACAGACATCCAAAGGGACCCATTATTCTGTCGGGGCCTGTATAAAATTGAAACTCATCTTGATTTCCTCTAACTAGATCTCTTTATTCACATCTTAAACACTTCCCATGGACTTTCCAAAATAATTCCTCTAGAAATCACACAACATCATCTACCACTTATCATCTTACTATGACAGGTCAAACCTACAATGATTAACCAGATCTTCCTGCTAAACCTCAACTACCCGAGCCACACACGGATAGTGATAGGGGCTCATAACTGAAAGGAAATGAATGATTTCCTACACTCAAGTTGTATAGAATTTATTTAAGATTCATTTCCACTCATTTAATGAGTTTTTATCCTTTTTATCCTTCCCAAAACAACCCGATTCAAATAATAAAACAACTCATTATAATGCATGTACCTTTCCTATGTTTATACCCTTCGAGCAGGTCTATCTTGCTTGGTAATTCAGTAATCTCAAAGTCTGTGCACTAGAACATAGGGGGCCATAAAATCTAGTGTCCTTACCAGTCCCCCATGCCTATGTCATGCACCATGGGAAAATGCAGCTATTTCCATACCTACCCATGAAAACCACACAATGTCTAAATTTGAACTCCATCCTATCTTTCAACCACTCCTCTGAAACAACTTTCTTAGGACCCCCTCCCTCCAAAGATAACTCTCTAGGGTTATCAATGAATATTGGTAAATAATGACATATGAGCCCAACCTATAGTAGCCCCCAAGTTGGTGACTAGGCCCAATGGTATACGTATATCAAAATATGGGATGCATTTCCATTTATTAGAAAAAATATCAGAAGATAAGATAAATCAATATAAAAAAATCAAACACATATAAATAAGAAAACCAAAATCCATCCAATAATTCATGTTTAAATATACCTTATGAAAATAAATGTCTCTAAGATAAATACTCAAAATTAAATCAGAAGTAGTGACACAAATAATTTCAAGTATCTGGCCTAGTATGGTCCATCACAGTTGGTGAAATCCTGTTGGATACATGAAAATATATTTATATATGTAGAAGGAGAATACAAGTATGCATAGTAGGAAAAGAAAAGTCACTCTTGGACATGTGAGAGAAACATATTAATGATTCTGTGAGAAAAAAATAGAAGCAAAAAACAACTAAATAGATATTCAAACCATCCCTTCCTTAACAAGGCACACTCACCATATAACACGGACCATGTAATATAATATAAATCAATGAAAATCACAAATATGGCACCATTTTCCACCTTCCCAGAGATTAGCCACTCTCACACCCCAAAGTCAAATGTCATGGTTCTCCAACCTCTTCTAAATATATCACTTCAAATCCCACCAGTATACACCTGGGCCTTACGACACATACCACCCTCACACACTGTGGCCTCCCAACACATCCTACCTACACACCCCTGGTCCCCACAAAACATCACATATCATCCCAAAGACACCTGAGACATCACATCATAACTCATCCTGAAGACACCTAGGACACCACATTACAACTTGTCTCAAACACTCCTAGGATACCACATATCATCATCCACTTCAATAACTAACATTCATCCATCACAACATAAGAAATATCTGCCTCTCATGGAAGAGATATTCAAGAATATTGGGTGACTATCCATCCATCTTCCCACTAGGATGTATGGGAGATACACCGCTTGCATGATGATGTAGGTTTTTTGGAACATAGTGATCAACATGGGTGGGGTGCATATAGAAATCACTATGAAAATCCATGTAGATATATATTATAAAAAACTCAAGCCCATATTATGATTTATCAAACACAAAACCACATAAAAAAACCACCACATTTTTTTCCACGAATAAATAAATCTAATAGTATCTCAAAAAGATATTTCTGATTGTTAAGAGCCCTGATAATCTAATACCACTTCATATTTTCTCCACGTTTAACACCCATTAATTTAATTTTTTTAGCATCAAACTCCTTTAATCACACAAAACATCATTTAATTATTAATTAACAATTATAATCCTATTAACCAAACCAAATAATTCCATTTAAAACCATATTAAACATTCATTTATTCAATCACTACTCATGTATATGGAAAAAAGAAACCACATTACACATATAGATCAATATTTTGTCACATTACCGCCCCAACATCACAACACACAAACAAAAAACTTTCCTCCCCAAAATCACATCACAAAAACCATCAACCCCATAAAACCCAACCACACATCATCATCTCATAATCATGACCTCACATCACAAAACATCAAGAGAAATTTTTTACAAATTTATAAATTGATTCTATCACATTCGACATTATTTTAGGGGAGTAATAACAGAAAACAATATCACCGGAAAAGATTTCATTATCCAAGTATAATTAATTAACCAAATTCTTTATAGAGTGATGTCACAATAATAAAAACCAATGAAGAAATCACATCATATATATCCAGCTCAAACAAAGCCCCCAACATCCACGATTTTCACTGGGGAATCATGCTCTAACAATCAAAATATAATAATAATATAAAATCTATAAAAAATGAGAACAAACCACTTTACCCAAAGTTTTAAATTTTAAAAATTATTTATAATTAATTTTTCTGAAGGAACTATAATCCAGAGGTAAAATAAGTAAACCCATCCTATGTGATATATAACACGGGGAAATGAGGGAATCCTTATGTTAAAAAATAGTTCCAACTCACTATACACCTTAGGGTGATGAAGAATCTTCCTAGAAACCATTATAACACCACACGAAACCACAGATCAACCTACGCAACAACCCCAGAGCACGAAAACACAATCTAACACACGTACCATACCCAACCGTACCACTATAGTGATCTCTGAGGAAGAATAAGGGATGAAAACAGATGTGAATGAGAAGATAACTCACCATGCATCAAACAAAAATATATAATGAAAAACAATGAGGATTAAAAAAAATAAAGGAGGAAAATGGATTGAAGAACATCTTGGGGAGCCTAGGATTATCCCAAATCAAGATAAAGAAGAAAACATGGTCAAATAAATTAGGGTTCATCCAAGAATGAAATTTTAAAACTATACTCGATCATGGTATTACATGATGTTTAATCTACATTCTCATCGTTTAATCCATGGGGTTCAATTTCACCAAAAAATATGTCACCTTTTTATTATTTATAACAAAAAAATTAAACATTATGAATGGAACCTATAGATGAGATGATACTGAAATTCTCATCATTTAATCCACTTACACGTTGTGTAACTTATGCAGCAGCTCTACTACACCTCTAACTCACAAGAAAACTCCTAGAACCTCCCTTGGACACCTTCAACAAGCAAAAAAAATAATAATTAATGAATCATGAGACACAATCAATTACATAAACTCTAAATATTATGATATGATAGAAATCATAAAATAGATAATTATATGCTCATAGAAATTACTAAAATATGTATTCTACCTAAACCACCACCTATGTCCGCCATTAGAGTATATCATATGCTTAGTTATTAAGTAGAGATAATGAGGGGTTATGTAAATTGTAATTACGATGATATAATATTATAATTTTTCATGTGATAAATTATTTAAATCAAATGTTTTTTACATTTTTTATTTTTAATTTTGAAGAAAAATAAATATCATTTTTAAGATTAATGCATTGTGAAATATAAATTAGTGTACCTAATTAAGCAATAAGAACAATTTATTTATAATTAATTTCATCTAAATTATTAATATTATGTGATTTATTTAATGAAATAAATATATCATTGATAAAATATTTTCATTATGTGAATAATATATTATGACCAACTCAAATAATAATTCTTAACAAATTAGTATAAGAACATTTGGTATTTTTAAATTTTGTTTTCCTAAAAAACATTTTTCATTAAATTCTAGTGTTTTTAATTAAAGGTGAAATTATAAAAGTTTAGATACATATTTTCACTAAATTAACATTATTATTGGATATAAATTAATAATATTATCTTACGATGAATCTGTGGGGTTATTCTAACTAGATTATTTTAGGTTAATAGTGAAAAATACAGTCTTTACTAATAAGATAAGTTTTATTATTTTATCATAAAATAAGTATGAATTTAAATCATAGAAAAAATTACATGTCCAATAAATTATTTAATAAGTAAAATTATTCATTTTAAAAACTAGTTTGGATTGAGAATATACATGATTAATAATTTAAAACATAAATAGTATTTATTTTGATAAAAAAATTGTTTGTCTATTCCATTTAAATATCCAAAAGGTGGAATTTGGATTTATGTTAAATTTAATTTCACACAACCCTTATTTGGTTAATAATATACAAAAAATTAAGAAAATTATCCAAATTGAAAATTTTATCATAAACATAATGTTAATGGTTAAAAATAAACTTTTTCTAAAACTGAGTCATTACCCATTATTTGAGCTAACATTAAAATTAATATTAAACACCCTTAGAAATATTATTTGAAATAATAGATTTCATATTTAAAATAATTTTCTCTAAATCATGTAATGGGTCATATTCCATAAATAGGCATTAAAATTAAAATACATAGGTAAAACAAATTCCACGGTAAAAACCAAAAAAGGGATAAAAAAGTTGTAAGATTATAAGACATTAAAAATATGATGAAATTCATCGTTGAGACATTATTAAACAAACCCCATTACCTAATCCATTATATTACTTCATGGTTTCCATTTTGCCTTTGAATAGTGACTCATCCTTTTATATTTTATAAAAATTCCACTCTCATCACTTATAAAATTGTCCTTCCACAACGCATTCAAAATAATAATAAATATTCTATGATTCCATGAAAATACACCCATTTTATTTCAGATATAATACCCTTACCCTTAACTAATCCCCGAGTCCTAGTAAAATATCACATCTACTCCATTTATAAGAAGTATTTCAATGGAATGCTCAACTCCTCAACCTAACTACTAATCCTTCGCTACCCACTTTTCTTTTCAATATTTCTCATGAAAAAATAATTTTATGATTATTATATAATAACCTATGTATTTTTTTATATGACTATTTTTTTTATTTTTATATAATGATTAATATCCACCTTTTACTTTTCTATTAGAAAAATGAGAACATTATTCATTTGAACGTGCATAATACGACCTCCCCAAAGAAATATTTTTTATTTTCCATACCCACCTTACATGACAGGTTCTGTAGGTGTTTTTAATAATAAAATATTATACTTATAAAAATTTTATTATTATAAAAATATACACATTTTTATATCATACTCATGTTTTATGTAAAACAAAAAAAAATTATGTGTACGTGCCGGCTACCGCCTCCATAAAAATAAATCTTTCTTTTTTCATCACTACAAATCTTGGTATATTATAAATATATATATAATAAATAAAATTTTTTTAAAATTTTTATGGTTATAGAAGGTTTATTTAAATATATAACATGTTATTAACATACCAACTTTTCTTTTTTACATTTCTGAAACAAGCTCATCATTGATTCATCCTCCATGAATCAGAAATAGCATTACCCTAGAATGGAATTTAATCATTATGAATCATTATAAAGAATATATTATAGTATATTGGAAAATCTATAATTGATGAACATTCTATCAAAGAAAAAAATCTATGCTAATATTTTATATCTTGTGAAAAAACAATAAAAATCCTTAAACATCTGAGGATGAAAATATATTATAACTAACTAATTAAGAAGTAAAAACTAATTAAAATTTTACATTGGTAAAATTAGTAAATAGTAATAATGTTCTAAAATATGTCATTATTAGGGATGTATTATTTATATATAATCTTAAAAGATCTTTTATAGAATTTGGTTGTAAAAGTAATGGTGTTTTCGTGACTCATCTTCTTTTCATGAGTTATAATTATTATTATTTGACAATTCGTTAAAAAAATGGTTTTATTATATTCTATAATAATTTTATAATATATTTAATTCTTATCTTATATATAATTACACTAGTTTGTTCCTCTCTTCATTAAATTTTATGATGTTTAGAATAATTTTCATTCTCTCTAAATGATTACTTTTTCTAATACATCGATATTTAATCTTTTCACCAACATCAACATTTATTATTTTGAAATCCAAATGTGATTTATTTAATGTATCCTTTAAATTTATATTAACATATTTTCAAATAAATTATTTTTTCACCCTTTACTATGTGGGTTTTAATAAATTTATTTTGAAAACATTATAAAAGATTTCACATTCATGTTTGAATTGTTATAATTCAATGCACTTTTTTATGAATAAACATTATGTATTTTTAAAATATACATTATTTAATATACTTTTGAAAATTGAAAATTTTAAAAAACTAAATTACATATGTGAAAATGACTTCTGAATGCGACCCATAACATCAGGTTTTACGATAATGTTAAAAACATTGTCTTGTTTTTTTAATATTTTATTCTCATTATGAGAATTATTCATTATAAATTCTTTAGGAAATTTCTTAAAACAATTTTCCAAATTATTTTAAATCAAACTTTTTTTTGTACAAAAAATGAAATTTTCTTCAGTTTTTCAATGTTAAAGGAATTATTTCAAAATGAAATTCTTGATTTTAAAACAGCATTTAATTTACTATTTTTTATAAGATTATTCATAAATTTTATGTCTTCTCAAATAAAGATTTATGAAATAATGTTTCTAATATATTTTTTAAACCCTTTTTGGTTTTAATGGGTTATTTTAAAGAAATATGAATCTCAATGTATTTCAGTGAATGAAAAAAAAATTAGGAGTTTTTTCAAGGTTTACAAAAAGGGATACTTATTATAATTTTTCAAATTGTTATATTTAATTACCTTAAAAGGGTATTTATTACCTAGGAAAAATATCCTTTGAAATTATATTTTTAACACTTGGGATATGTTCTTCTGATACCATTATCATTATTTCTATATATGTCTTATGATGGTGACCTTTTAAGTATGTTTACCAAAACCCTATTTCATTCTCTTGGGTAAATTAAGATATGATAAAATGATGAATATTTTTGGATACCATGGCAAAATAATGACTTATTTTCAATAAAACATGGTTTGGTGTCGTTAAATATTTGAGATATATTGGCACTTTAAAATCCCTCCAATTCATTTGTTAAGGTTTTACATCTATTGAGATAATGAGGTATCGACTTACTTGGATTTATTCACATCAGAAAGTGTGATCCTTCTTAGACTACACTGAAAACATAAAGGCTGATCCTACATGAATTAAAGTGACAAAATAAATGAATTACTCTCACTACATAAATGGTGATCCTTGTTATACTAATCTCATATCATAAAGTATGATCCTTCTTGGATAATCTCCTAACTAAAAGGGTTATACTTTAGGAATATTGGCACCACTTAATGGGGTTCCTTCTGAGATATGTTTATAATATTATGGGTCTATGTCATTATGTTTTGTACCATAATTACTTTATATTTTATCGTTCAATGGAATCCTATATTTCTATTTTATAAGACTATGATTATGCTACATGAATGAGGTACATTAACTCAATATTTTATTCCATGTTACATGTTTATTATTTGATATCACATGACCTTCTATCAATAGTTATGAGAAACACTTATAATGCTATGATTTTTAATAATATATTTCTCAACTAATCATGTTTTCCCATATTAATATGATCATACCCCTTATTAAAAGTTTATTTTTTTTCTATTAGTGAGAATTTGAACACACACTTTTCTTATATTTCCATTCCCCCTTGTTATAAAGATGAGTAAAGCCTATAATATGTTTATAATGAGATCTAATATGGTTTCATTATTGTGAAATCATCACATGTTTTATAAAATATGTTTTTTTAATTATAAATCCATCAAAGATACCAATCCATTATGGCTATTGGGTTTTTGTGATATTATTTCGATATGTATTATAAATGTTAAATTTATATGCATGATTAACATCATTCAACACACTTTTTATCAATTCTAGTGTATAAATAATTTTTTATTATCACCAGGGCCAAGATTTCAAGTCTTGGGTGCCTCAGTTACTATAAAATTTGTTTTTAGAATTTTTCTTATTTGAGTTATTTTATAGATTAAATAAGAAAAACATTATGGAAACTCTACAAATAAGTATATGTATCTAATAAAATCTAGAAATTTTGGTAAAGTATAATTTTTTTTGTAATATATCAATAAAATCCCTACCCGGATGTAAAAAATTGGATATAGGCTATATCATAGATGCACCTAGGGTTAATAATAATGAAATGACTAGTGGGATGATAACATGTTATTTACCTTGTAAAATAAAAAGAGGTCAAACTTTATACATGGTTTGAACTCCAAGGTAAATGATTTGGGTGATCACATTCTCTCAACAAAATTTTTATAAGTTCTCGTTATTTTGGGATATTTAATATGGGAAGTAAAAGATATCCCACTCTAAATAAACTGTGATGGAAACAAGCGTGAGTTATTTTAAACTGAAAGATAACATTATGTTTTTAAAGAGTTATACATCTCATTGATGTGTATTACATGAGATTATTTATGTTAATTCATTAGTAATGTTCTTACTCATTTTAAACCTTTTAATATTTTTAATGGTTGGAGAAGGAAATAATTTATATAAAATTAGATATTATTTTAAATGTGATTATTGTTTTAATGGGAAATTAAAATTGAAAAAGAATGATGTTGAAAATCATGGGGTTATGGCAATCTAAATATCTCGAGTTATGATTAAAAACATGATTCCTTCTAAATATATGAATGCATAAATCAAAGGAAGGACAAAATTTCATATAGGATCATCTTATGAATATAATGAAGGAAATAAGATTCACCTTATTATATGTTAGAAAATGAAGGAAGAATCACACAAGGGAATGTCTCAATTTAATAATTTTTTTTTCAAGTATGGATGGATTATCCATTAATCTCATGATTATTGAGATGGGGTAAAGAATATGATCAATGAAATAGGGGGAAGAATTTCCAATTCCTCAAATGTATGGAGTTTATCCATTATTAAATATAATTCCCTATTATAAAAGAAAATGAAGACAATATACCTCAGTAGTCTCCAAATCTTACAGATCTTGGGAATGCCTATGAAATTAATACTTTTTAATTGTATTGGGATAATTAAATGTTATAAGTAACACTTATCCTATAGCCTATATTTTGAAAAAACTTATTAAATTATGTTATATCCACCCAAGAATACGTTAGATTTTTTCTAATATCATCACATCACTACACCAATGATTTGTTATTATCAATGAAAAACATAAATAGGTATGTTCTACTATTTTTATATTTTTAGAATATGATTCATATATTTATTTTAGATGACTTTGATAGGGTTTTGTAAATAGATTGGATATCTCCATACAGACTCAATAGTAACAAAATTGAAAAGTCACATCTCATATATCACATGAACTATTGATCACTTATCACAGTAATAATGACTATAAACTCTTTGGGAAAAATAATTCCTCATATAAACCATATAACCCAATAATGAGTAGTATTTTGATTAAATGTTTTGGAAGAAACTAAATATTTTTTTCGACTTTTACGAATGATTTCGTGAGTTTTTAAGACATAACCGAGGTAATTATGTTGATACCTTATTAGAAATCAAATGATGAGTCATTTATATCTTATGGACCCCCTAAAATATTCCCATTTTGAATAGTAATTAATAATGGAAACATCCAATTTTATTTTGGGTGATTTGACACCCATAGATTTTAGTATTAATTTAAATACAATTTTTAAAACATTATTTCGTATAAAACATCAGATTGATGCGAAACCATGATACTTAGTAGAGAACATTAAGTGTAATAATTTCATCTTTATAATATATGTTCTAAAGAAACAAGTATAAATAGAGTAAACTACACTATGGAACTACATATAAATGAGATGTGATGTAATTTAGTAGTACAAGTTTCCTTATGAGGCTCACATATTCAAGGTTGGAATAGAGGTGGCATCACTAGGGTTTTCTCTAGACCAATCCCAATATGATCTCTAACAATTATGGTACGAGTTAAATCATATATTAGTGAAGTTAAATCTTGGGGAAATTTCCATGAGATATATTCTAGCTAAACCACCACCCTTGACTACCATAAAATCATATCTTATTCTTAATTCTTATGATGAGGACTTGATGGGTTGAATAAGTAGAAATTTAGAAGATATAAACATTTAATTATCAATGTGGGAAATTTTTTATATTGTATGTATATTATAAATTTATTTTTTTTAAATTTGAATAAAAATAATGATCTATTTTAATTCAAATTCACTGATATAACTAATTAATATAACTAAATATTTAACAATGTAATTTTATACTAAAAATGTATTTTATCCCAAAAATAGTCTTTTTTGTAATTTATTTTATGAAAATTAATATATCATGGAAAAATTATATTGTTGATAATTAAAATATATTAAAACTAATTTAGTTATTATTAAATAATAAATAATAAAAATGATTGTCAATAATATAAAAATATTCATATGAAAGAATTTTCAATATATTTTTATGATTTTATTTAAAATTTATATTCAAAAATATTTTATAAATTTAATTTGAGAAAATAAACTTCATTAATCATTTTATAATAATAATATTACCCTAGTAGAAATATCTGTGATTTTTTATATTAATTTTAATTACTGGATGAATAGTGAAAAATAGTATTAAAAAGTAGTAGATTTTATAACATTATTATAAAATTTGAAGGAAATTTAAACGTGAAAAATATTTTTCAACACTAAAAATTTGTTTACCCAACTAAGTAAATCATTTCAAAAAACAATGTCTGATTTAGAAAATAATTGTTTAACATTTGGAAACTTAAGTAATATTTATTTTAAAGAACTTAATTTTTTTGCCTCTTCTTTTAATAATCTAAAAATTGAAATTAGGGTTTGAATTATATTCAAATTGACACAAACCATATTTTTGAAATAGTGAGCTGAATAATTTCACAAAAATTAATAAAATTGAAAATTTTACCCAAAACATATTTTTGTACTTAAAAATAATCTTTTTATAAAAATGAGGTTTTACAGATTTTGTATGCTAATATTAAAATCAATATTTATCATCCACTACAATTTTATTTTAAAAAAATGATTATGAATTTGGAATCATTTGTTAAAAATTATTTAATAATGTCATTTTATTTTTAGGCACTTTAAGTAAATTTCTCTGGTAAAAATTATGAACCAAGGTAAAAAAAATTAAAAGTGAATAAATAATAGTAAAATACTTAAAAAAAATTGTGGAAATTAATGGATGGGAATTTCTCAACCTCAGACCTTAAACCAATTCATTATGTTCCATTATTTTATCCATTTGATCTTTGAATAGTAACTTCCTCATTTAAATTTTATAAAAATTCTAATCACGTGATTTATAAAAGGGATCTTCCACATTCACTTCAAGTTCACTCTAAAATTATTAATTTCTACAGAAAATATAAACTTGTTTACAACCCATGGAATAATATTCCACTTTAATAAGTCTTTAGTCACAATCAATAGGCATAATTCCTCCATTTAAAAGAATTCCTCCACGGGAAAGGTCATGTTTTCCGTGTGAGAACAAATTTCATCACTAACCACCTATATTTTATATAATTTTATGAATAATTATTTAAATTATAATATAATGAAATTATTGTAACTTGTTTTTTTAATGTCATTAGTTTAATGAAAAATTATTATCTATCTTTTCCGTTTAAAAAATAAAGTTTTCATTCTCGTGTATATGCGTGATATGAATTCTGTGAAGTAATGTTTTCCATTTTTCATAACATCAATAAATTTTTGGTTATAATGTGGTTTTCAATAATAAATAGTTTATTTATATAGTTTTTATTATTCAAAAAATATAATCCATTTTTTATGCTTCACATGTTTTATGGAAAACAAAAATGTCGTCTGTGTGTGCATGTAGAGTATCGCCTCTAGGGAACGAATATATCTTTACTTCATAATCGATTACTTGAATAATCATTAGAATTTATAAAATAAATTAAAATTATATAAATTAAATTCATTGTTTTTGGATGTATTATATTAATATCTAACAAGTTATTAACATTCAATATTTTTCAATAAAAAACTATTGAATTAAGATCATCGTTGATTATTTCTTCATGAATCATGAATAAAATTATCACGGAATATAATTAGATAATTATAAATAATTATAAACAATATATTAAATTAACATGGATAATCTATTAATGATGAAATTTTTATCATTTAAAGACAATCCAGTTCAATATTTTAGAGCATACATAAATCAATCAAAAACAATATATATTTGATGATGAAAAAAATAATATTACTAAATAATAAATGAATGAAAAGTGAATGTAGTTAATGTGTAATAAAGTTAATATATATATATATATGAATATGGATATGAAATAGGTTTTTAAGATAGTTATTTTTATTATAAAAAATATTAATTGATCTTTCATAGAATTGTAGACTCAATGCAAGGGATTTTCATGAATCTAATTATTTTCTTATGTCATAAAAATTCTTCTTTGAATCTTTTTTACAATATGGAGCTATTCTTTTATATAATGATATTATAATTATGTCCCTAATTTTTTTATTGATAATTACATGGAATTTTTTTATTAAATTTTGTGATGTTATAAATAATTCACATTCTCTCTATATGAGATCCTTTTCATCTATATCCACATTTAATCACCATGCTAATATTTTACTTTTTTATTTTGAAATATGAATATGATTTATTTTTTGAATCCTTTGAATATATTATTAACTCATTCAAAATGTAATATTTTTTACATTATTTTTTATGTTGGTTCTAATTTTCTTATTTTAAAACATTAAAAAGTATTTTCCATTAAAGTAGATATTTTTATATTCCACTCCACTTTTTTCATTGAATAATATCTATGCATTTTTTATGGATTTATTATTATTGATTATTTTAAAGGTACGTTTTTCATGGATTTTAATTTTCCTTTATAAAAATGAATTGTTAATATTACCTGAAACATCATCCTTTAAAATTATAGTAAAAAAATTCCATAATATTTTTTTCATGTTCGTTATCATTATTATAATTTTTATTTATGATGAATTTTCTCCTTGTTTTAAAATTTTTATCCAGATTATTTCAATTCAGAATGATTTTTGATTTCAAAATGAATTTTTGTTATAATTTCTTGAAGTTAAAAGTTTCATTTTAAAATAAAATTCTTGGATTTTGAAAGAATAATTGTTTTATATTTTTTTTCTAAAAACCATTTTTTATTAAAATGGGTAATTATTGAATTTTTTATTAAGATAAAAGCATTTGTTAAATAATTTTATTATGAGTTTTTATAGGAATTTTAAAAAGGTATATTTCTTCTGGTTTCTACGTGTTATATATTCAATAGAATTAAAAGTGTGCTTTTCATTTATTTTAACATATTTTGACATTTCTTATGTTACAATTGGGATATTTTATTAAGATATCATCCACTTTATTTCTCTATATGGATGCTGATGATGATTTCTTAAGGATGCTTTCAAGAAAATAATTTCTTTCCCATGGGTTAATTAAGGTATGATCATATGATGAATGTTTTATGATCTCATAGAATAATTATTTATGGATTATCTTATGAAATGGTTTGGGTCCTTTAAATACCAATGAATGGTTGGGTCTATTAAATTCTTCCAATTCATTTGTTATGGTTTTGTATCTCCTGATATAGTAAATCATGTACATACAATAATTGTTTTTTAAAAATGGCATGGCTTCTATGATTATTTTTAAAACTAAATTGTTGATCCTTACTTAATTACACTCAAAACATAAAAGAAGATCCTTCTGTGATTACACTGACAACATAAAGGTTGATCCTTATTGGATATGATTGTAACTTAAAGGGTGATAATTATTGGATATTCTCTCAACATAAATGGTGTGACTTCTTAGATAAGCTTCTCATAGGGTGATTCCTATTTTTTATGTTTCATACTACAATTCACTATTTTGGAAAATTTCAACAACTTCAAATATTTCTATTTTTTAAGCCGATTATTTTGTTCCATGGATAATGTTTATTATATAACACTCTAACACCATGGTTCATGTTTGTCAATTTGTGATTACATGTCCTTATATTAGGACTTACGGGAGACTTCTATTATTGATTTTTATTTTTAATAATACATTTAATCCTTTCTCAAACTTCCTTGATTTATTTTGATCTAAACCATGATGACATTTTTCATGATACTTCCCCTTACTGAGCATTTTATCTCAACCCTTTCTTATATTTCCATTCCCTACACTACAAATATGATTATAACCTATGTGATTCAAAAAAGGGGATATAGTATAGTGTCATTGTGTGTAAATGTTTATAAGTATTTTAACAAATGTTTCCTCTATATATAACCCTAAAAGTTACTTATACTTTATGGTTCTCAGGTTTTTTTGAGATTAGAGTGAGTTTTAATCTTAATGTGATACATATTAAATGCTAGATTTAGTTATCTCAATTTTTATCAAATCCAATGGGTAAAAAATATTATCCTAGAACCAGACTAGGGATTGGGTGTTTGCAGAACATCAAAACATCTATAGTTAAGTTTCCATTAAAATCATATTCCAATTCCAAGTAACAAAATGACTTAGATAAATAATAACACATACATCAAAATTTTAGTAAATATTCTTAAAAATCATTTCATATTTTATGAAATATTCAAAAAAAATGAATAGTTAATTCAAATAACATTGGAAATTAACAGTACAACTCTATACTACTTGAATTTAATTCCAAGGTTTTTTTAGTTAGTGAATTCAATATTAATCTACACTAGTCATTCATTCACTGAATGTCAATTCAAAAATATTCTAGATTCAATGATCCCCTCTATTTCAAAAAAAATCATATTTCTTATGTTCTAGGTAATCAACATATACCTATTTACTATGTATCATCTAGTAATAGATATTTAATCTAATTATACTATATTTTATAATTTATTAACTTATTGAGTGTTAAAGTCTATAACGCACTTTGGAAACAACATCTTTTTCTCCACTCTTTTTCTTCCCCTTCAGCACATAATTTATTTACTCTCATTAAAAAAAAATATAAAACATGTCATCAAACACTGTTTTGGAATATTTATAACCCTTTTGGTTCAAAAGATTCAATATCCCTTCACGAATAATTCTTGTTCATCAGTCCCCCATATTTCACTATGAATCTAGGATAAAACACTTCCTTTATCCACTAATTCTCAACTCCATTATTATTTTCCATCTATCATTTTGGTTGGAGATTTAGGTTTCTAATTTCACTAAGAGATAGTGAAATCACCTCTAAACTAATTTTTTCCTCTTATCTTGTCTAAATAAATCACATGTGGTGTGTTTAAATATGTCCTCTATTGTTTTAATTTGATTTTATTGCAGGAATGGTTTCATCTAGCGTATCATGAATTTGGGGTTGATGTTAATCTACAAATTAGTTGTTTAAACTGGGATTTAAAGATATTATATTTCTAAGTGTAATACAAGATCTGTTTTCTTAGGATTTAACAAAGTTTAATTTTTAAATAATTATAACAAATGCTTACTATAAATTTAAAGTTAAATTGAATTTTTATCTAATGATTAATAGGGAATGTTCTATGTACATTGGAGTGTAATTTAGTGATAATTTATTTATAAAGCCCACTGATGGTCAAGGTTGGTGGTTTTCAACTCTTTAGTGAATTTTATAGTTATTCCTTATTAATATCTATAGATTTATTTTCAAAATTGAGGACAATAAATAAACACTATTTTTATAAATTATAAAGGAAATATTTCCAATGATATATTTTTTATAACATGTTAATGAATTTAAATCGTTATTTGGTGTTAGCATATTAATTGTTTTTGTACTTATTAATATTAAAATCTTGATTTAAAATCTTATGAAAGGATAGTTTTAGTAAAGTATTGATTGTTTTAACATAAAATGGATAAATTGAAAATTTTTGTAGGGTTATATTATAATATTTTTGGTGATATTAATTTCTTATTCAAATTATTTACTACCTAATAAATTATCCTGATTAACCTATCCTTTGATATATTTCATTGTATAATGTTCATGAATTGTTCCCTCAATATTTTTCATAACTGTGAAGATCCATTTTAGTTAAAACAATGTGACACTATTTCTAAAAATTTCTTGATCATTTTTTTCAAGCATCGATATATGGTATAAGTCAACTATCTAAACATTACCAAGGTTATGATCTTGTATTAGTGGGGATGTAAAAGCTAGGTTACATTTATGGTAAGAAAATAATTATATTATTGAATTTATTGTGTTTTAAATATCTACTTATTATCATCCTTCGGAAACATGGGTTTTTAAAGAATATAAATTTTATCAAATTGATTAATACTTTTTTTGAAATGAAACAAAAAGTTTAAAAAATATATTAAATATATTTTACATTAAGAACTAAAATTTATTTACATTTTATATAGGTTTGAAAAATGAAATATTGTGTATTCATATATACTTATCATTTCAAACATTATCTTAATCATGTTTTAATCTAAGTGATGATTTTTGGTTAAAAAAAGCACCCCTCTTGTATGTATTAATAGAGTGATTCAAATGAATATAATAAAAAATAACACTCTGTAAAAATTAAATTTTACCCATAAAGGGATGACTGTATTTCCAAAACACTATCCTTTTTTAGGATCTTACCCTCAGTGTGGACTAATGAATATATTTTTTTTTTGTGACTGATATCTTAAACCCTAAATTTGTGTTTTCCATAGGTATTAGATGTTCCAATATGATGTTTAGAGGCATTAATGGGAGAATAAATTTGTTTTGGCCATCTATATGGGCATCACACCAAGGTGTTGGGTGTGCGAGTGGTCATGGTGGATGCCTCATAAAGATTTCGGCATATAGATAATGATTTTTTGAGGTTTATCCATTTTAAAAAGAATTTTTGTAGCCATTTTAGTGCTGGGGTGCACCAAAGAATGTGAAATTCTTGTGTCGGTCAGTATTTCCCCTTTGAGTGTCCACCTGTGAAAAATGAGCATCTTGAAAACACCATGGGAGCCCATTTTTTAGGGAATAGTGGTGTGTGAATGTTGAGGCACTATGAGAGGACTCTACTATCTATATATATTATAAATGTGGAAAAAACCATTCACTTTTTGATTGCATTGGAGGATGAGAATTACTAGATTTGGTAAACATCCATGAGGAAATTTTCCAAGTTCAGGGTGTGGCGGTTCATGGTATATTTGTGTGTTTGTCATGGTGGATTTAAGAGAGTAAATGTAGAAAGAAAATTATTGGTTGGTTTTCACAACATCGTCTCTCATGGCGTGGTGATGTTAAACAATGAATGGCCATGTCTTATTCCATGATAGCTTGATGTAGAAGATGTATGATATAATAAATTCCATGCATAGTGTCTTATTTCATGGTATTATACAAGTCAAGGCCCTTCAACATGGTTTTAATGGTGTGTGGTCCTTAGGGATTCAAATGAATTTAATATACAATCTACATTAACCAATATTATACATGGTCACACTGATATTCTATATTAACCCAATGCTTTTACATATAGTATTACAAGATTTTAAGCATAATTATCCCTAAAATACAATACGATGATATAAAATTCAATTGTATTTAGTAGTATGGGTACATAATTAAAAAACATGATACTAAGTTAACTTTTTAACTATTATTAATAATAATATGCTAACTTCCTTTATCTCTTATAACTGTATAAGATATCCTATCTAATACAAAGATAAGATGGATGATCCCAAAAGCATGGTAAGTGAATAAACATGGAAATGAATCACACCACATGAGTTAGAATGGATAACATGATAACATAAAATGCATTGATAATGAATAAAAAATACTTATATTCTTGAACACTTAATCACATGATCATAGAAATGTAGGAATATGGAAGAAATATATATCCAGACATAAACATGAGTCATGGATAACTAGCAAGAGTATATGAAATAGTAGACAAAGTACCACAATAGAATAGATTAAATCCATAATCCCATACATAACATCTCATGGGACTAAAAAATTAACGAATGAATTGGGGTGATATCTTGGAACAACCATCACATCATGTATATGAATATGTGGTCACATAAAGACTCACACATAAGTGTTAAACATAAAGAATACCCATGGAACGAGATGGGTATTGTAGTCATGTCATAAAGAATAACCAAAGGAAACATAACAATGGTATCAATGAAATAATGGATTTAAATAATTCTTGTAAATTATTAAAGGAAATAAAATAATATACCATGAATATAGAAGTCCAAATTTAGTGAAAACATTACAAAGAGTTGTTATATAACTTTAGAAATGTTCCAATTAATTGTAGTTTTAAGGATAATAATATAGTGTACTTAAATAAGATAAAGGAATAAATATTCCCATAAACCATAGGTGGTAAAAAAAAATTATTCATTGTAAATTAATGGATTTTATGAAAATATTGGAGGCTTAAATTTTTTTATGTTTTGTACTTGAAAATGGGTAAGAAAAAGATAAATTCCCTTCAATCATGTTTTCTTATTAAGATGAATTGAGAAGGGAACCTACTAACCAATATAATTCCTAAAAAAATAAAGATTAATTGATATAAATACATATTATTGGCTCATACACAAAGAGTATATGGTAACTGTTTATGAAAAAAATCGATAACATGAGGCAATGAAGAAGAAATCATAACCCAACGGAAAAAATGGAGGTTCAGAGAGACCCCATACATTATTTGTGAATGATTTATTCAATTTATATTAATTTCATGTAGAATAAAATTAGATTAATTAATTTATTAGTTAATAATAACTTCCACATGTATTTTTTTTATCACCATTTTACTGAATTAATTTATGTGCATTTTGATGAGTTATACGGTCTAATTTATTCATTCCAATTAAGTTCGTTTCATAGTTTCATGGCCGGTTCAATTGTGTATAATTATGTAAGTTCATGTAAAATGGGAATAATATTAAATATGTGAAATGAAATGGTATTATTAAACTTATATATTTTTAAATGGTTTCATATATTATTGTATTAGTCGACACACTGATGATTTTTTTGTAAAACATTAATGATAAATGTTTTATTTATGTTGGTTGTTTTTCTGTACATCACGAACTAGTTTTGTTTTCATTTATATTATATGTAAATATTAGTTCCATAATACAGAATAATTTATTATATACTTATTAAAATATTATTTAATCCGAATAAAAGTTTTATGACAAATCTTTTAGGTGGTAATGGAAAATGAAGGGTTGGTATCCACGGAGATGGTTAACTGCAATGATTTGGACAACAGTTTCCTTTCATTGAAGAATAGTTGATCAGAAAAAAAGGAATGATACAAAATATTCCATTAAAATTTTATAAATATATTATATACAAGACATGGGAGGTACTATTCTATTATGTATTAAATAGTTATGAATAATTTTCAAGAAGAAAATTAATTGAAAGTGGTTGTTTGAGAATGTTACATCTTGAATATCACATCCTTGAAAGAACCCTTGAGGAACATGGAATTTGAATTTTTGTGAGGCTAAAAGAGCATTGATATTGTAAGAGTAGGGATGAGGGTGTTTTTTTTCAATGCTTTTGGGGGCTTAAATGATTTTAATGTGTGAGGATAATGGGTAGTGAGTGGTGGTATTTATAAGTAGAGGAGACTGGTGTTTTCAAAATTTATGAAAATATTATATTATAATAAATTAAATTTATCTCTAAATAACACCAAATGGACATGTATTTTAGGATGATATAAGATTGGTTTGTAATATAATCAACCAATAGAATTTATACATGTTTGTGTATTGTTCTAAACCTTATCATCTTTATTAACCCTTAGTTTACTTATTTTAATATTAATAACACTATCAAATTTTTCAATATTAAATGGTTGTACATTTCACATTAATGGAATGATTAAAAAAATAAATGGTCAATTTAGGAAAAATTAGATTATATCATACCCATTTTTTACTCTTTTTTAAATTTAATTATTTTTTAATAATTTAATAAAGTATTAATTCCAAAAATATGATTATTATCAATGTTTATACTATTCACTACATTGAAAATTTAAATCATAATGGAAAGAAATATAATTTTAACCATCTGTTATATATTAACCTAAATATGTCATGTTAATCTATAAAATTCTTGAATCACATTAAATATTTTAAATTATATTTCTCTTAATATTTTTAATTTTATTTATTTGATTCTTCTGTTAATTGAATAATTATTATACCAACACAGATTATGAATTTATGTTAACTATTTAATTCATATAGAATTAAATAAATTATCATTATGAATCAAAATATTTTATATTTAATAATAATATTTATATTTGATTATATATTCTGGTTAACCTTATGTTAAAAATATTATACTTGTTAAAAATAAGAGTGAAATTTTGTTAGTTTCTTAGATTTAAATAATTTGAATGTTATTTTCATAGAACATTGTCCATTAAATTACTCAATTTTGAACCTTAAATGTTAAGGTTGAAATTTAATTCATAACAAATGAATTTTGATGAAACATTATGGCCTTATAACTTATTTCTTTAACAGAAGTAAATATTTTTAACTATTGTTTAAAATTTCAAAAACATAGGAAATTCTTCAAAATTTATCCTAAGATAATTTTGATATGATATAATAAAAAATAATTTTTATTTTGTCAAATTATATTTTTAAAAATAAAAAATTACTTATATTTAATTTCTAATATATAAATATAATTTTTTTGAAGAAAACATATTTTTGAAGAATAATATGTCTTTAATAAACAATTAAGTGTTTATTTTCTATAAATATATTTCATAATATGTTTATTCCAATCAATATCTTCTAATTCGATAAAAATTTAATAATAATCTGGTTAAAATATTAAAATTTTAATAATAGAACATTCTTTGTTTATCCTCTATGTTGTGGGAAACACAAGATGTTGAAGAAATAAAAATATTTAAAGAGAAATATTTCATAAATATATCAGGGATTTACATTATTATGTCCTCATTAAATTTCTCCCTTGAAATTTCATTTGATATTCCAATATGAAAATAGGCGAGGGTACTTATCCATCATTTATTACCCTTATTCCCATGTATCCTCTTTATATATTGGGTTCCTCAATAGTAAATTAACCAGGTGAGTGGTTTGGTTTCATATAACATTATCTTGATAATCCATGATCTTCACTGACTTTACCTCATAATAGAGATCATTTTCTAGCTATATCAACTCATAATTAATGACATGTAATGAATATAGTATGTAAATACTTGGGATGGAAACATGGTATACATCATATACACGACACATGGTTGGTGGTATTTTTAGTTGATATTCCACCACTCTGATGCAATCAAGAATATCAAAGAGGTTGATGTACCTAGGAAATAACATTCAATTCATCTGAAATCTCAATAATCTCTTACACAGATATATGTAGAGGAATACCATATCTCTAACCTTAATAACTATGTCCCATAAATGATTGTTAGGGTAACCCTTCAGTCAAACTTGGGTTACTCAGATATGTTGCTTGATGGACTGCACCTTTCCACCATTTCCTTGTCCATTTTAGGTCCCAACATCTTATGTTGACCAACATTATCCCAACATGAATTTTTTATACATCATATCCCCTAAAGAGCTTCATATAGAGGAATTTTTATTCTTGAGTGGAAACTATTGTTCTAAAATAATATAACGAGTAGAATATGTTGTCACATACTCTATTTAAGTCTATTTATCATGTTATCAAGATTTATTCAGTGTCTATATGGTCCATATAGACTAGCCTTGTATTTGAAAGTGATAAATCATACTATTTTTCAGCTCAATGATTAGAAAATTTTGGAGACTTTTCTATGATTTGTTGGAAAAATAGGATCTCTATTGGATACAATCCATAATGGTACCCGATGTCACCTCATCACATCTCTGATGTATTTCAATGAAATTTGATTGTATAATATGTCCTATATAAATTCAATAAAGTGTGTTGAATTTATAATAAGGTCCATCATAACCAATAAAACATTATTTCCTCTGGATGTATTTGGAAACCCAATGAAAATATCTATAGTGATTTTTTCCTTATTCCATGTAGGTATTGGTAATAGATAAATCATACCCTAGACTTTTTTCCTGTCAACTTTCTCTTTCTAATATCCCATGAACATTGATGCACATCCAATAATAACATTCTTCATATTGTCCCATAAATTGTTCTCTCAGTGATCTCGATACATCTTAGTGCACCATGATTTGATGGAGATGTTTCATATATGATATTAATTAATAATATCCCTCTATATATTAAGGTTTTATGGTACACATTTTATTACCCAAATCTTATTACTTCTTCCCTATCGATTTTACACTTCTAGGGTTTCTCATTTCTGATATATTCCACCTTCTTCTTAATTTCAAAATCATTTCTTTGATAATTATTTATCTTTTCTATATTAGATGGTTATAACATATTTTATAATGGTCTGATCATCACCATTCCCTTATAATTAAAATTGACATCCATATTAGGTCTAAAGAGATTGAATGCTTCTCAATTCTCATCATTGATAAAATTTCTTGATCTAAACTGCTAACAGATTCAACCACTATAAATTCCTTTGGAAGATGGTATTGGAATTAATAATCATAATATTTTATGAGATATAACCATATTTATAGACTCATATTATTCTACTACTATGTGACTATATATTTTAGGATATTGTGATCATTATATATCTCACACTTCTTCCCATGGAGACAATGCCACTAGATTTTAAACATGAAAGTCTAAACTGTAAACTCTAAATCATTTATGGGATTGTTTTTGCCATGAAAATTGTTCTTCACTAAGGTGTGGGATATCTCCATATCATTTTCATTAGTACATATCCTAATTCCTTCATCGATTCATTGTTGTATACCACAAACTGTTATCCACTTGTTGGTAGTGTGAGTTCTGGTGTAGTGATGAGCCTCTTTTTAACACTTTGAAGAAATCTTAACATTCCCTGGTCCAGAAAAACATTACACCCTTATAATTAAGCATGGTTATTGGGTTATAAAATCATGTGATAATTTCACAAATAACTAATAATGACTAGAAATATTAAGGATCAGATAGATATTTGTTACAGATACCTTTTGTTTCACTCTTTAATTTCCATTATTTTAGAAGGGTACACATATATCCCTTTATTGGTGAAAACATATCCCAAGAACGATACATACTAAATATTGAACTAACATTTACTGTACATTTCATATAGTATATCGTTTGAAAAAATCCTTAGCATGATATTGAAATTCTCCTCATACTCCTCCATTCTCTTTGAGTATATTATAATATCATCCATAAACACTACCATAAATTTGTTGTGGTATTCACTAATTAATATATACATCATGTATGTGAATATTTCTAGACCATTAGTGAGTATAATGGGAATCACTATGAACTCATAGCATCCATATATTTCTTGATTGGTGATTCTGGGAATATCTTCCTCTTCAACATTAGTTGGTTATATCCTGTCCCTAGGTTGACCTTAGAGAAATATGAGGCCCCATGTAGTTGATAAAAAATTAATATATTCAAGGAAAGGAATAATTTTTATTTATTGTGAATTTTCTAAGACCATGACATCCATTTCATATTCCCATTGACCCATCCTTATTCTTGAAGAAGAAGACTGGTGCACCCCATAATGAAGCACTCGGGCATATCAATTCCTTGTAAATAGTCTCTTGTAACTACAGCTTAAATTCAACATACTCAATGGTGAACATTATATAAGGTTTATTTGACAAGGAAAGAGATAAAATTATATGTTAAATTGACAACTCAAAATCCTTATCATGAGTAAGATTGAGTAATTCTTCAAGGAACACGTCATTGTAGTCCCTAAAAATGGGCATGTCTTCATGCATGATCTTCTCCTTTCTCTAAATTATTTGAGAAATATATGTTTGAATAAGTGGAAATAATATCCAAAGAGTACTTGCCTATTCAGATAGATATTAATTATCCTCCCTACACTTGTACATAATTCTAGGATGTCTCAAATGTGAAGATTGATCTCCCTCTCCCAATAGTTGAAGTTGTTATTGTATAAAGATAGCTAATCCATGACCAATATAGAATAAAACCCTACAAAATGAAGTAAAACGTGATTATTTGGGAGGTTCAGTCAAGATATATTGACCAAGGATGAGTTATAAAATTTAGATGCAATTATTTCCAAATTTTCTATTCTCACAAATAATTTAACATCAATATTTTTATTTGGTGATTCAATGGTTATACTAAACATGAAAGATATGAAAGAATGTGTATAAGAAGAAATAAAAAGTACGTTATTTATTATTAAATGAATAATCAGTGTACCTATCAACACATCATTTTTAGGATCCACCTCAATATTAGTGATTGTATATTCCCTTCCTTTCTTCCTTGGAGGTTGTTTCTGTTGATTTTCTCTAATGTCCCTAGTCATAGGGAACTAGATATCACAATACCCATGATCCTTGTAGTTGAAACACTGTACTACGGTATGATTTTTTATTTGAAACTTCTTATAACCTTATACACTATCATCTTCAAACCCCATCAGTAATTATTAGCCTTATAACCCTCTATTACTCATTTAGATAATCTCCCAGTTACCTTTATAAAATTTTCTGAATACTTGTTCCCTCACTTTTGACATGTGGGATATTGGATTTTCATTCCCCTATGTGAATAATATATTGATCCTACAGTATTAAACACTATCATTCTCTTTTTATTTCGTAGAACATGTGTCCACTAAGAGTTTCCAATTTATAATTCAATCTTACTGAAATAATGTGAAATCACTACATAAATGTCAATATATTTAATTTACAATTCATTTTGAAGACTAAAATTTAATCCACCAAATAAATAATCCACGTTTCTTCCATTTTCCATGAAAAATACAGAGGCATATAATGAAGACCTTATAATTTTTTCCTCATATGCTCTGATAGAATCATCTTCCTTTTTTATAAGTTTGAATAACTCCCTCTATATATTAAGACAGATAGTTCAAGGAAAATATTTCGTGAAAAGTATTTTATTAAATCATTCCAAATATAATGAATAAATATCCTCTTTATACATCTTGTTATTGATCTATATCCACTAGTGATAAGTTTCCCCCTCAAAATTATAGATATCAAGGATGACTTTATCTTCATCGAAGAATTGGAGAATAAAGAATATCTTCTTAATGGAGTTAATCTATTTTTATTTAATGAGAGGACCAGAAGATCCACTAGTGATAGGAGTACTTTTTCAAATAAAGGAATAGAACACAACTTTAACATTCCTAGGATAATGAGGTAGTTCTACATTATAAATGTTATTATTCATAATTTGAGCCTATTGAGCATATACTATCATTATTTTCTTAGATCCTATTCCCATTGGGTATCGAATAATATTAGTGAAATCATCACATTTACTATCACATTGGTTGTTAAATGGTTTCTCCTATTTCTAACCATTAACAAAAAAGAAAAAAATTAAAATTACGGGGGATTTAATACATAGATAATTAGAATATAAAAAGATAATTGTGAACATATAAGGATATATTTATTAATGAAAAGTATATCAAAATTTTGGATTCCCTGAGTTTTAATCTATGTTATACATGTTGATAGAATTAATTATTGGGTTCCTACTAAAGATTTCAAGTCCAAATTTGAAAAATAACTAATCCATTTCATGATACCAATTATAATGTCCCAATCCATTGATACATATTATTACATCCTTTTATGAATAATTATCTATAAAATATAAACCATTTATCAGAAAGTATATTTTCTTTGGGAGAATAGGTACATAATTTGAGAACATGAATCTAAAAGTAAACATATTTTTATTAATTGGAATAAGGAACTCATAACTCAATTTGTTCTCTTACAACTACATAGGATAACCTGTGAAATAAAAATAAATAAAATAGATGAGCTAAAAATCCAAGCAAGGAAATAAACCTGGAACAAAGTATAACACATGAGTGAGAAGGCATAACATGATAAAATTAAATGCATGGATCAGGAATAAAAATAATTTAGATTAAAAAATTGACCATGGAATCATATAATCATGGAAACATAAGATTTTATAAGAAACATATAACCTGACATAAACATGAGTCATGTCTAACTTACAACACTGTGTCAAATGGTGGAAAAAGTGCCATAATAGTCTAGGTTTACTCACTAATCCCATTAATAACTCCTCATGAGACTAAAAAATTACCCAATTCATTAGAGTGATATATAGATGCTCTCATAATTACATGTTCATGAATATGTGTGACATGTAAAGACTAAAACATAAGGTATTAACATAAGGGTCACCCATAGAAATAAATGGGTATTGTAATCATACCATAAGTAATAACCAAAGGTCCTATAATAATTGGATCCATGAATGAAATTATTTAAGACATTATGGGATATTAATAAAGTAAATATAGGAATCGATAATGAATAATTAATTCAAACTTATGTGGAATCATTCAAAATAGTTTTTAAGTAACCAAGAAATTTTTCACATAAGTAAAATTTTAATGAAAAGAATAAAGAGTCTTTAAAGAGGATAGATGAGAAATAGTTTGAATAAAACTAGAAATGATCTAAAATATTTTATCATTATAAATTGAGTTATTTTATAAAAATATTAGAGTATTAAAATAGTCTATATAGTGTAATTTATAATTAGTATGAAAAAGAGAAGATCCCTATAACCAGGTTTTCATTTCAAGAGGAATTGAGAATTGAACCTTATAAAACATGTAATTACACATAAAATAAAGATGAATTGAGATACAGACATATATGTGGTATATAAAAACATAATATATGAGAATTATATTAGAACAATTAAGTGTTAAATTGATCCAATGAGATAGAAATTGTAACCCAATGTTAAAAAGGAGGTTCAAAGAGATCCCTTACATTATGTATGAATGTGTTTTGAGCTTGAAATTAATGAAATGGATAATCAAATTTTAAAAATTAATTATAAAATTAATAACCTATTAATCATGTATTTGATTTATCTTAATTTTATAAATCTCATTTATGGTTATTTTGATGAGTTATATGGTTTAATTTTTTCATTCACGGAGCATTTGTTACATGTTTTTGTGGTTGGTTTATTTATGTATAATTCTTGAAGTATTTTTAAAATGGTAATAGAATTATAGATATGAAATGAAATTATATTCAAAAAATTATATTCTTTTAAATGGTACCATATATAATTTTCTTTTATGACATGATTATGATTCATTTGATAAATCATTATGATAAAATATTACTTTATTTTTGGTGGTTTTTACATCTATCAAAAAATACTTTTGTTTTATTTAATAATGCGCCTTTATATTATTTAAAAAACAAAGAAGTTGTGATAATATAATTTCTAAATTATTTAACCCGTAAAAATAGTTTTCTTAATATCCTAGAAGTAGGTAATGTAAAATTAATAAATATTATCCAAATATATGGTTAGACGCTATAATTTGGATAATGTTTTTTTTATTTGAATAAGAGGAGATGAGAAAAATGGTTGGGCAGTAATTATTCCATTATAAGTATTACATTCTAGTATGTATATGATATTTTATTTATTATTATCTTGTGTATGACATTTTTGATTATAAGGTAGAGGACGGAATGAAATTAAAAGAGGTTGTTCGAGATTGCTACCCCTTGAGTATCACCTCCTTGAAGGAACTTTTCAGGAATATATAATTCATATTTTAGTGATACTAGAAACACTTGGACATGGGAAGTGTATGTAATGGAGTTTTTGAAGATATTTTTAAATATTCAAGGAATAGAAGGTATGAGGAGAAGGGGTGGTGAGGGGTTGTATATATATGAGGGGAGGAGAAGTATTTATTTTGAAATTCATTAATAGATTAAATTATAATAAATTCAATTTCTATAAAAATAACAAAAAATGTCCATGGATTAAAATATAAGTTAATTTGAGGTTTCAATATCATCAAAAAATACAATTTATACATGTAATGATTTTAGTTTAGACCTTATCATCTTGATTAACCATTATTTAACCTATTTTAATTTTAACTACATAAGATAAATTTTCAAAATTAAAAGGTTTTAGTTTTAACATATATAGAGTAAATAGGAACATAAATTCAAAATTTATGAAATTTTAGAACATATAATATTAAATTTTTATTTTTTAATTATTTTAATTATATTTATATAACATCATAAAAAATTATTCCCATAAAACATCGTTATTTTATATTTTTATTCTATTCTCTACATTGACATTTTAAAACATAAATAAAACCTGTAAAATTAGAAAAACAATTATATCTAAAAAATGTCAGTTCCATCTATAAAAATCTAATATCACATAAAATATTATATATTATATTATATTTAATATTTTTATTATCATTAATTTAATTTTTCAATTAATTGAATAATTACTACATCAACATTTTATAATAATTTAGGCTATAAATTTATTTCTTAAATATTTAAAATAAATTATCATGATTAATCTATATATTATATATTTCCATATATTTTTTAGTGGAGTATATTCTCTATATAACACCATTTTAATGATATTGTACTTATTAAAAAAAGAGTGTGACATTTTGCCTCTTCCTTTGATTTTAATAATGTCTAATTAATTTTCTAAAAAAATTGTCCATTAGATAACATAATTTAAAAACATAAGTTATAATGATTGGATTTTATTCATTAAACATGGAATTTGAAGAAAAATTATTTCCTTATAACTTATTTTTAATCTAGATTAATTTAATTTACCCTTTCCTGAGATGATAGATTTTACCATCATTACTATTCATATTGAAAAAAAATAAAAGAGGTTTATTTACTAATATTGGACCTCCTAATTCAAAATATGGAATCCATTTTTGGAAATTAAAAACATAGTCATGTCACAATTTACTTTAAAATTAAACAGATAAAATGAAATGAAAGTACAAATTCTGAAAACAAATCACCTTTAATGTATAAAATATTTTTAAACTAAATTAATGTATAAAATTATATTTAATGAACAAGATAATATTATTTATAAAAAAATAAAATAAAATTATAGTTTAAAAATAATCCAATATTCAAATTAATTTTGTAAATTTTTTAAAATAATATACATTTTTTCAATGTAAATAAGTAATTTTAACCATTCTTTATTATTTTACACTTATTATAAAATTTTAAAAAACCATCCTAAGATAAATTTCAAATGATAAATTTAAAAAATAAGCTTATTTTTTATAATAAATTTTCTAAAAGATTCAAATTAAATTATCTTAATTTTTTTATAGAGGAAAATAAATTTTTTTATGAAAACCAATTATTGAAGAAGAAGACATCTTTACTAAACAATTAGGTATTTATTACCTATAAATATATTTTATAATATGGTTATTCCTATTCCTAAAATGCAATTAAATGGATAGGTTGTATCATTAATTTTAAAATTATATAATTTTAATTGTATTTAGTGGTTCGTTTAAACTCGGTGTTGTAAGAAATTAAAGATATCCAAAAAATTAAATTATGTAAAGATAAATAATTCAAAAAAATATAATGTTGTTACAGATTTCCTAAAAAATTGTGGAAATAATTCAATCAACCTCTATAAATAGAGGTTTTGGTCATCCACGGTTTTATTTTTTTATCTTTTTTCTTAGATACCATGTTGACCCGTTTTCCTCTCACTACCCCTTTGGAGAGTTATATGTCTTGGATTGAGGAAAATGAACTCTATTACATAATGGTATTCTATTATAAACTTACCCTCTTGTTTTTTGTTCTATTTCTTCTAGAGACTCATAGTAGTCTTTCAATATTTCTGATTTTAAAATGAATTGTGACATGATTGTGTATTGTCTTGGTCTGATTCTAGTGATTTTTTCCTTCAATTCTGATGGGGTTTGACTCTTGATTTCTATCATTGTGAATATCTATATCCTAAAATATATAAATTGAAGTTAAAGATTCAAAAATAGCTCTATTATTATGTGAAATTTATGATATTATCTTGATTACGGGTTCTTGAAGTGATTATATTTATTTCATACCATAGGCTGAATAATTGCGAGGATGAAAATATAAAAAAACTAAAGTGATGCACATGTGTTTATCTATATTGTTATTTTATTACATTTGTTACTTTTTTTTCTATATATTTATTAATGAATGGAAAGAATAACTAAGAAATAATATAATGATAAAATTGGTTGAGAACCTAACAGAATTATTTATAATTTTATCTGTGCCCATGCTATGTATTGGGTTCCGATTGTGGATATTATGATGAGATGAGAAACCCATCAATAGTGGATTATATATATCATCGAAAATAAGAAATAAAATTTTAGTTGGATTGATTTACAAAATAAGTTATGTTCAGAGATTTTATCTTGGATGTTGAGGGATGAAATTTGGAAAGAGATTCTCTTACCTCAGTAAGGGATACTAAGAACACAAGATATTATGATTAGATTTGGGGAACTTCTTATTTTTTCCCTTTTCCCCTTTGTTGATAAGAATTCCAAATTATGGTTCATTGAATTGTATTTTTCCATGTTATCATATATTTGGTTACTCTATATGTGCTTCACACATATTTTAGGTGAAAAAGAAGGTCATGGTTACATAGATGAAGCATCAGCATTGAGGATTTCATATATAGGGAAGTTAGAATGATCACTCAAGGGGAATATCTTTCAATGTAGGATCTATAACTTTGGGTCTGTCGAAGTTATGATAAGTAGTGAGTCGGTAATATTAGTCTATTCCCCAATCTATTAAGGTATATAGTTCCTTATAATCAATAAAGGGATCTTTAATGGCTTGTTATGCTTGTGGAGGTAATAGTCATCGATGATATATGTTCCCAACATTCCTACAAGGTTATAATGGAATATATGGTCCAGTTACATTCTAGCCATAGTAGAAGTAGTTTTCTCTCAGTTAATATCAACAATAGGCATTTCTAGTTTATCAGCAGTGTCATGTGAAGAAGTACATCATTCTTATGAGAGGTTATAGAGCTAGTATGGATAAACCAAATGAATTTCATCACATATAGACAACAAGACCATTGCATAGTTGTGGAGGTCGTCATCAGTAGTGAGGTAGAGGAGTTATAAATGTTCATTTGAACATATCAAATATTATAGTACCATATGCCACAAATTTTATTTATGGTATGATTAGTTTATCATCCACCTTATGACTTATTTTTTTGGATTTTGGAGCCTCATAATCCATTTTTTCACCCACCTTTTCCTTGACATTGGGTAGAATGTAGAAATACCCCAGTTTCCTTGGTGTATAGTATATCAATAATAGTTAAATCTTAATTTAATTATGTGTTATAGAGTAGAATATTAATTATGACGAATTACAAGTGGGTTGAGATTTCTTCTTTATGTAGATACCATCGTATGAAGTAATCCTTGGCATCTATTAGTTACATTTTGTTCATTTTATTAAATGATTTTTTTAGTTGAGAGTTTTCTTATTGGATGGGGGATAATATTTTTTTCTTATTTGAAAATGTATTTTTGTATGGGATGAAGGTTTGAAGATCCCATTGTATCTTTGTTATAGTGTTTTCATCTGGATCAGCAGAGGCATGGGCAGTGGATATTCCAAATTTATAATTGGAGTTTCATGATGTGTTCTTTAACAAGGTTATGACATTTTACCATCAATGTGATATCATATTCAAAATAGAGGTGCAACTAGGTTCTTCTATAATTCATAGAAATTTCTGTCAAATGAATTTTTTTGACTTATGACAATATATGGCCATGCTAAAATATTTTCTGTATAAGGGATACATATTTACCATTATATATTCTTGGGGTGATATATTGTTCTTTTACAAAAAATAAGATGGAGTTCTGAGGGTGTTTTAGATCACCAAAGATTGATGTTTGAGAAGAATAAAGAAATCTATCCTCTTCCGAGGATATAAGACATATTTTATCAGTTAAATGGATCTAATTAATTTTAAGAGATCACTTGGTCTAGGTATTATCATATGTGGGTTAAAGGGTAGTAAATCATTAATAACACTTTCATTTATAGTATAGACACTTTTAGTTCATTTTAATATTATTTATTGTCATGAATGCTATTATTGTAATCATGGGTTTCTTGAAATCTATGTTCCAATAGTTCATATAATAGTTTATGGTTGTGTACATAAAAAAAATTCTCTTATACTCAATGTCTGAAGAGGATCATATGAAACACATTTTATCCACCCTACAAACTCTCAAATAGCACTAACTCTGTTGGAATATATCCAAGTGTAAATTTTGGTTATATTGGAACACTTTATTGGACATGTGGTGTCAAAATGAGGAGAAGAACTGGATATATCAATGAATAGGTTGGGTGATTCTTGAACATCAACCATGAATGTGACCGAATTTTTTGGTTCCCATAGTCTAGTAAAATATTATTAAAGGATCATGTCTGACTTCTATGAAGCATCAACTACATTTATTTCCTTAAATAAAAAAGAATATTCCTTCACATAGTCTATTCATTTTTAGTAAATTTTCAACTACATAAAGAAGAAGTTGGTATATGATCCCATTCTATTACTACTAGTGGAAGGAGTGATTTATTAGGTCTTGTTTGATTTTAATGTCTGGGTTTCAGATGTGTTATAATAGAGAAATAGTAAATGATTGTTTTTGGTTATAGATAGCTTCACCGCATCAGTGTAACTATGACACTTATGACTATATTTTAGATGTTTTTGTTTTTAGTGTTAATTTTTAGTGGAATTTACTCATTTGGGGTCACTTGTAGTCTTCATGGATAAAAATATCATGAGGTATGTCATGTATCAACAAGATCTAAAAATACATTATTGGTGGTGGATTGAGTTTTTCTAGGACTATTTATTTGAGATCTAATACACCCTAGGGAATGAAAATGTGGTTTATAACATGTTGAGATAAAAGATATTGGGAGACATTTTCCATGAGTCTCAATATGCATGGATATGAATGAGGGAGATATTATACATCCACCATGGTGTATAGGGATTAGAAGGTGGATGATATTTTTACTAGATGGTAGTGAAATCCTCTTTATGTCAACAGGTGGAGGAGTCTAAGTGGGGAGGCTCATAGGTATAGGTTGTTTGAGACCATGTGACTCATAATGACTCCCTAAAGTAATGGATGGATGATGAGAAGTATCGGGTGGTGTTCCAAGGGAGGTTTTTTATTCCATTAGTGGGGTAATACGTTGTACGTCATGACATCCATATCTCACACCTATTAGTTCTTATGGGTCTCATAAATATGTACATATCTTTGATTTGGTATTTTTGAATGATTTTGAAGGACATATTGGTAGAGAATTTCATATTATGGTACTTGTTCAACCAGTAGGTTAAGGTAAATAATTGTATTACAAGGGTTTTTTTGACATTGGATGTCCTCAAATGTAAGTGGGAGGAAATCTTAATTGAATATATTACTTTTTTAACATTAATCTAAGGGGGACTTGATGCTATTTGGGAGATCATATACCGAGTAATGAGATCATTTCACTTCATTTAAATTATAGAATTATGTTTCATGGATAGTCCTGTAATAAAATATGTGGATGAGATAGTGATACCTCATGGGTATTTGAGGGTCATTATTCCTAAAAGGGACTGTTGTTTTAACTCATTAATTTTCATTAGTATTCAATGTTAATTTGGATCCCAGTTACCCTTTAAAAATACTTTCCACACAAATACACAAGGAAATATTTAACAGATTATCTTGATCCAATAAGATATGCCATTGGTTTGTATCTCGGATTTCGGTGGGTCATTGGTGAAACACTTGCGATTGCAAGTGTTTTAATTTTAAATTACATATCAATACACCATTAAAATGGATTATTTTGAGGAGTTATATGGGTTTCCCTGTTGATACTAATTTTTTCTATATTGATTTTAAAGTGAATGATTTCCTTATAAAAGATTTAGTGAAAACCATGACCTAGATGGTCCAAGTGATTCATGAATTAATGAAGGTGGAATAAGACTATAAAAAGTCTTATAAGAATCATAGAAGGAGGCCCTTGTAGTGTCATTTTAGAAAACATGTATTTTTTATAAAATAACCTTTATGTGGGATGCATAGGTTCTATCTTGGGATAAATTTATCTCCCCTTCTTTTCGACCCTTCTGTGTTGTTATATTAAGTTTCTGAGGTGGTTAATTGATTATCTCTTCACCCACAATTGGATAGGATATATGATATCCTACACATTTCATAAAAACATTGAAATATTCTTAATTAATATCAAAATATTTACTATGGAGAGTTCGAATTATAGGATGATGTGATGATATTTTATTGAACAAACATAGTCTAGGGTAATCAAGAGATGTGATGAATAGATTAACTATCCCTTTGGTTTATGTTCTATACAAGAATGGAGGTTTGGAGGATAGTATGTGTGATAATGAGTTATAGGTGAATTCTTAGCATACCATATGATTTTTATGATTGAACCTGCTTAATATTTCTTTAAAGACTCTTTTAGATGCTTTTTTTCTATATGATGTATTTTTATTGTTTTTTGAGATTTTTTATCTTTCATTGAAATTCATGATTTATTGAAAGTTATATCACTATTATAGGGGTATATTTTATGATGATACGTTTATGGTTGAATTATTTACATTTTTATGTTATCTTACCTCATTTAGTTTTGGCGGTGTTCTATTCAAGAAGGATCCCTAAGAGGTATCTCAATGGGAGATTTATTAGGCCCACTTTTACATCCTTATTTGGTTGGGTTTTAATTCTAAATGATGATAATTTTATTAGGGTTATGTGATGTAATGGCCAAGATCACTTTATCCCTCCCATTTAATTTTATTTTGTGATTGGATATACCAAGAGGAAGTTAAAATGTGTTCCCAAGGATATAGATGTGTTTTGGCCATGTTGAAGTCAACCATTTTATGGCTCTGGCTATGGTGGTCTCCATGGAAGTGCTCAAATAATGATTTTATCATGGAGAGTGTGTTCTAGAGTGATTTGATCATTGTACATTGTGTTTGAGTAGCTATTTTATTGTAGGGGTACACCAAAAACTTTCAAACATTTTTTGTGTTCATAGTTTCATCTTAGGGTGTGCAACGGTGTAGAATCGGAACAATGAAAATGCCTTGGGATAACCATTTTCAAGGTGTTATGGAATGCTGATGAGTATGAATTAGTATATGAATTGGTGGGTTTTCTCTATTGGAAATAATAACGTCATGATTCCCATTTAATTGGGTGTGTGGGATGTTGATTGTTACTTATAAGAAATTACATGGAGGAAATGACCCCATGTTGGGCATGATAGTTCTTATAAGTTCAGCAAGTGAGTCAAGAAGGAGTCGATAAAATGAATATAGGATGAAAATGGTCATCCAAGAAGCACCATTCCTTTTCCTTTTTTGTAGATAGATGAAATTTTGAATGATTATTTACAACATTATTGTGGAAAGATGAGGCAGTTATCAGGGGATGAAACACCATGTATCATACCACAATACATGATCTGCAATTGGTAAACAGGATTTTAAATTGTTTTAATAATGTGTGGTCTTGGGAGATTATGACACCTTGAACATCAAATCTTCATTGAATAACAGGAACCATGGGCATATTGTGATTCAGTACACCAAGGTGGAGGAATTTTAAACTTCTCTATAAATAGAGGGTTTGGGAAACCATGGTTTGATTTTTCCATCCATTCCCTTTGAACCTGAGTAAACCATTTTTCAATATCATTATTCTATATCCCTTTTTTAATATTTTAAATGTATTAGTTCATTGAAATTGATCCCATGTGTATAAAGGTATTATCCCCTCCTATTATCTTACCTTTCCTTTATCTCTTTCTTCTAGGGAATGTTTGTGAGTATTTCCCCTATTTTAGAGTTGAAAATAATTCAAGAAAATATGTTGGAATATCACCTTCATGTTGTTGTGAGTTTCCCTTAGGTTTTGGTGGTGTTTGACTCCTCAATAATTACATTATGAGAGTTTGTTCCATGAATTTTTTAATTTAGGTAGGGTATTCATGATTTCTTCCTTTTCTTGTATAAATTTTGAGATAATAATTATTTTGGCTTCTTTGGTTGATTAGTATGAATTTACACAAAAGGATAAGTTATTGGGAAGATAGAAAATAAAAGTATAGACCTTTTTTCAATTATTTTATTATATTCATGTGTTATTATTGTTTTTGTCTATTTTTTAATGTAATTCATGAAAAAATAATAAAGAGTGATATACTAAAATAGGTATATATGCATAGATAATTAAGAATAGTGTGAACCTTCGTTATTTTGTTGAAATCAAACCCCTTAAATTAAATAATTGATTCATGTTTTTCGATTATTGTGAGACACTTGTTACTATGAATTCTTCTATATGAAATCCTTGTTTTTTATATTCAATATTTTAATAAACATAAGTAGTTGATTAACACTTAAAAATGGAAATAAAATCAGTTTCTAACAAAATATGATTTTAATTAACAATTTAGTTGGACTATATATTATATATTCAAAGAATGTAAGTGTTTTCTATGTTATACAATGGTGGTTGGGATAAATGGTGTGTGTATGTGGATGGAGATATTGTTACTATGGTAAAGTAGTTGATTAGCGAAGGAATTGATTATTTTTTTTTCATAGTCGAGCAATTTTTGGATTATTAGTGATACTTTATAATATGGGATGTGCTGAAATAAATGAAATTAAAAATTTTCATGTGGACAGAATAAAGTGACGTAGAATATTACATAAATATAAAATGATTTAAATATGGAGAAATGGAATAAAATTAAATTTTAATAATAAATATTAATGGTGTCCTTGGAGCGGGGTTTTATTAAATATAGGGAATGTATGAAAAAAAAATATAATGTGAAATATTAATTGTAAATCTAGAAATTGTTTGAATTTGTTTCTAATTGAAAATTTATGGATTGTTAGTTAATTTTTCTTGTATGGTAAATGGTTGGCATGTTGTAGATTTAATGGTGGTCATTTATGGGTAAAGGTTATGAAATGGTGCAATATATGAGTTGTTACAAGGTTATGTGCATAAACCTTAGGCATCGACTTTTGTGTGACTATTTATCATTGTATTTTCTCTAGATTACTCTATGAATCCCACCTTAGTCAAGTAACCATACAAAAAAACAATTATTTGGGTATTGTCTCTATTATAACCATTCCCCCATTATAGTTCATATGATCATTTATTTCCTTGAATCGTGTATACAACTTTATGTTTCCATGAGATAGGGTTTCTCCCCTAATCCATACCTGAGAAATAATTCATTCTTTTTAATTAAATTGGATTTGAGTCATGTTTTTTCATAATTTTTCATCTCATATATGAAGTTATAAAATTAATAATGGTATTGTTGTAATATGTAATTATGGTATAATTTGTTACATTGTATAATTTAAATTTAATCTACCAACTGGTTCTTTAATATTATTTTCATTTTATGAACTATTATTTTCTTGTGAAGCTACATTATTGAAAATTCATGTAAATGTGTAATATTTTTCCTATTATTCCTATTTATTCACCATTATGTTGACGCTCATTATTGTGTCCTTTTGATAATTTATATGTTCACACCGTACATGGATAATCCAATCTATATTAGATTCATATTATACATTTCCAGTATAGATTTTATTGTTAGTTTGAGGATGTAGTGTACCATATGTAAGAGTGGGTATGTTTTTTTTAAACTCCTCGAGGTATTGGATTGGGAGTACATTGTTGGAATGATTTTTATTGGTTTATAAAATATTTATTTGAAGGATTTCATGGTCATATATGGGGTATCTTAATGGGTATATGTTTATATATTTATTAGGTTTACATTTCTAGTTGTGTTCATGTAGTTAAGTCATTTCCCTCTATTATAGATACATCATTGATACATATTTTCTATGTAATTTCCTTAGAAACATATGAAATATAGATAATTCATTTTGATGAACATTTGAATTTAGTTTGATGTTTTATATTATTCAATGTCGTAAACAAATCCATGATTTTTTCCATAGAGTCAGGATGTAAGTAACTAGGAATAGAGTCCCATTAGCTACGTGGTAGTGAACACCGTGGACCCAATGGGATGTGTGTAATATTTTTTAAAATATTTGTTAATTTTTTTTATCAAAACCATGAAATCTTGCACTATTATAATTTAGTCACTCATTCTACAATAAAATAAGGCCACCCCTCTTAATACTTTTTGTCATCATATTCAATTCTGATTTCTCTCAAATATCGATCTATCATATGATCAATGAGATATCGATGATTGAGATATTCTATGCTCAATGATATTGTAAACCCTATATCATTTATCATTATTTTATTTATCTCATCGGTTAACAGGAATAAATCCATACATTTTTTTGAGGGAATCTATAATTTCTATGTAATTAGGAAGAACCATAGTATTATATTAGATGTGACAACTTATAAATCAATATGTATGGTTTAATCATAGAAATTGATTAATTAATTAAATTTCACATGTGATTCTATTTTCATTCCTGGTTTTTTTAAGAACATTAAATAGGAACTGAAAGGGTTCTAATGTTATGGTTCTAATTGGTTAGAGTCTCTTATGACCAAAAAAGTGTTTTGAGTTAGAATATATGACTTTAGGAACACCTGAAATGTATGTTTTCTTATTTCATGAGTAATATTTGAGTGTGATCAACCATAAAAAATTATTTTGAATTGGGATAATTTTATGATAGCCTTTGTCAGATCCTGATAAGCTAGTGGGAGGCTTGTTGTATCTCTTGAGGATTTCATCTTAGATTAGATTAGAATTTTGATGTGCAATAATGTTTTCCCATCTTGGTAGGAATTTAAGGGTTAGAGATAGAATAAGAGTCTTGGTACTTGGATTCAATTTAGGGATATGGTTTTTGAGAACCAATGCATGGTTATTGAGGTAAGGGCCCAATATGGACAACATTATGGGACATAACTATACCTATGGGTATGTTGAGGTATTTTCTAGTGGCTAGGATCAACAATATGATTAAGTGTATAGTTACTTTTAAGTACCATAATTGTTAGAATTTAATCATGAAGAAAGTTATTTGTTATAGTAATATTGATGGTGAATACTAGGTATACCTCATGGTATTGAATTAGGGTTAGCTTATGAGTACTTTGTTCTCCTTTAAGGATATATCATTGGGCTGTTATTTATAGGTAAAGACCCAAGTTTCATCTTAAATGGCCATTTAATATTATTCTCTATAATAATATGGGAAATATCATTTATCAAAAATAGATTTTCCTATGAAACAATATCTGGTTTGGTAATTTTTGTTGATATGTATTTGTTTAAAATCTGTTATGCTTTTTAAATACATCAAATGCCAAAAATTTTGCTTTATAATTTATAAAAGAACTCACATTTCACATTGAATTTTTTAATGGGTTTTTACAATATAATTAAACAATTAAATTTAATTGAACACCATTTAATAATATTGAAGATCAAATCAATGAATAGAATAGGTAAATAAAAACCAAATAATATTGTTTATGTAATGGTAAACTCTATGGGCTCTAATTCTCTTAAAAAATCACTCATTCTATAAAAATATTAAAAAGTTATAAAATAATTAGAAATATGATATACATTGTCATGGTATGTGTAAAAAATCTTAATTAAATTAGTAAATAATAATGTATAAGAATTTGGGAGTGTATGTATTTGTAATGGGTAACATGAACATTATGAGTATATTGGGGCTGGTTACCCATAAACAACTTACTTAGTTCTTGAATATATATTTTAATTATTAAAGAAGTGACTTATCAGATCCCATTTGTTCTACCATATCAAATTCACATGTGATAGTGCCCTGACAAATATATGGGGAACTAAAATGTCATTGAAGTTCCCCACTGTGATGAGAACTTTGAGGTTACATGGAATCATTCTTGAATACTATTAAATAGCTGAAAAATATTGTCTGATGATATAGAGTGATATAGGTTTTCAATGGTAGGAGGATCTTAATATATAAATAAATCATCCCATGGTGTTCTCCCTTGATAATCTCTAAGATAAGTGGTTATGAGGACATACCCACCAAGACAAAATCAACATTTTCATGTGTCATTGGATGTTCTTATCAGTGGACATGTGTATTGATCTTTAAACTTTAATATAATTATTAATAGATTAAATGACTCATGCACTATCATGTACTGATGAAAAAAACGATGACATTTTCTCCAAATTAGGTAGGATATATTGGGTACATCATGATTGATATTATATTAATGGATTATGTGAGAATGGATTTATCCCTTTGGTGCTTTGATTAAAATTAATATCTCAGGAACATTGATGTGGATGAAACTACTTCTATAAATCAATGTCCGTAGTGTTTTGTGTGTGGGTTAATTTTTGGAATTTCAAATAAAGAGACATATAGGAAGTAGGATGATGACACTATTATCAAAAATTCCTGATTTAAGATATCATGATAATGGGATGATACTACATTGTAAGTGTTTATAAAAGAACATATATGATTGTGGCATTAACTTCATTTTTATGGGTTACTAGTTGTATTTCTAGATGATAACCTTTTAATTTAGGTGGATAAGAATAATGCTACAATGAAATAGGTTTAAAAGGTCCCAAACTAATGAAATCTACAATGTCAGTTCAATTCAAATATGGAATTTTACAATTAAGAATAAATAATATCTATCCAGGTCTGGATAATCGTCTTGATTTAATCAAAAGTTTTTGGAATGAATATGTGCGTTAAATAATATTAATATTTGTTTTCTTGGTTTGGAGAATATAATATTTATTATATTTATTTATTCATAATGTAGTGTGAAATATTTATTAAATAACTACTCACTATTCAGGATCAACATATGTCAATAGGTAAAAATGGACCAAGCTCAATGGTTCTATTGGAAATTTTATAAATGATATTTTTTCATATTCTTAATGTGGTTTGAATTCCATGAGATTAATAGTAATAATATTTGTTATACATGGGATCAATGAAGAATTATAATGTTGTAAATGGGATTCTATGTAATTTTTTCACGATAACCCTTTTATAATAATAGTCTAATTATAACGTCTTCCATAATCACTCTTGTTCTGAATAGTGGATAGGGAGAGACTCTATCGAGATCTAGAGATATATGTAGAGATATAATGATCTAGAATGCAATCTCTCTTACTCCTATCTAAATATATTAAGATAACATCAAGATTTATTTCTCCTTTAAAATTAATTCTATTAGAATAAACCATAAACAATGGAAACGATTAGGATCAGTCATGCTGGCACCTGATGATTCGAAGGTGATGTTTAGAGATTGTGGGTCATGTTTGGATCAATACTATAGGGAATATATAATTAGATTCAATAGTTTAATTATGGTAAGATGAGATTTTTTTTCAATCGTATCATCAAGGAAGAGGGAATTACAAGTTGAGGTCATTCTATATTTTCTCATAAATTAATTACAATTTACATTTAAATATCCTCCTATTATGGTTCTAACCTTTTTCACATGTTAATTTAGATACAATTTTTATTGGATTAGATATTTTGATCATGGGATGAAATGAATATTCCTAAATTAATACTTAAAGTTGATTTTGTCATTTAATAAAGGCGCTTCCTCTATTCTATGAACCCTTCAAGTTGTATAAACGTGGTCATATGTTTAGTTTATAATTATTTGTTATCCATTTCATGTTTTCATTTGTTATTGGTATATTTTACTTCAGATCAATTGGTTTTAATATCATCAAATTGTTTTTTCCTCACCTTTTCATTCCAGTTAACGAAGCCAGCCAAGAGTTTCAAATTTTTTGGAAAAGGAAACATCTAAAAAACACAATCAGTTGGTGCCAAAAGAAAAATCCAAGAAAAAAAGAGTACATGGTGTGTACTAGAAAATAAAAATCATGTGTTACTTTTTATCACCTATATATCTCTGTATCATTTTAGATCTAATTAAATTAAATCTCATATCAAATAAAATTAGATTCGTATGTATATCCAGACAGACTGGAACCCAGTTTGAAGATCTACACATCGTGTGACCACTGTAACTGACATATAGTCCCAATTTCTTCACAGTCATAAACATTGGGGTGTCATAATTTGCTATGAATCATATTCTTGAAAAAGGCACTAATACCCCATGAATCACAAAGGCCATACATTGGGTAACATTGAATAAAATTTATGTACCCTGAACTTGTTCATTATAGGAAACATACCTAGTCCCTAGGATTGTGATGTGGACATTAGCAGAACATAGTACATAATTTGTAATAAAGTGCACACAAAATATTCTTAAAAATATTGTGTACATAATTTAATGGATAGAGAAAAATGAATATATGATCAAACCTACTTAAATGTGTTCTGTGAGTCATTTATTATAAAGTAAAAACCATGTCATGGGATTAATAATAATATATTAAATTAATTTCCATGTTAATTTTAAAATAAACTAGTTTATGTGATTTGAATGTATATATTTAGTTACCTCATTGTTCAATTTTTTCATCACTATTTTTAAATGATTTTTTTTAAAATTATGGAAGATTGTTAGTTTAGGATGCATTGATGGAATAAAGATAAATAGAATTTATTGGATTAATTCATGGTGATTTCTCTTAATTAATGGGTGAATCAATGTAATTGGTAAATAGATTTAAAATTTGTTCTCATTGAATATTAGGTGGATGATCATGAGATTAGACTAATCTTATGTATGATATTGGTTTATATTAATTTATTATGGTTAATTTGAGGGCTTATATGTCATCCCCTCCTCATTATGTAAGGGCATGCATGCCCATGGCTTCATTTATAGAAACACCTCTATCTAATCCATTTGATCCCCTCACCCATGGGTGAGAAATGTCTTATGTATGTATATATCTCCTAGGTTAGAGGAGGTGGTCTAAGTCTAAGGCTCATGATTATACCAATCAAGGATATACATAGAAACCGGGGTGGAATTATGAAACACAAACAAAGAAATGGTGAATGGTTTTTTCACATAGGGTCAAGGGTTAGTCTATAATATTATAGATAAACTATACGTTAGTTAATATCATGATCATTCCATATATATTTTATTTATGTTAGTTTCATGGACAATTTCATTTTATTGTGGATGTTTCACAATCACTCAAGTAATGAAGTAACAAATATAGAAGATAGAATAAAATATAACAAGATTATGTGTGAATGTTTTATTAGACATTGTTAATCACTTATGTAATATCCACTTAATAATAAAAACACTTGTGATAAAGACAAAATGAGACATACACATAAATAATAAAATCCCTCAATTGAGATATTAATCCAGTGTAGCCTTCAACTTCTTTAGATAGAATCGAACTCATAGTTCAATGTTCTTGACCAACTCAAATTAGGGATCATTTAATTATCATTGAGATTTTGGCAAAATTTTATAGGTTTTTTTAATTTGGTTCACATAATGGGATAAATTCCCAAAAACAAATTGGTGTAACTAAACATAAAGTGTTTTTGATATATTTATTTAGGATTTCATGATTGGAGAGTCCATATGGAGGGTCAAGGAACTATGAGTTAATGTAGTTGTAAAGGGGTGCACACCTAAAAACCTTTAAATAATTTATAAGGGCTAAGTTTAAGTTGTGACAGTGGGAATATTGATCCTCCAATATAAAATTTATAAGTGAAAAAACATTCTAAAACTAATTGTAAGGGATATTAACTATTGATAAAATCATGGGAGAATAATGGAATTTAATTTTCATTTTTTTAATCTGGTTTTCTAATCATTGAATTACTAATCATCTAAATTAAATTTTTAGAAATTGAAAATAAAAAACTTCAACAATATCACTATTACCCATACTAAATAAGGATATCCTTCTCATCATCCAGATCTTCTAGGAATAGTTTATGTTCTTTCACATTAAACTATGCCATTAAAAAAATACATACTAGAAAACCCACTTTCTGAGTAGCCTGCCAAATAATCCAGTGAGGAAGAAATATCTCTATATATAAAAACATGTGGAAGATTCAATGTGTGTATAATGTTTAACTCTTCCAAAAATATCTCCTGATTTCCTAATGTATTATGAGGATATGGATTCATGTAGTATCATTTATCACCTTTAGGATCTCAATTAAGAGAAAGAGAGATTAGAGAGATAGGAGATCTCCAGTTATCTATTCACATGTATGCCTGGATAATTAGTGACACCATGTACAAATTTAGTCAATATAATTAGATTCATTGTGTACCAATAATTCTAGGGTTTTAAGATCTCCGATATAAAATGTTAAGATATCATTCTATCCACACAACCTAAAAACATAAATTTCTTAATATAAACTATTAAATGATCAATAGAAAGAATAAACTATCAAAATTGTCTCTTATTCACTGTTTTTATGATGACATGGGGAGGGAGAAAACTATTTTTTTGTAAATAATAAAAGGAGGAAAAAATAAATGGACAACGTTTCAATCCATGTATAAGGATCCATATCATCATCCAACTAAGATGAAGAAGATCTTGAGGAATGGAAAGGAGTAGGGTGTGGTATGTTTTCATATGGCATGAATGGCCACTGTAAGAGGAATTATTCCTTGCAAAGTAATCAAGCTGAATATTTAGGTGTTTTCATTATGAAATGTAATTTTTCCATATCATTAAGTCAGTTATTAGATACTACTTTTGGTTCTCAAATTTGTATCCTAATAGATGAACCATTTAGATTTCATAAGGTTTCTAGAGGTGAGGTGGATCTAAAAGATTCTAATATAGTGAGTTTAGATACTCCAACCATTATAGACTACAATCTCACAGTTCAAACAAAAATAATAATTTCTTTAATGTATTGTTATTATGTTTATAATGTTATTATGAACATCGTATTTATTTATTTTTTAGAGATGGATAGATTAATTCTATGATTTATAAATAATATTTTATACTTCTATGAATATTATTTAATACATTTATAAATATAGAATCTCTTATGGTATGGAACTATTAAATAATTATATTTATTTATTATATTATGAGAAGAAAATGTTTTATATTGATAATGAAAAAAATAAAATTTTCTTATTTAATAGCTAACCATGGAATCAACATCTTGGTTACATAAATGATAAGAATTTGAAAAATCTATATCAATATGGTAACTTAGATATTTATAGATTAAACGAATTGAATGATTTTACACTTTTTAAAATACATGATGGTCATTATATCATTCAGTAGTCAATGTGAACTATCTTGTGATCATCTAGAATTGGTACACACTATTATGTTCAGACCTTTTCATAAATAAGATGGTGTTGTATTCTCATTCTTTACTAAATTTATAAATGAATTGATTAGGTATTGTTATTTCTACTTGATAAGTTATAAGTATAAATCCTTTGACAATTTCAAAGAGTATGAGAATGAATTTGAGAATGATCACCATAAAAATATTAAGAAACATTGATCAGATTGAGTAGGAGAATATCATAACCAAGAATCTGTTATTTTTCATGAAAAATTGATATTTTTTCTCAACTCACTCCACCTTATACACCATAGGGAAATAGTGTTAGTTAAATCTGGAAAAATACACTACTTGATATGTTATGTGTTAGGATTATCCATGAAAGCCTCTATTATCCTTTTCAGAGTATTTTTTATAGATGATATAGTACTAACTAAATTGAGTACCAAATAAAGAAACAAACGGTATTACCATCATGTTATGTAGTTGGAAGAAATGTTTTCTGACACATGTTTTGGAATAGGGTTACAAAGAACTTTTTAAGGCTATCTCATGAAACTAACTATAACCACGATGGATAATGTTTATCTCTTTTTGGGTATCCAATGGAAACAAGGGGATGCAGTCTATACAAACATCTTGATAGGAAAGTAATTTTCATAATATAGATTACTTTTCTTGAGGGGGACAACATTTTCATGGAGGATAGTATGAGAAATATAAACCTCAATTAAGTGGATACTAAAGATATATGGGAGGTGGTATAAGAACATATTCCATAGGTCCTAATATAATAAGTTATTTAGAAACACAATTACTATATAGTAACTCTAAAGAGGTTAGTGAATTAGAAAAATATGGTTTTCTATTACCCAATCTTAGCAACTCATTGTTGGTTAATATTAATGATAATATCACTTTAAAAGAGGTAATATTTTGGTAAGATAATTCAAAATGGAATGAATCCATGTATTTTTAGATGGATTACTCATATAAAAACAAATTTTGGGTTTGGGTCCTTCCGCTAGTTTATGTAATTATTTTTTGGGTGAAATGGGTATTCTAGAGAAAATTGGACATTGGTGGTAAATTATGTACTAATAAATCCTGGATAATGGCTAAACGTTTTAGGAAATTTCATGTAATTTAAAATGTTGAAACATTTTCCATAGTTTCTATCTATAAATCCATCAAACAATTTTCCATAACATTTTCCATTACTATTATATTTGGAAATTTTTTGTAAAAGTCGCTTTACCCAATGGTAACCATTACGAAGAATTTTATATGACACAAATAGATGGGGTTGTGACTATAAGAAAATAGAAAATTTATGAAAGTTTTCTAGATCCATTAATATAATAAATAATTCATTCAGTTCATTGAATATTCAATTCTAGGAAGCAATAAAAGTGTTTTTTCATTAAGAATGAATTTGAGCCATGAGTTTATTAGAATACTAGAGTGTGTGTGTTTTTTTTTCAATAAAGTATATGAGAATGTTATATTAATATTGGAAATGAGATTATTGGACTTATAATAGGTTAAAATGGGGTTAAGAACATGTTTTAGAATGAAGTTCTTGTTAGGTCCCTTGGTATAGAGGAAGTAACTACTATGGTTGAATAGTATTTTTTTGATTTATTATTACATATACTTATTTATCATAGGTATAAAATTGTTAATGGTTGTATTGGAAAGAAAATAGATAATAAAGGATGTTTTTATAGAGTTTAAGATAACTAAGATCTTATTCCTCTACTCCGAGAGGAGACATGTATTCTCTTGAACCTTACTTTTGATAGGAAGTGATAACACAATTAAATTTAGATAAAGTTTACCCTTTTACATTTAGTAGTGTAACCCCTAACTTTTCAAGGAGTCAAAACCTACCTTCTATATTTCAAGGAGAAACAACCATAACTTCCTTATATATATGTGGAATAACCCACAGATAGATTTTGTTTGGGAAAATCATAAACAAAACCCCTAGAGGAAAAACAAGTGGTAGGAAGTATTACAGTCAAGAAATAAAAAAAACTTGGACTAGAGATTTAAGAGATAATGTAGAAATTTCGTGCATCTCATTTTGTTTGATCACATTTGGGGTAGAATATAAAAGTAATAAAGATGATTAGTGATCAAAGTAGAAGAAAAAAAGTCGATGAAGTTTTCTGATAAATTTGAGAGTATCAAAAAATGTATCTTCTTATTCTTATTGAATGAATCCTATGAACTAGTACATGTGTTTTATCATTGAAGATATCTTCAAAATCCTAAAAAAGAGATTGTACATGAGCATGTCTATGTCGAATGTCTTCAAAAAACATGTTACTATAGAAAAAATTTATAATAGGAGAGTTTCCATTTATTTATTAAATTCATGTTGTAAATATTACATAATAAGACTTAATATTTAATCACGAAATATTAAAATAAATCCTTTACTATTTTCATAATAAACATTTTAAAGAATTTATAATTGTAAAAAATGAAATATAAACATAACAGTTTGAACTTTTAAACTACATATATGAATGTAAATAAAAAAATATTACAATTATTTTTTACACATGTTTAATTTATACTTCATTATAATATAATAAAACATTTAGCAGAGTAATTTATTTTAACAACATTAAATAAAAATGAGAAATAAAAAATTTCGAATCAATTTATAACTAACGTTGTGCCATGACCAACCATTAGAAACGTTCAATGGATGAAAATTTATTACTAACTACTTCAATTTTATGTAAAAATAAGAATAAATCATCAAAATATAATAATTTCATGCATCATTGAAATAAATGACTTCATGAGAATAAATAAAACTTACCTATCGTTGGATTTCCAACAATGACTCATGACTCACCATTCGGTTTCAACGGTGACTCGTAGCCTATCATTGGTTTAAATGAGTGGCTTGTTAAGTAGATATTGACCTAAAAAGAATGATATAATGGATGAATAAATAAAACATATTATTTGTCAAAAAAATAATAGAATAATAAAATTAAATAAAATGAATAAATAATGAAGTCTCTATACAATTATTCAATGTCTTTATCAGTAATAGAGAAACAAATTACCCAAAGATGATACAACATAACAGAATGAAAATCAGATGAAATAAATTTATGATATGAAAATAAATTGAAAAAATAAAAATCTATGTCTTAAAATAAATGAATAAGAGGATCATGTTTGAGCTTTATGAAGTTTCATCCAAGGCAAAGAACCACTAGAAATATTTTTGGGGTAAAAAAAGCCCACCATTGATGTGAAAAGGTGAGTAAATAACCTACCATTTATGTATAATGGTACGTAAATTAAATCAATATTAATGACCTGGAATTGGGTCACTAACCCACTATTGAGTTCCAACATTAGGTAAAATCACCCCTTGTTGGTAATATTTGAATGGTGAGTTAAGTCACCCACCATTGGTAATTTCCAACAGTGAGTTGATTTACCCATATTTTTTAGATATCAATCGTGACTCAACATATTTTTGAAACCAACAAGAATTACATGGAACCAATATAAAATTGAAACTATGTAGAGAAGAAAGAGCGCTGAAGAAAAAAAAAATAATCTTCATGTTTTCTCGAGAGAGGATGAGAAAGGTATAAACTTAGACAAAATGACATAAACCAAAAATCTTGATGTCACACAGTTAGAACAAAAGAATATGATCAGAATAACTCTAGGGAAATAGAGATAAAATTTAAATCGAGGAAGATGACTAAGAATCAAACCCATAATAAGCGTAGGATGAGAGAAATCATATGGATGATATTAAACAACTCAATATAAGAGATTAAATACCAGTTTTTAACTATGTCCCACATCGAATTTAAGTCACTACAGGTGAGTGGTAAATCAATCACCTCAAAATTATTTTCAGTCAGAATAAAAACACAAAAACTCATATGAGTATGTAGGATCAGTGGGTGACTAATTCCAAAACCATGTGTGTGCACTACACAAGCCTTATACACGGGCCGACACGCAACTAGAATGTACTCTTCTCACCCGACCAATATACAGGCTGCAAGGGCGGGACCTCTCCCATGGCGAATTACCTGAAGTTCATGTTAAATGAGTTTGAATTTTTTGTCTAAGCATCTTGTGCCTAAAGGACTTATTTTTTACAACACTTAACATAAAAATACATTAAATACTATAAAAATTAAAAAATGAAATTAATGAAATATTCGAAAATGTAAATAAGAACGATTATTTTTAAACTAAATTTAATTTAATTAAATTTCATATAAGTGTAATTAATCAAATAAATGAGATATATACAAATTCTTAATCCCCAATTACTAAAAATATCTCCCTTTTTAAATTGAGAAACGTATCATTTATTAAATTTTTAAAAAACATATAAATTCATTTATTATATATTAAAATAATATCTCACCCTTTCCTAAAATCATAAAAAATAAAATTAATTTATAAAATAAAAATAATTTAAACCAATATAAATAAATGTAATAGTAATAATGTAAAATATTTTCATAAGAATAAAAATATGAAGAATTAATTGTTTGTGAGATAATGTTATTCTAAAAAATCATTTTAAACCATAATGGTATAAAAATCATTTTAATCATAATATAAAAATACATTGATATAAAATAATCATGTAAAAATATATAATAGATTTACCAAAACATAAAATACACTTTTAAAATTGTAAGCTTTTATCAAACCAAATTCAAACTACATTTTTTAAAATTTTATAGAATCTAACAGTTTAGTGAAAATAGTTTCTAATTGTTTCTTTGTAAAAGTAAATTATAAATATATATCACTTTTATTTACATGATTCCTTAGGAAATGAAATATAAAATAAATTCATTTAGTGATATAATGTTGAAGTGGTTTTTTATAAATTAAAGATTAACTACTATTACCACATTATAAAGATATTTTACCAAAATTTATAATAAAATAATACAAAATTTTCTTTATACAAATAAGTTGTGAACAAAAACTAGCATTGAAAACCTAATCAGCCTCAATTATTTTGGTGCGACAAACATTTTTTTACATAATGCTCTATAAAATTAATCTTTTTTATAAAAAGTGACACATACCTGAAGTTATCTTTCTGTCACAACATTGATTTACCAAATTAATCTTTTAATATTTTTATGTGACTTTATTTGGGGTTGGACTGATATCTTGAAAACATACAAACAATAAATATAATGTCACTCCTAAAAGTAATAATATATAAAAGGCTTACTATCATGGTTGTACACTATTTATCACAACCAGAATTTCTAGATTCATCTATATCCAGATTAAAATTTGTGGTAATATGTGTTCTCATAGTTTTAAAAGACTCAAGTCCAACCTTTTTTTACAAGTTATTCATAATTACTATCTTGATTTAATAAAATACTATATTTTCATTGAGTTATTTTTAAACCAAAAATAGTTTTAATTCCCCCGTTATGATTATATGAAATAAAATTATCACATATTTTTAAAACTCATTACATATTTCTTCATTTTTAGAACCAAAAATAATATTTTTATTATAATTATTTATAATCGGTATATCTGTTGATACTCTTCTTATAAATAATGTCGGATAAACCATACCTCTAACAACAAATTTTTTTTATAAAAACTATATTTATTCTTTCATACAATGCATGAGAATATTGTTTAAGACCATAAAGTGATTTAGGAAGCTCGAAAACATGATTTGAAAAATAATTACTTTCAAAACTAGGTGGTTGTTTAAGATAAACATCTTCTAAAATGACACCATTTAAAAACATTTTATATTAATTTAATAATGATTGAAGTTTGTAAAACATTAAAAAGTAAACAAAATCAAAATGGATTCATATCTAGAAACTGGAAAAAAATAAATCTTAAAAATCAATTCCTTCATCTTGAAGATAGCCTTCGACAACTAATCTTGAGTTATTTGTAACTATATTACCATTTTTCACTAATATATATTGAAAAATACATTAAATTCATATAGAAATTGTATCTTTAGGTAACTCAACTAAATAACAAAATTTACTTCCTAAAAAATGGTCATGTTCATCATTCATGAAATTATTCCAATTAGAATTTTTCAAAACAAATATTATATTAACAAGATCCAAATGATCTATAATAGAAAATTAGCGCATAAAATTTAAATAAAATGTCTAGTCTTAATACTAGATACAACATTTACTTTAAGATTTTACAATGAGTCATCTTTGTGACATTATCGAATTAAATGAATAAATTGTGATGATATATACTCCCACTCAAATGATTCATTATTACATCTAAGTTTATCATAATTACAGTTAAATTATATAAAATCTGCAGCATTATCAAATTAATCATCACTTTTTTTAATTATTTTCAATGACTTTATCATGGATAGATTCTTCCATTATCATAATTCTTTAATTTTATACCCTATAGGTCTTATTGTTATTATATTATCCTATAAAGATACATTAATCACATTTAAATCAATTTTTTATTTTTTAACTTTAGTACTGAAAATATAGGCAGTACATCCAAGATCACTGAAACAACCAATATTTGGTTTCTATTTTTTAAAAAGTTTATAGAGGTTTTTCATTAATAATGGTATGATATAAAATCTATTTAAAATTATTAAAGTTATATTAATACATTAAACCCAAAGATATTTTTGAATGTTGAATTCATTAATAACATTTCCTTCAATTTCTTGAACTATTTTGTTTTGCCTCATTACAACATAGTTTTGTTGTTGTGTTTTAAGGGTAAAAATTGATAAAAATATCCATTAGATCCACATTAATTTTTAAATTTAATTTTTTCAACATCTCATATTTTATAACATATAATATAATAAATATTTTACCTTTCATAATATGAGTTTTCTTATAGAATGTAACAAAACAGTTTATGTTATCACTTTTGTGAGATAAGAAAACAGTCCATGTAAATCTAGTGAACTCATATACAATAAGAAAAACATATCATCTTAACCTAAACTATATGTTCTAATTGGTCTAAAAATATAAAGATATATAAATTCAATGAATCTTGATATATTAACCATATTAAAAATCTATATTAATATCTCTATTACATACCTTTTAGAGAAGAATCACATACATAACACATATATGTACTAAATTTTGGAGGTTCAATAACTTATGCTTGTTTTTCCAAATTGTAAAACTATTAATTATGAACATGACCCAACCTTATCTTCCAAATAATATTATTTATATCTAAAACATTTAATCAACTAACATTCTACTGGGTTAGTTAATCAACAAAACATATATTGTCATTTTTATTATCATAAAATAAAATCCTATTTTCTTTATAAACAAAAAAATTATTATCATAAAATTTTCAATCATATTATTATCACATATATGTGATATAGTAATTAAGATATGTTTTAATCATTTTGTTAAAAGTACATTAGAAGTTATAACAAAATATTATATACCTACTTATCCAAAAACTATAACTATACATTTAGAGTTGTCACTAAAAGTGAACGTACCTCAATCACAAGACATAAAGGATAAAAAGAAATAAAGTTCACCGGTCATGTGCCTTGATTACCCACCTTACATATACCGTGTGAATGTTTTACACTTAAAGAGGTATTCTTACAAAACCAATAAAAAAGATGGTTGTTTTGGTAGCCAGACTAGTTTGGGTCAAACAGAATTAGTTGGAAATGTTTTAGGTACCCATAGATAAATGGTAAATATATTATATTGTAATCTAGAAGATTATTTTATTGAAATAAAATTACTTGTATATAATAAAGACTAGGTATACTTTAAATGAAATTATTTGTCATAATTCCCATTCAAGCTACAACTAAATAATGTAAAATTTTAAATATTCACATTTCTTCTATTAACAAAAATAGTTCTATAAATCACATGAAGTATGTTATAATAGATACAACCCTTTTATCATATATGGGATTCCTCATAGCCATTATTTTATCAAATATTTCTTGTCCTTTATCCAATATAGATAAGGTTTCCTTTAAACCAATAATTTTATTTTTATGGTTTTCTTTCTCTTTCTAAATAAATTCAACGTCATTACATATTTTCATATTTAAAAATGTCCCAAAGTTTTTCAGTTTCATAGTTTCATGATTAATAATCTTTTATTAATTTTAAACTCGATCCAAATCATCATATTCTAATTGAAGTATTCAAGGTAGGTATTCATCATTTTCTGATATTAAATATTTTATTCTTATATTCTCTTCTTTAAATTGGATTAGATTAAAATATAAAACCTTTTTCTCTTCAATGTAACATAAGATAGAATCATTTATTTTGTTATTTTATTCATTAGTTTTTTTATTTTCTCTTTGGAGTTCCCTATTTAATTTACCCATTATGAATATCTTATTTTTTTTTTTTCATTTTTATTAGTTAATTATATAACATAATTTTCATTATTAGATTCATAACTAGAGCTATAATTATAATTAGAATGTAACTCATTTAAAGTAGTAGTCATCAAACAATTATTGGAAGATTATTTTTCACTTTTGTAACCAACATCACTTGATTATGACTCTTCTATATAAATCCAAATTTCAGTATATGCCTTTATATTCTTCTTCTTATATTAATTTTAATTTCCATCTATTTTTTTTGGGATAGTCTGATTAGATATTTCCTTTTATTCTGAACTCATAGAATATTAATTCAGAAACATCATATTTACAACTTTTACCTCTTTTACAACCATTTCTATTATCCTTTGAATGATATCTTCATTGAAACTTCTTAAATCATCTCTTACTGTTCATTTATTGGTACAAACCATTGGTGAAATTATCTATTTCATTCTTTTCACTTGGTTGTATCACAGAATCTGAGTATTTAACAATAACATTTATATTTTAATTAAATAATACAATTCTACTTTTTTCATTGTCACAAGTATTGTCATTCTTCATTTCCATATCTTATTGAAGAATTTAGACAATAAATTTATCAATTTAATAGTAAATAAAATCCTTATTTTATTCAATAAAAATATTCTTTGAATTCCATCCCATGGGTAGAACTCAAAGTAATCATTCGATGGGAGATTCATTCTTCATGGTCTCTCTGATTGTAACCATACTATTGAATATTTTTGTTAATATATTATAAACATTACTAATACATAATTCAGTAGTCATTCTAAAATACTTAAACATTGCTCTGGATATGCCAATATTGGTTCCCTAAAAAATATTAGTTCCTTAATGAGTTCCTTTTAATGTCCTCCAGATGTCATAAGATGTATTACACAATGAAATATGACTATAAATATCTTTTCCAAAATAGAAGTAAAATTTATTCATGGCATTGTAATATAAAACTAATTTTGAATTATCATTACCATTAAGAGTTTCTAAATCAAATTCATGGTGTTTATATGGTTTTGGAATTATATCCCAATAATCAAGAAATATATTTCTATGAAATTTCTCCATTCTATCCTTCCAGTAGATATAATCACTTACATTGATCTGAGGTGTTAATATTGGATTTAATAGCTCAAATAATGAATTTTTATAACCAATTAGTGGATCTCTTCCTTATACATTAAATTCATAGATAATGGTTAGTTCAAAAAAGATAATGAAACAACTAAAACCAAATACAGTAAAAGGAACAACCCTCTGGTACATTGTTTTCACTTTGCATATCATTAGTTATTAGAGGGGGTAGGGTTAAGAGTAATTTTTCATTTATTATTACACATAAAAATTTATCAAACTTAAAAAAATGTTAGAAGTTTCAGCGAAAATAATATAGACAAAAAAATAAGTTTTTATAGTTTTTTGGATCACCATGATCCTATTAACCTCATCAATAAACTCAACTCTGTGTGGAGAATAATATTCCCTAGATCATCACTTTTCATATGTAGTGATTATCCAATTACATATAGATTAAATGTTTAATTTTCAGACATGGTGGTACAATCTCTGGATTTTGAAGGAGTCAAAAACTACATTCCATTTTTTCTAATAGGTACAACCCAACCATCCTTTTACATAGTAGGAATAACCTATTGACATATTTTGGATGGTCAAATATTAAAACAAAACTCTATATGAGAAACATGTTGTCAGAAGTATTATAATGGAGAAAGAAATAATAATTTATAAATCATTATTGTATGATGGTGTATAAATTCGGTGCAACACATATTCAATTGACATATCAAGTGTGGTAGATGAAAAAGACAAATATATTTACTGATCACATAAGAATATCATTATTTTAAGATGGTTCATAATCAATTTTAGAGCACTGTAAAATGTTTCATCAAATTCTTATCGAATGAATCATCATCCCAAGTACATGTGTTTTATCCAAGAAGAAATCTCCAGATTCAATAAAACTAAGAGAAATATAATGTTTTCAATTTCCAATCTCTTAATGAAAATTTTTATTCTATAAAAATATTATAATGTGATAGTTACCTTATTTAGTTAAAGTCATGTTGTAAATAGAAAAATTTAATACATTATATATAATTATGAAATTTTAAATGAAAATATATAATATTATAAAAATGAAATTTCAAATAAATAATAATTGTAAAAAAATATGAGATAAAAACATATCATTCAATATTATATGTAATGACGAAATTATAGAAAAACAGAGCATCATGTGAACTGTTAAAATATATAAACAAGTATACATAAAAATAATGTAAAACATAGTTTTTCAAAAGTTTTATTTATATTTCAACAGAAAATAAAATCTATTTAACAGATTAGTTTATTTTAATAACTTTTATTAAAATTAGGAATTTAAAATTATAGAAACAATTTATAATGAATGGTGTGTCAGGATGCACGATTGTAAATGTTCAATGGTGAAAAAACAGAGCATTACATACCATTTAAATAATTTTAAAGACCAGGAAATTTCAAGGAAATTTTTTTTCTTAATTTTCTTTTGAATTTTACAAGAATGCAGTTTCTGACGGTGCCTGATTCTGAAGCCCGGTGTGCCCGGAATCAATTTATGAAATTTAGCTCGGGTACGTTTAGTTAACGAATTATTTGGTTTTTATAACTTTTGAACCGGTGCTCGTAATCGAATTCAGAGGGCACCGATGGATTTGTAATGCCGGAAATTGCTTAAGAAGATCTTTTTCGGAGTTGCGTTTTCACGGGAGGAGTTGTTAAAAATTTGTGGAAAATAAAATAAAAATTGAGTTACAATTTTTATTTCTTTAAAGTAGTTATATCCTTTGAGTGGAGGTTAGGGAACTACCCATGAGAGGTTAAGAGGGTGGTGGGGCCCAAATTAGACCCTAACGCCCCTTGATCTTCCCATAACCCCCTTGAACTCCCATAACTCACCTCCCACTTTAATATTGTAACTCCACTTTATCTTATGTGACTCCTCTCCTCCTCACCTCTCACATTAATTCATGCCACCTAAACATTAATTAATTTGACAACTCAAGATCAATTTGTTAAGTGTGTTGGTTTGGAATTTTGTAATTTTGAATTCTTGGCATAGGTAAATAAAATAAGGTGGAGCCTTATTTTATTTTGGTTAGAAATGTTGTGTTAAGTGAAAGGGAAGAGAGAATTTGTGTTTTGAATAACTTCCTCTGCCGAAGAAGAACGCTTCATCTCCATTGTTGAAGAACGTGAAGAACACCAAAGCTTCGACGAAGAACGTTGTCTCATCTTGCACCTTCTCTCCACGTCGAAGGAAGCGAGACACCGCATTCTTCATAGGGCGATCACCGACGACGTGCCTTCTCCTCTTCTTCCTCCGCGTTGAGGGAGGAGACACCACTGCGGGTAACGTTGCCATTGACGACGACTCACCCTCCGACGTCAACGGAATCGACACTGGTCTTCCGCGACGTCCAATCACCGTGACGCTTGCCTCTTCCACGGCTCGACAACGTGTGACGTCTTTTCAAGGTAGGGTATTGGTTTTCATGTCGTGAATAATTTTAGATGTTCTTCGATATCAACGGCCAACTGTTATCAAAATAATGGAGGAGGTCGGACCGCACAAACACTGCCGAACCTCCTCCCCTTTTATTTTGATGGTTATCAACGTGGCATGAAATGGAAGTGACTCAGTGTCGTCACACCGTGCGGGGATTTAGAGAATCAAGACGAAGAAGCACGGCGCCGTCGCGCCGCGCCTTTGAGGTCGAACGAATCGGTGGTCGAAGTCGGGTCGCGGCGAAGGGGCGCGACGCCGTAGCGCCGTGCAGGAAAACCCCGAAGACGACGCGTTCTGAACGTTGAGTGTGGATCGACGGACGACGACGAATCAGGCCGAAATGGCATTTGAATTTCTTCGCAGTAAAGATCGGGTCCTGGGAGGACTGTTGGCGAAGGCGGTAGGCGAAACGGACCACTAGAGCCAGTCCGGTGGCCCGCAGAAGGTGGCGGCAGTGGCACGCCGCCGGAGCAAACCGTCGCGGCTGAGCCGCGGCGGTGGGATGTGAACCGGAACGGCCGGGCCGTTCCAGTTTTGTGGCGGCGCAGCTTTAAGCCGCACCAGGTTGACAACCGGGGCGGTTTGTAACCCCCTTCACCCGTCGCGCCGCGCCAGCCCGAGGCCAGCCGGCTACCCAGGCCGGGCCGGGCCACGCAGGCCGGGCCGGGCCGTGCAGCCGAGCCGGGCCGCGCCCAAATGGGCTGGACCCGGACCCGGTTCGGCCGACCCAAGGGGGGTTGGGCCGGGCCAGGCCGGGCCCAGACCCCCATTTTCGGACCTTTTCAGTCTTTCACCCAAAACGTGGGCTACGAACCTCCGATCGACGCACCGTTAGTTGCGATGCGATCCTTGGATCGAGATGGTCGTTTCGGTATGTAACACGCAAGGTTTCGGAGAACTTTGGGTTTGGTCGGGTTGGTTCGGATACGAAACCAGCCGGGCCCTCAAAGCGGAAACGCTTATATCTTGAGTTCCGGATGTCCGATTGACGTATAGTCAACTTTTTTGGTTTCCTCTTGATGAGACGGAACTTTTGGCTTTCTCCGCTTGTGTTTTGGACGCCATAGGAGTGCGGTCGGGTTGGTTCGCTCTCGAAACCAATGGGACCCGTGGAACGAAAAAGCCAATAACTCACAGATCGGGCGTCCGATTGATGCGCCGTCTGTCTCGTTGAATTTCTCTTGATGAGATGGAACATTTGGTATACATATCTTGATTTTTTGATGCAGTTGGAGTATGGCCGGGTTTGATTGTACCCGAAAAGCAACCGGGCCCCTGGAACGGAAAAGCGGATATCATTCAGACCGAACGTCCGTTTGATGAACCGTTAGCAGTGTTGGTGATCTCATTGCGAAACAGACCCTATGGGTATAACCTATGAGAGTTCGGGGTACAGTTGAGATACGGCCGGGTCGGTTCGCACACGAAACCAACCGGGCCCCTGGGACGAAAAGGCTAATAACTCACAGACCGGGCGTCCGATTGACGCGTCGTCTGTTGCGTTGAGACCCCTATGACGAGGTGGTCCTTTGAGATACTTCATAGTGGGACTTGTGATACTTGGAGTATCGACATATAGCTCGTGGAGCGTACCCTCCTGGAGATGAGCATACAGAGTACGGAGACCGTGTAGCTGGCTGTGACCGATGATTGCCTGTCCGATTCGATTAAGAGTGATTAGCATAGCCTAGTGGGGAGCACTACATTGTGAGGTGGTAGACACATGGCGGAGGAGCAATATTGTGTGAGGTGGCAGAACCACGGTACTCGACAGGAGGAGTACCTCTGTAGGCTATGGGGCGGAGCACTACTGTGTGAGGTGGCAGACCCGCGGTACACGACAGGAGGAGTACCTCAGTAGTCTTAGGTTAGTGAGCAGTACGTCGTAGTCGTGACAGGACCACTGTACACTCCAGAGACGAGGCTCTTCATCAGTTACGGTTTCGATAATGAAAATCCTGGTTTGAGCTGAATCATTGACCTTTGTGTTTACCTCATGATTGAGAAGGTTCACTTGATAACTGAGGTATATGTATGGGCATATACCTGGGAATTGGTTATCCGATGATTTCATAATATTGTTTTCCCTCATGATTGAGATGAGTTACTTGATAACTTAGGTATATGTATGGGCATATACCTAAGTAGAGGTTATCTGTTGAGATCATATTTGTGGTTATCCTTGTTGGTTTTAGTGAGACCATGAGGGTCTCGGGGTCCCTACTAAGTATCGTTATACTGACCCATTCACGGGCCATGCCCGCACCTCGTTGTGTTGGATGCAGATGATGGGCAGTGCTGACGGAGGCCGAGTGTTCGAGGACTGGACGGTACTCGGAGGTGGACCACCCGATGAGTCAGTATCCAGAGGTGGAATTCACGGTGAGACGACACTCAGATGGGGTTGACGAGCGATAGAATTGAGGAGCTACGCTATCTGTACCTACCCTTCAGGTAGGATCCGTGGTGGACGATCTAGGAGCTGCGCCATCTGAACCTACACTTCAGGTAGGATCTGAGGAGGACGTCCCAGGAGCCATTTCCATTCTTCCAGCTGTTGTCTTTTTCTGTTGTACTTTTTTTCAGTTGTAGTTGTACTTTCAGTTTGGTTTGTATTCTGGCCCATTTAATTTTCAGCACTTCTCTTTGTACTTAGTTTTTTACTTCCACTTGTACTCTGTGGTGTTTTGTTTACTTTTATGAAGGCAATGCCTTCCCAGTTATCGGGATTTACGCCTTTGGTGATAGTCTCCAGCCCCTGGCCTGTGGAAGGTGGGTTTGGGGTAGTCATGGCAGGGGTCCCGAGGACGTGTCGTGACAAATTGGTATCAGAGGAGTCGGTTCTACCGCAGAACATATAACACTGATATTTTCTTTCATTGAAGCAATAGTGTTAAGGGTACAGAGTGTGGTCTTCAGTTCAGGGAGTCTAGTGTTGGTGCGGGTGGCCAACATATCCATACACCATGACCCTGAAAACTGATTTCCAACTTTGTGCACAAAAACACTGACTACGTGTCTGTTTCCAGAAGTTTTTAAAAGTCAGTTCAAACCAGGTCAACTCACCAGGTATAATCTTTTGACCGTGTCACGTTGTTTCTTTCAGGATGCCTTTCCTCGAACGACCATCTAGAGCCTAGAGGGATATGCATACTGAAAACCTGTTGAGTGGCGATGCTTCGGTACAGGTCCCTCATGCTGTTGAGGCACCAACGGAGGAACTAGAGGTACTACCATACGTTGGGCCACCGATGCCACCAGCCCCAGCAGTAGGCGATGCACACCACATGAGCGTGCTGCACGAGTTCCAGCGCCAGAGGCCACCCAGGTTCCAGGGAGAGATGGACTCGCAGGTGGCTGAGGATTGGCTGGAGGCAGTGGTGAGAGTCTTCAGGCTAGTGGGGACGCCTGCAGACATGATGGTGATATTTTCTGCCAGCGTTCTTCAGGCAGCAGCAGGTATGTGGTGGAGCCACTTATTCCAGTTTTTCGATGGGATGACCTTCACATGGGAAGACTTCGAGACCTTCTTCAGGGTGGATTTTTTGCCAGTAGCTCTACACCCCAAGCGTGTACAAGATCTTCTGCCTTTTCCACTGGGTTTTCGATCAGTAGTCGAGTCATCTGTGGGCAGTAGAAAGATGATGCAGAGGTCTAAGAGGACCAGAACAGTAGGTGGGCGACCTCGAGTTATAGGATCAGTAGTGCGGGGCACCCGGGGTGGAGTCAGGGCCAGGCGTGCCAGAAACGGACAGTCTTTCTCCTGCGGCAGGAAGGGTCACATGGCACGTGACTGTCCGACTCCTCGCACATTCGATCTGTAGGCGTTGGAGGAGGCACCAAGACAGAAGAAGCGGCGGGTTCTTTAGAAATAGCCGAGCATTGGACAAGGTAGTAGAGCTCCGGGAGCCGGTGGACAGGAGTGAAACTAGTGGATATGTCCCTTGTACTTCTAGTTCCATGTTGTTGTTGTATTCGTGTCTTTGTACTACGTGCTGCAATAATGAAAAGACACTTCTCTTTGTGATTTTTCTTTCCTGTACTTTTGTTTGGTTGATACTGAGTGGTCCTGGTTAAGACTATTGACTTGAACCTCACTTTCGAGATTTCTACTGAAGAAGACCCAGTGACCTCACACTGATGCCGACAGTGTGACTCGACCCTTGGAGGCGAGAGTGACAGTTGGATCTCTTGGTAGATACGTCGAGGCCTTACGACGTCATCCATGGCATGAATGCATCATTCATGTCAGGATTGACTGTATTAGGAAATGGGCGTGGTTTTTCCAGGGGATGATACTGAGTTTCTCTTTTTGGCAAAGGAGAAATTTTAGCAGCTCTTTCTGATCATAGGCAATGAAGGTGCAGATTATCCAGGAGTGGATGAAGATTGCACAGTGCAGTAAGAAACAGGAAACCGACGCCAGTCATAGAGACTCGGGCGTGTTAAATGTTTCAGGAAGATGAATCTTTAAGGAGAGATGAGTCTGAAAAGCAGCAGACGTGGAGGCGGAGCTAGGAGAGCAGAATGAGGTGGTGTACATTTTATCATGCTACAACCACCCACCTTAGTTGTCCCCACCAGGATCAGGGAGCTGGAAGGTGGATGAAGAGGGCGGCTGCATGCGGTCAAGGAGTGTGACCCAATGGCTCTAAAAATGATTCAAGGGAAAGTCTATATCCACTACTAGCTATTGTAGTAACAGATGTTCATATGAATCATTCCATCCTTCCACAAATCTTTTCTTGGACCTAGAGTTTCTGGTAAGCCGTAGACTTGACCCTCACGTTTGATGATACCTTGGGAGAAGACTCGATAATCACACTTATGTCGACGGTGTGGTCAGCCCCTTGAGGTGAGAGTTTCGGTTGGAATCTCTTGGTGGCAGCGTCGAGGCCTTACGACGTTGGTTTGAATATGGACTGGGCAGTCACAGTTAATACACAAATTTACGGTATTAGGCAAAAAGGTTGTGGTTTAACTATGACGTCGGAATGGGTTTTCCTTGGTCGGCGAAAAGGAAACCCCATGCAGCACAGGATAAACTCATACACAGGAGGGTGCGACTGATCACTATTCAGTCAGTCAAACTTACCCTCGTGGAAGCAGTAGTTTTGAGTTCCAATTCTAAACAGGAATTGGAGACCTCTATAGTTCGAGGATGATGATCACGTCCTTATAAGGCTCTCACCTCGACGAGGATTACAGATATGTGGCCAAGGCGTCAAGTTATCTCCGAGGTTCAGTGGACCATTCCTAGGTCCTCAGCTGGGTAGGCGGGATGGTTTACCGCTTGACCCATCCACCTCAGTTGCACCAGGTGCACGACGACTTCCACGTATCTCAACTGAGGAGATACGTGTGTGATCCTTCACATATCATAGACCATGGGGGTTTGGACGATTGCGATGGGGTGTATTTCACGGAGGTTCCAGTGGGGATCAAGGATCTACAGGAGCAGGTCCAACAAGGACAGTCGATTCCTTGAGAGCACTTTCAAAAGCAGTATGGGAACCTCCAGGTAAGCACATGGGAGCGGAAGGCTCAGATGCATGCTCAGTACTGATTTTTTAACCCCTGTTTGTGTTAAAGATTTATGAGGACGTAAAGCCCTGAGGTGGGAGTAATTTAAAGACCCAGAAATTTAAAGGAAAATTGTTTCTTAATTTTCTTTGAAATTTTACAATAACGCAGTTTCTGACGACGCCTAATTCCGAGGCCCGGTGTGCCCGGAATCAATTTCCTAAGTTTAGCTCGGGTACGTTCAGTGAACGAATGAGCGGGTTTTTCTAACTTTTGAACCGGTTCTCGAAATCGAATTCCTAGGGCACATATACATTTAAAGCCCTGATAATTGCTTAAGAATATTTTTTTCGGAGTTGTGCTTTCACCGGAAGAGTTGTTAAAAATTTGTGGAAGATAAAATAAATATTGAGTTACAATTTTTATTTATTTAAAGTAGTTATATCCTTTGAGTGGAAGTTAGGGAACTACCCATGAGAGGTTAACAGGGTGGTGGGGCCCACACGAGACCCTAACCCCCCTTGATCTTCCCATAACCCCCTTGACCTCCCATAACTCACCTCCCACATTAATATTGTAACTCCAATTTAACTTAAGTTACTCCTCCCCTCCTCACCTACCACATTAATTCATGCCACTTAAACATTAATTAATTTGACAGCTCAAGATCAATTAGTTATGTGTGTTGGTTTTGAATTTTGTAATTTTGAATTCATGGAATGGGTAAATAAAATAAGGTGGATCCTTATTTTATTTTGGATAGAAATGTTGTGTTAAGAGAAAGGGAAGAGAGTATCTGAGTTTTTAAGAAATTCCTCCGAAGAAGAAGAACGCTTCATCTCCTTTGTTGAAGAACATTAAGAACACCGAAGCATCGACGAAGAACGTCGTCTCATCTTGCACCTTCTCTCCACGTCGAAGGAAGTGAGACACCGCATTCTTCATCGGGAGATCAACGACGATGTGACCTCTCCTCTTCTTACTCCGCGTCAAGGGAGGAGACACCACCGCGGGGAACGTCTCCATTGATGATGACTCACCCTCCAACGTCAACGGAATCGGCACCGATCTTCCGCGACATCCGATCACCGCGACGCTTGCCTCTTCCGCGGCTCGATGACGTGTGACGTCTTTGCAAGGTAGGTGTTTGGTTTTCATGTCGTGAATAATTTTAGACGTTCTTCAATATCAACGGCCAACAGTTATCAAAATAACGGAGGAGGTCAGACCGCACAAACACGGCTGAACCTCCTCCCCTTTTATTTTGTTGGTTATCTACGTGGCTTGAAATGGATGCAACGCAGTGCTGTCGCACCATGCGGGAATTTAGAGAATCACGACGAAGAAGCGCAGCACCGTCACACCGGGCCTTTGAGGTCGAACGAATCCGTGGTCGAAGTCAGGTCACGGCGAAGGGGTGCGGCTCCGTCGCGCCGCGCCGGAAAACCACGAAGACAATGCATTTTGAACGTTGAGTGCAGATCGACAAGCGATGACGAATCGGGCTGAAATGGCATTTGAATTCCTTCGCAGTAAAGAACGGGTCCCGGGAGGACTGTTGGCGAAGGCGGCAGGCGAAACTGACCATCGGAGCGCGTCCGGTGGTCCGCAGAAGGCGATGGCGGCGCGCCACGCCGGTGACCGGTGGAGCAAAGCGCCGCGGCTGAGCCGCGGCGGTGGTACGTGAACCGGAATGGCCAGGCCGTTCTGGGTTTGAGGCGGCATGACTTTAAGCCACGCCAGGTTGACAACCTGGGGGGGTTGTAACCCCCCGCACCTGTCGGGCCGCGCCAGCCCAAGGTCTGCCGGATGCCAAAGTAGGGTCGGGCCGCGCAGGCCCGGCCGGGCCACGCCTAGCTGGGCCGGACCCAGACCCGGTTCGGGTCGACCCGGTTCGGCCGACCCTAGGGGGGTTGGGCCGGGCCGGGCCTGGCCCAGACCCCCGTTTTCAGACCTCTTCGGTCTTTCCCCCATAACATGGGCTACAGACCTCTGATTGACGCACCGTCAGTTGCGATAAAATCCTTGGATCGAGACGGTCGTTTTGGTATGTTACACTTAATGTTTCGGAGAACATTGGGTTCGGTCGGGTTGGTTCGGATACGAAACCAACCGGGCCCTCGGAGCGGAAACGCTTATATCTTAAGTTCTGGACGTCCGATTGACGTGTCGTCGACTTTGTGGGTTTTCTCTTGATGAGGTGAAACTTTTGGCTTACTCCGCTCAAGGTTTGGTCGTCGTCGGAGTGCGGTGTGGTTGGTTCGCTCAAAAAACCAACCGGGCCCCTGGAACGAGAAACCCAATAACTCACAGACTGTGCCTCTAATTGACGCGTCGTCTGTCTCGTTGAATTCCTCTTGATAAGACGGAACTTTTGTCATACTTCACCTGAGTTTTGGATGTAGTTGGAGTATGGCCGGGTTGGATTGTACCTGAAATCCAACCGGGCCCCTGGAATGGAAAAGCTGATATCTTTCTGACCGGATGTCCGTTTGACGAACCGTCAACGGCGTTGGTGATCACATTGAGAAACGGTCCCTATGGGTATACCCTATTAGAGTTCGGGGTACAGTTGAGATACGGCTGGGTTGGTTGGCACACAAAACCAACCGGGCCCCTGGGACGAAAAGGCTAATAACTCACAGACCGGGCGTCCGATTGACGCGCTGTCTGTTGCGTTGAGACCCCTATGACGAGGCGGTCCTTTGAGATACATCATAGTGGGACTTGTGATACTCGGAGTATCGACCTGTAGTACGTGGAGCAGACCCTCCAGGAGACGAGCATACAGAGTATGGAGACCGTGTAGCTGGCTGTGACCAATGACTGCTTGTCCGATTCGATTCGGAGTGACTAACATAACCCAGTGGGGAGCACTACTTTGTGAGGTGGCAGACCAATGGTGGAGGAGCACTACTGTGTGAGGTGGCAGACCTATGGTACTCGACAGGAGGAGTACCTCTGTAGGCTATGAGGGGGAGCACCACTGTGTGAGGTGGCAGACCAATGGCAGAGGAGCACTATTGTGTGAGGTGGCAGACCCACGGTACTCGACAGGAGGAGTACCTCAGCAGTCTTAGGTTAGTGAGCAGTACCTCCGAGTCGTGACAGGACCATTGTACACTCCAGAGACGGGGCTCTTCAGCAGTTACGGTTTCGATAATGAAAATCCTGTTTTGAGCTGAATCTTTGGCATTTGTGTTTACCTCATTATTGTGAAGGGTCACCTGATAACTTAGGTATATGTATGGGCATATACCTAGGTAGTGGTTATCCGATGATTTTATAATCTTTTTTTTCCTCATGATTGAGATGAGTTACATGATAACTTAGGTATATGTATGGGCATATACCTAAGTAGAGGTTATCTGTTGAGATCTTCTCTGTGGTTATCCTTGTTGATTTTAGTGAGGCCTTGATGGTCTCGGGGTCCCTACTGAGTATCGTTATACTCACCCCTGCACGGGCTATGCCCGCACCTCGTTGTATTGGTTGCAGATGACGGGTAGTGCTGACGGAGGCCGAGTGTTCGAGGACTGGATGGTACCCGGAGGTGGACCACCTGATGAGTCGGTATCCGGAGGTGGACTTCACGGTGAGACGACACTCGGAGGGGGTTGATGAGCAAGAGCAATGAGGAGCTGCACTATCTGTACCTACCCTTCATGTAGGATTCGTGGTGGACGATCCAGGAGCTGCACCATCTATACCTACCCTTCAGGTAGGATCCGAGGAGGACATCCCAGGATCCGCTTCCGTTATTCCATCTGTTGTCTTTTTCTATTGTACTTTTTTTAGTTGAAGTTGTACTTTCAGTTGGGTTTGTATTCTGGCCCATTTACATTTCAGCACTTCTCTTTGTACTTAGTGTTTTACTTCCTCTTTTACTATGTGGTGTTTTGTTTACTTTTATAAAGTAAATTCCTTCCCAGTTATTGAGATTTAAGCCTTTGGTGCTAGTCGCCAGCCCCTGGCCTATGGAAGGCGGGGTTGGGGTAGTCACGGCACGGGCCCCGAGGACGGGTCGTGAATTTTCGTTGAAATTTCCAGGTCTTTACAATATTAAAATAAAAAAGGGATATATAAAAATTAATAATAATTCCACACATCTGATCAATAAATTATTTTAGGAGAAGAATAAAAATTTACCTATCATTGGATTTTCAATGGTCACTCATGGATCACGATTGGGTTCCAACGGTGACTCATGACCTACCATCGAGATCCAATAGTGTATCATTAAAAATATATTAAACCACAATTGAATGATATAACAGTTTAATAAATCAAACTTTTTAATACTTAATGAATCATAGAATAATAAAATTAAAGATAATGAATCATAAAAGATCATACTTTAGCTACTTCCACCATCTTGACCAGTAATGGAGAACTATATGGCACCCAGAAGATGTAGCATAAAAAAATTAAAATCAGATTGAACAAAATTTATAATAATAAATTGAATACAAAAATAAATATACAATCATCAAATGAAGAAGGATCTCTTGTTTGAGAATGATGAAGGTTCGACCAAAGAAAAGAATTGTAAAAAAACTGTTAGTGGGTAAAAAAATAACACTCCATTGACGTTCAATGGTGGGTAAATCACATACCACATATGTCCAATTTTGAGTATATCAGTTGATGACCTAGATGTGGGTCACTAACCCACCACTACATTACAATGGTGGGTGAAATCACCCACTATTGGTAATGTTGCAATGATTAGTCGATTCACCCACTATTTTAAATTCCCAACGGTGAGTTGATTTAGCCACCGTTGGTAAATACCAATAGTGACTTGACATATTTTAAAAACCAACATGAATTAATTTGAACAAAAACAAATATTAAACTAAGTAGAGAAGAAGGAACAAAGATGAAGAAAAAGATAATATTATCATTTCTCAAAAGAGGAATGAAAAAAGAATAAACGAAGACAAAATTATATAAAATAGAAATCTTATTGAAAATTAGTTAGAACCAAAGAATATGTTAAAATGAACTCTAGATAACTAGATAGAAACATTCCATCAATGAAGACTACTAATACATGAACCCATAATAACTGTGGAATGAATGAAATCATACCGATGAGATTAAACAATTAAATAGCCATGATGAAATCCCAGTTTTTTACTACATCCCACATTTAATTGATGGAACATAGGGTGACAAGTATATTGATCAACTGACACAAATTCCTAGATAGAATAAAAAACAACACCACATATGAGCATATGGGATCAATGGGTGACCTTTTCCCAAACCATGTGTGTTCACTCCTCAAGCATTATACATTGGCCCACAATATACAAGCATGTGTTCGGGTCACCCATCATATGTGTGAACCATGAGGGTTAGACCGACCATGTTGGTTGACCTGAAGGTCTCCCTAAATGTGGTTGATGTATTGTTCTATGTGGCTTGTATATAAGGCCTTATTTTAAAAAGTACATAACAAATATTAATAAATTAACGAGTATAAAATATTAAAAGAATATAAATAAATATTATAAAATGTAAATGATAAATGTTATTTTCAAACAATACTAAGTTTAATTAAATGTGATGTAAGGGTAATTTATCTCAATGAAGAGAGATACAAAAATTTAAAACATAATTAAAAATTAGTCTATATTGTATAATACTACATAATTGGGGGAAAGATCAATCAAGAAAGATCTAAGAGGCATATTAGACTAATTCAAAGTTACTAAATTGGCAAGATACTAAATATGTTTAGTATAGAACAATCCAATATAGGATTGGTTTCAATTTCACATGGTATACATCTTTTTTCTTAGACTATCTCCTCTATACATTAATGATATGTAATCATTTTCATATTATTATTAATGATCTTTATATTTTATAAAATGATCCAGACACATATTCATCATATTATTCATGATATTTGTTTTATACAAAACAATTTTAATAGATATAAATTACATGTACGGCAATATAGAGAGCTTAAATTAATCCCTATACCACGACAATGATCAACATACCACGAGAAAGAATTACCACAAGATGTAATCACTTAACTACAAGAGGGAATCATTCTTCCATAAGAAGAAATATCTTAATGGAAAGCAGGAATCACCATACCATGGGAAGGAAAACCCTTATCGTAAGATGAAATAACCTTAATATAAGAATTAATGACCTTACCACAATAAGGAATGACATTACCGCAAGAACGAGTCACCTTTCTATAATAAGGAATCCCATTGACATAAGATGGATATACCTTACCATTCCAAGGAATGTAAATTATCATTAAGTAAAATAGAAATATTATGCTTCTAATGTAGTGGCAATATGAATACCAAGCTGTTTGCATGATGAAGTGAGATGACCACAAAGAGCTATGAACCTACCATGTCACCTCAAAAGATCATATGGCCATGAGAATTTTACAATAGAAGACAAGACCATACTTCAAGAGAAGATAGTCAATCATATCTAACTTAGTAGTGGACCATTTTAAATCACCAAGGGCTAGTTTTTATGCATTAAATAAAGTATCAAAACATTTAATGAAGCTTTATTATTATCCAATATTTATTTCAGATTAATATCCCATTAATGATATTTTTTTAATGATTGTGATGATGCACTGTATAGACATTTTAATGAAACATATTGAATAGCAATGGATTTTCCGTGAGAAAACCTTATACAACACATTCTTTTATTATATATACTGAAAAACATATTCAATATCCTTCTAAAGAATAATTCAAGGAGTCATATTTTTCAAAAAAATAATAATGAATAAAAATACTTCATAAATTATATTCATATATCTTTTTATCTCTCCTTTTTATTCATTATTTTTTTGAATTATGAAACTATAATATGTTTATTATTACAAATAGTCTCATGTTCATATATTATGGAATACTAGATATTCTCTAAAACTCTATTTTACATATATTCTCATTAATAACTATAGAAGAGTTTGTTCATTTCATTTGTGGATTTTCATCCCATGTATAACTATAGAAGATCCATTGAGCCTGTATAGTTTTTGTGATATTTTTGTTAAAAACCCAATCTAGTTCATGTATCTGATATTTTACTATAATCAACTTGATAATGGGTGATTTACATGTCAACATGATGATGTCTTAGGTTGTGACTTAACCCCTTGTCTTACTATGCAGTGTGTTTTAGATTTTTTTACCTTATTTGAAATCATAATTTACATTTTTTTAACACAATTAAATCTAATTTGATATTTAGTCATCACTATTTATATAGATATTATTTTATTAAGTAGTATAGCTTCAAAAGATAAGGTATTCCTGAGATATTTTAATTGATATTTTATAACTCTTTTGAAAATATATTTAAATGATCATGCTTATATATTTCTACCATTTTGATTAATTGGGAATCAAAAATTAATATTGGGTATTTTTAATAGTTTATTTCATTGAAATTATTATTATTAACTAAATTCACCCCCTATGGAGTTACTCAGTCATACCAACATTTGGTATCAGATGATTTTAAATTATGTTTTTAACTATGATTCATTTTCATTTTATAGATATTAAATTTATAATATTTACGAATTTAATTATTTATGGATAATAGATATGATGGATATGATACAAAATACCTCCATATTTAAATGGAACAAAAAATGATCAACGAAAAAGAAAAAAGAAAAATCATCTTGAAATAATGGGTTTTCATATATATATTTTCGTTAAAGGCAAATATGAACAACCCAAAACTGTCATAACTACATTGATTGACCCTCCTAAATCATATTATAATAATATATGTAAATCTAGGAATGATTTATATTGTTCCTTGAGTAATTAATAATTCAATAGGATTTTTTCTTTTACTACTACATTTGAAATTCGGGACACTTTAGCTTTTTATGATGAAAGAACATTTAATGATAATGAAATGATCCTAAACACATGTCCTTTTAAATAAAATACTTTTAAAATGAATTTTTATTAACCACTTTACGATATATATCTCAATTTTAATGAGATCTTGAGTAAAACTAATTCATTGAGGAAACAATTTTTTACCAATATCAAGTGATGTGGCTATTAAGGTGTTTAGTAGACCGATGGAAAGGAAAATTAGTGTCAATTTGAGAGTCATGTGACGTTATCAAGATATATAGTATGTATTTTATAGTAAATCATATGATTTATGAGGAAGAACTCAAAGTAATTAGATAATAAGTGGATGTACCAAAAATTATATATTGAATTATCAAACCCACTTCTTCAAAACAAAATTATAAAATCCATGATGAATATTAAAATGATGAAGAGTCCCATGTTTAATGTAATGAAGAAATGGACCAATTGCCTAAAATATTCAAAAAAAATTACAATTTGAATACATTTTTTTATGAAACCTAGTAATAATGGAAAATGTGATTATTTAGGAATGTGGAGAAAGGATTGGTATAAGGATGATACTATGAATGAGATAGTCTGCTATGAATGTAAGAGAAAATTTCATGTGATTGTTGAATGTCCTAAAATAATTGAAAAATAAAAATGATGATAATGATAAAAGATATGGGGATGATATAAAAGAAATATGGAGTTAAATATATGATGGTAATTTAATTAAATTCTTATAGATAATACATCCATGATGTATTCAATGTGTGGCTTCTAACAGAAACATCTAAGGTATCAAATATTTTACTTACATCTCCAATTATTAATTATATTCTTTCTAATGATGAAAACATTATTTAAAACATATATAATGATTAAATTTCTAGACAATGTGAAATATTGGATGATACTTTTATGGAAATAAATGATAAATTTTATATTAAAAAGAATCAATTTACCTTGAATGATAGTTTTAAAACTGATCATAGAATTGAGAATGATTAAAATTATCAACACCTAAAAGAGAAAAATTTATTATAATTATCTAATGATAAATTGAAGAATGATCTAAAAAGATTCACCAATAGGAGAAATAATATATCCTAGATTTATCGAGGGAATACTATACCTAAATATACTACTTTTATAGTGTATCAAACTGGATAGAGGAGGATCATTAAAAATAATTTTTCTCCTAGTTCCATTTCTAATAATTTTATTACTTATTTTTATTCTTATGGACCTAATAAGGTTTTTATTTTTAAAATTCTACAAATCTTAATATTGGAAACAAATTAGAAATTATGTATTCTTAAGGTTTTGATTACTAATGTTACTTGATCAATGAATATTGGGGTACAAAAGTAATTATTGTTTTAAAATTAGTTATGTATAAAACCTACTTGAGAAGCTCCAATAAGAATCTATGATATCTGTCTAGTAATGTTTCTAGAAATATGACCAAGGACAATTCAAGTATCATGAAACTGATCAAAGTTGATGGTGTACATGTCACATTTCATGACAATTCCAAAGAAAAAATTATTATCTTTGGTGAAATTGTTAACTCTATAACAATTTTGATATCCAAGGTATTATTTTCAAGTGGATTAAAGTATAATCATATTAGAATATCAAATCTTGGGGATAAATGTATTCATTTTAAGATTGAATATAATTCATGTAATGTGTTCGGTGAAAAAAATTCCTTATTTTTTACTATTTTAAGAAATGATGATGATTATTTTGTAAATCTAGATTCATTTTTTCCTCTAAATAATTATTTTTTGAAATCATTTCATAACTAATCTTATACTTTTCATAGTAGACTTGGATATTTCAATATTCATTCATTTAGAAAACACTCTAGGAAATTATTAGTCAATGATCTGCCTAATCTATTATTCTCAAATTATAAAGTCAATATGACTTTATAAAAAGGTAAAAACATAAAAACACATTTAAATCAAAGAATTATGTTCCAAATTTTCAACCCCTAGTCTTTATTGACATGGACTTGTTTGGTACTTATATATTTTCTAGATTATTTGGGATGAAATATGATTAACTTATAGTAGATTTATTTTCTAGATGTACATGTGTATTATTTATAGATAAAAAAAGATACTCTTATTCATATTTTACTATGTATACCAAATATATATTAAATCTTAGTGTTATTAGAATTAAAACCATAATTAGTGATCATGGTCGTGGGTTTGAAAATCAATACATTGAATATTTTTTCTCACTAAATTCCTATAATTATAACATTTATGCTCCTAGGACCTAGATTAGAATGGTGTAGTACAAAGGTTAAATAAAAACCATAAATAAATTACCTAGACCATGATTAATGATTGAAACATACCTATTTATTTTTTCGTAAAATTTGTAAATACAACTTGTTATATAATTAATAGATTTTTAATTATACCTCCCATAAATAAAAATCATTATAAATTATGAAATGGAATAAAACCACAAGTTAATTACTTTGGATTTTTTTGATAAAAAGTCTTTTATTCTTAATTTGATGGATAATATTGATAAATTTTCTTCCAAGAGTAATAAATAAATTTTCATTGGTTATTCAACAAATAAAAAATCATATAGTCTATTTAATAAGTGAAAAAACATCGTAAAGGAGTATTTTCATGTCAAATTTGATGAAAAAGATACACATGAGCGTAATACCCCCAATACAAACATTTAAATTGATTTTTCATATGTGAATATAAATGTGAACCCTTTTGGACATTCTGTAATACAAAAAGAAAAAAAATTATGAGGATAAACCTGAACCTCGATTTGAACCATTATAAGATATTTAGATAACTAACCATTCCTTTCATCGAACTATTAGGATAAAATTATACCATACTCTAGATTATGTAGATGATAAAATTGATATAGGTATGCACAATATATAAACTCTATGAAATTAGGTTGAACATCATAAATTCTTGGCGCATCTTGAACCTAAGAACATCAATGATGTAATTAATGACGAATTCTGGGTGATAGAGAAATAGATTTTGGTAACTATTATATAGACATAAATATACTCTGAAAATTTGAATTATGTGGGTTTTTAGAATCAATTTTAAAGAGTTTTCAACTATAGAAAAAAATAAATCCAGATTGGTTGCATAATGATATATTCAAAAAATGGGTATTGAATATGAGTAATCCTTTAATCTAGTTATTAGACTTGAATCCATGATAATAATTATTTCTTATAAATCAAATCTACATTTAAAATTATATAGACTGGATGTAAAGAGTGAAATATTAAATGGCTATATAGTTAAGGGTGTTTTTGTTGAATAACCCGTAGATTAAAAAATACGATTTTTTCTAAATCTTGTTTTTAAATTATCAAAATCATTAAATGGTTTAAAAATAGTCCTAGATATTGGTATAATAGACATAGTAATTTTCTAATTTATAATGATTTTAAACATGTACAATTTATCATAACATTTTTACAAAATGAATTTCAACGGGTGTTTTATTAGTTCAAATTTATGTTGCTGATATTATTTTGGGATCTTCTAGAAGTTATTTGTGTATAGAATTTTCACCAATGATGCAAAGAGAATTTGAAATGAGTACAGTGTATGAACATAAATTCTTTCTTTGCATCCATATTTTCCAAAAAATGGAATCATTTAAATAAAATTATGTACACTAATGATATTAAAAAGTGTATTCGTTTGTATAACACTAATGGTATATATACAGCCTTTAGAACTAACAGAATGATGGATCATGACGAAAATGGATAGCTAGTGGATCAACCTAATTACATAGCTATGATTGGAATATTTCTATATTTAATTGATATTTGGACATATATTATGTTTAGTGTGTGTATGTCTGCCCATTTTCAAGAAAATAATAATAATCACTTTCACTTACAATTAAAATAATGTTAAAATACCTCAAAAAAATAAACATAGGATTATTCTACTCCAGAGGAACGATATTTGATTTAGTTAGTTATTCAGATGCATATATTGGTGGTTATATGTTTGATAAAAAAATAACTTCTTGAACTTGTCCTTTTTTGAAGGTTTCCACTATCACAATGTAGTAAGAATAATATCTCTATTTCATTATCCACTACTGAATATGAATACATAGTGGATGGAAATTTATGTGAAAGGATTATGTGGATAAAACACACATTTCTAGACTATAGAAATCTATTTAGACATGTAATTTTAAAATGTGATAGCACTAGTGTGATAAATATTTCTACAAATCCTATATATTATTCTATAATAAAACATATTGATATAATACATAACATTATGATAGATAATTATCATATGGGTGATATAACTGTTGAATTTGTAGGTGTATAACATCGCTTGCTGATATTTTTATGAAGAAATTGAATATTGAGAGACTTCACTATATTAGACATGAACTTGGAATGATAATTTTTTAGATTATTGGTTATGAACCTAAATGATATAATCTTTTAACTTATGTAATGACTATTTTTATCAATATTTGAGGGTTTCTTCACATGATCAGTCATGTAACCCTGAGTTTTTAAACGGTTAGCACATATATCTTGAGCTATGGTTTTCATTCGTAGCATCATTATGTTATTTATCGATTTATGTTAATCAGACATACCATGTCTATTTTACCTTGAATCTCTAATGAAAATATTTTAAAGGTATTTCAATTATGTAAATTATTATTTTAAAAAGTAATTATTTTAAATTATAAATTTTAATCTAAATATGAACTGATACTTATACGTTCCATTAGTAATCATATATCCTTTAGGATTTTTTGATCAGATTTCTTGATTATCTTCTCTGACCTCTCACTCTCTAATTTCAAATATCTCTGTTCTTCATATCATTTTTGAATCCTCAGATATCTAACATCAAATAAAATTGTTAAGGAGGTAGTTTTTTCTATAAATTTCTTTGCCATTTCAAACAAAACCATTGAAAATTTTAATGAAGATAGAATATAAATTGAGTGTTTGAATAAAAAGTGAACTGAAATTTCATAAATATTCCATTTTCTATAGATAAAGAAGTCGGTACCCATGGGTTAATGTAAAAAAATGTTATTTTGGAACATGATTTAGAAAAAAGGTTGGGAAGAATGGTTTAATGAGAATGGTAGAGCTTTATATCTGAACCCATACAATTAATTTTATGTGAATCTTGAGTTATTTCCTATAGTAACAATCTACAATGTAAAGTCATGTAATTATGGTGATTTTTTAAATTCTCATCGATGCATTGGGAAGAGATTGGATGGACAAAACATGGGTGAGTATAAATATTATCAAATTCCATGTCCTATCAATCATCCAAATTTTTAATTTTACAATTGAATGCATAAACTCACTAGGTATGGAACTCCCTAAATTCCCACTATTGTCGAGTTATGTGGTGAATTTAGTCATCTAGGGAAGTTAATTCAACATGTTATCTATTTAAAAAAATAATAATTTAGTCTTTTAAAGAATCTAGATATGATTTTTCTATTTTTTATAAATAATGGTGTATGGATTAATCTATATGAATTTTTATGAATATGGTGGGTATAATTAAGATAACATTAATGTTTAGTTCATTATCGGATCCTATATTGATTTATGATAAGCTAGAATCCAAAGGGTTAATTTTCAGAGATAGGATATGGTAACTATGTCAGATTGATTCTGTTTTACAAAAAATATTTCTGATCTGATGAAATTCAATAGGAGACCTTGGAAATAAGAATGGTTAGTATTCCAAAAGAAATTATATGGTCAGTTTAACCTATTGAAGTGTCTAGTTTGAAAAATGGAAAATTAATATATAGTTTTTGAACCTAGTGATATTGTGAAAAATTATATTGATGTCATTTATTCATGTAAAAATGAATAGGAAGAGGAAGTATCTAAACAAGATGAAGCTATATTTGAATTTGAATAATTGTAATAACAAGATAATGATGAAGGAATAGAGGTTGATGATCTTAATGTGGATGATTCTGACAATGATCATGTGTGGGATAAGTCGATTAGATTTTTTATTGATGATGTTATCTTATAAGGATCTTCTATTATTGGAATTACACAAGGAATGCCTCTATTGGATGAACCTTAAAACTGGGATCAATCCCCTAGATATTTTAGTTCGGGCTACGTTATCCATCTCTAATGATGATGATTATGGAGGCAGTCCACCTGGACACTGTGAACCTATCAATATTTCTATTCATTGTATTTTGGATTGATATTTGATGGATGAATTTGATATTGAGGAATTAAATGGAGGACCTCTATTTTTAATGTGTATGATATGGATGTTTTTTTAGGAATTAATGATCGTAATATGAGTACCAGCCCGATAAGGATTTTTCCTAAAGCATATAATATGAATTTGGCTAGTTGACCATCTCCTTCTTCTCCTGAAGCTTATGTTCCATCCTCCTTATATGTCACTAATAATGACATACTTATATAAAAACACGATACATTGGGGATTATACAACATGTTCTGAATAATTCTCTGAACTCCCTAAACTATTTTAGGGAAAAGTTCTTTCTGAATTTGTTACCCAAGTTATTGATCATCACCATCCAAGATTAAATTTCAGAATTGAAATGATTTAGAATGATATTAGAGATATGATATCTCAATTGGGTTCTTCACAAGATGATATTTCAAATATTATTACTCATTTGGACCACATATTTATGAATTCAGTGTCCCAACCAGCTTGTATGTATTCTTCTCCTCCATTTGATAAAGAAAAGATCATGAAATAATTCATTGATGACCTGCAAGCCTTGTGTATATAGTTTTACAAAACATGTGAAGTTGTGTATGACAGGTTTTAGGATTGTGTCTCTAAGACCCTCACCTAAGATCTTGAGGATTCTAAATAGGCTATTTAGGATATAGAAACAATAAAAATAGAATTTTTATTATTATCTCATAATGATCATTAAAAATTTATACTTAAAAGGACTATTTAGAACTCATGAATTATATTTAAAAATTACTCAACTAACTCAAGAGTTTTTGTCGCAATTTTATAATCTTAATGTAGTGAACCCAATTTTGGGATCCTTCACTAAGAATTGAGATTATTTTCTTCAATATACAGAGAAAGGTTCTTGAGCTATCAGTGATTTTAATAAATATATGGAACCATACTTGTAAACCTCTCACATTAACATATTTACTCCCTCATCCATTCTTGTTTATTATCCCAACACTTCACCTAAAATTTATAATTATGGTCTCAATCCTACCCAATAATTTTAGTAGAATAGAATATTTTCCAGGTTTGTAGTAATTTGAGAACCTATAACCATTTCTACCCATTCATCCACCTCTATTCTTACTTCAAATTCCAAAGGAAAACATCAAATCCTTCTAGATTCTAATTAGGCTTTCTGATAGGGTTATTTTTTATAACATGATTATATTCTATGTTTGTAATACATCTTTTCCTATATTGAAACTATTCACCCAGTTTTTCTTTTATTTATTATTCCTTCTTTATTTTTGATAATTTCCAAGGGGGATAAATATTGATAACTTTTGAATTAAACATCATTGAAGAAAGAATGTGACCACAGAGATATTTATATACTATGATTACATATGGAAAACATTATCGCCATTTCTGAAATAATGTTAAGAACCATTATCTCAATCCATTTTAAATATTTATTTGATTAATTCATATCATTTCAATTTAAATATAATTATTTTTGATCATCAAAATGGGAGAGATTATTGGATTAGACCAGGAAATCATTATTTATATAATCCCAAATCATGTTAATCTTATTATTAATGATAATTTTATTTTAAATAATGATCCCAAATCATATTCATCCTATTATTAATGATCTCTTTTTCAACATAAGATACTTATTTACTAACAAAAAATTGAATAAATGGCTAAATATAGATCTTACCCTAATCATTATAACAGAAGAAAGAATCATTATACCATAACATTGAATCACATTACCATAATAAGGAATTAATTTACTTTAACACCCAAATATTTCATATTAATTTATTTTCTTTTATGTAATTCAATAGATTGTATTACACCAAACACCGAGTTCGAGCTCCCCACGACTTACCAAACTAGTCGTTCAAAAAGTGGTTATAAATAGTATTAACTTCATTTTCAATTTTATACAAATTATATAATTTTAACATCCATATAATGTGTTCCTTGTATATAATATAAGAATAAATTCAATTTTTATATAAAAGAAGAAATTTTCCAAAAAAAATGTAATTTTACCACCTTTTAATAGAAAATCATTTTAATATCCAATATTTTACACTTTCATATATTTAATTGGATGAAATAAACATCTTCTTTAGAATAGGGGCATAAAATAATTTAGTTTGGATAAATTTTCGGTGCTTTTATGATAACATTCATATTTTGTTGAATAGTGAAAAATACTAAATTTTAATTAAAAACAACGTTTTTAATAAAAATAATTTATAGTGTTAAATTATATACTTGAATGGTTTTGAGGATAATTATATTTTTTATCATTTAATCAATTTTTGGTCATTGGATGTAATTTTACATTTAAATATGACATAAACACATATCAATCTTTTGAATGTTTTTAGTTCTCAAAAACCCACTTTCTGGTATTAACAACGGGAATATTTTTTAAATTAATTAATACAACCTCTATGTTTTTAATTTGGTTAAATATACATCATTTTTTAATTTAAATATCAAAATTATCATAGAGTGAGTTTTTTGATATTTTTCTGAAAACATTCAATTTTTTTATGAATAGTGAAAAACAGTACATTATAGTTTAAAAATGCCTTTTTATGTATAAAATTATTTCTTTTATTTAGACTTGTTTTATTTATAAATAGATACATAATACCTATATAAATTCAATTTAATTCATTGAGGTCATTTTATAATAATATTAGATGTATAAAATGTTATTGAACTTATTACCGTCTTTTACCCACATTCTATGCACATTTGTAAATTTTCATAACAAATAATTTTACAGCTTCTGTGGAGTGAATTTCATAAATCTTAAGCACATGGTTGAAATTATTAAGTAAAATGTGGTTTAATAAGATGAAAATAATTTTTTGTGAATAGTATCTTTTGAATTTTATTTACCACGGTTAAAGTAAATATGGAAATTAATGGTGAAAATTATATTATAATTACCCTAACACATGTTGTAATTCTATTTAATAAGTGTATTTCGACCAAAATAAATCATAAGCATAAAATATCATCCTTTTGGTCCACATGGATTAGATTAGGACATTTATTATTATATTTTTAAAGGAATGTTAAAAGAGTTAAATTCAATTATTAATAACTAAAACATTTTTAATATAAGTTTATACATAAGATAAATTCTAATATAAGTATTCATTAGAAATATATAAACATTTCCTACATAATTTTGTTTTATTTATAATTTTTAGACATTAAATAATTAAATTTATTTATGAACAATTATGATGTAGTAATTACCTTATTAATGAGAGGTTGAAATAATTGATATTATAAATATAAAAATAAATGTAAATTGAGAATTCTGATGAATTACACTAATTTTCAAGGTTATAATTACATTTCATGGTTTATTAAATAAATTTTTTTTCAAAGTGATAAAGTATTTCTGACTTTCACAAAAACAAAATACCAAATAGTTTCAAAATTGACATAAATGAGTTTTTAAAATCAATACAATATAGTTAATAGATATAATATTTCTAAAAATATAATTTTAGGAAAATGGACTTATATATGGTTATATATATCAATAATTAACCACTTGGGGTTCACTTGGCTTCTTATAGTATGTTTATTAACCATTTATTGTAATAATACAAGAATACTTGGTAAAAGTTAAACTATTTAGCAAAGAGTTAAATATAAAAGTTAAGGAAATATGGTGACCTAATCCTGACTAAACCCTACTTGTTCAGAGGTTTTATACCCATAACCATATCAGAATTGAAATAAATCCATTTGGATCCATTAAAAAACGAAAATGAATTTACAATAAAGTAATATTTCAAGCTTTTCTTAAAGTGACCCTCACCTATCTTATAAAATGTCACTTACCGTTATATTAATTTCACACCTTCAAAGCCATCTGGCTCAGCCAAACCCTACTAATATATCCTACCAACTACTGTCACTACATCCTAGTGGCCTTCTATTGATTATAAATCCAACTAATGATCCCTTTTGGATCAAATCAAAAGGAACCACCTGAAGAATAGGTAATAATTTCATCACCTCTTTCAAAGTTATCTTCTTCTTCCACTTCCTATTTATTTGTTGTTTCCATAACAAAATAAAATCTCCAGTACCCTATAAAAACTATTTTGTTATTATAAATATTTTACATTTATATTCATTATTGTATTTATCATATTAATGACAAAGTCACCATATGTGCGTACGTACGACTTATTGTTTGCACGTCATGGTGTAGTGGTTATTCAACACTACATTATTTGGACGGGTATAATAATGATGTATAATTTATGTAAATAAAAAATATTAAAAGTTATTTATTCTTTATATAAGATATAAAATAACATTATATATGATCTCACCTTCAATTGAATGATATTGTCGCTCTTGTGTAATTACGGATTACTGTCTCCATGAATGTGATGAGATTCTTTCCCCATCGTAACCATTGAAGAATAATTTTCATTTTATGATTAATAATATTGTTTGAGAACTTAATATAATTCTAGATATAAATCAAATACATCCTATCTATAACAAACATGACTTACTTAACTAAACGTATAATGGAAAATGAATCAGTTAACACCCGAAACAATGATACTACTAAAACATTATTAATAAATAAATATTTGAAGATCATATATGATATCATATTTTTAAATGTGGTTCATTTATAGTTTAATAAAAAATATTTAACTATTATAAAAGAGGTTAAAATACTCTCGACTAAGGAAAAGTACAAGGTAAGGGGTTTCTTATCTCCCTTTTAATTTCATGAGATTTCCATTGTTCACCACTTTTTTATTGCATGTGGTGTATTGTGTACCTTCATTTGATATATGTAATCATGATTATATTTATATTAATGGTATTGGGTGATAAATGTTTTGGTTAATAACGTTTGGTCTTATGACTCGATTGATTACAATGTGGTACGGTGTTTTCCTCTCACTTCTTATTCGCTTTATATTCATTCTATATTTCTACTATTTCATTTTGTGTGGTGTATTTACTAACAATTATTGTATTCCTTGTGTAATATAATTTATTTTATGGGTATTTACATTGTAATTTTAAGATCTGTGATTCATGGTGTATATGTTTGGTATGTTACCAAATTGGTTAGGGAACTTCTAATTTCAATTTCAACTCATTGGGTTTCACGCACACTTCGTTGATTATTTTACTCCATGATTATGTGTAAAATCACTATTCATTTATTTATGTTGGTAATTTACACTCATATTTGTGTGTATTTACTTTTGATTCACATAATCACTCCACTAATAAATTCTTATGTTATTGATATGAACATGTAAATGGTTATCTTAACTCAATTTCAATTCATTGAGTTAAAACATCCAAGTCATTGGTTTTTTTACAAGAATATGTGTGAATGTCCTATTATTGATTTACACAGAATATAAAATCATATTTAGTGTATTTATATTTATCACAAAGAATTATTTCCTTGATTTTTCTTAATATAAGGATACGGTCTTCATAAGTGATTTCATCACAATTTTCATTCCATTGATATTTCTTTGTTGTTATACGCAAATTCACATTTATTTGGTGTACATACTATAATTTGAGAGAGAATATCAGTAATCCCTTTTATTCTCATGATATTATATGGATTTCATTACCTAAATTATTGTTATTCAATCATCTCTCATTTATTTTGGAACTCTAACTAAAATATCATTTAAAATGTTTTAAAATTTTATTCTTCGAAATCATCCTCATTAATGTCAATGTTTTAAAAGGGTTTTAAGGATTTATTTATATGGACATGAATGTTTTAAAAATAAAATTCCTTTTAAAAGTTTTCATTTGGTATGGGACACTGTTATTCAAAAATCCATTTTTAACAGCTTCATGCCAAATTGTTAGACTTTTAAATGTTTTCAAGAAAAAAGGGGATATTTTTGTCAAATAGTTTTACTGATTATTTTAATCTTTGTCAATATCCTTCATTATTCTCAATTGAGGTTCATGAAATCTTTCATATTATATTTAATGATTTATATTTGATTGTGGATGTACTATTTGTATATCATTCATGGTTTGTGGTTAAAATATTGACATTTCGTATGCTACTTTTAATACGAATGCTTATGTTTTGGTCCAAAAATTTCATATAAGGAATGCATTGGACTTAGTAAGTGACGATTGGAGACCACTATAGCTCCTCGATGCATCGGTAGGTCTCATGAGACAAAATAGTGTCTTGGAAAAAGTCCTTGACAAAAACTTATTCGTAGTCTTGGCACGAGGACTTTTCTATATGGTTATGATGTCTGACATTATGCATTCCATCATTATGGAATTAGCTATTGATATTACATGTGATTATTAGACTTGTAGAATATCCATGTGAATAAGTAAATGGAATTATTTGATTTATATTTTCCATATTATGATGAGTTTTATGTTTAAAATTATTTTGTATTAGTTTTATAAATTCCCTTAAACATTTAGGATTATTTATGATAGTTTCTATTATATTGTTATCCTTACTAAGCGTCTGACCTCACCCCTTTATTATGTTTCATTTTTCCTAGGATGTGAAGATTTATTTTAGGACTAACCTATAGGAATAGGCTATAGGATATAACAATGTTCAAAGGAGTCACAATATTTTTTATTCATTTGATAATATAATGTAAAACTCATGTATAAATCATTTCCATACAAGGATATTAAAATAATTGGTCTTTCGAGACATGATCTATTGTGATTATGCCAAGTTATGTAATAATGCACTGACACTGGGTAACAAGGGTCGAGGCGTTACAATTGGTAATTGAGGAAGTTTAGTAAAAACCTTGGATGATAGATTTATAAAAACTATGATTAGAACACACTACCCTGAGATATAATTTGAGGATTAATATAGAAGAAAATCCAAAAATTTTCATAATGAAAATATTATGTTTGTTTTCCTAGAAATAAATCCATGTCTATATACGAGCAGGTAGAGGTGGATCTGGAACAGATGTACCTAGAAGTTGAAACCCCGACAAGGAGTTTCAGGCTTGACCTGGGGTATCCCGGTACACGATAATGGTCCTTGCTGCACAATTGGTTATGACTCTCCTAGGGTATATGCTTAAGATAATTTACATTTACATTACAAACTGATTTGAAGGATTTTAATATAATATGATAATAAATAACCATGGTTAATACTAATATGTTTTCGATTAAAAATTATGTATCATGATATTATCTTAGTGATTTTATGACTCATAGTATGATTTCTTGTGTTAGTGAATGGAATGATTCCAAGGAAGTCATTGTAACATTGAATATGATGTACATGGTGGGAACGATGATGGAAATGTGAAAATAAATGGAATATTGATAGGAATAAAAGATATAATGTTCATATGGGAGTAGGTTTCCAAAAATAAGATAAAATATATATAGATTAACCAACTCCAAAACTAAACAAATAAGAGAAAGGTGTAGAATCATAAGAACATCAGCAGTGGAAACCATGGAGAAAAAAAGATCAATTTCTATCATGCCAGAAATGTGGAAGGAGAAACCCAAGAAAGTGTCTCAATGGAACTAAGAAATGATTTATGTGTGGGAAAAAAGGACATAAATTAAATAATTGCAGAGGAGAAATAAAGAGTATTATGGAATAAAATTAAAATGATCCTAATAATCCAATTACAGTCATTTCCTATAAATGTAAGGGACCTTTGAATTACTTGAGTCAATGCCCTATTCTATAGGATAACCTCTAAGCCATGGAAGAAACTATGTGGAAATAAATGGATGGATAAATTTTTAAAAGTGTGGGACTACATTGGATGACTATTCTTTTGTATGTGTAATCATGCATCATGTTATGTGAAAATGATATTTGAGGAAGAAGTGTCTTTTCTTTTGTGTATGTAGTTATAAAGAATCATTTGGGTTTATATGATCCTTCAATTTGAGGCAATTACATGTTATTAATTTTTTGGTTGAAAATGTGATGTATAAGATAACATTTGTGGTTAAATTATGTTATGGTTATTTTGAGGGATTTATCTCATTTTCGGAATGTTATAATATATAGTTTTTGAAAATGAAAAACATGAAGACTGTGTGAGAACTCGCTGTGTCGGACAAAACTGCGGGATTTGAACCCAAAACTAGACTGAGATTGGGATTTATCACCTACCACTAGACTACGTGATGTCCCTGGTTTGTGTGAAAAATTATTTTTAGTTAAATGATTATATTTACCAACAATAAGTTGATTTGGGATCTTATGTCTTATTAAATGTATATCCTCAGTATAGGAAAATGATTTGGTGATTAAGTAATAAATTTTATATTGGAAGAAGTATGCTCTGTTGGGAATAATATATGCCAAAGGAAAATTTAATACTATGGAATTCCATTTGAGGATTAATGATGGATTATTTTGGAATAATTTATGTTTTTATAGAAATTAATGTTATTAATGGAAATGATTATCCTATCATAGAGAATATGTGATTTGGTTAATTACAGTTCTGTATGAGACTTTAAGAGTATTTTTTGTTATTTGGAGATAAATATTAATATTTACTATGAAATACTATGTGATTAAACTCTTCTGAGTTTTGGGTTTCAATCATAGTTTGGATTATATTGAAATATTTTAAGGACAATTTTTTATTTAATGGTCTTTATTGAACTTTGGGTATTACTTGTTCAATTTTGGAAATTAAGATTAGTATTTATTTATATAAAAGAATATCCATTTTAGGGATCATAAGATCTTGTTATAACCATTTAGTTTTGGTTAATCTCTAAATATAAGGGAGATATATATTTTATCCTGAGTGTATTATGTGATTCTCTAGAAGTTGATTCTAGCGTTTCAGGTGCGACTATGTCATCTTTAATTCTCATCATTTGGAAAAAAGATGAGTTGGAGGTAGAAATTAATTGAAGGATGAAACTCTACATATAAAGTAAGTATATAACTATATTTTCATAGTAAATATCATAAATAAATTCCTAAACTTTATGAAATAGAATATAAATCAAAAAGTGTTGTCTGTTTACTTTTCCTAGTGGGAAACTAATTACTATTTAACCGATCACAAGTGTGTGGTTTTCTTATTGTAAACTTTCTCCAGATCATATTTCTATCACTCTCCATCATAACATGACAATTAGTTTATCTTAAATTTCTATGTTTTCCTATATGGAATCTGGTATGTGTTATCTCGGTGACTTTCATAATTCTTTTTCTTTCTTTTAAAGTGATAGTTTTATTTACTCTTTTTCTGATGTGGGACATTCAATTAAGTTTCCTAGACTAATTTTAAAAAATTTAGGAAGCAATTTACAAAATAGGGGATGAATGTAACACCCCAATATTTCATAGTAAGTTATTTTCATTAAAGTATTTCAATAGCTTATGCTACACGCAACACTGAGTTCGAGCTCACAACGACTTACCAAACTAGCTGTTCAAAAAGCAGTTATGAATGGTATTAACTGAATTTTGAATTTAATATACCCCTTATAATTCTAACATCCATATTATGTTTTTCATAGACATAATATAAGAAAAAATTAAAATTTTTAGATAAAAGAAGTATTTTTCAAAAAAATGTAATTTCAGCACCTTTTAATGGAAAACCATTTTTAAATCCAATATTTGATAGTTTATATATAGATTTTGATGAAATAAACTTCTCCCTTAGAACTGGGACATAAAAATTTAGTTTGGGTAATTTTTTCAGTGCTTTTATAATAACTTTCATATTTTGATGAATAGTGAAAAATACTAAATTTTAAGTAAATATAACTTTTTTAATCAAAATAATTTATAGTGATAAATTATATATTTGAATGGTTTTGCGGTATAATTAGATTATATTTTTATCATTTAATACAATTTTCTTCATTGAATGTAATTTTACATTTAAATTGGACATAAACACATACCAATCTTTTGATAGTTTTTACTTCTCAAAAACCTGTTTTCTGGTGCTGACAACAAGAAATTTTTTTAAATTAATTAGTAAAACTTCTAGGTTATTAATTTGGTGAAATAGAAATAAATTTTTAATTTTAAATATCAAAATTAGCATAGAGTGAATTTTTGATATTTTTTTAGAGTATTCGATTTTTGATGAATAGTAAAAACACAACATTATTGTTTAAAATCGACTCTTATTTATATAATTATTTGTTTTATTTAAATTTATTTTAAGTAAATATATATACATAATGACTATATAAATTAAATTTAATTCATTGGAATGATTTTATAATAAGATTAGATGTATAAAATTTTATTGAACTTTTTACCATCTTTTACCCACCTTCTATTAACATTTACACATTTGCATAAAACATAACTTTACCGCTTCTGTGGATTGAATTTAAAAAATCTAAGAGACCCAGTTTAAATTAGTTAGTAAAATGTGGTTCAATAAGATAAATATAATTTTTGGTGTATAGTAACTTTTGAATTTTATTTACCACGGTTAAAAGTAATTAGGGTAATTAATGGTAAAAATGATATTATAATTACCCTATCACATGTCCTAATTCCTTTGGATAAGTGTATTTTGACCAAAATCAATTATAGGAATAAAATATGATCTTTTTGGTCCATATGGATTAGATTAGAACATTTAGTATTATTTTATTTAAAGAAGAGTTAAAAGAGATAAATTCAATGCTTAATAACTAACAGATTTTTAATATAGTTTTATAAAAAAGATAAATTATATTGAAAATATTCATTATAAATCTAAACATATTTTCTACGTAATGGATTTTTATTTATAATTTTTATACATTACATAATTAAATTTATTTATGACACAATTATGATGCAGTAATTACCTTATTAATGAATAACTAAAATAATTGATATTATAAATATCCATATAAATTTAAATTAAGACTTATAATGAATTTATCTAATTTTATAGGTTAATATGAAATGTTAGGGTTCATTGAATAAATTTTTTCTAAGTTATGTAGTTTTTATTACTTTCACAAAAATAGAATACCAAAGAGGGTCAAAATTGACATAAATGAGTTTTTTTTATGAAATATTATATTATTAATTGATATAATATACCTAAAAATATAAGGTTATGTAAAAGGACATAGATAAGGTTAGATATATCAACAATAATCCACTTGAGTTTCTCTTTTCTTATTATAGTATGTTTATTAACCATATATTATAATAATACAAGAATACATGGTAAAAGTTAAACTATTTAACTAAGAGTTAAATCTAAAAGATAAGGTTAATATAGTGACCTAAACCTATCTAAACCCTATTTTTTGAGAGGTTTTCGACCCATCCCCACATTAGCCTTGAAATAAATCCATTTGGAGCCATTATAAAACAAAATTTAATTTAAAATAAAATAATATTTCAAGATTTTCCAAAAGTGACCCTCAACTCTCTTATAAAAGGGGACTTATCCTTCCCTTAATTTCACACCTCCAAGTCCATTTTTCTCAGCCACACCCTACCCCAATATCCTCCCATATACATTCACTCCATCATACATTCCTTCCTTTGATCATAAATCCAACCTATGGAGACCTTTTTATCAAATCAAAAGGAAGCACCCTTAGAAGAGGTAATAATTTCATCACATCTTTCAAAGTTATCTTCTTCCTCTTCCACTTCCTCTTTCTTTGTTGTTTCTATAAAAAAATAATAACTCTAGTACCTTCTAAATATTTTGATGTTATCATAAATATGGTACAACCATATTCATTATTCTATCCATCCTATGATCGACAATGTCACCATACATGCGTATGTACGGCTTAGCGTCTGCATGTCGTGGCGTAGTTGTTATTCAACACATCATTTTTTGATGGGAATAATAATGATGCATAATTTATTTAAAAAATAAATATAAAATTTCAATTATTCTATATATATTATATAAAATCCAATTATATACGATCTCACCCTCAATTGAATGATATTGTCACTCGTGCGTACGTACAGATTACCATCCCCACGAACGCGATGAGACTCATTCCCCATCATAACCATTCAAGAATAATTTTAATTTTATGATTAAAAATAATTTTTAAGAACATAATATAATTCTGGATATTAATCAAATCCATCATATCTATAACAAACCGGACTTATGTAACAAAATATATAAAGCAAAATGAATCAGTTAACACCCGAAATAGTGATACTACTAAAATATTATTAACAAATCAATATTAAAAGATCATATATGATAACATATTTATATATGTGGTTCTTGTATAATTTAATAAAAATTATTTAACTATTATACAGGAGGTTAAGATACCATTGATTAAGGAAAATTCCAAGGTAAGGGGTTTCTTATCAAACTTTTAATTTTGTGAGATTTCCATTGTTCACCACTTATTTATAGCATGTGGTGTATTGTGTACTTCCATTTGATATATATTATTATTACTCTATTTATATTCATGTTATTATGTGATTAATTTGGTGGTTATTAAATTTTGGTCTTACGACATGATTGATCACAACGTGGTAAGCGGTTTTCATCCCACTTCTTATTCTCTTGAGATTCATGATGTATTGCCACGATTTATTTTTGTGTGGGGTATGTACTTCAAATGAACGTATTCCTTGTGTAATATACATTAATTATTTAGTATCTATATCTCCATTTTAAAATCATTCTCTCATGATGTGCATGTTTCGTAAGTTACCAAATTGGTAAGGGAACATCTAATTTTAATTTCAACTCATTGGTTTTTACGCACACTTCATTGATTATTTTACTCCAAGATTATGTGTGAAAATCACAATTTATTTATTTATATAGGTAATTTCCACTATTGTTTGTGTGTATATTCTTTTGATACACATAATCACTCCACTGATAAATTCTCAAGTCATATATACGAAGTTGATAAGGGTAATCTTAATTCAATTTTCATTCATAATGTTAAAACATCCAAGTCATTGGTTTTGTATTTACTAGAATATATGTGAATGTCCTATTATTTATTTACACTAAATATCCAATCATATTTAGTGTATCTATATATGTCACACATTATTATTTCATTTAATCATCCTTAATCTAAGGATAAGGTCTTTATAAGGTATTTCATCTCAAATTGCATTACATTGAGATTTCTTTGTTGTTATGCTCCAATTCACTTTTATTTAGTGTATATACTTTTATTTTACATAGTATATCATGAATATAATTATACTCATGATATTTTAAGGTTGTAATTACCTCAATTATTATTATTCTAGCATCTCTCATTTTGTTAGTAAATCTAACTAAAATATCATTTTAAATGTTTTAAAAAATTATTCTTCTAAATCATTCTCATTAATGTCAATGTATTAAAATTGGTTTCAAGGATTTATTTATATGGTAATTAATGTTTTAATATTGAAATTACTTTTAAAAGTTTTAAAGGTATATGTGAAACATTGATTAAAAAATCTATTTTTCAAAGCTTCATGATAAATAGTTAGACTTTTATATGTTTTCATGAAAAAAGGGATATTTCCGTCAAATAGTTTTACTGATTATTTTCCTTTTTTTAAATATCCTTCATTATTCTTGATTGAGGTTGATACAATATTCCATATTTTATTTAATGAGTTATGTTTGACTTTTGATGTGCTATTTTAATACCATTCATGGTTTGTGGTTAAAACATTTACCTTTAATATGCTTGTTTTAATATGAATGTTTATGTTATGTTCCAACCTTTTCATATGATAAATGCATTTGACATAGTACGTGATGGGTCGATCCCTCTATAGCTCCTCAATGCATCGGTAGGTATCCTGAGAAAAACTAGTTTCCTGGAACAAGGCCTTGAGAAAATCTTATTTGTAGTCTTGGAATGAGGCCTGGACTATGTGGTTATGATGTCCGGAATTATGCATTTTATCATTATGAAATTTGATATTGATATTACATGGGATTATTTGACTAGTAGAATATCCATTTGAATAGATAAATGAAATTATTTGATTTATATTTTCCATAGTATGCTGAATTTTATGTTTAAAATTTTGGTGATTTAGTCTTATACATTCCCATAAATGTTAATGATTATTTATGAAATTTTCAGCTATTTTGTTATCCTTACTGAGATTCTGAGCTCACCACATTCTTATGTTTTTATTCCCAGGATGTGAAGAAGTATATTTTGGATGACTTACATGAACAGGCTATGGGATATAAGATTGTTCAAAGGAGATAAAATATTGTTGTTTTTCATTTGATAATGTAATATAAAACATATATATGTATATAGTATTTCCAAAGATACTAAAGTAATCATTCTTTCGAGACATGATATAATGTGACCATGAAAATGTAATGTAATAATGCACTGACACTAAGCAACTGGGGTTGGGGCATTATATTTGGTATCCAAGGAAGTTTAGTATAAACATTAGAAGCTTTTTATAGAAAAACTCTGATTAGAAAACAAAAATATAAGATAGATATTGAGGATTAGTATAGATGAACATCTAAAAAAATTCATAATGAAAATATTATGTGGGTTTTCCTAGTAATACATCCATATCTAGATACGAGCAGGTAGAGCCGGATCTGGAACAGATGTACCTAGGATTGAAAACCCAGACAAGGAGTTTCAGGCTTGACCCGAGGTATCCTGTTACATGACAACAGGCCTTGTTTCACTCTTGTTTATGATACTCCTTGGAGATATGATTTGGATAATTTATATTTTCTTTACAAACCAATTCGAAATATTTTAATATAAGACGAGAATAATTAATCTTGGGTAATCTCCAGGTGTTTTAGATTAAAAATAAGCTGTTATTATATTTTCTATATTAGTTTTTGACCCACACTATGCTTTCTTGTGTTAGAAAATGGTTGGATTCCATGGACATAATAGTAACATTGAACATGATGTACAAGGTGGGGACAATGATGAAAATGGGAAACTAAATTTAATGCTGATAGGTGTAAAAATACCATGTTCATGCTGAAGTAGTTTTCCAAAAATATTATAAACATTATATACATTATCCAACTGCCAAACTCAAAAAATTCATTAAAGGTGATGAATGATAAGAGCTCTAGCAGTGGAAACCATTGAGAAGAGAAAGCTCAACTTCCATTATGCCTGAAATGTGGAAGGAGACACCCAAGAAAGTGTCTCAATGGAACAAAGAAATGATTTATGTGTGGGAAATAAGTACATAAAGTAAGTAATTTCTGAGGAAAAAGGAAGAGTATTATGGAAGAAATTAAAAATGATCCTTATAATCTAATTAAAGTCATTTCCAGTAAATTTAAGTGACCTTTGAATTACCTAAGTCAATGACCTATTCTATAGGATAACCTCTAAGTCAAGGAAGAACCTATGTGGAAATAAATGGATGGAGAAATTTTTAAAAGTATGGGATTACTTTTGGAAGACTATTCTATAGTATATGTAACCATGTAGTTTTTTATGTGAAAAATCTATTTGAGGAAGAATTTCCTTTTCTTTTGTGGATATTGTTATAAAGATCCATTTTGGTTTATATGATCATTGAATTTGAGGAAATTACATGTTATTAATTTTTGGGATGAAAATGAGAGGTATGATATAGAATTTGTTGTTAAATTATGTTATGGTTATTTTGAGGAATTTATCACATTTTGGAGATGTAATATAATACAGTTTTTGAAAAAGGAAAACATGCAGACCGTGTGACAACCCGTCGCATCGAAAAAATATGTGGGAATCGAACCCACAACCAGAGTGCAATTGTGATTTATCACCTACCATCGTACTACGTGAAGTCCCTGGTTACTGTGACTAATTATTTTTTTAAATGATTTTATTGTTAAATAATAAGTTGATTTGGGATCTTATGTCTTATTAAATGGATATCCTTAGTATTGAAAAATGATTTGGTGATTAAGTGAAAAATGTTATTCTGGAAGACGTATGCTCTGTTGGGAACACTATATGCCTAAGAAAAATAGAATACTATGTAATTTCATTTGAGTAGTAATGATTGATTATTCATGAAGAATCTTGGTTTTTTATAGAGATTCATGTTATTAATAAAAATGATTAACCTATCATAGAGAATATGTTATTTGGTTAATTATACTTTTGTATGAAACTTTAAGAGTCGTTGAAGTTATTTGGAGATAAATGTTAAGATTTTCTATGAAAGACTATGTGATTAAATTATTTTATGTTTTGGGTTTCAATCTTAGTTTGGATTGTATTTACAGATTTTAAGGACAATTGTTTATTGAATGGTCTTTATTGAACTTTGGGTATTGTTTGTTGGATTTTGGAAATTAATATTTGTATTTCTTTCTATAAAGGATTATCCATTTTGAGGATAATCTAATATTGTACTAACCATTTTGTCTTGGTTAATCTCTAAATACAAGTGAAATATACAGTTCATCTTTTGTGGATTATATGATTATCTAGAAGTTGATTCTAGTGCTTTAGGTGTGACCATGTAATCTTGAATACTCATAGTTTGGAGAAAAGATTAGTTAGTGGTAGAAATTTATTAAATGATAAATAATTACATAGAGAGTAAGTATATCTCTTTATGTTTTTAGTCAATCTCATAAATAAATTCATCCACTTTATGAAATGTAACTCTAAACCAAAAACGATGTCAGTTTACTTATCCTACTGGGAAAATAATGGTTGTTTAACCCATCACATGTTTGTGGTTTTATTTTTGTTAACTTTATCCTGATCATGTTCTCTTTTACTCTCCATCAGAACATGACACTTAGTTTATCTACCAAATCCAAGTTTTTCTATATGGAATCCTAGTATGGGTTATCTCAGATGACCTTTGTACTTCTCTTTCTTTCTTTTAAAGTGATAGTTTTATTGACTCTTTTTCCAATGTAGGACTTTCAATGAAGTTCCCATGCCCAAATTTAAAATAGATATGATGCAATTTCCAAAAGGGGGACTAATGTATCACCCCATGATTTCATTGTAAGTTATTTTCTTTAAATTAATTCAATAGCTTGTTCTACACGAAACACCAAGTTCGAACTCACCACGACATACCAAACTATCCATTCAAAAAGTATTCATGAATATTATTAACTTAATTTAGAATTTTATATTCTAAATATAATTTTAACATCCATATTATGTGTTTCGTAGACATCATATAAGAAAAAAAACTTTTTTATAGATAAAAGAAGTATTTTTCAAAAAAAATGCAATGTTACCACCTTTTAATGGAGAACCATTTTTATATCCAATATTTGATACTTTTATATTGTCAATTTGAAAAAATAAACTTCTTTTTTAATATAGGGACATAAAAATTTAGTTTGGATAAATTATTGGTGCTTTTCTAATAACTTTCATTTTTTGATGAATAGTGAAAGTAATAAATTTTAATTAAAAACAAATTTATTATTCAAAATAATTTATAGTGATAAATTATAAATTTCAATGTTTTAAGGTATAATTAGATTATATTTTTTATATTTAAATCCAATGTTTTTCATTGAATGTAATTTTATAGTTAAATTGGACTTAAACACATATCAATCTTTTGATAGTTTTTACATCTCAAAAACCCACTTTTTGGTTTTGACAATAGGAATATTTTTGAAATTAATAAATAAAAATTATATATTTTTAATTTGGTGAAATAAAAATCATTTTTTAATTTGAAATATAAAAATTATCTTAGAGTGAATTTATGTTTTTTTTCTGAAAACCATCTATTTTTTATGAATAGTAAAAAACACTACATTATTTTTTAAAACTGACTATTTATTTAAATAATTATTTATTTTATTTAAATTTATGATAATTCGAAATAGATACATAATACCTATATATGTTCAATTTAATTCGTTGGAGTAATTTTATAATAATATTTGATATATAAAATTTTATTGAACATTTTACGATCTTTTTCCAAATTACAAGGCATGTTTGGTAATGTGCATAAAACATAATTTTACCAGATATATGGACTTAATTTCAAAAATCCAAGAGAAATTGTTGACAAAAGTAACTAAAATTTTGTTTGATAAGAGGAAAATAACATTTGATGAATAATATATTATGAATTTTATTTATCATGGTTAAAAGTAAATAGTGTAATTAATGGTAAAAATGATATTATAATTACCCTAAAACATGTCAGAATTCTATTGGATAAGTGTACATCAACCAAAAATAACCATAGAAATAAAATATTATCCTTTTTTTCTAATTCGATTAGATTTGGGCATTTATTATTAATTTATTTAAAAACAGAGTTAAAATAGTCAAATTCATTGTTTAATAAATAAATCATTTTCAATATAGGATAATACATAAGATTAATTATACTATAAATATTAATTATAAATGTAAAATTATTTCCAACATAATGGTATTTTATTTATAATTTTTAGACATTAAATAAGTAAATTTATTTATGAAACAATTATGATTTAGTAATTACCTTATTAATGAAAGATTGAAATAATTGATATTATAAATATCCAAAAAAAATTAAATTGAGACATATGATGAATTAAACAAAATTTCAAGGTTAATATGTCATTTTAGAGTTTATTAAATATTTTTTCCAAATTGATAATTTTTTCATGGATTTCAAAAATACAAAATACCAAATTGTGTCAAAACTAACATAAATTAGTTTTTAAAACAAATAAAATATTATTAATTTATATAATGTTCTTAAAAATATAAGGTTCTAACAAAAGACATAGATAATGTTATATATATCAGTAATGAACCACTAGGGGTTCTATTTTCTTTTTTAAGTAAGTTTATTAACCATTTATTATAATAATACAAGAATACATGGTAAAAGATAAACTATTTCACTAAGAATTAAATCTAAAACTTATGGTTAATATGGTGACCTAAACCTATCTAAAAACTTTTAGTTGAGATTTTTTCGACCCATACCCTCATTAGCATCGAAATGAATCCATTTTTACGAATTTAAAACCAAAAATGAATTTATAATAAATTAATATTTCAAGCTTTTCCTAAAGTGACATACACCTCTCTTATAAAAGGGAACTTCCCCTTCTCTTAATTTCACACCTCCAAATCCAATTTAATCACCCAAAAAATGACCCAATATTCTATCAACTAAATTAAATACATCCTAGAGGCATTCATTGGATCATAAAAACAACCTATGAAGGCCTTTTGAATCAAATCAAAAGGAAGCACCCAAAGAAGAGGTAATAATTTTATCACTTCTTTCAAAGTTATCTTCTTCTTCCACATCGTATTTTTTTTTCATACCAAAATAATAAATCATGTACCCTATACATACTTTGATGTTATTATAAATATTCTATAACCATATTCATTATTCTATATAGACTATGAATGAAAAAGTCATCATACGTGCCTACGCACGGCTTACCGTCTCCACGTTATGGTGTAGTTGTTATTCAACACATAAATATTTGGATGGGAATAATAATGATGTATAATTGATGTAAATATTAAATATAAAATGTTAATGATTTTTTATATATTATATAAAATCCAATAATATACGATGCCAACTTTAATTGAATGTTATAGTCGTTAGTGCATACGTTCGGATTTCCATCTCCATGAATGCGCTGAGATTCATTCCCCATCAAAACCATTCAAGAATAATTTGAATTTTATGATTAAAAATAATGTTTAATAACTTAATATAATTTTTTATATGAATAAAATACACCCTATCCATAACAAACATGACTTACATAATAAAACATAAAAAGGAAAACAAATCAGTTAACACCCGAAACAATGATACTACTAATATATTATTAACAAAGCAATATTATAATATCATGTATGATATCATATTTATATATTTAATTATTTTATGATTTAATGACAATTATTTATCTATTATACATGAGTTAAACATACCCTCTACTAAAGAAAAGTAAAAGGTAATGGGTGTCTTATCTCACTTTTAATTTCGTGATATTTCCACTATTCACCACTTATTTATTGCATGTGGTGCATTGTGTACTGCCGTTTGATATATATTATAATTAATCTATTTATATTCCTGGAATTATGTGATTAATTTGGTAGATATTATATATTTTTCTTATGTCTCGATTGATTACAATGTGGTAATGTGTTCTCATCTCATCTCTTATTTGTGTGAGATTCATTAAATATTGCCACTATTTTCTTTTGTGTGGTGTATGTACTAACCATGATTGTATTCCTTGTGTAAAATAATTTAATTTTGGTTTATTTAAATCTTCATTTTAATATCATTCTTTCATATAGTCTATGTTTCATAAGTTAGCAAATCAGTAAGGGAACTTTTAATTTCAATTTCAACTCATTAGGGTTTACGCACACTTCATTGATTATTTTACTCCAAAACTATGTGTGAAATCACAATTCATTTATTTATGTTGGTCATTTAAACTCCCCTTTGTGTGTATATACTTTTTATACACATAATACATCCAATGATAAATTCTCAAGTCATTGATATGAACTTGATAAGAGAAATCTAAACTCAATTTCCATTCACTGGGTTAAAAATTCCATGTCATTGGTTTTATTTTTACAAGAATATGTGTGAATGACCTATTATTGATTTACACAGAATATCCAATAATATTTAGTTTATATATAATTTTCAAATATAATTATGTCATTGATTCATACTTAATCTAAGGATACAATCTTTATAAGGTATTTTATCGCAATCTACATTCAATTGAGATTTCATTGTTGTTATGTGCCAATTCACTTTTATTTTGTATATATAATGTACTATGACATAGTATATCATGAATTCATTTATTTTAATGACAGTATAAGGTTTTCATTACCTTAATTATTTGTATTCAAGCGTCTCTCATTTGGTTAGAAACACTAACTAATATATTATTCAAAATGTTTTAAAAATTTATTCTTCTAATTATTTCTCATTAATGTTAATGTTTTAAAAATGGATTTAATGATTTATTTATATGGGCCTGAATGTTTTTTAATTGAAATTACATTTAAACATTTCAATGTGGTATGGGAAATTTTTTTTCAAAAATATTTTATTAACAACCTCTTGTTAAATAATGAGACATTTTAATTTTTTCAATTAAAAGGGGATATTTCTCTCAAATAGTTTTACTGATTATTTTCATCTATGTCAATATCCATAATTATTTTTTATTGAGGTTTCTACAATATTACATATTTTATTTAATGCATTATGTTTGACTGTGGATGTGTTATTTTTATGCCATTCATGGTTTTTGGTTAAAATAGTGACATTTTGTATGCCAGTTTTAAAATGAGTGTTTATGATATGTTCTAACCTTTTCATATGAAGAATGCATTGAACATAGTAAGTGATGGGTGGAGCCCGCTATCGCTCATCGATGGATCAGTAGGTATCATGAGACAAACTAGTTTCATGGAACAGTGCCTTGAAAAAATATTATTTGTAGTCTTGGCACAAGGCATTGAATATGTAGATAAGATGTAATGTATTATGCATTCCATCATTATTAAATTAGCTATTGATATTAAATGTGATTATTAAACTAGTAGAATATACATGTGAATTAGTAAATTGAATTATTTTATATATATTTTCCATACTATGATGAAGTTTATGTTTATAAATATTGTTTTTTATTATTATACATTCCCTTAAATGTTTATGATTATTTATGATAGTTTTGGATATATTGTTATCCTTACTCAGCATCTGAGCTCACCCCTTTCATATGTTTTATTTTTTCCAGGATGTGAAGAAGTATATTATGACAATCCGATAGGTATAGGCTAAGGGATATGAGAGTTTTCAAAGTAGATACACTATTTTTTTTTGTCATTTGATAATGTAATGTAAAACTTATGTATGTATCTAGTACTTCTAAGGATACTAAACTAATAGTTATTTTGAGACATGACCACTTGTGATTATCCCATAACAATGTAATAGTGCACCGACTCTGGGTAACTAGGGTCAAGGCATTACCGTTGGTATTAGAGCATGTTTAGTACAAACCATGAAGCTATATTTATAAAAACTCTAATTAGGAAACACTACCCTAATAAATACTTTGATGATTATTATAGAAGAACATCCAACAAATTTCGTAATGTAAATATTATGTGGGTTTTCCAAGAAATATATCATTGTCTCGATATGAGCAGGTAGAGTAAGATTTGAATCAAATAAACCTAGGAGTGAAAACCCTGACATTGAGTTTCAGGCTTGACCCAGGGTATCCTGGTACACAACAATGAGCCTTAATTCACTCTTTGTTATGACACTCCCGGGGGATATTCTTATATTAATTCAAATTTTATTTACAAACTGATTTTAATGATTTTAATATAAGATGAAAATAATTATCCTTGGTTAATCCTAGTGTGTTTTAGATTGAAAATAATGTGTTTTGATATTCTATAAATGATTTTATGAATCATACAATGCTTTCTTGTTTTAGTCAATGGCTAGATTCCAAGAAGTCATAGTAATATTAATCATGATGTACAAGGTGGGAAGGATGCTGGAAATGATAAACTAAATGGATTGTTGATAAGTGTAAAAGTTATCGTGTTCATGGAAAATATGGTTTCAAAAAATATGATCAACAATATATAGATTAATCAACTCCCAAACTCAACAAAGAAGAGAAAGGCAGAGAATGATCAGATCTTTAGTAGTGGAAACCACAGAGAAAAAAATAAAATCTATCATCATGCCGTCAATGTGGATTGAGACACCGTGGAAAGTGTCTTAATGGAACCAACAAATCCTTTATGAGTAGGATTTAAGGACATATAGTAAATAATTTCTAAGGAAAAAATAAGACTAATATGGAAGGGAATAAAAATGATCCCAAGAATCCAATTACAGTCATTTTCTGTAAATTTAAGGGACCTTGTAATTACCGGAGTCAATGCCTATACTATTAGATAGTCTCTAATTCGATGAAAAACCTATGTGAAAATAAATGGAGGGAGAAATGTTTAAAATTATGGGATTACATTAGAAGACTATTCTCTTGTATGTGTAACCATGCAGTTTGTTATGTGGAAAGACTATATTAGGTATAATTATCTTTTCTTTTATGGATATAGTTATAAAGATCCATTTTGGATAATAAGAACCTTGAATTTCAGGAAATTATAGGTTGTTATTTTTTGTGATGAAAATGCGAGGTATGAGATAACATTTGTTGTTAAATTATGTTATGGTTATTTTGATAAATTTATCTCATTTTGGTAATGTTATAAAATATATTTTTTGAAAAAGGAAAACACGCAGTCTGATTGACAACCCATCATGTCAGATGAAGCTGTGGGAATCAAACCCACAACGAGAGTGAGATTAGGATTTATCACCTGCCACTGGACTACGTGATGTCCCTGGTTAGTGTGACTAATTCTTTTTAGATAAATGAGTTTTTTGATCAATAATAAGTTGATTTGGGATATTATTTTTTATTAAAATGATATCCACAGTATAGAAAAATTATTTGGTGATTAAGTGATAAATATTATTTTTGAAGGTGCATACTCTCTTGGGAACACTATATGCTTAAGGAAAGTAGAATACTATAGAATTTTATTTGGGGGTAATGATGGATTTTTTTGGAAGAATCTATTTTTTATAGAGATTCAAGTTATTAATGTAAATTATTTACCTATCATAGAGAATATGTGATTTGGTTAATTACACTAACGTATGAGACATTAAGAGTAGTTGATGTTATTTGTAGATAAATGTTATGATTTAATATTAATGAATAAGTGATTAAATTCTTCTCATTTATGGGTTTCAATCATAGTTTGGATTATATTGACAGATTTTAAGGGCGATTGTTTATTGAATGGTCTTTATTGAACTTTGGGTATTGTTTGTTCAATTTTGAAAATTTAGATTAGTATTTTTTTTCTCTAAAGGATTATCAATTATTGGGATCACCTCCTCTTGTACTAACCATTTGGTTTTGGTCAATATCTATGGATAAGGGAAATATGTAGTTCATCCTTTGTGGATTATGTGATTCTCTAGAAGTTGATTCTATTGCTTCAGATGTGACCAAGTCATCTTGAATACTCATTGTTTGGAGAAAATATCAGTTAGTGGTACAAATTTATTAAAGGATGAAAATCTACGTAAAAAGTAAGTATATGTCTTCATGTTCATAGTCAATCTCATAAATAAATTCCTCATCTTTATGAAATGGAACAGAAACAAAAAACGTTGTCCGTTTACTTTTCCTACTGGGAAACTAATGATCGTTTAACCCATCACAATTTTGTGGTTTTCTTTTTCTCAACTTTATCCTTATCTTGTTTTCTATCACTCTCTATCAGAACTTAACACTTAGTTCATCTTCCATATCTATGTTTTCCTACATGGATTCCTAGTTTGGGTTATCTTGGGTGACCTTTGTACTTCCCTTTCTTTATTTTACAGTGATAGTTTTATTGAATATTTTTCCAATGTGGGAATTTCAATGAAGTTATCAAGCCTAATTTTAAAATTACGAGAATGCAATTTCCAAAGGGGGGGAATAATGTAACACCACAATATTTCATAGTACAATATTTTCTTTAATGTAATTCAATAGCTTGTGCTACACGCAACACCGAGTTCGAGCTCACCAGGACTTACCAAACTAGCTGTTCAAAAAGAAATTATGAATAGTATTAACTTAATTTTGAATTTTATATACTCCATTTAATTTTAACATACATATTATGTGTTTATTACAAAAAATTTGAGAACAAATTCAATTTTTTAGATAAAAGAAGTATTTTTCAAAAAAATAAAATAAACTTTTAAAACCTTTTCATATAGATCCATTTTTAAATACAATATTTGAAACTTTTATTTAATAAATTTGATGAAATAACTTCTTATTTATAAGAGGGACACAAAAATTTATTTTGGATAAAGTTTCAGTGCTTTTCTGATAAGTTTCTTATTTTGATTAATAATAAAAATAGTAAATTTTAATTTAAAACAACTTTTTAAATCAAAATAATTTATAGTATTAAATTAAATATTTTAATGGTTTTGAGGTATAGTTAGATTAAATTTTAATTATTTAATCTAATTTTGGTCATTGGAAGTAATTTTACATTTAATTTTGATATAAACACATATCAATCTTTTGATAGTTTTTAATTCTCAAAAACCTGATTTCTGATTTTGACAGCGGGAATATTTTTAAAATTAATTAATAAAACTTCTACATTATTAATTTTTTTAAAAAGAAATCATTCTTGAATTTGAAATATCAAAATTATATTAGAGTGATTTTTTGGTATTTTTTGAAAACTTTCGATTTTAGATGAATACTGAAAACACTGCTTTATTGTTTAAAACCGAATTTTTATTTAAATAATATTTATTTTATTTAAATTTATTTTATGTTGAAATTGATAGGTAATACCTATATAAATTCAAGGTAATTCATTGTAGTAAACTTATAATAAGATTAGATGTATAAAATTTTACCGAACGTTTTACCGTCTTTTACCCACCTTCTAGGCACATTTGAAAATTTCCATGAAACATAATTTACTGCTTCTATGGATAGAAATTAAAAACATTTAGAGACATAGTTGACATCAGTATGAAAAATGCTGTTCAATAAGATGAAAATAATTTTTGATGAATACTAAATTTTGAATTGTATTTACAACGATTACAAGTAAATTGGCTAATTAATGGTAAAGATTATATTATAATTACCCTAACACATGTCTTAATTATATTGGATAAGTGTATTTCGATAAAAATAAACCGTATAAATAAAATACGATCTATTTGGTCCACTAGGATTCGATTAGGACATTTATTATTATTTTATTTAATGAACAGTTAAAAGGGTTAAATTCAATGATTAATAAATAAATCATTTTTAATATAGGGATATACATATGATAAAATAGACTATAAATATTAATTAGAAATATAAAAATATTTTATACATAATTATATTTTATTTATAATTTTTAGACATTAAATAGTTAAATTAATTTATGACACAATAATGATGTAGTAATTACCTTATTAATGAAAGGTTGAAATAATTGATATTCTAAATATCAAAATAAATGTAAATTGAGAGTTTTTATGAATTAAACTAATTATATAGGTTCATATGACATTTTATAGTTTATTAATTAATTTTTTTTGAAGTGATAATGTTTTTAGGACTTTCAAAAAAACAAAATACTTAAGAGTGTCATAATTGACATAAATGAGTTTTTTTTAAAGTTACTATATTATTAATTTATATAATATTCCAAAAATATATTAGGATAAAAAAAGGACTTATATATAGTTATATATATCATTAATTTACCACTTTGGGTTCTCTTGGATTTTTATATTATGTTTATTAACCATTCATTATAATAATACAAGAATACATGGTAAAAGTTAAAATATTTTACTAATAGTTAAATCTAAAATGTAAGGTTTATATGTTGAAATAAACCTATCTATAACCAATTGGTTGAGATGTTTTTTACCCATACCCACCTTATCCTAGAAATAAATCCATTTGGAGCCATTAATGACGAAAATGAATTTATAATAAAATAATATTTCAAGCTTTTCCTAAAGTGACCATCAACTCTTTTATAAAAGAGAACTTCACCTTCTCCTAATTTAACACCCCCAAAGCCATTTTTCTTAGCCAACGCCGGCCAAAATATCCTACCAACTACTGTCAATACATAATATAGGCCTTAATTTTATCATAAATCCAACCTAAGGAGCCCTTTTCATCAAATCAAAAGGAATTACCAGAAGAAGATGTAATAATTTCATCACCTATTTCAAAGTTATCTTATTCTTCTTCCACTTCCTCTTTCACTGTTTTTTCCATATCAAAATAATAACTTAGGAACCTTATACATACATTGATGTTATTATTAATATGGTAAAACCATATTCATTATTCTATCCATCTTATGAATGAAAATGTTACCATACGTGCGTAAGTATTCCTAATCGTCTCCACGCCGTGGTGTAGTTGTTTTTCATCACATAATTTTTTGGTTGTGTATAATAATGACCTATAATTGATGTAAATAATAATTAAAACATTTTACTGATTCAGTATTTAAAATATAAAATCTAATTTCACACGATCTCACCTTCAATTGAATGATATTGTCGCTCTTGGGTACGTACATATTATCGTATCCACGAATCCAAAGAGATCCATTCCCCATCATAACCATTCAGGAATAATTTTTATTTTATGATTAAAATTAATGTTTAAAACTTAATATAATTATGTATATTAATAAAATACATCCTATCCATAACAAACATCACTTACATAACAAAACATATAATGGAAAACTAATCAGTTAACACACGAAACAATAATACTACTAAAATATTATTAACAATGAAATATTATAAAATCATATATGATATCATATCTATTTATGTGGCTATTTCAAAATTTAATAAAAAATATTTAACTATTATACAAGAGGTTAACATACCCTCGACAATGGAAAATCACAAGGTAAGAGGTTTCTTATCTAACTTTTAATTTCGTGAGATTTCCATTGTTCACCAATTATTTTTTTCATGTGGTGTATTGGGTGTTGCCATTTGATATGTATTATCATGATTATTTTTATATTCATGGTATTATGTGATTAATTTGGTGGTTATTAACTTTTGGTCTTAGTAATCGATTGATTACAACGTGGTAAGGGGGTTTTCCTTTCATTTCTAATTCGTGTGAGAGTCATTATATATTGGCACTATTTTCTTTTGTGTGGTGTATGCACTGGCCATGATTTTATTCCCTGTGTAATATAAATTAATTTATTGGTATTTAAATCTTCATTGTAAGATCATTATTTCGTGGAGTGTATGTTTCATAAGTTAACAAATCGGTAAGGGAACATCTAATTTCAATTTCAACTCATTGGGTTTTACGTACACTTTATTGATTATTTTACTCCAATATTATATATGAAATCTCTATTTATTTATTTATGTAGGTAATTTTCACTTCCATTTGTGTGGTTGTACATTTTATACACATAACCTCTCCACAAATAAATTCTCAAGTCATTGATACAAACTTGAAATGGGTAATCTTAAATCAATTTCCATTCATTGAGTTAAAACAACCAAGTAATTGGTTTTGTTTTTACCAAAATATGTGTGAGTGTCTTATTATATATTTAAAATGAATATCAAATCATATCTAGTGTATTTATATTTTTCACACATAACAATTTCATTGATTCATCCTTAATCTAAGGATATAGTCTTCATAAGGGATTTCATCTCAATTTGTATTCCATTGAGATTTGTTGTTATGCACCAATTCACTTTTATTTGGTGTATATACTATACTTTGACATAGAATATCATGAATAAAATTATTCTAATGATATTATAAGGTTTCCATTACCTAGATTATTTTCAATCAAGCGTCTCTCATTTGGTTAGGAACTCTAACTAAAATGTCATTTTAAATGTTTTAATAATTTATTCTTCCAAATATTTCTCATTAATGTCGATATTTTAAAAATGGTTTTAATGATTTACTTATATTGAAATGAATTTTTTCAAATCGAAATCCTAAATAAATTTTTCAATGTGTTATGGGACACTTTTATAAAAAATCTATTTTTAACAGATTCTTGATAATTAGTTAGACTTTTACACGTTTTCAAGGAAAAGGGTATATTTTTATCGAATAGTTTTTGTGATTATTTTAATCTATGTCAATATATTTCATTATTCTTGATTGAGGTTTATAAAATCATATATATTATATTTAATGAGTTTTTTACTTTGGATGTGTAATTTTTATTCCATTCATCCTTTGTGATTCAAATATTTACATTTCATATGCTAGTTTTAATTTAAATGTTTATGTTATGTTGCAACCTTTTCATATGATAAATGCATTTCACATAGTAAGTGACAGGTGGAGCCTACTATAACTCTTCAATGCATATGTACATCCCATGAGACAAACTAGTGTCTTTTCACAAGGCCTTGACAAAATCTTAATTGTAATCTTGGCACGAGGCCTTGAATATGTTGTTATTATGTCCGGAATTAGGCATTCCATCATTAGGAAATTAGCTTTTGATATTACATGTGATTATTCAACTAGTATAATATCCCTGTGAATAAGTGAATGGAATAATTTGATTTATATTTTCCATATTATGTTGATGTCTATGTTTAAAAGGCTCGTGTTTTAGCCTTATACAATTCCTTGAACATTTATGATTATTTATGATAGTTTCTGCTATATTGTTATCCTTACTAAGCATCTGAGGTCACATATTTCTTATGTTTTATTTATTACAGGATGTGAAGAATTATTTTATGAATGACCTACAAGAATAGGCTAGAGGATATTAGAGTGTTCAAAGGAGACACAATATTGTTGTTTTTCATTTGATAATGTGATGTAAAACTAAGGTATGTATCTAGTACTTCCAAGGCTACTAAACTAATCAGTCTTTAGAGACTTGATCTATTGTGATCATGCCAATTTTATGTAATAATGCACCGACTATGGGTAACAAGGGTCATGGTGTTACAATTAACACAATATGGAATAACCATAACAATATAAGGAATCACCTTACTATAAGAATGAATCACCTAACCACAATAATGAAACACCTTAGTACAAAATGAAATCCGCATACCACAAGAAAAAATTTCTATACCAAAAGTTGTATTTACCTTATCGTGACAAGGTATTTATATTATAATTAAGTAATAAACTGATATTATGCTTCTATTTTAGTGAGCATATACAGAATAAGTCAACTTCACGAAAAAGTGAACTTACCACATGGAGAAATAAACATACCACATCACCTCACTACATCAACTAACCATGAAATGTTCCCTTTAGTACAAATGATTGTACCTCTACTACATTAAAACAAGGTTATATACATTTTTTGATAATTGTAGCCGTAGATCACCCCTATATACATAGTTTTACAAAAAAAAATATTGGCTATAGTGTTTGGTTCAGAACCTATAGCCATGGTTTTGATAAATAGCAGTAATAGGATTTATGGGGGAAATAATTTTTTGCCTGAAGGACATGGGAAAACATAAAAAAATGCTTCTCTAAATACTGTCAGCATAAGTCACCCCTACACCAACATTTTTCTAAAAAAAATGGGTATGTTTCACCTTTATACCAATACTTTTTTAAATCAGGGAAATAGGTTTTGTGGGGCGAAATTATTGGAAGGTGCGGGAAAATCGAAACCAATAGTTTGAAAAACAAATATGAGTATTGGTATCGTTTATAGGACCCTATACCAACCGTTTGGGTGAATCATTCATATATTTAACCTATACCCCTAGTTTGACCAAACCTTGGGTATAGGTGCACCCATTATTTTTCAATAATAATAAAAATAATAATGAATACTTTAATACAAAATAAACTGTGTATACTAAAGACACACAAAAACACACACACACACAAATATATATATACAAATGAATATATGAATAAAAAATGTGTTTTAGTATTGTGGTATAGTCATCGGAGTATAAGAGTAATGCCTTGTGAGCATTTCATCTTGGTGTATTTTTTTTAATAAAGAACCAATACCTAGAGTTTGACCAAACCATGGGTATAGTTTGGCCAATTATATTTTCATAAAAAATAATAATAATAAATTAATTTACATAAATAAATATTAATATATATACATCTATTTATTTTTAATATAAGAACACAAAATGTGTTATAGGATATCGGTAATGTAATTAGATTATAGGCTGATAGTGATGGGATCAATTCCCCTTGTTGTATTTTTTTTAATAAATGACATATACCAACATTTTGATTAAACCATGGGTATAGGTCTTTCTATTTAAATTTTCTACACCAATGGTTTGAGAACCTGGGGTATAGGTGGTATATTCCAAAGCATCGGCCAAACAATGGGTATAGGTCTTTCGAGACTACATAAGAACATTGAGTTCATAGAACCATGAGTATATCCAATATATATAGTTTTCTAGGATATATCTATGGATTAGAACCATGGGTATTGTATATATTCTAGTAGGGTTCAATTGAAGACAACCTGGTTTGTCTAACAATGTTGTGGAGTAGTCCAAATCTCCAATGGCAAGTTTTAATGCATTAATTGATGAATAAAAATATTCAATGAAGAATTATTATTCTCCAACAAATATTTCAAATTATTTTCTCTCTAAATAGATATATTTTTGATCGTAAAGACAATGATTATCAACAACTAAGATGTTTTAAGGAAACATGGAGAATAACAATGTAATTTCAATGATAAAACATTCTATAAAACACTATTTTCTTAGACATATTGGAAAACTTATTCAAGATCCTTCCAATGAAAAATTCAAGGATTCAAAATAGTTAAAACATCATCTATCAAGGTACTCCAAATGGATTAAAGTGATGAAATTAAAATAATAACATCTAATAATATTTAGGATATAAGATTTATTATTTCATCATGGTTGGGAGAGATTTAAAGGATTTTTGTGAAAAAATAAAATAGAAATATTTAAAGAAAATGATACCTCTTATTCGGTTGATCACCTTTGAAGAACAACTTAACACATCTAAAATGACTCTTCTTCTTAAAATAAGGCCTCAATAATATGGGGAAAATTTTGGGAAGGTTTTTTGGAATATATTGACATATAAAAAGGTTATATAAGTGTGAGTTAATGATTAGAGTGGGTAGTATTTTGTAGTAGATGGGAGGGGATCCCTTGAAATTTTTAGTAGTATTACATTAATAAAAATTCATTTTCAATTCCAAATGGTTCCATAAAATTTTATTTTGAATATATGATTGTTTTGTGGTCTAATAATAATCATAAAATTAAAATTAGGCATGTTTGGAATATTATTTTAACAGTTATATTTTTATTATAAAATTTTTAACTCTTAACGTTTTGTCATGTAATTTACATTTTGAGAGTTAAAATAATTACCAATTCATTCCAAACGAACAAATAATTAGTCATTAATGTAATTTATAAATAAATCCTAATATTTGGGTGAAATAGAGGTTTTATTTAAATTTTATACCATTTAATAAGATATTTTATAATTTATGTTATGAATTATTTCAATTTAAACACTATTCATTACATGATGTTTTTTAAAAAATCATAACAACTTGATTCCATATAAGAAAATACATTAACTAAATCCTAAAATGTCATATTCATGTACAAAATTTTTGAATGGAATGAAATATTTTAAATTATATTTATTTTAATATTATTAATATCATTTATTTTATTTATACTTTTAGAAAATTAATCATTGTACCATCAATATGTCACTATTTAATTTAATTATTTATTTTCTAAGAATTATAAATATATTTCAATGATGTTTTGAATCTTTCTATATTAATATTTAATATTAATAGTCAAAGATATAACTTATATAATCCCATATTAAAAAATTTTAATAAGAAGAGACATATTTATGACACATTTTCTGTTACTTTAAATTAAATGTTATAAATGACATAATCACTCCCAAGTGGATTACAATGGCCCAAAATTCCATCAAAGGATTTTAATGAATGGAAATAACTCATAAAATAATATTATCATAGGGATTAGGGTAATTTAATGATATTATAATATAATTTTTACCTTTAATTACCCTATTTACTTTAAATTATGGTAAATAAAAATCTAAATTTACTATTCACTGAAAATTATTTTGATCCTATTAGACCACATTTTTAATACTGAGTACAACCATATATTTCCATTTTTAAAATTATTATTCAGCAATGTGGTAAAAATATGGTTAACACTAATACCTTTGACGGATCGAGAAAACTGGTATTTTAAGTAAAACTTTCAAATGTTCACATAGTTTTTCTATTTAATTTAAATTAAAAATAGAATCCAATGAATTAAATTGTCTTAAATGAAATATACTTAATCTAATTATAACTTAAAATTTTTAAATAGTATAATATACAAATATAAATAAATTTGAAGAAAATACGGGTTTGAAATAAAATGTAGTCTTTTTACTATTCAATAAAATATGAATTATTCCAAAACAATACCAAAAATTCATCCAAGTTAAATTTATAGATCCCAATTCCAATGGAGAATTTTATATTTTATAATAGAAAATATAAAACTGAAAAAAATATATAAAATGGGTTCTCCATCAAAAGATGGTAAAAATTCATTTTTTTAAGTTATTTTTTTCATAAAATCGTATATGTTAATATATTAGAACAATAAAATATATAAGATGAATTTTAAAAATTATATTAAATATATTTAATATATATTTAAATAATATAATCAAATTAGAGTGATTTTATTATTTTATAAACAAAATTATCTACACTTAAATTGGTTTTCCTAAAACACATCTTTATATTCTGTTGGTTTTTATTTTTATTTCTAATTAATTTCCTAACCAATGAATCACTATATAAACATGTTTAAGACGTATTTTCATAATTAAATTATTAAAATTAATTCCTTCCATTATATCAAATATGTTATCATGGAAACATTTAAATAGTAATATATAATTGTTCATTGAAATTTGATGTGGTGTATCATGTATGCTATCGACCATAGTCTTTTTTTAAACATACAATGTTACATGATTACTGATAATAATTTATTTCCAATATTCAAATACGGACTGATGTAGATCATTCCATAAATTGTTTTGATTCTTTATGGTTAAATCATTCAAAGGTACTATAATTCAAGAAAAATAATACATAAACCCCATAAAATATCACATCCTATGTGGAATGTTTTATACCTCCAAAAGATTCATTGGTACATTATACTAATTAAACTCAATATTCATTGATATATCAATTGTTATACCATTTTAGGATATGCAATTATTAATAAAATACACTTCAAATGTCCCAAATATTCACTTAGTTTCCTATTTTATAATTGGATTCATCAAGGATGCTCCAAAAAATAACTCATAATTTATGAATAGTCCTCCAAAATATTCTAATACACTTGTATGTAAATAATAAAAACAACCAAAAACTTTTTTCAAGGGTCATGAAACATCAGTCTTATAAAACCAAGTATTAATAGTGGTTCGCATGTGAATTTTATGGGAATCAATTTGTGGTGAAATTGAAAACCTTAGCAACTGAAAGTGATCTTCTTTATGAGATATTAATTCACTAATAACATGTGTCATCTTGAATATATAAGAATATTTATGACCCATTTGGTTACCTTCATCTAATTGAGTTGGTCATCTATCATTAAGAGTGTAACTATAATCTTCATTATCACAAGGTTTAACTCGTAATAATGTACATAAAGACGCTATCCACCATCAAACTCCTTTGTAAATAAAACAAAATATTACCAAGGGGACACACTGGCCTAGATGAATCCATTCCATAATAATTAAATAATATGATTAAATAAATCCCAATTACATATATCAATTTTCTAATAAATAAACAATGTAATGTCATATCCACTGAATAGTAAATTTATCCCATACTCAAAATCATGTCAGTGGGTTTAGTGTGACTACATATTTATTAAAAACATCAATACACTCTTCCATAACCTTGAAAATTGATTCTACATATATATCTATTGAAGTGCATAAGATCATATTACACCCTGATAAGGGGTGAATTAGTGGGGTAAATGTTTCTACAATTTTTTCATTTTATAATGAACCCATGAAATCTATCTAAAATCATTCCTCTCATGTATAGAGTTTCAACCTTAATTGTGTATGAAAAAAATAAAGAAACAATGAATAGTGGTTTTTTACATGGTATATCCCTTAACTGGATATCCTACTCCTTATCATGGTTGGTTGATACCGCCAACCATGTAATATTAACTATAGGAACAACAAACTAAAAGCTTACAGTGATAGAATAGAGTCTCACAATGACTACCCAGATTCACACCATGAACTATAGATCAACTCACATAGAATGTGTTACAATGATGAGATATATAAAATTTGAATCTCAATTTCTTCTATAATAGTAGAATTTGATCTCCCTCAATGATAAATTTTAAAAAATTTAGAATAGATTGTCACACAATTATGAACTAAGGTAGAAAATATTTTTCATCTACTCTCATCAACTCAACACTATGAGCTTAAGGAAAACAAGATCTTCATATTAAATTTTATTTATTTCCAAATACACACAAATTCTTTTGTTTTTACATAATTATTAGGCACATATTCTACACTAGTAGTAACAATCATTATTTTTTATGGTCACAAAAGACTAAACATCTTCATTAATTCAATATCCCCAAATTTATGTGAAATAAATTTATCCCATAATAATAAATTCCGAAATTGGTAAAAATGAGACACAGTTTTCTTACCACTGTGAAGTATCCTTATAAATTCACTTATTTTGGAAAATTCACTTTGTTGTATGCTTATTTTAAAATTTCACATATCAAAAATCTATATTCATGATGATTTACACAAATAACATTACAAATTCTATCTTCCCAAACCACCATCTCTAATAATTATCCTGAATAATTCATAAATAATGTATTTGATATTTTCTTATTATTCATATCACATCCTTCTCATGGAAATAATTTTAACCTCTATATATTATTTAACCATCAAAGATGATATAGAATAAATTTAAAGTAAATCAATACATCCAATATTTTAAATTTTAAACATATGTAGAAACACTTCAAAAATATATTAATGTGTTTAATTTATCTTTAGTTCAGTATAGAATTATACCATTTGATTTCTAGATTTAGCATTAGGAGCTTATTCATTTACATCCTCAACTTTCAGTGGTACTATAGTTTTTTAGATGTATTATATCAGAATATAATAAATATATAATAAATGATTTTCATTTTTTAAATCACGTATGAATATTCTTAAATAACATCTTAGATGTGAGGTCTTTTACATTGAACATTAGTTCAAACAACATCGGGGATTAACTCCTTTAGAACACATGAATTATAGAACACTCAATATGTGTATAGTGTAAATTTTCAAATGTTGTTCTATAAAATATAATCCCACGTGTATATTTAGCTCCATTAAAAAATCAAATATATAGTCTATAAATGGATACACATAGAGAAGATCCTATGAAAATTTGTATATATGGGAAGAATCCCCATATGTTGTTAAAATGGAGTACGCTAAGCCATTATTTTATGTTATAAATTTTATTATGTATAATTCTATTACATGGAACCATTAATTTATATAAGTATTCACATATTGAAATACATACCAATGTAGAAGAAATCATATGTGGATCTTAAAATAGACAATTTTTGTCTTATGTATAGAAAAATCATATGAAATCCTAGAAAATTACATCCTTCACTCCAAAAAAATTAGGACCTATTCAGCCAACTAAAAAGTAAAATAAACCTCTCTAAAACATTCCATATGAATATAAATACTCATTATTGACATAAAATTGTTCTTTATAAGGATTGAAAAAAAATAAAGCCATTGACAACTCTAAGTGCGGTTCTAAATCCTAACATTATATTTTTTTTGGAAAATCCATTAAACATTGTTATGAAAACAAATGCCAATTGATGAAAACATCAACAATAAATAGTTTATTCAAATAACAACCCATATCATATGAAAAATTTTCCACACCACAAAACGTGATTAGGTGGAATTTTTTTCATTTCATCATTTAATAGAAATAAATTGTTTCTCGGTGACATGGATGAACTCCCCCTCAATTCCAGCATTAAATATCACTACAAAAAAACTCCCCCACTCAACATTATCCAACGAATCAGATCTGAATATCAATGTAATGGAAAAGGATCACTCCATTTACTATGAATTATCTTCCCTATTATCATAGAGTTGTGTCACATTTTCTCAATAGATTTCAACACAATCAAAAGAACATGTGGGTTGGATGCTCCAAAAATCATCAAGGATGGAATAAATGATGAACATGATGTTCCATCCTTAACTCTATAAACCATTATCTATGCATATAATTAGTAATGATATCAAAAACATTCCACTTTGTTCCAATATATTCAAGACTAATATCCCATGTTTCCACCTTATATTTGATAAAGTATTATAAAAAATCAATGTTTTTATCTGTTGAATATTGAACATAATTTATAGAGATATAAATATTACTGTGATTATAAAAGATGATTTTTATAGTTTTCAATAGAAACTCTCAAATTAGTCAGCTACAAATATATCCATATAACCAGTGTAACTGTATTTTTAGTGGAAAAATATTTATATTTAAATGGAATTGATATCTCTATTTTTTATTTCTTGTTGTACCATCTCACACAACTATTTATAAGAAGTAAAACACCAACCGTTTTTGATCTCATATCATTACAGTAACCTACTGTGTCTACATCCTTGTAACTATGGGAGTCTAAATTCAAACTACAACTATTATGTAACCAATAATCCATTTTACATTTAACATAACCTAATATCTTCATTTTTCATGATTTTTTTATTATATTTTGTTACTTTAATATTGATTATATAGTGTAATGAGATATGAAATTTCTATTTCTCAAGCTGTTAAATACAATAAGATTCTTTCTATATTTACAAATTCATTACGATCAACCTCGTTTCATTCTTAATCTTTTCTCAATTCTGAATTAACTGATACATGAGTTAAACCACATTAACATCACTCATTTCAAAACTTATGAAAAATTCAATGATATATTATTATTTGAATATATTGGTATATCTAGATTTCTTCTCACATTTTAATACTAGAAAATAATTTTTCTCTCCATAATAGATTTCTCATAATTTTCCTATATTTTTTTACAAAATTATTCATATAAAAATTTACATGAAATTTTCATGTTTTATTACTATATCTCCTTTAAATTCATTATGATTTCTTCCCATAACATCATACATCATCCTAGATAATGACATGTTGTACCAAAATGTGAGGGTTTTGCATCAAAACACTCCACAAAACTAGAAGTTCCCTCAAAACATGAATCTCATTGGTTAGTAAAAAATATACCTACAATGTTGTTGATATTGTTTTCCATACAATGAATTATGAATTTTAATTTAATTATGTTTTATAAAATATGAGATTATAGAGTTTCATCATTCTTCAACTAATGTGCGATATTATTTCTTGAAATTTTTTATATCCCATGATTGACTACGTTTTTTATCAGAACTATCAATTTTAATAAAAATAAGATTATAAATAGATTTATCTAGTGTATATGTAACATGTTTTTTTGAATGTTTTATTAGATAAATTAGAGTATTAAAAATTGATTTAAATAGAGTATTTGAATTTATCTTTTAATTTTTCTTGGATCATTCATTTCATTAAAAATGATTTTAAATTAAATAATCCCCATTATTTTAAAGAAACTTTTACTTTAAGAACCCTTATTGTTATCACATGTTCATTAGTTTTCAACCGATATTTTTTAATATCATCGATGATGGATGATTTATTATTTCCAAACTTATTATTTTCCCAAATAATTTTTCTATTTTATTCCCCATGAGTTTTCATTCCTTTATTATGCATTATATTCTTCTCAAGACAATCTTCAAGATCATCCTTTATCTTTTTTTCAAAAACATTGTGTTTTGAATATTGTTCTTCACTACATGATGTGTCAAACCATTTTCCAACATGATTCATGATGTTAATAAATTTTACACCAGAATAACATTTAAATTCAAAATTGGATGAGTGACCATCATTTTATTTTTTAGTCATCAGGTTTCTTCTCACACCTCAAGAAAAGGAAATCATTATTTTTTCCATCATTGTATGATTCCCTTGTACATTTACCTGCCTGCCTGAATGGCCCGAAGGCCTTCATTTCTATTGATTTTTTATAACCCCCCTTTCAAGGGATGAGGGGGGCCCTTAAAAGGCCTGTAGGCTCAGATATTACATGGCCTGTAGGATTAGGAGATTACATGACCTGAAGGTCATAGGGAATTCAACTCGACGATCTACAAGGAACTGCCCCACCCCAGCATTTGCATCCTGATAGTTACTCTCCACCTTAGAATAACCGTCTGGCTAGGCTTCCTGTGCCTGCACATGCTGGTACCGATGGCATACTCATACCCTCTCATTCTGAAAATCCATTTTCCTCAGCTCTGTTGAGTGCACATGCTCTGAATCCTCTTCTGGTGCTGCTTTTTTTTGTAGTGTGTTTGGGCCTGCATTCATGTGGCCCGAAGGCCGTGGGGTGGCTCTAAGGCCTTATGGTGGCTTGAAGGCCTTGAGAATCAACTGGCACGAAGGACATGGATGGCTCGAAAGCCTTGTAGGACTCGAGGACCAAACAGGTGTCCCGAAGGCTCAGATGGATGAACAGATCTGGCTGCTACAGTACCTAACAGTGCCTGCTACAGTACCCCGAAATATGCCTCCATCCGGATTTGATATTCGGTCTTTTTGATGCACCTAGAGAGTCCTCATCATATTACTTGTATTTCTATAGTTTCTCATCATATTTTGATTCAGATTCTAGTTTCATATTTATAAGAAAGCTAATGGAAATGTTTAAAGTCTCATTATGTGGGGAAAATCAATGATAATACCTACCTTTCAACTTTATCATTCCACATATGAATATATATGAGATAATAGAAATGATTAATTAAATGCCTCTATCATTCTCCTCATTTTCATAGTCATTTAAACCTTTATTGTCAATATGTTCTTTGATTTTCCACTTTCTCATGGATCTAAATTCCATTACATGTATCACTTTTCTCTGGAAAATAGAATTTTCTTATTTCATAAGTTTTTTAGAATGTTATGAAATTAATTGAAGGAATGATATTCACTATCATATATAGCTAGGATATAAGAAAAAAACACATTAGGAAAATTCATCATGAGTTTCTTAATAGTTTTGGAGACTTTTTTTATGAAATTCTCGTATATTACAGAAAACATCATTAATTAATGTTAAATATCAATTAGATATTTCCTCCTCATCAACTTTTATGTCGTTAAAATTTCGTCAATATATTTTTAATTCTCCCATTTTGTATTCACTTTTCCTTCATAGATTCGTTCATAATTATAAAATATTTCTTTATCTATTTAAATTCACATCATTTTCATATAGACCATTTATAATATGTATATAAGAATATAATTTTGTTATTTTTCATGATTCAAACTATTTTATATTTTCTACTAAATTAACTAGAAAATTTCATTTAATAGAAATAAAACCAAATACAAAAACATCACTAACATCCTTATTGACGGTAATTTGATGTGGAAACAATTTTTTCCATATATGATAATTTTTTCCATCATAATTAAGCACACCTCTTCTATTCATATAATTTTTATTCTTTTTTCTACACAAAAAATTGAATAAAATAAAGGGTCTATCCAGTGATAATAGTTTAACTGCCAAGGATTTGATTAACCCTTTGAAAATGGTGAGAGGAATCATTAGTGACTATTTTCTTTACAATTTCTTCTTTTTATAATCATCCCTTATAATATGTTAATATTTTATTCATTAATTTATAAATACACATCCTCACTCATGTATGAGTAAAATAAATAAACAATGAAAAGAAAGGTTTTTTTCCAAGTTTATCCCCATCCTAGATAACCAATTCTTTAACTTGGTTCATTCCACCCCCTCCCCTATCAACACATTCTTCACTATAGGCATGATAAATTATTATATTATAGTGATGCAATTAAGCCTCATTATGCTTATCTAGAGTCAAAATGGATATTAAAGATTCATGAAACCTTCGTATAGAATATGTAACCCCGATGAGTAAGATATTATTGAAATCTCTGTTTATTTTAGGAATGGTAGAAGTAGATATCCCTCATTGAGATTTAATAAATATTCAATAATAATTTCTCACACCATGAAAAATTTATATATAACATATTCTTCTTATCCTCTCAAAAACTTATCCCAGTGATCTCACCCAAAAACAAATCCTCAAATTAATTATCACCCAGTTTCATGTACTCACTCATTATTTGGTTTTTCCTCAATTATTATACATAGCATTCATATCAGTAGTAATTATACATCATTATCCCAATCACAAATGATCTAAAATCCTCATATTTTTTAAAATACCACATTTAAGAGTATTAAATTTATCACATAATAATCAATTCCCTCAAATAGAAAAATGATTATACATTCATTTCATTCGTCCCCAAATATTATTAATAAAATAAAATTTTCTGAAACCTCACCTTAAAATGAACAAAATTCAAAATATCTCATACCAAAATGGTGTAATTAGGTTGATCTACTCAAATAAACATTTACATGTTAACTTCTCAAACAATTTTTTCGATTATTGTCATAAATAATTCATAAATAATTTATTCAAGAATTTCTTATAATACCAATGATCTCTATCTCACTAAAACCATATTGATCTCACTTCCCCCTTCAAATTTATCTCATAATAATGAATCAATTTAATGTAACTCATTGATTTCAATATTTATAATTCCAAACCCAAAAAGAAACATGGTATTACGTTATGAAATTCATTATTTTAACTGCATATTAGTATAAAAGTTTCCAATTTTATATCTAAATTTATAAAATAGTTCATCATTATTGACATCATCAACTTTAGAAGAACCAAAACACTTTAGGTAAAATAGTTAAGAACGGAAATAATATGAATAGTGGTAACTGTTTTTAAAATCTGAAATGAATCATCTTGAATCACATTTTAGAAGATATTTTTTCAAATTAAAAATTGGTTCTTACATTGTTGGATTTAACTACTTCATAATACATGAATTCATGATCAAAAATCATTATTTACTTATATGTTAATATCATATGTGTTTCTATAAAACAAAATATCTATCAAATATTATAATGAATTATAAATTTAGATAACATTTCCATAAATTAATATTTAGAGAGAAAAAACTATGTTAATTTTCATTCATGGGTATAATTCTCATATCTAGAAGAAATTTTGTACATTATGTTATTATCATTTGTGATAAATGTTCTTTTAATGAACTTTATTTTATGGAGGTGTTTTTTATGTGATTCCTCATTTAGTTCAATATTTTTCTATATATTAAAAAACATGAATCTTCATGTAGATGATTTTCATGTTATGTAGAGAAAACATATACCCAATTGTGTATTATGGAAATGTCTACTAATACAGTTTCAGTACCTCTTCTGAAAACACAATGGAAATTCAAACCTCTCAAAAAAATCATATTGAGTTCAAATAACTCTTCAACAACCACAAATTATGCTCTATATGGAATAGAGAAAAATGAAAACCATCACCAACTACATGAATTCATCAATTATATAACTCAAAACCAATCCTTGGAAATGTGATATAATATGGTAAAAATATATATGATCCATTTGATGTTATTTATCAACAAAAAATAAAACCTATTCACCATCCAAATCTATAATAATCTCTCACCTATAATAATAATCAACAAAGGAAAGTGAAAAATGTATAATTAATCTATTCTTACAACGACATCATATTGTTATACTATGAACTCCCCAATCTTCTAGTACTATAAAATAATCATCTCAAACAATATCCATACTTATATTATTCTATATTAACATCCATTTGGCGTAGATAACACTGATGATCTAGAAATTCTATAAACCCTAATTCCTAATGATCTTGATAATATTGTTGAAATAAAGGAATGTGATGATCCTATATCAATTAGTGTATAAGACAAGTTACAATATATATTTAGTTATGATCACTAATTACTTATCATCCTCTTGATATAGGTAACCTCATTATAAAAATATATGAATTTCATACACCTTACTTCATCTCCCCTGATATCATTCACTACATATATTATGTTTAGCCCGAGGTCATTATGGTTTGGAAATATTCCCCAGATATCCACTCAAAACCCATCTCAAAAGAGATTCATAAAATTTAGATAACATTTCCGATGAGTATAGGGTCAAGAAAGAAATTTTTATTGGGTAAAATATATGATTTTTTAGGTCCTACTAATATCATGTTACCCTTTCTATACTGAATAATATAGAAAATATCACACATAAACTACTAATATATCAATTCATTATTGAAATGAAATTGGATTACATCTATCCCTATGGAATTATATAAACATATTGTTTATAATAAGTTAGATAAATATGACTAAAGGAAACCCCTAACAGATCATATCCATGAATCTAAAAATAAAAATGAAAACCTCTCTATTGCTTCACCCCTTAAAAAGAATCACATCATGAAGAAAACATGTCAGGGATGAAATATTTCCATTTAACCCATAATTTATAAGCACTTTAATATAAGTTGTGTAGGTAAATGTTACATACTAACCTATGCTACCACCAAATCGGACACCCAATCCTACCAGTGACATTATTTTAGGTACATTCCCAATCACTTCATCTTGAAACTAGTGCAAGTTCATCAAATATAACACATGAGAACAACTTCTTCAATTATATTCATTAGAGCACAAAAAATATGCTCACATGGAATATAGAATATCACATCCATAGGTCGAAAATCCATGAAAATCAGTAAACATATTCAATATGAATGATTAAAAAAATAATAAATAAAATAGGTAAGAAAAAATTTATTTTTGATGAATTAAAATGAAATAATATCCTAAGAACATAATCCACGACACATGAACCAATGAGAATGAAAGAAAATCAATTAATCAGCTCATCATGACCCATGGTCACCTTCCAGCACATCTAATCCCCAAGTAACCTGATCCAGGATGTAAACACAAAGACCCTCCCAATAATCCCACATCCATTCCTAACATATTTATATATTAAGAATCAACGGGTCTTGTAGAAATACTCTTCACACCCCATATATAATCACTAAAAGTTAAATAATTTAATTCAAGATTGAAAATAAAATTTGATATATGTATTACATATAGATTTAAAACAAATCACATATATCCAACTTCAAAACTCATTTAATTTAAAAATGACCATATTCTATTAAAACCCAAAATCAATTTTCAAAACATTTTTTATATAATATAGCACTAATAGAATGGATAGACTTTCAAAACAAATTTTATTTTACTAGCCACTTACATTTAAAATTAATAAAGAATAACCCACATTAAAATTCATGTACATGAGGGGGAATAAAATAAAAAACAATATTATTGGGAAAATTAACATAAATAAGTTATAGTATACAAGAAAAAAATAATCCGTAAATAATTAAATGAACCAAAAGTAAACTACATCATAACCAAAAAATTAAATTCCACAATAAGTAAGCCATTAACATGGGAGTATCCATTAGAAAAGAAGGTCAATGTATCCTAGGATCCTCATACACTCAGTGATTGAAAACATCCATATCCAATTTCACCTATGAGATGCTAAGAAGTAAAATACATGATGTAGTGGTGTGGTGACACCCATAATAGGGAATCCCAACAAAATTTGAATACATTAAGGATTATATTATTTTTCTCTAGTGACATGGTGACACCCTAAATAGTGACCATCCAATTATCATAGATTATATCATGTGGTAGCATGATCAAAATCCAAGTTATTGCAGTTCATGTGTTGTAATAGTTATCCTATTATTCCTTAAATAAGCTCATCAAATACCATGATAAAAAATGGAATGTCAAGGAATAAGAAAAAAATAACATAATGACCCACTAAAATATAAATTACCCCTCACCTCATTTATGAGAAAACAGAATATAACCCCATATTTAATTTATACTGATCATACATGAAACTGTAAAACCCAATGGAAAATCATTAGGCTCATATATGAAGTAAAAAATGATCCATAATACCCCTTTAATAAACAAATAATGGGATTTTATTGGGTGGTTTCTAAATAACACTTTAAACATTAAAAAAATTTATAACATAGTAACCCATTTTTAAAAGGATATAGAACTAAAATCCATGAAAAAAAAATTAAAAAAACGCCATTCCATGATAAAAATAACTAAAAACTCAAATAGAAACATAAAAAACCATATAAAACATCACCATGATTCATTATAATTAAACAACATAATAATTTCTATGAAATAATATCTATGGAGCAAAAAAGTAAAATATAATAAAAAACCACTTTGAAGGGACCCATTACATTGGAAGCTAAAATGAATTCTTAAGGTACTAATTTTGGATAAGATTTCAGGGTCCTTTAATATCATACATTATCTTGATGAATAGGATGTTAAATAATGAAGTAATATGTATATTTTATAAAAATATAAGGTTTTTAAAATTCCATTCCAAACCATATACATCCAAAAAACCATTGAAATCCCATTTCCAAGTCATATAAATAACTAATACCAAGGTAAACAATTCCAATTTGAAAACCCACATAATAATTAAGCCATAATTTTAATAAAACTAAAACAAAAAATGGGTTTATAATTTTAGATAATTAATTATCGTTCAACCTACCTCAAACTAATGGAAACATTGTTTAAAAAAACCCAAACCTAATGTTTTATTACAGTGGGTTTAATTTTGTATAATCATTCACATCGGGTATACCATTTTTGGATTCGTCTTTGAAGTGCTACATAGGGATGGAATGAATTTTTTTTTGTGTTAGTGGAAAGACCATTATGTGAACCACATATCCATGTCCCTTTCAAGAAGTTTCTAATGTGGTTTATCCATAGAAGAGGAAACACCCAATGGTTCTATATATGTGCTGACTCAGGGAACTACATTCCAAAAGAAAGAACTCATTGGGAGGTTTGGAAAATTATATTTAAGATATCGCATTGTAAAGAGGATGAATGTTCAAGCACATCCCAACCATTTGGTGGGAATTGTTTCATACTCTGGGAATCTCTTATAGATTTAAGATATGTTCATGAATCCTTCATTAATTCCCAATTCTGACGTAGGACACCATTTAAATTAAAATTCCATTATTTGCATGTGTATAATTAAGAATCATCTGTATGTATTTGGGGTTCCCAATTTATGGATATATCTATATACATATGAGTTTCCACCTCAATGATAACCTCTTATTACGTCATTATATATTCTTTTTTCATTATTATTATGGTTCTCACATTGATCCACATAGTGGTGTTATCTGTAGTGTATCATATTCTAGGGATACATGAGTTATATTGATGTCAGGATCAGACCCACGATATAGGATTTCAACTTATACTTGTGAAATGAATCAGAACCCATGTATTTTGGGGCCACTTAATTAAAAAAATCATACCTTTTATGGTCATGAGATAAGTAACAAACCATACAGAATATTGTTATGTGGAAAGGAAATTTAGGAGTTAGATGAATAGTTGATGCTTGGTGTGGGGATTATAACTAATAGACCTAGCAAACCTGGAAGGGATATGGGATCCCTGGTTGAATAAGTCTCAACTAATAATGTGTTCTATAGAGAATTATGATATATTTTTGTATTGGGTTTCAAACTTTGGGAGGCTTTGTACGTATCCCATATGAATTTGAATCAAATCCCACATATATTAGTTGTGAGGAACCATGACTGCGAAGGACTTATGAAGGTTTTTCTCACATGAGAGTATATCCCTTTTAGTTAATTGGGTTGGGAAAAAATCTTAATGTGGATTCATTGATGATTTGAAAGATTTGGTTTGGGATTACTCATGAGGAGGATGCCCATGGCAGGATTCTGTGGTTTGGATGGGGAATAATTCTGAGGAGGATTCCCTTTCAGTGGATATAAGTACACATGATATGATCATATAAGGATATATGGATACATAGTTGGGTCTTATAACGATTTGGAGGCATGTGTTTGGTTGGGAATTACACTTGTAATGATTCCCCTATTGGGGATCATATGAGTTCTATGATCATTGGAAACCTCTTATCCCACATAAGTCGGGCTTGGTGTGCGAAACAAGAAGAAGAAATGGATAATGAATATGACAAAATATGCTTCATCTACTGGTGGAAGTGGCCAATACCCAAAGGGGGAGGGAAAGAGAGGGGCATATGGCACCTGTTCCATTCTGTCATTGTACCCTGTGACCAATGGGTGAGGGAAAGGGTTTTGAGGGTCCCATCAGACCAATTATTTTCTTAACTGGGATAGTCACATTTGATGATATCTCTGGATATGGACTAATGGTTTGGATAATGATATGGGAATTAAGTAGGATTGTTCCTGTGAGAAATGTTATGGGATTACTCGAGGAGGGATGCCTGGAATTTGGTTTCAGGGTATGATAGTAGTATCTCGGCAAATTTCAGCCCTTATGGAATTAGAGGCCTTAGGACATAGGGAATATAAGTTTAGGAAATGGAGTTAACCCTCATACCCAAGATGAGGGGATCCCCAACACTGCCCACAGGGCCATGGTCTTCATGATCGATGGAACTCATACCCACATACACCCCAAGGACTATATCCGTCAGTTAGGACATGTACGGGAAACCTCTTACCAATGAAATAAATATCCAAATTTGAGACACACTAGTGTGCATCAATCCATGGGTTTTTATGTCCATATGATTCACTGAAGATTTAAATTTGGTCTCCCTCAAATGTGGGACTAAAATGATGTGGATCTTGACCATTTAGGGCTTGGAAGAGGTCTTAAAAGGTAGTTCGGGTATGACCTAGCCTAGTGAGTCGAGGTATTTCACATAGGGGCTTAAGGAGATAGAAGTAATTCTCATTGGGGGTAGGCCTACATGAGAGAGAGATACCTTTGGAAATGGATCACGTAGGAAACAACATTTGAGAGAGGCTTTATCTTGCGCATCATAGGTCTCTTCAGGTGTCCTAATATGGGTCCCACACAAGTCCCTATTTAGGGAAGCGTCCTTCACACAAGTGGTAACCCAATAATAGAAAAATTGGTTCCCACAAAGTTTTATTGTGTTTAAAACCCAAGAAGAACTTTGATCTCCTTATCCCCCTTGATTCCCTCTTCTCTCAGGTTTTATAATGCTACTTAAAGATTTTTGGTTGACCAGGAGAAATGGGATGTGTCATTAATGATTAAAGGATTCATCTGATTTTCCTGTTGTGTAAATGAGTATTCTTATGGATATATGTATAGTCAAATAGTGATCCTGATCGATGGAGTTATCCCATTTAGGTCCATGTTGTAGGAACTTGGTGTAGGTACTTGATGCAGGTGTGGCCTTCCATTTTGTTTTGTAAAAGGGTTGTGTGAGCCTTCTAGTATGACGGGTTGAACACTTAGTCTATCCTGAAAAATGTATGAAAATTATTATTAGGGATATTCATCTCTCTATTTTAATTGGGTTACTCCTCATAATCATTAATACCATATGAAATATATTTTAAACAAAACCCACCCCTCAGGATTGGATTTTATTGAAAGAAGATGTTCACGTCCTTAGGTTAAAGGGTGAAATGAATATTATGGTTGAGAAGGTTGGATGCATAGGGTACTCATGCAAGGGAGTGACATAGGACTGGTGTAAAAACTGGGTTTAAAATACTTGTGTACATGAAAACTAAAAAGGTCTGATGAGCATGATAATGGTGTCTATGAAAACCATTTAACACAATATTTATTTCTTTCATCCACACATGAAAATCTTTCTCTGATTGTGTAGGTCATTTGACCATCCATGTAATGCTTATCCTTCATGAGGGTCTTTCGAAGAATTTCCTATGGTACAACCACTTGATCAACCATGCTGCCTAAAAAATCATGTTGAGGAGCCTTCGTTAGATGATATAGTTAAGGGGCCAATGCAAAGGACCGGATCATGAGGCTAGTGTGAAAACCCACTCTGAGGGGCCTATGCGAGATACATGAATAATGGACCTATGCAGAGAGCCATCCTTCAAAAAAATGTTATATTATTCTAGTTCAATATTTTTACCTAATTAAAAACTTTATTTCTCTTGATGGTTTACAATAGCATCCCCCGAAGACTTATCTTGAGCATGCCACTACACATTCATATGAAATGATAAAAAATTTTGGTCTAGATTAATACTACATAGTTAAATCCACCTTCCTAGATTTGGAAAATGACTTGATGAGATATCAATTTAATATCCAGGATGTGACTGTATACCCGTTCATGGTCACAGACTAATGAGGTACCCCCTCATCCTAGAGGCTCAGTCTTATTTATTAAATACATGTTTTATTATGAATATCATTTTTCCTAACACTATTGTATCCTCCATGTGTGTATTCATTATGAAAGGAATTGTTCATAATTTTTATTTTCCATATCATTGTCATTGTAATATTGATCTGAAGCCTCATACCACATATTTGAATCCCACTATTATGACTCAATTTTTGAGCTTCATAGATTGACAAGTCACAAGGTTAGAAGGGGGACTTGGATTTATGATCTGGTAGGGGATTCAAGACTGAGTATATGTGGGCATATTTGGTGCACCATAATTGTATTTAATTTATGAAGAAATTATATGATTACATTATTTACAAGTTTTTTCGGGAAGGAAGCCCACATTTTCAAGAACCCATACATTAATCATGAGATGTTATGTCAGTGGACCCTCAAAAAAATTCCTTCCACCTGATGGATGATAAAGTTTGTATTAGTTTGTGGGTAATAAATAATATTTCCCAATTCCATATTCCTAGGAATATGTATGATGTGTTTATCATACTAAATAAATGTGTGAAAATGTGGGAAAACACCTCCCATGGACCATAATCTTTTCAAGGTGGCTCGGAATGTTCAGAACAAAGAGCCTCCCAACACTGGTGGCATCCATCCTTAATGTTTATAAATGCATTCCTCAATATACAATGTGAAAATCCTACCTATTAGCTCCCTATATTATTAACTACTTCATAGGATTTGGGTGCTCCATGCACATTATGTGTTACACTAGTGAAGGGAATGTATACCCATTGGGGTTTCAAGGTCAATCCTAAAGATTCTACAAAGACCCATCTCGTTGGATTCCTCAAAATATGGTTGAGTTTATACATGATTTTTGTTCATGAATCCAATGGAATCACGAGACCAAGTAATTTTTTATAGCATCCAAATTAGAATAAGGGAAGCATATAGGGTTAGATTCCTCTATCATTGATAGACATTAATGAAATTTTTTGCATGTGTTCAACGTGAAAGCCTCATTTAAAATTTAAGGTCATTTAAAAATTTTTGGGGATGGATTGTGGCACACTTATGTTGTCATGATGTGATGAGTTCTGTTAAAGACAATGAGAGACGATTTCACCCATTTTTTCAGGCCGTTTGAAAAATCCAGCCACCATATATGAAGTATGAAAAAGTGTTGAGGATGCTAAGGATGATGAACATATAAAGTGTCTTAAACTTATTCTCATATGTCCATCCTCCAACCTGGATGTTTACTTTTAATGTCAAGGATGATGATGAAATTTGGTCGAATATTAAGACATTCAGTGAAAGTGTACTGGTGGATCACATTGACATCAAGATAAATTGTGATACCTATGCTCCATCATTATATACCCTCTAGTTAAAATATCGGTAATAGTCAAGAAAAATTCCTCCTATGCATATTATTCTTTAGAGACTCCCAATTGTACAATCGAATCTATAGATCCTAATGGCCATAGAGGTATCAAGAATTTCAATCACACAGCCTCCATCAGAAGAATGAATAAGGTTAATTCTTCAGTATTACAATGTTTTGGTCTCTTAATACCCTCAAGGGGTAATAGAAAATGATTTTTATCAATTCATGGACATGAAAACTAAAAGTCTTTTCATGCATGACATAAATGATCAGACCAAATGTGATGATTCTAAATCTTTAAAGCCTTTACAAAGATATCATGAAAATACCATGGAGTAGAAAAACATTGGGAAAACCATATCTTTTGATCCAAGGTGGTTTAGTTACCATTACCATAAAGAGACTCAGGATATGGTCATCCGGTTATCTATGAGATTGAGGTGTCTTCCAAAGTCATCCAAGTCAAAAGATATGATGTATCCCTCACCTCTAGCTTTATCAACACCAAATTATTTCTTGCCGCCTTGCGATGAAATCCTATTAGTGTGTATCTCACAATATCGAATATGTGCAAGAACTTCTTTTGCCTAGAATGTTTATTTTGGAGATTGGGGATATCTTAGAACCCTCTGATATCCACCCTAAAATTTATTTGGTTGAGGTGAGGTGATATATTAGGGAACATGAAATGTTGATATACCAAAATTATGATCACATATCAATCAAAAAGAGAGTGTATTACAAGTTGGACTAAAAGAAATTTTAGATGGATGCTGGTGACACAGAAGAGGAATGGGACAACTATATTGACCCGACTGATGTAACTCTTTATTCTCCCTTATCATTTACTCTTTCATCTATAATAATTAATTTTTAATGGATATATCATAATGTTAGGAGAAGTAGATTAAGAATAAGAAGTTAGAGAAGAAGAATACGAAGATGAACATATTTTAGAGGTTCTTGATTCACCAATGTATTGGCTCAAAGGCACCCCCAACATTTTAGGGGATGAATCTCATGGATCCCCAAAACTATAATTGAGACAAATAATGATAGTGGATAAAAATTGTGGGGGGAGCTCCTTGACCTCTACCTTAACTATCATTTTTCAAGAGAACTAATGTGGTCCATTCACTATCTTGAGACATGATGTCAAAGAGGAAACTGAATTTGGTCCAATGTATATACCATGATAAGGCTTTTATATTTCATTTGATCTCAGAACATTCTTATCATACAATTTTGAAAATTCATTCCTTTTACAAAATCTCTATTGCTTTCCTCCCTTAAAGGTTTTGGAATTAGTCCTTACAGGATCAAGGGGGATACTCCAGATGGGGTGTAGACCCATGATAAGGAATCCTTTTCCAAGATGGATGAAGCATCAAAAGATGTCGCCACATCTTACCCCATTCATGTAGAGAGAGGATAGGTACATGGTAATTTTATGTGGACACCATAATGTTTCTTATTATATTTGTGACTTTTTTATCCTCATCATATTTTAGATCTACTTCCTAATATGTAGGACCTCACAACAGTCAATGTTGGTCTAATTGTCTCTTTATAAGAGGTTAATAGGATATAAAATGGTCCAACGAATGTTTTTATGTTTATCCTGACACCATAGGGCTTAACGATGTTGTGCCTATAGAGACGGTTGAATAGAAAGTTAACACTTGATCTAATTTAGGTCTGGAGTAATGCATAAAGGATACCCCTACTAATGAGTATTATATGAGATATGAGGGATTATATAGTGAGGTAAGTGGTGAAATAAAAGATCATGAGGATAGGTTAGACATCATTAATAATCTCACCTCTCATGTTGGATTTAAGGAATATACTAAGATATTAGATGAATGTGTGTTCTCTATTTTTGTGTTTCTCATAAGTATAGATGGCCTCTATTTCTGTGATGTCTCATATTAGATTTTGATCTATACATCTCTTTCCATAGAGAATGTTTTCAAGTCCCTTCATGGATAGGTTACTCATGTCCATCCTTCTTCCTCCATTGAGAAATTCAAAGCTGATAATTTTGAAGTGTGCTATTCTTGAGAGCCTCTGATCCCAGCTACTGAGAAAACTCTGAAGGATAATACTCATCAAAAGGTCCTTGTTCTAGGGATTGTGTCCAGGAGTAATTGGGAGGTATCGGTCAAAATAGTAGACCCAACAATCTGAGAGTGTTATTAACATTTTTTTAATTCACTCCCATTACAATCTATTAAACTTTTGATGTTTACGATAGGTTTCACATACTATTACTTTCCATAGACTTTGGTGACCAAGACTGAGAGAGAAGCATCTAGGACAGTTTCTCTAAAATTATTAGGAGAAACTGAGGCTATTTTGGAGGGATCATAATAATGTGACTCGTTGAGTGGACTAATCCCAGAAGAAATCTATCCCCCTAATAGAGGATCTGAGTCAAACATGGTGACGCATGAGGCTCTTCGCATAATAAATCACATTTCCTAGAGGTGCATCTAGATGATATTTGGGGAGACACCTCTTGGAGACTTAACATGGTTACTTCATCAACTTCCATTCAAGTTTTTCATTTCGGGTTGTAGAAGCTTTTATTACCACAAGACATACCATTAGTTGAAGTCTGTCATCAGTAAATGGGACGAGAAGTGAAGTTCATAGTAGGTTGTGGAAAAGTTAGCAAGACAGTTTAAAAATATCAGGTAGTTGTGTCCTTGGATGATCTCATCTATACCATGAAGGTAGTGCATTACTGAGATTGACTGCATGAGAATATATCCAGACGATGTCACTACAAGAATTAATAATTTTTTTCCAAAAATAGAGAGCGCATCTTCACTAATCCATGGTGGGGTCCTTGTCACAAAAAATAGATCTTGTTGCATCTGAGAAGGAGAAGATCCATAATGTTGAGATGGCGGCTCCTAAAAAACAGAATGGATTTTAGAAATCTGGGTAAAATTCACAAGATACTATGAAACTTATCAAATTCTATGTTGAGTAAAAACTATAAAATTTGGTAGAGATCCTTCAGTATGTGGAAGTTGCTCTATTATTTGGAAAAAAATGAATTTTAATTTTTTACAATCCCATGTTCATTTATTTCAATCATCATTGTAATTTTAATTTAAAATTGAAAATGACTCATTTGGTTGAAATTAATCAAATTATAATTATAATTAAAAGGGAGAAGGGGTTCTCTAAATGATATTTCATACCTAATCTATGGGGCTTATAGAGCGTAGTATGACTATTTATAGGTTTATATGAATAACCCTAAAAAATCTATGTCTTCTCTATCATCACCCAAATTATTTTCTAAGTCTGGTATAAAAAGACGTAGCGGTTTAACCTTTTATTTTTTTTGGATTCCCATTGTGGGCTTTCACCCTGATATGTTTTGTGACTCTCTATTTTCATTTTCATATTTTTTTCCTAAACAACACAGAGTCAAGGTTTGGTGAGTTGAGTCTCAAATTTTTCTCAAGTTCCCTACCTGGTTTTTCAACCTAGGGACTAATATATCTCTTTTCATGGGAAGTAAAATTTCATGAAAGACAGGTTAATGTTACTGGTGTTCTAGGTTTAACATCATTGACCATAAGATTTCAAATAATTACATAAACAAGTATTGTGAGTTGTGAATGTTTTTACATTATTCAGATATTTGAAGAGGAATTTTGAGTCATGATTTTCTTTTTTTTAATCCATATCATACCAGGAGAAGAGTATGTGTGGAATGGACATACACTAATTTTGAAAAGTTGTTTACATAATGGTATTTTCAAGGAATATAGGTATATAAGAGTTTTCTCCTAAGGATGAAGTTACTACTGGTTTACAAACCCGTTTTGGGGGTGTGTTTATGCATAACCAACTGGGGTGTGTTATATCATAGTCAAAAAGTGGAATCCTCTAGATGAAGGGACATAAAAGTTGGTGGATGACTTATAAAAATCCATCTATATCATGTTACAACATAGTTAGAAAAATGATTTCATAGGAATTCTAACATTATATTACTATGGAATGAGGAATGTTTCTGGATATTCTGATTTGTCACCACCATGATGGGTGGTTTCTCTAAGTGATTATGTCGGCGAATGAAGAGGGTGTCTACACCAGTATTGGACATGAATAGGAAATCACTCCTAAAAAACATGGATTCGTGAATGAGGGTACATTTTTTCAAGTTGTTGATGTTAGATGGGATGGGACATTTTTGACAATAGTTGAACCATCTTGTGGATTAATGTCATGCTAGCAGAACATGGACCGTGTAGTTGAACATATTATAGTACGGATGTTGTTATATAGTCTAATGCCGTGTTATTAATATTTAACTCCATTTAGTTTAATATCATACAATATGGACATTGGGGGATATAATTTAATCTCTATAAATTTGGGTGAAAAATTAATGATTCTCTCATTCATGGTAATCTATCTTAGAATGTGCAATCATATTCATGTGTAAAGGGAGAAAGTTGTAAGTTATACTATGTAGATCTCTAAATTCTAAGAGTGGTATATGTGAATGGATTATGGTGATAGAGTTCGTATTTCTAAAGGATTAAATATCCACTGGTTGACATACCGATTTTGTTGGATAATTTATGAAAATCCTATTGGGGAGTGTCATTTGATAGCCAAATAGTGGTATCCTCTAGCTGACAGGTCCATTATGTGGGTGATATATGAAAAGATAGTTGGGACATGTTACGTCATAGTATGGAAAATGTGTTCTCATGAATTTTTAAATTCTATTTACTCTTTCCAAAGGAATTTTATAGGTATTTTGAATTCTCCATACACAATGATTGGTTTTGTGGAAGAAAAGTTCTTGAATATGGAAGGAATATTTCAAGACACAATTACCCAAGAGTATGAGAATAGGATTTCTAATTACGAAAAACCAAAACATGGGAAATATATTTCATGATGTTTTAGGTCATATGAATTTTACCATAGTATTATGGAAATTCAAGGTAATATATGGCCCACTGGACAAATGTTTCTCTGACATACTTCAGACATGAGGTAGGAAATTGTAATCCATGACCTTGGGGTTCCATGATCGAGATAAATTATATATTACAACTATGAGGGGGATGAACATGGACCAAATTAGAATATTAGGTTACAATATAATATCATAAAACCATAAGGATATTGAAGATGCTTCTCTCGAGGGAGAATTTATAACTTGTTGAGAAAACCATTTTGTGGGTGAATTTATGAAAGGCCAATTGGGGAATGTTACTAGAGAGTAAAGTGGTGGTATCCTATGGATTAAAAGACCAATATGTGGGAGACTTATGTAATGAAAACTTGGTAATATTATTTCCTATTTAATAAAATGTTTCATCATATGTCATACATTCTATTTCTAGTAGCTATGGCATGATTATGAACATCTAAAAGTGTCGAAGATTAGAAGTATGATTTGTGGAATTGATATTTCTTATCACAAAGGAATTTTTTGGACCAATATTTGACATGACGTGTAGAGTCCATATAATATATCTGACTCATATTTATATGGGTGAAATCTCCTTTTCCTTGATGGACCACTTAATGAGGGAACCCAAATCAAGAGCTCCATCATATATCCCTGTCTGTATGATGGATAGTGGGAATTGTTCTTCACCCTATGGTTGGGACTATGAATTAATGTATAGACATAACTACCTATCTTATTGGGATGAGAATCAAGATTTGCATAGTTTTTAGGGAACCTGTGTAATTTATTGTCATTCTGTGAGGACATTATGCATTCAGTTTACTGTTAAGCGGTAAGCACATTCGACTTTCAGTATAACATCAAGCTATAATGTCGAAGGTGACTCAACATGAAAAATAAATGTCGATGATGGACTAAGGTATAGGACTCGAGCATCACTACTTATCTTTTTGGAGAATTAATCAAACCACATGCAATTCTAAAAATGATTCTCTATACTCATTTAATTTATGTGTGCAGAAAAAATGGGGGGTTTTTTAATATGGGCTTATGCATGTTGTGGGACACCAAATTGAATCCTCTTATGTCGACATGACTCATACATATAAGAGTTGGGGAATTTCTTATATTATGGATAGACTAGGATGTATTATAAAGGTTTCTTCACATATCTCATTCTATCACTACATGTATCATGTTAAAGAGGATAGAAAAATGTAGTTTTTAATGAACCATGTAGTTTAAATATTATGGAAAAGAAATCTAGTGTTCCTTTATGGTATTTCAGAGATGACCATACTAACCCCAATGTGAATTGATATCCCTTAATTATGTGGGTAACACTTTTACCAAAGCTCATAATACCACTTAATATATTCTCAGTGTGAGAAAAAAGGAGTCACAAAGGATTCTTCAACCATAAAAAATAAATACAATTGAATGAAAGTGGAATTTAATTTTTGTGGTGGATGGTCCAATAGGTATGATCCAGACATCACTACACATCTCATTAGAGTGAGAATCAATCCATATGATATACTTGAAAGATTCCATGTCTAATTATGTATTGTACATAGAGAGAGGTTAATTTATGTTGTATTGAGGCTGGACCCATGCTTGAAAATTTGGGTTTCACTAATCATCTCATTAAAATTAGAACCAAACCACACATAGTTCCAAATAATTCATGCATTTTATTATCATTCAATGGGGATTATAGTATGTTTGTTTAATATATTAGAGTAAGGATGTGGGTCACCCAGTGTGGAAATAAAATATCATTGTATTTGTGCCCAAGATTAGTGGTATGGGTGTCACTATGTATCCAATGATTGTAGGAATCAACCCACACATAGTTCTTATAAATAATTCCCCAGATTATTTAGGTTTTGACCTAGGAAAAGAGGACTTTTATGTTTTATAGAATGGTGGTTGGTCCCAAGAAATGAGTTCTAGGCATCACTTGATATCGATATAGATGAGAATTAATCCACACATGGTTGTGGAATGAAATTGTTATTGGATACCAACACTAAGAATGGTGAACCGTTCAATCACAAGTTAAAATGCTATGTGGTATTACATCATGAAGTAAAGTCATATTCGTACATTTTAACACCTTGTGACTAGGACATTATACTATATAGTTTAAATTCACATAGCTCGAACTATAATATCATACTATATTAGTTCATACAATCAAGTCCTTATGGAATTCCTTTTAAGGGTATGCATACAGAACCATGCTACCATGCATTTTATTGTCATGCATCTAAAACCTAAACATTGATGTTTAACATCATAATGTTTGGATGATATTTAATGTAGTTTAAAGTATTACATCATGAACATAATAGTGATTTTCAGTTTAACATCCTATTACAATTATGTTTCTCTTAAGATTACATGAAATATTTCTCCAGGATTCTTTAATTGGTTGGGTTCATAATGATCTCTACATCCATTGAGATAATGAACTTTGGTCCATTAGAGGGAACCATGTGTATGAAGTAATGTCCCTCCAACTTTAGTTCAAGAATTGGGGGATTATTTCTTCATATCATTGGATTACTAAGGACCAATTCCAATTATACAAGGAGGTATGAATGTAGGTGGACCATCCTATTAAAATATCATGCTATTCAATTTTTATAGTCCTATAAGTGACTCAAGGTGTGAATTATTTTATCATCAGGATTCTTCAATTCACTAAATCATTTTTTGGATTTCTCATCTATGGATAGTAGATCGGAGATAGAATAACAGAGCAATGGAAACAAGTCCTCAATGGTGAGGACTACGTTTGTCATGTATACCAGTAAATCAGTGTCACCCGTCCATATGGGTTTTATTATTTTAAAACCATAATTCATGAAATAGCTTGTCCTTCCAAGACATTTTATATTTATCTACCAGATTCTGGATTATGTTGGATGGTGTCTTGTTGGATGCCTCTATCTATCTGTTATAAATATCGTGATTTTAGTAGGAATAGTTGGCTTTGATATTGCACACCTGACATATCTTTTCCACATTATCATAACAAAATTTGGTTTTATTTTCCATCAGAATTGTATGAAGGACAGACAATCTTATTATGATCTTGGCATTCACGAAGTTGACAGTGCTATTCGGTATGGATTATTTGAGAAAAAATTCATTAGCCCATTTAGAGAATAATTCTATAATAGTTAAGAAGTATTTGAAATTATTATCCATAGATAAACTGTATTCATCCACAAAATTAATTCCTCATATGGAAAATGTCTTAGATTATTTGGTTGTATGTAGTAGATTTAGGAGTAGATGGATGAAGTTGGAATGCACTTGTAAGGAATGACATTTCATGGTGAATTTTGTTCAATCACGTGTCACAATGGTCTAGTAGTACACAATCTTTTGGATTTGATGAGAAATATGGATCCTTGGTGGATGGGAACAACAATATACCAAGTATACTTCTTTCATGATAGTACCATCTCTTCTACATCAAAACATCTAAGAAGGACTCTATCAAATCCTTATTTTTAGAGGACGTTTTGATTATTTGGGTTTTTATAAATAATGAATTTGGTTTCTCACGACCATATTTTATCTTTCCTGGATCTATATGAGGGGAGTTCTATATTATAGAGGTAGTCAATATTTCTAATCATTCACCCATTCTAGTACCATATGGTTTAGGGAAAGGGATGATTTCATTGATCTCTTCAATTCTGACATGAATAAATGGTGATATCATTCGGTTATGGGTAATTATGATGATCATTTCATCCTATTTTGGATCTTCCAAACCTATAGATTTGTTTTTCAATGCATATGTTTGGGAATTCTGTGATCATGGAATGTGATTCAATGTTGGCTCTGAGGGGAAATCCTCTATTAAAACTCAAATACATTCAAGTTGGGGGATTCTATAATCTTTTTTGATGTCATAATCATTGTTGATCTATTTGATTACCAAATATGAATCTTCTATAATCTCTAGATGGATTGCTAGTATTTGGAGTGCTAGTACTAGGTCCCCAATGAGGGCCTGATATTCTATCTCAATGTTTGTACATCATTCTAAAAAAATTAGGACTATGGAAAGGATGATTATTTGGTATTCATAAACATGATCCCTAAATTTATTTTTTTGAGTTTACAGTCATCCAATATCGTCCCTACTGGGCTTCTGGATGTTCCATAAAAATTCATTTCCCACTTTTGGGGGACATCTCCAATAGAAAATCTCTCTTAATCTAGAAATTCATAGTTTAATTATGATTCTTCTGTAGATGGATGTTCTCCTAGAAAATATACTAATGTGTGGCGTTTCACTATGTTTAAAGGCACAAAGTTTATATCAAACAATTTTAGGATGACCACTCACTATGTTAGTGCTCCTATCAACATAGGATGAATGAGTATAAATTTTAGAGGGTTATTGTGAATGGAAAAAATGGGCCTCATGGTGTAGTAGGTAGTTACCTATTTAATGAACCGTGAATATTAATTCTAGGAAACTCTCCTTGATATCTGAATATTGATACTAAACATCAAGCATGGTTTGTTTGAGAAAATAAATGTTATTTTCAGTGTCAAAATTGTTATTTTTCACAAGGATGGTACCTAGTAATAACTTGATTTAATTTATATAAAAAATGAAGGAATTTACCATGATAGATGGAATTAAAATTTTAGGCTCAATAGGTATTTGTTGTGGAGGTTCAATTTTTCATGATAGTCATCAGTCTGCTAATATGCATCCCCTTTAATCATTAATTTTATGATTGGAAAACAATTTTTGGTGAGGTTGTATATAAAGGTATTTATGTAGGAGAAGAATCCTTGGAATCAATTAAATTTTTTATTGATTTTATTATGTTTCTTTCTAATGATATCCTTTTTTTCTTAGGTTTGACATTGTTTCCATGATGGAGTATGATGATGATAAAAAGATTTGGGAGGTTACCCCAAAAAACATCATGGGACTCATCTTCTGGCTATTCTACTATAATTTGATAAATATGGTATTTATGTCATCAACAGGGTTAGAACATTGACAATACTTAACGTCCAGGTCACTAATGTATCATTCAAAAAACTTACCCAAATATATTTTAAGGTGTTTTGCATGGCACATTGGTATGTTCAACCAACGTCCTTCAAGACAAAGGGAATTACCTGATAAAATAATGCTCCCAGAGGAGACCTAAATGTGGATAATTCTTAATCTTATAGGGCCATCTAATTTTGGTTGTACCCTAAATATCAATACATGATTGATAGGTCCTGAAAAACAGTTGTCACGTTAATCATTAGTTCTATGATTGGAATTAGGAAGTCTTCATTTGGAATGTGTCGATTGATATTTCTTAAGTCGATGCAGACATTGATTTTCCGATTATTAATATTAATTGGGAAAATGTTGTATATCAAATTTAGATACTTTACTCGAATGAATTCTTCCTTGGTGATTTTTTCCACTTTAGCCTCGATTTTCAAGGTGCAAGTTGGGTGTGTCCTTTAGGCTGTCTATTTGTATCCCCAATGGTCATTTGAAAATACAAACCTATGGGTTTCCACCTTTGGATCAAGGCCTAGAATCAATTTCTAGTTCCAAGTTAAAACATCCTGATAATAATTTCATAAGTAGTTATAGAACTCTTTATCTTTATAATTCATGGTTGAACCAATCAAATCAGATTATAGATCTTCATTTAACAAACATTTATTTCTCTGAGTTCATCAACATTGAAGTAGACACCTTCCTAAAATACTGGAGGGGCATCCTTTTGGTATTCTGCACCATTAAATTACTCATTATTTACCTCTTATACCTCTTCTTGGGATGTTGGTGATAAATAAAATGTCTTTTAGTTATGGAGGGATTTAATATCCCAACATTTAAAAGGTGAAACAACTACTTCTCATTCAACTGATAATGCAAGGAATTTCTGAAGCTGTAAATCACTAAGTGTCCTAGCAACTTCTTCTATCCTAGTTGATGGAACAATTATTTTTTATGTTTGTGGTATGGAATGAAGACATTCTTATATAGGCATTCATTTTAGCTCATAGAGTTAGAAACTTCTCTAGTGTCGTTGGGCTCAATTGACATGGTTGACATCACAAATGTTGTTGAATGTGTTCTTTAATTTGGACCCACTTCCTCAACATGATTATTGATAAGAATTTATTTCGCACTGAGATTCATGAAATGATTATCCATAATGATCTCCATAACATTCAAGGCATTTATTTTAATTACATCTTTAGTCATAGACTAATTCCCTTCCCCATGGTAGAATATTGCATCAATGTAATATGATTTATTGGATCTGAATAGGAATTTGTCACCATGAAATGCCCCAATTTTTACATTGGTACAAATTTTAGGAATTGATTGTATGAATAGGGAGTATCAAAATGATAATATAACCAAGGCCTTCCCGACTAAAAATTGAAGATCGTATCATGCGGGGATATCATGAATTATGAGTCAGACACAAGATCCATGAACAGAGTTCATAGTTTGATTTCTATAAGAGTCTTTTTTAAATTTGTATCCTTACCCTATAACATTATAGTGTTGGGGGAAATATGAGATTTTTTGAAACCTGGTTGAAAATGTGTTCAGAACATAATGAGGTTGACTCCTAATATGTTTCCAATGAAGGCTAATCGGATATCAATGGAATTTATACTGATAGATATGTACAAGGGTCTGACATGTCCCTATATGATGGAATCCTCAGCCTGTTATGGAAAATAGATGATATTGTGAAATTCAGTAGAATCATTCTCTACATGATATGCATTTTCAATAGTAAATTTTTCTTCAAATTCATGATGTCTTGACAAAGACACTAATATTGATTCATAGAGGCCCTTTGATAGTATGAAGGCATCCAAGATTGAATCCTTGGCTAGAACTGGGGATAATTTCTTCAACATATTATACTTATGGCCCAATTTTTTGTCCTTCCTAGCATGGGAATGCACTTTCTTAGGTTCTTTATTTACAGTAGTACATTATGTGGATAGATGATCCCATGGAACTAGAAATAGTGGTGCTTGTGCTCTTGGTGGATTATGTAAAATAAGTCTTCCTACATGTAGAGGTTGGTTTGGAAATTTCATATCCCATATATGATATTCTATTATGATAATGTCGTGGTAAAATATGACATGTTTGGGGGACCTTTCATGCTATTACTGAGCTCACTAGAGATCTCTAGCATGCTTTTTGGATGCATAGACGATTTAAACAGGGATTTAGTTAAAGTAGTAACTCCTAGAAAAACCATGTATCCCCCTTTATCCTTGACTAGGAATACCTATTATGTAAGAACCTGGTTCTTAGATTTGAGGTACGAGTTTCTTCTTTTCTATTTTCTTTATGTGTTTTTGAGAAATAAGGAAAATTCGTGGGAAATCCTAATTTATGGGACTACACGCCGTTTACTTTTCCACACGTCGTGTACTTTGGCCGTGTGGGATGAGTACACAGGGTGTGTAGCCATGCTGACGATGATGGGTGTAAAAACCAACTACATGCCGTGTAGTGGGTATTTACATGCCGTGTAGTCAGTCAGCAGGTAAATAGTAATGCGGTGGAACCAGCCGCCAGCTGAGCCACAGTACACACCGTGTATTTGGGAATACACGCCATGTACACATGTTGACGGATGAGCAGTGCAGCAGTGGAAAAATTAGCCTACAGAGGAACAGTTAAATGAGAAAAGTGCACGTCATGTAGTCAATAGTACATGCCGTGTAGTTTGTTTTTTTCACATAAAATGGGCAGTAGCCTCCCCTTTTCACAGGGAAGGCTTAGAACCGGAGGAGGAGTCAAGAGAGAGGGTTGAACCTTTGTGGAGCTCATGATGGCATGCCAGGAATCCATTTCCGCCTCTGTCTATCTCATTGGAACCGTATGGGTAATCCTCTCCTTCTCCTTAATCCATTCATACCAATTCTTTCCTAAGGGAATTTTATTTATGTTTAAACATGTTTTCTTCTACCCCAGTTCTACGTTGTTCTTGGGAATTTCTGGAAGCAACATTCATGTATACCGTTCATGGGCGTTTAAGGTAGGTGGCTTAGTGTTTAAATTCGAAATGTTGTGCGTTTTTGTGTACCGTTGAGCTACGAACCCATGTTGGGGTGTCGTATGGATGAGGCATTGGCTGTTTAAATACCTAGAAGTGTATAGGTAATTAAATGTGATAATAAACTGCTGTTTGGGATCACTTCTTGTATCTAGGACCACCCCGGGGGTGTGTTCCCCTATTTAGCTGTTTGGCCAGGATAGTCGAGGGTATGCCAGGTTTATATTATGCATTACTTTTTTCCTTGAGAGGAATTGTATGTAAATTTTCATGTTTATATGTTGGTCATGGCCCGATTAATTGTTTATCCTGAGGGAAGTGATATATTAGCCTAAGGGCATTGTTGATTAGCCTGGGGGCATAGTTCTATTATCCTGAGGACAATGCTTGAGGGCACAATTCTAAATACCTGAGGGTTTTGTTTCTGTTTTTCTTGATGGTAAGATTCTATTTCGCCTGAGGTAAATGCCTGAGGGCAAGGTACTGTATATCCTGAGGGCAAGCCTGAGGGCGCGGTTTTATTATATTAGCCTAAGGGCGTGGTTTTACTATATTTTCCTGAGAGTAAGATTCTGGTTGGACTGAGGGCTTGGTTCTGTTGAGAACAGATTTTTATTCAATTAAATGGTTAAAATCAATAATAAAATGGAAATATAACTGGTAAAATCAGTTACTTTTGAGTACTATTTAGTTTATTGCATTTTACAACTTCACACTTTTGTTGCATATTTTTCACACAGTTGGGCACCGGACTTCGGTGGGTGCCTACGGGGATTTATTTCTCACACCCTGTTTGGGTCATGTCCTTGGACCAAACAGAATTTGTTTCTATAGGTGTGGATAAGGGAAAGGGTCCCCATATAGGTAGATGACTGTTTCTGAGGGGTAGGGGAGCATGGGACCAAGCATAGGCTCGTGATGCTGCCGATTGTTTTATTTTGTTCTGTTGTAACTTTACTCTCTATTGTATCATGTGGTATTGTTGTGTGACATGTTCTGGCTATTTTCTTAGAACTTGAGACATTTTGCATCATTATCTATATAGCGGTACGTTACCTTTTTACTGTAGTTGTTCATTTTAATGGTGTATGGTTTATTGCTTCCGCTATTTCTGTATGTTTTATATTTCATTCCATTGCGCTACACTTTGAAAAATTTTGGCATAGTTTCCCCACTATCAGACATGGGCCCTCGCTGCTAGTCGGAAGCCTCTGGAATTTGGGGAAATGCGTTTGAGGTCACGTAGAGAACCGGGTTCGGGGCACCCGTTGAGTGGCACCAGGGCCTGGGATATTACATATTCCCTCATTACCCCCAATGAATGTAGGGAATTAGGGTTCATATTATAAGTCATCTTCTGATAAGGGATACATTAAGTGAATAACATTAATGAAACCTAAAATCAATTCCTTGTCTGATAAAGATTTGGTATGGAGGGTTCACCCTTGTTATACCATTTTGTGGGATGGTGCCCATGTTTCATGGACTATAGTATTTATGTTTACTAAAGTTGAAGACAAATTTTTCCATGTCCTAGGCCCATCATACTATGTTTTATTCATTCCCTACTATTCATGTTGCTTTTTGGAAGACTGGATTTCGGAACACTTATCCACTGATGGAGTCATCTATGACACAACAGAAGCAACTGGGGGAATAGTCACCTAATTTAACTATGTTAATTGGATTTCATGAGTCCAGTTGATCATATTTATAACCATTTAATCATTGAACTTTTATACCCTTACATCTAAATTAATATTATTCATTATACTCCTCTAGATTTGTGGTGTAAAAATGTTATACTTTAGCCAGTGGCCTTCTCAACATCACATTCCTGAAGTCATCCATATTTTTCATGATGTTTTTGAAAAAAAACTCATGGATGTTGATCCCCAATTCTCTGTGGAATGGGAAATAATTCAGGAGATCTTCCTCACCATCCCTGTACTACTTTTTTTAATTTGGAAACCACATCAAATTATTCTCCTATGTCTATATGAAGTAGCTATTTACATGGTCACGTAAAAATGAAAAGAATTTGTTCTTCATATCATCAAATTGTGTCTTTATCTTCTCCCTTTGATCATATTGATGAGGATATTTCTAATTCTGATTCCCAGGATGTGGATCCACATGATATGGTGATGGATTTATAGAAGGAGTGGGTGTAGGGTTCTCCTTAAGTATAATATTAGTAGCCCCTACATTCCCATTTATCATTCCTTAAGCCGATGGAATTACTATGGACATAGCCTTGGTCTATGAAATGGAGTCTTACACTCTTTTTGAAATCATGAAATTGTCCTGAAACCCTCTTATTTATTTCGTATGGATGACTGAAGTGTGCAACTAATCACAATGATTTTCAGTATATATGGGAAACAAGTATCCTTAAAGAAGATGCACGTTTAAGAAGTACATCATCCCATTTTTCCCCCCAATGTAATCAGAGAACCTATCACTCTCTCATTCTTTATAGTTTGATAGGTTAGGGAATTTTTCCTCTAAAATGTGACACTCACTTGGAATAGGAACTTAAACCATAGATCTTCCCACCATGTAATTGACTGAGCCTGCAATCTATGGTACCACACACTGGATGGTCCCTTTAACGATTGAATGAAAAACATTAGTTTCACTACATTTTTTTGTTTAGGGTTCCCCATCATGGGATTATAATGGGACATAAAATGTGTTGATGTGCTGCTCTAGGTCCCCAGATCCCTTGAAAATTGGAAATATAGGATTCCCGATATTCGGTAGTGGAAGAGTTGGATCAACCCTTTCAGGTTTAGGCTACTTCTCATGTTATGCTGGAACATGTCCTTCCTTCCTAGGTTCTAATATATCCATTAATGACTCAATATTATTCAAAATACCTTGAGTAATTTCTTACTGAGCAGGATCTTGAATAGGGGAAGCAGTCGATATGGCCTTCTTTGGCGACATTCCTTGTATATTTTGTGGGTAACCACTAGGGGAAGGCATGTAAGGATGTGTATGTCCCTCTTAAAGTTTTTTACCCAATAGAGGGAACTCTAAATATTATTTTTTGGGATCTAAGTATCTTTTTGGTTCGTATCCCATATTGATCTGATAATACAAATCATTTTCAGTTATTGTGGAAAACCCTCTTTTTTCAGGGGCACTAGTTGGTAGTTCAAGTTGAGGTTCTATTTGTACAATATATATTGAAGGAATTATTCCCTGGAGTAGTTCTATGTTGATTCTAATTAATTATTTTATTTATTACTATTTCTATAGAAATCATTCACCATGTCTATGTGGTAAAACCCTTCCAGGAGGTAGGTGATAGGAACAATCTTACCCTTACCATTTTCTTTGTCGAAATATCATTGAGGAGATAATGATAGACTATTTGAGGGAATACTAATATTTATGTAAATAATATTTTTTCAGGTAACCACACCTCCTTCAATAATATTTGTGTATACTACATTATTAACAACAACTTCCTTGTCGGACTCATGTTTAGAATTGTCCTTGCATTCTCAAGGGTCTGTATAGAGGATATTAATGACATTCAGTAATGTGTAATTCTGTACAGATATTTTTTTGGTTACTTTGCATGAATTCCTTTTACTAAGCCTTCCCCAAGGCCCTTTACTCTCATTTTGTTATTCTATATGAGCTATATGGTATAATATAATTCAAAGGGAATCCCTGGAAAGTTTATTCAAGTGTGTCCCTACTGAAGTTACTAAATCACAGGATTACAAAACTGGGAGGATTCGTTGTGCGGTGTTCACCCCGGTATATAGAATAATGGCTTCCTATAAGAAGGCTTATATTGAGGTGAAATATCCCCTATCTTTGAGGGTTTTTGTTGTTCCCATTCCACATTCAAAAATATTCCAGCCTAGTTTGTTAACATTGGGGGTTGTGTTAAAAAATAGCAACCCTAAAGGATGGGGTTTCTCCTGAATGATCATTGTTGCTACTTTTCTAGCTCCCCTTATGATTTTATATAGATTTTTTAACATGGTATGGATGCATCATTTTTTTCACACCTGAACCAATTTCAGTATATGAGCTTTTATCTATCTATAAAATTTGTGCTATATGAAAATTTACTTCCCTTAATTAAGAGGCCTTCTCTATATTTTCAGAAGCCTAAGGAAAACACATTTCAATAGCCTCCTCTCTTTTAGACCGATATTGGTGATAATGTTTCATGGATTTTTTTAGCATATCATCGACTATAAAAATAGTATATTTTTTTAATCCAACCTGATGTTATGAAATTGAAGGATAACACCTTTGGTTTCCTTTGAAGGATGTGGAGTATGGTGAAATGTAATTCTTTATGTTCACTCCATCCTTTTATTTCAAAACCATATGGGGTATCTGCAATCATCTATTTCAATTATTTTAATGCAATGAGGAATTCAAATTGAAGGGATCCTTGATTTTTTCCCAATTTTGGATGTCATGCATCTAGGAGAGAAACAAATTCAATTCGGTGTTTTATCTATTCAATTACCTTGACATAACATTTATAGTCATCTTAGGGTAATACCTTTTGAATTTAGTAATGAATTGTGCTCTATATGTTGAGGTGGATTTCGTGCAAAAAATATTCTAATAACACCTAGAGAATGTTGTATTTACGAGTTCCAAAAGGCCTTAACATTGTCTATATGTCTTTATTAGCTAGTTCTTATATTTCGTGTGTCATCTTTGTCATTATCCGGAGGTTACTCAACTTGGTCCGATCAAATTGGATGATTCCTTAATTCTTTATCATAAAAAAGGATACTGGTAGGGGATTACTCTATAATAGTGGAATGAAGAGAATCCAAGGGTTGTTTAGAGAATAAACATCCCCTTGGGGTATCTTCTCAATGAGAAATGATTTCACTTTTCGATGACAAGTCAACATACATTACTAGACTTGTTTTATAATTTTCATCATGGTATGATGGATTTCTCATCATTAAATATCTAAGGGGGAGACCCTTTTAATAAAATAAACACTACTATGTATTGAACCTTCCTTGGGAAAAGTGTTGTGGGGTAGACCACCGTGCTGGATTACAGTAAGGGGAAGACCCTATTTCTCTTTAATATTTTATACATATGGAGTGATAGAGTGACTCTCATCAGTATATGGGATCCTGAGATTTATTATATTATAAGCATTAGGAATGACTTTATGGTGAAGTGACGAGGGTGGTCCTTTGGAATTACAATTACATATTTAGTAATTTTATAATATGAGAATAGGATGTTGAGATTCCATAGATAAGTGTCTCAGGGATTCTAAAACTGTAGTATTAATTTGATCATGATCGTAGACCATCTTTTAATTTTCCATGATTCTCTGGCACAGATTATTTTTCGATTCCTTATCTAGTGCGACTCGGGCCACTTTGTAGGGGATGTGGCTTTCGGGTAGGAAATATTTTCTGATTAGATATTGTGTTGCTTCCAGAGTTTGTTGATAGGCTTCTACAATTTTGTTAGGGGTTTATCTTCTCCTTGAAGTGGCCATTGGAATGGGTCGATTACCTTCAATTAAAATGGGTGTATATTCCCAATCTGTTTTTTAGTATATTGTGAGGGTGTTTTCCCCATGAACCTATTACATGGGTGAAGATTAATGTGTTATCTCCAGCGTGACATCCTGAGGGAACACCTCATTTTTTAGGGAAAGAGATGTATGTATGTCATTCAGTCACTACTACTGTCACCATTATGATTTCTTGGCTAGTCTGTTTGTTCTGGGCATATATTTTCATCTACCCATTCACTATTTTCATGATATGTTTGGTGACATTAGATACTATAGTAGGGATATATTCTCTTTACACATCTTGAGTAGGGGTATTTTTGTTCCCTAATCCTCATTTTCCTACCATTGGTTAATACCAATAATCAGGTGAGAGAGACAAGAGTTGGGTTTCCCCAATTCATTGCCAATTCATTCTGACTGACTTCCCCAGGTGCTAAAAAATGGTCTTGGTGGATGGATTGATAAGTGTGGGTAGGTTTGTGTGCTTTCTCAAGGTTTTCTACATAATTTGAGAGATATATTTCTTTAAACATTTCTAGACAAGATATTACTGGGATTTATTTATGGGGGAAGATTTTTATTCCAAATCACGGCTTACCACAAAATTTTAACAAAGGACTTCCATGCATATTACTAGATGATACAGCTAGAAAGTTAGGTTATTGTGGGAAGGAGTATGTTTAGGCTCACTAAGTGCATCCAGATTTGAATGAAAGGATTCACAGGATGCTTTTAGATGATTTTTATATAAAACTGAATTAGTGTGGACATGTGTATGTTTCCACTCATAGTTTTCCACCAAATTTTATTGGTAAGATTCTCTGGAGGGGACATAGATGTGTCCATGTTCCCTATTGGTCAATTTATTCCCCCGATAGGTTGTCTCACGCACCTGGGTCTGGATTTCTTGGTTAGGGCTACGGAGGATGGAACCCTCATCATATTTAGGGTTCAATACATTGTGGCATTGCCAGCGGTGATTAGAGGATGAAGCCCCTTGGAAGTTCCCATGTGTATTATGGATGTGGGTTTTTATGGTATCATGATCCAACTCCCTAGGATAAGGGAGGGATAATATGTTGTATTATGGGGATAAGCTTCTCAAATGGATGATGATTTTGATATGAGTTTTTTTCTTCTAGACCACTGGTTATCCTTAATTTGATGATCAATGTGGCATTGTGAGCTTGAGGCCCTATCAGGGAGCCTCTAAGGTTATGATGGTATCATTCTAGTGACATTATTAGACCAGTTCATTCGAGACCCAACATTGAAGATGTTGGGTTTGTGAAGGATTTTTCTTCTTTGATGAGGACCTAGCATGAATGGTAGTCGAGGAATACATCTATGAGATTTGGTATGACACCATTTGGATTGAAGGGGAACCCTATTGGAAGTTCCTGGAATATAAGTTACAAAAACAAACAAGAAAATGCCGTCAAATTAGATTCTCATTAAATAAAATATGAATTATTGATTTTATTGTTTGGACCTCTTTCATTTTTATAGGGTAGGGGTCATGAAATGTAGCTGACAACATCATCATGGTTAAAGATTCAAGTTGGGTTTACCTTATTTTGTTATGAGAATCTAACAACGGATGATTGATTGCAGGGGTTTGGATTTTGCAAAATTATTCATGCCAGAATCACCATTTTTTCATCTCTGAAATTCCAAGTGGGGATGGAATGGTTTTTTTTGTGTTCTTGGAACAAACATAATGTCAAACACATATCCACATCCCTTTAAATTGGTTTTCCAATAAGGTTTATCCATGGAACTAGAAACACGCAATGGTTCTACATCTATGCTGACAGAGGGAAATTGTTTCTAAAGATAGGGCGTCTTTGTGAGGTATGGCCAATGATACTTTGTAACTCACATTGGTTGATGGGATGGGTTGTACACCCCATGACATTAAAATATTTTCCTTTTAAAATAACATTAATTTCGATTCTATTTTTCTTTATACAAAACACCAAGTTATGTTTATGTTACATGTCACATAAATGTTATATTTCTCTATAAGGAACACCAACTTTGGATTTCATTTCATCAATAATGACTATCCTCGATGGCTTGCGTGACACGGAAGGTCGAGTTTTACCACAAAATAATATATTATTTAAAATATTATTATTTATTATAAAAATATATAATCTTGTTTTTAAAATAATGGTTATGAATATGGTTAAATAAGAAAATAAAATATATAGTTGAGTTCATTAGGCTACCTATTAATTATATATTTCTATAGAAACCAAATGAATATTAAGCGAAAGATTTTTTAGAAGACTATTTAAATGTGCAAAAATAAATTTATCATAATAATTTAAATTAATAACTATTAGTGGATAATTTTTCTGAAATTTATATATTATATATTGAAAAAAAATTTATTTATCTAAAAAATTCAATAGAAATAATATAATAACAAACCTAGTATTACATAAAAAACATATATTTTTATAAAAGCAGTTTTACAACCATTAAATGTAACACCTATTTTAAATCATAATTGTGAAACATTTATATATATAATATGAAAACACAAACATCATTTTTTAAGATTACCCTCAAAATTAGGCTAGGTTGAAATTTTTGTTTTTTATGTGATGTTTCATTTTTTATTAATAGTGAAAAATATTGAAATTTAGTTCAAAAATGATTTTTCATCTAATTTATTTATAATGATAAATTAGGATTATAAGTGGTTTTAAAGTATATTTAAATCAATTATACATAAATTAATCCAATTTATTCCATTATAATATTCTCCAATTTAAAATTGGATATGAAAACATATCAATCTTTTAATCATTTTTTACTTTAAACCCCCTATTTGTCATCATTTTTGATTAATTAATATTAAATTAATTTCATCCACTTCTATGATTATAATTTTGAAAAATGGATTTCATATTTGGAATTATGATAATTTATATTCTATAATAAGGTAAATTTATTTTATTCCAAAAAATATTAGGGATTGTGATTATAATTAATTTCATCGATTAAGAAGAAAATAGCATAACAAGGGACTAAACCTTAAAACTAAGGGCTAAAATGATATTGAAACTTGTCAAAAATCCATTTTATGTTTATATTTTGACCTTATCCACCATCTCCTCAAATATTCTTATTCCATGCCAATATAATAACATTAGTATCCTAAATATAGTGATATTTTTTATTCTAATGGTTAAACCTATAATTATAGACACTTATATCTAATGGGAAACGCACCTACTATTAATCTAAGATGAACTACCACCTCAGGAAATCATGATTGTTTTTTTCTATTCCAAAATTTGAAGGTTTTGAATTATGATTCAAAAAATAATTATATATGATATATATTATGTTAATAATGTCTTCATACATCACTAATTCTTATATAACTCATTCCTTTATTCCTTCCATTTTTGGGAATACGATAACATCATTTGTGGAAGTGTGAACTACCACCTCCTCAAAGTGATGTGATAAGTTCCCAAATTACATGGATTGTATTAAAGATGGTTTTAATTAAAAATACGTGACATAAAGGATATATATATATATATTACATTTATGAAACAATTACCTTTTTGCAAATATAATATATAATTTTCTTTATTACCCTTTTCTCATACTGAAAAAAGAGACAATGTCGTTCATGGACCTGAGGACTATCAACTTCTCGACATGTTGTGATTAATTTTACATCACAATAATTCTATGTATAATTATATATGATTACATAACATGTTATTTATGATATTATTGTCATTTTAAAAATATAATTTTACCTTTTTCCATAATGATCATTGATAAATTCAAACGTTACTCATGTGTACATATGACCTACCATCTCCATGATTTTAACATTTGTTATTTATAATTACCATATTTTAGGACTAGTTTTAAAGGTATAATTTATTTATATATAGGATAATTCATTCATGAAAATAATTCATAATATTTTTATATAAATACCCCTTGACCATAGTTGACTAACCGAAGTTGTTTTTGACACCTGAACAGAATTTTGTCAAACACCCAGTGTAAATTTAATTGTCCAATTAGTTGAATAAAAATTTTTAATAAGTGATGTAATGGTAATAATAAAAAAGAAAAAATTTATTATTCAAGTAAATAATAAGCATAATTTTATTAGTTAGGAATAAAAAAGTGAACGTGACAAGTGAGACTCAAGGTAAGTGATTCTTGTCTCACTTTTCATTCCATGAGGTATACACCATTTTCACCACTTACTTCTTTTGTGTGGTGTATATACTACCAGTTTGATATACTATATAATTAATTAATTTATATATATATAATTTAAATCTTTCATGTAATTTTAACTCTTTATGAGGATTATGATTCAAATGTCTCAATGTGGTATGATACACTTTGGAATGTTTAAAGACCAATTTCCTCCACAATAATATTAATGACTTTTCAATGGTATTTACAATCATATACATAAAAAACCTTGTTGTTATATATCCTCCACTAAAGAATTTTGGATAAATCCATATTATTTATTCATAATGGATACATAATGACAATTTACCTTTTTTATTAATTAAATCTATTATTTGATATATTAGGAATGGCTTGGACATGAAAGACACAGGATGGAGTCCATTTAAACTATGCCCCTTGATGCATAGAAAGTCCCATGGTATAAATTTAGTTGAAAAATCCCTTAGATTTTGTAACTATTATGTTTTAAAATTTCTTGTGGGAGGTCATTATAGTAGATTTAAGGCTAGATAATCCAAATTGGTTTGTAGCCCGTATGTTTTAAATTTTATTGTGAAAGGTCTTGTGGGTAATGGTCCGACATAACTGGGAAAAATGGCATCAAATAATTAAGTATTTATATTATTGATAATTCAATTATTATTATTTATTTATGAGTTTATTTCTTTTTCATTTCTATTTATTTATCATATTCTTATTTTAATGATTAAATGTAATGTTTTTTGGTTTCTTACCTTACCATATTGGTTATGCCATATAAAGTTATTTGAATGGAATTTATTATCAGTTATTTACCTTAAAATGTTTATTATTCTTCATTATTGATTCTATTTTACTTACCCCTAATCAGAATTCGATCTCACACTCATTATGATTACTTTCCCTAGGTTATGAAGAAGAAATCATTAAATAAGCTTATGTGGATGTAGTTCATTTCATTTTATTATAAATCATTCTTTATTTTTATTACCCAATGTATTACAGGTATCATGTACATAATATAGATTTCCAGAACTACTAAACTATTTTGTCATGTAATATTTTGTAGTTTTTAATCATGCTAAAGTAATAAAATAACACATCAACATCAGACTTCAGGGGTCCGAGAGTTACAGGTTGTATCAATGGAATTTTAGTATCATCCTTAGAAGATACATTTAGAAAAAATATATTATGGTACATAACCCTAAGATAGACATTAAAGATAATTATAGAAAAACATTCTTGAATTTTTTTCAGGTAGAGATTATGTGGGTATTCCTTGAAATACATCCTTGTATCGATACTATAGGTAGATGTAGTTATGGAACAGATGTACCTAGTTGTGACAACTCTGAAAAGGGGAATGGGGAATGACTTGGTGTAACCTATTGCACAGAAATGATCCATAATATGCACACAGTTAAACACTCCTAGGGTATACGATTCGAATAATCTATATTTTCATTAGAAATAATTATAAATTATTATAAATTAAAGATATCCCCGATGAAACCATGTTTATGATTATGAGATTATCTATGCATATAATTTTAAATTTATGTTTAGTGTTATGCTATATTTATAATTAGAAAAAGGTGGCACTATTTATCCAATAGAAGATGAGAAGTGGATTAAGTCATTGGAGAAGATATTTATGGCTTTAAGATGTAGTGAAAATGAAAGGGTTAAACTTGCGGTGTATTGTATAAAAGGTGATTCTGATCAATTTTTGTCTCTAATCCAAAATACTAGAGAGGATGAAGAAATATAACTCATGGAATTGAAAGATTGTATACAAACATTTTTGAAAAATATTCCTTCTATGAGAAACAAACTGAGATGAAGTGGAATTACTTATCTAATATAAACATTATGATGAAATTTTTCGTGAGTATTAATATACCATTAAAAGGATATCTAGTAATGATATGGATTATATACACAACACATAGTGAATTATTGGTCACTTTTTGAAAGGATTAGTCCGAGTCTCTGACGGGAAATGGTACCAAAAAATTTTATTTCATATAATGAAATATTTTTATGGGATATCAAGATAGAGAAAGAATTATATATGTATTTGAGATCAAAGAGAATCTAGGGAATAAGCGTAAGGTAGATAAAAAATTATAATGGAAATAAGATAATTAAGGATCTTTCAGAATGTGATAATTATCGATATAAAAACCACGCTACTATCTTGAAGAGAATGAGAGTTTGTTATAAGTTTAGAGAATAAGGAAAAATGTTCATGATTTTAAGGGAATGAAAGAAACTTAAAAGGTAAAATGATTCCAAGGTAGGGATATTAGGAACTATGAAAATAAATTCCCCAAACATTGAGGAAATATACCACAGATATTCCAAGGGATCAATGTCAAAATTTTGTTATTTGTAATTTTGACGTTGAATGATTAATGTACCTATGTTTTTTAATCCATAGATAATTTTGTAAAAGTATTTTATCAGTGAAATACTAGTTATAAGAATCATGAAATATGTATGGATTGTAATAAAGTCCTATTTCAGTAAGGATTGTCGTATATACATAGAATGGTACCATGGAAAGTGATTCAGTACAAAGTTAAACATTTTGAAAAAACACACGGTTGAGGGAAAGATAAACCTTAATATGTTTCTAATTTTTAGAAAATTATGATTAGATAAAGAGGTGATTGATATGGATAATGTAAATTGGAAACTACTAACTACCTTGGAACTGATTCTAATGTTTTTCATCATAATACATGGATGGTTAATAAGGACAACAATTTATAAAATTGTTTTTGTTGATATTTGGATGAGGTTTTTGGTATTATTGTATTACATCACTATATGATGAATATTATGATAATAGATGAAGTAGAAATGGTTCAAGGTGTAACCAAAGGAATGTATTATTTTTATTGAACCATATATTTACTTATATTCTTAATGGGTGACTCAATTCTATAACTCTATAAAAAGGGTCTTGAAATTAAAATGATTTCCAATTATGTTCATATTAGAAAAATCAAATATTTCCTTAGATCAAATAATATTTATGAATTTGATTTCCCTAAATTTACATTGATCACAAACATTCTTTTGACCAATGATTATAGTTATATATTATTTTCTCCAATGTCTATGGTTTCATTTCCCACTTATGTTCTCCTACTTTGGACCCTAGTTATCTGACTATATTACTTGTTTATCTCTCTTATTTAGAAGATGTGTTTTTAGTACTATTTGTGATGTGGGGTTTTCTGATAATAATATATTTAAATATCAAACCCTAGATTACAGAGATCTATTTTAAATTACGAGGATGCAATTTATATATTGTGGAGAGATGTAACACCCCAAGACATTACAATATTTTCCGTTTATAATAAATAAATTTTTTTCATAGATTTATTAATAAAAATTCAATTTAATATTATTTTACATGTGAAATAAATTTTAAATTTCTATATATAGATCATTGAGGTTTTCCTACAATACATGCAACAATGGATTTCCTCGATGGATTACATTACAAGGAAGGTTGAGTTTTACCAGACAACAATATATTATTAAAAATGTTATTAATGTTTAATTTATTAAGATATATCTTAGCTATTAAATTAGAAGTTATGAATATGATTAACTAATTAATTAAAATATATATTTTAATTCACATGTCTACCTATTAATTAAAAATTTATATATTAACCAAATGAATGTAAAGGGAATGATTTTATACATGATTATTTTTTTGTTGAAAAGGTAATTCATTTTAATAATTTAAATTAATAAATATTAAAGGATGATTTTAATAAAAATTTTATAGTTTATATTTCTAATCAAATATTTTTAAAATTTATCCTATTGTTTTTATGGAGATAAGATAAGAAAAAATTTAATATTACACATAAAATCCAATGTTTTTATAAAAGTTGTGTTATCGCATTTTAAAGTGGCACCTATTTTAAATATTAATTTTGAAAATTTTAAAGAAAAAAATTGGAAAAACTAATTTTTTTAATAAAAAATCCAATTGATGTTATGGATATTTTAGGTATTTTTCTAAAAAGTTTCTTTTTTTGATGAATATTGGAAAATATTGAATTTTAATTCAAAATTGTTTTTTCATCTAAATTTTTGAAATGTTAAATTATTTTTATAATTTGGTTTAAATAATAGTTATATTTTATTTAAATTTATTAATATGATTTAGGACATTTTAATAATCTTCACTTGGAAAATGGATAAAAAAAATAACAAACATTTGAAAATGTTTACTTTAAAACCCCACTTTGTCGTCCCATCTGGAGGATTAATTTTAAATTAATTTATCCCACCTATATGGTTTTAATTTGGAATAATGTATTAATTATTTGGAATCATAAAACTTTTTAATGTATTATAATTTCTAAAGATTTTTTTACCATAGATATTAGTGGATTTGAATAAAATTAATTACATCGATTAAAAGAAAAATTAGCATAACAAAAAAACCATAAACATAAGGGGAAAAGTGATAGATAATCTATTAAAAAAATCTAAATTATGTTCATATAAGGACCCTATACTCGATATTATAATATTTTTTTAATTATTGGAGCCAATTTACATGGTAAAATGTGGGAGTAATACCCTATTAAAAAATTTACTAGAATGTCACTCCTCCTCCGCTATAAAAAGTGACATAGAACTCCCAATTCCTCACTCATTTAAATCTATTTGTCTCATTAAAAAATTGGCTCAAATAAGATCCCAAAATCCATAACCTCATACTAGAGTCCTTCCCTTTTTATGGAAGCAGACCAAGGAATCCCTTTGTTTCCAACCAATAGGAGTTACCCAAAAAAGAGGTAACATCCTTCCTAAAGGCCTTTATATTATTTCCATTATCCACCCCATAGAATATTCCAATTTCATGTTTGTAAAATATACTAAGTATATTAATTATAATGATATTTTTTATTCTAGGGTTTATACCCACACTTATACACACCTCCATCTAATGGGTAACAAACATACAATTCGTGTGTGACGAACTACCGCCACACGAAATGATGATTGTTCATTTTTTAATTACAACATTTCATGGATCATAATTATAATGGAAAATAAAATTATATATGATATTTATGATATTTATATTGCATTTAATCTTATTAAATTCCAATATAACACATGAATTTATTCCATCCATTTTTTTGGAATATGATTACATCATTTGTTGAAGTGTGGACTACCGCCTCCTCAAAGAGATGTGGTACATTCAATCCCTACATGGAATGTATTAAGAAAGTTTTTAATTAAAAATATGAGAAATAAATTACATATATATAATATTAATTACCTAATTACCTTTCTATAAATATAATATATCATTTTATTTATTACCCTTTTCATACACATAAAAAAGTGGCAATATTGTTTGTAGAAATTTGGACTACCGCCAACTCAACATGATGTGATTAATTTAACATAAAGATAATTCTATATATTATTATAAATGATTATATAATAAAATAATTATCATATTATGATCATTATGTAATGATATAATGTTACTTATCCTCTTTCAATAATTATCATTGAAAAATTGGAATGTTATTCATGCGTACGTACGGCCTACCGTCTCCATGATTGTAATGTTGGTTCATTTTTCATAACCATTTTTAGGATTGGTTATAAATTTTTAATCTATATATAAATATGATCATAATTTCATTGTTATTTTTCTAGATAATTTTATATAATGTTCCCTTTGACAATATTTGACTTACTAAACACATTCTTAACACATGAACCAATTTTGGTCAAAAAACCTGATGTAAAATTAATTGTTTAAGTATTTGTATACAAAATTATTGTATGTTAATTAAAAGTAATGGTAAATATGAAAAATATTCTCAATAAACTATATAATTTACATAATATTATTATTCAAAAATATTAATGCACACATGAAATTTTGGACTCGAGGTAATGGATTCTGGTCTCAATTTTTGTTCCATATGGCATCCACCATTTTGTCCAATTAATTCTTTTTTCATTTTGTATCTACTACCCCTTTAGATATATTATATCATAAATTATTTTAAATTATTGTATTTAAATCAATCATTAAATTTGATTCCTTCATGAGGTTTATGATTCAAGTGTTTCAATGTGGTATGAAACACTTTGGAATTTTTAATGATTATTTTCTTTGAGAGTGATTTTAATGATACTTCAATGGTATTTTAATGAATTAATGTTAACAACCTTGTTGTTACTTATCCTCCACTATGTAAATATTTATATGTTACTATTATTTTTTAAATATGGATATTTGATAATATGGAACATTTCTTTATTAATTAAATCAATTATTCTATATATGGTGAATGATTTAGACATGCAATACAAGAGTTTGGGGCCATTTAATGTAATCCAGTCTATGCATTGGTAGTCTCATGGGAAGTATATAGTTGTAAAAAACCATCTAATTTGTAAAAAATATGTTTTAAACTATCTAATGAATGTTCTTGAATTTATATTTATGTTTGTACAAACCAAATTTATTTGTAACTAGTAATTTTTAAACATTCTTGTAAAATGCCTTGATTGTAATGGTTCCATGTCTCTAGGACACATGGAATCCAATAATTAATTATTTCCATTATTGAGAATTTAGATAATATTATTTAGTCATGAGATTTTTCTTTCACATGTCTATTGATGCATTCTATTTTCAATTTATTTATTAAATGGAATATTTTTCAATATCATACCTTCCCATAATGATTATTACATATCTAGTTATTTGAACGGAATGTATTATCAATTATTTACCTTTCCATGTTTGTTATTATTCATCATTTATTCTATTTTAATAACCCTTATTGAGAATTCAAGATCACCCTTATTATGTTTCCTTTCCAGAGGTCATGAAGAAGAACTAATTGAATATGCTTTCAAGGATGTATTATATTCTATTTTATTATATATCAAGCTTTATTTTAATTACACAAGGTACTATGGGTATCATTTATATAATCTGAGAATCCAAAAATGCTGAATTATTTGGTACTTCGGGATTTTATTCCTTGTAATCCTGAAAATGTAATAAAATAATTAGTTGGATCTAGGCTTCTGGGGTCGAGGAATTACAATGGGACGTCGGGCACATCACACCCTTTTAGGGGGAATTGCTTCCTATTATTAGGCTCTATTATAGATTTAAGATATTTTAATGAATCCAACCTTAATAACCAAGTATAATGTGGGTCACCCTTGAAATTAACAATACATTATTATTAATTATGGAATTTAGAATCATCTCTTTGTATTATAATTTCTTCATCAATGGAGATATCTTTATGTATTGGCAGTTATCCATCACTGGTAGCCTCTTATGTTCTCATTAGAGATTACTTATTCATTATGATTATGATGATGGTTTTGAGCCACACAGTGGGTCACTCTAGAGTATATTATCATCTATGGAGACATGAGTTGTTTTCATATTAGGATCAGACCCATGAGATGGGCTTTGTATGTACCATTGTAAAGGGAATCAGAACCCACATAGTGATGTTTATCTTAACATGGAAAACCATTAAATTTATGGTTATGATATAAGGGCCAAACCATGATGTTTAGTATCATGTGATAATTCCAATTAAGCAAAAGATTCCTCGTCAAACATGGTGTGGGACTTATGCCAAAGAATACTTGAGAAACTGATAGGGATATAGAATCCCAGGTTGAATAAGGATCTACTGGGAATGTGGTCCATAGAGAATTAGGGTTGATTTGGAGAATTTTATTTGTACCTCAGTAAGGCTTCCTACGTATCGCATTTGTATAGGAATTAAATCCCATTTGGATGAGAATAAAATCCCACATAGTTCGTTTGTGAGGACCCACACCTATGGAGGTCCTTTGTAGGTTTTTCTTATAGGGGAGTATATCCCTTTGAGAGAATATATCTGGGAAATAATTAAAAGGAGGATTACCTGATGATTTTATAGATTTGGTTTGGGTTTACTCCTGTGTAATGTTATTATGGCTAGTTTGGGAGGATTGGTTGGGTATTACTCTCAAAGATGATTCCTTTTGATTGTTTAGGGATTACACTTGGTAAGATGCCCTAAGGTTGTATGGTAAAATAGTTGGGGTGTATACCATGTATGAGGAACTTTTTTGGTTGGGTATTACACATGGAAAGATTGCATGGTAAGGGATCATGATGATGTTATGATCACTTCCAACCAATAGGCCCTTGTGATTCAATCTCGGTGAGAGAAATGAGAGGAAGCTATTGATCTGCAGGACCAAAAAAAATTATTTATTCGTTGGTGGTTAAGGGAAAAACTCAAATGGGGAGGGAATGAGAGTGGGATATTTCACATATTACCTACAATAATAGTACTTTGGGAACAAAGGGAGAGAGATAGTGATTTGGGGATCCCATTATAAGGCCCCAACCTTAAAAAATTACATAATCTTTATTTTTGATCAATATTTTACTTTCTTTCTCATTGATGATATTTTCATGTTTAGATTATTAGTTAATTAGGACATAAAAATTACCATACATCTCAAACATAAAAAGTAGACACTTCTAATCTATCATATTTTTTTTCATAACAATAAAATTCCTTTAAAAAAATAATTCTTTTCTTGATACAAATCTTCTTGAATTATTAATTTCTCTTCGCCTACCTTATACCATGTGAAAACCATTTCAAAAACATGGGATGATCAAAAAATCTTAGTAAGGATATAAAATAAGGAAAGAAAACATTATTCCATGAATACTTACAAATCAATGAAATCATAATTTTCACTCATAAAACATAATCTCATTAAAAAACCTCATGAAATTCTAAGATTTAAGAATAACTCATTGAAATCATAAACCATAAAGGTAACATGTGGAATCCATAACATACTTACATTGTAGATTTCACATATACAGATGGAGTAACCTTCATGGTTAGGTTTGGAATACTCATCACAACATATTCCCTAAATCTCTTAAGAGAAACCATAACATTTACCTCGGTCACATTACCCAATGAATTGGAGATCTATCATGGGCTCACCCACACACGTTTTATCATAGAACCACCCATATACATAACCAATGGCCAAGAACCATAACATAATCCTAATATATAAAACAAGCATAAAAAAGATAACATTTATACATTTGAATAAAAATATATCAATTCAAGATATTGACATAATAAATGCTTTATAAAATCCATTTTCAATATCAAAATACATAAAATAGGTATATGGTTTTTATTTTCCTTTGAAAAATATTACACCTTGTTTAGGAATCCAAATATCAAATAATGCTCGAGGCGGTGGAAAGTTTGTTGTCGCCGCGTGCGTTAAAAAGAAACACTCTTCTTTACTTTTAGTAAAATACTTTGTAGAAAAATATTACTTTTCAAAATCATTGAATTAAATTAAAAGAAAAATGGTATAATTATGCATCATATAAAATAAGGTCATGTATAATCCAAAATATTCCTCAATGAAATGAGATTGAAACGAAGTCCCATTCCATGAGTCTGGTATGTCTTGTTCAATATTTATATTCTTGAATAATAATTTCAGGTTAATTTTAACTTTCTTTAGAAAATTATTCAGGTTTATTAATATTATTATATTACTTATCATCATGTTTTAAAAATTAAATAATTATTTACGTTCATATCAGTCAGTTTTTTGGCATTCAATACATGAGTTGAAAATGACCATGTTTGATGTAAATTATCCATGTGGTCAGAAGTCCATAATATCCCAAATATTATTCATGATTACAAATATAATTTATATATTGTATATATATATTTATACTTTCCATAATATTTTTACATAAGAAAAGAAATGCACCATTCATGGAGATGGTAGGCCGTACGTATGCATGAGGGCTACATTCATTACTTCGTCATATTAAAAGAATAATAATAAACTGAATTAAATGTATATTCTAAAACTAGTATTGTATATATTTCATGAAGGTCTCATAGGTTTAAAAAATAATCTTGTAAATGTTCCATGTATAGAATGAAAGATTCATATCACTTTTAGGGGGCTGTAATGCACATTTCCTTAAATAAAATTATTATATTTAGACATCATGGAAAGCATAAATCTATGTTGTAAATAAAAATTACAGAAGAATAAAGAAAATATAAATAAAATACATATCATATATAAAAAATATATTCTTCTTAATATCCTCCATGATAGTTATTAGGTGAAAAATTGAACAATCGTCGTCCCGTGATGCAGTAGTTTGTCATACACAGAAACAATATGTTCGTATCCATTTGATATAGGTGTGTGTAAGTGTAGTTACAATCCTTCTATTAAAAAAATCATATTATATTTAAGATACTAGTTTTATTATGAAATCAGTTAATTATAAGGGCATATGAAGTGTTGAAGTAAAATAAATGAAAGAAACTTGAGAGAAGACGTTACCTCTAAATCGGGTAACTTTTTTAATTTCAGGAAAAAGGATTTCTTAAATTTTCTTTTTCCCATGGTATGGCTACTAAGAGGAAAGGAGGTATGTTGGGAGACTATTAAAACAAAATTTGGCTGAACCAATGGGTTTTACATGTGTGATTATGTTCGTAGAGGTGTTGGACTTTTATAAGAGGGAGGAGGGGCACTTTAAGAAAGTGATGAATAATAAATTTATCATAAATTTATTTTCAATTAGAAATTTTCCAAAACATATTTAATTCGATGATAAGATTAAATTTGTTAGGATACCAATCCTAAATAATTTTTGGACAAGTGTAAAAAAAATTTCCTTATAATTTTGGAATAACCTTTATTTTACCCTTTTTAATCTTATAGTGATCTCAAGTTATTTACACATTTTTGGTTAATGTAATTTCCATATCAAGTAAAAAGTCCCAATAAATTCCATTTAGGACATTTTTGAACTTTTCCTAACCATTTGGCCAAATTTTATATTTTTTGGAATTGAATATGATTTAATAAATTGTTTTATTTTTTAAGTAATGAAATATGTCAATTTGGTTATTATTAATAGTTGACTTTTTTTAGAAATTAATGACAACCTGATTCTTTCAGAATAACTTTTAATGAATCCTAATCGGTATTATTTATCCATAAGATTAGTTTATGACAGAAATTATGTCAAGTAATATTTATTTACTTATTTATAATATCATTTATTTGAATCCTTTATTAATGAAGTTATCACTACATCATCATTGTATCATAGTTAAATTTATTTGTTTAATGTTTAAAAATAATAAATTAAATACATCTATGTATGAAATGATTATATAATTGTAATTACTATTTATTTTCTAATTTATCTGTTATATAACACTATAATAGTTTTTTTTGTAAAAGATACCTGTTTATGTTATATTTCTCTATACTTTAAATTAATTTATATAGCATGTCATTATCATATCCAAGTGGATCCGAGAGGTCCCAAAATCGACTCAAGGATTCCCATGGTCATAAATATCTAATAAAATAGGATTAAAACATTTTCTATGGTAGAGTTATTTTATCAAAATATTATCTTTTACCCTTCTTTTCCATATTTACCCTTTAACCATGGTAAATAAAAATAATTATTGAAGTTTTTATTCAAAATGTCCAAAAATAAAAGGTACCTATTTTCTAAATTTAGAAATTATGATTCCAAATATAAATCCATTTTTCCAAATTCATAACTTAGAATTGGAATAAATTAATTTAAAATTAATACATGTTCCTAAACCCAGATTTTTTTCAAATAAAGTAAATAATATCAAAATATTATCATGTGTTTATTTCCAATTTAAATATGAAATTACATCCAATAACCATAACTGTATTAATGGATAAAAATATAATGCAGTGATACTTTAAACTCAATTAAAATGAAAATTAAACTATATAAATAAATTAGATGACAAGGCAGTTTTGAATTAAAATGTAGTATTTTTCAGTATTCATGAAAATATTAATTTTATCAGAAAACTACCACAATTTCATAAAAAGTAAATTTTTATGTCTTTATTCAAAATAAGATGTTTATTTTTTGAAATAGAATGTATAAAATTAGAAAAATCTATATTTAAAAAGGGTTCATCATGAAAAGGATATAACACTGTATTTTTAGAAAAAATACTTATTTTACCCGAAAAATTGTATTTTTCTTATATCATATCATGAAAACATATAAGATGAATTTAAAACATAACATTGAATATATAACATATATTTCTCAATTAATAAAAATCCATAAAATGTGATATTATTTTATAAACACAATTATTCTTTTTTAAATAGGTTTCCATAAAAACACATCCTTTATATTCAATTGGTTTTTATTTCCATATATGATAATTATGGTAAACAAGGAATCAATATTTAAATAGGAGTAAAATATATTTCAAAACACAGTTAATACTATTCATTCCTCACATTCCAAAGGCTAGGTATTAACTACCATTTAAAAAAATAATAATATTATTGTATTATTTATCGATCTAACTCAATGTTGTGTGGAACATTAGATTTCGAAGAAACCTGTTGTTGCGTGTTGAGTATGCTATCAGAAAAAACATCCCATTTAACCTAAAATTAATATCTTATATAAAAATTTAATAAAAATTAAAAATTATTATTCTATAAATACTTCTGTCCTTACATCATTCTCCCCTTTAGGAAATTGCGCCCTCTTAATTTTAAAATTAAACTCAGAAATTTCATTGAAAGTCCTACATCGGAAAAAGATTCAATAAAACTATCACATTATAAGATAGAAATATAAATGCAAAGGTCACCCAAGATAACACATACTAGGATTTCATGTAGGAAAATATGTATATAGATGAAAAACAAACCATAAATGTTTTAGGGAGAGTGATAGAGAAAATGATCATGTGGGAGTCAACAACCAGACACCCATAATCCTATGATGGGTTAAACAGTCATTGATTCCGCAGTAAGAAAATTAAAAGGAAAATGTTTTTCTTAAGGTCCTTTACATAACATTGAGGAATTATTTTACTACTTAGAGTAAGAACTTAAGTAAATAATCTTATTTTTCCAGTAGTGTTTCGTCCTTTAATTAATATCTACCACACACTCATCTTTTCTCCAAATGATGAGTATTCAAGATGTATTGGTCACACCTAATGTACTAGAATCTACTTATAGGGAATCACATAATCCAAAAAGATGAATTATATATTTCCCTCATCTTCTGACATTATCCAAAACCAAAAATCTCAGTACAGGATCAAATCGACCCCCATAAATAACAATTCAATATAAACTGAAGGACTACATTTAATTTCCAAAATATAATAGTAATACACAAGTTCTACATAGACCATTGAACAAAAAAGTCCTTAAAATTTCTCAAAATAATACATACTAATATTGAAACCCAAAATTCAGAGTGATTTGATCACATAGTCTTCCACAAAAAGTCATAACATTTCTCTCCAAACAACATCAACTACTCTTAATGTCTCATCGTTTACTTAATCACATATTATCCATGATAGATTAATCATTTACAAAAATAACCCAAATCACAATATGTTCATAATAAAAACATATATTCTTCTAAAATAAAATTCTACCATTACTCCTCAAATGAAATCCCATAGTATTCTATTTTCTATTCATATCGTTTTTTCAAAAGAGAGAATGTCTTCGAAAATAACATTATTCATTTAATCACCAAATATTTTTCCAACAATAAGGATAGATATTACATAAAACATAAGTTCCCAAAATCAAAATATTATTATTCCATTATACCATTTAACTAAATAGAATAAGTCATACTAACTAGGGACTTCACATAGGCCAGTGGTAGGTGATACCCCCTTTTCACAATTCGGTTGTGGGTTTGATTCCCATAGGATTTTATCAGATCTTATGCGGTTTCACCCATCCTATGGGCTGACCATTTTATAAAACTATATAATTCATATAAAATTCCAAACATGATATAAAATCCTCAAAATTTCCATAACATATTTTAATCTCCAGTTTTTCTCATGCCTATTATCCCAAAATGTAATAACCCGTAATTGCATCAAATTCAATAATCAAATAAAACCTAAAGGTTCTCTATAACTATATCCACAAAAGAGAAGATAAATTTCTCACATTTTACCTACCAAACATACATACTACAAGTCTGTAAATGTAATTACACCATTTATACATTTAAACATATCATTATATATATATCCAACATTAATATTCAATTCCTATAATTTAGACATCTTAATCATTGAACATTCATCATGATCCTTAATCCAAGTTTTATAATATTATTCATTTATAGATATTTACTAAAAAAATAATGCATAATGTCCTAGGATCCGATAATGTCAGAACATGAGCTAAGAAGTAATCGATACTATAACGACCAAAATATTTATTAATAAAAATTCATCTTGATATAATTAAATTTCATATTATGTAAAATGTTTAAATAACATATGAACTTCCTTAGTTTTATGTTATTGGATTTTAAATTACTGTTAAGAATTTTTATCATTTCTAATATAGCCCATGAATATTGATTACATCATTAGTATAAATATAGGGCTTTAACAAATCCAATTTACTTGGACAAAGGAAGTGATAACCTCATCTAGTATAATTGCTCCATACGAAGAACATTTGTCCGAGATCGTAAAGGAGGTAGCATCAATGGGCTTCCCTCTTGAAAAATCACATTCTAAGCTTCAACACGTTAATCTTGAACATAACCAGCTACGATAGAAGTGGAAGTTAATAGAGACTACCAGCTGAGCGATTTTATTCGAGCCACCCCAAGAGTCTGTCACCATCGCACACCATACCCGTAGGTGTTATGTGGGTGTTATACGGGTTTATGTAACAAGACCCTATCACTATGATTATGTGAATTATGTTTTTATATAATAAATAATATACATTATTTTTATTTCTGTTACTTTGTAAATGGATTTTAAAGCACGAATATTATTTCTAGTTAAAATTCAATTAAGAAAGCTATTTTGATGAATTAATGAATTTTTGGATTAAATAATATTATAATAAAATATTATTATAAAATTTAATTTTATTAAATATAAATAATCTTATATTTTTTATGAATACAATTATAATTTTTATTAAGGTTTGAAAGTTGTTTTTATCAACACCCACGGATTTTCCATAAATGTCGGTTTTTATTTTAAAAATAAAAAGTCACATAATTATAAAATTATTTAGATAAAATGAATATTATTTTCAGATTCAGGATGCTGAAATTATATAATGGTTAATTTTTCATAATTTTCTAAGATAGTCGAATTTTTTGGTAAAAATTAAATACTGTTTAATATATAATGTGTTTTATGATATAGTAATGACACAATAGTTATGTAATAAAATAATATAAAAGGTATTTTAAGAAAATATATGTTTTAACTTTAAAATAATGTGATTTAAGATTTTTTTTAATTATTTTTATGGTGCCTTAGTGGACCCTCAAAGACTTATAAAACATTTGAACGTTTTAAAATGATTTCATTGAGAGTGTGATTCACCTCTACCTAAGAAAGCCTATAATAATAATGAGTTTGGACATTGTAATTGTAAAATAATTTTTTCCACTACCCTTGGGAAAAACCCATGGGAAAAAATCATGCGGTGGTTTGTGGTTTAGTTTAGTTTAATGTGTAGTGTCCAAAACCTAAATAATAAAGAATTCACTCACATATCCGATGTAAACTCACTCAATATCCCATTACACATCACTAAAAACCATTGTATATTGACCAACCTTTTCCCTCCTCTATCAAGAATCCGTCCAATGTGCCTCAATCTCCCTATAATCCTATCCCAAGCCTCTCCCAAGCCTTTGGGATTCCACTTCTAAGTATGGGATTTCTTCCTTTCTCATTTTGTCTAAGATTCATTATATTGATATCCTCTAGTATTTTCAATTATAAATGTTGGGGTTTGATTTTATACCTCCACATACTTCCTTAATTATGTTTTAATAATTAGATACCCATTTTTATCCCACCAATTTTCACATTTACACCTTTTACCATGCTGATATTCCATAAGATATTTTTTCCTTCTTGTTTATTTCCATGTTCCTTTATATTTTAATTCCCTTTTATTTTAAATTATAAATGTTGGGGTCTGATTTCTAACCCCCCCCCCCCATAATTCCCTACTTATTTTTTAATGATGGTAGGCCTCTGTGACTCTCATTAATGCCTCCCATGTACAATTGTTACCACGCTTGCATCCATAAGAAATTTATCTCCCCTCATTTACATTCAAAAATTCATTTATATTATGCATCTAAATTCCATTACATATGTTGGGTTATTATGTTACATTACCCAATTACTATTAATAAAATATATAAATTATGACATACTCATTTCTCTCTCATCAACTCATTTTATGATTTCTATTCGACATCATTATGCTACCGAAGTTACACTAAAATTTCCATGCCAGAATCATTATGTAAGGGAATACCATTCCCATATCTATATCAGCGGTATTCAACTTTATCCATATGTATTTATTTATTTAGGACTTAAATTAATGTATTCCACATGTCTTATTCCTGAAATATATTATAATGTTTAATAAATCTATGTTGTATGATCTATGTGGCACACTTATGCATGAAATGAAATTTTTATAAAGTGTGCACCCAAATAGAGCTCCAATGCATTGGGTAAAGATTATAATCATGATACACAAAGTAAAATGAGGGTCTACTCATGATAATTAATGTGAAATGTGGTCTTACTCATGCTAATTCAAGTGCATTGATAATTTACTCATGATCCATGTGCAATGATCCTTTTCTCTTACTAATATCATGTTTAATGTTATTACCACATTTCAATGTTATGATAATCATTCTATATCATGCCATTATTTTCAAGTATCTCTTATTCTCCATTGATATTCCTATTATCTATCGTGTATTTTATTCCTAATTTTATGCCTTTTTACTCCATTAATGGTCATTACAGATCACCCTTTTTAATACATGTTTTCAGTTTATCCCATGCAATGCTAAGTATGAAGGAATGTTGTGGTCATGTAAAAGAAATTTTCAATAAAGATGTGGTTTTTTTAAGTCTTATGTTTTCATTTATTGTTATTAATTTCCCAAGACACTAGACCTCTCAATCATTATATTTGACTTACGTGCATATTTAAGTAATGAATTATGTTTAAGTGTGTAATAAAGAGAAGGTTTGTTATATTTAGTATCAAAGGATATGTTCAGTTATTTTGGGATTAGGACTAGAAAAACCCAGTGAATGGCTTAGGGATACGACTATATTTAATTAAACCATTCCAATATTTTTTTTCATATAGAGTAAGTGGTTTATCAAAAAATTCATCCCTCTCTTGATACGAAGATTTATAGGTGACTCTGGCATAGATGTATCTATAGGTAAAACTCAAAAACACTGATTTGAGCTTGACTCGAATGAGTACTAGTGTCTAATAATTGGGATTTCTACACTCTTAGTTATGAAACTCTTGGGAAAATTATTTGGAAAATTCATAATCATAGTTTGAGCATTATTAGCGTAATAAAAAAATGCCTCTAAAATTATATGTTGGGAAGTAGATCACTGATAACATTAATTAAAGCCCATAAATTCACAAGTTGAGGAAATAAACATAATTTATAAGTTATCTGTTTCTTACTTTGGATTACCCGTTATGTGTTACCCCTAAATCTCCTTTTATTTTAACTAATGGTTGGTAATAATAGGACATGGCTAATAACTGATATGAAGATAAATGTGATGACTGTTCTAATAAGATTCCCAATTGGATCAGAGTAGGAATTGTGAAATTTTTCATGATACTCTCTCAGTTAACTAATTTTTTTTAATAGAAACATGGGTTAATTAGATCATCCAACCCCCTTAAGAAAGAATAGGCCACAATCGAGAGTTTCATGAGAGAAAGGATCCTACTTTTAATGGATAATCTAATCCTTCAATCCCTGAACAATGAATAAACAATATTGAAATTATCTTATCTATAATTCAATGTATTGAACAAGAGAAGGTTCTTCTGGATTCTTATCATATGGAGGGTGAAGCTGATCAATGGTGGACATTGATTGAAAATATGGATCATGAGGAAGATATCGAGTCACTTGAATGGAAGGATTTATGAAAATTGTTTTCAACAAATATTTCCCTCTCACCCTCTGACTAATGATTGAAAGATAATTACTTGATCTTAAGAAAGAAGAAAAAAATCCATCGAAGCATATGAGTAAAACATAATAAGGCTTGCACGATATGCCTATAACTTTTTCATTACCTAGGAATGAAAGGTTGTCCAATTCATTGGTGTTCTAAAACCTAGCCTCTAGAAATACCTAGCAATCTGTGACTTCGATAGCTTTGATGAAATTGTCGGATGTTCCCTCAGTGTTGAAATAGAGATCATAGAATCTTTGGGGTATCATAGGGATAAGAAGCAGAATGTGGACTTTAATTCTAGTGGTCTAATTGATAAATCAAACCGTGCTAATAAATTCCAGCACCCCATTTCCAATGATATAGAAAAAGTCACCCCATAAATTGCCTCAATGGGATGAGGAAAAGATTTATGTGTGGAAGAGATGTGAATCTGGCCATTAATTGCTGATAAGAAAAACCTGAAATTGAGATAGAGTAGAGGAATACTCTGTTCATCCCTCAACACATTGTTCATTGCTTCAACTACAAATAACTCAGACACTTTTCAAACTAGTTCCTTAATTGAAGGGTTTTCAGAGGCAACCAACATCATCCAAGGTAGCAAGGGTGATCTTTTTCCATCACAATTACCAAAAAAACCTTGACAATGTAGTGGTGAAAAGTACTCTTTTTATTCAATCAAGAATATCAAACTTACTTTTTCATTCTAGTTCTATTCATTATTTTATATCCCAAATGTTTAATTTAACAATCCCAACACAACCACAAATCATTGAAGTAGAGTTGTTAGTGAGAACGAAAAATGGGGAAATCATTGCAACACATGAATATAACTCATCCCCTATCACAATTTGAGGATTTAACTTCCAATAGAAACTATTCATATTCCCTCTAGGGGAATTTGTTTCAATTATTGACATTTATTGAGTTTCCTTATATAGATCCAACCTAAATTTTCATGAGAGGGAAATCAATCTCTATATGGAGAATCAACATCTGATTCGGTATAAGTGCAGGGAGGAGGATGAATAATTTTTTTCACCATCATCTCAAGCATGGATATTACTACCCTATAATCATGTGTATCCTTCTAGATGATTGAGTCTACATATGCAACCATCCTTGAAGACATGCCTATTGTGAGGGAATTCACTGAAGTGTTTTCCAAGGAATTGTCTAGTCATCATCTGAGAAGAGATTTTGAATTATTAATTGATCAAATACCTCAGGCTTTACCAATATCTAAGACTCCTTATAGAATGGTGGTTCTGGAGATTTTGGAGAAAAAGAAACAACTATAAGATAATCTAGATAATGGGTTTATATGCCCAAGAGAATCACCATGGGGTGCACCAGTCCTGTTCGTCAAGAAGATGGATGTGTCAATGAACTATTGCATTGATTATCAAGAGATCAACAAAATAATGATAAATAAAAAATATCATCTTCTACGAATTGATGACTAGTTCAATCATCTACATGGAGCACAATACTTTTCCAATGAAGATCTATGGTTGGGATATTACCATTAAGGGTGAAGAAGGAGGATATCCCCAAGAATTATTTTCTGACAATATATGGGTATTATTAATTCATAGTAATGGATTTATAAATCAATATTTCTCTAGAAATATTCATGAAAAAAATTAATATAGCCTTTATAGATTACCTAAAAAAAATTGTTGTATACTTTATTGAAGATGTTCTAATATACTCCAAAACCAAGGAGGAGAAAGAGGAGAATCTAAGCACTATACTAGAGACCTTGAGAAAGGAGAATCTCTATTAAAAGTATAGAAATTTTAAGTTATGGTTGAAGGAGTTCTCATTATTGGGTCATATCATCACAAGAAATGGGATATATGTGGATAACTCCAAGACAGCTGCAATTGAGGGATAGTCGAGGATATCATCGGTGATAGATTTCTGTAGCTTCTGGGGGTTATCTGGATATTATCTCTGATTTGTGAGAAATTTATCACTATTTTCCAACCCTCTTACCAATCTAACTCAGAAGGGAGTAATGTTTTCTTAGAGTGATGAATGTGAATATAGATTCATAGAGTTGAAAAAGAGGCTTATCAATGTACTCACGCTCACACTACCCACAAGTGGTTAACATTTCGTGGTATTCAGTGATGCTTTAAAGAAGGTCTTGGGATGTGTGTTGATGAAAAATCACAAATCCATTGCATATGCTACAAGGAAATTGAAAGATCAAAAGAAAAAATATCCAACACATGATCTGGATTTGGCTATAGTAATCTTCACTTTAAAAATTTGGTGAAATTACCTCTTTGGGGAGAAGTGTGAAATATATACGGATCACAAAATCCTCAAGTATATATTTACACAGAAAGAGTTGAACATGCGCCAATGAATATGGTTAGAGAATATCAAAGACTATGAATTCTCAACACATTAACACCTTTGGAAAGAGAACAAGGTGGCGTATTCTCTAAGTAGAAGGGACCCAACAATTCTATCATTGATGGGAATTGAAAAGGATCCAATCTTATGATATTTGATGAATATTGACATGGGAATCATAATGAAGGGAAAATAATAATTCCATTCATAAATGATTGTTTAACCATCTCTTTTGGAATGTTTAAATGAAGCTCAAAAGGATGATACCAGAATTTAGAAGAAAGTGGAAACTATCAAAAAAAGGTAAAGCCTTAGATTTCAATGTTAAAGAAGAAGGAATTGTGTGATTTGGGTCAAGACAATGTGTTACATCAAATCTAGAGTTAAATATTGAAATTTTGTATGATGAACATAGTTCAAATTTCTCCATCCACCCAGGAAAAATAAAGATGTATCAAGATCTCGGAGAGCAATTTTGGTGGGATAACATGAAGAAGGAGATCAGTAAGTAAACATAAATGTTCTTGGTGTGTCAGCAAGTGAAGGATGAGAGGAAGAAGTCTGAGGGGATGATGAAACCATTACCCATACCAACATGGAAATGGGATAACATCACCGTAGAATTTTTTACCAGACATCCAATGAAATCCAAAGAAAACGATGTTATCTGGGTTGTTGTGGATCGTCTTACAGAGACTGCACAATTCATTGCAATTCGAGAGGATTTTTCATTTGATAAACCAGCACGAATATACATCAGAGAAGTGGTAATGATGTATAGAGTATCACATTCTATTTTATCCTACCGAGATACAAGATTCACCTCTATGTTCTGGAAGAGTCTCCAATAGGCTCTGAATACTGGTCTGAACTTTAGTACGACTTATCATACTCAAACAGATGGCCAATCTGAGTGGACTATCCAACTCATGAGGACCTGTTTAGGGAATGCTCAATGGACTTCAATGGAGGATGGGAACAACATATTCCTCTAGTTGAGTTCTCCTACAATAACAGTTGTCACTCCAGAATCCAAATGGATTTTTATGAATACCATCATGGGAAGAGGTGAAGAACGCCAACATGTTGGGATGATGATTGGGAGAGAAAACAACAAGGTCCCAAAATTGTCAATGAAATAGTGGAGAAGGTTAAGACCATCCAGCATCACATTATTACTTCTTAGAGTTGATAAAAGAGTTATGTTGATAATTCTCAACGAGACCTATATTTTGATGATAGAGACATGGTATTCCACTTCATATCACTGTGGAAGAGAGTTATGTGATTTAGGATGAAGGGAAATATTAGTACAAGGTAAATTGACTATTTTGAGATCATTTATCACATTGGATCAGTGTCATATAGAATAAAACACCCCCAAAACCTATATAAAGTACATGATGTATTTTGTGCATCACTCTTGAGGATGTACAAACCTAAACAATCACATCTACTCAATCCAGAGGTGGTACCATTTTAGAATAACCTCTCCTATGAAGATAATCTAGTGAAAATCATAGATCGTAGGGAAAAAGTAATATGAAATAAGACAATGCCCCTCATCAAGGTGTTGTGTCAAAACCACATGATTGAAGAAGCAACACGGGACATATAGGAAGAGATGAAGCATGGTTACCCTCATCTGTTTTAGTGTGGGGGAAAGGAAATTTTGAGGGTGACATTTCTTAAGGGGGGGAATGTAATGACCCAAACTTTTATTATTGAAAATTTATCTTAATCTTATTAAATGTATTATTATGTAAAATGGTGATATAAAATCTTCCCTTCCACAGTTTTATTTTTTTGGATTTTAATATATAGTTAATAATTGTTACCATTTCTATTATATTCCATTAACAATTAGAACATGATTAGTATAAATATAGGGCTTTAACAAATAAAATTTACTCAGAAAAATATGGTGATGGCCTCATCCATTAGTATTGCTCCAAAGGAAGTCCATTTGTCAGAGATCAAAAAGGATATTGCTTCACTGGGCTTCGCTCTTTTCCCACCAAAAGCAGAGCTTCAACACAATAAGCATTAATGGAACAGCCTATGGGAGAAGTCAAAGTTAATAGGGATTACAACCTGAGTGATGTAATCTGAGCCACCCAAAGAGGTTGTCACCATCTCACACATTAACCTCAGGTATTATGATGGTGTTATAAAGGGTTATGTAACAAGACCCTATCACTATTATTATGTATATTATTTTTTTATATCATACATAATATACATTTATTTTATTATTTTTACTTTTTAAATTGTTTTTAATGAATAAATTGTATTTTTAATTAATATTCAATTAATAAATCTATTATGATGAATTAATGGATTTTTTGATTCAATAATATTTTTATAAAATATTATTACTAAATTACTTTTTATTAAATATGAATGATCATATAATTTTTATGAATACATTTTTAATTTTTATTAATGTTTGATAGCTATTTTTGTCAAAACCCGTTAATTTTTAATAAATGTCAGTTTATATTTTAAAAGTTAAAAAATTCACATATTTAGAAAAATATTTAGATTAAATGAATAATTTATCTTGATTTAGTATTCCTAAAATATATAATGGCGAATTTTTCTTAATTTTATGAGAAAACAAAATTTTTAGGAAAAAATTAAATACCATTTAATATATAATGTGTTTTATGATATCATAATGACCCAATAGTTAATAATAAAATAATATAAAAGGTATTTTCGTCCAATATTTGTTTTACCATTAAAATAATGTGATTTTATATTTGTTTTATTTATTTTTTGGTGCCTTAGTGGACCCTCTAAGACATATAAATCATTTTATGTTTTTAAAATGATTTCCTTGAGAGTGTGACTCACATCCACATAATAATTTCTAATATTTTAATATGTTTTTCCATTGGACTTATAAAATAATTTTTCCCACTCCCCTTTGGCCCAATCCATGGGAAAAACCATGAGTTGGTTTTGGTTTAGTTTAGTTTAATGTGTACTGTCCAAACCCTAAATAATAAAGAATTCCCTCTTCTTTCCTATATAAATATACTCAATATCCAATTCATATTCACTAAAAACCATTGGGACTCTACCAAAATAATACCTATTCTCCGTAGAATCCTCACAAGGCTTCCCAATCTCCCTATAATCCTCTCTCAAGCCCCTCCCAAGACTTTGGGATCACATTTCTATATAAGGGATTTTTTCCTTTCTCATTTTTGTCCAAGTTTCTTTATATTGTTATCACCTTATATTGTCAATTATAAATGTTGGGGTATTATTTGGAACCTCCCTAATACTTACATCCTTAGGTTTTAATGATGTGATACCCCTTTCCGTCTCATTAATTCCCCCATTGTACAGTCGTCGCCCTACTGAAATTCTTTAGGGGATTTCTTTCATTCTCATTTTTGTCAAAGTTTCTTCATTTTATTATTCACTAGTATTTTCAATTATAAATGTTTGAGTATGATTTTTAACCTCCCCCACACTTACCTCCTTATTTTTTAATGATTATACACCTTTTTATCATTCATTAATTCCTCCCATGTACTGTTGTTACCATTCCTAAAGTTCGAATGGAATTTCTCTCTACTAATTTACATTCAAGAAATTCGTTTATATTATTCATCTAAATTCAATTAAATATGTTGGTATGTTATGTTAAATTACCCCATTACTCTCTATTTCATGTATAAATGATGAGATTCCGCTTTCTCTCTCATCCACATATTTTATGATTTCTATTTTACGTCGTTATGCTGTAGAAGTTACACCAAAATTTCCGTGCCAAAATAATCGTGTAAGTGAATACCATACCCATATCTCCATTAAGGGTAGTCACATTTATTTACATGTACTTTTTGATTTAGGACTTACATTTTTGTATTCCATATATCTTATTAATGGAATAAATTATGATTTTTTATGAATCCATGTTATATGATCTAGGTGGCACACTTATACACGAAATGAAATGTTTATAAAGGGTGTGTACTGATAGCGTTCCAATGCATTATGTAAAGATTATAATGATGATATTTAAAGTGCAATTAGGGTTTAAATATTCTAATTCAAATAAAATTAGGGTTTAATCATGATAATTCATATTCAATGAGGTTTTACTAATGCTCAATGTGCTATGAGCATTGGCTCATGATAATATCATGTTAAATTTTGTTGCCACCTTTCCATGTTAGGATAATCATGCTATATCTTGACTTTATCTTCATGATTCTATTATTCTTCAGTGATATGAATATTGTATAACATGTATTTTATTCTTCATGTTATGAATTTTTTACTCCTTTACATGTCTTTATAGCTAACCCTTTTCTTATACAAGTCCTTATGTTATCCCATGAGATGCTAAGTACGAAGGAATGTCATGGTCATGTAAAATATGTTTTCAATAAATATTTTGTTTTTTTATGTCATAGGTTTTCTTGTAATGTTCCTATTTTTCCAATACACTAGACCTCTCAATCAGTAGATTTGTCTTAAGTTCCATTTTATGTAATGAATTATGTTCAAGTGTGTAATAAATAGAAAATTTGTTATACATAACTTTCCTAGGTTGTTTTCAGTTTCATAATCTTATATGAAAATGGAATTAAGTAGTAGTAGAAATATATTTGTATGGTCCCATGGATCCAATTCTCAAACCTTCTTTTTAGGACATCTATTTGATTAATGACCCTTCACACCACATATAAAACATTCAATTGATCCATCAGAAATAACTTCCTTCCCTTTACTAGAGTTAATTGAACACTTCCTTTTTCGATGGAAGGTTATTGTTTTATGACCTTTCTTATCACTTCAATAACATTTTACCATCCCTTTGAACCATTTTCCTAGGTGTTTCACACCAAATAATTGACACATGGTTTTTGAATATACTGACCTTATTGATTATTACCTGAACTTCCATATGGATTTGTTTCCCACATATATAATGCCTTATAAAAATCACCATGGTTAAAGTGATAAATCATGACTCCAAATAGTTTTTTAAAAATGACCACAAGACTTATCATTGCATCTCCCATTTCATTTGGTTGATTGTTCTGAAAACAACCATAGTTTCTTTCAGATCCATTGATACATTGATGCCTTCTAGATCCAGCCATTTACTAAAACAAGAAAGGTCATTGAGAGTATATTAGTAAAATTACCAAATAATATCTTATGGGGAGGGTAAAAACTAAGATATACTAATTAATTTTATCTTAAACTCATTAAATTTATCTAAAATTACAATGACACTTTCTAATATGCTAACCGTTGTGTTTATATAAAACATGTCACTTATGTTTAAATAACACCCTATCCTGTAAAGTAATATACACTTACCATTGATACCAACTATAAGTCCCCAAATTTAAACATTACATAATCATTATTTTTGATCAACAATTTAACATATTTCACATTAAGGATATTTTTAGGTTTATATTTATCGATAATTAAGACATAACAATTACATTACATATCAAATATTACAAAGTTGACACATCTACTCTATCATATTTTTATCACAACAATAAAATTCTTTAAAAACAAAATTATTTTGTTGATAAAAATAATCATGAATTATTCCGTTCTCATACCCTTCCTTATACCCTGTGAAAAAATTTCAAATACATTGAGAGATCATAAAAGATCAGCAAAGGATATAAAATAAGGAATGAAAACACTAGTCCATGAATACAAAAAATCAATAAAATCATAATATTCATTCATAAAACATAAGATCCTTAAGAAAACACAACAAATCATAAGATTTAATAATAAATCATAAAAATGATAAACTATAAAGGTAACTTTTGGAGTCCATAACATACTTACATTTTAGCTTTCACATCTACATAGGGAGTAACATTCATGGTTACATTTGTAATAACCATCACAATATATTCCATGAATATCTTATGATAATCCTTAAATTTTACTTCTATCATTTTACACAATTTATTGGAGAGCTACCTCGGGCACACCCTCCCTCAGTTTATCATGGAACCACATGTAAATGAAAACAATTCCCAATAACCATAATATAATCATAACACATAAAACAAGCATAAAGGAAGGATAACATTTCCACATTGCAATAAAAATATATTATTTCAAGATATTGACATAATATATTCTTTATCAAATCCATATTCAATAAAAAAATACATAAAAATCGTGTATGGTATTTGTTTTCCTTTTAAAACATCACCACTTGTAAAGGAGGCCAAATATCAAATAATGCTTGTGGCAATGGAATGGACATTGTCACCACGTACGTTTAAAGATACATTATATTCAAATTGTCTTAGTGAAAGATACATGTTAATGTTGTATTTCTCTTTACTTTATATTAATTCATATAACATGTCATTATCCAACCTAAGTGACACCATGGGGCACCTAAATCGATACAAGGATTCCCATGTTATTAAATATCTCATCCAAGAGGATTACGATATGTTTTAGAGTAGTTTTATATTATCAAAATAAAAATTATTACCCAATTTTACCAGATTTACCCCTTAACCATGGTAAATAAAAATAATTACTAAAGTTTCTATTCATAATGCCCAAAAATAAAAGGTACCTATTCACAAAAATTTGAAATTTTTTTATTCCAAATACAGAATCCATTTTTTCAAATAAAAATCATTTAATTGGTAGAAATTAATTTAAAATAAATTCCCATTGTCAAAACCAGAAAAAAGGTTTTTAAAAAGTAAAAAAGTATCAAAAGATTGATATGTCTTTATATCCATTTTAAATATGAAATTACTTCCAATGAAAATAATTTAATTAAAAGATAAAAACTAAATCCAATTAACTTTAAACCCAATTAAAATAAAAATCTAACTATATAAATAAATTATATGAAAAAGCTCTTTTGAATTAAAATGCATTGTTTTTTACTATTCATAAAAATAACAAAATTGTATTCAAATAAATTTAGATGTTCTTCTACTAAATAATATTATTATTTTGTCAAATATAACATATACAAGTCACAAATACTATATTTAACAATGGATCTCTATCAAAAGGCATTAAAACAACATTTTTAGAAAAATACTTCTCTAATCCAAAAAAATGAATTTGTTCTTATATCATATCGTGAAAACATATGAGATGAATTTAAACCATAACATTGAATATATAACATATATTTTTCATTAAATAAATATCCATAAACCGTGATAAGATTTTATAAACACTATTATTCTCTTTTAAATAGGTTTTGATAAAATCAAATCCTTTATATTTAATTGGTTTCTATTTCCATTTCTAATAAATTTGGAAACCAATGAATCATTATTTGAAAATGTGTATAACATATCTCAAAATTCTGTTGGTATTATTTATTTTGGCCATTTCAATGTCTAGGCATTAACTACCATTTAAAATAATAATAATATTGTTGTATTATTTTTCAACATAACTCAACGTTGTGTGCAGCGTATGATATCGGAGAAACCCGTTGTTGCATGTCGAGTACACTATTGAAAAAAAATTCCCCATTTATTGTAAAATTAATAACTCATTCATAAATGTTAATCAAAAAAAATTATTATTCTATAAATACCTAGATCTTTACACCCATCTCTCCTATTATTCTCATAACCGGGATATTCACAATCGATGATCTATCTGGATATGACAAAAGGGTATGGAGAAAGGGGATGGAATGATGTAGGATAGGCCTTTTAAGAATGGATATGGTCTAACAATATGAGGTTTTAACTAAAATTGGTTCTAGGGGTAGACAGTAGGATCACATACCATGTATCCCCACATGGAACTGGAGGCCCTGGGTCATAGAGATGATCAGTTAAGGACATGGCCTTAACCCTCCTACCCATGACTGGGGGATCACTAACACCACCCCCAGGGTCAAGGTACTCATTACTAAATGAATTCATACCCACATTCACCTTGAGGTCCCTACACATTAGGTATCACAAGAGCGGGACAACTCTGACTAAAATAATTCATATTAAAATGTGAGACATGCTAGTGCACTTATTTCTAATGATTTTCATGTATATAGACTTTGGTGTTGGTTTCAATTTGGTCCCCCTAAAATGGGGTATCAAAAGGAAGAGGATAGATAACATTGGTGTCTTATAAGAGGGCTTAAAATTAATCTTACATAGGTACTGGCATGGTAAGAAAATGTTCCTAGGTATTAGGAGGATCTGGATGTGCGTCACATAGTGGGGTAGGCCTAGATGAGATAGGGATGCCTTGGGAAATGTATCACCTAGGAAACAACACTTGGGAGACACTTTAGCCTAGTAACAACAAGAATCATTATGTATCCCTAGATAGGTCTCGTGAAAGCTCACGATTAGGGAATGGGCATTAATGCAAGTGGTTTCGCACTAGAGTGGAAATAGGATCACATAAAAGAATGTTGTGTTTCAGAACCTTGAATAACTTTGATCTCACTATCCCCCTTGATTCCCTCTTTTCTCGAGTTCTGTATAGCTACCTAAGTGGTTTTTGAGGACCTAGGAAAAGGGGTTGTGTCAACTGATCTTAAGGGCTTCTTATCTTTTTCTAGTCGGAAAATAAGGATCCCTATGGTCATATTTATTGGAAAATAGGTAACCTTACTTGAATTATTTACATTACATGGTTCCAGTGCACAAGTATTGGGTGTAGGTACACATCATAGGTGTGTCCTACCATTTATTTCAATGTATGGGGGGGGGGGGGGGGGTTGTGGGAGCCTTCTAGTGTATAGTGTTGTGCATGCAGACTTACATGAGAATTTTTTTTGATTCTTCTTAGATACCTTCATCTATTTAAACTACAATAGGTACTCTTCATAATATTTTAATCCCTTGTGAAATGAAGTGTCAAATAACATAATGCATTTACTGAATACTATAAGAATAGGTCTCGTGTGGATCTCTACAATCCCTTAACACCATGTGATATATGATTAAATTAGCACTCATACCATAGGGCGTGGCCAATAATTGCATTATGTGAGATGAATAAGTAAAACTAATGAGTAAGGATATGAGATTATATATCAACTTGTAACCTAGGATAAAATTCTTACAATAAAAGGAATAGGGCCAATAATCTATAGAGGGCTTTTTTCACCTAGGGTTCTTTCCTAGACAATTCTTTTAAGCGAAGATGGAGGCCATAATATTGATAAATATGCAGGTAGATTAAGAATTTCACACTTTTAAAAAATAAGATGAACACATGGTATGGGCAACCTCTTTACCAATTCATTATCTAATCATACAGGACTCATTGGAATCACTTGAAACACTACATGGTTCTAATACATAGTTAGGTAAATATCACAACATGTATAAAAATCCACAATATAAAATGATTACATATTTTTCACGGTTATATTTTTTTTCTAATCATGCATAATATTAATAGTTAAAAAGACAACTGGGGAGTTATAATTCTATCCAACATATGAACTTTTGATCACCAAAAATTCACCAAGTAAACAAGGACAAATAATCTCAATAGAACTCAATGAGTAAAGATGGACTTTTATAAAAACAACTCCATGCCAATATGAGACTGATGGAAAAAAATAAAACACAATTCCAAAATAATAAAGATATCATAAAAAACTAATACATAATAGAACTTTAATATGATCATGGAATTTCGAATGAAAAAAATGACGGTTGATACCTACAAGGGGTCTTCCCATCATAATATTTACACCAACATGGATGAACATAAAAAATAAACCTCATGGAATGAACTATTCCTTAGAACTGATGTGGTTAAACTCGTAGTCCCCCATATGAATAATCCATAATCCAAAAATAAAAAATAAAAGTCTTCCCAAGACATTAAACCCAAAATATTTCAATAGATAATAGAATATTAAATGGTTAAATAAGAGAAAAGGAAAATAATTTGAATGAATAATGGGAAACACCAAGATAGGTTCTATATGACTATGAGTCAAACCCAATTCATAGTTCGATACCACTTCATTGACCAAATCATATGTTTGTAAGATCTTAAAAGACCACATTATAAGAATGAAAACGAAAGGTTCACAGTTCTATTTCTCCAATTAGAGTTCTATCAAGGTCTACAACTATATGAACAATTCCTAAACCTGAGAGTTTTAATACAAGGAATGTCCCCTAACACAGACCCCAATGACACAAAGATATTATTCATGGTTCCACACTCCAAATGCACCATATGAATCACAATTCAAGAGATCAACTATAAGAAAGAAACTGTAAACACTGGCTAAAAAGTATGAGAACAATAAATAAAATTATAAGATCGTTATTCATTTACATTGAGACCATATAATTTACTCAATTCCAAATTTCAAATCCCTTGGTCCATTGTTAAAATAATTACACATTTACATGCTTCAAATTAATCTAGATTTGATATGAAATAAATCTGTTTAAATTATTAAAACCTAATCATAGTCATTTAAAAACATAATTTTCCAATAAATACATGGACCAATTCAACTCCCATTTAAAATTATTTCATAAATAAAACTAAAATTGAATATAACAAATTTATAGTAACAAAACATCATCCCTATAGATTCTAATTTTTTTAAATCAACCATTAAAAATAAAATTTCATACCTAAAACATTAAATATATCATGAATCCACCTTTATCATCTTTTAGAACACTACATAAGAGTCACTTTATAATTTCACAATGTTTTCATTAAAACTATCCTGAAAATCCATTATAATTTTTTTTATTAAAGTCAAAACAGTTTTAGATTCATCTCTCAAAATTTTAATATCTAAATATTATAACATGAAATGAAATTTTTAAATAAAAAACATTGAAGTCTAAAAAAATAAAATCTACATATTATAAAAACCTTCTCTTAATATGTCATATGAAATGAGAAATTAAAACTGAATGTGACTCATAATAGAAAAGGGTCCACACATAAAACACAAGGAGGGGATAATGGTTGTCAGTGGTTTTCTCATATGGTTTTGTGGACCGTCCACCAACCATGAAAAAATCACTATGATCCTAATAAAACTATGTCCATGGAATCCACATGATTTACCAGACCATGTGATATAACCATATGCCTTCAATTCTCCCCCAATTTTCACACCAAAATGTGAAAATTCTCAAACAATTACACACAAACCCTTAATATAATTAAAAACACCATCAATTTGAAACAAAAAATAACATAATAGAAGATACTAAACCATAAATTCACAATTAAACTTGAACACCCATAGTATCTCAATGATCATAATGAGGATAATCTAGAAATACTCTTCATGTGCTGAACTCTCATGTTTTGATAGCCCTTACTCTAATCTACCTGTATGTACCATATAATAATGTTTCCTTAAGAACCTAGGAGTTTCAATGAACTAATTATTTGTTTCCATTTTTTCACGAACCAAAATAGGACACACTTAAACCAAGAACATGATCCAGTCCATGACATGACTCAAGGTACATTCTCAATCATTACGTGATTCCATCTAGTGTGAGTAAATAAAGTGTAAGAATTAGAGAATGGTTTCAACCAATGAACACATTATAACATGAACCAAAGAGTTACCATGTAACTAAAATAAATATTCTTTAGGTCAAAAATCCATAAACTATAATAAGAATATTAAAAATGAAAGATAGACCAAACAATTCTTCACTAAAAACATGCACAGAGATAAATGTGATGTAGTGAAACTAAAAAAGAGACTAAGGAAAAAAATAATATCAAGAAGGATATTACCTATAGGATACAAGATCCAAATTGAGAGAGAAAATATACTCATAAAACTATATATCTATACTCAATGGTCTCTTTCCCACACATATTCGTCATAATTGACTTGAACTATGTATTCTAGAAAAAGGATCTTCTCAAAAATCTTGAACTCGTATTTTTTATATAGTATTCAAAAAATATACCCATAGAAACCCTCAGCACACCCCTTTCGTGATCTCTAAAAGTAAAATCATGTCATTCTAGTTTTAAAATAATAACAAAAGTATGTTTTACATTTATATTTAAAACAAATCATATATAGTCAACTTGGAAGCAAGTTTCATTTTAAAACCAGAATTAAATATTCCATCACAAGATCATGCTTCAAAACCACATTATAATAATTTTTAAATCAGCGAAATTAACCCATTTATGGACCAATGTCTATTTTTATTGACCACATATTTTGAAAATAAAGGGAAATAAACTAATGTGGAATGGAAAATACATAACACGGTTGAAAATAAACAATAATATCAGTGACACAAACAATAATAAAAAGTGAAAATAGAAGATAAATAAAAAGTATTATTTGTAGAAAAAAATTAAAAAACCTCACAAACATGAAAATAAATGAAACCATAAGTAAAACATTATCATGGTTGTAAACCATGGAAACTAACGGTATGGTATCCTAGGATACTCACACCCTAAATGATTGAATCAAACCATATCCAATTTATCTCTTGTTCTTATGAGGATTGTATATCTCGGTCTAGTGAAATTATGACACCATGAACATTGGCTCTCAAATATATCTGAATTCACTCTATACTTAATTCCCTTTCCAAAGTAAGATAGTGACACATTGAATGGTGACCCACAATGTACCTAGTTTTGTTAGCGTTGAAGTATAATCCAAATTATATGGAGGGTGGTTTGTTCCTAATGTTACTTTTCCAATTGTACATTCCCTAAGATACCCATCTCACATTAATAATAAAATGTTTTTTGAATACATAATCTAGCTTCAACTACATAAGGAACGAGTGATATATAAAATACCACTCACATTTTCCCATCATATCAAATACAACCCACTCTTTAATCAATACAATTCATCCTCAAAATAGTAAAATCCAATGGTTAATAACAAGTATCATTACTATTGTTCCAACAAAGTATTAATTTCCCATTTAAAAAAAAGCTTGATATTTTATTTGGAAGTCTGAAAACATCCCTTTAATAATTAAACAATGATTTAATATATAGTGATCCATTTGTAAAACCAAATAAAACTCAGCACCATGAAAACAAAAATTTTCATCCAAAACATAACACCATTATGTGGTAAAAATAATTAAATAACCCAAATAAAAACTCATAACATCATTAAAAATATCAAAAAATAATAATTTATTTAAATACTAATAATTGTATCCTCATAAATAAGGTGTTTAAATACTCAATCATAATTAAAACCCCAAAAAAGGAACCCATTACATTTTAAACGATCATGAATTCTTAGGTTTTTTTTTCAAAAAATTTCATGGTCATTTTTTATATTAAACAATATTTTTAAACAAATTCTAAATAATGAGATCTTTGGGACATTTTATTAACACCTAAGGGACAATTGAAATCTTTTCCCAACGATATACTGACTAAATCTTTTTGAAATCCCCATCGCAAGACTTCAAAATCAGAAATACCAGGGTAAAAATTTACACTTTGAAAATATGTATATGGTTGAATATATAATTAAATGAAAACTAATAAAGTAATCACGGTTTGTGAGTGTAAATCCTTACACATAAAGAAACCTTCCCCAAACTAACTATAACATAACACCTTAAATGAATTCTATTAGAATGAATCTCATGTATATATTTACAATTTATAAACACCAAGATAAATGAGATTAAAATATCCCCCACACAATAGGGTTAGTCAACCATGAACCCTATAATAGGTGAAAATGACAAAAAAAAATAAGTAATGGATTTTAGAGGGTAAAAAAAGACCTAAACTTGAATAATCCGATAAAAATACAAGGAATAGGGCTAAAAATCCATGGTAAAGGATGATTCATAATGAATAGAGTTAGTCCAAAATTAATTCCCACAAGAGATAGAAGACTGAATCTAAAATGGGGTTAAATTAGGGGAGTGGAGATTAGGAATTTCACACATTTTCAAAACTGGGAAGATGACTTGCTTTTGAAAAACTATTTAACAAACTATTATCTCCCATGAAAGGTTAATTCAACTCACCTTGAATTATTGATGATTTGGAATAACAATTAGGTAAACTATGAACTAACTATGAAAATCCCCACTAGTACGTTATTATTGGTTTTTCGCAGTTAAATAAACTGTTTATACTAATTTTTTCCTGTGAACTGAAACATAAACATTTCATATTATTATTGGAAACCCACCCAAAATCCATTTTTGAGGACAAGGACCAATAAAAGAATAAAATAACCATGAAAATAGAATCAGTGTGTGAACATAAATGTGTTTATCTTACATTGAATCACCAAATGAAAATCTATCTCAAAATGTTTTCCCTCACAACCTTATATATAAATATATCTAGATAATCGTGTAGGGTATTAATCAATTTTATCCAAAACTCTCATACTATTAAAATCTTTAAATGAATTGTGAGTATCTCCTCCCACCAAAATATCTTAAGCATAACTGATAAAAACTCTATCTTGAATTAACTCTTAAAAAACCCAATTTCCTCTAAATAATTATAATCACCATGGAATATAATACACTATTACCTTTCCACTCCACGTAATAAAATAAATTTTAATAGAATCTAATACTCCTTATATGCTCGAATCAATCCCAAGGAAATGTCTAACTCTACTCTCTAACATTTATATTTGGAATTTGTAACAAATCCTTGCTAATTTTTACAATTATACCTAGGGAACTATCATAAATATATCTCCCATGAATCATCCTCTACATATTTATTTTGTCTATTAAATGGTTTAACATCATCTTATATCTCTACCACCTAAAAATATTATATTTTTTAATACCAAGAACCTGACAAATGAAAATAAATCACCTTAGAACATTATATAATATAAATTCAATATTGTTTAATTAAATTTAATTTTACTTCCCCTAGAAAAATATAAATTCAAATACATGAAGAAAGTATTATGATACATGTACAACACCTACGTTTCATCAATGAAACCAATAAAATATTGGATAACAATGTTTGTTAAACTATTAGGGTCCTTGAATCAAATAAAAATGGTTATTCGGTGTCTTATCTCATCTCTCAATCCTAGATCTCATGATTATATCAAATTAAGTAGTCACCCTCCCAACTAAATACAATTTGTACTAGTTTTTATGATAAAAACCATAAAAAATGAATAATAAACCCAATATCAATCCATCATTACCCAACACCACCAATATCATTTTGAGTCAATGTAGATGTTAGGAGTGACCCTAAAGTCTTCCTTCAATTAGAGTTGGGATGGAGACTCCAATCAAGGGTATTAATACACAACATTGGATTCATTGACCTCTTTAATCCCATGATAGAAAAAGGGTCGACCAATCAACTCCCAATCAAAATAACAATTATTATCCAAATATATAGAGAATACTCTCTAAAAATGCATGTAGTTTCATAACTCTAAATGAATCGTAAGAACACAATATAAATGATGAGAAATTATAAAGTCCACAATGGAAATAAAAAGTCCTCCAATATCAAAATTCTCTAATACATGAGCTATTAATGTCTATTTTTTCCCTAATGACATGGTATAAATTTGGGTAAATAAAATATAGAGGTAGGGTGAGTATGAATCACACTTAGTAGTTTCATCACTATGAAATCTCATTTCAATATGGAATAATTAGACTAAATATTCCATGTCTAAAAAATGACATAGATAAATTAACCCATCATAAATAATTTAAAAAACTATATCACCATAAGAACTCTCTAAAAATATGAGTATAAAATAATTAGACTACTTGAATGAAAACATAGAAACTGACATAACCTACACCAACTATCCTATATATAGTCACTATTGAAGCCTAGTGTCATATAGATAATAATTCATGTCCCTTCCATAACTACATACAAAACCATATGATAACTACATACAAAACCATATAGATAATAATTCATATCCCTTAAAATAATGTTGTATTTATCTTTACTTTATATTAATTCGTATAGCATGTCATTATCCAACCTAAGTGACACCATGGGGCACCTAAATCGAAACAAGGATTCCCATTTTCTTAAATATCTCATCAAAGAGGATTACGATATGTTTTAGAGTAGTTTTATATTATCAAAATAAAAATTATTACCCAATTTTACCATATTTACCCTTTAACCATGGTAAATAAAAATAATTACTGAAGTTTCTATTCATAATGCCCAAAAATAAAAGGTACCTATTCACAAAAATTTGAATTTTTTTTATTCCAAATACGGAATCCATTTTTTCAAATAAAAATCATTTAATTGGTAGAAATTAATTTAAAATAAATTCCCATTGTCAAAACCAGAAAAAAGGTTTTTTAAAAGTAAAAAAGTTTCAAAAGATTGATATGTGTTTATATCCATTTTAAATATGAAATTACTTCCAATGAAAATAATTTAATTAAAAGATAAAAACTAAATCCAATTAACTTTAAACCCAATTAAAATAAAAATCTAACTATATAAATAAATTATATGAAAAAGCTGTTTTGAATTAAAATACATTATTTTTTACTATTCATAAAAATAAAAAAATTGTATTCAAAGTAAATTTAGATGTTCTTCTACTAAATAATATTATTATTTTGTCAAATATAACATATAAAAGTCACAAATACTATATTTAACAATGGATCTCTATCAAAAGGCATTAAAACAACATTTTTAGAAAAATACTTCTCTAATCCAAAAAATTGAATTTGTTCTTATATCATATCATGAAAACATATGAGTTGAATTTAAACCATTACATTGAATATATAACATATATTTTTCATTAAATAATAATCCATAAACCGTGATAAGATTTTATAAACACTATTATTCTCTTTTAAATAGGTTTTGATAAAATCAAATCCTTTATATTTAATTGGTTTCTATTTCCATTTCTAATAAATTTGGAAACCAATGAATCATTATTTGAACATGTGTATAACATATCTCAAAATTCTGTTGGTATTATTTATTCTGTCCATTTCAATGTCTAGGAATTAACTACCATTTAAAATAATAATAATATTGTTGTATTATTTTTCAATATAACTCAACGTTGTGTGCAGCGCATGATATTGGAGAAACCCGTTGTTGCGTGTCAAGTACACTATTGAAAAAAATTCCCCCTTTATGGTAAAATTAATAACTCATTCATAAATGTTAATCAAAAAAAATATTATTCTATAAATACCTAGATCTTTACACCCATCTCTCCTCTTATTCTGATAACCGGGATATTCACAAATCTGGATATGACAAAAGGGTATGGAGAAAGAGGATAGAATGATGTAGGATAGGCCATTTAAGAATGGATATGGTCTAACATTATGAGGTGTAAACTAAAATTGGTTCTAGGGGTAGACAGTAGGATCACATACCATGTATCCCCACATGGAACTGGAGGCCCTGGGTCAGAGAGATGATCAGTTTAGGACATGGCCTTAACCCTCCTACCCATGACTGGGGGATCACTAACACCACCCCCAGGGTCAAGGTACTCATTACTAAATGATTTCATACCCACATTCAACTTGAGGTCCCTACACATTAGGTATCACAAGAGCGGGACACCTCTGACTAAAATAATGCATATTAAAATGTGAGACATGCTAGTGCACTTATTTCTAATGATTTTCATGTATATAGAATTTGGTGTTGGTTTCAATTTGGTCCCCCTAAAATGGGTATCAAAAGGAAGAGTATAGATAACATTGGTGTCTTATTAGAGGGCTTAAAATGAATCTTACATAGGTACTGGCATGGTAAGAAAATGTTCCTAGGTACTGGGAGGATCTGGATGTGCGTCACATAGTGGGGTAGGCCTAGATGAGATAGGGATGCCTTGGGAAATGTATCACCTAGGAAACAACACTTGGGAGACACTTTAGCCTAGGAACAACAAGAATCATTATGTATCCCTAGATAGGTCTCGTGAAAGCTCGCGATTAGGGAATGGGCATTAATGCAAGTGGTTTCGCACTAGAGTGGAAATAGGATCACATAAAGGAATGTTGTGTTTCAGAACCTTGAATAACATTGATCTCACTATCCCCCTTTGTTCCCTCTTTTCTTGAGTTCTGTATAGCTACCTAAGTGGTTTTTGAGGACCTGGGAAAAGGGGTTGTGTCAACTTATCTTAAGGGCTTCTTATCTTTTTCTAGTCGGAAAATAAGGATCCCTATGGTCATATTTATTGGAAAATAGGTAACCTTACTTGAATTATTTACCCTACATGGTTCCAGTGCACAAGTATTGGGTGTAGGTACACATCATAGGTGTGTCCTACCATTTATTTCAATGTATGGGGGGGGGGTTGTGGGAGCCTTCTAGTGTATAGTGTTGTTCATGCAGACTTACATGAGAATTTTCTTTGATTCTTCTTAGATACCTTCATCTATTTAAAATACTATAGGTACTCTTCATAATATTTTAATCCCTTGTGAAATGAAGTTTCAAAAAACATAATGCATTTACTGAATACTATAAGAATAGGTATCGTGTGGATCTCTACAATCCCTTAACACCATGTGATATATGATTAAATTAGCACTCATACCATAGGGCGTGGCCAATAGTTGCATTATGTGAGATGAATAAGTAAAACTAATGAGTAAGGATATGAGATTATATATCAACATGTAACCGAGGATAAAATTCTTACAATAAAAGGAATATGGCCAATAATCTATAGAGGGCTTTTTTCACCTAGGGTTCTTCCCTAGACAATTCTTTTAAGGGAAGATGGAGGCGATAATATTGTTAAATATGTAGGTAGATTAAGAATTTCACACTTTTAAAAAATAAGATGAACACATGGTTTGGCCAAACTCTTTACCAATTCATTATCTAATCATACATGACTCATTGGAATCACTTGAAACACTACGTGGTTTTAATACATAGTTAGGTAAATATCACAACATGTATAAAAATCCACAATATAAAATGATTACATATTTTTCACGGTAATATTTTTTTTCTAATCATGCACAAAATTAATAGTTAAAAAGACAACTGGGGAGTTATAATTCAATCCAACATAAGAACTTTTGATCACCATAAATTCACCAAGTAACCAAGGACAAATAATCTCAGTAGAACTCAATGAGGAAAGATGGAATTTTATAAAAACAACTCCCTGCCAATCTGAGACTGATGGAAAAAAATAAAACACAATTCCAAAATAAAAAAGATATCATAAACAACTAATACATAATAGATCTATAATATGATAATGGAATTTCGAATGAAAAAAATGATGGTTGATACCTACAATGGGTCTTCCCATCATAATATTTACACCAACATGGATGAACTTAAAAAATACACCTCATGGAATGAACTATTCCTTAGAACTGATGTGGTTAAACTCGTAGTCACCCTTATGAATAATCCATAATCCAAAAATAAAAAATAAAAGTCTTCCCAAGACATTAACCCCAAAATATTTCAATAGATAATAGAATATTAAATGGTTAAATAAGATAAAAGGAAAATAATTTGAAAGAATAATGGGAAACACCAAGATAGGTTCTATATGAATATGAGTCAAACCCAATTCATAGTTCGATACCACTTCATTGACCAAATCATATGTTTGTATGATCTTAAAAGACCACATTATAAGAATGAAAAAGAAAGGTTCACAGTTCTATTTCTCCAATTAGAGTTCTATCAAGGTCTACAACTATATGAACAATTCCTAAACCTGAGAGTTTTAATACAAGGAATTTCCCCCAACACAGACCCCAATGACACATAGATATTATTCATGGTTCCACACTCCAAATGCACCATATGAATCACGATTCAGGAGATCAACTATAAGAAAGAAACTATAAACACTGGCTAAAAAGTATCATAACAATAAATAAAATTATAAGATCGTTATTAATTTAAATTTAGACCATATAATTTACCCAATTCCAAATTTCAAATCCCTTGGTCCATTGTTAAAATAATTACACATTTGCATGCTTCAAATTAATCTAGATTTGATATGAAATCCATCTGTTTAAATTATTAAAACCTAATCATAGTCATTTAAAAACATAATTTTCCAATAAATACATGGACCAATTCAACTCCCATTTAAAATTATTTCATAAATAAAACTAAAATTGAATATAACAAATTTATAGTAAGAAAACCTCATCCTTATAGATTCTAATTTTTTTAAATCAACCGTTAAAAATAAAATTTCATACCTAAAACATTAAATATATCATGAATCCACCTTTATCATCTTTTAGAACACTACATAAGAGTCACTTTATAATTTCACAATGTTTTCATTAAAAACATCCTGAAAATCCATTATAATTTTTTTTATTAAAGACAAAACAGTTTTAGATTCATCTCTCAAAATTTTAATATCTAAATATTATAACATGAAATGAAATTTTTAAATAAAAAACATTTAAGTCCAAAAAAATAAAATCTACATATTATAAAAACCATCTCTTAATATGTCCTATGAAATGAGAAATTAAAACTGAATTTGGCTCATAATAGAAAAGGGTCTACACATAAAACACAAGGAGGGGATAATGGTTGTCAGTGGTTTTCTCATATGGTTTTGTGGACCATCCACCAACCATGAAACAGTCACTATGATCCTAATAAAACAATGTCCATGGAATCCACATGATTTACCAGACCATGTGATATAACCATATGCCTTCGATTCTCCCCCAATTTTCACACCAAAATGTGAAAAATCTCAAACAATAACACACAAACCCTCAATATAATTAAAAACACCATCAATTTGAAACAAAAAATAACATAATAGAAGATACTAAACCATAATTTCACAATTAAACTTGAACACCCATAGTATCTTAATGATCAGAATGAGGATAAGCTAGAAATACTCTTCATGTGCTGAACTATCATGTTTTGATAGCCCTTACTCTAATCTACTTGTATGTACCATATAATAATGTTTCCTTAAGAACCTAGGAGTTTCAATGAACTAATTATTTGTTTCCATTTTTTCACGAACCAACATAGGACACACTTAAACCAAGAACATGATCCAGTCCATGACATGACTCAAGGTACATTCTCAATCATTATGTGATTCCATCTAGTGTGAGTAAATAAAGTGTAAGAATTAGATAATGGTTTCAACCAATGAACACATTATAACATGAACCAAAGAGTTACCATGTATCCAAAATAAATATTCCTTAGGTCAAAAATCCATAAACTATAATAACAATATTCAAAATGAAAGATAGACCAAACAATTCTTCACTAAAAAACATGCACAAAGATAAATGTGATGTAGTGAAACTAAAAAAGAGACTAAGGACAAAAATAATATCAAGAAGGATATTACCTATAGGATACAAGATCCAAATTGAGAGATAAAATATACTCATACAACTATATATCTATACTCAATGGTCTCTCGCCCACACATCTTCATCATAATTGACATGAACTAGGTATTCCAGAAAAGGATCTTCTCAAAAATCTTGAACTCGTATTTTTTATATAGTATTCAAAAAATATACCCATAGAAACCCTCAGCGCACCCCTTTCGTGATCTTTAAAAGTAAAATCATGTCATTCTAGTTTTAAAATAATAACAAAAGTATGTTTTACATTTATATTTAAAACAAATCACATATAGTCAACTTGGAAGCAAGTTTCATTTTAAAACCAGAATTAAATATTCCATCACAAGATCATGCTTCAAAACCACATTTTAATAATTGTTAAATCAGTGAAATTAACCCATTTATGGACCAATATCTATTTTTATTAACCAAATATTTGGAAAATAAAGGGAAATAAACTGATTTGGAATGGAAAATACATAACACGGATGAAAATAAACAATAATATCAATGACACAAACAATAATAAAAAGTGAAAATAGAAGATAAATATAAAGTATTATTTATAGAAAAAATTAAAAAACCTCACAAACATGAAAATAAATGAAACCATAAGTAAAACATTATCATGGTTGTAAACCATGGAAACTAACGGTATGGTATCCTAGGATACTCACACCCTATATTATTGAATCAAACCATATCCAATTTAACTCTTGTTCATATGAGGATTATATATCTCGGTCTACTGAAATTATGACACCATAAACATTGGCTCTCAAATATATCTGAATTCACTCTATACTTAATTCCATTTCCAAAGTAAGATAGTGACACATTGAATGGTGACCCACAATGTATCTAGTTTTGTTAGCATTGAAGTATAATCCAAATTATATGGAGGGTGGTTTGTTCTTAATGTTACTTTTCCCATTGTACATTCCCTAACATACCCATCTCCCATTAATAATAAAATGTTTTTTGAATACATAATCTAGATTCAACTACATAAGGAACGAGTGATATATAAAATACCACTCACATTTTCCCATCATATCAAATACAACCCACTCTTTAATCAATACACTTCATCCTCAAAATAGTAAAATCCAATGGTTAATAACAAGTATCATTACTATTGTTCCAACAAAGAATTAATTTCCCATTTAAAAAAAATCTTGATATTTTATTTGGAATTCTGAAAACATCCCTTTAATAATTAAACAATGATTTAATATATAGTGATCCAATTGTAAAACCAAATAAAACTCAGCACCATGAAAACAAAAATTTTCATCCAAAACATAACACCATTATGTGGTAAAAATAATTAAATAACCCAAATAAAAACTCATAACATCATTAAAAATATCAGAAAATAATAATTTATTTAAATACTAATAATTTTATCCTCATAAATAAGGTGTTTAAATACTTGATCATAATTAAAACCCCAAAAAAAGGAACCCATTACATTTTAAACGATCATGAATTCTTATGTTTTTTTTCAAAAAAATTCATGGTCATTTTTTATATTAAACAATATTTTTAAACAAATTCTAAATAATGAGATCTTTGGGACATTTTATTAACACCTAAGGTACAATTGAAATATTTTCCCAACCATATACTGACTAAATCTTTTTTAAATCCCCATCGCAAGACTTCAAAATCAGAAATACCAGGGTAAAAATTTACACTTTGAAAATATGTATATGGTTGAATATATAATTAAATGAAAACTAATAAAGTAATCACGGTTTGTGAGTGTAAATCCTTACACATATAGAAACCTGCCCCAAACTAACTATAACACAACACCTTAAATGAATTCTATTAGAATGAATCTCATGTATATATTTACAATTTATAAACACCAAGATAAATGAGATTAAAATATCCCCCACACAATAGGGTTAGTCAACCATGAACCCTATAATAGGTGAAAATGACAAAAAAATAATAAGTAATGGATTTTAGAGGGTAAACAAAGACCTAAACTTGAATAATCCTATAAAAATACAAGGAATAGGGCTAAAAATCCATGGTAAAGGAAGATTCATAATGAATAGAGTTAGTCCAAATTTAATTCACACAAGAGATAAAAGACTGAATCTAAAATGGGGTTAAATTAGGGGAGTGGAGATTAGGAATTTCACACATTTTCAAAACTGGGAAGATGGCTTGCTTTTGACAAACTATTTAACAAACTATTATCTCCCATGCAAGGGTAATTGAACTCACCTTGAATTATTCATGATTTGGAAGAACAATTAGGTAAACTATAAACTAACTATGAAAATCCCCACTAGTATGTTATTATTGGTTTTTCGCAGTTAAATAAACTGTTTATACTAATTTTTTCCTGTGAACTGAAACATAAACATTTCATATTCTTATTGGAAACCCACCCAAAACCCATTTTTGAGGACAAGGACCAATAAAAGAATAAAATAACCATGAAAATAGAATCAGTGTGTGAACTTGAATGTGTTGATCTTACATTGAATCACCAAATGAAAATCTATCTCAAAATTTTTTCCCTCACAACCTTATATATAAATATATCTAGATAATCGTGTAGGGTATTCATCAATTTTATCCAAAACTCTCATACTATTAAAATATTTAAATTAATTGTGAGTATCTCCTCCCACCAAAATATCTTAAGCATAACTAATAAAAACTCTATCTTGAATTAACTCTTAAAAAACCCAATATCCTCTAAATAATTATAATCACCATGGAATATAATACACTATTACCTTTCCACTCCACGTAATAAAATAAATTTTAATAGAATATAATACTCCTTATATGCTCGAATCAATCCCAAGGAAATGTCTAACTCTACTCTCTAACTTTTATATTTGGAATTTGTAACAAATCCTTGCTAATTTATACAATTATACCTAGGGAACTATCATAAATTCATCTCCCATGAATCATCCTCTACATATTTATTATGTCTATTAAATGGTTTAACATCATCTTATACCACTACCACAAAAAAAATTTATATTTTTTAATACCAAGAACCTGACAAATGAAAATAAATCACCTTAGAACATTATATAATATTAATTAAATATTGTTTAATTAAATTTAATTTGACTTCCCCTAGAAAAATATAAATTCAAATACATGAATAAAGTATTATGATACATGTAAAACACCTACGTTTCATCAATGAAACCAATAAAATATTGGATAACAAAGTTTGTTAAACTATTAGGGTCCTTGAATCAAATAAAAATGGTTCTTCGGTGTCTTATCTCATCTCTCAATCCTAGATCTCATGATTATATCAAATTAAGTAGTCACCCTCCCAACTAAATAAAATTTGTACTAGTTTTTATGATAAACACCATAAAAATGAATAATAAACCCAATATCACTCCATCATTACCCAACACCACCAATATCATTTTGAGTCAATATAGATGTTAGGAGTGACCCTAAAGTCTTCCTTCAATTCGAGTTGGGATGGAGACTCCAATCAAGGGTATTAATACACAACATTGGATTCATTGACCTCTTTAATCCCATGAATGAAAAAGGGTCGACCAATCAACTCCCAATCAAAATATATAGAGAATACTCTCTAAAAATGCATGTAGATTAATAACTCTAAAAGAATCTTAAGAACACAAAATAAATGATGAGAAATTATAAAGTCCCCAATGGAAATAAAAAGTCCTCCAATATCAAAATTCTCTAATACATGAGCTATTAATGTCTATTTTTTTCCCTAATGACATGGTATAAATTTGGGTAAATAAAATATAGAGGTAGGGTGAGTATGAATCACACTTAGTAGTTTCATCACTATGAAATATCATTTCAATATGGAATAATTAGACTAAATATTCCCTGTCTAAAAAATGACATAGATAAATTAACCCATCATAAATAATTTAAAAAACTATATCACCATAAGAACTCTCTAAAAATATGAGTATAAAATAATTAGACTACTTGAATGAAAACATAGAAACTGACATAACTTGCACCAACTATCCTATATATAGTCACTATTGAATCCTAGTGTCATATAGATAATAATTCTTGTCCCTTCCATAACTACATACAAAACCATATGATAGTTTTTACCTTATAAAACTACAACATACAAGTCCACCTCATACCAAAACCTCCTAATAATGATTTTGACAAAATCACTTCCATAAGAAAGGTGAGAGAAATGAGAAGGTTTCAATCTATTTCAATAACATATTTGATGTTATTGGTTTACCTAATACCCATATCCTCATTGTAATTACTTATGTTTTTCAACTCATGTGGTAGGGTATAATAATGGATAATTACACTTTTTGTATGATTAAATAATAAAATATAAAATGACAAATAAATAGAAATAGCTCAAACCTAGGTTCACACACTACTACTAACATAGGATTTTATCCACCATATTACTTTTTGTGTTTTACACCTCTTCAACGGTGTAGAGAGTTGAATTTCAAAAATCAGCCAAAAATTTCCATGTCAAAAAAAATTCATATAATTTATTCCAATTCTTTGTAATATAAAAACTTATTTAATGATATATTAGTGTAATATTATAATAATAATTATTTCATAACCTAGAAACCATCAAATTACACTTATTTTAATCATATAATATTTTAGTCCATATCCATGCCACATTTAACCTCATCAATTTAATGACAAGAATTTCATTATACTTTTATATAAAAATTATATTTATACATACTCATCAAAAATGAAAATATATTATAATTTCATAGGAAAAAACAACAAGAAATTCTTATTATGATTATAAAAATATAAACCAACGTTCAGAACTCCTTTATTTTTATTTTTATTTATATAATTTATTAATCAATATTACATTTTCAATGAGTCTAATGCATCAATGGTGAAAAATAACATTAACAAAATTCATATATCTTTGAGTAACCAACCCAAATCCGATGATTGAATAAACTTTCCAATCATGAAGGAAACTCTATACCCATATATGCACATCCTAATAAAGAAAAGTAATCAAATTTAAAATTATTAATTGAAAGACAATTTCAAACACTATAATAGAATGAAGATTAAAATATAGGTATAATTGGAAATCATAAATTAATCATTCATGTGATTCATGTGAATTTACCCATATAATGGGGTAGAACCCAAATCAATCATTATATTTCACATTAATTCATAAAAGGTCCCATGTGTTATAATGATGCATCAAAAATCATAAGAAACTAAATAAAATGAGATGAACGTCCACATTTATAAATAAATTATGATGATAAAATTATAGGTGTAATAATTATCATTACACTATACTCAGGGCCAGTTTATAAGGGGTATAAAAAAGATAACGTCAAAAACCATATCCCTATAAATATTTTTTAATCATTTCATTAAAATCATTATGATCTTTAAACATGTAACAATGTATTCTGTATAGTTATTTAATAATGTATTCAATCAAATATAATATATAATATTATTATTATATAACTTTTAACCCAAATTCCTTAACCCCAAATCCATAAAAATTAACCAAAAATTCAAAACATTCCTGGGTACATCATTAAATATATTAACATGAAAAATGAATTCATTGACAACCACTAATTGAAACTATGTCATAATCAAATTTCTTGCAATTTATATTAATAATATAAAAAACATTATAATATTTCACTATAGTGTAATTTAAATTACCACAATATATTAATAAGAAATACAGTTAAAAACTAGGTTTTAATGTATAATATAGTCTCACCTTCCTTTAAATAAAAAACTAAATGATTTCATAACCACTTTAAAAATTATATCATATTTTTAGGTATTATAATGTGATTTTAGTTTTAGATAGAAATTCCCCTCAAATCAACTTTTCAACTTCCACATTCTTCTTTAACAGTAATAACACACAATAGTCAAACATTGAAAATATGGTCATTTACATTGGATTTTATAATATGATGATTCTATAATTATTTTCTCTTTGAAAATTTGAACATTAAATGTATATCCATTAGTGATGTTATGGATTTTAATCATAATAGATGTTTATAAATTGAAAACATTTTTATTTTACTATTTTTTTCATTCAATCATTCACATTAAAAAAAAGTAATATTATTATTAAAGATAGTTATGAGCTATAAAAGATAATTTATTTCATTTTCGGTATTTTTTATTAAACAATTCTTAAATTCATTTACTAAATTTTTACACAGTATATGGTATAATTGTAAAATAAATTAGATCGACAGTTTTATAATATATTTCAATGGAATATTTTTTGATACATCTCTTAGAAACTAAGGATAATCATACATTAAATTTTAACCCTAATGTATAATAAACTATTAATTTTAGTGATGAATACATTTCTTATTTTGATTTCAACATTATTTCTAATAAATATTATATAATATTATACATTAAAAAATTCATAGATTTAGTGACTCCAAAAATTGAAATTATATTAAATAACTAATAAATGTATTACAATAAAATTTTATTAAAATAATTTATCACATTATACATATAAACAGATCATGATATTCTTATGTAACATTCCACTACCCTTGACCACAAGCTGTTGCTTTTATGGATATAACAATATGACCTCATGCACGACATACCATATTCCAGAGGCAATAGAATAGTATTGAGGTTTTTTAAGGATAATATTTGGATAATATACCCTCTATTTGGAGTATAAATTGTAGCATAATAATAGAAAAAATATCAATAAATACCAATAAACATTGCTGATAAGATAGGGTTTGTATCAAGAATAAACTGATCATCATAGTGCCATAACAAATGGAATATAAAAAACATTTAGGAACAAATCCCACAATGGAGAGCCATATACATATAAATATGAAAAAAAAACTGAAACTGTGAAACAACACTAACTGGTCCCAAGTTTGTCCTAGTATTTTCATCCAAACTCCTCTCTATCATGCCAAGAAAACTATCATGCAATATACCCTCACCCTATACCTATATCTTTTGGGAAAATAATGATGTATTATTGGAACCATGGTTTGCATATCTAGAAATGGATTGTTTTTTGTTTTCTATAATCCACATATGATTGATCAAGGAGTTTCCAATATAAGTTATCTTATGGTGAAACTAGATTCAATGTTTACATTGGAATCATTTTATAGTTCTTGGTAAAAAAATACTTCTAAAAATTAAGAGGAAGTAGAAAGATTCATGGAATGTTGATTTCATAGACTAAAGATTTTAAATTATAAAAATGGAATGTATTTCAGGAAGTATGGAGTTTTATGAGGATGTTGAGAATCATGATGTCATTGGGTATCATGAATGATTGAAGGTTTGTAAATGAGGTTTCACAATGACTGCCTCATATGTGATCATAAGAAGTTAAGGTACGCAACTATGAGAAACATCATGAATGTATAAACTCAACTAAGGATTTGTGATGGAAAGGATCATTGCGAGCATGATTGGAGAGGTTATCAAAAAATTCATGGAAATCATGAATATTTCATGAAGGAGGAAATGTCTTAAAATATTCAGTTCACCATCATTTATGGCACTGAGAGGATTTATAAAAAGGGTAAACTACTCTGATTTCTTGATTGTCTAATTCTTCATGAATTAGGAACTCTTCACAGGCAGAATAATCATTAAAATAATGGTTAGAAACTATTTTACCCTTTGGAGTTTTAAAAATTGTTGTTCTGAAAATGATAAGAGTTTCATGATTATTTGTAGTTTCATGAAGGAAATGATCCTCACGAACAATAGGTTTTTTTGAAGGATGTGAGTTTCAAAAAGGCTATTATCATCACAAAGGATATGTGTTTTGATAATTATATGAGATACTTGAAGGCTGGGATAATGGAAAAAGTGTGTAGATTCCTGAAGTATAAAACATCTCTAAAATAAAATGGGGGGGTTTTGTGATGGAGGGAACTTTTAAAAGGGTACTTACATGAATTGATGGTTTTGAACATATGGTTTGAGTGAACATTGAATTCAAGTTAATAAATATGGGATTATAGTGAAAGAAAAGACTCATTCTAATAATGGATAAATAATTATATTCCCATTCTATTCTGGTGACATTTTAGTCAATAAACTATGTAAGACTTCTCTCATGGAAGTGAGAAAGGTGATTTGACAGATGTGATCTAAAGGAGGTAGTGTGTTATCCTTAAAATTCTTCTAAAGTTATTGTTGGTCGGAGAGGATTACTCAAGAGGGGGGTGAATTGAGTACCAATTAAAATTTCTGTATTTAAAAACAATGTCTTAACGACCCCCAAACAAAATAATAGATTAAACTGTAGTGAATTTATATTAATGTAGAGATTCTGTTAGGTTCTCAAGGTATTGATTAATTCCCAGTTAATCAACACAGGAGTGTGTGATTATCTTTTGAAACTAACTTACTAATCTACACTTAACATAAACACTTGCTAATTTAATAATCAAAGTAACTTTAAAAACAGTATTGGTTTTAAAGTGATTAGCAGCGGAATAAAACTTTGAAATAGATGGAACAACAATGTAACCAAGAGGTTGGGTCTCAAGCCGAGACTTAGTCCTCTCAAAAGTTTATATAAAAATGATCCACACCCTGGATCGGGGTTCAACAGTTTACAACTGTCCAGGTCCAAGACCTCTACCACTGTTCTTCGTGGGAAACAGTACAACAGCAACCAGCTGTCCAGGTCACACACGACCTCTACCACAGTTCTTCGTGGGAAAGAAAGAATGAAAGAGTTTTGTAAGGATTTACAGATCCTTCAGTTTGAGTACAGGAGACAGTGTATGTGTTAGATATAGCAGATAACACGCACTGCTCGAAATGAATGGTAATAAATCACAGAATAAGAGATGTAGAGTTTAGAGATGGTTCTGGTGATTTCAGTATAGCTCTGGACTCCTTTGGATTTGATTAGAAGTGAGTCTGAGTCCTCTTCTCATTTCTGTTGAGAAACAGAGTGTCGTATGCTCCAGGTTCACAGGTGGTGAGATTGTAGTCGATGAAGTTCTTCTTGTATGCACAGAACACTCCTCGAGTATGCTTGATTGTCTATGAGCTCCTCTATGTTCTTCTCGTGCTTGTGTCGTTTTTTGGTATATTGGATGCACCGCACTTTTTTGGTTCGCTTCTTGTTGTTTGTTTTCTTCACACGTTCGCGCATATTTCTGGTATGTAGTCTTCTCGTATTTATCTCCCATCAGGGGACAGAAAAGATTTCTTTTCAGCAGGTACGAGGTACGGGTTCCTGACATCCGAAAACCTTTATCAGATATTTGACAAAACATTAAAATGTATGATATGACCGTTAGATAGATTAAATAAAGGAAATAAAGAAATTCAAACAGTGAGTCGAGTGATCGGTAGGTAATCAGCATCGGTAGCTTGAACATCGGTAGCTTGAACATTAGTAGCTTGAACATCGGTAGCTCAATGTCATTAGTTGCTCCGACTCTATCGGTTGCTCCATGCGTCGGTAGGTACATGCATGTATCAATGACTGTTTATCGGTAGCTCCATGCGCCGGTAGGTACATGCATCGGTAGCTCCATGCGTCGGTGGGTACATGCATCGGTAGCTCCATGCGTCGGTGGCTGTGAGTCTATCGGTAGCTTTGTCCATGAGTGACTTCTTCCATCGGTAGCTATTTATACTTACACCGGTAGCTCTACGTTTGTATCGGTAGCTGTCTGTAAGTATATCGGTAACTCTGTGTTAAGTCTATCGGTAGCTGTCTGTCGGTAGACTAAGTCTATCGGTAGACTGGTTACCGGTAGCTCTTTATCAGTAGCTATAGACAGATTACTTATCTGTTTTATGCAGAACACATCTGATTGTGTTAGAATCAATTTATAACTTGTATGAACATGGATAAATGATGATTAACATATTCCAAAGACTATTTTTAAAAAGTGTTATTGATTTGATCACAGATTGGAAAGAATTAAAGTATAGATCAACAATACTTAACAATATCCTAGAGAATGAAAACATAATTGGGATTTGCAACACAAATAAATACATGATTGAGATTATCAAAATAGGTGAGGTCAACAATCTCCCCCTTTTTGATAATCACAATTTATGATATGGTAATATGGGCATTTAACATAGTGAGAATATAATAGTAAAGAGTATAATATTGAATTCAATTTTCTCAGAGAAAACAGCATCAGAGATAATAGAAATAGTATGATATAGACATAAGTTATCAGAGGTAAAAATAATAAGGTACTATATAGACATAAGGTATCAGAGATAAAAATGGAAACAAAACAAAGGATAATGTGTCTCCCCTTATGCCTTATCTTTCTCCATTGAAAATATTTCTCATTTTGTTCTGCTCCTTATTCTCTCATAAAAATTTTCTCCCCCTCTCTTATTGTTCTCCCCCTTTGTGATAATCAAAAAGTGGGAAAGCATATATATATATATATATATATAGGAGAGAAATAAAACAAGAGAAGTAAAAAAAAAGTTCTGTATTATAGTAGTCAAAAAGTACAACAAAAACAGATTACAAAGGAATTCCTATCAAAAAGCTTGGCCACTGGTTCAATCCGCATCTGCAATGTGAGATTTTCCTTTGGGATCAGAAGGATGCTCGGGTGGTGAGGATTCAGGTGAAGGTTTGGGAATGCCAGAAAAGATCAAAGGAGGCTGGGCCACTGACACAGAGTCAGGCTTGTAGGTTGAAGATTTTTGGGTGATCATTGGTTTGAGGCTTTGAATGGCTTGAACAGGAGTCAGCTGGACTGAGGAAGCAGCTGAGGCAGAAGCAGGCAAAGCAGGAGGGATGATGACTGGTCTAGCATCAACATGCAAGAAGGGCAGCAGCAGATTTCTAAAATCCATAATAATTCCTCCTCCTCTTTCCATAGCAGAGATGAAATCATCTTTGTTCTCCATGAATTTCTCTAAGGCAGGAGTCCGTTCTCTCAGCTTGCTCACTTGTTCTTTGAAAGCTTGGGTGACTGGAGGGAGCTTCATGTGTTCCAACATTAGCTTGAAGTGGTGTTCGAGTTGATGCTTGGTGAAAATTTTGGAGAAGTAGAAGTCCACTTTGCTTTTTATGGCTTCTTGAGAGGCAGAGGCTTCTCTCATAAAATCTTGAACTATCTTCATGATTTCTCTGGAAGAATCCCTTGTAGAAAGCACCACTCGGCTTAACTCTGATGAGTCCCCAGAGCCACTGGTTGAAATAGAACCAATCTCCTCCTTCAATATTGCTCGAACTGAGTTCATATCAACTGATGGTTTGGATGTGAGAGGGCCAAGAGAGAAGGAAACAGTTTCTTTAAAACTCTTTGACAAACCACTGATTAGGCTTTGAACTTGAGAGTCTTGTAATTGAACATGATCCTTCACTGAGGTTTTGAAACTTTCAAACACTGAGACAAACTGGCTGACTACACTCTTCACATAATCTAGGTCCTTGTCAGCTTGAGATTTGGAGCTCATATTGGAATCCAAAGCAACAACTGATGTCTTGAGAGCTTCCAGATCAGCTTCGATTCTTGAAGACTGAGTCTGGCATTCTTTCACTTCTTCCATAAGCTCAGACATAAAGGAAGATAAATTACAAGCCAGAGATAGCTCGAATGATCTCTCTAGAATTTTCATTTCTTCATAAAATCATTCCTTCATCTCAGCAACTGAAGCACTGAATGATTCTTTTATCGCATTCTTCATGGATTCAAGATCTGATTTGGAAACAAAATCACTTGAGACAACTGCAGCAGATCCCCTTGCTGAGGCCAAATTAACTACAGAAGTAGTCATTATTGAATTAATTGAGGATGCAAGAGAGGTTTCCATTAGCTTCACTTCTTCAACAAAACTGGATTTGAGGTCCTCTTTCAGCTTATTCAAATCATGAAATCTGACTACATCGTCTGGCAACAACTCAGCAGCAAGATCATAATTGGTCTTTGGTCTATCCACAAACATCTCATTGTCAGAATCTGGATAATCCAATCCACAGACTATAAACCCTGGGTCTTCTACCCAGTCTCCAAGCTCAACAGCTACTATAACATTTCCAAGCACAGACTGATGCTCCCCCTCAATGGGTGCATTCTCATGTATCACAACAGCCTTTGCTGCTGGCCGTTCATCATCAGAATCTTCTACCACAAGTTCTACAGGTGCAGCATCTAGAAGATCTTCTGATACAGGTACAGCTTCTTCTCTATTTCTTTCTTCTTCAGCAGCAGGTATAGCTGAGTTTCCAATTATGGGACTCATACTTAACCTACCAGAAGCAGGCGATTCAAATGCATTCTCCTTTTCCTCTTCTTCTTGGTGAGGTACAGACTGGTCTTCCTCATAAGTAGGCAAAACTTCCTCTACTTTTCCTTTCCTAGAATAAACCAATTCTGCAACAGGACTTGGGGGCAAGTCTGGATCTCCTCCAACATCCATAGGAGTTTCTTCTTCTTCTTCTTCTTCTGTCTCATCAGTATAAGCAGGTTCCTCTTCATCAGGTCTTAGACTCGGATCTCTCATATCCTTTGGTCTTGAGGGATAATCCACAGGATTAAAACTATCATAGATTTTCTGATCATCACTGACCCATTCTCCCTTCCATGGGTTCCAGTTAATTTTCATATACTTACATACAGTCGAGGTGATGCAGAAATTGTTCTTGACTACAACTGTCTCATCCTGAGACTCAGCTATTTCTTTCACTTTTATCATCACTGAAATCAGCTTGGCAAAGAACAAAGCATTGGTCTTTGACTTAAGTCTAATCATGTCTTCCATTTGAAGCATCAACAATCTGCACAGATTGACTTTTACACCATGTCTTAGCAAATGAAGAAGATAGATATCTTGATATCTCAGATTTGCAAAATCTCCTCTCCTCTGTATCAACACATGCTGAACAAATTTGAAAAGCAATCGATTCTCTCCACCCATTTCAGCAGCTACCACTTGCCTTTGATTTCCATTCCCAGTCAGCTCTTTTAAGGCAGTCTCATAATCAAAAATGTCACTACTAGGTGGCATTGCTCTTGATACATACCCAGAGACACCTTCATGTGGTACTTTTAAACTCTCAGCCCACTCTACTGAAGAAAAATACATCTCTTTTCCATTTACAAAAGAGCATACCCGATTCTCATTCTCAGACTTCTCAAAGGTTACAAACTCATAGAACTGCTTTACCAATTTCGGGTAGTATGGGCCATTGTTATTTGAGAAACAATCCACCCATTTTTGGTCTTCCAGAATCTCGAGCACTAAGGATTTGCTAGGCAGTAGCCATTCCACGCACAGTTCCTTCTCGATTACTATGTCTCTATTCTGCAAGTGAGGATTCACTGGTCGCCTTCCCGATCTAGTTTTGACTTCACTAGCACTGGCTTTATGCTGTGTCTTCTGCTTCTTAGCATTTGGTTCTACACTTTCATCTCTGACGATAGGAAGCTTGGTTTTTTCCATCGCGGGTTTAGGGTTCTTGGTCGATTTGGGTGCTAAGGTTCGAAGGTGAGAGATTTTGAGCTCGGTGAGGTAAGAAGTGTCTTAGACTTAGTTTTATCATTTAGGAATTCCAAATAAACGTTTAAAATAGAGTAATAAAATAAAATAAAACGATTCGTATTCTTGGCGGCAGACAGAAGTTTTAAACTTTGCATCGGTGTGAGTTAATCATCGGTGAGAAAAACAAATCGGTGAGAATTTCTACGTCGGTGAGAAACTTACATCGGTGAGAATTTCTACATCGGTGAGAAACTTGCATCGGTGAGAATTTTCACATCAGTGAGAATTTCACATCGGTGAGAATTTCACATCGGTGAGAATTTCACATCGGTTGTGATTAAACATTCCCAGTTCATGTCTTATGAAACTTAGCCTATCCGAACTTAAAGGTTTAGTGAAAATATCTGCCAATTGATGTTCAGTGCCAATAAATTCAAGAGAAATATCACCTATTTGATAGTGATCTCTTAGGAAATGGTGTCTTACATCTATGTGTTTGGTTCTAGAGTGAGATACAGGATTCTTAGAGATGTTTATTGCACTGGTGTTATCACAGTTGATTGAAACATGTTTAAAAACGTATCCATAGTCCAAAAGAGTGTGTTTCATCCACAGAATTTGTGCACAGCAACTACCAGCAGCTATATATTCTGCTTCAGCAGTAGATAATGCAACCGAGTTCTGTTTCTTACTACACCAAGAAACTAAGGATTTTCCAAGCAAATGACATGTTCCTGATGTGCTTTTTCTATCTAACTTACAACCAGCAAAGTCAGCATCTGAATAACTTATTAACTCAAAGGATTGTCCTTTTGGGTAAAACAAACCTAAGTTAACCGTGTGTTTGAGATATTTAAAAATTCTTTTAACAGCAAGAAAATGAGATTCTTTTGGGTTAGCTTGAAATCTAGCACACATACACACACTAAACATAATATCAGGTCGACTAGCAGTAAGATAAAGTAAACTACCAATCATACCTCTGTAATTTGTTTGATCAACTGGTTTCCCAGTTTCATCTGCATCCAATTTACAGGTAGTACTCATAGGAGTTTCACTTTCCTTGATACTATCCAGACCAAAACGTTTTAAAAGATCCTTTGTATATTTACTTTGATTCAAAATAATACCATTTTCATTTTGAAATACTTGAAATCCAAGAAAGTACTTAAGCTCTCCCATTAAGCTCATTTCAAATTCATTTTGCATACTTTTTGAAAAATCAGTACATAAAGAGTGTTTAGAAGATCCAAAAATAATATCATCAACATATATTTGTACAACTAAAACATCTTTAGAAATTCTTTTAATGAAAAGAGTTGGATCAGCAATCCCTTTAGTAAAACCTTTTGAAATAAGGAAATTGCTAAGTCTATCATACCAAGCTCTTGGAGCTTGTTTTAAACCATACAAAGCTTTAGAAAGTTTAAAAACTTGATTTGGAAAATGAGGGTTAGCAAATCCAGGTGGTTGTTCTACAAAAACATCTTCAATTATAAAACCATTTAGAAATGCACTTTTCACATCCATTTGATATAACTTGAAATCCAGATGTGCAGCATATGCAAGTAAGATCCTAATGGATTCTAGTCTAGCTACAGGTGCAAAAGTTTCCTCATAGTCTATGCCTTCTTCTTGACTGTATCCTTGTGCAACTAGTCTAGCTTTGTTTCTAACTATATTTCCAGATTCATCTACTTTATTTCTAAAAACCCATTTTGTGCCTATTGTCAAAGTGTCCTTGGGTCTGTCAACTAATTCCCAGACTTTGTTTCTTTCAAACTGATTTAATTCTTCCTGCATAGCTATTACCCAGAATTCATCATTGATAGCATCATTGATATTTTTGGGTTCCAGCTGTGAAAGAAAGGCTTGATGTTCAACCTGGTTTCTTAGAGAAGCTCTAGTTTGTGTTCCTCTATCAAGATTACCAACAACAGCTTCTAAAGGATTATTCTTTAGAATCCTCGTTGATCTAGTAAAGGTTGGACTAGAAATTTCAGGTTCATCTATAGGTTCGGGTTCAACAGAAGCAGATTCTGGAGAAAGTCCATAACTGGATACTTTTATAACAGGTTCTTTAGATTTATCATTAAGGTCCAGAATAGATAAGTCTTCTTCGAGATTTTCAAGAGAGGTTTTAGGCTCATGTGGATCAGTTTCATCAAATTTGATGTGAACAGATTCTTCCACACATTTGGTTTTCTTATTGAATACTCTATAGGATTTACTTGAAATAGAGTAGCCCAGAAAAATTCCTTCATCACTTTTGGAAGCAAACTTATCCAGATTATCTTTAGTATTCAGAATAAATACTTTGCAACCAAAAACTTTAAAGTAATTAACCTTAGGCTTTCTATTGTTCCACAATTCATAAGGGGTTTTCTTAAGAACTGGTCTAATCAAGACACTATTAATAACATAACAAGCTGTATTTACAGCTTCAGCCCAAAAATAAATAGGCAGGTCATATTCATTGAGCATGGTTCTAGAAATTTCTTGAAGGGTTCGGTTTCTTCTTTCTACTACACCATTCTGTTGGGGTGGTCTAGGGGCAGAGAAGTTATGAGTATAGCCATTATGTGAGCAATAAGATTCAAAATCTTGATTTTCAAACTCACGACCATGATCACTTCTCAGGGTTTTAATCTTAAGTCTGCTAAGGTTCTCTACAGACTTGGAGTATTTGACAAAGTAAGAACAAGCTTCACTTTTGTGAGCTAGAAAATATACCCAAGTATATCTAGAAAAGTCATCTACAAGAACATAAACATAGTGCTTCCCATTTAAACTAGAAACTCTTGATGGTCCAAACAAATCCATGTGAACCAATTCAAGTGGTTGAGAAGTTGAAACTTCTTTCTTTGATTTAAAAGAAACTGTGTGTTGTTTTCCCTTTTGACAGGGGTTACACACTCTATCATTTGGGAATTCTAACTTAGGTAGGTCTCTAACTAGGTTTTTCCTAGAAAGTTTTCTAAGTGAGTGAATGTTGCAATGTCCTAATCTTCTGTGCCATAGCCAAGATTCTTTATGAAAAGCATTCAAACAATTAATATTCTGCTTAGCTAAAGAATTCAGATTAACAGCATAAACATTTTCATTTCTTAAGGCAGAAAATACCAAAACATTCTTAGAATCAAAAACTTTGCAAGAATCATTTTCAAATTTAACATGAAAACCATCATCACATAACTGAGAAATACTTAATAAATTGTATTTAAGGCCATCAACAAATAAAACTTTAGAAATCAAAATTGAATCAGTGTTACCAATATGGCCTAGGCCGATGATTTTCCCTTTTGAGTTATCACCAAAGGTGACAAAGCCTCCATCAACTTTTATTAAACTCTTGAAACAAGAGAAGTCTCCTGACATATGTCTTGAACATCCACTGTCCAAATACCACGTCTCTTTACAGGAGCTCTTTAAGCAAGTTCCCTACAAAACAGATTTAGATGGGAGATGATTTTGGTACCCAGATTTTCTTGGGTCCAGACAGGTTAGCCAATAACACTTTAGGTACCCATATTTGTCTAATGGGTCTCATATAATTTGTAGAATTGACATGCTTTGAAAGATAAACTTTATTAGATCCATAGCTATGTATATAACTGGTTGAAACATATGAAGTTCCAAAATTACCTTCATTCTGTCCAGATTTAGAAATGAATCTAGTTTTAGCAATTTTCCTTTGTCCAGGTTGGTATCCTATACCAGTAGTATATTTAGGTGCTACTTGCTTTCCTAGCATCTGTGTTAGAGTATTCTTGCCATTGGTGAACTTCTCGAAGTCTTTTCTAAGTTGCTCATTTGACAGTTTCAGTTCTGTATTTTCTTTTAACAGTTGAGCATTTTTCTCTTTTTCAATAGTAAGTTCGGTTTTAACTGTAGTGGTGAGAGCATGTTGTTTCTTTAATGACTTGTATTTATCCTTAAGTTCATTACATGTCTCTTCCAGCATATCACAGTATTCAAATAGTTCAGATTTAGACATGTTATCACCTTCAGAATCATCTCCAGAATAATATGAATTTGAAGCAGGAGTTTCAGCAGTTACCTCAGAAGTGTTTGTCATAAAACACATGTTGGCTCGATTCCTTTCAGAGTCTGAAGATTCAGCTTCACTTGTGTTGTCTTCTGAAGCACTCCAAGTAGCCTTCATGGCTTTCTTAAACTTATTGTCCTTATATTCATATTTCTTTTTATACTTCAGCTTTGGACAGTCGGCTTTAATGTGTCCTTTTCTCTTGCACTCATAGCAGACAACATCATCTGATTTGTCATTCTTCTTCCAGTCCTTTTTCCATTTGCCTTGGTGATCATACTTACCCTTATAAATTGTTTTTCTGAAGAACTTCTTTTTCCTATAAAATTTCTTAAATCTTCTAGCAATGTGAGCCATCTCAGCATCACTGTCAGAATCACTTCCACTGTCTTCACAACTTGAACTTTCAACTACAGCTTGAAGCTTTTCCTTGTCCTTATTCTTTGAAGTTGAGGATTTGAAAGCGACATACTTTCTTGCAGGTTCATTTTCTTCCTCTTTGTTCACATTAATCTCTTCTTCATACATCATCAGCTTGCCAATTAGTTCCTTGACAGGTAGAGCAGCTATGTCACATGATTCTCTGATTGAGACAGATGTGCCTCTCCATCTATCAGGTAGACATCTCAAAATTCTCATAATTTGTTCCTTCGATGAGACATCCTTTCCCAGCGAGATCATTGTATTGACAATTTCGTTGAACCTGAGATACATGTCAGAAATGGGTTCGTCGGGCTTCATTTTAAAATTATCATACTTGATAGTATAGGTGTTCAATCTCATTTCTTTAACATTAGTTGTTCCTTCATGAGAAACAGCTAAGGTATCCCAAATTTCATATGCAGTTTTACATGCAGAAATTCTATTAAACTCTTCATCTCCTAGAGCACAGTACAAGGCATTCATAGCTTTACAGTTGTTATTGTATGCAGTCTTTGTAGGTTCATCCCAAGTAGATCTAGCAGTAGTAGGAATTTTGTATTCTGATTCAATAGAAGTCCAAATATCAAAACCTATGCTTTCTAGATGGATTTTCATTTTCAGCTTCCACTGAGCATAATTAGTTCCATTGAAGAAAGGTGGCCGGTTAGTAGCAGCACCCTCAAGTCTATTGTCCATGATGAGAAAATTTTAAAGAGATAAAAATTTAGAAATAACAGAAATTTTAAGAACGTTAAAATACAACTAAAATCACAGTTCAAAAGTAGAGTACTTTTAGAAAGTATTTTCAACCTCTGATACCAAGTGTTGGTCGGAGAGGATTACTCAAGAGGGGGGTGAATTGAGTACCAATTAAAATTTCTGTATTTAAAAACAATGTCTTAACGACCCCCAAACAAAATAATAGATTAAACTGTAGTGAATTTATATTAATGTTGAGATTCTGTTAGGTTCTCAAGGGATTGATTAATTCCCAGTTAATCAACACAGGAGTGTGTGATTATCTTTTGAAACTAACTTACTAATCTACACTTAACATAAACACTTGCTAATTTAATTATCAAAGTAACTTTAAAAACAGTATTGGTTTTAAAGTGATTAGCAGCGGAATAAAACTTTGAAATAGATGGCACAACAATGTAACCAAGAGGTTCAGTCTCAAGCCGAGACTTAGTCCTCTCAAAAGTTTATATAAAAATGATCCACACCCTGGATCGGGGTTCAACATTTTACAACTGTCCAGGTCCAAGACCTCTACCACTGTTCTTCGTGGGAAACAGTACAACAGCAACCAGCTGTCCAGGTCACACATGACCTCTACCACAGTTCTTCGTGGGAAAGAAAGAATGAAAGAGTTTTGTAAGGATTTACAGATCCTTCAGTTTGAGTACAGGAGACAGTGTATGTGTTAGATATAGCAGATAACACACACTGCTCAAAATGAATGGTAATAAATCACAGAACAAGAGATGTAGAGTTTAGAGATGGTTCTGGTGATTTCAGTATAGCTCTGGACTCCTTTGGATTTGATTAGAAGTGAGTCTGAGTCCTCTTCTCATTTCTGTTGAGAAACAGAGTGTCGTATGCTCCAGGTTCACATGTGGTGAGATTGTAGTCGATTAAGTTCTTCTTGTATGCACAGAACACTCCTCGAGTATGCTTGATTTTCTATGAGCTCCTCTATGTTCTTCTCGTGCTTGTGTCGTTTTTTGGTATATTGGATGCGCCGCACTTTTTTGGTTCGCTTCTTGTTGTTTGTTTTCTTCACTCGTTCGCGCATATTTCTGGTATGTAGTCTTCTCGTATTTATCTCCCATCAGGGGACAGAAAAGATTTCTTTTCAGCGGGTACGAGGTACGGGTTCCTGACATCCGACAACCTTTATCAGATATTTGACAAAACATTAAAATGTATGATATGACCGTTAGATAGATTAAATAAAGGAAATAAAGAAATTCCAACAGTGAGTCGAGTGATCGGTAGGTAATCAGCATCGGTAGCTTGAACATCGGTAGCTTGAACATTAGTAGCTTGAACATCGGTAGCTCAATGTCATTAGTTGCTCTGACTCTATCGGTTGCTCCATGCGTCGGTAGGTACATGCGTGTATCAATGACTGTTTATCGGTAGCTCCATGCACCGGTAGGTACATGCATCGGTAGCTCCATGCGTCGGTGGGTACATGCATCGGTAGCTCCATGCGTCGGTGGCTGTGAGTCTATCGGTAGCTTTGTCCATCAGTGACTTCTTCCATCGGTAGCTATTTATACTTACACCGGTAGCTCTACGTTTGTATCGGTAGCTGTCTGTAAGTACATCGGTAACTCTGTGTTAAGTCTATCGGTAGCTGTCTGTCGGTAGACTAAGTCTATCGGTAGACTGGTTACCGGTAGCTCTTTATCAGTAGCTATAGACAGATTACTTATCTGTTTTATGCAGAACACATCTGATTGTGTTAGAATCAATTTATAACTTGTATGAACATGGATAAATGAGGATTAACATATTCCAAAGACTATTTTTAAAAAGTGTTATTGATTTGATCACAGATTGGAAAGAATTAAAGTATAGATCAACAATACTTAACAATATCATAGAGAATGAAAACATAATTGGGATTTGCAACACAAATAAATACATGATTGAGATTATCAAAATAGGTGAGGTCAACAGTTATTTTTCCCTTCATGGAGTAAAATTTTTTGAATAATTTTTATCTATAATAACTAGTGATGCTTATTGGATTTAGGTTTAACAAATTCACTCTTGGTTTATGATCCTTAGACTAGCTCTTAGTGGGGGACAAAGTAAAACTATTATGTCATGTTTCTATTTATGGATATTGGTGTTTCATATTTTCATGATCATATAAAATTGAATTAAAAATTTCCTTCTAGAGTGGGGAGAGGATCTGTCTCATTGAATAAAAAATTTGACACCCTGATTCACCCCTCCCCTCTAATGGTGTTCTAGGGTCCCATAAGTTGTATCCAAGCATACATTATGTTGGTGTCAATTCTATCCTATGTTACTATATTAACTGATAATTCATTGAATTTTAGAGGATTTCCACATTTTTATAGAAGAATATTATAGATTAGGAAGAATATAATGACATCTCATATTTGATTTCTTGGGATGTAAGTTCTCTATTCTATAGCTAAAGGAATTTTGGTCAGTTATGTGATTGGTATTTCAATAAATTAAATATATAAGAAAAATCTTTATATAGATTCCAAACCTCCAAAAGAACTTACTGCATCACTATCTGATCAAATATATATAAAGGTGAAGAGTTTCACTACATCTATGTCTATGCTAGATAAATTGGGAAATATAAATGAAGGAGGTAATAAAGGCACGAAGGCCAAAATTCATGTTCTTAAGAATTAATTCGATAATATAAAAATGAATCTCAATGGAAATGTAGATAGTTTCTTTAATTGCATTACTCTATTTTTTCAAGCTATTCAATGACATGGGTAAGAAATCATGAAAATTGAAATTCTGAAGAAAATATTGAAAAGGATTCCACCTCAATAAAATCCAAAATTATGAGACCTTGAAGAAAGAGATCAGTCTACACATTCTCTTGATGATATTCTAAATAGTCTAGTGGATTATAGAATGAGATTCCAACCAGAAGATATACACTCTGACTGAGCACAAAAATAGGTTTAAAATCTATGTAAAACATGATATTTTTAATTTAATGATGAGAGAGATGATTTGTATGATGAACGTATTTCTCTTTTTTTCAAAAAAAAATAAATTGTGGTAAATTGATATTTTTTGGAATGATTCCTTTGGATTTTTTTGGTGTGGTAAAGTAGAACACTTTGTTACTCAATGATCAATGAGATTTGATGATGTTGAAAGTGAATAAAAAATCATGCATAAGCCATAAATTAAGTTTGTGTTAAAGGGAGACTTTAAATCATGAAATAAATTACAGATAAATATCATTGCCTAAAAATAGGAACATGATAATAATGAATTTTTGGAGGATGTAGAACCAGAGTTTAAATATAATATTAAAGAATCTATGATGTCTATTGTTGTAAAAGTAGACACTATGAATGATAAAGACAATCAGTTGAATGGTGTTTTAGAAATCAAGGTTGATTTTGAGGGTTCTCTTCATATTATTTACATTAAAATAAATAAAACCTTGATATGGGATCCATGTTGAATGATTCATCATATTATGTGGATCAACATGATGTATATATTGATCCCCTACGGGGATAGGAAAAATAATATTTTCAAATTTTCAAATTATCAGAAGAGGTTGTCGAGTTTAAACTCATGGTCAAAGAGGAGGAAAAATTCATTTGTGACCCTACATAGAGATTTACAGAAAAGGTTAAGATAGTTTATGTCATTGAAGAATAATTATTTTCTTTAGGTAGTAAACTAAAAACTCAATAAAATTAATGAAAAATAAATAATAAATTGTTGTTTAGAAGTTTTTCATATGTAGAGTTTTTAGATAGAATTAGAAATTTTTCTGAAAGAGTAAAGAATGAATTGAATTATCAATGATCTAATTGTATAAAAAATGATGGATTAAATATGACATAGAAACATCAATGGATGGAAATGGAAAGAGTAAAATCAATGGGACGGAAAATTTTATACATTTCACAAAGGAACCTAATTTTTTAACAGATACGACTTTAAAGAATATAGAGGAGAGCACTAAAAATATTCCACATCTTTCTAGAGAGGGTCGCCAGTCAAATATCTATACAAAAGAAGGGGGCTTGTGGAGGAATGGAAGTTAGAAGATATTTACTATTATAAAATAACAATTATTCGGATTTTTGGGTCATACCATGTCTTGATAGGAAGAGTCCAGAAGCTATCTGTATAGAGAAGAACATGGATGTCAAAAAAGAAGTATGAGACAATATACACCATCATATAAAATTAATAATATCTATTGATATTTTATTCTTTGTTCTGGTTTTTCCACAATGTTATTAACTGAAGGTAAAATAATGATGAGAATGAAAACTAATGAACTTCGAGGCCAGTAAATACCAATCAACCAAGCAGAATTACCCTTGAAAATAAGTATTCTCCTCTAGAATAATGATATGAGAATGATTCAAGCAATCATGTTGCAAATTTAATAGAAATGAAACATTTATACTCTACTCTATCAAATATCTCATGGATGGAAAATAATAAGATTGATAAATCATACTCATTAAAAATCCTTCGGAAAGACACAAAGAATAGTTTCACTTGGATTCTTGAAAGTGGTCACTCATCCCCCATGATATGATAAAATTAGAGTGTTATAAAAATTGTCAATGGAATAGTGATATTTTTCCTTTATAGTGCCTTAAAGATCAAAGGTAGTGGAAATACAGAATTAGAAAATTACTAGAAAATTAAAATAATATTACTCTATATGGATGGATAGTGTAAAAATAACCTTATTGTGAGTCAAATATATTACTCTGGACTTTTAATGACATTTAATTAGATAGGGAACACCATCATTGGGAATACCAACAATTTGATCATGATAAGATGTAGAAAATGGTAATTTATAAAAGGTATAAACTAAATAAAAAACATTTTTCTTAAAAAATAACGAGTAAAAATGCATATGGAACTGAAGGTTATGACACAATAATCAACAGTCCCTGAGAACATATACACGCTAATGTATTTTATCAACATTACTAATATGAAAAATGGTTTTTAAATGAAATTTTAAGCTTGCATATGATAAAATATGGTGTGGAAATGTAATTGGCGAATGAACAAATGGCCATCGATTATGATTCATCATTTCGCAACAGATGTGTGTGGTCTAATAAATATGTATTGAACATATGGAGTGATGTACAGTATTCTTTTTATTAATTATTATTCTTAATGGAATGTGTGATGTTTTTTAAGAACAAATGGAACATTATTGAATGTGTGAAGAAATATATCTAAATAGTTAAGAATGAGAATGTCCATACAATCATGATAAGACAATATAAAAATCGAATCGAATTCACAACCATTGAACTTGATAACTACCTAGAAAAATTTAGTAACAAGCATGAGGTTTCTTCAGTTATAATACCTCAACAAAAAGGGTTTATTGAATGCTGAACATGACTAGTGAATAATATGTATAGAACAATTATGGTTGAATGTTGTGTTTCTCATAATTACTAAAAAGCGGTTTTTAAAGTTGTGGTGTACACTCAAAATCAAACATGGATATTTATACGATACAAAAAAACACTATATGGGATATGAAATGGAAGATATCTGTCACTAAAGTTTTTTTTATTTGGAAGTAAATGTTTTTTCTGAAACAAATAACGAAATCAAGGAAAGTGTGGTGATGTTATAAATGAGGGAATATTTCTTAGATACTCAATGAAGAGTAAATAATAAAAATGATGAAATAATACTATTAGAAGTATTTTGGAAAGTAATTATTCTATGATAAATGAGGATAAAACAATGAATAATTCAAGGATCTCATATAATTAAATGATTGATTATGGGGAAGAAATTAGAAGAGGTACATATTAAAATATAGAAATTGTGGAAGGCTTTCCAACATCTAGGGTTCTCAAATTTATGATCTTTCATAAGTGGAATCAAAAGAGGAAACCATTTCGGAAGAATCATTATTATAATCTCATGGAATAAATAAAAGTGTAGATGTTGACCAATCGAACATCATTGGGGATTTGATTGTACCTTCAAATACAATGGGAATGAGGAATAAATCAAATCCTTTTCTACAATTTATTTTGGAACCAACCTCATTTGAAGATGCATTGAAGGTTGAACCATGGGTTATGTCCATGAATGAAGTAGTAGATCGAATTGAGAAAAAATCATGGGGAATTTTTGAGGGATCATAAAATAAAATATTAATTTCAACAATGTTGATCTTCAAAAAAATGTATTATATGGTATATATTATTAGAAACAAGGCATTCTTGGTTTTTAAATGATATGCACGTATTGAAGGAATTTATGTTAAATAAATTGTTTCTCCAGTAGGTCAACATGATTAAATTAATCTCTTCATATCCATTATAACAAAAATTGGTTACAAAGTTTATCCCATGGATGTAAAAATTGAATTCATATATGTTGTTCATCAGGAAGAAGTTGATAATAAAAAACCAATGGGATTTATGATTGTAAATGTTGAAACAACAGGTTGTTGATCAAATATGGTTATTTATGATCCAAAAAAGGCACCTTGGGAATGGTATTATCGACTAGATGCTTATATGAAGAAGATTCATTTTAAAAGAGTTGTAGTTAATAATATATATTAATAATTCTCAAGGAGGTCAATTTATGGTTCTTATATATATAGATGATATTATATGTAGAGGAAGAAGACATGGATTAGTGGAATAATTTTATAATCACAGGAAATAAGAATTTGAAATGTCCATGATTGCTGAAATCAAAATATTTTTCAAGATATAAGTGATTCAAAAGAAGGAATACCCATTATTTTCTGTGGAAATGTATACAAGACAGCTTCTGAAGAAGTTAAACATGTATGAGTCCAAACCAATGACAACTCCAACTCTAGTTAGGAAAAAACATAGAAATCCTGAGTAAGTAAATCTCGGGATCCCACCTTGTATAGGAGGATCATTAGAAACTTATTATACATGACTATAACATGGAAAAATATAATATTTCAACATGTTTAGAAAATCTATTCCAATATAATAGGGAGGAGGACTATTTTTTAGTAGTTAAAAAATCCTAGGATACATTCATGGAACTCTTATATTTGGATTATTCTTAAAGCAGTAATTCTTATTGAATTATTAGAGTTTCCTATTGTTGAATGGGATGGATATGTGGTGGATCGGAAGTCCACAACTAGTGTTGATTTATTCATTAGAGACCAATGTCTGGGCTAGGTAAGCATGAAATAGGAAAGAACATATATTAGTACAACTGAAGAAGAGTATATCATTGTGACAAGGGAATTCACTCTGCTATTGTGGATGAGATAAAAAATAACTAATATTGGTGATGAGGTGAAACAACCAATATCGATTCAGTAGGAAAATAATATCGTGATCGATCTTACAAAAAATATAGTTCAACAATCTTTTACCAATCATATTGATGTCATATATCAATTCATCAATGAAAATATTAAACAAGGTGTGATTTAAATTAACCATTTTTAAACTAATGACCATGTGGATAACATAATAACTAAGCCTTTAACAAAACCAAGGTTCAAGAAAATTGGTTGAACCTTGAATTTCAGCAACCTCTGATTTCATGGGATGGTTATGGTTATTCCCTCTATAAAAATATTTGTTAACTTATTTAAACAATTTTTGGATGTTACATAGATTTATGAGGGATATAAAATCCACGGTGATGTTTTCTTTCATACTAAAGTCCCACAATCGTTTATTTGTGTATATTTCTAATGGAGGAGAATGAAATTGATTTTTTTGTAGATTTACAAGATTGGTTTGAGGTCCAGGTAGTCTCCTGATCAACGAAATTCTCTTTTTTCACCCTAGTATTCTACACTAAGCTTATCTCATGTATACTTTGAGTTATTGAAGTGTTATTTAATTCCTATCATGTTTTTGATCGAGACCGGTGGTTTATGAAATATATATTTATACTTCAAACAAACACAACATGGTAGAATATTGGAACAAATGATTTTCATACCATGAAATATATTTTTTTTGTGATTATTATCAGTCCACATTTGGTTGATCAATTAATTTTCATGTTAAATGATATTACTTTATAAGTTTCTTCAGTGTTGAAGGTGGATTCAATTCCTATTGTCTTCCAAATTTTTGGATCTCAAAATAATGAGGAAAGATAAACCTTCATTGAATATGGACTTCCAATACATAATCCATTAAAATATAGAAAACCCATGGATTTTTTGACGTTTTTAGATTGGGAAGATGTGTAGAATAAAAAAATTCATGTCGTGTCATTAAGGATTAAATGATCAAGAATTTGGTTTCATGGATAATTGGAGAGGTATTTTGAAAGTAAGGTATGGTAAGTGACTATGAAAACCTTCATGAACAGATAAATTTCATTGACAATTTGTGAAGGAATGGAGCTTCATGAACATGAAAGAAGAGGTTAAAAAAAGACCATAGTGATTGTGAAAGCTTTTTGAAGTCGAAAATTTCTAAGAATTGGTAGTCTCCCCTAATTTAAGGTATTTATAGTATTTTGAAAAATGGTGAATCACTCGAATTTCATAAATGTCTAATTCCTCATGACTTAGGACTTCCTTGAAAGAAGAATCATAATGATAAGTATGGTTAAGAACTATTTCACCTTAATAATTTTTAAATAATATATTTTTATGAATAATCAGTGTTTCATAATTTTTTGGAGTCATGAGAAGGATATTAACTTTGAGAAGGCTATGAGTTCTGTAACGGTTGTGTCCTTTGTGAATGCTAGGGGTACCATGAATCATGTGATCACTATGAAGGCTTCGAGTTCAATGAAGGGTGGGAGCATCGAAAATTTTGGGAGCATCGTGAAAGTTTGTAGTTCTATGAAGGATAAAACATCATTGAAACAAAATGGGGTTTTATGAAGGATGATGTTTCATGAAGGTAACTTACATGAATATCTGGTTTTAAAAATTTTCTTTCACTGAACAGTTCATTCAATTGAAATAATTTTGAACTATGGTGAATGAATCTTCATTTGTTAATTAGGGAAAAATACTCATGCTCCGAATCTATTAGCTTACCATAAAGTAGATAAAATTATTATGACTTCTCCTATGGTAGTGAGTAAGGGAGATTTGAAATAAGTGATCAAATAGAGGAAGTGTGTTGTCCCTAAAATTATTGTAAAGAAAGTGGGCCTGAGGTGGAATGACCATGTCCAAACAATTTTAATCCAAAATAACTATTGAAGATTAATGGATTTAGGTAGGACTGATATAATATAGTTGTATGCTCCATGGACTATCACATAGTGGTGATCTTAGTATAACTATTATGTTGTGTTTTTATATTTTGAATATGTCTGTTTAAAATTTTCATGATCTCATCAGACAGTTTTAAAAAGTTCCTACCAATGTGGTTAAAAGATCTATATCATTGAAATAAAAATTGATAAAACCATGATTCACCCCTCCCCACTCACGGTGTTATTGGGACTTCAATGTATGCTTAGGTACCCAAGATTCATAGAATCACGAGAAGGGTGTAAATAAAACACAGAAGGACACCACTAATTATGAACCTAATTGTAGTATGATAATAATTTTCATGAATAAGTTCTATAAATAAAAAAATTAACAATTTATAATAATTTAATAATATTAGTAAACAGTCAAAAATTCTTTGGTTCTTCAGTATCACCTGAGACTAACCCATACCATCATCGGCAAATAGTTTCATGAGCTCAATCGACTATACCTAATACAAATTGTTTCAGGGTTTGTTTGATCACAATGTGTGGGCCATTCCAAGAATACTATAATATATTGGGTTTCTTTACTATACATGATAATGTAACATGGACATCCTCTGTGGGATTTTTCTTATACAGTAACATGACTCCCTAATAGGGTGTTTTATATATCAAGTATCATTGACCATCTAATTGTGTGTTTTCCTTATAATATCAAGTCCACCCCTACTAGAATATATCATATAAACATAAAGACCATCCCAAAATTAATTTTCATTTCCTTTTAATGTAATTCAATAAAAATTAACCTTTTCCACAAATAAAACACTAGTACAGAAAATTCATTAGTGATGTAGAATTTATGGTTTCCATTTTCCATTAATATTTCACTATTTAAGTCATCAACCATCATTTATATTTATAGAATTAGTTCCATTATGATATTAATAATTACAATTTCACTCAAAAAATCATTTTAATTCACAATTTTATGAATCACGCTATAGAATTTAAAATCCATTTCATAACCTTGATTTTTTATTTTACTTTATATCATGATCATTTTATAATCATATGTTATATTTATAAGAAATCATTTCAAAGATAATTTTATACTATTAAAAAAATAATTACCACTTTATTATCCCAAAATCAAGTTTCAATCACAATATAAGGCACCCCCTTCATACCAGTCTTCATTATAGAAGGAATTATCAAGCTTCTAATTCAATTTACAATATCGATGATTGGGAAATTTGATTTATCTAGCATAAATATAGTAAAAAAATTCAAATTTTTGAAATTTCGATCATAATTGTCTATTTAATGATATCATGACAAATAATAGTCTATTCCTTGAAAAGAATCATCTATTTAGTATTGTACATTTAACTTATATAATACATAAACTACAATTTTATTAACCAAAACTGACAATAATTTCATTAAAAATATTTAACACAAGGAATCACCCTTTTATGGGGTTCAAGATATTTAATAGGGTGTTAAGCTATACAGAATGAAATTTTATATCATTTTTTGTAAATTTGTTCAATAGATGATAATTCTAGAAATAATTTACAATGAATCACTTGAGGAAATCATGTCATGAATATCGGTGAAAATTATGGACCACTTACCTAATTTTTATAGATGTCTACTCTCTCAAAACCAAATTATGCTTCCACCTAAAATGTGATAAATAGTGAGAAAACCTGAAAATAGGATATACTAGATTAAATGAGGGAAATACAATTAGCTGCTGAAATAAACATAGATGGGGAGGAAGAGGAATCATAGACTTAACTTATGTTGTTGACTACACATTATGCCATATAAAAGAGGCCATGGGTGATGTAGATCAATCCATGGGGAGAGGTGAAGGAATAAGTCCAATAATGGGGATCCACTAGACATATTTGGGGGCAAACCCCTAGGTAAGAATAAGAAGGGGTGGCTCAAGTAAACATATTTTGACCCCCTCAAATCTCTAGAGGGTGGGGTCTTAAATCCTCCCCACCATATAACAGCTTATCAATGAGGCAGAACTCAACCATCACTGATGCAGGGTTCAATAACCCAAAACAAGAACCCCACTTGTTTTGGTCATACTAATATAGTTCCTCAAACGAACTATTTGACATAAACCTTCATCAGTCCATACACCATGGAACCATGAAACTAAACTTATTCCATTAGGATTTTCCACTACTATAAGTAACCATAAATTCTAAAATAAAAAAATCCCATATTAGGTCGATTCCATTGATCTAAACATACTCATTTTCACCCAGACATCACCTTAAAACATAGATTCACTACTATCACATGATTTTCATTGACATGGAACTCTAGAATAAATAATAGTCACAATAGATCTCATCACATATTATTGATATGCATAAAATGTGGACAAGAAAATCGGTTCATATGTGACTAAACTAACATATATTCCATCACCATCCATGTATAGGACATGAAGTCAGTTGATTTATCCAAAAAATCCCTATCCAATAGTGAACCACATCAACCACATCAAAAACCACATGTCCAATGCAGTTTCTCATCCACCAAATTAAATAAAACTCATGATTATAGGTTTGAACTACTCCATTTGATCCATCTCAAACATAAAAATTATACTACCAATAAACAATTAATGAACAAGGTTATGTTGACTTAAACCAAGAAGGTGATTCCATGATAATCCTATCACCCAGACTGACGTACGTACCTGAAACCCAGAGTTGTTTCCCTAACTGAATCACCAAACTAATCTAAATTTTTATCATTCCCAAAGACAATACTAAAACACCAATGTTCAAATCCACACATAGATCACAAAATCATTTGATAACCAAGTTTATCACAGAAACTCATTGATTATCACTTAGAAATTTTTCTATAACATTTGATGAGGAATAATAGTGAAATTATGTAAACCCATTCATTGTTCTCTAAGACAACAATAAAAATAACCATTCTAAATATACTCACAACCCTTATACACTAGGATCATACCACCATGACCTATGTGTCACTACCCACTATCAGATTTTCCTCAATATCACACTACTGAACTAAAAGATGATCCTAATTCATATTTCATACCATCGCTGAATTAAATGGTTTGACATGTTCATACCTCTCATAATGTAGTTATAGTTATGAAGAACTAGTAATAACTTATTCAAAATTCCTTGGAACATCATCATCTTGAACAAACAAAACTAAACCCTGAACTAGGTTTATTCCCTCATTCTGTAAATACTTCTCTTCCCAACATATGTATTTGACTCATATTTATCCATCTGAGTGAAATTTTAAATAATTCCAACATCATAGGACATGTTTCACTCCTAAGAAATTATCTCTACATCCCTTATAACCCTAAAACCTTCATTTAATTCAAACATTGATCATTCATGTGACCTCACCCCATTTCATCTCGCATATTATTACCATCTCAGATACAAGTTGGACTCTTTAAATAAATATTTAGGCTACCACACCTATAAGAATCTACCATGTTTTGTTCACCCCATTTTATGGGGAACTATAAATAAAAACTCACAATGGTCCCACAAATCACATCAAATATATCATGAAAAAATATCATCATTGAGTTACAACTATCTCATAATTCATTCTTTAATAGGAGTTGATTTATTCTCAAGATAACTATAGAAAATCAATCCCACTAATACAAGTAATACAAATATTATCTTGTACAAAAGTGATTCCATCTAAACAATATGTGTACTATATCATACCACCCAATCGTATATAAATCCATTGGTCACACATTCCACTTATATTAATTAACAAAACATTATTTATCATCTTGTGATTCAAACATCACCAATCCTAGTCCCACATGCCAACCATGAAAAATACCATGCTCCTAGAATGTCACTAAAACTAACAAGAGGAATCCTAGAAAACTTTTTATAACAGAACTAATATATCATTCTTGTATCATGGAAAATAACATGACCACAATTCTTTTCAGTTGTCAAGATCAAGGATCCAAATAATGTACTTATTATACCCATATGTACCAATACCATGTCCAAAACTGGTAGGGTCTAGAATATGAATCTTCATAAACTTCATACCCTACCAAAAAACAAATATCTATAACTCTTGGGGTGTAACAAAATAATATTTTAAAAGAAAAATATGTTTGATGGTGTATAACACATAAAACTCTAAGACTAAATGAACCATGTTGTATTATTAAAATGTAATTATTAAAACATGACAATTTATACATATGTATTAAAATGGGAGGAATGGATAAGAATTAAAATATTATGAAAATATCACTACATTTTTTATGTAATATAAATATATTTATAAATTTTTAATAATAATTACACAAATTTCAGTAAATTTATTTTGTTCTTTAAGAATATTTTCACTTCATAAATAATTATTATTTCTTTTAGTGGTCAATTATTATAATTAATTTCTGTAAATTTTATAAATTTTATATTTTAAAATGAACATTATTTTAAAAATAATAATATCCAAAATGACCTAGGTTGAAATTTTGTTATTTTTTGGAAAATAATAATTTCTCTTGAGAGGGTGAAAATTAAAATTTTTATAAAAATATAATTTATTATTATGAAATTAAGTAATTTATAACTACTTTTATTCCTTTAATATTATTTAAAAGTAAAATAAGTGTTATTTTGTAAATATTTAATCCAATAAAATTCATTTAAATCACTGGTATACTGGAATTTATTATATGTTTATTTTTAGGGAAAAACACATTTCTTTTCGAATAGTTTTAAAGTGATTAATGTTAATCCATTTAAATTTACTAAGGAAACTCTTAATGAGTAATGATTTAAAGGAAAATTAAATATTATATATCTATAGATGTTAATTTCAATTCATTTTATTGTTATCACATGTTATATAGTTGATAAACGATCATTTATTACGTGAAAAAATCATTTCTTTAACAAAATGTCTTTTGAAACGTTTTATGGGATTATTTTTAAATTTAATTCATCCAACTTCGTTTTTAAAATTTGATAAATGTATTAAATATTTTTAATAAACATAATAAATATTAAGTAATAATTTGAACATAATATTTTTCATAATGAATAATATAAACCTTAAAAGACTAGTTACTCTACTGAAAAATTAAAATTGTAAAAGTCAGTAACCTTAGAAGTGAATGGAATTAAAATTTTAAAACATGTTCATTTTTTAATGGTGGGTATTTGTATCAGCATATAAACCTTAAAATCATTTATTTCTCAATTTTATAGTCCCTATTCTTGAGATTTTAACACCCATTATTGTGTTGTTTTATGTTATTAGAAAAATGTCACTACTTCTCAATTATAAAGGGAGCCCCCTCCCCTCAAATTTTCACACCTCTAAATACATTTTACTATATTGAAACCTACCAAAATATCTCCCAAAATACTTACAAAGAATATATTTATTCTGTTCTTCCTAAAATAAAAACCATAGGGCCCATAATAATATATCCAATGGAGGTTCCTCTAATAAAAGGTAATAATCTTCACTAAGCTCTTTATTTTTTACTTCATATATTTTTCACATTAATTTATGTAATAAAAATTAAAATATAATAAAACCAATATTTACTATATAATTATATTTTATTATTTTAATGTAATAACTTAAATTCATCCCCAACTCCATCAAATGGGAAATGAAACCATAGTTTCTATTTATGATGAATTACCGCCATGCGAACTGATATAATTCGGTTTCCATATTCACCTCTCACACTAGTTTATAATGATGGATTGAATATTTATATATGGTATTCATGATATATTAATAATTTTTTAAAGTTAATATATCATATAATTTCTTACCATACCATCTATTTAAAAATGATAATGTCAATCATGGGTATAAAAAACTGCAGCCTTGCGTAGCTATGTGATTCTTTAATTATTACCACATCACATAGATGGTATATTTAAGTGTATTTAAATAATTAATATTATATTTATGAAATAATTATAATCATTTAAATATAAAACAACACATACCTTATTTTCCTTATTATCATTGAGAAATAACAATGTTACGGAAACGAACGTACAACCTATCATTTATATAATTGTAACATAGTTCATTTTTTATAAACATATATTATGGTTGATTTTGAAAGATTAATTGATTTATATAAATTGATAATTATTGAATTATTATTATCAAATATATGATAAAACAATTTCCCCTTTGACCACGGTCAATACTTTGATGCCGTTTTGAAATTATAATCCAAGTGTCCTCAATACATGTAACATGTACATAACTAAATAAGTAATTAAATATGTACATATAATAATGAATTAAATGGTTTATGTATAAGATATTAATACTATATAATTTTATTAATAAAAAGTTAATTTATATAATTTTATTATACATGAGATAAAATACATACATGAAAAATTCAAGACTTGAGGTAAGGGTTTCATCTCAAAACATCCATCATTGAGACACAGGGTCATTTTTTCACATTAATTTTTTAAATGTTTTAAATACTAAAACACTACATATTATATCGTTATTCCTTCATAATTTTAGATATTTTATGTTAAAATCAATTTATTTCATTCAGGGGGGTATGGATCATAAGTAACTAAAGTGGGAAGGGCTTATGTCCGAATCTAATTATTGTTGAGATTATTTATGATTGAATTTACATTGTGGAAATTATTTTATCATAGTCTAATAAATTATTTTAATTTTATTATACACTAGTTATTCAAGAAAAGTTCAATGAATAGTAACATTTTCTCTCTTATTTTCCCTAAAATATTTGGATAAAATATTTTTCAAGAAAAGAATAATTCATTTCACTCTTCGATCAAAAATTATTTTCCTTCCATATGAATTTTCCAAAAAATATATTCAATAATGTTTTTAAAATTTTAAAAAAATATTAATGAAATTTTTACCCTTGTTTTTATTTGTAATTTTTTTAAAGAATCTTCTAATCTTTTTCTGAAGGAGTAAATTTTTAAAAAATTTAAAATAGTGTGAGATTAATGTTTTTTCCTCCGACGACATGTATGAAATAACCCTCCATCATGGTACCAAAATTATTTAAAACATACATTATAATTTTTCATGGTTTATTTAAAATAAAATATTTTCTATCAAATTTTTTAAATTTTTAAAAATTTAAGAAGTTTTTTCATTGTAAAAATGGAGTTTTTCTTACAAAATATTCCATTTAACCTTTTAAATACATTTTCATCAAAAAAACATCCTTTGTTTTTATGGATTAATTCTAAATTATGAGTATGTTTACCTCAAATATATAAATAGCTTATTATTAATTCCTTTTATGTGCTTTACAGGCGTTATATTCATCTCTCATATTCTATCACTATGAAATTTAATTTGATTATGATATGAGACATGATTATGCAACCCATTTTGTTTCTACGGAAAATTATTATGTTTATTCCTCATGAATAACTTTAATTTTTGGTCACACATAATCCTGAACATGTTATTATGGGTGAACCCAGATAGTGCTCTTATTCACTATATAAATCATTAGCCTCATGAGATGTCATATATTAGATTAGAGAGTAAACCTAATTCATTATTGGACTTTGTACACAATATGATATTGTCATGTTATTTTTCCTTGACTCTTGTTTATGTCACGTTATATGTTGCTACAAAATTTATATGTTACCATGATCATTTAATACCTTGTTCATTGTGTTATAATATGATTTTATTACACATTAACCTTATATTTTATGATATCATATTGCACCTTTGACTCAAAAGTTATGTTTCATTGCCATTTTAATTTACATAAGTCAATTTTCATTAAACCCCTTTTGTCTATGTATTTTCCAGTTTATCCCTTGTAAAAGGTTTGGGTTTCTATTGTTGGTATGAATGAGAATGTTTATGTTATCCTTTAGAAGATATTATGATAAAACTTTATTTAGAAAAGTAGGGAAATGTCTAAGGATAATTTTAGGTATAGGAAAATATCATAGAGTTTTTGGGAAGGATAGACTGATTGGTGTCTAAGAAACTGCATCTTTATCTAGATAATACTAGTGGATATTGTTCTAGTATAGACGTATCTATGGGTAAGAACTATAAAAAGGTTACATATATCAACACTTTTTCATATCCTGGTCTATGAAAAAGATACTTATTGCACACCTAGTTTAAAACTCCTAAGGGAAATGTTTTAGAAATTCCAGAACTCTTTATGAACTATTATGGAGGACATTGAAAAATTGATAGGTTGGAAAAAAATAGGAAACGTTAATAGGGATAACCAAGATTGAATCCTATAGACTCATAAGTCAATATATAATTATCACATTAAAATCATTCTTTATAGGTATATATGATTACAATTTTTTATATTTATTCATTATCAAATTTTTTCTTTTAATCCTTTTATTTAGAAAAGGTAAATATTAGAAATCATGTCAACAAAAAAAGAAATGGGAAATTTAATGATTTCACTAACGATATTCCTAACCTAATAGGAATTAATGATAGAAATCCAGTGATGCTAACATATGATTTATCATTAATTACAATTAACAACTATAATATAGTTGAATTTTCAAACACATAAAATAAGTTAAGGATGGAGTCTCATGGATGTTCAAGTGCAGACAATAAAAAAATTAAGATTAAATTTAATTCATGTAAATAATGTGGGAAGAGGAACCATTGAAAATTAGATAAAAGAACTAGAAGATGAATTATGTGTGGGAAAGGAGGTCACAATGTAGAAAATAAGTATTTAAAAATAATTATTTGGGTAATAAATGCACTGGGAAGTAATGATTAATCTAAAGCACTACCAATAGTTAAATTTCAATTATGGTTAGAATTTGGTCATTATTTGAGTCAATGACCTAATCCAAAGATTGATTAATTAGTTGATATGTTATAAAAATATTTTCTGTGGGTTGATTGAAGTTTTTAGGTTTTTTGATGACATGTATACTATGATTGAAGTGTTTTTATTAATTGTATTCTAGTTCTAAGAATGATGGAACTTCTATGGATCAATGTACAATTATTTTTCTTTAAATATTTTTAGGAACATTTTGAGTGGTACTTATGACCTATAAAGTTGATTTAAAGGTAAGATGAAATTCTATGGAAAACCAAAAATTGAGGAATAGAAATTTATTGATATTTACATGATGTTGAGTTACTTATAGTCAAATAACATTATTTGATATTGCAGGAAAAAATATGTTATATAAAGTAATTTAGTGGTTAAAAAATAATTTTATGATTAATATAATGTTGATAATGTTAATAATATTTTTTGGGAACATTACAATGATTATATAAGTTTGTAATTATAAAATGGAAAACATACATGCTATGGGACAACCCATCATTTCTAAAAAGGTCATGGGTCTTGAACCCAAAATCGAATAAAGGTAAGAGTCTAATTTAAACCACTAGAGTATGTGATATATTGGTTTGTGTGAAATATTTTTTACTAAAATTATTCGGTGGATAAATATAATGTATATTTTTTGAAAAATAATGGTGTATCATGTCTTCTTGAATTTATAATATTTTTAGATGATTAGAGAAATTTTGGGAAATAATTTATTATATTAAGGTATATATAACTTGCTACACCCACCAGATCATAGGTATTCATTAATTTAACAATGGATTGTATTTAATGTTTTTCAAGAGGTTTAAAGAGATTTGGGGTTAAAAATGATATTTTTTGGATAAAGAAGGCTAGGAACACTGTTGGAACATGGTTAGTTCTAACCGTGTAGTATCCTTGCAGTATGGATCGATGAGACTACATAATTTTTTTTCATGTTTTGATCATGGTAAAACTAACCATGTGGCTCTCCAACGAAACAATGTTGGTTCTAGATTATTTTCCAAGGGTGTCACATAGTTTGATCATGGTTCGTCCAAACTGTTTTTCTTACTTAGGAGACAATGTGACTTATCTTTAAAAGAGATGGTAGCCATGTATGTTTTCAACATGGTTAGACAAACCATATGTCCTACGCATGTGTGTCCCTACTAGCCTTTATATGGTTTTAAATTACCCACATTTAATTGATTTTTTTAGTATTTATCTCATCCGAATCCCTACTACATCATCCCAATAATTCTCTAGTGATCTAGAGGATTCATCCCTTGTATTTTTGTGGATTTATTTTTTCATGAAGGATCTCTTCAATGTATATTTATTTTTTTATCACATTTACCCTCACCTTTGTAGATCCTTACTATATCACTTCTCCTATTATCTTTTTGGAGCCTTACTAGGATATGTATTCCAGGTCTAATGGGTTTGATAAAGGATTTATGTTGTTAGTTACAGATCTAGGATCATGAGGACTTTATGTACTCTTCCCTAATATCTATTTTCAATATTGATTTTTCCCAACCATTTTTATGTAGTTGTCTCTATACAAGGGATTCTAATTTTAAAATTACATTAATTTATTTTAAATTTGATTGGATCGTTTTTTGAAATGTTTTCATATGTAATCATGGAGTTTTTTGGAACATATACATGTTTTTAAAAGGTTTTTTCTTCTAAAATGTGATTGTGCAAACCCATTTTTCGAGGAAATGATTCATTGGTGGTTTTTTTAAAAATTATTCATGCATGGTAGTGGAAATTAAATGATGTGAAAATGTTTTATGAAATGTTATTGTGGTGTCTAAATTGATTTTTTTAAACATATCATATTGGGAAACATTGGGTGCATCTGAAAATAGAAATGCCACTCTTTGTTAATGTAATTCCAAGAGAGGTTTTATGTCACATTAGTGTTTGTATTACCATTATTAAAAATATTTTTTAGTTCCAACATTGGTCTATATTGGGGTTTTTCTTTAATTTCTAGTATGTATCTATATAGGTTAGATCACAAATGGTGTACTTTATCATTTATGATTGGTTTCTAAAATGATGTTATTTTCATATTTATTCTCTAATATTGTTATAGTATGGTTTATCTATGATTGGTTTTTTGTTATGTCTACCTATTTTCATTCTTACTCGATACATACCTAGATTTTTTTAATAATATATTGATTATTATAACCAGATAATTTCAAAATGGTTTTATTTACGAATGATGTTTATAAATTTGATTTCTCTTAAAGAAATATCTAATATATTCTTGATATTATAATTATTATAGATTATTCTGTGAAATATTACTATGATTTGTGATCAAATCCTAAATTTTTCATTGGGTAGTTATAGATTTTTTTTACAGGAAATAGGTAAATTTAAGGTCATTATAAATTATGATGATATCACTTGTTGTCATCATCTTCATAGATAAATTTTATGGAGGTCAGGGTCAGATTCATGAAGACATCTATTTATTTTCTTATTTTAATTTAATGGTCTAGCTAGTATAGATTGAATTTGTTTATATCATGTATATTTATTTTTTTCTTCTATGTTTTTCATTTTTTACAACATTTATACATGATACTTGTCTTTATTTTTTGTACATATCCATATCGAGAATAAACTTAATTGATTTCTCTTGTTGACATAGGATGGTTCATAAAAAATGTTATCAAATGGAATATCTATCATGAAGTGTTCTGAAACTACTTGGGTTAGGTTCAAAATCATCAATAGACTAGATTTAGGACCATTAGAATTTATATAGTATGTGTTGGAGGGGCCTAGCCAACTCACTTCCATGACTGAATCCAAGTTTCTAGGAGTAGTCATGGATTTTTTATATTTTGTGCCTTAGTGTTTAATTTTGTTTAAATAAACTAGATTTGGGGTTTAATTAAATGAACTTGTTTCTTTTAAAATCATTTCACTTCATTCATATAATCCATGTCTACTTTAAATTATTAATGTTTAAATTCATTTGTATATTGATTTTTGAAAAATGGTCTTACTATTTGTGAATTTACTCTTGAGATGATTGGTCACAGTCTTATTCTTATCAAACAATGCCTCCTAGTGGAGACCTCCCAATCCTAAGAGAAATTTTTTTCATGCTAGACCGACAGATAAATCCTTTGGTGGAATATGGTTTAGAATTTACAAATAACAATCCATCCTTCTTCTTTGTATATAAAGGACACCATGAATCAGAGGAGTGGTGTGAGTGGATTGAGAATTAGTGTTTAACTTTTGGAAAAATCTTAATGACTATATGGTAGGTAGTTTCCCATGAATCCCTGAGGGACTAGGGAGAAGATATTGGGACTCTATTTTTATTAAAAATTTTCTTAAGGATCTCAAATGGGATTCCATGAACAAAATATTCAACAATAATTTTTATCTTAAAACATTTATTAAATATAAGTCCAGAGAGTTTATAACCATAGATCAATTGAAGTGTACTCTATTTGATTATTAAACTCTCTTTGTTGAGTTGGTTGACTTGTATCTGAATCATATCTCCAATGATTTTCTTAATTAATTGTGGTTTTTTATGTGGATGATAGTTGATATTCAGTTAATATTGGTTCTCAAGTGCATTCCTATTTTTTTGGATCTGGTAAATAATGTAGATATGGTAGATGTAGGAATAGTTGTGAGAAAAGGTTTTGGTGGATATTTGTTTTCTGTATTTTCTTAGTATCAATATTCTAGAAAGAAAATGTTGTGGAAAGGTAGAAAAATTTCCTCAGAACTAGTTTCATGGAATCCATTCGGACACTAGATTTTTTTTCTATTAGAGTAGAATACCTAGTCATAGAAACCCTAATTTTTTAGAGTATTCTAATACTTTTCATCATTGTGAATAATTTATTCATCCGATGTAGTTTTCTTTATGGATATCCCAAGGTATTAAGGGTGGATCTACACTCACCAAGGATTTTTACGTTTTTTCTTATGATTCCATGGGTGGTTGTTCTTTTACTTGGGTCGTGGGAGATGTTCATAAAGCTAGTAAATATTATTTAGTTATTGAGACTAGATGACTTTATGCATAATATTATTCACCGGAGGATTCTGAGGTAGGGTTAGAAACTATTATAGGTTGGGTATTTATTTCATCCTTGATAGTACAAGATTTATTTTATATAGGTGGTACTCATTATATTATATCATCAATGTTAGTAAACATCTTAGGATTACATTTAGAGATTTTCTCATTCTTGTTAGATCCATCCACTCGTTTGGTAAAGATGTCCCAAAATGTTTTCAAATGACCCATGTGTTGGTGATGATAGAAAACTATAAAGTGGTGTGGGGTTCCTTGGGTTTTTATCTTGATATCTTCGACCTAATTATTAACATGGATTTGATTATTAGAATTAAGGTTCATATCTACTATTATTATTACTGAGTCCAGTTTTTATCTTCCGATGGAGTATCTTTTGTCTTTCAGTGTTAGTGAGATACTAGATATCTGAGATGAGGGGTTATTGTTCCTTATATCGGGGTGATATCTTGTCAGTTTTGAAATATTTTTCATGTTGTCCATAATCCTTATTTTGGTAGACCTCTTCCTATATTGGTTTTTTCATATCCGAAGGACTTTCTAAATTATTTTTTTGGACATTCATCATATAGAGATATCATTTTTTCCAATGATGTGATTACTATTATGATGCCCATTTCTATGAAATATTATCATATGGAACCATCTGAGTTAATCTAAATTAATTTATATCTAGTGGAACGTGAGGCTAAGAGATTAATGTTTCCATGTGTTTAACCAAGGTCTCCTCCTGTCCTCTTTTCTAAGAAAAAAGACAAGATCCTAAAACTTTGCATGGATTGTTAAAAGTTAAACTAAGAGACACTAAAGAGAAAATATCATTTTCTAATGATTGATGATCTCTATTAAAATCTCAGAGGTTAATTTTGGTTTTCAAATAATGAACTTCAATCAGCATTCTACTATTTGAGATTCTCATAAGAGTACATACCTAAGATAGAATTTCCGAGTCATTATGGGAATATTGAGTTCCTGTTTAGGCCATTCAATATCACTTTAACACATAATTTATATTGGGAATTTTAGAACTAGATCATTTATTAGTTCTTGGACTCTATCATGTTAATTTTTGTCGATGATATTTTGGAATACTACGTGTTAGAGGAGAAATACATGGATAATTTCAATATCAATTTTAGGATATTGGAGGAAGAATTTTTGTATGGTAATATTCATAAAAATAAAATTTAGATCTAGTAACAGATATTTCTGGGTAATGATATATTTGATAAGGGTATCTAATTGGATTCCAAAAAGATACAGGTGGTCATGTATTGGTAGAAACCATTGAATGTGTTTCATATTTTAAGATTCTTGGGGTTTGATTCTTAATATAGATGATTTTTTCAATACTTATTAAAGATTGATTCTCTAATGGAATCATTATGCTATAAAGGTGTAGTCATTGAGTGGGATGAAAAAAGATAGAGATGTTTTTATGAACTAGAGTTGAGGTTAACTTGAGCCCGAGTTTTTATTATTCAAAAATTAGGTTCAGGTTATGATGTTTTCTTTCATTCATTGTTTGTGGGTTTGGGGTGTTTCTTGATGTAGGGGAAATAGGTTCTAGCCTATGTCTATTTCTAGTTACACCCTGTGAGAATAAACACAGAACCCAAAATCTTGTGTTAGTTGTAGTTATGAAGGCACTAAAAACGTAGTGTCATTATATCATTAGGTATAAGCTTATGGTATATTTAGATCATAAATGCCTAAAGTATATTTCCAATCATAGGTATTTGAAAGTGCGACATAGATACGGGTTTGAGTCTCATCAGATTTTTTATTTTGATATTTCATATACACATGGGTTGGGAAATGTGACTGATAATTTGTTGAGTAGGAAATGACTAACTCAACCTATTAAGGAATCTATGGATGATTCTTCTCTGATGAGTTTTCTTATAAGATGATATTTGGAATGTAAGATGTTTTTGTGTAGGTATAATTTTATTCAATAAAGGATGAGTCATTGTTTAATGAGAGGGTTTGACTTGATTAGGAATATGACACAGAGTTCCGATGATTTTGTGAAATTGTAAATGGTGGGGAGACCTCAAGTGATTGGTCATAGTTTCCCAGTGGCACATTGTGGTTCTAAATAAGGGTGGTTGTTTTTTATATATTTGTTATTAAATGAAGGACAATGGAAATTGTTCTTGATATTCCATCAACCATGTGAATACATATATGTATCATGATTTAAAATTTCAGTATTGTTTATCATTAATGGGATGGCCGATTATAGAATTTGTTTCACAGTGCCTACCATTTCAGAGAATAAATTCAGAGCCCTAGAAACATATGGGTTTATTTAAACCCTTAACCATTATATTATGGAGATGGGATGATAATTTAATGAGATACATCATTCTCAAACCATTGACTCGTATTAGGAATGTTATGATTTGGGTGACCATTCACTGACTAATGAAATTAGTGATTTTCCTCCTATCAGGGAGATGATAAATGTGGAATAGATTATGAACTTTTATACCTGAAAGGTTGTGACACTACATGGGGTTCTCTATTTTTTTGAATAATACACAAGGTTCAAATCTAGGTTTTGGAAAGGTTTGTATATTTAAATGGGTTCATGTTGAAATTGAGATAGAAAGATCATTCATAGATAGATGGATAGACAGAGAGAGTGGATTCTTATGAGTATTATTTTGGAATATGTTCTTGATTTCAGAGGTTCAAATTCTCTGTTAAAAATATTATTATGGACATGATAAATATGTAACCATTTAAATAATTATAATGAAATCCATGTATATTTTCGTTATTCTTGGTAAAATTTGTTGAATAGACCTTTTTTGGACAATGTCTTGTTCAGATGATAGTGGAAAAGATGCAGTTGATCCAAAAAATACTTCTCATAGAATAGGGTCATCAAAATTATTATTTTTTACATCTTATTATTCGAATAGCTTTTGAGGTTGGTGACCAGGACCTTCTTCTAGCTTCTCCTAGATTGACGCACCATTAGTTTGTTAAGCAATGTAATTATTCACCATGGTTTTTAGGCCCCTTTAATATCATGGATGAGCATAAAATGTGGAGGATTAGTTGGAAATTCCTTCACATTTGACTTTGATTCGTTTTTTTAATGTTTCCCACCTGATTATGTATCAACTATATTGATTCCATGTGATTCAATGGGATAATTTTGATCTTGATCTTAAAACCACAAAGGCTGAGAAACTAGTTCAAATTAGGGATCACCAAGACATGGTAATGAACTATAAAAGGATCCACTTGGTCTACGTACTATGGAAGGGTAAATTGGATAGCAACACGTCATGGGAGGGAGATTCAACGATTAGGAAATAGTGGCCTTATCATTTCTCATGTATTGGGTCTTGGGGACATTTTTGGAATAGAAATATTAAATGGTTTGGAGAATTATAATTCCCACAAGATTATATGTATGCTTTAATTTGATCTTTTTTTAGTGAGGTCATTCTTGATATTTCCATCCTTATATTCTTTCCATAATTCCTACATTCTTGATGGATATCGTTGAGGTATGTTTTGTTTTAGATCTAGATTCCCTTGTTCTTTTTTGATCCTCTGTTGATATCTTCTCATCTTGTCTAGTTGGATCCAAACTGGGATGTGGATTCAAGATCTAACAGTTCTTTTTGGAGGATTTATGCTTTTTCTTCTGGATCTAGGTTCAAGAGGACCTGATATACTCTTCCCAAATCATTATTTTTAAAGGCGATTAGTTTTACCTTTATTTTGAGGTATGTGTCTCTATACAAGAGGATCTAATTCATGAATTGATTTTAGTTATAATATATTCATTTCGATTCTTCATTTAAATTTTTTTATACTTATTCATGGTGGTTATTTTGTAAGGGATTCATGTTTTTAAAGGGGTTTTCATTAAAAATTTGGTTGTGAACACCAAGTGGTTGATGTAATTATTAATTAGTGGTTTGAATTTAAAATTAATCTTCAATCCTAGTAATTTCAGGGAATTTTTGTAAAAATATTTTATTAATTTTGATCATTGTTTTTAAATTTCATTTTCAAAAAATTTTACATTGAGAAACCTTGCATGTATCTGAAAATAGATTTTTCACATTTTTTGTTTGTAATGTCAGAAGTAGCATTATTTAATTTTAATTTTTTAAGTGCCACAAGTGGTTATATAGGTTGGATCCACATTAGTACTATATTGGGGGGTTTTATTTCAATCCTAATATATATACTTATATGGTATATCACAAATGGTGTTCTTTTCCATTTATGATTGGTCTATCACGTGATGGTATTTTCATGGTAATTTTATTACATATAGATATTACGGTGTTTTGTAGTTAGTTTATTAACATTTGTTACCTATTTTCATTCATACTTGGTATATTCATAGATTTAGTGAATATGGTTTGTTTTTATTAAAACCAATGGATGATTTTATAAACATGGATTAATTTTAAAGGCTAATTGCGAACAAATTTTTTTTAAGCTATTGCTAATGAATTATTGATATTTGAACTTGTACATATTCTATTTCTAAATACCACTAGGATTTGTGCTCACACCCAACTGTTCCCTTTATGTGGTTGTAGATATTGTATTTTAAGACTCATGTAAAGGGAAAGAAATTTTGTATCATGTCAGTTTCTATTGTTTCATCATCTTTATAGAAGGATGTTCTGGAGTATATGGTTGGTCACATGGAAACTTGTTAGGTCTCATATTTTTTATAAATTTGGTGTTTTTCTAGTTTTAATTGGATTTTTTATCTCAATTGTATTTATTATTTTCTTCCACATTATATTACTTTTTATCTTTATTTAAGAATTATACTTGTCTTTTTTTGTTTCACTCAACCACGCAGTGGAATTTCACAAGTGACTTTCCTAGTTGACCTAGTTTGGTTTATTACATTACCTTTCGGATTAATATAAGGTATAATTTTCGAAAAATGTCATTGTGTTTTTGGACATGTAATTTTAAGGGTATGAGATAACCATTGACTTTAAAACCTTATTTATTGTTGATTTTGTTGATAATATTTTAGATATTTGGTAATTTAATAAAGGAATGATATACATTAGTCCTTTGGTTTTGTTGTTGAATTTTGCAGATTAATATATTCATATTTATTTTGGGGATTATCTTTCGTTTTGGTAACCAATTTTGTTTAAATAATGTTAGTATGAATTATTATTTAATCTATTGAGGTTTGTATTATTTGTAAAATATTAATGATATATCTTTGAAAATAAAATACATACTAGATATTCATTCATTAGTGTAAGGGGTGAAGTTGAAATTGTTCAAAAAAACAAAAGGATGAGGATTTGGTTAGGAAATAATGAGATAGAATGTATAATTTATGGTGTTGTCTATATTAAGAGTAAAAGAATCAATAAAATCTAGTAAAATGTTATTTGAAAAATATTATCCTACTACCATCATATCTAATGAATGAATGGTCTTTTTACTCATTATAGATTTATGGTTTTTCAATCTTTAACATTCACTCGATAATTCACTTTTTTATGATTAAGGATCTCTATCACTCTCAATATTTATTTATGATTTTCATAAATTCACATAAATTCATAACATATTAATATTCTCATAATTGTAAACCAAGTAATTTGTTATTCCACAAGACCTTCATTATTACATTTCCCACTTTTAAAATGATGTTTTATTAAAACATTTTTAGATGTGGATTTTACACAAAGGAATTTTCAAATTTCAAAATAAAGACTAGTAAAAATTTATGGGATGAAATTTATTTATGGTGGATAGAATGTAATATCATAAAATTTTTATATACCACTATGTTTGGAAGAGTATACGATATGAAACACTGTGATTAACGGCACCCGGGTGTGTTATTAAAATGCTATTATTTAAACCTGATCGTTATATCCTTCCTATTAAAATCTGTGGTATGATTGGGAATAAAATTATTATTAAAAATATTTATAATGTAACTATATGATCTAAATGTATTTATTAATTAATAATAATAATTTATCAAATTTCAATAAAGTCATTTTACACTTCAAAAATGTGTTTTTTCCGAAAAAAAAATTATTACTGTTTATGAGAAAATATTATAACAAATTTTCATATATTTTATAAATTTTATTTTATTAAATCGACTTATTATTGTAAATAATCTTATCTAAATTAATTTAGGGATTCAAATTTGGGATTTATTATAAAATATTGTTTTTTTAGTCAATCGTGACAAATATCAATTTTTGTAAAATTGTCATTTCATTCTAAAAAATTATGTTTTTAAAAGGCCCCTTATTGTTTTAATTTTATTTAAAAATGACATAATTATAATTTAGTTCATATTTCACATAATTAATTTTAGTTAAATAAAATTTATAAATGATTTAATTATATGTTTAATTTTAGTCATAAAACGAATTTTATTTAAAAAAGGTTTAAAGTGAATAATGCATATCCATTTAATTAATTAAAATAACACATTATAATGAATTTTAAAAATAAAATTTATAGATAATATATCTACAAATATGATTTTAAATTAAAATAATTATGTTCACTAGTCATAGATTTAATGATGGGTTAACAATTAGTTAAAATAATAATAATTTATTCAAAACTCGTTTGTTGACATGTTTTGCGGGATTTATTTTAAATAGAATTATTACACTTCTTTGTTTTGAATTTTACAGATATATTTCATATTTTTAATCATTAAAATTTATATTAGTTATTACGTTAATAATATTTATTTCATAATGAATAGTAGAATGAGTAAAAAACTATTTACTGTGGTGAAAAATTAAAATTGTAAAAGTGAGTAACCTTAAAATTGAATGGAATAAAATGATTAAAACTTGTTTACTCTTGAATTATGGAGTTTTTTAATGGCCATATCGCCCCTCCAATATATTATTTATCAATTTTTTTGGTATGTTTCTTGATATTGACTTCCCATTATTGAATTGTCCTGGATATTTACGAAAATGTCATTCCTCAATTATAAAGGGAAGACCCTCCCATCAATTTTTCACACATATTATGAAATTTTTATTGAAAAAAAACCAAAATCTCCCCCAAGAAAACTTATCCACATTCTAGTGTTATTTTCATCTTAAATTAAAATGATTAGGGTCCTTAATAAGAAATCCAAAGGCAGTTCTTCTAAGAAAAATTAATCACCATCACCAACATCCTTCTTTTTTAATGCTTCTTTTTAAAATATAAATTATGACATAAAAATTCCATTATAATAAATATATTATCTAGTATATAATGTAATTTTATTATGTTAATTTATTAACTTAAATTCATATCATTTTCCGTCAAATGGGAAACAAATCTTCCATTCGTGTGCATGGCGGACTACCACCACACGAACCAAAGTAATTAATTTCACATCATAGCCTCTTAGGGATTTTATGAATATGGATTTAGTATTTATTTATTATATTAATTAAATAATAATAATAATAGGAAATTAATATATCATATACATTCTTCGCTTACCATCCATTGAAAAATGACAATGCATTCATGTGTTCGGAGGACTACGTCCTCACAAATCTATGTGATCCATTTTTTATTGCTACATCACAAGGATGGTATATATAATTTTATTTAGATAATTTATATAATATTTATTATATAATTATAATTATTAAAAGTTAAACTAACACTATCGTTATTTCAATTATGATCGTTGAAAAATGGAAATGTTGTGTATGGGTACGTACGACCTACCATCTTCATGATTGAAACATAGTTCATTTTTTTAATGATATTCCATGGTTGCATTTAAAAGTAAATTCATGTATTAAAATTATAATTATATCATTATTATTATCCTTTATATGATGGAACAATTACCCCTTTGACCGCATTCAACATAATAATTCCTTTTTGAAATTATGAACCAAACGTCCTTAAAACACCCGATGATTATGTAACTGAAGAAGTGATTAAATTTGTTATAAAAATAAATTAAGTAAATGGTTTAATAATAAGGGATTAAAAAATGGAACAGTTATTAATAACAAAAGTAATTGATAAATGTATTTTATACAAGAGGTAAAATAAAAACACGACAAATTCTGGACTCGATGTAAGGGTTTTCTCTCAAAAATAATTTCTTTCAAACACATGTTCTTTTATGAAACCAGTTTTTTAAATTGTTTATATAATACAATATTACATATTATATCATTATTCTATCATAATTATAGATATTTCTTATTAAAATTAATTTACTTCATTCGTTCTATTTACTATTCAAAAGTAACCATAGTGGTAAGGGTTTATGTGTCAATCACATTTTAATCGGGATTGTTTATTCTTAAATTAGAGTTGTAATAATTTTTTTTATTTGTATAATAAAACATTTTAATTTTATTATAATCTTTTTATTCATGAAATTTTCATGTAATAGTTCCATTTTCCTATTTCTATTACATCAAATGAATTTAAAAAAAATTTCAATAAAAGCTGACTTTATTTCTCTCTCTGGTCAAAAATCCTATTTCTCCTATATCCATATTTGGTAAAAATATCTTCAAGAATGTTTTTAACCTTTTCAAAATGATAAATTAAAATTATTTTAACCCATTTTTTACTTTTTTAGAATATTTTTTATGGAATCTTCTTGTCTTTTTTTGAATGAGGTACTTTTTAACATTTTTACAATGGTTTGAATGGATTGGTTTTGTAGATATATGGTATATAAAATTACCCTCCATAATGGAAAATAAATTTTTTGTATTGCCATATAATTTTATATGTTTCATTTTAATTAAAAAATTTCTATAAATTTTTTGAAATTTTTAAATTTTGAATAAGTTATTTCCAAATGAAGGGGTGTTTTTCTTAAGAAATATTCCATTTAATCATTTAATGAAGTTTTTATCAATGAAGGAAACCTTTGATGTCATGGATTTCATATAACTTATAGACATATGTATATCACATACATATCTATAATATTCTATATTACATTGATGGGGTAATACATTCCATATTGTTATGTCAGAAATGCCTTTTTAGTGATGATTCCTTTGATTATTATGTGAGATGTGATCGTGAAACCCACTTTCATTCCATGGAAATTCTTATGTTCATGCATTATTATTAATTTCCATTTTTCATCACAAGTAATCATGAACACGTTATGATGGTGTGCCTAATAGAACTATAATTAAATTGTTAAATATTAATTCTAATGAGATTTTATTTATGGGATTAGGGAGTAAACTTAGTCTATTATGGGTCTTTTTTCACTATATTACATGGTCTATGAAATTATAATTGACTCATTTTTATTTCATGTTATATGTTACTACACCATTTCTTATGTTGAAATGATCTTATGATATCATGTTCTTTATTTTATTCTTTCATTTGATTACCCAGGATCCATCTGTTTTATGACATCACATTATACATTTGACTCACAATTGGTGATTTCTGATTATGTTTATTAACTTATTGGGATTTTTAGCTCACCACTTTTCTCTATGAATTCCATATTATTTCACAGGTATTATAGGATCTTAAAATGATATAGGATCTCATTATGGAGACTAAAATAAAAAAAATATTTAAGTCTCACATTGATGTATAATGAACCTACTATTTAAGGGACACTTGGCCTCATGATATTTTGGTTATAATTAATTGAATTTATGTTAAAAGTCAATGAATCATACATATAAAATTATCAGGTCCCTATAAGATGTTTAACCAAAACTTCATCAACACTCTGTAGTACGGAATATATATCGATCACATAAGATGAAGAATGCACCTTCCCTAACATTTCTATGGATATAAATATACAAGTCCAACCCTTATCATTTTATACCCTTGAAATTAAAAGGGCACATATTAACTAATATATAGTCTTTTCTATGGTTCACCTTGACCACCCACCTTTCGACACATCCCACTTTACATAGGTTACGACTCATGGGTAACAATCTAATTCCCATTTCAAGGTCACATTGTATATAGAATTCACAATACACAACTCAGGATTATCACATATAAGTCTAAAAAAATATATCCTACCCACTCACGAGCCCAAAATTAACCACAAGCCTCATATATTTTTTACTACATATCACATCATATCAATATCTTGAAAGATGACAACTAGAGATGAAAAAACAATAGGTGTAGAATTCATTATATCATACATTTCACAAAAGGAATGTTTAAAACTAGGCTCTCTCTTTAACCCCTTCTACCCTTACCAAGTTCAACACTATATCTACCTAATTTCCACCATCCTAATTGGTTATTCCTTATCGAACATCACAGGGAAACATAACACATGTGATCTCATCAGCCCTAAATACTTATATACAGGTTGAATAATTATTCATAAGTGGTCAAGGTCACCATGTTGAGTAATTAATTTGAACATTATGAAGCAATATTTCAATATTATTTAAGCCATAGGATTCAAATTTCAATAGGAATCACATTCTTTTAATTTCAAGATTTACATTTCTAAACTTCTCTTAAATTTATATATTGTTCTCATAAAGGTATTATATTTAGTCTTTCTAGGATTTTTTAACATTTCTACGATCTAAAGGCTTAATTAAATATGTTTTCATTCATAAGATATAAATTAAAAAACCTTCTGGATTGATTTCAGGAACACTGTTAACTAATTCCATAATTCAATAATACATTGATATCTTCATTTATATGAATATATCATTTAGGGAATTTTTCAAGTAACATGACACTATATCCTTATATGATAAACACTATATGAGATATTACAAAAATGTTAAAAATCCAATCCTCCTTTATTGGCATGGAATCATGACCAAAATTATATATAAATTATACAAATGTTTCCATAGTTTAAAATTATTTACAAGCATCTTGTGTTTGATATCTGAATCACATGTCCCTAAAATTAATCGTGGAATTTGAATCGCTACATGCCTAAACTATTTTATGAATGAACCCATACACTTTTATCATAACAATAATGAGTAAAAATCCCGTAAAAAGTATCATCATAAACATTATGTATCACTCAATATGAAAATAATATTCAACCATAACAAATAAATTCCCAGAACAACTAGCATCATCCTTGGAAACTTGAGTTTTCCTTCATTAATCGGTTGATCACTCCCATGCACGAGCTCATTACCATGACATGAAAAATCATATCCTCCTGTTTACTTTGACTTAATTATAAGACAAAATGAAATGGTTTTGTACCACTATGTAACATTATTTCACCCAAGACCGCTAATTGGTGTCGGACCCTGGGTCACAACATCACTTTAAGCATCCATATTTATATGCCAGAGGCTATTGATAAGAGGTGTTGGTCTATGAGGGTACTATAGAGATATTATATAATTTTTTTGGAATTTTAATAGAAAAAATTATTATAACACCTATAAATCAGAAAAATTAACATCATAGATAACATAAGGAAAGGTATATGAATTAAATAATCAGCACAATACCATAGAAAATGGAGTAATCCAAACATTTTGGAATGGATCATGTAAGGAAGAATCATATAGAAAGATAAAAAACTGAAAAAAATAAAATAGAAACATTTATATGACCTAATATAGTCATTATTCCATCCCAATATTATCATCCATACATCAGTATAGCAAGGGGGAACATCATGCTATAAGACCCCACCCTAAACCTATAAAATATTACCAAATTATAAATCATGCTTAGGTACCCAAGTTCCATGGGATCCCGAGTATGGTGTGAGTATAACTCAATGATCAACATATAAAAAGTTTCCCTAAAATTATTCAGATAAGAAAGTTCGTTTAAAATTTCTATGAATAAATAATTCATGAATTTATAATAATTTTAAAAAATCAGTAAACAACCACTGATGCCTAGGTACCTTGGGGACAATAGAGTTTAATCCATAGCATCATTAATTCTTATGTATGTGACCCCAATAGAACATACCTATGTAGTCTAGTGTCAAGGTGTCTTTATGTATATCTCATAGATCATGCAAAACATAATATAAAAAGCATGGATTCCCTAATATACATGATAAAGTAAGAAATATCTCCCTTAATGTAGCTTTATAAACCATTCTATAAGCCAAAATGTCACATAGAGATCCCCTGTAGTAGTTTTATCTGATAATTCATAAGATTATCTGTGGCATGGACCTCTTGTATGGGTGTTTTTTTATAAATAGCATGACTACCTCATAGGTTGTTTTCATTAACATGTATCACTGACATCCACATAGGTCGTTTTATCTATACCATCATAATAGACTCCAAAGGAGTTTCCCATATAAAAAAGGAATACCCACAACTAAATTTTCATTTCTTTTACTATAATTCCAAATAAAATTTCCCCTTCTATAAATAAACTAATAGTCATGACAATTAATATGGTCTTTACATTTTTATATTTACATGTTCCCCTACCAGTTCACCATTTAATCCATCTACCATTTTTTCCATTTACACTACTAGTTCCATTTAAAAATTAAAAATAACCATGTAACTCAAAAATTTATTTCAATTCAAAATATTACAACTAACTTTATAACATTCAACACTAATTTAAAAAATATGGTTTACAATTTACCATCTTATAAAGGATATTACATAATATCATGTTGTTATCATAAAAATTATATTTAGATCATAATTCATCATTTTTATAAATCGACCCTTACTAATCCATTAGGCCTAACTTGATGTCACAACCCAATCTAAGGAACACACATGGGATCTACCTTCATTTCATAGTGAATTCTTATTCTTCTAATTCCATTTAAAACACTTATTATATTGAAATTATATTTCAAAACCCTATATTTACTTCAGATATAATTTTTTAATCCTTTAAAAATAGTATCTATTTAATGATATAAATCCAAAAAAATGGTTGAGGGTTCAGATTTTATTATCCATTTGGTATTATCCATTTACATTGTATAAAACACCTACTACCATTTTATTAGCCAAACCCATTTTCATTCTCATTTATTAAGATTTTCACTTGCATTCACCTTATTATAAAGTCAAGTCCTTGTCAAAGGGATTCAAACTATAGTAAATGATATTTTAAATTATTTTATCAAAATATGGTTGATGCATGATGAAACTTCCATTACCACCTAATGCATCATTTGACTTAATTAAGAAATTACTCTATGTAAAATTTAAGGACTACCTTCCTCATTATTAGACAAGTTCACTCACCAATAACCAACTTCTGGTCCTCCCTAAAATGGCTCAAATAAAAAAACCATAAAAACCCATGAAAATTATTCATATTCAATTAGATGAGGCAAATATAACCATCCACTAAAATAAATAATTATTTGGTGAAAGAGGACTCATAGACACATCTTTAGTTCTAGATCACACCTAATAATGGAAAAACAGATACTGGGAGAGGAATATCCATCCATGGGGAGGGAAAGGGGATTTTTGTTTGTAAGGGAGAGATACTAACCATTTTTGAGTGAAAATCCAAAGTAAAAAAGAATAAGGGAATACTAGATAAAATAACTGAGATTTCCATGACTTAAAAACCAACGTAGAGGAAACCATCCAATATGTGAGACTGACAGACCACTTTCAGTACTTCCATGGGCATCAACTATACAATGTCCCCATTCTCCCTACGCAGTGGTTCTACAACAACATGTGACAGCCCTGTTTTCATGTCCCAAACACCCTTTCTATTTTTTATAACCCTATTATACTTAAAAGTCACTTGAAAAAAGAGTTTTAAACTAGATTAGACCAAACATTAAACACTCATATACCTCTATATTGGATGGGCTTCACAACATAACATATATTATTTCAATGGTATATATCCAAAAATTAAATGTCTTCCAAAAATCCTTGTATTGAGTGAAATAATGGAAAATTTATGAATACATGAACAAAAATATGTATACCTTGGTGATAATCCCCACATAAACATGTAATCATGGCATAAGAATATAAATACAATAGTAATATAAAAAAATCCTAAAAATGAAATGATATAAGAATAATCATCTCTTTATATCAAACTATCATAACATAGTTGGGTTATGCTTATTACCCTCACAATGTATATATTATCACATTATATATCCGAATTATAAAAAAAAATTGGTTGATATATAATTACATTCCCTCACATTAAATAATTATAAAGAAAAAATATTTCTTCACCATAAAAAAATAAAGTATATATAGATCATACAGAACATAGTAAGAACGACATAGATACCCCGTTTTTAAAGAGAATTGAGATTCATAAAAATCTCATGTCACATAACATATCATTAATTAATGAATATGGAGTATAATTATTGGTAATTAATATTAAAAATATAGGTAATATACATAACATATGTTTATGGAAAATATATACACCATTGGAAAATAAATGAATATTTGGGAAACAATAAGAAAAAATGGTTTTAAAAAAGTATATTTGAAATTTATTTGGAAGGAGTTTCAATGAAAATTTCATAACATGAAAGGTAAGAATAATATATAGAATATGTAAAAAATATGTACATCCATTGAATAAAATTAGAAAATAAATAATATATGAATTTTAATTAATAATGTGTACAGTTATTCTAAAAGAGGACAAGGAATGAAGAAAATAGAATTTTAAAGTGAATAAGTGGGATTTTTCATAAAAAATTTAATCACAAATAATGTTATATTGTAATGGAAAATATATTTCAAAATAAGGTCATATATGTTCGTAGAAAATTTATATTTGAATCCAAAAGTGAGGATTTTTAATAGAACTAATTAGTGGATATTTTTTGATTCCCTATCAGTAATTTCTTATTTTCTTAATAATATAGAATAGTTTATAAAAATGTTATAATTCATAAAGAGATTACTCACATGACACTATATCTATGTTATCAATTTTAAAACTAAAATATACTAATAAGTAAAAACCATATAAATAGAGATTTTAAAAATGCATATCATATAAAATATAAATATATATAATTAAAAAATTGTAATAAATAATATAATACCTAAAAAAGTTAGTGAAGAAGAAATTTTTTTTTAAGGATTACATGGTTAATTCTTAATTTGTTATTAAAATTAAAATTAATATTCAATTCAATGTTAAAAATGAGATCTATCACTCCAAACCCTCCAGATAAAAAATTTATTATACATACCGACCCACCACATGTGGGATAATACTCACTTGAAAAGTGGATATGCTATCTATTAACCATACGTAATCACCATCATGCAACTCACCATATGAAACAACATAATGATGGAGAATAAACATAATGAAGAACTTTGAGAAGAATTCTAAATTAGAGAAAATGGATTATTTACATACCACAATTAACCTAATTTTTTCCAAAATCGTAGAATAAAATAAAGTGATTCATTAAAGAAAAAATAACTCAAAGCATAACACTACTACCTCCCATCAAATAATAGTTGATGTTAGTTCTAAATTTTCATTGAGGCTGAAATTTATAGGGGGAGAAAAAATAAAAAATTAAATAAAAAATAAGGATTTGGAGAAAAAAACACATGTTATAATTATAAAAAACTAACACACCAGAAAAAACCCAACTTATATACTGAAAATATATAACACCGTTAAAAGGATGTGAAAGTAGAAATTTATAAATATGAGGGTTCTCAAATTTTCCAACCAAATTTTACCTTCAAATGATCATAATTATTTTGGCTAATAAATTGACGAATCTATGAATGTTCCCTTCTTTAAGTTGTTATATTTTCACTTAGTTGTCTACCAATGCAATTCCAGTATTATTGTTCATGCAAAATATGAGATATTGTTTCATTTCTAAGGTACATTTTGTTTTATAAAAGACTATTTTAAATCAAATTAAATTCATTCCATTTTATTAATGTACTCAAAGATTATGAATCCTTAGAATCTATAGTTAAATAAATAATTCATAAGCCTCGCCAATATAATTCATTGAACTATAAAAACATATATCCTGGTACTTTTTGAGATATGGTCTCACCATTTGAATACATCAAAAAAATCATAGGTGTTGAGTCTCTATATGTAATATCCATTGGGGCCTCCTATTATTGGATTCACACATTACCCTAGGCCAAAAAAATATATCCCATCAAATATTTCATCATAAAATAAGAAATTTTCAATTTTTAATAGTGTATCAAATATTATGGAAAAAATAAGAAAATGAACAAATATAAAAATTCAATACCTTCACCAAAAAAACCAAAATTACTCCAAAAGCCAAAAAATGTGACATGTACTATTATATTGATAATTATGTTATATTAAATTAGTAAATTATATAATAAAATATATAAAAATATGACATTCATCAATATCCCACACAGGACCACTCTACTCCTAGTAAATCATTTACACTAAGGTAAAAACAAATTTCTTAAGGTAAAATGGTGAAAAGTATCAATTATCACATATAAGAAAAAACCATGCTTGTTACTTGGATAATAATTCCAAAACTCTTAAAAATAATAAAAATCTAGTCCCTATCATGTTAATCCACTTGTTCTTTTCATACATCCCTCCTTTAAAGGTATTTATTTCATCACTCAATAATTTTAAAATGGTTATTTTCTCATTCTCAAGAACATGAATGTTTTTATTAGTCTTGGTAAAATTCTCATATCCTCACACCACGATACATTAAAATATTTTCAATCTTATGGTATTTTTAATTTTTTTGGTGTTTATGGGTTAGTGGGTAAATCCTTTAAATTTTCAAAATATTAAAAGATTATGTAAGACTCTAAAATAAGAAACATGGGATTATTTAAGTGGAAACATATCAAGTATAACTCATAAAATAATCTTTTCAAATATAAAATACCAAACTCCATTTTGGAATTCCATGATTCATGATTCAAATTATGGATGAAATGAAGGATTTCATCCAAATTATTCATTTTCCCTTTTGCAGATTTTTTTTCTTATTTTTATTTCAATTTCATAGAGGTTGTGATGAAAATAAAATTTATTGAATGAAGGAAAAATCATACAAGTAAAAATAAAAAATAGTTCACTTTAATCTTCATTTTTTATTCCATTTTTCTTTTCTTCTTTTTCATCATTTTGTCATTTTTTAAGAGAAATGGAGGATATTACTAAATTAATATGATAAAAAATGACTCTTGACCACTATATAATTATTTTATTCTTAAATAATGCAATATAATATCTGTTCCCCCACAATAAAACGTAAAATATCGATAAAAATATTAGTAATGAATGTTGTTAAGGAAAATAAGAATGTAATGTGGATTTTAATTATAATTAAATTCATATATTTAAGACATATACATGGGTAAATGTTAATGTATGTCTCGATTAGAAAATTTGGATGTCCAAAAAATGGATTAGTCATATTAAAAATATTTTATGAATTGAAAACCTTTAAAAGAGAATGAAATATAAGATATTGAATTAAAACAGTTCACAAGATACTCAAAAAAAAGAAATTTGAATAAGATATAAAAATGTTTTAGAAACCTCTCAGGTTAGGATGGATATTTATTTTTTATAGTACTAGTTCACATGAGTTTCAAAATAAATCAAACTTACTTAAATGAAATAATTTGAAATTGGGATTGAAAAATTCATATCATGAATCATTTAAATCCATAAATATTCAAATTGAAAATTTACCAAATATAAAAATGTAGTCTACATTTGCGAAATTATTTAATTAATATCATGATCTTAAAAACACCCCCCAAAAAGTAATTAACATAAAACAAACATGAAGCTAAAATCTAATTGTATTTTAAAAACATGAAAAAAGGGAACAAAAAAACTAATTTTGTTTTGAAATTCACACAAATTTTAAATATATATACCCATTTTAATCTTAAATTAATTAATAGGTATTAAAAAAACAAGGAAATACATATATGAATTTTATTATTGTAGTTAAATCCTTGAGTTAAGATACTAGTTTCCTCCACTTTAGACATTGTAAAAAGAGGAAAAAATAACAGAAGAACTCTAATGAAAGAAAAATAAATAAAAATAATGATAAGTAAATTAATAAATGGTATTAACCATGGTTTGACACCCAAGTGGGTATTGGTTTTTGACTAACCCAAATTGGGCAGTTTCAGTGGGTAATCCCTAATATAATGGGGGGTGGGGTTCCTGGCTCAAGAACCACCATAAAATTTTCCTTATATTATACATCCATCCACACTAATTATAGAATACTACATGTGTATATTAATATAAATCATACACCTTAGTAATTATATACTTATTTTATGGTGGCTGTAGGATAAATAATGGTTTCTATTTTAATCTACGGCTTTCTAGGCCACTTCTTCAACTTCCATGCCATGATCATGTGTTTTTGAAATTAAATTTTTAGAAAAATTAATATTAGTGAATATATAAATATAAATTTAATTTAGTCAAAATGAATCAATAAAAATATATCATTATTAAATTTGGTCATCTTGTAATATGATTTATTCTTACATGGAAACTGGGAACTTGTTCTCAAAAACTATAACTTTTTCTTCTTCGTCATCCTTTAAAGAGACACATGTGTTTGAAAAATATAAAAATTTAATGTAATGGTATGTAATAAAACCTTAATTTTAAATAATATCATAATTAAATGATTTCATGAAAAAATTATCACCCTAAATTTTATTGGATTTAAATTCTTGTTCTTTACACTATGCCACTCAGAGATGAGCTATTGGAGTTTGAAGCAGGTAGCGAATCTATTATATTTTTTATTCAAATTAAACCAATATATAATTTATTCTGTATAGAGGTAAAAAAGTTATATTAGTAATTATTTATTATTTCAATATATAATATCATAATTTGGAATTTCAAATACCACAAAATCAACCTAATATTAATCTAAATCATCTTGATCTCCCGCATCTCTATTGGTTGGGAAAAATTATTCTCTATCCTCACCTGGTAATGGTATGGATAGTTTTAAGTCTATTACCACATAATTTAATATACATAAATATTTTCAATTGAAAAAAATATAAAAATAACATGTTCTTATTCTTTTTCTTGAGCCTTTTTTTGATCTATTATTTCCTTCATGGATGTGAAAGAAATTTATATTTTTTTCTTCATTTCTCAAAGAATTTTAAAACTTTAATCAACATGATTTATCAATGTTTCATCAATACTTGGATCATAAAATTGTTGATAAATAATGCAAGAAAATATTAAACATAGTGAAAATCCATATTTAACCTAATAAAAGAAATATATGAAATGAAGTTATTTTTTTATGTTTTTATTAATTTAAGATATTTTTTGTGTTATTTATTTGAGAATATTAGGTGAAATATATTTCACACCATATAAATGGTGAAAATATAATAATATATATTTTTATTATGAATCCATATCAATAATTTATTTTTTTACTAATAATGAATAATAGTGAAATCCCATGGATGATCTCACATTGAATCCACTAACATTACATTATTTCCCAATTATCACTATTTAAACTAAAATATACTTCAAAATTAAAAATATTTCTATGGGAGTTTTAAAATTTTCTATTATATATAATTTTAATAGAAAAAAATAAGTGAGTGAGGAATAAAATGTAGTTCCAATGAGTTCACGGTTAATCAGTCATTATTCATTAAAAACAACCCAATGTTCAACTCAATATTAATAATAATAATTTTCACCCAACACCATCCCATTTAAAATGTAACTTGAACAAAATAACCCTATATCTAATGGATATTACTATCATGAACTATTCCTAGGAGACCATTATGTCGCATATCATCATCATACTTTTACCCAACTGTATATAACACTATAATGACGAGGGAGATGAATAATGACGAATAGGAAGAAGAATTTATTATTAGGAAAATTTAGTGAGTGATTACCCAAATCTATTTAACATATAATAATATTATTATAATAAAATAAATATATTAATTGAATAAAAATTACTCAAGGCATAACATTATCCCCTTACTTTTGACAACATGGATATATAGGTCTCCTTTTTCATAATGATTTTACTCCAAGAGGGTGAAAATGAAATAAAAAATGTAATAGAAAATAACGATAAGGAGAAACTAATTAATATTACAAATATATATGACAAAAAAATATTAAACTACCACTTTAGCTAATGAAAATTTCTAAATCCTATGAAATTATTTGCAAGTAAATATTAATAAGAATGATGGGTGTCTTATTTTCAGTGAAAACATTTTTTTAAATGATCCTACATGTTTTTCAAAATAGAGGTATAAATCAAGAAGGTTTTATTTATTTGATTATACAATTTATGTCTTGTATTTATAAACACATAACTTTATATTCATTTTACATGTTTTGTAAGTGATATTTCTATATTATTAAGGTAATCATTTGTGTCTTGGAAGGCTCTTTGATGTCTAGTTATCTTGTTTCCCATATATTATTAACCTTCAAAAATAAATAATCAAAAAAATATATAGCTAATAAAACTATTTTTAGGTATATCCTTTATAATACTTTAAAATCTCATCTCATTTGAACAAAAAATTGATGATTAACGGGTTAAACAATAGACTTCTTCAACACAATACACATATTTTGAGGCCATATTTTTAATCATTATATGGGACTATTATCATTGCATTAAACCATTAGACTAGTTGAATGAAATGTATTCCATAAAACGTATAATACTAAATCAAAATATTTTTTTACTTTGAATAATTATATAAAATGTTATAACTAAAGTACAGAACCAAATAAAAATAAAAAACCATGTTGGTTTTACAATAAAGACAATATTATTTCAGAAACCTAAAAATGTAAAAATTACAATTAAAATGATATATTTATGAGATTTAAAAATTATTATTACATAATAAAATATATGAAAATATTATCACCATCATGAACTCCTTACAACAAGTCACTGGATTCTTTTAAGATCTTTTACAAATTATATAACTAACAGTTATTTTTTAAAAAAATAAGATAAAACAATGTTGATATTATTTGAACTTATATTTTATCATTTATATAGTAATTATTAATTAATTATTATTCTTTTATTGATGATTTAGGTCAAGATGATTTTTTTAAAATCATTACATGGTTTTTTTTGGTATTTTATTATCGATCATTATTCTTTATCCATGAGTTATATCATTAGAGAATCACAAAAATTTCTAAAATAAATTATTTGTGTATTTATTTTTGTTTAAATGAGTCTCACCAATAAAAATGTGGGTAAAATAAACAAAAAATAATAATTCTCTTATAGGTTGTAAACCCAACCTCCAAAGGAAAGTAAAGAAGATGAGAAAAAGAAATAATAATTAATATTTCAAGTAATATTTATCTGTTAGAAACCATATAGAATTTATAAGATGATTATAGAATGGAAATAAAATTTAAAATTATATAAACTATTTGATAGATATTACCTCTTAGACGATGGTAACCTTTAATATTATGATAATCATAATTTTGGATACTTAGGAATCTATTTCATCAAAGAGTTTCCTATGTAGGGTATAATATTTGATATAAAAAATATATTTTTATAAAATGGTGAATCTGCTAATCTTGAACTCAATAAAGAGGAATGTGATAGGGAAAGGATGCATTTTTAGATAGTAAGGAGGGTTATTTATTAATTAAATAATGAATATATTAAAATTTATAAACAAAAAATGAAATAGTGGTGTACATTGGAAATATTAACGGTTTTCCACACCCATTAATTGAACAAAACTATTCATGGAATCCTAAAAGTCATTTTTTCATGATGTGGTCATTATTACATTGATTCTATATCGATATTTCCTGCATATTTGTTCCAAGAAAATATATAGAAAATTACTTTAAAATAATTTCAGACACAAAATTACAAATATGAAACTTTTTTTATAAGAAAAATTAATTATGAAAAAATATTTCGAAAAAATTAATAAGATGATGAAACTAATTTTTCACTTTGAGGGACATTTAATAAAATTTAAAAATAGTATTTTTATGTTATGAAAATACGTTAAAAAACATAAATAAAATTTAAAATTTTAAATATTTATTATTTAAATAATAAATAATGTATTATTATAATAAAATTTTATTATATATTTATTAAAATATATTTTATTATTCGTGTAAAAAATAAATTAGTTCAGAACATTCCCAGAAAATTAACCTTACATAATTCTAATATTTAAATTACTATAATAATTTGCATTTTATTAAGAAATGTTTCTAAATGAAGTAAATTGAAACATTATATTTAATATAACAAAGAAAGAGTTTCAGGTCGCAGAAATATCCCCAAAAAGTTACCCTTCTTAGGCCATAATTGATGTAAAAGTAATGTTGACACCTAAATCCTACCTCTAATAGGCCACACATTGGTCTCTAGCACCATGAAAAAATCATATTGATGAATTAGTGTCTTTAACCTCTAATAAGATTATGAGGAATGAGAGATATTATGATACCATCAAATAAATCCATCTCACAATAAAAACATATCAAAATAGATGGATGTAATTTCATATCAAGTAAACACTTACAAAAGGTAAAAGTGTAAGTACATAAATAAATATTTGATAGTGAACTAAAATCCCAAAAAGTTCATAAACAACTTGATTATATAATAATGCCCATCCTGATCACTAACTAGTTCCTATTTAATTAAAACTATTTTATATATATAGGGTTGATTGTAAAATTTATACTCTGTCGAATCCTCCGAGAAAACTCCAATGAAAATTTGAAGAAAAATTACTAAATTGCAGTTAATGACTAATGAAACTAACTCATCACATAATCTTGTATCACTTGTTTGTAGCCTCACCATTTCAATATCCCCATGTATCATATACTAGTAATAATATAATATTAAACGTATGTATAATCGTGAAGGTACTGTGCCACCAAAACACCATTGGTTGGCTACACACACCCCAATTTCGTATGTCATGACCCATATCTCTACAATAAGACACATTTATCAGTGGTAACTATATAATAAATTTCTCCTCATTCATATCTATATATCAACATCATAAACACCAATATATGGTAACCGAGTTTTTTCTAGAATCAACCACAGCCTGTACGTCATGTGTTACACCTCGATCCATCACAGATCATATACAATTTAACTATTATATTCCTTGGTTACTATATCATTGAGATACATTTATATGAATTAATCACAATCCATTACATCCTTCTAGACACCTATATATGAAATAAACCTCCATTATTACTAGTATATAATATAACTCTGGTAGAGTAAAGGAGGGAATAAGGGGTTGTTATCCATCCTCCCTCACAAACCAGTTTGTTGGGACCCCCCCCCCCACAGAGCTTGTTGGGTGGTGGTTTTCATGTCAAAATTGGTGGGTTAGCCTATCAATTCTCATCAAATAAGGAATATATGTTTTTATCAAAAACCAAAATTTGTAAAATACATATACTTAGACATAACTAAATTTATCTTCTCTCAAACACCTAGCAACCAACACTAAGGAATACATATCCTATAAGCCAAAAATTTCAAATATACATTAAATTATTTAAGTTTCCAACTACTTTCCATTCCCTCTATACGTAATGCATCCTTTTACATATTTCTTTAATAATTATCAACCATTCAGTACACTTTTTATCCAATAAGCCCACTGGTTAAATCATTTAATATTAAATTCCATTCATAATTCAAGTTACTTTGTTACTCATAGTAATCTACCATAATATTAGAATAAACAAAACTCATTTACCTACGTCTTGTAGTGGGTTAAGGAATGAAAAAATAAAACAACTCAGATATCTATCCTCTAATGAAATAAATTCATTTATATGAACTAAATTAATAGTTTAATTAAATATACAATAGTAAATCACATCCTCAACCAACTCCCTCAATCTTGGTGTCATCCCTAACACCTCTATGAATATCACCATCCATTTGACCATCACATGATTTATATACTATTACAACCCTGAGTATCCCCACCCATTTTATTCCAAATCATTATCTATCCCAGGATAAAAACATTTTTCATTGAAGGAATTCATATCCAAATAAGTCTCAAAAGGTAGTATGTAAACATAAAATAGGTAACAGTTAATATTGACCCTAGAACTATGAAATATCTATATCATATAAAAAGGCCCAATTAGCCACAAAATGTTTTTTAACAAGTAGTAAATTCATTACTATCTTGAATTAACTTATTCATTTTACAATGGTTGCAACCACAAAAGGCCTAAGTAATCTTCTACCAACTGCTAAATATTATTTGAATATACTTCATGTATAACTTCAATTCAATTAATTAGAAGGAAAATTAATAAAAATTTAACATTCCTCTTTATTTATGGTCAAAAATCATTACATACAATACCTTAACTAATATTCTTGAATAAAAAACATGCTAAATGTGATCATCAATAAGATATAGCACACTATCAAGAAAATAAATTGAAAAATTGTCTATAAAATGTAAACACATGTGATATCTAAAACCCAAACCAAATTTCATTATTTACATCCGGTTTAGTGTTAGTGAAGTTCAATTACACTATTACCCAATAAAATAGTGAATTATAACTTCACACTTTAAATTAAAGTAAGAGAAACATTGAATCCCCTACCTTGAGTCATCGGGAATCATTTAAAAAAGAATGGAACAATAATCAAACATCTGTGATCACCTCCCCTATGAGGAATCTGCACCCCTTTAAGTATATCACACCATGAACACACATAAATGAATTAAGATAACTCCACGAAAAACTAATGGGAGAAACATCCATATAATTACTAGATATAATGGTATAAAATAAAATAAAACAGAGAATAAACCATAGGATAAAGTGCTAAAACACACCACAAACCACTATAGATCAATCTTAGGAATAAAAGAATTAGTACCACTTAAAAGGACATAAAAAAACTCTAAAAAGGACTTATGGGCACCTAGGTTTTGGAGAAAGATGGAGAATTTTTTCCCATTCTATAAAATGAATAATTTACCCCTTTATAAAATATGAAAACATATATACAATATTGAAATTAAAATCTATGTTCCACTAAATGATAATAAAAATAAAAGATACAATTATAGGACATAATTTTATTTTTCATTTTAAAAATATTATTAAAATATTATATTTAAGGGTTGAATTAATAAAAATCATGCATGGAATATTCTAAGATAAATAATTCTTATAAAACGGAAACTGAGGTGGTATGTTTTTTTTATATGTATAAAATTTCATAGGATTAAATGATCTATATATTTACCAATGTTTGTGATATGGAAATTTTACAAGGATTACAAGGATGAAATATAAATTTTAAAAATATAACTATATAAATTAAAGGTCAAGTTGTGTTTTCAGAAAACATAATGTGGTAACTTTATAAAGATAATGATTACCAAATAATTTCCATGTTTTATATTTTTTTTGGATTTTATGAAGAGGTAAGTCATTAATACATACAAAATAAATCATGTTATGGTATACATATATTTCATTAGTGAAAATATCACAGTTTTATTCATGGTTTGTAATGCCTTGTGTCTATGAATATCTAATTTTGTTGTCATTTCTTATTTTTCTTTTGATTTTAAGGTACGGGTTACAAGTTTTATTTTTAATTTGGGGTTCCTAGGGTGAGGTTGTTTTTATTATTAGATTATTTATCAAATTTAGATGTTTAAGTAAGTATACTATGGGGTTTTTTGTGTGGTTTATTTTTTTATAGTAGATCAGTTGTTATATTTAGGTTGGGAGATCATATAACCAGATATTTAGAACATTTGGTAAATCCATTTACCTGGTGAGATATTACTTCTTGGGTGGTGGACCTAAAAGATGTGAGGTTTTCCAGTTGATGAAATCAAGTAAGAAGTGTCGCTTGATTGGGTACCCATATCTTATGAGTTTTTTTAATATTCATTTTTTTATTTACTTTAAACCCCAATATTTAAATTTGGACATTTCCTTCAAATATATTTGGTTCTGAGAAGACAAGAGACTCTTATGCATCCATATTATTCTAATATTCTTTAACTTCCTCATCCATGGATATAGGATTAATCATGTGACATGTTCTATGTCAAAATAGTGGTAACCCATATATTATTTCCTCTTCTTCTCTTCACCGAAATTATTTTGTGTTCTCCATATTTTGTTTTGAGGTTTTTGTTATTGAAATCTCTAAGATAGTGTGAAATCAAATCTAAATCAATGGATTCATTTTCAATTTCCTTATGGAATCTCTAATTGATTGTTTTATTTTTTTTCATCACTATTTTTATGTGAAGTTATTGATTTGTAGTTCATTATAAGGATTCATGATTTTATATAATCATTCGACACAATATGGGGATCGAGCCAAAACTACCCCAATCCTGCCTCCATAAGCTAGGGGTGGGAACAAGTGACGAATGGAATATACTAATTGAGAGAATTTTACTAATTACATATACACGCAGATCTATATTGAGTAAAAAATTCTGAGGAAATGAGTAAAATATGAAGAACACTAGGAAAATAATCGTGCTTTTAAAATCTCTAGACAGTACAAGATTACGTTAGTGTAAACCAAAAATTAAAGTGGAAAAATACATGCCCAAGGAGAAATATGTCCCAACCTTAAAAAAAACTAGAAAAGTAAACTGCCGAGATATCTCATCTTTTAATCTTCATGCTGTGACCACTATACAGGGTCCAATGTACCATGTATCCCTAAGCTCCTCTGAAGTCACCATCGACTAGTCTATAATATATATAAGACACTACAGGTGTGGAAAAAGCCTATACAGTGGGGATTATATAAATAACTATAAGGATTACATGAATCCTAAAGGGGGTGAAATATGAGATACAATAGAAATAGAAAGATAGTAGATAGTAAATAGGTGATGGTCATCCCAAATAATGAGAATGAGTAACCCCATATATGCACAATGGGCTTAACGTGGTTTGTGGATAAACTATAGATCCCATATTTTCCACACATGAAAGGATAGTAAACTCATCCAACCACGAGAAGATAATCACAAAAGGATAGTGGTGTACCTTGCACGCCTTAAGAACTCATTGAATTAGAGTAACCAACTCCAATGGTATGGATACATATATGTTTGTGTGTGTGTGCTCAGTCAAAAGAGGAACAAGCGAGAGATAATGGGGATCTCCATCTTGTAACTCATCCTAAAGAAATTAGTCTCCAAAAGTTCCAAAATTCCATCATTGATGTCAAGAATCTCAAAAATTTACCCAAAAGTAGTCATCCAATTCAAGCCATGCCATGTCGTTCTGGTGTATAGTTGAGGGTCTCCAATCTTTAGGTATTAGAATTATGCCCTGGTACTGTAAGAGGGTTCCACTCTGATAGGTGATGGAAGACCCAGGTGTTTCCTAGAAAGAGGTTTCCACTCCGATGGAAGAGGACCCATGAACAGCCCAACTGGACGGTTCCACTCTAGAAGTCGTTGAGGTCATATGCTCATCTTGAATGTAGGGTTCTACTATGGAAGTCATAAAGGGACCATGCCCAGCTCGACTGGGGGATTCCTCCGGGGAATTTGCAGTGTAACCATTCCCATATCGACTAGAGGGTTCCTATCATGAATTCTGTAGAGGTCCCATGACCTGTACTGATATTAGTATTCCACTCTAGTCATAGAGGACCCATGCCCATCCAATCTCGAGTGTTCCACTAAGATGTCTGTAGAGGACCCATGACCCATGATGAAAGGAGGATTTTAGTAAAGGAGTTAGTAGAAGACCCATGCTACCCCAGCAGTAGGGTTCCACTCTAAAATTCATTAATGACCCATGCCCTTTTTTACTGGAGGGTTCCACTCGAGAATCCTCTAGTGATCCTATGCAATCACCTTCACCATTAAACAATGCCTAAACACTATTCATTCCATGAAAACTACACATCATATCTTTAATGCCATAACTGATGGAACCATTATGTTATCCTTGTAAAAACACTTCAGATAGGTTACTCAATGGATAAAATTTGAGTTCAATGGATGATATATGAAACCTTGAAGTATCCACAAAAAGAAACATGTAGTACATGACATATGAGGGGACCCACACAACGTGTGGTCCCGATCCTTCACCTCGATGTTTCCCTATTGGTACATGGATTTCCAACAATATATGTGTACGTATAATTTATAGATTATACAAGGCATGATCATGCGACTTGGGGTCTCGCATGGTTGCTCTAGTCATGCTCGTGTAACCACCATGTATCTGTGTATTTTACCATGTGTCTATGTACTTAAGTACATGAATGTGTGCATGTAAGTGTACACATAACTCTTCTATCCTAGGATAAGGTATATAGTGTGTAGTATTTATACATTTTGTCCCATATTTATAAATTTCCAAAACCCTAATCGCTTCATCTAGGGTCTAAATTCCATGTGTTCATCAAACTACAAGACATATAGTCTAGGTTTTTGTTGAAATATAGATCTGCATCATCCCTTACATATCTTGATTCACCCCTTCAAATATATCCTTTCCATAACCAAAAAATAGTATAATTTATACTAATTTTCCATTTTTGGTCCAACTGATGGTCGGATATTGTTCTCGTCAACCCCTGGGGGTTCACCGCACCCCTCACGTGACCCATTCATCATATCTCGTCTCTAATCCAAATTAGTTTTCAATGAATTGATCACCCAAAGCCCATAATTCCACTAATTCCATCCCTAATTCTTCATTTCAAAAGTCGCACATAATCCTGCCATTAATTCGGGGGCCTGGTCGAGTTTAGTACCACCCAACAACGTCAAACTGAGTCCCCATAGGAAAATCTGAAATGAATGCAAAGAATCGATGGAGAAAAGTAGAAAAAAAAGAATTTAACAAGTCATTTCTAAGTTTTCTTCTCTAATGATCAAATATATGGGTAATTAATTTAAGAAAACCAAATATAAATATAAATTTAAGTACATTGGTGCATGAAATTTTCCATATTTTTCCAAGATAAATATATTGGATTGATATGGGAAATCTACATAATCAAAGAGGGCGTAAACCAAAACTTAATGACTCATGTATGAATATTAGAACATTATTCATTGAAGAATGTGATTTAAATTATTTAAGTATTTCACTACATTCTCTACACTCTGATCTTCTATGATTCAGTGTTTAGTCATTGTCCGAAGTGATTTTCCAATGAAAGGAGGTGAAAGAAGCTCTTGTGGGATCCCAGGATTATGAGTCTAAACCTAAGAACATTTCCACGGAAGTATTCCAATAAAATTATTTTTTATTCAAAATGAATTAATGAATTAATGAATTAATTAATTAATTAATACATTGAATGTACCAACAACTACTGAGATGTCGGAACACCACACGCAAAACTATCATAGGTCTTGCCTAAGTTAAACATTGTGTTTCAAAGTAAAATGTGTTCCTGAATTTATAATATAATATTCCTTTTATTGTTTATCCCTTTTTCATTAATAAATGTGTGAACATAATATAATATATGTTTAAAATTTTTATATAATTAATTCGAAGCTCATCGGGCCTTAAAATCACAGGTTCTCTCACCACATAGCTCTAGAAATATAAATATTGAAATATTTCAAAGAATTACAATGAAAAAAACCTAGTGTCTACATCAATACCTTATTAAATATTTTCATCCCCAAAAATAAAAAAAATAAACAATCAACATGGGATATTAGGCCCCTATCTAGCTCTCCAAATCTAAAGAACTCTCCTACACATTCTTATACAGCCTTAACACGTGAAACAAGGGGATGGTCCATCCATATTGGGTCCTATACTTTTAATCATGGATCACCACTATGTGCACTATAATGGTGGATCCATCCATGATATGTAACACTCCCTAGTCTATGAAATCCCGGGGTTTATGCACATATCTCGTTAGTTGTGACACGTGGAAGATTTCATGCACCTGCTCTAGTTGTGGGGGTCAGGAAAGGTGGTAAGTAACCTCAATAATCTTCTACATGATCAAAAATAGACCAATGAACCTCAAGTATAGTGTGCCTCTCCAAATGAACCTTCACAATCCTCATAGTGGGGAGACTCTCAAGAAAACTTGTTCTCCCTACAAAAACTCTAATTCCCTATAACGCTGATTTTCATAGGATTTTTCTTTTCTCTAGGTCTTCCTCAAATTCTCATGGATGACTTAGACCTTCTTCTTCATCACTTTCTTCATCTCTAGGCCCATAATAAATGAACCATTAATCATTATCCATCATAAGTGTGACCATCAGGGATTGCCATATAGGGCCTCAATAGGTTCCATTCTAATGGTATAGTGGTAGTTTTTATTCTACAGAAACTCTAATAAGGGAATGTGATTCTACAAGATCTTGCTAACGTCTAGCATGCAATCCCTCAACATATCCTCCCAAACATGGATAGTTTTTTTCAGTTTTTCCATCTGTCTAAGTTTTAGAGACTATACTCATCCTCATTTGGGTCATTAATGACCCCTACTGGGCTCTCCACAATCATGATGTAAACCACACGTCAGGAGAAAAGATTACTATCGAGGGAACGCCATGAAAGAGAACGATATCAAGTACATACAACTGCCCCAAACATTCCACTGAACTATTCTCCCTAATTTCAAGTAAGTGTTCCATCTTCATCAATTGTGTGACTATCACCTAGATGGATTCATAGAAATTAATTGTGTGTAGAATATGTGCCACAATGTTCATGGAAATTTCATTTCACTTCTACTCCAGGATATCAATGGGATACAACAAACCTCTCAGAACATAGTGATTATCCTTTACCACTGACATGTGTCGAAATGAGAGATGAAATAGGTTACACTTCATCTCATGCCAAACCTCCAAAAATCTACAAAAGGTATATGTACATATTCCCACAACTGTGATGTATAGCTAGAAGAGAAGTGTGGAATTCACAGGCCAACTCCTATAACATTGTAACAAGAACCACCATCTATCCCTTGAAAACCATAATGTTATTCCCCATAATAATATCTATCTGGTGAAGCTATCAGTGTTATCTAGACCTGTAATTCCTCACAGTGGATGTATCCCAGCTCTGACTCTCTCACAAAGTCCAGAAGTGGAGGAGTCAACACTATTGGATTTTGTTTTTTACCCTCTATCTCGACCAGGGTTAGTTGTAGATAAGGAAAGTATAATGAAGCCTTATACACTAAGAAAACACGGGACTTCATATTATTTTCATTTTCTAATGTGTTTACCTTCCTTATATTATAGACTATTTCAAAGTCATATTCTTATAGGATCTCCAACCAATGTTGTTGTCTCTAGTTCAAGTCTCTTTGTGTGAAGACAAACCTACGAATCTGGTGGTATGAGTAATCCATAAAGAACTCCCCTGGAAGGTAGTACCTCCAAATCCACATGGCGATGACTAACACATCCTACTCTATGTTAGGAGTGGTGTAGTTTTTCTAATGGGGTCTCAATTACCTCGGCTCATATGTGATAAATTCATGTCACTGCAACAACATGTGTCCAACATCTATTTTAATACACCACCGACTCTATTCCCTCCTCGGATAGTCTCAACATAGGATCACATGTTATCCTCAGCCTTAATTTCTCAACTCCTAAAAGGCCCTATACACCAATAAATCATAGTAAATGTCACCCATTTCCATATCAGGGCGGTCAAAGGGATGCAATTCTATAAAATTATACCACAATCTCCTTATAGTACCCCACCAAGACAATAATTCTCTTCACCTCTGAAAATATCTAGTGGTATCCTATGAAATGGATACATTTTAATTCATTGGCTCAAGGTATAAATAGTGCTCATAAATGACATTACCCAAATAGTGGGCCTCATGAATCTAGAACTAGCACTTCAATAGTTTCTAATTTAGAGGGTGATCTCATAGAAAATGTAAAATCATATTCAAGTTCTCTACATCCTCCATCTCTGATGCAGAGTAATTGAGTATGTCATCGATGAAGAAGACTAAAAACTGGTCCAAATATGACTAAAAGATCATTTTCATCAAATAAATAAACACAGTGGGAGAATTCATCACACCAAATGGCTTCACAAGGAACTCATAGTGGCTGTAGAGACATCAGTATGATAGATTTTGAATATTACCTCACAAACCATCAACTGGTGGTAGCTAGACTGAAGATTGGCCTTTGAGAACAATCTTGCTCCTCAAAAATAGTCAAAGAGGACCTCAATACTTAAACGGGGTAACTTTTCATTATCGTGGTCTGGTTTATGTGATGATTGTCCATGCCCTACTGCAAACTCGTGTTTTAATTTTTCACAAACAAAACCAGAGTTAACTAAGGGGGCACATGGGGTATAATGAAACCCTTATCACGAAGGCCCTATAGCTCCGACCATAGCTACATGTGCTCACTAGGGAATATTTAGTTTGCATCATAACATGTTGATGTGGTCCTCGGGTGTAAGCCGATGCAAAAGTTCATCTCCTGCATCATAGGTTCTCTCAAAACTCCATGGGGGAATAAATCCATATATTCCTCCATAAATAAAGGAATCCATACACATAAATATCTTATTTCATTAATAGATATACTCACCAACTAATGGATAATGGGCTAACACATCTTCCTCACAAAACCTGTTCATCCTTCTATGCGATCATTCTTTCCCATAAATGTGAATCTCATCCCATTAGTGGGAAAGATTCTGATTTGTTTGCAGTGGTCTCGAACCATGGAAAACCAATCCAGACCCACGATGAAGTCATAGTATAGCGACCCTGCCTTTTATTAAATTACTATTACATCATTCCAATGATAAACAACATAATATTATTACACATGGAGGATCTAGAGGTTTAGTGTCTTGGGAAAACTAGGACCACACATAACAAATACAACATCAACCATAAACATTTTTTTAATTTCTTCTTCACTAGCTTCTTAGTGGAACTTGTCCTTTCCGTAGTACATGTAGCCACCTGAGGATATACATCAAAAAGGGTTGAGCTAAAAGCCCAATAAGAGGATAGATAAGAACAAGAAAGCATGGGGTGATCATAAACATAACATAGGAAAAATATCATGAACATGAGAGAAGCATAAATAATAGACTTGAATTGTGGAAATGCATAAAAAGGAAACAAAATGTCTTAGTGGTTAAATACAACTCATACTTGTGAACCAAGCTATAATCTTGTTCACACATAATTTCACATTTACTCGTGAGATTCATCACTTTACCCAATTCATTGGAGCGCTATAAAATTCCGGGTGCACCCGTCACATCATAACATTATCATTATAATTCTTGCCACATAGAACACATATCAAACATGTACATAAATAAAACATGGAGAGGAATGGGTTTCATCTCATAATAACACTTTCATAAGCTTTGGGTTCCCAAAAGAAAGAGGGAACAACATACTTGATACAAGAACCATCAACCTTGAATGAGAGGTAAAATGTGAGATCTTGAAAGAAGATTTCTTTTGGGAAACATTTTGATGGGAACAAAAACTAGTGAAAAACATTTATACCCCATAAAAGTAAAGGAAATGATGAATAAATGATCTTTGAGGAGTAATCATATCAAAAATGGAGTGAAAGAGGGAGAACCCGGAGGATGAAAATTGGGATCGAGATTTCCCCTTACCTTGTACTTGAATGCTTATTTCCATTTAATGTGCTATATAATGATATTATATTCATCAATTAGAAATCCATAACCATGTGTACATTAATAGGGTTCATTCTGGTTTCATTATTTCATATTATGTTCCTTTGGATGACTTATAGAGTCTAAAAACATTGTTCGGGGATGTTCGTTTTTTTGGTTTTTCTTCAGTGGTTCACTTGTATTCCTAAATTGAAGTTTGGGTAGAACATGAGTAGACATCCAGAACTGATATTACATGTTATTAATGAGATTAAAATAGTTTGAATTATCTTATAATGAATCACGTTATAACCATGTGGATAAATCATTAGATAAAAATCAAACAAAGATTTTGTGGGTCAATTTGAGCGGTTTTTCGATCACAACGGACTTGTTTTAACTTTTCACTTAGTAATATGGCCATAGGTTATTTCAAGAACTTAAAATAGAACATAATAAATATATAATATTCTGGTTCAACCATAAAAATGGTTTCATGACCAAATCTTAAGGTAGAAATGGAAGAAGATAGCATGTAGTTTTTGAAGGTGATAAATTAACACCTCATGAACAACGTTCTCTTTAATGAAATAAAAGGAAGAGGGAAAGGGTGTGGGGTGATATAATATCCCATTAGAATCATAAAATTACATTATATGTATAATAATTGAGTTAAAAAATAATTTTTATGAATATAGGTGGGGAGAGATCAAGAATGGAACATGAACTTGAAAGGAAATTAAAGGAGAAGAGGGAGAAAAATTACCTCTTAAATATTCCTCTTGCGATCCTCCTAAGGAAGCTAGGATTGGTCTTTTGATGATACCAGAAGCTTTTGACGTGTGGGAGGGGATATGTAAGGTTTTTGTTCAGAGTTTATATAAGTCTTGGAGCTTGAGAGGAGTGAGGAAAAGAGGGAGTGAAGGGTGGCTTTTATAGTGGAGGGGAGAGGGGTTTCCTTAATATAAAATTGATTTGTTTACTAATTCCACCTAAGACAATGAATAGTGAGTCTTTAATGACCAAGAATAGTAATATTATAATTTAATCCCTAACCAAGTGGGCTTACATCAGCAGAACATCATCGATGACTCAATTAATACATTATTAATCATTTATTGTGAATTATCTGATTCAACTATTCATCAAAAATTCAAGTATCTCAGAAAAATCCCAAAAATTTACCCCAACCATTTTTCGACATGTAGAATCCGAAAATAAAGTCCATTTTTCAAAAATAATTTTCTAAATACTATTAATTTAATATTCAATTAAAATCATAATTTACTTAAAAACGGTTTTTAAGATTAAAATTGATTTTATAGTTCTTTCAAAAATTACGTAGGGTCTTATAAAATAATATAAAAACTATTAAAAATTGATTCAATAATTTATTAATACATTTCAGGGAATTAAATAGTATTTTAAATTAATTAATTAATTATAACTATTTATTTATGACTTATAAAATACCAAAAATGTTTACTATGGTCAAATTGTCAATTTCTAAGATGTCTAAATTTTATTTTATTATTCATAGGTAATTTTACTCTATTTAATATTCATAAGGGTCATATTACGATTAATAAGGGTATTTTACTATTCATAAGGGTAGGTTACTATTCACGAAAAATTATTTTTTTTCGTTAGACTCCAAAAACCAACTTGAACACAACCTTGTATGTCAGATTTTCAAAATTCAAAACATAGTTGTGGAAAAATTATGTTTAAAAGTCACATAAAACTTAGTAGGCCATTTTTTTGGGTTTTCATGTTATTTTATGACATAATTATGAGAATTTAATTTCCATTGAAAAACATTGGGTCGTTACATTATTCCCCCCTTATGAAATTTTGCCCCCGAAATATCACTTTACACAAACAGGTGAGGGTACTTCTCCTTCATTACCTCACCACATTCCCACCATTTTCTAAAATAGAAAAGGTTAGAACAAAACATAATTAAACAAGTATTGAATAAATTATTCATTTAAAAAATTATACCAAAAACATAACATATGGGATCCCTCGATAAATATCCTTGTGTGCATATTTGTACGTAGTCTCATGTTGTAGGTTTTCTCTAGGGTTCACTAATCCTAATTCCCAAATTAACTAAAACTTTCCTCTGATACCAACTATAGCGACCCCTACTTTTCTTACATTACTATTACATCATTTAAAAGATAAACAACAAATTCTTATTACACATGGATGATCCAGAGGTTTCGTGTCTTGGAAAAACTAGGACCACACATAACAAATACAACATCAACCATAAACATTTATTTAATTTCTTCTTCACTAGATTTTTAGTGGCACTTGTCCTCTCCTTATTACATGTAGCCACCTAAGGTTATACATCAAAAAGGGGAGAGCTAAAATCCCAGTAAGAGGATAGATAAGAACAACAAATCATGGAGTGATCATAAACATAACATAGTCAAAAGATCATGAACATTAGAGGAGCATAAATAATAGATTTGATGTATGGCAATGCATAAAAATAAAACATCATGTCTTAGTGGTTAAATACCAATCATACTTGTGAACCAAGATAACATCATTTTTACACATAATTTCACATTTACTCATGATATTCATCACTTTACACAATGCATTGGAGTGCTATATAATTCCGGGCGCACCCATCACATTTAAACATTCATATTGCGCTATATAATTTCTGGCGCACCCGTCACATCATAACATTATCATTATCATGCCTGGCACATAGAACACATATCAGACATGTACATAAATAAACCATGGAAAGGAATGGGTTTCATCTCATAATAACACTTTTATAAGCTTTGGGTTCCCAAAATAAAGAGGGAACAACATACTTGATACAAGAACCATCAACCTTGAATGAGAGGTAAAAGGTGAGATCTTGAAAGAAGAGTTCTTTTGGAAAACATTTTTATGGGAATAAAAACCAGTGAAAAACATGTATATCCCATAAAAGTAAAGAAAATTATGAACAAATTATCTTTGAGGAGTAAACATGTCAAAAATGGAGTGAAAGAGGGAGTACCCGAAGGATGAAAATTGGGGTCGAGATTTCCCGTTACCTTGTACTCGAATGATTCCTTCTCTTTAATGTCCTGTATAATGACATTATATTCATTAATTAGAAATCCAGAACCATGTGTACATTAATAGGGTTCATTCTGGTTTCATTATGTCATATTATGTTCGTTTGGATGACTTATAGAGTTCAAAAACATTGTTCAGGGATGTTCGTTTTTATGGTTTTTCTTGGGTGGTTCACTTGTATTCTTAAATTGAAGTTCGGGTAGAAAATTAGTAGACATACAAAACTGATATTACATGTTATTAATGAGATTACAGGAGTTTGAATGATCTTATAATTAATCACATTATAACCATGTGGATTAATTATTAGATAAAGATCAAACAAAGATTGTGTGGGTTAATTTGAGCGGTTTTTCGATCACAACGGACTTGTTTTAACTTTTCACTTATTAATATAGCCATAGGTTATTTAAAGAACATAAAATAGAACATAATTAATATAACATATTCTTTTTCAAGCATAAAAATTGTTTCATGACTAGATATGAAGGTATAAATGGAAGAAGAGAGCATGTAATTTTTGAAGGAGATAAATTAACTCCTCATGAACAACGTTCTCTTTAATGAAATAAAAGGAAGAGGGAAAGGGTGTGGGGTGATATAATATCCCATTAGAATAATAAAATTACATTATATTTATAATAATTGAGTTAAAAAAACAATTTGGTTGAATATAGGTGTGGAGAGATCAAGAAAAGACCTTGAACATGAAAGGAAATTAAAGGAGAAGAGGGAGAGAAATTACCTCTTAAATCTTCCTCTTGAGATCCTCCTTAAGGAAGCTAGGATTGGTATTTTGATGAGACCAGAAGCTTTTTGACGTGGGGGAGAGGATAGGGAAGGTTTTGGGCCAGAGTTTAGAGATGTCATGGAGCTTGAGAGGTGTGAGGAAAAGAGGGAGTGAAGGGTGGCTTTTATAGTGGAGGGGAGTGGGGTTTCCTTAATATAAAATTGATTAGTTCACTAATTTAACCTAATACAAGGAATAGTGAGTATTTAATTACAAATAATAGTAATTTTATAATTTAATCCCGAACCAAGTGGGCTTACATCAGAATAAAATCATCGATGACTTAATTAATACATTATTTAGTATTTATTGTGAATTATCGGATTCAACTATTCATCAAAAATTCAAGTATCTCAGAAAAATCCCAAAAATTTACCCCAACCATTTTTCGATGTGTAGAATCCAAAAATGATTTCCATTTTTCAAAAATAATTTTCTAAATATTATTAATTTAATATTCAATAAAAATCATAATTTACTTAAAAAAAACAGTTTTTAAGATTAAAACTAATTTTATATTTCTTTCAAAAATTACGTAGGGTCTTATAAAATTATCTAAAAACTATTAAACATTGATTCAATAATTTATGAATACATTTCATGTAAATAAATATTATTTTAAATTAAGTAATTAATTATAATTAATTATTTATGACTTATAAAATACCAAAAGCATTTACTAAGGTCAAATTGTCACTTTCTAAGATGTCTAAATTTTATTTTATTATTCATAGGTAATGTTACTCTTATTTAATATTCATAAGCTTCATATTACTATTAATAAGGGTAGGTTACTATTCATAAGGGTAGGTTACTATTCACCAAAAATTATTTTTGTTTCGTTAGACTCCAAAAACCATCTTGAACACATCTGTGTATGTCGGATTTTCAAAATTCAATACACAGTTGTGAAAAAATTATGTTTAAAAGTCACTTATCACTTAGTAGTTTATTTTTTTGTTTTTCATGTTATTTTATGACATGTTTATAAGAAGGGAATTTCCATTGAAAAACATTGGGTCGTTACACGTAAGGTTCTATTGTGTTGACCAAAATTTCCAACGTGAACCAATTTACCCCCAGAGATGACTCATACTCTTGATAGATAAAAGATACAGAAGAAGTGTTCCCTTTAGGAACCCCAAGATTAGTTGTTGGGCTAGCTTCTCAACTAGGAGAATCAACTATCACACTAGGAATATAGAGATGATATAATGACTAACACACATTTTTACTAATACTGAATAAATTTTATAATAATCAAAAGTCATACCTCTAATCATCTCACACATTGTAGGGTCATAAGCTTAAAGAGCCTGCAGTTGTCCATGACCCCAACCGCCAACTCCCTAAGCTTGACATGGTCCACCTAGTGGTGTTGGTGGAAGGATCTCATGGCATAGTTCACCACCCATAACTCCTCTGGATCTTTTCTAGCGCCACCTCGCTAGAGACCACCCTTACCTTATCTAGAATATCTCTAATCATGGATCTTACTTTACCACTAAGGTTTGTTGGCTACCTGTATACGCTCCTCATTATGTTCAGTTGGTTAGTCTTGCACTATGTGACATATTTCATCAAAACAATTTAACTGAAACTCTATAGGATTCCATGTCACTTTGTGCTTCCCATGTACCTCATGACAAAGAGCCTGATTTTGACCGCAAAAAGATCCCTTATGTCAAGATCCCGTGGATGGGTTCTTACTAGCTGCTATAGATTACTCAGATATGTGACACCCATGATAAAATCCATCTTCATGGGTTCACTCTAACTATAATATCATTTCCATCAGTTCCTGCACCAACATCCTGACATTGGTGGGGATGCACAAGGGCACCACAGTTGCACAGATCTCTCTATGGAGTCACTTCCCAAACCTCTCATCTTAATGGTGTTCATCATGGATCATGCCAATTGTGTACTGGGTAAGGTCTATGAACCCTGATGCTTATTAATCCACCATCATCCCTCCCTAATGAAGCTCTAGAATCCATTTAATCTAAACTGATCACATCAAATAGGGGTTGTACTTCTCACACAATAGCTTCTGGAAGACGGGCCATGAGAGTGTCGACTCATTGTGCATCTATGTAACAATGCTCCACCATCCCCCAATTTATCCATTAAAATGGATAGATAATAGTTCACCCCTAGATGTGTTGGGGTTCCAATAAACATGAATATAAGGACACCGAATCTAGAAAATCCTCTAATACCCATGGATCTGGATCGCCATAGAACCACTGTGGCCTCTAGCACCAAAACTCACAGTGCATTCTATGATTTCATGCATTGTTAGCCTACTATACTCGGATGATCATCTTTACACCAAGTGGAATTGTTACTACATACCCACCCAGATGAATAATCTCACAATAGGGACCCCAAAGTGATGCCTCATCTCTCATCAGATCATCTTCAAGATCTACAGCTGGTATATTGGTTGGCTAGAATTGTGGAGGCACCCTGAGATTTATCAAGACATACCACAATAAGATGAGAATATATATATATATATATAAATATTGGGGGGAATACTAAATAAGGTTAGTTAAAGACTCAATCATATATGATTCATGTACCATTAATATGTGCAACTAATGCCTCTATATTCCAAGTTGACATGTAGGTAATCAATGTACTAGTGAATTAATACGCCATCCTCCTACATTATCAAGGTATTCCCTATCTTGACAGGAACACTCAATACACTTGGAAAATTTTTAACAAATCCCATCCAAATCCTCATAGAGGGACTACTCTAGTAAATTTACCAACGGAATGGGCATCTCTAATACCAATCTTTCGCCACCCGACACATGTCGAGGCTTGAGTTGTAACTACCCAAGCCCACCTCCATAGGTCTGGTGGTGGATATAATCACCAAAAGTCATATCCCAAATAAGATTCCTTTTCCTAAGTACCTTTACACACACACATCCATATCGATGAAAAAATACAGAGGAAAAGAGTAAAAGAAATAAAATTCTCAGGAAATATCCATGCATGTAAAACATCTAGACACTACAAGAGTACCGTAGTGTAAACAAAAAGTAATGATTATAATATATAGCCAACTATAAATATGTCCCAACTAGAAAGAACTATAAAATTAAAATACTAATAGATATCAACTTAGGATCTCTGTGTAGTTACTTCCATAAACAGTCTAAAGTGCTAGGAATCCCTAATCTCTTCTGATGTCACCACTGACCCATCTGTAATCTACCGAAGACATGACAAATGCAGGAATATACCATGCATGGATGAGTATATACATACCAATTAGGATGCTCCAAAGCTGGAGGGGGTAGTAAGAGACGAAACAGTAATAGAAAGTTAGTAGATAGTAATCAGGTGTAGCTCAACCAAAATAAATAGATAGAATAATCTCGTCCAAGAACCAAGGGATCATCATGGTTTGTAGATGAACTACGCATTGATTCCTTTCCCCCCATAGCAGGAGAGGAAACTCATATAATAATGAGGCTCTAAAAAATAAATCATGTGGAATAACATGCATGTCTTTATATCTCGTGGAAAGATAACAACCAAATACAATGGTATGGATACATATGTATATTTACTATATAAATAATAATCCCAAAAGAGAGAGAATGGGGATCTCCAACTCATAGCTCATCCAAGGTAGATACATCTCAAATAGTTATATAACTCCTTCAATAATTCCCAATATCTCACACGTCTACCCAGAAGTAATCATCGAAGATAATAAAAATGTCATCATTATGATAAAGAATCATGGGGCCATAATCTTTAGGTAGAGGACCCATTCTCTAACAAAATAAGAGGGTTTCACTCTGATAGTCTACGGAGGATCCATTCCCTACCCATCATGAGGGTTCAACTCTAATAGTAGAGGACCCATTCATACCCCAGGTGGAGGGTTCCACTCTAGTAGTCTTCGAGGAACCATTCCCAACATGACTAGAGGCATCCACTCAAGAAGACATAAAGGACCCATGCATATCTTGACAAAAAGGATTTACTCTATGAGTATATATATTACCCATGTTTGGTGCAGATAGGAGGGTTCCACTATAGTTATTGAGGACTAATGAAAATCCCAGCTAGAGGGTTCCACTTTGAAGTCTACAGAGGACCAACTCCTTGTTCTATGTTGATAGAGGACCCATTCCCAACCCAATTAGAGGGTTCTAATATAAATTTTTTTGATGACTCATACCTAATCCAGCTAGAGGGTTCCACTTAGAACTTTTCTTATGATATGGTGTCATCACTACCGTTATTGAGTATCTCCTAACCAAGTTTCATGCATTGAACATTCCACATCATAACTAAAAATCCATAACTGAGGTAACCATACTATTATATGTGGAAAATCTCTTATGATACACTGCTCACAAGAAAAAATCTGAATTGAAACCAATGAGATAAGTAGTCTATGAGATTCCCCAGAAAGAACCAAGTAGTACATGGCCTATGAGGGGACCCACATTGCTTGTGGTCCTTCTCCTTCACTTGTTTGTATCCATGGAGGTACATGTCTCACCAACTGTGTAGGAGTAAACTATGTGTATAAGTCATACATAGTATTCCGATTCCATTTGGGGTCCTACTCATGTGCTCCATTCATGGTCGTGTAACCACCTCATGTTTGTGTAGTTTACCCCGTGTCTGTATACTTTGGCACATAGTCGTGTGCCTATCTGTGTACTTCCATAATGGTTATTACCCTCGTGATCCACCACACAAATCATCCATATGGGGATGAGGTGTGTGGTGTGTAGGATCTATACATGATGTTTCATCTTAATAGATTTCCAAAACCCTAGTCATCACCACCACGGGATACACGTCATGGTTCAATAAAATACATGGTGTGTTGTTGTGTTTTCTAGATCTATATATGTGCATAAAAATGTGGATTCTCCCCTTAAAATTGTGTCTACCCTTCAATTGAAAATGTATATTTAGTCCAAAGTCTTCTTTTTCAGCCAACTGCTATCTAGATATCGGTGTCGTCAACTTATAGGGGTTCAACACACACCTTGTTCATCCCCCACCATCTTTGACCTAAATTATATTTCAATGAATTGATCACCATCAACTCATGATACCTTTTATTCCATCCCCGATTTAATAAATCAAAAGCCATAATTATTTCCTACAAGAATCCAAGGGTCAGATTGGGCTTGGTACCAGTAAAAAAATCAAACTGAGGCCATATAGGCCAATTGGGGAAGAATATAAAGAATCAAGGGATAAAATAACCATATAAAATATTTAAATGATTTTTTCCAATTTTTCTTGTCCAGTAATCAAGAATATAGATAATATGGGTGAGAAAACTAAATAAAAAATTAAATTCAATACATGGTTGAATGCAATTGGCCACAATTAGTGCGGACCAAGAGACGAGATTTATCTGCTTGGTTATTTTAATCAAACAATTTGTAATAAAATTAAGTCATATCATAATATTGGATCTTTATTTATATAAGAATCTGATCCCCAAAGTTTTAAGGGTTTTTTTGTGTTCATAGTGCTCTGATCTACTATGATTTGGTTTTTCATCATCGTCCATCATGATTCTCAAATGGAAGGAGGAAAAAGAATCTCTCAAAAGATCTCAGGATTATCAGTCTATCCCTTGGAATTGATCCATGGAAAAATTATATCATAATTATTTTTTAGGTTAAATGAATGATGGAATTGTTTAATTAATTAATCCATTGAACATACTTCCAAAGAGTGAGATGTATGAATTCCTTGTACCAATCTATCTTAGGTCGCACCTAGGGTAAAAAAAATATTCCGAACACTATTTTGGTCTCATTTTTGTAAAAAAACATTAATTTAATATTTATCCTATTTTCATTAATAACTACAAGAATTTAATATAAAATATAAATAATATATTGATAAAACTAATTCCAGGAACAGTGGGCCTAAGAATCACACGTTGTCTCATCGCCTAACTCTGGAAATATATATATATATATATATATCAAACTTTTATGAGGGAAAAAAATAGGGTCTCCGTATTTTAAGGTTGAATTTGAGGGATAAATAGGTTTCTTATATGGGTGGTTCAGGAATTTATATTTATAATTGTATTTGAAGTGATATTTGATTAGGTTTTCCTAGTGTTTAATTGATCTTTGACATCAATGGATGTTTATTAAGGATTTAATAGGTAATGTAACTTTAATTAAAGATTAATATCAATAATTTTATGCACCATGGAGTGTCTTATGGTGATAATTTTACTAGGAAAGATCATGGGTAGTTAGTGTTGGGTGTTCTCAACTCTTTGGTGAATTTATAGGATCTTGTTCGGATAGGATTCTTGATTTATTTCCAAAGATCATAATAAATCCCCAACAGAAAATTTAGAAATAATAAATTATTTTCAAAAATATTTCGTCATAAATTTTTAATTGTTTTCAAATGTTAATTTTTATTAACCTATGTAACAATTTTCTCTCATAATTTTAATAATTTTAACGTGTATTAAAATATTGTGATATTTTTTTTGAAGTAGATGTAGTTAGGTATGATTAACCTTTCTAAGTTGAATATTATTCTTATTTTCCTTTATAATGTTTATTATGTCTATTTTTTATTCATTCTAATGTTCCAAAACCAATATTTTATTAATGTATAACCTCACATTTGATATGCGTCCTTATGTAAGTGTTCATAAATTTCAGTCTCAGTTTTTTCATAATGGTAATTTGAATATTACATAAAATTTTATGATAAAATTTTTATAAATATTTATATCATTACCTTTCATGAATTTAACATATTACCCTGAAGGGGTAATTTTTTATCATGTATCATGTATGTTTCATCATCCATATATGAACTTTACCATGGTTAAAGGATCATATCAGAGGTGATATAATTGATATGTTACATTGATTGGAAGGAAGTTATTTGATTTTAGAATATGTGTGTGTTTCAGTATGTACTAGTTCTTATAATTCAATAACATGGATTTTTCATTAAACAAAACATTTCTTAAAATATATTCAGAACCTATATTAAATGAAAAAGATTTTTTTATATCTATAAAAAAAAATTGTTATGTACTATCATTAATTTTTGTTTTATACAAAAACTTTAAACTATAACATTACTTCCACACAAATACATCTATTTTAAAACATACTATTAATTATTTTTTAATCATAAAAATGTGTATAAAAAATTTAATATTAAAATTTTATCTAATAAAATAGTGATTTAAAAAATAATAATAATAAATTCTTTCTATTTATTAAATAATTCCCATAATTTGATGTTGGAAATTAAAAAACTATCTTTTATAGAACATTACCCGCAGTATTGGCTTGTGAATTCTTATGCTTTACCCAGTGCTCTGTTAACCTTAAAGGGGGGATTGCATTGAATTCTAAATCTTGTGTTTTGTTAAATTTCATGATATTAATTAATTATATGCCATAAAGTAGAAATCATTCCATGAATTATGACATACTTTTCATGATTTTGATAAACATATTTTTTAACTGCTGATAATTATTATATGATTTAGTTTTCTAGTAAATTTTATTTCATGACATCTTTTTTAACATTATGTTTATGATTTCAAGAATCCCACATACAATAATATTGTTTTTTTATATCAAGTATGTTTCAAAGAATAATGATTAATTGTATCATGAGAATAGATACTAATTTGATATATTAATGGGAATTTTAAAATGGTTAAATCAATTTTTTATAAACTATAACATGGTATAACCTATCGACAATAATGAAGGAGATTGACACATAATTCCCTACCTCTTATATAACCCTTCATTTATCCCTAATGGGAATGAAAAATAGTTCTTAGAATATTGTGTAAGCATTCCCCTTTCCATGGGTTAGGGTTTCACCCCTAACACAAACATAAGTAGAAATTTTATGAGCTTAATTATATGGGATATAAATCATGGTTTCCCAAACATGGTCATCTAAAATTGAGAGAATAAGGATTAAAGCATGTTGTATAGGTATCAATCCCCCTTGGATAGGGAGTTACTTGTAATTGTATTTAATTCAACTATTAACTACCTTTTTTCTATTTTTCTTGTTATGAATTGTTAAACATATATGAAACATCTTTATTGTATAAGTACATAAATGAGTAGACATGTTCCTGCATAAATGCTTCTACTCACCATTTTGTTCAGGCATGTTGGTGGTGCCATGCTGACTATGTATAATCATAGACACTATTAAGACACTCTAGTGGTCATTTAGCTTTGAATGGTATATTTTTAGTGAAGTGGGTGTGGTTAGTTATTACATGTTTTGCTGGCCATCAATATTTTGATAAGAGTACATCTATTTGAACTACATGAAGTATAGGTGAAGGATCAAATGGTTGTTAAGGGTGGTATTAGTATATTATATATTTATGTCATGGATCTCATGGTTTAAAATTAGTAAATACTTATGGATATGTGTTTATATGTATATAATGATTATACATTCCGAAATTAATTCATACAGATATGTATTTTTTATCCCTTTTTTTAGTACATTTTTACTACATATTGTTTAATTACGTGTCTTATAAAATTCTGATATTTTGATGGGTCACGCTGATCATCCGTTATAATTTTCCTAAAATTTATATATTATTAAAAGTTGTTACATCCTTCCCTAATGTTTGAAGTTGACCCAAAGATCTAGTATTAAAACTTATTAGATCATGGAATTCTCTTTCTGTAGTATCATTCTAACTCAGGGAACATTAATGCAACTAGTTTATAGTCTCTACAAATTGGTATCTGAGCCATATTGTGTTATTAGAATTTTAACTTTTCTTATATAATATATAAGACTATATTCACTTTAGAAGTAACCTATAAATAGTCCAAATCGACCACATTATAGTGAATTCTAAATTTACAATGGGATATTTTGTGGGTGTGTGGGCATTAAAGCTTCAAGTGATAATTTCTCAAATATCTCTATAATGATGAAGTTTCAATCAAGAATAATTTTGGGCATGGTCTAGATGGAAATTATCTATATATCTTTTCACTATATAATACATTTTAAAAGTATTTAATTTTTATTTGATTTATAATATAACACATATATGTGAATGACATTAATTAATTAAATAATTAATAATAAAGTGAAATGTTTTTTCTATATACATAATTAGTTACAATATAATTAATTAAATTTACTCACAAATATTTCTATGATACTATTGATTGTGTATCTATTGTTAGTGATATTTTTATGGGACAACTTATTAAATAGTACTCTTGACATTCAATATACCACTAGATTTGTAATGTATTTTAGAGTTGTTATGAGAATTGATTGATAAAACATGTTATTTATTCTTTATTCAAAATGGGTTTTAGAATTGTTAAATAATTTGGATATCATATAATTATACTTATTTTGTTTTAATGAGAAACCATATGAATTTTTATGATTCAAAATTGTAAAAAATAAACTTTAATTATTTTTAGGGAAATTGAATTGTTGGAAATTAATCTTTGTAAGCAGTATATTGTTAAAAATTAGACCCTCACTGGAAATGATTTTTTATAATTATTTTCAATCCAGTTTAAATATGATACCTATTATTTCTATAACATGATTTATAAAATATATAATAATAACTTGGTAATATTTTTTTAATTTCAACTATATAATCATTTTTTTAAATATTTATCCATTAATATTTTTATAAAATTAATTGTTCTTGAAAAAAATTGAAACTGAATTTTAAAATAGTATTTTATTTTTAGTAAAATTGATTGAAATGTAAATTTTTAAAGTGAGTTTTATTGCGAAATTTCATTTTCTTATATATGGTTTTGAATAGTGATATTGAATGGGATTTTTTTTGTAAAACTTTTTTAACAATGAATCATTTATGAAAGAAAGGAATATGACTTTAGGGTTGAAATATTAGGCCCATGGTGACTCCTATAGTTAGGAATTCCATTAGAGTAAGGGTAGTGTCTGGTGATATTTTATAATTTAAGCTTTAATAGAGTGAATTTTGGATTTTATAATATTAAAGTTTTTTTGGATTAGAATCGATTTAGGAGTCATGAATTGTATGTTTGATGTTTCATTTGGATGAATGAGTGTTTTTTAACTAGGTAATATAATATGGGGAAGAATAGGTTTTTTGTATTATTATTTGATTTAGTGATGTTGGAGGTCATATTTTTCAAGTCATTATATATTTATATTATTGTTACTTTTTGGGGAATGGAGTAAAATATTAGATATGTGTATTCCTCATATTTTTTAGATTCATATGATGTTTAGTGAATTTAAGAATTGTGAATGTAAAAATCCAAGCAGATCGACCCTGACCTAGTCACCTGACCTGGTCAGCAGAATGTCCCAAGGGGCGTTCCTGATCCCGACGGGCAGGTAACTAGTGTTGGGCATAAAAACATACACTTAGGAATGATTAAAGTCTAAAATAAAAGACCATGAACATATATAGGTACAATGAAAACTAAAAATATGCAAATAATAAACAACTAAATTATAAATACATAAACAACCAATTCAGTTACAAAATGAAATTAACCAGTCTAAAAGTAAAACAAAACCACTATCATGCAATCACCATGTGACCCCTTGGTCACCACCAACCACAAGACTAAAACCTACTCCCACAATGAGCTACTGAACCAGAAACCTGAACAAAGGGAACATGCAACTGAAAAGCTAAGATAGGTGTGAGCACCAAAATTTTCTGTAGGGATGACAATGAAATGAAAATAAATCCAAAAGTTTCCTTTCCCAAAATGGTCGATTAACACTAGTTTGGAACTCAATTATAAATTTAGGGATTCCAAATTTTAATAAAACAACAAAATTTCCCATTTAAAAAATCCAACACATGCTACAAATAATTTTCAAAACTAAATGTTATTTCATAAACCAAAACCAAGGCTTATAATATTAAGGTTGTGCTAAAACGAAATTGGTAAAAACTATGAGAACGGAATAAACTATTATAGAAAAACATAAACAAGAAATACATTAATAACTGTGGGTGATCTTCAACATCCCTAGGCAACCCCGAGACATACTCGGTTTGGAACCAATTGTCAGCATATGGTAAAGCCCCATAGTCTATAAACAAATGATTGCACACATGACAGAACCAACGGAAATCCCCATATAGCCTCTGTATCTACCAGTGGGTAACAACATGTCTAATCATGTATGGTAATCTTCCATCACTAGATAATCTAAAGGACGCCCTAGAACCCATGATGATAGTAATAATACTATGTATGTAGGAGGCCAACACACACATGACTCATCTTGGCAGTCACCAGTGCACTTCCCAACCCCAAACACGGACAGAAATATATGATAACCCCTAATGGATATCCCTCCTATAATTTCTCCCCATATACCTACATATGCATTTCATATTATTCAAAGGTTACAATAGGCCATTATAAATATAAACATTTAAATCATTTCACAAAACCCATAATATTTCCAAATGGGCACACACACTTATCCAAACCCAAATACTTACTAAAATTTAACACAAAAATCACCTTTTAGTAGGAAATGTCAAACCTGCCTTTAGGTCGACATGTCTAATGCATTGACCAAAAACATCTTCAAAATGACACATTCAGATTTATAAATCCAAAAAGGGCCTTAAGTTGCAAATAAACACACTAAATCACTTCACAATTACCAAAGGGATTTCAACATTTTTAAGTCACACAAAACTAAGATTTAATGCCAAACATTTCAACCATTAGGAGAACCTTTATATCTTTTTTTTAGAAACCACACAAAATAACAAACCTCCTTTAGAAAAATATGAACCATTTAGGAAACAAAATTTTCAAGGAAGTACCAATTCAGAGCACCACCTTCACTCGATGAAACATCCATGTGTGCACCCAGTGCACCCATGGACATGCCGACATCTAGTTTCACAAAAAAAACATCCAGGAATACACATAAAAACACTTTCACAAAATCACTAAATGATTTATAAAACATGAAACAACCCCAATGAGACCATAAAATCCCTTTTCAAAAAAAGTAATATATAACCATAAATCCACAAGGTTACCAAATAAAACACACTAATCTTTGTTCACAACCAAACCACACTATTACAACACTATAAATCTAAACATTTCACAAAAGATCAAAATACACAAGAATAGAATAAAGGGAATATTGAAATAAATACCATTAGTGCCTGAAGCCTAAGAAATTCACAAAAATCACATATAAAACCTATTTTTAGTAACATAAATCAACAAGAAACCACAATTTTCATTTATCCAGGGGTATAATATAGGTGAAAATGAAATTTTAAAATTTACGAAAACATGAAAGTGCCAATGGATGATTCTTGAAAGGGAAATTTGTAAACACCTACCTCAAATCATCTTTAGATGGAACACGACTCCATTGATAGGGAGAATAGGGCCCCATGGACTATCTTCATGGCCTAAATCTAATGTAACAACACCCGAACCCATAACCTATCCATTATGGTTCGTCCAAAGGAAGAAAACACTTAAAAAAAGTAAGCAAAAATGGGAGGAGGGAAGAACGAATCGTGAAATGGGTGGAAACCCTAATAAAAAACCTTGGAATGAAGAGGGGAGAATCCATGGAGGAGGGGAGGACATGGGATGAGGGGTTTTGGGACCCCATGGTGTTCCAAAATTAAATAAGGAGGAGGGGGCTGAATTAGGCTGAAATATAGGGAGGTTTATAATAATAAAATCCCATTTAAAAATTCTAGCATGGTCCACACGGTTTGGCAACCTAGTTTTCCAGACTATGCGATAATTGTGAAGAACATTCTACATAACTGAGAGAGACCTAAAGTTTACCTAGGAAGTACCACACTGCCATGCATTGGTTGTGTGGTCAGTTTTGTCGATCTAGCTATGGCTACACTGTGTCCTCATGGTTAATACTAATCGTGCGGAAACTGTACTCCCCTCGTAAAAATCTCCCAAAATTACAAAAGATAAATTTTTTTACTAGGAATCAAACCCAAACCTCAACCCAAAGATAAAACACTAATAAAAGTATAAATGTAAAGAGTCTCTATGTTCTGGGTTTTATAGTGAATCAAATGTGTGGTGGATGTATTTGGTTCATCAATTGAGTATTTTTTGTTAATCTTCGTTCCTGTAAAGTACTATGTATTTATATAAGAATATCATTATCCTTTTTAAAAATGAGAAGTCACATGTTGTGGATCTTATTATATCCCTTATCATTGATGATCCAATTTACATGGAATTTTTGTTCTTAGTGGGAGTTTAAGGGAATGTAAAATTGATATTTTTTTAATTTTTGGGTTCTCTAGAAGTGGTTGTCCTGAAATTATGGATTACTTCATTGATTTTCATGTTTTAGGTAGTATATATTGTGTATTAGGTGTGGTTTTTGGTTCAGTTGGTATATTATTTGTTTTATATGTTTAAATGTGGTACCACATAAAATTTTGTACTATATGTGGCACTGAGTACCTAATGGGCCAAAACGAGGTGAATATCCCAGGTTTTACCATTAGTTTCTTAGTAGGACCTAATATAGAACCCAATAACTTTGGATCTTGGTTTTTAAAAAATGAATATTTATTATAATCATTTCCCAAGAACCCATTTCTTCCATTTCCATAGAAACTAATGTGTCCAGAAGTTCATTGTGTCACACTGAGGGATGTGGTAAATTAGCGTCGACCATTTTTACTAATTTATATCAAATTTATCTTTAAACCCTTTTAGATTTCTCATACCTCTATATAAATTAATATAAAAGTATTTTCATTATCATTACTAAAACACATTCACACCACATGAAATGATAAAAAGTAAATAGAGAATAACACATGGTATTTAAAAGGATCAGTCCCAATTTGGGTACTTACTTCTTAATGTGTTTGGTTATAATCCAAATACATATATATATTAATAACATGAAACTAGTTAATACAACTGTTTAGCTATCAAAATTATATGTTTTTTCTTGATGGGTTCTTTATTCTTGTTCCAACTTATTTAAAATTATCCATCTGAATCTTTTGAAAAAGATATTCCTTTTTCTCATGAATGTCTCTACAATAATTATACATATTATTCCTAAACCAAGGTTTTATACTACTACTGAAGAATAACATAAACTATAAAAAAATTAGTTATTTAATGTACCAACCATAAACTATCTTTTAGATATATCACTTATCTATGAACTCCAATGTTTGGATGTTCTATAGGTGGTCACGTGACATCAATATTTCTCATAACATCTGATTTCCTATTTTTTATGATAAATATCATTCTTATATTTAGAACGTAATGATCTTAATCCTTACTTCTTTGACCTAGATGATCTTATAGAAAATAATATTCAACCTCCCATTTCTCTTTTTAATATCAAATTAGTAGCAATTTTCCTTAGTATAAGTCCCCACATTATATAACTAAACTCACTTCGATAAATTTAGAGGGACATATGATTAGGTTTGAAAATTAACATTAAAGTAGTTCTTCTGTAAACGAAATTAAAATTATTCCAAGGATAAGTACATCTAGCATTGGTAAGACACCCAAAAAAATATGGAATAAACATTATTTGTTTCTTCTATTAATATCATATAGAATCATGAATTTTACTTTATAGTTTTTTGTATTAGTGAACGTCGAACTCATTATCTTCACATTGAGTTTGAATTCAAAAAAATGAAATTTTAAATCTCTTGGAATCATCTAGTATTATTATTTTTGACTCTATATTGTCTAATTATACCTTTTCCTCTACATCACCCAAACTGTCAAAAAATATGTAGCCATTGTTTCTAAAATTATCTAAACTCATGCATCCCTGAGCCTACCCATGGTTTTCATGCATGGATGAATATCTTCCCTTTTCTTCCATATAAACTTCACGATTACTCAACCATAACATATATGATTCTTGAAACTCATCATTTACGATCATCATGAATACTACATGCTTCATCATCACCATCCTTTAAAATCTCACTACTAGAACTCCCATGATAACCATTTATAATCACTATTTTTGGTAATCTAAATCATACAACTTCCAAAAACTACAATTGTCAGGTGATACCATCACTAATATATTCCAAATAAAATAATATATGAATAGATATTTCATCACAATATTTAAAAAAGTGATTTTTTTACATTGAGGAAATATATATGAATGATCATATTTAACATCAATAAAATCTTTTAGACACTAACAACCAACTCTATGCATATAATTTTTCAAGACAATTTACTCAATGTTAACTTCCAATTACATTACAATGCAATATTTTTGTTCATTGATTCTCATTGTTTTTCACTACTAAAAAGCATGCCTTTAAATGGGTTGGCCTTTATCAGTGCATAAAAGAACATTGATAAAGGTGCCCTTTATTCGTGCTAAAACGAGCACCAATAAATGGTACATTTTATCAGTGCTTTTTTAGCACTAATAAAAGTTACCCCATCTCAGTGCATTTTTTAGCACCGATAAAGGGTAAACTTTATCTGTGGTTTTCGTTGGCATTGATAAATAGAACCTTTTATTAGTGATTAATATTCAGAACTGATAAATGGTTCTCTTTATTGGAGCTTTATTTTTAGTACTGATAAAGGGATCCTTTATGAACAATTTTTTAACACTCATAAAGGTTCCCAATAAAATTAAATACTTAAACAAATAAAAATTTAGAATGAGTAATTTAAGAAAAATATTTTTAAAATTAAATAATTAAATATTTATTAATAAAAATGAATAAATATAATATATTTAATATAGATTATAACTACTAATAAATAGTATAAATTAAATATATATGTGTGTAAAATAAACTAATGAAAGAAATAAAAATTAAAAATGAGTAAATTAGCAAAAATATTACACATTTTATTAATTATATAATTATTAATAGAAATGAATAAATTTAATATACATATATATATATATATTAAAAATATTAATATATAGTATATATTAATAAATATATATATAAATGTATGTAATATTTTATAAATATGATTTATATGTTAAAAATTATTTATGTTTTACACTAAATAAGTCATATATTAAATGAAAAAGGTTTAAAAATAAAAAATAATATGAATTAAGAATAAAGATTAGTTGTATCAAGTAATGGACATAATCTAATATCATTTGATTTTTCAATTTAATATATACCAAATGTGTGGTATATTGATTTCAGACACACACACACACACATATATATATACAAAGTTAATGAACTTTTATATACAATGCACACACAAATTTTTATGTAATTAAAGAAATATTATATAGAAGCACATAAACCTAATATATTTGTAATTTAATAAAATTTTAGTATTTATTTAAAAATTTCACTATAACATGATACATTTAATATATTACGTATTCAATTGGTAAATTTTATTTTTTTTATTTTTAATTTTTATATAGTGAGGTATTAATTATTTTTTAATATTTTTTATTTTTTATTTTGAGGGAATTTAATCGTTTAGTTATATATATATATATATATATTTAATATGTTTTAATATTTTAAATATGTATTCATCTTTATTTCAATATATATCTGAATTTTTTATAATATATATTTAATAAATAAATGTTCCCCAATTTTTCAAAATTTTTAATGTGCACCCATTTCTAATTATTCAATTTCACTCATTTTAGTATGATCGAATTCAAGATTATATATTCATTAATGGTGATAAAATTATATTTTTAAATACGTCTAAAAAATATTTTAATAAATTTATAATTACTATTTTATAAATATATATATCTATAATTTAAAATAAATATCAATTATTTATAAAAAAATTATTTATATAATTATAAATAAATAATTATATATATATAAATAATAAAAAAGATTTAATAAATCTATTGAAATAATGAATATATTTATTATATTTATATTTATATATGTATTTATATAATCTTATTAAATATATACATATAATTATATTAACAAACAATTATATAAATAAATAAAAAATCTTTTCTAAAAAATAATTTATTATAAACATAAATATTTATAAAATTAAAATAAATATTTATAATTAATTAATATATTTACTATATTTATATTTATTTATTATATATATATATGTATCAATATTATGATATAAATATATTTATAATTACACAATTATAATAAATATATTTAGATAATGAATATATTTACTATATCTATATTTATATATATTTATTATATATATATATATATTTATATATAATGATATAAATATATTTATATTTATAAATAAATAATTATATTATTTCTATGAAAATTATCTATATAATGATGATTAAATAATCATATATTTAAATAATAATAATAATAATTTAATAAATAAAAATATAATTATGTAGAAATATTTAAAAAAACATTATTTGTTATTATAGTTATAAATACTTTATGAGCACTAATGTTTTAGCACAGATAAATCTAGATCTTCATAAATGCTAAGAAACTATTGGTAAGGATTCCATTAAATAGTTCTAATTAATTTGTTGATAATAAATGACATCTTTATTCGTGCTTTTTTAATGAACTCATAAAAGATTCCTCGATCTATTTAATAACCCTAACCATGACCGAATATGTCGTGATTTCTCATGCTGTGTGTGGAAGCTACATCCCACCGTCGCTCCTCCAGGGAGAATCATACCTTAGTAAAGTCTCGAACGATTCGAATGGATGAATATAAGGATTGAAAAAATTATGGCTTTAAGAATCCATGGCTTGAACGTACCTAGGATTTCATGGACGAAATCTCGATTTATCTCAAACAAATCAAATCTTCAATCCAAGGTATGATGATTTTTATCGTTATCCTCACTCAGTTTTCGTGTTTGGATATATGATTTTTCATTTTTTGTTCATTGTGACTTTAAATTCATCATATATCACTTCATTCATTCTAGAATGTTTTTTACATACTTGCATCTTCACTGTGACGATTTCAATTGAAAATACCACAAATATTTCTAATCATTCCAACTCTAAATGATTTTAACATATGTGTGTTCAATTACTATATTCATTTCTTCATCTAATATATTTTTCCACTAAAAATTTCCTTCCATTATACCTTTAGAGTTCATAAATTTTACAAATTATCTAATGAAATATGTTAAAATTTATTATAGAAAACCCACTAACTGATAAAACATGGTGTATTATTTTGAAACATATGCTTTCTAGTTTTTTCCGAACTAGAATTTGAAGTTCTCAAGTGATTGTTTCAATTGGTTGGGATTTTTTTGGGGAAATAATAGTTATATAGTTTATATCATCCCCCATGGATATAGTTGAGGGTCCATTATAAATTTTCATCAACTAGTTATTCAATAATATTAATTTCAAACATGTAATGCACATGAAAACAATTTTAGCACAAAACATATATTCAAAAATATTTGGTATATTTCCATTTTGATGTAGATATTTCTAGAGGATTCTATGATATGAGGATTTACACTTCCCTATACATAGTTCATTCACTATAAGAATCCTCCAAGGAATATTGTGGGGTTATGATCATTCTTTTTTATATTTTGAAGTGACACTGGGTTTATTGATTACATATTCTCTAATATAGTTGAAATCTTTAATAATTTAATATTTTGTGTGATTTTATCATTCTATTCAATTTTTATTTTGACTTCACTAGATATTATTACCACTTTAATTTTATCTTGATGAGATTCTTTGTTTTCTTTTGATAGTTGTCAAATCTCTTTCATCATTTTGCGCCTAATATCTATTTGATCATCTTTGATTAAAATTACTTAGTTTAATTTTTGGTTTATCCATTAAATCAATTTCTTGTCATCTTACCTTGATTAAATTATTGTGAGACACACATTTTTACAATCTATGCATTATTATTTTAATTAAATCTATCACTGTATTTTTTTGTCCTAATTTTTTGGAGTGATTCAAATAAATTTATACCATTTATTTTAAAACATTCTTCATTTATTTATTTTCATCATCAAAGTCATTTATATACTTATAAAAATTCCTAAAAATTTAAAAACTATTAGTTAATCTTTTGTTGTAATTGTTCTATAGGGTCTTCATCAAATATATTTGAGAATTTCATATTATTTAAGGTTAATTTATTTAATTTAATTTCAATTTAAAAATAAATTTTTAACATCAATTTAATTAACACACAAATGATTTATAGAATATAAATGAAAATAATATATTTATTTCCAAAATTTTATCTAAATGATTATAATTATCATAATAACCAATCCATTCTATTTTTTAAAACCATTGATTACTGATATATCTTTAAAAACATGAATATTATCCTTGAATTCATACATGCTTCTAAATAAACATTTACGAACAATATGATTTGAATATTTTAGAAACGTTGTAAATATGAAGGTATTATTTCTTATACTAGAATCTATTAATTAATTAAATCATTTTTTTCTAGATTCAAAAATGAAATTTTCTTCTATGTTCATTATTTTATTTAAATAATTATTATTTTCCATTGGAAAAAACTTATTTATTTGTTTTAGATTATGTTTTTGTTCTTTTAGGAATATAGACTCGTAAAAACTCTCAGCACCCCCATTATTTAAGATAAGAGTGGTTTTCTTTTATTTTCATCAACTTCATCTCATGAAATGTTATTATTGTTATTCGACACATGGGAATCATCCACCATAACTTATTTGTTTTGTGAACTACTCTATTTAGTAGTCATCGAATATGATCACCAGTACCCAGTATGAGATGATTTTTAGTTATTGTAGTTCATGAATCATGGATGGATGTCCACAGTAGATGGATGATGAGTCTCAAAAAACAAAATGAAATATTATATATATGGGAGATAAAGCTCATGAGGACAAAATTTTCCTATAACTGTCACCTTAGGATGAATTCAAAGGATAATGCATACCATGGTAGAGTAATTCTTTTCTCAATTTCAATAAACCATTCCCTTCAAAGAATACTGCAATTATTTGAAACAATCAAATGTTGGGTTCCCCTTATTAGAATTATCTACAACTTTCACCATTGATTTTTTTTAAAAGGCAATGCCTTGGTCAATAACCAAGACAAAAGAATTATTTAAAAAGGAAGGAAAAATTTACCAGAGTATAAAAGATGAAGTTTTATTAAAATCTTTTTCACAGTAAGGAAGGAGCTCAACTGGTTAATCATCACTCCACGTAATGTCCTGGTTGATACCCTTATTGGCAAGACCATCAGCCACCATTTTTGCTTCCCGGTAGGTATGTGTGGCAATGTATCTGAGATCCTAGGGAGAGCTAAGACAATTCTTCCAACGCGCTGTAAAAGACTAAGCAAGGTGAACCACACAATTCAAAATAGCTTGGATAATGGTGGTGTAATCACTTTTAATCCAAATATTATTCCAACATTTTATTAAAACGGAGTTGAGCATGAGTCACCACCATCATCTCAGCCTCCAGGGCAGAGGCAGATCCACAACCACCAAAGAAGCAGCCATGAAAATGTCCAAGAGAGTCTCTAAAGATGGCACCACAGCCAGAGGGACCTGGATTTCCTTTAGAAGCACCATCAATGTTGATTTTGATCCATCCAGGAATCAGAGCTTTCCATAACACCTCGAAGAAGCGCTTTGGTTGCTTGTAGATCCCATTGATTCTAAAACGACGAAGGATGACAAAGTCATCAACCGAGATAGCGTAGGGGGATTTTTGTAGGGTGGATGCATCCCAGATAACAATAAGAATTCTCGCTCAACCTACATCAAGATTAATAGTGGCACTATTGTGGATAATATCATTTCTATCATACTAGATAATGTGGATGAGATCACTAACTGTGGATAAAAAGATATTTTTAATCTGAGGTGAGAGATCCAACTTTACACAACAATTCATTAAAGAGAAAATAGAGTCAGTAAGTAACCATCTGCAATCAAATATGACATTAACAAAATTCCAAAGATCAGTGGTTGTGGCACAAGACTAAAAAAAGTGATTAATTTCTTCACTATGTTGATGACATAGGTAACATCTAGAACTGATTTCGATACCAAAGGATTGAAGGCCAACCTCTGTAGGTAAGCACTTGTGATAAATATGCCAGACAAGAGTAAGCCTCAAAGGTTTAATCCAAGGTTTATCAAACGACTTCAACTAAGAAAAATTAGACTCAGAGGAGGAGAAGAAATTCTTGTAATAAGTTTTGGAATCAAGGACCCCATAGTGAACAGCTTCCCAAATAAGACTATCTTCATCATTTGAAAAGTTGTATTCATTGACTAAATGTTTGATATGATCAGGGAGGTCAAAGTGAGGGGAATACATAACATCCTTTATGGAACAGTTGATATAATATAGCATTACATTTGAAGGAAGCATTGAATTGAGGGGGACGCTAGCCCAGTTGTCGATCCAGAATTTCAAGGTAGAATCAGAGTTAACCATCCATCTGGAGTTGTGCATAATATTGGAAAAGGAGTTTCTAATGGACGTACAGAGGGAATAATTCACATATTTAAAATTACTATATTTGAGCTTGTCCAGGAAATGATTTTTAAGGAAATATATGGAGTTAGATTTTTTTGTTTATTAAATTCCAGGCGAGTCTGGCCTGGAGAGCTTCATTAAAAAACTTGAGATTTTTTATTCCAAGACCTCCTTTATCGAGGGGTTTTCAGCACTTAGACCAGGAAACAGTGACAAGCTTCCTATCAAGGATACTCCTAGTCCAAACAAAGTTCTTGATGTAGGTATTGATTTTATTAAGGAGACTGGCATGCCATCTGTAAATCATCAGAGAATAAACCATTTTGGAGACACTAGAAGCTTTCACCAGGAATATTCTACCAGCCATAGAAGGAGATTTTCCTTTCCAAGAGGAAATATGATTAATGATTTGGTCAAGGAGATCATTAAAATACAAATATCTAGGGCTACCCCAAAAGATAGGAACCCCTAGATAAGTAAAAGTAAAGGACCCTTCTTTAATACCAAGGCTCTCAATGATGTAATTCTTTCTAGAAATGCGGAAACATTTTACAAATAAGATAAACGATTTGTTACAACTAATGGATTGACCCAAGATCTCTTCATAATGAGATAAGGTATCTTAGATATTAGTGATGTTTCATTTTCCAGCATTGTGGAAAAAGAATAATGTCATCAGCGTAAAGAAGGTGGGTCAGGACATTAAGGCTTCAGGCAGATTGGATGGGATTAATTTTGTTTTGAAGCTCAATATAGGTGAGGAGAAGACTATGGTAATCCTCCGAAATGACAAAAAGGATGGCAGAGAGGGGCTCACTTTGTCATACTATTTTCAAGCATTTGAAATATCCCTTAGGGGAGCCATTAACAAAGATGGAAATAGATGCCGAGTTAAAAAGTGAGTTAATACTACTAATGAAAACATCATTGAAGCCAAAATCCCAAAGGACCTTGAAAATGAAACCCAAATCGATAGTATCAAAAGATTTTCTAATGTCAATATTAATAGAAATTCTACCTCCTCTGTAGATTTTATTGAGAGCATTGGTGGATTTAGAATCAAAGAAGATGTAGTCCTGAATAGACCGCCACTTGATGAATCCAAATTTGTTCCAAGATATAATTATGTTACACAAGGAGGAGATCCTATTGGCCAAAATCTTTGTAATAATTTTATAGATGGAGTTGATAAGAGAAATAGGTCTAATAGGGTGAATTTCAGAGGCATTGGGCACCTTAGGTATTAAAGTATGGAATTGTGAATTGATAACATGAGGAAGGAACCCATTAGAGAATAAAGTCTTGACAAGTTTACAAACATCCTTTTCAATGACATCCCAGTGATGCTGAAAGAATCCATTGTTGAAATCTTCAGGTCCAGGAGCACTGTTAGGGTTGAGGCAAAAAATAGTGTCTTTAATCTCATGGTCTAGGGGAGTGCTCAAAATAAAATTGTTATCTTCCTCCTGGAGTAGGGATGGTATGATCCCTGGGAGGAGGTGCTTGTTAATACGATCCCCGTTGATGATATTCTCAAAGTAATAGACCACATGATTGGCAATGGAGGCCTCAGAGTCCAACAAAATGTCATTGTCCTTTAAAAAGGATTGTGGACGACAGAATTTACTAACCCTTTGCAGAGCATTGTAGAATTTAGTGTTACGATCACTATCATAGATCCACTTAGTTTTGAAAACATGTTTGCGCATGTTATCCTTAAGAACTAACAAGGAATTGAGCTTCATAGAAATGATGATCTCATGCTAAGGATAAAAGGAGAAGTTAGAATGAATGACATTATTTTGTAAATGGTTGAGGTCTGTCTGAAGAGTGGCTATGTCCTTATCAATTTGCTTTGATTTAGAAATACACCAACCCTTGAGACGATGTTTTTGATGCTTGAGCTTTATAGAACAACAGAAGTCATCCGAGATATGACTCATAAAATTCCATCAATTTTGAATAATATTGGAACACTAAGTTACCTTACCATGAATTGTTAAATTTGAAGGGAATAATGTGTTTGGCCCATTTAGAGTGAAAGCTGATCAAAATAGGATGATGGTCCGAAAAAATTCTATGTAAGGTGATGCTAGAAATGGTGTCCCATGCATCGAGCGTCGGGAGATTCACGAGTTCCCTATCAAGTTTACTAGAAACCATCCTATTATAATGCCTTAAATACCAAGTGATATTAGCACCAGTGAGATTAACTTCAACCAGATTAATGTTTTCAATAGAGGATCTAAACTCCCTGTAAGAGATTTGAGAATGAGAAGAACCGAGTTTTTCACAAGTGGAGAGGATGGCATTAAAGTCTCCAATCTCTAACAAGGGGGAAGATATAGAATTTTCTAAGAGCCACAGGCCATCCCAAAGGGGCCTATGATCTTGGTAGAGATTCTTAGCATATAAAAAAGTGCAGTACATATGAAGGTTATCAAAAGAATACTCACAAGTGAGAATTTGTTCAGTATTGTTGTGAATTTTAACATCTTTTAGAGAAGAGTGATAAAAGATCCATAGGGATTCAACCATATTGTTATTATCGCAAGAACCTAAAAAAGTATAACCAAATGAAGCAAGATGCATAAATATCAAAGAGAAGTTAACTTTTGGTTCTGCAAGAGAAAATTTGTTTTTTTTAATGAGTCATGATAGCTCTTTTAAGAACATAAATAGTGTTATTGTTAGCTATACCTTGACAATTCCAAAAGATAACATCCATTAAAACCTGTGTTTGGAGCCTCAGCTCCTTTTTTTCTTCTCGGAACCACCCGAGCCTTGGTTTGTTTTCGATCTTCTATGATTTTAGGAAGAGGTCAGAGTAGTCTTCAAAGTCTGTTTACTCATTGGGGAATCAAACAAAGGGTTCGCTACATCTGAGATAACAATTTATTTATGGATTACCAATCAGATGTTGACATCATTGATCTCCCAATGTCTTGTCACAATTGATGCCTTATAGGTGAAGGGATTTCTATATGATATGATGTTCCAATTACCTTTTCAGATCTATATAAATAAGAACATTATATTTTATATAATAAAGATTATTCTGATCCATGCATTGAATCCCCCAAAGAAATTATTATAGATTTGGATCCAACAAGGTCTGAATCATGGATATCAAATACACATAATAAATACTTTCTATGATGGTTGAGAGATAAAAATCATAAAAAGTTATCTAGGAAATTAGAATATAATTACTAAACAACATCAATGGATAATAAAGGTACCAAATGTAAATATTATATCCTACCATGTTTTTGTAATCAATGGTCATACATTCTATAAAAAATGATAGGATTACTCCATTATAATGAAAAATAGTGTAGTGATGCTTGTGGTGAAGAAATGAACATATCTGCATCTAAGGATCAAAATCCAATTTTTGAAAATATGTCATATTTTTTTCTTTATTAAATAGATATATAGGTCGTATTATATAATATTTAATGTGACTATTTTCTTTTACAATTAGGATAATAATATGAGTGTAGTGAGAGTTGATTAAATGGGTTCGTGAATGTGAATTTTATTTTGGAAGGGTAAAATTTGAGTTCTTCAAAATTTCCTCATAATAAGTGAAAGTATTTTATATCATAGATCCAGTAAATATGAATTGATTTATTCAACTATCGGTGACTAAAAAAATATTTCTTTAGATGAAAATTCAATCGATGAAGTTCCTTTTGTTGGGAGATAACAATAATTTTATGGCATTCCCAATGTATAAAATGTATTGTATGTTTAAGGGGGATACAAAGAGAGGATTTGGATTCATGATAGAGGATCCTTGTCCCTGAACCATTAATAAAATAGTTTTCGGTTAGAAGGTAAAATTATTTTTTAATATACCATGTTTTCCTCATAATATTATTTTTCTCTATTACATTAACATAATAAAAATTAAATGTTGCACTACTCATGAATAACATATCTAATACACATGATGATGTTACAAATATAGTGAAATAATAGAATATAATGAAGGTTAAACTTTGTTAGGATATAAAGGTAATGTTATGATATTCTATCTATATTTTACCATAAAATTATATAATGAAATTTTGATTGAATTGTCATTATTCCTTGAATATATCATTTATTTTAGAATATTTTTTCCATCATTCATTCATTTTTGTATAAAAACTTCGACACAATTATTCAACCTCAAAATCTTCCTACACTTTTAGTGTTTAAAATGTTTTATTTACATGATGATGTCAACAATTCAATAAAAGAGTAGATTATAATGATGGAAAACCTTTGGAATATGTAAAAGTAATTTTACAATATACATTCCTTATTTTATAGAAAATTTATATAATGAATTAATGATTTAATTTTCATTATTTCTTATAGAGTTCATTTATTTTAAAATAATTATACATATTTCATTTCTTTTTTACACAAAAAATGTGCATATAATTATTATCCCCCAAAAACCATTTCCCCGCTACAATGTTGGAATTTATCACTTTCTTTTATGTTCCCTCTACTACCTTTGTAGGAAGAGAAATTGTACTTCCTCTTCTCAATCATAGAAGAAATCTTGATTTTTTCACATTAAAATCATTTTCCCTGATATTAATTTATTTTTATATATTTATGTTTAATTTATTTATTTTTAGTATTTCTCAAATAATAATTTTTCTTATACATGTGGATTCATTTGTTTGAATTGGGGTGGTTTGTTCGAAGCTGCTTCTTCTCATGAGAGATCAAACTTCCAGGTTGCAATTGAGATAATAAAGAAATGAAATGGGTCAAGAATGTATATAACCATTAGGAAAAGGTGAATTACAACTATTTCATTAATTAATATTATCATTAATTAGTATTTATTAGTTAATTTCCCTATCATTTTTATACAATACTTAATTAGTTTTTTCATATATCTTTTTCTAATTCATATTTTTCTACTAATTATATGTAACAAGACAAAAAATAGATAATATGTTTCTTTCTACCAATGTTACCATTATTTTCATTTCCATTATTTGTTAAAATTATTACACTCCATATTGAGTTGATGATCTTAGCCGAAAAAACATTTTCCAGCTATGAACATTGACTCAATATGATGTTTTGGCAGTTGGAAAAAAAGAAAATGAAAGTCATTCTAAAATTGATAGGTCATATTATTATGATACTTTGGGACATGAAATATTCAAAATCACTATAATCTAACACTGTGTGTGACTAGTATAACTCAAAGTGTGAATTTTTATTTGAAATTGACATTAATTTAAGTATAAAGGACAACAAAAAACTCAAAATCAAGAAAATAAATCTGTGTTGTTTTTATAATTAAATAAAATGACACATATGTAATTTATCATTTTTAGTAATCATCCTCTCCTCAATCTAGTACCCATTTTCCCATTATTACATAAAGTGACTCTTATCAGTTTAAAAATGTAATTGTAGTTAAAAATTGCCACTCAATAGAAACCAAAGAAAACAGTTATGGGTTATATTGGTAATTTAGTAAAACGATTCAAAATTTATTTGTAACATGTGGGAATAAATATCACTTCAAACCAACACATGATGTGACTGGTATGACTCAATGTTCATGTTTCTAGTTTAAAATAAAATTTTATTAAAAAAAACACATGTTACATTCTAAAAGCTATGAAACCTCATTTAGATTTTTTTACTAATTTGTTAAAATGATCCATAAGTCATTTTTCATGTGTCTGAATTAGTCTCAAATCAATATGATGCTTGGTGTGAACAGTATGACTCCATGTGTGTCTTTTTATGTAAAATTTTCATTAATTTTTGTATTGTTTTGATACTTTAAGAAAAAGTTCCACAAGTCATTAGTTATATGCAGGAATCATATAAATTTCAATATGATATATTATGTTCGTGATATTACTCAATGTGAATTTTTCAGTTTAAAATTGATAATTTAGATCAAAAAGTGTCACTCAATGAAAAATGAGAAAAAAATCTTGGATTGTAATGATAAATTATAAAAATGATTCATAATTAATTTTGGATGTGTATGAATTAGTCTCGTGGTAAACTGACACACGATTTGACTGATATGACTCAAAGTGAATGTTTCTACTTTAAAATGATATTTTAGTAAAACAAGGTGATGTCCTCAAAACTGAGAAAATGCATATAGATTGGTTTTCAACTTTTGGAAAATGGTCCATAAGTCATTTGGGATGTGTATAAAACATCTTAACCTCAATATGATGCATTTTGTAACTGTTATCGCTTCAATTGTCTCTTTTTTATTTAAAATTGAAATTAATTTTAGTAAAAAAGACACCAAACATACTCAAAAACCAAGTAACACATTCATATTGTTTTGATACATTATAAAAAAATTCACAAGTCATTATGGATGTTGAGGAATCATACTCACCTCAATATGTTGTATGATGTGCCTAGTATGACTCATAATGTCTGTTATCATTTTAAAATGGAAATTTTTGTTAAAAATGAGTCACTCATTGAAAATGAAGAAAACACGCTCTTATTGTCTTGATAATATAGGAAAATGATTCAAATGTAATCTTTGATGCATAGGAATCAGTCTCATTTCCAACAGACACAATATGTGGTTGGTATGACTCAAAGTTTTTTTTTTCTAGTTTAAAATTACAATTTTCTAAAAATGACATGTGACATGATCAATATCAAATAAAGGATTTCATATTATTTTTATAATTTTAAAAATGGTTTATAAGTCATTTGATACATGTAGAAATCATCATGACCCCAATCCAAAACATAGGGTGACCTGTATGACTCCAAGTGCATATTTTTATTTAAAATTGACATTAATTTTAGTAAAAAAGACAATTTACATACTCAAAATTGAGAAAACACCTTAATATTGGTTTTATACATTAGTAAAATGATCCATAATTAATTTGTGACATATAGATTCATCATCATCCCAATCTGATTCACAATGTTCCAGGTATGACTCATTGTGTCTATTGTCATATTGAAAATGACATTTTTGTTCAAAAAGTGTCACTAAAAACATAAAAAATAAGCTCAAAAATGTCTTGAAGGTTTTTTTTAAAATAATTCATTTGTCATTTATGAGTTATATATTATTATTACATAAAACTGGCACATCTTGTGACTAGTTTGATTCAATGTGTGCGTTTCGAGTTGAAAATGACATTTTATTAAAAAATACAAGTGACATACTCAAAATCGAGAAAATGCATTTGGGTTTTTTTGATACATTAGGAAAATGACTCATATGTATTTTGGTATGTGTATGAATTATACAATCCTTAATGTGATTCATGGTGTGACTTGTATGACTCCATGTTTGTCATTTTATTTAATAAGTGTCATTCTAATTCAAAATGTGCATCACATCACCAAAACTGGGAAAACAAGATTAAATATTTTTCTCATCATTATATATGCTATTACTTAATTTATTTCTTCATTATTTTTACCTTGTAATTATTTAGTTAGTTTTTACAAAGATAAATCTTGAAAATGAATAAGAAATGGTTTGACATGAAAGAATAAACAATAACTCAATCTGATATATAGTGTTCCTGGTATAACTCATTGTTTAGTTAAAAATCAACACTTTATATTTAATTTATTTCATTATATTATTACTAAAATAAGAATTTATTTATTATAAAGGTTCTTTCTTTTGTTTGAGTACGGTTGGTTTGTTTGGACACAACATGAGTTGGGTTCAAGGGCCAGATACCAAAGAATATTGATGTTTTGTGATGTATGTAACAATTTTTACATACTCATTTAGTTTTTATAAACTAATGTTCTAAATGTCAATAATATAGTTTTTTCTTGTTTTTGTATGGTAAATTTTATTTCATTTAATTTCTATATTGGTACTTGATTTTGATTATTTCTAATTTTTTTTTTGTATTGGAGTGTGTTGTTATAGAAAATTGCACTGGTGATGTAGTGTGATGTTACAATACAATATAGTATGCCCCTTTATCAATGATTTTATAGCGTTGATAAAATCATAGGGATTTTAATCATGTTTCAATAGTCATTCCTTGTCCAGCACTTATAAGGTACATTTTTAGTTCTGATAAAGGATTACTTTTTTAGTGTTTTAAAAGTCACATAGCTTCTATATTGTATCGGTTTCATAAGAAAAAAATCAATCACGTATCTTAGATTCACTTTTTTACCCTATTTTATCATCTAAATATTTTTATAAATTATCTCTCCACTTCAAATTTTGCACTTCCCTAATATGATAGTCAATATGATAATGTTTCACTTTTTCTATATTTTTCACAATGATCAATGAAATTTTCTATAGATCATTCCCTGGATATCTAGAATTCATGTGTGGAACTTTTCAGCCAATGCATTATCCTTTCACTCAACTGAACCTGAATCAAAATAGAACTACATGCACTACGATGTTTCATGTGTGATATGAACTATGCCTAAACATATAATTTTATCCAAAATACAATATCAATATACAAAAAATTATTACCCTTCAGTAACATTTATATATCAAAACACTATAATAATTCAAACACTGTCAATCTAATACACACATGTAATAGACATAATAAGTGTAAACCCATATAGTTATCTGAATTGGACAGCCAAAGGGCTTGAAGTGTGTACCTTATCATTAAAATTTGGATACAAGCACTAAGGTGTCATAAAAAGAATCTATGGTATTATTTCACCTTTTAACATACATAATATAAGACAAAAACAATCAAAGTATCAAATCATATATCCAAAAAATCATATATAAAATAACCTAACCGTACATAAAACCCAAAAATGTGATTAAAAGGTATCAAAACCAGTAAAATACAATAAACATGAAACCAAAAGTAAACCATATGTCTATCTCTTTTAGACCATATTTCACCACCATCCCAAACCACTATAAATGATGCATAGTCTAGGTGATGCATCATGTATATGATGCTCCTCCATTTACTTGAATACTAAAAAACATTTTCTATAATCACCTAAATGAAATGTTATGGTGTGATCACTGAACCTCATTAGTATATCATTAAGAGTATATAAAATATATATCCATATGTATCCATTAGTTATTTTATAAAATATATTTTAAAAATTTCAAGAATATATAATTTTCCATAAAATACAATCCTTTGAATTTTCATTAAAAAACAATCCCTATTCAAATAAAATAGAAATACAGTAAAACATATATTCAATAAGAGTAATAATATGAACTAAATAGTTTTCAAGCATAAATATCCATATGATGTTCAAGTCTGAAAATAAGCATATGAAGATACATGCTTGCAATGTATCCAAAAAGAACCAAAGGACATCCACGACAAGAAGGTGTGCAAAAATAAGTCAAATATGAGGTAATATCTAACATAAGTGAGACCTAATTTCTAGGAATCTCAATACCTATGAAATCCTACCCACAAGTGAAAATGTAATCATTGTATCATCCCCTAGTCATAGATAACTCCATTAGGGCTTGAATATTTTATTTTTTTCCCATGTATATCAAGGACTCTAAATGTGTTTTTAAATCATAATCACATTAAATGGAAAAGAAAATCATGTTTCAAAATCATTTTCCATGAAAAAACCATTTCAGTTCCACACCCAAATGTTAATAAAACTTTTTCTATAGTGATGATACACAACTTCCATGATAAAAAAAACTATGTTCATTTAAAATTCATCTTTATGGATTTTTACCAAACACATCATGTTCATAAATTCATTTTTCAAATAAATCCCCATTACTAACACCCCATGATTTTAATATATTTTTACCTTTAAATAAGTCCATGTGTTTGATAGACTTCTCCACACACAACAACAAAATTAAATGAAACAATGATATATTTATATAAAAAAAAAATATATAATTATAACCATTAAAAACATATCCATTATCATAGAAGGAGTGAATACAAGTAAAATATTTTTAAATTATATGTATATATAAAATTAAGGCTCATTTTAATATAAATTAAATTCGATTAGTTTACCTAAATTGAAAAATAAGGTAATTTATTTTACTTTATGTGATTCATGTTTCTTATCAAGAAACATAGGATTAATGATAATTTATGGAAAATATTAAAGAAAACATTAATTTAGTTGGTAGATGATAGGAAATAATAATAATAATAGATAATATATTAAAATTGAATATTCCAATTAAAATGTATTTTTAATTGTATTTTTTGATTTTCATTATGAAAATAAATTTATAAATTTCAGAATTTTATGTTAATTAAAAAATAACATCATTTCTTAATTCCTAAAATAAAAATTGACTTCTAATGAATTTTTAATCTTTTTTTAATAAGTTTGGTTTTTAGTCGAAAAATATTATTTTCATGAAACATGAAATTTTTATTACATTATCATTATATAAGAATTAACTATAAATTTATAAACATATTATGTAATAAAATAATAATTTCTTAGAAAAAAAATCATTATAATATATTTTTTGAACAATAAAATCATTTTGAAAATCTTTTTATAACTAATTAAAATTTTACTTTAATGAAAAATTTTCTTATTCTTTTCTTTGCATCGATTATATTTCAAGGGTGATTTGGTTTTGGATTTATTTGGAAGCATTATATGCGTTATTTTTTTATAATTATATTTATGATAATATAATTAGTAACTAAGATAATTTTACCTTATATATATATTTAAGTATTAGAAATTGTATTTATATAAATAAAATTTTACATGATTAATTGTTTATATATTGAAAATAAATATTTATTATTGTAAACAATTTATTTTATAACATTGTTTTAAAATATTAAATCATAATTTTCAAATTAGTTAACCAAGTCGATATTAATTTTGGTTATTAAAATTAATTACTATGGTTTAAATTAATTACCTCAGTTAAAAGAAAATATTATAGAAGGTATTTTATGGATGGGGGAAAGACAAAACAAGTGAAAAATGTGTTACCAAATGTATATTTGATGTATTTATAAACCAAAACTCTCCCCCTTTCCTAATATTTCATTTTTTATGACCATTACCCATCAATAGTAAAATTTAATTATTTAAATTCAATGGGTATTTCAAAAATTAACCTCCTCTTCACATATAAAATAGGAACATATACTCCGCATAAATACTCACATATCCTTCTAATTTGAACATGAAGCTTTGAAACTTTCCTCCTCATATAACCCTATTCCATTTTCTGATGCTTCTGATCCCCATTAATTATAATAGGGCATTCATTTCTAAGGAGGTTTATAAGGAAAATTCAATTTCCCTACGTGATTATTGTTAACTACATTTTTTTCATCGTAATTATCTTATTTAAAATATATTATAAACACACACTAATATAATTATATTAGTATCATTAATATAATTGAATTATATTACATTTTGGTGCCCTCCATTAAGAAAAAAAGTATCATCAATGGGTTGTCCATACTATCTTCTCCAAGATGTAACATGTTTCATTTTTCTTAACTTCCATAAATGGTTGAATATAATTATTATATTGAATGAAAAATATTTATTTTATGAAATAATTATTTGGTATTTTATTAAAAATATATGATCTTATAAATTATATGAAAAATAAATGATCATTATTAATTTAATCATTTAAAATTAACGTGTTAAAAGGACATTCTTTTATTAAAATTGCATGATGTTTTCACATCCATTAATCCCTATTATAATTCCTTAAAAATATGATATATCAAAACATTAAACACTAAATATGATAATTATTCTTCTTTTATAATGGCGTGAAGAAGAACCACCTCATAAAAATTCATTAAATCCGAGTATGTTCATGTTTGGGTAGTTTAAAAACCAAATTGAATGGTAATATGAATTTGTAACATAAATGATTATGGAAAAATAATTTATATTATAATATTTTATAAATATTTATATCTTTATATCTTTTTTCTATATCTATTAAATCAATATTTAATTCATTAATTTCGAAAACACACTTCGATTCTTAAGAATCACTAAAACATGCTTATTATTGATTTCCTGTTCACGGATAAAAACAAAATTGATAATTAATTTAATTTTAGAAATAATAAATATTATTAATCTTACCTAGAATTAAATTAAAATATATTTTGATTATAAACATTGAAATAAGAATAAAAATGGATTCCACTATTATAAAACTAGTTTAAACAACCTAAACTATAAACACCTGATAAGGAAAATTAGAAGAATTCAAGTAGAGAACAAATATTTATGATTTTTATAACTGAGAATAGATATGATTAATGATATTAATCTAGTTATTAATATATATTTGCTTTTTATATATGATTTTAAAGTTTTTTCATGGAATTTAGGATATGAGGTAAGGGTTGTCATCTCAAATAACAATCTTTGACAATTGTTTAATAATATATACCAAATTTAATTTTGGTGGTGTATATTAAAATATTTGATATATAATATAATGAATTATTATTTACTAATATTATTTTAATTTCATTTATAATACATAAATTTCAATTGATTTGGATTAAAGTGTTACTCAATCCACTTGGGTTTTCAAGGCCGCAATTCTTATTCTTTGATACATGTTTCAAGTTATGAACCATGTTTCCAGTGTATAGTGTATTCACTACCCAAGTATATGATTTTATAATAATACTTATATTTCATGGTATTTTCTATAAAAATAATATTTCCATGTTCAAATTTCATTTGAAAAGTTGTTTCGCCAAATGTAATAATTTTTGGTAACTCAACTCCCCTTCATTAAGTTAAAATGTTTTATCTTGATCATTGTTATTCCACACCTCAGTTCTCCAACCAAAATATTTTATTATACCTCATTTTGTGATACACTTTGAGAAAATTAATTTTGAATGAAAATATGTTTTATGAAACATTCTACACTTTTTTCAATAAAGACAATTTCAAGAATTAAAATGTATATTTCATGATAAAAATATTTATATCTATATTACTTGTATAACATTTATTTTAATTTTCAAGGATCTATTGTTAGAATAATTATTTTTAAAGTATAATTTTTCAATGATTTTTCACTTCTACTTTTGATGAAAAAAAATCTTGAAGTTATTTTTAACTCTCACTTTTAGGTCATTATTAAAAATGTTTTCTAATATATATATATATATATATTGAGTTTAAATTTTTCATTTAATTTTAATATGTATTTAGCCTAATATGGTTTATATTTCACTATTTAATTTCTAATATATATATAATTATAAATGTTGTGGTTATTTAACTCGTGATATAAAAAAATCCAATTCCTGATTCATTCATGGGAGGTATCATTCATGAATTATTTTTTATGAATATTTTTCATCTATGTAGACATACTTATAGGTTTCCATTTATATACTAGGGATGTTGTCTTTTAAAACTGTCCATATCATTCTCATGGGTCTATTATGATCATTTTATTCAACCATTGGTTATTATTATACTCATTTCTATAAAAAACATGAACACCACATTGGACCTAATTTATATTGGATGGTGTTAAAGTATATAGAATGTTATTCTATTGAACTGGGGAAACAATGGATATTATTAGTAGTTAAAGATGTATAAACTAGGTTGATCATGTATTTGTAATGCCTCGACCCCAGTTACCCAGAGTCGGTGCATTATATTAATACATTGGCATGATTATATGGAATCAGGCCCCAAATGCATGATCAATTTAGTTGTCCTGGAAAAATTGATTACATACATGAATGATATATTACACATTATAACAGAAAAAAATTCATAAATAATCCATTTAGAATTCAATTATTCCATTAGATTAACCCTACACATCAATCATAATACACTTCATGGAATTCGTGGGAAAATAAAACATAAGAAAGGGGTGATCTCAAATGATCAGTAACGGTAAATAATTCAGCAGGAGTTATAAACTTATAAGGAAATAAGTATAATAAAAACATCATACTTTTAAACATAAACATGAACATAATATGGAAACAATAATTGATTTATTACCATGCACATGGATATTCTACTAGTTGAATAATCACATTTAATAATGAATCTCATAATGAGGGAATTCATAATTCAAGACATAATAACTACTACGTTACGGCCTTATACCAAGTCCATTCACAAATGTTCTATCAAGGCCTTTCTCCAAGACAATAGTTTGTTTCATGAGACCTACCGATGCATCGAGAGACAATAGTGGGCCCCTCCCATCACATACTATGTCCTATGCATTCCTTATATGTAAAGGGTGAAACATAACATAATAATTTGTATTAAAACTAGCATGAAAAATGTCAATACGTTAACCATAAACCATGAATGGTATAGAAATAGCACATCCATGGTCAAACATATCATAACTAATTAAATAGAATTTTTATGATTTTATTATAATAAATCAACCTCAACAAAGAATAACATCCAATATAAGATGTTGACATAGTTAAAAATGATCAGTAAAATGATTTGAGAGAAATATCCCTTTTTCATGAAATCAATTAAAAGTAACACAATTTATAAAGTAATTCATTTAAATTATATTTTTGAATCAATGTGTCCCATAACAAATTGAATCTTTTTAAAGTAATTAACATTTTAAAATAATCATATCCATATAAATAAATCCTTAAAATCATTTTGAAATCATGGACATTAATTAAATAGATTTAGGTTAATAAATCATTAAAACATTTAAAATGATGATCTAGTTAAAGAATACCTTAAATAAAATCCTATAATATTAATTTTTAAAACATTTTTATAAAACATGGACATGAATGGTAAATATTTTCTAGTTTATACTTACACATAATCAATCTTAGATAATAATAAGATTGAAAAATTAACCATTACCTTAGGTTTGATACTCTCCGTACATGTCCGATACATCTTTATAATGTGTTCAAACGTTTTATAAAACTATATTAGAATCAATTTAATATTTATGATTTCATATATTATTATTTTATGACATTATATTACCCGTTTATTAACAATTCCATGTTAATGCTACATTTCGGGTAATTATAGCTTGGTTTGTCGTACATGATTTGATGTGTTATTATTGATCATATTACATAGATCATAATTTGATTAATTACAGAATGTAAAATATTATTTACATATCATATATATTCATTATATAAATATATATAATATAAAGATAAATAAAATGGAACACACTGTTCAAGGATGCAGTAGTCTACTCGTGGGCATGAACATCGTTTCTGTTTTCTTATCGTATTGAATGGATGTTTGTGAATAAAATATATGTACATACATATATATATATATATCATTAAATTGAACTTTATATGGATTTTAATTTATAATTATGAATAATATATTTTTTTATAATCGTTCATGGATGGTTAATGTGGAGAATGAATCTCATCACGTCGTGGAAATGGTAGGTCGTACGTACTCACGAGCAACGATATCGTTCCTTTAATGATTAAATGATATGAAATTGTATGGAATATAAATTTTAAATAATTAATTTCATGTTATATTTATTATTAACATCCATTTTATTCATCGTTACACCCATATTAATAATGTTCACATGAAAAACAATTTACACCCTGACGTGGAAATGGTAAGCCGTATGTACGCACGCATGGTGGTATTGTTTTTATAAGATGGGTAGAATGAGATATATGGTTGTCTCATAACCATATCATCATATCATCATATATTATATGTTAGAGTTATTATTTTAGTATGGAAACAACATTTTAAGAGGAAGTAGAAGAAGAAATGAACTTTCAAAGAAGGGATAAAACAATTACATACTTTTCGGGTGTCTCCTTTTGATTTTATCAAAAAGACTCTCTAAGATTAAATTCTGATAAAATTATGGCCTAATGGTTTATTTTAGGATAGTTTGGAGGATATTTGAGCCACGGTTGGCCAATCCATATGTCTTTGGATGTGTGAATTTAAGAGGAGGGGAAGTACTCTCTTATAGGAGAGGTGAGGGGCACTTTAGTAAGTGCTTGAAATATTAATTTATTATAAAATTATTTTCAATTTATAATTGCTCAATATTGATTTATTTTTAATATTATGTGGGTATGGGTATAAATCCTCTCAATAAATAGGTTTTAGAAAATTTTGTGTCACTAAATTAACCTTGTCTTTTTTATTTAACTCTTAGTTAAATAGTTTACCATTTACCATGTATTCTTATATTTTATACTAGATGGTTAATAAAGTTACTATAAAATTAAAAGTGAACCAAAATGGTTTCATTAATTACATATCTAACATTATCCATGTTTTTTGGACGAATCATATATTATTTGGATTATTATATCATTTAATAAAATAGTGTTTGTCTTAAAAACTCTTTTGTGTCAATTTAGACAATATTTAGTTTTTGTTTTTTGTGAAAGTAATAAAAACTCAATTACATTAAAACAATGCATGGAAATATCCATAACATGTAATATTCACCTTGAATGTTATTTTATGGCTAAAAAGATCTAATTATATTAATTTTAATGTCTATATTATCATTTATTTTATTCCTTCATTGGTAAGGAAAATACTCCATCATTATTGTGTAATAAAAAAAATTATATTTATTTTATGTCTAAAAATTATAAATAAAATATAATGATGTAGAAAATATTTTTATATTTCTAATTAATTTTTATAGTATAAGAAATAATTTATATAACCTCATATATAATTTTTTTAATGAAAGATACATGTTTGTGTTATATTTTTCTATACTTGAAATTAATATTTTTTAAATGTCATTTTTCAAACAAAAGTGGCTTCATGGTGTCCTAAAATCGACCCAAGGATTCTCATGGTCAAAAATATCTCACCCAGTATGTTTCTGAATTTTGTTAAGGATGTTTAATATTATTAAAATATTATTTTTTACCCTTATTTATGAGATTTACCCTTTAACCATGGTAAATAAAATATTTATGAAGTTCGTATTCATAATGTCTAAAAATAAAAGTTACTTATTTAAAAAATTTGAACTTCATAATTAAAAATATGGAATCTATATTTCAAATTTTAAAACACAAAATTGGAAACATTAATTTAAAATTAATTCCCATTGACAAAACTAAAAAAGCCTGTTTTTTAGAAGTAAAAACTACCAAAATACTGACATGAGTTTTTGTCTAATTAAAAAGGTAAATTACATCCAATGATAAAAATTAGATTAAATGGTAAAAATATAATCTAATTACACATTAAAGCCACTATAATGTATAGTTTAATAGTATAAATTATTTCAATTAATATTTGTTTTCATTTAATATTTAGTATTTTTCACTATTCATCAAAATATGAAAGTTATTAGAAAAGTATGAAAAATTTATCCCAAATAAATTTTAATTCCTATATTCTAAAGAAGAATTTAATTTCATTAAATTTATTATATAAATGTTTCAAATATTTAATTTAAAAAGTTTTTTCCATTAAAAGGAGAAAAATTTGTATTTTTTCAAAAATACTTCTTTTATCTGAAAAATGAGATTTGTACCTATGTTATTTATAAGAAACACATAAGATAAATTTTAAAAGTATATGGCATATAAGAAATTCAAAATTCAGTTAATACTATTCATAACCTCTTTTTAATCTGCTTGTTTGATATTTTGTGGTGCGCTTGAACGTGGTGTATCATACATTGCACGCTATTGAAATATTTTAAAAGGATGCGTATTGTGGATTATTGGGTGTCACATTATCCCCTAATTAAATAAATTGTGTCCTCACAATTGAATATTAGTATTGAAAACAACGGTTTTGATATTTAAAAATATCTTTTTTGAAATCCAACATCAAAAAACGGATTAATGATACCTCAATTTTTTAATAAATAAATGGATGTTTGAAGGTTACACGAAATAACACATACTAGGGTTCCATATTAAAAACATGGATATCAAAGAGAAAACTAACCATCGTGTTTTGATGGAGAGTGATAGAGAATATTATTAGTGTAAAGTTAACAGTATGAAATCCAAAAAAAATTTACGATCCAAGGGACCATTTGATTCATTTCAAATGAAAGTTCTGGGAAAACATTTTCGGTTTTCAAGATCCCTTCCCTGAAGTTGAAGAACTTGAGAAGAAATACATATGTGATTTTAGTAAAACCTCACCATTGTTCAAGCCTTGAAAAATTACAAATCATCTCTTATTCAAGGAAAATATGTTCAATTTTTCATTTCTAGTGTATTGGAAGATCATGTGATCAATAAATAGAATGATTGGTCATTCCATCTGTCCAAAAAAAAGTGTTAGCATAGGTTATCAAATATTCATAAGTCCACATATAGGGAGATAATACCATAATCTAACAAACTTCAACTGGAGTATAAATTATACTATCAATAAATGGATAACCTTACAATCCTTCCAAAAACTGAAAATCTACAACTTTAAAAAGATGTGAACCAAATTGGATTAGCATTTTTCTCCCATATCTCATAGGGTAGTTCTAGGTTTGTCACACTCTAAACTATTGAACACCTTCATCATGTATTCTCTTAAGTCACGGTATCAAACTGAACTATCAGATATCCCTGTTGAAAACATGCATGTTTCTTTTCTCCAATACATAGTGGATTATTCCACAAGTCCCAAAAAAAAATTAGACGTCATCCATGATTACATAACCCTCATGTCGAAAAATCAATAATTAGTTCTCAAGAAACTGCCATAATAAAAATTACTTATTTCAATCAAACATATCTTTATCCAAAAATGATTATCTTAATATAAGGAATATATCAAGGGTTATATTTAAATTTATCATATGTTATCCAAATATAATCTTACACTTAAATAAATTTTCTTGCCTAATATAAAAATTAAACATCTTCTTGAAAATCCGTAGTGAAAGACATAAATTGAATACTCCTTATATAATTCGCTTATTCATTAATCATGGATCCAAATATATAAATATGTAGATACTTCAAATTTAATGGTTGGCATGGAATAAGTCCTTCTTTGGTTTATAGGTATATTCTTATGTATGGGTATTGAGTTTGGTAATGCCCATGATTTCCATGAATGAGACATTGATCACTATATCAATTAGTCCCACATTGACCATTTTTTCCATAGAGTTAACATCTTTCCCAGCATTTTAGGTATTCCACAAGGTTCTTCTATACTTATCCTCAAAGTCAGTCATAGGGTTATGATCCCAAATCTAATTTTTACAAATCTATTTCCAAGTTTGTTGATAAACATCCTCTAATACGAACTGTAATGCTTAGACCCCAGTTACATAGAGTCGGTGAATTATTTTAACACATTGGAATGATTACAAGAAATCATGTCCTGATGGAATGATCAGTTTAGTAGTATTAGAAAATAGAGTACAGACATGAATGATACATTACACTTTCTAACACAAAATACTACAAAAATAATCCATTGAGAATTAAATTATTCCCCTAGCTTAACCCAACATATAAATCATAATACACTTCTTGGAATTCCTAGGAAAATAAAACACAAGAAATGGGTGAGCTCAAATTTTATGTATGGTTAAACAATCCAACAGGATCTATAAAAGTTTAAGGAAAGATGTATAGTAAAAGCATCAGCCTTTTAAACATAAACTAGAACATAATATTGAAAAAATAAATAAATTATTACCACAAAAATGGAAATTATACTTGTTGAATAATCACCTATAATAACTAATCTATTAAAGAGGGAATGCATAATGCACGCCATAATAACAACTATGTCAAGGCCTTGTGAAAATACCATTCACAAATGTTATGTCAAGGCCTTATGCCAAGACACTAGTTTGTCTCATGATACCTACTGATTCATCAAGGGGCAATAGTGGGCCCTGATCATCAGTTACTAAGCCTAATGAATTCATCATATGAAAATTTTGAAACATAACATAATCATTTGTATTAAAACTAGAATATGAAATGTCAATATTTGAACCATAAACCATGAATGGTATATAAATAGAAAATCCAAAATAAAACATATAATAGATAATTCAATTGAATGTAGAATATTATATTATAATAAATCATCCCAAATCAATAATAATATCTAGTAAAAGATGTTGAAATAGTTAAAAATGATTAGTAAAACTATTTGAGAGAAATATCACTTTTTCATTAAATCATTTAAAATCACACAATTTATAAAGGAATTCATTTACAATATATTTTTGAATAAAAGTGTCTCATACCACTATGAATATTTTAAAAGGAATTAACTTTTTAAAATAAACATATCCATATATATAAATCCTTAAAATAATTTTAAAATCATGGACACTAATTTAATAGATTTAGAGAAATATATCATTAAAACATTTGAAATTATGATTTAGCTAAAGAATACTTTATGTTAACCCTTAAAATATTTCTTTTCAAAACGTTTTTAGGAAACATGGACATGAATGATAAATATTTCCCAGTGAATACTTACACATAATTCATCTTAGATAATTATACGATTGATAAATTAACCCCTACCATAGGTACGATACTCTCCGTACATGTCTAAAACACATGTATAATATGTTTAAACATATTGTAAACTTATATCAGAATAAAAAATAATTTTTATGATTTCATATATTATTCTTTTACGACTTTATATTACCCATTTATTAACATTTCCATGTTAATACAACGTTTTGTGTAATAATAGCTTTGTTTATCGTACATGTTTTGACGTGTTATTATTGATCATATTAATTATATCATAATTAAATTACTTAAAAAATATAAAATATTATTTATATATCACATATATTTTGTATATAAATATACATAATATATAGATAGATAAAATGGAACACACCGTTCATGGAAGCAGTAGTCTGCACGTTCGCATGAACGTCGTTTCTATTTTCTTATCGTATAGAACGGAAGTGAATGAAATATATGTAAATTTATACATATATATATATATATTTATATTTATATCATTTCATTAGTCTTATTATTTCATTAATTTCATAATTATGAATTATAAATTTTTTTACAGTCGTTCTTGGATGGTTAAGTTGGATAATGAATCTCATCGCATCGTGGAAACAGTAAGTCATTCACACGCACGAACGACAATATCGTTTATTTTAATGATTAAATGGTATGTAATTGGATGGAATATGAATTTTAGAGAATTAATATCATGTTATATTTATTATTTACATCCATTTTATTCATCTCTATACCCATATAAATAAAGTTCTCAGGAAAAAAAATTACACCACGGCATGGATATGGTAAGCCATACGTACACACACATGGTAGTATTGTTTTTCCTAGGATGGGTAAGAAGAGGCATATGGTTGTACCATAATCTTAAAAAAAATATAATCATATATTATATGTTATTTTTTTTATTTTAGTATGGTAAAAACTTTGTAATATGAATTAGAAGATGAAATGAACTTTGAAAGAAGAGATAAAACGATTACCTCTTCTTCAGGTGTCTTCTATCGATTTGCAGAAAAGGTCTCCTTAAGATGTCGTTATGATCAAAGTAAGGCATCTTGGATTAATTGAGGGTATTTGGGAGGATATTTGAGTAGGTTTTGGTTGACTCAAATGCCTTTGGATGTGTGAATTTTAGTGAAGGGGAAGTACCCTTTTATAAAAGAGATGACAGGTATTTTGGGAAAATCTTGAAATATTAATTTATTATAAAATTATTTTCTATTTATAATAGCACAAAATGGTTTTTTTTCATGGATAAGGTGGGTATGGGTCAAAGTCCTCTAATAAAATAGTTTTTAGATAATTTTAGGTCACCATATTAACCTTATATTTTAGATTTAACTCTTAGTCAAATAGTTTATTTTTACCACATCTTCTTGTATTTTTATACTACATGGTTTATATAGTTACAAGAAGATTCCAAGTGAACCTAAATTGGTTCATTAATGAAATATCTAAAATTATATAATTCCCTTTGATAATTCTTAGATTTTTAGTAATATTATGTCATTTAATAAAATATTATTTGATTTAAAAACTCATTTATGTCAATTTGGACACTATTTAGTATTTGTTTATTGTGAAAGTAATAAAAACATTATTACATCAAAAAAAGTACATTGAATCAACCATAAAATATAATATTCACCTATAAAATTATTTTAGGGCATAAAAACTTTCAAATTTTATTTATTTGAATATTAATAATATCATTTATTTCATTCATTCATTAATAAGGAAAATATTCCATCATTATTGTGTCGTAAATAAATAAATATATTTTATTTCTAAAAATTATAAATAAAATATAATCATGTATGAAATAATTTTATATTTCTAATTAATATTTATATTTGAAGATATAAATTATATAACCTTATATAAAAATTGTTTTAGGGAAAGATACATGTTTATGTTATATTTTTCTATACATTAAATGAATTCTTATAAAATGTCATTTTCATACACAAGTGACTCCATGGGGTCATGAAATCGACCCAAGAGTATCATGGTCAGACATATCTCATAATAGGGTTAGGACTTGTTTTATGGTAATTTAATTTTTTTCTAATATAATTTTTTTTACCCTTGTTTAAGAGATTTACCCTTTTACCGTGGAAAATAAAATATTTACTGAAGTTACTATTCATAATGTCTAAAAATAAAAGTTACATTTTTACAAAAATTGGACCTCCTGATTCCAAATATAAAATACGTATTTCCATGTTCAAAACACATAATTAGAAGAAATTAATTTAAAATTCAGTCTCGTTGTGAAAACCAAAAAGCTTGTTTTTAAGAAGTAAAAACTACCAAAAGAATGGCATGTGGTTGTGTCTAATTAAAAAGAAAAAATTACATACAATGACTAAAATTTTATTAAATGGTAAAAATATAATCTTATTATACTATAAAGCAACTAAAATGTATAATTTAACACTATAAAGGTTTTTTGATTAAAAAAAAATTTTCAATTAAAATTTAGTATTTATCACTATTCATAAAAATATGAAAGTTATCAGAAAATTAGGAAAAATGAATCCAAAATAAATTTTTATTTACAAATTATAAATAAGAATTTAATTTAATTAAATTGAATATATAAATGTGTCAAATATTGAATTAAAAATGGGTTTTCTATTAAAAGGTGAAAATTTTCATTTTTTTAAAAATACTTATTTTATCAGAAAAATTGAATTTGTCCCTATATTATGTCTAATAAAAAAGAAATATGAATTTTAAATTTATATGGGATATATAAAATTCAAAATTTGGTTAATAATATTCATTTCCTCTTTTTAAAGGGCCAGTTTGATAGGTTGTGGTGTGCTCGAACTCAATGTTGCGTACAACACACACTATTGAATTATTTAAAAAGGAAGTGTACCATAGATTTTGGGGTGTTATAGTATTGATATTTCATATTTTTAATTATATGTGTAACCATGTTTTATTTATTAAGTGGGAAATGTTATTAAACATCTTAATGACCTTATGGACAATGCACCATAATTAATTAGGTGATGGGTGGGCATGGAATTATATTTAACCTCTATGAATCGATAGGTATCACGAGAAAAAATAGGTTTTAGTATTTTGTGTATACCTATTCAATTCAGATATTGGTCTTGATTGATTTCTCCATGACATGTTATTTTTCTTGGCATAAGGCATTGATCATAATTTTTTCATGTTCAACACAATACATACCATTAGTAGGGGATCAGTATTATTGATACCATGGTTTCATTTATTATCATGGATATAAAAACCTATTAGTTTCAACATGATTATTTATTAATGTTGTGTACCTATTAATTCTATAATATTTATTTCATCTATATTCAATTATTTCTTGAGTTATATTTTTTTATTTCCTAGAATTTCATATCACATCTTCCAATTGTTCCATTTCCCTAGGTTAGGAAGACGTGTTGCACAAGTGACATATTTAGAAGGATAACACATGTTGAATAATTTGTGATATATTTTTAATACTTATCATTAATTATGTAGTTATTTTTATATAATGGACACAATTTCTCTCGGTTGATAAATACAAGGGCATTCTAGTTTAATATTTTCATAATTCCCTAATGCTCTAAAACAAAAAAATATACTAGATGTGATAAATTAAATAATATTATTGATTCAGTAATTATTAATATTAATACCTAGGGTTTTATAGTTGTTATCAAGAAATTACATTAAGTATATTTCTATGATCACCAGATATAGAAGTACATGTATGGGGCAGTATGGTTGGTGTCAAAGGAATGGTTTAGATAAATTTGGTGATTATGATGTTTCTTGAGGAAAATTTATGGTTTGACAAGTTAGGGTTTATTATAAGTTAAATGTTCAAGATAAACCTTTATTAAAAGTATATAATTTAATGTTAATGTAACAAATTATATTTTTTTATGGATTATAATATGAAAAATTCATTAAAACCCAGATAAATAAGTGTAATTAATTGATAACTTCTAGATGTTTTTCTAAATTATAAATTAATTTGTTTTTTATATAAATTAATACCTATATGGATACTGTAAAATTAATATAATTTTCAAACACTTGCACCAAGGGGTAATCACCATAACAATGGTTGTTTGAGTATTGACATCATCATCACTCTAATGCATGATTAGTGGGCCTAAGACTACACACCTATAAAGGCAATCTCGGTGGATGTTATTGGGTTAATTAAATTATCCTTACAAACCATTATGAATGATTAAATAATGGTGTTATCTAATATGGTTAGAGAACTTAATAAAAATTTACTATGGATAATGAGGGATTGAACAAAGTGAGTCATAAGTTTATCTAAAAGTATTATATGATAAAAATATCATAATGTTGTAATATTTGGATTGATGTTTTCAAATAAATATTTTATATATTTTCATAACAATTTTGGTTTTAGTATTTGGGTGAAAGAATATCACAATGTTGATGTTGGGGATGGTATGTAACATAAAACAACTATTTCATATAACTAAACAATGGAGTACATTTACATGGTTGATTACTCATTATATCATGCTATAATGAAAAGTTTGAGTTACATATACTTTCCTAACGTAGTGAGATTGATATTTTAATAATCTTGAAAGTCTTATCTATTCACATTAGTGATTTGTATTTTTCTCTTATATTCTCATACTTTCTAAAAGTGATGAGAATTATTTGAACCATATATGGACTATTTATTATTAGTTTTACTTCAATGATATAGAAACATATATTAAATATTAATAATTAACTTGAAAATTTATTTTATGAAATGATTACATTTTTGAGGAAAAATGTTAGCAAATATATTATTAAGATATAATATATAGAGTATGTTGAGATAATAAAGTGTGGTTTTATTTGGAATATATATGTTAGGTATTAATTGTATCCCAATGAATTTTTATTTAATTTGTCTTATTTGTTGATAAGCTTATGTCATTTTTGGATGATGATATATATTGACCAGTGAATGACCTATGAACTGGTGGTGAATAATATTTGTTGATTAAATATAGTGATAATTTATTGGGAATTTTTAATCTCAATGTTGTTTAATGTCATTGATGATTCAAATATATTTTGGAAAGTTATGTAATTGGGAAACTTATTATATTGGGAGTAAATTACTAATGTGTAGAAATACATGTGTATATTATTGTGGTAATTATTAATGTAGTTTTAGGGAGGTGAAGTTTGATTTTGATACAATATATTTCGATAATTATAGTGTTTCGAATACTTTAAAAAAGTTTATAGTAATTAGGGATCTCTATTTGGAGTATTACGTTAAGAAGTATGAGAGAACACAACTCAAAGAAACATAAGTTAAACCAAGAATGGTATATGTTAAACTTAGACATATATAGGTTGAACTTAGTAAGATAAAAATTTATTTGTAAGAATAATAGGCTAACATGATAATGTTATAAAGTGAGAAATATGAAAAATATTCCAATATAGATATCAATAATTTTTATTAACTACATGAATATAGTTGAATTCCCAAACAAACCAAAGAATATAATTATGGAATATCAAAGGAATTTATATGGAAGTATTATGAAATAACAAATATTTGATCTCTTGTATGTCCAAAATGAGGGAAGAATATTGGTAGGTAATTCTATAAGTTTTTATATTAAGGTCATCAAACTCACAATTTTAAGGTAAAGAGAGAATCTAATAAAATAAGCAATTGTAAGAGAGTTGGTAATTATGAGACTCAATGTCCCAATATATGGTCTGATGAGGGAGATACTCTCCAAAAACCATGTGAACAATGAAATTAATATGAATGTTAAACTATTTAATTGTATAGTTAATTTTCAATGAGTATTTTCTGGACATATTTTTTATGTAGGTTTTCACAGACTACTCGATATTGAGTAATAAATAAAAAACTAGTGCTTTGAATATCATATAAATCAAATTCAGGGTTTTTAAAAAGTCAAAACTTAGTGATAAAGATATTAGTATTATTATATGAGAAATTTGGAATGGGTTGACACACTTTAAAAAAGAGATTATAATGATTTATTATGTACAGAAATATCATTCCATATTTTAAATAAACCCAAGATCTTCTCGCAGTGTGTTGTACATTATAATTTCCCTATAGAAATTTATGATAAAAATTGTGAGGATGCAATTTATATATTATGTAGACTATAACACCGCATGATATTAATACATGGTTACTTTTAAATGACTCAATGTGTCTAATATATTTCTCAACACCAAACATAAAACTGAAACAAAACCATTATATATTTAGATAAAATATAAATATTTAATTATAACAATTAAAAACATATGTTTGGAATTATTAAGATTGAATAGGAGAAAAAAATTTATGTATTATATGTAAATAGAAAATAAATTCTACATTTAATATGAATAAAACCGAATTGGTTTAGCTAAAAGGACTAATAAGATCATTTATTTCCACTAATATGATAGAAATTTCTATTACAAGAAACATATTGTTAACGATAATTTATGTTTGATATTAAAGAATGGTTATCACCAATTTAGTTGGTAGATTATATTAATTATGAATATTAACACTTATTATTTGAAAATTTCACAATCTAATTAACAAAAATTTCAATCATATATTTTTTATTTTAATCAAAAAACAAATCCATTAATTTTGTAATTTTAAATTTACAAAAACGAACTTCAATTTTAATTTTATCATATCAAAAGTTGCTTGGTATAAATTTTTTAACTATTTCTAAAAAGGTTGATTTTAAATAAAATAATATGGTTATCACAAAATGTTTAATTTGTATGACATTATCATTATATAAGAATGACATAGAAATTTTTGGAAACATTTATTAATTGAAATTTTAATTTTATGAATAAAATTATTCATTTAACATAGAAAACCTATTTAACAAATAAATATAACTAATTAAAATGTTTCTTTAATATAAAATAATTACTTTCAGTCATTTAATTGAATCATATTTTTTTTTAATATTTGGTTTTAGATTTCCATGGATGATTTATGTACATTATTTGTTTTAAAATAATTGAATATATGTCAATATAATATTTTTCCTAGAAAATTTCACCTTATATATAAATTTAAAATAAAAAACACCATTTCTCTAAGAAAAAATTTTCCATGTTTAAGTGTTTACATTTTAAAATTCACCTTTCATAACATATGAATTTTTTTTTCTAAAAAAATTAAACTTTTATATTATATGGTTCAAATTAAATAATCAGTTTAAATTTAATTTTATTCATTTTAATTGATTATAAGTATAAAAATTAGTTACTTTGGTAAAAAGTAATAATTGGAAAAAATGTATTTTACTAAGGGGGATGGCCAAAACATGTTAAAATCGTGTTTTCAAATAGATGTGTAAGATGTGTGTTGAACACATAGCATCATATTTCAACGTTTTTACTTTTTAAAATCTTTGAACCTTTAATAATTGTATTAAATTATTGAAATTCAGTGGGTATTTCCAAAACTACCCTCCTATTCACTTAAAAAAGGGTAACATCTTCACCACTTCAAGACTCACTTATCCTAATAATTTAACAGTGAAATTATACCATTTTTCACCTCTAAGAACCCACTTCTACATTCAAAATCTTTTTCACTCCATTATTTAGTAGAATGAATTCATTTCCAAGGATACTTCTATGGAGAATATAGGTCCCTAACGTGAGTATTTTCAACCACTTAGTTTTCTTCATAACTATATTCCATAAAATTTATGATAAGAAAAAAAAGTAATGATATTTTTATAGTTTATATAAATTAATTCAAATATATTTATGTTATTATCAAATTTTTACTCATATATAACATCGATTAAAAGAAAACGAAATTGTCATTTGTGTCTTGTGCGGACTACCACCTTTGTGATATAACTTGTTTCAATTTCCTTCAATGCCTTAAAAGGGAGTATATAATTATGTGATTAAAGGATTAATATGATTTTTAGGATATAATTAATGTTCTTTATGAAAAATATAATAATCTATAATAATATTACTAACAAATGGTCATTGTTAATTTAAAAGTTTAAAATAAGTATGCGAAGAGGGTAAATTTTTTATTAATATTGGGTAATTTTTTCACATCAATTAAATATTATTAATAATAATTAAAAACTTGATATTTCACACTAATAAAAAATAAATAATTCTATTATATTTTTTTATAATTATATTACAACAACACCACCTCCTAATAATTAATTAAATCAAGGTATGTTCATATTTGGATCGGTTTAACCAAATAATTGAACAATATCGTGAATTGATATTATAAATGACTATGGAAAAATAATTTCTATTTTAATATTACATAAATGAGTAAATAATACTATTATATAGCTTTATATTAATATTTAATTCATTAGTTAATAAAAGACACTTTTATTTTCAAGAATCACTGAAACATGCTTATTATCAACATCATCGTCCTGTATAATGACTAAAACGCTCATTAATGGAATTTATAACATCATTAATAATTATAAATCATCAATAATATTAAATTTAATTATATTGTAATTATTAACATTTAAATTATAATAAACATGGATGTCGCTATTATAAAACTACTATAAACAATCAAAACTATAAACACTCGATGAGTTAAATAGAAATAATTAATACAGAGAATGACTATTTATGAAAAGTATAATAGAAAATGGATATTACTAATAATTTTAATTATGTGATTAATATATATGTATTTTTGGTATAGTATATTAATGTAAATCCATGGAATTTTGTACAAGGGGTGTGGGTTTTCATTAAAGTGTTACTCAATCCATAAGGGTTTTCTTGGTCTCGATTCTAATTCATTGAGAGATATTACATGTTATAAATTTTGTTTTATTTTTTTAATGTATTCAATACCCACAAATTTATTTTTTTCATACTATTTATATTTATTGTGATATATTGTCCAAATCATGTCCACTTATTCAATTATCAATTTATATAGTTGTTTACCAAGTAGTATGTCTTTTTGTAACTGAAATCCTCTTCTTTGAGTTATAATTTTTTTCAGGAATATTATTAATACATTTTTGGGTTATCCCATCATAATATTCTATTATATGGTTTTTTTATCTTAATTTGGAAAATTAGATTTTAATAAAAAGTCTGTTTCATCACAATTTGTAAAATTTAAATTTCAATAAAGGTATCGTTATGTATTAATGCATCCCTTTCGTTCTCAAATTTTTTTGATATATATTATCTAAAAAACGTTGTTTCCTTTTTAATGCTTCATTATTGGATACTATTTAAGTAAAAGTTTTCTAATAATTTGTTATGTTATATTTTAAAAATTATTTTTTTAAGTGACCCATAGCTTCCTCTTTTACACCAATGTTAAAAAAATTACTAAAATTAGTTTTTAGTTTTTACTTTCATTTTCATTTCGATTTTCAAAAATTATTTACCCTACAAGTTTTTTTCAATATTTATACTCTAACATATATATTTATATATTAATTGATTTAATGGAGTCACAATTCCAAACAATATAATTCATTATACCTTCTTTGGTGGTTTTGTTCAGGCTTTCTTTTTGAGTGATATTTTCCAACTCAGGGGACATACTTCAAGGTTTCCACTATAAAACTGTAGATTTGTACTTTTAACACCAGTCACCTACTACCCATAGATTTATTGTGATCATGTTATTAAATTATGTAATTATTTTTATACTCAATACTCTATACCACATGAACAATACATTTTATATATTTCAGATGGGATGATGTTCACATAGATAGAATGTTATTATATTGACTATGGAAAAATATTGGAAATCATGGTCATTATTAAATATCAATGAATGTTGATAGTGTTGATATTTAATATTTCTCATTATTTGGACAGCTATGTTATATTATGTAATATTTTATTTTGGATTTAGTATAAATGGTCTTGATGACACTATAGTTCAATGAATTAGATATAATCAACTGATGGGTGGGTCCAATTATAATATAGACACTTAAAGCAACAATAAGTCTCTTGAGACAAAACAAGAATGGTTATTTTCTATATAATTTCCCAATTTATCAAGATGATTTAATAATGGTAATTAAAACATGTAATGTTTCTTGGTATAATCCCTTGAAACTAGTTTTTTATTTTCTATTATTATTCATTCGATCAGTAAAAGATTAGTAATATAGGTATCTATGGTTTAATTTATTTTCATGGATAAAAAATGATCTAATTTTCATGTTTATTATTGATTCATATTGTTTACATATTCATACCATAATATTGATATCATGTATATTCCATGATTGATGTTTTTGTATGTTCCCCATACTACACATTTGAGCTCACCCCTTATTATATTTCCATTTTATCCATGTCATAATTAATATTCATGTATGTAAAATTTATTTATAGATAGAACTTTTGGAAGAATTTTTGAGAGAAATTGAATAATTATCACCAATTAAGTAGTTTCTTATATATATATATAATTGTGAATATCCATTATTTGAGAAAGACATGGTATTTATTAGTTTATGATGTGTCTTAATTTTCTAAATCTATAAAAATGAAACAATTCCTCGGATGTAATAGATTAAATAAACACTATTGACTTTTTTAATTATGGATGGTAATATCCTTGATTTTATAACTGGTATCAAGAATGTATGTGAAGATTATATTAATGAGCACCAAGTCTGGAAGTATGAGTCCAGGGTGTCACACCTTTTTGAAATACTTTCTATTTCTAAAATAGATCATGCATATAAAATATTCAATTTCATAATCAACCCAATGGAAATAATCATAAGAACTCTAATATCATGTAGGGATAAACAATATGATAGATACACCTACCTCAAAAACTATGTAATCATTGTTTTCTTCATGATTGATGATTGGAGAGGAATAAATTAGATACTAGAGAACCTGGATCCTATGGAAAAAATTTCAATTATACATGTAAATTCAATATCCATTTATATAGTCTCATAAGTCATCAATTATTTGGAGTTGAATAAAATAAATAGATTGTAATGGATTCCACTTACCGGATTACAGCCAACATAGATTCAATCATCCAACCTATATGAGTAACCACTAACTTGTTAAGGGAGAGAGCCAAAATAATCACTAAGAAGCCTCTTGATCAATAAAAAATGAATTAGGGTGATAATGTAAAAATTGTAGGTGACCAACAATAATTTCATCCTAAAATAACTATTTGTACCTTGTTAATTTACATGTTTAACGACTCAATAGATTAGTCGTTTGGCCTCACCTATTGGTCAGTGGTCAATTGGATGGATGGTGGATGTAGGAAGAGAGCCTTCACCTATAGTTCATCCAATATATAGCTTATGGAAACAAAACACATTCATGCAATTATTTAGCATGTAGTGGCTAGACGGTGTCCCTCACAAGCTAACAAGTGACCTCCGTCGGCTAGCATGTGGCCTCCTACTTTGATCAATGAGCTATAATCATCTAGTGGCCTCTAGAAGACCTAAAATACAAAATTGAAAAGTTAATCAAGGTTTCATACCTAATTCCATGAATTTTCTTGTGACAATTATCCCCATTATAAAATTTCTATATCTATAGAGAGGCTCAATATTAAAAATCATAGAAAATATAAAGTCGTTTTAATATAATAAAGGCCTTACACTCACATGTCTCTTTGTTTTCCTATGAACACTTTAACCTTATTCAAACCAATGAGATATCCTAGTCACATAGTACCTTATCATGTCAGTCTACTATCAAAATAGTATTTTTAGCCACTATGGTATCATGTTCAATATCATTATCTTCCCACTTGGTCATATGGAACATATTCAAAAAATACATCTTCATTTAGGAAGCTGTAAACACATTATAGATAAAATTAAATTAAGTAGACATGTATAATTGATAATCCACCTTTTAGAGTCACACAAAAACATCTAATGGGATGATATTATGAGGTGTTAACATACCCCACTTCTCTAAATTTTCATGTAACAACCAAGGTGAATCTCTAAGAAAAACCTAATTACCTACCTCAAAGTCCAATGGATGATAACGCCTATCAGAATAAGAGTTCTAGAGAATCCAATAAATATCAAACCACTTCCTAGTCAATTTTACAGTATATAACATCTCCTGGATGATCCTTGCTCTAATAAAAGACCATTCTCTATCCTCTAGTCAATAAAGAATCAATTTTCAAGGCCTCCCATGAAATACCTCAAATAGATCCATCTAGATTAAATAACAAAAAATATAGTTATAGAAAAATCCCACTATGGTTATATTCTTTCCCCGTGATCCACTAAATTCAAGAACATATTCCTAATTCATTCCTTAAAGAATCATGATGGGTCACTCAACCTTTCCATCCATATAAGGATGATATGTTTTTGTCAACTTTAACTAAGAACCCACCACTACCTATATTCCACTCTAGAACTTAGATTTCAAGTGATGGTCCATGTTTAAAATGATATCCAATTCAAAACCATGATTCCTGGATGTATTTTTCACATATAAGTTTCCATGGTCCTCTACCTTTGTTACCTTCATTTAAGGTAGTAAATGCCTTGATTTCATGAATTCATCAGTAATAAAACATTTCATATTGATACCTGTATGAGTGTGAGGTAGCACAATCATGATGACTATGGATATCCCATCCCATTTCAATACTGTAGTGGGTTGGTTTTGAAACATACTGTTGGACCTAAGATGTTCCACTATTATTCTGTGACATGTGAAGCACGAAGACATAAAAACTGCAATCAATCATATCATTCCCATCCACCAGTATTAACCTCTCAATTCAAAGTATGCATTGGTAGATATATGGTGAATAGAATAACTCGATTGATATCCATTATCAATAAATTAGTACCATAATTATATTATAATAACTACCCAATATCAGAATCAAAAAAATCCCTAATAGGAGAATGAGACCGTGCACCAGAGGTCTCCCCACCACAAAGATTCTTTTAAAATCATTGTTACTCTACATCCTCAACCTTTCCAAGTTGAATATTATAATCAATGGATGATTCAGATTGATCAAAATATAATAATACTTATTCTCATCTATCTATTTGACCAATAATATCTCAGAAAACAATTTCATGATGAACCATTCTTCCATTAATTCTATTATAGACTATGTCACTAATATTTTTCTCAACTCATTTGGGAAAACATTCCCTTTTTCGGTGGTGTAATCAATATAAAAATAAATGGAATGATGGTACACCACCAATAATTATTTTATGAAGTTTATATCCATTTTATTGAAGATATAGGTAGACTCTTATGGTCATAATACATTGTAAAATGGTCCCCAAAAAGGTAATAATTCCAAGTCTTATGTGAGTGTGTTATTGCACCAATGCAAGATCATGAATGGGAATGTTATTATCATGAGGGTATAACATATGAAATATATAATCTAATATAAATCCCCCAAACAAAAATACACAAACCAATCACATGATTGATGAATCAATGTAAACATAGTATCCTAAACTCAACTAAGTAAGAATCAAGACCATAGATGAAGTCGATCTCACTTCTACCTCTACAAATGATAATTAGAAATAAAATAAAATAAATAAACATTACACCCTTATGTGTATAATCCAAGATAAAATATACACCCACTTTCAGGTTTAAGATAATTATTTTTAATTTTGAAGGGTATGAGACTTGACTTTTATGATTCTAGAGTGGGTTCCTATTAGTTCTTATTGTTAAGGGAATTTAAGTCAAACAACCCAAAATTAGAACATATATTGATAATTGGAAACATTCCATAAAAAATATTCAAATAATAAAATATTTTTATATTTTTAAACTTATTTTTATTTCAGAAATATGCCACTTGGTATTTTTAACTCAACGAGATGATTTTTTGTTACATGAAATACAAGGGGTCTACAATTTGAATCTTATATTTGCATCGTAAATTAATCCAACCTTGTGGGATTTAACATGAAACATGTCTATAACTCCAAATTGTTATGTGATAGTTATACCTATATCCATAGGTGTCCATCCTAGTAAGTTTGGGTGATCTATGATCTTCTAAGTCCCTCTGTTTGGTGCTCAATATATGCGTTGATTTCATTGATTATCATTAAGTAAGTGAGACATTTCAATTTATTAATTAATCCAACTTGAAAAGTTAGTATTATGATATATATATGGGATTTTGTGGTCATATAATTAATTTTTTATGATCTTCTCTAGATCAGTTGTGTAATCATCATCCAAGGACTATCCCTTATTTTTGTAGTGGTGCGGTGTATGAGTTTCTTGAGGTATGTTCTGATCTATCCTAGACATTAAGAATTTTTTATATAATTCAATTATGAGATGTTGAAATCAATTATAGGTCATCTATTTGTTGTTTATTCTTTCTTATGGTATGTGAATCTCATTTCACATAGTGTGTGGCCCGATTTTTAGGTAGGTGGTTGTGTCTCATCCCTTAGTTTAATGAACTATAATTTAAATTTGTTTTATAAATTGTTTTCAAAATAAATTGGCATAATATTTCTATGAGTGAATGGTTTTATGATGAAATATGGTGTTTACATTGTTTTTATAAGATAAAATGTTTTTTCAAAGCATTATGAAGTGGGTTTTCAAATTATGATTTTGATTTAATAAAGGGTTGTTTGGAATTTTTTGGGAAATGTAAATCCATTTGGAATTGGTTTGAAAAATTAAGCACATGAGAATCCTTGGTTTTTTAGGTAGAAGTTGTAGTTTTTTCCATCATCGATTTTATTTTAGGTAAGATCACTCATGTGGTGTTCCTCTTCTCCCTATGCCTTTGTTTTGAGGACTCAATCTTAACTTTCTCAAGGGGTCCATTCATGTTGTGTTCCGATAATCCATAGGCTTGTATTCTAAGGTGTTCAGTGCATAATAGTCATTTATTTTTGTTTGACTAGTCTGGTAGCCTGAAATATTTTTAACCGTGGACCATTTACCATTTTTCTTTGTCTTTTTTTAGTTTTCAATTGGATATACATACTTTGAAAACTGTGAATTTATGCTTTGAAATTGATTTACATAATTTTTTTTAAAAAAACTATGGAAAAAGGAAAGTATTTATCATGATTTTGATATGAAATATCATTAATAATAATCATTCCATATTTTCTTTAAAATGATCATATTGATATTATTTTTAGAGATACATGGTATGGAACACCTAGGTGGGATCCAACTAAGCATGTTTAGCTCTCACCATGAACACCCCTTTAGTGGTTTGTAGATATGGAATTTACATTTTATGAATTAAAATTCAAGACCAATAATGAGGTGGTGAGGTTTATGTTAGATGGGAACCAGTAGATTGTGTCGAGATAGTGGTATATTTCCTATATATCATCTAGAGTAGCAGTTACTGGATTTCAGTTGACTCTTTTGATTTTCTTGGACAAGTACATATGGTTTTTATCTGAATTTCTATTTATATCACTACCAATATTTCTATTTGGTAGTTGTATATGTTTCTTCTAGTTTTACTACATTTTTTATTACGTTATTTATATATATATATTCCATGAATTTTCTTCAGGTTGGGATAAATAATTATCTTCGGTATTTCATTGATGCTCGGATTTTATTTGACAACCTATGGGGATTGGGAATCCAATTGAGGCATGTAGAGAGTCGATTCGGGTGCAAGATGGTAGGGTAACCATGTTGATTCCTTAAAATTTTGTATCATATCATGGTTATTCCAAATCTTGGGATGTCAGAAGATAATGGATATGATTTCCAAGATTCGAGATGTACATTATAGTGAGTATCGGGCAAGATCTTGTTGTGAAGATCCCTATGTTTCCATTGTATATCAGGATGTGTGTGTCTCCTCTACTATATTTTGACCGTGATATTAGTTTCTACTTTTTTCTACTTAGTTTAAACTGAGATTTTCTGGTTGTATAATCTCTTACCTTTATTTACAGTGTATAGATATATGCTTATTAGGAATCTTATTATGGTTTTCACAAGTGGGTGAAGGAAAATATACTTATAAATGGAATCCTCCAATAGATTACAATCTTTTAGAGCTTATTGTGATGAACTTTTCTTATCATTGATCAGAATGTTCCAAGTGTTTAGGACCAAGTGGTTAAGTTACATCCAATTGGGGGAGGGATAGGGATTCACCTCGATAGTTCCTATAGGAGAATCCCCATACATTAAAGGTATGAATGAATCTAAAGTGTAAGAGTAATTTCTAAAAAATATTGATCACATCTTCATCTTCCTAGAGACACATGAGGCTATCAAGGTAAAATGAATTAATTTTAGGCTTGAGGGTCCTATTAAGCAATGTTGGGATCATATTTTATGATAAAATTGTCATGTGGGCATGGATTTTAATATTTTTAAGTCCCTATCCTTTCATTAAATATTACTATAGTACGTAATGATGTGAAAGTATCAATATTTACTCTCATTATAGAAGGGAGAGTATTTGTGGTTATAATATGCCAATAATTTTTTGGATCTCATTAATTTTTCTCTATAGGTAGCGAGAAATGATTAGTTGAAAGAAAAACATTTCATGTAAGGTTTCTAACTAAATATCTAATAATATGACTATTTGATAAATCTTACAAATTATAAACAAATAGTCAATAGGGTTGTGATAGAAAAATAAAACATGGAAAGAAATATTATCTATTATTTCCATTCTCTTCAACCCAGAGGCTACTTTATTTGCACTCAGGTAAATAATAGAAAGTGTAATGATAATAAAAAGACCGAGTTATAGTTCTGAATTTCTGGAATTATTTTTAAAATGTTTTGTAGCAAGGAGTGTGAACCTGACTTGATAGCATTATTTCATGGTTAAGCGCACCCAACATTCTTTTCCCACACCACGAAGATGTGCAATTCCTATTCCACCACAATTATTTTCATAGGATTTTCCATGATATATCTAAGCCATATTATGTCTATTTTTCTTTAACTGAAAAGGATGTTAGGGAATATTCAAAATCATTAAAATCTGCAAGGCTCTAGCCACATGCCTTAGGAGAGAAGAGTCGTCAAGTTATCGGAGAGTTATTTATGGAGGTCGATGTGTGTCCAGTAAGAGTGAGATGTAATATATTTCTCTCAGATGCACTTGGATGCTCAGGGTTAATTCAATAATTTTTCAAACTATATCTTGGAAATCATCATCTATATTTATGTCTATTCTAGAATCCCAATATCATGATAATGATTTCAAAGGAATCAAGGAAACCTTTTATATTTGAGAGATGGTTTTTTTCTCTCCCTGTTGAAGTTATTCTCAAATTCAATAGACATTTCTTAATCCCATGATCCATGAAGAATTTATTATTTCATTAATGTCACAATTATTCATGGTATATTCATTAATGAACCATGAATATGTGTTATGACATAAGATAGTGGTATTTTTGGACATGTATGAAGTGTGACATCATTTACAATTTGGCACACAATTACCCCTAAAATAAAACAATGGAAGAATACCTGAGGCCTTTAGGTCTGCTCCAGACTCATCCAATTCCCTTTTGGAAATGGGAAAAGTTCTCAGTTGACTTTTTTGTTGGATTAACAATGAATTACAAAGAGAATAATTATATCTCGATGGTGATTGATCAGTTGATGAAATCATACCATTTTCTTCTGATCAGAGACACAACCAAACATAAAAATATAGGTAACCTGTATGTACAATCTATCATGAGGTCACATGGGGATACCTCTTAAATTATCTCAAATAGGTACCCAAATATCACTTCCAGATTCAATGAGATTATCTATGAGAAGGTAGGGACTCAGTATCGGTTGAGTATAGCTTACTATCCATTGACTAACGGTCGGACAAAGCATGAAATTCAGATACTGGAGAATATTATCCATAAAAATCATGGATTTATATGAATTTTGGAATACATATATAGGACATGTTTAGTTTTCATAAAACAATTGTTACCAGTCGTCTATCAAAATAGAACCCTCTGAGGCTTTCTATGGTCACATGTGCATGTCACCTTTTTGTTGGTTAATAGTGGTAAAGGACACTCTTGTGGGATTAAGTATTATTATTGATACATTGGAAAGGATCCTGTATATATGTGAGAACCTAGTACTAGAAAAGATTTAGTAGAAATCATATATAGATATTTGGTACCATCCTTCAGAGTCTTCCATTGGTGACTAAGTATTCATGAGTGTGTCTCCTCAATTTGGTTTTCATCATTTTGGGAAACAAGGAACGTTGGCTCTAATATATGATGTACCATTTGAGGTTAATGAGTAAATTTGGATTTTTTATTATTGGTAGGAATTACTAACTATATTGATAGGTATTTGTTATGTTTTCCACGTATCTCAACTCAAGAAGTACCATCCTGATCCTTCCCATTTCCTATGTTTTAAAGTGATCCAATTGGATTGGGATGTTTTTATTGTGTATAAAATGGTCAGGATCATCGATTCCTAGGTAAAGTTATTTTATGGGAAGTCTATTCTTTTGGTCAGAGTGGTATAACAACATGGATCATAATCTCATGTGACTTGGCAGTGTAAAGTATTAGTGAGGAAACGGTGGCCTCGCCTTTTTCAGCACCCTTTTTCTACATGTCTTCTAGGGTACAGAAATTCCAATTGTGGGGAGACTGTAACATCTCAAATAAAATTTATGTTTTTTACATGTTTAATAGTTTTTTAGGTTTGAATTTAGTAGTATTTTGTTCCTATGTTTATATAAGGGTTCCACTAGTGATGGTTGCAGAATAAAATTATGTCATAAATCTATAAATTTCAATATAAATTCAGCACTAGGAACAAATTTTAAAAAAAATTAAGGTATAAAAAAGATATTTCATAAAAAATATTTTATGTCATAATAATATTTCCTAATATTTTAACCATAAGAAATGTTTTCTTTAGATTACATGAAACATAAAGGGATTTTGGAATGAATACTTTTTTACATCATAAATTCCTCCAACATACTGGGTTTTAATTTTTTTCATGTGTTTAAATCATTAATTCAACGTATTTCATCTCCCTAAGACTCTATGTATCCGTCATGGAAATTTTGGGTTATCTTCCTTCCTTTGAATTGCTCTATTTAGTGCTCAATCTCTTTCTTGGTTGTGTATCTTCTCTTTAGGAAAGTTCTACTTTTCCACATCTTTATTTTTCTATTCCTTTAATAGTGGTGTTTTTTTATGTGTAAGTGATTTGTTGGTCATATGATGATTCTTATTTTATATCCTATAGATATATTGTGTGATCTTCTTCAATAGTCCAACCCTTTTAATGGTCGTGCTGCCACGTCCAATTTTATTTAGGAATGTCTTGATCTATGATCTCTACCAAACTATTTTCTTATGTAATTTGATATAGATATGTGGGAATTAGTGATATGGCCTCTGATTGTTTTACTTTATTATACATATTGTGTGGAACCCATTATGGGTAGGGCTGTCCTAAAATTGATGTAGGTGGTTCTATATTTATATATATTGGATGAACCGTAATTACTTTTTGGTTTGTAATCATATTTATAAAGAAATTAGCATGATATATTTTATGTACATGGGTTTGTGATGAATGATGGGTTTTACCTAATTTTGGTAATATAAAATCTGTTTTCAAATCATTGAGAAACAGATTACGAAATGGGTTTTCAAAACATATATTTTAGTGAATAAAGGGTTGTTTGGAATTTTTTTTAAAATGTGAATCCCTTTCTAATTTATTTTATACATGTACCACATTAGAAACATTTGGTACGTTATTCGATATTTTATTATTAATCCTCATCTATTTCATTTTCAGGGGGTTCACTCATGGGGTGTTTCTATGTCCACTATGTCTATGTACTAGGGTCTTAATCATTAAGATGCCATGGGCTTCACTGATGGCGTGTTCATTTATTCCTTATCCCCAATTTCTATGTACTTTAATGCACACTAGTTGTTGATAATTGTGTGAGTAGTATTTTTTCTTAGACCATTGTGATTTCTGAGCTATTTACCATTTTTATTTATCTTTTTCTTATTTTTGATTTGATATAAATGATTTGGAAATGTCGATTTATCCACTGAATGATTTTTACCAACCTTTGTTTTAAAAAATTTATAAAATGGAAATTTTTACTATGCTTATGATACGATAATACTTTACTAGTTAGCAATCCATGATTTATTTAAAATGATAATATTGAGATTATTTATAAAAATACTCGATATGGAATACCTAGGTGGGATCTTACTAGGTCAGTTTAACTCACACCCTACACACCCCTTCGGCGGAGTGTAGATCTCATGTTATATTTTAACATAGGAAAAGGAAATGAGCATAGTGAGATAGTGAGGTTTATGTCAACTCCATATGAGTAATTGTTCATGAGCTGGTGGGATATTTACCACATATCATGTGGATTAGTAGTTTTTGGTTTTTCATTTTCCTTTCAGGTTTAGTTGGACATGTACCCTTTGTTTATATTTGTCTTTCTATTTTTATCACTACCGTTGTTTTTCTCTGGTTCTAGAATATATTTCTTCTAGTTTTTTCAATGTTTCCTTATACTATATATATTTTCGATGTGTAGTTTTTTTCATGTTGGTAGAAATTATTATCTATGGTTGTTGTCTGATTCCCAAGTGGCAGTCACCAACCGGTGGGGTCTGATAACTACCCTGGAGTATATATAAATTTGGTTCAGTTTCTAGTTGGTTGGGTAACTCGGGATGGTTCATTGAATTTTAATTATATTCTATTATAGGGGTTGAAATCTTTGAGAAGTCACAAATAATGCTCCCATAATAACCATCTAGTCCCAATAAAATCTAGTTCTCAAATACATTTCGTTTATACTCTCAAAAACATCACTACCCAAATCTTCTTAGGATACACTGAGACCCCTTTCTCAGAAAACTCATGGCCCGTAAATTTTTCTTCTCCATTACAGAACTATAATCTAGATAGATTTATATATAGATTAATCTATCACAAGGATCCAAGTATGATATTCAAATTCTCTGCATGATCCTAATTCAACCTATATTAAACAATAATTCCTTCGACAAAGATAATAATGAAACAATCCAAGAACCAATGGGATTTATAATTCATGTATTCTATAAATAGAATTGTAGAATTAATAATAAAAAATAGAATAATTACATACATATAATTCACATATCTATTTCAGAATTTCATATTAGTTATATCGTTTTCATGAAGCCTCATAAAAGTTACCTAGTCCCAGATCAATTTAAAAAAACCTAACTCCATTGAGCTGATCAAAAAGACCATCAATATTGGGAATTAGATATTTTATCTTCATTATCACCTGTATGAATTTTCATTACTAAATAAAAATTCAATGAATCATGTTAACATTCTTTACAAAGAGTATCAGTGATCCTCATGTTGAAATGATAGGATGAATAAATCTCTTATCATAAAGATCCTCAAGTTCATCTTTTATTTATTTCAATTCAGTGGGTGATATATAGAACAATGGTCAATATATGGTCCACATACCCATATTCAAGTATTTAGAGGACATAACTTCCTTATGAGGTGGTAACCCAAATAAATCATATATAAAAACATTTAAATACTCCCTAACCATCACAAGAAGTGGACCAGTAATACATGGATCAATATAATCTTGAAACAAATTTAACAAGTGTAAGAGATCATCTCATCACATTGAGTTATGGGAACCTCTCTCCCTAATCTTGAACCCCACTATCCCTAAAAGACATGAGTTACTCCATCGGAAGAAAGAAACAATTTCCATTGATTATTGCAATCTATAACGTATTTATTGATAATCATATAATACATTTAAATGAAAAGATTCATGATATCAGGATCGGGAAGTAAAATTTCACATTTGACATAATAGTCAGATATTGTCACATTACACTTGGTTCATTTAAAATCCTTCCTTTGAATTCTTTCCCAAATGAGTAAAATGGGACATCCAAAAATTCATAAATAAAGAATGAAATCCCATTATGTGAATCTTCATTGATAAGATAATGAAAAGATTTAAACTAATATTCAAAAATCCATAACTATAGAAAATGAAACAATCCCCATAACTCTTATTGAATTTTGTCCTACTTGTGACTCCTCAAGCACACACTCTATTGTTTATAGTCATCCCTCCTCATCTTTCGCTTTCTTCGCCTTCTAACCATCAACCCTAGCATGAGGTGGTGATTCCACCATTTTTTCCATGTCAAATCTAAATGGAGATACCTTTCTGATGGTGGATCCATGTAAACCTCCATTCAATATTATCTCAAAGAAATGATAAATATTACTAAATTTCCTATATGTGTGATAGCCCCTGGGTGACTCCTTACTATCAGGATTAAGTTTTCCCTTTTCCAACACTGGTAGTAGTGCACTTGACTCTTCCTAGTGTTTTATTGTGAACTACTATAAAAAACTCAGTGATGGATATCCCACTTTCATTAATGACTAGAAATTGACCATTGGCTACCTCCTCCTGTCACTAATGCACTGAAGAATCCAATCCCCCAACTATCTCCACCTCATCAATAGTTTTCTTTTCCATTACCTCTATGTAGGTGGGTAGGCAAAAAATATTCTGTATAGACTGAATGTTAGGCCTCATCCCCATATTTTAACATTGTGTTTTTTGGATAGTCATTAGAAAAAAGATCTGGAGATAAGGGTAGAAACATGGAAAATAATGTATTATATTCCATCATTGAAATATTTACCTTATATGACGAAAAATATTTCGCAACCTTCATCGCTCTCAGTGTATCTAGATAGAAATTTTGATTAAAGGATTTTTTAATGGAAATCCATGTGAGAGCTTTAGGAAATATAGATTACACTGATGTATTTACACTACTTCTTTATCGACCATTCTATAATATAAGTGAAAAATTTAACCTTGGGGACTTCTAGAGTTTCATGAATTGGAATATACTTTCAATACTTTTAATGCATTTTTCTACTTCTTATGTACCCTTATCAGGATAAAATAACATTGAATACTTCTTTATAAATTCTAAATCATGGTCCACCATTCATTTCAGTTCAACATTGGTGAATTGGATCAAGGATTATATTGTTCATAATATTGTTTCATGAAAAACTAAGTAAATTTTAGGATTCACCTATGAGGAATGATCTACATATTACACTCTATAATTATAGTTTATTTGCCTTGCAAGATAAATAATATATTAAAAAAGATAATATAAACAATTTAGAGAATATTTTTATTACACTATCAAAAACTAAATTTAAATATTTTAATATAAGGGAATAAAAACTAAAACATGGAAACTGAATAACCCTATACATCCCATCATAACTCAAGGTTCATGATGTAACTAAGATATCCAAATACACTCCCATACTACCTCTCATGTTTAAGTAGTCCTATATACACTAAATCAGAAACCCTAAAAAATAAGAGGGTGAGACACAAGCATGAGCATAGGCTTTTTCATAACCTGGGGATCTGATACCAATTTGTAACATACCAACCGGGTTAACCCATATTGTCACTAAAGCTAGCCTACCATAAATACTAAAACCCCTTTTGGATCACTATGGCATGGTGAAATAAAAGAGGGTATCATAGAATGAATTTTTGGAATGTCTTCGGCCTACATTTGACATATTATAAGATATAAATAATTAGAGTAAGGTAGTAGATATCCAAAATACCAAAAATATCAAACAAAAAAACTATATGTTAAACCCCAAAAACAATGTATAAAGGTCTAAATGAATAATGGAATGACCATATACATGAAACCTGATGATTCCCAAGGGTCCACATCCTCATGACTATATTTCAAAACCATTTAAACACACTAGAAAAGATAAATTACTTAGGGTTGTAAGGGTCATATTACAAGATATAAACAATTATTTCCCCCAAAAAACTTCTATGGCCCTTATTAATATGCATGACTAGTGTCATAACTATCCAACTAATGGGCCTCATTATCTAGAAGGTATACCTCACTTATTAGTAAATTGACTCATAATGCCATTAATCATCAAAGATACCTCTCCTAACCTTTATAAGACCTCAAATACAATATAAGAAAACAAAAATGGTCCGTATATTGAATTTTGTATACTAGGGTGTGACAGAATGGATTCTAGAGAATATAGTTTCCAACTATTACGTGTATTTTGTGAACATCCCACGAAAACACTAGCATATTGGGGAGAGATAAGATAGTAAAAGCATCATTTCGTTTAAAATCCAAAATATTCATTTTACTGATGAATAGTTCTTGTTTTTTGATTTCCAACTAGGACATTATATCATGATGTAACTTCATAAATACTCCATACATAGAATAATGAACTATTGAAATTTGGGGGTACCACTCTTTACCATGACCATAAGATCCTTCTAAATTTCTTGGTGTCACCTTAGTCTAGTTTCTCATTATTCTAATTCTAGCTACTAGACAATGTGGGATGCTCAAGTAGGGGTTTGTTGAGATTCTAAAAAATGTTTTCTCAATTTTGGAAAATTTAAATTAAATTACACACAGTTTGAGAAAATACCAACTAATAAATACATTAGTTATATATAATTTAATATTTTAAAATAAATTATAAATGGCATGATCAATACATAATTAAAATAAATGGTATTATTTTTAATTTGAAAATATTAAAATTATATCAATCACGGAAAATATATATATATATATCACATATAAATGTAAACTATTATAGTTTTATATTAAAAATATATTTTAAAAAATACACAATAAAAATAAAACTATAACGGAATGATTAAAAACCCGCTACATAACTAAACGTGTTGTTATCTCCATGTTGGATCTTATTCCTCTCCACATTATATTAATCCACATCCAAGTAGGTTTATTAAAACATAAAAAATAAATCCACAAAATATATTAGTTTTTTTCAAATAAAACTAGACAATGGGATGAACCAGACAAATGAGGCCTCTTCTACCATTATTCATGGGATAACATAGGCAAAGAAATAAAGAGTTTGAGAGTATCTGAGTAATCTTCTTTATATATTATAAGTTCTGAAAATATTAACAAGAAAAACAAACAAATCTATGAATATATATAAAATATATAGGGTAAATAAATTTTGTAATTTTTATGTAGCTTAATCTCTGATCTTGTTCGTATGATCAGTGATATTCTTATCCTTGTATGATTTTTTGGTGAGTTCAAGATTGAAATTTGTAGACTATTTGGAGTTATTATTTGTTTTTTGAAATATCTCCAAAAAATAAATTATCATAGTGAAACATAATTTTATCACTAATATCACAAAAGGAAACACTAAAAAATAATGGATGAGTATTCCACTGTTTTATTGAGTTTTCTTCTATTAGTAGCCATGAAAACATAATGAATCATAGAATGAAACATATTAACTTCTCTAAAAACTTCATTAAATTCCTAAAATAATATTTGAAATTATATAAATAGTTATGGTATCATTGAATACTCAAATTCATTGAAAATCATTTCTTGTTATAGATTAATCCTTGTATATATTGACTTTACCATTACCTTAGTCTACATGTGGTGGATTTACTTTTATATAGGTTAGCTTCACCCTTACATCGATAGGATTGTAGTATCATTATCTTTATATTGATCTTATTATACCTTATGTATATAACCTTTTAATAGATTTATCTTTAAATATATATGATTAACCCTTATGTATATAGGCATAGTCTATAAATAGTATTCATGTGGTCGATCCAACATATTGATAAATTCTTACTCTCTCTACCATGTATAGTTAAAATTTATTTTATTATTCATTTCTCTACATTTCATATAGAAATTAATCATTTTTTTAATGTGTGATATCTCCTTTTTCTTCATACATTAGTTCAAATTTTTATAAAAGTCTAGAATATTTTCCTCATGATCGACCAATGTGGGCTCAATGATTTTCTTCATGTGGTAGGTCCAGCACTTATAAAAAAATTATAGTCTAGAATGGGAAATTGTAGGACTAGAATGATCACCTATCATCAATAAGAAGAATCTTTAGTAGACACTACATCAAACTAAACCATAAAGTAACATGGATACGGAAAAGTAATTTTTGTCCTTTCATAATGGTATTATGGACATGTTATTGATTGGTTTCCTATTGGTCAATCCTTTAGTTCATACTGTCACTTCATACATCATGTAGTCTATTCATTATATTGTATGGTCTATTTAAATATTCGTACTTTTATAATTGAAAAGGGAATACTAAAATAAAATCCATGATTTATTAGAATCATAAGAAATTTGATTTTAGATTATTAAAATTATAATGTGTTAGATTATGTAAATAATATCCCACATTTTTAGGACCAAATCAAGGTTCTATAAATCAATAAATTAAAATAGAATAATTGAACTTCTAAAAATTTACTTTTAAATTTATGAAATTTAAATATCCACATAAAATATATGCTACCATATCAATTTTTATCTCATAATGGAATAATTAAAAAATTATATGGAAATTAAAATCATTAGAGATAATCATGAATATATTAATGATAAAAAACATTTAAAATAATTTAATCATTGTAACAGCAAATAACATTCAGAAATAATATTTTCATAAAGATAATAAAAAATAGAATTCATTGAAAAGATGTTATGTAGAAATAAATATATTGTAGGTGCACTATAATGTAGCCTTATTTGAATCAAAATAAAAATATTTTATGGTTGTAGGATCAAAAGAATATTTTTATGTATCCTAATAAGAACGAGGTGTATCCTTGGGATGACATGAGGGTTTAAAAAATATAATTCCCTCATCAATAGGTATAATATGTTTCACAACCCGGATAAGTGTGAAACAAAATGGTGTTACATAACAATAATTCGATGTAGGAATTGGGGAGATAGATACTAGGGAAACAGAATTTATAACCATTGATTTGTGGACAACTAAAAAAGTGTGGGAATAATATAAATAATGTTACATGATCTATGTAAAGTCATTAAAACTCTAAATAATTTCAAAATAATCACTAAATGGGTTTCCTTCTCCTTTACAAATAGATACAAGAGTGGTGAAAACACATTGAGTTGATCTACTTGAATTTTGAATGGCTGGGTGACTAGAGGAATTTCCAATACCCCACCCAAAGATCAAAAAAATGTCTATAATTCATTATTTATAGTGGTAATATTAATGTATTACTTTATTTACTTATTTATTATCTCAATGTACGTTAAATATTTCATGGTATATCCTTTGACTAACTCAAGTCTTTTGGATATTTTGGTTTTGAATTGAGAAATAATTATCACCTTGGTGTTAGAAAACCAATCCAAACTAACTTTTATCCCATAATGAATAATCTATGTGATTAGGTTATCATCAATGGAAGCGTGAAAAGTTGGGGAAAATGTATATTCTTGTCTTTACTAGAACAGATATATTTTCTCAATCATTTGTTCCTTTAGATTTAAAATTTCATCTATAGAGTATAAATCTTCATATTCAAGGGATTGATCTTTGAAAACAACCTAGGAATGTTGTCACATAATAGGGATGGAACAACCCCTAAAATTAGTTATTCTATTGAAATATCATATCAAATTCCAAAATCTAAAAAAAGATGCTTAATCTAATTTATCAAATCCACCTTAAACTCATTCAAGTCATCTGTTATAAAAAATGTTGATGAAGAAATAGGATAAATCATTGAAGGATAACTATATAAAAGGGGACATCCTAAAATCCTATTTCTTTAATTCTAAAAATGTGTCCCTTTATCTTGGAATAAACAAATGAAACTATGTTCTAGCACCAAAATCCATAGTATCTATCAACTCAAAATTTCCAACTATTACTAATTATCCAACTCCATCATTCTTGATAGGGGTTGTTACAAACATATCGTCCAAAAATTATTCCACAACTTGTTTTAAACCTACATCATTATAATTATAACCTTTAAGATAATAAATATCAAATATTTCATTCAAATAAATTTCACCCACATAAGATCCTTCAAAATTTTATGGTGAAATATGAGTAGTGGATTTGTGGTATTCTGAGAGCATAGATTTAGTTATGATGGTCAGTGAAAATTGGATGGCATGTCCACCATGGTTTGGTGGAATTCCTCTATCATTAAAATCATCACCATTATATTCTAGTACTTTATGCCAATAATAAGTCTAGGGTACTTCTTCTCACTAGACAATGGAGGGTCAAATATAGTTTCTCCCCCTTCTCATCTGTTGGTGGAGTCTTTTTGTCACATCCATCCACTTGAGTGGTCTTTGTATCAAGAAAATCTATATTTATATTTTCTGAATGAGTGATAACCTTACCATACACATAATCAGTAGATTCACCTTCATTAGAGATATAAACTAGTATTCCACTTTAATATTCTAGGATTTCTTAGTTTTAAGTGGTATCAAAAAAAAAATTCTTTATGATAAGTAAATGATTTAAGAGTATTAGTATGCATATGTAATATATTCAAATTAGTGTATCATCACATAGATGCAGGTGAAAAAACATAAACATGAATCATGTGTATTCCCCTTCTTTTACTCATAAAAAATCATAGATTCTTTGTTAAAACTTATTATTTTTTATTCTCAAATTGTCACATATTCATTTCCGGAATCACACACTTAATCCTCAAACACACTTATAGCCACATAATTCTATACAAAAAATTCTTCCTCAGAATAATACATAGCAATATAACCATCTTGAAAAACTAGATAAAATAAATTTGTGTCCATACAAAATCCATAAAAAGAGTAAATATTCCATAAATATTCTCATGGATTTCCATGCAGATATTCTTCCATGGGATACAATTTCATCTAATTATTTTTTAAAATATTTTGATTCTGGAAAAACAAAGTATAATCTTATGAATTTTCCTCTCCCTGATGAACAAATCCTTTTGATAACAATAAGGTATACAATATATTGGGGTATATAAAAAATTTGAACCAATATTTCATAAGAAATTCCTCCATATAACTGATTAAATATGGAAGAAATCTTTTCTAAATACCATTCTTCATAAAATATAGTAAAAATATATTCTTATGGCTTGAGATACTAAAGCATCCATTCCTATGATACATCATGTGATGTATAAACATTACTAGTAGTTTAAACTAACCTTAAAATTCCATTATGATGGGTCTCCTAGGGTGTTTAACCTCAATGATCTCTCCCAGATCATTTTCCATAGGAAGATTTGACCACATTTCCCATTATTTTTAATAGGAAACCATCTACTCTATAGTAAATGTGGTTCTCATGTATTATTATTTTTGATAGATTTAAAACTCCATATTCATATATAAATCCTTGAAATTTTTTGGAAAGAAAGGTTTTCTATTATTATTGAACCAATATGAGAGTCCTTTTTTATAGATCTCTTTATTGACTAAATACTTTCTCAATTTTAGCCACCCAGCATCAATTTATATCTCTAAATTTACCAAGTAGATTGGGAGATGTGGGTTTTAAAGGTAACTAGTGGAACTCAGGCTCTCGTTTATTTTATTTGAAAAAGGATAATCCTCTTCATATGTGACATCTGATGGTCGCTTCATCTGCACCATCTAATATTGGTTAAAATATTTTAGGATAATAAGAATAGAAAGAATTTTTGGTTTCAAAATAGGGCAATGGTTCAAGAGGGTTCAAGACTTATAGATAAATCAATTTGAATTCTAATACAAGTGTATTTTGATCATTTATGGAATGAAATGGTCAATCATGGAAGATAATATATATATATATATATATAATTATAATAGGTTGACCTAAAGCATAATTTATCATATGATTTTCTTTATAGTAAATTGATGGATATACAACAATTTGACCTATAACATGGATTTTAACATAAGTACCTAGGAGAGTAATAGTAGGTTGACATACCGAATAACGAATCTTATGGTAGTTTAAATGACCACGATATCATGATCTACTACATTATCATCCTTAAAACCACTTTATCCTCACAGTGAGTTATAGCCTTTAGGAAATAATTACTACAAGATTAATCTTAAAAAATAAATTAAAATTAATAATAATTTATTATACCAAATTTATGTCTTCTATAATTTAATCTATTAATTTTCAATGGAATTGAAAAATTATGAAATATAGTTATTGTTCACTGACAACTAATTCAATAGTGATATCCCCTTTTCAAAATGGTATCACAAAAAGTGATATCTTATATAAATTGGATTACTCAAGGAATAAGAATAAATATTCTAAAAAATGTATATATCACTTATATAATTATAGTTTATAAGGTCATATCATGATTTATAACCATATTATTGTAATATATTTTAATTCCACAGATCTATATGCAGAAACTACAAGATGAAATGTATTCACCAATTCAAAAACATATACCCTACATTAGAACAATACTAAATTAGTTGAATTATTTATATATTCAAAAATAAGTTTACGATTATTAAAATAATATTCCTTGGGATTTTCTTGAAAATATTTACACATAAAAAAACTAAAAAAATATTATACTTTAGAGATGTTAAGTACGATTAACTTCCAATCATACATCTATAAGAAATATGTTTTTCTAGTTTCCCAGTTTTATCCAAATTAATTCCATCTTTGTTTTGAATAATTTTAAAACATAGAATAAATTTTAACTCACCCATTAAATTCATTTTAGGTTCATTTTGAATAATTTTTTAAAGCTCATCACAAAATTTTTTTTTGGATGAACAAAAAATAATGTCATAAAAATAATTTTTTTACAATCGAAAAATATTTTTAATTATTTTTTAAAATTTGTATAGGATCATCCATACCTTTTGAAAATATATTTTAAATCCTGAAATATTTGATCTTACAATACCAATCTCTAGGATCTTATTTTAAAAAATATATTTATTTATTATCTTTCAAAACATTATTTTATAAATGAGGGTTTATAAAACTTGGTGGTTGTTAAAAAAAATGACATCAAATACATAATAATTTTGGAATTTAATCTAAACATGTATTATTTAATGTTTGAAATTAATATGTGTTTCATATTCTTCTAGTATTATAATGTCTTCAATTCCAACTACCAGTTAAATGGTTACTTCATAATCAATTATTTATTATTTAATATAAGCTTGTTCAACCAACGAAGATTTTCTTTCTAACTATGGTGATAGAATTGTCAAAAAAAGGTATATAAAAACATTTATTTTGGATATTAATGTATCATTATGGTATCGGAATTAATTATCATATTTTATTTCCTTAAAATTGATTTAATTCCTATTCTATAATGTCTATTTCCATATATTCATCAATAATTACGAATGTAATGTTCTTCTGTTCATGTTATGTTAAGAATTAATGATGTTCGTCTTAGTTTCTAGGAGTGGATCAGTTTTATGTTCCTCTACCTAGATCACCTACTAAAAAATCATAACGTTGATTTTTTAGGGTCCTAATGGTTTTAGTAATTGATGTCCTTGTTTTTTCCAAGTATTATTCAAGTTTAAGAAAATCACATTGGTCTTTATTGAGTTATTTATCATGTAAATCAGTAGTATAATCATGGATATTTTAGGAAATATTGATATTCAAATATTATATATCATCCTCAAGGTCTCATAAATAATTTATAGGTTCATGTGTATTGATATCATCATATTTTACATGAATGGACTCTTCCAAAAAGATGGATTTTTATTAAAGACACTATATACTTTATAATTGGTTAAATAACCCAGAAAAATTGCTTCATAACGCTTTAGTGAAAACTTGTTCATATTTTATTTTAAATTAAAAATGAAGAATTTAAAGAAAAATATTTTAAATCAATTTACCTTCAATTTTCTATCATTCTATACCTTATAAGGATTATTTTATAAAAGTGGTATTATTGAACCCCCTTTATTAATATAACAATATTTTTCTACATATGTATCCTAAAAATAGAACACTAATTTATATTCACTAAATATGTTACATGAAAATTATTGGAGGGTTCTGTTTCTCCTTTCAACAACCCCATTTGTTTTAGGTTACGAAAATGTAGAGAAATTGTTTTTATATCCATGTTGTGAACATAATTCTACAAATTCTTGATTCTAAAATTATTTTCCAGGATCTAATATCATAGTTTTAATGATAATTTGCTTAAAATTATATATAGAATTTTCATACATAGATAAAAATGGTAATGATTTACATTTGTGATCGAGGAAAAACTGCAGTGTGAATTTTAAATAACAATCAAAAATCACATAAGAATAATTTTTTCCACCTTGATAATATACTATACAAGGGTTTAAAAAATCTATCTGAATCAATTCTATTATTTGAGAGGTTGATTAATATTTATTTGTATGGAAATAATTTTTTTCCTTTTGATATTGATTTCACACTTTTCCTTTTATAAATAAAATTTTTTGTAGATCCTTAACTAATAATTTTCTAGTTAGATTTTTATAAGATTATATGTTACAATGAAACTATCACTTATCCCAAATACAATATTCTCTATGAAATTTTCTTAAGTGGGAAAAAGTTTAAGAAAACAAAAAAACTAAATTAATAGAATTAACATTACCATTTATTCAAGTCAAAATAAACAATTAATTCTTGGAATAAAAAATATGAAAATATTTATTCTCAAATTTAACCATATAAAAATCATCCCACAATTTTTAAATACTAATAAGGTTATTTCTTAGATAATAAAAATATTAAATATTTATAAATAAGAACAATTTATGAGTTTTTTATCAAACCAATACCAATCAGTTTTCCTTTTTTATTATCAAAAACAGTCACATGTCATCCATCCACTTTTACCAAATTCTTGAAGCTTGAGTAGTATCAATTCATATTTCTAAAATATTTACTCTTCAGATACTATAACCATTGTTTATAGGTCATCAATCATTTTCTGTATAGAAACCCAACTATGAAATAATTTTGGTACTGATACATTATTGGGTCCAATGATGTTAGAAAACAGGGACTTCAGGATCCGAATTTGTTGTATCGAGATTTAGTAATAGAACTAATTGATTATGACTAAAATGCTTTATTTGGTCCAAAATAATGATAATAATTTCAAAAATTATATGTTCCTTTACTTTTAGAAGTAAACATTTTATTCTTAGAACTAGGAACAAAGTATTTGTTATACAGCTTCCTTTATTGTCTGTTATTATATCCTATGTCACGACCCGTCCTCGGGGCCCGTGCCGTGACTACCCCAAGCCTGCCTTCCATAGGCCAGGGGCTGGTGACTAGCACCAAAGGCATAAATCCCGATAACTGGGAAGGTATTGCATTTATAAAAGTAACAAAACACCACAGAGTACAAGCGGAAGTAAAACACCAAGTACAAAAAGGAAGTGCTGAAAAGTAAATGGGCCAGAATACAAACCCAACCGAATGTACAACTACAACTTAATGAAAGTAGAAAAAAAGACAAGAATCTGGAAGAAGATAGAAGCAACTCCCGGGTCATCCTCCTCGGATCCTACCTGAAGGGTAGGTACAGATAGCACAGCTCCTGAATCATCCACCATAGATCCTACCAGAAGGGTAGATACAGATAGCCTCTAAAACTCTCTCGCCCTTCAACCTCCTCTGAGTGTTGCATCATCGTGAAGTCCACCACCAGATATTGTCTCGTCACGAGGTCCACCTCCGAGTACCGTCCAGTCCTCGAACACTCGGCCTCTGTCTGCGCTGCCCATCGTCTGCAACAAACACAATGAGGTACGGGCATAGCCAGTGCAGGGGTGAGAATAACTATACTCAGTAGGGAACCTGGGACACTGAAGGTCTCACTAAATCCAACAAGGATAACCACAAAAAAGATCTCAACAGATAACCTCTACGTAGGTATATTCCCATACATATACCCAAGTTATCAAGTAACCCATCTCAATCATGAGGAAACACAAAGATTATGAAATCAACGGATAACCACTACCCAGGTATATGCCCATACATATACCTAAGTTATCAAGTGAATCATCTCATTCATAAGGAAACACAATGATTATAGACTCAGCTCAACCAAGATTTTATTAATGATGTCAAAACCACGGCTGCTGGAGAACTCCTCCTCTGTCGAGTACAGTGGGCCTGTCGCTACAACCAAGCGCGCCCCACTAACCTTGGACTGTTGTAGTACTCAACCTGTCGAGTACTATGGTCTTGCTGCTACAACCAAGTGCTTCCCACCATGGTTCTGCCGCTATAACCAAACGATCGCCCTCATAGGCTCCATAGGTACTCCTTCTGTTGAGTACCGCGGGTCTGCTGGTACAACCAAGCGCTCCTCCACTGTGGGTCTATCGCTACAGCCAGCACTCCCCTTCATATCCTCCAGAGGTACTCCTTCTGTTGAGTATCGTGGGTCTACCACTACTACCAAGCGCTCCTCCTCCGAGGGTCTTCCGCTACAACCAAGCGCTCTCCACTGGGCTATCCGATACACACCGAGTCGATAGATCAGCAGTCGTCAAGTCTCAGGCAGCTACAAGGTCTCTTCACTCTGCTAGCTCTTCCCTGGGAGGGTCCGCTCCCCGAGATACTGGTCGATATTCCAATTATCATGAAGATCCACGAAGAAGTATCTCAAGGGACCGCCTCGTCATAGGGCTCTCAACCCAGCAGCCGGTGCGTCAGTCGGATGCCTAGGTCTGTGAGTTACTAGCTTTTTCATCCCAGGGCCCCGGTTGGTTTCGTGTGCGAACCAACCCGGCCGTATCTCGACTGTACCCCGAACTCTCATATGGTATTCGCATAGGGACCATTTCTCAACGTGATCACCAACGCCGCTGACGGTTCGTTAAACGGACATCCGGACTGAAAGTTATCAGCTTTTCTGTTCTAGGGGCCCGGTTGGATTTCGGGTACAATCCAACCAGGAAATTATCCAACTCCATCCAAAACTCCGGAGAAGCATTCTAAAAGTTTCTCCTCATCAATAGAAATCCAGCAAAGTCGACGGTACGTCGATCGGACGTCCTGAACTCGAGATATAAGCGTTTCCGCTCCGAGGGCCCGGTTGGTTTCGTATCCGAACAAACACGGCCATACTCAAAGTTCTCCGAAACCTTGTGTGTAATATACTGAAATGACCATCTCGATCCAAGGATTGCATAGTAACTGACGGTTCATCTATCGGGGGTCCGTAGCCCAAGATATGGGCGTTTGAACGAAAACTGCCCGAGAATAGGGGGTTCGGGCCCGGACCGACCCAGCCCGAGACGCCCCCCCTTGGGTCGGCCTGAACCGGGTCGACCCGAACTGGATCTAGGTCCGGCCCAATAGGGATTGGCCCGGCCGGTGGGCATGGCCCGGCCCGGCATGGGCACGGGCCAGCCTGGCCTGGGCGCGGCCCGCGCCGGCGCGACCGTGTGGCCGCTCGGCTGTCTGGCTGAGCGGAACAGGGGGTACGGTCTCCCCCTTGAATGAAGTTGCAGCCCCGCGTGGGGGCCGCTCCCTGTTAGTGATGCGGAGGCCAGCGCCGCATCTCCCCTTCGTCCCGCGCAGCCGCAGGACCAGCCGATGACTCCAAGCGGCCGACCATTGCCAGCCGCCGCCAGCGGGATCTTCTGCGGACCACCGGACGCGCTCCGGTGGTCCGTTTGGCCTGCTGTCTTTGCCAGCGGTCCTCCCAGGACCGGCCCTTCACTGGGAATACCTCATAATGCCTTTTCGGCCCGCATTGTCATCTCCCGTTGATCCGCGCACAACGATCAACCAGTAGAGTCTTCGAATCGCCTCCGGGGCCCCGTCTCCGGCCGCGGTTTCGTTCGGCCTCAACGGTGCGGCGTGACAGCGCCGCAGTTCTTCGTCGCGTTCTTTCTTGTTTCCGCGCAGTGTCGTTTCACAGTGGCGCCTTTGTTTGTTCCGCAATTAACAAAACAAAAAAGGTAGAGGAGTGTTGGTCATGTTCGTGCGATCTGACCTACTCCCGTTAAGTTGATAACAAACGGCTCAAAAGAAGAAAAACGATAAGGATTTTTCACAAACAAAAAAGTAAACAACCCCTACCTCAATCGTCGTCGAGCGAGGGTTCGTCGTGGAAAGGGACGTCGCGGAATTGATCACCGCGGAAGAACCCGTATCGTCGCGTCACAGAGTAACGGTGTCTCCCTTCCATTGACACGGAAAGAAAGAATGAGGAGATGCGCGTTGGGTCGTCGATCTCCGAGGAAGGCATTTCTCAGCGTCATCCGTCATTGGGGGTCGGCGTTCTTCGCATTCTTCGTCGACGAAGGAGTGCTTCACGTCTTGAATTATTTCACCCAAACCTCTCACAACCCAACAACCCTTAATAAAATAAGAGTTTGTCTTATTTTATTTCTCAAGCCATGCGTTTTGAAATTCAAAAACGAAACAATCAATTAAGTGAATTAATTGCAACGTTTAAACCGCCAAATTAATTGAGGCGTTGCATAAATAGAAAAATGAAAGGGTTGACTTCCACTTAATAGGGGTTCGGATGTGTTACCCTATTAAAGGAGGGCGTTTAGGAAGAAAAGAAACAGTGGGGCTCGTGTGGGCCCCACCTCACAAATATCCTACCTAGTGGGTAGGATATTGTGGGTCCCAATTAAAACACCTAGCTTAGGATAAACGACATTAAATAAAATAAAAATTGTTCACACGATTTTTATTTTATTCCTTTACTTAACCCAAAAAAACTTAAAAATCACACCCGAAAAAAACGCAACTCCGGAAAAGGTGTTTCTAAGCAATTATCAGCGTTGTGATTCCATCGATGCCCTCGAAATTCGATTCTGAGCACCGATTCAAAAGTTAGAAAACCCCGCTCATTCGTTCACTGAATGTACCCGAGCTAAACTTCAGAAAATGATTCCCGGCATACTGGTCCTCAAAATCAGGTGCTATCAGAAACTATGTTCTTGTAAAATCCCAAAGAAATTAAGAAAAAATTTCCCTTTAAATTTCCGGTTCTTTACAACCTATTTCGATATAAATTTTCAGTGGGTTTCCATTTTAAAACATCATATTCAATATACATATACCTTTGTAAAATTCTTGTAGATATTTTCATAGTTTTTCATATACTTATTTCTAATTAGATTTAATTCAACAAGTTTCCTTTATTTTCTTTTCACAATAGAAATATTATTTTGATTATTTTCAAATAAATCATGAAATTTTTGTAGATTATTTTATTTATCATTCATTTAGTTGATAGTATCTTTAGGAATATAACATTAATCAACTAATTATTTTTTATTCATTAAAAACTCTTCTGAAACATCATTAGTATACAATGTTGATGTAATAATTTGTTTTCAATATGCATTGGGCATAAAACATATCTAAGATTTTTCACTTTAATCTTATCTACTAGAGTCCATATCACTATATTTATCCTCTAAGGCACTACAATTTTCCTTTATTTTCCTCTTTGGTTTCATTTATCTACAATGATATTTTTTTATACATAAGCTTTAGGCAAGTAACCCTAATTTTCCATTTCCACTTACACTCATATCATTTAATTCATTTATAAGTGTTTTCCTTTATCAAGATACAATCTTGAACATTAATTAATTTATGATTGGATTATTTGAAAAAAAAATAAACTTTTTTAAGAAATTTGTAAACCTTTTATCAAGTTGATCTATCTCCTCATCAATTTCGAAGTCAGATTCATTATCTCTTTAATCATCAATTATTTATTCATTAGATTTAGACATTGATTTTTTGAATAAAATATTTTCTTTTTTAGGTCAACATCTTCATTGTCTATATTCATTTCCACTTCACACGTAAAAAAAATTTCAATCATTTCCTCAAATAGATGCTTGTTGAAATCCCAAGATTCTTTGATGAACATTGTAGTACTTCTCCATCAATCAGGTAGTCATCTCAGAAGTCTTATCACTTGTGGTTTAATTTCCATAGGTTGTCTAATTTACCTCTTTATATTAATGATATAATTTAATATATAATATATTTCATAAATTTCATTGTTACTTTTGATCATTATAGATTCATACATCAATGTATATGTCTTAAATTTCCTTTACTTTACATTAGATGTTCCTTCATGGGAAACAGCTAATGTGACCCAAATTTCAAAAGTAACAACATAAGGAAAAAGTTTATTAAACCCATCTTTACCCAATAAAAGGAATAAATTATTCATTTCCTTGAAATTGTAGTCGTAGATAGCATTGGTTTCATCACTCCATTATTACCTAGGATCATTGGATTTTTTTTATTTATCTCCATTAAAACACCATATATAAAATCCCATGATTTCTAGATATATTCTCATTTTAATTTTCCATTGAGAATAGTTACTTCCACTAAATAATGGAGTTTTATTGGTAGAATTACCTTTAGGTCTATCATCCATAATTTTAGAATAACAAATAATCAAAAATTAAGTGATCTTTCCCATGGGAGTTATTCAAGCATAAAAGTACATAAATATAAATAATATGTAAAAACAGAGAGATTAACAGAATAAGACCTATAATAATAAATGTTGGTCAAAGAGGAATACTGAATAGGGGTTAATTGATATTGCAATTAATATTATTTTTATTTTATAAAATTTACATTAAATTTACCTATATTTTGAAATAGGATAGAAAAATTCTAATAGGTAAATATAATATTAAATTCTGAAATATTTTCTAAAAAAACAATCAAAACATAGTTAAAAAATAGGTTTATTTTAACATTGAAAATATTTGAATTATAAAAAACATAGTATATATATCTCATATAACTGATAACTATTCGAGTTTCACTTTATAAATATACATTGAAAAAATCAATGAAAAAAAATATTAAATAAATGATTAGAAATACATCATAGAAATTAACAATAAGTTTGATACAATATTAATTTTAATCCCCTAAAATAGATATTAATCCACTACTAATTAAATATATTAAACCAAAATAAATATGTCCATAACCTAGTCTGGGTTTTATAAACAAAACTAAACAAAGGGAATCATATGCTCAACCAAGCCTATTCCACAATTTTTAATGGGGTCAAAACATTAAAGAAATAAATGGATTATATGAGTACTCTCATTTATGTAGAAGGATAATTAATAAATATATTTATAAGTAAAATAATTAAAACATAGAATGTAATGTAGAATAAAGAGAGAGGTAAGGGATTTTGAGAAGATTGATTCATCTCAATATTTGATCAAGTTTGGTTGATTTTTGTGGTTCTTCTCCTTGAATTGTTTTCTAATGAGTTTATGAGTGTGATTTGAATTCAGTTCACCTTTTTCTTGGTTTTCTAAAATATCAACTAAAAACCATAGTGTGATAATGCATGATAATGTTAGCATAGAGATAAAAAAATGTTGCAAATCACATGTAAAGCTTCCTCTATTTTGTAGAACTTTCTTCTCCATATATCCACTAAAACATATTCATCCTCGGACTGAAACTTCTCATCTAGTCTAAAATGACTCATTAAATGATAAAAATAGATATTTTTAGATTTTACATAGGAATGATAGCTATGAATACTCACATTCGGTGAAAATCACTTCATATAGTATCTTTATCCTTATACAAATCAGTTTCTCCCTTACACTTGCCAACTTGTGGTATCATTACCATTAAATAGGTCACTAAACCCATATTTAGATAGGATTGGAGTAACATTAAATTTATTTATATAATATTTACCCTTATGTACATAGGATTATAGTAGCTTTATCCATAAATGGATATGATTGACCATTATGTTGATAGAAATGGTTGATTGAATATCTTAGATTGGTCGAACCAATAGCTAGATAAATTCGGATTGTACCTACCACTGTATGTTAAAACCCCTTTTTTGGAAGATATTATGTATTCTAAGCATACATTCTCTATGTTTTCTGTAAAATTCATCATGTATTCACCCAAATTTCTTCATGTGGAGTCTCTAAAACATAAAAAAAATCTGATTGTTGTCCTCATCGTTGATACATGTATGGTCGATTATTTCTTTCATGCGGTCATCCAAAACATAAAAATTATTGATAGAGTTTATAATGCTTGACTATATTACTATCATGGTTTCTTTACATAAACTTTTTGTAGCATGAGCACAAGCAAATTTATGGTAAATTGAGGCCATGTGTAATGGAACTCCGGCCATGTGGTCAATTGGTATTCATATGATCGATCCTTTGGTTCGCAAAATTACACGATACTATATGGAATCAATGAATTATATCTTAGACTCAATTCAAGACATAAAAATATTTCCATGATGACAGTTTACTAACATAAAACATAAAATTTGTTAAAAAAAAGAAAAAATTGTTTTTATCATTAAAATAAAAAGCAGTTGGAATAATCCAACACCAGAATTACCATATGATGATCTTCCACTCCACTATAACTACTATCACCAACCTATCATTGAGAATTATAATTTCTTCTGATTGTAGTCATATCAGTTTTTTTTTCTTGAGTGATGGTTTGTTATTTTTAGTCCTTGTCCAATAATATTTCAATTTTCAAAATAAGACAAATCCAAATCATAAAAATGATTACAAGAATTCATCATACGCAACTCAGAATATCATCAAATCATGTCAATAAAAAACTCATAATCTCGTTAAATATTCTCAAGGAATTGGATAATTCCTTTAAATGACATTGGGAATTATTAGTATGACTCTAAATCTCTTTAATATAATTCTAAATCTATTGTATTCAGTGCATTCGACATCCATGAACATTGTAAATTATTCCATTGAATATGTGGGGGGTTATGATGGGAGACAGTAATGTGGAACTGTCAACATTTGGCTTCTATAGTAGCATGGTTTCATTCTTGGTCTAGGCAAGAATATACAGATCTGATGAGTAATGTGACTGAGGCAGGTCGATCACTAAGCCATGTTTGTTTATGGATTCTATATTTCTATTGGAGATGTGTTTTTCCTGCTCGGATGACCATAAGTTTGATTCTTCAAGGACTAGAATGTTGGATCCCAATATTGTTGGAATTTTTGTGTGATATGTTCATGGTTGGATGTGTTACATTTGGTTTTTTTGATTTCCTTCAACTTTGGTGGTCGTTGTCGGTGTTCAGATCCATAGAGACTTGATCGATTGATGACACTAGCTATTTTCTCCTCTTCTCTGGCTCCAGGACTCCACCACTCTCTCTGAGGTGGATATAAGGGGTGGTATTCTTGGTGTTTTGGGATGTGAGGATGAGTTTCCATAGGCGTCTTGTGGTGTTTTTTCCTCTATTGGCTCCCAGAGGTTGACAACATCGAGGATGTGATGTTCTTGATGAATTTTATTTCTGGTGAACCTTGTTGTTCTTCTGACCTACAATTGACTACTTTTTTTTATCTTCCTCAGATCCAGGATTCCCCCAATCTCTGTGAGGTGGAGCTATGCAGTGGGCTTAAAGGCTCTTTGGGATGTGAGTGTGTGTAGGAAATTTCAGGGGGATGATGGTGTTGATGGCTTGATATGCATCGACAAAACGTTTTCGACTCTGACAATAATGATGGTGGTGGTTGGTAGTGACACAATAGATGGTGAAGCGTGATGCGGGCATTCCGGTGGTCTGAGTTTGGTGATGTTTATCCTTTTGAATTTTTAATGTTGGAAATTTTTTAGTGGACTTTTGTTTTTGGATTTCTAATGGGTGTGATCTTGAAATGGTTGAATTTGTAACCGGGTTGAGTTTCTGTGGTTGACACTTAAAGATTAAACGTATCATTTGAAAATTAAAAAAAATTATTTTGATGATATTTTTCAAATAATTCATGACTTCAATTCTACTCTATATTACATCTGGACATCATCTTTTCTATCATTCATGAAGAAAAACCAAACACATTTAGTGTGTATCACCCAGTAGTATATATTGAATCTAATAATATTCCATTATTTCTAGGATTTAACTTCTAATGTGTAAATATTTAAAACACCCTTAAGAAACAACATATTCTTCATCCTGCTTGTTTTTCACATTTGGAACATATTTAAATTACTTCTCATTTACAAAAAATGCAACACTTATCATCAAAAACAATTTTTTTGTCTTCACTTTCTCCTATTTTATTTTATATCTATGCCTATTTTAATTATAATGTAAATATTATTCTCTCCAAAATTGGAAAAAAATGAATGTTTTACTACTGAGGAAAATAAAAACAAATCTCATATTTCATTCACTAATGACATTTCACCTTCTCAACCATATCTTACATTATTCTAAAAATGGAACCATGTTCCTTGAGATAAGAATAAAACCACTTTTATAAAATAAATGGTTCATACATCAATCAACTCGAGGTATATATAATGAATTCACCGTATATAATACAATAGTGATGAGATTATACATAAAATACATATATAAATGATTCAATAATTAACGCATCTTTATTTATCTTCATCTGAGAGGGTACGAAATATTTTAATTCAGAAGGGTTTCAATATTTGGAAACCAAACAACAACCAAAATAGAAAATTTAGAGTTCTGTCATCCAAAATTATAACATCCGAACCATTAATTCTATAGTGGTCCAAAATTTTTCTCTTCCATAAAATATTATCAACACTCTTCAATCAACACCACCAACATCCCTACCCCTAAATGTGAGAATAAAATATTCTTTATTGTGATGGATCATAATTAAAGTAATTCCATGATACAACATTGTAACAAATGAACTAAAATATTCCATGATGTATATCTTCTTATAGTTGTATAATAATCACAATATCCATCACTTCAGGTCTCTAATTGAATTAATTCACCTCAAATTCCCTTTTTAATGAAAATAAATAGAATATAATGGAGAATATAGTGGTGTTAATATTTCTCCATATTTAGATACTCAATTCGTAAGATAATCTCTTTGTATTAATATATTATCAAGATGGATGTGTACTTGTATCATAAACCTATAATATTCATTTAGATTTCCTTAAATTTAATAAAATTGAATCATCTTTCAACCACCATAGAAATTGAATTAATTAGAAAGTTTTCTTCCAATAAAAGTGTTTGAGATATCTACTTCCCTTAACATATTAGAGGAAAGTCCTTTACTAAATAATTCATTAATATAATAACACTTATAAGATAACTCATGTATCATAACTCACCAAGAGAATGTGTCATCTATAATTTCATCAATACATTATAGTGGATGATTCATGATATAAGTTAATAGTAATCTCATGTATAATGATAAATACACACTTATATAGTTATGAATATCTATGGTCACAGATAGTATATGGAATTATTATAGGGGATTCTATCACATGATACCCTCTCTTGTAGATTACCATGTTTGAAATTCATGACAATTCACAATTTCTAATGAGGAACTTACGCCTTAAATAATGCATAATCTGTGTCTTTCTTGATATATTTCATTCATCTATACAACATATATTTAAATAAATATTCATAACATGTATAGGTTTCCATCATTTTGGGGACCTGTTATGATGTTTCATTGAGAATAATAATATATAGAAGTTGTCATATATCTAATATGTAGAATAATATTAATATTTTGATAGGATATTTATATTAATACAATTCATTGAATATACATGTAATATAAAGTAAATATTATTTGGTTATAGAGAAGTACCTACCACTTCTATTATTCCCAACTACTAATGACTTTTATTTTTCTAGATCTAACATGATATTCATGTTTCTACTGTGATGTGGATTTAGTTAGTAAGAAAACCACATTCTTCTCTATATAAACTCTACTCACTACAACCCCACCCCTTTGGGAAAAATATCTCATGAGGAGATACTTACAAAAATATTATTTATTCATTTATTTGACCATGTCTCCTTGGATAGGTCCATTGTTATAGTATTATCACAACATAATGTGATAGAATCTTTACTACGAAGCACCGTATTGATCCCTTGGATGATGTTTTGCATCCTAATTTATCTTTAATTGCATGATAAGATTAAATATACTCTACATATACTATAGAATCAATGAATACTAGTTTATTTGATCTCTTCTACCTCGCATATCCTCTATTAAGATAGAATGCAAACCCCTGCTATTATTTTAGATCGTTCCGATGTACCTATAAAATAAAATTTGTATATCCCCTTATAACTAGATCATAGACTAATCCATAAACCATAAGCATGTCTTTAGTGTGCCATGGATAATTTAAGATAGTCTTTGCATTACTCCATTATTGGTATTCTACGTTTTCATGATATTCTCCTTCCATGATGAAGCCATAGAAAAAAAACAAGCTTTGTACATTTCCTGGTTTACATGAAAGATCTTCTCATCGAAGTATATTGGATTCTACTAAATTTCATCAATATATTTTCAATATTTTCACCCTTATTTATTCTGGGGTGCCTCTTAAATCTACAATAGTTTATTTGGATCCCTAGAATATATACTTATTCACTAAAGTATTTAACTAAAAATCACTAAACCACTTACAAAGACATGGATGAAATCCATTATTTATGAATAAAATGGTTTATGGATTCATAAAAATAAATTTCCTAGGATTTTTATGCTTTATTTAGTATATAAATGTCATTCCCCATGTCCTCATTGCTAAATATAATGATTTACTATCCTGTCAACTTTGAGATGAATATAATCAAACAAATTTTAACCATTTTTAATTATAATATCCTTAAGAAATATTTAGTCACATACTTAAAATATAATTCATAATGATCTTAGTCATCATGATCTAACCATCAAAGTCATGTGTTTAGGTAATATTTTGTTATGGGAAGACATACAAAAAAACACCCATGGTAGATTGTCATGTGTGACATATAGATGATTATAGGGGATATTATAGGCCCCACATAACACTAATTATATACAATTAATTCATCATTTTAAATACTTAATATTATATACTATAAAAAACCAGTATTACTTAATAATTAATAAACATTCTCATTAGAAAAACAAGTATAGATATTTTAAATTTTATCACAATCGTTAAAAGGAATTATTTTTAATGTATGAATCCCTTAAACTAAAACCAAATAGATAAAGGTGGTAAAGTATTAATTTCACCATCCAATCAATATATTTAATCTAGGAGGACTCCCTTCAGTCAAAGGAATGAAGTGTAGAGTCTTCATAAAGGAAATGTATTGGAAAATTACTTATACCTGTAATAGAGGATGTTTTGGAAAGACAAAAGAAATGATGGATTTCCAAAATATTAATCCCATATATGAAAATAGTATGAGAGTATTTAAAAACTAATAAATGACCAATATATTCACCACAAAAAGGAAATAAGTGATTAATATGAATCATAAATCAGTGACAAACTTGATATCAAAACATCCTTATGGTAATGGTAACCTAACAAAAAAAAGAGCATGAGAGTGATACCATAAAATTAAAATATAATTAAATGAAAGATATATATTTTATTTTAAGGTAATAGGGAATTTAATAAAAAAATATTAATGAAAATAATTTTTAGATTATCAAAGCTATCTCAAGGAATTGAAAATAGAGACAAATAAAAATCGCAACTTTTGACACTTTTGAAGGAAAATCATTAAAGGAAAGATTTTGATGTGGAAAATTAAATAACATTAATAATAATATATCTACGATTTAAAATATCAAAATATATTTAATTAAACCATATAATAGAAAATATGGTTTATAACATTATCATGCCTAAAAGAATTCAAATTTGAGACAATCCTTAAGAGTAACCAAATCAATGAGGTAAGAATCATTTTCTAATGAGGTTCTAAAGAATAATTATAAAACCAAAAAAATTAAATTTAAACAATATTATAATAATTAATAATAAATAATAAATAAATCATTTATTAATATACTTCCAATATAAAATTTTGTTGCGTAATAGATAAAAATTAATTTATCACAAATCCTTACATATTTTATAATTTTTTATGCAAAACCACATGAGAGAAATAACATAGAGAATAAAATTGAGTATCATGAAATATAAAATAAATAATGGAAAATTAATTATAAATGGGAATTAGCTACACCATTCCAATTAAATCAAGTCTTATAATATGAAATATTTATCATGGAGTCAAAATTGAGATAAGAAACGCTTCCAAAAATTTTTTATTTGCCAAAATGATTTATAACCACATGTATAACAAATATAACTATCTTAAAAACTCATTTTAGAACCATTTTCATTAATATATACTTTTACAAACATATAATTTTATTATTCACTATATTTATATTGGTTAATTACTTTCTATTTTTGATATCAATAGTTAGTAATCTTGATTATTTTGAACTAGTTTCATTATAGTAGTGTTACTATTAATTATTATACCAATAATAATTTTTCAAGTATCATAAAAGGTATTGAAATTTATTTTTTAAAATTTTTTATAATTTTATAATTTAATTTTATCGGAGATTTATTAATGATACATAAATATTGAATTGATAATGGGAATGTTTTCGTAATTTTTAATGAACAAACCGTATTATCTCAACGTATGATTTTTATATTAGTATTACCATTATAGAAAAAAATTATTTATTTATTTATATCATATATTAACATAATTGAATCCCCATATTCATCCATGATATAAAATTATATAATTTTTCAAGAAGGTTGTTAAATTATCCCAAATATGAACATACAACAATTAAGGGGTGATTATGGGGTGATTTATTTTTCATATCATTAAACCATAAGAATATAAAATTATATATTTTTAATGAAGTAACATTTTATAATTATAAATATCTTTAAGAATAAGACTACCTATACAATGTAATTACATAGTATAAAGAAATAATTTTTTCAATTAGAATGTTCTTTTTGATTTTTTAAATTTACAAAGGTTCCCTATTCCTCATATTGTTAATAGGTCGTACAATTTGTCATTGTATAACCTTAATAATTTCATAAATATAATATTTATCAATTAAAACCATTAACAAAAATATCCATTAAAGTCAGTGACGAAAATAAACAAACGTAAATGAACTGTTCCATATAGGTGGTAGTCTCCACACTTTAACAAAAATCATTTATTTATAAGGAAAATGGGAAGGTGGTTAATAGTTATTCTCTGGGAATAAAAAAACTAATTATATATTAAGGATAAAAATAGATTTAAAATTTTAATATATCGAAGATAAAAATTATGGAAATTAGTTCTCATGTTTTGTACTTGGGGTTTCCCTTTAGATGAATCCTTGGAAAGGGAGACATTAGGATAACATATTTTACCATAAGCTTAATGGGGTTAAATAAACTTATATGGAAAGTAAAAATAGAATATTTTCATTAGGAAACTTAATTTTTGAGTGTTATTGAAGGAGTTGTGAGAGACCCCCTTTATAATTGGTGAGAATGGATTTTTTGTAAATATTTCAACGTAATATAAAGTGAGAACATGTTTCAAAAATCAAATGACTCAAAAATGAAAAAATAATTTAGTATGGGTTATATATGGTCGATCATCAATCAATAATAAATTTTCATACATATTTTAATAATGTTATTAAGTCCATTACTCTTAGAATTTTCAAATCATACATTTTTTTTACATTGGGTACTAGTTATTACCTAGTAAATTTAATTTTAATTTATAAAAATAAAATGGATATTATTAAAAAATTTGTACCAAATTATTCCAAATATGAAATATATTTTATCATATAAAATTTCTCTGTGTAGAAAATAAATTTTAGCATTATTTCAAGAGACACAAAAAATCCATTGTTTAGAATAGGTATATTTTTAACCACAGAATTAAAGTGTAGCATAAAATAAGAAAATTAATTATTTTTTATTGTAAAAATTGGTTTATTATAAAAAGAATACAATTTTGTGGAATTATAACAATCATTGGATGAAATTTATTAAAACAATATTTAATTAAAATGAAAGACCAAAAAAGTAGATTTTGTTGCAAAATATTGATTATGCTTATAAAATATCAAAAATAGTTTTTATAAATTGATAATTTTATAAAAAAATTGTATATTATTAGTCCTTAAATACATATATTATCAATTAAATTGTTTTATAAATTTTGTGACCCCAACTTCAACATCCCAAAGATATTGTCTCCAACCATTACATTGACATATTATATAATGAATTACATCCAGAAAGACCAAATTGTTTAGTTGTCTTGGTAAACTAGATTCATAAATGATTCACATATTATACATTAATACAGAAACCATAACATTAATTTTTTTATAATAACATTATTCCATCTAGAATATCCATTTATATCAGTCATAGTATACCTCACAGAATCCTAGGGAATGAAAACAAAATAAGGGTGATCTCAAATGATCAGTTAGGGTTATGTAAAGTGGAAGAATTATAGAAAAATAAGAATAATCCTTTTGTAAAGGTAAAAATTGAAGACTCATTACATATAATCAATGAAATATTAATAAATTTTATCCATAGATAATATAAATGTTAAAATATCATAGATAGTAATCAAAATGGAAAGTTAAATATCTTAAAACACATTTCATTTTATAAATAACATGATGTAACGACCCGAAATTTTGAATAAATCTTGTTTCCTAATTTTTTGTGTTATTTTTTTCATACTCAACAAAACATTTTCATTTAATAAAATGAGTATAATTAAAATGAGACTGTTGGGTTTTGACTATTATATAAACGTTAACCAGTATGACCATTGGAAACTGAATGTTGCGATTATTGTCTCTAAATACATGTGATCTTGGTTAATTAATATAGAATTAAGATTCGATGGCCTCATCCTGTACTCTTGGGCTGATCAAAGCCCATCTAATAGAACTTGGGAAAGAGGTAGCACCACTGGGCTTTTCTCTGGACCAAACCCAAGTCGAACTTCATCGTGTGAAGCTAGAACGGAATCGCCCTCGCGAGAAGTTCAAACTGATAGAAATTACCACTCGTGCAATGTTGGCCGAGCCACCCTCGGATTCTCTCACCCTAGCACACCTTACACTTAGGTCCTATACTAGGGTTATAAGGGGATATATAATGAGACCGTGATTGATTTGTGTAATCCTTTGAGATAAATAAATTTGTGTTTTCTTCTTATGGTGAAGTTTATAAATTTTCAAATGTCCGGATAAATACAGTATGCATATTTATAATGAATTTGAAAAAAATGGATATTTTAAAATATTTTTGTAAACCTTAAATAATTAATTATGTGTAATGATTTTCAAAAAATGTTCTTCTAAAAATTTGTTCAGTAAGAAATTTAGAGTCGAATAAGATCAACTTAGTTTTTGATGAATAGTAAATTATGAATAGTGTTTTTACGCTTAGGATTAGTAATGTGACAAAATGGATTAGTAATCTCACTTGAAGAAAGTATTAATATAATCTAGGCACTTGATTAAGTAATGTGATTCAATAAAATAAGTAAATAACTATTTCAGAAATTATTAGTCATGTATTAGTTTTTTTGGGTGAATAGTGTTTTTTAATTAAAAATTAAATTAAAATTATTTCGAAAATTATTTTTATAAAACGGAGTTCATTTTTGAACTCAGAGCATCGACATTATGTTAAGGTAATTTTTGGGGATTTTTCTGAAAAAAATGAATTTTCGGTGAATAGTGTTTTTATTTACAAATTAAATTTAAAATATTTAAATTTTTTATTATAAAATGGAGTTCATTTTTTTAATCAGAGCATCGATATTATGTTAAGTTAATTTTGGGGTATTTTTCTGAAAAATTTGATTTTTCGGTGAATAGTGTTTTTATTGAATAATTAAATTTAAAATATTTAGAAATTTTTTTTTATAAAATGGAGTTTATTTTTCAATTCAAAGCATTGATATTATATTAGGGTAAATTTTTGGGAGTTTTCTGAAAAAGTTGAATTTTCAGTGAATAGTAAAAATACAGTTTTACGGTTTCGGTATGTTTAATGACATCATGACTGCATCATGATGATGTCATGAGATATTTTAAGGGATGGTTGACTAAAGGTGATGAATTATTGTATGAGGGGTCCCATGTGGCCAAAACCATGGGCAAATACCATGGGCAAGCCAATGGTTTTTCCAAAACCACCAATGAGGTGTCCCTTGGCCATTAATGCCTTGTCCCCTCACTTTCCCTATAAATACCCACCCTTTCCTCCTTTAGTTTTCACTCCCAACTCTCCCCCAACAAATCTTTGGTCTCATTACCTCCCAAGGAGTCCTTCCAAGGTGCCCCTAATCCCTCAAGTTCCCAACCTTTGAGTTTTAAGAGTTACATTTTAAGGTAAGGGATCCAACCTCTCTCTTTCTTTTCAAATACTCTCTTTTACGTCATTTCTTTTATGCTCCATGTTCTTATGTAGAAGGATGTTCTTTTATATACCTATTATTTCCCATTTCATGGACATATGATGAGAGATCCCCTCTTACACTCGTCATTTCTTTTTATGAATGTTTAAGTGGCGTCGTTAGGCTGTCGAATATTTAAGGGATTATTTCACCCTTCTCATTTTCAAGATCTATTTTCTTGTCATGTCCTTCATGTTTTTTTTATTATTTTAGGGTATGATATCTATATCTATCATACTGATCATTTATTTTTATATTATGAGAGACCCTTTTTGATCTCGTCAATTCATTTTTTTGAAGTTTAAGTGACGCCGTTAGGCTATCGAAATTTTCATAAGAGAAATATTATTTTTGTCTTCATTTCATTTTCTTAATTTCATATGGTATATATTTCAAATTTCATTACCATGTTATTAAATTCTTTATATTATGTCCCCAACTATTTTATGGATCATTTATGAGTGGGGGACCCATGTCCCCTCTCTTTTCAATGTTTTCTAAAACCCTACAACATAGCTGTTATGCTGCCGAATTTCCGTCTCAAAATGTCTCTCTCTTTTTCTCAAATTTTTTTATTTTATTAAGTGAACACTAAAATCACATTCTTCTAAAGGGGTTTTCACATATATACCAAAATTTTCTATTTTAAATTCTGGTATTTACATACATGAGACCCGCTTTCCTTTTCTGTGGGCTTAAAGTGACATAAAGATCATGTCTTTAAACCAGTTTTTAAAGCGTTATGATTATGAAATTAAACCCACTTCTTTTAGCATATATAGGTTATTTATGAAATGTTTGATTATGATATACGTGGATCACATGATAACAAAGGAAAATTTAAGGGTGGGCCCTGATAGCGCTCCAATGCATTCGGTAATGATTTAACCACTAGAGATTACAATTTTAACGATATCTTGGTGAATAACCATGGTAATTTTCAAATGAAACCTTGAGGGTGGACCTTGGTGATATGTTCATGATTGTATATTTAGATACCCTAATCTTTACGTACATGGACATTACATTACTTTTTTGGAATACTTAGTACATTACAAAAACACACACAAGGACCATAATAGTTTAGTGTCTTTGGAAACTCGGAATATAATATTCTAATCGTGGTGAAAGATCTTCAACATCTCCCATAAAGATCTTACCTTTTTTTTCTTACCTAAAACCTTTCTTTACATCCTGGGGAAAATAAAACATAAAACGGTGAGCTCAAATGCTTAGTAAGGGTAAACAAAAGAAATATCAATCACATCATATTCATAAGAACATAACTTTTAGAAATCTTAACCTGCAAAAGAGATCATAATTTCATAACATGGGATAAATCATAGTAGTGAAATGTAATCACAATAATCATAACTTAAAACATGAAGCTTCGTGGCATACACACATAATCATAGAGAATCATTTTTTATTAGTCAAGACTCATTGCCAAGACTGTCTTAGTGGACAAAGTCCATTTCTGAATCGAGTGCATTCCTCGTTTCAGTCCTATTTCCCTGAACCGGTTTAACCTGCCGTTCCAGCCATGTCTATCTCATGAGATATAAAATCTTTACCCAATGCATTGGAGGGAGATATAGGTCCCACCCATCTCATAATGATACCATTCTTATGTGTGCCACAAAATCATAAACCATACATCATAGCATAACCCATGTAATAAAAATGGGAATCTTAAACATTGTGACATCATAAATCAATTAATATAAGATAAAGGAATTAATAAAAATAATTCCATCAAAAAATAGTCATATAAATGTAATAATAGGGATAGATACAGAACCCTTTATTATCTTAGATGGAAAATAATTTTGATAAAAAACTTGAACTCCATTCTTGAGGAAAATATCCTTTCTACTTCAAAAAACACTTTTCCTTTCTTAACATGTCATAAAATTATAAACTAAAAGAATTTGATTAAAAATAAACTTGAAAACTTGTAAAGGAAGCTTCTTGTAAATAATGTTTTAAAAATCCATTCATGTCGTATAAGTTAAAAAAACATTCTTCTCGTACTTTTGTTGGAAAAGTCAAAAAGTACCTCACACGAAAAACGACAAAAGATTCCTTTCATATCCTTTACTAAAAACTCACCGTAGGGTAAAATTGAATTTAATCAATTGTAGGTTGATGGAAAAAATATTAAATATTTAGGGAACATGGATGTGGATGATAAAATACACCCCAGTAAATACCAAAGTATAAACAATCTCGGATAAAAATGAGATTGTGATATTTTCCCTTACATTAGGTCCGATTTGCTTCATAAGTGTCTGAAAATCCTGTGTAATGATTGAAATAATTTCAATGACTTATTATAGAATCATAATCATTGTTATTATATTATATATGGTTCACTTATGACTTAATATTACCTGTTCTTTTGTAAATTCCATGTTAAAGAGCATTTTGGGTAAAATCATTTCATTTGTCGTCCGTGTTTTGACTTGTAATTATTCATATGATTACTTAGATCATGTTTACAAAATTCTACAATATAAAACATGATTTATATATAATATATATTCCGAATATACATATATATAATAGATCAGTAAATGGAAAGAAATACACCGTTCATGGAGAAGGTAGGCCATACGTACGCATGAACGCTGCTTTCATTTCCTTATTGAGTTGAATGGAATTAAGAATATGACATAAATATATATAGACATAGATCCAGTATCATTATTATGTCATATATTTCATGATTACTTATTATATATACTTTATAATCATCCATGAATGGTTAACGTGGAGAATTAATCTCATCGCGTCGTGGAGACGGTAGTCCGTACGTACGCACGAGCGATGATATCGTTCTCATGATCGTGGAATAGTATTGGAGTGTATTTATACTATTTCAGAATCAATATCACTTTACAGTAATCATATATAGTTATTATTTACACCATTATACACATCCAAGTAAGGTGGTGGTGGAAAATATATTACACCACGGCGTGGAGACGGTATTCCGTACGTACGCACGCGCGGTGATTTTATTTTCCGTAGGATGGATAGATGGTGAAATAGAGTTGTTTCATACTTATAATAACATATCACTATATGAGTGATACTGATTTTATTACTTCATAATGAAACAACCTGAGAAGAAGAAGTGGCAGAAGAAATAAAGTTGAAAGAATCGGTAACGGACATTACCACTTCTTTGAAGCACCTCTTTGAGACCTCCTTTTAGGGCACTAAAATTGGTCTTTGAAGAAGACCAGGACCTCCAGGATGTTTCTAGGGAAGGGGAGAAGATAATTTTTCAGGTTTTGGCCGAGATTGAATGCTCAAAGTGGTGTGAGGAAGAGAGGGAGGAGGTGCCCTTTTATAAGGGAGGAGAGGGGCACCTTTGGAAAAACTAAAAATATTATTTTATTATAAAGACAAATTCGGTTTTAAATAGCTCAAAATTGAATTATTTTGAATCTAAGGTGGGGATGGGTCGAAATACTCTCATCCAATAGAATTTAGACAAGTTTAGGTTCCTATTTTAACCTTATCATTTAGATTTAACATTTAGTTAAATAATTTTACTTTTTCTGTGTCTTCTTGTGTTCTTACACTATATGGTTAATAAACTTACTATAAAAACCCAAAAAACCCCCAAGTTGCTTATTATTATTATATATAACCTTATCTAAGTCATTTGGCCGATCCTTAGATTTTTAGGAATAAAATAACAACTAATAATATAATATTTGTTTTAAAAAATATTTTATGTCAATTTTGACACTATTTAGTAATTGATTTTTTGGAAACTCATAACAGAATGATTAGTTCCAACCAAGTTAATTAAATAAATACTAACATGTCATATTAACCTAGAAAATTAGTTTAATTCATAAAAAGTCTGAAATTACATTTATTGTGGTATTTATAACATCAATTATGTCAATATTTCATTAATAAGATAATTACTGCATCATCGTTGTGTCATAAATAAATTAAATTATTTAATGTCTAAAATTTAGAAATAAAATTCCATTATGTAGGAATTTTTTTTATCTTTCTAATTAATATTTATAGTCGAATTTATCTTATGCATAACCCCATATTAAAAATGATTTACTTATTTAACTTTGATTTTAACTATTTTAACCCTTACTTAAATAAATTAATAATAAATGTCCTAATCTAATCCATGTGGGCCTAAATGGTCATATTTTATTCCTAAGGTTGTTTTTGATCGAATTACACTTATCCAATAGAATTAGGACATGTTTTAAGGTAATAATAATATCATTTTTACCCTTAAGTATCCTATTTACTTTTAACCGTGGTAAATAAAAGTAAAAAGTTACTATTCACAAAAAATTATTATTATCTCATTGAACCACATTTTAGTCCTTTATATTAACTGTGTCCCTAGGATTTTCTTAATTATACTCACAGAAGCGGTAAAATTATGTTTTATGAAAAATTCAGTTTTTTCAACTACCACTTAGTGGTTTCACTATTCATCAAAAAATGAAAGTTTACAGAAAAATACCAAAAATTAGGCCTAAGCTATATTTGATATAATGAATTCAAAAATGATGTTTATTTTACCAAATTCAAAACATATCAGTTACATTAACTAATTTAAAAAATTAATTCTCGTCGTCTAAACAAATAGCGTGTCTTTAAAAGATAATAACTTTCAAAAGATTGACACTTGTTTATGTCTGGTTTAAATGTGAAATTACATCCAATGAACAAAATTGTATTAAATTGTACAAATATATTCTAAATATACTTTAAAACCACTCAAATTAATAATTTATCACTATTAATTATTTCGATTAAAAAGTTGTTTTAATAAAAATTTAATAATTTTCATTATTCATCAGAATATGAAAGTTATCCGAAAAGTACCAAAATTTCACCCTAAGCTAATTTCGATATTCCGAATCCAAAAATGAAGTCCATTTTGAAAAATAAAATTAACAAAATTTCAAAAAGTGGTTATTACTATTCATAATGGCTAGTTTTAATAATATTTTAATAGCATATCACTATTTAGTGAAACTCGGTATTGCGTACTACACACGCTATCGACAAAGGTCGAGATTGCGTATAATGCAAGTCAATTTAATGATGTGTGTTGTGCAAGCTACTTTTGGTGTAGCGTACAACACAAGACATTAATGAAATTAAAAAGAATATTTTTCATAAAATCTCGGGGTGTTACATTATACCCCCCTTAAAATGAATATCACCCTCGAAATTCATCGGGGTTATAAATTGTTTACTACTCGAAAGTTTCTTTAATAGAAACCAACTTCATAAAAAGGAATACCAAAACCAATCTTTAAAAACAAATGTATGAAACATAACAGTTACCCAAATAAACTAATCACTGGGTTTCCACATAGGTGAAAATATGGATCTGGAAGACAAATCTAACCACCATATTCTGATGGAGAGTGGTAGAGAACATGGCTATAGAAAAGATAGCAATCGCAAAGCCATAAATTTGTGATGATCTAAGGTACCATCTGATTCATCAGATATAAGAGCACTAGGACCAAATTTTTGGTTTTCAAGATCGTTTCCCTAAAGTTGATGAAATTGGAATTAGAAGAAATACTTTCGTGATTTTGGTATAGTCTCACCGTTGGTCATTATTTGGAAAATTTCCACTTAATCTCTTAAATAAATGAAGTTGAATTTGTCATTCGTGATGTGTTAGCAGATCAAGTGATAGAATGAAGGGTCATTCCATCTGTCTCAAACAAAAGGTTAGAAAAGTTATCAAAAAATACATAAGTCCATCTATAGTGAGATTAATCATATATGGTTCCTAAAATGGACTTATACTTCATATATCATACTGCTTAATATTATAAAACTAGTTTCTACTAAATAGGGACTTCTTGTAGGCCAGTGGTAGGCGATAAAGGCCAGTCGCACTTCGGTTGTGGGTTCGATTCTCACAGCCCTGTCCGACGCGATGGGCTGTCGCCCGTCCTGCAGGTTGTTCTTTTTTCTAAAGATATAATAGTATAACATCCCATCAATAATATCGAAAAAAGTCCTATCCTTAAACAATACCAACTTATGTCCAACATAATCCATTCCAATTTTTAGGCTTATCTAAAATACTTCGGTCCAAGCTCATAGTATAAAGAAAACGATTACTTGAAATGTCATCAACCAAGCATGTGAATACCGTCATTTATCCCCCATATATCTTGTTGGTCACATTCCAATCTTGTGAATACCTTAATCATGTCTTCTCTTGAAAAATAAATACCCATTAAACCTTAGTGAAAACATGAATGTTGTCAAAAGTTAACTCTTTCCTCATACCAAAATCCAAAAAATCTATATACTCAAACCATGATATAACCTTCTCCTTATACCAGTCATGAGCTCATGAATACTATCAAACATTTAATTTTCTACTTATCCCTTCATTATGAGCATATCATCTACATTCCAAAAATATCTGAATAACCTTTCATGGATACTGGTACCATTAATCATACACTTTCAAAAATCAAGGAAAGACAACAGTGTAACAATCCTTAGATGTCTCTTTATTCCATAGTACTGTGAGATTACTTATAAAACATTAAACATGATAAACAAGTAATCATTCCACTACTTTCTTAAACCATTGACCGAGCTTCAGCAATTCTTTCATCTCACATATCATTTATAGTCTCTTCATCATCAACAACATAAATACTACCCATACGACCGTACTAATTCTCTTCATGAGACTTTCCCTTAGGGAATTGGTTTTCATAATGCCCTTACATTCCACATTTAAAACATTTAACCATTGTTGATGTCGTAGCAATACCATTACCCTCATCCATGGTGTTAACTGAACCTTTTCCTTTGCACTTACTGGCTTTGTGTCCTTCTTTTTTACACCCAAAGCATCTTCCAGTTCCCTTGAAACAATCTCCCTGATGCCTCTTCCCACATGATTTACATGAGGTAAATTGAACTTTCTTTCCTCTATGATCATCATGAAACTCCATCTTTCTCTTACTATCTGTGTCGAGAAACTTACCAAATTTGAGATTATTGATCATATTATGATATTGCTGATTAGGCATAATAACAATGTTTGGACTTCCAAATCCTGTTTCATTCGGTTTCTCATGAAGAATTTCATTCCATTGTCCATCATATCCTCCATTATCATAAATCTTCCTGTTTCCAGCCATTTTCTAAATCCTAAAAAGAATAGTGTGAGAGGTAAAAATCATGCTAGGGAAAACAACATAATAAAGGGGTAGTACCTTAAATATCTAACATATTTGGTTTAATTCTAAGATCGTTAGTGTAATTCTAGGACTATAACCTATACGTATACTTAACCTTAGGAACATCCCTATAAATACCTTAGAAATATCTCTAGGGATCTCACTAAAGTTCTCGCATCCTAGTTTCCAAAGGATGACTAAACCTTTCCTCTGATACCAATTGTAGAGACCCTAAGCTTGACGTACATGGAAATTACATTAATTTTGAGGAATACTTAGTGCATTATAAAAGCACACACACAAGGACCGTAATAGTTTAGTGTCTTTGGAAACTTGGAATATAATCTTCTAATCGTGGTGAAAGATCTTCAACATCTCCCATAAAGATCATCCCTTTTTTTCATACCTAAAACCATTCTTTATATCCTGAGGAAAATAAAAGATAAAACGGTGAGCACAAATGCTCAGTAAGGGTAAACAAAAGAAATATTAATCACATCATATTCACAAGAACATAACTTTTGGAAATCTTAACCTGCAAAAGAGACCATAATTTCATTTCATGGGATAAATCATAGTAGTGAAATGTAATCACAAGAATCATAACATAAAACATGAAGCTTTTTGGGATACACACATAATCATATAGAATCATTTCTTATTATTCAATACTCATTTCCAAGACTATCTTAGTTGACAAAGTCTATTTCTGAACCGAGTTCATTCCTCGTTTCAGTCCTGTTTCACTGAACTGGTTTAACCTGCCATTCCAGCCATGTCTATCTCATGAGATATAAAATCATTACCCAATGCATTGGAGGGAAATATAGGTCCCACCCATCTCATAATGATACCATTCTTATGTGTGCCACAAAATCATAAACCATACATCATAGCATAACCGATGTAATAAAAATGGGAATCTTAAACAACGTGAAATCATAAATAAATTCATATAAGATAAAGGAATTCATAAAAATAATTCCATCACAACATAGTCAAATCAATGTAATAATAGGGATAGAAACAGAACCTGTTATTATCTTATATGGAAAACAATTCTGATAAAACACTTGAACTCCATTATTGAGGAAAATATCCTTTCTACTTCAAAAAACACTTTTCCTTTATTAACATGTCATAAAATTATAAACTAAAAGAAGTTGATTAAAAATAAACCTGAAAACTTGTAAAGGAAGCTTCTTGGAAATAATGTTTTAAAAATCCATTCATGCTGTATAAGTTAAAAAAACATTGTTCTCATACTTTTGTCGGAAAAGTCAAAAAGTACCTCGTACGAAAAACGACAACAGATTCCTTCCATATCCTTTACTAAAAACTCACCGAAGGGTAAAATTGGATTTAAACAATTGTAGGTGGATGGAACCAATATTACATATTGAGGGAACATGGATGTGGATGATAAAATACACCCCAGTAAATACCTAAGTATAAACAATCTCGGATAAAAATGAGATTGTGATATTTTCCCTTACCTTAGGTCTGATTTTCTTAGTAAGTGTCCGAACATCCTGTATAATGATTTAAATAATGTCATTGACTTATTCCAGAATCATACTCATTGTTATGATATTATATATGGTTCACTTATGACTTTATATTACCTGTTCTTTTGTAAATTCCATGTTAAAGAGCATTTTGGGTAAAATCGTTTCATTTTTCATTCGTGTTTTGACTTGTAATTATTCATATGATTACATAGCTCATGATTACATAATTCCATAATATAAAACATGATTTATATATAATATATATTCAGAATATAGATATATATAATAGATCAGTAAATGGAAATAAATACACCGTTCATGGAGACGGTAGGCCGTACGTATGCATGAACGTTGTTTTCGTTTCCTTATTGAGTTGAATGGAATTAAGTAGATGACATACATATATATACATATAAATCCAATATCATTATTATGTCATATATTTCATGATTTCATATTATATATACTTTATAATCATCCATGAATGGTTAACGTGGAGAATGAATCTCATCGCGTCGTGGAGATGGTAGTCCGTACGTACGCACGAGCGATGATATCATTCTCATGATCGTGGAATTGTATTGGAGTGTATGTATACTATTTCAGAATCAATATCACATTACAATAATCATATATAGTTATTATTTACACCATTATAATCATCCAAGTAAGGTGGTGGTGGAAAATAGATTACTCCGCGGCATGGAGACGGTATTCTGTACGTACACATGAGCGGTGATTTCGTTTTCCGTAAGATGGATAGATGGTGAAATAGGGTTGTTTCATACTTATAATAACATATCAGTATATGAGTGATAATTATGTTATTACTTCATAATGAAACAACATAAGAATAAGAAGTGGAAGATGAAATAAAGTTGAAAGAATCGGTAATGGACATTACCTCTTCTTTGAAGCACCTCTTTGAGACCTCCTTTTAGGGCACTAAAATTGGTCTTTGAAGAATACCAGGACCTATAGGATGTTTCTATGTAAGGGGAGAAGAGAATTTGGAAGGGGTTTCTAGGATTGAAGGCTCAAAGTGGTGTGAGGACGAGAGGAAGGAGGTGCCCTTTTATAAGGGAGGAGAGGGGCACCTTTGGAATAACTAAAAATATTATTTTATTATAAAGCCAAATTCGGTTTTAAATAGCTCCAAATTGTTTTATTTCGAAGATAAGGTGGTTATAGGTCGAAATCATCTCATCCAATAGAATTTAGAAAAGTTTAGGTTCCTATTTTAACATTATCATTTAGATTTAACATTTAGTTAAATAATTTTACTTTTGTTGTGTCTTCTTGTCTTCTTACGCTATAAGGTTAATAAACTTACTATAACAAGCCAAAAAACCCCAAGTTGTTTATTATTAATATATATAACCTTATATAAGTCATTTGGCCGAACCTTATATTTTTAGGAATAAAATAACAATTAATAATATAATATTTGTTTTAAAAACTATTTCATGTCAATTTTGACACTATTTAGTAATTGATTTTTTTGAAACTAATAACAGAATGATTAGTTCTAACCAAGTTAATTAAATCAATAATAACATGTCATATTAACCTTTAAAATTAGTGGAATTCATAAAAAGTCTCAAATTACATTTATTTTGGTATTTATAACATCAATTATGTAAATATTTCATTAATAAGATAATTATTGAATCATCGTTGTGTCATAAATAAATTAAATTATTTAATGTCTAAAAATTACAAAAAAAAATACCATTATGTAGTAAATGTTTTTAGATTTCTAATGAATATTTATAGTCGAATTTATCATATGTATAATCCCATATTAAAAATTATTTACTTATTAAACTTTGATTTTAACTATTTTAACCCTTCTTTAAATAAATTAATAATAAATGTCCTAATATAATCCAGGTGGGCCTAAATGGTCATATTTTATTCATAAGGTTATTTTTCGTCGAATTACACTTATCCAATAGAATTAGGATATGTGTTAGGGTAATAATAATATCATTTTTACCCTTAATTACCCTATTTACTTTTAACCGTGGTAAATAAAAGTAAAAAGTTACTATTCACCAAAAATTATTTTCATCTCATTGAACCACATTTTAGTCCTTGATATTAACCGTGTCACTCGGATTTTCAAAATTCTACTCACAGAAGCGGTAAAATTATGATTTATGAAAAATTCAGTTTTTTCAACTACCACTTAGTGGTTTCACTATTCATCAAAAAATGAAAGTTTCCAGAAAAATACCAAAAATTAGGCGTAAGCTATAATTGATATTATGAATTCAAAAATGATGTTTATTTTACCAAATTCAATACATATTAGTTACATTTACTAATTTAAAAAATTAATTCCTGTTGTCCAAACAAATAGCGTGTTTTTAAAAGATAATAACTATCAAAAGATTGACACTTGTTTATGTCTGGTTTAAATGTGAAATTACATCCAATGAACAACATTGTATCAAATTGTAAAAATATATTCTAAATATACTTTAAAACCACTCAAATTAATAATTTATCACTATTAATTATTTCAATTAAAAAGTCATTTTTAATTAAAATTTAATAATATTCACTATTCATCAGAATATGAAAGTTATCCGAAAAGTACCAAAATTTCACCCTAAGCTAATTTCGATTTTCCGAATCCAAAAATGAATTCAATTTTGAAAAATAAAATTTACAATATTTCAAAAAGTGGTTATTACTATTCATAACGGCTAGTTTTAATAATATTTTAATAACATATCATTATTTAGTGAAACTCGGTATTGCGTTCTACACATGCTATCAAGGAAGGTCGCGATTGCGTGTAATGAAAGGAAAGTCAAGGATATGTGTTGTGCAAGCTCCTTTTGGTGTAGCATACAACACAAGGCAATAATGAAATTAAAAAGAATATTTTTCATAAAATCGCGGTGTGTTACATTATATGATAAATGTTGTAGCCACATCTCCAAGTCATAAAATACGTTATTTTTATTATGATATGCCTCCTGATTTCTTTCTCATTCCTTAACATTTTTTTCATGACTTTATTCCTGTATATCAGGTTCACATGTTAAATGTTTCCCCTTGTTTCCCTTGCTGGGCCTTCTGCTCACCCTTTCTTTTGATGTATGTCCCCAAGTTATGAGATGCAGTAATGAACCTAAGATGAACATAAGGATAATCCTTTCAAGTGTTTAAGAAGAATGTTTTATGTTTTCATGTATTAAGTTCCTGGTTTCCAAGACATTAAACCTTAAATATCCTCAGTTTTGTATAATGTAATGAAATTTATTGTTATAAAAATGTGGGATTATATAGTTGGTGTCAAAGGATGGTTTAGTTATTTGTGGAAATTAGGATATGAAAACATTAGGAAGAAACCTATAGAAAAGTTTAAATATATGAAATATTCTTAGTATGTTGGTGAGTATTGAGTAAGTGGTTTATCAAGCAAATACATCGATGTCTCGATACGAGCAGGTAGAGGTGGATCTGGCACATATGTACATAGGGGTAAAACCCAAAAACACCGCCTTGAGCTAGACTAAAATGGGAACTGGTACACAAAACGGGCCTTTCTGCACTCTTGGTTATGACACTCCAAGGGGATATACTTTGGTAAATTCATAAGATTAGTATGAACCATTAATAAAGTAATACAGATAAAATAAAATAAAGATTCACATAAGAATATATTATCATGGATAACCTAGATTAGAACCGAGGTGATCACAAGTTAGGATATACTTTGCTTCTACAAGCTTATCCTTCTATTATTAAAGTTTTCTTTTTCATGATTATTGGCTACGTATTTAATCCCCCTAATTATACTTTCTTTCCTTTGTTAAGGGAGGGAAATGGAAGAACATGTCCCAACAACCAATGTTATAGGAAATGTGACGATTTACCTATTAATATGATAGAGATGACAAGAGATCAAGTTGAACATATTGTGATTATGTAAAACTAGCTATCAAAAATCACAATAAATAATTGGTACCTAGTTGAATGCCCAAATTCATCAAGGAAGATGAAGATGAAGTATCAAGGAGGTTCATCTTATAAAGTTGATAATTTAAAGAAGACCCATTTCCCTTCATGCAAAAAGTGTGGAAAGGGGCACCAAGGAGAGTGTCACAAAGGAACCAGGAGATGTTTTAAGTGTGGGGTGATAGGGCATAAAGTAACTAATTGCTTTCAAAAAATATATAATGTTATGAATAGGGATATGGTTCTATCTAATGTACCGTATACTTTTCAATGTTGTAAATGTGCATAAGTTAGACATTTTCCAAGGCAATGATCTCTTAGAAGGGATGAGAAGCATGATGAGCATCTACAATCTTCAAGGAAAAGGGAACAATGCAATTCCTATGCTGAGATGGATCTTGATGGTAAAGTACATGTGACTTCTTCGCAATAATTGTCTATGTCATGTTGTTTTTTTAGTTCTTGCCCTATGATCATATCTTTTATGTTTTCTAAGAACATCGAGTCACTGCCTAAGATGGTTTTATATCATTAAGGAAAACATCTATTGTTATGTACCACATGTTGATGTTGTGAAGCTGTTCTTCTAGGAAAAAAGATGATTAGGGGGTTAAAAGATGATTATTTTTTAGAAGACATTCACTATTTTGGAAACCCTATATGATCGAGGTAAATAGATTACTATGGTATTTTCTTTGAGGAATAAATTTTGGCTTATATTTTGAAGAATCGACGTATATAAGGTGAACTATAGGTAATATAGGTTACTTATGGAAATGATTAACCTATCTTGGGGAAAATATGTTTAGGTTAGCTAATTTTGTTATAAGATGTTAGGAGTGGTTGATCTTGTTTGGAGATGAATGACAATGTTTATTTTGTAAGGCTATGTTATCAAGTCCTTCTTGTATTTGGGTTTCAATATTACTTTGGTTTATTTTGAAGAATTTTAAGGACAGTTATTTATGGAATGGTCTATGATGAACTTTGGGTAGTACCGTAGAACTTTGAAGATTTAATGTAGTCTCCCTTCCTATGGGGTTCTTCCTTTTTGAAGAGTTGTTTTATCTTAACCTTTCTATTTTTTGGGATAAATGTTTAATGATAGATAGTTTTTCTTTTTTGGATTACTTGATTCTCTAGAAGATTATTCTTGTTCTTTGGTGAGACCATGTGTTTTTGAATGCTCATCATTTGGAGAAAAGATTAGTTTTGGTACAAACTTATTAAGGGATGAAACTCTACTTAAAGGTAAATATAATTCCTTGTTTTTTTATTCTATGTAGTAAATGAATTCCTCAAAACTATGAAAAGGAACGTAAAAAAAAATATTTGTCTGTTAAGGTTTCCTACTGGAAAATCAAATACTATTTAACCCATCATAAGTTTTTGATTTTCTTATTATTAACTTTCTCCTAATCTTGTTTTCTATCACTCATCCTCAGAACGTGACCCTTTGTTTTCCCTTCCATGTCCATGTTTTTCTACATGGAATCCTAGTATGGGTTAACTCGGGTGACCATTGTACTTCCTTTTCTTTCTTTTAAAGTAATAGTGTTACTAACTCTTTTTCTGATGTGGGACGTTCAATGAAATTTCCAAACCCAATTTTTTAAAAATTTCAAGAACGCAATTTCATAAGGGGGAAAGATTATAACAACCTGTAATTTGAATAAAACATGTTTCCTAATTTTGTGTGTTATTTTATTTCATACTCAACAATACTTTTTCATATAATAAAATGAGTACAATTAAAATGAGACAGTTGTGTTTTTACTATTATATGAACGTTAATCAGTATGACCATTGGAAACTGAATGTTGTGACTATTGTCTCTAAATACAAGTGATCTTCATTAATTAATATAGAAAGAAGATTTGATGGCCTCATCCAGTAGTCTTGGGCCGATCTAAGCCCAACTAACAGAACATGGAAAGGAGGTAGCACCACAGGGCTTTGCTCCAGACCAAACTCAAGCTGAACATCATCGTGTGAAACTATAACGGAATCCCCTTCGCGAGAAGTTCAAACTGATAGAAATTAATACTCATGTAATGTTGGCTGAGCCGCCCTCGGATTCTCTAACCATAGCACACCTTACACTTAGGTCCTATGCTGGGGTTATAAGGGGCTATTTAAGGAGACCGTGATTGATTTTTGTAATCCTTTGAGACAAATAAATTTGTGTTTTTTATTTATGGTGAAGTTTGTAAATTTTCAAATGTCCGAATAAATGTAGTATACTTATTTATGATGAATTTGAAAAAAATGGATATTTAAAAATATTTTTGTAAACCATAAATAATTAATTGTGTGTAATTATTTTCAAAAAATGGTATTATTAAAATTTATTCTGTAAGAATTTTAGAGTCTAATAAGATCAACTTAATTTTTGATGAATAGTAAATTATGAATAGTGTTTTTACACTTAGAATTAGTAATGTGACCAAATGGATTAGTAATCTCACTTAAAGAAAGTATTAATATAATCTAGGCACCTTGATTAAGTAATGTGATTCAAAAAAATAGGTAAATAACTGTTTTAGAAATTATTAGTCAAGTATTAGTTTTTTAGGTGAATAGTGTTTTTTAATAAAAAATTAAATTAAAAATATTTAGAAAATTATTTTTATGAAATGGAGTTCATTTTTGAACTCAGAGCATCGATATTATGTTAAGATAATTTTTGGGGATTTTTATGGAAAAAATGAATTTTCTGTGAATAGTGTTTTTACTCAAAAAACTAAATTTGTAATGGCCTGGACCTCTCCGGTCCATTCCTTTGTTGAAATCGATGTGGTCAATACGGCGCGCGTAACAATGATAATTATTAATGATAAAAACGAAGAAGAATTTATAAAAATTAAAAGATGATTTGTCAGTTTATTATATTAAATAATAAAGATGGTGATATAAAGTGTGTGATTAATTAAATTAAAAGGGGTTTTAATTCTAAATAAGAATTTAAAAAATAAGGCGTTTAGTATAATATTAATTGAGAAATTGTTGGAATTAAATTAGAATAATAGTAATAGGTGTTGTGTTATTAATATTATTCATAATATTAATGAGAAATTAATAAAATGAGTTATGATAATTATTGCAAACAAATAAATGAAGATGCACAATGGAAGCATGGTGGTGCGTTAATAAAATTAAAGGTGAGTTCGTTATTATTATTATGTTAAATAATAATAATAATGGTGGTGTAAAAATATGTTGGGTTTATTAAATTGAATGACTTTAATTTATTAAAAGTGGTTTCAATTTAATCAGTGTGAAATAAAAATAAATAGAATTAAATAATTAAATTGACGGATGTTACGCGACATTGATGTGGCATGGTTGGATTCAGATATCCAACGCAGTGGTTTAATGTAGTCAATGCGATGAGCATAAATATTATTGTTATTAAAAATAATAATGGTGATGAGTTAATAAAATAAGTTGATGAATTGTTATTATTATTGAAAAACAATAAATAACAATGATGACGAAAAACTATGTGTGAGAGGTTAATGAAATTAAATGTATTAAAAAGGGGTTGAATATGTAAGTTATTTTAATTTTGTTTTGACATTTAATTCAATTAAATGAAATGGTTTTGAGTCGCATGGAATGATTTTAGTTTAATATGAGATTAATTATAGTAATCTAATTTCATGGGATTAAATTAGAACATTAATGATGGGTGATATTATTAATTTTATTAATAATAACATTAAAGGAGATTGGAGAGAGAAAGAGTTAAAGGAAATAAAGATTTAAAAATTAATGCAATATAACAAATAAGTTAAATTAAAAAGGAAATCAATAAGGGGTGGGGCGTGGTTGACATGGAGCCAAGGAGACGCCACTTTTGTGGTGGCGTGGGATTGAGGAGGTTCTTTTGTAAGTCATTATTATTATATATTATAATAATGATTATAAGGTATTAATGGGAATAAAATTAAAAGAGAAATAAATGTAAAAGGAGGGAGTGTTTGTTTCCAACGTGAAAGAGACCAAATCACGATTGATTTGGAGTTATAAAAATAAATAAATAAGTAATTATAATAATAATAAAATAATAATATTATTATTTTGGGTGATCAAAACTTAAAAAGTCTATAACTTCTTCATATGGTGTCGGAATGACGAACCGTCAACGGCAGTGTAATCCTGTAATTAAGACGGTCATTTTAAGACCAGTGATGGATACCTTTTTATGAGTTATGTCTCGGGTAAACGAAACACACATATTAACAAAATTAACGTCTTTTTTTTAAAACACGTGGAAACCGCGTGACTTGTCGTGTGTTGACCAGTAAAAACACATAACGGGTGTACAGTCACACCATGTATTCATCAATACACGCTGCATATTGTTTTACCTATTCGTTGGTTATATAGGAAAGGGTCGCGGATTATTTCCAGACCAATCGCTTCTTCTTCGCACGACGACACTCTTGGATGATCAAGAAGTCTTCCTCCAATAACTTCTTTGTCTGAGCTCCGAATTACGATCCATCAGCGGCCACAGGATCGTAGCGACGAGATGAAGCTTCTAAGCCCGGACTTGTCACCTTTCCTTCCGGCCTTCCTTCTCCAGCTTCCATCATAGGAGGCGTTTTTCGGGTTTGGCGAAGGCAGAGGACACCGAAGGACGTCGTCGGAAGCGGCGGGATCGGGATCTTTTGAGGTAGGAATCTCACCATTGTCTCTCTAATTTGTGTATCATGTGTGGAGGGTATCCTTTTTTTTCATGAGAAATGGTTGAACCTTTAAATAAAGATAATAACTGGTTAAAGAATGGGGTTGGGAAGTTAGTGATTGTTGTTACCTTACTTTTTATATATCCTGTGATATTATATTTGTGAATTGAATGAGCTTCTACCTTCTGAAAATCATAGTCATTGGGGGCCTTTGCTTACGCAATTAAATGTTGCCCTCTCCTTCTGTATTTTCTTATGGATGGAAACTTGATGAAATGTGGAAATTGGTTAATCACGTAAAGTTTACTTTTTAAATGAAAATCTAGAACCCTTGTGTGATCACCCCGGTTGAACCAAAATGGAATAATGAACATGTGGGTGTTGGATTGGTTACGTGGCATGTGTTGGGGGTATTTTGTGGGCTGTTGTGGTTTGGGTGAGCAGCGGGGCTGCGACGTTTGGGTGGTGATCTTATGGGAATGGCTGATGGAGGAAACGTGGAGGTGTGAAATGTTTTGTAAACGATGGGGTTGAAATGGGAAGTGGTTGGTTGTGGAAAATGCCTTTATTTATGAAAAGTGTTTTGATTATGAAAAGTGTTTTGAAGTAAAAAGGTGTTTTCAAATGTGGAAATGTTTTGTGTGTGGAAAGGGTTTTATGTGTGGAACTTTGAAATAAATGAATGATGGAATGTTGTATGGTTGTGATAATCTTTTGTAAATAAAATGGCATGTGGTTGCTTGCGTTTTACCTAACCTTGGTTGTGGATGGCAGGGATATGTTTGTGAAAGGTTTTGTCTGGATGATAGTTGCCCAGTAGTAATAATTTTATTAAACCATTGCATGAAACATGAAAACCTAAATGGGGTTGGGGGATGATTGTTTGGTTGTTGATGCATGCTTCGTGGTAGTAGTGCCGAGGTACATGATCAGTTCCTCTTTTTAAGAAGCCATAGGTTGGGCTGTGTGTTTGGTATATGTATATATATAATTGTATCTTTGTGTTTTGTCGCACCACACCCATGTCAAGCACCTAGTGCCGAACAATCCCATTTTATGGGAGAGGGTGTTCCCCCTTAGTTACTAGCTCCTTCCTGCTCCTTCTTCCATAGGCTATGATGGCTTGAGGTGACCTTACACCCAAGACTCTTCGGGTAGGTCTCGGAGGCTGTGATGGCTTGAGGTGACCTTACACCCAAGACTCTTCGGGTAGGTCTCGGAGGCTGTGATGGCTTGAGGCGACCTTTAGCCCAAGACTCTTCGGGCAGGCTTACCGTTCCGAAGAACCTTCGGGATGAGGCCCAGGTGTCTGCGGGTGGGTTAGTGGTTGTGGCCCAGGTGTGTGCGGGCGAGATGCATGGTTGTGAGGCCCAGGTGTGTGCGGGCGGGATGCGTGGTTTGGCCCAGGTGTGTGCGGGCGGGAAGAGTGTGGTAGCGTCAGGACGTTTTCCGTTAGGAAGAGAAGCATCTAATTAAGTGGGAAATGGTGCGGGGTACCCAATACTTTTGTTCTATATATATACTAAGCATGTTTGTGTTACTTGGTGAGTGTGACTAGTGAGGCTGGGTGGATAGTTTTTCCTTGTTAGTTTCAGGTTCTTCTGTTTTCTCACGGGACCTTAGGGTGTCTCCCCACTTGTGCACGAGAGCTTTAGGTTTCCCTACTGAGTATACTTGTATGCTCACCCTAAGTTTACTTTCAGGTTTCCAGGAGGACTACCAGGGCCGTGCGGGACCCTACTAGTCGGGCAGTTGGAGTTGTCGCAGTTGTTGTTTTCTTGTTTTCTTTGGCATTGTACTTTTGAGCTTCCTTGTACTTGTACCTTGTTATAAAAATTGTTTAAACATGCATGTGGGCTTGGATTGGGTTTATTTATATACACTTGTTCTTTTCCCTTTTTGGTGTTTGACTTGTCCTATTTCCCGATCCAAAATAACAAAAAAGGGTAATGCCTCCCATATTTGTGAAAACTCATACCCTTGGTGCTAGTTGCCAACCCGGGGCCTACTGGAGGTGGGACTCGGAGGTCATTATCTCCCATTCACCATTGCCAGCTCAGGAGGGGCATCTTTGGTGGGAGTGGGTTGTGACAAAATTAAAAATATTTAGAAAATTATTTTTATAAAATGGAGTTTATTTTTGAACTCAGAGCATTGATATTATGTTAAGGTAATTTTGGGGATTTTTCTTAAAAAAATGAATTTACAGTGAACAGTGATTTTATTTAAAAATTAAATTGAAAATATTTAGAAAATTATTTTTATAAAATGGAGTTTATTTTTTAATTCATAGAATTGATATTATGTTAGGGTAAATTTTTGGGAGTTTTCTGAAAACATTGAATTTTCAGTGAATAGTAAAAATATAGTTTTAGGGTTTCGGTATGTTTAATGACATCATGACTGCATCATTATGATGTCATGAGATATTTTAATGGATATTAAACTAAAAGGGATGAATTATTGTATGAGGGTTCCCATGTTGCCAAAACCATGGGCAAATACCATGGGCAAGCCCATTGTTTTTCAAAAACCACCAATGAGGTGTCCCTTGGCCATTAATGCCTTGTCCCCTAACATTCCATATAAATACTCACCCTTTCCTCCATTATTTTTCACTCCCAACTCTCTTCCAACAATTCTCTGGTCTCATTACCTCCCAAGGAGTCCTCCAAAGGTGCCCCCAAGCCCTCAAGTTTCCAACCTTTGAGTTTTAAGAGGTATGTTTTTAGGTAACGGATCCAACCTCTCTCTTTCTTTTCAAATACTCTCTTTTAAGTTATTTCTTTTATGCTCCATGTTCTTATGTTGGAGGATGTTCTTTTATATTCCTCTTAATTCCATTTTCATGTTCATATGATGATATATCCCCTCTTACTATCATCATTTTGTTTTATGAAGGATAAAGTGGCACCATTAGGCTGCCGAAAGTTTTGTAACGGATTCTTTCACCCTTCTCATTTTCAAGTTCTATTTTGTTTTCATGTATTTAAAGTTCCTTTTTATTAAGTTGTTGTATGATATCTATATCTATCATACTGATCTTTTATGTTCATTTGATAAAATACCCTATTTGATCTCGTCAATTCATTTTTTTTGAAGTTTAAGTGACGTCGTTAGGCTGTCGAATTTTTAAGGGATTCTTTTACCCTTCTCATTTTCAAGTTCTATTTTCTTGTCAAGTCTTTAAAGTTACATTTTATTATTTTATGGAATGATATATATATCTATCACACTTATCTTTTATGTTTATATGATTAGAGACCCTATTTGATCTCGTCAATTCATTTTTTTCAAGTTTAAGTGACGTCGTTAGGCTGCCGAATTTTCATAAGAGAAATATTATTTTTGTCTTCCTTTCTTGTTCTTCATTTCATATGGTATATCATTAAAATTTCATTACCATGTTCTTGAATCCTTTATATTCTATCCCCCTACAGTTTTATGGATCATTTATGAGTGGTTTACCCATGTCCCCTCACTTTTCAATGTTTTCTAAAACCCTACAACATAGCTGTTATGCTGCCGAATTTCCGTCTCAAAATGCCTCTCTCTTTTTCTCAAATTATTTTATTTTATTAAGTGAATAATAAAAGAACTTTATCCTAAAGGGGTATTCTCATATATACCAAAATTTTCTATTTTAAATTCTGGTATTTACATACATGAGACCCTCTTTCCTTTTCTGTGAGTTTAAAGTGACATAAAGATCACGTCTTTAAAGCAGTTTTTAAAACGTTATGATTATGAAATGAAACCCATTTCATTTATACTATATGGGTTATTTATGAAATTTTTGATGATGATATATGTGGCTCACATTATAACAAAGGAAAATTTAATGGTGCTCCCTGATAGTGCTCCAATGTATTAGGTAAGGATGTAACCACTAGAGATTACAATTTTCAAGATATCTTGGTCAATAACCATGGTGATTTTCAAATGACACCTTGGGGACGGACCTTGGTGATATGTTCATGATTGTTTATGTTAAATGTTGTATCCATATCTTTAAGTTATGAAATACATTATTTTTGTTATGATATGCCTCATGATTTCCTTCTCATGTCTTAAAGTTATTTTTCATGACTTTATTGATGTATCTCAGGTTCACATGTTAAATGTTTCCCCTTGTGTCCCTTGCTGGGCCTTCTCCTCACCCTTTCTTTTGATGTATTTCCCCATTGTATGAGATGTAGTAATGAACCTAGGATGAACAGAAGTAGAAGCCTTTTAAGTGTTTAAGAAGAATGTTTTATGTTTTCATGTATTAAGTTCCTGGTTTCCAAGACACTAAACCTTAAAGATCCTCAGTTTTGTATAATGTAATGAAAGTTAATGTTATAAAAAGGAGGAATTATATACATGAAAAAAATAATTGTCTAATGGATAATAAATATGGAAAGAAAAATAACTTAACACTCATTCCATTTAATCAAAAAAATGATAATTAAATGCATCTATAGATAATTTCATAGAGATATTTCATGGATAATAATAACTCTTAATGAATTCAATGCTTAATTATTATATGTCATGTTTCCTAAGTAAATTATACATTTATAGTCAATATCTATCCTCAACACCATTTGAAACATATTGGGTAAAACCCACATATCTCCGGATAGCCAACTAATACATCCCATAAGACTATTGATCCATCAAGGATCTTACATTAATCAGTCCCTAAACTGTGTATTGAATTTCAAAATCATTCCTCATATATATAATAATAGATTTAATTCAAAAACAATGTGAAATATCATAAAATATCTATAAATATTAAAGGATACATATTTATCAATATTTTCCTATTTAATCATATAACTATTGAATTAAACAATATATGTAAAACTATTATACACTTTTGGAAATAAACATATCAATGAAAAATAATATTGAAATTGAGGGAAAATTTAACCTCCACAGGAAATTAAATAATCCTTGTCAAAGTTAATGACTATAAAATTGAATCAACGAAGTGAATGTCAATACTTTACTTGGTCAAAATATTTAAATACCATCTATAATAATAATAAAAAAGGTCTCAATATATACCCATTGGATAAATAATAAATAGTTTTTTTAATTGATTAATATAAAAAATATGAAAATATTTTTCAAAAATTATTGATGAAAATAAACTTTTTGATTTTGAAAGTTATTTTGAATATCCTATTCTTTAAAAATCACATTTAAACATGATTTTTTAAAGTAGATCCACATATAATTGTTAATGAAGCATCAAATAAATGATGTTCATGATGGTGGGTAATTACGTACATGATATAAAAGTAAAAAAGTAACATTAATTTCACACTATAAAAAGGTCAATAATGATCCTTGTTCAGAAAATGTCAGGAAGATTCCCTTTAAATTTTAGTGAAACCCAATTAGGAATTGTCTTGTAAATGACTTGAGATTCCATTGAAAACTTTTTACTAAGAATAAAATTTTTTAAAATACATTTTATAAATCATTTTATAAATCATTCTAAAAAGTTTAAAAATAATTTTCAAAACCTTTTTAGAAAACATTATTTTTGAAAAAAAAAGGATTTATGATGAAAGGGAGAAATGATGTTGTATTTTCTTTAAAACATTTTATAAAACTATCTATGTACCAAAAAGTGTCAAAATGTTTTTATTACATGGAATAGCATGAATAAATATAGGGAATAAAATAAAATGGGTTTATTAGGAAATTCTCAAATGATATCATTCAATTTAAATTCATGCATAAATAATCTTGATTAGAATGAGATTATGAAATAAACCATTATAATAATAATAACATTTAAGTGATAATTAATCATTTAATATAATATTTTTTTCAACTATAAATCCACATAAATAAATTTGGTATACAATATATGGTAATCAAAAGTAACAATATAGATAAGATTATAATGACAAAATCAAAAAATGGGATGTTTAACCTAATGATTGGAAATTGAGCTAAGAAATATATTACCACTTAGTAGCCATTAATTTAAATATACATAGATTAAAGAATTAAAATTAAAATGTAAAATATCATTAAAAACTAATTATTTAAGATATTAAATTTAAAATGGATATTATATACACCAAATAGAATAAATTAGGTTCATAATATTACAATATTCCACAGTGAAATGAAATTGAGGCGTAAACCATTACCTTATTCATTCTTTTAGTTGAACATGATTTAACCTATTTTATAGTGTATTTTAGCATGTTATTAATTTACAACATAACTATATTAAAATTTATAATATCTTATATCATTATTTTATATTATCATAACACCCATTTGTTAATGATATTTCATTATTTTCATTATTACGGTTGTTAGTTACCTTATTTTCTCATACGTGTTTCATCATGAAAGATCTGATTCATGAACATATTATATAGTTATATCATTCAATAATAATTATCATGAAATAATTTTAATATTTTTAAATCAATTTTAATTTTAAAAACAATCATTAATTATGGTTTTGAAAAATGATGTATGTTATGATCATCGATATGGTGGGTCATACATACGGAAGTGTAATATTTCAATTTTTCATTGAGCATTATAGAAATGATGTAATTAATATGTTACCTTTCCAAAAAGATCATGGAATAATATATACAATATTTTACACTTATATATTTTATCCTTTTGGTTTGGTGATGAAAATAGTTTCACATCTCTTCGTGAAGGCAGTAGTCCGCACATATAATAACAGTGTTATCAACATTACAAGAGTGAAAAGGAATGAAAAAAATGATATATATTATATTTATAGAATGATATATTTTAATTATATAATAATTATTTAATTTATATCTTATATAATAATTCATATTATCTTTGTCACCTATCATACGAAGCGTTAGTTAAAGAAGAATCGTGTCGCTTCACGAGGTGGTAGTCTGCCGTACAAAGGAGCGAAGTTATCAAATTTCGAATGGAATGGATGGTAAAAATATATATATGATATAGTTAATAAATAGGTAAAAATATATTTTAATGCCATGTATATTCTTTATATTCATACTCATACCCAACCATGAGAGGTATAAAATGGAAAAATGAATGATATTTGTTCGCAATGTGGTTGTCCACCATACACACAAATGATGAGTTCGTAACCAATTTGATAAAAGTGTATATGGTTTTAGATAATGAAATGTTTATATAAACATCCTACTATATGGAATATACTAATGTATTTATATAATCAAGGATTAATAAAACTTTATTTAGGTGAAAAAGAAGTAAAATAAAGACGCTTGATGAAGAACATTACCCCTTCTACTCATATCCTTCTTAGGTTTGTGTTAAATCCATAATAAGTTGGATTTATACCCATAATAAGGATTTTATCATGATTTTAGGTATTTTGGGAAGTTATTTTTTTATTTAGTCTAGGAGCACAAATTTTTTTAAGGTGTGAATTGGAGAGAAAAGGGGGTGGCCTTTTATAATTGGGTCGATCGGTATACTTGTAATTTTTGAAAGTGTAAATTCCAACCACATTTTTTCATGTCACCAGGACCCAATAATGGTCCATTATTGACAAAAAAGGTTATAAGGTCGAAATATTCTTATTTAATGGGCTTTTTTACAAGTTTTATGTCATTATTACACCTTATATTTTATGTATAACCAATAAGTAAACTCATATTTACCTTAATCATTACAATAAAGTATTACTATTTACGCTAATAATTATGGTCAAAAAATAAGATTAACTTGATAGATAATATAAATTTTTTTAATCAAAATATTTAATCCATTTTTATAAATTCAATTCAAATAGTTGTTATAATTTTATTTAAAATTAACCCCACAAACATGACAAGAAAGAGGGGTTTTAAAGTGAAAAAGTTCAAACGTTTGAGTGTTTTAATATCTAAATTCAATATTAAAATGATTAAAATGATATAAATTGGTTTATTATATGTATAAAGGAACAAATTTTAATTTAAAACTCTTCAAAATTTAATTTAATAACAAAATATTCATATGAAAAGGAAATTTTAAATTAAGATCTTATATTTTTCACTATTCATCAAAAAATTAAACATCTTAGAAAAATCCAAAAAATTTACCCAATGATAATTTTTCTATTTATATTTAAAAAATAAATTTATGTTTTTTTAAAAAAATATATAAAATTGTACAGAATTAATTTGAAATTATGTGTGTCAAGCGAGACTAAACCATCTTTTAGGAAAATATAGTTTCTCCGAAAGCATTTTTTTTTATTCTAAATGACTCTTATGATAATTTATTGGCAATAAGTATCCAATAAATGTATGTAAAATATAATATTCATAAGTTTTTTAATCCTATTCCTAACCATCAATACAAAGGCATTTTTAAAACTATAATATAAAATAATAACATTAATAGTATATTGTAGTTTAGTAAAACCTGTTCTTGTGAGTAACTCAAGCTATCAATGAAATAGGTTATTTCCATTTATTCAAGAAAAACATAGCATTGTGTATATTCGAATATATAGAATATATTAAATTTATTTAAAATAGTAAATATATCGTAATGTCTACGAATTTTATATTCATTTCCTCGCTTGGTTTTGCATGTCATATATTCTATGGAATATGATATTCATATTTTAAAATTTCAAGGTGTCAACTTATCTGCACCATAAATAAATTAAATATACACAACATAAACATGATCTCTTTAATCAAGGGTTTGAAATTTTGAAATTCCATTCTTGAAAACCCAATTTATTAAAACATTTAATAAAATATCCCCTCCATAATAGATAAACATAAGTACAAAGGTCATAAGGAATAACACATGTCTATGTTTCAAACTATGATAACATTGGTGGAAATGAATATATGAACATGGAGAAAAAACATAAATATTTATACAGAGTGGTTGATATTATTTATTACATGAAATTGAATGGCCAATGGAAATTTTAGTACCTCAAATCCATAAATTTGTGATGATTGAAAAGACCATCGGTTCAACATAAAGGAAGTTATTAAGAAATAATTTTTGTTTGTAGATAATTTTACTAAGGTTGGGTAATTATTTTAATGCTTAAGAATATAAGTATGTATATATTATTTATATATTTCAATTTCAAAAACATAATTTCTTCTTTTGGTTGTTCTTTGATCAATTTCCGGATCATCCCTTACATCAAGAAATGAATATCCAAAAATGGCTTTTTTATGCCTAACTCACTCAAATTCACATTAAACAAATCATAATATCAATAAAGAGTAAATATTATTTCCATAGGTCTAACAATTTTCCAAAAGCAATATGTTTACCAAAGTTATCCAATATAACAAATTAATCTCTAAACCTCAAAAGTAACACTATAGGTTCATCATAAATATTTATTCATAAAATTGTTTAACTAAAAAAAATGTCATATTAACTAGGAAATCACATAGGCCAGTGGTTGGTTTGAATCATTTATCGTCCTTCAGTCAAGGTTTCAAGCACCACCACCTTTCCGGATGAGATGGGTTTTCACCCTATATGTGGGTGTCCTTTTTATAAACTATATCAATATAATTCATATAAAGATACAAAAAATATGATTTATATACGTGAAATTTTGTTAATCATTAAATAACATTTTATTATTATTTTCAAAACATCTATTTATTTATTTTATTTTATTTTTTAAAAGTCCAATAATCTTATTTGACTATTAATAAAATTTTATTAATGAACTTATCAACCCTAGTGATTATTAATAAATTTTTACTACTTTTTATAAAATTAAAAATAATTATTCCTCAAATAAATTTTACACTAAAACATATTACTTATATAAATTTCTCTCAAAATATAAATAATATTGTGAAATTACTACCACATTATACCTAAAATATTTTTTTAATAATTCAATATTATGATAAATATTAAACTCGTTAACCTATGATGGTATCCATAGATTTTTAGTTAGTGGATATACAACTGCTTCAAAAATTTAACCAAATCCCTATACATTTCATGATTCTTATAATAAAAAATACTATTAGTAAAATTCCACAATAATTTAATTCTTTAATTATAATAAATATATATTTCATCAATTTTATTTACACATAGATCTTTTTATGGCCTATGTGTTACCCTTTAGAATAATGCATTAACTCAGGTAATTCCCAGGTTCCCCATATTTAATACAACGAACTATAAATGGATCCTAAGGATCATATTTATTTCCTTCCATCGAACTCTTCATTTTTCCATGGAAATTATTTTCTTTATTCCATTCTTTTACTTGAATTTATAATTTCCCCATTACATTGAGACACTTTCCTCGTTGTATCCTTCCAGATTTATTACATGATGGAAATAGATCCTTCTTTTCACCATGGTCTCCAACCCTCAATATCTTAGAAAACTTCATTCTTTTCTTCTTTAGTGATACGAGGAGTTTTTCAATGAATATGTGTTTAATCATATTTCAGGAAAAATGATTATCAATAATCAGAATATCATTCACAACAATTTTTATCTCATTTAGAATCTCAAAGTCACTACCTTAGGATTCATAATTAATGTCAACATGATTCTTTTGGGATCTATCCATTGACTAAATCCAGAAAGCGTACTTTGAGTAATAATAATCATAGAGTGAAACCCATATAATCATTTTTAAGATGTATAAATCTTGACACATTATTTTCAATCTAAGACATCTTATTTTTAACCTATCTCATTAATTTTCATCATCTATTCTAATACATTATAATTTATTACAAAGAAGATGTGAATTATCCTAAGCATATAACCCGAGAGTGTCAAACCAGGTGTACATTAAGGATAGTTGTGATGAACCATGTAATTCATGGGTCAAAAATGATAATCTATTTTCAGAGTTATCACCCCTAGTAAAATCTGTTCAAGAACCAAGTCCACCTTTAGTATAAAAACAAGGATTTATTTCATGTAAAAACTTTATAATCACTATCTTATCAATATATTATAATTTTTTCCATGATTATCCACAAATTATATAATAAGGTTATGTTCTATAATATATGTTTCCCTAAATCTTTTTCCCAATGTTTCTACTAAACATACATTGATACCAAAAATAGTTTCCCCAACCCAAGTATCCCAGATCTGATTCCGGATACAATTACATTCTCTTAAAATATATGGAATTTCATCCCAAATGACCAAAGAGTTTTTTAGTCTTGGAAAATTTGATACTTACGTGATTCACGTAAAACATTTTAATACACAAATTAAAACCTATTTTTTTAAAATAACATTTATCCATCTAGAATATCCATGCCTATCCATTATAGTAATCTATAAGGAATCACAGGGAAACAAAAAAATAAGGATGATCTCAATTGATTTGTAATAGTTATGTACATCGAAAGAATTTAGGAATCAAAAATAATAATCAATATCAAAGGGTAATAACTAAACACACCTTACATATAATAAATAAACTAATAAAGAATTTTATTCGTAGATAATATCAATGTGAAAATATAATGGATACTAATAAATATTTCAAGGTAAATAACTAAAAACTAATTCCATTAAATCAACAACATCACTATCTTAATTGGATATGGAATAATCAATCTGGAAAGGTAAATAACTAAAAAACATGTCCTTTAATAAATAAACAGATAATTAAATTCATCTAGGGATAATATCATAGTGAAAATATCCTGGATAATAATGTCTCTTAATCAAGGAAATTCTTAATTATTGGATTTCATGTTTTCCAAGAACATGAAACCTTTACCATCAATATATATCCTCAAGATAGCTTAAAACATACTGTGTAAAAACCCACATAGCTGAGGCTATCCAACTAATTCGTACAATGAGAATATCTATAAATCAAGGTACTTACATTAACCATTCCCCAACTCATGTTTTACATGTACAAATAATTTCCCATATATCGAATAATTGATTTAATTCAGAAAAAATGTTCATTATCATCAAATGTTTATATTCACTAAATAATAACGATTTATCAATATTTACATGGTTAATAAAATAATTTTCAATGTAACCATTTTATGTAAAAATTATATAAGGTTTAGATAATAAATGATATTTGGTTTTGACCTTTGGAAGAAATTTATTTTGAAATAAAAGTTATTAATTGACGGAAAAGGTAATGACTATAAAAATGAATTATGGAAGTAAATGAAAATAATTTCCTTAGACAAAATAACCATAAACCATCTAGTGGAAGAATTAGGCTGGTATAAACATATACCCATTCGAGTAGGAATAAATGGTATATTTTATTTTTGAATATAAATACCATATAAATATATTTAAAAACATTTTTGTTGAATATATCATCTTCATTTTGAAGATGATTTTGAAAACCCTTTTCTTTGAAAATAATTTTTTTATAGAGATCATAATAAGATTAAATAGGATGGTTAAAGAAATTAAGTTCATGATGGTGGGTAATTAAAAACATTCCAAAAATTAAAAACAAAATAACATTCCTTTTTTAATATAAAAATTTTAGGAATGTGCCTTTTTTAGAAAATGATAAAAAGATTCCTTTCACATATTTTATAAAAATAAAATAGGCATTGTTTTGAAAATGACATAGGATTACTTTGATTTTTTTTAAATAGTAAAAATGGGTTAAAATTTATTTGATATATCATTTTTAAAAGGTAGAAATCATTTTTTAAAACATTTTTATAAAAAAAATTTGAATGAAAACTGATTTCCAACTCAAGAGAGAAATCAAGTCGAATTTTATTAAAAATGTTTTATATAAAATTTTAAGTACCAAAGAGTGAAAAATTTTAATATTAAATAAAAATATCATTAATAATAAAATGATAATAAAATTAAATGGTTTTTTAGGAAGTGGTAAAATAATTTACTTCAACTTAAACTCAAGGGTGAACTGTCATGATTAGAATGAGATTGTGAATCAAACCATTTACAATGATCATAACATTGAAGTGAGAATAAATGAGTGAATAGATGGTGTGTTTCAATTATAAATCATCATAAAATAAGTGAAAATAAAATATAAAGTATTGACAACTTATTGTACACATATTATTAGAATGTCACAATCAATGATGTAGATGTTTAAACCAGTGAATTGAAATTTAGTTAAGAAGTTCCATACAACTTGGTTACCATTAAGTAAATTTCCTTTAAATGAAATAATTTAAATTAAAACTTATAATACCCAGAATAATTTATTTTTCATGATATTTCATGTCAATGTAACATTATATACACCATATAAACAATATTAGGTGCATAACATTATAATATGTATCAATGAAATGAAATTGAGATGAAAACCCTTAGTTTACGATTTATTTTGGTAGAAAAAACTTTAACATACAATATAGTGGTGTTAAAAATATTATTAACTTAAAAAATAACCATTTTAATATTTATAATATATTATATTCTATTTTTATAATATCTTAATTTCCTTTTGTTAATGATATTTATTTATTTTCATTATTATGGGTATTAATTGCATTTTTTTCTCATGTGTGTTTCATTATAAAAGATTTGATTCATTCACATATTATATAGTTCAATAATTTCCAAAATAATAATAATATAATTATTATATTTACATCAATTTTACTTTTTAAATAAATTATTAATGATGGACGTGAAAACTTTAACATGTTACAATGATGGAGAGGTAGGTCGTACGTATACGTGAGTAACATTTCTATATTTCATAGATTATTATAAAAAAGATTTAAGTAATAATTTACCTTTAAAAAATCAATCCTGAAATCATATATTTAATATTTTATACTTATATATTTCATCCCTTTCATGTGGTGGTGAAATTAGTTTCACATCGCTTTATGAATGCGGTAGTCCACATGCACACGAACTTTGTTATCATCTTTATGTGAGTGAAAAGGAAAGAAATAAAATGATATATATTATGTTTGAAGAATAATAAATTTCATGAATATAATATTTATTTCATATATATCACATATAATAATTAAAATTATCTTTATCACTTTCCATATGAAGTTTTAGTGAAAGAAGAATCGCATCGCTTTGCGAAGCGGTTGTTTATCGCGCATACGTGCGACGTTATCGTATTTCCTATGTAATGGAAGGTAAAAATATATATTTGATATAGTGAATACACACGTATAAATATAAAAAAAAATATATATATTCTTTATATCCATCATCAGTTCTATCCTTTATAGGTGGAAATTGAAAAATGAATGATATCGGTTCGTGAGGCGGTAGTATGCTATAAACATGAATGATGATTTTATAACCTATTTAACAAAAGTAGAGATTGTTTTATAAGTAATTATATTATTCTAAAAAAATCCAAGTGTACGTAAGATACTGGTTATATTATAACATCATGGATTAATAAAAATTCCAGGAGGTGTAGTTAGAAGTAAAATAATGATGCTTGTTGATGAACATTACCTCTACTTCGGGTATAAGGATTATGTTTTCATTAAAGACATCCTAAGAAATATTTATTCACAAAATAAATATTCTAGTTTTTGGGTACTAATTGTGGGTAGTTATTTGTTCATTTATTGTATGAATTGAAGTGTTTGGAAGGTGTGAAGTAGACACGAGAGGGGGTGTCCTTTTATAAGTGGGGTGAGTGGCACACTAGTAATATTTAGATGACTGAATTATACCCTCATTTTTTCATGTCACTAGGACTCAATAATGGTCCCTTTCAAATAATATAAGGTATAATGTAATATTATTTCCAAGAATTTTTTTAATATTTTTGGGTCATTCTAACACAATATATTTTATGTTTTACCACTAAGTAAACACATTTTTACCATAATCGTTGTAATTAGTTTTTAATTTTTTCACTAATAAATATGGTAAACATTTAACTTTATCATATAAGATAATATAAAGTATTTTGATTCAAAATATGGAATAAAATTTTTAAAATTCAATACATTGATTTTGTATATTTTAATTTTATATTAATCCCACAAATGTGACGAAAAGATGGTTTCAAAAGTAAAAACATTCAAAATTTTACAGCATTTTCATATAAAAATAACTTTTTTAAATTTTTAAAACTTTCTAAATTAGATTAATATCCTTAAAATCAAACAAAATTTTCTTCAAAATCTATTCGAAGTATAATTTATTATTACAAATTATTTAAATGAAAAGGCAAGTTTCAATTAAAATTCATTAATTTTCACTATTCATCAAAAAATGACACTTCTCAAAAAAATACCGAATATTATCCATATGATAATTTTGGTATTCCAATTACAAAAAATAAATTATTTTTTTAAAATATATTTTCAAAAAGTTTTAAAATTTTATTTCAAATTATATGTGTCAAACCCGACTAAACGTTCATTTAGGAAAATACATTTTCTCTCAAATAATTTCATTTTTCTTTTAAATGAATCTTATTATTATTTATAGTGAATACATAAGAAATTAAAATGTGTAGAATATTTATTCTAACAATATTTTTAATCCTATGCATACCCTGCATTCTAATGGCTAGGTGATAATAATCTTACCAACTAATAATATTAATAGTATATTGTTGTTTAGTAAAACTCAGTCCTTCATGTAACACAAGTTATTGAAGAAACTTTTTATTGAAAGTAACTCAAGATAAAATTTGTGTTTCATGCACTTCATGTTATAGATTGTATTGAATTCGTCTAAAATAGTAAGTACATCATAAACTCTTAGGATGCTATATTCTTTTCTATGCTTGGTGTTGGGTGTCAAACACATAATAAAATATGATGTTTATATTTTAAAATTTTTATGTATTAAAATTAAAATATATGTTTTTCTTATATAATTATAATGTTTTAAAAGATACAATTTCTGTAAAAACTGTAATTTTCACCATTTTCCTAAAAATCAACTATTTCATAAATATCCCAAAAACACACATTAGGAAAATAATTGCAGGATAACTCTAAATATGATGATTATTTTTTTCAAATTAAATTTTAAAATTTGAGGATTTAACATCTAAATATAGACATAAAAACATAAAGAAAACCTTTTTTTGTATGAAACCTTTTTTTATTAGAATAATTTTATCATAAGAAAATAACATTTTATAAAACAAATACTAATAACTAATATTCGTATTTCGAAAAAATTAAAAATCCAATTTTTTGTTAATATATTATTCATATAAAAATTTATAGTTTATCCATAAAGTATTTTGTTTCATAAAAAACATAAAAAATTTAAATTTTAGAAAGGTGACACTTTAAAGAATATATTAGTCATATTAGTAATTTCGCTACACTATTTTAATTTATCAATTCCCTAGCATTGATAATGGGATTTATTTTTATTTATAAATAAATTTCATAAACTAGTTATATCTATTTTTACCTACCGATTATATGGCCACATTTTAACAGTTATATATTATTGCATGGTATGTTTTGGTTTGGTGTTGTGAGTTCTAGGAGCTATTGAACACATTAGGTTATAAAGAAAATAAAATATATAATTTCTAATATTGGGGTTTTATAATAAATAAATAATTTAATTGTTTATACCATATTTAAATAATTTAGGTTTACAATTCCTTTGTGTTTTGTCATATAGAAATCTAAAATAAGGTCCCATTAGGGAAATCTATTTTAATGTCAATATTAATCATTTATAATCATGGTAAACTATTATTGAAAAAATAAATATGATGTATTTAAATATTTAAAATGGTGTAGATGTTTCATCACAGTATATTTTTTTATATTTTTTAAACCCTTTAATGACTACTCATGTTTTTTAGGTATTAACTTTACCATTCATCTACATTTTCTTCTTGAATAACCATGTTCACCCACTAGTATGTAAATCTTATAGAGGATTACAAGAATCTAGACTTGGTTTTCGTATATGTAATCCATCTCATAATTTATACATTATTTCCATATTTTATTTCAAAGTTATTTAATACTTCCTTTTATGATAGAGGTTTAGAATTGTCATCTAATAATGAGTCCCCATCCTCAAAAATGGAAACCCATATCTATCAAGTTAACAATCCTCTATAATGATCCTATAAAATATTGGTATCTCTAGGATAACCTTTTCAAATCGGATATGTTGGAATTTTTCTTATACCAACACTTGCATACCATGAGAATCGACTTCATTTAATTTTATCTTCCCATAACTATATAGTTTTAAAATGTCCTCCCTCTCTATGAATACATAATTTTTTCCACTATTACCTTTTCTCTGGGGGTTTTATAGATATGATCCCCTTGTTTCTATATGATATCCTATAATGATACACTTTATACATTAGGGTCAATAAATTTCCCCGAATATCCCTTAATTATGAATTTATGCCCCACAAATTAAGATTAGACATCAAGAATTTCCTCTCATGCTATATGCCATATGGGATTCAATTTTTTACCTTAGTTTGCACTTGGTTAAGTGTGTTTATCAAAGTTTATAGGTTATATCCTCAAAAGTAAAATGGATTTTTTTCATGAAACATCATCAACCTCACATTTTCCAACAAGAATTACTTCATCCTTTCCTGGACACCATTCCACTATGGCTTATTAGGAGGAGTGAGTTAAGGTAGAATATCAAAATATAATAAATAAATAAGGAGTCATGGATAAGATATTATTTACCTTTATTTGATCAATGTTTCTTTATCTTCTCACCATAGTTATTCTTTTCTTTATTCTTGAAAACCATAAATTTATCTACAGATTTTAACTTATACATTATTAAGTAGATATATTTATATCTAATCAGTTCATTGGTAAAAGGTATGAAGTAAAGGTATCCACTTCTCTCTTCAAAATTAATCTTTCTATATATATAATTATGTAAAAAGTAAAGTACCATTTTAATTATTTATTAATTTCCATCAATATAATTATTTCCATTTTACAATGTAAATAAGTGTTGAACCTATTAAGTGGTTTCAATTCAATATAATCTAAATACACATCTTGATACATCTCTATCAAATGTTTTTCATTAAAATTAATATAATATTAATTACACGACTTGGTGAGATATGAGTCATGTGATATTGATTGGTTATTGATTTCCCAAAATTCATTTTTTAATGTACTAGAAAACCGTCATTATTGAGAAGCTATATACTATACTAAATACTATCTTCAAAAAAGTAGCATCGTTTATTCCTATGATTGAATAAAAATACATTCATGTCTAAACTATGAAGGTACCCGGGGCACATAAGAATAGCGAAAAATGTGAAAATTAAAATTTTGGGTTTAGATTCAAGTTCAAAACACTAAATCTACAAAAACTATTTCGAGTATTTCATAAATAATCACATGTAATTTCAATTTTGCCACAGAAAATAAAATTAAAAGAAATAAAAAATGGTACCTTATTCATTGGAAGACATTGGTGTCATTCAATCAATTTTTATTTGTTTTTCCTAAATGGTTCCAAGATACAAATCATTTAGAGCACAAATATGTACAGAATAACTCATGGAACAATAATATGTTCTTCTTAGGTGGTATCATGGGAAATCAAAGGGATTTACAATATCCCTTCAGTCACATGATGAACATATACTCGATCAAGAATATGGGTTTTATCTGACCTTGTTATTTATTTATATTATATCACTAAGAACATGATTGTAGTGGGTAGGAGAGACTAAATTACTAAATTAAACTAAATTGTGTATATAAAAATTCAAGAGGCTAAAATGAGATTTTATACCAAGGTTATACTTCTCAATATTTCAATTTGGTTCCTGGAAAATAATAAATTTCATTTTAGAGAATTGAAATCATATAATACATAAAAACATTTAAAAAATTTAAAATATATTTTTGCACCCAATTTTAATACTATAAAATGTTACATGATAAAATAAAAAATAATTTACTCAGTATGTAAGTTGGCCAAAAAATTTAATGATCCTTGAATATCCTATGTTAGTTCGAAAAATTATATTTTCTCAAATTCACTTTTATGATAAAACGGTATGTAAATACATTGAGAAATGAATCCAATCATCTTTATTCTATCATTTAATGATATAATTGAATTTAGTTTACTTTAGATTGATCATACTCAGATGTTCACTGGACCCCATACATGGGGACCACTTTATCTTAAACTATTATTCACTCAAATAGGTTTAACTTTTGGATACACGTAGTGTGTAGACCTATAGGTCCGTATATTCATAGCATAAAATATAAATAATAGACCAATATTGGAGTCTAGAAATCCATCATATCGCCTAATGGGATAAGAAATTTTATAGTTATGTCTACCTCCAACGAACAAGTTTGATGTAATAAAATCTCTTCATATTGTGATATATCATAAATCAGGATTCACAATTATGTCATCATCCAACTGTTTTTTATAAACATACTAGAAATACTTATCTTCTTGTAAAATTGACAGGAATTTCATGAAGGTACAACCATCCTAGTAAATCTAGGACCATGAGATATCTCTTCCTCAACTCAGAAATGAAAAATTGTATCTTTACCATTCAATCAATTTCATACCACCAATGAAGAACAAAACACAATCTACATCACCATGACTTTATTGTCATGATTTTTTTCTTAAATCAACATAAATTATCTAATGGTACACATTGACAATTATCTCATGTCCAGATAAAAATACACATGTTTGTGGATAGGAACAACTAATGACACCAAAAATATGTGGTGTTCCTATTGGACTGTTAATCCTGATGATCTCATCTACTTGATATCACCAAGTAAAAGCATCATGAGTATAAGTATCAATGATTATCATCCCTAATCACCTTATAGTCCAGCATAATATGTGTCCCATGAGTATGATATATCTATACCATAGGGCATATGTTAAACATTGTCATCATAGTATCTCAGGGTTCTCATTATAGTTGGGAACTAATTTATCCTTTTGATATGACATGTAATCTAAGAACATTACCATGTAAAATGTGGATGAATAAGTATCAACAAATATAATGGTAAGAAAAAAATATGTTTATATCAAATTGAAGACATGTAATGGTAATCAATGTACATAATGGACTTAGGTCTGGGGAACTCACTCACAACACTCCCACCTTCACTAGAGCCAACTTCTAACAACTCTCAACCTACTAGCTCTCAAATGGATATCATGATTATATTAATATATATATTTAGTTAGGGGTATCCTATGTTAACATCTATGGAAAATTTTCTAACAATTAATTCACTTCTCAATATAAAATCCCACAAGAGATGAAGCTTCCTATGTATATTATTTTTCCTCAGGTGTGACCTCAGCTCCTCAAGAAGCCTCATTTTTGTAGTATTATCACAGTTTACTATAACATGGAAAACAATATTAGGTAAAAATATAAGCTTATAACCAATTTTGTTTTATCCAAAATGATTAAATAGTTACATCAGAATCCTATATATACTCGGGCTCTACTGTATAATCTGCAACCACAGACTACATTGAAATCCACTATCTCACTAGACCCCCATTCATGAAAAAGACATATTTATACCCAATATGCCTATAAATGGATACATCAATCCAAGTACATATAATTTCATACATTATAGATCCCACTACCATATAATACACTATTTGACTCATTCATTATATTTTCCCATGGATTTATGGACACGTCTTCTTGGAGGGATTAATGTAATGTGATAATAGAAACAATCCTCTTTTGGATTGTTACATACCATACCTTATGTGTACCTTATTAATATATGTACTTTTACTTATAGCATGTAACATCTGAGATCGATCTTCATTAACCTTTATTCTATGAATATAGGCTGCTTCACCTTAGTCTTACATAGAGAATAATTCATTTAACTAACAATCAACTTAATTTAAGGCTTTCACTTCATTTCCCATTAATAATATGTCATCAAAAAATAATATTGTGAAATTGATATCACTTCCACAAAACATATTATAGAAACATGGATATATTTCATTCTTAATAAAAAAAATATCATACAGTCTCATCAAATCTAATATTACATGATTGTGATGCCTTCTTCAATCTATAACTGGATATCTGCATCTTCTACACTGTATTAGAACTCTTTAACATAATGAACCCTTCTAGATGTATCTTATAAACATCTTTAACTAAATTACCATATAAAAAAGTACATTTGACGTCCATTTTCAAAATATCATTATTAATTAAGGATTCTTTTGAAATTTATATTCTGATATATTTTAGCATAGCTCCTAGAAAGAAGGTTTCATCATAGTTAATTCATTGTCATTTCCTAAACCCATCACCACTAGTCATTCCTTATATGTTATCACTTGACCATAAATATCCATATTTTTCTTAAATACCAATTTAGACCCAATAAGATTTACATCTACTGGTCACTCTACCAAAATCCAAACTTGATTTGGGTATATAGACTTCATTTCCAAATGCATGGATTCTTTCCATTTTGTGTTATCCATTCCATATATTTATTTCTTTTAGGCAATAGATTAATTCTTCTTTTGTAGTAGTGATTCACCTATCTCAATGACCTGAAAACCATATGTCAGCATTTCACTAACCTTTCTAGTTGAAATATGTACTACTTGTTCCTTGGGAACATCTTTCTCTCCCATATTCTCTTATGGAGATTATTCTCATACCATCTTTTATGCATTTGGAGCATCTACTTCATCAAAGACAATCTTTATCCCACTGTTTACATTTGAAATGTGTTAATTTTCTATAAATGTAACATTTTTTTATAAAACGAATTATATATATAAAGGTTTATATATGTAAAATTCTTTATTCTCTTTATGATAACCTATAAAGATGCACTTCTTTCCCTTGATTTTTAATTTTTCAATATGTATAGTTTGAAAAAAAGTATCTAATCCCCATAAACATAAGTGTGATAGACTGGATTTATTTCTATACCAAAACCCATATAAAATCCACCCTTATATATTCATTAGTACTCAATTTACAATATATACCACAGTCATTAGTGAATATCCCTATAAGGATAATGGTCGAGTTCCATTTCCCATCATCGATCTAAATATATAAAGAATATACTAATTTTTACTTTCATTAACAACATTCAATTGAGGATTATAAGGAGTAGTGTGTTGGTTAATTATCCCATGATCATTTAAATGGTCAATGAAATATTGGTTAAGATAATCACTACCATGGGTTGACTGTATTCTCTTAATCATATTACCGAGTTAATTCTCTACTTCATTATGATAATCCCTAAACTTGGTAAAGCAATCAAACTTATTTCTCATTAAATATATATATCCAAATATAATATAGTCATTAGTAAAAGGAATTAATCATGAGAAACCTCCAATTGGATCAATTATATATGGACCACATACATCATTATAATCTAATTTCAATGGTTCATTAGATCTTTATCCTTTCCCACTAAAAGGTGCATTGGTCATTTCTCCTTATAAACAAGCATGAAATACATCTAATGGCTTTAAATCCTAGGAGTATAAATACCCTAATTTATGTATTTTTTATAATTTTTTCTCATTTATATAACCTAGCTTGATGTTCCATAGGCAGGTAGGAAATGAGTCATCCTATTTGGAATTTCCATTGATTGCCAACACTGGATTTTCTATTTCATGTATATATAACCAATTGTTAAGGTGTTCTATATCATAACATATGTAATACGTATACATAAGACAACATTTACTTTAAAACATGAAATAAAATCCCATAGTTTCTAAAAAATTCAATGAGATTATATTTCTTGTAAAATATTGTACATAATGACAATTATTTAGTATAAGAACCATCCCACTTGTAAAAGTAAGATGATAATATCCCACTCCCTAGGCTACTAGACTCACACAGTTTGCATCCCAGTGATCAAATTCACATTTTTTGTTATCGTGAATCTAATTTTTTCGAATATTTGAATAAACATTTGTGATCCATATATAGGCTCCAATAACTAACTTATTCTAATAGACATATTTTATTCAATGAAAAATATACCAAAATCATAAGTGTCAACAATATTCTTCATCCACGCTTTGAAATTATTCATCTAGTGGCCTCTATTAACACCTGCCAAGTAGACTACCTCCTACTCATTTCTCTCCAATAGTATCTTTTCTTCATGAAAGGGAACTGCATTCACACCTTTGACTTCGATGAAGACATTGACACTTTTAAATTTGCTTTTATCTTCATGTTCACCAATAGTACCAAAGAGTTGGAATTATTTATATCCATATCTTATAGGAGAAGTAAATACAATAAATCTAGGAGTGAATTATTCATGTAATTTATATTATAATTAACCTTGAAAGTTGATAAGATATGTGTTAAAGAGATAATAATGTGACTAGTTTCTAGATATTGGTTCAGTTTTATCCCAAGGGACTCAAGTCTCTCAATGTACCTAATCATATTGATTACCTGAGGTCCTGTTTAATTTACTTATAACATATTACCTCTATATAGAGCACACGATATCTCAAATATTTCTTTCCAAGCTCTATACTGAAAAAAATCTTGGATATGTGACATAATTTAGAAATCATTTTTATCATCGTACGTTTTCTATATATCACTAGACATAGATGACATTATGAAACACTAAAAATATAGTACATCATCCATATAATTCATGTATTTATATTTATCCACTATTCATTCATCAATATGGGGTCAGCTGGAAGAGGGGATTCCATAACAAAAACATTCCTCTTTGGTGTAGTACTATGCACAAGATCCTGTACCAATCCTGGACGATATGGGTGACCAGGATATCCTCTTTATGCAATTTTGGTCATAGTGAAATTATATTGGTGGTGGTTTCCATTTGATCTACAAAAAATGAACTTATCATATTCATACATTATCATGATTAGTAATAGGAATTTTCATATTATAATGATTTATATGTCTCCCTTTATTTTATCAAATCCCTTTATCCCTCAACTATAAGATTTGGAATATTCTATCACTTGTTATTCTATCATTAAGGATCCTAGAAACCTATCATCATAATATAAAAGAGAAGTTTACTCCACTATATGTAGAATTTTAGAGTATCCATTTATTTGGCAAACCAAATTAACTCAGGGCTCATTGATCTGTTGAGTGGCGTCCCATCTCCAGGGAAAAAAATAATTTCTCATTACTCAACGCTTTTTCTCTAATGTTGAACCAAACTATTTATGGGTACTATTTTTCTTCAAATATTATTTAAGTCAACCCACCACTCTCAATTGAACTCCCTAATGTAAGAGGCACCCTTAACATTGGATGAAAAGAACCATGAACAATCTATCGTGTCTGAATTCAAGCTATGGAAGTCATTTTATGACATAATATTTTATTTGAGGTATTTATAAATTTAATTTTGGTGAATGAAGTCGTTTTCTATTTAACATAATTATTCTATGTGATAGCACTCACAACAAAAATTTGATTGTAAATTGAAAAAATGTAGCACATGTTCATTTTTTATTTCCATGCTTTTTAATTGTTATACTCTGTGATCACATGTAATAAGTAAACATTCACAAAATAATATACCATTATAATGATAACATAAATAAAAAATGATGTGATTATGAGTAGTTAACTAATGGTTTATATATCTAGTGAATAATGGATTAACTCGGACCCTAGGGGGATTCCTTAAGTCAATAATTGACTTGAATTTCACTACCCACAAATCCCAAAAATTTCACTTCTTTTTTCTACACCTCCTATTGACTCAAGCCACATTTTTATGAACTCCTCCAATCATTATAATATGTACTCACATTGTGATGAGGGAGTTTGGGGTGTGAAATTAAATTTTATCACATAAATGTGGATAATAATTCCTCTATATATATAAAATATGGGTGGATGATGTTCATATCATAAAATAAAAATAATTATCACATTTTAAAAATTTAAATGGAAAAATTAAGTTAAATAAATAATAAAATAACCATGCATAGGTTGATCTGGGCTCCTGATCAGTCAACATGCCATTATATTATAGAAGCAAAATTAAATTTTCAAAAATTCAACTCGATTGTATTGTTATTTAATTAACATGAATTACACTAATTTTAATTATTATCAATATTTCTTACATCCCTTATAATAATTTTATTAAATCTTAGACAGTTAAATATAAATGCTGCAATATTTTTACAAAAAAATTATGAATATTGTTTTCTAAAGAATATCTTTGGAAACTAATTTAGGGATTTCAACAGGTTTTTTATATCAAGCCTATTGGAATTGGGCCGATTTGGTCCAGTCTAAGGTGAGGTAATGTTTTATTAAATATATATATATATATCTGTATGTGTGTGTGTAAATAAAAATAAAAACATTATATCTTTTTTTTAATTTTCATTAATATAAGATTGTCATGGATGCTTTTTTTATGATTCCCAAAGAATATTTGCGTAATATTCTCATGGAAGTTTTGTGTAGGATTCCGATAGATGCTTTGGGTAAGCTTCCCAAGGATGATTTGTGTAATCTTCTAATGGAAGAATTGGGTTCCCTTTAAATATTTTTTTAATTATTGGAAATTAAATAAACCTTCTATTTTAAAAAGGCTACCCCAACCTGCATCTGGTATATCTGGCAAGTACGCAATGTACTCACAACACACAGTATTTAAAAAATTTCTAACCGATAGCCATAAAAGAGAATAAAAAAATATTAATTTTTTTTAATAATATTTACACTAAACCTATCAACCTTATATAGGTCATATAATAGAAAAAAGAAATCAAATCAACACTCTATTAGTTTTTTTGGGATTGTATCGAAACACACTTTCCAAATTATAGAATATTTAGTTGATATTTCAATTTTTTTATTTAAATAAGTACATGTTCTATATGGTATTAATTGAAGGATATTGGGGTATAGAAGAAGTGTGAAACATTCACTATTCAAAATTTTGGGTTTAGATTCATGTTTAAAAATAATAGATCAAAAAAACACATATCTAGGATTTCATAAAGGATCACTATTAATTAGATTTAAGCACAAAAAAGAAAATCCAATGAAACTGTAAATGGTTCCTTTTTCATTTGAATTAATTGGTTTGATTCGTTCATCATCGATGTATCTCTGATCAAGGGTGCTAATCTAGGTGTCCTCTATATCAAACATGAATGCACCACAACTCTTAAATCATTGAACTATGTTTCCTAGGTGATGCCATGGGAAATCAAAGAGCATTATGACATCCCTTTGATCGCAAAAAAAAGTGGACTCGATTGAGAATACATGATCGATCCAACCTTATTAGATATTCGATTTCTCTCTCCAAGAAATTAATTAAAGATTAGTGGAGATATTCTCTCACTAAATTCATCCAAATAATGGATATTACTATTCATGAGTCTAAAATGTGATTTTATACCTAGGTTATGACTTCTAAAATTTTACTTTGGTCCCTAGAGTGTAATAACCTTCATTTTAGATTGTTTCTCACATGTATGACTTAATAAAAGATTACTAAATTTCATAATATATTACCAATAACATTAAACAGTAAAAAATGTTATGTGATAAAATTAAAACCATTGATTTTTCTTGTAATCACTCCAAATAATATAACAAACCTGGATCATCTTATTTCATTTTAAAAAATAATATTTTCTCATATTCAATTTTATGATCAATGTAATTTTGAGTAACTTGAGAAATATATTAAAAAATAATTATTCTATACATGAATAACATAATTGAATTAATTTTACTTGCAATTGATCATACTCTAAAATGCTTTTTCCCCAACATGTGCGTCGCATATCATTCTAAACTCTTATTCATTCAAATATGTAGAGATTATAGATATACATAGTGTGTGATCATCTTGGTCTTTATCTTGATAGCATAATGTCTAATCCAGATTCCATGATCTAATCATAGCATCTATTCATAGCCCCTAATGAGATAAAGAATTTCATATACATGACTACCTCCAACAACCACATTTTTTGTAATATATTATCATTATCTCAAGATGACTCATGAAGAAAGATTCATAATTGTGTCATAATACTTTTATCTATTTATATATTTCATGAATGTACTAGATATGCATACCCTGTTGTATGATGGCCATTGATTTCATGAAGGTACTACAATTATAGTCAAACTGGGACCATGAGAAAAATCTTCCTCAACTCAGAAATAAAAATTTTTATCTTGACCAATCATCTAAAACCACACCACCAATGACGCACCCAAAATAAGATACCTCACTATGTCATAAATGTAATGGATTTATCCTTTCATCAAAGTATGTGATCAAATGTAACACATTGATAATGATCTCGTGTATAAAGACCAATAAACATGATTGTTGACAAAAAACCAATGACACCGAAAACATATGGTGTTCACGTTGGAAAGTATGCTATTATGATCTAATATACTTAATATCACAAATTGAAAACTTCATGAGAAGACTTATAAGTTCATATGATCCCCTGGAACCTAATAGTCATACAACGTATGTGTCTCATTAGTACGATGTATCAAGACCATATGAAATGTGTTTAATATTACTATCATAACATCTTGAGGTTCTCATTATAGTTGGGAACTACCTTATCCTTTTGATATAACACATAATATAAGAAAATAACCATTTAAATAGTGGGTTCATAAGTATAAACGCTATTATGGTAAAAATAAAAACATGGATATTTAAAACTGTATACATTTAATGTTAATGAATGTCTATAAAGTAGTTGGGTCTAGGGAACCCACTGAAAATAAGCTGGGTAGTGATATAATGATTTTGGTAAAAATAGACACATAATAAAAATTCATAAAGACTGTAATAAATTGTAATGATGTTGGTTTTTTTTGGATTTTGCCGTTGTATATTTCTATGTATATATCTAGATTTATATTTAGAGTCGGTATAGTGTTTGGGTTTCTTGGGACACTAAAATTAATATATTCAAAATATTCATATATTTTAATTCATGTGAAAGAATTATTTTACAATAAATTTTATTCCTATTTTACGATACCACATTTGGGAAATCTGAGACAATGGTTGAATTATGAAAATGGGGTTTACCATAGGTTCATCCTATGGTTTCATGATGTTGATCTTTTGGTTGAGGCAGCTATTGGTGGGTAAATTACAGGGATTTCTTAATTAATTTAATTCATTCATTAATTTAACACCAACAACCAAATTCTATATTCAAATTAAATCTCATTATGATCTTTTAGGGTTATTCATATATACCTAGGAGGAAATGATAGTTGGAGCATCATTCATTGATGTCATATTTGAATTAATGAATGACGAGCGATCAGATCGAGGTGGATAAAGAGGTGGTGAATGTAGTAGGACTTCTTTATCATTAGTGAACACATTATTCACCTATTTCTCACTCCTTAATCAACGAAGGTCACAATATTTATGGATTTCATCTCATTTAATAATGAAAATATATTTTAATATAATCTTGTTTGATCTCTAATTTTTTTTATTCTTTGCATGATCCCTACTGATTTTATTTGACATTATTAAATCAATAAATCTTTTTTAAACCTTTCTATCACCCATAGATTCCCTAATTTTCTGGTAGTTGATTGATATCACATGGATAGTGATGAATTTACTTTTTGTATGCATTTCTCCCAATTTTTCATCATGTTCTTTGTAGTCTGCCATTGTGGTCATGGTTTAACATTTTTGGGGCTCGTTCGAGCGCAATAAAACCCCCAAATTTTAGGAAGTTATGCGAATCACATGTGAGATGGATAGTTTTTATTCGAATGGGTTTTATTACGAGTTGTAGGTGATTCCAACTTTTATTTGGGATACATAGTGGTGATAGAAATAGAATGGCATGATGGTTGGATCCGTGCAGGGTTTTGGTAGCTGAAATCCATCCATCGGTGATGGGTTAGGAATTGACAACCCTATATTCATATCTCCTATTATAAATCACAGAATAAATTATGGAGGTGGTGGTGGGGAAATACGTGAAAAGATTTCATGGGTTTCTATGAATAACATGACTACACACCATGTATTCTAAGAACTTGTGTCTTGTAGTCCCCTAGTGGCATCAGCCTGTGTTTTCTGAAAGATAAGTATTACATGTCGTGTGGACCTCACCACATGTCACATGACCATTTGTTGGAGAATAAGTATATACTCTAAGAGTACGTAGGATTGGAAACTTCTAGGTACAAGCTTATAACCAGGAGTGCATGGGTATAGCCTGGTATTCATACATGGATAGGTACATAAGCATGACCCAAAGTACATGGTCATGGCCAAGAGCACATGGAAAGGCCCTAGAAAGTAGATACAAACCTTGTAGTATCATCACTTATTATGTAGTACTATTAAATGATGTGAATTACAACATAGTTTGACAAATAATGTGTAGGATACATCACTTCTAGGTTTCCAGTAGAGGTCACACTTCATGTGACCCTAGGTAAACATTGTATAATTTTCTAGAGAGTTTCCACCTTGCGTATATCTATTTTATGGACTAATTGGTTGGCCTATAGGTATCATGTCCGGATAATTTTTTTCACATAGAAGGAAATTTTATCATTCTTAGTGACTCATGATGTATGACATAAGGTGTTGCATGTATGACGCATATCCAGACAATGCTTGGCTGATAGCAGTGATTGAGAAGGGTCAGAATAAATATGTCAGGGTTGGAAACCCACTCTGACACTAGGGAAATGGTCCCCCATATTCATCTACCTACTTATTGGCACTAAACTGACACACTAAAGAAAGGTTTCTCCATCTATTGAATGGTACACCCCCCCCCCCTAAATCATGCAGGAATGGGTCCTCAGTTTTCTTAGTGGTACTCCCCTAAAACACTAGGGTATGGGTCCTCTGCCTACTAAGTAGAAACCTTATCAAACCAAGGTATAGGTCATTCATATATTGAGTGGAACCCACTAATCATTCTAGAGTGTGGTCACACTATTTGAGATTTTGGCCCATCTTTCTGTGGATTAATGGGGAGGTGTGAGTCCTCCACATAGATTTCTTGGGAAGACATGTGAGATATTGGGCAACAGAGATAGAAGTTTGTAGCTGCTGGAAAACGAAATATCCAAGGACAAGCTAGAGAAATAGAGATCTCCTTTTTCTATCATCTAGGATTCTTTGAGACTACATATATTTGGTTTTTTAATCCCTCACTTTATAGTTTGATCTTACTTCTATAGTATCTCACAATTTCTCAATTTTTGATATTTTAGTTATCCTACTAGGTATGTATATATGCACCCTTTCATGGGATTTATCGGAACATGATGGGTCTTATGAAGAAGATAAGTAGATTAGTAGAGACATTAGTGGGTATTAGTGGTGCATGGGTTCATATTTCACATATGGTGGTCCAACATAGAGATCTAGAGCTAGGATATTTGGGATTCCCTTTATTCTAGTTTTCTTCATGTTGGGACATCATTTTTTATTAGGTGTGTATTTTTCCCATTTATGATTTGGATTAATTTATCACACTCTTATGTTTTCTATATATTTTATTTCAATCATGGTTGTATTCTTAATGTTGTAAGCTTCTATTATCATCTGCACTTTTTCATGGGGATGGTTGTGTGCAATTGTACGGGTACATAGTATAAGGCCTCCCATTTATTTTATGCCATATTGAAACATGTCGCCATCCCCTATCATATTAGAGGAAGGCTTGCAGTTGTCATACCCACACTTCTACCTTCCAAGTGTGCCCCAATGGTTTGGGCCAGGACAGAGTGGTATCAAAGGGTGTTCATATTAGGATCAGTGTAGAGACTGATCTCAAGTGTGGATTTTTTAGGAACTCAATCCAATTTTGTCAAATTTTCTAGAGTGTTAATTTCATTCCAAGGAACCCAGTTTTGGTGTGGATGCCAACATATCCATTCATCAAGACTCGAAATACATGCTTGTTTACTTAGTATATACCAATGCATTTATGGTAAGGAAATTTTATACATTTATCATATGCTATTAAGTAATTTTTCCATCCTTCTTGAGTCAACTCCCAATATATATATGCTCATATAACCATGGTACACCATGATCAATTTAAGGATTCCTCTATGAAGACAGATAGATAGGTTACTGATATAGTATTATGAAGATGGTTTGTTGAGTGATGAGACCTCAGTTCATGGGTCATCTCATGAGGTGTTTCCTTGAGGAAGGAAGGGAGAAACACTCCTGAATATTGATCAGTATTTAGCTCTGGCAGGGTTGGATAATGAAGCATTCTAGCTTAGTAAGATACATAATTTCCATCATCGGAGACCATTGAAGATTTTCTGTGAGCTAGATAACTAATCATCAGAGTATTTTCATGGGTTGGTGATCCATGTATTCATAATTTTCTAAACCAGACTGATCATATGGTTGTACTGACATCTAGTCTTTTCCATGGAGCATTAGGTTACTGGTGGAGTCTGACTACATAGACCTAAGACGAGATGATTCTCCAAAGGGCAGACTACCAAAAACTATTATGTTATGAGTAACACCATTTTTCTTATACTCTGTGTGGATTCAAGATCTTCTTGAGCTACAGTAGGGTGACATGTCAGTTTCTAAGTATGATTTAATGTTCACTGACCTCATGCATTACTCCCTCATCATGATGTGAGTTGGTTTATTTTAGGCACGCATGTTTGATAATGGTCTTCTATAATACATTCATACAAATTTAGTCTCCCAATACATACCTAATTATACCAGAGTTATAAAGTGATTCTTTCATTATGAATATTCTTATCAGAGGTATGCCGAGAAGATGGAGTTGGTGGTGTTCATCATGGGAATGATTAATTTGAAAAATCTAGGCATTAGTTGTTTGGGTATCACGGTATGAGACCACCCCATAGTAGGGCTCAGTAATGTGGATCAATATAGAAGGGTACACATAGAGGATCGAGTAAGATAGGTTAGAGGAAGTGATACACATATGAAAAGAGACATCAAATGGAATGTGATTTCCAGAACCAAATTTCTTTGGAGGGAAGATAAGAAGATGATTAACAACTGTGGTAGTGGAGGTTCTATGATAAAGGGTCTCTAAATTGTGGACGCGGTGCCCTATAGTGTGGTTTTTCTCGAATAGGATTAGGTGGAGCTCTGAAGGGAGGAGTGAATTTTGGAGGGAGATGTTATGATCTACTTCCACCACCACCACTAGGTGTCCCACATCGGGCTCAATGAGCTTGAAATCAGTTCTATGGATATATGTTTACTATAGATGGATATGATCTACAGATCATGAAATGTTATATGGTAGGATGTGTATCTTTTATAAACTTACTATAATACTTTTAGACATAGGTTCATGTCTTTCCTTCATCTCTTTATCCCTTATGTGATAGATGGACCTTCTAGATTCCATTTTATCCCAATATATATGGTTAGAGGTTCCTATAGGGTTTAATTATATAATTTTTCTTTTTTTATAATAGTGTGATTTGGAACTCAGTGGTGAGTGTTTTCCATGGGACCTCTTGTGTCGTTATGAAGAAACCATATGAAATCATCCAGGGAATGAATTGTTTGTCCATGGTACTATCCCAGATTGACTCTTATCACATATGGGTTAGATTTATATAGATAAATGGGATAAAATTCTCCTTTTTAGTGAGATAGATCACATATATGAGCAAGTGGGTCTTAAAAATAGGAAAATGGAACCCATTAACCATCTATTGGAATTTTTATCCAAGTGTGCAGTGGGCTCTTCATGCTTCTAGATCCCTTTGGCAGTGAATTACTACATGAAATTCTTTCTTAGATATGTTTTGGGACTACCTATGTGTTGAGATATAGAACTCATAATTGACATACATCTAAGGGAAACACTAATGTCTTCTTTGAAATATCAGATGGCCCCTACCAAGATCCAGGAGTTGAGGGTGAACTTGGAGGACGTCCAAGAAAAGGGTTTAATTAGGCCGACTGTGTCCCTTTAGGTAGCTCAATTATTGTTTATGAAAAAATAATATGGGAGCTTGAGACTATGTGTTGATCATTAATTCCTAAACTGCGAAATTATAAAAAAAATGTCCATTTTTGATGATTGATCACAACTTAGACCAATTGAAAAGCATGATTTGGTTCTCAAAGATCGATCTTAGGTCTTGATACCACCAGTTGAGGATACAAGAGGATGACATTTTAAATACAGCATTCTAATTTTTTTATAGACACTCTGAGTTCCTGGTGATGAATTTTGGTGTGAATAATTCCCCATATGTGTATATGGATCTTACAAAATGTATATTAAACCATACTTGTACAGATTTTTGGTTCTCTACAGAGATGAAATACTCATTTACTCTATGATAGAGTAGGATAATTCAGAGAATCTAAGAATGGTCTTATACATAATCCAGGATCATCAAATTTATGGTAAGCTCTCAATGCTCTAGTTTTGGAAAAATAAATGTTCACCATATGGAGAATTTCAACCTTTATCATAGTCCAGAAGTTGAACTAATGAATATTTATAGTGTTCTTTAATGGGATCCACCCTATAGTGTGTTATATTTGTGTAGTTTTCCAGGCATGGTGGGGAACTATAGGAGGTTAATGGTTTTATTATTTATGATTACAGCCCATTTTATTGTCCTAATGTAGAAAGGAAATCTATTTATCTTGATCTAGAAATCTCATAGAGCCTTAGATTAACTGAGGCTATAGTTGAAATCTTCTCTTATGTTGATACTATTGGAGGAGGGCATGGATTACGTAGTGTTTTTTATGCCTCTAGAGCTAATCTCAGTTATGTAATGATGTAGAGGAAATAATTAATCACATGTGCGTTGAGGCAGTTGATACCCCACGAGCATGACTATATGACTCCGGAACTAGAATTGGAAGAGATAGTCCTCACTTTGAAGACATGCATGTACTATCTTCTATGATAGTGTATTGGTTTTTACTCAGACTACCAAAGTCTTTGGTAAATCATCACTCATAGGGATCTTAACCTAATATAGAGGCATTGTTTTGAGTTCTTGTAGGAATTTCAGTTTTTGATAGTTTATAATCCTAGGAAGGGAAACATGGTTATAGATTATCTTAGTAAGAACTCTTTTTTCACTTGGTAGAGTTGGAGAATAATTAGTTCTCTTCGTTGTAGGTTACCATGGTGGAGGAGTGGTGTGATGTTGTTCTATAGTCAATGGTGGTGACTCCTCCACTTCTTTAGTGGATGAGAGAGGATTAGTAGATATACATTTAATTTGATATTCTCTATGAACAAACATCTTTAAAAGATTAACTATATGGACTCTATAATGGATGGGAGAAAATCATCATTTTCTAGGGATGTATGATGGTTTTGGTCTCATTGCGAGGGGAGGTGATGAGGGTGTTTCACACTTCCCCATTGGTTGTGCATCCTGGTGGTGAAAAAATATACAAAGACATATAGTGGAAGTTTGGATGGGATTTATTGAGGTAGAGTGTTGCAGAATTCATCTCCTAATGTCTCTCATTTTAGAAGTATACGGAAAAATAACCATGTTTCGGTTGGATTGACCAAGCCTCTTGAGATCATAGAAGGTAAATGGGATGGAATATCCTTGTTCATTATGATGGGATATCTGTAGAGACTAAGAGGCCATGATGTTATCCGGTTGATTTTTTAATAGATTAAAAATCCAGTGAACTTTCTTTTCATCCCAGATAAGAGTTTGGCTGAGATTTTGGGGAAGTTTTATGTGTGGGAGTTCAACCGGCTTCTAGGGTACCCACAATGATCATCTCTAACCAAGAAACTCAATTTATTTCTTGGTTGAGGAGGGTTCTTTAAGAAGAATTTGTGACCCATTTGGGGATACGTATATCATTTCAACCGTAAATTTATGTCCAAATCGAGAAAACTATCTTGGTCTTAGAGGATATACTGAAATAATGTGTGTTAAAATTCGACTGGAGTTGGGATGATCACTTTCAATTAGTGAAATTTGATTATAATAATAGTTGTCACTATATTATCATCATGGATCCATTAAACACCATATGCGAGATACTCAATAGGTCACTTCTATGCTGGAATGATCTGGGTGACTCATCTCTTGTTAGGTTAGATATGGTAGATGTGATGATGAAGATAGTTTAGGTGATTCATGAGCACCTGAGGATATCCCAAATAAGATATTAATCTTACAGACATCGATTTCATAGGCCCTTGGATTTCAATTGGGGAAACCATGTTTTCATTATTCTCTCTAGAATGAGGATTGTGGAGATTAATATGGGGATGAAATTCATTCATCATGTTGTTCGATATCCTATGGAGGATTGGAAATTTTTTATACCACATAACCCCTGCTCCATAGTTGGAATGAGGGCATGACATCTTCAATGTTTCACATTTCAAGAAAACATAAATGATCCTATGAATGTTATTGGACAGTGTGGGTAGTAAATAAATGATGTATCCACCTTTATGGAGTACCAAATAGCGATAGAGTTTTGATAGGATAGGATTCTTTGTGGACAGACCACCCCCTTTAGTTTTTGTGATTTGGTAGCATAAGATCTGCAAGAGATCTCATGAGAGCAGGAGAGTCATATACAGAATCGATATCCACACTATTTTGTTTATCCTTTTCTTACCTAAGAAAAAAGACATAAAGAGATGGAATAAGTTAGTGACTCTAGTTTTTTTCAATTTCTCCTTTGGATATTTCAATGCATGTATCAGGATTTATCCTTAGAGTCAGCATGGGATTTGGTTGTCCCAAGACCATGAAATTAATTTATTAACAATATTAATATATTTTAATTTATTTATGTGTCTTGTTTTTTAATAAATGGTTTTCTCATCATTATAGATCTCATAGGGGAATTCAGGACCATGTTTGGATCCAGGACATGGGTTTTTTCCTAAGAACAACCTAAATTCAATTAGTATCACACATTCAGTTGATCCAATTGTTGATGGGTATATTAAGTGGATTAATTAATTTATCTAATTAATTAATTCAATACCCTTTACCTAATTACACCTTTAAATACCATTTTAGGAAAAATCTCTACGTTTTGATACATAACCCATAGAGTATTTGAGAGAAGGAGCATTTTTCTTCATTGGTGGATTCAGATCAAAGAATGAAGGGTGATCTAATGAATGTGGATCAAGTGGCAGTAAACATTTAAGGTAATCTTCATCACTAAAAGATGAATTATTCTCCAAGTATTGACCTTTAATCGAGGTAGGGAACATTATTTATGGATTTTTTCCTTTTTATTGGTGAGCATATATTTCTATATCTTCATATTTGATATGTGATTTGGAATTATTCACATGATCCCTACCTATTTTATTTGATATTATTTATCTAATAAATCATTTTTGAACATTTATATCACCAGTTTATACCATGATTTTTTTATCATTAGTTTAGATCACATGTCTAATGATGGATTCATTTTTTTTATGTTCATTTTCCCCCACTGTTCGTCTCATCCATAGTTTTTAGCATAAGGGGTTATAATTTTACATTTTTTGAGGAGGTTTCAAGTGTGAGAGAACACAAAAATTCATGGTGGTTATGGAAATAATGTATGGAATTGTGATTTGAGGTTGAATAGAGAATCATTGTTGGTTTTAGTTTATGAATATATATATTTGGGATCCATATTGGCAATGGTAGTGGTTTAGTGCATTAGTTGAATCGATATATGGTTTGGGTAGCCTAAATATAGCCACTGGAAATGGATTGGGCACAGAAGTCACCAAATCTAGAACCCTACCATGAATGCTGGTAGAAAATATGGAAATGGTGGTGTTGAATTATGGATGAATATTTCCTTTGTTTCTATGATAAACCCCACTATGTGATGTGTATTTGAGGAACACGTGTCATATATTCCCATGCAGGCGAAAACTAGGTTTTGAGGGAAGATACAAATCACACACCAGGCGGACCCCACCAATCACTGTACAACCATATGTTTTCACATATATTTTTACTCATGGATTACATGGGAATGGGAACATGTAGGTATAAAAATATATCCAATAGTACACAAGCACGACCTAATATTCGGACATGTCCAGGTACACGAGCATTGACCCAGGTACACAGGCACTACAAGGAGTACACTGGAAGGCCTCAATTAGATGATCCATGTTGTGTTTTACCATTAAATGTTATGTAGTAGTAAATTTTCCTGAAATCAATGTGTAGTTGAGGAAATTTCCCTGTTTCTAGGTGCGGTCACATACCATATTACCCTATATACATATCATGCACTTTTGTTTAGAGTTTCCTGCTTGTGTATCTCCTCCTTTGGGACTTATATATTTGAATATGGATACAATGACCCATGTAGTTTTCCATGTAAGATGTTTTGGTAGAATTAACGGTGTTTTTTATGGTGTGATGTGAGTTGTTTCCATTAGGATGCTTCTTCCGATGATGTTTGACTAATAACATTGACTGGGAAAGATCATTAGAGATATATGTGGGTTGAACCCCCCCCCCCTCCAGAATCATGCCAGAGAATGGGTCCCCTATATTCCACTATCTACCAAGTTGATCCCCCTAATACACAACAGTGTGGGCACTCCATCTACAATGTGATACCATATTGACACATAAGGGTTTTGGTCCTCCATTTTCTTAATAGTACCTTCCTGGCATACTAGGGAGTGGGTTCTATATTTTTTGAGTAGTTCCCCTTATCACGCCAGGTTTTGATTCCTCCACCTAATTATTTTCACCATTATCATACTAAGGTGTGGGTCCTCTATTATATATTGTTCTCTTATGGGTTTTGAAGTAGCGTTTGGGTCTGGTTCCTCCACATTGATTTCTCTATTTAATACGTTAGATGTTGGGCATCAAAGATGGACCTTTGGAGTTGAAGGTAGGCTCATTATCCTAGCTTGGGATATGTTGATTAAGATCCCATTTTTATCTAATATGTGTTTATTTGTGCCCATATATCTTGGGTTTTGTTTTCTCTCTTATTATGGAATGATTTTACTTGTGTAGTATCAATATATTTTTGCCTCTGTGATTTTGGGGCGTTCTACAGTGTATGTATACACTCACCCCTATATGGGATTTACTAAAACATGTCCTATCATTTTCAGATGACATGAAGATCAATATATACATCATTGGAGCTTTGGTATACTTGGGTGTATAGGTCACATATAGTGGTAGGACTAAGATATCATGATTCAGGATCCCTCAGTTTTCCTTTATTATAGTTTTTTTCTGGTTGGGAATTGTATTCTAGTTGGGAATGTATATTTTACCTTTATGTTTTGGATTACTATGTATTCCCTAAATTTCATTTCATACCTAGTTATACTCTATATTCTGCAACCATTTTATTATTCATCTTTACTTTTATATACATATGGTTCTGTGCATGTGTATAGGTACTTAGGATAAGGCCTCCCACTTCACTTATGTCTTATCAGCACTTGTCACCAATCCCAAGCCTATTTAAAGAATGTTTTAGGTTGTCACACATAACCTTTCTCCAACCAGGTAGTCCCCAGTGGGTCGATACATGACAGAAATCTTATTGGAAAAGATAGGTGGTAGTGTATTATGTCTGATGCATCCAATATTACTCTATTTATAGCTCAATGATCGAACTCTTCTCTAGAAACCTTCATGAATATTATTGGATCATATATTTGGATACAAATATTAGAACCAAAAGAAAAATTTAATTCCAAAATGGTAGAAATGGAGAAGATATATTCAAAAATAAATGAACAATATACTTCTCTATTATTCTTCACTGAGTAGAATCTCTTCTTCTAGTGGCCTTTATATCCCCATGAAAAACATTCTTCATCTTTTTCCAAATCTGACCTCTAGGTATTTTCCATCTTTTCTAGGAACTGTAAATAATATTTAGCCTTTGAATTGGCCTTAGGAACCTTTCCATTCCATTCATTGTATTAACCATAAGGGTTGTAGGTTTTCAATGCCTCATGTCCTTATCTTCATAGTTTATTAGGGTAAGGAGTAACATTTAAAACATATCAATATTTTCCATATTATAAATCAAAAAAACCCATAGAATCTATGAGGTAGTGAGTAAAAAATGAGGTTAGTTCACAACTCATCATGTATATTGTAATTTATGATGTCAATATGATCAATATAACCAATCATCTTAACTATATATGGTCCAAAAGAAACACTTTATTCATGATTTCATGTAAAAAGAGCTTTGGAGATCTCATACCTAATGTTTCCAAGATTATTCTAATAAAGATCTTGGAAATGAGATAACATCATGAATGTATCCATGTTTCTATTAAGCTTATATATTTCATTATCTAAAGATGAAAACATGTGTCAGTAGACATCCAATGAATCGTTCACATGATTCAAAAAGATAGTGTGTTCCTACACGCTAGCCTCTTTAGAATGATTTTCACGATTAAAGGTTACTCTAACACATAGAACATTCACTCCTTGAATAGTATGATACACAATCATCGACACCACTTTTGGAAATTTTTGTTGGGGGTGAGATTTTATTTCTCCAAATTCAATCATTGGGAAAATTTCGAGGTCATATTACATTCCATTTTCTAAAAAAATGTATGTATTAGTATTTTATCTTTATTAATAAATATAATGTAATAAATATTATTTTATTAGTCTCCTACTATTTATCAAATCCCAATAACCATATCAATTGGACTCAGAATAGCTTATCATATAGATATTCTAGTGGAAAGGATCCATATTTCTATTATCATAACCAAGATGATGGCTTGGACATTTTACATAAAGGTGTTTGGATAAGAAATATTTTTTTCTTTATTAACTCATAATTTTTCAATCCATTGAGTGTAATCTCTAATATTTCAATCCTAATCTCATATTATCACAACATTAATACAAGTTACCCGAAGTATTGTGTTGGAAACTACTCTTGAAGCTAACATGGTTATCAAAACCCTAAAAAATTCATTTTTCTCCCCAATAAATGGAAGTGTTCTAATGTGGTCCATACCAACACTTTTATCAATGGTTTCATTCTAAATAATTAAATGGATGTTGTAGCTGCCATTATATTTTATTGGAGGTTTTTTATCTTATGCATAAATATTTATTTATTTTATCCTTTTACATTCTTGTTAATATTATGTGGATTTTATATAATTAATTAACCGTTCCATTATAAAAAAATTATGTTTAATCAGTTTATTTTATTCTCTCTTAAATTATTTTATTTAATTTAATTTATGTGATAATATTCAAAAGTAAAATTTACACAGACAAATAATCATTCACTTTACAACAATTCAATATATATTTGGCATGATCATGAGATTTACTATTGGTCAATTTATAAATCATGTTATAAAACAACCATTGACCCTATAGGAATAACTATTGGAGCACGTATTGGTTTATGTTATAGCATTCTACTTGTTCACCTACGTATTTACATAGTAGGTTTCACCTATCTCCAACTGTAACTATCTTCAATATCAAGGGAGGTCCATCCATTATATATGGTTACTCACACGTAGGTGAGGGGAACTTGGGTTATGGGATTTAAAAAATGAAGGTATGGACTTATAGGCCCATATTAATATATACTATGGGATGATTCATAAATCATCATATTAACATAATAATAATTATCCCAAAATCCCATGCAATAATACAAAAATTAAATGAAACATTACATGCACATTGTTCGGTCAAGCCCATGATCATATATGCATACTGTTACATCACATTTAAAATAAACATTCTTTTTTTAAATTCACTCTTTAATTAGGATAAAATTACTAAATTAGTAGTCTATTTATCTTATCAATTAAATTTTTTAATTTATCGAAATTTTCAATCCATAAAAACCTATATATTCTCATACATTATAATTTAACATTAGTTAAATAATTTAATTTAATTTAAAAGTAATTCATACATGATGTGTACTAGAGGAAACATGGAATAAACCCTTTTTTTATACATGATCTAACATGTCACTAGAATTGTATGTGATATTTCCCTGTATGAACCTAGAAATATACTCTATACTTACACATCATATTACCTACATGGTGCATCATGATATTACTTATCATGTTCTTCCATGATTCAATACATGTACTCAGTATGACATTTATGACTACAAAAAATTCCATTAATATACATTTCATAAACCACTAGAAATTCTTATGAAGAACACGGTGTGTACAATGACCATACATGTTTTATAGTTCCAAAATCGCATGGAAAATAATTAATTTAAGAATGTAATTCTGAAAACCCTATCACATGTCTTGTATAATAGCTACAACTTGGTTATTTTATTTTAAATGATATAATTAATTAATGTTATTCCTAAATAATTCATAAGGATTATATCATGTATTGGTCTGTACTTAATATGAAAAAAGTATGAGTTACACTTAATTTATATCCCACTAAACATAGTTTACTCTATTCTCTAGTGGTCCGCATCACTTTCCTAAGAACACAGCTTGTATTCCACTTATACATTTATATATAACATGGTGTGTAATCCACCATGTATTATAGTAAAAAATATCACTTTTTACTTATATGCCTTTCAATATGTGTTATGTCATTAATACTTTTTTCATACATTGACCACACGGATTTTTTGATTCTTGTGGGGCCAAACTGCGGGGAGTTTCATGAAGTGTATTTTAGATACACATCAGATAAATCATCATGAATCATTTCATATGGATAGTAAATACTTTATTTTTCATGGAATCATGTAATATTATTCTCCTTGACAAGCTAAATCTTTCACAAGCCATCCTGGTGTTCTAAACTTTGCCACATGACATGTACTTTTTATCTGCACACTGCGTAATCATGTCATCCAAGAAAAATCATTGACACCTCAAGATGGGATATAAAAGAATTATTTATCTAATTTTTCTTGTTCGTGTTCATATAAAATATTATTTTCATGATACATTTAATTTGGGATTAAAGACCAAAAAATGGAAATGATAAAATAAAAAATAAATGCATAATTCAATCAAAAAAATAATAAATTTTTATAAATTATTATGTTACTCCTCTGATACAACGTAAAGGTTCTAGGGTGTAGTTGAATTTGTTAGGCTCATTCCCAAAAATGATTTTTTTAGTTTGTTTGGATAAACCCTTGTAATTAGATAATATCAAACCTGTAATATTCAAAGAGAGTATTCTTTACACTAATAGTATATAATTAATTGTTTTATATAATAATTTCATTCTTTTGAAATTCTATATTAATTATCGAATCAATTGAACATTTTTATCATACAATATTTATAATGAGGATCCCAGGTTGGAATCCATCTATCAGTGTCTACATATACTCCACAAGCCTGAAAACATCACTATCAGATCTATGGGTGTTATTGCATAATAACCCAAATTTTTTTTGTCATTTTTCATTGATCAAAACAATATCCCTTATAGCCTTGAATAATTCTATATAAATCTCTTAGGGACATGAGTTGGTATATTATGAATTTTTTTCTCTATTCATTGGAATTTTCTAATGAAATTTATCTCTATGACATGATATAATTCTCTTGAGAGATATTTTGTTCACAAAAAATCATTTGTCCTGAAAATAAAAAAATCAGGTTATATACTATAGTCACACAATTAGTTATTTCAAAACATCTCTTAACCAATATCATATTTCAACATAAACACCACAATGAATATTTTCATTATTATATTTATTATTATTATTTCCTTAACATGCGATTAACATGCATATATTTAAATATTATTTTTTATTAACCCATAACTCGGTCCACAAAAAATATTTAACATTTATAGAACTGTAATCAATAAATATTTATATAAATAAATAACTATCACTTCATTATTCATTCAATAAATATTTATGAGAAAAATATAACTGGATTAATTATTATTCTTCAGAATATGATAATAATATTTATTCTAATATTAAATTGAAATATAATTTAACTACGGTTTTTGATACACTTTGTGGGTGGCCCACTATGCATATTTTAGACTCTCATTAGGCTAAGTGACATTAATTCCAATGTTAGTTTCTAGAAACATGTCAATGAATACATATATAAATAAATTAAATTCTCAATGAAAAATCATTATATAAATTCTCATTATGTAATATATTCTTTTTTAGTGATATCTCGACAACTAGGTTGCATACTTGTGTCATAAATCTATAAGCTTGATATATATTTATTGGAATTTCCTGAAATGAATTTGATGGTAAACCTCCTTGTAAATTGAAAAAATGAAACTATTCATGTACAATAAAATTACTGGAGATATCTTCTTTCATTAACTCATAAGGGGAAAAAATTTCTTGACTAATTCAATATTTTCATATTACTTGTGACATACCCAACGTTTCCAACATAGCCATGATCATGTGTCAACATGGTTTTCAAAAAAACAATGAAGTACGTGATTCATGATATTAATTAATAACAATATAATGTCTATATACCTACAAAAACATCCATATATATTAATATACAATTTCATATATAATATTTGGAATTCTCATTGGATGGGTTTTTCTCATAACCTCTACTTTTGGTTATTACCAACATTGAGATTCATGAGAGGAAGTTGCAATGTGTTATGATAAGTAAACCATATATATTTCACTATAACACCCCAATAAATTAGAAAATATTTCTCTTTAAATAATTTTATTTCTTTAATAGCTTGTGTTACATGAAATATCGAATTTTAAAAAACTATGACACACTATTAAAATATTGTTATTTTTTATAAAAGTTACAAACTATCTGTTAAATTGGTGTGTATTATAAGGACCCGTCCTTAGTGGTTACATAATCAATAGTTATGTTATGAATTTTACATTCAGTCACATTGAGTATCTTTTCAGTTTTAGAGTTTTATAGAATTTGGCCATTACTTTTACATGACAACTTAAATATTACAAAGTAAACAAGTCTAATCACAATCCATTTGTTTGAAAATCAAAAACATTTTAAAATAATAAATTATTTATTTTTCATGATAAAAATATTAATAAAATTAATATAGACATTCTTTTTTCTCTTACCAATCCTTATACTCTATGAAAAACATTTCAAAACATAGGATTAGAAAAAAGAATCAATAATGGTCACAAAATAAGGAACGAAATCATTGGTCCATGAATATTTTGAAATCATGAAAACATTTTCACAAAATTATAATTTTCAACCATAAAAATTAAACCATTTTTCTTACCTCATGAAATCATAATATTCCTGTAATACTCATAGAAATCCTAAAACAATAATGTATCATGTGGCATCTGTACCATTCTTATATTATAGCTTTCACATCTACATAGGGAGTAAAATTCTTCGTTATGTTGGGAATACCCATCATAGTATATTCCCTAAATCTCTTAAGAGAAACCTTATCATTTAATTGTGTATCATTACTCAATTCATTGGAGGGATATTACGGGTTCACCCACCCTTAGTTTATCATAGAACAACCCTTATACATAATTAACTTCCAAGAACCAAAACAATATCATAACATATAAAACATGCATAAAAGAACAACAACATTTCCACATTTCAATAAAAAGATACAATTTCCAGATAATGATATAATCCAACCATTCATAAAATCATTTTCAATACCAAATTACCAGAAAATGTAATAAGGTATTTAATTTCATTTTAAAAACATTACGTCTTATAGAGGAAGAAAGACATCAAATAATGGTCATGGCGGTGGAAATGTGGTTGTCACCATATATGTTAAAAAACATTAATTTTTTCATTTATTAAAACGCTTATTATAAAAATATTCATATTGAAAACATTTTAATGAAATTAATATTAAAATGGGTTGATTTTACAGCATATAAAAAAGGTGTTGTATAACATCAAAATATGCCTCAACGAAAGGAGATTGAGAGGAAGTCCCATACAAGAATCCCATTATGAAAATATTTGAGAGAATTTATAAATTTACCATTTTAAAACATTATTATTAATATATATAAATTAATAAAAAAACATTTTGAAAACATGTACATAAAATATAAAGATATATAATAATAATTAATCAAATCATTAAAATGAGGTTTTTAGTTAAAAAGTCTCTTACCTTGAGTTTGGATCATCCCGTACGTTCCTTATAATCAAAAATAATAAAAATAGGTTAATTAATAATTTATTGAGAACCTTTTTAATTTTCATTATTCTTATAATATCATTAATTAACATGTAATAATAATTAGTTAATCATTTTAGTTCACGGCGGACAGTTTGACAAAATTCGGTATATGATTCCAAAATGAACATAGAATGATGTCAATAGTCCATGTGGTCATAAGTAAAAAATAACTAGAATAATATTAAAGAGTTAATAACCACTTTTATGTATCAATTATACCTTTAAATCTATTCCTCAAATATGGATATGAAAAATGAACAATGTTACAATCAGGGAGACGTCATCTGTATATACGCATGAGTAATGTTTTATATTTTTCATTGATCATTATGGAAAGAGGTTAAGTATTATTTTGTCATTTCATAATGATAATAAAATCACAAATATTATATAAATCTTTTAAATAAACTTATATATATCATACAAGTGATGTAGTGAATAAAAATTAATCGCATTATTTTGTGGTGGTGATACATCACACGTACGCACAAACAACGTTATCATCTTTATGTGCATGTAAAGTAAGAATATAATTTATATATTATAATATTATAATGATTTATATATCATTAATATCAAATATTATATTTAATTACATCATTATAACCATTAATGAGAGACTGTTATGGAAAATGAATTATATCTGTTTGTGGGTATGATAGTTTACACGTACGCACGAACGATTAATTCCTTTCCCAATGGATGGAAGTGGAATTTCATTTAGGTTATTATATTGATATAATAACATCTCATTATATTGAGAAAAATTTATTTATTATCTCATCTTGTTTGGATAATATTTGAAGGAAGTGGAATAAGTAATAAAATAGAAACACTTAAATAAAAACATTACCTTTCCACCATATGACCAAATTTAGTAATACCTAAAAACCTCTAAAGGGGGTTTTAATCCTCATATAAAGACTCTAGAATGTGGGTATGTGTTCTTAGATATGTTTTCTATAGTTACGTTCTGAATAAAAATGTTTTTTATGGGTGATTAATAGAGATGAATGGGTGCCTTTATTGGAGAGAGTAGGGGCACCCTTGGAAACCCTTAGAATTTTAAATTAATATAAATTATTTTTTGACTCCAGAAGAATCCATATTCTCTAAGTTTATATATATAATGAGTATGGATCTAAATATAATCATAAAATAATTTCTAACACATATTGATTTTATTTTAATCCTTCTCTTTTTCTTTCAATCCCTTTTCACTATTACCATTTTATAATGTAATTTACACTTGAGGGGTAAAATATATAAAATAACATTCCAAAGACCAATGAATGAATAATTAATGAAATTTTAATACATACATAAATTATTTTTCTTAATATTATATTTTTTTACATTTTATAGCATTTAATTAAATATTTTATATTCTAATATATGAATAATGTCAATTTGGATACTATTCAAAACATGGCTTTTTAAATAATAATAACAACATCATTACTTCAAATAATCTAATTTAAATGACATATAACATGTAAAATAAGTCCCAAAAGTTCTTGTGTGCTATAAATTATTGAAAATTATATTTATTTTACTATTATTAATATAATTTATTTGATTATTCCTTTAATAAATCTATTAATGTATCATCATTGGGTCATAATTAAATTTAATTATTTATTTCATAAAAATGAAAATAAATTATAATCATGTAGTTAATATTTTTATATTTTTATGGACTATTTATAGTCACTTATATCTCTTATATAATCCCATATGAAAATTGGTTTACCTATTATAAATATATGTATGGCATTTTTAACATATCTTTGAATAAAATATAATAATTGCAATTTCCTTAACCAAGTAGCTTAAAAAGGTTATAATTAAGGGATACAGTTTCTTTTTATTGAAACCCATTCATCCAATTAAATTAGGGCAATTTTCAGGGTAATTTGATAATATTATAATATTATTTTTACCTTTAATAACCCAATTTACCCTTAACTGTGATATATAAAATTCCCAAGTTACTATTCTAAAAAATATTTTTTTTGTTATATTTGAACAAATTTTTCATATTTATTACAACCAAATATTTATTTTTTTTTGAAAATTCAATTCACATAAGTGGTTAAATTCGGTTTAACACTAATCCCACAGATGTGGCGAGAAGCTGGGTAAACGAGACGTTCAAAAATTCCAACATGTTTTTATATATAATTTCAATAAAAATTACTCCAATTACATAGATTAGATAAAATGAAAAAACATTATTTAATTATACTTTAAAACCAATTAAAAGTATAATCATACTATATAAATAAATTAGATGAAAAGAACATTTTTGAATTAAAACACAGTATTTTTCACAATTTATTAAAATATGACATTTATCAAAAAAAAATCAACCAAAGTTAATCTTAATGTCCCAATTCCAAATAAGAAGTTTATTTATAAAATATTACTTTTATAACTATGAAAAAATATATTTAAAATAGGTGTTCCATCAAATGGCGGTAAAAACGATCTTTTTTAATACTCTATTTATGCATAAAATTGGATTTGATCTTATATAATGTATAAAAAACTTATAATATAAATTTTAAAAAAAAATTGAATTTATATAACATTAATATAATCAAAATATATTTATTTAATTATTTTATAAAAATAATTTTTAACACTTAAATAGTTTTTGTCAAATAAATACATCGTTTATATTCAATTTGTTTTTAGTTTGATTTCATGTTAATTTTGTAACCAATGATTCGTTATATAAACTTGTATAAAAAATACATTCTGAATTCAGTTAAAAATTTTCATTTCTTCCATTCGAATGGCTTCAAAATAACTTCCACTTAAAATAATTATATTACAATATTTTTTCGGTATAACTCTGTCTTTGATAAAATGTAGGATTTAAAAGAAACCCATTATTGTGTCTTAGGTATGCAATCAGACATAGCATAACTTTAAGTAAAAATTAAGATTTAATTCAAAAATATTAATAAATATGAAATAGTCTTATTATATAATTAACTAGGATGTTACATCCTTCTCCCATTTTGGAAATTGGGTCCTCACCATTTTAAATTTGGGATCAGTAACTAAGGTTTCACTTTCCAAAATTAATTTATTGAAATCCCCCATCAGAAAATGAGGCAGGAAAACATCCATTTTAAAAGAATTAATGTGGATTATAAAGGTCTCCTAAGATAACAAATATATGGGTTCCATATTAGAAAACATGGATATGGAAGAAAAAACTAACCATCATGTTCTTATAGAGGGTGACAGAAAAAATTGTCACGAGAAAGTTAAAAATAAAAAAAAACATAAATTATTTATTGTTTAAAAGTTCATTGATTTCAAAGAAATAAAAATAAATGGATAACATTTCTATTTTAACAACCTTTTTTGAGTTGTTTAATTTTTTTACAACAAAAAATAATAACATAAATAAGTATACATACTTGAAAAGTATAGATTCATACTTTAATAAATTTCCACCACAAACACAATTTTTTCTCCAATGACATGTATTTAAGATGAATTTTCTTGAACACCTGAATCACTAGAATCAACTTTTATAGAATAATGTTTTCCAAAAAATATTAACTATATATTTCTCATTTATGGAATCATTAACAAAACCCAATATGGTTAGGATAATATAATTCTGTAAAATGAATAATCCATTATATGATAAAAAACTATATTAATCTCTAAAATTAAACATTGATAACTAAATTTCAACATAAAAAATTCAACAAATAACTATCCTTAAAATTCCTCAAAATAATCCAACTAATATTGGAACTGAAAATTTAGAATAATTTGATCACATAGTCTTTCATGATAAATTTTATAATTTATTTCCAAATAACATCAACCACTCTTAATTTACCATACCAAAAGGTAATTATCATAATCAAATATTCTTCATTATAGGATAATAATTTCCATAAATAACCTAATTCCCCTTAAGTCAATAATTAAAATCATATATTCTTCTAAAATATAGTTAAACCATTACTCCGTAGTTAAAAACTTATAGTATTATATTTACCTTAATCATGAAAAGTTCCCAAAATATTGAAGGTCTCCAAAAATAAAATTTATCTCATAATACCCAAATTATTTTCCAATACCAAGGATATCCATTTGATAAAACATTAGTTCCCAAAACCAACATATTCTCATTACATCAACTCCTTCATCTAAAATTAGAACGTTATATTGACTATGGAATTCTCATAGGCCAGTGGTAGATGATAAATCCTTGTCAGACTTTGGTTGTGGATTCGATTCATACTGTCTTGTCCAACGTGATGAGTTTTTCACCATTCCTTTGTGTTTTCCTTTTCATAAAACTATTTATTTCTTATAACATTTCCAAAATGAGATAAAATCCTAAAAAATTAACAATTACATGCTTTAACCTGAAGGGGTGTCTTATACCCCTCATTTTCATCTGAAATCATAATTACCATAACTTATTAATTCATAATGTCTTATATATTGGTATGTTTTATTTCACATTTATATGATTTAACAAAACAACACTCAAAATAAATAATGTCATACCATAATCATGGTGTCCACATGGTTTTATCTTATTTTTTCACAAATATATAATTTCAATCAATTGAAACAATTTTGTATAGATTATTTAAAATAACTTGATTCATTTTTTAAAATACACCTTTTACAACTTGGGTCTTATGGGTGTTCACAGAGAAATATCATAGAAAAAACATCTTGTATGACATATAACTTCAAAACCACAAATAAAACATGATTTTTATAAAACATTCAGACCGAGTTTGTTTTGAATATTTCAATAAATGGTGATTTTTAATTACCATAAGTGTGTGATGAAAGAATATAATTTAAAAAGTAGGTATAAATAGGATGCACAGCGGTCTCCTTCTTCAGCAGCTTCTTCAGAATCATAAAATTCATCAAAATCAAATGATAAGGTAAAATATTAGAAAATTTCATGATAATATTTACCTTTTTTAAAAGTATTAGTATATTGAGAAAATAGTATTTGATTAAAAAACCCATGATCCACGATGGTATTTAGGTATAGGGGCAGAGTTTGATATCTCATACAACTATTTGCAAGAGAGTTGCATGTTAGAAAAGGTTTCTGAATCATCTGCACATGACTTTTTAAAAATTATTTCATGAAAGTCACCTTGAACATATAAGAATGTTGTTTGATATCCTCCTACTTCAATTTCTAAACTACTTTCCTTGACTGAATGAATTTATAGAATAAGGATTTTACAAAAACAATAGTCATAGAAACATACCATAGGTTTAACAAAAACTCTTAATCCCTAAAGTTTTCTAAACCTCTCCTTTAATACCAACTGTGAGGACACATCCATAAACATTACATAATCATGATTTAATTCAATAATTTTAAATTAATTCAAATTTATCATCCTTTCAGGTTTAGGGTTTTAGATAATTAGGCTATATCTTTAACATAAGAACTGAAATATTACAATATAGACAGATCTACTATCTATCCATTTGTTTCATAATCTAAAACAATTTAAAATAAAATTTGATTTGTTTTTCATGATTAAAATATTAATAAAATTCATCTTGACATCCCTATTTCTCTTACCAATCCTTATACAATATTATAAACATTTCAAAAACATGGAATGATCACAAAAAGCTTAGTAAGTGACATAAATGAAGGAAAGAAATTATTAATCCTTGAATATTTTAATCTCATGAAATCATTTTCAAAATATTATACTTTTCAACCATATAAAATAAACTCTTTTTATTACCTAATTAAGTAATAATATTCATATTAAACTCATAGAAATAATTAATCATAAACATAACCTATGGAATCCATACCATTATTACATTGTATCTTTCACGACCACATAGAGAGTAACCTTCATGGTTACGTTTGGAATACCCATAACTTCATATTCCCTAAATTTATTAGGATAAATTTTATAATTTAAATCCATATCCTTAACCAATGCATTGGAAATATATCATGGGCTCATTATCCCTCATTTTATCATGGAATCACCCATATACATATGAACCATAACATAATATTAACACATATACCATGAATAATGGAAAAATAAAATTTCCACTTTTCAATCACAAGATATCACTTCAAGATAATGGTATAATAAAACAATTAATAGAAACATTTTTAATAACAAATTACATGAAAATAAAATATGGTATTTATTTTTCTTTTAAAAACAATACGACTTGTAGAGGAAGCCAAAAATAAAATAATGGTCAGAGCAGTGGAAAACCTGTTATTCCATATATGTTAAAAAAATCCATTTTTTAGTAAAACAAAAGTATCAAAATATTCCTTTTGAAAACATTCGAATGAAATTAAAATGTCCAATCAGTTAATTATACACCTTATAAAAGAAGATGGTCTATAACATCAAAATATGCCTCAATGAAAGGAGATTGAGAGGAAGTCCCTTAGAAGGACCAATTTATGAAATTTTTTTATGGAAATTATAAATTTACCATTTTAAAACAATAATGTACATATAAATTCATTCATAAAAACCATTTTTAAAACATGAAAAATGTTGATATATTTATAAGAAAAAATCAACAAAACATTAAAATGAGTTTTTTAGTCAAAAACACACTTACCTCAAGTCCAGCTCATCTAATTCGTTATTTTTCTTCCTGAATAATAAGATTAGGTTAATTACTAATTGTTTTAGAGAATTTTTATATTTATAATTCTTTTTATATCATTAATTAACATTTCATAGTAATTTGTTCATTATTTGAGTTCATGGTGGAAGGTTTGAAAATATTCAGTATATGAGTCCAAAATGAACTTGGTTTGATGTTTATAGTCTTTGTGGTCATAATTACATCATCTATGAAATAATATTAATGATGTAATAATTTATTTAATATATCAATTTTACCTTAAAATCCATTCCTTATATATGGATACAAAAAATGAACAATGTTACAATCGTGGAAACGGTAAGTTGTACAAACGCATGGGTAACATTTTCTGTTTATCTTTGATCATTACAGAAATAATTTAAGTATTATTTTATCTTTCCAAAATGATAATAAAATAATTATTATCCTAATAATAATTTAAATAAACATATCTATATCATTCAAGGGATATAGTTAATAAAAACGAATCACATCGCTTCGTGGAAGTGATAGTTAACACGTACGCATGAATGAAGTTATCGTTTTTAGGTGCATATAAATTCAGAGGATAGAATATATATTATTATATTGTAATGATTAATATGTCATTATTAAAACATATAATCATTAATTCCATAATTATAACAATTCATGAGATACAGTTATAGAAAATGAATTATATTGGTTTGTGGAGTTGATAGTTCGCACGTACATACATATGATTAATTATTTCCCATTTTGATGAAAGTGGAGATATATTTAGGTAATTATATTAACATAGGGACATCACAGTATATTTATTACACTAGATTTATTATCTCATAAAGTTTGGATAATATTTTAAGGATGTGGTATAATAAATAAAATAAAAACACTTAAATAAAAACATTACCTTTTCTTATGATGATCACCTTTTGTAATACCTAAACATATATAAGGAGGGTGTTATTATTGAAATAAGGCTTCTATAATGTGGGTACTTATTTTGGTTAGGGTGTTGTAATTATATTTTTTGAACTAAAAGTTATTTTAAGTGTGAGTAATAGAGAGGAATGGTTTCTTTTTTATAGGAGAGGGGAGGGGCGCCCTTTGAAACCCTTAAACTTTTAATTTAATATAAATTAATTTTTAACTCCAAATGACTCCAAATTCTGTTAGTTAGAATATAGTATTTGTATGGGTAAATATAATCATCCAATAATTTTTAGACATGTATTGATTTTATATTAAACTATATCTTTTTAACCCCTTTTAACTCATACTATCTTTTCAAGTAATTTAAACTGGAAGGTTAAAATAATTACCATAACTTACCAAATGGCCAATGAATGAGTCATTAAAGAACGTTTTTGAATTCCTTAAAATAGTTTTCCAAATTTTATAGTTTTTATAAATTCTATATCATTTACATAATTATCTTATATTTTTGGATAACAATTATGTCCATTTTGACACTATTCATAACATTACTTTTTTAAAAATCATAACAACATGATTCCTTCACAAAATAACTTTAAATCACATATATAATGTAAAATTAATTAATAAAATTCTTTTATAGCATCATATAATGCAAATTATATTAATTTAGGTATTATTAATATAATTTATTTGATTCTTCCTTTAGTAAATCTATTACTACATCATCATTGTGTCATTATTAAATTTAATTATTTATTTCCTAAAAATTATAAATAAATTACGGTGTTGTAGGAATTTTTTTTAGATTTCTAATTACTATTTATAGTCAAATATATCTCTTATATAAACTACTATTAATTTTGTTTTACATATTAGAAATGATAATATGACATTTTTAACATATCATTAAATAGATTTTAATAAATGTCATTTTCATACCTAACTGGCTTAAAATGTTATAATTTCTTAAGAAGCTATATTTTTGTCAAAAAATACTCATCCAATTAAATTAGAAAAAATATTAGTGTAATTTTATAGTAATATAATATGATTTTTACCATTAAATACCTTATTTACACTTAATAGTGGTATATAAAACTGAAAAGATACTATTCTCAAAAAATTAGTTTGATCTTATTAGACCAAATTTGTTATAATAATTAAAACCATGTGTATTTATTTTTAAAAATTCAAAACACAGAAGTGGTCAGATTTGGTTTAACACTATTCCCGCGGATGTGGCGAGAAGGTGGGTAAAAGAGATGTTAAAAAATTCCAATAATCTTTTTTTCTAATTTTAATGAAAATTACTCCAATGACCTATATTGTAATAAATTATAAATACATTATATAATTGAAATTTAAAACAAAATAAATTGATAATATAACTATATAAATAAATTATATGAAAAAATATTTTTGAATTAAAATGTATTATTTTTCAGAATTCATTAATATATGAAAATTATCAAAAATATATAAAAAATTAAACCATTCCAAATTTTGATGTCCCACTTCCAAATAAAATGTTTTTTTGTAAAAAATAACTTATAAAAGTGTCAAAACTAGATTTATAATAGGTGTGACATCAAAAGGCGGTAAAATTAACTTTTTAGAAAAATATTTCTTTTATGCATAAAATTGAATTTGATCTTTTATCCTATCTAGAAAAAATATAATATGAGTTTTAAAAATCATATTGAATTTATATTTCATCAATATAATCTAGAAAGTGTGATTTTATTATTTTATAAACACAATTATTCACACTGAAGTAGTTTTTTCATTGAAATTTATCCTTTATATTTGATTAGTCTTTAGTTTCATTTATTTTTAATTTGGTAACCAATGAATCAATATATAAACATGTGTAAATAATATTTTCATAATTCAGTTGTTAGTTTTCATTCTGAACATTCTAATGGCTAGGCAGTAACTACCACTTAAAATAATACTATTACAATATATTTTTTTGGTATAACTCAATCTTGCGTGCAATGTACGTTTCAGATAAACTCATTATTGTTTGTTCGGTATGCAATCATACATAACATCTCTTTAAGGAAAATTATTTTCTAATTCATAAATATTAATAAATTTGAAAATGTATTATTCTATAATTACTTGGTATATTAAAAGTATAAATATGATTAACTAATTTATGAAATATATATGAATTTAATACTCAATATAAATGTGTTGATAAATTTTTAGTAAATAATAACTAAATTTTTGTTAATGTTATTTGATTCTCCAGAAATGTGTTATCTTCAAAAATGTTTTTATTGGATTTTTAGACAAAATATTATATTTAATTTTAAAAAAAATGAGAAATTTTATTTAATAAAAATATTATCATTTTTTAAATCAGGATATCTAATTTATATTAGGTTGAATTTTTTAGATTTTTATGAAAATATTGATTTTTTAAGGAATAGTGAAAATACTATATTTTATTGAAAACAATATTTTGTTTCAAACAGTTAAAAAGTACTCATTTTTTAAAAAATATTTATTTATATTATATTATTAATAATCCAATTATGTTAACTATAATCAATTGTATGTTTGATTTTTGAATAAACACATTTTTATACTTAAGAATGTAGTTTTCTAATATCTGATTTTCTTTTTATTTTAGAAATATATATTAAAAATAATTCATGAAATTTATAGGAAATGAATCTAATTATATTTAATTTATTTTTTTGTTCAGAAAATAAAATTTATTCTATCATTATTACTTTGGAATATTTATGACGAAGTTAAATTTTCGATGAATAGTAAACAAAATACAATTTTTATGAAATACGACATATTTTATGATATCACCGAGAAATAAACACAATATAAAAAAATATCAAACTAATGGGATGAATAAATTATTATTTAATACTAAAAAATTAAACAAAATTAATAAAAAAATATAAAATAGAATTTATTCTATGAAAAATATGGAAAATATTTTCAGTGTGGACACAGTGCTTGTGCAGCACTAAAAAAGTCAAATTTGGTAAGTTAAAGATAATATTTGAGATGTAATAAGTCATTGATATAATTTTTTATTAAATTATCAGTATTATAAATGATATTTTTTGTTATACACTAATTTATCTATTATATAACAAGTTGATTATCCAAATCCTTGTGCAACGCTTGCACATGGTTAGAAAAGTCAAAATACCATATTAAATATGTTTTCCTAAAGTAAATATCTGTTAAATAACATAATTGATGAATACAAATGGGTATTTTTTGAATAATATGCATATATTAATGATGGCGATTTACTTATAATTTTTAGGTATTAAATAAACACCTTAAATGCAAGCACAACACCAACGCAACATTTATTTAATTATAAATAATATTATTTTAAAAATATTAATATTTTTAAAACTAATGTTATTTGAAATAATTAATGTTTCCCATGAATTTTATAGATTAATATCTCATTTAGTTAATGTTTAAAAGGATTTTATTTAAAATTTATCTTTTTATTGATGTCTTTAAATTAAAATTCAATGGATAGTTTCTAAATTTATATCAATGAAATTTTATCAAATAAATATTCTATAAATTAAATTTAAAAATTTTAAAAATATTAATAGTTGACAATTAGGATAATATATGTCCCAAAATGTAGTAAAATTTCTATTTATAAGTCAATTATCATCATAAAAGTAAAAAATTTACAACCTTTAATATTGAAATGGTTGTTACTATAGTTAAAATTAAAATTAGTGGCCTAAGGAAGATTTGTCTAGTATGAAACAACACTAGGACTTTAGGATATGTTTGTCGGCTACCTTTAGCCTATGAGCTATGTAAGGGGTCACCCTCCACCTAGATTAAAAGAATTTTTTCATTTCATAATAAAAATTGTCTTCGACCCCAACATTAAAAACTCTCTCCTAACTTATCTTAGAATACCCATCCATTTAGAGACAATTTTTTTGAGAATGTACTTTTTATTATTTAATATTGTGAGAAATTTCAAAAGTACCCCTCACCTAAATTATAAAATGGAACCTCCACCCTCGCTTATTTATAAAAACTTGATCTTTATAGCTTAACAAACCTCTAAAACTATCCATTATAAAATTCCTTATCCATATTATAATGGTTATAGTCTTCCCCAAAGACCAACCCTAAATACCTTTAGAGGAGATATAAATGCTTTATTTCAAAAAAGTGTAATCACCATAACCGATCAATTTATTTTCTACTATTTTTTATCTCCTATAAATCTATGGTATTTTTCCTAAAATAATAAATTCATTATACCCAATATATTAAAATGTTATTTTTATTATAAATATAATTATACACCCTCATTCGCATAGAATGAGATGTGAAATTATTTCCCATGTGTATGTATGACTTATTGTCTCCACATAGTGATACAATTAATTTTTCATCACCATATTTAATGGATGGGTATTATGAATTGTTTAATTTTTATTTATGATATTTATAAAATAATTATAATTTTTGAATTATAATATCATATATACCTACTTACCTACCATTTTGTTGGAAAATGATAACATCAGTCATACGTATGTGTTGATGACCCCCTCCACAAAGAGATGTGATTTGTTTTCCATATCTATTTTACTTAAATAGTAATAAAGATATACTTATTGAATATATAAGATGTGTATGAAAAATTAATGATTCTATAATTTTTATTTATTATTTACCTTTCTTTCATTCTATCTTTTAAAAAATTAATACTTTATTCCAGGATACATACGTCATATCAGCTCCATTAACAGTGTAATTCATTTTCCTATCTCTAAATTTTATAAATGACTATAAATATGTATATAAATAGTACATATTATATTTATATCATAATTTATTTTTTTATATTATGTAACCATGATCAATATTCAAGGATTAAAACAACCAAACTCGAATATAGATGAAAAACAAAGAAGATTTCAAGAGAAAAGATAATTTTAATAAAGAAGTTTTAAAAAATGGGAGATAAAAGTGTATGATATGTTTTATTACAGTTTTATAATCTATTTATAGTAATTATATTTTTATTATACATGGGGTTAAAATTCTTATGAAGGAATTTGGACCTAAGGTAATGGATTTATTGTCTCACTTTAATTTCGGGGACACTTATGCCAAATCTACGACTTGTTTCTTTTATTTGGTGTATATACTACCCATTTGATATGTTCTATCATTAATAAAATTATTTTAATAACATGTGAACTCTAAATTGATATTATTACTTCATTTTTCTTTTTATTCAAATCCTACCAAATTTATAAGGGACTTCCGTATCACTTTTATTTTTATGGGACAAATGCCTTATACACCACTAGTTTCTTTTGTGCAGTGTTTATACTAAAAATAATATAATTTTATGATTACTATTAAAAAATTAATTTTTATTTACATTTCCATATTATTGTAACACATTAAATTTAATTATGATTCAAAAGTTAAAAAATAAGTAAGTGGTTTTATGTTACTGTCTCATCGTTTATCAAGGTTGTTTATGATTAAGTTATAATGATGAAATATTATGATAAACCTATCAAGACACCCATGAATTTCCTAAACCTATTTTTATTTCTATAATATAAATGTATTCCTTTCATTTTTCTCATCTAATATATTCAGTAGAACAAAAATATGTTTTTAATGAAAATTTACATCATTTCTCTCTTCAACCAAAAAAATTCTTCATTATCCATGTTTTCTAAGAAATCATTAAATAAGGTTTTTACTATTCTCCTATGATTTTTTAATGAAATTTTTCCCAGGTTTTATATTTCTAGAATTAATTTTTAAAATAATTTTTATGTCATTTTAAAAATGAGGTACTTTGTGACTTTTCCAACAAAAGTATGGAGGAAATTTTTTTTAACTTATACAGCATGAATGATTTTTTCTAGCATTATGGGAAAAATTTCTTTCAGGATTACTTTACACGTTTACATGGTATTTTTAAAAAACAAAATCCTTCTTATTTTTATAGTTTATTTAAATAAGTGACTTCAAAATAGAAATGTTATTTTCCCCAAGAATGATTTAGTGATATTCTAATGGTATTTCTATTAATAAATTACAACAACCATCAATATTGTGTATTAATTATTGGGAATATGATAAAAGAATATACTACTTATTCTTTACATGTATAGTTTATGTTTATGGTGGAATTATTTTTATGAAAACCATACCTTTTAAATCGGTTATTCTATGATTAAGTGTTTATTAAACCCATTTCTATTCATGGACTCTAATATGATGACAGATTTATGATCTTATACCACAGTATGTATAATTTTTTTATATGATGGGTGGTGCCTATGACTTCTTCCAATTCATTAGGTAAATATTTATATCTCACTATATAAATATGATTGGGAGTTAACCTAGTTCATTAAGTATATTTTTTCACTATGATAGTCTTGGGAGTGATCCTTGACTACTACATTGGTTTGAGAGTGAACCAATTCCACTATGATATTCTTTGAAAATATATTTGACTATTAAGGGAATAATTTTATATTCTTATGTGTATTATAAAAATCATTTTATTATTAAGATGTTAATATTTTATGGTTCATGATCCATGATTCTCTTATGATTTGTGTCTTATGAGATGATAATATATATGGAATGACTTAAAAATATAACCTTTTATATAAAGGGTATGGATTGAAAATGTTATGATCATGTTCTTATACTCTTATTCTCATATTATTATTATTTCCTCGTTAATATCTCCCTTGTTTACCCCTTCTGAGCATCGGATCTCACCCTTTTATTAGGGGGAAAAATTTATATTGTATGAACTAGTTGTTTATATTTCCATGTTTTCAAATATTTTTAAACCTATAAGATTCTATATTGAATCAGTATATAATGAAATGAATATTCAACTTTTAAGATGTGATATCCATGTATGAAAATTATGGGTTTCTATAGTTGGTGTGAGAGCAATTTTAATTTAACCTTTAGATACTATGATAAGAAAACTTTAGTAATAAACATATTGATAAGTATAATTATAGGAAATAATCTAAATGTTTAAGTAATTACCATTAATTACCTAGGTTAAACCTAATGTCTCATAAAATAAGGATTCATGATTTCGAAATCTTTTATATTATTTTCCATGATTTTGTGGCTTCCAACTATAATTATTATTTTTCACACTATGCTTTTTGGTTTTATTTAATGAATGGAACCTGAAAAAATCTTGTTAATGTTGAATTTTATAGTCAATTTATTCACTTTACTCATGATAAAGAAAGTAAAATAAGACATAGAATTTGAAACTTTTGGATTATTATTAATCATCTATATTGTTATATAATTAAAAATATAAAATATGGTGTCTTTCCTAACATTCCTAATAATATAATTATGGTGTTCAGTAAAGACCATAGTGAAAAGAAAATTCAAATTCCAACTAGTCATTAATGTTTGAAGAAGAACACAAATGAATGTATCAGAGGAATATAGAGTATTTGTTTAGTTTGGAACAGAAGGAAACAAAGAAAGTATTTTCTAAGTGAAAATGAACACATAAGTAAACCCAATGGATTAGAATAATGGATTGTCTAAGGTATCCTTGATGATTTAATGCTTTAAATTTGGAAATTATGGTAATTATTTAAATAGATTTCCTAGGGTAAATCATCAAAAATAATAATCACGGTTTTCTGAGTTTTGGGCGCCAAAAATTTGGAATGAAGAGAAGGTCCCAAGACAGCCGCACAGACTGCATCACGAAGCCCCTTTGCAGAGTCCCCCAGCAATGTAGTCATCATGTAGCAAAGAAGGCGGGAGGCTCTGGGAACAGATTTGACTTTCGCGAACCTGCTGAGAAGCAAAGAAGGTGGGAGGCTCCTCGAACGGATTTGACGTTCACGAACCATCTGTGAAGCAAAGAACGGGGGAGGCTCTGCGAACATATTTGATGTTCGTGGACCCGCCGCGATGTAAAAGGGTGTGGGATGCCCCACGAATGCATTTGACGTTCGTGAGCCCACCGCAAAGCCCCCAAGCCCCTCTTTGCACCGCATTAGCCCTACTCTGTGGCGCCTCATGCCTATAAATATCGGGCTCCCTCTGAGCTCTCTGGATGGAAAATCTGACCTTTCAGCTTCACATCTCCAGAATTGTGAAGCACTCTTCCGCTCGGTGAACCATGAGCTACACGAGGTACTTCTACCTCATGAAGTGTCTCCCCATTGTCTCGTTTTGATCCCCTCTTCTAAGAGGATGACTTTTGTGAAGCCTATGGGATTTCACGAAGGAAGGGGATCCCCAAGGGGACCCGGGTCATTGCAGAGAGTTTATTCTTCGTGAAACACCCTTCATGTACACTTGATCCATTTGATAAGGCTGTATTATTGTACTTCGCCAAGCACATTGCTTCCTGACATCTGGCTTCGTGAGGAACCTTTGCTCCGCGAGGCTGTGCTCCGCGAATGATATTCCACTTCGCGGAGTACCTCCCATTTGAACCTCCACCCCATGATAAGGCTAAGGCACCCCACTTGGTGAAGCACACCCCTTCGCAAGTGCCCTCCGCCACACGGAGCAACATAGCTCCATAAGCCCCCTACCTATGGACCCCTCTGCTGGGAAAATCCTTTTCCCATAAGACCCTCCAGGTTTTCACGATGTGACATCAAAGTCCCCTGGACGATACCGCCCATAGAATTGTTGCGCCTAATGATTCTTTGTATATGCACAATAATTGATATTTCTTCTTCACATAGCCACGCTAACGTGGACCCCTCGATGGTTCGCCCCACGACACCCCCTTAGTACGGCCTTGTAGATGCCTTACCTCCCATAAGGAGAAGAGGGTATCAGTTATATAAGTCCTAGGGGTGCGGAGTGAACCCACCTTGTCCGAGTTGAAGGACGTTAAACTTCCAAGAACCTTCGTCCTCAACAACAAAAGTTAAACTGTGACCCAAACCCATGCCTCACACGTAGGGTCCCCCACCTTGGGCATTCCCCATAGGGAATGATATCATCCTTCTTGGAGTGGAGTTTGTCTGCAGGGAAAAAGAGCCATCTTGGTGTAAGCCCCTAGCTTTTCTTGCAGAACGAAGCACCCTTGCTCCTCCTCACTTCCTTGGTTCCAAGGCCAGTATAGGGCGTGATAGAGAACATGGATCCTCCTTTATTTGGCCCCAGATCAATCTCCTGTTGTGATTTGTCTCCCTTGGGCCTCCATCCTGGAGTAATCCCCAACCCTCTCAGGCCTCCATCTCAGAGTAAGTCCCAATATCCCTCTCCCTAGGCCTCTCTACAGGTAAGCCCCACTCCACATCCCACGGACGCACCTTTCGCGATGTGATCATCAGGTCTCTTCCATATCTTGTCTCTCACACCGAGTATGACTCACGTGGGCTTAGAGTAAGCATCGACCATGACAACAATCTTGTCTCGCATGACGTTAAACTGTACACCCGAACTACGAGGACTTTGATCAATGTCACAGAATGGTATATAGGAAGCCTCACAAGGTTCAAGCCCACCACCCACACCAACCTAAACTATGTGGTCATTGATCCATGTCAAGGCATGGTACGCAGGAAGCCTCACGGGGTTTAAGCCCAACACCCGGTTGTTCTTACCCCCTTCACGTCGTTTCACCCCCGTCCTGCATGACGTTAAACTGTACACCAGAACTATGAGGACATTGATCCATATCAAGGCATGGTATGTAGGAAGCCTCACGAGGTTCAATCCCACCACCCATCAGACCCCCGGTCCATCTTCACGTCGGTTCGCCGACACGCACCAACCTGAACTATTTGGTCTTTGATCCATACCAAGGCATGGTACATAGGAAGCCTCACGAGGTTCATGCCCAACACCCGGTCATTCCAACCCCCTTCATATCGGTTCTCCCCCACCCCGCATGACGTTAAACAGTACACCCGAACTATGAGGACTATGATCCATGTCAAGTCATGGTACGTAGGAAGCCTCACGAGGTTCAAGCCCACCACCCATCAGACCTCCGGTCCATCTTCACATCAGTTCTCCAACACACACCAACCTGAACTATGTGGTTTTTGATCCATGTCAAGGCATGGTACGTAGGAAGCCTCACGAGGTTCAATCCCAACACACAATCATTCCAACCCCCTTCGCGTCGGTTCACCCCCGCCCCGCATGACGTTAAAATGTACACCCCAACTATGAGGACTTTGATCCATGTCAAGGCATGTTACGTAGGAAGCCTCATGAGGTTCAAGCCAACCACCCATCAGACCCCTAGTCCATCTTCACATCAGTTCTCCCACACACACCAACCTAAACTACGTGGTCTTTGATCCATTTCCGAGCATAGTACATAGAAATCCTCACGAGGTTCAAGCCCAACACCCGGTCGTTCTGACCTTCTTCACGTCGGTTCACCCCAATCCCGCATGACATTAAACTATACACCCGAACTACTAGGACATTGATCCATGTCAAGGCATGGTATGTAGAAAGCCTCATGAGGTTCAAGCCCACCACCCATCAGACCCCCAGTCCATCTTCACATTGGTTCGCCGACACAAACCATCATGAACTACGTGGTCTTTGATCCATGTCAAGGAATGTACGTAGGAAGCCTCACGAGGTTCAAGCCCACCCCCCGGTTGTCCCAACCTCCTTCATGTCAGTTCACCGAAGACTACCCATCCAGAACTATGAGTAATTTGATCCATGTCAAGGTATGGTACATAGGATGCCTCAATGAGGTTCAAGCCCACCACCTGTTGGTCGCTCCGACCCCCCATTCACGTTGGTTCACCAACACTTGGGTTTCCTAGAGTGTAGTACCCACACCTTCCTGAACTATATGGTCTTTGATCCATGTCATGTCATGGTACGTAGGAAGACTCCACGAGGTTCAAGCCGCAAAACCCATCAACACCATCATCATCCTAGAGTGTAAGCCCCAAACCATCCTAAATTATGTGGTCTTTGATCCATCTCAAGGAATAGTACGTAGGAAGGCTCCCTGTGGTTCAAGCTTGCCATCCACTTGGAACAAGGTCCTTATTCATGTCAGTTCACCACACCCTGGGCAGCCTAGAGTGTAATCCCCACACCCTAACCTGAACTACGTGTTCTTTGATCCATGTCAAGTCATGGTATATAGAAAGCCTCACGAGGTTCAAGCCCAACAACCATTGGCCTTGACCGTCTCCATGTAAATGTGCCAAGCCCCCACCATCTTTAACTACGCAGACTTTGATTCCCTACCATGGGGATACGTAGGAGGTTTATTCCAGGCTCATGCCCAAAACCATTTTCTATCCTGATTCTTACCCAAGCCTCCACATCCCGGTGAGATAATGCCACCTCATTCCCTCCCACAGCATTTGGGAAGCCACCCACATGTTGGCCCCAATATCGATGTTCCCTCCAAGGGGGTTACCCAATCTGATCTACTCAAATTAGTGTTCTGATCAGTCCGATCGGTCACCCCTGGACGTTAAACTTGCAGCATGCCCTATGTAAAACATGGGAAGATGAGGAAAACCTCATATACATGCATACAACATATGATTCCCCGCATTTGATGTGGGATTCCTCGGGCTTACTCGCCCTCGAAAAGCCCTATAATAAGGGAAAGAAGAGAGACACACCAATCCCCAGTGTCTAGATATGCCAGTGATGCCCAGTGTGACTACTCCCCTAACCGAAGGTTGCTGCCCTGGCTGGACCCCTTGGAATGTCCTGACAGAAGCAGCATAATTAACTGGTGTTCTTGATGATATGGCGTCGGGAAGAGTTTCACGAACAACATATTAAATCTATGAGGGATACCCAGACTAGGTGACGAGTTCTGAGGAGGAATCCATGGAAGGAAGAACCGACATCCCATCATCCTGTTTCAATCAAGGATAAAATTTCCTTGAACACGGATCGAATGCCGCACAACTTTGGAAGGCGAGAATGCGGTGTAACAAAAGCCACACATGTCACACTCATGCAGACTGACGCGCGTGCCCTGGCGAAAGCTTCGAAAACAGAAATCGTGAAACCAAAATGAAATTATTCTCCTCAATATGAAGATTATTAATGCTTGGGGTATCCATGGATTGATGTGTCACCAGATCCAGCTATCCGGCACCAGGTGCCGCCAAGAAAATAACGGGCCAAGCGTGAAACTCACCAGAGGTTGGGGCAGTAGAACGTTGGGCATCCCTATCTATGAAGTTGTCAGTGTGGATCCCTCTTACTGGTCACGAAAGACGAAGTGGCGCTGGGGCTCTGGTTGTCGATTTATTTTCCTAGTACTGTTAATGATTTAATCTCCCTGCTTCCAGGAATCAGGTTGCTTCCACAGAAACGGGATCACCACACACCCGCCTACGCAGGGGTAGAGGAAACACCAGCACAGCCGCTCTGCATGGATTCACTGCATTAGGAACGACATCTGCATCCATGAACGTGGGGCTCCCATGCCCCATATCCTCATCTGAAGTAATCCAACGAAGAGTGATTAACGACCTCGTACGTCGTTACAATGAGGAGGGCATAATCCCAGCACATGATATGGCCTTCCTGGAACTGGAAGCATCCAGGCCCTGCCTTCAATCCCCCCCCCCCCTCAAGGGCCGCACAGGGAGCCGTTGCTCCCCACCCCAACATTCAATTGTTTTGGGAGCCTGTCCCCGGAGCGCTTCGATGACTCCCTGCCTTATGCTAATGAGGTGGGTGACGTTCGGCCCAACCCGATCAGAGCCTCAGTCCAGGGGCTCCCAGCATGGTCTCCCACCCGGCCACGTCAACGCCGCTACTCGGCCTTGATGGAGGAGAAAGAAAGCTATGCACCTGCATCACCAGCACCGGCTCGCCTGAACCGACGCCAACGTCAAGAACGAGCTGAGGACGCCTGCCAAGGGGTGTCAACATCGACGACTACTATGACCCGAGTCACCTCTGAGGCATATCATCGTGTACCTACACACACTGAGCGTGGGCTCTTATACTCCCAACCGGGATCGAGGCCCCAACCGCCCCACGGGAAGGCTTGGTCGACTCTCCGGGTCACAGGCACGGGTGGGGGTCGCCGTGAACTAACCTGCAGCGATGCCACCCCGTACGGAGGTCCTCCTCGTACCACTACCATAGAGAGCGTGGGTCCTCTCCACTTCGGAGCTCATCATGGAGGTCTTCCCCGTGCTACCCCCAATCCGAATGAAGGTCTTCCACATGATAGTGATGTTCAGTACAGAAGCCTCGCTCGTGCCCAATACACTAAGTATGGAGTCCTTCCTCCTGGCCTTGACCGTCAACATGGAGACATTACCCATCCAGTCCCTCTCCAAGATGGGGATCCTCCCTATGTTCTTTCCGCAACTAGAGAAGGTCCTCCTCGCCCCATAAACTAAAGGGGTGGAGGCCATTCTCGCTCCACCCACACCAATCTTGGAGGTCCTCCCCATGCTCCCGCCAGTTCTAGCGGAGGTTTTCCCACTAAGGTGATGTTGATGGAGGTCCTCCCCATGTTCCCTTCAATATTTGTCCCATTTCTCCTCACACCCCATTTGTCTCAAAGAAAAACCATCTCCGCCATGGTACCAGTGCGGCCGAAGGACCACATGTCGGAAATTGGCCTTGTTCTGAGGAGCCACCCAAGGGCAGGAGGGCGGGTCGTTGTCACCACAAGAATAATCCTGGGAAGGCCCAGACAGAGATCAAACTGGTCCACTTCTCAGACACTGAATCAGAGTACGACTCAGCTCAAGAACCCTCCCCTCACTCATCCGAGTCAAGGGTCGAGGCAGGGATGAGGCGCATCAGCCTGGTACTCCCAGAATGCGAGGTCCATTGGATTCCAACCTCCCTACGTAGGTTGATCCAGGAGGATGAAAATCTGGAGACCCCACAGGTGACAGTCATGAAGTCACCACCATCATCGCCGGAAGAGATTTCTACCTCCACAAGAGATCACAGAGAGATATTCTGGTGATTGATTGTAGGAAAGCAGAAGCACGATCCTCCACCACCAGCCCTGGCCCCTGAGCCAGGAATGGCGTCTGTTATCCCCTCTTACCGCGATGTAGTGTCCAGGTCACTACACTCTTCGGGGGATAGCCTGAGAAGCGGTGGCCCGTTAGCCCGTTCTCCATATTCTCCACTAGACAACCTATCGTCCCAGTGGTCTTCCTCACTCCCATTTGCAGTTCCACAACCAACCCTAGTTGGTGAGTGGGTAAATCAAGGGACAAACCCTGAATTTGAGTATAGGAGATTCTGGAGAATCCTTACAGTGGACCACTTCTCTAAGAAGTTCTGGCCCGCAGCAGTGCAAGATATATGCATACCCGAGTCCCTCACCCTATAGGAAGATGAGTACTTCTACTACACCCTCTGGGAGATTCATTTCAGTCTCCATCATCATCACGTTGTCTATACAAGGATCCAAACACATTTAGAAGACCTCAGCGAGCAGTGTCATCTAGTCGATATAGCCGCAGTCCCTATGGCCCAGCGCCCCGAGTCACTAGGTCACTGTGAGGCTCTCCAGTAGCAGTGCATTCAGAGTATCAAGGTACTGCACAAAATTTTCAGGGAAGTAACCCCCCATGTGCAAGTCTGTGGATGGGGGAAGTATGTTACCCTCCTCTTCTGCCCTATCTGACGGCAGCACGACTCGCTATGCGATATTGAGGACATGCCCCCGGGAAGGGTCATGGTCCACGTGGCTGACATCATGGAAAAGGTGGATGAGTTGGAGTTTCTCGATTGAGACTTACCCTCTGAGGCCGTTCCACCACTATTGGACCCATCAGAGAGGATTACTCGTTAGCAGAGGAACCTCCTAGGTCTCCCTACTCCCACCGAGTCATTGGTACATAGCCAGAATACAGGTAAGGGAAAAGAGCATGTTAGAGCTGTTAAGCACTCCGACCCATCTTCCTCAGTGCAAAAGATGGAGGAGGACCCCGAGAAGGTCGCGTTGTTACAGCAACGTGCTAAGAAAAATAGGTTGGTCGACAAACACCAGGATGAATGTGCGGTAGAGAGACGACCCAACTATGGAGATCCTAGGTCGAGACAGCATGGGCAGGAACAACTTCACCTTGGCGAAATGCCTATGGGTAACCCTGATCATACCACTCCCACAGACAGGGTTGAAGCTGGAGCTCATGGCAAGAGGGCACAGTATGTCTCACCGAACCCTCTCGAGCAGCATGGCAATCTGAGGAATCCCCCCCCCCCCGAGCTACCCCGCAGGCTGTCCCACCAGTCGCTCCACGAGATGCTGAACCCGTCTACCATGTCGAAAAGCCCAGAAACGCACTCATGATTAGGGATCAACGTCAAGATAGGGACCCCCGCCTGTACGATCCTATTGCGGCACTCAGTGCCTGCCTTGAGGCATTGGAAACATGGCAGGTGAAAATCCCACTAGATGGAAATCCATACCCGGCCTGGGGGGATGATATTACAATGCTTTTGGGTTTCGGGAATCCCACCTTCTCCCCCTTTAATGGGATAGGGGACCCTCCACAACATCTGGCCCACTTCAACTCAAGGTGCGGGCCTATGTTGGGGACTCCAGCATAGCAGGAGGCCGATAAGATTCGCTGTTTTATTTAGACGTGGGAAAGGACAACATTCATCTCGTACATCCAGCTCCCCGCCAGATCTGTGACCAGTTGGGAGGACCTTTACAGGAAGTTCCTCTACCAGTTCATCTCTACCACCTGGAAGACCAGCATCGCAGGCCTCTTCATGTGAAAACAAAGGCCCGATGAGCGAGTCCCTGACTTTATCGCCTGGTGGAAGGGGCTCACATACTCCCTTAACATGACACTGGCTCGGGAAAAATTTCGGAAAATGTGTGTGGGGAATGTCAAGATGGAATTGGTTCCCTCCCTGATCACTCAGAACTATCCTGAAGGGTTACGAGACTTCTTCTACAAGGCCCAGTGCCTCAAAGAAGCCTTACAATAGGCCAGGCAGGCACATCTATTGCCCCCTTCAATCCCAACAAAGGGAGATGCTAGAGCTGATCCCGCCGCGGTGGCCCAGCTAGAGGCCCCCAGGTAGCTAGAGTTGCTACCAGTAGCACGGGCCCCACAGCCTCGCAGAGGCCCTTCACCTCAGGCACAGCCTCCGGCTCCGCAACATCTTCAGAATCGGTAGGAACTTCCATGTAATGCACCGCCACCACCCAGGCGGTAAAATCAGGGTCCACTTCCTCGACAGGCCCCTCCGACTCCTCGTCAAGGACAGGCTCCAAGGGCTCCCTATCTGGAAAGAATACACCATACGTACTCATTCAGTTAGAATCGAGTCTCAGTTACTTCTGTAGTGCCTTAGAGCAAGGGATTGTATGCTTTCCTGAGTGTAGAAGGCTGGAAGAGGCGAATCTCACTGATAACCCAAACTACTGCCTCTATCATCGAATTATGGGGCACCATCTTAAGTAGTACTATGTTTTTAAGGACTGGATTCAATACCAGGTCGATAATAACATAGTCAGGCTTGGCTCGGCCCTGGAATAAGTTCCAGGTGTCTTTGTGAAGTCTGATAGCGGTAGCGACAGTGAAGGTGAGTGGAAGCAGGTTCCCAGCCACGGATCCCAGAAATACGACAACTTTAAGGCTCGTAAAATAGTTTCTCGTGCCCACAAAATTATTCGGGAATGCTTGAATCAGCCGAAGACTTTAGAAGCTGCGACAACCACCTCTGCATCATTATCTTAGCCGGCCACTTCCCAGAAGAGCAGGCATCGGAGGTACAAGAAAAAGAAACATGCCCTTCCAATTCCCTCGTTGTCCCGCACTCTTGGTGACTTCATGCCCCCTGAGATGGGGATACCTCCTAGAATCTGCCAAGTAGTGGATGATTCTTAGAGTGACTGTCAAGGGTATGCTTTGGTTAATACCGTAGTGTTGGTAAACTCCTATATGACTCCCGATGAGGGGGAATGCCAGGCGAACCTCCCTAATGTCCCTAGTCGACACCAATGTCGGTGAAGCCACGACTATGTGGGTCATTAAGGAACATCAGTTGGAACTTCCATCCATGTCGTACATGCTGCCGAGACTAGACAAGAGGCCCAGTGCAGAGCTCATCGCGCGCATCCTTTTCATCCTGTGGCGTTAGGACCGCCTATGCCACCGTTTGTGCTGCTGCATCAGGCAGAGCCACTTCAGCCATACCACGACCAGCTTCTCCCCGCTACGGGCTGACCTCAGCCGTTTGGACCCCATCTGGAAGCAACTCTTCTGGCTTCGACTAGTGAATAGCGGGATATTCTCCGCAATAGCCAGCCGCCTGTCCAGCCAACAGGGCCCGCCGTGCCTCCAATCGCATAGTGGCCTCCTGTAATTAGAATTTCTCACCTAGCATGGAAGTATGATGTTCTCAAGAAACTCGTTGGCATCCAAGCGAGTCTTTCCATCCTTAAATCCCTCTACATGTCTCTAGATATGCGTCAGACCCTCGCTGAGGCTTTAAGGAGCCCCCTCCAGTTTGAGACGGAGGTTGAAGATAAAGAAGCCTTACATGTTGAAGCAATTGATAATGCCTAATGCCAAGCAATCATTTATTTCTCCATAGAGGATGAAGGATCTCCCATAAAGGGGCACATCTACCCATAGTACATCACCGGAAAATTCAACGATGTTGAGGTTTGTCATTGTCTCATTGACACCGGCTCTGGGATCAACCTTATCCTGACACGGACACTGTGAAAGATGGGGTTATCCGAGGATGACCTGACTCCCTTCGATTTAATGATCCAGGGATATGACTGGATAGAGCAGACCCTATTTGGAAAGATCCGTCTGAAGACTCTGTTTGGTGTCCATGTTTCCAGCATCGAGTTCATGGTTGTCTCCTAGGATACCTTGTACAATGCATTGATGGGTAGACCATGGATCCATCTGAATGCGGAGGTCCCCTCATCATATCAGCAATGCCTCAAGTACTCCCTTAATGGTCGAGTAGGTGTACTTCAAGGTGATGCATCTCCTTTCACCTCTTGTGAAGCCCATTATCTAGATGTTGACTATTACAAGAGAAAGGATAAGAAGATTCTGGAAAGTGAGGTTGAGCCCGCCCCGGTCACATGTGACTGCTAGGTAGGTTGGGTTGATGCCTACATCTTCCCAATCCATCGGTTGGTGGCCACAACCCCTGACATAGGGAAATGCTTTATTTTCTCTAGTATAAGAGGAAGGGGTATTGCCAAGTCCAAGCGATAGAAAAAAAATCACCTTGTACTCCTACATGAACCGGGCTCAAGTGATCCCAGAACCTCCTACACCCATATGATATTGGGATGTTCACCCCATGGAGAAGGCAGTACGTCATACGTGTCTATTTCTCCGGGCTGGAATTAACTGGCTCAGGCCGACCTGCCGCTTTTACTTTGATATCATCAAGTGTGGCCCCTTGAGTCGAAGGCCATATGGGATTGGATTGACTGCCTTCATCGCCATGGTCTTAATGGCACGTCAGTCTCTTGATGTGTTGTCCACCACTGTCCAGGATTGTGCCAGCCTCCTGTCAGGTTCCTCTAACCATGGATAAGTCTCACACACTGGGAATCCCTCCTCCACAAGTGAATAAGAGGATCTGGAGGATGCTCCCCCCACCTTTGATGAAGGAGTGTCTTCCACGTTCGATTAACTGGTACAGGTGAACCTTGATAGCAAGGAAGATCCGAGACCCACATTGATCAGTGTCACCATGTCCCTTGAGGAGCAGAACCGGTACATGGACTTCCTAAAACAGCACAGTGATGTGTTTTCTTGGAGTTATGATGAGATGCCAGGACTAGATCCTCAGGTAGTCTTCCAACACCTCGGTCTCCCGACAAACCATCGCGGTTTCAAGAAGCCTCCATGAATGATGCACCCATCTCATGGTGCCATGGATGAGGCCAAAGTTTACAAACGCATCAGACCCAACTTCATCAAGGAGGCCTAGTACCCTATGTGGCTAGACAACATTATGAGAGACAGAAAGAAGAACAGAGAGATCAGAGTCTGTATCAAATTCCGAGATCTCAACTGTCACTGTCTGAAAGATGATTTTCCCCTTCTGGTGACAGAATTTTTGATCGACTCTACGGCCGGGTTCCAAGACCTCTCCTTCATAGATGGTTATTCTGGATATAATCATATCAGGATAGCCTCCGAGGATGAAGATTCCACGGAATTCAGGGCACCCCAAGGTACTTTCTATTACCCGGTCATGCCCTTCGGCCTAAAGTATACAGGTTCCACCTATCAGCGGGCCATGCATCGCATATTCATGCCAATCCTCAGGACATTGTTGGAGTGCTATGTGGTTGATATGGTGGTAAAATCTCACTAGCTCTAGAACCATCTAAATGATCTTGAGAATGTGTTCGGCTTCCTTCATTCCCACCACTTGAAGATGAACCCTTTGAAGTGTGCCTTCGAGGTCACTTCCAGGAAGTTTCTTGGCTTTTTTTAGGTACTGAGGCATCGAGATCGACTCAGAGAGGATTAGGGCCATCATCCAGATGCCTCCCCCAAGAAATATTCGAGAGATTCAAGGTTTTCAAGGCCACATAGCCTACAAACGCCGATTCATTGTGAATCTGGCTAGAAAGTGTAAGCCCTTTTCTTGGCTATTGAAGATAGTCTCTTCTAAAGAATAGAACGAATAGTGCCAGACCACCTTTGAGGAAATAAAGCAGTATCTACTCCAGCCTCCATTCCTAGTGCCACCCATCTCAGGAAAGCCACTGATTTTATATATCACTGCCCTGGATCGATCTCTCGGTGCCCTTCTCGCCCATAAAAACAATGAGGGGTCAAATAATAGCCTCGAATACCTCAGTCGCATGCTCCTCGATACGTATACTAGATACTCCCCATTAAATAAGAGCTTCTTTGCACTCGTGATTGCTGTTCAGAATTTGCAACATTCCCTGCAGCACCATGAGGTACATCTGGTCTCTTGGGTAGACCCGTTGATGTATATTCTGAACCTCCCCATGTTGACTGGTCAACTAACGTGGTGGGCGGTGATCCTCCAGCAATTCGACAACAGGTTCATGCCTCAGAAGGATATCAAGGGGCAGGCATTGGTGGATTTTCTAGCTGCCCATCCAACCTCCACGGAGTAGTCCCTGGACCTGTATTTTCTTAATGAGGCAATCCTCTCAGTCAATCAAGACATCCCATGTTGGAAAATACATATTGATGGTGCCTCACGAAGCCCTACTGGTAGGAGGCTCAATGTTCCTAGGCTTAATAGAGTAGGCTTGGGCATCGCCTTCATCACCCTGGCGCAAGCCATTTTTCGGTACTCATTCCTATTTTCAGAAGGCTACACCAACAACGAGTCAGAGTATCAGGCCCTAATCACTGGCCTTGAGTTGGACCTTGAGATCGATGTGCCCTATTTGAATATGAAGGGGGATTCCGAGCTAGTCATCAAGAAAGTCAATAGTGACTATGTTGTAAGAAATCCAGAACTTGCACCGTCCTCATAGAGCACCCTCCATCTAATGGCCTAGTTCCCTTCTCAACCGGAGGTTACCCACGTCCCTCGGTCCCAAAACGGTTGAGGGGATTCTTTGGCCAGCTTAGCCGCATCACTTGTAGAGCCCAAGCAGGGTGATCTGATTATACATGTGGCACACAAGAGAGTCATTTCCCCTATCACCCCAGAGGATGACGATGGACTATGAGTAATCCATCTTACCGCAGGATCCTCCATGACAGAACCACTAGGCTCTTCATATGCAGTGGTTGAAGAAACTCCCAACTGGAGAGCCCCTTTTTTCGAGTATCTCTAAAAAGGTTGCCTCCCGGATGATCAGGCCAAGCGCGAGCGAATATGACGCCGCGTGCTGCAGTTTACCCTCCAGAGTGGTCCTAGTCTTGAGTAGATCCTCTATAAGCGTAGTTTCGATGGTGTTATTATCTGTTGCATCCAAAGAGTCAAGATTCCATAGGTCATGCAAGAGGTTCATGTCGTTCCTGTGTTTCCCACTAGACCGGGCCATAACTATCCCATCAGATTCGGAGACTGGGGTACTTCTGGACCTCTATGATCCATGATTGTATCGAGTTTTCAAAGAGATGTCACTCATGCCAAGTTCATGCTAACTTCCTACATTAGCTTCCAGATCCTTTCCAATCCACCAATTACTCTTGTCCATTTGCGGTGTGGGGGCTCGATGTCGTGGGACCATACCCACCGGCGACAACTCGCCAATGAAGGTTCATCCTGACCGCCACTGATTTCTTTTCCAAGGGGGCAGAAGCAATTCAACTCAAGGAGTTCCAAGGCCGTTCCATCATTGACTTTGTGAGTTCCAATATCAGCCCCCAGTTTATAGTCCCTCACGATGTCCTCACCGTTAACGGAACCAACTTCCGAGCAGCTGAGCTAATGAAATTGTACGCCAAGTACAATATTCATTCGAACTGTACCTCTCACTATGACATGCAGGAAAATGGACAGATCGAGGCGTTCATCAAAACCCTCTCTAACATTTTGCAGAAGATGGTTAGTCAGAACAAGAGGAGTTGGCCGAATAAGCTCCCCAACGCCCTCTGGGCCTATCGGACGACGACTCGCAATTCCACCCAGGTGACCCCGTATTCCCTGGTGTATAGAGATGAGGTCGTCCTGCCCATCAAGATCCAGATGCCTTCGTTATGCACTGTGGTCTATGACTGGAAGACACCAGACAAGGTAGTCGAAATCCATCTAGCTGAATTGGAAGCACTTTATGAGAATAGGCATTGTGACCTGCACAATCTGGAAAGGCATCAGAATAAGATGGCTAGAGACTTCAATAAAAAGGTTCACCTATTCTCTTTTCTGCAAGACGGCCTAGTATTGGCCCTCTGAGCACCAATGATCCCTGGAATAAAACCACTCAAGTTGGAGCCCAAATGGGAAGGGCCTTAAATAGTCCACAGGGTTTACCCCAATGGAGCATACTCGTTGGTGACCATGGATTGTGAGCGTATAAATCCTCCCACCAATGCCAACTTCCTCAATAAATACTTTTCCTATGCCCCATGGTCCTGCAGGACCTTAAACTCGATGGTCCCGCATGACCCTAAACTGCATGCTGGTCCTGGATAACCCTAAACTGCAAGCTGGTCCCGCATGACCCTAAACTGCATGACGGTTCAGCATGACATTAAACTGTCTAGTCATGCATGAATTTAAACTACGCATCGTCCAGCATGACATTAAACTGTATTTCAGGAACTATGTGTAGCTTGATTCCCATCTACATGGGATAAGTTGGAATGCTCGGATGCCTCGTCTTGAGCCCAGCCCCAAACTCTTCTTCTCAATTGCCCCCCTGGGTATAGTTCTCTCGGAGGATACTTGAATGGTGTGGGCTTCCTCAGCCCCCACTCATATAAGGATTATAATGGTCACACCATGTGCTCATTCCCGTTCTTCTATCATCCCACGTCCTTACCACAAGACGTTAAACTTCATGGTCTTCAAGAACTACGTATGGCTAGATTCCCATCCTCATGGGATACATAGGAACACTCGGACATTTCATCTGTTGGCCCAGCCCAAACACCAAAATCTTCTCCCTAGGTCAAAATGTATGGCAAGGGTGCAATTTTTTCCCAATTCACGTCGACCTAACATCAATCCAGCCATACTTCCCACTCCCAGGAGACGTTCTCCTTTTTTAGATATGGGTGCAACTATGCTTCACCCACTCATTGACTGAGATTTCATCACCTTTCACACATGAAGGGACCCTCAAAATGGAATGGCTAACATGCCTAAGGGATCTTTTACCATTACGGGCCAACGCCCCTGAGGGTTTCATACAAAAAATTGATATAAGTCCCGCATTTCGAATATGGTCAGCGGTCGATGCTCATTTGTTGCTCCTATTTCACGTTTCTATAGGGATGCTATGTTTCAAACATGGTCAACAGCTTTCCTCGATCGTTAGGGCCACCCCAAGATGTCCCAAAAATCGAGTGTAGTGGTTTATTCTACCCTGTTTTATCTCCAAGCGACGAACTCCCTCTAGGTGGTACCAACTATCAGGCCCCTTGGCCTTCTCGGGCCCCTGTCCTAGGTTCCCTCTTATGGGATTTTGTGGTGTGTTATGGGATTATGTCTTCATAAACGTCAGATTATTCTTTGTTTTGTACACCTCCCTTTTTTGTGATATCCTACCCTCGGCCCTCATCCTCAGTTGAAGACGTTAAACTACAAGCCGGTCAGGCCTCCCTGACCGACGCCCAGCCTCAGGCCCCTTGGCCTTCTCGGGCCCCCGGCCTTCATCCTCACTGCATGACGTTAAACTGCAAGCTGGTCAGGCCTCCCTGACCAAGGCCCACCGTCAATCCCCTTGGCCCTCTTCGGCCCCGGCCCAAGTTCTTACCCAGAATTTACGGTGTGATGTGGGATTCAATAACTACATGTGGTTTGATTCCCACCCCTATGGGATACGTAGGACCACCCAATTGTCTAGACTTCGGGTCTATCCCCATCTCCCGGAAATCTCCATTTCACCATGGCACCTGGCCTACCCTCTCCCTCCAGATCACCTTCTTCAATCTGTTTTGGTTCTGCATCAATGTGCATAAGGGTACTCTGGTTTAGTACCTATAATGTCAGACTCTCCTCGGACATGCTTCCACCCACTTTTCAGGCTTTGTGTTCCCTTTCATTAAGGCTTCCATCACCTTTCACATCTTTAGGGACCCCCGAGTGGCATAGATGATAGGCCTTAGGGATCTCTTACCATTACCGGCCAACGCCCCCAGGGGTCGCAGGCAACAAACTGATACAAATCTTATGTTGAGAATATGGTCTGTGGTCGATGCTCATTCATTGTTCCCATTTCAGGCTACCGGGATATGGATATTGCATTTCCGCCACGGTCAACAGTTATCCTCCATCACCACACCAACCCCATTAAGCCCAAAATGTCAGTTACATGATTCAAATCCATCTCCACCTCATCATGTCCAAGTAGAACTTCGAAAATCTTGGCACTATTCCTCAATGCGCATCCACGCGTTAGGAAGACCAAATCCATGATAGGGGTGTCATTTGGGGCTCCGAAACGATTTCCCTTTGGCGTGTGTTCTAGGTATTGCAATATACATCTCACTCCCTTGTTTCCCACATAGAGTTTAACTCATGTGGGATTAGGGATCGGGTTGAGATCGGAACTTACTTAGAGGGTTTTCGCTCCTCTATGGTCTGAGCTCTAAGACCATAAACTAGGATCTCATTCAGAACTACATGTGGCTTGATTCCCATCCTTATGGGATACGTAGGACCACCCAGATGCCTCGTTTTAGGGTCCAGCTCAGTTGGGAGCTAGTTTCTCTTTCCCCTTTCACTTTTACCCCTATTTGGGCCCCTTGGCCTGAGGTTCCTGATGAAGCGGGGATTTGTCGCAGATCCCGGATCAAAATATTATTTACCTAAGAATGTAATATAGTGCACTCCCAGGGTTGGTCTCAAGGAGGCAACTTACACAACACCAAAATTCGATTTTCACTATTTATTTTCTAACTAATATATAATATAAAGATGAGTTTGAAATATGCATAAAATATGAATATATATATATATATATATATATATGTAATGAAAACAATTTTATGTTAAAAAGAAGAAAGAAGAAATTTTTTCTTGGAGGATCATAATGGTTGATATCATTGTTTATTAAAATATTCTCAATATCAATTCAATGTAGTGATCAAAATCTATCACACTACACCCTCTTATTTGAAATGTTATTTCCCCAACATCGAGATCTATGCATGTGGAGAAATACTCTTCCTAAAGTCGGCTAGGAGATCTCTTTGTCGACCATCGCTATACAAGCCATACTCCATCGTATGCATGACTTATATAGTGAAGGGAAGGATAAATGATGAATGAGAAGAAGAACTTGGTGATAGAGAAAATGGGGAAATCACACATCATAATCAATTTAACCACCACCAAAATTCTCAGAAGTAAATAAGGATATTTAAATTGAAGCACAATGAATCTCAAACAACTACCATTCTTCTCCTCAAACAAACATCGAGGTTAGTTCCCCATTTTCATGGAGTTAGAAGAGAATACGGTGGGAGAAACACATAAAAGTAAAAATGGAAGAATGAGGTATGAAGAAGAAGAAGAATAAAATAATGTATATTAAAAATACAAATAAAAATTACAGAAATAAGCTCCACCTTAGCCCTCCTGGAATGGATATATCGTAAACTAGGAGAAGGGACACATATTTATAGGGAGAAGGGGTGACAGATTCACACACAAAACAATAAATCCTAAAGATTCCGTGTAGATATGCCCTTAAATGACCGAATCTGTAATAGGTGTCTTCATAAATGTTGTTCCAGAATTTCTTCTACGTTTGATACCCAAATTTTAGCTTCATTGGACGCGCATAGAAGGAGTTGTGAATTTAATATTGGCGGTTTCTGTTTTTGGAGGCAGCTTCTAGGAAGCTTCCTTCAAATGTATGTCATTAAATGTCCCTCATAATGAATTCCAAACAACTTGAAATTTATGTTTTAAACTCTCCCATGCGTGCTCGTACATCTCCAAGTAGAATCATTTAATTTGGAGTTGTGTAGACAGAATTGGGTGTCCGTTATGGAAGTGGGGTCCGTTCTGTCCGCCCGGAAAAAACCCTTCAACTTCATTGAATTTTTACGGCTACTAGAGGATCGAATCAGCTCCTGGTCCAGAAGACAAAAATGAAGGAAATAAAATATGGATTCCAAAAAAATTTGAATCAGAAAATTTGGAATTATGTTTTTCATTAAATGACCAAAAAACCTTTGATGTAAAAATCTGTCAAAAATCCAGAATTTGTCATTTTTCACATTTATGTTCAAAATAACACTAAAATCTAAAAACGTGACAATTACCCATTAAATAACACTATGGTGGGATTATAAACAATGATTTACAGTATAAAATATAGGAAACTGTAAGCTTCATCACTCCCCCATACTTAATCATTGCACTCCTGGGCAATCATCATACATCCAAATCAATTTACACACAACAATCAAAAATGAGAAAATATCAATGATTTTATCCAAAATAGAATTCGATCATGTCTCATATATGAAAAACAAGACTCTCTAATTTCCAACTCAATCATTAAAATTTATTCAACCTCATAAATCAATCCATGGCCCAATCACAACCTACCTCATATTGAATTTTATGTCACTCTTCAATCAAGAGAAATTGAATCTAGAGTTACACTCATACTTGAAAATCGCATGTATCACCATAGGTTTGTGAAAATTCTCATTTCTCCACAGCGTGAAACATGATAATAAATTTAATCATGAGGTCTTTCATTAAATTTTTGGATGATTTTGTGGGTTAGGGTTGGTGGGAAAATGATTGAAAAATGTTCCAGGCTAGAAAGAGGAGGTTGGACTTTTAAGTAAAATGCATGATTAAATCATGTGAAAACACAGGAAATTTCTCACTCAATCCAGCTTGAAAATATGAAAAACAACACCACCCCATTTTATGACATGGTAATGATCCTAGAAGTGATTATAATGAATGATATCATCTCAGTTCTCCTTTTTTTTAAAGCTCTAGAAAGGCACAGCTTTGTTTTCTTTATTCTTCTTTTTTTTCATGGAGGATGAGCTGAAAGATGAATACAATGAATGAATCACAATTCATACCATTTATATTTATGGGAGGGACATGAGTCATAAAAGAATGTACAATGATGAATTCAAGCTCATCTCTATTTTTTGTTTTCTTTTTTTAGGAGAAATGGATGAAACAAATAAAGCATAATGAAATGAGGACACATGCCCAATTCTCTTGTTATCCACTTCCCAAAGTATTGACACACACATCGAATCACACATAAATGATACAAATCCCAATGAACGCACACGAAAGTCCCTTCCCCCACACTCAAACTTGAAATATCCATGCAAAAATACTAAAAGTGTGGGTAGGTAAGGAAAAAGTGGCTTGTAATGTGGCTTAAACCTATAAGGCAATTCATGGAATCTAAGGGCTTACGAAGGATAAATTTAAAGGTGGGTCTCAAGATAAAATGTGGCTATCCAAAGAGATGCCTCAATCATTTCAAAGACATTTCATGAAATCGAACGCTTCAAAAGAGAATTATTCGCAAATTCTGGTTCTCACACAAAATTAATGTTTCCCTCAAGAAAGTGTGGGTATTAGGAAGAATATGTAAAAGTGGTTTAGAATACCTCACAGGATTGGAAAAATATTTTGAGTCAGTGTTTCATGGTCATGGATTTCAAAAATCAGTCGAACTCATAAAAATGATTGATAATCCAATTCAAAAAAAATGTTTTCACATCAATAATCATTTAAAATTCATTATTTCAAAAATCATTTCAACTCTTTCAAAATAAATTGATGTGCGAAAAGTGATAAGAATACTCATTAATGCTCAAAAATCCAAAAAAAAATGAAAAGCACACAAGAAGAACTAAGTAGGTTGACACTCCCCCACACATAAATTTTACTACCCCTTATTTCAACTCAAAAAAAAATTTAAATATAAAGGTAGAAAATCAAAGGGAAGGAATGATACAACCTGAAATTATTTTAGAGGTGGATGCCTTGAGTTAAGCTCCTAGAAGCAGCCACTTTAAAACTATAAGAAATTAATGAAAATAAATAAGAAAAATAAATAAAAAGAATGAGAAAGGGAATAGAAAATAGATAATGCTTGGTTTAGACCCCCAAGCGGGTGCTAGGTTTTTACTGCCCCTAGTCAGGCAGTTTCAGTAGATTATCCCCAATCAGAAGGTGGGTGTGGTTTCTTTGAGATGAGCCACTGCATGTGAGTTTTCTGGATATCCATGATTAAACACTAAATGTATAGAACCCCAAATAAGATAAGAATGTTCTCAACCACCGAGAAAGAATAAAGAATAAATTTTAGGCTCGAAGTGGGAGGGAATAAAAGATAAGGATGCTCCCTGTTAACTTCGGCGATGTCCTCCTCCATATGGTATGGAAATTTTTGTTGAGGAGGTAGTCGCACCGCCACTAGCTTCTTTGGCTCTTCTTCCTCAATTACCACCACTTTTGTGGTATCATCATCAAAATCCAAGGCCTGATCCATTTGTGTCGTATCTGAAAATTCAGGAAAGGAGAAGTCAGAAAACAATTCAGTTTGAATAAAATTAAAACATGACGAATCAATAAAGAAATCTTCCCTTTCAAGTAATTCATCTTGGTAATTTATCTCTTCAGGAATGACCATTGGAAACTCAATCTCAGTAGGTGTGTCTTCTTATTTATCTTTTGCAAAGAAAGAGAGAGGTAGAAAGTGTCTGATGTTTCATTAACAAGTATGGGAAGATCATGTTCCAAGTTATCTTCAACAAAGTTATTCCAAGATTCTTCCAAAAAATGTTGACCTCCCATCAGTGCATCAGTTGGAATGTGTACTTCTGGGACCTCCTTGAGCAATGGTTGAGTGCAGGATGATGTGATAAGTTCCTTTATGAGTTTTTTCTCACTCTCCTCAGGTTCTTTAACATAAAATGTGATTGGTGAAATCAATTTCACCACTCGTTCTGGTTCAGGTTCAGGCTCAGGTTTGGATTTCTCTTGGGATGTGCAGACATATTCAGCAATCCATTCAATTTGGCTCTCTAGTTTTTGAACTTTATCACTAATCCTATGAAATTGAGCATCAATTTCATTGAAAACATTTTCTGGCACCTGAGATTGGTTAGTCCATGCAGAATAATCACCATTTAAATACATCATGAACAAAAAGTTTTTTTTTAGTTTTTGAAATTTATGATTTTTTTTTATGAATAACGGTGTGTGAAAGTGTTGCGCCTCCCCAGCAACGGCTCCAATTTGATGAAGCGGGGATTTGTCGCAGATCCCTGATAAAAATATTATTTACCTAAGAATGCAATATAGTGCACTCCCAGGGTCGGTCTCAAGGAGGCAAATTACACAACACCAAAATTCTATTGTCACTATTTATTTTCTAACTAATATATAATATAAATATGAGTTTGAAATATGCATAAAATATGAATATATATATATATGTAATTCAAACAATTTGATGTTAAAAAGAATAAAGTAGAAATTTTTTCTTGGAGGATCATAATGGTTGATATCATTGTTTATTAAAATATTCTCAATATCAATTCAATGTAGTGATCAAAATCTATCACACGACACCCTCTTATTTGAAATGTTATCTCCCCAACACCGAGATCTCTGCATGTGGGGAAATACTATTCCTAAAGTCGGATAGGAGATCTCTTTGCCGACCATCGCTATACAAGCCATACTCCATCGTATGCATGACATATATAGTGATGGTAAGGATAAATGATGAATGAGAAGAAGAACTTGGTGATAGAGAAAATGTGGCAATCGCACATCATAGTCAATTTAACCACCACCAAAATTCTCAGAATTAAATAATGATATTTAAATTTAAGCACAATGAAACTCAAACAACCACCATTCTCCTCCTCAAACAAACATCGAGGTTAGTTCCCCATTTTCATGGAGTTAGAAGAGAATACGGTGGGAGAAACACATAAAAGTAAAAATGGAAGAATGAGGTATGAAGAATAATAATAATAAAATAATGTATATTAAAAATATGAATAAAAATTAAAGAAATAAGCTCCACCTTAGCACCCCTGGAATGGATATATCGTAAACTAGGAGAAGGGACACATATTTATAGGGAGAAGGGGTGATAGATTCACACACAAAAAAATAAATCCTAAATTTTCCGCGTAGAGATTCCCTTAAATGACCGAATCTGTAATATGTGTCTTCATAAATGTTGTTCTAGAATGTCTTCTCAGTTTGATCCCCAAATTGTAGCTTCATTGGACGCGCCTAGAAGGAGTTGTGAATTTAATATTGGTGGTTTCCTTTTATGGAGGCAGCTTCCAGGCAGCTTCCTTCAAATGTATGTAATTCAATGTCCCTCATAATGGATTCCAAACGACTTGAAATTTATTTTATAAATGTTCCCATGAGTCCTCGTACATCTTCAAGTGGAATCATCTAATTTGGAGTTGTGTAGACTGAATTGGGTGTCCGTTATAGAAGTGGGGTCCATTCTGTCCGCCCGGAAAAAACCCTTCAACTTCATTGAATTTTTACGGCTACTAGAGAATCGAATCAGCTCCTAGTCCAGAAGAAAAAAATGAAGGAAATAAAATATGGATTCTAACAAAATTTGAATCAGAAAATTTGAAATTATGTTTTTCATTAAATGACCAAAATACCCTTGATGTAAAAATCTGTCAAAAATCCAGAATTTGTTATTTTTCACATTTATGCTCAAAATAACACTAAAATCTAAAAATGTGACAATTAACCATTCAATAACACTATGGTGGGATTATAAACAATGATTTACAGTATAAAATATAGGAAAATTTAAGCTTCATCCGTTCCCCTCTCGGAATTGTGTACAGTGTGATATGGGATCATTTCCCCATTCACATCGGGTATGTTTTATTGCACGATACAGATTCCCCATATAGCATCATCTTTACTACGTCGGTGCTGCATGACGTGAAAATGCATGCCTAGTCCTATAAGATGACCCTAAACTATGACATTATCGTTCTGGCCGAACGATGAAAATTGGCACTACATCATGATGTCCAAACTCAAGGGGACATAATGTTTGGTATTGGTCACATGCCATGAAATTTGTCAACGCCTTCTAAGGATTGATTCTTGTGGTCATGCTAGGGCCCGCTACCCTAGGCATGTCACGTCACAAAAAAAAACCCACACACCTTAAAGTACAAACAAGATTTATCAAATACCGCTTCTTTTGGTGCGAGGGCCACGCCCGCACACCTCTTTTTCTCTGGCACTGGTACCTTACCATGTCACCTCAAGAACTACGTGCAGCTTGATCCCCATCCTCATGGGGTACGTAGGAATGCCTGGTCACTTTGCCTCAATCCCAACTCAACTCTTGTTTTCGGTCCCTCGACCTAAAACCTCTCCACAAAACACGTGGTGTCCGGAACCCCCGGTTCCCAATCACCTCGGGTTTTTATAGTTACCCCAACACGTGTCTCCCATGTTTCCTACCATCCATGGTCCGAGTTCTATGACCCCAAACTAAGATCTCTCTAAGGGAAGGGGCTTGACCCCCTCTATATGATACGTCATGTTTTCGTATTTAGATGCATTTGACAAAGAGCCCAAAGTGTAGAATTTTCATGGGGACATTCCCCATGTTCCATGTCTAAGATTTAGGAGCTCGCTATTTGATTCATAATCCCCTTCCATATCCGATTGGACCCTCTAATGTCCTGGTCCCATGCGGTATCGTCTCACCTACCGTCCTGGGCCAACGCCCCTAAGGATCTTCGACGACATTTGTGATAGCTTCCGTGTTTCGAATATGGTCAATGGTCGACCCTCATCTGTCTCTCCCCATTCCAGGATAATGCGATGTGGAAGTTGTGTTTCCACCAAGGTCAACAGTTATCCTCCATAGTCGTGCCACAATCATTAGGGTTCATATTTCGAGCATCATGATTCACACATTTCCACTTCCTCATGTTCAAGTGGAATTCCAAAATACTCGGCTATATCTCTCCGCACGTCTAGGTGCGCTACATAGATGGGTTGGCATCATTGGGACATTATTTACCGAGCGTCCCTTTAGCCTACCATGTCCCTTACAATTTCAGGAAATTCCCACCACTACTTCTTGTTTCCCACATCGAGCATGACTCACATGGGCTTAGTAGTTTTGGTAGGATGTACACCGGCACTACCAGGATTCTCATCATCCCACATGATGTTAAAATATTCTTCCAGAACTACATACGGCTTGATTCCCATCCACATGGTATATGTAAAGACACCCTGGTATTTTTCCAAGGCTCCAACCCCAGGAATCATAAATCATGTTCCTCCCCATTTCCGCCCCCCTGGCCTGACCCCTCGTGGGGAACCATTAAAATGAAATTTTTTTCCGAAAAAGATTGGGATACCCACGATGGCATTGGAAAGCGATAGCCCCCATTTCCATAGAGGACCTGTCAGAAAGAAAGAATGATCTGTGATCAAACCGATGCATCCATCCCATGTGCTTTTGCCATGGTGGTGTAATTTCAAGAGTGTTGGATTCTGTTTGAACAAACCCTCACTCCACATTCCACACTTTGCGTACCCCTTCATCGGACCCTCATCCTCTTTTATGTCTTGAGGAACCCCCTAATAGTGAGGATGCTCAACATATGGCCCACCAACTATCCTGGGCCAACATTCCAGAAGACTAATGGATGGAATTTGTGACAGGTCCCATTCTTCGAACATGGTCAGCGGTCGACCCTCATTTGTTATCCCCACTCCAGGCTAATACAATAAGAATGTCGTGTTTCAAATCCGGTCAACAACCATTCTTTATTGTCACACCACCCCCACAATATTCTGTATCCTTGATATCATGATTCACACTTCCCATTCCCATCTGTTCGGACCGATTTCAGCGCCCATGGATTTACACAGTTCATGCACAAGAGCACACAGTAGAAATGGTAATTCGGCTATTCTGAGAACATCATTCTTCATCCAGGTCTCTCCCATTTCCCAGAAATCCAGACCGGTTGTCTAAAAACTGAATGCCCTAAGCTTATTTTTCACTCATACATTTGGATATGGCGATGAGGTGGATATCCCTTGTTTCTCACATCGGGCCTAACCCACGTGAGCTTAGGGAATTGTTGTTGGACGTTCCGCGAACATCATAAGGATGCAAAAAACCAATTTAAAAAACGGAACTAATGAATGCTACGACATTCAGACAATCAAAAGCATGAACGTAAGTTTAAGGGTGTGTAATCATTACAGTACCCGGGGGTTGACTTCCCCCATAGACGGATTGACCCCGTCGAAGGAATGTTGCAGCTCTGCCACCCTATGGCTGGTGGCGTCCAGGAGTTGTTGCCACTTTTTTACCTCCTGCTCCTCCTTGATAGTGAGAGGGCTCAATTTGTTGGCTGAAATCTGGTCCTGCTCCACATCATCCCGGATGGTGATCATCTCGCATGTCCACCTTGTGAGCCCTCTTCGTGAGTCACCATCGTGAATTACTGAGGAGTTTTGGCAATTTCCGTTAGACTTCGACCCCTGATCCCTCTACGGCTCCATGTCTGAGGGGGGACATTTGTTGGCGCCAAAAATTTGGAATGAAGAGAAGGCCACAAGACGGCCCCATGGACTGCATCGCGAAGCCCCTTCGCAGAGTCCCCTAGCAACGCGGCTGTCGCGAAGTAAAGAAGGAGGGAGGCTCCACGAACAGATTTGATGTTTTCGAACCTGCCATGAAGAAAAGAAGGTGGGAGGTTCTGCAAATGGATTTGACATTCGCGAACCCTCACCGAATCAAAGAAGGCGGGAGGATCCAGAAACAGATTTTACGTTCGTGAACCCTTCATGAAGCAAAGAGGGTGGGACTCCCCATGAATGCATTTGATGTTCACGAGCCCACCGCAAAGCCCCCAAACCCTTATTCATGCTGCGTTAGCCCCGCTCTACAATGCCTCTTGCCTATAAATACTAGGCTACCTCTGAGCTCTTCGGATGGAAAATCCGACCTTTCATATTTATATCTCCCGAATCACAAAGCACTCTTCCGCTCGGTGAACCATGAGCTGCACGAGGTACTTATACCTCGCAAAGTGCCTCCCCATTGTCTTGTTTTGATCCCCTCCTCTGATAGTGATGTCTTTCATGAAGCATAAGGTCTTTCGCAAAATAATGGGATCCCCAAGGGGACCCGGGTCATCATGGAGAATTTATGCTTCGTGAAAAACCCTTCAGGTACACTTGATCCATTTACTAAGGTAGGATCGATATACATCGCGAAGAACATTGCTTCCCGACATCTTGCTTCACAAGGAACCTTTGTTTCGTGAGGCTGTGCTCCGTGAATGCCCTTCAACTTCGCGAAGCACCTCCAATTTTCACCTACGCCCCATGCTAAGGATAAGGCACCCCACTTCATGAAGCACACCCCTTCAGAAGTTCCCTACACCACGCAGAGCAATAGAGCTCTACAAGGCCCCTTCCTATGGACCCATCTCCTTAGCAAATCCTTTTCTTGTGGGACCCACTTGGTTTGCACGACGTGACTTCAAAGTCCCATGGACGATACCTCTTGTGGAATTGATGCACCTAATGCTTCATCACATAGGCACGCTAATGGAAATTTCTTCATCGAATATCCATGCTAACGTGGACCTCTCGATGGTTCGCCCCACGACACCCCCTCAGTATAGCCTTGTTGATGCCTTCCCTCCCACAAAGAACAGATGGTAGCGGTTATGTAAGTCCTAGGGGTGCGGAGTCAACCCACCTCGTTTGAGCTACTGGAAGTTAAACTACCAAGAACCTTTGTCCTCAACAGATGAGGTTAAACTATGACATGACCTCGTGCCTCACACGTAGGGTCCACCCGCCTTGGGCATTCCCCACATGGAATGATATCCTCCTTCTTGGAGTGGATATTTTCCGCGGGGAAGGGAAGCCATCTTGATGTAAACCCCAAGATTTTCTTGCAAGAGGCAGTACCCTTGCTCCTCCTTACTTCCTTGGTGCCAAGTCCAGTAGATGGAATGATAGGTAATGGGGCTCCTCCTTTCTACGGTACTGAATCCCTCTCCCATTGCGCTTTATCTCCCTCGGGCCTCCATCCGGGAGTAATCCCCAACCCTCTCGGGCCTCCATCTCAGAGTAAGTCCCAATATTTCTCTCCCTAGGCCACTCTACACGTAAGCCCCAATCCACATCCCACAGATGCACCTTTTGTGATGTGATTTTCAGGTCTATTCCACCTCTTGTTTCTCACACCGATCATGACTCATGTGGGCTTAGAGTAAGCATCGACCATTAAAATAATCCTATCCCGCATGATGTTAAACTGGACATCCGAACTATGAGGACATTGATCCATCTCAAGGCATGGTACGTAGGAAGCCTCACGAGGTTCAAGCCCACCACCCACACCAACCTGAACTACGTGGTCTTTGATCCATGTCAAGGCATGGTACCTAGGAAGCCTCATGAGTTTCAAGTCCAACACCCAGTTGTTCCGACCCCCTTCACATCGGTTCACCCCCGTCCCGCATGACCTTAAATTGTACACCCGAACTATGAGGACTATGATCCATGTCATGGTATGGTACCTAAGAAGCCTCATGAGGTTCAATCCCACCACCCATCGGACCCCCGGTCCATCTTCACATCATTTCGCCGACACAAACCAACCTGAACTACGTGGTCTTTGATCCATGTCAAGGCATGGTATGTAGGAAGCCTCACGAGGTTCAAGACCAACACCTGGTCATTCTGACCCCCTTCACGTCGGTTCTCCCCCGTCCCGCATGACGTTAAACTACACACATGAACTATGATGACTTTGATCCATGTCACGGCATGGTGTGTAGGAAGCCTCATGAGGTTCAATCCCACCACCCATCGGACCCCCGGTCCATCTTCACGCCGGTTCGCAGAGACACACAAACCTGAACTACGAGGACTTTGATCCATGTCAAGTCATGGTACGTAGGAACCCTCACGAGGTTCAAGCCCACCACCCATCGGACCCCGGTCCATCTTCACATTGGTTCGCCGGCACACAAAAACATGAACTATGTGGTCTTTGATCTATGTCAAGGAATGGTACGTAGGAAGCCTCACAAGGTTCAAGCCTAACACTCAATCTTTCCGACCCCCTTCACGTTAGTTCACCCCTATCCCGCAAGACGTTAAACTGTACACCCAAACTACGAGGACATTGATCCATGTCAAGGAATGGTATGTAGGAAGCCCCACGAGGTTCAAGCCCACCACCAATCGGACCCCCGGCCCATCTTCACATCGGTTCGCCGACACACACCAACCTGAACTACGTGGTTTTTGATCCATGTCAAGGCATGGTACGTTGGAAGCCTCAAGAGGTTCAACCCCAACACCTGGTCATTCTGATTCCCTTCACGTCGGTTCTCCCCCATCCTGTATGACGTTAAACTGTACACCCGAACTACGAGGTCATTTATCCATGTCAAGGCATGGTACGTAGGAAGCCTCACGAGGTTCAAGCCCACCTCCCATCAGACCCCCGGTCCATCTTCATGCCAGTTCACCAACACAAACCATTCTGAACTACGTGGCCTTTGATCCATGTCAAGGCATGGTACGTAGGAAGCCTCATGAGGTTCAAGCCCACCACCTGGTCATCCCAACCTCCTTCACGTTGGTTCACCAAACACTACTCGTCCCTAACTACAATTACTTTGATCCATGTCAATGCATGGTATATAAGATGCCTCCATGAGGTTCAAACCCACCACCCATTGGTCGCTCCGAACCTCCCTTCACGTCGGTTCACCAACACTTGGGTAGCCTAGAGTGTAGGCCCCACACCATCCTAAACTAATTGGTCTTTGATCCATGTCAAGGTGTGGTACATAGGAAGCCTCCACGAGGTTCAATCCCCAAACCTATCTACACCTTGGGAAGCCTAGAGTGTAAGCCCCACACTATCCTGAACTATGTGGTCTTTGATCCATGTTAGGGAATTGAACGTAGGAAGCCTCCCTGAGGTTCAAGACCACCATCCACTTGGATCAAGGTCCTTATTCACATCAGTTCACCAACACCCTGAGCAGCATAGATTGTAAGCCCCATGCCCCACCCTGAACTACGCGGTCTTTGATCCATGTCAAGGGATGGTATGTAGGAAGCCTCATGCAGTTCAATCCCAACAACCATTGGCCCTGACCATCTCCGTGTCAGTGTGCCAAGCCCCCACCAACCTGAACTACAAAGAATTTGATTCCCTGCCACATGGATATGTAGGAGGTCTTTTCAAGGATCAAGCCCCAAACCATCGTCCATCCTGATTCTTACCCAGGAAAACACATCCTGGTGAGATCATGCCACCTCATTCCATCCAACATCATTTGGGAATCCACACACATGTTGGCCCCAATATCAGTGTTGCCTCCAAGGGGGTTCCCCAATATGATCCACTCTAATAAGTGTTCTCATCAGTATGATCTGTCTCCGCTAGACATTAAACTTACGGCATACCCTATGTTAAACATGGGAAGCTGAGGAAACCATCAGATACATGCCTACGACATATGATTCCACATCTTCGATGTGGGATTCCTCGGGCTTCCGTGCCCTCGAGAAGCCCTATAATAAGGGAAAGAAGAGAGACACACCAATCCCTAGAGTCCAAACACGCCAGTGATGCCCAACATGACTACTCTTCTAAGCTAAGGTTGCTGCCCTGACTGGACCCCTTGGAATGTCCTGACAGAAGCAGTGTAATTAACTAGTGTGCATGAAGATATGGCATCGGGACTATTTTCACGAACAATGTATTAAATTTATGAGGGAGACCCGGACTTGGTGACGAGTTATGTGGAGGAATCCACAGAAGGGAGAACCAACATCCCATCATCCCTTTTCAATCAAGGAACAAACATCCCTGAAAAAGGAGGGAGTGCTGCCGTCTTTTGGAAAGCGGTAATGCGGGGTAACAAAAGCAGCACCGGTCACACTCAAGCAGATGGGCGCGCGTGCCCCAGAAAAAGCGTCGGAAACATGAGTAATGGTTTTACTTATGATGATGATGAGACTAGAAATGAGACATAAAATTAATGGGGTTTTTTAGTAGTATTGATTATGATAAAAGTAAGAAGTGTGATTAAATTGAGTTTATTAATATTTAAACATGGTTTATATTTCATATTTTAGAAAATAACTATTGTGTAATAAGATGATGAACCCTAGTCATTTTTTTAGGAAGGAAGTGGGATGATTGATCTGTTTATGTAATTAGAGTCAATAATTATGTTTTATAAGTGTTATATTGAATATATAATAATAATAAAAATAATGGAACAACTAAATATCATTCTATAGTAGTTTTTCTTTATGTAATAGAAAATATATTTTGAATCATACTAATAAGCGTGAAAAGTGATTTTGTAGTAAGGTGATATTTTTAGAGAACTCGTGATTAAGGGAAACATAGACCATGATATTTGTTTGATTTTGAGTTAATAATATTTATTTGGATGAATATATGACTGAAATTGATAGTATTTGTGACACCCCGAACATAGAAACTCATTCTGGTGCATTACATTATTACATTGGATTTATTATAAGGAATCAAATCTCGAAGGACTAGAGAGTTTAGTAGTTTTCAAAACTAGATTACATACAGGATACCCATTTTACATTTGGAAAATAAAATAAAATAGAATACATAACAAATACGAATAAACATCATCCTTGAATCTCATTTTAAGAATTCATCTTCATAACCTGGGGAAAGGAAACAAAATAAGTGTAAGCTCAAATTATCAATAAGGTTAAGCATAAAGAGGATGATATCATGAATAAATATGAAGAAATATTAAATAAAGGTGAATAAATAAAAACACTTTCCATTTAAATAATCGGATAAGGCCTAATCAATATGTCAAGGTAAAGTACTGGAAATAAATTCCATTTAATCAATAAACTGAGAATGAAATGCATGCATAGATTTTTTTCGTAGTAAAAATACTAACGATAATCATAACTAAAATAATGGAAATCATTAATTGTTGTATGTCATGTATCTAGAAAAAGGAAAATTAACATCATGACCTATCACAAGATGGTTTAAGTTTGTGTCTGTAATCCTGTCTATTCTATATGGAAACAAACACAAAGGTTTTTTCACCAACTGATTTCATCTTATGAGACTACCGATTCATCAAGGTCCTTACATTAAATTGACCCTAGCTAGTGTATTTAATTTCCAAATCAATACTTATATATCAAATAATCTATTTAATTAATAAAAAGTTTTCTTTATCAAAAAATATCTATATTATATGAAAGATACAGATTTATCAAAATTTCCTAAGTTAATCTAATAACAATCTAAGTGATCACCTTATGTAAAAATGATATATGGTTTATGTAATAATAATATCCATTTCAGTAGACTATGGATATATAATATTAATTAAAATTAAAATAAAATTGATCAGAAGGAAGTTATTATTTCATGTGAAAGTTAACAATCATAAAAGAAAGTGATATTGAAAAGATAACTTTTACCACTTGGTATTATTGAAGTCAAACCCCATTTAATGAGACAGTTAAAAGTAAAAAATTAAATACCATGAAGATAAAAAGATTCATGATATTATATATCCAAATTTTTAGTATATACACCACACAAAATAAGTAAGTGGTGAATTTGACATTTATCCCATAATTGTAAAATGTGAGATGAAAATACCTTACCTTGAGTCTGTCTTGTCATGTGGGCCTTTATATTCCTGAATAATAAAAATAGTTTATTTATTTACATTATTTATAAAATATTTTCTTTATTTATTAATTTTACTTCACTTATTAAAATTTTTTATTCAACTAGTTAGAATATTAGGTTTACGTTAGGTGTTTTGACCAAATTAGATTCATGTGTCAAAAATGACTATTGTAGGTCAACTTTGGTGAACGGGTTTATTATATAAACATTTACAGAATAATAATATTGAAATAATTATAATATATAAACATAAATTATACTTTTAAAACCAATAAAGAAATATTGTTATAAAAAATGATCAAACCATACATTCATGGAGATAGTAGGCCATACATACGTGTGGGTAACATTCCCATTTCATCTATAATCGATATGAAAAGAAGTCAAGATAAAATATATCTTCTAATAATTGTCATTATATAAAAATTAACATTTTATTTAATCATATACACTTATAAATATAATTCATGTGATGAAAAAGTAATCACATCGCATCGAGGAGGCAGTAGTCCACATGTCCACAGACGATGTTATCACTTTTTTAGTGTCTGAAATGGATAATAAAGAAAATGATATATCATATTGACATAAATTTAATTATTTAATTAATATGATTTATATGCCATTATTTTAAATATTTTTTATTTAACTCATATTTAATACATTCTATGTAATGTGTGAACGTATCGCATCGCTTTGAGGAGGCGGTGGTCTAAACGTCCACAAACAAAGTTATCATATTTACCCTAAATGTAACGCATAAAGGTATGTGTTGTATAAAAATACTAGAATCATTAAGACATAATAAATAACATATATGTCATATATAAACAATGTTTCTATCATAATTCCGAGCCAAGAATGCTAGTAATGGAAAAAATGAAGTATATAGTTCCACGAGGCGGTAGTTCATCGTATATGAATGATAAGTTCATTACCCATTTTATAGAAGTTTCTGTAGGTGTACGTATAAAAATCAATATAAAAACATTTAAATATATTTATTATACTTATGTTATTATATAATCATGGAATAATAGTAATATAATTTTTTCTGAAAGGAATAATACAAAAGTGATCATGGAATATGGTTACCACTTTTTCATGTAACTCTTTGTGGTTTATAAAAAAGTTTTCCATGGTATTATTTAATTCCAATTTGAGTATAATATGATTAGGTTAGGGTTGTTAGAAAATTATTTGGCCAGATTTTTTATGATCCAAAGTGTCTTGATAGGTGTGAGTAAGGGGTATATTGAATGCCTTTTTATAGTAGAGGAGAGGTAGAATTCTTATAAACACCAAAAGGTATACACTATTGGGAGGTCTCAATTACCAAATGTTCTTAAATAAAGGATAAATAATATAGTAAATTGGAATTATTGTAGATAAAAACTCACAACACACAAAAAGAAAATCAATTTTATCATTTTGTTTCGTATTCCTTAAAATTCATTATTTTTATCATTTTTGTTTTTATTAAGGTAACTAGTTTTTAATCATAATTAATATAACCATTAAGAATAAATTAAAGTGAGATTTATTATAAAATATAGATAAAATTAAATATAAATATTATATCTAATTTTAAAAATATAAACCCTATGTGTATATTAAATTAATTTTAAAACCAGTGAAAGTAACATGTAAAAATATTACTTTGACCCGAACCATGATAACGACATTTTTACTGTATATGGGTCAATATATTAATTATAAAAATAAATTGGTCCATCAATAGACTATATTTTATATTTATTAAGACTAAAAAATAACTTGTAATAATTTATGATTTTTATAATTTTTAAATCATTTAATGAAATATCATTTATTGTAAAATGGCATTATTGTCAATGTTGACATTATTAAAATAATTTTAATTTAAAAATATCAAAACCACAACGAAATTGAAATAAAATAAGTTAATAAATATTTATACTAATATATTAAATTATAGAAATAATGGAAAACAATAATTCATTAAATTTACTTTCCTTTTAATGTTTATAGCGTTAGTTATTTTATTAAATTATAAACTAAATATCTATGTGTTAACATTTGATAAGATTTTTATATAACTATTTAATATCTATATATTATTGTTCAATTATAAAATTAAAAAACTATCATTTAACTTTTAAAATAATTTTTATAACCAAATATATGTAACTTCTTTCATAATCTAAAGAAGTATAAATGTTAAAGGTAATGAAGGTTCCTTTTTTGTCTTTTACCTCACATAACATATTATATGGGTCACTTTTATGAAAATTTATCCCACTAACTCGTAATATTAGAACCAAGATAATATATTCTATAACTAATGGTATCCAATTACTTTTTTACAATATCCTACAACATTTGTCCATTAATTTTAAGGTTTATTCCCTTGTTAAACTTAATTTTATCGTAATCACATAATTAATTTTAATTACTTTTAGTAATATTTTTGGTCAAAAACTAATAATATATTATTAAATTATAAATATAATACTATTTAAAACCATTATGTAAAATTTTCAAAATTAAATTCCCCGATGTGACAAAATTAAATTTAAATCTAATCTCGCAGACGTAGTAATAAAGTTGGTTTTTTAAGTTAACATGTTCAAAATCTCATTATATATTCACATATAAATTAAATTTAAAAATAATTCCAATGACCAACATTGAAATATTTATATATATAGTTGATATATTTTTACTTTAAAGCAAATTTAAAATATTATTTTACATTAATATTTCTTTAAAAGATAAGGTTTTTTCACCTAAAATTAATTATTTTTCACTATTCATCAAAAAAAGAAACTTCTCAAGAAAACGCTAAAAATTCACCCAAATCTAATTTTGACATTTAAATTCAAAAAAATATGTTTATTTTGAAAAATAAAATTTATAAAAGTTTCAAAATTTATTTTTAATATATGTGTCCCATTAAATGGTGATAAAACTCAGTATTGCGTGTAATATAGGCTAACTAAGAGTTGTGTTTAGAATAAGCTAAACCCGTGTTGCATATAAATAATTATAGAAATTAAATAAAATTTATTCTAAAATGAAGATATTGTAAATTATTGGGGTGTTACATTCTCCCTACCTTAATTAAATTGTATCCTCACAATTTACACATGATCTCAGTAATCTAGGTTTTGCTATTTGAAAATACTGTTGCAAGAAAAATCCACATCATAAATAGGGTTAATAGAAAATCTTATTAACAATAGGAAATGTAAAATTATAAATTCATCACAAAAACATGATTTCAAATACAATAACATTAGTGAAAAAATGGACATGTAAGAGAAATATAATTATTAAGTTCTGATATAGAGTGATAGAGAACATGTTCAACTGAAATTTGATAACCATAAATTCCAAAACCTAGGTTATGGAAATTGTCATTAATATCATAAAAATTTATGATAATAAGAAAAAATATTTGTTTCAAGACCATTTTTCAGTAATTTATAAATTCTTCCACACACTATGAATATATGTAAGTATACATTTCTATAATATTTTCCATTGATTACTCTTTGAAGTATTTATAATTAATCTCTTAGCACATGATGTATTATATCTTGAATTAAAACATAAATCTCAAAAACCACATTTAAAGATAAAAATAAACCAACTCATAAATGGTCAAATTTTTCAAATGGTTATGATCCAACACTTTTATAAAGAAGGACTATTAATTACCAAAAATAACTTATTACTAATCCAAATAATATAAAGTAGCTCTATAATCATCACATATAAAACATATGGACGCCCAGACCATGTATTATCTTGAAAAATGTTAATAACTTGAAATACCATAAAAATTTATTGGAAACATAAGTTATTCCTTATTCCATAAGTAAGAAACATATTATTGAATACATTCCTTAAATCAAAAAGTGTTCCAAACTCCATCAATGATGCCATAAACAACTTTTCAACAAACCATTAATCGTTTCCAAGGTTGTCGGTACTATCAAATTTTATTTATCCAAATAAATTTTCTCTTTATTCCAACATCATCTCATTATTGATTACATATTAATGTTTATCCTTCCATTAACCATGTGTTTCCCAAAAAAACATTAACTTACTATTGAATCACTTTGCTTGGTTCCATTCAACATATATTCTCAAATCCTTAATGAAAAAGTACTGAATTATAATCCAAATATATTCTTTAAGTCATATAAACATTAAATAATTGGTTAAATACATAAAATATATTACTCTGGAATCTAAACATAAGAATATTAATCATTCCTCTTCATCTGTTCTAGTATAACAATCTTTTCCATGATCTATTAGCCTCTTTTGTGGTATATTCCTTTGACACTTGAGTTATTGATTTACATACTGTTCTATATTCTAGCAGTTGAAATATTGTACATTAGTAACCTTTTTATCCATGAAAATCACATGAATGGTGGCCTTTATCTCGAAATTTTTTGAAAGCTCGCAATGCTTTTAAGAGATTACAAGCGAGATTATGTCCACGGTTAATACATGTGGGAAAATACTTATTTCCCTTCTTACCTTTATCCTTCTTTTTCCAAGATATCCACTTTTCCTCATACTTCCCTTCAAATCCATGATATTTGAATAATTCTTTATCTATCTCATTAAAATAGGATATTATTTACTCATATGATGAGAATTATTTGGATACTAGTTACCTTTGAAATATTTTATTAAGTCCAAAAAAGATATATTCCTTATTACTCTTTGGATCATGTGCATCAGTCAGGTTTACATTACTTCTTCATGACACCGTTTATAAATGACAACATACACTAGGATGGATCATATCATTATAAAACATAATTTATAATCCCCAATCTAGAAAAATACATATCATAAATAGAAATTTTTTTGTATACCCAATCACATAATGATTAACATGGTCTCTTTGGGATGTTCTTCTATACATATCCTAAAATTCATTAATAGGGAAATGTTCCCTAATCTATATTTTCTAAATATAGTGTCCAAGGTTTCTACCAAAATTCCTTTGATACCAACTATAACACTCTGACCTTAGAAACATAGAGATAGTCCATTACTTTATTACATTGGCATGATTACAAGGAATAAAATCCCAAAGGATAGAACAATTTATCATTTCTGGAAAATGAGATTACATACATTATACACATTTTACAATGGGAAAGGAAATAAAACATAATGCATAATAAATACAAATAAACTACTTCCAAAAAACTCATCCCATGAATTAAACTTCATATCTTGAGAAATAGAAAGAAAATTAAGGATGAGGTCAATTTACAAGGAAATGTCCTTAAGTGTTACATATTCAAGTGGTTTGAACTAAAATTCGCATTCGATGATCTTCTGAATTTACAGTTTTAGCAAATTAGGAAAAATCACGCAAGGTAAACCCATACATTATATGTGGGCAGTTATACTCAGTAAACACTTTTCCCACCAAAGGAATCCATTTTAAAATAAACCGTAATTTATTTTCATGACACATCATTAATACATTCATCAAGGCATCTTCTTTGTCCATACCAATCTTAAGACCTGTGAAACGCATTTTAAAACTTTGGATGAGCAAAAAATCGTAGAAAATAACATAATGAAATTAAATAGTTTGTCCTATGAATACAAGAAAAATCATTATTTTTTTTTATTAAAAACTGATTAGTGGGCATATAAAATCATGTAGGTTTCTTGGGACACCATTACCATATCACTCTTTTAATCACCCTTACAAATGGAATAACCATATGGTCGACTTCCACCTCTGGAATACTCAATTCATTTAAGATCTATAATGAGGCTCACCATTTGTATAAACTATATCGGGGTCACTCATCTTTCACAAGCTATATAAGGTCTCAACCCATCATATAAGTTGTATATGGATCACCCGTGATAAATAATGGGGCTCAACCCTTCGTATAAGCTATATCAGGCTCACCCATGAGCTATATTGGGTATCAAACCTTTTTATAAGCTATATCAGGCTCACCCCTTTAACATAGAAGTTTCACCATATAAAATATTGCAATTTTCCACATGTCACTCATAAAATATCATTTTAATTCATAAAAAAACCAATCCATTTTCATAAACCAATTTAAAACATTTAAAAAATATATTTTTGAATCAAAGTATCCCATACCACTTTAAAATTTTAAAATAATATTCTAGAATTAACATTTTAAAACATTTTTGTACATATAAAAAATACATAAAATCATTTTGAAAACATGGACATGAATGAGACATATTTAGATGAATCAATCTTTAAAACACTTAAACAAATGTTACTATTAAAGAGTCTCAGACCACTTTGAACATTTAAATTATAAGCCACATGAAAGTAAAAAATTGTTAAAATAATTATATAACATGATTACAAATAAAATATGGATATGGAATGTAAAATGGTATATATATACACTTTATAAAAGAATAAAGTTTCATATCATCATGAAATGTCTCTATGAAAGGAGATGGAGAAAAAATCCCTTACCTTAAGTCCAACTCATCACATACAGTCTTTATCTTACTAAATAATGAACATATATTAGTTATTTACTTTCCTAAATAAATTTATAAATTTTATTATTCCTTTTATATGACTATTATCATTTCATAATTGTTACTTAATTATTTATGTTCACATCGATATTTTTGATAATATTTGTTACTCGAGGTAAAAATGAACTTGGTAGGATTTTAATATTCCATCGAGGACATAAGTCCATCATCTATAGAATAATATTAATAAAATAATAATAAAATATTTATATCAATTATACCTTTTAAACAATTCATTAAATATGTATATCAAAATAAATAATGTTACAATCAGGAGACGGTATGCCATATGTACGCATGAGAACATATTCATTTTTCATTGATCATTATAAAAAGAAGGTAAGTACTATTTGAACTTTTCATAATGATAATAACATTATTAAAATCAGATTAATAATTTAAATATTTTTATATATATATCATACAAGTGATGTAGTGAAAAAAAACGAACCACAATGCTTCGTGGATGTGATACATCACAAGTACACACGAATGATCTTATCATTTTTATGTGCATGGAAAGTAAGATTTTAATTAATATGTTATTATAATATAATGATTAATAAATCATTAATATCACATATAAAAATTAATTTCATAATTATAAATAGTCTTTAAATATGGTGATGAAAAATGACATATATCGGTTCACGAAGCGGTAGTCCACCGTACACACGAACGAAAAGATAATTTCCAATTTGATGAAATTGGAGATAAGTCTAGGTGATTATAAAAAAATAATAAATTTTAAGTATATTTAGTATCCTGTAGTTATTATTTTATCATGGTTTGAGGATATTTCATGGATTCTGGAGAAGAAATAAAATAGAAATACAAAAAGAAAATGATACCTCTTCTTCGGTTGATCACCTTTAAAGAACACTTTAACACATCTAAAGAGGTTATTCTACCTAAAATGTGGCATCAATAACGTGAGGAGAGATTTTAGTATGGGGTTTGAGTAAATATTTTCAAGAAAAAATGGTTCTTGAAGTGTGACTAATAAATAAGAGTGGGTACCATTTTATAGGAGATGGGAGGGGTACCTTAAGAATTATTAAAATTATTAAATAAATATAAATTAATTTTCGATTAAAAATGGTCCCAAACTATTTTATATATAATATATGATTATATTTGGTCTAATAATAATAATCCAATTAAATTAGACAGGATTTGAATATTTTTTTAATCCTTATCTTTTTATTCTAGCATTTCCTACTCTTACCATTTTATAAAGTACTTTACACTTTGAGAGTTAAAATGATTACCACATCATTCCAAACGACCAATAAATGAGTATTTAATGAAATTTTTAGAGTTATATAATATTTTTTGACAAATATTTTATTTTTATAAATTTTATGTCATTTAATTGGATATTCTATAATTTTAGCTATGAATTATATCATTTTTTGACACTATTCATAACATGATTTTTTTAGGAAATCATAACAACTTCATTCCTTTGAAAAAAATACCATATCTAAATCCTAACATGTCATAATAATCCATAAAATTATTTTATGGAACAAAATATTTCAAATTAAATTTATTTTAAAATTATTCAAGTCATTTATTTGATTCTATCTTTTATAAATCAATTACTACATCATCATGTGTCACTGTTTAATTTAATTACCTAGTTTTTTAAGATTGTAAATAAATTACCATGATTTAAATAACATTTATATATATTTAATTACTATTAATAGTTTAAGATATCACTTCTAAAACCTCATATTAAAATTGTTTTTGTAATAAGTGACATATTTACCTTTACATTAAATTAAATGTTAAAAATGTCATAATCTCACCCAAGTGGCTTCCAAAGGACAAAACTTTTTCCCAAGTATGGTAATGGTTAATAATAACCCATATAATAAGATTAGGAAAAGTTTTAGTGTAATTTTATAATATTATAATATTGATTTTACCATTAATTACCATATTTACCTTTAACCGTTGTAAATAATATACTGAAGTTACTATTCACCAAAAATTATTTTGATCCTATTGGACAAAATTTTTTCTATTTAGTACAACAATTTATGTTTGTTTATGAAATTTAAATTCATATAAGTGGTAAAATTAGGTTTAACACTCATCACATTGAATGATCGAAAAAATGGTTTTTAACTAAAATGGTCAAAAGTTCACATAGTTTCTCTACTTAATTTAAATTAGAAATTTCATAAAACAAACTAAATTTAATTAAATAATAAAAACATAATATAATTATTCTATAAAACCATAGAAAATGATAATATAACCCAATAAATAAATTATACTAAAAGGTAGATTCGAATTAAAATGTAGTATTTTCACTATTCATTAAAATATGAATTTTATGAAAAAAATTAAAAAAAATTAATACAAGGAAAATTTTGATTCTACTATTCCAAATATTAAGTTTATTTTTTAAAATATTATTTATAAATTTGAAAAAAAAACTGAATTTCAAATCGGTTCCCCGTCAAAAGGTGGTAAAACTTCCTTTTTTGAAAAATACTTATTTTATTTTTAAAATTAAATTTGTTTTATATTAGGAATAAAAAATACCTATGAAGAATTTTAAAAATTAAATCGAATATATTTCATATATATTTTTTAATATAATCAAACAAGACTAAGTTTATTATTTTATAAACTTAATTATTCACACATAAGTAGTTATTCATAAAACACATCCTAAAGATTCAATGTTTTTTTATTTTAATTTATAATTAGTTTTCTAAAGAATGAATCATTATATAAACAATTGTAAAACCTATTTTTATAATTCAATTAAATATATCCATTCCTTCCATTCTAAAAAATATGTTATAACAGAAACATTTAATTATAATGTTTAACTGATCATTTAAACATGATGTGGTGTATCATGTATATTATCAAACATAGTGTTTTTTAGCTCAGGATGTCACATTATTTCCCCATTTTAGAAATTTAATGCCCATAATTTTTAATTCTAGGTCAGTAAATTAGGTATGAATTTTCAAAATACCTTTATTACAACCCCACATCAGAAAAATTATTAATAGAACATAAACTTTTAAAGGAAGAAAATAAAGTATGAATGTCACCTGAGATAAAACATACTAGGATTCAATGTAGGAAAACATTGATATGGAATAAAAACAAAACATCGGGTCCAGATAGAGAGTGATAAAAAACATGTTTAGAAAAAATTCAACATCCACATAGTTATATATTTGTGATGGGATAAACGGTCATTGATTTCATAGTAGTAAAAGTAAATAGAAAAAAAAAATTAGATCATTTTCATAAATTTGAGGGATTATATTACTTTTAAGATGTAGAACATAAGGACACATACAAACATGAAAAGTGTAGTTTCATCCTTTAATCAATTTCAATCACAAACTATTCTTTTTCTCTAACTGATGAGTATTCAAGATGAATCAACTTCTATAGAATCACATAATCCACAAAATATTAACTAACCATTTGTCATGTCTTGAAACATTATCCAAAATAAATATAGTGTGGATAAGATAAAAAATAAACCATTGAATAATGAAAAACTACTTTTAATCTCCAAAATTAAACTGTAATACCAAAAGTTCAACATAGACCATTCAATAAATAATTATCCTTAAAATTCATCATAAATATTATAATTATGATTAAATCCCAAATATCATAAGCATTTAATCAAATAATCCTACAAGATAAGTTCTAACATTTAACTCTAAATAAAATCAGCCACTCTTATTGTCTCATACCAAAAAGTATTTAACCTAGTCACATATTCTCCATGATAGGTTAAGCATTTCCAAAAGTAACGTAATTCTCTATAAGTCCAAAAATTAAATCATAGATTCTTGAAAATATAATTCAACCAAAACACCTCAATTAAAATATCATATTATTCTATTTACCTTAATCATATAAAGTTACCACAATAATGAACGACTTCCAAACTAACATTTTTCACTTGATCACAAAATCATTTTCCAATATGAATGATCCATTTAATAAACATAAGTTCACGAAATGAACATATTGGTATATCATCAACTAATTTAACTAAAAAATCATACTAATTAGGGACATCACGTAGTCCAGCGGTAGGTGATAAAGCCTTATCACACTTCGGTTGTGGGTTAGATTCCTAAGGCCATGTCTAAGGTAATGTGTTGTCACATAGTATATGGGATTTCCTTTTTCAAAAACTATATAAATCTTATAATATTACAAATAATATTATAGATCTCAAAAATAACCATAACATGTTTTATCCTCAACTTTTTCATCCTACCTTTCAACTTACATCACAAAAATTAACACCCATAATTTCTTAAAAGGTGAATGTCTCCACGAATATCATTAGTCGTAATAAAATTTCATAACACAAAGCCTCAAAAAAGGATAATATGACATTAAAATTATAATAAACCTTAAAATTATAAAACCATAATGATATCTATAACTCTAAATAAATCAACCTTATATCTAATGTTTTCTAAACCATCATTTAACACCAAATATAAGGACTCATCCTTAAACATTACATATTCATATGTTTTTGAACTTCAATTCACATTCAAGGATATTTTCAATTTATGGTTTTTGAGAATTTTTATAAACATTTAATATGTATACCGATACATTATATGTGGAATGTTATACATAGTATCCACTTTTTCCACCATAGGAAACCCTTTTAAAATAATACATGATTTATTTTCACGAAACATCTTCAATAATTTCATCAAGGAATATTCTTTGTCCTTACCAATCTTAAGTCCTATGAAAAACATTTTAAAACATGGGATGAGAACAAAATATTAGCAAGGTACATAAATAAAGTAAATTTTTAGTCCTGTAAAAATAAGAAAACCCATTAAAAAAAATTTCAAAAAAACATATTATCATGCATAGAAAATCAAGTATGTGCCTTGAGACCCCATTACCATATCACTCTTACTATCACCCTTAGAAATGGGATAACAATATGGTCAACTTCCTCCTTCGGAATACCCAAGGATTTGGAGAGCTATAATGAGGTTCACCCATTGTATATGTCTTACTAGGAGCACATATCTTTAATGAGCTATAAGGGGGCTCAACCATTTGTATAATCTATATGGATATCACCAATGATCTATAATGGGGCTCAACCCTTCATATAAACTATATCAGGCTAACTCGTGAGCTATAATTGGGTTCAACCCTTCGTATAATATATATTAGGATCACTTGTTTAATTTTCAATTACCAACATATAAAGGATTTTTTTTTCAACATGTCACTCATAAAATTTCATTTTTCATTCTTAAGATAACCAATCAAATTTCAAAAAACAATTTAAAATAATTATAAAAGATATTTTAGATTCAAAGTATCACATACCACATTGAAAAATTTAAAATAATATTAGATAATTAACATTTTAAATCATGTATTTACATATAAATAAATACCTAAATTTATTTTCAAAACATGGACATGAATGATAAATATTTATAAGAATAAATATTTAAAACTCTTAAAATAATGGTTTAGTTAAAGAGTCACATTGCACATTGAACATTTAAATTATAAGCCACATGAAAGTAGAACATTGTAAAAAACCTTACATAACATGAGTATAGTTAAAATATGGAAACAAAAAAGTCAAAGGGGCTATATATAAACTCTATAAAATAATAATGGTGCATATCATCAATAAATGTCTTAATGAAAGTAGATTGAGATGAAATCCCTAAATTTAAGTCTGAATCATCACGTATAATATTTATCTTCTGAAATATAAAACATAGGTCAATTATATAATTTCTTAATAACCATTATAAATTTTATTATTCCATTTATATCTACTATTATGAAGTTATAACTCTTTCTTAATTATTTATGTTCACATCAGGAGTTTTCTTGATATTCGGTACTTCAGTCAAAAATGAAATTGGTAAAATGTCAATAGTCAAAAAAGTAATAAGTCTATCATCATGAAGATAACATTCATGACCAAATAATACTTTTTTATATCAATTATAACTTTAAATACATTCATTAAATATGGATATGAAAAAATAAAAACTGTTACAACCATGGAGATGGTATGTTGTATGTGTGCATGAGTAACATATTCATTTCTCATTGACCATTATAGAAATAAGGTATATACTATTTTATCATTCCATAATGATTATGACATCTTTAATATCATGTTAATCATTTAAATATACTTATATATGTCATAAAAGTGATGTAGTGAATAAAAATAAATCACATCGTTTTGTGGAGGTGATAGTTCACATGTACGCATGAACGACATTATCATTTTTATGTGAATGTAAATTAAGATATTAATTGATATATTATTATATAATAATTATTAATGTCTCATTATTATCACATATTAAAATTAATTCCATTTTTCTAACCAGTCTTTAAATACAGTGATGAAAAAAACTATATCGGTTCGCAGGTCGGTAGTTTGTCGTACACTAGAATGAAAAGTTCATTTCCCATTAAATGAAATTGGAAATGGATTCAGGTGATGATATTAACTTAATAAAATAATTTTATATTAAGGGTAATGGATTTGTTATTTCACCATGGTTGGGGAATATTTTAAGGTAGTGGAAGAAGAAATAAAATAGAAATACTTAAAGAAAATGACACATCATATTCTGTTGGTCACCTTTGAAGAACACCTTAACACCTCAGAATAAGGTGTTATACCTAAAATATGGCCTCAATAATCTGGGGAGAGATTTTAGGAATTATTTTGGGTAGATATTGCCCAAAAACATTGTTCTTGAAGTGTGAGTAAGAGAAGAGAGTTGGTACCATTTTATATGAGACGGGAGGGGCACCCTTGGAATTATAAAAAGTATTAAATTAAGATAATTTCAATTTTGATTAAAAATATTCCTAAAACTATTTTACTTCTAAAATATGATTCTTTTATGTAGAATATCTATCATGAAATTAAAATTAAACATGTATTGAATATATTTTTAATTTTAATCTTTTTATTTTAACCTTTTTAACCCTTACCGTTTATCAGGTAATTTACACATTGTGAGTTAAACTAATTACCAAATCATGAAAAACGAACAATTATTGATTCAGTAAATAAATTTATAAATTTATCCCAAATTTTTGGTCAAATATTGTTTTTTATATAAATTTTATGGAATTTAAACTAGTAAAAAAACCTTTTTTTACATCAGTTTTTTTTTGCTTTTAAACGACGGTTTTTAGGCGACGTTATTGCGAGCGACGTTAAAAATATGATTTTTTACATCGGTTATTTAATAAATGATGTAAAAAATGGGGTGTTATGGTTTTTAAAGTCAGTTTTTAAAAAACCGACGTGAAATTCATTCTAGAAATGGTGCTATGAAGCCATTTTTTACATCGGTTTTTGAAAAACCGTCATTAAAACCCCATTTTTTACGTTGGTTATTTAATAACCGACATTAAAAGTTATTTTTAACGTCGGTTAATAAATAACCAATGTAAAAAATGTTTACCATCTTTTAAAAAATTTCCTAAGCTTTCATTTGACAGGTCATAGAGCTAAAACGAAGCGATGGATCAAAAGTTATGACCAATGGAAGTTTGATATTTTTTTCGAGGAAAGATTGAATGAGCCAACCGTAGCTTCTTCTTCGAAAAAAAATTTCACTCCGTAGGGGGATTCATAGATTTACCATGATATAAATAATCATCCATCATTATAATAAATTAATAATCATTAAATGGTTTATCAATTAAGAAAATTACTCATAGAAAATATAAATCATGGGAAAATTATTAAAAATACCATGATGAGGTCGCGGAAATAAGAAATTGTTGATTCATGTGGAAGATCAAACAAGTTTATTCGGTGGAACGATGATGGTCGAATGAAAAGATTTTAAAATGGTATATCAATTAAGAAAACAAATCATAAAAACCCAAAATCATGGATATATGATTAAACATACCGTGACGAGATTGTGAAAAGAATAAATAATTGATTTACATTGATGATCAAAAGAGCTGATTTGGGGGAATGATAATGGTTGAAATAAATGATCGTTAAATTATGATATGTTTATAAAAGGAAACAAATAATTGAGATGCTAAGAGAAAAAGCGGTATTAAAAATTTTAGGCGGCAATTCAAAATTTGGATGTCGCGATGTAAATAAGATGAAATTTCACGTTCGCGGGATATTTAAATTATCATTCACGTCGGTTTTATGGTAACAGTCATGAAAAGATATTAAAATTTTCGCTTATTTTTCACGTCAGTTATTATAAAACTGACGTGAAAAATCAATCATCGTCACTTTTTCACATCATTTATTATAAAACCGATGTGAAAATCGATTCTCATGACTTTTTCACGCCTCTTATTTAATAACCGACGTTAAAAGGTATTTTTCACGTCGGTTATTTAATAACTGACGTGAAAAAAGGTTATAAAAATGTAGTTCATTTCCTAAGAATTAATTTGACAGGTCACTTGACAGGTCACGGAGCTCAAACAAAGTAACGGATTAAAAGTTATGGCCTTCAGAAGTTGATCATCTCTAAACGATGTCTTAGGGAATGCCAACTTCGGAAGGCCATAACATTTAATCTGTAACTAGGTTTAAGCTTTGTGACCTGTCAAATTAAAGCCTGGGAAATGAAGTACATTTTTATAAACTTATTTCACGTCGGTTATTAAATAACCGATGTGAAAAAGTCATGAAAATAGATTTTTCACGTCGGTTTGATAATAACCGACGTGAAAAATAAGCAAAAAAATTAATATATTTTCATGGAAATGTATTTTTCACATCGGTTATTAAATAAACGATGTGGAAAAGTGATGTACATTTATTTTTCATGTCGGTTATTATATAACCAACGTGAAAATTCAGATTAAATGGATTTTTCACGTCGGTTCTTATAAAACCGACGTGAAAAATATGCAAAACTGTTTTTTTACGTCTGTTATATAATAACCGACATAAAAAATCGATTTTTAGATATTTTCACTTCAGTTCTCAAAAACCGACGTGAAAAAGTACGATGTAAAAAAAGGTTTTTGTACTAGTTTCAATTAATATTTTAGAATTTAATTTATGAATTACGTCAATTTTGAAACTTTTCGTTAAATGAATTTTAAAAAAAAATCATAAAAACATGATTAATTCCAAAAAAACTAGATAAACTCAACAATTACATGTCATAGTCATCCTAAAAAATTATTTCAGGGAATAAAATATTTCAAATTATAATTATTTTAATATTATTATTATAATTTATTTGATTCTTTCTTTAATAAATCCATTAACCCATCATCATTGTGTCGCTACATAATTTAATTAACTAATTCCTAAAATTATAAATAAATTACCATGTTGTAGTTAATACATTTACCTTTATATGGAATTTTCATAGTTTAATATATCACTAATATAACCTCATATTAAAAAAAATTAGTATAAAAAGACATATTTATGACATATTTTCATTTTCGTTAAATTAAATGTTATAAATGTCCTAATAATATCCAAGTGTCTTCTAAAGGTCACAATTTCGGCCCAATTATGGTCATGGTGGATAATAAATTTCACAATAATATTATTACAATTTTTATGATAATTATATAATATTATAATATTAATTTTAACATTAATTACTATGTGTACCTTTAACCGTGATAAATAAAATACTAAAGTAACTATTCACCCTAAATTATTTTGATCCTATTGGACCATAATTTTTCAACTCAGTACAAAAATTTATTTCCACTTTTGAAAATTTAATTCACAATAGCGGTAAAATTAGGTTTAACCCTAATCCCATGGAGAGATCGAGAAAGCGGTTTTTTAAGTAAAACGTTCAAAATATCACATAGTTTTTTTATTTATTTACAATTAAAATATCATAAATTGAACAAATTTGGATTAAATGATAAAAATTCATCTGATTTTACTTTAAAATAATTTAAATATATAATCTAATAATATAAATAAATTTGATGAAAATTTAGTTTCAAATTAAAATTCAGTATTTTACAATATTCAATAAAATATAAATTTTATCAGAACAATACCGAAAATTCAACCAAGTTAAATATTGATGTCCCGATTCCAAAGAAAAAGTTTATTTTGTCAAATATATCATATCAAAGTGAAAGAAACTAAATTTGAAATTGGTTCACCCTCAAAATGTGGTAAAACTTCCCTTTTTGAAAAATACTTATTTTATTCTACAAATCAGATTTTTTATATATTAGAACTAAAAAATACATAATATAAACATTTAATATTAAATTAAATATATTACATATATATTTCATTAATATAATCAAACAATACTGATTTTATTATTTTATAAACACAATTATTCACATTTAAATAGTTTTTCGTTAAACATATCCTTTATATTGAATTGGTTTTTATTTTAATTTCTAATTAATTTTATAACCAATGTATCAGTATATAAATATGTGTAAGCCCTATTTTCATAATTAAATTAATAATATTCAGTCCTTTCATTCTAATGAATAAGTTATAATGTAATCCTTTAAAAAATAATATTCAATTGTTCATTTAAACTTAATGTGGCCTATCATGTATGTTATCGAACATAGCCTCTTTTTTAAACCTGGGATGTTACAAAAACGATATCTAAGGGTAATCATACAACATAATTAATCATGAATTGATTAGAAAAATATATGGAAATTTAAATAAGTGAACGTGATTTCCATTTAAACAAATGGTTAAGGCATAAACAATATAGTAAGGTAATGTACTGAAAACACATGCCATTAAATAAATAATCAAAGAATGAAATGAATCCATAGATTTTTCTCATAGAAAAATAACCTATATAATAGTCACTAAAATTATTTAGATGATTAATTATTGTAAATTATGCATCTATCACATGAACCAGTACCATCAATACCTTTCACAAGATAGTTTATGTCGGTGGGTCAGAACCCCTCTATTCTACATGGAAACAAATTTAAAGGGTTTGTCACCGACTATTTACATCCCATGAGACTATTGATGCATCAGGGGTACATTAAAAAGTCCCCAGATCATGTCTTTTAGGTCCAAATAATTGCTCAAATTTCAAATAATCAATTTAATTAATATAAAATGTCTCTTATTATCAAATGTATATATTGAATAAAATATATAGATCTATCCGAATTTCCCCTGTTAATCAAATAACTATCAAGGAGAACTCTGTATGTAAAAATGTTAAATAGATTTAGATATAATAATATCTATATCATGATATTCTAGATATTTAATATGAATTTAATTTATTTTAAAATTGATCATAAGGAAGTGATTATTTTCAAGATAATGTTCGTAGTCACAAAAGAGAGTGAAATGAAAGATAACTTTTCCCACATGGTAATTTTCAAGTAAAAATCCCTTGAATGAGATAGTTAAAATTAAAACATTATGTACACTAACATTAAAAAATTTTATGATATGACATAACAGAAGGGATTGTAGATACCCCACACAAAATAGTAAGTGGTGAATATGACATTTATCTTAAAAGTCTAAAAACATAGATAGAAATCCATAACCTTGAGTCTAACTTGTCACGTGGGACATTATATCCTTGAATAATAAAATTATGTAAATTATGTACTTTATTTATAATCTCTATAAATCTTTTTATTAATTTATTTCACTTATTACAATGTTATATACAACTACTTAAACAATTAGCTTTACATTGGGTGATTTGACCAAATTTGTTTCATGTGTCAAAAATGATTACTGTAGGTCAACATTGGTCAAATGGGTCATTATATAAACATATCCAAAATAATAATTAATAAATAATTATAAGATTTATATTTCAGTTTTACTTTTAAAACCAATCATGAAATTTGGTTATGAAAAATAAACAAACATTATAATCATGGAGACGATAGGTCATGCGTACGCATGAGTAATGTTCCCATTTTCAATGATCATTATGAAAATAAGGTAAGTAATATTATATATTTACGTAATAATCATTATAACATAAATACAATTTTATTTAATAATATATAACTATATATATAATTTCTTTGATGTAAAAGGAATCACATCACTTAGAGGAGGTGGTAGTCTACCCTTCCACAAAAGACGTTAAAACTTTTTTAGTGTTTTAAAAGGGTAATATAGAAAATGATATATTATATTTATATAATGGTATTTATTTCATGAACATCATGTATATTTATTTTTTGACATTTTTTTAATTAAACTGGTCTGTAATACATTTCATGCAATGTGTGAACGTATCACATCGCTTTCCAGAGGAAGTAGTCCACACATCCACAATAAAGTATTCGTATTTATTCCAAATGGAATGCATAAAGGTATGTGTTATATTAAAATTATATAATTATAGATAAATAATAAATATCTTATATATAATATAGGAATAATTTGTCTTTCATAATTCCCAACCATGAAAGGTGGTAATGGAAAAATGAACAACATCATTTTGCGAGGTGGTAGTTTGTCGTGAACGAATGGTAATTTTGTTACAAATTTTATGGAAGTGTGTACTGGTGTAGGTCGAACAATTAACATAAAAAATTAAAAAAAATATATAATAATGTTATTATATAATCATTTATTAACAATTATTTGACAGTTTTCAAAAGGAATAATACCAAAGTGATCGTTGAATAATATTACCTATTTTTCAAGTAACTCCTTTTAGTTTATAAAAAAACTGTTCTTTGGTTTGAGTTCATCCCTATTTTAGGCTTCAATATTGGGTGGTGGGGGGTTGGGAACTTATTTTTTCACATTTTTGATTATCCAAAGTGGCTTGTGGGGTGTGACGTTGGGCAAGAGTTAATGTCTTTTTATAGTGGACGAGGAGTGGGATTCTTGTAAATACGAAAAGGTATACATTATTAGGAGGTCTCCCTTACCTCATGTGCTTAAAAATGGAAAAAAGATGGATTAAATATTAATTATGTTTGAAAAAAACTCACACCACTCTAAAATAAAATCATTTTTACCACTTTGTTTCTAATTCCTTAAGTTTTGTTATTTTTATCATTTTAGTTTTTATAAGTAATTATATTTCTATGCAAATTAATTTAACCATTAAGACTTAATTAATGTGAGATTTATTAAAAAAAACTTACCCACTTAATTATAAATATTATATCTAATTTATAAAATACAAATCCCTTGTGTGTTTGAAGTTAATTAGAAAACATCGAATGTAACGTGCAAAAACACTCCTTTAACCTGAACCATGCTAAAAAATTTTATACTATCTATGGGTAAATATGTTAATTATAAAAAACAAATTGGTACCATAATAGATCATATTTTATATTTATTAACACTAAAAAATCACTTTGAGGAAGGTAGTATTTTCATTAAATTTAAATCATTTAATGAAATATCATTTATTGAAAAATAACATTAATGTATATTTTTAAATTATTAACATAAATTTGATTTAAATATATCAAAACAATAATGTAATTAAAATATATTAAGTTTAAATATATGTAACATGATATATTTATCTACAAACAAAATTGAACACAATAATTCATTAAATTTTCTTTCCTTTAAATGTTTTTACCATCGTTTATTTAAATTAATTACTAATTAAATAATCTATGTGTTAGCATTTTTTTAATCATTTAATGAATCTAATACATATCTAAATGTTACAGTTAAGTGATCCTGATACAAAAATTTCATTTACCTTTCAAAATAATGTTTATAACTAAATTTATGTAGCTTCTTCAATACTCTAAATATTTATAAATGTCAAAGGTAAGGAAGGATATTTTATTGTCTCTTTCCTTACTTGAATTATTATATGGGTCATATTCATGAAAATTTTTCCCACTAAAAAATTAAATTTAAACCAAGATCTACCGACCAGATATGCAGATGTGTTGTAGGGATCTACCGATTCAGGGTTCTTGAGCGGTGATTTACGCTTGCCATCTAGTAAGAACGGTGTAGCAGTGGCATCGGTTGATGTTTCATTGTGGTATGCTCATGTGGATAATGTTCTATCTCGATGGGTTGATCTCCCTATATCAAAATATTTTTTTGATGTGATGAAGAACTCAATTTCCAGACTAAAGCTGGATGAATCCGGTTCTTTGGATATGCTTAAGGATTCAAGTCCTGTGAGAATTCTTTGTAAGGGTTCATTAGCTCACGTTGAAGCCAACCCTATAGCATTTGTAGAGATAAATTAAATTAGAAAAAAATATTTGATTTCAAGCATTATTATTCTTGATGGTGCACAACCTTTGAATCATACTGATTTGATTCCCAAAACCTCGATTTTTTGGTGTTTCACTAATAGGTAATGTGTATCTCTTGGTCGAGGATGTTTTCACTATCTATTTACATTATATGACATGATTCTTCGAGCATGGAGCATGGAAACCCTATATTTGAAGCATGGATGGCATCATTTAAATGAATTTTCTTTGGACTTTAATGTCTTACATGCATGAAATTATTTTTCTCAGGTTTGGGTTCATATTTATGGACTCAATTGGGTCCTTTGGCATCTTATGATTTTTATTGATATTGGAATGACAATTTTGACTCCTATTCACCTTGATATAGAGACAGAGGATGTCATGTCTGGTCACTATTCTAGGATGTCGGAGGAGGTTGATCTCATTTCAACTCTGATTAACAAGGTAACCCTCTCTACCCCTTCTATTAACATCTAAATTTATGTTTTGAATGAAAAAAATCATCCTTTCTGAAATCAATGTATGAATATTGGGAACTCTTTAGAGCTATGGAGGAAAAATATTTCATGTGAGGAATATATGATGAGAGATCATCCAATGAATCTTTGTTGAAATAAAACAAAAATTAAAGACTTGACTCTGTCAAAGTTCACTATTAATGATCGTGATTCACTTAAAGGGCAAGTTCCCACTATGGATGATGTATTTATTACAGTGAACTATGATTCCTTGGTGACACATTTAAAAGGTAAAGTAATTTTGGTGGATGTGTCTCCAGAGATAGCACATAGTATCATCTATTATACTTAGGTTGATTTGGATAAATATGTTACTTCAATCGAGGCCCCAACACTGTCTTTGGAATTGATGATCCCCCATCCCTCTCAAGTTTATTAATCTAATTGGAATGATGTATAACATCTTTTTTACTATCATCAAGAAATGCATAATCTCTTTTAGGCATCTAAATTATTTGTGAAATGGGGGAAAATTTTCTGAAAATTAAAGGTGGGATTTTGGTACTACTCTAATGAATTTGAGAATTGCAGGTCATGCCTCTTATAAGGATGCAATCTGAAGTGCCAAGGAAAAAATGAATGTAAGTTAGGGTTTCTCCTATGTCCACTAAAAAAGTATACCAATGAAAGATTATTATAATCTTCCTTGACCTTTTTTTATGATATCTTTTTATAAGGTTTCATGGAAGGTGGAAGCAGATATCCTCAAGATTTTTTATTAGGTTAAGTCTCAATCTGAGTGGGAGACTACTGGTGACTCTAGTCATGGAAATGATAGGTCGTACAGTGATATGTAGACATGATATTTGTAGGATTAGGGAAATTCATCTTGTTTGACCATATCTGTCACTCTTATGTACTTTATATTTCTTAATAAATGGTTTAATGATTTTCTTCTGGATGGACTTGATTGGAAGAAATTTGATGAATAGTAAACAAATTATAGTTTTTATTAAATACGTATCATTTAATATAACTTCAATACATAAACATAATTAAAAAAATTATGAAATATATGGAATGAATAAGGTATGAGAAAATAATAAAAATATCAAATGCATGTAATCTAAAATATATAAATTATAATTTATTATGTGATAAATATGAAAATAATTTTTAGTGCGGATGTAGAGCTTGTGAAGCACTAGAAAACTCAAATTTGGTATAGTAAATATAATATTTGATATGTAATAAGTCCTTGATAATAATTTTTAATTAAATATTATGTATTATATATTATATTTACTATTAAAGAAAAATTTTATAATTATATAAAAATTAACTTATCTGAATTCATCTAGAATCCGTAGGCAATGTCAAAAAAGTAAAAATAACATATTAAATGAGTTTTCATGACTTAGATATTATTTCAAATACATATTTAATGAATATTATTGGTCATTTAGATATTAATAAACATTTTTTGTTTTTATTTATTTGTAATTTATTTGTATTAAATTAATACCTCAAATGTTTGCACAGTGCCAACACAACCATTATTTAATTAATAGAAAAATAAAACAAATGATGTTAAAAATAATACAACTAATATAATTTAATATATTTAATATCTAACATTTCCTTTATAGTTATATATGAAATTTTAGGTATTTTTAAGTATTAGACACAAAATACACCTTTTATTTATATACATAAAGTCAAATTGAATAAATAGTTTAAAAATAAATATTAATGATATTTTGACAGAGTAATATTTTATTAAATTATTTAAAAAATGTAAAAAATTATTAATGTTGAAAATTACACAAATATATGGTTTTAAATTTCCTAACAAGGCCATTTATGATCTTATTTTTACCTTATAATTAAGAAATTATATCCTTTATTATTAAAAATGTTGTTACCGTAGTTAAAATTAAATTGGTTAACTAAAGAATAATCAAAATGATATGGTTCAAAAAGAAACAAAAATGTCTACATACTATGGTTTTATCATATTAAAATCTCATCCTAAATTATATTAGAATCAATATCCATTCTGAGTAAATTTGATTTAGAAATAATTTATTAAAATTTAATCTTTTGAGAAATTCCAAGTGTCCCTCACCTTAATTAAAAACAAGAACCTCCTCTATCACATCTTTACAGCACATTAAGCCTTATATATCAACCAAACTCTATGAATATATGTTATAAAAATACATAGACATATTATATAGGTTATGTTCTTCCCAAGATACCAATCAAAGAGGCCTTTATTGGAGATCTAAAGGAGTGGCTTCAAAGAAGATTCAATCTCCTTAACTGATCACTTTCGTTTATAATATTCTTTATTATATTGTAAATATATGGTGTTTATCATAAAATAAGTATCATTTATAAGATGAAGTTTTATTTTGATAATTAAAACACCATTATACACCCTTAATCCAATCAAATGAGAAGTAAAAGTATCACTTGTGCATAAGTACATCTTACCATATCCACGTAGAGATACAATTCATTTTTCATCACCATATTTTATGGATGGGCACTGTATGGGTATAATATTTATATATGAAATTTATTATATAATTATACTTGTGTAATTACAATATCATATCTACCAACTTACCTACCAATCTGTGGTAAAATGATAACGTCACTCATTTTCATGTGTGGACTACCACCTACATAAAGAGAAGTAATTAATTTTTCATCGTCATTTTACTTGAATGATTATAATGGTATATTTAATGAATATATACTATATATAAAACATTATTATTATTTTAGATAGTTGAAATATTGTTTAAATGGATTTCATTTTATCTATCAAAAATGTAAAATTGCATTCATGTGAATATTGGGCCTACAGTCTCCATGAATGGTGTAATTCATTTTTCTATCTATAAATTTTATGGATGGATATAAATAAGAAAATAATGAATATATATGTTATCTAAATCATAATTAATATTATGAATATGATGGAACCGTGATTGAAATATAAGGACCAAAACTACTATACTAGAACCAAGAAGAAAAATGATGTATATAACACCCGAAACAATTATTTTAATAAAGAAGTGTTAAAAAAGGGTAACAAAATTTATTTGTAACTCATATATGGTATGATAATTATTATCTAGGTTATATGATATATTTATAATAAATTTATATCTATTATATATGGGTTTCCAATACATATGATGGATGTTAGACCAAAGTTAATGGATTTTTAGGCTCACTTTTATTTTTGGGACAGAAATGTCAAATTCCAAACTCCTTTATTTTGTGTGGTGTATATAATTTCCATTTGAAATTTTATATCATTTATATACCTATCTTAATGATATTAAAAGTTTCAATTTTTTTATTCTTTCATGATGATTATGATTCAGAAGTTACCAATGCAGTAAGGTATTTTTGTCTCACCTTTATATCTATGGGACACATGCCTTATACACTACATGTTTCTTTTTTTGGTTTATATAATACCCATGAAAGAATTTTATAATAATTATTATTAAAATTATGGGGATTTATATGTCAAATTAATTCCTTGTTTAATGGGACAAACAATTCAAATGTTACCAAAGTGGTAATGGATTTTTTGTCATAATCTCATTGTTTATTAGAGTTGTTAATGATTAAGTTTTAATGGTGAAATGTTATGATCAAATTCTCAAGATAATATTTAATTTCATTCTCCACTATTTTGTTCCTTTAATGCTCATTTTGTTCTTTCATTTTACTCATCTTATGTACTCAAAATATAAAAAATATGTTTTTAAATAAAATTAAATTCATTTCTCTCTTTGGTCCAAAAAATGTTTTCTTCCATGTCCATGTTATCTAAAAATGTTTTAAATAAGGTTTTTACAATTCTACAATTATTTTTTAAATTAATTTTTATCCACGATTAACATTTTTAGAATTTTGTTTGAAATTAATATTTTTTTTCCTAGTGAGTTACTTTGGGAATTTTTTGAAAAAAATATGGAAGGAATTTTTTTTAACTTATACGGAATTACTGATTTTTTCCACTATTATGAATTGTTTTTTATTTGAATCTTAAATTACATTTTTTTGAGGTTTTTTTCAAAGAAAATTATTTCCTTTATATTTTCATTGTTTTTTTAAATAAAATATAGATAGAAAGTTTAACTTACTCAATAATTTTTTAACGATCTTTGAATTGTTTTTCTATTCATCAGTGACATTAACCTTAAATGTTACTTAAGATTTACTGGGAATATAATCCAATGATTCCATCCTTATTTGTTCTCTAGATGGTTTGGGTTTATGATGGCATAATGTTCATGAAACCCATTACTTTTCCATGGGTTATTAAATTATGAAACATTTATGAAAACCATTTCATTTCATGGGTTAGGATATGATGAATGGTTTGTGATATTGTAGCACACATATATTTGATTTTCATTATGTGATGGATCAGACCTATATCTCTCTCCATTGAATTTGGAAAATATTGATATTTCATGAGATAAATAGGAATCAAGTGGGGAGTGAACCTAGTATAGTACGGAAATATTTATAATATGATATTATTGGGAGTGAACCTTGACTAATTTGATGGTTTGGGTAGTGAACCCATTCAACTATAAAACCCTTGTAAAATAGCCTTGAATACTTAGTAAATTATGTTTTTTTATTATGTATATACCACAAATCAATGACTTATGCCTATGTTCAGCTTTAATGTTTCAAGTTACTTGATTAAATTATGATTCATGTCTTATACACTATTAATATTCTTTTCATGACTTAAGATTATGATCTTTGATAAGAAGGGTTTTGTTTGAAAATTTTAGGATCATGTTCTTATACCCTTATTCTCATGTTATGATTATGTGATCATTTATATCTCCCTTTTTTACCCTTACTGAGAATATGATATCACCCTTTTATTATGTTTCCTTTCCCTAGGATATGAAGATAGTTAATAAGTATGATAATTCTAAGTAGGGTTATAGTTATGAAGAAATAATTGTGAAATGATGTAAATATTTTACGAACTAGTTGGTTATGTTTCCAAATTTCTAAAGATTTTGGACCTAAACAATTTTGGCATGGATCATCATGTTATATAAATAATTTATGTCTACATAGATGTAATATCTATGTCTGAAAATTTGGATTCTCGATATGTACCATATATGATTTATTTAATATATGAAATTTTTCCACAAGAATATATACTTTATAATATATTAATATAATATAATGGTTCTAATAATAGAAAGGAAATGATATGGCCTTTTGATGTGAAAAATTCTCTAGGAAAATTACCACATTAGTGTTACATAGCAGAACACTCATCATGTCACAACATATTTATTAATATTAATTTCATTGAATATACAGGTAATTAAATTTAAAATGTTTTGGATTCTAGGTCACCACCTATAACATGAACTTCCATGGGATGTATGGGCATGTTTCTTTTATCTTTAACTTTTTATTTTTGTGGATTTTTTTTTAAACTTCTAATATCAAAGAAGATGAATTATTTTCATTTGACTATATATTTCCTATAGTTTTTATATCATGAGGACAAACATTCATACAAACTCTTAGTACATACATAACACTCTTCTTATGATGATTTTTCTACATTATAGTAGAATTTGAAGTGCATGTATAACTCTATATTATCTTCTATTTATTTAATAACTTATCTTAACCTTTTAGTATTTTAATTAAACTTTTATGAGTTTGAACAACCAACTTAAATATTTCATATAGATTCATAACATCCATTAAGTTAAAATTTTTTGGTTACTTATATTGAATTTCAATTTATTTTTTAGAAATTTTTTCAAAACAATCTATTGAATTGCTTCATGGATTGATTCACTTTTTTATATTGATTTTTTTATCTTTTTCATTGATTAATTTATTTCAACTATCATTTATGTTGACATTCCATCCACAAAAGAAGCTTACTTTATTTAATGTGACATGTTCCATTACTCTCTTCCTAGGTTTTTTTTCTTGGAAACATCTATTTCTTAACATGAAATGGATTTATTTACTTCTATTTTCCATGTTTTATAAACTATTATAGCCTCCTTCTTTCAGTGTAACTTACATAATACTTGTATGAAGTAAAACATCAATAGTCATCACAATGAACACTTTCATTGAAAATTCCATAGAAGCCTTCAAGTACTAAAATCAATTTCTTGTCAACAGATTAACATTATTCTATGTATTTTGATTGACCATAAGAGTATTTATCTAAAAAAATATTTTTTTCCCCATTAATATAGACCTCCAATATTTTTTTGAAGTTGACATATTCGGACAATAGTGAATATCTTTTTGTCTAAACTTTAAAAATCAACAAAAATAGCCAATAAATATTAATTTCTTCAGTTTTTATTCTTTTTCCAGATTTGAAGTATTTTTTTGTTTATAGTATAACATCCATTAATTTAGTAACCATGTGGGGAACCACATGTTCCTTTATTTATTTCTTCCACCTTTAAAGATGTTATAGGTGTATCACTTATTTTCTCCACCCATCTTCTTCACTAATAATAGTATTATCCAGCGCTATTTAAATGATCAAAATCATTGCAGTCAAAATGATTGAAACATAGGGTTACCTTCAATTGTGACATAGAAAAAGATCTATCTTCCGATAAAATCATGTTATTTATTGAAATATAATGGTTCTTACTAGAATCCAAACCCACTTTGGATATTAATGGAAGTATCTATCTATTTATCTCTTAGTGAAGATTCAACTCAAGTAACTTCCATGTTTTCTAATTTTACTTCCAACTCATGACACATAATATATATTGTTTCTTTTAAATAATTCAGATATTTTAATTTATCTTCACATTCAATTTTCATTTTATGTGCTTTTTTTCATGACAATTAATTCTTTATTGAAAATAACAATAATGTTTTTACTAATTTTTCCTTGATCCCCAGTTGATTAGTTTTTCTCTTAATGATTACATTGTGAGTTTGCTCAGTTTCATGGATCTTTTTCCTAACAACATCCTTAAATAATCCTTTTTCACAAATCACTATTTTCAATTATTCTTCAATAAAGTAAAATTTTTTATATCAAAGAAATATAGATTTTTACTTGGATTTACTAATTTTAGTGAGAGTGTAACACTTTTATAACTTGTTAGTAAATGCATTATTCATTTCTAGAGTATCAGTTTTTAGCTTCGTTTTCTCCTCATGAACAGCCTTGATAAACATATATATATAGATGATAAATTGTGAAGGAAAATTATTCATGTTACAATTGTCTTCAATGTAGTGATATTAAATAGATTTAATATTTTTACTTTACTCGTACTCTTCGTAGCTCAAACTGGACTCTTCTAGTGGATCAAAATCAATGAATTTAATAGATAATCCATTTCCACTTTTACTAACATCAAATAGTGGTGATTACTCTTTCAACTAATTTAGAAAAGTTAACATATTTAACTTTCATGGCACTTTCTTCTTAATTTTTCAATGTTTTAACTGAAACCATCATATTGTCACTAATTGGTGTAACATATTTTTCTTTTAAATGATTCACCATTATATCTTCTAAAAAACATTACTTCGTGGAAAGAGACTTAAAAATTTGGGATAAAAATTTTAATTCAATTAGAGGCAATCATGTACAGTAATACCAATTAAATTGACTAGTGTATCATGTAATCACACTAGGATAGGGATAAAATTAGTATAGAATAATTTTATAAAATTATTTCAACTTAAACCGTTACCCCTCTAATGTTTCTCAGACCACTATCTCAGTTTATATGTATCGATTATTTTTAACATTATCATTATAGATTCACACCACAAACAATGACATAAATTAAATAGAGTGCAGTACGTGGCATTTAAAAGGATTGTTCTCATTGTGGGTACCTACTCCTTATATTTTCCATTTATTTTATGAATACATCGATATTAACTATATGATGTATGTGAATAAAACTAGGATGACTTGTGAAATTCATTTCTATCTATGAAAATGTTTTAATACTAGATCTCACTAGTATATATTATGTCCTCATAAACTGTTGAACAAGGTGTTTTTTTGTTTGTGATGTCTCTACATCAACTATAGATCTTCTTCTCCAACAAATTTTTTTGACATACATGGGATATTCACTACAACAATAATCAAGTCATCCATGTACACTATAATCAATAAAAATAACATTTTGAGATCTCAATCATCCAAAAACCTCAATGTATGACTCCTATAATTTTTTCCACTTGACATTGGTCTTTCTCACAACTTCTATTTTTCTATTTTCTATAAACATCTCATTTTGATCTTCAGAAGATACATCTCTATCTTCTTAGTTATCTAACCTATATAATCTTCCATAATTAACTATTGAACCTCAATTTTCTCATCTCAATATCAAATCGAGATTTATTTCACTAGAATGAATATCCCCTTTATATAACTAAGCTCACATAGATAAATTAAAGAAAATGAGGGCTTATAATTTGAAATTCCCAATATAAATTTCCTTTTTCAAACTCTTTTAAATACGTATGAAATTTTTGAAAAATGAATTCATAAAATCTCTTAAAAACATTGGGTCAAATTTTATTGAGAATTCCACCAATAATAGCTATTATAATGAATTTTCCATCCTGAATTATCTATCATTGAATTTTCAACATTGAACCATCACGTAGAGTTTTAATTCACATAAATGTTTTGTGAAATGTCTTGGAATAGTTTGATCTACTTTTTTTACCCATTTTTGTCTGGTTTTACCATTGCATAAATATAACATAAACTCCCAAAAAATATGCTTCTTTTATATATCTAGTGCTTTAAAATACTATGGAAATAATCATACACATGGTTATATATGAATACATGAATTTCCTACAAATACACCCAACTTGACTATGTGTTTCCTCAACCTGACCATACATGTTCCATCCAATTCATCCTTTTTTATCACCACGACTACATAATTCTTGAAAACATTCTTTATTTTTCATCATGATAATAAAATTCTCATGACCACCTATTATCATTACATTTTGATGTTATATGAATCATTCCACATCTGATAATCACAACTATCAGATGACAAAAACACTCATATCTTCCTAATAAAACAATCATCAGACTTAGACTAGATCACAGATTTCAAATACTATGATATTTTTACATTGGATAAATATTAATGGATCATCATATTTATAATTCGAAAAATATTCTAGAAACCTTAAATCCTATATGTTAATTCCTTTTTTTGGGAGTTTCACTCTTGATTAACTTTAAATTTCATTATAGCATATCCTTTCATTTATCAATTCTTAGTATCTATATATGTTTTATTAGCTTTTATAGTGCCTCTATTTCCAATTTTTAATTTCATTCACTTAGCTTATCTTTTATTATTACCTTTTATCGTAGTATTTTATATATGAGTTTTCCATTGAAAAATGTATTAATTCTAAAATTTTGTAGTAAATACGCTCTTGTTTCACTCTAATCTTGTTCTTTACAATGCACTATTAAATTAAATATATCTCATCATCTAAAAATTTAAAATCAATACATGGATCTCTTTATCCTTTTCGTATTCCTTTAAATTGACTAAAAATGAATCACAATAAAACTATAACCATAATGATGTTTTCTTCATGATATGACCAGTATACCATTCCCTGATTTTATCTTGACTACCTTATACATTCTCATAGAATGATCTCACTTTAGTAACTCTTCAAATATCTAGAAACTAGCATAAAATAAACACACTAAATACATTTCATAGTGAATCTAGATATTGTATAATAAGTCCCCAGCCATAAAATTACTTATTCTTGAGCTATTACAAGAATACACATTGAGGATTTTTCAGGTTTAGAGTTTTAGAGAATTAAGCCATAACCATTACATCTCAAAAGTTAGAAAGTAGACACTTCTACTCTAATTCCATTTTTTCATAAAATAAAAACTATTGATAAAAAATGTCACGTCCAGTTCCATGTTTTAGACAACATGACTTTCTTTGATCCCATCCTTGACCCTATTCCACTTTATGTATTGTGACAAACATTTGAAAAACATGGGAGGATCATAGAAAGGCTCAGTAATTAATACACAAAGAAAGAAACTGTTAGTTTTTCAAAACAATAATTAAACCATGAATACTTTAAAATAAGTAATACTTTTCACCTTTATGAAGTATTAAATGCTCTTCACTGAATAAAAGATCACTACTTACCCATTGGAAACCAAAATATTACCCATATAATGAACACATAACATATACAGGTAACTTGGAACATAAACATACTTAAATTGAATAACCATACGATCGAATTCCACACATGTAACTAAATGGAATAGCCATATGGATGACTTCCATACCTAATGCATTGGAGGTTATAACGTAACCACCCATACTGGTATTCACGGAACCACCCATCATTTGGTTTATCACGTAACCACCCGTCAAATGTCCAAGTACCATTATGAAATCATAAGACATAAAACAATAATAAAGGAATGAAAACATTTCCATATTTCGATCACAATATATCACTTTAATATATTGACATAACCAATCCATTATCAAAACCATTTTCAATACCAAAATACATAATCGAGTATATGGTATTTATTTTCTTTAAAAAACATTATGGCTTAATGAGTAAGCCAAAGATTAAATAATACTCGCGACGGCAGAAAGGTCGTTGTCACCGCGTATGTTAAAAAAACATTCATTTTTGTCATTTAGTAAAATGATTCGTAGAAAAATATTACCTTTGAATTAAATGAAGATTCAAAGGTGTTTATACATCATATAAAACAAATTATTGTATTAAAATAGAATATTCCTCAATGAAAGGAGATTGAGACAAAGTCCCTTACAAAGAAGATATCCTTTGATTAAGGATAATCCATGACATAATTATGTGTAAAAAATATAAATACACCCAATATAAGTAGATATTAAGTGTAAAAATGCATAGGTCATTCATACATATTCACACCATGACATAATGAAAAAGTATAGGTTTAACCCAAAGAATTGAAATTGGGTTAAGAAGTTCCCTTACAGAAATTTGACAGCCTAACAGCGTCAGTTTAAAATTTAGAAATGATTTTATGAGAGATAAAAAGGGTATCTCATCACTTGGACATAACATTTACAGCAATAATGATATAAAAGAACATATCCCAACATAAGATGTTGTAAATTAAATGACCTAACAAAAATAAGTCTTTTAAAAAAAGGAGGGTGAAAGCTTCCCCTACCAATTTGGGTAACATTCGAAACGTGCACCCCATGACAGAAGGATCATACAATGAAGATATAAATACCCATAACATAAATTATATTACACAAGGAATATAATTATGGGTAGTACATACACCACACAAAGGGAAATTGTGGCAAATGTAGCACGAATCTCACGAGAATAAAATGTGAGATAAAAACCCTTGGCTCATTGTAATCAATCGAGTCTTATGACAAAAAGATAATAACCACAAAATTAATTAAATAACTCCATGAATATAAATAGAATCAATATAATATATATCAATCTTAAGTACATGATACACAACATTCCATAAATAAGTGGTGACCAATGGAAATCTCACGGAATTAAAAGTGAGATAAGAAATCCCTTACGAAAATCTGGAAGCCTAACGTTGCCACTTAAAACTCACAAAATGGATTGATGAGATCAAATAGGGTCTCTCATCATATGAACATAAAAATTAAATTAATTTTAATACAAAATAACATCCCCCAACATAATAAATAGGAGCTTAAGAGAAGTAACATAAAAGAGAGTACTTGAAAAAAAGATAGAGGTAGGATCCCTTACCTCAAGTCCGACTTGTCTTGTTCGTTTCTTTATATTCCTGAATAATAAGTTCTTGGTCAATTTATAATTTCGTAATAAAACCCTTTAAATATTATTATTCAATTAATATCACATATTACCATGTTATAATAATTAGATTATTATGTTAGTTCATATCAGACGTTTTCGTCGATGTTCGGTACATGAGTCAGAAATGAACTTGTTTAAAAAGAATTTTCCATGTAGTTATAAGTACATAATCTCCAGAATAGTATTAATGATTTAAATATCATATATATCCAGTATATTTTAAATTTATAATATTCCATAAAATATGGAGATAAATAATGAAATGCACCGTTCATGGAGACGGTAGGTCGTACGTACGCAGGAACGCTACTTTCATTTCTTTGTAATATTAATGGAATTAAAACTAAATGATAGATATATATTATAATTCCAGTATAATATATATGTTATATAGGTCACATAAGTTCATTAATTTCATTATTTATACATTCCATGTATTAAATGAACGAGTCACATCACTTGAGGGGGAGGTAGTCCACACTTCCTCAAATGAAATTATCCCAATTACACGACCTGAAAAGCATAATGATATGATTTAAACATAAAATAAAGAACCATATAGAAAAAATAAATACCATATATATCATATAGAAATATATTTCTATCATAATGGCCACCATGATAGGTTTTAAGATAAGATTGGACAATCATCGTTTCATGAGGGAGTAATTCGCCACCCATAGAAACAGTATGTTCTTTAACCATTAGATGGAGGTGTGTGTATGTGTAAATCAAATCCTTAACATAAAAACATCCTAGTATATTTAGGATACTATTGTTATTATGGGATTAAAATAATAAGAAGATACTGGTGAGTGAAGAAGGAAAATAAAATAAAGAAACTCGAGAGAAGACATTACCTCTAAATCGTGTAACTCTTTTTGATTTGAGCCAAAGGCTTACTTGGAAAAACTTCTGCCCAATGTGAGGCTTCTAGGAGTAAGATAGGGATGTGGAAAAATAATATGTGAAGATTTTGGACGATCCAAGGGCTTGAGAGGTGTGGGTAAGGGGGTAGAGGTGGGGGCCTTTTATAAGAGGGGGGAGGGGCACTCTTGGAAAGTCCTGAAATATTAATTTATTATAATTTTTTTTCAAATTATAATGGTTTGAAAATGATATATTTCGAGTATAAGAGGATAAATGGTAGAAATGAACTCAACCAATGGGATTTATACAATTCTAGGTCATTGAATTGACCTTATCTTTTCAGTTTAACCCTTAGTTAAAATTAATAATTCTTACCACGTCTTTTTTTATTTTCAAACTATAAGGTCATAATAATTACTCTAAAATACCAATAGTCCCAAAATTTTATCAATAATTATATTAGTAATATATTATATTACATTTGGAAGAATATTATATTTTTTGGACTTTTATAGAATTTAATAAAATAATATTTGTTTTAAAAACTCATTTATTCCAATTTCGACACTATTTGGTAGTTGACTTTTGATAAAGGCATAAAATTTCTATTATGTCGGCATAAAATCATTAACATATATTTTACATGTCAAAATTATCTATAAAATTATTTTATTGCATCCCATGTTTCAAAACCAAAATATTTTAACACTTATAATATCATATATTTAAATCTTTCCTTAGTGAGGTAGTAACCGTATCATCATTGTGTCGTAAATAGATTTATTTATTTAATGCCTAAAAATTATAAATAAAATACCATGATTTAGAAAATATTTTTATATTTAAAATTAAGATTTATATTCAAAATTATCATTTATATAAACAAAATTAAAATTGTTTTACTCAGGTATTACATACTTTTATTATATTTCCCTTTCTTTAAGAAATAATATGATAAAAGGTCACTATCACACAAAAGTGATTCCATGGGGTCCCGAAGATGGAACAAGGCATCCCATTGACAGCCATGACTCAAAAAATATCATTTATACACATGTATGGGTAATTTTATATTATTATAACATTATTTTGTTTAACCCTTTTTACCTGATTTACAAATTAATCACTATAATTAAAAATAAATAATGTAATTACTATTCATCATGTCAAAAACAAAAGAGTATTAATTACATAATTTGGAATTATAATTAAAAATATGGAATCCATTTTACCAAATTAAAAACACATAAATTTCATTAATTAATTTGAAACTAATTCTCGTGGTCAAAACCAAAGTCGGGTTTTAAGAAGTAAAATTTATCAAAAGATTGACTCGTTTTTACATCAAATTTGAAAGTGAAATCACTTACAATGAACAAAATTGTATGAAGTGATAAAAACATAATTAAATTACACTTTAAAACCAATTTAATTTACAATCTGACTTTATAAATAAATTAGATGAAAAATCATTCTTGAAGTAAAATGTGGTATTTTTCACTATTCCTTAAAAATGAACATTACTCAGAAAAATACAAAAAATTTATCCAAAGTAAATTTGATATTCCAAATTAAAAAATTATTTCCAATTTAACAAATTAAAAACATAGAAGTTTCATTAATTATCTTTATAATTAATTCCCACTGTGAAAACAAATAGTGTGTTTTTAAAAAATAATATATATCAAAAGATTGACACTTGTTTATGTCCAATTTCAAAGTGAAATTATTTCCAATGACCACCATTGGATTAAATGGTAACAATATATTTTAATTAAACTTTAAACCCAATTAAAAATATAACATTACTATATAAATATATTATATTAAAAGGAGGTTTTGAATTAAAATACATCCTTTTTCACTATTCACTAAAAAAAATAAACTTTATGGGAAAAATAACAAAAATTTACACAAAGTAAATTTTGATGTCTTGATTCTAAAAAAGGATTATATTTTTTCAAATATAACATATAAAATTTTCAAAAATTATATTTAAAAAAAGTTCTCCATCAAAAGGCGTTAAAACAATCTTTTGAAAATATTAGAGTATTATATGCTTAAGATTGAATTTATTCTCATTTTAAGCCTCAAAAACACTATCTAATTCATAAATAGACATAGTCATGGAAATCTATTATTTTTTATATACATGGGATGTTACATCCTTCCCCCTTTTGGGAATTGCGTCCTCTCAATTTTAAAATTAGGATCAGAAACTGCATTGAAAGCCCCACATCGGAAAAGGAGTCAATAAAACAATCACTTTAAAAGAAACAAAGAGAAGTAAAAAAGGTCACCCGAGACAACAGATACTAGGATTCCATGAAAACATGTATATGGAGGAGAAAAAAATTCATCATGTTCTGATGGAGAGTGATAGAAAACATGTCTAGGAGAAAGTTAATCACTAGAAAATCACAAACTTGTGATGAGCTAAGCGGTATTTCATTCCCCAGTAAGAGAAGTTAACAGACAACATTTTTGTTTTAAGTTACTTTTCATTGAGTAATTTATTTATGGGATTAAGTAAAACATAAGTAAACATATGTAATTGTCATGTAGACTTTCATCTCTTATTATATTTCTAACACAAACTCATATTTTCTCCAAAATATGAGTATTTAGAATGAGTTGTTCACATTTAGAGCACTATAATCATCTTCTAGAAAATCACGTAATCCAAAAAAGAGAACTATATATTTCCCATGTTTTTAGAGCTTAACCAAAACCAAAATGTTTAGTACAATATCAGATAATCCCCAAAAATGATAATATTTTACAAAATGAAAAACTACTCTTAATCTCCGAAATTTGTCCTACAAAACCCAAAGTTCATCAAAGACCATTCAATAAATATTTATCAATAAAATTTATCAAAGTACTCCAAATTAATATTGAAAACCAAATCTAAAAAATATTTAATCAGATAGTATTTCAAGGTAAATCTTAACATTTATCTCCAAATAACATCAGTTACTCTTAAAGTATCATACTGAAAATTAATTAACCTAATCACATATCCTCCATGATAGGTTAATAATTTCCATAGACAAAACCAAATCAATTTATTCTTGATTCATAAGATCATCTAAATTAAAAGAATTAGTCATACTACCCAGGGACTTCACGTAGTCCAGTGGTAGGCGATAAATCTCAGTCACACTTTGGTTGTGGGTTCGATTCTCACAGCTTCGACCGACACGACGGGTTTTCACATGGTCTGTGTGTTGTCCTTTTTACAATACTATATAATTGTTAAAACATTCCCCAAAAAGAGATAAAATCTTCAAAAATAACCAGAACATAATTTAACCTCAGGATTATCTCAGGCCTTTCATTTTCCATCATAACATATAGTAACCCATAGTTACCTCAAAAGTAAGGATCATATAAACCCTAATGGTTACCTTTATAATTATTACCTAAACTTCCAAATTGAGTTGGTTCTCTCGTACATGATGCATTAGAGAACTCACCAAGGTTCAAGTGGTTAATCATGACTCCTAATAGTTGTTTGAAAATAACCACAAGAGTTCCCATTGCATATCCCATATCATTCAGTTGTTCTTTCAGAAAACCTTCACAGTTTTCTTCACATCCACTGTTTCTTTGGTGCCTGCTAGATCCAGCCATTTACTAAAACCAAAATGGTCAGTGTCAGTATATCATTAGAATCATCATATTATATCTTATGAGGAGGGTAAATACTAAGATATAATTATTCATGTTATCTTAAACTCATTCACTTTATCTAAAACTATGACTCTTTCTGAAATCCTAACCATTATGGTAATGTCAATTATTCTTAAAGAATACCCTAACCTCTAAAGTTATATAAACTGACCTTTTATACCAACTATAAGGCCCCAACCTTAAACATTACTTATTCTTGAGTTATTTCAATAATACACATTGAGGATCTTTTCAGGTTTAGAGTTTTAGAGACTTAGCCCATAACTATTACATCACAAAAGTTACAATGTAGACACTTCTACTCAGATTCCATTTTTTCATAAAATAAAATCTCTTGATAAAAAAATTCATGTCCAGTTACATGTTTTAGATAGCATGACTTTCCTTGATCCCATCCTTGACCATATTCCACTTTATGTCCTTTGAGAAACATTTCAAAAACATGGGATGAGCATAAAAAGATCAGTAAGGAATACACAAAGAAGAAACTATTAGTTTTTCAAAACAACAAGTAAACCATGAATACTTTAACATAAGTAATAATTTTCACCTTTATGAAGTAGTAAATACTCTTCACTGAATAAAAGATAACTACATACCCATGTGTAACCAAAATATTACCCGTATAGAGAACACATAACATATAAAGGTTACTTGGAGCATAAACATACTTAAATGGAATAACCATACAGTCGACTTCCACACATGTCACTAAATGGAATATCCATACGGTCGACTTCCATACCCAATACATTAGAAGTAATAATGTAACCACCCATCCTGGTATTCATTGAACCCCCCATCATTTGGTTTATCACATAACCACCCGTCAAAGGCCCAAGTACCATTATAAAATCAGAATACATAAAACAAAAATAACGGAAAGAAAAAATTTCCACATTCCAATCACAATATATCACATAAATATATTGACATAAAAAACCATTATCAAAACCATTTTCAATACCAAAATACATAACAGAGTATATTGTATTTATTTTCTTCTAAAAACATTATGGCTTGTTGAGGATGCCAAATATCAAATAATACTTGTGGCGGCGGAAAGGTCATTGCCACTGCGTACGTTAAAAGAAACATTCCTTTTTTTCATTTAGTAAAACGCTCTGTAGAAAAATATTCCAATTGAATGAAATAAAAATTCAAAAGTCTTTATACAGTTTATAAAAGAAATTCTTGTATTAAAACAAAATATTCCTCAATGAAAGGAGATTGAGACGAAGTCCCTTACAAAGGTAGTATCCTTTGATTAAGGATAAATCAATGACATAATTATGTGTGAAAAATATAAATACACCAAATATAAGTGGATATTAAGTGTAAAACGAACATAGTTCATTCACACATATTCATTACACGACATAATCATGAATAATTGGTTTAACCCAAAGAACTGAATTTGGGTTAAGAATTTCCCTTACAGAAATTCGACAGCCTAACGACGTCACTTTAAAATTAAAAAAATGAGTTGATGATAGATAAAAAGGGTATCTCATAATTTGGAAAAACAATTTACAGAAATAAGGATATATAATAACATATCCCAACATAATAATATGTAAATTAAAATACCTAACAAAAATAAGTCTTTTAAAAAATGGAGGGTGAAAGGTTCCCTTACCGATTTGGGTAACATTCGAAACGCACACCCCATGACAGAAGTATCAAAAAATGAATATGTAAATACCCATAAATTAAATTATATTACACAAAGAATACAATTATGGTCAGTACAGACAGCACACAAAAGGAAATAGTGGCAAATGTATCATGAATCTCATGGGAATAAAAAGTGAGATAAAAAACCCTTACCTCGTTGTAATCAATCGAGTCGTATGAGAAAAAGATAATAACCACCAAAATAATTACATAACTCCATTAATATAAATATAATCATGATAATATATATCAATTATCAATACACAATACACCGCATTCCATAAATAAGTGCTGACCAACGGAAATATCACGGAATTAAAAGTGAGATAAGAAATCGCTTACGAAAATTCGGCAGCCTAACGCCACCACTTAAAACTCCCAAAAATTGATTGATGAGATAAAATAGGGTCTCTAATCATATGAAAATAAAAATTAAAGTAATAGTAATATAAAATAACATCCCCAAACATAATAAATTGGAGCATAAAAAGTTACATAAAAGAGAGTACTTAAAAAGAAAGAGAGAGGTCAGATCCCTTACCTCGAGTCCGACATGTCTTGTTCGTTACTTTATATTAATGAATAATAAATTTTTGGTAAATTTACAATTTATTAATAATATTAATTAAATATTATTGTTCAATTCATACCAAATATTACCATGTTATAACAATTAGATTACTATGTTAGTTCATATCATATGTTTTCGTTGATGTTCGGTACATGTGTCAAAAATGAACTTGTTTGAAAATAATTATCCATGTAGTTATAATTACATCATCTCCAGAATAGTATTAATGATTTAAATATCATATATATATAGTATATTTTCATTTTACTATTCCATAACATTTGGAGATAAAAAAATGAAATTCACCGTTCATGGAGACGGTTGGTCGTACGTACGCATGAACGCTACTTACAATTCTTTGTCATATTAATGGAATAAAAACTAAATGAGATATATATATTATAATTAAAGTATAATATATATTTTATATAGGTCACATGAGTTCATTAATTTTATTCTTTATACATTCCATGTATTGCATTAACGAGTCACAACACTTGAGAGGCGGTAGTCCACACTTCCTCAAATGAAATTATCGCAATTACACGACATGAAAAGCATAATGATATGATTTAAACATAAAATACATAATCATATAGAAAACATAAATAAAATATATATCATATATAAATATAGTTCCATCATAATGGCCACCATGAAAGGTGTTAAGAGAAGATTTAACAATCATCGTTTCATGAGGCAGTAATTCACCACCCACAGAAACAGTTTGTTCTTTAACTATTAGACGGAGGTGTGTGTATGTGTAAATAAAATCCCTCCCATAACTAAATTATAGTATACCTAGTATACTATTTTTATTATGGGATTCAAATAATAAGTAGATAGTTTTGAGTGAAGAAGTAAAATAAAAGAATGAAACTTGAGAGAATACAATACCTCAAAATCGGATAACTCTTTTTGATTTGCGAAAAAGGCTTCCATGGAAATACTTGTGCCCAAAGTGAGACTTCTAGTAGTAAGAGAGTGATGTGTTGAGATAATATGAGTAGAGGTTGGACAATCCAAGGGATTTAGATGTGTGGGAAAGGGGGTAGAGGTGGGGGCCTTTTATAAGAGGGAGAAGGGGCAATCTTGGAAAGTCATGAAATATTAATTTATTGTAAAATGTTTTTCAAATTATAATGGTTCCAAAATTATATATTTCTAGGATAATAGGGTAAGGGGTTGAAAAAAAATCAACCAATAGGATTTAGAAAGTTGGAGGTCATCGAATTCATCTTACCATTTAATTTTAACCATTAGTTAAAATTAATAATTCTTACTACGTCTTTTTTTATTTTCAAACAATAAAGTCATAATAATTACTCTAAAATACCAATAGTCCAAAAATTGTATCAATAATGATATTGGTAATATATTATGCTTCATTTGGAATAATATTATATTTTTTTGACATTTATACAATTTAATAAAACAATATTTTTTTTAAAAACTCATTTATGCCAATTTCGACACTATTTGGAAGTTGACTTTTGATAAAGGCATAAAAGCTTTATTCCTTCGAAATAAAAGAATTAACATATATTTTTCATTTCATAATTATCTATAAAATTCAGGTATAGAATCCCATGTTTCAAAACAAAATTATTTTAATGCTTATATTATCATATATTTAAATATTTCATTAAAGAGGTAATAACTACATCATCATTGTGTCATAAATAAATTTATTTATTTAATGTCTAGAAATTCTAAATAAATTACCATGATGTAGGAAATATTTTTATATTTCAAATTAAAATTTATATTCAAATATATCATCTATATAAACAAAATTAAAAATGTTTTACTTAGGTATTACATACTTTTATTATATTTCCCTTTCTTTAAAAAATTATATGATAAAAGGTCACTGTCACAAAAAAAAAAGTGAATCCATGGGGTCCCAGGGATGGTACAAGGAATCCCATGGTTGGAAATTACTCAAAAAATAGCATTAAGACACATGGATGGGTATGTTTATATTATTATAATATTATTTTGTTGATACCTTTTTACACGATTAAATAATTAATCGCTGTAATTAAAAATAATTACTGTAATTACTATTCTTCATGTCAAAAACAAAAGATTATTAATTAAATAATTTGGACCTTCTGATTCCAAATATGGAATCCATTTTACCAAATTCCAAACACATAATTTGCAGTAGTTAATTTAAAAATAAGTCTTGTTTTCAAAACCAAAGACGGGTTTTTAAGAAGTAAAATATATCAAAAGATTGACTCGTTTTTACATCAAATTTGAAAGTGAAATCACTTCCAATAAAAAAATTGTATTGAGTGATAAAAAAATAATTCAATTAAACATTAAAAAAATTTAAATTGAAAATATAACTATATAAATAAATTAGATGAAAATGTAGTTGTGAAGTAAAATGCAGTATTTTTCACTATTCCTAAAAAATGAACATTTCTCCAAAAAATACCAAAACTTTATCAAAATAAAATTTGATATTCCAAATTAAAAAATGATTACCATTTTACCAAATTATAGACATATATTTTTCATTAATTAATTTTATAATTAATTCCCTCTTTCAAAACAAATAGCATGTTTTTAAGAAACAATATCTATCAAAAGATTGACACATGTTTATGTCCAATTTCAAAGTGAAATTAATTCCAATGACCACCATTGGATTAAATGTTAAAAAAATATTTTAATTAAACTTTAAACCCAATTAAAAATATAATCTAACCATATAAATAAATTAGATTAAAAGGAGGTTTTGAATTAAAATACAGCAATTTTCACTTCACTAAAAAGATTAACTTTATCGGAAAAATAACAAAAATTTACACAAAGTAAATTTTGATGTCTTCATTCAAAAGAATGATTTTATTTTGTCAAATATAACAAATAAAATTTTCAAAATGTATATTTAAAAAAAAGTTCACCATCAAAATGCGTTAAAACAATCTTTTGAAAATATTAGAGTATTCTATGCTTAAGATTGAATTTATTCTCATTTTAAGTCTCTAAAACACTATCTAATTCATAAATAGACATTGACATGAAATTATATTATTCTTTAATTACTAGGGATGTTACATCCTTCCCCCCTTTTAGGAATTGCGTCCTCGCAATTTTAAAATTGTGTCTGAAAACTTCATTGAAAGCACCACATCGGAAAAGGAGTCAATAAAACTATCACTTTAAAAGAAAGAAATAGAAGTACAAAGGTCACCTAAGAAAAAAGATACTAGTATTCAATGAAAACATGGATATTTAGGAGAAAAAAACCACCATGTTCTGATTGAGTGTGATAGAAAACATGTCTAGGTTAAAGTTAACCACTAGCAAATCATAAACTTTTGATGGGTTAAACGGTATTTGATTCCCCAGTAGGAGATGTTAACATACATTGTTTTTGTTTTAAGTTACTTTTCATAATGTAATTTATTTATGGTCTTAACTAAAAAATAATTAAACATATTTACTTGTCATGCAGACTTTCATCTCTTACTAGATTTCTAACACAAACTCATATTTTCTCCAAAAGATGAGTATTTAGGATGACTTGTTCACATTAAGAGCACTATAATAAACTTCAAGAAAATCACGTAATCCACAAAAGAGAACAATATATTTCCCATGTATTTAGACCTTAACCAAAACCAAAATCATTAGTAAATGATCAAATAATCCCCAAAAAGGAAAATCTTTTACAAAAAGAAAAACAACTCTTAATCTCCAAAATTTTTCCAACAAAACACAAAGATCATCAAAGACCATTCAATAAATAGCTTTCCATAAAATTCTTTAAAGTACTCCAAACTAATATTGAAACACAAATCTTTGAAGGATTTAATCACATAGTCTTCAAAGGTAAATATTAACATTTATCTCCAAATAACATCTGTTACTCTTAAATTATCATATTGAAAAATATTTAACCTAATCAAATATCCTCCATGATAGGTTAATAATTTCCATAGATAACGAAAATTCAACTTATTCCTAATTAATAAGGCCATATAAATAAAAATAATTAGTCATAATAACCAGGTAATTCACGTAGTCCCATGGTAGGCGATAAATCCCAGTCGCACTTTGGTTGTGGGTTTGATTCCCGCAGCTTCATCCGATGTGACGGGTTGTCACACGGTCTGCGTGTTGTCCTTTTTCCAAAACTATATAATTCATACAAAACTCCCCAAAAAGAGAGAAAATCTTCAAAATTAACCATAACATAATTTAACCTCAAGTTTATCTCATGCCTTTCACTTTCCATCATAATATATAGTAACCTATAATTACCTCAAAAGTAACGATCATATAAACCCTAATGGTTACCTTTATAATTATTACCTGAACTTCCAAATCATGTTGGTTATCTCGTACATGATGCATTAGAGAACTCACCAAGGTTCAAGTGGTTAATCATGACTCTTGATAGTCGGTTGAGAATAACCACAAGAGTTCCCATTGTAGCACCCATATCATTCAGTTGTTCTTTCAGAAAACCGTCATAGTTTTCTTCACATCCACTATTACTTTGGTGCCTGCTAGATACATCCATTTACTAAAACCAAAAAGGACAGTGTGAGTATATAATTAGAATCATTATATAATATCTTATGAGGAGGGTAAATAATAAGATATAATTATTCATGTTATCTTAAACTCATTCACTTTATCTAAAACTATGACTCTTTCTGAAATCCTAACCATTATGGTAATGTCACTTGTGCTTAAATAATACTCTAACCTCTAAAGTTATCTAAACTGAACTTATAAATCAACTATAAGTCCCCAAACTTAGACATTACTTATTCTTGAGTTATTTCAAGAATACACATTGAGGATCTTTTCAGTTTTATAGTTTTATAGAATTAGTCCATAACTATTACATCTCAAAAGTTACAAAGTAGACACTTCTACTCAGATTCCATTTTTTTATAAAATAAAAAATCTTGATAAAAAAATTCATGTAAAGTTCCATGTTTTAGACATCATGACTTTTGATGATCCCATCGTTGACCATATTCCACTTTATGTACTGTGAGAAACATTTCAAAAACTTGGGATGAGCATAAAAACTCATTAAAGAATACACAAAGAGGGAAACTATTAGTTTTCAAAACAACAAGTAAACCATGAATACTTTAACATAAGTAATAATTTTCACCTTTATGAAGTAGTAAATACTTTTCAATGAATAAAAGATCACTAGTTACCCATTTGTAAAGAAAATATTACCCACACAAAGAACACATAACATATAAAGGTAACTTGGAATATAAACAGACTTTAATGGAATAACCATCCAGTCGACTTCTACACATGTCACTAAATGGAATAGCCATACGGACGACTTCCATACCCAATTCATTAGAGGTTATAACGTAACCACCCCTCTTGGTATTCACGGCCCCACCCATCATTTGGTTTATCACGTAACCACCCGTCAAATATCCATGTACCATTATAAAATCATAAGACATAAAACAAAAATAAAGGAAAGAAAACATTTCCACATTTCGACCAAAATATATCACTTAAATATATTGACATAACAAATCCATTATAAAAACCATTTTCTATAAAAAAAAATACAAATTAGATTATATGGTATTTATTTTCTTTTAAAAACATTATGTCTTATTGAGGAATCCAAAGATCAAATAATACTCGCGGTGGAGGAAAGGTTGTTGTCACCGCGTATGTTAAAAGAAACATTCCCTTTTTGTCATTTAGTAAAACACTTCATAGAAAAAGATTCCCTTTGAATGAAATGAATAGTCAAAGGTGTTTATAAGTAATATACAATAAAGTCTTGTATTATAAAAAATATGCCTCAATGAAAGTAGATTGAGACGACGTCCCTTACAAAGATGGTATCCTTTGATTAAGCATAAATAAATGACATAATTATGTGTGACAAATATAAATACAGCCAATATAACTTGATACTAACTGTAAAACAAACATAGGTCATTCACACATATTAATATGATGACATAATCAATAAGTAGAGGTTAAACCAAAAGAATTGAAATTGGGTTAAGAAGTTCCCTTACAGAAATTCGACAGCCTAACGACGTCACTTTAAAATTAAGAAAATGAGTTGATGAGAGATAAAAAGGATATCTCATCACATGGATATTAAATTTTCAGAAATAAGGATATATAAGAACATATCTCAACATAAAAATATGTAAATTAAAATACCTAACAAAAAGAAGTCCTTTATAAAAAATAGGGTGAAAGGTTCCCTTACCGATTTGGGTAACATTCAAAACGTACGCCCCAAGATAGAAGGATCATACAATGAAGATGTAAATACCCATAAATTAATCTATATTACACAAATAATAAAATTATGGGTATTACATACACCACACAAAAGGAAATAGTGTAAAATGTACCATGAATCTCATGAGAATAAAAAGTGAGATAAAAAACCCTTACGTCGTTGTAATCAATCAAGTAGTATGACCAAAAGATAATAACCACCAAATGAATTACAGAACTCCATGAATATAAATAGATCATGATAATATATATGAATTGGAATTACACAATACACCCCATGCTATAAATAAGTTGTGACCAATGGAAATATCACGGAATTGAATGTGAGATAAGAAATCCCTTATGAAAATTCGGTAGCCTAACTGCGCCACTTAAAACTACCAAAAATGGAATGATGAGATCAAATATGGTATCTCATAATATGAACATAAAAATAAAAGTAAGTGGAAAATAAAATTACTTCCCCCCACATAATAAATACGAGCTTAAAAGAAGTGACATAAAAGAGAGTACTTAAAAAAGAAAAAGAGAGGTAGGATCCCTTACCTCGAGTCCGACTTATCTTGGTCATTTCTTTATATTCCTGCATAATAAATTTTTGGTCAGTTTATAATTTCTTAAGAATATTAATTAAAGTTTATTATTCAATTCATATCACATATTATCATGTAATAATAATTATAGTATTATGTTATTTCATATCATATGTTTTCGTCGATGTTCGGTACATGAGTCAAAAATGAACTTGTTTGAAAAGAATTTTTCTTGTAGTTATAATTACATCATATCCAGAATAGTATTAATGATTTAAATATCATATATATCCAGTATATTTTCATTTTATACTATTACATAACATTTGGGGATAAAAAATGAAATGGACCGTTTATGGAGACGGTAGGTCGTACGTACGCATGAACGGTGTTTCATTTCTTTGTCATATTAATGGAATTAAAAAATGAGATATATATATATTATAATTCAATTATAATATATATTTTATATAGGTCACATAGGTTCATTAATTTAATTCTTTATACATTCCATGTATTTCATGAACGAGTCACATCACTTGAGGGGGCGGTAGTCCACACTTCCTCAAATGAAATTATCGCAATTACACGACATGAAAAGCATTTTTATATGATTTAAACATAAAATAAATAAGAATATAGAAAACATAAATACCATATATATCATATATAAATATATTTCCATCATAATTTCCACCATTAAAGGTGTTAAGAGAAGATTGAGCAATAATCGTTTCATGAGGCGGTAATTCTCCACCCACAGAAACAATATGTTCTTTAACCATTAGATGGAGGTGTGTGTATTTTAAAATCAAATAATTCTCATAAAAACATCCTAGTATATTTAGGATACATTTTTTATTATGGTATTGAAATAATAAGTAGATATTGGTGAGTGAAGAAGGAAATTAAAAGAAAGAATCTCAAGAGAAGACATTACCTCTAAATCGGGTAACTCTTTTTGATTTGATCCAAAGGATTCATTGGAAAGACTTATTCCCAAAGTGGGGCTTATAGGAGTAATATAGGGATGTGTAGAGATAATATGAGTATATATTTGATGATAAAATAAATTTATTGGTGTGGGTAAGGGGGTTGAGGTGGGGGCCTTTTACAAGAGGGAAGAGGGGCACTCTTGGAAAGTTATGAAATATTAATTTTTTATAAAATGTTTTTCAATTTATAATGGTTCCAAAATGATATATTTAGAGGATAAGAAGATAAGGGATATAAATAAATGCAACAAATTTTATTTGGACAAGTGGAGGTCATCAAATTCACCTTATCTTTTCATTTTAATCCTTAGTTAAAATTAATAATTGTAAGCACGTCTTTTTTTATTTTCAAACTATAAGGTCATAATAATTACTATAAAATACCAATAGTCCAAAAATTTTATCAATAATGATATTAGTAATATATTATATTTCACTTTTCAGAATAATATATTTTTTTGAGTTTTATACCATTTAGTAAAATAACATTTGTTTTAAAAAATAATTTATGCCAATTTCGACACTATTTGGTAGTTGACTTTTGATAAAGGAATAAAAGCATTATTACTTAGAAATAAAAGAATTAACATATATTTTTCATGTAATAATTATCTATAAAATTCGTGGATAGCATCCCATGTTCCAAAAAAAATATTTTTACACTTATAATATCATATATTTAAATCTTTCAATAATGATGTAATAACTGCATCATCATTGTGTCATAAATAAATTTATTCATATAATGTATAAAAATTATAAATAAAATACCATGATGTAGGAAATATTTTTATCATTAATATGACCATTTATAGTCAAATATATCATTTATATAAACAAAATTAAAATTGTTTTACTTAGGTATTACATACTTTTATTATATTTCCCTTTCTTTAAAAAATAATATGATAAAGGGTCACTATCACAAAAAAGTGATTACATGTGTCCCAAAGTTGACACAAGGCATCCCATGGTCGGCAATGACTCAAAAAACAGCATTAAGACACATGGATGGGTAATTTGATATTATTATAACATTATTTGTTTTACCCCTTTTTACTCGATTTAGTAATTAATCACTGTAATTAAAAATAATTACTGTAATTACTATTCGTCATGTAAAAAACAATAGATTATTAATTACTTAATTTATAACATCTTATTCCAAATATGGAATCAATTTTACCAAATTCTAAGCACATAAATTGTAGTGATTAATTAAAAAATAATTCTTGTTGTCAAACCCAATGACCGTTTTTTAATAAGTAAAATTTATCAAAATATTGACTCATTTTTACATCGAATTTGAAAGTGAAATCCCTTCCAATGAAAAAAATTGTATTAAGTGATAAAAACATAATTCAATTAAACTTTAAAACCAATTAAATTTACAATATTTCTATATAAATAAATTAGATGAAAAAGAAGTTTTGATGTAAAATGCAGCATTTTTCACTATTCCTTAAAAATGAACATTTGTCAAAAAATACCAAACATTTATCCAAAGTTAATTCGATATTCCAAATTAAAAAATTATTTCAATTTTACCAAATTAAAAACATATAATTTGAATTAATTTATTTTATAATTAAATCCCACTGTCAAAATAAATAGCATGTTTTTAAGAAACAATATCTATCAAAATATTGACACTTGTTTATGTCTAATATCAAAGTGAAATTAATTACAATGAAAACCATTGGATTAAATGGTAAAAATATATTTTAATTACACTTTAAAACCAATTAAAATGATAATATAACCGTGTAAATAAATTATATTAAAAGGAGTTTTTGAATTAAAATACAGCATTTTTCACTATACAATTAAAAAATAAACTTTATTGAAAAAATAACAAAAATATACACAAAGTAAATTTTGATGCCTTGATTCAAAAGAAGGATTTTTTTTCAAATATAACATATAAAATTTTCAAAAAGTAGATTTAAAAAAATGCTCCATCAAAAGGTGGTAAAACAATCTTTTGAAAATTTTAGAATATTCTATCCTAAAGATTGGATTTATTCTCATTTTTAGCCTTTAAAAGACTATCTAATTCATAAATAGACATAGACTAGAAAATATATTATTCTTTACTTACTTGGAATTTTACATGTATTGTCTGGATATTGCTGGATTGGCATGAACATTACATAAAAACCATAGCACATTGAGGAAGGATATGATGGTGACATTTCCATTTCAGTTAAAATCTACAAAATTGATTTTAATAATAAACAATGACCGTGTATTTAATTCCCACATCAGAAATAAACTCAGGAGGATCCTTCTAAATTACTCGAGACCTAGCATAATGAATCTTTGAAATCTTATGGTATTGGCCCTTACCAAATCCATTAGCTCCATCTACGTTACTCAGTGTAACCTCACACCAAGAACTTTTGTTCCTCATTCAAGTTTCACGCTTCACCGGTCTTCTTCTACTACCTAAGTGATTTTTCTAGAATATAAATTATCATTAACACTAACTATGATGTTTTTTTCTCCAGTGTTGATGGATCAAGAGTTGAACATTTTTTTACAACTTTTAATGCCCCATGATTTTATTATTAAATTAAATATAATGTTGAATAACCTTTTGCGCACACAACACCAGACAAAAATGAAACAAAGATTATTTTATTAAGAGAAAATTATTTATATTATAATTTACATTTATATTGCAGTCATTAAATTAGATGGGATAAATTATGGTATACACTCTATAATAGCTATATATATAGGATAAGTGATGGCATTGAGTAGTATGAGTCTTCTTTATGGGGCTCACCTATCCGAGCTTGGAAAATATGTGGTACCACTAGGATTTATCTTAACCAAGCCAAATATAAACTCTAAAAATTATGGTATGATTGAAAACATATTACATTTAATTTCATGCTCATGGAAATTACTATAATATCCATTCTAGATAAACTACCACCGTGGACTACAAATACAACATATCATATTATTAGGTCTTATGAAGATATCATAAGGGGTTTTGTAAATATAAAATAATACAAAATAAACATGTAATTATCCTTGGATTAATTTTTTTATAAAACAATTTTTTATTAAATTTTACAATTTTAATTTTAATGAAAAATAAAATTCATTTTTTATATTAATGAATTATTAAAACACAATTAATGTAACTAAATAAGAAATAAGATAAATTTAATTTATCTAAAAATTAAATTTTATGACATATAATTAAGAAACGAAATATATCATAGATAAAATATATTCCTGATATAAATAATATGTCAACACCAATTTAGTTATAAATTTCAAGGAAATTATAATAAGAACATTTATTATTTTGAGATTTTATTTTCCAATGGAAAAAAATTCCTTAAATTATTATATTTTTATTTAAAAGTTAAATTATAACATTTTGGAAATTTAATTTCACCAAATTATCTTTATTCATGGATTTATATTAATAATATTATATTAGGATGAATCTTTGGTATTTTTCTAAGAAGATTTATCTTTTAGTGAATAGTAAAAAATATAAATTTTTCTAATATGATAATTTTTATAAAATTATCATAATATAATTATGAATCGAATACAATTAAAATATTTTCCATGAAAAAAATTAGATAAAAAGTAAAATGATTCATTTAAAATATTATTTTCTATTTAGCAAACCCATTTTTAACATTTTGAAACTCAAATAATATTTATTTTAACTAATAAAAATCAACGTCTATTCATTTTAAGTATCCCAATTTTGGAATTTAGATTTGGGTAATATTCTAATTGACACAACACTTATTTGGATAATTATAAACCATAAAATCATTAAAATCATCAACATTTAAATTTTTATCAAAAACATAATTTTTATGTTAAAAATACATTATTCCCAAAAATGAGTCATTAACCGTCATGTGAGAAAATATTAAAATTAATATTCCTCAAACATAGAAATTTTATTTGAATAAATTAATTTCATATTTCAAATCATTAGGTATAAATTTTTTAATGATTACCATTTTATAATTAAGCATGAAAATCGAACTATTAAGGTAAAAATTAGTTACCACGGTTAAAACCAAAATATGGGAAAGAAAAAATTATAAGTGTAAAAGACTTAAAACATGGTTAAGAAATCATGGTTGATTCTTTATCGAACATACCCCTTTAAAAAATCCATTATATTATTTCATTATATCCGTTTTACCATTTAATAGAGACTAGCTTTTCAATATTTTATAAAAATACAACTCTCAACACTAATAAAAGGGGTCTTTCATAACCACTTAAAAAACATAATGAAAATTATATTTTTTCTTTAAAATAAACCCATTTTATTTCTATATATTCTTATTCCAATTCACTAGTCTAATGGTAAAAATAAATTATCCTACGTCTTCTATTTCAAAGAATTTCTTCCAAGGAAAGGTTAACTTCCCAATGTGACTATAAATCATTCCCTAACCACTTTTATTTTCAATATTTATCTTACAAATAAATCTTTTTAATTAATATATCTTAACATAATTTTTTTTGGTATAAGTAATTTTATTATTTTTATAGAATGATAAATATACACCTTTCTTTATTGAATTAAAAAAATGATAATGTCATTTATATGTATGTACGGAATACCACATCCACGAAGTAGTATTTTTTGTTTTTCATAACCACCTTAATTGACTACTTCTAAAAGGGTATTTATTAAATAAATATGCTACTTATAAACTTTTTTGAACCTAAATATAGTCACTATATTATATCATTCTTCTATTCTATGGAAAAAATAAAACATTGTCTTTGTGTATGTGCAGGCTACCACATCAATGGAATGACATATTTCTTTTTTCATCAACACACAACTTGGATGATTATAGGAATATATCTACAATGAATAAAAAAATATATTTTTCAAATTATTATTTTTCAATAAGGTTTATTTAAATATTTAGTTTGTTACTAACATACCAACTTTTCTTCAAATAAATATCAAAAAACCTCATCAATGATTCTTCCATCATAAATCAAGAATTAAATTATCCTAGAATGGAATTCAAACCTTATAAATAATTATAAATCATCTATTCTAGTATATTGTATAATCTATATATGATGAAATTATTTATCAAAGGAATATAATATACTTTGAAATTCTATATCATGTGAAAAACAATCAAAATTCATAAACATATGATGATGAAAAAAGATTAGAACTAAATAAATAAATATATAAAATATGATAAAAAATATATTGTGGGAAAGGTAATAAATATGAATAATGTTCGAAAATAATTTTTTAATATGGTTATGTTAATTATATAGGATGTTAAAAGAGATTTTCTAGATTTTTTTTGAAAAAGGTAAGGGATTTTCTTGACTCAACTTCTTTTCTAGAGATATAATGATTCTTGTTTGACGATGGTTTTACAATATGGTTTTATTCTACTCAAAGATTATATTATAATTAATTTCCTAATTATATTCTATGGAATTACATTAATTGATATTTTTCCACACAAAATATTATGATGTTAAGAATAATTATCATTCTCTTCTAACGAGAACTATTAATTTAATATCCATATTTACTATTTTCACCAATATTCACATATCTTATTTTAAAATCCAAATATGATTTATTTAAGGAAACATTTTAATTTATATTTACCATTTTTCAAGGAAAATATTTCTTTCACCCTTTATGAGGTGGGTTTTAATAATTGTATTTTTAAAATGTTATTAAATATTTCACTTTAATATTTGTAGTTTTATATTTCACTCCAATATTTTCAATAAAAACCCAATATTTATTTTCCAAGGCTCCATTATTTTATATTCTTCATAAAATTTAAATTTTAAAAAAACTTATCTTTTGGAAAATGACTCTATAATGTGAATTGTAACATCATATTTTATGACTATAGTAAAAACATTCTCTAATAACTCTTTTATGGTTTCATTCCCATTATGAGAATTCTTATTTATAAATATTTTATTGCTTGTTTTAAATTGTTTACAAAATATTTTAGTTGATAATAAATTGGAAAATAAAAATATTTATTTTTATTATTTTTCAATGGAAAAAGTTTAATTTTAAAATGGAATTCTTTATTTTAAAAAAAATTAAAATGCCTATGGTTTTTTAAAATAAATCTTCAAAACTTTTATGTCTTCTCCGAGAATGTTTAATGAAATAAGGATTCTTTTATAATTTTTTTTAAAAATAAATTTTGGTTTTCAATGGGTATTTTAAAAAAATATATATATGAAGCCCAATGTATTTCATTAAATGAAAACATTTTTAGGTGTTTTTTTCAAGTTTTTCAAAGGGGGATATTTATTATAATATTTTAATGTTATCTTTCTAGTAACATTAAAAGGGTTCTTGAAATCAATTTCAACATCCTTGTAAATATGTTTTGTTACATTTTGGATATTTTCTTAAGATATCATCCACCTTCTTTATCTATATGTATTATGATGATGAAATATTAAGTAAATTTTCCAAAAATCTATTTATTTTCCTTCGGTTAATTAAGATATGATTAAATTATGAATGTTTTTTGATTGTATGGAAATTCATTTCCTGGTTTTTACTATGATATGTTTTGGTTCTGTTAAATCCATGAGAAATGTTGGGTCTTCTAAATCCCTTAAATTCAATGGTTAAGGTTTTTTGTCTCTTGAGACAGTGATGTGTCAACATACATGGATTTTTTTCATGACAAAAACTGTGCGCCTTCATGGATTATAATCACAACATAAAGGGTGTGACTTATTAGATTATGATAACTTCATAATGGGTGATCCTTATTGATTTACACTCATAAAATAAATGTATTATTCTCATTACATCAAGGGTGATCCTTCTGTAATTACACTCACAACATAATGAATGGGATATATTAGATATTATCCCAACTTGAAGGATGATACATCTTAGACATAGTCACAGCATAAAGTGTGTTCCTTCTTGGATATATTTAAAATATGATTTTTCCTTATGGTTATACTTTTTACCATAATTCTTTTTTATTTTATGTTTCATTAGAATCTAATATTTACATGTCATATGACATTGATTATGCTCCATGGATTGTGTTTATTATCTAGAAAATTTATTCAATTGTACCTGTTTTTCAATTGAGATCACAAGTTCTTATATCATGGATTATGAGAAAACCATATTATTTCATGTTTCTTAATAATTTATTTCTCTCCAACATAGGTTTTCTCGTATTCATATGATCTAACCTCTGATGAAAAGTTTTTGTGTTTTTCAATTAGCGATCATTTGAATGTTCCCCTTTCTTATGTTTTAATTCCCCATGTTATAAATAAGAGTATAACTAATTATATATTGATAAGTATATCCAATATGGTTTCATTGTGTAGAAATGTTCACGAGTATTGTAAAATAAGTATATTATGTATCTTTCCCTCAAGAACATTGAACCTTTATGGTTATTGGTTTTTTGTGATATTTTTAAGATATATAATGTTAAGAATAAATTTATATGCATGGTTAGCTTGATTTTCTATTGTTGTATCAAATATAGTGCATAAAGAATGTTTTTTTTTCACCGTGCCCAAGAGTATAGGTCTGGGGTTCCGTAATTTCTATCATAGAAGGGTTTAGCAATTTTCAGGGATTATGCATCTTATTTTAGATATTAAGATGAGAAAAATGTTATTATAAAACATAGTGATAATTATAAGTATAGGATACCATCTAGAAATTTTGGTAAAGTATATATTTTTTGGTAATCTTACAATGAACTCCTTACCCAGATGCAAACCAGTTGATGTTGGCTCTACACAGATGCACCAAGGCGTAATATCAATGAAAGGTTGGTTGGGTATTTAGTTGACCTTCTCCTAGTTCATGAAAAATATGCCTAAATATACACTTGGTTTGACACTCATGAGGTATATTATTTGGTTAAAGGAATTCTATCTACCAACTTTTTTGTAGAACACATTGTGTTGGGCAATTAGTATAGGAATTATAAGAGAACCCACCCTAAAGAAACCAAGATTGAATCGAGAGTAATTTTTTTTAAACATAAATATAACATGATGGTTTTGAATATTAATAAATTTATTTGTTGTTATTTTTATGAGATTATTTATGTTAATTATATTCTAATTTTATTAGTCATGTTAATCCTTTTTTTAGTAATGGCTGGGGTCAAAAAAATTATTTAACAATGGATATTATTTAAAATTCAATGATGGTTTTAATGGTAAATGAGAATAGAGAGAGACTTGTATTGAAAATATTGTGGTTATCCTCACATAACTATCTTTATTAATGATTAAAAACTTGATTCATTTTAAAAATATGAAAATACTAAATGAATGAATAATACAGTTTCATAGAATATCAAGTAATGAATATGATGAAGGAAAAAAGATTCAACATCTTAAATATAAAAAATGTGGCAAGAATCACCCATGGTAATCTCTTAATGGAATAATAAAATGTTTCAAGTGTATAATGATTTTCTATCATTATCATGATTGTCTATATGGGGTAAAGAAGTTGATTGATGAAATAGAGGGGTAGAATTTCCAATGCCTCAAATGTAAGGGGTTTTTCTTTTATGAAAATAGATTCCATAATCTGAGGGTAAATGATAATAATACACCTTAGTGGCTTCCTGATATAATAGAACAAGTTAAATACTATGAAAAGGATAATTTTTAATTGTATAGGGATAATTAAGTGTTACAAGTTACACTTATCCTCCACCCTAGATTTCTAAATATCTTATTGAATTCTGCTATATCCGCCCTAGTATGTATAGGATGTTCACTAATACTATTAAATCACCACAAAAAGTATTTTATATTATCAAGGAATACAATTTATTGATATTTAATCCTAATTTGAGGTTTGTAGAATATGCTTCATGTCCATCTTTTAGTTGAATTTGATGTGATTTTTGAAATGGATTGGCTATCTTCATATAGATTCTATATTAAAAAAATTTATAAATTACATTTCATATCTCAAAATGAATTATGATCACTTGTCATAATATGGGTAACTATGAACTCTTTAGGAAAATTGATTCCATTTTATAAACCTTAACAACCAATCATGAGGATTGTTTATATTAAATGTTTAGAATAAACTCAATATTTTTATATGTGTATTGTTATGGAATAAATGACTTTTCAAGCGTAACACTAGTTACTAAAGATTATACCTCATTATATTTAAAACCCTAAGTCATTTACGTCTTATGGACACCCTAAACTATTTACATAGTGAGTAGTAATTAAAAACTAAAGCAGCACAATTTATTTAGCGGGAAATTTAGAACCCAGATATTTTCGTATTAATTTAAATAACATTCTGGAAATACTATATCAAATAAAACACTTGACTAAAATTAAACCGTGATAATTTTTTTGAGGAAAATTATAAGTCTAATAATTTCATATTCATACTATAGGTGTTAAAATAACAGTTATAAATAATATTAACCACACTGTGAAACTATATAGAAAGTAAATGTGATGGAATGGACTAGTATGAGTCTTCCTTTTGAGTCTCACATATCTGAGATTAAAACGAATGTGTAATAACTAGGGTTTTCTCTAGATGAAGCACAATTTTTACTTTAATAATTATGGTATGAGTGAAATTATATGTGAGAGAATTTTAAGATTTTAGAAATTTCCATGATATTTATTATAGCTGAACCACCACCCAAGATAACCACTAAAGAAAATCTTACCCATAAATCTTACGTGTATATCTTTATTTGTTATATAAGTAGAAATCAATAAGATATAGAAATTTAATTATCTATGTGGCTGTCAGCCATGTCATACACTGGAGGTGTTCTGGAGAGCCCCCCTACCTGGTTGGATCAAGATCAATATCGACGGCACCTCCAAGGGAAGTCCGAGACCTGAAGGATGTGGTGTTGTCTTTCAAAATCACCATGGCCAGATCCTTGGATTCTTCATGGATAAATTTTGGATTGCCACCTCCCTCAAAGCTGAGATTTTGGGATTGATACATGCCATTACCTTTTCCTAGTCCATTGGATGGAATAACATTTGGATCTAAAGTGACTTGATGACTATTTTCTATGCAATTTGGAATGGTGTAATCCATCTTTCTTGGTCGATTACCACCCACTGGATGGATTTCTCTCGTTTGCTTTGCGATCATAACTATATCATCACACATGTTTATCGAGAAGCAAATGTGGTTCCAGATGGTTTGGCCAACATGGGAGTCAATCATGACATTACATGGTTCAAAGACCTCCCCATTTCGCTCTTTTCTTTTCATGAAAAAGATTGTAATATGATCTTGTCTTTTATACTCTTATAATATTTCATCCTTTTTAATAATTTTATGCTTTGGTCATTTTTGACCAAGGCATAACATTTTAAAAAAAATTATCTATGTGTTCAATTATTTATATCATATGTCTATTATATATTTCACATTTTTTCTGTTAAATAAATATAATGTTAATTTTTAATAAAAATTATTTATAAAACTCAATTAATATAGCTAAATAACTAATAATATCATTCTATGGTAAAAATGAATTTTTTCTAAAAAAATATCATTTTGCGTGATTAATTTTAAAAAACTAAACATATCATGATTAAAGTATATTTTTTATGAGAAGAATATATTAACATGAATTTAAATATTAATAATAATAAAAAAGAATAAGAACCTGTGATATTTAAAAAAAACCCTAGGTAAACAGTTTTCATTATATCGTTACGTTTTTTATTTAAAAGATAAATTAAAATATTTTATCAATTTAATTTAAAGAAAATAACTCCATTCATGGATTTAAAATAAAAATATTATCTGAGGATGAATCTTTGAGATTTTTCTAACAATACTAAATTTTAGGTGAATAGTCGAAAATATAGTTTGAACTAATACAATAGATTTTAAAATATTATCATAAACTAAAAATTAATTTAAAACAAATAAAATATTTTTCATGACCATAAATTTGTTTAAAAATAAAAATCAACCATTTAAAATACTATGTTGTATTTAGAAAAAAAAATGTTTAACATTTTATTGATTAATGAATATTTATTTTAATAAAAACAATTTCTGGTTGATTCCATATAAGTATCTAAAATGTGAAATTGGATTTTTTTTTCATACTTTCAAAGTAACACAGCCATTATTATGATAATTATAAACCAAAAAAAATTCATTGAAATAAATAAAATTGATAATGTTTTCCTAAACATATTTTTATTCATAAAAATAAGCTTCTTTAAAAAAGGTATTCAAGAGTTATGTGTGCTAATTTTAAAATTAATATTTATCACCCTTGAATTTTTTTTATTTGAAAAAATGGATTCCATATTTTAAATCATCAGTTCTAAATTATTTAATAAGTCATATTTCATTTATATGCATTAAAATTAAATTACTTTGGTAAAACTTAGTTACCACTATAAAAACCAAAAAATGGTAAAAGTGAAAATTTCTGAGTAAAAGACTTGAACACTTGTGTGAAAATGAATGGATGAGTATTTTTACACATTAAAAATTTTCCCAATTCATTATTTTAATTTATTTGATCCATTTTACCTTTGAGTAGTGACTTGTATATTTAAAATTTACCAAAACGAAACTCACCTCATTTATAAAGGGGGTCTCCCACTATACCTTCATGGACACCCTAAAAATTTAAATTTATACTGAAACTATACACTTTTTAATTAAATGAGAGAATATTACAATTCAATGATCCTTTGGTCATAATAAATTATCCAAGTACTTCTATTCAAAGAATTACTCTAAGGGAAAGCTCATGTTCTTAATGTGAGCACTAATAATTCACTAACTATATTTATTTTATATCTTTCTCCTAAACATTATTTCAATTATTATATAATTACATCAATATAACTTTTATATTGGATGTTATTATGTTTTGGGAATAATAAATTTCCACCTTTACCCTTTTACCTTAGACAAATGAGAATGTCATTTAGGTGCACGTGCAGAATACCGCTTCCATGAAGGAATTTCTTCATAAATTATTAAGATATATGGTTATAAAATCGTTTTTAATAATAAATATGATATATATATAATTTTTATTGTTCTAAAAATATAAACCATTTTTTACCTTTCTCATTTTCTATGGAAAACAAAAATGTCATCTGTGTGTACATGTGGACTACCACCTCCATGGAACGACATATATCTTTCTTCAACACCAATTGACTTGTAAAATAATAAGAATATATATAATTATTTAAAATGATATCTATGACATGAATAAGTTTTTTGGATGGTTTATTTTAATATTTAACAAATTAAAAACAAGTAAAATTTGTTCGTAATAAATTATTGAGATGTAATTATCATTGTTTCTATCTTCATGAATCATGAATGAAATTATCATAGAATGGTATTAAATATTTATAAAGAATTATAAAGAATATATAAAATTAAATGGTATAATTTATGAATGATTAAATTTTTATAATTGAAATAGATTCAACGTCGTTATTTTAAATCATTCGCAAAACAATCAAAATATATTTACTTTTGATGATGAAAATATATATATTAGGTGTTTGGGGTCCAAATAATTTAAACACACACACATATGCTAGAAAAGATGGAAATACCCCCCCCCCCCCCAGGGATAACTCACCCATCAGACCTTATTTATTCATTACATGGCCCAATGGACGATTGGGCATGAAGCGCATTACTAGCCCTAAAGGCCCACAATTTGGCCTGAAAGTCCAGTGCAACATCATGATGACATCATTCCTACATCAATTTATGCATGGGTCACTATTTTCTGCATCATTCATGTTTCACTAGCTACCTACATCATGTCTATGTCACCACTTACTATAGGAAGTTCTCTCTCATCAAGATTTGAACCCGAGTCTGATGGGGAATCACGAGTCACCTCTACCACTGAGGCACACCCCAACTGCAAGATGAAGATATACTATATATATCTAATAAATGTTTAAAAAATGATTATAATAAATTTTTAATAAATTTTTAAGATAATAATAAGGATCAAAAATAGGTTATTAATATTTTTTTATACAAAAGATAAAAATATCATTCTTAGAAGACCTGAGTAAAAGGAAATGGGTTTTCTTCACCCAAATTATTTTACTAAGTCATAGTGATTCCTCCTTTACTATGGTTTTACAATATGGTTTTCCTATATTATAGGATGATATTATAATTCCTTTCCTAATTGATTTCACCAAAAGTAAATTATTAGATTTTATTCATTATAAAATTTTGTGATGTTAAAAATAATTCACAATTTTATCAAATGGTATCTTTTTATTCTATATCCATATTTTCTTTCTTTTCCAATTTTTTCCTTTATTATTTTGAAAATAAAATATGATTTTTTACAATTAAATTTATCTTTAAGTCCTTAAAAATGATATAATATTAAAATTCTTTGTGATTTCATTTTCAATAAAGTTATTTTCAAAACATGAAAAATAATTTCCCGTGGAAGTATGTATTTTTTTCTTCCACTCCACTTTTTTCTCTAAAAATATATATATTCCTTTTTCAAGTATGTCATCACTAATAATGTCAAAGTTGCATCCAAACCGACACTCGTCTCGGTCTGTGGCATGGCCCGAAGGGCATTCCAAATCCTCATAAGCTGGAAACTAAATATTTGGTGTCAATAATATACTTTGGGAACAATTTCTCCAATTTATATAATCATAAAAAATTAATATAAATAAATATCTTAATAAAGAATAACCAAATTTAAATAAGGAACAACCATTTTAATAATCTAGGTTTACAAGTTTGAAACAAAAAACCAAAATTATTAAAAAGAATGTGAACAAAAAACATCCCAAAAACCTATTTATGACATGAGGAAAATCACCCTCAAGCCAACACAACCAACACTTGAAACAAGGGGAAAAACCAGCAACTGAATCCACTATTATCACCACGATGCATCATTTCATTACATGGTTCATAGATAACAAATTCTACATACACCCAACGGTGTATGTAGGGTGTGATATAAATCCCATTTATATTCTACCCAAAATAAAGGATTTCAAACCATTGAATTATAATACCTTTCAACATGAACATTTATGTAAAATATTTTACAACATTTATAAGAGAACATTTTAGGAAAGACCATTCTCAAGAAAAACATTTTTAAGTGAAACTATTTTTTAACATACTTGATTCATAATGGAATACACATACACAAGGTCCACCATATACCGACATATGGCACCACATCACATAATCATTAATAATTCGTAAATCCATAAGGGTAGCTAGCACAAGTGGAACCCTAGAAACCTCATACCTTATTGAAACACAGTATAACAACCACAACCATTAGCTTACTCATGAGCGATCCACTATGAGGGATAATCCCCTGGGGATAGTGGTCTATAATCATATCACATGTTTAGTTATTATTTTAAACTTCAACCATACTAAGGAAATAGAGGATTTTCCACCTTTGAGTCAACTAGCATCAATCCACTAGAAGAATCTAGGCTTTCCACTTTTGAATCACTAGCATAGTAGTTCTTGTTTTCTCACCTCAGTACCCAAGATTCCCTTTGTTCTCAAATCTATTTCACATGTCATGATAATTTCTACATTCACATACACATTCCATGCATTATAAACATAGCAAAAAATCACAACATTCACAAACCATCACATGGAAACTACTATTATTTATAAAAAAAGAAATTACCATTTACACACACCAAAACTATTTAAAAGAACTCTTTATACTACTTTCATAATTCATGAAACACGTTTGAAACCTCTATAAGGAAAACACCCAACCTATTTAACCATTTCCATGGGACAATACCCTTTCAACTCCCTACATAAACCCATACCATTAATAAAACATGTTTCTAATGATTTTCACAAATCTCAATTCACATTAAAGGATCACAATAAAAGCCAACATGCCAAAATAATTCATTTTTCTTTGAAAACACACTTTCAACACTTTATCACCTCAGGTGTCTCTGAAAAAATTATTTGAACCTTTCACAGAATCATAAAAACACTACTAAGAGTCACCATAATGAAACACATACCAATAATAACCATTTTATTTTCAAAATACCATTTTCATCAAATATGCATTGTCAAACCTTTTAAAAAACATGATTCTCACAACAAAGTTAATCCATAGGACACATATAGTATGTCAAGAAATCGAGTTAAACTCATCCAATAATGTAAAAGCATTGAATCACCTACCTCACATTGGGAAACTTATAGAAGTTAATGTGATACCACAACCACACCACCGTAAGACCCTTACAAATATATATTGAACACTAATCATCATGTTCTTACTCAACAATGCTATATAGGACCAAAATTAGGTCATACACTCTACTAGAAATTTGGAACTCAGGAAGGGATGTATATAAACCCTAGAAATAGGGAATAATCATGATAAATACTACTTAATTTAAGATTACATGAAGAATCGGGGTCAAAACCACCCAAAGATTGACGCTAGAGATGACTAGGGAAGCTTGGATGGAGCTCCCATGGCAGAAAATCCTCAATGGGGTGGATGTGGGTGGTTTAGTGTTAAATCCGGAGAGGACACAAAGGGGATTTTCATATATTTACTGATCATGATAAGTCGCATAGTTTTCCCACCTAGTTTACCAAACTATGTATCAATTGTGCACCCCTCACTGTCCAAGAGTAACACACTGAAAGGCTATCCTGAACGGTTACCAAACCATGTGAAAACTATGTAGTTTTCCACTATCTAAAAATAGTTATTGGTCGAACAGTTTCCTGGGGAATGGATTATGGTTTGACAAACCGTGTTCCATTCATGAAACTCATGATGTCAGCCCCAAAACCTCCATTTATTCATGAAATGTCAAGGGGGAACCCAAGGATGCGCACTAGAATAAAAAAACAAAAATTCCTAAAAATTTAACTATAATACCAGAAACTCGAGAGAAAAATGAAGATCCTAAATTAAACTAGATAAAAGGATGAACATAAGAATCCATGTGTGACAATTCTCCCCATCAGGAATACATTCCACCCTCAGAAATTTATTCCATGTTTTGATATGAAAAAAACTCACAAACCCCCAAAACTCGAGGAAATTATTAACCATTACAAAACAAGGAGTAACCAAGAAAACCATGATAAGAAAAATAGATTCAAAATATTAAACATGGGAGGATAGAATGGAATCCCCACCATATACCTTCAGCCACCAGTAATCCACAACACCTCACGATGATCAATCAAAAGAAAGGGAATTCTCACAAACTCATAATTGAACCTCTCAAACCAAGAACACTTTAGAAAATACCAAAAAAAACTTATAAATATTAACTAAAATACAAAAACAAACACAAAACACTTCTTGAAGAATATCAGAAACCTCAAACCACAACATCTGCAATTATTTATTCAAACAATACTGATGGGATCACTCCAAAATCCACATGCTTACTCTTAAAGAAAACTTATAACCATAATCTCTAAACTAAATTTATCAATGGAAATCTACACTAGAGATTAAACAGGATTATAAAATTAGGTTTACCAAATGGACTCCCCATCACGGGAAACCAACTAACACTGACCAACATTAGAAGAAACTGTGATGAGATATGGGGTGGGTCTCCCCACCATTTAGGAACTGGAAACCTTAAACCGACAGGGTAAATCCCACATGGGATAACCCATAACTCTCTTAATAGGCCACCCCACCCCCCACAACAGGGGGAAACTTGATGATTAAAATAACAAACAATGTGACATGCTAAAACCAAAACTAATTCAAAAGGTTTACAATATAATGAAAATAAAATGAAGTCTCACATCAGATGAGGAGAAACTACCATAATTCCAAGAAAATGAGACAATCAAGCCTCCTTATAACCATTGAGGAACTCTTCCACCGATAAGGATTACAATAAATAATGAGGCCTTCACACCGATGCCCAAAAATCATGACCTTTTCAAGGTACCTATGTTACAACAAAGAAGCTTAAACTATCCCCATCCCACCCTGGAGTCCAAACTATACTGAGGTCCCTTGCACCCCTAGGGTTCCTGACTGCGTGAAAGCTTCACTCTAGGTCCTATGGCTGGAGACATGATGTTTAAAGCATCTCCAACCTCACATTCAGAAGTTGAAAATCCCCTATCAGAATAATTTCTTTTGATTCACGAGCGACCACACAAAATTTCAAGAATAACTAAAAGAACACAACACCCCACGACACTCACTTTCTCCAACATATATATTTCACTAAAAAAGAGCTTAGAAGATGAACATGCACCATCTAATTTCACCTTGGATGAGAAACAATAGAAGAATGATGCCCATTGAATACACCTCTATTCAAAATGTAATATTCAAAACCTCTGGAAGAAAGAACATAATACTATTGAAACATAATTTCTAAAAATATTTCACAACTTAAAGAGAATATTTTACCTGGTATGGAAAATATGACCAAAGAATATTTACAAATAAAGGGTCCTTATACTGAGTCCCAAACAGTGCTCTACTCCTCTAAATGGGAATGGCATGCCTATAAAGCATTCAGAGACGATGACTTTCTATGAAAATACTTTCCACACAAATGGAATAACATGAGGACATGCCCAAAAGAAGTTGATGAAGGATCAAGAGGTCTTCTAACACCAAAGATAACACCCACAGCTTAGGAGTATTTTCCATTATCCTTACTGGAATTACCTTTACTTCCTCCATTCCATACCTTCAAGAATAAAGGTGGAAAAATTCTCCTTTAATGACTCAAAAAACTAAAGCAAACTAAATTTTCTTTCAATATTTTCCGCATAGACTCTTCCAATTTGAGAGGATACACTTAACATAAAAGACATGAGGATTTAACATCTCAAACTCAATAATGAAGTCCACAAATTTATCAACTAGAGGGTCTACCGAGAGTGAACCACATGTGGCCCCACTTTGAATATGCATCATATATTTTGGGGTTGTACACTAGACAAAAAGAAACTAAGGGTCCAATCAAACTAATCCATCATTCAAACCTACCACAAAAAAATCTGAACACACCAAGGGAACCAACTCAAAGGCTTCCCAAATAATTTTTCAAAAGAACTCACCAATCATTATATCATAGCCAAATCCTCGATAGAACATAAATTTGAAACCCCATTAAATCATGAAGAGTTATCAAATTCAAAACAACTCGCAATCAACATTCTCAAATCAGAGGGTCACACACCAGACAACTGAATGTTATGAAAATATCACACCTTCTCTTAAAATCACTTATGAAACGAAAACAAGATTGGTGAGTTGCACACTCATCAATGGCTTCTCACAGAGTCTCACACATATATATTCTTCTATCAGACCGGGAACTCATCCATGCGAGTCATCAACCATTCACATTTTCACACATATCCATGCATGTGGTCACTCACGGAAATACTAAAGGTCAAAAAAAATATTTCACATTGAAAAACATAACATTCCACCCACACTCTAAACTTCTCAATGAACTTTCAAATTTCAAGATTTCATATAAATCTTCAAAAGCTCAGTAACCCCAAAATCAAAAACAAGTTTCAGACTCCACACATCAATCCCTTTTCATCTTTGTCAAAATAAAATCTCCTGGGTTCCATTCAAAAATCCATTTCCCCTCATTCAATACATTTTTCTGAAACTAAACAAATCTTACTACATCTAGACCCATTAAATTAAAACTCAACTATTCTTATTTAAAACAAGTTTCATAACCTTCTTTAGAAAGAAACTCTATTTTCCAAAACAAACAGATTTGAGACACCACTATTTTTTATTACAAAGTCATAATTTTTAATAAACTCATTCCCACATTATTCAGAAATTCTTTCACAAAAATCTTCTTTTACAAAGCTTCTTTCAAAATGATTCTGAACATTCTTCTTCAATATTCTTTAAAAAAACCACTACCATTTCAAAATCCATCTTTCACAATTCTAAAATAGGGGTTTTCATACTATTTTTAAAACTCAAGAAGACACAAAAAAATTCACAAGAGGAAACTAGTGTTCATTGGTGACATGGGCATATGGTTGGTGGTCATACACCAATCACACCACCGTCCTAGAGAGTATTTTTGAACCATATCCCCAACTCCACATGGCTTTCTAGGACTTGCTATCTTTCTGAGACCATCACTATGGGAATTTTTTGATTTTTTAGACAGGTTATTTGCAACGGGGGTAGGACCCGTCGCAAATAGTTCATCGAAATAGACTATATGCGACCAGAATTTTGACATCTCGCAATTAGTCGATAAAAAAGAGGTATTTACGACGACATGTCGCAAATACCTTTGGCACGCCATGTATGCCAAAGTGCGGTAAGAGGATTTTGGACGGAATAGAACCCCATTGCAAATTTAATTTTTACCGGCTCATCGATTAATAACCACCTAACTATTTTCCATGGGAACCGTCGCAAAATATCCAAACTTCTCCCTCCCCACCCTAATTTTTTATCATTCACAACTTCTGCAATATTTTCATACTCTCTATGATTTGATATCTTTTAGTTTAAATTTTCCAGAGTTTTAAACATTACAAGGGACCAACATTGATGTTTCACATCTGCTAAAAGATTTATTTTCAAGGGAATTTTTTATTTTTTTTATTTTCTATAATTTTTTTATTTGATATTAGAAAGAACAATTTTCATTAACAGTAATTTGATTTAATGAAAATTAAATAGTTTTATTTGCATTAATTTTTTTATAAATATTTAGTTTTAACTTGCATTAAGGTTTTTAATTGAAATTAAATAGTTTTAGTTTGCAATAATTTATCTTAATTATCCATAATTAGTAATAATTAGCTATAATTATTAAAAATTTGCAACTATTTGAAATTTTTTTAATAATTAATGATAATTAGTAATAATTGGTGGTAATTATTAATAATTGGTAGTAATTAGTAATAATTAGTAATAAATTATATATATTAGTAATAAATTGTATATACATTAATAAAAATTAAAGTTTTTTAGTGATAATTAATAATAATTAGAACTAGTTAGTAATAATCATTACTAAATAGTAATAATTAGTAATAATTAGTGGTAATTAGGAAAATGTATTGATAATTAGTACAAATTAGTAGTAATTAGTAATAATTAGGAGTAATTAATAACAAGTAGTAAAGTTTTATAAAAAATAGTAATAGATTGTTGTAAAAAAATAAAAATTAATGTTAATTAGTAATAATTAGTCATAATTAGTGATAATAAGTCTTAATTAGTAACAATAAGTAACAATAAGTAATAATTACAAAAATACAGTAATAATTACTAAAAAATAGTAATAATTAACAAAAATTAGCAATGACTAAAAAAATAGTATTAATTAATAAAAATTAGTTATCATTAACAAAAATTTAATGATTAATATAAATTACCAATAATTAATAACAATAATTTGTAATAATTAGTGTTAATTAGTAGTAAGTAGTGTTAATTAATAATAATTAGTGTTAGTTAGTAATAATTAGTGTTAGTTGGTATTAATTGGGAATAATTAGAAAAAATTATTAATAATTAGCAACAATTATGAATAATTTTCAAAAAAAATTATGATAAGTAATAATTAGGAATATTTAGTAATAATTGGGAATAATTAGTAAGATTTAGTAATAATTAGTAATAAGTAGTGGTAATTAGTAATAACTAGGTATAATTATGTATAATTATGTATAATTATGATATATTTGGATTAATTAGTTATAAATAGAAAAAACTAGTAATAATTAGTACTCAAAAGTAATATTTAGTAAAAAAAAATAATAACGAGTAATAATTACTAATAATTAATAATAATTAACAGTAATTTGCAGTAATTAGTTAAAAATAATAATAAGTAATAATTATTAATAATTAATAATTTTTAAAAATAATTAGGAATAATTAGTATTAATTATGAATGATTAGGAATAATTAGGAATAGTTAGGAATAAAAATGAATAATTAGTAATAATTAGTAACAATTAGTACTAAATAGTAATAATTAGTATTAATAGTATAATTAGAACTAAATAGTGTTAAAAAGTATTAATTAGTAAAAATTAGTACTAAATAGTAATAATTTGTAATAATTTGTAATAATTAGTTATAACTAGAGATAATTAGCGGTAATTAGAAAAAAAATAGTAATATTTAGTTATAACTAGTAATAATTAGATTTAATTAGTATTAATAGTAGTAATTTGTAATGATTTGTATTAAGTAGTAATAATTGTGAATAATTAGGAATAATTCGAAATAATTATGAATAAAAAGTAATAATTAGTAATAATTATTAATAATTTGTAATAATTAGTAACAAATAGTAACAATTTGTAATAAATTGTAATAAATTGTAATAATTAGTAAAAAATACTAATAAATAATAATACATAGTAATAAATAGTAGTAAATTTTAATAAACAGTACTAATTAGTATTAATTAATACTAATTATTAATAAATGGTATTAATTAGTACTAATTAGTAATAATTAGTAATAGTTAGTAATAATTAGTTAAAATTAGTATTAATTAGTAGTAATTATCAGTAATTATCCTTACTTAGAAGTAATTAGTAATTAATTTTAGAAATTGTAGTAATCAATTATAATTAGTGGTAACTCGCGGTAATTAGTATTAATTAGAGAAAATTGTTATTAATTAGTTTTAATTAGCATTAATTAGCAGTAATTTGTATTAATTAACAATAATTGGTAAAAATTATTAGTAATTAGTCAAAATTAGCAATTTATGAATATAATTATTAAAAATTAGCTGAAATTATTAAAAAAAATTTAAAATCATAAGAATTAATAATAATAAGTAGTAATTAGCAGTAAATAGTAATAATTTGTTGTAATAAGTAATATTTAGTTCTAATTAGTAAAAATTAATAATAATTAATTATAAATATTAGTAATTAGTAAAAATTAGCGATAATTAGTAAAAACTAGCAATAAATTGTAAAAAATTACAGTTATTGGTAAAAATTTACTTTCATTCGTTAAAATTAATGGAAATTACAAAAAAATTGCAATAATTAGTAGAAATTAGAGATAAATCAATATAATTATTAAAAATTAGTGGTAATTAGTAAAATATAGTAATAAACCAACAAAATTAGTAATAATAATTAGTAATTAGCAGTTACTATAACGACCCATACTTTACATACATTGTTATTACTTCAGAATTGAAGCATACTTATTACAACATATAATGAAACCATGATAGGACCATTTATGTATAATGTCTTTAGAAACCGGGAAACATAAACAACTAGTTCATAAAGCATCTACGTTGTCTCCTATTTATTTCATCATATCTACAGGCCCTTTTCGAATATCCTACTCAATACCCTTCATCCTAACCTGGGGAAAAGAAAATATACAAAAGGGTGAGCTCAAATGCTTAGTAAGGGTAAAAAAGGAAATATCAATCATATCATATTTATAAGAACATAACATTTTGAAAATCATAACCTACAAAAGAGATCATAATATCATAACATGGGATAAATCATAGTATTGAAATGTAATCCCAATAATCATAACATAAAACATGAAAAATTGTCACATACACACATAATCCTAGAAAATAATTTCATATTAGTCAAGACTCATTTCCAAGACTATCATAGCAGACAAAGTCCATCACTGAGCCGAGTTCACTCTTCATTCTAGTCATGTATCACTGAACCGGATTAACTTGTCATTCCAGCCATGTCTATCTCATGAGATATAAATCATTACCTAATGCATTGGAGGGAGATATAGGTCCCACCCATCTCATAATGGAACTATTATTATGTGTTCCACAAAATCATAAATCATACATTATAGTATAGCCCATATAATAAAAGAATGGGATTCTTAAACATCATGCCATCATAAAATAATACATATAAGATAACATGACTTCATAAAAACAATTCCATCATAACATAATCCAATAAATATAATAATAGGGATATAATCAAAAACCTATATTATCTTAGATGGATAATAATTTTGATAAAACACTTGAACACCATTCTTGAGGAAAATATCCTTTATACTTCAAAAAATTTATTCCTTTCATAACATGTCATACAATTTTAAACTAAAAGATGTTAATTAAAAATAATCTTGAAAACCTGTAAAGGAATATTCATGGAAATAATGTATTATGAAATCATAAAAATCCATTCTTGCCATTTAAGATAAAAAAACATTTTTCTCGTACATTGGCTAGAAAAGTCAAAAAGTATCTCGTACTGAAAATGAAAAAAGATTCCTTTCATAAATATTACTAAAAATTCACCAATATGTAAAATTGGATTTAAGAATTTTTAGGAGGATAGAAATAATATTAATTATTGAGGAAACATGGATGTGGAAGATAAATATTCCCCAACAAATTCTGAAGTATAACAATCTCAGATAAAATGAGAATGCGAGATTTTCCCTTACCTTAGGTCTGATATGATTTGAACATGTCTGAAACACCTGTATAATGATTTAAATAATTTCATTGAATTATTCCAGAATCATACTCATTGTTATGATATCATATATGGTCATATTATTGTCTTCTTATTAGTAATATTTCATTGCTACTTTTTATTTGGGTGTCCATTGCTTTACGTTCCTATGCGTGATTTTTCGAATAAATACTTATTCCTATTTTTAGGTTATAGCTACATCATTTACAGAATGTTAGTAGTATAATATATAACAGATTTATTCATTCAATTCGTTTATATAATCAGGTTTTAATAAAGATCATGTAGAACGAATCACATCGCATCGTGGAGATGGTAAGCCGTACGTTCGCACGAGCGATGATATTGTTCCCATAATTTTTGAATGGTCTTGGAGTGAATGATATAATATCTCAGAATCAGTATCATGTTATAATAATCATATATATTTATTATTTACACCTTTATACCCATCCATGTAAGGTGGTGGTGGAAAACAGATTACACCACGGCGTGGATACGGTATTCCGTACGTACGCACGAGTGGTGATTTTATTTTCCATAGAAAGAATAGAAGATGAAATGGGTCTGTTTCATATTTATAATAACATATCAGTATATTATTGATACTGATGTTATTACTTTATAATGAAACCAATAAATAATAGAAAGTATAAGAAGAAATAAATTTGAAAGGATCGGTAAAGGATATTACCTCTTCTTCGATGCGCCTCTTCTAAACCTCCTCTTAGGGCACTAAAGATGGTCTTTGAAAAAGCCCAGAACCTCTAGTATGTTTCTAGGGAAGTGGAAAAGAGAAATTGGCATGGTTTGGCTGACCTTGGAGGCTCAAAATGGTGTGAGGATGAGAGGGAGGAGGTTCCCTTTTATAAAGTAGGAGTGGGGCACCTTTGAAAACATAAGAAATATTAATTTATAATAAATTCCAACCCCACTTAAAAACCTCCAGAAATTACTCAATTTGAAGATGACATGAGATAAGGTTGTAATCTAATCAACAAATAAAATTTATACATGTTGTGAATTTATTTTAAACCTTATCAAATTGATTTATCCTTATTTAATCTATTTAATTTTATTTGTGGTAATAATATTATAAATTTTAAGTTGTTATAAATAATTACTTTTGTGTTGTGAATTGTCTATAATTGGATACTTTATGACATTTTAGACCATATAAATTTCAATTTTTAATTTTTAAATATTTTTTGATTTTTAAAACAATTTTATAATATGTTATTTTTATAAAATAACAATAGTGTCAATTTTGACACTATTTATTTATTTGAATTTAAATAAAATTTATACAAAGGATATATTCGAACAAAAATATTAAATTTATTCCTAACATGTAATATTCATCTAGAAAATTCGTGGATCACATTAAATAGTTCATCTAATATTTATTTTAATATTTTTAAAACCATTTATTTGATATTTCAATCAATAAAATAATTTCAACATCACTATTTGTGTCACCATTAATGATAATTATTTAATCCTTAAAAATTATAAATTTATTCCCATGATGTAGATAATTTTATTTGATTTCTGGAGACTATTAATGTTCGATGTTTTGTGAAGTTTATCACCAAAATTAAAATTATTACACTTATAAGATAATAGTGAGTGACATGTTGTCACTTTCTTTGGTTTTAACAATAATTTTATAAATTTTATTGTCAAAAGTCCATGAAATGAATCTATTCAGACCCTTATATGATATGGGTAGACTTTTATTCATCCAATAGAATTTTGGAATCTGTTAGGGTAATTTTATAATATTATTTTTACCATTAATTACCCGATTTACCATTAACTCTAGTAAATAAAAATTACGATAGTTACTATTCATAATGTCAAAAAAAATAAAAGTAACCAATTTACATAATTTGGACCCACTAAATCCAAATATGGAATCCATTTTTCAAAATTTGAAACATAGAAGTTGCAATAATTAATTTAAAATTAATCTCATTGTTATGAAAAAGGGTTTTAAAAGTTAAAACATTGTCAAAGATTGAAATGTGTTTACCTATGAATTCAATGTAAAATTAATGGTAACGAGAAAAATTATCTTAAATGGTAAAAATATATTCTATTTATACTGTAAAACGATTAAATTTTATCATTTAACCATATAAATTATATTGATGAGAAATGTTTTTTCAAGAAAAATTTAGCGTATTTTTACTATTCATCAAAATATGAAAGTTATCAGAAAAGTATCAAAAATTTATCCAATGAAAATTTTTATATTCTGATTCAAAAGAAGAAGTTTATTTTTTAAAATTGAACTTATTAATTTTGTCAAAAATTATATTTAAAATGGGTGCACCATCAAAAGGCGGTAAAACTTCATTTTAAAAAAAAAAATCATTAATCCGAAAAATCGATTTTGTTTTCATATCTCATTCTAGAAAATGTATAAGATGATTTATAATGTTATAAAATTCAAAATTCGGTTAATACTATTAATAACGGCTAGATCATAGTATTATACGAATATATCATTCTTTAGTGAAACTCGGCATTGCGTACAACGCAAACTATCAAGGAAGGTTGCTTTTGCATGTAACGCAAGCCAAGCCAGTGTTGTGTGTGGTGAAGATTCTCTTGGTGTTTTGTATAACATAAGACATTAAATATATATATATATATCTCAAAAAATATCAAGGTGTTACATTCTACCCCCTTAAAAAGAATTTCGCCCTCGAAATTCGTCACTTCGTAACAAACATATGAGGTTACCTCTCCCTCATCATATCTTCAAGTTCTCATGTTGCTTCTTATAATTGGTGTTTCCTTCCTAAACTTTTAACCAAACGAGTGGTCTTGTTTCATAGAACTTTTTCACTATGATCCAGAATCTCTATTGGATGTTTTTCATAAAAAAGATCTTGCTCCAGCAGTACAACTTCTGACCTTAGTACATGTGAAGGATCGGGTATGTACTTTCTCAGGAGAGATACATGGAACACATCATGAACTTGAGAGAGATTCGGTGGAAGATCCAATTGGTAAGCTACCTTCCCAAAACGATCTAGTATTTCAAAAGGACCAATATACCTACACTACAACAAAAACAGTTTTTCCCAGCACCACACTTTTATCACCACTAACGAAAAAGCCCTGATAAAGGGGGGGGTACCTTTAACAGTGCTAAAAACCGCTGATAAAGGGTACCTTTATCAGCTCTAAAAAAAGAGATGATAAACGTACCTCTTTATCAGTGCTTTTTTTTAGTGCTGATAAAGGTACCCCCTTTAACAGCGCTGTTTAAGGTACCCCCCTTTATTAGCGCTTTTTCGTTAGTGCTGATAAATGGGGGTCTTTATCAGCGCTTTTTAAAAAGCACTGATAAAGGGTCTTCTTCCAAAAATAATTCATAAAAAAATATATTAATATTTAAATATATAGATATAGTTATATTGATATAATTATAATATATATTTTTTAAATATAATTTTAAATATATTTTAGATAAGTATAAATATACACTTACACTTAATATATAAGATATTTAGTGAAATTGGATTATAAAAAAATTAAAAAAATATTTTTAATTAATAATTTTCTAATTATTATGGAGTAATAAACATTTAATAACAATTTGAAGACTAAAAAAATAAAATAAAATTAAAAAAAGATCCAAAATATGTTGAAAACGCAACTCGAACATCAAACGGTCATGACTTTTGATCTGGGTGTCCATTTGAGATCTACCACATATCACATCGAAGCTGGCGATGATATCTACGTCGCTGGGACCTGGGGAGGCCCCGATCAAGGTTTTTTTAGGCCATAAAAGGCACAGAAGGCCTCCAAAACTGAGTTTTTTGGTCGAGGAACCCCGATTTTTTTACATTTTGTGGATTTTCAGCCTCGTTTAAGGGTGTATTATTGGATTTTTTTGTGAGGACTGAATTTATTCCAAGGTATTACATTCATATTGATATTATGTTATTGAAATTTTATCATTTTTTATAATGCAGTTCTATTTATAATCAAATATTTAATAATATATGCATATTTTTTATATATTCACACATAAAAATGTAATTATTAATATAAATAATAAAATATATTTACATATAAAATATATTAGCTTTATCTAAATAATAACTAATATCCATTTTATTTAAAATAAAAATATATGAATATTTATATACCTATATATTAATCTATCTATGTATATATTTATTAATCTAAATATATATATAAATATTAATATAAATACATATATATATATTAATATTACTCTAAATATTTATATTAATATCACTATAAATCTATATATTAATATCACTATAAATATATATATTAATATAACTATATATATATTAATATAAATATATATTACTATACGAATAAATATAACTATATATATATATATAAATAGAGATATATATTAGCATAACTATATATATATTAATATAACAATATATATATATATTAATATAAATATATATTACTATACGAATAAATATAACTAAATATGTATATATATATATATAGATATCATGAAATGTAAAACAAATTAAAATAGAGGAGTGGTAAGGGCTTAGGCGCGCAGGGGGGAGGTCTTGAGTTCAAAACCTGGTGGAGGCAGGGGCGCGCACGCATGGGGGAATATTGGAGCAATAGCTGATAAAGGGTGGAGGGGGTGCGTGGGGGCACTGGAGGGGGGCTGAAAAGCACTATAAAAGGGGGGGGATCAAGTGCTATAAAATCCCCCCCCCCCCCGATTGGAAGGATTTTTTTTATTTTTGTCATTTTTTTTTATTTTTTTATTTTTTTTTAATTTTTTTACCTTTTATCAGTTCTTTTTTAAAAGATACCATAAAAGGGGTCCTTTATCCATGCTAAAAAGAAAGAACTGATAAAGGAAGCACTAATAAAGGACCCTTTTATTAGCACTAAAACAAAGTGATGATAAAGTTCCCTTTTATCAGCGCTTTGTTTTAGCACTGATAAAAGGTGTATTTATTAGCGCCTTTTGGAGCACTGATAAAGGGGACCCCCCCTATCTTCACCAGCTTTAATAGTGATTTACTAGCACTGATAAAAGGGGGGTTTTAGCGCTGATAAAAGGGGTATTTGTAGTAGTTCTAGGGCTCATCTTTCCCTTCTTTCTTAATCTCAATAATCCCTTCTAAGGAGATATTCGTAAGAACACTTTATCACCAACTTCAAACTCTAGGTCTTTTCTTTAGTTGTTGGCATGACTTTCTTGTCGACTCTGAGATGCTCTTATGTGTTGTTGAATAAATCTTACCTTTTTTGCCATCTCATCAACAAGATCTAGTCCTAATAGCTTTCTTTCCCCAACTTCATCCCAGCAAGTTGGAGTTCTGCATTTCTTTCCATAGGGAGCTTCATAAGGATCCATCTGAATACTGGAGTTAAAGCTATTATTATAAGAAAATTCCACCAAAGGTAGGTGTTGATCCCAACCAACTTTGAAATCCATAGAGAAATCTCTTAACATGTCTTCTAGAGTTTTAATTGTCCTCTTAGACTGACCGTTTTTCTGAGGATGATAAGCAGTGCTGAAACTTAACTCTGTATCTAGAGTATGCTGAATACTTCACCAAAACCTTGAGGTAAACCTCAGATCCTGATCATATATAATGGAAAGTGGTACTCCATGCAATCTTACCAATTCTTTCACATATATCCTGGAAATCTGGTCAAGAGATAAATATTATCTAATAGCAATGAAGTGTGCAGACTTTGTAAGACGATCAACTATAACCCAGACAGCATTATTGCCTTTGGATGTTTTTGGAAGTCCAGTGACAAAGTCCATATTGATTTTTTCCCATTTCCATTCTAGTATGGGTAATTCTTGTAACATCCCCTTAGAATTTTGTCTCTCGTCTTTAACTTGCTGACAAACCAAGCATCGAGATACATATTCAGCAACATCTATTTTCATGCCATCCCACCAGAAGTCCTTCTTCCGGTCCCTATACATCTTCGTGCTTCCAGGGTGAATAGATAATGAAGAACTGTGAGATTCATCCAATATTTTTTTCTTTAATGTTGGGATGAGAAGAACACAAACCATATTCCTGAACCTTATTATTTCATCACAATCAATGTGGAATTCAGGAACATTTCTCACCTTATTTTATAACTCCACATCTTTTTTCTATGCCTCTTTAATCTTCGCATGTATAAGTTGTTGAACATTCATGTGAGAAAGATAATATTTTTCCCCTATAATTATAATTCCAATATCCATACTTTGTAAATCCATTAAAATTGGATCTTTTGTGATCCTCATCATGGATAAGCTAGCTTGGTCTTGTTGACTTAATGCTTCTACCACCTTTTTTTATTTCCTAGGTTGGTAAGGAATTGAGCAGTCATAATCCTTAATTATCTCCAACCATCTTCTTTGGTGCATATTCAGCTCCTTTTGTGTGAAAATATACTATAAACTTTTATGATTAGTATAAATATCACACCATTCACCATAAATATAATTCTCGAAATCTTTAATGCAAAGATTACCACAGCTAACTCCAAATCATCAGTTGGGTAATTTTTTTCATGGATTTTCAACTCTCGTGAGGCATAAGCTATCACTATATCGGTTTACATGAGAACACACCCCAATCCCTTCTTGGATTCATCACTATAGATCACAAACCTTTCCCCACTACAAGGTAGTGTAAGCACAGGTGCACTGGATAACCTTCTTTTTAACTCCTTGAAATTCTCTTCACTCTCCTCTGTTCAAACGAACTTAACTCCTTTTGGAGTCAACCTGTTTAGTGGACTAGATAATCGTGAAAATAATTCACAAAACGTCGATAATATCCATCCAAACCAAGAAAACTTCAGATCTCAGTTATTTTTGTTGGCCTCGACCATCTTTCAATAACCTCTATTTTTGCTGGATCCATAGATATCCCCTCTTTTGAGATTATGTGACCCAAAAATGAAACTTTTTGAGGGAAAAATTCACACTTGGTAAATTTTGAATAAAGATTCTCATTTATTAGGGTCTTTAATACAATTCTCAAGTGATCTTCATGTTCTTCTTTCCTCTTTGAATAGACAAGAATAACGTCTATAAAGACTATCACAAACTGATCAAGATAGTCTCTAAAGACACTATTCATAAGATACATGAAGATAGCAAGGGAATTAGTAAGACCAAATGGAATCACTATAAATTCATATTGTCTATACCATGTAAAGATATTTTTCTTTGGTATATCCTCCTTTTTGACCCTTAATTGAAGATACCCTGAACGAATATCTATCTTGGAAATGTATTGAGCTCCACATAGTTGGTCAAATAAATCATCAATGGGTGGGTGAGGATATTTGTTCTTGATAGTGATCTTGTTAAGTTCTCAATAATCAATGCAGAGTCTCATTGATCCATCTTTCTTCTTAACAACCAGAACAGGTGCTCCCCAAGGTGATGCACTAGGGCGTATGAATCCCTTATCAAGACTCACTTAGAGTTGCTACTTCAATTCCTGCAACTCAATTGGGTCCATTAGATAACGTTTCTTTTAAATGGGAATAACACCGGGTTTGAGTTCTATTGAAATCTCTGCTACATGATTTGGTGGAAGACTGGGAAATTCCTCAGGAAATACATCACCAAACTCTTGTACAATGGTCATATTCTTAATCGTGAGTTTCCCTCCAACCACTTTAGTTAAATAACCTTCATTTATTGGAATCAAGACCTATAAGATGGAAGGAATTTACACTGTAAGGTTATATTCATCCTTTCATTAATAGATGATCATAGATTGATAAGAAATATGAAATGTGACTTCCCTTATTTGGCAATCGATATGAGCACCATATAAGGAAAGCCAATACATGCCAAAAATCACATCAAATTCCACTATAATAAAGATCAAAAGATTTGAAGGAATCAATTTCCCATAATCGTCAATTGGAGAAGAATTATAAACTTTTTATGCAACCTTTGTGCCATGATGAGTTGTCATAGCATGCTCAACAGGTAATTGTTGAGGTAGTACGGTGTTACCCTTAGAAAATTCATCAGAAATAAAAGAGTGGCTGGATCCAGAATCAAATAAAACATTTTCTACTTTATAGTGGATGGTAAGTGTACCTTTCACCACTTCATTATTGTACTCCACATCTCCGATAGAAATTGCATGTGAATTTCCATTATCTTTGGCCTTATGAGTTTGTTGACGCCGATCATCATCAACAACCCTTGTATTAGGGCATTGATTAGTATAATGCCCAATTTTCTTGTACTTGTAACATTGAAGTGTAGGAGGTGCATTCTCTGCAGCCTTTTCTTTGTTCGAATCACTAGACATCTTTTTCCCATCACTACGGAATTCCAATTCCTGATGACCTTCTTTTCAACATTTGAAACATTTACTTGACCCCTTAAAAGAATTTAATCCATGTTTCTTTCCACAATTTGAGCATAAGGTAAAATCATCTTCTTTTTAGTGTGGTCTTTAGATTTCCCGTTGAATTCCATTTTCCTCTTCTTATCAAACCCATATGATTGATGGGTTACTCCAATATCCATCTCAACCTTGAGAGCACATCGAAGAATTTACTCATAGCTATTGAAGTCCCTTATGGCTAACACTCTTCGAAGACTTGGTTTTAAGCCACTAAAGAATCGATCGATCTTACTCTCAGGTTGGATAATAATTTTGGAACCATACCTTGAAAGTCTTGTAAAATTTTCTTCGTAGGTACCAAAAGATTCATCATCTTTTTGCTTTAGTTCAAGAAACTCCTTCTCCATATTTGTTCAAAGAATACGAGCGAATTACTTGTTGAAAAATATGTTCTTGAACTTGTCCCATTCCATGGACTCAATTTCGTCTCTTTGCCTCGTAATCTTGATTAGATTCCACCATTGATCAGCTTCACCTTCCAAACAATATACTTCTAAGATGACTTTATCATGTTCAGAACAATGTAGAACTGAAAATATCTTTTTAGTGGTACTGATCCATTGTTCAGCCACTAATGGATCAGTAGACCCGCTGAATGAGGGTGGACACTGCCTCATGAAGGATTCAACAGAATGTTGCTCCTTTCTTTTCTCGTTTGGAAGTCCTGTATGATTCATATCTTGAGAAAGTTGTGTGAGCATGGCTACACGATTTTTCATTCCAGCTCCCATAACGTTTGGTTGCTCAGGGGGACAATCAATGCATTGTCCATCACATTCATCATTAACACGGTTCCTTCAGGTTCCAGCCATTGACTAAAACCGATATGCATAGTTTGATAAACACTGATCATAATTGGAAAACCACATAATCAAGAATAAAATATCACACTTTAGGTCTTATAATAGGTTATTTATGGCCATTTCTAAAACCCTAATATTGTGTTCTACGCTTAGACATATCCTTAGGGTTCTTACTAAGTCTTTCACATCATTGTTTCGAAAGGTTGATTATACCTTTCCTATGATACCAACTATAACGACCCATACATTACATAAATTTTTATTATTTCAGAATAGAAGCATACTTATTACAACATATAACAAAACCATGATAGGAGCGTATATGTATAATGTCTTTAGAAACTGGGAAACATAAACAAATGGTTCATAAAGCATCTACATTGTCTCTCGTTTATTTTATCATATCTAGAGTCTATTTTGGCATATCCTAATTAATACCCCTCTTCCTGACCTGGGGAAAAGAAAACATACAAAAGGGTGAGCTCATATGCTTAGTAAGGGTAAACAAAGGAAATATCAATCATATCATATTCATAAGAACATAGAATTTTGAAAATTTTAACCTTCAAAAGTGATCATAATATTATAACATGGGAAAAATCATAGTAGTGAAATGTAATCCCAATAATAATAACATAAAACATGAAACATTGTGGAATACACACATTATCATTGAAAATCATTTCATATTAGTCAAGACTCATTGCCAAGACAATCATAGTGGACAAAGTCCATTACTGAGCCAAGTTCACTCCTCGTTCCAGTCTTGTATCACTGAACCGGATTAACTTGTCATTACAGCCATGTCTATATCATGAGATATAAATATTTACCCAATTAATTGGAGGGATATATAGGTCCCACCCATCTCATAATGAAATCATTCTTATGTGTGCCACACAATCATAAATCGTACATTATAGCATAACCCATGTAATAAAAAAATGGGATTCTTAAACATCATGCCATAAAAACATAATAAATATAAGATAAAAGGACTCCATAAAAATAATTCCATCAAAACATAATCCATTCAAGGTAATAATAGGGATATAAACAGAACCCTATATTATCTTAGATGGAAAATAATTTTTATATAACACTTGAACTCCATTCTTGAGGAAAATATTCTTTCTACTTCAAAAACATTTTTCCTTTCTTAAAATGTCATAAAATTTTAAACTAAAATAGGTTAATTAAAAATAAAATTGAAAACTTATAAAGGAATATTTATGGAAATAATGTTCTATGAAATCATAAAAATCCATTCATGTCATAAAAGTTAAAAAAACATTTTTCCCTTACTTTTTAGAAAAAGTCAAAAAGTATATCTTACAGAAAATGACAAAATATTCCTTTCATAACTATTACTAAAAATTCACCAATAAGAAAAATTGGATTTAAAAATTTTTAGGAGGATAGAAATAATATTACATATTGAGGAAAAATTTATGTGGATTATAAATATCCCCCAGTAAATTCTGAAGTATAAAAAATCTCGGATGAAAATGAGATTGCGATATTTTCCCTTACCTTATGTCTGATATGCTTTGTACATTTCAGAACCTCCTATATAATGATTTAAATAATGTCATTGACTTATTCTAGAATCAAACTCATTGTTATGGTATCATACATGGTAATTTTCTTAGCTTCTTATTAGTAATATGTCATTGCTACTTGTTATTCGGGTGTTCATCGCTTTATGTTCTTACGCTTGTTTTGTCGAATAAATTATTATTCCTATTTTTAGTTTATAGATACATCATTTACAGAATGGTATTAGTATAATATATATCATATTTATTCATTCAATTCGAATATATAATCATGGTTTAATAAAGATCATGTAGAACGAATCACATCTCATCGTGGAGACGGTAAGCCGTACGTACGCACGAGCGACGTTATCATTCCCATAATTATTGAATGATCTTGTAGTGGATGATAAGATATATCAGAATTAGTATCATGTTATAATAATCATATGTAGTTATTCTTTACACCGTTAAACTTATCCAAGTAAGGTGGTGGTGGAAAATAGATTACACCACGGTGTGGAGACGGTATTCTGTACATATGCACGCGTGGTGATTTCATTTTCCGTAGGATGGATAGAATGTGAAATATGTTTGTTTCATATTTATAATAACATGTCAATATATTATTGAAAATGATATTACTACTTTATAATGAAACCAATAAAGAAGAATAATTAGAAGAAGAATTAAATTTGAAAGGATCAGTAAAGGATATTACATCTTCTTCGACGCGCCTTTTCTAAACCTCCTCTTAGGGCACTAAAGTTGGTCTTTGAAGAAGAACAGGACCTCTAGTATGTTTCTAGGAAAGTTTAGAAGAGAAATTTCCCGGGGATGGCCGAGATTGAAGGCTCAAAATGGTGTGAGGAGGAGAGGGAGGAGGTGCCCTTTTATAAGGGAAGAGAGGGGCACCTTTGGAAACATAAGAAATATTAATTTATAATAAATTCCAACCCCACTTAAAAACCTACATAAATGACTCAATTCGAAGATGAGATGAGATATGGTTGTAATATCATTATACAATAAAATTTATACATGTTGTTAATTTATTTTAATCCTTATCAAAATGATTTATCCTTATTTAATCAATTTAATTTTATTTGTGGTAATAATATTCTAAATTTTAAATTGTTATAAATAATTATTATGTTTTGTGAATTGTCCATAATTGGATAATTTACGACATTTTAGACCATATAAATTTCAATTTTATAATTTTTAAATATTTTTGTGATTTTTCAAACAATTTTATAATATGTTATTTTTATAAAATAACAGTAGTGTCAATTTTGACACTATTCATTTATTTGAATTTAAATAAAATCTACACAGAGGATATATTCGAAAAAAAATATTTAATAGATTCATAACATGTCATATTCATCTAGAAAATTTTTGGATCACATTAAATAGTTCATATAATATTTATTTTAGTATTTTTAAAACCACTTATTTGATATTTCAATTAATAAAATAATTTCAACATCACTATTGTGTCATCATTAATGATAATTATTTAATCCCTAAAAATTATAAATAAATTTCCATGATGTATATAATTTTATTATATTTATGGAGACTATTCATGTTTTAAGTTGTATGAAGTTTATCACAAAATAAAAATTATTACTCTTATAAGATATAAGAGAGTGACATGTTGTCACTTTCTTTGGTTTTAAAAATAATTATATAATTTTCATGGTCAAAAGTCAATGAAATGAATCTATTCCGAACCTTATGTGGTATTTGTAGACTTTTATTCATCTAATAGAATTTTGGAATATATTAGGGTAATTTTATAATCTTATTTTTACCCTTAATTATCTGATTTACCTTTAACTGTAGTAAATAAAAATTACAGTTTTTACTATTCAGAATGTCAAAAAAAGAAAAGTAACCTATTAACATAATTTGGACCCACTGAATACAAATATGGAATCCATTTTTCAAAATTAAAAACCCAGAAGTTGCAGTAATTAATTTAAAATTAATCTCGTTGTTAAGAAAAAAGGTTTTAAAAGTTAAAACATTGTCAAAGATTGAAATGTTTTTACCTATTTATTCAATGTAAAATAAATGGTAATGACATATATTACATTAAACAGTAAAAATATATTCTATTTATACTGTAAAACCATTAAATTTTATCATTTAACCATATAAATTATCTTGATGAAAATAGTTGTTTTTAAGAAAAATTTAGCATATTTTTACTATTCATCAAAATATGAATGTTATCGGAAAAGTATAAAAAATTTATCCAATGTAAATTCTTATATCCTGATTCAAAATAAGAAGTTTATTTTTTTTAATTGAACTTATAAACTTGTCAAAAATTATATTTAAAATGGGTGTGCCATCAAAAGGCGGTAAAATAGCATTTTTTGAAAAATAATTCTTTTATCCAAAAAATTGGTTTTGTTTTCATATATCATTCTAGAAAATGTGTAAGATGAATTATAATGTTATAAAATTAAAATTTTGGTTAATACTATTCATAACGGCTAGTTCATAGAATTATAAGAATATATCATTGTTTAGTTAAACTCGGCATTGCGTACAACGCAAGCTATCGAGGAAGGTTTCTCTTGCGTGTCACGCAAGCCAAGCCAGTGTTGTGTATAGTTAAATATTCCCTTAGTGTTGCGTATAACATAAGACATTAATATATATATATATATATATATATCTCATAAAATATCAGGGTGTTATATTAACTAGTAGTAATTAATGGTTATTAGTAATAATTTCATGTAATTATTAATCATTAGCGGTAATTAGTATAAATTAACAATAATTAGTAAAAAATATCATTAATTAATTTTAATTATCGGTATTGACTAAAAATTATCTATAAATCCCAATAATTTTTTAAAATTATCTCTAATTAGTAAAAATATGTTACAAACAAATAAAAGTTAGTAATAATACGTGGAAATTAGCAGTAATTATTAATAATTAGTGGGAATTATTAATAATTAGTTGTAATTAGTTAAAACTGTTATAAATTAATAAAATCAGTAATAAGAAGTATAATTAGTGGTAATTGGTAATAATTGGTGGTAATTAGAAATAATTAGCTATAATAAATAATAATAAGTGGTAGTTAGTAAAAATATTTGTATTTAGAAACAATTAATGGTAATTAGTATTAATTAGACACAGGTAGTACAATTTAGATATAAATAGTATTAAATAGTGATAAATATAAATAAATATAAATAAATAGTACAAAATAGTAATAAGTTGTAACAAGTAGTAATAAATAGTAATAAAATGTAATAATTAGTAATAATTATTAATAATTAATAATAATTAGTATTAATTGGTATGAATTATCATCCCTTGAATAATAATAATAAATTACATACATGGTTGACATAAATTTGTAATGTCCAGTTTACACCAACTATAAATTTATACATATATGGTTGACACAAATTAGTAATGATCTATTTACATCAACTATCTCCAAATCTATCATTAGGTCACTAAAACCGAGAATGATATGATGTGACGTGTTGATGGTAGAAACAGTAGGAGAAAAAGATACATCAACAACATGAAATAATTGACATAAATTATTGTAATGCTAAATTAGGACATGGTTGGCCTTGATTAGTTTCACCACCCACTGGTTGTAAAATATATGATTTATACATTTTAGTAAATCATAGAATTTAAAATATTCAAGTGATTAGAAATGGCCAATCTATGACAATTGTATCCAAATTTGTCATTAGGTCACTAGAACTAGGAAAAATAAGATGTGACATGTCAATGGAAGCAATTGTAGCATGATGGAATATGTCAACGACGGGACATGGTTGACAGAAATTGGTGCAATGATAAATTTGGACATTATTGGCATAAATTAGTTTCATCACCTAAATATTGTAAAATCAATTATTTAAACATTTTTATTAAATCATAGAATTTACAATCATCAGGTGAGTATAAAAATCTAGTAAAAATTACAATTAATTACTAATGATTAGTAGAAATGAACATTAAATTTTTATAAATTGTAAAAAAATAATGGGCATTAGTAAAATTCATCAGAAAATACATAAAATTGACAATATTTAAACGTAAATTATGATTATTTTAATTTTTAATATTTTTTAGAACTTTATTTTATTATATCATATTAAACATAAACAATTTATTTATTTTACCTTTTTTTAGTAATATATATTAAGAAAGTCGACAACATTATTTATTACATGGCCATGATTTGATTGATTTTTATAGGAATCCAAACAGTTGTAGAGTAAATCATATATAGTTTGAGAGTGTTGAAGCTTTTTTATCATTTTCATCATCAAAAGCAAAAGTTCTTTCAAAAGGGAAAATTAAGTTTCTATTTAAGAAATGTTATCTGAAGAGGTTTGACATGTTTGAAAGTTCCGGGCACCATTTATTGTGATTTCCGAATTTAGTACATGATTTGGATGGTCTTTCTTTTAAAAAACCAAAACTCAGGATGATTTTGATTTAACACCAAAGTTGGAACTATCCATATTTTATGAGTTGTTGGGGTCTGCTGAGGATTCCTTATATCCAAGTTGTAAAGATAAAAATTTTGTTGACATTTTCAAAATTTATGGCTATTAAATCAAATAATGAAATGTCAATTAGCTATTTTGATCAGATATTATCTTTTTTTAAGACACTATTACCTCAAGGAAATGTGTCTCCTATATATTTCTCTAAGAGAAAGCATCTTGTTTGTAATTTCGGTATTGGTTATTGGAAGATTCATTCAAATTCAAAAGATTGAATATTATATTATTATGAAATGGGTCATTAGTTATTTGTCCTACTTTTGGAAAATATAAGTACAAATAGACTCAACTAGGGATGTTTTGATTTATTCTAATAAAACAATTGTTTTATTTATCGATTATACCTAGATTGTAGCGTTTATTTACGTCTCAGAAACACGGTCCTTGTTGTATTGTAAAAAACCAAATATTTCATTTGGTAATGTCTTAAATAATCCTACTAATAGTGATTCATGGAAATATTTTGACTATGTACATCCGTCTTTTTCTTTAGATTCTCGAAATATGTTATTGGTTATTTTTACTAACGGTTTCTATCCATTTGGTTCTTACAATAGTAAATATTCTTATTGGCATGTATTTATAAATCCCTAAAATTACCTCCTTGGATGTTGAGGAATATTCCCTATATCTTTTCAGAACTTACTAATTCCAAGATATCTGAAAAATAATATCAATTTTTATTTGAATCCATTGATTGATGAGTTAAATTTATGATGAAGTAATAGTGTCAGTACATATGATGTGGTTGTGAAAAAAAATCCTGATGAAAGTTACATTGATATGGACAATTATTGACATCCAAACATATGGAATGTTATTTAGTTGGACTACACATGGCCCAAAATCATTTCTGTACTGTATGGGATATAGTAAAGCATTTATGTTCATCAATGGAATAAAACCTTGTTTCTTCGATTTTCATCGAAGATTATTTCTTAAAGTTCATCCTATTCAGAGTAACATGTATCATTTTCGAAAATCTACAATTGAAATATATGGACCTCCAACAATGATATCAGTTATTGATTTAAAATCCATTATCTCTTCATTACCACTCATTACCTTTGGACCGGTTATAAACCAATAAAATTTATATGCCTTTGTGAAATAACACAATTGGATTAGACCGAGCATCCTTTGGGATTTTTTTTGTCTACAGTGTGTTGGATGTCATGCATATTTAGAATTAATGTTTTGATAATATATTTTATATAGTTTTGGACACACCTAGTTAGACTAAAGATAATGTAAATGCATGATTAGATTTCTCCCAAATTTGAAAGAAAGCAGGACGTGAACTGTTTGAAAATGATATATCAAAGAAGATAATGAAGGAAAAAGTGTCTTATAATGTTTTGATATAAAATATTTTGTTATTTTTTTAGTGGATTGTAGATTTGAGGCTTCCAGATGGTTATGATATAAATACCATATTCTTTCTGAAACTTTTTTTGCAGTGACAATAGACTACGATGCACTAAGTAGAATGCAAGAAGATGTTGTTTTAATTTTATGTAAACTAAAAAAAATATTCCTGTCAACATTATTTGATTCAATAAAACATTTCATTCTATATTTTACTCATGAAACAAAATACCGAGGTCTGTTATAGTTATGATGGTTGTACCCATTCAAGAGATACATTCAAAAATGGAAGAAAAAGGTACATAACAAAGCATCGATTGAAGGATAACTTGTAAAAGATTAATTGTAGGTGGAATTTTTTTTTCTTCCCTAATTATCTTCAATCTGAATATCCCTCAAAACCTAACCACATGGGATATAACGAGGGAAAGTTTTATGATAAAATAAAAAATCAACTACCATATTTTAATCATCTAGAACATGGATTTGTTGGAGTTCATCAACGATGGCTTTCATATGATGAACATCCCAGGGCTCATACATATGTCTTTCTCAATAGTGAAGAAATGACACCATTTGTATTGTGAGTTCTTATATCACTTATTCTATAATATTTGTTATGTTAAATTAATATTATTTTATTTTTACATTATATAATAATCATATCAAGAAACAGTTTCCAAAAATTACACCATCTTCTCTTAAAGAACGTCGGAAAAATAATTTTTCCTTTTGGTTACAAAATTAAGTAAAACAAATTTTTTATGGTCTAACATATAAAATCAATTCATTACCTGTTATATTAATATATTATTTTACAATTTTTAGGTATCTCAACATGATGATAAAACTGATAATCGATTATGTGTATTGAGTAACCCACCATCCAAAACAGTTAAATATTATAATGCATTTGTGGTGAATGGTTTCAATTTCATACATGTGAATATGGGGAATAAAAGAAACAATAAATAGTGGTGTTTTATTAAAAGGATCCCATTATGTAGAAAGTGATGTTGGCTTTTATGGAATGTTATAAGAATAATTGGACTATTTTTCTGGGATAGAATTACAAAATGATGTTTAAATGTGAGTGATAAGATACTGGGAGAGTCTTGAGTGTTCATCAATGCCATGTAATCACGGATATTGAATATAAAATCATTATTAAAGTAAATAAACCATTTTTATTGGCTCATCACACAGATTAAATTTATTATGAAAATTATTATGAAACTTCAAGATAGTTAAGAGATTGGTGGAGAATAATAAAAGTTAAATTTTGGGAAAATCGGTTTATTCAAAGTGAATGTGGTCCCACTAAAGTGCAAGGAATTGAAATTTTTCAAGATACTACTCTAAATCAATCTTTTCCATGAAGAGTCATGCATATAGATGATGACACCCCATAGTTAAGGGTTGATGGTGATGATGATGTTATTTATATAAAAAATTTATTTGAAATGGAATGATATGATGAAACTAAAACTCCTATGGAAATTTGGGATACTAAGGAGGAATATAAAGATATTGACAACATCATATAAGAAGATGAGGATGCACATGAATATTAACATAGTTAAATGCTGGTTATAATAATATATAAATTATATCTATATATAATAGTCATTTTCAACTATTTTTTAATATTAGGTATTTCATATTTCAGATGGAATCAGATTAGTTTTTTGAGTTAGAGGAGGTCGTTCTACCTGGTGACATGAATAATGTTGCATTATCTGACCTACAGACTTTTGGCAATTTAGCGATGACCTAGAGGGGTTGTTTTCTTGTGAGATTGATGCTTTTTTACCATATCCCCAAGTGACATCCACATCTAGACTTCATTCGATGCATTTTGAGGTTTGTTAAGTTGTTTATTTTTGTTAGTTTTCATTAATTATCATTAATTTATTTATATAAATTTTTTTGATAATTTATTATGTTTTTTCACATCTTTTCACATATATCTATTGGAAAGGGGAGTGATATGTTGCAGAATTATTTTTTAGAGCTTGGGTGACATCTGTTTAAATCCCCATTGATGTTCAACGACATTTTTTTGAAAATCGGATTATACATAAATAAATAATTGTTATTTTGAAATATATTTATATAATAACTTGATATTATTAATAATTTAAAGCTTTTATGGTATCATTTTGATAATAGATTGTAGGAATCTATCTGGGAGGCATGGGAGGGCTGTATGCATGAACGTTGTCATTAATTTTTGCACAATCTTGGGAGGATACCAATGAGTAAAGTGGGAGTCATAGAATTTGATCTGTCTTGTTTCTCCCACCAACCATATTACATCTTATCTTGGGTTAGGGATGAATTTGGTGCATACTATATGGGAGATACCATTCCGAGGAAGTAGTCATTAGGTCAACAAAATCGGGGGAAGCAGGAGGTGACACCTCGAGCTGGTTGTCATATATTTAGTACTCATCAACGACATATGGTAAGTAATTTTTTTAATAATTTATATAAATTTAAATGTAAAAAATGTATTTCATACCCATACAAGTAGTCAAATAACCCGATATTACGGAGTTCAATGCTTATAAGAGGTTATAAAGTGATCCTATCACTAAAGAGATTAGAGGTGATCACCAATGTCATATTATGGTCAGTATAATTTCTATTTGAGTTTTAAAATTAACTAAAAATAATATTTTATGTATTTTAATTTTAAATTGAAATTGAATGAGTCATGTGAGGCTGTGATATCTCAGACCCAGGCTGAGAGTCATGCTGAGACCAAGGATCATACATCCAGTGGAGCCAGATTTGATGATACGACAAGGATGAAGGTGACCAAGTATGCCTTCAAGAAAGGTTGAGATATTGGTATCAGCTCTTGATTGATGCGTGAGAGTTATTATGTCATTGTTGTTATGTCGTCGTGCAACTCAAGAGGAGCTCGTGGAGTGTTTTTTCTTTCAGCTGCACAGTATAAGCAGTATTTGTGAGCTTAGGGTGAGCTGATAGAGACAATGTGATGGGAGTAGGAAGAGCTTCATTGAAAGTAGTAGCATCAGAAGGAGGATATCCATTTATGGAAGCAGCAACAACACGAGAAGATGATAGAGTACTTTCGATGATTACTACATGGTTTGGGGATTAATTCCATCCACAATTTCATCAAGCTCCCCGAGATGACCCTTCCCCTTAGTGATTTATATACTTTTTTTCATAAACATTTGAATGTAAAAAAATTGTAATATTTTTATTAATCCATATATTTACATTTCTATATAGTGTGTTTTTATATTGTTGCGAATATTGTGTTTTTTATTATTTTTTTATTGTATTTTTTTTTATTTTGTAATTTTATTATATATTTATTGTTTTTAATATTTTATTACTTATTTAATATTTTATTCTTATTCTTATTTTTTTATTTTTTTATTTTTATTATTTTATATTATTGCGAATATTATGTTTTTATTTTTATTTTATATAATATTTTTTATTATTTTAATTCTTTTTCTATTTTTTAAATTTAATTAGTTTTTAGTGTAATTTTCATTATTATTTTATTATTATTATTAACTGAAATTAAATTTTAATTATTCAAACACATTTAAGGAAAAAGTGAAAAACTCGGGTTTAACCACACCCTCACAAAAACACATTTCACATGAAATAATTTGAATTAAAAAATGTTCAACCAGAACCAGCATCATTACACCAAACCTATCGTCATGCCACCTGTTAAAGAATTAAAAAGAGAACATATCACATCAAATCCCACAAATCTCAATATCCACTTGAGGATCATTTCACACATCATATAAACCATTATAGCCATCATCACACTGCATCACCATCATCTCGTCACCTGTTTCCACCACGGAGGACCATCAAGACACTATGAAACCTCATCAAATAACCATCATCATCCATCCAACACATTAACCAGAAAAAATAGAGAAAACATATACAAACATCACCAATAAAGCCAATATTTATACTATTATTACTATCCGAGCTTCACCAACAAATCCTTGAGATGTTCGGCTGAAAAAGGAGGAGTAATAAAACAAACATCATAAATAAAAATAGACTGTGATAGGATCACTGTCAGCCACCGAATCCCACCTCCCAATGCCTCTAAGGAACCACCGCATTGAATCTGACTTAGAGAGAAGCAAAACGACTATGAGGTTAATGCAGGGATTTCAATTATAAGGTTTCTGAACTTCCATGGAAAAAAGAAATATGAAAAATGGGGAAAAAACCCTAGGGGATCATGAGTAAGAGGAAAATATGTAATAACCCAAAAGACGTTGGGGATGAAGCCCAAACTAACGCAAAACCAATGAAAAGAGGGGGAAATGGGGAAGACACTGATCAGACTCCTAACCACCTGACCACTAGCCCAAAACTATGTGATTCCATCTCTTCATATCCGTCCTAGAGAAGAGTGATGGAATTCAAGGGAAAAACATGGTAGCGACGCCCTAGGGTAAAATAGAAGCACCTTCACTGAAGAAAATGTGAGGGGCAGAACTCGGGAGCAGACCATACATGAAATAAAATAGGTGGATGAACCCTAGGAGAATCCATGAAAGGGTCAGAGAGGGATGAATAAGTTGAACTGAGAGAAGAATCCAAGAGTGGAGAAGGTTTCGGCTAGAAACCCCAGTGTGGAGAAGGAGATGAGGGTGAGGGCATGAGGTAGAGGAGTGTTCCAGGGGAGTCTAGAGCCATTCTTACAAAAAATAATTATAATAATTTTAATAATTATTTATATTATTATTGTTGTTATTTTATTAGTTTTTATTAATTTTTATTTTTATTTTATTTTTTATTATTTTTTAATGTTTTTTGTGATGGGCCCATCACAAATAGGTGTTTAAAAAACTCTGAATAAACTATTTGTGATGAGACATTCACTAACTGTAAATATATTTTTGGCCACATACCATTGAAAAAAACTATTTGTGATGCGGTTTTCTACAATATGTCATTTGGGAGGGGATCCCATCAAAATTCACCCATAGTAATTGCTTAAATTTCTAGTTTTTCATTGAACCAATTCTCTTTTCATTTACCAATTACAAAATAACACGTAAACACCAAAGAAACCAAAATAAACCTGACTTCTCATGGAAACTCATGATTTTTCTAAGAAGTATTAGCCAGACAATTCCCCTGACCAACACTCCAAGATCCGACAATAATACTCTATTTACCTTGACATCCCAAATATCATAGGCTTCTCCACATGCTAGATCCTTTAATGAACCAGCTTTCTCTGATAACATTTTTTCATGAACCAAACATGATGTTCGATCCATTCTGACTTCCGACTCAGTCCATGGAATGGACCTAGGGGAATTCTTGGTCCCCACGGGATGGAAACAAGTTCTTGTGTATTAATGTTATAATTTAGGAATTATTTCAACCATTTAAATAAACATTAATAATTAATAGAAATAAACATCTCAATAATGAATAACTAAATCCAAACAAGGTATGACTATTTTCAGAATCATGGTATACAACTTTAAAAATAAAACCCAAAACACAACAATGAAATGGGACAAAATATTTCCTAAAAACATTCACATGGAATGAAGAAAATGACCCTCAATCCACCACTACCAACACCTGAAGTAATGGGGAACACAAGAAACCAGATCCACTATCCTCACCATGATGCATCTTTCCTTTACCTAGGTCATTGATAATAATGACAACATGCACCCAAAGCTGTATTTAGGGGGTTATCCAAAGCCCAATTAAATTCCACTGAAAAGAAATGATTCCATACCACAAAATTAAAATAAATTTTAACAATCACATTTATGTAAAAGATTTTGAAACATTTATAAGAGAACATTGAAGTAAAGATCATTGTTATGAAAAACATTTTTTAGGGAAACTATTTTTCAAAAAACATAGTTCAAAATGAAATACAAACACAAGTTCCACCATATACCGATGTATTACACAACATCACATAAGAATTATGTTACAATAGAGCACCATGGGTAAATCCTTAATGGTATCTAGAAAAAATGGAACTCTATAATCTTCGTACCTCGGTGAAACATGGTGTAGAAGCCACAACCATCAGTATTCTCATGAACATTCCACTAGGAGGGACTATGACATTGTCTTAGAAGTCTCTAATCATATCACATGTATATTTATTGTTGTAAATGTCAATCATGCTAATTGAATCTTTGATTTTCCACTTCTGAGTCAACTACCACCAATCCACTAGAATAATCTAGGCATTCCACCACTATTGTAATAGTTCTAGTTTTCTCACCAAGGAACCCCAGATTCCTTTTGTGCTCAATACTATTTAACATGACATGAAACTCATCACTTTCAAACACACACTATATGCATTATAAACACACTGGGAAATCACCACTTTCACAAACCGTCAAATGTAAAACCCTATTATTTATAAACAAATCACTTACCATTTACACACACCAAACTATTCAAAAATACTCTTCATACTACTTGAACCATTCATGAAAACCATTTTAAAACTCCACAAGTAAATCAAAAAAACAACTTAACCATTTCCATGTGCCAATACCATTTCAAATCCACACATAAACCCATCTGATTCATAAAACATGTTTCCCATCATTTTCACTACTCAAAATTCACATTAAAGGTGCATAATAAAATTCAACATACCAAATATAACTCCCTAAATCTAGTTACCCCGAGTTGGTTCATTATTATATAACATTGGAATGATCACAAGCGATCAAGTCCCGAAAGACCGATTGGTTTAGTAGCCTTGGAAGTACTATATACATACAAAAGTTTTATATTACATTATAAAATAAAAAACATTTTGTGTCTTTTGAACACACTCATATCCCATAGCTAATCCCTATAGTTCAATCATTATATACTTCTTCACATCTTGGGAAACATAAAACATAGGATATGAGTGAGCTCAGATGTTCAGTAAGGATAAAAATATAATGAAAAACTATCATAAGAAAACATAAACCTTTAAGGCAATGTATAAGACTTAAACACAAGCCTTTTAAAACTAAACATCAGTATAATATGGAAAATATAAATCAAATAATGCAATTTACTTATTTAAATGGATATTTTACTAGTTTAATGATCACATGTAATATCTATTTCTAATTTTATAATGAAGTAATACATAATTTTGGACATCATAACCACATAATCAAGGCATCATGACAAGACTACACATAAGATTTTGTCAAGGCCTTGTGCCAAGACACTAGTTAAACTCATGATAGCTACTGATGCATTGAGGGGCTATAGTGGGCTCCGCCCATCACTTACTACGTCCAATTCATTCCTCATATGAAAAGGTTGGAACATAACATAAACATTTGTATTAAAACTAGAGTACAAAATGTTAATACTTTAACCATAAATTATTAATGGTATAAAAATAGAACATATATGGTAAAACATATCTCAAAACCTTTAGTAATATATGGATGATTGTATCATAATAATTCAACATCAAACAAGCATAATATCCATCAAAGGATGTTGACATAGGTGAAATCCATCTCAAAACTATTTGAGTGAAATATCTCTTTCTACTTTAAATCATTTAAAAGTAAAGAAGAACATTTATTTTTTAAAATATTCTTATAAGATTGTAATGGAAGTTTCAATGGTGTTACAATGGTAGAAAATAGCTTCACCCACCATATAAGTTTAAAAAACATTCTTTTCGTAATTTGTCGAAAAGGTAATAAAGTACCTTGTTTTAAAAGCAACAAAAAGATTCCTTTCAAAACATTTCAGAAAAAGTCAAACAAGGGTATAAATTACTTTAACCCATAGTATATGAAATAGTAAAAATATTTTGAAATACATTTTTAAGAAACATAGATGTGGTAGATAAAGAAGTCCTAGTAGATACCTACGTATAAACAACCTCGAATAATAAAAAGATTGTAAAATTAACCCTTACCATGTAATATTCCTTAGTTGAGGGTAGTTTATCCACCTTTATAATGGTTAAATAATTTTTATTAAATTATAAAAGAACCACATACATAAATATGATATCATATATGATCCTCTATCATTGCTTTTGTTAATAATATTTCATTAGTATCATTATTTAGGGTGTTAACTGGTTCATTTACCTTTATATGTTTTATTATGTAAGTCTTTTTTGTAATGAATAGGATGTATTTGATTTATATACATAATGATATTATGTTCTTAAAAATTATTTTTTTAATCATCAAATAAACATTATTCTTGAATGGTTATGATGGGGAATGAAATCTCATCGCGTCGTGGAGACGGTTAGCCGTACATATGCATGAGCGATAATTTCATTCTATTGATGGTGAAATAGAATTTAATATGGATGGTATATTATATTCTAGAATAATTAACATGTTATATTTATTTTTTAAATTAATTATACACATTATTATACCCATGAAAATAATGAAGTGTTGAATAACAAACTGCACCACGACATTGAGGTGGTATGCCATACGTACGCATGTATGGTGACTTTGTCATTCATAGGATGGATAGAATAATAAATATGGTTGAACCATATTTATAATAACATCACAGTATTTAGAAGGTACTGGACTTATTATTTTTGTGTGGAAACAAAAAAATGGGGGAGTTTATGAAGAAAATAACTTTGAAATAGGTTATGAAATAATTACCTCTTATTCGGGTGCTTTCTTTTGATTTGATCAAAAGGGCTCCATAGGTTCGCTTTCTGATCACAATAAGGCCGCTCATGTTAAATGAGGATTTCTGGGAGGATATTTTAGTAGGGTTTGGCCGATCCAAATGGATTTAGAGGTTATAATTTGAGAGAAGGGGAAGTACCATTTTATAGGAGAGGTGAGGAGCAGTTTATGAAGAGCTTGAAATATTGATTTATAATAAAATAATATTCAGTTTCTAATAGCTCCAAAGAGATTTATTTCTACTATAATGTAGGGATTGGTCTAAATACTCTAAACAAATATGTTTTAAAAAATTTTAGGTCACAATTATACCTTGTCTTTTAGATTTAACTCATAGTTAAATAGTTTAACTTTTACCATAACTTCTTCAATTTTTATATTACTTGGTTAATATAGTTAGTATAAAATTTTATGAGAACCTAAATTGGTTCGTTAATGACATATATAACATTATCTATGTTCTTTGGCCAATTTTTAGATTTTTAGGAATATTATATCATTTAATAAAGTTCTATTTGTTTTAAAAACACATTTATGTCAATTTTGACACTATTTAGTATTTGGTTTTTGTGAAAGCCATAAAAATACAATTTGTTCGATGAAAATATAATGAATTTATAATAACATTTCTTATTAACCTATAAAAATATTGTATGGATAAAAAGTTTCAATTTAAATTTATTTTATATTTATAATATCTATTATTTTAATCTTTCATTGATAAGGAGTTTACTGCATCATCATTGTATTATATATAAATTTAATTATTTAATGTCTAAAAATTATAAATAAAATAAAATGATGTGGTAAATATTCTTATCTTTATAAATAATATTTATAGTCACATTTATCTTATGTATAACCATATATTAAAAATGTTTTAGTTATTAAAATTTTAATTTTAGACTTTTAACTATTCTTTAAATAAAATAAAATAAATGTCCTAATCTAATCCATATGGATAAAAATGATCATATGCTTCTTATAAGGTTTATTTTGGCCAAATACACTTATCCAATAAAATTATGAAATGTGTTATGGTAACTATAAGAACATTTTTACCTTTTGTAACCCTATTTACTTTTAATCGTGGTAAATAAAATTCAAATATTATTGTTCAGAAAAAAAAATTCATCCTATTGAACCACATTTTAATAACTGATGCTAGCCGTGTCTTTAGGATTTTTGAAATTCAATTCATAGAAGTGGTAAGATTAGGTATAGTGAAAATTTTCAAATTTCCCTAGAAGGTGGGTAAAAGATAATAAAAAGTTCAAAAAAAATTATATATCTAGTCTTATTATAAAATGAATCCAATGAATTAAATTAGACTAATATAAGTATTATGTGTCTATTTTTACTTTAATATAAATTTAAATTAAAATAAATATTTAAAAATCGGTTTTAAAAAATAACTTAATGTTTTTCCCTATTCATCAAAAATTGAAAGTGTTAAAAAAATAACAAAAATTCACCCTAAGCTAATTTTGATATTCAAAATCCAAAAATAAAGTCCAATTTGAAAAATAAAATTTATAAATTTGAAAAAGTCTGTATTATTATTCATAAATTCTTTTTTTAAACGATTAGTTTGATTGGCCATTATGTGCTAGAACTCGGGATTGCGTACAATGTAAGCTATTGTATTATTCAATGAGAAGCATATCATGGAATATTGGGGTGTTACATTCTTCCCTCCTTCAAATAATTTCATCCTCAAAATTTCTGGAATATTACAGCATAAAAATATTTTGGTGGTTCTTCATCATTAGTTCCTCAGGTTCCCATGATGCCTCTTCTAATTTATGGTTTCTCCAAAGAACTTTTACCAGATGATTCATCTGGTTTCTCAACACTTGTTATCTGGTATCAAGAATCTTCATAGGCTCTTCACAACAGGACAATTCAGGTTCCAGTTCTATTTCTTTATAGGTAAGTACTTGCATTGGGTCAGGCATGTATTTTCTCAACAGTGATACATGGAACACATCATTAATTTTGGAAAGACTTGGCGGCATTTCCAAATGGTAATCTACAACTCCAATTTGTTCTAGAATTTCAAAAGGTCGTATGTACATGGGTCTTAACATACCCTTCTTACCAAATTATATAACACACTTCCATGGGGATTCCTTAAAGAAAACATGATCACCCACTTGAAATTCCAAATCCTTCATTTAGTTATCAGTATTTCTATTTTGCCTACTTTGAGATTATTTTATGTAGGTTTGGATAATATTCACCTTTTCCATTGACTCCTCAACAAGTTCGGGGCCTATGATTTCTCTTTCACCAACATCATCATAACAAGTTGGTTTTCAGTATCTCCTTCTATATAACACTTCACATGGAGCCATCTAAATACATTAATGGAAGTTATTGCTATAGGAAAACTCTACCAGAGGTAAATACTGATCCCACATACCTTGAAAGTAAAGTGAGGAAAATATCAACATATGTTATATGTTTTGAATTGTTTGATCTTATTTTCCATCAGTTTGATGGTGGTAGGATGTGCTCAACTGAAATTTAGTATCTTGGGCTTTCTGAAGAATTTTCCAGAATCTTGATGTAAAATAGGGATCCTGATCAGAAACAATCGATAGGGGTAAACCATGAAGTCTTACAACATAATTAATATATTGTCTTGTTAAACGTTCAAGTGTAAAATATTCTCTTATAGTTGGAAAATTTAAAAAACTGTTAAGACGAAAAAAAATGACCCATTGTGCATCAATCCTTATAGGTGTATTTGCTATCCCCACAACAAATTCCATCGTAATATCATACCATTTACACTCATTCATGGTAAGTGGTTGCATGAATATTTTAGGATGTTGTCTTCCAACCTTCAACTATTGATAAACCATACATCATGACACATAATCAACAATCTCCCTCTTCATGTTGTCCCACTAAAAAAGATCCCTCAAATCTCTATACATCATAGTCCTACTAGGGTGTATAGATTAATTTGAGATATGAATATCATCCAAAATTTCCCTTTTTAAATCAGGTATTTTGGGAACACAAAGCCTCCTCCCAAATTTCAAAATTCCATCTTCATATATGAAGTCGATCAATCTCCAATCATTCACAACTTTAATTTTATTTTGAAACTCCTCATCATCAGTCTAGGAACTTTTTATCTTTTCTAGTAAATAAGGTTTGGAAAAAAATTAAAAAATTAATATTGTTTCACCTTCCATTATTATTCCCATATCCATTTCTACTAGATCCATGAACATAGGATCCCTTTCAACTATCATCTTGTTTAGAACTCCATGATCTTTTCTGCTCAAAGCATCTTCCAACTTATTTTCCTTCCTCGGGAGGTAGTGTATAGTGAAATAATAATCCTTGATTAGTTAAAACCATCACCCTTTCCCCATGTTGAGTTCTTTCTATGAGAAAATATACTTCAAACTCTTTTGATCAGTATATGTGTCACATTTTTTTCATGATAGAGACAGTGTCTCCATATCTTCAAGGAAAAGATTACAGCTGATAACGGAAGATCATGAGTGGGATAGTTTTGTTCCTAAATTTGTATATGCCATGATTCAAGGGAAATAACTTTATCATTCTATATAAGGACACAACCATGTAATTTCTTTGAAGCATCACTATAAAGAACAAACCCATCATTTTCTAATGGTATAGTCAAGATAGGATAATTGACTAATCATTTCTTCAATTATTCAAAATATTTTTCACACTCATTTTTCTAAATAAATTTAACCCCTTTAGGAGTGAGCATGTTTAATGGGTTAACCAATTAGACATAATTCTAGAAAAAACTTTGATAATAACCTGCTAAACCAATAAAACTGCATAACTCAGTTATACTCATCAGTTCTACCCATTCTTGGATTTCTCTTGTCATTGAAGGATCAATAAAGATTCCATACGTAGAGACAATATGGCCTAGAAAAAGAAATGTCATGATGCCAGAATTCACACTTTCTAAACTTCCCATATAATTCGTTTATTATAATAGTTTTCAGAATAATGGGCAAGTGATTTTCATGATCTTCATTGCACTTGGAGTATACCAAGATATCATCAATAAATACCACTACAAATTCATCACGATATTCTTGGAAAACATTATTCATTATATCCATGAAAATAAATGTTTCACTAGACAGTCCAAAAGGCATTACTGTAAAGTCGTAATTCCCATAATAGGTTCGGAATTCAATTTTTGGGAATTTCTTCCTTCTTCACGCACAACTGATGATATCCAGATCGAAGGTAAATCTTTGAAAAATATTGAGTTCTATGAATTTATCAAATAAATCATGAATACGATGTAGGGGATACACATTATTTATTTTTATAGCATTGATCTCCCTGTAGTCAGTGTACAACCTCAGAAATCCATCTTTCTTCTTAACAAAAACAATAGGGGACCCCCATAGAGAAACATTAGGGTCAATAAATCCTCTATTACTCAATTCCTCTAGTTGTTTATTTAGTTACACTAATTCCATATTGGTCATTTTACAAGGGGTATTTGATATGGGCCTAGAACCTATAATTAAGTCAATGGAAAACTCAATATCTCATTCTGGAGGATGTCTAGGAAAATCCTATGAAAAGACGTCAATATATTCTAGCACAACAGTTTCCTCCTCTATTTGAACATTCCTTTCCTCTACCATAGTTATTTCACTATCTTCCTCCATAATAATTTAATTTAGTTGAGCTAATGGGGGTGGATATAGATTAGAATCATATGGTGAAGTTTCAACTCTAAAGATAAGGGATTCCTTATCGTTATCAAAAATTTAACCTACTTCTTCTTACAATAAAATTTTGCATCATGATCCAAAATCCAATCCATACTGATGATTATATCAAATTAAATCATGGTTATAAAGATGAGATCAGAAGATAAAGCATGTTTATATTCCATAATGGTACCTGATTCCCAAAACATTATTGTAATGATACTTCCCTTAAGATTTGTGACTAATAACACCCTTGTTAAATCAAATTGGAAATATCTAATTTTCTTGGAAACTAAGAAGATATTGAAGAATCTGATGATCTAGAATCAAATAAATCATTGGCTAAATTTGAGGAAATGGTTAAAGTAATTTCACCACATCATTTGGAGATTCAACCTCAACAGTTGTGATTTCATAATCATGGCCTTGATCTATTGGCATTTTCTGTGGTAATTTTACTTGATGTTTAGGAAATTCATTTGCATAATGCACCATTTCATTAAAATTATAGCATTGAACATCGACATACTCTTTCTTCCCATTACAATCACAAGCTTGGTGTCCCTTTTCTCCACACGTATAACTGAAAACCATTATTTTTAGAAAAGTACCAGGGTGTTTCTTCCCACAATTACTGTAGGATGGAAAGTCAACTTTTCCTTTATTCCACTTATTTCATTTTCTAGAGTGTTTAGTAGATCTCTTCATCTCTTGTTAGGCTTTAAAGTCATGAGACTTATAGAATCCATTTTCTATCTTGATATCACATGAGACTATGTCTTCATATGGTGAGAAGCATTTTCAGATTAATGATAGATAGAGAAATGTTTTTAACCAATAAAATAATTGATCAATATTACTTCTTGGGTTATGTATATAATATGTAGCATGCATTTCTACCTTGTAATGTTTACCTCAAACTTTGCAACATTATCATCCTACTTTTTCCTCAGACTTATAAATTACCTTTCAATATGAGTTCGATGTTCACAAGGAAAGTATTTTCCTAAGAAAATCTATTTAAACTCCCTCCATTAAATATTTGATACTTCTTCATCCTCCTTTGGGTTTTGAATTAATGACCACCATTGATCTGTATCTCCTGAGAGGTGATAAACTACCATGATATCCTTTTCCTTTTCGCTACTCCCCAAAGCATGAAATATTTTCTATATGGAACTTATACACTTCTCATCTAGATGTGGATTTTTATTCCCATTTAATTTTGGTGGTTGTTTCCTTAGGAAGTAGTTTAACATTGATCCTATGCATTGTGGATCATGGTGCTCCATACGAGTAAGGTTTTTCTTCATAACCTAAGTGAGTTGTCCTAGTATGATTATAAGTTGTTCAGTACAAGTTTCATCACCAGCTCCACTTTAATTATCCTGGGTAGGAGGTAAATCCCTACATGGATTACGTGCATTAATACGGTTTCCATTCCTTCAACTAGGTTCCATTTCTAAATAACGGAATACAATTTATTTGTTTATGAATCTAAGTATATAATTCCAAACTAGTAAAATACCTAACATAAATATAAAATTTTGTGCATATAATCCATAATCATAAAAAAAATCATTGAGGAATTATTTACTCATAAATCCTTTATAATGGTTTGTAATAAAATGTGAGTTATTTTAAGAGTGTCAAACCAAGTGTGTAGTAAGGCCTGTAGTCATGTACTGGGATACCCTGTGTCAAGATCAAAACTCCTTGTTAGAGTTTTCACTCCTAGCTACATCAAATCCAAAATCATGTCCACATGTTGTATCCAAACAGGGATGTATTTCTTGGAAAACTCACATAATATTTACATTACCAAGATTTTTGGAATTTTTTCTATACTAATCCTCAAAGACTATCTTAGGGTAATGTTATCTAATCAGAGTATTTCTAAATATAGTTATTAATGTTTGTACTAACCTTCCTCTGACAACAACTGTAACGCCCCGACCCTCATTACCTAGAGTCAGTGCAATAATAAATATCATTGGCATGATCACAAGTAATCATGTCCTGAAAGATCAATCCGTTTAGTATCCTTGGAATCACTAGATACATAGATAAGTTTTAGATTACATTATGAAATAAAAAACAACAATGTGTGTCCTTTGAACACAATCATATCCCATAGCCTATCCCCACAGGTCAATCATAATATACTTATTCACATCCTGGAAAAAATAAAACATAAGAAAGGGGTGAGATCAGATGCTCAGTAGGGATAACATTATAGGGGAAACTGTCATAAGAAAAAATAAACAATTAAGGAAATATATAAGACTAAAACACAAGAATTTTAAATATAAAGTTCCGCATGATATAGAAAAGATAAATTAAATAATTCCATTTACTTATTCACATGGATATTCTACTAGTCAAATGATCACATGTAATATCAATAGCTAATTTCATAATGATGGAATGCATATTTCCAAACATCATAACCACATAATCAAGGCCTCATTCCAAGACTACAAATAATATTTTTTCAATGCCTTGTCCCAAGACACAAGTTCATCTCATGATACCTACTGATGAATCGAGAGGCTATAATAGGCCCCACCCATCACTTACTATATCTAATGCATTCGTCATATGAAATGGTTGAAACAAAACATAAACATTCATTTTAAAACTAGCATACAAAATGTTAATACATTAACCAAAAACTATGAATGGTATAAAAATAGAACATCCATAGAAAAACATATAAAAAACCTTCAATACAATATGGAAGATTGTATACCAATAAATCAACTTCATACAAGTGTATAATAAAACGAAGGATGTTGACATAGATAAAATCAACCCAAAAACTATTTGACTGAAATATATCATTCTACATTGAAATAATTTAAAAGTAACCAAAAAATTTATTTTGAAAATATTCTTGTAAACTTTTAAGGGAATCTTAGAAGGTGTTATAATGGAGGAAAATAGTTTTACCCTCCGTATAAGTTAAAAACATTCTTTTTTTATAATTTGTCGAAAAGGTAATAATGTACCCTGCTTGGAATGTGATGGAAAGATTCATTTCAAAACACTTCATAAAAAGTAAAAAAAAAGGTATAAATGAATTTAACCCATAGACTAGGAAATAGTAAAAATGTTTTGAAATAAATTTTTAAGAAAAACCGATATGGATAATAATGAAGTCCTAGTAGATACTTAAGTGTAAACAACCTCGGATAATAAAGAGATTGTAAAATTAACCATTACCTTGTTATTTTCCTTAGTTGAGGGTAGTTTAACCCCTATATAATGGATAAATAATTTTTATTGAATTATAAAATAACCACATTCATAAATATGATATCATATAAAATCCTATTATATTTCTTTGTTAATAATATTTCAGTAGTATCACATTTTCGGGTGTTCACTGATTCATTTTCCTTTATATATTTTGTTATGTAAGTCTTGTTTTTTAGGGATCAGAAGTATCCGATTCATATCCAGAATGATATTGATTTCTTAAAAATTATTTTCTAATCATAAAGTGAACATTATTCTTTAATTGTTACGATGGGGAATAAAATCTCAGCGTGTTGTGGAGATGGTAAGGCGTATGTATGCACAAGCGAAAATATAATTCTCTTAGTGGTGAAATGGTATTTAATATTGATGGTATATTATATCAATAGAATAATTAAAATGTTATATTTATTACTTACATCAATTATACTCATTATTATGCCCTTCAAAATAATTAAGTGTTGAATAACAAACTACACCCCGACGTGGAGATGGTAATCCGTACGTACGCACATATGGCAACTTTTCCATTCAATGGATGGATAGAATAATGATTATTGTTGTGCCATATTTATAATAACATCATATTATTTAGAAGGTACTGTATTTATTATATGTTTATGGAATCAATAAGGATAAAGGAAGTATAAGAAGAAAATAACTTTGAAAGAGGTGATGAAATAATTACCTCTCCTTGAGGTGATTTATTTTGAGTTGACCAAAAGGGCTCCATAGGTTGGATTTCTGATCAAGGTAATGAATATATGTTGAAGTGAGGGTTGTTTTGAGGATATTAGATCATGTTTTGGCTGATCCAAATGGATTTTTATGTGATAATTTGAGAGAAGGGAAGTACAATTTTAGAATAGGGGTGAGGGGCACCTTAGGAGGAACTTGAAATGATAATTTATTTTAAAATAATTTTCAGTTTATAATATCTCCAAATGGATTTATTTCTAGTATAAGGTGGTTATGGGTCTAAATAATCTCATCCAATAGGTTTTAGACTATATTTTGTCACCATATTAACCTTATGGTTTAGATTTAACACATAGTTAAATAGTTTAACTTTTACCATGTCTTTTTGTATTTATATATTACATGGTTAATATAGTTACTATAAAATTCCAATAGAACCTGAAGTGGATCATTAATGACATATCTAACATTACTAAGTCCTTTGGATGAATATTATATTTTGAGGAATATTATATCATTTAATAAAGTAGTATTTGTTTTTAAAACGGATTTATGCCAATTTTGAAACTATTTAGTATTTGGTTTTTGTGAAAGTCATAATAATCGGATTTCTTAAAAAAATACATTTAATCAACCCTAAAATGTCCTTTCAACCTATAAAATTTTTGGATGGAATAAAATGTTTAAATGTACATTTATTTAAATATTTATAAAATCAATTATTTTTATCTCTCATTAATAAGGTAAGTACTGCATCATCATTGTGTCATAAATAAATTTAATTATATAATGTAAAAAAATTATAAATAAAAAACAAAAAATTAGTAAATATTTATATCTTTTAATGAATATTTATCATTTAATTTATCTTTTGTATAACCCTATATTAAAAATGGTTTAGCTATTAAAATTTGAATTTAACATGTTTAACTCTATTTATAATTAAATATAATAATTGTCCTAATCTAATCCAATTGGAACAAAAAAGATCATATTTTTGTCCTAAGGTTGGTTTTGGTCAAAATACACTAATCCAATAGAATTAGTACATGTCTTAGTGTTATTATAATATCATTTGTACCTATAATTACCCCATTTACTTTTAATCGTGGTAAATACAATTCAAAAGATACTATTCAGGAAAAAATATGTTCATCCTATTAAACCACATTTTACTTAATAATATCAATCGTGTCTCTCAGAATTTTGAAATTCAATTCACAGAAGCGGTAAAATTACGTTTTATGCAAATTAGAAAATGTGCCAAGAAGGTGGGTAAAAGACGTTAAAAATTTCAATAAAATTTTATTTATCTAATATTATTATAAAATGACACTAATAAATTAAATTGGACTAATATTAGTATTAAGTAAATATTTTTAATTTAAAATAAATTTAAATAAAAAATAATTATTTAAATAAAAATTCGGTTTTAAACAATAACGCAGTGTTTTTCACTATTCAAAAAAATTGAATGTTTTCAGAAAAATACCAAAAATTCACCCTAAGCTAAATTTGATATTACGAATACAAAAATGAATTCCAATTTGAAAAATAAATTTATAAATTTCAAAAAGTGTGTATTTCTATTCATAACAACTTTTTCAAATGGCTAGTTTAATTGGTCATGGTGTGCAAGAACTCAGGGTTGCGTACAACGCAAGCTATTATATTGTTCAAAGGGATGTGTACCATGGAAGCTTGGGAGTGTTACACCAAAATAATTCATTTTCTTTTTAAATACCACTTTCAACACATTCACACCTCAAGTGACACTGAAAACATTTTTATAACCTTTTTCATAATCATAAAAACACAACCAAGGGTCACCACAATGAAACACATACCAATAATAACCATTTTTCCTGAAAATCCCGATTTCATAATACATGAATTGTCAAACCATATGAAAAACATGATTTAAACCAAAACATTAATCCCTAGAACACAAATAATAAATCAATAAAGCAAGTTAAAATCATTCATTAATGTAAAATAATGGAACCACTAACCTCACACTTGGAGGTTTCTTGAAATTGATGTGAAACTACAACCGCATCGCCGCAAGACCCCAAAAGGAATGATTGAACACTGATCATCAAGATATTACTCCAAAACCCAATATCGGACCAACACTAGTCCAAACACCCCACTAGAAATTTATTACTCAAGAAGGCAGGAATAGAAACCATAAAAAGATGGAAGAATCAATAGAGAAACCACTTACTAGAAGATTCCTTCATGAATTGAGGTCAAACCCACCCAAAGATTGATGACCAAGAGGTCTAGGGTGTCACAGTTGGTGTCCCAAAATTAACTGTTCTTACTTGGATTAAATGAATATTTTATGCATTAAATATTAAATTAAACGTCTCATTTTATATTGTTCATTGTTCTTCTTAACTTCAATGAAATAATTTTCTACAGTATTTGTCACATTGTTAAGGTCATAGTAGTTCCCTACAATTATGATAACTATGAAGTGCTCGGATAATATTCTCAAGATTGTTCTTAGGTTGGATAACATACAATGTTGGGACACATAGTATATATACCATCATGTAGGATTACTTGTAAGTAGATGATACCTCTTCTCATGAACTTCGCACATGGTAATTTCCATGATGAGAGATTATGAGAAGAGACCTTCCAGTTGAAATTCTACATGTTTTGGTTTTATCGGATATTCCTATCTGTAACCGTTTTTAATGGTTCTTAAACATTAATATTATCATTAATTCTTGTAATGAATCACTCACTAATATTTTTGGACGTAAACTATCAAGTCATATGTTTGTGGGAAGTAGGGTGTGTTGGGAGTGTCACGAATGAAATTTTATTAATGGATTATTCAGAGAAGGATTTTCACTTCAATATTTATGGAATTTGATTGTTCTTTCCTTTGATTAAAATATAATTTTCACCCCAAATTCCATGGCCATGATGTAATGACGAGTTTATTTCTGATAGTCAATGAATGGTGTACTGAGCACATTTATTGATTACACCATCATGCACCTACTTTATGAGATATTATGATAAAGGGATCATAATACATAGTGAGCATTCGAATGTGGTTTTCATTGTTGAGACTTTAAGTTCTTTCTATTTGGTCACATAACCCATTACTAAACAGTAATCTTAGACTTTATCCAAGCATGCCTAATGCCAAAGAAAAAGAATCCTAGTGGGTTAAAGAGTAAGTTTTTTTATTAGTCTCAATTAAATTATATTTGGATTTAATTAATCGAATAAATATTATTCTCAAAATTGAGGTATAATTTTATTCAAGTTATATTTATACCATAAATTACATAAATCTTTATTCACCAAATTTTCAATAAATTATATTTATTTATTTCGTTTAATATTTAATAAATATTTATTTACTAGTTTTTGAATAAAATATTTTTTTAGGAGAATAAAATATTTTTTCAGGTGTACAATAAATTCAAGAGGAGTTTAAAGGGACTCAAACCATGTGTGGTGATAAAATAATTATTTACTAGCTGGTAAATATTATTTATCAATTTTTCACAAGCTGGTGAACTATTATTATTATTATTATGTGGAATGTGATTTCATTAATGGTTATTATTATATTTCATGGTGGTTATGCAATAAAATTTGGTTACAGAAATCCCAACTCAATAAATATAAGGCTATGTTTATTGTGTAAAGCATTCGAAATCAATTCCAACTTTGGGAAAAGATAATTTGTTTCAACAAAGAACTCTCTTGAATCATCCTCTTCTCTCCCTATTAAGAATGATAAACCCAAGAAAGAATTTATTCAAGACTAATGAACAATAGATGAAGAACAAACAATTCATGATATTTGATTCGTTGTGATAGTACTTGGAGAATGAGTGTCATTGCGTGAAGACCATTAGAGCTCATGTGGATCACTTCTAGAGGGATTCTTACCTTAGATCCTCATAAGAACAATGAAGGTAATCTAGAAGATCCTTTTCATATGATCAACAATCATCAATGAAGAATGTTCCTAAGACCGGGTAATTATTTCATTGGATATTAAATAAATTAATTATAAATTTGATATTCAAGATCATCACTCTTGGTTTCAAGAAATGACTATTAAAATAAATTTTAATATATCTCCCTCCACTGCAACGCTTTTTTTGTTCCTGGAACCAACAAGTTTCATAAAAGGGGTCATGTTTAAATTCATAATTATTTATTTCATTTTTGATCTATGCTCAATCATTGATATATTTTCATTTCATATTATTTGTTTTTTAATCCAATTTTAATTAACTTGTTACCAAAATATTATTAATTTTCATTCAGTGTTTTATTTTCTTAGAGATTTAAGAACAAATGAAAATGGATCGAATATGCCATCAAAGATTCCATCGGTAAGTTCCAAATATTTTGATGGTAAAGTCGGGTTTCACTGTGTGCGACAAAAGCACACAACATATACCCAAGTGCATTGTATCTAGATGCATCGAACAATTAAAAACTTGTGTTATTTTATAGTACACTGTGTGTTTACTTGGCCAGCCTGGCATGTAGAAAGCAAATATAAGGTGTGTAGTTGGCATGTACACATTGTGTAGTCTGGTCAAGTTAACACACTAAATCCCCATTTGTGTGACTTGGATATATGGAAATTGAGGTACATGGCATGTAACAGGATGTACATTTCATGTAGTCCACCATTAATGGAAAATAATTAAAATTACATTAAATTTGAAAAAATGCAGCATTAAAACCTTATTTTATTTATTGACATGCCATTATGTGTTTTATAATATAATAATTACTTTAAGGAATTATAAATTCTCATTTAATTAACTTTAACAAATATATAATTAATGGAATGTCATTTATTTTCCATGAATGCCAAATTTTTTGGTATCTAAAATTATGTTTTTTATTATAATTAAGTTGAAAGGGAGTTAATTAATTTATTAATTAATTAATACAAGCACATTCATTTAAATTATAAAGAACAAATAAATAAATAAATGTTATCCATCAATTATTTGCATTTTTGTTTCTGGTACGACCTATCATGAGCTTGACCAATACCTATGTATGTGTTAGAATTTATTTAATTAAATTTATTGCATGTTTTTTCAATTATTTAATATTAAATTACAATGTGTCATGTGATTCATCCCTACCCCATTATTATGTTGGATGTTTATATCCATGGATATTTATATAATTTCATTTAACCAATCATTTGGATCCCCTCACATTCATGTGAGTAATAAATATTTTTAATTAATGGATAATCACAAGGTGTATGGAGACAATTCAAGACAGAACCATAATGGCACTAACTTGGTGATACATAGGTGGAAATGTGTAATGTTGTATCTAATGCCAAGTCTGGCATAAGGAGTTATTTCACAAAGGTCAAATGTTGATTTAATATCCTCTCACTAAATCAACAATTAAATAATCTCTGGATTATGTCATTTAATAATTTATTTATTTTCTTTCTAGTGCATTAAAATTGTATTTATTGATGCAAGTCTATGATTAGATAAATGAATTAATATGCAAAGATAGAATTTAAATAAAATTGATGGTGCATAAATGTCTTATTAAAACATGGATAATTAATTATGTAAACATCCACTTAAATATTAACAGGACATGTGAAGGATAAAACAAGACCTAAATTTATGCATAATAAAATAAAATCCATGAATCTAATATTAAGTTAGACTAATCCTAACATTACTTGATTAGGAGAACAAATCAAGACAAAATTGTTTCTGACCAACCCATGTTGGGAAACTTACATTTATAAGAGGAGTTATTATAAAGGTTTCGGGTTTAATGAAACATTTTACACCAAGCGTAGTAGCCCTTAACATACTTTAAGTAATTTGGAGGCAAGTGAGGATAAAATCCAAGTTAGGATTTCTAGATTGGGGAGTCCACTCAATGGATCAAGGAGCTTCAATCCTGTATTTAGCAAAGGCATTCCTAACTAAATACCATAAAAATATCTTGACCAACAATTTTTGGGGTTATGTGAAGTGGAATATAGATACTTGCTACTAGAATTTCCTAGCAACTAAACATTCCATGTTCAATGGTGAGGGCTATTGTTACTTGATAAAATAGTGGGAGATTTAATATAGTAAAAAAATTTATTATTTCTCAAAAAAATTCTAATCAAGAAAAATACTAATAATATTATCTTTTAATTTAATAATAAAATTAAGATCATTTCATCCACACTATTAGTACGATCAATATTGGATACAGACAATCTTCTCACAATAAGTAACTTCCAAGAGTGGTTTAGAAGTGGTCTCATTGTTCTAGCGCATGAACAAAAATCATATATGCTAGAATCCTCAACTCATAATACACCTAATCAAGAGGCAAGAGATTAAGAGTTCCTAGTCTACGAAAAACATATGAACAACACGGTCAAAGTTTAATGTTTAGTGCTTTCATCTATGTCTATTGAACCCATGAAGTCTCATGAAAATATGGATCTGTATAGAATTCTTGATAACCTATGTGGTCTTTACCAGGAGAGATATAGACAAGAATATTTTGAGATTTACAAGGCACTCTTTCATAGTAATCGTAGAGTGGGTTCCCTAGATGGGCCTTACATAGTCAAGCTCATTAGCTACATTGTGCACCTAGAGGTTCTAGGGTTTAAACTCCCTAAATAACTAGGAACCAATCTTGGTCTAGCATCACTCCCTCAAATATTCTATAGTTTTTTTGTTAATTTTAATATGAAAAACATAAATAAGTCTCTACCAGATCTTCTTATCCTCCTTCACCAAGTTGATAAAGTTATGAATTTAAAAAATCCATCTGTCCTTATGGTGAAAAAACCGAAACTAAAAGAAAAGAGATTTATTCCTAAATATAATTCATGTCCTTCCCGGAATAATAAGATCATATGGGAAGAAATTATATATGATGTGGTCTATTTTTCATGTGTCTGGAAGGGATACTGGAAGAAAAAGTGCACCAAGCTAAATAAGAAAGGGGAAGCTTCAGTTACCCTTGTTATGGAGTGTAATTTGACTATTTCTCCAAATTGGGTATAAGATAGAGCTTTTAGTTTTCACATATGTATTCAAATATATAAACTAAGTAGATTTATAAAATTTTACTAAGGAGACGAAGATCTACGAGCATCCAATAGATCTAAACTTGCTACTATAGCTATCGGGGACTACCACCTCACATTTCCAACGAAAATGATCTTGGTTTTGAATGGTTATTATTATGTTCCTTTAGTTACCAAAAATAGTATTTATGTATCCATACTACATACATATGTATTCATTTTCCAATTTTGAAATTAATCCTTCCACTTTGAAAAGTGTAAAATTTTTTGTGGTAAGATACTTTTAAATAACAGTCTTTATATGCCGGATTACGTGAACCTTGTAATGGAAATCAAAAAGGAAGTTACATCACAAGAATCATATGAAACCCAACTTTGGTGACACCATATACGTCATTTAATGAAAAATACTTGAAAAAATTACATCAAGATGTATATTTATATTCTTTCAAACTAAAAATCACATGGTGTATGTCATGCATTTTTACAAGGTAAAATGACCAAATCCCCATTTAGTGGGAAAGGTGAATGGGTGAATGTGATTATTGAATTATTTTATACCAATGTGTTTAGACTATTTCCTATTGAATAAATGGGTGGGTAATAATGCATTACAAATGTTACATATGATTTTAGTAGATATGGATATATTTCCTTAATGAGGTATAAGTTGCATTCATTTAAAAAATTAAAGAATACAAGAATGAGGTTAAGAACTATATCAGTAGGAATATTAAAAAACTTCACTCAGATCATGGTGGAGATAATCTTATTTGAGACTTCATAGATTACTTAAAATATTTTTGGATCCTATCCCAACTCACTCCTCCTTACAAGCCTCTGTGGAATGGTGTAAGAGAAATGTGGAACCACACCATGTTAATCATGGTGAGATCAATGATGAGTCCTGTGAGTCTTCCATTATCCTTTTGGGGATATGCATTACAAACAGTAGCACACATACTAATCCAAGTACTAACTAAATCAATAAATGGAATTCCATAAGAATTTTGGAGTGGAAGAAAAGCTATGTTATCGAATATATATGTTTGGGGAATCGAATCGTTTGTTAAGGAATATTTAGATAAAAAACCTTCACCCCATGTCACAAAGTGAACATTTATAGGTTACCCCAAGGATACCAGAGGATATTATCTATATGAACCCTCAGAAATAATGGTTATAGTGGAAAGAGACACCATATTATTTAAGAGAAATAAAATATCCAAAATATATTATAAGAGAAAGATAAATTTTTATGAAGTTGAGGGTCAAGTCACACAAGAGTTGGAACAGGATTAGAGTACACAAATCCTAATGGAAGAAGAAACTATTACAGAGACTCAACAATAGTTTGGGAGTAAAAGAGAGGTTAGAGAACAAGAACGGTATTTTTTTATACTTACTAAGGATGGAGCTCATTATTAGTTGATAATAATAATCCTCTTACCTATAAAGAAACATTAAGTGGCCCAGATGTTTCCAAGTGGAAGGAAACCCTGAACTCTAAAATGGATTCCAAGTACCAAAACCAAGTCTATATTTTGGTATATCATCTAGTGGATGAAAATCCAAATTTTTGAAAATGGGTATTCATGAAGAAACTGTACATGGAAGGATATGTTAGTACTTATAAGTCGTGACTGGTTGCAAAAGTGTTTAAATAGCATCCAGGCATTGACTAAGATGAAACCTTTTCACCAATTGTAATGATGAAATCTATCAGAATTCTAATTTCTATTTCAGTTTTCCAAGATGATGAGATTTGGAAAATAGATGTAAAAATAGTCTTCCATAATGGTAACCTTTATGAAGACATCTACATGACACAACTTGAAGGGTTTGTGACTCCAAAGGATACCAATAATATATGCAAGTTTCAAAAATCTATTTATCCATTAAATCAAGAATAAAGGTCATGGAACATTAATTTTGATGAATACATAAAGGAATTTGGTTTTAAAAAGAATTAATGTGATCTTTGTGAATACAAAAAATTTATTGGTGGTGTATTAATTATCATAATAGTATATGTCGATGAAATATTACTTATTGGAAATGAAAAACAAGTCTTACAGTTTGTTAAGGAATTGTTGAATTAATACTTTTCCATGAAATACATGGGTGAGGAAACATATATTCTTGGGATCAAAATCCATCCTGATATATCCAAGAGGTTTCTTATCCTATGACAATGTACATACATTTACAAAATACTAAATAGATTTAGTATGGAACAATCCAAGGGGGGAATGTATCCAGAATCACATTGCATTCATCTTTCCAAGAAAATGAGTCCACAACACTATGAGGAAAGAAATAGAATGTAAAGGATTATATATGCATCAGTTATTGGGTCAGTCATGTATGTTATTCCATATACTATTCTAGATGTCACCTACACCTTATGTGTGGTCGGAAGATATTAAGCTAATCCAGGTGACCTCCATTGGATGGAAGTTAGGTCTATCCTTAAGAATCTGAGGTGTACGAAGGATATGTTCATGGTTTATAGAGGATATGAGGATCTATTCATCATAGGATATGCATATTCTAGTTTTGAACCTAATAAAGATGACATGAAGTCACAAATTGGATACATCTTCACTTTGAATGGAGGTGTTGTGAGCTGGGAGAGCTCAAAGAAATCTATGATCATAGATTCTACAATAGAGTCCAAGTATATTGTGGCTTTTAAGGTAGCTAAAGAAGTGGTTTGGATGTGAAATTTCATTCAAGAGCTTGATGTGGTGCCTACCATTAAAGATCTCATCACACTCTATTATGATAATACTGCAGCAGTGGATCTCACAAAAGATCCAAGCTCAAATCAGTGGACAAAGTACATACTTCAAAAGTATCATCTCTTGGGGGATTTTTCACAGATATGTGTGGTTTTAGTGAGAAGTATTTCCATGAAATACAATATTAAGGACACATTGACTAAAGCATTGACTTAGTAGATACATGATAATCATGTGAGGTCTAGTCGATTGAAAGTTGTAGTTGGTTACCTCTAGACCAAGTGGGAGTTTTGGAAAGTTGGTGTCCTAGAACCAACTTTTTGTACTTTGGTTACATAAATATTTGATGTATTAAATATTAAATTATACTTATTATTATATATTATTATTTTTTATTTATGAAATTATTGTAATAATGTCCTAGAGTATTTTTTGAATTGATAAGGTCATAGTAGTTCCCTGTTATGATCATAATATTGAAGTGAAATGAAAATATTTTTAATATAGTTTTGAGGTTAGATAACAAACTATGATAGGACCCATAGTATATAAATTGTTATATTAAATTATTTATAAAAATATGATACTTATTATAATGAAGTTTGCACATCGTAATCTTCAAGATGAGATATTATGAGAACAGACTAACTGGTTGAAATAACACATGTTTTGGTATCATCAGATATTCCTATCTGCAAGCATGTGTAGTGGTCCTTAGAATTTAATATTATCATTAATGCATGCCTTGACTTGCGCACTTAGATTTTCTGAAGAAAACCATCATGTCATATGTTGGTGGGAAGTAGGGTACATTGGTTGGGTTATGAAAGTCGTGTTATTAATGGATAAGTCTAGTAAGGATTTGTCCCTTAAATATTTATGCAAGATTATCTCTCATCTTGATGATTGAAATAGAACCTTCTCCCTAAATTCCATGGCCATGGTTTAACGATGAGTTTATTCCAAATAGTCAACGAATGATGTATTGAAGATATAGGTTGATGACACCATCATGAAACATGCGTGATGATATATTATGATAAAGGGATTATGTTACATAGTGAGCTTTTGTATGTGGTTGTCATCATTGCGACTTTAACTTATTTCTCTTAAGTTCCTTAACTAGTTGCTAGATAGTAATCTTAGACATTAGGCAATCCTGCCTAATCCCAACAAGAATACATCCTATAGGGTCACACACTGTTCTTCTGTTGGTCTAAATTTAATTCTCATTTAAATTAATTAATTTAAAAAATATTATTCTCAATATTGAGGAATAATTTTATTCAAGATATATTGATCACATTAATTAAATAGATATTCATTCACCAGATTGTGAATAAAAATTATTTATTTATTTTATTGAATATTTAATAAATAATTATTTTCTTGTTTTTGAATAAAATATTTATTTAAGATAATAAAATATTTATTCAGGTTTCCAATAAGTGAACGAGAATTTTGAATGGGCCACGATTGTGTTGAGTGATAAAATAATTATTTATGGGTCAGGAAATATTATTGATCCACTATTCGAAAGATAGCACACTAGAAAATAATAATGTTATTGTTATTATTATTATGGGAAATGTGATTTAATTAGTGGATATAATTATATTTAATTGATATTATGAAATTAAATTTTATAATCGAAATATCATCTTTATAAATAGACGGTTGTATCTTTTGTGTAAAGCATTCGAAACCAATTCCATGTTTGGGAATAAAGAATTGTTGCACACAAAGAATTATATCTCGAATACTTCTTTGATCACCTTCTCAAGAATTAGAAACTCAATATAGAATTTATTTAATACCATAGAACAATTGATCAATAATTAATAACGCAAGACATTCGATTTGTCGTGATAGCACCTGTAGAATGAGTGTCATTGCTCGGAGACCATTGGAGCACTAGTGGATCACTTATAGAGGGATTATACACTTATATACTCAAAATCATAATGAATCTAATATGTAAGGGCCTTTTTGGAAGATAAAAAATCATCAACAAAGAAATTCACTAATCCTTGGTATTTATTTCTTTATATAATAAATAAATAAATTATATAGTTAATGGAAAAGATCATCACTGTTGATTTTTGGAAATGGTTATTAAAAAAAAATTATTATATCTTCCCCCAAAGCAGTGCTTCCACTAAACCTGGAACCAACATAGGGAAGCTTAGAGGGAGCTTCTGTAGATACAAATCTTGAATGGGGCACATAGTGTGGTTTAGGGTTAAATCTAGAGGGGACTCAAAGGGAATTTTCATATTTTTAATGACCTTGACAAGCCACACGTTTTTCAGTCATGGTTTACCAAACCATGAGGCAATTATTCTCCCATAGCTTTCCAAGAGGCACACAATTTATGGTTATCCCAAACGGTTACCAAACTGTGTGCCAGCCGTGAGGTTCGCCACTATCCAAAAATTGTGTTCGGTTACACGGTTCCATGGAGAAGGGAACATGGATTGACAAACTATGTTCCAACCATGCACCTCATATTTTTTACCACTAAAACGTCATTTATTCATCAAAACTCAATGGGTTAACATAAGGATGAGCACTATAAATAAAATAGACAAAGTAAATACCTCAAAATTCAAACCTATCACACCGGAAACTCCAAAAAAACTGAGATACAAAGGTAAACTGGATAAAAGGACAGAAAAAAGAATTTGGGTCTGACAAATACATTATTTAATATTCTTTTAAAAATTTAATTTTTTTTAAAAGTTTTCAATTTACCTTTTTTTAAATGACTTTTGAATGGTACCCATGACATATTATTTTATGATTATGGTAAAAATGTTCTGTACAATCTTTTTTGTCAATTTTTTCTCCTTATAATCATTTTACATTATGAATATTTTTGTTCCATATTTTGAAATATTTATGAAAAAAAATTTTATTCATAATTGTTTTGAAAAACAATAATAATTTTTTTTTAATTTTTCAAATGTAAAAATTTTAATTTTAAAATAGAGTTATTAATTTTTGAGTGAGTCTTTATTTTATAATTTTTTTTCTAAAACCCTTTTTTCTTTCTTAAGGGGTAATTATTAAAAAAAATTATAAAGATAAAATTTTGTTATTTTTAATTAAAAATTAGGATATTTTTACAAGTTTTTAAAAAGGTATATTTATTATTGTTTCTAAAAATTATTTATCCATTAGTCTTAAAATGGTTTTTTCATTTACATCAACAACCATTGACATTTTTAATGTTTAACATTGAATATGATCTTAAGATATCTTCCACCTTATTTCTCTTTAGGGATTATGATCATGATGTTTTACAAAAGTCTCCCAAAACATATTTCTTTCCCATTTGTCAATTAATCTATGAAGAAATAATGAATGTTTTAAGATCTTCTGTAATTATTTTGTATATGTTTCATTATGAGATGTTTTGGGTCCATTAAACCCCTATGAATAGTTGGGTTTGTTAAATCCTTCCAATTAATTGGTTAAGGTATTGTATCTCATGAAATAATAAATCATGTACATACATGTATTTTTAAAAAATATAAAGGGTGAGACCTCTTAGATTATTTTTTCAACTAAAAGAGTAATACTTATTCTATTACACTTAAAACATAAAGTAAGACCCTTATAGGATTATACGCACATCTTAATGGTTGATCCTTCTTCAATGTGCTTGAATCTTAAGGGGTGATTATTTTTTGAAATTCTCACAACATAATGGGTGGGACTTCTTGGACACGTTTCTAATATTATGAATCCAATTGCTTATGTTTTGTACCATAATTACATTATTGGGTACTGTTTTAATGACATCCACTATTTCAATGTTATATGCTTAAGATTATGCTCCATGTATTACGTTTATTATCTCGCACTCTTATTCTATGGTACATGTTTATTCATTTGATATTACATGTCCTTTTATAATGACTTATGGGAAATTTTTATTCATCCATGTTCTTTTTAATAATATATTTCTTCTTTTCTCAAATTTTCCAATATGATTATGATTTAGCCCTTGATAAAAATTTGATGAGTTTTCCCATTATCGAGAATTTGATCTCATACATTTATTATATTTCCATTAACCATGTTATAAAGATAGTTATAACCTATGATATTTAAATATGGGGATCTAGTGTGGTGTGATTATGTATAAATGTTTACAAGTATTTTAAAATAAGTTTCTTTTGTATATATCCCTCTAAGGCACTAAACCTTTATGGTTTTAATTTTTTTGAGATTATTATGAGTTTTAATATTAATGTGAAAAATATGCTTGGTTATATTGAGTTTTGTCACATTGTATCAAAGATAATTTGTAACAAATGTTTTCTTCGAACCAGATCATGTATTATGGGACTAGGGAATATAAAACTTCTATAATTAAATTTCCTATAAAAAAATATATTCCATTTCCATGGAATAAAAGTAATGAAAAAGATTCTCACACTCACCATAAAATATCATTAAATATTCTCAAAACAATTCATAATGAAATAAAATATACTCATGGAATATCATAATAACATCAAATAACATTTTAAATTGTTATTATAAATCAAAATATCTTCAAAGTAACTCCAAAGTTGTTTTATTTGGTGCATTTAACTTCCATCAGCACTATACATTGTTCTACTCAAGATAAATTCCATAATAATATAATTTTAATGCTCCTCTATATTAAATATGGATACCATATTTCCTATATTCTAGGTAATCCATCCATACATATTTATTATGTACCACCTAGTAGTTGGTATTTAATATAATTATACTATAACTCCCAATTTAATAACTTCCATATTGTTAATGTCTATAACACCCTTAGTAAAAAAATATTATTCTCTACTCTTTTTATTCCACTTTAGAATATATTGAAATAACTTATCAATGAAAAAAAACATAACACTTATCATTCCAAAATATTTTGGGATCTTTATAAACCTTTTGTTTCCAATAGTTCAAGATCCCTTCATGGATCTTTCTTCTTCATTACTCCGCCCTATTTCTCCATGAATCTTGGATAACCCACTTGTTTTATCCTCTAATTCTCTCCTCAATTATTATTTTATATTCCCCATACTTTTGTTGGTGATTGGTTTTGTGATTTCACCAAGACATAGTGAAATCACCTATAAACTGAGGTTTTCCTATTCTCTTTTCTAAATAAATATCAGGTGGAGTTTTTTACTTATGTTAATTTTTTTAAGTGGAATTTATTGGGGAATTTTTTTCTAGGGTCTTATATATTAAGGGTTGAATTTAATATATAAATTGATTGTTTAAATTTGGGATTTAGGATAGGATATTTATAAGATTAATTTAGGACATATTTTCCTAGGGTTTCTTGAGGTTTAATGGTACTTTAATCATTAAAAAATTTTACTATATATTTTACCTGAAATTGATGTATTTTTATAATATTTAATAGGGAGTTTTTGGTTTCTATAAAATTTTGATTTGGTGATCATTGGATTTAGAGAGCATGTTGATGGTCAGGGTAGGTGTTTCTTAGATATTTAGTGACTTTCTAGGATATTCTAATGACATGTTTTTCGCGTGATTTAAAATACTGATAATAATAAATAAAATATATTTTTAGAAATTATCAAGGATTTTGAAATATATTTTTGTATAAAATATTAATTATTTTCAAAGGTTATTTTCAATTATAATTTTTATAATTATAACCTTGATTTAAAATCTTCTGAAAGTATAGTTTTGGTAAATATTTAGTTATGTAATCTTAAATTGGTTGTATTGAAAATTATGACAGGGTTATTCAAAAACAATTGATGTATTCATTGCTTATTCCAAATTCCCACTACCTAGAAACTTTTCATGGTTACCCAATGGTTTTATATGTTTATTTATATAATATTTCATACATTTTTCCCTTGATCCCTTTCATAACTATGAAGTTCAATTTTAGATAAACTCTTTTGATACTATTTCTAAATTATTAGATCTTTCTCATTGATGAATCTTTATGAGTTATAAGTCAACAATCTATACATAACCATTATTAAGAAAATCAATTAGTAATGATGTAATAGATAGGATACTTTTGTGGGAATGAAATAATTTTATTTTTTAATATGTTATCCTTAAAGTATCTACTTATTATCTTCCTTAAGAAACATGGGTATTTCAAAAAATATTTATCTTATAAAAAATTTATACTTTTTTTAAATGAAGCTTAATATTTTATAAACCTGAAAATATATTTTCCATTATGTAATAGAATTTTATATCATTTTATAAAAGGTTTATAAGATGAATCCTTCTTTACTTCAAGATAATTCTCTATGAAAACTTTATCCTTAAAAAGTTTTAATAAAATTGAAGATTTCAAAGTAAACCAAGTGCATATATTATATACAGTAAAAGAGTAAATAAAAAAATTTCTAAAAATGAACACATAATATTAATATAATCTAACCCATATGTGGAGGATTGAATTTAAAAAAACACATTAATAGGATCTTACCCCAAGTGTGGACTAGTGAATTCTTACGTATGGTACCCAATCTCAATAGCCCTCCCTTTGTGTTTTCCTAGGGATTATAGTTTCCAATATGATGTTTAGAAGAATTCAAGGCGATATAGATCTATTTTGGACATCTTGAAGTATATCACACCATGTTGGTGGGCATATTGGTTGTCGTCATGGATTCTACATTGGGATTTGGGCATGAAGATAAAGTTTTATAGTGGTTTGATCATTTGATAGGGAGTTTGAGTATCCCTTTTAGAGTTGGGGTTAACCATTGGTAATGAAATTCCTATGGCTTTATGTGTTTTGATATGGGGTGTCCACCTATGAAAAATGAGTATATTGAAAACTCCATATGGAGCACACATTTTAGGTAATTGTGGTGTGTGTATGATAAGGCATTGGGTGACAACTCAATGGGATCTCTATGTTAGAAATTTTGATAACACCATTCCCATTTTGATGGGAGTCGTGTATGTGAAGTTTTACATTAGGGAAATTTCCATGAAGAAATTACCAAGATCTTGGTGTGGTGTTTCTTGGAATTTTGGTGTATGAGTCATGGATGATTCAATAGAGTAAATATAGGGGAAAATCATTGATGGGGTGTCACCCCATCATGGATCGCTATGTGGTGATTTGAAAGAGTGAATTACCTTAGCCGATTCTATAGTGACTAGACGTAGATTATGTAAGAGGTATGAAATTATATGAATCATTTCATAGTGAATGGGGGTGTACTTTTAAATTCCCTTAGACATCATTTTAATGGAGTAAACCTTAGGGATTCAAATTCCTTGAATATAGGATCCATGTTGACCAAGACGTTACATGATCATGGTGATATTCACTACACCATGGTAGACATTATTCGAACCGCTTCTATAAATATTGGGTTTGGGAATCCATGTTTTTATTTTTCTATCTTTTCCATTTGAGACCTATTTGACACCTTTTTCCTCTCACCAATCCCATAAATCCCCTTTGGAGAGCTTACACATCTTAGTTTTTTAAATTTCAACCCTCTTAGATCAAGGTATTCTATTATCCCATTCTCCTCTTTCTACATGTTATATTTTATCCCAAGGATCATTGTATAGTTTTCCATTATTTTTAAATTTAAAATAAATAAATACATGGTTGTTTCTTATTTTTGTTTGATATTAGTAATTTTCCCTTTACTTCTGGTGGTGTTTGGCTCCACAATTCATCCATTATGAATAGTTATTTCCTCAAAGATCTAAATTTTGGTTGGATATTCAATAGTTATTTTTTGAAAATTTTGATATTATCATGGTTTTGGATTCTTTAATTGATTAATATTATTTCACATAATAGGTTGAATAATTAAGAAGATGGAGAATAAAAAAACTGGATGTAATGTGCATGTGTTTATCCATATTCTTATGTTATTCCATGTTTTATTGTTGTTGATATAAATTTAGTAAAGGAAATTATGGATAACTAAGAAATAAGAAAAAGATAAAATAAGTAGTTAACCTAATAAAATGAACATGTTGTGAACCTTTGTGATTCAATGGAAACCAAACCCCTTAAATTGGATAATTATTTTATATTTTTCTACAATTGTGAGACACTTGTTTCTATGAATTGATTCCTATTAAAGAGTTGATTTTTTGTGATTAATTAATAGAATCACCTCACATAATTTAATGATAATTAAAGGTAGTGTAAAATGGGATGTATGAAAAATATTTTCTAATGAGGTAACAGTTTTTACAATTATATTTTGTATGCCAATAAATATAGTCTTGATTGTTTTTGTAAAACAATGTTTATGATATGTGGTGGGTTTATATCTAGATATCTTATGGTAGTGGTGATATCATTGGTTAAGTAAGGAAAGGGCGGGTCGTAGGGTCATAGAAGGGTGATGTGGGTATTATTATTGATTCCTTATTGTATGAGATATAAGGAAATGGATAAATATTTGAATTGGGATTTGGATAGAATAAAGTGATGGTGGGATTTTAATAAAATGAAATAATTATTTAATTAGAAAGTAAATGAATTTATATAAATTGGAATAATCATTATATAAAATAGGTTGTGAGTGGTTTTTCATTAAATATGGGTATTGAAAGGTAAACAAACAAGATGTGAATGATTAATAGAAGATCTATAAATTTGTTGAATATGTTACTAATAGAGATATTTTGGATGGTTAGTTGAATATTATTGAGTGGTATATGTTTCTTTTTTTGTCTCAAAATTAGATATGGTCATTATGAGTATAAGTGATGAAATAGTGGAATATATGAGTCTTTAAAGGGATACTAGTGTGCACCTCAAGTATGGGACTTGTGTGTGACTATCTATCCTCGTATGTTCTTGTGATTTCTCTATGCATCCCACCCAATTTAGATATCCTTATTGAAAAAAATTTGTTGTGTTCTGGGTGTTTTTTAAAACATTTGGCTTAGAGATGGAAGATGTTCAGCTACCCCCTCTTCCATGCTCTCCCCTCAGTAGTAGTACATGATGATGATAGTACATTGTGGGGCCATTCATGGAAGGAGTTGGTAATGAGGTTGATGTACTTCATTTTCATGTCACCCTACTAAATTAGAGATGGATTAAGTGTTACTATTAAATACTTTTATTGATTTCAATACAAAATTTTTACCTTAGTGTAGTTTAGGGTCGGAAGGGTCATATCCCGAACCACATCAACCTCGATTGAATTCTATATATTTATTTTTGTGTGTGTGTGGAAGGGATGGAAGTATGGGTAATTTTGTGTGTGGAATGAGAGATGAAAACAAGTAGGGAAGTGTTTACAAGGTGCCTATGATTATATTATTCAGAAATTATGTTCCTATATTGTGTATGATACCACGTGTGTGAGACTTGGTGAGGTGAGGAATGGGAAGTTGACCATGTATGTGACTTCTAGTTCTTTTTATTGTTCACTAGAGAATTTGTATGCTCTTCTCACATTTTCATGATATGCCCTGAGGAGTATCTAACTATGTAGAAATGGTACACTAACCTATATATATATATATATATATATTCAAGTATCCAGGGGGACATTGGTGACTTATCCAAACCTTATTTAAATGGAGTGGATAGTTATTGGTGGCGCTGCTGCCTATGAGTCCTTGGTACTTTATTTTAGGAGATTTATTGTATTTCATTTCATGAATTATGATATATTATAATTACGGGATCTTGATATATTTTATATAGTTGGGTATTGACTAGTGGTTTCCATAATATCTCATGTCCTTTAATTTATACTTAGAGAGGGGGTTAGTGCCTCCCATTGTGTGTTTTATTTCATTATTTCCAATCACTAAATCTAATACTCTTACAAGTAGGATTAGAGGGTACCTATCTATTAATTATTGGACCATAAGGGGTTACAATGAAGGGATGTTCTTGATAGAGTGGTATTAGGGCCGATGGTTGAGTTATATAATGAATATTAGGGAATAAGAACTAGTGATGAATGCATTGGTTGATGGGGGATAAGGAATCAATTGAACTTGTTTCATGATATATGCATGGGATAACACCTAGTTCAAGAAATTTTAGGTCCCTCGTGATCCTTGTAAGGATCTTAAGCTTATTGATCATTCTAACTGAAGCAATGTTTCTTGTTGATTAGATATCTCAGAGAGGCATATGCATCATGATTAGTCGTTCTTGTTTTTAAACTAGTCTATTTTTTTGAATAAATAAATAAATATAAATAAATGAATTTGATTAAATTAATTTCATAACATTAATATTTTCAATCAATCTTCTATTATAGAGGTGATATTTGGTCTTCATCTTTACGTGCATGTTTTTGGGGTTTGGAAAGACGATATTATTGACCATTGTTGGTTTAACCCATATTTCGAGGATGAGTTGTGGTATAGTAAGTGGAATTATTATTAGTGATATAGCTTAGTAATGTATGAGGGGAGTGTCTCTAATTTGAGTCAAAACACTAGATGGAGGAGTTAGATTTTTTGTTAAGTTTTATCCATGCCCAGGCTAAGTATTGGGTTATGTTGGTTGATATTATGATGAGAGGGGAAACCCTTAATTGGTGGATTATATATCTTAGAGAGAGGAATCAAATTTCACATGGACTGATATCCAAAATAAGTTATGTTCAATTATTTTATCATTAATGGCGAGGGAAGAAAAGTGTAAAGAGATTATGTCTCTTCAATAAGGGATCTTGAACATGAAATATTTCATGATTATGTTCAAGACCCTTATTGTTTTCACCCTTTTCCACTTTTCCAATAAGGAGTCCAATGTGTGGTGCCTTGAGGAGGAATTACGCCAAGTTATCATATATTTGGTTACTCTATTTATATTTCTGATATACTTGTAGGTTAAATGGAAGGTTATGGTGATAGAGATGATGCATCAGCATATAGTATTTCCACTATAAGGAAGTTATGGTAGTCAATAAAGGAGAATATATTTTGGTTCAATATCTCTAACTTTTGGGAAGTTTAAGTTCTGATCAAATGGGAGTTATTAACAATAGTATATTCCACAATATCCTAAGGATTCAAGTTAATATGAGTCAAGAAATATCTCTTTAATGGTTTGTTATGCATGTGGAGGTAATAATCATCAATTATCTTATCTCCCACTATCCTACGAGGATAGTATGGTTTTGATATCTAAGTTATGTTATCGCCTCAGTATAAGTAGTTTCATCTGAGGTCGTATCAATAACAAGCATCATCATCTCATCTTCAGTATCTTGGATAATGATTCTACATTCTTCTGAGAGGTTAGGGAGCTGGTATGGGTCAACCTCATGATGTCCCTCTCCTATAGAGACCTAGACCAAAGCCTAGTTTTGGAGTTGGTTATTAGTATAAATGAATAATAGTTTTAAATGGTCAATTACACATCATAAAGGTTTGAGTTCCAGAGGGTCCTTGGGTTGTAAAAGGTACAATAATTTTATAATCTACCATAGCACTTATTCAGTATGATTCTAGAGACTCGTACTCCAATATTTCACCCACCTCTTTCCATGTCTTGGCACTAAATATGAAAGGGCCTCTATCTCCATTGATTTTTACTACATCAATTAGAGATCAATATTAATTTCATGATGTGTGATGAGGTTATATATTAATTATAATGCATCATTAGAGATTTTTGTATTAAATCTCTAAGTAGATACAACCATATGATTTCATCCTCAACATGGATTAGTGGAAATTTTTGCATGATTTTATAGGATTCTTTCAATAAAGAGTTTTCTTCATGGATTATAGTGGTTAATTTTTCATGCTTATAGGGAAGAGGGATTTAGGGATGGTAATCAGGAGTGTGGATCCCCTTGTATCTATTTTGCGGGATTTTTTTTCAGGATCAGTAGAGGTATAGGTGATGGATATTACAAAGGTTGAAGAGGAGTTCTAGGATTTTTTATTTTATATGGTTTTGACATTTCCCCATCAAAGTGAAATTGTGTTCGAGATATATCTATAAACTAATGCTTCTCTAGTTTCTATGTATATCTATCAAATGAAAACATCTAAGATATGGTAATTTAGGATCAAGGTTAATGACTTGATGTATAAGAGATATATCATTCCCAATTTATCTCCATGAGGTTCTCTAATGTTGTTTTCCATGAAGGAGGATGGTTTTTTTATTTTTTTTATTACAAATGATTGAATTAAGTGATGATAAAAAAACAGTATCCACTTCTTTGGATAAATTACTTATCTGATTAGTTAAAGGGGTTTAGTTAATTTCAGAAGATCGGTTGGTATGGGTATCATCAGATGAAGGTAAAATGGTAGGAAATCCTGAAGAAAACTTTTTTGTTCTATTATAGACACATTGAGTTCATGTTCATGTCCTTTTTTGTCATGAATTCATCCATTGTTTTCATGGGACTCGTGAAATCTATGTTCCAAGAGTTCGAGGAAAAGATTGTGGTTGTGTAAATAAACAATATTTTCTTATACTAAAAGTTATAATAAGATCATATGAAACCCCTAAGATCTATGTTATAAACTGTCTAACACCACTGAATCTATTGGAAGATATCCAAGTGTAATTTTTTTTGTGGGAGGTTCAATTCAATGGACATGTGGTGTCTCAATGGAGAGTAGTAGTGGATCTATCTATGGATAGTGTGGCTATTTATTTGGATGCACCCCGAATGTGGTAGAGTTATATAGTTACCATTGTCTATTAATCTATTATTGAAGGTTTTTTGTTGATTTCCCTTGACTCTCAACCCAGTTGATAGCCCTGAATAAGAAACACCAAGACTCCACATAGACTAATAATGTTCTGACAACTTTCAACTACATAAAGAAAAATTTGGTCAGTGCTCTAATTCTATGACTAATAGTGGAAGGACATAGTTTTTACATCTTGTATGATGATTTATGTCTTGGTTTGGTATGTGTTTCTATTGAGCAGTGGATGATGATTTTTTTAGGTAGTTTCATCTCCATGTGTGTAAATATGACACCCATGACCTAATTTTAGAATTTTTTGTTTTCACTACAAATTTTAGGTGACATTACCTCATTGGGGATCACTTATAGCCCCTATATATCATGATATATTGATGTATAGAATTTATTATAATGACTAGAAAATACATTGGTGGTGGTGGATGGAGTCTCTCTTGAACTATATATTTGATATCCCTTACACCCTAGGGATCAAAAATGTGCTTGCTGAAACACTGAGTTAAAATTCACAAGGAGACATTGTCCATTAGTCTTAGGATTCTTGGAGAGGAATTAGGAAGATAATATATATACACCTTCATGTGGGGGAATTATATGTCGTATGTTTTTTATACTTTATGGTAGTGAAATCCTCCTTGTTTCTATTGGTGTAGGGGTCTTAACAGGGAGGCTCATAGGTGGAGGTGATGTGAATCCATGTTACTCGTAGTGACTCCTTGAAGGGATGGTCAGATGATGAGCATTATAATTGGTGCTCTATGGGAGGTTTTTTCTTCCATTAGTGATGTAATAGGTATTAATACATGAGTTTAATAGCTTTACACTAGTTGTTCATCTAGGTGTCACAAATATCTACTAGGATTTGAGGTGGTAGGTTTGAAGGATTGGGGTGCAGATATTGGTAGAAAATTTCATATCATGGTACTTGGTATACTAGTAGGTGAAGGAAAATCATATTGTTCCTTGGGGTTTTTTGAATTAATTGTATTTCCTTGAATGGAAGTGGGAAGACATATTAATGGATTTTATTACTAGTATTCCATGATTCTAAGGGGGATGAGATTATATTTGGGTGATCATATACTGACTAATAAAAACATCTCATTTCATAGAAATTAAGGAATTGGGTTTCACATATACTATCACATGGTAATATGTGGATGAGATAGTTTAGCTTCAAGGGTCATCAAGTACATATTTCCTGGTAGTGATCCTTGTTTTACCTAACATGTCTCCATTAGTCTTCACTAAGAATTGGGATCCAAGTTTTGTCTTAGAAAACATTTCCACCCAATGATAGTTGAGAATATAGAGTAGACTATCCAAATAATGAAATATATGTCACAGGCTTGTATCTTGGATTTCGGGGGCTCCGGGGTGAAATAATTTTTGTTGGTTTAGTTTTATTATAAAAATAGTTATCATTCCTCCATTGACTTGGCTTCTTTTGAAGATTTATATTGGAAATCATGTTGATACTTATTTTTTTATATTGGGATTAAGGAGTATGTTATTATTGGAAAATATGTAGTGATGAATATTATTACAAGGTCTAGGTGATTCAAGAAAAAATGAATGTGGAATAAGACCATAAAGAAGTCTTATAAAGATCATATAATAATACCCTTTGAGTTTCTGGTTAGAAATCACGTATTTTTTTAGTTTTATCATTGATATGTTCTAAAGAGCTTCTATCATGGGAGTAAGTAATATCCCAATTTTATCAACCCTTTTCATGGGTTATATTAATTTGGTGGCGTGTTTTATTTTTTAACACTTCCCCTATAGTTGGATAGGATCTATGATGTCTTCCATAGGTCATGGCTCTGTTGGAGTCTTATTGATGACTCTCACATGATTGATTGGGGAAATTTGGATTTATAGGATGATCTGATGTTTCATAGTGATAGGCCTATATCTTCAGTAATCAAGGGAAGTGATGTGTGGATAAACTCTTCCTTTGGGTTATATGTCATCCGTCCTTTTTATTACATAATATTTTCATTACCTGGTACAAAATATAGGATCTTTTTTCGTATGGTTTCTTGGAAACCAAGAACATTATAGATGAAAATATAAAACATTATTATAATCCACTTGAAAGGATTATTCATGGTTTTATCCGGAGTATATTTACTACATATCATATCCTGGGTATATGCATCAAAGGAAATAGGTGAGCATAATTCCCAGTAACGGAAACCGTTTACATGTCATCTTGAGGAATATCAATATGAACATGTGGAATATCAGTATGGCATGAGAAATGGAAAAATAGGAATATCGTAATAAAAATAAAATGAATTATAACATGGATTTGTGGCTAAAAAATTTAATTTATACCTTCATAAGGATATCACCAAGGTTTATCACTAAGGTTTAATAAAGGAAAATTACCAAGGTTACTCACCAAGGTATCGTAAAACATGTCATCTCTATTGATTAAATTATTTACCCAATTAATTGGAACGCTATCAATCTGTACCCTTTATATGTATTAATTAATTTGATACATATAGATCATAATCAATAATTTCATAAATAACCCATGGAGAATAAAAATAAAATGGGTTTCATATCAAAATCATGACATTTGAAAAGTGCTTAAAAACATGCTCATTATGGCATTTTCATCCCATGAAAAGGGAATGTGGGTTTCAGGTATTTTAATCCTAGAATAAAATAAGTAATTTTTAGATATATCTTTATTCCCTTGGAAAATAAATAGGCTTGGGCATTCACAAAAACAAAGTAAAAGAGAATTTCTTGATGAGACTAGGGAAATTTTGGGAAGTAAATTTGATAACATAATAGGTATAAAACATGGTTTTCAAAAAGGGTAACATGAGAGGGGAAAAGGGTATAAAATTTATAAAACAAAATTTGGAAGTAAGGTTATGATAAAAATGGTAATATAAAATAGTAACCATAACATTTAGAATAAAAATAATAAAATAGGTTCTTGAATCGTAAAGGAAAGATTGATAATTCCATAACGTTGAAGAGTTACTCAAAAATATTAAGGAATGGAACATTGGGAGTTTGAGAACACCTTGGAAAGAATTATTTGGGGGTAAAAATTCCATATATAGTTGATGGATGGATTTTGAATAAATTTAAATTTAGGAATGGGTGGTTATTTATAATGAAAGTGGAGGATTTATTTATTAATTTTGAGATATAGGCCTTGGAAATCTTGGTTCTGGAGAATAAAAACCCATGGGATTTTCCATAATTTTTTCCATTTTTTTTGAAAATTTGGGACATATTTTTTGTTATTCTTAACCATGATAGCTAAATATCTTATTATTTAACTTATTATGGTAAGTAAGAATATATGTTTCACAAAATAAATATTTTAAAGATAATATTTCCATTTTAGACTTTGTAAAGTATCTTATAGATTTAGAAATTAATTAAAATCTATTAAAATAATTTATTTGAATAAAATAACATATTTTATGTCGTGTATTATGTTTAAATAAATATTAAACTCTTATGACATAGTTATGAAGTCATTAAACATACTGAAATCCCAAAACGGTATTTTTATAATACATAGAAGAACATAATATTTTAGAAAATTCTCATAAATTCACCCTAACCTGATTTCAATGTTTTGATTTAAAAAATTATTTTTATTTTATAATAATAATTATTTAAATAGAAAAATATAAACTTTTAACTCTAAAAATACATATTTATTAAAAACTCTTGGTTAAGCATGCATTGTAAGATTCATGATAGTTCAAATAATTTAAGGACATAATAAAATTATTTTATCATTTATATTTAAATAAGAGTGTTTATAACATACTGTTTCATTAAAATAAATATTATTAATAATACAGTAGTTTATTATAAATTTATATCTTGTTTGAAAAGTACAATTTGGTTCTGAAAAGTCAATTTATCAAATTCCATCTCAATTCAACCTATATTTTATTAAGAAAAACTATTCTTAAAACAGAATTGATGATATAATAATTTTATTTTTACAAATTAATTACACTTTATGTAACTATGTTTTGGAAATTCTACCCCATATAACACGTGTGTATGACCTATGGTTAAGCTGTGTGATTGTGATAGATTCATGGTGCGGATCAGCTAACATTTATCGGGTCATAATTTCTATTAACATGAACTTCCCCCATATGTGATTTCATTCATGATTAAATTATTGAATCTCATCTTGGGATTGGTCATGGGACAAACCCATTGATTCAACCTCCCTCCCATATTTTGACAAATGGGATTCATACGGTATGAATCTACTAGTTCAGGGCATCACATATTCATTCCTCATTAATTGTCCTTTCCCATTTCTACTTATAAACACTAATTATAATTTTAAAATTATTACCATGACCATAGTTCCCAGTGGTCAAATGTAACTAAGGGTTATATAAAAATTGAAATCAGATGTTCACATTTCCCATTATATTCACTTAATTATTAAAGAGATATTATTTTTTGTTTATAATTTAACACACATTTTAGAAAACAAACTATCATTCAAAAAGTCTAGGTTGTTACAGTTTATCTTATCTATAGGCATGGATGTTTGGAGGATTGTAGGTGGGGACATGATTTATATATTTTTTCTCAACAAATCATGTTATTTTTATGATTTAACCTAGATTATACGTTTTTAGGCCTTTGTTAAGATACTTTGTTATAGTATTACGGATTATCATAGTCTTTTGTGATTGTTTATTTCTATATGGATGTCAAATTTTATTGAAAGTGTTATCACTATTTTAGGGGTATCTTCCAGGAGTATTAGGTTATGGTTCTTTATTTTACGTATTTATGATATCTTTTCTCATTTATTTTTTGTTGTATTTTATTCTTTCAAGATCCTTGAGAGTTATATCAAGGGGTGATTTTTTTGTCCAATTTTTATTTCGATAATGGGTTTGGTTTTAATTATAAAATATTATAATTATTTGATGGTTTTCTAATGTATTGGTAAAGATATTTGGATCATTATCATTTGATTTTATCTTATGTTAGAGGTATATAGATTAAGTTTAAAGTATTTTCTAATTCTAGAGATGTTTTTTGGCCATCTAGAAGTCAACAATTTTATGGTTTTAGTTCTATTGGTGGCCATGGTGGAGCTTACCTTAGTTTGTGGTCATGGAGAGATAGTTATATAGAATTTTTTTCATTGTATATGGTGTTTTAGTAGCTAGTTTAGAGTTGGGGTGCACCAAAAATAGTGAAACACCTATGGTGGTAATAGTTTAATCATGGTGTGGCTATTAATGTAAAATAGGCATATATAAAATGCCTTGAGGTTCCCTATTTTAGGGTGTTGTTGCATGTGGATGAGGAGCCACTAGGTGAGGAATTTTAAGGTTATCTCTATTTTAAGTATGAAGATAATCGTGCCCATTTTGTTCAGTGTGGGGGATGTCAAGTGTTACCTATGGTAAAAACCATGTGCAAATGCCCATGGTTTGGGAATGATAGTTCTTGGAATATCATCATGTGAGTCATGGCAGAGTTGATCAAGTGAATATACCTGTAAAATGGTCATTTAGGTGGCACCGCACTTTTCTATTTGGTGTGGTGAGGTGAAACTATGAAGGGGCCTTTCCAAACATGTGATGGATATACATGGAAGTTAACTAGGGGTTGAAACACCATATAAAATACTAAAATGTATGATGTGGTTCTGTTCAAGGGAGTTTAATGAGAGTTTAACGTGCATGATCCATATGGATTCAATAACCTTGAATATAGGATCTATATTGACTACTAGGAACCACATGTATATTGTGATTCACTACACCACGGTGGAGGAATTTAAAAATCCTCTATAAATATAGGCATGGGGAATCCATGGTTTTATTTTCCTTTCCTTTCCTTGATCCCTATTTGACCCTTTTTCCCTTTCATTATTCTCTAGATCACCTTTGAGAAGTTTAAAATCTTAGTACATAAAAAATGATCCCTCTTGGGTCAAGGTATTCTCCCTTCTTCTTCTCCTCCCATTCCGTTATCTATTTTATATATGGAATTTTTTGAAGAGTTCCTCTATTTTACAGTTGTAAATTATGAAAGACTTGATTTTTGGATTTTTGTGATCAATTTTTAGTGATTTTTATTAGTTTTTTGTGGTTTTTTCTCCTCAATTATTCTATTATGATAGTTTGTTCCCATTAAGCCCTAAATTGATGTAGGTTATTCAATATTATCTGCATTTTCTATAAAAAAAATTCGATAATAATGATTTTGGGTTCTTTGGGTGATTATTAAAAATTAAAATAAGAGGATAAATAATTTAAAAGATTGAAAATAAATCAAAGGTAAGTGTTTTACAAGTGTTTTATTATATTCATGTGTTATTTCATTTGTTATAATTTTTGCTGTGTATTTAGTAAAATAATCCATTAATCACTAAGAATGAATATGATGATAAAATTGTTATAGAACTTTAGATAATTATGTTTTTTGTGAACCGTCATGCTTTCGTGGAAATCAAACCCCTTAAATTAATGAATTGTTACTTGTTTTTCAATTATTGTGATCCACTTTCTCTTATGAATTGATTTCTATTAAATCATTTATTATTTTTTTCTTAATAATTAGAATAAACATACATAATTGATTAATAATTGAGGCTATAAATAAAATTATTTTCTAACATAATTTTTTCTAAATTGATAATGGTGTTGGCACTTATATTTTGTACTCCTAGAAAGAAAGTGTTAATGATGTTATGAAAGCATGATTGTGATACATATTGGGTGTGTAGATATATATTTTTTGTATATTGTAAAGTGGTTTTTTAAATAAGTAATGGGTTGGTTGTTTTTTCATAGTTGAGTGATGTGGGGATTATTAGTGATTCTGGATTATATGGGATGTAATGAAGTAAATAAAAATGGAAATTTTAATGTGTATAAAATAATGTAATAGGGGACTTAATTATATATAGAACTGATTTAAAAATGAGGAATGGAATAAAACTAAATACGAATAATACATATGGATGGTGTCTTCTGATTGGGTTGTCATTAAACATGGGTAATGAAAGAAAAAATATATCATGTGAAATATTATTGGTAAATCTGTAAATTATTTGAATGTGTTTTTAATTGAGAATTTTTAGCTAGTTAGTTAATTATTATTATGTGGTAAATTGATGGTTATGTAGAAAAGGAATGTATAGTCATTAATTGGTATTAGTGATAATATGGTGTAATATATGTGTCTTTATAGGGTTACTTGTGTTATCCCTAGGTAGAGAGTTGTGTGTAACTTCATATAATTTTATTTTCTTTATATTCCATTATGAATCCCACCTAAGTCAAGAAAACATCATGAAAAATAAATATTTCGGTTGGTGGGGTTTTTCCCCAGCATCGTGGTTGGTGAGGGTGGTTGGATAGTTACTCCCTCTTCTACACTCTAAACAAGGTAGTAGTTCATGATGGTGGTAGTATATGGTGGGGATCATACATGGAAGGATGATGGCATAAGGTTGGTATACTTTATATTCATGATACCCTATTGTGTTGGATATGGACTGGATATTGATATTACAATCTATGACTAATTCCAAAAAAATATTTTATCCTTAAGTGTAATTTGGGGTAAGAAGGTTCACAACCCGACCCACATTAGACTCTGTTGGATTCTATATACATACATAGAATTGATGGAAGCATAAGGAATACGATGTTATGGTGTCAGATCAGAAAACCAGGGCAGGAGTGGTTGTGGGGACCCAATGACTATATTATAATGATATTATGTTCCAAAATTATATGTGATACCTAGAATGTGAGCCTCAGTGAGGATGGTAATGGGTAGTTGACTTTGTAGGTGCTTGTAAGTTATATTAGTTTTTCACTAGATCATTGATATGATCTTCTATCGTTTTCATGTCATGTCCTAAGGAGGATCTTGTTGAGTATACTTTTTATGCTCTCCCTGATATATATATATATATATATATATATATATATTAGGAATCCAAAAGAGATTTGGTGGGTAATATGGACAATACTATCTTGGAGTGGAGAGTTATTGGTGGTGATGTTTCCTATAAGTCTTTGGTTCTTTATTTCTAAGAGGTTGGTTGTATTTAATTTCATGAATTGTGAGATTCTATTATTATAAGATATTGTATTATTTTATATTATGTGGTGTTTATTGGTAGTTTATGCCTTATCACTTTCTTATGCTTCACATATATAGGGTAATTCTTCCCATTGTGTGTTCCATACCCTCAGTTCTAGTTTCCAACTCATGGCCTTTTGGAGGCGATCTTTGTGGGTTACTGTATCTTCGTTTTCATTAAAAGATTGGTACCAATAACGGGGGTCAAGACAAATAATGCTTTACATAGTTGATTATTTATATAAAAATGTGGTTGTATTTAATTATTAATCATGTTTTTTGATAAAATTACATATTTATAATTATTAATATGACTAAAAGTTTAAAACATGCTATGGGTTATGATATATTTGAATTTATGTTGATTTTCTTAGCAACTAAAAATTATAAATATTTCTATTTTTAGATTGAAGGTATTTTTTGTGACAAGTGATATGGTTTGACCTTATGTTATTGGATTCTAGAGTTTCATATACAAGAATGTTTTTGTGTTGATATATTAAAAATGTTATTTATCATAATGAGTAATGGTATATTGATCATGGATACTGCTTTGATGTATTTATGATAATATCAGAAATAATATATCATTCTTGAGTGAAATATTATCAATTAAAACCAATAGAGAATAATAAATGGTATTATCACATAATTCCATGGCTCTTGTATACCCCTTTTCCTATCACATAATTTATGGTCTATTATTTCATTGAATCTTTTATACACCTTTCTCTTTCTATAAGATAGGGCTTCTCCCCTAACTCATGCATGGGAAAAAATTATATGTTCTTAATTCTAAGGGATGGGAATCCAGATTTTTCATTATGGTCATCTTAGATATTGAGTTCAAAGATCAATGGTGGTAGTGAATGCGTAAATATTTCCAATATAATGAGTTACATTATATGGTCTTAATTTATTCTATCATTTATATATTTACTATTATTTTTATTTTATGAATTTTTATTTTCTTATGAAACTACTTTATGGAAAATTCATGTAATTATGCATACATGTTCATGTTATGAAAATTTATTCACTATTGTGCTGAGGTGAATTGTTGTGGCCATTATGATCACACCCTGCATGGATACTGTAGTGGAAAATTATCTTCATGTGATACATTTCTGGTACAATAGGTGTTTGGTTAGTTTTTTGGATTTGTGCTGGCCAGGTAAGAGTTGGTATGTTTTTGTTTGTTCAAACTCTATGAGGTTTGGACATAAGAGTCCATGGTTGGCATGATTTGTATTGGTACATTGACTATATGACTCAAGTATCATGTATTAAACTAGTGGTATATTTTAATGTGTATATTTTTATATATAGACTGGTTTTATATTTCTAGTTAGGTTCATGTAGATATTCATTTGTTCTCTCTATTAAACACACTTCACTAATACATATTTTTTATTACTTTTCTTGGAAGCATCCTACATATAGATAATTCATTCTATTGAACCTTTAGAATTAAATTTTTTATTTCTTATTTTTAAATGTTTGAAAATAATTCCCTATTGTTTATCGTAGAGTCGTGAATATAGTCGCCAAGGCCAATGTCCCATTAAGTGCTTGGTGGTGGCCATTGTGGACCCAATGGGAAGTACATAATTTTTTTAACAATTTATTTTTAAATAATTTTTTATCATAAAATAATAATCACCGACAATTATTCTTCAGTTGCTCATTATAAATCCTTATAAGTTCATCCATACCAATATTTTCCTTCTCCATATTCTCTTATGATTTCTCTCGAATCTTTGTCTATCATCTAATAGATGATCTATCTATGATAACAAGATTCTATGTTCAATAATATGATAAACCCTATATCATTAATCATTATTTCATCCATATAAATGTTTTATAAGAATAAATAACTTGATACTTCCTTTTGATGGATTCCTTAATTTCCAAGAAATGAGTAATAATCGAGTTGTGAAATCGGATGTGAGAACTCTTATTTCTATGAGGTGGATTTTATCATACATATTAATTAATTAATTACATATAATATATTATTGCAATTTATTTCATGGGATTTTTGGTTTGAAAAAATTTAATAGGAAATGAAAGGATTCTAAAATTATGAGTTAGAAAATGTGGAGCCTCTTATGGCCAAAACTAGTGTTCTGAGTTAGAATATGTGATTTTATGAATTTATGAAAACAAATTTGTTAGGGTTCTTGGGTACTAATTGAGTGTGAAGAACCCTAGAAAAGTATTTTAGATTGGGATAATTTTTTTATAGGATAATTTTGGTACTCAAAAGCTACTAGGTGTCTTGTTGTATCTATTAATGAGGTACTCCTATAGTGGATTATTTGGTGGATATTCAATAATAGTTTAAAATTATAGGAGGAATCGAACCGTGAGTGAGAAAATGGGAGTCTTAATACTTAGGATATATTTAGGGATAAATTTTTTGAGTAATAAGGAATGGTCCTTGAGGTAAAGTCCTTGTATGGACTATATGATGGGATATAACTCTACCTAGGGGTTAGTTGCGATACTTTCTAGGTAACATATTCAAAATCTTGCTTAAGTACATAATTATTCTTAAGAATCATCCTTGATAGACTGTAACAATAATGGAAGTGGCTGGTTGTAATTATATTAAAGGTTAATATTAGGTATTCCTCTTGAAATTGAATTTGGGTTGGACTATAAGATTTGTTTCCTCCTTAAAGGTGAAATATTTGGGTAGGTATTGATAGGTAAGGACCCAGGTTTGGTCTTAAAGGGACTAGTAATATAATTCCCTATACTAAGATGGGAAATATAATTTATTCAAAATAATATATATTATGATTCAAGATGTCTTCTAGTATATTAATTTGATGTGACATAGTTTAAAATTGGATAATTTATAGGAATATGTAAACATTCAGTTATTTTCTTTTATAATTATTAAAATAATTCACCTTTTACAGTGAATTTTTTATTATGTTTTACAATATAAGTAAACAATTACATTTCATTGAATATCATTTTATAATAATGAATATATAATAAGTTTATAGGTAGATAAACATCAAAGAATAATGAATATGTAATTTTAAACTCTATAGGCTTGAATTATCCCACCAATATCACTAATACTATAAAAATAGTAAAAATTAATAGAAACATTGGGAATTTGATAGACATTATCAATGGAATTGTATAACCGTCGTAAGTAAATTAGTAAATAATGAAGTTTGAGAATGGTGGAGTATATGTAGTGTGTAATGGGTAACAATACTTTGGGAATCATATTGAAGTTTCTTCCCTATAAAAAACACACTTAATACTTGAATATATATTTTCATTATTAATGAAGTATAATATCACATCATGTTTTTTCCACTATATGATATTTTCAAGTGATAATGTCTTATGGATATATGGGTCACTAAAAGTTTATGGCAGTTCCCCACTATGATGAGAACTAGGAGGTTCCCCAAAATTATTCTTGAATATTATTCTATAGATGAATGATATTGTCTAACAAGATAAATATAATATATATTTTCATGTGTAAGAGGCTCAAAAGACATTGATACACCTTCCCATTGCATTCTCCCTTTGTAATATTCAAGATATGAGGTTATGAGAAGAGACCCACCTATTGAAAATCCATATTTTCATGTGTCTTTGGATGTTCCTAATTGTGAGAATGTGTATTGATCCTTAGAATTTAATATTATTATTAATATATATAATTACTAGAGTGCTTTGATGTATTTACGAAAACCATGATGACATGTTCTTACAGTAATGTTGGATACATTGGGTACATCACGAGTGATATTATATTAATGGATAATGTGATAATGGATTTATCCCTTCGGTCTATTGATAGTTGATAATATCCAAGGAACATTGATGAGAATGAAAATTATTGTATAATTACATGTCCATAGTGTTTGGTGGGTGAGTTCATTTAAGGAAAATAAAATAAAGATTCATCAATTTTATATGTTGATGTCACCATCATGAGCATTATTCATTTGAGATATCATGATAATGGGATTTTATTATATAGTAAGTGTTTATAAACGTTTTGATGTAATTGTGACATTAACTAAATTATTTATGGGATGCTTAGGTGGTTATACCTAACACTACATAGAAAGAGGAAAGGGTCACATGCTAAGTGTATCCATAATCTTAGTTAAATTCAAGTATGGAATTTAACAAGTTATAATAAATAATATTTTTTATAGTTTGGCTGATTGTCCAGATTTAATCAAAAGTTAATCAAATGAATATGTGATTTATGTAATAATAATATTAATTTTCATGGACTGGAGAATATAATATTTATTTTATTTACCAATTAAAAATTTAGTGAAATTTATTTATTAAATATATATTCATTATTCATGGATCGATAGATGTATTCATGCGAAAATGTACTGATCTTGATGGTTTAATTATACATGATATAGATAATATTTTTTATTTTCATAAAGTGTTCTCCCTATTAAGAGATTAATATTATTTTTATTTTATTGATATTATTATTGAACATGGGTCAATAAATAATTATAAAGTTGGAATGCGGAAAGTTTTCAATTTTTCAACCCTAAACCTACCATAATAAAAATCTAATTATAACACCTTCTATAATCACTCGTGTTGTACAGAACAGATATAGAAAGTCTCTCCTAATTACTGATGAGATATATAGAGATATAATGATCTATAATGTACTCTCTCTTCCTACTCTCTTAATCTATCAATAAAATCAGGAGTCTTTCCTCTATAAACAAGAATTTGGATTCAATTAACTGAGATCTATGAAAATTATCAGGATCGAACATGATAGCACCCATTGATTCAATAGTGATGTTTAGAGATTCTAGTTCATCTGTGGATTATCTCAAGAGGTATTCTAAACATGGATCCTATAGTGTAGTGATGGTATGATGGTATTTAGTCAATCGGATAATCAATGCAGAGGGAATTACCAATTGAGGTGATTTATTATCTTTTCAGAAATAAATTACAAATTACATGTGATTATCATCCACTTCTATTTTTAATATTTTCCTCTTGTCAATTAATCTATGATTTCTATTGGAAGTGACATTTTTATCATGTACAACAATGATTATTAATAATTTTAGACTGGAACATGAGTTGGTGATATCATAAAGGCACTTCCTCTATGTCAGGAACCCTTCAAGTGGTATCAACGTGATTATATATTTAATTTATAATTATTCGTTATTTTTGTAATGTTTTTATGTGTTTAAAGTTTTATTTTACTCTAGATTTATTCATTTTAATATAAAAATTGCATCATGTGTTCCCTTATTTATTCTCACAAATATAACCAATAAATAGGTTATGATTAAAAAATGAAACATCTAAAAAACACTATCCGGGGGTTCGAAAGGTTCTTCTAGGACAAAACAACAGTATATTGTTTGTACTACGTAAATACATTCCATGTGTTACTATTTCTCACCTATATCACACTAGATCAATTAAGATATAATAAAATCACATCTCATACCCAATGAAATCACATTAGTATGTAGATCCAAATAGACAGACACCCATTTTGGAGAACTACATATTGTGTGACCAGTGTACATGACTTGTAGTCCACATTTTCTCACAGTCTAGAACAAAAGGTGTCCCAATATGTTTTTTACTTGATACATTATAATTGGACTGACGTGACACACAACTCCAAGGCCATACATTATTTAAGATAAACAACATGTTGTGTACCTTGAACTTTTTCATGATAGGAAACATGACTACTCCCTAAGTGTGTGATGTGTACATGGGAAGAAGACAATACATGTTGTTTAATATAGTAAATTCCATGTAGTATACTATAGATAGTGTACATAGTTTAACATGTAGATAAAATTGAATATGTTATCAAACTTATTTACATGTGTTCTTTGTGTCATTTTTTTACAGAACATGTCATGTCATAGGATTAATAATTATATATTGAATTAATTCCCATGTTAAATTTAAAATCTATATGTCTGGGTGATTTGGATGATTATAAATCATTTCCACCAAGTTCAATTGTGTACTTCACTATTTTTAAATGAAATTATTTTGTTCAAAATTGTGGATGATAGTTAGTTAAGGATGCTTTGATGGAATTTAGATAAATCTAATTTATAGGATTAATTCATGGCGCATTATCTTAATTAATGGACGAATCGAAGTAATTGAAAAATATATTTAAAATGAATGATTGTGTCTTTTTAGGTAGATTATAATAATATTATACCATCCCTATGTATGATATTGGTTTCTATAATTTATTGTGGTCAATTTGATGGAAGGTGTGTCATCCCCTCCTCCTTATAATGTATGTTCATGAATTCCCACTATTCCTTTTATATAAATCCCCTATATCCAATCCATTTGATCCCCTCACCTATGTGTGAGTAAAATATTATGTAATTAAAGATATACTAGGTGAGATTAGATGGTACAAGTCCAGGACTCAAAGAAAACCAATTGAAGAGATATATAGGAACCGTGCTGGAATAATGAAGCATAAACCATGATATAGTTCAAGGTGTTTTCTCTTAGGATCAAGGGTTAGTTTATAATATTCTAGATAAACTAAAAATTAAATAATTTTATGATAATTCCATATTTTTTTACTTCAGTTTCATGGAATTTTTTTTATGTTTTTGGATGTTATGTGATCACCTGATTAATGAATTAACAACCATGCAAGATGTAATAAAATATAAAAAGATTATGAGTGAATGTTTTATCAGACATGTTTAATCACTTAAGTAAAATAAACTTAATAGTAACAAGTAATGTTATAGGGATAAAATTGGATTTATTCATAAAGATAAAAATATCTCAACTAAAATATTAAGTCTCCATAGCCTTCCGTTACTTAAGTTATAACTGACCTTATAGTTCAAATTTCTTGACCAACCCAAGTTGGGGTTATTTTAATTGTCATGGAACATTGAGATTAAACTTTTGTGTTATATTAATTAGGATCACATCAAGAGATAACTTCCAAAGTAGGTCATGGTTTAACTAAGAGTTAAAGGTTAAATAAATACTTATTTATGGTTTTTGGATTGGGGAGTTCGCATGACGGGTCAAGGAACAGTTAGTTAATGTAGCAGTAAAGTTGTGCAAACCAAAAACCCTTTAAAAACATATAAGGACCATTTATCGGCTATGATAAGGGGAATATTGATCATTTTATAAATAATTTATAAGTAAGAAATATTTTAAAACTAACAGTGTGTTATATTAGGTTTTTGAAAAATATTGGGAGATTAATGGAATTTAATATAAAATTTACTAATATGGTTTTCTAATAAAATAATTATTAATCATTTATTATTGATTTGTTTAAATGGAAAAGAAAATGACTTCAATAATATATCTAAAACAAATACTAGATAAGGATAACATTTTAACCAACCAAAATTTCCAATAATTGTATTTGTACATACGCATTACACAGCACCACAATGAGAAATTATGGGTCATGGAAACCCCAATTTCTAAGTATCCTTTCAAAGAGGAAAGTGAGGAACAAGTATCTCTATATATAAAAACACATTTAGGATGCAATGGATGTCCTATGATTCATTTTATCCATCATTTATAATGAGATTATAAATAAATATGAGAAAATGCATATATATAGTATCATCTCTCACCTTTGGGGTATCAATAAAGAGAAAGTGATGTCAAAGAGATATGAGATCTCCAATTCAATATTTACATGAATATTTGGATAGTATATGACATTTGGGACATATATATTCAATAATATTATATATATTGAGTGCATGTTCATGTTGGGGTTTAAGACCTCCAATGAGCTATGAAAAGATCTAATTTTTTCCTCACAACTTAAAAATGTTTCTAGTTGTATTGTAAAAAATAATATGAGAAATATAAAGAAGAATATTGAATAATTTACTCATACTCACGAGGTTCCTAAATACATGGGGTGGGAAAAACTTATGATTATTATAGTTAATAATAAAAGAAGGAACAAAAAAAGGTCTGAAGATTTATTCCAAGTCTAAGGCTCCAGAGCATCGTTCTTTCAAGAAGAATGAGATCTAGAGGCAAGGAAAAAATAAAATGTGTTATGTTTTCATGTGGAAAGAAATTCCACTAGAATCGGAATTACTCCCAACCAAATAATAAATTGGAAGATTATGGTGTGTTAATTATCAATTTTAATATTTCCATATCTACAATTTTGGTATTAGATACTACTTGTTAATCTCAAATTAATATCCAAATATTGGAACCAATTATATTTCAAATGGTTTATAGAGGTGACGTGGATCTAAAATTTTCCAGTGGGGTGAGTTCAACCACTCTATTCATTGGAGAATATCATCCCACATTCCCAACAAGATTAATTTGGTTTTAAATAATTTTTAGTATGTGCATAGTTTTACTAAGAAGATTATATTTGTTTCATATTTAGAAATATATGGATTTATTTTTAGTTTTAGAGATAAGATATTATACATTTATAAATATAACATATGTTCTGGTATGCCATAGTTAAATAACAGTATTTATGTATTAAATTATTAAAACCAAATACTTAAAATTGATAATGAAACAAATACATGTGACTTATTTAACATCCATCTATGAAATCATCATATTGGTCATGTAAACAACAAGTGTTTGATAAATCTCAATCAACAAACTTACTTGAATTTTTTTGATCTTAAACCACTTGAAATATATCACACCTTTTTATAATTCATGATGGCCAAGCCATCATTCTGCGTTCAAGGTTAAAGGGCCAAAGAGAATCTAGAATTGGCAGACACTGATGTGTGTCAACCTTTTCAAATAGAAACTAGTATTGAAATCTTGAATTTTATTATGTTTACCAAATACTTCAGTATATACTATTATATCTACTTGATAAATTATATGTATTAATCCTATGATAAATTCAATGACTTAGAGAATGATGTTGAGAATAATATTGTTAGAAATATTAAAAAACTTTGATCAGATTGAGGTGGTGAATATCCTAACCAATACTTTATATGATTTCTATACGACAATGGGATTTTATCTCAACTCACTCTTACTTATACACCACAGTGGAATTGTGTTAATGAATGGAATAAAAATAAAATACTAGACACTGTAAGTTTGATGATTATTCATTCAATCCTTACATTATAATTTGGTTAATATTCATTATAGATGGTATCATACTTACTAAAATGAGGACCAACTAAAGTAGAAAATTGTATTCTCATAGAGTTATGTAGTGGATGGAAACATGTTTTGTTATATTTTTTCATAAGGTAATGAGTCATTTTATAAGGTTAGGTCAATAAAAAACTTTAACCCTTAGGGATAAATTTTATCTTTATAAGGTATAATAAGAAAATAAGGGGATATTATCGGTATAACCCTATACACAAGAAAGTTATTATCACAAGATATACTATTTATCATGAGGGCAAGAAAATATTCAAGAATTAAATTGGGAGAAAGATCTACTAGGATGAAGTTGATGCAAAATATATATGAGATGTGGTATATGAACATATTCCATAGGTCCCCATAGAATAATTTAATTTGAAACAAAATTAATATATAGGATCTCTAGAGAGGTAATAGAATCATAGAGATATGTATTTCTAGTTATCAATAATGGTGACTCTTATTGGTTAGAAATAACGAACATATATATTAGAAATAAGAAGTATAGTTCTTCGACGAAATAAATGGATATTATCCCTGAATTTTGAGATAGATTCCTTTTATCAAAATCATGTTTGGGTTCTGATCTATCCACTAGTTGTTGTAAATATTATTGCATGAAAATTGGTATTCGTGACAAAATTTGACATGGAAGGTATGTTTTATACCTAAAAATTATGTCTAGTGGATAAACATTTTCTGAAATGTCATGGAATTGACTATGATGAAACATTTTATCTAGTTTCAATTTTTAAATCCATCATAATTTTTGTTTCCATAGAATCTTTCCATGACTAAGATATTTGTAAAATGGATGTAAAACAACTATATTTAAAAGTAAAACATCAATAATATGTGTATACGACCCAACTAGAAGGAGAGAAAATGAGTCACTAATTAATTTTGAACATCATGATATCATGCATTATGATATCTATACCTTCAAGGAATTATGCTAAGATAGTTTAATTGATGGTTAGGTATACACATAAAACCCATTTATTGATATCTCATTGATTTTTAGTGTGAATAATTTTCATACGTAGAAGGGATTTCTATAATTGTACTTACCCATAATTGTATGTCCAATTAATTCCTTATATATTGAATTATCTATTTAATTCATGAAAAATCTTCCTTATCAATAAACATCCACTTTGAGTAAAGAATATAGATTTATCAAGATTTTCTCACGTCAATCAAATAAATTTCATAGTAAAATTCCATATATAAAAATTAGATAAAATTTAAAAAATCTTCATATACATGATACAAATAATATGGATATTTAAGATAAATATAATGTCCAATTATCATAAAAATGCACTGATTTAAGAGAAAGTTAATGACTGAAAAATTATTCAATAATGTTAACATCATCACTTTTCCTTGTAATGATCCAAACTTTTACTAATGAAAATTCCTCTTAATCTGATTAAATGTATTATTAAGTAAAATGGTTATATAAAATTTATGCCCTTGATGTCTTTTAGGTTTTTTGATTTTAATATACTACTAAGAATTGTTACCATTACTAATATTGTTGTTGAACAGTGATCACATGATTAGTATAAATATAGGGCTTTAACAAATCCAATTTACTTAGACAAAGGAAGTGATGGCCCAATATAGTAGAATTCTTCTATACAAAGCCCATTTTTCATAGCTCATAAAGGAGGTAGCATCACTGTTCTTCGCTCTTGACCAAGATCTTGCTGAGCTTCAACAAGTTAAGCTTGAACAGAACTGCCTACAAGAGAAGTAGAAGTTAATCGAGATTACCACCCGAGCGATGTTATCTGAGCCTCCCAAATAGTTTTTCACCATTGCACACCTAACCCTTAAGTTTTATGTGGGTGTTTTAATTATTTATGTAATAATACCCTAGAACTATGATTATGTACATTATTTGTTTATTGAGAATACACATTCATTTTATTATTGTTACTTTGTCAATAGATTTTAAATAAAAAATCGTATATTTATTTAATATTCAATTAAGAAATATATTTTGATGAATTAATGGATTTTTGAATTAAATAATATTCTAGTAATATTTTATTACTAAATTACTTTTTATTAAACATTAATGATCATATATGTTTTTATGAATACAATTGTAATTTTTATTAGGGTTTGAAAGCTGTTTTTTTAACCCATGAATTTTCGTTAAATGTCGGTTTTTATTTTAAAAGAAAAAAATTACATATTTAGAAAATTATTTAGATAAAATTAATATTATTTTTTGAATAAGGAAGTTGAAATTATCCAACAGTGAATTTTTCATAGCCTTTTGAGACAATCAAATTTTTGTGTAAAAATTAAATACCATTTAAATATATAATGTGTTTTATGAAAACATAATGACCCAATAGTGATGTAATAAAATTATATAAAAAGGATATTCATCCATTATATGTTTTACCATTAAAATAATATTATTTTATGTTTGTTTTATTTATTTTATAAAGCCTTAGTGGACCCTCCAAGACTTATAAAACATTTTAACATTTTAAAATTATTTCTTTAAGAGTCTGACTCAACTTCACATAAGAAAGCCAAATATTTTAATAAGTTCAGACATTGGAATTATAAAATAATGGTCTCCACTCCACTATATAAAAAACCATGGTCAAAAACCATGTTATGGTTCGTGTTTTTTATTAGTTTGATGTGTGGTGCCCAAAATCTAAATAAAAAATAATTCCCTCTCCTTTCCTTTATAAAACCACTCAATCTCCCATTCCTCTTTACTTAAAACATTTAGAGCTTAACCATAACTTGAATTCCCATCTCTAGAATCCTCCCACAGTGACCTAATATCCCAGGAATCCCCTCTCAAGCCTCTCCCATGCCTTTTGGATCACACTTCCAATTCAGGGATTTCTTCCTTTCTCATTTTTGTCCAAATTTCATTATGTTGTTATGCCATTTTATTTTCAATTAAAATTGTTGGGGTATGATTTTTCGCCACCCCTATAATTCCATAATTATGTTTTAGTGATGATAAATCCATTTCTCTCTCATTAATGTCTCCCATTTACACATGTTACCATGTGGAAATTTCGTAAGGGATTTCTCTCTCCTCAATTAAATTCCATTAATTCTTTTAATTATGTTTGTAAATTTCATTACATGTGTTGGGAAATTTACCTATATGACCCCCCTTAATTTCAATTTCATTTATATATTATGATATACCCCTTTCTCTCTCATCAACCATTTTTATTAATTCTTATGTCACGCCATTATGCTGCCCAATTTGCACCACAATTTTCCTAGACAAAGTCATTGTGTAGTGAATACCATTCCCTTTTCTCTATCAAGGGTATTCACCTTTACACACATTTACTTATCAACAATATATTTTCATGTATGTTTTCTAAATTCCATCACTATGGAATAAATTATGATGATGAATGATTCCATGTTGTATGATCCATGTGGAACACTTTTGCATGAAATGAAATGATTAAGAAGGGTGTGCCCTAATATTTCTCCAATGCATTGGGTAAAGATTTATATCATGATAACCGAAATTAAATGAGGTTTTACTCATGAAAATTCATATTCAATGAGGTTTTACTCATGATCCATGTCCAATTATCCTTGACTCATAATAATATCATGTTAGATGTTGTTGCCACATTTCCATGGTATGATAATCATGCTATATAATGACTTTATTTTCATTTTTCGCTTATTCCCCATTTATATGACTATTTCCTAACATGTACTATATTCTACATTTTATGCCTTATTTACTCCCTTAATGGAATTTATAACTCACCCTTTTCTTATGCATGTCCTCAGGTTATCCCATGAAATCATAAGTACGAAGGAATGTTGTGGTCATGTAAAAGAAGTTTTCCATAAAGATTTTGGGATTTATATCATAAGTTGTTATGTAATGTTACTAATTTCCCAAGACACTAGACCTATCGATCCACAGAGTTTTCTTATGTGAAATTTTATATAATGAATCATGTTTATGTGTGTAATAAATAGTAAGGTTGTTATATACCTAGTCAAATTGATCATAATACATCTAGATGAATAAAAAGAATGGTGTCATTATGTCATATAACTTGTACACTATAAGTAAAATAATGTGTTTTTAAATTGATGAATAAAAATACCATAAAAAATATCACAAAAACATTATCAATGCAAAATACCGTTTTCACTTTGAAAATCACATCTATAAACTAAAAATTCTGAAATATATGGAAAAACATTTTATTTGAAAAGAACCTTATAAATTTGTAAATTAATCTTCAAATAAATGATTATTCTTGATGTCATGAATATTCTGATCTTGTTGATTATTCTAAAACAAATATTCATTTCATATTTCCTAAAAAAATGTCAAAAAGTTCCTTGTTTAGAAAAAAAATGTGAATATTCCTTTTAAACAATTTTTAAAAATGTAAAAGTGGCTAAAAATTTATTTAATAAATCCATAGAGTATATTTAAAATATTCATTAAAACAATTTTAATAAATATTAATTTTGAATAAAAATAAATTTCAATGAAAATGATAAATAAATTTAGTTTTTATTAAAATTATTTTCTCAGAAATATTAAGTATATAATATAAGTAAATGGTAAAAATATAAGAAAATTTCATTAATAACCATCGGTGATGAAAATTAAATTGTTATTGTACAATTATCAAATTATTTTCTTCAGTGGAAATTCAATAAAATAAATCTTGATTAAAATTAGATTGAAATAAAAATATTACCGCTTTTGTAATTTTTGAACCATAACCCCCATATAGGAAATGGATTATAATAAAACATAAAATAACATGAATATAAATGGATTAATTATATAACATATCGAATGGATATTAGATACACCTCATAAAAATAAATGGTTTCTTAAAAAACATGTCACAATAGAGAGGAAATTGACACGAAATATATTTCAAAGTTCATACCATTGAAGTGAGAAGTAATCAAAGATTTGATTATCTATATAAAATTTAAATAAAAATTATTACACATATAATCCTTTAATATCAAATAAAATGAAGAAATAATATAACCCAATGAAAATAAATTCAGTTATGAAACCCCTTCTCACTGGGTAAATTTTAATTCAAAAACACATGATTAAAATAAATATAATTTTAAACATAAAATAAAATTAAATATGAATTATACATGATGTTAAATTTAAAATAAAACTAATATACATGATATATAGAAAATAGGCTCATAACCTTAAAATATTCCCCAATGAATGAAAATTGAGACAAAGTTCCTTACCACACTCTTTCATTTTGTTGAACATGATTTAAACTCAAATATAACGGTTGAAAAATTTTATTAATTTATATTAGAACCATATTAATAATTATAATATCATATATAATCCCATTATAACATCTTATCACACATTCGTTAATAATATTTCATTATTGCCTTTATTTTGGGTGTAAACAACCCTGTTTTGTCATACATGTTTTGTCGTGGAAGTTTTATTTATTATGTATATGATATAGATACATCATCTACAAAATTATATTAAAGTTATAAATATCATATTTATCCATTACATACATGTATATAATCATTATTTAATTTTGAACATGCATAATGAATCACATTACTTTATGGAGACGGTAGGTCATATGTACAAAAGAACGACGATATCATTTCCTTAATGGTTTTAAAGGTAAAGAAGTATATGATATATTAAATTTAAATAATAAATATTATTTCATAATTATATTATATTTTCATTATTATCATAATTATAACTATTCGTTTGATTATGTTAGGGAAACAAATTACATCAATTCGTGAGGCGGTAGTCTGTCATACACATAAGAGATGGAATTGTTTCCAATTTAATGAAGTGGGAGATGGATATATATTATTTTATTAAAATATTAAAATATAATTATATTTTAGATATATGAGTTATTAAATTTTAATTTTAGATACATAATTGGAGGTTGAAATAGAAGAATTAAATAGAAGGATCTCGGTCAACATGATTACTTTCACTTGGGAAAACATCATTTGGATCTATTATTAGGGGCCCAAAGGTTGGCATTTTTGTAATACCATTACCACTAGAACATGTATTATGATTTTTGGGAGATATTTTGAAGTTTTTGGTCAAGATAAATGTCTTGATTATTCTGAATAAATGATTGTAGGGTTTCCTTTTATAATCGAGGAGTTGTATTTTTGTAAAAGCCAAAAACTATTCAAAATAGTAATTGAATATCAACCCAACTGTATAAAACTTAATAAATAATGGGTTGGAGGGAATATAATATCAAGAAACAAAAAAACACAATAAATAAAAATCTTTTAAAAATGTTAATCCCTTTACCTCAATGTTTACTCACTATTACCTTTTTAGATTTCACTACGGTAACTAGTTTTTTAACATATGTAATTTTCTCATTAATACTTAAATAAAATGGGAATTATTAGAAACATTATACCCAATGATTTTAATTATAAAATAAAATTTACCACATAAATATTACATTTTTGTGGAAAATTAATTCTTACACAACATCATGTAATGCACAGAACCTCGTTTTAACCTTAACTCTAGTAATTAATTTTTTACTATTTCACTATTAATTTTGAAAAAGGAAATTTATCATTATTATATGATATTAATTATTATTATTAAAAATTCGGAATTTAATTTATCAAATTCAATTAACATAATTTGTATAATTTAATTTAAAAATAAATCCTATAGTGTGACAAAAATGTGGTTTACCAAAGAAAATGTTTTCTCAAGTATCAAATGCTTTTATATTAAAATTAAAATTAAAATTGAATAAAATAAAATAAATTGTCTTAATAATAATATAATTAGGCTAATTTTACTTCTAATATAATTTTAGAACAAAATTTAACTTTTTAGATTCCTTAAATGAAAAGGTAGTTTTCAATAAAAAAATTATTTTTCATTACTCATCGAAGAAATTTATAATTTCATAGATATAGAGAAAATTAACTCTATGATAGTTTTGAAATGATGATTGAGAAAATTAAGTTCATTATTTCAAATCAAATTAATCAAAGTGGTAAAAAGTAATTTCGAAATAAATTCTCAAAACACGTGAGTACCACTTTTTAAAAAATTCAATTTTTAAGAAAAAACTGGATTTATTCATATCACATGATTAGAAAAAATATTATATGAAGATAAAACATTTTATTGAAAATATATTATAAACTTTTGTTAAAATAATTCTCCCACAGTGATAAATTTAATTTATTAAGATAAAAACACATTATGTAAATAAAAATGGTTTTTTAGAAAAAAAAACATCTTTTTTCTTTTAAATGTATTTATATTTTCATTTAAATTTAATTTATAACTAATAAAAATATTTATATATGTTTAAACCATTTTCATTTCATAATTTATTTATTCATATTCATATATTCCAATTTAACAGCTAGGTTATAATGTTCATATTTAAATAATATTTTTCATGGGTGGTTAATATTGGCGTTGTATGTCATATACACTCTCTAAAACAATTTTATTACTTCAAAATAATGAGGTATTTCATTCTACCCACCTTCAAAAGATTGCATCATCACAATTTGAACTTGTTCTTGAAAAGAAAGGGTTTTTCATTTCAAAATTTTTTTATGGAAAACCCACATCATAAAAGGGATAAAAAATTCCTCTTAAAAAGTGGTATAGGTAAACAATAAGGTCATTTAAAATAACAAAAAACAATGTTTCAAAATAGGATAACATTAGTGGGAAGTGAAAATATGGACACAGTGGAGAACACTAACACCTAAGGTCTAATAGAGAGTAATGGAGAACATTGTTAATAAAATATTAACAACCATAATACCATATATCTTTGATAGGTGAAAATACCATCAACTCATAATAAATTATTGTAATATGATATATTTTTTTAAATCATTTCCAATAGTTCAAAAATATCATTACCATGTATACGAAAAATATAAGTTAATATACTTACATGATATATTTCTATTTCATTATAAAAATTTGATCATTTGGTTGTGCTTTGATAAATTTCAAATTTATCTTTGACTATAAAGAATGAATACCCAATATGAATTTTTTAATACATAAATCACTAAAATTAAATATTAACATATCCTAAAATCCATAAAAGAGTGACAAGTCCTTTGTCACTGAAAATTTACCAAAACCAAAATGGTTAGCACAAGTTATCCAATATAATATATTAATCTATAACCTCACCAAAAACACCAAATTTTTAACATAATATTTATCGATCAAGTCATTTAATTAAAAATAAAATCATATTAACTGGAACACTGCATAGGCCAGTGGTAAGCATGCACCCTTATCACTCTTCGGTTGTCAGTTCAAGCCTTGTAGCCTTTCTTAATGAAATGATATGTATCTCAGCTTGAGGTATTTTATTCTTCTAAAATTAAAATAATATAAATGTTATAACATTCTAAAAATATTATGAACATCCTCAAAAATAAAATTAATCATCACATCACTTTTTAACCCCTAATGTTTTCTATACAGTTATTTTTTGCATAAAATCACATAATAATAATGAAATATTATTACCTTAACATCAATGATAATATAAATCTTAAGATTATAAGTACATATAAACTCATAAATAAATAATTAATCATCAAATAATAATTCTGGATGAACCTAAGGGTTATATATACCTCAACCCAATCAAACACCTCTGAAAATGTCATTAAGCACATGAAAGAACTGTCACTTGAAAACTCAATATGGGTGTATAAGGCTTTGAACCTATGATCAACCTTAAACACATAAACCCATGATGGTATACATGAATCTTATATTAATATAAGATGAATACATATACGCTTTCAAAAGTTAACTCAATCCTTAGATGTTTCATGATTATTTTAACCAAAATATCATTGATAAATATACTTCTACAACATAATTATTGAATACCAATACATAAATAGTTTAATAACTCCAATTAAATGATTGTAATAACATAAAACCTTCCTTGTAATAGGATTTAACCTTTAGTAGAGGGAATTGAATCAGATAATACCCATGTTCCCCACATTTAAGAAAATACACTACAAATGGGTCTTTGGGATTAAATTTATTTCCTTTCATAATACACATCGTTTTTCTCATAAATTCATTGTTTATACCCTACTCTTGCACACATAAAAAAATTTCAAATTATTTTATGACATTTACCTATCTGTATATTTCCAAATTTCTAACATAAAGAAAATTGATCTTTCTTTCGCCCATGGTCTTCACCATCCTAGCTTCCAATGAAATCCATTAATATCTTATTTGTGGAGTCCATGATTTGGTTAATGTGGATTTATTTAATCATATATCATGATAACTAATTATGAATAATCATGAAATCCTTTACTCCAGTCATTATCCCATTTGATTTAACAAATTCATTACATTTTCCAATATATTCAATGTCAACATGATTCCATCAGATTTCATCCATTAACTAAAACCAAAAACAATAGTGTAAACAAAAAAAATAATTGTGGAAAATAATATAATCATTTATATAGTGTATGAATCGTTAAACATTGATTTAAATCTAATACACCATAGGTTTACCTTAGGTCATTCATTGGAATCATTAATTCAATCATTAATAATGGTTCATAATGAAAATTTGAATTAAACTAAGAATATCTCTTGATAGTTTCAAACTAGTTTTGTAGTAATGATCATTTGCGTACATCATGTGATGATTGAGTCATATATAAATGCACCATTTTCAAAAAAAATTAACACTAGGTGCAACTGTTTCAGATCCACATCCACATTTAGTATCTAGACATGGATGTATTTCTATAAAAACAACAAAATTTATACATTACCAAAACATTATACTGTTATATTATATTATACTTATCCACAACGTCAATAATAGGGATATATCCCCTAATCTATGTTTTTATTGATCTAGTTCCAAAGGTCTCTACTAAAGGTTCTCTAATGCTAATTGTAAAGGCCCTGACACTAGTTTCCCAAAGTCAGGGGTTACTTTATTACATTGGATTGAAATATAAGAAATTTCTTCCCAAAGGATAAGATTAGTTTAGAATTATTGAAAAACTATATATATATTTCAATTTCACATTACATTTTAAAAGGAAGATACAATATTTTATTTTCATTGAGAACACCAATATTCTTATTAGCATATCCCTTTCTATCAACTATAAGGCATTTACTTATATCTTAGGAAAAGGAAACATAAGAAAAGGATGAGATCATATTCTTAGTTAGGGTATTTACATAGAGGAACCTAACATTAATAAATATGGAATTACCAATATGGGGAGGTAAATAACTAAAAACACGTTCTATTTAATAAATTACATTATCACAAAATGCATTAATGGATAGTATCAATAACTAAATATCAAGGGAAATAATTATATAGTTCTCCCTAAAGGAAATTATTAATATTATACATCATGGTATTAGAAATCATGAAATTAGTACCATCAAGACCTTTCACAAATATAGTTGAATTTATGGGTTGGTATACACAAAAAAATTATTTGTTGTCATCTTACTTATTTGTTTCACAAGACCTGTAGATGTAGCAAGGGATTGTCTATAACCAGTAATCATCCATTATTTCATGTCTTATTAATTTTTGATATATAAAATTATTTTTACATTTTTTTAAAAATATCCCTTGTCAATAAATATCCATATTGAATAATGAATTTTGATTTATCAATATTTTATCCAGTCAATAAAATAACTTTCAGAGTAAAATATTTTAGGTGTAAATTATATATGTTTTAGGTAATATTCATATCCATGATAAATTTAATATGTAAATTTAATATAAATGTAATGTCTAATGATCATAATAATGTAAATGCTTCAAGATAAAGTCAATGACTACAATATTCATCAAGAAAGTGAATGTCATTACTTTCTCCGGTCAAATTAATCATAACCCATCTAGATAAAGAATATATATGATATCATTAAATTATATCCCTAATTTGGTATAAGTAAAATAAATTTTTATTTTCATTGATGATTAGATTTACCATAAAAAGGTAATTAATACATTATTGGGGAAAATACCATTTTCACTTTAAAGTCACTTTTAAAAAATAAAAATTTCCCTATTATTAGGTATTTTTTTGAAAATAACATTGTAAAAATTTAATGGAAGATTCAAGTAAATTTAAGGTTATGATGGTGTGAGTATTATATTCATGTTGAGTACATTAAAACAAATATTCCTTTCATATTTTCAATAAAAGGTCAAAGAGTACCATGTTTGAAAAATGAATCATTTTTTAAAAATTCAAATATGTGTAAAAATAAGATTAGTAAATCATTGTATAATATTAAAAAATTTATTTAAAAAATTTAAGGAAAATATAGATGTAGAAGAAAAAAATATTGGCTTAAAAGAGAGAAAAAGATAAATTTTCTGGAAAAACAATTTTCAAACATTTGAAGTAACAAAGATTGAAAAATGATACAATTAATTTAATATTTCATGAATAAAGAGAGGATAATAAAATATAATAGTTTATTAGACAATGATCAAGTATTTTTCTTTAATGTAAATTCATGTATAAAAAATCCTAACTAAAATGAGATTGAAGTGTAATCTGGTACTACTTTTGTTACTTTTTAACCATAACCCTCATGAAAAAATACTTAAAATGATACATTAAATACCATGAATATAAATATATTACTTACATAACATATAAAATGAGTAGTGGATACACCTTATAAAAATAAATAGTGTCATAATACAAAATTTATCTCAATGGAGTGAAAAATGAGATGAAATCACTTATAAAGATCATACAGTTGAAGTGAAAATTAACCGATGAATTAATTCTGTGTATAAAATATAAATACTATTAAAACAAGTGTAAATAAAACATAAAATAATCAATAGTAATTGAACACAAAATCTTATAATATCAAATATAGTAAAGAAGTAATATAACCCAATGAAAATAAATTGAGTTATGAAACCCCTTACCACATTACTACTATTAACTCAAATCCACTTGGATAAAATAATTTTAATTGAAATTTAAAATACCATAAAATATAAAATATTCTTGATATTATATGTAAACTTGTAGTATAAATAATATATAAAAGAAATTAGTTTCATAACATAAAAATATGCCTTAATGGAAGAAAATTTAGAGGAAGGTCCTTACCTCATGCTTCTATATATTTTATCTTGAATTAACCTCATATATAATGGTTTTAAACCATTTAGTAATTTATGAAATAACCATATTAATATTTATAATATCATATATAATCATATTATAACATTTTTCACCCGTTTATTGATAATACTTAATTATTACACTCATTTCAGATGTTAACTACCATGTTTTCTTATGAATGTTTTTTCACATAAGTTATGATTATTTTATGTAGGATATATATCCATTATCCGAAGAATTATATTAAATTAATAAATATAATATTTATTCATTAGATACATGTTTAGAATCATTATTTAAATTTTATCATGGACAATGAATCACATCACTTTGTGAGAGACGGTAGGTCATACGTACGCACAAGCAACATTATAATTTCATTAATGGGTCAAAGGGTAAGGAATTAGTTGATATATTAAATTTAAAAAAACAATATTGTTTCATAATATTCTTATATATTTATTATTTACATCATTATTTGTAATTTCTTCGATTTTCCATGTATAATCAGAAAATATTATATGGATTTTTTTTAGACCAAGAACTGAAACGACGTGCGATTCAGAGGCCCGGTGTGACTGGTATAAAATTTTGAAATATATTCAATATATTAAATATCACATGGATGCAGTTTTTTAGAAAATTTGTAATAACTTATAAATTATTTCTTGGATCAGAAATATGAGGGAACTGTGGAGTTTAGAATGTGGGATTTACCCTAGGTTTCACTTAACATTATTTTGTGCATGTTGTTTGTAGAAAAAGTCATCATGGGCATGGAAATGAAAAAAATAATTGAATAAATTATTTCATTCCATTTCTGTAGACACAATAATTAAAATTTTGTAAAAAAAATTAGAATCCTTGGGTTAGCTGTATAACCCTTGAGATGTTAGAGAACCCTTGGAGAGACCATTGGGGAATTCTCTCAGGCGAATGATGATGAGATCAGGGATTGACCATTGAATGAATCATATTCAAAGTATCTCTCCAATGAATGTGACATAGCTTTGTTCCTCATCATAGATTAATCCAAATTGAGGTACGACATGTGTTTTGATTTTATTCTTCTCTATTCTTGATTTCTATGACTAACGAGAATCAATCAATAAACATATTGATTAGTCGTTCAGATGATATATGGGATGGGATTATTTTGTAGGTTTTTTTGGGTGAATATCTTTGATTTTTTGGTTATTATGTTTTATTTATAATGGAAATGAATTTATATCTACATTAACATTGATTGAGGTATGTTCCTATTATCTGTTGTTGTTCTTTTCTCCCTCGATTCATCGTTTACCACTGGCATTATTTGTTTGTACCACAATACAACATATCCAAATCAATTGATCATTACATGAACATTTCTTAAATAAAAAAACCAAGATCAAAAATTTGGGATTGACACAACACGATGGAGTTGCGATGATGGAGACTGAGTGATTTGGATGACGGCGGATACCTAAATTTTGTGTTCTTCAGTGTTCATTGATGCATAATCAAGAAATATAAGTTGACCTTTTTTTAGGAGATATGATAACAGAACATGTTGTTTGATGATGGTGAGGATTGTTGAGATTGGTATCTTCAATATTATGGTGAAACTATCACTGTATCGTAAGCCAAAGGCACCATATTGAACACGGGAGAGGATCAATGATTCTAGAAAATCCTGAACAACATGGCATGTAACCCACATCTACAAACCGTGTGGGGCCCCTTAAGTGGAGGATAGGGTTTCGGGAGATAATTATGTATCACAGGTCATGTGACCCCTGTTATAGAGTATGTGGTCCCTCCCGGGTCAACTTGACATGTATTTTGGGAAATACACCGACACAGGGTGGAGTACATGAACTGACTACACAGTGTCTATTCCCCGACACGAACATGGCTTGATGACACGGTTCATTTACACTGGTAGGACTCAAGGTCAAGGCACATGGTGTGTGACCCCTATTACATGTCGTGCAATTTATTATACATGGATTGGATCTCTTGTCCTCTATATCTTAGACAAGTTTTGTTAGGGTATGTTCCCCTTATCCTTTCCCTGAAGGATAGTATTGAACCATTTCCTATAATAGTACTATGATCCCTTCAATAAGACTTCTTGGATAGCATCTTTGGAATCCCTTCAGATGTATACAGTTAGATCCTATATTTACCTTTGTGACCTGGGTGGATTTATTAGTATCATCGTGACCAATAACATGGGAGTGTTGATCCTCAACTTAGCAGGTTAATATATATTGAGTTTTTTGTATCAACCCATGCCCTTAGCAGTGATACTCATATTTATATCATATTCTCTTTAGACTATCATCAATTTTTTTCTCATGATGATACCCAATCATCAGTACCTCTCAGACAGACTTCATCAGTGTTATCTCTAAGGAGTGTGATCTCCCGGATGAGTACTTCATGGAATCATTGAGCTAGATTCATAGAATGATATGCTATAGTTGTGACATACATCTCGATATTGATTATTGTTTTATTATATTTAGATATTCTAGTTAAATGTTTCATAGACATATACTTGTAGAGATCTGAATGTACTTTCCTTTATTGTATTCTTTTTGGTTCCAGGGTGTCTTACTGGGTATTGTTATAATCACCCCTACATAGGCTTTTACCGCACGTGTCATTTAATGTACAGATGATCGACCTTTTGACAGATTCGTAGACTAACCAGGATTAGATGGTGCTCAGTGATATGGGACATACCAATTTGTGTTCCTGTGGCTTTTTGACAGTAGTCCATGTACTTACTTGTAGTTGGACTTGGGTTACAGACTTTTGTGATGGGCTTGTATTTTTCCTTGTTTACTCTCTTTTACTTTTTATCATACTCTGATTATGGGATTTTGATGTGTGAGTGAATGGTTGTTCATTTGTTTTTATATTTCATCATTGTATGGTCTTAGAGATGTGTGTTTGTACAGGTACTTAGGCAAAGGCCTCCCATGTTAGTGATATGCCTTTTCGGCACTAGTCGTCAGCCCCTAGCATATTAAAGGTAGGCATGGGGAGTTGTGGAAAAGGCCCATATGGGATGGTTAGTGACATTATTACTATCCAATTGAGATGGTTATGGAAAACAAATTATATCTATTCATGAGGAAATAGTCCTTATTACAGAAGATTAATGGATTTGTTTCCCATTTGATGAAGAATGAGATGGATAAATCTTATTAAATAACCATAATAAAATCTATTTATTTTTGAAATACATTTTTTATTATATTTTATTTTATAAAACATAATTTAAGGTGAAAAAGGATAACTAAAAAAATAAGGATCTCAGTAAAGATGATTAAATTCTCCTAGAAAACCCAACTTTGGATCTCTTATTAAGGTCCCTAGTGTTGTTATTTTGGGAAAATCATTACCTATAAAACATGGATAAGGATTTTGGTGATAGATTTTGGAAGTTTTTGGTCAAGATAAATGTCTTTATAGGTGTGAATATGTGATGGTATGGGGTTCCCAAATATAATTGAAGAGTAGTGGAATTATTTTAAATAGCCAAAACTATTCAATAATGAGAATTTTATCTCAACACAAGTGCCTAAAATTTAATAAATAATGTTTTTTTGGAAATATAATGTTTACTGAAAACAAAACATCTATTAAGAAACATTTTTAAAAAATATTATTTTATTTACCTCTAAGGTTACTCACTTTTACCATTTTTGTTTTCACCATAAGAATTAGTATTTTAACATATGTAAATTATAATTTATCCATAAAATATAATAAAAAAATATTTTACAATTAACTCCCAATGATTATAAATTTGAAACCAAGTTTATAAAATAAAAATTTAATGTGTGGATAATTAATCTTACAAGTGCATGTAACAGGCAAACCCCCATTTGAACCTTAATCGCAATAATTGATTTTTATTATTTTCAAGATTTATTATGAATAAAATAAGTTTCCCTGACCACATAATATTAATTATTATAATTAAATAGTTTTAATCCATTTTACCAAATTTAATTCACATAAGTGTCAAAAGTTAACATAAAATTAAACCCACATGTGTGATGAAAATGTGGTTTTCCAAAGAAATTTTTTTCTTAAGTATAAAAAGTTTTTCTATAAAAATTAAACCTAAATTGATTTTAGTGAACCTAAATGTATTAGAAATTTTATACTTGAACAAATTATAGTTTTAAAATAATTTTAAAACATAATTTAACTTTAAAAATGATGTAAATGAAAAGATAGTTTTCAATAAAAAAACAATATTTTTCACTATTCATTGCAATAATTATTCTTTTTAGAAAATCCTAAAAAAATTATATGATAATTTTGAAATTTTAGTTTTAAAAAATAAGTTCATTTTCTAAAATAAATTTTCTTAAAATTTTAGATATTAATTTTAAAATAATTTTTCAAAACCTGAAAGAACTTGTTTTTTGAAAAATGCATTTTTTTGTATAAAACTAGATTTATTCTTAACCCATGTTTAAAAAAATTTATAGGAATGAAAAAACATTTTATTAAATATATAATATCTAAATTTCATTAAAATCATTCACCAATAGTGATTAATTTAATTTATTTAGATAAAAACACATTACACACATAAAAACGGCTTTTTTAGAAAAATATTTCTTTCAGTTTAAAATGATTTTTATTTTCATTTCTAATAAATTGATAACTGATGAATTTATTTTATACATGTATAAACCATATGTTTTTTATAATTTATCTATTAATATTCATATTATCCAATCTAATGACTAAGTTATAATGGTTATATTGGAATAATATATTCCACGTGATGTTTAAGATTAACGTTTAATGTCATATATGATATCGAAAATAATGTTTACTAGATACTAAGAATATCCATGTAAAAAACATTAGACTATTTTTAATTATATCATTAATTTTTTTAGGTTGAATAAGGATATTTTCATAGTGTATTAAGTAGATGTGGAGATATTCTATAGGGGTTACAAGGATGTTGGCTTTCAAACATATCAAAATGATCAAAAGTCATACTCTGGATGTGTCTTTTATCTTGATGGAGGTTTTGTGAGATAATAGAGTTATAATTATCTAGTTGTCTCTAATTATATAGTTTATTCTAACTATATTTTATATTCTAATGTTTACGAGGAAGTAGTTTGGATTCAAAACATTTTCCAAGAGCTTGATGTGGGGACTATCAGTCAAGACCCTATCACAGATTACTATGATAACACTGCTGCACTAGCCCTTTCCAAAGAGATGAGGTCACATCAAAGGAAAAATCGCATTATTTAAACGATTCACCTATTAAGGTATTGGTCTTAATGAGGAATATTTTCAATGAGCATAGTATTTATAGATGAAAACATGGTGGAACCCTTGATGAAGGATTTATCTCAACATAGGCATGAATATCATGTGTGAGATACTGAACTAATAGTTGATATTACTTGGATCTTGTGAACATGGGTGTCTTTTGGGGTTGGTTCCCTAAAAACTTCATTAGTACTTGATTATAGTTTTTCCTTATTAATGAAGTCACTTATCACATCATTATTATTCCTCTTTATGGTATTCAAATGAGGTAATATCCTATAAATAAATATCACACTAAAAACACATGGAATTTACACCATATGATGAGAAACATGAGAAACCTTGAAATCATTCATGAATTTATTTTCTATATGAATGATATTTTCTAGAGAGTAATATATGATGCAGGATATTAGTGGTAGGAGGCTCATAATACATTCATACACCCTTTAATGGTGTACATCCTTGGTAGTCTCTAAGATAAAATGATATAAGAATAGACTCGCCAATATGAAAATCACATTTCTATTTTTAATTATATGCTCCTATCAATGGACATTTTTATTGATCCTTAGACTTTAATATTATAATTAATGGGTATCATTACCTACATACTTTTATGTATTGATGATAACTAAGATGAAATATGTTCATGGTGAGTTAGGATATATTGGGTGAGTTATGAGTGATATTGAATTAATGGATAATATGAGAAAGGATTTACCCCTTATATCCCTTAATGGAAGTTTATATCTTATTCCCTTTTATGGAAATGAAGCTTTTTTCATAAATCATTGTCCATGGTGTTTGGTGGGTGAGTTCATTTATCCAAATCCAAATATATAGACATTGAGAATATAGGTTGATGACACGATCATACAACCAGGTTGATTATACATGATGTGGTAAAGGGATTGTATTACATTGTAAGAATTAATAAGAGTATGATTGACATTGAATCATTAAACCTTTCACTATGGGATTATTGGCATGTTTCTTGATGTTATCCTAGGACAGTGGGTGTTTTTGCCAAAGGCCTTTAAGAAAGAGGCCTAGAAGGTCACACACTAAGTGTAAATAAAATCTCAGTTAAATTAAAGTATTAAATTTAACCAGTTAGAATAAGTAATATTTATTTTGTCTAGGTTGATCACCATGATTTAATAAAAAGTTATTTGAATGATTATGTGAGTTAAATAATAAAAAATATTTTTTTTCATATATTAGTGACTATGGTATTTATTATATTTATTGATGAATAATGTAGTGAAATTTATTTATTAAATAAATAGTCTTTATCCAAGGATTTATAAATTATTAAGAAGGAAATATGGCCAAGTTTAATGGTAAGATTGGAAAGAGTATAAATGATATTTATTTATATTCATAATGTGCTTTGCGTGTGAAGTGATTAATAATATTATTATTATTATTTAAAATGGGGTCAAATAAGAATTATGATGTTTGGAAAGGGATTTTATTTTGTTTATCAACCCCAAACATCCCATAAATATTTATATCTCCCTCAAGAATAATTATATTATGATCAACCATAAAAAATGCAATCAACTAGGATAAGTCGTGCTCGCACCCACTGATTCTATGGAGACGTTATAATATTATGGTGTACATTTGGATCACCGGTAGAGGTATTCTATACATTGATCTTATAGTGTAATGATGGTGTGATGATATATAATCAACAAGATTATCAATGAAGAGGTAATTTCCAGTTTAGGTGATTCTATATCTGGTCATAAATTAATTTTAAAAAACATGTGAATATCCTCCTCTTATGGTACCAATTTTTTTCTCTAGTCAAGTAATCTATAATTTTTTTATCTGACCATTTGGATTATAATGATTGTTAATTATGACCATTTGGAATTATGATTGTTGGTCATAAAACTATTGGGAATTATGATTGTTAGAAATAATGTAACCATTATAAATTGTCTATATAATGGGTAATGTGAAAGGTAATTGACATATAAGGGAGAAAAAATGGCCAAAACTAGTAGGATCATTCCTTATGAAACGTATTTATCAGATTTTGGGAGGGACATAGCATCATTGGGGTTCTCCTGTGACCAAGCCCAAGCAGTTTTTCAACAAGTGATGCCTGAATGTAATTGACTATGGGATGAGTTCAAGTTAGTGGAGATCACCACCAGATCTATGTTGTTTGAACTACCCCATGAAATTACCACCATCACAAACCTTATCTTAAAGGATTATACCGATGTAATAATAGGATAGGTATTAATAAATGAAATATTATTTTAGAAATTAAATGGAATTTACATTGATAAATTATTATTTTTGATATATGTGGAAGAATTTAACTAAGGATGGGATTTAGTATTTTCAGTACCTTATTAAATAAAAATAAAAGGAAATTATATCACAATACAATGAAATAAATTTTTTCAATATAATAAAATAAATGTTTGACACAATGAAGGCATACTAATATTTTTTAATATATATATATATACATGTACATTACAATACATTTTTATAACTAATCTAATGTATTGACATAAAAGTTACTTCCATAAAATTATGTTATAAAACACTATTTTTTGGTATATAAATTATAATATAATTTTATGAATCCATTGTAATTGTTTAGAGTTCTATAATGTTGATCATGTCATGACAACATGTATTTCTTAATAAATAATTATTTTATTATAAAAAATTAAATTTCTCATATTTATAGAATTAACATCATAAATTGAATGTGTTTTTGGAAACAATCACCTTGAAATTATCCAATGGTAAATTTTTCAAAAATTTAATTTTTTGTAAAAATTAAAATATATTCTAAATATATGGTGAGTATTATAGAATTACAATGAACTAAAAGTGATGTAATAAATAGTATAAATTCATTCTCAACAAAAACAATTGTTTTCTCATTAAAATAATTCATTTTAAGGTATTAAAATTTGTTTTCCATACAAATAATTAATCTTCTAAAAACTAATGTACATTTCAGAATCTTAAAAATAATTATTTATGAATTGAAATCGTGTCCAAAACCAAAACAATATAGATTAAATTTATTTTGGTTCATAAACTATTAAAATACTAAAAAACTCCCCCTTATTAAATACCATGGGATAAAACAATGATAATTCCAATGGTTTTTCATATTTTATATCAAATATTCCAAAACCTATGTTAAAAATATTATAAAAATTTCCACTAATGTTTTATAAATACCCACCCATTATCTCATTCCTCTACACTCTCAAAATATTGTGTATGAATTTTCCCTCATTTTATCCCTCTATATCCTTTAAAATATGTCTTAATATTCCAATGAACTCTTCTTTAGATTTAGGTTTCCATATTCCAAGTAAGGGATTCTCAACCTCTTTAGTTTTATTCAAGTACATACTTTCTAAAAATCATTTTGATTTTAAATTCATTATTTCTTCATGATTTCATAATCATTTATTTACTTTCCAAAAAATTCCTTATTAATGTGATATCACCTTTTTCTCTCATTAATCTGATTCCATAAACTATTATGCATGCACGTTATCTTGAATATATCATTCCATAAATTTCTATGTCATACTCTTATCTCATGAATACCCAACCCAAATTTCATCCAAAGATTTCATATAGATATGACTATACTTTATGGATTGGTTAATTTTACATATTAAAACTAACTTCTCCATTGTAGGGTTAAAATGATGAAATATGTTCATATCATATACGGTATATGTGCCACACTTAAAGTTATACATATTAATGGTCCACCCTAATAGTGAACTAATGCATTTGGTAAAGAATTAATCTCTATATAATACATGATTATGATAATTTTTAAGTATGTATTGGTAATATTTTTTGATACCTTAGTGAACATCCATGGTAATATGTTTTATGAAACCTTTGTGATGAACCATGGTGATATGGTTATGAATGTCTTGTGATCATGTTGTAGGCACATTTATATATAATTCCTCATGTAATTATGATTGTGGACATATTATTATACCTTATATACTTATGTTCAATCTCTATTTTTATGCCTCATGTCATATCCATAATGTTCACTCACATTACATTTCCTTTTTTTATCCCTTACTAGGATTTATAATCAATCATTCTTATTGATGTATATCCCTGGGTAATCATTTGAAATGAGGTGACCTTGTATTGAATAATAGAAGACTATTTCAAGGGGAATAAATATTTTTTATTTTTATGTATGTCATGTATTATGTACCTAGTTTCTAATATAATAAACCTAGAATTATCCTCATACTTTTTAAATGTAATATTTTTTAAGTAATTATGTTAAAATTTATCTATAAAAAAGGCATGTCAATAAGGTTTTTAAAAATTAAATGTTTAATTTTTTATGCTTTCCTAGTAATGGAATCCTTTTATGGATACAAACTAGTTGATGCAAGATTTGGCACAGATTCTCCAACGGGTAATAACCCAAAAATGGATAAATGGGTATTGACATAATCTACACCTAGTACTTGATAAAGTCACCTATCTAAAAAACTAGTTTGATAATCCCAGGGGATATTCTTTGATTGATCTGAAGATTTATGTGATCAGATATAACTTATACATAACTAATGTAATTATTTTCATAAAAGTTAGAAATGATTAAAGTATAAGATCCTTGAAGAATGATACTATACAATTTTAGGATTTAAATCTCCTTTAAAACTATTATCACAAGATATAAAATATTTCTATTTTTCTCATTTATGTTTTCTAATAGTAGAAAAAGTAATAAAAAATATAAGGGACCATGTAAATATTTGATGAAATAGAAAATGTAATGATGAAAATCCAAATATGGGAGAATGTGGAGTTGAAAAATAAAAGAAAATGGTTAATCTATTATATTATATTATGAAAAATAACCAAAATAATATTAATTTTCCATATTAACTAAGGAAGGAACAACTAGAAATTGAATTCTTCATGCATCAATGACCACCTACTAAACTATTTGGTAATCCTTGAGTTTAGGAGTTATGAGGAGATAGTATGGTGTTCTGTCTATATAGAAATAGATTTTAGATATGTGTAGTAGTTTCATGGACTTAATGATAATAAGAGTATAATGGATCCAAATATTTGAGATAATTATGACCATCAAAGAGAATGTGAAACAGCAACAACAAATGTGCAACATCTGAATGAAAATGAAAATGGGGAGATGATACAAGTAAAACCTCTAGTGTAACGATTCTAGTGTGGGGAGTAAATAAATTCTCTTACAAATTTCCAAATTAAAAGATAATTGAGAAAAAAATCATCCACACTAATAGATTACAAGGGTAAAAGGTCATTCATTTTTAATCATGATGGCTGAAATCGAGGCTCCAAATTATAAAGTGTAATGTACCCTCATAATATAATCAAAGTTATAAATTACATTTTTTTATTATTGTCCCTCAAAATCCTTTATTTTATTCATGTTTGTAAATAACCTCAAATTAATCCTTCAACATAAAATGGTAGAAATTTTGTTTAAAATTATGGAGGTACTATTCAAGAATCAAGGATTTATAGAGATCTAGTTATTAAATTTCTTCAGCTCAATATCTCTAAAAATATGGAGGTCATTCCAATGGTTTAATTTTATATAATATTAAAGATATATTATATGTGAAAATAAAATTAAAATATCAACTATATAATTAAGAAAATTTTAGTTTTTTTAGGGACAACCTATATTTATTTTCAAAGGGGGAATATCCTAGACTGATTATTTTAAATAACTATATTAAATATACTTCATTATAGAAATTATATTTGAAGAATGATAAGAAATTGAATGTAAAAAATGGGAAGTATAATTATCAATTGAACAAATTCATAGATCTAAAACAAAATCAAAACCCCATATAGGCTAGCATGAGCGGATTTAGCGAAATTGAAGAAGAAACTAAAATATCTTTTGGGAAATGTTTTATTCAACCGATTGTGTCTCATTGGGGAGAAAATATTCTCTTTGTGAATAAGAATGATAGAAAAATGTGGCTATGAATTGATTAAAGAGAACTTAATGGGATCATGGTGAAGAACAAATACACTCTTCCAAGGATTGATTATTTATACAGCCCGATTAATGGGGATCAATTATTCACCTAGATTGACATATTATTGGTGTATCCTTGGCTGAAGGTAAAGAAAATATATTTCAGAGACTATATTGCAAAAAAGATAATGACATTATAAGTTTGTTTTTATGCCCTTTAAATTGACTAATTCTTCTTCTATATTAATATATTTAATGAATAGAGTATTTAATGATAACCTTTAAAAAAATTGTGTTCATTATTGATGATATATTGACATATTCTAAATTTTCTTAGGATAATAGGATTATCTGGTGGTCATATTAAAAAAATGATAAAAATGATTATTTTCAGTAAATTAAATAAATGATTTTTTTGGTTACAACAACTATCATTCTTGGGACACATTGAAACTAGATATGGAATCTTGGTAATTTTAATAAAGTAAAATTTCATAGAGCAGTGGCCTCATCCAACAACAATGACTATTATTTATATTTTCCAAGTTCTAGCAAGATACTTTAGAAGGTTTGTGAAAAACTTTTAATAACATTATAATCAATTAAAATAGTTAACTATAATGAGAATTAAGTTTTTCTACAAAAAATAATGTGAAAAAAATTCCAATAATTTATGAATAAGTTGGTTAGTTCCCCATTGCTAACATTACCCTATGGTGGAGAATGATTTTTCATTTATAATGATATATCCAAGAAGGGACACGGATGTATACTCATAAAAATTACAATTTGATTACCTATGAATCTTGGTAGTTTAATCCCTAAGAATATAATTATCTTACATATAATTTGTAGTTAATTGTAGTTATCTTTACATTAAGGATATGAGGACAAAATATTTATGGTGGAAGTGTAATATAAACACTGACCCTAATATTCTAAATTTAATATTAAAAAAAGGAACAGAACATGATAGAAATGGGATTGATGGATATTCCTAAGGTCTATTATTGTTATATTACTTATCACCTTAGAAAAGAAATAAAATTCATCGATGTACTGAGTTTGAAGGACCATGAAGTTCATATAATTATTAGGATTTAAGAAGATCCATTGTTCAACGACTAAGTAAATATGGTAATGGAATTTATAATGGAAGGGGAATCATCAATCCTATTGAAAATTATTTCCCATCTATCATCATTAAAAAATATCAAGAAAAGAAGAGATAATCCTATGTTATAAATGAATATGGAAGCTGTGAAAAATATGACGTTTCCGGGGCACAATTTTGATCAAGAGGGGGTAATGAGGTTTGGTAAAAGACAATGTATCACATTTAATATAGATTTAAAGAAATATATTATGGGTTAATTTAATAGATAATCATTGTTTATATGTCACAAAATCAATAAAATGTATTGAGATCCTTGATATAATCATTCGTTAAATAATATGAAATGGGAAATAGTACATATTACTATAAGATATTTGTTACTAATGTAAGTAAAATTGGGGTGAGAACTACTCAAATGAGTATTGTAACCACTACCCATACCTATATAGAAATCAGAAAACATCACTATAGACTTTGTTACTAGCCTTCATAAGACCTCCAAGGGAAATGATTCCATATAGGAAATAACAGATACATTAAATAATTATTCTAATTTTATAACTATATAAGAGGATTTATCCCTTGATCACCTTAGTCATGTTTCTTTTAAATAAGTGGAATGTTATTTTGGAGAACCACTACAAGTTTTTTCAGTTCTTGGTTCAATATTTACTTGTAAGTTATTTAGGATCTATTAAAAGTATATTAGTACCAATTTAATCATTAGAATAACCTATCATATACAAATGTATGGGTAGTATGAGAGGTATATTAAAATATTGGAAGATATTTTTTGGGCTATCTCACTTGATTTTAAAGGGACTTGGGACCACCATCATTCACTTGTTAAATTACCCTATAATTATAGTTTTGACTCAAGCATTTAAATTCCTCCTTATAAAGAACTATATAGAAAAAGGTGTGGAACACCAACATGTTGGGACGAAGCTAGATAAGGATAACTATTGGGACCATACATTGTGAAAGAAACTGTGTAGAAGATACAAGTGATAAAGAATCATATCATGTCCATATAGAGTTATAAAAAGAGTTATGCTACCAATAGAATGAGTTACATATCATTTTATGTTATGGATCATGTGTTCCAAAAAATAACACCCCGGAAAGAGTCTGTGATATTTTTTAAAATGGGGAAATTGAGTCCACATTTATAAGAACATTTGATATTATTGAGCATGTTGGATTAGTTTACAATCAATTAGAAATACCCCTAAATCATTCCAAGGTCCAAGAATTATTAAACATGTCCCTATTCAGAAGGTATATTCCAACCCGAATAGATATACTTGAAAGAAATTGGGTGGAATTGTATCCTTACCTATTATTTTAAGAATAACTAATAAATATTCTTGATGAATGACAAAAGGTGTTGAGGAACAAGAAAACCCAACTCATGAAAATCCTATGGAGAAATCAAAAGTTTTAAGAAGAAACCTAGTAGCCTAAATAAATGATTAAAGAGAAATCCCCCAATTTATTTTAAGTCAAGATAAAAATATCGAGGGACAAATTTCTTAAGGGGGGGATATAACGGCTCAAATTTCCTTTATTATTAATAACAAAATTCACGTTTCAGGAGGACTATTTTATTCTATTTTATTATAAAAGAATATAAAAATACTATTAAATTTCATTGTGTCGGATGTAATAATATTGATGACAAAATATAAAAATATTTCAGGTAGATGAATACTAAACAATAATTTATTCATAATAGTAAACCCCACATCCATTAATTCTCCCATAAAGATCACTCCTCATATTAAAATAGTAAAAATAAATATAAGCATTTAGATTATGATAGAAATTATAAAATGGAGGTGTAAAACCTTTATAATTGAAGTAGTAAATGTTGAATATTGATAATGGTAGAGTATATATATTGTGTAATGGTAAATAATACCATTAAGATATAATTTTTGAACATTATGGCTATTGGAAATTATGACCGTCGAGAATTATGATCACTGGGGATTATGACCATTCAAATTTATGTTACTATTATAATTAGTGTATATAATGGGAAATAATGAGTGATAATAGATTCATAAGGGATAAATGATGGCCTTAACTAGTAAGATCATACGCTATGAGGCCCATTTATCATATCTTGGGGTGAGGTAACATCATGGCGGTTATCCCTTAACTACTCTCATGGAGGTATTTAGGAAATGAAGATTGCACATAATCGACAATGAGAGAATTTCAAGTTATTGGAGATCACCACCATGTCAATATTATCTGAAAAACCCACATGGATGTACCACCATAGTATACCTTACTATTAGCAATTATACTAGTCTAATAAGGGGTTCTATTTCTAGGGGATCTGTATTAATAGTGAAAATTGTTTTAGAAATAAAATTATCTCCACACCGATACAATATTGTTTTAATATTTGTGGATTAAATTTTTTATGTATGAAATAACGCATTTTTAGTTAGATTATTAAATAAACATAAAAGGAATTTATATCATAAGACAATGAAATAATAAATTTAAAGAAAATTAAATAAATGATAAATAAAATATAGGTATAATAATATTTTTAGTAAAATATATAAAATTTATTATGAAATGATTTTGTAATAAATTTTATGTTTTTAAAAAAAATTATTTCCATAAATTATTTTATAAAACATTATTTATTGTGACATAAATGATAATATAATTTTATGAAGACTTTTTATTTTTTATAGGGGTAATATTGTTGATCATTCTATAAAAACTTGTATTTTTCAATAATATCTATTTTATTTTAAAATGTAGATTTTTTATATTTGGATAATTACTTTGATAAAATGTATTTTCTTTTTGAAATCAACATATAAAAACTTTCCAACTATGACTTTTTCGTAATTTTTTTAGATAGTAAAATATTTTGGTAAAAGTAAAATATGATAAAAATATATGGTGAGTATTATTACATAATAAGGAATTATAAGTGTTTTAATAAATAATATAAATACTTTCTCAATCAAATTTTTTTATTATTATGAAAATGTGTATTTTAAAGTAATTATATTAGTTTTCCAAACCTATATTGAATCTTAAAAAAATAAAGTATATTTAATTATTTAAAAAATAATTATTTATGAATAATATTCCTTTCAATGACCAAAATAATATATATTTATAGCTATTTTTTCTCATAAAATATTAATATACTAAAAAAATACTCCCCTTCAAAAATTTCATTAGCTAAAACCATGGTAAGTCCAATTGTTTTTTGTTTTTTATAACATATATTCAAAACCTATTTTTATAAATTAATAAATAATTCCACTAATTTTTATTTAAATGCCCACCCATTTTCTCATTCCTCTCCATATTAAAGCCAATAAACCTGAATTTACCCTCATGTTATCTCTCTAGAGCATTTCCAATGAGTTTTTAAGGTTCCAAGGAGCTCTTCACAAGCTTTAGGAATCCACTTAACAAGTAATAGATTATCTTACAATTTCCTTTTAGTAATGTACTTCCATTGTAAAAAAATCTATTTTATTTTAAATTGATTATAACTTTATAAGTTCATAATAATTCTTTTACAATTCTAATTATTCCTTATTAAAGATAATTTACCTTTGACTCTCATTAATCTTATTCCATAAATTTTCATGCATACTCATTATGTTGTGGATATTATTATTTTAATTTCTATGACGTACCTTTATTTTTTTTAATATCTAGCCCTAATTTTATTCAAGGTTATTATATAGATACGATAATACTTAATTGATTGGGGAATTACATATGTGAAACCCATATTCCCTACTCATGGGATAAAATAATGAAATACATTCTTATAATATATGATCTATGAGGGACATTTAATGTTAGATATATGAAGGTTGCACCCTAATACAAATATAATACATTGGGTAAGGAATTAATATCTATATATGACATAATTATGATAATTTGGCAACAAAACTTGGAAATTTTTTATGATAACATTGTTAAAACCCATGATAATATATTTTACGAATCCATAGTGATAAAACTTGGGGATATTCTTATAAATGTCGAATCTCTAGGTTGTATACACATTTCCATGTTATGGTTTATGTACTTATGATAATGATCTTATATTATGTGTCATGTATTTATGATCATGATTTATTTTTATGCCTCATGTTTTATCTATAAATATCACTCATGTTATATTTCATTTGTTTATCCCTAACTGGGCTTTATGATCACCCTAATCTATTTAAGTATTTCCCTAGAAAATAATTTATTGTAAGGTGATTTATGATGGAATAATAAAGAATTATTTCAATAGGAATAAATAAAGTTAAAATTTATTATATATATATATATTATATTACATACCTAATTTCTATGACACTAAACCTCAAAATATTCAAAGAAGTTTTGAATCTAATATTTTGTAAAGTAATTATGTTAAAAATCATGTTTTAAAAATGTGGGTGGTCATAAATATGGGCTATATCTTTAAAGAATAGATTATTGATTTCTTATTTTTTATAGTGAACACATTGGGTATATAGGTTAATATTAGAGATCTACGGATCAATCTATGTATGTTATTTAGTCATTTTTTATTATCTAGACGATGGAGGTGTGGTGTGATTACAAGGTAAGGATTCCTTTCTAATGGTTATCCTTAATAAATGATATAACATGGGGATATCGTTTACCACTATTGTAATATATATATAATCTTTAAGAGTAGGGGTGGATAAAATTTTGAGTAAAACATAAAAAAAATTCACTTTATAAAGTAAGTAGTTAAAAAGTTATATACTCTAAACTAATCAGAGTAACTATAATGATAAAATCAACAAAAATAAAACTACTCAGAAGTTAAAAACAACCTAAAGTAAAATAAACCAAACAAAAACAATAAGGAATGAAAACACTTTAATTTATTCTAATATGAAAATATATAAACTCATTTAAAATATATATTCAATAGAAATGACCAGTTCCATTCAAAGGAACTATTCACTTTTACTTCAATGTGGTAGATGGATAACTACCCAAATCCCTGGGATAAAATTTCTAATAACCTATAACTACATCGATAAAAATGATCAAAAGAAAAAAATACAAACCCTATATTTCTTCAACTAACTTTAACATCTAAAATTTATATCCCTAAGATCCTCTCCGATAAACCAAATCTATTGTCATTCTTGTCCCCAGAATTCATCAAACTAGATGTTTGTAAGAGAATAGATTCTTATCCATGGAATCTAGTCAATCATAAAGTATTAAAATAAAATGATTAAAACTGAAAAATAATTGATATTTTATAATAGAAAACATCACATATATAATATCTAAGAACACATAGACAAATAATAATAATAATAATAAAAGCTCTCAAAGAACTGAGAAATTTTATCTCTTGAATGTAATCAGATTCTCATATCATATCATTATCATATTTCACACCAAGTTTTCCCAATCTATATTTATAATTATTAGAGTAACAAACTCCCATTAGTAAACGTTGATATCTTTAGGAACTATTAAAACATATATATTGCAACTCTTTCTTCAATTTGATTTGGTGTCATCAAAAATCCCAAAAAATAACATATATTGAAATTAGTTCACCATAACTTGGGATTCAAAAATTGGGTCCATATAAAAATCAAAAAACATAAAAAACTCACAATGTATGTCTGAGTACCATAAAGAGTGTGTTGTGATTCAACAAAATAACTTATTCAGAAATTTTCATTTCAAGAGAATGACTCAATAGTATCCACCATTTAAATTATAAAAAACTCACTAGAAAAATAATTCAGGACATAAAATGTGAGGTAGAAAACTCCCCATCCATCTAAAAAACATACTCTCACCTTATTTGTACAAGTAATATTGAAAAATATCATCCCCTTTCAAAAAAAACAAAACATTATCTTATATAATCAAATTCTCTACATTTAATTAAAAAACATACTTAACTTTAGTTCATGAAAACTTGGTATCTCTAACTTCTACCAGTCTCCCAACTTATCTTTTCAAAACATCCTCCCCCTTTATTATTATCAAAAAGAAAAATAGTAAAGAAAAACCAAAAAATTTATGAAGTAACAATAAGTAAGCTAATATAATATGAGTAAAAACATTGATTAAATAATGAATAATCATGTAAGAATAAATTACACTCTATATGAGAATAACACCAAACACTTAAAAAATAATATACAAGATACAAAATAACTGAATAAGAATAAATTCGAACAATATGAATAATAATAATCACAATACCATGTGAGAGTATATCAAAAATTTAAAGTATACATATAAGAAAATCAAACTATAAAGAGGGGGTTTTCTTTAACAATTATTTAAGATAAATAATTAATGTAAAAGGCACCTTATATAAGATGTTTTTATAATATATATTCTTGTTTTATCAAAAAAATGCATCAATAGTTCTTTTGGATTATATAAAATACCTAGAAAAAATAAACATGATTTTATATAAACAAGTAATTCCGCCCACTTTCTGTAGAAATTTTCAATGTTAGGAGAATAATTAAAAAGATATAAAAGTGATAACTTAACACTGATCAAACTGATTTCCTATTTAATATATTGAAATACTTTGGAATATAAATTTTTAGAAAAAATAACATCATAATGATTTTATGTTCCCATAAATTTGAGAATAATATCTACTTTTTTGACAAATAAATATTCATTGAACACAATGGATAAAAAATACAAACAGATAAATATATTATAACTATTCTATTATTCTATATATTTTTACTATCAGAACCATATAAACCAAAATATTATTCATCGAAGTGTTCTTTCTTTCATTAATATTTAGATAAAAATATTCTTAAAAAACATTTTATATGGATACATTTTAGAAAATATACTCATATACTCATTTTATCATCTATTGATACTAAAATTTCTCTCTTGAAATAAAATAAATCATATAATACCTAGAATATCTTGGGTCTAGTAATCTCAGTAAATAAAACGTTCGAACCACACATATATCCAAACCTATGTTATTGAAAAACTAATAGTTCTTATAAAATATAATCTCTAAACGTTTCAAATGATTGAACTATATTCCTGGTGAAACAGTTTTACTAGTGACCTATTCTCAGACATTTAGTATAGAAAGGTTCAGTTTTGGTAAAAAAAATAGTTAGACTAGAAATGTGACTTTTTTAATATTTATAAACAACTCTAAAAGATATTATATAGGGTTTGAAATATTTAATAATATTTTAAAAAATATCCCTTTATGAAGTATAATTAAAAAGTAGGTTATTAAGACCACTGACTTCATACTTCAATTTTATAACATAATTTCAATCATTAAAATTTGAAACAAAAAAATAATTTAACACGTAACTTAGAATTAAGTTTAAAAATATTATAATTTGAATTTTTAATATCTGACTTATCTTGATCATAATATTTCTTCATATTGTGGAATCTTTTCTATAGAATATAAATAGATTCATTAATCTCTTCAAATAAAGAAGTATAATCTTCATCATCTAAAGTATAAGGGTAGATTTAATCTAAACATAAATTCATAGGAGAACCAGTAGATGTCATATCCATGAATTATGATTCATTATGATGTTTTTTTCATAAAATATATTACCTTCCAATTATCATCAATATTTATATCACTATTGTAAGAATATGGGTCATTACTAGGAACCCAGGTGTCGGTTTTAGCTCTCAAAAAATTATTTCTTTTTTTCATAAATGATGTTCTAGATTGTTTATATTTCTTCTTAATTATTGAAAAAACTAGAGTAATATTCCATGATATCTTGTACATATAATAAATAATATCTTTAGAATCATTCTTATCATATCTTCCCCCAAACTTCTTACATCTATCTCTTTCATCATTCTGATAGTCATTATGAATGATGTTATTTACAATAATCATGTTCATATTCATTTCAATTTGAGAAAATTTAACTTCACTAAAATCAATATTGATATTATCTAAACAATTCCTAATTTTTAAGTATAAATATTTAAACTAGTAGATCCAAAATTAGTAGAATAAATCACAATTTGAGAATTATTTTGTTTCTCCTTCTCATCTTCTCACTTAAACCTATTCCCATACTGCATAAAGTTTCAATAAGATCATCAAGATATAGATTCATAATATTTTTCTCATCATCAATCATTGTTCTCCTATATACTAACTCCTTTGGTATTATGTCTATAAAATTCTAAAAAAATTATCTATAATCTTCCACACACCAAGATATTACTATCCATTCTTAATGGTCATAAAACAATGGTTCATCTGAGCACCCAAATCTCCTTAAAGAAAATCAAACTACATGTAATATATCACTTCGAATCTCCCATAATGTAAAATTTCCAAAATTAGTTATCTATATATTTCTAAAAAACTATCATTTTCAGATAAATAAATCTGAATATATATTCTCAGTCATCGAACACAACAAAGTAGTATAGACCTTATAATTCACTTTATACTCTAGTTTCCCTTCATGAGTAATTTTAAAATTTTCTTCAATGAAATTGTATAATTTTTATCCCTCATTTGATACACTAATATAATCATATTAATTATAAAATACTTAATCTAGTATCTCATGTTCTCATAAACTACACCATCAAATAATGGTTTTCAGTTATTTTTCTTATAATTATACTCTCTATAATAAAAAATAATCTTTCTTCTACTACATGTTAGTGTAAAGAAAAAGAGTCTTACTCAATAATAAAATGTTAAAACAAGATATGAAAGGTATAGAAAGGATATAATAAAAAATATTTTCCTAGATATATAATATTTAAGTGGTGGAGTTAATTGAATTTTAATGAAAACATACAATTTTTACCACATAAGAAATTACGTAATTTTCAAGTTATAAAATGTGAACTAATCATAGCAACAACAATCATAAAAGAAGAGGAAATAAAACTTCTCATAACATAAAAATATTGTAAAGTAAAATTAACCAAATGTAAATAGAAACAATAATGAGTAAAGATACTATAATGGATTTCTATATGATAATCTGTAAAATCCTTTAAAAATATATTTAAATGATTTTTCCAATTCTTATCAAAGGAACTCTCCACTTTTTTACAAATTTGTAGGGGATCAATATCATGATCTACGGAATAAAATTTATAATCATCAACATTTAAACCATTATGAAGAATAATCAATGTGTCTTGACACAACTCCCTCCCTCCAAAGATACCATAATGAAGGAATAGTGATAATATCCCCAGAGACATGATCCAATAGGACCCGGGTATGACACAAGCTCTGAGGGAGTAAATATTTCATATATGTAAGGCATTAACCTCTAAAAATAAAACAAGATCAAGAGATGATATAAAATCCATGAAACTCTAGAAGAAAATAAAAAATTAAACTCAAAAGGATCCCATAATCCATGGACAAAATAATAAAAAAATATATAATAAAAGTCTCAAAATATACCAAAAGACAAGTCTAATGTTATGACGTAATAGTAGCTTCATATATCACCATGTAATATTCATCTTGGTCCCCAAAATCCTCCTAAAATCATGAAATTATGTTTTTATATGTTGGGTGAGAATAGACCTATAATCAGTAGGATCATACCCAAGTTCTCAAAAGTACATGTGAAAACAGAATGCTAATGCACTAGGGAAAAAATGTAAAATAAAAAATAAACTAAATGGTTCAAATAACCTATCATTTCCCCACCATGGCTCACTTACCAAATCACACATCCAATATAGTAATAAAGTATTCAAAATAAAAGAAAAGGAAGCTTGTAACTGCTTCCCAACTGATTTCCCATTCTCATTCCCCAACATCGAATTCCATGTTCTCTCATCCCATCTATACATATCACATCACACACTATCCATCTATGATTTCAATTGAGATGTATCCCTACCTACCCCACCCTTGAAAGGCCTATAATTTGGAGCTAGAATCCGGAATCAACACATCCCATCTCACCCAACGATATTGAGTCCATCATAACACATCTCCCCCAAAGACACATGTTCCATCACACCACATCTCATCACATAACCCATGTAGTAGGGTTCCTTCTTCTTGCCCTTCTCTAACCCTGAATTTCTCCCTCCATTTACTCAAGCTTAAATATGCCCAAAAGTTCTTTATTTGTTCAACAGGAGACCTAATCTACCGTTATCGATTGCGGAGTTCAATGAAACTTTAGTGCTTCTAAACTTTACACTGATTTCTCAGATCAAGAAACGACGATCGTCGGTTGATTCATTTGGCAGGTATGTCTTCAGTTCGTGGGATTTACAGGAAAGGGTGATAGTGGGTTTGATCAATAGCAGGAATATCATGATACATTTTTCCTCGGAGGAGGATTTAATTAGGTCCTGGTTCAGTGCTCCCTGTATCTTCAGCGAATATCGATTCTACCTCTTCTGATGGACATACAACATCCATATGAATCATGATTCCCCCATAGTGGCAGTTTGGGTAACCTTCCCTAACCTCCCACTATCGTTCCAAAATACCTTGGTTATTAGATTTTCTAGGGAACTTAGTTGGTATATATCTGTGTTCAGATAGCCGTACTGAAGCGCTTTTCCACCCTGTTAATCCGTGGTTCTGTGTGAAAGTAGATGTCTCCAAAGAGGCTTTCGATAATGTTTGGATAACATTTGAGGATGAATTCTGGTGAAAACAGGAGGTGGTCTATGAATCATGTAATGATTTATGTTCATTCTGTAAGAGGCTGGGACACTCAATGGAAACATGTCAATAGGGACCTAAGAATCAAATGGGTGTAGGCAGTGGTAATGAGTTAGAAACTCACTCTGTGGTAGGCTTGCCTAGGAAACCCGTGGACTCTAAGGTTAAACCTGCAGTGTTCATGAGAAGTGGTCCTCAAGAAATGAATCTTTTGGTGAATCATGTCTTCAAATACTTGAGGGGGGATTTGGGTGGACCGAAATAAGCTCCACCTGCATAGGGTGATGATGTCGAGGAGGTGCTACCCTGTAGTGGTCTGAATGTGGTGGATTCTCAAATGGTTGAAGAAGAAGGAACCAGGTCTCCTAGAACAATGTCATACACCAAGGCTGTGTGTGCAGGGATTGGAACATATGCCTGGGTTCTGGAATCTAAGGCAAAAAGGGGGGTGACTCTCCTGGTGGTAAGTTGTTGCAACGGGATCTAGGAAATTTTCCAAATATGGAGACGGTTGCAATTGTTTTGGACAATAGATTTGAAGGTTTGACACATGTTAATCCAGAACAGGAGGTCAAAAGTGATCCAGTCCGGCCCTCACTAAATCAGAGAGCATCCGGGATAGATTCTAGTGATGAGGAATTTGAACTATTATTTTGTGATATTGGAGTAGAATTCCAGGGTGATACGGTAAGCCCGAGGAGAAGTAAGAGCCAGAGGGGCATTCGGAAAGAGAGAAAAGAATATTATTATTTATCACCACCAAGGGAAACTAGATCTATAAAGAAGTAGAAAGCCAAGATGATGATTAGTGATCCTCTTTCCCCTTACAAGGTTGATACTAGCCAACCACCAGAGTCTAGTTCAGTGACTGATATTTCTTTGGATCTGCTTATGCACTCGAGAGAAGAAATAGTGGAAACGGTTCTGACAATTAATGCTACTGACGAAGAACCTAATAGGATGATGGGAAGATCATTAAGGGTGGGTACCAATGAAGAGCAGAGTAATTGGATTGAAATATAGGATTTGATATTTATTAGGGGGTTTAATGATGTGAAGCTCATCCAAGAAGATTATATTCATGCTTGGGACAAACTGGGATATCATTTCGAAGATCTTCTGAAGGATGATCCTGATACTCATGCTAGTACATTCTCTTGGAATCTAAGTAGGGAGATCCAATCTAACCGGCTTAAGTTTTTATTTAATGGGAAATCTATTTCTTTGAGTGTATGAACTTTGGTTTCCCACTTTTTCTATAAAAGTGTTTCTTTAATAAAAAATTTAATTTTCAGTCAGTCAAAGATACCTAATCCATCACATCACATCAATGCCTCATCATTTCACCTTTCCTAAATACACGTAGGACATCACACAATGTGTTTCTTGAATACACTCGGGTCACCACTACTGAAGGAATAGAAGGGAAGTGGAAATATCCACCCATTTGTATCACCATCATCTTAGATGTTAGTGGAAAACATAGAACTCATAACCTATAAGCTTTGGAAGGGCTATCCAACTCAAGTGGGTAGCATATATAAATAACATACAATACATGATATATATATATATATATATATATATAAATACCCAACCTATGGGTTCATAACAACTAAACTACTGTAAATGACCACCAAAACTACACCAAACAACAACTGTCACAACCTATACCACAACCACATGAAACACACCACACAACCACCATACAATCCACAAATTATGCGCTTATTTACTATGACACTCCATTCACATTTACATTTTCCATTAATTTAACATTCAATTAATTTAATCTATTAACCAAACATCAATTTCCAAACCATATATTTTACTTACCTGACTATTTCTTTTTATTTTCTTATAAAAATATATTCCATGGAAAACCAGGAAATTAACACAACCACCACACAACAACTTATCCATCTAGTATCAACCATTTTATCCACACCACACTAACTAACTCAACTCACCACAATATCCACATGTATCATCCTTCAAAAATAAAAAACACCACAAACCATTACCTCTACATGCCACATCATCTACAAATCACTATTGCATCACACAAATCCACCTCACAGCACAACACCACCACAGATTATCACCAACTGACATTACACCACTGTGCACCACTACCACATCTCATCTACCTACATATCATATATTAAAACCAACCATGTAAGAAATTCCCCACATATCATATAGCCCAACTAGTCACCTCCATCACTGCATAACTTCCCAGCCCATTCATGTCAAAAAAATAAGCACAAGAACACACAACAACCCACATCCTGGATTTCACATATATTCATGTCCTTTCATCACATAACTTCTTTACTTAGCAAGGGTATTATCACAAAAACCATGTTTCCTTATAGAAACAATTTATTAGAAATATATACATCAATTGTCCTTTTATTCATGGTGTGTTAAAACAACAACATAATAAGGGACTCAACGCATATCATCTACAGCACAAACAAGACACCCAACATCCATTATTTTTCGTATTTGTAAAATGCATGTACAATAACATCAAAAGCATATATAACGTATTAAATCATGAGATATCTCACCCATAACCATCAATTCCTGTCCTTCTAACTCATTATCCTATTATATAGACCATTACTATCAACTGAAAGGAAAGAAAACCCAAACAAATTATCATACTTTACAAATAAATGAGTCTGGATTAGGATCCATTATGTCAATAAAGTTTTTTAATATCACTTCTCACCATAGGGTGAAGAGGGAATGGCTTGGAATCCACAACCAAACATGGATAACTGTGATCACCCTGAACCACACCAAGGTTTTTCAAAAACACAGCAGAAACTCAACCCAAACCGAAACCAAAACGCCACATTAGATCTCTAAGAGAAGAACAAGATAAAATATAGAAACACATGCTTTACATACATATATAAAACATATTAATAGATTAATATTCATTAAGTAACATAATTATCCATAATAGAATCATATAGTTAAGGTATCTTTGGAAAATTTGACATGTAAACAACTGGTTCATAAGTGAACTACAACATATCCCTGTATGTTCTTCATAACAAGAACCCTTTATAGAAATATCATACATACCTTTCTTCATTACTAAGAGAAAATAAACATAACAATGGGTGAGCTCAAATTTTCAGTATGGGTAAGAAAGGGAGATATCAATGATCACATAAGAATAACATGAGCATAGAGGTATGATAACATGAGCATACCATTTTAAAACAAAACCCTGTATATCAAAGATTGTGATATTGAGACATGGAATACATATTTGAAGTTAATAAGACAGGAATCATAAATTAATCAAACAAAATTTTCCATGAGAGTATAAAATGGGAACAGTAATGTGGAAAAACTTTAGCTTATAAAATTTTTAACATGTATAAAACTAGAATCAGGTTCACACATTAAGTTAAGGACATGAAATTAATCCCATGCATAAACATATAAACATGAAAACCATGTCCAGAAAAAATATTATGGACATGAAATCCAAGTATATGTAGAGACTTATGGGAATAACAACTATATCCATTCTTATTCTTATAGACATGAAAGTTATGTCCACACATGAAATTGTAAACATGAAATTTTGTTCACACATAAAATATTTACCACATGAGTTATCAATTGTTATCCTATTCATTGGATGGGCATATAATTTGGGCACTACCTATCAAAATAATGATAATCATACATATGTGTGCTATAAAATCATTCAACATATTGTATCCCATGAAAAATAAATGGGTTTCATAAAAACAACAAAATAGAAGAACCCATGGGAAAAAATTATTTTCATAAATATTGTTCTTCATAATCATGCACTATACATATAAAGGATAATTATGGCTTACTTAGATCATATCCCAATTAAATCATAAAAATTTGAGGTTAATGTTTTTAATTAATATTAAAACTATAAAAAGATCATTAAAACATTAGTGAGTAAAATATCATTTCTATTTTGAAATAACTTGTTTAAAATAAAAAAAATAATATGAAAGAAACAATTTTATTTTAAAAAAAACATTGAAAAATTATAGAGAAAGTTTTAAATAATTTATAGGCCACGATGGTAGAAAATATCATTCATGTCGTACACATTAAAATATTAATTTCACATTTTCAATAAAAATTCAAAATTAACTCATTCGAAAAAGACAAGAAGATTTATTTTAAACCATTTTTTAAAAATTAAAACATCCTTAGAAATTAAATTAAAAAATAATTGGTCAATAATAATAAAAATTTTATAAACCTTTTTAGAAAATACATACATGGAAGTGAAATTATTTTCAACTAAAGAGATAAATGAAGTCAATTTTCTATAAAAACATTCTTTTTGTATCATTAGATCATAAAGAGGGTAAAATGAAATGAAAAAATGTGTTATAAAGAAATAAATAGAGGAGAATAAAAGTCCGGATTTTTTGAGAGATAGAAAATAATATTTTATCATCAGAGACATAATCCTAAAAAATCCCTATAAACAATTATATTGCAGTGTAAAACCATTATCGCCCTGGTAGATTTTGAATAATAATCCCCAGGGAAGAAATGAACTTATATAAAAATGAATATCCCATTAAATTTATAATATTAATTATTATATATATTCATAGGAATTATATAAACCACAAAAAATAAACAAGTAAGGAATATGGCTTGTATCCCTTAGAAATAAAAGTGAGATGAAAATCCATTACTTAAAGTCTCAAATGCCTTCACACATGTTTGAACCTCTTGTATAAAAAATATCAGTTTAATATACCTATATTACATAACCATAATCATATATATCATTCGATATATTTTTTACTTATAATCTTTTACCACTTGTTTATTAACAATTCATTACTAAAATCACTGTTTTGAGTGATATCTACTTCTTTTTTCTTGTATGTTTGGTTCAGTGGTTTCAGTTCATGTAATTTTATTACGATTCCATAATATCAAAAAATTTAACATTGATATATTTATCATATATATTCATTATATACATTTTTATAGTCATCCATAAATGTTCTAGATTGAAATTTTAATTACACCATTCATGGAGATGATAGGTCGTATGTGCACATGAACCTTGTTTTCATTTTTCAAATGGAAGGAATTAAAAAAATGGTAAAAATTAATTAACCTTAAAATAATCATTTTTATATCATAGATATATTATCTATTCATTAAATTTATCCTTATTACCATCCATTTCATAATAAAATGAAAGAAAACATATCACATCAGATTATGAAGACGGTAGTCCACACATACGCACGAGGGGTGTTATAATTTTCCAATGGATTATAAGAAAAGATGGTATATGTGATATTATAATTATATAAGTGTAATTTATTAATAAAATTAATATATAAACTTTAAATACATCATTATATCTATCTGTGAGAAATGTGGATCGAAAATGAATTACATCGGTTCATGGGGCGGTAGTCCTCCGTACAGACGACTGATGGTTTCATTTATAATTTGATGGAAGAGGATATAGACATAGGTTATTCCACTAACATAATAAGTTATCATTATATGGAATAAAATGGTGGTATTATTTCAACATAATTTATGAATATTTGAATGAGGTTGAATAGGAAATAAAACAAAAAACCATCTGTTAAGAATGATATATATTATTCAGAAAACCTCTTTAGGTTTTCATCATAATCCTTATTAAGAGAGTTTAAAGATAAAAATGAGACATCTATGATGTTAGTAGGGTAGTAGAGAATTTATTTCTTTAGTTGTTGGTTGAATTAAAATTCATTAAAAGTTCAAATAGGAGAGGAGAGTGGATTTTATTTTATAAGTGGGGGAGGGAACCCACTTGGAAACTACATTGAAATTTCCCAAAATAATACAAAATGAAAAATTCATTCTAATTAAAAATGATATAAAATGAACATATATTCAAATTTGGAAAAGTATAAGGTCAAAATATGTCTATAAAAAAGTATTAATACTAGTTTAATTGTAAATCATACCCTTATATTTTTGTTTAACACCCCCACCCCCTCTAATAAATATATTTTAACAATAACTAAATTAATAAACTTTTACTATTTTTATCAATCATTATGACCAAAAATTAAGTTCACCATATTATAAAATAGTAAATGAAAAGGCAGTTTTTAACAAAAATCTTTATTTTCAATATTCATCGAAAAATAATTTTTCATAAAATCACAAATATTCACTGTAATAAAATTTTGATATGTTGATTCCAAAATTGAATTTTATTTTGGAAGCATATAAAGAGTTTACAAAAAAAGAACTAATTATTTAACAATATATTTTCATTATATAAAAATATCAAAAAAAAATTTAAAACTTTTTTTATTTCTATTTTTACCAAAAAATTTAATTTTAAGGTAATAGTAATATTTTTAATAGTATATTATGGATCATTAAAACTTGTTTTTTCATAAAACACAAGATATTGAATCAATTAAATTTATTTGAAAAAAAACTTCCTAAAATTTAAGGGTGTTACATTATTCCCCCATTAAAATGAATTTCTCCCTAGAAATTACATTACATTAACAAAACAAATGAGGATACTACTACATCATCTTATCCTTAGGTTCCCATGTAGCATCCACAAATTGGTGGTTTCACCAAAATACTATGACCAGATGAGTGGTATTGTTTCACAGAACCTTCTCAATATTTTCCAGAGTCTCTACCATTAGCTCCTCAAAAGAATTTTCTTAATATGATGTTATAAACTACAATTTTAGTACATGTGAAGGGTCAGTTATGTACTTCTTCAAGAGAAATACAAAAAATTAATCATGAATAAGAGAGAGGTTTGGTGGGATCTCCCAGTTATGAACTATTTTCCCTAATAGATCAAGAATTTTAAAGGGGCCAATCTTACTAGGTATCAACTATAATTTCTTCCCATATCTCATAACCTTATTCTATATAGAAATTAATAAAAACATTTTCAACAAATTAAAATTCTAAATCATGTAAATTATTTTCAACATAAATTTTCTGCCGACTCTAAGATACCTTGATGTTTTGTTGAATGGATCCCAATTTCTGTTAAATTGCCTTAGATGGATCATTTCCCAATAGATTTCTTTTTTTAATTCCATCCCAGTATGTTAGAGTAATAGAATTATTTCTATATAGGACTTCATAAGGATACATCTGAATGTTCAAATGAAACTTATTGTGGTAATAAAGCAATAATTGTGGAATGTATTGATCTGAACCACCACTGAATTCCATATAAAAAGATCTTGTCAAATCCTCGATGATTTGAATTGTTCTCTATGATTGGCCATCTATATAGGGATTAAAAGTTATGCTGAAACATAACTCCACATCTAGATCTTGTTGAAGACTTTTCCAGAACATCAAGGTAAATCTATGATCCTAATCATATACATTATAATTTGCTACTCCATGAAACCTTACCACTTATTTAATTAATATTATGGCGAGTTGATCAATATATAAATCTTTTTTAATACTAATAAATTTTGTATGCATTTTAAGGTAGTTGACTAAAACCCAAATTTTATTATAGCATTTATACATTTTGGATAGTCCAATGAAAAATTTTGATGGTGATTTTTTCTAATTTATATTCTGGTATAGCTAATGGTGGTAACATCCTCTCAGACTTTTGTCTCTCGATATTAACTTTCAAACATACTAAGAACCATCATACGTAACCAAAAATATATCTCTTCATGGTTTCCCAAAAAAATTACTTTTTCAAATATATATACACATTTATACTTCAACGATGAATATAGAAAGACGAACTATGAGCTTTCTCTAATATATCGTTAAAATCTTGTATGGATAGAACACATAAATTATTCATGAACCTTATTATTCCATTATAATCAAGGTTAAATTTAGGAACTTTTTTACCTGCTTCTGTTGCTCTACATATTCCTTATGTGCCTCTTTATTTTTTTATTATATTTTTGGTTGAACACTTGTTCGAGAAAGATATGTTTTCCCACCTTCATTCAATAATTATAAATCCATAATTTGAAAATCCATAAATATAGGATCCTTTTTTATCCACATAATTGGTAAGCTATAATGTCCCTTCTGACTCAAGGAATCAGGGACCTTTTTCACATTCCTTGGGTGAAAATGTATTAAAAATTCATAATATTATATCAGATCCAACCATATTCTCTGGAACATATTCAAATATTTCTATGTGAATATATAGTTTACCTTTTTATTATCAGAATATATATCAAACATTCATTGATAAAGATAATTCCTCCATATCTTTAATAAAAAAAATCTTCATCTTACTCCAAATCATGATTTGGGTTATTTTTTTCATTAACCGTAAATTTTCATGAGGTATAATATATAACAATGTTATTCTTCATCAGAATTCATCCCAATACCTTTTTCAATTAATCACAACATATTATAAACCATTATCTACAACATGGTAATGTAAGAATAGGTAAACTTACTAACCTTATCTTCAATTCCCCAAAATTTTCCCCACATTCATATATCCAAATGAACGTGGATCCATTTATAGATAACTTATTGAGTGCATTATATAGTCATGAGAAATTATCCAAAAACCATCTATAATATCCAGCTAAAATAAGAGAACTAAAAATCTCATCCATAGTGGTTGGTTTGGAACAACGTTAAATAACTCAGATATTTGATGGATCCACTTATATACCCTCTCTTGAGATTATATGACCCAAAAATAAAACCCTTTTTTATCAAAATTCACACTTGGTAAATTTTTCGTACAACTTATCCTTACTCACGGTCTTTAGCACGTTTCTCAAGTGATCTTCATGATCTTCCTTTATCTGGGAATATATAATCATACCATCTATAAAGACTATGACAAACTAATCATAGTAAACTCAATAGAATCTATTCATTAAATATATAAATATAATAGGTAATTAGAAAGATCAAATGGAATTACTATATTTTAATATTTTCTATACCATGTAAAGAATGTTTTCTTGGTTATATTCTCTTTCTTGACCCTCAATTTATGACATCCTGAATGAATCTCAATCTTGTAAAACTATTGAGATCCAAGCAATTGATCAAATAAGTCATCGATATATGGTAGATGATACTTTTTCTATATAGTGGTCTTCTTATGTTTATGATAATCTATAAAGATTCACATTGATCCATTTTTCTTCTTAACAAAAAGAATAAGTGCACCCAAAGGTGACACGCTTGGACGAATGAATCCCTTGTCAACATTATCCTGGAGGACTAGAGAACTCATCAATAAATAAATCAATAAACTCTCACATAATAGGCACATCATAGATGATGAGTTTCTTCCCACCTATCTTATATAAACACCAATTTTGATTAATAATCTAGATCCATACATTGTATGTGATTTCCATCATAAGTTCATACTCATTTTCACACTAGTAGATGATCATAGGTTGGTTCATAATACCAAATATGACTTATATTCATAAAAAACTGATATAGGATTTATATATAGAAATCCATTCCATGCCAAATATAGCATCAAATAAATCCAAAGGCAAGATAACATGATTTTTTAGAAGCACATTTCCACAAACTTCAATTGGAGAAGAATCATAGACCTAAGATGTGATCATCAGTCCATTAAATTTTTGCATTGTTAATTAATCATATAATCATTAAGATAGTATAGTGATACCTTTGAAATTTATTTAGATATAATATATGGTGTTGATCTAGGTTCAAATATGAAATTAGAAATTCTAGAGTAGATAGTAAGTGTACCTTTCACCATTTAATTACTGTAACCCTTATTAGAAATAGAAATCATATTATATTTCCCTTTTTCACTGGACTTAATTAGTTCATAACAGTCATCATCATCATTAGAAATCATATTTGGGAAGTGGTTAGAATAATGCTCATACTCATTACATTTGAAACACTAGAGTTTGGGTGGTACATTCTATAGAGCTTTCTATCTATTCGCATAATTGGAAGATTTCTTCCCATCACATCGTTATTTGGCCGCTTGATAACCTTCCTTTACACAATTAAAAAAAATTATAGTATCTTTGTGATAATTTAATCCATGTTTTTATCCACACTTTAATCATAAAGGAAATATCATCATATTTTCTCCATGGTTTTTAGAGTTTTCTTTGAATTCCATCTTTCTTTTTTTATCAAGACCATTAGTTTTATGGGTAATTCTAATATCCATTTCCACCATGATAGCACATTGAACTATTTATTCATAGATATTTACATACATTCTGGATAATACCTTTTGGAGACTTGGTTCTATACAACTAAATAATCGATCAGCCTTACGTTCCGTTTGGATGATAATACCAGAAGTGTACTATGCATGTCTTGTAAAACTTTCCTCATAAGTTCCAATGGATTCATAATCCTTCTTTTTTAGCTCAAGGAATTCTTTATCCATTTTTCTATGAATAATACATGGAAAATAATTATTGAAAAATAATATCATAAACCTATCCCACACCATGGAATCAATTTCATCATAATCCATCAGATTCTTGATAATATTCCATCATTGATTCACTTCAACTTCCAAATAATAGATTGAAAAAATGACTTTTTCATGCTCAAAAAAACTATAGAGTGGAATATATCGTTTAAATGATACTGGTCCATTACTTTGAAACTAGTGGTTTAGTGGAACCACTAAAATAAGTTTTATTTTTTCTCATAAAGGACTAAATATTGCAATTTTCTGTCATTTTGTCATCTGGAAGTTCTATATGACTCATAGCATGGGAAAGTTTTGTGAACGTGGAAATGAGATTTTACATTTTAGATCCCATAACATTTTGCGACTCATGATTACAATACTTGTATTGTCCATTTAATTTAGTATTATTATGATTCCTTTATGTTCCATCCATCGACTAAAACCAAAAAACATAGTGGGAGAAATAATAATCATAGTGGGAAACCACATAGTCATGAAAAAACATTTATAGGATGTCTAAATCATGATACCATATTTTCAATATATGATACCTTGGGTTTAATTTAGGTCATTCATGGTCATCATCTACTCATATCCTTTATTATGGTTCATAAATATATTGATAATTTATAGAATATATCACCTTGGAGTGTTAAATCAAGTGTGAGATAATGTTCGTTATCATGTATTGGTTGATGAATGAGTCAAATCCCAATATAGCATTTTTTAAGTTATTTCACATAGGTATGACTATGTGAGATCCACATCCAATTTAAGAAACTGGATGGGGGTGTCATTATTTGGAAACCACTCACTCAATCCTTCACCAAATATTCTAAGATATCTTCCTATACATTGACTTATCCCTACATTTCTCAATAAATTTTTCTCATCCTACAATTCTAAAGTTAACTAAAACATTCCTTAATTCCAACTATAGTGACCCATATATCCCATATATATATATATATCACACTATAATAGATTAATATTCATTACATGATGTAACAATCCATGTCTGAATCTTATAAGTCTAGTGTCTTTGAATTATTATACACGTAAACAATTGATTCAAGAGTAAACTACATCATCTCTTACTAAATTATTCATAATGATATCCCTTACTAAAAATATCATACATAATACCTTTCATTATAATATGATAAAAGGAAACAAAAAATGGGTTATCTGAAATGCTCAATGTGGGAAAAAATAAGAGATATCAATGATTATAAAATAATAACATTATAATAAGTGTATGAGAACATGATTCTAACATTTGAAAACCATACCCTACATATCAAAGATAATAATCATGGTTCATGTAATAAATCTTGGAAGTTCATAAGACATAAACCATAATGGAATTAATAAAAATGATCCATGATAACATAACATAGACAAAGGAATGTAGAAAAACATAAGATTATAACATGGTGATCATGTATAAATAGAAAATGGTTTACTCCTTAAGTAAAGGGCATGAAATGAGGCCCTTACATAAACTTATAAACATTAAAACTAGGTCTACACATAATCTTACGGATATGAAATCTAGGTTTATGCATAGACTTATGGAAATGAAAAACATTTCTTTTCTTATTATTATGGATATGAAATCCATGTTCATGCATGAAAGTGTGAACATGAAATTATTTTCAAACATTAGACATAACCTCATAAGTTATACATTATTACCCAATTCATTGTAGGTTAATATAATTATGTTCCTACCACTCAAAATAATTACAATCCAACATATTTACCCAACAAAATAATTCATCATATCATAACCCAGGAAAATAAATGAGTTTCATAAACATTTCACCATAGTATAACACATTGGAAAGAAATAGGTTTCATAAACATTTGAATTCATAATAAAAACTCATCCATAGAAAAGAAAAGGATGGTATCATTAGGTCATATCCCCAGACAATCATAAGAAACATATGAGTTTTTTCATTAATGAATATAAATTTCATAAAAATATCATTACAACATTGTTGAGGAAAATATGCATTCCATTTTAAAATCAGTTATTTAAAATATAAAAATTCCACAAATATAAATTTAACTTATTTATTTGGAAATAAATTTTTAACCTTGTAAAGAATGTTTTAAATCATTGAGATGTTATTATAGTGTTACATATTGTTCATATTGTACATGTTAAAATATTCTTTTCATATTTTTGGAAGATAATGTATTTTTGATGAAAGGATCAATATAGAATATTTTCTTTAAAAACATTATTTTAGTATCTTTGGTTATTAAAGATTATAAAATGAAATGAAAACATGTATTATTAATAAATAACCCTAATATAATAACATTAATTAGTTTCTTAATATATAAATAGTAATATTTCATCATAAAAAAGTTAATCATAAACAATCTTCAAAAACAGTGAGATTGTAACATAAAACATTTACCGCTTTCGTAATTTTTGATTAATAATTCCAAAGAAATAAAAACATTATATGGATAAAAATATCCCATAAACAGCATAATAAGAATTAAAAAATAAATTCATGGGAATTATATAAACAACAAAAAATAAATAATAGTTGAATATTTAATGTTTCCCACAGAAATTAAAGTGTGACGAAAATCCATTACCTAAAGTCTTGAATTCATTCATTCATGTTTGAACCTCCTATATAATAAATATAGTTTTATTATGAATAAATTGAAAAACCATACTCATATATAACATGACATATATGATTTACTTAAAACCTTTTATCACATGCTTATTAATAATTATTTATTAAAATCATTATTCTAAGTGATATTTGCTTCGTTTTTCATGTATGTTTTTGTTTGGTAGTTTTAGTCCTTGTAATTTAATTATGGTTCCATAATATATATAATATTAATAACAATATAATTATAATATATATTAATTATATAAAAATTTATAGACATCTATAAAATTTAGATATAGTAAAATGAATGGCAATGTTCATGGAGACGGCAGGTCGAACGTACGCATGAACGTTGTTTTCATTTTTTCAATGGATGGAATGAAATAATGGTAAATAACAATTAAAAGATAAAAAAATAATTTTTATATCATATATATTCATTAAAATTATCCTTCTTTCTATACCTATCATAATAAAATAAATGCATATATCATATCGCTTCATGGAGGCGGTAGTCCACACGCATGCATGAGTGACCTTATTTTTTTCAAAAGTTTGGAAGGTAAGAAGGTATATGTGATATTATAATTACTGAATTAAAATTATTTCATATATATCATATATATTCTTTAAATCAATAATTATATCTATATGTGAGAAATGAATATGGAAAACGAATTACATCAGTTCGTGAGGCTGTAGTTTATCATACACATGATCAACAATTTCATTTCCCATTTAATTGAAAAAGATGTGGATATAGGTTATGAAATTAAAATAATAAAATCTAGGTATATATAATATAATTGTATTATTATATCATTATAATGTAGTAGTATTTTAAGGATTTTTAAGACAAAATAAAACAAAAATGATCAGTTAAGAATAGTACCTGTTTTTCAAATAACCTCATTAGGTTTACACCAAAAGAATTATTATAAGGGTTTCATAATAAAACTAAGACCAATAAGGCATGGAGATATAGTAAATGAATTTATTTGGGTAGTTATTGGTAAAAAAGGATTTTAAATTATCAAGAGGATAGGAGAGGGGATTCCATTTTATAAGTGAGGGAGGGAACCCAACAATTAGAAATTTCCCAAAAAATAGAAAACAATAAGTTATTCCCAATAAATATTATTAAAAATGACCCTATATTTTAATTTAGAAAATTATAAGGACAAAATATTTCCCTTAAAAACTATTTATTCAAGTTTAATTGGAAAAATTACCCTTATCATTTGGATTAACCCTCCCCCCCCCTAGTGAATCTATTTTGACCTTAACTATGATATTAATTTTTAATATTTATTGACGTTATTATGAAAAACAATAAGTTAAAATTATTATATATTATTAATTAAGATGATTCCGAATATTAAATCCAATTTCCACATTCAATTCACAGAGGTGTTATAATTTAATTGAAAACTAAATCCGTAGAGGTTAGGAAAAAGTGGTTTTCTAAAGAAGAATTTTTTTGAGTATAAAATGTTTTTATATAGAAAGTCAACAATAAATTAATTAAAATGAGATAAATTGGATTAATAATAATGTATTTTCACTAATATTATTTTTAATCCATTTCAAAACAATATTTATCTTTTTAAATGCATTAAATGAAAGGTAGATTTAAAAAATCAGAATTTTTCACTATTGATTGAAAAATTAATATTTTGAAATATTTATAAAAAATTCACTCAAAGATAATTTTGAGATTTTTATTATAAAAATAACGTTATTTTTTCAAATTAATTTTATTAAAGTGGAAATAATCAATGTTATTATTATTACCTAAAAATCAACATGATTATTTTTTGAGAAAAAAGTATTCTCAAAGCATATAAAGACATTACTAAAACAAAAGTACGTATTTTTCAATATTTTTTCTCTATATAAAACCTTCATAACAAATTTTCAAAATGTGGATATTTAAATTCACAGAACCAAATTTAATAAATAAGTTATAATTATTTTTTTAATAATATGTTATATTGTGTTATAACTTGGTGTTTCTTGTAATGTAAGTTGTCAATGAAATTGAATTTATTTGAAAAAATATATTCAATAAAATCTCATGGTGTTACAAAAAAAAATAACAAAGGAATAAGGAATGAACACTGGTTTCTAAAAAACCTCCACTATAACCCATGGATCAATGTGTGATAATATGGTCTAGAATATTTCTAAGTGTATTTTAGGGTTCAACCAACACTAATAAAAGAACAAACAAATGAGAGGAAAATCAGCAGAAAGAAGACTTATAAATAACCTCTAATCTCTAATTTTATGGAATAAATCCCAAATTTAGATTTTAAATCCCATGGGCTCTACAAAACATATGTTGTAAAATCATTCTACAGTATAAAAATCAAAACATTAGATGTTTCTCAATTTTTCATGGTGCCTTGATCAGAATAAACTTATATCATAAAACCCTTTCTTGTAGTGTAAACACATTTCATGTTGTATCCCCTTTCTCCACAAAAATAAATAATACCTAGACACATAATCCCTGAAACATGAACTTATAGTGTAAGCACCTCTTTTAGGGTGTGAAAATCCTAGTGCAACTCTAACCACCTCTATCCTCCCCAAAACACTCTCCAACCACAAAACCGGCAATGTTATGGGTCAGGAAGGCACGAGATATTACATTAGATACATCTAAAATTAACATCATACCCAAGAATATAAACCAATATCCTAGAAAATAAATGGGTTCAAGAAAACCCAATGAAACCCCTCTCAAAAATCTCATTACACTTCAAAACCACTACCCACCTAACACACTAAACCACAATGCCCATAGAAAAACCACACAACCACATTACCACCTCTCACTAGAAAAAAGACCACATATTTTGACACCATCCACAAACCACAAAATTTCCATAACAACCCAAACTTTCAAATCAACTTTCACATAGCAAAATCCAACAACCATCACAACCAACACATTTCACTACCCCAAGAACATGAATTAAAGAATCATATCCTTAATATAATGATATTATCTACTTGGGTAGGAATTTACTTGCCTTTATATTTTTAATCATGTTGTAACATAATGAATCTTGATTAAGACTTAGTTTTTTCCATCTTCATATATCAAAAAAAATTCATTCATTAAAGAAACATCCCATCTCATAAAATAGGAAGATCCAAACATCAAATTTTAAAAAAATAATAAAACAACTCAAAACAACTCTAAGTACTAGGCATGAATTAATGTATCTCTCCCCCAATTAATCTTCTCCTGGCCACCGTACCTCCACAACACATGAACTAAGGTGATGAATAATCTAGTAAATGTATTGACTTGATGAATATGGATCTTTACTACCACCTCCATGAATGTCGTATCATCCTCAATATCCATGTCTCCCAACTATATAATGTGGGATTAATTGTGAATGTAATGAAAAAGATGGTATATGTGGAAGATGTCATGGATACTATCCAGCTATAGTTGAAATTTTACCAATATTAAACCTCACCAACACACACCAACAACTCAAAGGGCCAAAAAAACTGAGAAGAAAACATAATCCCTCTATCAAACCTCAGCAACCCTCATCATGGAGAGACCCTCAGAACATATGGACTCTAATATTGTACTCCATGGGAATCCTCTAATGAAAATAATAGGCCTTTTGATGGTCCTACGCTGATCTCATCCTCTCTCAAACCAACTGGGTCTTCTTGAACGATCTTTACACCACATTAGGACAAAAAACTCTTGACTCCCCATCCCCTATCCAAGAAAAAATATAAAAACATGATCACTCATACATGGCATCAAACAGATCCATGCCAATAAATGAGTGATAGTTTCTTTTTATGAAAACTATACTAGAGGGAGGTGTCTTTCCCAAAATCCATCAATGTATAGGACTCATGCTCAAAACATATACTCCATCATCTGGTTGGTCCACTTTATTTTCCCATTCGTATGAGGGAGAAAAGAAGTGTTAAGGTTAAATTGTGAGCCAAATTCATGAGGTAATCCCCTCTAATACTATGAGGTAAAGCAAGGATCCCAATCTAAGACAATCTTCTTATATTACTCATGAAGCATAACAACATCATCTACATACTTCCTCTCTAAAACATCTACAGTTCTCTAGTCAGGGATTGCTAAAAGGTGAGCTATCTTCTTCAATCATTCCACTACTACCAAAAAAACTTCACATTCACTCTAAGATCGGGGTAACCCAGTGAAAAAATCCATCTATATGACTTCAATTTTCCTCTTAGGAACATCCAAGGACTAAAACAAACCACCAAGAACATGGTTATATTCTTTCACTTGACAAAAACCCATACATCTTTCCAAAAACTCTACCATTGACTACTTCATATCTAGCTAGAAAACATGCCTCCTTAAACCTAAATACATCTTGGTCACACCAAGATACACTACCAAGGGTGATCTATGATACCCAAGGAGAACCTAATCACGTACTATTAATAGAAAAAACAACCTCCCCTAAAAACACTTAGTTCTGACAATCCTATGACCATCTATCTAGAGAATCACCATGGCCAACACAGTCACACATCACCTCCACATATAAGTCCCACCATCGAGACTCCTTCACTTTCTGAATCAAAGAACACTCCATATTCATCTGATAAAGACAACCTCAACCACTTATCTACCCAATGTAAAGATATATCACCACAATATCCTCTTTATCATTCCAATCATCTGTAGACTCCCTAAATACATCTCCTTGGGAAATTCGAATCTTCACATCAGCAACCACATTCCCCTTTCCTTGGGTGTAAGAGACCTAAAAATAATAATCCTAAAGAAACATTATCCAACTATACTAGAATAGATCTATATACCACTATGAGAAAACATATTTCAGGATCTGGTGGTCTATGAAAACCATAAAGAGACCACTGAGGAGGAAATGCTGCCAGAAATTTAGTGCAAACATAGCCTCTGCAAAATCCATATCATGGGAGTAATAGTCATTGTTTGACTACTCTAGTTTTAATCCTCAAAAATCATGTTATCCTTGTTTCATCATGTTTCATTATGTTTATATAGAATCATAATCTATTATATTAACTGTTTTACTTTACAAGATAGGTTGAAAATATTTTCCTAATTATGAGTCACCGTTAAGGTGAACTCATAGTCACTGATCATAGGGCACATAGTCACTGGTCAGAGGACTCATAGTCACCGTTCAGTATGAAAATAGTTAAAGTATGAGTCACTATTGTAGAAACCCACCAGTTTAGAATTTTTACAAAGGACTAGACACTATTGGATCAACCAACCAAATCATTATTTTCACAAAGTTTGTGTCACCGTTCTTAAGAAATCATTCTTGAATTTCAGAATTTCCAAAAATACTATGTCTCTGTTCCTAAGACATGGTTCCATAATTCCATATTTTCAAAAATTCTAAGACATCATTCCTAATACACCGTTTAGATAAAAAATAAAACTCACCACTCTTGTGAAACTGTTCCTAAGACACCATTCAGAGAAAAAGGACAAGTCATCACTCCTATTTCACTACCCATGTGGCACCATTCCAAGTTTTCTCATTTATTCCTACACCATTAAAATTCTAAATTATTAATAATGGCCATATTTTAGTTATTTAATTATACTGATTTTATTTTTGATCTTTTAAATACAATATTAATACATTTTTCTATAAATAGTATGAGGTATGAGGTACCTATATGTGATGGAGATCATGCTCCTTGTTGGCCAAAGAAAAACACCCATAAATAGATAAGGTGTTGCATGAGAAGATTCATACACACATGAGACCAAGAAGTAAAAACACAGAATATACTCATCCTACTAGAATTGAAGAAGGAAGAACTTTCTGTAATCCAAAGTGCGAACATCCTAAAAGCAACCAATCCAAGTGAAGATGAATTCTGAAAAGTTTCTCACAACACTAGAAATCAGAACACAGATCATCCATGACACTCTGTTTTTGGTGTCTTTATCTAGAAGTTGACATGAGCTTCACATCTACTACATCTAAGAAGTCTATAAGAATCAATCCTGCCACACAGATAATTATAAACACTTTATCATTATTTATGGTCTATTGTGTACATTCATAATACTTTTTAAGTAGTATATGTTTCTATATCATGAACAAACACTATCTCTTGAGATAATTCAGAGGATATAAGATAACCCCACTCACTCGTCTTTATACGCCTTTTTACTCCCACGTATGACTCTGGAAGAGGTCCTTGTGGGGCCATGTTGTATTTCTTATTCTCACGAATAAATTTGGTAGAGTTATAGTTGACTCGGATATCCTTGTTTGATGTTGTGAACCCCGATCCTAGGTGTGGATCATGTTTATTAATATAAAATTCTTGGTGTAAGATGATCACCAAGTGGAGAGGATTAGGTCTCTTCTAGATATTGAACCTCTTGTTTTTATATCCTCTGTGTTGTTTCAAGTTTAGTTTTCTTATCTATTTTCGTTACTCAAACCAAATTATTATACTTCACTCTAATAGTTAATATTTGATAGTTTTTGTTCTAGAATTTGATTTAGTATGATGAATTTAAATGTTAAGATAACTATTCAAATTATTTTAACTGAGAACTAATCACTCTTTGAGAAGTATTTAAAACAATTTAAACATTTATATTATTTCATACTTTGGTTAACTGTGCTGAATTTATTTTAATTGGGGGATTTTTAAATAAATGTTTTAAGATAGAAATTTTTATAGGAACTCAATTCACCCCCATATTGAGTGTACTACTCTGACTAACATTTTATATCACGGTTTGTTTAAAAAAATTCAAACACCTTGTTCCACTGTAATTTCAGTTGTACCTTTAAAGATCTCTAAATTTCTATTAGTTCTAAATTTTTTAAAATTTAGTTCTTTCTTTAATATGGATAATAGAGAGAAAGGTGTTGACACTAATAGACCTCCATATTTCAATGGTACTAATTATTCCTAGAGGAAAATAATAATGAAAAAGTTCTTAGAAATTTTAGTGTTTGATATTTGGACTATAATATAAGAAAAATTTCAAACACCAGAAACTCCCGGAACTACCTGGAGTGAGGCTACAAAATATTCTTATAATAATTATTATAATACTATGAATTACATGTTTTGTGCTTTAGGAGATGAAGACTTTAATATAATATCTTATTGTAAATATACTTATGAAATTTGGGTAACTTTAGACATTTTACATGATGGAACCAATAATGATAAGGAAATGATACATAATACATATATTATTAAATGTGACAACATCAAAATGAGGTCTGATGAACCTATATCTGACATGTAACTCAGTTTCAATAAGATTTTGAACATAATGATATTTCTATGAAAGAATGTTATAGTAACGGATAAAATCATGTGAATCATTTGACGTTTACTATAAAGATGGAGAGGAACCTCAGTGTCAATAACAGAATCTTGTGATATTAATAAGTTTCTAGTAAATGAGCAGATAAGTAAGATGATGATTTTTTAGGATAAATTGAATGTAAAAAAGGAATAGGATGATGAACCAAAGATAAAGTCAGTGAATTTAGAAACCACTACTTCTAAACACAAAGAAAAAGTGAAGTCATAAACTCATTTTGACATCTCAATAAATGAAGAATCCAAATATTACAATCATGAATAAATGGATCAGATATAAAGAAGATTAAAAAAATTCTATAGAAATATTATGTTTTCCATAAATCCCAACAATAGAAGAAAATATCACCACAACGGAAACTTTAAAAAGGACTAGAAAAGAAGAGAAAATACTAATGAAATAGTTTGTTATGAGTACAAAAGGAAAGTACATGTAAAGGTTGATTGTCCAAAATTAAATTATAAAAACAAAATACGTGGAAAAGGATAGTTTATACAATTGCAGCCAGCTCTAGGGTTATGGACACAGCATGCTCGTTTTTGGGAGCATCCGCTCCATGAGCCAAAGGGGGGTCGATACATCAACTGACACATAGTCCGGAGTTGATGTATCCCAAGGTTCCATCTCGACAAGAGGAACTCAACGTGACAGACGGCGCGTCAATCGGACGCCCGGTCTGAGAGTTCTTGGCTTTTTCGTTCGAGGGGCCCGGTTGGTTTTTAAGTCAAAACCAACCCAACCGCACACCGAATGCATCCAAACCTCGAGCGGAGTAATCCAAAAGGTCTGTATCACTATGAGGAATCCAACAAAGTCCACGAAACATCAATCGAACGTATGGAGCTCAAGTTATAAGTGTTTCCGCTCCGAGGGCCCGGTTGGTTTCGTGTTTGAACTAACCCGGTCATACCCAAAGTTCTCTGAAACCTTCATTGTAATATACTGAAACGACCATCTCGATCCAAGGATCGCATCTCAACTGACGATGCATCAATCGGAGGTCAGTAGCCCAAGATATGGGCAAAAGAATGAACCTATCCGGTTTTAGGGGGTGTTGGGCCCGTACCGACCCGGCCCGAGACCCCCTGGGTCGGCCCGAACCGGGTTCGGGTCCAGGTCCGGCCCATTAGGGAGTGGCGCGGCCTGGCCCGGTGCACCCGGTCCGGCCTGGGCGGCCGGTTGGCCCGGCGTGGGCGCGCCCCACACGGCCCACGCGGTGCTGGTCGTGCCGCTGCGGAAAGGGGGGGGTGGCTGCCCCCCTTGATTGAACTGCGGCCCTCATGTGGGGTCCGCTCCTTGCTAGCGGACGGGGCGATGAGCGCCGCGTATCCCCCAGGTCCCGCGAGGCTGTGGGACCGGTTTCCTGCCGCCGCGGCTTCAGTCGCGGCGGTCCCTCCTGGCAGAGCGCCGGGACACCGCCGCCGACCCGCGCCACCGATGAAGTCCACGGGCCACCGGAGCCACTCCGGTGGTCCGTTCTTGCTCTTTTCTGCGGCTGGGGTCATCTCGGGACCTTTAGATTACTGCGATGGCCTCCAATCGCTCAAATGTCTCGTTTCATCATCGCCCATGTCCCACGCATCAAGAACAGAGAATCAGTGGGTTCAGACTTGTTCGTTGGTCCGCACCCACCGCGTTAGTGGTTCAAACGACTTCCAACAATTTAATCACATGTCGAGGATATAATCCACATAAATTAAATTAAACCAAACCCCCTACCTCGATGAAGTCGTCGAATGAGTTTTGTCGCGGGAAAGGGACGTCGTGGAAGATGGCATCACGGAAGAGGATCGTGGGCGTCGTGGTACACGGCTTCACGGGGAAGAGGATCGCCGGCGTCGCGGTACACGACATCACGAGGAAGAGTATCATCAGTGTCGCGGTACACGGCGTCGCATCGTCGATCTCCGAGGAACATGCGTTCTTTGTCATCTTTCGTCAGAGGTCGGTGTTCTTCGTCGTTCTTCACATTCTTCAACGAGGAAGGACGTTTTTCAAGACTCGAGTAATTACTCCCCAAATCTTCTCGCACAACACAACGACCATAATAAAATAAGGTCTTGTATTATTTTATTACTCATGCCATCTGTTTTTGAAATTCAAAATTAAAACACGATTTAATTATCGAGCGTTGACCAATTAATGAGGTGTTTAATAATCCAATTAAACGCGAGAGTTGACTTGGCAATTAAGAGGGGGTTCGGGTTAGTTACAAAATTAAATGAACGTGGGAGGTAAAAAGGAAATTAAGGGGGGTGGGGATCGTGTGGGCCTCACCTCACTAATATTCTACCTATGAGTTAGGATATTTGTGGGTCCCACTCAAACCACCATGCCTAGGATATCGCTACATAGAATAAAAATAAAATTTGTTGCACAATATTTTATTTTATTCTTTAGTTAACCCAATTAATTAATAACCTCACCCGAGCAAACACAACTCTGGAAAATGTGTTCTTAAGCAATTACCGGCGCTGCGGTTCCATCGGTGCCCTCGGATTTCTATTCTGAGCACCGGTTCAATAGTTAGGAAAACCGGATCGTTCGTTCACTGAACGTACCTGAGCTAAACTTCGAAAATTGATTCTGGGCACACCGGGCCTCAGAATCAGGTGCCGTCAGAAACTATGTTCGTGAAAAATCCCAAATAAAATTAAAAAAAATTCCCTTGAATTTTATGGGTCTTTACATATTCCCATATCCATATTTACTAGATCCATGAAAATAGGATCTCTTTCAACTCTCATCTTGTTCAAAACTCCATGATCCTTTCTGCTCAAATCATATGCCACCTTATTTTTCTTCCCTGGGTGGTATTGTATCATGAAATCATAATCCTTGAGTAGATCAATCCATCTCATTTTCCTCATATTGATTTCCTTCTAAAAGAAAATATACTTCAAACTCTTGTGATCAGTATAAATCTCACATTTTTCACCATAGAGATAGTGTTTCCAAATATTCAAATAAAAGATTATAGCTGCTAACTCAAGATCATGATTAGGATAGTTTTGCTCATGAATTTTTATATATCGTGATGCATAGGAAATAACTCTATCATTATACATAAGGACACAACCAATTCCTTTCTTTGAGGCATCACTATAAATTACAAACCTATCATTCCCCGATGATAGAGTAAAGATAGAAGCATTTTCTAATCTTCTCTTCATTTCTTTGAAATATTCATCACACTCTTTTGTCAAAACAAATTTAACCCATTTATGTGTGAGCTTCGTTAATGGGTTATCCAATCGGGAAAATTTATGGACGAAATGTCAATAATAACCTGTTAAACCAATAAAACTGTGTACCTCAGTTATACTTATTGATGCAGTCCATTATTGGATTGCCTTTGTCTTAGAAGGTTCAACAGAGATTCCATCCATAGAGACAATATGGCCAAGAAAAGAAATCTCTTGAAGCCAGAACTCACACTTGCTAAACATCCTGTATAATTCATTTCTTCTGAGGGTTTTTAGAATGGTGTGCAAGTGATTTTCATGATCTTCAAAGCTTTTGGTGTATACCAAGATATCATAAATAAATACTTATACAAAATCATCAATATATTCCTTGAAAACTCGATTCATAAGATCCATGAAAACAGAGGGTGCATTAATCAGCCCAAAAGGAATTACTGTAAACTCATAATGCATGTACCTAGTTCGAAATGTTGTCTTTAGAATGTCTTCCAAATTCACGCACAACTGCTGGTATCCAGATTGAAGGTCAATCTTTGAAAAATATTGAGCTCCATGAAGTTGGTCAAATAAATCATCAATACGAGGTAGGGGTACTTTTTCTTTATTGTTATATCATTGATCTCTCTGTAGTCAATGCACAACCTCATACATCCATCTTTCTTATTAACAAAAAGGATAGGGGCTCCCCATGGAGAAACACGAGGGAGAATAAATCCCTTATTACTCAATTCCTCTAGTTGTTTATTTAGTTCCACTAATTCCATAGCATCCATTCTATAAGGGGTCTTCGATATAGGCATTGAACCAGGAATTAAATCAATAGAAAACTCAATTTCTTGTTCTGGAGGATGTCCAGGTAAATCATCTCGAAATACATCAATATACTCTTGCACAATAGGTACCACCTCTATTTGAACATTTTTTTCCTCACTCATAGTTATTTCATTTTCTTCCTCCACAATAATTGAATTTAGTTTAGCTACAGGGGGTGGATCTAGATAAGAATCAGGTGGTGACGATTCTTCTCTAAAGATACGGTGTTCTTTATCATCGTCATCAAAAATTGAAACCTCTTTCTTCTTACAATAAATTTTGGCATCATGGTCTGAAAGCCAATCCATACTGAGGATTATATCAAATTCAATCATGGTTATTATGAAGAGATCAACAGATAAAGAACATTTATATGCCCTAATGGGAACTGATTCACAAAACTTTATATCAATGATACTTCCCTTAAGAGTTTTGACTAAAAACTCCCTTGTTAAATAAAATTGGAAATATCTATTTTTCTTAGAAAACTAGGAAGATATGAAAAAATTCAATGATCTACAATCAAATAAATCATTGGATAAATTTGAGGAAACCATTAAATTACCTGCCACCACGTCTTTCGATGATTCAAACTCAGCAGTAGTGATCGCATAAGCTTGGCCTTAATCCCTTGTCCTTTTCATAGGTAAGTTACCATGATGCTTAGGAAATTAATTTTCATAATGTCCCATCTCCTTGAAATTATAGCATTAAACATTGGTAGCATCTTTCTTTCCCTTACAATCACCACCAAGATGGCCTTTCTATCCAGATTTGTAGCATACTCCTTTTCCTTTTAGACAGGCACTAGAGTGCTTCCTTCCAAAATTATCATAGGGTGGCAATTCAATTCTTCCCTTCTTCCATGTTTCCTTATTTACATTCCCAAAGTATTCAGAAGATCTCTTCTTCTCTTTCTTTGCTTTAAGGTCATAAGTCATAGAGAATTCCTTTTTTGTCTTGATAGCACATGAGATAATATCTTCGTATGATGAGAAGGATTGTGATACTAATTATCAATGGAGAAGTGGTTTTATCCAATCAAAGAAACGGTTAATTTTACATCTTGGTTTCCGTATATAATCTGAATCGCGCCTCGCTAACCTTGTAAAGTTATTTGCATACTTTGTGACATTCTCATCCTCCTTTTTCCTCAGACTCAGAAATTGTCTTTCCATATCACTCAATGGTCATGAGGAAAGTATGTTTCTAAGAAAATTTCTTTAAACTCCCCCCATTCCATATTTTATACTTCATCATCTTTTTTTGTGTTTTAAATCAATGACCACCATTAATTAGCATCTCTATTGAGGCGGTAAACTGCCATGACAACTTTTTCCTTTTTGCTACTCCCAAGGCGTGGAATATTTTCCATAAAGAATTTATCCATTGCTCAGCCACTAATGGATTTTTACTCCCATTGAATGTTGGTGGTTTTTTTCCTCATGAAGCGATCTAACATTGATCCTCCAAGTTGTGAATCAGGGTGCTCCATACGGGTAAGGTTATTATTCATAACCTGAGTGAGTTGTCCTAGTATGGTGATAAGTTGATCAACACCAATTGCTTCTCCAGCTCCACTATAATTATCTTGAGTAGGAGGGAAATCCCTACATAGATTACGTGCATTGATACAGTTCCCATTCCTTCCACTAGGCTCCATTTCTAAACAATGTCATAAATTAGATTTGTCTATGAAACGAAATACATAATTCTAAACTTGTAAGACACTTAACACAAACTGAACAGTTTATAGATATAATCCCTAATCATAAAAATGTTTTCATTGAAGAATTACATACTCATAATCCCTTAAAAATGATTTGTAATGAAAATTAGAATTTTCCTAAGCATATCCCCCTGGAGTGTCATAACCAAGAGTGAAGGAGGGCCCGTTGTCGTGCACCAGTTCATATTAGAGTCTCTCTCAAACCGGTGTTTTCGGGTTTTACCCCTAGGTACATCTGTGCCAGAGCTGACTCTACCTTCTCGTATCTAGACAGGGATTTATTTCTTGGAAAACTCACAAAATCTCTACAATACCAAAATTCTAAGAAGTTATTCTATTCTAATCCTCAAAGATTATCTTAGGGCTATGTGCTCTAATCAGATTTTATCTAAATCTAGTTTCTAATGTTTGTACTAAACTTCTTATGATACCAACTATAATGCCCTGACCCTAGTTACCTACAGTCATTACATTATTACATAACATTGGCATGATCACAAGGAAGTCATGTCTTGAAAGACCGATTAGTTTAGTATTATTGGAAACAAGATTCATACATAAGTTCAACATTACAACTTGAAAAAAAATACAACACAAATTTATTCCATTAAAAACATACAAGCCTCCTAGATTATGCCTGAAAGTCATTCATAACTAACTTCTTCATATCCTAGGAAAATGAAACATAAGAAAGGTGTGAGCTCAAATGCTCAGTGAGGGTAAGAAATATAGCAAAAGATAACATAAATATTAAGCATGGTGAATAATTGAAACCACATGCCTTTACCAATAATAAACATGAATACTTTAATGGAAGGAATATGAGATGAGTAAATAATGCCATAATAAAACATAATCATGGGTATTCTACTAATTGAATGACCACATGAACCATCAATATTATTTTTATAATGAGAAAATATATAATGCCCGAGATTCTGAAACATTTTTTCATGGCCTCATCCAAGACATCTAAAAATGATTAAGGCCTCAGCAAAAACTATATATCAAATTGGGAAAGGCCTCATCCAATTCCATGTATAGTTGTCTCATGAGACATATCGATGCATCTAGGAGCTATAGTGGGATCCACCAATCAATTACTAAGTCCAATACATTCCTCATATAAAAAGGTGGAAATATAACATAAACATTCGTATTAAAACTTGCATATGAAATGTCAATATTTTAACCATAAACCATGAATGGTATAAAAATAGCACATCTATAGTCAAACATATCACAAAACCTTCAATACAATTTTGATGTTTTGTATCATAATAAATCAACTTCATATAAACATAGAATATATCAATGGATGTTGAGATAGATGAAATCAAAACCACTTTTAGAGAAATATCTCTTTCTTTTTTTGAAATATTTTAAAGTTACATAATTATAAAAAAAAATTATTTTGAAAATATTATTAAAAACTTGTAAGGGAATCTTCGGCGATGTTATAATGGTAGAGAATAACTGCACCCGCCGTATAAGTTAAAAAAATTCTTACCTTAATTTTGTCAAAAAGGTCGTAAAGTACCTTGTTTGGAAAATGACAGAAAGATTCATTTCAAAACATATAAGGTCAAATAAGGGTATAAATTACATTAACCCAAATTATATTAAATAGTAAAAATGTTTTTAAAAATACATTTCTAAGAACACACGGATGTGGATGGTAAAGAGGTCCCAGTAGATACCTACGTAAAAACAACCTCAGATGATAAAGAGATTGTGAAATTAACCCTTAACTTGTAATTTTCCTTAGTAGAGGGTAGGTTAACCTCATGTGTAATGGAGAATTAATTGTTATTAAATTATAAAAGAACCATATAAATTAATATTATATCATATATGATCTTCTAATATAGCTCTGTTAATAATATTTTAGTATTATCGTCGTTTCAGGTGTTAACTGATTCATTTTCCTTTATATGCTTTGTTACATAAGTAATGTTTGTTATGTATAGGATGTATCTTATTCATATTAATATGATATTAAGTCTTTAAACATTATTTTTAATCATCAAATGAAAATTATTCTTGAATGGATACGATGGGGAATGAATCTCATCATGTTCGTGGAGACGGTAATCCGTACGTACGCACGAGCGACAATATCATTCTTTGGATTTAAAAATCGTATATTATTGAATGGTATATCATATATGAATAATCATTATCATGTTGTATTTATTATTTACATTAATTATACATCATTATTATACCCATCCAAATAATATTGTATTGAATAACAACTACACCACGATGTGGAGACGGTATGTCGTACGTATGCACATATGGTGACATGTCATTCAAATGATGGATAGAATAATGAATATTGTTGTACCATATTTATAATAACATCACAGTATATAGAAGATACTGGATTTATTATTTTATAATTGAAACAACAAAGAAAGAGGAAGTGGAAGAAGAAAGGAACATGAAAGAGGTGATGAAATATTTACCTCTTCTCCGGGTTCTTCCTTTTGATTTGATCAAAAGGGATCATTAAAATGGCTTTATGACTAAATTAAGGCATGTAAGATGAAGGGAGGACAGTTGAGAGGATATTTGGGAATGGTTTGGCTGATCCAAATGGCTTTAAAGGTGTGAATGTTAGAGAATGGGAAGTGCCCTTTTCTAAGAGGGGTGAGAGGTACCTTAGGAAAAGATTGAAATATTATTTTATAATAAAATTATATTCAGTTTTTAATGGATCCAAAATGATTTATTTTAAGGATAGAGTGGGTATGGGTCGAAAACCACTCAACAAATAGGTTTTATACAGGTTTGGTTCAATATATTAACCTTATCTTCTATATTTAACTCTTAGTTAATTAGTTTGACATTTAGCATGTCTCTTTGTATTTTTATATTATTTGGTTAATAAACATACAATAAACTTCCAAGAGAACCCCAAGTGGTTAATTAATGACATATATAATCGTATTTAATCCCTTTGGCTTAACATTATATTTTTAGGAATATAATATCAATTAATAATATAATATTTGTTTTAAAAACTCTTTTCTGTCGATTTTGACACTATTTGATATTTTGGTTTTTCTAAATTCATAACAACATTATTAATTCAAAAAAATGATTTAATCAACTCAAAAATGTCATATTAACCTATAAAATTAATTTAATTCATAAAAAGTCTCAAATTACATTTATTTGGGTATTTAAAATATCAATTATTTTCAAATTTCATTAATAAGGTAATTATTTCATCATCATTGTGTCATAAATAAATTAAATTATATAACGTCTAGAAATTATAAATAAAATACCATTATGTAGGAAATATTTTTATATTTCTAATGAATATTTATATTTAATGATATAACATATATAACTGTATGTAAAAATTGTTTTACTAAAAGATATATGCTTATGTCATTTTTATATTTACTTTAACTTAATTAATATAAAGTGTCATTGTCACTTACAAGTGGCTCCATAGGTTCCCAAAATAGACCCAAGGATTCCCATGGTCGGACATGTATCATAAAATAGGTTTAGGACATGTGATAGGATAATTTAATATTATTATAATATTATTTTGTTACCCTTATTTACCAGATTTACCCTTTAACCATAGTAAATAAAATATTTACCGAAGTAATTATTCAAAATGTCTAAAAATAAAAGTTACCTATTTACAAAATTTTGACCTCTTGATTATAAATATGGAATCTATTTCTCTAAATTCAAAACACAGAAGTGACAAAAATTAATTTAAAATTAATTCTCATTGTCAAAACAAAAAGCGTGTTTTTAAGAAATAATAACTATCAAAAGATTGACACTTGCTTATGTCCAGTTTAAATGTGAAATTACGTCCAATGACCAACATTGGATTAAATGGTAAAAATATAATCCAATTATACTTAAAAGCCACTCAATAGTGTAATGTATCACTATAAATTATTTTGATTAAAAAAGTTGTTTTTAATTAAAATTTAGTATTTTTCACTATTCATCAAAAACTGAATGTTTTCAAAAAAATACCAAAAATTCACCCTAAGCTAATTTCGATATTCCGAACCCAAAAATGATTTCCATTTTTTAAGATAAAATTGATAAAATTTTAAAAAGTGGGTATTACTATTCATAACGGCTAGTTTGATTGGTCGCGATGTGTTAGAATCTCAATGTTGCATACAACGCAAGATATTGCAGTATTCAGAGGGAAACGTACCATAGAATCTTGGGGTGTTACATTAAAAGAATCCAAATTCTATGAAGAAAGGTGTATTGATATCTTTTGTGACTAATTCAGTAGATATCAGGCCATCTAATGATGTTGTATCAGGTACTTTTTTTGTTTACTTGGATTTTTCTAAAAAAATGTTTGATACGGGGTCCACAAATTCCTTCATTACTGAGAATATTTTTGGTAAATTGGAAATATCGCCTCAAAAAATGAGTCAAAAGCTTATTTTTAAAGCACCAGGGGGTAATGTTATAGAAAAAAGGAATTATAAAAATCGTTCTATAATGGTATTTGTAAATACATTACCTGCAAACCTTGTTGTTTTTTACTTAGTCTAGTTTGATGTTATTCTGGGAATGGATTTACTTTTTCTTATCATACTAATATTTATTGTAAAGATAAATAAGTTGTTTTTTATAAAGAGTTTCAGTTTTTATGCTAGAACGAACCCATAAAATTGATAACATATCAGGAAGATGAGAACTGTTGAAATATGGAAATGAAAGTCATATTGCTCATATTGTTGAAAACAAGGGAACTGTTTGTATTATTAATGTGTCAGTGGTAAATGAATACCTTGAAGTTTTTCCTAATGAGTTACCTAGTTTTATACCTAATCGAGAAGTCAAATTCGAAATTGACTTTTTCCTCATGCTAAGAGAATTTCAAAACCCCCCATATCATATGGCTCAAATATAACTTCTTTAATTGAAAAATTGGTTGAAATATTTGCTTGATAAAGGCTTCATTCATCCTAGCACTTCTCCATGGGGTGCTCTTGTTTTGTTCGTTAAAAAGAAATATTGTTTCATGAGAATTTTCATTGATTATAGAGCTTTGAATAACATTACTATTAAAAAAAGTGTCATTTTCCTCATATTGATGGCAGGTTTGATAAGCTCCAAGGATCTCAATACTTTTACAAGATTGACTTAAGATCTTGGTACCATCACCTGAAGGTGAAGGAGGATGTCATCTCTAAAACATCATTCCATACTAGATATGGTCATTATGAATTTGTTGTTATGTCATTTGGGTTAACTAATGAACTTTTTATATTCATGAATATTATGAATAGAATATTTCATGAGTTCTTAGATAAGTTTTGGTTGTATTTTTTGATGACATTCAGGTATTTCTATGTTTTAAGAAGAGCATGAAAAACATCTAAGGGTTGTTTTACAAACCTTAAAGGAAAAAAACTATATGAAAAATTAATAAAGTTTTATTCTTGGTTACAATGGATTTCTTTTCTTGGGAAAATTGTAAATGAGGATGGAATAACAGTTGATCCTACCAAAACAATAGTGGTTGATGACTGGCCAAGAGCAAAAAATGTTACATAGATTCGTAGTTTTATTGGATTAGTAGGTTATTATTGATGGTTTGTTAAAATATTTTCATGGTTATCTAGCTTGGTAACCAATTTAAGATGAAAATGGGTTAAATTTATTTTGATAGAATAATGTGATGTTTGTTTTCATGAACTAAAGAAGAGATTAGTGAATGCTCTAGTTTTGTCCTTGACTTCCCGAAAAGGATAGTTTTTCATATACAATGATTCTCCTTTGAAGGTATTTGGTTGTGTTTTGATGCATAATGATCAGGTAATTACTTATTCTGTAAGACAACTAAAACCTCATGAGTTAAATTATACCACACATAAGTTGGAATTGGTAGTTGTGGTTTTTTATTTGAAAATTGTAAGGCATCATTTATAAGGATCCAAATGTCAAATATATACTGACCATTAAAGTTTTAAGTATATATTCACTCAGAAGGAATTAAACATTAGGCATAAAATATGGCTTGAACTAGTAAAGTATTATGATTGCATGATCAATTACCATCCAGGAAAAGAAAACATAGTTGTGCATGAATTGAGTCTAAAGCCACATGCATCATTAACAATGTTATGTTTGGAACAAGATCCCTTGATTAATGATATGATGAATTTTGGATTATAAGTTGTTAGCATAGGAAATACTTCTGTTTTGTTTTAGGTCTCAGTGTAGTCATCATTATTTGAAAGGATTAAGCAAGCATATAAGGAACACCATGAGCTATAGAAAGAGGTATAATTGGTTTAAATGGGTAAGTTTCTAGAATTTAACCATGATAAATATTGTGTTTTATGATTTTCAAAAGGGTTGTGTGTGCCTTGTGATTCCCAGTTGAATAAAGATTTGTTGTGTGAAGTTCATAGATCTCTATTTTCAGTTCATCCTCATAGTACTAAGATGTAATGATACCATTAGGAGTATTAATGGTGGGATGGAATGAAAAGAGCAGATTTAACCATGAAATGTTTGACATGTCAACAAGTTAAAGTCGATCGGTAGTTGTCGAAGCGGATGCTTCAGAATTTTTCAGTTTCATAGTGGAAACGGTAGAATGTATCCATGGACTTTGTGGTGGGACTACAAATAATTATTGAGGTAACAACACAATTTGTCTTGTTGTTGATCAAATGAAAAAATATATACATTTCATTCTATTAGTTATACAATGTCTTTGGATCAGCTTTCTCGATTGTACCTCAAAGAGATTGTCAGGTTACATGGAGTTCCTCTTTCAATTGTGTCTGACCGATATCATAGGTTCACTTCTAACTTTTATAATGTCCTTCAGAAGTCGTTGGAAATAGAATTAAATTTTAGTATAGTTTTTCATCCTCAATCATATGGGCAGTCAGAACAAACGATTCAGACTTTGGAGGATATGCTTTGAGCTTGTTCAATTTCCAGGGAAGTTAGAATCAACATCTTTATTTAGTTGATTTTTATTATAATAATAGTATTTATTTCAGTATAAATATGGAACCATTTGAGTCATTTTATGGGAAGCAGTGTTGGACTCGAGTGTTTTGGGATGTAGTTAGTGAAAGAAAGTTGATGGGGCCAGAATTAGTAGAGGAAGTGGCTAAAAAAGTGAAGATAATCCAATAGCACATGAGGACAGCTCAGAGCAAGCAAAAATTTTATGCAGATAACAGAAGGAAAGAATTATTTTTCAAGGTAGGTGACCATGTTTTCTTTAAAATCCCCCTTGTAAAAGTTTGATTCATTTTGGTAATAAAGTAAAGTTAAGTCTGTAGTTCATCGATACTTTTGAAATTTTGGAAAAAGCTGGACCAGTCACCTATCGAGTAGCATTGCCTCCAGGTTTATCTCAGGTACATAATGTTTTTCATGTTTTGATGTTGAGAAAGTATGTTCCAGATTCAACTCATGTCTTGATCCAAGATTAATTTCCACTGGAAGAGAACATTTCTTATGGAATGAAACCAGTTCAAATTCTTGATCGAAGGGAATTGGTTTTTCAGACTAAGGAAATCCACCAGATAAAGGTTTTTGTAGAAACCACTTGTTTGAATAAGCAACATGGGTGTCTATAAATTCTATGAGGAAAAGGTACCCTCACTTCTTTAATAAGTCAATAAAATTGCGAAGACGCAATTTGTAGAAGGTGGAGATAATGTAACACCCCAATGTTTTCTAAAAATAAATTGAAATGAATGAAACATTGTTTTAATTATATAATAATAAATATCCTTTAAACATAAATTTTTCACTTCTATTTTTTGAAATTTCAGAAATGGTCATATACAATTGTGATCAGTAAGTTATTTCGAGTCTAAAAGAACCAACTTGTTTTTTTGGTGAATAGTAGCATACCCTTATTAATAGTAATATGAATAGTAATATGATCCTTGTGAATATTAAATCATATTATTATTTTATTTTCTTAAGGATATAAGATAATGAGAATATGATTAATTTTTCAATGTGTTAAAAATGAGGTATAGATTTAAAACTGTTATTTTGGAATAAATTATGATTTTTTTTAAAAAAATTAAATTAATAATATTTAGAAACTTATTTTCAAAAAATGATTTTCATTTTTGAATTTTAGACCTCAAGAAATGGTTAGGGTGATTTTTTGGAAATTTTCGGAATTTCTAGAATTTTTTATGAATAGTAAAATATGATAAAATACGATAAATGCTAAATACTTGATTTACTACATCATAGGTGATACAAGCCTGATGTAAGACCACTTGATTCAAACTAACATGTCATTATTACTATTTTGGGTCACATGAATTAATACTATTCATAGTCTTGGGAAAAATATTATAATAATGATTAAAATAATGTAAAATACCTCCTCTCCTCGAGTATAAATACCACCATCATCTCCATCTTCCTCCCACGCCTCTCCAACCTTGTTCGTTACCTAATTTTGTCCCAATACTCATACCAAGTCTCTTCCCCACGTCCTAGAGCTTCCGGTCTCACTAAAATCCCAAATCCAGAGGCCCTAAGAAGTATCTCCAGGAGAAGAGATCAAGAGGTAAACAACCTCTTTGTTTTCTTTCTTTTCTTTTCATTTTCTTTTCTATTATTCTTATTAACTCACCTCCCCTTATCCAAGAGGAATTAATTATCCACTATATTAAATATTATGTATTTAATCATGTTATTTTAAGACTCACCATTATAATTCTTCTCCTCTCCCACTTATTCAAGAAATTAAAACATCGTCTCTGATGTGTCGATTTACCAACATCATCGACGATGTGATTTCAATTTCTTTTACTTAATTCAAGACTGTTCATGAAACCATTTTTATGGTTGAACCAGATTATAATTTATTTATTATATCTTATACAAGGTTATGTAATAATTTTGTACACATGTTATTAATTTATGAAACCAAATGAGTTCATTAATATCAAATAATCGCCAAAATGACCTAAACAAATATAAATAATGTTCTAACTTATGAATCATCCTCATGTCAGAATTAAAAATTATAAATTATATAATTTATGGTAATGTAAATATTTAAATTCCATTCCATTCCAATTATGTAGTTTCACTTCCAATCGACAAAAATATCCATCATGAACTGATCATGGAAATCATGTAAAGAACGCTCCCAAAACAATACAAGGAACAAAATACTAATAATTAAAGGGTGAAATGATGTAATGAAGTGATCATAAAAGGTGTTATAAAGATGAATATGTTTCTTTAAGATATTAATATCACGTTTTTAACCATTATACTAGAGGTTTAAATGAGTTATAAGTAAGACAAACCACAGGTAATGGAATTCTTAACCCTATTTTCCATTATTTGGGTTAACCTTCTACTTTGTTATTTATGTGGAATTAAAATTACTTTTGTGATGGGTTTTGTTTATATTATGTTTAGTTATGTTTATTTACAATATATATACATATTCTATCCAATCTATTCAGTCTCACGTTAATTATATGTTATTTATAAAGGGATTTTCTTTTAAAATCCTCTTTTAAAATTCTGTTTTACAAAATTCAAAAGCAATGTTTTTATGAAATTAATCACGTTTTATGATTATTTTATGGTTCTTTGGAATTTTTTATGATGAAATTTGGGATCTATATCAACCTCCAATTCATTAGTTATTTGTATGTTGTAGGTCGGATGTATGGTTACTCCAAGTGTAATTATGATGATTACACAAAATGTAGGGTAGTCGTGAGGGTTAAAAATTATAAGGTAGATGTGAGGGTTACAAGATTATGTAAGTAATTACCCAAGATACCTTTATAGTTCTATTTATGTACTTATGTTTTGTGGGGATCTTGTGTAAATATCATGTTTCACAAAGTAACTATATATGGGTGACAAGTATTTCTTTAGAAAATGATTTCATATGATACAAGTATTCATGGTCTAATGTATTCTTTACTTATTTTTATATCCATTAATGATATTTTTCTGCTCATCCCAAGTTCTTTATAAATTATTTTCATAGGTTATAAGGATGTGTAATACAATGAAGGAATCCAAGTTAAATGTTTGAATAATTTTCAAAGAAATCAGGTTTTTTTCAAATGTTTTTTATTTTGAAAGAAACAGATGTTTTTTATAGTATCCACTCTATATTAATTTGTCATGTTATGAATGTAATATGTCCCATGTCTCTATAGCTCTAAAATAGAAAAGATACTCAATGAGAAAAGATGTTATTTATTTACAAAATTAAATATTATTTAATGTATTAAGGTCATGTCCACATACTTATCTACACTCAAAACCCATGGACCACAACCCTACTCAGCCCTCCTCTCTCTAGAATCCTCCCAAGGCACCCCAAGCTCTCAATAATCCCCTATTAAAGCTCTTGATGTCACAAAATCATGTAATGGATTATTTCATTTCTCATTTTTATCCATGTTTATTTATGTTGTAATACCCTTTTACATTCAATTAAAAATGTTGGGGTATGATTTCTAACATTCCCCATAGTGACCACCTTATGTCTGAATGATGAGAAACCACTTTCTATCTCATTAATGTCTTCTGTGTACACCCGTTACCATGCTGAAATCTAGTAAGGTATTTCTCTCATCTTATTTCCATTCATGTATTTCTCCCATATTATACATCTAAATTCAATTTCATATGTTGGGTTATTATGTTACAAGATACCCTTACTGTATATTTAATGTATAAATGATGATAGTCCCCTTGGTCTCTCATAAACCCAACTTATGAATTTCCATAAGATGACATTATGCTGCAAAAATTGCATCGCGTTTTTTCGAGCCAAAATCATTGTGTAGTGAATACCATACTCATTTCTCTATCAAGGTTATTCACCTTTATGCACATATACATATTTAATGGTACTTACATGAATGTATTTCACATTTTTTAATCATGGAATAACATATGAGGTTGAAGTATTCCATGTTATATGATCTATGTGGCACACTTATGCATGAAATGAAACTTTTATAAAGTGTGTTCCCTGATTGCAATCCAATTTATTGGGTATTGTTTAGTATCATGATATGCAATTTTCAATGAGGGTTTACTCCTAATTTATGTTAAATAAGGGTATAATAATGCCAATTCATGTGCAATGAGGTTTTACTCATGATAATCAATGTGCAATAAGGGTTTACTCGTGATAATCTATGTGAAATGAGCCATGTATCGTGCTAATATCATGTCGTATGTTGTTTCCACATTTTCATGTTATGATAATCTTGCTAAATAATGAATTTATGTTCATTTTTCTCTTATTCTCCATTGATGTGCCTATTTCCTAATATGTATTGTATTTTTCATGTTATGACATGTTTACTCCCTTACTGGTCTTTATAGCTCACCCTTTTCTTATGTATTTCCCCAGGTTATCCCATAAAATTCTAACTAAGAAGGAATGTTGTCATCATGTAAAAGATGTTTTCAATAAATATGTTTTATTTTATGTGTTAATTTGTCATTTAATGTTCCCAATCCATAGAGACAATAGACCTCTCGATCTTCTAGGTTGCTTTAAGAGAAGTTTTATGTAATAAATCATGTTTTACATGTGTAATAAATAGAAAGGTTTTTATAGATGGTATCAAATGATATGTTTAGTTATTTTTGGGATTAGTATTATAAAACCCTAGTGAAATCGTTATGTATAAGACTAAGTATAATGAAAACATCCCTAAATTTTTGTGGGAATAGAGTAAGTGGTTTATTAAGAAAATACAAAAATTTCTAGATACGAATAAGTAGAGGTGTCTCAAGCACATATGTATCTAGCAGTAAAACTCTATAACTCCGCTTTGAGCTAGACTCGAATAGGAAATGGTGCATGACAACGAGCATTGTTTCACTCTTGGTTCGACACTCCTAGGGATATTCTTTGGTAAATTCATATGCTTAGTACGAACTATTATTAAGGGAGAAAAAAATCCCATAAGAATATATGTTAGGAGAAAGATCTCGGGAAACATAGATTGAATCCTAGAAATTCATAAGTTAAGGAGATAAATGTAATTTAAATTTATCCATTTAATTTCATTGGATTCCCCTTTATGTGTTAAAATGTTTAAGATAATCGTCCCTAATTTTCCTTTTATTATATCTAATTTTCGGTAATATGAGGAATATGGATATCTGCTGATGAGAAGGGAAATGTAATGAATGTCCCAATGAGATTACCAATCAAATGGGAGATCAGGAAGGACATATTGTGATTATACCAAATTAGCTATCAAAAATCACAATTATCAATTGGAACATTATTAAATTCCCCATGTAATCAAGTATGTGGAATTTTAAATCTCATGAAATTCCATCTAATAAATTTTATAAGGGAAAGAAGACCCAATTTCCTTCGTGCAACAAGTGTGGAAAGAGTCCCCAAGGGAAATGTCACAAAGGTACTATGAGATGTTTTAAGTACAAAAAGGAAGGAAAAAAGTATCCAATTTCTATGAAATAATTGATAATGTGGTGAGTGGAAAAAAATTTCCATATAATGCATATTACACAATTCTATACTGTAAATGTATAGAAGTTGGGAATTACCCAATACAATGCTCTATTGCAAGGGCTATGAAGCGGGATGAGCATCAACAATATCCATGATCAAGGGATCATGGGATGTCCTATGCTAAGATGGATAATGATGAATTAATAACATGTAACCACTACTTCAAAGTAGTGTATGTTGTAATGTATTTCAATTTATGTCTTATTATTATATCTTTTATGTTTTCTATGAACATTGATTCCCCATTAGAAATTGATATTAAACCATTTGGGAAGAACTTATATAAGTGTTTTATCACATGTTGAAGTCTATGGGAATGTTCTTATTGACGATTTTATAATTCTTCCTTTGATGGAATTTTAGGAAAAAATACAAAGTCATTTCCTATGTCTGAAGGTAGTTGAAAATTCATGACCAAAACTATCCCATGCATGATATGGAGTTGGAGGCAGCGGTCTTTGCATTGAAAATCAGGTGACATTATCTTTTTGGGTAGAAGTGTTAAATATATACAAATCAAAAAAGCCTCAAGTATATATTCACACAAAAAGATTGAATATGCACCAACAAATATGGTTATAGATCATCAACGATTATGACTACTCAAACAATTACCACCCTACGAAAGGGAACAAGGTTTCAGATGCTCTAAATAGAAAGGACCCCGTGATTCTATCATTGATGAGGGTTGAAAATCATCCAATATTCTTATATTTGATGAAGATGGACAAGGTAATCATAAATAAATGTATATCATCAATCCTTTCACAAATGATTTTCAACTATCTATTTTGGATACGTTAATGGATCCTCAAAATATTGATGTGAGAATTTAGAAGAAAGTGGAAACTATCAAAAAAGAAAAACCTCATAGTTCAATGTTATTGAAGAAAGAATTCTGATATTTGGGTCAATACTATGTCATCCATCATATTTTCACTTAAAGAATTATATTTTGAATGATGCACATAGTTCAAATTTATTTATTCACCTAGGAAACACAAAGATGTATTTAGATCTTCGAGAGCATTATTGGTGGGAAAACCTGAAGAAGGAGATCACTAAGTATACATAAAAGTGTCTGGTATGTCAGGAAGTAAAGGCTGAGAGGTAAAATTCGAATGGGAAGATACAACCATTACCCATACCAATATGCAAATGGTATAATATCACCGTTGAATTTGTCACCGGACATCTAAAGACATCCAAATAAAACAATGCTATCTAGGTTGTTGTAGATCTTCTTACAAAGATTGCACACTTCATTTAAATTCGAGAGGATTTCTCATTGGATCAACTAGAATAAATATACATTAGATATATGTTATTACTCCACATATCACCATGGAAGAGAGTTGTGAGATTTGGTAATAAGTGAAATCTTATTCTAAGCTACATCATCCCTTTTGAGATCCTTGATCGCATTAGAGAATTGACCTAATGACTAGCACTCCCACTAAACCTGTCTCAAGTACATGATGTATTTCATGTATCACTCTTGATAATGTACACACCCAACCCATCACATGTACTCAATTCAGAGGCGGTATCGTTGGAGAATTACCTCTCCTATGAAGAGAAGTCGATGAAGATCTTAGATCATAGGGAAAAAGTTATATGAAATAAGATGATTCCCCTCGTCAAGGTGTTGTGGGGAAACCACAATTTTGAAGAAGAAATGTGGAAACCTAAGGAAGTGATGAGGTAGAGTTACCCTCAACTATTTTAGTGTGGGGAAAGGAAATTTGGAGTGTGAAAATTATTAAAGGGGGAAGGTTTTAAAGACCCGAACATTCATGAATAAAATTCCCTTTCTATTAATTAATTAAATGACTTATGGATATAGAAAACACATACACTTTTTTTATTATATCCAATTGGATTTAAATGACCAACAAGTATCATTAATGCTGATAATATAGCCATTTAATAGTGATCACTTGAATAGTAAATATATAAGGTTTTAACAAATTCCTTCCACATAGAAAATGGAGGTGATGGCCTCATTCAGTAGACTTAGGCCATACGAAGTTCATTTGTCAGATCTTGGGAAGGAGGTAGGGTCACGAGGCTTTTATCTTAACCAATACCAGGTTGTTATTCAACACATTAATCCTGAAAAAAATCTCATATGGGATTAGTAAAAGATAATTGAGATTACCACACGAGCGATGTTTTCTGAGCCACCCATAGAGTCTGCTACCATCACACACCTTACCCTTAGGTTTTTCGGTGTTGTTATAAGGGGTTATGTAATAAGTTATTATTTACTTATTGTGTAATACTTTTTCAAAAATAAAAGTCTTATTTACATAAATTATTATATGAGAATATTTTTTTTTTTAAAATATAATGAATTAGATAAATTTATTTTTTAGGTAAAATGGTACTTCTCATAAATATATAAATTATTATATTAAACTAAGTTTTTGTTAATAATTTTATTATTATAGTTTTATAAGAACGCCCCTTTTAATTATAAATTATGATTATATTTATTCCATATTTTTTTTACTCTATAAATTATTAAATATTCAGTTTGGTAAGAATTATATCTTTATATGATAAAACCAAAAATGTATTTTTAATTAAAGAATTTTTATTCATGAGTTAATGAATTTTTTAAATAAATAATATTTTAAAAAAATATTGTTATTATATAATTTTTATTAAATATAAGTGATCATATAATTTTTATGAAGTCAAATGTAACATTTATTAAGGTTTGGAAACTGTTTTTGTCAAAACTCATTAATTTTCCATAATTGACATTTTTTATTTTAAAAGTAAAAATTCATGTATTTAGAAAATTATTTAGATAAAATGAATATTATTTTTGGAATCAAGACATTGAAATTATCCCGTGGTGAATTATTCATAATTTTATGAGGCAATTTAATTTTTGGGTAAAAATTAAATACCATATAAATATATAATGTGTTTTATGACATCATAATGAAAAAATAGTGATGTATTAAAATAAAATAATAGGTATATTTGGCCAAAATATGTTTTCCCATTAAAATAATGGTGATTTTATATTTTTTTACATATTTTACAAAGCCCTAGTGAATCATCCAAAATGTATAATATAATTTATCATTTTAAATTCATTTCTTTAATAATGTGTCTCACCTCCACATAAGCAAGGCTAATATTTTAACATGTTCTCCTATTGGACTTATAAAATAATTTCTTCTAATCCACTTTGAAAAAAAAACAGGGGAAAAATCATGGGAAGGTTTGTGTTTTTTGAATATTTAATTATATAGATTCCAAAACCTAAGTTTGTGTAATATTAAAGAATTCACCTATCATTTCCTATATAGACCCACCCAAGCTCACACTTCTCTTCACTAAAAATCCTCTGAGAACTTCCCTAATCTTCTCTACTCTCCCTAAAATCCTCCCAACGTGCCCCAGTCACTCAAGGATCCCCTCTTCAATCTCTTGAAGTCACACACTCAAGTAAAGGATTCCTTCCTTTCTCATTTCTATCCAAGTTTCTTGAAGTTGTTACCCTTTTAATTTCAATTAAAAATGTTGGGGTATGATTTTTTTCCATACCCATACTTACCTTTTTATGTTTTAATTATGAGATACCACTTTATATATCATTAATGCATTCCGCGTACTCCTATTACCATACTGAAATCTCGTAAGGGATTTCTCTCTTCTTATTTCAATTCAAGTATTTCTCCCATATTATTCACATAAATTCCATTTCATATATTGGGTTATTATGTCACATAATCCCATTATTGTATATTTCATGTATAAATTATTATATAACCCTTTATCTCTCATCAACCCAACTTATGAATTTCCATATGATGATGTTATACTGCCGAAATTACATCGCGTTTATTCAAGCCAAAATCATCATGTAGTGTATACCATACCCATTTATATATCAAGGATATTAACCTTAATGAACATATACATATTTAATGGTACTTACATGTATTTATTCCACATTACCTAATTGTGGAATAACTTATGATTTTTAATGATTCTATTTTATATGATCTATGTGGCACAATTATGCATGAAATGAAATGATTATAAAGGGTCTTCCCTGAGAGCTCTCCAATGCATTGGGTAACGGTTAGTATCTGGATAATCTATGTTCAATGAGGTTTTACTCATGCTAATTCATGTGAAATGAGGGTTTACTCATGCTAATTCATGTGCAGTGAGAGTTTACTCATGCTAATCCATGTACAGTGAGGGTTTACTCATGCTAATCCATGTTCAACGAGTCTTGGATCATACTAATATCATGTTGTATGTTGTTTCCACATTTCCATGTTATGATAATCATGATATATTATTCCTTTATGTTAATGTTTCTCTTATGATCCATTGATATTCCTATTTCCTAACATGTGTTTTATTCTTCATGTTATTCCTGTTTTACTCCCTTATTGGGCTTTATAACTCTCCATTTTCTTATGTATGTCAACAAGTTATCCCATTAAATGCTAAGTATGAAAGAATATTGTGGTCATGTAAAAGAATTTGTCAATAAAGATGTTTTTTTCTTAAGTTGTTGTGTAATGTTCCGGATCCCCAAAGTCACTAGACCTCTCGATCTTCTGGGTTGTATTAAGTGAAATTTTATGTAATAAATCATGTTTAAGTGTGTAATAAAGAGAAGGGTTATTATAGTTGGTATCAAAGTATTGGATTGGTTATTTTTTGGATTCGTATTAGAAAACCCTAGTGAAAGAATTTGGGATAAGACTAAGTATAACGAAAACATCCCTAAATTTTGGTGGGTGTACAGAAATTGGTTTTTCAAGAAAATACATCCCTATCTAGATACCGACAAGAGGTGGGGGATCTGGCATAGATATATCTATCTGTAAAACCTGAAAACACCACATTGATCTAGACTTGAATGGGAACTGTTTCACAAAAATGGGCCTTGTTGCACTCTTGGTTTTACACTCATGGGGGATATGCTTCGGTAAATTCATAAGCTTAATACGAACCATTATTAAGGGAGAAAACAAATCCCTTAATAATATAAGTTAGGAGATAGATCATGGATAACATAGATTAAAGCCTAGAAATTAATAAGTTAAGGAGAAAAAATGTAATTTAAATTTATCTCTTTAATTTCACTGGATTCCCCTTTATGTGTTAAAATGTTTTAGATACTCATCCCTAATTTTCCTTTTATTCTATCCAATTTCCAGTAATATGAGTAATATGGATAAAAACAGATGTAAAGGGAAACATGATGAATGTACCAATGAGATACCCAATCAAATGGTATCTCAAGTAGGATATATCTTGATTATTCCAAATCAGATATCAAAAATCATGATTAACAATTAGAACTTTGTAGAATACCCAAGGAAATCAAGGAAGAGGAAGATGGAATCTTATGAATATAAGGACCCAGCCTTAAAATTAACATAATATTGAATTAAATGAATAATTCACATTGAGGGTATTTTTAGTTTTTGAGTCATAGAGAATTAGGACATAACTATTACATCTCAAAAGATTACAAGGTAGAAATTTCTACACATATTTCCATTTTTTTATAAAATAAAAACTCTTAAAAAAAGAGTCATGTCTGGTTCTATATTTTAGACAGCATGACTTTTCCTTGATCCCATCCTTGACCCTATTAATCTTTAAGTCCTGTGAAAACATTTAAAAACTTGGGATGAGAATAAAAGGCTCAGTAAGGGTTATAAAACAAATAATGAAATAATTTGTTCATAAATACATACAAAACATGAAATCTTTTACTTTCCTCGTGAAATCGTAAGATTTATTAAAGGCACATAGAAAATCATAAATCATAAAGGTAACTTGTGGCATCCATATCAAACATACATTGTAGCTATCACAGCTATATAGGGAGTTACTTTGGAATACCCATCAAAGTATATTCCCTAAATATATTAGGAGAAATATTCACATTTACCTCTGTCATGTTTCCCAATGCATTGGAGAGCTATCTCGGGCTCACCCACCCTAGCATTGTCACGGAACCACCCGTATACATAAACAATTCCCAATAACCATAACATAATCATAACATATAACACATTTATAAAGGAAATATAACATTTCCACATTCCAATTTATCAAATCAAGATATTGAAATAAACAATGTTTAATCAAATCATTTTCAAAACCTTTTTAAAAGAGATTTTTGAATCAAAGTGTCTCATACCAATTTGAAGCTTGTAAATGAATTATCATTTGAAAACATTAATGTCCATATAAATAAATCCTAAAACCCTTTTTGAAAACATGGACATTAATGAGAAATATTTAGAAGAATAAATCATTAAAACATTAAAAACGATATTTCAGTTAAAGAGTTTTTTAATAAACAGAGAGACACTTTAATTCAAATAATTGAGGAATAACATTTAATAAGAACACTATAATATCGTGATAATAAATGTATTCATGATATAATATGTCAAACTATAGTATATACACCATATAAGAGTGAATTGGTGCGTAACAACAATGAAGTCTCAATGGAAATGTAAATTAAGATGAAATCCCTTATAAAGATGGTATCCTTAAATTAAGGATAAATAAATAACACATAATTATGTGTGAAAAATATAAATACACCCAATATAAGTGGATATTATGTGTAAAACAATCATAGTTCATTCACACATATTCATTGGATGACATATTCACTGAGTACAAGTTGAACCCGAAGAATTGAAATTGGGATAAGAGGTTCCCTTGTAAAAATTTGACAGCCTAACGGCGTCACTTTAAAATTTAGAAAATGAGTTGATGAGATAAAAAAGGGAATATAATCACCTGGATATAAATTTTACATCAATATGGATATAGTAGAACATATCCCAACATAATAAGATGTAAATTAAAAGACATAACAAAAAGAAGTCTTTTATAAAGAGGAAGGTGAATGGTTCCCTTACCGATTTGGTAATTTACAAAACATACGCCACATGAAAAAAGGATCATACAATGAAGATGTAAATACTCATAAATGAAATTATATTAAACAAATATTACAATCACGGACAGTACATATTACACACAAAAGGAAATAGTGGCCAATATAGCATGAATCTCACGGGAATAACAAGTGAGGTGAAAAACCCTTACTTTATTATATTCAAATTGAATCGTATGAACAAAAGTTAATAACAAAAAAATGAATCACAGAATACCATGAATATAAAGCTAATAATGGTAATATATATCAATGGTAGTACACATTACACCACATGTAATAAATAAGTGGTGAACAATGGAAATCTCACGGAATTAAAAATGAGACAATAAAATCCCTTACAAAAATTCGGCAGCCTAATGGCGCCACTTAAAAATTATTAAAATGAATTGATGAGAGTAAGAGGGGTTCTCTCATCATATGAAAATTCTAATTACAGTATTGTGAATAGAAAATAACATCCTCTAACATAAGAACATGGAGCATAAAAGAAATGACATAAAAGAGAGTACTTGAAAAGAAAGAGAGAAGTCGGATCCCTTACCTCGTGTCTGACTTGACTCGATCATTCTTTAATATCCTGAATAATAAACAAAAGTTAATTTCTACTTTCCTAAGAATCCTTTTAAAAGTTTATTATTACTTTTATATCACTTATTACCATGTTATAAACATTATGTAATCATTTAAGTTAATAATGTTCATTTTGTCGATATTTGGTACTTGAGTCAAAATGAACACCTTATATTTACAAGTTGCCCATGTGGTCAATAGTTCATTATATCCAGAATGATATTCATGATTTGGATATCATATATATCATATATATCCAGAATATACATGTTTTTTATAATAGTACTTAACATTTAAAGATAATAAATGAAATGCCCCTTTCACGGAGACGGTAAGTCGTACGTACGCATGAACACTACTTTCATTTATATTTCTTATTTTAATGGAAATAAAACATAATTATACATATTTATATTATAATTACAGTATAATATCATATATAATATCATTAACTCCATCCTTTATACATCCCACATAAGGCATTAACGAATCAAATCACTTTGAGGGGGCGGTAGTCCGCACTTCCTCAAATGAGATTATCGTGTTTACCCACAATGGAAACCATAAAGGCATGATATAAATGGGAAGTATAGAAGCATAAGGTAATAATAAAAATAATATATATCATATAAAAATACAGTTGTATCATAATGGCCACCATGAGAGGCGGTAAGAAGTAATTGAACAATCATCGTTTCGTGAAGCCTTAGTTTTCCATCCACAGAAACATTATGTTCTCCATCCATTAGATGGAGATGTGTGTAAGTGTAGTTCGAATAAGTCTCATAAATATATCCTAGTATATTTATGATACTAGTGTTGTTACAAAATAAATGAAAGAAAAAGAGTTTAGGGGTTGTATAAGTAAAATAAAGGAAAACAATTTAAGAGAAACTTTTACCCTTAATTTGGGTAACTCTCTTTGGTTTGAAGCAAAGGACTTCTTGAAATGCCTTCTGCCTAAGTTAAGGCTTCTAAGAGGAGGAGAGGGATTTATAGAGCTTAATTGGGAAGAGTTTGGACAATAAAAATGGCTTTAGAGGTGTGAGGAATTTGATATAAATGGTCTCCTTTTATAAGGGAGAGGAGGGGATCTTTAGGAAAGTGTGAAAACATTATTTTATTATATAATGATATTCGGTTTCTAATGGTCCAAAATTCATTAAGGTAGAATATAATATGACTAATAATAGAAATAAAATCATCCAATCAGAATTGTACATGTTTTGGATAATATTTTAATCATTATAATCTTATTTATTTTAATCATTTATTAATGAGGAAAATGCTGCATCATTATTGTGTCATAAATAATTTAATTTATTCGATGTCTAAAAATTATAAAAAAATTACTATCTTTTATTAACTATTTTTAGCTTTACAATGAAAATTTATTGTCTAAAATAGTACTTATACAACCCCATATAAAAATTAATTACTAAAATATTTTTGTTAATGTCAATTTTGTCTTTACATTAAATTAATTAATCTAAATTGTCATTTTCACTCCCAAGTGGATCAACGGGGTCCCAAAATCGACCCAAAGATGACCATGGTCGTAAATGACTCAACCAATAAGGTTTGGACAAGTGTTAAGGTAATTTTGAATTATTATAATAATCTTTTAACTTTGAATTACCCTAATTACCTTTAACCGCGGTAAATAAGTCAAAAGTTACTATTCACCAAAAAATTATTTTCATCTTATTGAACTACATTTTACTTCTTAATAACAACCATGTATGTAAGATTTTCGAAATTCAATTCACAGAAGTGGTAAATTTTCATTTAAATGAAAATGTCAGTTTTTTTAACTACCACTAAGTGGTTTCACTATTCATCAAAAATTGAAGTTTTTCTGAAAAATACCAAAAATTCAGCCTAAGATATATTTGATATTCCGAATTCAAAATTCATGTATATTTTTTCCAAATTAAAAATATATAAGTGGGATTAATTAATTTTAAAATTAATTCACATTGTTAAAACAAATAGCGTGTTTTTAAGAAACAATAACTATCAAAAGATTGATACTTGTTTATGTCCAATTTCAAAGTGAAAGTAATTACAATGACCAAAATTGGATAAAATGGTAAAAATATATTTTAATTTCAATTTAAAAATAATTTAAAATATAATATAACCATATAAATGAATTATATTAAAAGGAACTTTTTAATTAAAATACAATATTTTCACTATTCATTAAAAATGAACTTTATCAGAAAAATTCCAAAAATTTACACAAAGGTAATTTTGATTTCCCCATTCTAAAGAAGGATTTTATTTGGTCATATAGAATGTATTAAAGTGACCAAAACTAGATTTAAAAAGGGTTCTCCATTAAAAGGTGGTAAATCGGCCTTTTAATGTAAATTATGCTTAAAATTAGATTCATTCACATTTTAAGCCTCTAAATTTTATTGGATAAATGTAAATACATTTAACAAACATTTATAATCATATTGTATTTAGTTTTGTTTATTCCCGCCAATACAATGACTAGTAGTTAACTACCATTTAAAATAATAATATTATATTATTAGTGTGCAACGTAAGATTCCAAAGAAACTCGTTGTTGCGTATCGGGTACGCTATCGAACATAGAAACCCCTTTAAAGTAAAATTAATATTTAATTAAAAAATATTAATTAATATGAAATATATCTTATTCTTCATTTATTTGGGATTTTACATCCTTCCCCCCTTTTGGGAATTGTGTCCTCACAATTTTAAAACTGGGCTTGGAAACTTCATTAAAATCCCCACATCGGAAAAAGAGTCAATAAAACTATCACTTTAAAATAAAGGAAGATAAGTAAAAAAGGTTACCCGAGACAATGGATACTAGGATTCCATGAAAACATGGATATGGAGGATAAAAAACCATCAAGTTCTGATGGGGAGTGATAGAAAACATGTTTAAGAGAAAGTTAACCACCAGAAAATCACAAACATGTGATGGGTTAAACAGTCTTTGATTTCCCAGTAGGAAAAGTTAACATACAAGGTTTTTGTTTTAAGTTAATTTTCATTGAGGAATTTGTTTTTGAGATTAACTAAAAACATAAGGAAACACAATTACTTTTCATTTAAACTTTTATCCTTCAAAAGCTTTCTAACAAAAACTCATATTTTCTCCATATGATGAGTATTCAGGATGACTTGTTTACATTAAAAGTGCTATAATAAACTTTGAGAGAATCAAATAATCCAAAAAATATGAACTATATATTTCCCTTGTCTTTAGATATTAACTAAAAACAAAACGTTTTGTACAAGATCAGATAATCCCCAAAAAGGATAAACTTTTACACAAAGAGAAACTACTCTTAATCTCCAAAATTTGTCTTAATGAAACCCAAATTTCAACAAAAACCATTCAATAAATAATTTTCCCTAAAATTCATTAAAAGTAATCCAAACTTTTATTGTTACCCAAATATCATAAGGATTTAATTACATAGACTTCCAAGATACATCTTAACTTTTATCTCCAAGTAACACCAGTTTCTCATAAAGTCTCATATTGAAAAGTAATTAACCTAATCACATATTCTCCATGATAGGTTAATAATTTTCATAAATAAATCAAATCATCATGTGTCCATAATAAAAACATAGATTCTTCCAAACTAAAATTTCAACCATTATTCCACAATTGAAATCCCATAGTATTCTATCTTCCTTAGGCATATTGTGTTTCCTCAAAAGAGAGAACGTCTTCCACAACAACCTTTTATCACTTAATCAGTAAATCATTTTTCGATACTAAGTATATCCATTTGATAAAACATAAGTTCCAGAAATCAACTTATTCTTGTTCTAAAAAAACATTTTACTAAAATTATAAGTCATAATAACCAGGGACTTCAAGTAGGCTACTGGTAGGCGATGTTCCCTTGTCGCCCTTCGGTTGTGGGTCTGATTCCTGCAGCCTTGCCGGATGCGATAGTTTGTAACCCATCCTACGGGTTGTCCTTTTTTATAAAACTCACAAATAACCCTAACATGTTTTAACCTCAAATATTTCATTATACCTCTCATTTTCATCTGTATTCATTATGATCTCAAAATCTTAATTCTTGAAGTCTAATTTCACCACCATATGATAAAATAAAGCAATACCCAAAATGAAGAACAGCATACCTTGATCATGGTGTCCATTTGGTATCATCGTCATTTTTTTCACATAGGTAGAAGGTCCATGCATTACAACAATGATTTAGAGATCCTTCAAAATCATTTGCTTTATCCATACAAATACACCTTGTACAACATGGGTCATATGGCTGTTCATAGAAAAATTGTTTTGGAAAATAATCATGTATGACATATAATTTCAAAACATCTGATAAAACATGATTTCTATAAAACAGTCGAACCAAATTTTAGTTGAAACTTTCAATTAATGGTCCTTTTAAAATACCATAATTATGTGCTGAGAGACTATATTTTAAAATCAAATATAAATAGGTTGCGCAAGGGTCTCTTTCTTTAACACCTTTTTTAAAATCATAATATGCTTCAAAATCTTGTGATAAGGTAAAGTATTAGAAAATTCCTTGATAATATTTACCTTTCTTGAAAATATGAGAATATTGTGAAAATAGGATTTTCCTAAATACAACCCATGATCCACGATGATAACGAGGTATAGTGGAGGTGTTTGATATCTCAATAAAGTTCTTGCAAGTGAGGTGTATACTAGAAAAAGTTTCACAATCATCCGAACATGATTTTTCAATCATTATTGCAAGAATGTCCGCAGGAAGAGATAGGAATGTTGTTTGAGATCCTCCTCCTTTCATTTGTAACTGAATTTACTTGATCTGAAAATTTATAAAACAAGGATTTAACTGAAATAATAGATAGGGACTAACCATACGTCTAACGAAAATTCCTAATCCCGAAAATTGCCTAAACTGACCTTTGATACCAACTATAAGGACTCGGCCTTAAACATTACATAATATTGAATTAAATGAATAATTCAAATTAAGGATCTTTTCAGGTTTAGAGTTTTAGAGAATTAGGACATAATTATTACATCTCAAAAAGATTACAAGGTAGACATTTCTACACAGATTTCCATTTTTTCATAAAATAAAAACTCTTGAAAAAAAGAGTCATGTCTAGTTCCATGTTTTAGACAGCATGAATTTTCCTTGATCCCATCCTTGACCCTATTCATATTGAAGTCCTGTGAAAACATTTAAAAACACGGGATGAGCATAAAAGGCTCAGTAAGGGTTATAAAACAAAGAATGAAATAATTTGTTCATAAATACATACAAAACATAGAATCTTTTACTTACATCGTGAAATCATAAGATTTATGAAAGGCACATAGAAAATCATAAATCAGAAAGGTAAATTCTGGAATCCATATCAAACTTATGTTGTAGTTATCACAGATACATAGGGAGTTACTTTGGAATACCCATCACAGTATATTCCCTAAATATCTTAGGAGAAACATTCACGTTTACCTTTGTCACGTTACCCAATGCATTGGAGAGCTATATCGAGCTCACCCGCCCTAGGTTTATCACAGAACCACCCGTATATGTAAACAATTACCAATAACCATAAAATAATAATAACATATAACACACGTATAAAGGAAATATAACATTTACACATTCCAATATATCAAATCAAGATATTGAAATAAACAATGTTTAATCAAATCATTTTCAAAACCTTTTAAAAAGAGATTTTGGAATCAAAGTGTCCCATACCACTTTGAAGATTTTAAATGAATTATCATTTGAAAACATTAATTTCCATATAAATAAATCATAAAACCCATTTTGAAAACATTGAAATTAATGAGAAATATTTATAAGAATAAATCTTTAAAACATTTAAAACGATATTTCAGTTAAAGAGTTTTTAAAAAAAAGAGAGACACTTGAATTCAAATAATTGAGGAATAACATTTAATCATAACTTTATAATATCATGAGAATAAATTTATTCATGATATAATATGTCAAAGTAAAGTATATACACCATATAAGAGTGAATTGGTGCATAACAACAATGAAGTCTCAATGGAAATGTAAATTGAGATGAAATCCCTTATAAAGATGGTATCCTAAAATTAAGGATAAATCAATCACATAATTATGTGTGAAAAATATAAATACACCCAATATAAGTGGATATTTTGTGTAAAACAATCATATTTCATTCACACATATTCATTGGATGACATATTCAATGAGTACAAGTTGAACCCGAATAATTGAAATTGGGTTAAGAGGTTCCCTTGTAAAAATTCGACAGCCTAATGGCGTCACTTTAAAATTCATAAAATGAGTTGATGAGATAAAAAAGTGAATCTCATAATCTAGATATAAATTTTACATCAATAAGTATATATTATAATATATCCCAACATTATAATATGTAAATTAAAAGACATAACAAAAATAAGTCTTTTTTAAATAAAAGGGTGAATGGTTCCCTTACTGATTTGGTAATTTACAAAACATATGCCACATGAAAGAAGGATCATACAATAAAGATGTAAATACTCATTAATTAAATTATATTAAAGAAATATTACAATCATGGACAGTACATATTCCACACAAAAGGAAATAGTGGACAATATAGCATGAATCTCACGAGAATAAAAAGTGAGATGAAAAACCCTTTCTTTATTGTATTCAAAATGAATCGTATGACCAAAAGTTAATAACCACAAAATGAATCACAGAATACCATGAATATAAAGCTAATAATGGTAATATATATCAATGGAAGTACACATTACACCACATGTAATAAATAAGTGGTGAACAATGGAAATCTCACGGAATTAAAAATGAGATAAGAAAATCCCTTACAAAAATTTGGCAGCCTAACGACACCACTTAAAAATTATTAAAATGAATTGATGAGAGTAATAGGGGCTATCTAATCATATGAAAATACAAATTACAGTGTGGTGAATAGAAAATAACATCCTCCAAAATAAGAACATATAGCATAAAAGAAATGACATAAAAGAGAGTACTTGAAAAGAAAGAGAGTAGTCGGATCCCTTACCTCGTGTCCAACTTGACTCGATCGTTCTTTAATATCCTGAATAATAAAATAAACTTAATTTCTACTTTCCTAAGAATCCTTTTCAAGTTTACTATTCCTTTTATATCACTTATTACCATGTTATAAACATTATGTAATCATTTAAGTTATTAACGTTCATTTTGTCGATATTTGGTACTTGAGTAAAAATGAACACCTTATATTTACAAGTTGCCCATGTGTTCAATAGTTAATTATATCCAGAATGATATTCATGATTTTGGTATCATATATATCAGATATATCCAGTATATACTTGTTTTTTATAATAGTACATAACATTTAAAGGTAAGAAATGAAATGCACCGTTCATGGAGACGGTAAGCCGTACGTACGCAAGAACGCTACTTTCATTTCTATTTCTTATTTTAATAGAAATAAAACATAATTATACATAGGTATATTATAATTCCAGTATAATATCATATATAATATTGTTAACTCCATCCTTTATAAATCCCACATAAGGCATTAACGAATCAAATCACTTTTAGGGGGCGGTAGTCTGCACTTCCTCAAATGAGATTATCGTATTTACCCACAATGGAAACCATAAAGGCATGATATAAATGGGAAGTACAGAAGCATAAATAAATCATAAAAATAATATATATCATATATAAATACAGTTCCATCATAATGGCCACCATGAGAGGTGGTAATATGTAATTGAGCAATCATCGTTCTGTGAGGCCTTAGTTTTCCATCCAGAGAAACATTATGTTCTTCATCCATTAAATGGAGGTGTGTGTAAGTGTATTTTGAATACATCTCATAAAAATATCCTAGTATATTTAGGATACTGGTTTTGTTACAAAATAAAGGAAATAAAAAGAGTTTAGGGGTTGGAGAAGTAAAATAAAAGAAAACAATTTAAGAGAAACTGTTACATTTAATTTGGGTAACTCTCTTTGGTTTGAACCAATGGACTTATTGAAATGCCTTCTACCTAGGTTAAGGCTTCTCGGAGGAGGAGAGGTATGTAGGTAGCTTAATTGGGCAGATTTTGGACGAGCCAAATGGCTTGAGAGGTGTGAGTAATTGGATAGAAATGGTCTCCTTTTATAAGGGAGAGGAGGGGCTCTTTAGGAATGTGTGAAAACATTATTTTATTATATAATGATATTTGGTTTTTAATGGTCCAAAAATCATTAAGTTCAAAGATAGGCTGACTCATAATAAAAATAAAATAATCCAATAATAATTGGACATGTTTTGGATAATATTGTAATCATTATAATCTTATTTATTTTAATCATTTATTAATGAGGTAAATACTGCATCATTATTGTGTCATAAATAATTTAATTTATTCCATTTCTAAAAATTATAAAACAAATTACCATATTTTAGGAACTCTTTTTATATTTCCAATGAATATTTATAGTCAAAAATAGGACTTATACAACACCATATATAAAATTTACTACTAAAATAATTTTGTTAATGTCAATTTTGTCTTTACATTAAATTAATTAATCTAAATTGTCATTTTCACTCCCATGTGGATCAATGGGGTCCCAAAATCGACCCAAAGATACCCATGGTAGTAAATGACTCAACCAATAAGGTTTGGACAATTGTTAAGGTAATTTTGAATTATTATAATATTCTTTTAACCTGGAATTACCCTATTTACCTTTAACCGCAGTAAATATAAGTCAAAAGTTACTATTCACCAAAAATTATTTTCATCTTATTGAACCACATTTTACTTCATAATAACAACCATGTATGTCTGATTTTGGAAATTCAATTCAAATAAGTTGTAAAATTTCATTAAAATGAAAATGTCAATTTTTTGAACTACCACTAAGTGGTTTCACTATTCATCAAAAATTGATGTTTTTCTGAATAATACCAAAAACTCAGACTAAGCTATATTTGATATTCTGAATTAAAAATTGATGTATATTTTTTCAAATTCAAATCATATATGTGTCATTAATTAATTTTAAAATTAATTCCCATTGTTAAAACAAATAGCGTGTTTTTAAGAAACAATAACTATCAAAAGACTGATACTTGTTTATGTCCAATTTCAAAGTGAAATTAATTCCAATGACCAAAATTGGATTAAATGGTAAAAATATATTTTAATTTAACTTTAAAAACATTTAAAAAGATAATCTAACCATATAAATAAATTAGATTAAAAGGAACTTTTGAATTAAAATACAATATTTTTCACTATTCATTAAAAAATGAACTTTATCGGAAAAATTCCAAAAATTTACACAAAGTAAATTTTGATGTCCCAATTATAAATATGGATTTTATTTGTTCATATAGAATTTATTAAAGTTACCAAAACTATATTTAAAAATGGTTCTCCATTAAAAGGCGGTAAATCAGTCTTTTTATGTAAATTATGCTTAAAATTAGATTCATTCGCATTTTAAGCCTCTGAGTTTTATTGTATAAATGTAAATACATTTAAAAAACATTTATAATCATATTTTAGTTAGTTTTTTTCATTCCCTCCAATAAAATAGCTAGGAGTTAACCACCATTTAAAATAATAATATTATATTGTTAGTGTGCAACGTAAGATTCCAAAGAAACACGTTGTTGCGTATCGGGTACGCTTTCGAACATAGAAACCCCTTAAAGTAAAATTAATATTTAATTCACAAATATTAAAAAATATGAAATATGTATTATTCTTTATTTATCTGGGATGTTACAATGAAAGTCCATATGACAAATTTGATAAGGGGAATAAGACCCAATTTCCTTCGTGCAACAAGTGTGGAAAGTGGCACCAAGGGAAATATCACAAAGGGACTAGGAGATGTTTTAAGTGTGGAAAGGAAGGGAACAAAGTTTCCAATTTCCATAAAATAATGGGTAATATGTTGGGAGGAAACAAAGTTCCATCTATGTGATCCTACAATATTTTATGATATAAAAGTTGAGAAGTTGGGCATTACCCAAGACAGTGCTCTATTGCAAGGGCTGGAAGAATGATGAGCATCAACAATCTACATGGTCAAGGGATAACAGGATGTACAATGCTAAGATGGAAAATGATGAATGAATTACATATAACCACTACATCAAAGTAGTGTATGTTGTAATGTATTTTAATTCATGTCCAATTAGTATATCTTTTATGTTTTCTAAGAACATTGAGTCCCCATAAGAAATTGATATTAAATCATTATGGAAAAACTTTTATAATTGTTTTATCACATGTTGAATTTTGTGGGAATGTAATTCTTGAAAATTTTATAACTCTACCTTTGATGGAATTTGAGGTGATAAGACAACGTCATTTCCTATTCCTCAAAAAAGTTGGAAATTCATGACCAAAACTATCCCATGTATGATCTGTAGTTAGTAGCAGTGATTTTTGCATTAAAAATCAGTTGGGATTATCTTTTGGGGGAGAAGTGTGAAATATATATGGATAAATAAATCCATAGGTATATATTCACAAAGAAATATTGAATATGAACCAACAAATATGGTTAAAGCTCATCGAGGATTACAACTGCTCAACCAATTACCACCATGTGAAAGTGAACAAGGTTACTGATTCTATAAGTCGAAAGGATCCAACGATTCTGTCATTGATGAGAATTTAAAAGAATCTAATATTCTTAGATTCGATGAATATGGACATGTTAATCATAAATTAGGGGACATCATCAATCCTTTCACAAGTTATTGCTTAGCCACCTCTTCTGGAATGGATAAAGTATGTTCAAAAGAATTATGTGGTAATTTAGAAGAAAGTGGAAACTTTCAAAAAAGGAAAATCCTTAGAGTTCAATGTTAATCAAGAAGGAATTGTAATATTTGGTTCAAGACTATGTGTTCCATCAAATATGAAGTTAAAGAAGGAACTTTTGGATGATGCACATAGTTTGAATTTATCCATTCACCCAAGAAACACAAAGATGTATTGAGATATCCGAAAGAATTATTCGTGGGATAATATGAAGATGGAGATCACTGAGTATACATAAAAGTGCCTCATATGTCAGAAAGTGAATGATAATAGTAATAATTCTAAGAGGATGATGCAACAATTACCCATACCAACATGGAAATGGGAGATCATCATGATGAACATTTTCACCATATATCTGAAGACATCTAAAGGAAACAATGCTATCTGGGTTGTTGGGGATCATCTTACAAAGACTAAACACATCGTTTCAATTTGAGAGGATTTCTCATTGGATCAACTGTCAGGGATATACATCAAATAAGTGGTAATGCTTCATGGATTACCACTATTGATTGTGTGTGATCGAGATCCACGATTTAACTCTATGTTCTATAAGAGTCTCCAATATGCTCTGAATACTAAGTTGAACATCTGTATGGATTATCATCCTTGAACTGATGGCCAATCTGAGTGGACTATCCAAACACATAATGACATGTTGAGAGAATTCACAATGTAATTAAAAGGAGGATGAGATCAACATCTTCCTCTATTTGAGTTCTCTTACAACAACAGTTTCCACTCAAGCATCCAAATGGCTCCATATGAAGCCATTTATGGGAAAAGGTGTTGAACACCAGCATGTCAGGACGAAGATGGAGAGTGAAATATTCTAGGTCTAAAAATGGTTGAATAAATAGTGAAGAAGTTTAAGACCATTCTGCAAAACATTAAAGATACTTAGAGTCAACAAAATATCTACGTTGACAATCATCAACGAGACCTAGAGTTTGATGATAGAGACACGTTATTCCTCCGCATATTACCATGGAAGAGAGTTATGAGATTTTCTAATAATTTAAAGATTATTACAAGCTACATCATCCATATTGAGATCCTTGATCACATTAGAGAATTGACCTACTGACTAGCACTCCCACCGAACCAGTCTCAAGTACATGGTGTATTCCACGTATCACCTTTGATAAAGTACATACCCAACCCATCACATGTACTCAATCTAGAGTTGGTACCATTGGATAATGACCTCTTCAATGAATATAATCTTATGAAGATCCTATATCATAGGGAAAAAGTTATATGAAATAAGATGATTCCCCTCATCAAGGTTTTGTGGAGAAACCACAAGTTTGAAGAAGCAACGTGAGAACCTGAGGATGTGATGAGGCAGAGTCATCCTCATCAATTTTAGTGTGGGGAAAGGAAATTTTGAGGGTAAAATTTCTTAAGGGGGGAAGGTTGTAATGACCCAAACATTCATGAATAAATAACCCTTTATTTTACTTAATTAAATGTCTTATGGGTATAGAAAACACATGCACTTTATTTTTAATTTTATCCAATTGGATTTAAATGACCGTTAAGTATCACTACCACTGATAATACAGTCTTTGAGCAGTTAACACAAGACTAGTAAAAACATAAGGCTTTAAAAAATCCTTTTGACATAGACAATGGAGGTGATGGCTTCATCAAGTAGACTTAGTCCGTACAAAGTTCATTTATCAAAGATTGGGAAGGAGGTAGCGTCATTGGGATTTTCTCTTGACCAAGACAATATCAATCTTCCAAATTTTAAGATTAAACGGAATTACCTATGGGATATTTACAACTTAATAGAGATTACCACCTGAGCAATTTTATCTGAGTCGTCCCAAGAGTATGTCGACATCACACACCATTGATCGGCTTTACCTCCAAAATGATAAATGGCTAGTATTAGCTTTGAACGTACTAAACATCCCATGACATCAAATATAATTTCTAAAGAATTGATCCATCCTTCAGCTATCACTGGATTTGTGGTTCCACGGAATGCTGGAGTATGTGGCCTTATAAAATTCTCCATAAAAGACAGGTTTCTTCATGGGTGGTTAGGTTCCTCTCTAGCATGGATACCATTACCATTTATCTCCTGATTCAACTAATCCATTTCTATCAAAAACTACTTGGTTCTCATTCCCAACATTCCAAGATACAGATTTGGACAAATTTCTACCTCTTTGTGCATTCCTACTTCATCTTCCCTATTTCTTCTGCAGAAAACCATTCTGAATAGGCATATCTTAGATGAAGTAACAAGGTGATCTTTGAATTCTATATCATTTCAAATAAACCAAAATGTAAAAATCAATTATGTTATTCTATCAAAATCATCCTAATCCCTAATATTATCTAAACCATCCTTTGATACCAACTATAAGGACCCATCCTTATAACATTGCTTATTCTTGACTTTTAGACAAGAACGTACATTCTTACACATTGAGGATATTTTTAGGTTTAGAGTTTTAGAAAATTAGGACATAAAATATACATAACATCACTAAATCATATATGTGGATACTACTAAAATTTTATCCATTTTTTCCAAAATATAAAACTTTTCAAATAAAACATAATTATTGTAATGTCCCAGTTCCAGAAGCCACCCAGAGGTGCCCCGTACCTAGTTCGTCACATGGCCTCAAGCGCATTTCCCCGAATTCCAGAGGCTGCCGACTAGCAGAGAGGGTCTTGGGTGTGACAGTGGGGAAACTATTCCCTCATTGGCAGAGTAACACAATTTAAGAGAAACAAATATACAATAGCAGAAGCAGTAAATATCTAACAACAATAAACAGCGGAAGACTGAGATAATAAACAACCGGAGCACATATATATAAAATGGTGCATGGTACATATGTCTAGGAAAATAGAAAAATATGTCACAATGCTGAATAAAACCAATACTAAACCAAAGTACAAAAGTAATAGATAAACATCTTTTCAACATAACATGCCTAAGCTTGGTCCCATGCTCTCCATATCTACAGCAAGTCAAGTACCTAAAGTAGAAGGGCGCTTGCCCTTGTCTATACCTACAAAAATATAATCTGTTTGGGCACAAAAGCATGGCCCAAATAGGGTGTGACACGAATCCCATTAGGCAACCACCATAAGATCTGTGCCTAATAGTCAGTGAATATATGGCAGGTAAAAGTGCAGAAATCAGTAAACAAGGAAGTACTCAACAGTAATAATCCATAGTTTCAAATATCAAGAAACAGCTAATCAAAGAAGATAATCATAAATAGGTAACCCTCTGGGAAGTACTCAGAGCCTATCCCCTCTGATCTTCCTAGAAGATACAAGAAACCCTCTAGGAAGCACACACATTCACACCCCTCTGGTTTAGCTAATGTATAGACTCTCTAAGGAAGCACTCACTATAAATTCTCCATATAGTCTCATATCGGTACTAAAGACGCTATGGGGAAGCACTCAACGTCTCATTACCCATGTGGCCCACGTTGAGGAACTACAAACTCTCTAAGGAAGCACTCAACATCAATTCCCCATGTGGTATCACATCATAAATTATAAAAGACACTCTGGAGAGGCCCTTATGTAAATTCTATCAATAGTCTACTACAGTAGGTTCTCACAGACCTATGTAAATCAACAAGTATAGCATCGTGTAATGGAAAAATTAAACCTCAAGAACTACTTGGCAAGCATTATACAGCATAATAGAATAATAGAACAACAGTCACACCATCCAACAATACTAGGCATGGGAAAGTAACAGCAGCCTAACAGGCAAACTAGACCCAAAGGTCAAAACTGGAAAAACATGCATGGGAAACACATCCAATGCACATCAATTCACCTTATTCACAATAAAATATTATCTAATGAAGCAAACTAGAATAGCATACAAACAATAGGGCTAAAACGGTAAACGTTCAATGCCCCGTTCAGGGGTATTGTGAAAATTTGCACACAAAACTCAAAGACATTCCACAGAAAGGCACAAACCACCTATCTCGGCAATGGGAGATCAATATACTTGAACCTCGAGGCTTGACTCGCCTTATAACTCCATAGATCTATGAAAACATATAAAAATTTTAACCCATGATAACTCACAAAAGAAGAGAAATAAAGGGATGGTGCTCTAGGAGAAGAGAGAACTCACTGTTGTGATTCCAATGCAATCGATATAGTTATATTCGGAGGACAGATGCTTGCTCGGGGGCTCGTCGAAGATATGCGGTCGTACGGAGCTCTCGGTCGAACAGAACCTAGAAGAAGCAAGGTTTGGCGATTAGACGCAACCCCTATGCGTTTAATAAAAAACAAAGTACACAGCTTGTAGTTTTAAAGTACATGAAATTTACTCTCCATTTCCATACTCATCTTTAGGCGGCCTCCAGGTCATCACACATGGTCGTGTGCAAGGCCTCTACACGGCCAGAAAACAGCTACCCATGGTAACCGAGTACACGGTGTGTACTCATAAATTACATGGTGTGTACTTCAAAAATATCCAAAAACTCCTCTTTTCTAAAAAACTAAAGGAAAAAGAAAAACATACCTAAGAAAGAAGATCTGGGTTCTTACAAACTTCCCCCCTTAAAGAAATTCATCCCTGAATTTCCCTAGCAAGGTGGCGTAGAAGAAGAAACCCCGAAAAGCTCTGGCCACTATGATCGCACATCGGCCTCCCTCTCCCAAGTCTTGTCCTATACTCACTTGTGTTGTCATAGCACCTGTACCAGAGGAACAGACCGTGCATGGATAAACTTTGTACTTCGATCAAAAATCCAGATAGGATGCTTCTCCAAAGATGTGTCCACTTCCAACTCAACATCCTCTGGTTGGAAAACATGAGACAGGTCTGAAAAGTAACATCGAAACTGAGAATCGTGGAAGACGTCATGCATAGCCCGGTACCTCTGAGATAACTGCAACCGATATGCCACCAGTCCAACTCTCTCCAACACTGCAAACGGATCAACATACCTTAGTAAAAGCATACCCCGTCTCCTAATCTTTTTGTGTCCCAACCTCGGTGAGAAACGTAGAAAAACCTGATCCCCAACCTCAAACTCTAGAGATCTTCTCTGCTGATCAGTATAAGACTTCTGACGAGACTGTGCAGTATCCATCCTCTTCGGAATCAACTCTATCTGCTTTGTGGTCTTCTAAACAAGACGAGGTCCCAGCATAGCTGCCTCTCCTGCCACCAGCCAACATAAGGATGATCGTAATGGCATACCGTACAATGCCTTATAACGTGCAATATGAATAGTTTCTTGATAACTATTATTGTAGGAAAACTCCACAAGATGTATATGCTTCTCCCAAGAACCTCCAAAATCCAGGATGCATGCCCGGAGAATGTTATCAAGAACCTGAATCGCATGCTCAGACTGGCCATCAGTCTGGGGGTGGTATGTTGTGCTAAAAAATACATGTGTACCCACAGCCTTCTGAATCCCCTTCCATACTTGAGAAGTAAAACATGAATCCCTTTCTGAAACGATGGAGTGTGGAACTCCATTCAGATGTACAATCTCACAGATGTACAACCATCCCAACTCATCAACACTAAAGGTCTGCTTGATCAGAAAGAAGTGAGTGACCTTTATATGTTTTTCAATGACAACCCATACAACATCATTCCTGTGAGGAAACCTCAGCAAACCTGTCACAAAATTCATCGCGACGTCGTTCCACTTCCACTCTGTAATGGGTAACTATTGTAGAAGCCCTACTGGTCACTGATGCTCCGCCTTCATCTGCTGACAAGTGTAACACCTCATGACAAAACCAGCAACATCCCTCTTCATACCTGGCCACCAAAACTAATGGTGTAGATCACGATACATTTTTGTGACCCCAGGATGAACTGCCCAAACTGAGGAATGAAAATCCTACATCAGCTCCTCGCGTATATCTGTTGGCACACATACGTGTCCCTAGAAATGCAAGATCTCATCCTCACCTATGGTCCATCCAGGAATAGGTTCCTCTCCTAACACACTTTCCTGCAGGACTAGGGCTTCATATTCTGATAGCTACCTCATTCGAACTCGATCAAGAAGTGTAGAGGTAACAGCTACAGAAGAAAGAAAGGTCTTTCCCTGTCTGTCATGCACCTCCAAATGCATCTCTGAGAACAGAGAAATAAGCTGTCACTCAATACTGGCCTCCTGAACTACCTGTATCTGAGTCCTCCTGCTCAACGTATCAGCCACAGCATTGCCTTTCCCAGGAATGTAGGCAAGCTCAAAGTCAAAAGACTGAAGGTACTCAACCCACCATCGCTATCTCAAATTCATATCACATAGAGTGAAGTTGTACTTGATACTCTTGTGGTCAGTGAAAACCACAAAATGATATCCCAGAAGGTAATGTCTCCAATAGCATAAGGCATGAATAATAGCTGCCAACTTCAGATCGTGTGTCGGGAAATTCCTCTCGTGTGGCCTCAACTTCCGAGACCCGTACGCAACGACTCCATCTCCCTGCACAATAATAGCTCCCCGCCTGATACCTAAAGCATCGCAATAAATAGTATAGATCTTTCCCGGCTCTGGAAATACTAGTATCGGTGCTAAAGTCAACCTCCCTTTCTACTCCTGAAAGGCTGACTCACAAGAATCTTACCACAAGAACATCGCACCCTTCTTAGTCAAACCTATCAACAGTTCTACTAAGAGTGAAAAGTTCTGTATGAAAAATTTGTAGTATCCATCCATCCCTAGAAAACTCTGCACCTCAAATAAATTCTTTGGTTTCTCCCAGTAAACTATAGCTCTCACTTTCTCTGGGTCTATTGACACTCCTGTATCTAAGACAACATGACCCAAGAAGTCAATCTGGTCCATCCAAAAGTGAAATTTTGAGATCTTAGCATATAACTGATGCTCTCTTAGTGTACTCAAAATAATCTCAAGATGGGTAGCATGGTTGTGTCGAGTGTGAGAGTACCTCAATATTTCATCCATAAAAACCACCACAACAGAATCCAAGTATGGATGGAACACTTGGTTCATCAGTGCCATGAAAACTGATAGCGCGTTCGTGAGACCGAACAGTATAACCATATACTCATATAGACCATACCTGCTCTGAAAGGCTATAAAAGGTATATCTGATGGACTAACGCGCAACTGATGGTAAACAGACCCCAAGTCAATCTTCAAGAACACTCAGTATCCTATAAGTTTATCAGAGAGATCATCAATCCTCTGCAAGGGGTATCGGTTCTTGACTATCAACTGGTTCAACATCCGATAATCCATGCAAAGCCTGATACTACCGTCTGTCTTTTTCACAAACAGGACATGTGAACCCCAAGGAGAAGTGCAGGGTTGAATGAAACCCTTTTCCTGCAACTCCTCCAAATGCTTCTTGAGCTCATGAAACTCTGGTGTAGCCATCCTATAAGGAGGAATGGACATCGGTGTCACTCATATCACAAGCTCAATAGAAAATTATACCTCACACTCTAGAGGTAAAACTAAAAATTCCTCTAGAAAGATGTCCCTAAAATGATCCACCACTTGTGGAAAGTCCAATTGTGAAATCCCCTGGTCATCCAGATATAGACTAGAAATCTGGGCTGTAACTCTTCCTAACCCATGATTCTCTAGACCATATTTGCTCGCCTGTACATCCCATTCAACCTTATGAAGAGAAGATACGCCCTCTGGTGATGTGAAACTCACCCTATGACGATAACAGTCAACGACTTCCTGGAAAGGAACTAACCAGTCCATTCTAAGAATGACATCATAGCCTATAATCTCTATGACATAGAGGTCCAATATGAAGTGAAAACCACCAACCTATAGAGGTCACTCCTTGAACAATCATACACTAGTCGTTCTAGTCCCCAACGGAGTGTCTAGTGTCAAAATATCGGCAGAGGAAAAGATATAGAGCCTGAGGCTCTCCACAATAGCAACAGATATAAATCTATGTGAATCCTATTTATCGAAAAGTTCTGAAGATAAAACTGAGGAAACTAGGATAGTACCTCGAATTCTAGAAGGTTCGGGATCCTGCTCCTACTGGGTTTTCTCTACTGCAAAGGTATGGCCTGCTTCGCGACCCTGTGACCCTACCTAACCACTCTGAGATGATCCACATTGTTGATGCTGAAAGACTGGCGACTGACCACTATGGCCACGACTACCCCCTCTGCCTGAACGGCCAGAAGAACTCCAGTTCCCTGACTGGTGAGAAACTGGTGGTGCTGCTCCCAAATGCGGAGTCATAGAAGAACTCTTGTCTCCAGCTGCTGGTGAGAAGATCTAACAGAAGCGCTGAAGATGACCCATCTTGCCGCAAGATCAGAACTCCACTAGTTCTCTCTATCACTAAGGCCTTGTATGTCCAGACCTTCCTCACTAGTAACATACCACCTGGCTACCTGAAATTGTCTCTCACCTCCTTGGATCACCGCGCGAAGACTCCTTGTGGCACTTCCTACTGTCAGTAGGAGGGAAGATAACTCCATATTACGAGCCACCTTGGATCACAACTCTAGAATCCCTCAAATTGTGCTCTGTGATCAGCACCTGGTTGACGATAGAAGTGATAGAAGTGAACCAAAATATGTTCACCTGCTATTAGATGTTGTATCTCATACCATCCTCAAACATCCTCACCATGAATAACTGGTCACCTCCTAAAATAGGCATGAAGCGCTGCATCTCAGTAAAGTGTGATGAATACTCCATAATAGAAAGAGCACCCAACTCTATACTCATGAACTCCCGGGATCGGTCAGCCCTCAGGGTCTCCAGGTAGAAGTAGTTATAAAAGATGCGCTAGAAATCTTCCCAAACCATAACTTTATGATGTCCCACTTGTGAGATGAAATCCCACCACCTCTAGGCGGAATCCTGTAGCATGTAAGTGTAAAGATTCACCCTCCTCTCTGGAGGCATCTCCAAATGCTCAAAGATCACCAGCATGTCTTCTATCCATGACTTTGCAGCCTGAGGTCCTCCTTCCCCTGAGAAGGTGGGTGGATTCTGCTACTAGAAAACCTGCATCAAATCTTCCATCGACGGAGCCGGAGGCAGTACCCCTTGAAAGGTCTACATAATTCTCAAAAATCCCTCCCTGGACTGTGTATCAACACCAATGTCAGATACAACGGCTGGTTCTAAGGCTGGCACAACTGGGGGATCTGCAGGTAGTTCCTGATTAGCCATATCCAGTGTCTGATCACCACCTGGCAACTGGCGTACAACTGGAGGACGTCTCGGTGGCATGACTCTACAAGTTAAAGCGCACACCTTAGATCAAGATCATCAAGAACTGAAAACTAGAAGCATAATAAGGGATCAAGAGAAAGAAAACATTCATGTTTTACAAAACATGACTACACGACGTGTTCCCTTAAGTCATTTACATGGGTGTGTACTCCTACCCTAACTAGTCATGTCACACACCGAACACACGACGTGTTGTCCTAACACACGGTGTGTACTTGATTCCGCTTTCCATGACCGAGTCCTTCTACATAGTTAATCCACACAGATTTCCTAGTATAACACTACATGGTGTGTTGTTTGGTAGACACGGCATGTACTAGACAAGCTTCACCTGGCCCGTGTTGTTAGTGACATGGCTTGACTCGCGGATCACACTACACGGCATGTTCAAGGCGGACACGACATGTACATGAAAGGATAACACCGACCTATGTTTTTAGTGACACGGTCGAGTACCTAGGTTAGACTACACGGCATGTTCAAACCTAACACAGCATATATAAGAATAGACTCCATTGACCCGTGCTAGTAGATACATGTTCGGGTTCCAAGAATTACACTACATGGTGTGTTCAACTAATACACAGTGTGTTCCTATAAGAAATTCCCCATCCCGTGTCTCTGCCCAGATGGCTTGTAACACGTTTAGAGACTACACAGCTTGTACATAAGGTACACGGCATGTACTTATGAAAAACTATTTCTTTCCGAACAGAAGAACATATGGTGTGTAGTCAAAACTACACGGTGTGTATTCTAGTTTTTTCCAGATAGTAAGCCTAAGAAACTACTCCGGAACCTAGAGAAACACTGCAACGAACCTTGAAGGTGCCAAATTTCGATCTGTGATGGCCCATACTCCCCACGAATCAAAGTCTAGCATCTTATTCATGTTATAACAAGGAAAACGGAGCAATGATCCTCCAAATTCCAGTCCTGAGGGCCAATAACACCTCAAGAACCAAAGTTTGGAATCCATTCAAGAAAAAATTGCACAAAATAATAACCTATTAAACAGCAGGTATTCTTATCAAGGAATATATCACAAAAAAATGCATATTCTACACAACGTCGATCACAACAACATGCAATCGCTAATGCATCCTAGATGATAAGGCAAGAATGCATGACATGTGATTTCTAGAAAGTGCCTATATGATGCAAGAGATGGCATACCCTCATCTCATCGGGTTGTGACATAAATAAAACCTCAATAATATCAATGATAACATCACAATACATGTGAGTCACCAAACGGTGGAAATCAAATCAAATGTAAAATTTCAAACTAGAAAAATTGCAATAAATGAGGTAGATTGGCTTCTCTCTACACACGGGTTAGCTACTCCTGGGCAGAGCTTATTACCAAGTACCAATTCTGTCCAATCCCTGGATAAAGGCTCCAAACCGTAATTCAAGGGAAATGAATTCATCTGATACCACTTTGTGACATCCCGGTTCTGGAAGTCAACTAGAGGCACCACGTACCCGGTAGGTCACATGGCCTCAAGTGCATTTCCCCGAATGCCAAAGGCTGCCAAATAGCAGTGAGGGCCATGGGTGTGACAGTGGGAAAACTATGCCCTCATTGTCAGAGTAACACAGTGGAAGAGAAAAAAAATATACAATAGCGGAAGAAGTAAATATCCAACAACAGTATATAGTGGAAGACTGAGATAATAAAGAATTGGAGCACATATATATATAATGATGCATGGCACATATGTCTATGAAAATATCCAAATGAGTCAAAATGCTGAATACAACAAGTACTAAACCAAAGTACAAAAGGAACAGATAAACAGATCCTCAGCATCGCAAGCCTAAGCTTGGTCCCATGCTCTCCAACTCTACAGCAAGTTAAGTACCTGAAGTAGAGGGGTGCTTTCACTTGTCGATACCTGCAACAATATAATATATTTGGGCCCAAAATCTTGGCCCAAACAGGGTGTGAGAATAATCCAATTAGGCAACCACCACAAGATCTATTCTGAACAATCAGTGAATATATGGCAGGTAAAAGGTCAGAAATCAGTAAATAAGGAAGTACTCAATAGTAACAATCCACAGTTTCAAATATCAAGCAACAGCTAATCAAAGAAAATAATCAAAAATAGGCAACCCTCTGGGAAGTACTCACAGTCAATCCCCTCTGGTCCTCCCTAGAAAATACATGAAACCCTCTGGGAAGCACACACAGTCTCACCCCCTCTGTTTCAGCTAATGTATAGACTCTATGAGGAAGCACCCACCGTCAATTCCCCTTATATTCTCTTATCGGTACTAAAGGTGCTCTGGGGAATCACTCAACGTCTCATTCCCCCTGTGGCCTGTGTCAAGGAACTACAGACTCTCTGAGGAAGCACTCAATGTCAATTCCCTCAGTGGTCTCGCATCATAAATTATAAAAGACACTTTGGAGAATCCCTTAAGTAAATTCTCCCAATGGTATACTACACTAGGTTCTCAGAGCCCTGTGTAAATCAACAAGTATAGCATCGCGTAACGTCCAAATTAAACCTCAAGAACTACTTGGATAGCATTATATAGCATAATAGCATAGAAAAACAATAGTCACACCATCCTACAATACTAGGCATGGGAAAGTAATAGAAGACTAAAAGGAAAACTAAACCCAAAGGTCAAAACTGGAAAAACATGCATGGGAAACACATCTAAATCATAGAAATTCACCCTATTCACAAGTAAATATTATATAATAAATAATACAAGCATAGAAGACAAACAATAGGGCTAAAACGGTAAACACACAATGCCCTGTTCATAGGAATTGAGAAAATTTTCACATAAAACTCAAAGACTTTGAACAGAAAGGCACAAACCACCAACCTTGTCATTGGAAGATCATTATACTTGAATCTTGAGTATTGAATCACCTTAGAACATCTAAGATCTACGAACATGTATAAAACTTTCAACCCATGAGACCTCACAAAAGAGGAGAATCTTGGGATGGTGCTCTAGTAGAAGAGAGAACTCACCGATGTGATTCCAACGCAACCGGAGGAGTTTGATTCAGAGGAAGAACGCTCACTCTGGGGCTTGTCGAAGATCGATGGCCATACGGAGCTCTTTGTTGAAGGAAACCTAGAAGAAGCAAGTTCTGGCGATTAGATGCGACTCCGGTGCATTTAATGAAAAAAAAAGTACATGGTTTTTACTTTTGAAGTACACGGCCTCTACTCTCCGTTTCCGTACTCCGCTTTAGGCGGCCTCCAGGTCATCACACATGGCCATGTGCAAGGCTGCTACATGGACACCACACAGCTACTCGTGGTAACAGAGTACCCGGAATGTACTCATAAAGTACATGGCGTGTACTTAAAAAATTTCCAGAAACTCTTCTTTTCTCAAAAACTCTAGGAAAAAGAAAAACATACCTGAAATGAAGATCTGGGTTCTTACAATTTCTTTGAAAAATCTTCCTAACATTTAAATTGTATTCCTTATTTCTCTTACACATCCTTATAACCTATGAAAAATATTAAAAAACATAATATGAGCACAAAAATATCAGTAATGGATATAAAGAAATAAATTTTTAGTTGATTGATAACATAAAACCCAATAAAACCCAATAAAACCCATTTCATAAAAACTCATTAGCATTCATAGAAACAACATGTAGTTTCCTTGGGACATATTTATCATATCACTCTTACAATCAACCTTAAAAATGGAATAATCATTCGTTAAAATACCATATATAGAGTACCCAATGCATTGGGGAGATATAATGGGGATCAACCATCAAAAAATGAGATATAATCTTCAATACAACATATCTTGAGCTATAATGGGCTCAACCCAATATATCTTGAGCCATAATGGGCTCAACCCAACAAATCTTGAGCTATAATGGGATCAACCCAATATATCTTGATATATAATGGGAAAAACCCCAACATATATTGAGCAATAATGGGATCAACCCATAATAACTATGTCCAAGGAACATATCATGTATAAACCATTTGATAACTCATTCAAACCCTTTAGCAAAAAAAACCTTCAGATTTTCAAAATACCCTTTTTTCGTAAAATATATGACTTTTAAAAAATGTGCACACAATAATGAAATAGTATTCATAATAATTTACAATTTCAAACTATAATGGAAACATAATAGTAATAAAACATCATGAAATCTAGAGAAACCACTCATGTCATATATAAAAAACAAACTTTTTAAATTTTATTAAAGAGACTTTTAAAAGGATTTTAAAACGGAAAGTCTCTTTCAAATATAATTAGATTGAAATTTAATAGAATGGAATGGATATGTGTATCATTGTATATTAACATAATACAAAATAATTTAATAAATAATGAATCACACAAATAATTTTAACATCCCATAATGAATAAATTAGAAGGTTAACCTAAAGAAAGTAAATTGGGTTTTGAAAACCCTTACCTCGGGTTCGTCTTACTTTCAACTTGATCAAACCTCATGTATAATGGTTATAATAGTGTTATTAATACTTTAAAGAATCATAATAATTTTTATAACACTTTATATGTTCATTTTATAACATCTTTCCACACATTTATTAACAATATTTTTTTATTTACATTTTTTCTTGTGCGTTCTTTACATGGTTTTTATGGTTCAATCATAATTGAATTTTTTTCAAATGGAAGAGAAGCTCCAGAAGTGAGATGAGATGTTATTAAAATGTCTCCAGATTATTAAATGATTCCATAAACCATTTTCATTACATGGTATGAGGATGAATCATTAGATAAATCATTACTGATAATCATTAGTTTATTTTGTCGAATTTTGATCATTACGAACCACTTTTGTTTTTATAATTAATAGTAGGCATAAACACAAGTTCTAGAACATAATATATCATATAACATTTATAATAAAATTTTATTTCACCATATTATTGGTTTTATGACCAGATTTGATAGTAGTAAAAGAAATTGAAGACACATCATCCACGATGTCGATAAATCGACACATCACAGATGGTATTTGTATTTTGAAAATAAGTGGGAGAGGAGAAGAATTATGATGATGAATTGTTCCATAAAAATGATAAAAATACATTATATATAATATATAAAATCTTTAACTCCTCTTTTATAAGGGTAGAGGAAGTGAGTATAAGAAAAGAAAAATAATTGAAAAGAAAACACAAGAAATTGAAAGAGGATTTTTACCTCTTGATATATTCTCTTTGAGATCCTCTTTAAGGCCTTTGGTATTGGCATTTTCGTAAGACCACATGGTCTTGTAATTGGGGAAGATACTTGGGAAGATGATTGGGAATAATTTATACCATTATCAATGATTTATAGGTGTGAGAGGAAGAGGGGTTGGGGGTGGTATTTCTAGTGGATGAGAGGAGGGGTTTTCCCATATTTTATTCATTAGTTTAATATGTTTTCTCAATACAACAAATATTCATGATTATTATGACCAAAAATAGTAATAAATTCATGTGATACTAAACAAATTTCCATTTACATCATCCATGACTCAAGAATGTTGCTGAAATACATTTATTTGGCATATTTCATAAATTGTTGAATTTCACTATACACTAAAAATTCATGTATTTCAGAAAAATTCCAAAAATTCACACAAACCATTTTTTGACATGTAGAATTAAAAAATGAACTCCATTTTATTGAAATAATTTTTTAATTATGATAAATTTAATTCTTAATTAAAATGATAATTTATTAAAAAAATAAAAAAATTTAAAACTGTAACTGATATTATAACACCTTGAAAAATTAACTTAGGGGTCATAAAATGATCTTATAACATTAAGATGGTAATTTATGATTACATTTCATGAAAATAAATTTTCATTTAAATTATTAAATTAATCATAAAATTGTAATTCCCCAAATGGCTCTAAGGTCTTCATTTTTATTGATTTTTTATAACCCACCTTTCAAGGGATGAGGGGGGACCCTTACAAGGCCCGTATGCTCAGAGATTACATAGCCCGTAGGCTTATGAGATTACATGACCAGAAGATCTTATGGAATTCAACTAGAATACCTACAAGAAATTGCCCTCCTCAGCATATGCATCATGATAGTAGCTCTCCACCTTTGCATGGTCCTCTGGATAGGCTTCCCGTGCAGGCATAGGCTGGTCCCGATGGCATATCCATACCCTCTCATTCTGACAAATCCATTTGGATCTACTCTAGTGAGTGCAGCTACTTTGAATCCTATTATGGGGCAACTCTTTTTTTGTAGAGTCTGTCTAGGGCAACTACATGTGGCCCGAAGGCCTTGGGTGGCCTGAAGGCCTTAAAGGTGGCCCGAAAGACTTACTGACCTGAAGGCCTGGGTGTACAGTTCTGCTACAGTACATGCATAGTCTACAGTTCTTCTACAGTGCCTACTATAGTTCCCAGAAATATGCCTCTACCTGGTTTTGAACCTAGGTCTCGTGGATGCACTTAAGGATACCTCACCAATTGGGCTGAGGATCATGTGTATAAAATTTTAATTAAATACTTGTTATTTTCAAAAATACCAATACTTGTACTATGATTATATTGTCACTTATACAATTCCCAAATCTTATTTATATGCTCATGGGTGATGTTACTATACATTTGACTGATTTACTATTCATAAGGGTCATATTACTATTCATAATGGAATGTTACTATTCATAAGTGTATGTTACTATTCACCAAAAAAATTAAGTCGGTATTATCAGACTCTAAATAACATACTGATTGCAACCGTGTATGTCAGTTTTTTGAAATTAAAAAACACAGAATTGAAAAAATTGTGTTTAATGGCTAGTTTATAACTATCTCTTTAAAACAAAGTTCCATTATATAGAGAATTAGTATTTCATGCATTAATTTAAATTTATTTATAAAAACGTGGTGTGTTACGATAAGGGTTACAATATAGTTAACCACGGCATGTAATAAATTTTAGAACTAATGAACTATACATCTCAAGAAATCTGATATTTAAATTGAACTTATATTTAAAGGAAGTTTTGGGATAAATTAAATTAAATTCTCTCAAATAAAACTTTTGAAATGAATTATTCACTCTCCAACACATAAATTTATTTCAGGGATGGAAGAAAAGGGTTGTATAAAATAAAAATAAGGGATGTTTCATAGGGTGTTTAAGCTAATGCATCAATTATAAAATACAGTACATAAAATTTATAAAAGTCTCAATAGATAAATCAGATCAAGTTCTAGTGAACATGTCCTCTTTTATGTTCACTCAAGAAAAAGATGAAAATAAAATGATGAAAATACATCAGATTCCTTTATAGTTTTCAATTAATATAATAGGAGGACACAAAAAAGCATGAATTTCAATATAAGTTCCAAATATATAAAAATAATAAAAAAATATCAAATAAATAAATATTTATTAAAAATAGTTTATTTATTTATGTGTTTTATTGATCAAATAATAATAAACATATAATAAATTATGAAATCATTACTAAAATATGAGTTTATATATTTTAAACTTTAATGTCAAAATTTTATTATTTTCAAATGGGTTAATTTTACTTCTTAAGAGATATTTTTTTATTTATTATTTCATCAATAAAAAATTTAATTATATAAAACTATAATATAATGCATAAAACACATTATCATTTAAAATAAATTTACAAAATAAAACATATATTATAAAAATAAAATAAAAATTGTTCTTCACTATCCTAAAAATAAATCTTCCATTATTAGAGAAAAACTACCTAAAGGTAATAGTGTCAATATTTTCCTTGACATCACTTATTCCAAATACTCTATTATAAATTGAAACACTTTTGATAAAACCTTGTGTCACTCTAGAATTGAATCCATTTTTTTCTCACTTATTAAACTTCCACTTATATCCCCTAGTTTTTTTCTAAAAATAATTCTTGAAAACATTAATCTTAAGAATTTATAACCATATTGAGATGGATATTTTATGATTCTCCCATTACATATAATGTTTAAAGATTCTACTATTAAATCCCCAAACATTTCATTATCTTATGAATCAATAATTTATATTCTCTAAGTTATTTCAATGGTATTAATATTAATATATAATTAAAATTCCATAACAATTATTTCACTGAGTTTCTAATTAATATCATCCTTTATCAAAGTTGATTACATAAAGTAGAAGAAACTGAATAAACATTACAAAATCAATTGAAGATCTTTTCTCTATATTGTGTAAAAAGTGAATATCTTTTTTCCTAAAACTCTAATACTCAAACTATTTGAAAAAAAATAAATGTGTCTATTAAATTTTGTATATAAATATGTCTAATTTTTTTAAAATTTATGGATTTTTTCTTTCAATCTTGATAGATATTTTTATTTATAAACTCCTTAAACCATTTTAATAACTCCCCTTTATAACAAATAATTCATTTCTCTCTAATTTTAAAGTATAGAATTTTTGTTCAAATGATTCAAAAATAATTTAAATATTGATTTAATAATTTGAAAAAAAAATCTTCCCATATCAAAGTTTTGTTCTCGATTTTATTCATGCATTAGAAAATAAATATTCATTTGAAGATAACATGGGAATTAAGTTGATACATTTTAATAAAACATTGTACATTTGAACAATCATATCCCATCTGAGAGCTATAATCATAGCATCCATTTCCCGATAATTTTAAAGCTTTTTAACACCTTATGATTTTGAAAACTTATCTTTTGTTTTATACATTTCTTCATGAAATTAGTCATATTTTTTTAATCCACAACTTTTATGGGTATTATAAAACATTTCAGTACATCTATCATATTATATCAATTTGTCCTCATTTGTTTGGATAAATATTCTCAAGAAAAAATTTAAGAGGAGAATTAGAAGTGATAATAAAGATTTGTTAATTCTATAAAATAAAAAGGTATAAATAAATGAATTATTGGGGGTGGGAAGGGATATAATCAAATAAAACATAAACTAATTAAACATTCTTAAAATTAAAATTCATAATGAGAAAAATAAAAGTGGGAAATAAATGAGGGGAATAAATGTGTAAATAGTAAAATGTTAACTATTGAACATTAAAAAAATCCATAGAATTGTTTCTAGGTACTGGGATAAATTTTAATGAAAAATTGTAAGTCTGTAATTATATTTAAATTTAAAAAAAATTATAGTTCATGGAACTGATATATAGACTCGTGTATCATATTACCTAAAATTACCTGATAAAACAAAGCATAAAGTTTTATATAGACTGAAAAGTAGATTGAATAATACCATACTAAAATATAAAGACACCCATACCAGTTATTATAATAGTACAATTCCTGATCCCACCATAAGAAAATAATAAAAAAATATCTTTCATGTTATGTTTCGTCCAAAAGGTTCTTTTTTAAGTCAATAGATAAACTTGTTTAATCATTGGGGTTCTTTTAAGGCATAGTTCTCAATATAATAATTATGTAATATTTCTTGGTTTAAGGAACAGTTTCCTCATATGACTGTTAATATTTAATTTATTCTAATTTTTATTTTAAATTTCAATTTATCTAGAATAATCAACCTTGATAAATTTAAATGGACCCTACTATCTTGATCGTAACTTCCCAGAAAAAAATAAATCCTATGTGGAATAAAATAATTTTCTCTATGAGTAAAAAATTAATTTTTGAAATATGTGATTCATTCCATTCATTTTTTATTTATTTATAATTTTTACAACTATCATATCATTTCCTTTAAATTTCTTCCAATAAATCCAGTTCTATTAAATACCTCTCACTTGTGAGATTGTAATCAAAATTTATCACCTTAATTTTCCAAAATTCCTGGTGTTCCACTTCAACTGTTTAATTTCACCATTTCCCAAACACCAATCTATATGATGATAATACTAATGTATTATAAAAAAAATTCTAATATACCAATAATATAGTACCAATTTTTTAAACTCAATCCTTTTTGAATTGAAAAAAATTGAATCTGGTTAATTTCAAGATTTCAAACTTTTGTTTTCCCACTTGTTTGTGGATAATAAGGTATTCTATTTTAATGTTTACATACATAATTATTTAAAATATTATTTATAATCTAGTTTTAAAATTTTATATCTCATTTATAATTATAAATATTGGTACTAAAATTAGGAGAAATATTTTTATTTATAAATTTTCTGACCATCTTTGGTTAATTTCATAAACGTGCATTGGACTTCTCCCACATTGAAACATAGTAAATAAAAACTATACTATTAAAATTTTTATAGGATTTAGATAATTTCTCCATAAAATATATTCCCTAGACATAACATAATTCATCTTAAATAATTTAGTTTTGAAAAATCCCCTATTCCCATTGGATATCTCTTATTCATTAACATTTATTGAAGATTTTAGAGAAATTAATAGAATATTTGTGCATAGTCAACTAAAAAACACATTATAGAATTTAATACTATATTTTTTATTCCAGGATTTATATAATAAATTGATGAAATAAAATTTTCCACAATTACTCAATATTTGATGAGAGGAAAACATCTCTGTACCATTCCATCTGTATAGTTTTTTTAAATGATCAACCTATAAATAATCCATGTATAAATTATAAACCTCTTTATTTGATTAGAATTAATGTCTATAAAAATGTCTACAATTCCCATATAGATAAAAATTTTAGTAAACCATGGTGTCTTACTTTCTTTAATCATAAACTGATATCGATAAAAAAATTATTTATTATTTTTTTCCTCATTATTTCCATCCAACCATTAAATTATAAAAAGGTGGCCCACTATCACATTTATTCTTACATTTTTATGTATAATTTCCCAAAAAAATATGAAGTATAATAACCCATAAAATCAACCTCATCTTTGCAACATAATTTTTCAAGAGGAATATAAACACTGAATGATCTATGAACACCACCACTTTTGAGTGGATTAGGTGACATAAAAATTTATCAAAACCAAAAATTACTGAATTTAATTCCTTTTTTATAATTATATATTAAATTTGATCCTAAAATAAGGTTAATTATGCATATTAAATTGATAAAAAACTATATTTTCTTTGACCAACAATGTACCCAAATTACTGATCACTTGTATTGCATATGTTTTAAAAGGTAAATTCTAATATGGTGATATCATAATCAGTGATTCAATAATAATTTTATTCAAAGTATAAAAAATAATCAATACATTTTTTATAAAATTTTAAATTAATTTCCTTTATGAATAAATTTATAAAATGATTTCAAATATGGAAAAATTTCTTAATTAACAATATAAAAAATCCTACATGCCCATGAAATCATTGAACTCCATCATATAAATTTGAAGGAGGAATTTTTTTAATTATACTTTTCTTAGTAGGATATACCTCTCTTAATTATTTTGAAACCTTATTTCCAAGAAGAATTCAAATCAAAATCAAGAAAATAAGTTTTTCTAAATGGAAAACAAAAATATTTCCCCACATAATTAATAAATTCAATAAAGATTTATTAATTATTAATCAATGTAATCTACATCAATAAAAAAATCATCAATAAAAATCACATTAAAATATTCAATCATATCATGAAATAAATCCATCATATAACTATAAAATGTTTTTGTAGTATTGAACATCCAAAATTACATTCTATAATAAGAAAATGCTCAATCATGACATATAAAGGTTGTCTTCTCCTAATCCTTAGGTTCTAATATGATCCAATTATATCAAGAATATCCATCTAGAAAACCATAATATTGATTCCAATCCAATATTTCTAAAATTAGATCATTTAGTGGAAATAGGAAATGGTCAATTCTAATTACATCATCTAATTTTAAATAATTAAAACAAAACCACCAACTAGTTTTTTAATAGTTTAAAATAACTCACTTTTTTTATTTGAAACTACTATTAGTCCTCCTTTACATGGGCCCACCAATGGTGGACATATCTAATAAATATTATATATTTGATAAAAAATTATATCACCTAGATGTTTTATAAATTATTTTTCTTATACTAATGTTGTTTAAATATATCCCATGTACTTTAGGTTTTTATGATCTCAAATACCCTTTCATATGTTACTATTGTTTCATTATTAAGTGTGTTCATCAGATTTTATCTTGTTTTAAGTGTTTCTGTTGTTAAAATACTTATGTATGAAATTTTGGACACTTTGGGAAAGAAATTCCTATGTATAGAAAAATCAGCTACATGAGGCATTTGCTTATATATAGAAACATCTCCATCAGAATTTGACTATGTAAATCATCTCAATGAAAGATTCATCAACATAAATTGGCTACATCCAGTAATCTCCTACATGAAATTTTCCTACATCATGAAAAAATTTATGTGAGAAATTGGTTATGTAGATTTATCAATTATCTAAATAAATTGTGTTGATCAATAATCTACATAAATCAGATATATAGTGGAATTGTATACATTGTTTTAATTTCCTACATCAGTTTTGGGGGAGTGAGTAAAAATCCTATATGAATAAATTTATATCCATGAATTTTTCTCTAGGGAAAAATTGGATACATAAAGGAAATTGGCTACATTAAAAGGCCTACATTAATTATACTAAATTGATAATTATGCTACATGAATTCAAAACTGAAATTCAGATATCTAATGATGTGTAACTGGCTACGTCATACTGCAATCTGAATTTATTATCATTGAATCACTTGAGTGATATTTTAATGATATCATGCAATTTTTAAATGATTTACTAATTGTTTATGGTAAAAATGATTATAATAATAGGTAATTAGTGATAAAAGAAACGAGTACATGGATAATTTATTTCCCTTTAATTTTTTTGAGGTATTTCTATGAAAAAGATAGGTCTCTGAATCATGATTTTATGGATTGTGTATTGTGTATTTAAGTGAGTAGTTTTTCATAAATTTTCAAATATGTTATGTGCTCTCATATGTAAAAAATAGATATATAGAGAATAATAAAATAATGTACTCACTAAACAAAATGTTTTCTTCATTGAATCTTTTATACATTGCTCTGTTTTTCATGTAAAAAGAAGAAGCATTGTGATCAATAGTTTTGTGATATCTATCATATGTGATAATATTTTATAAGGATATTCTTGAGATGAATTAATTTACTAATAATATCTCTTAGAAATTCCTTCATTCGGTCAATTGTATATCACAACTTTGTGATGAACTTTTAAACTCTTTGTTTTTCCATCTCTTGTTATAATGGTTTCTGGTAAAAGAACCTAAATGATATTGTTTGTAAATAATTTTTTTAGACTAGTTAAAAGATCTGATACTATTTTATCAACCATAAACTACTTGAAATAAGTCAGGAAGTCCCAAAATAGGACTGTAATTCCCCAGAAAAAGGACTAGTCGATTGAAAATCACTAAACATGGGGAGAAGATGGTAGTTGGAGTGAAATAGGGGACTTCTATTCCTTGAAAAACAATAAATATTTCTGTCAGAATCCTTTTTATTACTTTATTTATTTCCACTATTGTTTCTGTTTAAGAAAATATTGAATGTTTGTCATATCCAAATGAGTATAGTTTCCTAAGAGAATAAAAATTCAAGAACTCAATTTACCCAACTCTTGAGTCTTTATAAAATCGTTCGAGAAAACAATTGGTATTAGATCTTATGTATATTGATTTATCATATTTCAAAGATTAATGTATAAAGATTAAATTTCAAATCGATTTTATGATTGATATTAGGCATGTCTATGGTAATATCACCCCATTTTAATGGTGATAATTATGGCTTATTGAGGACACATGTGATCATTTATCCAAATAAACTTGCTCTAAATTTTTATCTCAATGTTGTGAATCATTATAAAATTACAAAAACAAAATAAAAAACATGGGATGCTGATACTAAATCCAGTTATGATTTAAATTATAAATCAATTAATGCTGTTATTTTTAGAATAGGTCTAGATGAGTTCAACTGAGTTTCTCAATGTCAAACAGCCCATGAAATGTGGAATACCATTTCAATTTCATATAAATGTACACATAATGTGGGATACCTAAAATATAATAATTTCGTGATGAAGTTTGATATGTTTAAAAAAATTGAAGGAGATACTATCACCCAATTTAATGAAAGTCTTATAGAAATTAGACATAATGTCACTTCCCTGGGAGCACCAATTTATGAGACCGATTAATCCCTAAAAGTTCTAATAATATTACCACCTAGGTGGATTGTAATTTTTTTATAGTTGTAAATCTATAGTGTTTCACAATTTTAAAATAAAATATCTTTTTGGGACTATTATGGTGTATGAGGCAAAGATAGAAGATGAATCTAGAGAGAACTGGTTAATTTAGAAGGAAAATATTTTTATAAAATTATCAACTACAAATGATGATAATTAGTGTAAATAAATTCAAAAATATGAGTCATATGATGAATAGACTTCCAATAGTTCTACTTTAAATATTTATCTTGCCCACATAGTTAGAGAATTAAAAAATTTCTATAAAAAGAGAAGAGTTTTTAAGAAACCTTTCAACAAGTATATAAACTCTGATGGTAATTCTGAATAAGTAATATTTTATGAATGAAAATAGTCTGGGTATATCAAATAATATTGTCTATAGCTACAACAAAACAAAAAATCAAAGAAAAAAAATACTTCAATAAATATGGAAATAAGAAAAAAAGCCAAGAGAACCATGATGGCTATATGGAGTGCTTCAAAAGATTATAGTAATGTCTCATATTCAAAATCAGAAGCTAAACATTATAATCATAAGGAAAATATGTTCTTTATGGAGCCTTATAATGAGGTACATTCATATTATTATTTTGAGCACGAGTAAAAATCAAAAAATTAAATTTATCATATGAAAATTTAAAATTAGTATTTTAATATTTGGAAAACTAAGTATGAATATTAAAAAAAATAAAAACAAATCTTAAAATTTCCAATAGTAATATGGAAAATAAAAAAGAGGACTTAATTAAAAAATCATAATTAAGAACCAAGTCGGAAAACTCTAGTACATATTTTATTGAACATGGTAGTAATATTAAAAAAGTGAAAAAATAAGTTTAGGACTCTAGAGATACTGCCATTTTTTTCACTAACGGTGAATATTAATTAAATTCAATTCCTGGAAATAATAAATCCTATAAGAATAAATTTTTAATATGAATCCAAGGAGAAAAACAAAAAATCTAAATAAATTATTTCGTGACTAGTTTCAAAAAAAAATAATTTTTATAAAATAATATGTTTTCATTATGGAGAGTAATGAAATTATGCTAAGAGTTATAGTTTGAGAACCCTATAATTTTAGAGAGTTACAAGTTATTTTCTTTCAAAAATATTTTAAAAAAACGTTTTTGGAATTTTTGGATAGTAAAAATAGATTTGGGTTCCCAAATTGATATTTTCTAACATTGCTGGACCCAAATAAATATGGGTACCAAACCAATTTATTGTTTGATTTATACTTATAGGGAAATGGATAAAGTTTTTCAATGATAAATTATATATGGAAATTGGATGTTCATTGAATATGAGTATATAATTCTCTAATTTTCACTCCATATAAAATTTTTATGGAGGATATGTCACTTTTGGTGACCATGCCAAAGGAAGTATTCTAGGAGTTGGATCAGATATCAATCAAAGATCAGTCCTCATAAAAAACATTTTTTATGTAGAAGGATTAAATCACAATCTGATAATTATATCTATACTTTGTTATGATGGTTATTTTATTAATTTTTTAGATAATTTATTTTTATTTTTAAAAGATAAAATTCTTAAATTCAAGGCACCTAGAGTAAATAATGTCTACACTCTACATTTTAATTCTATGAGTAGACAAAGAGTGAACTCTATAAATATTGAAACAAATAAATCATAGATATTTCATTGAATATTGGAAAATTATTTAGTTTATTACTTATGAAAATTTTCAAAAAGGAATTTATTTTCATAGTTACCTTAACTTAAATTGAATAAAAAGATGTTATGTGATTCTCGATAAATGGGAAAGCAATAAAATTAATCTTTTAAATAAATTAAATATTTTTTTACTTATATCCCCCTAGAACTAATTCATATAGACTTTTTTTTGGGAATCTAGATTCGCAATATTAAATGGATAATATTTTTTATGTATTAGTTGATGATTTCTCTATATTTACTGAGGTTTTATTTCTAAGTGTCAAGAGTGAAGTCTGTTATGTTTTTATAAGTTTTTTCAAGTTATTTCAAAAAGATAATGATGTCAAAATTATTTCTTTGAGAAGTGACCATGTAGAAGAATTTGAAAACCATGGGTCCAATTACTATTACTCAAAACATGGTGTCAAACATACTTTTTTTCCAGGAAAACTCAATTGAAAGGTGTTGTTGAGAGTAAGAATTGTAATTTGTAAGAAATTGCTAAAATAATTCTATTTGAATATAACCTACCAACTCGTTTTTGGGTTAAAGATATAAATACAGTGCATTACGTCATGACCAAAGTTTTAATGAGACCAATTTTTTTTTAAAAAAAACCTATGAGCTGTGGAATAATAGAAAACTAAAATTTGGATAATTAAAAGTATTTGGATGCAAGGTTTATATTATAAACACCAAGGATAATCATGGTATGTTTTATCTAAAGGATGATTAGGCAATCTTCCATTACTATTCTACTGCTTCAATCGAATATAGTGTAGTCAATAAAATCTCAATGATTATTTAAGAATAAACCAATGTTAAATTTGATGAAATTAATCCTTTTCATCACAAAATGGATCAAATTTATAAGCTAAGTGATTCTTTTGAAAACATGATACTTGAGCCTCTTTTTAAAAGTAATAAGGGATGAATAATTAGAACTTTATTTTCCAATTCCAAATACTACAAGGTTGGATACTAGTGAACTAGAAATTTTTTTTCCTGGAAAACCCAGAACCCTAAAAACCATCCCTTATAAATAGTTATATGAATCTTAAATAAAGGGATTATGACTATAAGGAGTTCAGGAAACCTTATAGAGTTGTTTTCCATTATATCTCAACTATAACATAATAATATAGAAAAAAAAATTAGTATTTGAGAGTAGGGTTTTATAAATTCAAGAATAATTAAACTAGTTTAAGAGGAAAAAGGTTTGTGAATTAGTTGATAGACCATTTGACTATCCTATTAAAGGGAAAAAACTAGATTTTAGTGAATAAAAAGGATGATCATGGTGTGATCACCAGGAATAAGGATAATATTATAGTTAAAGGTTATAAATAGGAATAAATTTTATATTATGAAGAGTAATTTTCACCTATTACTAGATTAGGATTAATTAGGATTTTCTTTGCTAATAAATCACATATGGAATTAAAAGTATATTAGATGGATGTAAAATCTAGTTTTGAAAATCATCTTTTTCAAAATTTAGTTTTTAAAAATTACTAAATCACTTTGTGGCATTAAACAAGAACCTAGATCTTGGTCTATGTGATTAAATTATTTTATTTTATCAAATTGTAGTTTAGTATGTAAGATTTCTTCTAATATATTTAATAATACTTCATCTATAGATATTTTCTTAGTTCAGGAATATGTTGATGATGTGATTTTTGGTTTAATAAATAAAATATTGTGTAATAAATTTTCAAAACTCATACAAAAATAATTTGAAATTAGAATGATGGGTGATTTAATTTGCTTTCTAGGATTTCTGATTTAGCAAAAATTATTTTGGAATGGACTAAATCAAATCAAATACATACTTTTCTTAAATGATTTGGATTCAAAATTAGTAATGTGCATACAACCCATATGACTTCTAATCAAAATCTTGAATTGGATGAAGTTGGAAAAACAGTGTAAAATAATATTTATAGAGGTATAATTGGATGTTTATTATATTTAACTACTATTTGACCATAAATTATGTTTTCAGTATGTATTTGTTAGAGATTTTTATAAAATCCATAATAATTTCATTTAAAAGATACAAAAAGAATTTTAAAGGTACATAAAAGGAAAAATTTCTATTTACTTACATTTTTCAAAAATATCTAAATTTAATTCATGTTCATATTTGGAGGACTAATTTGGTGGTTTTAGACTAGATAAGAAGAGTAATTTAGGAACCTACTATTTTCTAGGAAAAATCCAAGTGTCCTGGTCTATTAAAAAACAACACTTTATTGCACTATCCAATACTGAAGTGGAATATACTATTGTTAGTAGCTATTATGAACATGTATTTTGGATGAAACACACCTTAATTTATTTTTGATTAAAAAATAATCAAGTATCAATTAAATTTGGTAAAACAAATTCTATCAGCTTTTGTTAGAATCTAATAAATCATTCGAGAACATCGAATATCGACCTAAGGCGTATTTTCTAAAGAGATAAAGCTGAAAAGGTGATATTAATATTGAATTTATATCTAATAATAATCAGTGATTATATATTTTTACTAAGCCCCATGTTTGATGAAATTCTGATTATATCAAAAGATAATTGGTTTTATTTAAATTTAAATAAGTTTTATTCATCTTATTTTTATTTATCTTTATAATAATTATTATTATTTTTAAGTTATTTATTTATTAATGTTTATTTCCTATTAAATTGGTATATTTTATTTAAATGTGGTAAGTTTATAAAATAAAATTTCTTTTTAAGTATATTGGAAATTATTTCCATGACCTAATATTAGATCTACCTATGCTTTTGTCGTTCACATACGTATCTTCTCCCAAAAGATGAACTAACACCTCTAAACATGCAGTTCTCTATTTACCTCCTACTAACTTTGTCTTCCATTGGAAATTTTAATCAATGTGATGGGGGATGTTTTGGTTTTTCTAATATATCTAAAGAAATCATGTTACATATATTTTTCACTAAAAAAACTTCAATATGGCATGGCTAAAGATTATTGTGATTTTATTGAATAAGTTGATTCAGTTCAAATGTTGAGATTTCATCCTTGATGAGTATAAATTCGGTTTCCTGTTCTTGGAAGAGGTAAATGAGTTTATGGGGAATTTCAAGTTTCATTTCAATAAAATATTGGATCTTATCTCTTCGATCATCAATAGAAAATATGTTTGGTTTTCATTTGTTGAGTTGGTTGAGTTTCTTCATAGCCCCCATGATGGGGAGTTAAACTTCAGTCAAACACTAATGGGGAAAACTTTTATAAGTCCACCAGATGTATTCAACTTCTTATTCAAAACCTCTTCCTTTGAGAAGAAACCTATAAAGGATTTACCAGTAAAGCGGAAGGTCATGTTTATGTTTTGTGAAAAATATGATAGCTTAGTGAGATAGTGATATGGAGAAAGTTTTTTTTGTACATGTGATTGATCTATTTCTGGATAAATAATATGAAACTAAATTTTCCTAGGTATATGATTCATTTTATACATCATTTCCAAAAAGTAAAAGTAAATATAAACTATTATCCTTATTGTATACTAGTCTTCTTTGTTATAAAAATAAAATAAGTAGATCTTAGTGAGAGAGATGTAGTGAAGTCTCACCAAAGTAACACCCTTTCTACAGTACTCTTGAAAAAAATTGGATACTTTTGGGAATCTTCTTCAAACTCTGTAATAATAATTGGATAGGAAGTTTTATATCATGTGGATCCATCACAAACCTCACTACCTATGGATACATCACCTTCCCAAAGGGTGTTTGTAAGGGAATTGGAGCAGATGGTGGATACTAGATATGAACTAGAATTGTTAGTAGTAAGATCTGATGTGGAAGAGAGTACTCATATAAAATCTTCTAAGATAGGTTAACATGTTGAAGTACCAGTTGTTGAGACATATATTTTTTCCTCCTGAGTAAATTCCCGTAGATACTTTTCTCAGTGGTTCGGTTACTGAAGACAGACCAGAATCTATAGTAGAGAATCAAACAGATTGTCCAATTATTCATGGATCACTTATTGATAGAGAAAGAGTTTGTGATGTGGATATGGATAATTTCTTAGTGGTTGGGTTTTTTTCTACCCAATAAATAGTATTCAATCTATCCCTCCTGTTCACCAACTTTCTTTTTATGTAATTTCTAAGGAACTTGAAGAAATGAAAGATATAGAAAGAGGATTGAAATATTTTTATCCTATAAAGTCTGAGTTTAATGAACTTGGTGTCATGGTCACATCTCAAAGTGACTCCCTGTAGAATATTACATTGGTGCAATCATATATATCTCAAGAATTCATTGATAATGTCAAGTATTTAGGAAAATAGTAAAGGAAACCTTGAACACTTTATGAAGTTTTGTGTTAAGCCAATTTAATTTCATCAAGAAGTTTTATATTCTTATTTCTAATCACTCAAAACCTCCTATTATTCTAATTTTTTAAAGAATATTTGATTAGGTGTGATTAGAAATATATTATGTTTCTTCTTAGATTTCATCTCTTCAATGTGATTTTCTCACACCAATTCAGTTTTAAGAGTTTAATAACAATTGGATGGGTGATTTCAAAGACACCAAAGAATATATAAGTAATCTTTGTATTACAATAAATATGATCTTAAATGACCTTGTTGGCTATCTTCAAGAATCTCTTGGTATAATGGTACAAGAAAACGTATGAGTGTTTAAGGAAATAAGGGACATTGTTACATGATCTATTTAACCAATAAATTAAAACACTGAAATTGTTTTCAATAGACTAAAGGAGATATATCTAGAAATTATGGATTTTTATCTATAATCTTCATAAGAGGAATGATTTTTAGAAATATAAGGAGCTTCAATTGTGCTAGTATATCCTAAAGGTAAAGAGCTATTTGTATATATACCTCCAATTGCTATTCCTTTAATGAAGCCTATTTCTCTTATTCATATTTTATCTTCTCAAGTTTAACCCAAGCATGATGCTTTTAGTGCTCAAATTATAGAATCTTCCATCAATAATGTTAAGGATGTTTTCAAAAGTATGGTATATAAACATGAAATCATAGAGATAAAACTAAATTCTATGAATAAAAAAAAGATTTACATATAGAGTTTAGTGGAGTAGATTTTGAATAATATATTAGTGAAAATTCCACCATCACTAACTACTGCTAACATTTCTCCTTTGATTGGTCCTCCAACAGTCAATGCTCCTTCATTTTTTTCATCATAACATCTTGAATATTTAAAATGAATAATAAAAATTGGTTTTTCTTCTATTTCGGAAATGAATAAATAGGCCACTATCATTATTCTTAATTTCTATAGGTCAAACATTGTTCCTTGGATTGACATGTGTGCTGAATATTTTTTTAATATAAGAAGAATAATGTCGCTTCGTTATGATTCTTATGATACCTCCTGAGGTAATAAAGAGAAAATTGATGTGTTTTAAAATCCATCCTAGGCGTATCATAAATATAAATCCAAGGTAGATGTATCATTATCATTTGTTCATTATAAAGAAGGATCCTTATCCTTAGAGCCTATCAAGAAAGTACCTTATGTGGCTTCTGACACTTATCATTTTGATATGTCTCACAGTCATATTGAGAATATTATTCGTGGTTCAACCCAATTCCTTCACATCATATCTTTTTTTTGGATTATAAAGTGAAGATATATAAACTCTAGGAAAAAAAGTGATTTCAACCACAGTGGAGACTCCAAACACATCCTAAATCAACCCTACCTTCAAAATACCACTACCCAAATGACCTTATTAGTTCAAACCCATCAATAAGTCTAGGTCTTCTAAGTAATTAATTGTATTTTGGCTTTTGTGGGTATAGATTTTATGTATGTTTGTATACATTTAAAAATCAATGAAATATCTCTTTATTCATGTCAAATGTTTCTCTAAGTGATTTTTTTAATTTATTTTTATTTATTTATTATATTTTTCTTAAATATTATTTTAATTTAAGGTTTTTAATCTCTTTATTTAATTTAATTAATTACATTATTTCCATAATTAAACATTTAGTTCTATCACTATACTTAAAAAATTAATTACTTAAAAAGTGCCACATTAAATTCCTTTTTTCCTCCTTTCTCTTCTTTTTTAATAACTCAAAAAGGGAGAGAATTTTTCACCTTTTCACGAATGGTGATAAGGTTTATCTATATTGGAGAAGTAATATATAGTTACCCTAATGTTAATAAATTATGGGAGAAATACTTCATTTTAAAATAAATATGTGTGTGAATGTGTATGAAAAATCATTATTAAACCTTTTAAAATTTAATGTTTAATATCTTATAGGTCTTATGATCATCAATTGGGATATTATTGGACTAAAAATTTTGTTCCAACATCTCCCATGTACTTTAGGTTTTTATGATCTTTTACAACCTTCCATATATTATGGATGATTCATTTTATAAGTGTTCTCATCATGTTTTATATTATTTTAAGTATTTAAGCTATTAAAATCTTTAAACTTGTAATCCTAGACACTTTGAACGAAATTTTCATAAGTCTAGAAAAATTTCCTACATGAGGTATTTGGATATATAGAGAAATGACTACATTAACATTCATCTGCATTAATCACCAACATTAAGGATTTTCCGACGTGAATCTACTACATTTCAGAATTTCCTACATGATATTCATCTACATAATTCAAAATACTATGTGAGAAATTAACAACATAGATAAAATCTATTACTTAAATAAGTTATGTGGAGAAATTGGCTATATAAATCAGATATGTGGGGGAATCGGCTACTTGGTTATAATCAGAAGCATCATTTTTTGATACATCAATAAAAATCCTACAAGAATGATTTTGGCTACATGAATTCAGATACATGGGAAAATTGTCTACATGAAGAAAAATTAACACCTGAAGAAGGCCAAAATAAATCTGTATTTATTATCTTTAAATCATTTGGCTAGTCATTAAATTTGGTCATAAAATATTTAAATATTGTATTACATATTTATAGAAAAAATGATTATAATAAGAGGAATGTATTGAAAAAGTAAATAAGGACAAGAATAATTTATTTGTCTTTACTTTTTTTGAGGTATTTCCCAAAAAATGTCATTTATTTAATACCAAATTTTATAAATCATTTCTTTCATTTGAGTGAGGAATTACTTATGAATTATAAAATACGGCATGAAATATCATGTATAAAAAAGAGATATATAGAGAATAAGAGAAGTGTCTACTCAATATACAATAATTCACTCTTTCTTAAAGCTTTTGTATGATTCAATTTTTCCATGAAAAAGAATGAATAAGTATCATGATCTACAATGGTGTAATATCTAACATTTGTGTTGTTATTTTAGAAGAATATCCTCAAATTATATTTTTTTCCTGTCATCTCACTTGGATATTTCATCCTTATGTTATTTGTATATTAATACTATGTTCTAAACCTGTAAACACTTTATTTTATCATCTATTTCTGTGAAGGTTCTTGCAAATATAACCTAAAGGCTACTATTTGTAAAGCATTTTCGAGCTCAGTGGAAAGATCATGTTCTATTGTATCAAGTTTCAACTATTTTATCTCATTCGTGTATTCCTTAGATAAATGACTAGAAGTCCCTAGATAAAGGATTAGTCTAGTGAAAATCCCAAAACTCATGTAGAAGAGGGTTATTAAAGTGGACAAGGGTACTTCTATTCCTTGAACCATTATAAATATTTATATAAAACACTTTTCTTTTCTCTCACTCATTTCCTCTAAAACGTTTTTAAGAAATGAATAGAAGTTATTCATATCTAAAATATGGTGGTTTTCTAATCGAATAAAATTTCAAGAACTCAATTCACCCCCACTTGAGTCTTTCCAGGCCTTTCAGGACAACACTTATTTCATCTCCACTTATTAAATCAATGGAATCAATATTCTCTAAGGTTTCTTCAATATTTTCCTCTATATTCCATGATTATATAGTGTGTTAAAATTATATTCCTTATTCCAATAATATCAGTTATGGTCCATTTGAGTACCCCCTTTTATTTCTTAAAAACCTCTAGTAACTTATTTAATTGATTCTTATTCAACTATGCATTTATAATAATGGGAATGTGTTAATTTTCTGTAAGAAAACTATATTGGGGATAATTTGAAAGTATTTTGAGATTCAATTTTGGCAGTCCATCAATGGTTGAATTTTTCAAACTCTTTAATTTAAAATTAAGTGGTTCACCTAAGGTTAATACCCAATAAGATAAATATCATTTTTTCTTATTTATCTACCTGAGTTTCAAGTAAATGTATCTCATTAGATTCTTTATACCGCTTTATGGACTTTAAAATAACTAAGTTTAATTCCTAACCACCAATTGGAAAATACATTCCCCTTCATTGATATTAACTAGATCCTTTATAGATGTATTGAATGGTCACCAAAAAATAAAAGGTATTTCAATATTATCTTCAAAATCAATAATAAATAAATTAGAAAAAATAGTTTTCGACCCCAACTAGAATTATTTCTAGGATTATATATGTTTACTTAATAGATCAATCTATAAACTATAAAGTTATAGACAGTGGGGTTTTCTCTTAACACCCAATTTTCTTTAACATTTTATGACAAATTAAATTTATATTTGTACCTAAATCACTTAATGCCTTTCAAATTTTAAAATTATCACTCTTGTAGGGAATAATGAAATCCACTAAATCCATTCATATTGAAGAAAATTTACCGTTATTTATTTTAAAAAGTTTTACACATACAATTACAAAACAAACATTTTTTTAACATCCTTTTGCATCAAAAATCCATAAAAACATAATAAAAATCAATATTTTACTCATAGATTTAGAATATGATATTTTAACCCACAATTAATTTATATTAAACAATAATTTTTAAAATAAAATTTCCCCTTGAAAAAATATTGCATCCATTCCTTTATTTGTTTATCTACCTTGATTGAGTCTGTTATATATTATTTCCCTCCTCAATAAGTCATTTCAATAGTCGAACTACCAAAATTTCAAGGCTTTTGATAAGACCATATTATTTTATAATAATTTTTAAGAAATATTGTTTAGATTTTTTTTATGTGTATCAACCTTTGAATTTCATCACCATCATTAGAACTCTTGTTGCTTGACATTGTGAATACTCCTTCAAATTTTCTATCTGTTACATCACCATTTCCAATATTTCCTCATGATCACTTAATTTAACCACATGATCATTTTATTTATAAAAAAAATATTCCATTGGGATATATTTGATGTCATGTCATCAAGTGTTTTAACAATTTTAGATGTTCGATTCCATTTCATTAAGCATTTTAAAAAATTTAGATGATTCTTTATTTATTACACTCCCTCTAGCTAAAATATCAAATGTCTCCTTATCACAGATCTTGAATTCTATATAAAAAATTTATATTTATAAAAAAATTGTAAACCATTATACATAAATCTTCTGAATGACATCAAAAAAAATTTGATAATCATATAAATATCTATCTTCCATCTAAAGAAGTTTTTGGATTTCATTTTTGAATTTCACATTATTAGAGGGTGGAGAGTAATTCATGTAAAATTTTCACTTAAATTCATTCTGAGATTCAAAAAAATCAATTCAAATCAATTAAAATATTTTTTATCCCTTTATGAAAAAGTAAATAATGAAAAGAATTATTCATCATCTAAAAAAATTTTTATTCTAAATGTTTTTCAATTCTCAAAGAAATTTAAAATTTGTGAACTTGGTTCTTAATATGTTGAGCCTTTTATTTCAACATTATTTTAGAATCATTTTAATAGTTACAATACTTATTTTATAACATTGATCCATAATCATTAGTATTGTTCATTTATATTATTATCTAAATATTAACTACATAATCACTTTCATTTTAGTATTTCCTTCTTCCTTAGACACCCGTAGATCCTATTACTATTACTATACACTAGAAATAATACCATGTTTCATATAAAATAAAATTAAAAAATAAATTTATATTGCATTTAACTTAAATACTTTATAGTAATTCTCAATAAACAGTGCTAAAAACATGATACAATCATCACAACTGCACAATAATGTTTATAAATATATATTCCTTGGTGCTTGAATAATTGATAGTATAATGGATGTTTTGTTTTGAACAGTAGGGAATGGTTTTACAAAGTGAAACTACTAGTGTAGTTAATTTATAAGGCATGGAGTTTTGAATATTGGTTGAAGAATATATGAAACAAAAATTGAAAAGTGTCTAGAATTACGTAGATACTTGGATTCGTATTACAAAAAATGTTTTAATTAATAAATTTTTATAATAATTTTTATATTCTAATTAAGAAATTTTTTATTTATATTTTTAAAGTGATAAAGGGGGATGAATCCCACAATATTAAATATTATTAACTACCTAAATCAATTTCATATTACTTCTCAGGCTCTTACATTTATATATATCAATAATATAAATGATTAATGACACATACTAAAAAAATATTTATATGAAAATAAACCATATAATATCCTCAATCTAGTATGGAAAATAAATTTAATAAAGGAAGTCAATTATTAAGAATTAATCATTGATTTTCATCCTATTCTCAACATCAAATGGCTAGTCAACCATTGATGATTCTATGAGAGATTAGATAAAAGGGAAATTAAAAATTTCAACTTCCATTTCCTCATACTAATCCTTCTTTGTTTGAATCCTATTATATATTTAATATTACTCTTCATAAAGAAATATTATTTGTGTTTTAATATTTTTTCCATGGTAGTATGATAATGTTTCATGACACTATTACATGTTCATTAATGTAGGTAAAAAGATATTTTCTCTTAATTAATCAATCCATATAAATATTTTAACTAAACAGTATGGCCTGAGAAAGTTAGTCATTTCCCCTATATGAGTTTCTTCCTTTTTCTTTTATTCTCATGCATTTTCAATGTATGTTTATAAAATGATTCAACGGACTTGTAACTTAATTTCATGTTTTTTACATTGTGAAATTTATTCCCTTAAATAATCCTTGAAGAAAAACATAAGAAAAAATAAAAAAAACATGAAATTTAATGTTGAAAATGAAAAAAAATATCCAACATAACTATAGAATATATATAAAAAATATATAAACATCACATGAAAAAACTCTTCATCCATGAAAAACTAAATTTATATAATAGTAATAGGTGTATATTTCTCATACTTATTACCAAGAATTCACAGTTTTCCATATTTATCCAAATATGGCTGTCAAATTAGTGGTAAAAATCTAAACACCACAAAAAAGTCCTTTAAATTATAATATTACATAAGTAATAAATTAAAAATAAAAAAAAAATCTTTTTAAATAAAATAAATAAATGTATAATGTATAAAAAACATTTCTATCCATAATAGATTAGTGACAACCACATAGATTCTCTTCTATTTGAGTGTCTACTCAAGCATTATAAAAACATCCTTCTCTAAAATCACATAAGATCATTGTTACAACATCTCATCTACTACCAAAATCTAAATTTATTATATCACAATAAATGATGTATAATGTAATATATAAATCTATAAATATTATTCTTATTATCTCCATGACTAAATATATATCTTCTCATCTGTCAACATTTATTAAAAACATCTCAACTCATTGTTATGATATATACTGTGGATATTAAAAGATCTCTCATCACTCTTCCCAACAAAAATTATTCCCAAATCATACCAATTCAATAACATATTTATATTTATGATCGAAATCCAAATGATGTATAATCCATCCCAACTAAAAAATTAACATAAATATTAGACATTAACTAAACTATTAGAGTCCTTGAATAGGAATGTGTTTTCTAAAAAAACAATGTTACAAACTGTCCTGGATACCCTGGTACCCTGATACCCAATCTGACTATGAAATATCCTGAAAGACATTCCAGATCTAAAAAAGTTGGAGATTATCACCTGGCACCATACAAGATAAATGTGGGAATGAATTTTTAACAAAAAATAGTGGAATATAAAGATACATATCAGTATTCTAAAACCACCAAATAGATATTGTACTCAAAACCAAACAGGTATATCAAAAACCTAAAATATAACATCGCCAAAGTACTCAGAGTTTGAAAATAAAAACATCCCAAGAGTCACATCACTCTGAGAATAGGATCCAGAGAATCTACCTCATCCCAGAGGAACTTTGCCTTTTCTTAGACCTGGTAGAAGAAAATATAAAAACACTCAAAGGAAAAGTTAGGGTGTGATCTAGAAGGACCAGAATGGTCTCACAAATTTTTTCATAATATTATTCCATAATAAGATTCCATAATTATATACCAAATCAGGATTTTAATTTTATATAAAACATGGCCTTTTATAATATCTCATTTTTATATTTAAAACAAAACATGATTATTTTAAAAGGACGAAAAATATTTCAAACATGGATTTAATAAAAAAATTATATAAAACAATTTATATAAATCAACTTAAATGAATTAATTAGTTTCATAACCAATGGAATTTATAATTAAAATAATTAAAATAATCACCATGGTAATCTACCCCGTGGTAGGATATTTTCTATTTAGAGGATCCTCACACATCTCATATCAGTTATCATGGTAATATGTGTACACACATGCCCCATTATCATACTAAATAAAACCCATCAACATGCAATTAGGGTTAATATCTACCTATAAAGGTATTTGTTATATTTTTAATTGCTAATCGGTTGCTAGGTAATTATCATTGTATCATTATTGTCCCAAAATTACCACTAACTACCATGAATCACTTGTGCTCAATCGATCAACTAAAAAAGGAAAAATCATTTCATTTCAATTGAATAACCATTCACAATTCAATTTCTCACTTTTACTTTTCAAATTTACAATTCATGTTAAAAACATGATTTTTTTCATCTTTTAATTATTTTTAACGAAAAACATTGGTTTTTATCAATTCAATATAATCCATTCTTTAAAATCAATTCCCAAATCAAATCATCAATTACATCAATTTCAAAATACACCACAAATTCTAATTCCATCATAATTGGGGGTTTCTCAAAATTCCATGCCAATTCAAATAAAAACTACAATTCATTTGAAATTGGGTTTTCATAAATCAATTGAACAGAATTTATCAAATCAATAAAGTAAAATTTTAATTACATAGAGAAACTTGAACGAAACCACTTACCTTTAAGTAATAAAACCAATACCCACAACGGGACTCACCAATAGAAAACAAAGGCCCGAAAAATATAATAACCCACCTAATAATCAATATTAAACAAAATGGAGATTAGATCTAGCAATCTCAATATGACTTATCAAACTTCATGGGGGCTAGAAATAGAGAAAAGAAGAGATAGGAAGGCCAATTACCTGAATAGAAGAACCACAACTCACATGAAGATCAATCACTGAACGGATGATCTAGAAGGATTGGAAAACTATAAAATCACCTAGTAATGGATTTGGGTCAAGAGTGAAAGTTTTTAGGTTGAAAAAAATAAAATAATCCAAGCTTCTTAGTTTACCATACTGGGTCAGGATTTACACAATGTATTTTTCTTTCATATAATGTAATCCCTTGAAATGAAATGATAATGAAAAATGTGTCGCCATTTTTTTAAAATCACGATATAAACATCTCACATCATGAACTGAATTCATAGTGTGTAAAAAATTTATGCCCTGAACTAGATTCAACACTTCTTCCTTGAGACAATTATATGACATGTAATCACTTACCATGACGTAAAAATTACCAAAAAATGGTGTTTCTCTCATTATCCTACACAAATTCCCCAAACAAAAAGAAATTAATCCGAAAAAAGGAAAAGGCGTAGCTTAGAAGGTAATAGGGTGTTACAACCTCCCCATCATAAAATATTTTTTCCCCAGTAATACTATCAAAAAGATTCTATAACAAAAATGTGAGACCACTACTATCTCATTAGTGCCTCATGATCCCACATCACATGAGAGTCAAAACCATGCTTCCATAGCAAAAAAACCAAAGGTATCATTCTCCCATGAAATACCATTGTCATAGAATAAACTATCCTAACTGGATGCTCAGTCATAAATAAATCAGGCTCAGCATCAGGATCCTCTTAAATTAAGACATGATATGGGTTAGAAAGATACTTTCAAAGCTACGATACATGGAACACATTTTGAATCTACATAAAATTTGGTGGAAGTTTTAAATGGAAATCCACTTTCCTCATCTATTCAACAATCACAAAAGGTCCCAAAAAATGAGGAGAAAGCTTCTCTTGCCTCCCAAGCCATCGATGATCTAAATGATGTAAAACTTTCAAGAACACGTAGTAACCAAGAAAGAACTCCAATTGTCTATAATGATGATCAAAATAAGATTTATATCATCTCTCTATCATGAACATTATCTGATGAATCAACTAAATCTTTATTGTTTTCTCTGGGACCAAAATCATTCCAACCAAGTAAGTTTCACCAATCTTTGACCAACACAATGGATATTTACATAGCCTTCCATACAAGTCCCCAAAAGGATCTATTTTAATTGAATAGAGGTAACTATTATTATAGTAAAACACAAATATTCCCAAATTTCCATCCCAATATCCACTAACATTGAGAACACTGGAACGAAGCATATCCTCAAGAATCTATATAGCTCTCTCTGTCTCGACATCTATCAATGGATGATATGTTGTACACAAATGAACCTGAGATCCCAATACCTCCTGAAGACCTCTCCCAGATAGAGAGGTAAATGGGATTTTTATTAGAGAATATATCATAATGAACTCTATGTAAATGATAAATATATTTCACATGTATATTTCCCAACTCTTCAACTTTGGTTATCTCAATAGCGGGTATAAAGTGAGAGGATTTGGTCAACCTATCTATTACAACCCATATTGAGTTATTATTTCTATGGGTACAAGGAAACCCAACCACAAAGTCAATATAAATATAATTCCAATTCCAAATCTTCACTAGAAGAGGATGAATAAAACCTGAAGGTCTCTAGTACTCAACCTTGACCCATTAAATAATATAACAATGACAAAAAAATCAATAATGCCTTGTCTCGTACCCAGCCACCAGAATCATTACCTCATGTCATAGAACATTATTGTGGTTCATAGGTTCATATCCCACTAGTAATTATAGAAATACCCAAAAACTTATTTTATCATGAGTAATTTTGAAAAAATATCCCTCAAGTTCCACTCTTCTGATTATTTTTCATGGCCTTTTTCAAAATATTCCCACTCAAAGCATCTACAATTACATTCTTTATTCTATAGTATATGTGATGTCAAGGCAAAAAGGTTGTAGATACTCCACCTAATTCCTTTAGATGAGATTAAAATATTTTTGAGAAAAGATATAGCTTAGTTTATTATTGTTGGAATACATGGTAAACCTTTCTCCAAAAAGGTTATGTCACTAACTCTTAAGTGCATGCATCACAGTTGTGAGTTTGAGGTCTTGTGTTTGGTAAGTCTTCTCATGTGGCCTAATCTTTCAAGATCCATAGGATACCACATGATCATCCTATATAAGAACATAGCCCAAAACTAAACATGATGTGTCAAAGAAGACCACATCGCCATGCATGTCCCTAGAAGAGTCAACACTGGCATAAAAGTCAAATTTCACTTCCACTCAAAAAAACAACTTTGATATTTTTCATCCTAATAAAATTTCACCCACTTCCAAATGAGATTGTTCATCAAATATTCCAACGATGAGAAATCATTTATGAACAAGTGATAATACCCACACTAAACCAAAGACCCTTGAAACTCAAAAACATTATGTAGTTTCTCCCATGTCATAACAAATTTCACATTCTTAGGATCAACTAAAATACCATGTTCTGAAACTATGTGTACCAAAAAAAATCTTACCAAATCGAGAAATAACATTTAGATATATTGGCATAAATTTGGTTATTTCTCAAAAATTCTATAATTGGTCTCAGATGACACACATGATCCTCCTCAGACTGAGAGTAAACCATGATATCATCCACAAAGACCACCACAAATTTATCAAGACGCATGTGGAATATCTGGTTCATCAAAGATATAAAGATTTTAGGAGCATTGGTTTTACCAAATGGCATGAAAAGACACTCGTGATTTTTATACCAACTCTCTAAGGTTGTTTTCAGAATGTTATATTGTTTTATTCTCAACTATTGATAACCCGATCGAAGATAAATCTTCAATAACCCCTTCGCCCATTTAAAATGGTCAAAAAAATAATCAAGTTGTGATAATAAATACTTTTTCTTTACCATAAATCAGAAGATTTATGGGTGCTAAACACATAGGAAAAGTGTTCTATCAAATTTTTTAACAAAGAGAAAAAGCCTCACACAATGTGATGCACTCGTGAATACAAATACTTTCTCCATAAGATCATCCAATAGAGTCTTAAACTCTTTAATTTTAGATGGTGTTATGTGGTATGAATGAATTTATACTAGTTGAGTACCAAGTAATAAATAAATAAAAAAAATATACCTCCCTTACTAGTGGAAAACTAGATAAGTAAGAAGAAAGAATGTTGGGAAACACAATAGAAAGAAGAGGGATATCATCACTCAAATATTCTCACTCCAAATAAATTGAAAACACTAATATTACTTTCCCCAAATCTAGATAAAAAGGTTCATCTCTACTCAACCTTGCGACCCACTCTCCCTAAAAGATATGACACACCCCATCAGGTGCATTAAAGGGGACCCGTCAAAGATAATAATCAATTCACACTTTACTATAATTGATCCATTCCATCCCAAAAATGACATCTATAAAATTCATGTTGTGAACCAAGATATCATAGGTAAGCTCAATAAATTACGATGAGAAAACACAAGTCGGACAATGAAGACCCTTTTCATTATTTTTTCTGAGGGGTATAGTAATATTCATCACATAAGATAAAATATTAATATGAACATTAAACATGTTCACAATATGGTTTGGTATAAATGAATGAGATGCACCAATATTGAATAATGAAGTCACTAAATATGAATCTATATTGATGGTACCTTTCACAGTCACTGGACCTATATTATCTTCCTTTGGAGAGTCTTCCACTCCATGAAGAAGCTTCTTTATGGATGTCTATGGATGGAACACCTTAGATATTAAAGAAAAAAATCCACCATAATACATTTAGATACAGATGATCTCATTACACTATGTGGGGTAGAAATATGTAACAAAAAAATTTCAGTGTCCTGAATAACCACATAAACCATAAATCTTGGGTACCTTTGTGCAAACCCGTTTTGAATGCCCAATATTGCCACACTAGAATCAAGTTAAAGAGACTCTTCTATGCACTGTAGGAGGTCAAGAAGAAATCTACTACAAAGAAAAACCATGAGACTCAATGCACTTAATTTTCCCTTTATGTAAACTTACTGAACTGCCACTAGGAGAAAAATGAACTATCATCAACCCTGACTTTACATCTATATCAATATCAACCATCAATTTCCTGTCCATAAAGTAATCATAAGAGGAAATATTAAACATGAATACTTGAGAATTAATATTTGATCGAAGGCCCCTCTCAAACTATAGATTCTTCGTCTTCTAATTTAATACATTCTTAGGGAAAAAATACAAAGTCTCAGCCAAGCAGATTTCATATTCAGTCACGGTTATGTCAGTCTGGTAATATTTTAAAAACTCTATATCCTTAACAATCACCATTAACTATGGATATAACTAGTCAGTGAAAATAACTTTAAAGCCCTTCCACTCCATTCCCTCATGCTTCCTCACCTTCACCATTGAGTACTATCATCTCCTTCTAGGTCCCTACACCTTGAAGGTGTAACATTTCACCATAATTGAATTATGCATCTCCAAGAATGAAAATAGAAACTCTATCTTTCTGAACCAATCCTAATCCTCTTGAGGATCACTAGAACCTTATAACACTGGTGGATTCTAGAGAAGGAACTCATGAGAATGATTTCAGGATTCATCCATCTGAGGTTCCACAGATAGAGCCTAAATGAAAATGGGTGCAGGTGACTCTTTCATATCTTTTATAGAACGCACAATAGTATCCATAAGATTCTGATCCGTAAGAGGATTTTTCCAAATTTGATTCATCAGCAGTTTCATATTGGATTCTACTTACACTTCTTCTCGGATTCATGATGCTACAAAAATTCATAAAATAGAATTGAATATGTTAAATGGTTACTCAGATCAACAACTCAAATAAGAGAAATAAGGAAATTAGTCCTATAATATAGATATCCATATTTTTATTTCAACCTATCCAAATAAAATTCAAGGAAAAGACTGGAATTATTCCTCAAGATGCCTTTACCAAACCACCCATGGTGACTTGATGATCATTACAATGAGATATGTCCATGCACTCACTAACAACTACCTCCTATGTCCCAAAAAGAGACTCCAAACAATATAACAACATAAAGGAAAGTTAATCAACCTACACCTTTGATACCACTTTTTCACAAACCATCCAAGATACCCTGGTACCCTAGTACTTGAGCCAGATCTGAAATAGCTTGAAGAAAATTCCTCATACCCAAGTGTTGGATACTTTCACCTAGAATCATACAAGAAAAAAGTGTGAAATAACTTTCCATAAAAATAGTGGAAGTTAATAATGCATATCAATATGATTAAAAGTAAAAAAGATGATAGTATTAGAAACCCAATATGTATATCAAAACCCCAAAATATAACATCATTAAATTACTCGTATTCTGGCAAGAAAAACATCCCATGAGCCACAACACTCTAAGAAAAAGGATCAAGAACATCCATCTTCTCTAAAAGGTGTTTTACCTTTGCTCGGACAATTAGAAGAAAATATAAAAGTTTCAAAAGGAAAATGTAGGATGTGGTCTAAAAATCCCAATAGGGTCTCACCAAGTGTTCCATAGTAAGATTCCATAATAATAAACCAAATAATGTTTCAATTTTTGATAAAATAAGGTATTGAATAATATATAATTTTCATATTTAAAATAAAACATGATTCTTTTAAAAGGGTGTAAAACATTTCAAACATGGATTAAATAAACATTTTTACATAAAACAGTTTATATAAATCATCTAGTTTAAATAAATCAGTTTCATAATTAATGGAATTTATAATCAAAATAATCACAATAAGCACCATGGTTATATACCCATTGGTTCGATAGTTTCTAGTTATTGGATCCTCATACGTCTCATATTAGTGGCCATGCCAATATGTTTACACACATCCCTCGAGCTCAGGATGAGTAGGACTCATCAAAATCATATCAGGGAAAACATCTACCAAAATATGTTTCTGTTAGAGTTTTAATCATCAATCCATTATTATGAAATTACCATCCTAGCATGTTTATCCCAAATAACACACTAACTACCCGTTATTTCTTGTATTCAATCAATCAATTGAAAAAGGGAAATCATTTCATTTCAAATCAATCGTCATTCAGAATTCAATTTCTCACGTTTCCTTATCAAAATTCTAATTCACTTTCAAACCAAGAACATTCATTTTTTTTCATCATTTAATTCCTTTTTAACAGAAAACCAATCATAGTTTTTTATCAATTCAATTTAATCAATTATATAAAATCAATTCTCAAATCAAATCATTAATTCCAAAATACACTCCATATTCCAATTACAATATAATTGGGCGTTTTCCCAAAATTCCAGGCCAATTCAAATCACAGTTATAGTTTATCTCAAATTTGGTTTTCATAAATCAATTGAAAAAAATTTATCAAATAAATAAAATAAAAGTTTAATTACATAGAGAAAATAAAACAGAAACACCTACCGTTAATCAAGAAAATCAATACCCATAACAGGACTCACCAATAGAAAAGGAAGGTACATAAGATCGAGGAACTCGACCTAGAATCAATATTCAACAACATGGAGTTTAGATCCATCAATCCCAAGATGACCTATCAAGATATAAGAAGGATAGAAAGAGAGAACACAGGAGATTGGAAGACCTCTTACACAAAGAGGAGCACAGAAACCAACATGTTGATCAATCACTGAACAGATGATTCAGAGGGATCGGAAAACTCCAAAATCACCTAAGGATGGATCTGGGTCAAGAAAGAAAGGTTATAGATTAAAAAAAGTCATCCAAGCCTCCTGGTTTAACATGTTGGGTTATAGAATTACTGGATGTTTATTCCTTTCACATCATGTTATCCAGTGAAATGAAATAACGTCGAAAAAGTTATCATCTTTTGTTTAAATAATTCATCTAACTTTTTTTATTCGTGAACTAAATTCAAAGTGTGTAAAAATTTTATTCCCTTAACCAACTTGATGGATTATATACAAAGACAATTACATTACGTGTCATCTCATTACATGGCTTCTAAATTCCCAGCAGTAGTGTTTCACCCATTCTCATGCACAAAATCCCCAAAAAAAAAATAAACGAATCCAAGATAAAGGACAAGGAATTCCTTATAAGGTAACAGGGTGTTACAACACTATTATTAGGTTCTTTAGTATGAATTAACTAAACTCTAATACCTTTTTTTGGTTCTTTAATTATCAAAACAAAACCACACATATTTCAAACTCTATTTTCAACATAATTATTTAATTTCAATTTTCTATATCTTGAGCTATTAGTAAATGAACTCTCTAGAATTATCTCTAATGGGGCAGGATCTAGTGACTAATACTAAGTTATCTAATCAAAATAACTAAATACAGTACCTATAAATGTAATTTATCTCTTGATAACATGAAAAATAATAAAATTTAATACAAATGTATACAAATTAACATAATATAAATCATTAAAATATGAAAAACATATCCATAATATAATATAAGGTAATTGAATAAATCTCCATATATAAATAACACATACTAAACAAATGTAATGGAATATAAAACTAAATATGTATTAAACCAATGTGTACTCTATAATAAACACTATAAAAAATATGATATTATATCTATTATCAAACTATGGTTTCTATGATTATCCTCCATTGGAAACTACTAATCTATTTGGGAATAACAATAAAAATATGCATGTGTCTATAAACTGGTGAGTAATAATCTTCATTGTATTTATCCTAAGAAATGATTCGACTACCATAAACAACTAGTGATGATGAGAATCATAATTATATAAATTATAAACCAAACCAAACACCTTGACACATATTCATAATTATATTAAATAAATTTCTAAAGTTAATTTCATATTACGGAAATCTAAAGATTACCACAACTTTTCTCACTAAATAAAAATGTATTTATATATACATTTATATATACATTTTATAATATTATAATATTAAGGATCCAAAAAAACTAAATCCAACTAAAGAAAACCAAAAACCTAAAATCTCATATCATGTCTTGATATTCCCGTTAGTTACCAAAAGTGGGGGGTAATAATCATAACACTCTAAAATTCTAAATAATAAACATATGCCTCCCTAAATGAATGTTGAAACTCTCTTATTCAACATGTGGTTGGTAGTCATGTAATTAAAAAAATATAATAATGAAATCATATCTCACATACTATTATTATTTCCACATTCAATGAATTACCAAGGATGAATCATTGTCTCATGACTAAGTATCACCTCTATGGATAGTCTCATTCCATAGAAGAACCTATAAAATTATTATTCCTTAAACCCAAAGCTATGTGTTAGAAAAAAAATATGCAGTGCATCATAATCCACCTCAATCCAAAATCTATGGAAGATTAAGGGTATAATCACTCAGGTGACCCTTCGTCTTTAAAAAAACCATGAGAGTGGGTGATAATTTGATTAATTATGTGTATCATCAATTTTTTCTAACCTAATGTTATGGGTGATAATGAGAATAGATATATGTATATATTAACATCAGACTCTAGCCCATGGAAGTGGGTGAGAAGAGAATTGATGATTAGTTATGAGTGAGTATGATAGTTGTCAATCTAGTGTATCATACATCTATTAACCACTAAACTTCATCACACATACAAAGTAACATGAGTATGAAAAATAATCACATTATGAAAACTACAATCATTCTATAACATAAAAGTTTTATATAATAACCAAAATATATCATATTATATTCTAGTATTTTGATATTATTTTCCTTATAAAAATATAATGACAAATCATTTTAAATTACTTGATTATTCAATTTAACTAATAAACCTTATATATAATATCAATCCTCACTTCCAAATAGTTTATTCACATTATTTCAAGTCATTCAAAGAATTATCAGGATATTGTCACATCATTTTTAAATTTTATTTTCATTATCATATAGATAAATCCATCATATCAATTGACGAGGTTTGGGTCATTAGTAAACATTTTCATCAAAATAAATTCACATCATTGATGATTTATTCATAACATTTCCAAAGTAATACCATGTAATCAATGGAATACAACTCTATCATAAATTATATTAATCCATGTCTTTAAATAAAGTTCTGCCTTTCATTCTGCATCATTATAATATGATATATACGTCATTCATAAAAAGTATTATTTACTGAAATCGTCATAGGAAACTCTTATCATCTTTTATAATATTCAAATTATTCACACTATTCATAGAATGTATAAATCATCTCCAAAAATTAATAATCATATAAAACTTATCATAAATATATCATCCTTATTCATGTAATGATAATTAATAATATAGAAATTCATGTAGCTTTGACATCACTTTTATGACGTAAATTATTACCATTCCCTCCTCGATGATTATTATATTCATCATAAGTAATTAATGGTATCTGTGTGAAATTAATTTCCTTATATAAAGATCAGTCTATTAAAAATTAATTCCCAAAACCTCTAGTGTAATCATGTCATCAAAATAGTTCATGTGAATTCATTAATAAATTAATGAATAATTATCACATTTTCCATCAATAATACAACACATCATCATAATAGACTACATGTTCACTATGAGGAATCAAATTTACTATCATCACAATTTTAAATCACCAAAAGAATCATCTTATTAAAGGTTATCATGAGAATAATTCAACATGATACCATGGGTCTTCATTTATAAAAATTAGTCAAATTAGGCTACCAAACATCATAAAAATGATCCAAGAGTGTCCCATTATGTCAAAATAATAGCAATAGTTGAAACCCTACATGATTCCTAACCAACCCACATGGGGTGATACATGTGCCTAAAATCAATATAATTATTTAGACCTAATTAATACTATGTTATAAAATGGATATGGGAAGACACAACCCCCTAAACATCATTTAATAATTGATTAGATAGATGGTTTATGCTTTGTTAAATCCCTATTACACTGCTTCTATACTCAGTCATAGTCATCCACTCAATATCGCATGAGACTTAATACCTATAAAGATAAATTCTTGGATGGACACCAAATATCCACAACATGATCATTTAACCATGAGGATAATAGTAATATATGTCTTGATCAATAAATAAAACTATAATACCAGAAAAATTGAGTGAGAATTTTTCATCTAAGAAAATATTTTACCTCAATATCATTTAATTCATGAACTAAATCATCACATTTTTTGGTATAGTAAGATTAATATCCTTATGATATAATAAAAAGTATATCATTTTCAATTTGAATCATAATGTTATGAAAGTATTATATTCCTTTCAATAAAAAGATTTCAAAATATCTCTCTAAAATATCTCCAAATATATAATTTAAAATTTCAAAAAAATATCATAATAATTAATTTAAAAAGCATATTTAGAATATATATTTCATGTTCCATGAATTTCAAGTTTGATCATTCTAATTTTAGAGATTATTTTAACATTATCCAACTTCTCCCTAATAATTACCACATTTTGATGGTTGGATTCTCATATTCAAAATTTTATATTATTTATCCCTATTAAATATTCATCATACAATAATTTCATTTCGAGAATCGACACATGGACGGTAAAATCATATTATGATAAGAATAGAACATTTATACACAAATAAACTCATATAAAATATACATGCCTATATTTTCAATGAATTTACACTCTTTATTGAATCTTAATCATTCATTGGATGCCTCTATCTAGAGATCGTTCCCTAAAACTAGGGTATATCTAGAAATACTATAAAATATAAATATATAGTGAGTATTCTTGGTCAAAAACTCTAATTAAATAAATATTTATTTTTTTTAAAATCCACTTCTAAAAAATAAAAATAGTGTAAGAGGAATTTCAAAATCTTACCTAAAAGTAATCTCTCCATTCCAAGCTAAATAATGAAATTTTATTCTCAATTAGACGCTTTATTAAATATAAATTTATATTTTTCTCTTCTTTATTTCAAACAATAATATTTTCTGGAAAAATATTTCAATGTAATCAACAAATCCATTATGATTCTTTATTTAGTGAATATTATTTCTAATGGATCCAATGAAGCTGAAAAGGGTGATAAATAATGAGTATAAGATTAGTCATTCTCAACTTAATTTCAAGCTCACCATTCTTAGGAAACCTAAGTGTCTAAAGTCAAATATTATTTTTTAAAATTCTCATAGTAATTGTTTAAAATAAAAAATTAAATAGTTTAACAAATAAGGACACCAATGAGTCATTTAAAATTATAACTATTAATGAATTCCATCTGAAAACTAAGTCATTCTTATAAGGATCCTAGAATACTACAATTTTGTTCAAGTATTTTGTTCTACAAAGTAACATAAATCGGTGGAGGATCTAAGATTGTTTAAATTTATAGATTAAAAATTATCTAGGATTAAAGAAGATGGTTGGTTAGTTGAGAATAATAAGAAATACAATTATATAAAAATAACTACAAGCTTGAAAATGGTTTTTATATGAGAAAGAAAACAAACAAGAATTTTTTAACAAAAATGGTTTTTATTGCTGGTATGATTAAAAACATATAGAGAATGAGCCCATTTATATTTTTCTAAACATCATATCGATTATTTAAAATAATAAATTTATAGCTTTGAAATTTTCATAATTATAATTTATGGTCAAATTAATGTTCTTTAAATTTTTTCTTTAAACAATTCATAATTGGTTTTATAATTTATATTTATGCTAAGTTCACACTTCTTGAAAATAGTTTAGTTTTAAGTCCTAGGGAAGGTATTTGTTATAAAGAGTCTAGGAAAGACTCGTATATCTTATATTTTAAGTGTCAACTATTTGTGCTCAAATGTAAAATTCAGTTGTTTAAAAGACCATATTAGTAAACTCAACAAACACATATTGAGTTTTAATAGAAGGGGTGTTAAATAATAAATTTATCTCCAAACCATTTAAAAAAATGTAACCTTCATTTTACTATTATAAAATTATTTAACATTGTGATTATTTTAATATGAAATAATAAAAATAGATTTCTTTATTTATTTTTGGATCATAAAATTATCCAAAATTTTAAGCTCCCAATTCACCTTCACCCCCCATGTTAGCCTTTTATCATCCCTAGAATTAATTTCTATCAGTGCTAAAAAATGTTGATATTGTAAGTGACTTTAAAACTAAATATATTTTATCAGCATTAAAAATAATTGTAATAAATACAACCTTTATAAGAAGTAGTTTTTAGTGTTGATAAATGGAGTATTTATTAGCACTGGTTTTATCGGCACATTTTTAGCACTAATTAATGTAACTTTTATTAATGATAAAAACATTTTGATAAAACTATAGTTTATTATCAGAGTTAAAAACAAAAAATTTCAACATCAAACTCCTATCACCCATCTTTATCAGTACTACCCCCCCCCCATCCCTCATGTAACCCTCCCACCACCCATCATTATCTGTGATTCCCCCGGCCTTTATCAGTGACCATCATCCCACCCACCTACCCCTGCCTTTATCCACACTCTAACCACCCCTTCTCAGCCACCCATGAATGTCCTTACTTGGATTCAAACCTAAGACCCCCCCCCCACACTCACACACCCCGTTCATGTGCCCTTACCACTATTCCATATTGATTTTTTCTATATTTTATGATATATCTCTTTATTTATATCTATTTAGATAAATATTTTTTCATATACTTTTTCATATATTTATATTTATATATATATATATAATTATTTTTTAAAACATTTATAAAATATTTTTTTGTGTGTGTGTATTTGTGAGTGTGTTTATATATATATAAATATGTGTGTATGTCTATATATATATTAAAATTAATTTACATATTATATATAATAATATTTATTTAATATATTATAGATTGATATTTATTTACATATGTTATAAACTAGTATTTGTTTACATATATTAGAATATATACATAAATATATATTTTTTGTTAATACACACACATATATTTATATATGAAAATTTGTATATACATATTCTTACATTTTTAATTTTAAATAAAATGCATAATAATTATTTAATAATGGTTTGTACGATTAAATATATATTTTACAGGTAAATATATTTATATATTTATTTATACAATTAGTTTTATATATGTAAATATATAAAAAAATATGTATATATATGTACACATTTAATTATAAATAACACCACAATATGAAAAATAATAAATTTTCAAAACAATGATATAAATATTAATTTAAACACTGGGAATAAATTCTACCTCCACTGAAAAACGAAAAGAAGACCCTCTTAAATGATGATGAGATTCCTTAAAATGTTCAAGAATTATTGTATCTCAACTAAAAACCATGTTTTGGTGGCCTTGATGTCCGTTTTAACCACAAACAATCTATGATGAATGCTAATGATCAAAACAACATAGATATCTTCACATGATTTTATTTGACATCTTTTAGAGGCCAAACAGACACTCGGATAAAATTTATGATTTTTTGAATTTCAAGTCTTGTTTTTGACTTATCTTAATATGTTAATAAATTTATTAATTTTTATTATATCCCCATATTATTGTTAAATGTCTATTACATGATACTATTTAGTCAATTCTTATTTAATATTAATTTTAAATTATTTTAAAAACTATTTTTATCTAAATCTATTATATATTACATGTAAACACACATTTAGTATTATATAAATCATATTTAATGAAATATATTATATCTATATTAATATAAATATATTTATATATTATAGAATGATATTTCAAAAAGGTTGGATGCATAAAATTTACCAGTGATAAAAACCCACTGATAAATAAGTATTTTATTAACACTAAAAAACACTAAAAAGTTTATTCCTTTATAAATGCTAAAAAACATTAATAAAGGTCTTCTTTTGTTAGTTCTTTTCTCTAGTACTGATAAAATCACCCCCTTTATGAGTGATTTTTTAGCAATGGATAAGTAAAATTTTTTGGTGGTGATTCTTCTTCAACTGGAAAAATTCCCCCCACATACACACACTTTATAGATTAATTTAAATAAACATAAATAGTTAAAAATTTGAAAACCAAAAAAGTTTACAATTAAAATATCGACGATCGATATTGATTTCATCAATTCTAAAAATCACAATTTTTTTACTAAACCCTAGTGATTGTGTGTAGATTGATTGTCTTACTAAGCGTAAAATGGATGTACAATACGTTCTTTACCAGGAATTGGTTGTTGGATGTTTAGTCAAAGGGGAAAATTAATATTGCACCATAAAATAATCACTATAAAAATAAGTCGCTTAGACATAGTTTTCATGGTGTTTAGCGATGGTTTCCAAAAAATGTCTCATATATTGGTGGATTATTTCACAATGATTTTTTAGTGAAATTTTTTTTAGTATCTTTTTCTATTTTAATAATTTAGTTTTAGAAAAAAAATATTTAATTATTTTTTACATATTTAATTTTTATTTATTTATTAATTTTAATATTTTATCATTTATTAACATATAATATTTTAAAAAATATATTTTCCCCCTCACCTCCATCATCGACCATCCCCACACACTACAAGACCACAACGCCCATCGACACCCACCCCATGAACCCACTACCAAACCACTTTTCATATGTGCAACCTGATAACCCCCACTCATCGGCACCCACACCCCGAGGCTATGATGATGTGCCCGATCAACTGGTCCTGGTGTTTAAATTATATATATATATCTGTGTGTTTGTGTGTGTGTTTATTATTCATATGTGTTTATATTTATGTATACAAATTTATATATTTATATATGTTAATGTATATGAATATTTGTTTAACTACTTATATGTTTAAATTTATATATTTTATATTAATATATATTTAAATATTTACATATATTTATATATATTTATATATTTATTTATATTTATATTTATTAATTTATATAGAAATTTATAGAAATTTATATATTTTCATGTATTTTTCTATTTATATATTTATATCAATTGATATTTATTTCAATATTTATTTATATTTAGGTATATTTATATATTTATTAATATTTTCAAATTTTTATGTATTCATGTGTTCTTATATGTATTTTATAAATTTATACATAGTTACAAATATTAATATATATTTACATATTTATGTCTATTTATATTTATTTATATATTTATTTGTATTTATTTATATTTAAATATATTTATAAAATTATATCTTTTTTCATATTTATATTTATATTTTTTGCTATTTATAAATTTTCATGTATTTATGTATTTATGTATTTATATATATTTATATATATTTATATATATTTATATATAATTATATATAATTATATAATTATATCTATTATATATTTACATCTATTTATATTTTTTCATATTTATTTGGATATTAGTATATATTTATATAATTTGTATATGTTAATGGATATTGACATATATTTATATATTTATATATATAATACTAGAATGATATGTTTTTTATGTCAGTTATTTTTTTATTTTAACATAAATAAAAAACGTCATTAATACGACCTATGATTTAAATGAGGTTTTAACATCATCTTGATAAAATGGAATTATAAGTCGATTTCAACATCGGTTATATTTATAAATGATATCAAAATTCTTATACAGGCCAAACTAATTTGGATTCTGATGTCATTTATTTTGATAACCGAAGTTGAAAGACACTTATTACATCAATTAGTTGAATAACCGATGTCATATGATTATTTCCATGTTAGTAAATTCAATAATTGATGTGAAATTTTTTTTTAAAGATATTTTTTTACATAAGCCTTACATTCCTTAAAAAAACAATTGCAGCAGTAGAAAAAATTCCAGACATGAATCATTAAAAACTATAATGCAACAACACTTACATAGATAATACAAATACAATAAACATTTAAATATGCATCTAAAAAATAATAAAAATGATAATATATTCTGGAAGTAATCATCGTTAATGGTTTATGTAATTCATATAATATAATTCTATTTCATCAAATAGCTACAAACATAATTAAAAAATAGTGTCACATTTCTAATAAAATATGAAATTGGAGAGCATAGATAATCATGATTACAAATAGGTGTCCTAAAAATTAAAAATTTTAATAAAAAATTGTTTTTAAAACATGGAATAATATAAATAAACATTTATATCATAGTTATAAGAAATAAATTCAATTCAGACAGGGATTCATGTGATTACATTATGATTATGGATAACTGTGGTATCTCTCTAATTATGTTACTACAAAAATATAACCAACTTACACATGGGTTCTGAGAAAAAATTGATGTTATAATTTTATTAATGCATTATGTTTTTTATTATAATATAGTGTTTATGGAATGTAAATAAAATATAATAATGAATGCAACACCTCCCTATTTAATTGAAAATTGATGTGAAGATGTAATATGTATCACACGAAACTCTATAAATGGTGTACCTATAAAGATATTATGGAAACAAAAAAATATCTACATCATATTAGAAATATAACAATAAAATGATACTTTATGGGTGATTAGTAAGAATATTTAATGAAATGCCTTGTTTTCCCAAATTAAGTTTATGATACTTTGTGGGTGAGAAGTATGAATTTTTTAAAATTATTTCATAGGTTTATAAGTATTCATTGATTAATGGTATCTCTCTTTTTTATATACCTTACTATGATTTTTGTTCTCATCCCAAGTTTTAAAATTTTTTCCATACGGTTTAAGGATGAGTAAGAGAAAAGAAGAAGCGAAGTTGAATATTGTGAAGATTTTTAATGTGATAAATTCATGTTTTTTTTAAAACTTTTGTATTATAGAAGAAATGGATATTGTTTTAATAATATCCACTTTTTATACTTGTGGATTTATACATATGAATTATTTCCTATTTATCTAAAAATCTAAACTAAAAATATCTTTGGGAATGTAATAAGTGTATTCTTTTTGAATTAACTAGATTATGTAATGTTAAAGGTCATGTCCATATATTTGGAATTATAGAACGGTTTAGATAACTTTTTGGGTTATAATGATGTTAATAGAATAATAATTAATTATTTTTACTTATTATTAAGTTTATATAATATATAATTTAATGATTAACATGTTTCTTCATCTAAGATAAGCATATTAATAATGGTTTTCTATAGAAGAAACAGGGAAGCTAAAGTAGGAAGGCATCGATAGAATAATATCCTTCCAAATTCGTTGCCTACAATTGTGGGAATTGGAACTGAATAGTTTGTGATAGTAATAGATTAGTTGATATAGGATATAAATAGTGGGTGGAATCCATTCAAGAGAACAACTAGAACTACCACCAAGGAATATGATGATAGTGGAACATTTTATGAGGCAACACCCTCCTACTTCCAGTGGATCTTCTGACTCACTGGTGGATGTAGGGTGGATTAAATACCTTGAAAATATATTCAATGTCATGGAGTGTTTAGATAATAAAAATCATTATTTTGAAGGTGAAGGTGACTAATGGTGGTAAATGGGAAAGAATATCAGAGATAGTGAGGATATTGATGCCTTGGAATGGGATGAATTTAAGAATATGTTCCTTGAAAAAAAATCTAAGGTGGTTCAACATAGGATGGAAAACCAATTCCTAGAATTAAAAACGTTAGGAAGATTAAGTGTTCTTGTATGAAGAAAACTTCCCCAAATTGGTAAGTTATGATTCAAATCTTATTCGGGATCTTGATAGTAAAATTAATCATTTTTACTCAGAATTCAAGCCAAGATACCAAAGGGCTTTATCCTCCCAAGATTTCAAAAGTTATGAGAAACTTGTTTGATGTGCTAAGAGGGTATAAATAAATTCCGACAATGATCATTTGTACAATTAAAGTAAGAATAATAATAGGTTCATATAGAAATAAATGGGTAACATTCAATCAAATAAATCATAAGGTAAGATAAATCGGTTTCTAATTTGTGGGAAGTGTGGTAAAAAGCATCATGGGGAATGCCTTTAAAAATCCAGGAAGTGTTCCAATATAGTAAGTATGGACATATGGATCATGATTGGAATGAAAAATATCATATTGATGGTATGTTTAATAATGATACAAGAAATGTAAAGTGTTTTAAATGTGGTGAGATGGGGAATTATTCAAATACCGTCACAATGAAAGATCTAAATGATGGGAAGTTGCCTGATTATAAGTAGAAAGGTTTAGTAAAATCCTTTGTGACTACTTTGGAGGATGTTGGGTCATCCAATAAAGTGGTATCTGGTACATTTTTGTTTGTTCAAATTTTTCTAATTTCTTGTTTGATATGGGCTCTACACATTCCTTTATTTCTGAGAAATTTTCTGGTAAACTGTAAATTTCACCTCAATAAATGAAACAAGAGATTATGGTTAAAATACTAGGGGATATTATAGAAAAATTACACTATAAGAATCTTCCTATTGTTGTATATGGAAATAAATTATCTGTAAAGATTTTTTTTTCGATAGTATAGTTTGATGTTATTTTGATTATAGAATGGCTTTCTATTTAACTTTCTAAGATTGATTGTAAAGCTAAAGAAGTTTTTTTTAGAAATATATTTAGTTTTTATAAAAAATGAACACATACCATTAATAATATATCATGAATCTAAGAAATTTTTAAATGATTTTAATGAATGTTATCTTTCACATATTTTTGAAAATAAGGGAACTATTTAGATTAATGATGTTTGAGTGGTAAATGAGTACCAGGATGTTTTTCCTAATGATTTTCCTAATTTTATATAGAATCAGGAAGTTGAATTTACTATTGAATTAGTTAATTATTATAAGACAATCTCAAACACCTCTTATTGAATGGCTCAATTGAAACTTCTAGAATTCAAAAGGAAGTTGTAGTAGTTTCTTTATAAATGTTTTATTCAACCTATCACTTCACCATGGGGTGCCCCTATTTTTTTGTTAAAATGAAATATGGTTTCATGAGTCTTTGAATTGATTTTAGAGATTTGAATAACATCACTATTAATAATAATTATCATTTACCTCATATCGATGACTAGTTCTATTAGATCCAAGGAGCTCAGTACTTTTACAACATTGACTTGAGATCTAGGTACCATCAGATGAAGGTGAAGGAGGATCACATTTTTAAAATAATGTTCTAAAATAGATATAGGCATTATGACTTTTTTGTTATTCCCATTTGTTTGACAATTTCCCCCACTTTATTTTTGGATTTTATCAATAGAATCTCCCCTGAATATTTGGATAAGTTTGTTGTTGTTTTTATTGATGACATTTTTGTTTTTTCCAAAAGTTATGAATATCATGAAAAATATCTATAGATTTTTATTCAAACACTAAAAGAAATGAAGTTATAAATAAAATTTAGAAAATGTGATTTTTTATTGTAATAGATTTCTTTTCTAGTGAACATTTTAAATAAGGATGATATAACATTTAATCCCACCAAAAAAAGTGGTTCATTAAAGGACAAGACCTATAAATGTTACTGAGATTTGTAGTTTTCTTATATAATCTGGTTATTATCGATAGTTTGTAAAACAATTTTCATGGTTATATAGACCACTAAATAAGTTAACCTAAAAATGCATTAAATTTATTTGGATATAATATCGTGATGTTCTTTTTCATGAACTGAAAATAAGATTGGTAAATACTTTAATTTTTCCATGCCTTTTAAAAATGGTGATTTTTTCATCAATAATGATGCTTCATTGAAGGGAATTGGTTGAGTATTGTGGCAGAATGATAAGTAATTTCATATGCTTCTTGGAAACTTAAACCTCATGAGTTAAACAATACCACACTTGATTTGGAATTAGTATCTATTTTCTACTTTAAAAATTTTGAGTCATCATTTTTATAGAGACAAATGTGAAATATATATTGACCAAAAAAATTTAAAGTATATATTTACACAAATGGAATTGAACATGAGGCAGATAATTTGACTAGAACTTATAAAGGATTATGATTTTAAGATCAATTACCAACTAATAAAATAAAATAAAAGTGGTAGATTCCTTGAGTCAAAAACATCATTCTACATTTATCATGTTATATTTGGAACATGACCCCAAGATTAATGATTTGATGAATTTTTTCTTGGAAGTTATTGTTGCAGAAAATTCCTCTATTTTGTTTCAATTGTTAGTGTAGATATCTCTATCAAACAGAATTAAGAAAGCATAAAAGGAAGACCATGAGTTACATAAGAAGGAAGAATTGGTAAAGGAAGGTAAGTTTCTTGGATTTAATGTTGATAAAAATCGTATCCTAAGATTTGGAAAGAGATTATACATTCCTTTTGATTTCTCATTGAAGAAACTGTTATTAAGTGAAGCTCGTAGTTCTCCATTATCAGTTCATCCTAGAATCACTAAGATGTATAGAGACATCTGATGGTATTATTAGTGGGACAGAATGAAAAGACATATTTCTTATTTTATAATGAAATGTTTAACTTATCAATACGTTAAATTAGAGTTTTAACTACAAAAGGGTATGATTTAGACTTGTCCAGTGCCATAGTAGAAAATGAGAAAATATATCCATGGACTTCATGGTGGGACTCCCAAAGACTTCTCGAGGTAATAATTTGATTTGGGTTATTGTTGATCGACTGAAAAAATATTTACATTTTCTTCCTATTCTAGATACTATATGTTTAAATCATATTTCTCGACCAAAACTCAAGAGATTCCTAGATTACTTAGAGTTATTATCTCCATTGTATTCGAACATGATCTAAGGTTTCCTTATATCTTTTGGAAAGTCATTTAAAAGTTGTTGGGAACTGAATTAAATTTCTGTATAGATTTTCAACCTCAATCTGATAGAGATTCAATGTGAACTATTCAGATAATAGAGGACATTATTCGATCTTTTTCAATAGATTGATAGGGAATTTGGGATCAACATATTTCTTAATTTTAGTTTTCTTATAATAACTTTTTTCATTATAGTATATAGATGGAACCTTTTGAGGCATTATATGGAAAGCGGTGTCAGTCTCTATAATTTTTTGATGAAGTCAGTGAAAGGAAGTTAATGGGACTATAATTAGTAGATGAAGTAGCTGGGAAAGTGAATATGATCTGGAAACACATGAGTACAACTAATATTAGGTAGATAATTTATCCAAATAACATAAGGAAATAATTTTCAATCAAGGTAAGTGATCATGCCTTTCTTAAAGTCTTTCCATAAAAAATTGTGATTCATTTTGGTAAGAAAGTGAAGCTTAGTTTGTGGTTTATTGGACCCTATGAAATCTTATAGAAAGATGGATAAGTTCCCTACCAAGTGGATTTGCCTATGATTTTATCTAAGGTACACAATATTTTTCATTCTTTGATGATTAGAAAGTATATGCCAGATTCAACTAACATTTTTATCCTAGAAGTAGTTCGGCTGGAAGGGAACCTTTCTTATGAAGAGAAACCTATTCAGATTCTTGATCGTGGAAAGGAAGTCATTTTAGAATAAGGTAATTCACTAGGTTATGGTTTTGTGGTGAAATCTCATGGTTGAAAATGAAATATGTGAATCTGAAAATTCTATGAGAGAAAGGTATCCTCACTTGTTTAATAAGTAAATAAAAATTTTGAGGATGAAATTTCTAGAGGGTGGGGAGAATGTAACAACATAGGTACTTAAAAAATAATTTATTTTTATTCTGAAATAAAAATAGTTCAATTCATTATAAATTTATAATGAAGTAAGGGGTATTTATCAAAATTAATAAATCTATACTAATATAATAGTTACCTCACCTATGAGAGTATAAATAAAATTTATGTATCTTATACGTGAAAAATATGATATATATATACATATATCATCGAAAAAGTAAATTAATGTTTTCAAAATGTTAAATTAAGTGTTTGTTTTTGGGAAACATTAATTTTTATTTATAATTTTATAATTAATTTAATTATTTAAAAAAAATTATTTTCATAAAATAAAATAGTAAATTAATATTTTTTTTCTTATGATTATAATATAATTTTATGAGACAATAATTAATTTTTCAAAGTGGCATAAAATAAGTTATAATTTTAAAATATATATTTTTAAAATAAATGATAATTTCATTTAAAATAGAGTTAATTTTTGAATTTTACATGTCAAAAAATGGTGTGGGTGTGTTTTTTGGATTTTTCTAAAAGAGTGGAGTTTTTCTGGATAGTAAAATATAGTAATTTATGGTATTTAACAAATACATGATTTATTAATTCATAGATGATGTATGGATGATTTAATCCCATATTATCAAAAACTTATTCATTATTTTTATATACTTAGTGATAATTATCAAACTATTCATGTCTTGAGAAAAATAATAAACTAATGAATAAAATAATCAAAAACACTCATCTACTACACTATAAATACCACCCCCACCAACTCTTCCCTCACACCACAAAGCCTTGTAGATTTTTTAATTTCTTCCAAATATCATTAAAAAGAATCTTCCCCATGTATAAGACCTTTTGGTCTCACCAAAACACCAAAACCATGTTCCATAAGGAGGTTCTTAAAGATGAGAATTCAAGAGGTTGAATCCTATTTCTTTTTCATTTATTTTCTTTTCAGTTTATTTTATTTTTTTATTCTACCCTAAAATCCCATATATAAAGTGACATGATAACTATATTATCTTATATATACTTTAATTTTATTTTTTTAATGTAATATACATCATCAAATCTCTCCTCTTCTCCTCTTATTCTAAAAAAGGATAACATTTTCTGTGATGTGTTGATTTACCGTCATCGAGAATGATGTGTGTTTATTTTCTTTTACCTCATTCAAGGATGGTAATAAAACAATTATTATGGATAAATCATATTTTATTTTACATATTATAATGTATATAATTTTTTGCAACCAATATATAGACATTATATTAAATAATATTATATGAGTTCGTGATGGTCGTAAAAAACCGCCAAAATTGACTAAACAATTTTCATTAATGTTTTATCAAATGATTCATCCTCATATCTGAAAAAAAAATGATATATGATATCATTTAAATTTTTTAAATATATTAACTCTTTTTCCATTAACTTCTGGATTTTTTCTTCCATTCTACAAGAAAATACATAATGAACCAATAATAGAAACCATAAAATAAAACACCTGAAATGATGGAAATAATAAAATATTATTAATAAATGGATGTAATGTTGTTATAATATGGTAATACAAGGTATTATAAACATGATTATAGTTATTTAATAAATTAATAACACTCTTTAAACCATTATAAAAGATATTTGAACATGTTTTAAGTAAGACAGGCCTGAGGTTAAAGAATTTTCATTAAAAATCCTCTGTTAAATTCTCTTTTTACAAAATTCAAAAGGAATGTTTTTTAAGATATATGAAATTAGGGGATTTTTTTCGTTTATGACTAATTATTGTTTTGAATTATTATTTACAAGATTTAATGGTTATTTTCAAATAAATTTTTTTTCTTTTCATGTGTTCAGAATTCTTTTAAAATAAGTGTTTCTCCTCAAGGAATTATTTTTTATGAAGAAAGTATTCATGTTTTATGATTATGTTCTAGTTATTAGGAATTTTTTATGATGAAGGGTGGGGTCTATATCTCCCTTCAATTCATTAGGTATGTTTATATTGGAGGTTGACCGTACGGTTACTCCAAGTGTGACTGTGATGGTTACGCCATAAGGTAGATGTGAGGGTCGCATTATAAGTTAGTCATGAGGGTTACACTATATGGTAGCCATGTGGGTTACAAATCATATGGAATCTATGAGGGTTACAATATTAATTAATTAATTCCCTAAGTTACCTATATAGTTTTATTTATTTTTTATGTGTTTTATGGAAATATCTAGTTTTCACAAAGTAATTATATGATACTTTATGGTTGATAAGTCTGACTTTGTGAAAATGATTTCATATGTATATCATTATTCATGGACTAATGATTTTTCTATTTTTTATTTACCTTACTGAGATTTTTGTTTTCATCCCAATTTTTTTTAAATCACGGGTTTTAAGGATGGGTAAGAGAAAATAAGAATCCAAACTGAATATTGTGAAGATTTTAAATGAATTGAATTCATGTTTTATTAAAAACATTTGTATTTTGAAAGAAACCTATATTGTTTTAGTATTCTCCACTTTTTATACTAGTGGTTTTATACGTGTGATTTATTTCCAAATTCACTAAAACTCTAAACTAAAAAGATCTTTGGGAATGTAATATTTGTATTCTAGTTGAATTAATAGGATTATGTAGTGTTAAAGGTCAGGACATTATATATGGTGTAAGTATGTGGTTTGCAGCTTGTGTGGAAAGACATTTATGGCTTGTTTTTAACAGTTATGTACCATGTGAAATGATTTTACATCATAAAATATAAATTTATGGTGTAAAATCTTATAAGCCAGAGGATCCATGGTTTTTATAAAAAAGGGGTTTACATCCTAAAATTTCATCTCACGGATTTTATTACATGGGAATATGTAATTTATGGCATAAAGTTTTAATTTACACCCTAAATTATGTGAATTATAGTTTTTATATAGGTTTTTTTTATTTTATTATCTTCTACTCTAGCCATTCCTCCTCTAATTTTGTGGAAAACCCAAGTAAGTTGTGGGACACCTTCTATCACATCTTCCCCCACATTAATCTATAGATTCTATAGGTTGTTTGGTGGTAATTGGTGTTGAGTTCCTCTTCCTTTACCTTTATTTTCCCTCATTATTATTTCAAGTATTCTCTCTGGTGGTGTTGTTTTGATCTGGGTGTGTGTTGGGTTGCATTTTTATAACCCTCTAGGGTGGTCCAGGTTAACCCAGGGTTCCCTTGTGTAGTTTTACTTTCCGACTATTCCTTCTTCTTTCTATAGTGCACAGTGAGATCAAAAATATTCTTTGAGGTAGGGGATCCTCATTCTCACATGTTTATATTCTATGTGTATAGACTTCAGGCTTTATCTTTTCTTTGGGTAGATATTAATGGTCCACATAATAAGATAATGAATTGGAATAATTGAAATTGGTGGGTATGGGGAAGATATATTATGCAATAAAACTTTTTTATATATTGTTGTTGATATTATGCATGATTTTTTCCAATATTAAAAATGGGATCTTTTTTTCAATAGATGATATGTGTTATGGCCCTTATTATGTTGTTATTTTGTTTCACCCTGATTAAAAGGATAAAGAATGTATATATGGGTGATAAATTGGTTAACCATGAAAACCTGGTTTGTTTGATAATACCCATGCTAAGTAAAAAAGTATTGTGATGAAATACCTTGAATAAATATGGAATCTTGAATGTGGGATGTTGTGTGTACTTGTGATTGTTGTGTTTCCCTACAAGGTTAGCATTTTCTGGCAGTTAGGGAGTGACTGGTTGTTTGTGTGATGTTTGGGGATATAATGAATTAGTTTTTCAATATGGATATGATATGGGAAGTTGTGTGATTATGATGAATAGTGTTTATGGTTCATAGTGGCGATGATGTGTTGGGGTGATGTGTTGTTGTTGCGTACTGCAGTTGTATTGCGATATTTGGTTGGGTTATGTGATGTGTAGTTTTTTTGGTAAGATAGTTTGGTTGGTATTGTAAAATGATGACACTTGATATAATATGGGCGAGTTGTTGTGTGGTGGTTGTGTCAATCTCCCAATCATCTTTTTCATAAATATTTTATGATAAAATGAAACAAAATAGGATGGTAAATAAATTAGAAGGGATGGAAATTGATGTGTAGTAAAAGGATTAAATTAAAGGAAGTGTAAATGTGAATGAAGTGGGTCAATAAATAGAAGTGGAATGTGTGGATTATGTGGTGGCTATGAGGTGTGTTTCATATAGTACTAGTAGTAGTTGTGATGGTTATCATGTAGTGTAGTGGTGTTGGTGGTGTGCACTAGTGAAATGTGAACCCTTAGGTTGAGTATTCTATTCTCTCAATATATCATGTATTTTGTATTATATATATACATGACCCACCCAAGTCGAATAACCTTACCAATTCTCATGTTTTTTGGGTTATGGGTGTTTTTTCTAACATCCAAGATAGTTATGATTGTTGTGACAAAATGGAGATAATGAAGACATAATAAGGGTTGAATTGTGTCCTTTTAAAAATCTTGACAAAATTAAAAAAATAACCTCTTGAATTAAAGTGTTTATTTCCGTCTCTCTTAAAGGTGAGTGAGCAGTGGAAATAAATAAAAAAAATAAACATGGTGACGTATAGTGGTTTGGGGAATATAAATCCCTTACTCCACTCCACCAATACTCTACTCTACAAGCTTGGTGGTTTTCACTAGTGGGTCCTTTTAATCAAAGACATCTACAACTAAGTATAGGTAGTTGACACCTTACAAGGCTTTTATAGAAGATTCTAGTTATTTTACATGGAACCAAAAATATCCACATCTTAGTCTAATAATATGACACTCCACCACAACTAATTTTGAGCAGCTAATACTCAAATAAATAAATAGTCATTGATCTGATTGAGAAAATAGATTTTCATTTGAGTAACAGTAGCAACTGGAAGTTGTATAAGATCTTCAATAAAGCAAAAAAAATAATAAATAGAAAATAAAATGTTGTTCAGGCTTCCTTTTTCTTTACACCATGTATTATAAGGATATACAAATAATATTTCCCTCTTCTTCAAAATATCAAGCAATGGAATGAAAATATTTCAGCACTTTATTTTCATAAGTGTTTTCATGTCTCTGCCCTTCTTTCTATATTTATTTTCTTGATAGGGAGATATATATATATATATATATATATATAAAATATCCATTAGTTGTATCACTCCTTTTCCTTTGGATACTCAAAATAAATTTACTCAATAATTTTCATAAATATCCCCAATAATAGCATAGCACCATTATCTTATTCAAATAAAATAAATATCTAATAAAAGCCTTCAAAATAATTCGAGTAACTCTTGAAATTATATCTCCATAATAATAGAAACATTTGAAAAAATTAAATATTCTATTTAAATACATTAAAGCATATTTAATATATTTAAAACAGTTCCTAAAAATGAGCATCACAATCCAAATATAAATACCAATATTTAAATTTAAATAATCTATTATCTTCTATCTTCATTGAAAAAAATGGTTTTGAAATAAACTATCATATTTCTCTATAAATATTAGAAAACAATATTTGCAATATCTTCAACCACAATCCTTTGGATTTATTAGTAGTCTTTTCATAGATAAAACACTATATGAATTCAAAATAAAAACACAGCAATTTAAAATACCAAGAAATATATAAAATAAAGTATCGTTGGATACATAAACTCCATGATCCACTTTATGGATACATCAACATTTAAATAGTTATTCTTGAATAACACAAGGTATATATTAATCCTCTTCTCATTGTATTTTTAAAGCAGCAGAAAGGAAGAATAAAACACGGAATCAAACCTCAAGTATTATCAATAACTATTCATCTTCTTCAACCTCTTGTCCATATAGGTGATGTGTTACCAGAAAGTCTAATATATCATGTACATGGTGATCATATTAATATTTTATGATTGTTTCAATATCAAATTATGGTTTTGAATTCAGTCTAGTTCATCATGATGAAAATCATTGTTATGCGGTGAGGTAAGGGTATTCTCCATCTTGACTAAGCTCTTATAACCTACCCATGTCTTATTCTGGGGTGATAAAACATGTGTCAAGTAGGTAGTATCACCATATATATTCAAAATTTATATCGTCATCCATTATAAAAGTGTATAACATAACATATTCTTAATCATCGTGCATCATCATCTCAACCATGGTATTTCAGGTAATCCTCTCCCATGCTTTCATCAGACTTCATTTTCTAGTTTGTATTTATTCCATCCATACTAGAAATGGTAGTATGATTTTATTCATAAAGAAGACATATCTAGTTAGAGTTTCAATTGATCAAGAAATATGTATTACATGCATATAGACTCTTAACGATTTATATTTTAGTAGTAGTGGAGTCCTAATGTTCATCTCCAACTCCACAATAGCATGGTAAGTTTTGTAAGAATAACATCAGACTGAGTTTCATCATGTGTGTGATTTTTTAGACATGTTTCAATTTTAAAGAGTTTTGTTAATCACCAATTTATTGGTAGTAGTGATATATATAATTGGATTCATTGTTGGATATAGTACATAAATTTATAGTGGGATTTTGAGTTTTATAGTATCAACAAATATAGGGTCCAACCTTCGATAGAACGAAGGGTTCAACAAAGCAGCATAGGGTTAATTTTATTACAATGTATGGTATATGAAATATACTTTTATCTTAAACATAGGGATAATTTTCACCTTAATGTATTTTTGGTTTTGAAACACAGCATTCATCAACCCTATGTTTAACTCAAACGTATGGATAAAATTCTTCATAATAGAAAAACTTACTATTACATATTTTAAATATTTTTTAGATGCTCTTAGAATCAGTTTCATAATTTGTACTAGATTAATTATATTTATGAAATTTTGATACCTTTCCAAGTGATCAAAAAATGACTCAATATTATATACATGGTATTGTATATCTTTGAAAAACTGAATCAATATCATTCTTGAAAAACTCCAACTCTGAAACAGCGTTGTATAACATCAAATATTTTTTTGTCAAACCAAATGATAGGTTTAACCTTCTTTTTAAATGAAACAAATCAAGAAAAAATTCTTGTATATCCATCACACTAGGTTTTTATAGATTTCAATATCTTTATCACTTCTAGTAACAAAATATTAGTTTTCGAAATTTGTAGACTGTAGAGTAGGGAAATTGATATAGCAAATTCAGTGGTTTTTTAGAGTACAAAGATTTCATTTTCATAATTCGTAATAAAATAATGAATTTTATATAAATATCTTATCTATAAAATGATAAAATAATAACATTAATAGGTTTAATTCATCTTGAGATATAATCAAAATTCATAGGAGACTTTAATCTAAAAACAGCAATCTCACTTGAACATTTTGTTACAGCTTCCGTAAAAAATTTCACCATCAAAACAAGTAAATTGGATTTCGACATAAACACATGAAATGAAGATAATTTTCTCATATTTTCAATAGAAAAAACTCTATATAAATCATATCACTATTTATTTATATATCAAATAAATACAATGAAATACTAAATCGGAAACACTTAAAAAATTCATTTGCAAACAAGGAATGATGAGTTTAAGTAATTATCAAAAATAAAACAAAATTAAAATGACAAGGAGTCACAAAAAAATCTCTACCTTTTTTATAATTAAAAACCCCTAATTATCTGCACACTTTTTCACCCCACTTTTTGTAAGGATCAAAAAATATGAGTTATTGAGTATATTAAATAATAAAATATATTTTCCCCTTTTTATAATGATTAAGAATTTTAAATTTAACCATTAGTATCAAAAAGATTTAAAATTTGAAAAAAAAATTGTTCCCTTTTTTTAAAAATATCAAAAGGATGATTTCTTACAAAATATGTTCTTAATAAATGATACAATACAAACTTTACCTAAATTCATGATTCCTTCAAAAAATATATAATTAAGGATCCATGAAAACATATAAAATATTATTCAATGAACAATAATGATTTGAAATAAATAAAAAATATGTATTGAACCATTTAATTCATTCCATAATAATAAAACATTTAATCACATGTTAAATATTTAAAATAATTTTCATTAAGACATAGTATAATTGTAAAATATATTCAAAAAATTAAATTAAATATTTCAAGAAATTTTAAGTGGATTATTTTCAAATAATTTAAAATAAATTATTTTCAAAGAATTTAATATAATGAATTTTCAAATAATTTAAAATAGATTTCGCACAAGTCGTAATTGGCCAAAACATTTTTTATTTAACAACAAAACCCATTTTTTTACAAAAAATGATAGATTCATTTTAGTACATGCAATAACTTTAAATGATTGGAAATTAAAAAAATTCTTACACTCAATATAACCACTTATTTTAAATCATAAGAGTATGAATTTATTTTCATTGGTTAATAAAATAATTCATCAAATAAATTCATAAAATAATAGAGTGAGAAAAAGATTAAAAGTTTAATTATAAGGATAATCATATTTGGAGGGGAAAAAGATAAAATATTGAAAAGTTTTTCTCTCCCTACATAAAATAGTTAGTGAATATAAATAAAATATTAAAATGGAATAAAATATTTCCAAGATTATAATAGTTCTATTCCAATATAAAATATTAAATGACCAATATCTTCAGAGTTGTTCACCCTACATAAAATAATTAAAAGAAATTTCCAATTCTTTTTCAAGAAACCACTTGATAATATATCGATGATGTTGAGTGGAGTAAATCTACAAAATATAAAAATACAATTTTCTTTTGGTACCCATATTATTTTGGGTGTAGTAGTGTTAGTAGTTAATGATTTAGGTAACCAAATATATTTCTTTTTAATAGAAATTTCAAATATAGTTAAGGCATATGAATAATTAACATGATTGACACCAAAAAATTGTGCTTTTATAAATTAACATTCATTATCAAAATGTTTGTTAATACCAAAATAAAAACATTTAGTAGTATTCATGAATTTTCCATTTGACCTCGGAAAAAAATAATTTGTGTATATTTTTTTATTTTCTCCATTACTACCAATGCCAACTTTTCCTTTTTGAATTTTACTTTTACCAAGAATTTGATTCAAATAATTCTCTCCCTTAATAATAATACTAAAACCTAGTTTTAATGTTCCAAGTTCATCCAATAATTCTTTAATTTTAGACTCATGCAGATCACAATAAAACATGGAATAATTTGATCTTAAATATGAAATTTTTTTGAAAAACTCTATTTATCAATTGAAATAATTTCATAAGATTTTATAAATTTTCTATTCTATTTTTTATGGATTTTAATTTATCCAGATTTATAAAACATTATTTATCAATTCATCATTAGAAAATATTTTTGAATTAGAACTATGAAAGAAATATTGTTGTGCCTCACCAATATGATCCATAATAAATAGATTTACCTTTTTATTTTCATGCTTATATTTAAAGTTTGAATCATATTAATCACTTGAATATAAATTAATAGAATAATAAAATTCATCCATTAAAACATTAATTTCTTCATTTTCCATTTTCATAGTAATACGAATTTTAGTTTATGCTTACATCTCAACTTTAAACATCTCAATCATCTCCTTTAACACGTGATCTTGTTCTAAAATTAGAGTTCCCAAGGGAGTAATATCATTTCTAACTTCTATAAATTTTTGGATTCCTTCATAAGAAACTATGATTTTATACCACATCTCATAGGCAGTAGCACATTGTGAAACATGATTAAATTCTACTAAATTATGCCCATATATTGTAGAATTCATAGATCTAAAATCAAAATCATATACATATCACTTTGCATCATCCCACAATTCTAGTTTACCAGGGATTTTATAAGGTTTGACAATATTAATGTAAACATTAAAACCAAGAATTTTTAAACAAATTGTCAGGGGAGCTTTCCAGCATCAATAATTATCACCATTAAAATAAGAAGCATGAATCGTCAAGAAACCTTTTATGAGATCAGAAATTAAGATTTTTCTTCATCAAAATATTCAAATAAATCTTGTTAGATCCAAAATAAATCTTCATCATTCCAAAATACCATAACCTTTGATACCACTTATTATGTTAGAATGGCGATGAAGAGGACACAATAGGGGGTTAATTATGTTATTTTAAAAATATTAACAAAATTAAAATAACCCTATTAAAATGAAGAGATCCTTTATTTATCTCTTAAATATGAATGTGTGTTGTAAATAAATAATCAAAATAGCATGACAATATATAGTGGTTTGGGTCACAGAAGTCCCCTAGTCCACTCCATCAGTGTTGTACTCAATAAGCTTGGTGAATCTCACTAGTAGGTCCTTTTATCTGGATACCTATACAACTGAGTATAGGTAGATAAAACTTTATAAGTATTTTTTCGGTACATTTGGTTATTTTACAGGGAACCAAAAATATCCAACGCTTAGTCTAAGAAGCTGACACTTTACCACAACTAAGTCTGAGTACTTGATACTCTAATAAATCAATAGATATTGATTTAATTGAGAAAACTGATTTCTATAATAGTTGCATTAGAAACTTCTAGTTTTATTTGATATTTAATAATTAAAAATAGTATAAAATATATAATAAAATGTTTTAAAAGATACAATCTTCTTTACACCAATAGATAATAATGATATACAAATAATATTTCTCTCTTCTTCAAAATATCGAGTAGCAGAATGAAAATATTCAAGTAATTTATTCTTGTAATCATTTTCATGTCCCCACCATTATTCATATATTTATTTTTACACTTGAGAGATATATAAAGAAACTAAATATCGAACAGTTACACCACTCCTCTTACTTTGAATTCTCAAAATAAATTGTGTCAATAATCTTCATAAATATCCCCAAGAATAGTGTAGCACGATTGGATTCTTCCTGTAGAATAAATTTCTAATAAAAGCTTTCAAAATAATTTGAATAAATCCTCCAATAAAATATCTATAACAATAGAAAATTTTTAACGATTTAAATATTCCATTCAAAACTATTTAAAAAAAGTTAATATAGTTCTTTAAAAGTAGGAGTTGAATTTAAATGTAAATTAAAATATTTGAATTTAAATAATATGTTTTATTCTGAATTCACCAGAAAAATTACATTGAAATAAACTATCATCCATCTCTATAAATACTATAAAAATATATATTCAATATCTTTAAAAATAATCCTTTGGTTTTATTGTAATTTATCCCACAGATAAATCACTGAAATAATTCTAGATAAAAATGCAGCATATTAAATCCCATGAAACATCTAAAATAGGGTAACATAAGTTTCTTAAACTCCATGATCCAATTTATAGATACTTCACTATTTAAATATGTATTCTTAATAAACACATCTAATAAATTAATAATCTTCTCATACTATCTTTAAATTAGCAGCATAGAAAAACATAACACATAATCAAACCTCTAGTGTTGTCAAGCACTATTCATCATCTTCAACCTCATGTCCATATAAGAAATATGTTTCCAAAACATATAATATCTCATCTAAATGGTGATAATATCTATCCTATATGAGTGTATCAATATCCATTTGTGGTTTTGAATTCACTGTAGTTCATTATGATGAATCTCAGCGTGATGTGGCGAGGTAAGGGTATTCATCATCTTGATCGAGCTCCTGTAACATACCCATGTCTTGTTCATGTCTGATAACACATATAGAAAGTATATTGAAACACCTATTTTATCCAAAATTAATATTAAAATCCAGTATGTAGGTGTATATCAAATAAACTTCTTAATCAAGTCACATCATCTTCCCAACCATGGTATTTCAAGTAGTCCTCTTATATGATTTCAGCGGACTACATTTACTAGTTTGAATTTATTCCATCTAAACTTGTAGTAGAAGTATGAGTTTCTTCCTGAAGATAAAATATCCAGTTGGAGTTCCAGTTGATTAATCAATATTTCTTCCATTCATATAAGCTCTTCAATATTCATATATTAGCAGCAGCAGCGAGGTCTTGAAGTTCATCTCCAACTTTACAGCAGAAACAAAAGTCTTGTAAAAATAACACTATAGTGGTGAATATAGACTATATAGAACAGTACCAAGACTAAATGAATCTTATAAACCCTCAATACAGTACAAAAATGTGAATATTTAAAATCATTCTATAACTAATCAAGAACAAACAGGAGAGACAGACCACCCATTTCTATATGCGGAGTAGTGAGGATCACCAAGCAAGAAAGGGTTGATTCACTGCATGCGTTAGATTTTTATGGTATGTTTAATTTTTAAACAGTATGTTTAAGAAAAAATTTCTTATAAGCATCAATATACCTCCTTAGATTCATCATTTCATCTTGTAAAGAAATGTACAACTGAATTTTTAGTTTTGTAGCAGTAGCAAACATTGGATTCAACCTTCAACAGAACATAGGGTTCAACAAAGTAGCATATGGTTCATTTCATTACAACGTATGATACATGAAACAAAATTTTATCATAAATGTATGGATATTTTTCATCCCAACATAGGGTTGTTTTTGAAATTTAGGTTTCATAAAACCTGTGTTTAACTCAAATGTATGGATTAAAGTCCTCATAACTAAACAACTTACTGTTACAGATTTCATCAATTTTTTAGATCCTATTAACATCATACTCAGACTTTATCCTATAAGACTTATATTTATGAAATTTATATACCTTTAAAAAGGATAAATAATACACTCAATCCAACATCCATATCTTTGGATATATTTTAAAACCAAGTCAATATCGTTCTGGAAAAACCGCAATTCTAAAATAGTGTTTGAGAAGATCGAATAATTTATCAACCAGCCAAATGACTTTTATATAATTTGATGTAAATTAAATAAATAAAGATAAAATTCATGTATTACCATATCACTATAATTTTATTTATTCATATATATGTATCACTTCCAGTAAAATAAAAAACTGTAGCTTTCCAAATCTGCAAACAGTAGGGTTCTAAGACTATTGCAGGAACTTCGATGATTTTTTATAGTATAAAAATAGTATTTTCATAATTCTTAATAATCTAAGTACTTTTATAAAAATATATTATATATATATATAATTTAACAATATTCACATGAATATTTCCAATTTTACTTGAGATATAATCATAATTTAGAAGAGAATTTGAGTTGAAAACCGCAATGTCACATGAATAGCATGTTATAGATTTAGTGAATTTTTGCACCATTGAAACAACTAAATTGGATTTCAACATAAATATATGAAATAAATATAATGTTATTATATTTTCAATGGAATAAAATCCATAATAATATGGTAAATTTTTCTTCAGATATAAAATAAGTATAGTGACATACTAAATATGAAACACTTAAAAAAATTATTAGAAAATAAAGAATAATGATTTGAAGTAATTACCAAAACCAAACTAAAATGATAATTAAAATGAGACACTAATCATTGATATATATGGTTGTATACCCCCTCTTCCCAACTCTTCAATTTTCAATGATGAAATAGGTGTATTTGGCTGAGATGAGGGGATTAGGCATGGATGTGATGTAATGGCCTAGGTGTCTTTAGTCGAGATGTGATGAGATGTGATACATAGTTGGGGTCATATGTGGTATGGGTAAGAGAAAAGGTTTGTTTACTTAATTTTCATGATACCATAATTATTTTTTATTTTATGATGTGGTGTGACAGTCCATGTGTCTTTGGGAAAGATGTGTTGTGATAACTCAAATTTCTACGAGTGAGATGAGATGTGTTGAATCCTATTACTATAACTACATGCTAAATATTATGAGGGTGGGGTTTGTAGGGATGTGTCTTGGTGAATATTAGGGATGGATGGTATGGTATTTGATATGTATGGAAGGGGTGTGAGCATATGAAGTTTTATGTTGGGGTGTGAGAGCGAAAAATCAGTGGGGAAGCGTTCACGAGGTAGTTTACTTTATTATTATTTTGATTACAATATTACTATATTAGATGCATAATTTGGTTATTTATAAATGGTTAGGATGGTATTGGTTAGTTAACCTATTTAGGTTCTTATTTTTTCTTCTATTTGTTTACTATAACATTAGCAATATCTTTTCACATGGTACTTGAGACCTTAGGTATAATCCTACAAAGTATACTTATATGCTCACCCTATATATATATATATATATATATATATATATTATTTTTCTGGTTTCTAGGATGAATTTGGGGAATTATATGGAAATTTTTTTCTTGGATTTGGAGCTATTGTTGAGTCAATATCATATACTTTTCTGTTGGTATATTTGGAGGCTTTTATTGAATTGGTTTATTCTTTAGTTCATTCACTATGGGTTGTTTTTAGGTTTATGTTTATATTGTCTGTGGGAGTTTATTTGTTGTTATTTATATTATATCCTGGTCTTATTTTTATATCAAAGGATAGTTCCTCCCATATATGAAATATTTATACCCATGGTGTTTATAACTAACTTGGGGCCTACTAGAGGCATGAATCAAGGTCCATTATCTGCCTTTCTTCATTACCATTATAGGAGGGGTATCTCTGGAGGTTTGGGTTATGATAGATTGGTATGATCAATGATGGTTTAGATAAAGGATGATGTTTTGAGTTTGGAATAGTGAGGATTGCGTGGATTGGTAGGGAAATAGTGTCAGTTGACCATGGTTTGTGACATAGTCTAAGGATGTTAGCTAGGACATGGGATTTTAGGGGGCCCCATGATCCAGTCCACAAACACTAATCTTATTGAATAAACAAGAAATATGGACCTATTTTCTGGGTAGATACCTAAGAGTGTTAAATGCATCGTGATTGATTTTTTTGTATTTAAATTGGGTAATTATTGAAATTTAATAGAGTGAATTAATTAATTGAATAAACCTATGATAAAATTCCATGCTATCTAGATTAGGATGTTCTTTTTTACTTTTCATGAATGGATCATTGTCATCATCCATGGGTAGATCTTACATTTGAGGTTGAGCATACTAATATGGTTGATCCTTATATATTTGACCTAATGGAGGGGGATTAGTTTTGCCAGTGAGCTTTGAATTCCTTTCATTGGTAGAGTTTTTGAAAGTATGAGGGGATTGTACAGGATGTGGAGATGGAGTGATTCTTTGATAAATGATCACGATGAGTCTGACTCCATAGAATTTGATCTAAGCATGGGTTAAGTTATGGGTTTCATTGGTAGTTAGTCATTTTTGGTGAGTTAAATTTCAATTCAATATTTCTTAACTTGGTGACTGAATGGAGGCAGATGTGTTGTGTCCAGATGTTCATAGGGAGTTATGTTCATTGTTTCTTTCATTGAATACAAAGGAATTAAAATTGGAAGGAGTTTATCTCCCTTAAATTGGGGAGAATGAGTGTATAGGATCTTCAGATTAGGTTTAAGGAACTTTTTTTCTTTTCCCAAGATGATTTTCCATATGAGGAATCTAGATAATGGCATCTTGAGGAGGATTTTAACCCAGTGATCAGGTATGCAGTCACTGTATTTATGTTCCCTACATATCCAGAGGTGAATAAGAAGACATCTCATATCAAAAAGATGATTTACATATGAGTTTATCTTTGATAGAGTGGTTAGCAGGGTGTTTTAGGGAGTACGGATTTAGTAAATGGGTCATGGGTGTTCAAGCAGTTAGGGTTCCAGCAAGTGCAGAACCGATCACAACAGATTCCCTTCCATCCTTCGGGGACAGGTGGATTTCGAGAACCAACTGGTGGCCTTCCATTTTTAGGATATATCTATTGGTATAGATAGTCACTATCAGTCATAGTGTCCAACCACTTTTGGAGGCTAATATCATGTGGGTTTTTCAGAACCCTATTTGGTAGTAGTAGATGCTTTCTATGGGGAAGTTTAAGAAACATGGATCATAGAAACTTGTTTAGTATCCAAGGGTAGTTGTTTTTGGTATAGGATAGTATCATGATGGCACCCTTACATAGGGACCTAGGATAGATCATAATCATGGAGGCCAACAGTAAAGAGGTAGAGGATCTGAGCACGAGAAGATACATGCATTAGAGGCGGCAGCGCCGGAAGAGTCGAAGTTGTTAGAGGAATGATCAATTTATTATCTTATATTTTTTGTGAGTTGTTTGATTAAAGATACATACACTCTTTTTTATCCTTATTTTTTCTATAATTTGGGACTGTATGTAGTGATTCTTCCAGTTCCTCTAGTGTTATCTACATCAGCTGGAGGATAGACTGCTTTGTTTAATATGTGTTGGGGGTGTATAATGGTGGTGGGGTAGCACCAATCAGTGAGATATTTATTCTTAATAAAAATATAGTAGTATTATGTTATCCTTTTCAAGGAATGGTTATATTCTTTATGTGTAGTTGTCAACTAATTCCAGATAAGAGTTTTGTTTTTCTGATGTAGATGGCCAGAGGGTGGAATTCTTTGAAGAGAAAGGTTATCAAATTGGTGGTAGGCAAGTGAATCCTATTTTATCTCTATTGATATAGTTACTAGTGGAATAAAAGGTGGGGTATGTTCTAATATTTGTATAGGTGTTCCTTCATGTCTTCTCAAATGAGGTAACACAACTACCACTACAATGTGAAATCGAGTTTAAAATAGAGTTGCAACTAGATGAGTCTCTAATTTTGATGGATCCCTAAGAAATAGAGCCTACATAATTACATGAGCTGAGGTTACAGGTGAATGATATGATGTATATGGGTTTCATACTAACTAGTGTGTCTCTTTTGGGTCCTTTTGTTTATTTCAAGAAGGTGGATGGTAGTCACAGGATCTGAATAGACTAGTAGAGGTTGAATCAGGTAACGGTCAAGAAATGTTACCCTATTTTGATAATTGATTATCTTTTTGAATATTTAAGAGGAGATAGTTGGTTTTCAAAAATCTATCTATGGTCTAGATATCACTAGTTGAGGATAAAAGATGAGGATATCCCAAAAATAGTATCCAGGTGCAGGTATGGGCACTTGAGTTTATGGTCATGTCATTTGGTGTTAGACACATATCTACCATGTTCATGGGGCTCGTGAACATTATGTTCAATGAATTATTGCACTAGTTTGTCATCATATCCATCAATGAAATATTGATGTACTCGATGTCATAGGAGGTGTATGTCAAGTAACTCAAAGTTGTTTTGAAGGTCCTTCAACACCATCAGCTCTATTTGTAGATGTACAAGTGCAACTTTTGGATGAAAGAGGTATGTTTACTTGGGAATTTGGTGTCTTAGAAACATGTTTAAATTTACCCATCAAAGGTAGAGATGGTTGTTTCTTGGTAAATACCTAAGAACATGGAAGTGGTTTATATATTCATTTATCTCATAGTCTATTTTCAGAGTTTTCAATCCAATTTCATTCATGTTGAAAACTTGTTAATAACATTGACTAAGAAGGTCTAGGTGTAATGACCCAAAAATTCATTAATGGAAATTCCTCTTGATCTAATTAAATGTCTTATAGTGGTTATATAAAACTTTACCTTTATTGGTTTTATGTTTCTGGATTTTAAAATACCATTATAAATTATGACTGTTGCTAATATGGTCTTTGAACAGTGATCACAAGATTAGTATAAATATAGTGCTTTAACAAATCCAATTTACTCAGAAAAGGGAAGTGATGGACTCATCGAGTAGACTTTCCTCATACGAAGCCCATTTTTTGGAGCTCGTAAAGGAGGTGGCTTCATTGGGCTTCACTCTTGACCAAGACCAAGACAAGCCTGAACATGTTAAGCTTGAGTGGAACCGACTACAGGAGAAGTGGAAGTTAGAAGAGATTACCACACGAGCAACGTTATCTGAGCCATCCCAAGAGTATGTCACCATCGCACACCTTACTCTTTGGTCTTATGTGGGTGTTATACAGGGTTATGTAACATGACCCTAGCACTATGACTATATACATTATTTTTTATAAACAATGTACATTCATTTTATTATTGTTACTTTGTAAATAGTTTTTAAAGCACAAATAGTTTTTTTAATTAATATTCATCTTAGAAATCTATTTTGATGAATTAATGGATTTTTGAATTAAATAATATTTTAATAAAATATTATTATTATTATTGTTATTAAATTAATTTTTATTAAATATAAATGATCATTAATTTTGTGAAATTTTAATTTTTATTAAGTTTTGAAAGTAATTTTTGTCAAAACCCATGAATTTTCGATAAATGTATATTTTTATTTTAAAAGTTAAAAATTCACATATTTATAAAATTATTTATATAAAATTAATATTATTTTTGTAATTTGGATGTCAAAATTATCCAACGGTGAATTTTTCATAATTTTCTGAGACATTCAAATTTTTGGGTAAAATTTAAATATCGTTTAAATATATAATGTGTTTTATGACATCATAATGACCCAATAGTGATGTAATAAAATACTATAAACATTATGTTTGGCCAATATATGTTTTAACATTAAAATAAAGTGATTTTTGGTTTTTTTGATTTATTTTACAAAGCTTTAGTGGACCCTTCAAGGCTTATAAAACATTTTGTCATTTTAAATTGTTTTCCTTGAGAGTGTGAGTCGCCTCCATATAAGAAACCCTGTTATTTTAAGAATTTCGGCCATTGTCATAATAAAATATTGTTTTCCACTCCCCTTTGGCAAAAACCATGGGCAAAAACCATGGTCTGGTTTGTGGTTTTGAATAGTTTAATGTGAGGTGTCCCAAACCTAAATAATAAATAATTACCTCTCCTTTCCTATATAAACCCACACAAGCTCCCAATTCCTCTTCACTCAAAGCCTTTGGAGTTCGACCAACCCCTGCCCTCATCTCTCTATAATCCTCCCAAGGTTCCCCAATCTCCCAAGAAGCCTCTCCCAAGCCTTTGGGATCGCATTTCCAAGTAAGGGGTTTCTTCTTTTCTCATTTTTGTCCAATTTTCTTTAAGTTGTTATGCCCTTTTTTCAATTACAAATGGTTGGGTATGATTTTTCACCTCCCCCATACAGCCCTATTTATGTTTAGTTAATGGGATACCCCTTTCTCTCTCATTAATGTCTCCCATGTACACTCGTTACCATGCCAAAATCCCATGAATGATTTCTCTCTCCTCTTTTACATCCAAGTAATTATTTTGAATTATGTATCTAAATTCCATTATGTTTATTGGGACATGTATATATGTGACCCCCTTAATTTCAATTTCATGTAAATATGAGGATACAACCCTTTCTCTCTCATCAACTATTTTTTCGGAGTTCTTATTTCACGCCATTATGCTGCCAAAATTGCACTATGATTTTCCAAACCAATGTCATTGTGTAGTGAATACCATGATCATTTATCTACCAAGGGTATTCACCTTTATAAACATTTACTTGTTGATTATAAATATCCATGTATTTATTCCACATCAATTTATCATGGATTACATGATGATGATTGATTCCATGTTGTATGAATCATGTGGCTCACTTATGCATGAAATAAAATGTTTAAGATGGCTGTGCCCGGATAGCGCTCCAATGCATTGGGTAAAGTATAGTATCATGATCCTTCATGTGCAATGGGTTTTAACTCATGATAACTCAAGTGAAATGAGGTTTTACTCATGCTTCATGTGCAACGAGGTTTTACTCATGCTTCATGTGCAAGGAGCCTTGGCTCATGCTAATTCCATGTTAAGTGGTGTTGCCATATTTCCATGTTATGGTTATCATGCTTTATCATGCCTTTATGTTCAGGTTTATCTTGTGCTCCAATGATATTCCTATTGTCTAACATGTATTTTATTCCTCATGTTATTTCATGTTTATTCCCTTACTGGTCTTTATAGATCATCCTTTTCTTATGCATGTTCTCAGGTTATCCCATGCAATGCTAAGTATGAGGGAATGTAGTGTCCAGGTAAAGGAAGTTTTCAATAAAGATGTTGTGTGTTTTATGTTCTAAGATGTTATGTAATGTTCTTAAGCCCCAATGACACTATACCTCTCAATCTTATATGTTATATCAAGTGAAGATTTTAGTTAATAAATCAGGTTTAATTGTGTAATAAAGAGTAGGGTTGTTATAGTTGGTATCAGAGGATAGGTTTAGTTATTTTTGGGATTAGGATTAGAAAACCCTAGTAAAGACTTAGATAAAAGAATAAGTATAATAAAAACATCCCAAAGTATTGGTGAGTATTGATTAAGTGTTTTATCAAGAAAATACATCCCTGTATGGATATAAGCAGGTAGAGGTGGATCTGTCATAGATGTATCCTAGGGGTAAAACTCGAAAACACTGCTTTGAGCTAGACTCGAATGGGAACTGGTGCATGAAAATAGGCCTTGTTGCACTCTTGGTTATGAAACTCTTGGGGGATATTATTTGGTAAATTCACAAGCTTAGTATGAACCCTTATTAAGGGAATTAAAAAAATGCTACTAAGAATATTTGTTATAAATTAGATAATGAATAGCATAGATTGAAGCCTATGGATTCATAAGTTATGGAAATAAAAGTTATTTATGAGTCATCAGTTTTGTCCTTGGATTAACCTTTATGTGTTACTCCTAAATTTCCTTTTATTCCAGCCAATGGCCAGTAATAAGAGGACTCGGGCTAACAACCTATGTGAAGATCAATGTGATGATTGTGCTAATGAGATGCCCAATCCGATGGGAGAGGGAATCATGAACTTTGTCATGCTTCTCTCTTAGTTAACTCAAGCTTTGAATAGAAACATGGGTTAGGAGGAACGTTCAACCCCCCCCCCCAAGAAAGAACAAGTCGTTATCGATAGCTTCATGAGACAAAGGCCTCCTACTTTTAATAGATTTTCTGATCCCTCAATCGCCAAAAAATGGATCAACTTCATTGAAAACATCTTCTTCATCCTTCAGTGTTTTGAATAAGAGAACGTTCTTCTGGATACTTATCATATGGATGGTGAATCCGAACAATGGTGTACATTGATGGAAAATACGAAGCCTAATGATGAGATTTAGGCGTTGTAATGGAAGGATTTATGGAATATGTTTTTTGATAAATATTTTCCGTGCACCATCTGGCATAAGATGGAAAGGGACTTTCTTGTCCTCAAGAAAAAAGATGACAAATCTGTCGGAGCGTATGATTAAAAATTCAAAAGTATTGCACGATAAACCTATGGCTTTTTTGTTACCCACGAATAAAATTTTAGCCGCTACTTTGGTGGGCTGAAACCTAGCCTACAGAAAGCGCTGGCGATCCGTGACTTCAACAGATATGTGGAAATTGTCTAATGTGCCCTCAAGGTTGAAATGGATGTCAGAGAATATCAGGGGTATCATGGGGATAAGAAGCGTAAAGTGGACTTCAATTCTGGAAGTCTGATTGATAAATCCAATGGTTCTAAGAAGATCCAGCACCCCACTTGCCAAAGGTACAGAAAGAAGCACCCTAGAAATTGCATGAAGGGGATGAGGAAATGCTTTAGGTTTGGAAGAGAGGGGAACTTAGTTGTTAGCTGCTGACAAGAAAAACCCATGGCTACAAAAGGGGAATGGAACGCTTTGTTCGAACCTCAACACGTTTTTCATTGCTACAACTACAACGAACTAGGGCATCTTGTAAATTAGTGCCCTAATCCAAGGGTTTTCGGAGGTAACCAACAATCTCCAAGGCAGCAAGGGAGATCTTTTTCCATCACTACTGCCTAAGTGAACCCCTAAAAGGAAGTGGTGATAGGTACTCTAGTTATTCATTCAAGAATAGTGAATGTACTTTTTGATTTAGGTTCTACGCATTCTTTTATATCCTAGAAGTTTAGTAGAACAATCCCAGCACCACCACAAATCATGGAAGTAAAGATGTCAGTGAGTACGGTAAATGGGGAAATCATTTCATCCCATGAATACAACTCCTCCCCTATCATAATATGTGGATTGAATTTCCCATCAAACCTCGTAATACTCCATCTGGTGGAATTTGATGCAATTCTTGGCATGGATTTTCTTTCCTTAAATATATCCAACATAAATTATCGTGAGAGGGAAATCACTCTCCATGTAGAGAATAGACCCTTGATTCTATACAAGTGAAAGGAGGAAGATGAATCTTCTTTGGCTCCATCATCTCAAGCATGTATATTACAGCCCTATGAGCATGCGTATCTAGCTCAAATGATTGAGTCTAAGGAGGTAACCATCCATGAAGACATGCCTATTGTGAGGGAATTCTCTGAAGTGTTTCCCGAGGAATTTTCTGGTCTTCCTCCTAGAAGAGATGTTGAATTCTCAATTGATATTATACCAAGGTAATTGCCAATATCCATGGAATTTCCTGGTCTTCCTCCTAGAATAGATGTTGAATTCTCAATTGATCTTAAACCTACGGTATTGAAAATATCCAAGACTCCTTATAAAATGGTTTTTGTGGAGCTTGAGGAGCTAAAGAAACAACTACAGAATAATTTGGATAAAGGGTTTATATGCCCAAGTGTTTCACCTTTGGGTGCACCAATACTCTTTGTCAAGAATAAATATGGGTCAAATGCTCCTTTGCATTGATTATTGTGAGCTTAAAAAATCATGTTAAAGAGCAAGTATCCTCTACCACGAATCAATGAATTGTTCGATCAGCTGTGTGGGGCATAATACTTCTCCAACGTCTATTTGGGGTCGGGATATTATCAAGTAACGGTGAAGAAGGAAGATATCCAAAATAATGCTTTTCGTACAAGATACAAGCACTATGAATTCATAGTAATTCCTTTCAGACTCACTAATGTTCTAGTAATCATCATGGACTTGATGAATATAGTCTTAAGGGATTATGTCAACAAATTTTTGGTAGTATTTATAAATGATATTCTGATATACTCCAAAACCAAGGAGGGTCATGAAGAGCATCTAAGAACTATATTAGATACCTTGTGGAAGGAGAATCTCAATGAAAAGTACAGAAAGTGTGAGTTCTGGTTGAAGGAGGTCTAATTCTTGGGCCATATCATCACAATCAATTGGATATCTGAGGATCCCTCCAAAACAGATGCAATTGAGGGATGTACGAGGCCAACATCGGTAACATATATCTGTATCTTCTTGGGGTTATATGGATATTATCAATAATTTGTGAGAAATTTATCATGATTATCCAACCCTCTAACCAAGATAACTCGAAAGGCAGTAAAGTTTTCTTGAAGTGATGAATGTGAAGAAAGCTTCAAGGAGTTGAAAAGGAGGCTTATCACTGCACATGTTCTCACTTTACCCACAAGTGGAATAAAATTTGTGGTATTCATTGATGCTTTAAAGAAGGGCATGGGCTGTGTGTTGATGCAAATTGAAAAAGTTGTTACCTATGCTTCAAGGAAATTGAATGTTCATCAGCAGTATTGTCCAACACATGATCTGGAGTTGGTTGTGCTAATCTTCGCATTAAAATTTTGGTGGCATTATTTATTTGTGTAGAAGTGTGAAATATATATGGACCACAAAATCCTCAAGTATATATTCACACAGAAAGAGTTGAACATGCGCTAACGAATATGGATAGAGTTTTTCGAAGACTATGACTGCTCAATCCATTACCACCCTAGGAAAGTGAACAAGGTGGCAGATGCTCTAAGTTGAAAGGACCTAAAAATTATTTCATTAATGAGAACTGAGAATGATCCAATATTATTAGATTTGATGAAGATGTACATGGGAATCATAAAGAAGGGAACATCATCAATACTTTCACAAATGATTGCTCAACCGTCTCTTTTGGAAAAGTTAAATGATGCTAAAAAGGATGATGTGAGAATTCAGAAGAAAGTGTAAGATATAATAAAAGGGAAATCCTTGGAGTTCAATGTTAATGAAGAAGGAATTTTGAGATTTGGGAAAAGACTAGGGGTTCCATCAAGTCCAAAGCTGAAGAAGGAACTTTTAGACGATGCACATAGTTCAAATTTCTCTATTCACCCAGGAACCACCAAGATGTATCGAGATCTCTGAGATCATTATTGGTGGGATAATACGAAAAAGGAGATCACTGAGTATACATAAAAGTGCCTAGTGTGTCAGCAAGTGAAGGAAGATAGGTAGAAGTCTAAGGGGATGATGCAACCATTACCCATACCAGCATGGAAATGGGAGAACATCACCATGAAATTTGTCACCGGACTTCTGAAGATATCCAAAGGAAACAATGCAATATGGGTTATTTTGGACCATCTTAAAAAGTATGCACACTTTATTTCCATTTGGGAGGATTTTTTATTGGATCAACTAGCACGGATATATATCAGGGAGGTGGTAAGGCTACATAGAGTACCACAATCTATTGTATCCAATTGAGATCTAATATTCACCTCTATGTTTTGGAAGAGTCTTCAACATGATATGGATACTGAACTGAACTTTTGTACGGCCTATCATTCTCAAATGGATGTCCAATATGAGTGAACTATTCAGACACTGGAGGATATGTTAAGATCATGTTCTATGGACTTCAAAGGAGGGTGGGACTAACATCTTCCACTGGTTGAATTCTCCTACAATAACAGTTTCCACTCAAGCATCTGAATGGTACCTTATGAAGCCCTGTATGGGAAGAGGTGCAGAACACTCTCATGTTGGGATGAAGTTGGTGAGCGTAAGATACTAGGACCAGAAATGGTCGAGGAAATGGTGGAGAAGGTGAAAACCATTCAGCAGCATATCAAGGAACCCCAGAGCCCAAAAAAGAGTTATGCAGATAACCATAGACGGGACCTTGAGTTTGAATTTGGAGACATGTTATTTCTACGCATATCTCTATGGAAGAAGGTCATGAGTTTTGGAAAGAAATGGAAGTTAAGTCCAAGGTAAATCGGGCCTTCAAGATTCTTGATCATGTTGGGGTTGTGGCCTATCGACCAGAACTTCCACCTACCATGGACAAAGTACATGATGCCCTTCATGTATCCCTCTTAAGTAATTACATACCAGACCCTTCACATGTACACTCTCTAGAAATAGTATAGCTAGAGGATGATCTTTCTTCCGAGGAGAAACCAGGGAAGATCTTAGATCGTTGAGAAATATTTCTATGAAATAAGACAATGACACTCGTCAAGGTGTAGTTCCCAAACTAAAAGTTTGAAGAAGCGACATGGGGATCTAAGGAAATTATGAAGTAGAGTTACCCACATCTATTTTAGTGTGGTAAAAGGAAATTTTAGGGTGAAATTTCTTAAGGGGGAAGATTGTAACGACCCAAACTTTCATCAATAGAAATTACTCTTGATCTAATTAAATATATTAGTGTGGTTATATAAAAAGTCAAATTCAATGGTTTTATATTTCTTGATTTTAAAATACCATTATGAATTGTTAACGTTGATAATATATTCGTTGAACTGTGATCACTTGATTAGTATAAATATAAGGCTTTAACAAATCCAATTTACTCAGAAAAAGGAAGTGATGGCCTCATCCTGTAGACTTGCCACATACGAACCCCATTAGCCAAATCTTGAAAAGGAGGTGGAATCATTGGTATTCGCTCTTGACCAAGACCAAGCTGATCTTGAACACGTTAAGCTTGAGTGGAACCAACTACGGGAGAAGTGGAAGTTAATAAAGATTACCACCCGAGTAATATTATCTGAGCCACCCCAAAAGTCTGTCACCATCGCACACCTTACTCTTCGATCTTATGCGGGTTTTATAAGGGGTTACGTAACAATTCTCTATAACTATGACTATGTACATTATTTTTGTATAAATAATGTGCATTCATTTTATTATTGTTACTTTGTAAATAGTTTTTAAAGAAAAAATAGTAGTTTTAGTTAATATTCTACTAAGAAATATATTTTGATGAATTAATGGATTTTTGAATTAAATAATATTTCAATAAGATATTATTATTATTATTAAATTACTTTTTATTAAATATAAATGATAATATAATTTTTTGAATTCAATTGTAATTTTTATAAAGGTTTGAAAGCAGTTTTTATCAAAACCCATGAATTTTCGATAAATGTCAATTTTTATTTTAAAAGTCAAAATTCACATACTTAGAATATTATATAAATAAAATTAATATTATTTTTGGAATCAGGACATCTAAATTATCCAATGGTGAATTTCCCATAATTTTCTGAGATAGTCGAATTTATGGGAAAAAATTAAATACCATTTAAATATATAATGTGTTTTATAACATCATAATGACCCGATAGTGATGTAATAAAATACTATAAACATTATTTTCGGACAATATATGTTTTACCATTAAAATAATTTTATTTTGGGTTTTTTTTATTTATTTTACAAATCTTTAGTGGACCCTTCAAGGCTTATAAAACATTTTGTCTTTTTAAATTGTTTTCCTTGAGAGTGTGACTCACCTCCACATAAGAAACCCTTTTATTTTAAGAAGTTAGTCCATTGGACTTATAAAAAACAAATTCCCACTCCCCTTTGGAAAAACCCATGGGCAAAAACCCTGGGATGTTTTGTGGTTTTTATTAGTTTAATGTGAGGTGTCCCAAACCTAAATAATAAAGAATTCCCTCTCATTTCCTATATAAACCCACCCAAGCTCCCACTTCCTCTTCACTCAAAGCCTTTAGAGTTCGACCAACCCCTACCCTCCTCTCTCTATAATCCTCCCAAGGTGCCTCAAGCTCCCAAGAAGCCTCTCTTAAGCCTCTCACAAGCCTTTGGGATCACACTTCCAAGTAAGGGATTTCTTCCTTTCTCATTTTTGTCCAATTTTCTTTAAGTTTTTATGCCATTTTTTCAATTACAAACGTTGGGGTATGATTTTTCACCTCCCTCATACTTCCCTCTTTATGTTTGGATGATGGGAGACCTCTATCTCTCTCATTAATGCTTCCCATGTACACCCATTACCATGCTGAAATTCCATGAGGGATTTCTCTCTCCTCTTTTACATCCAGGTAATTTTTTTGAATTATGCATCTAAATTCCATTAAATTTGTCGGGACATGTATGTATGTGACCCCCTTACTTTCCATTTCATGTAAATATGATGGGACACCCCTTCCTATCTCATAAACCATTTTTATGAGTTCTTATTTCACGTTGTTATGTTGTCGAAATTGCACTATGATTTTCCAAGACAATGTCATTGTGTAGTGAAGACCATGCCCATTTCCCGATCAAGGGTATTAACCTTTATGAACATTTACTTATTGATTATAAAGCTTCATATTTGTATTCCACTTCCCTTCATCATGGAATAAATGATGATGATTATTTATTCCATATTGTATGATCCATGTGTCACACTTATTAATTAAATGAAATTTTTAAGAAGGGTGCGCCCTGATAGTGCTTCAATGCATTGGGTAAAGTATAGTATCATTATACGTCATGTGCAATGTAGCACCCCAAACATTTTATGGTATGTTTCTCTTAAATACATTCTAGTTATAGCATATATTTTATGAATCATTGAGCCTCTATAGAACAAAACATGGTTACTTATAGAAGATATCCATAACCTATCCATAAAACTTATATTTGTCGACTCTGTGATTTGAATTTTGAAAATCTAACATACATGATTGTGATCAAGATGATAATTAGAGTCTGATAGAATTAACATAATTTTCAGTGGATAGTAACCTATCCTTAGGAATAGTAACCTACCCTTATGAATAGTAACTTAAACTTATGAATAGTAATATGACTCTTATGAATGGTATCCATGCCCTTGAATGTATAAATGAATATAGGCACCTTAAAATTGAAGAAGAATATTTTAAGTGTTTATATTTTTCGATTAAATAATTATTTTAACTAAATATTTATTTAATCATATTTATAAAATTATTTTTGAAAAATGGACTTCATTTTTGGATTCTACACATCAAAAAATGGTTAGGGTGAATTTTTGGGATTTTTATGAAATATTTAAATTTTTATGAATAGTAAAATGCGATAATTTGTAACAAATGCTAAATAAGGAATTTATTGAGTCATTGATGATGATCTGCTGATGTAAGACCAATTGGTTCGAATTAACATTCATATATTACTATTCTTGGTCCTGGAATACTCACTATTGGTTGTCTTGAGAGGAAATAAGAAATTAATGATTACAATATTAAGAAAACTCATCTCCCCTCCACTATATAAACCACCCCTCACCCCCTCTTCCCCCCAGACAACTTAAGCTTCAATACTTGCCTAAATTCTTCAAAATACTATCCCCAAGACCTCTACCCACTTCCAAGACCTACTGGTCTCCCCAAAAGGCCAAAAACAATGGCCTTAAGAAGATTCTCAAGGAGAAGTACTCAAGAGGTGAACCTGCCTTCTCTTTTCTTTCAATTTCTTTTACAAAGATTCATTATTTTATTCTTACTTCTCACCTACACTCATCCAAATTCCATGATAATTCCAGTACCTTACATATACAAGATTTTAACTGTTCTAATGGCATATTTCATCATAATCTGTCTTTTTCCTCTCCTTTTATACAATAAATGCAAACACCATCCGAGATGTGTAAATTTATCACACCAACGGAAGACTGGTTTTAAATTTTCATTAATATCTTCAATACTGGTCATGAAACCTTTTTAATTATTGAACTGGGTCATAATATATGTATTTTATCTTGATTAATGTTCTTTTATCTTTACACGTTCATAATAAGGAATAATAATACAAAACAAGTTTGTTGTGCACAAAACCTTCAAGCCAAATCCAAGCGTTTATTTTAACTCATCGAATGAGTCATCATCATGGTACATAACCATAATCATTATAAGATCATTTATATCTATTTAATTTCACTAATAATTTATATTAACAATTATTTATGTTTAACCATATTTCAAACTACCATCCATTCATGAATAAAACTAAACGGATCAGGAAAACCCAAGAAGAAAATGCTTCCAAAACAATAAAATTGAATCTCTTAAACCCATCAAAAAGGTCATTAATGAACATAATAAGGTTATACCATATCAATTAAATGTTTATTCGGATCTTTAATTATTAATTAATAATGCTAAATTTTATTATTCAGGTTGTTAAAAACAAACAAGAACACCTTTGAGCGTAAGGTACGGGACCCTCTCTCACACTTTTGTTCAAGAATATCCCCTATGTTGTGCTCTTTTATTTTTAATTCCTAATGATGGGGTATGTTTTCTCACCTCCCCCATAATTCCATTGTGACATATAAATAATTTAATACCCCTTTACTTCTCATTAATCTCTTGCAATAACACTTGTTACTATGCCGAAATGTTTATAAGGGGTTTCTCATCTCACTTTTATTTCCGTGAGATTTCCATTGTTCGCCAATTATTTATTGTATGTGGTATAAGTGAACATACATTTGATATATAATAACATTATTCTCTTTATATTCATGTTATTCAATTATTCATTTGAGGGTTATTAGGTCATGGTCATACGATTCGACTGATTACATTGTGGTAAGTGACTTTGTTTCAAGTGCTATTTTGTTGTGACTAACTTTGTATTGTGCACCTAATAATCCTTATGTGGTGTACCAACTGCCCATTTGAGATCACTTTTCATTTGAAATAAAATTTATTTTAATATCCATAATCTCATATCATGGATATGTTGTTGTCTAAATTGTATACCATTTTAGATACGCTATTTATTTGGAAAGTTGTTTTAATTATGGAAATATTGATCAAACTGTAAACTCTACTCTATACGGATATTGAAAAATCATATTGATATTGTATTGAATCAATTTATAAATAATGATTTGTACATGAAGTGGCGGGTGGGGACCTCTACATCCCCTCGATGCATCGGTAGGACTCATGAGACAAATCAGTTGGCAACAAACCCTTCGAGTTTGTTTCCAAAAATCAGACGGGTTTCCACCCATAGAACTAAACCATTTTAATGGTATTATGGTTTCATGTTCCAGATACATGACATATAATTAATAATAATTCTATTTATTCATTATCAGTTATTATTATTATCCATGAGGGTTTAACTATGACAAAATCTATGGATGCAGTTTCATTCTCATTTTATTAATGGCATTAGTTTTTCATTTATTCACCATGTCATATTGATTATGTTAGATTTATTTGGATTCACTTATTACTGTATTCATGATTCCTCTATTTTTAACCCTTACTGAGCATTTTATCTCATCCCTTTCATTGTTTTCCTTCAACAGGTGATGAAGAGAATGTCATTTATTGAGTTCATGTGGTTGCAGTTTTTAGTTTTGTTATGTATTGTATCTTGTAAACTTTTTCAATGTAATTTGTGTTACATCGATGTATCTAGTTTCTTAAAGAAAACTAAACTAATCATTCATTCAGGATTTTTCAATCCTTCTAACCATTCCAATATCACAAGTAATTCACTAGCTCTAGTCTAGAGGGGTCGGGGTGTTACATGAAATGGGTGTTGAATCATGTTAATTCAAGTGCAATGAGGTTTTAATCATGCTTCATGTGCAATGAGGGTTAACTCATGATCCATGTGAAATGAGCCTTGGATCATGATAATTCTATATTATGTGTTGTTTCCACATTTCCATGTTCTGATTATCATGCTTTATCATGCCTTTATATTCATTTTTCTCTTGTGCTCCATTGATATGACTATAGTCTAACATGTATTGTATTCTTCATGTTATTCTATGTTTATTACCTTACTGGGATTTATATCTCACCCTTTCTTTATGCATGTACTCATTTTATCCCATTAAATGCTAAGTACGAGGGAATTTAGTGGTCATGTAAAGGAATTTTTCAATAAAGAGGTTGTGTGTTTTATGTTCTAAGATATTATGTAATGTTCCTAAGCCCCAAAGACACTAGACCTCTCAATTTTCTATGTTGTATCAAGTGAAGATTTTATGTAATAAATCAGGTTTAAGTGTGTAATAAAGATAAGGGTTGTTATACTAGGATTTCATGTGGACTAATTAATTATATGAAGCATTTGGTTACCTAAATGAGAATTTCTTTAGTGCTCCAGTGCTTAAATTTCCTAATGAGGATTTATTGTTCAAGGTTTTCAATGATGTGCCTTGTTTGGGATTGGGATATGTGTTGATGCAATAGAGAGTAGCAATATCTTATGGTAATTGGAATTTTCATCCCCATTATAATAACTATGCCACCTCTTATTTGGAGTTGGTGGTAGTTGTATTTACATTGAATTAATGGTTTTATTATCTCATCCATGAATGATTTGTGGTTTTCACAAACCATAAGATCCTAAAATATGTTTTCTCAAAGAGGGATCTGAATCTACACTGGAAAAGGTGGGTTGAGTTTCTTCAAGAATATTTTTTTAGATCTATTAAACCTTGGGAAAGGGGAATGTGTTTTCCAATGCGTTGAGTTGGAAGTCCCAAGAATATGTGGTTCGAGATTCTTTAGATGTTTAGAAAGGGATGGATGAGTTTTCAGTGATGTATCATGACATTTTTGTGACAAATGGATAATGTTGACTTTAAAAAATGACAATTGATCCATTTTGATGTATTAAGTGGAGGATTCTTATGGGGGATACCTAGAGATAGAGTTAATGCATGGATGTGTTGGTTATTGTGATTCTATAGAGGGTTGGTCAGAGGATAGTTAGAATTGGGTGTTGTTTCAGGTGAAGTTGTTTGTTCCATTGGAAATACATGAGGAGGTTCTCCATTAGATTCAAAACTAACCCTTGGCATTGTATCTGGATCTTAAATAGGTTTATTGTGTCTTTAGAAGTCATATTTTTTGTTTGGGAATGAAGCAGTCAGTGGTAGAGTTTGTGGAAAAATTTCTTGTTTTTCATCAGGTGAAAGTGAGGCACCGTGTTCCAAGTGGTTTTTTAAAATCCTTGGGTATTCCTAAGTAGAAATGGGGAAAATATCAATAGATTTGATCACCATGTTACCTAAAACTCAGGGAGGCTCTTATGTAGTTTGGGTGATAGTAGACTAACTAACAATGTTGGCTCATTTTCTAGTGATCTGTGAATTGGATTTCATGGAAGTTATAGAGAAGTGGTATGCGGATGATGTGGTTGAGCTTCATGGGGTACTAAAGACCATAATTTATGATCAAAATACCCATTTTACATTTAGATTTTTGAGGGTATTGAAATGTGATTTGGGATCCCAGTTTCCCCATATTATTGTTTTCCACCCTCAGAAGGATTGGCAGATGGAGTGAACTATTTAGATGTTGGAGAATATGTTGTGAGATTGTATCTCATATTTTGGTGGAATGTGGGTAAGGATCCATCCACTAGTAAATTTTTCATACAACAATAACTATCACTCATCCATTTTCTTGGATTTATTTGTGGTGTTTTGTGGGATGTTTTTTTGTTCTATATTGCGTTGGATGAAGGTTAGGGAGTCAGTAGTTCTTGGTCTTCATGTGGTACAGAGCATGATCGATAATATCCATTTGGTTCACTGAAGTATGGGGCATCATAGGACTATTATAAGGTCTATTTTGATTATAGGTATATACCACTAAAGTTCTAAGTTGGAGACTATGTGTTCTTGAGGTTTTCTCATCGACATGGAAAAAGAATTTTAGTAGGGGGAGTAAACTTTATCCCCAATTTTTTGGGACCTTTGAGGTATTTTGGTGAGTTGGCATGATGGAATATTGATTGGAACATCCACTATGTATGGAGATGATCCATGGAATCTTTTTTGTCTCTCTATTTTTTTGTTACCTTCATAATTACACCAACATCATTAACTGGGGAGGCTTGGATATCAAAGATGACTCAACATTCACGGAGTGGCTAGTAGTGAATCATGTATCATCGAGAGAAGCTATTGTGTGGGTGAAACATTCCATTGGTTCATTTTTTGTGGAGGCATGGTGTCTTAGTGGAGATTACATGGGAGAAACATACACAGATGTGTGACTAGTACTAAAATCTATTTTTAGTTTTTATTTACTCTATTATGTTTTACTTATGATGTGGTGTTTGGATATTTCTGTTTTATGAGATATGTTTTTTCATGATGTTGTGATGTGTGATAAGGGTTCCAACATAGGAAATGGGGGAAATTGATTCTTAATCAAGGTGTGTTATTCCTTGATAAGATTAAAACCATTTGCGTGAGTCATTACCACCCAAATTTGATAATATATTGACATGTATGATGGAATTCTTTGATCCATGTGCACGGGGAAGTGTTTGGTGTTGGTTGTGGAATTAGTTGGTTTAGGAGAGAGGAGGTGGCTAGTGGCTAGTGGAAAATAGTGTGGTGTTATTCCCAATGAGAGATGGTGATGTCCTTGTGTCACAAAACCATTTTATGCATGTATTTCTAGGTATTGAATGGCTCTTTTTAATAATTTAATTAATGAAACTTTCCAACATTTAATTTTTTTATGTTTTTTCCAGGATACAGAGTCTGAGAAAAAAAAGGTGGAAATAAGATGAATTAATTAATATGAAGACACTTCATGCCACACCACTATATGGCATGGTGCAATGTAAAATTTTTAAGTTATATTAATGATCAAATATAGTTAAGGACTAACTCAGTGCTTGGAAATAAATAACTAGACTGAACTGGGTGGAACTTACTAGAAATCAAAATTACACATCATGTAAATCATTTACATGACATGTAAATGGATATATTTTCAGAATGTGAATAATTAAACATTAATAAGAAAAATCATGTCCCTACACATTACATGTCATGAACACCAATTACATGGCATTTAATTTCTCAAACCAATTCCAAAAATTTTGATTTATGATGAGTCTTTAGTGGAAAATAAAATATTTTGACCCAAGATAACCCATTATGACCAAATACCATTTAATGGACCATTTATGATTCTTGGGGTGGATTTAATTCTATAAATAAGAGGCTAGGTTTGATTTAATGGAGATTTATTAGGGAGGGAATTGCTTGATGATGGCCTATATTAGATTTATTACCCCTATTTTCTTTTCTTTTTTTATTCATTTTATGATGTTTCCCCTCTCTCGAATCAACTTGAATTCCCCATCCATGGACGGGTAGTTATTTTTGAGTGGTTGGAAAATGGGGAGTCTAGACATATGTTCTTTTCTTGAGTTTTTTTGTTTAAATTAAATAAAATTATTTCTTACTTCCTCATCTGGCTTCAATTCTTAATTCGGTTTTAAATACTGAATGTAGTTGTGTTCGGTTTTGATTCTATTAATTTTAATATCCTTGGTTGATGATCTATTTCTACCTCCACCCAATTATTTTTTTTATACACAGGAAAAAATTGGGTTGTTATAGTGAGTGATTAGTGATCGTTATCATGTGTGAGGAATTATGGAAGAAACAATTGGAATGTAAAGGAATAACAACACTTGATTGAGGATTACCCTAATTAATCAATTGGACCCCATGTGATGAAATTTACATAGTAAAGAGAGTATTAAAACCTGATATTTCATTTAGGGTTATTCCCAAAATCACCATATGTCCTAGGGATAGTGTAGAATATATAGATAGTTCTCACTTTTACCAGAAATAAGAAGAATAATTGGTAATATTTTAAAAACCATGATTTCACTGAACATGGTCTAACCAAACCCACTTCGGTCTCCATCTCTCTAAATTTTTTTCAATTCAATAAACTTAAACACTTTTCTTCTTTCAATTTCAAAACCCAAATTTAGAATCATATTTTCCTAAAATCCACCAAAAAGTGACAACATTGTCTTGTGTGCACTCTTCTTTGGGAGACTACCTAGGGTTAACCACTAGAATATACTTAGGTAATAGAAAATTGTTCTTCCATTCCCCACATAAATGTATGTAATTTTTTGAAGAATTTTGTGGGAGTTTTGGTTTATAATGTTTGGATGGTGGTTATGCTGAGGTGTAATGAGATCCTTGAGAGGTATCTCATGGATTGGATTCTTATACCCCTTAATTTTCTTTGATTTTTTTTACTCTTAAGGTTTAGAATCAATTTAGATGTATCTAATGTAATGGAATGTAACTTCTTGTACCATTAATTTTTTGGTTCTATGGTTGGAGAGTTCTTGGGTTAGGTCCCAAAGTGTCTGAAGGAGTTGGAGTTGTGAAAAAATTGTAGTGAGGATTTTACGATGTAAAATATGGGATTATGGAATATGTATGTGGTTAACTGGTTTTGTGGCCAGCTGTTTACGGCTTGTGTCTAGTGGGGAAGTATTGTGTGAAATGGGTTTACACCTTAACAAATATGTTTACATCATAAAATATTTTAATACCTAGGTGCCTTGTTTTTTTATAGAAAAGGGGGTTACGACTTAAAATTTGGTTTCAAGGATTTTATTATATTATCCTATGGAATTTACAACATAAACTTGTACTTTAAACCGTAAATAAAGTGACTTTAAACCTATATATAAGTTTTATTTGGATGATTCTCATCCCATTCATCCATCCCCCATCTCATTTTGTGGAAAACTCTATGCATTATGGGAGACCTTCCATCCCGTCTTACCTGGCCTTAACCCTTGGGTTTCAGGGGTTTCATTTTACCGATCAGTAGAGACTTTATATCCATTTTCTCTTATTTTCTCTTGTTCTTATTTAAAGGATTCAATGTGGTGGTGTTTTTTTATCTAGGTTTTTTTGGGTTTCATTTTTGACAACCCTCTAGTGTTTTAGGTTGATTAGGGGTTTCTGTGTGCAGTTGTGGTTTCCTGCAATTCCTTCTTCACCATACAATTCATAGTGAGATTAGAAATATTATTTCTAGTAAGGGATCCTCATTATCACATATTTATATTATATGTGTGGGGATTTCATGATTTTTATTTCCTTCGGGTGGATAGTAAGGTTTGTCATAATAAAATAATGAATTTGCACAACTGAAATTGATGAGTATAGTGGAGATATCACATGATTTACTACTTTGGTACATTTTGTTGATGATATTTTGCATGATTATTTCCAATATAGAAAATAATAGTTGTTGAGAGACTTGTTGGAACTATAGATGATAGGTTTTGAGACCCTTATTGTGTTGTTATTTCATCACACCATGAATAAAAGGATAAATATTGTATATATGCATAATAAATTAGTTATCCATGGAAACCTGATTTTTATGATAATATTCATGTTACGTAAATAAGTAATGTAATAAAAACACTTGAATAAATATGGAAGCTTGGATGTGTGTTTTTGTGTGTGCTTTTTCTTATTGTGTTTACATTCATTTTTTTGGTGATGGAGGTGACTGGATGGGTTGTGTGATGTGTGGGTATGTGATTTGGTGGTTGGTCGACATGGATGTGACTTGGGCATTTGTGTGGTTATAGTAAGTTTTGGTTATGTTGCATATTGTAAATTATGTGTGTAATTGATGTGTAGTTATTGTATGCTGAAGTTGTGTTCTGAGATATCATTGGGTTATGTAATGTGTGGTTTTTGTGGTAAGTTTGTTTAGTCAGTTTGGTGTGGCAGTGACAGTTGATATCATATGGGTGATTTTTTGTTTACTTGTTATGTCATTTTACCAGTTTTCTAGGGAATAAGTTTATGATGATAAAATGAAATGCAATTGGCTGGTAAAAAAATGAGATATTCTAGAAATTGATGTGTAGTAAATGGATTAAATGAATTCAACATTAAATTTATAGGCAATGTAAATTGGAATGAAGTGACTTAGAATATGGAAGTCGAATGTGTGACTTTTGTGGTAGTTGTGTGGTGTGATTCATATAGCAGTGGTAGTGGTTGTGATATTTGATTTATAGTGCAGTGGTGGGGGCAGTGTGCACTAATGCAGTTGTTTTGAACCCATAGGTTAGGTATTGTGTACTATATATATATACCTATACCATGTATACTATGTTATTTATATACACACCCTACCCGATTTGGATAACCATACCAATGCTCAGAGGTTCTATGTTCTGGGTTTTGGGTTCTTTCCTCATCATTGAGGATGGTGGAGATACGGATGGCTGGATACCCCCTCCTCCAAGAACTTCCTTCAGAAGTGATGGCCTAGGTTTATTCAGGAGATATGACGTGATGAGGTGGTGATGTGATGTGATGGAATATGCGTTTTTTGGGTGGTATGTGATGAGATGTGATATGTGTTGGGGGTCATGTGTGGTAGTAGGATGTCATGAGGTTGATGTCCTTCACATTCATGATACCCTACTAAACAATTTATGTGATGAGATTTGGTGTGATGGCCAAGGTTTCTTTTAGAGATATGTTTTTTGATGACTCGTATGTCTTCAGGTGACACAATATGTGATTATTCCTGATGCTAGAACCGAATTCTAGACCATGTGAGGGTTGGGTTGGTAGGTATGCATCTCGAACCACATCAAAGATGGATGGTATATGATTTGATATGTATAGAAGAGATAGGAGAAGTGGATGTTAGACATTGGGGCATGAGAGATGAAAATCAGTGGTGAATCACATGTGTGGTTCCTTTCTTTATTATTTTTTTAATTACTATATTAGTATATTGCATGCAAGATTTAGTGAGTGAGCCATAGTGAGGCTAGGATTGGATAGTGGGCCTATTTTGGTTCTTGTTGGTTCTGTTATGTGTTCACAACTACATTAGCATTCCCTTTTCACAAGTTCACTTGAGTCCTTGGGTATAATTCAAACATCCTGAGTTTTTAAAAGGAAAAACTATGTTTTATGGCACACATGATACACCACATCAAGCTTAATCAAACAACTAAATAATGTTACAATGTTATCATTAAAACATAGCCATTAGAGTGGTGGGAATGAGCAGTATTAACTAAATTATGAAAATATGGTTTAGAAATTATATATAATTAATTCTTTTGTGAACAATTAATTATAAATTATTGTAAAATCTTTTTTAAATAAAAAATAAAAGTTTTTCTGAAAAAACTACTTAAATATAAAAAATTGTGGTTTATACCAATAAATAAATAAATAAGTAATTTTTGGAATATATTAATTAAATATATAATTAATATATTAAATATAATATTTAAAATTCATATTATTTGTTTTTTATATATGATATAAGAACAAATCCAATTTTATACAAAAAAAAATTATTTCAAAATAATAATTTTTCCACCTTTTGATGGAGCAACTATTTCAAATCTAGTTTTTGACACTTTTATAAGTTTTATTTGAAATAATAGACTTTTTATTTCAAATAAGAATATCAAAATTTACTTTGGTTGAATTTTTTGTATTTTTCTGATAAGATTCATTTTTTTATTAATAGTGAAAAAATATTGCATTTTTAATTGAAAATTGCTTTTTCATTAAATTTAGTAATAGTTATAAATTATATATTTGAATGGTTTTAAAGTATAATTAGATAAATTTTTAATCATTTAATCCAATTTATGTCATTTAAACTAGTTTCACCTTGAAATTCGATAGAAAAACATTGTTAACTTTTAATCATTTTTTCTTAAAATCTCGTTTTCTCATTCTGTCAATGGGATTAATTTTTTGTTAATTTATACCAATTTTGTGTATTGAATTTAGAAATATGGATTCTATATTTTTAATTATAAGATCCAACTTATTTAAATAGGTTTCTTTTATTTTTGGATAATATTAATAGTAACTTTAGTGATTATTTTTATTATTGTGGCTAAAGGTAAATCTAATAATTAAGGGTTCAAATAATATTATATATGTCACTAAATCACCCTAAAACTTATCCTAATTTAATTTAATGATTTATTTTCAACAAATAATTTCTTTTGGACGATTTTTATATCCACTTGGATACACTTCGATTACATTAATCATTTTATAATATTATATTCAAGAAAAGTCAATTTGGTCACATTTTTTTTAACAAGTAAAATATTTTTAATATGAGGTTATATAGGTGATATTTTAGATTGTAAATAGTATTTTGAAATATAATATATTTATCTACAACATGGTAATTTATTTCTAATTTTTATTCATAAAATAATTACTTTAAATGGTAACACAATGATAATGAAACTGATTGTTTAATTGATAGAAGAATCAAATAAGTGATATTAAAAAATAAAATGTAAGATAATTAATGTAATCCAGTAATTTTATGGATTAATTTTACATTTTATAGATTATTTAAATAATTTGGTTCAAATAAATCATGATGTTATGAAATTTTTAAAAAGTCGTATATTGAATAGTGAAAAATTAACACAAATGATATTTTAAAATATAAAATATTTTACTAAATGATTTTAAATTTATAAAAATCCTAATTTCATCCAAACTATTTTTATAAGTCTAATAATTTCATAAATGACTCATTTATAGTTTTTTTAGTATTTTATACTAATTATATTAACCCTCAATCTGTAAATTACAAGATGCCACAGTAAGAGTAAATACGGGTTAAAACAAAAGGATAAGGATTAATAAAAAGTAAAAACATTTATAATTTTCATTGTATGAAAGGTATTATACCCAAAATCATCATATATTCGAAATAAATCAGTTTTTATTCATTTTTATTAGAAAATTAATTTATACTAATTTAATATTTTGATGAATTCTAAGAGCACCCCTCTCATATTCTATAAATGGGAACTCATTCTTCTATTTTCTTAACACTTAAAAACTATTTAGAATCAGAAAATATCTTCCAAAATACCTTCCTATAATCCATCCCGACATTATAGAGGCTATATTTTAGGCATAAAACCCTTCGTAGATGTGTTATGGTGATAATCAAAGGAGATCGCCTTGAAAAAGAGGTATCGTTTTTAATTAAGTGTTTCTATTTTATTTATTCTTCCAATTCCATAAAATCTTCCTGAACCATGATAAATAATAACTCAAGTATACTGAATATACTTATATTTTATTATTTTTTATCATTACCCATATCTGTCTCTAATTCCATCAAATGGGAAAATAATTCATCATTCATACATATGTTTGAACTGTCATGCCCACAAACTAATATAATTCAATTTCAATTACTAACTCTCAAGAATGGTTATAATGATTGAATTAATATTTATATATGATATTAACTACATATTTATCATTATAATAGAATTATATATCAGTTACTTTCTTACTTTCCATGCACATAAAAATGATAACAATGTTTGTGTGTATATGTGAACTATCACCTCCGCGAAGTGATGTGATTTGTTTTAAATCACCACATCACAACGATAATATATACAAGTATAAAAAATATTAATATTATATTAATGATATTATTATTATATAAATATAAAATAAAATTTACCTTCTATCCATAATGATCATTGAAAATTAAAATCATTAATCATGCGTACGTACAGCTTATCATCTCCATGATTGTAACGTTGTTCATTTTTCAAATTCAAATTTAATGCATGGATTTAAAATTATAATTGATGTATATAATTGATTATTATTTCATGAATATTTTTATTTATATGATTTAATTAGGACTAATTTGACTATATACATCATTTCAAATTCATTTTGGACCCAAAAACCAAATATCAACAAAACACCCGATGTGAACATAAATACTTAAATAATTTTTATAACATAAGTCATATAAAAGGAATAATAAACCATAAAAAGATTATAAAACAAGAAAATGATTAACTAAATTTTATTATTTAGGAATATAAATATTGTACATGATGATTCAGACTCAAGGTAAGGGATTTTTTTTGAAAATCCTCTTTTAAAGATACTCTTTCAGCTATTTTTACAAAAGCCAAAAATAATGTTTAATTAATATATGTCATGAAAAAAAAATTCTGGATTTTATTTCTATTTTATGTTTTGATGATTCCATTACAAGTTTGGACTTTTATTTTCAAATTAAGTGTTTTCATTTTTGAGGGTGGGACTTTGTAAAAATGATTTCAAAGTAGAAAAGTTATTTTTCTTTTATGAATGATTTATGTGTTTTGATTGTGTTTTGGTTCTTCGACATTGTTTATTAATATAGGGGGTTACATGATAAAATGAGGTTGGTTGATTTTATGATATCTCCCCAATGTATTGGGTAATGATACGGAGTTAATTCGTAGGGTTTCTCCGAAGAGATTTAGCGAATATACTACAGTGGGCATTCCAATTGTAACCATGAAGGTTACTCCCTATGTATCCATGAAATATACTAAAAGAGTGAAATGGAATTTATTCCACAATTTTCCTTTATGATTTATTTTTTATGTAGTTTTATTATAATGTTATTATTTCATGAGGGAAGATAAATATTTTATGTTTTATGGGTGGAAAGTATAACTTTGTTAAAATATTTCATGGGTTTATAAGTATTCATAGACTAATAGTTTTATTCTTTGTTTTTATGTCCCATACTGATATTTCTATTATTATACCATGTTTTAAAATGTTTTTAAAAGTTTATAAGGATGGGAAAGAGAAACTACGAAGTCAAGTTGAGTTTTATGAATATTTTTTATGAAAAAAAAAAGACAATTTTTTCTTTTAATAGTTTTATATTTTAGAATGAATATATACTATTTTAGTTTTATCCACTTTATATGAATGCGAAATATTATGTATGAATTATGACCTAATTCTATAAAACTCTAAACCTAAAATGATCCTCAATGTGAAATAAAGTAATTTCTTGACTAAAACTCAAGATTATGTTATTTTTAAGGTCAGTTCATTATATTTGGTATCAAAGGTCGGTTTAGATAACATTATTGGTTAGGGTGTTATCTAAGAATAAGTTTCAAGTTATATATAAACATAGTGGTTAGCATGGTTGGAATATTTATCATTATTTTATATAAATTTAATGATTTTGAGATAACATGAATAAGTATATCTTAGATTTTATATTTCTCGTAAGATGTTATATGATGATTTTATTGATATAATCACACTAAAATTTTTTATTTTAGTAAATGGATGGATCTATCAGGAACCAAAGTAACAATAGATGTGAAGGAAAATGAAGTGGTTCTCTAAATAATAAACTAAATTAAATGGTAGGTACAATGAGAACTCTTATGGTTATTCTAAGACAACTATTTGGAGTAATGAATAACCCCTTGAACCATGGTTAGTTTTCTAATGCGTCATTTATGAGATAAATTAATCCATGTGCAAGTTCAGGTAACAATAATCATAAAGGTAAATATATTCAAAATATAATGTTTCAAGGATGTGGAAGGAAACACCTATAAAAATTTCTTAATGGTATGGGAAGAGTTTTTATATGTGGTATTGGATTTTATAAAGCAATAATCTTACAAGGAAAAAAGGAAGTGTTTATATGACTCTATGAAAGGGAAATAATTTCTTTCTAAGTTATCAATAGAAGGTTTTAAATGTGGAGAGTATGGTAATTATAAATAATAAATTTTCTACAAATATTGTTTAAAAATTGGATTATCCAAACCATAAAAATATATTTTTAGAAACACCTAATTCCATTCCAATTGAATATTAGGAAAATGAAAATGAAATATTAATGGTATGTATTATTTCGTGGATCATGTTTTGACATTATTGGATCACAGGATAGGATTCATGTTTTTGTATATAGAAAATAAGTATTAAGGAATAAGATGTAAAAGAATGGTTAAGGTATAATAAATAATGTATAATTATTAATAAGTCTACATATCCAAGATTCAAGAGTTATGGTAGATTGTAGAATGATAAAATGTTTAAAAGTATTAATACTATTTTGATGATGGGAGTGATTTGGAATAATTTTTTTAAATTATTTTATATGTAAATATTAATTTTATTTTGTGAAAATTTTATTTGGGGAATAATTGTCTTTCCTTTTATGGAAATTATTATAAAGTTATGGATAACCATTAGGGTTTCTATGTTCTTTATTTTTGAGGTAATTATGGGTTATTAAAATTTAAGATGAAAAATGAAAATTACAAGATAACCAATGAAGTTAAAACATTTTATGGTTGTTTTTAATGATTTTATCATATTTTTGGATTGTTATAATAATTATATAATTTTATAAAAAGGAAAACCCACAGGATGGGTGAAAACTTATTGCATTTGGAAAGGATGTGGGAATTGAACCCACAATTCAAAGGTGACAAGGTTTCATCGCCTACCACTGGCCTATATGAATCCTAGGTTAGTATGAATTTTCCTTTTTTTAATGGTTTTATGGAATAATAATAAGTTTATTTTGGTAAAAAAATTATCATTTTGGAAACATTATTTGGGGATTAAGTGATGAATGTTATTTTGGAAGATGTTCACTATTTTGGGAACCATATATGATCATGTTAAATATAATAATATAGTAATTAATTTAATAATAAAGGTTGAATTAAATTATTGAATAATATATGATTTAATTGTGGACATATGGTGATTTAGGTTATTTATGGAAATGGTTAGAATATCTTGAAGATTACAAGGGAAATTACTTATTAAGACTTTAAGAGTAATTGATTTTATTTAAAGATAATTTTTAAAATTTATCTTGCAATACTATGTTATATAATCCTTCTTACATTTTTGGATTCAATCTTAGTTTAGATTATTTTGAGGAATTTTGAGTAATTTTTTTTAAGATCTATGTTGAACTTTGGATATCACTTATGAATTTTAGAGATTCAAGTAGATTTTTTTTATATAAGTTTTATTCTTTTAGGGAACTATCTTATCTTATTCTATCCATTTTTGTTTTGGTCAATGTTTCACTATATTAGAAATATGTAGTTAGTAATTTTTGGATTATTTAATTCTCTAAAAGTTGATTCTACTGCTTCAGGCATGAAAAATTAATCTTGAGTACTAATCATTTAGGGAAAAATATGAGTTTGTGATGGAAATTTATTAAAGGATGAAACTATACATGAAAAGTAATTATATTACCTTATATTATTAGTACATGTTGTAAAATAAGTCTTTAACTCTATGAAAAATAATCTTAAAACAAAAACATTATCCATTTACTTTTCTTACTGATAATTCAATATCATTTTAACCCATCACAGATTTCTTGTTTTGTGATTATTAACTTTCTCATAACCATGTTCTCTATCACTCTCTATAATAACATGATATTTAGTTTTTCTTCTATATCGATTTTTTTCTACATGGAACCCTCTTATGTGTTATCTTAGATGACTTTCGTATGTCCCTTTATTTATTTTAAAGTGGAAGTTTCATTAATCTTGTTTGTGATGTCAGACTTCAACAAAGGTATATTTAAAATTCAAACCACTAGTTTCCAATCTCAGGTAAAAATTGAAAGGACACAATATATTAAAGGGGGTCAAATGTAACATTATATGTTTTTAAAATTAAAAATTGTGATTGACAGCATGCACGATACACCACATCGAGGTTAAGAAAACAACTAAATAACATTTAAATGTTACTATTAAAACCTAGGAATTTGAATGGAGGGAATGAATAGTATTAACTAAAATATTAGAATATGGTTGACACGTTAAATATAATTAATTTTTTGGTGAATAATTAATTATAAATGTATGTAAAACCTTTTTAAAAATAAAAAGAAATGTTTTTCTGAAAAACTATTTAAATGTGAAAACACGTGGATTATACCAATAAATAAATAAAAATTAATATTTTTGGATTATATTAATGAAATATATATTTAATATATTCAATATAATATTTAACATTCTTATTATGTGTTTTTTAGACATGGTATAAGAACATATCCAATTTTACACATAATTGAAGTATTTTTCAAAAAAGGTGGTTTTGGACCATTTTATATTTGAAAAAAATAAACTTATTAATTGATATACAAGTATAAAAATTTACTTTGGTTTAATATTTGGTATTTTTCTGATAAGATTCATTTTTGATGAATAGTGAAAAAATATTGCATTTTTAATTAAAAACTGCTTTTTCATTACATTAATTTATCATGTTAAATTATATATTTGAATGGTTTTATAGTATTATTAGATATTTTATTATCATTTAATCAAAATTATATCATTATAATCAATTTCACATTGAAATTGGATATAAAAAATTTCGAACTTTTGAACATTTTTACTTTAAAATCTCATTTTCTCATTCCATAAACAAAATTAATTTTTAATTAATTTCTTCTGATTTTGTGCTTTGAATTTGAATAAATGGATACCATATTTGGAATAATAAGTTCCAAATTATGTAAATAGGTCTATTTTATTTTTTGAAAATATGAATAGTTAATTTAGTAATAATTTTTATTTCCACGACTAAATGTAAATCAAGTAATTATGGATAAAAATAATATTATATAAATTATAAAATCACCTTAAACTTTTCTAAATTTAATTGTATGAGTTATTATAAACCAAAAATATCCTTGGGATTATTTTATCTCCCCTTAGATCCAATTTTAGGACTTTAACCCTTTTATAATATTATATTCAATGAAAAGTCAATTTTGTCACACTTTTGTTTTTAACAAGTAAAATAATTTTTATTATGAGGTTATATAGGTGATATGTTCAACTATAAATATTAATTTTGAATAAAAAAATATTTATATACATCATTTTAATTTATTTATAATTTTTAGTGATAATATAATTACCTTAAATGGTGACACAATGATAATGCAGTAATTGTTTAATTAATAGAAGAATCAAATAAACGATATTAATAATATAAAAACATATAACATTTTATATAATTAATGACATAAACTGATTTTAAGGATTACATTGAAATGTTAGATATTATTTAAAGAATTTTTTTTTGAAGATATCATGTTGTTATGATATTTTTAAAAAGTCAACTAATGAATAGTGTCAAAATTAACGCTAATTATATTTTAAAATATAAAATATTTTATTAAATGATAAAAAATTTCTAAAAATTATTATTTTTTAATTGTTGTTATAAGTCCTAAAAATTCATCAATTACATGTTTATTTGTCTTTTTTAATTTTATAGTAATTATATTAACCCTCAATGTTTAAATTACATGATATCACAGTAAGAGTTAATAGGGATTAAAACAAAAATATAAAGATTAAAAAATATTTAAAACCTATCTAATTTTAATTTTATTAATTTTATTCTACCAAAAATAATCTTATAATAAAAATAAATTAGTTTAGAAATGTTTGGATTATAAAATTAGTTTATATTAATTTAATATTTTTTTGAATTCCAAGAGCCCCCCTCTTCTCTTCCATAAAACGGCACCTGTTATTCTCTTTTATTAAAACATAAAAATATTTTTGGTAAAAAAAATATATATACCCAAATACCTTACTATAATCTACCCCCCACATTCTATAGGACTTATTTTAGGCATAAAACCCTTTTTAGATGTTTTAAGGTGTTAATCGAAGGAGATCATCTGAAGAAGAGGTGTCATTTTTAATTAAGTGTTTCTATTTTATATCTTCTTCCACTTTGTTAAAAATTACTTCAACCATGATAAAATAATAAATACAATATCCTAAATATACTGATATGTTATTATGTTTTTAAAATGACCCATATCCATCTCCAATTCCATCAAATGGGAAAATAACTAATCGTTTATGAGTACATGTGAACTATCACCTCCACGAACTGATATAATTTGTTTTCCATTACCTAATTTAAATAATGGTTGTAATGATGTAATTAATGTTTATATATGATATTAATAACATATATATCCTTATAAAATAATAATATATCAGTTATTTTCTTACTTTCCATGCACATAAAAATGATAACATCATTCGTGGGTACGTGTGAACTATCACATCCATGAAAGGATGTGGTTCATTTTAATCACCACATCACTTGGATAATATATATAATTATATTTAATTTAATAATATGATATTAATTATATTATTATCATTATATAATGATAAAATAATTTTTAAATTATTTCCATAATTATCATTGAAAAATGAAAATGATACTCATGCGTACGTACAACTTATCATCTCCATGATTGTAACGTTGTTCATTTTTCATATATATATTTAATAGATGGATTTAAAATTATAAGTGATTTATATAAGTGAATATTATTTAATTAATATTATTATGTAAATGATGGAATTATGACCATTCTGACTATAAACATCATTTCAAATTATTTTTGGACTCGAGTACCGAATATCGAAAAAATGCTTGTTGTGAACATAAACAATAAAGTAATTGTTATAACATAAGTAATATAAAAGGAATAATAAACTTTAAAATGGTTATAAAAAAATTAAATAATTAATCAATGTATATTATTCTAGAAGATAACGATTTTACGTGAAAATTAGGACTCAAGGTAAGGGATTTTTTTTAAACCCTCTTTTAAAGTTACTCCTTCAACTATTTTTACAAAATCCAAAAGGAATTATTTTTAAAAAATATATACATCCTGAACATAAATTTATTGATTTCATGTATATTTAATGTTTTATGATTCCTTTTCAAGTTTAAAATTTTATTTTCAAATAAATTGGATACATTTTTGAGTGTGCAGCTTTATAAAAAATATTTCAAAGTAGAAAAATTATTTTTCTTTTATAAATGATTTATGTGTTGTGATTATGTTATGTTTCTTGGAAATTATTTGTGAACACATATGGTTTTGTGATTAACCGGGGGTGGTTAATCTCATTATATCTATCCAATTCATTGGGTATTGAGACAGATTTAACTAGAGAGATTTATCCTAAGAGATTAAGGGGATATACTGCGGTGAGTATTCCAAATGTAACCATGAAGGATACACCCTATGTAGCCAAGTAAGCTACTTCAAGAGTGAAATATAATTTATGCAACAAGTTACCATTATTATTTGTTTTTTATATTTATTTTTATCATAATCTTATTATATCACGAGGTAAGCTAAAGATCTTATGTTTTATGGGTGGAGAGTATAACTTTGTTAAACTGTTTTCAGGGTTTTATATGTATTAATGGACTAATGGTTTATTTATTTATTTTTTATGTCCCTTAATAATATTTTTGTGCTCATACCATGTTTTAAAATGCTTTTCATAGGGTATAAGGATGGGTAAGATAAAGTATGAAGTCAAAATGAATGTTATGAATATTTTTCATGAAATAAAGAAATAATGTTTTGTTTTAAAAGTTTTATATTTTGGAAGAAATGGATACTGTTTTAGTTTTATCCACTTTTTATGAATTTGAAATGTTATTTATGAATTATGACCTAATTCTCTAAAACTATAAAACTAATAATATCCCCAATGTGAAGGAAAGTAATTTCTTGACTAAAAATGAATATTATGAAATGTGTCAGTTTGGATCCTTATAATAATCATACTCAGTTTACTTATTTGCACACCAAATTTATAGAAACTCTTTTTTGGGTTTCTAGGAGGACTTTGGGGGTCGATCTGGAAATTACAAGCTTATATTTGGACATTTTATTGAGATTATTTCATGTAATTATATTCTTTTATATTTAGATACTTTTATTATATTTTTTTATTCTTTTGTTTAGGCACTATGGGATGGTTTTGTGTTTTCTTTAAAATTGTTTTCTGGAGTGGGATGGTGGTTCATTATTCTATCTCCTAGTCATGTTTTTATATTAGAGGTTAATTCCTCCCATATGTAATATTTATATACCATTTTTCTTTTTGAAAACTCACGTCCTATTGGAGGTGAGACTTGGGGGGTCATTATCTCCCTTTCGTCATTTCCAACCCAAGAGGGGAATCTTTGGAGGGAGGGTCATGATATCAAATCTATTGATGTTTTGGGCGAAAAAATAAAATATCCACACAATAAAAGTTTCTCTAAGGATGAATGGTAGATTATTTCTTAAAAACAAACTAAAACCCAATATAGTATAAAATAACTAATAATGGGTTTCCTCCCATTAAGTACTAATTTTAGCCTCTTAAATCTAATGAAAAGACAAAAAATCAACTATTTTTTCATTTGTTTGGATTAATTCAATTTAATTTCCTTACTGTAAGTATTATCCTCTAAATAAAATGATTTTTCTATGTTCAATTCCCCTGATTTTTATTCTAGGAACCACTCGTTAGGATTTTTAAATGTTTCCCACTAATAACTATAACATGTTATTTTTAGTTATTTTAAATGTATTCATATAATCACTCTAGAAAATCTCATGGGAAATTATAATAATCATTTTTACTACATTAGGAAAAGTAATATTTGTAACTGCACACAAAAATTGAAATTAGGTAAATGGAGATCATGGAATTAAAAATCAACTAGGTTGCCTCCCAATCACTACTTCGTTTAACATCTTTAGCATAAAAAAATTTCTATGAAACAAGTTTGTATTAATTAACATTTGATTAAAACTAAAATTCTAAAAATTATCTCAAAATTAGAATCATTTTTTGGAAGATCTTGATAGTATTTATGAAATTTATAGAATTACTTATAATATTAAATTTCTAATTTAATTTTGGATGCCCTTTCTGAGAAATTCATGAGGATGAAACCAAACATTACCTCTCATTTATTATTATATTAAATATTTTTTTGGTTTATCAAAATCTTCTTTATTAGTCCACCATCAACTAACTCTCTTCATAAGACTATCTCAAATGTATTTCACTATTTTTGGGTATTCTTACTTCAAAATGGTGTATGAATAGTAAACTATGCTCTAATAAATTACTCTATTTTTTACACCAAACTAATATTATAATATTATTTTCGACAAAATATACTCATCTTGGGAACAAAAGAATAAAAAAAATTATTTTAAAAAAACTTAATAGTATTTGAATTTATAAAGTGTATCACCATATTTGGTGTTGTATTGTATCATAATACAAAAACGGTGTCTAGTTTGGTGCTAGTTTGGAGACCTAATTTTATGCCAAAATGGCATTCTCACACCCATTTTGGAATGGTTTGGAGATTCTCTAAAAGCTTTATCACTAAGTAGTTTAGAATTAGTAACTCAACATTGGAGGGTTGATATTTCTCCGTTATTCTAGGATTTATTATGTGGAATATTTATAAGGATTATCATAAAGTTATTTTTAATTATAATATCACTTCAACTGATTATATTTAATATCAAATCATCTAATATATTCACCAATATATTTATAGATTAAATATATCCCCTTTATCATAGTTTCTAGATTCATTGATCCTATTGATTCTAAAAATAAGACTACTCCAAATTTACTAGAACACGCTAAAGGCTGGGATAAAATTAAATATTTATGTATCTTTTAATATTACCCATATGGTCAGTGGGGCAGTTTTATAAAGATCACAATGATATTTTATGGGTGCCAATTTTTTTCAATTTCCACATTTTTTGGTTTCATGGTGGTTGATAAATCTTCTTCAAGAAGTATTAATGGAATTATATAAAATATTTTCCCATACTTTGTGGCCAAAACTGGTTACAAGGTTATTATTCCCCAAATTAATGGAATGAAGGAAAAAAATCTCTTCATCAACCAACTTAAAGTCATTTCATCTTGGCATAACTCAAATAATCAAAATTGTTATCAAAAATACAACCAAGAAATGCACAATTTTAACACCGTAATATTTTATGACATGTTTTTTTAATAAATTTAAACTTTTATATATCGTTTGGTACACACAACCCCAAGTCTAAATGAACTGCAATATAGTATATAGTTATAATCAATTTGTTAAATTGGAGAATATGAATAAGATAATCTAAATTATTGAAAGCATGTGTTTTACCCATTTATAAAATAAATTTTGTGGTTCTAAACTAATTACAAGGGAAAATAAAAAAAACATTTGAATGTAAAAGTAATATTTTCGGAAAAATAACATTATTTTTCTAAATAGTGGTTTGGCCATATTTTGAACGCTTTTCTAAAAAATAATTCTTTTCACTCTTAAAATAAATTATTTTAAAAAAATAAATTCATTTTTAAAATCAATAATTAAAAAATTATCTTAAATTGAATTGTTGATAATTTTCTTGAAATGATTAATTTTCTAATGAATAGTGTAAAATGCTATTTTTTATTAAAAATCGTCATTCTGTTTAAAGAATTTACAAAGTTTAATTTTTAAAATTGTCTTAAAAGTAAAATTATTTTAATTATTATCTATTAATCCAATTTTTTTCATTGGAATCAATTTTATGATAAATTTTGATATAAAAAATATTTATACTTAGGAAACAAATTTCTTTGGAAAACTGTTATTCATCGTATTTATGGATTTAATTTAAACTAAATTCTATCACTTCTATGAATTTAATTGGATAAAATTGATTTCATATTAGGAATAAGAATAATTAATATTGGGTTACAATTTAAACTTTGTTTTTGGTCACAATGTATAGTAAATATAGTAAATGTCAATTATATTGGTTAAAGTTAAAATGGGGTTTTGCGTGTTACATGGACTTGTGTTAAAATTAATTTTCATCATACATAATATTTTAATTTGATAAATTGGGTTTCATTTTTATAATAAAATTTTCCAAATTATTAAATAATTCCGATTTTATTTTTATTAAAAAAGGATAAATTGCCTATGTAAAAAAACTAGTTTCCATGTTGGAAACTAAAATGGTAAAAATGAGTTAACTTAGAGGTTAAGAGAATAACATGTTCAAAAAATATTTAATTTTAGTTTTTGGAGGTTTTTATCGAACTTATCTTCCCTTAAATACATTATTTATCAATTTTTGAGGCACTTTTATTGATATTGAATTCCCATTACTGAATAGTTTTGAGTATTTACAAAAATTTCACTCCTCGCTTATAAAAGGGAACCCCATATTCTATCCCATAAACACTTAAAGAGACTTTTAGTTCAACTAATACATACTCATATAACTTATATATATCCCTCCCAAAGACATAGATCCCCTATTTTGATCAAAAATTCATCCTATTAAGGAATTATATATAAACCTAAATTGGTTATTTGAAGAAGATGTATAGTTCTTAACCATGCATTTTCATTTTATTTTATATTCTTCCTCCTTAAGATATTCTTAAACTATATAGAAATAATAACACCAGTATCTAAAATAAACTGATGTTTTATTATTTTAATTTTATAACCTTTATCCACATCATATTCCATCAAATGGAAAACAACACCATCGATCGTGTGTATGGCGGACAATAGCCAATTGAACCGATATAATTAATTTTTCATCACCAACTCTCACAGATAGATATAAGGATCTATATAATGTATACATATTATATTTATTAAGTAAACATACATTTTGAATTAAAATATCACATCTATCTTCTTACATTATAATCTTTTTTAAAATGATAACATCGCTCGTGCGTACATGTGGACTACAACCTCCACGAAGCGATGTGATTCGTTTTTAATTTTATTTTAACATGGATGGTAATAAGGATGGATTTTATGAATATATATTATTTTTATGTCATAATAATTATTCTTTAATGTTAAATTATTATTGACCTCTCTTTTGTTCTATCATTCGAAATAGGAAATCAATGTTTATGCCTACGTATGGCCTACTGTCTCCATAAAGAGTATAATTAGTTTTTTTATCTCTAAATTTCATGGATTACTATAAATTTGTGTATAATTGATATATATATTATATTTATATATTTATTAAAATTTATATACTATGTTACCATGATAAAATTTCAAGGAATGAAACTATCAAACCAAAACATACATAAAAATGTAAAAGTTATTACACAAAACAGTGATTTTAACAAAGATTTGTTAATAAAAAGGTGGTAAATGGATATAAGTAAATCAAATATGGTATGATATATATTATTATGTTTTTAAATATATTTATAAAAAATCTATACTTTTTATACAGAATATTTATACACATTCAAATAAAGTCAAAACTGAGGTAAGGGTTTATTTCAAAATCTTATCATTATTCCAAATTGTTTATGTTCATGTATCCACTGGGGAAATTAATTTATATTTTTATATTTAAACTGAAATATTTTATTACACTATTTTTATTTCTATAAATTATTATTTTTCCTTTCAATTTAATCTCTTTAAGTAGTCAAGATACTGAAATAATGTTTTTAAGGAAAACTGGAATTTTTTCCACTTTGCTGGGACTTTTTCTCTTATATGTCCATATTTTCCTTAAATGTATAAAATTATATTTTTAATATTCTCAAATTATTTATTAAATGCATTTTTTCCCATTTATTATTTTTTAAATATGGTTTAAAATAGATATTCTTATCATTTTCAAAACTAGTTACTTTTCATCCTTTTTACAAAAGTGTAAAATGAATATTTTTTAAAATTATATAGCATGAATGGATGAAGGTTCTCTTTGAAAAATTGGTATGACAATAGTTATTTTTTAAAAAATTATGATAGTTAGGTTGAAGGTTCCTTCTGTGGTGGTTCTTTGAAGCTATGGTAGGATGATGGTAAGTGGGTTCTCATTCTGGAAAAGTGGAGGTGACATAGATGATATCATCTATCAGGGGGAGAGGCTCATGGTTGCTTGTTGTTTGATTTTTCATGATCTAAGGAAAATAGATGGTGATGGGATTTATGGGTGGGTATTTTTTGAATCTCAAATTTGGTATTTGTGGCTGATTTATCTCTTAGTATGGAATTTTTAATTTTGCGGGTTTGGTTTGAATCGGGTTGAATGTGAGGTTTCCACTTAACCATAAAGTGAATTTTTAAAAATATAAAAAAATGATTTGGAGTATATAGTATAATGATACCTTCCACCATATTTTTCTTGATGATATATGATTAGTTTTATTGGGGAGGGTATTGATATTTTGTATGTCAGTTCTTCCAATACAGACAGTTATTGATTTTTAAGTCATGTTATTAAGTTGTATTATTTATTAATTTGATAAATTAATTTGACTTATTAAGTGATGGGTGGGGCCCAGAATTACATAGCCCTTTGATTCATCATTAGGTCTCATAAGACAAACTATATTTGTTATTTGGTCAAGGTCATACCCATTTATGTAATACTTATTGGCATGAGGCCTCGATGGTAAGTTTTAGATGTCTAAAATTATTAATTCCATCATTATGAAATCATTTATTTGTGTCCACATGATTATTTTAATAATTATGATATCCATGGATACGTTTCTATCTCATGTGATTATTTATATGCAATTGTTTGATCATCATTTATTATTTCCATATCACTCATTCCTTATTATCTTCTGATATATGAATACACCTACTGGTAATCTAATCTCACCCATTTATTATGTTTTCTTTTCCCATGATTTCAATAATTATATTTATGATTAATATATATGGATATACTAAAGGTTATAATGGTGTTCTCGAAGTCAATACTGTGTTTTATTTTCTGTCTTAAAATGTAATTTGGATTCAATAACATTTCTAGTTTACCAAGACTTCTAAACTATTTGTTTCATTGGGATATGATTTCTTTATATATTACCAATGTAATAATTTAACCACTGACTATGGGCTATTATAGTTAGAGTCTTTACATTTTGTATCATATAATGTTTAGTAGAAACTTAGGGAACTGGATTTAGGAAAACATTGTTTAAGTAATATAACCCTATGACTGAATTTGAGGATAAGGTCTTGGTATATGATAACATTCAAAAGTTTTTTAGGGTAGATATTATGTGGTTTTCCAATAAATATGTCCCTGTCCGAATACTACTGGTGGAAGTTTTTCTGAAACAAATTCATTTAGGGGTAATAACCCAAAAAAATAGATTGTTTTAGTAGATATTGGATATAATTATGGTGCACACTGAGTGTTCCCTTACTGTGCATCTAGTTTGATACTCCCAGGTAATATTATTGGGTTAAATAAAATTTTATTTACAAAACACTATGAAAAATTTGAAAATATTTTTTTGATTTGAGAATATTCCCAATGGAACCAAGTTTATGATTATGATATTTAATATGTATAAATTTTTTAAATTATATTAAGTGTTTCACTAGTATTGAAATTATACATTATTATTTATAATGTTGTGATATAATATAGTGTATTCAATTATTTATAAATATCACCTAGAAGAAGGAAGGGAAACTGTATGAATGCATGTAATCCATATAGGGATTTCCATCCTAATAAATATAATGAATCTAGAGTTGGATCTATAGCTAGATATGAACAAATTATAACTATCATGGGGAATATGACTCAAGATATGAACAATAACCTTTCTTTTATGGATCATCCTACCGATCCACAACATTATGTTACAATGCTAGTCCTCTATATGCATCATCAACCTCAATCATTCAATGGGACTAAAAATCCATTTATACACAGAGAATATATTTATCACATTGGAATTAATGAAAGAGAGAAGTTTTTCATGGAAGTTTATCATCTCTTAGGGGATGCAGATCAATGTTGGTCATTTATTCAAAACACTAAGGATGAGGAGGAATTTGTGATCATGGAATAGAATTATTTTATCAAACTTTTCTCATAAAAATATTTTCCTCATGAACAATGGGAGAAAATAGAGAGAAAAATCTTGAGTCCAAGACAAAAGGATGAGGAATATGTAGTTAAGTATAAAGATAACTTTACAAGTTTATCAAGGAATTATATGGGCTACATACACAATCCAAAGAGAAAGATTGTACATTTCATTGATTGGATTAAGAAACTCCTACGACGGGTGATAGTCTCTGAAAAATTCTCATCATATGAGGATATATTATCATGTGTTATCGATATATAAAAATAATTCTCGAAGTATTATGGTTTCAATGGAAATAAATATAATAAAAGGAAAGTATAGAAAAAAATTGATAATTGGAAGAAGATAAATGGGAATTTTTCAACATATGCTAATTTGGGAAAGAAACACCTTGGTATGTTCATAGAAGTAAAATGATTTTTCTTCAAGTGTGGAGACAAATTCCATCAGTCTCATGAATTCAAGGATAATGGATAATCCATTAAAGTATAGTTCCTTAACTACAATGATAAGGGGGACTATTCTAACCAATTCCCCAAATTTCAAGAGAACTTACCACAAAATAATCCAAGGGGGAAGGATAAGAATATGAAATTACTACATGTGACAAGGAAGTTCCTAGTGATGCTTTGAAAGGTAAACTTATCATCAAAACTAGGATTTTTTATTTTTTATTTGATTTTAGTTATACCAAATATTTTATATTTAAATAATTTTATAATAGTATTACATAACCACCTCAATGATTCGATATTTATTTGGTGGGGAAAATACTAATGGTAAGAAGACCACATCTCATGTCTATCACTCCTCTATGATATAATTTTTTGGGATAATACTTATTATAAATATTGTTATTCTTTATCTAGTTGGATTTAACATTATTTTGGGTATGTATTGGATCTCATAGTACAAATCCCATATCAATTGCTGAGGAAGAGAAGTTACATTTTATGTACCAAAATAACAATTAATATTATATAAGTGCAAGGATGAACTAGAACACCCAATAGATATTACTTTCAGTCAATGGGGTTTTTACCAATTCATGAGGGATATTGATATTAAATGTTTAGGGTAAACTCAAAATTGAAAATATACCTATTTTTTAGAATATACTAATGTATTTCTGGAAGACTTTTAAATTATTCCCTTGAATCATAAAGATGATTTTTCAATAGAACTCTTACCTGGTTGTTTTCCTATTTCAAATAATTAATATATAATAGCCTGGATTCAATTACAATAATTGAATAAGAAACTCTATAAGAATCAAGAAAATAGATTCATTTATTCTAATGCTTCTCCATGGGATGTACTTTTTCTTTTTATTAAGACGAAAGATGGTTCAATTTAACTTTACAATGATTATCGGGAACTTAACAAGTTCATGAATAAAAACAAGTGTCATATACCACATATTATTGATCTTTTTTATCAATTATGAGGATCTTTATATTATTTTAATATTTATCTTTAATCTAGATGTCTTCAGCTAAAGATCAAGAATGAGTTTATACCCAAGACAATCTTATATATGAGGTATGGTCACTATGCATTTATAGTAATACCATTTTTAATTACCAATGCTCATTCTATCTTCATGGATTTAATGAATATAGTCTTTAGATATTTCCTTGATTAGTTTTGTGTAGTCTTGATAGATTATATTCTTATATATTCAAATAGGAATAAAGGTCATGAAAAACATTTGATAATTGTCCTAAAGATCCTAAGGAAGGACAATTTGTATGATATATATACCAAGTATGAATTTTTTATTCATAAAGTTTCATTATTTGGTCATATAATCTCATGTGAGGGAATATAATAGATCCTTCAAAGATGGAAGTTTTTGATAAATGGACCTTATGAACTAAATTAATCTATATTTATAGTTTTATTAGGTTTGATAGATACTACAGATGCTTTACCAGATATTTTTCATCACTATCTCATCCACACACAAAGTTAACTCAAAATGGTGTTATATTCCTATAGATATATGAATGTGAGGAGAGTTTAAAAGATATGAATAAATGGTTGGTCATTGTGCTTATTCTTACACTACCCAATTGTGGATAAGGTTTTGTGATTTATAGTGATGCATCAAATAAGGGACTGGTATGTTTCCTCCTTCAGAATGATATTGTGATAGCTTATGCCTTATGAAAATTTAAATTTAATTATAAAAATTACCCAACTCATGATTTGGAGTTTTTTGTGTAAATTTTTTCATTAATGATATAGAGGAATTATCTTTATAGATAAAGATGTGATATATATACTGATCATAAAATCTTGAAGTATACATTTACATAAAAGGAGTTGAATATTTTTCAAAGAATATGGTTGGAGATGATTAAATATTATGACTACTTAATACATTACTAACCTAGAAATGCTAACAAGGTGGAAGATGCTCTAATTAAAAATGATCATGTCGAAAATTCTATGATGAGGATCCCAAAAGAACCAAAATTTATGGATTTTCAAAGTATGGATCATTAAATATTGAATTAAGGGTAGAAATATTATCTTTCTCAATTGATTGTTTAGCTATCTATCGAAATATTAAGGAGGTGTGGAAGGAATATACAGAGCTTCAAAAGAAGTTAAGTAATATTCTTGAGTTCAACATTTATTATGATAGGACAGTACGGTTCAAGAACCATGTATGTGTTTCATCCATACCATATTTAAAAGATATATTGGATGAGGATCACAGTTCATCATTCTCTATTAATATTAAAAGTAAAAATATGTATAGATAATTGAAAAAATATTTTTGGTGGGACAAAATGAAGATATTTATTTTAAAGTATGTATATTGGTTCCTAATATATTGGAATGTTAAGTTTTAGATAATGAAATATAATGTTATTTTTCTACCATTACCCATAAGAGAATGGAAATGGAAAAACATCACCATATATTTTTTCAGTTGACTCCCCAAAGCATCAAAAGGCCATAATGTTAAATTTGTTCTATTTGATCACCTTACGAAGTCAGCACACTTCATTTCTACCAAAAAAATATTTTTATCTTGATTATATTTCTAGAATATACATAAATAAATTGGTATGTTTACATTGAGTACCATATTATATTTTATCTTGATTGGGATCTGAGATTTACTTCAATGTTTTCGAAAAGTCTTCAGTAGGATTTGGATAATGAGTTATGTTTTAGTACTTATTACCATCTTTATATAGTTGGTCAGTATAAAAGGTCCAAGAAAACCCTAGAAAAAATTTGATATCTTATTCTATGTATTTCAATATTTTTGGGATTGACACCATCCTCTAGTATATTTTTTATTCGATAATAACATTTACTTGAAAATGTAAATGGATCCTTATGAATCCATCTATGGAAAGAAGTTTATAACTCTGACGTGATGGGATGAAGTTAGAGAAATGAAACTATTTTGACATGAACTAGTTGAGGAAATTTTAAACAAAGTCGGGATAATTCAATAACACGTCAATGAATCTCAGAGTTGACAAAACATTTGTGTTGATAATAATCGATGAGTTCTAGAGTTCAAATATGGTGGGAAGGTATTTTTGTGAATTTCTCCATGGAAGAAGGTAATGATATTTAGGAAGAAATGTATGTTAATCCCTAGGTATATTTTCCCCCTTTTATATTCTTGATTAGGTAGGTATGGAATCTTAGTTCTTGGTACTTCCAATGAACCTCTTTCAAGTTCATGACATGTTCCACGTGTCTCTCCTGAGGAAGTGCATACCTGATCCTTCACATGTACTAAGCTCATAGGTTGAAATATTGGAAAATTATATTTCATATGAAGAAAAAATGGAATAAATCTTTGATCATTGCGATAAATCAATATGGAACAAGACTAATCATCTCGTTAAATTTATCTAGAGGAATCAATAATTCGAAAAAGCTATGTGGGAACCTGAGGATGTAACGAAGCAGAGATATACTCATTTTTTTGTATTAGAGTAACAAAATTTTGTGAGAGAAATTAATATAATGGGGTTATAATGTAACATTACAAGATTTTATAATATATTTTATTAATAAATTTAATCCCTTCAATATCTTTCAATATAGACAACCACGGGTCAAAATGAACTGTAATATAGTATATTGTTATCTCCTAGCTGATAAATTCATGGTTATTAATAGTAATAACTAAATTATGGAAATTATATATTTTAAACATGTATAAAAAACTCCATGGTTTTTAATTTATTATAAGTTAAAATAAAAAACATTCTAAAGTAAAAGTATTGTTTTTCTAAAAACAGTATTTTTATAAAAAACGGTTTCTCTGCTTTTTGAACGGTTATTTTATAATTTTCTTCTAATTATAGAAAAATTACCAAAAAAATTTAACTCTATTTTTGAATTAAACATTTTAAAATTATCTTCGAATGAATTTTTTATAATATTTTGAAAATATTACTTCTTTGATGAATAGTAAGAAATATTGATTTTTATTAAAAAAAATATTTTCATTTAAAAAATTTACAATATTATATTTTGTTTTAAAAAGGTTTTAAAAGTAAAATTAGTTCAATTATATTATTATTTATCTAATTTATATTATTTTAATAAATTTTAAATATAATTTTTATATAAAAACTTTTTATACATAAGAAAACTTTTTTATTGGAAAATCACTTTTCATTGTATTTAAAGGTTTAATTTTAAATTAGATTCATCCAATTTTGTAAATTGAATTTGATAAAATTTATTTCATATATATAATCATAATAATTTATATTAGATAATATAGTTAACTTAATTTTTTCATAACAAATAGTAATGATACTAAAAATGATTATTGTGGTTAAGGTTACGAAGGGGCCTTGTGCGTCACATGTGCTTGTATTAAAATTAATTTTCCACAAAAATAGGATCTTTATTTTATAAATTGTATTTTATCTTTATAATAATTAGTTAAAAATTATCTTATAATTCTTATTTTATTTTTATGCTTAAGGGATAAATTACATAGGTTTAAAAAACAATTTACCGTGGTGAAAACTAAAATGATAAAAGTGAGTAACCATAGAGGTTAAGGAAATAACATATTTAAAAAATGTTTAATTTTAGTTTTGGAGGTGTGGATCAACCATATATTCTCTCAAATCCATTATTTATCAATTTTTGAGGCACTTTTATGGATAGTGACTACTCATTATTCAATATTTTTTGGTATTTTAAAAAATGTCACTTGTCACTTATAAAAGGGAACCCCATGTCTTATCCTCTACAAACATGAAGAGCCTTTTTTCCAATAACTACTCAAATAACTTCTTTATATCACTCCCCATGACCTATAATCCCTAGTTTTATCATAAAATCATCCAAGGAAAACATTAGGTACAAACCTGAAGAGTTTGTTCGAAGAGGAGGTATAGTTCTTAACTTTGCATTTTCGTTTTATTTCTTCTTATTCCTCCTTAAAATATTCTTAAAATAAAATTAAATAATAGAAAAAAATCTTACATATAATAATATGTTATTATTTTAATGTTATAACTATATTCATCTCCCCTTCCACTAAATGGGAAATAAAACCATCGTTCTTGTGTATGGTAGACTACCACCTATTGAACCGATGTAATTCATTTTCCATCACCGACTCTCATGCATTCTTATAATGATGTTTTTAATGCATATATATGATATTTATGAAATAATTATATAATTTTAATTTCAATGTCCCATATACCGTTCTAATTTTGAATCAATTGGAAAATGATAACATCGTTCAGGTTTACATGTAGACAACCGCCTCCACGAAGCGATGTGGTTTGTTTTTTATATTATTTTTAAATTGATGGTAATAAGGATGAATTTTATGAATACATATTATGTATATGAAATAGTTATTATTATTTAAATATAAATTATTATTTACCATTATTTTTTCTCATCCATCGAAAAATGAAGACAATGCTCACATGTACATATGGCATACCATCTCTATGAACGGTGTAATTCATTTTTATATCTATAAAATTTATAAATTACTATAAATACATAAAAAATAAATATATAATATATTAATATCATGATTAACATTATATATATGATGGAAACATTATCAAAGTACAAGGACTGAAACTACTGAAGAGAAACATGTATAAAAAAAGAAGCAATTATTACACAAAATAGTGATTTTAATAATGAATTGGTAATAAATAGGTGACTAAAAATTATAAGTAAATAATATATGGTATTTTATATATGATTATGGTTCATTAATAGATTTATAATAAATATATATTTATTATATAAGAGGTTCTAAGACAATAGAATGAATTCAAACATGAGGTAAGGGTTTATTTCACAATCACATCATTATTAAGGATTGTTTGTGTTTATATAATCACTGGAGAAATTATTTTATATATCTATATTAAGACCAATATTTTTTTCTACCATAGTTATTTATATTAATTATGATTTTTAATTTAAATTTACTCTCTTTGAGTACTCAAGATAGAGAAATAATTATTTTAAGGAAAACCAACATTGTTTTTCTACTTAGTCGAGGGTTTTTCTCTTGAATGTCCATATTTTCCTTAAAATATAAAAAAGGATGTTTTAAAATTATAAAATAATTTACTAAATAAATTGTTATCCTTGTATTATAGTTTTCTAAATGTTTTAAAATTAATCTTCTTGTAATTTTTTGAATGATGTACTTATCAACCTTTTTATAAAATTGTGAAAGAGTGTTTTTTAAACTTATACGGCTTAAATAGAATTTCCCACAATCATGAAGACTCACTTATTTGAATATTACTTTAAAATTTTACCAGGATAATTTAAATGAAAATTTTTTCCTCAATATTTCAGAAATATTTTAGACTTTAAATAATTAATATCAAAGTGAAAAGGGTATTTTCCTCAAGAAATTTTCTAGTGTTCGTTTTGAATTATTTTCATCAATGTTAATATAATTTATTTAATATTATTTTGAGGATATAATATAATGATAAAATCCACCATATTTCCCTATATGTTTTATGATAATTTTTACTGGTGAAAGTATTGATATTATGTATTCAAATTCTTAGAATACATAAATTTATTAATTTTTAAAGAATGTTTACTAAGTTTTATTGTTTATTCATATGATGAATGCACTAGAATTATTAAGTAATGAGTGGGCCTGAAATTAAATAGACCCTAAAAACATCATTAGGTCTCATAAGATAAACTAGATTGGGAATTTGGCTGAGGCCTTACCCATTTATAAAAGATGTCCTGGCACGACACCTCGATGGTAAGTTTCAAATCTGGCATTATATATTCCATAGTAATGAAATTATTTATTGATTTCCAAGTGATTATTTTAATATATATGATATAAATGGATAAGGTTTTAGTTCATGTGACTATTTATATTGTATTATATTATAATTATTTATTATTTCCATATTATTACTTCTTTATTAGCTTCTATTATATGCTTACCTTAAGGAAGCATCTGATATTACCCCTTTCTTATGTTTCCTTTTCCTAGGATTACATAAAGTTTATTTATTATTTACATGTAGAGATATGATAAAGGGAATAATGGTGTTCTAAAACTAAATACTCTGTTGTATTTTATGTTTTTAAATCTAATTTTGGATTCCATCATGTATCTAGTTTACCATGACTACTAAATTATTCAGTCTTTTAGGATGAAATCTCTTATATCTACTATCAATTTGATAAAGTAACAACTAAATATGGGCTACTAGGATTGTGTTCTTTACAAAAAAAACTATTATGGGTCACTAAATAAATTCATTTTCTATTTACCTGAACTTACACAATTATAAAAATCACATTTAGTAACGCTAGAAGTGGGATTTGTTAGCACTAAAACTCACTGATATGTTGAGAGCACTTAAAAGTGAATGACCATTATCAGATCTAGAAAAAGCACTAATAAAGACCCCTTTATTAGTACTTACTTATAGAACAGATAAAGGGTATCTTTATCAATGTTGATAATGGCAGTATTTATCAACACTTTTGTTAGCACTTATAAAGGTAATTGCAACTACAGAAAATCTTCTAGGATAGCAGCAGCCCTATAATAAAACCAGATTAGAAAGATAATCAAATTAGAATATAAATATTATATAAAACTAGATTTAAATAAAACTATTACATTGCACGGTCGTTTCAATTCAAAATTTATATACAAAATGTTTACATTGATGTGATATTTACAATTAATCAAAAAAATCACAACCTACTATACAATATCAAAATCTTATAGAATGATTTTTATAATGATCTACCTCCATAAAATGTTTTCCCTAAAATAAAACCAATTTATATTATAGTAATAGTACATAAAAAATACACAAGTTTTAATTTTCATTTTATATAATCCACATACGGTAAATTATATTGTCAATTAGAGAATATATTATTGATATTCTCAGTTATACTATTAATTATATTATTAATTATTATATTATTAATGATTATATTATTAATTTTATATTAATTATTATTTATTCATTTTATTATTAGTTAATAATTAAATTATTAATTATTAATTGCATTTTTAATTAATAATCTATATAAATTATATTTTTAATTACTGAATATAATAATGATATTATCAGTTATTAATTATGTTAATTATTTAAATAGTTGTTAATAATTATGTCACTAAACTAAAATAACATTTTTATTTTTAAAACACACATTATGAACCATACTAGGCACATCATGTGTCGGATTACCACATGGTCAATTCCTATACATCACAAATGAATTATAGGGTTTTATTCTAAATTTTGAATATAATATGAGTTGTTTTACTTGATTTTGATAATTTGACATGTGTTTTAAATTAAAATGACACTTTTAGAGTCATATCAGCCACATCATATGTCATATTGATGTATGGTAAATTCCTATATATCACAAATGAATTGTGGATCATTTTCTTGACGTTTGTGTCACAACCCGTCCTCGGGGCCCGTTCCGTGACTACCCCAAGCCCACCTTCCATAGTCCAGGGGCTGGAGACTAGCACCAAAGGCATAAATCCCTATACTGGGAAGGCATTTCCTTAATAGAATTAAACAAACACAATAGAGTACGCAATAGGAGGTAAACACTAAGTAATAATGTATAAAAAAGTAAGTGCTGAAAGGAAATGGGCTGAAAATACAAGCCCAACAGTAAGTACAGTACAACTGAAACGCTAGGACAACTGTAGTAAAGTAATACAGTAACCACTTAGTTGTCCTCCAGGAATCCCACCTGAAGGGTGGGTACAGATGGCCTCCTCAGCACCTCAGGTTCATCTGACTACTCCGTGTACGTCTCTCCAAGTGGTCCACCTCTGGGGTACCGTCCATCTCCACAAGTCTCTACCTTGATCAGTGTTGTCCATCGTCTGCATCCAACACAACATAGTGCGGGCATAACCCGTGTAGTGGTGAGTATATGATACTCAGTAGGGAACCCGAGACCCCCGAAGGTCTCCCAGAATCCACGAAGGATAAACCACAAAATAAAGACACGATCATGAAGTATCAACAAACTCTACATAGGTATATTACCATACATATACCTAAGTTATCAAACACATTTTGGCTCCAACTCTTGAGCCCAAGCACAACTCAGCCCACACAGGAAATTAAGTCAATCACATCGATGATAATGATTGAAAGTCAAGACTCGTCTCACACAAGTTTACGTCTTTCATATAGAGATAGAGATGATAAGATGTAGTCACTGATTCATCTAAGTTGTCGGATCCACAAAAGATACAAGACCAGCTAAGATGTCGGACCACACCGGATACAAGACCATTTACTTTGTTGGACCCACACAGGATACAAGTATAGAGGTCAATACTATCGGACCCACACAGGATACAAGAACAGTAGTCATCACTGTTTAACCCACGGAGGATCCCAGTACAGTAGTCGTCGCTGCTGAACCCACGGAGGATTCCAGTACAGTAGTCGTCGCTACTGAACCCACGGAGGATTTCAGTACAGTAGTCGTCGCATTCGCAGCCAGTTCTAGGGTTCCCACACACAGCATGCTCGATTCCCAGAGGATCCACTCCTTGAGCAATGGGTTCGATACATCAACTATCATGAAGTCTAGAGTTTATGTATCCCAAATTTCTGCCTCGTCAAAAGAAACCCAACGCAACAGATGGCGCGTCAATCGGACGCTCAGTCTAAGAGTTATTGGATTTTCCGTCCTAAGGGCCCGGTTGGAATTACGCTCGTTCCAAACCCGGCCATCTTGAAAAGTTTTCCAAAACTCACTTATAGTATATCAAAAAGACCACCTCATCACAAGGGTCCCAGTTCCACAAACGGCGCATCGTTCGGACGCGCGGTCTTAAATATATTCACGTTTAAGCAAAACAGGCTTGTCCCGTCATGCCCGATGGGCTGGCGGGTCGGCCCGACCCAGTTCCGTGGGTCCGACCCAGTTGGAGGGGTCAGCCTGGCCCGATGGGGAACAACCTGGCCTGACGCTGTGGCCCGGCCCATGTGAGGGCAGTCTGACCCGGTGGGGTGTGGCCCGGCCCGCGCAAGGCGGCCCGGTCCGTGCCGATGGCGGACGGCCGCAGGTCGGCCAACTGGCCAAGCAATCTAGGGGGTGTGGCCCCCGGTTTTCCGAAATGGCGGTTCCGAGTGGCACGACTCTTCTTTTCCAGCTGGCCGAAGCTGGCCGGTCTTCTCTGGCACGAGCGGGCCACTGTTCTCCCATGCGGCACCTTCAGGTGTCGCAGCCTTATTTAACCAGGTCGGCCACCTGCCAGCCAGTTCACCCACAGAAGCGACCCGCATAGCGCGGGCTACGGTTCTCCGCAGTGTGGCACCCTCATGGCGCCACGGTTCCTTCGGCCCGGCCGACTTTAGCCGGCCGATTCTTCTTCGTCTGAGCGGCCCACGGATGCAGGCCGCGGTTCTTCTCTACGCGGCCGGCACATGGCCGCCGCTTCCTCTGGTCGTCGCCGCCTCTTCCATCTCCGCCTCCATCGTGAATAAGAACAAGGATCATCAGAGAGTCTTCGAGCCATGTTCGTTCAGCCCGCGCCCTCCGCGTAAGGCGGTAACAAATGGCCATAGACAATTACTTGCATTCAACAAGAACGAAGGTATAATTTATTCAATTTAAGTTATACAAACCCCCTACCTTGATTCTGATGCTCGCTTGTCCGTATCATGGGAATAGGATTCGAAGATGACGTCGATTCATTGATGTCGGGACGTGTCTGATGAGGAAGCATAGTCGACATTCCTCACGGGCGGAGTCTTCTTACATAACGTGGAGGAAGAAGAATAAAGAAGACGATGGTCGTTGGCCTTGAGTTCTTCGTTGGAGGGGGTAAATGTTCTTCGCAGGAAGAAGGGCCTCTCCTAATTCTCCAAAAGTTCCACCACCAAAATATTTTCCAAAAAAATATTATAATAAGGCTTAACAATTTTAATAGAATTTCCATGCAATTCAAATTGATTCGAATGAATTCAAAGATTAATTAAATGTGGCATTTAATTAATCCTAGGTGTTGGCATTAATTAATAGAAGGTGAAGAGTTTAAAATTCAAAAGAGAGGAGGTGGAGAGTTTTAAGAGTTAATGAGGGGGTTTCAAGGGGTTAAAGGGATAGTTGATGGGTTAGGGGCTCGTGTGGGCCCCACCACACATTATCCTCTCATGGGAGGTTATGTGGGTGTGGGCCCCACCTCTAACTTCCCCTTGTAGGACCACTTAATAAATTAAACAAAATTGTGTACACTTAATGTAACACCACAATTTTATTTTTAATTTGTTAGGAATCCACAAATTAAAACTTCTATTCTCGACCAAACACAACTGCGGTAAAGGTCCCCTTAAGTGAATATCAGCGCTGCAAGTTCATCGGTGCCCCCATATTTCAATTCCAAGCACTAGTTCAAAAGATAGAAAAACCTACACGTACGTTTACTGAATGTACCCAAACAAAACTTCAGAAATTGATTCCGGGCACACCGGGCCTCGGAATCAAGTATCTTCAGAAATCGCGGACTCATAAAATTTCAAAGTATTTAAGAAAAAAAATTCCTTGAAATTTCAGTGTCTTTACATTACCCCCACCTCAGGGATTTATGTCTCCATAAAGCCACAAAACACACTAGGGAAACAAATGGGGGTACTGAGCACGCATCTGAGCCTCTCGCTCCCATGTGCTCTCCTGGAGGTTCTCGTGCTGCCAGCGAATGCGCACCAGAAGAATCGACCATCCACGTAGAACCCACTGTTGTCGATCCTCAATCTCCACCAGGACCTCCGTGAATGTCTCCTCATCATCATTGTCCAGCTCCCCACGGTCGATAATGTGGGTCGGGTCATGCACGCATCTCCTCAACTGAGACACGTGGAAGACGTCGTGTACCCGATGCATCTGAGGTGGAAGGGTCAGGTGGTAAGCCACCTCACCTAATCTGATGAGGATCTAGAAAGGTCTGATGAATCGTGGAGACAACTGGCCACCTCGGTCAAATCTCTGTAGTCCTCATCGAGGTGAGACCTGTAAGAAGATGTGGTCTCCATCCTCGAACTCCAGTGGTCTTCGTCTCCTATCATCATAGGACTTTTGTCTACTCTGTACAGTCTTAATCTGCTCTTGGATAGTCTGCACCTTCTCCATTGTAGCCTAAACTATCTATGGTCCTACAAGTGCTAACTCCCCTGGGTCAGTCCAACACAAAGGTGATCTGCAAGGTTAGCCGTACAATGCCTCATAAGGTGCCATCCCGATGGTGGAGTGATAGCTGTTGTTGTATGAAAGCTCCACCAAGGGTAAGTGATCCTCCCAGCTGTGACCAAAGTCGATGACACATGCACGGAGCATGCCCTCGAGTGTCTGAATGGTCCTCTCTGTTTGGTCATCTTTCTGAGGATGGAATGCGGTGCTCAAGTGAAGCTGCATTCCAAAAGCCTCCTCTAATCCCTTCCATAACAGGGAAGTGAAACAAGCATCTCGATCAGAGATGATAGTCGATGGCACACCATGAAACCGTACGATCTCCTGAATGTAGAGGCATCCCAAGCTCTCTACTGAGCCCTGCTCTCTGATCGGTAGGAAGTGGGCTGAATTGATGATTCGGTCTACGATCACCCAGATAGAGTCGTGTCCTATGGATGTACGTGGAAGCCCCGTCACAAAATCAATGGATATCTTGTCCCACTTCCACTCTAGGACCTCTAAGGGATGTACCAAGCATGCTGGTACCTGGTGCTCCGCCTTCACTTGCTGAAAAGTGAGGCATCGTTAAACAAACTTTACTACAGCCTTCTTCATACCCAGCAACCAGTGTTGTTGTCTGAGATCCTGATACATCTTCGCCACTTCTGGATGTACCACTAGAGGGGAAGTGTGAAACTCCCTCAGCACTTCCTCCTGTAATGCAACTGGTACCATAGTACATACTTTGAAGGGGATGACATGCTCCTCACCTTCATAAAATCCATCAGGTGCCTGCCCTAAGGATATTTGAGAACGTCACGTCTCACATTCAACGTCCCCACGATGTGCCTCTCTGACTCACTGAAGGAGTGGAGGAGTGACTGTGAGAGACTATAGAAAGGATGCTTCATCTCTATCCACAAAGGATATCTAAAATGCGACCAGCTTCTATGTCGCCTCTCCTAGCAGCTGAATTCCCAATCTCATGCTGAGAGCATCTGCTACAACATTCCCCTTCCTCGGAGTATATACTATCTCGAAGTCATAGTCCTAGAGAAACTTGATCCAATGTCGCTGTCTCAGGTTCAGGTCCGTCTGCTAGAATATGTACCTGAGAATTTGGTGGTCAGAGTATACTGTAAAGCGCTTGCCCATTAGATAGTGTTGCCACATCTTCAAGGTGAATACCAATGATGCTAACTCCAGGTCATGGGTAGAGTAGTTCTGCTCATGTTGACTCAACTGTCGTGAACCATATGCGATCACTACTCGCTCCTGCATTAGGACACACCCGAGTCCAGTCCCTGATGCGTCGTAGTAAACTATGTACCCTACGCCCTCCTCCTCTAGCCTCAAGATGGGCGCACTGGTCAATCTATGCCTCATCTCCTGAAAGCTATGTTGGCATCTCTCTGACCAAACGAAGGGTTCCCCCTTTTTCGTCAATGCTGAAAGCGGTGCTGCAACTCTGGAGAAGTATGGCACAAATCTATGATAGTACCTAGCTTGTCCTAGGAAATTTTTCACCTCCATCACACTCCTGGGTGGCTCCCAAGTAAGTACTTCCTTGATCTTTGCTGGATCCACTGCAACACCAGCTTCTGAGATGATGTTTCCCAAGAAGTGAACCTCTTGAATTCAGAACTGGCACTTCGAGAGCTTTCCATAAAGCTGGTTCTCTCGGAGTGTATCCAGTACAACCCACAAGTGGTAGGCGTGCTCCTCCTCAGTGGTCGAGTAAATATGTATGTCGTTGATGAAGACTACGACAAAACGATCAAGGTAAGGTTGGAAGATCATGTTCATGAGACTCATGAACACCGCTGTAGAGTTGGTTACACTGAAGGGAATAACCAAGAACTCATAGCGGCCAAACCGACACCTGAAGGCCATTTTATGCACATCCTCATCTCGAACTCTGAGCTGGTGATAGCCTGAACTGAGGTCTATCTTCGAGAACCATCGTGCTCCCTTGAGCTGGTCAAACAGGTCATCAATCCTCGGGAGTGGGTACTTGTTCTTCACAGTCATCTGATTCAGGCGACAGCAGTCGACACATAGTCGCAAGCTCCCATCCACCTTCTCGGTGAACAAAATCGGAGAAGACTAGGGTGAAACACTAGGTCGAATAAATCTCTTCCCCTGCAAGTCCTCCAGTTGTACTCGCAGCTCATGAAGCTCAGTGGGAGCCATCTGATATGCTGGAGTAGATATCGGTGCTGTCCCGGGGTACAGGTAAATGTAGAAGTCTTCCTCTCTTCGAGGAGGTAGTCCTAGAATGTCATTAGAAAAAACATCCTCATACTGATCCACCATAAGTGGAAAAATCGGACTCCTCACATCAACTGCTCTGAGGATGAGACTAGCCAACTGATTTGTGATTGGAAGCCCTCTCCTCTGCGTAAGTCCATCCTGCGCTAGAAAGGCTCCCTTCTCGCCGGTGAAGGTGAACCTGGTCCCATCCGTGCGGACACACCGCACTTTGTGCCTAATACAGTAGATCTGAGCATGGCCTTTTGATAACCATTACATACCCAAGATGACGTCGTAAGGCCTCGACGCCACTACAAGAAGATCCCTACCGAAGCTCTCGCCTCCTAGAGTAAGCTCACACTGCCGGCACCAGTGCGTAATCGTCGAGTCTGCTCCTGTAGAAGTCTCTAGCCGTAAGGATCGAGCCAATGGCTCTGTCGGAATCTCTGACCTCCGAACAAGGGTATAAGAAAAAAAAACATGACTCGCTCCTGTGTCTATAAGTACTTCAGAAAGGGTGGAGTATACACAGATAGTACCTCGAATCTTCTCAGGTGCACCATAGTCGTAGGCCTTGACTGCCTGAAGTTGAGCCCATCTCTATCCGCCAGCTCCCTATGGTCGGGGTGGACCTCCTGGTGGTGGTGGTGGTGGTAGAGCCTCAAAACATCATCCACCACCCGCTGCTCGGCCAGCTCCTCTGCCTCGTCCTTCTTCTCTCGGCGGACCACCACGGTCAAACCTATGCCTCTACATAGGAGGTCCCTCTACTTTCTTCTGCTAGTCTGCATGGCGGGTCGGGCAGTCACGAGCCATGTGTCCCTACCCGCCGCATGCATAGCACTGCCTGCTCCTCGTAAGGCTGGCTCTGGTTTGTGTGCCCCGCACAACTGAACCTAAATCCTGAGGTCTCCCCTCTGATGGCCTGGACCTCTTGGACCTCTGCGTCAACTATCTACTGCCGGCTGTAGAAGACTCCACTATGTGTCACCCTGTGGTGGGTCTCGCTGCTGGAGACTGCTCAGCGAGAAAGCTCCCCACTATAAGGGCTCGCTCTAGCACCCCCGCCTGCATCGGGATGCAGAGGGATATCATCGAAGCCCTGATCTCATGCCTCAGTCCCTGCTCGAAGGACCGGGCCCTGAAGAACGGGTCTCATACCATATTCATGGAGTAGCGTGAGATGTCAGTGAACCTTGCTGAGTACTGAGCTACTGTCATGCTTCCCTACTGTAGATGAAGTAAATCCTGAATCCGCACCGCATGAAGGGTGGCTGGAACAAACTCCGAGCATAAGAGACTCTCGAAGTCTACCTATAATAGGGATGCCTTGTCATGCACCAGGAGCATTAGGCTCCACCATCTACCTGCTGCTGCGTGCAGGATAATTGCGACAAGGATCACCATAAGGTCGTCCGGTGTCCCTACCAATCTGAAAACTCTGACGACAGTCACCAGCTAGTCCTCAGCTGCCTGTGGGTCCATCTCTCCACGGAACCTGGGTGGCCTCTATCACTGGAACTCGTGCAATGCACTCAGGTGGCGTTCACTCTCTACTGCTGGAGCTGGTGGTATCGGTGGCCCTGCGGGTAGTGGTACCGCTGGTGCCTCCACTGTGATGGGGCCCTGCACTAAGGCCTCGTCGCTCGGTAGGCTACCATCTCGTACGTAACATGGAACCCGAGCTGGCTGCCTTTGTAGGGCCATTCTGAAAAGAAACAGGTGTGCCACGGTCAAAACAGTATACCTGGTGAGCTGACTCAAAGTAATCACAAATAAAACTTTTGAAACACACATGCAATCAGTGTTTTTGTGCACTAAGTCGAAAATCATAGGTCATGGTCCTGGTGTATGGATACGTCGGTCGTTGCACCAACACTGGACACCCTGGACTGAAAACCACACTCAATACTCTTAACACTATTTCTTCACAGATAAGAATGATCAGAGTCCTGAGTTCTGCAGTAGAACCGACTCCTCTGATACCAATTTTTCAGGACCCGTCCTCGGGACCCATCCCGTGACTACCCCAAGCCCGCCTTCCATAGGCCAGGGGCTAGTGACTAGCACCAAAGGCGTAAATCCCTAAGTTGGGAAGGCATTCCCTTAATAAAAGTAAACAAACACAATAGAGTACGCAACAGGATGTAAACACTAATTAATACTATATACAAAAGTAAGTACTGAAAGGAAAGGGGCTGGAAATACAAGCCCAAATGTAAGTACAGTACAACTGAAAAGGTAGGACAACTGCAGTAAAGTAATACAACAACCATTGAGTCATCCTCCAGGAATCCCACCTAAAGGGTGGGTACATATGGCCTCCTAAGCACCTGAGGGCTGTCCGACCGCTCCGTGTACGTCTCGCCAAGTGGTCCACCTCCGGGGTACTGTCCAGTACCACAAGTCTCTACCTTGATCAGTGTTGTCCGTCTTCTGCATCCAACACAATATATTGTTGGAATAGCTCATGCAGGGGTGAGTATACGATACTCAGTAGGGACCCTCAGACCCCCGAAGGTCTCCCAGAATCCACGAAGGATAAACCACAAAAGAAATACACGATTAAAAAGTATCAACCAACTCTACTTAGGTATATTCCCATACATATACCTAAGTTATCAAACACAGTTCGGCTCCAACTCTCGAGCCCAACCACAACCCAGTCCACACAGGAAAGTAAGTCAATCACATCGATGATAATGATTGAAATTCAACACTCATCTCACATAAGTATACATCCTTCGTATAGAGATAGAGATGATCAGATGTAGTCATTGATTCATCTCAGCTATCAGACCCACATAGGATACAAGACCAGCTAAGCTGTCGAACCCACACAGGATACAAGACCAGCTACTCTGTCGGACCCACACAGGATACAAGTACAGAGGTCAATACTGCCCGACCCACACATAATACAAGAACAGTAGTCATCACTGTCGAACCCATGGAGGATCCCAGTACAGTAGTCATCTTTACTGAACCCGCAGAGTATTTTAGTACAGTAGTCGTCACTGCCAAACCCACGGAGGATTCCAGTACAGTAGTCATTGCAGTCGCAGCCAGCTCTAGGGTTTCTGCATAAAGCACGCTCGATTCCAGGAGGATCCACTCCTCGAGCAATGGGGTCGATACATCAACTATCACGAAGTCTAGAGTTGATGTATCCCGAATTTCCACCTCATCAAAAAAACCCAACACGACAGACGACGCGTCAATCGGACGCCCGGTCTAACAGTTATTGGCTTTTCTGTCCCAGGGGCCCGGTTGGAATTACGCTCGTTCCAAACCCGAAAATTTTCGAATGTTGTCCAAAAACTCACTTAGAGTATCTCAAAAGGACTGACTCATCGTAAGGGTCCCAGTTTTGCAGACGGCACGTCGTTCAAACGCGCGGTCTTGAAGATATTCACGTTTAAGCAAAACGGGCTCAGCCCGTCAAGCCAGGTGGGCTGGCAGGTCGGCCCGACCCAGTTCGGTGGCTCCGACCCAGTCAGAGGGGTCGGCCTGGCCCGGTGGGGCACGACCCAGCCCGGTTCTGTGGCCCGGCCCGCGCGAGGGCGGCCCAGGGGGTGCGCCCCGGTTTTCCGAAAGTGCAGCACCGCCCCTCCTGTCCGGCCGGTCGAAGTCGGCCAGTCTACTCCAGCGCGAGTGGCCCACACAGGCAAGCGGTTTTTCTCCCATGTGGCACCTTCGGGTGTCGTGGCCTTCTTCAACCCGATCAGCCGTCTGCCGGCCGGTTCGCCCGCCGAAGCGGCCCGCACAGTGCAGGTTGTGGTTCTCCGTAGCACAGTGCCCCCGTGGCGCCACAGTTCCTTCGGCCCGGCCGGCTTTAGCCGGCCCATTCTTCGTCGGTCGAGCGTCACACAGATATGGGCCGCAGTTCTTCTCTACACAGCCGGCACATGGTCATCTCCTCCTCTTCCATCTCCACCTCCATCACGAATAAGAACAAGGATCATCGGAGGGTCGTCGAGCCGTGTTCCTTCGGCCTGCACCCTCCGCGTAAGGCGGTAACAAATGGTCATAGATGACTACTTTCATTCAACAAGAACAAAGGTATAATTTATTCAATTTTAATTATACAAACCCCCTAACATGATTCTGATGCTCTCTTGTCTGTGTCGCGGGAAGAGGATTCGAGGATGACGTCGATTCGTTGACGTCGGGACACGTCAGAGGAGGAAGCATAGTCGACGTTCCTCGCGGGCAGAGTCTTCATCCATGACGCGGAGTAAGAAGAATGAATAATAAGAAGGTCCTGGGCCTTGATTTCTTCATTGGAGAGGGTAAATATTCTTCGCGGGAGAAGTCCCTCTGCTAATTCTCCAGAAGTTCCACCACCAAAATATTTTCCAAGCAAATATTATAATAAGGCTTCCCAATTTTAATAGAATTTACATGCAATTCAAATTGATTCGAATGAATTCAAAGATTAATTAAATGTTCATTTAATTAATCCTATGTGTTGGCATTAATTAAGCGTAAGTTGAAGAGTTTAAAATTCAAAAGAGATGAGGTGGAGAGTTTTAAGAGTTAATGTGGGGGTTTCAAGGGGTTAAAGGGGTAGTTGATGGGTTAGAGGATCCTGTGGGCCCCACCACACATTATCCTCTCATGGGAGGTTATGTGGGTGTGGAACCCACCTCTAACTTCCCCTTGTAGGAAATAACCACCACTTAATAAATTAAATAAAATTGTGTAAACTTAATGTAACACCACAATTTTATTTATAATTTGTTATGAATCCCCAAATTAAAACCTCTATTCTCGACCAAACGCAACTACGGTAAAGGTCCCCTTAAGCGAGTACCGGTCCTGTGAGTTCATCGGTGCCCTCGGATGTCAATTTCAAAAGATAGAAAAACCTGCACGTATGTTTACTGAACGTACCCGAACAAAACTTCAAAAATTGATTTCGGGAACACCGGGCCTCGGAATCAAGTGCCATCAGAAACCGCAGACTTGTAAAATTTCGAAGTATTTAAGAAAAAAATTTCCTTGAAATTTCCAGGTCTTTACAGTTTGAAAATAATCTAAGCTCATTTACACAATTTTTATATTATGATGTGAATTTTAAAATAAAATGACACTTTTATATTGAAAAAATGAACTCTGAGTATATTATCGAATTAATAATTAAATTTTTAATTAATAATATATATATATTATATTTTTAATTACTGAATATATTAATTATCTTAATAATTTAAATAGTTGTTAAAAATTATATCATTAAACTAAAATGACATTTTTATATTGAAAACACATGCTTTGAATCATACTAGGCGCATCGTGTATCAGAATAATGTATGGTCGATTCCTTCAAATTACAAATGAATAATAGATTTTTTTCCAAAATTTTGAGAACAATATAAGATTGTTTACTCATTTTTTACAATTTTACACGTGTATTAAACTAAAATGATACTTTTCTATAGAAAACATGCACTTAGAGTCATATCAGCGACATCGTATATCAGATTAATGTGAGGTAAATTCTAATATGTCACAAATGAATTGTGTATTGTTTTCCTTATGTTTGAAAAAAACAGAGCTCTTTTACCCAGTTTTGACAGTGTTGTGTATGTTTTAAACTAAATTGACACTTTTATATTGAAAAAATGCACTCTAAGTCATATCGACCACATCATGAGTCAAATTGAAGTACATTTGATTCCTATATATCACAAATAAATTATGGATCATTTTATTAAATTTTAAAAACAATACAAGTTCATTTTCTCATTTTTGGCTATGTGATGCCAATTTTAAACTAAAATTACACTTTTATATTTAAAACACACACTTTGAGTCATACCAACCACATCGTATATTGGATTTATGTGTGTTTGATTTCAACATTCCAAAAATTAATTTTGGATCATTTTTAAATGGTTAAAAATAGTTTGAGCTTTTTTTTCCTGGTTTTGGATATGTGATGTGTTTTATAAACTAAAATGACACTTTTATACTGAAAACACGCACTTGGAGTCATATCATCCACAACATGTATTTAACTGAAATGTGGTTGATTATTACACATTATAAATAAATTATATATCATTGTTCTAAATTTTAAAATAATATGTGATTTTTTCTCATTTTTAGCTATGTGACATGCATTTTAATCTAAAATGGCACTTTTATATTGAAAACATGCACTTTGAGTTATATATCACACATCGCGTGATGTATTATTGTGTGTTTGATTACTAAAAATTATTGATAAACATTGTATCATTTTCCTAAAATTTTAAAACAATTTGATCTTCCCTTATTGGTTTTGGCTATGTGACGTGCGTTTTAAACTAAAATGAAAGTTTTATATTGAAAACTCTCACTTTGAGTCATACTGACCACATCATGTGTCAGATTGACAACAGGAAATTCATATACATCAAAAATAAATTATTGATCATTCTCTTAAATTTTGAAAAAAAAATTGATCTCGTTTTCTCATTTTTTTGCTATGTGACGTACGCATTAAACTAAAATTTTGTTTTTATATTGAAAACTCCTACTTTGAGACATACCTACTACATCATGTGTCATATTTATGTGTATTTGATTCATATATTTCACAAGTGAATTATGGATCACTTTCCAAAAGTTGAAAAATAATACGATCTCATTTTTTCGATTTTGAAATTGTGACACATGTTTTAGACTAAAATGACACTTTTATATTAAATTCATGCACTTTGAGTCATACATGCCACATCATGTGTCAACTTGATATGTGTTAAATTCCTACACATAAAAATAAATTACGGATAATTTTACTAATGTTTCAAGACAATTTCATCTCATTTTCTCATTTTAGGCTATGTGATAGGTGTTTTAAACTAAAATGACACTTTTGTATTAAAAATACACACTTTTTGTCATACCGAATACATAGTGTGTCAGATTTATGTTAAATTGATTACTAATTGTCACAAATGAATTATGGATTGTTTTCTCTATGTTTTAAAATAATATGAGTTCATTTTTTCCATTTTTGGATATGTGACACACGTTTTAAACTAAAATGACCCTTTTATATTAAAAAACGCACTTTGAGTCATACAAACCACATCGTGTGATGGATTGACTTATAGTCCATTAAAATATATTTGAAATGATTTATTGACTTTTTCCTAATATTTGAATAAAATTTGAGAATTTTTCTTAGTTTTTTTAATATAAATGTTACACTGTAAGATTGTATGGTATGACTCTTTTTAAATTTAACTTATTTGATAACATACAAGATTAAAGAATAATTAAATATTAATATTTAATTATTATAGTTATCTCTTATATGTTGGTAATGGATTGAATGAATTAAATTAAGTAAATTATGTAAATATAGATTACACATGTTTAGAAAATTAATTCATTGGTTACAAATTAATTATAAATAAAAACCAATTTAACAAAAAGGATGTCTTTTTATAAGAACTAATTTTTCCCAAAATGAAATTTTATATTAATAAATTAAATAAACCAGTACTATTAAAATATCTTAATTAATTTATATATTATATATTCAATCAAATATTTTTATATTCATCTAAAATATTTTTAGAGGCATAAGATTATAATAAATTCAATTTTACACATAAAATGCTATATTCTTTTAAATGTGGTTTATTTCCTTTTAATGGGGAAATATTTTAAATATAAATTTTTACAATTTTATAAATTATATTTCAAAAAATAAACATTATTTTTTAAATCATAATATCATTATTTACTTTGGTTAAATTTTTTGTATTTTTTTGATAAGTTTCATTTTGATTAATAGTAATGTGAGTATTGGAATAGTAATGTGACCATTAGGAATAGTAATATAACCAATATAATATTAACTAAACCTATGGAGGTATAAGTAAAAATTTTGTATTCTATAAATGAAAATATAGTACATTTATATGAGGGAATAAGAAAATGATTTTTTTAAACGATAAATTAAGTGTTGGTATTTTTGTGAAACGTAAAGGATTATTTACAATTCCATAATTATTATAATATTTATAATAAAATTTAAATTCATAAAATAGGTTCATAAATTAATATTTTGTTTTATTATTATTATAATATAATTTTATGAAACATTAATTAATTTTTCAAAGTGTTATAAAATCAGTTATAATTTTAAAATTAGAATTTTTCGAATACATGATGATTTTAAATATAAATTAAATTTATCATATTTAGAAAATTATTATCATAAAATGGAATTAAATTTTGAATTATAAACATTTAAATATGGTAAGGGTGAATTTTTGGTATTTTGATAAACTACATGAATTTTTGTGAATAGTAAAATACGATAATTAAAAATAAATGCTAAATACATAAAATGTTGATACATTTTCATGTTAGGATGAGGTAAGAACCATAATTTAAAAATCACATTAACTTTTTAATGTATTTAGTCATAATCATCATCATTATTTATTGTCTTGAGCCAAAATAAAAAACTATTGATCAAAATAATCAAAAAACTCCTCTCTCTTCCACTATAAATACCACCCCTAACAATCATTTCTCCTCACACCTTACAAGCTTTGATCCTAGTTTTAATTATGCTCAATACTCTTCCCAAGATCGTCACCCACGTCTAGGAGCCCTTGGTCTCAACAAAATACCAAAACCATTTCCTTAAAGAGGTTCTCAAGGAGGATAAATTCAAGAGGTAAAAACCATATCTTTTTCTTTTAATTTCTTTTAAAGTTATTTTCTTTCGATATTATCCTCATATAGCCATGTACAAGTGGAATTATAACTCCAATATCATTTATATACTGTAATTATATAATTTTAATGGAATATCCATCATCAAAATCTTATCTCCCTCTCTCTTTCAATCTAAAAATGAAAACATCTCCCCTGATGTGTCAATTTACTAACATCATGGACGATGAATTTTCATTTTCCATTAACGCCTTCAAGGATGGTCATAAAACCATTTTTATGGTTAAAAAACAATAATATATGTATCATAGCCTATGTAATGTTCTATAACAATTATATACATATGATTTTAATTAATGAAACAAAACTAGTTTGTGATGATCGAAAACCCACCAGAATAATCTAAACGATTATCACTAATATCTTATCTAAAGATTCATCCTCACCCCAAATAACCAAATGAATTATATAAAAATTTAATAATTTGTATGTTTATTAATAATATATAACTTAAATTATGTGTATCTTTTTCCATTTTACATGAACTTCCATACTCATATACAAGTAAACCGATCATGAAATCCAAGGAAACAAACGCTCTCGAACGATGAAATTGTATCTTATAACTCATCATAAAAACCATAAATTAACATAATATAATTATATTAAATAAAATACATGTATAAAAGGATCTATATTTATTATTTAATATGTTTAATTTTATTATCCAAGACATTAAGGTCAAGTGTAGAACACTTTTGTACATAAGGTAAGGATTTCTCATCACACTATTATTTATGTGAGATTTCCCTTATATGCCACTTATTTCTTATCTGTGGTGTTTTTATAATTTAATTTTATGTATAATATCATGAATATATTTATATTAATGTTATTAAATATTTAATTTCATGATCTCTAATTTCATGGGGAATATGATTCGACTGATTACAATATGGTAAGGGATTCTCCCCGAACCACAATTTTCATTTGAGTTATGATTTATCTCTCTTTACCCCAATGTAATTGTTCATTATTTTTACATAATTATTATACATTTTTTTGTATATGTTCCAAAATCATGTATCAAGATCATTTAATCTTTCTTTAATGGGTAAATACATGTTTTACAAGATTACCTTTTCAATTCCTCTCGATAAGCAAGCCCGATTAAAGGGAGCATCCTAATTTATTACCTTTTTTCAAGTACCATAAATAATCTATTTTAAGACACCGTTATTTTTCTAAAAAAAATTATTTTATCATGAAAAAATATCTTTGTTCATTTCAAGATTTATAGAAAAATTATTCCTTTTAAAAAAACTCTTTTTTATTTTCCCTTAAACCGCACTAAAGTGGCTCATTTCTAAAGTTTATTAAATGCTCTTTTTACATGTTTTCACTTTAGTTGAAAATAATTAATGCCTAAAATATGATTTCATTTTCCCTCCATTTTATTTTCTAGGATATACACATTGCAATATGATTTTATGATAAATACAAATTATTTTCCAAAAGAACTCTTTTTTTAAAACAAAAAGGGTATTTCTCCCAAAAATTTCTCAATGATTTTATCAAAGTAATTTAATATATGATTATGATTCAAATATTTCAAATTGGTATAGGAGACTTTTATTTAAAGATATATTTTTATTCAACATATGAAAAATTCATTATACTTAGTAATTGATGGGTAGGTCCCACTATATCTCCTCGATGCATCGGTAGGTATCATGAGACAAAACAGAAATGGATGTCGGCCAAGGCCTTGACCATTTATTTTAAAATGTCTTGGTCAAGTACTTGATGGTATGTTTATGATTTCAATAATTATGAATTCCCTCATTATGATAGTAGTAATTGATATTCCATGTGATTATTCAACTAGTATAATATCAATGGTTAAGTTTTATTCTAAATTGATTATATATGGAATTATTTAATCAGCTTTTATTCATGATATATTATGCTCAAGATTTTGTTTTAATGGTGTGTGTATTTAGTTATTCATCATGGATTATTGTTGAAGTATATTTATGATACCTTCCATTTTATTTCTTACCCTTATTGAGCATCTGATCTTACCCCTTTCTTATGTTTCATTTTTCCCCAAGATGTGAATATGTATATTATGAATGACTTGCAGAGATAATTTAGAAGTTTATGGGTGTTTACAATTGAGTTTATATGATTAATTTCATTTTAGGTTGTAATGTAATGTTAATGTATGTAATCTAGCTTCCAAAACTAATAAATTGATTGGTCCTTTGGGGTTCCGGTCTTGTATCAATGCCAATGTAATAAAGTAAGGCATTGATTCAGGGATACTGAGTTTGAGGTCTTTACAATAAAGCACTTTTTAAACAAAAATGACACTTCTATATTGAAAACATGAAATTTGAGTCATAACGACCACATCATGTGTCGTATTGATGTGTAGTCAATTCCTATAAGTTAAGAATAAATTATGAATCATTTTCATAAATAATGAAATTATTCAATACTTATTTTCTCATTTTTAACAATGTGACACATCTTTTAAACTAAAATGATTTTTCTATATTGAAAACATGTGATTTATGTTATATTGGACACATTATGTTTAAGATTGATGTGTAATCAATTCTGATATGTATAAAATGAATTATGGATTATTTTCCTAAAGTTTCAAGACAACCTGAGCTTGTTTACTCAGTTTTGACTATGTGATGATCATTTTACAATAAAATTACAATTGAAAACATGAACTTTGAGTCGTATCAGCCACATTATGTGGGGGATTGATGTGTGGTCAATTACTATACATAAAAAAATAAATATAGATCATTTTCATAAGGCTTAAAAACAATACGATATCATTTCCTTATTTTTGTCCATGTGAAATGAGTTTAAAACTAAAATGACACTTTTATATTAAGAACATGAACTTTAAACTATACCAAACATGTAATATATTGTATTAATGTTTGGTGTATTTATACACAATGCGGATGGATTATGGACCATTTTCCTAAATTTTCAAGACAATATGATCTTGTTTACCTGGTTTTGGCTATGTGAAATGTGTTTTACACATAAATTAAACTTAAAAACAAATAGTTTGGGGAATATTATCCAAAAAATATATTTTATTGATGTGTTACTAATTCCTACATGTCAAAAATTAATTACGGATCATTTTAAAAAAATTGAATATAATTGGGGCTCGCTTTCATGGGTTTGATAATGTGACATGTGTTTTAAACTAAATTATCATATAGAGATCAATCGTCCTATTAACATTTTCAACTTCTAACCCTGGTTAAACTTCTCTCATAGTTAATTCCTTATTTATACTTTGATAATTGGATCCAGATATGGGTGATGCATCTCTGTTAGAATTTATAGTATCTTTAATTATCATGAATTTTGTTTAATCAAATGTGAAACTAAAGAAATTAACCCTACTCCTTCATCATAGATGTGGATGTGAATATAATAGGTTCCATACCATTTTCTCAAACTAATCAAAAGACATCAGGACACAAAATGAAAATAATGAGTCTAAGAGCATGGAAGTTCCTTCACTAATTGTTGGTAATTTCTTTAGATTTGTGGGTATAATTATCCTTGCTCATTTCCTTCCCACAATTATCTCAACTGAAACCTAGAAATCCAAACTCTCATGAGCATGAGAAGCTTCAAACATGTCACTATCTCTACTAGAATCTATAGAATGAAACCCGCCATGATACTTCTACGTGAGAAGTAGATCATATCTTTATTTCTTTATAGGTTCACTACCAAAATGTTTTCTTGTTTCTACCAACTCATCCTAACCCATAAAGGAAATAAATTAGTGACCAGTTGAAAATAAATTCATGTTCAGTTGGGGGATGAACATATACCATTTAAAATAATTTTAAAATTATAGTTACATTTATAATATTGAAGAACTCACATGAGATAAAATATTATTAAATGTATCTAAAATGTTGAATTAAATGTGGACTGCATATGTAGATGTAAGTGGATTTGAGTTTCTTTGAAATGATTTCTGATCAATTTGTGGCTTATTATTGAGATGTTTTTGTTGCTTCTCCCATATGCAATGCCCCTACTAAAAACATTCATATTATTTTCATTGGGTAGATGAACCATAGGTGGATGAGGATCATCAACTCTATAGCCCCACTCCAAAGGGGCATAAAATATATGTTGGGGTTCAATTCCTTTGCAATGATGGGAGAATAAAATCTAAAAAATATATTTCGATGGAAATTGAAGATGTAAGATTATAATAAAATAATAGCTAACAAATTTTGAATACTAATTGAATTTTATTTTAGTAACAATAATATCTAATCATTACAATACTAATGATTCACATCTCAAATATATATCTAAGGTCATAGCATGTACTATATCATAAACATAAAAGGTAATCACCTCAACTTATTGTCAGCAAACATTATGAAATCAAGTTCTCATCCCGCTCATACATCAACAAATTTACTTCTTATTTTGATTTTGTAGACTATTGGAAGTCCTGTTAGTACTAAGAAAATATAGATAAAGAATTTATTAAAAAAAATTTAAATGAAATGTCAATTACATTTAAAAATTTCCAATTTGGTGATGCTAGTTTGTTGATGGTATATAATATTATTCATAAATTTGGAAACATAATATCTATAATCATTGTATTTATTTTTTTGTACACTGTGGCAACATTGAAAAAAAAATTAATTGTTTAAAATATGTTTTGATAGCTAAATATTATAATATAAACCTTAATCTCTTTACGTTTGAATAAATTTGTAATCTTCTAGTGTTCAATCGCTGACCTCGTGACATGATTTTACTGATATTTATAGATCACCATATCATAAAAAATTATTATTAAAACAAAAAATAAAGAATATAATTTTAATATTATCTGAATAATGTTGATTACATTGCATTACATATTCATAATGGACATCATGTGTCGTAAATTTTCTGGAAATCAATGCTTTGGATTTAAAAAATAAACATTTTAGTTTTCTAAATCGATTGCGATGAGTATATAATTCTTACTAAAAAAATACAAAAAAGTAGTAAAAAAATATATAATTTATATGATTAGATTAAAGATTTTGACCCCATAATTGTAGGAATTAAGAGGATTCTGTCATCTATAATTTTATTTTCAAATGTCTGACTTAGTTTATCTTTTTTATTTTCAATTAATTCCAATTCAAAAAAACATTTTTTCTATATAAATGTTAACCATGGTAACATCCAGATCATCAAGAAGAACAAGAAAATCATTTCACGACTCAATAGAAACTTTAATCCCCGCTCTCATGTGATCATTTGGGAGATTTTTATTATGTATGACATCTCCTATGATATTATACATAATACTCCTCATAATGAGGAAATACATGGGTGTTGACAAATATAAATCATATACAATTTCACCCTATAAAAGTTTAGTAATATTAAGTTATTTAAAGTTGTTTGATTCACATTTATAAGAAAGAGTTATGAAAAAAATGATAACCTCAGTTAAGTTAGGTGGATGACTAGAATGGTTAACCTCAAAGCTAGTTGGGACTTGTGCCTCTTCATGTACTGGTCATTTTTCTACTATTGGTTTTCTCTTATTCATTCCAATATATTAGTCCTCTGAATTAGACAAGTCGATAATATCTTTTAGAGAATATATATGTGCCTACATGTCTTTCATCATCTCATATGTATCTCCTTACAAATTTTTCTTCTTGAAATATATTCTAAGTGACACTCCAAGACCGTCACCTCTAATGTAGCCATAATTTTTTGGCAACTTCAAATCTACTAAAAATTGTTTTCCATCGGGTATAGTCGATATCGATTCTTGTGTCTGAACCATATAAATGAATATGAACATGGATAGATATTTTTATGTAATAATATTATAAATAATAACAAATTATTATGAAATTATTACAAATTATTCCCTTGTTTATTTTGTGTTTTCATCTACTAGTTTTCCCTATTTATTTACACAAGCCTCCTTCCATAGCACATGATATTATATGGAAGTGTGTTTGGATTATGATTCATCAATCTACCTACCAAAAAAATAATCATATTTTGTTTCATATCACATAAAACTTTTACTATAGATTTAAAATACATACCATTTTTTCTCAAGTGAATCATAACCCATCATTGATTTATAGTAGGGATACATTGGTTTTGATGCATGCGGATTATTTTCAGTATTCCTTTGTTTTTTTATATATTTAAAATTTTAAATCAAAGTAGATAAAATATGTATTTTCAAATAAAATATTATAAATTAAAATTCACCGAAAATGATTCCTCATTACATAAATTAATGTCAATTTTCTATGTTTCCTAGTTTATGATGTGTTCATATGTAGTTGGTGGGTGGGGGTTTATTGTCCCCTAAGTATCCCTGAGAAGATACTTTTTCAAAAGCTTACAGAAGGCTCTATAATCATTTTGAGTGACCATTAAGACAAATTTATTACAACAGTCATCTAAAATAAACAAACTCTATATGGGATAATTAAAATTAAATCAATGTTTCATTATAAATTTTTTTGGTAAAATATATAAATTATATCGTAACATTAACCAAATTTCTTCCCACATGTTTATATTCAATGCTATAATGACATAGTTTTATGTATCTATATTAATGGGTACATGTATTCTCATTGTGACCCAAATTTAACTAATGAGCATTGAATTATTTGGGTCAATAGGTTGGATTCTTTGATTACATCCAGCCTCATATTTTATTCCTCTACTTCTTTCTTTCATAACTTTATTTAACATGATGATGTTACAATACTCTTTTTTTCATCCACATATTGTTGATTCCCTAATAATTATGTAGTTTTAGCATCAATCGTGTGTTCTTACACAAGATAACTAACCTAAGAATAAAGAGAATTTATTTTCTACTTGAGTAGATAAACATTTAATTTAGATTATGTAAATGTAGTAGTGAACACATGATATTATGAGTAAAATAATAGTATATAAAAAATTAAATTTTTCATTGAACTCTCTTCTTTTCATTTATGGTTGAAGGGATTTGGATCCTCTATAAAGTATCCAAATACTCTCCTTGTGGTCCCCTATAACATACAATACACTCTCTACATTGGGACCGGAAAGAAATGATTTTTATCTTTCAATGAAAGGGTCATCCTTAATTGAATTTTCATATTACCATGCGGTTTTCTTAGTCACCAACTGAAAAATTGACCAATTCTAGTTTTCTCGATCAAGGATATAACATACATCCAATAAATTAAATTCTATTATGAATAGTAAATCCCTATACCCTTTCCCACTGAGATTCACTTTCATGAATCCCAATTCGTTAACTTTAACTTCACTTCTATTGTCAATATACTTGAATCATAAAATCGTTACTTGAAATGTTTTATAATCCAAATTTTATATTTTTTGATGATGCCAAAGTAGGACACATTCACAAAAATTATATTTTTTTTCCTTGGAACCAGATATGTGCATCACTTCTACCATAAGTGTGAATCCATAATTTTTTATCATACTACATTCAGCATATTATTTCATATATAATGTATAACTATTAATTAAAAACCAGTATAAGAAAAATCATTTGCATTTGGTCCCCTAGATATCCATCAAAATCATCCAGCAACTGACTTTATATTTGTAGATAACACTTTTAAATATGATCTTAGAACCATCCTATAAATTATTAATTATGTGTCTTTGATATCCATCTTTCATCCCTTGATGGATTCAAAAGTATGATAATTACTTTGTGGGATTCAATGTATAGATCAAACTCTTAACTATTATAAAAAATGTAAAGGTGAGCATATCCCCACTATGTAATGATAATTGTAATAACATCTCTTCTGGAAATCCCTTCGATTATAATGTGTCCATTATGGTAATATTTTGACAGTTCAATGCTATCAACATCTAATAGGTAATCGATAAAGAATTCAACAACTTATTCAACAATATATCCCTCTATAATAAAACCTTTTGTTTGATTTTTATTCTTGATGTGCCCTTTTAAATATTCATAAATCATTCAACGGTGTACATACATCTGTAATAGATAAGACTTCCTAGTTGAATCTCTCTAACCAAGTGAACCATCAGGTGGATCATTATATCAAAGAAAGATAGTGGGAAGATCATCTTCAATTCACATAATAAGTCTATAATTTCTTTATTCATGATTATAAACTTCACCAGGTTTATAAATTTAATTCATATAGCTTTGAAAAAGAATAAATATCTCATTAATGTATGCCATACATTTTTAGGAAGAATAAAACATAAAGATATAGGTATTAAATCTTGCATAAAAATATTATGTTCAAGTGATTGTAGACCCTATAACTTCAAATTAAACATTTACATGGCATTATTAATATTAAATAAATACTCATAAAAAAATTTCAAACCATTAAAAAAGTTGAAAAATTGAAATTTCTCCTATCTGGATAGAGTGTAAGCTGTTGGAGAAAGAAAAAATTTCTTTTATCCATCACTAGTTCCAAATTTTCAATTATCCCTATTTTATTCATTTAAAACCTAGACTTAATTCGATCATCTTTTTTTATCAAGCATTTAGTAATTTTATAATAACATTATCACATACATTTTTTCAACATGTATGACATCAATAAAATTTATGACATATAAACAATTACAATAAAGTAATTCAAAGAAATTTTATCACTTCTTCCAACCTAATTTCATAAGTTTTTTCAATAAAGGCTTATCAAAATCATTATTAATATATTTTACTTTCTCAGATAGTTGATCTTTGATTAGTGGAGATGGTGTTGTAGCTTTATTTGTATTTCCATTGAATGTTGTCATCTAGGATCGGTAATTATGTCATGGGGGTAAAAACATTTGATGTCCTAAAAATATAATCCTTGAGGAATGTTTCAACCTAATTGATTGTGTACCTTATTCATAAATGGGACACATAAAATCCCTTTAATGCTATATCCTAAAAAATTTCCATATACAGTAAATTAATTTATCATCCCATATAACATTGCTCTTAATGAGAACTATTCACTTCTATGACCATCACAAGATGTAACACCTGTATCCCACATCAACTTTAGATCTTTGATCAATGGATTCAAATAGGCATCTATATCATTCCTGGGGTTTTTGTTCTAGATATAAGCATATGTAACATATTTTATTTGTGCTTTATACATAACCATAGGGGAAAGTTATAATTTACCAATCTCAATGGTCATGTAATGGTAGTACTAATTTGGTCACTGAAAGGATTATTCCATCTATAGATAAAGCAAGATGGAGGATTCTTCAATCATTTCCAAATTTAGGATACTCATAATCAATTTTATTCCATTGAGTAGATTCTAATGGGTGATGTAGTTTCCCATATTCAATTTTTGTATTTGTGTGCCATTTCTATTTTTTATCAATTTTTAGACATCTATATAGTCGTATAAACCTTATAATAATATTAAATTATCATATAAAATTTGAAGGACAATATTATTTATTCTTGTATCGATATTCACAAAACTTAGAGCATTTTTTGATTAATTCATGGTCCTTATAAAAAATATACAATCATTTGTAAATTCATGTATTTTTTAAGTGATTATAACCTTTGAATATAAAATTTTATTAACATCATATGTTTGAAAAGGAAACTCGTTTTATTCTAATCATATCATTCAAGAGACCAACTAGTTCTATAAAGCTAGTATTTTTTCATCCTCTTCAAAATTTAAAATTATATAACTTCAATACAACTAACAATGTTTTATATTTAGTAGAAATAGTATACATTAGTCTCTTTGCACAACTATTTAACTTCTTAAATAGCTTTTTACAATCATTAAGGTCACATTCAATTATAATTTTTAATTCTTCCATGGGATCTTCACAATAATTTACACTAGTGTTTATATAAAATGATCCATAAATCATAGTATCCTCCCATTCAGTATGTATACTAATTTTTTCATATTTTTTATTCCAATATTTATACCTTTGATCTATTCTTTGATAAATAGAATGTTCTTAAAACTCTTCAGGATGAATTCATCTTGAATAAAAACAACATAAGGAAAAATGATTTTAGAAGGGTTACATGCATGGTCTATTGAAAAAATTATGAACTCTTTAAATATATCCTCATACTCCTTGGTCATATAATTAAAATACACCCATTTTCAATTCATATCCATCCTATTATGTTCAAAAAATCATTTTGTAAAAAAACTAGGTACACATAAGGTATGCATAATCAAAGTAGAAATCAACATATTCTTATTAGAAATTTGATTATTTTACTAATAAAATTGTCATAATCACTTTTTACTCTCAAAAAAATCAATAAAAATTCTAGTTGTAATGTCAAAAATGATATAATTTATTGTAATTTAAATTTTAGAATCCTTCTAACGGGAAGGTTTCACATTGATAACCTCCTCATATAACAATAATTATAACTATCTGAAACAAATTACGATGATGTGTGGTAACATTGAATTAGAAAATTGATGGTGGATGAAATATTTGAAGCAAATATATCAAAGATAAATCTAAATTCCAATAAAGGGAACCCACATGGGATGATAGACACCATGATGTTGTTTTCCCCTTTGGTATATGTTTACCTTAATTAAATAGTAGTTATCATGTTGAACTACTAAAGTTTAAGGATTCAAAACATTTGAATATTATTGGTGATTATTCCTAATAAGTTACCCATTTACACAAGGGTAACACATATATAAATATCCTATTGTAGTTTAAGGGTTATATTCTCCCCAAAATAGTGAATAAGTATGGGAATATTCTTAAATATTTTCTTGACCTACATGAAGCAATTTTTCTAACATAATAATATCTTAATGAAGTGTGTTGATGTTCTTTTATAGTGTTGAAAATCATTGAAGGAAAGGAATGTGTGATATCTATAAATTTACAATGAATCTAAATAAATTTTCATATACTAAAAAACACATAGATCACCAATGGTCACTCCCAAAATTATTAATGGTTATCAGTTAGGATGAAATTATAAAGGATAATGATATTTTTAGTGAGAAACCTTAATGTTTTATATATGTTAATAAAATATTAATTTCTATATAATCGATTTTCAAAGAAAATAACCATCAAAATCAATTATTTTTTAGTATAATGAATTAAAATTTAGACTAGACACTATATGATGTCATTCTATTCAATTATTTAGTACCTATTGGATCTAAGAAACTTTTCTGTACTTTTTTTGAGATGCATTATACATTGGAAATTTACACATATTGGTTTCAATATTATTGGACAACATATTAAGTTTTAGAAGGATCATTGTATTATAAATAATATAGTGAATTGAAAATTAATTGAAGCTATTAAAACTCATTATATTATTCACGAATTGTTTTTATTATTAGAAGAATCTAGGAAACATAAACAAATTATTGATGTTTTATAAGACAAAAAATAAAGTAAACTGATTTAAATAAGGAAAAGAAGAAAAGTAAACCAATAAGAAATTTTATTTGGCTAGTAGACTTTCATATGTCATGATCATGTTATTCAAATAAAATAATTTTATAAAAAAAATCCATTATAAAATAACATTATCACAAAATATATTTTTGGATGTTTTATCCTATTACTATTACACCGAAATTAAGAATATTATGGGTAGTGTATGTAATCCTCTTTATTATATGAAATTATAATATATTAATTCACATGGATGGATCAAATATCTAGATAATATTTTAATACATCATTAATGATATCATGGAGATACCTACCATAAGTAAGAATATGATAAAATGAATAATGTATATAATTTATTTATTAAAAAAAATAACTCATATATTATAGATGATGCTAAAGATGTAGTGGAGGACAAAAAGAGGGAGTGGTGAGGCATTAATAACTTATGGAAGAATTATCAATCCTTCATTTTTTTCCTATATCGCCATAAAAATTACTGGATAAATAAATTAACTACCTCAATATAATTTATTTTCCCCACAAATCACTACTTCCAAATGGACCCTTAAGCCAAATTTTGTGAAGAAAAACAAAAAAAATCCATTTCCTAACTTAATAATTAAAAATTCCAAAACCTGAGTACCCAACCCCTTTAGAAATCATGGAAAAACAAAAAATCTTGAAGAAATTATTTGTATCAAACTTGGGTAATCGAAATCCTCATGGTCTTGATCATTTAGGATAGGTCAAGCCATTATTGTAATTGAATGGGGTGGTATGGTAAACGAGGAAAGAAAAATAAAAAATAATAAAACAATGTGTGATCGACTAAAGAGGAGTAGAAATAATCACCTACCTTAGGGTTTAAGAAGGTTAATTCAACTAAGAATTTTGAAGGGGAGAAGCGGAAGATGTGAATTCTTAACATGAATACCACATACTAGTTCCCTACGTCAGTACATCACATGACCTCAGGTGTGCCTCCCCATACACTAGAGGTTGCCAACCAGTAGTGAGGTTCTAATATTTCACATGGGGAGACTATACCCTATTTATCAAAGTATGAAAATAGCTACAATAAATTTAAAAAATAACCAATATAATACAATGATACAATAAAAACTAAATTCCAAGCATCACATGATGAATACCAAAAGAGGGAAATGACCATAAACCAAAGTAGTAGATATTTCATTCCATATAAGTGTCAAGTTTCAAATGAATCCCAAAATAAAGACACTATAATAACTCCCATGTGGGTCCTAACATCTTGTTTGATTCCATCATCCATTCTCTATCCTAAATCCCAACTCATTCATCTAACATTGGGCTCTTTCCCTTATCTTGACCTGAAAACATGAAATCTATCGAGGTACCAAAGAGCGGCCCAGTTAGGGTGTCATTAAAAATCAGTAGGCCACCACTAAAAACATATAAATAAATATCGGATCTATAACAGTGCATGCAGTTGTATAAAGAATAAAAGATAAAAGTATGAATGTAAAAAAGTTTAAAAATTATTATTCTTTATTAAACCTCCCCACACCTTCTTTAGCCTGTGCCAGAGTCTAAACCTTAAACCAATGGGGTTTTACAATTTATTCTATTAGGGTATTTAATTATTTAATTTCATTATATTTTTTTCAGTACCATGGAGCATCATTACAGGTACCATTATCACAAATACATGGAGCATCAGTCTAGCATCATTTTCTTGGGAACTTGAAGCATCAGTCTATCACAAATATCATGGGTACTTAGAGCATCAGTCTAGCACCAAAATCTTGAGTACTTAGAGCACCAGTCCAACACCAATTTGCATGTATGCATCTAGGGCCTAGACCATTTGTATGGAACCCCAGGGGTACCCAAAGCATCATCCCATCACCCACAACTCATTATTCACATTTTCAAATATATATATATATATATATATATATATATATATATATATCGGTTCACTATAATTGAATTTATTATCAATCATTCACAACATGGTTCACCATTTCATTTATCAAACACAACAATAGTTCTTTACTTTTATGATAAGGAACAACATGAACAATTCTCCCATTAATCCATTTATCATCAATTATTCTAGAACTCGTTAACCCTTAAAGGTTAATCCAATAAACCCTTTAAATCCCATTATCAAACTAATAAACATGGATTTAATTCAATTCCATAAACCCATTGTTTCCATTTTTACATTTCATATGTCACCATTTCACGGATATTGGTGCACCCACACCATCAAGCCTACTCTTATCCTCTCCAATGGGTCCCATGGGATCTATAAAGGGTCTCTCAATTTCATGGTATTCAAATAACTTTTAAAAATTAAATGAAATTTAATGCAGTAGGAAATAAATTTTATAAATAAAACACAAGATCATGATCATGACTATGGGAATTGACAATTACACCACCAACCTTAGGATCTTTGACGCGCTCTCACAAACCTTAGCCCATAATTCGATTTAGAATGGATGAATTCACAATGGAGAAAGAGATCTATGATATAAACCTAGGATCAAGATCCATTATAAACTATATCTAAACCATCAACAATAAGAGTAATTCATCCCTCTCTAAGGAGAAGATAGACATGAGAGAGGGGAACATAAACAAAGAAGAGATCACTTATCAAAGATGAGTCGATCTTCTTCCACTAGATCTTCGATTCACAGCAGAAGGGGTTTGAGAGAAAAATAAATCCTCTAGAGAGTCTCCAAGAGTAATAGAAACCATATTAAGACAAGAAGGGGTAATTTTATATATAAACCGGGGGTTCTAGAAATTTTAATTAAATTTTCATAGCTTTTAATAACCGTGTTCCCTAACCATGTGACCCTTCTATCCAGGGGGTGCACAGTTTCTACTTAAGGGTGTAGTTTTTTAAACCATGTGAAACCCATGAAACCCCCACTTTACCATGGGTTAACGGTTTGGTGATGGCCATACAATTTAGTCAAACCATGTTCGCCCTTCCAGTTGCTTAAAATTGGGCACATGGTTTGCTGGGGAAAACTGCATAGTTTCCCTAACCATGCACCAACCTTGCACATCCCCATGGGCTTCCAAAATTCACTAAATTCACCCAAAATGACCCCAAAGAAAAACCAAACCAAGGTATGATAAAAAAAAATGGTAAAAGAATACCTAAAATAAGTTTGAGACATCACAAGAAAGTTCAAGATCTTACGATATCCCCACTTTATAACAGATCATCCTCAAGATGTACTCTCAAGAATCACTAAGCCTCCATATTGAAAAGGTTGGGTCACTAGTAAAACATATTTTTTTCCCTATCTCATCTTTCCTCTTTAACACATCCATGCTACCGTATCACTTGAACCAATGGAACAATCTTTCCCCACAAAACTTTCCCACTATGATCCACAACACAAATTGGATGCTTCTCAAAGGACGCATTAGCCTCAAGAATGACATAATGAATTTCTACCACATTATAAGGGTTGGGGTGATAATTTTCAAGCTATGAAACATGAAAATAAATTATTCCTAGCGCTATACCTCTATGGAATATCAAATTGATATGCCACCAGTTCGATCCTTTCCACAATCTCAAATTGTCTGATAAACCTGGGTTCCAACTTTCCCTAAATCCAAATCATACAGTGACCCAATCTCGGTGACACCCTAACGAATACATGACCACCCACTATAAACACAAGAGGTCAATGATGTGTATCAATAAAAGATTTTTTATACTATGCATTATAGCCATACATTTCTAAGATAACTAAACTTGTTTTGACATCTCCTGCATGAGGCTTGGTCCCAATAACTCTAACTTGCCCACCACCATCCAATATAAAGGTGATATTCTTGGATTACAATAAAGAACCTCATATGGTTCCATCTAAAAAGACTCCTGATAAATGTTGTTAAAGGAAAACTCAAACGGTGCTAAGATCTTCTCCCAAGATTCCTCAAAGTCTTGGATGCATTCCCACAATATGTCCTCCAACACCTAAGTAGTATTCTCTAATTTAACATCTATTTGTGGGTGAAAATCCATAATTATAAAAATATAGGTAACCAGAACCTTCTATAAACCTTTCCAAAAGCATGAAGTTAAATGTGAATCATGATATAAAAATATACTTCACATCACCCCATAAAAAAAGAATATCTCTCAAATATACATATCCCTCAACTAATCAAACTTGAAAGTTTCTAAAATTTTAAAGAAATGGGATGATTTTTTTAATCATTTCATAATTACCCATATCACATCATTCTTCCAAGGGATCCTCAGAAGACCCACCACAAAATCCATGGTAACATCATCCCACTTCCATTCCATAATTGACAGTGATTATAACAGACCACCAGGTCACTGGTGCTCATCCTTCACCTACTTATAGGTGTAGCATCATATTAAAAAACCTACAATATCTTTCTTCTTTCATGGAAACCAATATTGTCTCAAAATATCATGGTACATCTTGGTCAAACAAGGGTTCACTTCCTAATTCGATGCACAAAAGTCACACATCAAATCCTCTCATATACACATAGGCACAACAACAAGGATTTATAAATAGATGATATAATCCTAATTTATAATATAATTGGAAGGTTACTCCCCACCATTAAGTATTTCTCTCAAGAATGAGCACTCTATATCCACATAATTCCTCTCATTGATCTAGTTCAAAAGTGTGGACTCAACAGATAAGGACAAAAGAGTCATCTTCCCTTGTCCCTCCTGAACCTTTGTATGTATCTAACTAAACAAGGAAAACATATTACACTCAAAATAAGACTATTGAACTGCCTGAGTCTATGTATTTTGGATCAAAGATTTAGTAACACTATTTCCATTCCCTAGTATATAGGCTAGCTCAAAGTCAAACAACTGCAAGTACTAAACCCATTTCTATTACTGGATATTCAAATGTCATTTCAAAAATATGTGCTTCAAACTTTTGTGGTTGGTATACACAATGGAAAATTTTCCCAATGAGTAATACAACCAAAACATTAGTACATAAACCATCACGTCCAAATAGAGATCATGCATATGATAATTTCATTTGTGTGTTCTCAACTATCATGATCCCTACACCATGAATCAATCACTCTACATCAACACTACCCCAAGTCTAATCTAGGATGAGTCACAAAACCATATATACTCCTCACCCATCTCAGGTAGGATCAAAATTGGTGCATTATTCAAACACTTATTCATCTCTTAGAAAGAATTATCACATAATCCATACCATTCAAATATGACACCCTTGTTGTTCAGAAATGAAAGAGGCATTGCAAAGAGAGAGAAATCTTGGACGAATCTATGATAATAGACTACCAAACCCATAAAACTTTTTATATCAAAAACATTCTTATATTACTCCCAATAAACAACTACCTTAACCTTCTATGGGTCCATTGACACACCTTTCTCATAGATGATTTCACCCAATAAATGTACCTCATCAATCCAAAGTTGACACTTATATAGCTTATTGTATAGCCTATGGTCTCTAAATGTAATCAGGATGATGTCAGTGCGTTTAGCATGATCTTTATGAGTATGGGAGTATACTAATATTTCATCAACAAAAACAAACAAAAACTAATACAAAAACAGGTGGAATATTCAGTTCATCAAGGCCATAAACATAGTAGGAGTTTTTTAATCAAAATTACATTACAATGAACTCATACAAGCCATGCCTACTTCTAAATGCATATGTGGTATATCATAAGGTATCAATCTCAAATTATTCTAGCATGAACTCAAGAAAATCTTGGAGAACACACAAGAACCCCTCAATTATTCAAAAATTCATCAATATGTAGAATAGGATTCTAGTTCTTAACTATCATTCTATTTAACTTCATATAATAGACACAAAATTGTGACGTTCTATCACCCTAATTAGAAAAAAATACTAGAGAACACCATGGTAATGTACTCTGATGGATAAATACATTATCCATAAATTATTTTAGTTAATTATTGTTATCTTGAAGCTATTATAGTTCCATTCAGTAAGGAATAATGGAAACTATTTCATCTTTAGGCATTAGCTAAATTATGAACACAACATCTATCTTAAGTGGAATACCTAAGAAATCTTTTGGAAACATTTTTAATAACCAATAATGCATGGGGGTAAAGTCACTATGCTTAACACTCCTATCATTTGAAAAAAGACTCACAACCTGGGTAGTGATCTCCCCCTATTACTGATGAACTAGTCTCATGTGGCCCACCCAGATACCCCATTTTCCCTGATTAACATAATTGTTACCCTTAGGATATGTGAAAGTTACTCTCCTATGGTAAGAACTGATTTGGGATTTGTATGATACCAACCAATTAGACCATAGATCAAGTGAAAATCTAAAATATCAAGTACATACATATCCGAAAGAAAATAATATTCACCAACCTTGAGGGAACACCCCTTTCATAGATAGATTTCCTTCAACTATACACCTAAAGGTGTGTCAATTGTCAAAACCCTACTTATAAACTCTACCATCAGATTCAAAACATTAACAAGTTGAGGAGATATAAAACAATTTGATGTTAGGGTATCAAATAAATCACTAGAAATCATAGAAGCTACAAGTATAATACCTATGAATATTTATGGAATAACCTCTCTATCCACAAGTTTAAGTTAAACATAATGAAACTAACATATCCCTATGCCCTATTTTCTAGTTGAGTTTCTTATTTTCTATTATTCTTCTGATATGGGATATCTTGTCTGGAAGAACCATGTCCACCGCCCTAATTAGCATGGCCAGTAGAACTCCAACTTCTCAACTGATACGGGGTATAATACCCTCATACAGTGCTTTGGTTAGACCTAGCTCCTCCATCACCACCCATCTACCATGAGTTACTATAGTACCATTATAAGTGTCTCATCCTATAAAAAGTTTGGAACTCCATCAGTGGTCAGGTACACTAACTACTAATGTGACCCAGCCTACTACACTGATGTAAAAACCCTTGATTGTTATCTTGAGTAACTTATCCTTATCCCTAGATAATTTATTTTATACTACTCTAGTGAATAATATCATAATGATGCATCCATCCATTATAAGATGTACCTCCTAGTCATCTAGTATAAACCAGATATTCTACACTAGATGCCTCCTTCAGGTTCCCCTTAGAAATGAGATCATGATTCACTACTTCTACAAACTTCTTAAATCATAATATATTAATATATAACTTAATATCACATTTAATTTAATTCTAAAAAACTCTCTCCATAGCCTCGTCATCTCCTACCAGAATTGGGAAAAAGCGCAGCAAGTTGGTGAAGTGATTGGTATTGTCCATCACTAGCATGCTTCCCTGAGTCAACCACATAAAATCATCTACCCTCTCATATCTTAGCATCTCTAGTTAATAGTTATCCAAGTACTTATCTTGGAATTGCTTTCATACCATGATCTATGAATTCTCATCTTCACCTTGGAAATCGCATTAAAGATTCACGTGACCTCATAACATGCAATTATCCAACTTGAACCTTTTCTAAAGAGGAGTATCTAAATAATCAAATATTGTTTGGATACACTCAATACAAAACTTATCTACCTTTGGTCCACCCTCTCCAATGAATGGAAGAGGGTGTTGCATCTGAAACTCCTGGGAAAAATCATACATACTTTGTACTACCTGACCTGGGTCTCTTTCCAAGAACTGCATAAAGTGAGCTAAGTACACACCGAATTGATCTCTCAATCCTTCACCTAGAACTATTGGAGCCACTTGTCCCACTACTGGAGGATCATTTCCAGCAATGTTCTCATTTCATCCTATCAACAAACATCATCATGGTGTCTTGTCTATACAATTCCAAACACACATCTTATGAAACATAATGTGTCATTAACACATTTATATAAGAGGGATTCATATAAATTTCTAAAAACTCATCCCCCATACACCACCCCATGGTCAAAACTGTGGCACTATAACAATCCTAAACCATCCAAACCTGGTCCATGGATAACATCAGGTAAATAACTTTCATATTTATAAGTATTCCATTAGACTAAAATTTTTAACCATTTAAAATTACCACATTTAACATATTTCAACCATTACACTTTCATTATTAGGAACCATTTTTTTTTAATTACTTAAAATAATGAAAAGAATTACTATTTCCCATAACCCACTTATAACTTTATTTTCCATGAATTCTTAATATGATGCTTGTTACATAAATTACTAAGTTACTAGAATGATGTATGCATAATTAACTCTTGTTACATACTAGGCCATGAGTAAAACATCAGAAAACAATAAAATCACACAACAGGAACATCTCCCAAGGTGAAATAACATTAAAATATATTATGAAACATAAAGAACAGTAATCACCTTCATGGGTACTTAGGTCCCCCCCAAGGGTTAGCTACTCCCATGCGTGATCTCATGACCAAGTCCAGACTCATCCTAGTCTCCTCCCTACCTTTCTAAAATAATAATAATAAATGAAAAGAAAATAAAACATTATTTGATATAAATTCGTGATTTTTAACCTAGGTGCCACATACCAGTGCCTCGAGCCGATATATCACATGACTTCAGGTGCACCTCTCTGTACACCAGAGTTGTCGACTAGCATCGCGGGTATAATATGTCACATGGGGATATTATACCCTTTTATCATAGAAAGAAAATAGTGAAAATCAATATAAATAATAACCAAGATAATACAACAATCAAATAAAAAATAAAGAGCAAGCATCACATGATGAACCCCAAAATAGGGAAAATGACCATAAACCAAAGTAGTAGATATGTCATGCCATATAAGTGTCAAATTTCAAATGATGACCCAAAATAAATACACTCTAAAAACTCCCAAGTTGGTCATGACATCATTTTAAGATCCCTCAACCATACTCCATCCTAAATCTCAACTCAGCCATCTAATATATGGATTTTTCCCTTATCCTGACCTGTAAATATGAAATCTATTCTAGTACCAAATGGCGGCCTGAGCAGGGTGTGAATACAACTTATTAGGCCAACACCAATGGTGTCTAAAGCAATATCCATTCTATAATAGTGTATATAGTTGTATAAAGAATAATAGAAAAAAGTATGAAAGTAAATAGGTTTTATATTTTTATTCTTTTGTTAACCACACCATACCTACTTTGGCCCATGTCAGACTATAAACCATACACTAATGGGGTTTTATAATTTATTATTTAAAAGGATGTTATTATTTATTTTAATTCCATTTTATTTTATTACCGTGGAGCTTCAATATAGGTACCATTATTATGGATACTTGGAGAATTAACCCAGCATCATTATTTTAGTCACTTAGAGCATTAGTGCATCGCCAATATCATATGTACTTAGAGAATCAATCTAGCACCAAAATCTCAGGTACTTGGAAAATCAGTCCAGCAATAACTCACATGCACGCATTGGGGGCCTAGACCATCATTCTGTCACCCCATAGGTACTCATATAACCATTCTATCATCCACAACTCATTGTTCACATTTTCATATAGATATGTATATATATCAAGGTTTATCATTAGTGACCTTCTTATCAATAATTCACAACATGGTGCACCATTTCATTTACCAAACTAAACCATAGTTCTTTACTTTTATCATGGGGAATAACATGATAAGTTCTCCCATTAATCCATTTATCATTAATTATTATACAATACATTACCCTTAAAGGTTAAGGTTAAATCCCATTATCAAATCAAGAAACATGGATTTATTTTAATTTCAGAAACCCACTATTTTCCTTTTTTACATTCCATAAGTCATCATTTCAAGTATATTAGCATACCCCATGGGTTTCCATCAAGCCTGTTCTCATAATCTCTAGTGGGTCTCACAAGATCTGTGAAGGGTCTCTCAATTTCATGGAATTAAAATCACTTTTTAGAATTAAATTAAATTTCACAATGTAGAAATGTAACAATACAACTATAACACAAGATCATGATCATGACTATTGGAATTAGAAATTAGAACACCAACCTTAGCATTTTTTATGAACGCTTGCCCAGCCTTAACCCTTAATTCGATGTGGAATGGCCAAATTCACAACGGTAAAGGAGATCTAGGATCAAAACCTAGGACCAAGAACCAACGAAACAAGATCCATTAAAACCTGGATCAAAACAATCAAAAATGGGACGAATTCATCCCTATCTAAAGGGGATATATATGGGACAGATAGAAACATAGAAAACAAAGAGATCACTAACCGGAGAGGAGTCAATATTCTTCCACCAAATCTTCAAATCGCCAGATAAAGGGTTTGAAATTCCAAGGAATCCTCTAAATAAACTCCAAGAGCAATGGAAACTGTATTTTCTTGATTAGGGGTGATAAGAGATATAAATCGTGGGTTTGGGAAATTTTAATTAAATTTTCAAAGATTTTAATAATCGTGTGCCCTAACTATGTGCCCCTAATGTTCAGGGGGCGCACAGTTTCTCTTTAAGGCATGCAGTTTGTTAAACCATGAAAACCCCGCCATCCTAAGGGTGAATGGTTTGGGGGTGTCCATACCGTTTTTTCAAACCATACCCCCCCATCTAGTGGCTTAAAATGGGTCGTACGGTTTCCTAGTGAAAACCACACGGTTTTCCCTAACTGTGCGCCAACCATCCACAACCCCATGGGCTTCTAAAATTCTCCAAATTCACCTGAAACAGCCTTGAAGCAAGACCCAACCAAGGTATAATCAAAACAAGGGTAAAAGAATACCTAAACGAGTTTGAGACGTCTCAGGAAAAGTTAGGATCTTACAGTAGAGGTCGACTTCCTTAAGTGCTTGAATGACAGAAAGGAGTGGGGTTTTGTTGGGGTTGAATTTAGAAGATCACGAAGGGTTTTATGATCTCTTTTTTTAAGTACCAATAAAAACTATTTAAAATAAATAAATAAAAATATTAAACAAATTTATATTAAAATGAATAACTTATAAAAAAAGTAAAAAAATTACATTATAAACGAATACATAATTTTTAAATGATGAATATAAAAAATGATATAAATTGAATAATTAAAAATGAATAGACTTAAAAAATATTAAAAAAATGGATAAATTTTATTAATTGTATAAATCATTAAAAAAATAAAAATGAATATATATTAAAATGAAAATTAATACATATTATATGTGTAAATTACAATAATATTAATAATAGTAAATTTTAATGAATAAATATGTTTAAAAAATATTAAAATGAATAAATTACAAAAAAAATATTAAATGAATAAATACTAAAAATGCATAGATTATAAAAAAACTAGAAAATAATTCAAAATAATTGAATAAATAATATTAAATGAATGAATGTTAAAGAAGAGTTAAATGTAATAATTAACTATAAATAGATTGTAAAAAGATTAAAAATTGAATAATTGTTATTAATTATATAGATTATTAAAAATATATATGTTAAAATGAAAATGAATATATATTAATTATATAAATTACATGTACCATATTATATCCATTACATGGTAATGAATAAACAAGTGTAAATAAATAATAAAAAAGGATAAAATTACAGAAAATATTAATCATATAAAAATTAAAAAAATAATTAATTAAAAAAAATAAAAATAATTAATATTATGGATGAAAAAATAATACTAAAAATGAATAATTTGGGGGGAAATTTAAAAAGTAATTAATATTATATAATAAATAAAAATTTTAAAAATGAATGAAATCTATCGATAAAAATAGAATCAATTAAATATATTGTCTTAGTAAATAAAATTATATAATGAATATTAAAAATTGAATAAATTACAAAAATATTATGTGTGTGTGTGTGTTTCTATATAAACTTTTATTAATTATGTATATGTGTGTGTGAAATTAATGTATATATAATTAACACAAGTTTGATATATGTTAAATTGAAAAAACAAATGAAATTATATAATATATAATATCTATTACTCGATACTAATTACTCAATATTTTTAATGAATATTAATTTTTATTTATAAAACATTTTTTCACTAGATAAATGACTTAATAAATGTAAATACATGTTGTTTACATAAATCATATATAAAGAAACATTATATATCGACACACACACACACAAACACATATATATATATATATGAATATATTTCTATATTAAAAATATTAGATATATTGATGAATAATTATGTATAAAAAATATATAAAATGAATAAACTAAAAAAATATTAAATGAATAAATATTAAAAATGAATAAATTATATAAAAAAAACTTAACATTATTAATGAATAAATAATATTAAATGAATGTATGCTAAATATGAGTAAAATTTAATTAAAAAAATTAGATCAAAAAAATATTAAAATAATGAATGAGAGTTAGTAATTATATAAATTTTTAAAAAAAATAAAAAAGAAAACTTGAAATGAAAATGAATATACATATATTAATTATGAACATTAAAACTATATCAAAAACATTAAATGTTAATCAATAAATATGAATAAATAAATATAAAAAATGAATCAAATTACAAAAATTATTCAATAATTAAAATTTTAAAATGAATAAATTTAAAAAATTAAAAAAAAAATCTAATGAAATAAATAATAATAAAAATTAATAAATTGAAAAATATTTATATTAAAATTTAATAAATAGAATACATATATATATTAGATAAAAATATAAAAATTGAATAAAATTTAATAATTAAAAACAAAATATATTAAATATTAAATATCAATAAAGAAAAATCTAAAAGGATAATATTAATAGTTTATTATCAGTGTATGTTTATCTATATAAAATTGAATTAATTTTATATATATAGGGAAAAATAATTTTTAAAATATTAAGTATAAATACGTATTTAGTCAATATTTTTAATAAAAAAATTATTTATTATTTTAAATAAATTTATAATTAAAAAAATAGATGAAATTGATATAAATTTTTTTTATTAAATATTAATTATTATCAACTCGTCAATATTTTTAATAAATATTAATATTTAATTAATATATAAACCATTTTTCACTAATTATATTACATAAGTGTAAATACATATTTAGTATTATATAAATCATATTTAAAAAAAGTATATATAAATATACATAAATCAATATAAATATATTTCTATATTAAATATGATTTTTAATGATATATAATTTTTTCTGAGCCCCACGGGAGGCAGCCTAGTGGTTGCGTTCATGTGGTGGTGTTTAGGAGGTTTCGATTTCAAGCCTCCCTACACACATATAGGGTTGATTTGGGTTATTTCTTCCCCTCCCCACACTGATGTAATAATAATTTTTTCTAATTATTTTATATGTATTTTCACGAAATATCTTATATATCAAGTGTAAATATACATTTAGACATATATATGTCATATTTAATAAAGTACTTTCTATTTATTTCGATATAAATAAATTTTCATATTAATATATCATTTTTAATTATATATTTTTTTATGAAATATGTATTTTGTCAGCGCTTTTTAGAATTTATTAAGGGTGATATTTATCAGTGATAAAAAAAGTGTATATGAAGGTTCCCTTTTAACAATGCTAAAAAAGAACTAATAAAGGGGGGTATTTTATTAGTATTTTTTATAACAAAAGTAAATACCACTCTTTAAGAATGATTTTAAGTAATGCTGATAAAGGATAGCACTGATTATCATGGGTTATGTGGCAGTGTCGATTGATATTCCTCCTCTTGTTAGGGATGTTATAAATTATTATAAAAATGGGTTATTTTTTCCATTTTTTAATAAAATATACTCCCACAAATTTCATGATATATGGCACTGACAATTATCAGTGCTAGTAAAAAGTGATGATAAAGGGTTGACTTTTATTAGTGCTTGTCAAAAGAGATGATAAAGTTTTTTTTTTGAAAAAAGTGGGGACAAGCCCTTTTGTTAAAGAAAATAAAAAGAGGAAATAGAAGGATGGAAATGGGGCTGACAATCACCATCCCCCATTCAAAATCAAAAATGACATAAAAAGCATAAGAAATCAAAGTCTAAGCTATTATAATTATCAAAATCCTAATCAGATTCATCTTCTGAAGGAACAAAGTAATTAACTTGATTTTTCCCCATATTGAGTGAGATCTGTATTCATAGTGGGATTTAGATGTGAATAGTTTTTTAATGGCCTTGACTTCTTCAAAGGAATCGAAGAAAAACCTTAATTCCCTACCACCTTTCCTTTTTCAAAAACATCCCAATAAGATGTTTTCTTTGGAGGATCCCCATCTTCTATGTCTGACCAATTGCCCCAATAATATTTGCACTCTATTTCTTATTGAGTTCCTCCATGATCTGGCTACCTACAATGGAAGAATCATTATCAACCAAAAAGGGTTTATTTGGAGAATCCGTCCCTCTAATATGCCCCTGAGAATTCCCCGCATGGTTCAAGAAATCCTCATTTAATTTATATATAAATATTTATATTTTTTAAAATTATATTTATGTTACAATAAAAATATATATGTAAATATAATATATAAATTTTATTTATATAACATTTAATAAAAAATGAATCATATTCTTATGATTTAATATATATATAAATTTATCAAATTTTTATTAGTCAAAATGTTTAATAGTTTATTTATATATTTAAATTACAAAATGTGTATATATTTAAAATAAATATAATATATTAATATTTTATATAAACAATTTTATAATATATAAATTAATATATTTATTTAAATATATATTTATATTTATATTAAATAATTTAAAATTTATGTACAAGTCTATCTCTGTGTATGTATGTGTATGTGTATATATGTGTGTCTGAGTGTGTGTGAGTATATGTATATGTATACATATGTATTTCTATCACGTGAACATGTATGTATGTGTGAAAGTTTGTTTATTGATTTAATATTATTTATTATTTTTTAATATCTCTCTATTTTTAGTATTTTATATATTTATTTATTTTTAATATTTAGTCATTTCTAAAAAATATTTCTTTTAATCTATTCATCATGAATATATGTGTGTATGTTTAATTTAATTTAATTTTATTTTATTCAATTTAATTTCATTATTAATATTTTTGAATAGTTAATATAATTAATTTTTAAAAATTTGTTATTTATAAATTAATATCATTATTTTATTCATTTTTGTTTATTTTTTATGTGTTTTTAATTTACATAAATTTTACAAATTTACTTTTTAATATTTTTTAAATTTTTTAAATTTTATTTATTCATTTTTAAAATTAATTCATTTATATTATATATTTATTGATAATGTTAAAAACATATTTACAAAAATATATATGTAAATAAATATTTATGAATAAAGAAAAATATATATATATATATATTTACAAACGTATAATTAATATATTTGTAAAATTATATAATTATAATTATAAATATATATATAAAATTTTTTAAAGTATTTATTTAATTATAGATAATTAATTATATATTTACATAATTATAAAATTATAATAAATATATTTATTATATTTATAATTACATATATTTATATGTTAAAAAGTATATATAACTCTATAAATATATTTATAATTATATGATAATATTTATAAATATATTTATATATTTATAAATAAATAGTTATATATTTAAATAAATATAAAATTATAATAAATATATTTATTATATTTATAATTATATATATGTATACATTAATATATATATATATAATATTATATAAATATATCTATAATTATATATAAATATTTATAAATATATTTATTTATAATTATAATTATAAATATATATCTATAATTATATTTGTAAAAACATATTTACAATTCTTTTAATATATTTATAAATATATAAATAATTATTTATTTATAATTATATAAATATATTTGTAATTAAATATATTTATATATTAATATATATATATATATATAATTATATAAATATATTAAAAAAATTTATACAAATATTTATAAATATATTTATATATGAATTTTGGGTCTGGCCTTATGGTAACGACACCTCATAAATATACATCAATGCCAGGATCTATTCCTGGAGGAACCCAAATATTTGGTTAGTTAGAATCTCAATGAAGTAATGGTCAGGACGGTTGTCTGGCATGGTGGAAGGTGTGGACTCGAAGGTGGCTAGTCTAGGGATGGATGGGGTCAACAAGTTCAGTGTGAACGTCTCTGTCGGTGGAGTAGTGGGCGGCAGGAGAAATCGCTGATCTATGTGCGGGAACATAGTTGACATATCGGTGATGGATGATGCAAAGAGGTCTGGTGGCACTTGTGGTAGAGGACTTCAGTAGTAGTGGATTGTGGCTGGGGTAGCTCTGTTATGGTGACCTGTGAGTCGGTGACAGGTGTTGAGGCGACGTTAGTGCGTGGATGAGTGATGTAGACATGGGATGGCCCAACATCAAAGGTTGGTTGGGAGGTCCAATTGTCAGTGATGTCTTCTAGTAGTGGAAGGTGGAGAACCCGCACAGTTGTGATTTCAAGAAAAAATGGCTTCAGGTGCTGGTCATGTCATCTACAGGATATCTAGTGGACTTCATGTCCACAACGTCTTCAGGCCATCAAAAATATAAAATAAATAAGGCTTGATGGGTGGGATATACTCTTAGGGGGGCTGTGGCGTGCCTTTCTAGCCTGTGTGTGAGGTATGTGTGTGTTTGATGTAATTGTACCCTAAAAGAACCTAATATATATTTATATATTATAAATAAATAATTATATATTTATGTAATTATAATTTTAATAAATATACTTCTTATATTTATAATTATATATATTTATATATTAATAAACATTTATATATATAATTATAATGTAACGCACCAACCCCAGTTACCCAGAGTCGGTGCATTATTACATAACATTGGCATGATCAAAAGGGATCAAATCCCGAAAGACCAAACAGTTTAGTAGTCATTGAAGTAATAGATACATTCATAAGTTTTACATTGCATCATGAAATAAAAACATCAACAACATTTTGTCCTCATTGACCACACTTATATCCTTAGCCTATCCCTGTAGGTCAACCATAAAATATTTCTTCACATCCTGGGAAAAATAAAACATAGAAAGGGGTGAGCTCAGATGCTCAGTATGGATAACAATATAGCGGAAACTTTCATAAATAATCATAAACAATTAAGGTAATGTATAAGACTAAAACATGAGCCTTTTAAACATAAACTTCTGCATAATATGGCCAATATAAATCAAATAATTCCATTTACTTATTCACATGGATATTCTACTAGTCAAATAATCACATGCAATATCAATAGCCAATTTCATAATGATGGAATGCATAATGTCAGACTTCATAACCACATAGTCAAGGCCTTGTTCCATGACTACAAATAATATTTTTTCAAGGCCTTGTGCCAAGACACTAGTTTGTCTCATTAGACCTACCGATGCATCGAGGAGCTATAGCGGGCTCCACCCGTCACTTACTAAGTCCAATGCATTCCTCATATGAAAAGGTTTACACATAACATAAACATTTGTAATAAAAATAGAATATGAAATATCAATACTTTATCCATAAACCATGAATAGTGTAAAAATAACACATCCACAGTCAAACATATCACAAAACCTTCAATATAATATTAATTTTTTGTATCATAATAAATCAACTTCAAACAAACTTAAAATCCATCAAAGAATGTTGACATAGATGAAATCAAAACTTTTTTAGAGAAATATCACTTTCTATTTTGAAATCATTTAAACATCATATAATTATAAAAGAAAACATTTATTTTTAAAATATTCTTATAATATTGTATGGGAAGCTTCGACGATGTTATAATGGTGGAAAATAGTTGCACCTGCTGTATAAGTTAAAAAAATAAGACATTATTAACTTAATTTTGTCAAAAACACTACTAGGAATCTTGTTTTTCCCAATGGTAGTATACCAACAGTTCTAATGAACCATTGTTATAACAGAGTTTTGGCATGATTTCCCAATGGTTTTATCAAACCGTTATGAAATCTGCCACTTATTCTCCTTTTCCCAATGGCTTGATGAAACTATTGGGAAAGGTTGATGATTTCCCAATGATTTGAACCAAACCATTGGGAAAGCATCCTTTTCGACAGACCTCCTCCAGTCCCTCCTCCAGTCGCATTTCTCCCCCAATTTCTAGAACCCTTGTCCCCCAATTTTCAGAACCCTCACGCGCACCCCCCAGGTGAACTCCATCAAATCCGATGAGACTCTCCCATGAGGTTATATGGGATAATTCCAAATCTTCATGTCTTATTGATCATTTTCCTCTTATCTAACATATTTATCCATTTTTATTGAAGGTGGAAACCCTAAATTCAATGTTTTAATTGGAGATTTGCTTTTGTTTTATTAGGTATTAGGTGTATGAGGCAGTCTCATTCCTATTATCGGTGGTTTTAACCAAAAGTTATGATGTTGGAACAATTTATGATGTTGTTGTCTCTATTTAATCTCATATCTCCTAACTTAACATTAAATTCTATATCACATTTGGTTTTTGTTTTTTTTAATTTCCAGTTATGTTATTTGTGGTCGATGATTGTCCCATGTTAACTGTTTTCAATGGTTTAGCGTGGAAATTGGTCATTTAATGTGACTTTTCCAAATGGGGGTGCCTTTATAATACTCCAAATATTTGTTAAAAATGATCAAAGGGATTTTATTATTTAAAATGGATTTCGAAAGATATTTCAGAAATGATTTAATCTTGAGGAAAGTGTTTTATTAAAATGAGGATTTTTTTAATAAGGCTTGTGTAATGTATTTTGTTATAGTAAACTTGTTATGTGACTATGTTTGGTATTTAGTAACACATGATATAACTGGTGTGTGAGAATGTGTTGTGAAAGAGATTCCATGGTTGGTTCAAGATTATATTTATGTTTTGAGCCTATTAATGAGTTGTTTTAAAGATATTTTTAGATATTTACCTATTGGTGTTAAGTCATATAGTGATAATGGGGGATATTATATGTTTATTAGTGAAAACTGGGAGGTTTAGAGGTGGTTCATGATTAAGATATATAATTAGTGCTAAAAATGTGGATAAACCATGCATAATAGTGAATTCTTGAAGTGTTTGATGTTTGTAGTCCTTTTTTATTTGGAGTTTCTTTTGATGCTGATGTTTCTTATTGATACCTATTATGGGAATTTATTTTAGTTTCTAAATTGGATGAGACTCCCCCACCATGAATACTGTATGCAACCTCTACCCTTATTTAATCATTCTGTTTACACAGCCTATGCAACTTCTACCCTCATTTAATCAGTGAACTCAAGCCTTTAATTCAAACCTTCATTCTCACTATCATGTATGAAATTAAATGATTTAAACCCATCCTCACATGATTTCTTACCATATATAGTGTCCAACATATGGAATATGAGCTTTTGAATTCATCAGTTAACCAGGATCATATATTCCATTTCCCCCAAGATGACTGTACTAAAATAATTTTAGGGTCAATTAAATATGGATCTCATTTTACGTTGTATATTATGTGTCATTCTTGGCCAATACTCACTTTTATGAGGGTGGGGTTCTTCTCACTAGCCATGCTGGCATGTATATACATCCATAAAAATGTTAGATAATTCACAAGTTTAATTCAAAAATGTTGTTATCATTGACATACTTTATTATTAATCTCAAATTTAAAAATAAATGTTTTTGTCTATACTTATTGAAATAAAATCTTTTTACAAGCCATGAACAACCTATTAGTTTAGAAACCTAAAATTTATTCACCCATGGGGTGCGCTTGACTTGGGGAAGTAATTGGGTGATGAAAGGTATGGCCATAAAGGTTCCAATAATGAGTTATTGAACATGAGTGAATGATTTGGGATTCCTATAACACATAATGGGACCAGAGGCATGTGCCTCTTATAGTGTCGATGAGGTATTGGATCTCCTTAGGTACGATTTTTAGTGCCACAGAGCTGTGGCAAGTTAGGGCACAGGTAGAACAGGCTGACAAAAGGGCCACAGAGACGGTAGAATAGTCTGCTAGGGCGAACAGTGCATTTATGAAATTTATTGAAGTTCTACGTCCAACACTTCCACCAGAGGCCAACCCAGCTTTTGATGAATATATGTTTTCGATACGTTCTATATATGGTGCACCAGGTGGCAGTTCTAGTGGTGGTCAAGATGATGTCCAACCTGATGATGATGATGGTGAGGAGTCGGATGCGGAAGAGGAGGGAGAGGAGGAGGGTGAGACGGATGGTGAGGGCGAGAAGGAGGGTGAGGCGGATGGCGAGGGAGAGGAGGAGGGAGAGGAGGAGGGTGTGGAGAAGGTAAAGGATGAGGACAAGGGTGATGATGATGGTGATGATGGTGATGGTGATGTGGTACAAGTTGATGTGTTATATTTTTGACTAATATTACTGAGATTTGATGTTTAATCTATTCTAGTTGTTGGTTTTATCTAGACCTGTAGTATAGTATTGGAGTTGAGTTATTTTTATATATTTTTTTTTTCATGGATGTTGATGTCTTTTAGTGGTTGTGGTGTATCTTGAGCATGTTTATAGAGTTTTGTGAGTTTGGGAACCCCCTAGACAGCCCCCTTCTTCCTGGACAATGGACAACCCCCCACCATCCTCCTTGGACCCCGGACAGCCCCCCAGACAGCCCCCGCCCCACCCTCCTCCTTGGTCCTCAGACATCCCCCCGGACAGCCCCCGAACAGCCCCCTGGATATCCCCCCGGACAGCCCCCCCACCCTCCTCCCTGGACCCCCAGACAACCCCCCCACCCTCCTCCTTGATTTCCCATGCCTTTTTTTATTTCTCTGATCATGCAATGTTATTTAGGATTATTCTATTTTTGTATGTCTTGAATTATATGAATGTATTAGTAATATTATTTGATCAGTCTTGTCAAATGCATGTGATGATATGCTTTAATTTTAATACAAAGACTTGTTGTACATTCTCCATGTTATGTGAATTATGCCTTGTCTGATTTGGTTTACTTGTCAATTGTTAGGATAAGACATTGGTTACATGTTAAGGACTCATGGACGGACTCGTCATTCTTAGGGAAATGATCCATGGGTCATTTTTTACTTGTACTTGTCAACCCCATCTAAATTCGAGTCGTGGTGTGGCCAGTAGCACTCTAACTGTGTCTCTTTTGTTTAAAATGGATGGGATTTTAAGTGGAAAGAACAACTGACATATGGAAAACTGACCAAATACATTTGTATTATATTGATAGTTTATGACAACGATCCATGGGTCATATGTGACATGTACGAGTCAACCCCAGCTCAATCCGAGTCGCGGTGTGGTCTGTATCACTCTAAGTGTCTCTCTTATGTTTAAAATGGAAAACATTTTAAGTACATACGGAAAACTGACCAAATGGATTCTGATTGTGTTGATACTTTAGAACAAAAATCCATGGGTCATATGTGATGTGTACGAGTCAACCCCTCCTCAATGTGATGTGCAGTGTGGCCGGCACCATTTGAAGTTTCTCACTTTTGTTTGAAAAGGATAACATTTTAAGTGAAAAGTACAACTGACATACGAAAAACCAACCAAACGCATTCGGATTGTGTTGATAATTTAGTAAAATGATCCTTGGGACATTTTTGACATGTACGAGTCAACCCAGCCTCAATCCAAGGTTCCGAGTGTCCGACACCACTCGAAGTGTCTCTCTATAGTTTAAAATGGACTTCATTTTAATTGAAAACAACAACTGACATACGGAAAACCGACCAAACTCATTCAGATTGTGATGATACTTTAGGACAATGATAATTGGGTCGTTTGTGACGTGTAAGAGTCAACCCAGCCTCAATCTGAGGCACGGAGTGGTCGGCACCACTCGAAGTGTCTCTCTATAGTTTAAAATGGACTTCATTTTAATTGAAAACAACAACTGACATACAGAAAATTGACCAAATGATTTCAGATTCTGTTGAAACTTTAGAAAAACATTACATGGGTCATTTTGATGTGTACGAGTCAACCTCGACTCAATCTGAGGCCAGGTGTGGCTGAAACCACTCAAAGTGTCTCAGGTTTATTTGAAATAGACAACATTTTAAATGAAAACAACAACTAACATGTGTAAAACTGATTAAATCATTCGGATTCAGTTGAAACTTTAGGAAAAATATCCATGGGTCATATTTGACGTTTACGTGTCAACCTAGCCTCAATACAGGGCACAGAGTGGCCGTCACCACTCGAAGTGTCTCTCTATAGTTTAAAATGGACTTTATTTTAATTGAAAACAAGAACTGACATACGATAAACTTAACAAAAGCGTTCAGATTCTATTGAAACTTTAGGACAATTATCCATGGGTCATGTTTCATGTGTATGACTCAACTGCGCCTCAATCTGAGTCACAGTGTGGCCAGGATCACTCTAACTGTCTCTCTTTTTTTTAAAATGGAAAACATTTTAAGTACATATGGAAAACTGACCAAACGGATTCTAATTGTGTTTATACTTTATCACAATGATCCATGGGTCATATGTGACGTGTACAAGTCAACTCCTCCTCAATATGAGGTTTGGTGTGGTCGGAACCACTCAAAGTGTCTCACTTTTGATTGAAACGGATAACATTTTAAGTGAAAACAACAACTGACATACGGAAAAACAACCAAACGCATTCGGATTCTGTTTAACCTTTATTAAAAAGATCCATGGGTTATTTGTGACATTTACAAGTCAACCTCGCCTCAATCCGAGTCATGGTGTGTCTGGAACCACTCAATTTGTCTCTCTTTCATTTAAAATAGACTTCATTTTAAGTGAAAACAATAAATGACATACGGAAAACCGACCAAATGCATTCGGATTCCATTGAAACTTTAGTAAAACGATCCATGGGTCATATGTGACATGTATGAGTTAACCCTGCCTCAATTCGAGGCTTGGTGTGGCCAGAACCACTCAAAGTGTCTCACATTTATTTGAAATGGACAACATTTTAATTGAAAACAACTACTGGCATACGGAAAACTGACCAAACGCATTCGGAATGTGTTGAAAGTTTAGAACAATGATCAATGGGTCATATGAGACGTGTAAGAGTAAACCCTGCCTTAATATGAGGCATGGTGTGACCAAAACCTCTCAAAGTGTCTCATTTTTTTTTTGAAATGAACAACATTTTAAGTGAAAACAACAACTGACATACGAAAAGCTGACCAAACGTATTATGAATGTGTTGATTCTTTATTAAAAAGATAAATTGGTCATATGTGATGTGTAAAAGTCAACCTCACCTCAATCCGAGGTGTGGTGTGGCCGGCACCACTCAAATTGTCTCTTTTTTGTTTAAAATGGACATCATTTTGAGTGAAAACAACAACTGATATACAGAATTCCGACCAAATGCATTCAGATTCCATTTAAACTTTAGGAAAACGATCCATGGGTCATATGTGATGTTTAAGAGTCAACCCTGCCTAAATATGAGGTGCAGTGTGGCTGTCACAACTTGAAGTGTCTCAGTTTTATTTGAAATGGACAACATTTTAAGTGAAAAGTACAACTGGCATACGGAAAACTGACCAAATTCATTCTTATTCTATTGAAACATTAGGAAAACGATCCATGGGTCATATGTAATGATTACGAGTCAACCTCACCTCAATCTGAGGCACGGTGTGGCCGAAACCACTCAAAGTTTCTCTCTTTTGGTTAAAAAGGACATCATTTTAAGTGAAAACAACAACTAACATACGGAAAACTGACAAAATGCATTCGGATTCCATTGAAACTTTAGGAAAACTATCCATGAGTCATATGTGACATGTATGAGTCAACCCCTCCCCAATATGAGGCTTTTTGAGGCCGAAACCACTCAAAGTGTCTCACGATTATTTGAAATGGACAACATTTTAATTGAAAACAACTACTGGCATACAGAAAACTGACCAAATGCATTATGAATTTTTTAAAACTTTAGCACAAAGATAAATGATTCATATGTGATGTGTAAGATTTAACCTTGTCGGAATCTGAGGCATGGTGTGGCTGGCACCACTCAAAGTGTCTCATTTTTTTTGAAATGAACAACATTTTAAGTGAAAACAATAACTGGCAAACGGAAAACCGACCAAACACTTTCAGAATAAGTTGATACTTTAGGAAAACAATAAATGGGTCATATTTAACATGTATGATTCAACCCAGTCTCAATTCAAGTCACTGTGTGGCCGGTATCACTCCAAGTGTATGTATTTTGTTTAAAATGGACATTATTTTTAGTAAAAACAATTGGTATATGAAAAATCGAACAAACGTATTCAGATTCTATTGAAACTTTAGTAAAACGATCCATGGGATATTTTTGATGTTTAAAAGTCAAAACTTTATCAATTCGAGGCATGGTGTAGCTAGTAGCACCCTAACTGTGTCTCTTTTGTTTAAAATGGACGAGATTTTAAGTGAAAAGAACAACTGACATACGGAAAACTGACCAAACGCATTTGGAATGTGTTGATGCTGTAGGAAAAAGATCCATGGGTCATACGTGATGTGTATGAGTCAATATCACATCAATACAAGGCCCGGTGTGGCCGGAACCACTCAAAGTGTCTCTCTTTTGTTTCAACAGAACATCATTTTAAGTGAAAACAACAACTGACATACGGAAAACTGAACAAACGCATTTGGATTCTGTTGAAACTTTATTAAAACGATCCATGGGACATTTTTGACATGTATGAGTCAACGCCACATTAATCCAAGGCACGGTGTGGCCGGTATCACCCTAACTGTGTCTCTTTTGTTTAAAATAGACGGGATTTTAAGTGAAAAGAACAAATGACATACGGAAAACTGACCAAACACATTCAGAATGTGTTGATTCTCTAGGAAAACGATACATGGGTCATATTTGATGTGTACGAGTCAACCCCGCATCAATCTAAGTCCCGGCGTGGCCGGAACCACTCAAAGTGTCTCTCTTTTATTTCAAAAGGACATCATTTTAAGTGAAAACAATAACTGACATACGGAAAACTGACCAAACGCATTCGGATTCCATTGAAACTTTAGGAAAAAGATCAATGGGAAATTTTTGACATGTAAGAGTCAACCCCGTATCAATCTGAGGCACCATGTGGCCGGTAGCACCCTAACTGTGTCTCTTTTGTTTAAAATGGATGGGATTTTAAGTGAAAAGAACAACTGACATACGTAAAACTGACCAAACGCATTCGGAATGTGTTGATGCTATAGGAAAATGATCCACGGGAAATATGTGACGTTTAAAAGTCAACCCCGCCTCAATACGAGGCCCAGTGTGGCCGGCACAACTCAAAGTGTCTCTCTTTTGTTTCAAAAGGACATCATTTTAAGTGAAAACAACAACTGACATACAGAAAACTGACCAAATGCATTCAGATTCAATTGAAACTTTAGTAAAATGATCCATGGGAAATTTGTGACATTTAAGAGTCAACCCCGCATCAATCTGATGCATGGTGTGGCCTTTATCACCCTAACTATGTCTCTTTTGTTTAAAATGGACAGTATTTTAAGTGAAAAGAACAACTAACATACATAAAACCGATCAAACACATTCGAAATGTGTTTATGCTCTAGGAAAATGATCAATCGGTCATATTTGATGTGTATGAGTCAACCTCGTGTTAATCCGAGGCCCGGTGTGGCTGACACCACTCAAAGTGTCTCTCTTTTGTTTTAAAAGGACATCATTTTAAGTGAAAACAACCGCTGACATACGGAAAACCGAAAAAACGCATTAGGATTCCATTGAAACTTTAGGAAAATGATCCATGGGTCATATGTGACATGTAAGAGTCAACCTCGCCTCAATATAAGGTATGTTGTGGCCGACACCACTCAAAGTGTCTCTCTTTTGTTTAAAATGGACATCATTTTAAGTGAAAACAACAACTAGAATACAGAAAACTAACCAAACACATTCGGATTCTGTTGAAACTTTTTGAAAACGATCCATGGCTCATTTGAGACGTGTTCGAGTCAACCCCACCTCAATCTGAGGGGTATTGTTGCTGGAACCACTCAAAGTGTCCCTCTTTTGTTTAAAATGTACATCATATTAAGTGAAACCAACAACTGACATATGAAAAACTGACTAAACGCATTCGGATTCTGTTGAAACTTTAGTAAAACGATCGACGAGTCATATGTAACGTGTACGAGTAAACCCCGACTATATCCATGGCATGGTGTGGCCGGCCCAACTCGATGTGTCTCGGTTTTATTTGAAATGGACAACATTTTAAGTGAAAAGTATAGCTAGCATAGGGAAAACTGACCAAACGCATTCATATTCTGTTGAAACTTTAGGACAATGATCCATGGGTCATTTGTGACATGTACGAGTCAACCCCACCTCAATCCAAGCAGTGGTGTGGCCGGAACCACTCAAAGTGTCTCTCTTTTGTGACTGACCAAACGCTTTCGGAATATGTTGATACTTTAGGACAACGATCCATGGGTCATATGTGAGGTGTACGAGTCAACCCTGCCTCAATCTGAGACACATTGTGGCCGGTATCACTCCAAGTGTATGTATAATGTTTAAAATGGACATCATTTTTAGTAAAAACCATTTGTATGTATTCTTAATTGTTTATAACACATATAATTACTTATTCAGTTTTTCATGTATTTTATTGATAATTTATAATTAAATTATGTATGTATTCAATTATGAATTTAATTCCAGATTCGACATATAATTGTTCTAAGTTTTAAATTGAATTCTAATTCAATTATGTATGTTTATAATTACGTTATGAATTATGATTTAATTCTGGATGTGTATAGTTCCCGGGTGCAATGTTAAATGTGTATGCATTATATGTTAAATAATTGGAAAGGAGAGGGAATGGAGAATTACATAACAATGGAAAAAATTACAGCATGCAGGAATGGGGGATTTTAGACCCTGCTGTGCAAATTGCAGGCTGTTGTGCAATTTGCACAGCATAGCCTATGCCAACGGCTTCAAACCGTTGGCATAAATTTTGTAGGATATTTTACCAACGGTTTTATGAGAACCATTAGTAAAAATCCCTTCCCAATGGTTTAAAAACCATTGGAAAAGGTTCCTAGAAGAGGTTTTACCAACGGTTTGGTTGAACAGTTGGCAAAACTTATACCAACGGTTCAACCAAACCGTTGGTATAGGTTAATGTAACTAACCTATCCCAACGATTCTACATAAACCATTGGGAAAACTTTTTCCCAACATCTTACTTCCCTATGGTTGGAAAAACTGTTGGTATAAGATATACCAATGGTTCTGCATCCTATCCCAATGGTTCTGAACCGTTGGAATATATACTATTTCCAGTAGTGAAAGGTCATAAAGTACCTTGTTTGGAAAATGACGAAAAGATTCCTTTAAAAACATATATGGTCAAATAAGGGTATAAACGAATTTAACCCATAGTCTAGTAAATAGTAAGAATGTTTTGAATTACATTTTTAAGGAAAATCAGATGTGGAAGATAAAGAGATCCCTGTAGATACTTACGTATTAACAACCACGGGTAAGTACAGAGATTGTAGGATTAACCCTTACCTTGTACTTTTCCTTAGTAGATGATATGTTAAACTCATGTATAATAGTGAAAACATTGTTATTAAATTATACAATAATCATATATATAAATATGATATCATATATGATCTTATAATATTGCTTTGTTAATAATATTTTAGTAGTATCATCATTTCGGGTGTTAACTGGTCCATTTTACTTTATATGCTTGGTTATGTAAGACATGTTTTTTATGGATAGGACGTATTTTATTTATATACATAATTATATTATATTCATAAAAATAATTTTTAATCATAAAATAAAAATTATTCTTGAATGATTACGATGGTGAATGAATCTCATCGCGTTCGTGGAGACGGTAATCTGTACGTACGCACGAGAGACAATATCATTATATTGATGGTGAAATAATATGTAATTGCATGTTATATCATATATAAAGAATAATTAACATGTTATATTTATTATTTACATCAGTTATAATCATTATTATACCCATCCAAAATAGTGAAGTGTTTGAATAACAAACTACACCAAGACGTGGAGATGGTAAGTCGCACGTACACACGTACGGTGACATTTTCATTTATAAGATGGATATAATAATGAATATGTTTGTACCATATTTATAATAACATCATGTTATTTAGAAGGTACTGGAGTTATTATTTTGGTATGGAATCAAAGAAAGAGGAAGTGGAAGAATAAAAGAACTTGAAAGAGGGTGGTGAAATTATTACCTCTTCTTCAAGTGTTTCCTTTTGAGTTGATCAAAAGGGCTCCATAGGTTGGCTTTATAATCCAAGTAATTCCTCTCGGTAAAAGTTAGGATAGTTGAGATGATATTTGATCAGGGGTAGGTTGATCCAAATGGCTTTGGAGGTGTGAATTTAAGAGAAGGGGAAGTACCCTTTTATAAGAGAGGTGAGGGTCACTTTAGGAAAAACTTGAAATATTATTTTATAATAAAACCATTTTCGGTTTCTAATGGCTCCAAAATGATTTATTTAGAGGATAATGTTGGTATGGGTCTAAAATATCTCAACCAATAGGTTTTATACAGGTTTAGGTTACCATATTAACCTTATCATTTAGATTTAACTCTTAGTTAAATAGTTTGACATTTACCATGTCTATTTGTATATTTATATTATATGGTTAATAAACTTACTATAACAATACAGGAGAAAACCAAGTGGTTCATTATTAATATATATAACCTTATCTAAGTCTTTTTTCCGAACCTTAGATTTTTAGGAATATTATATCAATTAATAATATAGTATTTTTTTTTAAAACTCAATTATGTCAATTTTGACAGTATTTATTATTTGGTTTTTGTGAAAATCATAACAACATTATTACTTAGAAAAAAATTATTTAATCAATCCTAACATGTCATATTAACCTATAAAAGTAGTTTAATTAATCAAAATTCTCAGATTACATTTATTTGGATATTTATAATATCAATTATTTTAATCTTTCATTAATAAGGTAATTATTGCATCATCATTATATCATAAATAAATTAAATTATTTAATGTATAAAAACTATAAATAAAATACCATTATGTATGAAATATTTTTAGATTTCTAATGAATATTTATAGTCAAATTTATATTGTATTTAACCTTATATTAAAAATGGTTTAGTTATTAAACATTGAATTGGACTCTTTTAACTCCTCTTTAAATAAAATAATAATAAATGTCCTAATCTAATCCAAGTGGACCAAAGAGGATCATATTTTAATCCTAAGTTTGTTTTTGGTCGAATTACACTTATCCAATAGAATTAGAACATGTGTTAGGGTAATTATGATATCATTTTTACCCTTACTTGCCCTATTTTCTTTTAACTGTGGTAAATTAAAGTCAAAAGTTACTATTCACAAAAAAATTTATTTTCATCTTATTGAACCACATTTTACTTACTGATATAAATTTTGTCTCTTGGATTTTCAAAATTCAACTCACAGAAGTGGTAAAATTAAGTTTTATGCAAATTTGTAAATTCTCCTAGAAGGTGGGAAAAAGACGGTAAAAAGTTCAATAAAATTTCATATATCTAAACTTATTATAAAATGACTCCAATGAATTATATTAAACATATATAGGTATTATGTATCTATTTTGGCCTAAAAAAGAAAATAAAATAACTAATTACTTAAATAAAAAGTCGGTTTTAAACAATAACGCAGTGTTTTTTCTATTCATCAAAAATTGAAAGTTTTCAGAAAAATACCAAAAATTCGCCCTAAGCTAATTTTGATATTCTGAATCCAAAAATGATGTCCATTTTGAAAAATAAAGTTTATAAAATTTCAAAAGGTGGGTATTACTATTCGTAACAGCTAGTTTGATTGGTCGTGGTGTGTTAAAACTCCAAGTTGCGTACAATGCAAGCTACTGTATTATTCAAAGGGAAATGTACGGTGGAAGATTGGGGGTCACATTATCCCCTCCTTAAAATAATGTCATCCATGAAATTTCTAGAATATTATTGCATAAAAATATTCGGGTGGTTCTTCATCATAAGTTCCTCAGGTTCCCACATTGCCTCTCCAATCTATTGTTTCTCCATTGAACTTTTACCAGATAAGTCCTTCGGTTTCTCAGCACGTGTTCTCTGGTATCAAGAATTTTGGCAATCTCTTCACAATAAGACATATCAGGTTCTAGTTCAATTTCCTCATAGGTGAGTACATGCGTTGGGTCAGGCATGTATTTTATCAACAGTGAAACGTGGAACACTTCATGAACTTTGGAGAGACTTGGAGGCATTTCCAAACAATAAGCTACAACTCCAATTCATTCTATAATTTTGAAAGATCTGATGTACCTAGGACTCAATTTACCCATCTTACCAAAACATATAACACCCTTCCATAGAGACACCTTCAAGAAAACATGTTCTCCTACTTGAAATTCCAAATCCATCCTTTGGTTATCGGTATAGCTCTTTTTCTCACTTTGGGCTGCTTTGATGAGGATTTTGATAATCTTCACTTTGTTCATTGTTTCCTCAACAAGTTCTGGGCCTATGGGTTTTTGTTCACCAACATCATCCCAACAAGTTGGTGTGTGACATCTCTTTCCATATAATTCTTCATATGGTACCATCTGAATACATGAATGGAAGCTATTATTATAGGAAAATTCTACCAAAGTTAAATATTGATCCCACATACCTTGAAAGTCAAGTGAGCAAGATCTCAGCATGTACTCTCAGGTTTGACTAGTTCGTTATGATTTTCCATCAGTTTGAGGGTGGTAGGCAGTGCTCAAACAAATTTCAGTATCCAGGGCCTTCTAAAGACTTTTCCAGAATCTTGATGTAAAACAGGGATCATGATCAGAAGCAATAGATAGAGGTACTCCATGAAATATTACAACTTAATTAATATATAGTCTTTTCATATGTTCAAGTGATAAATCTTATCTTATAGCCAAAAAAATGTGCTGACTTGGTAAGACGATCAACAATGAACCATATTACATCATTCCTTCTAGGTGTCTTTGGTAGCCCTTTGACAAAGTCCATCGTAATATTATCCCATTTCCACTCAGGTATGGGAAGAGGTTGCATGAATCCTCCAAGTTGTTTCCTTCCAGCTTTAACTTGTTGACAAACCATACATCTTGACACAAAATCAGTAATCTCCCTCTTCATGTTGTCCCACCAAAAAATTTCCTTCAAATATTTATATATTTTGGTTCTCCCATGGTGTATAGAGAAATTGGAGCTATGAGAATCATCCAAAAATTCCCTTTTTATATTAGTTATGTTAGGAACACAAAGTCTCTTCCCAAATTTTAAAATTCCATCTTCATATGTGAAGTCACTCAATCTCCCATCATTCACAACTTTAATCTTCTTTTTAAACTCCTCATCATCAGTCTGAGAACTCATTATCCTTTCTAGTAAATATAGTTTGGAAACCATTTGAAAAAGTATTGATGTTTCACCTTCCATGGTTATTCCCATATCCATTTTTACTAGATCCATGAAAATCAGATCTCGTTCAACTCTCATCTTGTTCAAAACACCATGATCCTTTCTACTCAAAGCATCTTCCACCTTATTTACCTTCTTTGGGTGGTATTGTATTGTGAAATCATAATCCTTGAGTACTTCAAGCCATCTCCTTTGCCTCATGTTGAGTTATTTTTGTTAGAAAATATACTTCAAACTCTTGTGATCAGTATAAATATAACATTTTTTCTCATAGAGATAGTGTCTACATATTTTCAGAGCAACGATTACAGCTGATAACTCAAGATCATGAGTGGGATAGTTTTTCTCATGAGTTTTTAAATTTCGTGATGTATAGACAATAACTTTATCATTCTGCATAAGGATATAACCAAGTCCTTTCTTGGAAGCATCACTATAAATAAAAAACACATCCTTCCATGATGGTAGATTCAAGATTGGTGCATTGACTAATATTATCTTTAGTTCTTCAAAACATTCTTCACACACTTTTTTCCAAACAAATTTAACCCCTTTACGTCTGATCTTGGTTAATGGGTTAGCCAACCGGTCCAACTTCTGGATAAAACGTCGATAATAACATGTTAAACCAATAAAACTGTGTACCTCAGTTATACTCGTCGGTGTTTTCCATTCTTGGATTGCCTTGGTATTTGATGGATCAATAGAGATTCCTTCCTTAGAGACAATATGGCCAAGAAAAGAAATCTCTTAAAGCCAGAATTCACACTTGCTAAACTTTCCATATAATTCATTTCTTCGGATGGTTTTTAGAATAGTGTGCAAGTGATTTTCATGATATTTTTAGATTTTTGAGTATACCAAGATATCATCAACAAATTCCACTACAAATTCATCAATATATTCCTTGAAAACTCTATTCATTAGATCCATGAAGACAGAGGGTGCATTAGTCAATCCAAAAGGCATTGTTGTAAACTTGTGATGCCCGTACCTGGTTCGAAATGCAGTCTTCAGAATGTCTTCCTTCTTCACGCATAGCTGATGGTATCCATATCGAAGGTAAATCTTTGAAAAATATTTAGCTCCATGTAGTTATTCAAATAAACCATCAACGTGAGGTAGGGGATACTTGTGCTTTATTTTTATAGCATTGATCTCCCTATAGTCAATGCACCACCTCATTGATCCATCATTATTATTAACAAAAAGTATATGGGCTCCCCATAGAGAAATACTAGGTTGATAAATCCCTTATTACTCAATTCCTCTAGTTCTTTCTTTAGTTCCAATAATTCTACAATGGACATTCTATAAGGAGTCTTCAATATGGGCCTTGAACCAAGAATTAAATAAATGGAAAAATCAATTTCTCATTTTGGAGGATGTCCGGGTAAATCCTCGAGAAACATATCAAGATATTCTTGCACAATAGTTATGTCATCTATTATAACATTACTTTCCTTACCCATATTTATTTCATTCTCTTCTTCCCCAATAATTGAATTTAGTAGAGCTACTGTGGGCGGATCTAGATAAGAATCAGGTGGTGACATTTGTGCTCTAAAGATAAGGTACTCTTTATCGTCATCAAAAATTGTAACCTCCTTCTTCTTACAATAAATTTTTTCATCATGGTCTGAAATCCAATACATTTTGAGGATTATATCAAATTAAATCATGGGAATGAAAGTGAGATCATCAGATAAAGAACATTTATATGCCCTAATGGGAACTGATTCACAAAACTTTGTTGTGATGATACTTCCCTTTGGTGTTTTAACGGATAACTCACTTGTTAAGTGAAATTGAAAATATCTAATTTTCATAGAAAACTAGGAATATATGAAACAATGTGATGATCCAGAATCAAATTAAGCATTGGATAAACTTGAGGAAACCATTAAATTACCTGCCACCATGTCTTTCGGAGCTTCAACCTCAGCAGTAGTGATCGCATAAGCTTGGTCTTTATCCCTTCACTTTTTCTAAGGTAAGTTCCCTTGGAACTTAGGACATTCATTTCCATAATGCCCCTTTTCTCTACAATCATAGCATTCAACATTAACAGACTCTTTTTTCCCCTTGAAATCACAAGCTTGGTGGCCTTTTTCACCACACTTGTAATAGACTCTCATTCCCTTCAGGAAAGTACCAGGGTGTTTCTTACCACATTTACCACAGAATGGATATTAAAATTTTCTCTTCTTCCCCTTATTTCCATTTCTAGAGTGTTCATCAGATCTATTTTTCTCTTTCTTTTCTTTAAAGTCGTAAAACTTAGTGAATTCTTTTTCTATCTTGACAGCACATGAGACTATACCTTCGTACGATGAGAAGGATTGTGAGACTAATGCTCAATGGAGAAATGGTTTTAAACCATCAAATAATAAATCAATATTACTCCTTCGGTAACATATATAATATGTTTCATGCCTTGATAACCTTGTAAAGTTAGCCTCATACTTGGTGGAATTCTCATCCTCCTTTTTCCCCAAACTTGGAAATTGTCTTTTCATATATGCTCGATGGTCATGAGGAAATTATTTTTATAAGAAAATATCTTTAAACTCCCTCCATTACATGTTCAATACTTCTTCATCTTCCTTTTTGTTTTGGATTAATGACCACCATTGATCTGAATCTCCAATGAAGCGATAAACTGTCATGACAACTTTTTCCCTTTCGCTACTCCCCAAAGCATGAAATATTTTATCTAAGGAATTTATCCATTTCTCAGCTACTAATGGATTTTTACTCAAATTGAATGTTTGTGGTTTTTTCCTCATGAAGTGGTCTAACATTGATCCACCATGTTGTGGATCAGGGTTCTCCATACAGGTAAGGTTATTATTCATAACCTAAGTGAGTTCTCCCGATATAGTGATAAGATGATCAGCACCAGTTGGATCACCATCTCCACTATAATTATCTTGAGTAGGAGGTAAATCCCTAAATGGATTACTTGCATTGATACATTTTCCATTCCTTCCACTAGGGGTAATTTCTAAACAATGGCATATAGTAGATTAGTTTATGAATTGGAATACATAATTCCAAACTTGTAAAACGCTTAACATAAATTGAACATTTTATGGATATAATAAATAATCATAAAAATGTTTTATTTGATGAGTTATATACTTATAAATCCTTCATAATGGTTTTTAAACAAAATGTGAATTTTCCTTAGCATATCCCCCGGGATTATCGTAACCAAGAGTGCAGCAAGGCCCATTGTCGTGTACCAGTTCTCGTTCGAGTCTAACTCAAAGTGGTGTTTTTGGGTTTTACCCCTAGGTACATCTATTCCAGAGCCGCATCTACCTAATCATATCCAGACAGGGATTTATTGCTTTTAAAACTCACAAAATATCTACATTACCAAAATTATAGGAAGTTCTTCTATATTAATCCTCAAATTCTATCTTAGGGTAATGTTCTCTAATCAGAGTTTTTCCAAATATAGCTTCCAAGGTGTGTACTAAACTTCCTCTGGTACCAAATGTAAATCCACAACCCCAGTTACCCAAATTCGGTGCATTATTACATAACATTGGCATGATCACAGGGGATAAAATCCTGAAATACTGATCAGTTTAGTATCCATTCAAGTACTAGATACATTTATAAGTTTTACATTACATCATGAAATAAAAGCATAAACAACATTTTCCCCCAAATTGACCACACTTATATCCTTACCTATCCCTACAGGTCAACCATAAAATTATTTTTCACATCCTGGGAAAAATAAAACATAGAAAGGGGTGAGCTCAGATGCTCAGTAAGGATAACAATATAGCGTAAAATTTCATAAATAAGCATAAAAAATTAAAGCAATGTATAAGACTAAAACATAAGCCTTTTAAACATAAACTTTTGCATAATATGGCCAATATAAATCAAATAATTCCATTTACTTATTAACATGGATATTCTACTAGTCTAATAATCACATGCAATATAAATAGTTGATTTCATAATGACGGAAGGCATAATGTCAGACTTCATAACCACATATTCAAGGCCATGTGACAAGACTACAAATAAGATTTTTTAAAGGTCTTGTTCTAAGACACTAGTTTGTCTCATGAGACCTACCGATATATCAAGGAGCTATAGCAGGATCCACCCATCACATACTTAGTCCAATGCATTCCTCATATGAAAAGGTTTAAGCATAACATAAACATTCATATTAAAACTAGAATACCAAATGTCAATACTTTATCCATAAACCATGAATGGTGTAAAAATAACACATACATAGTCAAACATATCACAAAACCTTCAATAAAATATAGAATTTTTGTATCATAATAAATCAACTTCAAACAAGATTAAAATCCATCGAAGGATGTTGACATAGATGAAATCAGAACTTTTTTAGAGGAATATATATTTCTATTTTGAAATCATTTAAAAGTCATATAATTATGAAAGAAAACATTTATTTTAAAAATATTATTATAAGATTGTATGGTAAGCTTCTACGATGTTATAACGATGGAAAATAGTCACACCCTCCGTATAAGTTAAAAAAAGAAGACATTCTTAGCTTAATTTTGTCGAAAAGGTCATAAAGTACCTTATTTGGAAAAAGACATAAAGATTCATTTCAAAACATATATGGTCAAATAAGGGTATAAATGACTTTAAACCATATTCTAGTAAATAGTAAGAATGTTTTGAACTGTATTTTTAAGAAAACACGCGTGTGGATGATAAAGAGGTCCCAGTAGATACTTAGGTATTAACAACCTCGGATAAGTAAAGATATTGTAGAATTAACCCTTACCCTGTACTTTTACTTATTTTATGGTATGTTAACCTCCTTTATAATAGTTAAATAATTTTTCTTAAATTACACAAGAATCATATACATAAATATGATATCATATATGATCTTATAACATTACTTTGTTAATAATAATTTAGTGGTATCATCGTTTTGGGTGTTAACTGATTCGTTTTCCTTTATATTATTGGTTACGTAAGCCATGTTTGTTATGGATAGTATGTATTTTATTCATATACATAATGATATTATGTTCATAAACATAATTTTTAATCCTAAAATGAAAATTATTCTTGAATGATTACGATGGGGAATGAATGTCATCACGTTTGTGGAGACAGTAATCCGTACGTACACCCGAGTGACAATATCATTATATTTATAGTGAAATTATATGTAATTGGATAGTATATCATATATAAAGAATCATTAAAATGTTATATTTATTATTTACATCAGTTATACTCATTGTTATACCCATCCAAAATAATTAAGGGTTTGAATAACAAACTACACCATGACGTGGAGACGGTAATCCGTACGTACGCACGTATGGTGACTTTGTCATTTATAGGATGGATAGAATAAAGAATATGGTTTTACCATATTTATAATAACATAATAGTATATAGAATGTACTGGAGTTATTATTTTGGTATGAAATCAAAGAAAGAGGAAGTGGAAGTAGAAAAGAACTTGAAAGCGGGTGGTGAAATTATTACCTCTTCTTCGGGTGTTTTTTTTTTGAGTTGATCAAAAGGGATCTTTAGGTTGGATTTGTGATCAAAGTAAGGCCTCTAGGTATAAGGTAGTATATTTTAGAGGATATTTGGGTAGGTTTTGGCTGAGTCAAATGGCTTTTGAGGTGTGAATTTAAGATAAGGGTAAGTACCCTTTTATAAGAGAGGTGAGAGTCACTTTAGGAAAAGTTTCAAATATTATTGTATAATAAAATAATTTTCAGTTTCTAATGGATCAAAAATGATTTATTTAGAAGTTAAGGTGGGGATGGGTCGAAAAACTCTCAACAAATAGGTTTTAGACAGTTTTAGGTCACCATATTAACCTTATCTTTTATATTTAACTCTTAGTTAAATAGTTTGACATTTACCATGTCTCTTTGTATTTTTATATTATATGGTTAATAAACTTACTATAACAAGCCTATAGAACCCCAAGTGGTTCATTATTAATATATAAAACCTTATCTAATTCCTTTTACTAAACCTTAGATTTTTAGGAAAATTATATCAATTAATAATATAGTATTTGTTTTAAAAACTCAATTATGTCAATTTTGACACTATTTGATTTTTGGTTTTTGGGAAAATCATAACAGCATGATTACTTCTAAAAAACACTATTTAATCAACCCTAACATGTAATATTAACCTAGAAAATTATCTAATTCATCAAAAGTCTCAAATTACATTTATTTGGGTATTTATAATATCAATTATTTTAAGGTAATTACTACATCATCATTGTGTCATAAATAAATTAAATTATTTAATGTATAAAAATTATAAATAAAATACCATTATTTAGGAAATATTTTTAGATTTCTAATAAATATTTATAGTCTAATTTATATTGTGTGTAACTCTATATTAAAAATAGTTTAGTTATTAAACTTTCAATTTGACTCTTTTAACTCTTCTTTAAATAAAATAATAATAAATATCCTAATCTAATACAAGTGGACCAAAGGGGATCATATTTTATTCCTAAGTTTATTTTTGGTCGAATTACACTTATCCAATAGAATTACTTACACGTGTTAGGGTAATTATGATCTTATTTTTACCCTTAATTATCCTATTTAATTTTAAGAGGGGTAAATAAAAGTCAAAAGTTACTATTCGAAAAAAATTATTTCCATCTTATTGAACCACATTTTAATTACTAATATCAACTGTGTCTCTCGGATTTTTGAAACTCAACTCACAGAAGCGGTAAAATTAAGTTTTATGCAAATTTGTAAATGCTCTTAGAAGGTGGGTAAAAGACGATAAAAAGTTTAATAAAATTTTATATATCTAAAATTATTATAAAATGACTCCAATGAATAACATTGAACATATATAGGTATTATGCATCTATTTTGACCTAAAATAAATTAAAATAAAATAACTAATTACTTAAATAAAAAGTCGGTTTTAAATAATAACGCAGTGTTTTCACTATTCATCAAAAATTGAAAGTTTTCAGAAAAATAAAAAAATACACCCTAAGTTAATTTTGATATTCTAAATCCAAAAATGAAGTCCATTTTGGAAAAAAATCATAAAATTTCAAAAAGTTGGTATTACTATTCATAATGGCTAGTTTGATTGGTTGTGGTGTATTAAAACTCCAAGTTGCGTACAACCCAAGCTACTGCATTATTCAAAGGGAAACGTACCGTGGAAGATTGGGGTGTTACATATATAAATATGTTTATAATTATATACAAAAAAATATAAATATATTTATTTATAATTATATTTATATTTATATATTCTTATTTACAATTATTTTAATATATTTATAATTATATAAATATTTATTTAGAATTATTTAAATTTATTTTTATTTTTAATTATATAGATTTGCATTTAATTATATTAATTATATTATTAAATATTTATCAGCGGTCTTTATGGGTGTTATAGAAGCGCTGATAAAACCTATCTTTATCGGCACTAGAAAAGCACTGATAAAGAGGGATTTTATCAGTCTTTTTATATTAGAACTGATAAAATCCTTGTTTATTAGTGTTTTTTAGAAGTACTGATAAAACAATTTACTTTCTTATAAATCTTACTCTAACCAAACCGATTCTCTCACATCATTAAAGCTCTCACAAAACTAAAATATCACTTGCTGTTGTCCCTCACTGCCATTATCCCTCGCCATGTGCTCTCCCTTTCTATCCCTCACCTTTGCATACCCTCGCCGTCTCTCTCTCTCTCATTGTTTCTCTCTCTCTTTATCTCACCATTGTGCGATCTCCCTTGCTGCAATGCTCACTCCCTTGTCACCATGCACCCTCACTGGCACATGCTCTTTGTCATCATCACATGATCTCCCTCACTATCCCTTGGATGAATCGATTCTTTTAAATCCAACGATACGTGAATTATTATACATCATTCAATCTTTCACTATTTTTAGTTCTTCATTGGGTGTTTTTAATTTTCTTAAAGGATTTTAATGACGTAGTTCCTCCCTCTCATACCTGATATGACACCACCATCACACACTACTTTGATAGCACCTGGTTTACCTTATCATTTTGAAAGAGTGTGAAAGTTTTGGAGATCAATACTTGTTATGCATGTCATTTCACCACCAAAAAGTGTTGGTCACCTGAACTCTCTCACTCCTTCCATCTTGAGGTAATCTTGGAGATAAATATTCTATCTAACTTTAAACATGAGGTAATTCTGATTTACTAAATGTTTCAACTTCATTATCATAATCACCAGTCTTCTCATCGTATAATTTATAGAATAAATGTATGTTTTTGAGTTTTTATAAATTATTATCCATTCTCTATGAGAGAACATTTAGGCTTCTAAACTTTTCAGTTTTCATCTTATGTGAGATTGTTGTTAAATCATATTCATTTTCACTTTCCTTTTCTGTTAAAATTGGAAAATTGGTAGTGAAAAGTATAACATATCCACATTTAAATTACTTCAATGGAATTTTATATTACTAATTTCTCTTTCATTTTCAAACACCCCTTAGAATATTTAAGAACCCGATCTATATTCGAAGTAAGAATCATTTTAATTTTGGTTTAATTCCTTATTTTGAACCTAATATGGATGCCTATTATCGTCATAGATGTTTTGTAGGGTTGTCTGGGGATTTTTTGGAGCCCGAAGGGCAAATTTTTTAGAGATACAGAATCACCACACGGTTTGGAGAAACTGTCCGAGGAAGGTTTCACATTTACCTCTAACCGTGCTGGGCTGGACAGAGGACCAAGCAGGGCACACGGTTTGTCCTAACTATGCGCCTGGGGTCATAGGCCTATGATAGTATCTCATAAATATGTAGAAGATGTGTTTTTCATGGTTGGAACATGTTTTCCTAAATTGGGCAGCCTTAATGGGTAGGTTCCCTCCTTAAGCAGTGAGCCAAGCACGGTTAGTGTACAGTTTGTCCAACCATGTGGCCAAACCATTCACCACTAAAATTCTTTCGTAAAATGAAAGAAATTCACTTAATTAATTAATATCTTAACCTCTATTCTCTTTTTATCATTACAGTCGATAGTGGCCCTTCACTTCTCACATTTTGAGCACCCAAAGTCTACTTCATAGGTTTTGATCCAAATTCATCGTTCGAACTCCAATGAAATCCTCATTCATCACATTAGAAAGCCATTAGTAATTACTCAATTCCTATTATGTCAATATCTATTTTTCTTCCTCTCAATGATGCTATTTTTATGTAGGATCATAAGCCCTATTTTTAGGGTGTTGATCTGTTCTTCAATTTTCTTTCAATATGGTCTAAACTAAAGGCTGGTACTAGATTAGGGGAGTTGTAAGAGCATGAGGTGGGTGGTATACTAATTATACCTTCATGTCTTGATGTTTTATAATATTTTAAATGTGTCGTATATAGGTTTCACGATGCATTTCCCTTAAATTGTTTCTTCCTTCAATTAGTATCCGTACATAGTACCAAATGACATGCTAGAACCCAAATACTTGTTGAGATCATCCAACATAGAGTGAGCCATCCCTTTTGGTGTGACCTTTAGCAATCCTAGTTGGATTCATGTGTTTATAGCCAAATCACCTATTAGATAGTTTGTTCTTGCTTCCAAATTGTGATATTGTAAATTAAATGGATAGATGTAGTGTTTTAGCATGGATAACACTATTATAAGGAATTGAATTGAATAGTGGTGAGTGGTAAGACCACGTCACCTATTTTAAATGGAATAATGGTTACACCCTTATTTGAATGAAATGTTAATAGTTGTGAATCCTATTTGACTATTAATTAATTGTAAATTATAGTGGACATGATGACCTTATTTAATTATAGTAAATGGGAATGATGACCCTTTTCACGTTATATATAAATGGAAATGTCATCCCTTTGATAAATACTAAATGGGTAAGACAACCCTTTTTATATCTATATGGGCATAGAGAACCTTTAAATAAATGTGACATAGGCATGGAATCCGTTTATATAAATGTGATATGGGAATGGTGTCTCTTTATATAAATGTGATACTAGTCATGGAGTCCCTATACTTTGATACCGGGAATGGTGTCCATATTCAAGTGATACTAGTCATGGTATCCCTATACTATGATACTAGGAATGGTGTCCCTTATAAATTTGATATTGGGAATTGCATCCCTTGATACTTGTTTATAGATATTTTGGCATAGGTCAAAGCAGGTAGTGTTAGTCTGGTTTTCCTTTAGAAAATAGATCTGACCTATTTACTATTATTATTACTTCTTTTCATTTTTATTCCATCACACTTCCATATTATACACATGGACTATAAAATTTTAGATGTCGTTCGTGGTGGAAAACTGAGTTTATTTCACATCCTATTTGGTTGGCCGATGGAACCCGGGAAGACTACATGCTTGTATGTATAGATAAGGGGAATCATATTTTTACGAATGTGTGACCTCTGGCATGACATAGGATTAAATATTGGTGTCTAATGATCATTCTAGAGCTTGGTATGCTTTGATAGATTTTGTCTTTTTGAACCTTTTTGTTATCTTGTACAACATTTTTTGTCTGCTGCCTTGTATCCTGTGTTTCCTGATTTTTAGGAACATGACATTATCATCCATTTTTTATGATTCCATTTATTACTTTTGATTATTATCAATTTCTTGTACTTTTATATGTTCTTTCACTATGGCAGGTTATTAGTCCAATCATTATAGTGCCTTCTTCTTCTGTCTTTTCCATTACTGATGTGCTTTTGTTATTCATCTGTTTTATCTTATCAACTATGATCATCTCTAATAATGAGGGAATAGTCTCCCCCTAGACACACCCTAGTCCCTCACTATTATTTGGCATCCTCTGGAATTCTTGGAGATGTGTTTGAGGCCATGTAGCCAACCAGGCTCAGGGAACCATTTAGTGTAATTTGAGTCTGGGATGTCACAAAGTGGTATCAAAGGATTCTTATCTTACTTTAATATTTTTAGGTAATAGATAAGAGATTAGGAATGATATGGGATTTGGTAATGAGTTGTACCTAGGATTATCTAACCCATGTATATAGAAAATCCAAATTTCCTCAAATGGATATTTCTTTTTTCTTCATTTTTCTTATTGCAGTGGATATGATTCCATCGTTGGGTGATGCACTTGAATTTTGATATTACTATTGATATAATTAAGGTTTATATTTTATACTTGGATTGATGATATGAGGGAAAGGAATCATTTAGAATGTATTATATTATTAACCCTATAGGAAATTATCATTCCATGCATATTCCATGCCACATAGAAGCATTGATTTGATTGCATTACCTGTGAGTTCCATGAGTGATTTGATTTTTATAAATAGAATTGTTATTGGATAATGATTATTATATGGAATTGAGAAAACATATTTGGTACTTAGAGTGCCTTCCATAACCTAAATAATTTTTTACTATATAGGTTATAGTAGACATCCTAAGTAGTCAACTATGGCATGTTGAGTCATAGACCATTGGTCGCATGGAATGGAACATGTTATGGTATCGATTAAATAGATGCCACGCTTCAGTTCATAAGGTGCATGGACACTTATGCATCAGAAGTGGTGAACCATTTGGTTCAACCATATAATGAAAATTGAAATGTAAACAAGAATTTAAAATAAAAATTAAATTGAAAACATAGATCTTGACCGAGTCCCAGTCTTAGTAGTTTGTGGTAGGTAGCATCATTGTTGTTCTATATCAATGTTTTTATCACCCAGGCCTGAATCTTTGAGCATACATGGGGGTGCGACTATTATTTATAAAGAATGTGCAGCTAATCTATTTCTATAACTAAGGGTTATGCAGATATAAAAATTTATCAGATGTGTGTGTTTGGAATTTGTAGAGAAATGTCACCATGATGCCCTCTGGTCGTATGCCATGAGGGTTGTGATGACCATGCTCTAGGATTGGTGGGATTTGAACCACCAATTATACCTAAAGTAGAGCCACCTATAGCACCTCTTCCTATTCCCAACATGGGTGATGATTCCTGATTTTGAGGAGATTTCCTGAAGATTATGAATACTTTATAGCGGGCTATGTGCTCTTCCCCTTCTGCAAGAGATTTGACTCGAGAGTTCTAGTAGAAAAATCCCTCCACATTTTTTGGGGGATGGTGTACCCCAGGATGTAGAGGTATGGATCAAGATAGTTATGTCTATATTCGATCATCTGGAAAACCTCCTAAGAGGAGAGTGAAACTCATTACTCACATGCTTCGAGGATCCTCCAAACACTGGTGGTATATTCTAAATTAGGTTTTTCAGTATTGGGAGATGATGTGGAGGGACTTCCAATCAATATTATTTTATTTTTTCTTCCCTAAGATCCATAGGGATGATCATTCCAAGGATTTCATGAATTGGAAGTAGTGTTTTTTTACATTCATGGACTATTCGTCTCATTTCATAGCACTTTGTGCCTATCTATAATACTGATGAGCCAGTGAAGGTGAGATGATTTGAGGATGGCCTTCAGCATCATATTCATTCTCAGGTAAATGATTTTTAGTTGACCATTGCATCTGATATAGAGAACCAATCCCTTATCACTAAACAAAACCTGATGTAAGTAGACAGAGTGAGCTCGGGTGGTTCAGAACCCAAATAGGGTAGTTCTTCAACTAGCAATCTGAAGCAAAACTTTGGGACAATGCATGTGAGAAGTGGAAACTAAGTGAAACCCATATATAGTTATGTCGTATGTCACTAGTTTAGGAAGCATGGGCATAAGAATCCATAGTGTCCTAGAGACCCTATTGAGTGGTGAGGATGAAGAATATTAGGTAATCTACAACATTTCTATAGGACCTTCACCTCTATCTTGAGTGGGAGAGAATCTATGTTGGATCCACCTTCAGGATCAGTTTTAGTAGCACTTCACCAGGTAGGAAGTTGGAGTACTACTGGTTGTACAAGAAGAGTAGGTGTTTGTGGTTATCATAGCCAAACTTCCTATTTTTAGCGCCAATAGAGCGAACCTGCTCCAGGTAGTTGGGTTTTAGCATAGGGCTGGGGATCAGGCCATATCTATTCAGTGTATCCTATATTAGAGGAGCAGCATGTAGGGTAATCTACTATTTTAGGTACTATTCTAGCATATTCTACTATTATATCTTCTTTATTTGATACAGGTTCATCACATTACTTCATATTTGTGCCTATTATGAAGATCATGGGACTTTATGTTGAGTTCTCCTATGGCGTTATGATGCTTGAGACACCTTTGGGTATATGTTCTAAGAGTATATACCAATTAAAGGACTATCCACATGAGTTAGGCATCCATAATTTCTCATGGGACCTCTTTATCCTCGAGATGACTGACTTTGATGTTATTCTCATGATGGACTAGTTGGTTCCCTATCATGCCTATGTGTATTTATATCATTGGAGGGTGTTGTTTACGTCACCAGAGGATAGTACTTATATTCAAAAGGGATAGTGGGATGTCTAGGCTGATATATCTAGACTAGATAATCTTAGACTATGTGGAGTTACCACCCATATTTCCAATCTCTATATGGATGATCAGGCTCTATATAAGATTGAGTTCCCTCCTATAGTAGATTGATTCAAGGATGTTTTCCCTTGATGACTTTTTAGGACTACCTCCTAAGAGAGAGGTAGAGTTTACTATCGAGCTTGTTTATAGAGATGTACTAGTATCCATCCCTCTTTATAGGATGGATACTGCTAAGTTGTATTAGCACAAGAGGCAGCTCAAGGATTTAGAGGCCAAAGGTTTTATACAACCTAGTACCCCTCCCTGGTGTTCACCGGTCCTTTTCACCAAGAAAGTGGGAAAAACCCTCAGTATTTTCATGGATTAGAAGAATTTTAATCAGATTATAGTGAAAAACCGAAATACTTTACCTCGCATAGATGATCTCTTTGACCAATTCAGAGGAGATAGGGTTTTCTCAAAGATCGAGTTGATATCGGGTTATCATCAAGTTAGATTCTGGCCTTTAAATATTTCATGTATGGTTTTCCATAGTCATTATGACTTATATGAGTATCTTTTTATGTCATTCGGTCGTACAAACAAGCCCTCCATTTTTATGGATTTGATGAAAAGGATTTGTCATCCCTATATGGATTCCTTTGTCATGGTCTTCGTAGATGACATCTTGGGGTATTATCACACTCTATGTAACCATGCCACTCATCCTGAGGTATTTATGAATACACTAAGAGAGAATCAGTGGTTTAGTAATATCAGTAAATTTCATTTCTGGATCGACAAAGTAAACTTATTGGGTTATATTATCTTAAAGGCAGGTGTTTCAGTTGACCTAGAGAAGGTGAGAGTTCTGGTTACCTGGGAGCATTATAGGAACGTCTTTGACATACATAGTTTCTTGTGGAAATCATGTTACTGAAAGTGTTTTATACAGTACTTATCACACTTAGAATCAACTCTTATGGTCTTGAATAGAAAAGGTGTGAAGTTTATATGGTATGAATCCTATGATATATACTTTCAGGAGATGAAAGATAGATTAACTTTAGCGCCAATCCTAATTCTTCCAAATTCGAGTAGGAACTATAAAATCTATTTTCATGAATTAGGTGTCTGTATATGAGCATTTTTTATGTGGTAAGATAGAGACATTACATACGGGTCATAGAAGTTGAAGTCTCAAAAGAAGAATTACTCACTACACGATCTCTAGTTGACAATTTTTATACATGATATGTGTTGTTAGAGGCATTACCTACTTGGAGAGTGTTTTTTTGTGTTTACAGACCATAAGATACTTGGGTATATATTTAACTAGTGAAACTTGAACCTTATGTAGTGAATATAGGTTGAATGTCTATAGTCCTTTGACTTCAAACTTTCCTATACGTCTAGGAATATAAATGTTGTTTTCAATGCTTTGAGTAAGAGGACTCATATGAAGGAAGTTTAGGAGGATAGTATTGAATGGTAGCTAATAGTTCTATTTTCATAGATTCAAATCGAGGTGAAGGACTATAATAAATAGTATGTACTAGTACTGCTATCAAGGACCAATTCACTTTTGGATAAGGTAAATATGAGGTTGTTTTAATATCCTAAGGGATTGGTCATAATATAGGGTATTTCATGTGAGGACCCACCTCTAGATTGGACTATTAATGATAATGATATCCTACATATACAAGGGATATATGATTTCCCACAAATATGAGAGAGGCATTGATGTGTGAATCACAAGCTTCTTTGTGGATAGTTCACCTGGGTATCTCCAAGATGTATCATGATATGGACCAATAGTATTGGTGGTCAGGGATGAAGCATCATATAGCCAGTTTTATCACTAGGTGTTCCACCGGTCAGTAGGTGAAGGCAAAGACGAGCAACAAGCTAGATTGTTACAGTTTTTACAAGTCCCATAATTGAAATAACAGGATGTTTCTAAATATTTTTTCATCAGCTTACTGAGGTCAACTCGAGGTAGTGAAAAAATTTGGGTAGTTGTGGATTAATTAACAAAATTGTCCCACTTCTTTCATATTCAGGATACTTTATACTTTGATGATATGGGAATATTGTATGTCTGTGAGATCATTCAACTGCACGGGGTCCCCCATACTATCATTTCATATAGGTATTCTTATTTCACATCAAGTTTCTAATAGGGGTTGTAGAAGGATATAGGTATACATGTGTTTCTAAGCATATCCTTTCACCCTTATACCAATAGCCAGTCTAAAATAACTATAAAAGTGTTTGAATACATTCTCCATGAATGAATACTTGATTTTAGTGATTTTTGGGAGGAGAACATTCCTTTCATCGAGTTCACCTATAATAAAATTTATCATGCTACAATTCACATGGATCCATATGAGTCCCTATATGGTAGTTTATTTTACTCACCCCTATATAGGTTAGAGGACAGAGAGGTAGTGCTACAAGGTCCTCGTCTCATTCATGAGACTTTGGAGAAGGTTCATATGATTAAAAAATAGAAGTCTACATAGGCAAGGGAAGTTGTCTCATTGCTTTTAAGACCAATCCCTTAGGATATGAGTGTCACCCAGACTTGGGAATAGATGGATACATAGGAAAGGGAAGTTGTCTCCATGCTTTTTTGGTCCATTTGAGATTTTGGGGAGATTCAGGCAGGTATCCTTTTAGTTTTCATTACCTCAAAGGTAACCTGTTATGCACAACATCTTCTACATTTCATATATCTGCCAATATCATGCTGACTCACCAATTTTAATCTCAATGATGTTTAGCTATATGATGATTCTTTTTTTGAGGAGTTTCCTATCACTACTGGAAATCCTAGTTTTACCAACGGTTATATCCCAACGGTTTACTAAACTGTTGGGAATAGCCATCTATACCAACGGTTCTCAGAAACTGTTGGTATAGATGGTTTTATAGACACTTTTACCAACAGTTCATTACAACCATTGGTATAGAGGAGTTTTTACCAATGGTTCAATGAGAAATGTTGGTAAAAGTTGGATTTAGGTGACCTTTTACCAATGGTTAAAATAACCGTTGGTAAAGGTTTGGGCTGAATGTATATACCAACGGTTTTTAAAAACCGTTGGTAAAAATTTCCCCCAAATTGGCAGTAGCCCGTCCGCTCCCCCATTCGCGATCCAGAGCCCTAAACAGAAGCTATCGGCGATTTTGGAGGTGCTTCCGGTTCTCTTCCTCCATCCCATCCAAGGTGAGTTATTTTCTTTAACTTTCAGTTTTTATTTTCGATTTTGATGTGTATATGTTTCTCTTTAGGATGAGACCAATTTCTATTCTCATATTACCACCCAATTTATGTTCCAGCCCTATTTATGTTTCGGTTCTTTATTAAATTCCATGCATATTCCAGCCCATATAGATTTCATTAGACGGTTGTCTAATTTTTTGATGTGCCTTTCATGTTTCATTACCAAGAAATTTTTATTATATGTTATAAAATGCAATCACATGTTTAGTTTTAACATTCATAGTAACTTTATTATCTTGTGTCAATAATTTATATTAATAATATTTTCATATATTCCATTGTTGAGTGTTTTTACTTGTGCAATAGAATTCCAAGATCATGTTACTTCATAGTGATTATTTAGATTTAAAAGTGTTTTATTTTTCATGTTAAATTCATTAAAAAGTTTTGGGGACTAATTAAAGTTATTAGATTCCAATTTCCATGATTCTATGCTTGTTAAGAATTAAATGAAATATGATGGTTGTAATTAAATGAAATTCAATGTTCAATTTTTATCATGTATGGGTGATTAATAAATTGGAATGTGATGAACCATATAATTGAACCATTGTTGATGCAAATTATATACCAAAAGGTTATTGAATAAAAGTTATTCTTGTGAATTTCGTTACATCATAGATAAAATGGTTTTGGTTATATAAGAGATACCTCTGATGGTTCTTTGATCATTGTTTTATGGATAATGAATGGTTTAGGTCCGGTATTAATAGTAGCTTCCAGTGAGACCATTTTAGTATAAGGGGAAACGAGATTATGATCTACAAGGGGGTGATTGAGTTGGTAGAGACCAAACATTGTTTGTTCCTTGTGTTCAAGAACAATAAATAGAGTGTTCCAATTAGGTGGTCATCAGTAAAGTCGTAGGTAAGATTTCCAAGTCCTATTTCATGAAGTTGAATATGTGGTGTTATAGTGTTTTTGGATTGTTTGAGGTACTCTTAGTGTATTATAAACCCTCATTTGTTCCATATTCATTTAAATTGATTTAATATCATTTTTTTCACACACACCATTATATACTCTCAAACTATATTTAGAGTGTATTTTCATTCGTATGATTTTAAATATTTTAGTAAATGTCCATACTAGCTTCTTTTATGTGTTCTAAGGGTTTAGACTAATGACAGGGCTGCATGATTATTGTGGGGGTATTATTTTCATATAAATATACCTATACACCCCAACCCCCTTGGACAACCTGACCACCCCCACGGACAGCCCGCCCACCTGGACACCCCGACCCCCCTAGACAGCCCCCACCCCCTGGACACCTCTGACCCCCCGGACGGTCCCACCACCCCCTAGACACCCGGCACCCCCCTGGACACGCCACACCCCCCTTGGACAGTCCCGCCACTCCCATGATCCTCATCCTACTCCTCATCCTGATCTACTTGAAGAAGTTAAAGTATAAAACTCATATACTCCCAACAAGACCCTTAAGGATTATGTATTCCTTGATCCACTTACAATATCTTACTGGTCAATCCTTGAATATAGGCATTAGAAATTTTGTATCTTATTTTCTTATATACACTGTATTTTGTTGTATTTCTTAATATGATTCTCATATAGAGTAATGTGTCAGTTATGCTTTTATATAGAGTAAACAATTGTCATTTACGTAAATATTTTTTTGATTAAACTTTAATATTATTGAATTTCTTTGAAATGACTTATTGTGATTTTTTTATAGAATAGATAGAAGTTGGATGTACGAAACTGATCGGATTTCAACCGATTTTCAAAATAATTTGAACAACTTTCTAGATTTTTCATCTGAAAAGGCTTCAGATAGTGGTCGCATACACTGCCCATGTTTTAATTGTGTTGGAAGACCTTGGTTGAGCCGTGAAGCAGTTAGCTATCATATAACCAAATAAGGTTTCCAAACAAACTATTATGTGTGGTATCACAATGGAGAGAAAATGGAATCTCAAAATGTTGATGATCCAAATGATAGGACTGAATTGGAGAGTTTGATATATGATCAGTTTCCATTTATTCGACATCATGAGAAGGAAAGGATGTCCAGCCAACAAGATTTCGATACAAGCACACATGATTCGTCCAATGAAAATGATGATGTTGATAGGGTAAAAAAATTGAATGATGCTGCGACGACTCCAGTATATCAGCAATGTGATAAAATGAAAAAGTTGGAATTTTTATTCCGATTGTTTCATGGGAAAACTATGTATGGGATTTCAAATACTGCAATTGATTAAATTCTTACCTTCTTGAAGTACTTACTTCCAGATGATGCAGATATTCCCTCAAACCACTATATGGCATGGAAGTTGGTTGATGAACTTGGATTCTCAAAAAAAATCATGCTTGCCCGAATGATTGCAGCTTATTTTGGGAGGAAACTGCTGAAAGAAATGATTGTATAAAATGTGGAACCTCCCAATGGAAGCTAAAAGATGATGGAACACCATCTCGTGTGCCACAAAAAGTAATGTGGCACTTTTCATTGATCCCCAGATTACAAAACCTTTTCATGTCTGATGAAATATCCGTAAAAATGCGATGGCATGACACCGAGAGAAAAAAGAATAATGAAGAGTTGGTTCACCCTGCAGATGGATTTGCATGACAGAGATTTGATGCTCGATATCTTGAATTTGCAGCCAATATGCGTAATGTGAGACTGAGTCTTTCATTTGACGGTTTTAATCCATTTGGGCAGATGCTTACTTCACACAGCACATGGCCGGTTTTCATACACATTTATAACCTTCCCCCTTGGTTGTGTATGAAAAATCCTTACACTTTCTTGAGTATACTGATATCTGGCCCTTCTAATCCCAACAATGATATAGATGTATACATGAAACCTTTAATAAAAGAGTTGAAACTTCTTTGGGATGTGGGTGTTCCCACATACGATGCATGTTCGAAAGACATATTTCAGATGCGTGCTGCACTTATGTGGACTATCAATGATTTTCCTGCTTATACAATAATGTCTGGATGGAGCACAAAAGGAAAATTTTCATGTCTTGTTTGTATAAAGAATACTTGATCGAGAAGACTGAAATATCGTCGTAGTTTTAGTTTTATGGGACATCGACGATTCTTGCCAATGAACCATCCATATAGAAACAATCATCGAAGATTTGACAATACCATGGAGAATGACGATCCACCTCAGCGTATGTCTGGAACTGATGTGCTTAATGAATTGAAAGATTTCAGTTATTCATTTGGGAAGAGTGTAATGAAATCTAGAAAGAGGAAAAATGTTTCCAATGATACCTGTTACAATTGGAAGAAGAAGAGTATATTCTTTGAGTTTTCATATTGGTCAACCAACTTGTTACGTCATTGCTTAGACGTAATGCACATTGAAAAGAATATATGTGAAATGTTGCTTTCGATTCTTCTAAATGTAAAGGGGAAGAAAAAAGATGATTTACTATCTCGGCGCGACTTGGTAGATTGGGGGATCAGACCATAATTGCATCCTATCTGTATCAGTGAAAATAAATGGCAAGTTCCATGTGCTTCTTATGTGATGACTCCTGCTGAAAAAAATCAATTTCTGGAAGTGCTAGAGAATATTAAATTTCTTGATGGCTATTCAATAAATATATCAAAACGGGTCAACAGAAAAGAGTTGAAGTTGAAATCTTTGAAGGCTCATGATTATCACGTCCTTTTGCATGAGTTGATTCCAATAGCAATCCGTCATCTCTTGTCCAATAATGTTAGAGTCTCAGTTATTCGGTTGTGCTATTTGTTTAGAGATCTTTGTGCTAAGAGGTTGTCCAAATCCCTCGTGTAAAAATTTTTGGCAGAGAAACCATTAATTTTGTGTGAGTTAGAGAAAATATTCCCTCCATCATTTTTTACATGCATGTTGTATCTAACTGTCCATTTTCCGAACGAAATACTTCTTGGAGGACCCGTTGTTTTCCGTTGGATGTATCCAACTAAAAGAAACATGTGCACATTGAAATCATATGTTTGGAACAGGAATTATCCCGAAGTTTCTATTGTGAACAGTTACTTGGATCAAGAATGTATGGATTTCTGCTCAATGTATTTGTCTGATCATACTATGAGAATAAACAGACCAATGAGAAATGAAGAAGAACAATATGGGAAAATTGAACCCAGTTTTCCATCACTTCCTCAGATAGGAGGAATTCTGGGATCATATACATTGACAACAGTAAGCCTTTAAGAGCAAGATATGGCACATCGCACAGTGTTGTTCAATTGTGATTTTTTCGATGAGTATATCAAGTAAGTTAATTTTACTTGTACCTCTTATCTTATCTCTTGTAATTTTAAATATTTGTTAAAATATTATTATTTTTATCTACAGGGAACATAAAGAATTGATATATAGAAAGCATCGTTCTTTATCTTTGAGAAAGAAGGAGACTTTTCATAGCAAAGGGTTTTCTGCTTGGTTGAAATTGAAGGTAAAAATATTTCTATAATAACTAAATAAAAATAATATTTAATTAAGTTTACTATTTGTTTATATTTCAGGTATCGAGTTTGCCTACAGACTTTGTTTCTGAGGAAATAAGAGCTTTGGCTTTTGGTCCTAATACCATGGTCTGTGCTTGTAAATCACTTGTGATCAATGGATACAAATTTATTATCACTGAATGAGAAAGAAACATGAGAACACAGCATAATGGTGTTATGCTAACTGCCACAACAGACTGTTATGCCAGTTCATCGGACACTAGACCTCATTCTGAAAATGTTGCTTATTATGGTGTCGTGGAGAAAATAATAATTTTGGATTATTACTCGCATGGTCGAGTCACAATGATGAAATGTCAATGGTTTGATTCAATGAAGAGGCAAGGCACCTTTATTGATGATTGTGGATTTCAAGTTATTGACATGACTTGCACTCTTGCCACCGATGAACCATATGTATTGGCATTAATGGTGAAACAAGTTTTTTATCTGAAAGATCATCGTCATCCTAAATTCGGTGTAATTATTGAAGTAAATCCCAGTCATGTTTTTGATGATGGTGATGATGAAGTTGACACTATCCCTACTACAATTGGAAGCAATCCGTTTATTACTAATGATGACCCCAACAGCTCAATTGTCAGAGTTGATTGTGAACCCGAAGTTGTGGTGGGAAATATATAGAATAATACAGTCGTGTTCTCACCTACATGTTTCACCTACATTATTTAGAGTGTGTATCCTAGTACTTACCTTCATAACACCATAAATCTTCTGTTTCATTATGTTCTTTTTATCATAATGGTTTTTCTATATTTTGTTTTTTTGGGTTACACATTAGTTATATATTTTTAATTACTTCCATATTTGTTTTCATTGCAGAAAATGACACCCATTGAAGAGAGGCAGCAGAAAAAGATGACAGATAATAATCGTCGCATGGTACAGATTGGTGTTCCTCCACTCATCCCTGTTGTGGGTATTTTATTTCAAATATAAATATTTCAATAACTTATAATATCATGTGTTTACTTTTCTGTCAAAATTTTTTTCAGGATCCACCCCCTAGACGACAAATATCTGATGAGGAGCCTGATATTGCTCCCAGTAGAGAGGTTGGTGGTAGGAGGGGGGTGGTGTCAGAGATGGACGATCATCTAGTGGTCCCGGTACTGAGGCCGGTGGTATGAGGGCTCGTGGGGTGAGAGTTAGACGACCCACTACCACAAACGTATCTTCTACACCCTATTTTGATCCTGGCGTGTCTTCAGGAACATCTGAGATATTTAGACCTCCTATGTTTACACTACCAGCTGGCCAGACGTCTATGCCATCATCTTTTTCTTCTGGTTCATTATCTTCGGGCTATTATATTCCATCTTCTTTGACTCCTGCTGCGACACAGTATGTGGCTGAGGAGCATACACTAAGGGACACTCCACCTGTACAGGATATTCCTTCAACTTCTGCACCCATTGATCCGACTACCACAGGTATATTTATATAACTCTATCAAATTTTTATACCAAAATTTATTTTTATTATACCTTGTATTGATATTATTTTTCTTTAATAACAGATTCATCTACGGATAGAAGGCAGGGGAGGGGGCATACTCGCTTGCGTGCGGTATGGAACCGCCAGACACAGTTGATGGTTGAATACAATGTTGATGGACAAATGATTGAGAAATCTGGGCAGTAATGTTGGGGTTTTTTGGAGACGCTAGACAAATACTCCGATATCATTCCGGTCAGCCCTCTCTCTTGGAGACATCTGCCACCCGAAGTCAAGGATAACGTGTGGGCACAAATATGGGTAAAAAATATATTGGATTTAATGTAGTATATGTTTGTATTTAAATTAACTAATCAATTTGGTTTCAACTTCGGTTTAACTTACCTGATGGCGAAGGTGCACGACCAGCGCGTTTAAAAGAGCTAGGAGAGCTATGGAGAGCTTATAAGCATGAGCTGTATGTTGGCTGGTGTGATAGAGTGGGCACAGAGTTAGAGACATTACCTATCATGGATGACTGCCCGATAGAGAAATATCGCCAAATGATTACCCATTGGGCGACTGCCAAATTTATGGTATTAATATCATTTGAGTTATTTAAATGAGAGTTTTCATATTTTGCATTAATATAATCTTATTAATTATTAATCATTATTTAGGAATCTTCTGAAAAAAACAAAAAAACATTGATTCAAAGTAATACCTCCACACTTTGGGGCGCACAACTATGTCAGATCATGAGAGACAGCAGGTACGATATAGTTGTTTATAATTTTTCTTTAGGACTTTCCCTTTTTAGTGGATCCTACTTAAATTATGTGATTTATTGAATAATGAATATATGATTATACTTTCACTTTATATTGTTTCAATGTCATTACAGAAGAAAAAAATGAATATTGAAGGACGTATCCCTCGAGCAAATTTTTTTTGCTCGAGTAGAAGAAAAAAAGATGGAACTGCGGTAAATGAACCGACCCAAGAGAAGATTGTAAGTTTTAATTTTTTTATTTGAAAGTTTAATATCTAATTTTAAATTTAATAATCTATTAATATTTTTTACAGGCTACTTTAGAGGCTCTTGATGCCCAGGAGCCTGACAATTTTGGGCCACACGATCATTTATATCAGGTTTTGGGAGATGAACACTCTGGTCGAGTACGCTGCCGACCTGGTAAGAATATAGTCCCGACGAGGTATTGGTTGTCTCCAGGTATCCATTCTAGTACCACCGAGTTGGAACAGGTCAAGGAGCATGCAAGACAGTCTGATAAAAGGGTCACAGAGCTGGAATTACAAGTTCAAACAAGAGACAGAGAATTTATGAAACTGATGAAAGCATTATCTTCATCACTTCCACCAGAGGCTAGTGCGGCTTGTCAGACATTTATGTCGTCGATGGGTGCATCATCCAATGCACCAGGCGGAAGCTCTAGTGGAGATCGAGATGATGACGTTCCTGGTGATGACGAGGATGCTGAAGAGGAAGAGGACGAGGATGAGGATGTGGACGAGGGCTAGGATGGGGCCGAGGGCGAGGATGGGGCCGAGGACGAGGATGATGCCGAGGACGAGGATGAGGCCGACGATGAGCATGGGGATGATGACGAGGACGACGAAGAGGAAAGAGATGGCGGTGAGGATGAGGCTGATGATGATAGTGGTGATGGTGATGGTGATCATAGGTAGATTGATCCATTACATTTTTTATTTCTGTATAACTCTTTATTTTTTAACATGGTTTTCCACTTTGGGGTTTTCCTCTGCTTCATAGGGATGTTGCATTCGGATTCTATTTTTTGCACTTGATTCTTATTGTATGATTAGTCTACTACCTAGACCTTTTGTATTCCTTAGTACTGTGATACTCATTTTTCTATTTTTTTTACTTAGCTTTCTTAGTTAGCCATTTATTTCATGTTTATGCATGTGGAAAATGATATGGAAAATGTGCTTTGAAGTAGTGGTCAGCACCACTCAAAGTGTCTAACTTTTATTTGAAATGGACAGGATTTTAAGTGAAAACAACAACTGGCAAACGGAAAACAGACCAAACGCATTCGGATTCTGTTTAAACTATAGGACAATGACCCATGGGTCATATGTGACGTGTACGAGTCAACCCTGCCTCAATCTGAGGGTCGGTGTGGCCGGTACCACTCAAAGTGTCTTTCTTTTTTTTTAAATGGATGCGATTTTAAGTAAAAAAACCACATACGGAAAATGGACCAAACTCATTCGGATACTGTTGATACTTTAGTACATGTATCCATGGGTCATATGTGACATGAACGAGTCAACCCTGCCCCAATCTGAGGTGCGGTGTGGCCGGCACCACTCAAAGTGTCTAACTTTATTTTGAAATGGACAGGATTTTAAGTGAAAACAACAACTCACATACGGAAAACAGACCAAACGCATTCAGATTCTATTTAAACAATAGGAAAATGATACATGGGTCATATGTGACGTTTACGAGTCAACCCCGCCTCAATCCGAGGGCCGGTGTGGCTAGTACCACTCAAAGTGTCTTTCTTTTGTTTAAAATGGATGCACTTTTAAGTAAAAAAATCACATACGGAAAATGGACCAAACGCATTCAGATACTGTTGATACTTTAGGACATGTATCCATTGGTCATATGTGACGTGTACGAGTCAACCCCACCTCAATCCGAGGTGCGGTGTGGCCGACACCACTCAAAGTGTCTAACTTTTATTTGAAATGGACAGGATTTTAAGTGAAAACAACAACTGGCATACGGAAAACACACCAAACGCATTCGGATTCCGTTTAAACTATAGGAAAACGATCCATGGGTCATATGTGACGTGTAAGAGTCAACCCCGCCTTAATCTGAGGGCCGGTGTGGCCGGTACCACTCAAAGTGTCTTTATTTTGTTTAAAATGGATGCGCTTTTAAGTAAAAAAATACATACGGAAAACGGACAAAAGTCATTCAGATACTGTTGATACTTTAGGAAATGTATCCATGGGTCATTTCTGGCGTGTAGGATTCAACCTCACCTCAATCTGAGGCGCGGTGTGGCCGGCACCACTCAAAGTGTCTAACTTTTATTTGAAATGGACAGGATTTTAAGTGAAAACAACAACTGGCATACGGAAAATAGACCAAACACATTCGGATTCTATTTAAACTATAGGAAAACGATACATGGGTCATATGTGATGTGTACGAGTCAACCCCTCCTTAATCCGAGGGCCGGTGTGGCCGGTACCACTCAAAGTGTATTTCTTTTGTTTAAAATGGATGCGCTTTTAAGTAAAAAAATCATATACGGAAAACGGACCAAAGGCATTCAGATAATGTTGATACTTTAGGAAATGTATCCATGGGTCATTTGTGGCATGTAGGAGTCAACCCCGCCTCAATCCGAGGCGCGATGTGGCCGACACCACTCAAAGTGTCTAACTTTTATTTGAAATGGACTGGATTTTAAGTGAAAACAACAACTGGCATACGGAAAATAGATCAAACGCATTCGGATTCTATTTAAACTATAAGAAAAGGATCCATGGGTCATATGTGATGTGTATGAGTCAACCCCGCCTCAATCCAATGGCCAGTGTGGCCGGTACCACTCAAAGTGTCTTTCTTTTGTTTAAAATGGATGCGCTTTTAAGTAAAAAAAACCACATATGGAAAACGGACCAAAGGAATTCGGATACTGTTGATACATTAGGAAATGTATCCATGGGTCATTTTTGACGTCTACGAGTCAACCCTGCCTCAATCCGAGGCGCGGTGTGGCCGACACCACTCAAAGTGTCTAACTTTTCTTTGAAATGGACAACAGTTTAAGTAAAAACAACAACTGACATATGGAAAACCGACCAAACCCATTCGGATTCTGTTGAAACTGTAGGACAATGATCCATGTGTCTTTTTTGACTTGTACGAGTCAACCCCGCCACAATCTGAGGCGCGGTGTGGCTGACACCACTAAAAGTGTCTAACTTTTCTTTGAAATGGACAACAGTTTAAGTAAAAACAACAACTAACATACGGAAAACCGACCAAAGGCATTCATATTCTGTTGAAACTTTAGGAAAACGATCCATGTGCCATATGTGACGTGTACGAGTCAATCCTGCCTCAATCCGAGGGCCAGTGTGGCCGGCACCACTCAAAGTATGTCACTTTTCTTTGAAATGGACAACAGTTTAAGTTAAAAAAACTGTCATACGGAAAACGGACCAAAGGCATTCAGATACTGTTGATACTTAAGGACATGTATCCATCGGTCATTTGTGACGTGTAGGAGTCAAACCCGCCTCAATCTGAGGGCCGGTGTGGCTGGTACCACTCAAAATGTCTTTCTTTTGTTTAAAATGTATGCGCTTTTAAGTAAAAAAAAACCACATACGGAAAACTGACCAAACGCATTCGGATTCTGTTGAAACATTAGGAAAACGATCTATGGGTCATTTGTGACGTGTAGGAATCAACCCTGCCTCAATCCGAGGTGAGGTGTGGGCGGAACCACTCAAAGTGTCTAACTATTTTTTGAAATAGACAACAGATTAAGTAAAAACAACAACTGACATACAGAAAACGGACCAAACACATTCAGATACTATTGATACTTTAGGACAAGGATCTATGGGTCATTTTTGACGTGTACGAGTCAACCCTACCTCAATCAGAGGCATGGTGTGGTCGGTATCACTCACAGTTTATTTCTTTTGTTTAAAATGGATACGCCTTTATGTAAAAACAACCGGCATATGGGAAACCAAACAAACGCATTCGTATTGTGTTGATACTTTAGGAAAACAATCCATGGGTCATTTGTGACGTGTACGAGTCAACTGCGCCTCAATCCGAGGCGCGGTGTAGATGACACCACTCAAAGTCTCTCTTTTATTTCAAAAGGAAATCATTTTAAGTGAATACAACAGAAATTTACACTCATCAACGATAGTCTCAAACTATTTTTCATGAGTTGGGTAGTTTCACTAATGGGGTCATAAGTGACGAGACTCCTAAGAAAATACCTTTTCACCATATATTATAAACAATACAAGTTCAATGAAAAATTCATCACAAATCATTACATACCCAAACCTAGGATCACGAAAAAAGGGATTTTATCCAATTTGAAATTATTATTCAACTCTAATAGATATTTATCAAACTATTCTGCCTATTAGAATTTGATGGGGGGGTGTGATGGTTGGGGGGTTGTGCATGGGTGAGGTGAATTACCACCAGATGATTGTTGTCATATGTGTTTTTTGGGCTATTTTCGGTGTTTTTTATACTGTTTGAAATATGTATGTGGTTTTTGTGATATTTTTTATACAGGTGTATAGTGGAGGGTATATTGAGGGCTGTTGTGCAATGTTTTTTTATACAGGTGGATGGTAGGGATACTGGAGGGCTTCTGGGGGGCTGCTGTGCAGTAGCTCTGGAAAAGGTTATACCAACGGTTCAGAACCGTTGGTATATCTTTTTCCAGAATTCTGGAAAAGGCTATACCAACGGTTCTGAACCATTGGTATAAGATTTTCCAGAAAAAAGCTATCCCAACAGTTTAGAACCGTTGGTATATCCTTTTTTCAGAATTCTAGAAAGATTATACCAACGGTTCAAAACCGTTGGTATAGCTTTTTCCAGAATTCTGGAAATCTTATACCAACGGTTCTAAACCATTGGGATATCTTTTACTGGGGAATCTTATACCAACGGTTCATAACCGTTGGTATAGCCTTTTCCAGTGTTCTGGAAAAAGATATACCAACGGTTCTGAACCATTGGTATAAGTTTTTCCAGAATTCTGGAAATCTTATAACAATGGTTCAGAACCGTTGGTATAGACTTTTCCAGAATTCTTGAACACCTATACCAACAGTTTAAGTGAAACCATTGGTATAGGGCTTTCCTCACGGCTTACTAGCCAACGGTTTGGAAAACCGTTGGTATAGTCTATACCAACGGTTTTCCAGCCTATACCAACAGTTTTAAACCATTGGTATAGCCTACTTTTCTAGTAGTGTATATGCCTCATATAATGGATCGTGAAGGCTCTCTGAGGCTGGTCTATCCCTTTAGTACATGTGTTATAGAAGAATGGTTAGGTACCAAAAGAGACTTGGGAGCGGGAGACTGACGTATATGCTCAGTGGTCAGAGTTGTTCTCAGATGAAGTTTTTCCACCCTTTGAAGGTGAAATAAGGGATGAGTTCCTTTAAGGGGGAAGATTTTAAAAACTCGGTCTTTCTTCAAGGTACATGTCATTATAATTTCAGTATAATTGATTTTTTGAACCTGATATGGATTCTTATTAATGTCACGAATGTTTCCAGGATGTCTGGGGCTTGTTCAAAGCCTGAAACCCAACCTTTTTTGGAGAAACAAAATGGTCACATGGTTAATATAAACCATGTGGTGAAAGTTTCACGGTTACCTCTAACTATCCGAGACCATAAAAAGGACTAAGAAAGATTCATGGTTTTCCATAATCGTTTTCTAAGGGTTTTACACTCAGGTGAATATCTAAGTTTAATGTATTATAGGTTTTTTTCATGGTTGGAACTTGGTTTACCAAACCGTCTAGCCTAACCATGCATGTGTCCTCCATAAGTAGTGATCCATGCATGGTTGGGGAATAGTTTGTCCAACCATATAGCCAAACTGTGCAGCCCTAAATTTTTTGGGTTAAATAATAAAAATTACCTTAAGGACTTAATATTTTGACCCCTTTTATCCTTTGCTAATTATATTAAGTAGAGGCCCTTCTCTTTTCCGATTTTGATCTCCCAAAACCTATTTCATAGGTTTTTATCCAGATTCATTGTCCAAAATTCAATTTGATCATCGTTCATCATATTGGATAGCCATAGATAATTACTCAATTCCTCTTGTATTATTTTATTTTTTTCTTACTCTTGACAATGCTAGTTTGATACAGGCTCATATGATCTATTTTCAAGGCATTGGTACATTCTTCAATTTTCTTTCAATCCATGTTGAACTAAAGGATGCTACTAGATTAGGGGAGTTTTATGATCATGCAGTAGGTGGTCTACTAATTATCCCTTAATGTATTATTGTTTTATAATATGTGATATATGTCGCACACCAGTTTCACCATGTGTTTCACTTAAATTATATCTTCCTTGAATTGGTATCCTTTCTTGGTTCAAAATGACATATTAGAACCTAAATACTTTTTAAGATCATACAACTTAGAGTGATCCATCACTTTGGGTGTTCCCTATAAAATTTATAATTGAATTCATGTGTTTATATAAAAATAACCTATTGGAGTGTTTTTTCATTCTTCTAAATAGTGATATTATAATTGAAATAGATTTATGTCTTGTTATATCATGGCTAACACTCCTATAAAGAATTTAATTGAATTGTGTTGTGTTGTGTGGTAATCCCATGTCACTTATTTTAAATGGAACAATTGTTATTCTATTTCTTGAATGAAATGTAAATAGTTTTAAACCCTATTTGATTGTTAATTAATTATAAATTATATAGAGAATGATTACACTCTTTAATTATGTTAAATGGGAATGATGACCATTTTTATTTTTATATATAAATGGGCATGACGTCCCTTATGCTTAATACTAAATGGGAAAGATGACCCTTGTTATGTTCATACAAGAATGGAAAACCTTTAAATAAATTTGATATGGGCATGGAATCCCATTATAGAAATGTGATGTGATCATGGGATCCCTTTATATAAATGTGACACTAGGAATGACGTCCATATATAGTGATACTGGGCAAGGAATCCCTATACTGTGATATTGGGCATGGCATCCCTATTATGTGACATTGGGCATAGAGTCCCTATTCTTATGATACTGATCATGGAATCCTTATATTGTCATACTAGGTATGAAGTCCCTAATAAATGTGACACTTGGTATTATGTCCCTTGATACTTGTTTAGAGATATTCCAACATGGGACGGAGCAGGTAGTGCCAGTCTGGTTTTCCATCAGGAACTTGAGCTGACCCATTTCCAGTTATTATTACTACTTTTAATTGTTATATCAACTCAAAACCATATTATACAGACAAACTGTATATTTTTAGATTCCACTAGAGGTGGCCTACTGATTTCATCTCACACCCTATCTGGGCCGCCAATGCCACCTGGGAATGCTACATGCTTGCAAGTGTATATAAGGGGAAGTGTCCTCTTACAGATGCATGACTTTTAGAATGACTTTGGATGGGATATTGTTATAATATAAATAGGATAAAGCTCAAGTCTCTTGGATAGATTTTGAACTTTTTATACCTTTTGATTATCATGTATAGCATGTTTTACCTCCTACCTTTATCCATGATTTTCTGGTTTGCAGAAACATGAAATTATCTTATATTTTATATGATTCTATCTACTAATTTTTATTATTACCAGCTTATTGTTAGTTTATATGTGATTTCTCAATGGCGGGTTATTGGTCCAGTCATTATAGTGTCTTATTTTGTTGTCTTTTCCTTTATTGATATGGTTACACTATTCATATTTTTTATCTTATTTGATTTTCTCCACCCAAGTAATGAGGGAATAGTCTCTCCACAGACACAATATAGGCCCTCACTAAAAGTTGGTAGACTCTGCAGTTTGGGGAGATATGCTTGAGTCCAAGTGTTCAACCATGCTCGGGGCACCATTTGGTGGCATCTGGGTTCGGGTCTTCATAAAATATGTATCAAAACTTTGAGGATGGGTTATATATATTTATAAATATTTCATTGATATTATTTGAGGCTTCATCCCATCCATGCAAATTGTTTAAATTTGAAGCATTAATGAAACCCCAAATAGATTTTTCTTTATCTTTTCTAATAGGTTGAGAACCTTAGCTCAATACTTATGGTTCATTATATTTAAATTCAATAATTTCTTCAAACATTGGGTCTTAAAGACCATTTGATTGTGCCCTATCAACATTTTCATCATCTAACAGAAGATCAACATTGGATCTGAAGCATCCTATCACTAAAACACCACCTTTCTCACCATGTACCAAGTAAATAAATGAATAAACATAAACTCCTCCCTTTTTTGGTAATAACAACTAATAAATTTATATAACCCATCCTAGATATCTATTTTTTGAAATAGATGATGATTTAATTAGAATTTTTCTAACTTTATAGATATCACACATTCCTTTCCTTCAATGATTTTCGCCACTAAAAAACAATATCAATACACATAATTTGGTTCTTAGTATCTCAGAGTAATAACTTCGTGTAGCTTAAATGATTACTTAATAATGACCTTTTTATGGGTTCTAAGATCATAATTTTTGTGTATTTATTTATTTTTTTAAATATTAATTTTACTAAATCAAATAGGATGGATATAAATCGAAAATGGATGGATGTGAATCATATGAGAAAAGAGTGTGAGGATGGGGTGAAATAGTTCATAAAGTTTTCAAAAGATAATTTATAAGACCTTTCTTAAATACATTTTCTATGTTTAAGTTGTTGTTATTCAAGAAAAAAAAATTCAGAGTTGGAAGAACACTTAATCTGTCACAGAATAGATCAATGTTATAAATATTGGACTAAGCATGGGGAAAATTGAATGTTTCTAATGACTGGGATAAGACTACATTTTATGGATCATCTAATATTATTAGAACTATGAACAATGATTAAGACCATACTGCATATATAATTACATGTGTGAATGATAATGAACATGGTATTGAGGAAATGATAATGATAGTTTAAGATGAACGTCGTGATTGTCAAAAATTGTTTTAGAAGTTAAAGAGTTGTGAAAAGATGAAATTTTAAGATGGTTGTGCTAAATATAAATAATTTCCCACCATACTAAATCTATATAATTTAAAATCCTCCATGGAATGGAGGGAATCCAGTTTTACTGAACTACTTTCTCTCTTGAATGATATGATCCCAGAAGATAATGAGCTTCCTTTCTAAACATATGGTGGTAAATGAATGCCATATTCAATGGGTATGATCACTAAAAGAATACATTCATGTCCAAATGAATGTATACTATTTCTATGAGACCACAAATCACTTATAATTTCACAAATTATGATTCTTATCAATAAAAGAAAGATGAATCAGGTCCTATGAAAGTTATAGGGTACTTTCCAATCATTATATGGTTTAGGAGCCTATATGGAAGTGAGGACACTATAAATAAATTTACATGGAACACATATACAAGAAATAAATATAGGAAACTTCATCACCCAGAATACTCTCTTCAATGGAAGAAAATTGATTGTGATTATCTGAAATTTGGAAAACGATCCAAGAAACCTTCTTCTTTTTCTATCTATAGATTGATTGAATTCTTTTGGTTTTCTAAGTAGCACTCATATTACATCTTGAGTTATGTTGATAAATAATAACTATACACTATGGTTATTAATTAAATGAACATAGATTATATTATATTTTCTTATATTTGGGCCAAAACTACTAGGTGATGATATTGAAGTTTATTTGGATCCATTGATTGAAGATTTGAAATTATTGTGGGATTCAGGTGTTATGATTTATGATGCTTATATAAATGAAGATTTCATATTGAGATCCATGTTACATGGGGTGATAAATGACATTACTACTTGTGGAAATTTTTCAGGATATACCATTAAAGGAACTCAAGGGTGTCCTAATTCTAAACAAGGTACATAATCAATTAGGTTGAAACATTTATCAAAGACCGTGTTTCTAGTAAATCATAGATTTCTACCCTGGTGACATAAGTACTAATATTGGATGACATAATTCGATGGGAGTTCAATAGAACATCGAGTATTATCTCCACTAACATTCACTACTACAAAATAGTCTTTTAACAGCAGTAAAAATGGCCTTTATCAGTGCTAGCGAAGTGCTAACTACCAGAGTGAGATTAAAACCCTTATTCTTTTATCAAAACTAAAAAAGTGTTGATGAAGGACACATTTATCAGCACTTTTATTTAGTTTTAATAAAGGGGACATTTATCGGTGCTTTTAAAAGCACTGATAAAGGGTACCTTTATCAGCATTTGTAAAAGCACTGATAAAAGGCCATACTACAATGTGTTGTAACAGCATGTCGTGGCACCAGTGTAATGTGAATTAATAGCACATCGCAACACTAGAAACACCACCAGATACCAAAAAAATAAATTACTAATAAAAAATTAAAATTTAATTAAATTTAATACACAAATATAAGAAAAAACATTGTATTATAGACCTTTCAAACATTCGTTTATACAATTATATAACTAAAAATTATTACATACATTCAAAAACATCAATGTCCCTTTATATTTTAATCCTAACACTGACTCATGCTATTTTAAAACAAACCACCCCTAGTCAAGAAAAATAACTCACTTGTATAAGAAAACAATTCTTCTCTTAATAATAATATAAAGAAATAAATTTACCAAAGGTGTTAATTAATTTTAAACTAAACTTTGAGTCACACCGGGAACATTGTGTATCGTATTGAGTTTTGGTTGATTCTTATATTTCACACCATTTCTTATTCATATTCAAACATTATCACTATGAAAATTAATTAAATAAGTAAAAGATAAATCCCCATGGGAAAATCCTAGTGGTTATGTCCTGTGGTGGTGTTTGGGAGGTCTCGGTTTCGAGCCTCCTCATGCGAATTTAGGTAGATTTTTGTTTGTTTATTATGAATCCCATGACTAATGTAATATAAATAAGTATAAGATAAAAATAATAATTAAATAAATCAAGTAATAGTAGATATAATTATGAGAATATAATCTAGGCTCATTTTCTCAGTTTTTATGATGTGGTGCGTGTTTTAAACTAAAACGACACTTATATATTGAAAAGATGTACTTGGAGTCACACTGGTCACACCGTGCATCATATTGAGGTTCATGTGACTCTTACACATCTCAAATGACCTATAAATCATTTTCTTAAAGTATAAAAACAATCCTAATGTGTTTTCTCTATTTTTAAAATGACATTCATCTTTTTACTAAAATGTCATTTTAAACTGGAGACACACACTTTGACTCATACCAATCGCGTCATGTGTTGGTTTGATGTGATAAAAATTCCTAAACATCACAAATAAAATATGAATATTTTTCCTAAATTATTAAGAAAAAACAAGTGTGTTGTCTAGTTTTCCGTGAGTGAAACTTTTTGAATTAAAATGTCGGTTTTAAACTGATAATGGACACATTGAGTCATATCAGGGACATAATGTATTGGATTGAGGTTTTAATGATTACTACACATAAAAATGATATATAGATCATTTTATTAAATTATATATACAATATTAATGCATTTACTTGTATTTTAGTAGGTCAGTTTTCCTTTTTACTAAAATTGATGTCAATTTTAAATAAAAAGACGCACTTAGAGTCATATTGGTCACACTGTGTGTCAGATTTAGGTGAGAATGATTCCTTCATGTCTCAAATGACTTATGGATCATTTTACTAAAGTATAAAAACAATATGAATGTGTTTTATCAGTTTTTAGTATGTCAATTGTCTTTTTTGCTAAAAGGTAATTTTAAACTAAAAACATGTATTTTGACTCAAATCGATCACATTGTGTATCGGTGTGATGTGATATATATTCTTTCATATAACAAATGACTTATGAATCATTTTACTAAATAATCAAGAAAGTAAAATTATATTTTCTTAGTTTTCAATGGGTGAATCTTTTTGAACTAAACTGTTAATTTTAAACTGATAACAGACACTTTGAGTCATATCGAGAACATCATGTATTGGATTGAGGTGAGGATAATTGCTATACATTAAAAATGAATTATTGATCATTTTAAAAAATTATAAAAATAATCTTAATGTGTTTCCTAGTTTTTAGTAGGTCAATTGTTCTTTTTACTAAAATTGATGTCAATTTTAAATAAAGACAAATTTAGAGTTATAACGATTACATCATGCATCGGATTTAGGGAAGGATGATTCCTACACATAACAAATGACTTATGGATATTTTACCTAAAGTATTAAAACAATATGAATTTGTTTTATTGGATTTGAGTACGTCACTTTTCATTTTTACTAAAATTTCATTCTAAACTTGAAACAAGAACTTTGACTCATACCGATCAAATCATGTATCAGTTTGATGTGAGGCTGATTCATATATTTAAAAAATGACTTATGAATATATTTCATAAATTATTAAGAAAATATAAGATTGTTTTCTTAGTTTTTAGTGAGTGACATTTTTTGAACTAAAATATCGATTTTAAACTGATAACAGACATATTGAGTTGTACTGGACACATTGTGTATTATATTGAGATGTGGGTGATTCCTACATGTAAAAAATGACATATGGATCATTGTTCTAAAGTATGTTAACAATAAGGCTCAATTTTCTCAGTTTTTTGTAGGTTAGTTATCCTTTTTACTAAAATTGATGTCAATTTTAAATAAAAAGAAGCACTTAGAGTCACACCGGTCACACCATGCATCGGATTGAGTTAAGGTTAATTAATACATATCTCAAATGAATTATTTATTATTTTCATAAAGTATAAAAATAATTTAAATGTTTTTATTAGTTTTGAGTACATCAACTATATTTTTTACTAAAATTTCATTTTAAACTGGAAACATGCATTTTAAATCATACTAATCACATCGTGTATCGGTTTGATATGATACAGATTTATATATGTCACAATTGACTTATGAATCATTTTCATAAATTGTCAAGAAAATCTGAGCGTGTTTTCGATCTTCAATGAGTGTTAATTTTTGAATTAAATTGTTGATTTTAAACTAATACCGGACACTTAGAGTCATACCAGGAATATCATGTATTAAATTGAGGTTGGGATGATTCCTATACATAAAAATGACATATGGGTCATTTTACTAAAGTATCAAAATAATATGAATGTGTTTCTCTTAGTTTTAAGTAGGCCGGTTATCCTTTTTACTAAAAGTGATGTCAATTTTAAATAAAGACACACTTAGAACCATACCGGTCACACCATGAATCGGATTGAGGTGTGTCTGATTCCTACACTTCTAAAATGAGTTATTTATCATTTTACTAAAGTTTCAAAACAACCTAAATTTTTTATCATGGTTTTGAGTACATCAATTGTCTTTTTTACTAAAATTCCATTTTAAACTTAAAATGTGAACTTTGACTCATAACGATAACATTTTTATCAGTTTTATATGAGACTGATTCATACACATCACAAATGAGTTAGGAATCAATTTCCTAAATTATCAAGAAAATATGATTGCGTTTGTTCGGTTTAGTGAGTGAATCTTTTTGAACTAAAATGTTGATTTTAAACTGATAAGAGATACATTGACTCATACCAGGCATATTGTGTATTTTATTGAGGTGACGATTATTTCTACATATCAAAAATGACATATGTATCATTTTCCTAAAGTATCTAAGAAATAAAAATTATTTTTCTTTATTTTGAGTAGTTCGGTTTTTCTTTTTAATAAAATTGATGTTAATTATAATTAAAAATATGAACTTTGAGTCATATTAGTCACACCATGTGCTAGACTGAGGTTCATATAATTCCTACACATCTCAAATGACTTATTAATCACTTTCATAAAGTATCAAAGTAATATGAATACATTTTCTCAGTTTGGAGTAAGTCAGTTGTCCTTTTTACTAAAATTGGTTTTAATTTTTGATAAAGACGCACAAAGAGTCATACTGGTCAAATTGTACATAGGATTGAGGTGTGGCTAATTTCTTCATGTCCCAAATGAATTATGGATAATTTTAAAAAAAGTATCAAAATAATCAAAAGGTTTTTTATTAGTTTTGAGTACATCACTTTTCTTTTTTACGAAAATTTCTTTTTAAACTTGAAACACGCACTTTGACTCATACTGATCACATATTATATCATTTTGATGTGAGACTGATTCCTACATGTCAAAAATGATTTATGAATTTATTTCCAAAATTATCAAGAAAATACAATTGTGTTTTATTAGTTTTCAAATAGGGAAACTTTTTTAATTAAAATATCAATTTTAAACTGATAACTGACACTTTGAGTAATATCACGCACATCGTGTATTGGATTGATGTGAGACTGATTCCAATATTTCAAATATTACATATAGATCATTGTCTTAAAGTATCAAAAAAATATGAATATATTTTCTTGGTTTTGAGTATATCAATTTTCATTTTTACTTAAATTAATGTTAATTTTAAATAGATAGAAGCACTTAGAGTCATATCGATCACACCATATGTCGGACTAAGGTGTGGTTGGTTCCTACATGTCCCAAAGTCTTAAATTAACCCTAAATTCCAATGATACCATGATTTCCATTGAATTCATTTTCTGAACATACAACATTGAAAATAGACTCAATGTTCTTATCTGAAAAACTTTCTCATTATTGAAATCCAAAAGATTAGAGGAATCTAAAGTTCTCATTATATCAAGATAAGTCACTGTAATGGGAAAATGAGCTTCCTATAATCTTCTGTATTTCAATGAGAAGTTTTTTAGGAAATATAAATTAAGGTAACATTAGAAGAAATCAACATTTTAACTCTTTTGTGTCTTATTGTAGACAGTTGAAATCAAAATATGACATCCCAAAAGATATATGAAAAAAAACTAAGTATTATATAACAATGATTAGGAAATTAACTTATAAATAGTAGATAAAATTATGAAAAAATTAATTAAATAAGTAGTAGGAATTTACCTTTTCATGATGGTTGTATACATTCTTGACGCATTTCCTTGTTTTCATTATCTCAGTTATAGGCTCGAAGTCCAATCTCTCATGAGCATGAGCATATTTAAAAAAACAACCCCAACTCAAAAAAAGAATCCACATGTATAATAAAACAATTATTATATGATTAATATTAAAAAGAAATAAATTACACATAAATATGAAATAATACATTAATTCTATGTACAATAATTTTATTATGGAAACATGAAGATTACCTCCATGATTGAGCAGTGGAGGGAACATTAGGAAAAGTGGAAAATTTCAACACTACAGGGGTTAAAAGGTTTGATGGAAAACAAGTATATGGAAGTTTTGGTACATAAATGCATGAAAGGTTAAAAAAATTCTTATAAAATAAAAAACTCTACAAGAAATAATGAATATTAAATCAATATTTTATTATATACTTTTTCAGTAAAATAGAGAATGTATATTGTAACCTTACCTTTGCATATTCCCAATGTTTTTCCTTCATTATAGTTTATTCTTATGAGGGATTGATAAAATCATCATGTGCATAAGACATTGTCTGTATGAGTAGTTAAACAATTAATTTACATTATGTTAATGCAGTAAAGAGTATATAATATTATAAGGAAAAACAGAGTATATTAAAATAACATTTACCTTCTCATTGAACTATCTTTTTTAAAGGTTCTAGAGATTTGTTTCCTCTATAGAGAATCCAAATCACCTATTTTTGGTCCCCTATAATGTAAAATACATTTTCTATATTGGGACTGGCATAAACTGATTTTGATCTCCCAATAAAATTGTCATCCTCGATAGAATTTTTATCTTACCCAATAGTTCTTTCAGTTAGTATCAGGATAATCAACAAATTATTGTTCACTAGATCTGAGACATAAAATACTTGCATGCTTGTGATTCCATTATGAATGGATCGTCTTTTTCCCCTTACACACTAAAATTAACCTTCACAAATCCCATTTCATCAACTGTCATTGCACTCAAATTTTCAACCCATTTGAAATGGAAAATTGGCACTTGAAATGTTGTATAATCCAACTCGTATATCTATTTGATAATTAATAATTATAACATATTTTTATAAATTGGATTTTTTTCCTTAGCACCAGATATCTGAATCACTTCTTCCACAAGCGTAACACCACTATTTTACATTTTACTACAGTCATCATGGTTTTTGTATAGAACATGTAACCATTTTTTATAAAACTCGTGTAAGATATAACATTTTCACTCGGTCTCCTGGCTATACATTGAATTTATTCCGCAATTAAATTTATATTTTTAGATAACTTCTTATAAATTTGATCTTGAAACCATCCTATAAACAGTTGACTATGTGTATTTGATATTCATCCTTTATCCAATAATGTATTCAAATATATAAGAATTTCTTGGTGGGATTAATGTATGGATCAACATATTCACTATTATTTAAAATTTAAAGGTGTGCATTTTCCAACACTACAAAGGTAATTGTAACAACGTATCTTCTAGAAATCCATTTTCTCATAAGGTGTACACTATGATGAGACTTTGGAAGATTAGTGATGTCAACATCTGATAGGTAATCAGTATAGAATTCAATAGCTTATTTAACAATATATCATTATGCAATACAGCCTTCTACCTGACTTCGATTCTTGATATACCCTTCCAAAAAATTTATATACCGTTTAATAGGGTACATCAATTTGTAATAGACAGGACTATATAGTTGAACCTATGTAACCAAGTGAACCATTAAGTAGACCATTATATTAATGAATTATGGTGGGAAGAACATCTCTAATTTACAAATTATGACTGAAACCTCCTTATTCATGATTGGAAACTTCATCAGGTCTCTAACATTATTATGTCTGACTTTGAAAAAGAAGTAGAGTCTTGTTAATGTATGTCATACATTTTGAGGCATAATGTAATGGAAATCAACAGGAATCAAAACATGATAGTCATGTGATTCTATTCCTTGTAAAATCAAATTAGTCATTGACACAACATTCTTGATATTTTATGAATACCCCTTTGGAACTTTTACACTATTAATAAAAAGAAAAAATTGAAAATTTCCATGTCTTGATAGAGTTTAAGCTACTGGAGGAATAAAATTCTTCCCTTTACCCTTCACCGGTGCCAATTATTCCCCTATCCCAATGTCAATCATTTCCAACCTAGAATTTATGTCATATTTAATTTTTTCATGAATATTTAGTAACATTCTAACAACACTATCAAATAAATTTTTGTCAATATGCATGACATTAAGAAAATTTCTTATATACAAACAATTCCAATACGATAATTCAAAGAAAATTGATCTATTATTTAAAGACCCGTAAACATTCAAGGGAAATTTTTTTCTTAATTTTCTTTGGGATTTTACAAGAACGCAGTTTCTGACGGCACCTAATTACGAGGCCCGGTGTGCCCGGAATCAATTTCCAAAGTTTAGATTGGGTATGTTCAGTAAACGAACATGCGGGTTTTCCTAACTTTTTAACCGTTGCTCGGAACTGAAATCCGAGGGCACCGATGAAACCGCAGCGCCGGTAATTGCTTAGGAACACTTTTTCTGGAGTTGTGTTTGCTCGGGTGTGGTTATTAAAAATAGTGGTTTAAGTAATGAATAAAATAAAATTTGTGCAACCAATTTTATTTTTATTTAAGGTAGATTAAACCTATGCTTGATGGTTGGAGTGGGACCCACTAATACCCTAACTCCTAGGTAGGATATTAGTGAGCTGGGTCCCACACAATCCCTACCCCCTTTATTTCATTTTCACCTCCCACGAGCATTTAGTTTGGTAACTCACCCGCACACCCCTATTAAATGCCGAGTCAACACTCACAATAATTGGGCGATTAAAACTCTTCAATTAATTGAATGATTTATTTTGAATTTCAAATTGAGATGTTGGATTGTGTGTTAAGTAAATAAGACAAGTCTTATTTCATTAAGGGGGTTCGTTGTGCGAGAGGGATTGGAGAGGAATTGCTCAACCCTTGGAATCCTCTTCTTCCTCCTTGAAGAACGCAAAGAACGGACCGTCGCCGATGAAGAACGCTGGCCTCCGACGAAAAATGACGAAGAACGCCGAATCCTCAGTGATCGATGATGCGACGCCGGGTACCGCGATGCCGACGATTCTCTTCTCCGTGATACCGACGACATTTACGGAACCTTGTTACGCGACGCCGTCTTCCTTGATGAATATTTTCCGCGACGGACCTTCGTTTGACCACACCTTGAGGTAGGGGTTAATTGTTTTACCCGTGAATTATTTCTTTGCCATTCATCGACTTCTATTTGGGCCACCTGTTATCGTAATAACGGGAGGAGGTCGGACCGCACGAACATGGCCGACCCTCCTCCCCTTTTGTTGATTGTACTTGTTGCGGTACGATCAAAGGTGGCGCGGTAAAACGGCACCGCGCGGAAACAATGAAGAACGGGCAAAGAAGCGTGGCGCTGTCGCGCCGCGCCATTGAGGTGATTCGAAGACTCTGCAGATTTTTTATTTGATGGAGGATCGACGGGTGATGACCGAACAGGCCGCATAGGCGGTTTGATGTTTCCGCAGTAAAGTACGGGACCCGAGATGAACACCGGCGTAGACAGATTTCAAAACGGACCACCGGAGCAACTCCGGTGGCCCGCGGACTACACCGGCGGCGCCGGCGGCCGGAGGCAGCGGCGTCCCGGCGCGCCGCCAAAAGAGACCGTCGCGGCTTCAGCCGCGGCGGCAGGCGAGCGGTCTCGTGGTCGCGCGGGACCCGGGGGTGACGCAGCGCCCAGCGCCGCCTCCATTGGCAGAAGGGAGCGGCCCCCATGTGGGGCCGTGACTTCAATCAAGGGGGCAGCCATCCCCTTGTGCGTCCGTTCGGCCATCACCGAGCCGACCCCGCTCGGCCAGCACCGAGACGCCCCGGGCCGGACCGGCCGCACCGGGCCAGGCCGCCCAGGCCGGGCCAGGCTTCACCGGCTGGGCCGGGCCACACCCACCGTGCCGGGCCGCACCCTAATGGGCTGGACCCAGACCCGGTTCGGGTCGACTCGGATCGGGCCGACCCAGGGGGTCTTAGGCCGGGTCGGTCCGAGCCCAAAACCCCCTATTTCCGGACAGTTCCGTTCAAATGTCTGTATCTTGGGATACAGACCTTAGATCGACTCACCATCAGTTGCAATGAGATCCTTGGATTGAGACGGTCATTTCGTTATATTAAACACAAGGTTTCGTAGAACTTTGGGTACAACCAGGTTGGTTCGAACACGAAACCAACCGGGGCCTTAGAGCGGAAATGCTTATAACTTGAGCTCCAGACGTCCGATTGACGTGTCGTCGAATTTGTTGGATTCCTCTTAGTGAGACGGACCTTTTGAATTACTCCGTTCGAGGTTTGGACGCAGTTGGAGTGCGGTCGGGTTGGTTTGACTTAAAATCAACTGGGCCCCTGGAACGAAAAGGTCAATAACTCTTAGACCGAGCGTCCGATTGACGCGCCGTCTGTCACGTTGAGTTCCTCTTGTCGAGATGGAACTTTGAGATAAATCAACTCCGGACTACGTGTCATTTGATGTATCGACCCCTTGGCTCGTGGAGCGGACCCTCCTGGAAACAAGCATGTTGTGTGTGGGAACCCTAGAGCAGGCTGCGACTACGATTGTGACGACTACACTGAAATCCTATGTAGGTTCGGCAGCAATGAAGACCGTAATGAAATCCTCCGTGGGTTCGACAGCAATGAAGACTGCACTAAAATCCTAAGTGGGTTCGGCAGCGATGAAGACCGTACTGAAATCCTATGTGGGTTCGACGGCGATGAAGACTGCACTGAAATCCTATGTGGGTTCGGCAGCGATGAAGACCGTACTAAAATCCTATGTGGGTTCGATGGCGATGAAGACTGCACTGAAATCCTATGTGGGTTCGGCAGCGATGAAGACCATACTGAAATCCTATGTGGGTTCGACGACGATAAAGACTACACTAAAATCCTATGTGGGTTCGGCAGCGATGAAGACCGTACTGAAATCCTCCGTGGGTTTGACGGTGATGAAGACTGCACTGAAATCCTATGTGGGTTCAGAAGCTTGGTTGGTTTAGTATCCTACGTGGGTCCCAGCTTAGATGAATCAGTGGCTATATCTGATCATCTCTATCACCAAAGAAGTATACCTGTGTGAGCTTAGTCTTGATTTTTCAATCAATATCTTTGATATGATTGACTCGCTTTCCTATGTGGATTGAGTTGTGTTATCCTGTGTGGATTGGGTTGTACTCCTATGTTGACGTGATTGAACTTGGGCTCGGATGTTAGAACCAAACTGGAATTGATGACTTAGGTATATGTATGGGCATATACCTAAGTAGTGTTGGTTGTTACTTTGTGATTGTATCTTTCCTTTGTGGATTATCCTTTGTGGATTCTGGGAGACCTTCGGGGGTCTCGAGGTCCCTACTGAGTAGCGTATACTCACCCCTGCATTGGCTATGCCCACACTACGTTGTATTGGATGCAGATAACGGACAGCGCTGATCGTGGTTGGGGCTAGTAGAGTAGTTGGTACCTGGAGGTGGACCGTTGGGCGGGACTTACACGGAGTGGACAGCTGGACCGAGGAGCTGAGGTGGCTATCTGTACCCGCCGTTCAGGTGGGACTTCCAGTGGACGACTCGACGTTGCTGCTTTACTTCAGTTGTTGTACTTTCTTTCCAGTTGTACTTTACTTTCAGTTTGGGTTTGTATTCTGGCCCATTTACTTTCCGCACTTACTTTTGTACCCAGTTTTACTTAGTGTTTACTTCTGTTGGCTTACTCTATGGTGTTTGTTTACTTTATAAAGGAAATTCCTTCCCCTTTTTGTCGGGATTTACGCCTTGGTGCTAGTCTCCAGCCCCTGGCCTATGGAAGGTGTGATTGGGGTAGTCACGGCACGGGCCCCGAGGACGGGTCGTGACAAATTGGTATCAGAGGAGTTCGGCTCTACCGCAGAACTGAGGACTCTAATCTTTCTTCTATGTGAAGCAATAGTGCTTAGGGTATTGAGTGTGGTTATCAGTCCAGGGAGTCCAGTGTTGGTGCGGCGGCCGACGTATCCATACACCAGGACCCTGACTTTTGATTTCTGACTCAATGCACGAAAACATTGATTGCATGTGTGTTTCAAAAGTTTTATTTGTGATTACTTTGTGTCATCTCACCAGGTATACTGTTTGACCGTGGTGCACCTGTTTCTTTTCAGGATGGCCCCACGACAGCAGCCAGCTAGGGTTCCGAGCGTTGTGTGAGACAACAGCCCATCGAGAGATGAGGCCTTGGTGTAGGGCCCTTTTTTAGCAGAGGCACCGGTGGTACCACTACCCGCCGAGCCACCGATGCTACCAGCCCCATCCGCTGATAGTGCACGTCGCCTTAGTGCACTGCACGAGTTTCAGCGTGAGAGATCGCCCAGGTTACGCGGGGAGATGGACCCTCAGGCATCCGAGGATTGGATGGAGGCGTTTGTGCGAGTTTTCAGGTTAGTGGGGACACCAGCTGACCTCATAGTAATCCTCGCAGCGAGCCTTCTACATGCGGCATCAGTCAGATGGTGGAGCTTGATGCTCCAGGTGCACGACGAGGCATCTCTCCTCTAGACGGACTTCGAGAGCCTCTTCCGCTCAGAGTTCGTCACAGCCACCCTCCTTGTGGTGCGCTTCCGGGAGCTTCTATAGCTGTGGCAGGGCAGCATGACGGCCGCCCAGTACTCGGCGAGATTTACCGATCTCTCACCCTATTCGACGGATATGGTACAAGACACATTCTTCCGGGCCTGGAACTTCGAGCAGGGACTGAGGCATGAGATCAGGGCATTGATGATCTCCCTCAGCATTCCGACACAGGAAAGAGTACTGGAGCGAGCCCTTCTCATTGAGAGCTTTCTTGTTGAGCCTATGCCAGCAGCGAGACCTACCGCAGGACGGCATGTAGCAGAGTCGTCTGAAGCTGGCAGTCGACAGATGTCACAGGGGTCCAGGCGGACCAGACCATCAGGCAGATGACCTCAGGACACTGGCTCAGAGGTGCGGGGAACAGGGCGCAGAGCCAGCCATCGGAGGAGCAGACAGTGCTACGCATGTGGCGGGCAGGGCCACAAGTCTCGTGACTGCCCGACCCGCCTTGCAGAGGAGAAGCAGACAGTTGAGGGGCCACCCAGGCAGAGGCAGAGGGTCGATCGTGGCGGTCCGCTGAGAGAATTCGGACGAGGTAGGGGATCCGGCCGAGCAGTAGGTGGTGGGCGACACTTTGAGGCTTTACCACCACCACCACCAGGAGGTCCACCCCGACCATAGGGAGTTGGCGGGCAGAGACAGGCTCAGCTTCAGGCAGCGGAGGCCTACGACCACGGTGCGCCAGAGATGATTCGAGGTAATATATGTGTCTACTCCACCCTTTCTGCAGTTCTTATAGACACAGGAGCGATTCATTACTTTATTTCTGCTACCCTTGTTCAGAGCTCGGATATTCCGACAGAGTCGTTGGCTCGATCCTTACGTCTAGAGACTCCTACGGGAGCAGACTCGATGATTATGCACTGGTGCCGGCAGTGTGAGCTTACTCTAGGAGGTGAGAGCTTCGGCTGGGATCTTCTTGTAGCAGTGTCGAGGCCTTACGATGTCATCTTGGGCATTGATTGGTTATCTACTGTCCATGATCAGATCGACTGTATTAGGCGCAAGGTGTGGTGTGTACGCACTGACGGGAGCAGGTTCACCTTCACCGGCGAGAAGGGAGCCTTTGCAGCACAGGATGAACTCACGCAGAGGAGAGGATATCCCATCACTCATCAGTTGGATAGCCTCATCCTAGGAGCAGTTGACGTGCAGAGTCCTAGTTTTCCTGTAGTGGTGGATCAGTATGCAGACGTTTTCCCTGACGACGTTCCAGGACTACCTCCTCACAGAGAGGTAGACTTTTATATTGACCTGTACCCCGGGATAGCCCCGATATCCAATCCAGCATATCGGATGGATCCCGCTGAGCTTCGAGAGCTACGGATACAGCTGGAAGACTTGCAGGGAAAGGGATTCATCTGACCCAGTGTTTCACCCTGGGCTTCCCCGATATTGTTCGCCAAGAAGGCGGACGGGAGCTTGCGACTTTGTGTCGACTATCGTCGCCTGAACCAGGTGACCATGAGGAACAAGTATCCTATACCGAGGATTGCTGACTTCTTCTATCAGCTCAAGGGAGAACGGTGGTTCTCGAAGATAGACCTTAGGTCAGGTTATCATCAGCTCAGAGTTCGGGATGAGGACGTGCAGAAGACAGTCTTCAGATGTCGGTATGGCCACTATGAGTTCTTGGTTATGCCTTTCGGCGTAACCAATGATCTAGAAGTGTTCATGAGTCTCATAAACAGGATATTTCAGCCATACCTAGATTGATTTGTCGTGGTCTTCATTGATGACATATTGATATACTCGACCACTGAGGAGGAGCACGCCTACCACTTGCGGGTTGTACTAGACACACTCCGAGAGCACCAGCTTTATGGAAAGCTCTCGAAGTGTCAGTTCTGGTTACATGAGGTCCACTTCTTGGGAAACGTCATCTCTGAGGCAGGAGTTGCGGTGGATCCTGCGAAGATCAAGGCAGTGCTAGCTTGGGAGCCAATGAGGACCGTGACGGAGGTGCGGAGTTTCTTGGGGCTAGCTCGGTACTACCGGAGATTTGTGCCAGACTTCTCCAGAGTTAAGGCACCACTCTCAGCTTTGACGAAGAATGGGAAACTCTTCGTGTGGTCAGACATATGTCAGCAGAACTTCCAGGAGCTGAGACAGAGATTGACCAGCGCGCCTATCTTGAGGCTACCGGAGGAGGGAGTAGGGTACGTAGTCTACTGTGATGCATCAGGGACTGGACTCATATGTGTCCTGATGCAAGAGCGGGTCGTGATCGCCTATGGATCACATCAGCTGAGGCAGCATGATCAGAACTACGCTACCCATGACCTGGAGTTAGCAGCAGTGGTCTTCGCTATGAAGATGTTGCGACACTATCTGATGGGCCAGCACTTTACAGTCTACTCTGACCACCAGAGTCTTAGGTACATCTTCTCGCAGAAGGACCTGAATCTGAGATATCGGTGATGGCTTGAATTCCTGAAGGACTATGACATTGAGATACTCTATACTCCTGGAAAGGGGAATGTAGTAGCTGATGATCTCAGTAGGAGGATGGGCATTCAGCTGGTCGAGGAGGCGATGGAGAAGCTAGCCACTTTTCAGATATCCTTCATGGATAGAGATGGATCAAACATTCTTCAGTCACTCACAGTCACTCCTCCACTACTGTAGTGGGTCAGTGAGGCACAACGTGGGGATGCTGACTGTGAGACGAGGCGCGCGCAGATATCCTCAGGACAGGAACCTGATGGATTCTCTGTAGGAGGAGATCACGTCGTCCTTTTCAGAGGACGTACCATGGTACCAGTTGCTTTACAGGAGGATTTACTGAGAGAGTTTCACACTTCCCCCTTAGAGGTACATCCAGGAGGGGTGAAGATGTACCAGGATCTTAGATGACAGCACTGGTGGCCGGGTATGAATAAGGTTGTGTCAGATTTCGTTTCTCAATGCCTCACCTACCAGCAGGTGAAGGCAAAGCACCAGGTACCAGTAGGCTTGGTAAAACCCTTGGAGGTCCCGGAGTGGAAGTGGGATGGGATATCTATGGATTTCGTGACTGGACTTCCACGTACTTCCAGAGGTCATGACTCCATTTGGGTGATTTTCGACCGACTCACCAAGTCATCCCACTTCTTACCCATCAGAGAGTAGGGCTTAGTGGAGAGCTTGGGGCACCTCTACGTTTAGGAGATCATACGGCTTCATGGTGTTCCATCATCTATCGTCTCAGATCGAGACGCTCGCTTTACTTCCCGGCTTTGGAAGGGGTTGTAGGAGGCATTCGGGACGCAGCTACGTCTGAGCACTGCCTTTCACCCTCAGACAAATGGTCAGACAGAGAGGACCATTCAGACTCTCGAGGACATACTCCGTGCATGTTTCCTCGACTTTGGTTGCAGCTGGGAGGACCACCTACCCTTGGTGGAGTTCGTGTACAACAACAGCTACCACTCCACCATCGGGATGGCACCATACGAGGAATTGTATGGACGACCTTGCAGATCACCTCTGTGCTGGACAGACCCTGGGGAGTCATCACTTGTGGGACCGGAGATGGTCCAGGCCATGACAGAGAAGGTCTAGGTCATCTAGGAGCGGATGATGACAGCTCAGAGCTGGCAGAAGTATTATGCTGACAGGAGGCAGAGGCCACTGGAGTTCAATGATGGCAACCACGTCTTCTTGTGGGTCTCACCCTGACGTGGATTACATAGATTTGGCTGAGGCGGAAAGTTATCTCCGTGCTTCATTGGACCATTCCAGGTCCTCAGCAGGATAGGCGAGGTGGCTTATTGCCTGGCTCTACTACCTCAGTTGCATCGGGTTCATGACATCTTCCATGTATCCCAGTTGAGGAGATACGTGCATGACCCGACGTATATCATCGACCATAGGGAGCTAGATCTTGATGATGGGCAACCTTTGCGGAGGTCCTGGTGGAGATCGAGGATCGACAGGAGCGGGTCCTACGTGGGCGGTCGATTCCTTTAGTGCGCATCAGATGGCGGCACGGGAACCTCCAGGAGAGCACTTGGGAGCGGGAGGCTCAGATGCGTGCTCAGTAACAACATTTGTTCCCCTAGTTTATGATGTATCTTTACGGGGACGTAAATACCTGTGGTGGGAGTAATGTAAAGACCCGTAAAAATTCAAGGGAAAATTTTTTCTTATTTTTCTTTGGGATTTTACAAGAACGCAGTTTCTAACGGCACCTGATTCTGAGGCCCATTGTGCCCGGAATCAATTTCCAAAGTTTAGCTCGGGTACATTCAGTAAACGAATGAGCGGGTTTTCCTAGCTTTTGAACCGGTGCTCAGAACCAAAATCTAAGGGCACCGATGAAACCGCAGCACCGGTAATTGCTTAGTAACACTTTTTCTGGATTTGCATTTGCTTGGGTGTGGTTATTAAAAATAGTGGGTTAAGTAATGAATAAAATAAAATTTGTGCAACCAATTTTATTTTTATTTAAGGTAGATAAAACCTATGCTTGATGGTTGGAGTGGGACCCACTAATATCCTAACTCCTAGGTAGGATATTAGTGAGGTGGGTCCCACACGAGCCTCACCCCCTTTATTTCCTTTTCACCTCCCACGATCATTTAGTTTGGTAACTCACCCGCACACCCCTATTAAATGCCGAGTCAACACTCACATTAATTGGGTGACTAAAACTCTTCAATTAATTCAATTAATTGAATGATTTATTTTGAATTTCGAATTGAGATGTTGGCTTGTGTGTTAATTAAATAATTCAAGTCTTATTTTATTAAGGGGGTTCATTGTGTGAGAGGGATTGGAGAGGAATTTCTCAACCCTTGGAATCCTCTTCTTCATCCTTGAAGAATGTGAAGAATGGGCTGTCGCCGACGAAGAACGCCGGCCTCTGACAAAGGATGACGAAGAACACCGAATCCTCAGATATCGACAACGCGACGCTGGGTACCGCGATGCCGATGATTCTCTTCTCCGTGACACCGATGACGTTTAGGGAACCTTGTTCCGCGACGCTGTCTTCTGTGATGAATATTTTCTGTGAAGAACCTTTGTTCGACGACACCTTGAGGTAGGGGTTAATTTTTTTACCCGTGAATTACTTCTTTTCCATTAATCGACTTATATTTGGGCCGCCTATTATCGTAATAACGGGAGGAGGTCTGACCGCACGAACATGGCCAACCCTCCTCCCCCTTTGTTGATTGTACTTGTTGCGGTACGAGCAAAGGCGGCGCGGTGCAATGACACCGCGCAGAAACAATGAAGAATGGTCAAAGAAGCGTGGCGCCATCACGCCGCGCCGTTGAGGCGATTCGAAGACTCCGCAGATTGTTTATTTGACGGCGGATCAATGGGCGATGACAAAACGGGCCGTAGAGGTGGTTTGATGATTCCGCAGTAAAGTACGGGACCCGAGATGAACACTGGCGTAGACGGATTTGAAAACGGACCACCGGAGAAACTTCGGTGGCCCGCGGACTACACCGGCGGTGCCGGTGGCCGGAGCCGGCGGCCGGCACGGGCCAGCCGCCCGGAGGAGGCGACATCCTGGCGCGCCGCCTGGAGGGACTGCCGCGGCGGCAGGTGAGCGATCCCGCGGCCGCGTGGGACCCGGGGTGACGCGGCTCCCAGCGCCGCGTCCGTTGGCAGAAGGGAGCGGCCCCCACGTGGGGTCGCGGCTCCAATCAAGGGGGCAGCCGCCCCCTTGCGTGTCCGCATGGCCAGTGCCGAGCCGCCCCAGGCCGGACCGGCCGCACCGGGCCGGGACGCACCCTAATGGGCCGGACCCGGTTTGGTTTGACCCGGTTCGGGCCGACCCGGGGGGGTCTTGGGCTGGGTCGGTCCGGGCCCAAAACCCCCTATTTCCAGACAGTTCTGTTCAAACGTCTGTATCTTGGGATACGGACCTCCGATCGATGCACCATCAGTTGTGTTGCGATCCTTGGATCGAGACGGTAGTTTTGGTATATTACACTCAAGGTTTCGGAGAACTTTGTTTATGGCCGGGTTGGCTCGAACACGAAACCAATCGGGCCCTCGGAGCGGAAACGCTTATAACTTGAGCTCCAGACGTCTGATTGACGTGCCATTGACTTTGTTGGATTCCTATTAGTGAGACGGACCTTTTGGATTACTCCGCTAGAGGTTTGGACGTAGTTGGAGTGCATTCGGGTTGGTTTGACTTAAAAACCAACCGGGCCCCTGGAACGAAAAGGCCAATAACTCTCAGACCAGGCGTCCGATTTACGCGTTGTCTGTCATGTTGAGTTCCTCTTGTCGAGATAGAACTTTGAGATACATCAACTCTAGAGTATGTGTCAGTTGATGTATCGGCCCCTTGGCTCATGGAGCGGACCCTCCCCGAAACGAGCATGTTGTGTGCGGGAACCATAGAGCTGGCTGCGACTACGACTGTGACGACTGCACTGAAATCCTATGTGGGTTCGGCAGTGATGAAGACCGTACTGAAATCCTCCGTGGGTTAGAAGGTAATGAAGACGGCACTGAAATCCTAAGTGGGTTCGGCAGTGATGAAGACCGTACTGAAATCCTATGTGGGTTCGACGGTGATGAAGACTGCACTGAAATCCTATGTGGGTTCGGCAGTGATGAAAACCATACTGAAATCCTATGTGGGTTCAACGACGATGAAGACTGCACTGAAATCCTATGTGGGCTCGGAAGCGATGAAGACCGTACTAAAATCCTATGTGGGTTCAACGGCGATGAAGACTGCATTAAAATCCTGTGGGTTCAGCAGCGATGAAGACCGTACTGAAATCCTCCATGTGTTCTACAGAAATGAAGACAGCACTGAAATCCTATGTGGGTTCGGCAACTTGGCTAGTTTAGTATCCTACGTGGGTCCCAGCTTAGATGAATCAGTGGCCATATCTGATCATCTTTATCACCGAAGAAGTATACATGTGTGAGCTGAGTCTTGATTTTTCAATCAATATCTTCGATATGATTGACTTGCTTTCCTATGTGGATTGAGTTGTGTTATCCTATGTGGATTGGGTTGTACTCCTATGTGGACGTGATAGAACTTGGGCTCGGATGTTGGAACCAAACTGGAATTGATAACTTAGGTATATGTATGGGCATATACCTAAGTAGTGTTGGTTGTTACTCCGTTATTGTATATTTCCTTTGTGGACTATCCTTTGTGGATTATGGGAGACCTTCGGGGGTCTCGGGGTCCTTACTGAGTAGCGTATACTCACCCCTGCACGGGCTATGCCCGTACTACGTTGTGTTGGATGCAGATGACGAGCAGCGCTGATCGTGGTTGGGGCTAGTGGAGCAGTCGGTACCTGGAGGTGGACCACTGGGTGGGACTTACACGGAGCGGACGGCTGGACCGAGGAGCTGAGGTGGCTATCTGTACCCACCCTTCATGTGGGACTTCCAGTGGACGGCTCGACGTTGCTGCTTTACTTCAGTTGTTGTACTTTCTTTCCAGTTGTACTTTACTTTCAGTTTGGGTTTGTATTCTGGCCCATTTACTTTCCGCACTTACTTTTGTACCCAGTTTTACTTAGTGTTTACTTCTGCCGTCTTACTCTATGGTGTTTGTTTACTTTCTAAAGGCAATGCCTTCCCCTTTTTTTCGGGATTTACACCTTGGTGCTAGTCGCCAGCCCCTGGCCTATGGAAGGTGGGCTTGGGTTTGTCACGGCACGGGCCCTAAGGACGGGTCGTGACATCTTATTCCAACCTGATTTCATAAGGTTTTTCCGAAAATGGTTTACCAAAAACAACATCAATATCTTTTACTTTATGGAATAGTTGATCATTGTTATTGGAGACAGTGTTGTACCTTGTTCGATATTCCCATCGAATGTTGTCATCCGTGATTGGTATTTATGTTTTCGAGGTAAACATTTTTGATTTCATAAAAAAAGAATTTGTTGAATGCTTCAACCAAACTAACTATGTGCATTTTTTCCAAAAGGGACACTCCAAAATTCCTATAATACTATAGCCTAATAAATTTTCATAAGTGGGGAGGTCATTTATCCTCCCATACAACATGGACCTCAATGTGAATTCTTCACTTCTATGAGAATCATACATTGTATCACTTGCATCCCACATCAATTTTATATCTTCAATCAATGGATCCAAATATAAATAAAAATCATTTCCGGGTTGCTTTATTCTAGATATAAGTAAAGACAACATAATGAATTTATTCTTCATGCATAACCATGTCAGAAATTTATAATTTACCAACATGATCGGCCATGTACTGTGAGTACTACTTTGTACACCAAAAGTATTTATTCCATCTTTAGATAATGTAAGATAAATGTTTCTCAGCTCATTTCCAAATTCAAGATACTCATAATCAGTTATATTCCACTAAGGAGAATCTTTTGGATGATTTAGGTTCCCGTATTTAATTCTTGTATGGTCATTCCATGTCAATTTTCTCAGAGTTCCCTAACATCCATAATGTCTTATAAACCATTGAATGATAGGAAGGTACCATAAAGATTTCTAAGGACTTGATTCTTTTTTCTTGTATTGATCTATTCCACACTTAGGGTATTTTATGAGTGATTCATTGTCCTTGTGAAAGAATATCAAATCATTCTGACAGTCATATATTTTTTTAGAGATCATTCCCATTGAACGTAGAATATGTTTAACATCATATATTTGACATGGTAGTTCATTTTCTTTTGGTAGTATATAATTAAAGAGACCAAGTAGTTCTATAAAGCTGGTGTCACTCCATCCACTGCAAGATTTCAAATTATGTAACTTCAATTTAGTTGAAAATTTTGTGTATTTAGTATAATTAGTATATAATAGTCTCTTAGAATAGTTATTTAACTTCTCAAACAACTTTAAATAATCATGAAGTTCATCCTCAATTTCTATTTTCATTTATTCCATGTGGTCTCCATAATCATTTACTCTAGTATTCATATCAAATGATTCATAAATCACAGTATCATTCCAATCGGTGTGTATGTTCAGTTTTTTCCCATGTTTAGTCAAACATTTATAGCCTTGATCTATTCTATGAAAAATAATATGTTCTTCCAAATATTTTGTATTAATTTGTCTTGAATTAAAACAATGTAAACACAAACAAAGTATTTAAGAAGGGGAGTATGCATGCTCTATTGAAAACTTGATGAACTATTTAACTCTATATTTATACTATTTTGTTAAACAATTAGTGTGAATCCATTTTCAATTTATATTCATTCTATTGGGTTCATAAAATATTTATTTAGTACAATAATTACATAAATACATATAATATATTCATTATCAAAGTTGAAAGTTATAGATAATTAAAATAAGGGAAACCCAATATTCGATTGTTTCAAATAATTTCAGTATGCTTTGAAGAAAATGGGTAATTGAATTTAATAAAATAATTACTCCCCTATGGAAGGTTTTATCCATTGAATTAATTAAAAGTTGAAAGCTATATAAAACTCTCATCATCATCAACTCATCTCCCAGAAACTTATCATTTTAGTTTGTTGTTTGACACACATCCTCCATCTCTTGTGGACATCCACCTATGTTGCCTTAAATACTCTAAGCATTAGTCATTCATGGGATGAATAATGCTCAGAGTAGTACAAGAAATAAAAAAGATATGGGGGATTAGTCTCAAGAAACAAACTTCAATAATAACTATTTAGGGGATGAAATTTATGAGGATGAAAGTTGTTCTGTAATAAATACAAGTAAAGTTAAAATCAATGAATAAAATTTCATTGCTGATCGAATAGTTTTAGGGAAAACTCAGAGGAGTAAGACTATACAAAAAACCTCATTTTTCCCAAGTAGATCCTAAATAATTTGGAGAGGCTGAAAAGGATGATAATTGGATCAAATATATGTATGAGGAGCTTGATTTGAATAAGAACAATGTGACCTGGGAAATTTTACCAAGGATATAGGATAGAAATATTATCAAAACCAAGTGGGTGTTCTGTAATAAACTCATTGACTACAGAAAATTGGATCAAAATAAATAATGGACAGTGTGCAAGGGGAATTCCTAGATCAAAGGGATTTATATTTAAGACAAATTTACTCACATATCCTAGTTGAAAACTATTTAAATTTTCTTTTTTATTTCAGTTTAAATGTAGTTAAAATTATACCAAATAGATGTCAAATCTTTGTTCCTCAATAGATTTCTCAAGGGGGGAGTATTCATTGAAAAACTAGATGGGTTTACTATGGATGAAAATGAGAGAAAGGTGTGTTGGTTAAATAATTCTTTGTATAATATAAATATGTCACTGGGGACCTGGTATTTACGGTTAGATCAATACCTAATAAATCTTTGTTTTTAGCGAGGTATAGTTTATCACAACTGATACATCAAGAAGAAGAATGGTCAAACGATTTTGGTACTCATATATGTCAAAGACATAATATTTAAGGATTGGACAAAGCACAATGCAATTTTTTTGTGGATAATATGAGGTATGATATTGAGATGTATATGGTCGGCGAGTTAAAAAATTTCCTTGGTTTATAAGTGAATCAAGGAAATCATAGCACATTAATTTCTCAATAAAAGTATAAAAAAGTGGCTATCATGTGATTTTTAATGGAATATTTGAAACCAATGACAACACAGTCCACTATATGGATGAAGTTTACAAAATTTAATGATTACAAAGAGGTAGATTTCATGGGTATAGGTATTGGGAGCCAATTATACCTCACAACAACATGACCCAACATTGGGTTTGATATAATTCAAGTCGCATAATACTAATGTTGTCTCAAGGATAGCCACATGTTATCAGCGAAGATGATACTTCAATATATCTAAAAAATAATTATTTTTGGATATTTTATTATAGGATAGGGAAACTAGAGTTGTAGGCTTACACAGATATGGGCTGGGAAGGTTCAGTGGATAACTAATGGAAAGTAGAGATAACGAAAAACCCGGATTTCATTCGAGCCTTGGTTTAATTGAACCCTTTATTGTTCGAGCCTTGGATATGAGCCTTGGAATAGTTAGAGCCTTGACTCTAGCCTAGATTCAAGCTTCGATTTGATAAAGAGGAGTGACAGCAGTAGGTGGCTTCCATGGAGAACTTCAGATATCATGAACTGGTTCACAATGATTAGGGTTCTTAAAATAGATCAATACACTTTTATTAGCTCTTCCAAAAAATCATTGATAAAGATCCCTTTTATCTAGGTTTAGTTAATAAGCACTGATAAAAGGAATCTTTATGATTGTTTTTTAGCACTGATAAATCTCTATCTTTATTAGCACTAAAAAAGCGCTGATAAAGATTTCTTTTATCATCACTTATTACTTAAGTGCTCATAAAGGATTTATAATTATAATTATAAATAAAAAATTATAAATATATTTGTATAAATATATATTTAAATATATAATTATATAAATAATTTTCAAAAAAATAATATTTATATCATTATATATATTTATATAATTATATATATATTTAATATATATATATATATAATATATATATACAAATATAATTTTACTAAATATATTCATTATTTAAATAAATTTATTACAATTTTATAATTATTTAAATATCTATAATTATTTACTTATAATTATATAAATACTTTTAAAAAATAATATTTATTTATTTATAATTAGAAATGTGTAAATATTATAAATATACATTTATAAATATTTTTGTTTATAAATATTTTTTAAAAAATATATTTTTAACATTATTGATGAATATTTAATCTTAAGTTCATGCATGTTAAAATTGAGTGAAATTGAATAATTAAAAATGAGTACACTTTAACAATATTGAAAAATGGATAAGTTTTATTAATTAAATATAAAATATTAACAAAAATATGGATATATATTGAAATAAATATGAATACATATTTAATATAATAAAACATAGTAAATAAATATATAAAAAATAAATAACAGAAATTTATTAAATGCTAAAAAAATAAAAAATAAAACATAAAACATATTAAAAATGAATAAATAATACACAACTTTAATAATATTAATAATAAATAAATAAAATTTACCGATTAAAAACATAATATATTAAATGTTTCATGTTAAAATTAAATTATAAAATGAACACTAAAATTTGAATAAATTATATAAATATTAGGTATATGGGTTATTATATAATATTTTATTAATTGCATAAATATTTGTGTGTGTGTTTTTTATATAAAAATGAATTAATTATGTATGTGTATGTGAAGTCAATATAACACGTGTTTGATCTATGTTAAATTGAAAAATCAAACAATATTAAATTATGTCAATTACTCAATGTAGTTAGTCATTATTTTTAATTCATATTAATTTTTAATTATAAAACCATTATTCACTAAATATATTACTATTTAATGTAAAGCATAAATATTTTGTATTATATAAATCATATTTATATACATTCATATATATCTATATATTTAATATATAATATTTATTAACAATATCAATAATTATTTATTTAATAAAATGTTAAATATTTTTCTCAATTTTCTTATTTTTAATTTTTATTTGTCTAATTTTCATTTTACATATATCTATATATTTAATACATAATATTTATTAGTATTTATAAATTATATACAGTATAATGAGTTTATTTATTTTTATCAATAATTAGTTAATTAATAATATTGTTAATATTTTTTTCATAAACTCATTTTCTTATTTATTTCATTATTTCATTTTTTACCTCTATCAATGTTAAAAAATCACTCATAAAGGATTCCTTTATAGGAACTAAAAATTAAGTGTCGATAAAGTTGTCATTTATCAGCACTGATAAAGGGTATCCGTTATCAGCATTAAAAAGTGCTAATATATGGTACCTTTTATCGGTACTATAAAAGGCACTCATAAATGGTACCCTTTATTAGTGATTGTTTTATTGCTGATAAAGGCCAACTTTATCAACACTTTTTTATAACACTGATAAAGGCCAGTTCTATTAAAGACCTATTTTGTAGTAGTGAGTTAATCAATTTTTTTAGAATGTAAAATCTATTGAAGCTAATTTTTGTAAACCTTTTCTAAAAAACCTTATAAAAAAAGTTGGAAAAGTAATCAGTTTTTTTGAATTAACATACTAGAATTGTTTGCAAGTCAGGCATTTTTTTTATGTTATGCATGTGAACAAAAATTATGTGATAGTGTAATTGGAATGAAAATAAATGCCCTCTACAAAAAAGGATGGAATTAAGGCTTGGTTGGACATGATTGACGTGGGGATATAGGGAGAGTTGGCACCAATGAAGAGTGAACATGGACTTTTCTTCCTTCATCTGCATACACTCTTTCCAGGCCAGAGTGATATCATTTTTTCAACATCTTTAATGATGTAAAAGTTCCATAGGGTTATTCTTCAAATATCAAGAATATCATGTCAATGACTTATTTAAAGTTAAAGGGTTTGAAATCACATGACTGTTTTAATTTGATGTAAGATATAATGCCTATAGATTTACATTGCTTTTTTCCAATAAAGTTCACTATACATTAACAAAACTCTATTTATTTTTCAAAGATATATGCATAAAGGTTATATACCTTTAAAATTTTCCAAATATAGAAAAGTAAATTGTTGTCATGTTATTTTAATTAGAGATTTTCTTCCCATAGAAAATTATTTGATATGATGGTTCACTTGGTAACATATATTTAACTATGTGGTCTTGTACATTATAGATAGATGTGTCTCATTAAAGAATATATGGATATTTTGAAAGGGTATATAAAAAATAAAATTCTTCCAAAAGTTTTTATTGATAAGCGATATGTTGTTGAGGAAGTCATTGAATTTTGTATCGACTACCTATCCGATGTGGAATGATTTGATCTACCAAAATCTCATCACACCGAGTAGCTTTTGGGTGAATGAATTCTTGGAATAGATTTTGTCACAATTACTATTATAGAGTATGAGAAAGATCACCTTTATGTTTTTCATAATAGTTTATAGGTTTCGATATATGTTGAAACCCAAAAATTAATTATTAGTCATTTGAATCCATAAAGGGATGAAAGCTGGATATCAAATACACATAATAAATAGTTTATAGGATGGTTTTGAGAACATAATTTTAAGGAGTCAACTTCAAATCTAGATTCAATTTTAGAATGACTTTTATGGATATCTAGAGGACTATGTTTTCATGTATTATCTTATAATGGTTATATAATTAATGATTATACATTCTATACAAATGAACGTGATAAACACAATACTAGGAAAAATAGTGGAGTTACACTTATGGATGAAGTGATGGATGTGTCTGGTAATATGGATAGAAATCCAATTTATGTGAATATGTCATACTTTGGCATCATTAAACAAATATGGGAGTTGGATTATACAACATTCCAAGTACATATTTTTCAATGCAAGTGGGTGGATAACAAGAGTACAGCTAAAATAGATAAATTAGGATTCAAGAAAATAGATCTCAGTGAAAAAAGGAATAAAGATGAACCATTTATAATGCTATCATAGGTAGTATAGGTATTTTATGTTCTATGTCCAGCAAACTAAAAGTGTTCAATTTTTCTATTATTGTAAAAATCCACTGAAGGTCCATATGTCAACTCATCTGAGGATGGCCCTTTCATTGGGATGTCATAATAATTTCAAAGTATTCTCAATGTATAAGGGGTCTTGTATGTTAGAGGATATCACAATTATGGGAATTGGATACTCAATAGAGGGGTTAAATTCCTTCAACCTTTAAAAAAAGGGATTTCAATAATCAGGGTTTTTTTGTAATAAACATTATGTTACCTCATTTTTTTATTTGATCACAATTGTATTCACGTAATCTAAATTAAATGTTTAACCAATCATAAAGATAATAACTTCTTCACATGATGATTCTCCCAATCCTAAGGAATAATAGGTTTCTAAACAAGTTGATTCATCTAATGCATAGGAACAACAAGATTATGCACATTCTGGTTCTACCAATCTAAAATAATAACATATTGATGATTTCGAAGTTTAGGAAATGGTATATGGTGAACAACCTATGTACCATAAAAAACGGGAGCGTCGTAGTATGATGGTGTTAATAAAAATTATTAAGGTAAGAAACAAAGGAATCAAATTCAAGGCTAGATGTAATGCAAGCATCCAGTCATTTAACCACAACAAGGCCATGTTTAGTAGATAAATTGATCTCACCACTCAAATGAATGTTTCGGTTGATGTAGATTCATGGTATAATGTTTTTCATACAATTAAGACACTAATTTAGGAAGATATTAGGGTAAAATTATGATATACTTTCTTTATTTTATTAAAAAATGACAAAACATTGATTTACTCTTAATTATCCATTATAGAGTGTATTTATAGTAGATGAATCCCAAATTATTTTTTATTAATGCTCATTGGAAAGTATCATAGAGGCTTTTAAAAAAATCTTATGAATTTTCATCTCAAATATACTGAATCGAAAATAAACTCGCACCCACTACAAATGTATTAACATTTGATAAACCAACAAGTGTGGGATGAATTTATTGGTCATTGTGAGGAGTAATATTTTCAGGTTCATTGTGAATAGTAATAAATTACCTAAAAATATGTGTATTAATCACCTTGGTTAATAATTAATAATTTTTGAAACATAAAATGAGTTATGAAAATAAGTAACATCTAGAAAAACCAACATACCCCTACCGTAAAGCAAGGATGGGGTATACTTCACTTAAAAAATTGAATATATTTTAAATCTATAGTAATAATTTTATTTAACAAGAAACAACAACATAATTATGTTCTTTTTTTATATTAATATTGATGAATCAAAATCCAAATCCACTTCCATCCCACATAATGTGTTGTGGAGGGAGGCACGTCTAAACAAAGATGGAATATTAATAGGTGAAAACATGAAAAAGTGCGGGAATCATGTGTAAGTATGACATAATAAAAATATGTTTTTCTTTAAAATGGAATTACATAATAATAATTACTTATTTTCCTATATTTTTTTCTAAATTAGACACAAGAATCATCATCAATTATGCCCAATGAATATCTACTATTGGTTTCATTGAAGCGGCTAGAATAGTATGTCTACGTCAAAGGTGCAGGTTTTGGGGTGTCACCCTGAACATATTGTGAGAAAATAAATTAAAAGGGGGATAAATATAAGAAAATTTAAGATATAAACTCATGATTATCTTCTCTAGAAGAAAAAATTAATTTTACATCCGAGTTTTTAGAAACTTTTATGCAAAATGATCAAAGAGAAGAAACAACAAAACAATAACCACTACATAAAGACCCCCCACTAAATTTTAGGCGATAAATTTCTCTAAAAGATATATATTAGAAGAGGTAATCAATATTTTTATAATAATTTCTATGAAATGTGAATTTGGAAGACACTAATACCCTTCCTGTATATATATTCTATCGGGTAAAAATGATTTTAGTATATATCTATAAATGTCCACTCATCGCCTTATTGAGATGGGTGACATGTTAAATTTCCAGGGATATATTCTACATAAATAATAACTTCCAAATGGTCATTTGAGAGTGGGGATTAACATAGCTCACAATAAAATTGCATTTCTACATATTCCACTTGATGATGCGGATATTCATATGGTCGAGAAATCCATTAAAACTTTCACAGCATGGATGTTAGATCTTCTAAAAGTTTATGCCAAAAAGGAGGTATTCATTTCCAATTAATTTTTTATTAAAAACCTTTCACAATTAATGAAAAAAGTCTGAAATTGATGAATGTTATTATAGATGGTCAAAGAGAATGGGGTGAAATTTAATGTTGAATCAAAATGATCTAAAATATCAACCAACCAATACAAAATATATTCACAAAGTACCTTTACATTTCCCAATCAACATCATAATTTTTTATCATTAAAGGTTCTTACAGATACAACATTATCAAGTGTTGATATGACCATAATTTATTTTTAAGAAAATATTTATGGAGAGGACATTATAGAATATATTGGTTTTGAGAATGTAATTGAAATCTCCAATCATAAATGGCTAGGAGTCTTAGTTTTAAATGTATACATGAGGTATGTTTTCATGATATGTTTGTCTGATAGATGATCTAATATTTTAATTATGACTAAATACTATTCATAATTTTTTTAGGCATATATATCAATACAATTGAAGGGAAAATCATGTAAATAGAAAGTTGGACTCATTAGTCCTCACATAACTTCTACAAAACTATTCTCATTAGAACCAAAGAAATATGAAGTAATATTGGAAAAAAATTTCATAATGTTTGAAATCAAACTTACATACAAAATAATATTCTTAACACCCATGATGTAGGAGAAAAATTATACAATTTAATCATATCAAATATATTTTCATTCATTTAATTACTTATTCCTTTTTGTTTTTTAGGAATAATTGGTTACTCATTACAGTCAATTTGGATACTAAAAAGGTTTATTTTTTGGATTCAATTCATGGATACCCAAAAAACCACCCACACGTGATGACATTTATCAATTTGTAATACACGACCAAAAATATTTTATAAATAAACATAAAGTTATATATATTATATTATGTTTTAATGAAAATTATTTTATGATAGGGTGGAGTTTAAATATCATCAAAATAATGGAATGAGAATAGTTCATGAGAATAACAGGCCTATTAACTTCAAAAAATGGATATGTACTAGGGTATATATAATAACATTCCACTATCAAAACATATGTCGAAACAAATTACTTATTTTTTTCAATGTTTCTGCATTTCCCAGAACAATATAATGGAAAATATTTTTGTTATTACGTTTTGAAATTTATGAAGTATATTGTATTCCATCAACAAAAAACCATCCTCTAAGAGGTATTTCCAATGATAATTACAATTTCATTTAAAATATTTATCAATACTTTGTTTATTTTTATTTTTCTAGTACTATGAGGACTTATGAAATTCCTCTTATTCACAAGAGGAAATAGATTTATTTAGAAATTAATGGGAAGAATATATATTTTCAAATTGCATACAGACATCATGAAGAGGTGACATGGATATATTTCACTCAATAAGGATGATTCACTCATGATGCTACACTTTTCTTTTTATTTTGCAATGATTTCAACATTCCAGGTTATTAAACAACAATATTGTTAGATAACCCCAAATTTTGAATTCATTATAGAATAAAAAAGACGTGTTTTGATGTTTAGAAATCAACCTCACCTCAATCAGATACAAGTTATTCCAGTATGAATATAATTGTACATTTTTAGTTTATAATTATCATTTTAATTCAAAACACACATCACATAATCAGAACTAAGAAAACACATTCAGATTATTTTTATACTTCAGGATAATTATCTTAAAGTCACTTTTGATGTGTAGTAATCAACTACTCATGAATTTAACACACATTATGATCGGAATGACTCAAATTTTCTAATTTTAGTTTAAAATCAACATTTTAGTTCAAAACACACATTATAAACTCAAAACTAATAAAATACATATATATTGTTTTGAAAATTTAGGACAGCTAGCCGATCAACTGTCTAACCATCAGTACCAGGCCTGTGCAGATCTGCATAGGACAGCTAGCCAGCCATTCTTGAGAAGGTGGAGTGATGATATCATGACATTTTCTTGGGACGATTAGTTCCAAGTTGTCTTTTCCATGTGATTCCCTTAAGACCTATGGGTAATGTAATTGTCTCTTAAGCCTTTAGGCCTTATAAGGGTTCCACCTCACCCATTGAAAGGTGGATTATCAAAAATAAAAAAATGAAGGCCTTCAGTCCATTAAATCCAAAAAGGAAGATTATCCAAAAATAATTTTTAATTTTTAGGAATCATCCACTCCTCAATCTGATACACAGTGTGTCCAGTATGAATCAAAGTGTCTGTTATTAGTTGAAAATTTACTTTCTATTTTAAAACCTATGTCACTCACTAAAAACTGAGAAAAAATTCTCAAAATTTGTTGATGCTTTTTGAAAATGATTCATAAGACATTTTTAATGTGTAGGAATCAGTATTACATCAAACTAATACATTATGTGACTTGTATGACTCAAAATGTGTGTTTTTAGTTTAAATTAACATTTTAGTAAAAAGACATGTTACATACTCAAAACTAAGAAAACATATTCAAATTGTTTTGGTACTTTAGTAAAATGATTCTTTAGTCATTTTTTGAAGTGTAGGAATCAACTACACATCAATCCAATGCATTGTGTGATCAGTATGACTCCAAGTGTTTATTCTTATTTAAAATTGACATTTTAGTTCATAACACATGTCACATACTGAAAACGAAGAAACACATATTTATTTTTTTTTACTTTAGGAAAATGATTCATAGGTCATTTGTGATGTATAAGAATTATCCAAAAATCAATCCGATACACTGTGTCCCCAGTATGACTCAAACTATGTGTTTGGATTTTAAAAATGAAATTTTATTTCAAAAATTAAATTTTATTTCAAAATTTGTATCACTCACTAAAAAAAAGAAAACTCACTTGAATTGTCTTGGTACTTTTGGAAAATGATTAATAAGTAATTTTTGATGTGTATGAATCAATATCACATCAAACCGATGCACGATGTAACTAGTATGACTCAAAGTGCATGTTTTCAATTTAAATTGACATGTTAGTAAAAATGACATGTCACATTCTCAAAACTGAGAAAACACATTTTTATTGTTTTGATACTTTTTTAAAATTATCCTTAATTCATTTTTGAAATGTAGGGATCAATCACGCGTTAATCTGATGCACGGTGTGACTGATATGACACAAAAAGTGTTTTTATTTAAAAGAGACATTTTAATTAAAAACATAAATGACATACTCAAAAATGATATAACTCATTTTTTATTTTATACTTTATGAAAATGATCCATAAATAATTTTTGATGTGCAGGAATTACCTGAACCACAATACGATACATGGTATTCCTGGTATTACTCAAACTGTGTGTTTTTTAGTTTAAAAATGAAATTTTATTTCAAAACACACATGACATACTCAAGAATAATAAAACACATTCAAATTTTTTAATACTTTGGGGTGATAATTAAAAATCCAATTTAGATGTGTAGGAATCAACTGCACCTCAATCTAATATATAGTGTGACCAGTATGACTCAAATCATATGATTTCAGTTTAAAATTTAAATTTTATTAATATATTTTTCTATATTTATGATTAATTTATTTATTTTTAGTATTATTAACATAAGAATTGTTTTCTTATATAGGTGGATTCTTTTTCTTGAATTGGGGTGGTTTGTTTGGAAACTTATACCATGATTGACATTTTTTTAGATGGGTTCGAGTGCTAAAGACAATAAAACCACTGATGGTTTTGAATGTTTTTGTTAAATTGTACCTGTTAATGTAATTATACAAAACAATATTTGAAATTTCTATAATATAGTGTTTTTTATTGTATTTGTGATGTAATTTATATTTCAATTAAATTATTAAGTTTTCATATACCTGTATTTGTTATTGCAATGTGTTTTAAATTTAACAACACACTATAGCAGTGTGACCTTTATTACTGCTAACAAAAACATAGATAAATGTGGCCCTTTTATCAAAAAAAATAGTGGTGATAAAGGGGGCCCATTTTAACGGAACTTAGGAAAATAATGTTTTTAGCATTGTTAAAGGATTTTTCTTGCATAGTCTTTCGCCCAATTTGTAGTAGTTATAATTTATTTTTTTGATATTTATTTGATTTTGATAACAAGAATATATGTGGTTATTTAATATATTTTTTTCATAAAAAAAATAAAATAATATTACTTCAAATTTTAGTAACATTATATTTACATGTGTGTGTATTTTCTATGAATATATAGTAAATATTTTTAAAATGTAACAACAAAAATCATTATTATTTCAATATTAACATCTTAATATTATTAAGTATTTTTTAACATATAAATATAATTTTAATGGTTCAAAAATTATATTATGTACTTGTAATAATTTGTAATAATTCATTATGGTGTTTAAAAAAATAGAATTATACATTCGTCTAAATTAAAATATAATTATAAAAAAATAACATAAAATAAAATCCTCTAAATTTAAACATATAAAAACTACCATCATAATAAATAATTGAAATTGGACATTGAAAATAAAAGGCATCAGTAATAGTGATATAAATGTTAAATATTTTATGCTTCCTATAAAAAATCTATGCTTGAAATAAACTAATCATTGAAAAAAATGAAAATAGAGATCTATGACTTACAAATATGACTAAATTTTCTTTTAGCATGACTTTTTATATAATTAGATGGGGTTGAGGTCTTAATATTTAGGGAAATGGGGGTGTCAAGCACCAGATTAAATGGAAATTTTTGGGTAAAACCCAAAAATGCCAGTTCATATGGCACTTTAGGGGATAGTAATTACAAAATGACACATGAAGTGGTGCTTTGTAGATAAAATATTAAAGCACCACTTCATGTGGCGCTATTCTCTAAAAAAATTAAAATATTAGTGCCACTTCATATGATGCGCTTCCATGAATTAAAATCCCTAAGGGAACCACTTCAATTGACACCCTCGTTTTCCTACCCTACAAAAGGGTGATCCCCCAATCCCCTCCATTCAACCCAATGACGCTTGATAGTCCTCAAAGCTCTATGACCCTTATTCAATTCTAATTAACATAAATAAATTTATAATATATATACTAATTAAATAATAATAATTTATAAATATCATTTAATTATGATTATTTAAGTATAAGATAAATTAATAAAATTTAATTAATTATTAATTATTAATTATTAATTATTAATTATTAATTATTAATTATTAATTATTAATTATTAATTAATGAAAATTACTAATTAATGATAATTACTAAATATAATTGGCAAATAATTATAATTCACAATTGATTATAAATTTTTGAATTAACATTATTTGGTATTAATTAAATAATTATAATTAATTAATTATAATTTGTAATTATGTATTTATAGTTAGTAATTAAATAAGTGTAGTTTTTAATTAATTATTTTTCATAAATAATTAAATAATTATAATGAGTAATTAGTCAATTATTAATTGTAATTAGTAATTAAATTAAATTAATTAGTAATTAATTAATTATTAATTAATTTTAATTATTTATTTATTAAATTTATTTTGTAATTAATTAATTTTAATTAGTAAATAATTTAATTTTATTAGAAATTAATTATTTTTAATTGGTACTTTATTAATTGTAATTAGTAATTAATGAATTAATAAATTATGTAATTGATTATAAGTAGTAATTAAATAAATGTAATTAGTAATTACATAAATGGAATTTGTAATTAATTTAGTACTACTTAATTGTAATTATAACTTAGTAAATTGTAACTAGTAATCATTTCATTCAAATTAGTTAAATAACTAATTAATAATGAAGTACTTTTTAATTTGAATTAAAAATTAATTAATAAGAAAATAAAAAATTAATGAATGATTAAGGAATGATTAAATTAGGATTCACTAATTTTGAAGTACTGAGTAAGATATGATTAATTGTTGATTTACTTAGGACTGACTTACAATGAATTGGGGAATAAATAACAAATAACTATTGATTAACTTCATATTAACATTGGATTAAGTGAGGATCAAATAGGGTTAATTGCACAATAATAAGGCCTAATTGTACACCTAATTTGTCACTCTCATGAGATCTAATTTAGATGATTCATACCTTTCTACAGACCTAATTTGATAATCTCAATGGATATGTTTTAGATTATTCGAATTCTATTTATAAAGCACTGAACATACCTTTATGAAGATTAAAAATTGTACTATGAAACAATAATGTCATCTTTTAGGATATAATAAACAATCTAAAATTTTGGTAAAGTAAAGAATTTGTGGTTATATAACAAATTAAATCCATGTCTGGATACTACAAGTGGATGTGGCTCTAACACAGATATACCTAGGGGAAATAACGCCAAACACACTATATTGAGTTAGACCCAATTAAGAATGGGTGCATGACAATGGGCCTTTCTGAACACTTGGTTTGACACTCCCAGGGTATATTCTTTGATTATTCATATTTTATTTATAAACTTCTGAACATACCTTTAGGAAGATTAAAAATTCCACTATGAAACATTAGTGTCATCTTTTAGGATATAAAAAGACGTTCTAAACTTTTTTTAAAGTAAATATTATGTTGTTATCTAAGAAATGAAATTTATATATGGACACTACAAGTGGATATGGATCTATAATAGATGTAACTAGGGTTAACAACCCCAAAAACACAGTATTGAACTTGACTTGATCAAGAACTTATGTATGATAACGGGCCTTACTACACACCAATTTTGACACTCCTAGAGGATATACATTAGATTATTTTCATTCTCTTTATACGATATAGAACATACATTTAGGAATATTAAAATTTGTACTATGAAACCTTAGTGTCGCCTTTGAGGATAAAAAAGATGTTCTAAAATTTTGGTAATGTGAATATTGTGTGATATTCCTTAGAAATCTTGAAATATTTGAAATTCATATTTTTTTCTCTATTCGGATTTAAATAATAATGATATTTTATTTTCGATAAAAAATATGGATGCCTATATTTATTAAAATAGTAAAATAATTGATACTAGACAAGAATGTTGTTATAGTATATGGCCGAAAAGAGTTGTGATTCTTGGATAGAGTACAACTTTTGAATCTATTCAATGAAAAAATCATCGAAAGTTAAAACTAATAAAGAATCAAGTGATAGATTCCATCATATAAAGGAATCTATAATTTAATGATAGGCTATAAAATGTAGCCTATCCTATAACTGATGATGATGATTAGGAACACATATTTTCATTGGTTAAGTATCAACCTATAAATCAAATGACGGAGTTGTATGTCACTATAGTTACAATGGAAGTTCTATAAACATTGGAATTTGGTCTATCACATCTCAATGATACAATGACATATACTCATGTTATAACACCTTAATAAGTTCCATAAGAAATGGTAGTTGTTCTTTCATATCCACAGGCCACAGTTTCATCTCCTCTAATTGTGATGTCTCATAGAGGAAGTGATGTTTTCGAGGATATTCCTCTGTGTGATTTATATTTTTTGGCCGTCAACTTTTAGGATGATGATAATTTAGGATAATAATATTATTAGAAAGTTGAATAATAATGCTATGTCTAATAACATTTTTTTCCCACTCATGTGAGTTTCAACCTACCTCTGAACCATCCTCTTCCATTTTTATCATGGTCGACCGAATGCATGACACTATTTCCAAAATTTTATTGGTAAATTATTACTTTTATTATATAATTTAATAGAATTATTAGTGAAAAAAATGAGTTTCATATGAAGGTGTTCTATCTATTAAAAGATATTTTGAATAAAGGGATGTGATATGGTCACCATTTCTAGTATGATATATATAGAGTTCTTCAGAAGGATTCAACATTTTGAGTCACTTCATTTGATAAAGTAGAGAAAATATTTCAAGTCTCTGATCCACTTGATCCAATGACTGGTAGTAGTGGTCTTGTGTGAGTCATTTTACTTGAGTACCATTATAGTGATTGTGGAAATTTTCAAGCATTATAGTATCCTTCAGGGCATATGATTGTAGCATGCACTTCAGTGCACTTTTCCTGGGAGTAGTTTATTGATCCATTTTATCAATTAGATAATATTAACGATTATTATAGTTCTATGTGGATGCCTGTTGGGTAATATTATCATTTTGGTTTGTTTGATGGCACATCCACACTTCTACCAAACATGACTAGGATGTGACCAAAAGGTAGGCCAAAGTTGACTAATATTCAAAATGAGATGGATTATCCCAATGAATGGGCACCAGCACAAAGGTGTGGTATATATAGCCAGGAAGGTTACATGAGGACATATTTCCCTAGATGTATTGGGAAATAATATAATAGTCAAAATGATTGATGTACTATATCAGTTAATTTAAAAGATTATATATGCAATTATTTTTTTAATTATCATCATTTATTTGTCAGAGTATAACAATTAATAGGTGGTTGAATTTAGTATCAAAATAAAAATTTCTATTAAAACAATTTATAAATAAAATTATAAATTTATAAAAAAAGTTTAATTAAATAAAACTATAGATTTATATAGTTTGATATTTTAAAAATGTTCCCAGTGGTTAGATCAGAAATCAGTTATAAACAAGTGTGAAAGCCCTTTATAACTTTTGAAACTAATTTACAGTTGCATACATTTGTTTCTTGGTTGTTCCCTGTAAGATTATATCCCCTTTTATCCACAAGAATGAATTTAACTTAAAAATAACTTCGTCTCAAAGTACCTATATGTCCACTTGAACTAACATACTTCATTTTTATGAAAAACTGAAAATAAACATAAAAAATATTTAATACCAAATCATAAAACCATGTATGAGTTAAATAGTTTCAACATTAATGTCCCACTATTCATAGATTTAGATGGATTAGCCTCTGTTATCTTCCCATAAGTCGCATGTTTCACAAGTTGTGTTGTCATAAGGACCTGTTAGACATCTTATTGTTCATGAAAACATAATTTTCATCATGATGCACCTCTAGTATCCATTTTTTCCATACCTCAGATGTGATGTATTTTATGTAGTCACCATGTGATATTTCAAGACCATTGATCACCATTTTATTGTTACACTAGTTGAGAGATTACAGAAAAATACACACACATTTAGTCTCCTTGATGGGGAAAATACCAATACTTTAGAGGACATTACCTACATGCTCAATCTACCCATCCAGAGATAGGTAGTTATGGGTTCCACTATTGGTGACCGGTGTGCGGTCATACACCATCTACTAGGCATTGATGTCGTTATAATACCATGTGTCCTCCAGGGTTCTCACTTGCACATGGAGTTTCTTGATAAGAATTTCGCTATCATTCTTGGTGATGTATATGAGGATACACTTATTCGGCACACACTTTCATATATTATGAAACTTTTCAGATGAATGTTGTGTGTGTACCACTCCACTACCTTAGTATACATGATATACCTACCAATAGTTGAGGATCAGGACCAAACAAGTAGATAAAGTTGGGGAGTCACTGTATTATCACATATGTATAGATGTCTCTATACCAGTTTTCAATCCAATTCATAATATATTATAGGGTGTGTGGATTTGGTAAAGATGTGGGTATGGGATCATTTTCCATGTATCACTATTAGAGTTGTCACACCACATCCACAAAAACTATTTCAGAACTATCATTGAGGATGTTGGTATGTTTATATTATTAATTTGAGTTATTTAGTAATTTTATTAATATACTTTATAAAATTACCACGTATTACTTCTTTTTAACCAGGTGGAGTCAGGCTTAGCATTATGCATATACTTTGATACATAGTGTGCATAGATTTTGACAAATATTTGAAGCTATAAAGCCCACTGGTGTAAGTTAAATATTAAATGTTCTATAGAAAAATAAATAAATTTATTATTTTTTAAAGATATTTCAATGTTATCTTAGAAATATTATCATGTTAATTTATGAATTATTTTTTGAGTTGTCATTCCATGTTTCATGGAACCCATATATAGGATTTTTCTACACATTTCTTCCTCAATAATGTATAGCTATGGTAGAAGATCATGGTATAGTGGTTCCACTCATCCACTTCCACATCATTGAGTGGCACCAGCCAGACTGAGTCATCACTACTGCAGATATGGTCTATAAAAGTATGAAAAAAGGTAATTTACAGTGCTAAAAAATCACTGATAATCAAACTATTGATAATTAAAGAACTATTAAAATGGGTTCCCTTTTATTAGAACTAAAAAAGTGCTGATAAAGGACCTTATTATCAGTACTAAAAAAGCATTGATAAAAGTCAAAAAACTAATTTTCTTTAAAAAAATATTATTTCTACAAATTTGGAGGGTGGACCAACCCCCCTTTTATTAGCACCTCTCCCCCCCCAACAGTACTAGGAATCCCCCCCTCCCTTAATAGTTCTAGGAATCCCACCCCTACCCCATTAATAGTGCTAGGCATCTGCCTTGCCCGCCCATGTACGCCCTTTCCTTTGGTGGGTTTTGAACTTAAGACCTCCCCTCATAATCCAATGCCTTTTCCACTCTCCTGTATTGTTTTTTTCTTTATTTTATGATATATATATATATTTTTATATTTTTTGTTACATTTTTTATCCATAAATATATATTTATTTTTTTATTTAAATACATATATAAAATATGTTTCGTGTGTATATGTGTTTATAAATACATACATACATACAAATATATATTTATATATATGTGTGCATATATAAATATAATTATAAATATTTATATGTATTTTTATATATTATATATTAATATTTATATACATATATTAGAATATATAGATATATGTGTGTGTGTCTGTTTCCCAATACACACACAAATATATTTATATATATATATAAACATTGTATATACATTAATTGTATATGTATATAAATATTCATACATTTTTATTTTAAATAAAACATATATTAATTTTTATTTATATAAGGTTTATCTATTGAGAAATATATTTTATATGTGAATGTGTTTAATTATTTTTTATAAAATTAAATTTTTATGTTTGAATATATAAAAAATATGTATATAATGTTATATATTTGATTATAAATAACAGGAAATTGTAAAAAACTATAAAATTTCAAAACCATAATATCAATATGAATGCAATACCTAGGAATAAATTTATTCTCCACTAAAAATGGGAAAAATTACCCCCTTAGATGAGGTTGAAATTCTATCAAATGTTAAAAAATTGGGGTACACCGACTAAAAACTCCATTTTTAGGCCTTATTGGCCTTTTTTAGCCTCGAAATAAGTAACAAAGAGTTTTCCTATGTAACTAGAGTGTATATATTGTCATCGGATCTTATTTTATATATGGAAGAGCCCAAACAAACAATTGGTTCAAAAGTTATGGTCATTTTAAGTTCAAGTTATGTTTTTAACTTATTTTAGATCTTTTATTAATTTTTTGATTTTTTTATGTTCAAATTGTTATTAAATTACTATTACTAAATAATAATTAAAAAATTATTAATTATAAATATTATTTTAATTATTTTATAATCCATTTTTACTCAATATCTTATATATTATGTGTAAATTTACATTTAGCATTATCTAAAACATATTTAGAAAATATATATTATATTTATAAATATATAAATATATTTATATATTAATATTTTTTTTAATTAAATGTATTTTTTTGAAATATTCCCTTTATTAGCGCTAGTAAAAAAGCACTAATAAAGACCCCCTTTATCAACAATACTAATAAAGCACTGATAAAGGGGTACTTTTAATAGATCATTTTTTTGCACTAAAAAAGGAACCCCCTTTATCAACGTTTTTTAGCGTTGATAAAGGGTGGTGTTGCGTAAAGTTGTTTCTGTGGTAGTGCATGCAATATTTGGGCTATATACAGAATATACCCATGGTATTGTGATGGGTAAATGGGTTATACATTCCATTATGCTTAAAATTAGACAGACGATGGACTAGACGCAGTTTCATGCACATTATATTGAGTATTGGGACATGCATGCCCAATACGGTATCTTTAAGGAGAGATATTGTGACACCCCGAGTTTTTATGGAACTTATTTTTGAATAAATTAAATTTTCATTTATTTCTTTCAATTTTCAAATTCAAACATTTCTTTCATATGGCATAGACTTGGTGTACGTTACACGGAATAAAAACTTTGCACCAATGTTTCTACGAAACATCACTTTATTGTTATAATTATTTAAACAAGATAACTATAACCAAGTTTTTAAACTTAGTAATATGAATATTAATAACTAATTTACAAATATTATTTATAATTTTTTTCTATAAATAAATCAAATTGATAACAATAGATATAATTTTTGGTAAAGTCTTTATATGTTTAAAACATATTATTTTCTCAAATAAACTAATTTTCATGTCCTTCTGTAAAAAATAATAAAATTGATTTTATGAAAATTTATAATTTTAATTTGAGAAAATAAAATTCACTTTAAAATTTATAATTTCTAAATTATATTAGGATTATTTTTTAGGATTTTTCTGAGAAACTTCATTTTGGGATGAATAGTGAAAAATACCGGATTTTATTTCAAAACTGTTTTTTCATATAATTATTTATAAGGGAAAATTATATTTTAATTTGGTTTAAAATTTTAATTAGAATATATTTTTATAAATTAATCCAATTTAATTAATTAGAACCAATTTCACATTGATATTGTATATAAAAACTTAGCAAACATTTGATCATTTTTACTTTAAAAACCTACACTGTTGACTCGACTGGGGGATTGATTTTAATTTAATTTCTTCCACTTATGTAATTATAATTTGGAAAAATGGATTCAATATTTTAAATCATCATAATTTTTAATTTCTAAAAATTTCAACTCCGTTTTTGACCAAAAATATTAGTGAAAGTGATTAAAATTAATTACATCAATTAAGGTTAAATTAAGCTTAATAAGGGGTTAAATCATAACCTTAAGGACAAAAACGACCTATAAACCTATCCATAATATATTTTATGGTAATATTTTTAACTATTCCTCCATTTTATATACTTTTTATCATTATTGGATTCACTTTCAACATGAAAAACATGGGTGGAATTCTCTCTTCAAATATTTACAAGAGTGCCACTCCTCCGTCCTTATAAAAGGCCAACATATCTCCTTATTCTTCACACCTCTAAAACCAATTAAGTTAGTCCAATATCTACCCAATAAACTTCTCAAAATCCCTCCCTTACTTATATAATCCTTCCCTTGGGAAGAAAGCTATTCATGGCATCATTTTGGCACAAACAAAAAGGAGTTACCCGATTAAGAGGTAACGTCTTCTCTCAAGGTCCTTTCTTTTATTTTCCTTATCCACACACTCCAATATATTTAATACATTATTTTATAACAACACAATTATCATCAATATACTAGGATGTTTTATTCTATTTTTTCAACCTACACTTACACACACCTCCATCTAATGGGTAACGAACATATTGTTTATGTGTACGGAAAACCACCGCCTCACTAAAAATGATTATTCATTTTTCCTTTACCACCTATCATGGTGGTAATTATGATGAAAACTATATATATATATATTATATATTAAATTTATTATGTATTTAATTTTTTTATTCCTTTTAAAAAACTTATCATTTTACTTTCCATTTTGGTTTTAATATGGTAATTTCATTTGAGAAAGTGTGGACTACCACCCCCTCAAAGAGATATGATTCATTCATACACTATATGGGTTGTATTAAAGATGGTTTTAGTGAATATAAAAGACACATATGATATCATAAATATACTTTAACAATTATATATATATACACATATATTTCTTTTACTTTTCTTCTTTCAATACAACAATTAAACGGAAATAGCGTTCATGATTACGTACGGCCTATCGTCTCTATGAATGGTGTATTCCATTTTATACTTATATATTATATATATTATTATAATACACATATACTATATATTTATATCATGGTTTAAATTCTTTAAATCAAAATATAAAGTATAAATAACAATTCTATAACAAATTAAGACACATGAGAAGAATAAAGAAAATATTACCCGAAGTGAAACCTTAACATTTGATTGTTAACAAACAGGTAATATAAGCTCATAATCAAACTATATATGGTATTATATATAATAATATTTTTATATAAAATATTTATAACAAATTTATATTTATTATACATGTGGTTTGACTGAGTACGATGAGAGTCAAGACACAAGGAAAGAGAAATTTCATATCACTTTTATCTCTGTGAGATATGTTGAGTCAATAAGGTTTTCCTTATGACTTTTCCATTCCTTCATACTTGAGGGAGATTATTGAGTCCATAAGGTTTCCTTATGACTTTACCATTCCTTCTTGTTTTGAAAATCACAAACACCTTATCTCATGGCAAAATCTCATTTTACCCTGGGTTTTACTTCTATAAGGAAAAATTTCCTTCACCAAGGAAATTTATCCTTACCATGGTTTTCATTGTTCATTATCTTGTCTAAGTGTAAAATTCGGTTTCATGTCTAAAACCTCAGAATCATATAATACTTAGATAAAGAACATTCTGTTATCAGAATCTGAATTCAGACTCCGAGTTCTCTGAATTCAAACTCTGAACTCTTCTGAGTTCTGACTCAGAGTTCTCTAAATTCAAACTCCGAACTCTTATGAGTTCTGACTCCGAGTTCTCTGAATTCATACTTCTAACTCTTATGAGTTCTGACTCCTATTTCTATGAATTCAGACTCCAAACTCTTCTGAGTTCTGACTTTGAATTCTCTGAATTCAGACTCCAAACTCTTTTGAGTTCTGACTCCGATTTCTCTGAATTCAGACTCCGAACTCTTCTGAGTTCTAACTCTGAATTCTTTGAATTCAGACTACGAACTCTTCTTAATTCCGACTCCGATTTCTAATAAATTCAAATTCCGAACATTGTAAGTTTAGAATCCTAATTCTCATGAATTCTGACTCCAAAATTTGTAAGTTCTGACTCCAAATTCTAATGAATTCAGACTCCGAACATTGTAAGTTCAGGTTCCGAATTCTTATGAACCCAGATTCCGAATTTCCTTGAAATTCAGACTTTGTAAATCTATAGAGTTCAGGTTCCGAACTCCTTAGAAAATGTAATCTGAATATCCTTTTATTATATACTACTAATTCATTTTTGATTAGACTCCGAACTTTTATTTTCTTACATTCCAAATATTGGATTTTGGTTATATAACCATATTTTTTATTACACTTATTTTTGTTATAAAATGATGTCGTGCATTCAGTTACTAACTAACCATTGTTTGAGTGACACGTGTATAGGTCCCTCCTAAATTCAATAAAAAATATGACCATTGGAGGAGGGGCCGACCATTAGAGTTGTGCCTATAAATAGGAGCTCATTTGAATGAGCTCGGAACTTTTGAACAACTGTTGATCTGATGTGATTTCTAGAGATAGATTCTCTCATGCTTTGTGCGTACTGAAATTCTTATTCAGATTTGCTTTGTGCAACTATGATTGTTTCTGTGTACAATCGAGGGCTTCTGGAGATAGGAAGACAGAGGTGCTGACTACCTTGAAGTTTAGGGCTTTCTTGCTGAGGATGAGAGAGGTGTCAACTACCTTGAAGTTGAGGGATTCCTTACAGAGGAAGACAGAGGTGTCCACTACCTTGAAGTTGAGGGCTTGCAAGGATAGCAAGACAGACTCCTATCTTCGTATCAAGGGATTACCCTAGTGTGGCTAAGATAGACTTTATTAAAAGTATAAATCAAGGGACCTTTATCCAAGGTTGTTGGATACCCTTCTCTTTGGATTAAAATATTTACTACTTGTTAGTTTTTTATTTCAATTTTTCTGCTGCATTTTGTTTTTTGAGGAAATTATAACTATCTTATACTTCCTTATACTTGTATACACTGATTTAGTAATATTCTATAGAATTTAAGGTAGAATCAATATCTTTGTAAAGATTCATTAAGTTTCATTTTCTATAACCATATTTTCAGAATCACTTTCTCGGAATCATATTTCCGAAATCTAGAAAGTGTGTAGAACTAGGTTTTGTGAATTATCTTGTTTAACCTTGTTAAACATAACCAAATTTAAAATTTCCAAAGGAATTTTTTAAAGTATACAATTCACCCCCCCCCCCCTCCCCGCTTGTATTTTGAGCATCATTAGATACTTAATTCAGTATCTATTTTATTTCGATCCTAAATTTGGTGTTATAGAGTATATCATACTCTACATACCATCTCAACAATTGGTATCAGGGCATTGGTTAAATCTTAATTAATCTCACGATTAGATTCATAAGAGAATCCATCTTATTCTTATTTCCAGAATCAGATTTTGGGACTCATAAAGTTCATATTCATTTTTTTCTTAGAGATACTCTTGTTCTATATTTTTCTTACTGAGGAATATTTTCCCTGTTTACAAACTTTTATTACTAACAAGTTTGTATGGAAATAGTTTTCTTTAAGATGGCAGGAATTAATGTTGGTTCCATAGACAATTTAAATCCAACCAGACCACCTATTTTTGATGGAAATGATTATGATTATTAGAGAGATCGCATGAAGACATTTATTATCAATACTGGAGTGGAAAATTTTGTTATGCTTACCAGAGGATATAAAATCCATGACAAGGAAGTTAGTATCTTCACCAATCAAGAAAATCATGAATATCAACTAAATTATAAGGTATGCAATAATTTTCTTTGTTCCATGACTAGAAATATATACAGTCAAATTTCATCTTGTGAATCAGTAAATTATATATGGAAGAAACTTGAATTTACTCACTTTGGAACTTCCAAAGTCATTGAAACTAGAAGATCCATTCTTAGAACTGAATATCATGGTTTCTACTTTCCTTATGGAGAACCCATATGTGAGGTGAAACAAAGATTTATGACTATTGTGAATAGTTTACAATTCATGGGTGAGAAAGGATTAGATGATGAAGCCCTTATTGAAAATATCATAGACATCATGCCTGATGAGTGGGAATCTAAGAGAACTGATATTGATGAGAACAGGAAGGTTACTCAAATTTCTCTTGATGAACTTTTTGGAATTCTTCTTAAACATGAGAGTAGAATGAAGAGAGATGATGATAACATAAAGAAGAAGAATGGGAATGACAGTGTTGCTTTTACTACAACATCAAATCATATGAAAGCCAAGACTCCTAAGAGAGTTACTAGACCCAAATATAAGAATATTGTTATCCAATATGAATCTAGTGGAAGTCAATCTTCAGAGAATTAATTTTCCAATCTTTATCGAAGGATGAACAAGATTGTTGGATATAAGAACTTTCAATCCAGATATAAGAAGAAGGAACGAAAAGGTAAGAAAGAGTTAGAAGTTACTTGTTATGAATGAAAGAGAGTTGGACATATAAGACCTGATTGTCCCATGCTTAATAGAAAATAATGAAAGGAAAAGCATTCTAAGAGAAACAAAAAGAAGTACTACAAAGCTAAATCTAAGAAAGCCTTGAGATCAAATGACACATGGAGTTCTTGTGGTGGAGTCTCTTCAGATGAATCATCAGATTACAATTCTTCTGGACAGAAGAATCTCAGTCTAATAGCTAGACTACCTATTGAAAATCATTGCTTAATGGATAAGGTACACAATGTTGATTCAATGACCAATGTTTCTTTGAATGCAAACTATAGTGATAATAAATACTATAACTCTTCTGATGAAGAATCTTCTTCTAATGAAGATAATAATTTACCTACCTATGAAGAAGTTCCTAGGTTTTCCAAACTCCTTGAGATTGAGAACTCAAAACTCATGAAAAATCTTGATAAGGAAAATTCTAGAAATAATATTCTTACTAATTAAATATCACATATTTTTAAAGATCTTGATAAGAAAAATTTTGATTTTAAAAGTATTTCAAAAAATCTTGAGGAAGTAAATTCTGAGAAGGGTAAACTTTCTAAGGATCCAGAAAATGTAATTTCTAAGAAAAATGTTTTCTAGCCTAACTTTATTTCAAAATAAAATTTTTTGGAATACAAGAATTTAGTAATCAAAATAAAATCTGAATTTTTTTCCTTGAGGAAGTGTTTGTCAAACTTTACCTTAGGTAAGGAAAATTTTGATAAAATTTATTCTCAAATCCAAACTCTAAGGAATAATTCTGGATTTGGTTATACTAGTTCTAAACCAATTTTTAGTAACAATTATTTTGTTCCTCAAAGTGCTTCATTCTGTACTAAGTGTCAGTGCGGTGGACATTGGGCAAAAATTTGTTCCTTAAACAAAACTCAGCCTTTGGGATTTCATAAAGCCTATTTTTCTAAGAAAATGTGGGTGCCTAAAATTTTTCTTTCTAAAATTTCCGGATCCAAGAAAGTCTGGATTCTGAAAATCTAAATCTTTAATTTTCAGGAAAATAGAGAAGGTACCAACAGCAATACATGGTACATGGATAGTGGATGTTCCCGACATATGACTGGTAACAAAAAATACTTTGAAAATATTATCAAGACGAAAGGAAGTAAAGTAACTTTCGGAGATAATGCTCAGGGAGGAATTATTGGTATAGGTAACTTCATTCTTCTTGAAAAAACTTTGATTTCAAATGTTTTGTTTGTTAATGGTCTTAAGCATAACCTCTTTAGCATATTAAAATTATGTGATGAAGGCTACCTTGTGAATTTTAGGAATGACAAGTGCTTAGTACATAATTCCAAGGAAGAGTTTATTCTTTCTGCCAATAGGCAAGAGAATGTATACACACTTAACTTAAAAGACCTTAGGAGCCAAGACTTACCTTACCTTAGTGCAATGGAAGATCATTCTTGGTTGTGGCATAGAAGATTAGGACACTGTAACCTTAAGAGCTTATGAAAACTATCTAAGAAAATACTAGTTAAGGATCTATTGGAGCTTAGATTTGATTCTTCAAAAGTTTGTGATCCTTGTGAAAATGGAAAGCAACATAAATCTAGTTTTAAATCAATCGGTGAAGTCTCAAATACTGATGCATTGCAGTTAGTGCATATGGATCTTTTTGGCCCAACACAAACTAGAAGCAATGGTGGAAAATATTATCTATTTGTCTTAGTTGATGATTACACTAGATTTTTGTGGGTCTATTTTCTAGTAAAGAAGTCTGAATATTTTTCTTATTTCAAAATTTTTAGAGACCAAGTTAAAAATGAGAAAAATATTCCATTGAAAACTATTCATAGTGATCATGGAGGAGAATTTCAAAATTCTGATTTTAAAACTTTTTGTAGTAGAAAAGGAATTACTCATAACTTCTCAGCACCAAGAACTCCTCAACAAAATGGTGTTGTTAAAAGAATAAATAGAATTCTTCAAGAGATAACAAGAACCATGTTGAGTGAGTATTCTATAGCCAAACATTTTTGGACTGAAGCTGAAAGTACTTCTTGTTATACTATAAATCGAGTTTTAATTAGACCTTTTCTTAATAAAACTCCTTATGAGTTATGGGATGGAAGAAAACCTAGACTTTCCTACTTCAAGGTTTTTGGTTGCAAGGTATTCATCCTGAATACTAAAGTTAATCTACATAAATTCGCACCAAAATCTGATGAAGGAATTTTCTTAGGCTACACCATAACTTCTAAGGCTTATAGAGTTTTTAATAAAAATACTTGTACTGTTAAAGAAACAGTACATGTGAAATTTGATGAAATTGATCCCTTTGTTTTTAAAGAACCCCAATCTACATATTCGGATGTGTTTTCAAAAACTGATTATCAACCTTTGTTAAAAGATCTTTTTGATAAGTAAAATTCCCAAGAAAATGTTTCTGAAACATTTACCCCAGAAGACTTCCTACCCTATGTTGATGAGCAGGTTTTACAAAACCCAAATCATGTGTTTCTTAAGAATCATCTCAGTGATAGTATCATTGGTGATGTGAATCGACCTGTAAGGACTAAAAGTTCCTTAAGAAATGAAGTAAAACATCTATCATTCCTTTCCCAATTATAACCAAAAAGCACTGATGAAGCTTTAGGTGATGATGACTGTATTAAAGCCATGAAAGATGAACTAAATGAATTCGAAAGGAATAAAGTCTAGACCTTGGTTGAAAGACCTAAGGAAACTTCTATTATTGGAGTAAAATGGGTCTTTAGAAATAAGTGTGATGAAAATGGAATCATATTAAGAAACAAAGTCAGATTAGTTTCCAAAGGCTATAATCAACAAGAAGTAATAGACTATGAAGAAACCTATTCTCCAGTAGCTAGACTTGAATTTATTTATATTATAATTTCCTTTGCAGCATTCTTCAATTTCAAACGTTTTCAAATGGATGTGAAATGTGCTTTCCTTAATGGTTTTGTACAAGAAGAAGTTTTTGTTGAACAACCTCCTGTTTTTTTGAAGATAAAAAACATCCTGATCAAGTTTTTAGACTTACCAAAGCTTTGTGTGGACTTAAGCAAGCCCCTCGAGCCTGGTATGATAGACTTACAGGATTTTTGCTTCAAAATAATTCTGTTAAGGGAAATTTAGATCTAACCCCTTTATAAAGAAAGATAAGAAAAATGTTTTGATTGTTCCAATTTATGTTGATGAAATTATATTTGGTTTAACTCAGCAATCTTTAACTAATTCCTTTGCAGATCTAATGAAATATGATTTTAAAATGAGTATGATGGGTGAGTTAACATTTTTCCTTGGTTTTCAAATTTCTCAAAAATCAGAAGGGGTCGATATATCCCAACATAAGTATATATTAAAGATCTTCTTAAAAAGTATGGATATTACAACACTAAGAGTATTAGTACTTCCATCGGTACCTCAAACACAATTGATCTTGATAAAGATTAGAAACCAGTAGATCAAACATATTTTAGAGGTATGATAAGAAGTTTACTTTACTTAATAGCTAGTTGTCAAAACTTAATGTTTTTAGTATGCTTATGTATAAGATATCAATACAATCCTAAGGAATCTCATTTAAAGGCAGTGAAAATAATTTTTTGCTACTAAAAGGGAACCATGGATTTAGGACTCTTTTATACTTCTAGAAATGATTTTGTTTTAAAAAGTTTTTCAGATGCTAACTTTGGTGGATGTAGAATGGATAGAAAAAGTACATCCTGAACTTATAATTTCTTAGGAGATTCATTAGTTTCCTGGTCATGCAAGAAGTAACACTCAGTAGCACTTTCCACTGCTGAAACTGAATATGTAGCAGCTGGAAGTTGTTTTTCTCAAGTGTTGTGGATGCAACACACACTCACAGACTATGGTATGAGTTTCAAAAAAACACAAATTTTTTGTGATAATAAAAGTGTCATTTCCCTTAGTAAAAACCCTTCACATCACTCTCATGAAAAACACATAGATATTAGGCCACACTTTCTTAGGAATCACACACAAAAATGAGATATCATTCTTCAATTTATTGGAACGCAAGATCAACTTTCTAATATTTTCACAAAATCTTTACCCTCTGATATATTTGAATACATTAAACAGAATTTAGTAATGATAACCGTAAGGTAATCATCCTTGTTAACTTTCTATTGAAACCAATCTTCTTACAGTAATAAACTCCTTTTCATAGGGGGAGTACATTTTATTTCTAGCTTTTCATGTTTTTTCTAAAAAAATTGTAGTCAGTTTTTCTAAAATTTTTAGTAGTCAATTCTTCTAAAAGTTTTTTTTCGTGTCCATTTTTTCTTGAAATTTTTGTAATGAAGATTTTCATACTTGAAATTTTCGTAATGAAGATTTTTGTACTTGAAATTTTCCTAATGAATATTCTTGTACTTGAAATTTTCGTAATGAATATTTTCGTACTTGAAATTTTCTTAATGAATATTTTCGTACTTGAAATTTTCGTAATGAATATTTTTGTTCTTGCAATTTTCATAATGAAGATTTTCATACTTGAAATTTTTGTAATGAAGATTTTCATACATGAAATTTTGATAATGAAGATTTTTGTACTTAAAATTTTCATAATGAAGATTTTCGTACTTGAAATTTTCGTAATGAATATTTTCATACTTGAAATTTTCGTAATGAATATTTTTGTACTTGAATTTTTTCATAATAGAGATTTTCGTTGTCAATTTTTTAAAAAATCTAAATTTCTTTAAGAAGAATATTACCTATTAAGAATAATCATCCTAGCAATCCGAAAGTTATGATTTCCTTTCTTAAGTTTTCGTAGTCATTATTTACTTGCTGGTATTTTCTTTTGTATTTTAAATTTTTTGGATTCTAATTTCCTTAAATCTGAATGTTTTTCTTAAAAACCTCAAAAATTTGGATTCTATCAAGATTTCCTTGCGGCTATTATATCAACCATCAGATCTGATCATAATGATTTTTCATCCACTGGATCGACCTTGGAAGTTCAACCGTCACCTCCAACACCTATGTAAAGGACTGTCGAAGGGTTTTCCCACATCGATCTAAAGCTCTCACGTGCTGAAGTTCTGACCTTCTACTTAAGCTCGTTCTAAACCTCTCATAGTTTTCTCAATTTACAATGTCTGCAGAAGAATCATCTCAGAAAGATATGTCAACTGTCAAGCCGATTTTGGAGTGGCAGATTTATAAATAAAGGTTAGTCCATCCAAATTTATTTGCCAAGTATGATTCCATTATATCCAAGAACATCAGGTTGAATGGATGGGAAAGCATTTTCATATCAAATCCAGGAGCTCAAAATGTAGTATATCCGGATTTGCTTGTGGAATTTTATGAATCCGTGAGATTTTTCAAAGAAGAAGAGAGGATTAAATTTTCTTTCAAAATCTATGGAAAAACTTATGCCCTTTCATACACCAAGGCTGCAAGCTTGGCATGGTTGCCTTATGAATGGGAAGCTGAATTTTGTTCCCATAAGCTATCAGATGTTGAAGGTAGTTTTGTAATAGTGAAATATATTGAGTGTCTTGGACTTTCATATGTCAAGAATCTGAAGATTTCTCACCTGTCTACAAATAATCGAATCCTTGAATTATGTGTTCAAGGTTTATTCGTTCCGAGAAAAGGAGATAAGGACACCTTAAAGAAGATTGACATGTTCATCCTAGATTTTCTGGTGAATCTGAGGTAGATAAACTTGATGAAGCATATTCTCATTATGATAGAGAATATTAATAATGAGAACTTGAAAGCTCAAATTATCATGTACCCGACCATCCTCTCTAAGTTTATTTTTTGGTGCTTAGAGTCCTTCAAAATCTCTTGTAGTTCAAATACATGGAATTGTAAAGTTATAGTGATCAGTGATGATACCCTCAAAAGGATGAACGTTTGTTTTTCTAAGGAGTCAAGATAATTCTATGAATTACTAGTGGAATAGGCTGAAGTTGTTCCGAAGGAACAAGAAGTTCCTAAACCATTGAAAAAAAGGAGGAAAGAAGAGGAAGTTGAAAGAAGTAGTAGTTGATGGTAAAACTCTAGAGACTAAAGGAACCCAATCCGCACCTCCAAAGACTAAGAAACAAAAAGCCTATCCAGATGAGGTTTTAGACAAGTGGAGGGAAGACAAGAAAAATCAGAAGGAAGGATTGCCATATTTTGGATTGGATCCTGCAGAAGCTAAGGCCTTAAAAGAAAAGACAGATGATGAGCTTGAGAAGCAATCTAAAGAGAAGAAACAAAAGAAGAAGATGTATGAGGCTGAAATTGTTCAATCCCTTCTGAGGGATACAGAAATAGCATTTGAGAATATCCCTGTACCAAAATCCTTCTGGGTAGAGGCCTTACCTGAGACTCTAGGGAAGAAGTTCATGACTCCAGAAAAAACACAAGATAAGGATGTTGAAAAATAAGCTGACAAAGAAGTATAAGAAGAAGCTAAAAGTATTGGGGATATAGAAGATTTGATTAAGCAAGTGGAGGACTTTCATGAGAAGGAAATTCCATCTGAGAAATTGTAAATCCAAACTTCACAAGATGAATCCTCGAAGCTTGCTACTCTTGGATTAGATGACAAGGCTGAAGATGAAGTGAACAAGTTATATGAGTAATAATGTTTTAATCAACATTTCATTCATCCTAAAGATCCTAAGGCAGGATCTGAGAAGGAGAAAGTAGATGAAGATAAGATTATTTAGTTGTCTGATAGTGAACATAAATCTCCGGATGAGGAATCCATTTTGAGAACTCATAAGGGGAAATAGGTGGTTGAGGATACACCTACTAAAGTTGTTTTAAATAATAAGGAAGCTGGTGGATCTTCAAAGAGAAAGCTTGTGGAGCTAGAGAAAGAGCCCTCACCAAGAAAAGTATTGGATTCAGAATCATCTTCTATGGGACATGATTTCGTAGTCCAATCCTTAGAGAAGCTTGTTGGGACCATTCCAATTTTCCCAAGCATAGATTCCAGATGCCAAATGCTTCAACATACTTTGAACCAAAAATCAGATTCAGTGTCCATGGTGATGGACAAGTGTGTCAAGATGGAGGCAGACTTCAAATCTTTCCTTATAAACTATGAATCCCACAAAAGATCTTGTAAGAAAATGGTTATATGGTCAAAGAATATAGTTGAATATTTGAGAGATCTTTATGAGTTTCAATATGATGTTAAGGAAGATTTTGATACTGAAGATGGTAAAATCAAAGATCTCACGACTAGATTTGAGGAAAAGATAACTCTTGAGAAGAATACCCAGATTCAAGAGGTGAAATATTTAAATGGAAAGTTATATTATGTTGTCCAAAGTTGGAAGAGGGAAAGGGATCTTCAAATCGAGATCTAAGAGAAGCTAGTCAAGAAATATGAACTGATAAAGGCTTAGGCAGAGGCTCTGAAGGCTCAAGAAGAAAATATCAAAGCCTTAGAGAAGAAAGAAGAGGAAGACCACAAGGAGCTAAATAAGCTAAAAACCATAGTGAAGAAATTGATACCCAAGGAGAAGGAAGGAAAATAGATCCAATCTGATCTTTTGTTGTATTTTCTTTCCTTCTACAAAATCTTCCAATCTTAATGAAATTTTGGTTTCTCATTTTTGTTTGCATGCTTTGTACTAATATTTCAAGTACTATAATTTCTTTTCCATTCCCTCAAATTGTTTTTGAAAATCACAAAGGGGGAGAAAGGAAAAATAATACTATGTAAATAAGAAATATCCCTAAGTAAGGGGGAGTTTATCTAAGGGAGATTTTTCATTAAAGAGATTTATGTAGTCAAGATAATGAAAAATCTCATTCTAAAAATCTAAAATATGATCCTTAGTGTTCCAAATCCTAAGGGGGGGGGGGGTTAGTCGTATTCATCTTTTTCCATATGATAAGAGAGATAAGTTTTATTTTTTAAGTCTAGAAAAATATTTTCTAAGTCCTTTTTTTCTATTTCGTAAGGATGTTTATGATTTCCAAAAAGGGGGAGATTGTTCAGTCAATAAGGTTTTCCTTATGACTTTTCCATTCCTTCATACTTGATGGAGATTGTTGAGTCAATAAGGTTTCCTTATGACTTTACCATTCCTTCTTGTTTTGAAAATCACAAACACCTTATCTCAAGGCAAATCTCATTTTACCCTGTGTTTTACTTCTATAAGGATAAATTTCCTTCCCCAAGTAAATTTATCCTTACCATGTTTTTCATTGTTCATTATATTGTCTAAGTGAAAAATTAGGTTTCATGTCTAAAACCTCATAATCATATAATACTTAGATAAAGAACATTCTATTTTCATGATCCGAATTCAGACTCCGAGTTCTCTGAATTCAGACTCTGAACTCTTCTAAGTTGTGACTCCAAGTTCTCTGAATTCAGAATCTAAACTCTTATGATTTCTGACTCCGAGTTCTCTGAATTCAGACTCTGAACTCTTATGAGTTCTGACTCCGATTTCTATGAATTTAGACTCCGAACTCTTCTGAGTTCTGACTCCGAGTTCTCTAAATTCAGACTCCAAACTCTTCGGAGTTCTGACTCCAATTTATCTGAATTCAGACTCCGAACTCTTCTATGTTCTGACTCCGAACTCTTCTATGTTCTGACTCCGAATTCTCTGAATTCAGACTATGAACTCTTCTTAGTTATGACTCAGAATTCTAATGAATCCAGACTCCTAACTTTGTAAGTTTAGACTCTAAATTCTCATGAATTCTGACTTCAAACTTTGTAAGTTCTGACTCCGAATTCTAATGAATTCAGACTCTGAACTTTTTAAGTTCAGGTTCTGAATTCTTGTGAATCCAGATTCTGAATTTCCATGAAATTCAGAATCCAGAATTCTATAGAGTTCAAGTTCTGAACTCCTTAGAAAACAGAATCTGAATATCCTTGTATTATAGACTCGGAATTCATTTTTGGTTAGACTCCGAACTTTTATTTGCTTATATTCCTAATATTGGATTTTGGTTATGTAACCATATTTTTTTATTACACTTGTTTTTGTAATAAAATGATGTCATGCATTCAGTTATTAACTATCCATTGTTTGAGTGACACGTGTACAGGTCCCTCCAAAATTCAAGGAAAAATATGACCGTTGGAGGACAGAGCCGACTGTTGGATTTGTGCCTATAAATATGAGCTCATTTGAATGAGCTCAGAACATTTGGACAACTGTTGATCTGAAGTAATTTCTAGAGAGAGATACTCTCATTCTTAGTTCATACGGAACTTCTAGTTCAGATTTTCTTTGTGCGACTCCGATTGTTGTTGTGTACAATCAAGGACTTCTAGGGATAGGAAGACATAGGTGTCGACTACCTTGAAGTTGAGGGCTTCCTTGCTAAGGAAGACAGAGGTGTCAACTACCTTGAAGTTGAGGGCTTCTTTACTGAGGAAGACAAAGGTTCCAACTACCTTGAGTTGAGGGCTTGTGGGGATAGAAAGATAGACTCCGATCTTCATATCGAGGGCTTACCCTGGTGTGGGTAAGATAGACTTTCTTGAAAGTATAAATCAAGGAACCTTTATCCAAGGTTGTTGGATACCCTTCTCTTTGGGTTAAAAGATTTACTGCTTGTTAGTTGTTTGTTTCAAGTTTTCCGCTGCATTTTGTTTGTTGAGAAAAGTATAACTATCTTATACTTCCTTATACTTGTATACTCTGATTTAGTAATATTCTATAGGCTTTAAGGTATAATCTTTATCTTTGTAAACTTTCATTAAGTTTCATTTTCTGGAACCATCTTTTCAGAATCACTTTCTCGGAATCATATTTTTGGAATCTAGCAAGTGTGTAGAACTGGGTTTTGTGAATTATCTTGTTTAACCTTGTTAAACATAACCATCTTTAAAAGTTCCAAAGGAATTTTTTAAAGTATAAAATTCACCCCCCTCTTGTATTTTGATCATCATTAGATACTTAATTCAGTATCTATATTATTTTGATCCTACATTCGGTATTATAGAGTATATCATACTCCACATACCATCTCAACAAGATACATGCTATATTCACCACTATTTCCTTTTTGTGTGGTGTATGTATTATCCATGAATTTATTATAAGTGTATTATACTCAAATTTATAGTTATTAAAATATCTATTTTAGGATATTTCTTTCATGGGGTTTAAGTTTCAAAAGTTACCAAATCGGTAAAATAGTTTTGTCTCAATTTTCCTTCTTTGAGACTCATATTTTATTATAAACCAAAATTATCTTTCAAGGTGTATATAAATCCATTTTACATGTTATATCATGAATTTAATTTATTTATTTATATTTTAATAATTTTTTAATTTTCATTTCTTACATGGATAGTATGATCCCAAGTTACCAAGTTATAAGTGTTTATTGAGACAATCTCATCCCTTTTAGAGATTGTTTATGTTTATGCTTCATTTGATGAAATATTATAATCCATATCTCCAGAACACTCTTGAGTTTCCTTATCTTCTATTTATTCAAGATATATCCATGTATTATTACCAATTTTCCACTCTTTGATACTTAAGATATCGTTTTTAAGTAAAATCTGATCGTCTCTATCTCCGATTGGAAATCTATTATACTAAAAAACAATGTTTTCAAAAAAAATAAAAAGATATTTGAATCCCATTTTCAAGGAAAAAATAATTTTAAAAACTTTTTATATTCTTCCTTTATAATTTTTCAAAGATTTTTTTGAAGATTTTTTTTTCAAAAATGTTTTATGTTTGAAAAGTGTTTTAAAACATAAAGGATATTTTCTTAAATAAAACTTTTTAAAGTATATTTAAAAATTATGTACCATATAAAATAACATCCATTAGTGTCACTCATGACTTTATTGGGAAATAATTCAAAATTTAAATTCATATTCTTTTACTAAATGGATCATGTTTTTATGCCTTGATATTTATATAACATGTTTATCTTTCTCTGGTTATATAATTTTGAAACCCACTTATTTTCATGGGTTATGTTTATGATAAAATGATTATGAAACCCGTCTCTTTCCATAGGTTATGAAATGATTACATGTTTATAATACCCATTTTATTTCATGGGTTATGATATGATTATTTATGATCTTGTGGCACATCTATGTATTATTTCACTATGAGAATGGTGGGACCTATATCTCCCTCCAACACATTAAGTAAAGATTTATATCTCATAATATAGAATAAAATGGTCTTGGGAGTGAACCTTGACTACTAAGATGGACATGGGAGTGAACCATGACTACCAAGATGGTATGAGGAGTGAACCCATGCTACTAAGATGGCCATAGGAGTGAACCATGACTACCAAGATGGTATAGGGAGTGAACCCATACTACCAAGATGGTTTAGGCAGTGATTCCTTTGCAACTATGAAAATCATATTATATAGTTATGTGTTTTCCACGATTCCATGTTTTAATCCTATCTTATGATTTTATGGATTATGTTCTTTAAATCCTTATGATTCATGTCTTATGAACTTCCAAGATTTATTCCATGATTCATGTATATGGTCTTTGATATGTAGTGTATGATCTTCTATTTTCGTGATCATGTTCTCATACCCTTATGCTCATGATTATGATTATGTGTCTCCCTTGTTTACCCTTACTGATAATTTTAGCTCACCCCTTTTTATGTTTCCTTCCCTAGGTTATGAAAATATGTATTATGGTTTATGTGTCTAATAAGGGTGTGAGTCAAGAAGAACCTAGTGGGAGATAATGTATCTCGCTTATGTATCAGTGTTTATATTTCCATGTTTCCAAAGGCACTACACTAGTATGGTCTTTGGGTGTCTGTTTTTATAATGTTTTAAGTATTTCACATAAGTTATGTAATGTTAGTGTATAAAAATAGAGGGTCACTATATTTGGTATTAGATGAAAGTTTTAGTTTACCTTTGGAATCAAGGATAAGAAAACATTAGTGAGAACCCTAAGAAAATGTCCAAGGATAAGTCTAATGATAAAGAAAAGTATAAAAAATGTCCTAGAATTTTGGTAAAGCATAGAGTGAGTGGTTTCCTAGAAATAAATCCATGTCTGGATACTACAAGTGGATGTGGCTATGGCATAGATGTACCTAGGGGTAACAACTTTAACAATATGTTCTGGGCCTGACTCGGGGTAATCTAGTACACAAAAATGGGCCTTACTACACACCTTGTTTGACACTCTTAGGGTATATGCTTTGGGAATTCACAAACTCTTCATGAACCATCATGAATGATTTAAATATAAGTTTTCTATAAATAACCTAGGATGAACCTAAGGTGTTATAGATTAAGGAAGGTTTCATAACTTAGACGTCCTATAAGTGACTTTTCCTAATTATTTGGTTCCTCAATATGATAACTATTTCTTACTCTATGATTTTGGTTTTAGTCAATGATTGGAACCCAAAGTAACTATGATAATGGTGATTTTGATGGACAATGAAATGATTCTCCTCTTAAGAAACTGAATTCTATGGGAGCTGTAATGTAAAACCTTGTGTTTATGATCACACAACTTTATCAAGCTATCAATCATGGTGGACCTCAAAATGAGAAAATTATGGAACAACATTTTGTTGAGTATGTCATGGGGAAACGTACACCATCTTTCATAGGGTCTTCTGACCCACTTATTGCTTAATAATGGATCGGTGATACTAAAAAGATATTCTGAATTATTCAGTGTTCATAGCATGAAAAAGTCGTTCCGGTTGTCTATCGGTTAAAAGGTGAAGCAGACCCGTGGTGGACTCTGATCAATAATATGAGGCAACAAAATGATATTAAATCCATGGATTGGTAAGAGTTTAATAACTTATTTTTTAATAAGTACTTTCCTCAGATTCTTCATACCAATATGGAGAAATAATTCCTTTATTTGAATAAAAGGGACAATGAATATGTTGGTACCCACAGGGCTAATTTCAAGAGACTTGCGAGGTATTCTTCCGGAATTATCATCCAACCCAAAAGTAAAGTTGATAGGTTCTTGAGTGGATTAAATAAAATTCTCATAAGGTTTTTGTATATAAGATAATTTAGTAGTTATTTATAGATTTTTCATTGTACAATAAAGGTTGAAATATAGGTTGGAGTCACATATTAATCTCTTGGTTTTGAAAATAAGAGGAAGATAGAATTTAAAGGAAAATATAAAAAACCATGAATAGAAGAAGATGATCATACCTTTATGCTCTAAGTGTGGAAAGAAGCATATATGAAATTTTCTTAGGGATTCTAATAATTTTTTTATTTTTCTAAGGGAAGGCCATCAATCATTTTATTTCTGAAGTGATGGAAAGAAGTTAGCCAACGTTGTGAATGGGAAAAAGTAGCATAGAATGCACCTCCCATGATTCAGTTCTAAAGTGTAAGGAGAATGGGCATTATGTTTTCCACTAATCAAACATAAGGGTTGGTGATTATGATTGACATCACCAACCTCTTAAGCTGAGGTAAAAGGAGAAATCTCATGCAATCGCAATTTCTAATGAGGGGTGTGATAACGATAGGATGAAAGGTAAACTTACCATCCACTCTATAACTACTAATGTGATATTTGATTCTGGATCTACCCACTCATTCATATCTAAAGAATTTTCTAAGGGTGTTAAGATTACACCAAAACAATTAGATGTGGAATTAGAAGTGTAAACCCCTAAAGGTATGATGATTTCATATAAAGTCTATGATTCCTCTTCAGTTGAAGTTTGTGGGAATTTACTTCCTTAAAATATTTCCATTCATCCTTTGGTTGAATTTGATGTCATCTTAGTCGTGGATTGGATTTCTCTGCATAAATCCCACATCAATTGTAAAGGAAGGGAAGTTATTTTTGAACTTTCAAACCCTACTATGATCATCCATCAATGTGATGATAAGTATTAAATTCCTATGGAGATTACATCTAGTTTATGGGTTTTAATTCCCATTAAATATGGTTGTTTATCTTAAATTTTTTGGGATAAAATCGATATCGATGATATGTTGATTGTTCAGGATTTTGTGGATGTATTTCTGAAAGAGTTTCCTAGTATTCCACCAAAACATGAAGTTGATTTCTCAATAGAACTCATACCTGGTTCCACACCAATTTTACAGAATCCTTATATAATGGATCTGATTGAGTTGCAAGAATTGAAGAAGAAACTCCAAGAAAACCTTGATGAGGGATTCGTTCGGCCAATTGCGTCACCTCAGGGTGAACCCATTATTTTTGTGAAAAAGTAAAGATCGATCAATGTGACTCTTAATTTATTATCAGGATTTGAACAAGATCGCAATCAAGAACAAGTATCCTCTTCCCCATATTGATGACTTGTTTTATCAACTGTGTGGAGCTCAATACTTTTCCAATATTGACCTTCATTCTTGATATCATCAATTGAGGGTCAAGAAAGAGGATATACCCAATACAACATTCCATACAAGGTATTGAAACTACGAATATATAGTGATGCATTTTTGTATTACTAATTCCTCTGCTATATTCATGGATTTAATGAATAGAGTATTAAGGGATTTCCTCGATTAGTTTGTGGTAGTCTTTATAGATGACATTATTATCTATTCAAAGATCAAGTAAGAGCATGAAGATCACTTGATAATTGTACTAATGACACTAAGGAAGGAGAATATATATGAAAAATTTAAAAATTGTGAATTTTGGAAGCAAAAGGTCTCATTTTTGGGTCACATAATCTCAAGATATGGTATAGCAGTAGATCCATCAAAGACTGAGGCTATTGAATGTTGGCCTAGACCACCCACCATAATTGTGATTTGTAGCTTTCTTAGTTTATCCAGATATTATTGATGGTTTTTGGAGAATTTATCAAAATAATATAATCCTCTGACCAAGTTAACTTGGAAGGGTGTCAAGTTCCTCTGGATAGATGAATGTGAGGAAAATTTCAAGGAAATAAAGAGAAGGTTAGTTAGTGCACCTATGATTACATTACCCTATAGTGGAGAAAGGTTTGTAATCAATAGTGATTTATCCAAGAAGGTGTTGGGATGGGTTCTTATGAATAATAACATGGTTATCACTTATACCTCATGACAGTTGAAGATTCATGACATAAATTACCCAACTCGTGATTCAGAGTTAGTAGTGGTAATTTTTTGCATTAAAGATATGGAGGCATTATCTTTATGAAGAAAAGTGTGATATATATATTGATCATAAAAAGTCTGAAATATATATATTCACATATAATTATTCAAACATGTGCCAGAAAATACGGTTATAGTTGATAAAGGATTATTACTACTCAATACATTACCACCTTGGGAAAGAAAAAATGGTGGTTAATTCTTTGAGTTGGAAGGATCATGCTAGTGTATCCATGATGAGGATCACAAAATATCAAATATTTCTATATTTTCAAAGGATATATCTAGAAATCCTAAAGTAAGGGTAAAATATTATCTTTTTCAAATGAATTTTCAACCCTCTATAAAAGTTAATATTAAGTAGGCGCATAAGGAAGATGAAGAGCTACAAAATAAATTCATAAATGTTCCTGAGTTTAACCTTGATCAAGATGGAATGATAAGGTTTTGGAACCATGTTTTTGTTCCTTCCATACCATATTTGAAGAAGGATATATTATAAGAAGATCATAATTCTTCATTCTCTATTCATCTTGGAAGTATTAATATGTATAGTGACTTGAAATAATACTTCTGGTGGGATGGCCTATAGATAGATATCGTAGATTTTCTACCTCGGTGCTTGGTATGTCAAAAAGTTAAGGCTGAAAGAAAAAATTCAAAGTGGATGTTGTATCCATTACTCATACCAGAATGAAAATTGGAGAACATCTCTATAGATTTTGTTTTTGTACTACCTAAAACCTCTAAAGTTTTTAATGCTATATGGATAGTAGTTGATCACCTTAATAATTCAGCACAATTCATCTCTATCAAATAATACATATCTTTGGATTAGCTTTATATGATATACATTAAGGAAGTGTTAAGGTTTTAGGGAGTACCACAATCTATTGTATCAGATTTGGATCTGAGGTTTCCTCAAATTTCTGGTGATATCTTCAAAAATCACTTGATATAGAAATGAGTTTCAACTCTTCTTATCATCCTCAGATAGATAGTCAGTCTAAAAGAAAAATTCAAACCCTAGAGGATATGTTGAGATCTTGTTCTAGGGATTTTAATGGTGGTTGGGATCAACACTATCCTCTAGTTGAGTTTTCTTACAAAAATTTCATTCACTCAAGAATTTATATGGAGCCTTATGAATCCCTTTATGGAAAGAAATGTAGATCTATGATGTGTTGGTATGAAGTTAGAGAAAGAAAGAAATTGGGACCTAAGATTGCTGAAGAAATGATTGAGAAGATTAGAACCATTCAATAGCATATCAAGGAACCTCAAAGTCGGTAGAAAATTTTCACTAATAACCATTGGCATGATCTAGAATTTTAATTTGGTGAAAAGGTGTTTCTATGAATCTCGCCCTGGAATATGGTTATGATATTTGGGAAGAAATGGAAATTATGCCCTATGTATATTGGTCCCTTTGGGATTATTGATCATATCGGGATGGTATCATATCACTTGGAACTTACTCAAAATATCTCTCAAGTCCATTATGTGTTCCACATATCTCTCCTAAGTAATTATACACTTGACCTTTTAAATTCACTTAACTCATAGGTCGTACTGCTGGAGTAGGATCTTCCTTACGAGGAACAACCAATTGAAATTCCGAAATGATCGGAGAAAGTTTTTTGAAACAAGACCACTTACATGGTCAGTGTTTTTTGGATAAATAACTAGTTATAGGAACATATGTGGTAACTTGAGGGTATGATTAAGTATAAGTATCCTCATTTTTTTACCTGAGTTACTAATTTCGAGGGAGAAATTCATTTTAAGGGGGGAGAATGTAACACCCCGATTTTTTATAGACCTTTTTTTGAATAAATTAAATTTTCACTTATGTATTAAAATGAGCTATGTAAAACATTCCTTTCACACTTCATGGAATTGGAATACAAAACAGGATGGTGACTTGGTGTATGTTACATCAAACATCGATGTTTCTACAAAACAACGTTTTGATGTCATAATTATTTAAGCGAGATAACTATAACCTGGTCGTTAAACTTATTAACATGAGCAATAATAAATACTTTTAACAAAAAATTTATAATTGTTTTATATAAATAAAAAATATTTATAACAAAATATATATTTTTTAGTAAAATCTTTATATGTTTAAGAAAATATTATTTTCTCAAATAAACTACTTTCCATGTCCTTCTATGAAAAATAATAAAATTTATTTTAGAAACACTTATAAATAAAAATTTCAGGATAAACAAAAATTTTTAATTTATAATGTCTAAATTAAATTATCATTAATTTTTTGGATTTTTCTAAGAAAATTCATTTTTGGATGAATAGTGAAAAATACCTAATTTAAATTCAAAACTAGTTTTCAACTAATTTATTTATATGGTTAAATTATATTTTCATTTGTTTTAAAAATTTAATTAGACTATATTTTTATAAATTAATCCAATTTATTTAATTATAACCAATTTCAAATTGAGATCGGATATTAAAACTTAGCAAACATTTGATCATTTTTACTTTAAAAACCCACATTGTCAGCCTGACTGCCGGTTTAATTTTAAATTAATTTCTGCCAATTATGTGATTATAATTTGTAAAAATGGATTCAATATTTTGAATCAAAATAATTTAAAAATTTTAATAAGTTCAACTTAGTTTTTGACCAAAAATATTAGTGAGAGTGATTAAAATTAATTACATCTATTAAGGTTAAATTAAGCCTAATAAGGGACTAAACCATAAACTTAAGACCCAAAACGACCTATAAACCTATAAAAAATCTATTTAATTTCTATATTTATACCAAATACTTATTTTTATATACTTTTTATCATTATTGTATCCATATGCAATATGAAAAATGTGTGCGGAATTCTCTTTTCAAATATTTACAAGAGTGACACTCCTCCTTCCCTATAAAAGGCTACCACCTATCCCTCTTATTCACACATCCCAAAACTATTAAGTTATATCAATATCTTACCAATACATTTATAAACATCCATACCTTTTTCCTAGAAGCCTCCCCTTGGGAATAAAGTTATCCAATGAATCCTTTTTTCACAAACCAAAAGGAGTTACCTGATTAAGAGGTGATCTCAGCTCTCAAACTCCTTTATTTTATTTTCCTTATCCACACCCTTCACTATATTTAATTCATTATTGTATAAAAACACCAGTATTATCAATATACTAGTATCTTTTCAAGTGAATTTTTCAACCTACACTTACACACACCTCAATCTTATGGGTGATGAACATACTGTTTACGTGTATAGAGAACTACCGCCTCACTAAATGATGATTGTTCATTTTTACTTTACCACATCTCTTGGTGGAAATTATAATGGAAAATATGTTTATTTATTTAATATATTAAATTTATTATGTTTTTAATATTATTTATTTATTTTTCAAAATATATCTTTTTTACTTTCCATTTAGTATTAATATGATAATTGTTTTTGAGGAAGTGTGGACTACCACCCTCTCAATGTGATATGATTCATTCATACACAACATGGATTGTATTAATGATGGTTTTAGTGAATATATAATAAATATATGATATCATAAATATACTTTAATAATGATATATATATACATATATATACATATATTTCTTTTACTTTCTTTCTTTCAATGCGATAATTAAATGGAAATAGTGTTCATGCGTATGTATGGCCTACCATCTCCATGAACGATGTATTCCATTTCATACTTAAATATTCTATATATTATTATAATAAACATATAAATTATGTTTATATCATGATTTAAATTCTGTAAATAATGATATAAAGTATAAATAATAATAATATAACAAATTAAAACACATGCGAAGAATAAAGAGAATATTACTCTAAGTGAAGCCTTAAAATAGGATTATTAACAAGAGGGTAATATAAGATCGAAATAAAAAAATATATGGTATTATATATAATAATATTTCTCTATAAAATATGTATAATAAATTTATATTTATTTTATAGGTGGTTTTAATGAGGGCTACGAGAGTCAAGACACAAGGTAAGGGAAATTTCATCTCACTTTTATTTCTGTGAGATACATGATATGTTTTCCACTCTATATTTTTTTTGTTTATGTACTACCATTATTTTATCCTATATATATTATACTTAAATTTATGGTTTTTAACATATCATTTTTAATATCTTTCTTTCATGGGGTTTAAGATTCAAAACATACCAAATCGGTAAAATAGTTTTGTCTCAATTTTCTTTCTTTGAGACTCATATTTTGTTATGCACATAAATTCTATTTTGTGGTGTATATAATTCCATTTTACATGTTATATATTAAATTTACTTTCTTTAATGATATTTTAAGCTTCATTTAATTTTAATTTCTTATATGGATAGCATGACCCCAAGTTACCAAGTTATAAGATTCTATTGAGAAAATCTCATCGCTTTTCGAGATTGTTTATGTGTATGCTTCCTTTGATGAATTCTTATGATCCATCTCTCAAGAAAAATCATGAGTTTACTTATCATATGTTTATTCAAGATATATCCATCTATTAGTACCATTTTTTCTTTCTTTGGTAATTAATATAATGTTTTCAAGTAAAATATGAATGTCTCTCTCTGGTCAGAAATCTATTGTATTCAAAAACGATGTTTTCAAAAATGTTTTCAGAAATTTCATCAAAATATATTTGAATCCAATTTTAAATGGAAAAGGATTTAAAAAACGTTTTATATTCTCAATTTGTAATTTTTCAAATATATTTTTAAATAAAATTGTTTCAAAAAGGTTTTATCTTTTAAAAATAATTTTCAAAGAAGAAAGGTTATTTTTCTCAAGAAATGTTTTTAAAAGATCATTCAAAATTATTTACCATATAAGATAACATCCATTGGTGTTAATCATGCATTTATAGGAAAATAATTCAATGTTTCAATTCATATTATTTTTATGAATGTATTATTTTTTGATGTCATGATATTTATGGAACCCATTTCTCTTTTGTGGGTTATATGCTTTTGAAACCTGATTATTTTCACAGGTTATGTTTATGATGAAATTATTATGAAACCTATCACTTTCCATAGGTTATGACATGATTACATGTTTATAATACCCATTTTATTTAATTGTTTATGATATTATTATTTATGATATTGTGGCACATGTATCTATAATTTCACTATGATATGGGTGGGACCTATATCTCCCTCCAATGCATTGGGTAAATATTTATATCTCATGAGATAGACTAAGATGGTATTGGGAGTTAACCTTGACTAATAACATGTTCATGGGAGTGAACCATGACTACCAAGATGGTATGATGAGTGAAATCATGCTACTAAGATGGCCATGGGAGTGATCCATGACTACCAAGATGGTATGCGGAGTGAACCCATACTACCAAGATGTTCTTGGTAGTGATGTCTTGGAAACTATGAAAATCATATTATATAATTATGCATTTTCCACAATTTCATATTTTATTACTTTGTTATTCTTTCATAGCTTATGTTCTTTATGTTCTTATGATTTATGTCTTATTAATTGCCAAGCTTTATTCCATGATTCATGTATATGGTCTTTGATATGTAGGGTATGATCTTATATTTTCATTATCATGTTCTCATACCCTTATGCTCATGATTATGCTTACATATATACCTTGTTTACCCTTACTGATCATTTGATCTCACCCCTTTTTATGTTTCCTTCCCCAATTTATGAAGATAAGAACTATGTTTTATGTATCAAAGAATGGTTCTATTCAATAAGAACCTAGTGACAGATAATGTAGATTGCCTTTGTATCAGCGTTTGTGTTTCCATGTTTCCAAAGGCACTAGAATAGTACGCTCTTAGGGCGTCTATTTTTATAAAGTTTTAAGTATTCTGAAAAATTTATGTAGTGTTAATGTATCAAAAGAGAGGGTCTCTATAGATATCCCAGAGCACACTTTCATACACAATCCATATTTTTGTATTTTCTAATAACACTTTCATAGGATTAGTGTTAACCCTAACATAAGTTCATCAAATTCAAACCATCCAGGAAATAAAACATCACCGCCCACAACTGCATTGAAGAACCGTGCATGAAGATTTTAAAAATTCAAATTCAAATTCAAAAAAAATTAATCAAATGGATTACAGACCACATGCCTCTCTGCCACCTGTGAAAGCAACCCTTGAGCATTACACCTCACTACCATCATCACATCTCTAGCATTAGTCGTCAATGAAAACCATCGTCATCATCTCACCAAAGCCGAACACAACCATGATGTCGACAGTCGATTATTTTTTATCATCCACCTCCTAAAATCGTATGTTCAGACTCACATCCCAAAGACCCTTAAATACCACCATTTATCTCCACCTTGGAGAGAATGGTGGAATATGGATTCATAACCGAGAACAGAGAGGGCATATGATGAAGAGGAAGGGATCTAGAACCGCCAAATACTGTTGAAGACCATAAACCCACTGAAAAACATCCCCACTTTTTCCTCCATCATCCATTCATCATCGCACCAAAAACAAAATCACCAAAACCATAAACACCAGCCATCAGAATATTCCAAATGTAGATCATCATCATTTATGAGGATGAAAGACCAAACACCTCTAAAATTATACCTTCAAAAACCACATCACCGTCAAGGGGGGACAGCTGATAAAAATCATAGGGCTATAAATTGAATAGATCACGAGAAAAAAAACAATACCAAACCAACACCCGAGCAGCCAAAGATCCATATCGGCACTCCACTATCACTATCCCAAACTGTATAGGTCTCCATCATATTAGACCAAGATGGGGTCTTAGTACGATGGTAAAGGCAAAAAGGGTAGAGTAGAAGGAAGAAAGAAACTCGGGGTATGCATTCAAAAGTAAATATGTTTAATAATATTTATTATATTTTTTAGCTAAAATTTCATATTAATTTAAATTTTATTTCATTTTCAATCATTAGGCCTTGATCAAATTGTATATATCACAGATCCTTGGAAGGAGGAATTCATTTGGTGTGATGTAGTCCACCCAGATCTATTGGATCTCAAATATCCTCTCTATTTCATACATGAGAGTGTCTATGATAAGGATCTACAGTTATATCCAGATCCACATGCTCTGGTTGAGGCTCCTAGGGATGATTATGTCCCCGTTGTTCCTGCTAAGGAAGATACACTTACAGCTAGTGGATAGATATTATGACATCATTGAGGGCATATGCAAGGACTTAAAGAGTGATGTTTAAGAGAGGCTCATGCTAATGTTGTTTCACTGTAGAGATATGATCATGCACATCAAATTGATGATCTTGTAATTCTGAGAGAGTTTTATATGCCACATATACCTACTCAGACATCCAATATATTATCTCTATATCAACTGACTATGGTGGATTGGGACATGGGTGTAGTAACACAACTTTTAGTGGTACCCAATCTCACTGATGATTACTTATTTGATATCAAACTTTCACCATATTTAGGATCCTTAGGGCCCTATTGATTCACATATTATTTTTGGGAAGTTATCCATATATGATTTTAGGCAATTCCCTACACAGCTGCATGAAGAGGCACATACAGCACCGTAAGAGGAGGAACTTGTGCCTATAGATAGGAGATTGAAGTAATAGAGATGCTGAATGTGTAGTGAGCATGAGGTTCATATGTCAGGTTATGGTACTAAGGGGCATAAACATTAATTTATTATGTTGTCACATTGTATATATTTGAAAACTTATTTATTGAGAAAATTAAAAGTAGTTTTATAAAAATAAAACAAAATTTAGAAATATAGTAATCAAAAACTAATATACATTAACTATTAATAAATAACAACAAACTCCAAACAGTTTTAACATTCATTTAGATTATACTTATAATTTATATCTTATAAGCTTTCCAAGTAGAAAACTTGTAACATAACATTTATACTTATAAATTATTATGACATTCATTTCACTAATGGAAATGGGATCTATACCTTAAATGTTGATTTGTTCTATTGTTATAGATCTCATTTTGAGTAGTCAAGGGAATGTCAAAAAAAATTAAACACAAATTCTATGTTTTGAAACAATGATATTTTGTGCCATTAAAATTATTTTTCATTAAAATTTTCTTCAAAATCCTTTTCTAATTTTAATAGTTTAATATAGGTTTAATCAGTATGATAATTTTCATTTAGATAGTATTTATACTTTATAATATATAGACTTTCAAATTTATATACTTGTAATGTTATTATGTTTTATGTATGTGACTTTGAAAGAGTATAAAATATAATGTATAAATACAATCTAAATGATATTTTTCAGAGTACTAAACATATAATAAATTATTGAAAAATGAAAAGAAACTCAAGAATATAGTAAATAAAAATTAATTTACATAACACTAACTTTATTTTTTAAAAACATTACATTTAAAATTTACATAATTTAGGGGAATATTTCTTATTAAGTATTATATTATTAATTAAGTTTTTATAAAATATTATTAATTATGTTTTTATTATTGAATGTTATTAATTGTGATATATATAATTATATATTTATAATTTTATATAAGATACATAATATTTTTTAAAATATTTATATAATTATAAATAAAAAATTAAATATTTAAATAATTATAAAATTATAATAAATATATTTATTATATTTATTTTTATATTTTTATAATTATATAAATAAGTTTTTATTTATAATTAGATATAGTTATATTTATTTATAATTAAATTTATAAATACATATTTTCAATTCATTAAATATGGTTATAATTATATAAATATTTTATAATTATAAGCATCTAATTATTTATTTTTAATTTTTAATTATAGTAATTATATTATTATATGTCAATTATATTATTAAATATTGATTGTATTATTAATTATTAATTATATTAATTGAAATGCATTTGCATATATAAATATATATATATTAAAAATTTTAAATATATTTTAATAATTATAAATTTATAATCATATAGTTATAAATATTTATTTATAAATATATTTAAAATATATTTATATATTTATACCAAAACAGTGTGAACCATGGATTAAAACCCATGGTCCTAGAGAATTTATTTAAAAAAGCAAGTACACAAGGTGGGGTTATGATGCAAAAAAAAGTGACATAGATAATACCACCAAAAACAGAAGTTCATCCATCAATCATCTTCCATTATTCCTTCCACCTCATCGTGAGACACCCTGACCTATTGGGTGCTGACCTTGTTTCCACTACTTGGGAGGCTGTCAAGTAATGTCCTAATCATCCATGCTTGATGACTTATCTTCCTCGTCATGGAAATCACTATATTAACCTCAAGTTTCTTTGACAACATTAATAGTTGAGGGTTTTCCACCAAATTTAAGAGGTACAATGTTGCTAAATTCATCATGAAAGACATTTTGCTAAAGGATCTGTTCAAATGTCCCGAAAAGTAAAATTGTTTCTACCAGAACAAGATTTCGATGTGAAGGTGTCACCCTCATCGATTTCCATCTAACCAACCAGTGAGCCACCAGTCACAATATCACCCATTGCCTCCTAGTTTTCATCCTTACTTTCTCCCTTGATTTCCATTGAAACATTTTCAGCAACATTTTAATAGATAGGATGACAAGGTGAGCCAAGTTAATCATCATCCACAACTAAATCATATTCAGTCCTTGACCTATATGGTTGGCTAGATGAAGTCTCACCTTAAATAGGAAAAGAAAGAGTGGGCCCCATACGGGATTTCCTATAGACAACTAGTTGGTATCCTTCATCATCCACTACAGATTTTCTTTTGATGTAAGGAGACTGATCCAAAATAACATCCACAATGAATTCACTGTTTGGATGATTTCCTCAACCATCCTCTCAAGTGGCAGCAACATGTATTACCTGTTGAGATCCATCCTTACTTATCATAGCCCCAAAATCACTTGAAATGACCTGATGGACATATCCAATAGGAAACTTGTGCATGTCCTGCTTTCCCATGTCCATATTCAATTTGTCAGCAAGAGAAGCAAGCTCAGCCATCCTATGTTGTCCACTGGGAGTTGAGTCCATAGGAGGATTCATACCCAAACTATTAATATTATCAGAGTTTGTATCAGTATACCCCAATTCATTAGAGGTATGTGAATATAAAAAAATCAATTGTACCACCTCCTGACTATACAGAAGACCTTCCTTGTCATGGAATTATATCTAAATAGGCATTCGTAGGTTGAAAGTGAAATGCTTAAAATTGTGTCCAGACTTATTTCATTTTACAAAAAAATTAATCTGACCCTTCAAGAGATCAATGGTTTAAAATGCCTCACCACCATCCTTGGGAAGATATTAGTTCACTTCTAACTCTCCTTGAGCATATGATCCATCCTATATTCTCTTAATCTTGAATATGTCAGTATAATGACCATGCTTCTAGAAATGTGAACAAAGCAGGTTCTTATGACCTTTTTCATAAACATGACCAATTCATTTTCATTGAATAAAAAGATCAGTTACTCTCTCAAAGTAAATTGAAAATTCGAGTCGAAATTGAGATGCTACCAGTATAAAAATCTTTATCAAAAGAGAATCAAGATCAAATTAAACTAAGATTCTAGTAAAACGGTCATACCTCACATGTTTAGTCACCCTATCAAACATGTTGAGAATTCCAACCACTGATGAAACATCCCATGGGATATGTGGGTGCTATAAGAACCATTTATGACCATGGATTCTGATCCAAAGTTGATTCATAGATTTTTTTGTGATCATTGGGTTAAACAGCAGATCCCAATCAAGAATTTTAAGATATCTTATCTTGATCGATACATTACCAAAACCCCAAGATTTGTTCTTGGATTCGTTTGATGAGAAAACAAAGTAGAAGAACCCCTTACCAATTGAGATGATGTTCCATCCATTGAAACCCCATAACTAGGTAATCCACTTCTTCAGAGTATCCAGATTCTAGGGATTCTTCATTAGTGGTATGACAAGTCATATAAGAATCAAGAATTTACATTCTTCAATATTCTCCTAAATAAATTTTGAACGAGCTTCAAAAAATACTAAGGCTCTATTTCGAGTGATTCACTTTCTTTGAGTAGAAATATCACCTTGAACATCATATAATAATCATAGACCTTCAAGGATGATTTCCCTCTCACCATGGGAAACAGATTTATCCAAAAAATGTGAAGGGTCCACTTCAACCATAGCCAGAGATGATGCATCTCACCCAGGATTAGAGTCAGCCTTCTTCAATAGACCAACAAATACATCTTTTGGATCATAATACCAAGTCGGATCGAACGATTGCACCATTAAAAAATATAAATTTCATGAGATGATGTGTCATCCACTGAAACTCTAGACCTAGGTAATCCTCTTCCTCAGATCATCAGAAAACCTAAATATAATTTTATAAATATATTTATTTATATTTATGATTATGATTATATATTTATAATTATATTTATAAATACATATTTATAATTATTTAAATATATTTTTGTATAAATATATTTTTAAATATATATTTACCTTTTTCAAGGGAGAATAATTCCACATGAAGTGGAATTTTTTAATTCCCACTCAAAAGCGCCACTTCATGTGACCCTTTTATAATTTATCTGAAAATATCTACATGAAGTGGTTATTTTACTATTTAACCAAAAAAAACTAGTTAAACTAGCGCTTGAGACACCAATTTCCTAAAATATTTAAACCCTAACCCCATTTAATTAAATAAAAAAAATCACCCAAACACAAATTTCACCTAAAAATATGCCGTAATAGGAAATGATCGGTTATGTGAAAGTGATGAAACAATAACGCATCAACAGAGGAATAATGATGGAGTTCTGATTGGATGTAGAAAAGTATTTGAGCGACACTAATAGGTTGAAAATAAAATAATGGTGTAAGTTCAATGAGATTCATTATTAGGGTTTTAAAATATAGTGTTATGAAAACTGAATAGGAATCCAAGGTCCACATATTCTAAGTTTTTAGACATGCATGTTTACTATAGTTTTATTTCCTTATATTGTGTTCCAGGGTGGTAGATGTAATCGACCTTATATTAAATAATCACTATTAAAATAACACTACAAATAATGATTATTCTCTTAATTATATTTATAAATTTATGTATATTTATATATTTTTATCTATTATATGTTTATATAGTATTAATATTATTTTTTATTTATTAATTACTATATTACGTTCATTTATATCTATATATATTTGTATGTATGTATGTACTTATTTATTTATATTTCCATGTTTATATATTTGTATTGATAAATTAACATGTGTATCTTTTTGTGTACATATAATTTTAAAAAATAATATTTATTGGGACTTTAAATTAATGATAAATAAACTTATATAAAATTGTAAAAATTGGTGCTGGATAAAATATTTAGCATCAGTTTTATGAACTGATGCAAAAAACTATTGTTGAATTATGAAAAACAATGATAAAAGGTAAAATTACCACTAAATAAAATAATTACAATTGATTTTTTAAAAAAATCACTCAAATTAATAAAGTTTAAATGGTAATTAAAATGTTACATATATTTATATATGTTAATTAATTCATTTATTCATTCATTTATATTCATTTTTTTATATATTCATATTTATATATTTATGTATTTGCATATATATTTATTATTGGGTTTTTGGTTTCATAACTATTTTTTGGATATGTGTTAGAAATTTTGGAATGAGTGACCTATAAATTTTCTAGACTGAAAATGGATAGAGATACTTCACTAGAACCATGGAAGTCCACTACTCCATGGGACAATAGTGGCGATGACTGATTTTGGATGATGAAAGTGTCAACGAAGTAATTGGACTTTTGTTAGAGTAACTATGTAAATATGTAATAATAACCTTATATTTTCAAAGGTTTTGTAATATTCATCATAGTGATATGTAAGAATAAATTAATTACATGCACTATTCACCAAGGATTGAAAGTTGAGGTCATGCATTGGAAGAGCAACTGATTATGGGCTTCATCAAGTTGGGATTGTCTACAAATATCAGAAGGCAGCATCACCAGATCAACCAAATGGAATTATCTATTTATAAGTGAGTTGAGAAACTTTTTCAAAAGTATGTAATAGTTCCCTTATCATTCCCTTTCTAATAAAATCATTAGTGTTTCTCCCACTGAGTAATATTAAGTATGAACCACGTAAATTCTCTTGTTGTTGTTTTATGTGGGTGTGAGTATATTTTTCCATTTTGTGTATATTTTGTTTTGAAATATATATTGAGATTAAGGAAATTCAGTATAATAATTCATATCACATATCTATTTTCGCAATGTTGATAGAAAAAATCAGGTAGTTTCAGAACATCTGACATGTTTTCATGTTTTGAGGTTCCATAATGTCATTCTAGAACTTGGTGGTTATTGAAATAGTGGGTTCCCTAGACCCAAATAAATAGTACATTTCGATTACTATACCACAAATATAGTTATTTATACATGATATAATCTTACCATTATAGAGTTGATATTTTTGCATCCACTATTTAAATGGAAACTTCCATAGATTAGTTTTCGGTTCCTAGGCTATAATGTGAACCTCGTGATAATATGAAACTAATCTTAAAAAAAGGTCTTATGGTCTAGATACATCATTTTGAATATACATAGATGATTTATGACTATCAAGTGTTGGGTCCTCATAAGCATTGAGACTTCTTCTAACAAAGTTCTCACTTAGTGATCTCGAGTAGATGAGATCACAATGACGGACCCACTAATAGGAACACCACATATTTCGGCTGTCATTGGACATTATTATCTATGAACATGTATAATGGTCTTTGGACTTGAGATTATTATTTATCTGTATCATTTGATCACATAATTTTATGCAAGTAAAAACCATGAGATTTAAGTTGTGGAGAGGTAGCTTAAGTTGGGTATATCATTGGTGGTATGACATTGATTGACTAATAAAGATAGAATTTTTAACTTCTGATAGGAAGAGATATCTTAGGCCCGGATGATTAGGATGGTAGTACCTTTACTAAATCCATGGACATTATAGAAGAAGGTAATTCATTTTACTAAGGTCAAAAAAAATAAAACAAGAAATGATGATGACACAAAGTGTGCATCTAGCTTTATGAGATATCATGATACAAATAGGTTGTATTACACGTCTTGAGTTCATAGGAAGGTTATTGTTTCTATGACTGCTTCTTATCTCTTTTGGTGTATTGATGGGTTACTAGACTCTGCTCTTGGTTTGTGAATAGTATTCAATGCTATTGAGATAAGGTCATATAGGATAACAGACAATAGCATATTCAAAAGTCTTCCCTCTTCTAATGAATAAGAGTTTAGGATATGGTGGGACCTTTCAAGGGGTCTGGGATATGTCCGAGGATATACATTCTCTAATGAACAAATAAATTCATATTATTTAAGTTTATAATAATTGATATTGAATTTATTTATTAAATGTTTTTACAATTGTTAAAGTAAATACAGAGAAATATTATTAAAACAAATATTATTTTAACATTCAATTTTTGTTTAATATTTTTTGGAATTTTGAGTCAAGTTAATTACTCGTATTTAATATATAATATATTTAATATATTAAAAGTAAGTGATAGATATATAAGTGATATTTACGACTCAAAAAATGTAACGACCCAAACTTTTTAAATGATGTTTTTTCCTAAATAAATTATTGTTACACATTAATAAAGATCCTTACTTTAGTCACCTATGAAACCAATTTAAATTCTAAACATTAAAACTAGACAAAAAAATAGAACAATTAAAATCAAAAATTAAGGACCACCCCAATCTACTAGAATCATCACCACCACTATAAATTATATAGAAATAAAAAAAATATTAGTAAGACAATAAACATATTATTAAATAAAATATAACCTTAAGATAATTTGTAGTGAATTTTGAGTGAATGAATGAAGTGGTATTTATAGGGTATAATGGAAAATGTGATTGTTTCTATTTGACCATTATATGATTGTTGGTCAATATAACCATTAGAAACTATACCCTTGGTTGATAATTTTACCATAATAATTAGTGTTTATAAGTAATAATGACAATGTATAATTGATGCATAAATGAGAATTTATGGCCTCAACCAGTAGATTCGTGTTTGAATCCCATTTGATAGAACATTGGGGGTAGGTTTTGTCACTGGGGTTCACCCTTGACCAAACCCAAGATGATTTTCAACAAGTGAAGCTTTAATGAAATATCTTATAGGATAAGTTCAATTTAGTGGAGATTACAAATTGGTTGATGTTATATGAGGCACCCCACAAAACTACCATCATCACACACCTTACTCTTAGGGCATATGTGGGTGTAATAAGAGGTTATGTGTCCATTCCTTAGTTAAGTAAGGAATAATTTACTTTGTATAAATAAAATTTTTCTTCCTTAAATTTTTCTTAATAATATTTTTTCTTAATAAACTACATGTTTAATTGAGTCAAATTTGATAATTTTATTTTTGGACGGAAATAAAACACAACTATATATTTATAGAAAATAAAAAAATTATAATAAACTAAGATATTATAAATAGTATTTGTTTTAATTAAATAGTATTTTAATAAACATTTATTTAAATAATAAATGACTAAATAATTTTATAAAGGCCTTTGAAAAATATTATAAATGTCAAAAATGTTATTATACCTTAAAATGGCTATTTTTATTAAATAAGGTTTTCTATATTTAAAAATTAAAATTATCATATTTAGATAATTTTTTTGATAGAATAAAAATCATTTTTTAAAATAATAAGTTTAAATTAGGTTATAATGAATTTATGATAATTTTATAAAATACTTTATTTTTATATGAATAGTAAAAAATACAATTTTAGGGTTTCGGTATATTTTATGACATCATATTTATTTCATAATTATTTAATAATTAATTAAACAAAATACAAGACCAAAAATATATTATTTTTTTCATATTAATAATTTTAATAGATTTTATTCAATTTTTAAAACTATAATTTACATTTCAAGATTCAAAAAAGGAAAAATTGATTTTTTTTTTAACATTACTTTGTGGAATATTTACTTTTCTAGGCCAAAATAAGTATTTAAAAATAAATTTCGGTTCTTTTGGATTAAAATAACATAAAATTTAACCCAAATGTCTAATACCATGAGAAAAACCCATGGTTAAGCAAATGGTTTCTCATTTTCTACTACCTAGTTTTCCAAGACCTATATTTGGAAAATATTAAATAATTCATCCACTTCTCCTATAAATTCCCACCCATTTCTCAATTTCCATTCACTCCCAATCCATCCTCCATGAATATATGGTGTTTTTCCATCCCAAGGAGTCCTCTAAAGGTGTTCTCAATCCCCCAAGGTTTCATCCTCAAGTTTTAGTAACAACTCTTCCAGGTAAGGGATATCTTCACTTCTCTTTTCCATTCAAGAGTCTTTTTGTGTTATGTCTTCCAATTTCCAAGAAAATTCCTTTTATTATAGTTTTTATTATCCCACAACTATATTAATAGTATTTTATTAATTTTATAACCTTTTCCCTTCTCATTTTACCATTTTCTAAAACCATGTTTTACACCTATCATGCTGCCAAATTTTCTTCTAAAATTTTCCTCTTTTACATTAGTAATTAACTTTTTCTTTTTATTTAAATAACCAAACCTATTTTATTTTATGTGGTTATTAAAATATATTTTAAAACATATTTTTCATTCAGGGATTTATATATATTAATCTCACATATCCTTTCATTGGTTTAAAATTATGCTATGATCATGTCTTTAAGCTCTTTTGTGTGCAAAAATTTCTGATAAGAATTCCATTATTTATTCTCCATGGGTTATTTATGAAATTATTTATTATGATCTATATGGATCACATGAAATTAATACATATTAAGTGTTCTCCATGATATATCTCTAATTAATTTGGTAAATAATTTAAACTCTAGAGATTACATGTTATAAAATGTTTTGGTGAATAACATTTGTAATTTCTATTTACAACACCTTGGTGATAAACCTTGGTGATATGATTATGAATTTATCATTTAAATGTTGTAACCATATTTCTGTGTTATTATTCATGTTACTCTTATTATTAAATTCCTATTTCTCATGCCTTTTCATTATGCCTTATGTTTTTATTGATATATCTCAAGATCACATGTTATATGTCTATCTTATTTATTCCCTTACTAGGATTCATGCTCAACCCTTTCCTTTTTTGTATGTCCCTAGGTTATGAGATATAGTAAATATAACTTTGGATAAATCCATGAAGATATATTTTAAGTGGATTTAGAATAATTTTTTATGTTTACATGAATTATGTACCTTATTCACAAGAAACTAAACTTGAAAAGATCCTCTATTTTGTATCATGTAATGAAAAGTTATGTAATAAAAAGGCAGGATGCTATAGTTTATATCAAAGGATATTTTAGTTATTTTTGTAAATTAGGACTTGAAAACTTTAGGAAAACCCCTAGGAAAAGTCTAAATATATGAAAACATCTTGGTATTTTTGTGAGTATTAAGTACATAGTTTCAAAGAAAATAAATCCATGCCCAGATATGAAAGAGTTGATGTTGCTATGGAATATATGTATCTAGGGGTAACACCCAAAAACACTAATTTGAGCTAGAATATAATGGGAACTGGTAAATGAAAATGGGATTTGTTTCAATCCTAGTTTGACACTCCCAAGGGATGTGTTTGGTTAATCATGATCTTTTTATAAACCATTATGAAGGATATATAGATGAAATAATTTTTATTAGAAGATATTAATAACATATTTAAACATGATGTTTTATGACATAAAATCTATTTATAATTATAATATCTATAAAATTAACACATTTATCACTAAGATTTTATTGTTTTAGAAGAACGAAAGGAAATAAGAGGAACTGTGTAAATTATGAGTGCAACGGATGATGCACTGATAGTGTTCTAATGTAAGTTAGAATGGAAAAATTCATGAGGATGATAAATCAAATAACTTGAGTTATAAACAAAAACTTGAATCATGCTGAGAGAATATATATAACTTGAAGGGAAAAACTTTTTGTTGAGTCCTTCATGCATTAATGACCACATTCTTTCAGTGGATCTACCGACCCATTTATTTCTAAACAATGGATAAGATCTATAGAAATTATCTTTTTTTACTCCATTATTTAGAGATAGATAAATTAACCCTATAAGTGTACAGCTTAGAAGGAAAAGTTTATCAGTGTTGGAAACTAATTAAAAACACAAAATCAATAAGGGAGACCAATGTTATGGAGTGGGAAGAGTTCAGGGGAATATTTTTCAATAAATATTTCCCACATTAGATGCAAATTAAAATGAAGAAGGATTACTCAAACCAATGCAGAAGGAAAATTAATCGGTGGGAAGCTATAAAATGAACATTAAAATAATTTATCGATACATGTCTAGCCTCTTCATGGATCCTACTGGAAAATTTGATAAATTATTTTATGTACTATGACCCCATATACAGAGAAATCTAGAAAATCATGATTATAACAACTATGAGGAGATAGTGAAAAGTTATATAAAGGTTGAACTGGAGTTTGAAGAGATGCAGTGTTCATATATATAGAATAAAAAGAAGAGATTTATGGAACCAAAATCAGTTAGGAACATTGATCATGGAAGAGGAGGAAAGAAAGTTCAACTTACCACATACAAAAAATGTGAGAAGAAGCGTTCGAGGAACTACCTAATTGGGAGTGTGAAGTGATACAAGTGTGGAAGATATGGCTATATAGTTTGAAACTATCAAGGTGAGGTGAAGCCTTAACTTTTCAACACTAATGGAAAAGGTAAGATGGAGCAAGCCTTGCCAAAAGTTCAATTATTCAAGTGTGGAAAACTTGGTATATTTTCCAATCAATGTCTAAATCAGAAGATAATGGAGGGTAACCACCATCAACCTCAGCATAGACCAAGAGAGAAAGGTTGGGAATTTACTATCACGATGGTTGTAGTGGAGGCTCATAATGATGTGGTGGAAGGTACACTCCTTATGCTTTCAAATCTAGAAATTTCTTTTTTTTATTCTGATTCTATGAATTCCTTTATTTTATCCAAGTTCTAAAATAATATAGAATCAATCCCTAAACTTCTAGAAGTAGAGTTATCAATCAAGACTCCTGAAGTAATTAACCTAGCATCAACAATGTATAGAAACTCTAGTATTAACTTTGTTGAGTACAATCTCATTGCTAATATAGTATCCATTACCATGTTATAATTTGACACTATAATAGGGATGGAATGGATCTAAAATTATAATGCTAATATCAACTAGAAAATAAAGTAAAATTTTAGTAGTATTGAATGTATAACGCACATTCATTTTCAAAGGAGAGATATCCCGACCTGATCTTTTTCTTAAAGAACCTTTCATATACCTCTTTATGGAGATGATCGGTAAATAGGGAGAATGAAATCAAGGTATAAAGATAGAGGATGTTCCTATAATTCATGAATACATTTGTGTATTTCCTAATGAGTTACATGGACCTCCCTTGGAAATAGAGGTAGAGTTATCTATTGAACTCATACCTGAATCCAAACTGATATCAAAGACCCCTTATAGAATAGAGAATATGGAGTTATAGTAATTAAAGAAACAACTTCAAGATCTCATGGAGAAGGGTTTTATCTGACCAAGTGTGTCTCCTTTGGGAACACTTGTTTTAATTGTGAAGAATAATGGTGGATCAATGCGGATAAGAATTGATTATAGAGAACTTAATAGGATCATAGTGAAGAATAAGTACCCTCTCCCAAGTATTGATGATTTATTTGACCAGCTTCATGGGGCTCAATTCGTCTCCAAGATTGGACTCTGATCTGGGTGTCATCAACTAATGGTGAAGAGAGAATATATTTCAAAGATTGTCTTTTGAAAAATATATGGGCATTATGAGTTTGTTTTTATGCCCTTCGGCTTGACAAACTCTCCTACTATATTTATGGATTTTATGAATATGGTATTTAAGGACTGCCTTGATAAATTCATGGTATTTTTTATTGATGAAATTATGGTATACTACAAAATTTTTTAGGAGCATGAGGATCATATAAGGGTTATCCTGGGAACTCTGAGGAGTGTGAGTCTATTTATAAAATTCTACAAATGTGAATTCTGGTTGCAAAAAGTTTCATTCTTAGGATACATTGTAACCAACTAAGGACTATCTGTTGACTATGTAAAGACAAAGGCTGTAGAGGAGTGGCATCATCCTATAAAAGTAACTAAGATTAATAGTTTCCTTGTTTCAAAAAGATATTATAGGAGGTTTGTGAAAAAATTCATGACATTCTAATCCACTAACAAAGTTTACTTGAAAGGGGACTAAGTTCATATGGAAAAATTAGTGTGAAAAAAAGTTTCCAAGAACTCAAGAAGATATTGGATATTGCACCTATGTTAAATCTACCCTTTTTATAGAAGAATTCATTATTTATAGTGACGCATATCAGAAACGAATTGGGTGAATCCTCATGTAAAATGAAAAGGTGGTTTCTTATGCATCTCTATAGTTAAAGCCTCATGAGAAGAATTATCCTATGCATGACTTGGAGCTCTTTGTGGATATTTTTTCTATGAAAATATGGAGGCACTATCTTTATGGGGAGAAATGTGATATATACAAAGACCACCAAAGTTTGAATTATATTTTCACACAAAAGGAATTGAACATGAGAAAAAGTGGATTGTTGGAACTTTTTAAAGACTATGACTATTCAACTCATTATCACCTTGAAAAAGAAAAAAAATCATTGATGCATTAAGTAGGAAAGACTCTATTATGCTGGAAAGGATGAGGATTCAAGGAGATCCTTTGATCAAGGACCTAGTAAACTTGGACATGGAAATTGTAAGGGAAGGTATATCATAAAACCTATCCCAAATAATTTCTTAACCATCCTTACTAGATAATATCAAGAAATATCAAAGAGAAGACCCTCTATTACAAAAGAAGATAGAGGCTGTGAAAAATGGTAAGTTCCCTGAGTTAAATATTGATCAATAAGGTGTATTGAAATTTAAAATAAGGCTATGTGTTCTACCTATCCTAGAGATAAAGAATGATTTTATGGATGAAGTTCATAACTCTAAATTCTCTATACATCTTGGAGTCACAAAAATGTATAGCGAACATGGTGATCATTATAGTTGGGATAACATGAAAAGGGAGATTACCAACTACACTGCAATATGCTTGGTATATCAGCAAGTGAAGGTAGAGAGACAACTTCCTAAAGGGTTATTTTAACCAATACCCATACCGACATGGAAGTGGGAAAATATCACTATAGACTTTATCACTGGTCTCTTGAGAACATCCAAAGGAAATAATGTGATATGGGTTATAGTGGATCATCTCACCAATACTTCTTATTTCATCACTATTAAAGAATATTTCCCTCTTGAGAAACTTTCTAATATTTATGTAAATGAAGTAATGAGTTTGCATGGACTTACACTTTTTATCATTTATGATCATGATCCAAGGTTCACATTTAAATTTTGTAAAATTCTTCAACATGCTTTGAATACTAAATTGAATTTCAATACGGCATATCACCCCCAAACTAATATCCAATCTGAAAGGACTATTCAGACACTTGAAGACATGTTGAGAACATGATCAATGGAATTTAAAGGTGGATGGGACCAATACCTCCCATTAGTTGAGTTATCATACAACAATATCTTCCACTCGATTTTTCAGATGGAACCATATGAAATTTTATATGGAAAGTGATGTATAACTCATACTTGTTGGGATGAAGTTGGTGAGAGGAAATTTTTTGGGCCTGATCTTGTGAAATAGATGACAAAAAAAGGTTTGTGGCATCCAAAAACATATTAAGTCTGCTCATAGTCGGTATAATATCTATGTTGACAATCATCCAAGGTACTTGGAGTTTTATGTTGGAAAAATGGTCTTCCTTCACATATCACCTTGTAAGAGAGTCATGAGATTTGGAAAGTAAAGGGAAGCATAGCCTTAGGCACAATGACCCCTATGAAATCATTGATCACATAGGAGTAGTGTCCTATCAGCTAGTAATTTAACTGAATATATCACAAGTTCATGATGTATTCCATGTATCTCTCTTGAGGAAGTACATACCTAATCCCTCACATGTACTGAATCCGATGGTGGTACAACAAGAACATGACCTCTTTTATAAGGATTATTCAGTGGAGATCTTGGCCCGTAGAGACATGTTTCTACGCAACATGAAGACCCACCTTATCAAAGTGTTGTGGATAAAATATAGATATTAATTAGATATGTGGGAACATGGGGAGACAATGAGACAGAAGTACCCTCACCTTTTTTCAGCTGAGATAATGAATTGAAATTTTAGGGACAAAATTTCTTAAGGGGGGAAGAATGTAACGACCCAAAATTTTTAAATGATATTTGTTTCATAAATAAATGTTTGTTAAAAATTAGTAAATATCATTACATTAGTCATATATAAAACCAATTAAAATTCCAAACAATGTATAATTGTAAAAAATATATAAAATATAACGGCTAAAATGGGAAAGTAAGGATCGCCCCAATCTACTAGAATTATCACCTCCACTAAAAATTATACAGAAATAAAATAAAATATTATTAAACCAATCAACATATTACGAAATAAAATATAATTATAAGAGAATTGTTAGTAAATTTTTAGTGAATGAATGAAGTGTTATTTATAGGGTATAAAGGGAAATGTGATCGTTGGTATTCGATCGTTATATGACCATTGGTCAATATGGACATTGGAAACTATACCCTTGGTTGATAATTTTACCATTATAATTAGTTTTTATAAGTAATAATGACAAAGGATAATTTATACAAAAATTAGAATCAATGGCCTCAACCAGAAGAGTAATGTTGTTTTAATCCCATTTTTCATAACTTGGGAGGGAGGTTTCGTCACTGGGGTTCTCCCTTGACCAAACCCAAGATGGGATTCCACAAGTGAATATTGAATTAAATAACCTATGGGAGAAGTTCAAGTTAGTGTAGATTATAACTATGTTGATGTTAGTCGAGGCACCCCATGAAACTACCATTGTCGCAAACCTTACTCTTAGGGCGTATGCGGGCGTAATAAGGGTTAAGTGTCCAGACCTTAGTTGCATAAAGTGTAATTTAATTTTTATAAATAAAATTTTTATTCCATCAATTCCTCTTAATAATATTTTTTCTTAATAAAATGTATGTTTAATTGAGAAGAATTTGATAATTTTATTTTTAGATGCAAAAAAAACATAATTGTATTTTTCTAGAAAATATATACAATTTTTATAATAAAACAAAGTATTCTAAATATTATTTATTTTAATGAAATATTATTTTAAAATAATTTTATTTAAATAATAAATGATAAAATAAATTTGTAAAGTCCTATTAAAATTTTTATAAATGTCAGAAGTGTGATTATTCCTTAAAAACTGTTATTTTTAATAAATAAGGTTTTTTATATTTAAAAATTAAAATTATCATAATTAGAGAATTTTCTTGATAAAACATACATCATTTTTAAAATCATAATGTTGAAATTATGTTGGTTTAAATTTATAAAAAAAATAAAATACATTATTTTTTCCTAAATAGTAAACAATACAGTTTTAGGGTTTTTGTATATTTTATGACACCATATTTATGTCATAATGATATAATATCTAATTAAACACAATAAAAAACAAAAAATATATTATTTTGTTAATATTAATTATTTTAATAGATTTTATTCAATTTTTAAAACTATAAGTTACTTTCCAAAATACTAAAAAGGAAATTTTGATTTTTAAAAATTACTTTATCGAATATTAACTTTTTCATGCCAAAAGAAGTATTGGAAAATGAAGTTCAGTTATGATGGACTAAAATAACTTAAAATTTAACCCAAATTTCCAATACCATGAGCAAAAATACTAGGTAAGCCAATGGTTTTTCATTTTCCACAACCTAGTTTTCCAAGACCTATATTTTGAAAATATTAAACAATTCCTCCACTTCTCCTATAAATACCCACCCATTTATAAATTTATATTCAATATAAATCAATCCTACATGAATTTATGTTGTTTTTTTCTCCCAATTATTACCCCTAATTTTTCCTCAATCCCCCAAGGTTACATCCTCAAGTTTTAGGAACAACTCTTCAAGGTAAGAGAAATCTTCCCTTCTCTTTTCCATTCAAGAGTCCTTTTTGTTATATGTCCTCCAATTACCAAGAAAAAACCTTTTTTCCACTTTATTTTATCCAAATACTATAAGAATATTATTTTATGAATGGGATAAACTTTTCCCCTTGAATTTTACCATTTTCTAAAACCATGTTTTATACCCATCATGCTGCCAAATTTTCTTCTCAAATTTTCCTATTTACATGTTTAATTCTCTTTTCCTTTTTATTCACTACTGGAAATTTAGGTTATAGTCATAGACCTATAGCCACAGTTTTATAGTTCCATGGATATATCTTGTTTATATCCATGGTTCAATTTTGATCCATGGCTAAACATTTGTGTCCCCTTTTTTCGATTCTCGTCGGGCTCCTCCTCTTTCCTCGATACGCAACCCTCTCACCGCGGCTCCCTTCTCCCCCAATGACCTCTCCTCATCCCCAATGACCTCTATCACCACTCCCTCCTCTCTTCCCTCATGGATTTCTTCTCTATCCCTCATTTATATCCTCTCTCGTTCATCCTCGCTGGCTTCGGTTCCTCTATCCCTCGACTCGGTTCCTTTATTCACAGCACGAATTCTCCAATCACATCTTAGCTTATCTGTTCGGGGTTTCTCTATCCATCACATGGTAATAACCTCCTCTATAACCTTATTTTATCATTCCTCCTCCATTCGGTGCATTTTCCGAAGGGTTCCTCCCTCCATACCCTTCTTTGGGCCTTCCTCCTCTATACAAATTTACTTAATTTTATTATGTGGATGTTGTTTGTAGTTTTGTTAACCTGATTTGGGGCTCCCTTACGTTTGTAGGAGGAGTTTTTAATATTAATTTTGTTTTTATTTATAGGAGGATTTTTGTTTGTGTCTCATAGTTTTCAGTATTAATTCAGTTTGTGTTTCAGTGCATTTTCTATTTTGTGGCTCCTGTTTTGTGGCTTCTTTGAATATTGTTTACAGTATTCATTCTATTTTATGAGTTTTAAGTTTGTCGGAAGAGTTTAATGAGGTTTTTATGTTTATTGTCAACTATTTTTTGGCTCATGTGTGTTGACTATAATTCTTTCAACTATTATTCACTGGTATTTCATGGTTTATATTTCATTATAATTCTCACAATTAATCTGGTATTCTAGAATTCATGGTTTAATATTTTTACAATTCTGTCATCTATTTACTATTTTAGAATTATAATTTTTCTATTTAATATTATAGAATTATTAATTTGTTTTCAAGTGTTTTCTATAAAATAATTTGTATTTCTGAAATTTATAGAATTCATAATTTGGATATTTTAGTTTTAAATTCCAAAAGTTAGGATTTTCACTATGTAAAGAACCTTACTTATCCAATTTTTACCTTTTTATATCAACCATATTCATAAAAGACCCTTTTATATGATTATAATCATGCTATAAAAGGTATATTTATATTTTTCCTTTATATTATATATTTTAAAGCATTTTTTCTATCCATTTATGTACATGAAAATTACATGGGATATGTTTTTGAGTTATAAATGAGTATACCCCTTAAATTATTCTATGGGATGGGATGAGGCCTCCAGTTTGTATAATCCTTCAACATTCCATGGGATGGGCTTAGGACCTGACTCCAGAAGTTCACCTCGGTGGGATGGTCTATAAGATTTCCCTACCCCTAACCTAGACATGATGTCTAAAAATATTTCTATATCTCTAGAATGATATCGATAACGATTCCTATTGAATAATATAAACTTAGCTAAGTTCCAATATGCATTTTCTTAGATGTAATATATACATTGTTTACTCACCTCCAACATTTATTATAGTCGCGTGATCCTAGGTGTCATTGTGATAGTTGAGTGATTTAGTGGCAATGTAGTGGTTGGATTGATTAAGTGAGGATATTAATTAACCTAAAAATCCTAATGGTTTTAGTTTTAACCTTATGTATTGTTTAGTGAAAATTAAAATGGTTTTTATAACGTTTAAATTGAGTGAAGTTTTAATTAAAAATCCTTTTTTGTTATTGAATCCTTTTGAAAACATTTTCCTAGTTGAACTCATTTCTTCCATTAGATGTTTTATCAAAATGTGATTGTTAATGAACTCACTCTTTTTCCCTTTTTATCTTTTATTTTTTATCTTCTAAACCATTGTTTTCTAAAATATGAGTTGTAACACTATTAAAATAGTGATTTAGTAAGTTGGTTTCCAAACATTTTTTTGGGTCATGAAGGCTTATAACTTAAAAAATAATTTACTTATGTGTTTTATAGGAGATACGCTTTTCCTTAAAAGGTGAAATATTAAATTAATCAAATGATGATTTAAAATATATTAGTATAGATTAACATTTATGAAGGACCTTTGATGAATCCATTTCTAATAAATAATACCTTACAACCTTGTACTTCTAATTATTGTAAATGTTTTGATACTTTATTCCAAACACCACAGTTGGTCTCTAGTTAATGCCTCATTTGTGTTGTCTACACCATGTGTGATATTGTTGTTCATGAAATGATTATAACTTCATTTTATATCTCCCTAATATGTCTTAAAGATTTGAAATGGCATACCCATTCTTCATTTGGATTGAGATTATCATGTTTGATTCTGGTATTATTATATTTTATTTATGGATAGTTTAACAGATTTTTCATGTTTACACATCATGGTTATTATTATCATACTATCATGGTGTTATAATAGTACATAGTGAGCATGTTATATATGATTTACTTTTATTTCATGTTTATTTACTTTAGCATGGACCCAATCTATTGTTTTCCCATAAGGTACATTTACAACTTTGACATGGAACATGTATATTTCTATAATGTGAAGCATTTTTATTGTTTTATATAGAGAATGTTTATTTCTATGATGTAGAGCATGTTTAGTGTTATGATATTGAAACTATAAATTGTGTTATCATTGTTGGATATTCATATAAAAACTATGAATCAATGTTTACCTCTATAATATTGAATACATATATCTTTAGTATTTCTATGTATTTTATAAGTGGGTATACCTTGGATTTTAAATTTTTATATATGTTTTATGGATCTTAAACCATAAAAAACCTCTATATGGTACCTCAAATGGTATCTGGGGGAGTTGGTTAGAGATTCATCATCCCTATAAAATAGAACAAAGCATTTACACACATGTAAATTTTCTTGATAATATCTAACTTGCAAAACTCAAGGATATCATAAGATTCATATCGTGAGAAACTGATGGGAGACCATTGTTCAGGATTCCTTTAAAAGATTCAATCAAACCAGAATTGAAACATTGAGGAGAACTAAACAAGCGTATAGGTTGAGTACTACATAAAGCAGCTGGAAGGTCTAGATACAACTTATTTAGAATCTGGTAAACTAATCCTAGGATGCTGACCAATCTTCTATTCATTGATTTTACTTTACTTTCCATTTTAGTAATCCACTCTACCAGCAATTGAGCTACCTCCTGAAGAGAATTGGAAGCGGTTTGAGACACTGTAGCACTAGTAGTGGAAATAAAAAACTTATTTGTAATTGGATCAAATATAGTAACTGGTTTCATAGAAGTAAGAATCTTGAGAGGCTCATAAACAAAAATCTCTTTCTATGTAGTAGAAACTGGAATTGATGGAGTTTCTTAAAATTATGAGGAACTATAATCCTCTTCAAAGTAAAATCCTTCAACTTATTCAAAGACCTTAACGAGTTGGTCTATTATTCTCTAATGATTTTTTGTCATAGGACCAATAGACCTAGATATCATTACCTGAATATTTTGAGATGCTTCCAAGATATCTTTCATAATATACTTTTGTGATTCAGATTACTGAGGTCAAATCCCCAACATCTTATTAATATATTTTGACTAATAATAATTCAATATATCACTTTTAGACTAACACATTACTCCTTGAGATTTATTTAGGTTGATAATTAATTTATTAAATCTACTAAATATTTTTTTAAGGGGTAATTGATATGATTTACATAGTTTATTTTCTTACATGATTTCTTTAACAATATTTTCTTAATCCATCATGTATACAATGCTACATGATGATTTATTTATGATGATATTAAAATCATTAACTGATGAGGACTACAGGAATAATGTAAACATAACATCCATATTCCTAATAAGAAAATTATATAATGATTTTTTCTTTTAAAATGTAAGATTTTATGTCACTGTTATGTTATCTTTGTTATTAGATAAACTTTTTTATATTAATATAAATGTTTTATATTACTATAACAACATCTATAATTTAAGATATAGAATAATGAATGCATGATTAACTTATCACAAAAATTATTGTTAATAAAAATCTTCTATCACACTTAAATATCAATCAAAATATTCTTTGTTCAATGTTGGTTATAGAGTTATGTATCATTTATCATGTACAATTGACACACTGAGCACATATATATAAGAAGTCGTTATATCTCACTTATTTTCCCATTATTTACTTATAGGTGGTTTTGTATAATGAGGTTGGTTCTATCCACCTCCATCGAAGGCAATGAGTTCGACATCAGATTCAGGTAAGGTTTCTTCTGTTTTCTAATGATAATGCATGTTGATGCTGCTATCATCATCACATGTCCTATTATTGCATTTCTCACTAATCATGTTCCTCCCACTTTTTTTTAGGTTCCATTAATGATTATTAATCAAATCACTAGAATTTTGTTGAACTCTCCTAGGAATCATTCATGTGTGTTGCGACAACCAGAGTCAAAGGTGACCCACCGCATATGCATAGGTAAGCATATATATAATAATTTCTCCCATTATATTTATATCTTCCCATGGAAGCGTGATTACATATAAGGGGATAGGTGTGCTTATGTATATATATGGAAAATGCATATGTGTGTGGGTGATAATAGGATTATGCATGTGAGCATATATATAAGGATCCTCTTGTGCGTGTTCAAGGCCATGTAGAACCGTACATAGGGGTTAGGGTGTCCTTATGTATATGCAAAGGTACATATGGCCAGAGGATGGATGGAGCAGCTTAGAGTTGTCTCTGATAAAAGTGTCAAGCGTCGAGTGTGGCTAGGCTCCTTCGAGGTAGGGTCCCTCTCTTAGCCTCTTTAATTCAATAATGTTTTAAATTGCATTTAGGTGTCTTCTTAATTATTCTTGTCTATCCACCACCATCGAAGACAGTGAGTTCAACATCAGATTTGGGTAAGGTTTATTCTGTTTTTCTTCTTTGGCCCGATTTTAATTAGGGATTTTTTTAATTTTTGGGTTCCTTATATTTTTGTAGTGCATTTTGGATTTCATTGAGGTGGATTCAAGTCGTCGTTGATGAAGGCTTACATGTGTATGAATAGGTATTCATATGCATATATAAGTTCCCCCTTTGTATATATTCACTCATGGAAGTATGAATATATATTGGGGCTAGGTGTGATTATATATAGATATGAAAAATGCATACATGCGGATGTGTAAAGGGTTATATGCAAGTATAAACATATATATAAGGACCCCCTTGTGCATATTTGGCCATGAAAATTTGTACGTAGGGGCTAAGTGTCCTTATATATATGTGAAGTTGCATATGTGTTCAAGCAAAAAAAAAGAAAATTTGATTTGTCGTCATCAAAAGAAATGTGTCTTGAGGTTGAGGTAGGTTCCCTCTGCCTAAACCTTTAATTTGAATTCTATAATTGTATTATTGTTTTAAAAACTTGTTTCCAAAATTTCTTTATTATTTTAAAAAATTAGTTTTGTTAAGGAAGAATATGAATATAGCCCTTGAGCTTATTTATAGACCTTGTTAAAATAGGATAACAAATTCTTGTAGTTTCTAGATACTAGAAGAAGAGATCTAAAAACCATACATTGATCATCCTTAGAGACATTCATGATCTCATTCAACTTCCCATTAAATTCATCATAAAAGACCACTACATAATTTAAGGATCTATTAGTTTCAATACCAAGATTTTTTACATCTTCTCTAGTATCATGGAACTCACCCATAATATTCCTCTTGAAATATTGCATAAGGAATGGTGTGAACATATCACACTATAGGGACTGAATCTGTAAGGATACATAATTCAATTTTGAGCCACTCCTTCCCAAATAACTAGCTTCAAGGAATTTGAGTTGGTATCTTATAAGTACCCAATTGTCTTTAAAAGAATTGAAAATAGGGTATTACTCTTATGGAATCTCATTGCCTCTCCCTCATTAAAATCAACTTCCATATTCATTAAAACTAGTGAGATCAGCTTACCATAAGGGGGCCCCAAGAACTTCCAATCCCCAATTATACTATGGTTAGTATGGTAGATGGGGTTGGTGTTTCATCCATGATCTAGATCCTTAATTCCACCTTGCCATATTATTTTTTATGTTGGAAAGAATATATATAATACCCATTCATGAATCATATATTGATGTGAGGTCAACAACATTTTTGATGGTGACATTACTGGGGGAGTTAAAAACAATCTATCTAAGGGTGTTAATACATCCCAAGATATATTGGTGTTTAAAGCACATATACAAGAAAAATTAAACTTCGATATCTTTGAGCTATTCTAGGTGTTGTAGTGATGGGTATCCATGCATTTTAATACATAAAAAATCCAAAAAATATTTCATGATTCCTTGATGTAGGCTTATATTGTATATTTAATTTATTTTCCTGGGATCCAACATCTTCCAAAGAAATAAGTATAAATGATCATGGATATAGGGATATATTCATAGTTTAATTTATTCCCATACGAATAGGTCCTAAACAGAATGAATATCGATGAACACTCCATATATTACAAGGTTATTTCATATATTATAGATTTAGGGGATTGTATCCTCTATAAGACCAATTTTCATGAGGTTTTATAGACCATGGAACCCATATCTACCTAATTTTAGACTAATCATGCAAACTCTATATGCTTGACTAGAATTATTGTATCCCACATTTAATTCCTTTGTATTTAATATGGGAAATACAACTCAATGTACATGCCCCACATGTATCCTTATAGTTTTAATGAAGGTTATTGTCATCTCTTTTGGTGTAAGAATAATCCATGTACTCATTGAGTGTTTTATACCTTATCCAATCGATGACCCATACCTCCAAGTGGGCGTCATACTAGGTGTACACCCCAAAATCGTCCTACACTTGAGCCACATACCATGTTGAACTAGACTTGGAAACACTAATGTCTATCCCTAATACAGCACATATTTTCACTTATTTCACAACAAAAGCATCTTTACTACATGATGTTAAACAATATCGATGATCCCATCATATGAACATAAATTATGTAAATTATACTATGAGGGTTTTGACTCCTGTTCAAATAGGATACATAGTATAACTCTTCAAGGTTCATTCACAACATCACAATATCATCACCATCACATCAACCAATTTTGAGGAAATTTATATAATTCATGTCCATATTATAAGAGTACTCTAAACCTCATAGTAGTCTCCACTAGTCATTAAACCATTACTTGTCTTATGTGATGAGTCTAAGAGGATTATTCCCCACTGGAATTTAAATCGTGAACAGACTTATGCGATGAGTATAAGGGGACTAGTCCCCACTAGACCTAAAATCATGACTACAATTTTGTGATGAGCATAAGAGGACCCTAACTTTCCATATATGAAAAGTATAAGATTTATTATGTGATAAGAATGGGATAATTAACCTTTCCTAATGAATCATAATCCCATACTTCCTCATGCGATGATCATGTAATTCCTAAGGTGATAATCCGAGAGTTCATTTGGTGATGAGCCTAAAATACCACAAGTGACTAGCCTATGATGAATTTGGTGATGAATCTAGGATTATATAGGTGGTGAGAATACTATTTCTTAGATTATGAGACTAAGATGTCTATATGTCTTGACAGAAGAAGATATAACATCCTTCCTTCCCAAATCATAATTGAAGATACATCTTTTACTTATATGTGGCAAGCAAAATATTCCCTCACTTATAGAAATGAGAAATATATTTATGGGATTGTCTAAATATAAAATGTAATTAAAATTATAGTCAAATTTGATCATTAGTTTTCCACCTTGATAAGGAATCAATTGACATTATTAACTAATGTCCACATGGAGATGGAATAAAGAACAAGATTCATGGGAATGCATTAATTATATAAGAGAAATATGGACTAGTAAATGAAAACTATAAAGATATGTTTTAAACTCCCATCCTCCCATTTCAATGAATGGTTCCATCATCATCAAACTTGTGGTGACATGCTGATTGCCTTAAAAAATTAGGCATGTGTGATAAGGATCATGACTATACTAGTGTAGTCTAACACAATGGTCTTGAAGTAAAGTTTCAGAAAAAAAATTGATGAAACTACGATGAATTCATTCTACTTAAACATATAGAAGACGAGTTTCATTGGGAATCAACTTCAGGGATTGGTGAACCCGTTAAGAATTATGTATCCTTAAAAAATGAAATAATGAGTAACATATGGCATAATAGTCATCATAATCATTAAAAAATGCTCAAATTTTGATTCAAATTATCTTATAGAATTCCAAGAAATAAATTTAATAGGTGAGGTTCCCCAACCATTTCTAATAGGTGTAGGGGTAGAATAAGTTCCCATGATTCTACTAAAACCCATGATCACCCAAACAATAAAATTTCATACCCCTATTCTGATAAAATGACTGATATCACCCTCACCCTCTTTACCTTATGGAGATCATGTAGTGGAGGGTTATAAATACATTGGTCATCCACTGTGAGTAGAAAGAAATCATACCCACTAAGAAAATGGCCAGGGATAATCTATAATCCAGTGTTCCATATTTAAATAACCAATAGAAAAGACCATGCGTGGGGGGACTGGCAGGGGGAGGGGTGTCTAGGAGGGTCTGCAGAGGGTTGGTAGGGGGTGGGGGCTGGCAGGGGGTGGCGGGTGCTGCCAAGGGAGACTGGCAGGTGGGGGATGGGAAGGGGGTAGGGGTGTCTAGGAGGGTCTGTAGGGGGGCTGGAAGGGGGTGGGGGACTGGCAGGTGGGGGACTGGTAGGGGGGGGACTGGCAAGGGGGAGGGGTTTCCAGGAGGGTCTATAGGGGTGGGGGTGCTGGTAAGAGGGACTCATAGGTGGGGGACTAGTAGGGGGAGGGGTGTCCAGGAGGGTCTATAGGGGGGTGGAAGGGGGTGGGGGACTAGCAGGGGGACTGGAAGGGGAGGGGTGTCCAGGAGGGTCTGCAGGGGGTGGGGGTGCTGCAGGTGGGGGGGGGCTGGCTAGTGAGGGAGTGGGTTCCTAGGAGAGTCTATAGGAGGGATGGTAGGGGGTGGTTGTGTGGATGGTATGGGGGACTGGCAGGGGGAGGGGGTATCCGGGAGGGTCATGTTTATATCCATTTTGATTTATGACGAACTTCTAGAACCACATCCCATGATGAAACCATAGCTCACCATACCGATATATACTTTATATGAGATCATTACCATCCTTTCTTCCTTTGTTTTTACTCCTATTACACAATTCATTATGGAGTGTTAATGGTATACCTTTATAAAGAATAAGTTCGGTTGTCTGTTCAATCCAGAAGGTCCCAAAGAACTATGAACCATCATATCTAGAGGTTTTTATACATTATGAAGGGATCAGAACTATTTGAGAGCCACCCTATTTGGATTGTAAGCACTATGTTTCTTCTTTTTTAGTTATTGAAAATAGAATATTTTTATCATTTCTGTTTTCTTATTTTTTATATTGATGGTTTGTTACTTCTAACATTTTGTTTGAGCATAATAAAATGGGTTCCTTTAGGGGATAGTTTTTCGAACCAATTGTAAGGGGTGGGGGTGGAGGGGGCAGGGAGGCAGGGGGTGGAGGGGGGCAGGGGGAGGGGGGAGGTCTGCAGGGAAGGGGCAGGGTGAGGTCTGCAGGGCAGGGGTGATGGGGTTGGGTGGAGGGGTTAGGGGTTGGGGGGAGGGGGAGGTATGCAGGCTAGGGGCAGGGGGTCTTCAGGGCAGAGGGAAAGGGGAGGGGGAGGTGGAGGGGGAGGGGTGGGTGGAGGGAGAGGTTTGAAGGGTATGGGTAGGGGTGGTCTGTAGGGGGTCTGCAGGGCAGGGGGAGGGTGTAGGAGGGATGCAACGGGGGAGAGGGTGGTGGTCTGCAGAGCAGGGGGTGCAAGTGGGTGGGGTAGTGGGGCAGTGGGGGGAGGGAAAACTAGCAGGGGGTTTAGGATGATAGGGGGTCTATAGGGGGTATGCAGGGTAGGGGGATGGGGAAGGGGGGTTTACAGGGTAGGGGGAGGGGCAGGGGTTCTGTAGGGGTGAAAGGGAGGTCTGTCCAGGGGAGTGACGGGGTGCAAGAGGGTCTATCTGGGGGTGTAAGGGGGTCTTTCCAGGGTGCAAGGGGGTCTATCCAGAGGGGAAGGGGGTCTGCAGAGGTACAAGGGGGGTCTATCCAGGGTGAAAGGGGGGTCTATCCAAGGGTGCAAGGGGGTCTTTCTAGGGGTGCAGGGGGGTGTGCAGGGGGGAGGGGTAGAGGGGTCTATCCAGGGAGGGGGGGTCTGCAGGGGGTCTTCAGGGTAGTGGGGAGGGGCATGGGGGTCTGCAGGGTTGCAAGGGGGTTTTTCCAAGGTGCAAGGGGGTCTATCCAGGGGTGCAAGGGGGTTTATCCACGGTGCAAGGGGGTCTGTCCATGGTGCAAGGGGGTCTGTCCAGGGGTGCGAGGGGGGTTTGTCCAAAGTGCAAGGGGGTCTATCTAGGGGTGCAAGGGTGGTCTGTCCAGGGGTGCAAGGGGATCTGCAGGGGTGTAGGGGGTCTGTCTAGGGGTGCAAGGGGGGTCTGTCCAGGGGTGCAAGGGTGTTTGTCCCAAGTGTAGGGGGAGGGGGTCTATCTAGGGCAGGGGTCTATCCAGGGAGGGGGGTATGTCCAGGGTGCAAGGGGGTCTGTTCAGGGGTGAAAGGAGGTCTGCAGGGGGTGAATGGGGGTATGCAAGGGGGAGGGGTAGGGGGGTCTATCCGGGGGTGGTTTTTTATGAAATGGGATGGTCTATATCCATGGTTTGAAACTGTGTCTATATCCCTATAGCCATAGTTTGAACAGTAGATAAAGCCCTATAGCCACGGTTTTTTTTCTTTTATCCATAGTTCCAAACCATGGGTATAGCCTAAATTTATAGTAGTGATTTGAATACAAAAACCTCTTTTCCGTTCATTGGGTATTCAACTAGATTTAAAAATGGATTTTTAATTTGTGGATTTACATATATGAAACTCACATATCCTTTCATGGGCTTAAAATGATGTAATGATCATGACTTTAAGCTCTTTTGTATGCCAATATTTTTTATAAGAAATATGTTCTTTATTTTCCATGTGTTATTTATGAAATTATTTATTATTATTTATTTTTATCACATGAAATCATGACATATGAAGGGTGTGCCTTGATAGTGCTTAAATTTATTGGGTAAATAATTTAATCTCAGTAGATGACATGTTATATGATACCTTGGTGAATAAATTTGGTAATTTCTATTTATGACACCTTGGTGATAAATTTTTGTTTTATGATTATGAATGTATCTTTTAAATTTTGTATAAATGTTTCTATGTTATGATTCAGGTTATTTTTATTATGATATGCCTCTTTCTCATGCCTTATCATTATGCCTTATGTTATTATTGATATGTCTTAGGATCCCATGTTATATATCTCTCTTGTTTATTATCTTACTAGGATTCATGATCACCCCTTTCCTTTGATGTATGTTCCCAGGTTATGATATGCGGTAAATATAACTTAGGATGAACCCATGAATATGTCTTTAAAATTTATTTATAAGAATGTTTCATTTTTTATGTATTATGTTCCTTATTTCCAAGAAACTTAACTTGAAAATATCCTTCATTTTGTATCACGTAATGCAAATTTATGTTATAAAAAGGTGGGATTCTATTATAAGGTAGTCATAAGATATCGTTTATGGTGGGATTTTTAGTCATGTGTAGATGATCTAGAGGGATTTGAATTCAGATCCTTCAAGAAACAATCACTGGAGATGAGAATATTTCAATAGTGTCTTTAGACTGAAATAGGTATTTATTTAGTTTATTTGTGTGCTTAAATCATTCACACAAATCTCCTTGGGTTGTAACTAGGCAGGGATTTTCCAGCAATGGCATAGTTACTTCGATCGCCGATGAAAATTTTTAAATTCCTACTTTTAGGGGATTCCATTGAACACCTAGTACCAATAGTTGTTTCGGCACAACAATTGGATTCAAATCTTGGATAAAGACTTCAAATGAGTTACTTATCCTTTATGCCCTTTTTCGTGGGAGTTTATAATTTTGAAAAGAATGGAATTTGAATAATTAAATTTCTGAATTGATAAATTTGATGGTTCAAATTTTATATTCTAAAAGATATATATTAAATACTATTTTATTTATAGATATTGGGAGGTTGTTTTGAAGGTCACAAAATCAAAATCAATGGACAAAGGGGAATGGGAAAGGATAAATCAAAAAACACTTAGGTTTATTTAGATGATTTTTTCATGGAATATTACCTTCAATATCCAGGAGGTGAAGAAAACTATGAAACTTATGTTCATACTCATAGAAATATATCAAAAACCTATCGTAATTAACAATGTTTTATAGATGAAGAGACACTTAAACATGAATGTGGAAGAAGATATGGCATTGGTTGATCATATGAATGACTTCAACTATACTTTGAGCCAACTATAATCAATATGTGTCCTGATCAAAGTGATATGGTGTTCATTTATTCATCTTTCATCACTTCTTGGATCCTAGGATGTGAATGTTACTTTAGTGAGTAATTCAAGTGGTAAGGCTGATCTTGTTCTCTAGGATGTTCATCATCTCATTCTAAATGAAGATATTTTGGAGAAGGTGGTATAATAAACTATCATAACTACTTTTTACATGGAAGGAATAGGGTGATCCATATAGTGTAAAGTTCATAAGAAGAGTTTCAAAAAAAGAGAGAAGAACTTAGAGAAATTGATTGATATCAGGCCTGCATGTAGAAATTATGGCAAAAATAGGGCACCTATAGAAATAATTTACATAAATAATAGTTAATTCCATAAATTTAATTCCTTAGTTTCTTTTACAAATACCACAGTTGTGGAAAACACTTTTATTCTAAGTTTTGTTGGTCCATTGGAATCATAGATCATTGATTACAGGACTTTATTTCACTCAACATACGAGAGGGGGAGCATGAAGACTTATATCTATAGAATATTTAGTTATGTTAATCATTTGGACAATGAAATCCTTGATATTTTTAGAAGGGGTTATGTTAATTTCCAAACTAGGAGTAGATGCTTGCTGGAGTTTCAAGGGGTGAGCCACAAATTAGGGTTATAAAAGAATCTAGCCACAATTGTCCAACTTGATGTTGTGGTTTTTAGTACAATGTTTTCTAAAGGAGTGTGGAAGATCACACAAGGATCCATAGTGGTGGTATAAGGTGCTAAAAATAGAAAATTATACCTTACCGAAAGTTTATAAGGTGCAATACATGATGGGAAAAAATTAGAATAATTAGTTTATGGCCTGATCTCCTTGGTCACATAGGTGAGAAAGGGATAAATGTTCTGGATAATCATAGAATAAATAAACTCAATCACGTGAAGTACATAGAATATGGTGTCCTTGGAAATTAGTATAAGTTTTTCTTCAATATATAAGAAAAGACACCAAAGAACCAGAATTTGAACCAGGGGTATACAAATGTATGGGGATCTAAACTAGTTTATTCTCATTGGGGGTCATTATACTATGTTACATTCATTGATGATGTGAAATAGAAGTTGTTGATATAACTTCTCTATAAAAAAATCTGAAGTTTTCAAAACATTCATTTTATGGAGATCCATGGTGTAAAAGGAGACCAAAGTGAAGCTGAAATTATTTAGGTTTGATAATGGTGGAGAGTATGAAAGCATAGAGTTCTAGTGGTTTCACTAGAAGAAAATAATTTGTTTTAAAAATATATTTCTAGGAACACTATACAAATTTTTTTTAAGGAGTATAAGAATCAGACACTACATGATATATCCAAGAGCATGAGGTTATACTTTGAGTTTCCAAAGAAATTTTGGGTGGAAGCAATAGACCATGTGTCAGACTACATGAATCGGAGTTCTTTCACACTATAGAGGTAAGAGATTTTAGAAGAACTATGGACCATGAAAAGAGTACATATATCCCATGTCAAAGTATTTATAATTTTCACTTATTTCCACATTGATGGTGGGGATAGGGAAAAGTTAGAATCAATGTATCGATCATGCTTCTTTATAGAGAATAATACCCAAGAATTTAATTTTTAGATCTTTGATAATAATATTCAAAAGATCATCAAAATTAAGAATGTTCATTTTAAGAAATAATCTTGTGAAAGGAGTGAAACATAAAAGAATATGATATTGAGAAAAAATAATCAACAGACCATGCCAAGGTTTAAATGAATATAATTCTAAAATATATATATAGTTTGAGTAGAACTAATTTTTTTAAAAAAATAATATAATTATTTAAAAGTAGATTTTCTGGATGTATATCAGATCCTGGAGGTGTTTCCAAGGATAAATATACAAGAATGATCGAGGATTGAATAATATTCTAGAAGAGATCAATAAGAATCAATTCTGAAAGGAGCAGAGCCTTAGGAGTTGAGGTTGTCTACCAAAGTAAAAAAGACTAATTTTGATGTTCAAATATAGTCTACATTACCTTCTTTTTATAGATTACTGAGAACTAAAAATATTATAAAATCTTAAAATTATCAATGACTTGATATAGTGAGAGTTAGTGATGAAGGAAGAGATGGAATAATTTCATGTTTCTAGGACATGGTACCTAATGGAACTTACTATTAGGAAGATAGATCTTAATAAAAAATTGATCTAATGGTTAAAGGAATAAGTGGATAATAGGAAATGGTACAAGTCAATGTTTTTTTTGAAAATTCTATTATCAAATAGATGGAGTGGATTTATTGGAAATATTTTCTCTATTTTCCAATCACACAAAAATATGGGCAATGTGTGTAATGTTTACAAATGGAGGCCTCTATAATGAACAATTATATATGAAAATTGATTTTATTCATGGATATTTATAGGAGGAAATATTCATTGATAAACAATAATTATTCAAAGAATATAGAACTAATTTGGTGTGCAATATCAAATTGAGATTGTATGGGCGGATGCAAGAACCCAAGCAATGGAACTGAACATTTGATGCCATTATGAAAGAACAAAAGTTCATATGGTGCCATAAAAATCATTGATACAACAAGAATGTGTTTGATGATGGAATATTCAGTATATTTATCTTGTATGTAGATGAAAATATTTTGGTTAGTCTGAATAAGAAGAGGATTTAAGATATAAAAAAATTGTTTATAATGTTCAAGATGGAGGATATCAAGGAATCCAAGTATACTTTTTGAGTGATAATCTAAAGTCACTATAATTATAGAACATATATGTTTTCTCGGTTCAAGTATACTTGGAATATTGTGGAATGTTTTGGAATATTCAAATTCAATCATGTTTCTACCCCACTGGATAACATTTCAAACTACCCAAGGAGAAAGCATCGTGAATAGAAGACGAAGTTAAGTACATAGTAAAGGTTCCTTATGCATATTCAGTGGGAAGACTAATTAATTCCATGGTTTATAAATGGTATGAAATTACTCAATCATTGAGAGTGTCTACCAGGTTTCTGGAAAATCTAAGAAAAGAGAGATGGGAAGGGTTCATGTGGATACTATGATAACTCAAAGGTTTGCAAGGACTAGTGTGGCTCTATAAACCCACACTCCTAGATCTGGTTCTAATATACATATACATTACATAATAAATTTGAAACCAATTAAATTGACTCAAACTTAACCATCCATGACTACTATATCGACAATATATATCGAGACACTTACACACCATGTTACTTTTAGGTTTTAGGTTTGGGGGAGTTAATAAAAAAATTAACTAACAAAACTCATATATTACCCATATAATGGGAATTTTTTTCACTAAACTGAGGATTTATTATTTTATAATAAGTCTTAAATATCCCACATAAAATTTTCTGCACCTGATACCCGTTTTGACATATCACAATTAAAACTATTCTTCATAACCTAAGGAAAGGGGAAAACATAAGAAGGGTGAGCTCAAATGATTAGTTTGGGGTATCATATAATAGAAGAAAACATGTAATGAAAAATTCATCAATAATATGGAAGGAATAAATAATACTCAAATAATTCCATAAAATTGATAACATGAGAATGTAATACATCCATGGATAACATATAAATTTAAATAATCACATAGATAATAATAACCTATTTCATAGTGATGTAATTAATAATATCATATATATTAATCTTAAAATAAAATCCTCAAGACAATACAAATTATATACCATCAAGGCCTTGTGCCATGATATCTTACAAACCATAAAGGCCTTAGGTCAAGAAATTATGCTTAAATGGGTAAGGTATACAATAAATTACCTAAACTAGTTTTCCTCATGAAACCTACTGATAAATTGAGGTGATATATAGTTTTAGGACCTATGCATCACTAATTAATTCTAATTCATTCATCATATAAAGTAATTAATAAAAAATACAATACATAATCAACATTCGTTAGTAATCAATAAACATATGCACTAGAATAACAAGAATATGATATTTAAATACTCTCCCCAGTTAATAAATGGAATAACAAGATCATAATAAGAGAAATAATTTGGTTTTTATAATTATAGTATATCATTAGTAAATCATAATAAACATTTAAGAATGTTGATATAGATGAAAAAACATTTATAAGAAGAAAAAATTGAATGGTACCACATAAGAAGGGATTAAGAATTGGATCTTTTGATACCATGACTTAAATTCACAAAAATAATAGTATAATAGAATTTTAAGGTAATTCATGGAACATAAATCTAAAGGATATATAACTTTTAGTGTTTTAGATTAAAATGGAAGTGAAAATATAAAAAAATCATAAAGTTATTATACATGGTTTTAAAAATAAACTTCTAAGTGATTTTCAAAAATCCATTTTGAGGGTTAAAAAGATGAAATTAAAAAAACATAATTTTAAAATAATTAAAAGTATTAAAACCTTGAAAATAAATGAAGTTAAAACTATTAAATATGGACTGGAAGATAAAATATACATAGATGAATGGAAAATCCTTTTTATTATTTTAAAATATATTTATTTAAACCAACATCATCAAAATAATAATAAAACTTACTTTTGAAAAGAATTAAAGATAAATAATTATTTCACATGAGATAATACATATTTTTGTATCAAAATAAAAAAAATAAAACATTTTTAAAAATAAATACTACAGATATGAAAGAGAAAGAGGTCATTGGAAAGGATGATAATTATTCTAAGCCATGACATTTTTTTATAAAGAAATATATTAAAGAATAAGTTTTGAATTAAAATGGTAATTTACCTAGAATAAAATAGTTGATTTCATATTAAAATAATAAATGGAATCAATATAAGATTCTTAGAAGAAATATTTTCAAGAATGAATATTATAACTCAATGAAAGGGGTTTGAGTTAATAAAACTCTTAAAAATATCATAATCTTTGAAGTAATAATACATTGAAAAAAAGTTTATGAGAATAAATTTTAAATTAAAAAAATATAGTTGAAATAAAATTTGATACAATAATAGGATCAAATAAATCCAATATAAAATAAGGTAGTTTAAGAAGAAACCTTGTAACTCAAAGAAACAAAGTTGAGTTAGTAAAATCCATTACAACTTGGTAATTATATGAATTAAAAGAAAATTAAAGAGAGATTATTAAATGGTATTATAAATAAAATTATAAAAATTTATTTATGATGAAATAATTTAATGGGGAATTAATTACACTATGTCAAAGAAGAATAGGTAAAAAATATGAAATCATGCCCTAATGAATGTGAATTGAGATGAAAACGCTTACCTTTATTCTTGAATTCCATGAAAGAACTCTAACCTCATCTATAATAAACATAAAAATATTAATAACTTTTTTAGGGGCCTTATTAAAATATATTACCTTTTATAATCTTCAATTATAAACATTTATTACATATTTATTAGTTAGTTATCGTTTACTTTCGAGATCAGATATTAGTACCCTTGACTGTTTCATACAAGTTTTGTAATATCAATTATGATCCCTATTATATGATTCTAAGTTCAGAATTTCTAAATTATTTAATTTAATTTCATATATGTTCCATTATAATTTATAAAATTATAATATCATTCCATGATATTTTTAGTTAAGATTCATGAAAATAAAATCTATATTGATATTATTTCGGTAATTTTTAACAAACAAAAGGTTGTATATTAATAATAGGTTAAATATTAATATTACCATTAAAAAATAATAAAATTTAATTATATAATTATTTATATCCAATATTACCATTAATTAAATTTCCATAGTCAACCATGATGTACATTTATAGCAGTATTCATTTGGGTGGTTAAACAAACCCAAACAAGAACATTTTATAATCTATAGGTAAGTATGGTTATGCAAGTGATTGTTTTATTATTAAATAAGTATAATGACCATATTTAGGTTTTATTAATGTGATAAATCATAATTTTTAAGACGTATAAGAATAATATAAATTAAAATAATGAAAATAATTTATTACTTACAAAGAAGAATTCCTCTTGGTATGCTTGGCTTAGGAAGCTAAATTTATTATTAATATTATTAATAGAATACATAATTTATCTTACCAAAATATTAATCATTTCATAAATATAATTTTTATTCATGAAATTAATTCTTATAACCATCTAGGTCAGGCAATAATGGAAAATGAAATACATCGCTCATGGTGACAATAGTATGCACATAACATGAGTGATGTTTTCATTTTCCAATTGATAGGATAGATATAGAAAATTATTTTTCAATTAATATAATAACATTTTTTTATACTAATTATAATTATGTAATTATTATAGTATGTTTATAATAGGTTAGTTGTAGAAATATTGTTAATAAAAATTTAGGGAGTTGGTAGAACTCACGTTAAGGACTTGATTCTTCTCTTAATGGATCTCTTGGAAATTGAGGACTTGTGAAACTTTATTGTATCCAAGGGATGAAAATGAGAAATAATATTCTAGAAGAGGTAAAATTTCAATAGTTTCAATTTAATTTCTCATTATAATTGTTTATTTAAGTATGTGTAAGAGAGCTCCTTTTATAGGTGAAAAAGAGAGAAATTTCCTTGGAAATAAAGTTCAGTGAAGTGTAAAGATGGAATCACATTGATGTTAGTTAAGTTAGATAAATAAATGTTGTTGAGACATGTGTTATTGAATTTACTACCTAAAAAATTATTTTTTTATGTATATGTGTCAAGTCACATTATAAAAATTTGGGCCACTTTAAGTTACCCCTTTTAAGATTGATTTAATATTTAACCTGGTAATTTTTTTTTTGATAAAAAATAAGATTAACATATAACTAATTTGGATGTTATGAATATTAATTTCGAATATGTTTAATATAATATAATTTTTAAGTATATGAAAATTATTTTTTCAATTAAAACATGAGAGATAGATAAAAAAAATTTGTAGAAAAAATTCTTTTTATATGTTAAGTGTTTTTGTTATTATTTTTTATCAATACATAATTAAATGAGTGTTAATATAATTTTTTATATGATAAAACATAATACTATATTTATCAAAAAGTTTTCAATTTAATTTATTAAAATTTAATAAAATTTTATAAAAAACAACTCTTTTAAAAATAATAATTTTATTACGGTAACTAATATTTACTTTGGTAACTTATTTTTATATTAGAAATGAAAATTTCCTTATTAAAAAATTAATATATTTTTAAAAAAATATTAAAACCATTTTATTATACTCAATTTATATAATTGATAAATATTAATTTTAATATAAGCGTCTGTATCGTATAAAAACAATTTTAGGAAGAATATATCTTCTAAGCACAAAATGAATTTATTCTTTTACTTTACAAGTAATAAATATTATATGGATGTTAATTTATTTTCTTTATAATATTATCAATAAATTTTATTAAAAACATTCTTTAGAATTATATACATGTAATTTGAAGAAAGATAATGGGTCATAAAACTTGGGGTGTTATGTTCTCACCCCTTAAATAAATTTCATCCTCCCAATTTTTAATTATCTCACACTAAGTAAAATAGATAAATGTATTGAATCAAGATTTAATTTATAATTATATATAAATATATATATATTAGGTATAACTCGGAAAATATTTGTCCAAAATATTCTTATTTAGAAGTTTCTAGAGTCACACCGTTCATATATTCATTTTCATAATCTCATTTCTAACCAAATAATAAATCAAAAATGGTTAAGATATTATCCAATAAAAGTTTATTAAATGATCTTATAAATATGAAAACACAATACTAATATGTCTTCTCCCATGACACCTTTATTTCAACCTACAATACCTATTATTTTAACTATGATATAATTAAATCAACCTATAACTTCTCCAGTTTAACCTTGATTTTCCATGGTCAGGATAATACAGATAAGGTAACCAAGAAGTGGATTTTTCTATCCCTACAAATCCATGGTGCTTAGGGTTTTCCATTTCCAAATCCGTCGATCTAGCATGGTACTTAGATCCCAAGGAGGTCTTCATCAGCCCGATGAAGAAGGGTGACCCTATTTTTTGAAGAGATTCCTCAACAGCTCCCTTGGTGATAGATTAATCTACACCTGGAGAGTATAGAGATATAGATCATGAATTTCATCATTTTTTCTCATTTCTTAAGGATGATCTTCTTCTATCAACCAAGATAATCACACGTAATGGAAGCTTATAATTCATTGAATCCAGCTCAAAAATTTTTGAGGAGAATCTTGAGGAATGTAAATACTCAATCCTCACGTGGATGATTATCTCACAGAATGTGAACCCTTAGAATATTTAAGACTTGAAGAAGAGGATCCATCAGGTTTGGGGATTCAGAGTATGGTGAATCATTTCAATTGGGAAGGGTTATTTTCACATCATTTTTTCATTTCATGATTCAAAGGACAAATATTGGGTCTTTAAAAATGTTTCTCTCAAGACTAGATTTCAGAAAATTCTTGATTGGGATCAACTATTTGATCCAATGTTATCTATAAATTCAGTGACTCAAATCTAAATTCATATTCCTGGTATCAGATGGTTCTTCTAGAATCCAAAAATTCTATGTGATGTTGCATTAGTGGTTGGCATCCCTATCATGTTTGATAGGGAGACTAAACATGTGTGGTATGGTCAATTTTCTAGAGACTTGGTCAAAGTTCAAATCACTACTCCTTGGATTATGATTGTTATGCTTATAGATTCTCAATTCAGGATCGAAATAGAAATAAATTATGAAAGGGTTTTGGATTTATTTCTTAAATGAAAATGCATTGGAAATGTTTTTTCTAGCTATATTAGAAATATATTTTGTTATTTTTGCAAGAATCTTGGACATTTAGATGATGTTTGTAGGTAAAAGAAAAAAGAGGATGATCTCCCTCCTCAAGGTGAAATTAATATATAGCAAGGGTAAGAATGATGACTCTGATTTTGTTCAGTTGAGGAGTAAATAAGGTTCTGTACGTCATAGGAAATATATTTTTATTGGATCTTCTTCTAGTGAAATGGTTGATGAGGATATGGTTACCCACTCTAATACTTAGGTATCTATTAATTGGAATGGGATTTTTGTAGGATTTTTCAAGAATATTACTTCAAGAAATAATACCATTGTGGTTGAATCACAACATATTGGTGTGTCGAATGAAATTGTATGAACCCAGGTGCTTGATATGGAAGCTTCAAAGGACGGTTTTTGTGAAATTTTTGAGGTAAGGGAACCAACACTTACCCTATTTGATATCTTAAATCGATCCAAAAGTAAGGATATCTTCACTGTGGAATTTTTAAATGCAATGGTTGCAGAGATATCCAATGCGAGAAGTGAGTCTAAGGAGGGACCTGTCCTGGATGGTGATGAAAATACTGAGCATCAGGATGATGAAGATGTTGGATGGAAAAAACCAAAAACGTGGAGGGGCCTCCATATGAGGGGTAGGGGTGGTGGACATTTTCATTATACAATAATATGCCTTAGGCTATGGTGAGGGGTGGCTTTGTTTGCTATTTATCTTGGTTATAATGGTGTTTTCACCATTTCTTTTTCACTGCATCCTCATGTACTTGTATTTTTCTTTTATAATAAATTTGAGAGTTTGGGTTGGGTTTCCTAACCACACTCGGATATTTTGGTTATTTTCCTATCCAATCTAACTAGTTACATATTAAATCATTTAATTCCATTTAAATCCATACTAATGGTTCATAAATATCTTTTGAATCATCCAAATCATGTTCCCTATGATTTTCAAGAAAGGTATGCAATTGAGACCACTTATTTTGTACCAAGTGAAGATTTAGTTAATACTCAACCATACTTTTTCTAGGATTATTATCTCTAAGTTCATTTATGATAGATTTTTCATACATTTGTTTGTATCTAGACATTAATTTAATTCTTGTTAAGTCACACACTATATACTTTACCAAAATTTAATATATTTTTCTATATTTAAATTTATCCCTAGGTTTTCCATTAAAGTATTCAAATACTAATTTCTAGTAAGAATTAAATAAAGGACTTTATTATTATATCCTAAAACCAAAATTCATGAAAACTTATGCACCCAAATTTCTAATTAACTCTTATCCCTAAACAACATATAATCTTATTCCTTAATCAAGTATATTCTCAAAATATATTAATATTTCCCCAAAATAACATGAATTTCCTTGACATTAAACAACATACCATCCCTAAGGGATCACAACTACAAAATTAGTTCATTTCCATTGTTTGAAAGCGTGGTAATAGGCCCAAAAATTGTGGTTGTATCTTACGTCCATGGTTTGGATAAATTGTGGTCACTATTTTCATTTCAACAGGGTCTTAATACAGTCATGGTTTAAATCATGGAAATAGATAGATATAGACATTGTAAAATTTTGTCTATTAAAGCCTACTACCATGGTTTAAATTGTGAAAGTAAGTCAATTATTTCCACGTTTTAAACTATGGTAGTAGGAAATCTATTACCTCGGTTTTAAAATATAGAAATATCCTAATATAACCACGGTTAAACAATGGTTATTACAACGAAATACCAACATTTAAACCCCCAAATTCTAGGCAGTGCACACACTGCAGCATACCAAATACACCACCTGCACATATGATTTCAACCAAAATCCAAATACAAATACCAAAAAAAACTAATACATATAAAAGTATTATTTTATAAAAAAATGATAAATATATAAATATGTAAACTTTCAATAATGTAACTCGATAATTTCATCTAAATCCTCATCATCATCAGTACTAATATCAACATTGTAAACATGTGTGTGACCACCACTAGCATCCTCTCCATTATCATTGGCCTCTCCACCGTCATCATATCCATCCTCATAAATTGATCGTAGACTCAATGAATATCCATCCACTTTTGTTTCACCCTAATTACCTAGAACATAATTTAAATAATTGTTTGTACTAAATGTTTCTAGTTCTTTCACCACTTGATCTTGAAGAGAATCCTATAAATGGGTGTTACCATTTTAGTAGATAGACAAAAAATATATAAAACATGAATGTAACTTATAAAATATAAACAAACTAAAAAATTAATTTAGTGAAACCAATTACAAATTATAACATGATTATGATACTAATGCATGAGTATCCTAAAATAAGAAAACATGGTGATCTGATAGTGTTGGGAGTTTTACAATAAAATGGATCCTGAAATATTAAGAATAGGGATTACACATTTGTATCCCTTAAAGGATCCCATGTATAAGTTGAGTGAAAGTGTATTGATTACTTTGATAAAGAAATATAGGAATACCAAAACATGTCTCAACAACCATTATAAAATTCAGAAAAATGATGAATTCAATGGGTTATTCAAGATAAAAGGGTTTGTATAATTAAACTTACCACAAGGAAGAAAGAAAAAGAACACTATGGGAAGGCCTTATGTAGATTTACATTATCAAAAGGGTACATGATCACATAATTCACACACATATGGGAAATGGAATAATTTCATGAATAGAGATGTAGATGAATGGGCATGTAGAAGATACCCTCTTAGAGATAAGACCTCAATGAAATTGATCCATTAAATTCCTTAAAGCCACCTATGAGAAATGGTTGGCCTTTACTAAATTTGGTAAATTGTTTAAAGGATTAAACCTTAGTGAAACATAGGGGTTTGGTGAACCCTCCTTATATAAAATGGGAGTTCCTCCCATACCCTTCATCTAGCTTGATTTGATTAGTTACTTTATTCACTTAAAGAATATGATTGATACACGGTTTAATAACAAAAATTAACATAGTTCAAAGAAAATATGGTAGTGATTTTAAAACCATCAAACACTCACTTATAGAATATATGCTCTTATCACTTCTAATAATAGTCATTTATATTATCTTAGTCTTTTTAATGAGTTCCTTTGTTCACTTCAATAATATGATTGAGACACACTTTAATAAAAAAAATTAACAAAGTTCAAATAAACTTGGGTAATGACATTAAAGTGTCAAGAACTCACTTACGATGTCATTTTTAAACAAATCTCATCACATATCACCACAAAGTGGAAGAATTTAAATGAAATATGTACAGACCATAGATATGGTTATTGTACTTCCATGTACAAACCCAAGTAAAATTTATCATATTTCTACCAAATTTATTAACTAATATAAGGATCTAAGAACATTTGGGTGTTCACTGTAAATAATGTTAATAAATTATTAACCTATTTTACACCAACCCATTTCATTCTAAAAATATAGTAGGGACTCTAAAAACCCCTCAAAAAAGGAATAATATCATTATTAGCAGTTTCATTATACAATATCATTATAGCTGCAAAAAAATTATAGAAAACAAATACTTTAAACTACTGAAGTACTAAGAAAAGGGAAGGGATACATCAGATTCCCATCTATAAACACTCAATCAGGTAACATAAAATAATATTTTACTTGAATAATAAATATATATAGATAAAACTATATCAAGATAACCAATAAATATGAAAACTATGTATACTAAAAACACAAGGCCCTTATATCTCATCAAAATTAATAGACAATATGACACATGGTTGGAAATGGAAACCTCCTCCTGCTAGAAACATGATATAAAGGGGATAAATATTTTTAAGCAGTATCATTATACAACTCCATTTCCACTCAACAAAAAAATTATAAATGAAAACACTTTAAACTACTACACACTTAGAGTATAAGTTAAATTACAAGCCACATATTTCCATCTATCAATATCATCCCTGAAGCATAAATTAATATTATACTTGAATGAAAAAAATGTATATATACTAAATAAAAATAAATAGAATAAAATCATATATATTAAAAATATAAGTCCCTAAATTCTCATATATATCATGATTAATATAAAGTAGGTGATAAGAACATAGCCTAGGGAAGGCCCTTGGTTTTGGGAAAAAATCATGGGTTAATTGAGTTGGTTTTGGTAAATGTTGGCATGGATGAATTACATTTTTTTTGTAAAAATATTTTCATGAATGAATTAAATTGATTTTGTAAAAATATTAGTATTGGTGAATTGTGTTGGTTTTATAAATTATTTATTTACATTTATTAACCATTTTGGGTTCAATAGCTTGGTTTGATTTGTTTTCAAATGGATGGGTGTATGTGTCCTTAAAATATTTATGTGTATTAAATTGATTAAAAGTTTTGGTGTTTGATAACTATTTTGGTATGGGGTCTTACATTTAAATATAAATTTCACATTCTTATATAGGATATGTGGACATGGTATGCCTCTGGGTTATTTTGAAAAAATATTATTGTGTCCTATAATATCCCATGTATGTGAATATTAGTGCACATAAATTTTTTTTGGTTTTTGTTTCTTTTGAGTTACAGGTATATTGGGTTTTTTCACGATGTCTAGGATGATGATTTTACTATGGATAATTGATAATAGATTTTGAGGATGATTCAATTGTTCTTATTTGTTTATATTTATGTTATTATTCCATTATGAGCCTATTGGCTAGTGATTTGTATATATATTATTAGTTGTGTACATATATATATCTATGTTTTGGTATGTCATATGTTTATTACATTCATGGTTTTTTATCTATTTAATTCACATTAATTTTATTAATAATGGTAAACCATATCCTAATGGTATTATTGTAAACCTTGACCCTAGTTTTCGGCCTTTGGTGACAGAGGGACATGCCTAAGTCCATGTAACATTCTATCTTGAAATTGGGTTCAGGTTTTAGAATATAGTTCATATTGGGGGATTGTAGTAGATGTACATGTCTTGATAAAATCATCAATTTATTTTTTAACAACCTTAATTGGATCTAATTTTGTGGATTATATAAATATTTTAAATGAGTTTTGGTAGATAGAATGAAAACCATTAGACCTTGAAAAGAATGATCTAATCCAAGTAAAAGATTTTCATGTTTAATGGGAGGGATTTTAACTAACCTACATAATCATTAAGTTTAATATATAATTTAAAATTCCAAAGGTTAAAAAAAATTCCCTGATACAATATTGGATGATTTTTATATAATATAGTTTATAAATATAGTATAAAAATCATGTAAAAATTTTCCAACACAAGGAAAATTCCTAGGTACCCAAACAAAAATAAAATGAGGAATTGTGAACTTCAATGTGTGGATGAGTGAAACTTTATCCCCCAAAATCAACTAAAATTTAGTTCAGACCTCTAATACAATACCGAGGTGACCCATAATTAATTTTAAAGCCTTTTGGAAATCAAAAGTTTTTCTATTCATCATTGAACGCAATATAGATAATGGGTTAACAATATGAGAATTAGAAAGAAGTCTAGATGGAGTTATTAATATACCTAGTAAAAATAACTTAAAAAAAATATATCTAGATTTAATGAAACACTTAATTAAGTATAAATTAAGGCTCATATAAATTCAAGAATTTTGTGCCTTGAATCATTATAAATCAATGTTTTTTAAAATGGTTTACAATTTTAAATTTTTTCAAATACTATCAATCTCAACTACATGTATATACATCCCTTAACTGAAATAAATTGTGATGTTCATCAATGAAGGAACACCTTTCATTTTTAGTGGTAATAATCATTACCCACACCTAAATTATTAGAAAAAGAAATCCCCTTCCCAATGTTGTCTGGCACCACCTCATTTTCCTTCTCTATTCCGATTCGGTTGAGGTTTTCAGGTCATTAAAATTATCTAACATTATCATTGAAATTTAAATTAGAAAAACATTTCTAGCTTTAATTATTCAAATATGTATTAAAAATCCATCAGATAATTTAAATAATAAAAAAATTAAAAAAATAAATAGTAATAATCAATTTTTGAACCCAAAAAAAACATATTTGGATAAGTAGCTTTTATACTTTATAAAAAAATGTTTTTTAGAATTTTTAAAATTTTGAAAATGAAAACATAAAATGATCTTTAAAACAAAACACACCCTAAATTTTTCACATAAAAATGATGGGAAAAGAATAATCATAATTCATCAACACAAATATTTCAACCCACCTCTCAAATTCATTTAAAGGATGGAGTGGATAGATCTCTTCCACTCCGTTTTGGACAACATGCACCTTCGATGAAAAAAATGGATGTTTTGTCAAATTCATTGACAAATAATGCACTAATCATCCAATGAAAAAATCAAGTCACAGGTATGATCCCACATTCCTATAAAAGAATATATATCTGTTGGTTTGGTGGTATAATACTCACTACACACTACCATTTACAATAGCACACTTCTATTTAAAAATTCACAATTTCACTCTATCATTATATTATATCATTTAAAACTAAAAAACATTTTTTGGGTGCGATTCATTTTAAAACTACACTCTATCAATTTCTGTGGTGAGGTGAATTTACTTGCACAATATCATTTACAATTGCACAATTGTACACTTTTATGGTATTATATCACAGAAAAAGAGGAATATATTCACATAAAACCAATTTTAATTTCATATGAATTTATATGAGGACTGAAACATAGATGATCACATTATTGAGGAGTGATAATATATATCTACTACTCTTGAACTATAATATCTCAATGGAATAAGACTATAAATGTAAATGTAAATGAAATTAGGACAAGTAAAAAAGTATTCCTTTAGTTTCAAACAAAAGATGATAGCTAATAAAATTAATCCCAAGAAGAAAATAAAAAATGGTTGTAAAATCCAAGTATATATTCTTTTACTATAGAAGAAGAGGTCACACAAAATACCATTGAAAATAGGCCATGAATATTTGTGCCACAGGAAATAATTGGTAGTCAAAGAAAGAATCAGTCAAAGAGAGAAATATAAGGATTGGTTTAATATAATATATTCTTAAATAAAACTTATATAAGTTTATTAAAGAGGATAACCTGAAGGCTACTTGAGAATAGTGTGGAAGGTGAAAAATGTCTGGGAATTTATCTAATAATTTCATGACTTAGCTATTAGGATATAGGGAATTTAGTAAAACCAAGGGGAAAGAACTATTGAATTATTTTAATGATATTATTGATTTGAATAGGGAGTCTACTCACAAAATGATGGTTAATCATGTGATGATGTGGTGTCTAGCTTTTTTCCAGCTTAATTACAATTGTCTAGGATGTTAGGGAAAATCACCAAATTTCCCTGCTTACTAAATTGGAAGTGGTTATTCCATCTATGAATGTAGTATAAAACAAAATTAAATACATAATTCCCAAGGAGGTTCAATTCTATAAATTCAAGGGAGAATCCAGTATAAAGAGTTCTAATTAATTTAGAGCTATATAGAAAAGATTTTTAGGTTGAGATGAAATTCCCTACCATATTGCTCTCATTAATAGGCAAACAAGTAACTCACATTATTCGCATATCAATTTATTTTTTTTATGTGATGGGAATTAAATTTTTGAATCAAATGGGATAACTGGATGAATTCTATAATTATCAAACAACGACTTGATGTTATCCATCATGGTGTACATAATAAGTTCTTACAACATCTCTAGTGATATTAGAAGATGGTTGGAGTTCTATTTTAAAATAACCATCCAATATGAAGATATGTTAATGGGAAATAGATGAGAATAGAATCTTTTAGATTAAATTAATTCATGAAAATATGAAAATTCTAGTTAGTTATTGAAAAATATGATGATCAGTTATTATAAAAATTTATCTTATTACTGTTTTCATTATTTCAAATCTATTTATAAAAGGAAAAATGTGTCGAGGTGACAAGTGTTAATATAAAAAAAAATTATATAGATAATATATATTTAAAGTAAAATGTGTCGGGAAGATGAATATACTGGGGCCAATATGATAATATAAAAAAATAGACATGTTAATAAAAACTGTAAAAAATAAAGTGGATAATAAAAAATTATAAGTTTGATAAAAGCATAAAAATAAGATTTTACTACAATATTATAGTGAAAAAATATTATAAATAGACGTTTTAAATATTACCTATGTTATCTTTTTCATTGTTTACTATATTTTTTGTGTAATCTAAAACAAAATCATCTACACCACTTGTCTTGACAATAATAAGAAATGTATTTTTCATCATACACCTATCTAGATAAATTTTTTTGTCTTTTCCATCATACAACTTCACCACACATCCCACAATAAATTAATCAATCCATAAAATGTAGAGACCCGAAGCTTAACGTACATGGACATTACATTATTTTTGCGGAATACTTAGTATATAACAAAAATACACACACACAAGGACCGTAATAGTTTAGTGTCTATGGAAACTCAAAATATAATCTTCTAATTGTGGTGAAAGATCTTCAACATCTCCCATAAAGATCTTATTTTTTTACCTAAAACCTTTCTTTATATCTTGGGGAAAATAAAACATAAAAGGGTGAGCTCAAATTCTCAGTAAGGGTAAACAAAAGAAATATCAATCACATCATATTCATAAGAACATAACATTTTGGAAATCGTAACCTGCAAACGAGATCATAATATCATAACATGGTATAAATCATAGTAGTGAAATTTAATCCCAATAATCATAACTTAAAACATGAAACTTTGTGTAATACACACATAATCATAGATAATAATTTCTTATTAGTCAAGACTCATTTCCAAGACTATCTTAGTGGACAAAGTCCATTTCTAAATCGAGTTCACTCCTCGTTTCAGTCCTGTTTCACTGAACCAGTTTAACCTGCCGTTCCAGCCATGTCTATCTCATGAGAGATAAAATATTTACCCAATGAATTTTAGGGAGATATAGGTCCCACCCATCTCATAATTATACCATTCATATGTGTGCCACAAAATCATAAATCATACATCATTGCATAATCCATGTAATAAAAATGGGATTCTTAAACAACATGACATCATAAAACAATTCATATAAGATAAAGGAATTCATAAAAATAATTCCATCACAACATAATCAAATCAATTTAATAATAGGGATATAAACAGAACCCTATATTAACTTAGATGGAAAATAATTTTGATAAAACACTTGAACTCCATTCTTGAGGAAAATATCCTTTATACTTCAAAAACATTTTCCTTTCTTAATATGTAATACAATTTTAAACTAAAAGAATTTGATTAAAAATAAACTTGAAAACTTTTAAAGGAAGCTTCTTGGAAATAATTTTTTAAAAATCCATTCATTCCGTATAATTTAAAAAAACATTCTTCTCGTACTTTTGTCAAAAAAGTCAAAAAGTACCTCGTACGAAAAACGACAAAAGATTCCTTTCATATCTTTTACTAAAAACTCACCGAAGGGTAAAATTGGATATAAAAAATTGTATAAGGATATAAATATTACATATTGAGGAAACATGGATGTGGATGATAAAATACACCCCAGTAAATACCAAAGTATAAACAATCTCGGATAAAAATGAGATTGTGATATTTCCCTTACCTTAGGTCCGATTTGCTTCGTAAGTGTCCTAACCTCCTGTATAATGATTTAAATAATGTCATTGACTTATTCCAGAATCATACTCATTGTTATGATATCATATATGGTTCACTTATGACTTTATATTACCCGTTCTTTTGTAAATTCCATGTTAAAGAGCGTTTTGGGTAAAATCGTTTCATTTGTCATTCGTGTTTTGACTTCTAATTATTCATATGATTACTTAGATCATGATTAATTAATTCCAGAATATAAAACATGATTTATATATAATATATATTCAGAATATACATATATATAATAGATCAGTAAATGGAAAGAAATACACCGTTCATGGAGACGGTAGGCCGTACGTACGCATGAACGTTGTTTTCATTTCCTTATTAAGATGAATGGAATTAAGTAGATGACATACATATATATACACATAAATCTAGTATCATTATTATGTCATATATTTCATGATTACTTATTATATATACTTTATAATCATTCATGAATGGTTAACGTGGAGAATGAATCTCATCGCGTCGTGGAGACGGTAGTCTGTACGTACGCACGAGCGTTGATATTGTTCTCATGATCGTGGAATTTTATTGGAGTGTATGTATACTATTTCCGAATCAATATCAATTTACAATAATCATATATAGTTATTTTGTACACCATTATACCCATCCAAGTAAGGTGGTGGTGGAAAATAGATTACACCACGGCGTGGAGATGGTATTCTGTACGTACGCACGCGCGGTGATTTCGTTTTCCGTATGATGGATAGATGGTGAAATAGGGTTTTTTAATACTTATAATAACATATCAGTATATGATTTAAAGTGATGTTATTAATTAATAATGAAACAACCTAATAAGAAGAAGTGGAAGAAGAAATAAAGTTGAAAGAATCGGTAACGGACATTACCTCTTCTTTGAAGCTCCTCTTTGAGTCTTCCTCTTAGGGCACTAAAATTGGTCTTTGAAGAAGACCAGGACCTCTAGGATGTTTCTAGGGAAGTGTAGAAGAGAATTTGGCAGAGGTTGGCCAAGCATGAAGTCTCAAAGTGGTGTGAGGAAGAGAGGGAGGAGGTGCCCTTTTATAAGGGAGGAGAGGGGAACCTTTGGAAAAACTAAAAATATTATTTTATTATAAAGACATATTCGGTTTTAAATAGCTCCAAATTGATTTATTTAAAAGATAAGGTGGGTATGGGTAGAAATCCTCTCATCCAATAGAATTTTGACAAGTTTAGTTTACTATTTTAACCTTATCATTTAGTTTTAACTTTAAGTTAGATAATTTTACTTTTACCGTGTCTTTTTGTGTTCTTACACTATAAGGTTAATAAACTTACTATAACTATCCAAAAGAACCCCAAGTTGTTTATTATTAATATATATAACCTTATCTAAGTCATTTGGCCGAACCTTAGATTTTTAGGAATAAAATCACAATTAATAATATAATATTTGTTTTAAAAACTATTTTATGTCAATTTTTAAACTATTTAGTAATTGATTTTTGTGAAAATAATAACATAATTATTAGTTCACAAAAAGTTACTTAAATCAATAATAACATGTCATATTAACCTAGAAAATTAGTGTAATTCATAAAAAGTCTCAAATTTCATTTATTTGGGTATTTATAACATCAATTATGTCAATATTTCATTAATAAGATAATTACTGCATCATCATTGTGTCATATATAAATTAAATTATTTAATGTCTAAAAATTAAAAATAAAATACAATTATTTAGGAAATATTTTTAGCTTTCTAATTAATATTTATAATCTAATTTATCTTATGTATAACCCTTTATTTAAAATGATTTCCTTATTACACTTTGATTTTAACTATTTTAACCCTTCTTTAAATAAATTAATAATAAATGTCCTAATCTAATCCAAGTGGGCCTAAATGGTCATATTTTATTCCTAAGGTTGTTTTTGGTCGAATTACACTTATCCAATAGAATTAGGACATGTTTTACGGTAATAATAATATCATTTTTACCCTTAATTATCCTATTTACTTTTAACCGTGGTAAATAAAAGTAAAAAGTTACTATTCACCAAAAATTATTTTTATCTCATTGAACCACATTTTAGTCCTTGATATTAACCGTGTCTCTCGGATTTTTGAAATTCCACTCACAGAAGCAGTAAAATTAAGTTTTATGAAAAATTCATTTTTTAACTACCACTTAGTGGTTTCACTATTCATCAAAAAATGAAAGTTTCCAGAAAAATACCAAAAATTAGGCCTAGGATATATTTGATGTTATGAACTCAAAAATGATGTCTATTTTACCAAATTAAAAACATATCAGTTGCATTAATTAATTTAAAAATTAATTCCCGTCGTCAAAACAAATAGCGTGTTCTTAAGAGATAATAACTATCAAAAGATTGACACTTGTTTATGTCTGGTTTAAATGTGAAATTACATCCAATGAACAACATTGTATTAAATGGTAAAAATATATTCTAAATATACTTTAAAACCACTCAAATTAATAATTTATCACTATTAATTATATCGATTAAAAAGGTTGTTTTTAATTAAAATTTAGTAATTTTCACTATTCATTAGAAAATGAAAGTTATCTGAAAAGTACCAAAATTTTACCCTAAGCTAATTTCGATATTCCGAATCCAAAAATGAAGTCTATTTTGAAAAATAAAATTTAAAAAATTTCAAAAATTGGTTATTACTATTCATAACAGCTAGCTTTAATAATATTTTAATAGCATATCGTTGTTTAGTGAAACTCGGTATTGCGTACTACACACGCTATCGAGGAAGGTCGTGATTGCGTGGAATGCAAGGAAAGTCAAGGATACGAGTTGTGGAAGCTCCTTTTGGTGTAGCATACAACATAAGACATTAGTAAAATTAAAAAGAATATTTTTCATAAAATCTCAGGGTGTTACATTCTACCCCCCTTAAAATGAATTTCACCCTCGAAATTCGTCGGGGTTATAAATGGTTTACTATTATAAAGTTTCTTTAATAGAAACCCACATCATAAAAAGGAATACCAAAACCAATATTTAAAAACAAAAGTATGAAACGTAATGGTTACCTAAATAAACTAATCACTGGGTTTCCACATAGGTGAAAATATGGATATGGAAGAGAAATCTAACCATCATGTTCTGATGGAGAGTGGTAGAGAACATGGCTATGGAAAAGCCAGCAATCACAAAGCCATAAATTTGTGATGATCTAAGGTACCATCTGATTCATCATATATAAGAGTACTAGGACAACATTTTTGGTTTTCAAGATCATTTCCCTAAAGTTGATGAAATTGGAATTTGAAGAAATACTTTCATGATTTTGGTATAGTCTCACCGTTGGTCGTTCTTTGGAAAATTTCCACTTCATCTCTAAAAGAAATGAAGTTGAATTTGTCATTCGTGATGTGTTAGCAGATCATGTGATAGAATGATGGGTCATTCCATCTGTCTCAAACAAAATGTTAGAAAAATTATCAAAAAATACATTAGTCCATCTATAGTGAGATTAATCATATATGGTTCCTAAAATGGACTTAAACTTCATATATCATACTGCTTAATATAATAAAACTAGTTTCTACTAAACAAGGACTTCCTGTAGGCTAGTGGTAGGTGATAAAGGCCAGTCGCACTTCGGTTGTGGGTTCGATTCCCACAGCCTTTTTTGACGCGATGGGTTGTCACCCATCCTGCAGGTTGTCCTTTTTCTAAAACTACATTACTATAACATCCCATAAATAATATCGAAAAAGGTTCTATCCTTAAACAATACTAACTTATGTACAACATATTCCATTCCAATCTTTAGGCTTATCCATAATATTGCAGTCCATTGTCATATTATAGTGAAAACAATTACCAGAGATTTCATATAACAAGCATGTTAATATCATCGTTGATCCCCATATATCATAAGATATTTCTTGTTGGTCACATTCCAAATGTTCGAAGGCCTTAATCATGTATTCTCTTGAAAAAAATGAATACCCATTGAACCTTATTGAAAATATGAGTGCTGTCAAAAGTTAACTATTTCCACATACCAAAACCCCAAAATTCTATATACTCAAACCATGATATAACTATTTCCTTATATTAGTCATGAGCTCATGAATACAATCAAACATTTAATTTTCTCCTTATCCCTTCATTATGCGCATATCATCTACTTGCCAAAAATATCTGAATAACCTTTCATGGTTACTGGTACCATTCATCATACACTTTCAAAACTTAAGGAAAGGCAACAGTGTAACAATCCTTAGATGTCTCTTTATTCCATAGTACCATGAGATTAATTATACAACATTACACTTGATAAACATGTAATCATTCCACTACCTTCTTAAACCATTGATTACGCTTCAACAATTATTTCCACTCACATATCATTTGTAGTCTCTTCATCATCATTAATATAAATACTACCCATACGACCATACTGATTCTCTTCATGAGACTTTCCCTTAGGGTATTGGTTTTCATAATGCCCGTACATTCCACATTTAAAACATTTAACCATTTTTGATGTTGTAGCAATACCGTTATCCTCATCCCTGGTGTTAACTGAACCTTTTCCTTTGGACTTACTGGCTTTGTGTCCTTCTTTTCCACACCCAAAGAATCTTCCAGTTCCTTTGAAACATTTTCCTTGATGCCTCTTCCCACATGATTTACATAGGGGAAATTGAACTTTCTTTCCTCTATGATCATCATGAAACTCCATCTTTCTCTTATTACCCGAGTCAGGAAACTTACCAAATTTGAGTTTATTGATCAGATTATGAGATTGCTGATTCGGAATAATAATGATGTTTGGACTTCCAAATCCCATTTCATTTGGTTGCTCATTAAGAATATCATTCCATTTTCCATCATATCCTCCATTATCTTGAATCATCTTGTTTCCATCCATTTTCTAAAACCCAAAAAGAATAATGTGAGAGGCAAAAATCACGCTAGGGAAAACAATATAATAAAGGCGGAGTACCTTCAATATCTAACATCTTGGGTTACCGTAATTCTAGTACTATAACTTATACTTATACTTAACCTTAGGGACATCCCTAGACATACCTTAGAAATATCTCTAGGGATCTCACTAAAGTTCTCGCATCCTAGTTTCCAAAGGTTGACTAAACCATTCCTCTGATACCAACTGTAGATACCCGAAGCTTAACATACATGGACATTACATTATTTTTGAGGAATACTTAGTACATAACAAAAACACACACACACAAGGACCGTAATAGTTTAGTGTCTATGGAAACTTAGAATATAATCTTCTAATTGTGGTGAAAGATCTTCAACATATCCCATAAAGATCTTATTTTTTTACCTAAAACCTTTATTTATATCCTGGGGAAAAGAAAACATAAAAGGGTGAGCTCAAATGCTTAGTAAGGGTAAACAAAAGAAATATCAATCACATCATATTCATAAGAACATAACATTTTGGAAATCTTAACCTGCAAAAGAGATCATAATATCATAACATGGGATAAATCATAGTAGTGAAATGTAATCACAATAATCATAACTTAAAACCTGAAACTTTGTGTAATACACACATAATCATAGAGAATCGTTTCTTATTAGTCAAGACTCATTTCCAAGACTATCTTAGTGGACAAAGTCCATTTCTGAACCGAGTTCACTCCTTGTTTCAGTCCTGTTTCACTGAACCGGTTTAACCTGCCGTTCCAGCCATGTCTATCTCATGAGATATAAAATCTTTACCCAATGCATTGGAAGGAGATATAGGCCCCACCCATCTCATAATGATACCATTCATATGTGTGCCACAAAATCATAAATCATACATCATTGCATAACCCATGTAATAAAAATGGGATTCTTAAACAACATGACATCATAAAACAATTCATATAAGATAAAGGAATTCATAAAAATAATTCCATCAAAACATAATCAAATCAATGTAATAATAGGGATATAAACATAACCCTATATTATCTTAGATGGAAAATAATTTCGATAAAACACTTAAACTCCATTCTTGGGAAAAATATCCTTTCTACTTCAAAAACATTTTTCTTTCTTAACATGTCATACAATTTTAAACTAAAAGAAGTTGATTAAAAATAAACCTGAAAACTTGTAAAGGAAGCTTCTTGGAAATAATGTTTTAAAATCCATTCATGCCGTATAAGTTAAAAAAACATTCTTCTCGTACTTTTGTCAGAAAAGTCAAAAAGTACCTCGTATGAAAAACGACAAAAGATTCCTTTCATATCTTTTACTAAAAACTCACCGAAGGGTAAAATTGGATATAAACTATTGTAGAAAGAAATAAATATTACATATTGAGGAAACATGGATGTGGATGATAAAATAAACCCCAGTAAATACCAAAGTATAAACAATCTCGGATAAAAATGAGATTGTGATATTTCCCTTACCTTAGGTCCGATTTGCTTCGTAAGTGTCCGAACCTCCTGTATAATGATTTAAATAATGTCATTGACTTATTCCAGAATCATACTCATTGTTATGATATCATATATGGTTCACTTATGACTTTATATTACCCGTTCTTTTGTAAATTCCATGTTAAAGAGCGTTTTGGGTAAAATCGTTTCATTTGTCGTTCGTGTTTTGACTTGTAATAATTCATATGATTCCTTAGATCATGAATACTTAATTACAGAATATAAAACATGATTTATATATAATATATATTCAGAATATACATATATATAATAGATCAGTAAATGGAAAGAAATACATCGTTCGTGGAGACGGTAGGTCGTACGTACGCATGAACGCTATTTTCATTTCCTTATTAATATGAATGTAATTAAGTAGATGACATACATATATATACACATAAATATAGTATCATTATTATGTCATATATTTCATGATTACTTATTATATATACTTTATAATCATTCATGAATGGTTAACGTGGAGAATGAATCTCATCACGTCGTGGAGACGGTAGTACGTACGTACGCACGAGCAATGATATCGTTCTCATAATCGTGGAATTGTATTGGAGTGTATGTATACTATTTCAGAATCAATATCACTTTACAATAATAATATATAGTTATTATGTACACCATTATACCCATCCAAGTAAGGTAGTGGTGGAAAATAGATTACACCACGGCGTGGAGACGGTATTTCGTACGTACACACGCGCGGTGATTTTGTTTTCCGTAGGATGGATAGATGGTGAAATAGGGTTGTTTAATACTTATAATAACATATCAGTATATGAGTGATACTGATTTTATTACTTCATAATGAAACAACCTAATAAGAAGAAGTGTAAGAAGAAATAAATTTGAAAGAATCGGTAACGAACATTACCTCTTCTTTGAAGCTCCTCTTTTAGTTCTCCTCTTAGGGCAATAAAATTGGTCTTTGAAGAAGACCAGGTCCTCAAGTATGTTTCTAGGGAATTGGGGAAGAGAATTTGGCATGGTTTGGCCGAGCTTGAAGGCTCAAAGTGGTGTGAGGAAGAGAGGGAGGAGGTGCCCTTTTATAAGGGAGGAGAGGGGCACCTTTGGAAAAACTAAAAATATTATTTTATTGTAAAGCCATATTCGGTTTTAAATAGATCCAAATTGATTTATTTCGAAGCTAAGGTGGGGATGGGTCGAAATCCTCTCATCCAATAGAATTTGGAAAAGTTTAGTTTACTATTGTAACCTTATCATTTAGTTTTAACTTTAAGTTAGATAATTTTACTTTTACCGTGTCTTTTTGTGTTCTTACACTATATGGTTAATAAACTTACTATAACAAGCCAAAAGAACCCCAAGTTGTTTATTATTAATATATATAACCTTATCTAAGTCATTTTTCCGAACCTTAGATTTTTAGGAATAAAATAACAATTAATAATATAATATTTGTTTTAAAAACTATTTTATGTCAATTTTGACACTATTTAGTAATTGATTTTTGTGAAATTCATAACAGAATGATTAGTTAAAAAAAAGTTACTTATATCAATACTAACATGTCATATTAACCTAGAAAATTAGTTAAATTCATAAAAAATCTCAAATTACATTTATTTGGGTATTTATAACATCCATTATGTCAATATTTCATTAATAAGATAATTATTGCATTATCATTGTGTCATAAATAAATTAAATTATTTAATGTCTAAAAATTACAAATAAAATACCATTATTTAGGAAATCTTTTTATCCTTCTAATGAATATTTATAGTCTAATTTATATTATGTATAACCCTTTATTAAAAATGATTTTCTTATTACACTTTCATTTTAACTATTTTAACCCTTCTTTAAATAAATTAATAATAAATGTCCTAATCTAATCCAAGTGGGCCTAAATGGTCATATTTTATTCCTAAGGTTGTTTTTGGTCGAATTAAACTTATCCAATAGAATTATTACATGTGTTAGGGTAATAATAATATCATTTTTACCCTTAGTTATCCTATTTACTTTTAACCGTGGTAAATAAAAGTAAAAAGTTACTATTCATCAAAAATTATTTTCATCTCATTGAACCACATTTTAGTCCTTGATATTAACCGTGTCTCTCAGATTTTTGAAATTCCACTCACAGAAGTGGTAAAATTAAGTTTTATGAAAAATTCATTTTTTAACTACCACTTAGTGGTTTCACTATTCATCAAAAAATGAAAGTTTCCAGAAAAATACCAAAAATTAGGCCTAAGCTATATTTGATATTATGAACTCAAAAATGATGTCTATTTTACCAAATTAAAAACATATTAGTTTCATTAATTAATTTAAAAATTAATTCCCGTCGTCAAAATAAATAGCGTGTTCTTAAGAGATAATAACTATCAAAAGATTGACACTTGTTTATGTCTGGTTTAAATGTGAAATTACATCCAATGAACAACATTGTATTAAATGGTAAAAATATATTCTAAATATACTTTAAAACCACTCAAATTAATAATTTATCACTATTAATTATTTCGATTAAAAAGGTTGTTTTTAATTAAAATTTAGTAATTTTCACTATTCATTCGAAAATGAAAGTTATCCGAAAAGTACCAAAATTTCACCCTAAGCTAATTTAGATATTCTGAATCCAAAAATGAATTCCATTTTGAAAAATAAAATTTAAAAAATTTCAAAAAGTGGTTATTACTATTCATAACGGCTAGTTTTAATAATATTTTAATAGCATATCGTTGTTTAGTGAAACTCGGTATTGCGTACTACACACGCTATCGAGGAAGGTCGTGATTGCGTGTAATGCAAGGAAAGTCAAGGATACATGTTGTGGAAGCTCTTTTTGGTGTAGTGTACAAAACAAGACATTAGTGAAATTAAAAAGAATATTTTTCATAAAATCTTGGGGTGTTACATACAAACTATTTTTTAAGTTAGTAATTGAAATATATAGATTCCTTATATCAAAAATCACTTACATGTGGTCATTATTAAGTGACAATGATATTTTAGTAAGATTTTGATGCTGAAACAAAAGAAGTAGATGCTGTTAAATACATATTACTTGTATGAATTCTAGTTCTAGAACTAATGGATAGATATGAATTGAAATTTTTTTAGGAAACCTAAATAAACAGTACACATTCCAAGATATTTAGTCAACATTTTCTCTACATATAAATCTAAAACTTTGAACACCCTCGTTCTTAGACTAATACCCTTTCTTAGTGAATTACTGCAACTTTTAAAATTTATGTGTGATTATATAGCTACTTGAAATATGTCACTGGATGAAATAGCACCAAATCCACTTGAAATACTATTGTGGGTGATCTACATGCTCTTTTTAAGAGGTGAGCATTTTCAGAGCTTACTTCAAAAACTATAAGTAACCAAACATTAAAAAAATAGTAGTATAAATATTGTAGTGGTAGTAATGACACGTTTGGAAGTGATAATAGATGATTATTCCCACATGAAACATATATCGAAACACCTCATGGTGATATAGTTGTAGTGTTTTTAAATAGTACAGGTGAACATGTTTCTTGGAGATTCTTCATCACTATAGTATGTTATTGGAAATGGAATTACATGGAAGGGTTGAAAACATTCAATTATATTGAAATCTGAAGTTTAGGGAAATAATTTGTTAAGGTATTTCAAGATTGTGTGATCATATAAATATTGAATCAAAACATCTTCTATTCTATCTAACAAAAGAAATTATGGGAAACAATACATCCACATAATATTTAGTAACATACAAACTCTCATGAATCAACATCAAACCAAAAAATAAAGAGCAGACCTGGAGGTGTATATAGCTGCCTACTCAGAATTATTCAACAATCACCTTGAAAATTACTGCTTTCATATTTATTTTGTATAAACATAATAATCAAACCATTTGTCCTAACCACATACAAGTATAAAATATTGTAATTATAAAATGGGTATGGTATTTTTAATTAAAATAAATGCAACTTTTGGATCATTCATCACTACAAAAAATATAGAATAGGCACACGAATACTAGTATATGTAAAATAAAAAAGTATATAAAAATATGGATAAATTAAATCATAAAAAAATTATGCAAGAAAAACATAAATCAACTTGTAAAACAATTTTTATAAATTTTAATTATTATAATGGAAGGAATAACACAATTTGGGAAATATTTCATTGAAGAGAAAGATGAGGAAATGAACATTGAATTTCCATATTTGGAACTAACTACACTTGGATAATAAAATGAATAAAGATTAGTTAAAATTATATAAGTGAATCAATAAGCTAAAATTGAATTTCAAGAATGGTTGAAATCTAAAAAACAAAGGAAAAGGGGGTTGGAATGAGGTGGAAATATTATAAATGGGATTTAATACTTTAGAACCTTGTCTATATACTTCAATAGATATAAAAATTATTTCAAGGAGTGTGCACTGGATTTATAATAAAATTTATAGCAAAAAAAAGTAGCCAAAATAGTTTTAATAATTGTGAAATAAAACCTAAGAAAGCAGAAGATAAGGAGGAGAATCATTCCCATTAAGAGGTAGAGAATCCAATGTTCATAGAGAACTATTTTCTACATGAAATTAAATCACAAAACAAAAAATAAAGTTTATAATTCTTTTAAATCTAGTTGTCTAAGGAAGATGTTAAAATAGAAAGAGGCTAGATAAAAGAGAAAATATACACACTTTAAGTGGATATACATGAAGAAAAATTCCCAATGTAAAAAATTTTACAATAGTAAATTAGATGAAAAATAAATAAAAATCCATAAATTCTAAAGGAAAAAATTTAAATAATGATTAAGAGTTGCGTTGAATTAAAAATTTTATCCATAAACTCCAATACAACCTATGAGTAAATGAAAATATGTTAATGAAAATGGTTATTAAAGTTTTACATAGTGAATTAAAAAATTGAATTTATTAAGAAGATTCTATGATCAATGGATATTTTTTAATAATAGGACAATAATTATTAAGAGTTGTGATAAATATATAATTCCATGAATGTTACATGCATAACTGAATATGAATAACATGGTTGACATGTTAAAAATAAATTACTCTGATGAGTAACATATAGTGAATCTTCATCATCAATGTCTAGCAACAAATCTATATGCAAGAAAAATAATAATGTCATTAATAGATAAAACATGACTTAATTGAAAAAAGTATTCATATATGAATATCATACTGATTACAACATACAAAAATATCTATATTTTTCATGTTAATAATGTTGTTATATTTTAAATTGAATTTCAATATGAGAAACTGTAATATAATTCAACACAAAGGCATCATTTCTTGAGGAAATTTTTAAGGAATAGGTGAGTGACTAAAAACCCTACAATGACATCAATTTATTTCTGAAATTTTGATTGAATAGGTGAGTAATTCAAAAAATATTATGACTTAAATTTCTTGCAGAAATTTTGATGTTGTGAGAAGGTTTTGGAATTGAATATTAGGAACCTAAGGGGATCCTATCCAATTTTTTCAGTGAGACAAATGATATTAGATATACATGAAACCCTAGTTTAATATAGAGACAAAAATCATGATTAAGGGGAGTCATAGGATTGGTTGAGGTTGGTTGGTTGCTTTGAAGCCATGTTGAAGTCGTGTCAGAGCCTCATTAGAGGAGGAGGATCATGGGGAGGTGGGGAGGCTGTGTTGGAGCTGCATCGGTAGAGAGGTGGGGAGGTTGTGTCATATCTTCATCATAGGGAAGGTGGTTTGGCTCTGTCAGAGCCTAATTAAAGGAGGTGTATCGTTGAGAGATAATCTGCAGAAGCTAGAAAGCACTGACTAGAAGCATCTGCGGAGCTTGTGTGCATCGTGAGGGTATAGGGTGGAGGGTACAAGCGGGAGGTGATGAAATAAACTCTACTTCCATTGTTTCAAATAAAATATAGTATAACAAATCCTACTACGATGTTAGAAATAAATGTGTGTCAATAGGGTATTTTTCTAGTTTTAGATTCATATACCACAATCATGTACTCTTATTAACCACTAAATTTATCTAAACCCTACTTTGACACTAATTGTTTTTCCTCAGACCTAGACTCTTGAATCTGTATCTAATATACACATACTTTGTATGGAATATTTGAAACTAACAGAAGAAACCCAAACTTAACCATTTATAATTAAAATATTAAAAAAATAATATGACACTTACACACCCAAGAACTTTTAGGTTTAGAGTTCTAGAGATTTATAAAAAATATTTACCTAAAAACCCATATTTTTTCAAAAAATGGTAATTTATTTTACACTAAACTAAGATTTTATTATTTTAAAATAATCCTTCAAAATATCTCACAAAATTATCCACACCTGACACCCATATAGATATATCCTACTCAATACTCTTCTTCATAACACAGAGAAAATTAAAAACAATAGAAGGGTCTCAGATGATCGGTAACGGGTAGTGTACAATAGAAATAATCTTGGAATAAATAATACATGAATAATATGGAAGAAATAAATAATAATAAAATAATTTCATATAGCTGATAACATGAGCATGTAATATATCCATGCATAACATAACAATTTAAATAATCACATGGTAATAAAAACTGATTTCATTATAATAGAATTCATAATGTTGTATGTCTTAATCTTACTCTCAAGGTCTCATGTCAAGACATATCGCATACATCAAGGCTTCGTGGTAAGACATTTTACATACAGTACACTTAAACGGGTATAGAATACACCAAATTACCCAAACTAATATATCCTATGAGACATATCAATGCATCAAGGCGATATATAATTTTTTCCCCACCCATCATTAAAATTTATTCATCATGTGAATAAATAAATAAACAATACAATACATAACCAACATGATTTAGTAATCAATAAACATTTATATTGGAATAATAAGTATATGATATGTCAATACTCTACTTAGTTAATAAATAAAATAACATGATCATATTCCATCTAGACAAATAAGTTGTATGGTATCATTAGATCATATACCTAGTAAAAAATCAGAAACTTTGAATGATGTTGACATAAATGAAAAACAAATTTATAAGAAGAACACCTTTGAATGGTACCACATAGGAAAAGGTAAAATATTATATTATTTGATACTATGAGTCCAATACTCCAAAATAAAAGTAGTATAAAATAATTTAGAGAGTGATTCAAATAACATAACTCAAAATTAGATAAAACATTTATTGGTTTATAGGAAAATGGAAGTGAAACTATAAAAATAATTTTCATAAACCTCTTGTCTAATTTTGTAAAAAACAATTCTAAGTCACTTTGAAAATTAAATTTTAAGTGTTAAAAAGGGGAAATTGAAAAAAATAATTTTAAAATAATTAAATTTATTTAAAACTTTAAAATAAATGAAGTGAAAACTAGAAAATATTGAGTAGAATATAAAATATATGAACATAAAATAAAATCTTTTTTATTATTTTAATATACCTTTATTGAAACCCACATCATAAAAAGGATAATAAAACTTAATTTTGAAAAGAGGTAAATATAAATAAAAAATTTACATTATATAATAAATATTTGGGTTTCAAAGTAATAAAATAAAATATTTTTTGAAATAATTAATACATATATTAAAGAGAAAGATATTATTGAAAATGATGTATATTATTCTGAAACTCAACATTTTTTAAATATATAAATCCATTAAAGAAGATGTTTTGATTTAAAAATGTAATTTCTATATAAGGAAAGATATAATTTCATATAAAATAAATTAATTTAATAAATATAATAATCTAATTAGAAATAAGTTCAAGAATAACGATTATAACTCAATTAAAGGGGGTTGAGTTAACAAAACCCTTAAGAATATCATAATCTTTGAAGTGAAAATCCTTTAAAAAGTAGTTAATGAGTAGGAATTATAAATAAATAAAAATTAATTAGAAATAAAATTTGATACAATCATAGGATAAAATAATATAAAATTATAATAATGGAGTATAAGAAAAAACAATATAACTCAAAGAAATAATTTTGAGCTAGAAAAATACCTTAAAACATAGATAGTGTATGAATTAAAAAAACATGAAAAATAGATTGTAAAATGGGATTTTAAATAACATGATTAAAGTTTATTTATGATTAAATAATTAAATGGGGAATTAATTTGACCATGTTAAATAATAATATGTGAAAAATATAAAACCATGCCTCGATAAAGTAAAATTGAGACAAAAACCCTTACCTTTATTCCCGACATCCATGAAAGTGATTTAACCTTCTATATAATAAAAATAACCATATTAATAAATTATTTTATAACCTTATTCAAATATATTACCTTTTATACACACTACTAGAAATCCTACTTATACCAATGCATCTATACCAACGGTTTGTAGGTCCCCTTTCCCGAAGGTTTTCCAAAACCATTGGGATAGGCCACTTTGAGACCAATTTTCCCAACGGTTTTCCAAAATGGTTGGGAAATCCCACTTTGAGACCACTTTTCCCAATGGTTTTGGAAAAATGTGGGGAAAGGGTATGGCTTTCCCAACGGTTTTCCAAAACTATTAGGATAACCCACTTTGAGACCACTTTTCCCAATAGTTTTGGAAAACCATTAGGAAAGGGTGGGTACCTGTCCCAATGGTTATCAAAACCATTAGGATGGGTAACCTTATTTTTTATGAATTCTTTTGTAAAATATCATCAAACAAATCAATATATAAATTACATATATATATATATCCAAATATATTCACAAAGGTAGTTGTATAATAGTGGTAAATTATTTGATATATAATGTATAGGTTGTGGGTTCCAACCTCCGTTGTAAATTTTTTTTAGATTTACCTATCCCAACATTTTGGGTAAAACCGTTGGGATAGGTCTATCCCAATAGTTTTCCCCAAACTATTGGGATAGGTTTATCCCCATGCCAAATCACCCAACAACTTCCCAAACCACTGGTATAGGCTATACCAATGGTTTGGGGACCTATACCAATGGTTCCAAACCGTTGGTATAGAAAATTTTTCTATTATTTATACTTCAGTTGTAATTATTTATTATACATTTATTAGTTATTTGTTGTTAATTTTCATCATAGGATGTTAGTACCTTTGATTGTTTTATATAAGTTTCAAAATCAATGTTGATCCCCATTATTTTACACAAACTTCATTATTCATAAATTTTTTAAGGTACTAGTATATATTTTTCATGATTATTTTTAATGTTCTAATTTCATTCCATAAGATTTTTAGTTACGATTCATAAAGATGAAATCGACGATGAGCTTGTTTCGGTAATTTTTAACTAACAAAATATAGTATATTAATAATGGTTTTGTGATTATAATTACCATTAAAAACCCAAAAAATACATTATTTACTTATTAATATCCAATATTACTAGTAATTATGTTTTCATATTCATCCATGATGGAAATTTTTAGCATCATTCATGTAGGTGGTCAAACGATCCCAAACAAGAACATGTTATAATCTATGGGTGAGTATGGTTATGAAAGTGATTGTTTTATTATTCAATAAGTATAATGATATAATTTAGGTTTTATTAATGTTAAAAATAGGAATTTTAAATAGGTAGAATAATAAGATAAATTAAAAATAATTATAAGAATCTATTACTTATAAAGAATAAATATTTTTTCCTCTTAGTTTTCTCGATTCATGAGGCTAAATTTATTGTCAATATTATTTATATAATTCCTAATTTAACTTTATAAAATATTAATCATGTAATAAATATAATTTTTACTCATTAAATACATTCTTAGAACCATCCATATAAGGTGGTGATTAAAAATAAAATACACCATTCATTCACTAGTGCAAAAATGCTTTACAAAGCTAGTTTTTTTATCTTTTACATCACTTTTTAGCCTCTGTTATTAAAGGTAGTGTTATAAATATTGTCTATAACTTTGGTTTAAAAAAAGTTTTTTAATATATAATGGAATATATTTTTCTCATTGGTTATTAAATAACTGACGTAAAATATCATATATTATGTCAGTTGTTTATATGAACGACGTGGAAATGATTTGTGATGAAGGGTTTTTACATCAGTTATTAAATAACTAATGTAAAGCATCATATACCACGCCGTTCATATAAAAACCAATGTGGAAAACCACCATCCTGAAGCCTTTTTTTACATTGATTAATAATTATTTGATGTGAAAGGGCTTCATGAGGAAGGATTTTTACATCGGTTATTTTAAAACTGACGTAAAAAACTGTATACCACTTCGGTTATTATAGAACTGATGTAAAAAACTGACAAAATATATTTTTATAATTGGTTATAAAATAACCAATGTTAAAACATTTTAAAAAAAATCATGTAACCCTTCCTCTCCACTGCTGACCAAACCAGAAAAATACAGAAAGAAGAAAAAACTGACAGAAATGGTAGAAATATTACACATTCACAATTACAACATTAAAAAATTAAATATTAACTAAAAACAAACCTAAATCCAACCAAAACAACTACTAAATACACATTTACAATTAAAATATTCAAAATTCCAATATTCACTAAAAACAAAGTAAAATCCAATCAAACCTATAAAATTATTTTCCCATTCCACTTGAAAATGTGTGAGCTCTTGTGCACTATTAGGGTGAGGGTCATTAAAAACATAAAAATTAAAAGTAGAGTAGTTAACATGTATAATGAATAAAACAAACAAAATATTAAGGAATGGTTTATAAGGAAATCTTACTTGGTTGAACTTTTAAACTATTCCAGTTGTAATTATTTCATATATAAATCTTAACACATAATATCTGCATTATTTGACACCATTTTGTTTATGAAATTTCTTTTTAAATTATTTTTTCAATTCAAAATAACATTTTTATGTAATATATCCAAAATATACTAATTATAAATGAAAATTCACCTTTACTTTTACATATTTGATCTTGGAACTATTTTTCTTTGTGGTTTTTAGAAAGAAATACCATCTCCTATTAGAAAATAATATAAACAAAATAAATTAAAAATTCATTATAATATAACCAACTATTAAGAAATTAAAACTTACTTTTCCAACATGTTCTTAAAATTTCCTCACACATCGCCATGGATAGAGCATATCTAGTAAATTGTCTTCTCCCTTGGAAAAAAAACACCAAACATCCAGTGGTCACTAATATAAAATAAAATTTAATGTTAGTGGTTATTATGTTAAAAGACAAATAAAACTTTGTGATATATATGTTTCATACCTCTCAGCATAAGAAAACATCCAACACTGTATAATTATATTTTGTTCAAATATTGAAGCGATATAAATTGTTCTTTGTTCCTCAGCCAATGTGTGTTCTTCAGGTGAAATTAAATGTGGTTCCATCAATCCATATACATATGTCTTGTCCTTATCCTCACACATTTTATAAAAATACCTCATACAAAACATACATAAGTATAAATTTTCAAAAAAATAATGCAGGGAAAGATTTATGTTAATAATTACATGGAAAAAACTTGCATTACACTGATTCCCAACTTGTATCTATTAATAAGCTCCATGATACCATTTTTCAAAATCTTCTCATTTATTTCACACCCACATACATGATATTCCATTGGAAACATATAAGCACCCACTAACAAATTTGAATATCTTGACAATCTGTCAAGACTACTAGAATTTATATCTGAAGTCATAGCCCTTTGTCTTTGTAATTGGCTATATAGTATTTCTTTACCTTTAAAGTATTCCTGTAAATAAATAGATAAATATATTAACTATCAAATGTTAAAAAAATTAAAAAAAAATACAATAAAATATAAAATATACATATACCTATATGGTAATATATTGAAAAGGTCTAGATGTCCAAACTAAAAAGTGGTTGATACTTTGTCCAACTGTCCTCACCTCATCTATAGGTAATGGTACTCCAGCTGATATATCTATAATATCCTATGTAGTGAACCTATAATTCTAAATCTCTAACTATTAACAGTGAATTTTATCTCTTATATAATATATCATCCCATATGCAACTATATGGTAGTGAGGATCATCAACATATAACTCACAATAACTAGGAAATTGTGGAGAAGGGGAGTAGGATAAAAAAATGGGGTCTACAGTCAGAGGTGGAGGAGTGATTATAGGAGTAGGATAGAAAATGGGGTATTCAAGTGGAGGTGGAGGAAAAATAATGGGGTCTGTAGGCGGAGGTGGGGGGATTCGTAGCTACTGGCAGAGGTGGAGGAGTGGGAGCTGCAGCCTGAAATTGTCTTTGTATCTCTGCAAACATAGACTATACCAGTGCTCTGATCTTTTCCTCCATTATCACATTAATATTTTTAACTTAACCCTCCAAATATTATATTTTTTTTATGATAAAAACCCTTAATGTAAGAAGAAGACGAACATGGTAACACTTTTCTTACTGATACACCTTCCGGGTATCCTCTTACACGACCTGGGTGTTCGGGATTTCCCAATGTTACAAATAAAATATCTTGCCTCCCTTTAGCTACAAATACCCCTTGTGTTCTCTTCCCGTTAAGAGAATCCAGTATGAATTATTTTAAAAATTCCGTAATGATTCAAATAATATAAATAATTTAATTAACTTAAATAAATAAAATAAACATCTTATAATACTCTTATCTACGATCCTAGATTCTTCTATAAAATATTTCCCTTTTTTTCTTATTTGATCCCTCTTCCATTTTTCATGTCTAGACAGGGGGTGGAGAGGAAACCTCTCCAGAGATTGACTTAGATCTATATTTTTGTAATTTTCCATCCATCATTTGTTATTCCAATAAAGTATACCCTCCTCAAGATAAAGTATATGTGTATATGTTTCTAGATTGTATCTCCTGATGAGATCTGCTCAATTTCTATAAATTAAAATAAGAAATTGTTAAGAAATCATTAATAAGATCATTAATATAATAAAACTTCTAAAATTTTACATTGTACTTACCAGAAATGATTCTAGTATTCTACTTTCAATGAATTATTTCCATATTTATTCATCTATAAAAGGATATATATATATATATATGACATGGATTGGAATGTTGCATATTCCCATAAATGAAATCAGATGTGAGGGTTGATTTGAAATTACTCCATCTCCTAGAAATCATTGATAAACATTTCCTCCTGACTACTCTAATGTCTAGTATATCAAATTTAATATTATAAGAAGAGGTATTACATATTATACAATAAATATTTCAATATTAGTAAAATAATTGCAAAATAACTTACCAAAATGGTCACCCACAACTGAGATAGTGTTGTTTTTTCAAAACTTCTCTAATCATTAAACAAAATATTGACTTTGATTTTAACCTGAGTTGATATAACACTTTTGAATTGTTTTTCATTAGTACCTATTAGAATATCATTGTCATCAAAGTATACCACTATCCTCTAGTACTAGCTATGAGAAATTGATAATTTTGGTAAACATTTGTTTCCACGTTTACCAACCCTTGAACTCTTCTTTGTCGTTGTGGCAGTATATGAAGAAGATTGGGGATCATCAAGAGTAGTATGTCCATGTTACTCCCTAGAGGTTTTATTATGACCCTCATCTCCAGAAGTATATGGTTGATTAATTTATTGATCTTTCATTATCCTTCAAATCATAGAAACAAAAAATTAGTACACAAATATACAAATTCAACTATTACAATACTTATGTAAATAAAAATAAAAAATTATGAAATACAAAATTAAACTAAAACTTAACACATTATTATTTATATTTTTTATATTTAACTAAAATTCTATCAATAGTAATGATATATGAAATTTTATGTAAATTAATGAAAATAAATCAAAAATTAGTGTAGGAATATTAAAAATGGTCCAACCTAATAATTTTTTTTATACAAAAAAGAATATTTTTTAGAATATTAGATTTAAAATAATTTTAATTCAACAAAATAAATAAATATATAAGTTATGTAATGGTAAAAATGGTAAACTAAACAAAACTAAACTAATATAAACAAAAAAATTACTTACTAGTTTTAATACATGTTTTAATAAATAAAAAAATAAAATACCTAAAATTTTATAAAATTAATAAAAGTAAATGAGAAATAAAAATATGTTACCTCTAATATTAGGAATGTACTAATGGTTTTTTTTTCAAATTCCTTCATCATGATCATTTCTTATGGCACAAACCATGTCTACGACATACTCATCATTATTGTCTATTAATCCTTTCATAGAAGTAGGGATCTCACATAAATCACCATATTCATCAAGTTTATCATCACCAACAAACTTTTACCCTTGTAAAATAATAGACCATTGCATATCATATTAATCAAGAAAACAGAAAAAAAAATTCATGTGTTTTCATTATAAAAGAATCAGTTGTATATTCTAATCTATTCAGATTAACAAGTGTCATTCAAAATTCATCATTTCTGAGACTGTTGTTACCAATAAACCATTTGGAGTTAAATAATGGGACTTTAATTTTAATGTAATATACCTCCCATGTTTCTTCAATGACTCTATAATATGAACTTGGTGCATAAATTGGGGTTTTTACTTTGGAACTTGAAAAATGCATTGCTTTTGTGAACACCAATAGACCACTATTCTAAACTGCACTTCTATTGTCCTGAGATTTCATGTGAAATTTATTTCCATTAATTTCATACTGAGACTATGTTACCACATTTAATCTTAGACCACCCACTAACCATCTTAATTTCTCTGATGCATCTGATCTACCAAGTACGGTCTTTTTAAACCATGGAAAAAAGTTTTGTTATGCTCATTCAAAATCCACATTTCTTTCTTCTTTGCATGATATTGTTTCAACTTATTAATATGCAATGTTATATATGGTTGACCATCATGTATGTTATTAAAGATGTATAAATGTACCTTATTTATCTTTTCACCTGACAATGATTTGAATTTCAAGCCATGAATCCCATTTCCCCTATTATTAACTTATTCATTAAGAGATGGAGGCAAACATATGTGCTCCACCACTAACAAGTATCTCATAAAAAATTCTAAAACCTCCTCAAAAATATATTTTTAAAAAATAAAGTCTTTAGGTAGATGTGGATTCTTAACATACCCCTCCAATATCTTTATATTCTTTCCAAAATCATACATCCAATTTAGATATAAATCTCCACAAATATTTATTTCTTGAACCAGATGAACCATTAAATGCACCATTATATCAAAAAAAGATAGAGAAAAATACATTTCCAAGTGAAAAAGTATAGAAATTTCTTCATTTTCCAAAATTTTCAAAGCATCCAAATCAATCAACTTATTAAAAATTATATTGAAAAAATAACACACATTTATGATAGTCTTTCTGACACTAATGGGCAATATTCTACACAATGAAACTGGTAGAATTTGTTGCATCATGACATTATAATCATGAGATTTCATACCTATCAACTTCAAATCCTTCAAAGAGACAAAAAAATTTACATTTGAAGAATAAACCTGTGGCACTTTGATATCATGAAGACACTGAAAAAATATAATTTTCTCTCTCTTGGATAATGTATGATGATCCAAAAGAAGAAATGTTCACCTTTCATTAGTAGTGGAAGCTAACTCCAAATTTATTCCCATTGATAGTAAGTTTAATCTTACATTTAACCCATATTTATTCTTTACATTAATATCTAATAATGTTCTAATCAAACTGTCATGGATATTATTCTTTACATGCATGACATCAATGTTATGTTTCACTTCATGATATCTCCAATATGTTAGCTCGAAAAATATTTATTTTATCTTTGAAATATGTCTATCATTTCCAGATTTATGTGTCTTTCCAAATGTCACATCAAGGTTTTTCACCCTCTAAAAATCTACATCAGTGGATAAAGGTTTTGGAGAAATATCAAATTTGTGTGATCCATTGAATGCCTTTTTTAATATTCTATAAAAGTGATCCATAGGGAAAAAAATTGATCACCCATGTATATTGTTTTCCTCCCATAATGAAATTGAAAATATAAGGTCTATTTTTTACAAATTTGGTATGCTTTATGCCCCTTAACACTCTATCCTGACAAATTTTCATACACTGGGAAGTCATTTATAGGGAACATAATCCTTGTATACATTTGAAAATATTCTATTTTATAAGAATCATACAACCTAATACCATCTTACCATAAGAGTTTCAAATCATTAATTAATAGTGAAAAGAACACATCAATATCATTTCTGGGTTTCTTTGGTGAAGAGATCATTAAAATCAACATGACATATTTGAGCTTCATACAAAATTTTAGATATAGGTTGTAAATTAACAATAAAAAGAGCTCATTAACTATGTGTGCTACTAAGGCATCAATATGGATTCATTTCATTTATGAAAAACCCAAGTCTGATATTTCTAACTTCATTTTCAAATATAGGAAAATGGTGATCAATTTTCTTCCACTGTGGACAATGAGATAGATAACATATTTTTTCATCACATATCCACTCATAAGTATACCATCTTAACATTTTTTCATCATGTGAATTATAAAATAAACGTTCAAATGAGTATTTATAGGAAAATACCAAAATGCCTTGGTAGGGATCTCTATAATCTATAAATCAGCCAATTATTTTTCTTTCAAATTATACCATGATGTAACACATTTAGTACACTTTGATATAAATTCATATTATTTCCTATATATCACACAATTATTCGAATAGGCATGTATTTTCTTGTACCCCAATCCCATCAGGCATAATATTTCATTGGCTTCATAATGTGAATCTGAAAGATAATTTTCTTTAGGAAGAATTTCTTTCAAAAATTGTAACACCTCTGTAAAAATATTTTCACTCTATACATGTTTTTCCTTTAGGTTAATAAATCTTAACACCGATTATAAAACCATAAAATCCATACAACCAGGATACAATGGTTTTTCATAGTCACCTTATGGATGCTCAATTTTCAGTTCTTTCTCTTTTTTTTCTTCAATATCATGAATCATTTCTTCAATTTCATCTGAGTTACCACCTTGCAAAGCATCATCATCAGTAGATCTGAAATTCTTCCATGTTTCACCATGCCAAATCCAACGGTTGTAACTCAGATTAAAACCATGATAAATTAAATGATATTTTATATCTCTACTTTTTAACTTATTCATATTTAAACATTTCGAGAATGGATATAAAAACACACCATCGTTTGGAACATTTCATTAATAAAATTACAAAAAAGCATCAATACCTTCCTCATATTCATCACTCATTCGATGTGTTGTAATTCAAATTCGACTCATTATTACCTATAACAAATATCAAAATCATATATCTTGTTAAGATAAGCTAATTTTATATTTATATTAAATATATCATAATTTGAAAGTAACAAAATTTTGAAATATAAAACAAATATATGCGTATTTGAAAAATATAATTACAAATTCTACACAATAATTAAATATAAGTTTAAATATAAATTATAAATCATAAAAATATATGTATGGAAATAATTTTAAAAATAAAATATAGTTATATAATACAATTTTATATTTATATAAAATATGTCATAATTTTAAAGTAACACAAATTTTGAAATATAACAAATTATATATTTACTCAAAAAATTATAATGATATTGTTTTTGAGAAAAAAGATATAAACCCACTATGTAAAAATAAATCACCCTAAACTAGTGTGATGTATTATTAACCCATCACAGTATGAGTTTTTTTACTTAATTTTTTATCTTAATTATCTAAAATATTAACCTAACAAGTCTTGGGATTGTATTGAATTGAAATATATTCTTTATTTCATGTAATTTTGATGGTCATGTTTATGGGTTTTAACATTATTATTGATTTTGTTGTGGAAAATGGTCTTGTGTATGGTCATAATTGATTTTTGAGTGGTAATTTTGTATTGTCAGGTTCTGAACTGCTTTTTGAAATTGATTTATATTATACTTAAATTACAAGACTTGAGAGGAACCAAGATTGTCTTGGGAAGGTGGTGAAAATATCATGTTGAAAATATGTCGAGAGGTTGTTTTGGGGAATACTTAGCTAACATAGAATGCCTCTAAATGGTTTACTTTATAAATAGTAACCAAACTGGTTGGCAGTAGAGCCTCAAGCGATCCTACCCATATGTTTATGCTAGATATTGGAGACTAGAAGTGACAGTTTAATGGTTGTATGGTTGGAGGAATTTACCCTCTAGATCGGTACTAAATATAGTATGATAATAGTAAATGAAAATTAATGGAATGTAACAAAAACTAAGATATAATAATAAATATTTAACCAATGTAGTGCTAAATAAATAAGCAACCATGCATCAATATACTATGTTATAATACTAGTAGTCAGCATAAAATATGTACTACATACAACCTGATAATATGGGAAAATAATTAAATAAAAAAATCGCCTAACTCCTAGAGGAATACTGAGTACATATTCATCACCAAATACTTGGACAAGTATACCTTCTTTTTTCTAAGCTGGAATAACTAAAAATTTAATGTGTTATATAAATTAACAAGGGATAAATGGTATATAATCAATGCCTCTATGACTAGGAATATACATATGGGGATTTCATATTTAAATAAGGCATCAAACTAAGCATCTAATCAAAGTAACATGGAGCTTCATGAAAAAATATTTCTGATAAAGGATAATAAAAAACAAGTCCTATAATGAGGAATTTCATGCCTCATATTTCAATAAATAATCAATGGAACACCATTACCTATAATGAGGAATTTCATGTCTAATAATTTTCGATAAATAAAAAAGGAACTTCATTTCCAATGATGATAATATGATAAAATTAAACAAGATACTGCAATATTTTAGTAACTGAAATCAAAAAACATATATTTATGGAATCCACGAAAAATAAAGACCAAAATCGAGGCCTGTGAGACTTACTTGAGAGTTACAAGTCGATCATATAAATGCATCGATAAAAAAGATGATGAACAAAGCTAGAAAAACGGGGTTGGAGGCCACGGTTTTGAAGAATCAGTTCTAGGGTTTCTGTATGAGAGAGAACTGAGTCGTTGTCGCCTGATCGAGAAACACCACAATGAATCTAAACGGGGCTTTATAAAATATTTAAATGATTTATCACATCGTTTATTTAGTAACTAATGTGAGAAATTATTCTTTTATTACATTTATCACATCAATTATTATATAATTTATGTGATAAAATGATTTATAACATCGGTTATATAATAACTAATGTGATAAATAAATGATGTTTTCTTTATCACGTCGTTTATATAATAACTGACATAAAAAATTTGGCTTTGTCACATCTGTTATATAATAACTGAAGTGATAAATCAATATAATTCAGTTTTTATGTCGGTTATAATATAATTAATGTGATAAAACAATTTACACATCTTTTCACATCAGTTATAAATAAATGACTTAAAAACTACCGATGTGATAAATACTTTCTATACTAGTGATGGAGGCAGTAGTCTTCACATAACACGAGTGAAATTTTCATTTTCTAATGGCTGGGAGGGATATAGGAAATGACTATTCCATAAACATAATGAAATTTTATCACAACATTTATACCAATTTAATTATGTTTTTATAGTAATAATAGTCTTGGATGATAAAGATAAATAAGAAAAACTAAGGGAGTGGAAAGTACTCATGTTGATAACTTGATTCTTCTCTTAAAGGATATCCTTAAAATGGAGGACTTGAGACACTTTATTGTAAATAAGGGATTCCAAATGTGGAAAAATATTCTAGAAGAGGTTAAATTTCCATAGTTTCAAGGGAATTTTTAATGATAACTATGTATTGAAGTAGGTGGAAGTGATCTCCTTTTATAGGTGAAAAGGAGGGACATTTCCTTAGAAACTAGAGTTAGAATAAGGGTAAAGATGGAACCACATGCGATATAGGTGAGTTAGGTAAATAAATTTTAGTGATTAAGGTGGTATTTAATTTCCTACCTCAAATGTTTTATATAATTTCTATGTTTCAAGTAACTTTAGACAAATTATATCCACTATAAGTTAACCATTTTACCCTTATTAACCTTGATTAAATATTTACCATGGTAAATATTTTATTACTAAAAATATAATATGGTTAAAACTACCAAATTTTGATATCTTGAATCTATATTTGGACTCTATTTAATCTAATTTAATTTATAAATACAATATAAATAAATTTTAAATTAAAACACAAGATATATAAAAAATGATTTTTATAGAAATATAGATTTTAATCTGGTAAGTTTTTTTGTTATTATTAGCTATCAATTACTAGTTAAATGAGTGTTAATATATTTTTATATATGTTTAAAAATCATATTATATTCATAAAAAATATATCAACTTAATTTATTAAAAATTACACAATGTTTATAAAAATACAATTTTTTGAAAAATAATTGTTTCGTTGTGGTAACTAATATTAACTTTGGTAACTGGTCTTTATGTTTGAAATGAAAATGAAATTATTAGAAAAAATTTCTATAATTCTTAGAAATATTAAGAAAATTTTTTTAAATTCAATTTCTAGAGTTGATAAAAATTAATTTTAATATAAGCACACATATTACAAAAAAACAGTTTTCGAAAAAATATATATTTCAAACATAAAATGAATATATTATTATTAATTACATAGTAATAAATATTGGATAGATATTAATTTATTTTCTTTTAAATATTATCAATAATTTTTATTATAAAAATTCTTTATAATTATAGACATGTAATTTTAAGAAAGATAATGGGTCATAAAACATGGGGTGTTACAACTAGCCTTATGTTTTAGAACAGATGACATGTTACAAGGGTTTGTTATTACAAACTTTAAAATAGATTTTGACATAAGGAGAAGTAACATTGGATTTTTTTTATATGTAATTAGGAACTATCATAAGTTGTATTTCTATACTATAATTGGTAGTTTGGCTTTTAACCACAGAAGAAGTGTATGTTGTGGTGATGAAATAAGGTAAGTATATTATATGGATAAAGGGATTATTGTAGGAACTTAGAATGAAGTGAGGAAACACAATGTTATTCTCTAATATTCATAGAATGATCTATATTATATAAAATTTAGTTTTTAAATCATGAACAAAAGACATTTAGCTATAGTATTAATTCATCCGGAAGCTTATGGAAGAAGGAATGTTGGAGCTATGGAAGATCGATGAAAGTTATAATCTAGTAGATATGTTGACAAATTTCATAGTCTAAGAAATTTTGTGATGTTGTTGTGCCTCAGTGGGGATCGGATTATCAAAAATAAAGAAGTTATATTCACAATCATTAATTATGAAAATAATTAATGATGAAATTTTCTAATTGATCCAAAGGGCTTTAAAAATATAATAAAACAATTATGAAGTGGGAGATTGATTGGTTTTTAATGAGATAATTATTTTTGGTCAAAGTTTTGTAAATTCCAAAAAATAGTGATTTCAAAAAGTTTTAGACTATAACCAGATAGATATAGCTGGAATAGATCCAATGGCTATGCACTCCCTCGGCCCTCTCCTCTTCCTCACTCGCTTGACCTCGTCTCCTTCTTCACTCTAGGGTTTCTGGCTGAATCCTTCTATGCTCCTGGGTTCTTCTATCAGTTCATCTTCTTCGGCTTATTCTTCCTCTGTCTCTTCCATGGCTTCTCCTAGGGTTTATCCCCCTATTTTCTTTGCGGTTGGCCCGCTGCCAGTTTTACCTTAGTTCCACTCCTCGCTTTGGATTTGGAGAAGACACTTCAGTTTTACCCTTGGATGCTGCTACCATGTTATGACCTTGCATTCCATTACTCGTCTCTAGGTCGGATCTGGAGTGATGGAATCACATAGGATTTGGGATTGAGGTTCAACAGCTGGGTCTACTCGGTGACTTCTCCATTTCACCCCTCTTTTCTTTGGTTTTGTTTCATTTTGGTTTTCATCCCTAGATTCATTTGGGTTCTTCCCCATTATCCTATTTCATGTGTTTTATATAGGGTTTCGTTCCCATTTTTAATATTTCTATTTTGCTTCATGTTTTCTGTCTTTTTTGTGTTCTCCTGCTTTTTTGGGGGTCGATTCTGGGTCTGTTGGGTGGCTACCTTCGTCAGGGATCTGAAGTTGAGTTTCGTCGAGGTCTCTGCCCTTCTGCCCTGCTCTGGCTCTAGATTTCCTCCACTCTATCTGAGGAGGTTTTACGTGGTGGTCTTCTTGGGATTTGGGAGGTGGGTTCGAGTGGAAGCTCGCATCTCGTGGTGGATTCGTCTTCATGAGATCCGGGAGGGGGACGGTGTTGGCTTTTGGTTCTTCTCATTGACCCAAGGGTTCTTTCAGTCGTTCTTCTCGGAGGTCATCGATGGCGGTGCATTATGGTATTCAGGCGAATCGTCGGTTCTGTGTGGATATTTTCCCTTCGTGGGTGATTCTCGATGGTGATGGAGGGTTCTGGTGGTCATTTTTTGACGTCACTAGTGGGTTTTCTAGCTTGGTGCTGACGGTGATGGTGCGTCAGGGTGTATTGTCTGAATGTTTCTTCTGATGGCCTTATTCGGTGGTGTGGTGTCAAAGATATTCTCAACGGCTGCAACAGTGTTGGCTTTCTTCAGTTATCCTCTCCGGTAGGGTGGATGGTGGCATCGATGGGCCTGTCGATGGTGGTGGTGTGATATGTCTGGTTTTCTCGGCTCGAGGTCAGTGTGATGGATTGGTGGTCATGGATAATGCACTTTGATAGACTGGTTGGTAGTTTGATTATGGAGGTTGGGGATGGTGATGGAATACATTGTTCGATTGACTGATCGGCAGTGCGATGATGCTAGTTTCTCGGCTCGATGATCTGCGACGTTCTCCAATTGACTGGTGTTTGGTTTGATTTATGGTGGTGAAAATGGAACCGGTTTGGTTTCAATGATAGTGAAAATGAAAATACAGAACTCTGAGACATCGGTTAAGATGATGATGATGAATATGGGGATTCTAGTAGGTCTCACCAGCATGGTGATGATGGGGGAGGTGGAAGGAAATTGTGTTTGAGGCGATAGGTGTGCGACTCAAGGCAGGTGCATGAATCGATAATCATGTGGGGTGATAATGTTTTTTTTCTTTAAAGTTTTTATTTGAAATTTCAATTTGTGGACTGGCACAGCTTTTGAACTTTGAAATGTGAACTTCTGAAATGTAAGGTTTCCCGCAAACCCTGAAAGCGGCCTTTTGAAAATGGAAAAAATGATTTCGATTTGGATAGAGATATTTCACTAGAACTATGTAAATATGAAACTCTATGTGGCATATATAGTGGCGACTGATTATGAATGATATAGGTGAGAAAGAAGTTATTGAACTTGTATAATAGTAACTCTATCAATGTATAATAAAAACATATTTTTTTAAAAGGATGTGTACGATTATTTAAAGGGATATATAAGTGTAAAATATTTTATTTTATTGTTCACCAAGGATAATATGTTGAGTTGGTTCATTGGTTGAACATCTAGTAGTGGATTTGATCAATAATGGATTTTCCACAAAGATCAGAAGGCTATCACAACAGATCAACCAGTTGTACATGTCTATTTATAGGTGAGTAGGTTTTATTGTTCAAAAATATGTAATAGTTATCTACTCATAAAACACCTAGGATATCCTCATGCATTGTAATGAGTAAATATTATATGATTCTTTCCTGATCAAGGTCTCAAAGGAGGATGCACACAAGATGTTTGAAATACCACTGTGAGTTAACTTGAACAAAGAAAAAATCTCTTGGTTTTATAAACAGAATAGGATTTTGATATGTGGTTTTAATGAGGGGAAAACAAGACTAGATGAGCATGTGAGGACATGGGAAAATATTTCATTTCAATTATAGGATCTCATTAAGGACAATCTAGATATGGAGGTTACCTTCATCGAATAGCGATTATTCAAGGTAAAAAATTCTAACTACTTTAAATTGTTCTATAACGTGTTGTTTATTTCTTATGATGTTTGATTTATCTATATTCTAGATTTTTTTGGTTAACCACTTTTTCCTTAAAAGTTCTCCTAAAATAAAAATATTTTATTTAGGATAATAGTTCTCTACTTATTCCTTTTTTTTTAATTATTTGTGTTTCTTCTATGGAGTACGAATAATTATAAACCATATAAATAACTTTGTTATTGTTCTCTATGGATGTAAGTTTATTCTTTAGATTTTTTAATGTGATTTATTCTAAAATATATTTTTAGATCAAGGTGATCTGGCATGATACTTTAGATCCTTCTTCCATTGTATGGATATTGATATCGGGTGTCGGATAGTTTTGAAATTTCCATCTTTATTCCACATTTTTTGAGGTTTTGGAAGGTAGTTCTAGAACTTGGTGGTTTCACCATAACATTTATATCTATTTATATTCACACACGCACATAGATATGTGTGTGTGTGTAACATCACATCACCCGTAACCACTGAACGGTGCTCGAACCGTTGATCGCTACATAACTCAGGTGCACCTCCCCATACACCAATGGTTACCGGCTAGTAGTGAGGGCCTACATAAATACGATGGGGAGACTGTTCCCTCATATCAAACTATAATAATAGTGTGAATAAAATGAAATAGGTAAAAATCTATATAAACATTATAAATATACAAGAAAAAATCGATAAATAATACAACCATCAGATATAATAATAAATTAAAGTTCCATACATAATGAATCCCCCTTGGGTGGATCATACATTATTAGTATAGGAATAAAAATAAAATTGAGGCTAATGGACCATCCATGACTGGTCCTAAGTCTTTCTTGGTCCCATCATCCAACTCTAACCTATTATTCCAATCAAACATCATGTAGTGGGTCTTGACCTATAACCTATAACCTATAAAGATGTAGCATATTCTTGGGAACCTAAGTGCTATATATTCCCAATAAGGGTGTGAGTATAACTCAATAGGACACCACCAATGGTGTCTTTGATATAACCAGTCTAATTTCAAGTAAATGTGTAAGTGTAATAAGTAAACAGTTTACCAGTTTATATAAAATCGATAAATAACCACTGACGCCCAAACTTCCTGTTGACATTTGAGGTTGGATGTAAAAAAAATTATCCTTATATCCATGACAATGATCGACCATACTTTCTTCAGCTAGTGTCAGGGCATATTTGAGCTTATTTTTGAATCATGTAAACCATAATCTCTTGAACCACCCATACGGTTAATTATATAGTAATGTCACAAAAGTCCATATATGTTATTCTTATTTGTCACAAAGCTTCACCTAGGGAGTAGTCAAGTTATCACAAACCACCTTATGGAGTATTTTAGTTATCAAATTTCTCCTTATGGAGTGTTCTAATTATCACGTTTCTCTCTATAGATTGTTCTAATTATCATGTTCCTATCAATGGAGTGTTCTAGTTATCACTTCCCTCCCTATGGTGTGTTCATTAGTTAACATGGACCACCCCAATTTGGGTGTTTCTCATTAGGAACATAGTCCAAAAGTTAGCACCAAACTCCAATTTTCGGTATACATTGTTTATCATAGAATTCGTCAAAGTTATTTTTCTTTAAAGTTATAAAATTTTAACTATGGTAACATTCCATATCAAAAAACAAATGATCCTTTCGGTAAGTTTCCATGTAATACATAACTTACCTTAAGGTTGTTTTCAAATAACACCATTTCACGACTCATGTTCCATTTCAAATTTTAAAATAATTATTACAGTTTTCAAAAAAAACAATCCATTTCATAAATAATAAATTTATATTTTTTTATTCCCTTAGGATTTAACCTATAAGGGTCTAATTCATTTCAAGGTTTAAATCCATTTATAATTAACAATGGTTGTGAAATACTATTTCACAACCATTGATTCAAACCAAGGTCCATCCTTCATCAATTAAAACATAAATCAAATTTTAAAATCTCAATCCATTTTATGGTTATTCTACTCCACTAGGACTCATATATAACCTACTAATTATTATGGTCTAATTCATATCAAGTAGGTCGTTTAAATTAGAAAAACTCAACAAAAACATTTTAATTTAAATTGTGTCAAATCCTTGTAGATCCTTCTTGTCTGCACCATGAACACGCTCATAAAATAAGAAATAATATGGGTTGAATTTGAGGGAACGCCTACCTTATTATTTTAGGAGACTACTCATCTGATATTGGCTCCTAGTTCAAGAAAAAATGTATGATATTAAAGAAGTAGACAAACACCCTAAAAATTGGAGATAACCCACATAAACGACATGTGAGGAAAAGACAATAATAGAAATTAAAAAAGTATGTTGGGGGATGGATAGAATCACATAGAGATTTCCAACTCCATAGATGGAAGTTGATTTAGATAATAGATAGTGGATTTCAACAATGTAAGTGAGGAGAGGGGGAGAAGTAGAGGCGTGCAAGAGCTGTTGGGGGTAAGAAAAGAGGTTATAACCCTTTTAAAGAGGGAGGGTTAGAGTAGTCATTTACCCTCTTTTTAATGGGTACACAGTTTGGATACATAATTGGAAAAATCATGTGCCAACCATGCATCCAATAGTATCCCAGGACATGACACTTCACACAGTTACAACACATTGTTTGATGAAGCGTGCACTGATCTTACAAGAACCTTTATAACTCTGCACACTGTAGCACAGTTTCCAAGGACAGGCAACACAATTTCTTAAGTTATGCACCTATATAATTTAGGGTATACGGTTGGGGTTCATGGTTAAAACTAACTACGCGCCAACCATGTGACCTCGGCTACAACCTCAAAATCTCAATCTTCAAGCCCAAATCCCCCATGACACTCCCGAGACCTCCAAACACCCAAGAAAACTTCATTAAAAACCCAAATTGGGTCCCCTAAGGGGTTCCAAACATCATAATTCTATTATTATGCCTAGTTAAAAACCTAACCCATCCACTATTTTGAAATTTTCAAACTTTATTCTAATTTTCATCACTTTTATAGACCCGGTATCTTACAACCTCCCCACTATAGTTCTTATCATCCATAATAATCCTTGATGGTCATTTACCCACATCTCCCAAACTATGTCATTCACCCACTTAAATCCAAATGGCCTCATTTCAAAATTGAATACTTGAATCACACCTGAGGTGTGATCTATAATTTAACATGTTCAAACCACCGTAACTCAATAAAATTCTTTTCATCAAAATAGAAACACTAAAATTGATCTTTCCCAATCCCATCCATCTCAAAAAACTGACAGTTTCACTTCCCAAATACTCAAAAGTCCCATGGTTCTCTCTACCATAATCTTCATATTAAAAATAATAATTCTGATGTATTTGTATCTCCACCATCATTATATATTGTTGAAACAATAATTTCATGTTCTTATGACATGCCTGGTGCAATTCCCATCTCACCACACCCAACAACCATGAGAAAACAATTAACATTAGTATCCATCCTTGTTGTAGAAAACCAATTGAGGATACATGCATAAGAACCATCCATGGTCAAGCTATAAACAAACAAATTTTCATTGAATACCCGAATTAATTCTTGAGAAACATATATCATATATAAAATTATGTGGTGGAAGTGGTTTAAAACTTACTTTGTCCAATTACACGCTAAAACACTATTTGGGCCTCCCCCAGCTGACCATCCTAAAAAAATATCAGCTCCACCTACCAACACCTTACTAACTCTCTGATTCATGCTTGAAGGCATTCTAAGATCATCAAACCACACTCAATAGGGTCCATACCCTACTCCCAATGAGATTATATAGTTTAGGTCCTCATCCATTAAAACTATCATCATGCCCTACCACACACACTGACACAAATCTGACCCAAGCATCCTCGGGTCACCTTATCTCTTCTTGATCCTCAAGTCAATGCTTAGTTAGATCCTCCACCACTTCATCGAACTCTCATTTGGAATTACATAAGGAATTCAATTATGTACCTCATATTCTTCTTATTGACATTCTAGTGCCACCCCAACCATCTCTATGACTAAGGATCATGACCTAATCTCCATTCATCACCAAACTCAAAATCGGGATGTGGTTTTCTATCTCCAACCTAAGCGATAACAACATCAACTATGGAATATTCCTTGGTTCCAAGAATAGTACCCAAAACATTCACTAACATCCATTCTATATCAAGGACCTGGTTTCCTGATAGTCGATAGTGCACTCCTGACCATACGACTTTACTTATACCACTCTGTGAGTGTAACATCTCAAGGTTCCAACTAAAAATAATGTGTGATACTCTTATAATCCATGATTAACACACTAATGACCCATCAAGATACTTTATGGATCAAACCCAAACATCTACACCACCACACATTAATCCATTCAAGATTTCACCCCTATATTAGGGACATCACAAACCAAACCACAATCCTTGAGTCCATCTTCCCGTAAGCACTTCATCAACTCTCAACCACCTCCCTCCAAGAGGGTCCCATTAACCAAGAATCTCTACAACATAATGACTCTCCTCCAAGTAGTCATGATCTAGTTTTCAATGTGTCACTACCACCACTAAATCACTTTATCTTCTCCACCAAGACTTGAATGATTTTCAATGGAGAAGCAGACATCCCATCGCACCAATCCAAATCCAAATGGCCTCACACATAACCCGTACGCATCACCTTTTTTTAATTAGAAAGAAACAGGTTCTTAATGTCGATCTAAAAAATCAAAAAAACTGATAGGAATCATACATTTTTATCACATGCATGCCTCCTTGATCTCATCGAAACTTAAGTTTTCACAGTTCTCAGTTACTATTAACTAAACACGATTAAAGATCCCCATGAGTTTTAAATTACCAAAAATCGACTCAAGTTCCCTCTCAAGCATCTAATCATGGATCCTAGTCTATAAAACTCACCATACCTAAGGAATCTTTACTACTTACATCCAAAAAACCGGACATTCCTCACGATTCAAGTCTAATCGCATGACCACCAATCATCTCAGGTGTTATTCTAAGGTCAAAATCATATACCCATTATTTATAAACAATAGACCCATTAATCTAGGTTCAATAATTTCAAAATATCATGTTCAATCATTCCAATGATCTTATCTTTTGAAACTAGATTTATAGACACAACACAAGCACTCAAGGTGATCCCCTTTAGAAAATACCCAAGGCATAACCATGACTTACCAAAAACGTGATAGCACCACACATGCATTGATTACACATGTTGAAGCATCTACCCATGCCTCACATGTCCAAAATTTCCACAGAATCGGGGTAACCTCTCTCATGACTACCCTTTATCACTTAACATGCCGACTTGAGACCACAACCCAAGTTGTATACCAAAGATCACTGGGCTCCCACAAAAGTCACTACTTGTGGAAAAAATCCTACCGCCATTTTACAAAATAAAAAATTCTAACACTCCAAGTCTAATTGTTCACTCTACCCATGGGCGCACACCTAGTAAAAATAGAACCACAAAACAAAATACCTACTTTAGGTCCCAACACACAACCAACATGGTCACAACCCACAAGGGTTACTAAAAAAAATAAAATGAGACATATGACCACCTCAAGGTCACATACCAATACCACCAAGGTCTCACAACCCATAACTAAGGGTCTCTAAACCAGGGCACTCTCACAGTCTAAACCACCCATACATAGGGTTAATCCATAACATTAAGGGTACTCGTCACTATGATCCCTAAAGGTCTCATCACCACTTTATTTTAATTTCTTTAAACATTACCATTTTTAAAACCCCATGATTCACATTTTAAAACATTTTCATCACCCATATTTTTAAAATTCACAAGTTATTAAATTACAAAATTCCATATTTTAGCTAAATTGAATTTCATTCACAATTTATAGAGGAAAAATATTTTTAACTTGATTAGTAGAAATTTATTTAACCAATACCATCACCTTATAAATGATTTATAACTTCCTATTAACAAGAAGTCACTGGAGGAGTTGGTCAAGTATAACTCTACCATACACTTATATGTGAACCATATAAATGGTTATGGACACTTTAAATACCAACCCCTCTCTATCATAAAACTATAGGCTGATATAAATGACTAGAAAAAAAAGTCCATAAAAACAAATAAAACTACTAGTATATGTGAATTCTAGGAACTATAAATCACAAGAAACATATGGATGATATATCAATACTATATGCCTAAAATTATACATGTACACACCCAACCTCACTTTCCATACTGGTCTAAGATGTAAAATCCCATAAATTAATAGAATCACATCCTAGTGTGCCACTCGAGATAGAAACAATCAATTGTAAAATGGACAAGAAAGAACAATAACTCTCACCTCTAGAAACATGGATTTTACCTCACATGTGGGGCTATAGGAACCCAATCACGAGCTCATTACCAAGCCCCAAAAATATCCTAATCACATGACTATCATACACAAATAATAAGAAAAAAATCTTTAATACTACTTTGTAATGTCCTACCACCCCAAGCCATTGAACAATGCATGGATCAATAGTTTGAACATACCTCAGGCTTACCTCCCTATATGCTGAAGGTTTCCAACTAGTAGTAAGGGCCTACAATATTATTGTGGGGAGACTATACCCATATATCATATTGTAATAATAGTGAAAATAAAATGAAAAATATACACACCTAGATAACATCACAAATAGATAGAAAAAATCCAATAAATAATTACAACCAATATATACAATAAAAAATAAAATTTCTATATATATCGGATCCCCATGGGTGGATCATACACAAGAAGTAAATAAATAAAAATAGAACTAGAGCTAATGGCCCATCCCTGACTGTTATTGAGACTTGTATGGTCCCATTTTCCAACTCCAACCTACAACACCAGTCAAATATCTTGAATTGGACCTTGCCCTATAACCTATAACTGATAAACATGTAGCATCTTCTTGGGTGCCCAAGTGACATTGAGGCCCAAGGAGGGTGTGAGTACAAATTAGTAGGCCACCACTAATTATTTCCTTAAAATAAATAGTATGATATCAAGTGCATGCAGAAGTGAAATTAGTAAATAATTTAACAATTTAAAATAGATTATATAAAATTAGTAAACAACCACCAAAGACATGAGTTCTTGATGACACTCAAGGTTGGATATATCATTTTCGGTCCTTAGGTCTGTGATAATGATTGACCATCCCTACTTCTAGTTTTGGGTAGTCTCTGAGCATGTCGTGAATTTATTATGACTATATTATCTCAAACCACTCATAGTGTGAATTCCATATTAGTATCAAAAACCTCCATATGGAGTATTCTTAGTTATCATGTACCTCTACCAAGGGAGAATTAAAGTTAATACAACCCTCATTATGGAGTATTCCAGTTATGAAATTCCTCATTATGAAGTGTTCTAGTTATCATGTTCCTCTCTATGGACTGTTCTAGTTATCACGTTCCTCCTTATGAAGTGTTCCAGCTATCATATTCCTCCCTATGAAGTGTTCATTAGTTATGAAATACCACCCCAATCTTAGTGTTTTCTCATCAGGGCCATAGTCCAAAAAATAACACCAACCTTCCATATGGGAGTATAAATTAGATGTCTCAAACTTACTCTAAGGTAATTTTATTTAAATTTATAAAACCAACCCTATGGGAACATTCCATATCAAAAAAATAGACCTTATGTTCATTTTACATAAAAAAACATAACCTCCCCTAAGGGTGTTTTCCAAGAACGCCATTTTATGACTCGTGTTCCATTTCAAATTTTAAAATCATAATTTACCATTTTCAAAAAATCAATCCATTTTCTAAATTATGAATTCATATTGTTTATTCCTTTAGGCTTTAACCTAAAAGGGTCCAATTCAATTCAAGGGTAAAATCCATTTACAATTATAAATGGTTGTGAAATCCCATTTCACAACCATTGATTCAAAACAAGGTCCCTCCTTCACCAATTAAAACATAAATGTAATTTTATAACCTAAATAAATTTAAGGTTGTTCTATTCAACTTAGAATCCCATATCAACCACTAATTCATATGGTCTAAGGAATATAAAGTTGTCTATTTAAACTAGGTAAACTCAACTAAAACATTTTAACTTAAATTGTATCAAAACCAAACAGGGTTAGTTTTTCCACACCATATACACACTTAAAAAATAAGTGATATTTTGTTTTAAATGTGAGGGACCACTTATATTTTCCTCATAAAAGCCTAGTAATCTAATATTGGCTCCTAGTTTGAGTAGAAATGACATATATCGAAGAACCATATGGATAATCTGAAAATAAGTCATAACCCACATAAATGGTGTGAGTGAAAAATAAGACATTAGCATCCAATATTAGAATCTAGATGAGGAATAAAATTTCCTATAGATTTCAAATTTTACAAATGGGGGTCGATTCAGACAATGGATAGTGGAGTTCCATTATGGAAGAGAGGATAGGGGGAGAGGAGGAGGTGCATGGGAACTACTGGGGGGAAGGGGAAGAAAAGGGGTTTAAACCCTTTTAATGAGGGAGATAAAATGGTAATTTACATCTTTTTAATGGGAACATGGTTTGGCCACATTATTTTCCAAGCCATGTTCCAATCATGTCTCTGGTACTATCCCATGATCATCCACCTCGTACGATTATGGTGCATGGTTTGACAAACCAAGCACCAACTGTGTGAGACCCTCTGTAACTCTACTTATAGACACATGGTTTTTGGGAACTAGTCATACTGTTTTATAACCTATTCTCCTATGCAACATAGGTCGCATAGTTGGGGTTCACGGTTATCACAAACCATGTGCCAACCGTGCACCCCAAGCTGCAACCTCAAAATCTTGAGCTCTGAGACCCAAACCCCTAGGACACTCTTGGGAAATTCTAACACCCTAGAAAACTTCATTCCAAACTCAAATTGGGTCCTCTAAGGGTTTACAACCTTTCAAATTCCATTTTGATTCCAGATTCAAAAATCGACCCATCCACTATTTTGAAAAATTCAACCTTTTTTTGACTTTTAAGCACCAGTATGGACCTGAGAACTTACATTTTGTATATTAATATGTATTTATATATTTTTATGTTTGTAGGTTTATATATATATATATATATATATATATATATTCATATTATTTTTATATTTTTATATATTAAATTATATTTACATATATTTATTTTTTTTATATGTCTATACGTATTTATATATACTTATATATTTATATTTATATAAATTTATAATTATTTGTATATTTATATATATTTATATCTATTTATATTTATATGTTTATTCATATATATTTGTATATATTCATGTATATTTATATATTTATATGTATTTATACATATTTATACTTTTAAATATACTTGTATATATTTTCTATATTTATATATTTTTCTGAATTTAAATCTATTTATATATTTACATATAGTATTATCTGTTTATCTATATTTATTTTTATATATTTTTATATATGTATTTATATTTATCTATTTATATCTATTTCAATATTTATATTAATATATATATATATATATATATATATATATATATATCTTTTTATATAGTTACATTATTTATATTTATTTTTATATGTACATTTATCAAAAAAATTATATATAATTATATATTTATATCTATTTATATGTATTTGTATATTTTTATAATATATATATATATATATATTCTATTTATATTTGTATATATATATATATTTGTATTTATTCACATAAATTTTAGGAAAGTAAATCCATTTCAATTTTCATTTAATTCAACCAAAAGAAGAGAAAACTAGAAGACATATCATTCCATGGATGTACGACTAGCGAGAGTGGAAATCTCCAGTTAAGGGAAAATTAGTCAGAAGTTACTAACTTCTTATAGACGTGTGAAGATAGAAGAAGTGGGTTAGTTCACCAAAAGGGGGAAATTGAAACATAGATTGTGATCATCTGAGTGGGATTTGAGGAAAATGATGAAGTTTCAAGTTCTCTATATGGGGGTGATAGTCATGCTGAGAAAAGAGATGGTGTATCGGCAGTCACCTGATCTTAACGGATGGATTCCCATAAAAGTTAGAGTTCAGTGTTACTAAATGACCGACCAAGTTCCACTATAAATCTTAGGTGGGAACACATGCACATTTAGGACTATGATCTGGATCTAACTCTTCCATTATCTGAAATTACCAGTTATAAATTTTGGTCCTTATATCCTATGAGAAATGAAAAAAATTCATTGTTCTCCTATGAACGTAGGACTTGAAGTATTAGGCAATTAAAAACTTTGTGTTCTTTTCTTTCTTATTATTTTATACCTTTTCATGTTTACTGAGTTGTGAGTTTAAATAAAGAATATATGAGGTTAAACATAGTGAGGTGAGTAGGGTGCATAGGGTTCCTTTATTTTGGTACACTAATCCTAAGAAAGAATCTCATTTTAAGGATCTATTTTGTTGTGCTCGGATCTTCTAGTGGTTTAACTTCCAGAGAATGAAAAATAAAATGGATTTTGGTTTTTTTCTTCCCAAAAAGTGGAATCAAATATTTTGGTTGGTCTTATCCCTCTCATAATCCTCAGAATCAAACCCAGGTCATCCTCACACTCTTTTTTTTACATCATTTTTCATTTCCATTGTAAGTTTACTACTAGAAAATAGTTTGACATTGAAAGAAGGTAAGTTCTAGATTGATAATTTTAGAAAAAAAACTTTGGTTTATAGGGGATATTGATGGAATATTATCTCATCCAAAATAACCTAGAACATAAATTTGATGGAGTCAAAAGGGAATTTATATAGAAAGATAAATGGGGGAGTTTGGATAGGAAAACGATTGGTTTGGTGATGAGTTCACTAGCATGGAACACAACCTTTAGCATGTGGGAGGAGAAAGATAAATATAGTTAATGGAATACTTGGAGGATATGTATGATAATCCTATGATACTTAATAAAGTGTTACTAATGGAATGGGTGCTTATCAGGATGCTATCAAAATTTAGTCTAGTGATTGATCATGTGAATGACTGAAACATGATTTTTTGCTAAATTGAATCAGTGAAGGTAACTTCTATAGATTATGTTTAGGAAATTTCTTCTTTTTTCATCACTTCTAGAATCATGGGGTGAAAATGGTAATAGAAGTTAGAAACTCTTGAAGAAATACTGACTTGGTATTTTAAGATTTCCATAAATTAATCCTCAATAAATAAATCTAGATGGGGTTCCATGCACCTTTCAATAATGATTAAAATTTTGAACGAAGGTGGTGATCGCCTCAAAGGAGAGGTCCTAAAAAGAGATTGAAATAAAAGTCTCATGAAAAAATTTGATGAAATTAAACTATCCCTCATATGGAATATTGTCTTTATAAGAAACACAGGTATCTCAAAAAGTATTATAGAAGTCATGGGGAAGCTACCAAAAATATGTATTTCTGTAGTAAAAAATTTGTGATCATATCTGAGGAAAGTAAAATCTTGCTACCAAGTGTTAATATTATGGTGGAATCATGGGTTATTGATTCTGGTAAATTATTACACTCAATGATAGAGTTAGGATTATTATTCAATTATGTATCTAGAATATTTAGCAAGGTGCACTTGGTGAATTATAAAACTTTGTAAATAATTCAAAAAGGTTATGTTAACATCTAGATGAAGAACATGGTATTCTTGAGACTCAATGAAGTCATATGCATACATGGACTATAGAAGAACTTAATTTCAACTATTTAGATATATGAGTCTTGCTATAACAAAATATTTACCAACATAGTTTGGAAAGTTACCCGAGATTCCATGGTGGTGGGGTGTAGAGTAAAATATGAGACTCTTTATCTGACTGGAAGATCAGAGAGTGTTGTTATTATTATAACAACAACTTTTAAAGATTCTCAGTTATAGAATTATAGGATCGGAAATATCAATGAGAAAAACATGAAATTTATAATGGTAATGTTGAATCTTGATCATACTGATATCAAAATTTGCGAGATATTTTTTCAAGGGAACCAGAAGAGAGTTTCATCCAACTTGAGTGGTCGGAAGCCCAGGAGCTTGAAGTTAGAGCTTGTTCACTATGATGTGTGGGGGAATACCCAAGTTATATTGTATGGAGATTCTCTTTACTTTTCTAAATTTATTAAGGATTCAATAAGTAATTTTTGGGTTTTATTTATTATGAAAAAATCGGATGTGTTTAGTGCCTTTGTTTGATGGGAATCTATGCTAAAAAGTGAAGCTAGTTAGAAATTAAAAATTTTAATATTTGAAAATAGAGGTAAGTATAATGGTGGGAACTTGTGATGATTTTATTAGAACAAATGAATCATACAAGAAAAGTTAGTGGATACAATTCCACATGAGAATGGTGTGGTGTAAGGAATGAATAGTAATTTTATAAAGAAGTCTTAGAGTATACAGTTTCACTTAGGAACTCCCAAAGCAATTTGGATAGAGCTAGTTAACATAGTGTATTATATCATCAATAAAATCCCTTCATCAGCAGTTGTATAGAAGCCTCCAAAATATGTATTTTTTGATAACTACCATAAGTTGACCACCTCAAAATATTCAGTAGTCTTGTTTGTTCTCATGTTGAAGCTAAGGATAGAGACAATTTTGAGGCAAATTCTGAGGCATGTTTTTTGTGGGTTATAGAAATGACGACTAGGTATTTAAACTGTGGAATGATGATCAATATAAGATAATCCAGATAAATTATGTTCTATTTAATGAGTATGTTTTATATAAGTACTGAAACTTTTATGTGTAAGAAGTTCAGAACAAGGTAATAACTATTAATTTTCAAGTTCATTCAAATGGGGATACGAAAAGATAGAAAGTTATAGTGAGTTTAGATGTTAGAAAATGTTTTCTAGAAGTAAGACTAGCAGAAGATGTGCCTAAATACTCTAGAACTGATGAACTAAAAGGGAATTATCTAGAAGTTAGGCCATTATAAATTAGTTCTACAGAAGATATAATACCAAAGAATGTATTGTTGGAAAGAGAAAAGAAACAATTTTAGTTTAAGAGATCTTCCACAGTTGGGAGGTTAGTCCAAAAGTTTGGGATAGACATGAATCTATTATTTCTAATGGATGGAGGAGAACCAAAATTCCTAAAATAAATAATAAAATAAGTATCTCTAAATAGTGGGAATAAAAATGGAGGAAGAGATAGATTCTATTGATTCTAATAGAACTTGTAATCTTATATAATTTCCATAAGGGAAAAGAGAGCTGGATAAAAAATGGGTTTTCCATTTTATGGAAGAAGCTGATGGAAGGAAAAGATATAAGTCATGGCTGGTGGTGAGGGGTTTACAATAGAAATAAGGAATTTATTTCTTAGAAATTTTGTCACCATTATTTAATCACACTAGTATGTAGAAAATTCTTAGCATGATAGATTCCAATGATATGTATGCTAAGCATATGGATGTAAAAACTTTTTTTCTTTATGGGGACTTAGAGGAATATATTTACATGAATAAACCTAAAAGTTTCAAATATCATTGGAATAGAATTCTTGTTTTTAGATTGAAGTGAAGTATTTATGGATTAAATAAGGTTCCTCAAAAATGGAACTAAAAGTTTGATAGTTTCATGGCTGAAGAAGGATTCATGTAGAGAAACAAACACCATTGTTATTAACAAAAGGTAGGGGATGATAGAAGTTATATAATTCTTATTTTGTACATTGATGATATGTTTCTTATTGGTATGAAACTTGTAAGGATTCATGAGGTTAAAAGTTATTTTTCCAAAAGGTTTAAGATAAAATATCTCAAACAGGCCAAGAAGATATTAGGAATGGGGATTGAGAGAGATAAGAATATCATAACATTAGTGTTATCTTAAAAGGAATGTATCTAAAAAATAATTGAGATATTTTGGGTGACTAAATTTAACCCCATCTCAACTCTGTTGGCCAGACAGTTCAAGTTACCCAAATAGAATCCATCAAACATGTAAGAAAAGGTCTAGTACATACTGAAATTTTTATTTTCATTATTTTTCAAAAGTTTAATGTATATGATGTTATGTATATAGCCCAATATTAACTTTATAGTGGTATTTTTCAATATTTTCATGTCAAATATGGGAAGGGGACACTTGGATGCCATTAAATAGATCATCCAATACCTAAAGGGATTATAATATAAAACACTATGGGTTGGGGAGGATGATCTAGTATAAGAGTTTTATGAAAAAATTTCTAGGGATTCAAATACCTAGAATAGAGAAAAAAACATTTTTTTAACTACAGAGGGATGATGGTTATTTTGATATCTCTATTACAACCAGTAGTTACCTTGTCTGCCATGAAATCTGAATATGTTTCCATAATGAAATTATAAAAGGAATGCATTTGGTTATTGTGATTACTAATGGAACTTAAAATGTTTCAAGAGGAGGGATTACTCTACTACGATAGTCAAAGTGAAATTCAATTAGCAAGGAATTCTATGTTTCATGTAATGATGAGACACATTGACTAAAAATTCTATTTCATTCATAATATTCTAGAAGATAAAGTGATAAAATTTTAGAAAATAACTAATAGAAATAACCTGATTGATATGATCACAAAGGTTCTAGTTTATGAAATTTTTATGGAAAATTGTTCCTTAGTGGGAATAGGGTGAAGGAAATAGGAGGAAATTTCATGTTGTGGAAGGAAAGAAGGATGATTAGAATTTCCTAGGTGTTGGAGGTTTCCAAGAGGTTTCTTGAAACAAAATTCAATAGGTAGATTATAATTAAAGTGAAGTTGATTTCAATTTTAATTTCATTCCAATAGAAGGAAATAAAAGAATAAGATATGGTAGTCCTTGAATATATGGCTAGCAACAGTTGAAAGCTATAGCGAAGGAAAATTGGTTGAAAGTTTCTAACTTTCTATGGATGTGAGTAGGTAACGAAAGTGGTTTAATTCACTAGAAAGCAGAAATCGAAACTTACATTGAGATAATATGACTAAGAATTATGAAAAAGGATGAAGTGTAATTTTATCTATCATGAGGTAGTGGTCATGTTAAGTAAAGAAAAGGTGTATCATCAGTCACCTATTCTCTACAGATGGATTCCTATGGAAGTTGGAGGTCGATGTTACCAGATGACTGACTAAGCCCCACTATAAAGTTGTGGTGGGACCATTTGTACAATTAGGAATATGACCTAGATCTAACTCTTTTAATATCATAAATTACTGATTGTGAATTGTAATACTTATATCTTATGAGTAATGAAAAAAAATTATTGTTCTTCTATGGACATAAGACTTAAATTCTGAATCATGTAATAAAATTGTGCATATATTTTTCTTATTGTTCTTTCCCTTTTTCATATTGAGTGAGTTATGAGTCTAAATGGTGAATGTGTGAGGTTTTTCTAAGACACCAACCCTTCAAAAAGGTACAGGTCCATTTAAATTTTTGACCATCCATGTTGAATCCTATTACAGAATGTATTCTTCAAATAATTAAGAATTTTAGGGTTATAGGAGGGTCTTGAGAAGCTTTTGTAGGGGTCTGAATGGGGTTGCGGCCTACAAAACATTTGTTGCAATGCCATCAGCTACCCGGTATAGATCCACTGGCTAGCCAGTATGGATCCACCAGCTAGCCAATAGAAATCTAGTAGCCTTAGAGGGTTTTTCGTCTCATCAAATAGTCGTTGGGCCATCAGATATTCGGTGGATACTAACAGCATGGTGATGGGTTGTTCGGGTTTTTTTTAGGTTCTCCTTTTAAATTTGTCAGACCAACCCCATTTAATCCCTTTTCCCTCCTTCCTTTAACCATAACCCCTAGTGCATGACCCTTCCCTCCTCCCTCTCTTCCATGGTGGTATCTATCTCATCCATTATATGATTCACCTTTTGTCAGATGCATTGGATAGCTGTAACTAAGTCTAGGTTTTTCCTACCTTCTATTTTTTCTCCTTTACGGTCTAGTTTACTCCCACCACTTTTTCCTAATATGATCAGTTTTCAGGGATTTTATTTGCCTTTTCTTTTTCTTTTGTTTTATCTCAAACTGAAGGCCAATATCAGATGAGTATACTCTTCTAAGGCTAAGGTACATTATCCCTAAATCTTTCCCAAAGTATTATTTATATTTTAAGTGCATTATTTTTTTGGTCACACTAGCATATAGTGTGTTGACACTAAATTTAAATTGGAGTTTCAATTATAACTTTCCATGTTTTTATGACCTGAAATTAAAATTTTAATTTCCATATAGAAGGTGATCATAATGAGGTAACTTTCTTGAGAAATTTATCCTATGAATGGCTATATAAATAAGAAACTGAGATTTTTCATGATAAAAGTGAAATTTGGTAATTTGAAACAAAAAATTTGGTTATGGAATTGGTACTTATTTATGATGGATTAGGTAAATAATAAAAGTGGTTTAATAATTGTTTTGGGTCTTGTGAATTAGAAATTGATGACATAATCTTTAGTTTATATTGGTAAACCAAAGTTACTAATTAGAATAGGAAACTAGAATGACCTCTCATGAAATGAAATCGTAATATTATGTTTTTTATATTGATTATCTTAATGGGTAAATCATGGCTTATAAAATGGTAAATTAATGTTATGATGTGAATTAGTTCCTTGTGTTTTTAAATTAATTGTGTAGTGAATTGGTAAATTTTAATATATAAAATGGTAATGGTGAATACATAGTAAACGATGATGATATCGTAAATGGGGAATGAAATGGTAAGTTCATATGGATTTCATGGAATTTCCTTGATAATTTTAACTAGTTTTAAAATGAAAATGGTTTATAATGAGATTAAGGTACTTTGTTATGTGAAACGATTATGTGTGGTTTGAAATGGTTAATTTTTAAATAGTATGGAAAATTTTCAATGAAGAGGTTTTGAAAACACCCATAAGTGTGGTTGTAAAATCTCCCATTATAAGAGGTTAGGAAAACACCTTTCGGGTGGTCATGAAACTCATATGGAAAAATATATATGGGGAGGTCCTGAAAACTCACTATGAAGAGGTCATGAAAACTCCTACTGTAGGAGTTTCTGAAAACACACTATGGGTATTCATGATACTCATATAAAAAATGCCTAAAGGGATGGTTGTGATACTATGGTCAGCACTATCACTATGTTGTGTTCAGAGACACGTTAATAATAGCCAAAGCAGGTATGGTCAATCGAGGTCACAGAATCAAGGATCAATGGTGGTATGGTCCAATCATAGGTGTCACAATAGAACCTGGGAACTAGTGATTATTTAATTTTTTTTATTTAATTTCCATAAAACTTTTAAATTTTGGCACCTCACATGAACTTGTTTATCAGACTGGTTAAATTTAGGTGTGTAATTGGTGGTGGACTAATGAGTTGTACTCACACCCTTCTCAAGTCACCATGGTACTTGGGTACTTAAGAATATGATAGTTGATTGTATATCTAGGCTTGGTCATTTTCAATGCTTTATGATTGACTTACAAGGATAAAGCATGGGAGTTTGGGACTGGTCCATGACTCGGGATAGTTTCTAGGTTTTTTCCTAGTTTGTATTTTGGTATTTTGAGTTTTGATATATATGGCCTGATTTTGATATATGATTTTTTGACATGTATTGTATAGTTACATTTTGATATATCATGTTTTATTTTTATTATTTTTCAGAACCTTCCTAGGTTTTTTTTACTGCTTATTTATCTGGTTTGTGTATATAATTTTTTTTATTTACAAAATTATTTTACTCTAATATATAGGTATAGTCTCACCATTATACCACATTAGACCCATGATAATATTTAGAAATATATAGAATATGATGAGACATGCCTGAGGTATAGTAGCGATTGACAATTTAGATATAAATTATTGGTTTGAGTTAGAAGGATGTTACAAAGTTGTATTAAAACATCCTTTTCTTTTTTTACTATTTAGTAATGGTGGATAGGGGATAGGATGTTTTTGGTACATGGTATGGAACTTGTGAATGAGACAAGACACCCCATGTATGAGGGAATTCTATGTTTCCAGGGATGGTATTACTATTTAGGTTATTCACTTTTATGGTTGACCTGATTTCATCTCAAGTGACACACATGATTATTAATTTTTTGATTATGGGATTTGGAACTCTTTTTTCATATGTTCAGACATCATAGAAGGAATATTTTATTCAAATGTCATTTTCACAATTTTTTGTGATCATTTACCAAGATTGTGACATGGTTCGGTTATTTAAAGTATCTAACACCATTTATATGGTGATTTCCTATATAAGTGTGTGGTGGAATGTTACATAAAAGATATTATAAATAGAAAAAAGAATATAATGTGATAAATTTATTTGATTATAATAAGGTCTCAACTAAATAAAATTCTAATTAAAACTTATAAAGAATTTTCCTCTATAAATTGTAATTAAATTTCATTTGACTAAGCCTCGGTTTTTAATAGTTTTGAGTTAAAGTAAATGGTGAAAAGTAAATTATGTGATCTCTTGTATTGATTATTATATGGAATTAGATAAATAAAATTCCAAGTAAAACATAAAAATATTCTTTCTCTATAAATTATACTTGACATTTCATTTAACAGATCCCCTGTTATAAAAAAATTTGGTTAATGAAAAATGGATTAGTGTAAAATTTTAAATCTTATCTATATATGAGATGTGGTGGTAATGGGTAATTAGGGTTTGACCCAGTGTATGGGAAATTGCGGTTATTGAGAGAACCCAAGTTACATAATGTTCCTATGATGCGAGATTTAGGGATTGGTGGGGTGTGTTCCTATTATTGTTATCATTGAGTTTTGATGTTCAAAATTTGAATCATAAATATGGTTTGGTGTAGTTCATAGTGTGCATGGCCCTGGCTTGTGAATGGGAAAAAGGATTATAGATAGAGAGCCCAAGTTTTGTGACCTTTATGATGTTGGTGTATTGGGTAGTGGAATTTCATGCATGTAGTAACTTCCTTTTGATATTTGGCCCTGAATTTTTCATGTGATATGGAAATTTTTCAACCTTTTAAATTTTGTTTGTATCGAGAGAGTGGGTAGAGTAGACTTGGATCAAACCTGTGTGTGGGACCCTTGAGTGGGTAGTTGGTCTTAACACGTTCGATGTTGTGTGACTCATGATGGGAATAAAACAATTCTGGTGAGTTGTGGATTATGTGAGAATTGGTTTATAATATTACATATGAGAACCTATTTTCCTTTGAGATGCAATTCAGTATAGTGGTGAATCCGTAGGTTTTTAGGATTGAGATTAACCAATGAGAGGATTTTTCCTAATAATGTAAGTGATTTTCATATAAGGAGTATGGGAGAATACTCGTGTTTGAGACCGGTTCATGGGAAGTGATGTTTGTGTCTGGTAGAGTCTTGTAAGATTCCTTAAGAATGTCAAGGCTTGGGTTTCCCTGTGTTTTTTATTACCTTGGATGGGTTTGAGTAAGGACATGTGGATGCCTTGAGGTGTTTCTAGAATTGATATTGGCTTTAGAGGGAAAGATTATTCAGATGCCTATCCTTGTCAGATATCAATATGGTTATAGAGAAATGGTCAAAGGTAACCCTAAGTGGTTAAATATAGTGACACTAAGGTTTGGTTAGATAAATCAGATCTTGGGATGATGCCCGGGTTAAGAGTAGTTGCATGAATGGTTTTGGTTTGGTGAGATGATCTAGTTTTTAAAAGCATTGAGGGTGCATTCTCTTGGTGATATTGGCATGCAGAAGAGACATGGCCAATGGCTAGGGTGAATCGCTACTCATAGTGTAGCATAATAGTAGTTTTGGTTGGACGAGGTTGTTTAGTCAATGAATTAATTATTTCATTATTTTTTAAATCACAATATGATTTATATAAAAATGATCTAACTTGATGTTTTGTTTAAGTTGTTATGTTGATACAGAATTGACTTCCCATAAATGAAATAAGGGAGAACTAAAACTATTTTATGAAAATAAGGTGATATAAAGTTTCAATCCAAATTATATCCATTAGATTTAAAAGCATTACAGTGGTGTTGATTCAACTCATCAGTAGATGAATCAGCATTCTTAGCTCATTGGTAGATGAAGAAGTTACTGCCAATTTAGTTACAATTGACTTCAAGTTTTGTGGAATTTGAACATTGGAGTTTGTTAGAATGATGCCTATAAATAGTATCTCACTTTGACCATTATAAAAAATAATAATGATCATCTCGATCGATTATTCTGAAATTTTGTGTTCATTTTGAAGCTTTCTGATTTCTTATTATTGAGAGAAATTTTGATTAGTATAATCTTTTTCTTTCTGAGTGTTTCTATTAAGAGATATCATTGTAAGGTTTTCATTATAAATTTATTATCAATTTTCATTGTAATATTTATTCTACTAATCTTCTGTGATCGATGGATTGTGAGGAAAGGAAGATAGAGAAATTTTTTATGATCATCTGATTGAGGGGTTTCTTGGTTAGGAAGACATAGCTCAAGTAATTTTGGTGTATGTAAGTGATCTGTTGCCAACAATTTTAGTCGAGGGATTCCAAGGATATAAATACAATCCTTCAAATAAGTATAAAATTAGGGATATTATATGATAGTTTTAAAGTAAAGAATACTATAGATTAGTTCTATAGATATACCTTTCACTTTTGTTTTAAAATTGATGTTTTAATAAATATAGTTTTAAAATATTGTTTAGTTTTAAATCTAATATTATGTGTTTAGCTTTAAAAGAAAATTGTATTATTTATTGAATTACCATTAACTTAATTACTTCATAAGTTTCTACAATACAGTTAGTTTATAATTCTACTGTCTTAAAATTTTCATTGGTAATTGATAAAATACCGATCATTCTATTTCCACTTTGTTAAATATATTTCATTTATTTTAAAATTGAATTATTCTAATCTTTGATTTGATAATTAATAGGAAAAATCAATCAACTTAATACTCAAAGAGGATAAAAATTGTAAGTCTTTTTAAACTATAATTCAACACCCTCATGTTTGTATTTTATTTTCCATCATATCTTCAAACAAAATTTAGTATTAGGGTAGGTATTGACCTTGATTCTGATATTAACTTGAAATATTTTACTTCATATTATATTTTCATCAGTTTATCATATTTTCAATTCAGTTTCCTTACACTAACCATGTTGGTAGAGTAATTTTTTTAATGATGATATAAGTACTAGTTGGAACACTCAAAAATTTAAATCTAACTAGAGCATCTATTTTTTATAGAGATGATTATGATTAATGGTGTGGTCATATGAAATGTTATATCATTAATACCTAAGTTTATAATTTTATCATACTAATAGGAAACTATAAAGTATTGTAGAATAATATCATTCTATTTTCCCATGAATAAAAAACTAAAATATCAGTTAAAATATAAAGTTTTAAATAATTTATTGTGTTCTATGAGTAGTAACATATATATCCAGATATCCTAATGTGAAATGAAAAATGGAATTTGGAAGAAGTTTTTGATTGAACATTTTGGGACTTCTACAGTTTTAAAAACTCATATAGCTATACTAAGAGCTAACTATCAAGCCTTCAATTTTCTTCCTGGAAAAACTATAACACAAATACATAAATGATTTATTACTATAGTAAAAAATTTAAAATCATTGGGTAAAAAATATTTATTAGAAGATCAACTCATTGAAAGGATCATTGATATTATGCCAAAATAATTAGAGTCCAAGAGGACAACTATCAATGATATTAAACGTTCAAAAAAGTTAATTCTGGATGACTTAATTGGAATACTGATTCAACATGATAGCATAATTAAATGAGATGATGAAAAATAGAAAATGAATAATGCAGTAGAATTAACTTCTACTTTAGGAAACCTTAAATTCAATACCTTTAATACCTATTCTAACACTTATAAATCCCTTGTTTCAAAGAAGAAGAGTAATCATACAAATCAAAGTGATTTAGAATAACTTAAAAAAGAACTTTCCTAAATTGAAAAATAATTTAATAAGCTTTTTGGTAATTAAAATTTCTTAATTTTTTACAAAAAATATACAAAAGAAAATAAAGAAACTTTTGAAGTTATATGCTATGAATGTAAGAAGGATGGAAATATCAAACCTAGTTATCTAAAACTGATGAATAAATATAGAAATTATAGAATATTTTAAAAAATAAAGGAAAGAAAATCATTAAAGTTTTAGATACCTAGAGTTCTAGTGAAATTAACACATTAATAGATATTTCATTAGAAGATAGCGGAATAAAAATCTAGAAAATAGATAGTTTCAATTAAAAATTACAAGGACTGAAAAATGCTTCATGGAAAATTTAATTATTGAGTTCTTTATAAATTTAAGTCTATATTCTAAATTCAATTATAAAATAAAAAATGATTATTCAAATTCATCAGAGGATGGAAAAGATAATACATCAGAAGTTTAAAAATTCAATTCATTAGAATATGAAGAAACGTTACCTACTTTAGTTGAAATGGATAGATATATAACTCCTATGAATAAAGATTATAATAAACTGATAAATACCTATGAGTTTACTAAAGAAAAATTTATTAAATAAAATAAAAGAATTTTAAAATTATCAACTAAATTAGATTCAAAAATTAATTCTTATATAAATTTTATTTATTGAAATTTAGTTCATCATAAATCCAATGCTCATCATTTTGATAATAGAAATTTAATTGTTCAACTTAAATCTAAAATTTGTTGTTTAACAAAACTTCTTTCTAAATTTAAAGCTGGTAAATAAAATTTTTATAAAATTTATAAACAAATAAGACCCTCTATAACTTCAATTGGATTAGGTTTTATTTTTGATAAACCTTATTTTCATTCAAACTATCATGCACCTAATAGTGCACCTTTTTATACTAAATGTCAAAGAGGAGATCACTAGAGTAAAAAATTATTCTGTAAACAAAGTTTAGTCTTTTCATTCTCAAAAATATTATATTTTAGAAGAACCTTTAGTTGAACAATATAAAATATTTGGAAAGGTTTGGGTTCCTAAATTTTTATTTTCTAACGTAACTGGACCCAAAGATGTGTGGGTACTAAGAACTAAATTGTTTTTTAGGAAAAAAAAGCTAAGTACCAACAATATAAACAAATGGTGCATAGATAGTGGTTTTTATCAACATATTAATAGATACAAGTCTAACTTATAGAATTTAAATAAATTAAAAATAGGATGGGTCACTTTTAGAGATAATGAATAGGTTGAAATCATTGGAAATGGTAATGTTTATTTTCTTGAGAAAATTTTAATTTAAAATATTTTATATTTTAGGACTCATGAAAAACCTTATCAGCATAAGTTAGTTATGTGATTAGGTATATCTTTTAAACTTTAAAAATAATAAATTTACTATTCAATGTTAAAAATATAATTACATTTTATCTGTTGATGGGTATAAAAATGTTTACATGGTAAACTTAGAAAAATTATGCCATCAAAATTTTCCTTGTTTAAGTAAAACCAAAGACTTATCCTGATAATAAAATAATATATTAGGTCACTATATATTTCATAAATTAACTAAAATTTAGGACATATTATGGATATACCAAAACATAAGTTTAATTTAACTAGAGTTTATGATCCTTGTAAATTTGGTAAGAAATATAATTCAAGTTTTAAATCTAAAAGTGAAGTCTCAACAACCAAATAATTACAGTTAGTGCACATGGGTTTATTTAGAAATACATAAACTAGAAGTATTGGAGGGAAATACTATATTTATTTATTGGTTGATGACTATACTAGATTTACTTGGGTCTATTTTATTACTCAAAATCTAAATAATTTAATCATTTTAAGGTTTTTCTTTCTTCTATTAAAAAAGAGAAAAATCTAACTTTGGTTAATATTTACATTGATCATGGTAGGGAGTTTTTTAACTCTAATTTTGAATCATTTTGTAGTAATAAAGGCATTACTTATAATTTTCCTGAACCAAGAACACTATAGAAAAATGGAATAGTTGAACAAAGAAATAGAATTCTTCAGTAAATTACTCAAAATTTTCTGAGTATTTTTTTACTAGATATTTTTAGGCTGATGTTGTAAGAATTAATTATTATACTATAAATTGAGTTTTACTCAAACAAATTCTTAATAAAAATATTTATGATTTATATATCAGTAGAAATTAAAAACCTTATTACTTCAGTGTTTTTTATGTATTGTATTCAACCTGAATATGAAAGATCAGTTACATAAATTTGATCAAAACCAATGAATGAATTTTTATAGGTTATTCTACAACTATTAAGTCTTGTGGAGTTTTTAATAAAATAACCAATGTTTTTTAAGAAACAATTCATGTAAAGTTTGATGAATATAATCCTTTTTTTTGTAAAATCAACAAAAAATCATAATATGGATGATGTTTTCAAAAATCCTTTTATGAATCTATCAGCATATAATTTATAACTAACATTTATAAATCATCTGAAAGTAATACTAATAGATTTTTAATATCAAAAATCTAATTTAATAGAATATGTACATATGTTAGTTGAAGATCATCAAACCACTTTACCCAAAAAATAGTTGATCCTAAGGAATCATACTTTAAATTATATTATCGTAGATATAAGCCAATGATTAAAACTATAAGTTTCCTAACAAATCATTGTAACCATCATGCCTTCCTATCGTAATATGAACATAAAACAACATATCATGTAGTAGGTGATGACTACTAGTTAACGGTCATTCAATAATAGATCAATAAAGTTTAATGGAACCTAGTTTTATAATAGTTTAACATCCTATAGATTTACTAATAATTGGTACAATGCCCCGACCCCAAAATACCGGAGCTAGTTCAATATTTTAATACATTGGAATGATTACATGGAATCAAATCTCGAAGGACTGATTGTTTTAGTAGTCTTGAAGAAACTAGATACATATATGGAACCCATTTTACATTAAGAGGGGAAACAAAATAGATACATAACAAGAGATAATAAACTGCATCCTTGAAAACTCAATAAATCATATCTTCTTCATAACCTAGGAAGGAAAACAAATGAAAGTGCTGAGCTCAAATGCTCATTAAGGGTAAGCAATACAGTGGAAGATATCATAAACATAAACATTAGGCATGGTGAAACACATGCCTTTAAAAAAATAAACTTGAACACATTATGGAAAGAATAAGAGCTAAATAAATAATTCCATAATAAAATATAATCATGGGTATTCTACTAGTCGAATAACCACATAAACTATGAATAATATTTTCATAAAGAGGGAAATTCATATTCCATACATCATAACCATATCGTCAATGCCTCGTTCCAAGACCATAAATAACCATTTTGTCAAGGCCTCGCGCCAAGACCTAGTTTGTATCATGAGACCTAACGATGCATCGAGGGGATATACTAGGCCCCACCCATCACATAATAAGTCCAATTCATTTATATTATGAATGGGTATAAACATAAACAACATATACATTCATATTGAAATTGACATATGAAATGTAAATAACTTCGCCCAGTAATTAAACATAAACACTGACCATCCGGATTAATATGGGGAATGGTATCAAGATAGAACATCCACATTAAAACTAATTAGAAACACTTGAAAACATATTTTGTATATGATGTCATAGGATATAAATCTCTATTATATAAAAGATTCAACAAATTATTTTGACATAAATAAAGATACTTTTAAATGAGACCATTGAAAAATTCTTGAGGAAATAATCCTTAAACCTTCCAAAGTGTCCCATACCTCCTTGAAACATCCAAATCACAATCCCTTAGAATATCATTAGAATAAGAAGACTCTTGATATGATATACCAAATGTCATTACATACACCACAAGAAATAAATAAGTGGTTAACAAGGAATATATCTTATAAAAGTTAAAGTGAGATGAGAAAAATATTTTTTACTTTAGAAAGAAGAGTTCTTTTAGAAAATAATTTTTATTGGTCATAAAATAATATTTTAAACATTTAAATTCCATAAAATAAAAGTTAGGTCATTTAAATTATATTTGAGGCTTAAATAAAGTCTTATTGAGGTGAAATAATTTAAAAAGAGTTTTTAAAGAATCTTTAGAAATAAAATATTTTAGTGTGGTTTAAAGAATTCTTTAAAGAGATTTTAAAGTGCTAAGGTGTGTTTTATCTAATAAAACAATAAATGAACCAAAATAGATTTTCCAATTTAAAATTTTTGACTTTATAAAGATAAATAGGGATTAAAATAGATTATAGAGTGAACTTAAAAATAGGTAAGAATCCAAGAAGTTCCTTGAATCTAGCTTGTATTTCAGAAAAAAAAAATTAAAGATCATTTTAATGTATATAACTCCCAATAAATGAAATTAGGATTCTATTTGGTAAAAATATATAGAATATTCACAAAGGATTTATTAGGATTACATAAGAATAAATAATAATATCATTGAGGTGAGTAGAGAATAAGAGCAACTCGAATGAAAATGGAGGTTCTGATGGAAAGTACTTACAACTTTATAATCAATGGAATTGTATGCCCCAAAATTAATATTCATTAAATGATACATTTAATATCATAAAAATAAATATATTCATGATATGAAACATCAATGTTAGCGTACATACACCATAAATAATTAATAGTAGTGAATACGGAATATCTCACAAAAATGGAAGTGAGATGAAGAAACCCTTACCTTAAGTCTGATGGTTTTCTTCATATGATCTTAGTATCCTGGATAAAAAAATTAAATTAATTAATTAATATTTCTGGAACCTCTTATACATTTAATTTATTTATTTTAACCTTATTATGTTCATTCATGACCTTTTTTATGGGTTAAGAGGTTCAATTTCATTGTTCGGGTTCGTTTGTTTCATGATTAGTATACTTATATACATGAATAGGGAATCATGTAAAATGAGGATGGTTGTACAGAATTGAAGCTATATGTTATTATTGAACATCCATAATTTTACATGGTTGTAAATTTAATATGGTTACTTGGAGTGAAGATAAATCATTATATAAATTATTTAATGAAAATTGTTTGGGTTAATTGGCGGTTTTTAAACACAAGGAACTCATTTTGCTTTATAAATAAAAACCATGTGTAGAAAAAAATTATAGAACCATTGATGAGACATAATAAATATATTATATTATGGTTCAACCATAATAATGGTTTCATTACTATAATTTAAGATGGTAATAGAAATTGAAAACCCATCGTCCTTGAATGTGGTAAATTAGCACATCTCGGATGGTGTTTTCATTTTTAGTATAAAAGAATGGGAAAGGAGAGATGATGAAGAATTATTAAATAATCACAAAAAAATTAAATTACGTGTAAGGTAATGGAGTTATCATAACATTTTTATTAAATTAGTTAAGGAAATAAAAATAAAATAATGGAACTTGAAATAAAAGAAAAGTTGAGAAACCCCTTAGGAAAATTCGGCATCCTAACGGTGTCGTTTAAAATTTAAAAAAATATTTTGATGATAGAAAAGGGGTCTCTAATTATTCTTAAATTATATTTAAAGTAAGGGTGATATGTAATGATATATCCCAACATAATCCAATTGAAATTAAAACGAATAACATAAAATGAAAGGTTGAAAAAGTGAAGGGTGGTGGATTCCCATACCTTGTAGAGTAACTCCTAAAAATTGAAAGTTGGGAGCTTGGGGGCTTGAGGACACCTTGGGAGGAATCCTAGGGAGGTAAAACTACCAGAACTTATAGGATAATTATTTTGGAATGAAATAAAATGAAGTAATGAGTGGGTATTTATAGTAAATGAGTGGGAGTTTTTTATTAATTTCAAAGGACACCTCATTAGTGGTTTTTGAAAAACCATGGGATTTCCCAAGGTGTTTGCCCATGGTATTATCCACTTGGGACACCTCATGTCATATTTTACTGTAAAAAAATCAACAATCATTTTATATTAATTATTATATTATTATGAGGTCATTAAACATATCGAAAACTCAAAACTATATTTTTACTATTCACAAAAAAATTCAAATATTTTAGAAAAATCCCAAAAATTCACCCCAACAATTTTTAAAAGTTTATAATTGAAAAATGAAATCCAAATTTTGAAAATAATTTTCTAAATATTTTCAATTAAATTTTTAAATAAAATCATAATTTATTTCAAAAAAAACAACTATAAAACTATAACTCATTTTATAATACCCTGTGAAATTAATCAAGGTCCCGCAAAATTATTTTATAACCATAAGATAATAAAGTAACAATTTATGATTACATTTTATGAAAATACATTTCTATTTTAAATTATTAAATTAATCATAAAATTTTAATTAAAATATTTATGACATACAAAAATACCAATACTTACACTATGATCGTTTTCTTCGTTATAAGATGTCTAAATTGTATTTATACATTCATGGGTGAAGTTTATATTTTTTTGGAAGATTTACTATTCATAAAAATTCATAAAGGTGTGTCACTATTCATAAGGGTATATTACTATTCATAAAAAATTAAGTTTGTCTTATCAGACTCTAAATATCTTACCGAACGCAACCGTGTATGTCAGTTTTTCAAAATTCAAATTACAGAAGTGGTAAGATTGTGTTTATTGGTTAGGTTATAATAACATGTTATTTTGTAGAGACTCAGTGTTTCATGAATTATATATTAAATCTATTTGTAAATTCTTGGGGTGTTACATTATTCCCCCCTCAACAGAATTGTATCCTCACAATTCAAAATTGAAATTCGAAAGTTAAAGGTTGATGCTTGAAAATTCTCTTGTGGGAAACCCACATCAGAAATAGGGTTAATAAAATATCCTCTAAAAAAGATTTTAAAGGAAATGAGGTGGTCACCACAAAAATTATTCCTTCAAATGGGGTGACATTAGTTGGAATTAAAAACTTGGACATGGAAGAAAAATCTAACTATAAATTTTTGATGGCATGTGATAGAGAGAATTTACAGATGAAAGTTGATTACTACAAAACTATAAAATACTATAAAAACTCATCAATATTATAAAAAATTATGATAATAGGAGTAAATTTTATTTAATGATCTTTTCCTTGTATTGAGGTATTATTCCACTCTATAGAGTATAAATATACATTTCTATTCACAAAATCATCTTTTGATTTCACCTTGAACTATCTATACTTTATCACTTACCATAGGTCACACCATATAGTGAAGTAATACATTAACTTCTAAAAGCTCATACAAAGATAAAATTAAATAATTTTATAAATGGTTAAACATTCCAAAATATAATGATTCAACACTTTAGAATGAAGGTCTCTTATGGAGTCCCGAACCTAGATGCCACTTAACGGGTTCCCCAATCCTGGTGGGCCACATGGCCTCATGCGTACCTCCCCAAACTCTAGAGGATACTAACTAGCAACAAGGTCCTAGGGTTTGTCCTTGGAAAGACTATTCCCTCATCAACAGAGTTTATCATAGTGGAAGGATTATAAAGGAATATTAAATAGTGGAAGAAATATAAATAAACAGTGGAAGCAAACTAATGCAATAGATAAACGGGAATAATAATAACTGTATCAACTGGAACAATGATGATGTAATGTCATGTGACTAGAAAAATTGAAAACATGAAACTACTAGAAATTTTGGCTATATCCACAGTTCTAAACCATGGCTATTGGCCCAAAAACTATGTATATAGGTTATAGCCACAGTTTCATGAACTGTGGCTGGTATTGGCATGCCTATAGGTCAGAGCCTATAGCCATAGTTACAAACCGTGGCTATAGGGTCGGCCCTATAGCCAAGTCAATAAAGGCCATTGTTCATAAAACCGTGGCTATAGACCTTTCCACTATATAAAAAACTAGCACAGTTCATTGTGCTGGTTGTTGGTAGGACACTACCAACTACCCCCTCCCCGCACCCACAGCTCCCCACCCTGCACCAGCACCCCCCACCCCCTGCTCTTGCACACCTCCCATGCCCCACCCCTGCACTTTTCACCCCCCCCCCTTCCCCACCCCCTGCACCCTTCCCCCTGCACCTTGCTCCTCCCTATCCCCTCCTCACTGCATACCCCCCCTCCCCCCACCCTGCACCAGCACCCCCACCCCCTGCTCTTACACACCTCCCCTGCCCCACCCCCCTACAGCTTGCACCCCCCTGTCCCCCCCTGCACCTTACACCCCCCTGCCCCCTCCTCACTACACACACCCCCTGCCCCACCCCCTGCACCTCGCACCCCCCTGCCCCACTCCTCACTATACTCCCCCTCCCCCCACCCACAGCTTCCCACCCTACACTAGCACCCCCCACCCCCTGCTCATGCACACCCCCCCTCTGCCCCACCCCCTGCCCCACCCCCCTGCACCCTTCCCCATGCACCTTGCACCCCATTTCCCCCTCCTCATTGCACTCCCCCCTCCCCCCTCCCATAGCTCCCCACCCTACACCAGCACCCCCCCCCCCACCGCCCACTCCTGCACACCTCCCATGCCCCACCCCCCTGCACCCTTCCCCCTGCACCTTTCCCCCCCTACCCCCCTCTTCACTGCACTCCCCCCTCCCCCCACCCACAACTCCCCACCCTACACCTACACCCCCCACCCCCTGCTCCTACACAACTCCCCTGCCCCACCCCCTACACCTTTCACCCCCTTCCCCCTCCTCACTCCACCCCTTGCCCCCCTCCTCACTGCACACCCCCCCTCCCTCCCCCTAGAAATCTCCCCCCCACTCCACCTATACCCCCCCCCCTCTACCATGTACAGCCCCCTCCCCCCCCCCACACCTACAACCCCCCCTCCTTCCCCCTGGATACCCCCCCCCCCCCCACTCCCCCTACAACCACCCACCCTTTCCTTGGATTGCCCCAGCAGCCCCCTCCCTTTCCCTGGACACCCCCCCACCACCACACACACACACACCACTCCACCAGCAGCCTCCCCCCTCCCTCCCCCTGGACACCCCACCACCACCACCACCACACCCCTGAAGCCCCCCCCCCTCCCCCTAGACAATCCCCCCACCACTCCCCCTACAGCCCCCCCCCCCGGACAATCCCCCCCACCACTCCCCCTGCAGCCCCTCCCTTTCCCTGGACAGCCCCCCCCCCCCCCTCCCACCACTCCCCCTACAGCCCCCCCCCCACCCCACCCCTCCCTTTCCCTGGATAGAACCTGACATGACCCCGACCCCAGAAGTCTGAAATTGGTGCCTGAATCATGGTGTGCAATTTCCTTCATAAAAAATGCTTACAAAAAATTGCACATATTTTGACAAAACAGAGGATAGTTTCGGTTTAGGTTCTTGGAAAATCAAACGCTACTGAAGAACTTCTTCTGAAAACATAACAGGGATAAGATTTCGTCACAAAGAGTACCCAAGTCTTGGGAAAGACTACTAAAATCCTGTAAAACATAAATTAAAATGTAGGGTGATCATAAAAATTCCCATTAAGGAGTTTTGAAACATTTGATGAAAATTACACTTTTAAACAACCATCTTGAAAACAATCATAAAACATTTTATTAAGAGGAATATATTACATTTCGAGGCACAACGTCAATATTTTCTGAGGTTACTTGCAAACATTTTTCCAAAAGATCATTTTCATAAAAGATAACTATTCTTTCTACAAAAACATGAATCAGAGTGCGCATGTGTATGTAAGAAATGAGATGTACATAATTCATAACTTAGTCAATACAACTCCAAAATCATAGTTGTGATTATAAGAATTAATACCATGATTCATCAGTACATAAAAAGAAATTCACATGGATTTGACATTAGATACATTTACCTTGTATAACTTTCCATTTTCATACTTGGTTATGCCTTATGATTTTGCTTCCATTATCATAAAATATTCTTAGCCAAGGATTCACAATCCCTTGGTTGATCATTTACTATTCCATAATGAGGAAATGTATAATGGTGGACTTTTTCAGGGCCTTGCGCCAAGACCGTACAGGTTGAAACACAACATAATTGTGTTTAACTACCACACATAGTTGTGAACAAAGCTAGTATCATGTTCACACATCATTTCACTTAACTCATGAGACTTCATCACTTTACCCAATGCATCAGAGCGCTATATAATTATGGTCACACCCATCACATCATATTAAGTCCAATACATTCCTCATATGTCTTCGTATGGTCTCATCTTCGTAGTGTTCATATTACATAGAAAACTTACATTCTTAATCATTAATCATTTGAATACATTTACTTACTTTAATTGAATTATGCATTCAGTGCAGAAGAACTAGATTTTTTAGTTCCATATTTAACAATGACGTGTAGGAACTAAAACAACATACTCTTTCATATGTAATAATAATTAGTACACATAAACAAATGGGTAGTCACATGAAATAACAACTCTTGCATTAAACTCTCAAGAATGTGACCTCTTCCAAACCATGTTTATATGTTGTGACTTTGAGAAACTCATTTAATATATGAAATGTTAATTGTTATATAAAAGATTAAAACATAAAAATAAATGATCAGAGACATTTCTTGTGAAACAATTGGTATACAAATTATGGATTATTGTTTTTGAAGTGTTCATGCATAAAAGAAATATTGAAACATGTGAGCTCATGCATGAATGTATATTTATGCTTAAATATGAAATTCATCATACCACTTACTTGAGAAATCAAGTTCGAAATACATATATGTATTCATGTGGATTTGAAAATTATGGAGAAATATTTATATATACATAAAGTGTATGTTTGGGATCTTCATAACCCAAAATAAGATAAATTCTTGCAACTGTTGTATTCTTCATAAACATGATTTAAATCAATAAGTATAGGTTTTGTGAAAACTCAGTTCTAATCAAACTTAATATATATATTTATATATACTTTTACACATAACCATACATACATGAATTGTAAATAAGAGTATACTAAAAAGAAAACATGAGGAACTATACCCCTTGCATTTTTTTTATGTTTCGAGAACAACACTTAAAATAAAAGATCACCCTTTAAAGATCATAAACCTGAAATGGTTTGTTGTATATATATATAAATATACATACATTTTTTGAAATTCCAAAATTGGTTAAGATGAAATTATATACATATACATATATTTGTGAAGAAGAAAAAAAATAGAGAAGAAGGGTCCGCATATAGAAATTGAAGCATGAAACCTCTTGTATGTGTTATATACTCAAAAACACATTTATAAAACCCAATGTGAGTTAAGATTTAGAAGTAATATGAAACTATATATATATATATGGACCTGTATATACACAAGGATATAAGAGTTTTACAACAATGAAAACATAACAAGTTGATCCCATACTTGACTTCAAGAGTGCACAAAGGTAGGGCAGTGGATGTTTGCAAGTAGAGAGAAATAAAACCAGTAATCACGGGAGAAAAAAAATACCCGGTTTATATAGGTAGTATACATATATTATATATATATAATGTCTCATAAATAAAAATATAAACTAAGAATTAAAACTTGGCCGAGATAAAATAAACCCAACATGTTTCTTAAAGAGAGAACACAAAATCAATCGGTGATTAAAATACATACATATATATATATATATAATGTTTGTGGAAAACTTGTGTGGAAATATCGGGTTTATAAAAAAATAAGAAGAGAAATAATATGGGTAGAATTCAAGGTCGATCCAATGAGAAGGGTGGGGGATCTCGAGGAAGAAGAAAAGAAAAAAGAAGAAGATGAAGGAGGAGAAGGAGAAACAGTGGGTGACCCACTGGTTGGCGCAAGGCAGAAGAAGACGATGTATAGAAGAAATCTGGAGAGGAAATTAACGGTCCAGATCTCTCAAGTTTTGATCGGACGGCTAGGATGAGTTCGTGGTTTTTAATAACGAAGGACGGTTGAGATTAGATCTTGAATAAGATCAGAAAGATGAGGCAAGTCATGGGATTTTAAAACTGACTCAATGGTTGTAATTAGATCTTATGTCGATCGAATGGTTCATAAAAATGTGGTAGCGCTCCGTGATCGCTGAGGGTCGAACACGAGACCGAGATCGACGGCCCAGATCGTGCGCGACGTGATCCAATGGCCCAGATTGTGTTTCTCTCAAAAAAACACATCCCACATCAAATCGGGGAGATGTTTGTGCCTCCTTTATAAGCCTGAGCCTCCTATCGATGGCTCAGAAAAAACACATAGCACACATAATGGAACCTTACACACGGGCTCCCCCCCCCCCCCCCGTAGGCCTCAGCCTACCCATGCTCCATTGCAGCCTCGCGCTGCTGTGGCGCGCTCAAGCACTCTTTCTCCTATGTGCCCTTCAGGGTACCTATGCCCATGCTCAGGCCAGCCTTATCTTGGGATGAGGGCTAGGCTCAGCCACCTAGTGTGATCTGCCTCCCTTGGCCTAGCTATAAAGGGATGGCCTATTTGGTTAATATTTTTTTATTAACCCAATTTTCAAAACTATCCAAGAAAATTACACATATATAGAATATCTTTACTTTTATAAAATTTGTTTTATTCGTAACTTTGGAAGTTTAAAATACACAAAAAAACTATATAATTAATAAAATTATTCATAAAAAAATGTTTTCAAATTCAAAAACAAAATGCATATTTTTCTTTAAATTAAAGTATAAATATGTACCAAAACATTAATATTTCAAATGTCATGCTTCTGAAAGATAATCTCGATTAAATGTGTTCAATGATAGGAATTTAAAACACTCAATTACTTAGAACATTTCAAGGTGATTTTATACTTAGAAAAATCATTACTTATTTAGTTCAAAAAGAATTAATTGTCATACAGGAGATTAATTTATAAAACCAGAATGTCTAAAATATTTGAGACATTAAAGAAAAGTTCTTGAATTAATCTTTGAAATCATAAAATATAGATAAGAGTTAATGACTTTAACATATATTTGAAATACTTCGAAATTTTCAATATTCATAAATAATTAAACTATATTACCAAATGGCTATAATTATAGCCGTTGTAAATTCAACGGTCACCTAAATGGAAATGGTAGAATTTTAGGTCTTATAAAAACGTGATTAGGGTATTATAACTTCAAACACCGAGACAAAGAAGATCGTGCTCTTTATCTCTCTAACTATCAGTACGATTGTTGCGGTTCTAGTAATAACATTCTTAGTCGTGGCAGATCCGAAGGAAATACACTACTTTCTTGGAATTTTTTTGGTGATGTGGGGTCTACCGGTGATCGTGATTGGCCTACATGTAGGAATTTTTGGTTAGTTATGGTCCTTAGGCATTGTTGTCCTGTATCAATTTCCAGTGTTTTGAATGAATAAAAAGTCTTGTTTTTATTTTACGAGCATTGCTTATATAAAAAGTAAATTAATCCAAGTGTAATAATTAAAACTATTATTACTACAAAAATTAAGTTCAGGGTGTCACATTATCCCCTCCTTCAAATAATTTCACCCTCACAATTCTATTACACCCGTAAGTAACTACCAGCAAAATAAGAGATACTTTATGCTCGAGGTCCCCTCCTCTAGGACCACCATTACAGATATTCCGCTGATGTTTCTAGGTGGATCCCCAGATTAGTTCCTAGTTCCTCGATCTCTTTGTACCATATACACCATGAGAATTTAGGATCAAACTTATTCATAAATCATTCGGTCTTCCAAATAGTGGCATGAGAGGTGTGGATGTTGGATATTTTTGAGTGATCTACTTATCTATAAATCTCTCGGACCACCTCTCGTTTGAACACTTCAAAGTTGTAAAGCATCCCATACATATTGAAACTCAGGACTTGGTACAGATAGGTCACTCGGGTGTAGCCCTCCAAGGTAGCTTCATGAAACTTCTCCAGGGCTAGGTAGTTCTTGGACAAGGTGAAGAAAAGGAAGATACCTTCATGGTACTTCCATATCCTCCTGTAATCTTCTAGTTGTGAAGTTTCTATGCGACGATAAACATGACGGTTTCCCTGGTAGGTCCGAAGGACTTTTGGGACAAGGGACACTTTATAAATACGTTTTCAAGACAAGTGCAGGTTGGAAAAATGGTAGTAGTATTCTGAACATGTCTTGGTGATTATGGATTCGAGCAATTCAGTAGGAATTGATAAAAGGTAGATCTATGAACTAATGTTTTCCATCTGAAAGAAAAAAAACAAGGGACATGTTTTACTTAGTAAAACATAACCATATTAATAGAGACATTAATTTTGTAGAAGCATAATAAGATACCAACGCATAAAACATAACATTATTCATTAAACAAGGTTCGTAAACTCAAGGTGTTACATAATAATCGTAACGTCTTTTCACATGTACTATTGGTGTTAGTGATTTCCTCGGTCCCTAGTTAAACTAATCCCCAAGGTAGTTCCAAATGTTTTGATCTATTGGGTCTAGATACAACACGAGAAACTAGGATCGACTGTATATGGGCATCTATAGTTCAGGGTGAGAAAGGCATGACGTGTATGAAGTTGGGAAACATCGGCATGAACTAGATGTCAATAATGTAAATGAGTAGGCTCATCCTTAAGAGCTTTAAAGTCTATAACTAGACCATGGAGACCATAGGTCATTATTTGACAAAGGTATGCCACTTTGAGGTCACTCCCTTGTGCAGCCTCTTGAAAGTCCTCTCGAGAGGAAGCATTACCAGCTAGGGTAAAACACTTAAACAAACCCTCAAAGTATTTTACTTATTGTGCATAGAACATAAATTGGGCATGCATTATAAGAATATAGTCGAGGCCTACTCATCGGTGAAGTTGGATCACATGAGGAGAATTGGATACACGGTAGAGGGTTTTTCATGATAGACGGATATTTTCAAGTCTCATAGTTTTCCACACTTTACTTTCCTACTAGAGTCTCTAATACTTCTGTTGGAAGAGACAGAAGGTGTGATTCATCAGCCATATAAAATATTGAGAAGTATTTTTCTTAGTATGATGCAATTAAGTAATTTATGGTAGCTCAAATTTTCCAGAGTTTTCCTAAACCGATTCCTCTGATACCAACTTAAACGACCTCGACCCTAGATATCTGAAATCGGTGCCTGAAACATGGTGTGGAATTTCCTTCATAAAAACATGCTTACAAAAAATTTCACATCTTGTCCCAAAATAGAGGATTGTTTTGGTTTAGGTTCTTGGAAAATCAGATGCTGCTAAATCACTTCTTCTGAAAACATAATAGGGCTAAGATATCGCCAAAAAGAGTACCCAAGGCTTGGGTAAGACTGCTAAAATCCTGTAAAACATAAATTAAAACATAGGGTGATCATAAAAATTCCCAGTAAGGGGTTTTAAAACATTTGAATAAAATTACACTTTAAAACAACCACCTTGAAAACAATCATAAAACATTTTCTTAAGAGGAAGATATTACATTTTAAGGCACACCGTCAATATTTTATGAGGTTACTTGCAGACATTTTTACAAAAGATAATTTTCATAAAAGATAAGTGTGATTTCTACAACAACATGAATCAGAGTGTGCATGTGTATCTAAGAAATGAGATGTGCATAATTCATAACTTAGTCAATCCAACTCCAAAAGCATAGTTGTGATTACACTACTCCAAAAACGGGAAAGGGAAGTGCTGCCCTTTTATCAGCGCTAAAAAAATCGATGATAAAGGGGGCCTTTATCGACGCTAAAAAATGTTCTGATAAAGGGGAACTTTTAATAGAGCTGAAAAAAGGGATGTTAAAGGCCCCCCTTTATCAGCGCTTTTGTTAGCCCTGATAAAGGCCCCCCTTTATCAGCACTTTTTTTAGCACTGATAAAGGGGACCCCTTTATCAGTGCTTCTTTTAGTAGGGCTGATAAAGGGGGGATTTATCAACACTTTTTCCTACCGGTGATAAATTTTATGTTTCAAGAAAAATCATGAAAAAAAAATATTGTTATAAAAGTATATTTATATTGATATAAATATAATATATAATTTTTAAATATGTTTTAGATAAGTATAAAAAGACTATTACATTTAATATATAAGAAATTTAGTTAAAATGGCTTTAAAATATTTAAAAAAAATATTATTAATTAATAATTTGCTAATTATTATCGATTAAAAATCATTTAATAACAATTTTAAGACACAAAAAATCAAAAAAAATAATAAAAGATCTAAAATAAGTTGAAAATGTAACTCAAACTTCAAACGGCCATAACTTTTGATTCGGGTGTCCGTTTGAGCTCTAAAGCATATCAAATCGAAGCCTGTGACAAGATCTACGCGCTAGTGACCCAATAAAATCTTTTGTCACATTTTTCAAGGCCAAAAAAGTCATAGAAGGCCTCCCAAACTGAGTTTTTAGTCAGGATAACCCGATTTGTTAACATTTAAACAAGTATAACTTCTGATCAGGAAGTCCGTTAGGCCTATACCACATATCATATCGAAGATTGTTTCATTTTATTTGATTTGAATGGTTGTGAAGTTGAAATGGGCTTCTTTATTATAAGTTATGGTCATTTTAACATTCTATGGCTTTTTAAATATACATATATATGTATTTATTCGTAAATATATATGTGTTTATGTGTGTGTGTGTCTGTGTGTGTGTGTGTGTGTTGTATATATGTATGTATATATTTATTTATTTATAAACACACATAAAAAAACATATTTCATAAATGTATTTAAAACTAATCTTATAAGTATATATTAATATACAAATAAATATACAGATAAAAAATTATAACTAAAAATATATATATAAATAAATATAAATATATATTAATATACGAATGAATATATATATATACTAATATATGAATAAATATATTTATATTAATATGAATCTATATCAATATACGAATAAATATAACTATATATATATAGATATATCATTAAATAGAGAAAAAAACAAAATGTCTTAGTGGTAAAGGTGCAGCCGTGAAAGGGGGGAGGTTGCGGGTTCGAGTTCGGGTGGAAGCAAAGGGGTGTGTGCGTGTGAGGATGCGTGGGAAGGGCAGGGCATGGGAGACCGACTAGCACTGATAAAGGGGGGTCAAGCACTATTAAAATCTCTCCCCGCATTATATAATTCTTTTTTAATTTTATTTTTAATTTTTTTTTACTTTTATCAGTGCTTTTTTAGCGTTGATAAAAGGGTCCTTTATCAGCACTTTTCGGAGTGCTGATAAAAGGGACCCCCCATATATTAGCGCTATGCTTTACAACACTTTTTTAGCATTGTTAAAGCCCATTTTGAGTGCTGATAAAGCCCATTTTTTTAGTAGTGTTATAAGTATTCATACCATGATTAATCAGGACATAAAAAAGAAATTCACATGGATTTAACATTAGATACCTTTCCCTAGTATACCTTTCCATTTTCATACTTGGTTATGCCTTATAATTTCACTTCCATTATCATAAAATATTCTTAGCAAAGGATTCACAATCCCTTGGTTGATCATTTACTATTCTATAATGAGGAAATTTATAATGTCGGACTTTGTCAAGTCCTTGCTCCAAGACCGTACGGGTAGAAACCCAACATAATTGTGGTAACTACCACACATAGTTGTGAACAAAGCTAGAATCATGTTCACACATCATTTAACTTAACTCATGAGACTTCATCACTTTACCCAATGCATTGGAGCACTGTATAATTTCGGGTGTACCCGTTACATCATTTTAAGTCCAATACATTCCTCATATGTCTTCGTATGGTCTCATCTTCGTAGTGTTAATATTACATAGAAAACTTACATTCTTAATCCATAATCATTTGTATATATTCACTTACTTTAATTGAATTATGCATTGAGTGCAAAATAACTAGATTTTTTAGTTCCATATTTAACAATGATGTGCAAGAACTAAAACAACATACTCTTGCATATGTAATAAGAACTAGTACACATAAAATAATGGATTGTCACATGAAATAACAACTCTTGTATTAAACTCTCAAGAATGTGACCTCTTCCAAACCATGTTTATATGTTTTGACTTTGAGATACTCATTTAATCCATGAAATGTTAATTTTTATATAAAATATTAAAACATAAACTTAAAGGATCAGAGACATTTTCTGAGAAAACATTGGTATACAAATATAGATTATTGTTTGCGAAGTGTTCATGCAAAAAATAAATATTTAAACATGTGAGATCATGCATGAATGTATATTTATTCTTGAATATGAAATCCATCATACCACTTACTTGACAAATCAAGTTCGAAATACATATATTTATTCATGTGGATATTAAAATTATGGAAAAATATTTATATATACATAAAGTGTATGTTTGGGATCTGCATAACCCAAAACAAGATAAATTCTTGCAACTGTTGTATTCTTCATAAAAATGATTTAAATCTATAAGGATAGGTTTTTTGAAAACTCATATGTAATCAAACATAATATATATATTTATATATACTTTTACACATAACCATGCATACATGAATTGTAAATAAGAGTATACTAAAAAGAAAACATGAGGAACTAGACCCCTTGCATGTGTTTTATGTTTCGAGAACAACACTTAAAATAAAAATCACCCTTCAAAGATCATAAACCCGAAACGGTTTGTTGTATATATATATATAAATATACATACATTTTTTGAAATTCCAAAATGGGTTAAGATGAAATTATATACATATACATATATTCGTGAAGAAGAAAAAAATAGAGAAGAAGGGTTCGTATATAGAAATTGAAGCATGAAACCTCTTGTATGCGTTATATACTCAAAAACACATTTAGAAAACCCAACGTGAGTTAAGATTTAGAAGTAATATGAAACTATATATATATACATATGGACCCATATATACACAAGGATATAAGAGTTTTACAATAATGAAAACATAACAAGTTGATCCCTTACTTAACATCAGGAGTGCACAAAGGTAGCACAGTGGATGTTTGCACATCGAGAGGAAGAAAACCAGTAATCACGGGTAAAAAAATACCCAATTTATATAGGAATTATACATATATTATATATATATAACATCTCATAAATAAAAATATAAACTAAGACTTAAAACTTGACCGAGATAAAATAAACCCAACATGTTTCTTAAAGAGAGAAATCAAAATCAATCGGTGATTAAAATACATATATATTTATAAATATATTTTTTTTTTGTGGAAAACTTTTGTGGAAAGATCGGGTTTATAAAAAAAATAAGAAGATAAATAATATGGGTAGAATTCAAGGATAAGGGTGGGGGATCTCGAGGAAGAAGAAAAGAAAAAAAGAAGATGATGAAGGAGAAGAAGGAGAAATAGTGGGAGACCCACTGGTTGGTGTGAGGAAAAAGAAGACGACGCAGAGAAGAAATTCAGAGATGAAATGAACGGTTCAGATTGCTTGAGTTTTTATCGAATGGCTAGGATGAGTCCATGGTTTTTAATAACAAAGGATAGTTGAGATTAGATCTTGAATAAGATCTGACGGATGAGGCAAGGCGTGGGATTTTAAAACTGAGTGAACGGCCATGATTAGATCTTATGTTGATCGAATCGTTAATAAAAACAAGGTAGCGCTCTGCAGTCGCTGAGGGTCGAACGCAAGATTAGGATCAATGGCCCATATCATGCACGACATGATCCAATGGCCCAGATCAAGTTTCTCCCAAAAAAAAGTCCCACATCGAATAGGGGAGATGTTTGTGCCTCCTTTATAAGCCTGATCCTCCTATTGATGGGTCAGAAAAAACACACAGCACACACAAGGGAGCCTTACACACTCCCCCCCCCCCCCCCCCCGCAAGCCTCAGCCTACCCATGCTCCATCATGGCCTCACACCGATGTGGTGCGCTCAAGTGATCCTTCTCACGTGTTCCCTTCAGGGTACATATGCCCATGCTTGGGTTGGCCTTGGCTTGGGATGAGGGCTAGTCTTAGCCACCTAGTGTGAGCCACCTCTCTCGGCCCAGCTATAAAGGGTTGGCCTATTGGGTTAATATTTTTTTATTAACCCAATTTTCAAAATTATCCAAGAAAATTACACATATACAAAATATCTTTACTTTCATAAAATTTGTTTTATTCATAACTTTTAAAGTTTAAAATACACAAATCAAACTATATAATTAATAAAATTATTCATAAAAAAAATTCAAATTCAAAAAAAAATGCATATTTTTCTTTGAGTTAAAGTAGACATATGTACCAAAATGTTATGATTTCAAATGTCATGTTTCTGAAAGATAATCTCAATTAAATGTGTTCAATGATAGTAATTTAAAGCACTCAATTACTTAGAACATTTCAATGTGATTTTATACTTAGAAAAATCATCACTTATTAAGTTCAAAAAGAATTAATTGTCATATAGGAGATTAATTTATAAAATCAGAATGTCTAAAATATTTGAGACATTAAAGAAAAGTTCTTGAATTAAGCTTCGAAATCATAAAATATAGATAAGAGTTAATGACTTTAACGTATATTTGAAATACTTCAAAATTTTCAATATTCATAAATAATTAAACTATAATACCCAATGACTATAATTGTAGTCGTTGTAAATTCAATAGTCACCTAAATAGAAACAGTCAAATTTTAGGTCTTATAAAAATGCGATTAGGGTATTCTAACTTCAAACACCGAGACAAAAAATATGTTTCTCTTAATCCCTCTAAGATAGGTTATATATGAAATATCTAGGGATGAAAAACTAGGAAGATAGCGCGGTAGCTTTTGTCATGGGGATGTAACCCCCATCCTGGACATCCCCCCCTGGACACCCCCCCCAGACACAACCCCTCCCACCTAGATATCCCCCCTCCCCCTTAATGGGTCATGCCCAGAGTCATCAATATTTTCCTCTTCATTTCAAAAATGAGAGGATTCCTTGGTGAAATCCCATTTACCGGCCTTATTTCCTCATTTTATGAATCTTTATCCCCCGACAGCCCCCCTTCCCCCTACAAATACCCCCCTCCAATCCCCCCTAGACACCCCCCCCCCCCCCGTCTTGGACAACCCCCCACCCCCTCCTCCCAGGACATCCCCCCCTCCCTGGACACACCCCCTCCCCCCTGGACAGCCCCCACCCTCCTGAACAGACCCCCCCCCCCCACCCCCGGAGAGCCCCCCCCCCCAAATCCTTCCTGGATAGACCCCCCCCCCCCCCCCCTCCCCTTCCTGGATAGATCCCCCCAACCCTGTACAGCCCCCCCCCCCTTCTGGATAGCCCCCCACCCCCAACTCCTTCTTGGATAGACCCCCCCCCCCACTCCATGCACAGCACCCACCCCCCCTTCCTGGACAGATCCCCCCAACCCTGGACAGACCCCCCCCCTTCCTGGACAGACCCCCCCCCCCTTCCTGGACAGATCCCCCCAACCGTGGATAGACCCCCCCCCCCTCCTGGACAGACCCCCCCCCCCCCCCCACACACACACACACCATGCACACACCCCCTGGACCCCCCCCCCCCCCACACACACACACACACACCATGCACACACCCCCTGGACCCCCCCCCCCCCCGTTCCTGGACAGATCCCCCCAACCCTGGACACCCCCCCCTCCTGGACAGACCCCCGCCCCCCACCCACCCACCCCCATACAGCCCCGCCCCCCCTTCCTAGACAGACCCCCCCAACCCTGGACAGCCCCCCCTCCTTCCTGGATAGACCCCCCCCCCCCCCACTGCAGACCCCCCCCCACTGCAGACCCCCTCCCCCACCTCATCGAGTTCTGAACCAATATTTAAGGAATTTTACTAGTTGATTCAATAACCAATTCCACAAGTCACACGGCTTTCAACCCTGAACCAACCTTCCAATAATCCACTTTCCTCTAAATTTTCATAGATTCCCTCTGGAGTCTAAATCCATTATCTAGACTCCATTTATTGCTACATCTGAATCAAGAATTAGGCATTCATCATGGAACCAGATATGTATAGGTCTATTGAACGTTGGTCTTATGGAGTCTCCATGATGATCCAAGGTTCATTCTTATGCAATACTATGACCCTTCCCACAATATAGGTCATTTAACATGAAACCAAGTTGATAATCCCCACCATAATAGTATCATTATTGTTACTTCATAGCACTCACATCATTATACCTAGACCTCGACTAGTCCTACGCTGAATGCAATGACTAAAAATGATTGTCAATTCACACTTGATTTCCAAGATACTACCAAGTATTGTATACACCTAGATTACCCAGAACAAAACATACTGCATTCAATGATTGACATGAGTTCTGAATTTTAGTAACCTAGGTCTGGGATATGAATTTTGACCTATATAGTTTTTATCCCCTCATGAATTCTACTACTTCAAGCCATAGTATTTCTAATAAATGAAAAACTCTGGTCAATCACACAATGGTACCTAGATCTATCATAGATGTTGTCTTACACCACAGAGACATCTCCACACACACACACCTTTAGGATACCAAGCGCTATCATATTCACATTGAACATGTTGGTTTCCAACCATATGGGTGACCCTAAACTAAATTCCCTAGTGACCTACTATCACCACCTCCTTGGAGATCATCCACATAAATAGAAACATTCTCAATGGTCATCTCACCACCTCACTCTATCATTTCAATGGACCCCACATGTAACCACAACGTGAATTCTTATGCACCAATTCATTCCCATCAAACCATGATTACACTACTCTTTACTATAACATAGTGATTCCCCCATGATTCAAGGTCCTCTAGGCCTGGACACACATTCCATCACATTTTTCCCTATTCTTGCAACCTTCAAAACACCATCAACTATCTCAGATTCCTGTATCTAATATTGATCTTTTTTTCTATCATATTGATCTTCCTCAACGTCATTATAAAAATATTTTTATTGCTCCTAATTCTATTTAATCTTTATATCTTCAATCGCTTCCGGTTCCAACATAAATGGCCTTACCACTTCCACATATTGCTTTGTTTTACCAGAAGATCTGGTAGCTAAGGGAATTGATAAATTTGAATAATACTTACGATACATTTTTCTTTTCCATTTACAGACTAAATAATTCCATGACTCACAGATGTCTTTCTTCTAATTACTTAATCCAAACCCAAATGGAACTATCACATGATGATACTACTCATAGTCTAAAGAAAATTTGGAATCTACCAAGTGATCTTTGAAGTGACCTGCTCATTTTTGAAAAATTAGAATGTGTTGCCAGAATAATACAATGAATGAAAGGAGTGAAGTTCCACATATAATAGAGGATTCTAGGGTAGATTACCATGAAAATATAGTTTTCTTCCATTCCTATTCCTTTCCAAGGAATGCCCACCGGAAGTCACTAAAGCTAAAATGGTTCTTCCCAAAGTGGAATAGCCCCCCTCATCTGGGATAATAGACCTGGGAATTCATTATTATTGGTCTCCCAATTGCCACGAAATACTTCTCCCATAGTTTTATCATGGAGATAATATTTAGGGTATTTAAGTAGTGTCTGTTCATCATTATCCTCCTCCTATATGAACAAAAACATAAATCACATCAATACATTTTCAATGGAATCATGTCCCTTTAAACATAGCAGTGAGATCAGTCTTCCCACTACCTATATGGGATATCCAAAATCGATCAATAACATTTGAAGTGAGCTAAGAACCACCACTCAGTGAACCAAATATGAATATAGAAACCTAACATTAAATATATATGATGAAGGTATGCATATAATGTATCATTTTTTATAAACAAAATATAAAGGTACAAGATTAAAAAGTGCATACTTGGGTATCAACTATCCAACCATGATACAGACCAATGTCCAGAAGATCGAATATTGCACACTCAAGAGTAAACTCGAAATCATCAATTTTTCAAGCATGGTGTATGACAAGTAAATTTGATTAAAAACAAAATAAATGGTTACTAATTTCTTTAAAAAAATGGTATAAAATAATCATTACCTCCTGAATTTTATATTCACGTCTATCTCGGTTACAAGTCGTGGGAGAAAATAAATTGTATCGACTATGTTTTCTTGCTGGTTCTCTGCATAGCATGCATTGCTATCCTGCATACTAGTACAAGTCATCAAAATCAAAATATGATCAGTGAAACTAATTAAGTGTCTGGCTCAAGAAAAAAATGGAAAATTGAACTACATACCATCATAGGTGTGTTGGAGGAGATAGAGGGGCTGCCTCGGAGAAGTGTCATCAAGGAGGTATGATGGTCATGTCGGAGGAGGATACAATTCAATATAATAATAATAAAACTTAACTACTACATAAACAAACATATCTCATAATAGCATAATTCAATATATGTAGAAACAGTCAGAAACACCGCAATACAATTCAGTATTACAATAATAAAACCTCATTGCATAATAAAATTACACATATTAACAATCCAAAAATACAATTCACATCAATAGTGAGTCTCAATATCAGTATCATAAAATTCATGATAACCCTCATCCACGCCTCCTATAGCAACACCATCAACATATCTCATGCCACCAGCATCATCATTGACATCAGAATCCGTACTGGCACTGATGCTGGGACCAGCTCCGGCTACAACTTCGGCTCTAGCTCCAGCTCCGGCTCTAGCTACAGCTCCGGATCCACTAGAAGAACTCATTGACATCAAACATGCATCAACTGTTTCAGCTGCTTCTGGAGAAAGTGTATAAGAAATGGAAGACATAACTTTTTTCATATTTTCAAATATCTCATTTTCTGCTTTTTGAGTTGCTTAGTTGATTGCGGAATTCATCTATTCTACTGTGACCAAACCAGAACCGGTACTCGAAGAAAATTTGACAGTAGACCAGTATCGATATGGTATAATCTTCTTCCTAGGTCGACAATGCACTCTTCCATGATGCTCATCTCCTAATACCTGATGTAGATGATCATTCAGGCCCAAATTATCAGGTTCCTTTTCTACCAATGTCTCCAAAGCATTCTGTTTATTTATATATAAAATAAATTAAAATGATAAAATAATATAAGGAATTAAATTCATTCAAAATAAAAGCAATTGAAATATACAAACAATCGCCTTCTCGGTGTCAGTATTTGGCACAGTACCATCTTTCTTTTATCTACTTATACAAAAAAAGTAGAGTAAGGAACGCGACCCTTGATATTCAATTATTTTTTCTGAAAAAAAACAAAGAAATTAATCAAAATTGGAATTCAAAAAAATTACACTAAAAGAAGCTAAATATTTTAAATATTAAATTACTTGTGTTTTCTCAAGATTTGGGAGTGAAGTGGAACCTTAAAACTTTCCAAGACCTGAAGAAATTGTTTCTTCTTCACATTTTTCATCGAATAATAGGCAATAGGGACTTTCCACTTATTTTGACCAATTAACTCAGGATGAAGTTTTGCTCTTATATCCCAATCCATCAAATCACGACGAGACCAAAAATCATCTTTTTTTTCCTTTGACATTTAAAATAGTAGCAAGTAACATCTCACAAATGTTTTTCTCAATATTCATTACATCTAAAAAATAACGCAATAAATTTGATGACCAATACGGCAACTCAAATAATATTCTTTTCTTTCTCCATTTGTTATTGGAATTTGAAATAACATGTTTTCGCTTTCTGATATTTGATTGACTTTTGACAAGAACATAATTCAAATCATCAAGTTCTTCAATAATATCATTCACTGACATTCGTTGTGGTGTATCATCTGTCTCAACGGTGTTATCAAACTGTCTTCGATTTTTCCTGTATGGATGATCCATCGGTAGAAATATCTGATGCCCTATGAAGCTGAAAGTTAGTCAAAACTTTAATATTCGGAAACATGTATTTTTCATACAAATAGGGTAGGATAATTTCCCTTTAGTACTCCAACCATACATCATTCCGTAGGAAGGGAAATCATTTATTTTCCATAATAATTCTACACGAAACATAAAGTACTCCTTCCTGAATGCATCATACGCCTGTGCACCAACAATCCAAAGCTCCTTTAACTCCTCTATTAATGGATACAAGTATATATCAATATCATTTCCAGGATCACTGGGTTCAGATATCAATATACTCATGATAGTAAATGGATTCTTCATACACATCCATGAAGGAAAGTTATAAATGTGAATGAAAACAGTCCAAGTACTGTGTGCAGTATGCATTTGGAAAAATGGGTTGAAACCATCCCAGAATAATCCCAATCTAAAATTTCGTGGGTCAGCTACAAAATAAAGATGTAACCTATCAAATTTATTCCAAGCCAACCCATCTTCAGGATGCACTATTTCATCATTATCATTATTTATTTCATCTTCATGCCATCTTATATTCTTTTCCATTTGTTCTGACATAAAAAGTTTTTGAAGCCTTGGAATTAAAGGGAAGTGCCACATCACTTTCTATGGTATACGAGATTGCGTTCCATCTTTATTAGTCTTCCACCTTGATGTGCCACACTATTTTCACTAACTTAACTCTGCATTTTTCTTCTAGAATAGACAATAATATTTAGGGCAAGAATGAATCTTAATAGATGAAAATCCAAATTTTTCAACCAAATTTGATGCCATGTAATTATTTCCTGGAATACATGCACCATCAGGAAGTAAATCCTTAATAAATGTAATTATATAGTCGACCGCAGTATTACTAAATCCATACATTGATTTTACATGATATAATCACATTAAAAACTCAAGTTTTCTCATTTTCCACGTGCCTGATATACTAAGGTATTTCCATCTTCCATCAGCTTTCTAACACTCTCAACATCATCATCCTAATTAATAGATGAAAACTGTGTTTCGGTATTCATTTCCTCTTGAATAGGTCTACATGAGGAGCTGGCTTCAGAAACAAAAATAAACCAATCGGAAATCAGATTTTCATACCAATCCTTTCCGCTGAATCGATGTCATTCACCACTTGTGCTTTTTCTCCATTGTGATACCACACTTGATAATTTTTTTGGAAACCTTGTTTAGTGATATGATAACTCAATTCCTCATGAGTTAAACATGGTATTCTAAAACAATAAAAACACAGGCATCGAATCAATACACCATCTGAATCATTAGTGAATGCAAATTCCACGAAATATCGTAACTCCATCTGAAATTCATCAGTGATCTGATCAATGTTGTACATCCAGTATCTATCCATTATGAAGCATATAAACATACATTAAATAAACAATCAAGAAAATGACTTAACATTATATGTATTGTTTCATAAGATAATAAGTAACCATCAATAACATGTTAATAAAAAAATCATAACAAATATTATGGTTAAGGGAATTCATAAATGTTTTAAATTATAAAAAATCATGAATAGTCACACCTTTCTATGACCACATAATATTATTTTGGTGTACCCACAACACCCACATTAAAACCTAGATGTTTGAACAATGACCTATTATGTTTTTTATAGAACTCTCTGATGGGAACCCCCCCCCCCCCCCCCCCGTCCTGCACACCCCTCCCCCTCCCTCTTGGACCCCCCCCCCTAAACACCCCCTCCCTCCTGGATAGCCTCCCCGACCCCCCCTGGATAGCCCCCCTCCCTCTGCACCCCCACACCCCTTTCCCCCCTCCCTGACCCCTACACACTGCTCCCCTAGACCCCTTCACCCCACCCCCTCTCGGATAGCCCCCCCCCCCTCCCCTTGCACCCCCTGCCCCCCTCCCTGCACATTACCCCCCCCCCCTCCTGGACACCCCTCCCCCCTAGACCCCCACACCCCATGCACCCCCTTCTCCCTGCCCCCCCCCCCCCCAACCTCCCCCCCCCCTCACCCCCCCCCCCTCATGGATAGCCCCCCTACCCCTGCACCCCCTCCCCCCATCCCTGCACACTGCCCCCCTAGACACCCCCCTGCACCCCCTTCCCCCACCCATTCCCCCCTCCCCCTACACCCCCTACACACTGCCCCCCCCCCACACAACCCCCACCCCAAACACCCCCTCCTGGACAGCCCCCCTCCCCCTGCAACCCCTTACCCCATCCCCCTTCACCCCCACACCCCCTGCTCCCTTCACACTGCCCCCCCCCCCCACCTCTCACCCCCCCTCCTGGACAGCCCCCCTTCCCCTGCACCCCCTACCCCCCCCTCCCTGCACACTACCCCCCTGCACACTACCCCCTCCTGGAGAGCCCCCCTCTAATACATGATCACATGTTTTTTTTAAATTGGTACAAACACAAAAACTATGATGAATAGTGTAATACAACACCTGAACATCTTGGGAACATCATCCCGATCAGTGTGATATGTCATATTTCTAATATCACCTAGGTCAATATAACTCAGAGATGGTCAGTTATCAATACATAGAAGATCAAGAATCAAACTACTATCACCAAACACATATGGTATGTTTTAAACGTTATCCAATAATATGGGTGCCACTTGTATTGACAAACACTTTCCCAAGATTCCGTATAGAAAAAACTGGCATGTTTATCCTCCTTAATTCACTAGAAAAATGGAACTAAAAATTCTAGACTTTTATTACCTCACAAAAATTCTATAATATTAATCCATTTTGAGTCATCCATTAGAAAATAATAGAAGTTCAGATGACATACCATGTTGATAATAATTCCCAAGGAATGTTTATCCCACTTAAATTGTGAATTACATGATGATCATGCCTATAACAAGAATCAAATAATTGCACAAATACCCATATAACTAGGGTGTCATTTTAAAATCTAAGATTTCTACATGGGATAAACTTCACCCAAATGGAATCACACATCTGAAATGGTTCAGATGCATTTCACATTTTTTTAATATTCAGAGGGAGCTAACTCTTTTAGGTTGGCCCCTTACAAAAGAAGAAAGCATCAACATAAAATTTAGGTTATTCTTAAGAGGTCACTAGGCTCAAAAAAATCATTTGTGTTCAATTGATAGATAAATAAGCCCATGGGACACACTCATATACCCTCTCTAAAGAAACTATCAATTGAACATTAAAAATTCTAGTATATAAGGCTGAAAACTAAAAACATCGTATTTAGGTTTCTTTTAAGGCATTACATTTCTTCAATTTATTTCTTAAAATATTCCAAGGCTTAGTTTTATTGAACATCTAGTATCATTCATGGAAAATAAATAAATATTTTCCTTTATTTAGATAGTTCTCCAATGAAACAATGAAAAGTTATCTCAAACTTATTTTCAAACATTAATTATTTATCTACCATACAATCAAAATATTAAGAAATTTATCTTATAAATTTCATTCTCCATTTTACATATACATAAATATTTTCATATTTTGATTAGTTAAATAGGATTTCAATTTCAGGTTCTAGAGGAAATAACCCTATATGTTGCAATTGTCATTTCAAATAACATAATCCTAAAAATAATACATATTAAAATAGCTAAAAGGTATTCTATTAATTTTAAGAAACATGTTATGTAATATGCCACCATAAATCTATACATAACATCATATAAGAGGCTAAAAAAACTTTAAAAACCATCACTCCATGGAATAATCATACCCCAACTGGGTTATGTAATATAGAATATCTAAATAAATTTGACCTAGGTGGGTCCAATCGTATCTATCCTGGGTTCATATAAATGCCACCAAACAACAGTTGATTTATTTATTAATGTTTTAAAACACCATTAATGGGTTATCTCATTAGAATCTTGCCCCAAATGACCTACATGGGTATAGATGTGTATTTAGTAATTTATTAACATGGGTTGTCATGATGAAATTCTGTAGGTACTATAATTAATAATATAAAATATTATTTATATGAATTACCTTTTAGTATATACCATGGTTCAGTAAGATGCATTACCATTGCAAAATAACAATGATACTTGTATTTATATGTCATTATTGGAATTCATGTACCTAAAACTTGGTCTTCATATTTGACTATAGAATATAGTGAGTCCATTTATAATGGTTTGATTATATGGGTTAATATTCCAAATTTATAAAGGCCCAACAACATCCTAAATTGTTTTTTAAACCCATTTAACCATTACCATAAATTTTTTAGAATATGTAACATATGGTTTGTCATTGATACTTTTCAATATTGGTTAGTTAAGGTAGAACCATCACACTATATAAGAAAAAACCATTTAGGTTGATGTTAACACATTAATAACTAGTCGTATATCACAATTATCACAAGGAATGATATCACATGTTAGAAAATAATATTGATTTATAAATAATAAACCACAAAATCAAGGTATATAGGCAGATAATGATAAATAATCATGAATAAATTAATAAAATCACCTAAATAAAATATCACATATAACATAAAATCATGGTATGAACCTGACATATCATGGCATATTCAAGGCATTTGAATCTTTATGTTCCTAGAATGATGAATGAAACAACATGTTCATTCCATGAAACTCGGGGATAAAATACACTAATATCATAAATCTATATGTAGAATAATTTAAATCAATCACTCGAGGTGAAATCATAATCAATTTTAATAATTATCAATAAGACTATAGTCTCATCCCTGAACACTTAGTCTTTTCCCCTTTAATGGGTTGAACACTCCCAGACATGATTATTTACCCTGAACTGACACATTCCTAGAATCGTATCTAATATAAAAAAACTTCATGATAATATAAAAAGAAACCTCTTATACCACTTTGTAAATTTCCAACCCAAGAACCACTAAACAAATCCCCAAGATAGTTGGTTACATGGATACAAGAGTGACACCGCATATGTCAGAGGAAGCCGACCAATAGTGAGTGTATAATTATGGTACAATAGAGAGTCTATAACCTTATAAAAATAGTATCATATTACTATACAATAACTACATAAAAAATAAGAATAAGTACATATGAATGACATAGAATCAAATGATAACAATAGATGATAAAATAGAAAATTCCAACTATACAACAATGCATTCATGTATATATGAGGCTATAAAATCTAAATCAATAAACATACTAAAGTGGTTACTATAAAATATAGTACAAGTATATTAAAAGTTAAAAAAAATATCTTCATGACTATCCTAATTTCCATCACATCGTTGTTCTCTAAACTCCCATATTCAAGGAGAATTTCATGAAAGAAAAATACAGAACCTAATCCTGTAACCATGTGGTCTTTTTGGGTACAATAGTGGAAAGCCATCCCAAACAGGGTGTGTGATATAATTAGTAGGCTAACACCAATGGTTTCTAGATCTATTTTTTCAATTATTATAAAATATAATAGTGCGAAAGTATATCAATAATGTTATAAAAAATAAATAAATGTAATCAATTTAGTCTTATTTTCCTCCAGTACACATGATCAACCATATTTTCATTGGCATAAGATTATATATATCTTCACACATTCCATCATGTATATATATGCATTTCTAAGATAATATATTTCCTAGATATAGATTAACTGGTGTTGGGTTTAGGTTTAGATCCAAGGAATCCACAAATATGATCACATATCATATAGGGTGCTATGTACAAGGTGCAAGACCCTTGTATAACAATATAAGGAACACAATGCCTAGGGTATCATAATTTGAAAGGGAATATAACACTGAGGGATGCCATACCTGAGTGTCACAATATATAATGGACCCCATTCCTAATAATCACAACATATATTTGAAACCATTCCCATATGTCACAACATTTATGGGGAACCATGCATGAGGGATTCCATGTCTGAGTATCAAAATGCATAAGGGGTTGCATTCTTGAGTATCCAATATATAAAAGATATCATGCATGATGGACACCATTCCCATGTATCAAAATTTATATAAGGGGAATCATTCCTAAATTATTCTATAAAAATGCTTCAAAATATATATGGGACTCCATGCTTGAGTATCATAAGGTAATAAAACAATGTCTAGGTGAACTATTTATAGGAAGTTTTCACCATACATGCATAGGTATATCATAGTCCATGATAGTATCCAGGGAGAAATGATTCTCCATGATCATTATTTTTAGTCAATTTAATGTACTAATAAAAAATAGTGTCATGTGGGAAAACATTCCCTACTACATTTTAATTAATTACACATGAAATATCTATGCCTATAAGCTTTCCATAAATAAATTAAAGAATTTAAATAGGTAATTTTCTTTTATTATAAAAATAATATGCCCATGGGATGGTCCTTGAATCTCATCATTCAAATATTATTATTTAGATACAACTTTTTATTTAATAATACAACACACATCTATTGTGCTTAATTATAAAATGGTCTAGGTTGGTTATCATTCTCATGTTTCTTAATTCAATTTAGTCATCCCTTGCATGAGGGATTAATCATCACACCCCCAATTATAATCAAAATTGTGAAAGGAATTATAATTATAATCAGTTAAAGTATCAACCAAAATGGTTTATTAATCTTTTAGATGAATCATAGATCACAACCACAAAGTAAACACACCCATTTAGTGGTTTGGGTTTAGGAGAGAAACCAATAGTTCTATTAAGAGTACAATTTTTATTTAATCTAAGTCATTAGTATCTACATTATTAACTTCACAGTTTAAGGGTGACAGATAGAAATTACATTTTCAAACACAAATATATTGCTCTGAAAAATACATACAATAATGTAAAATACATGAACCACCTACCTTATACTAAGGACTCTTCAATTGTCCAAAATCAAGCTTCAATTCTATCCAGTTTGATCGAAATCAATGAAAAATACAAAAGAACTAAAAATAGTATGAATTAGCTCAGATGAAGATAGTGTAGGAGATGGAATGATAATTGATGAAGGAAAGGAATAATAATCACATCATAACCATGGTATATCCAACATAACCAATGAAATGGGAGAAAATAAAAAATATGTGGGATGGGAAAACCCATAATTTATAAACCATTAATGATTTGCAGGATTTTTATACATGGTAAGGCTAACTGAATGCTAACTGTGCATTTCTACTTCCAAAGTCAAACCAACTATGCAGGTAAAGAACGCAGTCTTCCAAAATCTGCATAGCCAATGGATGACCTATACTATTTTCTAATGATATCCCCACAAAACCATTCAAATTTTTTAGAATGGTTACCCATATTTGAATTACCGCTAACACATGAAACCACAAATCACAGTTCAGAATATTGATGAAATTAGATGGTATAAAATACCTGCATTGATTGTAAAATTCTGGAAGGAGGGCTCCGCGGTGACAGGTGAGAGGAGGGCTCCGCAATGGGAGAGATCTCCATGGAGGAGGGTGCTACTGTGAGAGAGGTATCTAGGGAGTAGGGCACCGTAGTGAGAGAGTTTTTTGGAGAGAAGGGCTCTGCGATGAGGATAGGTCAGGTAGGATAGGTCGGTTATGACATCTCAGGAAGGAGAAGTCATCGGGGAGGAGGTCGTCGCAGTGAGTAGAGGTTGGGGAGGAGAATTAACCGGGGAGGAGAAGTCGTTGGGGAAGAGGGATCCATGGTGAGAAGAATTTTTCAGAAGGAGGGAACTGCGGTGAGGAGAATTCATTGGTTGGAGGGCGTCACGGTGCAAGGTGAGTAGCGAATCGGGGAGGATGATCTCGATACTAAATAATTGATGGATGTGGTATAGCCATGGTTGATTAATTAAACCATGGAAATTAGAAAGGTATAGCCACAGGCCAATAAAACCATGGCTATAGGTCTGTGGCTATAGTTTTAATTTCTAGTAGTGTGGATACAAGACAATAGGAATAACAGTTCCACAAAGTAAAAGAAAACAAATACTACTCCAAGAATCCTAAGATCCAACTCGATCATCTTCAATCAAGCTTCATCCTAAACAGAAAGCAATCAAGTGTTTGAAGTTTTATGCTTCCCTTTGTCAACACCTGCAACTATGTAATCTACTCTGGATACTAAATGGCACCCAGAGAGGGTGTGAGATAAATCTCAGTGGGACACCACCAACAGTGTCTATAACATCCGGCATGTGTAATGGAATATAGCAGTTTGCAGGCATTCATATGTTAAATAAAGAAAGCAGTACAATATAACTAAATACCCAAGTGCCTTCATCATCCCTTGGCTGGTTTCTGAACATGTAACTAGTTCATTAATTAAGTAATTACCATTTAATGTTAATAGGTCACGTGAGGCATCTCCAGCACTGACATCATCTTGTGATAGTATAAGTTGTGAATGTCCCAACACATAACAAGACAACCTGAAAAAGATATCTAGTGAGGGAGTTCCAGGGTAATAACTAAGGTAACGTAAATCTCACCGAATTCAAACTCAGTAGTATTTGAGTCTATATAAGGGTAAGAGTGTAATCCAAGGAGCATAATCCAATGCATTCCACAATAATGCACCTACTGAGTCTAAGGTGATCGACCAAAGTAAAATGGGGCTAAACAAAGACAGATCCCTATGGGCTTTCACCATGGAACCTACTAGCCAATGATGGATCCAAGGAGTGTATCCGAGGTATCCTATAATAATGTAAAGTACCCTATGGTGGTATACCAGGAATCCAAGGAATAGACAAGAACCAGATTCTAGGTGGGTATCAACCCAAGCAAACCCCATCCTTGAATCGGAATGGGGTTCCTGAGACCCAAGGTAATATCCTCTCATAATCCAAGGCAATCTCAAGTCATTCCATTACTATTTGATATTGTAATCATGTAATAAATAATTAAGTTCAATTTTTTCCTTCCATTAGTGTGTATAGTTCAAGTATAGTTTCAACCATTTATTTATTGGTCCAAGCCTTGTCTTCCATTAGTGTGGATAGGCCAAGTAGCGTTGCAACCATTTAATCAAGTCCTAATTAACCATTAATTCATATTCAATTAAAGAGTTTCACTCCTATATCTTACATTAACATGGAAAGGGGTGATATGAACATGTAACCTTTATTCAATCTCATTTTTAAGGCCAATTTATATACTTAGTATACATTCAATTTCACATTTCACATTTAATAGTCATTTGGAAGCACTTACCTTAGGCGGGTCAAGTGGTGAGCAAACATGGTACATGCCACTATGCAATTCTCATTAAAAACAAACCATTTATTATATAATGGCTCTCATTTAGGAAGTTTAAGTGAAGGCACACCCGAACAGTGGCTTAAATGTGCCAAAACACTAAAAACCCAAATATTGCCAAACCTTCGACATGAGGCGGATTGAGTTGTGGGTGTAACTGCTAACAACTAATCACATATTTGGAAAGATCATAACCATAATATTTTAACAAGTATAATCATGGCATGTAAATTTAAGAAATGGCTTCCGATGAAATCGGTGGGCCCCACATGAATATTCCAAAAACAATGAACTTTAGGGATAATTTATAGACCAACCACCTTAGGGTTGTATGATCATTATCCTCTGGTATCAGCCCTTGGTTTGCCTCAGATTGGAGTAGATCTAAGAAAAAGTGAAAAATGGTCACATGGAGATATCTAGGTCGATAGCAAGAGAGACTAAGAACGGCTAAAGGGGACTCGAGTACTTACTGTTTCACATCCAATGTGATGAACAGAAGCTCGATTGGATACCGTACGAAGGATATCTCATGATCCCTAGCTTTGGACTTCAAAAAGCTCCAAATTGAGAGAGAAATAGGTCAATACCACATAAAATTTGATTAGGGAGGAAGGGGTGACTTAATTAGATCATTAAGGAAAAAACTAGAAAAAATACCCAGAAAATTAGCATGCGCGTGGTTTGTTCGCACGGTTTTTCAAACCGTGTGAAAGCCATGCAGGACAGCTCTGTCAAAACAGTTTGGTCCACATGGTTTGTCAAACCATGCACAAACCATTCACGGGTACCTAGGAAAAAGGGCCACTCACATGATTATGTTGCACGATTGTGCACCAACCACGTGAGGTGGATCTGTCTGAAAAAACCACATCTGCGCGGTTGTCTCTAAACCATGTGCAGGGTCTATTTTCCCCAAAAAAGATGTTTTCTGGGATCTGAACAAGCCCTGTATACCCTTGGAACTTTAACTAACTCATTAGGAATACATATTAGGTTCGAAGTAAATATTTAGACTGAAAATTAAAGGATCCATACGTGAGTGAAAAATTGTGTTCTTACAGTCTTCCCCCCTTAAAAGAACTCACCCCCGATTTCTCCTTCCAAGGGTAAAGGAACACTTTCTAAGAAAAACTCTAGCCTCTGATCACGTACATCAGCTTCCCTCTCCCAAGTCTCGTCATGTACTCGGTTGTCCTGCCATAGAACCCATACGAGAGGGATAGAATTACCTCGGAGAGCCTTCGTGGTTCGGTCAATTATGTGTATTGGATATTCCTCAAAGGAAGAATCATCATCTAAGTCAACTTCATATTGATAAAAGGTATGAGATAGGTCGACATGATATTGGAGAAGTTGTGATACATGAAAGACATCGTGCATGGAATGGTACCTCTAAGGTAGTAGTAACCTATAGTGTAACACCCTGAGATTTTATGAAAAATATTCTTAATTTCATTAATGTCTTGTGTTGTACGCTACACCAAAAGGAGCTTGCACAACATGCATCCTTGAATTGCCTTGCATTACACGCAATCGTGACCTTCCTCGATAGCGTGTGTAGTACGCAATACCGAGTTTCACTAAACAACGATATGCTATTAAAATATTATTAAAACTAGCCATTATGAATAGTAATAACCACTTTTTGAAATTTTGTAAATTTTATTTTTTAAAATGGACTTCATTTTTGGATTCGGAATATCGAAATTGGCTTAGGGTGAAATTTTGGTACTTTTTGGATAACTTTCATATTCTGATGAATAGTGAAAATTACTAAATTTTAATTAAAAACAACTTTTTTAATCGAAATAATTAATAGTGATAAATTATTAATTTGAGTGGTTTTAAAGTATATTTAGAATATATTTTTTACAATTTAATACAATGTTGTTCATTGGATATAATTTCACATTTAAACCAGACATAAACAAGTGTCAATCTTTTGATAGTTATTATCTTTTAAAAACACGCTATTTGTTTTGACGACGGGAATTAATTTTTAAATTAGTTAATGTAATTGATATGTTTTTAATTTGGTAAAATAAACATCATTTTTGAATTCATAATATCAAATATAGATTAGGCCTAATTTTTGGTATTTTTCTGGAAACTTTCTTTTTTTGATGAATAGTGAAACCACTAAGTGGTAGTTAAAAAAACTAAATTTTTCATAAAACTTAATTTTTCCGCTTCTGTGAGTAGAATTTCGAAAATTCGAGAGACACGGTTACTATCAAGGACTAAAATGTGGTTCAATGAGATGAAAATAATTTTTGGTGAATAGTAACTTTTTACTTTTTTTTTTACCACGGTTAAAAGTAAATAGGGTAATTAAGGGTAAAAATGATATTATTATTACCCTAAAACATGTCCTAATTATATTGGATAAGTGTAATTCGACCAAAAACAACCTTAGAAATAAAATATGAACATTTAGGCCCATTTGGATAAGATTAGGACATTTATTATTAATTTATTTAAAGAAGGGTTAAAATAGTTAAAATCAAAGTTTAATAAGCAGATAATTTTTAATATAGGGTTATACATAAGATAAATTCGACTATAAATGTCCATTAGAAAGATAAAAAGATTTCTACATAATGGTCTTTTATTTTTAATTTTTAGAAATTAAATAATTTATTTTATTTATGACACAACGATGATGCAGTAATTATCTTATTAATGAAATATTGATATAATTGATGTTATAAATACCCAAATAAATGTAATTTGAGACTTTTTATAAATTACACTAATTTTATAGGTTAATATGACATGTTAGTATTGATTTAATTAACTTTGTTCGAACTAATCATTCTGTTATGATTTTCACAAAAATCAATTACTAAATAGTGTCAAAATTGACATAAAATAGTTTTTAAAACAAATATTATATTATTAATTGTTATTTTATTCCTAAAAATTTAAGGTTCAGCCAAATGACTTAGATAAGGTTATATATATTAATAATAAACATCTTGGGGTTCGTTTGGCTTGTTATAATAAGTTTATTAACCTTATAGTGTAAGAACACAAAAAGACACGGTAAAAGTAAAATTATCTAACATAAAGTTAAATATAAATGATAAGGTTAAAATAGGAACCTAAACTTGTCTAAATTATATTGTATGAGAGGATTTCGACCCATCCCCACCTTAGATTCGAAATAAATCAATTTGGAGCTATTTAAAACCGAATATGACTTTATAATAAAATAATATTTTTAGTTATTTCAAAGGTGCCCCTCTCCTCCCTTATAAAAGGGCACCTCCTCCCTCTCTTCCTCACACCACTTTGAGCCTTCACGCTCGGCCAACCCCTGCCAATATCTCTTCTACACTTCCCTAGAAACATCCTAGAGGTATTTCTCTTCTTCAAAGACCAATTTTAGTGCCCTAAGAGGAGATCTCAAAGAGGCGCTTCAAAGAAGAGGTAATATCCGTTACCGATTCTTTCAACTTTATTTCTTCTTCCACTTATACTTCTTTAGTTGTTTCATTATGAATTAATAACATTAGTATCACTCATATACTGATATGTTATTATAAGTTTGAAACAACCCTATTTCACCATCTATCCATCCTACGGAAAACGAAATCACCGTGCGTGCGTACGTACGGAATACCGTCTCCACGCCGTGGTGTAATCTATTTTCCACCACCACCTTACTTGGATGGGTATAATGGTGTAAATAATGACTATATATGATTATTTTAAAGTGATATTGATTCTGAAATAGTATATATACACTCCAATACAATTCCACGATCATGGGAACGATATCATCACTCGTGCGTACGTACGGAATACCGTCTCCACGATGTGATGCGACTCGTTCTACATGATCTTCATTGCATAATGATTATATAAATGAATTTAATGAATGAATATGATATATATTACACTAATATAATTCTGGAAATGAGGTATCTATAACCTAAAAAAGAAAAATAATATTTTATTCAACAAAAAACGCATAAGAACAAAAAGTAATAAACACCCGAATAACAAGTAGTAATGAAATATTACTAATAAGAAGCTAAGAATATGACCATATATGATATCATAAAAATAATTATGATTCTGGAATAAGTCAATAACATTATTTAAATCATTATACAGGAGTTTCGGACACTTACGAAGCAAATTGGACCTAAGGTAAGGGAAAATATCACAATCTCATTTTTATCCGAGATTGTTTATACTTTGATATTTACTGGGGTGTATTTTATCATCCACATCCATGTTTCCTCAATATGTAATATTGTTTCCATCCACCTACAATTTTTTAAATCCAATTTTACCCTTCGGTGAGTTTTTAGTGAAAGATATGAAAGGAATCTTTTGTCGTTTTTCGTACGAGGTACTTTTTGACTTTTCCGACAAAAGTACGGGAAGAATGTTTTTTTAACTTATACGGCATGAATGGATTTTTAAAAAATTATTTCCAAGAAGCTTCCTTTAAAAGTTTTCAAGTTTATTTTTAATCAAATTCTTTTAGTTTAAAATTGTATGACATGTTAAGAAAGGAAAATGTTTTTGAAGTAGAAAGGATATTTTCCTCAAGAATGGAGTTCAAGTGTTTTATCAAAATTATTTTCCATATAAGATAATATAGGGTTCTATTTCTATCCATATTATTACATTGATTTTATTATGTTGTGATGGAATTATTTTTATGAATTCATTTATCTTATATGAATTGTTTTATGATGTCATGTTGTTTAAGAATCCCATTTTTATTACATGGGTTATGCAATGATGTATGATTTATGATTTTGTGGCACACATATGAATGGTATCATTATGAGATGGGTGGGACCTATATCTCCCTCTAATTCATTGGGTAAAGATTTTATATCTCATGAGAAGACATGGCTGGAACGGCGTTAAACCGGTTCAGTGAAACGGGACTGAAACGAGGAATGAACTCGGTTCAGAAATGGACTTTGTCCACTAAGATAGTCTTGGCAATGAGTCTTGACTAATAAGAAATGATTCTCTATGATTATGTGTGTATGCCACAAAGTTTCATGTTTTAATTTATGATTATTGGGATTACATTTCACTACTATGATTTATCCCATGTTATGATATTATGATCTATTTTGCAGGTTAAGATTTCCAAAATGTTATGTTCTTATGAATATGATGTGATTGATATTTCTTTTTTTTACCCTTACTGAGAATTTGAGCTCACCCTTTTATGTTTTCTTTTCCCCAGGATATAAAGAAAGGTTTTAGGTTAAAAAAAAGAAGATCTTTATGGGAGATGTTGAAGATCTTTCACCATGATTAGAAGATTATATTCCGAGTTTCCAAAGACACTAAACTATTACGGTCCTTGTGTGTGTGTGTTTTTTATGTACTAAGTATTCCACAAAAGTAATGTAATGTCCATGTACGTTAAGCTTCGGGTCTCTACAGTTGGTATCAGAGGAAAGGTTTAGTCAACCTTTGGAAACTAGGATGCGAGAACTTTAGTGAGATCCCTAGAGATATTTCTAAGGTATGTCTAGGGATGTCCCTAAGGTTAAGTATAAGTATAAGTTATAGTACTAGAATTACGGTAACCCAAGATGTTAGATATTGAAGGTACTCCCCCTTTATTATATTGTTCTTCCTAGCGTGATTTTTTCCTCTCACACTATTCTTTTTGGGTTTTAGAAAATGGATGGAAACAAGATGATTCACGATAATGGAGGATATGATGGACAATGGAATGATATTCTTCATGAGAAACCAAATGAAATGGGATTTGGAAGTCCAAACATCATTATTATGCCGAATCAGCAATCTCATAATATGATCAATAAACTCAAATTTGGTAAGTTTCCTGACTCGGCTAAAAAGAGAAAGATGGAGTTTCATGATGATCATAGAGGAAAGAAAGTTCAATTTCCCCTATGTAAATCATGTGGGAAGAGGCATCAAGGAAAATGTTTCAAAGGAACTGGAAGATGCTTTGGGTGTGGAAAAGAAGGACACAAAGCCAGTAAGTCCAAAGGAAAAGGTTCAGTTAACACCAGGGATGAGGATAACGGTATTGCTACAACATCAACAATGGTTAAATGTTTTAAATGTGGAATGTACGGGCATTATGAAAACCAATTCCCTAAGGGAAAGTATCATGAAGAGAATCAGTATGGTCGTATGGGTAGTATTTATATTGATGATGATGAAGAGACTTCAAATTATATGTGAGTTGAAATAATTGTTGAAGCGCAATCAATGGTTTAAGAAGGTAGTGGAATGATTACATGTTTATCAAGTGTAATGTTGTATAAGTAATCTCATGGTACTATGGAATAAAGAGACATCTAAGGATTGTTACACTATTGTCTTTCCTTAAGTTTTGAAAGTGTATGATGAATGGTACCAGTAACCATGAAAGGTTATTCAGATATTTTTGGCAAGTAGATGATATGCGCATAATGAAGGGATAAGGAGAAAATTAAATGTTTGATTGTATTCATGAGCTCATGACTGATATAAGGAAATAGTTATATCATGGTTTGAGTATATAGAATTTTGTGGTTTTGGTATGTGGAAATAGTTAACTTTTGACAGCACTCATATTTTCACTAAGGTTCAATGGGTATTCATTTTTTTCAAGAGAATACATGATTAAGGCCTTCGAACGTTTGGAATGTGACCAAAAAGAAATATCTTATGATATATGGGGCTCAACGATGGTATTAACATGCTTGTTATATGAAATCTCTGGTAATTGTTTTCACTATAATATGACAATGGACTGCAATATTATGGATAAGCCTAAATATTGGAATGGAATATGTTGTACATAAGTTATTATTGTTTAAGGATAGAACCTTTTTCGATATTATTTATGGGATGTTATAGTAATGTAGTTTTAGAAAAAGGACAACATGCAGGATGGGTGACAGCCCATCGCGTCAGACAAGGCTGTGGGAATCGAACCCACAACCGAAGTGCGACTGGCCTTTATCGCCTACCACTAGCCTACAGGAAGTCCCTGTTTAGTAGAAACTAGTTTTATTATATTAAGCAGTATGATATATGAAGTTTAAGTCCATTTTAGGAACCATATATGATTAATCTCACTATAGATGGACTAATGTATTTTTTGATAACTTTTCTAACCTTTTGTTTGAGACAGATGGAATGACCCATCATTCTATCACATGAACTGCTAACACATCACGAATGACAAATTCAACTTCATTTCTTTAAGAGATGAAGTGGAAATTTTCCAAAGAACGACTAACGGTGAGACTATACCAAAATCACGAAAGTCTTTCTTCTAATTCCAATTTCATCATCTTTAGGGAAATGATCTTGAAAACCAAAAATGTTGTCCTAGTGCTCTTATATCTGATGAATAAGATGGTACCTTAGATCGTCACAAATTTATGGCTTTGTGATTGCTGGATTTTCCATATCCATGTTCTCTACCACTCTCCATCAGAACATGATGGTTAGATTTCTCTTCAATATCTATATTTTCACCTATGTGGAAACCCAGTGATTAGTTTATTTGGGTAACCGTTACGTTTCATAATTTTGTTTTTAAAGATTGGTTTTTGTATTCCTTTTTACGATGTGGGTTTATATTAAAGAAACTTTCTAGTAGTAAACCATTTATAACCCCGACGAATTTCGAGGGCGAAATTCATTTTAAGGGGGGTAGAATGTAACACCCCGAGATTTTATGAAAAATATTCTTAATTTCACTAATGTCTTGTGTTGTACGCTACACCAAAAGGAGCTTCCACAACATGTATCCTTGAATTTCCCTGTATTACACGTAATCGCGACTTTCCTCGATAGCGTGTGTAGTACGCAATACTGAGTTTCACTAAACAACGATATGCTATTAAAATATTATTAAAACTAGCCGTTATGAATAGTAATAACCACTTTTTGAAATTTTGTAAATTTTATTTTTTAAAATGGACTTCATTTTTGGATTCGGAATATCGAAATTGGCTTAGGGTGAAATTTTGGTACTTTTCGGATAACTTTCATATTCTGATTAATAGTGAAAATTGCTAAATTTTAATTAAAAACAACTTTTTTAATCGAAATAATTAATAGTGATAAATTATTAATTTGAGTGTTTTTAAAGTATATTTAGAATATATTTTTTACAATTTAATACAATGTTGTTCATTGGATGTAATTTCACATTTAAACCAGACATAAACAAGTGTCAATCTTTTGATAGTTATTATCTTTTAAAAACACGCTATTTGTTTTGACGATGGGAATTAATTTTTAAATTAGTTAATGTAACTAATATGTTTTGAATTTGGTAAAATAAACATCATTTTTGAATTCATAATATCAAATATATCTTAGGCCTAATTTTTGGTATTTTTCTGGAAACTTTCATTTTTTGATGAATAGTGAAACCACGAAGTGGTAGTTAAAAAAAACTGAATTTTTCATAAAACTTAATTTTACCGCTTCTGTGAGTAGAATTTCGAAAATCCAAGAGACACGGTTACTATCAAGGACTAAAATGTGGTTCAATGAGATGAAAATAATTTTTGGTGAATAGTAACTTTTTACTTTTTTTACCACGGTTAAAAGTAAATAGGGTAATTAAGGGTAAAAATGATATTATTATTACCCTAACACATGTCCTAATTCTATTGGATAAGTGTAATTCGACCAAAAACAAACTTAGGAAAAAATATGAACATTTAGGCCCACTTGGATAAGATTAGGACATTTATTATTAATTTATTTAAAGAAGGGTTAAAATAGTTAAAATCAAAGTTTAATAAGTAGATAATTTTTAATATAGGGTTATACATAAGATAAATTCGACTATAAATATTCATTAGAAATCTAAAAAGATTTCCTACATAATGGTATTTTATTTTTAATTTTTAGAAATTAAATAATTTAATTTATTTATGACACAACAATGATGCAGTAATTATTTTATTAATGAAATATTGACATAATTGATGTTATAAATACCCAAATAAATGTAATTTGAGACTTTTTATGAATTAAACTAATTTTCTAGGTTAATATGACATGTTATTATTGATTTAATTAACTTTTTTCGAACTAATCATTCTGTTATGATTTTCAAAAAAATCAATTACTAAATAGTTTCAAAATTGACATCAAATAGTTTTTAAAACAAATATTATATTATTAATTGTTATTTTATTCCTAAAAATCTAAGGTTCGGAAAAATGACTTATATAAGGTTATATATATTAATAATAAACATCTTGGGGTTCGTTTGGCTTGTTATAGTAAGTTTATTAACCTTATAGTGTAAGAACACAAAAAGACACGGTAAAAGTAAAATTATCTAACTTAAAGTTAAATATAAATGATAAGGTTAAAATAGGAACCTAAACTTGTATAAATTCTATTTTATGATAGTATTTCGACCCATCCCCACCTTATCTTCGAAATAAATCAATTTGGAGATATTTAAAACTGAATATGACTTTATAATAAAATAATATTTTTAGTTATTCCAAAGGTGCCCCTCTCCTCCCTTATAAAAGGGCACCTCCTCCCTCTCTTAATCACACCACTTTGAGCCTTCAAGCTCGTCCAACCCCTGCCAATATCTCCTCTCCACTTCCCTAGAAACATCCTATAGGTCCTGGTCTTCTTCAAAGACCAATTTTAGTGCCCTAAGAGGAGATCTCAAAGAGGCGCTTCAAAGAAGAGGTAATGTCCGTTACCGATTCTTTCAACTTTATTTCTTCTTCCACTTATTATTCTTTAGTTGTTTCATTATGAATTAATAACATCAGTATCACTCATATACTGATATGTTATTATAAGTATGAAACAACCCTATTTCACCATCTATCCATCCTATGGAAAATGAAATCATCGTGCATGCGTACGTACGGAATACCGTCTCCACGCCATGGTGTAATCTATTTTCCACCACCACCTTACTTGGATAGGTATAATGGTGTAAATAATGACTATATATGATTATTGTAAAGTTATATTGATTCTGAAATAGTATATATACACTCCAATACAATTACACGATCATGGGAACGATATCATCGCTCATGCGTACGTACGGAATACCGTCTCCACGATTTGATGCGACTCGTTCTACATGATATTCATTGCATAATGATTATATAACTGAATTGAATTAATGAATATGATATATATTACACTAATACTATTCTGTAAATGAGGTATCTATAACCCAAAAAGAAAAATAAGATTTTATTCGACAAAACACGCATAAGAACAAAAAGTAATAAACACCTGAATAACAAGTAGTAATGAAATATTACTAATAAGAAGCTAAGAATATGACCATATATGATATCATAAAAATAATTATGATTCTGGAATAAGTCAATAACATTATTTAAATCATTATACATGAGGTTCGGACACTTACGAAGCAAATTGGACCTAAGGTAAGGGAAAATATCACAATCTCATTTTTATCTGAGATTGTTTATACTTTGGTATTTACTGGGGTGTATTTTATCATCCACATCCATGTTTCCTCAATATGTAATATTGTTTCCATCCACCTACAATTTTTTAAATCCAATTTTACCCTTCGGTGAGTTTTTAGTAAAAGATATGAAAGGAATCTTTTGTCGTTTTTCGTATGAGGTACTTTTTGACTTTTTCGACAAAAGTACAGGAAGAATGTTTTTTTAACTTATACACATTATTTCCAAGAAGCTTCCTTTAAAAGTTTTCAAGTTTATTTTTAATCAACTTCTTTTAGTTTAAAATTGTATGACATGTTAAGAAAAGAAAATTTTTTTGAAGTAGAAAGGATATTTTCCTCAAGAATGGAGTTCAAGTGTTTTATCAAAATTATTTTCCATCTAAGATAATATAGGGTTCTTTTTCTATCCCTATTATTACATTGATTTTATTATGTTGTGATGGAATTATTTTTATGAATTCCTTTATCTTATATGAATTGTTTTATGATGTCATGTTGTTTAAGAATCCCATTTTTATTACATGGGTTATGCAATGATGTATGATTTATGATTTTGTGGCACACATATGAATGGTATCATTATGAGATGGGTGGGACCTATATCTCCCTCCAATGCATTGGGTAAAGATTTTATATCTCATGAGATAGACATGGCTGGAACGGCAGGTTAAACCGGTTCAGTGAAACAGGACTGAAACGAGGAATGAACTCGGTTCAGAAATGGACTTTGTCCACTAAGATAGTCTTGGAAATGAGTCTTGACTAATAAGAAATGATTCTTTATGATTATGTGTGTATGCCACAAAGTTTCATGTTTTAAGTTATGATTATTTGGATTACATTTCACTACTATGATTTATCCCATGTTATGATATTACGATCTCTTTTGCAGGTTAAGATTTCCAAAATGTTATGTTCTTATGAATATGATGTGATTGATATTTATTTTGTTTACCCTTACTGAGCATTTGAGCTCACCCTTTTATGTTTTATTTTCCCCAGGATATAAAGAAAGGTTTTAGGTTAAAAAAAAGAAGATCTTTATGGGAGTTGTTGAATATCTTTCACCACGATTAGAAGATTATATTCCGAGTTTCCAAAGACACTAAACTATTACGGTCCTTGTGTGTGTGTTTTTGTTATGTACTAAGTATTCCGCAAAAGTAATGTAATGTCCATGTACGTTAAGCTTCGGGTCTCTACATATAGGCTACCGGCCCGACTCTCTCTAGAATTTCAAACGGCCTGATGTAACAAGGCGACAACTTTCCCTACTTCCTTAACCATCTATTCCCTAGCCTGGGTGATACCTAAAGAAAAACATGATCCTCAACCTTGAACTCAAGAGGTCGTCGACAATGATCGGCATAAGATTTCTGTATAGACTAAGTAGTAGTCATACGCTTCCTAACCAGCTGAACCTTTTTTAAAGTCTCCTGAATAAGACGAGGACCTAGTAGAGTTTCCTCACCTACCTCTAGCCAGTACAATGGTGAACAGCATGGTCTACCAGATAAGGCCTCAAAAGGACCCATCTAAATCATCACTTGAAAATTGTTATTATAAGCAAACTCGACAAGAGGTATATGCTTCTCCCATAAACCGCTAAAATCAAGGACACATGCTCGGATCATATCCTCTAGAATCTATATTGTCTATTCTGGTTTTCCAGTGGTCTAAGGGTGAAACTATGTGCTTAGAAGCACCTGAGTCCCCATATATTTCTATAATCCATGCTAGAACTGTGATGTGAAATAAGCATCTCTATCTGAAACGATAGTACGTGGAACCCCGTGTAGTCATATGATCTCACAGACATTCATTCTTCCCAACTCATCAATTGAAAAATTCTCCTATATAAGAATGATTTGGGATGATTTTCTTAGTCATTCAATGACTACCTAGATAGCATCGCTACCCCTCGTCAACCTAGGTAAGACGACTATGAAATATATAGCAACATCTTCCCATTTCCATTCTAGGACTAAAAGCGGCTGTAACAAGACTGCAGGTCTCTGGTACTCTGCCTTACCTACTAACAGGTGGAACACCTAGTGATAAAAACTAAATCTGGAATTTCATTCCAAGACACCAATACTAGAATTGCATATCTTGATATATTTTTGAGATTCCTGGATGAACTTCCCATTGATAAGTGTGGGAATCTTTCATCAACTCCTCTTTCATATCTACACGAACCCAGATACATCCATATAGATTTAGGATGTCATCTCTATCTTTATAACAATCCGAAGGTGGGTTATCTATAGATATACTCTCATGGAGAACCAAACCTTCAGGATTTGAAAACTACCTACTCTTCACCTTTTCAAGGAGGGAAGAGGTAACTGTTAAGGCTGGAAGGTAAGACTACTCATGATTGTCATGAAACTCCAGATGAAGTTCAGAAAAGAGGGCTATTAACTTCCATTCATCACTGGTTTCCTGTATGGCCTGCATTCGAGTTTTTTCAAATCAGTGCATTAGTGACCACATTTCCCTTTCTAGGCATATAGGAAAGCTCGAAATCAAATGATTGTAGATATTCGACCCATATTCACTATCTGAGGTTCAAGTCACACTAAGAAAATATATACTTGAGGCTCTTGTGATCGGTATACACCAAAAAGTGCTCACCCAACAAATAATGTCTACAACAATGTAAGGCATGGACAAATGCTACTAGCTAAAGTTCATACATCAGGTAATTTATCTTGTGAGGCCTCAACTACTGAAATCTGTACACAATGACTTTGTCTTCCTACATCAACACTACTCCTAGGACAATTCCTGATGCATCGCAGAATACGATATAACCTTTTCCAGGTTCTAGAATAATCATAATAGGTGTCGATACAAGCCTTTATTTTATCTCCTGAAAGGATTTATCACATGATTCTGACCATGTAAACTTGACACCCTTCTTTGTATGACCAGTAAAAGGAGAAGTAATATGAGAAAAGTCTTGTATAAAATTCTTGTAATATCCTACGAGCCCCAAGAAACTCCTAATATCAAAAACATTCTTAGGATACTCCTAGGAAACTATAGCACTAACCTTTTCAGGTTCAATAGATACTCAAGATTCTAAAATAATATGACCCAATAAGTGGAATTTGTTGATCTAGAAGCCGAATTTAGTAATCTTGGCATAAATTTGATGCTTTCTCATTGTACTCAGAACGATATCAAGATGTTTGGCATGATTGTTATGAGTACGATAATACAATAAGATGACGTCCACAAAGACCATAACAAAAGAGTCCAAATAGGAGTGGAAAACCCTATTCATCAAAGACATGAAAATGGTAGGAGAGTTCGTAAGACCGAATGGAAAAACTAGATACTCATACAGACCATAACTACTATAGAAAATTGTACAAGGTATGTCTGATGGTATGACTTGCACCTGATGATAACTCAATCTCAGGTCAATCTTAGAGAACACCTTTTCTCCTCTAAGTTGGTTAAGAAGATCATTTATTCAAGGAAGTGGATACCAATTCTTAACCATAAGCTAGTTCAAACTTCTGTAATCCCTACATAGATGAAGATTTCCATCCGCCTTCGTAGTAAAGAGCATGGGTGAACCCTGAGAGGATGTAAAAGGTTGTATAAAGCCTTTCTCCTCTAGTTACTCTATCTACTACTTGATCTCATGAAGCTCAGTAGGTTCCATAATGTATGGAGGAATGAAAACTAGAGATGCTATTGGAATAAGATCTATTGTAAACTCTACCTATCTCTTAGGAGGTAATCCAGAAAATTCGTCAGGAAAGACTTCCCTAAAATGATCAACTACTGGAGGGAAATCAGTTTGAAGAAAACCCTAATCTTACATGAAAATATTTTCAATTTGGGTGGTTACTTCACTTATCCCATGATGCTTCGGTCTAGATATCCTAGCCTGGACATCCTAATCACCTTTGAAAATATAACTACTTCCTTCTAGTGATGTAAAAGAAACCCTATAGCGATAGCAGTCTACAAATGTGTGATAGTGGACTAACTAGTCCATCCGGAGAATGACATCGAATCCAGACATCTCGAGAACAAAGAGATTACACAAGAAAGGGTAACTGCCTACCTCAAGGGGAAAGTCCCTACACTGGCTTATGCCCTCCTTCCATATTCCCAATGGTGTATCGAGGGTCATTACACCATAGTGATATTGTATCTCTAGTCTGATAATTTAAATTATAGATACAGAAATGAAAGAGTTTGAAGCACCCATATCAAACAAAACAGAGACAATTGTAGAGGCTACTAGAATAGTACCCCGTACTGTAGATGGTCCCATAGTCTGATACTCAGGTATCGGCTATAAATCATGCAACTAACCCGATCCACATCCCTATGCAATAGATGTACTAACATGATCATGACTACTCTACTGGCACTTCTGGTGATCAGGGGTCGGACTACCATGTCCATGACCTCCTCCTCGGCCAGACCTGTCGGTGCTATTCTAACTCCCCGCCTGACGCAGTGCAAAATAACTCTCTCCTATAGGTGGAGTGGATGTTGATCCTTCTCCACCAGAAGCTAGTGGAAAGGTACTATAGAAATGCTGAAGATGACCCATATAGCTGCAAGCTCGGCACTCCATAGGATCTCTATCGCATTGGGGCTTCTAATGCCCTGGTCTTCTACATTGATGACACACCAAAGAGCTATCAAACTAGATACTCTAGTTGCCACTTCCCAGATGAAAAAACTCAAGGGAACGTTTTTTCCCACCAGAAGAACTACTGGACTAACTCGACACTGATTCTTTAAACCTGATACTTGTGTCATTCCTCGGGTTATGCTCAGTGATAAGGTCATGATGATATATTGTAGAAAAGTTGGGAAGTTGAAAGACATTCACTTGGGTTCAGGTGGTGCACTGGATCCTATCATCAAAATGTCTAGCACGCAAAATCTCATCATTGGCTATAAGCGATGAAAAGTGTTGTATATCAGTGGAATGTGATGAATATTCTATAACTGACATGGAACCATGCTCAAGATTCATGAACTCTCTGGCTTTGTTAGCTCTTAGTGCGTAAGTAAAGAACTGGTCATAGAAGGTAGTCTGGAAATCAACACATAACATGCCCTGATAACAACCGGCCTGGGTAACCACATCCCACCAACGCTTGGATGAATCCTGAAGCATGTATGTATCAATCTTGACTCTCCACTCTAGAGGCATTTCTTGAGGCTCAAAAATAGACATCATGGCCTCTATCCAAGACTCAGCAGCCTGAGAACCGTCATCCCCTAAAAAAGTAGAAGGATGATGCTGCTATAACTCTCGGGTCAAATCATCCATCGTAGGTGCAACCCATGGAGCACCATGCATGGACTTCATCAGATGTAGGAAACTATCACAAACTTGGGAATCAGTGCCCGGATCAAGTACAGCAAGCAGTGCCTCAAGTGGAACTCCTGGAAGTAATACTGGTGGCTTAGGACCTACCATATCTGGAGCATGGCCATCACCACCCTCCTGGTGAACGACAAGAGGATGATGTGGCAGCATTGGTCTACAAATTCTAAGCACACAACTTCGAACAAGCTTAGGAGAATAATATAGCATCACAAGTGGAAAATTAACATAAGAAAACTCAATACCCAAGTCATACTACCCCAACTACTCACTTTGATGGTCAGGTATCAGTAAGTTCTCAAGTATAAGTTTCATGTAATTTTGCAGTAAATTTCCAGGTTCACTCCTTTACCTTTCATAAACATGACAATACGGGATAAGGATGTGCAACCAATTAATTTTTTATCTTAGTATTCACTTTATAATGGATATACATTTCCGATGAATCAGTTCTCATGCACCTATCACCAGAAACGACACCCATTAGTTTATAGTATAACGGCTTGACTCGGTAAATTACTCATCCCAACCCATGAGGGCCCATACACCTCATGAATTGAGACAAGCAATAACTAAATCCCAGCCAAAGTAATACAAGTACAAGAAACTATCGCAGCATCATCCAGCAATTACAGGCATATCAATCAATGAAAATAAGTGAAATGAACCTATATGGCATGGAAATATGCATGACATGTGAATTCTATGTGTCTAAAATGATGCATGTACCAATGATCCTTTCCCTAATATCATCAGGATAAGGATGGTATAAATTCTCAAATAGAGTAATGATCAACAACACAACACATCATGTGCCTCACTCAACGGTGAAATAATATCAACTATAATAGGAAAAATAGAACAAAAATTGCATTTTTTGGGTAACTTGGATTTTACCCTAAACATGGGTTCATGACGCCCAAGCACAGCTTACAACCAAGTCCCAAGAATTCCTATTCTCCAATCTATTGTCTCCAAATAGTAAAGCAAGAAAATAAACCACCTTTGATACCACTTTGTGATGTCCCAGACCTGGATTCCACTTAACGGGTGCCCCAATCCTGATGGGCCACATGGCCTCAAGCGAATCTCCCTGAATTCCAGAGGCTTCTAACTAGCAGTGAGGGGCTAGGGTGTGTCCTTGGGAAGACTATGCACTCATTAGCAGAGTGTAGCACAGTAGAAGGATTATAAAGGAATATTAAACAATGGAAGCAATATAAATAAACAGTGGAAGCAAACTAATGCAATTGATAAACGAGAATAATAATAATTGTATCAACTAGAACAATGATGATGTAATGTCATGTCACTAGAAAACTAGAAAACATGGATACAAGAAAATAGGCATAATAGTTCCACAAAGTGAAAGAAAACAAAGACTACTCGAAGTATCCCGAGATCCAACTCGGTCATATAGTATCAAGATCCATCCTAAATAATAAAAAATCAAGTGTTTGAAGTCGTATGCTTCCCTTTGTCAACACCTAAAACCGTGTAATCTACTTCGGGTACCAAATAGCACCTGAAGAGGGTGTGAGATAAATTTCAGTGGGCTGCCACCAATGGGTTCTATAACATCTGGCCCGTGTAATGGAATATAGAAGTGTGTAGTCATACATATATTAAGTAAAGCAAGTAGCACTGTATAATTAAATACCCAAGTACCTGCTTCAGCCCTCGGTTGGTGTCTGAATATGTAACCAGTTCATTAATTAAGTAATTACCATTTAATTTTAACAGGTAACATGAGGCATATCCAACACTAACATCATCTCGTGATAGAATAAGTATTGAAGGTCCCAAGACATAAAAAGACAACCTGACAAAGATATCCATTGAAGGAATTATGGGGTAATAACCAAGGTAAAATAAATCTCATGAAATGATAACTCAGTAGTATCTGAGTCTATATAAGGGTAAGAGTGTAATCCACGGAGCGTAATCCAAGGCATTCCACAATAAGGTGCCTACCGAGTCCAAGGTGATCTACCAAGGTAAAACAGGGCTAAGCAAAGACAAGGACCTATGGGCTTTCACCATGGAACCTACTAGACAATGCTGGATCTAAGGAGTGTATCTGAGGTATCCTTTAATAATGTAAAGGACCCTATGGTAGTATACTGGGCATCCGAAAAATAGACAAAAACCAGAGTCTAGGTGGGTATCAACCTAAGCAAACCGCATCCTTGAATCGGAATGGGGTTCCTGAGACCCAAGGTATTCTTCTCTCAGAATCCAAGGCGAGATCAAGTTAGTCCATTCCTATTTGATATTGTAATCATGTAATAATTCATTAGGTTCAATTATTTCCTTCCTTTAGTGTGGATAGGTCAAGTAGAGTTGCAACCATTTATTTATTGGTCCAATCCTTTTCCTCCATTAGTGTGGATAGTCTAAGTAGCATTGCAACCATTTAATCAAGTCCTAATTAACCATTAAGGCATATTCAATTAAATAGGTTCACTATGCTACCTTCCATTAACATGGAAAGGGGTGCTACGGACATATAACCTTTATTCAATCTCATTTGTTAAGGTTGAGTTATATACTCAGTATACTTTCCATTTCACATTTCACATTTAACAGTCATTTGGAAGAACTTACCTTAGGCGGTTCAAGTGGTGAGCATACATGGTACATGACACTATGAAATTCTCATTAACAAAAAACCCATTTATTATATAAGGTTTCACCTTTAGGAAGGTCAAGAGAAGGCACACTCGAATGGTGGCTTAAACGTGCCAAAACACTAAAAACCCAAATATGGCATAACCTTCGACACGAGGCAGATTGAGTCGTGGCTATAACCACTAATAAATAATCACATATTTGGAAAGATGATAACCATACAATTCTAACAAGTATAATAATGGAATGTAAATTTAAGAAATGGCTTCCAATGAAATTTGTGGGCCCCACATGAATATTCCAAAAACAACGAACTCTAGGGATATGTTATAAACCACCCACCTTAGGGTTGTATGATCCTTCTCCGCTGGTATCAGCCCTTGGTTTGCCTCGGATCGGATTAGATATAAGAAAAAGTAAAAAATGCTCACATGGAGATATCTAGGTCAATATAAAGAGAGAATAATAATGGCTAAAGAGGACTTTAGTACTTACCATTATGCATCCAATGTGATGAACGGAAGCTCGATCATATTTCGTACGAAGTAGATCTCTTGATCCCTATATTTGGACTTCAAAAAGGTCCAAATTGGGAGAGAAATGGGTCAATCTTGCATAAACTTGGATTAGGGAGGAAGGGAGACTTAATTAGATCATTAAGGGCAAAACTGGAAAAATTACCTGGAAAATTATCTTGCTAACAGTTTGTTAAAATGTGTGCTTGTACGGGATGGCTCTGCCTGAACGGTTTGGTCCTCATGGTTTTTCAAACAATGTGCAACCCACGCACGGGTACCTGGAAAAAAGGGGTTCTTGCACGATTAGGTCGTATGGCTGTGTGACAACCGTGTGAGGTGGCTCTATCCAAAAAAACAACATCTGTACGGTTTACTCTAAACCGTGTGTAGAGTCTATTTTCTCCAAAAAGATGGGTTATGGGATCTGAATAAGCCCCGAACACCCTTGGAACCTTTACTAACTCATTAGGTATCCATATTAGGTCCAAAGTAAAGATTTAGACCAAAAATTAAAGGATACATACCTGAGTAAAAAAAACATGTTCTTACATCTCTAAATTTCCAAGATGAACTTATCATTAACCCTTAATCAACATGAATCATCTCTTAATTTTCACATTCCAAAAATGTGAATAACATCATCATGTGTCCTCTTAAAATATGGTAATAACTTAAATTACCATAAAACCTTATTGGAAACATGAATTTTTCCTTACACATTCTACTGTATATGTTTCTTATATCCAAAAATGTTGTAAACTCCATCAATGATAGCATAAACCACTTGTCGGCAAGTCAAAAATCAATCTTGAGGTAGCCAGTACTTATCCAAATGAATCGTTTCTTTATCATTATCTTTATCATTAGAAATATATTAACAGTCATCCTTCCTTTAACCATGAATTTTCCAAAGAGTTTAACTAGCCACTGAATATATTTTCTTGGTACCATTCATCTTATGGTTTAAAATACTTAATGAAAAATTAATGTAGTACAATCCTCGTATATTCTGTAATTCTTATAACCAGTACATTACTGAAAAAATATTCAAATGACATGGTTCTTGACTAGGAATATTAATCATTAAAATTTATCTGAGGTAGCATCATCACTTGATCATTATCCAGAATCATCATTTGGGGTATATTCCTTTGACACTTGGGATATTGATTCGCATAGTGTCTCATATCCTTACAGTTGAAGCATTGTACATTGGAAACTTTTTTCTTACCCTTTCAATCATGAACTTTGTGTCCTTTTTCTTTGCACTTATAACAAACACCCATTCCCTTCAATCATTTACCAGGGTGATCCTTTATACAGTTATCACATGTGCGAAAACCCATCTTTCCCTTCTTCCCATTAGCCATCTTTTTCTTGGTCATCCACTTCTTCTTTGTCTTCCCTTCAAATCCATAGGAATCAGAGAAGCCTTTACATACCTTGTTAACACATTACACTATTTCCTCATATGATGAGGATACTTTGGAGACAATATTCCTTTGAAATGATGGCTTAAGACCATTAGAGATATGATCCTTATTACTCTTCGTATCACGTACATTGGTGAAGTTCTCATTTCTTGTGCTAGGCACCATTTCTAATTAATTTCATATTATATATTAGCTTATAAAATTATGAACTCTCTATAAATCTAAACATGGTATCGCACATAGCATAAATTTATGCACCGTAAATCCTAGAACCATATACTTTGATTACTTTGGGGGCATAAATCATTCATAATAGTAGGTAAATAAAATATGAATGTTCCTAAGCATATCCCCCATGAGTGTCAAACCATGTGCATAGTAAGGCCCATTTTTGTGTACCAGGATACCCTGAGTCAAGCCTAAAATTCCTTGTCAGGGTTTTCACACCTAGGTACATCTTTTCCAGAACCACATCCACCTGTAGTATCCAAACAGGGATGTATTCTCCAGAAAGATCCACATAATCTATTCCTTACCAAGATTCTAGGATGTTCTTGTATGTTCATCCACAAAATCTATCTTAGGGACTTGTTCCCTAATCTACATTTTCTAAATCTAGTTTCCAAGTTTTCTACTAAACCTCCCTTTGATACTAACTGTAACGCCCCAACCCCAAAAGTTTAGAGCCGATGCATTATTTTAATATATTAGCATGATTAAAAAGAATCAAATCCCGAAGGACCAATCATTTTAGTTTTCTTGAAAAAACAAGATACATACATGGAACCCATTTTACATTGGGAGATGGAAAAAATATGATATATAACAAAAGATAATAAATTTCATCCTTGAAAACTCAATAAATGATCTCTTATTCATAACCTATAAAGAAAAAAAATGAAAGGGGTGAGATAAAATGCTCAGTAAGGGTAATCAATACATTAGAAGATATCATAAACTTAAACAATAAGCATGGTGAAACACATGCCTTTAAAAAAATAAACTTGAACGCATTGCGGCGAGAATAAGAGGTGAATAAATAATTCCATAACAAAAGATAATCATGGGTATTATACTAGTCAAATAACCACATGAAATATCAATAAAATTTTCATAAAGAGGGAAATGAATATGCCAGACATCATAACCATATCGTCAAGGCCTAGTGCCAAGACCATAAATAACCATTTCGTTAAGGCCTCATGCCAAGACCTAGTTTGCCTCATGAAACCTACCGATGCATCGAGGGGATATAGTGGGCTCCACCCATCACATAATAAGTCCAATGCATTCATCTTATGAATGGGGATAAACATAAACAACATATACATTTATATTGAAACTGATATATGAAATGTAAATAACTTTCCCCAGTAATTAAACATAAACACTGACCAATTGGAGTAATATGGTGAATGGTATCAAGATAGAACATACAGATTCAAACTAATAAGAAACTATTAAATAACATATTTTGTAGATGATATCGTAGGATATAAATATCTATGAAATAAAAGATTCAACCAAGGATGTTGACATAAATAAATATACTTTTAAATGAGACCGTTGAAAAATTCTTGAAGAAATAATCATTAAACCTTCCAAAGTGTCTCATACCACCTTAAAACATTCAGATAATAATACCTTATAATATCATGAGAATAAGGATACTCTTGATATGATATACCAATGGTAATTATATACACCACAAGAAATAAATAAGTGGTTAATTGGGAATATATCTTATTAAAGTTAAAGTGAGATGAGAAAATGCCTTTTTACTTTGGAAAGAAGAGTTCTTTTGAAAAATCATTTTTATTTGTCATAAAATCATATTGTAAACATGTAGATCAAAAAAAATAAAAGGTAAGGTCATTTAAATTATATTTTAGTCTTAAATAAAGTCTTATTGAGGTGAAATCATTTAAAAAGATTTTTTAAATAAGCTTTAGAAATAAAACACTTTAGTGCGGTTTAAGGAATTCATTAAAGAGATTTTAAAGAGAAAAGGCATGTTTGCTTTCATAAAAAAAGAAATTAACAAAAATATATTTTTCACTTTAAAATTTTTTATTTTATAAAGATAAATATGTCTTAAAACATATTAAATATTGAACTTAAAAATAGTTAAGAATCCAAGAAGTTTCTTAAATCGAGCTTGTTTTTCGGGGATAATTTTTAAAAGATACTTTTAATATATATAACTCTCCATAAATGAAATTAAGATTCAGGTTCATACACATATATATATAATTCACACATAATTTTTAAGGATTAAATAAGAATAAATAATAATATCATTGAGTTGAGTCGAGAATAAGAGCAACCCAGATGAAAATGGAGGTTCCGGTAGAAATTACTTACAACTTTGTAATCAATGGAATCGTATGACCCAAAATTAATATTAATTAAATGATACATTGAATATCATGAAAATAAATATATTCATGATATGAAACATCAATGGCAGTATACATACACCATACACAAGTATTAGTAGTGAATACGGAATATCTCACAAAAATGAAAGTGAGATGAAGAAACCCTTACCTTAAGTCTAATGGTGTTCTTCACTTGGTCTTAGTGTCCTAGAAAAACAAATTAAATTCATTAATTAATATTTCCATAACCTATTATAAATTTAGTTGGTTTATTATAACCTTATTATGTTCATTCATGGCCTTTTTGATAGGTTAATAGGTTCGATTTCATTGTTCAGGTCTGTTTGTTTCATGATCAGTATACTTATATACATGAACAGAGAATCATGTAAAATGAGTATGGTTGTACAGAATTAAGTTATATGTTATTATTGAATATATATAAGGTTAAATGGTTTAAAATTTAATTTGGTTATTTGGAGTGAATATTAATAATTATATAAATTATTTAATGATAACTGTTTGGGTTAATTGGCGGTTTTTTAACACAACGAACTCATTTTGGTTTATAAACCAAAACCATGTGAAAAAAAAGATTCCAGAACCATATATGAGACATAATACATATATTATATTCTGGTTCAACCATAATAATGGTTTAATGACCATAATTGAATATGGTAATAGAAATTTAAAACCCATCGTCCTTGAATGTGGTAAATTAGCACATCTCGGATGGTATTTTCATTTTTAGTATAAAATAATGAGAAAGGAGAGATGATGAAGAATTATTACATTATCACAACAAAATTATAGTAAATTTAAGTTACTATAGTTATCATAACATTTTGATTAAATAATGTGAGGAAATAAAAATAAAATAAAGGAACTCGAAATAAAAGAAAAGTTGAGAAATCCCTTACGAAAATTCGGCAGCCTAACGGAGTCGCTTAAAATTTCATAAAATGTTTTGATGAAATAAAATGGGTCTCTAATAATTATAAAATAACATTTACAGTAATGGGGATATGGAATTACATATCCCAACATAATCCAATTGAAATTAAAAATAATAACATAAAATGAAATCTTGAAAAAGAGAAGGGTGGTGGATTCCCTTACCTTCTAGAGTAACTCTTAAAACTTGAAGGTTGGGACCTTGGGTGCTTGAGGACACCTTGGGAGGACTCCTAGGAAGGTAAAACTACCAGATATTTTAGTATTATGAGTTTTGAATGAAATAAAATTAAGGAATGAGTGGTTATTATAGTAAATGAGAGGGAGATTTTTATTAATTTCAAAGGACACCTCATTAGTGGTTTTTGCAAAACCATGGGTTTTACCATGGTATGTGCCCATGGTATTAGCCACTTGGGATACCTCAGGTCATATTTTTATGTAAATATGTCTACAATAATTTTATATTAATTATTATATCATTATAATGTCATTAAACATACTGAAAACCCAAAACTGTATTTTTACTATTCACGAAAAATTCAAGTATTTTAGAAAAATCCCAAAAATTCACCCCAACCATTTTTCGATGTTTAGAATTAAAAAATGAAATCCATTTTTTGAAAATAATTTTCTAAATATTTTTAATTTAATTTTTAAATAAAATCATAATTTATTTCAAAAAAAACTTTAAAACTATAACTCGTTTTATAACACCTTGAGAAATTAATCAAGGTCCCATAAAATTATATTATAACCATAAGATAATAAAGTAAAAATTTATGATTAAATTATATGAAAATATATTTCTATTTTAAATTATTAAATTTATCATAAAATTTTAATTAAAACATTTATGACATACAAAAATACCAATACTTACACTATAATCGTTTTTTCACTTATAAGGTGTCTAAATTGTATTTATACATTCATGGGTGAAGTTTCAATTTTTTTGGAAGATTTACTATTCATTAATATTCATAAGTCTATGTTACTATTAATAAAGGTATATTACTATTCATAAAAAATTAAGTTTGTCTTGTCAGACTCTAAATATCTTACTGAATGCAACCGTGTATGTTAGTTTTTCAAAATTCAAATTACAGAAGTGGAAAAATTATGTTTTTTTGTTAGGTTATAATAATGTGTTGTTTTGTAGAGACTCAATGTTTCATTAATTATATATTAAATCTATTTTTAAATTCTTGGGGTGTTACAATTAGAGTAAAATGGGTTTTCATAAGAAAAAAAATGTGATAAAAATGGAATTGTTATTATAAATAAATCAATACTTTTTGTTAAAGGTTATTTTAAAGAATAAGGCAAAGACTTTGGTGAAACCTTTTCACTGGTATCTCAATTATAATCATATTAGACTTTTCAGCTCATCTAAATTTTATGTTATTTCAAATGGATATGAAAAGTGATTTCCTTAATGGTTATGTTCAAGATGGAGTTTAGGTTGAAAAACCTACTATTTTGGAAGATTTTAAATTCCTAGACAAAATATTTAAACTTACTAAAGCACTCTAATGACTTAAACAAGCACTATGATCTTGGAATGATAGACTTACCATATATTTTCATTAAAATAATTGTGTTAAAGGAAGTGTTTATCCATCCCTTTTTATAAATAAAATTTTAAAAAACACCATAAATATTTAAATTTATATTTATGACATTATTTTTTGTTTAAACCTAAAATATCTTTCTCATACTTTTTCTGAGCATGTGAAAAATGATTTTGAAATGAGAATAATGGGAAAACTAAAATTTTTCCTTAGTTTTAAAATTTTTCGAAAAACTGAAATGAAATATTCTAAATCAACATAAATATATAAAATATGTATTCAAACCTTTTGGTTTTGAAAATAAAACACACATAAGTACTCCTATAGAAACTTCATCAAACTTGATCTTGATGAAACTGGTAAATTGGTAGATCAAAAACATTACAGAAGTGTGATCATAACTTTACTATATCTTACTGCAAGTCAACTAAACATAATGTTTTTATTATGTTTATGTATAATATTATAATTTAATCCAAAATAATATCATTTTAAAGTAGTAAAATTAATTTTTAGATACCTTAAAGGTACATCAAAAATTATATTATTTTATTCCTCCAGAAATTATTTTGTTCTCAAAAGTTACTCAAATACTAACTTTAGAAGTTATAAGTTAGATAAAAAATCTATTTTTGAATCATTTCATTTCTTAGGTGAATCTTTAGTCTCTTTTTCTAATAAGAAAAAAACATTTTGTATCACTTTACACCAATGAAGAAAAATATGTAGCATATGAAGGTTTTTGTGCTCAAGTGTTGTGGATGTAACACGCTCTCATTTATTTTGGTTTGAGTTTTAGTTGAGAATTAATCCTTCATGATAATAAAAGTTCTATTTTGTAAAGACCCGCAAATTTCAAGGAAATTTTTTTCTTAATTTTCTTTGGAATTTTACAAGAGCGCAGCTTCAGACGGCACCTGATTCCGAGGCCCGGTGTGCCCGGAATCAATTTCCGAAGTTTGGCTCGGGTACGTTCAGTGAACGGACGAGCGGGTTTTTCTATCTTTTGAACCGGTGCCCGGAATCGAATTCTGAGGGCACCGATGAAATCGCAGCGCCGGTATTTGCTTAGAAACGCCTCTTCCGGAGTTGCGTTTGCTCAAGACGTGGTTTTTAAATTTTACGGCTTTAAGTCAGAATAAAATAAAGTTGTGCGACAACTTTATTTTATTTCACTTAAACTGCTTGGAAGCCACTTAAAGTCACTTAAAGGCGGCTTGAACTGAGTTGAACTGGATAGGATGCTATCCAGAAATATCCTACCCCTTGGTAGGATATTTGTGCGGTGGGACCCGCACGAGCCCCGCCGTTTCTTTCGCTAAGTAACGCACCTGCGAAAACCCGTCAAAGTAACTGAAAAGTCAACCGACGCGTTTTCTTTAATTCTTAACAGACCATTTAATTGGGCGGTTTATTTCGTAAATTAAATGGACTGTTTCTTCGTGAATTAAATGGGTCGTTTCTTTCGAATTGATGGATCGTTTCTTAACCGGTTTCGTGTTGGCATGTTTATAAAATAAGACCAACCTAAAAATCCTTGGAAAGGATTTGAGAGAATCTTCGTTCCTCCACCCTCTCCGCGAAGAACGCGAAGAACGCGAAGAACGCGAAGAACGCCGGAACCGGAATCCGACGACGCACGATCCGCGACGTCAACAGCTTTTCCGCGACCTTCTTCTTCTTCGGTGCCTCTTCTTCCGCGGCGAACCTGCGATCGGCGGTTAAAGGTGAGAATCGAAACTTCTAAATTCTCCCTTCTTAATTTCAATAACAACGGATTTAATTAATTAAATCCGTTTGTTCTTGATCCGGAGATTGGCGACGCGACGCCGGATACCGCGACGACGCGACGATCTCCTTCTTCCGCGACGAGCGATTCCGCGACGACCTCTCGTCCGACGACGACTTCGAGGTAGGGATTTATTTTGGAAAAGTTACCCCTTTTAAATTTTCTCGTGAACGTTCTTGAAAATTTAAAAAGCCGGTTTCAAGCGAACAATTTTATCTTTAAATAAAATTGTTGGATCATGTGTTGATCATCTTATTCTTTTCTCCCGTTGTTTATGATTAACGCGGAGGGAGCGGGTCTAACGAACAAGACCCGGCAACCCTCCGCCGATCTTCCTTTTTGTGCGGATTTGGCGGGCGACGGCAAAAGCACGACGCAAGGGCCATTTGTTGATTCCGCAGTGGAGGACGCGTCCCGGGAGGAACAATGGCGCAGACGGGAGGCAAAACGGGCCACCGGAGCAACTCCGGCGGCCCGCGGAAGGAGGCGGCGGCGCGGGTCGCCGGCGCGGCGGCGCGGGTCGCCGGCGCGGCGGCGCCGGCGACCGGAGGCGGTGGCGCCCGGCGCGCAGCCGTGGAGATCTCCCGCCGCGGCTGAAGCTGCGGCGGCGGCGGCCGGTTCCGCGGCCGCGCGGAACCGGGAACGGACGCGGCGGCCCGGCCGCGTCCGCGTGACAGGCGGCCCCCCGCGGGGGCCGCGTTTCTCCAAATGCCGCGGGTCAAACCCGCGGCGGCGGCCTGCTCGGCTGCTCGGCCGAAGCCGAGCCGGCCGGTCCGGTCGACCGGGCCGCGCCCAGGCCGGACCGGACCCGGCCGAGCCGATTCGGGCCGGTTCGGGCCGACCCGGGTCGGGCCGGGTCGCCCCGGGCCCAGAACCCCCGTTTCGGGCCTTCTTCGGTCTTTCGCCCATATCTTGGGCCAGGGACCTCCGATTGACGAACCGTCAGCGGCTACGCGATCCTTGGATCGAGACGGTCGTTTCGTTATATTATACTCAAGGTTTCAGAAGACTTTGGGTTCGGCCGGGTTGGTTCGTACACGAAACCAACCGGGCCCTCGGAGCAGAAACGCTCATAACTTGAGCTACGGACGTCCGAACGACGTACCGTCAGCTGTGGTAGTTTCCTCTAAGTGAGACGGAACTTTTGGCATACCCCGCCCGAGGATCGGACACAGGCGGAGTACGGTCAGGTTGGTTTTGCCCTAAAAACCAACCGGGCCCCTGGGACGAAAATGCCAATAACTCTCAGACCGGGCGTCCGATTGACGCGCCGTCTGTTGCGTTGAGGTCCTGTTGTCGATACGGAACTTTTGGATACATCAACTTCGGACTACGTGTCAGTTGATGTATCAGCCTCTCAGCTCGTGGAGCGGACCCTCCTAACGAGCTCGCTATGTGCGGGAACCCTAGTGCTGGCTGTGACTTCGACGGCAGAGCAGAGATCCTCCGTGGACTGCGACGACGGCAGAGCAGAGATCCTCCGTGGACTGCGACGACGGCAGAGCAGAGATCCTTCGTGGACTGCGGCGACGACTGTGCAGAGATCCTCCGTGGACTGCGTCGACTACTGCACTCAGCGATCCTACGTGGAACAGTGCTACCGAACCTGTGTGAGCTGAATCTTCTTTTTACCTTGAGCGGTGGAGCGCTTGGGTGTAGCGGCGGACCCGTGGTACTTGACAGTGGTGGTGCACTTGGATGCAGCAACAGACCCTTGGCGGTGGAGCGCTTGGTTGTAGCGGCAGACCCGCGATACTCTACGGAGTGTGTGCGCTTGGTTGTAGCGACAGACCCGCGACGGTGGAGACGTGCGTGCGGAGTACGGAGACCGTGTAGATGACTGAGACCTGACGACTGCTTGACCGACTCGACTTGGAGTGAGTCGACTAGCCCAGTGGACGGAGCGCCCAGTAGTTGGCAGCAGACCCACGGCGGACGGAGCGCCTGGTAGTTGGCGGCAAACCCGCGGTACTCGACAGGAGGAGTACCTCAGTAGGCTATCTGGGTGAGCGCCCGGTATTTGGCAGCAGACCCTCAGCGGACGGAGCGCCCGGTAGTTGGCAGCAGACCCGCGGTACTCGACAGGAGGAGTACTTCAGCAGTCTTAGGTTAGTGAGCAGTACCTCGGAGTCGTGACAGGACCACTGTACACTTCAGAGATGGGGCTCTTCAACATTTACGGTTTCGATAATGAAAATCCTGGTTGAGCTGAATCTTATGTTACTCTCCTTTGTGGATTGTGTTGAACTATCCTATGTGGATTTACTGTTACTCTCCTTTGTGGATTGTGTTGAACTATCCTATGTGGATTTACTGTTACTCTCCTTTGTGGATTGTGTTGAACTATCCTATGTGGATTTACTGTTACTCTCCTTTGTGGATTGTGTTGAACTATCCTATGTGGATTTACTGTTACTCTCCTTTGTGGATTGTGTTGAACTATCCTATGTGGATTTACTGTTACTCTCCTTTGTGGATTGTGTTGAACTATCCTATGTGGATTTACTGTTACTCTCCTTTGTGGATTGTGTTGAACTATCCTATGTGGATTTACTGTTACTCTCCTTTGTGGATTGTGTTGAACTATCCTATGTGGATTTACTGTTACTCTTCTTTGTGGATTGTGTTGAACTATCCTATGTGGATTTACTGTTACTCTCCTTGTGGATTTGAGTCTTGCTTCCTTTGTGGATTGAGTTGTTCTTGAGCTCGTGAGCAGAGCTAGAATTGGGGACTTAGGTATGTGTATGGGCATATACCTAAGTCGAGTCAGATGTTACTTCGTGATTGCATCTTTCTTTTGTGCTATATCCTTTGTGGATTTCGGGAGACCTTCGGGGGTCTCGGGGTCCTTACTGAGTAGTTGTACTCACCCCTGCACGGGCTATGCCCGCACCTTGTTGTGTTGGTTGCAGACGACGGACAGCGCTGATCACGGTTGGGGCGTGGAGCAGGACGGTACCTGGAGGTGGACCACTGGGCGGGACGTGCTCGGAGCGGACGTGGGACCCGAGGAGCCTGGAGGCTATCTGTACCCACCCTTCAGGTGGGATTGCCAGTGGACGACACGAGGCCGCCGTCTTTTCTACAGTTACTGTACTTTACTTTTCAGTTGTACTTTACAGTTGGGCTTGTATTTCCGGCCCCCTTTACTTTTCTGCACTTTACTTTCCGCTTGCTGACTCTGTGTGGTTGTTACTTACAAAGGAAATGCCTTCCCTGTTTACTGGGATTTTACGCCTTGGTGCTAGTCGCCAGCCCCTGGCCTATGGAAGGCGGGCTTGGGGTAGTCACGGCACGGGCCCCGAGGACGGGTCGTGACAAATTGGTATCAGAGGTGGTCGGTTCTACCGCGGACTCTGATCGTCCTTTCTTTCTATGTGAAGCAATAGTGTTTAGTGTATTGAGTGCGGTTATCAGTTCAGGGAGCCCAGTGTTGGTGCGGCGGCCGACGTATCCGTACACCAGGACCCTGACTTCTGATTTCCAACTTAATGCACGAAAACACTGATTGCGTGTGTGTTTCCCAAAAGGTTTAAAGTCAGCTCAAACCAGGTCAGCTCACCAGGTATAAATCGTTGACCGTGACACAACTGTTCAGGATGTCACCATGCAGATAGTTAGCTGGAGTTCCGAGAGAGTTCTCGATGATGGCCCACCGAGCAGCGAGACTCCGGTGCAGGGCCCTTTTTCAGTGTTGGCACCTTCGGGTGGTGTACCAGCAGCACCACCACCCGTTAGGCAGAGGATGCCACTAGCTGACAATGCACGCTAGCAGAGCGCGATGCACGAGTTCCAGCAGTAGAGGCCTCTGAGGATACGAGGCGAGACAGATTTCCCAGGCAGTAGTGGACTGGATGGAGGCGGTTGCTAGAGTTCTACGCCTAGCTTGGATACTAGTAGAGCGGATGATGATCTTAGCTTCTGTTGTTTCCAGTGAGTGACCATGAGGTTGGTTCTTATAGTAATAAGGCTTCGGTACGCGAACCGATACCTGGGATAGTACCTACGGGTAGTGCGCCAGCTATGTCACTACCTGTTGGTCAGTAGACACTACCGGCGGTACCGGTAGCAGAGAATCACAGGCTTAGTGCCTTACATATGTTTTAGCACCAGATATCCCTCAAGTTTCGAGGTGAGCCTGACTCGTAGGCGGCTGAGGACTGGCTTGAGGAGGTGGTTGTGAGTTTTCTGGAGCTAATACAGCTTCGACAGTACGACATGTCGGAAGCAGAGCACTCATCGTGGCTTACCAATCAATCGTAGTACTCGTTGGTTACGTTGTGATCAGTTCCTTAGACTCGAACTTCTGAGTGAAGTGTGTCTAAGGGAAATCCGAACCATTACTTTTCCTCTATGCATTTCTACCTATGTTAGGATGCTAGAGAGAACCTTTGTGGTTGTGAACGTTAGCAGTGAAAGGCAGGAAACTAGCGCCAGTCTCAGAGACTCGGGCGTGTAAAATGTTTTAGGAGGAGGAAGTGCTAAGGACAGATGAATCTGCAGGGTAGCAGACGTGGAAGCGGAGCTTAGAGAGCAGCATGTGGTGGTGTACATTTCGACATGTTACGACCACCCGACTTAGTAGTCCCCGCCAGGCTCAGGGAGCAGGAGGGCTGGGGAGGAGAGTAGCTGCATTGCGGTCAAGGAGTGTGACCCAGGAACTCTAAGAATGATTCGGGGTACGAATTATGTCTACTACGAGCTGCCATATCTATAGACATAGGAACCGATCATTCAACCCTTCCACGAATCATGTCCCAGACCTAGAGGTTCCGGGTAAGCCGTAGACTTGACCCTCACGTCTGGAGATACCTTTGGGAGGAGACTCGATAATCACACTTACGCCGACGGTGTGATTTGACCTCGAGGCGAGAGTTTCGGTTGGAATCTCTTGGTGGCAGCGTAGAGGCCTTACGACGTTGATCTGGGTATGATTCACAAATCATACCCCGGTTGACTGTTTTAGGCAAACGTCGGAATGGGTTTTCCTTGGTCGGCGAAAAGGAAACCCTGGGCAGCACATGTTAAACTCAGGCATAAGAGGGTGTGGCCGATCACTCTTGAGTTGGTCAACCCTACCCTTGTGGCAGCAGGAGTTTTGAGTTTCAGTTCTAACCTAAAAAGGGAAACCTCTTGAATTCGAGGGGGACGAACACGTTCTTATACGGTCTCAACCCGATGAGGTTTCGGAGATGTGGCCGAGGCGGCAGGTTATCTCCGAAGTTCGATGGGCCTTTCCAGGTCCTCAGCAGGATAGGAGAGGTGGCTTATCGCCTGGCTCTACCACCTCAGTTGCATCGGGTGCACGATGTCTTTCACGTGTCTCAGCTGAGGAGATACGTGCACGACCCGACGCACATCATCGACTTTGGGGAGCTGGACGTGGACGATGGGGCGACTTTTGCGGAGGTCCCAGTGGAGATCGAGGATCGACAGGAGCGGGTCCTACGTGGGCGGTCGATTCCTCTTGTGCGCGTCAGATGGCAGCACGGGAACCTCCAGGAGAGCACTTGGGAGCGGGAGGCTCATATGCGTGCTCAGTACCCCCATTTGTTCCCCTAGTTTTTGATGTATCTTTACGGGGACGTAAAGCCCTGAGGTGGGAGTAATGTAAAGACCCGCAAATTTCAAGGAAATTTCTTTCTTAATTTTCTTTGGAATTTTACAAGAGCGCAGCTTCAGACGGCACCTGATTCCGAGGCCCGGTGTGCCCAGAATCAATTTCCGAAGTTTGGCTCGGGTACGTTCAGTGAACGGACGAGCGGGTTTTTCTATCTTTTGAACCGGTGCCCGGAATCGAATTCTGAGGGCACCGATGAAATCGCAGCGCCGGTATTTGCTTAGAAACGCCTCTTCCGGAGTTGCGTTTGCTCAAGACGTGGTTTTTAAATTTTGCGGCTTTAAGTCAGAATAAAATAAAGTTGTGCGACAACTTTATTTTATTTCACTTAAACTGCTTGGAAGCCACTTAAAGTCACTTAAAGGCGGCTTGAACTGAGTTGAACTGGATAGGATGCTATCCAGAAATATCCTACCCCTTGGTAGGATATTTGTGCGGTGGGACCCGCACGAGCCCCGCCGTTTCTTTCGCTAAGTAACGCACCCGCGAAAACCCGTCAAAGTAACTAAAAAGTCAACCGACGCGTTTTCTTTAATTCTTAACAGACCATTTAATTGGGCGGTTTATTTCGTAAATTAAATGGACTGTTTCTTCGTGAATTAAATGGGTCGTTTCTTTCGAATTGATGGATCGTTTCTTAACCGGTTTCGTGTTGGCATGTTTATAAAATAAGACCAACCTAAAAATCCTTGGAAAGGATTTGAGAGAATCTTCGTTCCTCCACCCTCTCCGCGAAGAACGCGAAGAACGCGAAGAACGCGAAGAACGCCGGAACCGGAATCCGACGACGCACGATCCGCGACGTCAACAGCTTTTCCGCGACCTTCTTCTTCTTCGGTGCCTCTTCTTCCGCGGCGAACCTGCGATCGGCGATTAAAGGTGAGAATCGAAACTTCTAAATTCTCCCTTCTTAATTTCAATAACAACGGATTTAATTAATTAAATCTGTTTGTTATTGATCCGGAGATTGGCGACGCGACGCCGGATACCGCGACGACGCGACGATCTCCTTCTTCCGCGACGAGCGATTCCGCGACGACCTCTCGTCCGACGACGACTTCGAGGTAGGGATTTATTTTGGAAAAGTTACCCCTTTTAAATTTTCTCGTGAACGTTCTTGAAAATTTAAAAAGCCGGTTTCAAGCGAACAATTTTATCTTTAAATAAAATTGTTGGACCATGTGTTGATCATCTTATTCTTTTCTCCCGTTGTTTATGATTAACGCGGAGGGAGCGGGTCTAACGAACAAGACCCGGCAACCCTCCGCCGATCTTCCTTTTTGTGCGGATTTGGCGGGCGACGGCAAAAGCACGACGCAAGGGCCATTTGTTGATTCCGCAGTGGAGGACGCGTCCCGGGAGGAACAATGGCACAGACGGGAGGCAAAATGGGCCACCGGAGCAACTCCGGCGGCCCGCGGAAGGAGGCGGCGGCGCGGGTCGCCGGCGCGGCGGCGCCGGCGACCGGAGGCGGCGGCGCCCGGCGCGCCGCCGTGGAGATCTCCCGCCGCGGCTGAAGCCGCGGCGGCGGCGGCCGGTTCCGCGGCCGCGCGGAACCGGGAACGGACGCGGCGGCCCGGCCGCGTCCGCGTGACAGGCGGCCCCCCGCGGGGGCCGCGTTTCTCCAAATGCCGCGGGTCAAACCCGCGGCGGCGGCCTGCTCGGCCGCTCGGCCGAAGCCGAGCCGGCCGGTCCGGTCGGCCGGGCCGCGCCCAGGCCGGACCGGACCCGGCCGAGCCGGTTCGGGCCGGTTCGGGCCGACCCGGGTCGGGCCGACCCGGTTCGGCCGACCCAAGGGGGGGTTCGGGCCGGGTCGCCCCGGGCCCAGAACCCCCGTTTCGGGCCTTCTTCGGTCTTTCGCCCATATCTTGGGCCAGGGACCTCCGATTGACGAACCGTCAGCGGCTACGCGATCCTTGGATCGAGACGGTCGTTTCGGTATATTATACTCAAGGTTTCAGAAGACTTTGGGTTCGGCCGGGTTGGTTCGTACACGAAACCAACCGGGCCCTCAGAGCAGAAACGCTCATAACTTGAGCTACGGACGTCCGAACGACGTACCGTCAGCTGTGGTAGTTTCCTCTAAGTGAGACGGAACTTTTGGCATACCCCGCCCGAGGATCGGACATAGGCGGAGTACGGTCAGGTTGGTTTTGCCCTAAAAACCAACCGGGCCCCTGGGACGAAAATGCCAATAACTCTCAGACCGGGCGTCCGATTGACGCGCCGTCTGTTGCGTTGAGGTCCTGTTGTCGATACGGAACTTTTGGATACATCAACTTCGGACTACGTGTCAGTTGATGTATCAGCCTCTCGGCTCGTGGAGCGGACCCTCCTAACGAGCTCGCTATGTGCGGGAACCCTAGTGCTGGCTGTGACTTCGACGGCAGAGCAGAGATCCTCCGTGGACTGCGACGACGGCAGAGCAGAGATCCTCCGTGGACTGCGACGACGGCAGAGCAGAGATCCTTCGTGGACTGCGGCGACGACTGTGCAGAGATCCTCCGTGGACTGCGTCGACTACTGCACTCAGCGATCCTACGTGGAACAGTGCTACCGAACCTGTGTGAGCTGAATCTTCTTTTTACCTTGAGCGGTGGAGCGCTTGGGTGTAGCGGCGGACCCGTGGTACTTGACAGTGGTGGTGCGCTTGGATGCAGCAACAGACCCTTGGCGGTGGAGCGCTTGGTTGTAGCGGCAGACCCGCGATACTCTACGGAGTGTGTGCGCTTGGTTGTAGCGACAGACCCGCGACGGTGGAGACGTGCGTGCGGAGTACGGAGACCGTGTAGATGACTGAGACCTGACGACTGCTTGACCGACTCGACTTGGAGTGAGTCGACTAGCCCAGTGGACGGAGCGCCCAGTAGTTGGCAGCAGACCCACGGCGGACGGAGCGCCTGGTAGTTGGCGGCAAACCCGCGGTACTCGACAGGAGGAGTACCTCAGTAGGCTATCTGGGTGAGCGCCCGGTATTTGGCAGCAGACCCTCAGCGGACGGAGCGCCCGGTAGTTGGCAGCAGACCCGCGGTACTCGACAGGAGGAGTACTTCAGCAGTCTTAGGTTAGTGAGCAGTACCTCGGAGTCGTGACAGGACCACTGTACACTTCAGAGATGGGGCTCTTCAACATTTACGGTTTCGATAATGAAAATCCTGGTTGAGCTGAATCTTATGTTACTCTCCTTTGTGGATTGTGTTGAACTATCCTATGTGGATTTACTGTTACTCTCCTTTGTGGATTGTGTTGAACTATCCTATGTGGATTTACTGTTACTCTCCTTTGTGGATTGTGTTGAACTATCCTATGTGGATTTACTGTTACTCTCCTTTGTGGATTGTGTTGAACTATCCTATGTGGATTTACTGTTACTCTCCTTTGTGGATTGTGTTGAACTATCCTATGTGGATTTACTGTTACTCTCCTTTGTGGATTGTGTTGAACTATCCTATGTGGATTTACTGTTACTCTCCTTTGTGGATTGTGTTGAACTATCCTATGTGGATTTACTGTTACTCTCCTTTGTGGATTGTGTTGAACTATCCTATGTGGATTTACTGTTACTCTCCTTGTGGATTTGAGTCTTGCTTCCTTTGTGGATTGAGTTGTTCTTGAGCTCGTGAGCAGAGCTAGAATTGGGGACTTAGGTATGTGTATGGGCATATACCTAAGTCGAGTCAGATGTTACTTCGTGATTGCATCTTTCTTTTGTGCTATATCCTTTGTGGATTTCGGGAGACCTTCGGGGGTATCGGGGTCCTTACTGAGTAGTTGTACTCACCCCTGCACGGGCTATGCCCGCACCTTGTTGTGTTGGTTGCAGACGACGGACAGCGCTGATCACGGTTGGGGCGTGGAGCAGGACGGTACCTGGAGGTGGACCACTGGGCGGGACGTGCTCGGAGTGGACGTGGGACCCGAGGAGCCTGGAGGCTATCTGTACCCACCCTTCAGGTGGGATTGCCAGTGGACGACACGAGGCCGCCGTCTTTTCTACAGTTACTGTACTTTACTTTTCAGTTGTACTTTACAGTTGGTCTTGTATTTCCGGCCCCCTTTACTTTTCTGCACTTTACTTTCCGCTTGCTGACTCTGTGTGGTTGTTACTTACAAAGGCAATGTCTTCCCTGTTTACTGGGATTTTACGCCTTGGTGCTAGTCGCCAGCCCCTGGCCTATGGAAGGCGGGCTTGGGGTAGTCACGGCACGGGCCCCGAGGACGGGTCGTGACATATTTACCTTTCTAGAAACTCATCACATCACTCATGAGAAAATAACATAGATTTAATACACCTTTTCCTTAAGTATCACACATAAAAAAGAAGATATTATTCTTGAATTTATTGGAAAATAAAATTAGTTTAATGATATTTTTACAAAACCTATTACTTATGATTAATTAAAATTTATTAAAGATAAACCTTTCTCGTATATTTTTATAAGCACTGGGAAAAGGGTATTGCTCAATATTTAAAATTATAACGTAGTGAAATTTACTACTAAATAAAAAACTTAGTAATGATTTTTTTTAAATGTCACTAAAATTAATAAGATTTAACATTTAATATTGATTATAAAAACTGACACTAAATGGTAAGAATATTGTACTAAATTGATATGATTTTATTTCCTTGAAGAAGGATAAGAATTATATAACTTGACCAATGTTATATATAAAGTCTCATGGATTAATTATCATAATAATGTAGTAAATGGTGTCGTGGGTAAAGAGAAAATGTCTATAGTTCTCATAGGGTTCACTAAGAAGAAGTCTCAAGAATAGAATCTCTTGTCATGAGAGATTGTATATAACACCTAACCCTAGTTTTGGAATCTCTCGTATGATTTTTTAGGATGTTTTTTACCCATTATTTAAGAGATATGTTTGGGGGGTTTTTTGATGGTTTTCTCTTTGTAATATATAAATAAAGTTCATAATCCACATATGTCATATTGTGAAATAATTTATTCTTACCCGATATCTTTACCCTACATTATTTAGGGTGTTTTTTAAGTGAAACGTATGTCCTAGATTTTTAATTTATCATTTTTCTCTTAGGTGGTAAAACCCTAATAGTATTAATGATAGTATCGATACCATGAAGATGGTATTTGAAATCCCAACACTGGTATCCAAATATTAAAGAAACATACGAAAAATCATTCTTCAAGAGAATGAAAATCGATTCTAATTATGTTGAGTGGTGAATGTTTGGGAATCTTAACAAAATATTATCATCCATAGTGAAATTTTTAATTCAAATAAAAGACTAGTTGAGAAACGAGGCCCCATTGACATGCCACATAAAAGCTTTAAATGGGTTAAGATATCAAGTTGAGTACACACATGTCACACATAACATTTGAAGGAAGTGACATTGTGTATAAAAGGTGATCAAAATAAAACATATTTATTAAACTAATGTACACAACATATGATTATCCCATCATAAAATTTAATTTTAAATATAAAATAAAATACATCTAATGAAATTTCAATAAAATAGATATTTTTTATTAGAGGTATGTCTCCAATGATCCAACCATGTAGCTCGATGAGTGAAGTGTAGTATTAGTTAGCATATAGAGTTTCATACCCATCATCATTTATAAGATCCTTTATCATGATAATAATATCTTATTGTATCATGGGGGAATACATAATAAAATATTCACACACACCCATGTCCATAGGAAGATCGGTACATGTGTGTGATTCCAATGTGTGTTTCTCTTTATTGATCATCTTGAGTGCATGACTATAGTGATTCTAATTTGTGTTTCTTAATATGATTTATTTTATGTTTATTTTTCCCCTTTAATTTTCATCGATGATTCATGGGCCTATCTCTATGTGTCTCATTTCCAACTTATCTGTTCGAAATACGTAATGTCTCTAAGATTTTTTTATTCTTTTGTTCTATATAGGTCATCCATGTGTGTGTGTTTGCATGCAATTATATTCCCACTTGATGTCAACATGAAATATTTTTATTTTTTACGGCAACATCATTTCTCACTTATTCCTTTGATGGAGATTCCTTTGATGATTCATTCTCTTCATTGAATCATTCTACATCCAAGAAAGAAGATAGAACATGAGAAAGGAGGTGGTTCTGATCTTTGATCTCTAGTTTTTTAATGTCCAGTGATCTCTATAATTCTATTATGGTAAACATCTCAGTTTGTTCCTTTCAAGATTGATGTGGATGATGTATAAAAATAGAATATCATTCGGTGTTGGTATTCTGATCATTTATTTGAGGCATAACACAGTTCTTAGTATGATACCTAACTTTATAAGAATTCTTTTATTCTTTATCACGTTTATTCCTTATATATTTAATGTATTCTATCATTTTATTTGTTTTATGTGAGTCTATCAAGGATGATAGAATATACTAACTCTCCAAGACAAGTTTGATCACTACCCCTTGGTTTAGTAAAAGTTAAACCTCAGATATTTTTTATGGTATTCCATGTATTTTTTTCTATTATATCTGTTTTCCTTGTTTTTCTTTCAGAATACACTACTACAAATCCCCTATTTATCTATGCTCAAAAATTCCATTTATTCATTTTTTTTTTGAGTGATGATAATACCAGAATTGATGAAAGGGATATTCCTTTTATTAGAAATAAAAACTAGCACTAATAAAAATTCCTTTTGATTAGTGCTAGTTTTTTTCAGTGATAAATAATTTAAAATACTTTTAAAATATTTTCATGGAAAAATTATGAATAACCCCATCAACTCGAGCTCAGCAGACAGATGTACCACCTCAAACATGCACACACACGACCCCATAACCTAAATCAATCACAGATACTCGACCCCACACACTTGAAATTTGAAATTAATTCTTAGTCATTGAGATTCAAACCCACACCCTGCACATTCTTAGCAATAAATCATACCACTATCTTAGATGATTTTACTTATTATATAATGATATATTTATATATATGTATACTTTTTAATATTTTATTATTTTAATATATATATAATTATTATTATTATTATTTACATACAATTAAATACATATATGATTATTAATAAATATATTTATGTGGGTGTGGGTGTCTATATTAGGTGGAGGAGAATAAAAACTATAGATACACATGAACTCAGACATTCCAGTGGGTTAAGATTCATCTCTCCCCATAAGTATTGACAGGCACTCAAATGGTTTATTTTAATACATATAATTGGTATGAAGTCTCAGGTTTTTAATGACCTGAAGGCCTAACTAAATATGGCACAAAGTCCCCTAAAGGAAATTAACCGAAGGCCCATATGATCAGACTTAGATCACATTGTGTTACCAGCCTTTATGTCACTCCCCCTATCCAGTATGGTCACATCGTGTTTCCATCCGTCGCACTGTGGTGGGACACCCCTTTTTCCCACAACAGAAATTAGTGTGTGTGTGTGTGTGTGTGTTTGTGTGTATTTACATATATATGTGTATATAAATAATATATATATATAAATGTATATTTATATACATTTGTGTTTGTGTGTGTGTTTAATTTTATTTATATATTTAAATAGACATTTTATATGTAAATATGTTTATATATTTATATGTTTAGATATTTATTTATATAATTTAATTTTTATATATAAATACAATCAAATATGTTTATATATTTATTTATTTATTTATTAAAAGCACTACTACTTAAAAATGGTAAAATGTAAACACCAATTTATTAATATGAATATAATCTCAGGGGATAAATTCAAACTCAATAAAAAATTGACCCTCTTAAACTGAGCTAAGATACCATCAAATGTTTTAAAATTAGGATAACATAACTTAAATATCATCTTTTGAGGCCTTACGAGACACTTTTGACCAAAAAAAATGGGCCACATTATTTCCCTAATGATGAATGTCATGTAGCTCTTCACAAGCTTCGATTTGACATATTACAGAGCTCAATCATACACCAGAATCAAAAGTTACGGTCTTTTGAAGTTCAAGTCATATCTTCAACTTCTCTTAAGGTATTAATTAATTAATTAATATTTTATATTGTGATAATTTTATTAAATATCTGTTACTCGATACTAAAAAGAATTTTTTAAGTAATATTAACTTTTAATTAATTTATAAATCATATTTATGTAAATATATTATATATTTAACATAAATACATATTTAATATTATATAAAACATATTTAAGTAAATATTTTATATTTATATCAATATAAATATATTCCTATATTAAAATATGATATTTCATAATATATATATATATATATATATAATTTTTTATGAAGAATTCACTACTACAAAAGCGGTGTTAAACAACACTACCTTTTATCAACACTTTTAAAAAATCATTAATAAAGGTGTCATTTATCAACAATAAATAAAAAAGCACTGATAAAGGTACACTTTATCAGTGCTAAAAAACATTGATAAAGGCATCTCTTTATCGGTGCTTTTTTAGCACTAATAAAGGCGTGTTTTTATCAACACTAAAAAACACCGATAAAAGGTATATTTATAAAAAAATATCATTAAAAACATATATTAATATATAAATATTTTTATATTGATAAAAATATAATGTTTTTTATTAAATTTGATTTATATATGACTAAATATACATTTAAACTTGATATATAAGATATTTAATTAAAAATGGCATATAAAATAAAATTTGTATATTATTAAAAATCTTATTTCATATAGAAATATATATTGATATATATATATATATATAATTTTCTTAAATATTATTTAAATAATACTAATGTATTATAAATCATATTTATATGTCATATATTTAGTGACAAATGGTTTATAATTTAATTAAAAAATAATATTAATTAAAAATATTGGCTAATTAATATTAATAGACATTTAATTACAAAATTTATATAAGTAATATAAATATGATATATTAATATATATATATATATATATTAATAATTTAAACAATTATAAAAATATATAAAAATAAATATGTATTATTAATATGTGATATTTGAATTTATTTATTTATATTTATGTCTATGTGTGTATATGTTTATGCATTATGTTGTGTGCATGTGTGTTTTGTGTATATATGTCGTATGTTTGTATATGTATGCATGTGGACGTATGCATGTATATGTGTATGTGTACATGTGTATGGGATGTACATATATGCATCTATATATATGTGTGTATGTGTATGCATAGGACATGTGTATATCTGTATGTATGGCATGTGTTATTCATTTTTAATATTATTTCACATTTAATATGTTTTTTCATTTTTGATATAGTACTTTCAGAATTTATTCATTTTTTAAAATTTATAAAATTTATTTACTAAGAATTATTTTAAACATTTTTCAAATTTATATGATTCATATTTAATAAATTTTATTTATTAATATTTAATATTTTTAAAATATTTTAAATTTATATAATTAAGTTATTTAAATGTATTTTTTAATATTTTCATCATTTTTTTACATGTTTAGAATTCATGTAGCTTGTCTTATCAATTCATTTTTTAACATAGTTTTGTCTATTAAATTTTGTTTATTCATTTTTAATATTATGCCATTTAATATTATTATTCATTTTTAATATTTATTAATTTTTATATTTTTTTTAAATTTAATCGTTTTATAATATTTATTTATATATATATATATTTACTATGTAATGTGTTCAATATGTTTGTAATTTATATGAATAGTATTTATTCATTTTTGTTTATTATGTTTTAATATTTAAAATATGTTTGTAATTTTTATTATTTATTTATTTAAATTAATTTTTAATAATTTTTTAATTTTTTTAATTTTATTTATACATTTTTAATATTATTTTATTTTATTTTATTTTTTTCAATTTTTATACTTATTAATTTTTAATAATTTTGTAATTTATTCATTTTTTAAAATCTATATATATTTATTTATTAAGTTTTAATATTTTCAATATGTTTGTAATTTATATAATAACTATTTATTAATTTTTATTTATTAAGTTTTAATATTTTTAATATGTTTGAAATTTATATAATTGATTCCTATAAATTCATTTTAATTTAATTATTTTTTTAGACAATATAATTTATTTTTAATAGTTTTGTTATATATATAATTAATAATATCTATATCTTCATTTTTATTCATTTTTATGTGTTTGTAATTCATGTAATTAACGTTGTGAATTCACTTTTTTTAATATTTTTGTAATCTATTCAATTTTATTTATTTATTTTAACATTATTTCTTTTAATATTATTTATTCATTTTTAATAATTATTAGTTTTTTATATTTTTTGAATTTATTCATTTTTTAATATTTATTTATATATAATTATTTACTAAGTTCTAATATTCATAATATGTTTTTAATTTTATGATTAATATTTATTCAATTATATTTATTAATCTATAATATTTAAAAAATGTCTGAAAATTATATAATAAATTTATTTAAATGAATTTTCTAATATTTTATTCACTTTTTTACTTGTTTACAACTAATGTAGTTAATCTTATGATACATAATTATTTATTAATTTTTAATAATATTAGTATGTTTTTAATTTATATGAATAATGTTCATTAAATTTTATTAATTAAGTCATAATATTTTTAAAATGTTTGAATTCTATATAATTAATTCATTTAAATTCATTTTTTATTATTATTTCATTTTTTGTATGTATTTATAATTCATGTAATTAATCTTATGAATTCATTTTTTAAGCAGCTTTGTTATCTATTAAATTTTATTTATTCATTTTTAATATTATTTTAGTTAATATTATTCATTCATTTTTAGTATTTATTAATTTTATATTGTTTGAAATTTAATCATTTTCTAATATTTATTTATACATATATATTTACTATGTTTTAATATTTTCAATATATATTAGTCTTCATTTTAATATATATCCATTTTTAATTTTTTTTAATAATTTGTATGATTAATAAAACTTATCCATTTTTTTAATATTTTTAAAGTTTGTTCATTTTTAATTATTCAATTTCACTCATTTTTAACATCCATGCATTTTAGATTATATATTAATTAATAATGTTGATTATTTTTTACTTTTTTATAATTTATTCATTTTTAATATATATTCATTTAATATTTTTTAGTTTATGTTAAACAATTTTTATCAGCGATTTCAAAAAGTGCTAATAAAGATATGACGTTACAAGTGCTTTTTTAGAACTGATAAAGATATATCATTATTAGTGCTAAAAACTCACTGATAAAATAAGTTTTATCATAACTTATTATTTTAACACTGATTAAACTCATCTTTATCGGTGCTTTTTTGAAAGTGTTGATAAAGCCCATCCAGATCTTATAAATTCAACCCTAACAGAACTCACTTCTTTCGCATCATCCAAGCTCTCGCAAAATAATACCTCTGCTAATGCTCCTCCTCAACCTTCACAAATAAATTGACCCTCTCAAAACCTAAGGTATGTGGTTATTTATACTCCTCTTTAGTCAACATCGGTTGTTCTCCTTTATCAGTGTCTTTATTGTTGTGATATTATCCTCGATGTGTGTCACCTCCCTCATGCATACCTGATATGGTACCACCATCACACACTACTTCCCACAACCCCGACAACAACCTCATCAAGTGGGGCTATCACCTGGTTCGCCACCAAACTCATGCTTCTTTCGATCCACTTGATTCTTCTCAGCCCTGTTGTTTTCTGTTGATTTCAATTTCAGGTGATCAATACTTGTCAATGGACAAATGTTGCGTAATATTTCAATTTCTCACTACTTTTTATGGATCTTGTATGTCTATTTAATCATATGAGATATCTTCAAATTAATCATACATGACATTTGGCCATTGACAAGTATCGGTCACCCAAAATTTCTCACTCCTTCCACATCCTGAGGTAATTTTGGAGTGAGGGATAGGAACAAAATTCAAATGTGAGGAAGAAGAATCCAAGTTCCAAGTACCCTTCCTACCCCCATGGATTAAAATCAAACAATTATACCAATTTTCTTCCATTAACAGGAAGAAGAACCCCAATCCTTTTAATATTTTCCTTATAATGAACTTCTATGATAATCATTTTTCAACACAAACCACTAACCTCATATTCAGTTAAAAATTCCTTCTTGTAATAATGATATAAAAAAGTGATCATACAGAATAGAAATTTTTGAATCATTATTAAGTATGTTAATTAACCTTTTTTTCATTCTTAGTTCCCTAGTTCTATAAATTTTCAATCATAGTGGGCCTACATAATAGAAAGTAAACATTTTTTATATTAGAGGTGGGGAAATTAAATTTATAATTAGATTGAAAATTGGTTTTATAATTTACAAGTTTTTAATACCTCATGTATATAAATTTTATTTTTATATCCTGTATGAAAAAAGTGTATGTTCATGATTACAAATAATATTCATTTTATATACATGAATGAAGTTTATAAAAAAATTAGCATTTCATATTATAGATAATCTACTCAATAAAATTATAAGTGAGAATATCTATATTTTTTATTCTAAAATCACTTGAATATTGATTTATTTATATAAACAAAAAATGTACCAAAAGAGTTCATCAGATGGAGTAACAGGATCATTTTATTTAAAATCCCTAGATATTTTTTATGTATTTTTTATTAAATAATAATAACTATATTTTTATTCGGTGAGAAGGAAGAAAGGGTTTGAGAGTTATTGAATCAACAATGGTACGATTATTGAGAAAACTTTGATATGATTGAGGTTCATAAATACTTACATCCATAGAAAAAAATGGAATCCTGACCAACATTAGTTTGATATGAGGACTCCTAGAAATCTCTTTGAATATCCACTCATATTTCCTTTCACTCTATAAATTGGTATCATGACTAGCATTCAAAACATCAATATCTTATTTCATATTGTTTAAACCTTGCTCCCAGTTTCCACTTTGACATTTTTCCAGAGTTGATTATCTTAGTTGGTTCCACTGAGGTTGAGTTTTGTTTTTAGGTGATACTATATAGTTGGTCTTATAATCCAATAATTATATTGAGATTAAGCTTTCTGTTGATTCCACTAGAACACTTCTTCAACTTGTATTGACATTGATTGTTTCATCATCTCATAAAATTTCATCAACTTTGATTCCTAATCACCCTGTCACTGAAGCACCACCTGTCACACCACGTACCAAGTGAATAAATGAATAAATATCAACTCCTCCCTCTTGTTGAACTCCCACCTATAAAATTTATAGAAACTATCCTAGAATTATCGCATTTTTATACCATAAAATAAAAAATTGAGAACTTGTACCAACGACCACATATTTACCTCAAATTGTTTCTTTTCATGTCACACTTTTGTAAAATGATAAATTGTTATGAATCATCACCAATAACATTAAAATATTAGATTCTCTTTATTATAATTATTTATAACTTTCTTATTTGATTTTTTTTAACATTTTGAGGTTTAATCCCTCTTTATTAAAAGAAAACATAGAAAAACTCTTTTGAAAAATGGGGAAATTTCATACAAAACATAGGGAGAAACTGAATGTAAATACTAATTGGGATGATTCTGTTATTTATGGATCATTTGATATGAATACCAGTGTAAATGATAATGAAGATCGTAAGGAAGAAATGATGATGAAAATTGAATATGACCTTCATGATTGTCCAAAGTTGTTTCAGAAGTTAAATAGATATGCTAAGAGACCATTTCATACTGGTTGTACTATATATAAAACCTTTCAAACTATATTAAATGTATACAATTTGAAAGCTAATAGAATATGTAGAGACACCAACTTTATAGAACTATTTGGTCTACTGGATGATATGCTACCAGAAGAAAGTGAGCTTCCTTGTCGAACATATAACACTAAACGAATTCTACGTTCAATGGGAATGATCTCTGAAAAAAGGAATGCATGTCCAAATGATTGTATATTGTTTCTCAAAGACCATGAATCACTTAGAAAATACCCTAAGTGTGGTGCAAATCGATACAAGAAAGATGAATAAATTCCTTAAAAATGTGTATGATACTTTCCTATCATTCCAAGGTTTAGATGACTATATGAATGTCAGGAAACCGCTAGACAATTGACATGGCATGGAGATACAAGAATTGAAGATGGGAAACTATGTCACTCATTGGACTCTTCTCAATGGAAGAAAATTGAATATGGGTATCTTGAATTTGGAAATAAGCTAAGAAACCTCCATATTTCATTATTTACAGATGGAATAAATCCTTTTGGTGTACAAAGTAGTACTCACAGTACATGGCCAATTATGTTGGTAAATTATAACTTTTCACCATGTTTATACATGAAGAATAATGATATTGATGTCTATTTGTCTTCATTTATCTAAGATATTAAATTGATGTGGGATGCAGGTGTTACATTGTATGATGCTCATATAAGTAAAGAATTCACATTGAAATCCTTATTGTATTGGATGATAAATGACTTTCCTGCTTATGGAAATTTTTCATGCTATAGCATTAAAATAATTTTGGGATGTCACGTTTATGAATAATGCACACACTCGATTAGATTAAAACATTCCTCAAAAATTATGTTTTTAGAACATCGTAAATTTTTACCCTGATTACATAAATATCAATCCTTGACAATATCATTCTATGAAAATATAGAATAAGGTACAATAAAATCTCCATTAATGGGTGATCAACTATTTGAGAATGTAAAAGATATTGATACTATTTTCGGTAAACCTTTTCAAAAAACATTATGAAATCAGGTTGGAAAAAGAGATCAATTTTCTTTGAATCACTGTTCTAGAATTTTTTATACGTTAGAAATTTTCTTGATGTTATACATGTTGAAAAAAAATGTATTTGATAGTGTTATTAGAACGTTAAAAAATGTTTCTGAGAAAAAATATGGCATCAAGGCTAGGTTGGACATGATTGATATAAGGATAAGGAAAGAGTTGGCATCGATGAATGGTGAAAGGTGGAATTTTCTTCCTCCAGCAGCTTACTCTCTATCCAGACAAGAAAAATTATCATTTTTCAATTTCCTTAATGATGTAAAAGTTCTAGAGGGGTATTCATCAAATATCAAAAATGTCATGTTAATGACTAATTTGAAGTTACATGGTCTAAAATCACATGACTATCATGTTTTGATGAAATATTTGATTCACATTGCTTTATGTTGCATTCTACCTAAAAATGTATGACATAAATTAACCAGACTCTTCTTCTTTTTCAAATCCATATGCAGTAAATTTATAGACACGGTGAAGTTGGCAATCATGAATAAGGATATTGTAGTCATATTGTGTGAATTAGAGATGTTCTTCCCACCATCATTCTTTAATATAATGGTTCACCTAATAGTTCACTTGGTTAGAGAGGTTCACTATGCGGTCATTCCATTATAGATAGGTGTACCCCATTGAACAGTATATGAAGATTTTGAAAGGGTGCATCAAGAATCGAAGTTGGCTAGAAAGTTGTATTGTAAAATGATATATTGTTGAAAAATCTGTTGAATTATTTACCAATTACTTATCAGATTTTCATAGCATCGATCTCCCAAAATATCATCATAGCGGATGCCTTATGGGCGAATGGATTTCCAGAGGAGATATTATTACAATTATCATCACAGAGTAGGAGCAATCTTACCTTTACATTTTACATTATAGTGCACGGATTTCTCCATACTTCTAAGCACATAAACTAATTCTTAGACATTTGAATTCATCAAGTATTGAAGGATGGATATCAAATTCATGTAATCAATGGTTTATATGATGGTTATAAGATCATATTTATAAGGAGTTATCTAAAAATTTGAATTCAATTACCGAACGACATCGATGTCTAGTCAGGGGGCCAAATATAAATGTTATATCTTACACTGGTTTTGTAATTAATAGTTATATGTTCTATACAAAGGAATAATATGAACACACTACGATGAAAAATAGTGGAGTTACGCTTGTGAAAGAAGTGATGAACATATCCAGTTCCAAGGATAGAAATCCAATTTATGTGAATATGAAATATTTTGGCACCATTGAACAGATATACAAGTTAGATTATACAACATTTCAAGTTCCAATTTTCTGTTTCAAATGGATTGACAATAGGAGTGCAGTGAAATTCAATGAATCGAGCTCCGTGAAGGTGAATTTTAGTGTGAAAGCGTATAAGGGTGATTCATTCATAATAAAATCATAAGCAGTGTAGGAATTTTATTTCTTATATCTAGAAAACAAGAGCTGGTCAATTTTCTTATTGGTGACTAAAACAATTATAGAGTCATATGAAAATTCAATTGAGTATGACACTTTCATTTTTAGATCACAATCATTTTACAGTGGTCTCAATGTAAATAGCATCTTGTATGTTAGAGGGGACTATAAAGAGGGGAATTGGATACTTGATAAAGGATCCAAATCCCTTTAACCTTTAAAGAAAAAAAGAGAGAGTTCAATGAGCAGGTTAAATTATTTTTTAATATACTATGTCTTTCCTCATAATATTATGTGTTATCTACTTCATTTATGTAATCTAAATTAAATGTTTGACTACTCATGCAGATAATGACTTCTGTACATGATGATGTTACCAATCCCAATGAATAACGCACGATTGATTCTAAAATTGTGTAATTATTAGGGTATCAACAAAATGTTGATGAAAAAAACATGAATGATGTAGCATCATTGTTTTAACTAAAATTATCGAGGCAAGATGCAAAGGTATAAAAATTGAGGTTGACTGGAATCAACGTGGCCAACTTATTGACCCCAAAAAGTCAATGTGCATTAGTTATGTTGGGATAAAAATAAGAATTCATGTGCTAGTTGATATAGATATGTGGCACAATGTCATGTATTCATTAAAGGAAACCCTTTGAGAAGATATTAGGGTAATGTTACGATATAATTTTTCTATTTTATTAAAAAATTATATAATAAAACATGGAATTACTTTTCATTATCTCTTGTAGAATTTTTTTATTTTAGATGATTTTAAAAATAAATATGTCTTGATGGTCACTTGAAAATATCATAGAGGCTTCTAGACACTTCTTACAAGGCATCATCTCAGGGATGATGATGGGAAAGTAAACTCTCACCCACTAGTTACATACGCACACATTATAAACCAAGAAACATGGAAAGCTTTCATTAGTAGTCATGATGAGAAATCATTTCAGGTGCATTATAGTTGATAATATTTTATTTGACATTATTTATTTTATCCACTTTGATTCAAAATTGTTAATTTATGAAATAGAAAAGGAGCATTGAAAATAAGCAATGTGCAGCAAAATCAATGTACCCCACCGTAAAGCAAGGATGGGGTACACTTCACTTGAAAAGAAAATGGTATGTATTTTAAATCTATAATAAATATTTTATGTGATATGGAACAACATATGTTCCTTTGTTTATATACAGATTGATGAATCAAAATCTAAAGCAACTTCCATCCCATGTCATGTGTTATGGAAGGAGGTTTTCATAAACAAAGTGGGAAAACTAGTTTATGAAAACACACAAGAAGTGTGAGAATCATGTGTAAGTATGAAATAATAGTAATTTGTTATGCTTTATAACAGTATTATATAAATATCTATTTATATGCATATCTTTTTATATATTTTAGATGAAAAAAATAGTATCTATTGTACCTAAAGAAAAACTACTTTAAGTAGCTTTTAAGATGTCAGAATAATATGAACGTGTTAGAGGTTCAGGTTTTGGAGTTTCACCTCAAACATATTTCGAGAAGACAAAGTCGCAAGGATATGAAATGATGAAATACATGCAGGCACAGATAAATTCTTTAAAAGATATTATTGTTTGATATGGTTTGGCAGACCAATATATGTGAAAGGATCAAAGCAAACTGATAGTGGAACAACAATCATTACATGAAGAGCCACATGAGCCCACTAGATTTGGGGCTATCTATTCCCCTCAACTGTCTTCCTTACCTAAGGTAATCAATTTTTTCATTAATTTTTCTACAAAATGTGAATCAAACAACTTCTAATAAATTTATATTACTAAATTTTTGCAAGGTGAAGTTGTATGTGATTTATATATTTCAACATCCACGCATCACCTTGTTGCAAGGGGTACAGTGTATAATATCTCAAGAGACATACTACACAGCAAACAACTCCCAAAATATCATATGAGATTGAGGATTGAAGTAGCTCACAAGCCAAGTGTTGAGTTACATATTTTACTTGATGACCTAGATGTTACCACGGTCGATAATGATATTGGAACTTTCATAGCATGGTCGTCTAATATCATAAAGATATATGAGGTATGTCCTTAACAGTTTTTTTCAAATGAAAAAATCTTAGCAATTGATGAAAAAAAGGTCTGAAATGAGGTATGGTATTACATATGGATAAAATGAAGGGGAACTGGAAGGTCGAATCAATACAATCAAGTAAATCAACAAAGAAATCAAAAGGATCTTCCAAGAGTTCCTTCACCCTACCAGTTCCACTACCGCATATATTAACATTAAAAGTTCATACAAATACAACATTAAAAGATAAAAATATGTCCTACATTGAATATAAAGAAGAAATATTTAGATATCTCATTGCATACATGGTTAGCCTGGAGAGTATAAATGAGATTATCAAGTTTGAATGGCTGAGAGTCTCAGTTGTGAATGCATACATGAGGTAAATTTTCATAATCCATATAACCAAAAAATTATTTACTATGTTCATTACAGTTAATAACTATTTATATTTTCTACAAGCGTATGTATTACTACTATATAAAGAGAAAACCATGTGAAGAAATATTTGGACTCATTAATCCATCTATCATTTATATGGAAAATCTTTCTTGGGAATTGATAAAAATTGAAAAGAAAAAAGACGCACTAAGTGAAGTGTTTGAGAATAAAATAACCGATGGAGGACTCTTCTTGATGCCTAGAATGAAGGGGTAAAAATCTACAATATAACCATATAAAATATATTTTTATTTTTTCATTAATTATTTGTTTTTGTTTTTTTAGGATGCACTGGATTCTCATTGCAATCAATTTAAATACCCCAAATGTTTATTTTTTTGATCCAATGCATGGATTTACATCGAACCGGACACACATGATGTCTATTGTGAATTTTTAATTCATTTTAGTCAATATTTTACAAATAAACTTTGAATTATATGTTTTAGTTTGTGTTTTAACAAGAATTTTGTTGTGATAGAGTGATCTATAAATATATGCTAAATCGGGATATGAGGTTGGTGACTAAACATAATAATCCTATGGATATCTTCAAATAAAAATATATTAAGGTATATATAGTAATATTTAACTATCATTGCATATTTCAAAACAATTTACTTATTTTCATCATTGTTTCTATAGTTTCTGAAGAAAAATAATGAAAATGATTGTGGATATTACGTTTTCAAATTTATAAAAGATATCATATACCATCAAAAGACTATCATCTCCAAATAGGTAATTTATGAAGCTAATTACAATTTCATTTAAATATTTCTTAATCAGTTGTTTATTTATATTTTCTCAGTACTACCAAGATTGCCAACAATCTATGTACTCAAAAGAAGAAGTGAATTTTTTTAGAGATGAGTCGACTGAATGCATGATGTTAGAATGTTTACCAACATCAAGCTAAGGTAATTACCTATTATGTTTGTAATCTATTATAGACTATGAGCTTAAAGATAAATTTGGGATGTGAAGTATTTGTATCGTAATGATTATATATTAGTTTGACCTGTTTTTCAAGGATAAGTATAATAGAGGGTTATGCTCTATGGATTTTAGCAGAGCTAGTAACATGTCTGAAGCTACTCATGCTCGTGAGAGATTAGACTTTGAGGTTGCAATCGAGATAGTGATGATATTGAAATGGGTCAAGGATCCTTCAACCCAAAAATCTAAATATGTATTACCAACTGTTTGTGAAGGTACTTCCATGATCATAGCCTCATCATTTTCATTTTGTGCCTTCAATATAAAAATGTCATTTTAGTTTAAAACGCACGTCACATAGCCAGATCCAGGCAGGCGAGCTTGGATGGTTTTCAACATTAAGAAAAAATATCCATAATTCATTTGTGATGTGTAAGAATCCACCACACGTCAATCTGATACACGATGTGGTGGGTTTGAATCGAAGTGTGTGTTTTCAATATAAGTGTCATTTTAGTTTAAAACATGCATCACATGGCCAAAATTGAGAAAATGAGCTCGGATTGATTTCAAACTTTAGGAAAACGATCCACAATTCATTTGTGACATGTAGGAAACGAACACATGTTAATACAACACACAATGTGGCCGATATGACTCAAAGGGCATGATTTCAATATAAAAGGGTCATTTTAGTTCAAACACGTCACATAGGTAAAATCGAGAAAATGAGTTCAGATTGTTTTCAAACTTTATAACAATAATTTATAAGTTATTTGTGACGTGTAGAAATCAACCGCACATCAATCAAACATATGATGTGGTTAGTATGACTCAAAATGCATGTTTTCAATATGAAAGTGTTATTTTAGTTTAAAACATGTGTCACTAGAAAAAACCGACACAACACACTCATATTATTTTCAAACACTTTGACAATAATCCATAATTCATTTGTGACATATAGAAATTGGATACATGTCATCTGACACACGATGTGACCGATGTGACTTTAAGTGCATATTTTTAATATAAAAGTGTCATTTTAGTTTAAAATGTGCATCACATAGCCAAAACGGTGCAAACGAGCTTATATTGTTTTCAAACTTTAGAACAATGATCCATAATTTATTTGTGACGTGTAGAAATCAGTCACATGATATGGTCGGTATGACTAGAAGTGTGTGTTTTCAATATAGAAGTGTCATTTAAGTTTAAAATACGCATCACATATGCAAAACTGATCAAACGAACTTGGATTGTTTTCAAACATTAGGATAATGATCCATAATTTATTTTTGACGTGGAGGAATTGATCGCACTTGTATATGAAATATGATGTAGCAAGTACGACTCAAAGTAAGTGTTTTCAATATAGAAGTGTCATTTTAGTTTAAAATGCACATCACATAGCCAAAACCAAGGAAACGAACTTGTATTGTTTTCAAACATTAGGACAATGATCCATAATTCATTTTATGATGTATAGGAATTGACCACACATCAATCTAACACACAATGTGGTTCGTATTACTCAAAGTGCATGTTTTATGGCATCCTGTCTTTTTATTACATAACTTTTCATTACATTTTACAAACAGATGATCTTTAAAGTCTAGTGTCTTGGAAATCAGGAATAATAAAACATGAAAACTTAAAACACTCATTTAAATACCCTTGAAAATATTCTTGAAAAGTTCATCCTATGTACAATTACTGCATCCACTACCAAAAAACTAGGTTTCCACAGCACCACCCTTTAACAGTGCTAAAAAAACACTGATAAAGGGGGGCCTTTATCAGCACTAAAAAAAGCGCTGATAAAGGGGGGATTTATCAGCGCTTTTTCCTAGCACTGATAAATTTTATATTTCAAAAAAAATCATGAAAAATAATATATTGTTATATAATTATATTTATATTGATATAAATATAATATATATTTTTTAAATATGTTTTAGAAAAGTATAAATAGACTATTACATTTAATATATAAGAAATTTAGTAAAAATGGCTTTAAATTTTTTTTAAAAATATTATTAATTAATAATTTACTAATTATCATCTATTAATAATCATTTAATAACAATTTGAAGACACAAAAAAATCAAAAAAATTAATAAAAGATCTAAAATACGTTGAAAATGTAACTCAAACTTCAAACGGTCATAACTTTTGATTCGGGTGTCTGTTTGAGATCTACAACATATCAAATCAAAGCCTGCAACGAGCTCTACGCGCTAATGACCCAGGAAAAGCCTCTATCACATTTTTCAAGGCCAAAAAAGAACTAGAAGGCCTCCAAAACGGAGTTTTTAGTCGGCATACCTCGATTTGTTAACATTCAAACAGGTATAAATTCTTATCCGGAAGTCCGTTAGCCCTGTACCACATATCATATCGAAGATTGTTTCATTTTCTTCAATTTGACTGGTTGTAGAGTTGAAACGGGCTTCTGGATTAATATATATTTATGTGTACATGTGTGTGTGTTGTATATATGTATGTGTGTATTTATTTATTTATTTATTTATTTATAAACACACATAAAAAACTTTTATAAATGTATTTAAAACTAATATTATAAATATATATTAATATAAAAATAAATATACGGATAAAACAATGTAACTACAAATATATATATAATTAGATGTAAATATATATTAATATACGAATGAATATATATATACTAATATATGAATAAACATATATGTATTAATATAACTAAATATATTTATATTAATATGAATCTATATTAATATACGAATAAATATAACTATATATATATAAATGAATATAAATATATATTAATATAAATATATATATATATATATTACTATATGAATAAATATATATGTATTAATATAACTATATATATTTATATTAATATGAATCTATATTAATATAAAAATAAATATAACTATATATATATATAAATAAATAAATGTATCATTAAATAGATAAAAAAACGAAATGGCTTAGTGGTAAAGGTGTAGGCGCGCAAGGGGGAGGTCACGGATTTGAGTTTGGGTGGAAGCAAGGAGGGGCGTGCGGGCAAGTGTAGGATGCACTGGCAAAGGCAGCGCGCGGGAGTGGGAGGGGGCGCCTAGCGCTGATAAAGAGGGGGGGGGGGGTCAAGCGCTGTTAAAAGCCCCCCCCCCCCCCCCCCTCCCTAATATAAATTATTTTTTATTTATTTTTTGACTTTTATCAGTGCTTTTTTTAGTGCTGATAAAAGGGGTCTTTATCAGCACTTTTCTGAGAGTTGATAAAAGGGACCTCCCCCCTTTATCTTCACCTCGATTAACAGGGATTTTTTTAGCGTTGTTAATGCGCTTGTATAGCGCTGATAAAAGCCATGTTTTTAGTAGTGATCTCATAACTTGAAGACATATATCAAAGTAAAGGGTGAGCTGAATGCCCAGTAAGGAAAGCAAGGGGAATCGGTTTACTTGTGATATTAATAAGAACTTGATGAAAACCATAAGACATGAGTAATGGAAAAAGTGGTATATCAAAATAAAAATAACAAGAATCATAACTTGAAAATGTGTCTACAACATTTCTTTTAAACATTCATTGACATACACCAAGGTTCATCCCCAAGGTGTCATAAAAAATTACCAAGGTTATTCACCAAGGTATCGTGAAACTTGTCATCTCTAGAGATTAATTCTTTACCCAATGCATTGAAGAGGTATTAGAGCGCACCCTTAATATTTATTTATTTTCAAGTGATCAACATAGATCATAATCAAACATTTCATAAATAACCCATAGAGAATAAAATAAATGGGTTTCATTTCAAAATCGTGATATTTTAAAAGTTCTTAAAAACTTGATTGTTGTGTCATTTATAACCCATGGAATGGGAGTGAGGGTTATATTGTCACGACCCCCTCCCGCCAAAGATGCCCCTCTTGAGCTGGCAATGGTGAAAGGGAGATAATGACCCCTAAGTCCCGCCTCCAATAGGCCCCGGGGTGGCGACTAGCACCAAGGGTATGATTTTTCACAAGTATGGGAGGCATTACCCTTTTTATTTATTTAGGATCGGGAAATAGGACAAGTCAACCACCAAAAAGGAAAAAGAACAAGTGTGTAGAAATAAACCCAAACCAAGCCCACATGCATGTTTAAACAATTTTATAACAAGGTACAAGTACGAGAAAACTTAAAGTACAATACCAAAAGAAAACAAGAGAACCGCAACTGCAACAACTCCAATTGTCCGACTAGTAGGGTCCCGCACGGCCCTCGTAGTCCTCCTGGAAACCTGAAAGTAAATGTAGGGTGAGCATACAAGTATACTCAGTAGGGAATCCTAAAGCTCTCATGCACAAGTGGGGAGACATCCTAATGTCCCGTGATAACAATAGAAGAAACCTAGCAAGGAATTCTATCCACCCAACCTCACCAGCCACACTCACCAAAACACAAGCACAACAGGTAGTAGTATATAAGAAACAAGAGTATTGGGTACCCCGCACTAGTTCCCTTTAGTTAGCTACTCTTCCTAACGATGAACGTCCTGACGCTGCCACACTCTCCCCGCCCGCACACACCTGGGCCTCACCACCATGTCTCCCGCCCGCACACACCTGGGCCTCACAACCACATATCCCACCCACACACACCTGGGCCTCATAACCACATATCCCGCCCGCACACACCTGGGCCTCACAACCACATATCCCGCCCGCACACACCTAGGCCTCATCCCGAAGATTCTTGGGAAAAAGTAGAACCTTCCCAAAGATTCTTGGGCTAAAGCCACCCCAATCAAAACCTACCCGAAGAGTCTTAGGTGTAAGTTCGCCTCAAGTCATCACAGCCTAGGGGAGAAGGAGCAGGAAGAAGCTAGTAACTAATGGAAAAACACCCTCTCCCATGAAATGGGAGTGTTCGACACTAAGTACTCAACATGGGTGGGGTGTGATAAAACACAAAAGATACAGATATATATATATATACCAACCACACAGCCCAACCTATGGATTCTAAATAGAGAAACTGAGCACGTGCCTCGGCACTGCTACTACGAAGCATGCATACAACAAACAACCCCAACCCCATTTAGGTTTTCACGTTTTAGCAGAATTAGATTATTTAGTTCCTTAACTATTGGGAAACTGTCCACAACCAACCACATCGATCGTTCATAAAACATATCCCTTCCATCCACAAATCAAGTTAGTAAAACACAAGCAACACAATCAAGCCCTTCTTATCAACCAACCAGCCCCATTGATTATTAATCATGTTCCATTACCACACCCCACCATTCATTAACTCTTCCGCTTTTATTTATTATTCACAGCCCATAATCCGTTCACATTCAACCCATCCCTGCAGCCCCACCACCAACTACCATAACCACAACCGCACCGAAACCCGTACATCATCATCCCTTTAATACCATTTATCGCAGCCCTGCTGCCCATCACATTCACACCAACCCACAACCAATCCAACCGCAGCCCTACTGCTCACCGAAACCACAACAACCCACAAAACACCCCCCATCACATGCCACATATCCAAACCAACACCCACATGTTCATTATTCCATTTTTGTTTAACCAGGGTGATCACACAAGGGTTCCAGATTTTCATTTAATCAGCCAACTTTACGTGATTAACTAATTTCCACAAAGTTATATCCACAAAAACGGTCTAGAAAGATAGGGAAACATTTAATTGTGCAAGAAAAGGCCCCCAACGACCATGATTTTCAGTAGGCATAATCATATTCATTTCACATCATATCAATAGGATAAACAAGATAAACATAACAACTTTCCCATACTCGTTCTTAACCAGTTATTATCTTCATTTAATGGTTCAACTGCTTCTCATGAAAACAAGAGGATACCCACCCCGCATGATGCACAAAAGAGAGAGAGACAAAGGTAAGATCCCTACCTCAACAGGTTCTGATCATAGCGCTCCCCGGGATCAACTTTAGAAGAAGTCCTTCGGCGTCCGTCACCTCTATCGGGTCCCAGCAAAACCTCCTCAGGTGGAAGTCGGAAAGGAAAGGCCGATGGAAAGACAACGGATCCAAGCTCGGAAGTTCCGCCTCGTCGTCACGATCCCGTGGCCGTTGACGGATCGTAAATCGGAGCTCGGATGAAGAAGTTGTGGAAGAAAGATCTTTCGAGTCTCTTGGGAGAACTCTGCTCAGAGGGAAAAGGGAGGAGAGGGGTGAGTTGAAAGGAGGAGGGGACCCCTCCTTTTATAGGCAAGAAAAGGAAAAGTACACGGCGTGTACTTTAGGGTACACGGCGTGTACTTGATTATTTTACACATTCTCCACGCGGCTTCCAACACTGTTATGCGGCCGTTGACAGGTCAACACACGGTTTGAGGGTAACGTATACGCGGGAAAGGACTACACGGCGTGTAGTTTAGACACACGGCGTGTACTAATTTATTGCACACGGCAAGGAAACGGCTCCAACATGGTACACGGTCGTTGACTGGTAACGCGTACGCGGGGAAGGACTACACGGCGTGTAGAACTGGGAACACGGCATGCACCCATTATTTCACAAAGCGAGGACACGGCCTGCAACACGGGGTATACCTGGAAAGGGGGTACACGGCGTGTACTCAAACTACAAGGCGTGTAGTTTCAAAATTCTGGAAAGTGTGGGAAAAGTCCATTTTACCCTCCATAACACTTTGTGATCTTCTTTTTGACAAAGGAAAGGGCCGGAGAGGTCCGGGCCATTACATCAGATACCTCTTAAAACATTCTCGTCCCCGAGAATTCAAAAACCAACCCAGAGGAAACTCAACAAGATACCTCTTAGGGTTCTCGTTATAACAGGAACCCAACCAACAACCCTAATCATATGTGTTAGGAATTCCTTCTCCTATGTCGAGAAATTATCCGCTTTAGGTGGCACTGACTCGCCTACACGGGTTTAATCGCATCCTCATTAATGCGTCTCGATTAAGAATTGGGTCTTCCCACTTTCATACATTAGGATTCTTCAACTCACACTACCCCCAACACCACACAACCAACACACTGCCCGAACATGTGGTTTGGGGAAGAATTACTTCTCCTACGTCGAGATATTATCCGCTTTAGGCGGTACTGACTCGCCCGCACGGGTTCAATCGCATCCTCATTAATGCGTCTCGATTAAGGGTCAGGTTTTTCCCTTTCCCCACACATCCGGACATGTCACACATTACCAGGGAACAAGGAAACAAAAAGGTCTCACAACTGACAAGAAAAGCATTCCATATATCAGGGGTACAAAGTACAACATCAACACAAATCTCAGAAGAACAAGGGAAAAAACAAGTCAAAACAACTCCGGGTACTGAGCGTGCATCTGGGTCTCCCACTCCCAAGTGCTTTACTCGAGGCCGCCATGCCTCCACAACACACGAACCAACAGAATGGTTTGTCCACAGAGCACCTTCTCTTTACGATCCTTGATCCTGACTGGTCGTTCCTCGAAGGTCGCATCATCTCCCATATCTAACTCTCCCCAGTCGATAACGTGGGAGTTGTTGTGTAAGTACCGATGAAGCTGAGAGACGTGGAAGACGTCATGAACATTCTCCAACTAAGGTGGCAGGGCCAGCTAATATGCCACCTCATCGACTCGCCTCAGCACCTCAAAAGGTCTGATGAACCTAGGTGAGAGCTTGCGCCCTTTCCCAAACCTCTGCTGCCCCCGTCGAGGGGAAACCTTCAAGAACACATGATCTCCCACCTCGAACTCCAAGGGCCTCCTCCGACGGTCAGCATAAGACTTATTTCGGTCCTGAGCCACTTTCATCCTCTCACGTATAAGATGGACTTTCTCTTTGGTGCTCTGCACTACCTCTGGCCCAAGAGCACCTGTCTCACCAACCTCTGCCCAGCAAATGGGTGAACGACATGGCCTTCCATACAAAGCCTCAAACGGTGCCATGCCAATAGTAGAGTGGAAGCTGTTGTTGTAGGATAACTCTACTAAAGGCAAGTGTCGTACCCATGATCCTTTGAAATCCAGAACGCATTCTCGCAGCATGTCCTCCAACGTCTGGATAGTGCGCTCTGTCTGCCCATCGGTCTGGGGGTGGAAAGCAGTGCTAAGGCGTAGCTAGGTTCCAAAAGCATGTTGTAAGCCCCTCCAGACTCGTGAGGTAAACCACGTATCCCGATCTGAGACGATAGTCTTTGGGACTCCATGCAACCGCACAACCTCGTCTACATACCTCTGTGTTAAGGTACTCATCGGGCCTGACTCCTTAATTGCTAAGAAGTGAGTTGATTTCATCAATCGATCCACCACCACCTGGATAGCATCATAACCACCCTGATCTCTGGGTAGTCTTATGATGAATTCCATTGAGATGTCATCCCACTTCCACTCGGGGACATCTAAAGGATGCAACAAACCACTGGGAACACGGTGTTCATCCTTCACTTGTTGACACACTAGGCATTTAGCCACAAACTCCGCCACTGCCCGTTTCACCCCGGGCCACCAAAACTGTTCCCTCAAGCCTCGGTACATTTTTGAAACTCCTGGATGTACTGTCAAGGCTGAGCTATGGAACTCACGGAGAACTCCCTCACGCATTGCCTCCGGAACAAACAACCTTCCATAGAAAAGCATCTGATGTCGGTTGTCCTCTGACCATCCCTCTGGAGCGTTCCCCTGATCAACACGATCCCGCATCACTTCCGCCTCGGAGTCCCCCCACTGAGACTCTTCCACCTACTGCAGCAAGGAGGACTGCACCGTCATCTGAAACAAACAGCCTCTAACACCTTCTACCCTGGCATCCAAGTGCAAGGTAGCCAACTCTCCCATCGCTTTCCAAGCATCAGTGGACTCCCGAACCACTTCCTGATGCGACTTCCTGCTTAGTGCATCAGCCACAACTTTGCCCTTACGTTCAGTGTAAGAGATATCAAAGTCATAGTATTGAAGAAACTCGACCCATCTCCGCTGCCGTAAGTTCAGGTCACACTGGGAGAAGATATAACGTAGGCTCTTGTGATCTGAGAAGACCACAAAGCGCTCCCCAAAGAGGTAATGTCGCCACAACTTCAGTGAGAACACTACTACTGTAAGCTCTAGGTCATGGGTGGCATAGTTACGCTCGTGAGGGCGTAACTGCCTAGACCCATAATAGATCACTCCCTTATTCTGCATCAGCACGCACCCCAGACCAAGGCCATAAGAATCACAAAACACCTCATACAACAACCCTTCCTATGAAAACCTGAGTACGGGAGCATTGAACAACTTCTCCTTCAGGTATTCAAAAGCCTTCTGGCACTGCTCGCTCCATAGGAAGACCTGGTTCTTCCTCGTCAAAGTTGTCAAAGGAGCAGCAACTCAAGAGAAGTCCAAAACAAACCTCCGATAGTAACCTGCTAACCCCAGGAAACTACGAACTTCTGTCACGCTCTTGGGTGCTGCCCAAGAAACAACTGCCTCCACCTTCGACGGGTCCACTGACACTCCATGCCGAGACACCATGTGCCCAAGGAAGTTTACTTCTTGTGTCAAGAACTTACACTTTGACAATTTCCCGTAAAGCTGGTGGTGTCGAAGGACTCCCAAGATTTCCCTAAGATGCTCAACGTGCTCCTCCTCTGACCTTGAGTAGATCAGGATTTCATCGATAAACACAACGACGAACTGGTCCAGAAACTCCCGGAAGACAAAGTTCATAAGTCCCATGAACACAGCCGGTGCATTCGTAACTCCAAACAGAATCACTACAAACTCGAAGTTCCCATACCTGCACCTGAAATCCGTCTTTGAGATGTCGCTGTCTTTTACCCTCAACTGATGATATCCAGATCGTAGATCAATCTTGGAAAACCAACCTGCTCCCCTCAGTTGGTCAAAGAGATCATCTATCCTTGGGAGGGGATAGTGGTTCTTGACCGTTACCTGGTTCAACATTCGGTAGTCTATGCACAGCCTGAGACCACCATCTGCCTTCTTTACGAACAAAACTGGAGCACCCCATGGCGATACGCTGGGTCGAACAAAACCCTTCTCCATCAGATCATCAATCTGAATCCTCAACTCCCGCAACTCTGAAGGTGTCATCCGATAAGGGGCCATCGAAATCGGACGGGCACTAGGCTGTAAGTCTATCCCGAACTCAATGTCACGTTGGGGGGGTAGAGTCACAACCTCCTCAGGAAAAACATCGAGGAACTCCCCAACAACCTCCGGGACATCCATCATCTCTGTATCAGCTGGAACCATTGATAGCCCACCTAACAAGGAAAGGAGAGGCTCCACACGTCGGCTTCCCACCTGATAGCTCCTCTCGCCAACAAAAGCTGCACGCTGCCCATCCACGTCGGAGAACACGACTCTTCTCCAGAAGCAGTCGATAACGGAACCAACAGAAAACAACCAGTCGATGCCTAGGATGACATCGTATGGCTGCATCTGTAACAGAAGAAGGTCCCCACTAGATCGATGTGGTCCCAACGTTAGCCCACATCCCTGGAAAACACAAGATACGCTGGTCTGGCCTCCAACTGGTGTACTCAGTACCAGTGGTACAGAAAGTCTCTATACGTCTAGTCCCAAGGAATGGGCTAGACTAGGTGCAACAAAGGAGTGCGAAGCTCCCGAATCGAACAAAGCAGAAACAAGAGTGTTGAACAAACAAATCGTACCTCGCACCACCTCTGGTCCTGTTGGAGATGTCAACTCTGCTGCGTGAAACTGTCCACGCCCAGCTCCTCTGCCTCTCTGATGTCGTCCACCTCCCCGACCACGCCCTGGTCGAGGTCCCTGAGGAGCACCCTGAGGTCGGACTCCTCCCACAAAGTCTGCCCTCGGAGGGGCATGGTCCTGCTGCTGCTAGAAGGGCCTAGCCGGCAACTGGTGCTATTGAGGTGGGCGTTGAACCTGCCCACCTCCACCGTACTGAGCTCGGGTCGGGCACCGACTATGAACGTGCCCGAAACCTCCACAAGAAAAACACCTCGGTCCTGGGCTCGTGAAAAAGGGACGAGAACCCAAAGATCTGAACTGGAACTGCTGGGGCCTACTCCCCACTGGCCTGAACCTGGAAGGTCCCGTCGCAGGAGACCTACTGCTGACTTCTTTCCCCTTCGACGAGCCCGGCTGGATCCCCTCTTGGGGTGCACCTCCCAGTGAGTTCATCCTCTCTACAACCTCTGCCTTCTTCTGTACCGCCAAGTACGTCGGAAGGGTGAAGGGGGTGATAACATACTGGAGCGAAGGACGAAGCGCCTCCTCCAAACGTCTCGCCCGAGACTCCTCATCCGGAAAGAGATCCGGAGCAAAGAGCAAGAGATCCTTGAACTTGATCTCCAGCTCTCGTACTGACATACTCCCCTGCTGAAGGGAGAGTAACTCCTGCCGCTTCTCTTCCTTGATCATGGAAGAAAGGAATTACTCTCGGAATTCCTTCTCAAAGTCAGCCCAAGGAACCTCTCCCTCTATCCTCTCTCCGAGGTAGAGTGTCCACCACTGTCGCACCGCGCCTCTCAGCTGACTGACTGCTAGGGGAACCCAGTACTCCCTCAAAGCACGGATCAAGGTAAAAGCGATCCCTAGCTCCTCAAGCCACCCCTCCGTCTCCGTATCCGAAGTACTACCCTCGTATTTCTTGAGGGTCTGCCGCTGGAAAGAATGGAGAGTCTTCTGCCACTGGCTATCTTCCTCCTCTCGGTCAATCCTCAGATGATCGACCACCTGAATCTGCTGGGCCTCGGCCATCTGATCCACCCGGGGATGATGTCCAGGTGCCATAGCTATACGGTAAACAAGGATCGCCTAAGCCCAAGTAGTAAGGAAAACTCAAGTTTTTATTTTATAATTTTATTTCAATCTCTTTCCCAGAACACCCAAATAAAGTAAAACACAATCATGATGATGCATGTACCTTCCCTAGGGTCTCTACCCTGCAATCAATGTAGTCTCACTTGGTCGTTCAGTAGGCTCAGAGTCCTTACATCGGATCATGGGGGGCCATAAAATCTCGTGTCCTAGCCGGTATTCCCTGGCCTATGTCACGCACCAAGATTGACTAACATTGTCACCCTACCATCCCATGAAATCCTCACTGTGCCTAACTCCAGACTCCATCCTATCTCTCAACCATCACCTCTGATACCATTTTGTCACGACCCCCTCCCACCAAAGATGCTCCTCCTGATCTGGAAATGGTGAAAGGGAGATAATGACCCCCGAGTCCCGCCTCCAGTAGGCCCCGGGGTGGCGACTAGCACCAAGGGTATGAGTTTTCACAAGTATGGGAGGAATTACCCTTTTTATTTATTTAGGATCGGGAAATAGGACAAGTCAACCACCAAAAAGGAAAAAAGAACAAGTGTATAGAAATAAACCCAAACCAAGCTCACATGCATGTTTAAACAATTTTATAACAAGGTACAAGTACGAGAAAGATCAAAGTACAATACCAAAAGAAAACAAGAGAACAACAACTAAAACAACTCCAACTGTCCGACTAGTAGGGTCCCGCACGGCCCTGGTAGTCCTCCTGGAAACCTGAAAGTAAACATAGGGTGAGCATACAAGTATACTTAGTAGGGAAACCTAAAGCTCTCGTGCACAAGTGGGGAGACATCCTAATGTCCCGTGATAACAACAGAAGAAACCTAGCAAGGAATTCTATCCACCCAACCTCACCAGCCACACTCACCAAAACACAAGCACAACAGGTAGTAGTATATAAGAAACTAGAGTATTGGGTACCCTGCACCAGTTCCCTTTAGTTAGCTGCTCTTCCTAACGATGAACGTCCTGACGCTGCTACACTCTCCCCGCCCGCACATACCTGGGCCTCACCACCACGTCTCCCACCCGCACACACCTGGGTCTCACAACCACTTATCCCGCCCGCACACACCTAGGCCTCACAACCACATATCCCTCCCACACACACCTGGGCCTCATAACCACATATCCCGCCCGCACACACCTGGGCCTCACAACCACATATCCCGCCCGCACACACCTGGGTATCATCCTGAAGATTCTTAGGAAAAAGCAGAACCTGCCCGAAGAGTCTTGGGATAAAGCCACCCCAATCGAAACCTACCCGAATAGTCTTAGGTGTAAGGTCGCCTCAAGCCATCACAGCCTAGGGGAGAAGGAGCAGGAAGAATCTAGTAACTAATGGAAAAACACCCTCTCCCATGAAATGGGAGTGTTCGGCACTAAGTGCTCAACATGGGTGGGGTGCGATAAAACACAAAATATATAGATATATATATATATACCATCCACACAGCCCAACTTATGGCTTCTAAATAGAGAAACTGAGCACGTGCCTCGACACTGCTACTACGAAGCATGCATACAAAAAACAACCCCAACCCCATTTAGGTTTTCACGTTTCAGCAGAATTAGATTATTTAGTTCCTTAACTACTAGGAAACTATCAACAACCAACTACATCGATCGTTCATAAAACATATCTCTTCCATCCACAAATCAAGTTAGGAAAACACAAGCAACACAACCAAGCCCTTCTTATCAACCAACCAGCCCCATTGATTATTAATCTCGTTCCATTACCACACCCCACCATTCATTAACTCTTCCACTTTTATTTATTATTCACAACCCATAATCCGTTCACATTCAACCCATCCCCGCAGCCCAGCTGCCAACTACCATAACAACAACCGCACCGAAACCCGTACATCATCATCCCTTTAATACCATTTATCACAGCCCCGCTGCCCATCACATTCACACCAACCCACAACCAAGCCAACCGCAACCCCGCTGCTCACCCAAACCACAAAAACCCACAAAACACCCCCCATCACATGCCACGTATCCAAACCAACACCCACATGTTCATTATTCCATTTTTTTAACCGGGGTGATCACACAAGGGTTCCAGATTTTCATTTAATCAGCCAAATTTACGTGATTAACCAATTTCCACAGAGTTATATCCACAAAAAGGGTCTAGAAAGATAGGGAAACATTTAATTGCGCAATAAAAGGCCTCCAACGGCCGTGATTTTCAGTAGGCATAATCATATTCAATTCACATCATATCAATAGGATAAACAAGATAAACATAACAGCTTTACCATCCCCGTTCTTAACCAGTTATTATCTTCATTTAATGGTTCAACTGCTTCTCATGAAAACAAGATGATACCCACCCCGCATGATGCACAAAAGAGATAGAGACAAAGGTAAGATCCCTACCTCAACAGGTTCTGATCACAGCGCTCCCCCGGATCAACTTTAGAAGAAGTCCATCGGCGTCCTTCACCTCTGTCGGGTCCCGAAAAAACCTCCTCAGGTGGAAGTCGAAAAGGAAAGGCTAATGGAAATACAACGGATCCAAGATGAGAAGTTCCGCCTCGTCGTCACGATTCCGTGGCCGCTGACAGATCGTAAATCGGAGCTCGGACGAAGAAGTTATTGAAGAAAGAGCCTTCGAGTCTCTTGGGAGAACTCTGCTCAGAGGGAAAGGGGAGGAGAGGGGTGAGTTGAAAGGAGGAGGGGACCCCTCCTTTTATAGGCGAGAAAAGGAAAAGTACACGGCATGTACTTTAGGGTACACGGCGTGTACTTGGTTATTTTACACGGTCTCCACGCGGCTTCCAACACTGCTCTGCGGCCGTTGACTGGTCAACACACTGTTTGAGGGTAACGCATACGCGGGGAAGGACTACACGGCGTGTAGTTTAGACACACGGCGTGTACTCATTTATTGCACACGGCAAGTACACGGCTCCAACACGGTACACGGCCGTTGACTGGTAATGCGTACGCGGGGAAGGACTACACGGCGTGTAGAACTGGGAACATGGCGTGCACCCATTATTTCACACAGCGAGGACACGACCTGCAACACGGGGTATACCCGGAAAGGGGGTACATGGCGTGTACTCAAACTACACGACGTGTAGTTTCAAAATTCTGGAAAGTGTGGGAAAAGTCCATTTTACCCTCCAGAACACTTCGTGACCTTTTTTTTGACAAAGGAAAGGGTCGGAGAGGTTCGGGCCATTACATATATGTATGTCAATTCCAGAATCAAATAGATCAATTTTATGTATTGATAAATACCCCTGGAGATGAAAATAGATTTTGGTATTCACATAAATAATACAAGATAATTTATTGAGAAAACGAGAGATATTTTGAGATGAAAATTTGCATCATAACAGTTATATAACATGGTTTTAGAAAACAATAAAAAGAGAAGGGACAAGGGTATCACATCCATAAATGAATGATTTCGTATTAGAGGGACAAAATAAAATAGAAATAAGATCATGGTGTGGAATGACATACCACATGAAAAAGAAACTTGAAAGAAAAGAGAAAATGTGATTTCTTTTACGAAAATTCAGCAGCCTAACGGCATCACTTAAAAATTCAGAAAATAAATTGATGAGAGCAGAAAGAGGCTCTTGTCATTTGGACATGAAATGGACAGTAATAAGAATATATAAGAACATAACCCCTCATGAGAAGATGGAAACTAGAAGACATAACTTAAATAAAATCATGACTAAAAGAGGAGGGTGAAAGGTTCTCTTACCTTGAAAATTAACTTCGAAAGCTCGAAGGTTGGGACCTTGGGGGGGGCTTGAGGGAACCTTGGGAGGACTCCTTGGGAGGTAAAAAGACTAGAATTTCATTGATAAGGAATTTGTAATGAAATTAACGAATGAATGGGTTGGTATTTATAGCAAAAGTTAGGGAATATTTAATTAATTTTCAAGGGACAGCTCATCAGTGGTATTTGCAAAACCATGGGCTTTTACCCATGGTATTTTCTCACTTGGGACACCTCATAACATATCTTACTATTCAAAAATCGGCCAAAATTATTACATCATGATTACATCATTAATGATGTCATTAAACACATTGAAACTCAAAACTGTGTTTTCACTATTCACTGAAAAACAAAACATTTTATAAAAATATCATAAATTCACCCTAACCTAATATCGATGCTCTAAATTCAAAAATGAACTTTATTTTAGGAAAATAATTTTCTAAATATTTTTAATTTAATTTTTAAATAAAAACATTATTTATTCAAAAAAAACAACTCTAAAACTATAACTTATTTTGTAACACCTTGAAAACGAAATCAAGGTCCCATTAAATTATCATATAACCATAAGAAAAAAAAAGTATCAATTTATGATTACATTTTATGAAAATACATTCCCATTTTAAATTATTAAATTAATAATAAAATTGTAAATAAAATATTTATGACAAACAAAAATATCAAAACATATACTATGATTGTTTTTTCACTTTTAAGATGTCTAAATTGTATTTATACATTCATGGGTGAAGTTTTTTTTTCAATTTACTATTCATTACTATTCATACTATTCATAAGGGTATGCTATTATTCATACTTTACTATTCACTAAAAATTATGTTGAACTTATTAGACTCTAAATTTCTTACTCATCACAACTGTAGAATACCATTTTTTGAAAATCATTTCACATTATTAATTATTTTAAGTATACAAAAATATTTTAAAATACCTTTTTTCCAAAATTCATCAATAATATGGAACTTCTATAAATTCATCCTACATTTATCTGAACATTTGAAATTCACAAATTTAACAAAATAAGAAATAAAAAATTTATTTATATAAAAGGATTACACAACGTAACTAAGGTCTCATTACATAGCCCCTTATAACCCCTGCATAGGACCTAAGTGTAAGATGTGCTATGGTGATAGAATCTTGGGGCGACTCAGACAACATTGCCCAAGTGGTGATTTCAATCAGCTTGAACTTCTCCCTTAGGTGATTGCGTTCAAGCTTCACATGTTGAAGTTCGGCTTGGGCTTGGTCTAGAGAAAATCTCAGTGATGCAACCTCCTTCCCAAGCTCCGACAGATGGGCTTCCTATGGCCTGAGTCTATTGGATGAAGTCATCGACTCTTCTTTATGTATTAATTAACCATGATCACTTGTATTTATAAACAATAATCGTAACATAAAGAGTTTAATTTTCAACAGTCATATTGACCAATGGTCATATAATAGTCGAAATCCAACGATATCACTTTAATTATACTCACTTCATTAATTAAATGATATAGTTTTGTTGAGTATAAAATGAAATAACACACAAATTTAAGAAACAAATATTATTCAAAAGTTCAGGTCATTACATTCTTCTCTCCTTAAGAAATTGTTTCCCTGAAATTTTAACTCTTTCCCTCAGAAGAGAAAATGTGTAGGTACTTCTGCCTCATAGACACCTATGGTTCCCACATGGCTTTTTCACATTTTTGGTTCCTCCATAACACCTTAACAAGGTGGGTAGTCTTGTTGCATAGAACCTTGTCTCTATGATCCAAGATCTCCACCAGTTTCTCCTCATAAGAGAGGTCATGTTCCATTTGTACCACCTCTAGATTTAGTACATGTGAAGGGTCAGGTATGTACTTCCTTAAGAGGGATATGTGGAAAACATCATGAACTTGTGCTAGATTTGGAGGAAGTGCAAGTCGATAGGCCACTGCTCTCACGCGATCAAGGATTTCATAGGGGTCAATGTACCTAGGGATGAGCTTCCCTTTCTTCCCAAACCTCATGACTCTCTTCCAAGGTGAAATTTGAAGAAATAATTTGTCACCAACATCAAACTCCAAGTCCCTTCGACAGTTGTCGGAAAAACTTTTTTGCCATCTCTGAGCAGCCTTAATGTGTTATTGGATGGCATGGACTTTTTCTGTTATCTCTTGCACAAGATCAGGCCCAAGAAGCTTTCTCTCACCAGCTTCATGACAACAAGTAGGAGTTCTACATCGTTTCCCATATAGAGATTCATAAGGTGCCATTTGAATGCTTGAGTGGAAGTTGTTGTTGTAAGAGAACTCAACTAAAGGGAGATGTTGATCTCATCCACCTTTAAATTCCATTGAGCATGTTCTCAACATGTCCTCGATTGTTTAAATAGTCCTTTCAGATTGACCATCAGTTTGGGGGTGATAGGTCGTACTAAAATTCAATTTGATACTCAGAGCATGTTTAAGACTTAACCAGAATTTTGATGTGAACCTTGGATCATGATCAGATACAATAGAAAGTGGAACTTCATGCAGCCTTACCACTTTCTTCACGTAAATACTGGCAAGTTAATCAAGAGATAAATATTCCCGAATAGAGATAAAATGGGAAGTCTTGGTGAGACGATCCACAATAACCCATATCGCATTGTTTCCTTTGGAAGTTCTTAGGAGACTAGTGAAGAAGTCCATAGTGATATTATCTCACTTCCATGCTGGTATGGGTAGTGGTTGCAATACCCCTTTAGGAAGTTGTCGCTCTGCCTTCACTTGCTGACATACCAGGCACCTTGAAGGGTAGTCAGCAATCTCCCTTTTCATATTATCCCACCAATAATAATAATGATCACGAAGGTCTATATACATTTTCGTGCTTCCTGGATGTACAGAGAAAGTAGAGCTATGAGTTTCATCTGTCAGCTCCTTCTTTATTTCCAGAATAGATGGAACACATAGTCTTGTATGAAAATTTAGTACAGCTTCTTGATCAATATTGAACTCAAGAAACTTCACATCCTTCACAGCCTCAAACTTATTCTATAACAAAGGATCTTCTTTCTAAGCTTTCTTCTTAAATGACCCGAAGGCCTTATTTTTTATTGATTTTGATAACCCCCCTTTCAAGGGATAAGGGGGGAACCCTTAAAAGGCCCATAGGCTTAGAAATTACATTACCCGTAGGCTTGGAAACATTACAGGACCTGTAGGTCTTAAGGAAATCATACAGACTATGACTACTTGAAACCGCCCCTCCCTAGCCTTCTTTCTGAGCTTTCTTGATCTTCTCTAGTAATGACAGTTGATAAATCATTTGGGTTAGGGTTGATGATGTATCTTCCCTTATAATTCCCATGTCTAGCTTTACTAGATCATTGATCAAAGGATATATTTGAATCCTCATCATGGAAAGAACAACTGGGTCTTTCCTGCTTAATGCATCAGTGACTTTGTTTGCTCTTCCGGGATGATAATGAATTGAACAATCATAGTATTTGAGAAGTTCCAACCATCTCATCTGCCTCATGTTCAATTACTTTTGTGTGAAAATATACTTCAAACTTTGATGGTCTGTGTATATATCACATTTCTCCCCATAGAGATAGTGCCTCCATATCTTCATAGAAAAAACGACCCCAGCCAGCTCCAGATCATGTGTAGGATAGTTCTGCTCATGATTCTTCAACTGTCGAGATGCATAAGCAATGACTTTGTCATTTTGCATGAGGATGCACCCAATACCTTTCAGAGATGCATCGCTAAAAATAACGAAACCTTCTCCACTTGAGGGAAAAGTTAACACGGTTGTAGTAACCAAACTCTTATTCAGCTCTTGGAAACTTTCCTTGCACTCCTTTGTCCAGATGAACTTGACCCCTTTTTGAGTTAACTTGGTTAAAGGATTACAAATTCGTGAAAAGTTTTTCAGAAATCTCCTATAATATCCCGCTAATCCAATGAAACTATGAATCTTAGTTATTGTTATAGCCTGAGGTCGCTCCTCTACAACTTTTGTCTTTGAAAGGTCAACTATGATTCCTTCATTGGTAACAATGTGTCTCAAGAAAGTAACTTGTTGTAACCAGAATTCAAATTTGTTGAACTTTCCAAAAATCCTCTCCTTCTGTAGAGTTTGAAAAATAACCCTTAAATGATCTTCATGCTCCTCGCAACTTTTTTAATATATCATAATATCATCAATAAAAACTATCACAAAGTTATCAAGGTAGTCCTTAAAGACTATATTCATCAAATCCATAAAAATAACAGGTTCATTAATCAGTCTGAAGGTCATAACAACAAACTCATAATGCCCATATCTTGATTGGAATGTAGTTTTTAGAATATCTTCTTTATTCACCCTCAATTGATGATAACCAAATCGAAGATCAATCTTAGAGAAGAATTGATCCCCACGAAGTTGGTCAAATAAGTCATCAATTCTTGGAAGAGGTTATTTTTTCTTTATTGTGATCTCATCTAGTTCTCTATAATCAATTCATAGTCGCATTGATCCATCCTTCTTCCTCACAAAGAGAACAGTTTCTCCCCAAGGAGACACACTTGGTTGGATAAACCCCTTCTCCAAAATATCTTGGAGTTGTTTCTTTAATTCCTCAAGCTCCACATTTGTCATCCTATAGGGGGTATTTGATATCGGATGAGATTCAGGTACAAGTTCAATGGAGAACTCTACCTCTCTTTCTGGGGGAGGTCTGGGTAACTTCTCAGGAAATACATCAACATGTTCTTGGATGATGAGGACATTTTCTATCGTTAAACTCTCATTTCCTTCTTCTTCTTCACCAATCAACTCCATAAATAAGGATATAAGAGGTTCTTCTATACAAATATCAGGTTGAGATATCTCTCCTTGGAAGATAACTGTAGGTTTTCCATTCAAGACCACTGAGATTTCCTTTCTTCTGCATTTGATCTTAGCATTATACTTTGAGAGTTAGTTCATCCCTAGTATAATGTCGAATTCCAGCATGGTAATGACTACTAGATTTGCGATAGGATTGTGCTCACTAAAGTAAATAATAGAGTTTCTAAACACTGACAATGCTTGGATAATCCCATCAGAAGTCTTGACTGATAACTCTACTTTTATAAAATCGGGGGTTGATTCTAAATTCTTTGTAAACTTGGAGGAAATAAAGGAATGCATAGAACCAGAATCAAACAAAGTACTTTCTAGCTTTGAGATAACAATAAGAGTATCTGCCACCACATCATTTGGCAATTCAACTTCAGTTTTAGTGATTGAAAAAGTACGACCTTGTTCCCTTGGCTGATGCTGAGGCTGATGGTGATTCCCCTCCACTGCCCTCGGATTTGGACAGTGATTGGCAAAGTGTCCAAGTTTTCCACACTTATAGCATTGTACATCAAGTAGGACATGTACCATATTACCTTTGTCGTTAGTGTTTGGGAGTTTAGGCTTCACCTCACTACGACAATTCTGCACGATATGGTTATCTCTTCCACACTTGTAGCGCTTCCTGCTCCCGAGAAAGCAGTTCCACGAGTGCTTCTTCCCACATTTATTACACGTGCGACGTTGCATTTGATTGCCTCCTCTTCCCTGATTGAAGCTCCTCTCTAATCTTGGCTCCATTGATCTCTTATTTTCATTGGATTTATGAGACCACTGCGTCTCGCCAAACTCCAGTTCGACTTTCATCACACTTTACACGATCTCCTCATAGCTATCATTGTCTCGGGTGGCTAGATTCTTCCACAGATAAGATCTCAGACCACCAAAGAGTCTATCAACCATACCATTTGGATCCATGACAAAGCTAGAGGCGTAACGTGAAAGCCTTGTGAAGTTCATCTCGTTGCTTCCCACAGATTCATTCTCCTTATGCTTCAGCTCAAGAAACTCCTTCTTCATTCTTGTTCTCATCGATCGAGGGAAATACTTGCTGAAGAAGATCCCTATGAACTCTTCCCACTCCATAGCTCCAACCTCCACTCTTAGCCTCGTGTTTTTTATCATCTCCCACCACTGATCATCTTCTCCCTCTAAGCGGTAAACAGAAAAGGTAATTTTCTCTTGTTCTGAATAGCGGAGCACAGAAAAGATCTTCTCGATAATGTTGATCCACTGTTCAGCAATCAATGGGTCGGTAGATCTAATGAAGGTTGGTGGTTGTTGACACATAAAGGACTCAACAGAATGTTGTTCCCTTCACGGTGATATCGGTCTCTCAGCTTGATTCAAGTTATTTCTCATAACTTGAGTCATTTGGTTCATCGTTCTCATGAAAGTTTCCATTTCGGCTTCAATCGGAGGGTCGTCAGCGCATGGTCCATTGCGGTCACCATTTTCATGGTTCCTCCTATTGCCTACCATTTTCTAAAAGAATAAAACCTTATTGAGAAACTTATTTTATTTAAGAATCTTATAATTATAAAAGATTTTATGTCTTAAAACTTAATGCTTAAACAATTACATTTCTCTATAAATCCTTCATAATTATTAATAAAAAGGTTATGATTAACCAAAAATATCCTCCAAGAGTGTCAAACCAGGAGTGCAGTAAGGCTTGTTGTTGTGTACCAGGATACCCTAGGTCAAGCCCGAAACTCCTTGTTAGAGTTTTCACTCCTAGGTACATCTATTCCAGAGCCACATCCACTTGTTCGTATCCAGACATGGATGTATTTTCTTGATAAACCACTTGCTCAATACTCACCAAAATACCAGGAAGTTTTCATATATTTAAATTTTTATATAGGGTCCTTCCTAAAGTTTTCATACCATAATTTCCATAAATAATTAAACTATCCTTTGATACCAACTATGGCATCCCGTCTTTTTATTACATAACTTTTCATTACATTTTACAAAACAGATGATCTTTAAAGTCTAGTGTCTTGGAAATCAGGAACAATAAAACATGAAAACTTAAAACACTCTTTTAAATCCCCTTGAAAAGCTTCTTGAAAAGTTCATCCTATGTACAATTATTACATCTCATAATTTAGAGACATACATCAAAATAAAGGGTGAGTTGAAGACCCAGTAAGGAAAGCAAGAGAATCAGTTTACTTGTGATGTCAATAAGAACTTGATGAAAACCATAAGACATGAGCAATGGAAAAAGAGGCATATCAGAATAAAAAGAACATGAATCATAACTTGAATATGTGGCTACAACATTTCATTTATACATTCATGAACATATCACCAAGATTCATCCCCAAGGGGTCATAAAAAATTTACCAAGGTTATTCACCAAGGTATCGTGAAACTTGTCATCTCTAGAGATTAATTATTTACTCAATGCATTAAAGCGCTATCAGGGAGAACCCTTAATATGTCTTTATTTTCATGTGATCCACATAGATCATAATCAAACATTTCATAAATAACTCATAGAGAATAAAAGAAATGGGTTTCATTTCAAAATTGTGACATTTTAAAAGTTCTTAAAAACTTGATTGTTATGTCATTTATAACCCATGGAAAGGGAGTGAGGGTTATCTGTATGTCAATTCCAGAATCAAATAGATCAATTTTATGTATTGATGAATACCCCTAAATATAAAAATAGATTTGGGTATTCACAGAAATAATACAAGAGAATTTCTTGAGAAAAAGAGAGAGATTTTGAAACAAAAATTCTACAGCATAACAGTTATATAACATGGTTTTAGAAAATACTAAAAAGAGAGAAGACAAGGGTATCTCATCCATAAATGAATAATTTCACAGTATAGGGACATAATAAAATATAAATAAGATCATGGTGTGGAATGACATACCACATGAAAAGGAAACTTGAAAGAAAAGAGAAAATGTGATTTCTTTTACGAAAATTCGACAGCCTAACGGCGTCACTTAAAAATTAAGAAAATAAATTGATGAGAGCAGAAAGATGCTCTCATAATTTGGACATGAAATGAACATTAATAAGAATATATAAGAACATAACCCCACATAAGAAGATGGAAACTAGAATATATAACTTAAAGGAAATCATGACTAAAAGAGGGGGGTGAAGGTTCTCTTACCTTGAAGAATGACTTAGAAATCTCAAAGGTTGGGACCTTGGGGGGCTTGAGGGCACCTTGGGAGGACTCCTTGAGAGGTAAAAAGACTATAAATTCATTGAGGAAGAATTTGGAATGAAATTAATGAAGGAGTGGGTTGGTATTTATAGCAAAAGTGAGGGAATATTTAATTAATTTTCAAGGGACACTTCATCGGTGGTATTTGCAAAACCATGGGCTTGCCCATGGTGTTTTCCCATGGTAATGTCCACTTGGGACACCTCATAACATATCTTACTATTCAAAAGTCGATCAGAATTACTACATCATGATTACATCATTAATGATGTCATTAAACACACCGAAACTCAAAACTGTATTTTCACTATTCACCGAAAAACAAAACATTTTATAAAAATCTCATAAATTTACCCTAACCTAATATCGATGCTCTAAATTCAAAAATGAACTACATTTTATGAAAATAATTTTTTAAATATTTTTAATTTAATTTTTAAATAAAATAATTATTTATTCAAAAAACAAATTTAAAACTATAACTTGTTTTGTAACACCTTGAAAAAGTAATCAAGGTCCCGTAAAAATATTGTATAACCATAAGACAATAAAGTATCAATTTATGATTACATTTTATGAAAATAAATTCCCATTTTAAATTATTAAATTAATTATAAAATTGTAAATAAAATATTTATGACATACAAAAATACCAAAACATATACTATGATCGTTTTTTCACTTTTAAGATGTCTAAATTGTATTTATACATTCAAGGGTAAAGTTTCTATTATTATTTTTTGCCGGTTACTATTCATTACTATTCATTGCTATTCATAAGGGTATGTTACTATTCATACTTTACTATTCACTAAAAATTAAGTTGATCTTATCATACTCTAAATTTATTACTCATCACAACTATAGAAGATCATTTTTTGAAAATCATTTCACATTATTAATTATTTAAAGTATACAAAAATATTTTAAAATACCCTTTTTTTCCAAAATTCATCAATAATATGGAACTTCTATAAATTCATCCTACATTTATCAGAACATTTGAAATTCACAAATTTAACATAATAAGAAATAAAAATTTTATTTATACAAAAGGATTACACAACATAACTAAAGTCTCGTTACATAGCCCCTTATAAACCCTGCATAGGACCTAAGTGTAAGATGTGCTATGGTGATAGAATCTTGGGGCGGCTCAGACAACATTGCCTGAGTGGTGATTTCAATCAGCTTGAACTTCTCCCTTAGGCAATTTCATTCAAGTTTCACATGTTGAAGTTCAGCTTGGGCTTGGTCCAGAGAAAAGTTTAGTGATGTTACCTCTTTCCCAAGCTCTGACAGATGGGCTTCGTACGGCCCGAGTCTACTAGATGAGGTCATCGACTCTTCTTTCTGTATTAATTAACCATGATCACTTGTATTTATAAACAATAATCGTAAATTTGAGAGTTTAGTTTCCAACGGTCATATAACATTTGAAACCCAACAATATCATTTTAATTATACTCACTTCATTAATTAAAGGATATAGTTTTGTTGGGTATAAAATGAAATAACACACAAATTTAGGAAACGAATTGTAAGAACCTGGGTTTTCGTACGAGGTACGAATCCTTTTCTTTTCAGTTTAACTGTTCTGTTGAGTCCTAATGTGGATTCCTAACTTGACCGAGGAAGTTACGGAGGTGTATGGGGCTTGTTCGGAGCCCGAAACCAAGTTTTAGGCTGGAAATGGCCTGGTACATGGTTTGCGCACGGCCTGTGCACGGCCTGGGTAAATCGTACGCCTTGGTGCAGGCTTGACAGAGGTAGGAGCACGGCCTGCGCATGGTTTGAGGAAACCGTGCGGGGTGGTCGTGTGGTTTCCCCTTGCCTTCCAGGAAGGTCCGCACGGTTTGTTAGGTCGTTCGGGTAAACCGTGCGACCTGCTGTGTTTTGATAATTTAATTAATTTTTAATTAAATTGATTAAATTTTATAAAAACCTAAACCTAACCCCATTCTTCAAACCGCACGACAGGGGGAAGAGCTCTCAAGAGGCTTTGGGAGGATTTGAACCTTCTCCTTCGTCCTATCTCCATTTCAACCGTCGTTCGTTTTGTTAGATCTGCAACGGTAAGTCCTCGATTCCTTTTTAATCCTTCTCGATTCTTCTGGTTATAATGAACGCAGATTGGATTAAGGCTCATATGCCCTAATTTATCGTTCTTCGTCTGTTCTTCAGATTTCTTCCAAACTAGGACGAATCAGAGCCTGATACTGGACGAGCTATCTAGTACAAGCCTAAGGTAGGTGGTCTCATGATTTTCGTTGATTTTCAAGCTGTTTATATATGTCGGAGTGTCGTGCGCCCACTTTTGGGGTGTCGCTTGAACCTGAAATTTAACCCTGTTATTACCTAGTGTGTTGTAGGTAATTTGAATAGGATGGTATGTGCTTGAGTTAGGTTGTACACCTTGGGAAGGAACCACCCCTTGGGTGTGTTGCCTTGAATGATTCTTTTATGGATTTTTGACCCAGGATGCCTTTGAGGCATGTTTTTCCTTCCCTTGTGGGTTGTTAAAAATAGAAATTGAATATGAATGGAATTTAAATAAGATTAAATTGTAATTGAAATGGTTTCGGGTATGGGATTGAGTTTTGCCCCTTGACCCTTGTATGCAAATTCTTGAATTGCTAGCCCACATGAGTTAAATGCCTTGAACTAATTTAAATGTGAAACCAAGTCATGGGTGAACCATGGAACCAATGTGAGTTGTCATGGATGGACTCATACGACACTTGTTACTGAAGTGCCAAGTGAATCATGGATCCCACGTGAGATTCCATGGACGGACTCAATAGGGCATGATATGTCATGGGCGATACTCGGATCTTATTTATAGGATCTCGGGGATGGGCTCAGATGACGGACTATACCACACCTAGAGCGAGGCTGGGTACCTAGGAGGTTCCCCGGGACGGGTTTGTAGGGTGTTGGTGGATTTTCTCCCTAAGCGATGCCTGGTTTCTGATTTGAGTATTCCAGGAACGGGCTTAAGGAATGGTTTGAACACTTGAATGAAATGATTTATGAATGGGATGGATACTTGAAGTGACGTCAAGCCAAAGCACAAGCTTGGCTCGGTCTTGTTAGTTTTCCTTATTTACTGCTTTCCATATTACACTGCCATTTTATATATTCACTGACAGATTAGCACGGATCTTTGGTGGTTGCCTACTGGGATTCAATATCACGCCCTGTTTGGGTCATGTTTTTGGACCCAAACAGATTATATGATTGCAGGTAATGAGAAGGGAAAAGGCCCCTGTACAGGTACTTGACTTGTTGCTCTGAGTAGGAGCGCACGGAACCAAGATGAGGCTTCTGATGTGACAGGGGATACATTTTGGTTTCTTTTTGGGATTTTGTATACTTGTACTGTATTGTATTAACTTGCACCATCCTGCATACATATATATCATATCCTTCTGTTTGTTATCTATTTCTATCGTCTATGTGTTGTCTACTGGTTACTTTCTTCCGCTGTTATATGTTTGTAATTCCATTGTGATGCTTTGGTAATGAGGTCATAGTCTCACCATGGACTCGCCTAGGCCCTCGCTGCTAGTCGGCAGCCTCTGACGTTTGGGGAGATGCGCTTGAGGCCATGTGGCGACCGGTCTGGCTACCAGATTGAATGGTAAGTCGGGTCGGGACGTTACAAAGTGGTATCAGAGGGGATTTCCTTTTTCTGATTTGACTTACTGTTTGGAAACTATAGACAGGAGTAGGAAGGGAATGGACTTTGGTAATAAACTGTGCCCCGGGAGTTGCAAACCCGCGTACAGCTAAAAGCCAAGTCGCCTCGTATGGAATTGTGTTTCTGGGTTTAATTATTACAGTTGTTCTGATTTCACTGTTGGGTGACGCACATGGTTTTTGCTGAGACTATTGATATTATTGTGGGTTCTATTTCGTTGCAACCCGATAAGATGAGGGTTTTCCATCTCATGCATCATATAGGCACCTTGTTAGGAATCACATGTCATGCATTATGTCATGCTATCTAGGTTGCATTAGATATTTCATGCTGTTGTGATAGGTGTTGTGATAGCTATTGCATACTATTTTGATAGTTGATTGATAGGTGTGCCTACTGTTGTGTTAGATTGGGTGCAATGAATGAAGAGTGACGTCATCTTTCAATTCATAAGGTGTATGGGCCCTTATGGATTGAGAAATGACGCACCAATGGGATGTAAATGCTAAATGAAATTGAATTTCATGGTTATATGGGCATCAAATTTTGATTCATGAGGTGTTATGGGACCTCAGGGATCGGAACTTGGTGGACCATTGTTTAAAGATTTTGAACAAAGGTATGTTAAAAGAATGAATGTTGAAAATAGAGTCTGACCTAGACCCGGCTTCTGAGTGGGAAAGAGGTAGTGACTCTAGTGGTTTTTTGTGATTGTTCCTTATGCAGTCCTGGCTTTAGAAGCAGGTTGTGGGTTGATGTGGTTTTTAGGAAGGTCTTGACATGTCCTGTCCTAGTTCTTGTGCTCGTGAGTTTTAAATCTCGTTAAAAATCTTGAACTGAGGCGTGTGTTTGACATTGCAGAGTCACGCCACCATGGCGACCTCCAGTCGTACATCGGGAGAGTGGTGAAGACCACGTTCTGGAGATGGTAGGCCATGGGCTACTAGAGGAAACTCCATTTGTGCCAACTGTGGAACCAGTGGTTCTTCCGGACACAGGTGTTGAGGCATAGTTCCGTGAGAGCTTGTTGTGTTTTATGCAGACCGTTCAGGGAGCACCGCGACCTGCCCCAACTATGGCAGAGTTGACGCGTGAGTTTCAGAAGCAGAATCCACCTACATTTTCAGGGGATGGCGGACCACAGGCTGCAGAGTCCTGGTTAGAGGTGATACTAGCTATCTTTGAGCATTTGGAGACGCCTCTATAGAGGAGGGTCAAGATCGCTACGTACCTGCTACGTGATTCCACCAAGAGGTGGTGGGACATGATCACCCAGTCGGATCATCATTGGTAGATGGATTGGTTAGAGTTTCATACGGCCTTCTACGATTTCTTTTATCCTGATACTTTGAGGGCCGATCGAGCCCGGGAGTTCTTGCATCTGGAACAGGGCGCGTTATCAATGATGGAATACTCGGCCTGTTTTACTGAGCTTCAGCGCTTTGCACCTATCCTGATGGGCGATGAGCTGTCGAGGGCCAGGCGTTTTGAGGATGGTCTGAGGTATGACATCTGATCTCAGGTAAATGTCTTCAGGTTGACTATTGTTTCTGGAATTGTGAATTAGGCGCTGATCACAGAACGTAACCTGAGAGAGGCTGGAGGTGCGATCCAGAGCAGTTCGGTATCGATATCAGGTCTTGCAGTGACTGTTAGTATGAAATGTCGTCTGGATCTTCCACATGGTGATTCTAGGAGTCAGAACCTATCTTCGGTTAGCAACCTGAGGTGCTACCAGTGTGGTAGGTTGGGACACTTGAAGTCGTGGTGTCCGAGGGACCCAGTCGAGTGCCGGTCATGTGGCAAGATGGGTCATCTTCAACGTTTCTGCAGAACGTTTTCACCAGCAGTCGATGATAGAGGGTCCGCACCAACTCCATATGCAGGAGCAGGGTCGGAAGCTTCTCATTAGACAGGGAGTTAGGGTGTGACATGTCGATCAGGCCGAGGTAGTGGTTGTGGTAGAGGTAGCCAGGCACAGGGCACATCGAGACGTCATAGTGGGTCAGCTCCGGGTAGTGAGGTTGTATCACAGGGCCATGGTTCAGACCAGATGTATGCAGTGCAGCCTACTTCTGAGGATCAGGGAGCGGGACCGTCTATGGTGAGAGGTACGATCTTAGTAGCATCTGTTATTTCATATTCCCTATTTGATACAAGTGCATCACACAGTTTTATATCTGCCCCTATAGTGAAAATCCTTGGGCTAGTTGTGTTGTCTTATGATGGCGTCTTGACGCTAGACACACCACTAGGAGTTAGGGAAGAGATTGTACGTAAGTGTAGAGGGTGCCCCCTTAAGGTTGGAGGGTGTCACTTCGTCTGGGATCTTTATGTTCTTGAGATGACAGGTTTTGATGTCATTCTCGGTATGGACTGGCTAGTATCTTACCGAGCCTACGTTGATTGTTACCGTCGGAGGGTGATTTTCACATCACCAGAGGGTGCAGTGTTTACTCTTAATGGCGAGTGGGATCTCCAGGAAAACCGAGCTGGACTAGAGCATCGTGGGCTGGACGGGATGACAGCTCAGATCGCCAGTTTGTTTCTGGATGATCAGGGAGTAAGTCAGACGGACCTTCCTACAGCAGTGGAGCTCTTCAGGGATGTTTTTCCTGATGACTTTTCAGGTTTACCTCCTGAGAGAGAGGTGGAGTTCTCCATTGAGCTAGTTCCAGGAGTTGCACCAGTATCCATTCCTCCTTACAGGATGGTTACGACGGAGTTGCAAGAGCTCAAGAAATAGCTCCAATATTTGGAGGTAAAGGGGTTTATTCGACCCAGTACTTCTCTTTGGGGTTCACCAGTCCTTTTTGCGAAAAAGGTGGATGAGACTCTTAGGCTGTGTGTGGACTATCAAAAGCTGAACCAACTGAAGATTAAAAACCGATATCCCTTGTCGCGGATTTATGACATGTTTGATCAGTTTCGAGGAGCTAGGGTGTTCTCAAAAATTGATTTGAGGTCAGGGTATCACCAGGTGCGTGTTTGACCTACAGACAAACCTCGTACAGCTTTTCGTAGCAGGTATGGTTTATATGAGTATCTGGTTATGTCGTTCGGTCTCACGAACGCGCCAGTGGTTTTCATGACTTTGATGAATCGCGTGTTCCATCCTTACTTGGACTTGTTCGTCGTGGTTTTCATGGATGATATTTTGGTGTATTCTCGAAATTGAAACGACCATGCTAATCATCTTGAGATTGTCCTGAATACACTAAGATAGCATCAGCTATATGCAAAGCTTACAAGTGCCACTTTTGGATGGATCAAATTCACTTCTTGGGCCATGTTATCTCTGAGACAGGAGTGTCTGTAGACCCAGAGAAGGTTAGAGTTGTGGTTTCTTGGGAACAACCCAAGAATGTCTTTGACATACGGAGTTTCTTGGGGCTTGCTGGTTATTATCGTCGTTTCATACAGGATCTCTCATGCTTAGCAGCGCTGTTGACAGGCCAGACTAAGAAGGGCGTGAAATTTGTATGGACAGATGCTTGTGAAGCAGCCTTTCAGGAGCTGAAAGGAAGGTTGACATCAGCACCAGTCTTGATACTGCCAGAACAAGGCAAGAGTTACACGGTCTATTGTGACGCATCAGGTATTGGGCTGGGTGCAGTGTTGATGCAGAGAGACAGAGTCCTGGCGTACGGATCTCGGCAGCTGAGGCCACACGAGAGGAATTATCCGACGCACGATCTTGAGCTAGCAGCAGTTGTTCATGCGATGCGCTGTTGGAGACACTATTTATTGGGAGAGCGTTTTGTGTTGTACACGGACCACAAGAGCCTCAAATATATCTATACTCAGCATGATCTGAATCTTAGGCAGCGACGGTGGGTGGAGTACCTACAGTCCTTTGATTTCGATCTAGCTTATATGCCTGGTAAGGGCAATGTAGTGGCCGATGAATTGAGCAGGATGACTCAAATACAGGTAGTACAACAGGCTAGCAATGAATGGAAGCTTATGTCCTTGTTCTCTGAGATGCATCTTGATGTACAGAATAGCCAAGGGAAGTCTTTTCTATCGTCCTTAGCTGGGACTTCTACCCTCCTGGACAGAGTAAGGATGAGACAGCTATCAGATTCAGAAGGCCTGGTTCTATGAGAAGGTGTGTCAGGTGAGGACTCTCCTCCTGGTTGGACGATAGGTGACGATGAAGTTCTTCGTATCCATGGAAGTGTATGGGTTCCAGTGGATATTAGATAGGAGCTGATGCGGGAGTTTCATGCTTCGGTTTGGGCAGTTCATCCCGGAGTCACTAAGATGTATCGTGACTTGCGCCGACAGTACTGGTGGCTGGGTATGAAGAGGGAAGTGGCCAGTTTTATCACGAGATGTTCCACCTACCAGCAGGTGAAGGCGGAACACTGGCGGCCAGCTGGGCTTTTACAGTAGTTACCTATCCTGGAGTGGAAATGGGATGATGTTGTGATGGACTCTGTGACTGGTTTGCCGGGGTCACCTCAAGGTAACGATGCTGTGTGGGTTGTGGTTGATAGGCTCACGAAGGTTTCTCATTTCTTTCTAATCAAGGAGACCTTCAGTGTGGATGATCTGGGAAGGTTGTATATTCGGGAGATAGTACGACTCCACGGGGTCCCGCGCACCATTGTTTCAGACAGGGATGCTCATTTTACATCACGCTTCTGGTAGAGTTTTCAGAGGGCGCTGGGTACACAAGTGCTTCTGAGCATAGCATACCACCCTCAGACTGATGGTCAGTCAGAGCGTATGATACAAGTGCTTGAGGACATGCTGCGAGCATGCGTTCTGGATTGTGGGGGCTCATGGGAGAGGCATATTCCCCTAGTTGAGTTTTCCTATAACAACAGTTATCAGGCGACTATACAGATGGCACCGTACGAGGATTTATATGGTAGGTCATGTCGATCACCCCTGTGCTGGTTAGAGGTAGGTGAGGCAACTTTACTGGGACCGCGTCTTGTTCAGGAGACTTCTGAGAAGGTCCAATTGATACAGAAGTGGATGGCTACCGCACAGTCTCGTCAAAAGTCATATGCTGATCGCTGCAGACGACCCCTAGAGTTTGAGGTCAGGGATCAGGTTCTCTTGTGTATTTCACTGAGGCTGGGACACAGGCGGATCAGGAGACAGGGTAAGCTATCGCCAAGATATGTTGGGCCTTTTGATATTCTGGAGAGGGTTGGGCCGGTAGCCTATCGGTTGCAGTTACCTCAGAGGTACCGAGCCATGCATGACGTGTTCCATGTTTCTCAGTGACGGCGATACTATTTGGACCTGTCTCATACCTTCCAGCCTGAGGAGGTCGAGCTTCAGGTAGATGCATCCTTTGAGGAGCATCTGATTCGTATCGTTGATAGGAGCACGAAGGTTCTCCAAGGCCGGTCAGTTCCTCTAGTAAGGGTGTTATGGCAGCACGGCCGTTTACAGGATGAGACTTGGGAGCGGGAGGCCGATGTACGTGCTCAGTGGTCGGAGCTGTTCGCAGACGAATCTTGATCACCCTTCTGAGAGCAATTCGGGGACGAATTGCTATAAGGGGGAAGATTGTAAGAACCTGGGTTTTCGTACGATGTATGAATCCTTTTCTTTTCAGTTTAACTGTTCTGTTGAGGCCTAATGTGGATGCCTAACTTTACTGAAGAAGTTACGGAGGTGTTCGGGGCTTGTTCGGAGCCCGGAACCAATTTTTAGGCTGGAAATGGCCTGGCACATAGTTTGTGCATGGCCTGCGCACGGTCTGGGTAAACCGTGTGCCTTGGTGCAAGCTTGACAGAGGTAGGAGCACGGCCTGTGCATGGTTTGAGGAAACCGTGTGGGGTGGTCGTGCGGTTTCCCCTTGCCTTCCAGGAAGGTCTGCATGGTTTGTTAGGCCGTGCGGGTAAACCGTGCGACCTGCTGTGTTTTGATAATTTAATTAATTTTTAATTAAATTGACTAAATTTTATAAGAACCTAAACCTAACCCCATTCTTCAAACCGCACAGCAGGGGGAAGAGATCTCAAGAGGCTTTGGGAGGATTTGAGCCTTCTCCGTCGTCCGATCTCCGTTTCAACCGTCATTCGTCTTGTTAGATCCGCAACAGTAAGTCCTCGATTCCTTTTTAATCCTTCTCGATTCTTTTGGTTATAACGAATGCAGATTGGATTAAGACTCATATGCCCTAATTTCTCGTTCTTCGTCTGTTCTTCAGATTTCTTCCAAACCAGGACGAATCAGAACCTGATACTGGACGAGCTATCTAGTACGAGCCTAAGGTAGGTGGTCTCGTGCTTTTCGCTGATTGTCAAGCTATTTATATATGCTGGAATGCTGCGCGCCCACTTTTGGGGTGTCGCTTGAACCTGAAATTTAACCATGTTATTACCTAGCGTGTTGTAGGTAATTTGAATAGGATGGTATGTGCTTGAGTTAGGTTGTACACCTTGGGCAGGAACCACCCCTTGGGTGTGTTGCCTTGAATGACTCTTTTATGGATTTTTGACCCAGGATGCCTTTGAGGCATGTTTTTCCTTCCCTTGTGGGTTGTTAAAAATGGAAATTGAATATGAATGGAATTGCAATAAGATGAAATTGTAATTGAAATGGTTTCGGGTATGGGATGGAGTTTTTCCCCTTGACCCTTGTATGCAAATTCTTGAATTTCTATCCAACTTGAGTTAAATGCTTTGAACTGCTTTAAATGTGAAACCAAGTCATGGGTGAACCATGGAACCAATGTGAGTTTTCATGGACGGACTCATACAAGACTTGTTACTGAAGTGCCGAGTGAATCATGGATCCCACGTGAGATGTCATGGACGGACTAAATAGGGAATGATATGTCATGGGAGATACCCGGATCCTATTTATAGGATCTCGGTGATGGGCTCAGATGACGGACTATACCACACCTAGAGTGAGGCTGGGTACCTAGGAGGTTCCCCGGAACGGGCTTCTAGGGTGTTGGTGGATTTTCTCCCTGAGCGATGTCTGGTTTCCGATTTGAGTATTCCAGGAACAGGCTTAAGGAATGTTTTGAACACTTGAATGAAATGATTTATGAATGGGATGGATACTTGAAGCGACGCCAAGCCAAAGCACAAGCTTGGGTCGGTCTTTCTAGTTTTCCTTGTTTACTGCTTTCCATATTACACTGACGTTTTATATATTCACTGACAGATTAGCATGGATCTTTGGTGGTTGTCTACTGGGATTCAATCTCACACCCTGTTTGGGTCATGTTTTTGGACCCAAGCAGATTATATGATTGCAGGTAATGAGAAGGGAAAAGGCCCTTGTACATGTACTTGACTTGCTGCTCTGAGTAGGAGCGCACGGGACCAAGCTGAGGCTTGTGATGCGACAGGGGATACATTTTGGTTTCTTTTTGGGATTTTGTATACTTGTATTGTATTGTATTGAATTTCACCATCCCGCATACATATATATCAGATCCTTCTGTTTGTTATCTATTCCTGTCGTCTATGTGTTGTCTACTGGTTACTTTCTTCCGCTGTTGTATGTTTGTAATTCCGTTGTGATGCTTTGGTAATGAGGGCATAGTCTCCCCACAGACTCACTTAGGCCCTCGCTACTAGTCGGAAGCCTCTGGAATTTGGGGAGATGCGCTTGAGGCCATGTGGCGACCGGTCTGGCTACCGGATTGAATGGTAAGTCGGGTCGGGACGTTACACAAATATTATTCAAAAGTTCGGTTCGTTGCATGTTTTCAATATAAAACTTTAGAAGAATGATAAATAATTCATTTTTTCCATGTAGGAATCGACTTCACGTCAATCTGACACACGATGTGACTGGTATGGCTCGAAGTGCATGTTTTCAATAGTGTCATTTATTTTAAAACATGGATCACATAGCCAAAACTGAGCAAATGAGTTCAGATTATTTTCAAGCATTAGAACAACGACCTATAATTCATTTTTCATGTATAGGAATTGATTGTGAATCAATCAAAATACAATGTGGTTGGTATGACTCAAAGTGCGTGTTTTCAATATAAGTGTCATTTTAGTTTAAAACATGTGTCACATAGCCAAACCCAAGCAGGCGAACTCATATTGTTTTTTAACTTTAGAAAACGATCCATAATTTATTTTTGACTTATATGAATCAATTACATGTCAATCCAACATACAATGTGGCCGGTATGACTCAAAGTGTGTGTTTTCAATATAAAAATGTCATTTTAGTTTGAAACACGCGTTGCGAGCCAAAATCGAAAAAACGAGCTCGGACTATTTTCAAAATTTAGGAAAACAATTCATAATTCATTTCTGACTTGTAGTAATTGATCACATGTCAATCTGACACATGATGTAGCCAATAGGACTCGAAGTGCATGTTTTCAATATCTAAGTGTCATTTTAGTTTAAAACACGTGTCATCAGCCAGAACTGAGCTAACGAGCTCAGATTGTTTTCAAACATTTGGAGAACAATCCATAATTTATTTGTGACGTGTAGGAATCGACCACACGTCAATCTGACACATGATGTGATTAGTATGACTTGAAGTGAGTGTTTTCAATATAGAAGTTTCATTTAAGTTTAAAACACACATCACATAGCCAAAATAGAGAAAATGGGCTTGGATTGATCTCAAATTTTAGGACAACAATCCATAAATCATTTGTGATGCATAGGAATTGACTGCACATAAATCCGACACATGATATTGTCGTATGATTTGAAGTGTGTGTTTTCAATATAAAAGAGTCACTTAAGTTTAAAACGTGTCTCACATAACCAAAACACAAAAAACGAGTTTGGATTGATCTCAAAATTTAGGACAATGATCCCTAATTCATTTGTGATGTGTAGGAATCAACCACGTGTCAATCTAACACGTAATTTGACTGATATGACTTTAAGTGTGTGTTTTCAATATAAAAGTGTCATTTTAGTTTAAAATGTGTGTCACATACCCAAAATTGAGCAAACGAGTTTTGATTATTTTCAGACATTAGGACAACAATCCATAATTTGTTTGTGATGTGTAGGAATCAACCATACGTCAATATGACAAATGGTCTGATTTGTATGACTCAAAATGTGTGTTTTTAATATAAAAGTATCATTTTAGTTTAAAATGTGTGTCACATAGACAAAACTGAGCAAACAAGCTTAGATTGTTTTCTAACTTTATGGAAAAGATCTATAATTCATTTGTGACTTGTATGAATCGACTGCACATCAATTCAACACACAATGTGGTCGGTATGACTTGAAGTGCGTGTTTTCAATATAAAAGTGTCATTTTAGTGTAAAACGTGTGTCACTAACCAAAATCAAGTAAATGAGTTCAGATTGTTTTCAAACTTTAGGATAAAAATCCATAATTCATTTGTGACTTGTAACAATCAACTGCATGTCAATCTGACACACGATGTGGTCGATAAGACCTGAAGTACGTGTTTTCAATATATAAGTATCGTTTTGGTTTAAAACGTGTATCACCAAGAAAAACTGATAAAATGAGCTTAGATTGTTTTCAGAATTTAGGACAATGATTCATAATTTATTTGTGACATGTCTGAATCGACCGCACGTCAATCTGACTCACGATGTGTCTGGAATGACTCAAAGTATGTGTTTTCAATATAAAAGTGGCATTTAACACGCATCACATAATCAAAATGGAGCAAACAATCTTGGAATGTTCTCAAACTTTAGGACAACGATCCATAATTCATTTGTGATGTGTAGGAATTGACCACAAGTCAATATAACACACGACGTGTCCTGTATGACTCGAAGATTGTGTTTTCAATATAGAAGTGTCTTTTAAGTTTAAAACACACATCACATGGACAAAACTAAGAAAACAGTCTTTAAATGTTCTCAAACTTTATGAAAATGATACATAATTTATTTGTGACGTGTAGGAATCAACCGCACGTCAATATGACACACGATGTGGGTTGTATGACTCGAAGTGCGTGTTTTTAATATAGAAGTGTCATTTAAGTTTAAAATGTGTGTCATGTAACCAAAACTGGGCAAACAAGCTTGAATTGTTTAAATGATTTAGGACAACGATCCTTAATTCATTTTTGACGTGTAGGAATTTACCGCACATCAATCTGACACAAGATGCGGTCGGTATGACTTGAAGTGCGTGTTTTCAATATAAGTGTCATTTTGATAATATAATTAATGGTATAACTGATAATATCACTAATATTTACAATAATTAACAATATAATTTATTATATATTGATTATATAACATTATAATTATAATTTTTTATTTTTTATTTACTGTTACTAAAATAAGCTATCAGTTGTATTGCAGGGACAAGCTTTTATACGGAAGTTGATCGTTGAAAATAGTTTGATATAAGAGTTTTGATTTTGTATATGGGTTGTATTTTTTTGATTAATTGTAAATATGACATCAATGTAAATATATATATTAGGTGTTTGAGGTACAATTACATTCAAACACACACACGCTACACACACAGGCTGGAGAGGCAGACCATAGACCCTCACCCCCTAAGGGGATAGCCCATCTATCAAGCCTTGTTTATTTATTACATGGTCTATAGGCCTAGTGGGCATGAAGCCCATAACATATCCCAAAAAACTCAGTGCGGCGTCATGCTTGCATCATCCCTTCTACGTCATAATCAATGTCACCGCCTGCATAGTACTGCAATAGTACATGTGCCTAATAGGACTTGATCCCAGCACCTCCTAGATGCCAAATAGGTCTTTACCACTTAATTACATGTTCGTTGGCACATCAATGTAAATATTTTGTATGTAAATTTTGAATATAAATAAAGGTGCAATGTAATAGTTGTATTCCAACCCGGTTTTCTACATATTTATATTCTTGTTTATGTATTCTAATTAGGTTTGTTGTTATAGGGAAGCTACAAATTTGTTGCAAGGCTGTAGTTGTGCAGCAGCTGATATCGCCATTATAAACACTAGAAAAAGCATTGATAAAGGTCGTTTTTATCAGCATTAGCAAACATGATAATAAATACCACATTTATCAGCGCTAACAAAAGCGCTGATAAAGGCTGCGTGCTTTTAATGGTGCTTAGATTGAGAGCATTTTTTTGCACTGACAAACCTCTTTTCTAACGATGTTAAAGGCCTCATTTGCAGTAGCGATGTCTTTTATCACTATTAACAACAAGCATTGATAAATGACATCTTTAACAATGTTTTAGAATCGATAAAGTTTGTACTTTAGGGTTATTTCTATCAGTTCTAAAAACAATCATTATTAAAAAGTACCCTTTATAAACATTTAGAGCAATGATCCAAAACTCCCTACGCTACTTGAAGCGCGGCTGATTGTCGCCTATCGACCGTTCAAGAGTCTGGTGCTCTACTAATGTGTATAGCGACACTCAGGTCGAATCTTTGGCGATGGTACTTTTTAATAGTTGGTTGTTGTTTTTTTATTTGTCTTTTTTTAATGAGGGGTTTGTTTGTATAGTTTAATTAAATTGATTAATGGATAATGTTTGATTGATTTAAAAAATTTACTCAGTCATTGAGATGGTTATTAATCTAGTTGGACTTCTTATGTTAATGGGTTTAAAATAAAATAAAAAGAACGGGACAAGAAAAGAGTAGTGCGCCAAGCACACACATGAAAGGTGAAGAGAGGTAAAATCGCACTTTAGATTGAATGAGAAATTGAAAGAAGGGAATGGTTTTCAACTTGATTTAAATTATTTTAAGAGAATTAATATTTAATAACAGAGAGTGGATGATTAAAAGAGGATATGAAGAAGAAACTTGCATTAAAATTGAAATGAAATTGAAAACAGCTTACGCGAATACAATTGAAAACAAATGAAAAACAGAACACGAAAAATAAAAGTGGAGGAGAGGTATCTCTTGTTGAAACAAGATCAAGGCATGTCTTGTTAGGCCCTTGAAAAGTCTCTAGTCATGTCAAATCTCCTCCTTAAGTGCTGAAATGTCAACTTCTTGCAAGGAGATGAGGGGGATGTATTTATAGCCCAAAGAACTAGACTGTTTGCTTTCCAAATCTACCCCTCCACTTGGATCACCAATTCGATACTCCATACAGCCGAATCTAGAGACATTTCCTTCTTCAAAGTTGTAGATATGAATGTTAACAGTCCACCCTCAAATTTTAGTGTCTATTGGACTTAATGATCCAAAGTTATGGCATTTTGATTAAACAATTGTAATCTGTCCATTTCAATCCAGGCTTTTTCAAAGATCGAAATGTGAATGGGTTTTTGAATAGACAGATGTCCTCAAATCCGAACCATTTCTTCTACAAAGTCGGCGACCTATATCTTAGCTTTCACACTGCAAAATCTCAGCTCAAATAGATGTCTATATCATGAGAAAATTCAATAAATGTGTGATGAGTTTAATTCCTAGACAGAATGATGGGTTGGACTTCAAAGCATCATTTGGACCCTTTTTATTAGAGTTGGTCCTTTAAATTTTTATTCATGGTTCCTTTGGATAATCACGAACATATGTTGGAGTCTCATCAAATTTGGGTTTCTGAATTGAGTCCATAAATTCAAGTATCATGGATGGTCCAGTTTTTTCATAGATTCTTTGGGCATTCTTGTGTGGACCATATGACTATTCAAATGGCTGAATTGGCCAAATGTTCCTTTTAAAAAGCAGCAGTGGTCCTTCCCTTTTCCATGCATGCAGAAGAACAACATTTATCCTTCCCTTCCTGAGGATGTAGGACCTGGGAAGTGGGTTCGATGGAATCCCCCTGCTGAAGGGTACAAGCTCAATACTGACGGAGCTTGCGCAGCGGGGGTGATTTCTGGAGGGGGGGTTGTTAGAGATAATAAGGGTGATGTGATCCTGGCTTTCTCTTGTTTTCTGGGCAGGGGAAATGCCATCCTAGCAGAGGCCCGGGCTCTTCTCACAGGACTTTCCTTGTGCATTCAGGAGGAGGTTGCCATCTCGGAAGTGGAGGTGGACTCTCTTGTCCTCCTTGATTGCCTCAAAGAGAAACACTCTACTCCGTGGTCCATAGAGTACGTGATCAGGAACTGCCGTCATATGCTTGGTCATAACACTACTCTTTCTCAAATTTATTGAGAGGGGAACAAGGTTGCAGACTTTTTGGCCTCCATGGCTGACCACAGTTCCACAGACGCACAAATTTTACGGACCAACAGTTTGAAGGCGGAATGTGTTGATTTGATTAGAGGGGATGCCCTTGGCTTGCATTTCTTTAGACCTCTGTAGTCCTCTTTGTGTATTTTCTTCTTCTCTTAATAAAAATTTACTTTTGGATGGATGGATATGTTGGAAATTGAATAAGGAACCCTAAAAAATAAGAAACACACAATTTGGATCAGTAGGATGGGAGTTATGATTAAAACATTAAACTAAATCGAATCTGGATTAAAATTCAAATAATGCTCAAAAATTATATTTAATATTAAAATATGAATATTTCACACCAAGTAGGCACTTTTCATAGAAAATCAATAAATGGAGTAAATAAAAAGTTATGAATAAATTAATAACATCAACTCCTCCACACTTATTTATGTGCATGTCCTCATGTACAACAAATATAAAAACATAACTAAATTATTCTTACTCGCCAACAAATATTAAAATTTTGTTTTCCCCAATCAGGGGAGGTTTAGACCATTTCACTCATCTATATTGAATTCCACCACAAATTGTTACAGAAATAATATTCCAAAAAAAATTCATTTTTCATGCTCAAATTAGAAATGGAAAAGGTAGGCACTCAAAACTTACTCCTCTCAAGATGATAAAAAATTATTTCTGAAGGTTTGCTCATTCACCACCAAAAGTGACAATCTTACAGTTTGAAAGAGCTCTCAACTTCCATTCTCTATCCAAAAATGCAAAAGAATCAAGAGGTCTTTTGTAGGGGGTTTTCTGTGACTATGGGACCGTAGGAATTTAATGTCTAAGAGAGGGGAAAAGAGGGGTAAAACATCAGCATAGGTAAAACAATGCACAATTTTTTTGAAATGAAGCATGGAAGGAAATGGAAACACATATTTACAAGGGCATAATTGTGTGAAGAAAGACACAAAAGAGGAAGAAAAATTGAAGGGGGTGAAAAGATGAAAAATTTACAAAACACAAATTTTCTCCCAATGACATAAGTGTTCTTTTTTTCTTTTTCTTTTTTGAAAGTTGAACTTGAAATAGATCTCACACTCATCTCCTAACCCGTGTTTGATATCCTCACAACACTAATTATTATAGTTACAACAAGATTAAAGGTTTAGGAAGAGTGATTTTTAACCTTCCCAAGACACAACCCATTTTTTTATTCTTTTTTTTATTTTTTTCATTCTTTTTTTTGAACACTTATCAATAACATTTACAAAATTACATAAATAAACGTTCATTCCCCAAAACTCACTAAATAGCAACATCTCCCCCACACTAAAATGGATGTGTGTCCTCAAGCATATAACAACACATTGAAAATCAAGTAAATGACACCCAAAATGAAATCCATGCCCCCCCACACTTAAATTTCAATAAATTATGCAATGTAATTCCATGTAAATGTTGGGTGGGACAAAGTATTGGGCTTGTAATGTGGCTATCAAAGAAAATATTTTCATAAGCTCGAAGGGGCTTTCAAAAGGATGATTAATGTAAGGTTAATGGGAGGATATTTGGCTATTGTGATTCTCATTTAGTTCAAAAAATGTCTTTATCATATTCAAGCATATCAAAGTAGGAAATTCAACTCGAAGGTCCACAAAATCAAGACTCACAATCGGGGGTGAAAACACATATTTTGAAAAGATGGTCATAGGTGACCTTGGCATGAAAGTTAATGTTCCTCACGGTTGGGGGAAATCATTTTCCGAATCAAAAATTGAGTATTCAAAATTTTCTGGTTTTGACATAAGATTATTTATCCAAATTTATGATGAAGATGCAAAATTTTTGAGATGAAAACATGTCTTTTGACTCCTCAAAATGGTTGGACAAAATTTCAAAAGTGGATGGTGAGTAATTATAACTCTTTTTTCATATATTTTTTAGTTTTTTAGTTTTTTTAGTGGTTTTTAAAATACACACTCACACAAAAGAGAAAGAGGGAAAAAGGTTTGATGGAGAAAGTGGTAAAAAAATGAAAACAAGAGACGAAAAAAAGAGAGGAAGAGAGGAAGAGGGGGAGAGAGGGGGAGAGAGGGGGAGAGAGAGGGAGATAGAGAGAGAGTTAAAGAGAAAGAGGTGCTCTCTGGTTTGGATTTGGCGGGTCATCATCTTTATCCAGTGGTGGGTCAAATATAGAGGTTGGGGATCTGATGGAAGTCGATGTGGTTCTCAAGATGTGTGTCCTCTCATAGTGATGCTTTAACCGATGTTTGTTAATCGTGAATGTCCTTTTAGAGGAGGTGTCTTCGACTTGTACTGCACCAAATGGGTAAACATTAGTAATAGTGAAAGGACCTTCCCAACAGGAATTAAGCTTACCTGGGTGAAGTCGAAATCGAGAATTGAAGAGCATTATCTTTTCACCTTCATGAAATATATTCTATAGGAGGTGTTTGTCATGGAGTACCTTGACCTTTTCTTTGTAAAGATTGGAATTATCATATGAATCAAGTCGAAGCTCCTCCAATTCAGTCAATTGTAACAATCTTTCTTCACCAGATTTTTCACAATCAAAATTACATGTTTTCACAGCCCAAAATGACTTGTGCTGAATTTCAACTGGTAAAAAACATGATTTACCAAAAACTAGTCTAAATGAAGACATCCCAATAGGTGTTTTATAGGCAGTTCAATAAGCCCAAAGCGGTTCACCAAGTCTTTTATGCCAATCTTTTATGGTGGGATTTACAATTATCTCAAGCACTCTTTTCACTTCTCTATTAGAAAGTTTAGTCATGCCATTTTTTTGGGGGTGATATGCAGTTGAAGTTTTATGTACAACCCCATTCTTTTTCAGAAGAGACTCAATGGTCCGATTACAGAAATGAGTTCCTAAGTCACTTATCAAGGCACATGGTGTTCCAAATCGATGGAAGATGTGGGTTTTTAGGAACTCACTAACAGTATGTGAATCATCCTTTCTAGTGGGTTTGGCCTCAACCCACCTAGAAAAATAATTAATCGTAAGAAGTATATATGAAAATCCACTGAAAGGGGGAAATGGTCACATGAAATTGATGCCTCAAACATTGAAGATCTCACAAAAAAATTAAAAGCTTTTGAGGCATTTCATTCCTTTTAGAAATTGTGTCAAACTTTTGGCAAGTGAGACATGATTTACATAACTAATGTGAGTCCTTGAAGAGTGAAGGCCAGAAGAATCCAAAGTCTAGGACCTTTCAGGAGGTCATTTGTGGTCCAAAGTGGTCACCACCAGGCATTGAGTGACAAAATTCCAATATGGAGGAATGTTCATCTTCATCGACACATCTCCTAATTACCATGTCAGCCCCAGTTTTCCAAAGTTTATTATCTTCCCAAAAATAGAATTTTGAATCACTTTTCATCTTCACTTTTTGTTTTGAAAAAATTTCAGGAAAAACACCAGCAACCAAGTAGTTTACAATTGGAGCATACCATGGTAACTTTGGGGTGAGAGATGAAAGGTTCTCAGTAGGGAATTCAAGATCAATGATTTCAGAATGAGAATAATTAGAAATTCTACTCAGATGATCAGCCATAGGGTTTTCTTTTCTAGTTCTATCTTTAATCACAATATCAAACTCTTGGAGCATCAAGATCCATCTTATTATCCTCAGTTTGGAATCTCTTTTCTTAAGTAAGAACTTTAAAACTGAATGGTCTATAAAAATGATGATTTTGACACCTAAGAGATAGGGCCGGAATTTATCCAATGCAAAAACCACAGCTAAAAGTTCTTTCTCAGTCACAGTGTAGTGAGATTGAGTTTCATCCAAAGTTTTTAAGGCATAATAGATGACATGAGCAATCTTTTCTCTTCTTTGACCAAGAACGACTCCAATGGCCCTATCAGAAGCATCACACGTCAATTCAAAGGGTAAAAACCAATCTGGGGGTAGGATTATCGGGGCAGATGTAAGAACATATTTGAGTTCAACAAAGCCTCTCTTGCAAGCTTCATCGAAAAAAAATGTGACATTATTTTGGAGTAACCGAGTGGGTGGGAGGGCAATCCTACTGAATTTATGGATGAATCGCTGATAGAAACCAGCATGACCAAGGAATGAACGGATGTGTCAAACTATTGTGGGTTCAGGAAGTGATTGGATCACCTCAATTTTGGCAGGATCGACTTGAATACCCTCTTGTGAAATTATGTGCCCTAGAACAATCTCATTAGTAACCATGAAGTGACATTTTTCAAAATTTAACACAAGGTTGCATTTGACACACTTTTTTAAGATGAGAGAGAGTGATTGCAAGCAGGATTCAAATGACTCACCATATATGGTAAATTCATCCATGACTACCTTCATGCGGTGCTTAATGAATTCTAAAAAGATATTCATCATACACCTCTAGAATGTTGCAGGAGCATTGTAAAGGCCAAAAGGCATTCTCCTATATACATATATTCCAAAGAGGCAAGTGAATGTAGTCTTTTCTTGGTCCTGAGGTGCTATTAGGATTTGGAAGTAGTTGGTGTATCCATTAAGAAAGCAATATTGTGACTTTCCAGCAAATCGTTCTAGCATTTGATCAAGGAATAGAAGAGGGTAGTGATCTTTTCGTGTTTCGGCATTCAATTTCTGGTAGTCAATGCACACACGCCATGTGTTTTTCACTCGAGCTGTGACCACCTCTCTGTGTTCATTTATGACAACAGTTATCCCACCCTTCTTAGGTACCACTTGAATTTGACTAACTCATTCACTATTAGAAATTGGGTAGATAATACCAACTTGGAGAAGCTTGGTAATCTCTTCCCTAACTACCTCAAGTATAAGTGGATTGAGTCTTCTTTGTGGTTGTCTGATTGTCTTAGATGATTCCTCAAGATGGATGCAATGCATGCAAAGAGCAGGGTTGATTCCTGGTAGGTCATCTAGGTTCCAACCTAAGGCCTTTTTGTTTTCTTCTAACACCTGAACAAGTTTAGACTCCTCAGTTTTAGTAAGTATAGTAGAGATAATGACAGGATAAGAGTGATCATGGAAGAGGAATGCATATTTCAGGTGTGCAAGAAGAGGTTTCAGATCAGTCTCATCTTTCATTTGTGGACTAGACAACTCAGGAACAAGGGAAGGGATTTTAGTTGCTTTTGATTCGTTAATGTCCAAGGTGGAGCAGTGGAGATCGGAGTTGATGTGGAATTCTAGAGAGTTTTCAAGATCTTTTAGATTGATGGAGTATATGGATGAAAGGTCCACATCAACTTCCTCATTTATGACTTGGTTAATCATGGTGAAAATATCACAAGCTCGTCTATCATTAGAACATGATGAACATGATGAAATGGGGGTGAATCCACTCTCAGAAGTGTCCTCAGAAGCATGGATTGAGAAGGCAGAGTGATCCTCTGATGGGTATCGCATGGCTTGAAAGATATTGAACTTGACCAGTTGGTCACCAAATTATGTGGATAGGATGCCCGCATGGACATAAATCTTAGTTCTTACTGTTAGGAGGAATGGTCTTCCTAGAATTAGGGGAGATCGAGAAGAGGTTGTCTCGCCTTCCATGTCAAGGACATAGAAATCAGTTGGGAAGATAAGATCATTAACTTAGACAAGAACATCCTCAATTATTCCCTCAGGACTGGTTGTGCTTCGATTGGCTAACTGGGTGACAACGCTCGTTGGGTGCAAGGGACCTAGACCAATGCTGGAGAAGATGGATTTGAGCGTGACATTTATCGAGGCTCCTAGGTCTATGAGTACATCGTCGAAGTTTGAACTCCATATTCGGCATGGAACCGTAAAGGTCCCTAGATCTTTGCACTTCATGGGTATGAACTATTGTGTTGAAACATTCTCAAGGGTCCTAAGTTGTCTTTTATGGGTGCATAACTCCTTAAGAAATTTGGCATACTTAGGAATTTGTTTGATGGCATCTAAGAGGGGAATGTTCACTTCAACGCGTTTAAACATGTCGAGTATTTCAGATCAAGTTCAAAGGACTTCCTTGACTTAGAGACACCTTGAGGAAAAGGAATTGGGTTTCTTAGAGGAATGGAAGGAGGTGAGGCAGTGGCTTCAGGTTCATTTTCTAGATTTTTGTTCTTTTCATTTTCAAGATCAACAGTCAAAGGTTCATTTGAGGATCCATCATGAGGCTTGGAAATTTGTTTTCCTAGTCTAAGTGCAATTGCACTTACATTACTCTTGGGGTTGAGAAATGGTTGAGCTAGGAGTTGGGAAGAATTGGATGGTTGATGCTGGCTAAGGTGGGATGCAAGTTGGCCAATTTGGGTTTCAATGTTTTTAAGACTAGAATGGGTAAAAGAGGCAAGATCTTCCACGGCGTTTTCTCATGGTTGCTTGGACGAGGAGGCATGTCCCATATTGGGATTACCTTGATTTTGGTTCTTGAGAAAGTTCTTATATTGAGTTGGGAATTGGGAAGGCTCATTAGGATAGTGGAATCTATGAGGAGCAAGAGGAGGATTAATCCTTTGAGGTTGAGGGAAAAAAGGATAAGGTTGTTGGAAGTTACCAACACCTTGACCATATTGAAATTGGTTTGGGTTTTGAGGGAATTGATAGGGATGAGAAATGGGATAACCATACCTCAAGCTTGGGTAAAGGTAGAAGAGAAGGGCTCAGAGTGGGGTTGGTTGAAGTTTCTAATGAAATGACCTAATTGTTGAGGGTTGGTGTTCCTCTGAACATATGTTGCATTGAGCTCTATTGGTCCAGATGAATCGGATGGTTCAACTTGAAGTTGTGGACATGTGTCAGTTGGATGAAATAGTGAGCTACAGATTCCACCATTCTTGATAGGTCCAAGGAACATAGATTGTGGAGAAGATTAGGTTGGAGCTTTGGCACCTACCGCTAGTTTTCTCACAAGACTGGTAAGTTCACTCATCCACTCGGTCATCTTGTTGGGTTCTATCGATTGATTCTCTTGAACTTGTGTGACTTGAGCATGTACTCGAGTATAAAATTGTTGTGTGTTTGCAACCATATTGCTTATGAGATCACGTGCAGCTGCAGGAGTTTTGTCAACAAGAGCACCGCCACTTGCGGCATCAATGAAAGTTATCTCCATAACCAATAACCCGTCATAGAAGTATTGGATCAAGAGATGGTCGGAGATTTGGTGATGTGGGCAGGTTGCCACAAGCTTTTTAAACCTCTCTCGGTACTCATTAAGTGATTCATTAGGGAATTGACGGATACCACTTATTTCCTTTCAGATAGAAACGATATGAGAAGCATGAAAGAATTTTTCTAAAAAGAGACGTTTCATGTCAATCCATGAGTTTATAGGGGACGTAGTAGAGCCATGACTTGACAGAGTCAACTAAGGAGAAAGGGAATGCTCAAAGTTTGATTTGTTCTTTAGAAACCCCTTGAGGTTTCATGGTAGAACACACAACTTGGAACTCTTTGAGATGAAGATGTGGATCTTCACCGACTAGCCCGTGGAAATGAGGTAGAAGATGAATCAAACCTGATTTGAGTTCGAAACCAGCCACAATATTTGGATATTCAATACCAAGGGGTTGGTAATTCATATCAGGGGCAACGAGTTCTTTTAAGGTTTGCTCCCTTGAATTAGTCATTTCTAGTTCAATTGGTTGGACAAAGAATGGTTCGGGAGTGATTTGATTATCTCTAATGTTCCTCCTAAGTCGACGAAGAGTTCGCTCGATTTATGGGTCAAACAAATCTGATGGATTGTTTGAGAGGCTACAGGGCATATAGAGGAAATTTGGAAGAATAAAGAATGCGGGTTTTTCTTTGTGGTTTTTTTCGTTTATGATTTCTATGAGAAGGTAGGTTTTTCTTTGTGTTTTTTTTTCAAAAAAAAAATTGTTAATTTTTTTTACTTTTTTTGGATTTTTTTTACAAAAACCAAAAACTATCGACTACTTAACGCACTATCCCCGACAACAGCGTCATTTGAAGCACGGCCGATTATCGTCTATCAACCGTTCAAAAGTGTGGTGCTCTGCTAATGTGTATAGCGGCACTCGGGTCGAATCCTCGATAATGATACTTTTTAATAGTCGGTTGTTTTTCTGATTTGTCTTTTTTAAGAGGGGGGTTGTTTGCAGAGCTTAATTAAATTGATTAATAGATGATGTTTGATTGATTTAACAATTTTATAAAGCTTGGGGTGAGTTCATTATTAGGGATTTAAGTTTATGATATCATTGAATTTTGCTTTATATTACATTAAATTAACACTCACTTCAAAAGATAATTTTGATCGGAATACCCAAGTATTAAGGCTTTAATCCAAACCTTAACTTAACTAGGGTTTTAATCTCAATTAAAACTTGTTTATGGTAGTGTATTTATGGTTCCAATAATTCATGGAATCCACATGTTAAACAAAACATGTCATTAATCCATGGCATTTTAAGTTCAACATACACAATGTTAACCTAAAGAATACTCAACGGGCAAAAGTCATCAATCACTTAATATCCCCAAATTATGACTCACCCCAATGGTATATTTACTCAACCATTGAGATGGTTATTAATTTGGTTGGAATGATTATGTTAATGAGTTTAAAATAAAATAAAAAGAACGGGACAAGAAAAGAGTGGTGCGCCGAACACACATAAAAGGTGAAGAGAGGTAAAATCACACTTTAGATTGAATGAAAAAACGAAAGAAGTGAAGGGGTTTCAACTTGATTTAAATTATTTTAAGAGAATTAATATTTAAGAACAGAGGGTGGATGATTAAAAGAGAATATAAAGAAGAAACTTGCATTAAAATTGAAACGAAATTGAAAACAACTTACGCAAATACAATTGAAAACAAACGCAAAGGAACACAAAAATAAAAGTGGATGAGAGGTATCTCTTGTTGAAACAAGATCAAGGCAAGTCCTCTCAAACCCTTGGCAAGGCTTTAGTCATACCAAAGCACCTCCTTAAGTGTTGAAATGTCAACTCCTTGCAAGGAGAGGAGGGGATGTATTAATAGTCCAAGGAGGTGGACTGCTTGTTTTCTAAATCTGTTCCTCCACTTAGCTCGTCAATTTGATACTTCAGAAAACCGAATCTAGAGATATTGTCTTCTTCAAAGTTGTAGATATGAATGTTGACAGTCCACCCTCAAAATTTGGCGGTCATTAGACTTAAGGAGCCAATGTTCTGACGATTTGATTAAACAATTGTAATCTGTCCATTTCAATCCAGACTTTTTCAAAAACCGAAATGTGAATGGATTTTTGAATAGGAAGATGCTCTCAAATCCAAACCATTTCTTCTACAAAGTCGGCCGCTTATATCTTAAGGTTTCACACTGCAAAATCTCAACTCGAATGGATGTCTATATCAGGAGAAAATTCAATAAATGTGTGATGAGTTTAATTCCCAGACAAAATGGTGGGCTCGACTTCAAATCATCATTTGGACCCCTTTTTACTGGAATTGGGCCTTGAAATTTTTATTCATGGTTCCTTTGAATAATCACGAACATATGTTCGAGCCTCATCAAATTTGAGTTTCTGAATTGAGCACATAAATTCGAGCGTTATGGATGGTCCAGTTTTTTCACAGATTCATTGGTCATTCTCATGTGAACCATATGATCATTCAAATGACCGAATTGGTCAAATGTTCCTTCTAATGATATGTTGGAAATTGAATAAGAAACCCTACAAACAAGAATCACACAATTTGGAACTGTAGGATGAGAGTTATGATTAAAACATTAAACTGATTGGAATCTGAATTAATTCAAATAATGCTCAAAAATTATATTTAATATTAAAACATGAATATTTCACACAGTATGCACTTTTCATAGAAAATTAGTAAAGAGGGTAAATAAAAAGTTATGAATAAATTAATAACATCATGCCAAACAAAGAGAGAAAAGAAGGGGTCAAACAAATCGATCTGCCTTCATGCCAAAAGATACTTTGAAACGGAAATTCAATACTCATACAATAACACATTTCCATAATCATAGTCGTCATATGAATCAGAGTTATAGAGGGAAGACCCTTATGATCTTGTGACCGCATTTCTTTTCATCAGACAATAGTCCTTCTGTCACCTTGATTTCCGGAGAGGGACATTTTGAGATCCCTCTTCATCCACCAATGTCTTCTTACTTTTTTCCAAATCAAACTTATAGGAAGCATTCCTTTGAGGTGAGGTATCCTCCTCCATGTCTGCTCAGCTTCCTTCTATCCTATCCATCTTCATCTGCATATTAATTTCCTCCTGAATTTGAGAGTGAAGAGGATCCTCACCATGTGATACAATGGCCGCATGTTCTTGAACTCTTGAACCTAGGTGCCATGCACCTGCACAATACTCAATTCATGTTAAATTGAATACTTTTTTGGTTGGTTTTTATTAGCCTGGGCTGAAAAATTAGACCCAGCAATGCTAACAAAGCCCATGGCCCCTCCTTGTGCTGGCAGCCCATCCCCCCATGTCTGCTTCCATATTCTCCTATTGAGAAGCCTCTTGTACAATCACCCAATGTCCATGGTCCTACCCAGTGTCATCCTGATCATGACTCCCTTCAATCTGCACTAGCATCCCAGTCACCTGAGATGGATGCTTTTGTGAACCATCCTCACTAGCATCCTCAAGTTGTTCCAACTCCATAGTGTAATGCATCCCTGCTTGTATTACCCTCCTTCAAAGAAGCATGTGCAGCATCCCCTGCTTCTTTAGACTTGTGCCCTCCAGCCTGGGTAGCATCCCCGACCCCCTTTGGCCTACTCTTCCTCCTCAAAGCCTTGCAGAAATTTTCAGAGATAAGCCCCTTAACGGAGCAAAGGGAAGAGTGATCATCCTAGCCACAATTTATCTATAAATGTCGTATTGATTGATAATTCAGACAAAATAGAGGTAATCGTCTGTATTCAACCTGCAAGCTAATATCAAATTCAAGGGTGGAGACGACCACCTTATTGATCAGAGTGGAGGCCACGTCCGGTTCAACAAGAACTCGCACATAATATCCAAATCTAGCCTCCTCGGTGGCTCGATCCATTTTAACGGGTACTCCAATTGAGGAATCAAAGTCAAACAGAATTCGAGGGTACCAGAGAGTCAAATTTAATCAAATAATCTTAACCCAGGTTTGCACCTGGTGTTTCTAACAGCGAAGGGATTAAAACAAAAGTCACACACCTGAATACACAATGTACCTCGGTTTAGAGCAATGGAGCCGAAGCACAAAGCCCGATGATTCAAATCCTCAGACGGAAAGAGAATATGGAAAAACCCCCGCCCAATCGGTATGCGCCACCAATCCGAGAATCCCTGTATAATCGATAAACGACTTACCAGGTCTTCCGTCTTCCAAGGTTTACTCCCATAAGGCAAGACGATTCGCGTCATGATCAAATCACCACTTTACGTCCACATCTCAAGCCGCCCTGCTTTGAACTCCAGCCATTTATGGGCGCCAAAACTTCAAAAATCCACTCGTTTTTAGGTTACAGTGCCGTAATCCACACGGAGAAGACGAGGACCAGATTCTGACACTTGACTGAAATGAAGAAGAGTGCTTCCCCAACTGGGTTTCCTTTCCTTTGTGAAGGATACAAAAATACTGCTGGTGGGGTTGGAGAAGTCGGTAGGGTTTGGTGGAACAGTGCGCCTCAGATTGGGGGAAACGGCATGAGGCGTGGTGGTAGGTTTGAACGAGAACCATCTCTACTGTTGCTTCCTTGTTTGGGTAACTTCTATTTCACACCGCTTCATTTCAACGTGGCAGGTAATTTCTACTGGAAGCTTTTGATGAATTTATTTCATACTTTAATATATTTAGAGGGGGTTGACGTTGGAGGACCAAAAGCTCCCTCTAATAAGGGACCCAATTCATTCGAAAAATCAGAAAATCACCGATCCTTCATTTACATTTTCTCATTTTTTTGGTCTTAAATTTAGATTAGGCCCCTGTTTTGATCATGTGTTGTCATTATCCCATATATTTATTGTCCAAAATAATGTCTCAACATTTCATTTGTTTCGCAATCATAATTCATCACACATTTGCCTCGAAGTTCATTAATTTTATCGATCAATGATTGAAGGTAAACATCAATTTTTCTCCAAACCTCTAGATCTAACAATAAGAGTAGAAACCAACACCACATAGAAAGAATGTACGAAACCAACACCACAGACCATGTGTCATGAGTTGCACCAACCATGGACCTCAAGGGATTGAACTTGTCTAGTGCCAACCTCAGTCATACATTACGGCTCTTTTCAACAAGCTGGGGTGCCTCTGATCAAACGCTTCTCATGCAGGAGAGTCTGCTGGATGGATTAGTATATCACTTTTCTTGTTTCTTTACAGATATCATCTCATTAATTAAGAAAATTTAAATGATAAAAATAATCATTTTAAACTCGACTTGAGCAGAAAGTAACACATTTGGTTTACAAAGATCAGTTTCCCTTGTTTTGAAACTTGACTTTGACGAGTCTGATTTCTCTCGTTATCTTTCTACCTCGAAGAGTCATATATCGTACAAATATCCAAATGAGCATTTTCTTTTTTGAATAGCTTACAGTTGTTTGAACATGCATCCATGATCTCATATGTGAAACTTAAGTTCTTTGTCAACTTACGAGCATGGTAATACGACTCGGGAATCTTAGCATCATCAAGAAGTGTTTTTTTCAATAACACCAACAATATATCAAACAATGTGTCTAACCACTAACTCAAAGCCTTCAAGTGAAACAACTCTTCGATAAATCATTATTTGCTGAAATCAATACACCTGGAATATAATTCAATTCGCTCGTCATCAAGTATTTCAAAAAAAAATCAACGATTCATGATTTGCACACGAGCGCGAATCAATATCATTAGGCTCAACATTTAGAATGTTAATGTCTTCAGAATCCAACCCACATACAATTTCAGTAAGTATTTCATTCATCATATCAATCGTCCTAAAAACAACCACCATCTGAATCGTTTTTCTTTGATGACAAGGAATATATTCTTCTCTATGATGAGTCCAACTCTTGTAATTTTTCAAAAACTCATTCGAGAATAGGTGCTCCCTCGTGCTATCTAGTGTGAATTGATATTTTTTTGCACATTTTCTATATGGACAACTAATATACTCATTTTGAAATCTTCTCGTAAAATAAAAAAACTCCTCAATGCCCTCAAATATATTCACTAGAACTTCTGTTTGGAAAATGAACTCAACTCTTATCCATATATGTATCATTACAATAAGATGTAACAATTAAATAGGACTTCATATTACATTAATACATGGAATTATCTTTAAAAAATTTAGAACAAAAATAATTACCAATGTTTATAATTGAAGGTTCTAGGTGCAACAGAAATGTCTGTGGTGGGCATTATATTAAAAAAAATTTAATATTGAGTTTTCTGAAATCCCGAGAGTGGATATTTTGCGTTCAATTTATAATTAATTTATTTAGATCTAGAAGAAATGATTAACTCGTCTTAAGATCCTTTCTTCGATGAAGACGTTGATCTTATGAAAAACCCTTTTGGGTTACCTTCGCTACACTATTAGGATTCAAATATAGAATCTCTCTAGCGGTGATCCACATGTGCTCTTTTTATCTCCGAGCAATGCCAATTAATTTCCAGGTGATAGCGTGACAAATTAATTTTATTGCCCCGTTTTTCTTAATTGCTTCAAGATCCTTCAGGCTTGAAGGTATTCTTCTCATTTTTTGAGAGGAAGAGAGGAGGAAAATTCGAGAGGGAGAAATTTGTTGTCCGCAATGATTCTCAATTCTCAATTTTCGATTGACCATACACACGAATGGCCCAAAGTCCTTTTTTATTTTATTATGGGTGATCTCATTTTTAAGGGTTGAAGGGGAACCCTTACATGACTCGTAGGCCCAAGGCACAAGGCCCGACATGACCCGAAGGCCAATACATGACCTGAAGGCCCAGAGGCATATTATGCCCATAACATGACCCGTAGGCCCACCTACTAGAGCTGCCCCTCCCCAGCTTCTGCATCATTGATCGCCTAGCTCCCCACCTTGCATTGTTAATCGGATAGCATTGCCTCGTACAAAGTTGCACGGTGCCTGGTCCCAATGGTGGTTGTCATACCCTCTCATTCTTTCAATCTGGTTAGCTCTACTTCTGGTGACTGCTACTCTTTGCTCTGATCCTCTCTTGGGGCATGCTTTGTGTGAACTGGGCTACTCCATGGTCTCTATGGTCCAAAAGCCCTGAGACTCGAAGGCCTTTGATGATCCGAAGGCCCTGAGACCCGTAGGCCCAAATCGGTGGCCCGAAGGCCCAAATCGGGTGAATAGTTTCGACTAAAATCAGGTGAATAGTTTTGATTGACCATACACAATAGACACAACTATCTATTTATAGAGCTAGGTTTTAGGTTAAAATATTATTTAATTGCGTATCAGCCCTTAAATAATATAATAATCTTTAATAAACTCCATGCCAAAAAATATTATTTTTATTATTATTTTATGGCATGCACGCTAACTTATGCAATAATAAATATTATTTTTCCAGCTTGTAAATTAATATTTATCATCGAACGTAATCTTGGTCCGATCGAACTCCTCGACATTTATTGAATACCCGATTAAATATTTGATAAAATATTTCATTCATTAATAAATATTTGTGATCGATAAAACATGAATGAAATTATTCCTGAATCTTGAGAATAATATTTATTCCATTAATTAAATTAAACTAGAATTTAATCGAGATCAACGGTAACACTTAGTGTGTGACCCTCTAGGATAATTTCTCATTGACATTGGGCGAGATCACTTAAAGTTTAAGATTATTATCTAGTATTGGGTCAAGGCACCCAAGAGAAAGAATTTAATATCGCAATGATGATAACCACATACGAACACTCACTGTGTAATATAATCATTTTGTCACAATATCTCATCAAATAGGTTACGCATTTGTGTCATCAACCTATATGCTCAATACGTCATTCATTGACTATCTGAAATAAACGCATTGATGCACCATGACTATGGAATTTAATGCGACAGTTCTATTTCAATCAGGGGGTCGAGACATCAACTTCCATTAATATATAAGAGACAAATCCTTCCTCAACTTATCCCATTAATAACACATCACTCATGACACACCCAACATATTCAATTTCATCATGAAATGTTATTATCATGATTTATGAAATACATCTAAGTGTGCGAGTTATAACATGTATTAATAATAATATTATAGTCTAATGACTATTATACACATTTGCAGATAGGAATATCTGATGACACCAAAACATGTGGCATTCCTACTTGCATGCTTATTCTCATAATCTCCCATCATGAAAATTACCAAGTACGAATTTCATGAGAAGAAGTCTCATCCACTTATGAGTACTCGCTTTCAACAGTCACATTCTATGTGTTTCATCATATAATGTTATCCAACCATAGAACTATATTTAAGAATATTTTCATATCATTTCAAGGTTCTCATTATAGCGGAGAACTGCTATGACCTTATCAATGCAATAGATACTCTAAAATATTATTATATTAATGTCATAAAGAACAATGAACAATATGTAACCGAATATTTTATTAATATTCAAATCATCGAATATACATGTAATCAAAGTGAAAAAAGTTGACCTTAGGACACCAACTCCAAAAATTATAACATAAAATTTTCAACTAAATGCCAATATAATTTTAAAGTATTAAAATGAGTTAATTCACAAGTGAAAATGAAAAGAAAAACTGAATTATGAATAAAAATATGAAAAATAATTCTTAAATTTTTCATACATACCTCAACTATCCAATACCTTTACAAAGTAGTCAATCACTAAAAAGTGATCAATATAAAAATAATATTATTTAATTCCTCTATACATTCAATAAAAAAAGAGACTTTGATGCATTAAAAATCATTCTAAATCATTAGTGGTTGTCTTTAAAAGGGCACTAAAGAGGGATTTTACTTTATGTCTCTAGATAGGAATTAAATGTAATGTCCTGGATTTTCCATGTATTATTTTTAAATATTATATAGACTAATTTTAAGACCAGGCGCTGAGACTACATGCAATTCCAAGACCTGGTGTGTCCGGAATAAATGTTTGAATAATATTAAAATATTAATTAGCAAATGCATGTGCTTTTCCTGAAAAAATGGAATAACCTCTAAATGGGTGCCCGAATCAGAAATCTGAGGGCACTGTTGCATTCAGAGTAGAAGCTTTACCCTAGGAGAGGCCTAGCATTGGCCGGTGCGGGTCAGTTGTGAAAAGTAGTTTCAGGCGTTTTTAATGAATAAAATAAATTATGAATTTATTTTATTTTACCGTTTCTTCGATGCAATGACGCTTTTTCTTTTTAATTAAGCCTTTGGATAGGGATCTAGGGTTAGTCTCATAAACCTGGAATTCCCTAGAGGCTCTGGAGAGAACCTTGAAGAAACCTCTCAAGTGAACGATGATAGAATCATAGATCGATGATCGACAAACACCGTTCTTGACGGATCTCACCAACAACGGTGACGCAACGACCGATCTTCATCAGCGAGCGATCCAAATCAATGGTAGGATGCGTTATTTTGATTTTCTTTCCCTGTTCTTAGATTCAATGAGGAACGTGGACCAACCAATGAATAGGTTGATATGTGGTTCGATCATTCTTGTAGGATAAGTTTTAATTGCGGGATTTATGTGTAAGAACTCAGTTATTCCTTTTAGGTACAGATCTTTTCCTTTCGGGTTGTATTTGAGAAAAAGAGAAAAACAAGATGAGTACTAGCTATAGGCCTGTTACATGGTGTGACTAGGGGTTACACGTCATGTAAGTCAAGTCGACAGACCTGGGTATGACGTATGAGTGGAAGACGGCAGAAAAAGAGGATCAGGCATATACACACTGTGTATTTGCTAATACACAACATGTACTTTTTTTTAAAACGTCCAGTAACCTTATCTTCTTCATTTGGACAGAACCCTCACCTAGGTTTTCTCTAAAAATAGCTCTGGATGAAGATTTGGATCCCGATTCATTGTCTGAACTCTAATTCGAACATCGTCAGATGTATTAGAACCCCTTCAGTGAGTTCTTGATTCCACTTGATTCGTTCTTCATGATTTATTCTCTCAACCTAGTTATCTAGGGTTGAGAGTTTATGCTCGTTTTGTAGATCTAATCCATTTCTAGGAAAAATTAGAGTTCGACGCTGGACAAGGAGAGTTGTAAGAGTACGAGGTAGGTGGTCTCACACTTTTTGCTAATTGTCAAGTTGATTATCTGTGTCGGAGTGTCGCACACCCATTTTTGGGGTGTCGCCTTGAATGAATATTGCCTATTTCTATTTCCTATTGTTGTTTAGGTAATTTATTAAGTGTTTTGAAGCATGTATAGGGTTTTTTACCTTGAATTAGGGCCACCCCATGGGTGTGTCTCTCTAAGATATGGTCATTTGGCCTAGGATGCCTATGAGGCATGCCTTGTTTCCCATTCTTGGGTTGTTAAAAATGAATTGATATTATTAATGAATTGCAATCATGTTAAATTGTAATTTAATTGACTAAGGGTTTGGGATTAGTGGTTTTCCCCTTTGCCCCATGTTATGCCTATGCTTGTTTAAGCATGTTTGGAATGTTTTTCTCTAATTGCGAACCTACCCATGTGAGTTCGGTTATGTTAAGGCCTTGTAATGGTTTAGATTACATGATAGGATTGATATATGATATGTTCCCACGTGAGTTTATAAATTCTAAATCCATGTAATAGTTTAATTTACATGTGTTTCTTGTTATGAGAATTGTGACCATGTGGGTATTTAAAAGGCCAAGCCTTCTGAGGTTGGTTCTTTCTTGAGATTATATTGGATGCTTTTGGTTTTGAACTTTTCATGCCTAATTAAATGTTTAATTGAATCTTAAATGATAAAAGGGTAAATAGTAATGGGTGAATCATGGATTTAGATTAGAATGTCATGAACAGGTCCATATGACTATTATACCTCATACCTCAGGTGACCCATGGATCCATTGAAGGATGCCATGGAAGGATCAAAAGGGAGGTTTATATGTTTAAGCTGTGAGTGAATTACAAATGTAGTGGACGAGTTCATGCACTACTAAAAATTGGGGAATTTGCGATGGGGTATTTGCGATGGGGCCCCATTGCAGAAAATGACATCGTGAATAGAGTTTGTTGCGATGGATTGTCGCAAAAAGTAAATATTTGCGACGGGATGCGCATCTGTCGCAAATAGCTTCCTCGTGGTTTTTAAATACATTTTTTGCGACGATGCATTGCAAAAAGTCGCAAATACTATTTGTGACGGACCCGTCACAAATAGTTTTAAATAATAATAATAATAATAATAATAATAATAATAATAATAATAATAATATTAATGAAATAATAATATTGATATTATTAAAATAAATTAAATTATAAAATAATATTCATATAATAATAATAATAATGATAATATATTATTATTATTATTAATGAAATAATAATATTAATATTACTAATATAATAAAAAATTATAAAATAACTAAAACCTCAATATTCAAGAAAAATATAATAAAATAATGAAAGGAAAATAATCAAAAATAATAATTAATAAAATAATAAAAATAAAATAATCAAAAATAATAATTAATAAAATAATAAAAATAAAATAATCAAAAATAATAATTAATAAAATAAAAAAAAATTAAATAAAGTAATAAAATAATAAAAAATTAAATAAAAAATAAAAATTTAATATTCACAACAATATAAAAAACACACTATATAAAAATGTAGATAGTTAATATTACAAACAAAATTTACATTCAAATGTTTGATCATAAAAAATAAATAGATCACTGAGGGGGATGGTCGTCTGGAGGAGATGGTGGAGGGAACTCCATCCCTAAACCACGAGTCAGACGTCGCATCTACTCCAACTGCTCCTGCTCCTACTTCTGCCACCATCGACACAGCTCCTCCTATATCTTCTGTTGTTGTTGCTGCTGCTGTCATGGGAAATCTTCATGTTGCTGCTGCTGCCATTGATGCATCTGCTTCTGCTCCCTACACATACTCTTTATAAGATCACTCTGAGCCCACAGCTGCTCCTGATATTATGCAGTGGGTGATGATGACTATCCATGATCTCCTCTCAATCTAGATGTCGACATTTCAGTGGTACCATAATAATCCACAGATGTCAATCGAGAGTTGATACCCACAACTCAGTCTTTCTCAAAGGCATACTGGGTCACCTGCATCCATGTCGTCTCATCAAATCAGTGAGCACTGGTATGAGTATCGGTCTCAGCCTAACTCTCAATCTGTGTCTGAGACGTCACAACATCATATGACTCCTTCAATTTCATTTTAAAAGTAAAATAGTTAAAATATTATTTGCAGTTAAATTTTAAACTAAAAAATAAAATATGCTGACCACAATCTAACGTTGACAAACACCTCTAATATCTCTAGTGGTCAGATCACTATACATCCTCTTATAAACACCGAACTCTAAAATATCGGGATGTTCAAATACCTATATGAATATAAAATAAACTTTTTACATTTAAACTTATATAAAATATTTTTTAAAAAAAAGTACTTACCATATGCTCTATATGCGTACTGAATGTACAACTATCAGCTCGATGTGTCACCTCCTGTCTCCCCTGATTTTATCGACCTACTGATGATCTCCTCTGAAAACTACCACTCAACCAGTGTGAACATAATTCATCTCAAACTTGAGATGAAATGTAATCGGGTCGGTGGGTGCGACAAGACTCATAAAACTTTGTCACTCCTTTCTCCGTTTCTTTCCTTCTCAATTTGTGCAAAAACTAACTACAACACTGATGCATAGTCCCCTTTCATGCCTTCCAGATAGCCTCACACATGCTCTCATCGATGGGATACCATAAACCCTAAAAATAATTTATAATATCAAGTTATTAATTAAATTAATTTAAAAATAAATATTATTTATTTACGTACCATCCAATGATCAAACATGCAGTACTACACATCAATGGGAATCTAATCTCATGAGACCCATGCTTCAAAAAAATAATTGCGCAATATAGCGCTCCCCTGTCCAGTAGCTATATGCATAAAGCTGCGAAAAAAAGAACAAATAATCAAACAATTAGCATATAAATAAATTATTGAAAACTAATTAAAATACACAGGTAAACATACCTCTTCACGTGTGGATCGAATCCAAGACATGGACGTCACTCAGGGATCGATTCAGGAATCATCAAACATGCAAGACCACGCCCCCTCCGAGTCCCCCCTAAATTGCCAGTAGTCTGAGGGTCAGATGACCCAACATCTTGCATGTCCAAAGGTAAATCATCTTCCTACAAGAGACGATACAGATCCTCGTCCATCTAAAACACGAAATGATTATTGTTAGTAAACAATTGAAAAAAACTATTATATATAGATATATATTATATATGATTATAACCAGCATTTAACTGTGTCAATGTTCATCTTCATCCTCATCTTTATATCTGACAATGTCAATGTATTCATATTCCTCCTCAACATCATCAATTTCCATATGAATTTCATTTTAGTCATCTCTTGTCATTTAAAATTCATTTGTAACATCATTAACATCATCGCCACCATCGACCCCTAACTGTGATGTTTCATCATCGATATTTGTCTCTCCTTGCAAAAAAGATGGATTTGGAGCAGTTATATGAACAATTTTAATTCCTTCCACTTCGGAGGAACCACATTCACTTTGAGTAAACTAATTTTCATGAGATTTAATTTTTATTATGCTCCACCAATCACTCAACTCTCTTAAAGTAGCACAATATTTTGAATAATAAATTTGATATACCTGATGATCCAATAAAAATAGTTCATTTACTACAAGAATACTTTTATATTTAATATCAACGATTCCATAGATCAAATGAACACAAAAGACTCTCTCAGTATCTAACCACTGACATTTAAACATTGTTATGTAATGTTGTCCCAGATAACACAGTTTAATAATTTCTTTTAGCATGCCGTAAAAGTCAACTTCAGTTTCTCTATGATGAGAACCTCTTAAGAAAACACCACTATTAATTTTTTTTGATTCCCCATATGCACGTGCATGAAATCTAAAACCATTCACCACATATGTATTATAATATTTAACCATTTTTGATGGTGGGTTGCTCAATACATACAATCGATTATCAATTTTATCAGCATGTTGAGATAACTAATTTTTTTTAAATATTTATCAATATAACAGATAGTAAATTTATTTTATATGTTAAACCAGAAATAATTTATGTTACCAATTTTTGAAACCAGTAGAAAAAGTTTTTTGCCGACGTTCTTCAAGAGCAGCTACCATAATCTATGGAAGTTGTTTCTTGATATGATTATCATATAACCTATAAATAAAATAAGATTAATTTACTGTGACAAAAATTATAGAATAAGTAATAGGAGAACTCACTGTACAAATGGTTTTATTTCTTCATAGTTGAGCAGAACATATATATGAGCTATGTGATGTTCATCATCTAAAATCCATCGTTCATGAACTCCACCAAAGCCAAGTTCTGGCTGATTGAAAACCGATAATTGATTGCTCATTTCATCATCAACATTTACCTCGTTATGAACCATACAATTATGTTTTTAGGGATATTTAGATTGAAATTAATGAGAGCAGAAAAAAGAAATGTCCTCTTGCAAATAAGTTTCTGCAATTGAACCTTCAACTGATACTTTGTTACATACTTTTTTCTTCAATTTCTACATGCATCTCTCAAATGGGTACACCCATCAGAACTATACCAGACCTCCACATTTTTCTTCATGTGTCAAATATAATATCAAATGTTCTATTGAGTCAAATAAAGATAGAGGGAATATTTTTCCCAGTTTACATAAAATTAAAACAACATCTTTTTGCAGTCTGTTTAATACATCGTAGTCACTTGTCGCCACAAAAATGTCTCAGAAAAAATATGATATGTCTGATAGCTCATCCCAAATCATATAATTCAATAAACCTCTTAATTAAATTGGAATTTTTTTCCCATTATAACATGATATTCATGACTTTTTAATCCCATAATATGACCATTTCTGACACATCTTCCCAAATTGGAAGCATAACCATCTGGAAGTCTCAAATTTGTAATCCACTGACAAAATAATAACTGATTATCTTTGGAGAGTGTATAAGATTCTTTTGTATTCATTAACTTCTATTATTTGAAATTTTCAAACAGTTCAAGTTCTGGTCACCTGCAAATTTGGGCAAGATCTAATCATGTATTTACATCATCTTTAGGCTTACCTGGTGTATCCAAAACTGTATTAAATAAATTATCAAAACAGTTCTTCTCAATATGCATAATATCCAACATGTGACGAACCAAAAAATCATACTAATATGGCAGATCCCAAAAAATGCTCCGTTTTATCCAATTGTGTTCTTTCCTAAAGCCATAAATTTTCTATTGTTTTATTGTTGGTCCAAATGTGATGGTAGCTAATGAAGAGACAATTGATTTTAACTCTATACATGAGATCATTGTTGGAGTTCCATCTCTTTCAAATGTTTCTTTTATGAAATGATATTTGTTCCTCCGAAAAGGATGACCAGTTGGAAGGAATCTGCAATGACAATCGAAAAAACAAGGTTTTTTTCCATTGACGAGCATAAACGCTATGTTGTCTTTCATACAGTATAGACATGATTTTGGACCATGTACACTTCATCCAGATAACACACCATATGCTGGGAAGTCACTAATTGTCCACATCAATGCATCTTTTAGTAGGAAATTTTGTTTCACATCAACATTAAATGTACTGACACCATTACTCCACAATGAATTTAAGTCATCAATCAATGGTTTCAAATAAACATCAATATTTTTTTTCAGATGTCCTATAATTAATAATATCAAAAATATATATGGTTCCTTCATCAACATTCAAAGAGGTAAATTGTACAAAGTTATAAAGACATACCAACATGAATAATGACTATTGTAAGAACCAAATGGACAAAAACCATCAGTAGAAAGACCCAATCACATGGTTTGGGCTTCTAAAGTAAAAGACAGATGCACTTGGTCAAAAATTTTCTATGAATCACCATCGGAGAGATGATTTAAGGTTTTACTAGTTGGAATATTGGTTTTGTGCCACAGCATCAATGCCACTGTGTTCTTAGACATTAATAAATGTTTCAATCTAGGTGTAAGCGAGAGAATATCTCAATTGTTTTATAGGAATCAATCTAGAATTCCATTTTTGAGCCTCATTATACCTCAATTCTCCACATATAGGACAACTATGCACCGACTCATTTTCACCATAATATAGAATGAAATCATTTGAATATGAATGAATCTTCTGATAAATAAGGCCCAGATTACGAAACAACCTCTTGATCTCATAAAAATTTGTAGGCAACACATTTCCTTTAGGCAACAATGTTTTTACCAAAGATAATATATGATCAAAACAGCCATTTGACATTCCATTATCTGATTTAATAGCCATAAATTTCACAACTGATTTAAATTTTATTATCTTTAAACCAGGATATAAGGCATCCTCAGTGGACCTCAACAACTCATAAAAATAAGATGGTTCCAACTTAGGATTTAAATTAATATCATCCTAAGTTTTAGCTTATAAAAAACGGACCTACCACTTAATGTACTAAATTTTGAAACCATGATATATGTAGATCCAAATTATTAGTATCTTATCTGGAATTATGTTCACCATGTTGATACAAAAAAACATAATCTTATTGAAAACTAAAATGCAATAAATGACCCCCAATGTTGTCAAATGTGTCAAACGTCCTCAGAGAACATTTTTTACAAGGAAACTTAATTATTCCTTCTGAAAAAAATTCTAGTTTTGATGATGTAAATGATAAGAAAGCTTCAACACTTTTAATATATACAGGATTTAAACCAGAACTGTTTGGATTCTTGTGTTGATTTATCTAAGAAAGATCATCTAATAATGATTGTTGTCAAATTCCTTGTTCTATATTTCTCTAAAAAATATAAAACAATTAGTTTTTTTCATATAATTTGATATAAGAAAAATACTATCCAAAAAGATAAGACAATTAAATTCTATTTTCTATCAAATTATAATAATTTCTATTATTTCATACTTATTTATAGTATTTTTTAAACTTTTATACCAATATACACTAACTTATAACAATTTATACTCTTTACCACTAATTATTATTAATTACAGCTAATTTGTACTAATAATTGTTAATTACTGGTGACATAATTTCTAATGGATTAGTGATAACTCTTTTTCCTGATGACTCATCTCCACTATCTCTGACTAAAATCACTATGAAAAATCTCCTCAGACTTACGAATATCTATTTCTATATGAACAAAGATGGAGAGTAGTGTAGTGAGGCCTCCATACTCTCCATCTTCATGCATACAAAAATGGATATTCGTATGTCTGAGCCGATTTTTCCTAGTGATTTCAGTCGAAGAAATTGGAGACACTACTAAAAATTCGACCATTAGCGACCACCATTGGCGGTTGCTAATGGCCTATAGAGACTGCTCAGTGACCACCAATGTCTGTCTCTTTAGGCCCATCGCATTAGGCCTACAACGACCGCCAGGAGATCCCTGACCTATTGCTCGGCCGAGCAAGAGCGGCCGCCAGTGGCGGTTGCTGTACTAATCCTCAGTCGAGCTACAGTGACCACCAGTGGCGGTCACTGTTCTGATGCTCAGCCGAGCTATAGCAACTGCCAATGGCAGTCGCTAACCTGGAGATTTTTTTTAAAAAAAAAAACCGCGGTTCCCAATTAACAAAAACAAGGTAAAAAACATAAAAAAAATATTCCAAACAGCATAAACATCAATATCATCATAAAAAATAAATGACAGATGTGCTTCAATGATCCAAATCCATTTCAATCTTTTTCATCAATAAACCTATAATAAGATACAAAAAAACAACTAAACAAAACAAACGTAAATTAAACATATTTATTCAGTTAATATATATATAATAAAATTAAATCTGACATCAAATTATGGGTGCTATAATAATTTTAAACCCCCAATTTAAGAAATTTTATCATTTTAGGATTTTTTTTTCTTGTTTTGGAGTCTTTTATTTATCTTATAGAAGTGTTTTGTGGTATAAAAAGGAATGCTCTCCGTGCACACCGCGTGAAACTGTTCAAAACAGCATATTCGGTCATACCGTGCACACCACATGTCCAATTGACATGTCGTCTCCTCCTCCATGTCAAAAATAGTACTCCAATTGTTTTCATGTGATTTCAAGTCATTCTGAGCATGTTTGCTCTGAATTCGACCGTTACACGTCGTTTTGGCGTTTTATGACTTTGGAAATGTTTTTCTGGTCACCGCGGTCAAACGACACCTCTGATTGACGTGTTGTCTACCTGACCATTTCAAAATTCACACCATGGTTATTGTCGTACGATTTCATAGTATTTTGATGTCGTTCGGCTGGTTTTGACCACCCAACACGCCCTTTCAGAGCGCGCTAAACTGTTCAGAACAGCATATTCAGTTGTACCGTGTACACCGCACGTCCGATTGACATGTTGTATCCTTTTACATGTCAAAAATAATATTCCTATTTTTTTGTGTGATTTCAAGTCATTCTGAGCATGTTTGCTTTGAATTCGACCATTACACGTCGTTTTGGCGTTTTATGACTCCGGAAATGTGTTTCTGGTCACTACGGTCAAAAGACACCTCCGATTGATGTGATGTCTGCCCAACCATTTCAAAATTCACACCACGGTTGTTTTCGTATGATTTCATGGCATTCTGAGGTTGTTCAGCTGGTTTTGACCACCCAACTCGCCCTTTTAGAGCGCGTTGAACTGTTCAAAACAGCATATTTGGTCATACCGCGCACACCACATGTCTGATTGATGTGTCGTCTCCTCCTACATGACACGAATAATATTCCTATTGTTTTCTTGTGATTTCAAGTCATTCTGAGCACGTTTTCTCTGAATTCGACCGTTACACATTGTTTTGGCGTTTTATGACTCCGGAAATGCATTTCTGGTCACTACGGTCAAACGACACCTCAGATTGACATTCTATCTACCTGGCCATTTTAAAATTCACACTATAGTTGTTGTTTTATGATTTCATGGCATTCCGAGGTCGTTCGGCTGGTTTTGACCACCCAATACGTCCTTTTAGAGCGCGCTGAACTGTTCAAAACAGCATATTCGGTCGTACCGCGCACACCGCGCATCCGATTGATGTGTCATCTCCTTTTACATGTCACGAATATTATTCATATTGTTTTCGTGTGATTTCAAGTCATTATGAGCATGTTTGCTCTGAATTTGACCATTACACGTTGTTTTGGTGTTTTAGGACTCCGAAAATGCATTTCCAATCACTACGGTCAAACGACACCTCTGATTGATGTGTTGTCTGCTTGAAAATTTCAAAATTCACACCACGGTTGTTGTCGTATGATTTCATGGCATTCCGAGGCCGTTCGACTGGTTTTGACCACCCAACGCGCCCTTTTAAAGCGTGTCGAACTGTTCAAAACAGCATATTCAGTTGTACCACACACACCGCATGTCCGATTGATGTGAATTCCTCTCTTACATGTCACGAATAATATTTCTATTGTTTTCATGTTATTTCAATTCATTCTGAGCACGTTTTCTTTGAATTTGACCGTTACATGGTGTTTTGGCGTTTTATGACTCCAGAAATGCATTTCTAGTCACCGTGGTCAAACGACACCTCTGATTGACGTGTTGTCTCCCTGAAAATTTTACAATTCACACCACGGTTGTTGTCATAAGATTTAATGACATTCTGAGGTCGTTTGGCAGGTTTTGACCTCCCAACACACCCTTTTAGAGCGCGCTGAACTGTTCAGAACAGCATATTCGGTCGTACCGCGCACACCGCATGTCTGATTGACGTATCGCCTCCTCCTACATGTCACAAATATTATTCATATTGTTTTCGTGTGATTTTCAATTCATTCTGAGCACATTTTCTTTGAATTCAACCATTACACATTGTTTTGGCGTTTTATGACTCCAGAAATTTGTTTCCGGTCACCGCGGTCAAACGACAGCTCCGATTGACGTGTCGTTTTCTCGACCATTTCAAAATTCACACCACGGTTGTTTTCGTATGATTTCATGGCATTCCGAGGTCATTCGGCTGGTTTTAGCCACCCAATGCGCCCTTTAAGAGCGCGCTGAACTGTTTAAAACATCATATTCGGTCGTACCGCACACACCGCACATCCAATTGACGTGTCGTATCCTCCTACATGTGATGAATAATATTCCTATTGTTTTTGTGTGATTTCAAGTCATTATAAGAAAGTTTTCTCTAAATTCGACCGTTACACGTCGTTTTGGCATTTTATGACTCCAGGAATGCTTTTCCGGTCACCGCGGTCAAACGACACCTCCGATTGACGTACCATCTGCCCGAACATTTTACAATTCACACCACGGTTGTTGTCCTATGATTTCATGGCATTTCGAGGTCATTCGGCTGGTTTTGACCACCCAACGCCCCCTTTTAGAGCATGTCGAACTGTTAAAACAACATATTCGATCGTACCGTGCACACCGCACGTCCGGTTGAAGTGTCATATCCTCCTATATGTCATGAATAATATTAGTATTGTTTTTGTGTGATTTCAAGTCATTCTGAGCACTTTTTCTCTGAATTCGACCGTTACACGCCGTTTTGGCGTTTTATGACTCCAGAGATGTGTTTCTGGTCACCACGGTCAAATGACACCTCTGATTGACGTTTTGTCTGCCCAAACATTTCAAAATTCACACCACGGTTGTTGTTGTATGATTTCGTGGCATTCTGAGGTCGTTCGGCTGGTTTTGACCACCCAACGCGCTCTTTTAGAGCTCGTCGAACTGTTCAAAACAGCATATTCGGTCGTACCGTGCACACCGTACGTTCGATTGACATGTTGTCTACCCCTATATGCCACGAATAATATTTCTATTGTTTTCATGTGATTTCAAGTCATTCTGAGCACGTTTGCTCTGAATTCGACTGTTACACGTCGTTTTGGCGTTTTATGACTCCGGAAATGCGTTTCCAGTCACCACGGTCAAACGACACCTCCGATTGACGTACCGTCTACCCAAACATTTAAAAATTCACACCATGGTTGTTTTTATATGATTTCAGGGCATTCTGAGGTCGTTCAACTGGTTTTGACCACCCAACGCGCCCTTTTAGAGCGCACTGAACTGTTCAAAACAGCATATTCGGTCGTATCATGCACACCACACGTCTAATTGATGTTCCGTCTCCTCCTACATGTCACGAATAATATTTATACTGTTTTGGTGTGATTTCAAGTCGTTATGATCACGTTTTCTCTAAATTTGACCGTTACATGTCGTTTTGGCGTTTTATGACTTCGGAAATGAGTTTCCGGTCACCGCGGTCAAACAACACCTCTGATTGACATTTAATCTGCCCGAACATTTCACATTTCACCCCATGGTTGTTGTCGTATGATTTCATGGCATTCCAAGGTTGTTCGACTGGTTTTGACCACCCAACGCGCCCTTTTAGAGCGCACTGAACTGTTCAAAACAGCAGATTTGGTCGTACCGCGCACACCGCACATTTGATTGACATTTCATATATTTCTATATGTCACGAATAATATTATTATTGTTTTTGTGTGATTTAAAGTCATTCTGAGCATGCTTTCTCTGAATTCGACAGTTACACGCTGTTTTGGCATTTTGTGACTCCAGAAATGCGTTTCCGATCACCATAGTCAAACGACACCTTTGATTAATGTTCTGTCTGCCTGAACATTTCACAATTCACACCACGGTTGTTGTCGAATGATTTCCTGGCATTCTGAGGCCGTTCTGCTGATTTTGACCACCCAACGCGCCCTTTTAGAGCTCGTCGAACTGTTCAAAACAGCATATTCAGTCGTACTGTGCACACTACACGTTCGATTGACGTGTCATCTACTCCTACATGTCACGAATAATATTCCTATTGTTTTCATTTGATTTTAAGTTATTCTGAGCACGTTTGCTCTGAATTCGACCGTTACACCCCGTTTTGGCGTTTTATGACTCCAGAAATGTGTTTCCGGTCACTACGGTAAAAAAACACCTCTGATTGACATGTCTTCTACCCAAAAATTTCACAATTCATACCACGGTTGTTGTCGTATGATTTCATGGCATTCCAAGGTCGTTCGGATGGTTTTGACCACCCAACGCGCTCTTTTAGAGTGCGCCGAACTGTTCAAAACAGCATATTCGGTCGTACCGTGCACACCGCACGTCTGATTGATGTGTCGTCTCCTCCTACATGTCACGAATAATATTAGTATTATTTTCGTGTGATTTCAAGTCATTCTGAGCACGTTTTCTCGGAATTTGACTATTACACGCTGTTTTGGCGTTTTATGACTCCGGAAATGCGTTTCCGGTCACCGCGGTCAAACGACACCTCCGATTGACATGAATTCTACCCGAACATTTCACAAATCACACCACGGTTGTTTTCGTATGATTTAATGGCATTCTGAGGTTTTTCTCCTGGTTTTGACCACCCAACGCGCCCTTTTAGAGCGCACCGAACTGTTCAAAACAGTATATTTGGTCGTACCGCGCACACCAAACATCCGATTGATGTTCTGTCTCCTCCTACATGTCATGAATAATATTTCTATTGTTTTTATGTTATTTCAATTCATTCTTATCACATTTTCTCTGAATTCTACCGTTACACACCGTTTTGGCATTTTATGACTCCGAAAATGTGTTTCTGGGCACCGCGGTCAAAAAACACCTCCGATTGACGTACCGTCTGCCCGAACATTTTAAAATTCACACCAAGGTTGTTGTCGTATGATTTCATGGCATTCTGAGATTGTTCGGCTGGTTTTGACCACCCAACGCGCCCTTTTAGAGTGCGTTGAACTGTTCAAAACAGCATATTCGGTCGTACCACGCACACTGCACGTCCGATTAATGTGTCATCTCCTTCTACATTTCATAGATAATATTGTTATTTTTTCGTGTGATTTCAAGTCATTCTGAGCACGTTTTCTCTGAATTCGACTGTTACACGCCATTTTGGTGTTTTATGACTCCAGAAATGCGTTTCTGGTCACCGCGGTCAAATGACATCTTCGATTGACATGCAGTCTGCCCGAAAATTTCACAATTCACACCACAGTTCTTTTTGTATGATTTCATGGCATTCTGAGGTCGTTCGACTGGTTTTGACCACCGAACACGCCCTTTTAGAGCGCACCGAACTGTTCAAAACAACATATTTGGTCGTACCATGCACATTGCACGTCCTATTGACGTTCTGTCTCCTTATTTATGTCTCGAATACTATTCATATTGTTTTCGTGTGATTTCAAGTCATTTTGAGCATGTTTTCTCTGAATTCGACCGTTACACGCCGTTTTGGCGTTTTATGACTCTAGAAATACGTTTCCGGTCACCACGGTCAAACGACACCTTTGATTGACGTTTTGTCTACCCGACCATTTTACAATTCACACCACAGTTGTTGTCGTATGATTTCATGACATTCCGAGGTTGTTCGACTGGTTTTGACCACCCAACGCGCCCTTTTAGAGCGCGCCGAACTGTTCAAAACAGCGTATTTGGCCGTACCATGCACACCGCACATCTAATTGATGTGTCGTCTCCTCCTACATGTCAAGAATACTATTCCTATTTTTTTCGTGTGATTTCAAGTCATTCTGATCACGTTTTCTCTAAATTCGACCGTTACACGTCGTTTTGGCGCGTTTGAAAAGCGTGCATGGGGTGATCAAAACTGGCCGAATGACCTCGAAATGCCATGAAATCGGATGAAAAAAAGGTGGGTGAATTGTGAAATAGTCGGGCAGACGGCATGTCAATCGGAGGTTTCATTTGATCGTGGTGACCGGAAGCGCACGTCGTGTGTCGTAAATGGTCAAAACATGCGTTTAAAGGTCAAATGCATACCGAACGACATCGACATGACTTGAAAAAATAGGAAAACACCCTAATTATTATTTGTCAGGTGTACAAGGAGACGACATGTCATTCGGCTGTGCGGTTTGCGCGGCACGACTGAATATGCATTTTTAGGTGTTTGTCACACTTGAAATGCATGCATGGGGGGGGGCTGTCCAGTGGGGGGGGGCTATCCAGGGGGGGAGTTGTCCTGGGGTGGGGGGGGGGGGGAATAACGACTAATTGGCCTAATGGCCAATTGTCCTAAAGATGTAACGATCAATTATCCTAATGGCCTAAAGGTCGATTTTCCTAATGACCCAATTTCAAATTGTCTCATTTACCAATTCACCCGATACCCTAATGCCCTCATGAAATAGTGGCCTAGAAAAAAATTGGAATAAAGGCCTATTGTCTAGTTGTACAATTGGAATAATGGCATAATGGCCTAATGGCCATTTGGCCTACATCCAATTGGACAATTGGCCAACTGGCCAATTTTCCTAATGAACTAACAACCTAATGAACAATTTCCCTAATGAACTAATGGTCAATTTTCCTAATGAATTCTGGGGTGCGGGGGGGGGGGGGGTGTCCGGGGTGTGGGGGGGGGGGGCTGTTCGGGGTGGGCCAGGGGCCTACAAATAGTGAACCTGAGCTCAGTCACCAAAAACAAGTTCCATGGTTTCTATTAGGAATCACATGGTTTTTTCAAATTTATTCACAAAACATACAATTGAAAACATTAAAGAATAAAATGAACTAAAAATATCCAAATCAATAATCAGTTTCATGGTTACTTCTCAATTCGTGCACACAAACATTGCATAAGGACAAAACACACATGATACCCCCCCAAATCTCAAAAAATCTCACTAGGAACCCAACCTAAACATCAATAACAACCCCACCAATAAAAAAAGAAACACACCTCGTGAATATGATGTGTCATGCGTGGTCATGACTGCTACCTCCATTCGGTGGGCCAGGGGCCTATAAGAAATAAAAATTATGAAGATTTTCATAACAAAAATAATAGAAATTAAATAAATAAATACAGTATAAACCTGCGTTGTATGATCCCATGCACCATCACCTGGACGCACATATTCCCGCAGTGCTCTAACCTCAGCGATCAACTGCGCATTTACCTCCTCGGAAGCGTGTAACCGTGCCTCAAAATCTGACAACTGTTGTGTCATCTGAGCAACAACAGGACCGACAACTGCAACACGTGATACTATAGAATGAGGAATCCCTATTCCATAGGTCAAACTATATCCATGTCCGTCCCGACCAATAATGCGATGAAAGAACTCATCCCTTCGCATGGGAAGTTTCCTCTGGTCCTCTGACAGCTGTTCTAACTCAGCTTCAAATTGAGCCTATGAAATGTTTAAATATATATACATATATATGTTAATATACAGATTTATGTAAGTATTGGTAATGAGTAAAAGCACTTACTATCATTGCTACAGCCTCTGGATCATTTCGATCACAAGTCCTCATCCACACCGACATTTTATCAGTTGATGCACCTTGCTCCTGTAACTGTATATGAATAGAATATAAACACAAAACCATATTAATTAATAAATTAAAAAATGAATAATAAATACCTCATGTCGGATCTGAGACACATGATGAGTCCCGAGCCTGTGAGGTGGTCCCTGCAACGCTCGATTCTCAGAATGGCGTGCTGACACCTCCTACATTCAATTAATTCAAATTTCAAACAAATCACACATTCTTGAAAATATATATACCAAAATAAATATACAAACCGAAACACCCCCAGTAGACCAATATGCAACTAAGACACACCACTGAGCCGGGAGGACACCTCTCGGAACTTTTTCTAGAATGTCTGGGGCACCCACATTTGGTACCCAGTGGTCCCTCTTGACTTTGCCTTTATAATCTTTCCACATCTTACGACATTTTCTCATACACATGGGCTGAAACTCATCGGGGAATACTTTTAAATTTTTCTTTTAATGAAAAAAATCACATATGTTATTATTATTTATACATAGAGAAGAAAGTAAAATGGTCTTTTTACCTAAACCTCCCTCCAAAGACGATCTAATGTGTCCTGAGGGATAGAATCCCAATCACGTGCGGTCAATGGAAATCGATATGGGTCACACATGATATGACCCATCTGAAGAATAAATGCAGGGGCATTCAATCCCACAGGATGAAATATCTCATCAAAGGAAACATCAAACGTCGTGTCGGAATTCCATGATAAAATGCCACGATCCGGGCCTCTCTTGCGAGAAGAAGAAGCAGTCGAGTCTGATCCTATTGAAAACAATTTTATATATAATTTGACAGATGTTATAAATATATATATGTGTGTGTTTATCAATTACATAAAAAATAGACACAATGACATTCAAACATACCTCTACCCTGAGATGTAGATGGCTCATATGGATGATGTGGATCTACTGCCTCTTCCCCTAACATGCCTGCAGTCATAGAAAACATTAGTAAGGGGACTATCCAAAGTGTCCAAAAGATAAATTGGATTGTTTTTAAAAAAATCAAACTTGTATAGTTGTTAATCAAACAAAAAGGGATTGAATAATTAGTTGTGAATGGATTTTAAAAAATCAGAAAGTTAACAAAACAGATATACAAATTATGTACAAAACCAATCAATGCATAGCCAAATTTCAAATTGAATTAATAAAAATTCAAGAAGCACATGAACCAAATGAAGAATACCTCAATGGGAAGATACACCGACAATAACACGAAGATACAAAAAGAGAAATCACCCTAAATATTTATAAATGAATAAACTTCAAAAATTGAGGATTAAAACTTACAAGGATTTATAAAATGGTTAGATAATTTATGATATCCTAGGACATTCAATACTGAATAGTGGGAAAACAATTATACCTTTCATTAAGCATGAAAATCGACCGTTTCTCCTTCAATGGCCGCTCTGACCCAATAAATATCTTCTTCACATTGAACTACGGTATGTTGATCAAACTGTTGAGAAAAAAATAGAATAGTCCCGGGTTCATCTTATTCAAAACACTCCTCACCGGGAAATTTTCACAACAACTTGCCAACTTGGATTCGAAGGCAAAGTAATGAAGAATACTTGTTCCACTTGTGATGTCAAAATGAAAGGTTCATTATCATCTCGTTCATTTCTATATAACATATAGTTAAAATTCACCAATGAAAACTGATATTGATCGACTTTACATCCACGCACTGGATCAACCCAATTACACTTTCACAATATGTACTTCAACCCGTGTGCGTATACAACTTCAATGATGTTTATCAATTGACCATTGTAATAACCAGAATCGATTATTGGATAACCGATGCCACTTTTTTGTGTTTATCGTTTGTTTTCAACATCTTTAATGCGAAATCGAAAACCATTAGCATCTATAACTTTATAACGACGAGCCGTTATAGATGGACCCTCAGCTAGTTGGATAAATTCTTCAGTTAGCGTGGGGCCCCCTAACTCCCTCATCTTATGAACCTACATAATTCATAGAATTCAATAATTATTTGTGTAGAAAGAAATTATTATAATACTTCACTCATAATGAAAATCAATTTATACGTACATAATCCTTGAACCAATCATGAAATGGCACATAATGAGATTGTTGAATTTGATACTCAGTCGCACGATACATCTCTTCTTTCATCTCATTAATGTGTTTCCTGCAAATGTTAACGCGATGTTTAAATGATCAACTTATGCAAACAAAACATATAAAAGTTAAAAAATAAAAGTGATAAGACACTTACTACATTAATGGTGCAACTGATGGAGTATTGAACAAGATATATCGATGCGCTTGTATCCACTCGATGTTGTCCATATCAAATATTTTTCCTTCTTCAATTGGAACATCATGAATATGAGAGGGCTTATCTAATTTTGTTTCAAAATTCGTAAGATATTCTACACAAAAATTAGTACACTCATCCATCAAATAACCATTGGCTATTAATGCCTTCAGACGGGATCTGTTGCATACAAATCATTTCAATGTACTCAAATACCACACAATAGGATACATCCACCTAAATTGCACTGGACCAGCAGCCATTACTTCATCAGTTAGGTGCACTGTTAAGTGGACCATAACATAGAAAAATGATGGGGGAAATAGTTTCTCAAAGTGACAAAGCGTAAGTACAATTCGGTCCTACAAACTTTTTAAATCACTCATTTGTTGATTTCTTAAACAAAGCTGTCTAAAAAAATTACTCATCTCAATCAACGGCTAAACAACATTGGGGGATAAACAATCACAAATTACGATTGGAATCAACTGCTGAAGTAGCATGTGATTGTCATGACTTTTAAACCCTTGCAATGTCATGTTCGTCAGATTCACACACTTTGAAATATTAGAAGAGTAACCATCAAGCACCTTAATAATCTTCAAAATGGAAAGAAATGTCTCTTTATCCTTTTTAGTCATCGTATACTGTGCAGCATGCATATATGCCTTGTTTCCCTTAGCTAACTGTAAATGCAACTGTTTCCTTAAACCCATTTCTTCCAAATCACGACGTGCATTAACATGGTCCTTTGATTTTCCACTGAAACCTAAAATGGTCCACAATATATTATCATAAACATTTTTTTCAATGTGCATGACATCCAAATTATGCCTTAGAATGTTAGTTTTTCAATACGGAAGACTATAAAAAATACTTTTCTTTTTCCAATTATGACAGCACTGCCTACCCGCAACACAAATATTACGTAATGGACGAGCCACCAAATCCTGAATTTCATATACCATGCAGATGTTTTCTTCCTCAATATGCAATAATATTTCGACTCCTGTCATTATCTTTGGTGCTGGGCTGAACTCTCTAGAACCATCAAATGCCACTCTACCCTTTCTGAACCTGTGCTAAGGGGGGAGAAAACGTTTGTGACCCATGTATGACCATTTTTTGGAATGTTTAAGCCATATATATTTTTTACTTTTATTGAAACATGGGCAAGAAAATTCCCCTTTCGTACTCCAACCTGATAAATTTGTATAAGCCGGGAAGTCATTGATTGTCCATAATAAAGCAGCCTGCAGTTTGAATATTTCATTCACTTCATAGTCATAAGTCATCACACCATCGCCCCAAAATTCATTCAACTCATCAATAAATGGCTGAAGGTAAACATCAATCTTATTCCCCAGACTTCTAGTTCCATCAATAAGAGTGGAAAGTAATATAAATTGTTGCTTCATACAAAGCCACAGAGGAAGATTATACGAAACCAAAACCACAGGACATGTGCTATGAGTTGCACTAACCATAGACTTGAATGGATTGAAACCATCTACTGCCAACCCTAATCAGACATTACGAACATCTTTAGAAAAGTCGGGATGTCTCTTATCAAAATCCTTCCATGCATGAGAGTCTGTCGATTGGGTTAACATATCACTTTCATGAATTCTTTCTGCATGCCATCTCATTAAATTAGAAACTTTATATGACATAAAAAATATTTTCAACCTCGGTTTAAGGGGAAATTAATGCATTTGCTTTATGGAAATCGTTTTCCCCTGTATCGCAATATGACTTTTATGAGTCTGATTTCCCCTGTTCTCTTTCCACCTGGAAGTGCCACAAACCATACAAATATCCAAATGGGCAGTTTCCTTTCTAAACAACATACAGTTGTTTGCACATGAATCTATGGTCTCATATGTAAAACCTAAGTTCTTTGTCAACTTACGAGCATGGTAATACGACTCGGGAATCTTAGCGTTGACAGGAAGAACCATTTTCAATAACACCAACAGCATGTCGAATGATGTGTCTCACCACTGATTCAAAGTCTTCAAATACAACAACTCCACAATAAATGACAATTTATTGTAAGAAGTACATCCAGGATATAATTCTATTTTTGCATCATCAAGTGCTTCATAAAATCTCCTCGAATCATGATCTGCACCAGAGAAAAGATTTATCTCACCGGTCTCAAGGTTCTGGATGTCAATGGCTTCAAGATCCAACCCACGTACCATTTCAGTATGCATTTCATGTATTGGATCATTCATCCTCGCATCAACATCCATCTGAACTGCATCTGTATTTTGAAAATGAACATATTCTTCTCTATGATGAGTCCAACTCTTATAATTTTTCAGAAATCCATTAAAGAATAGGTGCTCCCTCACAGTATCTCATTTTAATTGATATCTATTAGAACATTTTCTATATGGAAAACTAATATAGTCACTTTCAAATCCTCTGGTGAAGTCAATAAACTGCATAATGCCATTAAAAATATTCTTTAGACATTCGATTTGGAAGATCAATCCAACTCTTATCCATAATAATATCTGTATAACAAAAATTTAAACAAGACATATTACATGAATTTTTCATATCAAATATATTTAAAATAAATACTAACCAATTGCTTGTGGACCATTGATAAAATAATCAAATTATATCTTTGAATAATAAACAAGAGAATAGATAATGGAATGTAAGTGAAAGCCCATGTCATGCCATACTTGATTGCGCTACAAACCTGGAACGAAGGGGAGATGAAGGCGGTGCTGCGGGGGAGAGGAGAGGCAGCGGAGGAGAGCTGGAGCTAGAGACATTGCGGTGAGGGAGGGGATGGGAGGAGACGGCAGCAGCGAGCCATAGGAGAGGAGGTGATGAGGTGGAGATGGTGCAACAAGGGTGGGACGACGAGGGAGGGGACAGAGGACAATGGGGAGCCGGAGTGGAAAGGTGGTAGCGGTGAGGGGACAAGAAGCGGTCGTGCGAGGAGGGAGGGGACCGGGCGGTGGTGGTGCTGCACGGGAGGGGATGGGGAGGGAGGGGATGGGCGGCGACGGTGCGGTGAGGGAGGGGGACGAAGAGGGAGGGGATGGGGGATGGCGGAGAACCGGAGCGGAGGGCAGCAAAGGGACGGGGGACAGGCAGCGAAGGGGCAGAGGGCCGAGGGCCGAGGTTCGAGTGGGCAGAGGGAAGAGGGCGGAGGCCAGAGGCCGGAGGGCGGAGGCCGGAGCGTAGAGGGGGCGGAGGCCGGAGGCCGGAGGGGGAAGGGGGAGGTGGCCGGAGGGCGGAGGGGGCGGAGGCCGGAGGGGGCGGAGGGCGGCGAGGGGACGGGCGACGAGGGCGAAGGACGGAGGGTGATGGGGGACAAGAGACGACGATCGAGGGACAGGGTTTCGTGATGGGAGGGGGTGGGGGGGAAGCTTTTTTTTAAAGCCCAGCGACCGCCAAAGGCGGTCGCCCATGTCAGGGGGATCCAAAGCCCATTTCTCTAGTAGTGATATGAGTCGTCAGGCAAAAGAGCCTCTTTTCTCCAATAGTTCATCTCTTTTCAATTTTCTCTGACTGAAATCAGTATGAAAAATATACTCCAATGTACGCATATCCATTTTTGTATGCATAAGAATTGAGAGCATGAAGGACTTACTGCACTGATCTCCATTATCGTGCATATGAAAATGGATATCTGTGTCTGAGGACATATTTTTCATAGTGATTTTAGTGGGAGAAAATTGCAAGGAGATAAGGTGTTGGGAAAATGGGAGCCGCCAATCCGCTGGAATTTATGCCAATATATTACAATTTGTTACAATCTATTACAATTTCTTGCTAATTATCATTTATTAATTCTAATTATTTCTAATTATTGATAATTATTAGAATTTATCACTAATTATTAGAATTTATTAGTAATTATTACTAATTATTAAAATTTATTACTAATTATTAGAATTTATTAATAATTATTAGAATTTATTAATAATTATTAGAATTTATTTCCAATTATAAGAATTTATTACTAATTATTAGAATTTATTACTAATTGTTAAAATTTATTACTAATTATTACAATTTATTACTAATTATTTCTAATTGTTACAATTTATTACTAATTATTCAAATTTATTACAAATTATTCGAATTTATTACTAATTATTCGAATTTATTACTAATTATTCAAATTTATTACTAATTATTCGAATTTATTACTAATTATTGGAATTTATTACTAATTATTAGAATTTATTACTAATTATCAGAATTTATTACTAATTATTAGTATTTATTACCAATTATTACTGGTTATTACTAATTTATTACTAATTATTACAATTTATAACTAATAATTACAATTTATTACTAATTATTACTTCTTATTATATTAATTGTTGTAATTTATTACTACTTATTTTATTAGTTGTTACAATTTATTACTAATTCTAAGAATTTATTACTAATTATATTATTTACTAATTATTACAATTTATTACTAATTATTACAATTTATTACTACTTATTATATTAATTGTTACAATTTATTACTACTTATTATATTAATTGTTGCAATTTATTACTTATTATTACAATTTATTACTAATTATTCAAATTTATTAATAATTATTTGAATTTATTACTAATTATTCGAATTTATTACTAATTTTTCAAATTTATTACTAATTATTCATATTTAATACTAATTATTACAATTTATTACTAATTATTACAATTTATTACTAATTATTACAATTTATTACTAATTATTTCAATTTATTACTAATTATTGCAATTTATTACTAATTATTACAACTTATTACTAAATATTACAACTTATTACTAATTATTAGAATTTATTACTAATTATTAGAATTTATTACTAATTATTAGAATTTATTACTAATTATTAGAATTAATTACTAATTATTACTAATTATTGCAATTTATCACTAATTATTGCAATTTATGACTAATTATTGCAATTTATTACTAATTATTGCAATTTATAACTAATTATTTCAATTTATTACTAATTATTACAATTTATTACTAATTATTACAATTTATTACTAATTATTACAATTTATTACTAATTATTTGAATTTATTACTAATTATTCGAATTTATTACTAATTATTCAAATTTATTACTAATTATTCGAATTTATTACTAATTATTCGAATTTATTGCTAATTATTTCAATTTATTACTAATTATTACAATTTATTACTAATTATTAGAATTTATGACTAATTATTTCTGATTATTACTAACTATTACAATTTATTACTAATTATTACAATTTATTACTAATTATTACAATTTATTATTAATTATTATATTAATTGTTGTAATTTATTACTAATTCTAAGAATTTATTACTAATTATTACAATTTATTACTAATTATTTGAATTTATTACTAATTATTCAAATTTATTACTAATTATTACAATTTATTACTAATTATTACAATTTATTACTAATTATTACAATTTATTACTAATTATTACAATTTATTACTAATTATTACAATTTATTACTAATTATTAGAATTTATTAATAATTATTACAATTTATTACTAATTATTACAATTTATCACCAATTTTAGCAATTTATCACTAATTGTTGCAATTTGTTACTAATTGTTGCAATTTATTACTAATTGTTGCAATTTATTACTAATTGTTGCAATTTATTACTAATTATTGCAATTTATTACTAATTATTGCAATTTATTACTAATTATTGCAATTTAATACTAATTATTGCAATTTAATACTAATTATTGCAATTTAATAATAATTATTGCAATTTAATACTAATTATTTCAATTTAATACTAATTATGACAATTTAATGCTAATTATCACAATTTAATACTAATTATTACAATTGAATACTAATTTTTACAATTTAATATTGATTATTACTAATTAATATAATAACTATTAATTAATACCAATTCATACTAATCACACATAATTATTTATAAAAATAGACATAAGCAATGATAAATAAAACTATCCAATTCTAATTTAATTTAACTACAACTAATTAACAATAATTATAACTAAAATAAAATAAATTGAATTAAGTGAAAAATAAAAGAAACGGATAAATACCTTAAAATTGAAGCTTTCGAAGGATATAAGCTGCGAATAATACCCCAAATTAAAATTTTGAACTATGAAAAAATTTGTGAGAAAATTTTCCACTAGAGAGAGAGAAAGGAGTAGAAAATTGAGTGGAATGAGGAGGAAAACGGGTGGGGGTATATGTAGGTTAGATTAGTTGCAACGGGTCCCGTCGCAAATACCCTATGGTTAAAAGGCCTTTTGGGACGGAGCCCGTCGCAAAAGACCACCGACCGGCATAATATTTGCGACAAGATATATATCTTGTTGCAAATACTAAAAACGCTATTGGGTATTTGCAATAGACTACTATTGCCCGTCGCAAATACCTTTTCCCGCATTTTGGCGCGCAACACGCGCCAAAGCTTTTGCAACGAGAACCATCAACTCGTCGCAAAAACCTTATTATTTGTGACAGGCTAATTCTCCCATCGTAAAAACCCTTTTCGAAGGACTATTTGCGACGAGATTCTGACTCATCGCAAATAGCCCGTCACAATTGCCCGATTTTCCCTTAGTGATGAAAGCTTTGTTTAAAGGCCGAACGAGTCATGAAATGAGGGATACCATGGACGAGTTCTATTGGCACTGTTTATATGTCTTGGGAGATACTTGGGTCTTATTTATAGGATCCAAGGACAGCTCAGTTGACATATACTCGCACCACACCTAGGGTGAGACCAGGTTCCTGAGAGGATCATCCGGACGGGCTCGTAGGATATAGGTGGATTTGCACCTAGAGATATACTTGAATTCCAACTTAGGAATGTCAAGGACGGACTCAGGTTATAGATTGAATATTTAAATGGAATGACTTACGATGCATATGCCAAGACAATGCACAAGCATGGATTCAGTCTTCACTTTACTTGTTTAGATAGCATTATGAGGTATATGTTGTGCTTACTTTTACACGGGGGGTTACCAGGTTTATACCAGATCCTGAGACTTATATAATTCAATGTAATTGAACTATTAATGAATATTAAATAAATATAAATGGAAACCAGTGCTTGTAGGACTGTTTACTTTTGGGTACTTCCTAGTTTAATGCTTTCATTATTGTACACTGCCCGTTATATATATTCACTAACAGATTGACACAGACCTTGGGTGGTTGCCTACTAGGATTTAGTCTCACACCCTTTTTGGGTCATGTTTTTGGGTCCAAACAGATTATATTGTTGCAGGTGTCGATAAGGGCAAGTGCCCTTCTCCAGGTACTTGATTTGTTGCTTAGGAGCAGGAGAGTATGGGACTAAGCCGAGGCTTGCGATGCTTCTGAGTTTCTTTAGTTCTCTTTTGTAATTTTGATACTTGTATTGTGTATTACTACAGCGTGACCTATTTTGACTGTTTTCCTAGAACATGTAGCATGCATCATCATCTTTTGAATGATTTGACATCTGGTTATTTATATTATCAGTCTTCTGTTGTTTACTTCTGTTGTATGGTATTACTGCTTTCACTGTTGATTTAATATTTTTTCTGATGTGTTACACTCTGGCAATGAGGTCATATTTTCTCCACTATCACACCTAGGCCCTTTTTTCTAGTCGGAAGCCCTTAACATTTGGGGATATGCACTTGAGGCCATGCGGCCAACCAGGTACAGGGAACCTTTGAGTGGCATCCAGATCTGGGATGTTACAAAGTGGTATTAGAGGATTCTTTTCTAGCTTGTCTTACTATTTGGCGTCATTAGACAGGGATAGGAAGGAAATGAGGTTTGGTAATAAACTGTTCTCAGGAGTAGCTACCCCATGTACAGGGAAAAGCCAAACTACCTTGAATGAATTGTTATCTTTGGATTTTGAGTTGTTATAATTGATTCAATTTCACTATTGGGTGACACACATGTTTTGTGCTGTTATTATTGATAACATTATGGTTTTATTTTGTTGCAACCCGATGATATGAGGGTATTCCATCTCATGCATCATATAGGCACTTATTAGAAATCACATGCCATGCATTCTTTCCATTCCAATTAGAGAGCATTATTTATTGCATGCTGTTGTGATAGATGTTGTGCTAGATATGTATATTGTTGTGATAGGCACCGTGATAGATATTCTTGCTATTGTGATAGGTGTATTGGTACATGTTATGGTTTGAATTGGATGAACTCCAAGCTTTGGTCCCTGAGGTGTATGGGCCCTCTTGGATCAGAATTTGGTGGACCATGTTTCATACTTGTGTTGAAACATGTTGATATGTGCTATAAGTGGATGCCAAGATTTGATTCGCAGGGAGTATGGGACCCCATAGATCAGAATTTTGTATACCATTGGTTTACTTTTAAAAAATGGGGGTTCTGGGGAGGTTCTAGGGATTTTCTGTTCGGAAACCCAGACAACACGATGTGTGGTTCTATGAACACACACCATGTGTTCTTCTATTCTGAAAGAAATAATTTTCTTAAGTACATGTGGTGTACTATGTGTACACGTTGTGTGTTAAATGACCGTGTGTCCGGCCATGTCAAGAAAAACACAGAATGATGTTTTTTAGAAAGTACGCACTATGTACTTTATATACACATAGTGTAGTTTTATACAGGTAGACCCCATGTGGCTCTGACCATGTAAAAGTATATGGCTAAGAGGAGATACTTGGGTACATTTCGTGTACTGGCCTAACACGCCATGTACCTAGGGCTGTTACACACACAGGCCAGTGGAAGTACACGCCAATGTGATAGCTTGAGGGTACACATCGTGTATGGTGTCTACACGCCATGTACACCTTTTCTGGTAACCTTTGAGTGATTTATTCTCATATTTAGTTCTTGCACTCTTGAACTGTGAATCTTGATGACGATATTGAACTGAGGTGTGTGATTGACCTTGCAGAGTCATTCCACTACCACGACCTCCAATTGTACACCAGGAGGATGGCAATGATCATACTCTGAAGGTGGTAGGCCATAGGCTACTAGTGGATCCTCCATTTGTGTTAGTTGTGGCCCTAGCTATTATTCCAGATACAGGTGATGATGCACAATTCTGTAAAGACTTTATGAGATTCATTCAAACCATTTAGCGAGCACCACAACCTACCACTTCTATGACAGAGTTGACGTGAGTATTCCAGCAGCAGCATCCACCCACGTTTTCGGGGGATGGTGGACCATATGCTGTGGAGTCATGGCTAGAGGCCATGCTCCTGATCTTCGATCTTCTAGAGATGCCTCCTGAGAGGAGGGTAAATATCATGACATATATGATGTGTGATTCCGCCAAGAGATGGTGGAATGTTATCACTCAAAAGAAGAGTCACTGAGATATGACATGGGGAGATTTCTAGAAATTCTTCTATGATTATTATTTTCCCAAGATTTTGAGGGTTGATAAAGCCCAGGAGTTTATTCATCTGGAGCAGGGTACACTGTCAGTTATGGACTATTCTATCTGTTTTACTGAGCTTGAACATTTCACACCTATCTTAATGGTGATGATGAATCAAAGTCTAGGTAATCTGAGAATGGTATCAGGTATGCCGTCGGAGCATAGGTAAATGTCTTCAAGTTGACTACTGTATCTACTGTAGAAAACTAGGCATTGATTACTAAGCTTAATCTAAGGGAGTCTGGAGGTGCGAGCCAGGGTAGTTCAGCACCGAGATCTGGTACTGTTTTGACCAGTAATAAGAAGCGTCGTATGGAGCTTTTGTGTAGTAATGTGAGCAGTTAGAACATTTCTTTCGGTAGCCAAGTGAGGTGCTACCAGTGAGGTAGGCCAGGGAATACGAGGCCACAGTGTCCAAAGGACCCAGTCGAGTTTCAATCTTGCGGTAAGATGGGTTATCTACAATGCTCATGTAGGACATTTTCACTTGCAGCTAGTGAACAGCTTCTCATCAGACAGGGAGGTGCGGTACGTCAGGTTGTTCAGGATGAGGTGGTGGTCATAGTCGTGGTAGCCAGACCTCAGGTTCTTAGTGACAATAGGGTGGATCAGCTCAGGGTAGACAAGTAGTGTCATAGAGCCGCAATACAGGTCAGACTTATGCAGTGAAACAAACCCATCAAGAGTAGGATCCTAGGCCTTCTACCATTATAGGTACTATTCTAGTCACCTCTACTTTAGTTTTTGCACTTTTTGATATTGGGGCTTCACATAATTTCATATTTGTGCCTATTGTGGAGATCCTTGGTCACTGTGATTTTACTTCTGATGATGTTATGATGCTAGACACTCTGTTATGGATTAGAATGTAAAGTGTGCGTCAGTGCGAGGAGTTACCCCTTGATATTGGTGGGTGTCACTTTGTATGGGACCTCTATGTCTTAGAGATGACAAGTTTTGATGTCATTCTCATAATGGACTGGTTGGTCCCCTTTCAAGCCTTTGTTGATTACTATTATTGCAGGCTGAGTTTCATGTATACACAAAGGTAAATGGGATGTCCAGGTGAGCTGAGCTGGACTTGAGCATCGTGGGTTGGGCAGGATGATAACCCAGATTGCAAGTTTATATCTTGATGACCAGAGAACATGTCAAATGGATTTCCCTCCAGTGGTTGATCGTTTTAGGGACATATTCCTTGATGAATTTTCAAGTTTATCTCTGGTAATAGATGTAGAGTTCTCTATCAAGCTAGTGCTTGGATCTGCATCGGTATCCATTCCTCCTTATAGGATGGCTACGACGAAGTTACAAGAACTCAGGAAACAACTAGATAATTTGGAAGATAAGGGTTTCATCTATCCCAGTACTTCTCCTTAGGGTTCTCCAGTTCTTTTTTTTCAAAAAAGGAGGAAGGTACCCTCAGTATATACTTGGATTATCGGAATTTGACTAATTTGACGATTAAGAACCAATATCCTCTACCAAGGATAGATGATCTCTTCGACCAACTTTGAGGAGTTTGGGTCTTCTTGAAAATTTATTTGAGATTTTTTTATCATCAGGTGCATGTTAGATCATCATACATACCTCACACAACCTTTCAAATCAGTTATGGTCTGTATGAGTACTTGGTAATGTCGTTTGGTCTCACAAACGCACCGACAATTTTTATGGAGCTGATGAACCGAGTGTTCCATCCTTATCTTGATTCATTTTTGTGGTTTTCATGGATGATATCTTGATGTATTCTCATAATAAACATGACCATTCCACACATCTTGATATCATTTTGAGTACACTGAGAGAGCAATAGTTATATGCTAAGCTCACAAAGTTCCACTTCTGGATGAATCGAATTCACTTCCTAGGTCACATTATCTCAGAGATAGAAGTATCAGTGGACCCAAAGAAGTTGAGGGAACTAGTTTATTGGGATTATACCAAGAACATTTTTGAGGTGAAGAGTTTTCTAGGGCTGGCTGGTTACTATAAGTGCTTCATACAAGACTTCTCACGTTTAGCAGCACCATTGACGAGAATGACTAAAAAGGGTGAAAAGTATGTATGGAAATATTCCTATGACACGTCCTTTCAGGAGATGAAAGGGAGATTGATTTTGGTGATGATACTGATTTTTCTAGATTCGGGAAGGAGTTATACTATGTACTGTGATGCATCAGGTATCAGGCTAGGAGCAGTTCTTATGCAAGGGGATCGAGTCATTGTGTAAGAGTCTCAATAGTTGAGGCCACATGAGAGGAATTACCCAACACATGATCTCAAGTTGGTTGCGGTTGTTTATGCTTTATGCTGTTGGAGACATTAATTAATGGGATAAATTTTTGTGGTGTACACAGACCACAAAAGCCTCAATTAAATTTTTACTAAGTGTGATCTGAATTTGAGACAATAAAGGTGGGTGGAATACCTTCAGTATTTTGAATTAGTGATTTCCTACATGCCTAATAAAGGCAATGCAGTGGCTGATGCTTTGAGCAGGAGAACTCAGATACAGGTAGTGCAACAGGACAATAGAGAGTTTCATCTTATGTAATTGTTCTCTTAGATGCATTTGGAGGTGCATGAAAGTCAAGGGAAGACGTTTCTTTCTTCTTTAGCTGTTACGTCCACCCTACTGGACAAAGTGAGGATGAGGCAGCTATCGGACTCTGAAGGCCAAGTTCTACAGGAGAGTATGTCAGGTGAGGACCCTCCTCTTGGTTGGACCATATGCAAGGATGAGGTTCTATGTTTACATGGTCACATGTGGGTTTGAGTTGACATGCGTGAGGAGCTAATGCGAGATTTTCATGCCTCTGTATGGGAAGTGCATCCTGGTGTCACCAAGATGTATTGGGACTTACATCATCAGTATTGGTGGCCAGGTATAAAAAGGGTGCAACTGGTTTTTTATGAGGTGCTCCACCTTTCATTAGGTGAAGGCAGAACACCAGCGACTAGTCAGACTTTTATAGCAGCTACCCATTCCTGATTGGAAATGGAATGATGTCGTGATGGATTTCATGATAGGATTAATGAGGTCACCTCTAGGTAATGATTCCATATGGGTTTTTATTGATATTCTCATAAAGGTTTCACATTTCCTGCTATTCAAGGAAACCTTTAGTGTTGATGAGCTTGGGAGGTTGTACATCCGTGAGATTGTACGACTGCACAGGGTCCCACATTCTATTGTTTCATATAGGGACGCCCAGTTTACTTCTCATTTATAGAAAGGGATACAGAGGGTGATGGGTACATAGGTGCTTCTGAGCATAGTTTACCAACCCCAGACAAATGGCCAGTCAGAGCACATGATTTAGGTGCTGGAGGACATGCTTTGGGCATGCATCCTGGATTTTGGGGGTTCTTGGGAGAAACACATATCCCTAATTGAGTTCTCCTATAAAAATATCTTTCAGGATATTATTTAGATGGTTCCATATGAGTCTTTTTACGGTAGGCCATGTTGATCTCCCATGTGTTGGCTGGAGGCAGGAGAGACAACTATGTTGAGACCTCATCTTGTCCAGAAGAGCATTGAGCGGGTGCAATTGATTTAGAATTGGATGGCTACTACGTAGTCTCATAAAAAACCATATGTAAATCTCTGTATATGACCTTTGGAGTTCAAGGTTGGGAATCGGGTTTTTCTATGTGTTGCACTGAGTCTGGGTCACAAGAGGATTAGGAGACAGGGTAAGCTTTCACTAAGATACATCGGGCCATTCGATATTCTAGAGAGTCGGGCCGATTGCCTATCAGTTGCAGTTACCTTAGAGGTATTGGGCTATGCACAATTTCTTCCATGTTTCTCAGTTGCGACACTACTTCTTAGAATCGTTTCATGCTTTTCAGCCTGAGGAAGTTGTTTTGTAGGTAGATACGTCCTTTAAGGATCATCCTATAAGAATTGTGGATCATAACACAAAGGTTCTCTGTGGTCGGTCTGTTTATTTAGTACGGGTGCTATGGCAGCACGACTGAGTGCAGGATAAGACCTGGGAGAGGGAGGATGATGTATGATTGTAGTGGCTAGATTGGTTCTCAGATATTTCTTCACCACCCTTGGAAGGGAAATTCGGGAATGAATTTCTTTAAGGGGGGAAGTTTGTAAGAAACCGGTTCTTCATTCTAGGTACGAATCTTTTCCTTTAGGGTTGTATTTGAGAAAAAGAAGGAAAACAGGATGAGTACTAATTGTAGGCCTATTACACGAAGTGACTAGGGGTTGCATGATGTGTAATCCCAGTACACTCCATATAAGTCAAGTCTGAATACCTGTGTATGACGTGTAACTGGAAGTCGGCAGAAAAAGAGAATTGGGCATATACACATCATGTATTTTCCGATTCGAACATCGTTGGATGCGTTGGAACCCCTTCAGCGAGTTCTCGATTCCTCTTGAGCTGTTATTCATGATTTCTTCTCTCAACATAGTTATCAAGGGTAGGGAATTTATGCTTTTTTTTGTAGATCTACTCTATTCTAGGCTGAATTAGAGGCTGACTCTAGACGAGGATAGTCGTACGAGTACGAGGTAGGTGTTCTCATGCCTTTCGCTAATTTTCAAGTTGATTATATGTGTCAGAGTACCACACGACCATTTTTTGGGTGTCGCCTTGAATGAATATTGCCTATTTATATTGCCTATTGTTTTTTAGGTAATTGATTAAGTCTTTTGAAGCATGTATAGGATTTTTTACCTTGAATTAGGGCCAAACCATGGGTGCATCTACCTTGGATGACCTTTTATAGCCGTTTGGCCTAGGATGCCTATGAGGAATGCCTTTCTTCCCATTATTGGGTTGTTAAAAATGAATTGATATTATTAATGAATTAAAATCATATTAAATTGTAATTGAATTGACTAAGGGTTTGGGATTAGTGATTTTCCCCTTTTCCCTATGTTATGCCTATGCTTGTTTAAGCATGTTTGGGATGTTTTTCTCCAATTGTGAACCTGCCCATGTGAGTTCAGTTATGTTAAGTCCTTGTAGTGGTTTATATTACATGATAGTATTGATATATGATATGTTCCCATGTGAGTTTATAAATGATAAATCCATGTAATAGTTTAATTTACATGTGTTTCTTGTTATGAGAATTGCGCCCATGTGAGTATTTGAAAGGCCAAGCCTTCTGAGGTTGGTTCTTTCTTGAGATTATATTGGATACTTTTGGTTTTGACCTTTGCATGCCTAATGAAATGTTTAATTGAATATTAAATGATAAAAGGGTAAATAGAAATGGGTGAATCACGGATTCATATTATCATGCCATGAACGGATCCATATGACTATTGTACCTTATACCTCGGGTGACCCATGGATCCATTAAGGGATTCCATGGATGGACCAAAAGGGATGTTTATATGTTTAAGCTATGAGAGAACCACAAATGTAGTGGACGGGTTCATGGAAACTTTATTTAAAGGTCGAACGAGTCATGAAATGAAGGATACCATGGATAGTTTCTATTGGTACTATTTATATGTCTTGGGAGATACTTGGGTGTTATTTATAGGATCCAAGGACAACTCATTTGACATATACTCGCACCAAACCTAGGGTGAGACCATGTTCTTGGGAGGATTGTTCGGATGGGAACATAAGATGTAGGTGAATTTTCACCTGGAGATATACTTCAATTCCAACTCAGTAATGTTAAAGATAGAATCAAGTTATAAATTGAATATTTAAATGGAATGACTTAAGACGTGCTTGCCAAGCCAACGCACAATCTTGGATTCAGTCTTCACTTTACTTATTTAGATATCCTTCTGAGGTATATGTTGTGATTACTTTTACATGGGGATTTCCAGGTTTATGCTGGATCCTGAGACTTATATAATTTAATGTAATTGAACTATTAATGAATATGAAATAAATATAATTGGAAACTAGTGCTTGTTGAAATGTTTACTTTTGAGGACTTCCTAGTTTACTACTTTCATTATTATACACTGCCTATTATATATATTCACTGACAGATTGGCGCATACCTTGGGTGGTTGCCTACTGGGATTTAGTCTCACACCCTATTTGGGTCATGTTTTTGGGCCTAAATATATTATATTGTTGCAGGTGTCGATAAGGTAAAGTGCCCTTCTCTAGGTACTTGATTTTCTACTTAGGAGTAGGAGAGAATGGGACCAAGTCAAGGCTTTCAATGCTTCTAAGATTCTTTAGTTATCTTTTTTTACTTTTGGTACTTGTATTGTGTATTACTATAGTGTGACCTGTTTTTGGCTGTTTTCCTAGAACATGTAGGATGCAACATCATATTTTGAATGATATGACATTTGGTTATATATATTATCAGTATTCCGCTGTTTACTTATGTTCTATGGTATTATTGATTTTTCTATTGATTTACTATTGTTTCCACTATGTTACACTTTATGAATGAGTGCAAAGTTTCCCCACCATCATACCTAGGCCCTTGCTTCTAGTCAGCATCCCTCAGTATTTGTGAAAATGCGCATGAAGTCATGTGGCCAACTGGGTTCGGGGAACCTTTGAGTGGCATATGGATTCGGGATGTTACATTACAGGGTTGATTATTATTATTTTTTGATTATTTATCATTATTAAGGGAATGTATTGAGGCTAGAATAAACAATGTTCGAGGTTCATTCCTCTAATTTGTTCAATGTGCTTTTCTCCCCTATTATTTCCACACATGTTCTTCGTTCTTTGTGGGGTTATGAATGCTCAATATTTGCGCCTTTTTTTCCTAGTGCAATGATCTAAAATTGAATATCCATCATCGGGATGACCTAACAGATGTGCGATGATGAAAATAACAGATGAATCGAAGTAATTCAGGAGATATTGTTCTTCAGGCAGTTTTCTTCGGATGAATTTAAAGTGGTTTTCTAAGATGACTAAAGGCCCGAAACACCTCAATTTGGTGTTAGGGTGATGAAACGACCTAGGATCTAGATTTTTGAGGCGAACGTGTCACCAAAACAAGATCTGGATCATCGCCTAAGGCACATAGAGGAATAACACGGGATTATGGAAAATACCAATGAACATGGCATGTAACCTGGGGTTACATGGCATGTGGTCCCCACTGAGCGACTGCTCGGGTTTTAGGAGATAGTTAAATGCCACATGGTGTATAGGCCCTTACTAGAGACTCAATGTGTATCTTGGGAGATACATGGACATGGGGTGGAGTACACGGGTTTCCTACATAGCATATACCCCAACACACAGCTTGGCTTGGATAAAGTACACTGACTACCCCATGTACTGGTACACGGGAAGAGACACATGGGTGGAAACCGTGTACTGGAACACGGCTAGAGCACATTGATGGACCCTAGATAGAAGGAAGTGGCATGTGACTTCTTCTACATGTCATGTACCCATGTTCTACATAACACAGTTTGGAATGACACTGGAAGTACCTGGGGTCAAGGAATATGGTGTGTGTGACCCTACTACACACCGTGTACCCCTTTCTACATGGCTTGATTCACTTTTACACCGTATCTTAGACAATTTTAGTTAAGTTTTTTACCCTTTATCATTTCCTTTAAGTTTGGTTAATATCTTTTCCTACTCATAGGATTATGACCCATTCAACAAGACTTCCTGGATAGAGTTTTTGGAATCCCCCCCCCAAGAGGCCCAGAGCAGAATCCTCTATTCATTCTTTGTGCCCTAGGTAGAGTCCTTGGTATTGACATGACCAACTTCACTAGGAGTCAATCCTATAATTAGAAGGTTAATTCAGATGGAGTTGTTGGTATCACCCCATGGCCCTAGCTATGATCATCATTTGTGGTATCGTATTCTATTCAGATCTATCAGCATATCTCTCTCATGAAGGTTCACAAAGAACAATACTTCTCGAATGAACATCATCAGTACTCTCAGACTCAGGAGTGTGTTCCACCAGATGAGTGCTTCATGGAATCTTCAAGCTGAATTCCTAGTGTTGGTATGCAGTAGTTGTGACTTACCATTATACTACATGTCTTGGTTTGAGTATATTTGGATATTCTTGTTATATGTGATGTAGACATATACTGTGTAGAGATGAATGTAATTTATTTTTGGTATTTATTTGTGGTTTCAGGTTTTCCTACTGAGTATTGATATACTCACCCCTGCACGGTCTTTTCCCTCATGTGTCGTGTCTTATGCAGATGAGTGAACTTTTGATGGAGTACTAGGAAGACTAGGACCATACGGTGCTTTGTGAGATCAAGCAGACCGAGGTGTTCCTAAAAATATAGACCATAGTCCCAGTACCTCTTCTTACAGGTTGGACTTGTGGTTACAGACTTCTTTTTAGCGGGGTTGTATTCTATCCCGGTTTACTTTACTACACTTTACTTTCCTGTTGTACTCTCTTTGGAATATAGTTTTATGCAAGCATTTGGTTCTTAGAGGGTTTTTTACACTTCAACATTTTTTGGTCTTGGAGATGTGTCTGTGTATACAGGTATATTGGTAATGCCTCCCATGTTAGTGATATGCCTACTCGGTGCTAGTCACCAGTCCCTGGCCTATTAGAGGTGGGCTTAGAGAGTCGTGGCATGAGCCCCATTCAGACACATCATGACTGAGTGGTATCAGAGGTGGTCGGTTCTACTTTAGGATTAGAAGTATGTGAGATTGGTTTAGAGAAATAGTGTTAAGTGTTTTGAGTTCAGATTTCAGGCTAGGGACTCCAGTGCTGGTGTGGTGACCAACGTATCCATACACTAGGACTCTGATAACATTTTATTCAACTTGGTACACCAAAACATTGGTTGAAGAGAAAATAACAGTACATGCATAATATAGGAATGGGTTGTGGTTCCACGTCCTTTTAAGTCAGCTCTCCAGATATACTCATTGACCTTGATACATCTTGTTTTCATACAGAATGCCTCTGAGACACATACCATCTAGGATTCAGAATCTTGATCATGAGGATGACCTCCAAAGTGATGAGGATTCAATACAAGGATCAGTTCCCCATATGTTACCTCTAGGTGGCGCACTATCTATACCACCACCTGTAGAGAATCACGTGGTAGCCGCAATACTAGAATATGAGGGGCGTAGGATGATCATGCTTCATGATTTTCAAAGAAAAAGATCCCTTAGGTTATGAGGTGAGCCCGAACCTCAGATGTCTATGGACTGGCTTGAGACAGTGACCCAAGTTTTCCATCTAGTCAGGACACCAGCGGATCATATGGTAGTCCTGGCAGTGAGCCTTCTATAGGGTTCAGAAGGGAGATGGTGGAGTTTGGATATCTAGACTCACGATGAGGAAACTCTTTCATGAACAGAGTTCAACCATCTCTTTAAAGAAGATTTCTCACCAGTTACACTAAGATATGTGCATATTCATGAGCTTTTTCATCTCCAGTATGGTATCATGATAGTGGATAATTATTTATCAAGGTTTACCAACCTTTCCAGGTACTCAATGGATACAGTTATATATAATTACTCCAGGGATCAGAACTTCGAGAGAGATTTTCATAGATACATCTAATCCATTGTTATCCCTCTATGAATTCTGATATATTTTGGGGTGCTTGAGTGAGCTTTGGTGGTCAAAATATTCTTAGCTGAGAAGATACAACCAGTGATAGTCTGTAGTGGATGAGTAGGTGAAGATACCTCAGTAGTAGGGAGACGACGTCAGTCTCAGGGATCCAGATGTGGGAGATGTTTCAAGAGGAAGTCCTAGGATAGAAGATCTACATTTCAGGTCTTACAAGGTGGGTCCAGTTATCCTAGGTATATGTGTTGTTATTCATGTGATGGTAGAGGAAATCTCGCTCAAGATTGTTTAAATCTTTGTGTTGTTGACAAGGAGACAGTGGATCGAACATCGAGGCAGAGACAACAATAAGATAAGGCAAATCCACAAGGCGGTGAACATGGAAGAGGAGTTGGGAGAGCAGTAGAAGGTGGTCTACATTTAAACTTGTTACCACCACCACCCCCAGCTGGTCCATTCCAGGATCAGGGAGCTGGAGGACATGGGAGGGGAAAACTACATGCAGTCAAGGCATATGACCCAAGGGATCTAGGAATGATTCGAGGTATGATCTATGTATTTTCTACTTTAGCTGTAGTACTTATAGACATAAGTTCTAGTCCTTCCTTTCTCTCCATATATCTTGTTCAAGACCTAGAGATTCTAGTTGAACTGTTGACTCGAGACTTACACTTGGAGACACCTACTCGATAAGACTCAGTGATCACACATTTATGCCAACAGTGTTACCTAACCCTTGGAGGTGATATTTTCGATTGGAACCTCTTGGTGGTAGCGTTCAAACCTTACGATTTCACTCTTGGTATGGATTAGTTATTCACAGTCCATGCCCAGATTGACTATTTTAGGTGAAGAGTTCAATGTGCTTGCAATGATGGAATGAGGTTTTACTTTGTAGGTGAAAAGGAAACCCATGAAGAATAGGATGAACTCATGCATATAAGGGTGTATTCGATTACTCATCATTTTCCTACCTTGACCCTTGGTGTAGCGTATGTTATGAGTTTCCAGTTCCCAGAAGTAGTGGTGGAGTACGAGGATGTCTTTCCTAAAGATGTTCTAGGATCACCTCCCCACTGAGATATAGACTTATAAATTGATTTACACCCTAGGACGACACCGATATATGCACTAGCATATCGAATGTCTCTCATAGAGCTTTGCGAGATGAGGGTGTAGTTGGAGGAATTTCAGAAAAAGGGATTTGTGAGACCTATTGTTTCACCTGGGTTGTCATAGTTTTGTTTTCCAAAAAGGTAGACAGGAACTTGAGATTACGTGTGGACTACCGACGCTTGAACCAGGTTACCATGAAGAACATGTATCCACTACCAAGAATCGATGACCTATTTGATTATTTAATGGAGTCATGATGGTTCTTGAAGGTTTACCTCAGATCAGGATATCACTAGTTGTGAGTATGAGATGAGGATATACCGAATACAACATTCACATGTCGTTACAGTCACTATGAGTACTTGGTGATGCCATTTGGTGTGACAAACTCCCCAGTAGTGTTCATGGGACTCATGAACTGGATCTTCCAGCCTTATTTTGACTGGTTCATGGTAGTATTCATCGACGATATCCATGTGTACTTGGAGTATAAGGAGGAGCATGAAAGACACCTAAGGATGGTTCTAGACATAATTCAGGAGCACCAGATTTATGGGAAACTCTCGAAGTGCCAGTTCTGGATTCAGGCAGTCCACTTCCTAGGACATGTTATCTCAGCTGATGGAGTGGTTTTGGACCCAACTGAGGTTGAGACAGTGTTAGAATGGGATCCACCTAGGAGCGTGATGGAGGGACGGAGCTACCTTGGGTTAGAAGGCTATTATCGAAGATTCATACCTGATTTCTCTAGGATATTAGCACATATGACAAATTTTACTTGAAAGGGGCAGCCTTTTATGTGGATACAGAAGTGCCAACAATCTTTTTAGTAGTTGAGGAAAAGTTTGAAGAGCCCTTCAATATTGAGATTATCGGAGGAGGGTGTCGAGTACAGAGTGTTCTATGATTAATCAGGAACCGAGCATGGTTGTGTCCTGATGTAGAGTCAAGTGGTGATTTCCTATGGTTTTCACTAGTTGAGACCACATGAGAAGAACTACATGACCTATGATCTTGAGTTAACAGTGATAGTCTTCGCATTAAATATTTAGAGACACTACCTGATGGGTGAGTAGTTTATCATCTAATCTGACCACAAGAGTCTCAAGTATATATTCTCCTAGAAGGATCTAAACTTTAGATATAAGTGATTACTAGAGTTCCTCTAGGACCATGACTTTGAGATTTTCTATACTCTTGGGAAGGGGAATGTGGTGCTAGATTCTCTCAGTAGGAGATCTAGTTCACAGTTTCTAAATGAGGCATCATAATAATTGACCTCATTACAGTTATCCTTAGTGGATGGAGATGGAGAAGCTTACCTCCAGTCGATGGTTGTTACCCCTCCACTCCTACAACAAGTCAGGGAGTCACAACTTGGGGATACCAACTACGAGACTCTATATGCTCAAATATCCACAGAGAATTATCTTAATAGATATTTAAAAGGTGGGGAGAACATCATCCTTTTTAAAGGACATACAATTGTACCAGTGGTGTTGCGGGAGGAGGTTCTAAGGGAGATTCATACATCCCCTTTGGTGGTACATCCAGGTGTGGAAAATATGTACAAGGACCTCCAATGTTAATTTTATTATTCAGGAATGAAGAAGGGAGTTGCATAGTTTGTTTCTCGATACCTTACTTGTCAGAAATTGAAGGATAAGAACCAGGTTCCAGTGGGTTTAGCTCAACCCCTTGAGGTGACAGAATGAAAGTGGGATGGAATATCGATGGATTTCATGAAAGGTTTACCATGTACGTCTAGGGTACATGATTCCATATAGGTGATCATTGACTAACTCACCAAGTCATCCCACTTCCTAGATATCCAAGAGAAGAGTTTAGTAGAGAGATTTGGATGCCTCTACGTGCAAGAGATAGTTCAACTCCATGAAGTTCCATTAACGATTATTTCAGATCATGATGCTCATTTTACATCCTGGTTGTGGAAGGGATTACAAGAGGTGTTTGGAACCTAGTTACGCTTGAGCATAGCGTTTCAACCATAGACGGATGGCCAGACGGAGCAGACCATTCATGTTTTGGAGGATATTCTATGAGATTTCATGTTGGAATTCGGTCATAGTTGGGAGGATCACCTACCACTGATGGAGTTTATGTACAACAACATATACTATTCAACCATTGTTATGACACCATTCGAGGCTTTGTACGGGTGACCCTATAAGTCACCACTTTGCTAGAATAACCCAGGAGAGTCAGTACTCATGGGCCCAAAGTTGGTGCGAGCTACTACAGAGAAGGTACATATCATCCAGGAGTAGATGAATATTTCATACTATCATCAGGAAGTCTTATACTGACAGACAGCATAAGCCTTTGGAGTTTAAGGAAGGAGACCATGTATTCCTACAAGTTTCACCTGGATGAGGATTACAGAAATTTGGCAGGGGAGACAAGATATCTTCGAGGTTTATCGACCCTTTTTAGATACTACATAGAGTTGGTGAGGTGGAATACTGTTTATCTCTACCTCCATAGTTAAATCAGGTACATGATGTCTCCCTCATGTCACAACTATGGAGGTACGTGCATGACCCATCACACGTCATCGACTGGGGTGAGCTGGACATTGAGGATGGAGTGACTTTTTCTGAGTATCCAGTGGAGATCAAGGATCAGTAGGAGAGGATCCTTCATGAGAAAGTTATTCTTTTGGTGCATGTCTCATGGTAGCACAGGAATCTCTAGGAGAGCACTTGAGAGTGAGAGGGTCAGATATGTGCTCATTACCCACATATTTTTTAGTAACCTTTTTTTAGATTTTTGGGGATATAAATCCCCAAGGTGGAGATAATTTAATTTCCTTAATTTTCCATGTATTATTTTTAAATATTATATGGATTAATTTTGAGACTTGGTGCTAAGACAACATGCGATTCCGAGACCTGGTGTGTCCAGATTAAATGTTTGAATAATATTAAAATATTAATTAGTACGTGCACACATATTTCTTGAAAAAGTAAAATAACATCTAAATGGGTGACTAGATCATAAATCTAAGGGCACCATTGTGTTCAGAGTAGTGTATTTACCCTAGGTGAGACCTAACATTGGCCGGTGCAGGTCAACTATGAAAAGTAGTTTTGGGCATTTTTAATGAATAAAATAAATTTTGAATTTATTTTATTTTACCATTTCATCGACGTAGATATGCATAGATGTATTTTATTTTTAATTAAGCATTTATTTAGGAATATGAGGTTATTATCATAACCCTGGAATTCTCTGGAGGCTCTGGAGAGAACCTTGAAGAAACCTCTCAAGAGAACGACGATGGAATCACAAATCGGCGATCGACGAATGCCGTTCTTAACAGATCTCACCAATGATGGTGACACAACAACTTATCTTTGTCAATGAGTGATCCAAATCAAAGTTAGGATTCATTATTTAGATTTCATTTCCCCGTTCTTATATTAAATGATGAACGTGGACCAACTAACGAACAGGTTGATCCGCGGTTTAATCATTTTTGCAGGATGAGTTTTAATTACAGGATTTATGGGGTTGATTATTATTTTGTCTTGATTATTGATATTTATTATGAGAATGGATCGAGGCTAGAATAAAAAATGGTTGAGGTTCATTATTTATATTTGTTTCATGGTCCTTTCTTCCCTGTTATTTATACATGTGTCCTTCGTTCTTCGTGGGGTTATGAACGGTCAATCATTGCACCTTTGTTTCTTGGTGAAATTATTTGAAATTGAAGATCCAACACTGGGATGACCTAACGGAGGTGATAAGGTGATGAAGATATATGAATCAAAGTGATTCCGGAGATATCGTTCTTTGAGTGTTTTTTTAGATGGATTTAAAGTTGTTTTCTGAGCCGATTGAAGGCCTGAAACACCTCGATTTGGTGTTTGGGTGATGAAGCGACCTAGGATTTGGAGTTTTGAGGAAAATAGATCATTGGATCGAGATCTGGATCATCGGCCAAGGTGCGTGGAGGAAGAATGTGGGATTCTGTAAAATACTGATGAACACGGTGTGTAATCTGGGGTTACATGACATGTGCCCCCCACTGAGTGGTGGCTATGGTTTTAGGAGATAGTTAAATGAAAAATGATGTGTGACCTTATCACATGGCGTGTAGGATCTTCCCAGAGACTCGGTGTGTATATCAAGAGATACATGGACATGGGGTGGAGTACACGGGTTGCCTACACGATGCGTACCCCACCACACGACTTGGCCTGGACTAAGTACATGGACTACCCTGTGTACTGGGTACATGGGAAAAGACATACATGTTGACACCTTGTACTAGCACACGGATGAAGCACACCGATGGACCCCAGATGGAAGGACACAACATTTGACTTCTTCTACACACCGTGTACCCATATTCTACATGACACTGTTTGGAATGACACATGCCGTTGTACACAGGCATTACTTGGGGTCAAGGAACATGGTGTGTGACCCTACTACACACTATGTACCCCTTTATACATGGCTTGATTCACTTGTCCACTGTATCTTGGACAAGTTTCATTAGGGGTTGTACCCTTGACTGTTTCCCTAAATGTTGGTGCGTATCGTTTCTTACTCATAGAAGTATGATTCCTTTATTAAGAATTCCTAGATAGAGTTGTTGGAATCCCCCCCCCCGAGAGTCCTAGAGCAGGATCTCCTATTCATTCTTCATATCCTAGGTAGAGTCCTTGGTATTGACATGAACAAATTTACTAAGGGTTGATCCTATACTTAGCAGGTTAATCCATATGGAGTTGTTGGTATCACCCTATGGACTTGGCTATGATCCTCATCTGTGGTATCGTATTCTCTTCAGATCTATCGGCGTATCTCTCTCATGATGGATCCTGATGAACAATACTTCTCGGAAGGACATCATCAGTGCTATTGGACTCTGGAGTGTCTTCCCCCGGATGAGTGCTTTGTGGAATCTTCGAGTTGAATCCCTAGTGTTGGTATGCGGTAGTTGTGACTTACCTCTAGACTACATGTCTTGGTTTTGGTATATCTAGGTATTCTTGTTATATGTGTTGTAGACATATACTTTGTAGAGCTGGCTATACTTTCCTTTGTGTATTGCTTTGTGGTTTCGGGGTGTCCTACTGAGTATTGTTATACTCATCACTACACGGGCTTTTCCTGCACGTGTCGTGTCCTGTGTGGATGATCAACCTTTTGATGGAGTCCTAGGTAGACTAGGACCAAACGGTGCTTTATGAGATCTGGCAGGCCGAGGTATTCCTACAGCTTCAAACAATAGTCTTGATACCTCTTATTAGAGGTCGGACTTGTGGTTAGAGACTTCATTTTGGTGGGATTTTATTCTAGCTCAGTTTACTTTACTACACTTTACTTTCCTGTCATACTCTTGTTGGGATATAGTGGTATGCATGCATTTGGTTCTTAGTGATTTTTTTACACTTCAGTATTTTGTGGGCTTGAAGATGTGTGCATGTGCACAGGTACGTAGGCAATTCCTATCATGTTAGTGATATGCCTACTCGGTGCTAGTCACCAACCCCTAACCTATTAGAGGTGGGCTCAGGGAGTCGTGGAATGGGCCCCACTAGGATGGGTCGTGACATAAAGAATATATTTAAACTAGTAAAATTCATTTCTAATTATAAGATAAAATTTGTATAAAAAAACAAAGAAATGATTTTATATAAAAATAGAGCACTATAAAAATTATAAGTATTATAATTTTTTTAAATATCATTGCATTCAATACTACAAAACATACCTTTAACAGCGCTAGAAAAAAACACTGATAAAGGTGCCTTTTATCAGCGCTAAAACAAGCACTGATAATGAGTACCCTTTATCAACATTAAAAAAAGCACTGATAAAGGAAACTTTTTATCAGTATTTTTTTAACGTTGGTAAACGGTATCCTTTATCATCATTTTTTAGCATTGATAAAGGGCAACCTTTATCAGCGTTTTTCTTTAATGATGATAAAAGGTACCCATTATCTGCTTTATTTTTAGCACGGATAAGGGGTACCCTTTATCGGTGCTTTATTTTTAGCCCTAATAAAGGTCCTAAATAAAATGAAATAATTAAAAAAATTAAAATTAAAAATGATTAAATTAAAAAATATATTAAATTTTTTATTAATTAAATATTTATTAGAAAATTTAGTGAATAATTTTTTATAATTAAAAATTAATATGAATTAAAAATACTAACTAATTGCATCGAGTAATGGACATAATTGAATGACGTTTGATTTTGTTAATTTAACATATATCAAATGTATGTTATATTGATTTCACATAAATATACGTAATTAAAATATTTACAAAATTAATGAAATCTTATATAGAAACACACACACCAAATATTTATGTGATTTATTCAAATTTTAGTATTTATTTTAGAATTTAATTATAACATGATACATTTAATATATTATGTATTTAATTGGTAAATTTTATTTATTTATTTTTAATTTTATTATAGTTAGGTATTAATTCATTTTTAATATTTTTCATTTTTCATTTTTTATTTTTTGTTTTTATTTTTTATTTTATTGGGAATCTAATCATTTTCTATCATTTATTTATACATATATGTATTTACTATGTTTTAATATTTTAAATATGTATTCATATTTATTTCAATATATATCCATATTTTTTTAATAACTTATATTTAATTAATAAAACTTGTCCATTTTTTCAATATTTTTAAAGTGTACTCATTTTTAACTATTCATTTTCACTCATTTTTAAGATGCATGCATTTAAGATAATATATTCATTAATAATGTTAAATGTATATTTGTAAATATGTATAAATAAATATATTTATAAATGTATATTTATTATATTTATAAATTTATATATCTATAATTATAAATAAATAAATAATATTATTTTTAAAATTATTTATATAATTATAAATAAATAATTATATACATTTAAATAATTATAAATTTATAATAAATTTATTTAAATGATGAATATATTTATTATATTCATACTCATATTTATATTTATATTTATATTTATATTTATATTTATATTTATATTTATATTTATATTTATTTATTAAATATATATATAATTATATAAATATATTCAATGATATATAATTATATAAATATATAAATATATAAATATTATTTTTTAAAGGTATTTATATAATTATATCTTTAAATAATTATAAAATTATAATAAATATATTTATATAATTATAAAATTATAATAAAGATATCTAAATAATGAATATATTTACTATATATATATTTATTATATATATATTATTATATAAATATATATAATGATATAAATATATTTATAATTATAAATAAATAATTATTAATATATTTACAAATATATTTATAAATGTATATTTATTATATTTATAAAAGTATATATTTATAATTATAATTATAAATCATTTATCACTGCTTATTAATTTAGTGCTGATAAAAGAGATCTTTATCAGTGCTTTTTTAGAAGCATTGATAAAAGTGTCCCGAATCTATTTAATAACCCTAATCGTGACTAAATTAGTCACGATTTTTCAAGCTATCTACGAAAGCCACCTCTCACCGATGATCCTCCTTGACAAATCCAAGCTCGAATCAAGTCTCGAATGAATCCAAGGCTTGAATCCAAGGCTCGAATGAATCAAGGCTTGAAGAATCTAAGGCTTGAACGAATCCAGTCTTTCACGCACGATATCTCTATTTCTATCGAACGAATCAAAGCTTCAATCCATGATATGTTAATTTTTATCCTCCTCCTCACTCATTTTTCTTGTTTGACAATATCTTTTTGTATTTTTTCCACTATCTCTTATTATTCATCATCCATCACTACTTTCCCTTCTAGAATGAATTTCTAATTGGGGGTTTCTAGGATTTTGGGTTTGTATTAACACTTTAAGGGATTTTCTTGCTTCCATGTAGTGTATTAAGACTTCCATACACCGATTTCATCTATTCTGGTAGGTGGCTCTATTCAATTTCCTTTAAACGTGGAACCATGAATGCTTACATCTTTTAAATCCATGTTTTTTTAAAGTAAATTATATTATAATTATCCATGATGGGGTTGTGGATTTATAAGTGTTTTTATTAAGTTTTTATTAACATGAAATAATCTTTTCTTAAGTAAAATGTTTTGAACTTCCTTCCACAAAAATAATGCACACAAAGTATTTGTTAAAATTCAACCCATGGTTTTTTTTTGAATAAATCAAAATGGATTTCTTGTAATGATTTCTTATGAATTATAATGAATTACCATTATGTTTTGATCAAGGATTTTTATAAATTAGAACACATTTGGCTATTTTTCAATATGCTTTTTACGTTAGCAAAGAAAATGGAAGTATTGTTTCCCATCATTGTTTTAAATGTTTTGGATGAGTTTCAAATGGAAATTTTGATGTCTTTTATCATATTTTCAAAGGTAGTGGGTTATGTTTGATATGTTTTCCAAGTTAGATTAATATGTTGTGTTATATACACAATTTAATTTAATCCCCTTATTGATTCATAAGTGAAAAGTTGTTTGTTATTGTAATATGGATTGATCATGGGTCATTGATATCATTATATTGTTTATGTTATTATGAAGGGGATTGTTCATTAAAGGGTGTTCGAAGGTGTGGGTGAGTTTATGTTTTTTGAACTATTTTAATAATTATTTTTATTATATAAATGTATTTAAAAACAATTATATAAGTATATGTAAATATATATGTAAAGATATATATAAATAAACAAATATATCATTAAATAGACAACAAAACAACATGGTGTAGTGGTAAAGTCATACCATCTTTAAAGGAAAGGTGCAGGGTTCAAATCTAGGCAGGCGCACATGAGGCTACAAATTCGCAAAGTGCTGATAGGGGGGGTGAAAAGTGCTGATAAAGGGGGGGTAGATTGCTGTTGAAGGGTTCATAGAAGTGCTGATAAAGGGGTCAGGCACTCATGGATGTTTGGAATTTTTTTACCCCCTTTAACATCACTTCTCTTATCAGTGATAAAAATCACTATTAAAGGCCCCTGTTAGTAGCGTTGATAAAAGTTTCAGGATTTTAACCGTGCTCAAATTATCAACAATTATTTAGTTCTGATAAAGACCTATTCTAGAACTTTTAAAAATATATATTTATATTCCTATGTTTTTAGATAGTTTAGAGAAAAAAATAGGCATCTACTATACCTCAAGAAAAACAAAATTTAGTATCTTTGAATAGGTCAAAACAATATAACCACGTTAGAGGTGTGAGTTTTGTAGTTTCACCTCAAACATATTTTGAGAAGACAAATTTGCAAGTATATGAGATGATGAAATACATGCAACCATAGATAGATTCTTTGAAATATATTATTATCTGGTATGCTTTGGAAAACCAATATATGTGAAAAGATCAAAGAAAACTGGTAGTGAAACAACAATAAATACATGAAGAGCCACATGACCCCATTAGATTTGAGGTTATCCATTCCCCTTAACTATCTTCCTTACCCAAGGTAATCAACTTTGTCATTACTTTTTCTCCTAAATGTGAATCGAACAACTTTCGATAAATTTATATTACTAAATTTCTACAGGGTGAATTTGTATAGGATTTATATCTTTCAACATCCACGCATCACCTTATTGTGAGGGATACAATGTATAATATCTCTAAAGACATACTACACAACAAACAAATCCCAAAGATATCACATGAGAGTGAGGATTGAAGTAGATCATGAGCCAAGCACCGAGTTGCCTATTTCTCTTGATGACCTGGATGTTACCATAGTCGATAATGATATTGGAACTTTTGAAGCATGGTCATATAATATTATAAAGATACACGAGGTATATCCTTAAAAAAAAATTTAAAATGAAAAACTTTTAGCAATTGATGACAAAAGGTCTGAAATGATGTATGGTATTACATAAAGATAAAACGAATGAGAAATGGATGGTCGAATCAATACAATCCAGCAAATCAACCAAGAAATCAAAAGGACCTTCCAAGAGTGCCTTCACCCCACGAGTACCACTACCGCCACACCGAAATCTTTTTTTTTTCATTTTCTGAATGAACCACTTTATGGTAGTGGAAACCTCACAATCCTAGATACCACATTTCCAACACCACAAACATTAACATCTTACAGGCATCAAACATTCACCGCAAAACATAAAAATTCAAATTCAAAATTCAAATTCAATAGTCAGGACACATCATCATAACCTCGGGCCACAATACGCCTTAAGCCATGCCCCCTGATTCTCAATCACGCATCATCGTCATCACATCACCGGAAATTAGCACCCACTGGATCAGAACTTCGTCACCGTTGTTGATATCCTAAGACCTTAAAAATGGTAGGGGATCACCCAAGATCCTCCCTTTGTTGTTAACAACTTCTCTACTTGATGTCCAGGATACATTAAATCCTTAATCTTTTTCAAGTTCCATTGCAATTCAGGTTTTCTTTCCCGCAGATAAACTCTTTGGGTAAGAGCCATTGGCTTCATCCAAGCCCGGGTATTCAGGAACCACATTACAATCTTCCAAAAATGCATACCAACCGGAGCAGTACCACTACCGCATATATTAACATTACAAGTTCATGCATATACAACATTTATAGATAGAAATATTTCCTATATTGAATATGAAGAAGAAATATTTAGAGATGTCATTACAAACATGGTTAGTCTGGAGATTATAAATGAGATTATAAAGTTTGGATGATTGAGAGTCTCAGTTGTGAATGCATACATGAGGTAAATTTTCATAATCCATCTAACCAAAAAATGATCTACTATATTCATTATAGTTAATAACTATTCATATTTTCTACAGGTGTATATATTACTACTTTATAAAGGGAAAACCATGTGAATAAATATTTGGAATCATTAATCTATCTATCATTTATATGGAAAATATTTCTTGGGAATTGATTGAAATTGAAAAGAAAAAAGACACACTAATTGATCCGTTTGAGAATAAAATATTAAACAACATACTCTTCTTGATTTATACAATTTAGGGGTAAAAATATATAATCTAATCATATAAAATATATTTTTCCTTTTTCATTAATTATTTGTTTTTTTAGGAAGCACTGGATTCTCATCATAATCGATTTAGATACCCCAAATGTTTATTTTTTTGATCAAATGTATGGATTCCCATCAAACCGACCACACATGATGTCTATTGTGAATTTGTAATGCACTGCAATCAACATTTTACAAATAAATTTTGAATTATATGTAACAGTTTGTGTTTTAAGAAGAATTTTGTTATGATAGGGTGATCTATAAATATAGGCTAAATCATGATATGAGGTCGGTGACTAAACATGAGAATCCTATGGATCTCTTCAAATAGAAATATATTAAGCTATATATAGTAATATTTAACTATCATTACATATTTCAAAACAATTTACTTATTTTCATCAGTGTTTCCACAGTGTCTGAAGAAAAATAATGACAACAATTGTGGATATTAAGTTTGAAAATTTATAAAAGATATCATATACCATCAAAAGACTAGCATTCCCAAATAGGTAATTTATGAAGGTAATTACAATTTCATTTAAAATATTTCTTAATTATTTGTTTATCTATATTTTCTTAGTACCACCAAGATTTTCAACAATATACTTACTCCAAATAAGAAGTAAATTTTAAGTGTTTTTCTTAAGTTTTAATTAACTTGAAAGGATCTTTTATTAAGTTTAAATGTTTCAAACTTCCTTCCATGGAAATAATTCACAAAAAGTGTTTGTTAAAATTCCACACGGTGGTCGTTTCAGTTTTCTGGCATTCACGGATCAACTGTTGTTTCATCGGAGGCGATGATGGGTTCTCGAGCCGTTGCCTCCCACAGGATCCGAGCTACGACGCAACCCTAACCAAAACTGTTCTTGTGACGTAATGAGATCCATCGCCTCCACCTTTGATTTGAGTCCTTCGTGATTCTGAATCTCTTCTGATCTAAAGAAACATTGATCTGTGTTGAATCCCAACTGAGTCGCCGCCATCGTGATTTGAGCTCATTGATCCCTATTTTAGCAGGGCTTGGGAGGATCTTTCAGCTCAGCTCTTGATTTTCAGTGGCGGTGGGTTCATTTTGTTGCATCCTCATGGTTGGTTATGTTCTAGTTATCTTCACTTTAGATATGGGTTCATTTTTCTTCATCCTCATGGTTGGTTTGGATATGGTTTGTTTTTTTGTGGATCTGGTTTGTTTTGTTGTGGATCTGGTTTCTGTTTTGAGGGTTACAGTTCTGTGAGTTCTTGAATCTAGTTTTATTTTTGGTAGTTTTCTCTTGTTTTTTCCTACATTGTTTTTTATTCCTCCTAAATCATCTGGTAAATTTCATGTTTGTGGGATGTGTATGGTTTTCTTCCTGCATTTTATTGACATTTGGTCCATCTCATCGCTGACATTTCTTCCTATATATGTTTGCTTGGTTCTTTGATATGGTTCCAAAATTCCTCTATTCTCTCCGAGGCGGAGTAGTGTGGTGGTCTTCTTGGTCCTTTTGGATGTGATTTAAAGTGACTAGTTTAGAGAAATCGATGGTGATGATCGGTTCGATGGATTTTTTATAACTCTTTTGGATTTGGTATTTGGTTGATTCTCAGTGGTGGTTTTTTTAAATATGAAATTTGTGGGTTTGAGGTAGTTTTTGGTATTTGGTTTTATTTTTAATTTTAATGGTGGAAGTAATCATCACTCTACAAGGATTGGTGCTAGATGAGGTTTTAGAGCAGGAAGCTTCCATATGTGCATGCCAACTTGGATTTGGATGAACGAGAGGGTATGGCTTTTCCATCGGTACCAGGCCCGTTCAAACCTGCACAGGAAAGCTTGTTGAGAGATCATGTGAGGTGGGGGCTTAACATAACTTTGTAATTTCTTGGAAGGGGAATTTACTTTTAGTCTTTATTTGAGTAATTTCTTGTATCGGGTTTCCCACTTTTCTCTTAAAAGTGATTTTGAAATAAAAATTTAATTTTCATTCAGTCATAATGAATTACCATTATGTTTTGATCAAGGATTTTTATGAATTATATCATGTTTGGTTATTTTTCAAGATGCCTTTTACGTTAGCAAAGAACATGGAAGTATTGTTTCCCTTCATTGTTTTAATTTTTTTGGATGCATTTCAAATGGAAATTTTGAGGTCTTTTATCATATTTTCAAAGGCAGTTAGCTATGTATGATATGTTTTCCCAATTAAATTAATATGTTGTGTTATATACACCCTTGAAGTTAAGATCCTTGTTTATTCATAAGTGAAAAGTTTTTTTATTGTAATATGGATTGATCATGGTTTTTTATATAATGATATTGTTTATGTTATTATGAAGGGGGTTGTTCATTATAGGGTGTTTAAAGGTGTGAGTGAGTTTATGGTTGTTGAACTATTTTAACATTTATTTTTATTATATTAATATGTGTTATATTTTATTTTTTTACTCCAGTTACAAGTCATTAGAAGCCTTGGGTAGCTTGGTGAAAGATATAGGGATGAGTATTACACTAGTGTATGATCAAGATTTGCACTAAATAGTTCATTTTAAGGGTTTTATCCCAATTTATCTATTAATTTTTTATAAGTATCCCTTGATATATATTTTATAAATGGATTTTCAAGGTTCTTACATGATTTTACATAAATATTTATTATGGTGCCATTTTATAATAATTGTCTCACATATCATGTCTAAAAGTAATATGTTTAGAATTTACATTATACATGCAACTATAATCTTTTGAAATTTCTTATTCACTACTATAATTAATGTAAATAAGAAGAATTGGAATATTACATAACTTAAAATCCATTAATAAGTTTCTGATTCATTTTTTTCTATTACACAAGTTACAAAAGTATGAAACTATGACTCTGATGTCGAATGTGAAATGCCTGTTTATTTCCCACCCTAGAAATGAAACAATCTCTAAGATTAAATATCCATCCAAATTGGGATTGTTAATCTCCCATGATGGTATTTAAACTTTAATTAGTGAATACTTAATGTATTTATGCAATCATTATAAAATAAACTCGGTTTTGTTTTTCCTTCTTTAAGCATAAAAAGATTCTAATTATACATTCTCAATGATCCACACTAACATTAATTCAATATCAATGCATTTGACAAACCAAAAATGTGATATTGGGTTTATTATATTATATCACATTAAAGAACAAATTTAACTAGAATGTTCATGTTGTGATATAGCTATATATGTATTAATAAAAAATTTAACACTAGAATTGAATAGAGTATTTTCATCTTTGGAACCAATAAGATCAAATTTATTCAACATATTCTCAATATAATGATACTTACATTAATAATAATCCCCACTATGTATTTTTACTTTATTAATTAGTACAATATCTATTATTATAATTTTATTGTTTTTAATCATGGAGGATAAATATTTCTTCATCTCATTAATACCAGTCAAGTTGTTTTTAAAAATTAATATGTCATCGAAATAGATACACAAAATAACTTTTTATTATTTTATGAATATTAATAAAGTATGATTATCAATATTATTATGTAAGAATACATTAGATAAAATAATATAATCATACTTCTCATGTTTTTTAGGTGTTACTTTAAGACCATAAGTATATTTAAGTAATTCACATAATTTATTTTAAATATTTTTTTATAGAAAACCTTCATATTATTCTATGTAAATTTATTTATTTAAATTTCCACTTAAAAATAAAGTTTTAACATCCATTTAATTAACACACAAATGATTTATCAAATTTAAAGGAAAATAATATCCTTATTATCATAATCTGAACTAAATGAGTATAAGTATCAAAATAACCAATCCATTCCATTTTTTTGAAACCTTTGATTACTAATCAATCTTTAAAAACTTGAATTTTATCATTGGAGTCACACATTCTTCTAAATACACATTTACAACCAATATTATTTGAATATTTTAGAAAATTTGTAAAGATGCAAGTATTATTTTTCATAATAGAATCTATTTCATCATTAAATGATTCTTTCTAGAACACAACATCTTTTTAAGACAAGGCTTATTTATATAGATTGATATCATCGTCTATGGTTAGAACCATATGATATTTTTTTAGAATATTATTATATTGATCTATATCAATAAGAAAAATTAAGTATTTGAAATATATGAATTCATGATATTGATGTTTCTACCATTATATCTTAACTAGATAAAACACTAAATCTATGGCTATGAGGAACAATTATATTTTAATTATCTTTATAAAATTTATTATTAAAAAAGTATGAAATTCTAGACTCAAAAATGACATTATCTTCTATGTGAATTATTCTATATGATTTATTATTATTTTCCATAGGAAAAAACTTATTTAATTTTTTTGTTTCAATTTTAGTTCTTTTAGGAATAGAAACTCTAAAAAATGATAAGAATCCCCATTATTTAAGATAAGAAAGGTTTGGTTTCATCCTCATTAACTTCATCTCCCAAACAATTATCATTTAATTTTTGTTGCTTGAGAATCATCCCCCATCTCTTCTATGTTGTTTGAACTACTTTGAGTAGTAGTCATCCAAAATGATCACCAGTACTTGGTATGGGATGAATAATTCTTATAGTAGTTCAATCAACATATGTGGATGCCCATAAGAGATGGGGGATGAGTCTCAAGTAACAAAATTAAATAATAACTGTCTGGGTGATGAAGATGATGGGAACGATATTTATCTATAACTTTCAACTTTGAATGAATTTAGAGGATAACACCTACCATAGTGGAGTAATTATTTTCTTAAATTAAATTACCCATTCCCTTTAAATCATACTAAAATTATATGAATGAATTAAATGTTAGGTTCCACTTTATAAGAATTATCTATAATGTTCACCTTTGATAATGAATATCTTATGCATATTTATTTATTTATTGTATGAAATGAATATTTTATGAACCTAATAGGATGGATATGAATCGAAAATGGATTCATGCTAATCATTTGAAAAAAGAGTATCAATATGGAGTTAAAGATTTCATCAAGTTTGCAATAGAACATGCATACGACCCTTCTCAAATCCTTAATCAATGTTTATGTTATTTTTATTCAAGAAAAATTAGTCCGGAAGAGTTGGAATAAAATTTGATCTATTAATGAATAGATCAGAGCTATAAATGCTGGAATAAACATGGGGGAAAACTGAACATTCACATCGATTGGGATGATGCTGAGGTTTATGGATCATTTGATATGAATACCAGTGTAAATGATGATGGATATCAATTGAATGAAATGAAAATGGAAATTGAAGATGAACTTCGTGATTGTAAAAAGTTTTTTGAGAAGTTAATTAGTTGTGCTAAGAGACCATTGTATACTAGTTTTACTAAATACACAAAATTTTTTAATGTATTGAAGTTATATAATTTGAAATATGGAAGCGGATAGTGAAATACTGACTTTACAGAACTACTTGGTCTTCTAAATAATATTCTACTAGAATAAAATAAACTTCTTTGTCGAACATATGATTTTGTGGAAAAAATAAACTATATAGAAAACCTTATTGGCTACAAAATTATTTGTGATTAATGTTATTGTGAGGATGTTCATCATATTTTGGGATTGTTCTAGGATGTATATTAATATAGTTTTAGAAAAAAGACAACCCACATGTCGGGTGACAAATCAGTGTCTCCAGCAAGGCCACAGGGCTTGAAACCATAAATGAAGGGTGACAAGGGTGCAATTCCTAACACTAGTCTACATGATTTACTGGTTATTATGACATGTTTTTACTGAAATTATTTGGTGGATAAATATTAAGTTGATTTTGGGAAACATATTAGAGGATTAAAACTTTTTGAATTTTTAGTATTTTGAGGTGATTAATGATATTTTAGAAAATGTTTTATCAGGTTGAGATATATATAACCTTTAGGTTTAATGTAAATGATTATTTGGGTATGTTTTTAGAGATGTAATTTGAAGGGTAATAGATAACCTTTGAGGTTAAAACCTTATTTAATGTTGATGTTGCTGAGTTTATTTGGGATATAGGGCTATTTGTTTAAGGAGTGATCTATGTTAAGCCTTTGGTTTTATTGTTTAATTTTGGATATTAATATATTCATATTCATTTTTGGGTATTATCTTAATTTGTGCTAACCATTTTGGTTTTAATAAATATACAAGGAATGACCCATTACTCTTTTATGGATCTTATGATCCATTAAAAGTAAATTTTAGTGCTTCAAGAATAAAAAAAAAATCATAGCAAGTAAGAGGTGAAGTGGAAAGTGATCAAATCACAACTGAAGGATGGAATTTTGTTTATGAAATAAAATGATATCAAGTAAGTATATTTTTTTATATTATATATCATAATAGTAAAATAATCCCACAAATCTAGGAAAAGGATATTGAAACAAAAAATTTATTCTATTACCTTCATATCTAACGAATCAATGGTCTTTTAACTCGCACATATTTAAGGTTTTGTGGTCGTTAACTTTATCTTGATCATTCACTTTCTTGTGATCAATGATCTCTATCGCTTTACAAAATTATTTATAATTTTATTCCATGTCCATATTTTCAAATCCCACCAATTTTCTTCTTATTTTTAAACCTAGTTATGTGTTATTCCATATGAACTTAATATTTCTATTTTCCTCATTTAAGAGGAAGTTTTATTAACCCTTTTTACCATGTAGATTTTCCACAAAGGAATTTTCAAATTCCAAACTGGGCACAAGTTCAAAATGTGAGGATGAAATCTATTTAGGGTTATATAATGTAACACCATGATATTTTAAAAGAACACTATTTTCGATGGTGTATACAATACTCAACACTGATATTAAATAAACCATTATATATTATTAAAATATTATTACTTAAATATGTCTGTTATAACCTAGATATTAAAACTGAAAGTATAAATAGGAATACACATATTATAAAAAATATGTCAAAAGGTTTTATATAATATAAATTTATTTATTTATTCATAATAATGAGTACTCAAATATCATTAAATTCATTTTATGCTTAAAAATTACGTTTTCTTCAAAAATATTTTTATTACTTTTTGTGAGAAATTATTATATTTCATTTTAAGAAATTTTATAAATTTTAATTTATTAAATAAAAATAATTTTTGAAATAATCATATCGAAATTTAATTAGGGTTAAATTTAGGAATTTTTCATAAAATATTGGGTTTTTAGTGAATAATGAAAAACAAAGATTTTTGTAAAACTGACATTTCCTTTTAATAAATTAAGTAATTTAAAAGTACCATTATTATTTTAATTTGATAAATATTATTTATTTATATTCTATATATTTAATTATATTTAAATAATCTTTATACTATATTTTAGTTTAATTTTATTTTTAGCCTTAAAAACACATTTTTTATGAAAATTGTTTTAAAGTGAATAATGTATATTCATTATAAATAATTAAAATAACCCATGATTAGGAATGATTTAAATTAAATTTATAGATTATATATATGTGAATATTAATTTAAATTAATTTAATTATAATTACAGGTCATAGAGTTAACAAAAGATCATCTATTTCTTAAAAAATGTATTTCTTGAAAAACTGGTTTTCAACAAGTTTTACGAGTTTATTTTTAAATTTAATTATTCTAATTCTGTGATTTAAATTTTATAAAATTGATTCCATATTTTTAATAATTATAATTAATATTATTTAATAATTTCAACTTAATTTTCATCATAATGAATAGTAAAAATAGTAAAAAAAACTAGTTACCGTGATGAAAAATTAAAATTGTAAAAGTGTGTAACCTTAGAAGTAAATGGAATAACATGTTTATTTTTGAATTTTTGAGGAATTTATTTGAAATATAGACCCTAAAATACATTATTTATCAATTTTTGTGGCACTTGTCTTGATAGTGACTTCCCATTATTGAATAGTTTTTGGTATTTACAAAAAATATCACTCCTTTTCAATTATAAAAGGGAACCCTTCCCCTCACTTATCCACACATTTCAAGAAATTTAGGTAGGAAAACCCATAAAAAATCACACCCTATAGTCCTTATCCACATTCAATATCTTTTGGTCTTCCAAAAATACTAACCTTTGGGTCCTTGATAAGATATCCAAATGAGGTTCTTCTAAGCGAAGGTAATCATCGTCATCGAGCTCCTTCTTTTTTACTTATTATTTTGACACCTTTAGTTGTGTATTAAAAATTATATTATAATAACACTAATACATAATATATTATGATATTTTATTATGCTTATGTCATAATATCTATCCATATCCTCTTTTATCAAATGGAAAACAAAACAATTGTTCATGTGTACGGTGAACTACCGTATCGCGAACTGATATAATTAATTTTACATCATCACCTCTCATGACTATTTATGATGATGGATTTAATGTTTATATATAATATTAATTTCATAATAATAATTTTGTAAAATTAAAATATCATATAACTTCTTAGCTTACTATCCATTAAAAAATGATAACATCGTTTGTGTGAACGGAATACTACCACCACGCGAAGTGATGTGATTCATTTTTTAATTACCACATAAAATGTATTGTATATGTATGTGTATTTAAATAAATAATATTATATTTATGATTTAATGATAATTATGGAAAGATAAAATAAAACTTTCCTTCTTTTCATCATGGTAGTTGAAAAATGTAAACGTTACTCACGTGTTTGTACGGCCAACCATCTCCATGATTGTAACATAGTTCATTTTTCATAACCATATTTCATGGTTGGTTTTAAAAGTATAATTAATGTATAAAAATGAAAATAATTTCATGATTATTATTCTATATATGATGTAACAATTCCCCCTTTTATCACGATCAACACACTGATGTCATTTTGAAATTATGAACTAAGCGTCCTCAAAACACCCGATGTGGACATAACTAATTAAGTAATTAGATAATTAATTAAAATAAATTAATTAAATGGTTTAATTATAAATTATTAAAGATGAAAAATTTTCTTAAGAAAAAAAATAATTGATATAATTTTATTATACAGGAGATAAAATACATATAAGACAATGTTTGGACTCGAGGTAAGGGTTTCGCCTCAAAACTTCCTTTTTTGAGACAAATGTTATTTTATGAACCTAATTTATTTTAATTCTATATATACATACCCTTTACATATTATATCATGAATAATTCATATTTAATGATATTTTAAGTTTCAATTTAATTACTTCATTCATGGGAGTTATGATTCAAAAGTTACTAAATCGGTAAGGGTTTATCTTTCAATCTCATTTTAATCAGGGTTGTTTATGCTTGAATTTACATTGAAGGGAATTATTTGATAATTTTATAATAAAACCATTTAATTTTATTCTCATCTAGTTATTTAAGATATTTTCAATTAATATTACCATTTCCCTCTCTTTGGTACTTAAAATGATCGAGAAAAATGTTTTTTATTTAAAAGTTGACTTCATTTCTCTTTTCAATCAAAAATAATTTTTCTTCCATAACCATGTTTTTTAAAAATATTTTCAATAATATTTTAAAAAATTATTCAAATGATTTATTAAATACATTTTTACCGATGTTTTACTTTTTACAAAATGGTTTGAAAGGAATCTTCTTTTTGTTTTTGGAACAAGGGTCTTTTCAACATTTTTTACAACTGTTTTAAAAGATTGATTTTATATGGAATGTATGGAATTAACCACCATATTAACCACTAAATTCTTTAAATATTACTTTATAAGTTTCCATTTTTATTTTTAAATAATTTTTTTTCTATAATACTTTGGTATTTTTTTATTTTAAAGTGTTTTTAAGTGAAAAGTGCATTTTTCTCAAGAAATATTACAATTAATATTTTATATAAATTTTCATCAATGATGAAAAAATTTGATGTTATAGATTGATTATAAATTATATATATATGTCTCTAACATATATACCTATCTTATTATCCATTAATTTTACAGGGTAATACATTACTTATGTTCATCTCTCAAATTCCTTGATTATGAAATTTCCTTTGATTATGATATGAGACATGATTATAGAACCCTTTTTAATTCCATGGGTAATTATTATTTTTATGCCTTATGATTGATTTAATTTATGTGGAACACATAAATCATGAACATGTTATGATAGGTGTATCCATATAGTGCTCCAATGCATTGGTTAAATCTTTAGTCTCATGAGGTGTCATATATGGGATTAAGGATTAAACTTAATCTATTATGGGAATTTGTACACCATGCGATATTGTCTAGGTAGTTAGCCTTGAATCATGTTTATTTCATGTTATATGTTATTACCACTTTTCTTATGATGTCACAATCTTATGATACCATGTTATCTATGTTATTCTCACATGTTATTACTCTTGATCCTTCTCTTTTATGATATAATGTTATACCTTTCAATCACACATTATGTTTCCTTATCATGTTTATTCCCCTACTGGGATTCTTAGATCACCCCTTTCTTTTATGTATTTTACTAGGTTATCCTATATAGTTTTATGAGTTTAAATGGATTTAGAATCTCACTAAGGAGAATAAAAAAATGTCATGTTTTAGTTTCCTTTTAATGCATTAAAAACCTAGTCTTTTAAAGACACCAGGACTCACAATATTTGGGTTTTAATTCATGGATATTTATGTTAAAAATAATTTAATACTATGTGTAAAAATCTTGGGACACTATAGAGGAGGAGGGATCAAAGGGGTTAAAATTAGGGAGGGTATATTAAGGATTTAAGGATCATAAAAACTGAAAAAATCATATGGATTGGCCCCATGGTTTTCCAAATTGTACCCCAATCGTATACCCCTCATTGTAAAAACATAAGAATCCACACAGTTTGGTCGTAAGGTTAATTTAACCATGACCCAACTGTTAAAATATCTAATGCTAATGGATTTCATGTTTTTTATGGTTCACCACACAATTTGTACTAATCATGCGCAAAATGTGCACCATACACTTAAACCTTAAAATTTTAGATTTTTAAGGAAAACCAACTGAAACTAGAGGCCAAGGATGAGGGCCAATAAAAGAATAAAATAATGGGGAAAATAGAATCAGGATGCGACACAACTCTTTATTATAAGTATTGATAAATATAATCCTTTCTTGAAGCTTTTTATAAGCATCGAGAATAGGGTGCTTCTCAATATTTACAATTATGCAGTAGTGAAATTTAATACTAAATAAAAAAACTTAGTAGTGATTTTTTAAAAATTTCACTAAAATTAATAAGATTAAACATTTAACAGTGATTATGAAAACCGACATTAAATGGTAAGAATATTGTAATGAATTGATATGATTTTATTGCCTTAAATAAGGCTATGAATGTGATAACTTGACCAATGTTATATATATAGTTTCATGGATTAATTATCATAATAATGGACTAAATGGTGTGTGGGTGAAGATAAAATTTCAATAGTTCTTAGAGGATTCACTAAGAGAAAGTCTCAAGCATATAATATTCTATCATGAGAGATTGTCTCTAACACCCAACCCTAGTTTTGGAATCTCTTTTATGAGTGATTATGATGTTTTTTACCCATTATTTAAGAGAGATATTTGAGAGGTTTATTTGATGACTTTATATTTTTAATATATAGAGATAGGTTTTAATCCACATATTTCATATTGTGAAATAATTAATTCTTACCTGAGATTTTTACCACACATTATTTAAGGTATTTTTTAAGTGAAACATATGTCCTAAAATTTTAATTTCTCTTTCTTCTCTATTGGGGTAAACAATTATCCTAAGAATATAAAGGAACCACTGACTCATATAACTAGGTTACAAATTTTGTATAAATTATTTGAAATACTAATTACAAGAAAATGAAATTGTTTTTCATAATAATTGAACCACTGTAACTATAAGAACAAAAAAAATACAGAAAGAAAAGAATATAAGAGAACACCAAGATATAACATGCTTCAGATCAGCATGATCCTATGTGCACAGTGAGAACACCACATAATAAAGTTGTTTTATTACTAAGAAAAAACAAGCAAGAGATATATACTTTAAAGGTAAATAATATAACTAGAGAAACTATCTGAGGAGGTTGGCCTTGTTGAACTAGCTGGCGGTGATGAAACCCATCATGTCGAGTCAACATCGTCCACTCCTAGATTAACTCACACACACACCCAAGAAGAATACAATTCCAATCATGATATAAAATATAAATTACTTATAGATCCAAGAATCATAAACCAAAACCTATTTAATATGAACTGAAGTCACAATCTGAAACCCATTCAGTGTGTAGTTATCCTAGTCCCAAGGTTGAGTTATTCTCCACCAAATCTCCACTAGAATGGTACTTCGGTTATAGGAGGTGGTATGAACAAGATGGAGGGGGCGTGGATAGTCTGGAATCCCCTATTTATCTATTTTTCTCTAAGATACTCTCTGCTTGTCAAGGAAAGATCTCTCTAGGAGCTCTTAGGATGAAAATCCAGACAAAATCCAAAAACCCAAAACCAGACTAAATAGTTCCCTTCAAATCAAAGAGAAATGAAGTAATAATTGCATGATAGTGGATCCTCAAGCAGCGTAGTAAGAACCATGGAATGAAAGACACATGGAAGTTTGAGATGACATGGGCGGTTCACCTAATAGAAAGTGATCCAGATGGTGGGTCATGTGGTAGAATGTTATTGGTATAAAGGGAAGTGTCATGGATCAAGGATGAGGAAGAAAACATGACTGAGAGAATTGAAAACCATTGTATTGACCATGATCAATGGTCTAGGTAAAGTGCTACATAGATAAGGAAATAACAGTATATCTAGTGGAAACAAGTAACACAACAAAGGAGGAAAAAGCCACATGAATAGTGTGCATGTAGGTATGACCCCATGCAAACAATAATCCCATAATAAATCATATTAATGTAAAATCCTATGTAAATAAACCATAAAGGAAAACTGAAAGGAATTAAATTACAAAATTTATGGGGGGAATAAAAAAACAAATGTCCATCTTTCAATTAAATGAACTTAAGCATTGTGTTTTCACAACCTAAGTTATAGAATTGGGACCAAGTTAATTAATTTAAGACAGTTCATGAACTTAGATAATGGTACAGCCTTAGTCGAACTATCAGCTGGATTGTACCTCGTGGGTATCTTAGTGACTCCCACTATCCCAGATTCTATAATTTCCTTAACAAAATGAAGTCTAATGTCAATGTGCTTCGATCCACCATGGAATACATAATTATTAGCTAGGTGAAATGAATACTGGATATCATAGTGAACAACTATGCTATCAGCAAATAAATATAACTCATAAATAAAACCTTTCAACCATATAACCACCTTGATGGATTTTGTCAAGGATATATACTACACCTTGGTGGTGGAGAGGGAAGCCACTAATGGCCTGTTTCACTTCTAGGATACTAGTCCTCCATATGAAAGGAATACAAAACTAGTTAGTAATTTTCGAGTGCAAATATTTGCAACATAATCCAAATCAAAAAATACAATAATGTCATCAATAAAACTATCATTTAATCCATATCAAATGCACAATTTAGAAGACATATAGAAATACCTAAGGAGCCACTTCAAAGTTTACTAATGAGGATTAGTAGGTTTCCCCATAAACTTGATCAAAGTACACACAAAAAACTCTATATCTAGTCTATAACAGACCATAACATACATAAAACTTCCTACCACATTAGCATATGGAATCTTATTCATGAAGGAAACCTCATCATCATTTTTAGGGGACTATTCCAAAGACAATTTAAATTTTTCCTAAAGTAATTTTCATAGGTTTAATGTGCTCAAATATATATCTTTCTAATACCGTTTTAACATAGTAAAACTAATATAAGTGTAAGGTTCGAGCCTTCCTATCTCTAATTATGTCCATACCTAAGATCTGTTTGGCATGTCCTAAGCCTTTTATCTCAAATACAGAGTTAAATTGGATATGTATAGAATTTATAATCCTTATATTTTTACAGATTAAAAGCATGTCATCAATTTACAATAATAGATAAATAGATTCATGTTTAATATATTTAAAGTATATGCATGAATCAAACTTACTTATGAAAAAATTATTTTCAATCATAAAATAATCAGAACTTGTATACCATTGCCTAGAAGACTATTTAAGCCCATATAAAGACTTATTAAGTAGGAAAATTTTATTAGTTTTTAACATATTTGAAAAACCTTTGGGATGAGTTATATAAATTGTTTCATTAAGGGTACCATGAAAAAAAGCAGTTTTTACATCAAATTATTCAATATGAAAATCAAGCTTGGTAGAAAAAGAAATAAGAATCCTTATAGATGAATGTTTAACAAATGGGGATAATATATCACTATAATAAATACCTTCACCTTGAAGGAAGCCTTTAATAACAATTTATTCTTTAAAATTGATCTTAGTTTCTCCAAAATTGTTCTCCTTCTTCTTATATATCCACATAGAACCTATGATATTTTTTTTATTAGGTTTGGATAAAAAACCCCAAGTGTTATTTTTAAGGAGTGAATTCATATATTCTTATATACAACCTAAAAAATTAGTGTCTTATTTTTAATTAAGAGCCTGCTTATAAGATTGAGGTTCATCATTAAATAAAACCTGAGCAATATTAAAAGAATAGGTGGCAATATCAGCCTGGTTGACGTGGGATGGATGCCTAATCACTCTTCTATCTCTATCTTGAGTAGTTTATAATCTCTAAGATTATCCTATTATTCTACTTCAGGTTTAGTATCTGAATCAAAATTAGATTCACCATGAGTATGAAGAATAAAAGGGACAAAATCAGTGTTGGATTGGGACTGGTCTTTAGATTCCAAAGGAATTTCAACACCAATAGGTGCATGAGCTCTAAAGGAATCTCCATACTTATTTGAAGACTCTACAGGTTCTATTCCTCTTTCATTGGGGAGACCATACTCGTTAAATACTACATATAGGCTAACTATACACTTTTGATAACCTAGTATATCTATCCAAAGACGATACCCATTAACACCCTCTGGGTAACCCATGAATATACACTTCACTTCCCTAGGAGATAGCTTATCAGTTTGTATATGAGCATGATCTATGGATCCAAATATACTAAGGTGTGAATGACTTGGTAGTGAACATCTCTAGATATCTTCTTGTGTTTTAAAATAATTAGCATAATATGGGAAGTAATTAATCAAGTAGACTGCCATAGAGGCGGCCTCATCCTAAAAGGACTAGGGGAGTTTAGAATGGGATAGCATGCACATAACCCTTTTTAGGATAGTCCTACTCATTATTTCTATTAATCCATTATGTTGTGGTGTTTTCACAATAGTTTAGTATCTTCTAATTCCTTCAGATTCACAGAATTCTCTAAATCTAGTGGATAGATACTCTAGACCGTTATCGGTTCTTATGGATTTGAGTTTCTTACTAGATTCACTTTATGCCCTAGATTTACATTTCCTAAAATTCTAAAAGGTATCATAATTATGTTTGAGTATATAAATCCATACTATCCTAGAATAGTCATCAATAAAGGATACAAATTACAAGCCTTAACCATGGGAGGTGACCCTAGAAAGACCCCAAAGATTAGAGTGGATACACTCAAGGGGTTATTTAGCCTTATACATTAACCTACTAAAACTAACTATTTTGGATTTTCCATATACACAATATTCACAAAAAAGAAGACTATTGGGAGTGACATTATACATAAGCCTCTATTTTTAAGTTCATTAAGACCATGGACCCTAATGTTTCCTAACATTCTATTCCAAAGGGTGGTTATTTCAAGTTATGAATCACAAGAGGCATTCAACTAACTTATATAAACCTTAAAATCTAACACATAGAGGAAATTATGAAGGATTCCTCTCATGATAATGAGGGATCCTCAGGAAATATAGAGACTCTTGGAGCCTAACCTAAAGGTATAACCCTTATGATCAAGGAATCCTAGTGAAATGAGGTTTATTTAAAGTTTGGGTACCCACCTAACCTCCTAAAGAATTTTAAAAGTCCTATCATGAAGCTCTAATGAAACCAAGATTATTCCCATAATATGAAAGTTCTTTTTATTCCCTAGATACACCTCTCCAGATTTAATTTCCCTTAACTCAGTGAAGTAATCACTCATAAGACACATGCAGAATGAACACCTGAAATCAAGGATCCATTCATCAAAGATAGAAACATCGAAAACATTTAACACATCAGCAGTGTCAAAATTATGCTCAAATAATAAAGAATGGTCATTACTATTGTCTTTATAGTCACCTTTCTTATTAGGGAAGTTACTCTTAATGTGATCGGGTTGATTACATTGAAAGAACTTAATTAATTACTCTTGGATTTAAATATTTGCTTTTTCGACTGACCTATTTCCTTCCTCCAACCTCTGGACTCACTTCTACCCCTAATGTTCAGACCCTCTACCTCAGCCTTAGTAATAACATTCCTTTAAATGTCTTTGGAGATCAAAGTAGATTTTCCTTCTTTGAGAGTAAGGGTTTCTTTTATATATATCATAGAATCCTTAATATAATTAAAGGTATCATCTAGTGAAGTTAATAGTATTATGTCTTGATCTTCATCATCTAATTTAACATCTATATTGGCTACATCTAATAATATTTTATTAAATCCATGAATGTGTAACTTGACTGCAGTTCTAGGACACATTTTGAAAGTGTACAGTCTCATTTTTTTTATATAATATACCAACAAGATACTTGGTCATATAAATATATTCGAGTTTAGACCATATACTAGAAGAAAATGAATCATATGAAACTTCTCTAAGAACTTTATCTCCTAAAGATAAAAGAATTAAACTATGGAATTTCTTAATGTTCTCTTTGGGAACATCCACATAGGTGATAACAGTCTGTCCATCTATGGAATGGGTGGTCACTTTCTTTTTAGTTCCATAAAAGGTGTAAATTAATTCATTATTATCCATAAGAGTGTCCATTTTAATACTCCATAGGTTAAAATTATTTTCCCCATAAAATTTATCAATATCAAAATTTATAGAGCACATTATCTATATTTCAGTAGGCTCTGATACTGATTTCTAGGGTAAATGGTTATCCCCAAGAATAGCCAGGAACCACTAACTCATATAACTGGGTTACAAATTTGGTATGAAAAATTTGAAATATTAATTACTAGAAAATTAAATAATTCTTCTTAATAAGAAAATCAATGTAACCAAAAGAGCAAAAAAAATATAGAAAGAAAGGAACAATAGACAACACCAAGATATAACGTGATTTGGATCAACGTGGTCCTACATACACAACGAGAACACCACCTAGGCCAATTATTTTATTACTAAGAAAAAAATAAAGAGATACAAACTCAAAAGTAAAAGAAGATAACCCAATAAACTATCTGATAAGTCTGAACTTGTTAAACTAGGTGGCAGTGATGAAACCCATCATGTAGAATCAACACTATCCACTCCTGGATGGACTCATGCACACACCCAATAATGATATAGTTCCAATCATAAAATAAAATATAAATCACTTATAGAGGCAAGAATTATAAACCAAAACCTAGTTACGATGAATGAAATTCGGGATCTGAACCTCATTCTGGTCTGCAGTCATCCTAGACCCAAGGTCGAGTCGTTATCTACCGAATCTCCACCGAAACGGTACCCCAATTATAGAAGGCAGTACAAATAGGATGGAGGGGAGTGTGAATAGCTAAGAAACCCCTATTTCCCTCTTCTTCTCTAAGATCCTCTGTGAGATCCTATCTGCATATAAAGGTAACCTCCTCTGAGATCTCTCAAGATAAAAATCCAGATGAAATATGAAAATGAAAAATACGAATGAATCGATCCCTACGAATCAAAGCACAACAAATTAATAATAGAATGGAAATGGATCATCAGGTGGCATGGTCAGAATAGTGAGATGAAAGTCATGTGGATGGTTGATATAGAATAGTCATTTCACCCAATAGAAGGCTTCTTAGCTGGTGGGACATGTGGTAGTGTTCTATTAGCACAAAGGGCAGCATCTCGGATCAAGGCGGTGGAAAACAAAGAAAACCAGGATTATTGACAGCTGTTGGATCTTCCACGATCAATGGTCCAAGTAAATAACTACATAGGTAAGGAAAAAATATTATATCTAGTGTAAAGAAGTAACGTATTGAATGAGGAAATATTCACATGAGCAGTGTTCAGTAGGTATAACCCCATGCAAATGGTAGGCCCATAATAAATCATATGAATGAAAAATCCTATGTAAATAAACCTAAAGGGAAAACTGAAAGGAATTAAATTGAAACATTTTATGGAGGGCATAAAAAAATATACTCTTTGGTTATCCAATGTAACACCCCAAGCTTCCACGATACGTTTCCCTTTGAATAATGCAATAGCTTGCGTTGTACGCAACTTCGAGATTCTAACACACCACGACCAATCAAACTAGCCGTTATGAATAGCAATACCAATTTTCTGAAATTTTATAAAAAAAATTCAAAATGGAATTCATTTTTGGATTCAGAATATTAAAATTATTTTAGGGTGAATTTTTGGTACTCTTCATAAAACTTTCAATTTTTGATGAATAGTGAAAAATACTAAATTTTAATTAAAAAAACTTTTTTAATCGAAATAATTTAGTGTTAAATTATAAATTTGAATAGTTTATAAGTATCATTATATTATATTTTTATAATTTAACATAACTTAGGTCATTTTATGTAATTTCACATTTAAACTGGATATAAACAAGTGCCAATCTTTTGATATTTATTATTTCTTAAAAACATGCTTTTTGTTTTGACAACAGGAATTAATTTTAAATTAATTTCTGTCACTTCTGTGTTTTGAATTTGGAAAAATTGATTCCATATTCGAAATCAGGAGGTCCAAATTGCGTAAATAGGAAACTTTTATTTTTAGACATTATGAATAATTACTTCGGTAAATATTTTATTTACCATGGTTAAAGGGGTAAATCCGGTAAATAAGGATAAAAAATAATATTATAATAATATTAAATTACCATAACACATGTCCTAACTCTATTTAATGATACATGCCTGACCATGGGCATCCTTGGGTCGATTTTGGGACCCCATGGAGCCACTTGAGAGTGATAATGACACTTTAAATTAATTAATTTAAATTAAAGACAAAAATGACATAAACATATATCTTTTAGTAAAAAAAAATTTACATGGGTTTATATAAGTTATATATTCAAATATAAATATTCATTTGAAAGATAAAACGATTTCCTACATCATGGTATTTTTTTATAATTTTTAGACATCAAATAAATAAAATTATTTATGACGCAATAATGATGCAGTGTTTACCTCATTAATGAATGATTTAAATAAATAAGATTATAAAAATTAAAACAATATACAAAACCTGTCCAATTCTTATTAGATAATTTTATTTCAAACATGGGTTATCTTATCTTAGACTTTAATGAGTTTTTGAACTTTAGAAACCAAAAATAATTATATAAAAAAATAATATTTTCAAACATTCCTAAAGAGCCCCTCCTCCCCCTTATAAAAAGACCTCACCTCTAACCCATTTCTCACACCTCTCAAGACCCTTGGCTCCTCCAACATCTTCCAATTAATCTCCATACATCCCTCTATTCCTCTTAGAAACCTTACCTTAGGCATAAGGCACTTCAAGGAATCCTTTTGGTTCAAACCAAAGAGAGTTACCTGATTTAAAGTTAACATATCCTCTTAAGTTCTTTTCTTTTATTTTAATTATACAACCACCTAAAATCTATTTATTCCTTTATTTTATAACAACACCAGTATCCTAAATTTACTAGTTTTTTTTATGAGAATTATTTGAACTACACTTACACACACCTCCATCTAATGGGTATAGAACATAATGTTTCTGTGGACGGTGAACTACTACCTCACGAAACGATGATTGTTCAATATTCTACTACCACCTATTATGGTGGAAATTATGATAGAACTATAATTATATATTATTTTTATGATATTTATTTTATCTATAATCTTTTTTAATTCTCTTTTATAGAATACCTTTATTCTTTTCATGTTGTATATATACGATAATTTCATTTGAGGAAGTGTGGACTACCGCCCCCTCAAAGTGATATGACTCGTTCATACCATACATGGAACGTATAAAGGATCATGTTAATGAACTTACGTAACATATATAAAATATTATATTATACTGGAATAATAATATACCTATGTATCATTTGGTTTTCTTTCCTTTTAAAATAAAAAATGAAATGGAAGTAGCGTTCGTGCGTATGTATGGATTACCGTCTCCATGAACATGATGAGATTCATTCCCCATCGTAACCATTAAATAATAATTTTAATTTGATTATTAAAAACAATGTTTAAGAACTTAATATCATTCTGGATATGAATCAAATATATCCTATCCATAAAAACATGGCTTACATAACTAAACATATAAAGGAAAAACGAATCAGTTAGCACTCGAAACAATGATACTACTAAAATATTATTAACAAAGCAATATTAGAAGATCATATATGATATCATATTTATGTATGTGGTTATTGTATAATTTAATAACAATGATTTAACTATTATACAGAAGGTTAACCTACCCTCAACCAAGGAAATGTACAAGGTAAGCGTTAATTTCACAGTCTCTTTATTATCCGAGATTGTTTTTACGTTAGTATCTACTAGGACCTCTTGATCATCCACATTAGTGTTTCTTAAAAATGTTTTTCAAAAAAATTTACTATTTACTAGACTATGGGTTAAATTCATTTATACCCTTGTTTTAATTTTTATAAAATGGTTTGAAAGGAATCTTTCCGTCATTTTCCAAACAAGGTACTTTATGACCTTTTTGAAAAATTAAGGTAAGAATGTTTTTTTAACTTATATGGCGGGTGAGACTATTCTCCACCATTATAACACCTTTGAAGCTTCCCTTACAAGATTATAATAATATTTGCAAAATAAATGTTTTCTTTTATAAATACATGACTTTTAAATGATTTCAAAACAGAAAGATATATTTATCTCAAATAGTTTTGATTTCATATATGTCAAAATCCTTTAATGGATTTTATACTTGAATGAATTTGATTTATTATGATACAAATCTTCCATATTGTATTGAAGGTTTTTTTATATGTTTGACTGTGGATGTGTTATTTTTATACCATTCATGGTTTACGGTTAATTTATTAACATTTTGTGTTCTAGTTTTAATATGAATGTTTATGTTATGTTTCAAACTTTTCATATGAGGAATGCATTGGACTTAGTAAGTGGCAGGTGGAGCCCGATATAGCTCCTTGATGCATCGGTAGGCCTCATGATACAAACCAGTGTCTTGGAATAAGGCCTTGAAAAAATCTTATTTGTAGTCTTGGCACGAGGCCTTGACTATGTGGTTATGATGTCCGACATTATGCATTCCATCATTATGAAATTATCTATTGATATTACATGTGATTATTCGACTAGTAGAATATCCATGTGAATAAGTAAATGGAATTATTTGATTTATCATTACCATATTATGTTGAAGTTTAAGTTTAAATGGATTTTGTTTTAGTTTTATATATTTCCTTAAATGTTTATGCTTATTTATAAAAGTTTCCATTATATTGTTATTCTTACCAAGCATCTAAGCTCACCCCTTTCTATGTTTTATTTTTCCTAGGATGTGAAGAAGTATTTTATGGTTGACTTATGGGGATAGTCTAAGGGATATAAGTGTGTTCAAAAGGGAACAAAATTTTGTTGTTGTTTTTATTTCATGATGTAATGTAAAACTTATGTATGTATCTAGTACTTCCAAGGCTACTAAAATGATCGGTATTTCAGGATTTTATCTCTTGTGATCATGATAATGTTATGTAATAATGCACCAAATCTATGTAATTGGGGTCGGGGCGTTACATTTGGTATCAGAGGAAGTTTAGTACAAACATTGGAAACAAGATTTAGATAAACTCTGATTAGAGCACATTACCCTAAGATAAAATTTGAGTATTAATATAGAACTTCCTAGAATTTTGGTAATGTAGAGATTTTGTGTATTTTCCAAGTAATACATCCCTTTCTGGATATAATCAGGTAGAGGTGGCTCTGGCACAACTGTACCTAGGAGTGAAAACTCCGACAAGGAGTTTCGGGCTTAACCCGGGGTATCCTGGTACATGACAACGGGTCTTCCTGCACTCTTAGTTATGGAACTCCTAGGGGATATGCTTATGATAATTCACATTTTCTTTACAAACCATTATTAAGGATTTATGAGTATATACCTTCTCAAAGAAAACATTTTTATGATTATGGTTATATCCATAAGCTGTTCAATTTATGTTAAATGTTTTACAAGTTTGGAATTATCTATTGCGATTCATAAACTAATTTAGTGTTTGCCATTGTTTAGAAATGACACCTTGTGGAAGGAATGGAAACCGTATCAACGCACATAATACATGTAGGGATTTCCCTCTTACTCCAGATAATTATAGTGGAGCTGGTGATGCAACTAGTTTTGATCAGCTTATCGCCATACTAGGACAACTCAATCAGGTTATGAATAATAACCTTACCTGTATGGAGCACCCTGAGCCACAACATGAAGGATCAATGTTAGACCGATTCATGAGGAAACAAACACCAATATTCAATGGGACTAAAAATACATTTGTAGCTAAGTAATGGATAAGTTCCTTAGAGAAAATATTTCATGCTTTGGTTAGTAGCGAAAGGGAAAAAGTTGTCATGGCAGTTTATCGCCTCACAGTAGATGCAGATCAATAGTGGTCATTAATTCAAAACAAAAAGGAGTATGAAGAAGTATCAAATATGGAATGGAGGGAGTTTAAAGATATTTTCTTAGAAAAATAATTTCCTCATGACCATCCAGCGGATATGGAAAGACAGTTTCTGAGTCTGAGGCAAAAGGTGGACGAGAATGTCGCAAAGTATGAGGCTAAATTTACAAGATTAGAAAGGCATGCAATAAATTATATACATAACCCAAGGAGTAAGATTGATATATTCTTTGATGGGTTAAAACCATTTCTCTGTCGAGAATTAGTCTCAAAATCCTTCTCATCATACAAATATATTGTCTCATGTGCTATCAAGACTGAAAAGGAATTCTCTAAGTCTTACAAATTTAAAGCAAAGTAAGAGAAGAAAAGATATATTAAACACTCTGGAAATGGAAATAAGCGGAATAAGGGAAAATTTGAATATCCATCCTGCGGTAAATATGGGAAGAAACACCCTGGTACTTGCCTAAAGGGAATGTGAGTCTGTTAAAAGTGTGGTGAAAAAGGCCACAAAGCTCATGATTACAAAGGAAAGAAAGAGGCTGTCAATGTTGAATGATACAATTGTAGAGAAATAGGGCATTATGTAAATGAATGTCCTAAGTGCCAAGGAAACTTACCTCAGAAAGGCCAAGCCAGAAAGAGAAAGCTTATGCGATCACTACTACTGAGGTTGAATCTTTGAAAGACATGGTGGTAGGTAATTTAATGGTTTCCTAAAGTTCAGCCAATGCTTTATTTGATTCTAGATCATCACGTCATTTCATATCTTCCCAGTTTTCTAAGAAAATTAGATATTTTCAATTTTATTTAACAAGGGAGTTATCAGTCAAAATTCCTAAGGGAAGTATCATTGAAACAAATTCTTGTGAATAAATCCCCATTAGGGAATATCAATGTTCTTTATCTATTGATCTCATCGTTATACCCATGATTTAATTTGATATAATCCTTAGTATGAATTGGCTTTCAGACCATGATGTGAAAATTTATTGTAAGAAGGAGGTTATATTTTTTGATGATGATAAAGAACACCTTATATTTAATACAGAAACGTCACCATTTGATTCTTATCTAGATCCACCCCCAGTAGCTCTACTAAATTCAATTATTGGGGAGTAAGAGAGTGAAATAACAATGGATGAGGAAAGTAATGTTCAAATATAGGATGTAATTATTGTGAAAGAATATGTTGATGTGTTTTTAGAGTATTTACCTGGACATCCTCCATAATGAGAAATTGAGTTTCCCATTGATTTAATTCCTGGTTCAAGGCCCATATCGAAGACCCCTTATATAATGGAGACTGTGGAATTAGTGGAACTAAAGAAATAACTAGAGGAATTGAGTAATAAAGGATTTATTCACCCTAGTTTTTCTCCATGGGGATCCCCTGTTGTTTTTGTTAATAAGAAATATGGATCTATGAGATTGTGCATTGACTACAGGAATATCAATGCTATAACAATAAAGAACAAGTATCCCCTACGTCGCATTTATGATTTATTCAACCAACTTCATGGAGCTCGATATTTTTCAAAATTTGACCTTCGATCTGGATATCATCAGTTGTGCGTGAAAGAGGAAGACATTCCAAAGACATCATTTCGTACCAGGTATGGGCATTTCGAGTTTACAGTAATGCCTTTTGGTCTAACTAATGCACCCTCTATCTTCATGGATCTAATGTATAGAGTTTTCAAGGATTATCTTGATGAATTTTTAGTAGTATTTATTTATGACATATTGGTTTACTCCAAAAGCTATGAAGATCATGAAAATCACTTGCACGCTATTCTGAAAACTCTTAGAAGAAATGAATTATATGGGATGTTTAGCAAGTGTGAATTATAGCTTCAGGATATTTCTTTTCTTGTCCATATTGTCTATAAGGATGGAATCTCTATTGATCCTTCTAAGATAAGAGCAATCCAAGAATGGCTAGCACTAATGAGTGTAACTGAGGTATGCAGTTTTATTGGTTTAGCAGGTTATTATCGGTGTTTTGTCCATAATTTTGCCCAATTGGCTAACCCATTAACCAAGCTCACACGTAAAGGGGTTAAATTTGTTTGGATAAAAGAGTGTGAATAATTTTTTAAAGAACTGAAGAGAAGATTAGTCAATACTCCTATCTTGAATCTATCATTGGGGAATGATGGTTTTATTATTTATAGTGATGCTTAAAAGAAAGGACTTGGTTGTGTCCTTATACAGAATGATAGGGTTTTTTCCTATGCATCACGGTAGCTAAAAAATCATGAACAAAACTATCCCACTCATGATCATGAGTTAGCAGCTGTAATCTTTGCTCTGAAGATATGGAGACACTATCTCTATGGTGAAAATGTGAGATTTATACTGATCACATGAGTTTGAAGTATATTTTCTCCCAAAAAAAAAACTCAACATGAGGCAAAATAGATGGATTGAACTACTAAGGGATTAGGATTTCACCATAAACTACCACCCGGGGAAGGAAGATAAGGTGGAAGATGATTTCAGTATAAAGGATCATGGAGTTCTGAACAATATGATAATTGAAAAGGATCCTATATACCTGGATCTAGTAAAGATGGACATGGGAATAACCATGGAAGGTAAAACATCAGTACTTTTTTAAATGGTTGCTAAACCGTATTTACTAGAAAGGTTAAAAAGTTTTCAGACTGATGATGAGGAGTTTAAAAAGAAAATTAAAGCTGTGAACAATGGGAGATTGATCGACTTTGTATATGAAGATGGGATTTTTAAATTTGGGAAGAGACTTTGTGTTCTTGACATAGCTGATCTAAAAAGAGAATTGTTGGATGATGCTCATAGCTCCAATTTCTCTATACACCCTGGTAGCACTAAGATGTATAGATATTTGAAGGACCATTTTTTGTGGGACAACATGAAGAATCCCTTTACACGACATGAAAATGTTCCACAATTTATTTTTCATCCCATTTTCCCTTTAAATCCTCTCAACTCATCACAAACCCATTTTTTAATGCTTAACCCATTTATACCCAGACTCCATTAATTCAAAAAAATCATTCATCCCTAAACTTTAGGTTATTTTATCTAACAAAGGCTCAAACAACAAAAGATCATAGAATTAAAAGTACCTAAAAAATATGGCATCTTACATAGACCCATGAATTATTGATGAAAATGAAAGTAAAAAAATAAACAGGCAATAAATCATAGTGAGAAACAGAAATTAAGAGAACTGCAGTCATGGAATCAAGATGATCAATGAATAGAAACACACATTGGAAGCACACACATGGTTAGATCTTTCTATGTGTGTGGGTGTGTGATTATTTTATTATGTATTCCTCCCTGATACAATAAAATATTGTTATCATGATAAAGTAACTTTAAAATTATGATGGGTATGAAACTCTATATGCTAACTAATACCACACTTCTCTCATCATGCTACAAGGTTGGATCATTGGAGGGGAACCTCTAATTAAAAAATATATATTTTATTGAAATTTCATAGCATGTATTTTATTTTATGTTGAAAATTAAATTTTATGATGGGAAAATCATATTTTTTATACATTAGTTCAATAAATATGTTTTATTTTGAGCACCTTTTATGCACTATGTCGCTTGTCTAAACTATAATGTGTGAATTGTGTGTTCTCCAAATTTATATATCAACCCATTTGAATCTTTTATGTGCCATGTTTGTGGTGCCTATTTTCTCAACTAGTATTTTATGTAAATTAATAAGTTCATCATGGTTGCTCATATTTCCTTATGATTCCCACACATTCACCACTCAACATAATTAGAATTGATTTTCATTATCTTGAGGAATAGTTGTTAGTATTTTGATTTAATATTTAGATACTAGTGTTGGGATGTCAAATAACATCTTCATGGTTTCAATACTGTCATTAATACTGTTAGGATTTGGATGTAATGCCCTGACCCCAGTTACCCAGAGTCGGTGCATTATTACATAACATTAGTATGATCACAAGGGAACAAATTCCAAAAGACTGATCATTTTACTAGCCTTAGAAGTACTAGATACATACATAAGTTTTACATTACATCATGAAATAAAAACAACAACAACATTTTTCCCCCTTTTGAACACACGTATATACCTTATCCCATTCCTATAGTTCAACCATAAAATACTTCTTCACATCATGGGAAAAATAAAACATAGAAAGGGGTGAGCTCATATGCTCAGTAAGGATAACAATATAGCGGAAACTTTCATAAATAAGCATAAACATTTAAGGCAATATATAAAACTAAAACAAAAGCCTTTTAAACTTAAACTTCAGAATAATATAGAAAAGATAAATCAAATAATTCCATTTACTTATTCACATGGATATTCTACTAGTCGAATAATCACATATAATATCAATAGCTAATTTCATAATGATGGAATGCATAATGCTGGACCTCATAACCACATAGTCAAGGCCTCGTGCCAAGACTACAAATAAGATTTTTTCAAGACCTTGTGCCAAGACACTAGTTTTTATCATGAGACCCACCGATGTATCGAGGAGCTATATCGGGCTCCACCTGTCACTTACTAAGTCCAATGCATTCCTCATATGAAAATGTTGAAACATAACATAAACATTAGTATTAAAACTAGCATACGAAATGTTAATACATTAACCATAAACCATGAATGGTATAAAAATAACACATCCGTAGTTAAACATATAAAAAAACCTTCAATACAATATGGAATATTTGTATCATAATAAATCAACTTCAAACAGGTACAAAATCCATTAAAGGAAGTTGACATAGATGAAATCAAAACTATTTGAGAGAAATATCTCTTTCTATTTTGAAATCATTTAAAAGTCATGTAATTATAAAAGAAAACATTTATTTTGAAAATATTATTATAAGATTTTAAGGGAAGCTTCAAAGGTGTTATAACAGTGGATAATAACCACACCTTCCATATAAGTTAAAAAAACATTCTTACCTTAATTTTTCGAAAAGGTCATAAAGTACCTTGTTTAGAAAACAATGGAAATATTCCTTTCAAACCATTTTATAAAAAGTAAAACAAGGGTATAAATGACTTTAACACATATTTTAGTAAATAGTTTTTTTAAATACATTTTTAAGAAACATGGATGTGGATGATAAAGAGGTCTCAGTAGATACTTACATAAAAACAACCTCAGATAATAAAGAGATTGTGAAATTAACCCTTATCTTGTACATTTCCTTGGTCGAGGGTATGATAACCTCTTATATAATAGTCAAATAATTTTTATTAAATTATAAAAGAACCACATAAATAAATATGATATCTAATATGATCTTCTAATATTTCTTTGTTAATAATATTTTAGTAGTATTATTGTTTCGGGTGTTAACTGATTCATTTTTCCTTTATATGTTTTGTTACGTAAGTCATGTTTGTTATAGATAGGATGTATTTGATTCATATACAGAATGATATTAAGTTTTTAAACATTATTTTTAATAATCAAATGAAATTTATTCTTGAATGGTTATGATGGGGAATAAATCTCATCGCGTTCCTGGAGATGGTAATCCGTACGTATGCACGAACGCAACTTCCATTTCATTTTTTTTATTTTAAAAGGTAAGAAAACCAAATTATACATAGGTATATTATTATTCCAGTATAATATAATATTTTATATATTTTACATAAGTTCATTAACACCATCCTTTATACGTTCCATGTATGGTATGAACAAGTCATATCACTTTGAGGGGGCGGTAGTCCGCACTTCCTCAAATGAAATTATTGTATATATACAACATGAAAAGAATAAAGGTATGCTATAAAAGAGAACTACATAAGATTATAGATAAAATAAATATCACATATATCATATATAATTATAGTTCCATCATAATTTCCACCATAAGAGGTGGTAGTATAATATTGAACAATCATCGTTTCGTGAGGCAGTAGTTCACCATCCACAGAAACATTACGTTCTATACCCATTAGATGGAGGTGCGTGTAAGTGTAGTTTAAACAATTTTCCTAAAAACAACCTAATATATTGAGGATACTGTTGTTGTTATAAAAGTAAGGAATAAAGATATTTTAGGGGTTTGGAGAATTAAAATAAAGAAAATAACTTAAGAGGAGATGTTACCTTTAAATCGGGCAACTCCCTTTGGTTTGAACCAAAAGGATTCCTTGGAGTGACTTATGCCTAAGGTAAGGATTCTAAGAGGAAGAGAGAGATGTATGGAGCTCAATTGGGCAGAGGTTGGATGATCCAAGGGGCTTGATAGTTGTGAGAAATGGGTTAGAGGTGAGGGATGTTTATAAGGGGGAGGAGGGGCTCTTTAGGAATTTTTGAAAATATTATTTTATTATATAATTATTTTTGGTTTCTAAAGGTCCAAAACTCATTAAAGTCTAATATAAGTTGAATCATGTTATAAATAAAATCATCCAATAATAATTGGATTGGTTTTCGATATTGTTTTAATTTTTATAATCTCGTTTATTTAAATCATTCATTAATGAGGTAAACACTGAATCATTATTGCGTCATAAATAATTTTATTTATTTGATGTCTAAAAATTATAAAAAAATACCATGATGTAGGAAATAATTTTACATTTCAAATTAATATTTATAGTCTAAGATATAACTTATATAACCCCATGTAAAAATTATTTTACTAAAAGATATATGTTTATGTCATTTTTGTCTTTACTTTAAATTAATTAATATAAAGTTTCATTATCACTCTCAAGTGGCTCCATGGGGTCCCAAAATCAAAAAAAGGATTCCCATGGTCATAAATGTATCATTAAATAGATTTAGGACATGTTTTGTGGTAATTTAATATTACTATAATATTATTTTTTACCCTTATTTACCGTATTTACCCCTTTAACCATGGTAAATAAAATATTTACCGAAGTAATTATTCATAATGTCTAAAAATAAAAGTTTCATATTTACACAATTTAGACCTACTGATTCCAAATATGGAATCCATTTTTCCAAATTCAAAAAATATAATTGGTATAAATTAATTTCAAATTAATTCCAGTTGTAAAAACAAAAAACGCGTTTTTAAGAAATAATAACTATCAAAAGATTGGCACTTGTTTATGTCCAGTTTAAATGTGAAATTACATCCAATGAACTAAATTATATTAAATGATAAAAATATAATATAATTATACTTAAAAACCATTCAAATGTATAATTTAACACTATAAATTATTTTGATTAAAAAAGTTGTTTTGAATTAAAATTTAGTATTTTTTACTATTCATTGAAAATTGAAAGTTTTCAGAAGAGTACCAAAAATTCACCCTAAGATAATTTTGATATTACAAATCCAAAAATGAATTCCATTTTGAAAAAAAATTATAAAATTTCAAAAATTTGGTATTACTATTCATAACGACTAGTTTGATTGGTCGTGGTTTGTTAGAATCTCAAAGTTTTGTACAACGCAAGCTATTGCATTATTCAAAGGGAAACGTACCGTGGAAGCTTGGGGTGTTACATTATTCCCTCTTTCAAATAATTTCATCCTAGAAATTTCTCAAATACTACTATATAAAAATATTTTGGTGGTTCTTCATCATAAGTTCCTCGAGTTCCCACATTGCCTCTTCCATCTTATGATTTCTCCATAGAACTTTCACCAGAAGAGTTGTCTGGTTTCTCAACACTTGTTCTCTGGTATCAAGAATTATGATAGGCTCTTCACAATTAGATAGATCGGGTTCCAGTTCTATTTCTTCATAGGTGAGTACATGTGTTGGGTCAGGCATGTATTTTCTCAACAGTGATACGTGGAATACATCATGAACTTTAGAGAGACTTAGCGGCATTACCAAATGATAAGCTACAACTCCAATTCGTTTTAGAATTTCAAAAGTTTTGATGTACCTGGTACTTAATTTTCCTTACTGAATTGTATAACACTCTTCCATGGAGATACCTTCAAAAAAACATGATCTCCTACTTGAAATTACAAATATTTTCTTCGGTTATCGGCATAGCTCTTTTGCCTACTTTGAGGTGCTTTGACATGGGTTTGGATAACCTTCACCTTTTCCATTGTTTCCTCAACAAGTTTTGGGCCTACATGTTTTCTTTCACCAACATCATCCCAACAAGTTAGTGTGCAACATCTCTATCCATATAACACTTTATATGGGGCCATCTGAATACCTGAATGGAAACTATTATTATAGGAAAATTCTAACATATGTAAATATTGATACCACATACCTTGAAAGTCAATTGAGAAAGATCTCAACATGTCCTCTAATGTTTGAATAGTCTGATCTAATTGTCCATCAGTTTGAGGGTGGTAGGCAGTGCTCAAACGAAGTTCAGTATCCAAGGCCTTCTGAAGACTTTTACAGAATCTTGATGTAAAACGGGGATCACGATCAGAAAAAATCGATAGGGGTACTCCATGAAGTCTTACAACTTCATTAATATATATTCTTTCCAAACGTTTAAGTGGTAAATCTTCTCTTATAGAAAGAAAATGAGATGACTTGGTAAGTTGATCAATAATGACCCATATTGCATCATTCCTTCTAGGAGTCTTGGGTAGCCCCATGAAAAATTCCATCATAATATCATCCCATTTCTACTCAGGTATAGGAAGAGGTTGCATGACTCCTATAGGATGTTGTCTTCCAGCTTTCACTTATTGACAAACCATACATCTTGATACATAATCAGTAATCTCTTTTTTGGTAAAAACCTTTAAAAATAATCACACTATGTGTAGCCTAATTACACGTTGTGTAATCTCCTGACCTGCAGTTTTAAAGTGGTGATGCAGCTAATTTTTGTTGGAAATCGCTTCAGCTCATCTCCTCTCAACCTTGGGTGACTCTCCAGGTGATTTTGAGTTCCAAAACCCCTTTTGGACATCCCATTCATGTGATCAATCCCTGGTAATTCTTCTTGGTTGGATTTATTTCCTCTCTTCCTTCTTCTCCAACCCGTTGTAGTGAAGTACCTTAGAAAATTACATTGTTGGTTTTGATCTTGATCTATCTTGATCTAGGAACCTATTTTCAATCATCCTCAATTCTTCCTCATGGACCTTGACCATTGGAAACATTTTTGGATCTTTGGATAAAGGTATGTGGTCTATGGTTCAAATCCCATAGTCACGAATTTTGTTTACGTGCATGAAATTGTATATTTTCTAGGGTTTCTTAGCAATTGGAGTTCCTAAGTTGAATTAATTAAAGTGTTCAATTAATTAATTTATAATTTGGGGGGTTTGATTGAATAATGAATTATTGGATTTGGGGATAACTAATTGTGAAATTAATTATGATATTTAAGGATATTTATTTAAATAATTAATTATAGAATTAATTATGTGCCTTTGATATCATGAATTGAGGTAATTAGTTATAAAGTTAATTATGAGATATTAGGATTATTGAGTTGTGATAATTAATTATAAAACTGATTATGTGATATTGAAATGGTTTCCTTGATATAATAAATTGTAGAATTAATTATTTGATATTCAAATGGTTGCCTCAAGATAATTAATTGTAGAATTAATTTTGTGATATTGAAATGGTTTCCTTGAGATAAGTAATTGTAAAATTAATTAATGGCTTTGACATACTTAATTAATTGGGGAATTAATTAAGGGTATTTATGTGAAAATATAATTGTTGAATTAGTAATTAAATTGATGTAGAAAAATTAATTGATGAATTAATTATTTTTGAAAGAATGGGAACATGGTCATTCAATTGAAAAGTATAAATGAAGGAATCAGAACATGGTCATTCAATTGAGAAGTATAAATGGTAACATGGCCATTATACTTGTGAGTAAATGAATGGTAACATGGTCATTATATTGATAAGTAAGTATGGTAATATGGTCATATTACTTATGAATTTAATCTTGGTAACATGGGCAATCAAGTATGGAATTAAAGATTTGTTAAAAAGAGTACTATGAGTTATGACCTCACTTGAGAATACTTCGGACTTAGGAATGAGTTGAAGCAGGTATTGAGATATGATATTAGCTTCAAATACTTCAGACTCTGGCATGAGCCGAAGTAGGCATTAAGATATGATATTAACAGGGAACACTTTGGGCTCCAACATGAGTCGAAGCTAGTATCACTACTGGAAAATGGCTATTTGTGACTATATATTTGCGACGAGTTCCCTTCATAAAAGTCATTATTTTCAATGAGTAGTGGTACCGTCACAAATAGGTTCGGTGAGTTTTTAAAAAAAAACCTATTGCAACGGACCAACTACCCATCACAAATACTTTTCCCGTTTTTTTAAAAAACTTTTTGCAACGAAACCATTGTAAATAATGGAAAATAATAATAATAATAATAATAATAATAATAATAATAATATGAATGAAACAATAATATTAATATTTGTACAATAAAATTATTTATAAAATAATATTAATAATATTAATAATATAATATTAATATAAATGAAATAATAATAATAATATTAGTGAAATAAAATTAATTATAAAATAATTTAATAATTTAATAATATTATTATTAATAATATTAATTAAATAATAATATTAATATTATTAATATAATAAAAACCTCAGTATTTGAAAAAAATATACAAATATATTAATTAATAAAATAATAAATATAATAAAAAAATTAAATAAATAATAAAAACTGTAATATTCACAACAATATAAAAAACAAACTATTTAAAACTTTAAATAGTTAATATTACAAAAAAATTACATTCAAATATTTCATTATAAAATAAAAATACATCACTGAGGGGGAGGGTCGTTTGGAGGAGCTAGAAGAGTTGGAGGATTTGGTGGAGGAAACTTAATCCCTAAACTACAAGTCAGACGTCACATATACTCCATCTGCTCCTGCTCCTACTGATGCTGCCATCGATGCATCTCGTCTTGCATCTTCTGTTGCTACTATTGTCGTAGGAACTCTTCCTACTGCTACTGCTACCATTAACACATCTCCTCCTGCTCCCTACGCATAGTCTCTAGAAGCTCACTCTGAGCTTGCAGTTGCTCCTGATAATGTGCATCAAATAATGATGACTCTTTTCGATCTCCTTTCGAGCTAGATGCCAACATCACAGTGGTTCCATAAAAACTCCTAAGGGTCAATTGAGAGTTGATACCAACAACTCGTCCTTTCTTGAAGGCATACTGGGTCACCTTCATCCGTACCACCTCATCAAATTGGGGGGCACTAGTCTAACAATCGGTCTCATCTTTACTCTCACTATGTGTGTGAGACGTCACAGCCTCATATGACTCCTCTAATTTAAATTTAAAATTAAAATAGTTAAAATAATATTTTTATTTAAATATAAAACTCAAAAAGAAATTATACTTACCACAATCTGATTCTAGTGAGCACCTCTAATCTCTCCAGTAGGTGGATCACTATACATCCTCCTACAAACTTCGTACTCTGTAATATTGAGTTTTTCAACTGCCTATATGAATACAAAATAAAGTGTTTACTTTTAAAGTTGTATACAATAAAAAAATGTACTTACCATATGCTCCATATGTGTACTGAATGTATGTCTACTAGCTCAATGTGTCACCTCATGTCTCCTCTGATTTTTCTGACCTACTGATTATCTACTCTGAAACTGCCTACTCAACCAGTGTGTACATAATCCATCCCAAACTTGAGATGAAATATAATTAGGTCAGTGGACGCGACATGTCTCATCAAACTCTGTCACTCCTACTTTATCCATTACTTTATTTTTCAAACTATGCAAAAATTAAGTGCAACACAAATGCATAGCTCCCTTCTATGCCTCCCAGATAGCCTCACGCATGCTCTCATCAACGGGATACCACAAACCCTACAAATAATTTATAATATCAAGTTATTAATTAAATTAAATTAAAAATAAATATTATTTATTTACGTACCATCCAATGCTCGAACATGCGGTGTTGAACATCAATTGGAATCTGATCCCATGAAACCCATGCTTCAGAAAAATAATTGTGCAATATAGCGCTACCATGTCCAACAGCTATATTCATAAAGATGTGAAAAAAAGAATAATTAATCAAACAATTAGAATATAAATAAATTAATGAAAACTAACTAAGATACACCAGTAAACATACCTCTACATACATGGATCAAACCCAAGACGTGGACATCGCTTAGGGATAGGGTCAGGAATCATCAGTTGGGCAAGACCACACCCCCTCTAAGTACTCCCTAGACAGCTAGTAGTTTGAGGGTCAGACGATATGAAATCTTGTTCATCCAAAGGTAGATTAGCTTCCTACAACAAATGATACAAATCCTCATCCATCTGAAACACAAAATAATTGTTGTTAGCAAATAGTTGAAAATAACTATTATATTTAGATATATATTATATATGATTATAACCATCATTTAACTATGTCAATGTTCATCTTCATCTTCATCTTTATAGTTATCGAATTATTACTAATTATTCTGAATTATTACTAATTATTCCAAATTATTACTAATTATTCTGAATTATTACTAATTATTCTGAATTATTACTAATTATTCCTAATTATTAATAATTAATCCTAATTATTACTAATTAATCCTAATTATTACTAATTAATCCTAATTATTACTAATTAATCCTAATTATTACTAATTAATCCTAATTATTAATAACTAATCCTAATTATTACTAATTAGTCATAATTATTACTAATTAATCCTAATTATTACTAATTAATCCAAATTATTACTAATTAATCCTAATTATTACTAATTAATCCTAATTATTACTAATTAATCCTAATTATTAATAATTAGTCCTAATTATTACTAATTAATTCTAATTATTACTAATTATTCCTAATTATTACTAATTATTTCTAATTATTACTAATTATTCCTAAGTATTCCTAATTATTCTTAATTATTACAAGTTATTCATAATTATTACTATTTATTCCTAATTAATCCAATTTATTCCCAATTAATCCTATTTATTACTAATTAATCTTATTTATTACTAATTAATCCTTATTATCCCTAATTAATCCTTATTAATCCAAATTAATCCAAATTAATCCAAATTAATCCTAATTAATCCTAATTAATCCAAATTAATCCTAATTAATCCAAATCAATCCTAATTCAACCTAATTATTACTAATTCATCCTAATTATTACTAATTCATCCTAATTATTACTAATTATTCCTAATCATGCCTAATTATTCCTAATTATTCCTATTTATTCCTAATTAATACTATTTATTCCTAATTAATTCTATTTATTACTAATCAATCCTAATTAATACTAATTAATCCTAATTAATACTAATTAATACTAATTAATCCTAATTAATCCTAATTAATCCTAATTAATCCTAATTAATCCTAATTAATCCTAATTAATCCTAATTAATCCTAATTAATCCTAATTATTACTAATTATTCCTAATTATTCCTAATTATTCTTAATTATTCCTAATTATTTTTAATTATTCCTAATTATTCCTAATTATTCCTAATTATTCCTAATTATTCCTAATTATTCCTAATTAATCCTAATTAATTCTAATTATTCCAAATTATACCTAATTATTACTAATTATTACTAATTATTACTAATTATTACTAATTATTACTAATTATTACTAATTATTACTAATTATTACTAATTATTCCTAATTATTACTAATTATTCCTAATTATTAAAAACTATTAATAATTATTACAAATTATTCTTAATTATTCTTAATTATTCCTAATTAATCAAAATTATTCCCAATTATTCCTAATTATTCATAATTAATCCTAATTATTCATAATTAATCCTAATTATTCTTAATTATTCCTAATTATTCCTAATTATTCCTAATTATTCCTAATTATTCCTAATTATTCCTAATTATTCCTAATTATTTCTAATTATTCCTAATTATTCCTAATTATTCATAATTATTCCTAATTATTCCTAATTATTTCTATTTATTCCTAATTATTCCTAATTATTACTAATTATTCCTAATTATTACTAATTATTACTAATTATTACTAATTATTCCTAATTATTACTAATTATTACTAATTATTCCTAATTATTACTAATTATTCCTAATTATTACTAATTATTGCGATTTATTACTATTTATTACTAATTATTACTAATTATTCCTATTTATTACTAATTAATCTTAATTAATCCTAATTAATCCTAATTAATCTTAATTAATCCTAATTAATCCTAATTAATCCTAATTATACCTAATTATTACTAATTAATCCTAATTATTACTAATTAATCCTAATTATTACTAAATAATCCTAGTTATTACTAATTAATCCTAGTATTACTAATTAATCCTAATTATTGCTAATTAATCCTAATTATTACAATTTATTACTAATTATTACAAATTATTGCTAATTATTACTAATTATTACAATTTATTTCTAATTATTACTAATTATTACAATTTATTACTAATTATTACAATTTGTTACTAATTATTACAATTTATTACTAATTATTACTAATTATTTATAATTACAACTAATTATTTATAATTACTACTAATTATTTTTAATTAACACTTACACATAATTATTCATAAAAATAAATACTGAAAAAACAAATATCTAATTCTAATTTAATTTAATTGCATCTAATTAACAAAAATTATAAATAATTCAAAATAAAATAAATTAACTAAACAATAAAAAAAATTGATAAATACCTTGAAACTGAAGCTTTTGGAGTATAAAATCCGCGGATTATCTCCGATTTAAAAGCTTAAATTATGAAAAAATTTAGAAGAAATTTTTTCAGTAGTAAGAGAGAGAGAAGTTGAGAAAGGAGTAGAATGTGAGGAAAAACAGATGAGGATATATATGGGTTAGCTTATTTACGATGAGACTCGTCGCAAATGGCCACTGCCCGCATTAATTACGACCAATCGATAAAAAATTATTTGCGATGAGCCCTGTCACAAATGGGTACCTGCCAACATACTATTTGCAACGAGACAAGTATCCCATCGCAAATACCAAAAACTGTCACCGGATATTTGCGATGGGAATAGGGAACCCGTCACAAATGCCCTTCCCGCTGTTTGGTGCGCATTTCACGCCAAACCATTCGTGACGGGTCCTTACTCCCCTGTCGCAAATATCTATTATTTGTGACGGGACAATCGGCTCGTCGCAAATAACCCCTTCCGACGGGTTATTTGCGACTTGCCCCTAACTCGTCGCAAATGACCATTTTCCCGTAGTGTATTGAGGTATGGGTATCCTTGGGAACCCTAGAGTTACGTGGTTAAATAAAGATCAATTATATAATGTGATAAACATTTAATTATGCATTGTATTTTATTTCTCTATACAACCGTGTACGCTATTATTTTACTAGATTTGTTTTAGACACTGTTGGTGGTGACCTACTTAGTTGTACTCACACCCTACTCAGGCTGCCTGGTCGGTACCTGAATAGACTTTGTGTTTTCTAAGAAGGATAAAGGCAAAGCCCCTGAGTTAGACTATTGATTGGGGATGGAACTTGTATGAGGGAACCAAATGTGGTTCGAGACCCACTTGGGAGTTGTTTATGTCTTTATTTTCAGTTGCATTTAGACACTTGATGCTTACTTTAGCATGACATGTTTCTGTTTCTGTTGGATATGATATTTCATGCTTTGTTTGACTTGGGATATTGTTATTGTTATTGATTATATATTCTTATGCTATTTTTTATTATTTCTATGGCGTATTACTCTGATAAAAGAGGGTATAGTCTCCCCATGATTGACTTACGAGACCCTCGCCGCTAGTCGGCAACCTCTAGCATATGGGGAGGCGCGCTTAAGGTCACATAGCGAACCGGCTCGGGGCACCGATGCATGGCACCTGGGTCAGGACATTACAAAGTGGTATCAGAGTCCAGTGCTGAGTAAAAGATGATGATGTTGCTGGCTGAGATGCATGTTGTGGTTCAGGAAAGTCAGGAGCAGATGACCCTCGTATCGGTTTCAGTGGAGTCTACTCTTTTGAGATGGATGCGTCCTTTGAGGAGTATCTGATGCATGTGTTGGATTGCAGTAAGAAAGAGTTGCGGGGGAAGACTATTCTGATAGTTCGTGTATTGTGGAAACATAGGCATATATAGGAGGAAACTTGGGAAAGAGAAGCAAATATGAGGGCTCAGTGGCCCAATCTTTTTGACTCAGAATCTTAGAGATGCTTGGAAGTGCAGTTCCAGGAAGAGCTATTATAAGGTGGGGAGATGCAAGATCCCATCTTTTTCTGGTACTTTTCCATCTATGTTATTTTTTTGTTTTAGCATTTGTTGGAGAAAATGACCTAATTTTAGGAATGAATGCTTTTTTGAATTAATGGAGTATGGGTATAAATGGGTTAAGCGTTAAAAAATGGGTTTGTGATGAGTTGAGAAGCTTTAAAGGGAAAATGGGATGAAAGCTCAACTGAAGAACATTTAAACATCATGTAAAGGGATTACACATTGTGTAATTGTTCGTGGGTTTAATAAAATAAATCCAAGGCAATGGATTTTTTTGTGAAAACCTTTAAAAATAATTACATGATGTGTAACCTAATTACACGTCGTGTAATCTCCTGACCTACAGTTTTAAAGTGGTTGTGTGGCTGGTTTTTGTTAGAAACCACTTCATCTCATCTCCTCTTGACCTAGGGGGACTCTTTGGGTAATTTTGGATTGACAAAACCCCTTCTGTACATTCAATTCAAGCGATCAATCCCTGGTAAGTCTTCTTGGTTAGATGTCTTCCTTCTCTTCTTTCTTCTCCAACTCGTTTTGGTGAAATCCCTTGGAAAATTACATTTTTGGTTTTGATCTTGATCAATCTTGATCTAGGAACCTCTTTGAAATAATCAAAACTTCTTCCTCATGGGCATTGACCATTGGAAATGTTGTTAGATCTTCCGAAAAAGGTAGGTGTCCTGTGATTCAAATATCATATTACTGATTTTTTTACATGTATGAAATTGTAGATTTTTTAGGGTTTCTTAACAATTGGAGTTCCTATGTTGAATTAATTAATGTGATCAATTAATTAATTGGGAATTTGGGGGATTTGATTGAATAATAAATTCTTATATTTGGGGATAATTAATTTTGAAATTAATTATGAGATTTGAGGATATTGATTTAGATAATTAATTATGGAATTAATTATGTGCCTTTGATGTTATGAATTGAGATAATTAGTTATAGAGTTAATTATGAGATATTGAGTTTATTGAGTTAAGATAATTAATTGTAGAATTAATTATGTGATATTGAAATGGTTTCCTTGATATAATTAATTAAAGAATTAATTATGTGATATTGAAATGGTTGCCTCAAGATAATTAATTGTAGAATTAATTATATGATATTGAAATGGTTTCCTTGAGATAAGTAATTGATGAATTAATTAATTTCTTAGACATAATTAATTAATTGGGGAATTAATTAAGGGTATTTATGTGGAAATATAATTTTTGAATTAGTAATGAAATTGATTCTAAATAATTAATTGATGAATTAATTATTTTTGAAAGAAGGGGAACATGGTCATTTAATTGAGAAGTACAAATGGTAACATGGTCATTTTACTTATGAGTAAAGGAATAGGAACATGTGACTAAACAACTTACCTCCTAGAAAGGGAAATCTCTTTCCATGGCTGGCAGAATCTACCTTGTAAAATCCACTATTATCTACAAAATGGTCTACCCCATGATGATTTATAAATGGCCCAATAGTCTCATCAAAAAAGTTAATGGCTACATGAAAAATTTCGTTTGGACTGGTAGCATTCTTGAGAGAAAGCTTGTCAATGTCCCCTGGTCGACATGTTGCAAACCCCTTGAAAAAGGTGGCCTTGGCATTAAAAACCTAAAATATTTTAATGAGGCTCTTCAAGCTAAGCTCACTTGGAGGCTGATCAATAGTAAATCTGACTCCATAGCCTTCCTTCGCAACAGGTTTCTGCAAAAGCTTAAAAAGAGTCAATCTAGTTACCTCAACTCCTCCCTCTGTCCATCCATTCGTAATGTTTTTGCTAACATAATGCACAAATCAAGATGGATGGTCAGTTTCGACTCCACCATAAATTTTTGGCTTGATAATTGGACTGGTTCTCCCCTCATTTCAACTCTTACTCCTGAAAACCCTCCAGATAATGCCAATTTAACCATAAATCAAGTTGTTCACTCTAGCACAACCAACCTTCCTGATCACATCCAGCAAATTGTGGACAATTACCCATTTATAAATGGGGAGGATCTCCTTTCTTGGGAACCTTCCCACAATGGCATCTTGGATTCCAAAAACTACTATCAACATTGTTTCAATAATTCTGACCCCTTTCCCTCCTGGTTGAAACATTTTGATAAGCCTTGGATTAAACCCTCAAGGCTTAACCTTGTCTGGCGCATTGCCCACAATCTCATTCCCACAGAGGTTTGTCTTCAGTATTTTGGCATCCAACTAAGCTCTAAATGTAAATTATGCCATCAGCACAGAGAGGACACTAATAATCTTTTCTTATCTTGTGATACCGCCTCTTCTCTTTGAAATTATATTACTGACATTTTTTATTGCATATGGTTAGCCGGTGACTCTATCTATTCCCAAATTAAGCATTGTGTGGAACTTGATACCTCTCGACAAATCAAGAATCTTTCCCTATCTGTGATTAAGGAGCTCCTTCATGTGATCTGGTTTGATAAAAATGCTATTATTCACAATAATTACTCTTTTAATCTTAATGCAGGTAGGATGAGGATCGCTATGGCCATCCGGGAATCATTCCTCCTCCAGAAAGGACACTGCCACAACTCGGTCGGGGACTTTATGATTCTTTGGCACCTCAACATTGATGGTGTCTACACTAAGCTGAAGCTACCGCTTGAAGTGTTTTAGCAAGCTCTGACACCTGGATGGATCAAGATCAATGTTGATGGAGCTTCCAGAGGAAATACTCGCCCTGCGGTATGTGGGGCCATATTTAGAGATTATCTTGGTCGGTGTCACGGATGCTTCTTTGGAAGCTATGGCACTGCCTCTGCCTTATAAGCTGAGATGATGGAGGTGATTCAGACCTTTGATTTTGTTAAGCTAAAAGGTTGGAACAACATCTGGATTGAGAGTGACTCCACCACCATTGTGCAAGCTTTTTGGAATGGAGTTATTCACCTCGCATGGACCCTCACTGCTCGGTGGATGAACACTCTCAACAACCTTCTCGAGATCAGACACATTGCCACTCATACTTATCGGGAAGCTAACGCGGTTGCTGATGGCCTTGCCAACAAAGGTGTCAACCAACCCATGACATGGAGTGATTCTCTTCCGGTTGAGATCCTTTCCCATTTTTTTAGAGATTTTAATAAGGTTCCATCTTTTTGACTCATGTAATCTTTCTCTCCCTTTTCTCTTTTAATAAAATCTTCTGCTTCCTTTTAAAAAAACATGGCCATTCAATTGAGAATTATAAATGGTAACATGGTCATTATAATTATGAGTAAAGTAATTGTAACATTTTCATTCTATTGAGAAGTAATTATGGTAACATGGTCATCTTACTTATGAATATAATCTTCGTGACGTGGGCAATCAATTATGGAATTAAATATTTGGTAAAAAGAGTACTCTAAGTTATGACCTCACTTGAGAATACTTTAGACTCCATCATGAGTCAAAGAATATATTGATATATGATATTACCTTTGAATACTTTGGACTCCGGCATGAGCCGAAGTAGGTTTTAAGATATGATATTATCAGGGAACAATTCGGGCTTTGGTATGAGCTGGAGCTAGTATTGAGGTACATGTATCCTTAGGAACCCTGGAGTTATGTAGTTAAATAAATATTAATTTTATAATGTGATAACTATTTAATTATGCATTTTAATTTATTTCTTTATACAATTTCATACACTCTTATTTGACTAGATTTGTTTTATACACTGTTGGTGGTGGCCTACTGAGTTGTACTCACACCCTACTCGGGATACCTGATTGGTACCCAAATAAACTTTTTGTTTTCTGGACAGGTTAATGGCAAAGGTCCTGAGTTATATTACTGATTGGGGATAGAACTTTGATAAGGGAACCATACATGGTCTGGGACCTGATTTGGAATCCTTTCTATCTTTATTTTTAGTTTCATTTAGACACTTGACACTTTAGCATGGCATGTTTCTATTTTAGTTGAATATAGTATTTCATACTTTGTTTGACTTGGGATATTGTTATTTTTATTTATTATATATTCTTCCGATATTTTTTATTATTTATGTTGGTGTATTACTCTGATAAAAGAGGGTATAGTATCCCCATGATTAAATTATCAAATCTTAGTTTATAGTTGGCAGCCTTTAGCATATGGGGAGGCTCGCTTTAGGGAACATAGTGAACCAGCTCAGGGCACTGGTGCGTGGCACTTGGGTCTGGAAGTTACAACCTATCTCTATGTGTCACAAATCCTACATATCTATTCAAATACCATAATATCTCTAAGATTTTTTATGCTTCTATTTCATATAGGTCATCCATGTGTGTGTGTTTTCATGCGATTATATTCCCACTGATGCCAGCCTAACGTATTTTTAGTTTTTTTATGTCACTATCATTGCTTGTTTGTTCTTTTGATGGAGAGTCCTTGGAAAATTGATTCTCTTCATTACATCATTCTGCATCCAAGAAACAACATATAACATAATAAAATAGGTGGTCTTGATCTTTGAGCTCTAGTTTTTTAATATGCAATGGTCTCTATAATTATATTCTGGTAAATATCTCAGTTTATACCTTGTGAGATTGATGTGTATGACGTATAATGATAGAATATCATTCTGTATTGGTGTTCTGATCATTTATTTGAGGCATAACACAGTCCTTGGTGTGAGACCTAACTTTGTAAGCATTATTTTATTATTTATCTTGTTTTTTCCTTATATATTATATGTATTCTATCATTTTATATGTGTTGTGTGAGTCCATCAAGGATTATGGAATATACCAAATCATCAGGACAAGTTTTATCACTGCCCCTTGGTTTATTAAAAGTCAATCCTCATATAGTTTATATGGTATTCCATGTATTTTTTTTCTATTTTATCTTATTTTTTTGTTTTTATTTCATAATACACTAATACAAATCCCCCTTAATCTATTATAAGAAATACCCTTTATTCATTTTTTTCATGTGTTTATAATACTTCTGTTTATGAAAGGGACATTCCTTTTTTCATCAATAAAAACTAGTGTTAATAAAAAGTTCTTTTGATTAGCGCTAGTTTTTAGCAGTGATAAAGCCTTTAAAAATATTTTTAAAATATTTTTGTGGAAAAAAATCATGTGTGATCCCATTAACTAGAGCTCAGTATACCAACACACCACCTCAAATTCACACACACAAGACCCCATCACCTCAATCAAGAACTAACACTTGACCCCACACCCTTGAAATTTAAAATTAATTCATAGTCATTGAGATTTGAACCCACACCCTGCACATTATTAGAAAGAAATATTACCACTTACTTAGATGATATTAGTTGTTATATAATGATATATATATGTATATTTTTTAATATTTTATTATTTTAATATATATATAATAATATTAATATACATATATTAGAATACATATACTTAAATAAATATATGATTATTAATATGTGTGTGTGTGTGTGTGCATACATGTTGGTGTTTATATTTGGTAGAGGGGAATACAAACTTCAAATACACATGCACTCAGACATTCCAGTGGTCCAAGCTTCATCCCTCCCCACAAAGATTAACAGGCACTCAAATGGACTATTTTATTATATAATAAGTGGTACGAAGACCTAGGTTTTTGATGAATTTAAAGCCTAACTAAATTTGGCCCAAAATCACTTTAAGGAAATGAACTGAAGGTCCATATGATCATACTTGGATCACACTATGTTACCAATATTTACATCGCTCCCCCTAGCCAGTATGGTCACATCGTGTCGCCCTATGTCATATTGTGGTGGGTCACCTCTCTATGCCCAAACAGAAATCTTTGTGTGTGTGTGTGTGTGTTTGTGTATGTATTTACACAAATATATATATATATATATATATATATATATAAGGTTGGGTTTGAAGCCTCATTTTATTATTAAATCAAAGAAAATACCACTTTTTGTCTGGGTAGAGGGAGACCCATTACATAGACCGAAGGCCCAGGGGCATGAAAACCCATTTTTTGGCCCAAAGGGCCCTCTAGTGAATAGTATTGCCACAGTACTCGGGATGCTACAGAACCGTCACTGTTACAGTTCCTAATACAGTACATCCACTGCTACAATGTCACCGCTGCTGCTACAATGCTGCTACAGTACTCTAGGATTTCGTCCCTGCCCTGAATCGATCCTAGGTCTTTTGGATGCCAAACAGGAGCTTTTACCACTTGGGTATAGGCTCGTTGGCATTTACATATATATATATATGTGTGTGAATATAAACATTATATATATATTTATATATTTATATACATTTTTATGTGTGTGTATTTAATTTTATTTATATATTTAAATAGACATTTTATATGTAACTACATTTATATATTTATATGTTTAGATATTTTTTAAAATAATTAATTTTTTCTATGTAAATAAATTCAAATATGTTTATATATTTATATATTTATTTATTAATAACACTACTACTTAAAAAATGGTAAAATTTCAACACTAATTTATTAATATGAATACAATCCCAGGGAATAAATTCAAACTCCATAAAAAAATATTGACCCTCTTAAACTAAGATAAAATACCATCAAATGTTTTAAAATTAGGATACCCTAACCTAAAGATCAGCTTTTGAGGCCTTCCAAGACACTTTTTACCAAGAAAAATGGGTCACAATGTTTCCCTAAGGATAAATGTCATGTAGCTCTTTACAAGCTTCAATTTAACAGATTACAAAGCCCAAACAGACACCATAATCAAAAGTTATGGTCGTTTAAAAGTTCAAGTCATGTTTAAAAACTTCTCTTAAGATATTAATTAATTAATTAATTAATATTTTATATTATGATAATTTTATTAAATATGAATTACTCAATACTAATAAGAATTTTTTTAATTAATATTAACTATTAGTTAATTTATAAATCATATTTAAGTAAATATATTCTATATTTAATGTAAATACATATTTAATATTATATAAATCATATTTAAATAAATATTTTATATTTATATCAATATAAATATATTACTATATTAAAATATGACATTTAATAACATATAGATAGTTTTTTATAAAGAATGCACTACTACAAAAGCGGTGATGAACATTGCTTCCCTTTATTAGTGCTTTTAAAAAAGAACTGATAAAGGTACCATTTATCGGCACTAAATAAAAAGAACTGATAAAGGTACCCTTTATCAGCACTAAATAAAAAGTGCTGATAAAGGAATCTCTTTATCAGTGTTTTTTTTTCAGCACTGATAAATGTATGCTTTAATCAGCGCTCAATGTCATGAACCAACCTGGATCGACCCTGAACCGGTCACCCAAGTCAGCCTGCGACATACCCCGAGGGGCGTTCCCAATCCCCACGGGCTGGCAACTAGTGTCGGGCTTCAAAATTAAGAAGGTGGGAACGATTTGGCCCAAAGGAAAATAAACTAAGCAGTGGAAAATAAATAGAAAAAAAGCGAAAAAAACAAAGAACAACCAACAACGCTACTAAACTGACCATGACCAAAACTCCATGTGACCCTGTGGGTCACTCTCCTATACCACGACCCACGTCGCTCAAGGTAAACAACTGAAGCTGGAACCTGCAACAGAACTAAAAACAAGAAAACACTATAGGCGTGAGTATTAAAACTCAGTAGGTAGGCCCGACAAATTCTATTCCCAATGCACATACCATTAAACAAAGAATTTATCAACTGCAGGTTTGCACTAAATTATATAAAATATAATTTCTGCACACACACTTTCATTTCTAAAACAAGTAACATTCCATTTCCCTTTTTAATTTAGAAAAAGTTTAATGTTGAAAGAAACAGGTGCATTGCATTTTAAAACATTTTGCGAACAATTTAGAAATCCAAACTTTAGTTGTTAGTCAAGAGGAAAATCACACACAACACACACTAAGGGTAATGGAAAAAGTGGCACACATGGGTCAGCAACCGAACTCGACCTCTCAATCGTCCGCCACATACAAATAAACACTAAAAGAAACAAGGGTTGAACCTAGGAGATCGTGAAAAATCCAGAACATACTATACATCTGACTCATCCTGAAGGCATGCCCTAACTCGATGACGTCATAACGCCCATACTACTACCCGGTATAGCCCTGCATGGCCTAACCGAGGGGCCTAATCCCCATAGCAGCAATAACTCAGTATTCCCCTACTATGGGGCCACTAGCCAGTGCGTATTCTAAACTAGTGCATCAATCGTTCTCAGAAGATTCACTCACTATGCCAGGTTCCCATGTCAACACATACAATAAAAATGGGTGCGTCCATAATGTAAATCAATCAGTCACGATGCACAAACATCACATAAAGCTTACACAATTAATTCACACAAAAGATCACCCCTGAATGGGTTTTCCAAAATAATTTATTTTATTAAAGTGCCAAATGGGCCTTCTCAAATTTTAAAACAAAACCTCATTTCTCGAGAAAACCCAAAACACTTGTTCAGAATAAATCACTTATCTTTAAAACTAGAAGTACATTTGAAATTATGTGAATTATGTTTAAAGGCCAAACAGACATTCTTTCAATACTAGGTGTCCGCTCGTCAAGAAAATGTTTCAAGTGTTCCGTATAAAATAAACGGCTCTTTTACAACAAATAATCATTTAGAAATTAATTAACTTATATTATTTCTCATTCATTAAAAATTAATAAAACAACAAGCAATTAATAAATTCTAAATCTAAAGGTAAGTGCAATGGGTAACCTACCTCGGCTCGCTGTCCAAACACAAAGGCGCGACATGCCTCACGCAGGCGTACAAGCAAGTGCAAGATGATTACAACAATATCACGGGGCTACCTTGCGAACACGCTGCAATAAACGCATAAAACCAAAATCACACAAAGAAGGACTTAAAACAAACAAAAAAAATGTGAAAGAACCACCTCGACACGTTTTTGAAACACAACCCACACCATCAACATTATTTATTAGGTCACTTTAAAAAAAACGTAAAGTGTTAACAAAACCACACGATGCCAAGCCAACGACCCATTTCCAGTTTCAATTTGGCCACTTGATTTCAAATAACCCCAACCCAATTTCATAAAATCCTCAATGATGCAACATTGGGTTAAAAAATCATTGAACTTACCAAAACAACACATAGGACATACTTTACAAATCTACACATCCTACACGTAATTCCTGGAACACAAACTAACTATTTTAATGAAATGTTTTCAGTGGGAAAACATGATAATGAATTAAGTACATACATGATTCAGGTGAAAATAAATTTTAAAAACTATCAAAACATAATTTGACATTCAATCGAATGAAACGAGTACACCAATTCATGGAATAATTCAAATAATCTCCTCAAAAGTCATTTTTAACAAATTATTCATACTAGAAACAACTATAAAAAACTATTAGAGTATTAAAAATGTGTGTGTCATGATTAAAATTGTATCAAAAAAATATATATCCAATGAACACATTTTACATTGGAACATATAATCATATCCAAGAAAAGAGTTCAAATCTATTTTTAGAGAAATCAACTAACATTAAAACACTATAGAAAATTAACAATGTTTGTTAAGAAGGTGCGAGCCAAGTCAATGGATTAATTGAAACACTCAATCATTAAATGGACTTAGTTGGAATGGAAAATGTAGATTCACATACCTCAATGGAATGAAAAGCTGAGATGACTTTAGCGGAATGGTGGTATGATATTTGAGGTCCCTTCACACACCCGACGAAGAGAATCAAGGCTTGGAATAAGAGTCTGGAAGAAGCATGGTGGATTCGCTGGACATGGGGTCACACTCCTGAGGGCTGGAGGGATCCGTACTGGAGGATCATGCTGTACAGGCCGAAGATGGGGGAAAGCGTTCGCTGCGCACGCAAAGGACCAAAAAAGGGGTTGTTGCGCTTGAGTGATGTGCATCGGGAATCTGGGATGGGGATGGTGCGCAGCACATAAGAGGGGAAGAGGGGGGCGAAGGGCGTCCATGAAGGCAGGCGGCCAGATCAGCGTGAGGGGCTGGTGATGAAGGCTGTGGGCAAGAGGTCGGGTGTGTGGAGAGGGAGGGCCTACGGGGACGGCGACTGGGCGAGGCGGAGCAGACGAGAGGGGCCAGATCGCGAGGAGGGGGCGTCTCGCGCTAGGAGACGCCGCTGCGCAGGGGGGCGAGTGCGGAGGTGGTGGGAGCGGGAGCCGACGGCGGAGACCTACTGTGTCACCGCTAGAAGAAGGGGTGGGGGTGAAATTGGTCTGGTGCGCCACTGGGAGGTGGTCTGGGTGCGGCGCGCAGGAACAGGGAGGGTGGGGGCGAGGGATTTAGGTTAGGGTTTCATTCTTTTTTTTTTATAATAATAACAATAATAATAATAAAACCATAAATAAAAACAAAATGACCTTATTAAATATAATAATAATAATAATAATTAATAATTAATAACAATAAAATAATAAATATTGATAATAATATTAATAACAATAATAAACATAAAACTAACAAAAGTTATAATAATGAGAATAATATAAAAAAACAAAAAAATAATAATAACAGTAATAACACCTCATTAATAATAATACTATTAATTACATAATAACATTATTATTATTTTTTTTGACTTAAACATTTAACCTGCTTTGTTTGTATAAAACTTTACTTATTTTTAATCGTTAGATACTTGCATGGATACCCGGGATAACGACGCGACTACCGCCCGCTGTGCAGTGACCGCGCACAGGTCCGAAACCTCCTAAACTTATTAAACAACGAAAATTTTAAGTCAGGACCCCACTCGGACCTTGGCGCGATAACCCGGAGCCAAGAATTAAATAAAAAAGAAGAATAAAAGGTCGGGGTGTGACAATTCTCCCCACCACAAACACTTTCTACCCCCAAAAAGTCACCCAATCGAACGATAAACAAGGCTCGAATCAATGCCTGGTTGAAAAAAAAAGGAACCAAAGTACAAGAGAATGGGAGAACACGCAAGGGTTATCCCCACCACAAGATCTCAACTAGTGTGGAAATTTAACACTCAAACACACCACCCCAGGAGGGGAGTGACATGGGAACTCCCAACCGATCCAGACTAACCTCTATAGCACGAGCGAAACAACACCTCCGCTGAAACTTGGAACTCTCAACTCAGACCAAAGAAAGTCTGAACACTAGAGAAAAACCTCCGAGCAGAACTTAACCCAAGCAGTAAACCCAAGAATTACCACAAATGTTGATCCTTCCATAGGAACTTACATCTCCAAACAAACACAGTCAAACTGAGATTAACCCATAAAAGGTTCAAACACACTTTTAAAGAAAAATGTATGATTCAGAGAATCATAATTCAGACAAACCAAACTGTTTGGATTACAACGAACACGTCCATCCCAACTTCATGACGAAACAATGGACCTACAACAACGCCAAAATTTTAACAGTGGAAGGACGAGAACATAAGGACTTTAAATGTTTCGTTGCCAACACGGAACACAAAACTCGAACTGAGGAATCACCCCCTTGGAAACTTTTGACTATGCGCGAGCTTCACCCCAAGACCTGTGGTTGGGGCTCTGATGGTTGAAGCATCTCCTGCCTCATAGTCAGGCACTGGAATCTTCTGGTCACAGTGTCTTCCTCAGGCGACGCTTCCTGCAAAGCTTCTCTAAATGGCCCAGACACCTGCAATGATGGAACGTCTTCAGAGGGGGGTGACATGACGGCTCGTATGCCCTAAACGTCCATACTGATGGTACACCATTAGACGGTCCGAAGAACTGGAAGTTAGAGCCACTGCGAAGAACTCTTTAGAAACAAATTTACCTGACACACTCTGCTCATCAGATGGGGGACCTTCACAAGCAACTGGATACGGTGGATTGTCAACCGTTTGCGCTCGAGAAACCAACTCAGCTAAGAACAACTCATGCACCAACTTCTCAAAAGTGATGCTCCCAAAAAGGGAGGACTCATTCCTTGATCTCTGGATGAAGACAGCTTTAAAGACATCCCACGTCACCTCAACTTACCGTGATGGCGGGGCGAACCACTCCTACTCGTCCAGAGCTGGACCTTCAAACAAACCCAAAACGACATGCACTCTAACAGCTTCGGGAGTTCCCAATACCCTGAAGACGCGCTCGATCTCTTCAAGTCACTCCACTGTCTCCAACAGACTCCAATCACCATGAAGGACAGACAACGTCCGAGAAAGACCAAAAACTGGGCATGACTCATCAAAACTCTAGGGACCTTTCTGGGCGGCATTTTTGAACAACATAAATAACACCAAGCTGAAACCAATATCAATTGAAGCAACATCAATAAAGCACCCTCATCCAAAAACAACCGGCTCAAAAACCAAACAACCACAAGCAAATACAAACACAACTCAAAAATTCCTCTTCCAAAATTCCCGTTCCATTTTAGATTCCAAAACCATCCTTTTTTTCAAAACCGTTTTCTTTCAATACCACTTTCCAAAAACCAAATCCACTTTTCACCAAACGAAACCCACACTCTAAAACAAAAACCAATTTCCAAAATCATTTCCCTCTTTAAAATCCAATTTAGAAAACAAGGTCAAGCCTTTTATTCCAAACACACCCAGGTAATCCCATGAACCGTTGCACATGTCTTCATCCACTTTCATTCATACGCACCAACACACACTTTCCACGCATCCTCTCACATGTGAAAACGTTCACAAGGAGTACCTGAGGTTTCGCCCCAAACCATTCTCGACCAATTTCCAAGAAAACACCAGTTTTCCAAACCAAAAGATTTCAGTTTTAAAACTCATTTCATAGATTTAAAGTAATTTAAAAGAAATTAGTCCCATTTTCAAAAATCCATTTTCATTTCCAAAAATGCACTTACACCAACCAGAATGAAAACAACACTCAACTTACATCAACCACCAGAGTGAGGGACTAGCGGTCACACTTAACCTGACGACATGGTAGTGGGTCATGCCCCAAGTAAGCGTCAATAACTAGGAGGGATCCAAACCGTGTACCCGGACTCCACATGGGTCACTACTCCATGTGAGATCACGATGTAACATCGGTCTACCTCTACTCTCATCCCTCAATCCAAAAAAAACCATAATGAAACAAAGACTCAATTCCCGGACTATCCCTGGAGACTCGAGGTGCAGAACGGGCGAGGGTTCATGACGTCCTTCCCGTACCTACATCCCGAGTCCTGACAGTCCTAATCTCCATCTACCGAACACCCCAAATAACAAGGGCCTCCTTTGATACCATTTTTTCACGAACCAGCCTGGATCGACCCAGAACCGGTCACCCAAGCCGTCCCGCGACATGGCCCGAGGGGCGTTCCCGATCCCCACGGGCTGGCAACTAGTGCCGGGCATCAAAATTAAGCAGGTGGGAACGATTTGGACCAAAGGAAAATAAACTAAGTAGCGGAAAATAAATAGAACAAAAGTGAAAAAAATAAAGAACAACCAACAACGCTACTAACCTGGCCACGACCAAAACTCCATGTGACCCTGTGGGTCACTCTCCTATACTATGACCCACGTCGCTCAAGGTAAACAACTGAAGCTGGAACCTGCAACAGAACTAAAAAAAAGAAAACACTATAGGCGTGAGTATTAAAACTTAGCAGTTAGGCCCGATAAATTCTATTCCCAATGCACATACCATTAAACAAAGAATTTATCAACTGCAGGTTTTCACTAAATTATATAAAATATGATTTCCACACACACACTTTCATTTCTAAAACAAGTAATAGTCCATTGCCCTTTTTAATTTAGAACAAGTTTAATGTTGAAAGAAATAGGTGCATTGCATTTTAAAACATTTTGCGAACAATTTAGAAATCCAAACTGTAGTTCTTAGTTAAGAGGAAAATCACACACAACACACAACACACACTAAGGGCAATGGAAAAAGTGGCACACATGGGTCAGCAACCGAACTCGACCTCTCAATCGTCCGCCACATACAAATAAACACTAAAAGAAACATGGGTCGAACCTAAGAGATCATGAAAAATCCAGAACATACTATACATCTGACTCATCCTGAAGGCATGCCCTAACTCGATGACATCATAACGCCCATACTACTACCCGATATAGCCCCGCATGGCCTAACCGAGGGTCCCAATCCCCATAGCAGCAATAACTCAGTATTCCCATGCTATGGGGCCACTAGCCGGTGCGTATTCTAAACTAGTGCAGCAATCTTTCTCAGAAGAGTCACTCACTATGCCAGGTTCCCATGTCAACACATACAATAAAAAGGGGTGCGTCCATAATGTAAATCAATCAGTCACGATGCACAAACATCACATACAGCTCACGAAATCAACGCACACAAAAGATCACCCCTGAATGGGTTTTCTAAAATAATTTATTTTATTAAAGTGCCAAACGGGACTTCTCAAATTTTAAAAAAAAACCTCATTTCTCGAGAAAACCCAAAACACTTGTTCAGAATAAATCACTTATCTTTAAAACTAGAAGTACATTTGAAATTCCATGAATTATGTTTAAAGGCCAAACGGGCATTCTTTCAATACTGGGTGTTTGCTCGTCAAGAAAATTTTTCAAGTGTTCGGTATAAAATAAACGGCTCTTTTACAACAAATAATCATTTAGAAATTAATTAACTTATATTATTTCTCATTCATTAAAAATTAATAAAACAACAAGAAATTAACAAATTCTAAATCTAAAGGTAAGTGTAGTGGGGAACCTACCTCGGCTCGCTGTCCAAACACAAAGGCGTGACATGCCTCACGCAGGCGTACAAGAAAGAGCAAGCTGATTACAGCAATATCGCGGGGCTACCTTGCGAACGCGTTGCAATAAACACATAAAACCAAAATCACACAAAGACAGACTTAAAACAAACAAAAAAACGTGAAAGAACCACCTCGACGCGTTTTTGAAACACAACCCACACCATCAACATTATTTATTAGGTCACTTTAAAAAAATGCAAAGTGTTAACAAAACCACACGACGCCAAGCCAACGACCCATTTCCAGTTTCAATTTGGCCACTTGTTTTCAAATAACCCCAACCCAATTTCATAAAATCCTCAATGATACAACATTGGGTTAACAAATCATTTAACTTACCAAAACAACACATAGGACATACTTTACAAATCTACACATCCTACACGTAATTCCTGGAACACAAACTAACCATTTTAATGAAACGTTTTCAGTGGGAAAACATGATAATGAATTAAGTACATACATGATTCAGGTGAAAATAAATTTTAAAAACTATAAAAACATAATTTGACATTCAATCGAATGAAAAGGGTACACCAATTCATGGAATAATTCAAATAATCGCCTCAAAATTCATTTTTAACAAATTATTCATACTAGAAACAACTATAAAAAAAACTATTAGAGTGTTAAAAAGGTGTGTGTCATGATTAAAATTGTATAAAAAAAATATCCAATGAACACATTTTACATTGGAACATATAATCATATCCAAGAAAATAGTTCAAATCTATTTTTAGAGAAATCAACTAACATTAAAACACTATAGAAAATTAACTATGTTTGTTAAGAAGGTGCGAGCCAAGTCAATGGATTAATTGAAACACTAAATCATTAAATGGACTTAGTTGGAATGGAAAATTTAGATTCACATACCTCAATGTAATGAAAAGCTGAGACGGCTTTAGCGGAATGGTGGTAAGATCTTTGAGGTCCCTTCACACACCCGACGAAGAGAATCAAGGCTTGGAATAAGAGTCTGGAAGAAGCATGGTGGATTCGCTGGACATGGGGTCACACTCCAGAGGGCTGGAGGGATCCGTACTGGAGGATCGTGTTGTACAGGCCGAAGAGGGGGGAAGGCGTTCGCTGTGCGCGCAAAGGACCAAAAAAGGGGTTGTCGCGCTTGAGTGATGTACATCGGGAATCTGGGATGGGGATAGTGTACAACACGTAAGAGGGGAAGAGGGGGCGAAGGGCATCCATAAAGGCAGGCGGCCGGATCAGCGCGAGGGGATGGTGATGAAGGATGTGGGCGAGAGGTCGGGCGCGTGGAGAGGGAGGGCCTGCGGGGACGACGACTGGGCGAGGCGGAGCAGACGAGAGGGGCCAGATCGCGGGGAGGGGGTGTCTCGCGCTGGGAGGCGCCGCTGCGTAGGGGGGCGAGTGTGGAGGTGGTGTGAGCAGGAGCCGACGGTGGAGACCTGCTGTGTCACCGCTAGAAGGAGGGGTGGGGGAAAATTGGTCTGGTGCGCCGCTGGGAGGGGGTCTGGGTGCGGCGCGCAGGAATAGGGAGGGTGGGGCGAGGGATTTAGGTTAGGGTTTCATTCTTTTTTTTTATAATAATAACAATAATAATAATAAAACCATAAATAAAAACAAAATGACTTTATTAAATATAATAATAGTAATTAATAATTAGTAACAATAAAATAATAAATATTGATAATAATATTAATAACAATAATAAACATAAAACTAACAAAAGTTATAATAATGAAAATAATATAAAAAAAACAAAAACTAAAATGAAAATAATAATAGTAATAACACCTCATTAATAATAATACTATTAATTACATAATAACATTATTATTATTTTTTTCAACTTAAACATTTAACCTGCTTTGTTTGTATAAAACTTTACTTATTTTTAATCGTTAGATACTTGCACTGATACCCGGGCTAACGACGCGACTACTGCCCGCTATGTAGTGACCGCACACGGGTTCGAAACCTCCTAAACTTATTAAACAACGAAAATTTTAATTCAGGACCCCACTCAGACCTTGGCGCGATAACCCGGAGACAAGAATTAAATAAAAAAGAAGAAGAAAAGGTCTGAAATCACTAACAAAAGGTATATTTATAAAAAATCATTAAAAAACATATATTTATATATAAATATATTTATATTGATAAAAATATAATGTATTTTATTAAATTTTATTTATATATGACTAAATATACATTTACACTTGATATATAAGATATTTAATTAAAAATTGCATATAAAATAAAAATTATATATTATTAAAAATCTTATTTCATATAGAAATATATATTTATATATATATATATATAATTTTCTTAAATATTATTTATATAATACTAATGTGTTATAAATCATATTTATATGTCATATATTTAGTGATAACAGGTTTATAATTTAATTAAAAATTAATATTAATTAGAAATATTGACTAATTAATATTAATAAACATTTAATTACAAATTTTATATAATTAATATAAATATAATATATTAATATATATTTTTATAATTAAAATAATTATATAAATATAAATGAATATGAATTATTAATATGTAATATTTGAATTTATGTATCTATATCTATGTCAATGCGTGTATATGTGTATGCATTATGTTGTGTGTGTGTGTTTTGTGTATATATGTTGTACGTGTGTATATTTATGCATGTGTATGTATGCATGTATATGTGTATTTTCACATGTCTATGGGATGCACATATATGCATGTGTATATATGTGTATGTGTATGTATAGGACATGTGTATATGTGTATGTATGGCATGTGTTATTCATTTTTAATATTATTTCACATTTAATATATATTTTTCATTTTAGATATAATATTTTTTGAATTTATTCATTTTTTAAAATTTATACATATTTATTTACTGAGTATTATTTTTAATATGTTTTTAATTTATATGATTAGTATTTATTAAATTATATTTATTAAGTTTTAATATTTTTAAAATGTTTAAAATTTAAGAAATTAAGTTATTTAAATACATTTTTTAACATTTTCTTCATTATTGTATGTGTTTACAATTCATGTAGTTAATCTTATGAATTTATTTTTTTAAATAGTTTTGTCTATTAAATTTTATTTATTCATTTTTAATATTCAATCATTTAGTATTATTTATTCATTTTTAATATTTATTCATTTTTAATATTTATTAATTTTTTATATTTTTTTGGAATTTAATCATTTTCTAATATTTATTTATACGTATATTAATTTACTATGTAATATTTTCAATATGTTCGTAATTTATATGAATAATATTTATTCATTTTTTTACTAAGTTTTAAAATTTAAAATTTGTTTAAAATTTATATAATTAATTAATTTTAATTATTTTTTCAATAATTTTTTAATTTTAAAAAGTTAATATTTTAGTAATTTGTTTAATTTTATTAATTCATTTTTAATATTATTTCATTTAATATTATTTTTTTCACTTTTGATATTTATTAATTTTTTTAATATTTTTGGAATTTATTCATTTTTTAAAATGTATAGATTTTTATTTATTAAGTTTTAATATTTTTAATATGTTTGTAATTTATATAATAGATTCCTATCAATTCATTTTAATTTTAATACTTTTTAGTCAATATAATTTATTTTTAATAGTTTTGTTATTTATATAATTAATTATATCTATTTTTTCATTTTCATTCTTTTTTATATATCTGTAATTCATGTAGTTAATATCGAAAATTTGTATTTTAAAATATTTTTTGTAATTTATTCAATTTTATTTTTTTATTTTAAACATTTTTTTATTTAATATTATTTATTTATTTTTAATATTTATTAATTTGTAATATTTTTGGAATTTATTCATTTTTTAATATTTATTTATACATAATTATTTACTGAGTTTTAATATTCATAATATATTTTTAATTCATATTATTAATATTTATTCAATTATATTTATTAAACTGTAATATTTTTAAAATGTTTGAAATTTATATAATCATTTTATTTAAATGCATTTTCTAATATTTTTTTCATTTTTGTAAATGTTTACAACTAATGTAGTTAATCTTATGAACTATACATAATTATTTATTAATTTTTAATAATCTTAGTATGTTTTTAATTTATATGATTAATGCTCCTTCAATTTTATTAATTAAGTTGTAATATTTTTAAAATGTTTGAAATCTATATAATTAATTCTTTTAATTGAATTTTTTATTTTTTTTATTTTATGTATATGTTACAATTCATGTAATTAATCTTATGAAATCATTTTTTAAAGTTTTATTATCTGTTAAATTTTATTTATTCCTTCTTAATATTATTTTAGTTAATATTATTTATTCATTTTTAATATTTATAAATATTTTTTTTTGGAATTTAATCATTTTATAATATTTATTTATACATATTTATTTACTTTTTTTAATATTTTCAATATGTATTCAACTTCATTTTAATATATATCCATTTTTAATTTTTTAATAATTTGTAAAATTAAGAAAACTTATTCATTATTTAATAATTTTGAAGTCTATTCATTTTTAATTATTCAATTTCACTCATTTTTAACATTCATGAAATTAATATTATATATTCAGTAATAATGTTAATTATTTTTTACTTTTTTTATAATTTATTCATTTTTAATATATATTCATTTAATATTTTTAAACAATTTTTATCAGCGATGCCAAAAAAGTGTTAATAAATATATGAATTTATAAGTGCTTTTTTAGCACTGATAAAGATACATCTTTATCAGTGCTAAAAATCACTGATAAAAATAGGTTTCATCATCACTTATTATTTTAGCACCGATTCAACTCATCTTTATGGGTGATTTTTTGAAAGCATTGATAAAACCCTTCTCGATCTTATAAATTCAACCCAAACAGAACCCACTTCTTTGACGTCATTCAAGCTCTCATGGAAGTCTACCTCTTCCACCGCTCCCCCTCGACCTTCATAGATATATCAATCCTCTCAAAACCTAAGATATGTGATTATTTCTACTCCTCTTTAGTCGACATCAGTTATTTTGCTTTATCAATGTCTTTATCCTTGTGATACTATCCTCAACGTGCAGTACCTACCTCACACATACTTGATATGGAACCACCATCACACACTACTTCCTATAGTCCCAACAATGTACACATCAAGTGGTGCTATCACCTAGTTCGCCACCAAACTCACACTTCTTCTGGTCTAATAAATTTTTCTCAACCTTGCAGTTTTCTTTTGATTTTAAGTTTAGGTGACCAATACTTTTCAGTGGCCAAATATCATGTAATATTTAAATTTTGTGCTCTTTTTTTGGATCTTCTATGTCTATTTAATCATATGCGATATCTTTGAATTAATTATACATGATATTTGGCCACTTACAAGTACCATTCACCCAAAATTTCTCACTCCTTCCACATCCTGAGGTAATTTTGGAGTAGGGGCTTGGATCGAACTTCAAACACGAAGGTGAAGAAGCCAAGTTCCAGGTATCCTTCTTACTCTCATGGATTAAAATAAAAAAATTCTACCCATTTCCTTCCATTTATAGTAAGAAGAACTTCAATCCTTTTAATATTTGCATTGGTGTGAACATCTAAGATTGACATTTTGCAACACAAACCACTAACCTCATCTTCAGTTAAAAATTACTTCTTTTAAGAATGATACAAAGAAGAGAGTGTACACAATAGAAAGTTTTGAATCATTATTAAGTAGTTCAATTCACCTTCTTTTTCATTTTTAGCTCCCTAGTTCTATAAATTTTCACTCATAGTGAGCATACACAATCAAAAGTAAACATTTTACATATTAGAGGTGGAAAAATTAAATTTATAATTATATTGAAAATTGGTTTTATAATTTACATATTTTTATTACTTCATGTATATAAATTTTATTTGTATATCCTATATGAAAAAGTATCTTTTTTCATGATTGGAAATAATATTCATTCTATATATTTGAATGAATTTTATTAAATTTGGTCCACATTTCATATTTTAGATAATCAACTAAATAAAATTAGAAATGAGAATATCCATATTTTTTATTCTAAAATTACTTAAATATTGATTTATTAGTAAAAACAAGAAATTCACCAAAAGAGTTCATCAGATGAAGTATTGGTATCATTTTATTTTAAATCGCTAGATATTTTTAAGTATTTTTGATTAATAATAACTATATTTTCATTTTGTGAGAAGGAAGAAAGGGTTTGAGATTTATTGAATCAAAAATGTTAAGATTGTTTAGATAACTTTGATATGATTGAGGTACATGAATACTTACATCCAAAGAAAAAAATTGGAATTGTGACCAGTATTAGTTTGAAAAGAGGACTCTGGGAACTCTCTCTAAATTTCCATCATACTGCCCTTCACTCTCTAAATTGGTATCATGAACAACATTCAAAACATCCACATTTTCTTCCATCTTGTTTAAATCTCGCTCCTAGTTTTCACTCTAACATTTTTACAAATTTGATCCTCTTTGTTGGTTCCATTGAGGTTGATTTTTTTTAAGTGATCCTAGGTAGTTGGGATTATACCCCAATCATTAGTTTGAGATGAGTCTTTCTACAGATCACACTGGGACACTTCTTCAACTTTTATTAAAGTTGATTGTTACAACATCTAATAAAATATCATCAACTTTTGTTCTTAAGCACATTATCACTGAAACACCACATGTCCCAACATGTACCAAGTGAAGAAATTAATAAACATAAAATACACCCTCTTGTTGTACTACCACGTAGAAAAGTTATAGAAACTATCCTAGAATTTCCACCTTTTGTCCCACAAAACAACAAATCGAGAACCTAGACTAACAACCACATGTTTACTCCAGATTGTTTCTTTTCATGTTACCCTTGTGTAAAATGATAATTTGTTAGGAATCATCACCAATAACATTAAAATGTTGGGTTCCCCTTATTAGAAGTATCTATAACTTTCTTATTTGATTATGAATACCGTATGTGTATTTATTTATTTATTTATACAAAATAATTTTTTTATGAACCTAATAGGATGGATATGAATCGAAAATGGGTGTATGATAATTGTGTGAAAAAGAGTATGAGATGGAGTTAAAGGATTCATCATGTTTTCAATAGAGAATTGATATAACCATTCTCAAATCCTTTATCTGTGTTTACGTTGTTGTTATTCAAAACAAATTTTACTGGAAGAGTTGGAAGAACATTTTATTTTTTACAGAATAAATCAGTGCTATAAATATTGGACTAAACATAGGGAGAAATTGAATGTATGTGCTGATTGGGATGATGCTGCAATTTATGGATCATTTGATATGAATACCAATGTAAATGATAATAGAGATGATATGGAAAAATGAGAATGAAAATTGAAGATGAACTTTGTGATTGTCCAAAGTCATTTGAGAAGTTAAATAGATGTTCCAAGTGACCATTACATACCAATTGTACTATATATACAACATTGTAAAATGTATTGAAGTTATATAATTTGAAAGCTAGTAGTGGATAGAGCGACCCCAGCTTTATAGAACTACTTGGTCTCCTAAATTATATGCTACTAGAAGAAAATGATCTTCCTTATAGAATATATTATGCTAAATGAATGCTATTTTCAATGGGAATGATCTCTAAAAAAATAAATAGATGTCCAAATGACTGTATACTATTTTTCAAGGACCATGAATCACTTAGAAAATTCCCTAAGTGTGGAATGAATCGATACAAGAAAGATGAATCAAGTCCTTCGAAAATTTTATGGTACTTTCCTATCATTCCAAGGTTTATATGACTATATGGATGTTAGGAAACTGTTAGACAATTGACATGACATGTAGATACAAGAACTGAATATAGGAAATTATCTCACCCATTGAACTCTCCTTAGTGGAAGAAATTTGATTATGAGTATCTTGAATTTAGAAATGATCCTAGAAAACTCTATCTTGCATTATCTATAGATGGAATAAATCATTTTGGTGTATATAGTAGTACTCATAGTATACGTCCAGTTATGTTGGAAAATTATAACTTGCCACCATGGTTATTCATGACGCACAAATACATTGTGTTGTCTATGCTTATATATGGACCAAAAAAACATAGTAATGATATTGATTTTTATTTGGATCTATTAATTGAAGATCTAAAATTGATATGGGATATAGGTGTTACATTATATGATGCTCATATAATTGAATAATTCACATTGAGAGTCATGTTGTATGGGAGGATAAATGAATTTTCTAATTGTGGAAAATTTTCATACTCTAGAATTAAAGGAATGTCGGGGTGTCCCATTTGTGATGAATTCACACACTTAGTTAGATTAAAACATTCTTTGAAGACTATGTTTTTAGGAGATCACAAATTTTTACCCCAATGAAATAAATACCAATCCTAGACAACATCATTCGATGATAATACAGAATAAGGTACAACACAATCCCCACTAACGAGTGATCAACTGTTCAAAATTTTGAAAGATATTAATACTGTTTTCGATAAACCTTTTTTGAAAAACATTAAGAAAGTGGGTTGGAAAAAGATATCAATTTTATTTGAATTACCATGTTGGAATTATTTGTATGTAAAACATTTTCTTGATGACATACATGTTGAAAAAATTTATTTGATGGCGTTATTTTCATGTTGCTAAATGTTTCTAGGGAAAAAAGGTGGCATCAAGGCTAGGTTGGACATTATTGACATAAGGGTAATGGAAGAGTTGGCACCAGTGAAGGGTGAATGGTGAACTTTTCTTCTTCCAGTAGCTTACACTCTATCCAGACAAGAAAAATTGTCATTTTTCAATTTACTTAATGGTGTAAAAGTTTCATAGGGGTATTAATCAAATATCTAGAATTTCATGTAAATTAATAACTTAAAGTTACATGGTCTAAAATCACACGACTATCATTTTTTATGTAATATTTGATTATCATTTATTTATGTTTCATTCTACCTAAAAATGAATGACATACATTAACCAAACTCTACTTCTTTTTCAAATCCATATGATGTAAATTTATAGACCCGATAAAGTTTCCAATCATGAATAAGGATATTATAGTAATATTATGTGAATTAGAGATGTTCTTACTTCCATAATTATTTGGTATAATGGTCCACCTGATGGTTCACTTGGTTATAGATGCTCAACTATGTGTTCATTTCCATTATAGATGGATGTATCCCATTGAATGGTATATGAATATTTTTAAAGGGTGTTTCAAGATTCAAAGTTGACCAGAAGGTTATATTGTAGAATGATATATTATTTAAAAAGCTGTTGAATTCTATAATGATCACCTATAAGATGTTGATAACATCGATCTCCCAAAATCTCATCATAGCAGATGTCTTATGACCAAAGGGATTTTTGAAAGAGATGTTATTACAATTACCATCACAGAGTGGGAGCAAGCTCACTTTTACATTTTACATAATAGTGCAGAGATTTCTCTATATGTTGAAGCACATAAAGAAATTCTTAGACATTTGAATCCATAAAGGGCTGAAGTATGGACATCAAATACATAAAATAAAAATTTTATAATATGGTTTCGAGATCATATTTATAAGGATTTATCTAAAAATACGAATTCAATTACCATATGACTTCGATGGCTAGTCAGGGGACCAAATGTAAGTGTTATATTTTACACTGGTTTTGTAATTAGTGGTTATATGTTCTATATAAAGTAATAAGATGAACGTGGTATGTTGTAAAACATTAGAGTTATGCTTGTGGTGGAAGCAAGGAACTTATCTGGTTCCAAGGATATAAATCTAATTTATGTGAATATGTCATATTTCAGCATCATATAATAGATATACAAGTTTGATTATACAACATTTCAAGTGTCAATATTCCATTGCAAATGGTTTGACAATAGGAGTGAAATGAAAGTCGATGAATTGGACTTCATGGAGGTGTATTTAAGTGTGAAAGGGTATAAAGATGACCTATTCATAATGGAATAACAAGTAGTGTATGTATTTTATGTCTTAGATCCAACAAATAATAATTGGTCAATTTTCCTGTTGGTGACTAAAATAACTGTAGAGTAATGAAAATTCAATTGAGAATGACACTTTCATTGGGAGATCAAAATCATTTCACATCAGTCTCAATGTATAAAAGGTCTTGTATGTTATAGGGGACTACTAACGCTCCCACAAGCATCGTTGAATTCGCATGGGATGTGGTCTGATTAGAATTTGTAAGGTTTTCCCAAACTTCACTTTCTACAAGGTATAGTATAGCAAAAGTCTAAGATCGATTCCATGGGGAGCGTAACTAGATTCTGAAAGTAAATGGATGAAGACCCTTTGGGGTAGGATTCCATTCTGGTTTGCTTTAGTTTGTGAAAAAACTAGATCTATGTTGGTTAAAAGTTACTTCAAGAATGAGAGAGGGATCAGGATCAATTTTAGGTATCTATAGAAAGGATACTATTTAATTATAACTTTGGTAGGTTCCTAAGGTTTAGGCTGTGAAGTAAGCAAAGGTCACTAGTTGACTTTGGTTAAGTCACCTAGTTCTACCTAGGAGGTAAATATTTTGTGATCGGGAGATAACGACAACCTAGATGAATTAGGCTTAGCTTATAAGGAAGAAAGTATCTTAGGATATTGGTCATAGCTTAATCCACTCTAACCAGGATAGGTTCCTTCACTTAAATATCCTGTGATCAGGGACATTTAAATGATTTTGGTAGACATTGATTATTTATCTCAATTACTAACCCTTTAGGTTACGAAAATTTAGAATTAAAGATTTAGAAATGTTCAGATACACCTACTCTTGATCCCTACCCCTGGGTGGTTTAGCCACTCATGGTAGGTTAAAATGAAAATAAATAAATGAATGAAACCATGGTCAGCATGCTAAGAATGATTGAATTTTAGTAGAACACAATTATGTAATGATTCAAATTCATATTTACAAAATGGCTATGGGTATGCAATTGGGATCAAAGAATTGTAAACCATAATGCAATTAAATACTTACTTGAGAATGAAAGTAGAAGTGGATTCAACGTGATTTTGGCGATGAATGATGGTAAGAAATGTAAAACAGAAATGTAGGCAATGATGAAAACACAATCCACAACACTTATATTGAAATAAAATAATGAAACGACAAAGAAATTTGAGTTTAAGGGAGAGGGAGTCAAAAGAAACTTGAAAGAGAAAAAAAGCACAAAAGAATTCTACTCTAGGATCCTTTTAAATCCTCTGTTGGGGTGTTGTATATATAGGCAATAAATTACATGATGTGTAATGTATTTCATGTCTTGTAATGCCTATCTGTATAGATCTCCACGTTTTTTGAATCTTACATGTATCTTACGTATATCTCTCTCAATTTATGAGGTTTTACCAATTTCACGCTGTGTACCGATGACTCATGATGTGTATCAGCCTTCCAGTTGTATCTCTAGAGTGGTTTTCTCATTAAATGGGTTTGAATGATTTCACATCATATATTTTCCATTCACGACGTGTACTGGATACTTCTTTTGAGAACTTCACAAATTGTCTCACGACTTGGTTCATGGCCTACCGGATGTTGTGAAACCCTATTACATGACGTGTAATGAAGGTTCACAATGTGTAATAGGTGAATTCTACATTTTTTCTACACTTCTTCCTTTGAAACCCTATGAAGCCTCATTCCTACAAAATTAATCACATACCAAGCACATTATCAAGTATATCATTGAAATTCCTTAGTTGAATAACAGGAAAAAGTATATGTGATTTTAGATTATCAAATTCCCCCACACTTAAACAATTGCTTGTCCTCAAGCAAAAAGACCTCAATAGTGATTTCAAAAAGATAAGAAATTTTTTAAATAGGAAACATTCATTATGTCCAGGAAAATAAAACTAAGTGTAGACAGAAAAAGGTCAGTCTCCAGAAAAATCAGTGTATAGAAAATTAGTCATTCCTCATAGATTAGTTCTTTAAAACAAATTCTAATCATTTAATTACAATTTATCAATTTTTCCTTTAATTATATACCCATTTATAATTTACCTCACAATGAATCTTCCATCATCACTTAGGGTAAAAAGAAATTGAATTTACGCTCATACCCTGAGTACATGCTCCTAACAATAAGCATGCATTGGTTCTATCATCTCCACTTTGTAAAGACAAGTACAAAATTAATCATGAGGGCTTTAGCAGTTAGGTTCTAATGACTCTGAGGTCATGGGTTGGTAGGTAAAAAGTGAAAATCAAGCTCAAAATGAGGGTAAGATCTAAAGTATAATGCATTAGTGTCATGAAAAGTGTACAAAAACAACTCCTCTGGGCTAATCAAATCCACACTCCTAGCAGCTCAGGTTGGATCCGTATATATGTCAAGTAAGTACACAAAAAGTATCATATTCATTTCATTTTTCTTTTGTATTTCTATTTTTCAAAAGTCATGTCTAGTCTAGATCTCACATCCATACCCTAACCACATATGACACTTCAAGGGATTCATTGGCCTGGAAATGCTGATTTTTAACCTTCCTAGTTAATAACCCATGTCAGCTTTTATTTTCTTTTTTATTTTGAAAAGAAATAGAATAAAAGTGAAATTCTACAAAGTAAATATGGATCACAACCAAATAGTCTCATGAGTACACCATAGATATCTGTAAATAGAATCATTCCATGTTGTCTGAATGCTTCCCCCACACTTGTTCAAAAGTAAAGTCATGCATTATACAAGGAGTAGGGTAGGAAGGGAAAATCGGCTTGGAAAACCTTCATCCTATAAGGTTATTCATGGAAACTATAGGCTTAACGAAGGAAATATGTAAGGTGGGTATCAAGAAAAAGTGACTCAACAAAGATTTTCTCAATCAATTTAAAATCATACTTATTAATTCATAGACTCAATAAGATCTCTATGAAAGTTCTTATAGGTTTATATGTACAAGGTATCACTCAACAAATATGCTCAGAAAAGAATATGAAATTGTAAGCTTAGAGTCCTCTTAGGTAATGGGAATAAAATAAAAAATGGCAATTACAATGGGTATAAAACCAAGTATTGAGCTAATTAATCATAATTTCAAAAAAATTGAATTTGAATTAAATTTATAAGCTCAAAAATCATTCTAAAAATCCTAAACAAATACAAAACATGGATTATAATATTCCCAACTTAACATTTTCTTTTATTTAAATGGGAATAATGTTTTTTAGGTTTAAATCATGCCTTCAATTTTGAAAAATGTCTCATAGACAAGTGAGAATAGCAAAAATTCAAGTGTAACAAAAGTGAAAATCATGAGAAACTCCCCCACACTTAGAAGGAGACAGTTTTTTCCCTTTTAATGTAATTCTTGTGGGATTTTTGTAACAAGTAAAGTGCAAAAATTGAAATGTCAGTTGAAAAAATTAAAATTGAGGGAATCAAGAGCTCCCTAGATAAAGTGGTATACCATGAGGGAATTTGAGTTGTATCTATGCTAAGCTCGAGTCACCTACAAAATGGGTTAGAAAACAAATACTTCATTAGATGAAACATTAGTCCATAGGTTTGAAACATGAGTAAAGCAAAAGAAAAGGCAGGTGAACAATATGCTGAACAAAAATAACCAATTTTATTGAAATTTAGCAGATGTTTTTAATATAACTCAATAAGGGACTCAAATTGAAAACAAAAAGACTCAATCATGACAAAACAATCTAGAAAAATGATCAACTATGGGTTTCCTCCCATAAAGGGCTAATAGGACATCATCACCCAGATGGATAGACCTTGAAATCCTACAGTTATGTCCACCAGCTCAGTGGATCCTCTTGCATTTGCAGTTACTAGTGGTCATTTCTTCCAGTTTGTGAGGCCACTTGATTGGATTGATTACTTTAGGGGCATTAGCATGAGCATGAATAAGATGTGTCATGAATGGAATCATAACTCTAGGCGGCTGATGTTGTGAATGGATTTCCATAGAAAGTTCATGAAGTTGGCATTCAAAAACTACAACTTGCTGGGTAGCCCTTTGGACCAGAAAAGAGGGATGAATGGGTCCATTGATAACCATGGATGATAAATAGGATCTAGACATATCTATTTAAACATTGAAAAAATTAAAAAGAAACCAAGTAAGAATGATTCAAAAATAAATTTACATATATATAAGTGATCAAAACAAAAAAAAAGAGGGCATATACAGATGACAAAACGAAATGACCGACCCTATCACCAAAAGTATAAATCCTAAAAACTGAAAAAAAAATGGATGATTGGGAATTAGGGCCAAAAATCTCCTCCATCGTCAACCCGCCCGCTGGTGGTGATGAAAGCTGGAGGTTTGGATCGGTGTATATGGAGGTAGCAGAAGCGAGTGGATCGATGACATATGGTGGAGTAGTAGTGTTGGATCCATGGTTTGGAGTGGGTGGTGGATAGGTCCGGGTCTATAAAGAGGTCATGGGTCTGGCATCTAGATCAATGAAAGGTACCTCTGTGGATGTATCGGTGTCCAGCCCCTTGCCCCTCTGGGCCTACTCTGCTAAATAATCCTACTGGGCCGCAAGGTCAGTAATATCGGATGGAAGGTCAGGATGAGTTGTAGGTGGTGTTGTAATGGTAGAAGAGGAGGGTTTGGTAGAGGCCGGTGGTGGTGGAGTGGTGAAATATGAAGGTTCGATGAATGGAATATGAAGATGAGTGGAAATCTGGCACATGTTTTCCAAGATGCACTGTTGTGTGGTTCAGATCTCTATTAGGGTGGGATGAGTGGGTGGAGGTATGGCAGATGTAGTGGAAGAGGTAGGAGGATGAGGGGGTGGTGTAGGTGTGGAAGTGGTGGATGGATCAAATGGAGTTTCTGGTGCTGCTAACGATGCTGCCTCCTGTACGCCTGGTGCCTAATGGTATACATCATCCTCTCATACCAGTAACTGCATCTTGTACAGTATCACGAAATCGATGAGCTCAATAGGTCCTAGGTAAGTGAGGAGTAGTGCTGCATCGAACACTCCAAGGTACCTTTACAGATGAGTAATAAAGGACCCTCCCATCAAAGTACCACAAGTCCAACGAGTGTGGGATTTATAATAGTGGGCAAGCTGGGTAGCCATGTTGACGGTTGGTCCACTCATGGTTGCTGCAAGAATAAGCACATCAATATGTTTGACACTCCCATGAGACTCAACCCCGAAGAACCATCCATGTGTCATAGCTCGATGAAAAATCCATAAGGTTGGACCCTGTAGCTGAGTAGATTTCATGATGCATGGGTCATGGGGTAACTGAGGATCTCAGGCAATCATCTCCCATAGACACTGAGAATCGGCTCGGGGTGGCTCCAGCTGAAGAGTCGGAAATATCTCTGATGCTGAAAATTTCTCTATATAAATTCTGAGTTTGATGCTGAACTTGGTGAATGAAAGCTTGTGTGGCTGACCACTCAGGAGGAATCTAAGACTATAAATGGCTATATCAAAAGTGGACAAGAACTCTAGAAACAACTCTCTAAAATTATCCTCACGAACCTTGATAATGTTTTCGATATAGAGTGTCTCTAGGAGGTCAAGGAAGACATCGCTAACGTTCATCTTGGCCAGGATAGGTAGGTCTAGGGTATTATTCATTCTCATAATCTTAGCCTGCAACCTAATGAGATTTATCTGATTCTTCGGGGTGGTGAAGTAGATGACATGGTGTAGGTGGGGGTTTTCATCACTGGAGGATTCCTCTGAGGTGGATGAGGAATATGCATGGGTAGCAGGTGCAACACGAGATCCTTTATGCGGTGTAGAGTGTGCAGAAGGTGAGGAAGATGCAGTGCCATGTTGGTTCTTGGCCGGTGGTTTCTCATCAAAGGCTGAGGATGACGAGGTGGAGGGTTGGGGACACTTGGTTCTTACCATCACATATGGGAGGGAAGGTGCAGGTTAAGGAGGTAAGGAAAGGGGTGGGTGTTTGGTAGGTAGGAGGAGGTGAATAAGAGGGGGGAACAGGTTTGGATGGGAAGAGGAGGGTGCAGCGGTGTGGTTGAGAAGAGAATGAGAGTGAGGGGAGCATGAGGGAGAGGGAGAAATGTGTGTTTAGGAGAGAAGATAAGGGAGGTGAGGGGTTGCGGGTTTGTTGTGGGTTGTAAACCTAGGGTTCACAACCTATATTTAAAAAAAATAGACTCTGTCCATTACACGACGTGTAATAGTATTTCACATTGTGTAATGGTGCATTAAAATGATTTTTTGACAAAACGGTTACACCTCGTGTAATGGGATTACACAACATGTGGTCTATTTTATTTTTTGCTCAGGACTTATTTAACCCTTAATCTCTATCTCTTAGCTCATTTGAAGTTTTCCTTAGGCTAGGATAAGATGTCCTACCCTAGATTTCCTCTCAGTCATCACTTCCTTTTAAGTTGATAGCTTGACTCAGTTAAGGCTCAATTGAATTTTAGGCTGATGAAACAGCCCTTACGGAAGGGTTCTTGGAAGATTTTAAGTCTTTGACCATTCACCTTGAATGGTGATCCACCCTCTCTCTGAATTTTGATGGTCCCATAGGGAAAGAATTGAACAACTTCAAAAGGGATGGGCCATCAAGATTTTAGCTTACCAGGGAATAGTTTTAATCTTGAGTTAAATAAAAGGGCCTTATTCCCTGGTACAAAGATATGCCTAGCAATGTATTGATCATGTCATTTCTTTGTTTTTCTCCTTATATATCTTGAAATTTTCATAGGAATACCTCCAAATTTATTTTAATTATATTAACTACAACATCCTAGCTTCTTCATCCTTCTCAGAATCCAAATTTAGTTTCTTAATTTCCCAATATGAACGATGCTCGAGTTCAACTGGAAGATGACATGGTTTCCCATAAACCAGTCTGAATGGCGTTGTTCCTATGGTCGTTTTTTATGTAGTATGGTATGCCCGTAGTGCATTATCTAGTTTAAGACTCTCGTCTCTTTGGATTGTATTTACAGTCTTTTCCAAAATTGGATTTATCTCTCTATTTGACAGTTCTACTTTCCCACTTGTTTGTGGGTGGTAGGGAGTTCCTATATTATATCTGATTCCATATTTCTATAGAAATATTTTCACATCTTGGTTTTTGAAGTGTGTTCCTCGATCACTAATGAGTAATCTTGGAAATCCAAATCTTTCAAACACATTATTTTTTAGAAAGTTCATGACAACTTTTTTTGTGTCATGTGCAGTAGTTTCAACTTCAACCCATTTCGAGATGTAGTCAATGCCAACAAGAATGTAGTATTTTCCAAATGGAGTGGGAAAGGGTCCCATGAAGTCTATGCCCCAAACGTTAAAGATATCAACTTCCATGATGGTATTTTGTGGCATATCATTCCTTTTTTCAAAGTTTCCAGCCTACTGGCATCTATCACATCTTAGGTAAAATTTCCTCACGTATTAGTGTAGCGTGGGCCAGAAAATACCACTTTGTATATTTTTTTATACTTTTCACTTGGGTCCATGATGTCTGCCAGTTGGTGATGTGTGACACATCTCAATCACATTGTGGGTTTCATTATCGGGAATGCAGTGTCTCAATAATCTATCAACACAACGCTTGAACAACAGTGGTTTATCCCAATAGTAATGCTTTGCTTCTTCCAAGAATCTTTACCTCTGTTGATATGAGAAATATTTATGTAAAAATCCCATGGAGAGATAATTAGAAATATCATAGAACCACAGTTGAACCTTGATACTAAAAATGGTTTCATCTAGAAAGTATACTTCAATGTTAGCCTCCTCATCTTCCTTGATGAATGACAAGGGAAGTTGGGATAGATTGTCAGCAATAAAATTTTCTATTCCTTTTGTGCCCTTGATTACAATCTCAAACTCTTGTAGTAAGAGGGTCCACCGTATCGGCCTTAGTTTGGCATCCTTCTTGTTCATCAAGTATCTTAGGGTGTCATGATCAGTATGTACAATAACTTTAGAAAAAACCAAATAGGAATAAAATTTCTCAAAGGCATATACAATGGCTAAGAGTTCTTTTTCTACTGCGAGTCCTTCTTTCTTAGGCACAACTTGTAGAGGGATCACCCATTCACTATCTAATACATGAAATATTATTTTTTCATCCAAGAGTTTCAACACTTCCTTTTTGATGACTTCCTTCATTGGTGGTGTGAGCCTCCTTTGAGGTTGATGTTTTGGCTTTGCATCTTATTCAAGTAGAATATTGTGAGTGCATTCAGTATGATTGATTCCTTTTATGTCTTCCACTCCCTAGGAAATTGATTGCTTATGCCTCTTAAAAAATTCAACCAATTTTTCTTTTTGTGCCTTAGACAGTTCAAAGTTGATAATAACTGGCAGAAAGTTTGACATTCCTAAGTATGAGTACTTAAGAGTACTGAGTAGAGGTTTTAGTTTCAGCTTTGGTGGTTGAATGATGGAGGGGATGAAAGGTGGAAAGGTATCCCTCATGAGAGGTTCAATGAATCTTACTTCCTCAAAATCGTACTTTTATTCCTTCTCTGAGAGTGTCTCTTCACTTTATTCTTCAATGGAAATGTACTAATCTTCTTTTTGGGTAAGATAGATGGTGTTGCAATCAACAACATCATCTGATTATTGGGTAGCTTTGACCGGGTTAAATATTACTTGTTCTTCTCCAACTCGGAAGATCATACGTCCTTGATTCACATCTATCAAAGACTTTCCTATGGCTAGGAATGGTCTTCCAAGTATAATGGGGACTTCACCTTCTTCTTCCATGTCAAGAACTAGGAAGTCTCCTAGAAAGATGAATTTTCTGACTTTAACTAATACATCTTCAAGAATTATCCTGGGGTACTTCACTAATCGATCTAAAATTTATAGTTCTAATCGAGTTGTTTTAAGTTCTTGGAGTCCTAGATTGCGGAAAACACTCATTGGCATTAATTTGATGTTGGCTTCAAGATCGCACAGAGCTCTTCTAAACTTGTATTCTCAAATAGCGCAAGGAATTGAAAAACTTCAGGGATGTATCATTTTTTGTGGGATTTTTTGCTTCACAACAACAAAGAATTCTTCATTTAATGATATCAGACCAAGAAATTCGATCTTTCTTTTGTTGGATAGGAGATCCTTGAGAAATTTTTCAGAAACTAGCATCTGGGAAATAACTTCTGCAAATGATATGTTGATGTTCAATTACTTGAACATTTTCAGAAACTTTGTGTATTGTGCCTCTTATCTTCCTTGTTTCTCTCTTTCTAGGAAAGGAATAGGTGTATTTTATGGTGGTGGGGCAACATAAATTGGTTCCTTGGGTTTCTCAAGGTTTTGGTCACTTTTAACTGGCGATACTTCTTGAGGTGTGGTTTTCACTAGTGTTACTTACTCTTCTACTGGTGGTTATTTCTTAGGCTCTTCAGGTTTCCTTTCATCTCTTCTGCTTGGTTGTTGAAAGTCTAATATCTTCACACTTCTCATCACTACCACTGTAGCTTCCTCCATTGGGTACGTCTTTGTATTACCAGGTAGGATACCTGGTAATCTATCAGACAAAGTCTTTGAGATTTGACCCATTTGAACTTCAAGATTTCACAAGGTATCTCTTTGGTTTTTCATTTCCGTTTCCTAATTTCTCATTCTCTGATCAGATTTTTAAATGAAATTATCCAGGAGTTTTTCTAGGTTACTTTGAGGAGTAGCAATTTTTTGCTGAGGTCTGGGCTGAGCGGTTTGGAATTACTGGTGAGTTCTCTATGGGAAGGGTTATTGTTTCATTTGTTACTGAGGTCTTGGAACTGAGTTCATAGGTGGATACCCTAGTGGTCCTTGATTCTGAAATGGTGCTTGACCACTTCGTTTTTGAAAATATCTTTGGTTGTTCTAAGGTTACTATTGAGAAGGCCTCTACTGGTAATATTGTTGTTGTTGTTGAAAAGGTGGGGTCTGTTGATTGTAATTGACATAATTAAAATCTTGATATTGTGATTCCTCAACTCATGCCTTGCAGTCCTGGTACAAATGCGGTTCATCATACATCTCGCATGATTGTATCTCTATTACGAGAGTAGGAGGGGGTTGTGAAACAAGAATTTGAAATGATTAGAGCTTCTTCATAAGCACTTCAACGTGTGCTAATAATCTGGTGTTTTCATACACCTAATTGATACCATGCCAAGGTGGTCCATGTTCACTTTTCCACAGGCTGGCACTGTGAGAAACTTCATCAAGAATAGCTCTTCCGGCTTCCAGGGTTTTAAACATCATTCCTCCATCAACGGAAGCATCAACAACAGTTCATGCGATAGGATGGATTTCTTGGTAGAACGTCTTCAACTGAATCCACATGTCCAGTCCATGGCATGGAAACTTCCTCGTTAGCTTCTTGAATCAGTCCCATGCTTCCCAAGCAGATTCTCCATCAAACTGAGTGAATTTCTAAATGTTGTTTTGGAGCTTCCAAATCTGAATCGGTGGAAAGTATTTATCCACGAACTTCTTGGAAATATCGTCCCAAGTCATGATTGGCTCGGGAGATTGATTTTTGAGCCAGTCCTTAGTTTGGTCTCTTAGAGAGAATGGGAAGACACATAGTCTGATTGCATCTAAAGAAACTCCCTAGTTGCGAAAGGTATCACAAACTTCAAAAAAGTTAGAGATGTGCTCTTGTGGATATTCACTCTGAAGTCCAGTGAATTGACCCATGTTCTAGATCATATGAATGAGTCCATGTTTGATTTTGAAGGTATGAGCTTGGATGGGGGGATGAACTATGCTTGGGGTTGCACCATGGATTGGTGGAAATCCATAATCCATGATGTTCCTCTCTTGATGCATCGGGTGCTCTCTAGGAATCACTTATTGAAGGTTCTGGGGGCTCGACAGGTTGGGTCCTGGTTTATTTTTGAGGCCGGTCATTGTGGACCAGCGGTGTGAAAAAAGATATCATTCGATATCGGGATCGAAGGTTAGAGGTTTTTTTGTCTCAAGGTTCTTCGAACGAGTCGATGGACCTTGGTACATACACTATATCGTGTAACAGGGATGCAAGGGCATCTCTAAAGGGAAATAATGAAAGGAGATTATATGAAAGGTAATCCCACGTCTTAATTGCTAGAGGTTTGAAAGTAGATCGTTGCATTCCCCAGCAACGATGCCAAATTTTGGCGCACCTGCGCGCATCATTGAATTTACATGGGTTGTGGTTAGATTATAATTTGTAAGGTTTTCCCAAACTTCACTTGCTATAAGGCATAGTATAGCGAAAGTCTGAAGTCGATCCCATGGGGAGCGTAACTAGCTTCTGAGAGTCAATAGATTAAGACCCTTTCAGGCGTGATCCCTTTCTAGTTTGCTTTAGTTTAGGAAAAAACTAGATCTATGTTTGTTTAAATTTTCTTCAAGAATAAGAGAGGGATCAAGAACAATTTTAGGTATCTATAGGAAGGATGATTTTTAATTCTAACTTTTGTAGGGTCCTAAGTTTTAGGCTATGAAACAAGAAGAGGTCCCTAGTCGACTTTGGTCAAGTCACCTAGTTCTACCTAGGAGGTAACTATTATGTGATCAGGATATATAGACAACCGAGAAACATTAGGCTTAGCTTTTAAGGTAGAAAGTATCTTAGGCTATTGGTCATAGCCTAATCCACTCTAACCAGGATAAGGTCCTTCACATAAATATCTCGTGATTAGGGATGCTTAAATGAAATGGATAGACATTGATTATTTATCTTGATTACTAACCCTTAAGGTTACCAAAATTTAGAATTGAATATTTAAAACTATTTAGATACACCTACTCTTGATCCCTACCTTTGGGTGGTTTAGCCACTCATGGTAGGTTGAAATGAGAATAAATAAATGAATGAAACCATGGTCAACATGCTAAGAATGATTGAATTTAAGCATACCAAAATCATGTAATGATTTAGATTGATATTTAAAAGGGGGGGATGATCATTCAATCGGGATTGAAAAATTGTAAATCACAATGCAATTAAATACTTACTTGAGAATGAAAGCGGAAGAGGATTCAATGTGAGTTCAGTGATGAATGATGGTAAGTGATGTGAAATGGAAATGTAAGCGATGATGAAAAAACAATCCACGACAATTGTATTGAAATAAAATAACTAAACAATGAAGAAATTTGAGTTTAAGGGAGAGGGAGTCGAAGGAAACTCTAAAGAGAACAAAAGCACAAAATAATTCTGCTCTAGGATCCTTTTAAATCCATTATCAGGGTGTTGTATATATAGGCAAAAAATTACATGACGTTTAATGTATTTTACATCATGTAATGCCTATCCGTGTAGATCTCCACATTTTTTTAATCTTACGTGTATCTCGCGGATATATTTCCCGATTTATGAGGTTTGACCACTTTCACGTCATGTACTGATGACTCACGACATGTATAGGTCTTCCAATTGTATCTTCAGAGCAGTTTTCTCATTCAATGGGTTTAACTGAGTTCACGTCATATATTGTCCATTCACGATGTGTACTGAATTCCTCTCTTGATAACTTCACAACTTGTTTCATAGCTTACTGGATGTTGTGAAACCCTATTACATGACATGTACCGAAGGTTCACGATGTGTAATAGGTGAATTCTGTATTTTTTCTGCATTTCTTCCTTTGAAACATTGTGAAGCCTCATTCCTACAAAATTCAACACATACCAAGCGCATTATCGAATATATCATTGAAAATACTTAGTTGAATAACAGCAAAAAGTATATATGAGTTTTTCTTATCAACTACAAAGAGGGGATTTGGATACTTGATAGAGGAGACAAATTCCTTTATCCTTTAAAAAAAAGACAGAGTTCAATGAGCTAGTTAAAGTGTTTTTTAATATACTATGTTTTCCTCATAATATTATGTGTTCTCTATTATGTTTACATAATCTAAATTAAATGTCTGACTACTCATGCCGGTAATGACTTATGAACATGATGATGTTACCAATTCCAAGGAAGATTTTGCAATTGATGCTAAAACCATGGAATTATTAAGGGATCAACAACTTATTGATGAAAAAACAAGAGCAACATAACATCACTATTTTAACTAAAATTGTCAAGGGAAGATGTAAAGATATAAAATTTGAGGCTGGTTGGAATCAACGCGACCAACTTGTGGACCCCAAAAAGTCAATGTGCATTAGTTGTGTTGGTCTCAAAATGAGAATACATGTGTCGGTTGATATAGATACATGGAACAATGTCATTTATATATTGAAGGAAACCCTTTGAGAAAATATTAGGTAATGTTACGATATAATTTTCCTATTTTATCAAAAAATTATATAATGAAACGTTGAATTACTATTCATTATCCCTTGTAGAGTTTGTTTATTTTAGATGATTTCCAAAAGAAATATGACTTAATGGTCATTGTAAAATCTTATAAACGCTTCCATACACTTTTTAAAAAGCATCATCTCAGGGATGTTGAGGGGAAAGTAAACCCCCACCCACTAGGTACATATGCACACATTATAAACTAGGAAACATGGAAAGCTTTCATTATTCATCATGATGAGAAATCATTTCAGGTGCATTGTAGTTGATAATATTTTATTTGACATTATTTATTTTATCCACATTGATTCAAAATTGTTGGTTTATGAAATAACAAAGAAGTGTTGAAAATAAGCAATGTGCAGCAAAACCAATGTAACCCTACTGTAAATCAAGGATGGGGTATGATTCACTTGAAAAGAAAATGGTGTGTATTTTGAATCTATAATAAATTTTTTATGTGATATGAAACAACACATGTTATTTTGTTTATATGCAGATTGATGAATCAAAATCCAAAGACACTTCCATCACATGTCATGTGCTATGGAAGGAGGCTCGCATAAATAAAGATGGTAAAATAGTTGATGAAAACACACAAGCAATATGATAATCATATGTTAGTATGAAATAATAGTAACTTGTTATGCTTTATAAAAGTATTACATAAAAATATCTATTTATATTTGTATGTTTTTTATACAGTTTAGACACAAAAATTGGAATCTACTGTAGCTGAAAAAAAACTACTTTCAGTAGCTTTGAAATAGTTAGAACAATATGATCGCATTAGAGGTGCAGGTTTTAGAGTGTCACCTCAAAAATATTTAAATAACACAAAGCCACAAAGAGACACATATGAGATGATGAAATACATGAAGGCGCAGATAAATTCTATGAAAGATATTATTGTCTGGTATGGTTTGACAGACCGATATATGTGAAAGGATCAAAGTGAACTGATAGTGTAACAAAAATCAGTACATGAAGAGCCACAAGACCCCACTAGCTTTGAGGCTAGTCATTCCCCTAAATCATCTTCCTTACTCGAGGTAATCAATTTTGTTATTACTCTTTCTCTAGAATGTGAATCAACGAACTTATGATAACTTTATATTACTAAAATTTTGCAGGGTGAAGTGGCATGTGATTTATATCTATCAACACCCATGCATCACCTTATTGCAAGGGGTATGATGTATAATATCTCAAGAGAAATGTTGCACAAACAAAAACTCCCAAAAGATCACATCATAGTGGGGAATGAAGTAGCTCAAGATTTGAGCATTGAGTTACCTATTTTTCTTGATGATCTGGATGTTACCACGATCAATAATGATATTGGATCTTTCGTAGCATGACCATCTATTCTTATAAAGATACATGAGGTGTGTCATTAACAATTTTTTTTTTCAAATGAAAAAACATTTATCAACTGATGAAAAAGGTCTGAAATGAGGTATGATATTATATACAGATAAAATAAATGGGAAATGGAAGGTAAAATCATGACAATCCAGTGAATCAACCAAGAAATCAAAAGGACCTTACAAGAGTACCTTCACATCACCAGTTCCACTGCCGTATATATTAACATTACAGGTTCATGCAGATACAATATTCAAAGATGGAAATATGTCCTACAATGAATATGAAGAAGAATTATTCAGAGATGTTATTATATACATGGTTGGTCTGGAGAGTATAAATGATATTATAAAGTTTGAATGGTTGGGAATCTCAATTGTGAATACATACATGAGGTACATTTTCATAATCCATTTATCCAAAAGATGATATATTATGTTCATTACAGTTAATAACTATTCATATATTCTACAAGAGTATATATTACTACTATATAAAGAGAATACCATGTGAAACAAGATTCGGACTCATTAATACCTCTACCATTTCTATGAAAAAAAATCTTTGGAATTGATAGAAATTGAAAAGAAAAAAGTTGCACTAAGTGAGGAATTCGACAAGAAAATAATAGACAACATACTCTTCTTGGTGCCTACAATGTAGGGGTAAAAGTCTACAATTTAATCAGATAAAATATATTTTTCTTTTTTTTCATTAATTATTTGTTTTTGGTTTTTTAGTAAGCACTAGATTCTCATCACAATCAATTTAGATACCCCAAATGTTTATTTTTTGGATCCAATGCATGAATTTCCATCAAACCAACCACACCTGATGTCTACTAAGAATTTGTAATGCACTGCAATCAATATTTTACAAATAAAATTCAAATTATATGTTTCGATTTGTGTTTTAATGAGATTTTTTTATGATAGAGCGATCTATAAATATAGGATAAATCATGAAATGAGACCAGTGAATGAACATAAGAAGCCTATGGATTCCTTAAAATGAAAATAGATTAAGGTATATATAGTCATATTTAACTATAAAAACATATTTCAAAAACAATTTACTTATTTTGGTCAATGATTCTGTAGTATCTGAAGCAAAATAATGACAATGATTATGGATATTCCATTTGAAAATTTATGAAATATATCATATACCATCAAAAGACTAGCATCCCTGAACATGTAATTTCTGAAGTTAATTACAATTTCATTTAAAATATTTGTTAATCGTTTGTTTATCTGTATTTTCTCAGTACTACCAAGATTTCCAACAATCTACGTACTCAAAAGAATAAGTAAATTTATTTAGAGATGAGTAGAAAGAGTACATAGTGTTAGAATGTTTATCGACGTCAAGTTGAATTGATTACCTATTATGTTTGTGATCTAGTACAGACCATGAATTTAGAGATAAATTTTGGATGTGAAGTATTAGCATCGTAATGTTTATATATTATTTTTAACTCTTTCTCAAGGAGAAGTATAATGGAGGGTTATGCTCTACAAATTCTGGCAGAGCTTGTAACATGTCTGAAACTGCTCATGCTCGTGAGAGATTGGACTTTGAGGTCGCAACTGAGATAATGACGATAGGGAAATGGGCCAGGATCCTTCAACCCACAAATCTGAATATGTGTTACCAACTGTTGGGGAAGGTACTTCCATGCCCATAGCCTCATCATTTGCATTTTATGTCTTCAATATAAAAGTTTCGTTTGAGTTTAAAACGTTCATTACATATCCAAATTCAAGAAAATGAGCTTGGATTATTTTAAACATTAAGAAAAAGATCCATAATTCATTTGTGATGTGTAGGAATCCACCATACATCAATATGACACATGATGTGATCGGTATGACTTAAAATGTGTGTTTTCAATATAAAAGTGTCATTTTAGTTTAAAGCGTGCATCACATAGCCAAAAATGAGGAAACAAGTATGAATTGTCTTCAAACTTTAGGAAAATGATCCATAATTTATTTGTGATATGTAGGAATCGAACAGACGTCAATCTGACACATGATGTGGCCAGTATGACTCGAAGTGCACAATTTCAATATAAAAGTGTCATTTTAGTTTAAAACACGTGTCACATAGGAAAAACTGAGCAAACAAGCTCAGATTGTTTTCAAACTTTATGAAAATGATCTATAATTAATTTGTGATGTGTATGAATCAACTGCATGTGAATTTGATCATTGATGTGGCTAGTTTGACTCGAAGTGCATGTTTTCAATATAAAAGTGTCATTTAAGTTTAAAACAAGTGTCACTAGCCAAAACCAAGAAAATGGGATCAGATTGTTTTCAAACATTATGACAATGATCCATAATTCATTTGTGATGTATAGGAATTGACCACACATCAATCTGATACATGATGTGGCCGGTATGACTTGAAGTGCATGTTTTCAATATAAAAGTGTCATTTTAATTTAAAACGCACATCGCATAGCCAAAACAGCGCAAACGAGCCTGGATTATTTTCAAACATTGGGACAATGATCCATAATTCATTTATGACATGTAGGAAGTGTCCACAAATCAATCTGACACGCGATATGGTTGGTATGGATGGAAGTGTGTGTTTCCAATATAGAGGTGTCATTTAAGTTTAAAATGCTCATCACATATCCAAAACTGAGCAAATGAACTTAGATTGTTTTAAAAAATTAGGACAACTATCCATAATTCTTTTTTTGACGTGAAGGAATTGAACACACATCAATATAAAACACGATGTAGCAGGTATGACTCAAAGTGTGCATTTTCAATATAGAAGTGTCATTTTAGTTTAAAACGCACGTCACATAGCCAAAGTCGGGAAAACGAACTCGGATTGTTTTCAAACATTATGAAAAAAATCAATAATTCATTTGTGATATGTAGGAATTTATAGCGACTCTGCTTTTTCATACATTACTATTACATCATTTTAATGATAAACAACATAAAAACATTACACGGCGAGGATCCAAAGGTTTAGAGTCTTGGACAAACTAGGACCGTACATAACTTTTACAACATAAAACATAAACATATATTTAATTCCTTCTTCTCTAGCTTCTTACTATCCCTTGTGTTCTCCTTAGTACATGTAGTCACCTAAGGATATACATCAAAAAGAGGGAAGCTAAAAAGCCCAGTAAGAGGATAGATAAGATCATGAAACAATATGACATAGGGTGATCATAATCATAACATCATCATCATGAGAGGAAACATTAGATAAAGGCATGGAATGTGGCAATGCATAAAAATGAAACATCATGTCTTAGTGGTCAACTACGACACATAGTTGTGAACAAAGCTAGCATCATGTTCACACATATTTCAATTTTCTCATGAGATACATCACATTACCCAATGAATTAGAGTGCTATATAATTCTGGGTGCACCCTTCACATCTTGTCATTTACTTTGTGCTATATAATTTCAAGCGCACCTATCACATCATAACATTTACACTATCATGCATGCCACATAGAACATATATCAATCTTGGACATAAAATAACTCATGGAAATGAATGAGTTTCATTTCATAAATCGTACATTCACAAACTTTGGGTTCCCTGATGGAGGAGGGAATAATATACTTGATATAAGAATCGCCAACTTTGAGTGAAAAAAACAATCTTGAGAAGTGTTTTTTTAAGAAGAGTTCTTTTGGAAAATATCATGTTTGTCATAAACTCAAGTAGAAAACATATATATCCCAAAAAAGACAATATAATGATGAATAAATGATTTTTAAAGAATATTCATACTAAAAATGAGGTGAAAGAGGGAAAACCCACAGAAAGAGAGTTGGGTTCGAGAATTCCCCTTAACTTTTGTTTGAAAGCTTCTTTCACGTTAATATCCTATATAATCATATTAGATTCATTAATTAGAAATTCCAGAACACTTTATACATGAATATGATTCATTATGGTTTTATTATTTTATTTTATGGGCCTTTGGATGAGTTATAGAGTTTAATTTCATCATTCGGGAACATTCATTTTCATGGTTTTCATGATCGGGTTCACTTGTATTCATGAATGGAAGTTTGTTTATAATGATGATGAACATCCAGAACTGTTATTATATATTATTAATGATCCAAAATAAGCTTAAATGACCTTACAAAGGATTTGGGTATATACCATGAGGATTAATCATTATATAGAAGTTAATGATGATCGTTTTAGGTTAATTTTGGCGGGTTTTCAAACACAATGAACTCGTTTTGTTTTATAATTTAGTATTATGAGTATAAGTTATTTACAAGACATAAAAAGGGTTATAGCATACAATTTAAAATCTATTTTAAAACATTTAAGGTTCTTATTAACATCCTTGAAGGTGTTTAAGGAAAATGAAAGTGCATCACCCACGATGTTGGTAAATTGACACATCACGGACGACGATTTTATTTTTAAGATAAAAGATAGAGAGGAAAGAGTTTAATGTTGTATCTTCTATTAACATGATATAATTCCAATATATGTAAGATACTGGAGTTGTCATTCCATTTGGATGAAAGGAGGTGAGAAGAGAATAAGAAAAGAAATTGAAATTGAAAGGAAATTAAAAGAAAGAGAGGATTTACCTCTTGAATTCTCCTATTGAGATCCTCCTCAAGGCATCTAGGCTTGGTCTTTTGATGAGACCAAGAGCTCCTGAACATTGGGAGGCTAAGGAAGAGTATTGAGCAGAATTTAGGCAAGACTCAAAACTTGAGAGGTGTGAGGAGAAGAGGGTGCGAGGGGTGATATTTATAGTGGAAGAGGGGTGTTTTCTCAATATTATATTTATTAGTTTATTATTTTGGCTCAAGACTATGAATAGTTTGAGAATTATCTCTAAATATATTAAAATAATGAAGGATGGTTCGAGATTAAGGTGCTTACATCAGCCTTACATCAACAATGACTAAAAAATGCATGTATTTATCATTTATCGAAAATTAACATATTTTACAATTCATCAAAAATTCAAGTATTTCAAAAAAATCTCAAAAAATCACCATAACCATTTTTCAACATGTAGAATTTAAAAATGAACTCAATTTTATGAAAATAATTTTCTAAATATGATTAATTTAATTTTTAATTAAAATCATCATTTACTTAGAAAATACATATTTTAAAATTATAACTGATTTTATAACACTTTAAAAAATTACTTAAGGTCTCATAAAATTATCTTAAAATCATAAGATATCAAAATATTAATTTATGAATACATTTTATGAAAATACATTTTCTTTTAAATTATTAAATTAACCATAAAATTGTAATTAAATATTTATGACTTATAAAAATATCAACACTTAATTATTATTTTTTAAAACATTTACTTACTTACACTATGATATAATTATATCATATTTTCACTTATAAGATGTCAACATTTTATTTATACTTTCATGGGTGATTCTACTATTCATTTGGTCAGTTTACTATTCATAAGGGTCATATTACTATTCATAAGGTCAAGTTACTATTTCATCAATATTGATTCCTTAACTTTTAAAAATACTTCTTATTTCATTAGTTCTTCATTTAAAAGATTTTACTATGGTCTCTAAGTGATTTTGTGTGATTTATACTAAATATGAAATTACTATAAGAAGGGAGAAATTTCATTGATGAATGTTTGGCTCATTACAAAATTGGTCGCATGTCAATCTGATACATGATATGATCGATATGACTCGAAGTGCGTGTTTTCAATATAAAAGTTTCATTTTAGTTTAAAATGTTTATCACATGGCCAAAACTGAGTAAATGAGTTTGGATTGTTTTCAAAATTTAGGAAAACAATAAATAATTCATTTTTACCGTGTAGGTCGACCACACGCCAATCTGACACTCGATGTGGCCGGTATGACTCAAAGTGCGTGTTTTCAATATGAAGGTGTCATTTTAGTTTAAAGCACAAGTCACATAGCCAAAACTAAGCAAATGAGCTCAGATTGTTTTCAAATATTAGGACAACAATCCATAATTCATTTGTGATATATAGGAATCAACTGCACGTCAATCCAACATACGATGTGGTCAGTATGACTCGAAGTGCATGTTTTCAATATAAAAGCGTCATTTTAGTTTAAAACACGTGTTGCATAGCCAAAACCGAGCAAGCGAGCTCGGATTGTTTTCTAAATTTAGGACAATGATCCATAAGTCATTTTTTGACTAATAGGAATCGACCACACGTCAATCCAATATACGATATGGTTAGTGTGACTCAAAGTGCGTGTTTTCAATATAAAAATATTGTTTTAGTTTAAAACGCACATCACTAGCCAAAATCGAGTAAATGAGATCAGATTGTATCTAAAATTCATTTGTGACTTGTAGGAATCAACCACATGTCAATCTGACACACGATGTGGTCGGTAGGACCTGAAGTGCGTGTTTTCAATATATAAGTGTTATTTTAGATTAAAACGCAGGTCACTAACCAAAACCGAGTAAATGAGTTTGGATTGTTTTCAAACATTAGTATAACGATCCGTAATTCATTTGTGACGTATAAGGATTGATCGCACATCAATCTGACACACGATATGAGTGGTATGACTCGAAGTGAGTGTTTTCAATATATAAGTGTCATTTAAGTTTAAAACACACATCACATAGCCAAAATGGAGAAAGTGGCTTTGGATTGTTCTCAAACTTTAAGAAAATGATCCATAATTCATTTGTGACATTTAGGAATCGACCACACATCAATCTAACACATGATGTGCATGTATGACTCGAAGTGTGTGTTTTCAATATGGAAGTGTCATTTAAGTTTAAAATGTGCATCACATAACCAAAACGGAGCAAATGAGTTTGGACTTTAGGAAAATGATCAATAATTTATTTGTGATGTGTAGGAATCAATTGCATGTCAATCTGACACGTGATGTGGCCGGTGAAACTCGAAGTGTGTGTTTTCAATATAAAAGTGTCATTTTAGTTTAAAACACGCATCACATAGCAAAAACTGAGTAAACGAATTTATATTGTTTTCAAAAATTAGGACAACGATCCATAATTTATTTGTGATGTGTAGGAATCGACCATACGTCAATCCGACATGATATGGTAGGTATAACTCGAAGTGCATGTTTTTAATTTAAGTGTCATTTTAGTTTAAAATGCGCATCACATAGCCAAAACCGATCAAACGAGCTCAGATTGTTTTCTAACTTTAGGGAAACGATCCATAATTCATTTGTGACATGTAGAAATCAACCGCACATCAATCTAATACACAATGTCTCCAATGTGAATCGAAATGCGTGTTTTCAATATAAAAATGTCACTTTAATTTAAAACACGCGTCGCTAGCCAAAATCAAGTAAACGAGCTCGAGTTGTTTTCAAACATTAGGATAAGAATCCATAATTTATTTGTGACTTGTAGGAATCGACTGCATGTCAATCTGACACAAGATGTGGTCGGTAGGACCCGAAGTGTGTGTTTTCAATATATAAGTGTCATTTTAGTTTAAAACGCACGACACCAACCAAAACTGAGCAAACTCATATTATTTTCAAACTTTAGGACAACGATCCATAATTCATTGGTGACATGCAGGAATCGACCACACATCAATCTGACACACGATATGGTTGGTATGACTCGAATTGCGTGTTTTCAATATAAAAGTGTTTTTAAGTTTAAAATGCACATCACGTAGCCAAAACAGAGCAAATGAGTTTGGTTTTTTCTCAAACTTTAATACAACGATCCATAATTTATTTGTGAGGTGTAGAAATAATTGCACATCAATACGACACATGATGTGGGCAATATGACTCGAAATATGTGTTTTTAATCTAAAAGTGTCATTTAGGTTTAAAACACGCGTCACATACCCAAAACTGGGCAAACAAGCTTGAATTATTTTCAAACTTTAGGACTACGATTCAGAATTCATTTGCGACGTATAGGAATCGACCACACATCAATCTGACACATGATGTGGTCAGTATGACTCAAAATGAATGATTTCAATATAAAAGTGTCATTTTCATTATATAAATAATAGTATAACTGACAATATCATTAATAGATATAGTAATTAACAATATAATTTATTATATATGGATTATATAACATTATAATTATAATTTGTTTATTTTTTATTTATCATTACTAAAATAAGTTTCTGTTTTATTACAGGCACAAGCTTTTATACAGAAGTTGATCATTGGAAAAAGTGTTGATTTTGTATATGGATTGTAATTTTTTTTTATTAATTGTAAATATGACATCAATGTAAATATTTTGTATGTAAATTTTGAATTGAAATGATGATGCAATGTAATATTTGTATTCCAATCCGGTTTTCGGCATATTTATATTCCTATTTATGTATTCTAATTAGGTTTGTTGTTGCAAGGCTGCAACTGTGCAGCAGTTGATATCATCTTTATCGATGCTAGAAAAAACGCTCATAAAGATCGCTTTTATCAGCGCTAACAAAAGCGTTGATAAAGGCCCTACGCTTTTAATAACACTTAAATTGTCAGATTTTTTTTACACTGATAAAGCCTTTTTCTAACGTTGTTAAAGACCTCATTTGTAGTAGTGATATCTTTTATCACCATTAACAATAAGCGTTGATGAATGATATCTTTAACGATGTTAGTTTTTAGCGTTGATAAAGGTGGTATATTAGGGTAATTTTTATCAATGCTAAAAACAATAATTTTTTGAGGTAATTTCTATCAACGTTAAACCTGCCTTCATACCCGAAAATACTTTGAAACAAAAATTCAATAGTATTCGTACAATGACTCATTTCCATAATCAGTCATCATATGAATCATAGTTGGAGAGGGAAGACCCCTATGATCTTGTGACCACAGTTCTTTTCATCTGAGAATAGTCCTGTCACCTTGATTTTTGGGGAGGGACATTTGAAAACCTCTCTTAATCCACCAATGTCTTCTTCCTTTTTTCCAAATCAAGCTTATATGAAGCATTCCTTTGAGGTGAGGTATCCTCCTCGATGTCTTCCCAACTTCCTTCTATCATATCCATCTTCATCTGCTTTTTCCTCCTGAATTTGAGAGTGAGGAGGATCCTCAACATGTGATCCAATAGGCGTCGGTCCCTGATGTTCTTGAACCTAGGTGCCATACTCCTGCACACTACTCAATTCATATCAAATTGAATACTTTTTTGGTTGGTTTTTATTAGCCTGGGATGAAAAATTAGACCCAACCATGCTAACAAAGCCCATTGCCCCTCCTTGTGCTGGCAGCCCATCCCCCATGTCCGCTTTTCCATATTCTCCTATTGAGAAGCCTCTTGTTCAAAACACCGCTGTCCAAGGTCCTACCCAGCGTCCTCCTGACCATGACTCCCTTCAATCTGCACTAGCATCCCAGTCACCTGAGATGGATGCTTTTGTGAACTATCCTCACTAGCATCCTCAAGTTGTTCCAACTACATAGAGTAATGCATCCCAACTTGTATTACCCTCCTTCAAAGAAGCATGTGCAGCATCCCCTGCTCCTTTAGACCGTGCCCTCCAGCCCCCAGACCCCCTCTGGCCTACTTCCTCCTCAAAGCCTTGAGGAAATTCTGAGAGACAAGCCCCTTAACGGAGCAAAGGGAACATTGAGCATCCTTGGGACAATTTATCTATAAATGTCCCATTGATTGATAATTCAGACAAAATAGAGGTAATCGTTTGTATTCAACCTGCAAGCTAATATCAAATTCAAGGGTGGAGACGACCACCTTATTGATCAGAGTGGAGGCCAGGTCCGGTTCAACAAGAACACGCACATAATATCCAAATCTAGCCTCCTCGGTGGCTCGATCCATTTTAATGGGTACTCCAATTGAGGAACCAAAGTCAAACAGAATTCGAGGGTACCAGAGAGCCCAATTTAATCAAACAATCTTAACCCAGGTTTGCACCTAGTGTTTCTAACAGCGAAGGGATTAAAACAAAAGTCACACTCCTGAATACACAATGTACCTGGGTTTAGAACAATGGAGCCGAAGCCTCAAGCCCGATGATTCAAATCCTCAGACAGAAAAAGAATATGGAAAAATCCCCGCCCAATCGGTATGCACCTCCAATCCCAGAATCCCTTCTTTGAACTCCAGCCATTTATGGGCGCCAAAACTTCAAAAATCCACTGGTTTTTAGGGTATAGTGCCGTAATCCACACGGACAAGACGAGGACGAGGTTCTGACACTTGACTGAAACTGGGTTTCCTTTCCTTTGTGAAGGATACAAAAATAAATAATAATAAAAGACTGATACAACGGAGTTCACTGATGGTGAGGTTGGAGAAGTCGGTAGGGTTTGGTTGAACAGTGCGCCTCAGATTGGGGTAGACGGCTTGAGAGTCAGAGAGGGAGGCGTGTTAGGTTTGAACCAGAACCATCTCTACTGTTGCTTCCTTATTTGGGTAACTTCTATTTCCCATCGCTTCTTTTCAACGTGGCAGGTAATTTCTACCGTAAGCTTTAGATGAATTTATTTCATACTTTAATAGATTTAGCGGGGAATGACGTTGGAGGACCAAAAGCTCCCTCTAATTACAGTTAAGTCCCAGCTTCTTATTATACCAATAAGGGACCTCAATTCATTTGGAATTTCAGAAAATCACCGACCCTTTACATTTTCTGATTTTTTGGTCCTGAATTTAGATTAGGCCCCTGTTTTGGTCACGTGTTGTCATTATCCCATACATTTATTGTCCAAAATAATGTTGACCATCGTCTCAACATTTCATTTATTTCGCAATCAAAATTCATCACACATGTGCCTCAAAATTCACTAATTTCATCAATGGTAAACATCAATTTTTCCCCGGATCTCTAAGTCTATCTATAAGAGTAGAAACCAACACCACAAAAAAGAAAAAACGAAATCAACACCACGGACCATGTGTCATGAGGTGCACCAACCATGGACCTTAAGGGATTGAACTTGTCTAGTGTCAACCCCAGTCATACATTATGACTCTATTTAGCAAACTGGACTGTCTTTGATCAAACTCTTCTCATGCAGGATAGTCTATCGGGTGAGTTAGTATATCATTTTTCTTGTTTCTTTCCAGACATCATCTCATTAATTTAGAAAATTTAAATGATAAAAATAATCATTTTAAACTCGACTTGAGCAGAAAGTAACACATTTGGTTTACGGAGATCAGTTTCCCTTGTATCAAAAATTGACTTTGACAAGTCTGATTTCTCTCATTATCTTTCTACCTCGAAGAACCATAGATCGTACAAATATCCAAATGAGTAATTTCTTTTTTGAATAACATACAGTTGTTTCAACATGCATCCATGATCTCATATGTAAAACTTAAGTTATCTGTCAACTTACGAGCATGGTAATGCAACTTGAGAATCTTAGAGTCTTCAAGAAGTGCTTTTTTCAATAACACCCACAATATATCAAATGATGCGTGTGACCACTAACTCAAAGCCTTCAAATGCAATAACTCTTCAATAAATCACAATTTGTTGAAATCAATACATCCGGAATATAATTCAGTTCACTCATCATCAAGTATTTCAAAAAAAAATCAACGATTTAGGATCTACACATGAGCGTGAATTAATATCAATAGGCTTGACATTCAAAATGTTAATGCCTTCAAAAGCAAACCCACATACCATTTCAGTAAACATTTCATTCATCAGATCAATCGTCCTAAAAACAACCTCTATCTGAACCGTTTTTGTTTGATGACAAGGAACATATTCTTCTCTATGATGAGTCCAACTCTTATAATTTTTTAGAAACTCATTCGAGAATAGGTGCCCCTCATGGTATCTCATGTGAATTGATATTTGCTTTCACATTTTCTATATGGACAACTAATATACTCATTTTGAAATACTCTCGTAAAATTAAAAAACCCCTTAATGCCCTCAAAGTATTCACTAGACCTTCTATTTGGAAAATGAACTCAACTCTTATCCATAGATGTATCATTAGAACAAGTTGTAACAATTAAACAAGTCTTCATATTACATTAATATATGGAATGGTCTTTATGAAATTTGGAAAAAAATACCAATGTTTATAATTGAAGGTTCTGGGTGCAACGGAAGCACATGTGGTGGGTGTTATATTAAAATTTCTTTTAATATTGAGTTTTCTAAAATCCCGAGAGTGGATCTTTCACATTCAATTTATAATTAATTTATTTAGATCTGGAATAAATTATTAACTCATCTTGGGATCCTTTCTTCAATGACAATGCCGATCTTCTGAAAAACCCTTTCGGATTACCTTCGTTGCGTTGTAAGGATTCAAATGTAGAATCCCTCTAGTGGTGATCCACATGTGCTCTTTTTATATCCGAGCAATGCAAATTGATTTTTGGGTGCTAGCACGGAAAATTAATTATATTGAATCATTTGTCTTATTCGCTCCAAGATCCTTCAGGCTTGGAGGCATTCTTCTCATTTTTGAAAGGAAGAGAGGAGGAAAATTCGAGAGGGAGAATTTTGTTGTGTGCAACGATTCTCAATTCTCAATTTTCAATTAACCATACACAATAGACATAACCATCTATTTATAGAGCTAGGTTTTAGGTTAAAATATCATCTAATTGCGTATTGGTCCTTAAATAATATAATAATCTTTAATAAACTCCTTGCCAAAATAATAATAATATTATTATTATTTTATGGCATGCACGCTAACTTACGCAATAATAAATATTATTTTACCAGCTTGTAAATTAATATTTATCACCGGACGCAATCTTGGTTTGCTCAAACTCTTCGACATTTATTGAATACCCAAATTAATATTTAATAAAATATTTCATTCATCAATAAATTTTTGTGATCAATAAAACATGAATGAAATTATTCCTCGATCTTGAGAATAATATTTATTCCATTAATTAAATTCAACTAGAATTTAATCGAGATCAATGGTAACACTTAGTGTGTGGACCTCTAGGATAATTTCTCATTAACATTAGGCAGGATCACTTAAAGTTTAAGATTATTATCTAGTAACGGGTCAAGACACTCAAGAGAAAGAACTTAATATCGTAATGACGATAACCACATATAAACACTCACTGGGTAATATAATCATTTTGTCACAATATCTCATCAAACAAGTTATGAATTTGTGTCATCAACCTATATGCTCGATACATCATTCATTGACTATCTGAAATAAACACGTCGATGCACCATGACCATGGAATTTAATGCGACAGCTCTATTTCAATATGGGGGTCGAGATATCAACTTCTATTAAGATGGAAGAGACAAATCCTTCCTCTACTTATCCATTAATAACACATCACTCATGACACGCCCAATATATCTAACTTCATCATGAAATGTTATCGTCATGATTTATGAAATACATCTAAGTGTGTGAGTTATAACATGTATTAATAATAATATTATTGTCTAAGAACCATTATACACATTTGTAGATAGGAATATCTGATGACACCAAAACATGCGGCATTCCTACTTGCTGGTTTATTCTCATAATCTCCCGTCATGAAGATTACCAAGTATGAATTTCATGAGAAGAAGTCTCATGTGCTTATGAGTACTCACTTTTGATGGTCACATTCTATGTGTCTCATCATATAATGTTATCCAACCTTAGAACTATATTTAAGAATATTGTCATAGCATTTCAAGGTTCTCATCATAGCAGGGAACTTCTATGACCTTATCAATGCAATAGATACTCTAGGATATTATTATATTAATGTCATATGGAACAATGAACAATATGTAACAAAATATTTTATTAATATTCAAATCATCGAATATAAATGTAATCAAAGTACAAACAATTGAACTTAGGAAACCAACTCCAACCATTATAACATAAAATTTTCAACTAAATGCTAATATAATTCAAAAGTATGACATAGAGTTAATTCACATGTGAAAATGGAAAGAAAAACTAAATTATGAATGAAAATATGAAAAATAATTCTTAAATTTGTCATACATACCTCAACTATCCAATACCTTTACAAAGTATTCAATCACCAAAAAGTGATCAATATAAAAATAATAATATTTAATTCCCCCATATATGCAATAAAAAAAGAGACTTTGATGCATTAAAAAATCATTCTAAATCATTAGTGGTTGTCTTTAAAAGGGCACTAAAGGAGGATTTTACTTTCTGTATATAGATAGGAATTAAAATGTAATGCCCTGGATTTTACATGTATTATTTTTAAATATTATATGGACTAATTTTGAGATCAGGCGCTGAGACGACGTGCAATTCCATGACCCAGTGTGTCCGGAATAAATGTTTGAATAATATTAAAATATTAATTAGCACGTGCGCACTTTTTTTTCTAAAAAAAGTGGAATAACTTATAAATGAATGCATGGATCAGAAATCTGAGGGCACTGTTGCGTTCAGAATAGAGACTTTACCCTAGGAGCGACCTAACATTGCCCAACGTGGGTTGACTATGAAAAGTAGTTTCAGGCGTTTTTAATGAATAAAATAAATTATGAATTCATTTTATTTTATTGTTTTGTCGATGCAACGATGCTTTTTCTTTTTAATTAAGCCTTTAGACTGGGATATAGGGTTAGGCTCATAACCCTAGAATTCTCTGGAGGCTCTGGAGAGAACCCTGAAGAAACCTCTCAAGTGAACGACGACATAATCACATATTGACGATCGACGAATGCCATTCTTGACGGATCTCACCAACGATGGTGACGCAGTGATTGATCTTCATTAGTGAGTGATACAAATCAAAGGTAGGATGCGTTGTTTGGGTTTTCTTTCCCCATTATTAGATTCAATGATGAACATGGACCAACCAATGAATATGTTGATCCCCAGTTCGATCATTCTTGCGGGATTTATGTGTAAGAACCCAGTTTTTCCTTTCAGGTACAAATCATTTTCTTTCGGGTTGTAATTGAGAAAAAAGAGGAAAACAGGCCGAGTACAGGCTGTAGTTCTATTACACGATATGACTAGGAGTTACAAGTTGTGTAAGTCATGTCGACAGACCTGGGTATGACGTGTAAGTGGAAGTCGACATGAAAAGAGGATCAGGCATATACACGCTGTGTATTTTCCAGTACACGGTGTGTACTTTTATTTTCTTTTATTAAAATAGGAAGTATCCTCATCTTCTTCATTTGGAAAGAACCTTCACCCAGGTTTTCTTGAACAGCTGTGCCAGATGAATATTTTTCTCCCGATTTGTCATTCGAACTCCGATTCGAATGTCGTTGGATGCATTGGAACCCCTTCGATGAGTTCTCGATTCCACTTGATCTGTTATTCATGATTTATTCTCTCAACATAGTTATCTGGGGTTGATAATTTATGCTCTTTATGTAGATATACTCCGTTCTAAGTCAAATTAGAGCTGAAACTAGATGAGGAGAGTCGTACGAGTACGAGGTAGGTGGTCTCGTACCTTTCGCTAATTGTTAAGTTGATTATCTGTGTTGGAGTGTCATGGGCCCATTTTTGGGGTGTCGCCTTGAATGAATATTGCCTATTTCTATTTCTTATTTTTGTTTAGGTAATTGATTAAGTGTTTTGAAGCATGTATAGGGTTGTTTACCTTGAATTAGGGCCACCCCATGGGTGTGTCTCCCTTGGATGACCTTTTATGGTCGTTTGGCCTAGGATGCCTATGAGGCATGCCTTGTTTTCCATTCTTGGGTTATTAAAAATGAATTGATATTATTAATGAATTACAATCATATTAAATTGCAATTTAATTGACTAAGGGTTTGGGATTAGTGATTTTTCCCTTTGCCCCATGTTATGCCTATGCTTGTTTAAGCATGTTTGGACTGTTTTTCTCCAATTGTGAACTTGCCCATGTGAGTTCGGTGATGTTAAGGCCTTGTAATGGTTTAGATTACATAATAGGATTGATATATGATATGTTCCCAGGTGAGTTTATAAATTCTAAATCCATGTAATAATTTAATTTACATGTGTTTCTTGTTATGAGAATTGTGCCCATGTGAGTATTTAAAAGGCCATGCCTTCTAATGTTGGTTCTTTCTTGAGATTATATTGGATGCTTTTGGTTTTGAACTTTGCATGCCTAATTAAATGTCTAATTGAATCTTAAAAGATAAAAGGGTAAATAGAAATGGGTGAATCATGGATTCATATTATAATGTCATGAATGGGTCCATATGACTATTGTATCTTATACCTCGGGTGACCCATGGATCCATTGAGGGAAGCCATGGATGGACCAAAAGGAAGGTTTATATGTTTAAGCTGTGAGTGAACCACAAATGTAGTGGACAAGTTCATGCACTACTAGAAATTGGGGCATTTATGATGGGGCCCCATCGCAAATGCCTCGTTGTAGAAAACGACGTCGCAAATAGAGTTTTTTATGACAGACTGTCGCAAAAAGAAAATATTTGCGACAGGATGCGCATCCGTCGCAAATAGTTTCCTCATGGTTTTTAAATACCTTTTTGTGACAGGTTTGTCACAAATAGTTTAAAAGTAATAATAATAATAAAATAATATTAGTATTAATGAAATAATGATATTAATATTAGTAAAATAAATTAAATTATAAAATAATAAAATAATATTCATATAATAATAATAATAATGATAACATAATAATAATAATATTATTAATATTAATGAAATAATAATATTAATATTACTAATATAATAAAAAATTATAAAATAATGAAAACCTCAATATTCGCGAAAAATATAATAAAATAATAAAAGGAAAATAATCAAAAATAATAATTAATAAAATAATAAAGATAAAATAATCAAAAATAATAATTAATAAAATAATCAAAAAAATAATTAATAAAATAATAAAAATAATAAAAAAATTAAATAAAATAATAAAATAATAAAAAATTAAATAAATAATAAAAAATGTAATATTCACAACAATATAAAAGACACACTATATAAAAATGTGGATAGTTAATATTACAAATAAAATTTACATTCAAATGTTTGATCCTAAAAAATATATAGATCACTGAGGGGGAAGGTCGTCTGGAGGAGATGGTAGAGGAAACTCCATCCCTAAACCACAAGTTAGACGTCGTATGTACTCCAACTGATCATGCTTCTGTTGTTTCCGCCATTTACGTGTCTCCTCCTGCATCTCCTGTTGTTGCTGTCGTAGGAACTCTTTATGTTGTTGTTGTTGTCATTGACGCATCTGCTCCTGCTCCATACACATACTCTCTATAAGATCATTCTGAGCTCGCAACTGCTCCTGATATTGTGCTGCAGATGATGATGCCTTTCCACGACCTCCTCTCAAGTTGGATGCCAACATCGCAACAGTGCCATAATAATCCACAGGCATTAATTGAGAGTTGATACTAACAACTCATTCTTTCTCGAAGGCATACTGGGTCACCTGCATCCATGCTGTCTCATCAAATCGGTGGGTACTAGTCTGAGTATTGGTCTCAAACTGACTCCCAGTCTGTGTCTGAGATGTCACGACCTCATATGACTTCTTCAATTGCAATTTAAAAGTAAAATAGTTAAAATATTATTTGTAGTTAAATTTTAAACTCAAAAAGAAAATATATTGACCACAATCTAACACTAACGAGCACCTCTAATCTCTCTAGTGGTCGGATCACTATACATCCTTCTATAAACGCCGAACTTCAAAATATCAGCATGTTCATATGCCTATATGAATATAAAATAAACTTTTTACATTTAAATTTATATAAAATATTTTAAAAAAATCACTTACCATATACTCCCTATGCATAATGAGTGTATGACAACTGGCTCGATGTGTCACCTCTTATCTCCCATAGTTTTGTCGACCTACCAATGATATCCTATGAAAACGAACACCCAAACAGTGTGAACACAATCCATCCCAAACCTGAGATGAAATATAATCAGGTCGGTGGGCACGACAAGACTCATCAAACTTTGTCACTCATGCTTTCTCCATTGCTTTATTTCTCAAATTATGAAAAAACGGACTATAATGCTGACGCATAGTCTCCTATCATGCCTTCTAGATATCCCCATGCATGCTCTCATCTATGGGATACCATAAATCCTACAAATAATTTATAATATCAAGTTATTAATTAAATTAATTTCAAAATAACTATTATTTATTTATGCACCAGTCAATGATTGAACATGCGATGTTGCATATTAACAGGAATCTGATCTCATGAGACCCATGCTTCAAAAAAATAATTACTCAATATAGCACTCCCCTGTCTAGTAGCTATATGCATAAAGCTATGAAAAAATAACAAATAATAAAACAATTAGTATATAAATAAACTATTGAAAACTAACTAAAATACACAGGTAGACATACATATGCACACGTGGATCGAAGCCAAGACGTGGACATCGCTTGAGAATCAGGTTAGGAATCATCAAACGTGTAAGACCATGCCCCCTTTGAGCCCCCTGATCTGCTAGTAGTCTAAGGGTCAGATGACCCAACATAATGCTCGTCCAAAGGTAAATCAACTTCCTGAAATAGACGATACAAATCCTCATCCATCTGAAACAAAAAATTGCTATTGTTAGAAAATAATTGAAAACAACTATTAAATATAGATATATATTATATATGATTATAACCAATATTTAATTGTATCAATTTTCATTTTCATCCTCATCTTCTTATTTGACGATGTCAATGTCTTTATATTCCTCCTCAATATCATCAATTTCCATATGATTTTTAGTTTCATCATCTCTTGTCATTTTAAATTCATTTGTAACATCATCGTCACCATCAACCCTTAACTGTGGGGGTGTCATCATTGATATTAATCTCTCCATGAAAAATATGGATTTGGAGAAATATCTTGAAAAAATTCACTTCCTTCTACTTCAATGGAACCACATTCACTTTGAGTAAAATGATTTTCCAAAGATTTAATTTTTATTATGCTCCACCAATCACTCAAATCTCTTGAAGTAGCACAATATTTTGAATTATAAATTTCATGTGCCTGATGGTCCAATAAAAATGGTTCATTCACTACAAGAATACTTTTATATTTAATATCAACGATTCTATGAGTCAGATGAACACGAAAACCTCTCTCAATATGCAACCACTGACATTTAAACATCATTATGTAATGTTTTCCAAGATAACACACTTCAATAATTTCTTCCAGCATGCCATAAAATCCAACTTTAGTTTCTCTATGATGATATCCTCTCAAGTAAACACCACTATTCATTGTTTTTTTTGATTCCCCATATGCACGTGTATGAAATCTAAAACCATTCATCACATATGAATTATAATATTTAACCATTTTTGATAGTGGGTTACTCAATACACACAATCGATTATCAATTTTATCAGAATGTTGAGATAAATGAAAATTTGTAAAACAATTATAAATATAACATATAATAAATTGATTTTATATGTTAAACCAAAAATAATATATGTTACCAGTTTTTGAAACCAATGGGAATTTTTTTTCAACGTTCTTCAAGAGCAGCTACCATAATTTGTGGAAGTTGTTTCTTGATATGATTATCATATAACCTATAAATAAAATAATATTAATTTACTATAACAAAAATTATAGAATAAGTGATAGGATCACTCACTGTACAAATGATGTCATTTTTTCACAGTTGAGCGGAACATATGTATGAGCTCTATGATGTTCATCATCTGAAATCCATCATTCATGAACTCCATCGAAGCCAAGTTTGAGATGATTAAAAAATTATAATTGATTACTCATTTCATCATAAAAATTTACCTCATTATGGCCCATATGGTTGTGTTTTGAGGGATATTCAGATTGAAAGTAATGAGAGTCGAAAAAAGAAATTTCCTCGTGTAATAAGCTTCTGCAATTGAACCTTCAACTGATGCTTTATTATGTATTTTTTTCATCAATTTCTGCATGAATCTCTCAAATGGGTACATACATTGAAACTGTAACGAACCTCCACATCTTTCTTCATGTGAAAAATGTAATATCAAATGTTTCATTGAGTCAAACAAAGCTGACGAGAATATTTTTTCCAGTTTACATAAAATTAAAACAACATATTCTTGCTGTCTTCTTAATGAATCATAGTCACTTGTCTCCACACAAATGTCTCAGAAAAAATATGATATGTCTGTTAGCACATCCCAAATCATAGGATTCAATAGACCTATTAATCCAATCAGCATAAGTTTTTCCATTATAACATGATATTCATGACCTTTTAATCATGTAATATGACCATTTCTGACACATCTACCCAAATTGAAAGCATAACCATCTAGAAGTCTCAAATCTAAAATCCACTAAAAAAATAACAATCAATTATATTTAGAGAGTATATAATCTTCTTTTGGCCTCATTAACTTCTGTGAAATGACATTTTCAAACAGTTCAAGTTCTGGTCTCCTGCAAATTTGGGCAAGATTTAATCTTGCTTTACATTATCTTCAATCTTACCTCGTGTATCCAAAACTGTATGAAACAAATTATCAAAATAATTCTTCTTAATATGCATGAAATCCAACATGTGATAGACCAAAAAATCATACCAATATTGTAGGTCCTAAAAAATGCTCTATTTTATCCAATTGTGTTCTTTCCCCAAGCCATCAATTTTCTGTTGGTTTATTGTTGCTCCAAATGTGATGGGAGGTAATGAAGAAAAAATTGATTTTAACTCTGTACCTAATATCATTTTTGGAGGTATATCTCTTTAAAATTTTCCTTTTCTTAAATGATATTTGTTTCTCTAAAAAGGATGACAAGTTGGAAGGAATCTACAATGACAGTCGAAAAAACAAGGTTTTTTTTTCTATTGATGAGTACAAACATTTTGTTGTCTCTTATACAGTACAAACATGATTTTGGACTATGTGTACTTCATCCAGATAACATGCCATATGCTGGGAAGTCACTAATTTTCCATATCATTTCATCTTTAAACAAAAAATTTTGTTTCTCATCAACATCAAATGTACTGACACCATTATTCTACAATGAATTTAACTCATCAATCAATGGTTTCAAATAAACATCAATATTCTTTTTCGAATGTCCTGGAATTAATAAGGTAAAAAATATATATATTTCCTTCATCAAAATTCAATGAGGTAAATTGTATGGAGTTATAAAGATAGACCAACATGAATACTGATTATTGTAAGAACCAAATGAACAGAAACTGTCAGTAGAAAGACCTAATCACACGTTTTGGGATTCTAAAACAAAAAATGGATGCACTTAGTCAAAATGTTTCCATGAATCACCATCAGAGGGATGATTTAAGTTTTTACTAGTTGAAATATTGGTTTTGTGCCCTGACATCAATGCTGGTGTGTTCTGAGACAAAAATAAATGCTGCAATCTGGGTGTAAGTGGGAAATATCTCAATTGTTTTTCAGGAATCAATCCAGAATTCCTTTGTTGAGCCTCTTTATACCTCGATTTTCCACATGTGGGAAAACTATGAAATGACTCATTTTCACCATAATATAATATGAAATCATTTGAACATACATGAATCTTCTGATAACCAAGACTCAAATTATGAACCAACCTCTTGCTCTCATAGAAATTTGTAAGCAACACATTTACTTCAGGTAGCATTGTTTTTACCAAAGATAATATCTAATCAAAATAGCTATTTGACATTCCATTGTCTGATTTAATAGCCACAAATTTACTAACTCATTTAAATTTTATTATCTTTCAACTAGGATATAAGGCATCCCTATTAGACCTCAACAACTCATAAAAATGAGATGGTTCCAACTTAAGAGTTAAATTAATATCATCTTGAGTTTAATCTTGTTGAAATAACGGACCCACCACAACATGAACTAAATTTTGAAACTGTGTTAGATCCAGAACCAAATTATTAGTATCTTCTCTAGAACTGCATTCACCGTGTTGATAAAAAAAACATAATCTGGTTGAAAACCAAAACACAATAAATGACTCCAAACATTTTCAAATGTGTAAAATGTCATCAGAGCACATTTTTTACAAGGACACTTAATTGTCCATTTTGAAAAAAAATTCTATTTTTGATGATGCAAATGTTAAGAAAGCTTCAATACCCTCAATATATATAGAATTTAAACCATAACCATTTGGATTATTATGCTAATTTATCCAACCACAGTCATCTAATAATGATTATTGTTGACTTTCTTGTTCCATATTTCTCTAAAAAATATAAAACAATTATTTTTTTTGTATAATTTGATATAAGAAAAACACTATCCAAAAAAGAGAATACAAATAAATTCCACTTTCTATCAAATTATAAAAATTTCTATTATTTAATACTTATTTATAGTATTTTTTTAAACTTTTATACTAATCTACACTAACTTATAATAATTTATACTAATTATTAATAATTATTATTAATTACAACTAATTTGTACTAATAATTTTTATTTACTAGTGACAGAGTTTCCAGAAGATCGGTGGTATCTCTTTTTCCCGTTGACTAATTTCCACTATCTTTGACTAAAATCACTATGAAAAATATGCTCAAACATACATATATCCATTTATGCATGCACGAAGATGGAGAGAAGTGTGTCGAGGCCTCCCTTCTCTCCATCTTCATGCATCCAGAAATAGATATCCATACAACTAAGAAGATTTTTCATAGTGATTTCAGACAGAGACATTGGAAATGAGTCCTTAGGCAAAAGAGCCTTTTTTTTCCCGATGACTCATCTCCTTGCAGCTTTCTCCGACTGAAATCAGTATGAAAAATATACTCCGACGTACGCATATCCATTTTCATATGCATGAGAATGATGAATAAGGATGCCTCACCACGCTACTCTCTATTATCATGCATACGAAAATAGATATCCATACACGAGGACATATTTTTCATAGTGATTTCAGTGGGAGAAAATTATAGGGAGATAAGGCATCAGGAAAAAGGGAGCCACCAATCCACTGGAAATTGTGCCAATATATTACAATTTCTTATTAATTATTATTAATTATTGCTAATTATTTCTAATTATTACTAATTATTTCCAATTATTAGAATTTATTACTAATTATTAGAATTTATTAGTAATTATTACTAATTATTAAAATTTATTTCTAATCATTAGAATTTATTACTAATTATTATAATTTATTACTAATTATTGGAATTTATTACTAATTATTAGAATTTGTTACTAATTATTAGAATTTATTACTAATTATTAGAATTTATTTTTAATTATTAGAATTTATTACTAATTATGGCTAATTATTACAATTTATTAATAACTATTACAATTTATTACCAATTATTAAAATTTATTACTAATTGTTACTAACCGTTGCAATTTATTACTAATTATTAGAATTTATTACAAATTATTACAATTTATTACTAATTATTTGAATTTATTACTAATTATTCGAATTTATTACTAATTATTCAAATTTATTACTAATTATTCAAATTTATTACTAATTATTCAAATTTATTACTGATTATTCGAATTTCTTACTAATTATTCAAATTTATTACTAATTATTCGAATTTATTACTAATTATTAGAATTTATTACTAATTATTACTAATTATTACTAATTTATTACTAATTATTGCAATTTATTACTAATTATTACAATTTATTACTACTTATAATATTAATTTTTGTAATTTATTACTACTTATTATATTAATTATTGCAATTTATTACTAATTCTAAGAATTTATTACTAATTATATTTATTACTAATTATTACAATTTATTACGAATTATTACAATTTTTCACTAATTATTACAATTTATCACTACTTATTATATTAATTGTTACAATTTATTACTACTTATTATATTAATTGTTGCAATTTATTACTAATTATAAGAATTTATTACTAATTATTACAAATTATTACAAATTATTCAAATTTATTACTAATTATTCAAATTTATTACTAATTATTATAATTTATTCACTGGTGGAAATCCCACCTATACCAACACTTTATTCCCAACAGTTTAAAAAAATTGTTGGAATAAGGATCCTTAACCAACGGTTATAGAAAACCGTTGGTATATACAGTTTGATGAAAGGTTTTACCAATGGTTTTATCAAACCGTTGGGATAGATTACGTTTTTCCAATGGTTGATGTGAACCGTTGGCATAGTGTCCCACTATCCCAATGGTTTTTACAAATTGTTGGGATAGAAAATCCCCAAATACCACGCGGACAACAACCTTTAGAACCCATCTCAAACATTTTTTCCTAAACGAGAGCTCCACGCTGTTGTAAACCCTACTTCCCAACCAGCTCTCGAGGGTGCTAACTCTACTTTCCAACCGATCATCTATCTTTGATTCAAATAATTTTTGTTCTTCCACTTCAAATCGGTACGTATGCCTTCATTTATTTTATATATTTTTTTCATTTGGTTTTGCTGCAACATATTGTGCATTATGGTCCCCTTTTTCATTTGGTTCCACATGGAATGATTTGATCTATAAATATTTCATGTATACTAGTTTACAATGAACTAGTGTTACTGCCAGTGTTTTCCTTGCACCTTCATGTCCTAAGTTTGGGAAAAAGTTACAAGATATGTGAGATGTCCTATATGACATATAAAGAAAATGGGTCAGCTTCATGTGTACTACCTTTGTCATTATTTTATCTCACAAACATAAAAGGAATTTATTGTTATTATAATTTTTACTACCCACCATATAAATCAATTTCACATGGAATATTATACTAAATGAACACTTACCACTATTAGAGTATAATATATGATGTGTATTACATGAACTTTAAGACCTGTGTTTGAAAAAACACTTCCCATAAATAGTAGCTTCACAGGAAACATGATATAGTTATCTTTTAAAAAACTTTTTAGGAATGAATCCCAGCTAAAGAACTTTAAACTTATTTCTATACCTCTGGTGGTAATTTTACATCCATCCATCTTTGGAAATGAAATGTTTAAGAATATAATCACAACTATCACCTAGAATCCCACATCCCTTCAAAACAATGTGCGATGACCTCTCATATTGATTCATTATCACTAATCATAGATCTTGTATGCCTCTATCAACAATTACAAAATGGATCATGTAATTGAAAATTAGGAATTTTGATTATTCATCATTTGAAGAAAATTTTCTAAAATCATAAGCTACTAAAAAGGGCAGTTTTGAAAAACATAATAAAAAATGGGACTATAGGAAATAGAATAAACGAAGTGATTTTTTGGGGTCACTAAAATGGTCCAACAACATGTCATTGGTTGATTATTCAACAAAGATGTTGAATTAAAAGTGAAATAAGTTTCACTATTACAATAAACATACAATGTTTATCTTGAAAATAAAATTTTGAGGGAAAATTAATGAACATTACTACATGACCAATAATCATCGTGAGTTTACTAGAACAATAAAATAATGATTATTGCTTCATGATTGAATCAATTTATTATAAAAATCACATCCATACCATATTTGTTAGTGATCACTGATGAAGTACATTCTCAAAATCTCTACAAATCATTGGTTATCTACTTAATTCATTCCTTCTCCATCTCTCTCAGAATCATGACTTTATGGAATCAAATCATCACGAGAGTTCATAAATATTATGTATTTTTGACACGTAGGTCACTAGCATGTCTATAAATTGTGATGTTTACCCGATGGTCCCCACCTATAGTTGCACTATTTTGCAAGATTTGGTTGAAGTAAATCCACTATTCTCATAACTCTTCAATGCATCCTTTATATATGAATTCAAATGATTGATTACATAATGGAAAGTGAGTTCCAAATTTTTTTTGGGTGAAGTGATATGTGTGAGTCACATGGGCTAAGTGACTTGTGTGAGGCCTGTTAGTGAAGTGACCTATGGGATACACTTGAGAGAAGTGACCTGTGTGAGGCACTTGGTAAAAATTTTATTTTAGAAAAAATATTTGACTAAATATAATTTTAATGGAAAATGGTAGATTTGTGAAATGGCACTACTGGAATTTTGACTATTTGTAAGGGGCTATTTGCGGTGGGATCCCGTCACAAAAACTATTTTGTGACGGGGTCCCATCGCAAATACACCGTTGCGAAAAATTACGTCGCAATTAGTATTTTTTGTGATGGGCCCGCCGCAAAATATACTTGTGATAGGACCGTCGTCCCGTCGCAAATAGTTCTCCATTTTATATATGTTATATATACCAAAATATTTTGCGACGGGCCCGTTGCAAAAACTTATTTGCGACGGCACAAGAACCCGTCACAAATAAGTTTTAATATATATATATATATAATCTATCTACGATGGGGTCCCATCACAAAAGACCCCGTCGTAAATACTTAATAATAAAAATAATAATAAAATTATGATTAATGAAAAAATAATATTAATATTATTAAAATAATAAAAAAAATAAAAAAAAAATTCTTAATATTCGCAAAAAAATATAAAAAAATAAAAAAATATTATTATTATTATTATTATTATTAAAATAAAAAAATATTAAAAAATATAATACTAATAATAAATAATAAAATGATAAAATATTCAAAATAAAAAAAATTAAATTATGCAATATTCGCACCAATATAAAAGAAACTGAAAATAGTCCATATTACAACAAATGTTAAATTCAAATGTTTTTAATATAACAAAAAAAATCACTGGGGGGGATAGTCTTGTGGAGCAGCTGGAGGAGTTGAAGGAGATGGTGGAGGAAACTTCATCCCTAAACTATGAGTCAGACGACGCATGTACTCCATCTTCTCGTGTTACTGCTACTGCCATCGATGCATCTCCTCCTCGTGCTGCTACTACTACTGCTGCCATCAATGCATATTCTCCTCGTACTGTTGTTGTTGCTACTGTTGACGCATCTCTTCCTCCATCTGCTGTTGTTGCTGATGCATCTCTTCATGCTGCTTCTACAAACTCTCTATAAGCTCAGTCTGAGCTCACAACTGCTTCTGATATTGTGAGCTAGAAGATGATGCCTCTCCACGAGCTCCTTCTTGAAGGTATACTGGGTCTCCTGCATCCATGCCGCCTCATCGAAATGGTAAACACTAGTATGATCAGCCGTCTCAGCTTGACTCTCAATATGTGTCTGAGAGGTCATGGCCTCATATGACTCCTTTAGTTCCAATTTTAAATTAAAATAGTGAAAATATTATATGTAGTTAATTTTCAAACTGAAAAAGAAATAATATTGACCACAATCTGACACTGGCGATCACCTCTAATCTCTCCAGTGACTGGATCACTGTACATCCTCCAATAAATGTCATACTCCATAATATCAGGATATTTAACTACCTATATGAATATAAAATAAACTGTTTATATTTAATATTATATAAAATATTTAAAAAAGATACTTACCAGATGCTCTCTATGCGTACTGAATGTACGGTTACCAGCTTGATGTGTCACCTCCTGTCTGCCTCGGTTCTGTCGTCCCAATGAAGATCTTCTCTGAAATACACCACTCAACCAGTGTGAACGTAATCCATCCCAAACATGAGATGAAATTTACTCTAGTCGGTGGGCTCTACACGACTCATTAAATATTATCACTCCTGCTTTTTTAATGGTTGTCTTTCTCAAATTGTGCAAAAACTCATAAAAATGCTCATGCATAGACACCTATCATACCTCGTCGATAGCGTCACACATGCTATCATTGATGGGATACCATAAAACCTACAAATAATTTATAATATCAAGTTATTAATGAAATAAATTTCAAAATAAATATTATTTATTTACGTACCATCCAATGATTGAACATTCCAAGTTGCACATCAATGGGAATCTATTCCCATGTGATCCATGGCTGAGAAAAATAATTGCGCAAGATAGTGCTCCCCTGTCCAACATCTACATGCAAAAAACTATGAAAAAAGAATAAATAATCAAACAATTAGTATATAAATAAATTAATGAAAGATAACTAAAATACAGAGGTTATCATACCTCCGCGTGCGTGGATCGAAACCGAGACGTGGACGTCGCTCGGTGATAGGGTCAGGAATCATCAGTCGCGCAAGACCACGCCCCCTCTGCGTATCCCCTGAACTGACAGTAGGATAAGGGTTAGATGATCCCAAATCCTTCTCATCCAAAGGTAGCTCAGCCTCCTGCAACTCATGAAGTAGATTAGGGTCCATCTGAAACACAAAATGATTGTTGTTAGCAGATAGTTGAAAATAACTATTATATATAGATATATATTATTTATGATTATAACCAGCATTTAATTGTGTCACTGTTCACATTCATCATCATCTTCATATATTATGATTTTAATGTCTTTATATTCATCATCGGTATCATCAATATCCATATGAATTTTAGTTTAATAATCTCTTTCCATTTCAAATTAATTTGTAACATCATTAACATCATCGTCACTATCGACCCTTAATTATGGGGTTTCATCATTGATATTTGTGTCTCTTTGTGAAAAAGATTAATTTTGAGTAGTTTCTTGAAAAATTCCAATTTTTTGCACTTTATCAGAACCACATTCAATTTGAGTAAACTGATTTTCCCAAGATTTTCATTTTTATTATGCTCCACCAATCACTCAGGTCTCTTGAAGTAGCACAATACTTTACGTAATATATTTTATGTGCCTATTGAGCCAGTAAAAATATTTCATTTACTGTAAGAAGAATTTTATATTTAATATCGACGATTCCATGAATCAGATGAACACGCAAGCCTCTCTCAGTATCCAACCACCGACATTTAAACATTATTATGTAATTTTTCCCTAGATAACACAGTTCAATAATTTCATTCAGCATGTCGTAAAAGTCAACTTCAGTTTCTCTATGATGTGATCCTCTCAAGAAAAATCCACTATTCATTGTTTTTTTTGATTCCCCATATGCACGTGTATGAAATCTAAAACCATTCACCACATATGAATTATAAGATTTAACCATTTTGGATGGTGGTTTACTTAATATACACAGCCGCTTATCAATTTTATTAGCATATTGAGACACCTGAAAATTTGTAAAACAATTATCAATATAATAAATAATAAACTGAATTGATATGTTAAACCATCAATAATTTATGTTATCAGTTTTTGAAACCATTGAGAAATTTTTTTTGTCGGCATTCTTTAAGAGCAACTATTGTAATTTGTGGAAGCTATTTCTTGATATGATTATCATATAACCTACAAATAAAATAAGTTTACTTATTTTAACATAAATTATAGAATAAGTGATAGAAGCACTAAAAGTACAAATGATGTCATTTCTTCACAGTTGAGCAGAACATATGTATGAGCTCTGTGATGTTCATCATCTGAAAGCCATCATTCATGAACTCTACCGAAGCCAAGCTCTGGCTGATTAAAGACTAATAATTGATTGTCCATTTCATCATCAATATTACCCTCGTTCCATACCATGTAGTTGTGTTTTTATGGATATTTATATTCAAAATAATGAGATCAGAAAAAAGAAATTTTCTCTTGCAAATAAGATTCAGCAATTGAGGCTTCAACTAATGCTTTGTTATTTACTTTTTTCTTCAATTTATGCATGAATCTCTCGAATGAGTACATCCATCAAAACTGTACCGAACCTCCACATTTAGTTTCATGTGGAAAATGTAATATCAGATGTTCCATTAAGTCAAAGAAATCCAGCGAGAAGATTTTTTCCAATTTACATATAATTACAACATCTTCTTCCAGTTTGTTTAGTTCATCATAGTCTGTTGTCACTGTACAAATGTCTCGAAAAAATATGATATGCCTGTTATAAAATCCCAAATCATAGAATTCAACAAACCTCTGAATCCAATCGGCATAAGTCTTTCCATTATAAAATGACAATCATGACTTTTTAATCCGGTAATATAACCATTCTTAACACATCTGCCTAAATTGGAAGCATAACCATCTGAAAGTCTCAAATCTACAATCCATTGATAAAATAATAAGCGACTCTCTTTGGATAGTGTATAAGATAGTTTTGGATTCATTAACCTCTATGATCTGACATTTTGAAATAGTTCTAGTTCCAGTCATATACAAATTTGGGAAAGATCTAATTGTGCCTTTAAATTATCTTTGGTCTTACCTGGTGTATCCAAAACTCTATGAAATAAATTATCAAAATAGTTCTTCTCAATATGCATGACATCCAACATGTGGCAGAACAACAAATCAGACCAACATAGAAGATCCCAAAAAATTCTCTGTTTTATCCAATTATGTTCTTTCCCAAAGCCATGAATTTTCTGTTGGTTTATTGTTGGCCCAAATGTGATGGGAGGTAATGAAAATACAACTTTTTTTAACTATGTACCTGAGATCATTTTTGGAGGTTCATCCCTTTCAATTATGCCTTTTCTAAAATGAGATTTTTTTCTCTGAAAAGGATGATCGGTTGGAAGAAATATGTGATGACAGTCAAAATAGAAAGGCTTTTTTTCCATTGACGATCATAAAGGATTTGTTGCCTTTCATACAACAAGGACATGATTTTGGACCATGTGTACTCTAGCCAGATAACATGTCGTATGCCGGGAAGTCACTAATCATCCACATCAATGCATATTTTAATATGAAATTTTGTTTCGAAGTAATATCATATGTACTAACACCATTACTCCATAATGAATTTAACTCATAAATCAATGGTTTCAAATAAACATCAATATTCTTTTTCAGATGTCATAGGATTAATAAGGTAAAAAAGATATAGGGTTCCTTCATCAATATCCATGGAGGTAAATTGTATTGAGTTATAAAGACAAGACAACATGAATAATGACTACCATAAGAACCAAACAGATAGAAACTGTCAGTAGAAAGACCCAATCACATGTTCCAGGCTTCTAAAGTAAAAGACAAATGCATTCAGTAAAAATGTTTCCATGAATCACCATCAGATGGATGATTCAAGATTTTACCAGTTGAAATCTTGGTTTTGTACCGTGACATCATTGACGCTATGTTCTAAAACAAAAATAAATGCTACAACCTGGGTGTAAGGGAGAAATATCTCAACTGTTTTACAGGAATCGATCCAGACTTCCCTAGTTGAGCTTATTTATACCTCAATTGTCCACATGTGTGATAACTATCCAATGACGCATTTTCACCAGAATATAAGATGCAATCATTTTCACATGCATGAATCTTTCGATAATTGAGGCCCAGATTAAGGACCAGCCTCTTTCTCTCATAGTAATTTGTAGAAAACACATTTCCTTCAGGTAACAGTGTTTTAACCAAAGAAAATATCTAATCAAAATAGTTTTTTGACATTGCATTAGCTGATTTAATAGCCATAAATTTTGCAACCGCTTCTAATTTTCTTATCTTGCAACCAGGATGTAATGAATCCTCAGCAGACCTCAACAACTCATAAAATTAAGATGGTGACAACTCAAGAGGTAAATCAATATCATCACGAGGTTCATTTTGTTGAAAAGATGGACCAGCAACATCATGTACTAAATTTTGAAACCGTGATAGATCTAGAATCAAGTTATTAGTATCTTCTCTGGAACTGCGTTCACCGTGTTGATACCAAAAAACATAATCTAGTTGAAAACCAAACTGCAAGAGATTTCCCCCAACCTTTTCAAATGTGTCAAATGTTCTCAGAGCACATTTTTTACAAGGACACTTAATTGTACCTTCTGAAACAAATTATGATTTTGATGATGAAAATGATAAAAAAGCTTCAACACCCTCAATATATACAAGATTTAAACAAGAACCATTTGGATTTCTGCACTGATTTATCCAAGTGTGATGATCTAATAATGACTCTTGTCGACTTACTTGTTCCATAATTTTCTACAAAATATAAAATCATTACTATTTTTGAATAATTTGAAATTAGAAAAACACTATCCAAAAAAAGAAGATAAATAATTACAACTACTTAATAATTACCATTAATTACGAGTGACACAATTTCTAGTGGATTGATAGCTAATCTTTTGTCTGATAGCTCATTTACTTGCAACTTTATCACACAGAAATCACAATGAAGAATCTGCTCAGAGGTACATATCCATTCTTGTGCATAAGAGAATGTATAGGCGTACCTCTGAGCAGATTCTTCATTGTGATTTTAGTGTGAGAAAGATGCAAGTAAATGAGTCTTCAGAAAAAAGAGCCCCATTTTTTTGATGAATCATCTTCTTGCAACTGTCACCACTAGAAAACATTATGAAAAATGTGGTCCTATGAATGGATATTCAAACTCGTGCATACGAGATTGGATATGAATACATAGAAGTATAATTTTTATAATGTTTTGAGTCGGTGAGAGTTGAAAGGATAAGAGTCATCGAGCAAAAGGAGTGCCGTCAATCCACTAGAAATTGTGCCAAGTTATTACAGTTTATTAAAATTTATTTTGATCCTAATTAATCTTAATTAATCCTAATTAATCCTAATTAATCCTAATTAATCCTAATTAATCCTAATTAATCTTAATTATTTCTAATTAATCCTAATTATTGCTAATTATTGCTAATTATTGTTAATTATTGCTAATTATTGCTAATTATTTCTAATGACTGCTAATTATTTCTAATTACTACTAATTATTGCTAATTATTTCTAATGACTGCTAATTATTTCTAATTACTGCTAATTATTGCTAATTACTGCTAATTATTCCTAATTACAGCAAATTATTCCTAATTACTGCTAATTAGTCCTAATTACTGCTAATTATTCCTAATTACTGCTAATTACTCCTAATTATCGATAATTACTCCTAATTACCGATAATTACTCCTAATTACTGCTAATTAGTGCTAATTACTGCTAATTACTGCTAATTAGTGCGAATTACTGCTAATTACTGCTATTTACTGCTATTTACTGCTATTTACTGCTATTTACTCCTAATTACTACTAATTATTACTATTCATTACTATTCATTACTATTCATTACTATTTATTACTAATTATTACTAATTATTACTAATTATTACTAATTACTACTAATTACTACTAATTACTACTAATTACTACTATTTATTACTATTTATTACTATTTATTACTAATTATTAGTATTTATTATTAATTATTAGTAATTATTAGTATTTATTACTAATTATTACTATTTATTACTATTTATTACTAATTATTACTATTTATTACTAATTATTACTAATTATTACTAATTATTACCAATCATTACTAATCAATACTAATTATTACTATTTATTACTAATTATTACTATTTATTAGTAATTATTAGTAATTATTACTATTTATTACCAATTATTACTTATTATTACTAATTATTACTAATTATTAGTATTTATTACTAATTATTAGTATTTATTACTAATTATTAGCATTTATTACTAATTATTACTAATTATTAGCATTTATTACTAATTATTACTAATTATTAGTATTTATTACCATTTATTACTATTTATTACCAATTATTAGTATTTATTACTAATTACTAGTATTTATTACTAATTATTAGTATTTATTACTAATTATTAGTATTTATTACTAATTATTAGTATTTGTTACTATTTATTACAATTTATTACAATTTATTACAATTTATTACTATTTATTACTATTTATTACTATTTATTACTAATTATTATTATTTATTACTAATTATTACTAATTATTACTAATTATTACAAATTATTACTATTTATTACTCTTTATTACTAATTATTAGTATTTATTACTAATTATTAGTATTTATTACCAATTATTAGTATTTATTACTAATTATTACTTATTATTACTAATTATTAATATTTATTACTAATTATTAGTATTTATTAGTATTTATTAGTATTTATTGCTAATTATTACTAATTATTAGTATTTATTACTAATTATTAGTATTTATTACCAATTATTACTAATTATGTCACGACCCATCCTCAGGACCCGTGTCGTGACTACCCCAAACCCGCCTTCCATAGGCCAGGGGCTGACGACTAGCACCAAAGGCGTAATCCCGATAAAAAGGGAAGGCATTGCCTTTAATAAGTAAACAATAACAACACAGTACGCAACTGAGAGTAAACACTAAGTAAAACTGTATACAAAAGAAAGTGTTGAAAGGAAAGGGGCCGGAAATACAAGCCCAACAGTAAAGTACAAACAACTATAAAACTAGTACAACTGCAAAAGGTAAAACAACAACTACTGAGTCGTCCTACGGGAATCCCACCTGAAGGGTGGGTACAGATGGCCTCCTCAACACCCCAGGTCCGTCTGTCCGCTCCGTGTACGTCTCGCCAAGTGGTCCACCTCCGGGTACCGTCCAGCTCTACAACTCTCTACCTCGATCAGCGTTGTCCGTTGTTTGCAACCAACACAACGAAGTGCGGGCATAACCCGTGCAGGGGTGAGTATAACGATACTCAGTAGGGACCCTGAGACCCTCAAGGTCTCACAATATCCAACAAGGATAACCCACAAAGAAAGATAGAATCATGAAGTATCAACCAACCTTACTTAGGTATATGCTCATACATATACCTAAGTCACCAATCATAGTTCGGCTCCAACTCTCGAGCCCAAGCACAACCCCGTCCACAAAGGAAGTAAAGTCAATCACCACGATGATAATGGTTGAAAGACATGACTCAGCTCACACAGGTATACTTCTTTCGTAGAGTGATAGAGATGATCAGATGTAGTCACTGATTCATCTAAACTGTCAGACCCACACAGGATACAGGACCAGCTAAGCTGTCAGACCCACACAGGATACAGGACCAGCTATTCTGTCTGACCCACACAGGATACAAGAACAGAAGTCAGAACTATCAGACCCACGGAGGATCCCAGTATAGTAGTCATCGCTGTCGAACTCATGGAGGATTCCGGTTCAGTAGTCATCACTGTCGAACCCACAGAGGATCCTATCATCTCCGTCGCAGCCAGCCCTAGGGTTCCCGCACACAACACGCTCGATTTCGGAAGGGTCCGCTCCTCAAGCCAAGTGTCGATACATCAACTATCACAAAGTCCTGAGTTGATGTACCCCGTAGTTCCGTCTCATCATAAGGAACTCAAGGCGACAGATAACGCATCAATCGGACGCCCGGTCTGAGAGTTATTGGCATTTGTGTTCCAGGGGCCCGGTTGGATTTACGCTCAATCCAAACCCGTACGTTTTCCAAATTTTTCCGAAACTCACTTAGAGTATCCCAAAAGGACCACCTCGTCGTGAGGGTCTCAGTGCCGCAGACGACGCGTCAATCGGACGCGCGGTCTAAGTGATATTTGCATTTAAGCGAAGACGAGCCCGGCCCATCAAGCCCAGTGGGTTGGCGGGTCGGCCCGACCTGGCTCAGCGGGTCCGACCCGGTGGGGGGTTGGCCCGACCCGGTGGGGAGCGGCCCACCTACGGACCCAGCCCGCGCTACAAGCCGGTATGGTTTGCCCGGCGGCGCCAAGCGGCGCCTCCTCCTCCTCTGCCTGGCCGACCGGTTTGGCCAGGCGAACGTGGACCATGCTGCGGGCATTGGTTCTTCCCACACGGCGCCTATGGGCGCCGCGGTTTTTTATCCCGGCTGGTACGTGACTGACCGGTTCGCCCAGCCGAGCTGCCCACAGATGCGGGCCGTGTCCTCCTCCACACGGTGCCTGCGGGCGTTGCAGTTCTCCAGCGGGCCGACCGGTCATCCCACGATCCAGCTCTACGGGCCCCGGCTTGGCTAGCCGCCTCCGTACCTCCACCACGGCGCGACGACATTGTGGTCTTGCTTCTCTCCACGTGGCGCGACGGTGTCGCGCTTCTTCATCCGCCGCATCCCTCCCGGCCGCAGTTCCTCTTTCGTCCGCCACGGTTCTTCTCCGGGGCGGTGCGACGGCACCGCGCCCTTTCGGCTCCGCCTCCCATGTCAACCAAACAAGATTCAACGGAGGGACGCCGGGCTGTGTTTGTTCGGCCCGCACCCTCCGCATTATGTGATAACAATTTGGCCACCGTCAAGCCAAAAAATAAACGTCGAAGTACGTGGATATAATTCACACGTAAAAATAATACAATTTCCCCCTACCTCGATTCGAAGCACGTTGTCGAAGTCGCGGAAAGAGGATGAACGTCGATTCATTGACGTCGGGAAACGTCCAAGTATTAAGCGTCATCAACGTTCCTCGCGGGCGGCTCCTTCTCTTGTGGCTTGGTCGAAGATCGTAGACGGTATCGTCGTTCTTCGGAGGTGAGGAGCATTCTTCATCGAGAGGATGATGTTCTTCCAACCCAAACTCTCCAATGATTATGCCAACCCAAAATAAAATAAGCTTATCCCTTATTTTAATGGTTGACATGAGTTCAAAATAATTCAAATTAATTAAGTTGGTTCACTTAATTAAATGTATGGATTTGGCAAGAATTTCAAGGGACTCAATTAATTAATTACAAGGGAGTGTTGGCACATTAATCGGAAGTCCAAGAGTTTAAGAGGGTTAGGGGGATTTAAGGTGTTTGAGCTCGTGTGGGACCCACCACATAATATCCTCCCAAGGAAGGTTATGTGGGGGTGGGACCCACCTCTAACTTCCCCTTGTAGGATTAAACAACCACTTACATAAAAATATGTTAGTCATATTTTTATTTAATTTATTTAGAAAACCCCCAAAAATTAACTTCCACTCTCAATAAAACGCTACTGCGGTAAAGGTCTCCTTAAGAGAATACTGGCGTTGCGAGTTCATCGGTGTCCTCAGATTTCAATTCTGAGCACCGGTTCAAAATATATAAAATCATGCACGTACGTTTACTGAATGTACCCGAACAAAACTTCAGAAATTGATTCTGAGCACACCGTGCCTCGGAATCAGGTGCCGTCAGAAACTGTGGACTCGTAAAATTCCCATGTATTAAAAAAACATTCCACGGAATTTAAGGGACTTTACATTCTCCCCACCTCAGGTCTTTACGTCCCCGTAAGCTACAACACACACTAAGGGAACAAATGGGGGTACTCAACATGCATCTGAGCCTCCCTCTTCCATGTGCTCTCTTAGAGGTTCCCGTGCTGCCAGTAAACGCGCAACAGAGGAATCGACTGTCCATGCAGGACCCACTCCTGTCAATCCTCAATCTCCACTGGAACCTCCGTGAATGTCTCCCCGTCATCGATGTCCAACTCCCCATGGTCGATGATGTGGGACGGGTCGTGCACGTATCTTCTCAGCTGAGATACGTGGAAGACGTCGTGCACCCAATGCAACTGAGGTGGAAGAGCCAAGTGGTAAGACACCTCGCCTACCCTACTGAGGAACTAAAAATGTTTGATTAATCACGAAGATAACTTGACACCTCAGCCAAATCTCCGTAGACCTCGTCGAGGTGAGACCCGTAGAAAGACATGGTCACCATCCTCGAACTCCAGTGGTCTTCTTCTCCTATCAGGATATGAATTCTATCTGCTATGTGCAGTCTTCATCCGCTCCTGGATGATCTACACCTTCTCCGTCATAGCCTGCACCATCTTCGGTCCCACAAGTGTTGACTCCCCTGGGTCAGTCCAGCACAGAGGCAATTTTCAAGGTCGGCCGTACAGTGCCTCGTAAGGTGCCAACCCGATGGTGGAGTGGTAGCTGTTGTTATACGCAAACTCTACCAAGGGTAAGTGATCCTCCCAGCTACGTCCAAAGTCAAGGGCACATGCACAGAGCATGTCCTCGAGAGTCTGAATGGTCCTCTCAGTCTGTACATCCATCCAAGGATGGAAGGCAGTGCTCAAGCGAAGCTGTGTCCCAAAAGCCTCCTACAACCCCTTCCATAGTCGGGAAGTGAAACAGGCATCTTGATCGGAGACGATCGTCGATGGAACACCATGAAGCCGTACGATCTCCCATACGTAGAGGCATCCCAATCTCTCTACTGATCCCTACTCTCTGATCGGTAGGAAGTGGGCCGACTTGGTGAATCAGTCGACAATCACCCAGATAGAGTCATGTCCTCTGGATGTACGTGGTAGTCCCATCACGAAATCCATTGATATTCCGTCCCACTTACACTTTGGAACCTCTAAGGGCTGAACCAAGCCTATTAGAACCTGGTGCTCCCCCTTCACTTGCTGACAAGTGAGGCATCATGAGAAAAACTCTGCTACAACCTTCTTCATACCTGTCCACCAGTGCTGTCGTCTGAGGTCCTGATACATCTTCTCCACTCCTGGATGTATCTCTAGAGGGGAAGTGTGGAACTCCCTCAACACCTTCTCCTGTAGTGAAACTGGTACCATGGTATGTCCTCTGAAGAGGATGACATGATCCCTACCTTCATAAAATCTATTAGGTGTCTATACTGAGGATATCTGAGTACGTCGCATCTCACAGTCAATTTCCCCACGCTGTGCCTTTCTGACTCACTGAAGAAGTGGAGGAGTGACTGTGAGAGACTGCAGAAATGCTGCTCCATCTCTATCCACAAAGGATATCTGCAATGCGGCCAGCTGCTCCGTCACCTCTCCTAGAAGCTGAATGCCTGATCTTCTGCTGAGAGAATCTGCTACATTGTTTCCCTTCCCAGGAGTATAGAATATCTTTAAGTCATAGTTCTGGAGGAACTTGAGCCATCGTCACTGTCTCAAGTTCAGGTCCTTCTATGAGAAGATGTACCTAAGACTTTGGTGGTCAGATTAGACTATAAAATGCTCGCCCATCAGATAGTGCCACCACATCTTAAAGGTGAATATCACTACTACTAACTCCAGGTCATGGGTAGCGTAGTTCTGCTCGCGCTGTCTCAACTGCCGTGAACCATACGCGATCACTGCTCACCCCTGCATCAGAACACACCCGAGTCCGGTCCCTGATGAGTCACAGTAAACTACGTACCCAATGCCCTCCTCTGGTAGCCTTAAGATGGGTGCACTGTTCAACCTCTACCTCAGATCCTGGAAGCTCTGCTGGCATCTCTCTGACCACATGAAGGGTTTCCCCTTCTTCGTCAATACTAAAAGTGGTGATACAACTCTGGAGAAGTCTAGCACAAATCTCCAATAGTACCCATCCAGTCCCAGAAAACTATGTACCTCCATCACACTCCTGGGTGGCTCCCAAGAAAGTACTGACTCAATCTTCGCTGGATCCACTGCAACTCCAGCCTCCGAGATGACGTGTCCCAAGAAGTGAACCTCTCAAATCCAAAACTGGCACTTCGAAAGCTTACCATAAAGTTGATGCTCTCGGAGTGTGTCTAGTACTACCTACAAATGGTAGGCATGCTCCTCCTCAGTAGTCGAGTAAATCAGTATGTCTTCGATGAAGACTACGACAAAGTGATCGAGGTAAGGATGGAAGATCCTGTTCATGAGACTCATGAACACTGCTGGAGCATTGGTTATGCTGAAGGGCATAACCAAGAACTCATAGTGGACATACCGACACCTAAAGGCCATCTTCTGCACATCCTCGTCTCAAACTCTGAGATGGTGATAGCCTGACCTGAGTTTTATCTTCGAGAACCATCGTTCTCCCTTGAGTTGATTAAAGAGGTCATAAATCCTCAAGAGTGGGTACTTGTTCTTCACGGTCACCTGATTCGGGCGACGGTAGTCGACATACAGTCGCAAGCTCCCATCTGCCTTCTTGGTGAACAAAATCGGAGATGCCCAGGGTGAAACACTGGGTCGGATAAATCCCTTCCCTTGCAAGTCCTCCAGCTGTACCCACAGCTCACGAAGCTCGGCGGGAGCCATCCAATATGTTGGAGTAGATATCGGTTCCATCCCGGGGTACGGGTCAATGTATAAGTCTACCTATCTGCAAGGAGGTAGTCCTGGAACATCTTCAGGGAAAACATCCGTGTACTGATCCACCACAACTGGAAAAATCGGACTCCACACATCAACCAATCTGAGGATGAGACTAGCCAACTAATGTGTGATCGGCTGCCCCCTCCTCCGCGTAAGTCCATCCTGTGCTGCAAAGGATCCCTTCTCGCCGGTGAAGGTGAACCTGGTCCCATCCGTGCAGATACACCGCACTTTGCGCCCAATACAGTCAATATGGGCATGAACTATGGATAACCAGTCCATACCCAAGATGACATTGTAAGGCCTCAACACCAATACCAGAATATCCCATCCGAAGCTCTCGCCTCCTAGAGTAATCTCACACTGCCGGCACCTGTGTGTAATCGTCAAGTCTACTCTCGTAGTAGTCTCTATCCGTAAGGATCGAGCCAACGGCTCTGTCGGAATCTCCGATCTCCGAACGAGGGCAATGTCAATAAAATAATGACTCACACCTGTGTCTATAAGTACTGCAACAAGGTTGGAGTAGACACAGATTGTACCTCGAATCATCTCAGGTGTGCCGTGGTCGTAGGCCTCGACTGCCTGCAGCTGAGCCTGCCTCTGTCCGCCAACTCCATGTGGTCAGGGTGGACCTCCTGGTGGTGGTGGTGGTAGAGCCTCGAAACATCGTCCACCACCCGCTGCTTGGCCAGCTCCTCTGCCACGTCCGCCTGCTCCCGGAGGACCACCACGATCGAACCTCTGCCTCTTCCTGGGAGGTCCCTCTACTATCTTCTGCTCATTTTCATGGTGGGTCGGGCAGTCACGTGTCACGAACCAACCCGGGTCGACCCTAAACCGATCACCCAAGTCGGCTCGCAACATGGCCCGAGGGGCGTTCCCGATCCCCATGGGCTGGCAACTAGTGTCGGGCATCAAAATTAAACAGGTGGGAACGATTTGGCCCAAAAGAAAATAGACTAAGCAGAGGAAAATAAATAGAACAAAATCAAATAAATAAAGAACAACCAACAACGCTATTAACCTGACTATGACCAAAACTCCACATGACCGTGTGGGTCACTCTCCAATACCACAACCAACATCGCTCAAGGCGAACAACTGAAGCTGAAACCTGCAACATAACTAAAAACAAGAAAACACTATAGGCGTGAGTATTAAAACTCAGTAGGCTATCCCGATAAATCTATTCCCAATGCACAACTTTTAAAATAAAAGAAACACCATCTCAAGTTTGAACTGCAATATATAAAAGTATGTTTTTTCTAAATATTTTACTTAAAAACAAAGTACGAACCATTGCCCTTAACCATTTCCAAACTTGGGTTCATTTCATTAGTTCAGTAGATTTTTTAGAAAGGGAAAGTGTTGTTTAAATTTTCAAATTTTCACAAAGAGGATTAAACACCTTCATTTGAAAACCTTTTTTAGAAACCTAATCAAAAGCAATTTCCCACTTTACAAGGAAAAAATACACCAGAAATGCACAAAGTAAAACACACAGCAATGGAAATATAGGTATACATATGAGAATCATAATCACTACTACAAGAAACAAAAGCCGAATAGACATGGGTGAACCTAGGAGATCAAGAATAAACTAGAATACACCAATACATGCGAAATCATCCCTGTTGACATTGCACGATGAAATCAAAATGCACAATAGGCTCAACCATCCTCTCTCGAGCAGGTCGAGGGAAAATCCCATAGTAATAAACCCAAAATATCCACCTACTATGGGCCACTGGTCAGTACCATAACCTACCAGTGCAGCAATCATTCTTAGAATATTCTCTCAATATGCCAGATTCCCATGTCTCAAGTGTTTTAAAAAGGGGTGAGCCAACCGACGCCAACCGAGCATCTAATCATATATATGTATAAAGCACAACATGCATCACCCCAAGCCACTCCATGGAACAACCTCTTTCCTTTAAACTACTCAAGTACCTAGGAGCCTCTAAGCGTGGCCTCCCAAACAATCAATTGCAACCAAGGTAGGAGAGTTGTCCTTGGAGGGTTTTTATCAAAAAAATTTTATCGCTTTCCATAAGGTGCCAAATGGGCATTAAATACATTTCACAATCACTACTCTAAAAAAAACCAAAACGCTTGTTCATTATTGAGAATAAATTATTTATCATTAAAACCAGAACTACATTGGAAATTCCGTGAATTATGTTTAAAGGCCAAACATGCATTCTTTCAATACTGGGTGTCCTCTTGTCAATAAAATGTTTCAAGTGTCGTGTATAAAATAAACGGCTCTTTTCTACACCAAATAATCATTTAAAAATTAATTGTCTTATATTAAAAATTAATTATCTTATATTATCTCACATTTATTAAAATTAATAAAATATTTAATTTGAACAATTAGTGTGCACAAACAGCAAGAAATAATGTAACTTAAATTTTAAAAAGCAGTGCAATGGGAACCTACCTCAACTCGCAGCTCGAACGCGACAATGCAACAACGCCTCACACAGGCGCATAAACACGCACAAGCTGACGATCGCATGAGCGTGAAAAAACCGTGTCAACGCACTGCAACCGCAATGATAAATAAAAAAAACATAAACACAGACTTGAAACAATTTAAACGAACAAAAAACACAAAAGAACCACCTCGACCCATTTTCAAAACACAACTCGCATCATATGTACCGTTTAATAAACCACTTTAAATTTTATAAAACAAATTACAAAATGTGACACATGACTCAAAATATCAAGAACTCACTCAAAACTTATTTTATAACTAAACGCACAGTGACGTCACACCAAAACACAACTGCAACCCTTGAACATTTTAATAAACCAACTACACAGTTTATAAAACACTACAAACGGCTCAACATGGGTTTCCAAAGGAAAAAGCACTCGCATCACATAAACACATTACTAAACACTTCAAAATAATATTTAAACATCAAGAAAAACCATATTCGCACAAAGCAGATTAATCACATAACATACTGAATTGACTAAACAAGAAAAATAAAACACCAGATAAAGATTATGCACCAAGCCCATACCTTGGGTATTGAAACCCGAAATTTCAGTGCGCAACTTCAAATGCTCACCAATCGTACAATAACAAATTCAACTGAACGCTGTGACAAGGGTGAAGAAAGCTGGACGAGCAAGATGGATTGGTGTCGGAAGTGAGCCGCACCAAAAAATCCAGCTGAGAAGGATATTTGGAAAGAGGTTGAGGGGAGTGGTGCAAGAGGGAGGGTGCAAGGTGGCGTGCGCTGCTTGCTGGACATGAGGGTGCGCTGACTCGGTTCGTCGAAGGAGAGGCAGGAAAGGGGGTGAGGGTATCCGGCCGGGAAGGAAGGGGGCGTCGCGGCTGTCAGGCAAGGAGTGTCGTGCAGCCAGGTAAAGGTGCGGCGTGACTTGGTTTCGCAAGAAGGGGGGTCCATTGCGGCTGGCAATGGCGGCGTGAGGTTTCAAGGAGAATGGGGTCTGGTGCAAGGCGGAAAAACGGAGCGTAGAGGGGAAGTCGGGGCTAGGACACTGAGCAGCGAAGGAGGAGGGGTGGCTGGAAGAAGGCTGGAGATGGAAGAGGGGAGGGCTGCCAAAACAGGAGGCCGGCTGGGCGAGGCCAAGGGAAGGGGTGCAGAAGCCGATGCGTAGGGGAGGAGCAGGGTAGGGGGCCTAGGCGGAGGCCGGTCAGGTGCAACAGGGGGTGCAGGGTTCGGCCGGCGCACAGTGGAGCAGGAGGGAGCTGGTCGCGCTGTAGGAGGTTGTCCGCTGGAGCGCTGGGCATGAGGCGCAGGGAATAGGGGGAGCGCGACAGCAGTGAGGGAGGGCTGGCGAGGGTCTGCGGGGAGTCGCGCAGGCGGTGTGTGGTACAGGCGAAGGGGGCCCCCGGGCGACGAGGGGGGGAAGGCTGAGGGTCGCAGGCAGCGCAGGCATGGGAAGAGGGGAAAGGGGGGGGGCTACGGGTAGCAGTTAGGGTTTTGTTTGCTTGTTTTTTTCAATTTATTATATCAATAATAATAATATTAATGATACCAATATTAATAATAATGATAGCAAAATACCAGAATAATTATAATATAATTAACAATGATAACGATAATATTAATGATTTTTTTAACAATAAAAATAAAAATAAAAATAATGATGATAAAAACAATAATAAGAACAATAATAATATTGTAGACAATAATAATAATAATAATAATAATAATAATAATAATAATAATAATAATAATAATGTTGAGCAATTTCACGGCACTAGGGCCGGTTGCGCGGCTACCGCCAACCGCGCGGTGAATGCACACGAGTCTGAAACCCAGTAAAAATATTAAACGTCAACAAATTTAATTTGAGACCCAACTCGGACCCTGGAGAGAGAAACCTGGGAAAAGAAACAATAAAATATAAATAAATTAAAAAGTCCGGGTGTGATAATTCTCCCCACCACAGACACTTTCTGCCCCCAGAAAGTCACCAAGACAACAATTGACACAACTAGAGTCCATACCCAGACAAAACCAAAGGAAAACGATATTCTCAGAGTAACTATTCCCAAAAAACGTCACACCCGACCAATTCAAGGAAAATCACTGCCCGAAATTGAGGGAAGAATAGGAGAGGGTTCTCCCCACCACAAGAATTCACTAATACAGAAACCCTTGAAACTCGAACAAACCACCCCCCATAGGGGGGGAAACACGAGAACTCCCAAACCAAACTCATCCCACCTTCTCAACGCTAACAGAACAACTCCACCAAGACTTAAACGAGAAACCTATTATAGAGCAACCCAGCAAACCCGGGTCCCAAAAACCATCTTAACATATCTACATTATCCAAACAACACCCTCGCCACAACTAGGAACCAGGGAACCCCCAACATGAACCTACGACTTCTCCACCTAAGTTGAGCGGGACCACTGAGACTTAAACGGAATACCACTACAAGGCCACCCAACATATCGGGGCACCGAGACAATGAACTCCCTATAAAAACACTATTGGAACTAAGAATTCGACAAACCGATTTAAAACTCCCAACAAATTCAACTCCCTTAGTACGAGCGAGACAACGCTTCCACTAAAGCTTGGAACTCTCGGCATAAGACAAAACCCCCCAACACTCACATCTCCAAATGATCATTAATGAAGTTAGGACCAACCCACCCAAGGCCAAATACACTTTTTAAGAAAAACAAAAAATTATAGAGGCCACACTCAGAAGAACAAAACTACTATGATCACAAAATAATAATTTCATTGCACTATTACCGCAAAAAAAATGAACTTATAATAGCAGGAAGACAAGGAAAAGGAAACCCTGAATGTCTCTATTCTAAGAAAAAAGATAAAGAACCAAGCAAAGGTCTCACATGCCTCTGATGCCCTAACTGTGCGTGAGCTTCACCCCGAGACCTGAGGCTGGGGCTCTGATGGCAGAAGCATCTTATGCCTCACAGTCATACATGGGCATCCCCCATTCAGGACTCCTTATTCGAACGACACTTATTTCGGAACCTTTCCCATTGACCCGAATGGTCACACAATAGCATGACTTCAGAGGAATGAGATGAAATGGATTAGGATGCTCAAACCGAAAAAACTGATGGCACATTAGAGAATAGTCTGACGAACTAGAAGTTGACACAAAAAAAGGTATTTCTTCAGAGGTAGGTTCCTCTCGTACACCCTGCTGGCAAAATGGGGAACCGTTACGAATGAAGAAAGGTGCTGGATTTGCCAAGCACTTGTGCTCCAGATGTCGACTCCTTAAAGCGGCCAACACAGAACTTCACATTCTCGAATATGATCAATTGGATGAATGTAGACTTCAACACCTACCACATCAACCCAAATCCAACCATGATGAGACCTCAAACCTTCACCGGTTCAAAACTGGACCCTCAAACAAACCCAAGGCAGCACAAACTTGAACAACCTTGAGAGTTCCCAACAACCCGAAGACACTCTCTAATTTCAAAAACCACACAACTGCCTCTAACGGACATCAATCACCTCGATGAACAAGAAAAACTAGATAGGAACCAGAATTGGGTATGAATCATTAACAACTTTTGGAGACTTTTTTGGGTGGCATATTTGGAACAACGCATAGGGCACAAAACCAAAACCCGGCATCAAGCCAAAACACAATCGAAATAAACACCCCAAGTTGAGACAACTGGCCCAGAAGTTAAACGAATATAAATATAATCAAAATCCTCCTTTTCAAAATCACCATTTTCATTTAAAACTTCAAAACTGATTTATTCCCAAGACCATTTTTCAAAAACAGAAGCTATTTTTCACCGGTCAAAAATCCATTTGTCAGAGAAAAAATCAATTTCCAATACCTTTATATTTCAAAAACTCACCCATGGCATCCCATGAATCATCACATGTGTGTCCATCCATTTCTATCCACATTGTCCACGAACAAGTTCCCCCATGCACTCTTCGTTAATACCCACACACATGAGATCCTCTATAAAGAATACCAAGGGTCACACCAAGCCACCCTTTACCAACTCCAAACAAACATTAACTTCCAAACCAAAGATCCTTCAATTTAAAAATCCACTTTACCAATTTAAAACCATTTTATATAAATCACTTTCATTTCAAGATCCACGTTCATTTCCAAAAGCACACTTACACCAACCCGAGCCAAACAAAACACAATCCACAACGAAGCTCCAAAATGAGGAACTAGCAGTCACACTTATCCTGGCGACATGGTAGTGAGCCATGCCTAGGTAAGCAGCAACAACTAGGAGGAACTTAAAACATGCACTCAGACTCCACATGGGTCACTACTCCATGTGAGGTCACGATGTGACACTGGCTCACCTCCATTGTCATTCCTCAATCCAAAAAAAAAAGCAGAATTCAAATCCCAGACTACCATGATAACTCGAGAATCAGTGCGAGCAAGAGTTCGCGATGCTCTTCCCACACTTACCTCCCAAATCTCGATAGTCCTAATCTCCATCTACCAAACACCCCAAATAACAAGAACCTCCTATGATACCATTTTGTCATGAACCAACCCGGTTTGACCCTGAACCGATCACCCGAGTCGGCCCACGACATGGCCTGAGGGGCGTTCCCGATCCCCAAGGGCTGGCAACTAGTGCCGGGCATCAAAATTAAACAGGTGGGAACGATTTGGCCCAAAAGAAAATAGACTAAGCAGGGGAAACTAAATAGAACAAAAGCAAATAAATAAATAACAACCAAAAACGCTACTAACCTGACTACGACCAAAACTCCACGTGACCCCGTGGGTCACTCTCCAATACCACAACCAACGTTGGTCAAGGTGAACAACTAAAGCTGGAACCTACAACGGAACTAAAAACAAGAAAACACTATAGGAGTGAGTATTAAAACTCAGTAGTCTAGCCCAATAAATCTATTCCCAATGCACTACCTTCAAAATAAAAGAAACACCATCTCAATTTTGAACTACAATATATAAAAGTATTTTTTTCGAAATATTTTACTTAAAAACAAAGTAAGAACCATTTCCCTTAACCATTTCCAAACTTGGGTTCATTTCATTAGTGTCAATGGATTTTTTAGAAAGGGAAAGTGTTGTTTACATTTTCAAATTTTCACAAAGAGGATTAGACACCTTCATTTGAAAACCATTTTTAGAAACCTAATCAAAAGAAATTTACCACTTTCCAAGGAAAACAATACACCAGAAATGCACAAAGTAAAACACACAGCAAGGGAAATATAGGTATAGATATGAGAATCATAACCACTACTACAAGCAACAAAAGGTGAATAGACATGGGTGAACCTAGGAGATCAAGAATAAAACATAAGACACCAATACATGCGAAATCATCCCTATTGACATGTCACGATGAAATCAAAACACACAATACACTCGACCATCCTCTCTCGGGCAGGTCGAGGGCAAATCCCATAGTAATAAACCCAAAATATCCACCTACTATGGGCCACTGGTCAGTACCATAACCTACCAGTGCAACAATAATTCTTAGAATATTCTCTCAATATGACAAATTCCCATGTCTCAAGTGTTTGAAAAAGGGGTGAGACAACTGAAGCCAACCGAGCATCCAATCATATATATGTATAAAGCACAACATGCATCACCCTGAGCCACTCCATGGAATAACATCTTGCCTTTAAACTACTCAAGTACCTGAGAGCCTCTAATCGTGACCTCCCAAACAATCAATTGCAACCAAGGTAGGAGAGTTGTCCTAGGAGGGTTTTTATCAAAACATTTTTATCGCTTTCCATAAGGTGCCAAATGGGATTTAAATAAATTTCACAATCACTACTCTAAAAAAACCAAAACGCTTGTTCATTCTTGAGAAGAAATCATTTATCATTAAAACCAGAACTACATTTGAAATTACTTGAATTATGTTTAAAGGCCAAACTGGTATTCTTGCAATTCTGGGTGTCTTCTCATTAAGAAAATGTTTCAAGTGTCGTGTATAAAATAAACGGCTCTTTTCTACACCAAATAATCATTTAAAAATTAGTTGTCTTATATTAAAAATTAATTATCTTATATTATCTCACATTTATAAAAATTAATAAAATATTTAATTTGAACAATTAGTGTGCAAAAATTGCAAGAAATAATGTAACTTAAATTTTAAAAAGCAGTGCAATGGGAACCTACCTCAACTCGCAGCTTGAACGTGACAACACGACAACGCGACAACGCCTCGCACAGGCGCACAAACACGCACATGCTGATGATCACATGAGCGTGGAAAAACCATGTCAACGCACTGCAATCACAATGATAAATAAAAAAAAACATAAACACAGACTTGAAACAATTCAAATGAACAAACAGCGCAAAAGAACCACCTTGACCCATTTTCAAAACACAACTCGCATCATATGAACCATTTAATAAACCACTTTAAATTTTATAAAACAAATTCCAAAATGTGACACATGACTCAAAATATCAAGAACTCACTCAAAACTTCTTTTATAACTAAACGCACAGTGAAGTCACACCAAAACACAACTGCAACCCTTGAACATTTTAATAAACCAACGACACAGTTTATTAAACACTACAAAAGGCTCAACATGGGTTTCCAAAGAACAAAACACTCGCATCACATAAACACGGTACTAAACACTTCAAATAAATATTTAAACATCAAGAAAAACCATATTCTCATAAAGCAAATTAATCACATAACATACTGAATTGACTAAATAAGAAAAATAAAACGCCAGATAAAGATTATGCACCAAGCCCATACCTTGGGTGTTGAAACCCCAAATTTTAGTGCAAAACTTCAACTTCTCTCCAATCGCACAATAAAAAATTCAACTGAACACTGCGGAAAGGGTGCGGAAAGCTAGACGAGCAAGATGGATTGGTTTCAGAAGTGAGCCGCACCATAAAATCTAGCCGAGAAGGATATGTGGTAAGAGGCTGAGGGGAGTGGCGCGAGAGGGAGGGTACGGGATGGCGTACACTGCTTGCTGGATAGGAGGGTGCGCCGACTCGGTTCGTCGAAGGAGAGGCAGGCAAGGGGGTGAGGCTATCCGGCCGGGAAGTAAGGGGGCATCGCGGTTGTCGGGTGAGGAGTGTGGTGCGACCAGGTAATGGTGCAGCGCGACTTGATTTCGCAAGCAGGGGGGGCCATTGCGGCTGGTGATGGTGGCGTGAGGTTGCAAGGAGAATGGGGTCTGGTGCAAGGCAGAAAAACGGAGCGCAGAGGAGAAGTCGGGGCTGGGGCACTGAGCAGCGAAGGAGGCCAAGGGCACCCCTGCCCTTGGCCTCGCCCTACCGGCCTCCTATTCCGGCAGCCCTCCCCTCTTCCGATTAGGCGCAGTAGGGGGCGCGGGGTTCGGCCGGCGCACAATGGAGCAAGAGGGAGCCGGCCACGCTGTAGGAGGTTGTCCGCTGGAGCGCTAGGCATGAGGCGCAGGGAATAGGGGGTGCGCGGCAGCAGTGAGGGAGGGCCGACGAGGGCCTACGGGGTGTCGCACAGGCGGTGTGCGGGACAGGCGAAGGGGGCGCCGGGTGACGAGGGGGGGAAGGCTGAGGGTTGTGGGCGGCGTAGGTATGGGAAGAGGGTAAAAGGGGGGGGGGGGGGTGGGGCGGCTATGAGTAGCAGTTAGGGTTTTGTTTGCTTGTTTTTTTCAATTTATTATATCAATAATAATAATATTAATGATACCAATATTAATAATAATGACAGCAAAATACCAGAATAATTATAATAGAATTAAGAATGATAAAGATAATATTAATGAATTTTTTTAACAATAAATAATAATAATAATAATAATAATGAAAAAAACTATAAGAAGAACAATAATAATATTTTATACAATAATAATAATAATAATAATAATGTTGAGCAATTTCACGGCACTAGGGCCAGTTTCACAGCTACCGCCAACCGCGCGGTGAATGCACACGGGTCCGAAACCCAATAAAAACATTAAACATCAACAACTTTAATCCGAGACCTAGCTCAGACCCTGGAGAGAGAAACTGGGGCCAAGAAACAATAAAATATAAATAAATTAAAAATTCCAGGTGTGACATCATGAGCCATGTGGCCCTGCCCGCCGCATGCATAGCACTGTCTGCTCCTCGTATAGCTGGCTCTGTCTCATGTGCCCCGCACAACCGAACCTCTATCCTGGGGTCGCCCAGCTAATGGCCTGGTCCGCTTGGACCTCTGCGTCATCTATCTACTTTCGGCTGCAGAAGACTCCGCTACATGTCTCCTTATGGTGGGTCTCGCTACTGGTGACTGCTCAGCGAGAAAAATCTCCACTAGAAGGGCTCGCTCCAGCACCCCTGCCTGCATCGGGATGCTAAGGGGGATTATCAAAGCCCTAATATCATGCCTGAGTCCCTGCTCGAAAGTCAGGGCCCTGAAGAATGGGTCTCGTACCATATCTGTGGAGTAGCGTGAGAGGTCGGTGGACCTCGCTGAGTACTGAGCTACTGTCATGCTACCCTACTGCTGATGGAGTAACTCCTGAATCTGCACCACACGAAGGGTGGATGGAACAAACTATGAGCGAAAGATACTCTTGAAGTTTGTCTAGAGTAATGTTTCCTCGCCATGCACCTAGAGCATCAGGCTCCACCATCTGCCTGATGTTGCATACAGGAGACTTGCGGCAAGGATCACCATGAGGTCGGCTGGTGTCCCTACCAATCTGAAAACTCTCATGAAAGCCTCCATCCAATCCTCAGCTACCTATGGGTCCGTCTCTCCCCATAACCTAGGCGGCCTCTGGCGCTAGAACTCATGCAACACACTCAGACGGCATGCACTCTATGTTGTTGGAGTTGGTGGTATCGGTGGCCCAGTAGTTAGTGGTACCACTGGTACCTCTGCTGTGATGGGGCCCTGCACCGAGGCCTCATCGCTCGGTGGGAAACCATCTCGTACGTAACTCGAAACCCTAGCTGACTGCCTTCATGAGTATAGCATCCCGCCTTTTTATCACATAAACTTTCATTACATTTTATAAAACCGAGGATCTTTAAGGTTTAGTGTCTTGGAAACCAAGAACATAAAACATGAAAACATAAAAACATTCTTCTTAAACACTTGAAAGGATTCTCCTCATGTTCTCCCTAGGTTCATTAATGCATCTCATAACACGGGGACATACATCAAAATAAAGGGTGATCAGAAGGCCCAATAAGGGAAATAAGGGAAACATTTAACATGTGAACTTGAGATACATCAATAAAGTCATGAAAAGAACTTTAAGGCATGAAAATGAAATCATGAGGCATATCATAATAAAAATAACATTTTTTCATAACTTGAAGATGTGGCTACAACATTTAATATTGAAAATCATTTCATTTCACCAAGGTCTATCCCCAAGGTGTCATTAAAAATTACCAAGGTTATTCACCAAGGTATCAGTCTAAAAGGTCATCTCTAGAGATTATGTCTTTACCCAATGCATTGGAGCGCTATCTGGGCGAACCCTTGACATGTATTTATTATCATGTGAGCCACATATATCATCATAAATCATTTCATAAACAAACCATATAGCATAAAAGAAATGGGTTTCATTTCATAATCATAACGTTTTAAAAACTGCTTTAAAGACATGATCTTTACGTCACTTTAAACCCACGGAAAGGGAGAGCGGGTCTCATGTATGTAAATCCCAGAATTTAAAATAAAACATTTTGGTATATATGTCAATACCCCTTTTTAAGAAAGATCTTTGAGTATTCACTTAATAAAATAAAAGTACTTTATAAAAAGAGAGAGACATTTTGAGACGGAAATTCTGCAGTATAACGGCTGTGTTTCGGGGTTTTAGAAAACATTGAAAAGAGAGGGGACATGGGTCAAACACTCATAAACGACCCATAAAATAGAAGAGGGACAGAATATAAAGGATTTGAGAACATGGTAATTAAATTTGAAAGATATACCATATGAAACGAAGAACTTGAAAGGAAGACAAAAATAATATTTCTCTTATGAGAATTCGGCAGCCTAACGGCGTCACTTAAAACTTCCAAAAATGGATTGACGAGATTAAATAGGGTCTCTCATCATATGAACATAAATGATCAGTATGATAGATATTGAGATCATACCACAACATAATAAAAAGGAACTTGAAAGACTTGACATGAAAGTAGATCTTGAAAATGAGAAGGGTGAAAGAACCCCTTAGAAATTCGGCAGCCTAACGGTGCCACTTAAACTTCAACAAAAATGAATTGATGAGATCAAATAGGGTCTCTCATAATATGAACATAAAAGATCAGTATGATATATTTAGAGATCATACCTCAACATAATAAAAAGGAAAATTAAATACTTTACAAGAAAATAGATCTTGAAAACGAGAAGGGTGAAATAATCCCTTAAAAATTCTGCAGCCTAACGACGCCACTTAAACTTCAACAAAAATGAATTGATGAGATCAAATAGGGTCTCTAATAATATGAAAATAAAATATCAATATGATATATTTAGATATCATACCCCAACATAATAAGAAGTAACTTGCAAGACGTGACATGTAATTAGAACTTTGAAAAAGGAGAAAGGTGAAAGAACCACTTAAAAATTCGGCAGTCTAACGACGCCACTTAAAACTTCAAAATACTGAAGAGATCAAATGGGTTCTCTCATCATATGATAATAAAAGATCAGTATAATAAATTTAGAGATCATACCCCAACATAATAAAAAGGAACTTGAAATACTTTACATGAAAATAGATCTTGAAAAATGAGAAGGGAGAAAGAATCTGTTACAAAAATTTCGGCAGCCTAACGGCGCCACTAAAAACATTATAAAACGAAATAATGAGAGTAAGAGGGGATATCTAATTATATGAAAATGAAAAGGGCAGTAATAGGAGTATAAAATAACATCCTTTAACATAAGAACATGGAGCATAAAATAAATTACATAAAAGAGATTTCTTGAAAAGAAAGAGAGAGGTCGGATCCCTTACCTTAAAACGTAACTCTTAAAACTCAAAGGTTGGGACCTTGAGGGCTTGGGGGCACCTTGGGAGGACTCCTTGGGATGTAAGGAGACCCTAACTTCGTTGAGGATGGTTTTGGAGTCGAATGGATGAGAGTAGGACTTGGTATTTATAGGGAAAGTGAGGGGACAAGGCATTAATGGCCAAGGGACACCTCAAAAGTGGTTTTCTCAAAACCATGTGCTCTCCCATGATATTTCCTATGAAGTTAGGCCACATGAGCCCCCAAATACAATAATTCACCACCTTTGGTCAGCCAACCCTTAAAATATCTCATGACATCATCATGACATAGTTATGATGTCATTAAACATACCGAAACCCTAAAACTGTATTTTTTTTACTATTCACTGAAAATTCAACTTTCTTAGAAAAAACCCAAAATTTCACCTTTACCAAATATCAATGCTCTGATTTCAAAAATGAACTCCGTTTTATAAAAATAATTTTCTAAATATTTTTAATTTATTTTTTAAATAAACACGCTATTCACTGAAAATTCATTTTTTCAGAAAAATCCCCAAAAATTACCTTAACATAGTATCGATGCTCTGAGTTCAAAAATGAAATCCATTTTATAAAAATAATTTTCTAAATATTTTTAGTTTAATTTTTAATTAAAAAACACTATTCACCTAAAAAAAACTAATACTTGAATAATAATTTATGAAACCATTATTTAACCATTTTATTGAATCACATTACTTAATCAAGGTGCCTAGATTATATTAATACTTTTTTTAAGTGATAGTACTAATCCATTTGGACACATTACTAATCCTAATAATAAAATCACTATTCATAATTTACTATTCATCAAAAATCAAGTTGGTCTTATTAGACTCTAAATTTCGTACTGAACATAATTGTAGAAGACCATTTTTTGAAAATCATTACACATTTTTAATTATTTAAGGTTTACATAAACATTTTTTAAAATATCCTTTATCTAAAATTCACCAAAAATATGCATACTATATTTATCCGGACATTTGAAAAGTCATAAACATTATCATAAGAAGAAATCCCAATTTTTATTTAAAATAAAGGATTACACAAGGCAGTTACGGTCTCCTTAAATATCCCCTTATCACGCCAGTATAGGACCTAAGTGTAAGGTGTGCTAAGGTGAGAGAATCTGAGGGAGTCTCGGCCAACATCTCACGAGTAGTAATTTCTATTAGGTTGAACTTCTCACGAAGGCGATTCCGTTCTAGCTCCACACGATGAAGTTTGGCTTGGGTTTGGTCCAGAGAAAAGCTCAGTGGTGTTACCTCCTTCCCAAGTTCTGTTAGATGGGCTTCGATCGGTCCAAGACTACTGGGTGAGGCCATCGAATCTTATTTCTATAATAATTAACCAAGATTACTTGTATTTAGAGACAAAAATCAAAACCTTTAGTTTCCAACGGTCATATTGACCAATGGTCATATAATAGTCAAAACCCAACGGTCTCATTTTAATTATAATCATGTTATCAAATGAAACATTTTTGTTGAGTATAAAAATAAAATAAAATAACACATAAAATTAGGAAACAAGATTTATTCAAAATTTCAGGACGTTACAATCTTCCCCCCTTAAGAAATTACATCCTCACAATTTTTAAAATTGGGTTTTGAAATTTCATTGAAAGTCCCACATCAGAAAAGGAGTCAGTAAAACTATTACTTTAAAAGAAAGAAAGGGAATTACAAAGGTCACCCGAGTTAACCCACACTAGGATTCCATATAGGAAAACATAGACATGGAAGAAAAACAAAGGGTCAAGTTCTGAGGGAGAGTGTTAGAGAACATGATTAGGAGAAAGTTAACCATAAGAAAATCCCAAACTTATGATGTGTGTAAACGGTTTTTGATTACCTAGTAGGAAAAATAAACCAACAACGTTTTTGTTTTACGTTCCTTTTCATAATTTTGAGGAATTCATTTACTATATAGAAAAAAAACATAAGAAAATATACCTACCTTCATGTAGAGTTTCATCCTTTAATAAGTTTCTACCCAAAACTAATCCTTTCTCCAAACGATGAGCATTCAAAAACACTTGGTCTCATCAAAACACAAGAATCATCTTCTTGAGAGTCACTTAATCCACAAAATATTAACTATCATTTTCTTCTACGTTTAAACATTATCCCAAAAATAGAAAAGGTAAGATAAAACAACTCTTCAACAAAGAAAGAATCCCATAGGAAGGGAAACTACTTTTAAATCTTCAAAGATCCAAGGTACTACCCAAAGTTCATCATAGACCATTCCATAAGTAACGGTCCTTAAAATTCCTCAAAATAAACCAAACTAAGATTGAAACCCAAATACAAGAAGGATTTGATAACATAGTCTTCCAAAATAAACTTCATTGTTCATCTCCAAACAACATCAACTACACATAACATCTTATAACAAAAGCAGCTAACCTAAACATATTTTACCCAAGATTGGTTAATCATTTCCATAAGTAACCTAAATTACTATAAGTCCACCTTAAATTCATCAATTCTTCAAAATATAAGTCAACCTTACCCCTCAATGAAAATATCATAGTAATCTATTTACCTTGATCATATAGGGTCCCCAAAATAGTGAACGTCTTCTAAAATAATAATCATCTTTTAATACCCTAATCATCTCTATCATATTAATATGGAAATCGTCACATTTCCTATCACATTGGTTTTTGGGACATGTTCTTCCATTTCACGCCATTAACTAAGAAAAGAAACTATAATTAGGGGCTTAAATACTTAGCCAATAATCATGAAAATGAAACTTTAAGCATAAAAGGATAAACTTGTAGAATAAAAGTATATCCTAACTTGTGATCCCCTAGGTTCCAATCTAGGTTATCCATGATCATATATTCTTATGTGAATCTTTATTTTATTTTATCTTTGTTCCTTTAATAATGGTTCATACTAAGCTTATGAATTTACCAAAGCATATCCCCCGGGAGTATCGTAACCAAGAGTGCAGCAAGGACCGTTTTCGTGTACCAGTTTCCATTCAAGTATAGCTCAAAGCGGTGTTTTCAGGTTTTACCCCTATGTACATCTATGCCAGATCCACCTCTACCTACTCGTATCCAGACAGAGATGTATTTTCTTGGAAACCCCTTACTCAATACTCACCAAAATACCAGGAATATTTCCTATATTTAAACTTTTATATAGGGTTCTTCCTAGAGTTTTCATATCCTAATTTCCACAAATAACTAAACCATCCTTTGATACCAACTATAGCATCCCGCCTTTTTATCACATAAACTTTCATTACATTTTACAAAACTGAGGATCTTTAAGGTTTAGTGTCTTGGAAAACAGGAACTTAAAACATGAAAACATAAAAACATTCTTCTTAAACACTTGAAATGCTTCTCCTCATGTTCACCCTAGGTTCATTACTGCATCTCATAACCTGGGGACATAAATCAAAAGAAAGGGTGAGCAGAAGGCCCAGTAAGGGAAACATTTAAAATGTGAACTTGAGATACATCAATAAAGTCATGAAAAGAACTTTAAGGCATGAAAATGAAATCATGAGGCATATCATAATAAAAACAACATTTTTTCATAACTTGAATATGTGGCTACAACATTTAATATTGACAATCATTTCGTTTCACCAAGGTCCATCCACAAGGTGTCATTAAAAATTACCAAGGTTATTCACCAAGGTATCAGTCTAAAAGGTCATCTCTAGAGATTAAGTCTTTACCCAATGCATTGGAGCGCTATCTGGGCGCACCCTTGACATGTATTTATTATCATGTGAGCCACATATATCATCATAAATCATTTCATAAACAACCCATATAACATAAAATAAATGGGTTTCATTTCATAATCATAACGTTTTAAAAACTGCTTTAAAGACATGATCTTTACGTCACTTTAAACCCACGGAAAGGGAGAGCGGGTCTCATGTATGTAAATCCCAGAATTTAAAATAAAACATTTTGGTATATATGTGAATACCCCTTTTGAAGAAAGATCTTTGAGTATTCACTTAATAAAATAAAATTACTTTAGAAAAAGAGAGAGACATTTTGAGACGGAAATTCTGCAGCATAACGACTGTGTTTTGGGGTTTTAGAAAACATTAAAAAGAGAGGGGACATGGGTCAAACAATCATAAATGACCCATAAAACAGCAGAGGGACATAATATAAAGGATTTGAGAACATGGTAATTAAATTTAAAAGATATACCATATGAAATGAAGAACTTGAAAGGAAGATAAAAATAATATTTCTCTTATGAGAATTCGGCAGCCTAACGACGTCACTTAAAACTTCCAAAAATGGATTGACGAGATTAAATAGGGTATCTCATCATATGAACATAAATGATCAGTATGATAGATATAGATATCATACCCCAACATAATAAAAAGGAACTTGAAAGACTTGACATGAAAGTAGATCTTGAAAACGAGAAGGGTGAAAGAACCCCTTAGAAATTCGGCAGCCTAACGGCGCCACTTAAACTTCAACAAAAATGAATTGATGAGATCAAATAGGGTCTCTCATCATATGAACATAAAATATCAGTATTATATATTTAGAGATCATACCTCAACATAATAAAAAGGAAAATGAAATACTTGACAAGAAAATAGATCTTGAAAATGAGAAGGGTGAAATAATCCCTTAAAAATTCGGCAGCCTAACGACGCCACTTAAACTTCAACAAAAATGAATTGATGAGATAAAATAGGGTCTCTCATAATATGAAAATAAAATATCATTATGATATATTTAGAGATCATACCACAACATAATAAGAAGGAACTTGCAAGACTTGACATGGAATTAGAACTTTGAAAAAGGAGAAAGGTGAAAGAAGCACTTAAAAATTCGGCAGCCTAACGCGCCACTTAAAACTTCAAAATACTGAAGAGATCAAATGGGGTCTCTCATAATATGATCATAAAAGATAAGTATGATAAATTTAGAGATCATACCCCAAAATAATAAAAAGGAACTTGAAATACTTTACATGAAAATAGATCTTGAAAAATGAGAAGGGAGAAAGAATCCGTTACAAAAATTTCGGCAGCCTAACGATGCCACTAAAAACATTATAAAACGAAATAATGAGAGTAAGAGGGGATCTATCATTATATGAACATTAAAAGGGAATTAAGAGGAGTATAAAAGAATATCCTTTAACATAAGAACATGGAGCATAACAGAAATTACATAAAAGAGATTTCTTGAAAAGAAAGAGAGAGGTCGGATCCCTTACCTTAAAACGTAACTCTTAAAACTCAAAGGTTGGGACCTTGAGGGCTTGGGGGCACCTTGGGAGGACTCCTTGGGAGGTAAGGAGACTAGAACTTAGTTGAGGATGGTTTTGGAGTCGAATGGATGAGAGTAGGGCTTGGTATTTATAGGGAAAGTGAGGGGACAAGGCATTAATGGCCAAGGGACACCTCAAAAGTGGTTTTCTCAAAACCATGTTCTCTCCCATGATATTTCTTATGAAGTTAGGCCACATGGGCCCCCAAATACAATACTTCATCACCTTTGGTCGGAAAACCCTTAAAATATCTCATGACATCATCATGACACAGTTATGATGTCATTAAACATACCGAAACCCTAAAACTGTATTTTTTAATATTCACTGAAAATTCAACTTTCTCAGAAAAAACCCAAAATTTCACCTTAACCAAATATCAATGCTCTGATTTCAAAAATGAACTCCATTTTATAAAAATAATTTTCTAAATATTTTCAATTTATTTTTTAAATAAATACACTATTCACTGAAAATTCATTTTTTCAGAAAAATCCCCAAAAATTACCTTAACATAATATCGATGCTCTGAGTTCAAAAATGAAATCAATTTTATAAAAATAATTTTCTAAATATTTTTAATTTAATTTTTAATTAAAAAACACTATTCACCTGAAAAAAACTAATACTTGAATAATAATTTATGAAACCATTATTTAACCATTTTATTGAATCACATTACTTAATCAAGGTGCCTAGATTATATTAATACTTTTTTAAGTGAGATTACTAATCCATTTGGACACATTATTAATCCTAATAATAAAATCACTATTCATAATTTACTATTCATCAAAAATCAAGTTGGTTTTATTAGACTCTAAATTTCGTACTGAACATAATTGTAGAAGACCATTTTTTGAAAATCATTACACATTTTTAATTATTTAAGGTTTACATAAACATTTTTTAAAATATCCTTTCTCTAAAATTCACCAAAAATATGCATACTATATTTATCTGGACATTTGAAAAGTCATAAACATTATCATAAGAAGAAATCCCAATTTTTATTTAAAACAAAGGATTACACAAGGCAGTTACGGTCTCCTTAAATAGCCCCTTATCACGCCAGCATAGGACCTAAGTGTAAGGTGTGCTAAGGTGAGAGAATCTGAGGGAGGCTTGGCCAACATCGCACGAGTAGTAATTTATATTAGGTTGAACTTCTTGTGAAGGCGATTCCGTTCTAGCTTCACACGATGAAGTTCGGCTTGGGTTTGGTCTAGAGAAAATCCCAATGGTGCTACCTCCTTCCCAAGTTCTGTTAGATGGGCTTCGATCTGTCCAAGACTACTAGGCGAGGCCATCAAATCTTCTTTCTATAATAATTAACCAAGATTACTTGTATTTAGAGACAAAAATCAAAACATTTAGTTTCCAACGGTCATATTGACCAATGGTCATATAATATTCAAAACCCAACGGTCTCATTTTAATTATAATCATGTTATCAAATGAAACATTTTTGTTGAGTATAAAAATAAAATAAAATAACACATAAAATTAGGAAACAAGATTTGTTCAAAATTTCGGGTCGTTATAATGAGACCATCCTAAAAAGAAACAGGTGCGCCACGGTTAAAACAGTATACCTGGTGAGCTGACACAAAGTAACCCACAAAGAAAGATACAATCACGAAGTATCAACCAACCTTACTTAGGTATATGCCCATACATATACCTAAGTCACCAATCATAGTTCGGCACCAACTCTCGAGCCAAAGCACAACCCAGTCCACAAAGGAAGTAAAGTTAATCACCACGATGATAATGGTTGAAAGACATGACTCATCTCACACAGGTATAATTATTTCGTATAGTGATAGAGAAGATCAGATGTAGTCACTGATTCATCTAAGCTATCGGACCCACATAGGATAAAGGACCGTCTAAGCTGTCAGACCCACACAGGATATAGACCTGCTATTCCTTCGGACCCACACAAGATACAAGAACAGAAGTCAAAACTGTCTGAACCATGGAGGATCCCAGTACAGTAGTCATCGCTGTCGAACCCATGGAGGATTCCGGTTTAGTGGTCATCATTGTCGAACCCACGGAGGATCTTGTCATCTCAGTCGTAGCCAGCCCTAGGGTTCCCGCACACAGCACGCTCGATTCTGGGAGGGTCCGCTACTTGATCAAGTGTCGATACATCAACTATCAGGAAGTCCTAAGTTGATGTATCCTGTAGTTCCGTTTCATCATAAGGAACTCAACACGACAGACGACGCGTCAATCGGACGCTTGGTCTGAGAGTTATTGGCATTTCTGCTCCAGGGACCTGGTTGGATTTACGCTCGATCCAAACCCGGACGTTTCCCAAATTTGTCTGAAACTCACTTAGAGTATCCCAAAAGGACCGCGTCATCACGAGGGTCCCAGTACCGCAGATGGAGCGTCAACCAGACATGCGGTCTATAAGATATTAACATTTAAGCAAAGACGGGCCTGACCCGTCAAGCCCAGTGGGATGGCGGGTCGGACCGACCTGGCTTGGCGGGTCCGACCCGGCTGGGGGTCGGCCCGGACCTGTGGGGCGCAGCCCACTTGCAGACCTGGCCCGCGCCGCAGGTCAGTCCGGTTCACCCGGCGACACCAAGCGGTGCTGCCTCCTCCTATGTCCGGCCGGCCGTAGCTGACCGGTTTGGCCCGACGCATGCGGCCCACGCTGTGGGCCGCGGTTCTTCCCACACGGCGCCTACGAGCACCACGGTTCTCTAGCCCGGCCAGCACACGGCCGGCCGGTTCACCCAACCGAGCAGCCCGCGGACTCGGGTCGCGTCCTCCTCCATGCGGCGCCTGCGGGCACCGCGGTTCTCCAGCGGGTCGGCCGGTCGTCCCGCGGTCTGGCTCCACAACAGCCGGCTTAGCCAGCCACCTCTGCACCTCCACCGCAGCGCGACGACGCCGCGGTCCTACTGCCCTCCTCGCGGCGCGACGACACCTCGCTTCTTCATCCACCGTGGACCTTCTGACTGCAGTTCCTCTTTCGTCCACCGCGGTTCTTCTCCGGCGTGGTGTGACGACACCATGCCCTTTCAGATCCGCCTTCGATGTCAACCAAACAAGATTCAACAGAGAGACATCAGGCTATGTTTGTTTGGCCTACGCCCTCCGCGTTAGGTGATAACAATTTGGCCACTGTCAATCCAAAAAATAAACGTTGAAGTACATGGATATAATTCATACGTAAAAATAATCCAGTTTCCCCCTACCTCGATTTGAAGCACATTTTCGAAGTCGTGGAAAGAGGACAGACATCGATTCGTTGACGTTGGGAAACATCCGAGTATGAAGCGTCGTCAACGTTCCTCATGGGAGACTCCTTCTCTTGCATCTTGGTTGAAGATCGTAGACGGTATCGTCTTTCTTCGGAGGTGGGAGCATTTTTCGTCGAGAGGATGGTGTTCTTCCAACCCAAACTCTCCAACGATTATGCCAACCCAAAAAAAAATAAGCTTATCCCTTATTTTAATGGTTGTCATGAGTTCAAATAATTAAAATTAATTAAGTTGGTTCACTTAATTAAATGTATGTAGTTGGAAATAATTTCAAGGGACTCAATTAATTAATTACAAGGGAGTGTTGGCACATTAATGGGAAGTCCAAGAGTTTAAGAGGGTTAAGGGGATTTAAGGGGGTTGAGCTCGTGTGGGTGCCACCACATAATATCCTCCCAAGGGAGGTTATGTGGTGGTGGGCCCCACCTCTAACTTCCCCTTGGAGGATTAAATCACCACTTACATAAAAATATGTTAGTCATATTTTTATTTAATTTATTTAGAAAACCCCAAAAAATTAACTTCCACTCTCGATAAAACACAAATGTAGTAAAGGTCTCTTTAAGTGAATAACGACGTTGTGAGTTCATCAGTGTCCTCGGATTTCAATTCTGAGCACCGGTTCAAAATATATAAAATCCCGCACATACGTTTATTGAACGTACCTGAACAAAACTTCAAAAATTGATTCCGAGCACATCAAGCCTCATAATCAGGTTCCGTCAGAAACTACAGACTCGTAAAATTCCCCTGTATTAAAAAAAATTTCCACGGAATTTCCGGGTCTTTAAAAATTATTAGTATTTATTACTAATTATTACTAATTATTTTTTTACTAGTTATTAGTAATTATTAGTATTTACTACTAATTATTAGTATTTGTTACTAATTATTAGTATTTATCAGTAATTATTAGTATTTATTACTAATTATTAGTGTTTATTACTATTTTTTAGTATTTTTTAGTATTTATTACTATTTATTACTAATTATTACGAATTATTACTAATTATTACTATTTATTACTATTTATTACTAATTATTACTAAATATTACTAATTACTACTAATTATTAGTATTTATTACTAATTATTAGTATTTATTACTAATTATTAGTATTTATAACTAATTATTACTAATTATTACTAATTATTACTAATTATTACTATTTATTACTAATTATTACTAATTATTATTAATTATTACTATTTTTTCCTAATTATTACTATTTTTTAATTATTACTAATTAGTGTTAATTACTATTATTTACTGCAAAAATAGAGCTTCTAATTACTAATTACCGCTAATTATTTATATACATTACTAATTATCGTTAATAATTATTAATTATTACTAATTACTAAGAATTAATACTAATAATTTCATTTTATTATTACAAATAAATACTGACGAAAAAATAATTTAAATCTCACTTAATTTCAACTAGTCAAAAATAATTAAAATTAATATAAAGAAATGAAATAAATACTAAATTAAATAAAACATAAATACATTTAAACTTGATCTCTTATAATTGTAAACGGCTTCACAACTTCTTCGTAAAAGAAACTAACTCTGAAAAAATTTCACTCTAAAATTAGAGTTTAGAGAAGCAGATAAAGTAGTAATTGAGAGGAAAAGAGGAAAAAATATATGGGGGTATATATAGGTTAGATTAGTTGCGATGAGACTATTTGTGACGAGAATCCCATCACAAAAAGTACTTTTAGAGACGGGGCCCGTCGCAAATACCTTCGGCCGCATTAATTACTATCGACGGTTAAAAGATTATTTTTGATGGGTCCCATCACTAAAGGTAACCTGTCGACACACTATTTGCAATGGGATAACATCCCGTCACAAATAGGTTTTTACCGCCGTCGGGTATTTGTGACGGGACCCATCGCACATACCCTCTGACGGACGAACTAGTTGCGACGGGGGATCCCCCATCGCAACTAGTGTTTACCGCCTCTCGGTATCTACCACAGAAGGTTCCTACCCATCTCAAATACCCTTTTGCGCAGTTTGGAGTGCAAACCGCGCCAAACGGTGCGTAAGTTTTTGTGATGAGGCGCCTTGTCCTGCCGCAAAAACTAGTTTTTCCCATAGTGTGGGTTTTGAAATGGTATGTAAAATTGAATGTGGAGTTTTCTACATAATTTATTTATTTGATTTTGGTCCAAGGTCCTTGTGTGTGTAAGATGACATATGGTTTCATTTCTAAATGATTTCTACAAAGCGATTTTGATTAGTTTTCAAAGGAAATATGGAGTGGATTCTTTTAGTTGTTTTAGTCTATTTAAACTCATGTGGGTGATACCCAATTTTCTAAAGCATGACTTCTATTGTATATTCCCCCTTCACATGATTTCCTTATGTGTTTATTGTTACATGTTGATGGAAGATTTTGTGTGTGTGTGTGTGTCTATGGTGTTGGGTGATGTCGATGTGATGGGTTGGTCCAGATGTATGCGAAATAACACTAATAAGGTTGAGATGGATATTAGGATGGGCATGAGGCATGGGGATAGATCCCAAATGATTAATTACCAGGCTAAGAGTCATTGTGTTGTGGAACAAGATGTGTTACATGTTCTCTGTTTCTTGCATGTGTTGAATTGATGCTTATGGAAGGAGACAGATCCTGGTGTGAGGGTGTAGATTTTGAGGCTAGGTCTTAACTTGAGTGAGAAGTAACTGGGGAGATAGCCCTAGTAGAACTGGGTTTCTAGTTTTTTTTTGATGTGAATCATCCCTTGATTGAAAGGGTTGTCTAAGGTACATCATGTAGGTCATCCCTTGAGTGAGAAGGGATGACTAGGATACATTGTGTGTGACATCCAATTGAGTTAGAGAGGATGGGTGGAGACTTGAATATAGACAACCTTTCACTTTTAGGTAGTGGCATGGATTTTTTATGAAACATTGTCTTATATATTTGGGTATGGTTTGAGGTACAATATGTCACCCTACCTATAGTATTTAGGTATGTGTTAAGAGTATGGTATGAGGTGAGTTTTCCCAAAATATTCCCCATTAACATTATCCTTAATCCAAGAATAGATTTGAGGGATCCACCAAATGGATTTAATCATTCTAGGTTTATTTAGTTAAACTATAACACTTAATAATATGAGGATGTTCAATTCATGAAAAGTGTTATTCGTACATCTTGTTTGAATCATGGATGGCCCATAATCCTCCTTGTGAATGGCCATCATTCCCATATGTACAGAGGACTATTTCCCATAAATTTTCTTAGCATTATGAGAAGTCCATATATATGATAGAATAGAACCAATAACATCCAATAAAAGGCTTATAATCTACTCACTATATTCAACATGACAGATTCTCTCCATGACATTACTGTACTGCATGTCGCTATCATATTCCAGGACAAACCACATGTTGATGTAGTCCCATAATGCATGGGGAAAGTCACATGCTAGGAATAAGTGATTTATATCCTCTTCAGCTAGAAAAAAAAAATGTTTTAGGTAGAGACATGTTGATATACAGATTTTTTGATTTGATCCTGTGCGGTAAATATACATTTCCAAATCCTCTATAGAAGGAGGAACCATGATAAATGGATAAAATAATATTTTAATTTCCTAATCCATATTGGTGTCCTATTGGAACCACCGCATTCCTTATTGTATAACTCCTTAGCATTAAAGTTCCCATGCCAGTTTTGTTTCTATGTGAGGGTGTCACAATCCATAAAATTGTACCTCTGGATTTTCATACTAATTTGGGTGGGAAAATGACCATCAACACTGGATATTTGTGAACCTATGAGAACCAATCTCAATAATAAACCAAAAAACATTATTAATAAAAAAAATTAAAAAAATATTTTATTCAATTAATCAACTATAAACTCATTGGGAGGATCTACGATCCTAAAACTGTAAGTAGTCCACTCTCAAAACTCTACATTTCCTAATGTAACAAAATCAACCAATTTAAAAATCCAATTGAAACAATATATTCATATAAATTTTCTGAAATTAAAAATTACAAAATAGGTGACATACCTTAATATGAACATCATGCAATGAACATACTCTAAACCATCCAAGTCTTCTTTATACAATATGTATGAAATCCACATTGAATCAAATTTATTCCAATATTCTCTGATGAAATAATGTCACTAATATTTATTCAAACAAATCTCAAGTAAACAATGAATAATGGAATGAATAGGGGAATGGGGATGGAAGGGATTACTATAGATTTTAGAAATCAAAACCCTCCCACAAAAATCAAGATCCAAGAGGGAAGAAGGGACTGTAAATGAAATAAGTGAGGGCATTATCATCCTAAAAAATTACTCTCTTTGTTCCAATCCTACATGAAAAATGGGGGAGTTTGAACCTAAAATGACTATTCTTCCCCTGCTAAAATATATATGAATGTGCACAATGTAGTGTGACTATAAGTGTCATGGGGAAATACTTACAACATAGGGTCTTATTCTATTTTTTAATGAGTGTCATGGTGAAACTCCCCTTCTAGAGTATCAATATACAATCATATCCACCCAATATTGTGTGACTATGAGATTAATGAGATATCCCATGCAATTTTAGTGTGACACCTTTCTCATGTAGAATTTACTCTTACATAACACATCACAATTTAATCCACTTGTTTTAGCTTAATGTTCCCATGCAATTTTTCATGTTTAATGAGATTATGAGTTGATCCCTTACAAAAATAGTAAAATCATCCATTAATTCTATAGGTATAAACTATTAGAGCCTCTACCCCATTTCACATTACCCCTTACTACAACATGACATACCACATGATCCAGAAATTTAAATCTCATCTGAATTTACCAACCTGTAAATATGTAGTACCTTATGAATTCCCTAATACAATTCATATCATCCTTATGAATCCTATCCAGTCAACCTACCATAACCATGTCATATATCTCTCATTAATTCAAACCTATTTCATAATAAGTCGGAGAAGATATAATAAGAGATCAAACTCCATGTGAATTTTTCCAATGAGGCCATCATTAATTATCTTGACATCTTTGATTCCAATACCTCCCAAATTGATTGTTTTAATACACTCCATCCATGAAACAATGACCATATTCTTTTCATAAACCGAACTATTCCATATGATGTTACTAATAATCCCCTGAATCTCCTTTATAAGACTTCAATCCCATCTACTAAAATCTAATATCATCATTTTATCATGATTGTAAATGAGGGATAATTGGTCTTTGCAAAATAAATCCTATTAAACTAATTTTTCAATGAAAAGTCTAGATTCAATCCCCATTATGAATCCACCATTTTTGAAAATGAAAATTTTGAAGTCATTTATCCATTTTCGTATATAATTACATGTGAAAAGTATTATTCAATCTTCAATCACACTAAATTCATCTAAAATCACCTGTGCCTATGAATTCAATTCTGAATTCATATTCTGTATGCCGTATTTTTTATGCCATATTATGTATATTAGTCATATTCTGTATTCCATATTATTCATATTCTATATGAATTAAATTCTGAATTCATATTTTGTATGCCATATTATATAATCCATGTTAGTCATTTATCCCTATTTTTATGCTATATTCTGAATTCAATTATGTATGCCATATTCTATATGTGTTATACATAATTCAATTCTGTATGTATTGAATTTTGAATTAAATACACTGTACATAATTCAGAATACTATATATATTCATAATTCTGTACAACACATACATAATTATGTATTCAATTCTGTACGTATTGTATTCATAATTCATAATTCAATTATATATGTATTCAATTCAGAATTCAATGTTGAATTGTGTATTGCACAATGTAATTTCCTTCTGAATTCTGAATTGAATTTTGAATTCAATTCTAAATTCTGTATTCAGAAGTAAGGCTATGCAATTCTAAATTCAATTCTGTATTCAATTCTGTATGTATTTGTTTCTTCTAGAAATGGGGATGAACTTGTTTGTTTAAGGTTCAAACTTTCCAATCAGTTTCTAATGGGTTTATTCGTAGAACCAGAAACATCCAATGATTCTATATCCATTTGGACCTACTTTCCAAAGGTAGGTGCTCATTAGTTGTGGACTGATGAGGCTTAAGAATTTGCATTAGTCGAGAGGATGGGAGTTCAGGCTCATCACACCTTTTTGGAGGGAATTATTACCTACTCTGAGACTCTCTTATAGATTTAAGTTATGTTCACAAATCCTTATTAATTCACCAAGCATTAAAATGAGTTTTCCTTTATATTTGGCAATTAATTATTGATATTTATGGGATTTAGAAAATCTTTTATATATATTCTAGGTTCTTCATCGATGGAGAATCATCCGTATGTATTAGAGATTCTTAGTCAATGGTATCCTTCAATACATTGTATAGAAATATCTTGGTCATTATGATAACCATACTGGTTTTAAATCCACTCAGTGGGGCACTTGATGTTTATTGTCATTCAGAAAGACATGGATTATTTCAGAGTTGGGATCATACCCGCAGATGGGTTACCTACGTATCCTTGTTAAAAAGGAATCAGAACTCACGTAGTTTGATAAGAAGGATATAGTTTAACATCATATGGGATGAAAAAGAATTAATGAAAGATGGGCTTGAACCTTATAAAGGCTTCCTACGTACTCTACTTTTAAAGTAGAGATCAAAGTCCGCGTAGTTTGGGTAAAGAAATACGAGGTTTATGTATAGTTAATGGCCCAAAAAAAGAGATTTCGTGATTATTTTTACACTCTAAGCTCATGTGAGTCATGCTCGGTGTGAGAAACAAGAGGTATCAACAAACTTGATGATGGTGCCACGAAAGATGCAGTTATGAGAAATGATGTTGGGATTACGTATGTATGACGACCCAAGTAAATGAAGACCAGGACTTAGGAAAGAAGCCCAATAGCAGGGTCCATAAAGGTATTTGTACTTTATGGAGATTTAGAATTTTAACCCGGGACTTACTCCTGAAAAGGAATCCCAAATTAAGAGGGACTTATGATTGGGCTGTATTCCTGATAAGGAAGCCCAAATCAAAATAAATTAATATTGGGGCTTACTTGTAATGTCTCGGATTTTCCATACTTTATTCTTAAAAAAGGGAATTATTTTGAGACCAGGCTATGAGACGATGTGCAGTTCCGAGGCCCGATGAGCCCGGAACAAATGTTTGAATTTAATTTAATAAATAAATTATGTGCGCATTCGGTTTTCCTGAAAAAGTGGAATAACTCCCGAACGGGTGCTCGGATCAAAAAAATCTGATGGCACCGTTACGTTCAGAGCAGTGGGTTTACCCTAGAAGAGACCTAACATCGACTGGCGCAGGCCGGTGGCGAAAACTGGGTTTTGGACGTAACCGTAATAAAATATTTTATTTAAAATATTTTATTTAAATCTGTTGCAGTGGATATATTTATCCTTTTTAAATAAAGGCTAGCACAAGGGTCTAGCGTTACAGACCTCATAACCCTGAAACCCTTGGCGGCTCAGGAGGATCTGGAGAAAACCTCCCAACACGGTGGCGATGACACGGTGACCGGATCTTCACCAATGAATGACGCGAATCCGGGTAGGATGTTTGTTTAATGATTCCTTCCCCATTTTTGATTTCCACGACGAACGCGGACTAATCCACGAATAGATTAGCCCGTGGATCGATCGTTCTTGCAGGATGGGATTTTGCGGGAATCGTGGGGATTTGACTCTTGAAATTATTTTGGTTTCATTAAACCTCCTAATGGTGATGGACCAAGATCGACACGAACATCGATTGAGGTTCGTCCCTCTTGATTTGTTGTCTTCTTCTTCCCCAAATTCTCGCGTTCTTCGCTGCGTTCTATGCGTTCTTCACGGGGATATGAACAATGGATCGTTGCACACCCGTTGTGCGATGCAACGATCCCAAATTGAATATCTGGTGTTGGTACAACCCTACGGAGGTGCGGCTGTGGTAGCGACGGATGGATCGAAGTGGGTTGGAAGATATCATTCTTTGAACGATTTCCACATGGGTGACCGGAATCGGATTTTAGATCCGATAAAAGGCCCAAAACCCATATATTTGGCATCACGATGACGAAGCGACCCATGATCTTGAGTTTTGTGGAAAACAGACTAGAGAAACATGATTTGGAGAATCGGCCGAGGTGTGAGGAGGAAGACGACGCTTCTGGAAATTTCCCGACTACACGCCATGTAGTATGGGCTACACGGCGTGTGTTCGTCGGCGGACCACATGGCATGTACCCTAGGAGTAAATGGGAATGGGTTGGGTACACGACCAAGGACATGGCTTGTATACCCCTCCCCGGCCAGACTCAGCCAGATACACGGGATACCCCGTGTACTGGTACACGGGCAGGCGACACGGACACAGACATAAACCGTGTACGGGCACATAGCCAGTGTACACGGGGCGAGCCCCAGGTGCTCGGACACAGCGTGTGATTATTCAACATGCCGTGTAGTTACTTTCTAACCGACAAGCCAAATGACATGGGCCGTTTACACTGGCAGTACCCAGAGTCAGGAACATGGTGTGTACTTTTCTACATGCCGTGTAGTTGAGTTTTCCACAGTTTGAACGGATGACACAGTCCGTTTACATGGGCAGTACCCATGGTCAAGGAACACGGAGTGTAACCATACTACATGCCTTGTAACCGATTATTAAAGGCTTGAGCCAGTTTCCTTATGTGAATTGGGCTAGTTTCCTTAGGGTTCGTCCCCTTAGTCTTTCTCCTGAAGGTTTCCGGTATCATTTCCTACCTATAAGAGTATGATCCATTCAGCAGGACTTTCTGAATAGAGTTGTTGGAATCCCCTCTATTATACTTGGATCCAGATCCTCTATTCATCCCTGGAACCCTAGGAATATTTCTTGGTATTGACGTAACCAACTTTACCCGGGTGCCGATACTCAGCTTAGCGGATTAGCTCAGATTGAGTTGTCAGAATCACCCCATGACTTGGTCGTGATCCTCATCTGAGCATCATGTTCTCATAGTAATTGTGGAGTGTGATCTCCTGGAATGATTACTTCGTGTCTCTCTCTCTAGACCTAGGAGTGTGTTCTTCTTGTCACGTGCTTACTGGAATCTTTGAGCTGGATCCTAGTGGCGGTATCGTGATTGTTGTTTGTGTATGAGTATATCTGGATTTTCTTGTTATATGTTCTGTAGACATATACTGTATGGAGATGACTGTATCTTTCCTTTGTGGTATTTCCCTTGCTGTGTTTCCTTTTTGGTTTTGGGGTGTTCTACTGGGTATTGTTATACTCACCCCTACACGGGCTTTGCCCGCACGTGTCGTGTCTTGTGCAGACGAGTGAGCCTTTGACAGGATTCTAGGCGGACCATGACCAGACGATACTCAGTGAGATCAGACAGACTGAGGTGTGTTCCTACGGCTACAGACTGCATTCCCAACATCTTTCTTTACAGGTTGTACTTTGTTATGGACTCTCTTTTGGTGGGCTTGTACTTTTGGCCCAGGGTTTTACACTTGTTGTACTTTACTTTCCTGTCGTACTCTGTTGGTTGAGGTTTTTAGTGTATGCATGCATTTCCATTTTTAGTAGTTTTTACTTTTCATATTTGTGGGATTAGAGATGTTTGTGTGTGTGTAGGTTTATAGGAAATGCCTCCCATGTTAGTAACATGCCTACTCGGTGCTAGTCACCAGCCCCCGGCCTATTGGAGGCGGGCTTGGGGAGTTGCGGCTCGGGCCCCAATGGGATGGGTCATGACAGAGTGGTATCAGATGTGGTCGGTTCTACCTTAGGACCGAGAGTCTGTGAGTTGGTTTGGGGCAATAGTGTTAAGTGTTTCGAGTTCGGATTTTAGGCCAGGGACCCCAGTGTTGGTGCGGGTGGCCGACGTATCCATACACCAGGACTCTGATAACTTGATTTTCGACTCGGAACATGAGAACACTAGTTTCAGGGGAAAATAATGGTACATGCATCATATAGGAATGGGTTGTGGTTTCCATGTCCTTCTTGAGTCAGCTCTCCAGATATACTCACTAACTGAGATACATCTTGTTTCCTTACAGGATTCCTCCGCGACGCACACCCGCTAGGATTCAGCAGCTCGATCACGAGGATGACCCCCTCAGTGATGAAGCTTCGATTTAGGGACCGGATCCCCTAATTTTACCATTGGATGTTGTTCCAGTTATCCCACTACCTGTGGAGCAGTGTTTAGTGCCTGCTGTACTAGTGGAGGAGGAGCGCAGGCTGAGCGCACTCCACGAGTTTCAGAGATAGAGACCCCTCAGGTTTCGAGGCGAGCCTGACCCTCAGGCAGTAAAGGACTGGCTTGAGGTAGTGACCATAGTCTTTCGTTTAGTCAGGGCACTAGCAAACCAGGTGGTGATCCTGGCAGCTAGCCTTCTGCAGGGCTCGACAGGGTGATGGTGGAGTTTGGTTATCCAGACTCACAATGAGGCGACTCTTGCATGGTCAGAGTTTGAGCATCTCTTCAGAGGGGAGTTTTCACCGGTTACCCTGAGAGCATTACATATACAGGAGCTTCTTCATCTTCATCAGGGAACCATGACGGTGGCTGACTATTCATCGAGGTTTAGCGACCTCTCGTGGTACTCAGTGGATATGGTCAGAGATCAGTACTTCAGAGCTCGAACTTTCAAGTGGGGATTGCGCAAAGATATCCGAGCTAGAATCATCCCTATGAGCATTCCTACTTATGCTGGGGTGCTCGAACAGGATTTGGTGGTCGAGAGCTTCTTGGCAGAGTAGAGACAGGCGACAATTGTCAGTAGTGGGCAAGCTGGAGCAGAGACCTCGGCAGTAGGGAGCCTATGTCAGGGACCCAGGAATGGGAGACATTTTCGGAGGAGATCCTAGGACAGAGGATATGCCGTACAGGGTTCGCAGGGCACCTCTATCCAGCCTCGAGAGAGGTGATGCTACTCAGGCGATGTCAGGGGACATCTCGCTCGAGATTGTCCGACTCGCCGTACTACTGACATGGGAGAAGTGGATGGACCACCTAGGCAGAGGCAACGCGTGGAGCAGACAGATCCGCGGGGTGGAAGACATGGTAGGGGAGCTGGGAGAGCAGCTGGAGGTGGTCGGCGTTTTGACCTTTTACCACCAACACCCCCAGGAGGTCCACCCCAGGTTCAAGGATCCGGTGGACAGAGGTAGGGATAGTTGCAGGCAGCATAGGCTTATGGCCCAGGTATTCCCGGAATGATTAGTGGTACAATTTGTGTCTTTTATACTTTATCTTCCGTACTGATAGACATAGGTGCTAGTCATTCCTTTCTGGATGCTTATCTTGTTCGATACCTTGAGATTCCAGTTGAGCCATTGACTCGAACTTTACGCTTAGAAACACCGACTGGAGAAGATTCAGAGATCACACATCTCTGTAGACAGTGTGACCTGACCCTTGGAGGCGAGAGTTTCAATTGGAACCTCTTGGTGGTAGCGCTGATGCCTTACAATGTCATTCTTGGTATGAATTGGCTATCCACACTTCATGCCCAGATCGACTGTTTTAGGCGAAGGGTGCGGTGTGTCCACAGTGATGGAACGAGGTTCTCTTTTGTCGGTGAAAGAGAGACCCAGGCAGCGTAGGACGGACTCGTGTGTAGGAGGGTGCAACCAATATCCTATCAGTTGGATAGCCTATCCCTTGGCACAACAGATGTTACGAGTTTCCAGTTTCAAGTAGTAGTGGCTGAGTACGAGGACGTCTTTCCGGAGGATGTCCCCGGACTACCCCCCCCCCCCATCGGGAGATAGATTTCTACATTGAGTTTCAACCCAGTATGACACCGATATCAGCATCAGCATATCGGATGGATCCTGCATAGCTTTGTGAGCTGAGAGTGCAGTTGGACAACTTGTAGAAGAAGGGATTTGTGAGACCCAGTGTTTCACCCTGGGCGGCCCCAGTGCTGTTTGCCAAGAAGGCAGACAGGAGCTTGAGGCTATGTGTGGATTACCGATGCTTGAATCAGGTGATCGTGAAGAACCGATATCCACTACCGAGGATCGATGACCTCTTCAACTAGTTGAGAGGGGCACAATGGTTCTCGAAGGTTGATCTACGATCAGGCTATCACTAGTTGCGAGTACAGGATGAGGATGTACCAAAGACGACTTTCAAATGCCGCTACAATCACTATGAGTACTTGGTGATACGATTCTGCGTGACGAACACCCCAGTAGTGTTCATGGGACTCATGAACCGGATCTTTCAGCCCTATCTAGATCGATTTGCAGTGGTCTTCATCGATGATATCCTCGTGTACTCTGCGTCCAAGGAGGAGAACGTGAGACACCTAAGGATGGTTCTGTACACACTCTGAGAGCACCAGTTGTACGGGAAACTCTCTAAGTGTCAGTTCTGGATACAGGAGGTCCACTTTCTGGGACACGTTATCTCAGCAGATGGTGTAGCAGTGGACCCAGACAAGGTGGAGGTAGTACTAGCATGGGATCCACCCCAGAGCGTGACAGAGGTGCGGAGCTTCCTTGGGTTGACAGACTACTATCAGAGATTCATTCTTGATTTCTCCAGGATTTCAGCACCCATGACAGCTTTGACCCAAAAGGGGCAGCCTTTCATGTGGACTGAGAGATGCCAGAAGGCTTTCCAGCAGTTGAGACAGAGTCTGACGAGCGCCTTGATCTTGAGATTACCGGAGGAGGGTGTCAAGTATGTAGTGTTCTGCGATGCATCAGGAACCGGGCTTGGTTGTGTCCTGATGTAGAGTCAAGTGGTGATTGCCTATGGCTCACATCTGTTGAGGCCACATGAGCATAACTACGTGACCCATGATCTTGAGTTGGAAGCGGTAGTCTTCTCATTGAAGATGTGGTGGTACTACCTAATGGGCAAGTGGTTTACTGTCTACTCTGATCACAAGAGTCTCAGATATATCTTTTCTCAGAAGGATCGGTATTTGAGACAAAGACGATGGCTTCAGTTCATCTAGGATTACGACTTTGAGATCGTTTACACACCTGGGAAGGGGAACATTGTGGCAGATGCTCTCAGTAGGAAATCTAGTTTGCAGTTGCTGGATGAGGCAATGAAGCAGTTGGCCTATTTACATTTATCCTTTGTGGATGGAGATGAGGGAACTTAACTTCAATCGATGGTTGTTACCCCTACACTCTTACAGCAAGTCAGGGAAGAACATCACGAGGATGCTAGATGTAAGACTCTACGTGCTCAAATATCCACAGGTGTTGCGGCTAATGGACATTCAGAAGGTGCGGAGAATGTTGTTCTTTTCAGAGGGCGTACAGTAGTACCAGTGACGTTGCAGGAGGAGGTTCTGAGGGAGTTCCATACATCTCTTTTGGCAGTACATCTAGGCATGAAAAAGATGTATCAGGACCTCCGACGTCAGTTCTAGTGGCCCGGAATGAAGAAGTGTGTGGCAGAGTTTGTTTCTCGGTGCCTTACTTGTCAGCAAGTAAAGGCTGAGCACCAGGTGCCAGTGGGCTTGACTCAGCCCCTTGAGGTTCCAGAGTGGTAGTGGGATGGGATATCCATGGACTTCGTGACAGGTTTACCACATACGTCCAGGGGACATGATGCCATCTGGGTGATCGTTGATCAACTCACCAAGTCGGCCCACTTCCTAGCCATACGGGAGCAGAGTTCAGTAGAGATCTTGGGACGTCTCTACATGTAGGAGATAGTTCGACTTCATGGAGTTCCATCCACGATCATCTCACATCGTGATGCTCGTTTCACATCCCAGTTGTGGAGGGGATTGCATGAAACATTTGGGACTCAGTTACGCTTGAGCACAGCGTTCCATCCTCAGACTGATGGTCAGACAGAGAGGACCATCCAGGTTTTGGAGGATATTCTTCAAGCGTACATACTTGAATTCGGTCGTAGATGTGAGGATCACCTACCACTGGTGGAATTTGCTTATAAAAACAGTTTTCATTCCACTATTGGTATGGCACTATTTGAGACTTTGTACGGGCGACCTTGTAGGTCACCACTTTGCTGGACTGACCCAGGAGAGTCAGCACTCCTGGGCCTAGAGATGGTGAAAGCTACTACAGAGAAGGTGCAGGTCATCCAGGAGCGGATGAAGACTGCACAGAGTCGGAAAAATCCTTATGCCAACAGGAGGTGGAGGCCCTTGGAGTTCGAGGAGGGAGACCATGTGTTCCTTCAGGTCTCACCTCGATGGGGATTGTGGAGGTTTGGACGAGGTGACAAGCTATCTCCAAGGTTCATCAGCCCTTTCCAGATTCTGAGTAGATTTGGAGAGGTGGCGTATCGCTTGGCTCTACCTCCTCAGATGGATCGGGTACACAATGTCTTCCATGTGTCGCAGCTACGGAGGTACGAGCATTATCCATCGCACGTCATCAACTGGGGTGATCTGTACATCGATGATGGAGTGACCTTTGCTGAATACCCAGTGGAGATCAAGGAATGGTAGGAGAAGATCCTTTGGGGGCGAGCTATTTCCTTGGTGCATGTCCGGTGGTAGCACGAGAATCTCCAGGAGAGCACGTGGGAGCGGGAGGCTCAGATTCATATGCAATACCCACATCTTTTTGAGTAGCATTTGTTTTGGCTTTTCGGGGATGTAAAATCCCTAAGGTGGGTGTGATGTAATGTCTCAGATTTTCCATTATTTATTCTTAAAAATAAAGGGAATTATTTTGAGACCAGGCTTTGAGACGACGTGCAGTTCCGAGGCCCGGAACAAATGTTTGAATTTAATTTAATAATTAAATTACACGCGCATGCGGTTTTCCTAAAAAAGTGGAATAACTCCCGAACAGGTGCTTGGATCAAAAAAATCTGATGGCACCATTGCGTTCAGAGTAGCGGGTTTACCCTAGAAGAGACCTAACATCGACTGGCGCAAGCCAGTGGCAAAAACTGGGTTTTGGACGTAACTGTAATAAAATATTTAATTTTAAATATTTTATTTAAATCTGTTGCAGCGGATATCTTTATCCTTTTTAAATGAAGGCTAGCGCAGGGGTCCAGGGTTACAAACCTCATAATCCTGAAACCCTTGGCGGCTCTGGAGGCTCTAGAGAAAACCTCCCAATGCGGTGGCGACGACGCGATGACCAGATCTTCGCCAACGAATGCTGCGAATCTAGGTAGGATGTTTGTTTGATGTTTCCTTCCCCATTTTTGATTTCCATGACGAACGTGGACTAATCCATGAACAGATTAGCCTGTGTATCGATCGTTCTTGAGGGATGGGATTTTGCAGGAATCGTGGGGATTTGATTCTTGAAATTATTTTGGTTTCATTTAACCTCCTAACAGTGACAGACCAAGATCAACACGAACATCGATTGAGGTTCGTCCCTCTCGATTTATTGTGTTCTTCTTCCCCAAATTCTCGCATTCTTCACTGTGTTCTATGCGTTCTTCATGGGGATATGAATACCAGATTGTTGCGCACCCGTTGTGTGATGCAACGATCCCAAATTGAAGATCTGGTGTCGGTACAACCCTACGGAGGTGCGGCTGCGATGGCGACGGACGGATCGAAGCGGATTGTAAGATATCATTCTTTGAACGATTTCCGAACGGGTGACCAGAATCGGATTTCAGAGACGATCTAAGGCCCAAAACCCACGGATTCGACATCATGACGATGGAGTGACCCATGATCTTGAGTTTCGTTGAAAAAGGACTAGAGAAACGCGATCCGGATAATCGGCCGAGGCGCGAGGAGGAAGACGACGCCTCTGGAAATTTCCCAACTACATGCTGTGTAGTATGGGCTACACGGCCTGTGTTCGTCGGTGGACCACATGGCGTGTACCCCAGGAGTACACGAGCACGGGTTGGGTACACAGCCATGGACACGGCGTGTATACCCCTACCCAGCTAGACCCGGCCAGATACACGGGATACCCCGTGTACTGGTACACGGGCAGGCGACACGGACACAGACAAAGACCGTGTATGGGCACATGGCCAGCGTACACGGGGCGAACCCCAGGTGCTCAGAGACAGCGTGTGATTATTCAACATGTAGTGTAGTTACTTTCTAACTGACAAGCCGAGTGACACGGGCCATTTACACGGGCAGTACCCGGAGTCAGGAACACAACATGTACTTTTTTACACACTGTGTAGTTGAGTTTTCCACAGCTTGAGCGGATGACACGGTCCGTTTACATAGGCAGTATCCAGGGTCAAGGAACACGGAGTGTAACCATACTACACGATATGTAACCAATTCTTCAAGGCTTGAGCCAGTTGCCTTCTGTGACTTGGGCTAGTTTCCTTAGGGTTCGTCCCCTTAGTTTTTCTCCTGAAGGTTTTCGGTATCATTTCCTACCTATAAGAGTATGATCCCTTCAGAAGGACTTCCTGAATAGATTTGTTAGAATCTCCTCTGTTAGACTTGGATCTGGATCCTCTATTCATTCCTGGAACCCTAGGTAGAGTTCCTGGTATCGACGTGACCAACTTTACCTGGGCGCCAATCATCTGCTTAGTGGATTAGCTCAGACTGAGCTGTCGGAATCACCCCATGAATTGGTCGTGATCCTCATCTGAGCATCATGTTCTCATAGTACTTGTGGAGTGTGTTCTCCTGGAATGAGTACTTTGTGTCTCTCTCTCCAAACCTTGGAGTGTGTTCTCCTTGTTATGTGCTTAGTGGAATCTTCGAGCTGGATCCTAGTGGCGGTATCGGGATGGTCGTTTGTGTATGAGTATATCTGGATTTTCTTGTTATATGTTCTGTAGACATATACTGTGTGGAGCTGACTATATCTTTCCTTTGTGGTATTTCCCTTGTTGTGTTTCCTTTTTGGTTTTGGGGTGTCCTACTATGTATTGTTATACTCACCCCTACACGAGCTTTGCCCGCACGTGTCGTGTCTTGTGCAGATGAGCGAGGCTTTGACAGGATTCTAGGTGGACCAGGACCGGACGATACTCAGTGAGATCAGACAAACCGAGGTGTGTTCCTACGACTATAGATTTCAGTCCCAGCACCTTTCTTTACAGGTTGGACTTTGTTACGGACTCTCTTTTGGTGGGCTTGTACTTTTGGCCCAGGGTTTTACACTTGTTGTACTTTACTTTCCTATCGTACTCTGTTGGTTGAGGTTTTTAGTGTATGCATGAATTTCCATTTTTAGTAGTTTTTACTTTTCATCTTTGTGGGCTTGGAGATGTGTGTGTGTGTACAGGTTTATAGGAAATGCCTCCAATGTTAGTAACATGCCTACTCGGTGCTATTCACCATCCCTTGGCCTATTGGAGGTGGGCTTGGGGAGTTGCGGCTTGGGCCCCACTAGGACGGGTCGTGACATTACTCCTGAGGAGGATTCCCAATGTTTAAGGAAATTATGACTGGGGATTATTCCTGAGAAGGAGGCCCATGTTAAGGGGACTTGTAACTTGGGGCTTATTCCTGAGAAGGAGTCCCAAATCAAAAGATCTTCTCATCTAAAAGGATGAGGTTATATAGGCAACCCCTAACCGTGGTGACATAAAGCTTTTAAGTCACGAGGTTTTGGGAGAGGTTCTCACATAATTCCTTTCAGATAAGGAATCCAATAAATAAACCATTCCATAAATAGATTTAAAGAGGGTTTTGAAGGCTATTTCTTGAAGAGGAGAGGTGAATTTGAGGAAAGGAGGTGACTAGGAAGGAGGTGCACAAGTATCATTCCGGCGCACAAGTCCTGGTCACGCAAGTAGACTTGTGTGACATGAGTCACCTTGGGAAACGAAGAATCTATAGGGTAATACATGGGCGACTTTGAACTTAAGCCCTTAGTATCATCCCTAGAGGCTTCTAGAAGGGTGGCGTACAAGTTCCCTTTAGAGGGAAAGGCGGCGCGCAAGTGTCTTTATTTCCCTTAAGGGGTGGACACTTAGGCGAGAAATTATTGATGAGTTCTAACACTTATGCCTTATTCTTCCTCTTTAGAGATTCCATTCTAGGTAAATAATTACCTTAGAAGTGTTCGGAAGACGTCATACAAAGACTTGGGCGGCCATAGCTTGAATCTGAGTTTTGGAAAATTCCTCCTCGAAATGGGGGGGGGGCACAGGGGCTATTTATAGGCCACTGGGCACCTTGGGTGAAAAAAGAATAGGGTGTGCAAGTGACTTGAATGACCCATAGGTGGCGCGCAAGTGACTTGCGCAACACGCAGGAAACTTGCGCGACTCCCTCCAAATGGGTTCTTGGTCCATGCCTTTGTCAATTTTTTATATTCTTCCAAGGGTGACCTCATTGTGCTTAATGTATTCCCATTTTCCATTTGTTGGACTCTGTGATGGAAAGGAGAATCAACATATTGTATTCAATTCAATTCTATATTCTGAATTCTAAATTCAATTCTGAATTCTGAATTCTGACATGCTCCACTATGAATTCAATTCTACAGGTAATTGGATAGGGGGAGGTTGGCCTGCTATTTTGAATTTTGTATAGGAAGGATATTCCAATGGTTTTAAACTATTGGTACATGTTTGAAAATTGACTTTATACCAATGGTTTACATGAAACTATTGGAAAAAGTCTATTCCAATGCTTTACCCTGAACTCAATCTTTCCCAATGGGTTCTTTTAAACCATTGTTAAAAGTCTATACCAACGATTACTAAATCATTGTTATGGAAAATGAACTCAATCTTTTACCAGTAATTTACCCAAACTGTTGGTAAAAGATTATTGCAACAAGATTCAAACCATTGTAATACACCTAAAATTCAAAATCTTCAATAGTTACAAACCGTTGGTAAACATTTATACCAACGGTTAGTAGAAACCATTGGTATAATGTGCATTCCAAAGCCAAATACCAACAATTATTCAATAACTATTAGCATATATCTATCCTCACACCTTAGTAGCCAATGGTTTGGACAACCATTGGTATAGTTTATACCAAAAGTTTTCTAGCCTTTACCAATAGTTTAAAATCGTTGGTATAGAACATGTTTCTAGAAGTGATTACTAATTATTACAATTTATTACTAATTATTGTAATTTATTACTAATTATTTCAATTTATTACTAATTGAAATTTATTACTAATCATTCCAATTTATTACTAATTATTACAATGGGTTACTAATTATTATAATTTATTACTAATCATTAGAATTTATTACTAATTATTAGAATTTATTACTAATTATTAGAATTTATTACTAATTATTACTAATTATTGCAATTTATTACTAATTATTGGGATTTATTTCTAATTATTGAAATTTATTACTAATTATTACAATTTATTACTAATTATTGAAATTTATTACTGATTAGTACAATTTATTACTAATTATTACAATTTATTTCTAATTATTATAATTTATTACTAATTATTACAATTTATTACTAATTATTTGAATTTATCACTAATTATTCAAATTTATTACTAATTATTCTTATTTATTACTAATTATTCGAATTTATTTCTAATTATTCGAATTTATTTCTAATTATTTGAATTTATTACTAATTATTACAATTTATTACAAATTATTACAATTTATTACTAATTATTCAAATTTATTACTAATTATTAGAATTTATTACTAATTTTTACTAATTATTATAATTTATTACTAATTATTATAGTTTATTACTGTTAATTATTAATTATTATTATTTATTACTAATTATTACAATTTATTACTAATTATTATAATTTATTTCTACTTATTATATTAATTGTTGTAATTTATTACTAATTCTAAGAATTTATTATTAATTATTACAATTTATTACTAATTATTTGAATTTATTACTAATTATTCAAATTTATTATTAATTATTACAATTTATTACTAATTATTACAATTTATTACTAATTATTACAATTTATTAATAATTATTACAATTTATTACTAATTGTTACAATTTATTACTAATTATTAGAATTTATTACTAATTATTACAATTTATTACTAATTATTACAATTTATTACTAATTATTCATATTTATTACTAATTGTTGTAATTTATTACTAATTGTTGCAATTTATTACTAATTGTTGCAATTTATTACTAATTGTTGCAATTTATTACTAATCATTGCAATTTGATACTAATTATTGCAATTTATTACTAATTATTGCAATTTAATACTAATTATTGGAATTTAATACTAATTATTACAAGTTAATACTATTTATTACAATTTAATACTAATTATTACAATTTAATACTAATTATTACTAATTAATATAATAACTATTAATTAATACTAATTCATACTAATCACACATAATTATTTATAAAAATAAACATAAACAATGATAAATAAAACTATTTAATTTTAATTTAATTTAACTACTGCTAATTAACAATAATTATAGCTAAAATAAAATAAAATGAATTAAGTGAAAAATAAAAGAAATAGATAAATACCTTAAAACCGAAGCTTTCGAAGGATATAAGCTGCAAATAATATCCCGAATTAAAATTTTAAACTATGAAAATTTTTGAGAGAAAATTTTCCACTAGAGAGAGAAAGAGATGAGTAGAGAATTGAGTGGAATGAAGGGAAAATGGGTGGGGGTATATATAGGTCAGATTAGTTGTGACTTTATTCTCATCGCAAATAGTACCATTTGTGACAGGTTACATCGTAAATACCCTATGGTTAAAAGGTATTTTGCGACGGAGCTCATCGCAAAAGGTCACCTGACGACATGGTATTTACAATGAGATATATATCCCATTGTAAATACTAAAAACGCCGCTGGGTATTTGCGACGGGCTACTATAGCCCGTTACAAATAACCTTTCCTGTGTTTTGGCACGCAACACGCGCCAAATCTTTTGTGATGAGAACCATCAACCAGTCACAAAAATTTTATTATTTGTGATAGACTAATTCTCCAGTCTCAAAAACCCTTTTCGAATGACTATTTGCGATGGGATTCTAACCCATCACAAATAGCCCATCGCAATTGCCTAGTTTTTCCATAGTGATGAAAGCTTTATTTAAATGTCGAACGAGTCATGTAATGAGGGATACCATGGATGGGTTCTAATGGCACTATTTATATGTCTTGGGAAATAATTAGGTCTTATTTATAAGATCCAAAGACATCTTAGTTGACATATACTCGCACCACACCTAGGGTGAGACTGGGTTTCTGAGAGGATCGTTTGGACGGGCTCGTAGGATGTAGGTGGATTTGCACGTGGAGGTATACTTGAATTCAAACTTAGGAATGGCAAGGACAGACTCAGGTTATAAATTGAATATTTAAATGGAATGACTTACGATGCGTCTTCCAAGACAATGCACAAGCTTAGATTTGGTCTTCACTTTACTTGTTTAGATAACATTATGAGGTATCTGTTGTGCTTACTTTTACACGAGGGTTGCCGAGTTTATTCCAGATCCTGAGACTTATACAATTCAATGTAATTGAACTGTTAATGAATATGAAATATATATAAATGGAAACCAGTGCTTGTAGGACTGTTTACTTTTGGATACTTCGTAGTTTACTGCTTTCATTATTTTACACTGCCTGTTATATATATTCACTAACAGATTGACACAGACCTTGGATGGTTACCTACTGGGATTTAGTCACACACCCTATTTGGGTCATGTTTTGGGGCCTAAACAAATTATATTATTGCAGGTGTCGATAGGGGAAAGCACCCTTCTTCAGGTACTTGATTTGTTTCTTAGGAGCATGAGAGTATGGGACCAAGCTGAGGCTTGTGATGATTATGAGTTTCTTTAGTTATATTTTGTACTTTTGATACTTGTATCATGTATTAATATAGTGTGACCTGTTTTGGCTGTTTCCTAGAACATGTAGCATATAGAATCATCTTTGGAATGATATGACATTTGGTTATTTATATTATCAGTTTTCCATTGTTTACTTCTGTTGTATGGTATTACTGCTTTCTCTATTGATTTACTATTGTTTTCTCTATGTTACACTCTTCCGATGAGGGCATAGTTTCCCCAATATCACACTGAGACCCTCGCTGCTAGTCAGCATCCCTTGGTGTTTGGGGAAATGCACTTGAGGCCATGTGGCCAACTGGGTACAGGACACCTTTGAGTGGCATCTAGATTCGGGATATTAAAAAGTGGTATTATAGGAGTTTTTTTCTAGTTTGTCTTACTGTTTAGAAACATTAGACAAGGATAGGAAGGAAATGGAGTTTGGTAATAAACTGTGCCCAGGAGTAGCTACCCAGTGTACAGGGAAAATCCAAACTGCCTCGAATGAATTATTATCTTTGGATTTTGAGTTGTTACGATTGATTTGATTTCACCATTGGGTGATGCACTTGTTTTGTGATGTTATTATTGATATCATTGTGGTTCTATTTTGTTGCAACTCGATGATATGAGTGTATTCCATCTCATGCATCATATAGGCACTTGTTAGAAATCACATGCCATGCATTCTTTCCATGCCATTTAGAGAGCATTACTGATTGTATGCTGTTGTGATAGATGTCGTGCTAGATATGCATGTTGTTGTGATAGGCACCATGATAGATATGATTGTTGTTGTGATAGGTGTATTGGTACGTTTTATGGTTTGAATTGTGTGGACGCCAAGATTTGGTCCCTAAGTTGTATGGGCCCTCTTGGATTAGAATTTGGTGGACCATGTTTCAGAATTGTATTGAAACATGTTGCGATGTGTTGTAGGTGGATTCCAAGCTTTGATTAGCAAGGAGTATGGGCCCCCACGGATCACAATTTGGCATACCATTGGTTTAGTTTTAAAAAATGGGGTTTCCAAGGAGGTTCTAGGGATTTTCTATTCGGAAACCCAGACAACACAGCATGTTGTTCTATGAACACACACCATGCGTTCTTTTATTCTGAAAGAAAGACTTTTCTTAAGTACATGCGATGTACTATGAATACACATTGTGTAGCAAATGACTGTATGTCCATCCGTTTCAAGAAAAACATGAAATTATGGTTTTTGTAAAGTGCACACCATGTACTTTATAGACACACCATGTAGTTTTACACAGGCAGACCCCATGTGGCTCTGGCCATGTAAAAGTACATGGCCAGGAGGGGATACTTGAGTACACATCATGTACCAGCCTAACACGTCATGTACCTGGGGTTTTTACATGCCCAGGCCAGTGGAAGTACATACCTATGTGAGAGCTTGAGGGTACATGTCGTGTATGGTGTCTACACGCTATGCACACCTCTTCTAGTAACCTTTTAGGGTTTTCTTCTCCGGTTTTGTTCTTTCACTCTTGAACTGTGAATCTTGATAATGATCTTGAAATGAGGTGTGTGATTGACCTTATAGAATCATGTCACCCCCACGACCTATAGTTTTACACCAGGAGGTCGGCATGATCATCCTCCAAAGGTGGTAGTCCATAGGCTACCAGTGGATACTCTAGTCATTCTAGTTGTGACTCTAGCTGTTATACTGGATGCAGGTGTTGTTGCACAGTACCGTGAAGGATTTATGAGGTTCATGCAAACCTTTTAGGGAGCACCACAACCTGCCACTTCTATGGAAAAGCTAATGCGAGTGTTCCAGCCATAGCATCTACCCAAGTTTTCAGAGGATGGCGGACCACAGGATATGGAGTCATGGCTAGAGGCCATGATCTCAATCTTCGATCATCTAGAGATTCCTTCTGAGAGGAGGGTAAAATTCGCAATGTATATTCTGCATGATTTCACCTAGATAGTGGTATGTTATCATTCAGACAGAGCGTCATCGAGATATGACATAGAAAGATTTCTAGAAAGTCTTATATGATTATTATTTCCCCAAGATGCTGAGGGCCAATTTATCCTAGGAGGTTATGCATATGGAGCAGGGCACACTATTAGTTATGGAATAATCTGCTCGTTTTACTGAGCTTCATCATTTCACACCTATCCTGATGGTGATGATGAATCGATGGCTAGGTGATTTGAGGATGGTCTTAGGTATGATGTTTGATCATAGGTAAATGTCTTCAGGTTGACTATTGTATCTGTTGTAGTGAATTAGGCATTGATTACTAAGTGTAATCTGAGGGAATCTGGAGGTGCGATCCAGGGTAGTTTGGTACTGATATCTGGTACTGTTTAGACTGGTTGTGAGAAGCGTCGTCTAGAGATTTCGCGTAGTAATGTGATCAATCAAAATGTTTCTCCAGGTATCCAAGTGAGGTGCTTCCAGTGTGGTAGGATAGGGCATACAAGGCCATAGTGTTTAAAGGACCCAGTTGAGTGTCGATCTTGCAGCAAGATAGGCCATATTCAATGCTTCTGTAGGAAGTTTCTACCAACAGCTAGTGAGAGAGGGTCTGCACTGACTCCACGTTCAGGAGCAGGGTCAACAGCTTCTCATCAAATAGGGATATGGAGTATGTTAGGTCGTTTAGGCTGAGGTGGTGGTCATAGTCGTGGTTTCCATACCCCAGGTTCTCAGTGATAATAGGGTGGATCATCTCAGGGTAATGAGGCAGTGTCACAGGGATGCGGTACAAGTTAGACTTATACAGTGCAACGAACCCATCAAGAGTAGGATCCCAGACCTTCTACCATCATAGGTACTATTATAGTCACCTCTATTTTATCTTCTTCAATTTTTGATATAGGGGCTTCACATAGTTTCATATCTGTGTCTATTTTGGATATCCTTAGGCTTTTTGCTTTTACTTATGATGATGTTATGATGCTAGACACTCCATTAGGTATTAGAACGAAAAGTGTGCATCAGTGCAAGGAGTGAACCCTTGATATTGGTGGGTGTCACTTCGTATGAGACCTCTATGTCTTAGAGATGATAGGATTTTATGTCATTCTCAAAATGGATTGGTTGGTCCCCTTCCAAGACTTTGTTGATTGTTATTATCATGGGGTGAGTTTCATGTCACCAAAAGGTAGAGAGTTTCTACACAAAGGTGAATGGGATGTCCAAGAGAGCCGAGCTGGACCCGAGTATCATGGGTTGGGCGGGATGATAGCCCAGATTGCGAGTTTATATCTTGATGACCAGGGAACATGTTAGATGGATTTCCCTCATATGTTTGATCATTTCAGGTATATATTCCTAGATGACTTTTTAGGTTTATCTTGGGTAAGAGAGGTAGATCTCTCTATCAAGCTAGTTCTCGAAGCTGCATCAGTATCCATTCCTCCTTATAGGATGGATACGATGGAGTTACAAGACCTCAAGAAACAACTAGAGGATTTGAAAGCTAAGGGTTTCATCTGGCCCAATACTTCTCCTTAGGATTCTCCAATTCTTTTTTCGAAAAAAAGGATGGTACCCTCAGGATATGCATGGATTATCGGAAGATGAACCAGTTGATAGTTAAGAATTGATATCCTTTACCAAGGATGGATGATCTCTTTGACCAGCTTCAAGGAGATTGGGTCTTCTTGAAAATTGATTTGAGATCTATTTATCATCATGTATGTGTTAGATCATCAAACATACCTTGCACAACCTTTTGTAGTAGTTATGGTCTGTATGAGTACTTAGTAATGTCATTCGATCTCACAAACATGCCAACATTTTTTATGGGACTGATGAACTGAGTGTTCCATCCTTATCTTGATTAGTTTGTTGTGGTTTTCATGGATGATATCTTGGTGTATTATCATAATAGTCATGACCACACCACACATCTAGAGATCATTTTGAGTACACTGAGAGAGAATCAGTTATTTGCTAAGCTCACAAAGTGACACTTTTAGATGGATTAGATTCACTTCCTAGGTCACATCTTCTCAGAGAAAAAAGTATCAGTGGACCTAGATAAGTTGAGGGAAATAGTTTCCTGGGAGAATCCAAAGAATGTATTTGAGGTAAAGAGTTTTCTAGGGATGGCTGGTTACTACAGTCATTTCATACAAGACTTCTCACGTTTAGTAGCACCATTGGCGGGCCTGAATAAAAAGGGTGAAAAGTATGTATGGATAGATTCCTATGACATGTACTTTTAAGAGCTGAAAGGGAGTTTGACTTCAGTGTTGAAACTGATTTTTCTATATCCAAGGAGTTACACTGTGTACTGTGATGCATCAAGTATCGGCTAGGAGAAATTCTTATGCAAGAAGATCAAGTCGTTGCGTATGGGTCTCAGCAATTGAGGCCACATGAGAGGAATTACCTAACACATGATCTTGATTTTTCCACAGTTGTTCATGATTTATGCTATTGGAGACATTACTTACTGGAAGATAATTTTGTGGTGTAAACAAACCACAAAAGCCTCAAGTACATTTTTACTCAATCTAATCTGAATTTGAGAAAATGAAGGTGGGTTGAATACCTTCAGTATTTTGACTTCGAGATTGCCTACACACCTGGTAAAGTCAATGTAGTGGTCGATAATTTGAGAAGGAGAACTCAGATATAAGCAGTGCAGCAGGCCAGTAGCGTGTGGCATCTTATGGCGTTGTTCTCTAAGATGCATTAGGATTTGCATGACAGTCAGGGGCAGACATTTCTTTCTTCTTTGGTTGTTACCTCCACCCTACTGGAAAAAGTGAGGATGAAGTAGCTATTAGACTTACAAGTCCTAGTTATACACGAGAGTATGTTAGGTGATGACCCTCCTCCTGGTTGGACCATAGGCGATGATGAGGTTCTGTGTTTACATGGTTTCATGTGGGTTTCAAAATACATGTGAGAGGATATGATGTAGGATTTTCATGAATCTATATGGGAAGTGCATACTGGTGTCACCAAGATGTATCAGGACTTACATCATCAGTATTGGTGGCCAGGTATAAAAAGGGATGTAGCTTGTTTTGTTATGAGGTGCTCCACCTGTTAGAAGGTGAAGACAGAACACCAACGACTAGTCATACTTTTACAACAGCTACCCATTCCTGAGTGGAAATGGAATGATGTCACAATAGATTTCATGATAGTATTACCGAGGTCACCTCGAGGTAATGATTCTATATGGGTTGTTTTTAACAGGATCACATAGGTTTCACATTTCCTGCCGATCAAGAAAACCTTCAGTGTTGATTAGATTGGGAGGTTGTACATCCATGAGATTGTACGACTGCATGGGGTCCTGCATTCTATTATTTTAGATAGGGACGCCTAGTTTATTTCTCATTTATGGAAAGTTCTAAAGAGAGTGATGGGTACACAGGTGCTTCTGAGCACAACTTACCACCCCCAAATAGATGGTCAATTAGAGCACATGATTTAGGTGCTGGAGGACATGCTTCGGGCATGCGTCCTGGATTTTGGGGTATCTTGGGAGAAACACATGCCCCTAGTTGAGTTCACATATAATAATAGATTTTAGGATATTATTCATATGGTTCCATATGAGGTTTTTTACATTAGGCCATGTTGATCACCCATGTTTTGTCTGGAAGTAGGATAGGTAGCTATGCTGGGACCTCGTCTTTTCCAGGAGACCACTGAGTAGGTGAAGTTGATTTGAAAGTGGATGGCTACTGCTCAGTCTCATTGGAAATCGTACATTGGTCATCGTAGATAACATTTGGAGTTTGAGATTGGGGATTGTATTTTCCTACATGTTGCACCGAGGATGGGACATAATAGGATTAGGAGATAGGGTAAGCTTTTGCTGAGATACATTGGGTCATTCGATATTCTGGAGAGAGTCGGGCCGATTGTCTATCGGTTGTAGTTACCTCAAAGGCATCGATCTATGCACAATATCTTCCATGTTTCTCAATTTAAACATTACTTCTCAGACTCGTCTCATGATTTTCTACCCGAGGAAGTTGATTTGCAGGTAGATACATCCTTTAAGAATCATCTTATAAGAATTGTGGATCGTAGCACAATGGTTCTCCATGACCAGTCTGTTTCTTTAGTACAAGTGTTATGGCAGCACGACCGAATATAGGATGAGACCTTGGAGCGGGAGGTCGATGTACGATTGCAGTGACTAGAGTTGTCCTTAGATATTTCTTCACCACCCTTGTAAGGGAAATTTAGGGATGAATTGTCTTAATAGGGGAAATTTGTAAGAAACCACTTCTTACTTTTAGGTACAAAACTTTTACTTTAGGGTTGTATTTTAGAAAAAAGAGGAAAACAAGCCGAGTACTAGCTATAGTTCTGTTACAGGAAGTGACTAGGGGTTACATGCTATGTAATCCCAATACATGCCATGTAAGTCAAGTCATCAGACCTAGTTATGACATGTAAGTGGAAGTCAGCAGAAAAAGAGGATAAGGCATATACACGTCGTGTATTTGCTAGTACATGGAATTTAATTTAATTTTATTTTGTTAAAATGGGTAGTAAAATCGTCTTATTCATTTGTACAGAACCCTCACCCAGGTTTTCTCGAACAGTAGCATCAGATGAAGATTTGGCTCCCAATTCATCATCCTAACTCCAATCTGAATGTCGTCGGATGCGTTGGAACCCCTTTATTGAGTTTTCAATTTCTCTTGAGCCATTATTTATGATTTCTTCTCTTGACCTAATTATATAGGGTTGAGTGTTTATGATTGTTTTGTATATCTACTCCATTCTAGGATGAATAAGATACTGATGTTGGATGAGGAGAGTCATACGAGTATGAGGTAGGTGGTCTCATGCCTTTCGCTAATTATCAAGTTGATTATATGGGCCGAAGTTCTGAATGCCCATTTTTGGTGTGTCTCCTTGAAATAATATTGCTTATTAATATTGCCTATTGTTGTTTAGGTAATTTATTAAGTGTTTTGAATCATGCATAGGATTGTTTACCTTGAATTAGGGCCACCCCATGGGTGCATCTACCTTGGATAACCTTCTATGGTTGTTTGGCCTATGGTGCATATGAGGCATGCCTTGTTTCCCATTTTTGGGTTGTTAAAAATGAATTTATATTATTAATGAATTACAATCATGCTAAATTGAAATTTAATTGACTAAGGGTTTGGTATTAGTGATTTTCCCATTTTCCCCATGTTATGCCTATCCTTCTTTAAGCATGTTTGGAATTTTTTTCTCTAATTATGAACCTTCCCATGTGATTTTAGTTATGTTAAGGCCTTGTAATGGTTTAGATTACATGATAGTCATGATATATTATATGTTCTCACGTGAGTTTATAAATTCTGAAGCCATGTAATAGTTTAATTTACATGTGTTTCTTGTTATGAGAATTGTGCCCATCTGTGTATTTGAAAGGCCAAGCCTTATGAGGTTGTTTCTTTCTTGATATTATATTGGATGCTTTTGGTTTTGAACTTTTCACGCCTAATGAAATGTTTAATTGAATATTAAATGATAAAAGGTTAAATAACAATGGTTGAATCATGGATTGAGATTAGAATACCATGAACGGGTCCATATGACTATTGTACCTTATACCTTGGGTGACCCATGGATCTATTGAGGGATTCCATGGATGGACCAAAAGGGAGGTTTATATGTTTAAGTTGTGAACGAACCACAAATGTAGTGGATGAGTTCATGGAAACTTTATTTAAAGGACGAACTAGACATGGAATGAAGGATACCAAGGACAAATTCTATTGGCACTATTTATATGTCTTGGGAGATACTTGGGTCTTATTTATAGGATCCAAGGATAGCTTAGTTGACATATAATCATACCACACCTAGGGTGTAACTGGGTTCCTAATAGGATTATTCGAACAGGCATGTAGGATGTAGGTAGATTTTCACATAAATATATACTTGAATTCCAACCCAGGAATGTCAAGGATAGACTCAGGTTGTAAATTGAATATTTTAATGGAATGACTTACGATGCGTCTGCCAAGCCAAAACATAAGCTTGGATCCAGTATTCACATTACTTTTTAGATTGGATTCTGAGGTATCTATTATTCTTACTTTTACATGGTAGTTTTCAGGTTTACGAAGGATCCTGAGACTTATATAATTCAATGTAATTGGAATATGAAATAAATATAAATGGAAACCAGTGCTTTTAGAACTATTTACTTTTGAGTACATCCTAGTTTACTGCTTTCATTATTGTAAAATGTCTGTTATATATATTTATTTCCAGATTGACACATACCTTGGGTGGTTTCCTACTGGGATTTTGTCTTATACCCTATTTGGGTCATGTTTTTGGACCCAAACAGATTATATTGTTGTAGGTGTCGATAAGGGAAATCTCCCTTCTCTAGGTACTTGATTTGATACTTAAGATTAGAAGAGCATGAGTCCAAGATGAGGCTTGTGATGCTTCTGAGTTTCTTTAGTTCACTTTTGTAATTTTGGTACTTGTATCATGTATTACTGTAGTGTGACCTATTTTGGATGTTTTCCTAGAACATGTAGCATGCAACATCATTTTTTGAATGATATGACATCTAGTTATTTATATTATTAGTCTTATATTGTTTACTTTGGTTTTATGGTATTACTACTTTCTCTATTGATTTAATATTGTTTCTGCTGTGTTACACTATATCAATGAGGGCATATTTTCCCCACTATCACACCTAGACCCTCGCTTCTAGTCGGAAGCCCCTGGCATTTGGGGAAATGTGCTTGAGGCCATGTTCCCAACCAGGTATAGGGCACCTTTGAGTGGAATCTAGATCCAGGACGTTACATTATAGGGTTGATTATTATATTGTTTCTATTGTTTATCATACTTATAGGAATAGATCGAGGATGGAATGAATAATAGTCGAGGTTCATTCCTCAGATTTGTTCAATGTGCTTTTCTCCCCTGTTATTTCCACAAGTGTTCTTCATTATTTGTGGGGTTATGAAAACTCAATCATTACACCTTTTTTTCTTGGTGAAAAAATATTTAATTTAACATTCAACACCAAGATGACCTACCAGAGGTGCGATGACGACAACGACAGACAAATCAAAGTGATTCAGGAGATATCGTTCTTCGAGCGATTTTTTGTCGGATGGATTTAAAGTGGTTTTCTAAGATGATTGAAGGACCTAAATACCTCTATTTGGTGTTACGGTGATGAAAAAACCAAGTATATTGAGTTTGTAGGTGAACGGGTCATCGGAACAAGATCCAGATCATCAGATGAGATGCACGGAGGAAGAACGTGGGATTCTGGAAAATCCTGATGAACATGGCGTGTAACCTGGGGTTACATGGTATGTGGACCCCAATGAGTAGTGGTTAGGGTTTCAGGATATAGTTAAATTACACATGGTGTGTGACCCTATCACACAGCATGCATGCCCTTCCCAAAGACTCAACGTGTATCTCGATAGATACACATACATGGGGTGGAGTACAAGGGTTGCCTACATGGAATGTATCCTAGCACACAACTTGGCCTGGAAAAAGTACATAGACTAACCCATGTACTGGTATATGGTAAGAGACACAGGAGTTGAAACTATGTACTAGAACATGGCTAGAGCACACTGGTGGACCCTGGATGGGAAGGACGCGGTATGTGACTTCTTCTACACACCATGTACCAATCTTCTACATGACATAGTTTGGAATCCTCCCTCCTCCCAAGAGGCTTGGAGTAGGATCCTCTATTCATTATTTGTGCCCTAGGTAGATTCCTTGGTATTGTCGTGACTAACTTCACCAGGAATCAATCATCTACTTATCAAGTTAATCTAGATGGAGTTGTTGGTATCACCCCATGGACCTAGATGTGATCCTCATATTTGGTATCATATTATCTTTAGATCTATTAGTGTATCTCTCTCATGATGGTTACTAAAGAAAAATACTTATCAGATTGACATCATCAGTGATCTCAGACTCAAGAGTGTGTTTTGATAGATGAGTGCTTCATGGAATCTTCGATCTAAATCCCAAGTGTTTGTATTCAGTAGTTGTGAGTTACCTCTAGACTGCATGTCTTGGTTTGATTATATCTGGATATTCTTGTTATATGTGATGCAAAAATATACTATGTAGAGTTGGATGTTTTCCTTTGTGTTTTTTTTTGTGATTTTGGGGTGTACTATTGAGTATTTCTATACTCACCCTGCACAGTCTTTGCCCACACATGTCATGTCTTATACAGACGAGTGACCTTTTGACGGAGTACTAGGAAGACTAGGACCAGATGGTGCTTTGTGAGATCATCCAAACCGAGGTGTTCCTAAAAATACAGACAGTAGTCCCAATACCTCTTATTAAAGGTTGGACTTATGGTTACATACTTCTTTTTAGTGGGCCTATATTCTGTCCTGGTTTACTTTACTGCACTTTACTTTCCTATCATACTATATTTGGGATATAGTGGTATTCATGCATTTGGTTCTTAGTGTTTTTTTACAATTCATCATTTTTTGGTCTTGGATATGTGTGTGTGCATACAAGTACATTAGAAATTCCTCCCATGTTAGTGATATGCCTACTCGATGCTAGTCACTAGGCCCTGGCCTATTAGAGGCGGTCTTGGGGAGTTGAGGCATATGCCCCATTCAAACAGATCATGAAAGAGGGGTATCAGAGGTGGTTGGTTCTACTTTATGACTAGGAGTCTGTGAGATTGGTTTGGGGAAATAGTTTTATGTGTTTCGAGTTTGAATTTTAGATCAGGAACTGCAGTGTTGGTGCAGTGGCCGACGTATCCATACACCAAGACTCTGATAACCTATTTTTCAACTCAGTACATGTGAACATTGGTTACAGAGAAAATAATGGTGCATGCATCATATAGGAATGGGTTGTGGTTCTATATCCTTTTGAGTCAGCTCTCCAGATACACTCATTGACCGTGATACATCATGTTTTCTTACAGGATGCCTCTAATATGCATACCATCTAGGATTTAGTAACTCAATCATGAGTATGCCCCCCTCAATGACGAGGCTTCGATACAAGGATCAGTTCCCCAGATGTTACCTCCAGGTGGTACACCAGCCATACCACCACTTGTAAAGAATCACATGGTACCCATAGTACCGGCAGATGAGGAGTGCAGTCTAAGCATGCTTTATGAGTTTTAGAGACAAAGAACCATCAATTTATAAGGTTATCCCGACCCTCCGGCACTTATGGGTTGGCTTGAGACAGAGACTCAAGTTACCTATCTATTCAAGACACCATCAGATCATATGGTAGTCCTCAAAGCGATCCTTTTGCAGGGTTCGGTAGGGCGATGGTGGAGTTTGGCTATCCAGACTCATGATGAGGTGAATATTTCATAAATATAGTTCAAGCATATCTTCAGAGAGTAGTTATCACTAGTTACACTAATATTTGTGCATATTTAGGATCTTGTTCAGCTCCAATAGGGTATCATAAAAGTGGATGATTATTCATCGAGGTTCACCAACCTTTCCAGGTACTCGATGGATATGGTTAGAGATCAATACTTCAGGGATCATACCTTTGAGCAAGGTTTTCATAGATACATCCAAGATATTGTTATCCCTATACAAATTTTGATGTATTTTGGGGTTCTTAAGTGAGATTTGATGGTAAAAAGCTTATTGTTTGAGCAGATACAATCGATGATAGTCAGTATTGGATGAGAAGGTGTAGAGACCTTGGAAGCAGGGAGATGATGTCAGTCTCAGGGATCCAAATGTGGGATACATTTCAGGAGGATATCCCAATACATAGAATCTATAGTTTAGGTCTCATAGGGTGGGTGGAGTCAACCTAGGGAGAGACGGTGTTATTCATGTAATGGTAGAGGACATCTTGCTCAAGATTTTTTGAACTGTCATGTTGCTGACAGGGAGATAGTGGATGGACCATCAAGGCAGAGATAGTGATAAAAGAAGGCAGGCAGAGTGGTGGATGTGGTAGAGGAGCTAGGAGGGTAGCAGGAGGTGGTCGATGTTTCAACTTATTACCATCACCACCCCCAGGTGGTCCACGCCATGCTTAGGGAGATGGAGGATAGGGGAGGGGAGAACTGCTTGCATTCAAGGCATATGACCTAGGGGCTCCAGGAATGATTTGAGGTATGATCTATGTCTTTTCTAATTTAGATACAGTACTGATAGACATAGGTGCTAGTCATTCCTTTATCACCATATATCTTTTTCAAGACCCATATATTCTGGTTAAACCATTGACTCAACCCTTGTTCTTGGAGACTCCTACTGGAGAAGACTCAGTGATCACACATTTGTGCCGAAAGTGTTACGTGACCCTTGGAGGTGAGATTTTTAGTTAGAACCTTTTGGTGGCAGTGTTGAGGCCTTAAGACTTCATTATTGGTATGGATTAGTTATTCCAAGTCCATGACCAGATTGAATATTTTATGTGAAGTTTGCGGTGTGACCGCAATGATGGAATGAGGTTTTACTTTTTCGGTGAAAAGGAAACCCAGGAAACACAGGATGAACTCATGCATAGGAGGGTGTAGCTGATTACTCACCATTTGGCTTGCTTAACCCTTGGTGTAGTGGATGTTATCAGATTCCAGTTCCCAATAGTAGTGGCGGAGTATAAGGACATATTTCCTGAAGATGATCCAGGATTACCTCCCTACCAGGAGATAGAATTCTTCATTGATTTAAACCCTGGGAAGGATCCGATATCTACACCAGCATATTGAGTGGATCCTATAGAGTTTCACGAGTTGAGAGTGTAGTTGGAGGAATTTCAAAAAAAGGGCTTCGTGAGACCAAGTGTTTCACCTTGGGCAGCCCCAGTTTTGTTTTCTAGAAAGGAAGACATGAGCTTGATATTGTGTGTAGACTACCAGTGCTTGAACTAGGTGACTGTGAAGAACAAGTACTCACTATTGAGAATCGATGACATATTTGATTATTTTAGGGGGGACATGATTGTTCTTGAAGTTTGACCTTAGATCAAGATATCACCAGCTATGAGTACAGGACAAGGATATACCAAAGACAACATTCACATGTCGTTAAAATCACTATGAGTACTTGTTGATTTCCTTTGGTGTGACGAATGCCCCAGCAATGTTCATGGGACTCACGAACCAGATCTTCCAGCCTTATTTTGACCAGTTCGTGCTAGTATTCATTAAAAATATCCTTGTGTACTTGGAATTTGAGTAGGATCATGTGATACACCTAAGGATGGTTCTGGACATACTTTGGGATCACCGGCTTTAAAGGAAACTTTTGAAGTTCCAGTTTTGGATTCAAGCGGTCCACTTCTTGGGACATGTTATCTCAGTGGATGGAGTTATTGTAGACCCGACCAAGGTTGAGGAAATGTTAGCATGGGAGCTACATAGGAGTTTGATAGAGGTGCAGAGATTCCTTGGGCTAGAAGAATATTATTGGAGATTCATACCCAATTTCTCTAGGATATCAGCACCTATGACAACTTTTAATTGAAAGGGGTAGCCTTTCATGTGGAAAGAGAAGTTCCAGTAATCTTTTTAGTAGTTGACAAAAAGTTTGATGAGTGCTTCAATCTTGAGATTACCGGATGAGGGTGTCGAGTACTTAGTGTTCTGTGATGCATCAAGAACCAGGCATGGTTGTGTCCTGATGTAGAGGCAAGCAGTGATTTCCTATGGTTTATGCCAGTTGAGACCACATGAGAAAAATTATGCAACCCATGATCTTGAGTTAGCAACGGTAGTATTTTCATTAAATATGTGGTGACACTACCTGATGAGTGAGTGTTTTATCATATAATATTATCACAATAGTCTCAAGTATATATTCTCTTAGAAGGATCTAAACTTGAGATAGAGGCGATTGCTAGAGTTCCTACAGAACCATGACTTTTAGATTGTGTATACTCCTGGGAAGGGGAATGTGGTGTCAGATGCTCTTAGAAGGAGATCTAGTTCGTGGTTTCTAAACTAGGAATCATAATATTTGAGCTCATTATAGTTATCCTTAGTGGATGGATATGGAGTATCTTATCTCCAATTGATGGTTTTTACCCCTCTACTCCTACAGTGAGTCAGGGAGCCACACCTTGAGGATACTGACTGCGAGACTCTACATGCTTAGATATCTATAGGGTATGATCCTAATGGATATTAAAAAGGTGGGTATCACATCATCCTTTTTATAAGACATATAATAATACTAGTGGTGTTGCGGGACTAGGTTCTTAGGGAGTTTTATATGCCCCCTTTCGTGGTATATCTAGGTGTGGAAAAGATGTATCAGAACCTCTAACATCAGTTTTGGTGGCTAGGAATGAAGAAGGGAGTTGCGGAGTTCATTTCTTGATGCCTTACTTGTCAGCAAGTGAAGGCTAAGAACCAGGTTCTAGTGGGTTTAGCTCAACCCATTGAGGTACCAGAATGGAAGTGGGATGGAACATCAATGAAATTCATGACGGTTTTACCACATACATCCAGGGTACATGATTCCATATGGGTGATCGTTGACTAACTCACCAAGTCGGCCCACTTCCTAGCTATCCGAGAGAAGAGTTTATTAGAGATATTTGGATGCCTCTATGTGTAGGATATAGTTTAACTCCATGGAGTTCCATCAATGATTGTTTCATATCATGAAGATCATTTTACATCCCAATTATGGAAGGGATTACAGGAGGCATTTGGAACCCAGTTACGCTTGAGCACAGTGTTTCACCAATAGACGGATGGTCAGATGGAGCAGACCATTCAGATTTTAGAGGATATGTTATGATCTTGCATGTTGGACTTCAGACATATTTGGGAGGACCACCTACCACTGATGAAGTTCATGTATAAAAATAACTATCATTCCACCATTGTTATGACACCATTCGAGGATTTGTATGGGTGACCCTATAGGTCACCACTTTACTAGACTGGCCTAGGAGAGTCAGCACTCATGGGACTTAAAGTTGGTGCGAGCTACTACAGAGAAGGTTCATATCATCCATGAGTAGATGAATATTTCTTAGAGCCATCCTAATTCTTATAGTGACAAGTGGAAGATCCCTTTGGAGTTCATGGAAGGAGACCATGTATTCCTACGAGTTTCACCTCGATGAGGATTATGAAAATTTGGTAGGGGTGACAAGTTATCTCTGAGGCTTATCAACCATTTTAAAATACTACATAGAGTTTTTGAGGTGACATACCATTTATCTCTACCTCTGTAGTTAAATTAGGTATATGATTTATTCCATGTGTCACAGCTAAGGAGGTATGTTCATGACCCATTACATGTTATCGACTAGGGTGAGCTAGACATAGAGGATGGAGCAACTTTTGTCGAGTACCCAATGGAGATATAGGATCAGTAGGAGAGAATCCTTCATGGGAAAGTGATTCCTTTAGTGCGTGTTTGGTGGCATCATGAGAATCTCTAGGAGAGCACTTGGGAGCGGGAGGCTCAAATATGTGCTCCGTACCCACATATTTTTTAGTAATCTTTTTTTAGATTTTTTGGGACATAAATCCACAAGGTGGGGAGAATGTAATGTCCCATATTTTCCATGTATTATTTTTAAATATTATATGGATTAATTTTGAGACCAGGCACTGAGACGACATACGATTATGAGACCCGATGTGTCTAGAATAAATGTTTGAATAATATTAAAATATTAATTAGCATGAACACATAGTTTTTTTAAAAAAGTAGAATAACTTCTAAATGGGTGACCATATCATAAATATGAGGGCACCGTTGCATTTAGAGTAGTGAATTTACCCTAGATGAGGCCTAACATTGGCTGAAACAGGTCATCTATGAAAATTAGTTTCAATCATTTTTAATTAATAAAATAAATTGTGAATTTATTTTATTGTACCGTTTCATCGACGTAGAGATGCATAGATGATTTTTATTTTTATTTAATTGTTTAGTCAGGGATCCAAGGTTAGTATCATAACCCTAGAATTCTCTGGAGGCTCTAGAGAGAACCTTGAAGAAACCTCTCAAGCGAATGGAGAGAGAATCACAGATCGACGATTGATGAACGTTGTTCTTGAAAGATCTCGCCAAAAATGAAAACGCAACAACTGATCTTCATCAACGAGTGATCCAAATAAAAGGTAGAATACATTATTTGGATTTCCTTTGCTACTATTAGATTCAATGATGAACCCGGACAAACCAACGAACAAGTTGATTCGTGGTTCGATCGTTCTTATAGGATGATTTTTAATTGCGAGATTTACGGGGTTGATTATTATTTTGTTTTTATTATTGATCATTCTTACATGTACAAATCAAGGATATAATGAAAAATGGTCGATGTTTTTTCTTTGTATTTTTTCCATGTGCTTTTCTCCCCCATTATTTCTATGTGTGTTCTTCGTTCTTCATGGGGTTATGAACGGTTGATCATTGCACCTTTGTTTGTTGGCGCAATGATCCGAAATTGAAGATCCAACACTGGGATGACCTAACGGAGGTGTAACGGTGATAAGGACAGATGAATTAAATAAATTTGGGAGATATCGTTCTTTGTGCGGTTTTCATCGGATGGATTTAAAGTGGGTTTTAAGCCGATTGAAGGCCTAAAACACCTCTATTAGGTGTTTGGGTGATGAAATGACCTAGGATCTAGAGTTTTGAGGAAAACGGATCATCGAAACGAGATCTGAATCATTATCCAAGGTGCGCAGAGGAATAACACAAGATTCTAGAAAATCCTAATGAGCACAGTGTGTAATATGGGGTTACATAGTGTGTGGACCCCCACTAAGTGGCGACTAGGGTTTCAGGAGATAGTTAAATGCCACATGGCGTGTGACCCCGTCGTACGGTGTGTAGGCCCTTCCCAGAGACTTGATGTGTATATCGGAAGATACACAGACACGGGTTGGAGTACATGGGTTGCCTACACAGTGTGTACCCCACCACACAGCTTGTCCTGGACCAAGTACATGGACTACCCTATGTACTGGTACGCGGGTAGAGACACACGGGCTGACACCATGTACTGGCACACATTCGGAGCTCACGAGTGTACCCCAAATGAAAGGAAAAGGTGTGTGACTTCTTCTACATACCATGTACCCATCTTTTACATGACATGGTTTGGAATGACATGAGCCATTGTACATGGGAAATACTAGAGGTCAGGGAACATGATGTGTGACACAAATACACACCATGTAACCATTTCTACATGGCTTGATTCACTTTTCCACCATATCTTGGACAAGTTTCATTAGGGTTCATAGCCTTGATTGTTTTCTTGAATGTTGGTGCATATCATTTCTTACTCATAGGAGTATGATCCCTTCAGTAGGACTTCATGGATAGATTTGTTGGAATCCCCCTCAAGAGGCCCAGATCAAGATCCCCCATTCATTCTTCATGCCCTAGGTAGAGTCCTTGGTATTGATGTGACCAACTTCACCGAGTGTCGATCCTCTACTTAGCAGGTTAATCCAGATGGAGTTGTTGGTATCAACCCATGGCCTTGGATATGATCCTCATCTTTGGTATCGTATTCTCTTCAAATATATCAGTGTATCTCTCTCACGACAGTTCTTGATGAATAGTACTTCTTGGATGGACATCATCAGTGCAATTGGACTCAGAAGTGTGTTCCCCCAAATGAGTACTTTGTGGAATCTTAGAGCTGAATCCCTAGTGTTGGTATGTGGTAGTTGTGACTTACCTCTAGACTACAAGTCTTGGTTTTATTATATCTGGGTATTCTTGTTGTATGTGTTATAAACATATACTGTATAGAGCTGGTTGTACTTTCCTTTGTGTATTGCTTTGTGATTTCGGGGTGCCCTACTGAGTATTGTTATACTCACCACTACATGGGCTTTGCCTGCACATCTCATGTCTTGTGTGGATGAGAAACCTTTTGACGGAGTCCTAGGTAGACATGGACAAGACAGTGCTTTGTGAGATCTGGCAGGCTGAGGTGTTCCTATAACTACAAATAGAAGTCCCAATACCTCTTATTACAGGTTGGAATTGTGGTTATAGTATTCTTTTTGGTGGTATTTTATTCTTTCCTGATTTACTTTACTACACTTTAATTTCCTGTTGTACTCTGGTTCGGATATAGTGGTATTCATGCATTTAGTTCTTAGTGATTTTTTACACTTCAGTATTTTATGGGCTTAGAGATGTGTGTGTGTGTGTACAGGTACATAGGAAATGCCTCTCATGTTAGTGGTATTCCTAATCAGTGATAGTCACCAGCCCCTAGCCTATTGGAGGTGGGCTTGGGGAGTCACAACACGGGCCCCACTGGGATGGGTCGTGACATAAAAAATATATTTAGACTAGTAAAATTCATCTTTAATTATAAGATAAAATTTGTATAAAAAAACAAGGAAATAATTTTATATAAAAATAGAGCACTATGAAAATTATAAGTATTAGAATTTTTTAAAATATCATTTCATTCAATACTATAAAATAGACCTTTAACAACGCTAGAAAAAAACGCTGATAATGGTTCCTTTTATCAGCGCTAAAACAATCACTGATACATGGAACCCTTTATCAGCATTAAAAAACACTAATAAAGGAAACTTTTTATCATCATTTTTTAATACTGGTAAAAGGTGACCTTTATCATCGTTTTTTAGCATTGATAAAGGGTAACCTTTATCAGTGTTTTTCTTTAATGCTGATAAAAGGTACCCTTTATCTGCTTTATTTTTAGCACGGATAAGGGGTACCCTTTATTGACGCTTTATTTTTAGCACTGATAAAGGTCCTGAATAAAATGAAATAATAAAACAAATAAAAATTAAAAAGGTGTAAATTAAAAAAATATATTAAAATTTGTATTAATTAAATAATTATTAAAAAAATAGTGAAGAATGGCTTATAATTAAAAATTAATATGAATTGAAAATACTAATTAATTTATCGAGTAATGGACATAATTGAATGAAATTTTATTTTTTTAATTTAACATATATGAAATATATGTTATATTGATTTCACATACATATACATAATTAAAATATTTATGTAATTAATGAAATCTTATATAGCAACACATACACATAATATTTATGTGATTTATTCAAATTTTAGTATTCATTTTAGAATTTAATTAGAACATGATACATTTAATATATTATGTATTTAATCAGAAAATTTTATTTATTTGTTTTTAATTTTATCACAGTTAGGTATTAATTCATTTTTAATATTTTTTATTTTTTATTTTTTATTTTTTTGGGAATCTAATCATTTTTCTTTTATTTATTTATACACATATATATTTATTATGTTTTATTATTTTCAATATGTATTCATCTTTATTTCAATATATATCCAATTTTTTTCTTCATATTTTAATATTTAATTAATAAAACTTATCCATTTTTTCAATATTTTTAAATTGTACTCTTTTTTAATTATTCACTTTCACTCATTTTTAAGATGCATGCATTTTAGATTATATATTAATTAATAATGTTAAATGTGTTTTTGTAAATATGTATAAATAAATATATTTATAAATGTATATTTACTATATTTAAAAAAATTTATGTCTATAATTATAAATAAATAAATATTAATATTTTTAAAAGTATTGATATAATTATAAATAATTAATTATTTATATTTAAATAATTATAAATCTATAATAAATTTATTTAAATAATGAATATATTTACTATGTTCATATTTATATTTATTATATATATATATATAATTATATAAATATATGCAATGATATAAATATATAAATATATAAATATTATTTTTTAAAATATTTATATAATTATATATTTAAATAATTACAAAATTACAATAAATATATTTAAATAATTATAAAATTATAATAAATATATCAAGATAATGAATATATTTACTATATATATATTAAATATATATATAATTATATAAATATATATAATGATATAAATATATTTATAATTATAAATAAATAATTATAAATATATTTACAAATATATTTATAAATTTATATTTACTATATTTATAAAAGTATATATTTATAATTATAAATAAAAAATATAATTTTTTTAAATAGTATTTATATAATTATAAATAAATAATTATATATTTAAATAATTATAAAATTATAATAAATAAATATATAATTATATATATATATATATTTACATATTTTTTATTTATAATTATAATTATAAATCATTTATTAATTTAGCACTGATAAAAGATATCTTTATCAGTGTTTTTTTAGAAGCACTGATAAAAGTGTTCCAAATCTATTTAATGAACCTAATCGTGACTAAATCAGTCATGATTTCTCATGTTATCTGCAGAAGCCACCTCCCACCGATGATCCTCCTTGACAAATCCAAGCTCAAATTAAGTCTCGAATAAATCCAAGGCTCGAATCCAAGGCTTGAACGGATCAAGGCTTGAAGAATCTAAGGCTCGAACAAATCTAGGATTTCACGCTTGATATCTCTATTTCTATTGAACGAATCAAAGCTTCAATCCAAGGTATGCTAATTTTTATCCCCCTCCTCTCTCCTTTTGCTTGTTTGACTATATCTTTTTGTATTTTCCCGTTCTCTCTTATTATTCATTGTCCGTCACTAATTTTTCTTATAAAATGAATTTATAATTGGGGGTTTCTATGATTTTGGGTTTGTATTTACCCTTTAAGGTATTTTCTTACTTCCTTTTAGTGTATTAATACTTCCACACATCGATTTCATCCATTCTGGTAGGTGGATCTTTTCACTTTCCTTTAAACATGGAACCATAAATGCTTCCATCTTTTAAATCTATGTTTTTTTCTGAAGTAAATTCTGTTATAATTATCAATGACAGGGTTATGGATTTATAAGTGTTTTTTATTAAGTTTTCATTAACATGAAAGAATCTTTTATTAAGTTTAAATGTTTTGAACTTCCTTCCACAGAAATAACACACACAAAGTATTTGTTAAAATGAAACCCATGGTTTTTGTTGAATAAATCAAAATGAATTTCATGTAATGATTTCTTATGAATTATAATGTATTACCATTATTTTTTGATCATTGATTTTTATGAATTAGAATGTGTTTGGATATTTTTCAATATGATTTTTACATTAGAAAAGAACATGGAAGTATTGTTTCCCTTCATTGTTTTAAATGTTTTGGATGAGTTTCAAATGGAAATTTTGATGTCTTTTATCATATTTTCAAAGGTAGTGAGCTATGTTTGATATGTTTTACCAATTAGATTAATATTTTGTGTTATATACACCCTTTAAGTTAATCCCCTTGTTGATTCATAAGTAAAAATTTATTTGTTATTGTAATATGTATTGATCATGGTACATTGATATCATTATATTGTTTATGTTATTATAAAGGGGGATGTTCATTAAAGGGTGTTCTAAGGTGTGAGTGAGTTTATGTTTGCTGAACTATTTTAATAATTATTTTTATTGTATAAATATATTTAAAAACAATTATATAAGTATATTTAAATATATATGTAAAGATATATATAAATAAAAAATATATCATTAAACAGACAACAAAACAACATGGTGTAGTGGTAAAGGTGTCTCATCTTTAAAGAAGAGGTACAGGGTTCGAATCTATTCGGGAACACATGAGGCTACAAATTATCAAAGCACTGATAGGGGGTGAAAAGCACTGATAAAGGTGGTTGGAGTGCTGTTGAAGGGGTTGTGGAAGCACTAATAAAGGGGTCAGATGGTCATGGACGTTCAGATTTTTTTCACCCCCTTTAACAGTGTTGATAAAATTTTCAGGCTTTTAACCGCTCTCAAATTATCAACACTTTTTTAGTGCTGATAAAGATCTATTATAGTGCTATTAAAAATATCTATTTATATTCGTATGTTTTTTATAGAGTTTAGACACAAAAATAGGCATCTACTATACCTAAAGAAAAACTACTTTCAGTAGCTTTGAAGAGATCAAAACAATATGACCGTGTTAGAGGTGTGTGTTTTGGAGTTTCACCTTGAACATATTTTAAGAAGAGAAAGTCACGAGGATATGAGGTGATAAAATACATGAAAATATAGATAGATTATTTAAAATATATTATTCTCCAGTATGGTTTGGAAAACCAATATATGTGAAAGGATCAAAGCAAACCAGTAGTGGAACAACAGTCAATACATGAAGAGCCACATGACCCCACTAGATTTGAGTTTATCCAATCCCCTCAACTATCTTCCTTACCCAAGGTAATCAACTTTTTCATTAGTCTTTCTCTTAAATGCGAATCAAACAACTTCTAATAAATTTATATTACGAATTTTCTACAGGGTGAAGTTTTATGTCCTTAACAATTTTTTTTAAAATGAAAAACTTTTAGCAATTGATGAAAAAAGGTCTAAAATGATGTATGGTATTATAGATAGATAAAATAATGGGAAATGGAAGGTTGAATCAAGATAATCCAATAAATCAACTAAGAAATCAAAAGGATATTCCGAGAGTGCCTTCACCCCACTAGTACCACTACCACATATATTAACAATACAAGTTCAAGCAGATACAACATTTAAAGATAGAAATATGTCTTATATGAATATGAAGAAGAAATATTTTGAGATGTCATTACAGACATGGTTAGTCTGGAGAGTATAAATGAGATTATCAAGTTTGAATGGCTAAGAGTCTCAGTTATAAATGCATACATGAGGTACATTTTCATAATCAATCTAACCAAAAAATGATATACTATATTCATTATAGTTAATAACTATTCATATTTTTTACAAGCGTATATATTACTACTACATAAAGTAAAAACCATTTAAAGAAATATTTGGACTCATTAATCCATATATCATTCATATAGAAAATATTTCTTGGGAATTGATAGAAATTGAAAAGAAAAAAGATGCACTAAGTGAGGCATTTGAGAATAAAATAACAGACGATAGACCCTTCTTAATGTCTATAATGCAAGGGTAAAAATATATAATCTAATCATATGAAATATATTTTTCCTTTTTTATTAATTATTTGTTTTTGTTTTTTTATAATGCATTGGATTCTCATCTTAATCAATTTAGATACCACAAATGTTTATTTTTTTGATACAATGCATGGATTCCCATCAAACTAACCACACATGATGTATATTGTGAATTTGTAATGCATTTCAATCAACATTTTATAAATAAAATTTGAATTTTATGTTTCATTTTGGGTTTTAACAAGAATTTTGTTATGATAGGGAGATCTATAAATATAGTCTAAATCATGATATGAGGTCGGTGGATAAACATGAGAATCCTATGGATATCTTCAAATGGAAATATATTAAGGTATATATATTAATATTTAACTATCATGAAATATTTCAAAACAATTTACTTATTTTCATCAGTGTTTCTGCAGTGTCCAAAGAAAAATAATGACAACAATTGTGGATATTACATTTTCAAATTTATAAAATATATAATATATAGTCAAAAAAATAGAATCCCCAAATAGGTAATTTCTAAAGGTAATTAAAAATTAATTTAAAATATTTATTAATCATTTGTTTATCTATATTTTCTCATTACCACCAATATTTCCAACAATCTACGTACTCAAAAGAAGAAGTAAAATTATAAGTGTTATTCTTAAGATTTAATTAACTTGAAAGGATCTTTTCTTAATTTTAAATGTTTTGAACTTCCTTCCATAAAATAACACAAAAAAAGTGTTTGTTAAAATTCCACCCATGGTTTTTATTAAATAAATTGAAATTGATTTCATGTAATGATTTTTATGAATTATAATGAATTACCATTATGTTTTGATCAAGGTTTTTTATGAATTAAATTGTGTTTGGCTATTTTTTAAGATTTCTTTTACGTTAGTAAAGAACATGGAAGTATTGTTTATCTTCATTGTTTTAAATGTTTTCGATGGGTTAAAAATAGAAATTTTGATGTATTTTATCATATTTTTAAAGGAAGTTAGATGAGTTTCATATGTTTTCCCAATTAAATTAATATGTTATGTTATATACATCTTTTAAGGTAAGCCCCTTGTTGATTCATAAGTGAAAATTTGTTTGTTATTGTAATATGTATTGATCATGGGTTATTTATATCATTATATTATTTATGTTATTATGAAGGGGGTTGTTCATTATAGGGTGTTCGAAGGTGTGAGTGAGTTTATGTTTGTTGAACTATTTTAACAATTATTTTTATTGTATTAATATATGTTATATTGTAATTTTCTCCTCCATTTACAAGTCTTGAGAAACCTTGGGTAGCATGGTGAAATATCTAGGGATGAGTATTGCACTAGTGTATGATCACTCTTTGCACTAAATAGTTTATTTTAATGGTTTTATCCCAATTTATCTATTAATTTGATTAGTAATATCCCTTGATATATATTTTATAAATGGATCTGCAAGGTTCTTACATGATTTTACATAAACAATTATTATAGTGTCATTTTATAATAATTCTCTCATGTATCATGTCTAAAAGTAATACATTTAGAATTTACATTATACATGGAACTATAATATTTTGAAATTGTTTCTTAAATACCATAATTAATGTAAATAAGGGGCATTGGAATATCACATAACTTAAATTAAATTAATAAGTTTCTGATTCATTTTTTTCTATTCCAAAAGTTGTTAAAGTATGACACTCTAACTTTGATGTCAAATGTGAAATGCTTGTTTATTTCCCACCCTAGAAATGACACAATCTCAATGAGTAAATATCCATCCAAATTAGGGTTTTCAATGTCCCATGATGGTATTTCAACTTTAATTAGTGCATAATTAATGTATTCAGGCAATCATTATAAAATAAACTCAATTTTTTTTCACCTTCTTTAAGTATAAAAAGATTATAATTATACATTTTGAATGATATACACTAACATTAATTGAATATAAATGCATTTTACAAACCACAAATGTGACATTGGGTTTATTATATTATATTACATACATTAAAGAAAAAATTTCACTAGAATTTTCATGTTGTGATACGGCTATGTCTATATTAATAAAAAATTTAACACTAGAGTCAAATGGAATATTTTCATCTTTGGAACCAATAGGATAAAACTTATTCAACATATTCAAAATATAATAAGATTGACATAAATAATAACCCCCACTATGTATTCTTACTTTAGTAATTATTATAGTGTCTATTATTCTAATTTTATTCATTTTAATCATGAAGAATAAATATTTCTTCATCTCATTAATACCAGTCATTTGGTTTTAAAAATTAATATGTCATCGACATACACACATAATAAATTATTATTATTTTATAAACATTAAAAAATTACACTTCTCAACATTATTGTGTAAAAATACTTTAGATAAAATAATAGAATCATACTTCTCATGTTTTTTAGGTGTTTCTTTAAGACCATAAGTATATTTAACTAATTTAAATAATTTATTTTAAATATTTTATATAGAAAACCTTAATATTATTCCATGTAAATTTCTTTATTTAAATTTCCTCTTAAAAATACTATTTTAACATCCATTTAATAAACACACATATGATTTATTAAATTTAAAGGAAAATATTATCATTATTGTCATAATTTGAACTAAATGAGTATAAGTATCAAAATAACCAATCCATTCTATTTTTTTTCGAAACCTTTTATTACTAATCTAGCTTTAAAAACTTAAATTTTATCATTGGATTCACACATGCTTCTAAATACACATTTATAACCAATATGATTTGAATATTTTAAAAAATTTGTAAATATGAAAGTATTATTTTTCATAATAGAATATATTTCATCATTAAATGATTCTTTCTAGAACACAACATATTTTGAATACAATGATTCTTTATATAACTTGATTTCATCATCCATGGTTAGCACCATAGAATTTTTTTTTATAATATTATTATATTGATCTCTATCAATAAAAAATGAAGGATTTGAAATATATGAATTCATGATATGGATGTTTCTTCAATTATATATTAACTAGATAAAACACTAGATCTATGGCTATGAGGAACCATTTTATTTTAATTATATTTATAAAATTTATTCTTAAAAATGTATGTAACTCTAGACTCAAAAATGACACTAGCTTATATGTTAATTATTCTATATGATTTATTATTATTTTACATAGGAAAAAACTTATTTAATTGTTTTAGTTTCAATTTTAGTTCTTTTAGGAATAGAAACTCTGAAAAATTCTAAGCATCCCCATTATTTAAGATAATAAAGGTTTGGTTTCATCCTTATCAACTTCATCTCCCAAAAAATTATTATTGCATTTTGTTTCATGAGACTCATCCCCCATCTCTTCTATATTTCATGAACTACTTTGAGATGTAGTCATCCAAAATGATCACCAGTACCTGGTATGGGATGACTACAGCTTAGAGTAGTTAAAGAAACATATGTGGATGTCCAAAAGATATGGGGGATGAGTCTCAAGCAACAAAATGTAATAATAACTATTCGGGTGTTGAAACTGATGAGGATGACAATTATCTATAACTTTTACCTTTGGATGAATTCAGAGGATAACACCTACCATAATGAAGTAATTATTTTCTTAAATTCAATTAGTCATTTCCTTCAAATCATACTAAAATTATTTGAAACAATCAAATGTTAGGTTCCACTTATTAGAATTATCTATAAATTTCACCTTTGATAATGAATATCTTACGTGTATTAATTTTTTTATTGTACGAAATAAATATTTTATGAACCTAATGGGATGAATATGAATAAAAAAAGGATGCACACTAATCATTTGAAAAAAGAGTATGAAGATGGAGTTAAATAGTTCATCAAGTTTGCAATAGAACATGCATACGACCCTTCTCAATTAATTAGTCAATGTTTATGTTGTTTTTATTCAAGAAAAATTAGTCTGGAAGAGTTGGAATGATATTTGATCTATCACTGAATAGATTAGAGCTATAAATGCTAGAATAAACATGAGTGAAAACTGAATGTTCACATCTATTGGAATGATACTAAGATTTATGAATCATTTGATATGAATACCAGTGTAAATGATGATACATATTGCTTGAAATAAATGAAAATGGAAATTGAAGCTGACCTTCATGATTGTCCAAAGTTGTTTGAGAAGTTAAATAGTTGTGCTAAGAGACCATTGTATACCGGTTGTACTAAATACACAACATTGTTAACTATATTTAAGTTATATAATTTTAAATATGTAAGTGGATAGAGAAACACTAACTTTATAGAACTACTTGGTCTCCTAAATGATATATTTCTAGAATAAAATGAACTTCCACATTGAACGTATGATTTTGTGGGAAAAATAAACTGTATAGAAAACCTTATTGGTTACAAAATGATTTGTGATTAATGTTATTTTGAGGATGTTTATCATATTTTGGGATTATTATAGTATGTATATTAATATATTTTTAAAAAAAGGACAACCCACATGTCGGGTGACAACTCAGTGTATCTGGAAAAGCCATGGGGCATGAACCCATAATTAAAGGGCGATAAGGGTGCAATGAATAACACTAGCCTACATGATGTACTGGTTATTATGAATTTTTTTTACTTAAATGATTTGGTGGATAAATATTAAGTTAGTTTTGTAAAACATATTAGAGGATCAAATATTTTTGAATTTTGAGGTGATTAATGATATTTTAAAAAACACTTTATTAGGTTGAGATATATATAACCTTTAGGTTTAATGTAAATGATTATTTGGGTATATTTTTGGAGATGTAAGTTGAAGGGTAAGAGATAAACTTTGAGGTTAAAACCTTATTTCATATTGAGGTTATTAAGTTTATTTGGGATATAGGGCTATTTTTTTAAGGAATGATCTATGTTAAGCCTTTGGTTTTATTGTTTAATTTTGGATATTAATATATTCATATTCATTTTTGGGTATTGTCATAATTTGTTCTAACCATTTTGGTTTTAATAAATATATGAGGAATGGACCATTACTATTTTATAGATCTTATGATCCTTTAAAAGTTAATTTTAGGGCTTCAAGAATAAAAAAATTCATAGTGGATATTCATTCCTTACAGTAAGAGGTGAAGTGGAAAGTGATCAAAGCACAACTGAAGGATGAAATTTTATTTATGAAAAAAAAATGATATCAAGTAAGTATATTTTTTTCTAGTCTATGTTATAATAGTAAAATAATCCTATAAATCTAGGAAAAGGACATTGAAACAAATAATTTATTCTATTACCTTCATATATGATGAATCAATGGTCTTTAACTCGTACAGAATTAAGGTTTTGTGGTCATTAACTTTCTCTTAATCATTCATTTTCTTGTGATCAATGATCTCTATCACTCTACAAAATTATTTATACATTTATTCCATGTCCATATTTTCAAATCCCCCCAATTTATTCCTTATTTGTAAACCTAGTTATTTTTTATTCCATATGACCTTCATATTTCTATTTCCCTTATTTAAGAGGAAGTTTTATTAACCCTTTTTACCATGTGGGTTTTCCACAAAGGAATTTGTAAATGCCAAACTGGGCACAAGTTAAAAATGTGAGAATGAAATTTATTTAGGGGGGTATAATGTAACACCATGATATTTTAAAATAATTCTATGTTCATGGTGTATACAATATTCAACACTAAGATTAAACAAACCATTATATATTATTAAAATATTATTACTTAAACATGACTGTTATAACCTAGACGTTAAAATTGGAAGTATAAATAGAAATAAACATATTATAAAAAATATTTCAAAAGGTTTTATATAATATAATTTTATTTATTTTATTCATAATAATGAGTACTCAAATATCATTAAAGACATTTTATGCTTAAAAATTATGTTTTCTACAAAAAAGTTTTTACAGCTTTTTGTGAGAAATTTTTATATTTAATTTTTGGAAAATTTATAAATGTTAATTTATTAAATATATATTTTTTGAAATAATAATATCTAAATTTAATTAGGGTGAAATTTATGAATTTTTACAAAAAATATTGATTTTTCAGTGAATAGTGAAAAATAAATTTTTTTGTAAAACTGTCATTCCCTTTTAATAAATTAAGTAATTTAAAAGTACCATTATTATTTTAATTTGATAAGTATTTTTTATTTATATTCCATCTAATTAATTACATTAAAATAATATTTATACAGTATTTTAGCTTAAGTTTATTTTTAGGCTTAAAAACTCATTTTATATGAAAACTATTTTAAAGTGAATAATGTATATCAATTATAAGTAATTAAAATAACCTATAATTAGTAATTATTTAAATAAATTTATATTATATATATATATTAATATTAATTTAAATTAATTTAATTATGATTACTGTTCATAGATTTAATAAAAGATCACATATTTCATGAAAAGTGCATTTCTTGAAAAACTGTTTTTCAACACGTTTTACAGGTTTATTTTTAAATTTAATTATGTCAATTTTGTGATTTTAATTTGATAAAACAGATTCAATATTTCTAATAATCATAATTAATATTAGTTAATAAGTTCAACTTAATTTTCATCATAATGAATAGTAAAAATAGTAAAAAAACTAGTTACCGTGATGAAAAAATTAAAATGGTAAAAGTGAGTAACCTTAGAAGTAAATGGAATAACATGTTTATTTTTGAATTTTTGAGGTATTGATATGAAATATAACCCATAAAATCCATTATATATCAATTTTTTTGGCACTTGGATTGATAGTGACTTCCCATTATTGAATAGTTTTTGGTATTTACAAAAAAATATCACTCCTTTTCAATTATAAAAGGGAACCCCCTCCCCTCGCTTATCCACACCTTTCAAGACATTTAGGTAGAAAAAACCCATAAAAAATAACTCCCTATAATCCTTATCCACATTCAGTATCTTTTGGTCTTCAAAAAATACTAACCTTAGGGTCCTTAATAAGATATCCAAATGAGGTTCTTCAAAGCGAAGGTAATCGTCATCACCAAGATCCTTCTTTTTACCACTTCTTTTTAAACCTTTAGTCATGTCTTAAAAATTATAGTATAATAACACCAGTATATACTATATTATGATACTTTATTATGTTTATGTCATAATATCTATCCATCTCCTCTATTATCAAATGGGAAATAAAACCATCGTTCGTGTGTACGACAGACTACTGTCTCACGAATTGATATAATTTATTTTCCGTCATCACCTCTAATGAATATTTATGATGATGTATTTAATGTTTATATATGATATTAATGTTATATTAAATTTTTTTTAAAATTAAAATATCATATAACTTCTTACCTTACTATCCATTTAACAATGATAACATCATTTGTGTGAATGGAATACTACCACCTCGCTAAGTGATGTGATTCATTTTTTAATTATCACATCACATGTATAGTATATGTAAGTGTAATTAAATAAATAATATTATATTTATAATTTAATTATCATTCTGGAAAGATAAAATAACACTTACCTTCTTTCCTCATGGTAGTTAAAAAATATAAATGTTACACATGCATATGTACGGCCAACCATCTCCATGATTGTAACATAGTTCATTTTTCCTAACCATATTTCATGGTTGGTTTTAAAAGTGTAACTAATGTATATAAAAGGAAATAATTTCATGATTATTATTCTATATATGATGGAACAGTGACCCCTTTGATCACGGTCAACACACTGATTTTGTTTTGAAATTATGAACTAAGCGTCCTCAAAACACCCAACGTGGACATAAATGATTAAGTAATTAAATAATTAATTAAAATAAATGAATTAAATGGTTTAATTATAAAGGGTTAAACATGAAAAAATTTCTTAAGAAAAAAATAATTGATATAATTTTATTATACAGGAGATAAAATACATACAAGACAATGTCTGGACTCGAGGTAAGGATTTTGCCTCAAAACTTCCTTCTTTAAGACAAATTTTATTTTATGAACCTAATTTATTTTAATTGTGTATATAAATCCCCCTTACATATTTTAACAACCAGAAATTTTGAATAAATCTTGTTTCCTAATTTTGTGTGTTATTTTTTTTATACTCAACAAAACTGTTTCATTGGATAACATGAGTATAATTAAAATGAGACTGTTGGGTTTTGACTGTTATACGACCATTGGTCAATATGACCGTTGGAAACTAAACATTTCGATATTTGTCTCTAAATACAAGTGATCTTGGTTAATTAATATAGAAAGAAGATTTGATGGTCTCACCCAGTAGTCTTGGACCGATCGAAGCCCATCTAACAGAACTTGGGAAGGAGGTAGCACCACTGGGCTTTACTCTGGACCAAACCCAAGCCGAACTTCATCGTGTGAAGCTAGAACGAAATCGCCTTCGTGAGAAGTTCAAACTGATATAAATTACTACTCGTGCGATGTTGGCCGAGACTCCCTCAGATTCTCTCACCTTAGCACACCTTACACTTAGGTCCTATGCTGGTGTGATAAGGGGCTATGTAAGGAGACCATAACTGCCTTGTGTAATCCTTTGTTTTAAATAAAAATTTGGATTTCTTCTTATGATGAAGTTTATGAATTTTCAAATGTCCAGATAAATATAGTATGCATATTTTTGGTGAATTTTAGAGAAATGATATTTTAAAAAAATGTTTATGTAAACCTTAAATAATTAAAAATGTGTAATGATTTTCAAAAAATGGTCTTCTATAATTATGTTCAGTATGAAATTTAGAGTTTAATAAGATCAACTTAATTTTTTATGAATAGTAAATTATGAATAGTGATTTTATGCTTAGGATTAGTAATGTGACCAAATGGATTACTAATCTCACTTAAATAAAGCATTAATATAATCTAGGCACCTTGATTAAGTAATGTGATTCAATAAAATGGTTAAATAACAGTTTCATAAATTATTAGTCAAGTATTAGTTTTTTCAGGTGAATAGTGTTTTTTAATTAAAAATTTAATTAAAAATATTTAGAAAATTATTTTTATAAAATTTATTTCATTTTTGAACTCAGAGCATCGATATTATGTTAAGGTAATTTTTGGGGATTTTTCTGAGAAAGTTGAATTTTCGATGAATAGTGAAAATACAGTTTTTAAGTTACGGGTGTTTAATGACATCATTAAATGATGTATTAAGTATGTAATCAATATGGTCGACTTATGAATAGTAATATAAGGTATGAGGTGTCCCAAGTGGCCAATACCATGGGAAAATACCATGGGCAAGCCCATGGTTTTGCCAAAACCACTAATGAGGTGTCCCTTGGCCATTAATGTCTTGTCCCCTCACTTTCCCTATAAATACCAATCCATCCTCTCATCCATTCGACTCCCAACTCTCCCCTAATGAAGATCTGGTCTCATTACCTCCCAATGAGTCCTTCTAAGGTGCCCCAAATCCCTCAAGGTCCCAACCTTTGAGTTTTAAGAGTTACGTTTTAAGGTAAGGGATCCTACCTCTCTCTTTCTTTTCAAGTAACCTCATTTATGTCATTTATTTTATGCTCCAAGCTCTTATGTTAGAGGATGTTATTTTATATTCATACTAATATATCTTTCATGTTCATTTGATGAGAGACCCCCTCTTTCTCTCATCATTTCATTTTCAGAATGTTAAAGTGGCGCCGTTAGGCTGCCGAATTTTTAAGGGATTCTTTCACCCTTCTCAAGTTCTATTTTCATGTCAAGTATTTAAAGTTCCTTTTTATTTTGTTGGGGTATGATATATATATCTATCATACTGATATTTTATGTTCATATGATTAGATACCCTATTTGATCTCTTCAATTCAGTATTTTGAAGTTTTAAGTGGCACCGTTAGGCTGCCGAATTTTTAATGGATTCGTTCACCTTTCTCATTTTTCAAAGTTCTACTTTCATGTCAAGTCTTTCAAGTTCCTTTTTATTTTGTTGGGGTATGATATATATATCTATCATACTGATCTTTTATGTTCATATTATGGGAGACCCTATTTGATCTCTTCAATTCAGTATTTTTAGGTTTTAAATGGCACCGTTAGGCAGCTGAATTTTTAATGGATTTGTTCACCTTTCTCATTTTTCAAAGTTCTACTTTCATGTCAAGTCTTTCAAGTTCCTTTTTATATTGTTGGGTTATGATCTCTAGATCTATCATACTGATATTTTATGTTCATATTATGAGAGACCCTATTTGATCTCTTCAATTCAATATTTTGAAGTTTTAAGTGGCGCCGTTAGGCTGCCGAATTTTTAATGGATTCGTTCACCTATCTCATTTTTCAAAGTTCTACTTTCAAGTTCCTTTTTATTTTGTTGGGGTATGATATATATATCTATAATACTGATATTTTATGTTCATATGATGAGATACCCTATTTTATCTCTTCAATTCAGTGTTTTGAAGTTTTAAATTGCGCCGTTAGGCTGCTGAATTTTTAATGGATTCGTTCACCTTTCTCATTTTTCAAAGTTCCACTTTCATGTCAAGTCTTTCAAGTTCCTTTTTATTTTTTTGGGTTATGATATCTATATCTATAATATTTATCTTTTATTTTCATATGATGAGAGACCCTATTTGATCTCTTCAATTCAGTATTTTGAAGTTTTAAATGGCGTTGTTAGGCTGCCGAATTTTTAATGGATTCGTTCACCTTTCTCATTTTTCAAAGTTATACTTTCATGTCAAGTCTTTCAAGTTCTTTTTTATTTTTTTGGGGTATGATATCTATATATATCATACTGATATTTTATATTCATATGATGAGAGACCCTATTTGATCTCTTCAATTCAGTATTTTGAAATTTTAAGTGGCGCCGTTAGGCTGCCAGATTTTTAAGGGATTCGTTCACCTTTCTCATTTTTCAAAGTTCTACTTTCATGTCAAGTCTTTCAAGTTATTTTTTATTTTTTTGGGATATTATCTCTATATATATCACACTGATATTTTATGTTCATATTATGAGAGACCCTATTTTATCTCTTCAATTCAGTATTTTCAAGTTTTAAGTGGCGCCGTTAGGCTGCCGAATTTTTAAGGGATTCGTTCACCTTTCTCATTTTTCAAAGTTCTACTTTCAATTCAAGTATTTCAAGTTCCTTTTTATTATTTTGGGGTATGATCTCTATATCTATAATAATGATCTTTTATGTTCATATGATGAGAGACCCTATTTTATCTCGTCAATTCATTTTTTTAAGTTTAAGTGACGCCGTTAGGCTGCCGAATTTTCATAAGAGAAACCTTATTTTTATCTTCCTTTCATGTTCTTCATTTCATATGGTATATCTTTAAAATTTCATTAACATGTTCATATATCCTTAATATTATGTCCCTCTACTGTTTTATGGGTTATTTATGAATGTTTGACCCATGTCCCCTCTCTTTTCAATGTTTTCTAAAACCCCGAAACATAGTCGTTATGCTGCAGAATTTCCGTCTCAAAATGTATCTCTCTCTTGTTCTAAATTTATTTTATTTTATTAAGTGAATACTCAAATATATCTCTTCTATAGGGGTATTCACATATATACCAAAATGTTCTATTTTAAATTTTTGGATTTACATACATGAGACCCACCTTCCTTTTCTTTGGGTTTTAAAGTGACACAAAGATCATGTCTTTAAAGCAGTTTTTTTAAAATGTTATGATAATGAAATGAAACCCATTCCTTTTATGTTATATGGTTTGTTTATGAAATTATTGATGATGATATATGTGGCTCACATGATAATAAATACATTTCAATGGTGCGCCCTGATAGCGCTCCAATGAATTGGGTAAAGACTTAATCTCTAGAGATGACTATTTTTAACGACGCCTTGGTGAATAACCTTGGTAATTTTTAATGACACCTTGGGGATGGACCTTGGTGAAAAAGAAATGATTGTCAATATTAAATGTTGTAGCCACATCTTCAAGTTATGAAAAATGTTATTTTTATTATGATATGCCTCATGATTTAATTCTCATTCCTTAAAGTTCCTTTTCATGACATTGTTGATGTATCCCAAGTTCACATGTAAATGTTTCCCCTTGTTTCCCTTACTGGGACTTCTGCTCACCCTTTCTTTTGATGTATGTCCCCAGGTTATGAGATGCAGTAATGAACCTAGGATGAAAATAAGGAGAAGACTTTAAATTGTTTAAGAAGAATGTTTTATGTTTTCATGTTTTAAGTTCCTGGTTTTCAAGACACTAAAACTTAAAGATCCTCAGTTTTGTAAAATATAATGGAAGTTTATGTGATAAAAAGGTGGGATGTTATAGTTGGTATCAGAGGATGGTTTAGTTATTTGTGGAAATTAGGATATTAAAACTTTAGTAATAACCCTATAGAAAAGTTTAAATATAGGAAACCTTCCTGGTATTTTGGTGAGTATTGAGTAAGGGGTTGCCAAGAAAATACATCCTTGTCTGGATACGAGCAGGTAGAGGTGGCTCTGGCACAGATGTACATAGGGGTAAAACCCGAAAACACCGCTTTGAGCAAGACTTGAACGGAAACTGGTACATGACAACGGGCCTTGCTGCACTCTTGGTTACGACACTCCCGGGGGATATGCTTTGGTAAATTCATAAGCTTAGTATGAACCATTATTAAAGGAACAAAGATAAAATAAAATAAAGATTCACATAAGAATATATTATCATGGATAACCTAGATTGGGACCTACGAGATCACAAGTTAGGGTATACTTTTCTTCTACAAGTTTATCCTTCTATGCTTTAAGTTTCCTTTTAATGATTATTGGCTAAGTATTTAATCCCCTAATTGTACTTTCTTTCCTTAGTTAATGGCAGGAAACGGAGAACATGTCCCAACAGCCAATGTGATAGGAAATGTGACGATTGTCGTATTAATATGACAGAGATGATTAGGGTATTAAAAGATGATTATTATTTTGGAATACGTCCACTATTTTGGGAACCCTATTTGATCTAGGTAAATAGATTACTACGGTATTTTCTTTGAGGAGTAAAGGTTGAATTATATTTTGAAGAATCGATGAATTTAAGGTGAACTTATGGTATTATAGGTTACTTATGGAAATGATTGACCTATCTTGGGGAAAATATGTTTTGGTTAGTTACTTTTGTTATAAGATGTTAGGATTGGTTGATGTTGTTTGGAGATGAACGATAAAGTTTATCTTGGAAGACTATGTTATCAATTCCTTCTTGTATTTGGGTTTCAATCTTAGTTTGGGTTATTTTGAGGAATTTTAAGGACAGTTATTTATGGAATGGTCTATGATGAACTCTGGGTAGTACCATGGAACTTTGAAGATTTAAAAGTAGTTTCCCTTCCTATGGGATTCTTTTTTTTTGAAGAGTTGTTTTATCTTACCCTTTCTGTTTTTGGGATAAATGTTTAAAGATAGATAGTTTTTCTTTTGTGGAATATGTGATTCTCAAGAAGATTATTCTTGTGCTTTTTATGAGACCAAGTGTTTTTGAATGCTCATTGTTTAGAGAAAAGATTATTTTTGGTAGAAACTTATTAAAGGATTAAACTCTACTTGAAGTTAGGTATATTTCCTTATGTTTTTATTCTATGTAGTAAATGAATTCCTCAAAACTATGAAAAGGAACATAAAACAAAAAACGTTGTCTGTTAATGTTTCCTACTAGGAAATCAAATACCGTTTGACCCATCATAAGTTTGTGATTTTCTTGTTGTTAACTTTCTCCTAATCATGTTTTCTATCACTCTCCCTTAGAATGTGACCCTTTGTTTTTTTCCTCCATGTCCATGTTTTCCTACATGGGATCCTAGTATGGGTTAACTCGGGTGACCTTGTTTACTTCTCTTTCTTTCTTTTAAAGTAATATATTTACTGAATCCTTTTTCGGTGTGGGACTTTCAATGAAATTTCAAAACCCAGTTTTAAAAAAATTGCGAGGATGCAATTTCTTAAGGGGGGAAGATTATAACGACCTGAAATTTTGAATAAATCTTTTTTCCTAATTTTGTGTGTTATTTTTTTATACTCAACAAAACTATTTCATTGGATAACATGAGTATAATTAAAATGATACTGTTGGGTTTTGACTGTTATATGACCATTGGTCAATATGACCGCTAGAAACTAAACATTTTGATATTTGTCTCTAAGTACAAGTGATCTTGGTTAATTAATATAGAAAGAAGATTTGATGGCCTCCCCCAGTAGTCTTGGACCGATCGAATCCCATCTAACAGAACTTGGGAAGTAGGTAGCACCATTGGGCTTTGCTCTGGACCAAACCCAAGCCGAACTTCATCGTGTGAAGCTAGAATGGAATCGCCTTCATGAGAAGTTCAAACTGATAGAAATTACTACTCGTGCGATGTTGGCCGAGCCTCCTCGGATTATATCACCTTAGCAAACCTTACACTTAAGTCCTATGATGGTGTGATAAGGGGCTATGTAAGGAGACCGTAACTACCTTGTGTAATCCTTTTTTTTAAATAAAAATTTTGATTTCTTCTTATGATGAAGTTTATGAATTTTCAAATGTCCGGATAAATATAGTATGCATATTTTTAGTGAATTTTAGAGAAAGGATATTTTAAAAAAATGTTTATGTAAACCTTAAATAATTAAAAATGTGTAATGATTTTCAAAAAATGGTCTTCTACAATTATGTTCAGTACGAAATTTAGAGTCTAATAAGATAAACTTAATTTTTGATGAATAGTAAATTATGAATAGTGATTTTATGCTTAGGATTAGTAATGTGACCAAATGTATTAGTAATCTCACTTAAATAAAGCATTAATATAATCTAGGCACCTTGATTAAGTAATGTGATTCAATAAAATGGTTAAATAACGGTTTCATAAATTATTAGTCAAGTATTAGTTTTTTCGAGTGAATAGTTTTTTTTAATAAAAATTTTAATTAAAAATATTTAGAAAATTATTTTTATAAAATGGATTTCATTTTTGAACTCAGAGCATCAATATTAAGTTAAGGTAATTTTTGGGGATTTTTCTGAAAAAGTTGAATTTTTAATGAATAGTGAAAATACAGTTTTTAAGTTACGGGTGTTTAATGACATCATTAAATGATGTATTAAGTATGTAATCAATATGGTCGACTTATGAATAGTAATATAAGGTATGAGGTGTCCCAAGTGGCCAATACCATGGGAAAATACCATGGGCAAGCCCATGGTTTTGCCAAAACCACTAATGAGGTGTCCCTTGGCCATTAATGTCTTGTCCCCTCACTTTCCCTATAAATACCAAGCCATCCTCTCATCCATTCGACTCCCAACTCTCCCTCAACGAAGCTCTGGTCTCATTACCTCCCAAGGAGTCCTTCCAAGGTTCCCCCAATCCCTCAAGGTCCCAACCTTTGAGTTTTAAGAGTTATGTTTTAAGGTAAGGGATCCTACCTTCCTCTTTCTTTTCAAGTAATCTCTTTTATGTCATTTATTTTATGCTCCATGCTCTTATGTTGGAGTATGTTCTTTTATATTAATCCTACTGTATTTTTCATGTTCATATGATGAGAGACCCCCTATTTCTCTCATCATTTCATTTTAAGAATGTTAAAGTGGCGCCGTTAGGCTGCCGAATTTTTAAGGGATTCTTTCGCCCTTCTCAAGTTCTATTTTCATGTCAAGTATTTCAAGTTCCTTTTTATTTTGTTGGGGTATGATATCTATATCTATCATACTGATATTTTATGTTCATATTATGAGAGAACCTATTTGATCTATTCAATTCATTATTTTAAGGTTTTAAGTGGCATTGTTAGGCTGCCGAATTTTTAATGGATTCGTTCACCTTTCTCATTTTTCAAAGTTCTACTTTCATGTCAAGTCTTTCAAGTTCCTTTTTATTTTTTTTGGGTATGATCTCTATAGCTATAATACTGATATTTTATGTTTATATGATGAGAGACCCTATTTTATCTCTTCAATTCAGTATTTTGAACTTTTAAATGGCGCCGTTAGGCTGCCGAATTTTTAATAGATTCGTTCACCTTTCTCATTTTTCAAAGTTCTACTTTCATGTCAAGTCTTTCAAGTTCCTTTTTATTTTTTTGGGGTGTGATATCTATATCTATCATACTGATATTTTATTTTCATATGATGATAGAACCTATTTGATCTCTTCAATTCAGTATTTTGAAGTTTTAAGTGGCGTCGTTAGGCTGCCGAATTTTTAATAGATTCGTTCACCTTTCCCATTTTTCAAAGTTCTACTTTCATGTCAAGTCTTTAAAGTTACTTTTTATTTTGTTGGGGTATGATTTATATATCTATCATACTTATATTTTATGTTCATATGATGAGAGACCCTATTTGATCTCTTTAATTCAGTATTTTGAAGTTTTAAATGGCGCCGTTAGGCTACCAAAATTTTAATGGATTCGTTCACCTTTCTCATTTTTCAAAGTCCTACTTTCATGTCAAGTCTTTCAAGTTCCTTTTTATTTTGTTGGGGTATGATCTCTATATATATCATACTGATCTTTTATTTTCATATGATTAGAGACCCAATTTTATCTCTTCAATTCAGTATTTTGAAGTTTTAAATGGCGCCATTAGGCTGCCGAATTTTTAATGGATTCATTCACCTTTATCATTTTTCAAAGTTCTACTTTCATGTAAAGTATTTCAAGTTCCTTTTTATTTTGTTGGGGTATGATCTCTATATCTATTATACTGATCTTTTATGTTCATATGATGAGAGACCCTATTTTATCTCTTCAATTCAGTATTTTGATGTTTTAAGTGGTGCTGTTAGGCTGCTGAATTTTTAATGGATTCGTTCACCTTTCTCATTTTTCAAAGTTCTACTTTCATGTCAAGTCTTTCAAGTTCCTTTTTATTTTGTTGGGGTATGATCTCTATATATATCATACTGATCTTTTATTTTCATATGATTAGAGACCCAATTTTATCTCTTCAATTCAGTATTTTGAAGTTTTAAGTGGCGCCGTTACGCTGCCGAATTTTTAAGGGATTCATTCACCTTTCTCATTTTTCAAAGTTCTACTTTCAATTCAAGTCTTTAAAGTTCCTTTTTATTATGTTGGGGTATAATCTCTATATCTATAATACTGATCTTTTATGTTCATATGATTAGTGACCCTATTTTATCTCTTCAATTCATTTTTTGAAGTTTAAGTGACGCTGTTAGGCTGCTGAATTTTCATAAGAGAAACCTTATTTTTATCTTCCTTTCATGTTCTTAATTTCATAGGGTATATCTTTCAAATTTCATTACCATGTTCATATATCCTTAATATTCTGTCCCTCTACTGTTTTATGGGTTATTTATGAATGTTTGACCCATGTCCCCTCTCTTTTCAATGTTTTCTAAAACCCTGAAACATAGTCGTTATGCTGCAGAATTTCCGTCTCAAAATGTCTCTCTCTCTTGTTCTAAAGTTCTTTTATTTTATTAATTGAATACTCAAATATCTCTCTTCTATAGGGGTATTCACATATATACCAAAATGTTCTATTTTAAATTCTGGTATTTACATACATGAGACCCACCTTCCTTTTCTATGGGTTTTAAAGTGACACAAAGATCATGTCTTTAAAGCAGTTTTTTAAAACGTTATGATTATGAAATGAAACCCATTACTTTTATGCTATATGGGTTGTTTATGAAATGATTGATGATGATATATGTGGCTCACATGATAATAAATACATGTCAAGGGTGCGCCCTGATAGCGCTCCAATGCATTGGGTAAAGACTTAATCTCTAGAGATGACTATTTTTAACGACGCCTTGGTGAATAACCTTGGTAATTTTTAATGACACCTTGGGGATGGACCTTGGTGAAACAGAAATGATTGTCAATATTAAATGTTGTAGCCACATCTTCAAGTTATGAAAAACTTTATTTTTATTATGATATTCCTCATGATTTCTTTCTCATGCCTTAAAGTTCTTTTTCATGACATTGTTGATGTATCCCAAGTTCACATGTAAATGTTTCCCCTTGTTTCCCTTACTGGGAATTCTGCTCACCCTTTATTTTGATGTATGTCCCCAGGTTAGGAGATTCAGTAATGAACCTAGGATGAACATAAGGAGAATCCTTTCAAGTGTTTAAGAATAATGTTTTATGTTTTCATGTTTTAAGTTCCTGGTTTCCAAGACACTAAACCTTAAAGATCCTCGGTTTTGTAAAATATAATGAAAGTTTATGTGATAAAAAGGCAGTATGTTATAAATATTATATCATGAATAATTCATATTGGATGATATTTTAAGTTAAAATTTATTTACTTCATTCATGGGAGTTATAATTCAAAAGTTACCAAAACAGTAAGAGTTTATCTTTCAATATCATCTTAATCAGGGTTGTTTATGCTTGAATTTAAATTGAAGAAAAGTATTTAATTATTATATAATAAAACTATTTTATTTTATTATCATCTAGTTTTTAAGGATATTTTAAAGTAATAGTACCATTTTATTCTCTTTGGTACTTAAAATGATTGAGAAAATTGTTTTTTATTTAAAAGTTGACTTTATTTCTCTCTTCGATCAAAAATACATTTTCTTCCATAACCATGTTTTTTAAAAATATTTTCAAGAATATTTTTAACATTATCCAAATTATTTATTAAATATATTTTTACCCATATTTTAATTTTTACAAAATGTTTTTAAAGGAATCTTCTTTTTTTTAAACAAGGGGATTTTCAACATTTTTACAACTGTGTGAAAATATTGTTTTTATATGAAATGTATGGAATTAACCACCATATTGACCAATAAATTATTTAAATATTCATTTATAAATTTCCATGTTTTTTTAAATGAATTTTTTTCTATAATACATTGGTAATTTTTTTATTTTAAAGAATTTTTTTCAAGTAAAAAGTGAAATTTTCTCAATAAATATTCCATTTAATCTTTTAAATACATTTTCATTAATGAGGAAAAAATTTGATGTTATATATTGATTCTAAATTATGTATATATGTCTCTAACATATATAACTAGCTTATTCTTCATTAATTTTACAGGGTAATACATTATTTATGTTCATCTCTCAAATACCTTGATTATGAAATTTCCTTTGATTACGATATGAGACATGATTATAGAACCCATTTTATTTCCATGGGAAATTCTTATGTTTATGCCTTATGATTAATTTAATTTATGTGGCATACACAAATCATGAACATGTTATGATAAGTGTATCCAGATAGTGCTCTAATGCATTAGTTACATCTTTAGTCTCACGAGGCGTATGGGATTAGGGAGTAAACTTAATCTATTTTGGGAATTTTTACACCATGTGATATTGTATAGGATGTTAGCCTTGAATTGTGTTTATTTCATGTTATATGTTACTACCACTTTTCCTATAATGTCATGATCTTATGATACTGTGTTATGTATGTTATGCTCCCATGTTATTACTCTTGATCCTTCTCTTTTATGATATAATATTATACCTTTTACTCACACATTATGTTTTTTTAAGGTTGGGGCCGAAGCCTCATTTATTATTTAAAGCAAAGACCTCTTTTAAACTTGGGTATAGGGAGACCCATTACATAGCCCGAAGGCCCAAGACCAAGTGGTCTGAATACAAGGCTTGAAAGCCCATTTTTTGGCCCAAAGATCCCTTTAGTTAATTGTACTGCTACAGTACCACCACTGCTACGGTTCCTACTACAGTGCCTCCGCCGCTATAGTCCCACCACTGTTGCAGTGCTGCTATAGTACCCCAAAAATTCATCCCTACCCAGATTTGATCCTAGGTCTTTTGGATGCCAAAAAGGAGCCTTTACCACTTGGGTATAGGCTCGTTGGTGATGACACATTATGTTTCTTTATCATGTTTATTCCCTTATTGGGATTCTTATCTCACCCCTTTATTTTATTTATTTTTCAAGGTTATCCTATATAGTTTTAGGAGTTCAAATGAATTTAGTATCTCACTAAGGAGAATAAAAAAATAAAGACGTCATGTTTTAGTTTCATTTTAATGTATTATAAACCTAGTCTTCCAAAGACACCATGCCTCGCAATATTTGGGTTGTAATTAATGGATATTTATGTTAAAAATAATGAAATACTATGTATAAAAATCTTGGGTCACTATAGATGAGGAGGTATAAAAGGGGTTAAAATTAGAGAAGGGTATATTAGGGATTTAAGGATTATAAAAACTGAAAAATCACATGGTTTGGCCGCATGGTTTTCCAAACTCTACCCCAACTGTACACCCCTCACTGTAAAAACCTAGGAATCCACACAGTTTGGTCTCAAGGTTAAGTAAACCACAACTCAACTGTGAAAACCTACAATGTTAAGGGATTGCATGTTTTATATGGTTGACCACACAATTTTTACTAATCATGTAAAAACCGTGCACCCTACACTTAAACCTTAAAATTTTAAATTTTTAAGGAATAAAAAACGAAACTAGAGGCCAAGGATGAGGGAGAATAAAATAATAAAATAATGGGGATAATAAAATCAGGGTGTGACACAACTCTTTATTATAACTATTGATAAATAGAAACCTTTCTCGAAGCTTTTTATAAGTACTGGGAAAAGGGTACTGCTCAATATTTATAATAATGTGGTAGTAAAATTTAATACTAAATAAAAAACTTTGAAGTGATTTTTTAAAAATTGCACCGAAATTAATAAGATTAAACATTTAACAGTGATTATGAAAACTGATATTAAATGGTAATAATATTGTAATGAATTGATATGATTTTATTACCTTAAATAAGTTTATGAATGTGATAACTTGAACAATGTTATATATATAGTCTCATGGATTAATTATCATAATAATTGAGTAAATGGTGTGTGGGTGAAGATAAAATGTCGATAGTGCTCAGAGGATGCACTAAGAGAAAGTATCAAGCATATAATATTCTATCATTTGAGATTGTCTCTAACACCCAACCCTGGTTTTGGAGTCTATTTTATGAGTGATTATGATTTTTTTACCCATTATTTAAGAGAGATATTTGAGAGGTTTATTTGATGACTTTCTATTTTTAATACAGAGAGACAAGTTGTAAACCACATATGTCATATTGTGAAATAATTTATTCTTACCCGATATTTTTACCATACATTATTTAAGGTATTTTTTAAGTGAAACATATGTCCTAAATTTTTAATTTATATTTTTTCTCTATAGGGGTAAATGGTTATCCCAAGAATATCTAAGAACCACTGACTCATATAACCAGGTTACAAATTTTGTATAAAAAAATTGAAATATTAATTACAAGAAAAGGAAATTGTTTTTCTTAAAAAGTGAACCTCTGTAACCAAAACAAGAAAAAAATACAAAAAGAAAATAATATCATAGAACACCAAGATATAACATGCTTCAGATAAGTGTGATCCTACGTTCACGGTGAGAATACGACCCAAGCAATTTGTTTTATTACTAAGAAAAAACAATCAAGATATATATACTTGAAAGGTAAAGAAGATAACCAGAGAAACTATCTGAGGAGGCTAGCCTTGTTGAACTTGGTGGAGGTGATGAAACCCATCATGTAGAGTCAAAACCATCCAATTCTAGATTGACTCACACACACACACCCAAGAATGATAAAATTCCAATCATGATAGAAAATATAAATTTCTTCTAGATCCAAGAATCACAAACCAAAACCTAGTTATGATGAACTGAAGTCATGATCTAAAACCCCATTCAGTGTATAGTTATCCTAGACCCAATGTTGAGTCATTATCTATAGAATCTCCATTGGAATGGTACTCTGGTTATAGTAGGTGGTATGAACAAGATGGAGGGGGTGCAGATGGTCAGGAATCCCCTATTTCCCTATTCTTCTCTAAGATCCTCTCTGCCTGGGAAGAAAAGCTCTCTCTAGGAGCTCTCAGAATGAAAATCTAGATGAAATACAAAACCCAAAATCAGAATAAATATATCCCTTCAAATCAAATAGAAACGGAGTAATAATGAAATGATAGTGGATCATCAAGTGATGTAGTCCGAACCGTGGAATGAAAGCCGCGTGGATGACCGAGATGGCATGGTAGGTTCACCTAACAGAAGGTGACCTAGCTGGTGGGTCATGTGGCAACATGTTATTGGCATAAAGGGAAGTGTCCTAGATCAAAGATGAGGAAAACAAACATGACCGGGATAATTGAAAACCATTGGATCGACCATGATCAATGGTCCAGGTAAAGTACTACATAGATAAGTAAATAATAGTATCTAAAGTGGAAACAAGTAACACAACAAAGGAGGAAAAATCCACATGAATAGTGGACATGTAGGTATATCCCCATGCAAACAACAATCCCATAATAAATCATATGAATGTAAAATCCTATGTAAATAAAACAGAAGTGAAAACTGAAAGGAATTAAATTACAACATTTTATAGGGGGAATAAAACAATGAATCTCTACCTGATAATTAAATGAATTTAAGAATAATTTTCTCGCAACCTAAGTTATAGAATTGGGACCATGTTCATTAATTTAAGATAGTGCACGAACTTAGAAAATGGTACAACCTTAGTCAGACTATAGGCCAGATTGTACCCTGCGGGTATCTTAATGACACTCCCTATCCTAGATTCTACAATTTCCTTAAAAAAATAAAGTCTAATGTCAATGTGCTTTGATATACCATGGAATACATAGTTCTTAGATAGGTGAAATTAATATTGGCTATCATAGTGAACAACTATTCCATCAGTAGATAAAGATAACTCATAAATCAAACATTTCAATCATATATCCACCTTAATGTCTTCTATCAAGGATATATACTACACCTTGGTGGTGGAGAGGGAAACCATTGATGACATGTTTCAATTCCAGGAGACTGGTCCTCCATATGGAAGGAATACAAAACTAGTTAGTAATTTTTGAGTTCCAATATTTACCACATAATCCAAATAAAAAAATACAACAATTTCATCAATAAAACTATCATTTAATCTATATAAAATGTAAAATTTATTAGATATAGAGAAATAATTAAGGAGCCACTTCAAATCATGATAGTGAGGCTTACTGGGTTTCCCCATAAACCTGATCAAAGTACATACAACAAACTCTATATCCGTTCTAGAATAGACAATAACATACATAAAACCTCCTACCACATTAGAAAATGGAATCTTATTTATGAAGGAAATCTCATCATCATTTTTAGGGGAATATTCCAATGAAAATTTAAAAAAAATTTCTAAAGGAATGTTCACAAGTTTAATGTGCTCAATGATATATATTTTTAATACCTTTTTAACATAGGAAAACTGATATAAGTGCAAGGTTTGAGCCTTCTTGTCTCTAATTATGTCCATGCCTAAGATCTAATTGGTATGTCCTAATTCCTTAATCTAAAATATGGAGTTCAATTGGATCTAGACAGAATTTATAATCCTCATATTTTTACAGATTAAAATCATGTCATCAACATACAATAACAGATAAATAGATTCATGTTTAATAGATTTAAAGTATATGCATGAATCAAACTTACTTCTAAAAAAATCATTTTCAATTATAAAAGAATAAAAACTTGTATAGAATTTCCTAGAATGTTATTCAAGACTATATAAAGACTTATTAAGGAGGAAAATTTTATTAGTTTTTAACATATTTGAAAAAACTCTGGGAGGAATCATATAAATTACTTCATTAAGCGTACCATGGAAAAAAGCATTTTTTACATCAAATTGTTCAATATGAAAATCAAACTTGGCAGAAAAATCTATACAAATCCTTATAGATGAATTTTTAACAAATGGGGATAATACCTCACTATAATCAATACCTTTACCTTGAAGGAATCCTTTAAAAACCATTCATTCTTTAAAATTGATCTTAGTTTCTCCAACATTGTTCTCCTTCTTCTTATATATCCACTTAGAACCTATAATCTTTTTGTTATTAGGTTTGGATACAAAAACCACAAGTATTATTTTTAAGGAGTGAATTCATATATTATTACATATAACCTAACAAATTAGTGGCTTATTTTTAATTAAGATCTTTCTTATAAGATTTAGATTCATCATTAAATAAATCCTGAGCAATATTAAAATCATCGGCAACAATATCAGCCTGGTTGAAGTGGGGTGGAGGAATAATCACTCTTCTATCTCTATATTGAGTAAGTTGATAATCTCTAATATTATCTTGTTCTTCTATTTTAGGTTCAAAATATGAATCAAAATCAGATTCACCATGAGTATGAAGAATAAAAGGGGTAGAATCAGTGTTGGATTGGGACTGGTCTTTAGATTCCAAAGGAATTTCAACACCCATAGGTGTAGGAGATCTAAAGGACTCTCCATACTTATCCGAAGACTATACAGATTATATTCCTCTGTCATTGGGGATACTGGACTCATGAAATACTATATATTATATAACTATACACTTTTGATAACCTGGTATATCTATCCACACACGATACCCATTAACAACCTCTGGGTAACCCACAAATATACACTTCACTGCCCTAGGAGCTAGCTTATCAGTTTGCGTATGAGCATGATCTATGGATACAAATATCATAAGGTGTGCAAGACTTGGGGTTGAACATATCTAGATAACTTCTTATGTTTTAAAAGAATTAGTAGAAGATGGGTAGTAATTAATCACGTAGACTTCCGTAGAGTTAGTCTCAGCCCAAAAGGACCAGGGGAGTTTAGAATGGGATAGCATGCACATAACCCCTTTTAGGATAGTACTATTCATTATTTCTATTAATCCATTATATTGTGGTGTTTTCACAATAGTTCATTATCATTTAATTCCATCAGATTCACAAAATTATTTAAATCCATTGGACAGATACTCTAGACCATTATCGGTTCTTAAGGCTTTGAGTTACTTACTAGATTCAATTTATACCCTAGATTTCCATTTCCTAAAAGTCTAAAAGGTATCATAATTATGTTTGATTATATAAATCTAGAATTTCCCAAAATATTCATCAATAAATCATACAAAGTACAAGACTCAAGCATAGGAGGTGACCCTAGAAGGACCCCAAAGATTAGAGTGGATACACTCAAGGGGTTCTTTATCCTTATACATTGACCAACTAAAACTAACTCTTTTGGATTTTCCATATACACAATATTCATAGAAAGGAAGACTTCTGGGAGTTACATTACTCAAAATCCCCTATTTTCTAAGTTCATCAAGTCCTTTGGTACTAATTTTCCCTAACATTATATTCCAAAGGGTTGTTCTTTCAAGTTATGAATCACAAGAGGCGTTCAACTAACTTTTATAAACCTTACAAAATAACACATAGAGGCTATTATGAAGGTTTACTTTCATGATAACGAGGGATAATTTGGAAATCCAAAGACTTCCGGAGTCTAACCTAAAGGTATAACCCTTATGATCAAGGAATCCTAGTGAAATTTGGTTTATTTTATGTTTGGGTACCCACATAACCTCCTAAAGAGTTTTAACAGTCCTGTCATAAAGCTATAATAAAACCAAGATTATTCCCATAATATGAAAGTTATTTTTATTCCCTAGATACAACTCTTGAGATTTAATTTCCCTTAACTCATTAAAGTACTCCCTCATAAGACACATGTGAAATGAACACCCGAAATCAAGGATCCATTCATCAAATATGGAAACATTGAAAAAATATAACACATTAGCAGTGTCAAAATCCTACTCAAATTAGAAAGAATGGTCATTAATATTGTCTCTATAGTCACCTTTCTTATTAGGGTAGTTCCTATTAATGTGACTGAGTTGATTACATTGAAATAACTTAATTAATTAATCTTGGATTTAAATATTTACTTCTTGGACTAACCTAGTTCCTTCCTTTTACCCATGGACTCACTTCTACCCCTAATGTTCAGACCCTCTACCTCATCCTTAATACTAAACTTCCTTTAAAGGACTTTGGAGATCAAATCATATTTAACTTATTTGAGAGTAAGGGTTTATTTTATATACATCATAGAATCCTAAATAGAATTAGAGGTATCATCTAATGAAGTTAATAGTATTATGTCTTGATCTTCATCATCTGATTTAACATCTATATTGTATACATCTAACAATATTTTATTAAATTCATCAATGTATAACTTGAATGCAGTTCCAAGACACATTTTAAGAGTGTAAAATTTCATTTTTTTATATAATCTTCCAATAAGATACTTGGTCATATAAAGAGATTCAAGTTTAGACCATATACTAGAAACAAATGACTCATATGCAACTTCTCTAAGAAATTTGTCTCCTAAAGATAAAAGAATTAAACTATGGGCATTCCTAAGGGTCTCTTCAGGAACATCCACATAGGCGATAATAGTCTGTCCATCTGGAGAAAGGGTGGTCACTTTCTTTTTAGTTCCATAAAGGGCGTCAATTAATTCATTTTTATCCATAAGAGCGGCCATTTTAATCCTCCATAGGTTAAAATTATTTTCCCCTTAAAATTTATCAATATAAAATTTTGTAGAGACCATTATCTATGTTTTAGTAGGCTCTGATACCGATTGATGGGGTAAATGGTTATCCCCAAGAATAGTCAAGAATCACTAAATCATATAATCAGGTTACAAATTTGGTACAAAAAATTTGAAATATTAATTACAAGAAAATTAAATGATTCTTCTTAATAAGAAAACCATTGTAACCAAAAGAACAAAAAAAATACATAAAGAAAGGAACAAGAGAGAATACCAAGATATAACATGCTTTAGATCAACGTGGTCCTACGTTCATGGAGAGAACACCACCCGGGACAATTTTTTTATTGCTAAGAAAAAACAAGGAAGAGATACAGACACAAAAGGAAAAAAAGATAATCCAGGAAACTATATGAGGAGTCTAACCTTGTTGAACTAGGTGGCAGTGATGAAGCCCATCACATAGATTCAACATTATCCACTCCTAGATAGACTCATGCAGACACCCAATAAGGATATAGTTCCAATCATGAAAGAACATATAAATCACTTATAGAGGAAATAATCATAAACTGAAACCTAGTTATGATGAATGGAAGTCAGGATCTGAACCCCATTCTAGTTTGTAGTCATCCTAGACCCAAGGTCGAGTCATTCTCCACTGAATCTCCACTGAAACAGTACCCCAGTTATAGGAGGCAGTATGAATAGAATGTATGTGAGTGTGGATGGATGAGAATCTCCTATTTCCCTCTTCTTCTCTGAGATCCTCTCTGTATAGAATGGTAATCCCTCTCTGGTAGCTCTCAAGATAAAAATCCAGATGAAATCTGAAAATCGAAAATCGAAATGAATCGATCCCTTAGAATCAAAGCACAGTAGAGTAATAAGAGTGTGTAAATGGATCATCAGGTGGTGTGGTCAGAACCATGGGATGAAATTAACATGGACGGTTGAGATGGCATAGGAATTTCACCCAATAGAAGGCAGCCTAGATGGTGGGACATGTGGCAGTGTTCTATTGGCACAAAGGGAAACATCCCAAATCAAGGCCTTGGGAAACAAAGATAACCAGAAGCATTGAAAGTTTCTAGATCTTTCATGATCAACGATCTAGGTAAATCACTACATAGGTAAGAAAAAAATAGTATCTCCACTGGAAACAAGTAACACAATGAATACGAAAAGAGCCACATGAGTAGTGTCCATGTAGGTATAACCCTATGTAGACAACAGGCCCATAATAAATCATATTAATGTAAAATCCTATATAAATAAATTGAAAGGGAAAACTGAAAGGAATTAAATTGAAACATTTTATGGGGGGCATAAAACAACATTATCTTTGGTGATCTAAACCCTAACAGTATTAATGAAAATATCGAAACCATGAAGATGGTATTTGACATCCCAACACTAGTATCTAAATATTAAAGCAAAATACTAAAAAATATTACACAATAGAATGAAAATCAATTCTAATTATGTTGAGTGGTGAATGTGTGGAAATCATAAGAAAATATGAGAAAATGTGATGAAATTATTAATTCACATAAAATACTAGTTGAGAAACTTGGCACCACTGACATGGCACATAAAAGCTTCAAATGGGTTGATATATCAAGTTGGAGCACACACAAGTCACACATTACAATTTAGGGAAGTAACATAGTGCATAAAAGGTGCTGAAAATAAAATATATTTATTGAACTCATGTACAAAACATATGCCTGTCCCATCATACAATTTAATTTTCAACATAAAATAAAATACATGAAATGAAATTTCAATAAAATAAATATTTTTTATTAGAGGTGTCCCTCTAATGATCTAACCATGTATCATGATGAGAGAAGTGTGGTATTAGTTAGTATATAGAGTTTCATACCCATCATACTTTATAAGTTACTTTATCATGATAATAATATTTTATTGTATCAGGGAGGAATACATAATAAAATATTCATACACACACCCACACACACAGGAAGATCAGACCATGTGTGTGATTCCAATGTGTGTTTATATTCATTGATCATCTTAATTACATGACTTCAGTTCTCTTAATTTATGTTTCTCACTATGATTTATTGGTTGTTTATTTTTTTTACTTTCATTTTCATTGATGATTCATGGGTCTGTGTAAGATCCCACCATTTTCAGGTACTTTTCCTTCTATGATCTTTTATCATTTGAGTATTTGTTGGAGAAAATGACCTAAAGTTCAAGGATGAATTCTTTTTTTGAATTAATGGAGTTCAGGTATAAATGGGTTAAGCATTAAAACATGGGTTTGTGATGAGTTGAGAGGCTTTAAAGGGAAAATGGGATGAAAAATCAATTGTATAACATTTACATGTTGTGTAAAGGGATTACAAATTGTGTAATTTTCCATGGGTTTAATAAAATAAATATGAGGAAATGGATTTTTTAGTAAAAAAATTTAAAAAGAATCACATGATGTGTAACCTAATTACACACCGTGTAATCTCCCAACCTGCAATTTTAAAGTGTATGTGCGACTGATTTTTGTTGTAAATCACTTCAAATCATATCCTATCAACCTTGGGTGACTCTCCAGGTGATTTTGGAGTACCAAAACCTCTTTTGGACATTCCATTCATGCAATCAATCCCTGGTAAGTCTTCTTGGTTGGATTTATTCCTTCTCTTCCTTCTACTCCAAACCATTGCGGTGAAATACCTTAGAAAATTATATTGTTGGATTTTATCTTGATAAATATTGATCTAGGAACATCTTTGCAATCATCTTCACTTATTCCTCATGGGTTTTGACCATTGGAAACATTGTTGGATCTTTGGATAAAGGTAGGTGGTCTATGATTCAAATCCCATAGTCATGAATTTTTTTTACGTGCATGAAATTGTAGATTTTCTAGGGTTTCTTAGTAATTAGAGTTCCTAAGTTGAATTAATTGAAGTTATCAATTAATTAATTGGGAATTTGGGGGATTTGATTGAATAATTAATTTTGGGATTTGGGGAAAATTAATTATGAAATTAATTATGATATTTGAGGATATTTATTTAAATAATTAATTATGGAATTAATTAAGTGCCTTTGATGTCATGAATTGAGACAATTAGATATAGAGTTAATTATGAGATATTGGGTTTATTGAGTTGAGATAATTAATTATAGAATTAATTATGTGATATTGAAATGGTTTCCTTTAGATAATTAATTGAAGAATTAATTATGTGATATTAAAATGGTTGCCTCAAGATAATTAATTGTATAATTAATTATGTGATATTGAAATAGTTTACTTGAGATAAGTAATTTATTAATTAATTAATGGCTTAGTCATACTTAATTAATTGGGGAATTCATTATGGATATTTATGTGAAAATATAATTTTTGAATTAGTAATTAAATTGATGCTGAATAATTAATTGATAAATTAATTATTTGTAAAGGAATTGGAACATGGTCATTCGATTGAAAAGTATAAATGAAGGAATGGGAACATGGCCATTCAATTGAAAAGTATAAATGGTAACATGGTCATTATACTTGTGAGTAAAGTAATGGTAACATGGTCATTGTATTGAGAAGTAATTATGGTAATATGGTCATATTACTTATGAATTTAATCTTGGTAACATGGGAAATCAAGTATGGAATTAAAGATATTTTAAAAAGAGTACTCCGAGTTATAACCTCACTTAAGAATACTTCAGACTTAGGCATGAGTCAAAGTAGGTATTGAGATATGATATCACCTTTGAATACTTCAGACTCCGGCATGAGCTGAAGCAGGCATTAAGATATGATATTACCAGGGAACACTTTGGGCTCTAGCATGAGCTAAAGCTACTATTGAGGTATAAGTATCCTTTAAAACCCATGAGTTATGTGGTTAAATAAAGATTAATTCTATAATGTGATAAATGTTTAATTATGAATTATAATTTATTTCTTTATAAAACACATACACTATTATTTTACTATATTTTTTTTAGATACAATTGGTGGTGGCCTACTGAGTTGTACTCACACCCTACTTGGGCTGCCTGATCGGTACCTGAATAGACTTTGTGTTTTCTAGACAGGTTAAGGGGAAAGGCCCTAAGTTAGACTATTGATTGGGGATGTAACTTGGATGAGGGAACTATATGTGGTTAGAGAACCACTTGGGAGTCTTTTATGTATTTATTTTCAGTGGAATTTTGACACTTGATGCTCACTTTAGCATGAAATGTTTCTGTTTCAGTTGGATATGGTATTTCCTGCTTTTTTTGACTTCGGATATTGTTATTGTTATTGATTATATATTCTTACACTATTTTTTATTATTTCTTATTGTGTTTTACTCTAATAAAAGAGGGTATAGTCTCCCCATGATTGACTTACAAGACCCTCGTTGCTAGTCGGAATCCTCTAGCATATAGGGAGGCACGCTTAAGGTCACGTAGAGAACCGGCTCAAGAAACTAGTTCATGGAACCCAAGCCGGGACATTAAAAAGTGGTATCAGAGTCTAGTGATGAGTAAAAGATGATGACATTGCCGGATGAGATGTATGTTGTGGTTCAGTAAAGTCAGGAGCATATGAATCTCATATTGGTTTTAGTGGAGTCTACTCTTTTGAGATGGATGCGTCCTTTGAGGAGCATCTGATGTATGTGATGGATTACACTGAGAAAGAGTTACAGTGGATGACTATGATGATAGTTCGTGCATTTTATAAACATATACATATATAATAGGAAACTTGGGAAAGGGAATAATATATTAGGGCTCAGTGGCCCAATATTTTTGACTTAGAATCTTAGAGATGCTTGGAAGTGAAGCTCTAGGATGAGCAATTATAAGATGGGGAGTTTGAAAGATCCTGTCTTTTTCAGGTAATTTTCCATCAATGTTATTTTTTTGAGCCTTTGTTGGAGAAAATGACCTAAATTTTAGGGATGAATTATTTTTTGAATTAATGGAGTCTGGGTATAAATGAGTTAAGCGTTAAAAATGGGTTCATGATGAGTTGAGAGGATTTAAAGGGAAAATGGGATGAAAGCTCAACTGCAGAACATTTAAAAATCATGTAAAGGGATTACACATTGTGTAATTGTTTGTGGGTTTAATAAAATAAATATGAGGAAATTTATTTTTCAGTGAAAACATATAAAAAGAATTACATGATGTGTAACCTAATTACACATTATGTAATCTCCTGACCTACATTTTTAAAGTGGTTTCACAATTGGTTTTATTAGAAACCACTTCATCTCATCTCCTCTTGACCTAGGGAGAATCTCTAGGTAATTTTGGAGTTCCAAAACCCCTTCTGGTCATTCTATTCATGCGATCAATCCCTGGTAAGTCTTCTTGGTTAGATTTCTCCATTCTCTTCCTTCTTCTCCAACCCATTGAAATGAAATTACTTGGAAAATTATATTGTTGGTTTTGATCTTGATCAATATTGATCTAGGAACCTCTTTGAAGTAATCCACACTTCTTCCTTATGGTAGTTGACCATTGGAAACGTTGTAGGATCTTTGAATAAAGGTAGGTGGCCTATGATTCAAATATCATATTCATGATTTTTTTTACATGTATGAAATTATAGATTTTTTAGGGTTTATTAGCAATTGGAATTCCTATGTTGAATTAATTAATGTGATCAATTAATTAATTGAGAATTTTGGGGATTTTATTGAATAATAAATTCTCAGATTTGGGGATAATTAATTGTGAAATTAATTATGAGATTTGAGGATATTTATTTAGAAAATTAATTATGGAATTAATTATGTTCCTTTGATGTTATTAATTGATATAATTAGTAATAGATTTAATTATGAGATATTGGGGTTATTGAGTTGAGATAATTAATTTTAAAATTAATTATGTGATATTGAAATGGTTTCCTTGAGATAACTAATTATAGAATTAATTATGTGATATTGAAATGGTTGCCTCAAGAAAATAAATTTTAGAATTAATTATATGATATTAAAATGGTTTCCTTGAGATAAGTAATTGATGAATTAATTAATGGATTAGACATAATTAATTAAATGGTGAATTAATTAAGGGTATTTATGTGAAAATATAATTTTTTAATTAGTAATGAAATTGATGATAAATAATTAATTGATGAATTAATTATTTTTCAAATAATGGGAATGTGGTCATTCAATCGATAAGTACAAATTGTAACATAGTCATTTTACTTATGAGTAAAGGAATGGGAACATGGTCATTCAATTGAGAAGTATAAATGGTAACATGGTAATTATACTTATGAGTAAAGGAATGGTAACATGGTTATTCTTTTGAGAAGTAAGTATGGTAACATGGTTATCTTACTTCACAATTTAATCTTGAAAATATGGGCAATCAATTATGGAATTAAAGATTTAGTAAAAATAGTACTCCAAGTTATGACCTCAATTGAGAATACTTCAAAATTCATCATGAGTCGAAGCAGATATTGAGATATGATATCACCTTAGAATACTTTGGACTATGACATGAGCCAAAGAAGGTATTAAAATATGATATTACAATGGAAAACTTCCGGCTCTGACATGAGATAAAGATATTATTGAGGTACATGTATCCCTGGGAACCTTAGAGTTATGTAGTTATATAAAGATTAATTTTATAATGTGATAACTATTTAATTATACATTTTAATTTATTTCTTTATACAATTTCATACACTATTATTTGACTGGATTTGTTTTATACATTGTTTGTGGTGGCTTACTGAGTTGTACTCACACCCTACTCAAGCTGCCTAATTGGTACCCGAATAGACTTTGTGTTTTCTAGATAGGTTAATAGAAAAGGCCCTGAGTTAGATTACGGATTGGGGATAGAACTTTGACGAGGGAAACAGACATGGTTCGGAACCTACTTGGGACTTGTTTCTATTTTTATTCTTTGTTTCATTTAGACACCTGACACTTACTTTAGCATGGCATGTTTTTGTTTCAGTTGGATATGGTATTTTCTTCTTTGTTTTACTTGGGATATTGTTACTATTATTGATTATATATTCTTCTGCTATTTTTTATTATTTTTTCTGGTGTATTACTCTAATAAAAGATGGTATAGTCTCCCCATGATTGAATTACCAGACCCTTGCTGCAATTTGGAAGCATCTAGAGTATAGGGAGGCATGATTTAGGTCACATAGAGAATCGGCTCAGGGCACTGGTGCATGGCACTTGGGTCTGGACGTTACAACCTATATTTGGGTGTTGCAAATCCTACATATCTATTCAAAAACCGTAATATCTCTAAGAATTTTTTGATGCTTCTATTTCATATAAGTCATCCATGTGTGTGTGTTTTCATGCGATTATATTCCCACTGATGCCAGCCTAACATATTTTCAGTTTTTTACGGCACCATGATTTCTTGTTTATTCCTTTGATGGAGAGTCCTTTGAAAATTCATTCTCATCATTGCATCATTCTGCATCTAATAAAGAAGATAGAACATAACAACGGAGGTAGTCTTGATCTTCGAGCTCTAGTTTTTTAAGGTCCAATGATCTCCGTATTTATATTTTGATAAATATATTAGTTTATACCTTGTGAGATTGATGTGGATGACATATAATGATAGAATATCATTCTGAATTGGTGTTCTGATCATTTATTTGAGGCATAACACAGTTCTTGGTACGAGACCTAACTTTGTAAGCATTCTTTTATTATTTATCTTGTTTTTTCCTCATATATTCTATTTATTATATCATTTTATGCATGTTGTGTGAGTCCATAAAGGATGATAGAATATACTAAATCATCAGGACAAGTTTTATCACCGCCCCTTGGTTTAGTAAAAGTTAATACTCGTATATTTTCTATGGTATTCCATGTATTTTTTTCTATTTTATCTTGTTTTTTTGTTTTTGTTTCATAATACACTACTAAAAATACCCCTTTAATCTGTTCTAAAAAATACCCTTTATTTATTTTTTTCGAGTGTTGATAATACCAACGTTGATGAAAGGGATATGCCTTTTTTCATCAATAAAAACTACTTCTAATAAAAATTTATTTTGATCAGCAGTAGTTTTTAGCAGTGATAAAGCCTTTAAAAACAATTTTAAAATATTTTCATGGAAAAAATTATGTGTAACCCCATCAACTCGAGCTCAATACACTTACAAACCACCTCAAACGCACACAAACAAGAACCCATCACCTCAATCAAGCACTAACACTCGACCCCACACCCTTGAAATTTGAAATTAATTTAGAGTCATTGAGATTTGAACCCACACACTACACATTCTTAGAAAGGAATATTACCACTTACTTAGATGATATTACTTATTATATAATGATATATTTATATTTATATATATGTATATTTTTTTAATATTTTTATTATTTTAATATATATATATAATAATATTAATATAAATATATTAGAATAAATATACTTAAATAAATATATGATTATTAATATATATATATATATATATTTATTTATGTGTTTGTGGGTGTTTATATTTGGTAGAGGGGAATAAAAACTTCAAATACACATGCACTCATACATTCCAGTGGTCCAAGCTTCATCCCTCCTCACAAGGACTAATAGGCACTCAAATAGACTATTTTATTATATATAAGTGGTACGAAGACCCAGGTTTTTGATAAACTGAAGGCCTAACTAAATGTGGCCCAAGATCCCTTGAAGGAAATGAATTGAAGGTCCATATGATCAGACTTGGATCAAACTGTGTCACCAATCTTTACGTTTCTCCCCCTATCCAGTATGGCCACATCATGTTTCCCTCCATCATACTGTGGTAGGTCACCTCTCTATCCCACAATGGAAATCAATGTGTGTATGTGTGTGTTTGTGTATATATATATATACATATATATTTAAAAATATTGGGGTCAAAGCCTCATTTTATTATTAAAGTAAAGAAAATACCTCTTTTTGTCTAGGTAGAGGGAGACCCATTACATGGCCCGAAGGCCCAAGGGCATGAAAGCCCATTTTTTTTGCCTAAAGGACCTTCTGGTGAATAGTACTACTACAGTACTTGGGACGCTACAGTACCGTCGCCTCTACAGTTCCCACTATAGTACCTCTGCCACTACAGTGTCACCGCTTCTATAGTTCTTCTACTGCTACAGTGCTGCTACAGTGCTCATGAATTTCATCCTTGCACGAAATCGATCATGGGTCTTTTGGATTCCAAGCAGGAGCCTTTACCACTTGGGTACAGGCTCGTTGACATTTAATTATATATATATCTGTGTGTGAATATAAACATTATATATTTATTTATTTATTTATATACATTTTTATGTGTGTGTGTGTTTAATTTTATTTATATATTTAAATAGACATTTTATATGTAACTACATTTATATATTTATATGTTTAGATATTTTTTTATATAATTAAAATTTTATACATAAATAAATTCAAATATGTTTATATATTTATATATTTATTTATTAATAACACTACTACTTAAAAAATGGTAAAATTTCAACACTAATTTATTAATATGAATATAATCCCACTGAAAAAATTCAAACACCACAAAAAAGATTGACCCACTTAAACTAAGCTGAAATACCATCAAATGTTTTAAAAATTGGATACCCTAACCTAAAGATAATCTTTTGAAGCCTTCTAAGAAACTTTTGACCAAGAAAAATGGGTCACACTATTTTTTAATGATAAATGTCATGTAGCTCTTCACAAGCTTCGATTTAATAGATCACATAGCTCAAACAGACACCAGAATCAAAATCTACGGTCATTTAAAAGTTCAAGTCATATTTTCAACTTCTCTTAAGATATTAATTAATTAATTAATTAATATTTTATATTATGACAATGTTATTAAATATGCATTACTCAATACTAATAAGAATTTTTTTAATTAATATTAACTATTAGTTAATTTATAAATCATATTTAAGTAAATATATTATATATTTAATGTAAATACATATTTAATATTATATAAATCATATTTAAATAAATATTTTATATGTATATCAATATAAATATATTACTATATTAAAATATGATATTTAATAATATATAGACAGCTTTTTATATTGAATACACTACTACAAAAGCGGTGATAAACAACACTTCCCTTTTTCAGTGCTTTTAAAAAAAGCAATGATAAAGGTACCATTTATCAATACTAAATTAAAAGCACCGATAAAGTTACCCTTTTTCCGCACTAAATAAAAAGCACTAATAAAAGAAACTCTTTATTAGTATTTTTTCAGCGCTGATAAATGTATGCTTTTATCAGCGCTCGGAAACACTAACAAAAGGTATATTTATAAAAAAAATCATTAAAAAATATATATTAAATATATTTATATTGATAAAAATATATTGTATTTTATTAAATTTGATTTATATATGACTAAATTTATATTTACACTTGATATATAATATATTTAATTGAAAATTGCATATAAAATAAAATTTATATATTATTAAAAATCTTATTTCATATAGAAATATATATTGATATATATATATATATATATAATTTTATTAAATATTATTTATATAATATTAATGTGTTATAAATCATATTTATATGCCATATATTTAGTGATAAATGGTTTATAATTTAATTAAAAATTAATATTAATTAAAAATATTTACTAATTATTATTAATAAACATTTTTTTAAAAATTGTATATAATTAATATAAATATGATATAATAATATATATTTTAATAATTAAAATAATTATATAAATATAAATGAATATTTATTATTAATATGTGATATTTGAATTTATGTATCTATATCTATGTCAATGTGTGTATATGTGTATGCATTATGTTGTGTTTGTGTGTGTGTTTTGTGTATATATATTGTACGTGTGTATATTTATGCATGTGTATGTATGCATGTATCTGTGTATTTTCACATGTCTATGAGATGCACATATATGCATGTGTATATATGTGTATGTGTATGTATATGACACGTGTATATGTGTATGTATGACATGTGTTATTAATTTTTAATATTATTTCACATTTAATATATATGTTTCATTTTAAATATAATATTTTTTTGAATTTATTCATTTTTTAAAATTTATACATATTTATTTACTATTTATTATTTTTAATATGTTTTTAATTTATATGATTAGTATTTATTAAGTTTTAATATTTTTAAAATGTTTACAATTTATGAAATTAAGTTATTTAGATACATTTTTTAATATTTTCTTCATTATTGTTTGTGTTTACAATTCATGTAGTTAATCTTTTGAATTCATTTTTTAAATAGTTTTGTCTATCAAATTTTATTTATTCATTTTTAATATTTAATCATTTAATATTATTTCATTATTAATATTTATTAATTTTTAATTTTTGTTGGAATTTAATCATTTTCTAATCTTTATTTATACATATATTAATTTACTATGTAACACTTTCAATATGTTTTTAATTTATATAAATAACATTTTTTCATTTTTTTACTAAGTTTTAACATTTAAAATATGTTAAAAATTTATATAATTTATTTATTTAAATTCATTTTTCAATAATTTTTTAGTTTAAATAGTTAATATTTTAGTAATTTGTTTAATTTTATTAATTAATTTTTAATATTTTTTTTCATTCTTGATATTTATTATTTTTTATATATTTTTGGAATTTATTCATTTTTTAAAATGGATAGATTTTTATTTATTAAGTTTTAATATTTTCAATATGTTTGTAATTTATATGATTAATATTTATTCATTTTTATTTATTAAGTTTCAATATTTATAATATGTTTTAAATTTATATAATAGATTCCTATTAATGCATTTTAATTTTAATACTCTTTAGTCAATATAATTCATTTTTAATAGTTTTGTTATTTATATAATTAATAATATCTATTTTTTCATTTTCACTTTTTTTATGTATCTGTAATTCATCTAGTTAATGTCACAAATTTTTATTTTTAAATATTTTTTATAATTAATTCAATTTTATTTATTTATTTTTAACATTGTTTTATTTAATATTATTTATTCATTTTTAATATTTTTGGAATTTATTCATTTTATAATATTATTTATACATAATTATTTACTGAGTTTTAATATTCATAATATGTTTTTAATTCATATGATTAATATTTATTCAATTATATTTATTAAATTGTAATATTTTTAAAATGTTTGAAATTTATACAATCAATTTATTTAAATGCATTTTCTAATTTTTTTCATTTTTTTAAATGTTTACAACTAATGTAGTTAATATTATGAACTATACATCATTATTTACTAAGTTTTAATAATCTTAGTATGTTTTTAATTTATATGATTAATGTTCAATCAATTTTATTAATTAAGTTTTAATATTTTTAAAATGTTTGAAATCTATATAATTAATTCATTTAATTGCATTTTTTCATTTTTTCATTTTCTGTATGTGTTAAAATTCATGTAATTAATCTTATGAAATCATTTTTTTTAATTTTATTATCTATTAAATATTATTTATTCCTTTTTAATACTATTTTAGTTAATATTATTTATTCATTTTTAATATATATTCATTTTTCTATTTTTTTGGAATTGAATCCTCTAATATTTATTTATGCATATTTATTTACTTTTTTAATATTTTCAATACTTATTCAACTTCATTTTAATATATATCCATTTATAATTTTTTAATAATTTGTATAATTAAGAAAACTTATCCATTTTTTAATATTTTTTACGTCTATTTATTTTTAATTATTCAATTTCACTCATTTTTAACATTCATGCATTTAAGATTATATATTCATTAATAATGTTAATTATTTTTCACCTTTTTATAATTTATTAATTTTTAATATATATTCATTTATTTTTTTAAACAATTTTTATCAGTGATGTCAAAAAAGTGTTAATAAAGATATGAATTTACAAGTGCTTTTTCAGCACTGATAAATATATATCTTTATTAGTGATAAAAATCACTGATGAAAATTGGTTTCATTATCACTTATTATTTTAGCACTAATTAAACGCGTCTTTATCGGTGATTTTTTTAAAGCGTTGGTAAAAACCCTTCCTGATCTTATAAATTCAACCCTAACAGAACCCACTTCTTTCATGTCATTCAAGCTCTCATGGAAGTCTACCTATTCTGCCGCTCCCTCTCGACCTTCATGGATATATCAATCCTCTCAAAACCTAAGATATGCGATTATTTCTACTCCTCTTTAGTCGACATCAGTTGTTCTCATTTATCAGTGTCTTTATCCTTGTGATACTATCCTCAACGCGCACCACCTACCTCACACATACTTGATATGGAACCACCATCACACACTACTTCCTGCAGTCCCAAAAATGTACACATAAAGTGGGGCTATCACCTAGTTTTCCACCAAACTCACACTTCTCCCGGTCCGATCGATTATTCTCAACCTTGCAGTTTTCTTTTGATTTCAATTTTAGGTGACTGATACTTTTCAATGGCCAAATGTCACATAAGATTTAAATTTCTTGATGTTTTTTCTAGATCTTATATGTCTATTTAATCATATGAGATATCTTTGAATTAATCATACATGATATTTGGCCACTTACAAGTATCAGTCACCCAAACTTTCTCACTCCTTCCACATCCTGAGGTAATTTTGGAGTGGGGGCTTGGATCGAACTTTAAACATGAAGGAGAAAAATCCACGTTCTAGGTATCCTTCTTTCTCTCATGGATTAAAATAAAAAAATTCTACCCATTTTATTACATTGATAGGAAGAATAAATTCAATCATTTTAATATTTTCATTGGTGTGAACATCTATAATAGACATTTTGCAACACAAACCGCTAACCTCATATTCAATTAAAAATTCCTTCTTTTAAAAATGATATAAAAAAGTTAGTGTACATAATAGAAAGTTTTGAATCATTATTAAGTAGTTCAATTCACCTTCTTTTTCATTTGTATTTCCCTAGTTCTTTAAATTTTCACTCATAGTGAGCATACACAATAGAAAGTAAACGTTTTACATATTAGAGGTGGTAAAATTAAATCTATAATTAGATTGAAAATTGGTTTTATAAATTACATGTTTTTATTACTTCATTTATATAAATTTTATTTTTATATCCTATATGAAAAAAGTGTCTTTGTTCATGATTAAAAATAATAATCATTCTATATACATGAATGAAGTTTATTAAATTTGGTTTATATTTCATATTTTATATAATCAAATAAATTACATTATAAATGAGAATATCCATATTTTTTATTATAAAATTTCTTAAATATTGATTTATTTATAAAAAAAAGAAATGCACCAAAAGAGTTCATCAGATGAAGTATTGGTATCATTTTATTTTAAATCACTATATATTTTTAATTATTTTTATTAAGTAAGAATAATTATATTTTCATTTGGTGGTAAGGAAGAAAGTGTTTGAGAGTTATTGAATAAAAAATGGTAATATTTTTTAGATAACATTAATATGACTGAGGTACATGAATACTTACATCCATAGAAAAAATTGGAATTGTGACCAGTATTAGTTTGAGAAGAGGACTCTCAGAACCCTATTTAAAGATCCACTCATACTACCCTTCACTCTCTAAATTGGTATCGTGACCAATATTCAAAACATCCACATTTGCTTCCATCTTGTTTAAATCTCGCTCCTAGTTTTTACTCTAACATTTTTACAAAGTTGATTCTCTTTGTTGGTTCCACTGAGGTTGAGTTTTGTTTTTAGGTGATCCTAGGTAGTTGGGATTATACTCCAATCATTAGTTTGAGATGAGGCTTGCTGTTGATCACACTAGGACACTTCTTTAACTTTTATTGAAGTTTATTGTTACAACATCTAATAAAATATCATCAACTTTAGTTCTAAAGCACATTGTCACCGAAACACCACATGTCCCACCATGTACCAAGTGAATAATTGAATAAATATAAAACACTCCATCTTGTTTTACTCCCATGTAGAAAAGTTACAGAAACCATCCTAGAATTAACACCTTTTGTCCCACAAAACATAAAATCGAGAACCTAGACTAACAACCACATGTTTACCCCATATTGTTTGTTTTCATATTACCCTTGTGTAAAATGATAACTTGTTAGGAATCATCACCAATAACATTCAAATGTTGGATTCCCCTTATTAGAAGTATCTATAACTTTCTTCTTTGATTATAAATACTATATGTATATTTATTTATTTATTTATAAAAAAATTAATATTTTATGAACCTAATAGTATGGATATGAATAAAAAATGGGTGGATTCTAATTCTGTGAAAAAAGATTATGAGAATGGAGTTAAAGGGTTCATCATATTTGCAATAGAGCATGAATATAACCCTTCTCAAATTCTTTGTTTGTGTTTACATTTTTGTTATTCAAGAAAAAATTTACTGGAAGAGTTGGAAGAACATTTGATTTTTAATGGAATAGATCAGAGATATAAATATTGGACAAAACATAGGGAGAAACTGAATATATATACTGATTGGGATAATGCTGCAATTTATGGATCATTTGATATGAATACCAATGTAAATTACAATGGAGATCATATGTAAGAAATGAAAATTAAAATTTAATATGACCTTTGTGATTGTCCAAAGTCATTTGAGAAGTTAAATAGATGTGCCAAGCGACCATTACATTCCAATTGTACTATATATACAACATTGTAAACTGTATTGAAGTTATATAATTTAAAATCTAGCAGTGGATGGAGTGACCCCAGCTTTACAGAACTACTTAGTCTTTTAAATTATATGCTACCAGAAGAAAATTAGCTTCCTTGTATAATATATAATTCTAAATGAATGATATTTTCAATGGGAATGATGTCTGAAAAAATACACGGATGTTCAAATGATTGTATATTGTTTCGCAAGGACCATGAATCACTTAAAAATGCCCTAAGTGTGGAATGAATTGATACAAGAAAGATGAATCAAGTCCTTCAAAAATTTTATGGTACTTTCTTATCATTATAATGTTTAGAAGACGATATGGATGTTAGGAAACTACTAGACAATTGACATGGAATGCAGATACAAGAATTGAAGATAGGAAACTATCTCAACCAGCGAACTCTCCTCACTAGACCAAATTTGATTATGAGGATCTTGAATTTAGAAATTATCCTAGAAACCTCTTTCTTTCATTATATAAATATGGAATAAATCATTTTGGTTTACATAGTAGTACTCAAATTATACATCTAGTTATGTTGGAAAATTATAACTTTCTACCACAGTTATGCATGAGTCACAAATACATTATGTTGTCTCTACTTATATTTGTACCAAAACAGACCAATAATGATATTGATGTTTATTTGTCTCTATTAATTTAAGATCTAAAATTGATGTGGGATATAGGTGTTACATTATATGATGCTCATAGAAGTGAAAAAATCACATTGAGAGTTATGTTTTATGGGATGATAAATGAATTTTCTACTTATGGAAAATTTTCAAGCTCTAGAATTAAAGGAATGTTGTGGTGTCCCATTTGTGATGAATTCACACACTTAGTTAGATTAAAACATTTTGTGAAGACTATGTTTTTTGGAAATCGCAAATTTTTACCCCGATGAAATAAATACTAATCCTAGAAAACATCATTCGATGATAATACAGAACAAGGTACAACAAGATCTCCACTAACGGGTGATCAACTGTTCAAAATTATAAAAGATATTAACAGTGTTTTTGATAAACCTTTTTTGGAAAACATTAAGAAATCAGGTTGAAAAAATATATCAATTTTATTTGAATTACCATGTTGGAATTATTTGTATGTCAAACATTTTCTTGATGTCATACATGTTGAAAAAAATGTATTTGAAAGTGTTATTATCATGTTTCTAAATGTTTCTTGGGAAACAGATGGCATCAAGGCTAGGTTGGATATGATTGACATAAGGATAATGGAAGATTTGGCACCAGTGAAAGGTGAATGGTTATCTTTTCTTCTTCTAGTAGCTTACACTCTATCCAGACAAGAAAACAAATATCATTTTTCAATTTCCTTAATGGTGTAAAAGTTCCATAGGGGTATTAATCAAATATCTAGAATATCATGTAAATGAATAACCTGAATTTATATGGTATAAAATCACATAACTATAATTTTTTGATGCAATATTTGATTCTCATTGCTTTATGTTTCATTCTACCTAAAAATGAATGACATACATTAACCAGAATCTGCTTCTTTTTCAAATCCATATGCAGTAAATTTATAGACCTAATAAAGTTTCCAATCATGAATAAGGAGATTATAGTCATATTATATGAATTAGAGATATTCTTCCTTCCATCATACTTTGATATAATGGTCCACTTTATGGTTCACTTGGTTAAAGATGTTCAACTATGTTTTCATGTCCATTATAGATGGATGTACCTCATTGAACGCTATATAAATATTTTGAAAGGGTATGTCAAGATTCAAAGTTACCAGAAGGTTATATTTAAGAATGATATATTTTTGAAAAACCTATTGAATTATATACTAATCACCTATAAGATGTTGATAGCATCGATCTCACAATATCTCATCATAGCGTATGTATTATGACCATAGGGATTTCCAAAAGAGATGTTGTTACAATTACCATCACAGAGTGGGAGCAAGCTCACTTTTACATTTTACATAATAGTGTAGATATTTTTCCATACGTTGAGGCACATAAATTAATTCATAGACAATTGAATCCATTAAGAGCTGAAGAATGGACATCAAATACATATAATCAACATTCTATAATATGGTTTTGAGATCATATTTATAAGGATTTATCTAAAAATATGAATTCAATTACCATACGACTTCGATGGCTTGTTAGGGGACCAAATGTAAGTGTTATATTTTACACTGGTTTTGTAATTAGTGGTTATATGTTCTATAAAAATGAATAAGATGAATGTGGAACAATGTAAAATAGTTGAGTTGTGCTTGTGGTGGAAGTGATAAACATATCCAGTTCCAATGATAGAAATCTAATTTATGTGAATATGTCATATTTTGGCATCATAGAACAGATATACAAGTTTGATTATATGACATTTCAAGTGTCAATTTTCCATTACAAATGGTTTGAGAATAGGAGTGCAATGAAAGTTGATGAATTGGGCTTCATAGAGGTGTATTTAAGTGTGAAAGGGTGTAAGGATGAGATATTAATAATAAAATCACAATCAGTGTAGGTATTTTATGTCCCAGATCCAACAAACAATAATTGGTCAATTTTCCTATTGGTGACTAAAATAATTGCAGAGTCTAATGAAAATTCAATTGAGGATGACACTTTCATTGGGAGATCATAATCATTTCACGTAGGTCTCAATGTATATAATGTCTTGTATGTTATAGTGGACTACTTACGTGCCCACACACATCGTTAAATTCACCTGAGCTGCGGTCAGATTAGAATTTGTAAGGTTTTCCAAAACTTCACTTGCTATAAGGCATAGTATATCGAAAGTCTGAGGTCAATCCCACATGGAGCATAACTAGATTTTGAGAGTCTATGGATGAAGAACCTTTAGGGGAGGAGTCCTTTCTGGTTTTATTTATTTTGGAAAAAAACTAGATCTATGTTGGTTAAAAGTTACTTCAAAAATGAGAGAGGGATAAAGATCAATTTTGGGTATCTTTAAGAAGGATTATATTTAATTATAACTTTTTTAGGTTCCTAAGGTTTAGGATGTGAAGTAAGCAGAGGTCACTAGTTGACTTTGTTCAAGTCACCTAGTTCTACCTAGGAGGTAACTATTCCATGATCAAGAGATAGAGACAACCTAGATGCATTAGTCTTAGCTTCTAAGGAAGAAAGTATCTTAGGCTATTGGTTATAGCATAATCCGACCCAACCAGGATAGGGTCCATTACTTAAATATCCCATGATCAGGGACATTTAAATGAATTTGATAGACATTTATTATTTATCCTGATTACTAACCCTTAAGGTAACCAAAATTTAGAATTAAAGATTTAGAAATGTTCATGTACACCTACTCTCAATCCCTACCCCTAGGTGGTTTAGCCACTCATGGTAGATTAAAATGTGAATAAATGAATGAATGAAACCATGTTCAACATAATAATAATGATTTAATTTTAGTATACCACAATCATTCAATGATTCATATTCAGATTTAAAAAAGGGTGATGGGCATGCAATCAGGATCGAAGAATTTTAAATCACAATGCAATTAAATACTTACTTGAGAATGAAAGAAGAAGTGGATTCAATGTGAGTTTGATGATGAATTATGGTAAGCAGTGTGAAATGGGAATGTAGGTGATGATGAAAACACAATCTACAATACTTATATTGAAATAAAATAATTAAAAATCAAATAAATTTGAGTTTAAGGGAGGGGGAGTCGAAGGAAACTCGAAAGAGAAAAAAAGCACCAAAGAATTCTACTCTGGGATCGTTTTAAATATAATACCGAGGTATTGTATGTATAGGTGAAAAATTACATGATTTGTAATGTATTTCATTAAGTGTAATGCCTATCTGTATAGATCTCAATGGTTTTTTAATCTTACATGTATCTCATGCTTATCTCGCTCGATTTATGAGGTTTTACCGATTTCACGTCATGTACTGAGGACTCACAATATGTAATGGACATCCAATTGTATCATTGGAGCAGTTTTATTGTTCAATGGGTTTGATTGAGTTCACGTCGTGTATTTTCCATTCATGACGTGTACTGGCTTCTTCTCTTGAGAACTTCACGACTTGGCTAACGACTTGGTTTATGGCTTGTTGGATGGTGTGAAAACCTATTACATGACGTGTACCGAAGGTCCATGTAATGCCCTAACCCTAGTTACCCAGATTCGGTGCATTATTAAATAACATTGGCATGATCACAATGGATCAAATTCCGAAAGATCGATTAGTTTAGTAGCCTTGGAAGTACTAGATACATACATAAGTTTTACATTACATCATGAAATGAAAAAACAACAACAACATTTTGTCCCCTTTGAACACACTCATATCCCTTATCCTATTCCTATAGGTTAGTCGTAATATACTTCTTCACATCCTAGGAAAAATAAAACATAGAAATGGGTGAGCTCGGATGCTCAGTAAGGATCACAATATAGCAAAAACTATCATAAATAAGCATAAACATTTTAGGCAATGTATAAGACTAAAACACAAGCCTTTTAAACATAAACTTCAGCATAATATGGAAAAGATAAATCAAATAATTCCATTTACTTATTCACATGGATATTCTACTTATTTAATAATCACATGTAATATCAATAGCCAATTTCATAATGATGGAATGCATAATGTCGGATATCATAACCACATAGTCAAGGCCTCGTGCCAAGACTACAAATAAGATTTTTTCAAGGCCTTATGAAAAGATACTAGTTTGTCTCATGGGACCTACCTATGCATCAAGGAGCTATAACAGGCTCCACCTATCACTTACTAAGTCCAATGCATTCCTCATATGAAAAGTTTGAAACATAACATAAACATTCATATTAAAACTAGCATATGAAATGTTAATACTTTAACCATAAACCATGAATGGTATAAAAATAACACATCCACGGTTAAACATATCACAAAATCTTCAATACAATATGTAAGATTGTATCCTAATAAATCAACTTCAAACAAGTGTAAAATCCATCAAAGGATGTTGACATATATGAAATCAAAACTATTTGAGAGAAATGTCTCTTTCTATTTTGAAATCATTTAAAAGTCACATAATTATAAAAGAAAACATTTATTTTAAAAATACTATTATAAGATTTTAAGGTAATCTTCTAAGGTGTTATAATAGAAAAAATATCTGCACTCTCCATATAAGTTAAAAAAACATTCTTACCACAATTTGTTGAAAATTTCATAAAGTACCTTGTTTAGAAAGCGACAGAAATATTCCTTTCAAAACATTTTATAAAAAGTAAAAAAAGGGTATAAATGAATTTAACCTATAATATAGGAAATAGTAAAAAAAAATTGCAATACATTTTTAAGAAACATGGATGTGGATGATAAAGAGGTCCTAGTAGATACTCACGTATAAACAACCTCGGATAATAAAGAGATTGTAAAATTAACCCTTACCTTGTACTTTTCCTTGATCGAGGGTACATTAACCTCCTTTATAATAGTTAAATCATTGTTATTAAATTACACAAGAACCACATACATAAATATGATATCATATATGATCTTCTAATATTGTTTTGTTAATAATATTTCAGTAGTATCATTGTTTCGGGTGTTAACTAATTCGTTTTCCTTTATATACTTTGTTACATAAGCCATGTTTGTTATGGATAGTATTTATTTGATTCATATAAATAATGATATTAAGTTCTTAAACATTATTTTTAATCATAAAAAGAAAATTATTGTTGAATGGTTTTGATGGGGAATGAAACTCATCGTGTTCGTGGAGATGGTAATCCATACGTACACACGAGCGACAATATCATTCTATTGATGGTGAAATCGTATGTAATTGGATTGTATATAATATATACAGAATAATTAACATGTTATATTTATTATTTACATAATTTATACTCATTATTATACCAATCCAAATAATGAAGTGTTGAATAAAAAACTACACCACGACATGGAGACGATAAGTTGTACGTATGCACGTATGGTGACTTATCATTCATAGGATGGATAGAATAATGAATATAGTTGTACCAAATTTATAATAACATTCCAATATTTATAAGGTACTGGATTTATTATTTTGGTATGGAAACAACAAAGAAAGGGTAAGTGGAAGAAGAAAAGAACTTTGAAAGTGGTGGTGAAATTATTACCTCTTCTTTGAGTGCTTCCTTTTTATTTGATCAAAAGGGTTCCTTAGGTTGGATTATGATCAAATTAAGGCCTTTAGATTGAAGTGAGGGTAGTTGGAAGAATATTTTAGCAGGTTTTATCTAAGTTGAATGGCTTTAGAGGTGTGGTTTTGAGAGAATGGGAAGTACCTTTTTATAAGAGAGGTGAGGGTCAATTTAGGAAAATCTTGAAATATTATTTTATTATACAATAATATTTGATTTATAATGGCTCCAAAATGATTTATTTCAAGGATAAGGTGGGTATGGGTCGAAAAACTCTCAAATAATAGGTTTTAGATAGGTTTAGGTCACCATATTAACCTTATTTTTTAGATTTAACTCTCAGTTAAATAGTTTAACTTTTACAATGTCTTCTTGCATTTTTATATTACATGGTTAATAAACTTACTATAAAATGTCAAGAAAACCCCAAGTGGTTCATTAATAAAATATATATTATTATATAAGTCCTTTGGCTGAACCTTAGATTTTTCGGAATATTATAACAATTAATAATATAGTGTTTTTTTTAAAAAATCATTTATGTCAATTTTGACACTATTTAGTATTTGGTTTTTGTGAAAGTCATAAAAACTTTATCACTTCAAAAAAAATTATTTAATCAAATCTAACATGTCATATTAACTTAAAAAATTCATGTAATACATCAAAAGTCTCAATTTATAATTATATAAATATTTATAATATCAATTATTTCAATCTTTCAATAATAAGGTAATTACTACATCATCATTGTGTCATAAAAAAATTAATTATTTAATGTCTAAAAATTATAAATAAAATATCATTATGTAGTAAATATTTTTATATTTATAATGAATGTTTATAGTCTAATTTATCTTATGCATATTCCTATATTAAAAAAAATTAGTTATTAAACTTTGAATTTAACACTTTTAACTCTTCTTTAAATAAAATAATAATAAATGTCATAATCTAATCCAGGTGGACCAAAAGGATCATATATTATTACTAAGGTTGATTTTGGTTAAAATACACTTATCCAATAGAATTAAAACATGTATTAGAGTAATTATAATATCATTTTTACCTTTAATTACCCTATTTACTTTTAACTATGGTAAATAAAATTCAAAAGTTACTATTCAAAAAAAAATATTTTCATCCTATTGAACCATATTTTACTTACTGATTTCAACTGTGTCTCTTAGATTTTTGAAATTCAATTCACAGAAGCGGTAAAATTATGTTTTATGAAAATTTGCTAACATGCCTAGAAGGTGGGTAAAAGACGTTAAAAGTTCAATAAAATTTTATATATCTAATCTTATTGTAAAATTACTCCAATGAATTACATTAAAATTATATATGTATTATGTATCTATTTTGACCTAAAATAAATTTAAATAAAATAAATAATTATTTAAATAAAAATTAGTTTTTAAATAATAACGCAGTGTTTTTCACTATTCATCAAAAATTGAAAGTTTTTAGAAAAATACCAAAAATTCACCCTACGCTAATTTTGATATTATGAATCCAAAAATGAAGTCCATTTTGATAAATAAAATTTATAAAAATTCAAAAAGTGGGTATTACTATTCATAACGACTAGTTTGGTTGGCTGTGGTGTGTTAGAACTCAAAGTTGCGTACAACGCAAGCTATTGTATTATTCAAAAAGAAGCGTATTGTGGAAGCTTGGGGTGTTACATTATTCCCTCCTTCAAATAATTTTGTTCTCGAAATTTCTATAATATTACTGCATAAAAAGATTCGGGTGGTTCTTCATCATAAGTTCCTCGGGTTCCCATGTTGCCTCTTCCATATTATGGTTTCTCCATAGAACTTTTACTAGACGAGTCTTCCAGTTTCTCAACACTTGTTATATGGTATCAAGAATCTTGACAGGCTCTTCACAATAAGACATATCAGGTTCCAGTTTTATTTCTTCATAGGTGAGTACATGCGTTGGGTCATGCATGTATTTTCTCAACAGTGATATGTGGAACACATTATGAACTTTGGAGAGACTTGGAGGCATTGTCAAATGTTAAGCTACAACTCCAATTCATTCTAGAATTTTGAAAGGCCCGATGTACCTAGGACTTAATTTACCCTTCTTACTGAATCATATAACACCCTTCTATAGAGATACCTTCAAGAACACATGATCTCCTACTTGAAATTCCAACTCCTTCCTTCAGTTATTGGCATAGCTACTTTGCCTACTTTGAGCTGCTTTGATGTGGATTTAGATAATCTTCACCTTTTCCATTGTTTCTTCAATAAGTTTTGTTCCTACGAGTTTTCTTTCACCAACATCATCCCAACAAGTTGGTGTACGATATCTCTTTCCATATAACGCTTCATATGGTTCCATCTAAATACTTGAATGGAAGCTATTGTTATAAAAAAATTATACCAGAGGTAAATATAGATCCCACATACCCTAAAAGTCAAGTGAGAAAGATCTCAACATGTCTTCTAAGGTTTGAATAGTCCATTCTAATTGTCCATCAGTTTGAGGGTGGTAGGCAGCGCTCAAATGAAGTTCAGTATCCAGGGTCTTCTGAAGACTTTTCCAGAATCTTGATGTTAAACAGGGATCATGATTAGAAACAATCGATAGGGGTACTCCATGAAGTCTTAAAACTTCATTAATATATAATCTTGTTAAACGTTTAAGTGGTAAATCTTCTCTTATAGTAAGAAAATGTGCTGACTTGGTAAAACGATCAACAATGAACCATATTGCATCATTCCTTATAGGAGTATTTGGTAGCCCCATGAAAAATTCCATCGTAATATAATCTCATTTCCACTCAGGTATGGTAAGAGGTTGCATGACTCCTCTAGGATGATGTCTTCCAGCCTTAACATATTGAAAAACCATACATCTTGATGCATAATCAGAAATCTCCCTCTTCATGTTGTCCCACCAAAAATTTTCCTTCAAATATCTATACATTTTAGTGTTACCAGGGTGTATAAAGAAATTGGATCTATGAGCATCATCCAATAATTCCCTTTTTGGATCAGGTATGTTTGGAACACAAAGTCTCTTCCCAAATTTTAAAATTCCATCTTCATATAAGTAGCCAATCAATCTCCCATCATTTACAGCTTTAATTTTCTTTTGAAACTCCTCATCATCAGTTTGAGAACTTTTTATCCTTTCTAGTAAAGATGGTTTGGAAACCATTTGAAAAAATATTGATGTTTCACCTTCCATGATTATTCTCATATCCATCATTACTAGATCCATGAACTTAGGATCCCTTCAACTATCATCTTGTTCAAAACTCCATGATCCTTTCTGATAAAATCATCTACCACCTTATTTGCCTTCCCTGAGTGGTAGTGTATAGTGAAATCATAATCCTTGAGTAGTTAAGCCATCGTATTTTCCTCATATTGAGTTCTTTCTGTGAGAAAATATACTTCAAACTCTTGTGATTGGTATATATATCCAATTTTTCACCATAGAGATAGTGTCTCCATATCTTCAAAGAAAATATTACAGATGCTAACTCAAGATCATGAGTTAGATAGTTTTTTTCATGTATTTTTAGCTGTCATGATGCATAGGCAATAACTCTATCATTCTGTATAAGAACACAACCACGTCCTTTCTTTGAAGCATCACTATAAATAACAAACTCATAATTACTCGATGGTAGAGTCAAGATAGAAGCATTGATTAATATTTTCTTCAATTATTCAAAACATTCTTCACACTCTTTTGTCCAAACAAATTTAACCCCTTTACGTGTGATCTTGGTTCATGGGTTAGCCAATCGGGAAAAATTCTGGATGAAACACTGATAATAACCTACTAAAGCAATAAAACAGCATACCTTGGTTATACTCGTCGGTGCTGGCCATTCTTGGATTGCCTTGGTCTTTGAAGGATCAAAAAAGATTCCATCCTTAGAAATAATATGGCCAAAAAAGAAATTTCCTGAAGCCATAATTCATACTTGCTAAACTTCCCATATAATTCATTTCTTCTGAGGGTTTTCAGAATAGTGCACAAGTAATTTTCATGATCTTCATAGCTTTTGGAGTAAACCAATATATCATCAATAAATACCACTACAAAGTCATCAAGATATTCCTTGAAAACTATATTCATTAGATCCATGAAGATATAGGGTGCATTAGTCAGTACAAAATGTATTACTGTAAACTCGTAATGCTCGTACCTGGTTTGAAATGTTGTTTTCAGAATGTCTTCCTTCTTCATACACAACTGATGATATCCAGATCAAAGATAAATCTTTAAAAAATATTGATCTCCATGAATTTGATCGAATAAATCATCAATGCGAGGTAGGGGATACTTTTTCTTTATTATTATAGCATTGATCTCTCTGTAGTCAATGCACAACCTCATAGATCCATCTTTCTTCTTAACAAAAATAACATGGGCTCCCTATGGAGAAACACTAGGGTGAATAAATTATTTATTACTCAATTCCTCTAGTTGTTTATTTAGTTCCACTAACTCCACAGTGTCCATTCTATAAGGGGTATTCGATATGGGCCTTGAACCAGGAATTAAATCAATGGAAAACTCAATTTCTCGTTCTAGAGGATGTCCAGGTAAATCCTCTAGAAACACATCAACATATTCTTGCACAATTGGTACATACTCTATTTTAACATTACTTTCCTCACCCATAGTTATTTCATTCTCTTCCTCCTTAATAATTGAATTTATTAGAGCTACTGGGGGTGGATCTAGATAAGAATTTGATGGTGATGTTTTTGCTCTAAAGATAAGGTACTCCTTATCATCATAAAAAATTGTAACCTCCTTCTTCTTACAATAAATTTTCACATCATGGTCTGAAATCCAATCCATAACGAGTATTATATCAAATTAAATCATGGGTATGATGATGATATCAGCAGATAAAGTACATTTATATTCCCTAATGGGAACTAATTCATAAAAATTTGTTGTAATGATATGTTCCTTAGGAGTTTTGACTGATAACTCCCTTTTTAAATCAAATTAGAAATATCTAATTTTCTTAGCAAACTAGGATTATATGAAAAATGCAATGATCCAGAATCAAATAAAGCATTGGATAAATTTGAGGAGACCATTAAATTACTTACCACCACATCATTCAAAACTTCAACCTTAGCAGTAGTGATCGCATAAGCATGGCCTTTCTCCCTTGGCCTTTTCTGAGGAAAGTTTCCTTGGCAATTAGGACATTCATTTTCATAATTCCCCATTTCTCTACAATTGCAGCATTCAATACTGACAGCCTCTTTCTTTCCCTTTCAATCACGAGCTTGGTGGCCTTTTTCACCATACTTGTAACAGACCCCCATTCCCTTCAGGCAAGTACCGGGGTGTTTCTTCCCACATTTACTACAGGATGGAAATTCAACTTTTTTCCTTCTTACCCTTATTTCCATTTCCAGAGTGTTCAATAGATCTCTTCTTCTCTTGCTTTTCTTTAAAGTCGTAAGACTTAGAGAATTCTTTTTCTGTCTTGATAGCATAAGAGATAATATCTTCGTATAATGAGAAGTATTGTGAGACTAATTATAGATGGAGAAATGGTTTTAACCCATTAAATAATTGATCAATATTACTCCTTGGGTTATGTATATAATCTACTGCATGCCTTGCTAACCTTGTAAATTTAGCCTCATACTTTGTGACATTCTCATCCTCCTTTTTCCTCAGACTCAGAAATTGTATTTCCATATCTTCTTTATGGTCACGAGGAAAGTATTTTTCTAGGAAAATTTCTTTAAACTTACTCCATTTCATATTTGATATTTCTTCATCCTCCTTTGTGTTTTGAATTAATGACCACTATTGATCTGCATATCCCGTGAGGTGATAAACTTCCATGACAACTTTTTTCCTTTCTCTACTCCCCAAAGCATGAAATATTTTCTCTAAGGAACTTATCCATTGCTCAACTAAAAGTGGATTTGTATTCCCATTTAATGTTGGTGGTTGTTGCCTCATGAAGCGGTCTAACATTGATCCACCGTGTTGTGGATCAGGGTGCTCCATACAGGTAAGGTTATTATTCATAACCTGAGTGAGTTTTCCCAGTATGGTTATAAGTTATTCAGCACCAGTTGCATCACCAGCTCCACTATAATTATCTTGAGTTGGAGGGAAATCCCTACATGGATTGTGTGCATTGATATGATTTCCATTCCTTCCACTAGGTGTCATTTCTAAACAGTAGAATACACTAGATTATTTTATGAATCACAATACATAATTACAAACTAGTAAAATACCTAAAATAAATTGATCATTTTATGCACATAATCCATAATCATAGAAAAATGTTTTCCTTGAGAAGTATTTACTCATAAATCCTTCATAATGGTTTATAAATAAAATGCGAATTATCCTAAACATATCCCCCAGGAGTTTCGTAACCAAGAGTGCAACAAGGCATATTGTCATGTACTAGGATACCCCGGGTCGAGATCGAAAATCCTTGTCAGAGTTTTCACTCCTAGGTACATCTATGCCAGAGCCGCCTATACCTGATCATATCTATAAAAGTATCTATTTCTTGTAAAATACACAAAATCTCTACATTACCAAAATTCAAGGAAGTTATTCTATACTAATCCTCAAAATCTATCTTAGGGTAATGTTCTCTAATCAGAGTTTTTCTAAATATAGCTTCCAAGGTTTGTACTAAACTTCCTCTGATACCAACTGTAATGCCCCGACCCTAGTTACCCAAAGTCAATGCATTATTACATAACATTGGCATGGTCACAAGGGATAAAATCCCAAAAGACCGATCAGTTTAGTATCCTTGGAAGTACTATATACATACATAAATTTTACATTACATCATGAAATGGAAAAAAAACAACATTGTGTCCCCTTTGAACACACTCATATCCCTTAGCCTATTCTTGCAGGTTAATCGTAATATACTTCTTCACATCTTGGGAAAAATAAAACATAGAAAGGGGTGAGCTCAAATGCTCAGTAAGGATAGCAATATAGCGGAAACTATCATAAATAAGTATAAACATTTAAGGCAATGTATAATACTAAAACATAAGCCTTTTAAACATAAACTTCAGCATAATATGGAAAAGATAAATCAAATAATGTCATTTGCTTATTCACATGGATATTCTACTAGCCGAATAATCACATATAATATCAATATCCAATTTTATAATGATGGAATCCATAATGTCGGACATCATAACCACGTAGTCAAGGCCTCGTGTCAAGACTACAAATAAGATTTTGTCAAGGACTTGTGCTAAGACACTAGTTTGTCTCATGAGACCTACCGATGCATTGAGGAGCTATAGAGGGATCCACTCGTCACTTACTAAGTCCAATGCATTCATCATATGAAAAGGTTGAATCATAACATAAACATTCATATTAAAACTAGCATACAAAATGTTAATACCAGACAAGGCCATCCAGAAGCAAAGCTTCTGACCATTTATTAAAAAGAAAGAAAAAGTACAACAGAGTGACAGACGGGGTCAAACAAACAGAAATTCCCTCAACCACCAATAACAGTTCTAAAGATCATATTAAAACATATCATTTCCATAATCAGAGTCACTAGAATACTCCCACTCAGATTGAGACTTATCCTAATTTAAGACTTCCAAGATATTTGTATCCACTACCTTATATGACGATCTGGTCGACATGGTTCTAGGAACATTAGAATAATCTTTACATGGTATACTCTTTGAGGGGAAGGAGGTGAAATCTCCATCAGTAATCTTCTTTGCACCACTTAAGATTGAATCCTTGTAATAGGTGTGCCCACCACTGCCTGAGACTCTAATCAGGGTACCCACCTTCTCCTGTTCATCCTCAGAAACATTTCCCCATTTCTCAGGTAATTAAGATACCTAAAAAAGATTATGTATTACTTACTGGAAATCAATATGTTGTTGTGCATCATTTTTATTGGAGACATCAACCTGGGAGGTATCAAGGGTCATCAATCCTGGAGTCCGTATGTTGGTGTCCTCAACTAGAGAAACCTCTTTAAACTTTTCAGACCGAGTATTAGAGGGGCCACTATGATCCTCCTTCGGAGATACGTCAACTAGAAACCCTTTGCCAGTGTTATATTTCCCAGAAATTGGAACATCAACAATAATGGGAACTATCCCGTTTAATGAACCACCATCATGAGCAGTATACTTTGACAACGTTGAGTTCTTCACCTTGGAATTACTATTACAGAGAGACGTTGAATGACCTCTCACCCCACATTCCTCACAAGAAACATTCTTCTTACATAACTCTAAAGAGTGTCCAACAGCCATACAATCATTGCAGAAAAGAGGTTTTTTTTCATACTCGACATCAATTTGAATGTTTTCATAATGGGTGGAAAGAGATACCTTGTCTATCAAAGTGGAGCTAAGATCAACCTCCACCAACATCCTAGAAAAGTGACCAAACTGAACATCTTCAGTCTCCTTGCCAAGATGAATCGGATTCCCAATTTCCATTCCAATATCATGCAAAATTTTCGGATGCCAGAGGAACCAATTGAGTCCATGAAGATGAATACATAGCTAAGAAAAGGCATTTCTTGCACAAGAGACATTAAAATAAAAATACCATTCATGAAAATGAAGCCAACCAGGTTTCAGAAATAGGGTTCTCATGCTCCATGCTCGAAGATTCAAATCATCAGATGGAAAAAGGAAATGAAAAAATCCTCGGCTAAGAGAAACACATTTCCAATTAGAGAAACCCCACAAAGGTGATATTCTGTGAATAAAATCATTAAGTTTCCATGGATGTGCACCTTTAGGAAGAACAAAAAGTGAAATAAAATAGTTTTTACCAATTGACATTCTCTCATTAAGCGCTTCAGGGTTGGATTTAATGTGAGCGGATGAACCTTTACAAAGAATTCTACTAGGACATGAGTCCTTGAACAGTGCCAACAAACTAGTTTAAACTGGCTTCAACCCTGGATTTGATTTCCCCACCACACCGGAGTGAGAACCCGGATTATCAACACCACAAAGTGGATCCCGCAGCAACACATCAGTTGTATCCGCAAAAACACCCAAACCAGATGATGTCCGCGAATCACCACGACGCATGGCAGTCTTCAAAGCCACAATGGATTGATTTGATTCCTTCATAGATCTAACGCAAAGACCCGACGTTGATTAAATATCGGCCGAGGAAGTCAACTTCACCTCAACTGTAGGGTTGCAAACTTCGACGGAAGACCGAGGGTTGCAAACATCAACGAAAAACCTGAGGGCCAGGAGAAGACATTGAGGAGGGTATCATCGATGCCACGCCACCAGGAGAAGTGAGTCGATCAAAGCCGAGTAAAAACAGAAGCTCTATGGAAAACCCTAAATTCCATAGCAGCGGAAGGGTACACCCACAGCCCATAGCACCATCCAAGCCATAAAAAATGTTAATACTTTAATCATAAACCATGAATGGTATAAAAATAACATATCCATAGTCAAACATATCACAAAACCTTCAATACAATATAGAATATTGTATCATAATAAATCAACTTCAAACAAGTGTAAAATCCATCAAAGGATGCTTACATAGATGAAATCAAAACTATTTGAGAGAAATATCTCTTTATATTTTGAAATCATTTAAAAGTCACATAATTATAAAAAAAATTAATTTTGAAAATACTCTTATAAGATTATAAGGGAAGCTTCGAAGGTGTTATAATGGCAGAAAATATATGCACTCGCTGTATAAGTTAAAAAAACATTCTTACCTCAATTTGTCGAAAAGGTCATAAAGTACCTTGTTTGGAAAGCGACGGAAATATTACTTTCCAAACATTTTATAAAAAGTAAAACAAGGGTATAAATGACTTTAACCCATAATCTAGGAAATAGTAAAAATGTTTTGAAATACATTTTTAAGAAACATGGATGTGGATGATAAAGAGGTCCCAGTAGATACTCACGTATAAACAATCTCAGATAATAGAGATTGTAAAATTAACTCTTACATTGTACTTTTCCTTAATAGAGGGTACATTAAACTCATGTATAATAGTTAAATAATTTTTATTAAATTACAAAAGGACCACATACATAAATATGATATCATATATTATCTTCTAATATTGTTTTGTTAATAATATTCCAGTAGTATCATTCTTTCAGGTGTTAACTAATTCCTTTTCCTTTATATGATTTGTTACATAAGCCATGTTTGTTATGGATATGATGTATTTGATTCATATCCATAATTATATTAAGTTCTTATACATTATTTTTAATCATAAAATGAAAATTATTCTTGAATGGTTATGATGGGGAATGCAACTCATCGCGTTTGTGGAGACGGTAATCCGTACATACGCATGAGCGACAATATCATTCTATTGATGGTGAAATCATATGTGATTGGATGGTATATCATATAAAAATAATAATTAACATGTTAGATTTATTATTTACATCATTTATACTCATTATTATACCCATCCAAATAATTAAGTGTTGAATAACAAACTATACCATGACGTGGAGACGGTAAGCCGTACGTAGGCACGTATGGTGACTTTTCATTCATAGGATGGATAGAATAAAGAATATAGTTGTACCATATTTATAATAACATAAAAGTATGTATAAGGTACTAGAGTTATTATTTTGGTATAGAAGCAACAAAGAAAGAGTAATTGGAAGAAGAAAGGGACTTTAAAAGAGGTGGTGAAATTATTACCTCTTCTTCGGGTGCTTCATTTTGATTTGATCAAAAGGGCTCCTTAGGTTGGATTATAATCAAATTAATGAATCTAGGTTGAATTGAGGGTATTTGGTAGGATATTTTATCATGTTTTAGTCAAGACAAATGTCTTTGGAGGTGTGATTTTGAGAGAAGGGGGAGTGCCCTTTTATAAGAGTGGTGAGAGTTAGTTAGGAAAAGCTTGAAATATTATTTTATTATACAATCATATTCGGTTTATAATGGCACAAAAATGATTTATTTATAAGCTAAGGTGGGTATGGGTCGAAAAAATCTCAACAAATTGGTTTTATATAGGTTTAGGTCACTATATTAACCTTATTTTTTAGATTTAACTCTTAGTTAAATAGTTTAACTTTTACAATGTATTATTGTATTTTTATATTACATGGTTAATAAACTTACTATAAAATGTCAAGAAAAACCCAAGTGGTTCATTAATGACATATATATTATTATATAAGTCTTTTTTCTGAACCTCATATTTTTAGGAATATTATATCAATTAATAATATAGTATTTGTTTTAAAAACTCATTTATGTCAATTTTGACACTATTTAGTATTTGGTTTTTGTGAAAATCATAACAACTTTATCACTTTGAAAAAAAACTATTTAATCAACCCTAACATGTCATATTAACCTATAAAATTTGTATAATACATCAAAAGTCTCAATTTACAATTATATTAATATTTATAATATAAATTATTTTAATCTTTCAATAATAAGGTAATTACTGCATCATAATTGTTTCATAAATAAGTTTAATTATTTAATGTATAAAAATTATAAATAAAATAACATTATGTAGGAAATATTTTTATCTTTATAATGAATGTTTATAGTTGAATGTATCTTATGTATATCCCTATATTAAAATTTTTTTAGTTATTAAACTTTGAATTTAACACTTTGAACTCTTCTTTAAATAAAATAATAATAAATGCCCTAATCTAATCCAAGTGGACTAAAAGGATCATATTTTATTCCTAAGGTTTTTTTTGGTTGAAATACACTTATCCAATAGAATTAGGACATGTTTTAGGGTAATTATAATATCATTTTTACCTTTAATTACCCTATTTACTTTTAACCGTGGTAAATAAAATTCAAAAGTTACTATTCACAAAAAATATTTTCATCCTATTGAACCACATTTTGCTTATTGATTTCAAGTATGACTCTCAGATTTTCGAAATTCAATTCACAGAAGCGATAAAATTATGTTTTGTGAAAATTTGCTGACGTGCCAAGAAGGTGGGTAAAAGATGTTAAAAGTTAAATACAATTTTATATATCTAATCTTATTATAAAATGACTCCAATGAATTGCATTAAAATTATATAGGTATTATGTATCTATTTTGACCTAAAATAAATTTAAATAAAATAAATAATTATTTAAATAAAAAATAGTTTTTAAATAATAACGCAGTGTTTTTCAATATTCATCAAAAATTGAAAGTTTTTAGAAAAATACAATAAATTCACCCTACGCTAATTTTGATATTCCAAATCCAAAAATGAAGTCCATTTTAAAAAATAAAATTTATAAAAATTCAAAAAGTGGGTATTGCTATTCATAACGGCTAATTTGGTTGGTCGTGGTGTGTTGAACTCGAAGTTGCATACAACGCGAGCTATTGTATTATTCAAAGAGAAGCATACCATGGAAGCTTGGGGTGTTACAGTTCACAATGTGTAATAAGTGAATTCTGCATTTTTTCTACATTTCATCCTTTGAAACCCTATGAATCTTCATTCCTACAAAATTAATCACATACCAAGTGCATTATCGAGTATATCATTGAAAATCCTTAGTTGAATGACAGGAAAAATTGTATATGATTTTGGCTTATCAGATTCCCCCACACTTGAAAAATTGCTGGTCCTTAAGCAAAAATATCTCAATAGTGATTTCAAAAAGATAAGTAATTTTTAAAACAGGAAACATTCATTATTTCTAGGAAAATAAAACTAAGTGCAGGCAGAAAAAGTAAGGTCTCCAAAAACATCCCAATATAAAAAATTAGTCACTCCTCATAGATTATTTCTTTTAAAAAAATATAATCTTTTAATTACAATTTCTCAATTGTTCCTTGAATTATATACCCATTTGTAATTTACCTAACAATGAATCTTCCATCATCACTCTGGGTAAAATGAAATTTGAGTTATGCTCATACCCTGAGTACATGATCCTAACCATAAGATTGCATTGGTTCTATCATCTCCACTTTGTAAAGAAAAGTACAAAATTAATCATGAGGGCTTCATCAGTGTAACGTCCCGGTTCCAGAAGCCACGCAGAGGCGCCCCGTACCCAGTTGGTCACATGGTCTCAAGCGCATTTCCCCAAATGCCAGAGGTTGCTGACTAGTAGCGAGGGCCTTGGGTGTGATAGTGGGGAAAATATTCCCTCATTGGAAGAGTACACAGTGGAAGAAGAATAAACATACAATAACGGAAGCAGTAATAACCAAAAATATAGCAGCGGAAGACTAAATCAATAAACTGAATCACATATGTATATAATAAATGATGCATGATACATAACTAGGAAAACAGCCAAACGAGTCACAATGCTGGAAAACACTACAGTACCAAAACAAGTACAAAATTAAAGTAAACAGCTCCTCAGCATCGCAAGCCAAAGCTTGGTCCCATGCTCTCCTGCTCCAAGAAATCAAGTTCCAGAAGTCGAAGGGCGCTTTCCCTTGTCTATAACTACAACAACATAGTCTTCTTGGTCCCAAAATAATGGCCCAAATAGGGTGTGAGATAAAATACCAGTAGGCATTCACCCGAAGATCTGTGCCTAATAGTCAGTGAGTATATGGTAGGTAAAAGTACAATAAGCAGTAAAAAACAATAGCAAGCAGAAGGCAGTAAATAGTAAGCAGTAAAACAAGATGATACATAGCAGCAATCAATCCATAACAAATCAACAGCAGTAAAACAAACAGCTAACAAGCCGGAAACCCTCTAGGAAGTACTCACAGCCATCCCCTCTGGTCCTATCCAAGAAGTACCACAACCCTCTGGGTAGTGCGCTCAACCTAACCCCTATGGCTTGGTCATACGAATTTATGAGACTCTCTGGGGAAGCTCGCTCGGTCAATTCCTCTTATAGTCTAGGGTATTCAGGGACTCTCTTGAGGAAGATCACGCGGTCTAACCCTCTTATCCCCAAGGTCTGGATACTCTCTCAGGAAGTTATCTCATTCAATTCCACCTATAGCCTCAGGTATACCACAGACTCTCTGAGGAAGCTCACTCGGTCAATTCCCCCTCTAGCAAGGTTCTTAAAGAGATTCAAACAAGGTAAGACTCTCTGAGGAAGATCACTCGGTCTACCCTCTTATAGTATATAAAATCCAAGACTCTCTAGGAGCTCACTCGGTCCATCCCCTATGTAGTCTGTAATATCTAAGACTCTCTGGGAAGATCACTCAGTCTATACCTTATAGTCTACAGCACCAAGTTCTCTCGACCCCGTGCCAGTATGTGCATAATAATGCTATAAGGCCAAAGTACACCTATAGAACTACTTGGCTAACCAAAGTACACCTATAGAGCTATTTAGCTAACGGTCTACAAGGCAACAAGCATGTCATGAATTTCACTTCAACCTATAACCGCAAAGCAGGAAACAGGTGTAATGGCCAAAGGAAAACGAGACCCAAAGGTCTTAAACAGAACAAAGCAAGGGAAAATACATCCAAGCACAACAAATTATCCTCTAACATGGTCAAATTACCTCTACAAAAGCATACAAGCAAGGCAGGAAAACAACGAGGGCGAAAAGGTAAACACGTAATACCCCGTTCACGGGTATTGGTGGAATTTAAACATAAAACTCAGAGACTTTGAACAGTAAGGCACCAACCACCTACCTTGATCCTAGGAGATCGATATAATTGAACCAAAATGGATAATTCTCCCTAGAACATTGTAGATCTGAGAAAATGCACAAAATGTTCAACCTTAGATAACTTTAGAAGGATGAAGAATTGGAAAACAAGGCTCAAGCAGAAGGAAGAACTCACCACTGCGCTTCCAACACAATCGATCGTGCTCGAATTGGAGAACGGACGGAGAGGTGGGAGCTCGGGGAAAATCCAGTCGTATGGGTCGCTCTCAGATGAACCAGACCTAGAAGAAGATGATTATGGCGATTAGGCGCGACCCTAGTCCATTTAGTGAAAAAAAAGTACACGGTGTGTATTTTTAAAGTACACGGCGTGTAGTGGGTTTTTCCGTACTCCACCAAAATCGGACTCCACATCACCCCTAAACACCATGTGTGTGGCCCGGACCCGGTCAGCACATAGATTCGAGCAGGAAAAGAGTACATGGAGTGTACTCAGAAAGTACACGGCGTGTACTTCAAAAATTTCCAGAATCTCCAAAACTTCTCAAAAACACTAGAAAAGGAAATACATACCTGAAATGAAGATCTGGGTTCTTAAAAACTTCCCCCCTTAAATAAATTAATCCCCGAATTTCCTTAGGTGGGCGTAGAAGAAGGATCCTCGAACAGCTCCGGCCACTGCGATCGAACCTCAACCTCCCTCTCCCAAGTCTCGTCCTGTACTCGCCCGTGCTGCAGTAGCACTCGTACCAGAGGGACAGACCGGCCTCGGAGAACCTTTGTACTGCGATCGATAATCCGGATGGGATGCTCTTCAAATGATGCATCCGCTTTTAGCTCAACCTCCTCAAGCAGAAAGACATGAGACGGGTCTGAAAAGTAACGTCGGAGCTGAGAGCCGTGGAAGACATCGTGCATGGACTGGTACCTCTGAGGTAGCTGCAACTAATAGACAATTGGCCCAAATATCTCCAAAACCTCAAACAGCCCGACGTACCGTGGTGAAAGATTACCCTGTCTCTGAATCCTCTTGTGTCCCAACCTCGGTGCGACACACAGGAAAACCTGATCCCCGGCCTCGAACTCCAGAGGTCGTCTCCGCTGATCAGTATAGGACTTCTGTCAAGACTGTGTTGTATCCATCCTCTTCTGAATCAACTCTATCTGCTCCGAAGTCTCCTGAACAAGACGAGGTCCCAGCAAGGTTTCCTCTCTTGCCTCCTGTCAGCATAAGGGTGATCGGCATGGCCTACCGTACAAAGCCTCGTATGATGTCATCTGAATGGTAGCCTGGAAACTGTTGTTGTAGGTGAACTCCACTAGAGGAATATGCTTCTCCCAGGAACCGCCGAAGTCTAGGATGCAAGCTCGAAGCATATCCTCAAGCACCTGGATCGTACACTCGGACTGGCCATCAGTCTGGGGATGGTAAGCTATACTCAAAAGTACCTGTGTACCCAAAGCCTTCTGAATTCCCTGCCAGAACCAAGAGGTAAAGCGTATATCCCTGTCTAAAACAATGGAGTGTGGAACTCCATGTAGACGTACAATATCTCGGATGTACAGTCTTCCCAGATCATCAACACTAAAGGTCTCCTTGATTGGAAAGAAGTGTGAAACCTTCATAAGCTTGTTGAAGACAACCCAAAAAACATCACTTCCCCGAGGTGACCTCGGTAACCCCATCACAAATTCCATCGCAACATCGTTCCACTTCCACTCCGGAATGGGTAACTGCTGTAAAAGCTCTGCTGGTCGCTGATGCTATGCTTTCACCTACTGAAAAGTAGAACATTTCATGACAAAACCAGCAAAATATCTCTTCATACCTGGCCACCAGTACTGGCGATGTAGATCCCGATACATCTTGGTGATGCCAGGATGAACTTCCCAAACTGGGGAATGGAAATCCCACATCAACTCCTCACGTATGTCTATTGTCACCCATACGTGTCCCTGGAAACACAAGATCTCATCCTCGTCCACTGTCTATCCAGGAAGAGGGTCCCCTCCTGACACACTCTCCCATAGGACTAAGGCCTCTAAATCTGATAGCTGCCTCATTCGTACCCGATCAAGAAGTATAGAGGTAACAGCCACAGATGAAAGAAAGGTTTATCCCTGCCTGTCGTGCACCCCCATATGCATCTCAGAGAACAGAGCCATAGCTACCACTCACTGCTAGCCTTCTGAACTGCCTGAATCTGAGTTCATCTGATAAACGCATCTGCCACTGCATTAACCTTTCACGGCGTATATGAGAGCTCGAAGTCAAAGGACTGAAGATACTCAACCCACCTGCACTGTCTCAGATTCAGATCACGCTGAGTGAAGATATACTTGAGACTCTTCTGGTTGGTGAAAACCAAAAAGTGCTCTCCCAGAAGACAGTGTCTCCAACAGCGTAAGGCATGAACAACTGCTGCCAACTCCAGATCGTGCATCGGGTAGTTCCTCTCATGTGGCCTCAACTGCCAAGACCCATACGCAACAACTCCATCTCCCTGCATGAGCACATCTCCCAGCCCGATACCTAAATCATCACAGTAAACAGTGTAGCCCTTGCCCGGCTCTGGCAAGACTAGTATCGGTGCTGATGTCAACCTCCCTTTCAACTCCTGAAAGACTAACTCACAAGAATATGACCATAAAAAATTCGCCCGCTTCTTAGTCAGACCTGTCAGCGGTGCTGCTAGGCGTGAGAAGTCCTGAATGAAGCATCTGTAGTATCCAGCCAGCCCTAGAAAACTCCACACCTTAAATACATTCTTCGGCTGCTCCCAGGAAACTATAGCTCTCACTTTCTCTAGGTCCACAGATACTCCAGTCTCTGAGATAATATGACCCAGGAAGTGAATCTGATCCATCCAAAAGTGGCACTTCGAGAGTTTAGCATAAATCTGATGCTCTCTCAGTGTACTCAAAACGATCTCAAGATGTGTGGCATGGTCGTGTCGAGTGTGAGAGTACACCAAGATATCTTCCACGAAGACTACGACAAAGGAGTCCAAGTACGGATGGAACACTCGGTTCATTAGTGCCATGAAGACTGCAGGCGCGTTCGTAAGATCGAACGGCATGAATTTATACTCAAAAAGACCATACCTGCTCTTGAAAGCTATCAGAGGTATATCTGATGGTCTAACGCGCAACGGATGATAACCGAACCTCAAGTCGATCTTCAAGAACACCCGGGCTCCTCGAAGCTGATCAAAGAGTTCATCTATCCTCGGCAAGGGATATCGGTTCTTGACCATCAATTGGTTCAGCTTCTGATAATCCACACAGAGCTGAAGGGTACCATCTTCCTTCTTTGCAAACAGGATAGGCAAACCCCATGGAGAAGTACTGGGTCGGATGAAACCCTTTGCCTGTAACTCCTCCAACTGTTACTTAAGCTCCTGCAACTCAGGTGTATCCATTCCATAAGGAGGAATGGACACCGGTTCCACTCCTGACACAATCTCAATCGAGAATTCTACCTCACTCTCCAGAGGTAAACCTGAAAAGTCCTCTAGAAATACATCCCTGAAACGATCCACCACTGGAGGAAATTCTAACTGTGAAGTCCCTTGGTCATCCAAATAAAGACTGGAAATATGGGCTGTAACTTCCCCTAGCCCATGATGCTCTGGTCCAGCTCTACCCGCCTGGACATCCCACTCACCTCTATGAAGGAAGGATCCACCCTCTGGTGATACAAAACTCACCCTGTAGCGATAGCAATCGACGACTGCCTAGAAAGGAACTAACTAGACCATCCCTAAAATGACGTCATAGCCCATCATCTCTAGGACATAGAGGTCCCATAAGAAATGACACCCCACAACCTCAAGAGGGAACTATCTGCACTGACGTACACTAGATGTCCTCATTCCCAAAGGTGTGTCAAGAGTCAACAAGTTGGCAGACAAAAATATACAGAGCACAAGGCTCTCCACGACAGCAATAGAGATAAAGCTATGGGAAGCACCAGTATCGAAAAGAGCTGAAGATAAAACTAAGGCTACTAGGATCGTACCTTGAACTTTAGAAGGGTGGGATCCTGCTCCTGATAGGTCTGCTCCACGGCAAAAGACTGGCCTGCACAGCGGCCCTGCGCCCCTAGCTGACCGCTTTGAGCTGATCCACTCTGTTGTCGCTGATGACCTGGTGACTGACCACCATGGCCGCGATCTCCACCTCGGCCTGAACGGCCGGAATAACCCCAGTTCCCTGACTGGTGGGAAACTAGTGAAGTATCTCCATAACGCAGGGTCATAGAGGAACCCCTACCACCAGCTTAAGGTGAGAAGATATGACAAAAATGCTGAATATGGCCCATCTTGCCGCAAGATCGGCACTCCATCGGATCTCTCTAGCACTGAGGCCTAGTGTGTCCACTCCTACCGCACTTGTAGCATACAACCTGGATGTCAGAAGACGCATCCCACAAACATCGATCTCCTTGAGAATACTCTCTTCCATGCTTCCTACTGTCCATAGGAGGAACACCAGCTCTGGATATCGAACCACCCTGGCTCACTACTCTAGAATCTATCAGATTGCGCTCAGTGATCAGCGCCTGGTTGATGATGGAGGATATCGAAGTCAACTGGAAGATATTCACCTGGGAATGGATATCCTGCCTAAGAACATCCTCAAACTTCCTAGTAATGAACAACTCATCACCTGTTGGGATATGTGTGAAATGATGCAGCTCAGTGAAGCAAGACGAGTACTCCATAACAGAGAGAGTACCCTGCTGCAGACTCATAAACTCCCAGACTCGGTCGGCCCTCAGGGTCTCCGGATAGAAGTAGTCGTAGAAGGTGCATCGAAACTCGTCCCAAGACATATCCTGCTGACACCCTAACCATGAGATCACCTCCCCCCACCTCTTGGCGGTGTCCTAGAGCATATAAGTAGCCAGCTTTACCCTTTTCTCTGGAGGGATCTCTAGGTGCTCAAATATGGTCAGTGTGGCCTCTATCCACGACTCTACAGCCTGAGGTCCTCCATCCCCTGAAAAGGTAAGAGGATGTTACTGCTGGAAAACTCGCGTCAACTCAGCCATCGACAGGGCAGGAGGCGGCGATACCTGGAAGGTATGCATTATCCTCATGAAGTCCTCCCTGAACTGCGCATCAGCGCCTGCAACAGGTATGACAGTCGGTGCCAAGGCTGGCTCGACTGGAGGATCGACAGGAAGTCCCTGATCAGCAATATCTGGCGTCTGATCACTGCATGATGATAGACGTACAACCGGAGGACGTCTCAGAGGCATAGCTATGAAAGATCAAAAGTATACCTTAGATCAAAAAACAAGGACAGAGAACACAAGATTACAAAATAGAAACAGGGGAAGAAAAACACACAAGTTTACAAAACATGACTACATGGTGTGTATAAAAACTACATGGCGTGTCCTCTTAAGCCACTGATATGGGTGTGTACCCCTGCCTTACAGGTCGTGTAACACCTCAAACTACACGGTGTGTTGACCCAACACACGGCGTGTACATGAAGACTATTCCCCTACCTGAGTCTCATCACACGGATAACTCACACGGTTCAAACTAACCTTATACTACACGGCGTGTTCCCTAGGGACACGGCGTGTACCAGACACTGACTCGGCGGCCCGTGTTGTTGGTCACACGGACGTTTACACGACTGGCCCTTACACGGCATGTTCCGAACAAACACGGCGTGTATAGGAGAAGGTGACATTGTCCTGTGTTGTTCATGACACGGCTGGGTACCTGGGAATGACTACACGACGTGTTCCAAAATCAACACGGCGTGTCTTAGAGAAGGTCACGCCGACCCATGTTGTTCGTGACACGACCTAGTGCCTAGATAGAACTACACGACGTGTTCTTCACCCACACGGCGTGTTCTAATCGAGCTTCCCTGACCCGTGTTGTTAGTGACACGGCCGGGTACAAGGCTCGACACTACATGACATGTACATACTGTACACGACGTGCTCCTGATGTTCTTTTCACAACACCATGTTTCTTCTCACACGGTCAAGGACACGGCCTGAAAACTACACGGCATGTAACCAGAAAGTACATGCCATGTATTCTGGGTTTTTCTGGGCAGTAAATCTGAAACTACATAGAATCCCATAAACACGGAAAACAAGGCAAAGAGGTGCCAAATTCCAATTCATGAGGGCCCATACTCCCCGTGAATCAAATCTTGGCATCCCCTACAGTCATGTACAAGAGAAAATAGGGTCATGATCCACCAATTTCTGATCCAAGAGGGCCCATAACACCTAAAGAATCAAAATTTGGCATTCATTTAAACAAAGTACAATACAAACAATTCTCTAACAAGCATAAGAGATTCTATGAAGAATCTATCACAACAGCATGCATAATCTACACAACGTCCATCACAATAGCATGCAATCGCTAATGCACCCTAAATGGCATGGAAAGAATGCATGGCATGTGACTTCTATAAGTGCCTATATGATGCATGATATGACATACCCTTATCTCATCAAGTTGTGATAGAAATAGAACCATAATATCAAAACAATAATAGTACAAAGCGTGTGAATCACTCTAGGTGAAATCGTATCAACCGTAAAATCTCAAAACCAGAAAACTGTAATAAACGAGGTAGTATGGATTTTCCCTGTACACGGGTTAGCTACTCCCGGGCAGAACTTATTACCAAGTACTGAATCTGTCCTATCCCTGGCTAAAGTCTCCAACTAGTAAAGCAAGAGAAAAGAACTCCTCTGATACCACTTTGTAACGTCCCGGTTCTGGAAGCCACCCAGAGGCGCCCCGTACCCGGTTGGTCACATGGCCTCAAGCACATTTCCCCAAACTCGAGAGGTTGCCGACTAGTAGCGAGGGCCTTGGGTGTGATAGTGGGGAAACTATGCCCTCATTGGCAGAGTACACAGCGGAAGAAGAATAAGCATACAATAGCGGAAGCAGTAATAACCAACAATATAACAGAAGAAGACTAAATCAAAAAACTGGAGCACATATGTATATAAGAAATGATGCATGATATATAACTAGAAAAACAACCAAACAAGTCATAATGCTAGAAAACACTACAGTACCAAAACAAGTACAAAATAAAAGTAAACAGCTCCCCAGCATCGCAAGCCAAAGCTTGGTCCCATGCTCTCCTGCTCCAAGCAATCAAGTTCCAGAAGTCGAAGGGCGCTTTCCCTTGTCTATACCTGCAAAAATATAGTCTGCTTGGGCCCAAAAGCATGGACCAAATAGGTTGTGAGATAAAATACCAGTAGGTATTCACCCGAAGATCTATGCCTAACAGTCAATGAGTATATGGCAGGTAAAAGTACAATAAGCAGTAAACAGCAACAGAAAGTAGAAGGTAGTAAACAGTAAGCAGTAAAACAGGATGATACATAGTAGAAATCAATCCACAACAAATCAATATCAGTGAAACAAATAGCTAACAAGCTGTAAACCCTCTGGGAAGTACTCGCAGCCATCCCCTCTGGTTCTATCCAAGAAGTACCACAACCCTATGGGCAGTGCGCTCAGCCTAACCCCTCTGGCTTGGTCATATGAATTTATGAAACTATCTGGGGAATTGAAAAACGTGGCCGATTGTCGCCTATCAACCGGTCAAGGTTCCGGTGCTCTGCTAATGTGTATAGCAGCACTCAGGTCGAATCCTCGGCGATGATACTTTGTAATAGTCGTTTGTTTTTAGTTAATTGTATTCTGATTGGGGGGTTTGTTTGCAGAGCTTATGAAATAATTTATGTATGATGTTTGATTTAAAAAATTGATAAAGATTGGGGTGAGTTCATCATTAGGGAGTTAAGCATGTGATATCCTTGAGCTTTGGTTTATATTGCATTAAATTAACACCCACATCAAAATTTGATGTTGATTGGAATTACCAAGTGTTAAGCCTTTAATCCAAGAATTAACTTTACTTAGGGTTCTAATCTAAATCAGTGCTTGATTGTGGAAGTGTATTTATGGTTCCAATAATCCATGGAAATCACACGTTGAACATAATATGTCAATAATCCATGACATGTTAAGTCCAACATACACAATGTTAAATTAAAGAATACTCATCGAGAAAAACCTCTCAATCACTTAAAATCCCTAAATTATAAATCACCCCAATAAGATATTTACTCAGACATTTAAATTATTATTAATCTGGTCTATTATTTTTAAGGTGATGAATTACAAAGAGAAGAAAAAGAAAGGGATAAGAAAAGAGTTGTGCGCCGAACACACGCACGAACGATGATGAGAGTAAAAAAATCGGACTTTTTATTAAATAATAAAGTAAAATAAGATGATGGATTTCAGATTTATTTAAACTAAAATAATAAAATTAATATTGAACTACATAAGGTGGATGAGAATAATAAATTAAGAAGAAGAAAACTGCATTAAAACAGAATTACAAAGACAAACACTTGCAAAATTACAACGAAGAAAAATGCAAAAGTAAATGAAAACAAAGAGAGGAGGAAGGGATTATCAAGTGAAAACTTGAGTTTGGAAGATCCTATCAAGCCTTTGTCAGGTCCTTGGTACTTCCAATCAATCCTCCTTTTCTCTGAAATGCCAACCCTTTTGAAAGGAGAGGAGGGGATCTATTTATAGCCCAAGGTGGTGGACTGTTTACATTCCAGAAATACCCCTCCACTTGGCTCGCAGAAATTGACATCAAGACAGCCGAATATCTAGAAATATCCTTCTTCAAAGTTGTATATAATAAAGTTGGACGACTACTCTCAAAATTTGGAGTCATTTGGACTTAAGGATCAAAAGTTATGGCCGTTTGATTAAACAAAGTAAAACTATCCATTTCAATCCATTTATTTTGAAGTCCAGAATGTGAAAGGGTTTTTGAATATGAAGATACCTTCAAATCCGAATGGGTTATTCAACAAAGTATGCCACCTATATCTCCTCTTTCACACTGAAAACTCTCATCTCATTTTGATGCTTACATCATGAGATATGTCATGCACACTATACTGATTTTAATTCTCGGCCAGAATGGTGGGTTGGACTTCAAAGATTCATTTGGGCCCCTTGTACTTAGATTTGGGCCTTGAAATTTTTATACAAGATTACATGTAGTGTCCCTAAAATTATTGTGGAGAGTTAATGTTTTTGGACTTCTGGATTGAGCCCATCAATCTTCAAGGCTGGTCCAGTTTGTTCACAGATTCTTTGGTCTTGTTTGTGAGGACCATATGACCCTTAAAATGGCATAATTGGCTCATGGTACCTTCTAATGAAATGTTGTATATTGAAAGGAGAGTCCTAAAAAACAATAACCACACAATTTGGATCATTATAGTGATAGTTATTATTAAAACATTAAACTGACTCAATTGGACTACTTCTAAAAATGCTCAAAAATTATACTTAATATTAAAACATTAATATTTCACACAAATTATGCACATTTGATATAAAATAAGTAAAGGGAGTATATAATAAGTCATGAAAATATTAATAACATCAAATCCCTCACACTTAGTTTTGTGCATGTCCTCATGTGCAAAAAATATAAAAACATGACAAAATCATTTTTACTCACCAACAGATATTAAAATTTTTTTTTCTCCAATCAGGGGAGGTTTAGACTATTTCACTCATCCATTTTGAAATCCACCACAAGTTTTTACAGAAACAATGTTCCAAAACTAATTCATTTTTTCATGCTCTAATTTAGAAACGGAAAATGTAGACACTCAAAACTCACACCTCTCAAGATGATAAAATTTATTTGTGGAGGTTCACTCTTTCACCAACCAAAAGTGAAAATCTTAGAGTTTGAAAAGAGATCTCAGCTTACAATCCCTGTCCAAAGTGAACAAGAATCAAGAGGTATTTTTAATGGGTTTTTCTGTGGCTATGGGATGGTAGGAATATAATGTCCAAGATAGAGAATAAGAGGGTTAAAATACCAACATAGAAAAATCAATGCACATTTTTTTTTGAAATAAAACATGGAAGGAAATGAAAACACATATTTACAAGGGAATGATTGTGTGAATAAAGACACAATAGAGGAAGAAAATATGAAGGTAATGAGAAGATGAAATATTTACAAAACACAAAACTTCTCCCAATAAGAATATAATGCAAGTGTTCTTTTTTTTCTTCTCCTTTTTTTCTTTGTTTTTTTTGAAAGTTGAACTTGGAAAAGATCTCACACTCATAACCCAACCCATGATTGATCTCCTCATGACACTAATTGTAATAGTTATAACAAGATCAAAGGTTGAGGAAGAGTGATTTTAGACCTACCCAAGACACAACCCATTTTTTCTTTTTTCTTTTTTGATTTTTTTCATCATTTTTTTTGAACACTTGTCAATAACATTTACAAAATTACATAAATGGAAGTTCATTACATTCCCCAAAGCACACTTAATGACAACCTCTTCCCCACACTGAAATGGATGCTTATCCTCAAGCAGATGATAACTCGTTGAAAATCAATAATAGGGTACCCAAAAAATGAAATCCATTCCCCCCACACTTAAATTTCAAAAAAAAAATATGCAATGAAAATCCATGTTGATATTGGGTGGGAAAAGGTATTGGGCTTGTAATGTGGCTATCAAAGAAAAGGTTTTCATAGGCTTGAAGGGGCTTTCAAAAGGAGGATTAATGTAAGGTAAATAGGAGGCTATTTGGCTATTGTGATTCTCATGTGGTTCAGAAAATGCCTCTATCATATTAATACACACTAAGGTAGTAAATTCAGATCGAAGGTCCACAAACTCAAGACTCACAGATGGGGGTGAAAACACACATTTTGAAAAGATGGCCATAGGTGGCCTTGGCATGAAAGAAAATGTTGTTCCTCACGGTTCGGGAAAATAATTTTCCAAATCAAAAATTGAGCATTCAAAATGTGTTGGTTTTGACACAAAATTCTTTATCCAAAGTCATAATGAAAATACAAAATTTTTGAGATGAAAACATGTCTGTTAACTCCCCAAAATGGTTGTACAAAATTTCAAAACTCGATAGTGAGTAAGCATGACTCTTTAATTTTTTTTGTATTTTTTTAAGTGATTGTTTTCTTGGTTTTTTTAGTTTTTTAGGTTTTTTTAGGTTTTTGTTTTTTTTATAAAGATACAGCCACAAAAAAAAGAAAGTGAAAAAGAAAGGTTTTGAAAAAGAAAGTGGTAAAAAAAATTAAAGAGAGAGGAAAAAGAAGAAAGAGGTGGAGAGAGTTAAAGGGAAAGAGGTGCCCCCTGGTTTGGATTTGACGGGTCGCCTTCTCCATCTAGTGGTAGGTAGGCTAGAGAATTTGGGGAGCCAGTGGAAGTTGATGTTGATCCAGGATTGTGCATCCTATCATGGTGATGCTTTAACCGATGTCCATTAACCGTGAATGTCCTTTTGGAAGAGGGGTCTTGGACTTGCACTACACCAAATGGGTAAACATTAGTAATAACAAAAGGACCTTGCCAATGAGAATTAAACTTACCTGGGTGAAGTCGAAATCGAGAATTGAAGAGCATTAACTTTTCACCTTCATGAAATACCTTTCTCAGGATGTGTTTGTCATGGAGTAACTTAGCCTTCTCTTTGTACAGATTGGAATTCTCATAGGATTCAAGTCGAAGCTCCTCCAGTTCAGCCAATTGCAACAATCTTTCTTCACTAGATTTTTCACAATCAAAATTACAGGTTTTCACAGCCCAAAAAGACTTATGTTGGATTTCAACTGGTAAGTGACACACTTTACCAAAAACTAGCCTAAAAGGAGACATCCCAATGGGTGTTTTATAGGCAGTTCGATAAGCCCAAAGGGCTTCACCAAGTCTCTCAGGACAGTCTTTTCTGGTGGGCTTAACAATTCTCTCAAGTACCCTTTTCACTTCTCTATTAGAGAGTCCAGGCATGCCATTTGTTTGAGGGTGATATGTAGTTGAAGTTTTATGTACAACCCCATTCTTTTTCAGAAGAGCTTCCACGGTTCTATTACAAAAATGGGTTCCTAAGTCACTGATCAAGGCACATGGTGTGCCAAATCTTTGGAAGATGTGGGTCTTTAGGAACTCACTAATAGTATGAGCATCATCCTTCCTAGTGGGTTTGGCCTCAACCCACCTTGAAACATAATCGACCGCAAGAAGAATGTATGAGAATCCATTGGAAGGGGGAAATGGTCCCATGAAATTGATGCCCCAAACATTGAAGATTTCACAAAATATTAAAGGATTTTGGGGCATTTCATTTCTTTTGGAGATTGTGCCGAAATTTTTTCAAGTGGGACATGATTTATAGAACTCATGTGAATCCTTGAAGAGTGAAGGCCAGAAGAATCCAGAGTCTAGGACCTTTTAGGAGGTCCTTTGTGGTCCAAAGTGGCCACCTCTGGGAAGTGAGTGACAAAATTCTAATATGGAAAAATGTTCATTTTCATTGACACATCTCCTTATTACCATGTCAGCCCTAGTTTTCCAAAGTTTATTTCCTTCCCAAAAATAGTATTTTGAATCACTTTTCAACTTCATTTTTTGTTCTTTTGAAAACTTTTCAGGAAAAACACCAGAAACCAAGTAATTTACAATTGGGGCATACCATGGTATTTTTGGAGTAAGAGATGAAAGGTGCTCAGTGGGGAATTTAGGATCGATGATTTCAGATTGAGAAGAATTAGAAATTCTACTCAAGTGATCAGCAACAGGGTTTTCTTTTCCTAGTTTATCTTTTATTTCAAGGTCAAACTCTTGGAGCATTAGGATCCATCTTATTAGCCTCAGTTTGGAATCACTTTTCTTGAGTAAGAACTTTATAGCAGAATGGTCTGTGAAGATTATGATTTTGGCACCTAAGAGATAGGGCCGGAATTTATCTAAGGCAAAAACCACTGCTAGAAGTTCCTTTTCAGTGACAGTGTAGTGAGATTGAGTTTCATCCAATGTTTTTGAGGCATAATAGATGACATGAGGAATATTTTCTCTTATTTGACCAAGAACAGCCCCAACAGCTCTATCAGAAGCATCACACATTAACTCAAATGGTAAGGACTAATCTGGGGGTTGGATTATTGAGGCAGATGTTAGAGCAGTTTTGAGTTCAACAAAGGCTCTCTTGAAAACCTCATCGAAATGGAAAGTGACATCATTTTGGAGAAAACGAGTGAGTGGGAGGGAAATTTTACTGAAGTTATGGATGGATCTCCGATAGAAACCAGCATGACCGAGAAATGAACAGATGTCTCGAATAGAGTTGGGTTCAGGAAGTGATTGGATCACTTCAATTTTGGCAGGATCGACTTCAATACCATCTTTTAAAACTATGTGCCCTAGAACAATCTCATTTGCAACCATGAAGTGACATTTTTCAAAATTTAACACAATGTTACACTTGACACACTTTTTGAGGACAAGAGAGAGTGAATTCAAACAAGATTCAAATGACTCACCATAAATGGTGAAGTCATCCGTGAAGACTTATATGAAGTGTTCAATGAATTTAGAAAAGATACTGATCATACACCTCTAGAATGTTTCAGGAGCATTACAAAGTCCAAAAGGAATTCTTCTATACGCATATGTTCCAAAGGGGCATGCGAAAGTAGTCTTTTCTTGGTCTTTAGGTGCGATTGGGATTTGGAAATAGCCAGTGTATCCATCAAGAAATCAATAGTGTGACTTTCCGGCCAATCTTTCTAGAATTTGGTCAAGGAATGGAAGAGTTTAGTGATCTTTTAGGGTTTCAACATTCAATTTCCTATAGTCGATGCACACACTTCATTTGTTCTTCACTCGAGTTGTGACTACCTCTCCATGTTCATTTATGACAACAGTTATCCCACCCTTCTTAGGTACAACTTGAATTGGACTAACCCATTCACTATCAGAAATTGGGTAGATAATACCAGCTTGAAGAATCTTGGTGATATCTTCCCTAACTACCTCAAGGATGAGTGGATTGAGTCTTCTTTGTGGTTGTCTAATTGGTTTGGATGACTCCTCAAGATGGATGTGATGTATGCAAAGGGCAGGGTTGATTCATGGTATGTCATCTAGGGTCCAACCTAAGGCCTTTTTGTTTTCCTCTAACACCTGAACAAGTTTGGACTCCTCAGTTTCAGTAAGGGTGGCAGAGATAATGACAGGATATGAGTGATCATGGAAGAGGAATGTATATTTCAGGTGTGCAGGAAGGGGTTTCAGATTAGTCTCATCTTTTATTTGTGGGTTAGAAATATCAGGAATGGATAAAGGGAGTTCAGTTGCTTCAGATTCATTCTCCTTAATACTGTCCAAGGTGGAGTAGTAGATATCATAGTTGATGTGGGATTCAAGAGAGTTTTCAAGTTCTTATAGATTGATGGAGTCTATGAATGAGAGTTCCACATCAACTTCACCATTTATGACTTGGTTAATCATGGTGCAGATTTCACAAGATCCTTTGTCATTATAACATGAAGAACATGGTGGATTTGGGTTCAATTGAATCTTAGAATTTTCCTTAGAAGCATGGATTGAGAATGCAGATTGATCCTCAGATGGGTATCGCATGTCTTGGAAAATGTTGAACTTAACTAGTTGGTCATCGAATTCCATGGATAGGATGCCTGAATGGACATCAATCATGGTCCTCGCGGTCATGAGGAATGGTCTCCTAGAATTAGGGGAGATCAATAAGAGTTCATCTCACCTTCCATGTCAAGGACATAGAAATCAGCAGGGAAGATAAGATCATTGACTCGGACAAGGACATCCTCAATTATTCCCTCAGGACTAGTTGTGCTTCGATTGGCTAACTGAATGACAACACCCGTTGGATGTAAGGGACCTAGACCAAGGTTAGAGAAGATAGATTTGGGCATGAAATTAATTGAGGCTCCTAGGTCTATGAGTGCATCATCAAAATTATAACATCCAATTTGGCATGGAACCGTAAAGGTCCCTGGATCTTTGCACTTTATGGGAATAGATTGCTGGGTGGAAACATTTTCAAAGGTCCTAAGTTGCCTCTTGTGGGTGCACAATTCCTTCAGAAACTTGTCATACTTATGAATTTGTTTTATGGCATCTAAGAGGGGAATGTTGACTTCAACACGTCTAAACATGTCGAGCATTTCAGGATCAGGTTCAAAGGACTTTCTTGGTTTAGAAACAGCTTGAGGAAAAGGAATTGGATTCCTAAGTGGAATGGAAGGAGTTGAGGCAATGGTTTCAGGTTTCTTGTCAAGTTTCTTTTTATTTTCATTTTCTAGGTCAACATTCAAAGGAGGGTTGGAGGACTTATCTTGAGGTATAGAAAGTTGCTTTCCTGATCTAAGTGCAATTGCACTTACATTACCCTTGGGGTTGGGTAATGGTTGAGCTGGGAGTTGGGAAGAATTTGATTGTTGTTGCTGGCTCATGTGGGATGCAAGTTGACCTATTTGAGTTTCAATGTTTTTAAGGCTAGAACGGGTGAAGGAGGCAAGATCTTCCACTGCACTTTCCCATGGTTGCTTATAAGAAGAGGCTTGTCCCGAATTGGGATTACCTTGAGTTTGGTTCTTGGGAAATCGATTGTATTGGTTTTGGAATTGGGAAGGCTCACTAGGATAATGGAATCCAGGAGGAGGATTGTTCCTTTGAGGTTAAGGAACAAAAGGATAATGTTGATGGAAGTTACCACCACCTTGACCATATTGGAATTGGTTTGGGTTTTGAGGAGGGAATTGAGGGGGGTGAGACATGGGGTTACCATACCTCAATCCTTGGTTAAAGTTAGAGGAGAAGGACTCAGGGTGAGGTTGGTTGAAGTTTCTAACAAACTGACCTGATAGTTGAGGATTGGTGTTCCGCTGAGCATATGCTGCATTGAGCTCCATTGGTCCAGATGAATTAGATTGATCCTCTTGAAGTTGTGGACAAGTGTCAGTTGGATGAGATGGAGAGTTTCAGATTCCATGGTTTTTTATTGGTCCAGGAAACATTGATTGCAGAGAAGACATGGTTGGGGATTTGGTGGCCACAGCTAGCTGTCGCACAAGACCTGTAAGTTCACTCATCCACTCGGTCATTTTGTTCGGTTCAATTGATTGATTATCTTGGGCTTGTTTGACTTGAGTATGTGCTCGAGTATGGAATTGTTGTGTGTTTGCAGCCATGTTACTTATGAGATCTCTTGCAGCTGCAGGAGTTTTATCAACAAGAGTACCGCCACTTGCGGCATCTATGAGAGTTCTCTCCATAGCCAATAAACCCTCATAGAAGTATTGGATCAAGAGTTGGTCAGGGATTTGATGATGTGGGTAGGTTGCAACAAGCTTTTTGAACCTCTCCCAGTACTCATGAAGTGATTCACTTGGGAACTGATGAATACCACTTATTTCCTTTCAGATAGAAGCAGTACGAGAAGCATGAAAGAATTTTTCTAAGAAAATCCGCTTCATGTCATTCCATGTGGTTATGGAACCAGGAGGTAGGTAGTACAACCATGAATTAGTAGTGTCATCTAGGGAAAAAGGGAATGCTCGGAGTTTGATTTATTCTTCAGAAACCCCTTGAGGCTTCATGGTAGAGCATACTACTTGGAACTCTTTAAGGTGAAGATGTGGATCCTCACCGGCTAGCCCGTGAAAATGAGGGAGAAGATGAATCAACCCTTATTTGAGTTCAAATTCAGCCTCTATATTTGGATATTGAATACCAAGAGGTTGGTAATTCATATCAGGGGCAGAGATTTCTTTAAGTGTTTGTTCCCTAGGATTGGTTATATCTAATTCAACTGGTTGGACAAGGACTGGTTCTTGAATTATTTGATTATCTCTTATGTTCCTCCTAAGTTGGCGAAGTGTTCGCTCAATTTTAGGGTAAAACAAATCTGAGGGATTGTTTGGAAGGATACGGGGAATTTAGAGAGATTTTGGAAGAAAGAGGAAGACGGGTTTTTCTTTGTATTTTTTTCAGTTTATGATTTTTATAAGAAGACGAGTTTTTCTTTGTGATTTTTTTTCAATTTTTTTTTTAAATTTTGTTTTTTTTCTTTGTTTTTTTTACAATAACTAGAAACTAATGACTACTTAAAGCACCATCCCCGGAAACGACGCCATTTGAAACATGCAGCTGATTTTCGCCTATCGACCAGTCAAGGTTCCGGTGCTCTGCTAATGTGTATAGCAGCACTCGGGTCGAATCCTCGGCGATGATACTTTATAATAGTCGTTTGTTTTTAGTTAATTGTATTCTGATTGGGGCGTTTGTTTGCATAGATTATGAAATAATTTATGTATGATGTTTGATTTAACAAATTGATAAATATTGGGGTGAGTTCATCATTAGGGAGTTAAGCATGTGACATCCTTGAGCTTTGCTTTATATTGCATTAAATTAACACCCACATCAAAAGTTGATGTTGATTGGAATTCCCAAGTGTTAAGCCTTTAATCCAAGCCTTAACATTACTTAGGGTTCTAATCTCAATCAGTTCTTGATTGTGGAAGTGTATTTATGGTTCCAATAATCCATGTAAACCACACGTTGAACATAATATGTCAATAATCCATGATATGTTAAGTCCAACATACACAATGTTAAATTAAAGAATACTCATCGAGCAAAACCTCTCAATCACTTAACATCCCAAAATTATAACTCATCCCAATAAGATATTTACTCATACATTTAAATTATTAGTAATCTGGTCTATTATGTTTAAGGTGATGAATTACAAAGAGAAGAAAAATAAAGGGATAAGAAAAGAGTTGTGCGCCGAACACACACATGAACGATGATGAGAGTAAAAAAAACCGGACTTTTTATTGAATAATAAAGTAAAATAAGATGATGGATTTTAGATTGATTTAAACTAAAATAAGAACATTAATATTGAACTACATAAGGTGGATGAGAATAAGAAATTAAGAAGAAGAAAATTTCATTAAAACAGAATTACAAAGACAAACACTTGCAAAATTACAACGAAGAAAAATGCAAAAGTAAATGAAAACAAAGAGAGGAGGAAGGGATTATCAAGTGAAAACTTGAGTTTGGAAGATCCTCCCAAGACTTTGGCAGGGCCTTGGTACTTCCAATAAATCCTCCTTTTCTCTAAAATGTCAACCCTTTTGAAAGAGAAGGAGGGGATGTATTTATAGCCCAAGGTGGTGGACTGTTTACATTCCAGAAATACCCCTCCACTTGGCTCGAAGAAATGGACATCAAGACAGCCGAATCTAGAGCAATCTCCTTATTCAAAGTTTTAGATAATAAAGTTTTCCGACTACTCTAAAAAGTTGAAGTCATTTGGACTTAAGGATCAAAATTTATGGCCGGTTTATTAAACAAAGTAAAACTGTCCATTTCAATCCAGTTATTTTGAAGTCCAGAATGTGAAAGGGTTTTTTAATATGAATATGCCTTCAAATCCGAATGGGTTCTTCAACAAAGTCTGCCGCCTATATCTCCTCTTTCACACTGAAAAATCTCAGCTCGTTTAGATGCTTGCATCATGAGATATGTCATGTATACTATACTGATTTTAATTCTCGGCCAGAATAGTGGGCTGGACTTCAAAGCTTCATTTGGGCCCCTTGTACTTAGATTTGGGCCTTGAAATTTTTATCCAAGATTACATGTAGTGTCCCCAAAATTATTGTGGGGATTTAATGTTTTTGGACTTCTGGATTGAGCCCATCAATCTTCAAGGCTGGTCCAGTTTGTTCACATATCCTTTGGTCTTGTTTGTGAGGACCATATGACCCTTCAAATGGTAGAATTGGCTCATGGTACCTTCTAATGAAATGTGTATATTGAAAGGAGAATCCTAAAAAATAAGAACCACACAATTTGGATCAGTATAGTGATAGTTATTATTAAAACATTAAACTTACTCAATTAGACTACTTCTAAAAATGCTCAAAAATTATACTTAATATTAAAACATTAATATTTCACACAAATTATGCACATTTCATATAAAATAAGTAAAGGGAGTATATAATAAGTCATGAAAATATTAATAACATCAGGAATCTCACTCGATCAATTCCCCTTATAGTCTAGGGTAGTCAGGGACTCTCTTGAGGAAGATCACGCAGTCTAACCCTCTTAGTCCCAAGGTCTAGAGACTCTCTGAGGAAGCTATCTCGGTCAATTCCTCCTATAGCCTCAGGTATACCACATACTCTCTGAGGAATCTCACTCAGTCAATTCCCCCTCTAGCCTGGAAAGGTTCTTAAATAGATTCAAACAAGGTAAGACTCTCTGAGGAATCTCACTCGGTCTACCCTCCTATAGTCTATAAAATCCAAGACTCTCTGGGAGCTCACTCGGTTCATCCCCTCTGTAGTCTGTAATATCTAAGACTCTATGAGAAGCTCACTCGGTCTATCCCTTATAGTCTACAACACCAGGTTCTCTCGACCCCGTGCCAGTCTGTGCATAATAATACTATAAGGCCAAAGTATACCTATAGAGCTACTTGGATAACCAAAGTACAGCTATAAAGCTACTTATCTAACAGTCTACAAGGCAAAAAGCATGTCATGAATTTCACTTCAACCTATAACCGCAAAGCAGGAAACAGGTGTAACGACCAAAGGAAAACGAGACCCAAAGGTCGTAAACAGAACAAAGCAAGGGAAAATACATCCAAGTACAACAAATTATCCTCTAACATGGCCAAATTACCTCTACACAAGCATACAAGCAAGACAAGAAAACAACTAGGGAAAAAAGGTAAACACGCAATACCACGTTCATGGGTATTGGTGGAATTTGCACATAAAACTCAGAGACTTTGAACGGTAAGGCACAAACCCCCTACCTCGATCCTAGGAGATTGATATACTTGAACCATGATGGATAATTATCCCTAGAACATCGTAGATCTAAGAAAATTCAAAAAACGTTCAACCTTAGATAACTTAAGAAGGAGGAAGAATTGGAAAACAGGGCTCAAGAAGAAGGAAGAACTCACCGTTGTGCTTCCAACATAGTCGACCGTGCTCGAATCGGAGAACGGATGGAGAGGCAGGATCTCGGGGAAAATCCGGCCGTACGGGTCACTCTCGGATGAACCAGACCTAGAAGAAGATGATTATGGCGATTAGGCGCGACCCCGATCCGTTTAGTAACAAACAAAAAGTACACGGCATGTATTTTTAAAGTACACGGCGTTTAGTGGGTTTTTCCATACTCTGCCAAAATCGGCCTCCACGTCACCCCTACACACCGTGTGTGTGGCCCGGACACGGCCAGCACACGGCTTCGAGCGGGAAAAGAGTACACGGCGTGTACTTCAAAAATTTCCAAAATCTCCAAAAATTCTCAAAAACACTAGAAAAGGAAAGACATACCTGAAACGAAGATCCGATTTCTTACAATCAGTTAGGTTTTGATGACTCTGGGGCTATGGGTAAGCAGGTAAAAAGTGAAAATCAAGCTCAAAATGAGGGTAAGATCTGAAGTATAATGCATGTGTGTCATGAAAAGTGTACAAAAATAACTCATCTGGGATAATCAAATTCACACTCCCAACAGCTCAGGTTAGATCCATATATATGTCAAGTAGGTACATGAAAAGTATCATGTTCCTTTCCTTTTTCTTTTTCTTTTGTATTTCTATTTTTTGAAATTCATGTCTAGACCAGATCCCGCATCCATACCGTAACCACATATAACCCTTCAATGGATTCATTGGTCCAGAAATAGTGATTCTTAACCTTCCTAGTTCATGAACCATGTCAGCTTTTCTTTTCTTTTGTATTTTGCAAAGGAATGTAATAAAAGTGAAATGATACAAAGAAAATATGGATCGCAAGAAAATAGTCTAATGATTACACCATGTATCTCTGTAAATAGAAGCATCCCATGCTATCTGAATACTTCCCCCACACTTGTTCAAAAGTAAAGTCATGAATTATACAAGGAGTAGGGTAGGAAGGGAAAATTGGCTTAGAAAACCTTCATCCTATAAGGTCATTCTTGGAAACTACAGGCTTAACAATGAAAATATGTAAGGTGGGTCTCAAGAAAAAGTGGCTCAAAAAATATTGTCTCAATCATTTTAAAATTGTACTTGTTCATTCATAGCCTCAATAAGATCTCAATTCAAGTTCTGATAGGTTTACATGTCCTAAGTATCAATCAAGAAATATTCTTAGAAAAAAATATGCAATTGTAGGCTTAGAGTCCTCTCAGGTAATGAGAATAAAATAGAAAATAGAAATTACAACAGGTATAAAACCAAGTATTGAGCTAATTAATCATAATTTCAAAAATTTTGAATTTGAATTAAATTTCCTAATCTCAATAATCATTCTAAAAATCCTAAACATAGAAAAAACATGTATTATAATAAGTACTTACTTAACCTTTTCTTTTATTTGAATGGGAATAATGTTTTTTAGGTTTAAAGCATGCTTTCAATTTCAAAAAATGTCTCTTAGACAGGTGAGAATAGAAAAAATTCGAGTGTAACAAAACTGAAAATCATGAGAAACTCCCCCACACTTAGAAGGAGATAGTTTTCGCACTATCCGTGTAATTATTGTGGGAGTTTTGTAACAAGTAAAGTGAAAAAAAAAATTGAAATGGAAGTTGACAAAATTAAAATTGAGGGAATCAAGAGCTCCCTAGATAAAGTGGTATGCCATGAGGGAATTTGGGTTGTTTCTTGCTGAGTCTGAGTCACCTACAAAATGGGTTAGAAAAAAAATCCTACACTAGATGAAACATTAGTCCACAGGTTTGAAACATGAGTAAAACATAAGAAAAGGCAGGTGAATAGTATGTTGAACAAAAATAACCAATTTTATTGAAATTTAGCATATGTTTTCAATAATACTCAATAAGGGACTCAAAATGGAGATGAAAATGACTCAATAACTAAAACATAATATATAAAGATGATCAATTATGGGTTGTCTCCCATAAATCGCTAACAGGACATCATCACCCAGACGGATGTACCTAAAAAACCTACAGTGGGGTCCATCGGCTCAGTGGCTCCTCTTGCATTTGCAGCTACTAGTGGTTATTTCTTCCAGTTCGTGAGGTCACTTAACTGGATTGATTACTTTAGGAGTAGCAGCGTGAGCATGAATAATATGTGGCAGGAATGGAATCATAGCTCTAGGTGGCTGCTATTGTGCATGGATTTCTATATAAAGTTTCTGAAGTTGGCGTTCGAAAACTCTGACTTGCTGGGTAACCCTTTGGACCAGAATAGAGGGTGGAATGGGTCCATCGACAAACATAGATGATAAAGATGAGATTGACATGGATATTTAAAGATTATAAGAAATGAAATTCAAACCAAGTAAGAATTATGCAAAAATAAATTTCCATATATATAAGTGACAAAAAAATAGGGAATATATAGATGAAAAAACAAAATGACCAGCCCTATCACAAAAAGTGCAAATCCCATAAACTGAACAAAATGGTTGACTAGGAGTTGGGGCCAAAAACCTTCTCCATCTTCAACCCTCCAGCTGGTGGTGATGAAAGATGGAGGTCTGGATTAGTGTCTATGGCGGTAGTAGAAGTGGGTGGATTAGTGACAAATGGTGGAGTAGAAGTAGTGGATACATGGTCTGGAGTGGGTGGTGAAGAGGTCCAGATTCATAAAGAGGTCATGGTTCTGGCAGCTAAATTTATGAAAGGTACCTCTGTAGATGTATCGGTGTCTAGCCCCTTGCCCCACCGAGCCTACTTAGCTAAATACTCTTGTTGGGCCACAGGTTCATTAATATCTACTGGCAGGTCGGGATGGGCTGTAGGTGGTATGGGAATGGTAGAAGAGGAGGGTTTAGTAGAGTTTGGTAGTGGTGGAGTGGGAAACTATGAAGGATCGGTGAATAGAAGATGAAGATGAGTGGAAATCTGGCATAGGTTCACCAAGATGCACTGTTGTGTAGTTCAGATCTCTGTCAGGGTGGGATGAGTGGGTGGACATTTATGGTAGATGTGGTGATCGAGGTAGGAGGATGAGGGGGTGGTGCAGGTGTGGAAGTGGTGGATGGATCAACTGGTGGTTCTTCTACTGCTGGCGGTGTTGCCTCCTGCATGCTTGGTTCCCAATGGTATACATCATCCTCCCATACCAGTAACTACATCTTAGCATCACAAAATCGATGAGCTCAACAGGTCCTAGGGAAGTGAGGGGTAGGGCTGCATCAAACACTCCAAGTTACCTAGCCAGATGAGTAATAAAGGACCCTCCCATCAAAGTACCACAAGTCTGCTGGGCATGGGCTTTGTAATAGTGAGAAAACTGGGCAACCATGTTGATGGTTGGGACACTCATGGCTGCTGCGAGAATAAGAATATCAATCTGGTTAACACTCATGTGAGACTCAGCCCTGGAGGACCATCCACGTGTCATAGCTCGATGTAAAATCCTTAAGGTTGAACCTTGTAGTTGGGTAGATTTCGTGATGCGTGGGTCATAGGGTAATAGAGGATCTTAGGAAATTAGCTCCCATAAATGGTGAGAATCGGCTCAGGGTGGCTCCAGCTGAAGAGTCGGAAAGATCTCTAATACTACAAATTCCTCTATATAAATTCTTAGGTCGATGCCGAACTTGTAGAATGAAAGCTCGTGTGTCTGACCACCCAGGTGGGATCTAAGGCTATTAATGGCCATATCAAAAGTGGACAGGAACTCTAGAAACAACTCTTTAAAAGTCTCCTCACAAACCTTGATAATGCTGTCGATATAGAGTGTCTCCAAGAGGTCAAGGATGACATTGCTAATGTTCATCTTGGCCAGGATAGGTAGGTCTGGGGTCTTATTCATTCGCATCGGCTTGGTCTGTGTTGGGGCGTAGTTGAGGTGTGTGGTACCCCAAACACACAAAAAAGGAAGCAAACATAGAAAACACAAGAATTAACATGGTTCGGCTATTTTCCTACATCCACGGGAGAAAACATGGCCTCTTCTCTATTCCCTTCTCTCCAGATAATAACAGAGGATCACACAAATATACAAATTACACCACACAATCTCTCAAACAAAGGGATTCAATCCCGTTTAAATAAATGAACCAAGACCAGGCTTTCCTTCGGTTGTTGGGGTGGTTCATCTACCCTGAGAATACCTCCATGTCGGCTGCAGTCCACGAACGAAGCTGTACCGGTTGGGTTGGCTTCCAACCAAGGGAGAAGTCTCCTTGCCGATAAAGGAGACTCCCAAATAGGGAGTGTCCCCCACAAATCTCCCCCTCATGACCAATTTGGGGTAGAAGCTTGACCTGCGGTCTCCTTGCAGGTGTTGAAAACTTCATCAGCAAATCGAACACGCTTCTTCACGCCAGATAACGTGGCAGTTCCACCATATTCACTCGAGCTCGAGCTGACTGTGGTCCCCTTCAAATGATACAACCCTTGGGACTCCTTCCCAGTAAGCTTCGCTGAATCCCCATGTGAGACTTCCAACACACCACTTGCTATGGAAATCTTGAACCCTCTCGCATCGATCATACTTAATGATATCAAGTTCTGTCTTATCCTCGAAACAAATTTCACGTCATCCAATTTACGAATTCCTCCATCGAGTGTCATCAATTTCACAGTCCTGACACCTCGAACCTCATATGTTGACCCATCACCAAGTCTCACCAAGTCTCTCACCTATTGAAAAGTATCAAATGTACCTATCGTCGTACATATGTGTGCCGAGCTCCCCGAATCCAGAACCCATCCGTCTTCCTTTGGATTTTGAGCCCACTCGTTCTTCCTTCTCAGAAAATGACATTCCCGCTTCATGTGCCCGTATCTTTTGTAGTAATGACACTGCACTTATCCCCATTCAACTCTCCCATATGAGTATGAGCTTCCTATTGTCACACAGATTTCATCATCTGCTGATAAACTTGTGATGTTCACATCCTCCTCTTCAACTTTCTTCTTCCCAGCAACGTACCGTTTGCGTTCTCCACAATCACTTTTATAGTGACCCTTTTTTCTCACACCAGAAACACGTGATTTCACTTGGATCACACCCCCTGGATTTTGGCCACCATTCATTACCTCCTGTCTGTCGATGTCGGCTCCACACACGTTGATCATCTCGCATCGACATGATTTGCTCGCTTGAATGCATTACGGGTCTTCAGAATGCCTCCTAATCTTGAAGTGACGCCATCACCTCGTCCAGCTTCAATGTCTCCTTCCCCATGAGCAATGCAGTCACAAGCCCATAAAATGAGCTTAGTAGGGATGAAAAAAGAAAAATCACTTTATCTTCCTATCCAACCTTCACACCAAGCCCCAATAAATGTGTTAGGATTTTGTTAAATTCATTGGTATGATCCAACAAATTCGCTCCCTTGTCCATATGAAACTGGTACATTTTCTTCTTTAAGAACAACTTTTTGGTGAGTGATTTCACCACATACCGCTGCTCCAACTTCTTCCAGATCTCCTTCGGTGATGTCTTGTCCAACACTGAGTACTTTACCTCATTCTCCAGACATAGTCAAATTGTGCTGACAACCCGCATCTCGAGCTCTTCCCAATCATCGACACTGGTTGTTTCGGGCATTTCTCCGATCAACGGTCTGATCATGCCCTGCTGCACCAAAATATCCTTCACCGTGCTTTGCCACAATCCGAAATTATTTCAACCATTGAACTTCTCGATATCGAATCTTGGTAGTGCTCCGCCACTCGTCGTCGTCATTGTCACAAAATGCGATCACCACCGTCGATGTCGCACCTTTATGATACCCCCTGATAGAGTGCTAATTTTGAAAAAATAACCATACGAATGCGTCTGGAATGGTCAAAATAGTTGGAATCGACTCCCGAATCGCTGAAATCGAACACCAATTGACCGATATATGGTCAAAACAAGTTCAACGGTCCAGATCACCTGCTGGCGTGGCGCTGACATGGCGCTGATGTGGCACGCCGGAGTTCCTGTCGGAATTGTTGTCGGCGGCGTGAGCAGTTTTGTTTTCTCCAGCACGGGGGTATTGTTCACCCGCGAGTTTGACCAAGCTTTGACTGAGCCTATTAGACTCGTTTCAACTCTGTTTTCATCACTGCTTGCACCGTTGGAATCATCTCACCGTCCTCTTCATGAATCTGGACTCGGAAAAATTTTCCAACCACTTTCAATTTTCCAGCCACCAGAAAAATCGTCATCGCCTTGCCATCTCACCTCCGTTCACTCCAACTCGCCTTTGATACCACTTTTTGGGGCGCAATGGAGGTGCGTGGTACCTCAAACACACAAAAAAGGAAGCAAACAGATCAAACACAAGAATTAACGTGGTTCGGCTATTTGCCTACATCCACGGGAGAAAACAGGGCTGCTTCTTTATTCCCTTCTCTCTGGATAATAACGAAGGATCACACAAATATACATATTACACCACAAAATCTCTCAAAAAAAGGGATTCAATCCCATTTAAATAGATGAACCAAGACCAGGCTTTCCTTCGGTTGTTGGGGTGGTTCATCTACCCTGAGAATACCTCCATTCCGGTTTCATTCCATGAATGAAGCTGTACCGGTTGGGTTGGCTGCCAACCAAGGGAGAAGTCTCCTTGCCGAAAAAGGAGACTCCCAAATAGGGAGTGACCCCCATAGTCTACAACTTGATGAGATTTATCTAATGCTTCGGGTTGGTTAAGTAGAGGATAGGGTGTTGGTGGAGGTTTTCATCACTGGAGGAGTCCTCTGAGGTGGATGAGGAATCTGCACGGGCAGTAGGTGTAGCACAAGTTGATTCATGCAGTGTAGAGGGTGCATCATGTGATGCAGATGCAACACCATGTTGGCACTTGTCCAGTGGCTGCTCATCAGAGGTTGAGTATGACGAGGTGGAGGGTTGTGGATGCTTGGTTCTTACCATCGTAGAAGGTAGGGAGGGTGCAGGTTACGGAGGGAAGGAAACGAGTGGATGTTTGGTAGGTAGGAGGAGGTGAGGAAGAGGGGGCACAAGTTTGGTAGGAAGAGAAGGTTGTGGCAGTGTGGTTTTGTGTGTGATTGAGAAGAGAAGGAGAGTGAGGGGAGTGTGAGGGAGAGAGAGGCGTGGGTATTTGAGAGAGAAGAGAAGGGAGGTGAGGGGTCGCGGGTTTGTTGCAGGTCATGAACCTAGGGTTCACGACCTACATTTTTTTTAAAAAAATAGACTCGGTCCATTACACGATGTGTAATAGTCTTCCGCGTCGTGTAATGGTGCATTAAAATGATTTTTTGATAGAAAGGTTACATGCCGTGTAATGGGATTACACAATGTGTAATCTATTTTTTTTTCTCAGAACTTATTTAACCCTTAATCTCTAGCTCTTAGTTCATCTGAAATTTTCCTAAGGCTAGCCTAATCTATCCTAGGATAAGATGTCATACCCTATATTTCCTCTCAATCAGCGCTTCCTTTTAATTCGAGAGTTTGGCTCAATTAAGGCTCAATTGAATTTTAGGATGATGGCATATCCCTCACGGAAGGATTATTGAAATATTATCAGTATTTGACCATTCACCTTGAATGGTGGTCCACCCTCTCTCTGAATTTTTATGGTCCCATATGGAAAGACTTGAAAAACTTCAAAAGGGTTAGGCCATTAAGATTTCATCTTACCAAGGAATAATTTCAATCTTGAGTTAAATAGAAGTGATTTATTCCCTAGTATAAAGATATGCCTAGCAATGCATTGATCATGTCATTTATTTGTTTTTTTCCTTGTAGATCATGTAATTGTCATAGGAATCCCTCTTGTTTTATTCTAATTCTATTAACTACAGCATCTTAGATTCTCCATCCTTCTCAAAATCTAAATTCAGTTTCTTAATCGCCCAATATGAATGATACTCGAGTTCAAACTGGAAGATGAAAAAATTTCCCATAAAATAGTCTGAACAGTGTTGTTCCTATGGGAGTTTTGTATGCAGTATGGTATTCCCATAGTTCATTATCCTATTTAAGACTTCAGTCACTTCATCTTGTATTTACATCCTTTTATAAAATTGGATTTATCTCTCTATTTGACAATTATACTTTATCACTTGTTTGTGGGTGGTAGGGAGTTCATGTATTATATATGATTCTATATTTATCTAGAAATACTTTCAAAAATTCGTTTGTGAAGTGTGTTCCTAGATCACTGATGAGTAATCTTGTAAATTGAAATCTTACAAACACATTCTTTTTCAGAAAGTTCATGACAACTTTTGTTGTGTCATGTGCGGTAGCTTCAGCTTCAACTCATTTCGAGATGTAGTCAATGCCAACCAGAATGTAGGATTTTCCATATGAAGTGGGAAAGGGTACCATGAATTCTATGCCCCAAACGTCAAGGATTTCAACTTCCATGATAGGATTCTACAACATATCATTCCTTTTTCCAGTGTTTCCAGTCTGCTGACATCTATCACATCTTGGGCAAAATTTTCTCATGTCTTAGTGTAGCATGGGCCAGAAAAGTCCACTTTGTAGAATTTTCTATACTGTGCACTCAGGTCCATGATATCCATAAATTGGTGACGTGTGACACGTCTCAATCACATTTTGGGTTTCATTATCAGGAATACAACATCTCAATAAGCCATTAGCACAATGCTTGAACAATAGTGGTTCGTCACAATAGTAATGCTTTGCTTCTTCCAAGAATCTTTTCCTCTATTGATATGAGAAATATTTATGTAAAAATCCCATGGAGATATAATTGAAAATATCATAGAACCACAGTTGAACCTTGATGCTAAAAAGGGTTTCATCTGGAAATTATAATTCAATTTCATCCTCCTCATCTTCCTTGATGAATGACAAGGGAAGTCAGGATAGATGGTCAGTAATTACATTTTCTATGTCTTTTGTGTCCTCAATTACAATCTCAAACTCTTACGACAAGAGGATCCACTATATCAGCCTTGGTTTGGAATCCTTCTTGTTCATCAAGTATCTTAGGGTGGCATGATCAGTATGTACAATCACTTTGGAAAAAACCAGATAGGAACAAAATTTCTCAAAGGCATATGCAATGGCTAAGAGTTATTTATCTATAGTAGTATAGTTTAATTAATCTTCAATTAGTGTGTATATTGTATAATAAATGGGACAAAAGATGTGGACAATTCACTTTCCTAACACAACACCAACTATAAGGTCACTGGCATCACACATTAACTCAAATTTCTTATCTCAGTTGGGTGAAATAATGATTGGGGATACTATCAGGCTTGTTTTCAACATCTTAAATGTCTGCTGACTTTCCTTAGTGAAATCGAGGGGGGATTATTTTGACACTAAATGCATCAATGGATAATAAACCTTTGTAAAGTCTTTTATGAATCATCTGTAAAATCTAGCATTCCCCAGAAAGATTCTTTTTCCCTTCACTATTGATGGTTTGGTAAAATCCTTGATGAATTTTATTTTGGCTAGATCAAACTCTATTCCTTCTTTTTAGATCTTATGTATGAGGGATATTCCTCCTTGGACCATAAAATGACATTTCTCCCAATTTAGGACTGGGAATTTTTCTTCATGGCATTGCAGGACTAATTCCAGATTGCTTAAGTAGACCTCAAAAGATATTACATATACTGAGAAGTCATCCATAAATATTTCTAGAAATTATTCTGCCATGTCATGGAAAATATGTGTCATGCATCACTGAAAGGTTGATGTAGCATTGCACATTTTGAATGACATTCGCCTGTAAGAAAAAGTACCAAATGGGCATGTGAATGTGGTCTTTGGGTAATCAATGGGGTCAACTACAATTTGGTTGTATCCTGAATATCCATCCAGGAAAAATTAGAATTCATGTCCTGCAAGTCTTTCCAGTGTTTGATCTATGAATGGTAAGGGGAATTGATATTTCCTTGTTGCTATATTCAGGCATCTATAATCTACACAAATTCTCTATCCAGAAATGGTGTGTGTTGAAATCAATTCGTTCTCATCAGTTTTCTCTACTATGAGTCCTCCTTTATTAGGCACAACTTGTAGAGGGATTACCCATTCACTATATAATATGGGAAATATTATTCTTGCATCCAAGAGTTTCAGAACTTCCTTTTTGATGAATTCCTTCATCAGTGGTGTGAGCCTCCTTTGAGGTTGACGTTTTGGATTTGCATCTTCTTCAAGTAGAATCTTGTGAGTGCATTTAGTAGGATTGATTCCTTTTATGTCTTCCACTCCCTAGGAAATTGAATTCTTATGTCTCTTCAAAACTTCAACAAATTTTACTTCTTGTGCTTGAGACAGTTCAGAGTTGATAATAACTAACAGAGAGTTTGAAATTCCTAAGTATGAGTACTTAAGAGTACTAGGTAGAGGTTTTAGTTCCATCTTTGGTGGTTGAATGATGGAGGGGATGAAAGGTGGAAAGGTATCTGTCATGAGAGGTTCAATGAATCTTACTTCCTCAAAATCGTACACTTCTTTCTTCTCCAAGAATGAATCTTCACTTTCTTCTTCAATGGACATGTACTCATCTCCTTTTTTGGTAAGATAGATGGTGTTGCAATCAACAACATCGTCTGATTGTTGGGAATATTTGACCAGGTTGAACAATATTTGTTCTTCTCCAACTTAAAAGATCATACACCCTTGATTCACATCTATCAAAGACTTTACTATGGATAGGAATGGTCTTCCAAGTATAATAGGGACTTCAACTTCTTCTTCTATGTCCGGAACTACGAAGTCTGCTAGAAAGATGAATTTTACGACTTTAACTAATACATTTTCAAGAATTCCCCTAGGGCAATTCACTGATCGATCTATAATTTTCAGTTCTCACTACCACAAAATGACCCAAGGCCAGCGCCACCCTTTATCAGCGCTAACGAAAAAGTACTGATAAAGGGGGGTAGCTTTATCAGCGCTAAAAAAAGTGATGATAAATGTACCCCTTTATCAGCGCTTTTTTTAGCACAGATAAAGGTTCCCCCTTTAACAGCGCTTTTTTTAGTGTTGTTAAAGGGTACCCCTTTATCAACGCTTTTTTTAGTAGCGCTGATAAAGGGGGGTCTTTATCAGCACTTTTTTTAAAAGCGCTGATAAAGGGTCTACTTCCAAAAAACATTCATTAAAAAAATATATTATTATTTAAATATATAGATATAGTTATATTGATATAAATATTATATATATTTTTTAAATATAATTTTAAATATATTTTAGATAAGTATAAATATACAGTTACACTTAATATATAAGATATTTAGTGAAAATGGATTATAAAAAAATTAAAAAAATATTTTTAATTCATAATTTGCTAATTGTTATAGAGTAATAGTCATTTAATAACAATTTGAAGACTAAAAAAATAAAATAAAAATTAAAAAAGATCCAAAATATGTTGAAAACACAACTCGAACTTCAAACAGTCATAACTTTTGATCCGGGTGTCCGTTTGATCTCTACCATATATCAAATTGAAGCCTGCGATGAGCTCTACACCTTTATGATCAGGGGAACCCTGTTTAAGGTTTTTTTGAGGCCAAAAAGGGCCCAGAAGGCCTCTGAAACTGAGTTTTTAGTCGGGATACCCCAATTTTTTAACATTTTGTGGATTTTCAGCCTCGTTTAAGGGGGTATTATTGGCTTTTTTTGGTGGGGACTGAATTTATTCCAAGGTATTAAATTCATATTGATATTATGTCTTTTAAATTTTATCATTTTTTATAATGCACTGCTATTTATAATCAAATATATAACAATATATACATATTTTTTATATATTCACACATAAAAATTTAATTATAAATATAAATAATAAAATATATTTACATATAAAATATATTAGCTTTATCTAAATAATAAATAATATACATTTTATTTAAAATTCAAATATATGAATATTTATATACCTATATATTAATCTAACTATATATATATATATATTAATATAACTACATATATATATTAATATAACTATAAATATGTATGTTAATATCACTATAAATATATATATTAGTATAACTATATATATATATTAATATAACTATATATATATTAATATAAATATATATTACTATACGAATAAATATAACTAAATATATATATATATATATATAGAGAGATATCATGAAATGGAAAACAAATCAAAATAGAGGAGTGGTAAGGGCTTAGGCACTCAGGGGGGAGGTCTCGAGTTCAAAACATGGTGGAGGCAGGGGAGCGTGCGCATGGGGGAATATGGGATCTAGCGCTGATAATGGGTGGGGGATAGCGCTGATAAAGGGTGGAGGGGGTGCGTGGGGGCACTGGAGGTGCAGGAAGGCGCTGATAAAGGGGGGGCTCAAGTGCTGTAAACCCCCCCCCCCCCCGAGATTGCCAGGATTTTTTTAAAAAAAATTAATCTTTTTTAAATTTTATCAACGCTAAAAAAAAGCACTAATAAAAGGGTTCAGCGCTAAAAATAAAGCATTGATAAAGCACCCTTTTATCAGCACTTCGTTTTAGTGCTGATAAAAGACCCCTTTTATTAGCGCTTTTTTTAGCGCTGATAAAAGGGGTCTTTATCAGCGCTTTTTTGGAGCGCTGACAAAAGGGACCCCCCCCCCTTTATCTACGCTGGCTTTTACAATGCTTTTCTAGCACTATTAAAGGCCATTTTTAGCGTCGATAAAAGAGGTATTTGTAGTAGTGTCTAATGGAGTTAATTTGAGTTCTTGGAGTCCTAGCTTGCAGAAAACACTCATTGACATTAAGTTGATGCTGGCTTCAAGATCGCACAGAGCTCTTCCAAACTTGTATTCTCCAATAGCGTAGGGAATTGAAAAACTTTTTGGATCTCTCATTTTTGTGATATTTTCTACTGCACAATAATAGATAATTCTTCATTTAATGAGATCACACCAAGATATTCGATATTTATTTTTTTGGACAACAGATCCTTGAGAACTTTTTCATAAACTAGTATCTGGGAAATAACTTCTATAAATGGTATGTTGATGTGAATCTTCTTGAACATTTTCAAGAAATTTTTGTGTTGTGCCTCCTTTCTTCCTTGTCTCACTCTTTTTGGTAAAGGAAGAGGTGGCTTGTATGGTGGTGGGCCAATATAAATTTGGTTCCTTGGGTTACTCAGGGGTTTGGTCACTTTGAGCTGGTGATACTTCTTTAGGTGTGGTTTTCACTAGTGCTAATTCTTCTTCTACTAATGGTTATTTCTTAAGCTCTTCAGGTTGCCTTTCATCTCTTCTACTTGGTTGTCTAAAGTCCAATATCTTCCATCTTCTTAGCACTACAACTTTAGCTTCCTCCCTTGGATATGTCCCTGTATTACCAAGTAGGTTACCTGGTAATCTATCAAAAAAGTCTTCGATATTTGACCCATATGAACTTCAATATTTCGCAAGGTAGCTCTTTGTTTTTTCATTTTTTTTCCCTAATTTTTCTTTTATTGATTTTATTTTTGAATGAAAGTATCCAGGAGGTTTTCCAGGTTACTTTGAGGAGGAGCAATTTGTTGTTGAGGTCTAGGCTAATCAGGTTGGAATTAATGTTGATCTCTCTTTGGGAAGGGTTGTTGTTGCATGTGTTACTGAGGTCTTGGAACTGGGTTCATAGGTGGATACCCTGGTGGTCCTTGATTCCGAAATGTTGCTTGATCACTTCATTGTTGAAAATATCCCTGGTTGTTCTGAGGTTGTTTTTGAGCAGGCCTATGCTGGTAATATTGTTGTTTCTATTGAAAAGGTATGTTCTATTGATTGCAATTTACATAATTACAATCTTGAGCTTGTGATCCCTTAACTCTTGTCTTGCAGTCCTAGTATAGATGTGTGCCACCATACATCTTGCATGATTTCATCTCCCTTATGGGAGAAAAAGGGGGTTTTGCAGTAAGAATTTGAAATGATTAGAGCTTCTCCATAAGTGCTTTGACATGAACTGATAATCTGGTGTTTTTATCCACCTAATGGATACCACGCCGAGGTGGTCCATGATCACATTTCCACAGGCTGACATTGTGAGAAACTTCATCAAGAATAGCTCTTCCGTATTTTGGGGTTTTAAACAGCAGTCCTCCATTAGAGGAAGCATCAAAAATAGTTCGTGTGGTAGGCTAGAGTCCTTGGTAGAATTTCTGAAACTGAATCCACATGTCCAGTCAATGGCATGGACACTTCTTCATTAGCTCCTTGAATCAGTCTCATGCTTCCCAAGTATATTCTCCATCAGACTGAGCAAAGTTCTAAATGTTGTTTCAGAGCTTCCAAGTCTGAATCGGTGGAAAGTATTTATCTAAGAACTTATTGGAAAGATCATCCCAAGTCATGATTGACTCGGGAGCTTGAATTTTGAACCAGTCCTTAGTTCCATCTCTTAGAGAGAATGGGAAGACGTGTAGTCTATTTTCATCTGAAGAAACTCCCTGGTTACGAAAAGTATCACAAACTTATAGAAAGTTAAAGATATGCTCATGTGGATCTTTCCTCTAAATTTCACTGAATTGTCCTATATTCTAGATCATATTAATGAGTTTAGGTTTTATTTTGAAGGTATGAGCTTGGATGAGGGTATGAACTATGCTTTGGATTTCACCATGGATTTATGGAAATCAATAATCCATGATGTTCCTCTATTGATGCATCAGGTTCTCTCCATGAATCAATTATTAAAGGTTCTGGGGGTTCGGAGGGTTGGGTCCCGTTTGATTGTTGAGGTCATCTATTGTAGACCAGTGGTGTTAAAAAAGATACCTTTTTATCTCAGGATCAAAGGTTAAAGATTTGTTTGTCTCAAGGTTCTTCGAACGAGTCGACGGACCTTGGTATATACACTATACTGCATAACAAGGACGCAAGGGAATCTCTAAAGGGAAAGAATGAAAGGGTATCAGATGAAAGGTAATCCCATATCTTAATTTCCAGAGGTTTGAAAGTAGAGCATTGTATTCCCCAACAAGGATGCCAAATTTTGACACGCCCACACGCATCTTTGAATTTTCATGGGTTGTGGTCAGATTAGAATATGTAAGTTTTTCCCAAACTTCACCTGCTACAAGGAATAGTATAGAGAAAGTATTACATCGATCCCATGGGGAGAATAACTAGCTTCTAAGATTCAATGGCTTAAGAACCTTTGGGGTAGGAGTCCTTTCTGGTTTGCTTTAGTTTGAGAAAAAACTAGATCTATGTTTGTTGAAAGTTGCTTCAAGAATGAGAGAGGGATTGAGATCAATTTTGGGTATCTTTAGGAAGGATGATATTTAATTCTAACTTTGGTAGGGTCCTAAGTTTTAGGCTGTGAAACAAGTAGAGATCGCTAGTTGACTTTGGTCAAATCACCTAGTTCTCCCTAGGAGGTAACTATTCTGTAATCAGGAGATAGAGACAACCTAGACATATTAGGCTTAGCTTCTAAGGTAGAAAGTATCTTAGCATATTGTTCATAGCCTAATACACTCCGACCAAGATAGGGTCTTTCACTTAAATACCACGTAATCAGGGATGTTTAAATGAATCAGATAGAAATTGATTATTTTTCCTGATTATTAACCCTTAAGTTTACCAAAATTTAGAATTAAAGATTTAGAAATGTTCAGATACACCTACTCTCAATCCTTACCTTTGGGTGGTTTATCCACTCATGGTAGGTTGAAATGAGAATAAATAAATGAATGAAAACATGGTCAAAATTCTAAGAATGATTGAATTTAAACAGACCACAATCATGTAATGGTTCAGGTTCATATTTACAAAAGGGGGACGAGCATGCAATTGAGAATGAAAGCAGAAGTGGATTCAATGTGAGTTTGGTGATGAATGATGGTAAGAGATGTGAAATGGAAATGTAGGAAATGATTAAAACATAATCCATGAAACTTATATTGAAATAAAATGATGAAATAATGAAGAAATTTTATTTTAAGGGAGAGGGGGTCAAAGGAAACTCAGAAGAGAACAAAAGTAAAAAAGAATTCTACTCTGGGATCCTTTTAAATCCGTCACTGGGGTGTTGTATATATAGGTGAAAAATTAAACGACGTGTAATGTATTTCATGTTGTGTAATTCCTATTCGTGTAGATCTCAACGGCTTTTGAATCTTACGTGTATCTCACACGTATCTCACCCGATTTATGAGGTTTTACCACTTTCACGTCATGCACCAATGACGCACGACATGTACAGGTCTTCCAATTGTATCTCTGGAGCGGTTTTCTTGTTCAATGGGTTTGAATGAGTTCACATCGTTTATTTTCCATTCATGGTGTGTACTGACTTCCTCTCTTGATAACTTCATGACTTGGCTCATGGCTTGGTTCACAGCTTACTGGATGTCGTGAAACCCTATTACAAGACGTGTACCGAAGGTTCACGACATGTGATCGGTGAATTATTCATTTCTTCCTTTGAAACTTTATGAATCCTGATTCCTGTAAAATTAAACACATACCAAGAACATTATCGAATATATCATGGAAATTTAGTTGAATGACAACAAAAAGTATATATGATTTTGCCTTATCAACTACAAAGAGGGGATTTGAATACTTTATAGAGGAGACAAATTCCTTCATCCTTTAAAGAAAAAAAAGAGAGTTCAATGAGTAGGTTAAAGTGTTTTTTAATATTCTATATTTTCCTCATAATATTATGTGTTCTCTACTGTATTTACATAATCTAAATTAAATGTTTGACAACTCATGTTGGTATTGAATTTTTCACATGATGGTGTTACCAATTCCAAGGAAGAATTCATGATTGATGCTAAAACTATGGAATTATGAGGGGATCAACAACTTGTTGATGAAAAAATAAGAACGACATAGCATCACTATTTTAACTAAAATTATCAAGGCAAGATGCAAAGCTATAAAATTTGAGGTTGGTAGGAATCAACGCGGCCAACTTGTGAACCCCAACAAGTCAATGTTCATTAGTTATGTTGGTCTTAGAATGAGGATAAATGGGCCAATTGATATTGATACAGGGCACAATGTCATTCATGCATTGAAGGAAACCCTTTGAGAAAATATTAGGTAATGTTATGATATAATTTTCCTATTTTATCCAAAAATTATATAATGAAATGTTGAATTTATTTTCATTATCCCTTGTAGAGTTTGTTTATTTTAGATGATTTTCAAAAGAAATATGACTTAATGGTCATTTTAAGAGCTCATAAAGGCTTCCAGACACTTTTTACAAAGCATCATCTTAGAGATGCTGAGGGGAAAGTAAACCCACACCAACCAATTACATATGCACACATTATAAACTAGGAAACATGGAAAGCTCTCATTAGTCATCATGATGAGAAATCATTTCAAGTGTAGTTGATAATATTTTATTTGACATTATTTATTTTACCTGCATTAATTCAAAATTTTTAATTTATGAAGTAGCAAAGGAGTGCTGAAGACAAAAAATGTGCAGCAAAACCAATGTACCCCTACTATAAAGCAATGATGGGGTACGCTTCACTTGAAAAGAAAATGGTATGTATTTTAAATCTATAATAAATGTTTTATGTGATATGAAACAATATATGATATTTTATTTATATGCAGATTGATGAATCAAAATTCAAAGACACTTCCATCCCACGTCATGTGCTATGGAAGGAGGCCCGCATAAATAAAGTTGGTACAATAGTTGATGAAAATGCACAAGCGGTATGAGAATCATAAGTATGAAATAATAGTAATTTGTTATGATTTATAATAGTATTACATAAAACTATATATTTATATTTATATGTTTTTTATACAGTTTAGACACAAAAATTGGCACCTATTATTCCTGAAAAAAATCTACTTTCAGTAGCTTTGAAATGGTTAGAACAATATAACCGCATTAGAGGTGCATGTTTTAGAGTGCCGCCTCAAACATATTTCGAGAACAAAAAGCCACAAGGAGACACATATGAGATGGTGAAATACATGCAAGTGTAGATAGATTCTATGAAATATATTATTGGACAGTATGGTTTGATAGACCAATATATATGAAAGGATCAAAGCGAATCGATAGTGTAACAACAATCAATACATGAAGAGCCACATGACCCCATTAGCTTTGAGTCTAGCCATTCCCCTCAATCATATGTCTTACTTGAGGTAATCAATTTTGTTATTACTCTTTCTCTTGAATGTGAATCAACCAACTTATGATAACTTTATATTACTAAAATTCTACAGGGTGAAGTTGCATGTGATTTATATCTATCAACACCCATGAATCGCCTTATTGTAAGGGGTATGGTGTATAATATCTCAAGAGACATGTTGCACAACAAAAAAATCCCAAAAGATCACATTAGAGCAGGGAATGAAGTAGCTCACGAGCTGAGTGCTGAGTTACCTATTTCGCTTGATGATCTAGATGTTACCACGATCGATAATGATATTGGATCTTTCATAGCATGGTCGTTTAATCTTATAAAGATACATGAGGTATGTCATTGACAATTTTTTTCAAATTAAAATATTTATCAACTAATGAAAAAGGTATGAAATGAGGTATGGTATTACATACAGGAAAAATGAAGGGGAAATGGAAGGTAAAATCAAGAAAATCTAGTGAATCAGCCAAGAAATCAAAAGGATCTTACGAGAGTACCTTCACCTCACCAGTTCCACTACTGCATATATTAAAATTCCAAGTTCATGTAGATACAATATTCAAAGATGGAAATTATGTCCTACATTGAATATGAAGAAGAAATATTCAGAGATGTCATTGCAGACATGGTTGGTATGGAGAGTATAAATGAGATTATAAAGTTTGAATGGTTGGGACTCTCAATTGTGAATACATACATGAGGTACATTTTCATAATCCATTTGTCCAAAAAATGATATACTATGTTCATTATAGTTAATAACTATTCATATTTTCTATAGGCATGTATATTACTACTATATAAAGGGAAAACCATGTGAAATAAGATTTGGACTCATTAATCCCTCTATCATTTATATAAAAAAATATTTGGAATTGATAAAAATTGAAAAGAAAAAAGTTTCACTAAGTGAGGAGTTTGAGAAGAAAATAATAGAAAACATACTCGTCTTGATGCCTACAGTGCATGGGTAAAAGTCTACAATTTAATTAGATAAAATATATTTTTCTTTTTTTCATTAATTATTTGTTTTTGGTTTTTTTAGTAAGCATTAGATGCTCATCACAGTCAATTTAGATACCCCAAATGTTTTTTTGGATCCAATGCATGGATTTCCATCAAACCAACCACACATGATGTCTACTATGAATTTGTAATGCACTCCAATCAATATTTTACAAATAAAATTCAAATTATATGTTTCTTTTTGTGTTTTAATGAGAATTTTTAATGATAAAATGATCTATAAATATAAGATAAATCATGGAATGAGGTCAGTGAATGAACATAAGAAGCCTAAGGATTCCTTAAAATGAAAATAGATTAAGGTATATATAGTCATATTTAACTATAAAAACATATTTCAAAACAATTTACTTACTTTGGTCAACGATTCTATAGCATCTAAAGCAACATAACGACAACAATTATGGATATTACATTTGAAATTTTATGAAAGATATCATATACCATCAAAAGACTAGAATCCCTAAACATGTAATTTTTGAAGTTAATTACAATTTCATTTAAAATATTTGTTAATCGTTTGTTTATCTATATTTTCTCAGTACTACCAAGATTTATAGAAATCTATGTACTCAAAAGAAGAAGTAATTTTATTTAGAGATGAGTAAGCAGAGTACATAGTGTTAGAATGTTTATCGACATCAAGTTGAGGTGATTACCTATTATGTATGTGATCTAGTATAGACCATGACTTTAGAGATAAATTTGGGATGTGAAGTATTAGTATCGTAATGTTATATGTTATTTTTTAAGTCTTTCTCAAGGAGAAGTATAATGGAGGGTTATGCTCTACAAATTATGGCAGAGCTAGTAACATGTCTGAAGCCGCTCGTGCTTGTGAGAGATCGGACTTTGAAGCCACAACTGAGATAATGACGATATGGAAATGGGTCAAGGATTATTCAACCCACAAATCTGAAGATGTGTTACCAACTGCTGGGGAAGGTACTTCCATGCCCATAGCCTCATCATTTTCATTTTATGTCTTCAATATAAAAGTTTCATTTGAGTTCAAAACGTGTGTCACATAGCCAAATTTGAGAAAATGAGCTCAGATTGTTTTCAACATTAATACAAAGATCCATAATTCATTTGTGATGTGTAGGAATCCACTATACATCAATTTAACACATGATGTGATCAGTATGACTTGAAGTGTGTGTTTTCAATATAAAAGTATTATTTTAGTTTAAAGCATGCATTGCATAGCCAAAACTAAGAAAATGAGTATAAATTGTCTTCAAAATTCAGGACAATGATCTATAATTCATATGTGATATGTAAGAATCGACCAGATGTCAATATGACACATTATGTGGCCAGTATGACTCGAAGTGCACATTTTCAATATAAAAGTGTCACTTTAGTTTAAAACACGTGTCACATAGGCAAAACCGAGCAAGCAAGCTTGGATTGTTTTCAGGATTTATGAAAATGTTCTATAATTCATTTTTGATGTGTATGAATCAATTTCATGTCAATTTGATCATTTATGTGGCTGGTATGACTCGAAGTGCATGTTTTCAATATAAAAGTTTCATTTAAGTTTAAAACGTGTGTCACTAGTCAAAACCAAGAAAATAGGATCGGATTGTTTTTAAACATTAGGACAATGATCCATAATTTATTTGTGATGTATAGGAATTGACCACACGTCAATCTGACACATGATGTGACCGGTATGACTTGAAGTGCATGTTTTCAATATAAAAGTGTCATTTTAATTTAAAACGCACATCGCATAGCTAAAACAATGCAAACGAGCCTAGATTATTTTAAAACATTAGAAAAATGATCCATAATTTATTTATGATATGTAAGAATTGACCGCAAATCAATATGACACATGATATGGTTGATATGGCTGGAAGTATGTATTTCCAATATAGAGGTGTCATTTAAGTTTAAAATGCGCATCACATATCCAAAACTGAGCAAACAAACTGAAATTGTTTTCAAAAATTAGAATAATGATCCATAATTCTTTTTTTGACGTGAAGGAATTGAACGCACGTTAATATGAAACACGATGTAGCGGGTATGACTCAAAGTACTCATTTTCAATATAGAAGTGTCATTTTAGTTTAAAACACACGTCACATTGCAAAGTCAAGAAAACGAACTCAGATTGTTTTCAAACATTATGAAAACAATCAATAATTCATTTGTGATGTGTATGAATTTATAGCGACCCTACTTTTTCTTACATTACTATTACATCATTTTAATGATAAAAAACATAAAAAAAATTACACAACGAGGATTCAAAGGTTTAGTGTCTTGGGAAAATTAGGACCGTACATAACTTTTACAACATAAAACATAAAAATTTATTTAATTCCTTCTTCTCTAGCTTCTTACTATCCCTTGTGTTCTCCTTAGTGCATGTAGTCACCTAAGGATATACATCAAAAAGGGGTGAGCTAAAAAACCCAGTAAGAGGATAGATAAGATCATAAAACAATATGACATAGGGTGAGCATAATCATAACATCATCATGAGAGGAAACATTAGATAAAGGCATGAAATGTGGCAATGCATAAAAATGAAACATCATGTCTTAGTGGTCAACTGCCACACATAGTTGTGAACAAAGCTAGCATCATGCTCACACATATTTTAATTTCCTCATGAGATACATCACATTACACAATGCATTAGAGCACTATATAATTCTGGGCACACCCTTCACGTCTTATCATTTACTTTGCACTATATAATTTCAGGCGCACCCATCACGTCATAACATTTACATTATCATGCATGCCACATAGAACATAAATCAATCTTGGACATAAAATAACACATGGAAAGGAATGAGTTTCATTTCATAAAGAATAAATTCACAAACTTTGGGTTCCCTAATTAAAGACGAAATAACATAATTGATATAAGAATCATCAACTTTGAGTGAAGAAGAAACAATCTCACGAAGTGTGTTTTTTTGAAAGAAGAGTTCTTTTGGAAAACATCATGTTTGTCATAAACTCAAGTAGAAAACATATATATCCCAAAAAAGGTAAGACAATGATGAAGAAATTATTTTTAAGGAATATTCATACTGAAAATGGGGTGAAAGAGGGAAAACCCAAAGAAAGAGAGTTGGGTTCGATAATTTCTCTTACCTTTTTTCTGAAAGCTTCCTTCATGTTAATATCCTCTATAATCACATTGGATTCATTGATTAGCAATTCCATAATCCTATATACATAAATATGATTCATTATGGTTTTATTATGTTCTTTTATGGGCCTTTGGATGAGTTAGAGTTTAATTTCATCGTTTGTGAACATTCATTTTCATGGTTTTCATGATCGGTTTACTTGTATTCATGAATAGAAGTTTGTTTATAATGAGGATGAACATCCAAAATTTTTATTATATGTTATTAATGATCCTCCATAAGCTTAAATGATCTTACAAAGGATTTGGTTATATACCATGAGGATGATTCATTAGATAAAAGTTAATGATTATCGTTTGAGGTTACTTTTGGCGGTTTTTCGAACACAATGAACTCATTTTGTTTTATAATTTAGTATTATGAGTATAAGTTATTTCCAAAACATAAAAGGGTTATAACATACACTTTAAAATATGTTTTAAACCATTTAATGATCTTATTAACGACCTTGAAGGTGTTTAAGGAAAATGAAAGTGCATTGCCCACGATGTCGGTAAATTAACACATCGCGGACGACGATTTTATTTTTAAGATAAAAGAGAGAGAGGAAGGAGTTTAATGTTGAATCTTCCATTAACATGATATAATTCCAGTATATGCAAGATACTGGAGTTATCATGTCATTTGGATGAAAGGAGGTGAGGAGAGAATAAGAAAAGAAATTGAAATTGAAAGGAAATTAAAAGAAAAAGAGAGAGGATTTACCTCTTGAATTCTCCTCTTGAGATCCTCCTCAAGGCACCTAGGCTTGGTCTTTTGATGAGACCAAGAGCTCATAGACGTGGGGGGCTAGGGAAGAGTATTGAGCAAAATTTAGGCGAGGCTCAAAGCTTGAGAGGTGTGAGGAGAAGAGGGTGTGAGGGGTGATATTTATAATGGAGGAGATTGGTGTTTTCTCAATATTGTATTCATTAGTTTATTATTTTGGGTCAAGACTATGAATAGTTTGAGAATTATCTCTAGATATATTAAAATAATGAAGGATGGTTCGAGATTAAGGTGTTTACATCAACCTTACATCAACAATGACTAAAAAATGCATGTATTTATCATTTATAAAAAATTACCGTATTTTACAATTCATCAAAAATGCAAGTATTTTAGAAAAATCCCAAAAAGTCATCATAACCATTTTTCAACTTGTAGAATTCAAAAATAAACTCCATTTTATGAAAATAATTTTCTAAATATGATTAATTTAATTTTTAATTAAAATCATCATTTACTTAGAAAATACATATTTTAAAATTATAACTGACTTTGTAACACTTTAAAAATTTACTTAAGGTCTCATAAAATTATCTTAAAATCATAAGATATCAAAATATTAATTTATGAATACATTTTATGAAAATAAATTTTATTTTAAATTATTAAATTAATCATAAAATTGTAATTAAATATTTATGACTTGTAAAAATACCAACACTTAATTAAAAAAATTTAAAATATTTACTTATACTATGATATAATTATTTCATATTTTCACTTATAAGATGTCAAAATTTTATTTATACTTTCATGGGTGAGTCTACTATTCATTTGGCCATTTTACTATTCATAGAGGTCATATTACTATTCCTAAGGTCAAGTTACTATTTCATCAATATTGGTTCCTTAACTTCTAGAAATACTTATTATTTCATTAATTTTTCATTTATAAAGTTTCTACAATGGTCTCTAAGTGATTTTATGTGATTTATACTAAATATGAAATTACTATAAGAAGGGAGAAATTTCATTGATAAATGTTTGGGTCGTTACAAAATTGATTGCACGTCAATCTGACACATGATGTGGTTGATATGACTCGAAGTGCGTGTTTTCAATATAAAAGTTTCATTTTAGTTTAAAACATGCATCGCATGGCCAAAATTGAGCAAATGAGTTTGGATTGTTTTCAAAATTTAGGAAAACAATAAATAATTCATTTTTACTGTGTAGGTTGACCACACGTCAATCTAACACGCGATGTGGTTGGTATGGCTCAAAGTGCGTGTTTTCAACATGAAAGTGTTATTTTAGTTTAAAACACACGTCACATAACCAAAACTGAGATAATGGGTTCAGATTGTTTTCAAACATTAGGACAATGATCCATAATTCATTTGTGATGTGTAGAAATCGATCGCACGTCAATCCAATATACGATGTGGTCGGTATGACTCGAAGTGCGTGTTTTCAATATAAAAGCGTCATTTTAGTTTAAAACACGTGTCGCATAGCCAAAATTGAGCAAGCAACCTCAGATTATTTTCTAAATTTAGGACAATGATCCATAATTCATTTTTGAGTAATAGGAATTGACCACACGTCAATCCAATATACGATGTGGTCAGTGTGACTCAAAGTGCGTGTTTTCAATATAAAAATATCGTTTTAGTTTGAAACGTGCATCGCTAACTAAAATCGAGTAAACGAGGTCAGATTGTATCCAAAATTCATTTGTGACTTGTAGGAATCGACCACATGTCAATCTGACACATGATGTGGTCGGTAGGACCTGAAATGCGTGTTTTCAATATATAAGTGTTATTTTAGTTTAAAACGTCTGTCACCCGCCAAAACCAAGTAAATGAGGTCAGATTGTTTTCAAACATTAGTATAACGATCCATAATTCACTTGTGACCTATAGGGATCGACCGCACATCAATCTGACACACGATATGGGTGGTATGAGTCGAAGTGAGTGTTTTCAATATAGAAGTGTCATTTAAGTTTAAAACACACATCACATAGCAAAAACGAAGAAAGTGAGTTTGGGTTGTTCTCAAACTTTAGAAAAATGATTCATAATTCATTTGTGACATTTAGGAATCGACCACACATCAATCTAACACATGATGTGGCTGTATGACTTGAAGTGTGCGTTTTTAATATAGAAGTGTCATTTAAGTTTAAAATGTGCATCACATAACCAAAACGGAGCAACTGAACTTGGATTCTTCTTAAACTTTAGAAAAGTGATCCATAATTTATTTGTGATGTCTAGGAATCAACTGCATGCCAATCTAACACATGATGTGTCCGGTGTGACTCGAAGTGTGTGTTTTCAATATAAAAGTGTCATTTTAGTTTAAAACATGCATCACATAGCAAAAACTGAGTAAATGAATTTAGATTGTTTTCAAACATTATGACAACGATCCATAATTTTTTTGTGATGTGTAGGAATCGATCATACGTCAATCTGACACGATGTGGTTGGTATGACTCGAAGTGCATGTTTGTAATTTAAAAGTGTCATTTTAGTTTAAAAATGTCACATATAGCCAAAACCGAGCAAACGAGTTAAGATTATTTTCTAACTTTAGGAAAACAATCCATAATTCATTTGTGACATGCAAGAATCAACCGCATATCAATTTAATACATGATGTCTCCAATGTGAATCGAAATGCGTGTTTTCAATATAAAAATGTCACTTTAATTTAAAACACATGTCGCTAGCCAAAATCGAGTAAACAAGCTCGGGTTGTTTTCAAACATTAGGATAAGAATCCATAATTTATTTGTGACTTGTAGGAATCGACTGCATATCAATCTGACACAAGGTGTGGCCGGTAGGACCCGAAATGTGTGTTTTCAATATATGAGTGTCATTTTAGTTTAAAACGCACGTCACCAGCCAAAATTGAGCAAACAAGCTCAGATTGATTTCAAATTTTAGGACAACGATCCATAATTCATTGGTGACATGCAGGAATCGATCGCACATCAATCTGACATACAATGTGGCTGGTATGACTCAAAGTGCGTGTTTTCAATATAAAAGTGTTTTTAAGTTTAAAACGTGCATCACGTAGCCAAAACATAGCAAATGAGTTTGGATTGTTCTCAAACTTTAAGACAATGATCCATAATTCATTTGTGACATGTAGAAATAATTGCACGTCAATACGACACACGATGTGGGCAGTGTGTCTCAGAGTACTTGTTTTTAATATAAAAGTGTCATTTAGGTTTAAAACGCACGTCACATAGCCAAAACTGGGCAAACGAGCTTGAATTGTTTTCAAACTTTAGGACTACGATTCAGAATACATTTGTGACGTGTAGGAATCGATCACACATCAATCTGACACATGATGTGATCGGTATGACTCGAAGTGAGTGGTTTCAATATAAGTGTCATTTTCATAATATAATTAATAGTATAAGTGACAATATCATTAATAGATATAGTAAATAACAATATAATTTATTACATGTGGATTATATAACATTATAATTATAATTTTTTTATTTTTTATTTTTTATTTCTCATTACTAAAATAAGTATCTATTTTCTTACAGGGACAAGCTTTTAAACGAAAGTTGATCGTTGAAAAAAGTTTGTTGTAAGAGTTGATTTTGTATATGGGTTGTAATTTTTTTTTTGACTAATTGTAAATAAGACATCAATGTAAATATTTTGTATGTAAATTTTGAATTAAAATGATGGTGCAATGTAATATTTGTATTCCAATTCAGTTTTCGACATATTTATATTCTTGTTTATGTATTCTAATTAGGTTTGATGTTATAAAGGTGTTGTAGGGGTGTTGCAAGGCTGCAACTGTGCATCAGTTAATATTGCATTTATCGACGCTAGAAAAAATGCTCATAAAGATCGCTTTTATCAGCACTAACAAAAACATTGATAAAGGCCTTGCACTTTTAATGACGTTTAGATTGTCAGAATTTTTTTGTATTGACAAAGCCTTTAACGCTGCTAAAGAACTCATTTGTAGTAGTGACGTCTTTTATCACCATTAACAAGCATTGATGAATGATATCTTTAACGATGTTTGTTTTTAACACCGATAAAGGTGGTATGTTAGGGTAATTTTTATCAATGCTAAAAACAATCATTGTTAAAGAGGTAATTTTTATCAACGTTAAACCTACCTTCATGCCAAAAAATACTTTGAAACTAAAATTCAATAATCTCCGTACAATGACTCATTTCCATAATCATAGTCATCATATGAATCATAGTTGTAGAGGGAAGACCCCTATGATCTTGTGACCGTCACCTTGATTTTTGGAGAGGGAAGACCCCTATGATCTTGTGACCGTCCCTCTCCATCCACCAATGTCTTCTTCCTTTTTTCCAAATCAAGCTTATATGAAGCATTCCTTTGAGGTCAGGTATCCTCGTCCATCTCTGCCCAGCTTCCTTCTATCATATCAATCTTCATCTGCTTATTAATTTCCTTCTGAATTTGAGAGTGAGGAGGATCCTCAACATGTGATCCAATAGCTGCCAGTTCCTGATGTTCTTGAACCTAGGTGCCATGCACCTGCACAATACTCAATTCATATCAAATTGAATACTTTTTTTGGTTGGTTTTTATTAGCCTGGGCTGAAAAATTAGACCCAGCCATGCTAACAAAGCCCATGGCCCCTCCTTATGCTGGCAGCTCATCCCCCATGTCTGTTTCCATATTCTCCTATTGAGAAGCCTCTTGTACAATCACCCAATGTCCATGGTCCTACCCAGTGTCCTCCTGATCATGACTCCCTTCAATCTGCACTAGCATCCCAGTCACCTGGGATGGATGCTTTTGTGAACTATCCTCACTAGCATCCTCAAGTTGTTCCAACTCCATAGAGTGCAATGCATCCCTGCTTGTATTACCCTCCTTCAAAGAAGCACGTGCAGCATCCCCTGCTTCTTTAGACTTGTGCCCTCCAGCCTGGGTAGCATCCCCAACCCCCTCTGGCCTACTTCCTCCTCAAAGCCTTGCGGAAATTCTCAGAGACAAGCCCCTTTAACGGAGCAAAGGGAACAGTGAGCATCCTTGCCACAATTTATCTATAAATGTCATATTGATTGATAGTTCAGACAAAATAGAGGTAATCGTTTGTATTCAACCTGCAAGCTAATATCAAATTCAAGGGTGGAGACGACCACCTTATTGATCAGAGTAGAGGCCAGGTCCGGTTCAACAAGAACACGCACATAATATCCAAATCTAGCCTCCTCGGTGGCTCGATCCATTTTAATGGGTACTCCAATTGAGGAAGCGAAGTCAAACAGAATTCGAGGGTACCAGAGAGTCAAATGTAATCAAATAATCTTAACCCAGGTTTGCACCTAGTGTTTCTAACAGCGAAGAGATTAAAACAAAAGTCATACTCCTGAATACACAATGTGCCTGGGTTTGGAGCAATGGAGCCGAAGCCTCAAGCCCGATGATTCAAATCCTCAGACGGAAAAAGAATATGGAAAAACCCCCGCCCAATCGGTATGCACCTCCAATCCGAGAATCCCTATATAATCGATAAAAGACTTACCAGGTCTTCCGTTTTCCAAGGTTTACTCCCATAAGGCAAGACGATTCGCGTCATGATCAAATCACCACTTTACGTCCACATCTCAAGCCGCCCTGCTTTGAACTCCAGCCATTTATGGGCGCCAAAACTTCAAAAATCCACTGGTTTTTAGGTTATAGTGCCGTAATCCACACGGAGAAGACGAGGACGAGGTTCTGACACTTGACTGAAATGAAGAAGAGTGCTTCCCCAACTGGGTTTCCTTTCCTTTGAGAAGGATACAAAAATACTGCCGGTGATGTTGGAGAAGTCGGTAGGGTTTGGCGGAACAGTGCGCCTCAGATTGGGGGCGACGGCTTGAGAGTCAGAGAGGGAGGCGTGGTAGGTTTGAACCAGAACCGTCTCTATTGTTGCACTCTATTGTTGCTTTCTTGTTTGGGTAACTTCAAGGGAGAATGACAATGGGGTCAAAAAGTCATCTCTATAAGGGGGACTTTTGGTCCCCCAATGTCATTCTCCTTAACTTCTATTTCGCACCACTTGGCACGTAATTTCTACTCAAAGCTTTTGATGAATTTATTTCATACTTTAATATATTGAGGTGGGGATGACGTTGGGGACCAAAAGCTCCCTCTAATTCCAGTTAAGTCCCAGCTTCTTATAATAAAGGGACCTCAATTCTTTTGGAAATTCAAAAAATCTGTGATCTTTCATTTACATTTTTCTCATTTTTTGGTTCTAAATTTAGATTAGGTCCCTATTTTGGTCCTATGTTGTCATTATCCCATGTATTTATTATTCAAAATAAAGTAGACCATAGTCTCAACATTTCATTTGCTTCGCATTCATAATTCATCACACATTTGACTCAAAATTCATTAATCTCGTCAATCAATGAGTAAAGGTAAACATCAATTTTTTCTCCAAGCTCCAGGTCTATCAATAAGAGGGAAACCAACACCACAAAGAAAGACTGTACGAAACCAACACCACGGACCACGTGTCATGAGGTGCACCAACCATGGACCGTAAGAGACTAAACTTGTCTAGTGCCAACCCCTATCGTACATTACGACTCTATTCAGCAAACCGGGAAGTTTCTGATCAAACTCATCTCATGCAGGAGAGTCTGTCGGGTGGGTTAACATATTATTTTCCTTGTTTCTTTCCAGATGTCATGTCACGACCCGACTCTACCGGTCTCGATCCGTAACTACCACAAACCCGCCTCCATAAGCCAGGGGCTGGCGACAAGCGTCGAATGCGTAACGATCTCGGGGAGGTCTTCGCCTAAGTACCTGTGCACATACACACAACCCACTCGATGCATAAGTGCAGAGTAAAAAAGAAAACCAAAGGACAAACAACTATAACCCAACCACAGACATGCATCAACTTTTAAATAGAATAAGTAAAGTGCTGAAAAGTACTGACAAGGAAACTGAACAGAAAAGGGGAAAAAGACGCGCCCAACCCGAAAGGTGCCACAACCCGGCAACAGGTAAACAAAAGTAAACAATTGGAGAGTCCCACACCTGAAAACTCTACTGCGACCCCGGTACGCAGCCCAAGCTCTTGTGCCCTCTACGCTCCTCCGTAGTCACGATCGACCTGTCAGTCGTCTGCAAAGGCACACCAGGTGCGGGCAAAGCCCTAATAGGAGTGAGTATAAAGATACTCAGTAGGATGCCCTGAAAGCTTGAGGGAGCAATAAGGGAGACACTAAAGAGGTGGGCAGTAGATAGAACAAAGAACAGTGAAAGAGTATAGTAAAATAGAGTGCAACTCAACCCAACAAGAGAGGAAGTAGACTCGTCCAATCCAAGAGGAGCTAGACATAGAAAGCATGTGACATATCTCGCACGTCTTCGCCCCTCCTAGAAGTAGAGTAACTGGACCCAAGGAGTGGGAACAAAAGTAGGGTGTATATATATATATATATATGCTTAACAAGAAACCTGAACGAATGTGTAAGGGGATCTCTATCTCCAAGCTCAGCCCAGGAAAAGTTGCCAACAGTTCTAAGGATATCCATCACTGATGCCCAACAGTCCCACACGTCAAAGCTGTCTCATCGCTAAACAGTACAACCAAGGGTCTCACTCCGGTAATCACGGAGAACAGTCACTGATTAGCCTCATAGAAAGGGCTGAGTCTGAAAGAAGTCTTCGGGTAACCCACTGCCCAGCCTAGCTGGAGGGTAAACCCTAAGAGGTTGTCGGGTAACCCATTGCCCAGCCCCACTGGAGGGTAAACCCTAAAGTCAACGGGTAACCCACTGCCCAGCCCCGCTGGAGGGTAAACCCTAAGGTCAACGAGTAACCCACCGCCTAACCTCACTGGAGGGTAAACCCTGATACGCCGATGGGTAACCCACTGCCCAGCCCCGCCGGAGGGTAAACTCGGAACTGGTCCGATAATTTCGCACTGCCCGTACCACCTCTAGGTGTCACTAACATCGCTATCGTGCGTTGGTTCGGAGTGCGTCAAACGAACCTCCGACCAACGCCCTTTCATGTTTCCACATTTAATGAGATCTCGAAAGAGGCTTTGCACGCCCAAACAGATTACACCATTGCAATCCTTGCGAAAAAACACGCGAGGTAGAATATTTACTCACTTGAAACGGACTCCCGACGAAAAAGTTATTCAACCCCGCTTTGTGCCCATACGGCGTCTCGTGGAGCCCACACCTCGGTCCCGAAAAAGGTCGAGCGAACTGCGCCATCACGATGCTCTCGAAAAAACACACCAAAACGACTACTCATTCGCCCCAAACGGAAGTCGGATGAAAAAGTCGCAAAACGCTGCACACAGCTTAAAAGACGGCCCGTGGGGCCCACACCTCAACTCTGGATTCAATGCCTGAAATCACCATGGACTACTTTGTCTCGACTCCAGAATGACAACGCCGCTGACGGCGCCTAAAACGGACTCCGGATGTGCTCGCGCCATCCGAAAGAAGAATCCCGGCGAGGCGCTAAACAACACTTAATGAGCGTGTCGCACCACCGAGCCCCATCTTGGGAATTAAAAATCCCCAAGACCATCTCAAACCCCCCGTCTTGATCCAAGGATCGTATCACCACAGACGGAACATGAATCTGACACTCGATTTGAAATTTAGAGGCGTTTTAACGCCAATGGACGAAGATGGGGTGGGCCGGACCGGTTCGGCCGATCCAGCCCCTTCAGACCGGCGGTCCGCGGCTCGGCCTCCCGGACCACCCGGTCCACCACAACCCACGGTTCACCGCGTGGGCCACGCGTCTTTACCCGTACCGGCACAAGCCGGTCCGACTCCTTTTCCACGAGACCCGCGCTTTGCGGGTCTCGGCCAGCTCCCGGGGTCGCGACGACCTCGGTCTCGCGCGCCGCACGCCGACCGGCGAAGCCGGCCTGCGCGTGCTCCCGCGGCCCGGCCCGCCGGGACCCCGTCCTTCTCGCCTGCGCCGCCGCCTGGTGAAGCCAGCGCAGCCTCCGGGGAGTTGTGCTGCCGTCGTCGCCCGTCGGACCGCCGCGCGGAGCCGCTGGACCGGCCTCGAACCGCCGGAAACAGGGGTTTTTGGCCGGAAAACTTCCCAGGGTCACCCCGGACACCCTGGGACTCGAAAATTCGATCCGAAAGACATGTTGAAAATCTCGGATCGAGACCTACTCAAATATGTCCTTTGCTTGAAAATTAAACAGCATATCGACACTATAATTTGAGTTCAAAGTAGGTGCAGAATTTAAAAACGAAACACAAGAACCTACCTCGTAGGGCGTAGCCCGTCACTTCACGAACGAACCGCTGGAGCCATCACCGCCTTGCCAGGGAGGAACTTGAAGAAGGTTGCTCCCTTGTTGGGAGAGTTTTCTCTAGAGAATGCCAAGGGGGAGAAGGGAGAGGGGGTGGATGTGTTTAAGTAGGGAAACACACTTAAACACCCACCAGTAGGCCCGTACCCAAAATTTCGGCGGGGCCGGGGTTAAGCTGCCCCTAGGGTAAAATCCACATTCTGATCTCAACGGCGGTCTCGGAATTTTAATCTGAGGCTCCGTTCATAAGTTATAAAGTTCATGCCCGAGGCCGCTAAATTATGAAAACGCCCCTGGTGGCGTTTTCCACAGAAGGGTCACGCCCGTGAAAGTTACACCCCTCCTAGGGTAAACGGCACGCTCCAGACTCAACAATGCCCTCAGTTTTTCCATAAAAGCGACCGTTTAGGAGTTATTTTGTTTATTTGGCATGTTTAGTGTGAACACACTTAAAATTTAATTCTGGCCACACCGGGGCTCAGAATCACACGCCTTCTGAACGCCCTACTCTGGAATAACATCAAGAAAATTTCAAAGTCTTACAAGCTCAAAACTCGGGTACTTACATCATTATCTCCTTCAAGTTTTTCATCCCTGAAAAACAAAATTACAAAAACAACTCAGGATACTGAGCCCGCATCTGGCTCTCCCATTCCCAGGTGCTCTCCTGCACCCTCCCGTGCTGCCACTGCACACGAACCAATGGAATGGTCCATCCACGTAGAGTTTTCTCCTGCCAGTCCTCAATCGCCACCGGGTGCTCCGCAAAGGTGGATCCATCCTCAATGTCCAACTCTCCCTAGTCGATGACGTGCGTGGGGTCGTGCACGTATTTCCTCAGCTGCGACACGTGGAAGACGTCATGCACCCTCTCCAACTGTGGGGGTAGAGCAAGATGGTAGGCAACCTCACCAACCCTGTGCATGATCTCAAAAGGCCCGATGAACCTTGGGGATAGCTTGACTCCCTGATCGAACCTCCATGTTCCACGCCGTGGGGAGACTCTAAAAAAGACATGGTCCCCTCGCTCGAACTCCAAAGGCCTGCGACGACGGTCTGCGTAGGATTTCTGTTTGTTCTGAGGCATCTTCATCCGCTCATGAATGACCTGCACCTTCTCCGTCTTTGCCTGCACCAACTCTGGGTCCATGAGGGAGGTCTCCCCAACCTCCATCCAACACAATGGTGACCTGCAGGGTCTCCCATAGAGGTCCTCAAAAGGTGCCATGCCGATAGTAGAGTGGTAACTGTTTTTATACATGAAATCCACCAAGGGAAGGTGATCCTCCCAACTTAGGCCAAAGTCTAACACGCACACCCTGAGCATATCCTCCAATACCTGGATAGTGCGCTCCATCTGCCCGTCGGTCTGGGGGTGAAAAGATGTACTCATCCACATCCGAGTCCCAAATGCCTCCTGCAGGCCTCGCCACAATCGCGATGTAAACCACGCGTCATGGTCAGAGATGATCATCGAGGCTACTCCATGAAGGAGGAGGATCTCCCGAATGTACAGCTGCCCTAGACTCTCCACCGAACTCTGCTCCCTGATGGCAAGGAAGTACGCTGACTTTGTGAGTCGGTCCACTATCACCCAAATAGAATAATGGCCCTTCACTGCACGCGGAATCCCTGTGATGAAGTCCATAGATATGTCATCCCACTTCCACTCCGAGATATCAAGGGGCTGCAACAACCCTGCTGGAACCCGATGCTCTACCTTCACCTTCTGACATATAAGACACTGAGAAACGAACTTAGCTATGCTCTACTTTATGCCAGACCACCAAAACTACCGCTAAATTTCTCTGTACATCTTCCCCACACCGATATGTACAGCAAGGGGAGAAGTGTGGAATTCCCGCATCACCTCCTCCCTCATCTCCACTGGTACTACAACTCGCCCTTGGAACAGGATCTCGTGATTCCCTCCTTCAGAATACCCATCGGGTGCATCGCCTGTGGATATCTGATCACGCAGTACCTCGCTGTCGACATCCCCCAGCTGCGACTCTCTCACATTCTCAAGGAATGAAGGAGTCAACACCATCGACTGCAGAAAATCTATACCCTCCTGCTCCACCAAGGTCAGCTGTAGGGACACCAACTGCTCTAAAGCTTCCTGCACTAGTCGAGCCTGGGACTTACTACTAAGGGTGTCTGCTACTACGTTGCCCTTCCTTGGAGTGTAGACTATCTCGAAATCATAGTCTTGCAGAAACTCCAGCCAGCGCCTCTGCCTCAGATTCAGATCTCTCTGAGTGAAGATGTACTTGAGGCTCTGGTGGTCTGAGTAGACCACAAAATGCTCACCCAGAAGGTAGTGTCTCCATAACCTCAAGGCGAAGACTACCGCTGCCAGCTCCAAGTCATGAGTCACATAATTCTGCTCATGGGGCCTCAACTTCCTCGACCCATATGCAATCATTGCCCGCTGCTGCATTAGCACGCACCCGAGTCCAGCTCCTGAAGCGTCGCAGTATACCACGAACTCAACACCCTCCTCTGGAAGCCTCAACACCAGATCACTATTCAGCCTCTGCCTCAACTCCTCTAAGGACTTCTAGCACTGATCCGTCCAGGTGAATGGTCGTCCCTTTCGCATCAATGAGGTCAAAGGGGCAGCAATCCTAGAGAAATCTTCCATGAACCTCCTGTAGTACCCTGCCAAACCAAGGAAGCTCCGCACCTCAAATTCATTCTTGGGTCGATCCCAAGCAAGCACAACCTCTATCTTTACGGGATTTACAACTAAAACCTATTTCAAAATGAAATTCCCTAGAAAGTGAACCTAATGAATTTAGAACTGACACTTCGAGAGCTTCCCATACAGCTGGTGCTCCCAGAGTAAGTCTAGGACCATCCTCAAATTCTATGCATGCTCCTCCTCCATCACAGAGTATATAAGTATGTCTTCAATAAAGACAACCACAAACCGGTCCGAGTGCGGTTAGAAGATCTGGTTCATCAAATCCATGAAGACGGTAGGGGAATTCGTCACGCCAAAGGGCATCACCAGAAACTTGTAATGCCCATAACGACAACGGAGAGCCAAATTTGGGATATCGGCCTCACGAGCCCGCAACTGGTGGTAGCCGGATCGAAGATCAATCTTGGAGAAGCACTTCGCACCTCTCAACTGGTCGAAGAGGTCGTCAATCCTCGAAAAAGGGTACTTGTTCTTTATCATGGCCTGATTCAGGCGACAATAATCCACACAAAGTCATAGGATCCCATCTGCCTTCTTTAAAAACAAAACTGGAGCTGCCCAAGGGGACACACTGGGCCTGATGAATCCCTTCTCACGAAGGTCCTCCAACTGAATTTGTAGCTCCCAAAGCTCTATGGGTGCCATCCGATATGCTGCACACGATATCGGGGCAGTCCCTGGCTGTAAGTCAATGCAGAACTCCATCTCTCGCCTCAGAGGTAGTCCCAGGATATCCTCAGGAAAGACGTCCATGTAGTCCTCTACAATGGTAGGGATACAGGTGCATATAGCTTCTACTACTCTGAGAGCCATGATCACCAACTGGTGAGAAAAAAGGTCTTGGTCTCCTGCTCAAAGTACCTGTCTGCTCTGCCATGAGGTCTCATTCACAGAGGATGGTGAACCTCGTCCCATTAGAAAGGACGCATCTGACTAGTTTGCGCCGATAGTCAATCTGGGCGTGAACCATGGAAAGCCAATCTATACCCAAGATGGCGTCATAAGGTTCAATCATGATGACGAGTAGGTCCCATGTGAAACTCTCTCCTCCGAATGATAGTTTGCACTGTCTGCAGACAAAGGTCACTAACGAGGCACTTCCCGTGGGAACCTCAAGGCTAAGCGCAGGTGTCAGTGCCTCTATTGGGAGCTCCAACTCCCGTACCAAAAGTAGAGATATAAAAGAGTGGTTGGCGCCTGTGTCTACTAGTACCGAAGCAAGCATATATTAAACACAAAGCGTACCTCGTACCATCTCATGTGTTGGGGGGGGGGGTCACGAACACCCATAGCCTGAAGCTGTATGCGGCTCCTACCACCATATCCCTGAGCCTGGTGTGGGCCGCCTGGTGGTGACAGTGGAAGGAACTCGAAATGCCCCCCCCCCCCCCCACCTCGAGGTCCTGCCGCTCTGCCTGCACCGCCTCCCTAAGGACCACCCTGTTCTCTCCTGGGAGATCCCTGATCACGGCGCTACCTCTGCCGCTGCGGTGTGCCCACTGCATGCCATGACTTTTCGGTATGCCTGGTCGGGCAGTCCCATGCTAGGTGACCACGTCCGTCACAATCATATCACCAACTCTCTCCTGACTAACCCAGTGATCTACATCACCACTATGGTGTACGACCCTGCCCCTGAGTCTGCTCACGGAAGGGTCTCCTCGACTGAGGCTCTGCTCACTGCCGCCTTCCTGCTACCGAAAACTCTACTCTGAAGCGGCCACTACCAGGCCCTTCCAGCTGGGATCCCTCAGCCAAGAAGATCTCTATCACGAGTGACCGCCCTATCACCCTGACATAAGTAGGGATGCGCAGGGGCACTACACTAGCACAAATCTCCCTGCAAAGACCCTGCTCAAACTTCTGCGCTCGGAAGTAACTATCACGGACCATATCTTACGAGTAGCATGTCAGATCGATAAATTGGGTCGAGTACTGTGCCACAATCATCCCCCCTGCTTTATCTCCAGAAGCTCCTGAATCCGAACGGAGCATAAACAAGAGGGGGAGTACTCCTCTCATAAGAGCTGCTGGAAGCTATCCCACATGAGAGACGACTCGTCATGGGTCTGCGTAACCAACCCCCACCAACACCTAGCCGTCCCAAGGAAAAGACTGGCAGCTAGGGCTACCATCTGGTCTGCTGGTGTCCTTACTAGCCTGAAAAGTTGATCCACGGACTCTAGCCAGTCTTCCGCTGCCTGGGGATCTGGGTCCCCATGAAACTTCTATAGTCGCTAACGCTGGAAGTCTCAGAGCGCACTCAGCCTGCACTCAACCCCGGCCTATGCTGCCGGTACTAACTGCCGCTCTCCAGATGGATGAGCTAATGATAAGCCACTGGGTGGAAGGGGATCACGTGAGGGTCCTTGAACTGACGCCTCGTCACTCGCCAGGTCGTCATCACGAACTGGAGAGGGTAACCTTGCTGGCTACTATTGTGGGGGCATCTTGAAAATTATCAAGGATCACCATGATCAGATAAGCATATATATATATATATATATATATATATATATATATATATATATATATATATATATATATATTAGTAACAACAAAGGGGAGATGACTCAAAAAGGACAGTCAAAGACTCAATCCTACCAGATGCATGTTCCAAATTCCCTGCAACAAGTGTCTCAGTGTGCCGAGTCGACAAGCGGGTTATCAGGGTCCTGGTGAATGGATACGTCGGCCGCCCATACCATCACTGGACCCCCTGGCCTGAGAGCCGGTCTCGAGACCCATCGACACTATTTCCCTAAATCCCAACCAATTCCTTTTTAGGGATGTCCAAACAATGCCCCAAGGAACAAACCACCTCTGATACCACTTTGTCACGACCCGACCCTACCAGTCTCGAGCCACAACTACCCCAAGACCGCCTCCATAGGCCAGGGGCTGGCGACAAGCACCGAAGGTGTAACGATCTCGGGGAGGCCTCCGCCTAAGTACCTTTACAAACACACACATCCCACTCAATGTAGAAGTGAAGAGTAAAAAAGATAACCAAATGACAAACAACTATAACCCAACCACAGACATGCATCAACTTCTAAATAGAACAAGTAAAGTGCTGAAAAGTACTGACAAGAAAACTGAGCAGAAAAAGGGAAAAAACACGCGCCCAACCCGAAAGGTGCCACAACCCAGCAACAGGTAAACAAAAGTAAACAACTGGAGAGTCCCACACCTAAAAACTCTACTACGACCCCGGTACATGGCCCAAGCTCCTATGCCCTCTATGCTCCTTTGTAATCACGATTGACATGTTCGTCATTTGCAAGGGCACACCAGGTGCGGGAAAAACCCTAGCATGGGTGAGTATAAAGATACTTAGTAGGATGCCCCGAAATCTCGAGGGAGAAACAAGGGAGGCACTAAAGAGGTGAGAAGCAGATAGAACAAAGAATAGTGAAAGAGTACAGTAAAATAGAGTGCAGCTCAACCCAACAATAGAAAGGAAGTAGACTCGTCCAATCCAAGAGGAGCTAGACATGGAATGCACGTGGCATACCCCGTGCGTCTTCGCCCTCCTAGAAGGAGAGTAACTGAACCCAAGGAGTGGGAACAAAAGTAGGGTGTATATATATATGCTCAACAAGAAACCTGAATGAGTGTGTAAGGGGATCTCTATCTTCAAGCTCAGCCTAGGAAAAGTTTCCAACATTTCTAAGGATATCCATCACTGATGCCCAACAGTCCCGCACTTCAAAGTTGTCTCATCGCTAAACACTACAACCAAGGGTCTCACTCTGATAATCATAGAGAAAAGTCACTAACAAGCCTCATAGAAAGGGATGAGTTTGAAAGAAGTCATCAGGTAACCCACTGCCCAACCCAGCTGGAGGGTAAACCTTAAGAGTTCATCAGGTAACCCACTGCCCAGCCCCGCTGGAGGGTAAACCCAAATGTCAATGGGTAACCCACTGCCTAGCCCCGCTGGAGGGTAAACCCTAAGGTCAATGGGTAACCCACTACCCAGCCTCACTAGAGGGTAAACCCTGATACGCTGGTGGGTAACCCACTGCCTAGCCCTACTGGAGGGTAAACCCGGAACTGGTCTGATAACTCCACACTGCCCATACCACCTCTGGGTTTCACTAACATTGCTACCGTGCATTGGTTAGGAGTGCATCAAAGGAACCTCTAACCAATGCCCTTTCATGTTTCCACATTTAATGATATCTAGAAAGAGGCTCCACACGCCCAAACAGATTACACCATTGCAATCCTCATGGAAAAACACGCAAGGTAGACTATTTACTCACTTGAAACGGACTCCCGACGAAAAATTTATTCAAACCTGCTTTGTGCACATACGACGTCTGATGGGGCGCACACCTCGGTACCGAAAAAGGTTGGGAGAACTGCACCATCATGATTCTCTCAACGACTACTCATTCACCCCGAACGGATGTCTGATGAAAAACATGCAAAATGCTGCACACAGCTTAAAAGACGGCCCATGGGGCCCACACCTCAACTCCGACTTCAATGCCTGAAACCACCCTATACTAATTCTTCTCAACGCCAGGGTCACAATGCCACTAAAGATGCCTAAAACGAACTCCAGATGTGCTCACGCCATCCAAAAGAAGAATCCCGGCGAGGCGCTAAACAACACTTAACGAGCGTGTCGCGCCACCGATCCCTTGTCTTGGGAATTAAAAATCCCCGAGACCATTTCAAAACCTCCGTCTCGATCTGAGGATCTAATCTCCGCATATAGAATGCGAATCTGACACTCGGTTTGCAATTTAGAGGTGTTTTAACGCCAACGGACTGAGACGAGGTGGTCCGGACCGGTTCGGTCGGTCCACCCCCTTCAGAGCGGCGGTCCGCGGCTCGTCCACCCGGTCTACCGCGACCCATGGTTCATCACATGGGCCGCGTGGATTTACATAGACTGGCATGAGCTGGTCCATCTCCTTTTCCACGAGACCCTTTCTTTGCGGGTCTCGGCCGGCTCCTGGGGTCGCGACGACCCCGGTCTCGCGCGCCGCACGCTGACCAGCGCGTGCTCCTGCGGCCCGGACCGCCGTCCCTCTTGCCCGCGCCGACCACCAAAGGGCCACACAGCCACCTGTGGAAGCCCACGCCGCTGCCTGGTGAAGCCCACGCCGCCACCGGGGATCCGTTCTACCGTAGTCTCCCGCCGAACCACCGCACGGAGCCACCGGATCGGCCTGGAACCGCCAGAAATGGGGGTTTTTGTCCAGAAAACTCCCCGGGGTCACCTCGGACACCCCAGGACTCGAAAATTCGATCCAAAAGACTCATTGGAAAGATCGGATCGAGCCCTACTCAAATATGGCCTTCTCTAAAAAATTAAACAGCATATCGATGCTATAATTTGAGTTCAAAGTAGGTGTAGAATTTAAAAACGAAACACACGAACCTACCTCGTAGGGAGTAGCCTGTCGCTTCACGAACGACCCGCCGGAGCCACCACCGCCTTTACGAGGAGTAACTTGAAGAAGGTTTCTCCCTCTTTGGGAGATCTTTCGCCAGATAATTCCAAGGGGGAGAAGGGAGAGGGGGTGGATGTGTTTAAGTAGGGAAACACACTTAAACACCCACCAGTAGGCTTGTAACCGAACTTTCAGCGGGGTCGGGGTTTAGCCACCGCTAGGGTAAAATCCACATTTTGAGTGAAAAAAAGGTCTCTGAATTTTAATTTGAGCCTCTGTTCAGAAGTTATAAAGTTCACGCCTGAGGCCGCTAAATTACAAAAACGCCCCTGGTGGCGTTTTCCACAGAAGGGCCACGCCCGCGAATGTTACACCCCTCCTAGGGTAAACGGTATGCTCCAGACTCAACGGTGCCCTTGATTTTCCCATACGAGTGACCGTTTAGGAGTTATTATATTTATTTGGCATGTCTAGTGTGAACGCACTTAAAATTTAATCCCGGCTACACCGGGGCTCAGAATCACACGTAGTCTGAACTCCCTGCTCTGGAATAACATCAAGAAAATTTTAAAGTCTTACAGGCTCAAAACACAGGTTCTTACATGTCATATCATTAATTTAGAAGATTTTGATGATAAAAATAATCCTTTTAACCTTGACTTGAGAAGAAAGTAACACATTTGGTTTACAAAGATAAGTTTCCCTTGTTTCGAAACTTGACTTTGACGAGTCTGATTTCTCTCATTATCTTTCTACCTGGAAGAGTCATAGATCATACAAATATCCAAATGAGAATTTTATATTTTGAATAGCCTACGGTTGTTTGAACATGCATCTGTGATCTCATATTTGAAACTTAAGTTCTCTGTCAACTTACGATCATGATAATACGACTTGGGAATATTAGCGTCATTAAGAAGTGTTTTTTCAATAACACCAACAACATATCAAAAAACATGTCTAACCACTGATTCAAAGTCTTCTGGTGCAACAAGTCCTCGATAAATGACAATTTACTGAAATCAATACACCCGAGATATAATTCAGTTCGCGCATCATAAAATATTTCAAAAAAATAAACGATTCATTATCTACATAAGAGCACGAATTAATATCACTAGGCTTGAAATTCATAATGCTAATGCCTTTAGATTTCAACTCACATACCATTTCAGTAAGCATTTTATTCATTAGATCAGTTTTCCTAACAACAACCTCTATCTGAACAGTTTTTTTATGACATGGAACATATTCTTCCTTATGACCAGACCAACTCTTATAATTTTTCAGAAACTCATTCAACAATATGTGCTCCCTCATGGTATCTCGTGTGACTTGATTTTTTTCATATTTTATATATAGAAAACTAATATAATCACTTTGAAATCCTCTCGTAAAATCAATAAACCCCTTAATGCCCTCAAATTATTCACTGGACCTTCTATTTGGAAAATGAACCCAACTCTTATCCATATTTGTATCACTAAAACAAGTTGTAACAATTAAACAAGCCTTCATATTACATAAATATATGGAATGATATTTATGAAATTCGAAAAAAATACATACCAACGTTTATTATTTAAGGTTCCTGGTGCAGGGGAAGTGTCTGTGATGGGAATTATATTAAAATTTATTTTAATATTAAGTTACCCGAAATCCCAAGACATGATCTTTCATGTTAAATTTTTAATTAATTTATTTAGATCTGGAAGAAATGATTACCTCGTCTTAGGATCCATTCTTCGATGTTGATGTTGATCTTCTGAAAAACCCTTTCAAAATACCTTTGTTGCGCTATAAGGATTCAAGTGTAGAATCCATCTAGAGGTGATCCAAACGTGCTCCTTTGATCTGATAGCAGCGCCAATTGATTTCTGGGTGCTAACACAATAAATCAATTTTCTTGCGTCATTGGTCTTAATCACTCCAAGATCCTTTGGGATTAAAGGCATTCTTCTCATTCTTGAAAGGAAGAGAGGAGGAAAATTTGAGATGAGGAAGTTCATTATGCACAATGATTCTCAATTATCAATTTTCAATTAAGCCTACTGCAACGTCCCCGACCCTGTGCTCCCTCAAGTGACCGAGCTGGTCAACTACGTGACCTTTGGCGCACCTCCCCGTATGCCAAAGGCTAACAACTAGCAGTGAGGGTGTAAGGAATATAGTGGGGAAATAATTCCCACTGGTAAAAAGTGTCATTGAGAGTGGAAAAATAATAGCATAGTAAAGAAAATAATAGAAATAATATGAACAATTTAACAGGAAACCAAAACAAAGAAAATAAAAACTAAATAAATCCAAATAATAATAGAATAATGTAATGACAAGATGAATGTAACTAAATGACGTGCTAAAATTCATATAGGTAAAAGAAAAAGTAGACTCAAATAAAGACTCCAAAGTCATTGGTCCTGAATTCCATGTCAGTCTCATCTCCAAGCTCCAACCCATCCAACAAGCTACAAATAAAAAACATGGTCTCTTGCCATTGTCCAAACCTCCATCCATAAAATCTATTTGGGTACTAAACAGAGGCATGTCTAGGGTGTGAGTACAACTGAATAGGTCGACACCACCATGTATAAACACTACCGGAAATAAGGACATTTGCGATGGGCCATTTGCGTCGGGATCCCGTCGCTAATGTGCTTTTGCGACGGGGGTCCGTCGCAAATAACCCGTTGCAGAAAACGGCGTCGCAACAACAATTATTTGAGACGAGCCCGTTGCTAAAAGTATTATTTGCGACGGGAAATATCCCCGTTGCAAATATTAGTCGTTATATTTAAAAACCTTTTTAAAAAAATATTACTAAATTATTTTAATTAATATAATAATAATACTATTTGCGACGGGCATAGTATCCCGTCGTAAATAATATAAAAAAAATATATTAATAAATTATTTTAATTAATATAATAATAATCCAATTATAATTCAAAAATAAAAAAATAAAAAATATTAATAAATGATTTTAATTAATAACATTATTATATTATTAGTATATTTTATTATTAATATTAAAATAATATAATTTTCTATATTATATACAATTCTCCTTTCAACTGTGTGTTTAACATTCTGTCTCCATATGTAATATTTGCATTCACTTTCACCTCTCCATTGGTGAGTAGGTTGATAATTTTAAAAAAGAATGCAAATATTACATGTGGAGACAGAAACAGACAGATGAAAGGAGAATTTTATATAATATAGAAAATTATATTATTTTAATATTAATAATAAAATATACTAATAATGTAATAATGTTATTATTCCTAATTATTGGTTATTATTCCTAATTATTAGTTATTATTCCTAATTATTGGTAATTATTCCTAATTAATGGTAATTATTGGTAAATATTGGTAAATATTGGTAAATATTGGTAATTATTGGTAATTATTGGTAATTATTACAAATTATTGGTAATTATTACTAATTATTGGTAATTATTGTTAATTATTACTAATTATTGGTAATTATTACTAATTATTGGTAATTATTACTAATTATTGGTAATTATTACTAATTATTGGTAATTATTGATAATTATTACTAATTATTGGTAATTATTCCTAATTATTGGCAATTATTACTAATTATTCCTAATTATTGGTAATTATTCCTAATTATTGGTTATTATTATTAATTATTGGTAATTATTACTAATTATTGGTAATTATTGATAATTATTACTAATTATTGGTAATTATTCCTAATTATTGGTAATTATTACTAATTATTCCTAATTATTGGTAATTATTCTTAATTATTGGTAATTATTGTTAATTATTGATAATTATTGTTAATTATTCCTAATTATTGTTAATTATTCCTAATTATTGTTAATTATTCCTAATTATTGGTAATTATTACTAATCATTGGTAATTATTGTTAATTATTGGTAATTATTCCTAATTATTGGTAATTATTCCTAATTATTGGTAATTATTCCTAATTATTGGTAATTATTCCTAATTATTGGTAATTATTCCTAATTATTGGTAATTATTTCTAATTATTGGTAATTATTCCTAATTATTGGTAAATATTCCTAATTATTGGTAAATATTGACAAGTATTGGTAAGTATTGGTAAATATTGACAACTATTGGCAATTATTGGTAATTATTACTAATTATTACTAATTATTGTTAATTATTACTAATTATTGTTAATTATTACTAATTATTGGTAATTATTGTTAATTATTACTAAATATTGGTAATTATTGGTAATTATTACTAATTATTGGTAATTATTCCTAATTATTGGTAATTATTCCTAATTATTGGTAAATATTGACTATTATTGGCAATTATTGGTAAATATTGGTAAATATTGGTAATTATTGAAAAATATTGAAAAATATTGACAATTATTGGTAAATATTAGTAAATATTGAAAATTATTACTAATTATTGGTAACTATTGTTAATTATTACTAATTATTCATAATTATTGATAATTATTGTTAATTATTATTAATTATTACTAATTAATGTTAATTATTTCTAATTATTATTAATTAATTAAAATTAATTTTAATTTTTCATAATTACTGCTAATTAATTGTAATTACAGCTAACTATTTTAAATTAATTAGTGTTTAATTGTCTCTAATTACTGTTACTTATTAATAGTTATTCATAATTATTTCTAATTAGGAATCAGAAAAAAAAATTAAAAAAAATCAAAATAAATAAATAAAATAAATATTAAATTAAAATTCAGATAAAAACCTTAAACTTGATGTCAATGTTGAGCCGCTGTAGTTGTAGGACACCACCAACTGACTCCTCGAAGTCGGAATTTTTTTTTTACAACTGATCGTCGTAAGAAGTTCAGAGTGAAAAAAACTGTAACGGTTGGCAGTATTTATAGGTTAGATTAATTGTGACGGGGTTATTTGCGACGGGACCCGTCACAAATAATCCCGACCGCATTTAATTATGGGCAGCATTAAAACAGTTATTTGCGACGGGACCCGTCGCAAATAACCCCTGCCGCCGGAAGATTTGCGACGGGCCTGCAGCCCCGTCACAAATACTCTTTAACCGCCGCCAGTTATTTGCAACGGGGTTCTAATCCCGTCGCAAATAAACTTCGCGCGGTTTCGCACGCATTTCGCGCCAAACCATTTGTGACGGTTAAAAGAAACCCGTCGCAAATAGTCTTTAACCGCCGCCGGTTATTTGCGACGGGGTTAGAACCCCGTCGCAAATAAATTTCGCCCGGTTTGGCGTGCATTTCGCGCCAAAACATTTGCGACGGGTAAAAGAAACCCGTCGCAAATAAGCCCTTGCATAAGGTATTTGCGACGGGAATTATTCCCGTCGCAAATACCCCGTCGCTATTATCCATTTTTCCCGTAGTGAAACAAATCCAGTCTGATAAATATAGTGCATGTAATATAACGATAAACTTAGTATTAATTTAATAAATTAATACTACACATAAAGTAAACCCGTTGATTCCCCAAGCTCCGGGTTAAAACCTAGGTCCAGTCAAACCTGATTAGGTTCCCTATCGAGTATCTATGACTAAAGGTGTATCCTCTTGCATTAGGATGAATCACCCAACCAGTGGAAGATTCTCCCATAGAGGATGAATCACACAAACATCAAATTAACAAATGGTCTCTACCCATAGGCTTTTCAGAATCTCACCCTCAGGCATCTAGAGATTGTGCATTTGGTCCTCATACATCCAACATAATCATACACTCTACCCTTGGGTATCAAGTACATGTGTTCCTAGACCCCAGGTAGTATGAAATCATGCATCATGCCCTTAGGCATCAACATAAATCATGAGTCGTATCCAGATGAACTCAACATTCCAATAAGCATCCCACCCTTAGGAATTAATCACATCGATGTCACGTAAGCGCATAGGGTAAACAAAAAATTCACAAGGTAAAAATAAAACATACAAGATATATCACCATAATGAACAATGATCAATTCATCAAATTATCGTTTGTCTTTCCCGTTATGTATCATAATACCAAGCATCCAATTATCCTCATAAATATATCAAAACTATTTCATTTATCATTTTTCATTTAACCCTAAGGTCATTAACATATTAGTTAACCAAATTTAGTCGGGGTGATTCTACCTTAAGTAATCACACAATTTACATGTTATGTTAATTCATAAGACTAATCCAAATGATCAAACAAATTATTTCCAATTTATCACAGGGATCTAATGTTAAACTGACCAAGTATCAACAAGGTCCAAGGGTGGAACACCTATTGGGTGGATGCGGGTCTCATTCTACATGCCTATGGACTCAACGAGATCCAATAAATGGTCTAAAGAAAGGGATTATTATTAAATAGGGTTTATCCAATTAATTTGGTTGCATGTATGGTGTGTTGGTGCGATCACGCCTATCACACATACTATGAATAATTAAATCAAACTAAAAGGGATAAGTTTTAAACCACCCACCTTAATTCGGCGATCAAAGTAACACTCTCAAGGGAAAGCTAATGAAGAACAAAGGCAAAGGATATCACAAGAAAAACCTAGATCACACAAGCAACAAGATCAAAACCCGATTCAATGATGATCAAGAGATTACACCACTATAAAGGAGGATGGAAGGAGAAAGGGGAAAACCAAAATGAAGGAACTCACCAGAGATCAAACACTAGACCAAGACACTTGGAAAGGAAGGATTCACCTGAAAATCACCCGGAATCGCCCTAGGGTTCAAGAGATAAGGCATCACAATGAATGAGAATAAAATCATATGTGTAGTGTGGGTTAAAACTGTTAATCTTAAGATATTCATGATGTGAACTCCCTTAACAAAGTGAATCTATCGATTTATAAAATATGCTGAAAAACCCATTGCCTTGGATTAAAATAACCATGATTGACCATTTCACAATGTGAACCAGTTTCACAGCATGTAAACATTTCACACTCTGAACTAGTTCATGGAATCTTCCCAGTAACAAGTTCACATCGTGTAAACTGTTCACGATGTGAAAGTGTCCAGCAAACAGATCTCAGCCCATCTTCTACAGAAAGAACCCAAACCACCTCCAAATCTTTCCAAACCCATAGAGAACCCTCATAATCCATTTGATACATTTATACCTAGACTTCATTAATTAAAAAAAACATACATCCCTGAACTTTAAGTCATTTCTCCCGGTAAAACTCTTCATCCACAAATAAAGGCTTGGACACCAAGGTTTAAAAGAAGAAAAACCCAACAAAAGGAGTCTTAACAAAAAAGTCAAAGAGGGACATACCTAGAAAAAGATAGGATCTTATAACCACCCCACCGTATAACTGCTCATCCTCAAGATGATCCAAGCTTCACTGTGGGAGCTTGGTGAAAAAGTCTGGCCACTATACTCGCATATCAGATTCCCTCTCATAGGTCTCCACTTGAACATGAACATGTTGTCACTGCACTCATACTAGAAGTATAGTCTTTCCCTGGAGGTACTTCTCACTACAGTCCATAATCCACATTGGATGCTCCTTAAAGGAATCATCTACACCAATCTCAACATCATCAACCTCTATAACAAGGGAAGGGTCTATAAGATATCTCCAAAGATGCGATACGTAAAATATGTTATTCATGGAACTGAATCACTGTGGAAGGTCCAATCAGTATGACACTAGACCAAACCTCCCCACTATCTCAAACGACCCTAAAAATTTGGGCTCCAACTTCCCTTTTTTTTTATGATACGACATTTCCCTAACCAAGGAGACACACAAAAGAAAACATGATGACCCACATTAAACTATAGAGGTCATCTCCACTGGTCAGTATAAGATTGTTTCCTACTCTGCATGATCACCAACCACCTCCTGATCAACTGAACCTGCTTAGACGTCTTTTGCATGAGACTAGGTCCAATAAGCGCCAACTCACCCACCTCTAACTGAAAAAAGGACGAATGGAACAACCTACTATAAAAATCCTTAAAATGTCCCATTTGGATAGATGCTTGGATACTATTATTATAGGTAAACTCCATGAGTGTTAAACGATGCTCCCATAAACCACCAAAATCCAAAACATAGGCTCGTAACACATCCTTCAGAATCTTTATAGTCTGTTCAGATTAACTGTTAATATGAAGATGACAGGCTATAATCAACTGAACTTGTGATCCCAAGGTCTTCTGAAGATCTTTCCAAAATTGAGAAGTGAAACAAGGTTCTCAATCAGAAGTATGCTCCTCGGAACACTGTAAAAACGAACTATATTATGCATGTAAAGACTACTCAGGTCATTAATGGTGAAGGTCTTCCTGATAGGTAGGAAGTGGACTACCTTCATCAATCAATATTCAATCACCCATACTGTATCACTCTTGTGAGGTCTCCTGGGTAATCCTGTCACAAAATCCATGGTGACATTATCTCACTTCTACTTTGAAATGGGTAGAGGCTGCAATATCCCAACCGACCTCTGATGCTCAGCTTTCACCGACTAATAGGTGAAACACCCCGCCATGAATCCTACTACTTCCTTCTTCATTCCTAGAAACTGATACTATTTACAAATATCACTATATATATTTTTCAGACTTGGGTGTACCACCCATCTAGAAGTATGAAACTCTCTCATCATCTACTCATGCAAGCTTGTAGGAACCCATACTCAGTCATGGATAAGAAGAACATCACTGCTGCTAAGAGACCATCCTGGTGGTGGATCTATACCATATAAGCTTTCCCTCAGAGCTAAGCCCTCCAGATTAGATAACCACCCTATCTTGATCTGGTCAATAAAAACAAGTATAACAAATTTTGAATTCAAATATAATCATCCTTGTGACTCCTGAACATCTAGATGCATGTATGTAAAGAGTGACATCAGCCACCACTCATCACAATACTCCTATACTACCTCCTTCTGTGTCTTCTGGATCAAGGCATCGGAAACGATGTTTCCCTTTCCTAGTGTATATGCTAGCTCAAAGTCAAAATACTGTAGATACTTAACTCACCTCATTTGCTGAAGGTTCTGGTATGACTGAGAAAAGGAGTACCTAAGACTCTTATGGTCCATGTACACCAAAAAACTCTCATCCAAAAGATAGCGTCTCCAACATCTTAGGGAATATAGTATCACTTCTAACTCTAGGTCATGAGTAGGATAATTTCTCTCATGCAGTCTCAGCTATATGGATCCATAAGCAACCACTAATCCCTTCTACATTTGAACTACTCCGAGTCAAACTCTGAATGCATCACAATTCATGGTATATGCCTTACCTGACACATGTAAGGTGAGGATCAATGCTGATTTCATCCTTCTCTTCAGCTCCTGAAAAGATCTCTCATAAGTAAATGACTAAACAAACTTCACCCCTTTCTTGGTTAGCCCAGACATCAATGTTTCTAGATAGGAGAAGTCCTAGATGAAGCACCAGTAATAACCTACTAAACCTAGAAAACTGTGAATCTTGAATAAATTTTTAGTTCTCTCCCAAGATACCATGAATGTAACCTTATCTAGGTCCAATGACACTCTAGACTCTGAGATGACATGGACTAAGAAGTGCACTTTATCAATCCAGAAACTACATTTGGATAACTTGGCATAAAGATGATGCTCTCTCAGTGTACTTAGGATGATTTCAAGATTTTGGGCACGATCGTTTACTGACTATGAGTACACTAATATGTTGTTGATGAAAACCACAAAAAACTGGTCTAGGTAAGGATGAAATACAAGATTCACCAAGTCCATGAATACCGCTGGTGCATACATCATACTGAACAACATCACTACGAACTCGTACAATCCATACCTGGTCTTAAAAGCAGTTTGAAATATGTCCGATAGTCTCAACCTAAACTAGTGGTATCCTGATCTCAAATAAATCTTGGAGAAGATCTTGGAACCTCTCAACTAGTCAAATAGACCATCAATGTGAAAAAGGGCATACCAGTTCTTGACTGTCATCTGGTTTGGTCTTCAATAATCCACACATAAGTGCAATGTCTCATCAGCCTTCTTGGAAAAAATAACTGGAGAACCCCACTAAGATATACTAGTTCGTATAAAACCTTTGTCTTCTAAATCTTCCAACTGAACTTTTAACTCATGAATCTCTGTTGGTGTCATCCTATAAGGCAAGATATAAACTTTCTCAACTCCCAGCATTAACTTGGTCATGAACTCTATCTCCCTCTCGGGTGGTAAGCCATAGAACTCTTCTAGGAAAACATCTTGAAAATGGTATACCATTGTATGAAAAGTTTCCTACTATATTCCACCATTTTCTAAAAAAAACCTACTATCCAAGTCGTGAGTATAAGGACCTGGCCTTATTACATTACATAATCTTGAATTTAGTCAAGAAATCACTTCCTTTCACATTGAGGATCTTTTTAAAGTTTATATCTTTAGATAATTGAGACATAATACATTCATAACATTCCGCATTAATATATAGTGGATACCATAAAGAAAAAAAATATTCATTTCTTCTAAAATACAAAACTTTTCAAATAAAACATGATTTCTTTGAAAATTCTTCAAACATTTAACTTGGCTTCCTTATTTTTCCTACACATCCTTATAACCTGTAAAATCATTTAAAAACTTTGGATAATCACAAAAATCTTATTAAGGGATATAAAAAATAATGAAAAAACACATTAGCCCATGAATACTTGTAACGTATGAAATCATTTTCAAAAGACATACTTGTCACCCATATATACCTACTTTGTGAAACGTGAGATTTCCACAAGATACCCACAAAACATAAGAACATAAATAGAATCATAAAGGTATCTTGGGTAATTACTTACATAATCTTATAACCCTCTCAACTACCTTATAATTTGTAACCCTCACGACTACCTTACAATTTGTGTAACCATCATAGTTACACTTGGAGTAACCATACAACCAACCTCCAACTTACACATACCCAATGCATTGGAGGGAGACATAGGTCCCAAAATTCATCATAAAAAATTCCCAAAAACCATAACATAATCATACAACATGAATAATTTCATAAAAACATTGCTGTTGAATTTTGTAAAACAAAATTGTAAAATAGTATTTTAAAAGAAAAGTCCCTTACAAATATCATATAATTGAAGTGAGACTTAATAGAGTGAATTGAATATGTATATAAACTATAACTACACATATTTCATCATAATATAAACAAATTTGATCACATAGACATTTTTAATACCACATAAATAATAAATTAGAAGTTTAACCCAAACAAAGGAAATCGGGTTAAGAATTACCTTACATCGGGTTTGTCTTACTTAAAACTTGTTTTAAAACTCATGTATACTGGTTAAAAGAGTGTTATTAATATCTTAAAAAAAACATATTCAGGTTTATAATAACTTATATTATCATTTCATTACATCATTTTTTCTTTTAATTGTTAGTATTTTGTTCCTTCCATTGTTTTGGGTGCGTTCTTTACATGATTTCCATGATTGGTTCATGATGGATATTCTTGTCGATTATAAGTGAAACTATAGAATTGGAATGGAGTGATATTTACATGTTTCCATAACCATAAATTATACCTTTTATAATTTTTAATTCTGACATGAGGATGATTCATAAGTTAAATCATTATTGATATTTTTTTAAGTTATATTGGCGATTCTTCAATCATAATGAACTCGTTTTGTTTTATAAATATATAACATGTGTAAAAAATGATTCCAAAACCTTATATAAGTTATAATACATAAATTATAATCTGATTCAAACATAAAAATGGTTTCATTACCAGTATTGAAGGAAGTGAAAGAAATTGAAATCACATCGTCCACGATGTTGGTAAATCGACACATCACGGACAATGTTTTAATTTCTTGAATAAGTGGAAGAGGAGAAGGAATATAATGGAGAGTCTTCCATAAAAATGATGAAATATATAATATGTAATATACTGGATCATTCATGCCTCTTGTAGAAGGAGAGTTGAGTAAAGAAAAATAAAATAAAGGAATCTCGAAATAAAAGAAAAGTTGAGAAATCCCTTATGAAAATTTGGAAGCCTAACAACGTCACTTAAAATTTCATAAAATATTTTGATGGGAGAAAATGGGTATCTAATCATTCTTACATAATATGGGAAGTAATGGGAATATGGAATGATGATTAGTCACTGAAAGTGGTTAATATAAATTGTTAATATCTTTATATTCATTGTTCCAAAGTCCATAAACATTGTTTTTAGTGCATTACATAAATAGAACTTCATTTCTCATCAAAAATGCAATTCATGTTTAAAATGAAAATTTGGGCCTAATCATTCATTTATTTGTGGACAACATTATATTCATTTTCTGAATTTTAAATTTTGGGATATTATTTATCACTTTGTTTGGAATATTTTATCTTTTAGGTCCGATGGATGAATCCCAAATGAAGATGGAGAATTTTGCGCCTGAAGGTAGAAACTTGCTGGAAAAAGCATAATGGGCCTAAGGCCCATCAAACAAATGTGGGGCCCAGAAACCAATCCCAATGAAGCTCAAATTTATACAGTAGAAAGATAAAAATATAAGGATCATTTTATTCAACTGTGGCCGGAGCTAATTCTGATTTTTTCATGATGATAAAGGGATCTGAAGTTGAGATTTAAATGGTGGACCCAACATTAATGCACAGAAATCCGTCCCACCATTTCGACCATAACTTCCAAACGGCTGAGCCAAATTTCCTGAATTTTTGAGAGCTTCTAGAAGACAAATGAAATAATATATTTTTTGTTTATGAAACCTACGGATTCGGCTTTATGAAGTGTCAAAATCACATGTAAAAATGGAGGATGAATCTAGATGGTTTTGTGGTCAACTTTGTAACGTCAATTTCCTTTTGATTATTCACCCTCGTTTTGACTCTATTAATTTTTGGGGGGGTGAATTGATTGTGGGGGGTGGAACTAAGGCTCCTAATATTCCTATATAAGGATATGGTGGTGAAGGTAATTGTCATCTAACATTTTCCTTTGAATCCAAGTTTTTCTTTCAATTGTAATTTCCCGCTTTCGTTTTGTAATGGCATCGTCAATTTCTCTAATGTAAGTTTTTCATTCACGTTTAGTATTTTAATAAAATTTATTATTTTTCACTTTTTATTTTCCTTTTCTTCACACATTGATACCGTTGAATCATAGTGTGAATTTATTCACACCCGCACTTGTGAATTCATCACACAACGATGGAGTGTTCATTTTGATTAATGTTTTTTTTCATTCTTCTTCAATCCCGCTTCTTTAAGTCAATTACCCGCTTCCATTGATAGAATAGAATCAATGGAGGGCTAACCTTTTATGGGTTGATCCTAGGGAGTTGCATGAGTTGGATTGAATGTTATTTGATGTTCTTAAATTCTTAAATTTGTTCTTTATTTTAAGAGTTCCTTTCTTTGATTTATCTTCTTCTTTGTCTTCACCGACTTTAACGATGACACATTTTGAGTGCTAGTACGATCCAATTCCTTGGAGTTCTCATTTAATTGATCCTCTAAGTGAATTGGTGATTATCCTTGAAATTGTTTATGGATTAAATCGGAGAATGATATTGAGGGATTATTTCATTTAATGGATACCTCTTGAACCGATGAACAGAAAATCAAATGAAAAACAAATACATCCAATAAATCCCAAGAGACAACCTAGGATCTACTCACCTTAATTAGTTGTTTTAATTCAAGTAATTTTATTTGTTTTGTTCTTTAAATTAAATCAATATTTCTTCAAATCAATTCAATCCAAAGTTGGCCACTGCATAGCCAATCCCATATCCAATCTTAGTGTCTCAAATTTTCTTCTTCGGTCCCTGTGGATTCGATCCCTACTTGTACTTCAACGACCGCTTTTATTGGAAGGGTAAATTTGGGCGCAAACAAATTTTGGCGCCGTTTTCGGGGACCCAAGTAAGTTTTCTTAGACACCCACCTTCTATTCTCACCTAACTTCTCTTTTCTCACCTATATTTCTCTTTTCTTTTCCCCTTTCTATTTTCGTGTGCCCAAAAAAATCCAAATACAAATTTCATTCAACTCCAATGGAGTATCATCAACAATATCCCTTCACAAACTCAAGATTTAATCAGTTTGAAAATCCACATTGGGAATCACCAACCTTTTTTAATCAACATTTGAATGAATACCCCACACCCGATAACATGAACAAAATTTGTAATGATGAATGTTTAAAAGATCAATTTCCATACCAATCGAGAATGATTGAAAAGATGAATAATGAGGAAGTCCATGATGTCCAAATATCTATCAATCCTAATCCTGAAACAATTATTCAAAAATTGTGTGAACAAATGGAAAAAATGAATTCAGAGGTATCAAATTTTAGACTAGAACTACAAAACATTAAAACTTGTGTGGACCCCATTCCCACTAAAACCATCCCTTCCTCAATATTTGTAGAAGAATCTTGTAACACACAAACCCCTCATCCATTTATTGAAGAACCAACCTTAGGATTTGGGATAATTAGAGAGGATCGTGGAGTTTTTAAAGGGTCTTTAAATTAGGAGGAAATTGATTTTTTGGATTCAAAAGAGGAAAATTTGACATCATGGATTGAGTTTCCTGAATATAACTCCATTGATAAATTTTCAGAAGCACCAATCATTGAACCACTAGGAGAAATCACAAAAATTGAGTCTATACCCATTCCTGACATTCAACTGGACAATTTTCAGGAGGAATCACAATTTCAAAATGAACAGATTATTTCTAAAGAAGAAAGTTATTTTTCAAATTTCCAATCTTTTTTAGGAAAATTAAATCAACCCAACATCAAAATTATGAACCTTTCATCCCCACTAAATTATCCCTTTATAGAGTACAAACAAGACCTCTCAATTTTCATTCATCCATATCATGAAATCAATAATGTAGCAATGATCCTTGGTGTCTTAGGCAAGACTATAAAAACAACTCGATCAACCATTTTAGATATTCCTTGGATTTTACCAATCATTGTAGAAAATATGATTTCATATGAAACAAATTTCAAAAAAACAATCAATCTAAATCTTTTTGAAGTGGAGAAAGATGGGTTAATTAAAATTTTTAAAGTTGGAATTGGATAAGTTGGGGGGTACAAGTCGAGCCAACGACGTTAAAAAAAAGCGTTGCATGGGAGGCAACCCATGGTTTTCATGTTTCCAATCATTTTGAATCATTTTATTTTTCATATAATAAATTACCATAAGTTGTTGACTTGTTCTTCTTTTATGAGTAAGGATGGGTATGAAAGGGGAGTGCCATATTCATCCGTGTCACGTGGTGTGATCTCTGAGTAATACCTTACCCAGAAAATATAAAGAAGACAATGTATCATCAGTTTATTTTGTTTTGTTTTATTTTTATGTTTTTATAGGTTAAAAAAAATAAAAGGACATGTCGTAAGACATAAGGAAAATCTATTCACCACCATCCAAGCCACTGAGACTCAAATCCAGGATTGAAGGGAGACTATGGCATGCACTATCATCATCAACCACCAGGTGACTTAATTCCATTATTTTCATTTTAAATTTCTTCTTTGAACTCCTCTCCTACCCCCTTCTAACTTTTCTTTTCTTTAAACATTGGGGACAGTGTTATTCTAAGTTGGGGGGAGATAAAAAATGATTTTTTTGTGAATAAAAACATACATGAAAATAAAAATTCCATTAACCTTGAACATGATAACACACATTGCAAACTATAAAATTGGATATCAAATAATTTTGTATGCCTTGATTCTGATTTTAATGCAAGTTTAAGTTCATGAGCATAGTTTTTGGAAAGTGCGGTTGTCCGATGTGATTTTCCAAATTTTACATTTTCATTCTCTTAATAAAAATGCCACAATGCACGTCTACTAGATTGTGGGTGTAAATTTGATTTCTCGGGTCCCTTTCATTATAGAATAGGGTTCTGGGGTCACTTTTAGTTTAATTTGAGTATCCAAAAAAAAGATTAAAAAAAACCAAAAAAAAAACAAAAACAAAAAACAAAAAAAAACAAAAAAATTGACCACATAGAGCAATGTTTTGTCCAAATGCGTGGCATCCGACACTTGGGGATCGTGACTCCATAGTTGTCTTTCCCAGAGTTAGGCTTTATATCTCTATTGTAGAGCATGGAATTGACAATATGTGTGGCGTCCGGCACTTGGGGATCGTGACTCCATAGTTGTCTTGCCCAAAGTTAGTCTTTTCATATCTATTGTGGTAAAAGAAAAAAAAATCAAAAAAAATGGATACTCATTTTAAGGTTTAATGTGATTCCCACCTAGTGCTTCCATTTTTTTCCCTTGAACAATAAAATGGTCCCCATATCTTTTATGATGCACAACACTTTATCATGCTTAATTGTAATTGGATGAAATGTGGCGATGAATTTGAACAATGGAATGGGCTTGGGCTTGGGATATGCTTATGGACTGAGCTTGTTTTTAATGATTTTGATGGGTTTTCATAATTTTTTTGGTATTAGATATTTGGGTGAGCAATGTGTATTAAAATGTTTTTGGAAAAGGGGATTTGAATTTCATATTTGTAATTTATTTTGCTCGGGACTAGAAAAACTCAAGTTGGGGGGTGTGATTAGTCACTGAAAGTGGCTAATATTAATTTTTAATATCTTTATATTCATTGTTCCAAAGTCTATAAACATTGTTTTTAGTGCATTACATAAATAGAACTTCATTTCTCATCAAAAATGCAATTCATGTTTAAAATGCAAATTTGGGCCCAATCATTCATTTATTTGTGGACAACATTATATTAATTTTCTGAATTTGAAATTTTGGGATATTATTTATCACTTTGTTTGGAACGTTTTATCTTTTAGGTCCGATGGATGAATCCCAAAGAAAGATGGAGAATTTTGTGCCTGAAGGCAGAAACTTGCTGGAAAAAGCATAATGGGCCTAAGGCCCATCAAACAAATGTAGGGCTGAGAAACCAAGACCAATGAAGCTCAAATTTATACAGTAGAAATATAAAAATATGAGGATCATTTTATTCAACTATGTACGAAGCTAATTCTGATGTTTTTATGATGATAAAGGGATCTAAAGTTGAGATTTAAATGGTGGACCCAACATTAATGCACAGAAATCCGTCCCACCATTTCGACCATAACTTCCAAACGGCTAATCAAAATTTCCTGAATTTTTGAGAGATTCTAGAAGACAAATTGAATAATATATTTTCTATTTATGACACCTTCGGATTCGGACGTATGAAGTGTCAAACGCACACGTCAAAATGGAGGATGAATCTGGCTAGTTTTGTGGTCAACTTTGTAACGTCAATTTCTTTTTGATTATTCACCCTCGTTTTGACTCTATTAATTGTTGGGGGGTGAATTGATTGTGGGGGGTGGAAATAAGGCTCCTAATATTCCTATATAAGGTGATGGTGGTGAAGGTAATTTTCATCTAACATTTTCCTTTGAATCCAAGTTTTTCTTTCAATTGTAATTTTCTGCTTTCGTTTTGTAATGGCATCGTCAATTTCTCTAATGTAAGTTTTTCATTCACGTTTAGTATTTTAATAAAATTTATTCTTTTTCACTTTTTATTTTCATTTTCTTCACACGTTGATACCTTTGATTTTTAGTGTGAATTTATTCACACCCGCACTTGTGAATTCATCACACAACGGTGAAGTGTTCATTTTGATTAATGTTTTTTTTCTTTCTTCTTCAATCCCGCTTCTTTAAGTCAATTACCCGCTTCCATTGATATAATAGCATCAATGGATGGCTAAAATTTTATGGGTTGATCCTAGGGAGTTTCATGAGTTTTATTGAATGTTATTTGATGTTCTTAAATTCTTAAATTTGTTCTTTATTTTAAGAGTTCCTTTCTTTGATTTATCTTCTTCTTTGTCTTCACCGACTTTAACGATGACACATTTTGAGTGCTAGTACGATCCAATTCCTTGGAGTTCTAATTTAATTGATCCTATAAGTGAATTGGTGATTAGCATTGAAATTGTGTATGGATTAAATCAGAGAATGATATTGAGGGATTATTTCATTTAATGGATACCTCTTAAACCGATGAACAGAAAATCAAATGAGAAACAAATACATCCAATAAATCCCAAGAGACAACCTAGGATCGACTCACCTTAATTATTTGTTTTAATTCAAGTAATTTTATTTATTTTGTTCTTTAAATTAAATTAATATTTCTTCAAATCAATTCAATACAAAGTTGGCCACTGCATAGCTAATCCCGTATCCAATCTTAGTGTCTCAAGGTTTCTTCTTCGGTCCCTGTGGATTCGATCCCTACTTGTACTTCAACGACCGCTTTTACCGGTAGGGTAAATTTGGGTGCAACCAAATGAAATATCCCAACATAATCCAATGGAAATTGAACATAATAATAAAAAATGAAATCTTGAAAAAGAGAAGGGTGGTGGATTCCCTTACCTTATAGAGTAACTCCTAAAACATGAAAGTTGGGACCTTGGGGGATTGAGGACACCTTTGGAGGAATAAAAGGGAGGCAAGAATACCATATATTTTTTGAGGAGGAATTTTGAATGAATTTAATGAAGGAATGGGTTGGTATTTATTGCAAAAGTGAGGGAATATTTTATTAATTTCCAAGGGACACCTCATTAGTGGTATTTGCAAAACCATGGGATTTCCCATGGTATTTTCCCATGGTATTGGCCACTTGGGGCACCTCATAAAATTTTTACTATAAAAAAGTAGACCATAATTATTACATAATTTATGATGTCATTAAACATACCAAAACTCAAACTGTATTTTTACTATTCACAAAAAATTCAACCGTTTCAGAAAAATCCCAAAAATTCACACTAACCAAATTTTGACGTGTAGAATTCAAAAATAAACTCTATTTTTTAAAAATAATTTTCTAAAAATTATTAATTTAATTTTTAAATAAAATCACAATTTATTCAAAAATAACAGTTTTAAATCTATACCTCTTTTTTCTAACACCTTGAAAAATTAATCGACATCTCATTATCTTATATCCTTAAGAAAATAAAATAATAATATGATTTAATATTCATAAGGGTCATTTTACTATTCATAAGGGTATGTTACTATTCACCAAAAAAACAAGTTAGTTCTTTCAGACTTGAAATAACTTACTGATCATAATTGTAGATGACCATTTCTTGGAATTCAAAACATAAAAGTGGAAAAATTATGTTTAAAGGCTAGTTATAAATATCTACTTAAAAAAATTTCATGCATTTCAATTTATTTTTTGAAAACCTTGGGGTGTTACATTATCCCCACCTTCTGGAAATTGTGTCCTTGCAATTTTATTTACTTATTAAACAAGGTGGGTACATTTCCCTCATAGCATTTTCAGACTCCCATGTTGCTTTTTCAACCATGTGGTTTCTCCACAAAAACTTTACCTGGTTGATTACCTTATTCCACAATACCTATTCCTTTTGATCAAGAATATGAAATGGTTTCACTTCATAAGAAAGGTTCTCTTCCAGCTGAACTGCTTATGGGATCAAGACATGAGTTGAATCTGGCACATACTTTATCAACATCTAAACATGAAAAACATTGTGTACTTGAGACAAAATTAGAGGAAAAGCTACTCAGTATGCAACTAGTCCAAATTTCTCCAGGATTTCAAAAGGACCGATGAACCGCAGACTTATATTTCCTTTCTTAACAAAATGCATCACACTTTTCCAAGGAGAGATTTTAAGGAAAACATGGTCACCTACCTTGAAAGAGAATCCTTTCCTTCTATTATCTGCATAACTTTTTTGCCTGCTCTGAGCTGTCCTCATGTACTGCTGGATCATCTTCACTTTCTCAACCACTTCCTCTACTAATTCTGGTCCCATCAACTCCCTTTCCCCAAATTCATCCCAAAAATATAGAGTTCGACACCGCTTCCCATACAATGCCTCAAAAAATTCCATCTGTATACTATAATGAAAACTATTATTATAAGAAAACTCAAATAAAGAAAGATGTTGATCCCAACTTCCCTGGTAGTTCATTGAACAAGCTCGAAGCATATCCTCTAAAGTTGGAATTGTTCGTTCTGACTGCCCATCTGACTTAGGATGAAAATCTGTACTAAAATTTAATTTTGTGCCCAATGACTTCTGAAGGCCCTTCCAAAAGTCACAGTAAATTCTGCAATATCCCTTTTCATTCCATCTCACCAGTAATACTCCTGAAGGTATCTGTACATCTTAGTACTTCCAGGATGAACTGAAAATGGAGAACTATGATATTCAAACAAAATATCTTTCTTCAACTGGGAATCACAAGTCACACACAACCTTTTACCAAATCTTAAAACACAATCTTTATCAAGGTTAAATTTTGGAAACTTACCCATTTTAACCAATTATACCTTTTTTATAGCTCATGTTCTTTATTCTGTGATTTCTTAATTCTGTCTGATAACGATAACTGCACTAAAACCTAAAATAAAACAGAGGTATTTCCAGCACCAACAACTTCTAATCCAAAATTAATCAAATCATTAATCAAGGGATCATGTTTCAAACGTAACATGGTTAATGGTGTATGATGTTTTCAACTCAAGGAATCTGCCACTTCATTTGATTTTCCCGGATGGTAATTGATCATACAATCATAATCATTTATCAGTTTAAGCCATCTTCTCTACCTCATGTTTAATTCCTTATGAGTGAATATATACTTCAAACTTTTATGGTCAGTATATATTTGACATTTAGATCCGTATAAATGATGCCTCCAAATTTTCAAATCAAAAACCACAACTTCTAATTCTAAATCATGTGTGGGATAATTTAACTCATGAGGTTTTAGTTGTATTGAATCATAAGAAATTACCTAATCATTCTGTATCAAAACACAACCAATTCCCTTCAATGAAGCATCACTGTAGATGACAAACTCACCATTTTGGGAAGGTAAGGCCAAAACTAGATTATTCACCAATCTATTCTTCAATTCCTGAAAAAAAAACCATCACATTCTTCTTTCCAAATAAATTTAATCCATTTTCACATTAACTAAGTTAGCGGGCTAGATAACCATGAATTTTTTTTAACAAAACCTCAGTAATAACCTACTAATCCAATAAAACTATGAATCTCTGTAACATTTGTGGGTCTTGGCCATTTATCAACCAATTTTTTTGGAAGGATAAAATGTTATTTTATCCTTATTTACAATGTGCCCAAGAAAAGAAATCTGTTGCAACCAAAAATCACACTTGTTGAATTTTCCATACAGTTTATTTTCCTTTAAGGTTTGAAAAATAGCCCTTATATGTTTTTCATGCTTCTATTTACTCTTAGAAAATTCCAGAATGACATTAATAAACACAAACACAAATTTATCCAAGAACTCATGAAATATTCTATTCATAAGATTCATGAATACAACAGGTTCATTAGTTAACCCAAATAGTATAAAAACAAATTCATAGTGCCCATATCTAGTATGAAAATCTATTTTCGGGATATTATCCTCCTTCACCTTCAAGTGATTGTATCCATATCGCAAGTTAATCTTGGAAAAGTACTGAGATCCCTGGAGCTGATCAAAAAAGTCATCATTATGAGGAAAAGGATATTTTTTTTAATAGTGATGTTATTCAAGGCTCTATAATTGATGAAAAGTCTTATAGAACCATATTTCTTTTTAATTAACAAAACAGAAGCACCCCATGGTGAAGTGCTAGGATGAATGAAGCCTTTATCAAGAAATTCCTGCAACTGATTTTTCAATTCAATAAGTTCCATTTAATCCATTCTATATGGGGGTTTTGAAATTGGATTATCATTAAAAATTAAGTAAATTGTGAATTCTACTTCTTGATCAGGTATGACACTTTAAAACTCATCAGAAAAAACGTCAAGGTATTCATCTTCCACTGGCACATCATTAATCTGAAAAGTTCCCTTGTTTTCAACAATATGATAAAGATAACTTTCATTTTTATATTTCAGCAGTTTCTCAGCTTCCTGATATGTTATCAATTGTATGAGTTCATTCTTATACAAAAATTGAAACTCTTTCTGAAAAAAAAACTTCTTTAGCTCTACAGTCAATCTGAGTATGATAAATAAAAAGCCAATCCATTCCCAGAATGACATCAAACTCTACTAAGGGTAAAAAAATAAGGTTTATAGGTAAATTCTTTCCACAAACTATAATATAAAGATTCTTATAATTCATATTTTCTATAATATTCCCCATAGTGTTTTAACAATAGCTATGGTCTCATTTTTTGAGGTGATATTTCCAATTTACAACAAAATTTCTCAAAAATAAAGGAATGTGTAGACCCTATATCAAACAAAACTTTAGAAAACTCTGAATAAACAAACAACATACCTGATACAACTTCATTGGATGGCCTTACATCTACTTACATAGTTGCAAATGATCTCACTACACCTTTCTTCTTATAGTCTAGATTCTTTGAATCATTCAGATCTCTCTTTGGGAAGACATTTTCATAATGAACCATCTCACCACATTTAAACCACTTAACATTTTTCTTATCAGGATTAGTCTTCAGATTATTTTCATTATAATCTCGGTCCATATGTCTAAGCTTACCACATCGAAAACACTTCCCAGTTTTGGTAAGACATTCCCCAAGGTGCTTCTTGCCACACTTTTCAAAAACTGGAAACTGGATTTTATTACCATCATATTTCTTTGGTTGATTCTTACCCATCGCTTTCCATATGGACCTCTTCTTCTCCTTGTTGTCAAAATTCATATGATCATCAACAAACTTCATCTCTACCCTCCCATCAAATCATATAAGTTTATCGTAGCTTTTGAATTCACGGGAGTCCAACGCCCTTTGATACTTTGACTTTAATCCTGAGTAAAAGTAGTTGATTTTTCTATCAGGATCTAGAATAATATTTGGAGCATACCTCATTAGTCGAGTGAAGGTCTCTTCATAAAAAGCCATCAAATCTTTCTCCTTTTTCTTAAATTCAAGGAATTTATTCTCCATCATAAGTCAAACAACCTTTGTAAAATATTTTTTAAGGAAGCGACTTTTAAATTCATCCCACTCTAAGGCATAAATATCCTCTCTATCCCTGATATTATTTATCATTGACCACCACTGATCAACTTCACCTTCAAAATAGTAAATTTTAAGACTTACCCTTTGATTATCTGAACATCCCATAACATCGAATATCTTTTCAAGAGATTTAATACATCCTTCAACCGCTATTGGGTTAGAAGATCCATTAAAAGAAAGAGTGTGTTGTCTCATAAAATGTTCCACTATTGTCATGTTCCATTGTGGTACCTCTTTTTATTCTCTTGCATGGATACCAACACCATTGTTTTGGGTGTGTTCTTTACATGATTTCCATGATCGGTTCATGATGAATATTCTTATCGATTGGAAGTGAAAATCTAGAATTGGAATGAAGTGGGATTTACATGTTTATAGAAATATAAATTATGCCTTTTATCATTTTTAATTATTATATGAGGACAATTCATAATTTAAAGCATTATTGATATTTTTTAAGTTATTTTGGCAATTCTTCGATCGTAAAGAACTCATTTTGTTTTATAAATTAATAAAATGTGTAAAAAATGATTCTAAAACCTTATATAAGTTATAATACATAAATTATAATCTAGTTCAACCATAAAAATGGTTTTATTACCAGTCTTTAAGGAAGTTAAATAAATTGAAATCACATCATCCATTATGTTGGTAAATCGACACATCACAGGCGGTGTTTTAATTTCTTGAATAAGTGGAAGACAAGAAGGAATATAATGGTGAGTCTTCCATAAACATGATAAAATACAGAATATGTAAGATAATGGATCATTAATTCCTCTTGGATAAGGGGAGGTGAGGAAATAAATAGAAAATTAAGGAATCTCAAAATAATAGAAAAGTTGAGAAATCCCTTATGAAAATTTGGAAGCCTAACGACATCGCTTAAAATTTAATAAAATATTTTGATGATAGAAAAGGGGTATATCATAATTATTACATAATATGGGAATTAAGGGGAATATGGAATGACATATCCCAACATAAGCCTATGGAAATTAAAAATAATAACATAAAATGAAAGCTTGAAAAAGAGAAGGGTGGTGGAATCCCTTACCTTGTAGAGTAACTCCTAAAACTTGAAGGTTGGGACCTTGGGAGCTTAAGGACACCTTTGTAGGACTACAATAGAGGTAAGAAGACCAGAGATTCATTTAGGAGGAATTTTTAATGAATGGAATGAAGGAATGAGTTGATATTTATAACAAAAGTGAGGGAATATTTTATTAATTTCCAAGGGACACCTCATTAGTGGTATTTGAAAAAACCATGGGTTTTACCATGGTATTTTCCCATGGTATTGGCCAATTGGGAAACCTCATAAAATTATTTACTATACAAAAGTCGACCAGAATTATTACATCATTATTACATCATTAATGATGTCATTAAACACACCGAAACTCAAATTGTATTTTTACTATTCATAGAAAATTCAAATGTTTCAGAAAAATACCAAATATTCACCCTGACCATTTTTAAACATGTAGAATTAAAAAAAAACTTCATTTTTTGAGAATAATTTTCTAAATATTATTAATTTATTTTTTAAATAAAATCATAATTTATTCAAAAATAACAGTTTTAAATCTATAACTCTTTTTTTAACACCTTGAAAAATTAATCGACATCTCATTATCTTATATACTTAAGAAAATAAAATAATAATATGGTTTACTATTCGTAAGGGTCATTTTACTATTCATAAGTGTATGCTACTATTCACAAAAAAAACAAATTGGTTCTTTCAAACTCAAAATAACTTACTGATCACAATTGTAGATGACTATTTCTTGAAATTCAAAAAATAGAAGTGGATAAATTATGTCTAAATCCTAGTTATAAATATCTACTTAAAACAAAGTTTCATTCATTTCAATTTTTTTTAGAAAATCTTGGGGTGTTATAGTGAGAAAATCCAATCTGCACTAAATTGGTCTTGCACGACTAGCCTAAAGATCCCACTCACCCTAGTGAAAATAACTACCTCTTATAGAGATAGAAAGGTATCTCTACTTTGGTGATAGTTGATGTGAGCCTGGTGTAGAACTAACCAATATATACATAGAATCAAATCAAAACCTGTCATTTCTAGCGTAAATAGTTCCCAAAAATAAATAGTAACCACCAATTTCATGAGAATAATCCTTGTAGTGCTTGATATTCTCTGACTACCCTCCCAATGGTGTATATTCGATGGTCAAGACACCATCCAAGATTTCTACAACCAAACCCAAACTATTTACAAAAAGAGCAGATATAAAGGAATGTGATTTTCCTATGTCAAAAAAACACAAGAAAGGGTAGATGATATAAGAATCGTACCTATGACAGTAGAAGGTCCCATATACAAACTATTTGGGGTATTCTGTCTAACATGAAGCTAAATTTCCCCTCTAATTGGGATCCAGACTGGATCCCTTTCATTTCTCCCTCTGAATGGTACTACCACTCCTATAATGGGGTACCTTGTCGTATTAATTGGCCTGAACAGTCATTAGAACTCTAACTACTAGTCTGCTAAGGGGAAGATGAGTCTTTTCTAGTCTCAAGTGCCTATCTTGATCTACTACCACTACTTTTCTATGGAATTTTCCTATAAAACTTCTGAATATGACCCAATTGTGGGGTGATGAAACTATGGGCGCTTGTGGCTTACCCTACCACACTGAAAGCACTACACCAAACCACAATCCTGAGGTGGAATTCTGCTACCTTAACTACTATGATTTCTATTTCCCTAACGATAACTATAATAGTGGTACTTCTTTCCACTAGAAGAAGAGTTCCTAGATCTCCCTATTAAAACTGTCTTTCCACCACTCAGGGCCTCTCTCAAATTCCCTCCTATGATGCAAGATTGATCCATCAATTTTTCAAAGATTCTTAAGAGAAATACATTCACCTGAGACCTAATATCATTGTTAATCCCATCCTAAAAATGCACCGCACTAGAGATCTCATCAGCTGCTAAGGATGGAGCGAAGCACTATAGGTCAGAAAACATCTAATGTAGTCCATAACTAACAAGATCTCCTATGTCAGGTGTATGAACTCATGATCCTTCTCATCCCTCAATGTATTAGGATATAAGTGTCTCAAAAACTTTTCCTCTAATTCCTTATAGGAAAACTCCTCTTGCTTCCTTTCATTCTCTAGAATGTCCCACTAACACTTGGAAGGTCCATGAAGCATGTATGCATAAAGATTAATCCTCTTATATGTGGGTGTCTTGAGGGGCTTGAAAATTGTCTAAACTAGCTCAATCTACAACTCAGCTGCCTGGGGGACTCCCTCCCTAGTGAATGTAGGTGGATGTTATATCTAGAACTCTCTTTTCATCTCATAACTCGAAAGCACAATGCAAAGAGTCTCACTTTCCATGGATCACATAACCCTCAGGAAGTTGTTATGAATCTTATCTTCCATCTGATTCTCAGGAGCCATAGGAATATTCAGTTCGACTATGTTTTGAGCATGTTGATTTCCACTCTTCTAAAGCTCAATTCGAAGATGGCGAGGAGGAATTTTATCTACAAGACAAACGCACTCCTTAGAACATTGGATAACATCAAGGTAAACTTCAATAGCTAACAATAACAGAGAAAAACCGACTCATGGCCTCCCTAAGCATGGCTTAACAAGTGAATTTTCACTACATAATAGTTTATTTATTCCCTTTTTCATCAGATATAACAAGTATCTCATTTCATAGTTCATATAGAAAAATATATCACATTTAATAAATATGTTCCTATCATGAACAATTCATGCCAATATATATCCCTATGTGCCTATCATGATGCATGCATACCCATATCATGCCATACCAGACCATGATTATAAATCTCAAGCAATAATAGCATCACACAATATGTGAATCACCCAAGGTGAAATAATATCAATCATAATAGGCGAACATCATGAACAAAAATTCCATCCATGGGCACTCATATTTCCCCCTGTACATGGGTTAGCTCCTCCCATGCACAAGATCATTACAATGTAACGACACATCCTAGTATCATTTCTACCTTTTCTAAGTAGTAAAGTAATAGAAAATAAATCTTATGCCTCTCATACCACTTTGTAACATCCCCAACCCGGTTCTCCCTCAAGTGACCAAGCTAGTTGGATATGTGACCTCAGGCGCGCCTCCCCATATACCAGAGGCTACCAACAAGGAGTGATGGTGTAAGAAATATAGTGGGGATACCAAAATAGAGAAAGGAAAAAACTGAATAAATCCAAATAATAATAGAATAATATAATGACAAGCTAAATGTAACTAAATGACGTGTTGAAATTCATACAGATAAAAGACAAAGAAGACTCAAATAAAGACTCTAAAGAACTTGGTCTCGAATCCCATGTCAGTCCCGTCTCCAAGCTCCAACCTATTCAACAAGCTACAAATCAAAAATAGGGTCCCTTGCCCTTGTCCAAACTTTCATCCATAAAATATGTCCAAGTACCAAATAGTGGCCTATCCAAGGCATGAATACATATCATTAGGTCGAAACCACCATGTTTAAACAAATCTAGTCTAATAAAAATAGCGCATGCAATATAGCAATAAATAGAGTATTAATTAAACAAATTAATACCACACATAAAGTAAACATGTTGATCCCCCAAGATCCGGGTCAACACCCAGGGTCAGCCAAACCTACTTCAGTGCCCTATTATGTATTTATCACTAAAGGTGGTTCCTCCTGTATCAGGATCGATCACCCAACTGATGGTCGATTCTCCCACTAAGGATGGATTTCACAAACATCAAATTAAAAAAATGTCCTCTTCCCACACACTATCCATAATCTCACCCTTGGGCATCCAGATACTGTGCATTTGGTCCTTAGACATCTGACATAATAATAAACTCTTCCATTGGGCATAAATTACCTATTCGTTTATCCCTCAGGTGGTACAAAATCATGCACCATTCCCTCGAGTGTCAATATAAATCATGAGTCATATCCAGTTGAAATCAACCAGGCAATAAGAGTCCCACCCTCAAGAATCAATCATATTGATGTCATATAAGATCAAAAGCTAAGAAAACAATTCCAAGGCCAAAATCAAACATACAAGATATATCACTACAAGGCACAGTGATCAATTCATAAAATTATCATTTTTATTTCCTGTTATGTCGCATAAAATTATGCTTCTAATTATCCTCATAAATATATAAAAATTGTTTCATTTATCATTTAACCCTAAGGTCATTAACACAACAAATAACCAAATTTATCCGAGGTGATTCTACATTAAACAATCACACAATTTACATGTTATTTCAATTCATAAGACTAAGAAAAATGATCAAAAAAATTATTTCCAATTTATCACAGGGCTCTAATGTCAAACTGGCCAAGTATCAACAAGGTCCAAGGGTGGCACACCTATCAGGTGGCCCAGGTCTCAGTCTCCATGTCTATAGACCCAATAGGATCTAATGGATAATATAAAAAAGGATTATTATTTGAAAGGGTTTATCCAATTAATTTGGTCACACGCACGATGTGCTGGAATGATTTCACCTCTCAAACATAATATGGATAATTAAGTCAGACCAAAAGGGATAAGTTTTAGACCACCCACCTTAATTCAGCGATCAAAGAAACACTCTCAAGGGGAAGATAATAGATAATGAAGGTGAAGGAGATCACAAGGAAAACCTAGATCACACAAGAAACAAAATCAAAATATGATTCAATGATGATCAAGAGATCACACCACTATAAAGGAGAATAGTGGAAGAAAGGGGAAAACCAAAATGAAGGAACTCACTAGAGATCAAACTCTAGACCATGACATCTGGAATGGAAGGATTCACATAAAAATCATCTGGAATCGCCCTAGGATTCGAGAGAGAAGGCTTCACAATAAGTGAGAATAAAATCATACGTGCAATGTGGGTTAAAACTGACGATCATGAGATATTCATGATGTGAACTCCCTTTATGATGTGAATTTATTGATTTATAAAATACATTGAAAAAACGTTTCACCTCAGGTTAAAATAACCTCGATCGACCGTTTCACGACATGAACTAGTTTCATGACGTATAAAATTTTCACACTCCAAACTAGTTAACAACATCTGCCTAGAAATAAGTTCATTTTGTGTAAATTGTTCACAATGTGAAAGTGTCCAGCAAACAACTCTTAGCCCAGCTTCGGCATAAAGAACCCGAACCAACATCAAAGCATTCCAAACCCATGGAGAACCTCACAATCCCTTTAACACATTTATACTTAGACTCCATTAATTCAAAAAAACATACATCCATAAACTTTAGGTTATTTTCCCTGTAAAAACTTTTGACCCAAAAATAAAGACTCAACCACCAAGGTTTAAAAGAAGAAAAACCCAACTAAAAGAGACTTAACCAAAAAGTCAAAGAGGTACATACCTGGAAAAAGATGAGATCTTACACTTAAAAAATAGACGTAACCATATATTTATAGATATATGGTTTAGGTTAAAATATTATTTAATTGTGTACCAACCCTTAAATAATATAATAATATTAAATAAACTCCATGAAATAATAATAATAATAATAATAATAATATTTTATAGAGTGCGCAATAACTTACGTAATAATAAATATTATTTTATAAGCTTTTAAATTAATATTTATCACTGGAAGTAGTCTTGGTCTACTCAAACTCCTTGATATTTATTGAATACTTGAATAAATATTTAATAAAATATTTCATTAAACAATAAATATTTACGATCAGTAAAAAATGAATAAAATTTTTTCTCGGTCTTGAGAATAATATTTATTCCATTAATTAAATTCAACTAGAATTTAGTTGATATCAATGGTAAAACTTAATGTATGACCCTCTAAGATTCGTTCTCATTGTCATTAGATGAGATCACCTAAATTTCTAGATTACTATCTAGAAATGGGTCAAGGAACCCAAGATAAAGAACTTAATATACCAATAATTACAACTACATACGAACACTCATTTTGTAATATAATATCTTTGTCACAATATCTCATCAATCAGGTTGCACTTCTGTGTCATCAACCTATATTCCCGTAATGTCTTTATTTAACTATCTGAAATAAACACGTTGATAAACCATGACTATGGAATTTAATGTTATTGTTCTATTTCAATCAAGGGGTCAAGATATCAAATTTCATTAAGATGGATGGGACAAATACTTTTACAACTTATCCATTAATAATACATCACTCGTGACACACCCAACATATCCAAATTTTCTATGAACTGTTATTGTCATGATTTATGAAATACATCTAAGTGTGCGAGCTGTAACATGTATTAATAATAATATTAAATTATAAGGACTGTTACACAAATTTGTAGATAGGAATATCCAATTACATCAAAACATACATAATTACTACTTGTGGGTTTGTTCTCATAATCTCTCATCTTGAAGACTACTAAGTGCAAACTTCATGAGAAAAAGTCTCATCTGATTATGAGTACTCACACCTGATAGTCACATTATATGTGTCTCATCATAGAATTTTATCCAACCGTGGAACTATATTTAAGAATATTATCATATTATTTCAAGGTTCTCAACATATTAGGGAACTACTATGACCTTATCAATACGATAAATACTCTATAAAATTATTACATTAAAGTCACATAGAACAATGAACAATATGTAATAAGATGTTTTATTAATATTAAAATAATCAAATATACATTTAATAAAATTAAAAATAGTTGGTACTATGATGCCAAATCCAACAATTATTACATAATTTTTTTAACTAAATTCCAATATTATTAAAAATTATTATAATGATTTAATTCATAAGTGAAAATGGAAAGAAAAACTAAATTATGAATACAAATATGAAAAATAATTCTTATATTTTTCATGCATACCTAAACTAGAAAATACCTTTACAAAGTATCAAATCACTAAAAAGTGATCAATATATAAATAATAATATTTAATTCCACCATACATGCAATAAAAAAAGAGGCTTTAATGCATTAAAAATCATTCTAAATCATTAGTGATTGTCTTAAAAGGGCGCAACTAAATATTTAAAGAGGTATTTTACTTTATGTCTATAAATAGAAGTAAAAATATATTTAAACTAGTAAAATTAATCTCTAATTATAAGATAAAATATTTATAAAAAACAAGGAAATAATTTTATATAAAAATAGATCATTATGAAAAAATAAGTATTTTAATTTTTTAAAATAATGTTACATTAATATTAGATGACCTTACAATGATTTCATATAGATTTATAAATTGAATAATATATCATCAAAACAATGAAATTTATATTATGTGATACATTAATGATCAATTGAAGTATGATGTATGAAAATACATTTATTCCAAGATAGTAATCTTGAAATTTAGGTGATCTCATTCAATATTATGTGATACATACCTTTCACTATCATAATCTCATGAAAACCAAGATTCAAGGAAAGTAAGTATTATATATGCATCTCATGTACTTGTGAGGGGTAAGGCACATTGAAATTAGATAGAACACATGAACCCAAAAGGAATGAATTAGGGATTTTGTTTATAGAAATTAAATAGAAACAAACTATACAAGATGAAAAAATTAAGAAAGAATTAAAGAATGAAAGGATTTACATGATTCAATCCGGTTTAGACCTACGTGGATAGCAATAACACCACCCAACTCACACATTTTATTAATGATCAAAGAAGAACAAGAGTACAACATACAATTTTAAATAAATAATAGAAGAATCAGAAAATTATAAATCTACAAAATGAGAAACAAGAATTTAAAGAAACTTACAACACTAGTAACACAGGTCTGACAGTCCTGATTTCTTCTAGCCATCATCAAAAACCATAGCAGATCTTTGTGCTTCTAGAGGTACTCACCTGTTCTGGAGAACTGGTCGTTCTTCACTTGATAACTCAGCCAATAATATTCTTGATCGAAGGACACCATCATTGGAACTCCACCAAAAGTGGTATACCACCGGTGTATGTCAGAGGACAGAAGACACAAAGAATAACTCTTGAGAGAACCATAAAAACAGAGCTAGGTTTACATACTAGAGTGGTAGAAAAATAGGAGAAAAACCACAACATAGGGTGAGCAATCTGAAATTCCAAATAGATGAGGGGCATGGGTCATCAATTCCCTTGACACCTATATTGTCTCGAAACGGCACAACCAACCCTCAATTTCCTTGAGTCCACATCAAATAGAAAACCTAGAGTTTTATTCAAGTACCTGAGATATATGGATAACATGGATCAAATAGGTGGTCAAACATATCAATGACCAATAATTAAGCCATGGTGTATCAATGATTCACCAGCCGTAGAAGTAAGTAAACCAGGCCGATCTAGTATCCCAATAAACAAGACCATGCAGAAATGAACAACACCCCAGTATAAAATTGATCCATAATTAAAATTGAGCATATAAAATATATACAAATGTTTTTACATTCATGTGTATTTATGAAAATTAAATAGAAGAATATAAAAAGGTAATTAAAATATGAAAAACAACATGAAACACATAATTTCACTAATCTCCACCATTTTCAATTGAAATTGGTGATGTTATTTCACCTAAGGTTATATAATAGGAACCAAATTCATTCTATCTAAACAAAATTTAAATTTAGACAATACCACTACTTTATTCAAATAATCAGTCGGGTTATCATCAGTGTGTATCTTATTGACACACATGGTTTAAGATTTGATAAAATCTCCAATGAAATGTAATATAATGTCTATGTGTTTTTATTTAATATGGAATGCTAAATTCTTGTATAAATGTAATGCATATTGACTATCACTATATACATTAATAGCATGATTATAATGTCTGAGTTTGATAGAAAAAACCTCAAGCCATAAGGCCTCCTTAAAATCCTCGGTCAAGGCTATATATTCTGATTCTATGGTTGAAAAAGCAACTAGAAAATACATGTTTCATTTCTAGGAAATAGGGCCTCCACAAGTAGTGAATACATACCCAGTTAGTGATTTTTTTTGTATCAATGTTCCCTGCATAGTTAGTATCTACACATCTAAAAATCAATTTATCACTATCCACATTTTTACCATAACATAAAGAAAAATTATAAGTACATGAAAAATCATGAATCAACCACTTCAAGGTGTGCCAATGTGTCTTCTCTAGACTGGCCATAAACCTACTAAGAGTGAAGATTACAAAAGCAACATCAGGTCGAGTGCAGATCATGTTATACATGATGCTGTTAATTATATTAGTATAGATAATTTTAGACATAAAATGAATATCAATATCAATAGTTTGTGCTTAATTTAAATAAATTTTAAATTGAATCCCTAAAGATATACTTATAGGTTTGATAGATTCAAATAGGTACCTTTTAAGGATTTTCATAACATATGCATGCCATGAAAGATATAGTAGTTTATTTGGCCTATCCCTTATAATTTAAACACCTAGTATTTTCTTAGATTCCCCTAGGTCATTCATTTCACAAATGTCATTTAATTGAGATTTAATAATAGAATTTATCTTCATATTATTGAAAACAATGAGTATATCATCAACATACAACAATAGGTAAAACATGATATTTTTAATTGACTTAAAATAAGCACAAGCATTATACTGGCTCCTAGTAAAATGGTTATCAAGCAAAAAAGAATCAAATTTTCTATAATATTTCCATGAATATTGTTTTAAACCATATAATGATTTATTTAAAAGGAAAACTTGGTTATATTTGAATTCTTCAAAGTAACCATCAGGAGGCTTTATGTAAAGTTTCTTATTTAAATCACCATGAAGAAAGGTAGTTTTAACATCAAATTATTAAATGTGAAGGTAACTATAAGTTATAAAAGAAAGAAACATACTTATTTAAGTGTGTTGGTCTCACCCAAATTTACCCAAGATTTTAGGTTTAAGCGGTCTCTTGAAGTTTAGCTTGGGTTGTTGAATCCTCAGAGACCTAAGAAGTAACCTACAAACACATACATTCTATGGATTTTTTTGGATATGAAGTGGCCATATTGGGTTGATTTTAGATGGGTTTAAGTGAATGATAAGAGACTTAAGTTAATTCGATTTAAAATAATGATTTGATCATAGGTTATCACTTGGGGTGGATTGGATGAAATTATTTTTTAACAGTTTTAATTTCTTATATTCGAGATGGGTTTATTCAAGAAGATCAAACAACTTCATAACTTACTAGTTTAATAACAACACACCATAATACTAATCACCTATACACTTGGAGGATCAAATTTATGAGAACTCCAAGGTAAAGGTTCGTATTAGCTCTAGAAGTATGTGGCCTTAAAATTCAACATGGACGAAGAAGTTTTAAAATCATCAAATAAAAATATTAATTAAAAGAAGTGATTAGACATTAATGGGGTGATAAATAACATCCAATCCAGCCCATTTATATTCCTTTTGATCAACCCATAACCAGGTTATCCCTCCATTGATTCTATGTTTTCAATGGAAGCGGGAAGTAGACTCATGATGGAGGAAATGGAGAAGTAAAAAACAATGAAATAACGATCACTCCATCATTGTGTGATAATATCACAAGGTTTGGTGTGAATAAATTTACACATTGATATAATAGTATCAACGTGATATAAAGAAAAATATAATAACAGGAAAATAATAACTTTTATTAAGAAACTAAGATGAATTAGAGCAACTTACATGTGCAAGACAAACTTGAGACAACAAAAATGCAGCATAACATTAAAATTAAACAAAGCACAAAATATGATTAAATACTCTAAAAAAACTGCCTTAAATAGGAATTTTGGGAGTCTTGGGTCGAGCCTCCAATAGTTAAAGTCATCCCACTCAAGTATAGTAGGCTTAGGGTGGTGGAAAGCTTGTGGAACTTAGACTTTTCCACTCTTGACCTGAAGTGGAAGTCATCTTGCATTCACTGAACAAAAGCATCTAAATAACCTTTTATATGGACTAATTAGAGTTGGAAATAGAAGAAGAAAATGGAGCTCTAGATGTATCCTAACCTAATGAAAAATTTCAGCCCAAATGGAATTTTTTTTGTGAGATATTATCGAAATGGTGGGCTGTTTTTCTCGGCCATAGAATACGGCCCAGAATTTTATCTCCAACTTGGGCCACCTGGAACTCCCTTAAAATATCTGAATTAGCTCTTGTCACTATTTTATTAAATGTTCAAAATAATGTCCTATATCTTTAGTTAAGATTTTGAGAATCATTGGGCTTGGATATTGTCCGATACAGTAGTTTTATTGGGCTATTGTTCAGTTCACTTTACCGAGAATGTTTTTTGTTCAAGGACAACATTGGTGGTCTTCCAATATGAATCTTCAAGTACTCCAAAAGTATGAATTATTCCCAATGTAATGAGAAAACTGAAAATTAAATATGAAAATAAAATCAATACCATTTTTTATTTTAGGAAGTGTTCAAAAATGTACCATGTAATAGTGCATTTTAAGAGGGAATTACAAACATAATGTGAATCAATGTTCAAAGTGTAAAATGAACTAAAATGGTGTTTATGAATAATAAATAACATGAATATTTTATATATTAACAATGAATATTAGCCTCATTCAGTGTCTAATCATACCCCCCAACTTGAGTTTTTCTAGTCCTGAGCAAAATATATTTCAAAAATGTGAAATTTGAATTCGCTTTTCCAAAAACATTTTAATACACAATGATCACCAAAAACCATTATATCAAACAACTATGAAAACCATAAAAATATCTTAATACAAGATAGTTTCATAAGAATATCCCAATCCCAAGCCCATTCCTTTGTTCAAATTCATCGCCATATTTCATCCAATATCAATTAAGCATGATGATGTGTTGTGCAAAGCAATAGATATGGGGGTTCATCTTATTCAAGGGGGAAATGATGGGAGCGCTAGGTAGAATCACATTTCAATATTAAGATGAGTATTCAATTTTTTTATTGTATATTTTTTTTTGTTTTTTTTTGTTTTTTTTTGAATTTTTTCCAGCGTAATTGAAATTGAACTCAATAGAGTAAACCCATGTAGCGAGAATTTTCTAATGAAACCTAGGCTTAAAGACCTTAGGGAACCAAGTGAAGCCCACATACTCAAGCATCATCTCAAGTTAACTCAATCAAAAACAAATTCAAATTACCACAAATAGAGATAAAATTACTAACTCTGGGCTAGACAACTATGGAGTCACGATCCCCAAGTGTTGAAAGCCACGCATTAGGTCATTTCATTTCTCTACTCACAAATTTATTATTATTTTTATTTTTTTATTGAATACTCATATTAAAACTAAAATGATCTCCAAACCTATGCTATTTATTTGGGGGACCCTATGAACTCAAACTAATACCCCGCTATCTAAAGGATGTGCATTGTGATATTTTTTTATGTGGATGAAAATATAAATGAAGAGACTTCACATTAGACAGCCACACTTTCCAAAATCCATGCTCATGAAATTATACATGTATTAAAATTAGAATCAGGGAATGCTAAATTATTTGATATTCAGTTTCAAAGTGTGTAATGTGTATTATAATGTTCAAGGTTAAAGAAAATTTTCCTTCCACACATTTTTGTATGCACAAAAAATTAATTAATTTTTTTTCATTATTTTCACCCCTAACTTAGAATAACATTGTCCCCAGTTTTTAAAGAAAATAAAATTTAGAAGGGGGTAGAGGTAGGTGGGAGGAGTTTTAAAAGGAATTTGAAATATGAGGATCATGGAATAAAGTCACCTGGTGGTTGAATTTGAAGTTCTTGCTGCTCCAATTTATTCCTTTGATATCCATGTCACTTGAAGAGTTCCCTAGTGGAAAAAGGAAAAATCAAACAAACACACAAACAAAACAATATATATATATATATATTCATATAATAAAAAAAGTAAAATATAATTATATATACAAAAATTATAGAATAAGGAAGCACTATAAGCCATAGGTCAGTGGTAAGCACGTGCCCCTGTCTCCCTTCGGTCCCAGATTCGAGTCCCTACGGCTTCACCGGTTGTGACGGGGTTTTTCCCATGACCTACGATGTGTCATTTTTTTTTATTTTTTTTATTTTAACCTAAAAACACATAAAAATAAAATGAACTGATGATACATTTTATTCTTTTTAAATTTCCGGGTAAGGTATTACTCAAGGATCACACCACGTGACACGAATGAATACGGTGCTCCCCTTTCATACCCATCCATACTCATAATAGAAGAACAAGCCAACAGTCTAATTTTTTATTTTTTTTATTTTTTTTAAATATCAAAATGATTCATTAATCCTATTTGAAAAATAAATATGATTCAAAAAGATTAGAAACATGAAAACCACGGGTTGCCTCCCATGCAGTGCTTTTGTTTAACATCGTTATCCCAACATGTATATTAAATCTATCAATTTTTTCCTGATTCAAAGGTTGTCTCAGTTAACTCAACCTTTGTTTCCTATTTATTTAATGATTTAATGAATGGTTTAAACTATGAACATTGACCTTGAAAATGTGACCACTTGTGGGATCCTGAATCACTACTACCCTACGGGGGTACACATGATGCACTATGAATGTACCTGACCATCTAGACCTTAACTTTCTCAGGTGTAAATGAAGTTTTGAACTATATAAGAGCATGAATTTTCCCAGTTCAAAATGTTTGACTTTGATATTCCTAGATTTTTAGGCTTAAACTCTAGATTTATTTATCCTTTAATTTTCATAAGCCACCATCCTAAGTTCCTCAAGTTCATTAGGATCTAATTTCCTCTTTTCTTCATCCAAAGAAATATCAAAATTCATTTTTTTGATTGCCCAAAAACGCATTATGCTCAATTTCAATAGGTAAATGGAATGATTTTCCATAAACAAACCTATATGGTGACATGCCTAGTATGGTTTTTAATGCTGTAAGATATTCCCAAAGAGAATCCAAGTGTTTCTCGGACCAATCTTTCCTATAGGGATTCACGGTTTTTTCAAGAATTTGCTTAATCTCCCTATTCTCTAACTCAGCTTGACCATTCGTTTGAGGATGGTATGCAGTGGAAAATTTATGAGAAATCACATAATTAGACATGAGTGAAGAGAATGGACGGTTGTAGAAATGGGTTCCTCAATCACTGATTATAGCCCTAGGAATTCCAAATCGAGAAAATATGTGTTCTTTCATAAATCAGATCACAACATGATGGTCATTGGACTTGGTGGGAATAGATTCAACCCATTTTGAGACATAATCAAAAGATAAGAGGATATAGGGGTATCCTATAGAGTTTGGGAAGGGTCCCATGAAATCAATTCCCCAAAAATTAAAGATTTTAATGACTAGAATGGGAGTGAGGGGCATTTGATTCCTTTTGGAAATGGATCCTAATTGTTGACACTGAGGGAAACTTTTGTAGAATTTGAAGGAATCATTAGTGAGATTAGGCTAGTATAAAACACTTTGGAGGACCTTTATAGTGGTTTTATTTGTGGAAAAGTTTCTTCCACATTCCTCTCCATGACAAAATTTTAGAATGGACTCTTGCTCAGACTCAGGAACACATCTCCTGATGATTTGATCAGGACAGAACTTAAAGAGGAAAGGATCATCAAACACATAGTGTTTGACATTAGAACGAAATTTCCTCTTAGCTTGGGTCCCTAGGAATTTTTTAATTTCACCCGTTACCAAATGGTTTTCTATGTCAGCATACCATGGGCAATCGCTCACAGAATAGAGGTGCTCATCGGGAAATGAATCAGACACAGAAAGGTGATGTGATTTGTTTATGAATTCCATACTAGAGAGGTGATCAACTACAACATTTTCAACACACTTTTTATCCTTAATGGTTAAATCAAAATCTTGAATAATTACCCACCTAATCAATCTAGCCTTAGTATCTTGTTTTTGGAAAAGGTATTTTAGGGCTGAATGGTCAGTGAAGTCAATGATGGGTGATCCTAAGAGATAGGACCTGAATTTCTCTAAGGCAAAGACAATAGCAAGAAACTCTTTCTTAGTGGTGGTGTAGTTGATTTGTGCATCCTTTAATGATTTTCTTGCATAAGAAATGACACATATATTTTTCTCACATGATTTTCCTAAGACTGCTCCTACAACGATATCACTCGCATCACACATGAGCTCAAAATAAAGTTTCCAATTTGGATATTTCATGATAGGTGGAGAGATAAGAGCTAAATTGAGTGTAGATAATGATTCCTCATAGCCCGAATGGCCCGAATGCCTTCATTTTTATTTATTTTTGATAACCCCCCTTTCAAGGGATGAGGGGGAACCCTTACAAGGACTGTAGGCTCAGCAATTACAAGGCTCATAGGCTTAGAAGATTACATGACCCGAAGGTCTTAGGGAATTCAACCAGATTATCTATAAGGAACTACCCCTCATAGCTTTCTTTCCATAAAAATGGAGCATCTTTCACCAATATAGTACAAAGTGGTTGAGAAATAGAGCTAAAATTCCTAATAAACCTTCTATAGAAACAAACATGTCCTAATAAGAACCTCACTTACTTAATAGTTTTAGGAGAGGGAAGGCGGTGAATGATGTCGAACTTATCTTTATCAACTTCAATCCCTCTACCAGATACCAGATGGCCTAGAACAATTCCTTCCTTTACCATGAAATGGCATTTTTCCCAATTTAAGATGAGATTCTTATCCTTGCATCTTGAAAATATCCTTTCAAAATTTATAAGGCATCCCTAAAAAGTATCCCCAAAGATGGATAAGTCATCCATGAATACCTCTAAATAATCCCCCACCATGTCTGAGAAGATTCCCATCATGCACCGCTGGAAGGTACCAGGGGCATTACATAACCCAAAGGGCATGCGATTGAAGGAAAAAGTGCCGAATAGAAAAGTGAAGGTTATTTTTCCTTGATCCTCTAAGGATACCTCAATTTGATTATACCCTGAGAATCCATCTAGGAAGCAATATAATTTATGACTCGCCACTCGCTCGAGGACTTGATCAATAAAGGGAAAGGGGAAATGGTATTTCTTGGTACAAGAGTTGAGCTTTCTATAGTCAATACAGACTCTCCATCCACTACTGACCCTTGTGGGGAGAAGGTCACCATCCTCATTGGTGATCACAATTATTCAAAATTTATTTGGGATAACTTTAATTGGGCTTACCCACTCACTCTCAGCAATGGGGTAGATGATATCCACTTTCAACAACTTAAGAAGTTCCTTCCTTACCACATCTATAATATTTGGATTGAGTCTCCTCTAAGGTTGATGACATGGTTTGGATTCAGATTCAAGAACAATCCTATGAGTTCCAATGAGTGGGCTAATCCCAAGAATATCAGAAATGGTCCATCCAATTGATTTCTTAGGATTTCTTAGGACATCTAGAAGCATCATCTCTTGATTATATTCAAGAGAGGAAGAAATGACAACATGAAAGGAGAAAAATTGATTCCTTGTGAACAGAATTTCCATCCACTAAATTATCCAGATTAGTGTCATGAATTTGTATGGACTCAATATTATTTATTTCACCAATGGTATCATTGATTGGTGATTCGAGAAAATCATCAATAGAGATATCTGAAAGAGATTCAAGCCAAGGAGAAAATTTTACCTCATGTGAATAAAGAAAATCAATATCTTCTTGAATTAAACATCCTTCAACAATCCCTTGATATTCCTCGAGTTTGATATCAACACTGCCAATACAATTAATCTCATGTATCTCTTCATCATCCCCAATTTGAGAGTTTTCATTGTATATGTTCAAGTCTAGACTCATGTTTCCAAAGTTGATGGTCATGTTCCCATTTCAGACTCAGATAACAGATTTGGTTGTTTCAAGGAAGGGATAATCAATGATGATTGGGTTTTTCTCCCTAGGACCTAATCTTGGGCGATTTTCAAGGACAATGAAGTCAGCTAGGTAAATGAAATTTTCAACTTTCACTAAAACATCCTTTAAGATCCCCTTAGTAACTCGAACACTACGATTAGTAAGTTGAAGAGTGACAGATGTGGGTTGGAGTTCTTTGAGCCCTAACTGACAATAAATGGCATAAATAATGAGGTTTACACTAGCTCTAATATCACAAAGGTCTTTGACAACTTTGTTCTCTAATTTCTCAAAATTGATGTATGAACATCCTAGATCTTTTAACTTTGAAGGAATGGTCCCTTGAATGGTGGTACTCACATTATCAACCAAAATGACTTGGTTTTTATGTGAAAATTTCCTTTTAAAAGTGCACAAGTCTTAAGGTACTTTGAGTAGGAAGGAATGGTTTGGATTGAATCAAGAAGTGGAATGTTCAACTTAACCTGAGATAATATTTCCCTCAAAGTTTCATTCAGTTCTGGTTTAGTTTTTCCTCTCATGCGTTGAGGAAAGGGAGCAGGTTGTTTGATTGTTTGGTGAGGTTGTAGTTCCTTAACATTATTATTGAGGTTTTCAGAATCTATGGGTGGTTATTAATCATTTTCATTCATTGTTGAAGCTTTTAATGGTTCTAGAATGTCTTTTCCAGGTTTCTCAATGGATTTACCACTTCTTAAAATAGTAACTTCTTTGAGTTGTTCATGAGAGGTTTGTGTGTAACTGGATTCTCCCCTTAAAGTTGAGGATGGTAATTCTTGAGTAGGCATGGGTGCCTTCCTAGTTTTAATGGTTTTTAGTTCATGTTTAAGGGATGAGACTTCTGAGTTCATTTTCTCCATTTGTTTATAAAACTTCCTAAGGATTGGAAGAGGGATAGATTGAGTAGGGGCTTGTGCTGGTTGGTTTATACCAGGTGGATACTTTTGTTTTTGGATTGGTTGTTGCATGATTTTCTAGATGGGTTGTTGGTATTGGATAGGTGGGTTCTGGTATTGGACTGGTTGTGGTTGGAACTAGTTATGTTTTTGAAATTTTTGTAGAGGGTAGGGGTTTGGTCCTTGTGGCTGACTAGGTTGTTGGTTATCTTTCCAACAGAATCCTGGATGGTCATCGTACGTTGGATTGAAAGAGTTTTGGTACTATATCTTTTGAAATTTTGGAGCATTGGCCTATGCTGGTGGTCCTCCTAGAAGAACATCCTTGATGGATGGAATGGTTGGATAGTTGTCTATTTTGTGGTCATTTTTGACACAAATTGTTCAAACAGGCTCTACAATTTGGATTTCATGGATTTTCATAAGGTCCATCTCTTCAAACTTCCTAGTGAGTGCTGCGAGTTTAACCATAAGGATTTCCTATTCTCTAAGTTTGTGAATTATACCATATTTGGGTGGCTTTTCATAGTACGGTTATGTCCCCCCATGTTTGGTTTTGTTCGTCCAGTCCTTCTAGATACTCGTAAGCATCATTTGGGGCTTTGTTTTTAAATGTCCCATTACACATCATGTCAATGAATTGTTTGTTCCCCATGCCCAAACCTTCATAGAAAATTATCACTTGTTTAGGAATAGAAAAACCATGGTGTGGAACCATGTTTATAGTGTCTTTGAACCTTTCCCATGTTTCGTAAAACGACTCCCCTTCTTTTTCAAAAAAGTTTTGGATGCTCTTTTTAAGTGTAATTTTTTTGTGACGAGGGAAGTATTTTTTATATAATTCTCTTTGCAATTAGTCCCAAGAGTGGATTGATGTAGGTATTAGATTTTTTAACCAATTCTTTTCTCAATCCTTTAGTGAGAAAGGAAATATCCTCATCTTAGTTGACTCGAGTTGATGTGGTGGTCACATGGTTTCAACAATGTCATAGAACTCTTTTACATGAAGGTATGGCATTTATAACTCCATCCCATGGAATATTGGAAGGTGGTTTAGTACATGAGGTTTTAAGATATAATGGGCTTATCCTAGGTCATCATGCCTAATGTAATAGGGTTCATTGGTCCAGGCAGGTGTGGGGTAGTCATTCATGGTTTGATCAATTGCATTCCCCAAGTTTGGGGCTGCCTCATTTGGGTTTCCATTTTAGTTCCCACTCAGATTTATGAGTTGGTTTATTTGAATAACTTACATTTAAATGGGATCAATTTTTGAATTTGGAGTATTAGTAATATTAGGATATAAAGGAAATAATTCCTTTGGTGTGCTTGACTCCCCAACCCTAGGACTATCCACCCTAACTAGACGGTTTGATTGATCACGAGTATAGGCGGACATGCGCCAAAATAAAAAAAATCGAGAAAGGGAAAAGATAAGAGAATTTGGATAATAATAGAAGAAATTGTCGATAATAGAATGGGTGTTGAGATGAATTACTTGGGTCCCTATAAACGATGCCAAAATTTGGTCTCACCCAAATTTTCCCAAGATTTTAGGGTTAAGCAGTCGGTTGAAATTTAGCTTGGGTTGTCGAATCCTGAGAGAACTAAGAAGTAACCTACAAACACGTACATTATATGGATTGTTTTTGGATATTAAGTGGCCATATTGGGTTTATTTTATATGGGTTTAAGTTAATTATAAGATACTTAAGTGAATTCAATTTAAAAAAAATGAGTTGATCCTAGGTTATCACTTGGGGTGGATTGGATGAAATTCTTTTTTAACGGTTTCAATTTCTTATATTCGAGATGGGTTTATTCAATAAGATCAAAAAAAATCATTACTTGCTGGTTTAATACCAAAAAACCATAATACTAATCACCTATACACTTGTAGGATCAAATTTATGAGCACTCCAAGGTAAAGGTTCATATTAGCTCTTGAAGAATGTGGCCTTAAAATTCAACAAGGAAGAAGAAGTTTTAAAATCATCAAATAAAAATCTCAATTAAAAGAAGTGATTAAACACTAATGGGGTGATAAATAACATCCAATACATCCCATTTATACTCACTTTTATAAAACCATAAGCATTTTATCCCTCCATTGATTCTATGGTTTCAATGGAAGCGAGAAGTAGACTCATGAGGGAGGAAATGGAAAAGTAAAAAAAACAATGAAACAACGACCACTCCAGCGTTGTGTGATAATATCACAAGGTTTGGTGTGAGTAAATTCACACCTTGAGACAAAGATATCAACATGATATGAATAATAATAGAATAAAATTAGAAGAAGAATTTTTATTAAGAAACTAATAATAATTAGAACAACTTACATGTGCAAGATAAACTTGAGACAACAAAAATACAGCATAACATTACAATTAAACAAAGCACCAAATATGATTAAATCCTCCAACACCACTGACTTAAATAGGAATTTTGGGAGACTTGGGTTGATACTCCAATATTTAAAGTCATCCCACTTGAGTATGGTAGGCTTAGGGTGGTGGAAATCTTGTGGAACTTAGACTTTTCCACTCTTGACCCGAAGTGGAATCCAACTTGCATTCATCAAACAGACACGTCTAAATGACATTCTAGATGGCCAAATTAGAGTGGGAAATATGATAAGAAAATGGATATCCGGATTTATCCTAATCGTATATAAAATTTAATACCAAATGGAATTTTTGTTTGCGATATATTATCGAAATGGTGGCTTGTTTTTCTGGGTTGTAGAATCTGGCCCAGAATTTTATCTCCAACTTGGGATGCCTGGAACTCCATTAAAAAATATGAATTAGCTCTTGTCACTGTTGTATGAAATTTTAAAAATTATTTCTTCTATCTTCAGTTAAAATTTTATAATCATTGGTCTTGGATCTTGGCCGATACATTAGTTTTATTGGGATTTTTTTCAGTTCACTTCACCGAGAATGTTTTTTGTTCAAGACCAACTTTGGTGGTCTTCCAATATGAATATTCTAGTGATCCAAAAGTATTAATTGTTCCCAATGTAATTATAAACCTGAAAATTAAATAATAAAATAAAATCAAGACCATTTTTTATTTTAGGAGGTTTTCAAAAATGTACCATGTAATAGTGCATTTTAAGAGGGAATTACAAACATAATGTGAATCAATGTTCAAAGTGTAAAATGCACTAAAATTGTGTTTATGAATAATAAAGCACATGAATATTAGCCTCATTCAGTGGCTAATCATGTGCTTAAAAATAGGGGAAAAATTTCAGAATATCTTATTCCTCCTCTTTGAAGGAACCCCTTAGTAACTAATCTTGATTTGAATTTAATTTTATTTATAATAGTTTTATCTTCCTTTATTTTATAAATACACTTACATACAATTACTTTAGAATTGGGTAGTTTATCTATGATAGACCAAGTGTGATTTTTTTCTCAAAGAATGCATTTCTTCATCCATGGAAAAGATCCACTATTTTGAATCTTTGTCATTAAGGTCTTTCTTATAGGTTTGAGGATCATCATTAATAAGATCCTATGAAACATGAAAGGCATAATAATCCATATCATATTGGATAAACTAAGAAGGAGGTTTAAGGACCCTCTTAACTCCATATCAGGTTAACCGATATTCTGTATTATTGGAAGGAGGTTCGGATTCTAAATTTGATTCATAATCAAATCTTGAATTAGCTTAGGTCACAGGTTGAGGATCAGGTGGAGGAGGCTGGACAGTAGCCTCAAACTGAGCTGGAGTCTTGGTTTCTTTAGCTTCATCTATGGCCAGATCACTACTATCAAGTGTGATAGATTTATATTTTGGATAACATGACTCATGAAACACCACATCTCTACTAATGATTCATTTTTGGTAACTGTGTTTATCTACCTAAAATTTATAACCTTTTACACCCATAATATATCCGAAAAAATACATTTATGAGCTCGACGCTTAATCTTATCAGTTCTTACATGGTCATAAGCAGCGCAACTGAAGACTCTTAAGTAACTATAAGAGGGTGGTTTATTATTCCAAAGTTCTTTTGGGTTTTAAAGTAATTAGAAGAGTAAGGATATCTATTAATGAGGTAAACTATCATAGTGGTAGCCTATTCCCAAAAATACTTAGGGAGATACAAGCATGCTTCATACTCTCACTAGAATAATTCTATTAATTCTTTTAGTGGAACCATTCTGTTAGGGGGTTACCATAATAGTCCAGTGTCTTGCAATACCCTCAGATTCAAAAAATTGAATAAATTTAGTAGATAAGTATTCCAAGAAATTATCTATTCTCATTGTTTTAATATTTTTACCAACCTGATTTTCAACTAGGTTTTTCCAGTTTTAAAGATTTGAAAAACATTAGATTTATTTTTTAGTATGTAAACCCACACCTTTCTTGAGAATTCATTTATAAAGGTAATAAATTAGGACCCTCCACCATGGGAGTAAGTCCTTGTTAGTCCCCTCATGTCAGAATGTATTTATTCTAAGGGGTAGGTAGATTTGAAGTTATAAATATTAAATGTGACTCTATTAGCCTTACCCATCACACAATCTTCACAAAATGGAAGGTTTCTTGGTGTGATTTCATTCAATAGCCCATATTTGTTGAGTTCCTCAAGACCCTTAGATCTCATTATCAATGTTAGTGGTATGAAAACTAACAAACCACCTTGAATGGTTATTTAAATTCAAGACATACAACCTATTAATGAGATATCCCTTTATGATAGTTCTAGAACCATTGGAGACCTTTAAGATACCTGATTCAGACCTAAAAGTATACCCCTTTTGATCTAGAATTTCTAAGGAAATCAGGTTCTTATGGAGGTTCAGAACCCATCTAACATAAAACAAAGTGAAAATGGAGTGTTCATTAGGTTCTATCAAAAATGAACATTTTCCCTCTACTTTACACCTCTTATTATTCCCTAAAAGGACATATTCTTCAACTCTTTCTACCAATTCTTGGAATAAATATCTAAAATGACACATATATAATGAGCAGCTTGAGTCTAAAACCCACTCATTGTTGAGGTCATGGTTGGACACATTCAACACCTCAGCTATATCGTAACCATAATCCATAAGAAGGGACTAGTCAGTGGGTTGTTTGGTCTCAAGTTCTTATTTAAGCTCCCTATAGTCGATCTCAGTGTGCCCGAGCTTACCAAAATGAAAGAAAATGTTTTTTATTTTTCTAGAATTAGACTTAGGAATGGGTTGCTTATTCTTCTTGACTTTATCCTTGTTAAACTCTTTCTTTTTACCCTTAGATTGTGGGCTTCCTCTTATAAACAATATATCTTCCACACCATTAACTCTAGGTCTAGAATCTAGTTCTTTAGAGAGTATAGCAGAATTAACCTCTTCTAGGGTTAAGGAGTCAAAACCATACATCATTGTTTCAAATAAAGTGTTATAGGAATTATCTACAGAAATTAAAAGGATCATCGCTTTATCTTCATCATCAACAGTTACATTTATGTTGTCTAGATCTAACACCACCTTATTGAATTCATCTAGATTAGATTTAATTGAAATACCGTGTTTCATTTAAAATGAAAACATTTGGTGTTTCTTATAAATACTAAAAAATAAAGAAGTTTTTATGTATAATTTATCTAGTTTAATCCATATACTTGTAGTATTAGTTTCAAAATCAACTTCCCTAAGGTCTTTAAAGAAATAAGTAGAGAACTATGTTCTTTAACAAGAACATTAGGAGATACATATTTATAAAAAGTAAAGGGATTTCCATTTTCAGATACATATATAATAGGTTTATTAGGCTCAAATAGGGAATTAATTAATCCTTATTGAACCATAAAATCTATCATCTCAATATTCTATAGATTAAAGTCATTGTCATCATCAAATTTCTTGATTTCAAACCTTATTGTTGAGATGTTTACCCAAAATATTAGATACTGAGTTCTTGTAGACAATGTTAAGCTTACACCCCCCAAGAACTGGATACTACCAAAGGGTATACATGATTATCCAACTATATTTGGAATTAAAAAGAACTATAGGGGTTAAATTAGCTTTAATTAAAAACAAAATAGAAAAGAGGAGAATTGAGATGAGATCTAAATGAAGAAATTAAAAAAAACAAATTGAAACCAAGAAAAAAATTCAGAAGCAAAAGAGAACTAATAAGGATTTGATACCACTTTGTGAGAGGTAAGGTGCACTAAAATTAGACAGAACACACAAAACTGATAGAAACAAATTGGGAATTTTGTTTATAGAAGTTGAATTCAACAAAAACAAACCATACAAAATTTAAGAAATTAGAAAAGCAGTCAAGAATGTAAGGATTTATGTGTTTCAGTTTGGTTTATACCAACATGCATGACATGAACAACACCCAAATCACACATTTTATTAATATTCAAATAAGAATAAGATTACATTATACAAGTTTAAAGAAAAAATGACATATGCTTAAAATTATAAAGCAACAAAACAAGAAGTGGGAATTTAGAGGAACTTTACAGTGCCAGACACACAAGTCTAGTAGTCCTGATATCTTCTTGACATTGTCAAAAACCGTAGTGGATCTTTGTGCTCATAAAGGTACTAACCTAATTTGGGGAAATAGTCATTCTTCACTTGGGAACTCAGCCACATATCTTCTCGATCAAAGGACTCTATCATCAGAACTCCACCAGAAGCGGTACACCAGTAGTGTATACCGAAGGACGACATGCATAGAGAATCACCACTGAGAGAACCAGAAAATGGAGCTAGGGTTCTAGACCAGAGTGGTAGAAAAATATGAGAAAAACAACAACACCGAATGAGAAATCTGGAATGATGAAAAGATGAGGGGGGAGGGTTCATCAATTCCCCTGACACCCACAATGTCTCGAAATGGCACAACCAACCATCGACTACCACGAGTCCATGTCGATCTATAAAAACCCAGTGTCATAATCGAGCACTCAGGATAGATGGATGACACATATCAAACATGAATCCAAACAGATCAACGACCAGGAATTATGTCGTGGTGGATTGATGACTCACTATTCATAGGAGTAAGTAAACCAAGCCGAGCTGGTATCCCAATAAGTAGTCCCATGTGGAAATGAACAGAAACCCAGTATACCATTGATCCATCATTAAAATTAAGCATTTAAAATATATACAAATGTTTTTGCATGCATGTGTATTTATCAAAATTAAATTTCGGATTATCAATAGGTAATTTAAATATGAAAAACAGTATGAAACACCTAATTTCACAACATTTAACATGTGCAATAATAAAACCTATGAAAAATATACACACATGAATTCAACACAAAACTTGTAAGACCTTGACCCCAGTATCCCAAAGTCAGTGCCTAACTTTATTACATTGGTATAATAAACAAGGACGTTGCATCCCAAAGGACCTAATAGTTTAGTAGCTTTGAAAAACTAGATACATACATAAGTTTTACATTACAACTTGAAATGAAATAAAACATAGAAACTCCATTGGAAACACCCATAAACTTCTAGATTATCCTTATATGTCATTCATCATACACATCTTTGTATCCTGGGGGGAAATAAAACATAAGAAAGGGGTGAGTTCAGATGCTTGGTAAGGGTAAACAATACTGTGCAAGCTATCATAAACATAAACAATAAGACGAGGTGAATTACTAAAAACACATGCCATTAAAACAAAATCTTAAGCAAACTATTATAGGGATAAAAGCTAATTAAATAATGCCATATAAATAATCATATGAGAATGAAACTTAACCACAAATATTATACTAGTTGAATAATAACATGGATTATCAATTACTAATATCATAATGATGGAATGCATAATGTTGGACATATGAAACATATCATTGAGGCCTCATCCAAGACATCTGAAAATAAATGGTTAAGACCTAAACCAAAACCATATATGAAAATAAATGGGCAAGGCCTCGGCTAAGTTTATATTTGGTTTGTCTCATGAGACCTACTGATACATCAAGGGGCTATAGCGGGCCCCACCCATCACTAACTATGTCCAATGCATTACTCATATGAATAGCAGTGAAAAACAGGCTGCGGGCCCGCGGGATAAGCGGGTTTGGGGCGGGGCAGGTTTAATAAAATTAACCCACATTTTAAGCTGGTTTATATGGACATCCCGCATAGGTTTCCAACCCATGCGGGTTTACCCACAAGGATACGGGCTGACCCATGGGATCCTTTAATTTTTTTAAAAAAAATTATCATACCATTAAATTTTCAAATCTCATGTTTCAAGACCCGCGTGCACTGCACAACACCCCACTTCTATTCCCAATGCCTTGAAGAACACCCTCCCCCACTCTTATTCCCGACATCTCCTCTTTATTTTATTTATCCAACTGCTCTGCAACCCTCTCAGCCTTGCCCGTTGCCCCCCACCAGTCCTCTCCCACCTCCCTCGCCTCTTCCGCTCTGCCTCCCCCGCCACCTCCGCTCTGCCACCCCCGCTCCAGCACCCCCGCTATGGCACCCCTTCTCTGTCACCCCCCTCTACGCCACCCCCGTCACCACCCTCTGCTCCACCGCCCCCACCTTCTCCACTCTGCCGCTCCCACCTCCTCCACTTTGCCACTCCCTCTTCCTTCACTTCGCCACCCACACTCTGCCACCCCTGTCACCCCTACTCTGCCACCCCCGCACCCTCCGCTCTGCCACGCCCTGGTCCGCCGCCCATCCACGCTCCTCCACCTCCGCCCCACCACCTCTGCTCCACCACCCCCGCCTTCCCCGCCACCTCCGCTCTGCCACCCACCCCCACTCTGGCACCCCCACTCAGGCACCCCCGCTCCGACACCCCTGCTCTCCAACCCTCCGCTTCGTCACCCCACGCTACGCCACCCCCATCGCCACCCTCTGCTCTGCCGCCCCTTCCTTCCTCGCTCTTCCACTCCCACCTCCTCCGCTTCACCGCTCCTGCCTCCTTCGCTCCACCACCCCCACTCTTCCACCCCTGTCACCCCTGCTCCACCACCCCCGCACCCTCTGCTCCGCTCCGCCACACCCTGGTCCGCCACCCACCCCCACTCCTCCACCTTCACCCCTCCACCTCCGCTCCACCACCCCCACCTCCCCCGCCACCTCTGCTCGGCCACCCCCACCACCACCGTTCCTCAACCTCCGCTTCGCCACCCCGCTCCACCACCCCCGCTCCACCACCCCCGCTCTTCCACCCTCTCCTCCGACTGCAAGCTATAGTAATTCTTGTTTTTTTAAATTTTTTTATTTATGTTATTTCATAAAAATATATTAATTATTGGTTTTAATGTTTAATATATTTCATATTTTTATTATGTTAATTTAATAGCTATATTTTCATATGATTTTTTATCAAAATAAAATGCATCAATACTTTTATTTTTTAGTATATTTTTTATTTTATATGTTTTTCGAAATCTATTTTTAATTATGTTTTGATGTAAGATTTGGAATAAATATTAAAGGAGAAAAGGGTCCATGTAATATTGGAGAATCATGGGAAATAGATCAGTCTCATTCTATATTTATTATTGATTATTGTAAACTTTATATTTGTAACTTTGATTTTGAAAATTTGGACTTTTTATGCTTAATTATGAACAATTTTATAATTAGATGAAATTTTGAATAGTCATTACAATCATTTTTCATAACAATATTTTTCATGAGGGATTTTACAAGTCTATTAAAATGTAAAAAATCATAAAAACAATAATGAATGTGGGTTTCCCGTAGGCTTTCCCGCATTCGCTACGGGGCGGGCGGGCTGGATAAATCCATCCGTTTTTTATGCGGGCTTTTGCGGGTCTAGCCCACATGGGCTCAAGCCCGCGTGGGCTTGGACCACCCCACATCGCCCCGCCCGTTTCGCATTGCTACATATGAATGGGGTGAATCATAAACAACATATACATACAAAATTTAAATAACTTTCCCCAATCATTAAACATAATCACTAACCATTCTGAGTAATATGGTGAATGGTATCAAGATAGCACATCCATAGTCAAATTGATCATAAAGCATTTAATAAAATATGGTAGATGATATCATAGAAGATCAATACCAATTAAGTATAAGATTCAATAGAGGGTTTTGAAATAGATTCAAATATTCTAATAAAATCATTTAGGAATTATTGAGAGAAATGTCATTTTTTACTTTGCAAAGAAGATTTATTTTGGAAAAATCATTTTTATTTGTCATAAAATTATATTGTAAGCATGTATATCCCAGAAAAGAAAAGGGAAGGACAATAAAATTATGTTTGAGGTGTAAATGATATCCAACTGAAGTGAAAATGTGTAAAAATAGTTTTTAAGAAACTTTAGAAATGGGCCACTTCAGTTTGGTTTAAGAGAAAATATAAGAGTCTTAAAAAAGAGAAAAAGGTGTAATTGTTTACATAAAACCATAAAAGAGCTAAGATAGTTTTTCATGGTATAAAAAGTGATTTTAGAAAAATATTGGTGTCTTAAATTAGATTATGTTTGGTACTTGAAAATGGGTAATAAATTGGGAAGTTCCCTTTAACCGGGCTTGCTTAATAGGAGGAATTGGGAAGAGAACCTTATAAAACATGTATTTACCAATAAAATAATAATTAAGATAAACACATATGTTTTAAACATACTCACATAAAGTAGGATGATTAAATAATAATAATTAATACTTACATTGGGGTAAAGAGAGATAAAGCGTAACCTGAATGAAAAATGGAGGTTCAGGGAGAATCTCTTACCTTATGTTCAAAAGTGTTCTACACTTGTAATTAATGTCATAGATAATGAAATTATATTAATTAATAATTTAATTCAGAACCTATTAAACATGTATTTTATTTAGTATAATTTTATTAAGTTTATTTATGTCCTTTTTGATGAGTTATAAGATTCAATTTCGTCTTTTGGGAGTGTTTATTTCCTTGGTTTTCATGATTGATTCACTTGTATACAAGTACAAAAGATCATGTAAAATGGAAATAGTTATCTATAATTGAAATTATATTCTATTAATGAAATTTAATGAGATTTAATGGTCTTATATATAATTTTGTTTCCAGATATGAGGATGATTTATTAGATAAAGCGTTAATGATAACCATTTAGATTATTTTGGCGTTTTTTCGATCATCACAAACTAGTTTTGTCTTATGAATTAATATTATGTGTATATATTGGTTATGGAACATTAAATTAGTTGTATTTAATATATTAAAGTATTTTTTAACCATAAAAATGGTTTTATGCATATACTTGAAGGCAAAATTGAAAAACAAAAACTCTTCGTCTATGAAGGCGGTAAATCGGCACATCACATATGATGTTTTCATTTTTAGAATAAAAAGGGGAATAGAAGAGAATTGATGGTTGGTATATCATTAACATAATAAAATTATAGTATATAAAATATATTATAGTTATCATGTCACTTTGGATAGGGGAGGTGGGGGAAGGATAAGAAAAGAAAATAAATTGAAAGAAAATTAAAAGAATGAAATAGGATTTTACCTCTTGAATTCCAATCCTTGAGAACATCCTTAAGAAACTTTGAAATGATATTTTGGGTGAGATCAACAAGACCAGAATGTGGGAGGTAGGTTTTGGATAGGTATTGTGCATAAATTGGATAAGCTTCAATGCTCTGGAGGTGTGTTGAGAAGAGATGGTATTTATAGCGGAGGAGAGTGATATTTTTTTATTATTTTATTCATTAGTTTATTATTTTGGCTCAAGATTATGAATAGTTTTGATTCCCATGACTAAATAAAATAAAGAGAGAATTAGATTTTGATATTATGGTACTTAAATTAGCAATGACTTAAGAAATAATATATTTAACTTATAATGTTATATACTGTAAATTACCGTATTTCACCATTCATAAAAAATTCAACAAATTTAGAAAAATTTCAAAAATTTACCCCAACCATTTTTCAACATGTGAAATTCAAAAATAGACTCCATTTTTTGATAATAATTTTCTAAATATGAGACATTTAATTTTTAATTAAAATCATAATTTATTCGAAAAATACCAATTTTAAAAATATAACTCATTTTATGAAACTTTAAAAAATTAATTAAGGTCTCATAAAATTATATTATAACTATAAGAAAAAAAAATATTAATTTATGAATCTATTTTATGAAAATAAATTTTCTTTTAAATCATTATATTAATTATAAAATTATAAATAAATATTTATGTTTCACAAAAATACCAACACTTAATTTATCAAATTGAAAACATTTATTTACTTATTTCATGATATAAATATATTATATTTTCATTCATAAGATACCTAAATTTTATGTATACTTTCATAGGTGATGTTACTATTCTATTAGCTAGATTACTGTTTATAAAGGTCACATTATTATTCCAATAGTCATATTTAATAGTATATTACAGTTTTAAACTTGATGTTGTGTGAAGCATAAACTATTGAAGATGTTAAATTTTAAAAGAGACATACCATAAAATCTTGGGGTGTTACAAAACTCTCAAATTTTCATAGGCCACTAGTCAATGAAATACTCAATCAAATTTTATAAACAAATTCTTATTTGAAAATTTCACATTGAAAATTATATTTTCATAAAAAGAAATCCAAGGAAAATGAATTTCAATAATATATATCGCATTTTCTTAATTTGAGATCACAAAATATATTTAAAATGGACTGACCATTGAATGTGGACTTGAATTCATTCTCATCCAAGGAAACAAAACAGTTCACTCTTTAATCTATAGTTAATTAAAACACCACTATAAACTCGTATCATTCTAGGATAGATCCTATTTAACATTTATAATTCTACCACGAGTTGGAGGTAAAAATAATGTTGAATCATGGTTTCAATTCAATCCCTAACACCCAACACATGGTTCAATATATCAAAATAAAAACTCTATAATAGAGTATTTTGTGACGAATCTAGAAGAACATGATTTAAATACTGAAATTATAGTGTTTACCTCATGACGAACCAAGTTCCAGAGTGAAGAGAGAGGGATCGGGCACCGAGAGGGTGTAAGGGGTCGTCTTGCAAGATCAAGGGCTGTAAGATTAGGGGAGTAGGGGAAGATGGAATTTTTTTTCAGGACGGTGACCACCATCAGCAGTTGCTAATTCCCACTATTAGCAATTGTCATAGGCACTCTCCCCAACGTAAAAGGGGTATTTTCTTGTAGTGATATAAATATATAATAAATATAAATACCAAATATATACTGTATATTTATATGATTATTTATATATTTCATTCAATATTATATATATATATATATTTATATATATATTGTTATATAAATCATATTTAATAATATATAAACATGAATATAAAAAATATATTTTACATAGTACCCACTATCACCGTTTGTTTAATGATGTTAAAAGTATACTCTATATTAGCACTAAAAAATGATGATACATGTAACTTTTATCACTGTTAAAAAATACCTAGAGAAATTTAACTTATATAATGTTTTTTAAGGCAACACTTCTGTCTATCGTTATAAATGCCTTACATTTATCAAAGAAATCCCTTCTAAAAAATTCTACATGCTGAAATTATTATTGGATCAGTTGCATTTTTTTAAGAGAGAGTGATCACAAACCTAACATTTGAAGAAAAAAAATCTCAAAAGGTAGGGGCATGACAAGTGTGGCCTCCCAAACCATATCACCACTTTACGTCCACATCTCAAGCCTCCATGTTCTGAACTCGATCCATTTATGGGTGCCAACACTTCAAAAATCCAATTTTTTTAGGTTACAATGTAGTAATACACATGGAGAAGATGACGATGAGGTTCTGACACTTATGAGAGGGGGAGGCATGGTAAGTTTGAACCAGAAGATTTATCTCTACTAGTGCTTCCTTGTTTGGGTAACTTCTATTTCACACCAACATCGCACATAATTTTAACCAAAACCTTTATATGAATTTATTTAATTAATTTAAATATATTTATAACAATTTTTTTCTTATTATTTGGATTAGAATCCAAGATGCGTGACCTCATAATGTTTCCTTTATTCATGATTTTATCTCATTTCAAGTAGGATTTTGAAATTCATGTTTATCACATGAAAATATTCATGAGAATGTATTACATATACATGTATTATATTCCCATTATGAATGAATTAAATGAAGTTTTATTATGAATAGATTAAATGGATTTCATTCACTACTAGAAATCTTTGTGTGACCATTAGCGGCCATCAATGGTGGTCGGTAAAGGGGGTATTAGCGACCACAAATGACGGCCACTAATATTATAAAAAAACAAGTGTGGTTTTTTTCTGCTTCTATTATCTTCTTTGGGGATTTTTCACTGCAAGAGGCCACAACTATCTGTCGTTTCCCCCTACATCGCCCATCTCCACCGATCACCCCCCCTTCACCACCCATGTCACTCACTATTTTGATCGACACTCTAACCCCCCTTGTCGTTCCCCCAACATTCGACCACCACCCCTCAACCACTATCAGTGTGTTTCACCTCCCTCCGGCCACTGCGAATCTACCATGGCTGGTGACCAAAGCTCCAAGGTCCCCACCTGTGACCCTAATGTCCCTCATCTCCCTATGACACTGTACACATGTGTCTCTTATGCCTGAAATGCATCATTTTGGAGGGGACCTTTAGCGGCCTCCAATGTCAGTCGCTGGTACGCGCGTCACAACACGTCCAATTTGCAAATTTTTATAACCAACAGGATACTATAAAAGTGGCGAGCAGGGTCGAACAACAGAGAGCATGGAATCTAGTTCACTAAAAATATTTCGTGGGACAATGTTTAGACGGACAAGGGATGAGGGAATTCCTATTTTTGAGTTTTATTTTTTTTCTTTTTAATTAAACTAAAAGGTGAGAAGAAAAAAGATAAAAATAAAATTGTAAATGAGAATGATAGTGGACTCTAATTCAACAAAATGTGTCGGGGATGCTGGTGCCGCAATTAAATTATCACACAGACATGCAAAATATTTGTTTATGTGATTAAATATTTGTTCTGTTTAGTTATCGCCAGTTCTGAAAATATAAGCATTTTTTAGATACTCAATTTAAATAACCTAATTTATTTAAAGTCTCGTTCTCTAGTGTCATAAATAAATTAGAAAACTCGTTCAAGTCCTGAACTATACGGAGAAATGACACAACCCGTTTCTCACAAAGTCGTGTCACCAATTTGCACCTACCATCGGTCAACGCGGTTTACCATCTCGGACCTCCATGTCGACTTATAATTAAAAGGGATAGTTTCAATTTCAGCAATTAATTCAGTGAAAAATAATTTAAATAGATAAATATTCAATTAAAATAAATTTAATTGACAATTAATCATCAAACAATATCGTTACATGGCATGCGCAATAATTTTAATTACTCAACCAACATCCCGACACTAAGAAAATCACCCCGACATCACAACTGAAAATGTAAGCAAGGTAATAAGATGAAAAGTCATGTAAAATAAAAACGTGTTACCAACAAATAATCTTGTCGGTATTCACTCTCGCTGCATGCAATTTGTTCTTCAATATCTGACCGCACCTCGGCACATGATGACGTCGCGCGCCGGCTTTGCGACCACCGAAATGTAGGATATGAGCGGTGAGTGGTGTGCGGCTACTGGTCGGCTCCTCGGGTAGTGGTGATCGATGCACTACAAAAAAAATAGAAGAGGAGGGAGCAGCGGATCTTCGAACTGGAGGCGCGCGGTGGGTCCAGTGGGGTGACAGGCTGAAGATGGGAGGCGGTAGGGGGTGCGGGTTATGGAGGGTTAAGGGAGAGGGCGTGCGTGGAGCTGGGGAAGTGGCAAGGGGGGGGAGCCAGATGGAGGAGGGCGCTGGGCAGTAGGGTGCGACAGGGAGCTGGGAAGCGGCAGGGGGGCGACTGATGGTGGATAAGTGGGGAGATGGGGGGCCATGGAGAGGGGAGCAGGGTAGGGAAGATGAGGCAGCAGCGGGGTAGGGAGGATGAGGCGGCGGGTTCTGGGGGTGAGTGGGATGGAGGTGCGGGGTGAGAGAGAGGGGAGGCACGGGGGTAAGGGGGTGTGGTTTCTGTAGGGGGAACCGGGGCACTGGAAAGAGAAGTGTGGGGGGGGGGGGCGGCAGGGTAAGGGAGTGTGCTGGGGGAGTTGGGGAAGCGGCTGGGGGAGAGGAGCGGGGGTGTGGGGCTGGTAGTGAGTGGGAGTGGAGGCAGGGGGCGCTGGGTCTGGCGGGGTGAAGGAGAGAGTGGGGCGGCCGGGTGATAGGGAGAGAAATAGGGGGAGGGTGGCAGGATAGGGGAGGGGATTGGAGAGAGGGGGTGTGGAATGGGTAAAAAAAATGGGGGAAGTTGGGGCGTGGGAATTGGGGGGGGATAAAAAAATTCAAATTCAAATTAAATTTAAAATAAAACTAATTATCTAGAAAGGTTAAATAATAATAATAATAAATTAGTATAAATATAATTATATAAATATTTATATTTATAATTAATTAATAAACTAAAAGTAATATTAAAATAAAATAAAATATGAAATGTTAATAAAATAAAATTCTAAAAATTGAAAATAAATAAGTAATATTAATATAATACTAACTAAAAACTATAAAAACAACTAAAATATTTAAAATACTACAAAAAGAACATAAAAACACAAGAAGCAGTTATCAAATTAATTAAAACTAAATGAAAATAATAATAAAAATGTCAGCAACATCTATGTACATCAAATCCCCCACACTTAAAATTTTGCACTCCTGGGAAAAACAATCTGAAATAAAACACAAATGGAACCGTAGAAAAATCCAAACATCAAAATTACAAGTTCAAAATTTTTCAATCTCTTTCCTCATAAAATATCATGCTTCATTTAAAACTTCAGTTTCAAAAACAAATTTTCTTTCACTTTCATTTTTTCCAACACAAGTACGTGCACTCATTCATCATGTGACCTACCTTTCCATCACTCTCATCTCTAAAAAAAAATCAAAGTTTTTCTCAGTTCTCATACACATGCATGATTACCATAGGCTTGCCATGAATTTCACATCTCCACTAGTGGAAATCAAAATAATGCACTAATCTCAAGGAATTTACATGAGGTTCAAATGTTTCTGAAGTTGTGGGACGGTGGGTTAAAGAAAATTGACATCTTTCTAGTAAAAAGGAGGGTTGAATCTTGAAATAAATGAATGATATATGTCAATCCAAATGTCTCCCTCAAACTCTCACTCCCCCACACTTAAAACATTGCTTGTCCCAAAGAATATGATAATCCAATGTTTCACTCTCTTTTTTTTCACTCTTTTTTTTAAGACACAACTCACTCAAATAATATGGTCAGAAAAAACTGGTGAGTATCTACTCAAAAACCCCATGAAATAGGTGTCAGAAAATAATCCCAAAGAATGGTACACAAGTAGCGTAAATGATGTAACATCTCAATGAAGGTAGGTCATATAGAATATTCTCTAGTTCCTAGAGTAATGGATCATCACTTTAATAGGTATCCCTAAAAGGGAGGGTTACCACGTAATGATCACCAATGTACTCATTGTTGGAACCAAAAGGATTCTATATTCCCATATCAAAATACATGCAATTAATGTGGCTACTGTGAAAAATAACTCATATGATAATGATGTAATAATGTCAATCCATGTACATCAAATAAATCACTGCCCCTCGAAGAACCCTCTCCATGAGTAAGTCTCTCCCCCACACTTAGATTAAAAATTATCATGCAAAAATTCAAGAAATCGGTAGGGAAGGGTATCGGCTTGGGCTCATCCTAAAAGGATCCTATATGGTTTCTAAGGGCTATATGATGTAGAAAATGTTTGGGTGGCTTAGTGGGTTAACAAGGCTGAAAAAACCAAACAGATGCCTCGATCATTTTAGTGCATCTTTCAAAAAATACTATCGCTTTGATGGAAAAACATGGCAAGTTCTATAAGACATAAAATGGTTGAGATTCCCTCAAGAAAAAGAGAAATAGGAGATGATGTGAAATGGTCCATAGTCCTCAAGGGTATGGAAATATAATGTTGGACAACACAGATGATAATGAGTGCAAACAAATGTGTCAAAAATATACAAGTTTTTGAAAAAAAAATTCGAAGCATGAAATAATATCAGCAATCATCTAAGTCATGAGATCAAGGATCAAAGAATTCAAACGAGAATAATGTGCTAAAATTGTCTAGGGAAACAAGTGGTATGTTCCCGACTATGTTGCGAAACAAAAAATACAGCAGCTTTTATGTGGGTTCATGAATGACAGGAATGTTAGTTTTTTTTTTAATTTTATTTTTTTCTTTTTTTTAGTTTACATGGTGTTTTTGGAAGCATAGAATATGTAAAAAATAAAACTCTTCCCTATGTAAGTGAATATAGAAGTGGAGAGGCTGCCTGTATCCGATGAAGCTCTAGAAATAATGTACCTATAAAATCTACATATGGACAACATATACCCGCATCATATCATAAAGATAACACCAAGAATCATATAAATGGAAGAAGAGATGTAGGAGAGTGACAAGTACACACAAATATCAGGAGGAGCTAAAAAAATTTCACACATGCTAAGTTTTATTTCCTCAAACAAACTAGAACAGGCAAAAGAAGAAAGGGGAAAAATGAAACTAGAACATGGGTTGCCTCCCAGGAAGCGCTAAGTTTTACGTCTTCAGCCAGACGGATGGACAATGGTTAATCATCTTGGTCCATCAGCTCAGAAATCTTCTGCCTCTTGCAAGAACTAGTGGCTGTGTCATCGATCTCACGTGGACACTTAGTGGTATTAACCACCTCTGGAGCATAGTGAGCATGAAGCTAGTGAGGAAGAAACGGAATCTGTGCTCTTTGTGGTGGTGCCGACTGCTGAGCATGAATCTCTAATGAAAGTTTCTCAAGCCGGTGCTCGATATCAGCCAGCTCTTGAGTCATCCATCGTACTAAGTCAGAGGGAGACGGAACAAGCACATCAATGACCACAGAAGAATCAGAATAGCTAGACATTTTTTTAGTTGCATTCATAAAAATAAAAAGAGAGATTGAGATAGAGTAAGAAAAAAAAGACTAAAGAATGAATAAGCAGTCGGGTTGCCTCCCGACCAGCGCTACGTTTAATGTCTTCATTCGGACGGATAACTTCTCATTTTAATTGGAGTTCTTCAATGATTCCTATCGTATCCAAAGTGTGGTAAAGTTTCAAGAATTGACCATTAACTTTAAATGGAGTCATCTTCCCATCGGAAATTTAAATAGCACCATGTGGATAAACAATTTTGACAGTGTAAGGACCCGACCACTTTGACTTGAGTTTCCCAGCCATGATTCAAAGTCGTGAGTTGAAGAGGAGAACTTTTTCGCCTGTTGAAAAATTTCTTTGTTGGATATTTTTGTCATGCCAGGATCGAGTTTTCTCTTTGTAAATCAAAGAATTGTCATATGCTTCTCTCCTCATCTCATCTAGTTCATTCATCTATAGAAAACGTTTCTCTTGGGCAGTTTTGAAATCAAAATTCAGTTTCTTCAAAGCCCAATAAGCTTTATGTTCCAATTCTACAGGTAAGTGGCAGGTTTTTCCAAAGACCAATCGATATGGGGACATTACAATAGGTGTCTTGTAGGTGGTTCTGTAGGCCCAAAGTGCATCATCAAGTTTGGTGACCCAATCTTTCCTAGATGAATTTACAGTTTTCTCCAAAATACCCTTAATTTCTCGATTTGAAACCTCAGCTTGGCCATTTGTTTGTGGATGGTATGGGGTGCTCATGTAGTGGTGACACCCATGGCGAGTCATTAGCTTATGAAACAGTGCATTATTGAAGTGGGTACCATGGTCACTGATGATGAGCCTTGGAATTCTGAACTGGGTAAAAATGTGTTGCTTTAAAAATTTGATGACGACTCGAGCAGTATTTTCCGAAAATGATTCAGCTTCCACCCATTTTGACACATAGTCCACACAGACAAGGATATAGGATTTCCCAAAAGATTTAGGAAAAGGACCCATGAATTCAATTCCCCATATGTCAAAAATTTCAATTCCCATGATTGAGTGTTGTGGCATTTTGCACTTCCAGCTTATACCCCCAGTTCTTTGGCATTTGTTACAATTCATGATGAATTCACAAATATCATGATTTATGGTCGGCCAGTACAAACCACATTGTAACACTTTGCTGATTGTTCGATGAATTCCATGGTGTCCCCCAGCTTCTCCAGTATGGTACAAGTTCAAAACACTATCAAATTCTTCTTCAGGGATGTATATTCTTATCATTCCATCCACACAGTCTTTGAAAAGTAAAGGATCATCCCAGTAGTAATGTTATGCTTCATTCAAAAATATTTTCCTCTGTTCCTTTGATAAATCTAGATGTATCACACCTGAAGCTAAGTAGTTCACGAAATCAGCATACCAAGGTGTGATTGTCTCAATGGCATAGAGTTGTTCATCAGGAAATGTTTCATTGATTAGTTCGACATTGATTTCACTTGTGTCATGGTCGAGGCGTGATAAATGATCAAAAAAAAACATTCTCTGTTCCCTTTTTGTCCTTGACTTCAATGTCAAATTCCTGAAGTAACAGTATCCATCGAACGAGTCTTGGTTTTTCATCTTTCTTGGCCATTAGGTACCAAAGTGCAGAGTGATCCGTATAGACAGTGACTTTTGAGAACAACAGATGGGATCGATATTTATCAAAGGAAAAGACAACTGCTATCAGCTCTTTTTTAGTTGTTGTGTAATTATATTAAGCCTCATTCAAAGTGTGGCTATCATAGTAGATTTCCCTAAATATATTTTCTTTTCTTTGTCCCAAGGCAGCTCCAACTGCCCAGTCACTGACATCACACATTAACTCGAATGGATGCTCCCAATCAGGTGAAATCCTTATTGGGGCTTCAACCAAACACTGCCTTAATAATTTAAATGCTTCCTAACATTCAGGGCTGAAGTGGAATGTGACATCTTTTCCCAATAGGTTCGTAAGGGGTTGGGCAATAACAGAGAAATCCTTAATGAAGCGTCTATAGAATCCAAAGTGCCTAAGAAAACCTCGAATGGAATGAACTGAAGAAGGCATGGGTAACTCAGATATTATACTAATCTTTGTAGCGTCAACTTCAATTCCTTTCTTTGAAATTTGATGACCTAAAACTATTCCACTTTGTACCATGAAGTGTGACTTTTCCCAATTAAGTACCAGATTCTTTTCTTCATATCTTTCCAAAACCTTATCCAAATGTTCCAGACAGTCATCAAAAGAATATCCATACATAGAGAAGTCATCCATGAATATTTCCAAGAACTCTTCAATCATGTCATGGAACATTGCGTCATGCATCGTTGAAATGTGGCTGGAGTATTGCACATTCCAAAAGGCATTCTCCGATAAGAAAATGTACCATATGGACAAGTGAACGTGCTTTTATCTTGATCCTCTAGTATCACTGCTATTTGATTATAGCCTGATTATCCATACAGAAAACAATAGTAATCTCGTCCTGCCAATCGTTCAAGGATTTGATCAATAAAGGGTAATGGGAAGTGATCCTTTCTTGTGGCATCATTCAATTTTCGATAGTCGATGCACACTCTCCATCCAGTCACTATTCTTGTGGTTATCAATTCTTCTTTATCATTCTCAACCACTTTGGTTCCACCCTTTTTAGGTACCACTTGCAATGGGTTAACCCACTGACTATCAGAGATTGGAAATATTAAACCAGCATCAAGAATTTTAATGACTTCTTTCTTGACTACTTCTTTTATGAGAGGTGTTAAGCATCGTTGTGGTTGCCTGCAAGGTTTTGAATTTTCTTGCATATGTATTCTGTGAGTACATATGGAAGTAATTATACCTTTTAGATCAGCAATTTTCCAACCTATTGTTGGCTTCCTTTGTGACAGGACATTGAGAAATTTACTTTCTTGTTCACTCGAAAGATTGGAATTTATGATGACTGGTAAGGTATTTAAATCTCCCAAGTAACTATATCTCAGGTTTGATGGAAGGGGTTTAAGCTCAAGTGTTGGAGGATTTTCAAGTGATGGAGTGAGTGAAGTGAAGTCATGTCTATCTAAAGGCTCGACTATGTTTTTGATGAATTCCACTACCTCGATTGATTCAGTAAACTCTTCATTTTCTTTGTGCAAATCTGTGAGATCCAGTGCATCGCTTGCTAACTCATCCCATTTGTCAATTGTGTCCAAGAAATGACAGTCTGCTACAGATGGTTTTTCCATAGCCTTTAGAACATAGAATGTTATGTTATCATCCCCAATTCTAAAAATTAACTTTCCCTCTTGGACATCAACCAATGCTCTGCATGTTGCAAAGAAGGGTCTCCCAAGAATGAGTGGGATGTCCTTGTCTTCTTCCATATTGAGGACAATGAAATCAACAGGGAAGTAATATTTATCAACCTTGACAAGTACGTCCTCTAGAATCCCTCGAGGATGCTTTACTGATCGGTCAGCCATTTGCAAGGTGACCCTCATTGGATTTAATTCTGTGATACCCAGTTCTTCAAGGATTCTAGATGGAATGAGATTTACACTAGCTCCAAGGTCGCACAAACCTCTTCCGAATTGACATCCTCCAATATTGTAAGGAATAGTGAAACTACTCGGGTCTCTTAGTTTTGGAGGTATGGATCTGGGTATGACCGCTGAACATTCCTCGTGCATTATAACTGTTCCCACATCATCTAATTTTCTTCTTTTTGATAGAATTTCCTTGAGAAATTTAGCATAGTGGGGAATTTGTGTGATGGCTTCTGCAAAAGGAATATTTATTTGAAGTTTCTTGAACATCTCCATGAATTTCAAAAATTGAACATCCAACTTCCTTTGCTTCAATCTTTGAGGAAATGGAGGAGGTGGTATGTGAGATCTTACTCTTTCGTTGAGTGCCTCGTTTTCCTTTTCCTTTCTTTCCTTTTCATTTTTTTCAAGTTCGTTTTGATCTTCCTCCTCTTTGGTTTCAAGTTGGATGGATTTTTTTGTTGAGTCGCCATTCTCAGTGGTAGGTATAGGCATCTCATCTGTTGGTTCAACATCAGGCCTTTAGTGCTCTGGTAACTATGCGCCACTTCTCAATGTGATGGCTTTTGCTTCTTCTCTTGGGTTGACTCTTGTGTTACTTAGTAGAGTTCCTTTCTGTCGGTTTTGCATTTGTGCGGCTAACTGACCAAATTGATTTTCAATGTTATGCATGGAAGCTTGTAAGTTTTGGGTTACCATATCTTGTGATTCAAACTAGGATTGATTATACATCATTAACTTTGATATAGTTTCTCCCCAATCTTTTTGACCTTGTGTTGCAGAAGGGGAACAGTCCGTTGTTTGCTTTTTCTCCTTATACTGTTGTTTCTAATGGAATGGTGGTAAGTATATCTGTTGAGATCCTTGATCTTGTGATTTCATGGTGGGTCTGAAAGTAGGTTGAGTAGTGAACCCAGGTGGACCCATGTTCTGGTTCATTGGCTGAGTAGCCACTGGTTCCTTCCAACCTTGATTTTGGGTATTGCCTTGCCAGTTTGTGATGTAATTGTTTCCATAATTTCCTCGGTTGTAACTGATGAAGTTAGCTTCAGAAATCTTGGTCTCTGGAGTGTTATATAGACACATGTGATAATCATGAGGACCACTACAGTGTGGACAGTGTTCAGCTTGAACAACATGGACTGGCTTAGGCGGGTTTATTGACAAGTTGTCAATCCTCTTGTCGAGAGCTTCAAATTGTGCATCCATGAATGTCTGGGCATCAACGTGATGCACTCTTGCCTTTCTTCTTGAAAAATCTTCTAGCCACTGGAAACTGTGTTCGACCATGTTTTGAATTAATATGTATAGATCTTCAGGATCCATTTCCATGAACGCATTTCCAGTAGCTGTGTTGATTGCAGACTTACTCTCGGGTTGAAATCCATAGTAGAAAGCTTGCAACTAGTTTGACAACTTCATCCCATGATGAGGACAATGTCTTAACATGGACTTGAATCTTTCCCAAGATTCTCCTAATGATTCATATTCACTTTGACAAAAGGAGTCGAGGTCTCTCTTGTTTTTCAAAGATTGAGCTGTCGTGTAATATCGATCAAGAAATTTTCTTCTCAACACTTCCCAAGTGAAAACTATTTCTGGGTCGAGACTTTCCAACCAGTCCTTTGCTTTCTATTGCAATGAGAACGGAAACAGTCGCAGGATCAACGCATCATGCGTCACTCCGTTATATTTAAATGTGTCACAGACTTCAAGAAATCTGTTCACATGCATATAAGGGTCTTCTCTGCTCAATCCATTAAATTGTGCATGTTGTTGGAGCAGGTTAATCGTGGACAACTTCAATTCAAAATGCGTTGCTTGAATTCTGGGTCTTGTTATGCCTGAGCTAACTCCGACTATGTTGGGTCACAATTCCTGTCTCATAGTAGTCTGAGGCCTTTGATTATCAAGACAGTTTTGGAAAAGTGGGTGGACCTGTCCACTAGGAAGCGTTGGAATGTGAGTTTCAATGCTTTCCTCTAGTGGATGCATTGCATTTACGGTTGAGGTACCGATTTGTTCTTTGCCCTTTATTTGATGTTCAAGTTGCGGATCAAGGGGTGGTCATTCTTCGACGGATCATAATTACGAGTGTTCACCATTTAGGCGAACAGTGCCTAAAACAAGGCCTACTTGAAATTTTTCTAATGCTAGACGTGCACGTGCTCCCCGGAAACGGTGCCAGAAATTTGGTACGCACGTCACAGTGCGTCCAATTTGCAAATTTTTATAACCAACTGGCTACTATAAAATTGGCGAGCAGGGTCGAACCATAGAGAGCACGAAATCTAGTTCACTAAAAATATTTCGTGGGACAATGTTTAGACGAACAAGGGATGAGGGAATTCCTATTTTTGAGTTTTATTTTTTTTTCTTTTTAATTAAACTAAAAGGTGAGAAGACAAAAGATAAAAATAAAATTGTAAATGAGAATGATAGTGGACTCTAATTCAACAAAATGTGTCGGGGATGCTGGTGTCGCAATTAAATTATCACGCAGACATGCAAAATATTCATTTATGTGATTAAATATTTGTTCTGTTTAGTTATTGCCAGTTTTGAAAATATAATAATTTTTTAGATACTCAATTTAAATTTCCTAATTTATTTAAAGTCCCATTCTCTGGTGTCATAAATAAATTAGAAAACTCGTTCAAGTCTCGAACTATACGATGAAATGACACAACCCGTTTCTCACAAAGTCGTGTCACCAATTTGCACCTACCATCGGTCAACGCGATTTACCTTCTCAGACCGCCGCATCAACTTATAATTAAAAGGGCCAGTTTCAATTTCAGAAATTAATTCAGTGCAAAAATAATTTAAACAGATAAATATTCAATTAAAATAAATTTAATTTACAATTAATCATCAAACAATATCGTTGCATGGCATGCGCAATAATTTTAATTACTCAACCAACATCCCGACACTAAGAAAATCACCCTGACATCACAACTGAAAATGTAAGCATGGTAATAAGATGACAAGTCATGTAATATAAAACCGCGTTACCAACAAATAATCTTTTCAGTATTCACTCTCACTGCATGCAATTTGTTCTTCAATATCTGACCGCACCTCGGCACGTAATGATGTCGCGCGCCAGCTTTGCGACCACCAGAACGTAGGATATGAGCAGTGAGCGGTGCGCGGTTGCTGGTCGGCTCCTCCGGTAGTGATGACCGATGCACTGCAAAACAAAATAGAAGAGGAGGGAGCAGCAGATCTTCGAACTGGAGGCATGTGACGGGTCCAGCGGGGTGACGAGCTGAAGATGGGAGGCGGCAGGGGGTGCGGGTTATGGCGGGTTAAAGGAGAGGGCGTGCGTGGAGTTGGGGAAGCGGCAGGGGGGGCAGCTGGATGGAGGAGGGCGCTGGGCAGTAGGGTGCGACGGGGAGCTGGGAAGCGGAAAGGGGCGGCCGATGGAGGATAAGTGGAGAGATGGGGGGTCGTGGGGAGGAGAGCGGGGTAGGGAGGATGAGGCAGCAGCGGGGTAGGGAGGATGAGGTGGCGGGTTCTGGGGGTGAGTGGGATGGAGGTGCGGGGCGAGAGAGAGGGGAGGCACGGGGGTAAGGGGGTTCAGTTTCTGAAGGAGGCACCGGGGCTCTGGTGAGAGAAGTGTGGGGGTGGGGGTAAGGGAGTGCGCCGGGGGAGCTGGGGAAGCGGCTGGGGGAGAGGAGCGGGGGTGTGGGGCTGGTGGTGAGCGGGAGTGGAGGCAGGGGGCGCTGGGTCCAGCGGGGTGAAGGAGAGAGTGGGGCGGCCGGGTGATAGGGAGAGAAATAGGGGGAGGGTGGCGGGATATGGGAGGGGATTGGAGAGAGGGGGTGTGGAATGGGTCAAAAAATGGGGGGAAGTTGGGGCATGGGAATTAGGGGGGGGGAATAAAAAAATTCAAATTCAAAGTAAATTTAAAATAAAACTAATTATCTAGAAAGGTTAAATAATAATAATAATAATAATAAATTAGTATAAATATAATTATATAAATATTTATATTTATAATTAATTAATAAACTAAAAGTAATATTAAAATAAAATAAAATATAAAATGTTAATAAAATAAAATTCTAAAAATTGAAAATAAATAACTAATATTAATATAATACTAACTAAAAACTATAAAAACAACTAAATATTTAAAATACTACAAAAAGAACCTAAAAACACAAGAAGTGGTTAGCAAATTAATTAAAACTAAATGAAAATAAGAAAAAAAATGTCACATCCATGTACATCAGTCACTGTTGGTCTTTACCGAAGGATCAAGTGCGACAGCCAAAAGCAGTTACTGAGTGGCCACTAAAAGCCTTTAGTGGTCTCTTTTGGAGGTCACTAAATCCCATTATTGTAGTTGTGAATCATTGAATAAATTCAATGAATAAATCCAACAGGAATAAACTATTTCAATACTTTGAATATGAAACACGTCAAGGATGATTATATAAAGAGTTGAAATCACTCTTGTTGGGTACGATCAATTGTATACAAGCCTCCTGGTTCTCTATTCCCCCAAAATGCAGTTTTTTCACTAAGTGAAGGTGCCAAAACCCCTTCTACGTTTACAAATCCTTATGAAATGTTCTAGGATCCTTTGGTAGATGTAATCACCTCAGAGGCTGGAGGATTTCATCTGCCTCTATCATGATCATCATCATACTCTATTGAAGATTGAAGATGGAGTTTTTTTCATCCAAATATGCATATTTATGTTCATTTATATTTGATGTTGATTTTATTGAGGATAGAACACACAAAATGGGGGATTCCTTCCACTGCTAAGGATCATATGATGACCCCAAAAACCCATTGGTGGTATCAAAATCAGCTTCTTCATTGAATCAACCTATGTCTTACACTATTAAATAAATAACATGTTTTATGAAATTTTAACTGATTTTTTACTCATGACATTACGTTACATAATAACATAATGTCAGGAGCACCTTGCCTTAAATTATTTATGTAACATGGAGTGGAAGGTGTGGCTTACATTAAGTAAAATGTCAATACCAATTATATATGTAAATATATTTATATATTTATATGTTTATATATTTATTTATATAATTAATTTTTTATTTGAAAATACATGCAAATATATTTACATATTTACATATTTATTTTTTAATAACACTGCTACTTAAAAAATGGTAAAATGTCAACACCAATTTATTAATATGAATATTATTGGAGTTGATTCCCTAGAAGCAAATTCTGTGTACTTTATGATAACATATAATCATTATTTTTAATATTAATAAACTCATTATCACATAATGATTGTTCGTCTGCATGAAATAATATGTGATAATGTCCTAAGAGTAGCTGTCGCACTGAAAGGTCATAGTAGTTCCCCGCTATGATGAGAACTCAGAAGTTCCACAACAATATTCTTAAATATATGTTATATAGATGGATGAAAACATTTGAGGGACACGAGTGAAATAGGATATCAGGGATGAAGACTCATAGGACTTTGAGACACATTCTCATGGTGTACGCCCAGTGCAGGATATTATGAGAATGAAACCTGCCGGTAGGAAATCCACATATATATATATATGTGTGTGTGTGTGTGTGTGTGTGTGTGTCATTGAATTTCTCTATCTACTAATGTGTATATTGATCCTTAAACTTTAATATTATTATTAATGAGTATTATAAGTCACATACTTTGATGTATTGATGAAAAATGTGATGAAATATGTTTGTGATGAGGTAGGATATGTTGGATACGTCACGAGTATTATTTTATTAATGAATAATGTGAGAAATGATTTGTCTCTTTGATTCATTAATAGAATTTGATATCTCATTCCATTTTATGAAAATAATCCAGCCTTAATAAATTCATGGTTATAGAGTTCTATAGGCAAGTTCAATTTACAGAAAGTCAAAGAAATAGACATTAGACATATAGGTTGATGACACTAGAATGCAAACTGTTTGATTAAAGATATCACAATAAAAGGATTATATTACACATTAACCGTCCATATGAGGTATTATATCATTGAAGCACTATCTTCTTTCTCTATTGGTGTCTTGGAAAGTTGTTGGATTCCAACCTTGGACTTTAAGCTGTTTCGCCTAATGATACTAAGAAAGAGACCTAGAGGGTCACACACTAAGTGTGTTCAAAATCTGATTTAAATAACATATTATTATTTATTATTTAAAAGGTTGAACAAATATTATTCACACACGTGCTTTAATAATTATTCATGTTTGATCACATATATTTTTTCACCATTTATTTGAGAGAATATTATGTGAGTAAAATAATTAATAAATATTTATTTTCTATTTAGTTAATATAATATTTATTTATTGGTGAATAATTCATTGATATTTATTTATTAAATAAATATTCATTATTCAAGGACCGATAAATATTGTGGAGGAATGAGAGACTAAGTTTAATGGTCCAGTGAGAAATAATATTTAATTTAATTTGCGAGTTTAGCGTATATCAAGTATAATAATAATAATAATAATATAGACATGAGGTTCCATGGGGATTATAGAAATAATAAAGGAATATGTGCAATTATTATTTTTTAACCATAGCGGTTTATAAACCAAATTATATTATTTTTTCTAGAGAGTCAATTCACTTGGATGTGCATGATAAGATCTGGAGAGAATCCTCTCAAAACCCTAGAGAGCTTCCTCTCCAAGAATTATCTTAATAACTAAGATCAATCCAAATCCAAAACCACTCTCAAGTATAGAGAGATCGAAGAGAAACTTTCCTTGAAGCGATTCTTGGGACTATCAAAGATGAAAAACGCAGGCATCAGGATCTACCATGCTAGCACACATAGATTCCTATGACGACGTTCAGAGGTTCTTGGAACACATGTGGATCATCGCTGGATGGAATCTAATCTTGATTCCAACAACGCAACGATAGTAAAACATAGTGACGTTGATAGATCCATAAACGAAGAAATAATTTCTCATAAGGTAATTATTTAATTGCTTAAATTAATTATAAATAATATGTGATGATCTTGTGCTTTGGTTCCAACATTTTTATATTGTCTATATTATTTGATTCAATTCCATTGATCACAACATTTATTATCATGGAAATCTTGGACTAATCATTGATCATGACAAAAGTTGAGTTGGGCATGCCTCATCCACTGATCTCGCTGCACCCAAAACGCACAAATATAATACCAGGGAAGAAATTCAAACTCCACAAAAAAAATAAATATGGGTTGAACCTCTTAAACTAAGTTGAAATACTAAAAAACACTATAGAAAATGTGATTTATACCAAAAGAAATTTACTGGAATATATTATATCCATTGGTAAAAACACATTATTCCAACAAATATTATGTTTTGTTTGTTTTAATTATACATACCAACAATTTTTTTTACCAATAGATATATTCATTGATATTAACCATTTAATGCCATTTTTTAACTAATAATTAAATATTTTGTTTTATTATATTAATAACACAAAATATTTTACCAAAAAATAAATCTATTTTTATTAATTATTATTACCAAAAAATCTTTTACCAATGAAAAATGCGTTGAAATTAATTTTTCAATAACTATACTATTTTTACTAAACATAGAAAATATATTTTTTAATAATTTATAACCAACACATCAATAGAAATATGTACTCATACAGTTAATTTATGTATATATAATATAAAATATTTCTTGAAATGAATATGAATATATATATATATATGATTATTGATAAGTGACTTTATTTTCTTAATATTATATTTTTAAAATTATCCATCCTAAAAAAGACATTTTGAAGGAAGTTTAATTTTTTTCTAAATTATTTGAGGCAAATAAATAATCCAACATATAAAAAATTACTTATAAAAATCTAAAATCTATAAAAAAATAGAAAAAGTTAAAATCTATAAAAAATAATTAAAAAAATATTTTAGAATCATTCGGGATAAATGAATAAATTACACAAAATAATAAATATTTAAGGTTAATAAAAACTTTCCCAATAATTATAAAATATAGATTATTATTTTAAACCCTAGTTAATACACCCAGCCCCATCATTGCTCGTCTTCATATGGGTGTTTTCTCTCTGATCTCATCCTCAACACCCTTCACCCTCCCCACGTTTCTAATTTGATGGCCCCCATCCTCAATCTGTAATTGTTTCAAATCTTTTTCTTATTGGTTTTTCCCTCCGCTATCGGTGGATTGATTTTTGGATCTGGGATGTTGAAGATTATCATATTTCGATTTTGTGATATCTACTTTTGGTTCTTATTTTTCCTTTTTTGAATGTTTGATATTCATTCTGATTAATAGAATAATTAATCCCCTAATGGATGTTTCTTGTTTGGGATATATCCAATATTGGTCTAACCATGGAAAAACCATGTTCCTATTATCTTTTGGTTGTTAGTTCTAGATATGATTAGTTTTTTACTTATATTGGAATTTTATTAAAAATTCATTTACCACAAACAAATTATTTTAGGTTTTAATTTTATTCATACATTAATCGATTGACACATGTGTTTCACATTTTTTATAAATTATCCCTATCTTCAAAAAGGGTGAAGCTAGTAAAAAAATCTATTAGAATTCAAATCATTGTGCTTCTATACATTTTTGAAGTTGAAATTTCATTTCAATTTTGTTGTGAACCAAAATTGATTTGTCAATGTTTTTAAAATAAAATTAAATTGAAATAAATTTTAAATGATTATAGTTTCCTTATATTCTAAAATAAACTCATATATAATTAATTTTTTGATTCATTTTTTTGTAATCAATTTTTGGTTAGTATTAAAAACAATCACGACAATCTCCCTCTTATTTTTTTTCCAACCACTATTGGTTTTTGAATCTATGTTTTTGACCTTCAGTTAGTGATAAAATTGATAACAATCCTAGGGCCTTTGGTTTGGGAGATCATGAAGATGAATAAGAAATTATTTGTGAATCATTATGGGAAAGGGACTACTGGCATGTAGTTCAAGCACTCTTATATTTTTTCCTTTAATATGTTGGATTATTAGCTTGCTTTTAGCTCTAGTAAACTGAGATTTGTTTTTCAAAATATGTTTTTTCTTATTTTTTTAATTAAAATGGCATTGCTGCTCTAGATTTAATTTTTTAATTATATTTAGAAAATAAAGTTCATGAATAATGATTTTTTTATACATTGATATAGTTATTCTAATTGATCAACATGAACATTTAAAATTGCAATAGATCCCTCTTACCCTTGATTCTAGAAAAAAAAAAGTTTTTATAATCTGTAACTTCATCACATTCTAGGTTTGGAAAATATAAAGATTGTCAACATTAAACTGGAAAAGGATTCTAATATAGTTCTTGTAACCACCAAAATCAAGAAGTAGAAAAAACTCTCCATTGTATTTAACAGGTCTTTCATTAAGGAGTTTATTCAAATGAAAAAATATATGAAAAACTAGGTGGACTATTATTTTTAGATTTATTTTCAATTTATTTTTTACCAGAAAATCATCAAACAAATAAATAATCCAAGCATGGTTAATTGGTTGGGCTTGAATGATAAATTTTGTCACCACTAGCTTCTTGAAAATTATTTCTTAAAAAAAATTCCCTACTCATCTTATCATATTTTATTTTTATTTGATACCAAACAAGCCCTAGAACATAGCCAGAGTTGAACTCAACATGATTTATTATGCAATTCACTCCACACACAAAGGTTAAATGAATATTTTACAATTAAAATAAATCCCCCATGCATCCTTCCATTCAACTATTCATTTTCAAAGATCCAAATGAAGCCCTTATACCATAGTTCTTTCACCTCCTTGGGGTCTTTTTACAATTATTACTTCCATTCAATAGTATATTGTTCCTGCCAATTTATTCACCCAAGATTTTTTTTCCTATTAATATTTTTGATAATTCGTTGTAAAATTATTGATCATATATATATATAACCTTTCCATCCCTTTGGTTTCACCTAAAACACTCCACTAGAAAAGAAATTATGGGCTCCATATCCACACTCCTTGTCAAGGAATTTAATTACTGAATGAAATATATCAAATACAATACAATATGAGTCATTATTGAAAGTGGTGAGAGTATAAACATTTAGAATATCTTGGGTTTCTTAGTTGATGTCAACACCATCCATACTATCATAACATTCTACAATATATGGGTCCCCTCCCCTCATTCAATGTCCCATGTAATTATAAAAATAACCAAATAGAAATCCTACTTTCTTATCATCCTTAAGATATTCAAATCTATCAAAAATTCAACTTAATAGATGTATATGAGAAGTAATCAAATTACGTCTAGTTTGTGTATTTCCATATCCATTGGCATCTTGGATGTTGGTGAGTTTATTATTTATATTCATTACATTTAACAAGAAAACGTTTGTATTTATTTTATCACCTTAATAATTTATTAGGCATAAGGATTAACATTATTAGGATCTTTTGATGATTAAAATATATGATGGGGTGAAAATCTCTTCTACTTGTGAAAGGATTATTATCTCTAGTGATAGTGTTTGGGATGTTGTAATTCATGATACACCTTTTTATTATTGTATTGGGATATCGATGGTAGTTCCAACAAAACAAAATGATAATGTTTGTTCAATATTTTATCATTTGGTACATACATTATATATATATATATGAAATAATATTTTTCATCTAGAATTTAAAAAATTTGTCCAAGAAAAGGGGATTCGAGATAGCTTGACTTGTATTGTGATAGTTATGAAACCTCCAATGAAGGCAGTCCACCCCCTTCCATAAAAATGAAACAAGGGAATGGGTCATAAAATGTAAAAAAACAATATAAATCATCTTTTAATGTCAATAAAGAGTATTGATATCTAGATTTGGTTGAGGAAATATTTGAAGAAGGATCTTCCATGCCCTTTGAAAGATTTGTATTTAACTTATTATTAAAAAATCACATTTGATCACTAAAATCACATGCAGTTTTATCAGTTATGTTCCATTGTGAATGGATTAAATAACATCCATTATGAATAGACTAAATGGATTTCATTTTTTGAATAAGTCCAACAGGAATAAACATATATTGATACATTGAAAATGAAGTGCATCAAGGTTGACTATATAAATGGTTAAGATCGCTCATGTTGGGTATGAACGATTGTATGCAAGCCTTCGACCCCCCTCAAAACATTGTTTTATCATTACATAAAGGTACCAACACCCCTTCCACATTTACACATCCTCTTGAAAATTTATGTTTGTTTATATTTCATGTTGATTCTATGAAGGACAGAACACACAAAATGTTGGAGTTGGTTCCCCAAAACCAACTTCTTTGTACTTTATGATAAAATTGTATTCATGGTTTTAAATATTAATAAACTACTTATCAAATCATGATTTTTCTTCTACATAACATTATATGTGATAAATTCCTAATTGTTGGGTATGAATGAATGTATGCAAGCCTTATATTCCCACCCCCTCGAAACATTGTTTTATAATTACGTGAAGGTGAAAAAACCCCTTCCACATTTACATATCCTCATGAAAATTTATGTTCGTCTATATTTCATGTTGATTCTATCAAGGATAGAACACACAAAATGTTGGAGTTGGTTCCCTAGAACCAACTTCTTTATACTTTATGATAAACTTATATTCATGGTTTTAAATATTAATAAACTACTTATCACATCATGATTTTTCTTCTGCATAACGTTGTATGTAATAATTTCCTAAGAGTGGTTGTCACACTAAAAGGTCATAGTAGTTCCCCACTATGATGAGAACCCAGAAGTGCTATGAAATTATTTTTGAATATATGTTCTATAGCCAGATGATATCATTTGAGGGACACAAATGATACAGTCTATTAGGGGTGGAGACTCATAAGACTTTGATACACCTTCTCATGGTGTACACCCTTGGTAATATCTAGTAAGATATTATGAGAATGAGACCCACTAGTAGGAAATCCACATTTATATGTGTCATTGGATGTTCCTATCTACGGACGTGTTTATTGGTCTTTAGAATTTAATATTATTATTAATGATTAGTATGAGTCACGCACTTAGATGTATTGATGAAAACTATGATGACAGATGTTCGTGGTGAGGTAGGATATGTTGGGTGTGTCACAAGTAATATTGCATTAATGAATAACACAAGAAAGTATTTATCCCTTATATTCTTTAACAAGAGTTAATATCTTAGGGTCTTTGATGGAAATGATATAGTCTAAATAAATCCATGGCCATGGTGATCAATAGGAAAGTTCTATTTTTAGAAAGTCAAAGAAAGAGATATCAAGCATATAGGTTGATGACATTGGCATGAAACTTTCTCGATTTGAGATATTGTGATAAAGAGATTATATTACATGGTAAGCGTTCATATGAGGTGGCATACCGTTACAACATTAAATTATTTATCTATGGGTTATTTGGCATGTTTCTAGATACTAACCTTGGACTTCAGGCTGCTTCACCTAATGCCACTAATAAAGGGGCCTAGAGGGTCCCACATTAATTGAATACAAAATTTCAGTTAAATAATATATTATTATTTATTATTTAATAGATTGAATAAATATTATTCCTGTATGTGGTTTAATAATTGTTCATATATATGTTTGATCATATAAAAATATTTATTTTCCATTTAGAAAATATAATTTTTATTTATTTATTGGTGAATAATGCAGTTATATTTATTTAATAAATAAATAGAAATTATTCAAGGCTCAATAAAATTTTTGGAGGAATGGAAGGCCGAGTTTAATGGTCCTGTGAGAAATAATAATATTGAATATTATTTGATTAAATAATATTAATTATAATTTGCAAGTTAAGAGAATGTCGAGAAATAATAATATTACTATTATTATTTAACATGGAGTTTTTCTAGGATTAAATAAATAATTAAGGACACTTATGAAATTATTTTATTTTAACCCTAGCAATATAAATACCCAATTATGTTATTTTCTCTAGACCTAATTCAGTTGTGAAAAACAAATCTTGGAGGATCCTCTCAAGTCTAGAGAGCTCCCTTTTCTAATAACACTCCCAAGAATGGCTAACAATCCTCCACCAAATTGAGGAGAATGCTTTGGAAGTGATTCCTGAGGCAATCAAGGTGGACGACGCAAGCACAAGGATCTTCCATGATAGCACCAAAATACTCCTTTGGCTACATCTGGAGATTCCTGGAATATGTGTGGATCACTGCTAGAGAAAATATACACTTGGTTTCTGCAATGCAATGACGATGCACCACAGATCTAACACTGAATTAATCAACAAAGAAATAATTCTTTTGAGATAATTCTTTATCTAATTATTTTAATTATAAAAAATATGCTTTTATCTCCTCTCTCTTGGTTCCAATGCAATTCTTCTTTATCTATTTATTTGACTCAATTTCATGGATCACGACGTTCATCATCGTATAGATATTGGATTGACAATTGATTATGGAAAAAATTAAAGTTGGGAACCACCCATCGCACACTTCCATTGCACCCAAAACAATAAAGTGATATTATAGCTGACACATTATTGTTTATAATTATTTAAAAATCATTGGTGATTTACGCATTTGTAATTTAGTTTTTCAATTCAAGAATAATCGTTCTTTTAATCAGAATTTCAAGATCTATTCCTTACTCATTCGTTTATCATAGATCTAATCAAGACATTTAATTTTATGATTAAAATAAAATTAAGGAATTCATTTGGAGGTGCCAAGGTTTCTGGCTGGATAACACAATAATACACACTGTGTAATAGGAGTTACACGTTGTGTAATCACGTTTAGAAAATTATATTTTATTCGGAGATCAATTTGAGACTATGCATTGATTATGGAATTAATCACACCATTAATGCACTACATTTTGACCTAGATTAAATGATGCATGATCAGCTGGACCACACACCGTGTGGCCCATTGGACACAACGTGTAGTCCCTTTAGGTCAAAGATGGTCCATGCATTCCATACATGACCTACCCAACTGGTGACCATGTAACATTGAGTCAACACAACATGTGTCCCATTAGACACACTGTGTACTCAAATTTTTTAGAGGAACAGACTACACATTGAGTCCTTAGGTGTGTGTCTTGGATAGACAGTGAGAGGTGTACAAACTGTGTTGATCGGATCTACACGATGTGTGCTTATACCAGGTTATGTAGATTTAAAGTTTATTTATTTTACTATGAAAACCTTGAGAAATGTACTTGAATGTGGTTATAAAGATAGGACATTCCATGTGATAGGTTTTAATATACATAAATATTTAAATGTTTAATTATTATCTGTGTAATGTTCAGATCTGCATATCATGTATGAGTTGTATTACAAGTTGTTACTCTACATTCATTTGAGCATAACACATGACCTAAAAATCATGTAATTTGTGTAATCATCTGTGAAGTACATGTTGTGAAAGTATGTGATAAATCGTGTATGCCATATTTCACAAGAGTAAAATAGTTTATGAGTATAATACATGTTAGGAAGAATTAGATGGGTATTCACCGTGTTACCTCCAAGGTACATTTATGTACAAAGTAAATTTTAAATGATTTTTTTTTAAATTATAATGGATGAGAATCTCAAGTAAATTCATATAAGGATTAAGATAAAAGGGTTGATTAATTAAAGATAATAATTAATCAATTGGGGTATGATTTATCTTAAATAAGAATGATTAAGAATTTAATGTTAGTTTTATTAAATGCGTAATTTATTGCATGCATGTGGATGATCATGAGAAAGACCAGACCTTTTGTATGTGGTTGGTTTCATTTAATTTATTATTAAATTAAATTGTTGGCATGCGTGCCTTCTATCCTCATTATTATGTAGGGCCTACACGCCCATGGTTTCTTTTATGTAAACCCCCATTTCCCCTCACCCATGTGTGAGTAAAAGGCATATGTAATGGATGGATCTCCCAATCCAGTGGAGACGGTTCAAGTTCGAAGTCGAGGTTAAACAAATCTATGGAGATACAAAGGTGGATAGGTGGAAATATGTAAACACGAACCTCGATTGGTTCAAGATGTTTCTCCCCTAGGTCAATGATTAGTTTATCAATCACCTGATAAACTAACTATTAGTATAATCTCATAATCATACCCTTAATTTTATTTTCATTAGTTTCATAGTAATTTCATTATGGATGTATTGTCATGATCACATAATTAATGAATTAACAAGCATGTAATATGGAACTAAAATAAATTGGATTATGCGTAAATATTATCCGAGACATGGTTAATCACTTAAGTAATCCCACTTAATATTAACAAGCATGTGATAAAGATAATAATTGTAAATTTATGGATAAAAGGATAAAATACATCAATAAAACATTAAGTCAGTATAGCCTTCCATTACTTCAATTAGAATCGAACCATAATTTAAAGTGATTGAACAACCAAAGTTTAGGTGCTTTCAATTATCGGGGAATTCAAACATGAGGTTTTGGGTTGATTTAACTTGATTCACATCAAGGGTTGACTGCCAAAGCAGGAATTGGTGTAACTGATAGGCAAAGGTTGAGGAAATCTAAATTAATGATTTCATCTTTGGGGGGTCTACTCAGTAGATCAAGGAACTGTGAGTTAATGAAGTTGGAATTTGGAATGACTCCCTAAAACCATTCGAGTTATTTGACCAACCAAAGTTGGGGAAATGGGAAGGAGAATATGGATCTTTACCGCCAAAATATCCAAGAAATGGGGTATTTCAAAGCCAATGGTGAGGGATATTGGGTTTTAATAAAATAGTGGGAGACTAATAAATATAATATTTATTTATTTGTCTAAATTTTATCAGATAAAGTACTAAAACTCTAATTATCTTATTTTTAGAAACAAGATTAAAATGACAGAAAATATATCATTGTGATCCATACTTGAAAAGGAAAACCTTTTCAATGACATAAATTTCCAAGAATGGAAAAGGCATTTATGCATCATCCTTCACCATGAAAGAAAATTGTATGTGCTGGAAGAACCTTTACCGGTTGTGCTTGGAAATGAGGCAAGTGATGAAGAACTATCTCTCTATGAGAAACATCTGAATGATTCTACAGATGTTCAGTGCTTCATGATATCATCCATTTCCAATGAGATTTTGAAGCAACATGAGGATATGGATGCCTATAGCATGATGTCTCACCTTCGGAATCTCTATCAAGATAAGGCGAGATAATAGAGGTATGAGGTCTATAATGATTTGTTCACAACTAATCTTAGAGAGTCTGTACCAGCTAGGCCTCATGCAGTCAAATTTATTGGCCACATTGAATGCTTGGAAATCTTAGGGATTAAATTTTCATATGAGTTGCGTACATATCTCATACTTTCACCATTTTTCAAGACCTTATCCATATTTATTGTGAATTATAATATGAGTAATAATGAGAAGATTATTCTAGAACTTCTGACCTTAATTCACCAAGTGGATAAGGACATGGGGTGTGATAAACCTGCAGTCTTTATAATGAATAAGAAAAGGAAGAATAAGGAAAAGGGTCTCAAGACCTATAAACAATTTAAATATCCTAAGCATCGTCCTTCCAAGAAGGGGAAGATCTAGAGGTAGGGAAAGGAAAAGGAGGCAGTGTGTTTTTTATGTGGCAAGCTAGGCCACAAGAAGAGAAACTACACCCAAAAGAAAGAGGAAGCTAAAGGTGTGTTCGTTATTGAGTGAAATCTTTCCATTTCTACACATTGGGTATTAGATACAGCTTGTTGTTCTCATATATGTATCCAAATACAAGAACCAAGTATATTCCAAAATATTTCCAAAGGAGAGGTAGATATACAAGATTCGAATGGTACAAGGCTAGCTTCTCTGGCCATTGGTGACTACCACCTTTCATTGTGAACATGAATGATTTTTGTTTAAGTGATTTTTATTATCTACCTACAGTTACCAAGAACATAATTTTCATGTCATGTTTAGATAGTGATGGGTTTATTTTAAAATTTGGAAATAAAAGTTGTTTCTTTTATAAGGATGACATATTTTATGGTGTGGAACGTTTAAATAATGGTCTTTATGTATTAAATTATGAAAACAAAGTGCTGGTAATTGATAATGACTCATGTTCACATGACTCATGTAACACATAGTTGTGGCATCACCGTCCTGGTCATATAAACGAGAAGTGTTTGACCAAGCTCTATCAAGATGGTTATTTAGAATCTTGTGAGATAAAACCTCTTGATATATTCCATGTATCTTTACAATGAAAAATGACCAAACCACCATTAAGTGGATAGGGTGAAAGGGACACAAAACTTCTAGGATTGGTACACACTGGTGTGTGTGGACTATTTCCAGTAGAAGATAGAGGTGGATATTCTTAATTCATAACTTTTATTGATGACTTGAGTAGATATGACTATATCTATTTGATGAGGTATAAGTATGAGTTCTTTGAGAAACTCAAGGAATTAAAGAATAAATTAGAGAATCAGATTGGTAATAAGATAAATAAGCTTCAATCAGATCGAGGTGGTGAATATCTTAACCAAGAGTTCATCGACTCTCTATGGGAGTTTGGGATTCTATCTCAACTCAATCTACCTTATAAACTACAGTGGAATGGTGTTAGTGAAAGGAGTAATCATACCTTATTAGACATGGTAAGGTTAATGATGATTCATGCAGATCTTCCACTATCCTTTTGGGGATATGCATTACAAACCGTGGCATGCACATTAAACCGAGTACCAAATAAAGTGGGAAATGGAATTCCCTTCGAGATATGGAGTGGAAAGAAACCCATTTTATCGTATACACATGTATAGGATTTCAAGATGTTTGTAAAGGCCTTCTCAGGAAACAAACTAGCACCCAAGGGCACGGAGTGTATCTTTATAGGGTATCCCAAGGAAACAAAGGGATACCACCTATACAACCCATCAGATAAGAAAGTGAATATTGCCATACAAGTATTCTTTCTTGAGAGGGATCACATCCTCAAAAGGGATAGTGGTAGAAAGATTGACTTCAACAAATTTGATGCTCAAGATAAACAAGAGTTGGTACAAGAACAGATTCCACGGGTCCCCATTGAAAAAATAATTCCTAAAACACAAGTAATACTTAGGAGTGTTAGAGTGGTAATAGAACCAGAGAGATATGGTTTTCTTGTCATCGAGTATGGTAACTCATTTTTGGTTGACAATGATGAACCTATCTCCTACAAAGAGGTAGTAGAGAGCTTAGAAGATACAAGATGGCTAGAAGCTATGAATTATGAGATGGATTCCATGTTTTAGAACCAAGTTTGGGTTCTGGTTTGATGCATCAGTTGATGTAAAGCCTGTAGGATGCAAATGGGTATTCTATAAAGAAAGTCTAGTGGATAAGGGGTTTAAACAACATCAAAGAATTGACTACAATGAAACCTTTTTTTTTTAATTTTCCATGTTTAAATCCATCAGAATCATACTTGCTATAGCAGCTTACCATGATTAAGAGATTTTCCAGATGAATGTCAAAACTGCATTCCATAATAGGAACCTTCAAGAAGATGTCTATATGACACAAACAGAAGGGTTTTTGACTCCAGGCGATGCCAAAAGGATTTTTAAGTTGTTGAGATCCATTTATGGATTGAAGAAAGAATCTAGGTCATGGAACACTTGATTCGATAAATCCATAAAAGAATTTGGTTTCATTAAGAATGAATGTGAGTCGTGTGTTAACAAGAGGTTTAATGGTAATTTGGTTTTTATCCTATTAGTATATGTTGATGGAATATTAATTATTGGAAATTACATATCAGTATTACAATCTGTTAAGGACTGGTTGAACAAGTGTTTCTCCATGAAGGACTTAGGTGAAGCAGCTTACATTTTAGGTATCAAGATCATTCGTGATAGACCCAAGAGGCTTCTTGAACCAATTCAAAGTACATATATATTGACTAGATACTAAATATATTTAGTATATAATAATACAATATGGGATTGGTTCCAGTGTCACTTGGTTTACTTCTTTCTAAGAAAATGTGTCCTCAAACATGACATGAGAAAGAGAGAATGAGTAAGATCCCATATGATTCAGTGATAGTATCAATCATGTATTCCATGTTATGTACTAGACTTGATGTTGCCTATGTAATGATCATGGTAGGAAGATATCAAGAAGATCCTGGATAACAACATTGGACTGTTATTACCGCTTCGGTGGTGGAGCAGTGGTGAAGGAGAGGGGTATAACCATGTTATTATTTGGGAGGTACATGGTTCAAATTTTAGGAGTCCGATTTCAGGGTAAACCTCTCCCTCAGGATCCAATCGCCTTGTTGGGTCACCTAGTTCCTGACTGGGTGGTAAAAATGAGGCGCGACCCACCTGTGCTGACAGATTGTTGTGTCGAACCATCCTTGCTTGGGTCTTCATCCTCCAGGATGCTCTCCTATCTCATATGGCAATGACACCTTCCTAATTGGGGCTCTCTTTGGAGTGATCCCTTCATGGGGAGGGGGGTTTCTTGGTGTGGAGGGTTCAAAAAGGTCATACCTGGGAAATTCCCTTTTACAATACAACATTGGAATATTGTTAAGGTTATCCTTAAGTATCTAAGAATAACTAAGGAAATGTTCCTGGTATATAGAGGAGACGAGGAGTTGGTTTTTAGAGGTTATACTGATGATAGTTTTTAGACAGATCAAAATGATCTGAAGTCACAATCAATGTATGTTTTCTGTCTCAACGGAGGAGCTATGAGCTGAAATAGTTCAAAGCAACTAGTTGTCGCTGATTTTATAGTGGAGTCTGAGTATATAACGGATTCTAATATATCCAAGTAATCTATTTGGATTCAGAAATTTTTCTAGGATCTTGATGTGGTACCTATCAGTAAAGACCCTATCACATTGTATTGTGATAATACTGCAGCGGTGGCTCTTGTAAAAGAGCCAAGGTCACACCAATAGACAAAGAACATACTCCGAAAGTATCACCTATTGAAAGATTTCTATTAGAGGGGTGAAGTTGTAGTTATCAAAGTACCCATGAAAGAGAACATGGAAAACCCCTTTAATAAAGGCTTATCTCAGCAGAAGCATGAATATCATGTGAGATCTAGCAGACTGAAGGTTGTTAGCAGTTGGCTCTAGTGCAAGTGGGAGTCTGTTGAAGTTGGTTCTCTAGAACCAACTTCTTTGTACTTTATGGTAAACTTGTATTCATGGTTTTTAATATTAATAAACTACTTATCACATTAGGATTGTTCTTCTACATAACATTATATATTATAATTTCCTAAGAGTGGTTGTCGCACTAAAAGGTCATAGCAGTTTCCTGCAATGATGAAAACTTGGAAGTGCTATGAAACTATTCTTGAATATATGTTCTATTCCTGGATGATATCATTTGAGGTACACAAATGATACATTATATAAGGGGTGGAAACTCATATGACTTTGATACATCTTCTCACAGTGTACGCCTTTGGTAATATCTAGTAGAATACTATGAGAACGAGACCCGCCAGTAGGAAATTCACATTTCTATGTGTCATTGAATGTTTCAATCTGCGGACGTGTATATTGGTCCTTAGACTTCAATATTATTATTAATGATTATTATGAGTCACACACTTAGATGTATTTATGAAAACCATCATGATAGATGTTCACAATGAGGTAGGATATGTTGGGTGCATCACGAGTAATATTGCATTACTGAATAATGTGAGAAAGGATTTATCCCTTTTGTTCTTTAATGAGAGTTAATATCTCAGGCCCTTTTATGTAAATGATATAGCCTAAATAAATCCATGGCCATAGTGATCAATAGGCAAGTTCTATTCTTGAAAATTAAAGGAAAGAGATATCGAGCATATAGGTTGATGACACTAGCATGTGACCTGCTCAATTTGAGATATTGTGATAAAGGAATTATATTACACAGTAAGTGTTCATATGAGATGTCATGAAATTGCGGCATTAACTTCTTTCTCTATGGGTACCTTGGCATGTTTCTAGACAATAACCTTAGACTTTAGGTTGCTTCTCCTAATGGCACTGAGAAAGAATCCTAGAGGGTCACACACTAAGTGTATCGAGAATCTCAATTAAATTATATATTATTATTTATTATTTAACATATTGAATAAATATTATTCCCATACATGGTTTAATAATTATTCATATAGATGTTTTATCGCATAGAAATATTTATTTGTTGTTTAGAAAATATAATATTTATTTATTTAGTGGCGATTAATGTAGTGATATTTATTTAATAAATAAATAGACATTATTAAAGGCCTGATAAATATTGTGGAGGAACGACGAACCAAGTTTAATGATCCAGTGAGAAATAATAATATTTAATAATATTTGATTAAATAATAGTTAATTATAATTCTGAAGTTAAGGCATGTCGAGAAATAATAATATTACTATTATTATTTGACATGGGTTTTTTCTAGAATTAAATAAATAATTAAGGGTACTTGTGCAATTATTTTATTTTAACCATAGCAATATAAATACCCATTTTTGTTATTTTCTCTAGACCTAATTCAATTGTGCACAACGAATCTTGTAGGATCCTCACAATCCTAGAGAGCTCCCTTATATAAAAACGCAACCAAGAACGGCGAGCAATCCTCCACCGGATCTATGAGAACACTTTGGAAGCGATTCTTGAGGCGATTAAGGCGGATAATTCAAGCACAAGGATATTCCGTGCTAGCACCCGACGACTCCTTCGGTGACATCTAAAGATTCCTGGAACATGTGTGGATCACCGTTAGAGGAAATCTACACTTGTTTTCTACAACGCAATGACGGTGCACCACATATTTGTCGTTGAATTCATCAACAAGGAAATAATACCTTAGAAGAAATTATTTATCTAATTAAATTAATTATAAAAAATATGTGTTATCTCCTCTCTCATTTCTATCGCAATTATTCTTTATCTATTTTTTTGACTCAATTCTGTGGATCATGATGTTTATCGTCGTATAGATCTCGAATTGATCATTGATTATGGAAAAAATTAAAGTTAGGCACCGCCCATCGCATGCTTCCCCTATGCCTAGAACCATCACAAAATGGGTTTTCTTCCAATTCTAAGGATCATATGATGATCCCAAAATCCCATCAGTGGTATCAAATACAGCTTCTTTGTTGAATCAATATGTTTCTTACACTATTAAATGAAGAACACATTTCTTGAAATTATAACTAGGTTTTACCTCTCGACATTATGTTATACAACAATGTAATGTCGAGAGAACGACTTTACGTTATGTTAAATTGTGCACATAATGTGGAGTGGAAGGCATGACTTATGTTAAGTAAAATTTCAACACCAATTATATATGTAAATACATTTATATCTTTATATATTTAGATATTTATATATATAATTAAATTTTTATATGTAAATACATGAAAAACTATTTATACATCTATATATTTATTTATTAATAGCACTGCTACTTAAAAAAGGTAACATGTCAATACCGGTTTATTAATATGAATATAATCCCAGGGAATAAATTCAAACTCCACAAAAAAAGATAGGTTGACCCTCTTAAACTAAGCTGAAATACTAAAAAAATGTTTTAAGATTAGGATACCTTAACTTAAAGATCAATTTTTGAGGCCTTTCAAGACAATTTTGACAAAAAAAAGGTCCACAACATTTCCCTAATGATAAATGTCATAAATCTCTTCACATGGTTCAATTTGACAACTTATAGAGCTCAAAAAACAATAGAATCAAAAGTTATGATCATTTGAAGTTCAAGTATTATTCTCAAATTATCTTAAGATATTATTATTTTTAAACAAGTTGGGGTAAAAACCCTTTTATTATGAAAATAAAAGAAAGGAAAAAAACATGGAAACCCTTTGCAGGAGAAGCTTGCACCATGAAGCACCACTAGTCAACCCCCCCCCCCCCCCTCAATAGTCAATGCACCCGTGGTACCAAATATGATTAATGTGAAGCGCCCAACCCATATTAGAGTCGGTGAATCATGATGGATCGATGTACCGTGATATTTTATCACTCTATACCTCAAAGGATCATGGGAGGAAGGTCAAATGATAGGCGCCAGTACACCTATTTCTCTCACGAGTCACCCACCTGATGATGTTTGAGTGGCATCCCACAACACCACTAACCTAATGCTTCACATCATCACCTTAGTACCACTGTACAAGAAACACATGAAGGTAACCCATCTATCCCACAAAGAGGAAAAATGGAAGAATGATGGGTGTCACCACACTCATCCCTCTTTCGAGTTTTCCCACCCAATAGTACCGAACATGTGAAGTCTGCTCTGCCTACTAATTGTGTCGGGATACAACCTAGTCATGACATGTTTCGACTAACTGTAAAAAATGGAATAAAGCCCCAAGATCTAGAGGCCCAATGAGAATGGTCCAAAGATAAAGGAAACCCATTCTAAAACCCTAGGTCAACCATTGTTGCACAACACCAAAGGCATTTCCACCGGAACCGTGCGCTAAATCCACTAACACCAAATGCTACTGTTGACTCCAAACGCTACTGCCATTGTCATTCATCCCCAAGCCATCAATGAACATCACCTTGACAATGTCACCATAAGAGCATGCCCAGGCCAACCACCTTGAAGCCTATGAGGACCTCTGCAATAGATACATGAGGATGAATGGTGAGCGAGATCAGATCTAGAGAGATCTCTGCCCAGACACCACCGATATTTAAAGTCATCACAGAAAGCGTCAACGACCAGAACACCTCCTAAGACCCCACACCAACATTGGTGCTAAACGCCAACACCGATGTCAATCCGAACTATAAATCTCTGATCTACTCCACAAGGATCATCCCCACTAGAGCAAAGCCACCGACGCTAAAGCCGACGTCAAATCTAGAAGCCCTGAATCAGATATGCACAAAGCAGATCAGAGACGAGCATGCTTCCTAAGTAATCCAATCTACATGAGTAGAAATGGAAAACAAGGGTGAGAAGGAGTTAGAGAAATGAGCGAAAACCACCAACCCACTTATTAAAAAGAAAAAGGGTAAAAAGAGAGAAAGAAAGGGGTCAGACAAGTCAACCTACCCTCATGCTAGAAAATAATTTGAAAAGAAAAATCAATAGTTAAAGTACAAGAATTAATTTCTATAATCATATTCATCATATGAATTAGAGTTATTGAGGGAAGACCCCTTTGATCTCGTGTCAATAGTTCTTTTCATCTGAGAATATCCCTTCTGTCATCTTGATTACCAAGGAGAGGAAAATTCCTCTTCATCCACCAATATATTATCTCCTTTTCCCAAATCAAGCTTATTTGAAGCATTACTTTGAGGTGATGTATCCTCCCATATGTCTTCCCAACTTCATTATATCCTATCCATCTTCATTTGTATATTAATTTCCTATTGAACTTGAGAGTGAAGATGATTTTCACCATGTGATCCAATAGCTTCTAGTCCCTGATGTTCTTGAACCTAGGTTCCATGCATCTGAAAAATACTCAATTCATATCAAATTGAATACTTTTTGGTATATTTTTATTACCCTCAGATGAAAAATTAAACCCAACCATGCTAACAAATCCCATTGCCCCTTTTTTGTTGGCAGGTCATTCCCCATGTATGCTTCTATATTCTCCTATTAAGAAGCCTCTTGTACAATCACTTGATGTCCATAGTCTTACCTAGTGTTCTCCTGATCATGACTTTATTCAATCTTCCCTAGCATCCCAATCGCCTAAGATGAATGCTTTTGTGAACCATCTTTACTAGCATCCTCTAGGTTTTCCAACTCCATAGAGTGTAATGTATCCCTGATTGTATTAGCCTCCTTCAAAGAAGCTTCAGAATCATCCCCTACTTCTTTAGACTTGTGTCCTCAGGCATGGAACTACACCAAAAAGCCCATTTAGTGGCGGTTTTTTGATGTTTAACGGCGGTTTAAACCATTGCGTAATGTGGTGTTGCAAAACATTTTACTGTGGTTTTTAGAACTGCAGTAGAGTGTTTGGTGGTGGTTTAAATAGTCGTTGTTCATTTATCAACGGTTTTTTAATTTTTTTAATTTTTTTATTTACGTAATTAATTAATTAATTAATTAATTATTATTTTATTATATATTATTTTTTATTTACGCATTGAATTAATTAATTCTTAAATTAATTAATTAATTAATTAATTAATTATTCTTATTTATTTTTATTATTTATTAGTATTCGTTGTTATTTATTATTTCTTATTATTTCTTATTATTTATTTAATTATTATTTATTTAAATATTATTTATTTACTTATTATTTATCATACCATGTATGCATATGCTATGCATGCCGTGCATAAATTAAGTATATATACGAGTAGAGTGAGATTTAAATTCCTTACCTCTTAGTTATTTTTCAAAGACTTTATAACTCCAGCTAACTCTTCATGTGGTGAATAATCATAATTTAACACACACACACACAAATAAATACATATAGATACATATAAATAAATAATAATATTAAAGAATAAAAAAATATTAATAATAATAAATAAATAAATAATAAAAAACATGTTTGGTTTAGTGGTACCATGTAAGGCGACCACTCCCTGACAACGAAACTGGCTCAGGTTCGAGTCCCACAACACTCAAAATTAGCTGGGGGCATGTGGCGCGCAAGTGGTGGGTTGTGCCTATGATAGACGTGGTGTGGAACCCACCTATACCTCATAACCCAAATAACACATTTGTGTAAGGCGAATACTCCCTGACAACGAAACTGGCTCAGGTTCGAGTCCTGACACACTCAACATTAGATGGGGGCATGTGGCGTGCAGGTGGTGGGTTGGGCCCAGGACAGGTGTGTTGTGGCATCCACCTATACCTCATTACCCAAATAACACATTTTCATCTAACTTATTTTTTGCCGACCGGGGTTGGCTTAGTGGTACCGTGTAAGGCGATCACTCCCTGACAACAGAACTGGCTCATGTTTGAGTCCTGCCACACTCGTAATTGTTGTACCTCTCGTATCCCCTCGTGGTTTAATTTTCATGATCACAATCACTTTCATGTTTATCTAACATTGTTTTAAGTGTTTTTGTTTTATAGGCAAAAGATTTCCAAGGAAATGGGCCATGAAGCACATCAAGTGGACTGAAATTCAGTCCACCGACCAACCGGTGTGATAGCACCGGCCAGCCGGTGGAACTGGAAGAGGCATTGCCCACTGCCAGGTTCCACCGGTCGACCGGTGGCTCTGTCACTGGTCGACCTGTGGCATCCAGCCCAAATAGTGTTTGCTACTGTCTTGCCACCGGCCAGCCGGTGGCTCCTCCACCGGTCAGCCGGTGGCACCTGCACAGAGTGGCAAGCTACTGTCTTGCCACCGGCCAGCCGGTGGCTCTGGCACCGGTCAGCCGGTGGCCCCTGGACAAGAATCCTATGCCTTTTTGCAAACACCGGCCAACCGGTGGGACTGTACCGGCCAGCCGGTGGAGCCAGTCAAACTAGCCGTTGGAGCTTTGACCAGGCTGCTCCACTTGCCTCCCAACGGCTCCGAAAGCCTTTCCAACGGCTCCAAAGGCCTCCAACGGCCATATGAGGGTTCCCCCTCTATAAATAAAGGACCTTGAAGCCCCGGAACTATTGTCGGACCATAATTAAGCATTACGAAGCCAACGGACATATTTTGGATCAATTGGCCAACCTCCGGCGACTTCCTTCAAAGGAACCTCAAGTGCTCCAACAACTTCCACATCCAAGGAGCTCCACCCAAGAAGCTTGGAAGCGGCCTTCAAACATATCCAATCAATCAAAGGCGCCCAAGACTTCCTCAATTACGGTTTTTCTTTGTATATTTATTTTGAGCTTTAAATTTGGGTTTGTGCCTACAAACCCCAAACTCTTTTCTCATCTCCCTTTCTTTTGGGTTTCACACCACCACTAAGGTGTGAAGAGGTTTCTTCAAGCCTTTCCTTTTAAAAGGCTTGTGTTTCGGTGAGCTAGCCTTCACCCGTTAAAAAGGCTAGTGGGTTCTTGCTAAACCATTAAAAGCAAGTGGGTTCTTGCTTAACCACCAAAAGCAAGCTGTAATAGGTCCTAGTGCTACCTCAAAGCCTAGTGGGTTTATTGCTAAAACCATTGAAAAGCAAGCGGTAGGAATCTCTCAACGATTGAGTTGGGAGCGGAGACGTAGGCCGGGTTTTGGCCGAACTCCGTTATCAATTTTGTGTGTCTTGCCTCTTTATTTCCGCTGCACTTTACTTTGATTTTTAATTTGTTAATCAATTTTTTAAAAGGCAATTCACCCCCCCTCTTGCCATCTTTTCCTCTTTTTCTCCGATCCAATAATTGGTATCAGAGGAAGTATTTGAATAATTCCCTAACCGGTTTCAAATTAAAGATCCTATTTTTTTTTTGATGGCTTCTACCGCTTCTTCCTCTCAATCCCCCGAAGGATTTTCTTTGGATCGTGCTCCATTCTTTGATGGAACCGATTATAGTTTTTGGAAAACCCGCATGGCCACATTTCTTAAAAGTATTGGCTATCCAATTTATAGAATTGTTATGCAAGGATTTTCCCTCTCCTCTCCCGATGAGTCTAAATGGACCCCCAATGATATTGCAAATTTTGAGCTTGATGGCAAAGCCATGAATGCTCTTCATTGTGGCTTAGACCGTAATGTTTTTAATCGTATTTCTACTTGCTCTACTTCGCATGATATTTGGAAATTTTTAGAACTAACCTATGAAGGTACTAGCGAGGCTCCAAAGCAAGAATCCGATCAAAAGCACGAACTCGATGCAAAATCCGTACCCAATTGCCCACTCCACAAGAAAAGGGCCAAGAAAAAGGAGAAGAAGAAGGCTTCAAAGGCAACATGGAGTGATAGCTCCACCTCTTCATTCTCCTCCTTCTCCTCGAGCGACCAAGGTAAAAAATGCCTAATGGCAAATCATGAGGTAACATCTTCCGACTCCTCTTCCTCTTGTTCTTCAAATTCAAATTCTTTCAATCATATGTCTTATGAAGAACTCCAACATGCTAGAGACCAACTTGAAAATGGTTTTCATGAACTCTCTTCAAAATTTGTTGCTTTAAAAAAGAATTTCAAAAAGCTTTCCTCCGAAAAAGACCAACTTCTCAAAGAGAAGGAGGAACTCTCCCTAAAAATCCAAAATTTCCCCAATGTTGATTCTTTGGAATCAACCATCAAGGACCTTAGAGAATCCTTAGCAAAGTTCACCCAAGGGGAACAAAATTTGAACAATCTCCTAGGTTCCCAACGAATTTCCCGAACCACCCAAGGGCTTGGCTACACCAATATAGCTTCCTCCTCCCATGCTCCAACTGTTTTTGTAAGGGGGAGCTCTAGTTTTAAATTTTGTAATTATTGCAAAAAACCCGGGCACCTCATTTATGAATGTAATTGTAAAAACGCCCGGTACGGCCAACCCAAGTCTTTTTTCTTTTCCGATGAGTTTTATAGGAGAAGACCCGCTACAAGGCAAGTGTTGATTGAAAAATCCCTTCTAGCGAGTCTCTCCGGGCCCAAAATCATCTCTTTTCAAAATCCCTATCCCCGGTGATTTATTGTTTTTATTTAGGGGGAGTTAGGTTCGTTTAAGCTCTTTTGATTTCAATTTCAAATTTTTCGATTCAAACTTTCAATTTCAACTCTTGGTATCAAATTTTCAATTCAAAATTCTCAATTCAAAATTTTCATTCAAAACTCTCAATTTCAAAAATTTCATTTGGTTTCAAATTTCAAAATTCAATTGGTTTTTGATTCAAAACTTTCAATTCAAACTGTTATTCAAATTTTCATTTCAATTTCAAAAATCTCAATTGATTTTCAAATCTCAATCTTGTTTTTCAAAGTTTTCCCTCAATCAAATTTTTATGCCCCGTGCTATTTTGATAATCACAAAGGGGGAGAAATTTCTTGATTGATTGGGGGAGAATCCTTTTCATCATGCTTAGCATTTCCTTTCAATTTCAGTATTTTACATTAATTGTTTTGGTGATTGTGATCATAAAAATAGGGGGAGATTGTTGTACCTCTCGTATCCCCTCGTGGTTTAATTTTCATGATCACAATCACTTTCATGTTTATCTAACATTGTTTTAAGTGTTTTTGTTTTATAGGCAAAAGATTTCCAAGGAAATGGGCCATGAAGCACATCAAGTGGACTGAAATTCAGTCCACCGACCAACCGGTGTGATAGCACCGGCCAGCCGGTGGAACTGGCAGAGGCATTGCCCACTGCCAGGTTCCACCGGTCGACCGGTGGCTCTGTCACCGGTCGACCTGTGGCATCCAGCCCAAATAGTGTTTGCTACTGTCTTGCCACCGGCCAGCCGGTGGCTCCTCCACCGGTCAGCCGGTGGCACCTGCACAGAGTGGCAAGCTACTGTCTTGCCACCGGCCAGCCGGTGGCTCTGGCACCGGTCAGCCGGTGGCCCCTGGACAAGAATCCTATGCCTTTTTGCAAACACCGGCCAACCGGTGGGACTGTACCGGCCAGCCGGTGGAGCCAGTCAAACTAGCCGTTGGAGCTTTGACCAGGCTGCTCCACTTGCCTCCCAACGGCTCCGAAAGCCTTTCCAACGGCTCCAAAGGCCTCCAACGGCCATATGAGGGTTCCCCCTCTATAAATAAAGGACCTTGAAGCCCCGGAACTATTGCCGGACCATAATTAAGCATTACGAAGCCAACGGACATATTTTGGATCAATTGGCCAACCTCCGGCGACTTCCTTCAAAGGAACCTCAAGTGCTCCAACAACTTCCACATCCAAGGAGCTCCACCCAAGAAGCTTGGAAGCGGCCTTCAAACATATCCAATCAATCAAAGGCGCCCAAGACTTCCTCAATTACGGTTTTTCTTTGTATATTTATTTTGAGCTTTAAATTTGGGTTTGTGCCTACAAACCCCAAACTCTTTTCTCATCTCCCTTTCTTTTGGGTTTCACACCACCACTAAGGTGTGAAGAGGTTTCTTCAAGCCTTTCCTTTTAAAAGGCTTGTGTTTCGGTGAGCTAGCCTTCACCCGTTAAAAAGGCTAGTGGGTTCTTGCTAAACCATTAAAAGCAAGTGGGTTCTTGCTTAACCACCAAAAGCAAGCTGTAATAGGTCCTAGTGCTACCTCAAAGCCTAGTGGGTTTCTTGCTAAAACCATTGAAAAGCAAGCGGTAGGAATCTCTCAACGATTGAGTTGGGAGCGGAGACGTAGGCCGGGTTTTGGCCGAACTCTGTTATCAATTTTGTGTGTCTTGCCTCTTTATTTCCGCTGCACTTTACTTTGATTTTTAATTTGTTAATCAATTTTTTAAAAGGCAATTCACCCCCCCTCTTGCCATCTTTTCCTCTTTTTCTCCGATCCAATAGTAATTAGTTGGGGGGCATGTGGCACGTAGGTGTTGGATTGGGCCCAGGACAGGCATGGTGTGATTCCCACTGATAAATCATTACCCAAATAACATGTTTGCCGATAGGGGTGGCTTAGTGGTACCGTGCAAGGCGACCACTCCCTGACAACGAAACTGGATCAGATTCGAGTCCTACCACACTCGAAATTAGGTGGGGGTGTGTGGCGCATAAGTGATGGGTTGGGCCCATGATAGGCGTGGTGTGGTACCCATCTATACCTCATTACCCAAAATAACATGTTTTCCAAATAGGGTTGGATTAGTGGTACCGTTTAATGCTGTCACTCCTTGACAACAGAACAGGCTCATGTTGCAGTCCTCGTACACTCAAAATTAGCTAGGCGCGTGTGGTGGGCAGGTGGTGGGTTGGGTCTAGGACAGTTGTGGTGTGACGCCCACATATACCTCATTACTCAAATAACACATTTTGGTTTTGATAGTGGAACACTTCATGATTTCTGGGTGCTTCGAATCTCATAGGTACACTGATCTCGGTTTGGGAGGTCAAAAATCAGCTCGCGGTGAAGTCGATCCAGATGTTTCGTGCCCGGATCCTCACAGAGAAGATCCAGACGATTCACGTCTAGTTGGTCACGAAAGTGGTTTCTCTCTTCACAAAGATTTCATTGCTGTTATAATTCATTGCAAATGGAAATTTGTGCATGTCAAGGCCGGTCCTGATGTAATTTTGGAACGGTTTGCAACTCGGTAGGCATTCTATTATTGGTCGCGTTATTTTACCGAAGGGCGTCAAGCTGTGGATTATGAGTGATCTGGTAGCTAGTATGACGAAGGTTTTGGGCTTTAGCAATTGGAAGTGTGTTTATCTGGGTAGAGGTTTTCTTTTACATCCAATTTACCTCGAAGGATCTCGAAATGAAGGCGTGGAGACTTGGTTCAGTCTCCCTCAAGCCGGGTGTCATGCGCATTCGTGAGTGGGATCAAAGCTTCAATCCCACGGAGGTAAGCAACTCTTATATTCAAGTGTGGGTTAAGGTGTTTGGTCTTGGATCTTGTGGTATCCAAAGATCCTTTATGATATTGTGTTAGCTATTCGAGTTCCCATTAAGCTAGACAAAGAGATCGAAATGGTCAGATTTGGGCACTACACCCGTTTTTTGGTAGAGGTGGACCTATGTTCTACTATAGTTGACACAGTTTTCCTTTTCTACAAAAAATGATGAGATTACTCTGAAAATTGAATATGAGAAGATATCGTGTTTTTTTATGGACTGCAGGGTGATCGACCATGAGTCCTCAAGCTGCAAGAGAGCTCTTGTTTGCACTTATTGTTCAACTTGTGGACATGAGGAACAAACACGCAATAAGTGGTTTAGGAAACCTAGCCATACTATGAATGATGGGCATAATAAGTTGCAGCCAAATTTGAATGGGAGGAAGGAGGTGTAGGTGCGCCCTTAACATCTAGCTTGCTTAGATAGAGAAGTTGTTGATGGGTCATCCGACTTAGTATCACCTTAGCAGGGCGTGTTAGATATGGGACAATCCTCTGATAAGAAAAAAATCCCCTAACTTAGATATAATTTTGCCAGATGTATGTGTGGATGATGACCATGTTTCCTCCTTGACGTTGTCCAAGAGAACTTGGGCAGACATTGTTGTGGAGGAGCAAGAAAATAATGACTTGGAATTTGAAACCTCCATTCAACAGGATGTGGATAGAGAGCTTCTACAGAAGCATGTCCTGAATTCCTCTATAAAGGGAAAATCCAGGATGACAGTGGTCTCCTCCGGTCTAGACATGAAGACAACAACGAGTAATGGTGGTGTTTCCCGTACTAATAAAGCAATTCATGGTTGTTCATCTAAGGCAGAAAATCATCTTCATCCAAGTCAGTGGATGAAGACGGTTTTCAATTGGTTTTATATAAGAAGTCCATATCACTTTCTGTTCATGGACATACCCCTCCTATTAGTATAGACACGTAACATCAAGTGCAGTCGGATCATCCTCCTTGTAAGCAGGCTATTGACTTGTCAGCAGGGGAGCCTTCCAATCTGGATGAGGTGCCGACATTGGGATAGGATGAAGGATTGCAGACAAAGGTTTTGATCCATGTGCATGACACACATCCAAGCCTTACTTTGCAGGATCTTCCTTTGCAGGTAATCAGCTCCTCTGACCCGCATAAGACTTCTAATGACTTTGTTGGAGGGTTGGACACAGGTGGTGAACCATCTGCTGCCTCTAATGACCTCCTTGGCAAGGAGGTTTTTTTGAAGGATAAATTGGGTGTTGAGAGTGAAGAATCTGAAAGAATATGACATCAAAAATCTTGGAGACGGGGTGGGCATCCAAAAGGACATGGTCGAAGACGTGACCGAGATGATTGGGCTGCAACACGAGGGCGTGGTTGAAGTGTATCCACCAGGTCTTCTTCCACGGGGTCTAAGAGACAGCTCACTTCTGAGCATGAAAAGATCAGGGAGAAGTACTCTGTGATCTTCAATCAAAGAAACTCACAATCAGAGTGAGAAACTGCTGCTGCTGATGATGACTCTGACCATGACCATGAGAATTGATGTTTTTGTTATTGTTCTTTCTTTTATGGATGGGGTATTTTTTCTTTGTTTGACCTCGTTCATCTGCTCTTCAGTCGGTTTGTTATTCCTTTATCTTTTTTAATAAAATTTGGTAGGAGCGAGTTCGCCCGGCTCCCAGACTTGTTGGGTAAATAAACAAATAGCAATTAAATAATAGTGATAAGGAATTAATTATAAAGAATAACTCAATATAGAATTAATAAGTAATAAATTAATAATAAATAAAAATGATTATAAATAATAGATAATAATTATTAATAAAAAATAATTAGTAAATAAATAATAAAAAGTAGTCAATAAATAAATAAATAAATAATAAACAAATAAATCATAAATAAATAATTAATAATTAACAAATAAATAATAAATAACACGATAATAAAAAATTAATAACATATAATAAATTAAACAATAAATAAATAAGTTGTAAATAAATAAGAAATCAATAGATAAATCATAAATAAATAATAACCACCGGTGGCTCCTAAAAGGTTTTTAGGGTATAGTGCCGTAATCCACACGGAGAAGACGCGGACGAGGTTCTGACACTTGACTGAAACTGGGTTTCCTTTCCTTTGTGAAGGATACAAAAAAAAAAAAAAAAAAAAAAAAAAAAAGACTGATACAACGGAGAGAAGTCGGTAGGGTTTGGTGGAACAGTGCGCCTCAGATTGGGGGAGACGGCTTGAGAGTCAGAGAGGGAGGCGTGGTGGGTTTGAACGAGAACCATCTCTACTGTTGCTTCCTTGTTTGGGTAACTACTATTTCCCACCAACGTCACACCTAATTTCAACGAGAACCTTTAGATGAATTTATTTCATTGCTTTTAAATATATTTATAACTATGTTTTTCTTATTAGTTGGATTGGATGCCAAGCTGCGTGAGCTCATAATGTTGCATTTATTCATGATTTTCTCTCCTTTCAAGTAGGATTTTGAAATTCATGTTTATCACATGAAAATATGAATTCTAATAAAAATGAAAGAATAACATTAACCAATTTAAACAATTGTCACACCCCAAAGTCAATTTTAAGAGTCTATGTTTATTATATAGTAAATTTCTTTGAGTTTGAAGTGTTGGAGGCAATAAATTTTGAATTTTGAATACTTTTGGGCACCTTTGAATATAGTGGCGATCACATGGTTTCATCACGTTTTGGTAAACCATGCGTTTAAACCGCACCAAGTGGGTTTACATTGGGGCTTTCCCCTTTCGCTTCCCTCGTTCCAACAGGACGTTTTGAGGGTCTCTTGGACGAGCTCTGCCTCCTTTCTCATGGGTTTAGGGTGGATTTCCTCATGGATTCTCTATTAGTAGAGTTTTGGTGAAAAACTGCCGCTCTCTTAAATTTGGTCAAAGAGGATGTCTTCACCTTTAATTTGACTCCTTTAATTTGGTCAAGGAGGGAGAGGGGTCAAGGATGATAATTCCTTATAAAAGTAGGCACTCCCCTCTCCCGAAATCATCTGTTTCGGCATTCAACATCTCCTAATTACAATTAAGTATTAAAGTGTTATTTGTGAGGCGTTTCTCAATTTATTCAAGAGAGTATATTTTGACCCGGCAAGGCGAGTGGATCCCGGGGGAGAGGTTTGCCCCGAAATGGAATGACATGGGTGATAATTCTATTTCTAACAATCATTTGGCTTTGGAAAATGGGGTCCTGTAAAGCATTGTAGAGAAAACGACAATGAAAGAAATTTGAGATACTTTGATGAAGATGTATGAGGTCAAATCGCTACACAAAAAAAATTTCATTAAGAGAAAATTAAACACTCTTTGAATGGAGAAGTTATCATGAGTGACCAGCCACATCAACACCCTCGATACTTTGTTCGCTTAGCTTGCGATGTTGAGCTACAAAATCGTGGATACTAAACGTGCAAAAAATCTGCTTAAGAATTTTCCATATTTATATGATCAAATCATCATCAACCTCACCAACAATATCCTGATGGATATATTGCTCTTTAACAGTATTTCAACTGTAATACTTGAGGAAGAAAGTCATCACAAGAACAAGGAAGACAAACATACAACATCACACCAAGCAAAGACTCTGTCAATGGAAAAAAGAAGAATTGTGGAGCATGGTTCTAATAGGAACCAGAATCATGGTAAGTCCAAATCAATGAGCAAGAAGAAAAATATCCCATGTTAAAATTGGGAGAAGAAGGGGCGCACCAATAAGGACTGTTAGAACAAGAAGAGTGGTGGAAATAGCCCTCAAGTAAATGTTGTGAGTACTTATAGAAATAGGGACATAATAATCCGTGAAGTGGTGACAACTACTAGTAGTAGACACTATCTCAATGATGCATAGATAATCAACTTTGGGCTATTATAGAACTTGACATCTCGATGAGATTGGATTGATTAGTATGAAGCTATCATAGAATGACTCATGTACATGGGGAACAATCAAACATTAAAGATCATTAAAGTCAGTACCCTCAAACTGAATATGCATGATAGTATTGTTCGAACCATCCAAGGAGTACACCATGTGATTGGCCTCAAGAAGAACATGTTGTCTTTAGGACAATTTGACAGCATCAGGTGTAAGAGTCACACCAAGAAAAGAGTAATGTAAATTGTGAATTACACACTTATTGTGCTAAATGTAGAGAAGATATTAAAGAATATATACGTGCTTACCAATGAAACGTACAAGGAGACAGAAATAATTGTTTCATCAACTACCTCAATGGAAGCATTGATGATGTTATGGTATCAGAAGCTTAGGTATATGTACGAAAAAAGCCTAGAGATTCTTACTGATTCGATGTTGTTGCTTGGTCTTACAACGTCATCCTTACCATTTTGTGAGCATTGTATTTTGAGAAAGCAACACAGATTGAAGTTTAGGATGTCAACAATGAGGAGCAAGGAGATCTTAGAGTTGATCTATTTTGACTTTTGGAAAGCATCGAGAGGAGCAAGATATTTTGTACCATTCATAGATGATTATTCCAGGGGATATTTTTTTGTACCCAATCAAGAAGAAGACATATGTTTTTGAAGTCTTCAAAACATTCAATGCATGAAAGGAGGTCGAATCTAGAAAGAGATCAAGTGTTTGGGGACTAAAAATGGTGGAGAATATACAAGTGTAGAGTTTTATTTTTTTTTCAATAGGAAAGAATCACAAGACAATTCATGGTGGCATACACTCCTCAATGGAATGGAGTGGTAGAGAGGATGAACAAAACCCTATTAGATATAGAAAGGGTGATGTTGAAGACTGCAAAAGTTTCCACGACATTCTGGGTAGAAGAAGTGAATACCACCTCTAATGTGATCAATTGATTTCCTTTGGTAGCGATTGATATGAAGGCACCGGTGGCGATGTGTGGACTAGTAAACCCAATGACTATTCTCGATTGCATGCTTTTGGATGTTTCACATATGCATCGCTTAATGACCAGGAAAGATCAAAGTTGGATTCGAGATCAAACGAATGTATTTTATTAGGATACACTAATGGTGTGAAGGGGTATCATTTGTGGGAGCCCACTACCCACAAACTTATCATCAGCAGAGATTCCATTTTTACAGAAGATGAGGTGAAAACTATGATTGATGGAGATGTGGTGAAATAGAATACAAAAATTATAATTGTCAAGGTGGAGGGTGAATCAATGGAAGAACATGTTTCCTTTGAAAAAATTTCAGAGAACTATGACCAAGAATTGATTGATTCTAGACCATGATGATCAACTCAAGAGAAAAGATCATAAATATGACACTCATACTATGTCATTGAGAGCAATATTACGTACTGGTTATCAATAGAGGATGGAGAGACATCTTCTTTTGTGGAGGAGACCCGAAGTCTAGACATATCCTCACCAATGACGGTGATGTAGGAGAAACTTGAAGGCTTGCACAAGAACGAGACTTGGGACTAGTTGTGTGCCTTTAAGAAGAGTCACTCATCACAATACCATACCCATGATAATCAAATATACCCTTTATTAGCGCTAGCTAAAAGCACTGATGAATGATGACCTTTATCAGTGCTAAAAAAAGTATTGATAAAGGTTGCCCATATCACCATTAAAAAAAGCGTTGATAAAGGAACCCCCTTTATCAGCGCTTTTTATAGTGGTGATAAAGACAACATTTGTTAGCGCTTTTTTAATGGTGATAAAGGCTACTCTTTATTAATGCTAAAAGGCACTGACAAAAGGTATATTTCATAAAAAAAATTATATCATTAAAAATCATATATTAATATTGACATAAATATAATATGTTTTTTAAAATATGATTTATATATGACTAAATATACATTTACACTTGATATATAAGATATTTAGTGAAAAATGACATATAAAATAATTAGAAAAAATTATATATTATTCACAATAATATTTAATATAGAAAAATATTTATATTGATATATATATATATATATATATAATTTTCTTAAATATGATTTATATATAGTAAAAATTTATAACACTTAATATGTCATATAATTAGTGAATAACAGTTTATTAGTTAATTAAAAATTAATATTTATTTAAAATATTGACTAATTAATAGTAATAGACATTTAATAACATTTTTTATATCAACGCCATTTTTTCTTTCAATTTGACATATATATCAATTAATAAATATTTAATTATTAATTAAAAATATTGACTAAATATGCATTTACACTTAATATGTCAAAAAAAAATTCCACACTATATATACAAAATTAATTCAATTTTATATAGACAAAAATACACTAATAATAAATTGTTAATATTATTATTTTAGATTTTTATTGACTAATACTTAATATTTAATATATTATGTTTTTAATAATTAATTTTTATTAATTTTTATATTTTTATTTAATACACACACACACACACTATTTACTACTTTTTAATATATATATATATATATATATTTAATTTATTCATTTTTATTACTATTTATTTCATTAATAATTTTTTAATTTAGTCATTTTTAATTTTTATTTGTTTAACATGTTTATAATTTTATTCATTTTTAATATTTTTTTTATACATATTTGTTGATTAAAATTTAATGTTTTTAATACAGTTGTAATTTTCATAATTAATATATGTATATTCATTTTCATTTCAGGTATATATTTTTAATTTTTTAAATTTTATATAATTAATAACTCTTATTCATTATTTTAATAGTTTTTTTTCGATATATTCATTTTTTGATTAAATTTCAATAATTTCTAATACTTATTCATTTTATATTATTTATTCATTAATAATGTTAAGTACTTTTTACTTTTTTTATAATATATTCATTTTTAATATTTATTCGTTAGATATTTTTATAATTTATTCATTTTTTAATTTTTTTATACATAATTATTCATTAATATATTTAATATTTTTAATATAGAAATATAATAATATTGATATATATATATATATATCAATATATAAAGCATAACATCCCAACTCGAACCACCGAGTCTGAGCCAAAAATATCACATGACCTCATGCGCACCTCCTAATATGCAAGAGGTTGTCGACTAGTGGTAAGATTCTAAATCCAACAGTGGGGAGACTATACCCTCCATATCATGTCATCAAGTGAGATTATAATGAAAAATAATAAAACAATGAATAAATAATCAAAGTAAAAATACAGAGTCTGAATAAGTGACAAATATAAAAATGGATGGACCCTCTAACATCCCGGCCAAACTCACCTCTAAGATAGTGGCCGAACCGGTGGGTCACATGGACTTAGGCCTGCCTCCCCATACCCCAGAGGCTACTGACTAGTAGCGAAGTTCTAAAGAGGTGATGACAGGGAGACTATACCCTCATGTAAGAGTAGCACAACAGTTTATCATATAATAAATAGAAAGTAACAACAGAATCAATATAATAAATGTAAGACATATAGAAGTGGAATAATAATATAATATCTGAATAAAAATAAAATGGGCAACACCAATTCCATATATTGATGGTTTTCAGACAGATCAAAATGATCTGAAGTCATAATCAAGATTTTTTTTTTCTGTCTCAATGGAGGATCTGTGAGCTGGAAGAGTTGAAAGTAGCCAGTTGTCTCTTATTCTACAGTGATTCCTAGTATATAAAAGCTTCTAATGTAGCCAATTAATCCTTTTGGAATCAGAACTTTGTTTAGGGGTTTGATATGGTACCTAGCAGTAAAGACCCTATCACATTGTATTGTGATAATACTGCAGTGACAGTTCTTGAAAAAGGGACAAGGTCACACCAATAGACAAAGAATATACTCTGAAAGTATCACCTATTGAGGGATTTCTATCAGAGGGGTGAAGTTATAGTAAGTAAAGTATCGATGAAAGAGAACATAGTGGACCCCATGACTAAAGACCTATCTCAGCAGAAGTATGAAAATCATGTGAGAGCTAGCAGACTGAAGTTTGTTAGTAGTTGGATCTAGTGCAAGTGGGAGTCTATTAGAGTTGGTGCCCTAGAGCCAACTTATTTGTACTTTATGATAACTTATATTCATGGGTTTGAATATGAATAAACTGATTATCACATCATGGTTGTTCTTCTATGTAACATAGTATGTGATAATTTTCTAAGAGTAGCCGTCACACTAAAAGGTCACAGTAGTTCCCTGCTATGATGAGAACCCAGAAGTGCTATGACACTATTCTTGAATATATATTCTATTGTCAGATGATATCATTTGAGGGAAAAAATTGATACAGGATATCAGGGATGGAGACTCATAAGACTTTGAGGCACCTTCTCATGGTGTACGCCCTTGGTGATATCCAGTAGGATATTATAAGAACGAGACCCGCCAGTAAGAAATACACATTTCTATGTGTCATTGGATGTTCCTATCTATGGACATGTATATTGTTCCTTAGACTTTAATATTATTATTAATGGATATTATGAGTCACATACTAAGATGTATTGACAAAAATTATGATGACAGATGTTCTCGGTGAGGTAGGATATGTCGGTTGCGTCATGAGTAATTTTGCATTAATGAATAGTGCGGGAAAGGATTTATCCCTTCTGTTCATTAAAAAAAGTTAATATGTTAGGACCTTTGATAGAAATGATATATCCTAAATAAATCCATGTCCATGGTATTCTATAGGTGAGTTCTATTTCTATAAAGTCAAAAAAAAAGAGATATCGAGCACATAGGTTGATGGCACTAGAATGCAACCTGCTCTATTATAGATATTGTGATAAAGGGATTATATTAAATGGTAAGTGTTCGTATGAGGTGACATATTGTTTCAGCATTAACTTCTTTATCTATGGGTTCCTTGATGTGTTTCTAGATTCTAACCTTGGACTTTAGGTTGCTTCACCTAATGCCACTGAGAAAGAGGCCTAGAGGGTTACACACTAAGTGTATCCGGAATCTCAGTTAAATAGTATATTATTATTATTTATTATTTAACAAGTTGAATAAATATTATTCTCATACATGTTTTAATAATTATTCATGTATGATTGATCATATTTATTCTGTCACTAGTTATTCGAAAGAATATATTGTGAGCATAATATTTAATAAATATTTATTTTCTATGTAGTGAATATAATATTTATTCATTTATTGGTGAATAATGCAGTGATATTTATTTAATAAATAAATAGACATTATTCAAGGCCCGATAAATATTTTTGAGGAATGGTGGACTAAGTTTAATGGTCTGGTGAGAAATGTTAATATTTAATATTATTTAATTAAATAATATTTAATTATAATTTGAACGTTTAGAGCATGTCAAGAAATAATAATATTATTTGACATGGGTTTTTTCTAGGATTAAATAAATAATAAGGGAACTTTTGAAATTATTTTATTTTAACCCTAGAAATATAAATACCCAATTATGTTATTTCCTCAAGACCTAATTCAGTTGTGCACAATGAATCTTAGAGGATACTCTCAATTCTAGAAAGCACCCTTCTCTAAGAATGCTCCCAAGAACAACGAGCAATCCTACTCCACCAGATCAAGCAGAATGCTTTGGAAGTGGTTCTTGAGGCGATCAAGGCGGACGATGCAAGCATAAGGATCTTCCGTACTAGCACCTGGAGACTCTTTCAACGACGTCTGAAGATTACTGAAACATGTGTGGATCACCGCTGGAGGAAATATACACTTTGTTTCTACAACACAACAATGGTGCACCACATGACCAGTCACCAGATTCATCAATGAAGAAATAATTCCTTACTGGTAATTTTTTATCTAATTAAATTAATTATAAACAATAAGTGTTGATATCCTCTCTCTCAGTTATGAGATGATTAATGTTGTCTATATTTGATATAATTCCATTGATCAAAGTGATTAAACATCATATAGATCTTTGATTGATCATCAATCATGAAAAAAATGTTGGGAACTTCCCATCACACAATTCCATTGCGCTTAGAACCTACAGACCTTACCTTGAAGTTTTAGAGAGAAATCATGAGAAGATCCAGAAAAAATTGACGAGCCAAAGGGGAGCTGAGGGGGATGTGCGTTTCACACTAGAGGAGCCTAGGGAGGGTCTGTGTCATGAGTGAGAGGGAGGAGAGGGATCCCTTGAGGTATTTCTTGAAACCTAATAATAATAATACTAATAATAATAATTATAATAATAATAATAATAATAACAATATTATTATTATTAAAACTTTTCTTTATTTTTACTCCCCATTTATTTTTCATTTAATTTTAATTTAATTAATTTAATTTCTTTAAAGGAAAACATACCACACAGTTTTCTCAGAGGGATGCATGGTTTCATACAAACTATGTACCCCTGTCAGTGCACCCAAACCATTTGGTTTTTATGATCGGTGCTTCCAAAACTCACCAAGGAACTTGGGAAACTTCTCAGACCTTCACCCTAGTCCAAAAACAACACATTGAAGTGCTGAAACTCTCATAATTAAGTTACGAAGCTTGGTTTCAAAATACAACCCATCCAGTAAAAGCCAAAACTTCAAATTCCCTTTTATTTTTTCCAGTTCAAAACACGGTATGTTACAACCTTCCCACCTTAGAACTTCTCATCCCCAAGAAGGCTTTGAGAACAACAAAAACAACACCCAACCTACACAGGGTCATGAAGTCTCATTCAAATAGTCACATTGCATTTCCCAATTCCCAACATACCTTTCAACACTTCTTAAATACATGAAACTTAAGCTATCAAAAGATGAGGCAATACTTGTTTTCCACAACAAAACACTGAGACAAAACTTACCCGAGCCCATTTATCTAGAGACACAATCATGTCATCGTATCATTAAACATCTAGCTAAAGTTAATTTCCACCTCAGTCTTTAACGTTAGAAATGAGAAATTTTTTGAGCCACAACACCTTCCATTATCTGAATTCCCTACAAGATACACCCTTAAGTGTTCTAGAGGCACTTCTCATGTGATTTTCGAAACAGTTAAAATGGTCAATTCTCCATTGAACTCAAAGCCCAAGTCAATCCATATTTTCATGAAAATCCATGGCCGACACAAACCACACTCATCTCACTTCACGATGTGCCAAAAACAGTCCTTTAATGATTGCTACATTTAATAAGAGAGAAAACTAGTTGAGCCACTCAGACTGACCATTCAAGAAGATGCTCGACTTAGACAACCAGCATTTTACAAACTGAAATGTGATGACTTCTTCCAAGGAATATTACATTTATAACTAACACATTCAAAAAATCCCATACTTGACTTCCGGTGATGTTCTCTGATCAAAATCATCACCTCTGATCCTGACGAAAATTCAAAAATAATATCATATTGAAATGACTGGAGTGTAAGGAACTAACCCAAGGTAGTTAATACTCCAGGTTTACTAGTGAGATGTTTTTACAAATCCAATACATTCACATCAAAACATTGACTGAGCCTAGAGTGTCATCATCCTGGTGGCCAAGTTAGAAGAAAGAACTGGTGTACAAGAGTTCATTCAAGGAATTTCTACATGGGAATCCAAGAGTCACTCAAGACTAACCAATCCTCGATAAGAACCATGAATTCAATGTGCAACACTGGGAGACCACTTAAATCGCCCAATAACTTTTAAACTACAGCATGGCGTAAGACCAATGCTCTCTTAGTGTATCAAGGATAACGTTAAGATAGTGAACATTCTCACATCTCAAGGAAGAGTACAATAAGTGGATTTTAAATATCACCAAAAGAAAAAAATCCAAACCAGTACTGGTCGATACCTTAGAATAAGCTTGATTTCACCTACCGATGCACCATTATTAACCGATCACTAATCCTTTAACACCTGAGGCATCCCATTATCATTCAAACTTAACCACTGAAGTTGACACATAACCAACAAAATTTCTCAAAGGTTTCATACACCTCCAACCCCACCAATTTCGTGTTTTCGAGAAAGCACTAACATGATTTAAAGTTCACAATCCTCATGGGAATTTAATCAAGCCCAACCATTATCCAATGGTCCTATTTGGTTGTGTTAATTTTACCCGGAATGACATGTATTTAAAAGAACTAACATGAAACTCCCAACCTTAGGAGTTTTATAACTGTCAAAAAGAAGAGATAGACTAGCCGCTCAAAATCATGCTAGGTCAAAACCTCCATAAACGCAACTGTTTAAACAATTGGAATGAAAACCAAAACCAAACCGACCAGCATGTCAAAACACCAGAGTCTCTAAAATTCATCCTGAGGAGTGGGATGAATTGATTTATTAACATTCAGGTCACTCTACTTGGAGATGACCCATGACTACACTTAGCATCATGAGGCTCAATGACTACACCAAACTCAACCAGTTCATTATACCATTTAGCACTCAACGACACCACGTACGTGAACGCATGCTACCTTGAGGTTTTAGAAGCAAGATAAACCATCTTGAATACTACCCATAAGATGTATTCCCTATGAATTAAAGTATCATATGTTCCATACAAGATATTTTTCTCATAGTTGTATCACCCCATATGACTGTAAAAAAAACTAGCGACCTCCTAAGCTGCCCAAAGAAAAGGAAAGGGTCAAGCAACCTACGAAGTGGATGACCATGCCCGAGGCATGTATAACCATCTGGAACTAGGAATTGATTGATGCTCACATGCCTAAACAGACCAAGGAAAACATGACCACCCATCCGAACAAGGGTTTTATTTAGAAAAAAGAGTCCTACTAGGGAAAATGACACCTGAAAGGCACCAAAATGTTAGAAAGCTCATGATACTAACAAGGAATTTAAACTCAAGGGTAATACCTACCATGGGATAGCCCATTATGATAGCATAAAGTGTCGACACATAATAGGGTCATGCCAAACAGAAAATTCATTAGGCTCAAAAGCCTACCAAAAGGCTATTTCTAAAAAGGAGGAAGCCTATGAAAAATTCTCACGTTTTTGTTCCAAAGAAACTAAAAATAAAATCTCAAAATACCATTTCACAAGGGTTTAAAAAAATAAAAACACCTAGGGGTTCATTTTAAGGACATTAAATTTATTCACATTTAAATCTTTAAATATTTAAAAGAGTTAACTTACACATCAAGGAAAAGCAAGCAAGTATAAAAAAAATCTATTTTAAAACATTTTACACTTATTTATATTTATTCATAATTAGGAAATTTATAAAAATAAATTCCTTTTAATAGATAAGGTGGCCCTATGAGGTTCCCACTAAGCCAACCTGGGTTCTTTAGAAAGCAACCCAATAGTAGTTGATTAATTTATTAAATTTTTTAAAACACCAAACTGGTCATCTCATAAGAAACATGCCCCAAATGACTTTCTTGGGTCCAATTATGAACTTTTGAAGTTAACCAAATCATTTCAGATAAAGTTTTTGAAAACTTTCACATTTAATAAACAATTCAATATATATATATATAAATCTCAAGGATGGTTCAATTTCATAGGTTTCCTTTTCCAAGTTATAAGGCGCCCATACACCTCACAATTGAAAACTAGCTCCCTTAATAATTGAAACCATTTAATTCAAAAAATACAACCAATTATATATCAAAACAAGAATTTTATCATGATAATATAACATAGAGAAACATACTATAAACATAAAAACATTGAATAATACTCAAGGCACACAATCAGAACTAGAAAACAACCTACATATGCAAATACATGACATGGAATATGCATGGAATGTGAATTATCTATGTGCCTAATATAATGCATGAAATGATTCATCCTTGATATACTGGTCTAAGTAAAAAATACCATAAATTACATAAATCAATAACCAGTGAAAAAATACACCAGTCACTCAAGGTGAAATCATATCAACTGTAACATCAAACAACATTAACAACAATCTTGTCCATGGCCACTTGGTCATTTCCCTATGGGTGGGGTGATCAGTCCCATACATAGCTATTTACCAAGAACCAAAATATTCCTAGTCTCTTGTATACCAAACCAAAACCAAAATACAAAGGAAAAGAAATATATGATACCACTTTCAAACATCCCGAACCAAATAACCTCTAAACCAATGGCTGGATTGGTGGGTCACATGGACTCAGGCACGCCTCCCTATACACTAGAGGCTGCCGACTAGTAGTGAGAGTCTAAAGAGGTGATAATGGGGATACTATACCCTCATGTTAGAGTAACACAACAATTTATCAGCTAATAAATAGAAATAAATAGTGAAAGTAGTATAATAAATAGAAGACAAATAACAATAGAAGAATAATATAATATATGAATAAAAATAAAATGGGTGATGCCAATTTCATATAATGATGTATGTAGTGTCAGGTGTTACTACAAGGTACAACTAGTACAAAATAACAAAAGAAAATAAAAACCCAATGGTAAACTCCTTGAGAATCCTAAGAAAGAGCACATTCATGTGATCCCTAGCTCCCATGTATATAGAACAACACCGAAAATGAACCCAAATACCTGTGAGCAACAAGATCTACTCGGGTTCCATTTGGCACCCGAGCAGGGTACGAGATAATAATATCAGTAGTCCAACACCCACAATGTCTAACCAAATGCATTACTTGATATATAATGTAAAGTAGTGAGAGAGTATAAGCAGAAAAATAAAAAAATAGTGCTGAATAAATAAATAGTAACCCACCCAGGTTCCTAAGGTATGCCTAGTGGATATACATACTTCAGTACCCTGCCAGGTATCTATTTCTATGGGCAGATCCTCCTGCATCAATATGGATCCCAAATCGATGGTAGATTCTTCTTTTGAGGATGAATCACTCATAATATACTATATAAATACGGCCTCTTCCCTCAGGACAACCAAAATATTTCCCTTAGGCCTAACAAGAATCTCACCCTTAGGCATCATGTGACTGTTCATCTAGACCTTAGACATCTGACATAAACATATAATCTTCCCTCAGGCATTTAGTACCAATGAACCTAGCCCTCAGGCAGTACGACAACATGCACCAAGCTCTCAGGAATTGTGTGACTGTGCATCTATCCCTTAGGCATCTGACATAACCATATACTCTGCCCTCAGGCATCAAGTACCTATGCACTTTTCCCTCAGGTGGTATGGAAGAACATGCACCAAACCCTCAGGTATCCAGATTAAACATGAGTCATATCCAGACAAACTCAACATGACAAATAGTATCAAACCCTCAGGTATCAATCACATCGATATCACATAAGCTCAAAAGCTAGGAAAGAAAAATCACAATTCTAGTATCAAACATACCATATTTATCATCATAATACACAATGATCAATTTATAAAAATTACCATCTATCCAACCAATTTATTCCATTAATACAGGTTCCTAATTATAATCTTAACTATATAAAACCTATTTAATTAATAATTTCCATAATCATAGTCATCATATGAATTAGAATTATATAGGGAAGACCCCTTTGATCTTGTGTCCACAATTCTTTTCATCTGATAATAGTCCTTTTGTCACTTTGATTACCGAGAGAGACATTTTGAAATCCCTATTCATCCACCAATATCATCTTCCCTTTTACAAAATAAATATTATATGAAACATTTCTTTGAGGTGAGGTATCCTCCTATATTTCTACCCAAATTCATTATATCCTATCCATCTTCATTTTCTTATTAATTTACTCTTGAATTTGAGAGTGAATAAGACTTTCACCATAAGATCCAATAGATTATAGTCCCTTATGTTCTTGAACCTAGGTTCCATTCCCTTTCACATTACTCAATTCATATCAAATTGAATAATTTTTTGGTTGATTTTTATTAGTTAGGGATGAAAAATTAAACCCAACCATGCTGGCAAAGCCCATTTCCCCACTTTGTGTTTGCAGGCCATTCCCCATGTCTGCTTCTATATTATCCTATTGAGAAGTCTCTTGTATAATCACTTGATGTCCATGGTATTACCTAGTGTCCTCCTGATCATGAATCCATTCAATCTACCCTATCATCCCAATCATCTGAGATGGATGATTTTATGAACCATCTTTACTAGAATCCTTGAGGTTTTCCAACTCCATAGAGTGCAATGTATCCCTGATTATATTAGCCTCCTTCAAAAAATATTGATAAGTATACCCTAATTCTTTAGAATTGTGTCCTATAGCATGTAACTACACCAAAATGACCATTTAACAGTAGTTTTTTAATGTTTAACGGTGGTTTAAACTGTCGCATAATGTGGTGTCTCAAAACATTTCACGGTGGTTTTTAGAACTACATTAGATTGTTTAGTGGTGGTTTAAACAACCATTGTTCATTTATCAGTGTTTTTTTTATTTTTTTTTAACTTTTTTATTTAGGTAATTAATTAATTAATTACATATTAATTTATTACATATTATTTTTTATTTACATATTGAATTAAATAATTATTATTCTTATTTATTCTTATTATTTGTTAGTATTTGTTGTTATTTATTATTATTTGTTATTATTTATTTACATATTATTTATTTACTTTTTATTTATCATACCATGTATGCATATTCTATGCATGCCATGCATAAATTAAGTATGTATATGAGTTGAGTGAGATTTTAACTTCTTACCTCTTAGTTATTTTGTAATGACTTTACAATTCTAGCTAGCTCTTCATGTGGTGAATAATAAGAATTTAACACACACACAGAAAAATAAATACATATAGATACATATACATAAATAATAATATTAAATAATAATAATAATAATAAATAAATAAATAATAAAAACATGTTAACAAAATAACATGTTTGGATTAGTGGTACCGTGTAAGGCAGCCACTCCCTGGCAATGGAACTGGCTCAGGTTCGAGTCCTTCCACACTCAAAATTATCTGGGGGCATGTGGCGCGTAGGTGATGGGTTGGGCCTAGGATAGAAGTGGTGTGGAACCCACCAATACCTCATTACCCAAATAAAAAATTTGCGTAAGGCGACCACTCCCTGACAATAGAAATGGCTTAGGTTTGAGTCTTGCCACACTCAAAATTAGCTAGGGGCGTGTGGCGTGCAAGTGGTGGGTTGGACCAAGGATGTGCATGGTGTGGTACCCACCTATACCTCATTACCCAAATAACACATTTTTCATATAACTTATTTTTTTCCAACCGGGTTTGGATTAGTGGTACCGTGTAAGGTGGAAACTCCCTAGAAACAAAACTGGATCAGGTTCGAGCCCTTCCACACTCAAAATTATTTGGGGGACTGTGACATTGTAGGGTCCTGAAAATTAGAAAAGGGAAGGAAAATACTCCTGAAAGTTGGGTGAAGCATAGATATAAAGTTGGATTGAAAATTTGATAAGAAGTTGGAAGAAATAAAATTTTGCAAAGGAATCCAACCTGGACATGTACCAATTGCTGATAAAGGATCACGAAAGTCATAAAAAGTGAACTACCAATATGCAGATGACATACAACACACTGGCCCATGAGGTTTTGGCCAGCGAATGAAGCTGTTCACGGTGAATTTCCACCCGCGAACTGAAGCCGCCATGAATGGAAGCCGACGCGAAATGTTTTCACTGGAGAGAATACGATGGAAGTGCGCCCCACGTACCATCCCTGTGAACAATGTGTTTCACGAATGAGGAGATGCCGACAACATAGTGCACATCCGAAAACCTTAGATTTATTAAGACTTCCGCAGGTCAGATTTCCTCCATGGGATTCCAGAAAAGGTGTCGCACGTACTGCAGATACAGATTCCTTGGAACTCTATAAAAGGACCACCAAGGGAATAAAAAAGGGGGAAGAAGGAAGAGGGAGATAGATTATGGATGAAGGAAAAGTGGATGAAGAATGTAGAGGGTGTGGGAGAAATTTTTCCCGCACCCAAATTAGTTCATGGGACTCTATCCTACATCATAAACAGTTCGTAGAATCCATCCCATGAACCATATGTAGAAATCACTTTGCATAAGTCCTCACCACGAACCATATTTGAAAGATCGTCCACATCCAACCAATACACATATAAATAAATATAATAAAAATGGTTCGCGTGCACCCTTATGTGGAACATGGTTCGCAGATGCCCATATGCGGAAGATAGTATGCAGACTCCCCTATATGGAAGACAATTCAAGATAATCTCATCCACGTACCATCATACCTGGAAAGCTCTTCGCGTACCATCATACACGACAAGATACTCTGCATACCATCATACGCGATCAACTCCTCCGCATACCATCATATGCGGCCAGCTCCTATGCGGCTAGCTCCTACGCAGCTAGCTCATACGCAGCCAGGTTTATGCGGAAAACAGTTCGTGCCCACCAGTCCATACACCAAGGGATGCTCCCTTGCACCCCCGCTTGGAATCACTGCTGGGATGCAGTCCTGGCCCTCCAGGATGGTCCCTTCGTTACCATCACTGACCCCCATAAAAAAATGAGAGTGGCACCGTGAACTTTTCGGGCCAGGTTGATGACATTTTTCATTGCGCCCTTATGCCTCCCAAACATACATCCCTTAAATACCATGAGAAGAGACATTCCTCATGAACATCCTGAAAAGCTCTATCACCTGCCTCCTATGCCAGGTTGACCCATAACTCTATGGACAATCATTGCTTGAATAATTCTTAAATTCCTGAACACATCCTTTCCATCCATCAAACTAAGTGTCTCTGGTGATTTAGGATCCTAATAAACCTCCATGACCATCAGAAGTGGGAGGCTAGTGCCCTAAGGACACCTCTCCTAAACTATGCACATCATGCCCCGATGGCTCTGCATATGTTGCCCACAAAAATGTTCTATCAACAAGAGGAAAATTCGTCCTCAGGAGAGTCCTTTATTGCCTCTGTACTCCTCAATGGATTCCATGCCCCATGTCATTTCTCTTGATCCGAGAATCCCTAGAGTCACGATTTACACTTACCTTCCCTCTCATGTTTGAGGCATGTCAAAACATCCCAGCCCGATTATCCTACAACCAATCATAGTTCCTTCCACACACAATCCAAATTCTATGACCTTAAACTATGAGTTATCATCCTAACCACATGACATTAAACTATATGGTACTAGTCCTGGTAACAAGACATTAAACTGTGATGCCATCATCCAATCTATATGACTTTAAATTATAGTATACTAGGTGATTTCAGATCTTTATAAACATCCTCGGCTATCAGAAATGGAAGGAAAGTGTCCTGAGGAGACCTATTCTTGACTATGCACATCATGCCTCGGTGGATCTATATATGTTTCCCACAAAAAAAGTCTTCAACCAAACGTAAATTCATCCTCATGAGAGTCCTTTCCTACCTCTGTACGACTCAATGGATTCCATGCCCCATATCATTTATCTTGATCCAAGAATCCCTAAATTCAAAGTTTACACTTTACTTCACTCTCATGTTTGAGGCATGTCAGAACACCCCGTCCTGATTATCATACAGCTAATCATGGATTCGATAATCACAGTCCAAAATCTATGACCTTAAACTATGAGTTATCGTCCTAACTGCATGACATTAAATTGTATGGTACTAGTCCCAATGACAAGACATTAAACTTTGATTCCATCATCCAAGATATATGACTTTAAAATATAGTATACCAGGTGATTTTGGATCTTCATAAACCTCCCCGACCATCAGAAATGGAAGGCCAGTGTCCTGTGGACACCTTTGTTTGACTATGCACATCATGCCCTAGTGGATCTGCATATGATGCCTACAAAATGACCATCAACCAAAGGAAAATTCATCCTTAGGAGAGTCCTTTCCTACCTCTGTATGCCTCAATGGATTCCATGCCTCATATCATTTCTCCTGATCTGGGATCCTCCATAATCATTGTTTACACATTCTGTCTCTCTAATGTCTGAGGAACGTCGGAATATCCAAACATGATTATCCTCCAGTTAATAATCATCCAAGAAATATGACTTTAAACTATAGTATACCTCACATGACGTTCTGAGGCCCTCCTACTAAGGTAAGTCCTCAATCTTCTAAGGCAGGTCCATGTGACCTTCAATGTCATTCCACATTGAAGGGTTCATTCCACCACGCCCTCGACCATGGTCGCCTAAGACTCTTCCACTATGGGCTCTCCCTCCCCCACTAACAAGGGAGGAAGCATGTGCCTTGTTGAATCTTTCACATCCTCTTGTTTCTCACACTGAGCATGAATCACATGGGAATAGAGGTTTGTGAGGATTACAAAATCCACACCATCTGAACTATGAGAACTCTAAGTTTGGACCAAATCAAGATATGTAGGATTCCTACCAAAAGGCCCGAGCTGAAAAGGGTGCCCATACAAAAGGGTCCACCCAATCATGTACCTCAATTGGGTAACTCCCATGCATAATCCCCACACCATCTGAACTATGAGAACTCTGATTCCTGATCAAATTAGGATACGTAGGACACCTACCAGAAGGCCCGAGCTCAAAAGGGTTCCCTTCCAAAAGGGTTTTCCCAATCATGTCTTGTCAAATAGGAAGATTCTATGTGTAAGCCCCACACGATCCAAACTATGTGGGTTCTGATTCCTCTCCTACATATACGTAAGAATCCCTTATTATGGGCCCAATCCCAACATCAAGACAACTCCCCCTATATGATGATAAACTCTAGAGAAACTTATAATATGGATCAAGTCAGCATCACCTCCGTAGCATCAAATATATGTATGCTTATGAAGATATTGCAAACTAAGGGTATCCCATTGACACACTCTTTGGGAATAAACCAAGGATTCACAAACATATGAACATTACTTAAATCTATAATAGAGTCCCAAAACAGGCAACAATCCTCCCTCAGAAGGGTGCGATGAGCCTGACCTCCCATTTTCTCGACCAATGGAGTCATTAAGTGTTGTTGGCCAAATCATCAGCCAACGAACAACTACCTTTAGAAAGAAGGTCCATGAATCATGGATACTAGGGCCTTTGGGAATTATTGGATCCATGAATAAACCCGTTGGATACCATCTGAGGAAGTTTTATCTGAGAAGGACTAATTTCATGAGTGTTTGAACCCCACACAATTGCCCACTAGGACCAACAGTTACCGCAGGGTTAATTCAACCTTCTTTAAAGGATAATGGCACTGAACGGGTTGAAACAAAAGGAATGGTGAATTCGACGAGAACCCATCTCTATAGAAAAAGAGATGGATGACGATCCTTGTCGTGCCATTTACTCACCACCCGGAAATGCGCCACCTCGGAGGCAGAACAAAAACGGTGAACCCGATGTGAATCCTTAACCAAGGTGGAAGTTTTACAAAAATGATAAAAAACAATAGGATACTACACGTCAGACCATTTTGTTTTCCTCGATGCACAAAAAATGCGCCACCTCATAGGTGAAACAAAAATGGTTAACCTGATGTGAATCCTTAACCAAGGTGGCTATTCTACCCAAATGATAAAAAAAAAGGATACTACACATCAGACCATTTTGTTCACCCCGGTACATGCAAAATGTGCCACCTTGGAGGTGGAACAAAAATGGTGAATACGATGTGAATCATTAACCAAGGTGGTGGTCTCACCCCACTCAGGCCCCTTCACCCTACAGAAAAAGAAAAGGGGAAGGGGGCCAAGCTGAATCGCCAAATATGCATATATTTAAAGGAATGCTACTTTGAAAATGTTTTTTGGTATGTATGTTATATATGTATACCGTAGGTTCCTGCAGAGTGACCTTCGATCCAAATGACATCCCAACAATCCACGAACACACACACATTAGCGATCCCACAGGTGGTCGGGGCCCCAACAAAGAGAAGGACCCCCTCACCCACCCAACGTCTTCAATAATGGGTATCCAACACACTGATTAGGGAGTACCATTGAAATGGAACTCTCCCCATGCTGGAGGACACAATGCACCCCCAGTCTACAAAGGTCTGCCAGCTACCTCTTCAGCCGCTGCTGGTACCTCAGCACAAGGTAGCCCCAGTGGTCGTCTCAAACTATTTTGGGAGCTTGTCCCCGGAATGTGACAATGAGTACCTCCCTTATCTCAGGGAGGCAGATGAAGTCGATGCTGACAGCTTTATCTTAACTGCACAGGGGTCCTACTCATGGGACCTCGCCAGAGATCATCATCGCTGACACCGAACGACCCGACCTCCTCCTGCCGAGGAGGACCTTATGTCGAGGGAACCTTCTAAAGTACAGGAGACCCGGGCCCCTAGGGCTGCCTGCCAGGGGCATAAAATATATAATTGAGAACACGCTATCACCCTAGTTCCTAAGGAGAAACTCCACCGTACTAACGTAGTGACATTCAACGGGCAGACCTATAACCCTTCCCCCTTCGCTCCAGCCCACCACAAAAATAGGGTGGCACAATACGAGAACATGCACGTTCCTGATAGTGCTCACCGGTCCCACCGTGAAGACAAAATGAAAAACTACAGGCATATAAAGATATCTACTGAGCCACAACAAGCCCACTATCCAAATAGGGTGGTACTCAGCTACATGCAGGCACAAACACCTACTGATGCATTTAAAGCCTTCCATCTAAATAGGGCAGGAACAATCTACACGCAGGCACAAATACCTGCTAATACATTTCAAGCCTGCCATCTAAATATGGTGGTAACCAAATACAAGAAAAGTCAAATTCCAGCAGATGCATACAAAGACTATTAGAAAAATAAAGTGGAAAGTGAGAGGATAAAAATCCCCACTCATAAATATGAAGACCACTAGTCAAATATAATGGAAACCAGAGAATACAACTGATGAAAGACTTGTTCCTCTGTCTCGGCATAGAATAATTGCCAGTACCTACTAGAAACTCATGGAGGACCAGAGCAGGCACAAAATCCTTCTCTGACATCAGAATGGGCCTTCATACCCATTCTATCCAAAGATATATCTCATTACATCCTGGTAATGATTTAATATTAGATGTCAATCCTAGTCCATATCCTCCAAACATTCCAAGATATCATTGCATCAGCGACAAAGGTGAGAAATCAGGCCCACGACCTAGTTTCCTCGAACGGAATGACTCACTCGCAAAATGAATTAGTCACTTCAGAGCAATTATGCATCCCTGCTCTAGTCCAAGAGGGTCAACGACAATATCCCGTGACATACAGACAACCATATTGGGAACAAATTCCCATTCCAATTGGGGGACGCCAATCCAACGTGGTGGGCGCTCCAGGACATGAATATATCCCTGTTAAAACTCAAGATGTCCGTCGGTGTATCTCGATGACATCACGAGACCCAACAAGACAAGGAACCATATATGAAGGCTATTACCAACATCAGATGGCCTCGTTTACCCATAAGAGAGCGCCCATGAATGAAAAGTTCCAAAGGAAATCAGAAAATTAAGAGCACATACATGATCCTACTTTGCTGGAAGATGGGGATCTTGATTCCCTCAAACATATATCAACAAAGGCTAAAGACCCTATCATTCCATTACCAAATTATGGAAGTGGCAGTAGCAGTTGAGAAGGTCCCCCCCATAATATCACCACCAGAATCTCTGAAGGTCTTCCACAAAGCACCCACAGGGACTTAATTTGTGGGCCAAGAATGATCGATCACTATAGCCTATCTCCTGATGCGCGTCGGGGTAGCCCTCCCATCAACCTGAAGACCAGGAAGAAAGAAGGGCCTCCCCTTACTTTCGACCACCCTGATGTTCTTCCCTAGGGTATACACTGCAGATATGATTCTCCCTATAGTTGGATGTCAAGTCATGATGGTAGTCCTCTCCATGATGACAGTCATTGCAAAGGCCCTCCCCGTAATGAAAGTTGTTGTGAAGTCCCTCCCCATGGAAACACCAAGCAATGATAAGGTTCTACCCTCATTGTAGTACATCCATAAGGACCTCCCCAGGATGTAAACTACATAAATTATCCTTGCAGCTGGGTATCAAGTCATGATAGTAGTCCTCGCCATAATGACTATCATTGCAAAGGCCCTCCCCGCAATGATGGTTGCTGTTAAGGCCCTCCCCACAGTTACATCAAGCATCAAGAAGGTCATCCCTATGATTCATCTTGCCCTGAAGGTCATCCCCATGGTATATGCCGTAAAGAAAATTCCTTCAGTCGGGTATCAAGTTGTAATGGTAGCCCTCGCCATCGCAGAACCACTTGGGAAGTTCCTCCTCCCAACTAAAATTCATGCTAGAAAGAAGGTCCTCCCCTTGCCTAAACAAATTTGGGAAATCCTTCATACACTAAGGTGCTCAGAAAGGAGTCAGAAACATCAGGCACTCCATCTATAATGAGTGATATTATTTCTCAACCAGAGGATGACCCAGGACTACACTCATCTTCTGAGCCACCCCTGCAGTGCCCGCAAATCAGTAAGGCTCCCACTAGCCCAGTTTCTTGGAACAAAATTATTAAGAAGAAGTTGAGATAGACATATAAAGCAGAGGAGCCTCTGGAAGAACAAAAATATGATATGTTTCTTGTGATAAGACAACTAGCTAGGGATAATATACCAGTGAATTATTGGCCCACGACCAGTTGTCACTTTGACATACCAGGAGAGTTGTCTAGGGAATGCACACATGACATTCGCCTCAATATATGGAAGAATATTCCAAATATGAAAGAAAAATTTCTACCCTACGAAGGGTATGCGGACCATGTCAGTACGATAGGGGAGCTTCACCATCTAATTGACCAAGAAGACCTCCTGTCTACAAGGCAGCCACAATCAGAAAGGCGAAAGAAAAACCTTGAACTGGCCTACCTTCATGCACTTCATAAGTTGCGTCACCTCATTGGAAATTCCCTGGCTGGTGTTCACATTCGGGGATGGGGTGAACATGGATCTCTACACTTCACCCCACATCCCATCCAGCAGACCCCATTGAAAATGACATACTGCAATGCCATCACCCAGAGGCAACAATCAAGTGAAATAACTACTTAGAAAATATGGGATACTCAATAAAAACTGGCCCGAAGTATGTCTCGAAATCATTAGGGCTGAAGAGATCAATCCATTGAAAAGATTATGAGTTAGGTAACCAGGAACATCTAGCAGGCTTCCCAGATCAGAGAATCCAGCCAAAAAGTAGTGCTCATGTCATCAAAAGACCGTAGAATCCATGCAATCTCAATGCCATAATAGACTTATAATCGTGTGTGAGTATGTGAAATTGAAAATGTGGAAATAGTGGTGGCTACCGCTGTAATACAAGAACAACCCCACCACACAGGGCTGGGGAAATTTTTAAATCAAAATTCCCTCATAAGACCAACAAATCTAGGTTGTAACGCATCAACATGAGAACAGGAACAACCCCATTCCATAGGGCTGGGGGCATTTTTACCTCAAATCCCCGCATAGTGGACATCTGTCTTCCACTATCTAGGAGGAATGATGGATAGAGGAGTTACCCGTTCCACCCCTTCTCGTGGTTCACACCCCCCGAGACACAAGCTCATTACAAGGTCATACTAGGGCTCCCTTTGGGTCAATATTCACCAAGAAACCCAAAGAATATTGTATAATGGAAGAAGAAAGTCCAATAAAAGATGCAGGAAGACTTCCTACCATTCGGTACCAGGTACACGACCCCCAATGCAGTATGTATCAGTAAACATGTTAAATTTCAACCCCATGGATCTCACAAGAAATGACACAGGGGAGAGTATGCGAAGGAATATGGTTCCCTCCTGGAGGCATCCCACACCGAACCTAATGGCATGAATACCAAAAACCAGTGGGTGATCCTAAATCTGGGTGCCCCCTCAGCCAATTTGACAATACCTCCCACATGAAATCCCAACAAGGAGAAGAATGAATCTAAGGTCGTCAATGAACCAACTTCTCCTACCCCTGAGAGTGCATCCCTCACCCTCAAGGAAAGGTTCTCCAAGTAGGAGGAAGAAATGAAAGAGATTAGAAGAATTAATGCCGAGCTACGTTGAGGGAGCTATCTCACCGGATGTGTTCCCCCCACGGAATGTGCACAGGTGATCTCAGAAGAGGTTCCCATGCCACATGCACTCGTCCTGTTGAATGAATCCAAGCTCAGAGGAACATTCATCCCAGCCTCGAAAGGACATCAAGACTTCCCCCAGTTGGGAAGGTAGCCAGAATATATCCAAGTAAACCCACAAATGATACCTTCTATTAGATATCAACTCCAAATTCTAGTAGCGTCGGCACACCCAGTCTTTTCCATTGCCGCACCAGCTCAAGATCAAGCTAGATAGAATATGAATCAAGGGCTCTTAAAAACCGTCGATCAACTAATATCTCTACTAGAATCCATGGAGGGGTGGATCTCTCTGATACAACTAGAGAACAAACCCTATCCCAAGTGGGTGAGAAATGTTCCACCACCACCAAACTTCATGAACCCCATATTCCTAGTATTCAATGGATTAGGGGACCTGGAACAACATTTGATGCACTATGCCTCTTACTGTGATCCCATTATGGGAATTACAGAGTGGGAAGAATCCATAAAACATAGGTGATTTGTACAAACACTGTAGGGTTTGGCCTTCGTGTGGTATACTATCCTGACAGCCAATTCAATTATAGTCTGGGAGGACCTACGATGAAAATTTCTCTTCCAGTTTAGTTCGACGCCACCCATGATGATGGTTAGTGACCCCATGAACTTCAAACAGTGAGAGAATGAAAGAGTCTTAGACTTCATTTCCATATGGAAGGGCCTAACATATTCCTTGAACCAGCCACTCCCCTAGGATGAGATGTTCTCCATGTGCATCTATAAACTTTGGGATGAATTGTGAACACCACTCATCCCTGTGAAGTACACCAGTGGGTTTAGATACTTCTCTGCCATTTCTCAAAGGATAGAAGACTCCTTGCAATGGACCAAACTTAAGTCCCGAGTGGCCCCATCAGCCATAGGGAAAAGAATGGGAAAAGCTGAATCAACTTCTTTCATTCTTAAGACACCCCCAACACTAGATCCAATCATGAGGCCCCCATCGAACCGTGCGGGACCCCCTAGACACCAATAACCACCCCCACCTCGACAAGATGAGTGACATGGCGCTAAAAGAAATTAGTTTGAAGAACGAAGAAATAAAGTTTACTCGTTCTGAGATGACCAGGTTTGTGGCTATTTTATAGCCACCATGAATTACAATTTTCTCTGGCTACCAGAGCCAAAGAGAGCTGATGAAGTGGGTCTTGACGACCGTCCAAATTATTGTCCATATCACTAGATTCTAGGACACACCATCCAGGAATAATTTTTTTCAAGGATCTCCTAAAAAAGATGGTGGAATCTAGGCAAGTCAAGTTGGGCCCGCTACCAGTACAAGTGGCGTATGTTTCCACCTCATACTCAAGAGAAGAAGAGGAATGGAAAATAGTCACCAGCAAGAAGGATAAATTTTTTTATAGCTGGATGACCCAGAAGACCATCAACTAAGTCTATGCCATCCTTCAGGCGCAGTTTAAACAACCAAATGTGCCCCCAAAAGCTCCTAGTATAGAAAAACCATCCTCCTTGGCCCCGCGGTCCTCTAAAGGCCAAAAGAGAAGAAAGAAATAGAAAGAAGATGAGCTGAAACTAAATCCGAAGTCAGTGTTTACACTTTCATACCTCATTCCAATAGTCTAGGTACAATGGGCACCGCCCCTCTAAACGGTACAATGGGAACCACCCCACCAAACGGCACCATCAGAAGGAGACAGTCAGACAGAAACAATGTTGGATCAAGAACTGATCTTCGCCTCTATTAATGTCATTCAATTGATGAACCCCTTCTATGAGGAATAATATGTCCACAAACCCAAATTCCCCATGCCTAACTGGAGATCCGGAGGAAGAGGCCGTAGAGGCCGGATGTTTCCTGGAAGGCATGATCATGGTAGGAGTCAAATTCCCATCCACACCATAAATCAAACCGTTAACATCGCGAAAACTCGAGGAAGGACCCTCCGACAGACACAATAAGAACTAGAATGATCCTTCTCCCCCATATGAAAAAAATCCAAGCCCAGTTATCTTATAATATCCATTAGGGGAAGAAAAAAATACCAAACTACCCAAGGTATACATGCAGACTAGTTTGGCCAAATGTGGAAAGGACTGCATCACCACTGGCCTCTGTTACAGATAATGAACCATCTATATCCAAAGATCAAACCCATAAAGTGTCTATAAAAGAGAAACCTCAAGCCGGGAAGCACCAAACTTTAGAGAAGAAGTATGATATTTTAAAGTAGCTGGATTCAATACCAGAGAAGCTATCAATTCGGGATGCGTTGAGCATGTTTGCAGATCTTAGGGAGGCACTCATCGAAGCATTGATAAGTCCATAGAAGTTCGAGGATGAAGTAGCAGTAGCCAAAGTATACTAAATAGATACCGGTCCCAAAGAATGTCACACCATCATCTCTTTCACTGACAAGGATGAAGACACCATCATGAAGGGGCACATAAAACCCTTATATGTGTTTGGTAAGATAAATGGAATTGATGTTTGGAGGATATTCATCAACAATGGCTCTGGATTTAACCTCATACCGCTGAGAACGCTCCATCAGATAGGATATGATAAAGATAGCTTGACACCCTACACTAAAACTCTATTGGGATATGAAAAAAGTGAGTAGAAACCATTGGAAATAATCAAGATTAAAACTTGGCTCAGAGATCTAATATTATATTCTGAGTTACTTGTGGTGTGACTAAGTACAGACTTCAATTTCCTGTTAGGGAGACCTTGGCTGCATCATCATGCTGCAATTCCGTTCTCATACCATTAGTGCATTAAATATTGTGCTAATGGGAGAAACGAGACATTTCACGCTGATAAATCCCCATTTTAATCTTGTGAGTTTCATTATATCAACACCGGGTTCTATGAGTCAGAATAAAAACATCTTTCGGCCGATGAAGTTGATTGAATCAATTCCCTGAATGGATTGAAGATGGCTCCCACCGACCCCCTCAAAAAACTTAGGGAAGAGTATTTATTACCCATAAACTAGGTTGAATGAATAAATGCAAGTCTAGATGCAGACTCAGTTGTCTGCACGGTCTCTGTTACGACCACCAAGTTCAAAAACATAGAAAAGAGGTCATAATACCATGTTGCTAGTAAAAGACCTATCAAATATGATCTTGACTCATCCTTGGGACATTAAACTACCCTTTCCTTACACACTAAGGCAGAAGATGATTTCTCTTCTAACATCAGAGTGTTTTTCTCAAAAATGATTTCTCTATCAGAAGAGGAAGATAATGAAGATGATGAAGAAGAAAAAGAAGAGGAACAAGACCTCAAAGATTCCCCTCCTGTATTCAAAGAAGGTGTCTCCACCAATATTAATGAACTTACAGAGATAAATATGGGCACCAAAAATGACCCACGACCCACTCTAATCAGTGTGGCCATTCCTGTCATGAACTGGAGGCATATAACTCCTTCCTAAATAAGAATAAATATGTGTTTTCTTGGAATTACATAGAAATGACAGGCCTCGATCTTGAGGTCGCCAACCATCATCTGGGATTACCGAAAGATCATCAGGGCTATTGTTGGCGCCAAAATTTGGGACAAAGAAGAGGCCCAAAGAAGGTACCAAAGAACTGCCTCGTGAATCCCCTTCATGGAGTTCCCCCAGCACCGCAGCCGCTATGAAGCAAGGAGGTGGGATGCTCCGTGACCACATTTGATGTTCGTGAGCTCGCCACGAAGCAAGGAGACAAGATGCTCAATGACCACAGTTGACATTCACGAGCCCCACCACGAAGCAACCTAGTCCCTCTTCGGACCATGTGAGCTCCGCTCTGCGGCACCCCTCACCTATAAATACTAGGATCCCCCTGAGCCCAAGGGATGGACAATCCAACCTTTAGGCTTACCAGATCCCGAATCGCAAAGCATACTTCTGCTTTGCGAACCATGAGTTGTGTGAGGTACTTCTGCTCCGCGAAGTGCCTCCCCATTGTCTCGTTTTTATCCCCACTTTCGAGAGGGATGCCTTTCGCGAAGCCTAAGGGATTTCGCGAAGGAAGGGGATCCCCAAGGGGACCCGGGTCTTCACAGAGCGTTTATGCTTCGCGAAACACCCTTCATGTACACATGATCCACATGCTAAGGCAGGGTCACTATACTTAGTGAAGCACATTTCTTCCCGACACCTTGCTTCATGAGGCACCTTTGCTCTGTGAGGCAGTGCTCTGCGAATGCCTCTACACTTCACGAAGCACCTCCCACATGCACCTACTCCCCATGCTAAGTCTAAGGCACCCCACTTAGCGAAGCACACCCCTTCGCAAGTTTACTTCGCCACATGGAGAAATAGAGCTTGATAAGGCCCTCACCTATGGACCCCTCTGCTTGGAAATTCCTTTTCTCATGCGACCCTCCAGGTTTGCACGATGTGACTTCAAAGTCCCTTGGACGATACCACCTGCTGCGTTGCTTCGCCTAATGATTCTTCGCATAGGCATGCTAATGGCTATTTCTTCTTTGCATAACCACGCTAACGTGGACCCCTTGATGGTTCTCTCCATGACACCCCCTCACCACGGCATTTTAGGTGCCTTCCCTACCACAAGGAGTAGAGGGTATTAGTTATATAAGTACTAGGGGTGTGGAGCGCACCCACCTCATCCGAGCTACAGGACGTTAAACTACCAAGTACCATCGTTCTCATCAAATGATGTTAAACTGTGGCCTGGCCCCATGCCTCGTATGCAGGGTGCCCCCACCTTGGACATTCTCCACACCCCTGGTCTCCACAGGGGATGATATCCTCCTTATGGGAGTGGCGTTTGTTCATGGGGAAGGGAAACCAACATGGTGTAAGCTCCTAGCCCTTCGTGCAGGAGGTATCATCCCTGATCCTCCTCACTTCCTTAGTTCCAAGGACCAAGAGGGGAGATGGGGACAAGGGTTCTTGTCACCCTTTACCTCTCCTGCTTGGCTTTGTCTCCATCGGGCCTCCATCCTGGAGTAAGTCCCAATCTTTCTCTCCCTGGGTTTCTAAACACGTGTAAGCACCACTTCACTTCCCATGGATGCACCTTCAACGACGTGGTCTTTAGGACTTTTTTTCCTCTTGTTTCTCACACCGAGCATGACACACATGGTCTTAGAGTAAGCATCGACTATGACATCGCCCCCCGTACTTCATGACGTTAAACTGTACATATCCATCCAAAACTATGGGGAATTTGATCAATGTCAAGGCATGGTATGTAGGAAGCCTCCACGAGGTTCAAGCCCCACCACTCGGTCGTTTCGACCATGTCGGTTCACCAATAGCTTGGGCCACCTCAGTGCGTAAGCCCCAACACCTTGGGCCGCCTCAGAGTGTAAGATCCATACCATACCGAACTACGGGGACTTTGATCCATGCCAAGGCATGGTATGTAGGAAGCCTTCACGAGGTTCAAGCCCCACCACCTGGTTGTTCCGACCATGTCGGTTCACCAACACCTTGGACCGCCTCAGAGTGTAAGCTCCATACTATCCCGAACTACGGGGACTTTGATCAATGTCAAGGCATAGTACGTAGGAAGCCTCCACGAGGTTTAAGCCCCACCACCCGGTCGTTCCGACCATGTAGGTTCACCAACACCTTGGGCCACATCAGAGTGTAAGCCCCATACATTCCGAACTATGGGGACTTTGATCCATGTCAAGGCATGGTACATAGGAAGCCTCTACGAGGTTCAAGCCCCACCACCCTGTCGTTCCAACCATTTTGGTTCACCAACACCTTGGGTCGCCTCAGAGTGTAAGCCCCATACCATCCCGAACTACGAGGACTTTGATCCATGTCAAGGCATGGTACGTAGGAAGCCTCCACGAGGTTCAAGCCCCACCACCCGGTCATTCCGACCATGTCGGTTCACTAACAACTTGGGCCACCTCAGAGTGTAAGCCCCATACCATCCCGAACTATGGGGACTTTGATCCATGTCAAGGCATGGTATATAGGAAGCCTCCACGAGGTTCAAGCCCCACCACCCAGTCATTCCGACCATGTCGTTTCACCAACACCTTGGGCCGCCTCAGAGTGTAAGCCCCATACCATCTCGAACTACGGGGACTTTGATCCATGTTAAGGCATGGTATGTACGAAGCCTCCACGAGGTTCAAGCCCCACCACCTGGTCATTCCGACCGTGTCGGTTCACCAACACTTTGGGCCACCTCAGATTTCAAGCCCCATACCATCCCAAACTATGGGGACTTTGATCCATGTCAAGGCATGGTACGTAGTAATCCTCCCTGAGGTTCAAGCCCCACCAATCGGTCGTTTTGACCATGTCGGTTCACCAACACCTTGGGACACCTTAGAGTGTAAGCCCCATACAATCCTGAACTACAGGGACTTTGATCCATTTCCAGGCATGGTATGTAGGAATCCTCCACGAGGTTCAAGCCCCACCACCCGGTCATTCCGACCATGTTGGTTCACCAAAACCTTGGGCCACCTCAAAGTGTAATCCCAATACCATCCCAAACTATGGGGAGTTTGATCCTTGCTAAGGTAAGGTACATAGGAAGCCTCCATGGGGTTCAAGTCCAACACCCAGCCGTTTTGGCTCATTTCACGTCAGTTCGCCCCCGTCCTGTATGAAATTAAACTGTAGACCCCATTCAGCGGTATGTCGTTGTGACCCCGTTCTGCAGAAAGCCACCATCAGATGAACTATGCGGACTTTGATTCCCTTCCACGGGGATACGTAGGAAGCCTCTTCGAGGCTCAAGCCCAAAACCTCCCTCATCTTCACGATGGTCTCATCCCATTCTCCATCCCCATAAACTGCTCCATCATCCATCCTGATCCTTACCCGGGTCGCCACATCCCGGTGGGATCATGCCATTCCATTCCCTCTTACTTCTAATAGCATTCGGGAGGCCGCTCATGGGATAGCCTGAGTATTAGTGTTCCCTCCAGGGGGTTCCTCAATCTGATCCACTCTAATCAGTGTTCTGATCAGTCCGATCCGTCTCTGCTGGATGTTAAACTTGCGGAATACCCTGTGTTAAACATAGGAAAATGAGGAAAACCTCAGAAACATGCCCATGGCATATGATTCCCCGCATTCGATGTGGGATTCCTAGGGCTTCTGCGCCCTCGAGAATACCTATAATAAGGGATAGAAGACAGACATGCCAATCCCCCAACGTCCAGACACACTAGTGCTGCCCCCAACGTGACTACTCCCCTAACTGAAGGTTGCTTCCCTGATTGGACCCCTTGGAATGTCCTGACAGAAGCAGCATAATTAACTAGTGTCTATGAAGATATGGCACCAGTAATAGTTTCACAAACAACGTATTAAATCTATGACGGAGACCCAGACTAGGTGACAATTTCTAAGGAGGAATCCATGGAAGGAAGAACTGGCATCCCATCATCCCATTTAGATCAAGGAGAAAATGTACTTTAATAAGGAACGGATGCCGCCTGCCTTTGGAAAGCAGGAATGTGGGGTAACAAAGTCGCGCCTGTCGCACTCAAGTGGACGGACGCGCATGCCCTGGTGAAAGCGTCGGAAACAGAAATAGTGAACCTGGCATGAAGGTATTCTCCTCAATATGGAGATTAGTAGCGCTCAGGGCATTAATGGATTGACGTGCCACCAAATCCAGCTATCCGGCACTGGGTACTGCCAAGAAAATAGCGGGCCTAGTGTGAAACTCACCAGAAGTTGGGGAAGTAGAATGTTGGACATCCCATTATGTGACGTTGTCAGCGTGGATCCCTCTTATCAGTCATGAAGGACGGGATGGCGCTGATGCATGGTTCATCAATTCCTTTTTCCTTTCAGCACTGATGAGTGCATATCTCTGCTTCTCAGGAATCAGGTTGCTGCCACAGGAACACGATCACCGCCTACCCGCCTACACAGGGGCAGGGGAAACGCCAGCACAGCCGCTCCACATGGCTTCACCACTTCTGCAACGACTTCTGCATCCATGACCGTGGGGTTCCCATGCCCCATATCCCCACCAGAAGTTATCCAACGAAGGGTAATTAACGACCTCGTACATCATTATGAGGAGGAGGGAATAATCCCAACCCGGGATATGGCCTGCCTGGACCTGGAGGCATCCAGGACCTATCATCAATGCCACCCCCGAGGGCAGTGTAGGGAGCTGCTGCTCCCCACCCCAATATTCAATCGTTTCGGGAGCCTATCCCCAAAGCGCTTTGAAGACTCCCTGCCTTACGCTGATGAGGTGGGAGATGTCCGGCCCAACCCGGTCAGAGTCCCAATCCAGGGGCTACTAGCAAGGGCTACCACCCAGCCGTGTCAGCGCCTCCATCCAGCCTTTCCGGAGGAGGAGCAGGTAAGCTATGCACCTGTACCACTGCCCCTGGTTTGTCCGACCCGACGCCAGTGTCGGGCACGAGCTGAGGAGGACGCCCACCAAGGGGCGCAACATCGATGGATATTGTGGCCCGAGCCACTGCCGACGTATATCAGCAAGTCCCTGCAAACACTGAGCAATGGCGCTTATATTCCCAACCAGGATCAAGTCCCCAACCGCCCCACGGGCAGGCTGGGTCGACTCTCTTGGTCTTAGGCATGAGCAGGGGTCTCCGTGTACCAACCAGCAGTGATGCCACCCCGTACGGAGGTCCTCCCTGTAGCACTACCACATAGAGAGTGGGCCTTCCCCGCTCCAAGGCTTGGCATGGAGGTCTACCCCATGCTGCCCCCAATCTGAATGAAGGTCTTCCCCACGACAGTGATGTTCGGTACGGGAGCCTCTCCCATGCCCATCACACTGGGTATGGAGTCCTTCCTCCTATCCCTGACTGTTAATGTGGAGATGTTACCCATCCAGTCTCTCTCTGATGTGGGGATCTTCCCTACATCCTCTCCGCAGCTGGAAAAAGTCCTCCTTTCCCCGACAACCAGAGGGGTGAAGGCCAGCCTCGCTCCACCCGCACCAAGAATGGAGGTCCTACCCATGCTCCCGCCGGTTCCAGTATAGGTTTTGCCCACTATGGTTCTATTCATGGAGGTCCTCCCCATGTCCCCTTCGACATTTGTCCTGGTGATCCTTGCACCACAACTTTCTCAGGTGGAAATCCTCTCCGCCCTTGCACCGGTGCGGCCGAAAGACCGAATGTCAGAAATCATCCCTATCCCAAGGAGCCACCCAGGGTCAGGAAGGAAGGCCGTCACCGACACAAGAAGAATTATGGGAAGGCCCAGACGGAGATCAAACCAGTCCGATTCTCAGACTCTGAAGTGGAGTGTGACTCAGCTCAGGAACCCTCCCCTCTCTCATCCGAGTCCAGGGCTAGGGCATGAAAAAGGTGCATCAGCCTAGTGCTCCTGGAATGCGAGGTCCACAGGATTCCCGCTTCCCTCCACAGGTTTATCTAGGAGGATGAAAATCTAGCGACCTCGTAGGTTACGGTCATGTAGTCACCACCATCATCGCCAGAAGCAATTTCTACCTCCATAAGAGATCACCGAGAGCTATTCTGGGGACCAATGGTTGGAGAGAAATAGCGCGACCGATCACCGGCAGCCCTGTCCCCTAAGCCAGGAATGGTGGCCTTCAACCCCTCCTATCGCGATGTAGTAGCCAGGTCACTACACTCCTCAGAGGACAACCCAAGAATCAGCGGCCAGTCAGCCCGTTCGCCGTATTATCCACTGGCTGATCTGCCGTACCAGAGGTCTTCCTCAGTTCCACTACCAGTTCCTCAACCAACCCTAGTTGGCGAGTGGGGAAATAAAGGGCCATACCCTAAATTTGAGCCGAGAAGCATCTGGAGCATCCTTACAGCGGACCATTTCCCCGAGAAGTTCTGGCCCGCAGCAGCATGAGATTTATGCCTACCCAAGTCTCTCACCCTAGAGGAAGTTGAGTGTTTCTACTACACCATCTGGGAGACGCATTTCAGCCTCCGCCATCAGTGTGTGGTTTATCCAAGGAGCCAATCTCATTTTGAAGACATCAGTGAGCAGTGCTGTCTAGTTGATCTGGCCGCACTCCCTATGGCCTAGCGCCCTGAGTCACCAGGCCGTCGTGAGGTCCTCTACCAGAAATGCATTTAGAGTATCATGGTACTCCATAAAATTATCAGGGAGGCTACCCCCATGTGAAAATTCATGTCTGGGGGTAGTATGCTATCCTCCTCTTTAGCCCTATCCGGTAGTAGCCCGAATCACTATGAGATATTGAGGACATGCCCCCAGGAAGTGTCATGGTCAACATGACCGACATAGTGGACATGGAGGATGAGCTGGAGTTTCTCGGATACATACCCCCTGAGGGTGTGCCACCACTGTTGGAACCATCAGGGAGGGTTACTCGTCAGCAGAGGAACCTCCTTGGTCTCCCTGCGCCCACTAAGGCATTGGTACTCAGCCAGAATGCTGGTAAGGGAAAAGAGCATGTCGGAGATGTCAAGAACTCTGACCCGTCTACCTCAATGCAGAAGATGGAGGAGAACCCTGAGAAGGCCACGTTGTGCCAACAACTTTCTGAGAAGAAGAGGTTGGTCGACGAACTCCTGGCTGAACGCACTGTAGAGCGACGACCCGACTATGGTGATCCTAGGCCAGGGAAGTAGGGGCAGGAATAACTTCCCCTCGACGAGCCTCCCATAGGCACCCCTGATCATGCCGCATTCGCTGACAGGGCGGAAGCCAGAGCTCACGACAAGAGGGAGCGGTATGTCTCACCAAACCCTCCTGAATAGTGCGACAATCCAAGGAATCCAGCCCGAGTTCCTCCAGTTGCCCCGCAGGCCGCTCCACCAGTCGCTCCACGATCCGATGAACCTGTATACCGTGTCGAAGAGCCCGGTAATGTGCTAGTGTTTAGGGACCCCTATCAAGACAGGGACCCACATCTAGATGATCCAATGGCGGAACTCATCGCCCACCTAGAGGCTTTGGAAACGCGGCAGGTGGTGATCCCACCAGATGGCAAGCCATACCCAACATGGGTGGATGATACACCGGCGCCTCCGGGTTTCAGGAATCCCACTTTCTCCCCCTTTAACAGGATGGGGGACCCGCCACAACATCTGACCCACTTCAAATCAAGGTGTGGGCCCATGTTGGGGACTCCAGCGTAGCAGGAGGCTGCTAAGCTCCTCTGTTTCGTTCAGACACTAGAGGGGCCGACATTCGTCTGGTACAACCAGCTCCCCGTTGGATCCGTGACCAGCTAGGAGGACCTTCGCAGGCAGTTCCTCTACCAGTTCAGCTCTATCACCCAGAAAACAAGCATTGCAGACCTCTTTAAGTGCAAGCAAAGGCCTGATGAGCGATTTGAAGACTTTATTTCCTGGTGGAAGGGGCTCACATACTCCCTCGACATGCCACTGACTCAGGATAAATTACTAACGATGTGCATAGGGAACATCAAGACGGATCTGGTTCTTTCTCTGATCACATAGAAATACCTTGGAGGATTCTGAGACTTCTTCGATAAGGACCAGTTCCTAGAGGAAGCCCTGCAAAGGCCATCCAGGCACGTCCGTTGCCCCCTGTAATTCCAGCCAGGAGAGCTGCCAGAGCCGAGCCCACTGCGGTGGCTCAAATAGAATCCCCCAAACAGCTGGAGTTACTACCAGTGGAACCATCCCCATAGCCTTGCAGAGGCCCTCCCCCTCAGGAACAACCTCCGACCCCGCATCGCCCTCATAATTGGTAGGCGCCCCCGCGTAATGCGCCGCCACCGCCCAGGCGGGACAATCAGGGTGCACCTCCTCGACAGGCCCCTCCAGCCCCTCGTCAGAGCCCGGATCCAAGGGCTCCCTATCTGGAAAGAAGACACCAGAATTACTCGTTCAGAGAGAATTAGGTCCTTGGTTACTTCCATAGATCCCTAGAGCAGGGGATTGTATGCTTTCCAGAGTGCAGAAGGTCGGCGGAGGCGAATCTCACCGACCGCCCCAACTACTACCCCTATAATCAGATTCTAGGGTACACCCTCAAGAAGTGATATGTGTTTAAGGAATGGATCCAAGACCAGGTCGATAACAACATAGTCAGGCTGGGTCTAGCCCCAACACATGTAGCTAGTGTCTTTGTGAGGTTGGACAACGGTAGCGACAACGAAGGCGAGTGGCAGTAGGTTTCTAACAGTGGGTCCCAGAAGTACAAAGACAGGATGGATCGAAAAAAGGTTGCTCGTGCCCATGGCATCGTTCGAGCATGCATGAATTAGCCGGAGCCTTCATAAGCAGAGACCACCACCTCTGCATCATCATCTCAGCCGACCTCTTCCCAGAAGAGAAAGCATTAGTGGCATAAGAAGAAGCAACGTGCCCCGCCAATGCCATCATCGTCCCGCACTCTTGGCAAATTCATGAACCCTGATATGAGTATCCCCTCCAAAATCCACCCAGTGGTGGATGATTCTTCGAGTGACAGTCAAGGGTATGCTTTGGTTAATACCATCGAGTTGGTAAACCCCTATATGATTCCCAATGAGGGGGAACGCCAGGCAAACCTCCCCAACGTCCCTAGCCGACGCCAATGTCAGCGAAGTCACGACTATATGGGTCATAGAGGCACATCAGTCGACACCTCTAGCTAGGATGTGCATGCCACTAAGACCAGGCAATAGGCTCAGTGCAGAGCTCAGCACTCGCAGCCTCTTCATCCGGTGTCGTTAGGACCGCATCCACCAGTGTTTGTGCTACTGGATCAGGCAGAGCCACTTCAGCCGCGCCGCGACCAGATTCACCCCGCTACAGGCTGATCTCAGTCATCCAGACCTCATCCGGCAGCTACTCTTCAGGCTTCGACCAGTGAGCAACGGGGTATGCCCAGCACCAGCCAGTCACCGGTCCAGCCGGCAGGGCCCACCATGTCTCCAATCGCAGAGCAGCCTCCTGTAACCAAAAGTTCGTGCCTGGAACATAAGTACGATGTCCTCAAGAACCTCACTGGAATCCCAGCGAGGCTTTATATCCTTGAATCCCTTTTCCTATCTTCAGATATGCACGAAACCCTCATTGAGGCTTTAAGGAGCCCCCTCCAGTTTGAGACGGAGGTAGTAGCTGCAGAAGCCTTTCATGCTGAAACAGTTGAGAATGTCGAATGCCAGGCCATCATTTCGTTCTTAGGAGAAGATGAAGGCTCTCCTATACAGGAGCACATCTACCTACTGTACATCATCAGCCAATTTAATGGTGTGGAGGTTCACCACTGTCTCATTGACACTGGCTCTGAGATCAACCTTATCCCGACGCGGACATTGCAAAAGCTGGGGTTATCCGAGGATGACCTGACTCTCTCCGATTTAAGGATCCAGGGATATGACAGGACATAGCAGACCCCGGTCGACAAGATCCGTCTAAATACCCAGTTCGGTGGCCTAGTTTCTAGTACTAAATTTATGGTCGTCTCTCAGGACACTGCGTACAATGCATTGATGGGAAGACCATGACTCCATCTGCACGTGGAAGTCCCCTCGTCATATCACCAGTGCCTCAAGTACTCCCTAAATAGTCTAGTAGGTGTAATCCAAGGTGATGCATCTTTTTTCAACTCTTTTGAATCCCATTATCTAGACACTGACTATTACAAGAGCATGGATAAGCAGATTTCGGAAAGTGAGGTTGAGTCTTCCCTGGTCACAAGTGACCCCTGGGCTGGTCTGGATGACGCATATGTCTTCCCAATCCATCGATTGGAGTTCATGACCCCCGACATGGGGCAATGATTTGTTGTCTCTGGTATAAGAGTAAGGAATATTACCAAGTCCAAGAGACATCGGAAAATCACCTCATACTCCTACACAAACCAGGCTCAGCTGATCCCAGAACCTCCTACCCCCGTACAATACTGAGATGTCTGCCCGATGGACACAACGATATGTCATACGTGTCTGTTTCACCAGGCTGGGATCAACCGGCTGAAGACGACGCACCACTATTGCTTTGATATCATCAAGCATGTCCCTTTGGGCCGAAGACCAGATGGGATCGGATCGACTGCCTTTGTCGCTATGGTCTCAGTGGCACATGAATCTCTTAATATGCTTTCTACTGCTATTCAGGATAGTACCAGCCTCCCATCAGGTTCTTCCAACCTAGGGAAAGCTCCACCCGTTGGGGATCCCTCCTCTATAAGCGAATAAGAGGATCTAGAGGATTCTCCCACTGCCTTTGAAGAAGGCGTCTCTTCCACGGTCGACGAGTTGGTACAGGTGAACCTTGGTAGCGAGGTTGATCCAAGACCCACATTGATCAGTGCCGCCATGTCCCTCGAGGAGAAGCAACGATACATGGAATTTCTTAAACAGCACCGCGACGTGTTTACCTGGAGTTATGACGAGATTCCAGGACTAGATCCTTAGGTATCCATCCACCGCCTCAGTATCCCGACAAATCATTGCGGATTCAAGCAACCTCCCAGAAAGATTCACCCTTCCCACGGTGCTATGGTCGAGGCCGAAGTTGACAAGCTCATCAGGGAAAACTTCATTAAGGAGGTCCAGTACCCCATGTGGCTAGCCAATATCAAGCTAGTCAGGAAGAAGAACGGGTAGATCAGAGTCTGTATCGAATTCCGCGATCTCAACCGCCATTGTCTAAAGAAAAATTTTCCCCTTCCTGTGACAGAGATCTTGATCGACGCTATCGATGGGTTCCAAGCCCTCTCCTTCATGGATGGTTACTTGGATATAATCAGATCCGGATGGCCCCCAAGGATGAAGAATCCACCGCTTTTAGGGTGCCCCAAGGTACTTTATGTTACCAGGTTATGCCCTTTCGGCCTGAAGAATGTAGGTGCCACCTATTAGTGGGCCATGAACCGTGTATTCAAGCCAATCCTTGGGACATTGGTGGAATGATATGCGGATGATATGGTGGTAAAACCTTTCTAGCTTCAAGACCATCTCAAGGACCTTGATAAAGTGTTCTTCTTCCTCTGTTCCTATCACTTGAAGATGAACCTGTTGAAGTGTGCTTTCAGGGTCACCTCCGGGAAGTTCCTCGCCTTCATTTTCAGGTACCGGGGCATCGAGATCAACCCAGAGAAGATCAATGCCATCAAATAGATGCCTCCACCAAGCAATATTCGGGAGCTTTGAGGTTTCCAAGGCCACTTAGCCTACATATGCTGATTCATTGCGAATCTAGCTGGCAAGTGTAAGCCCTTTTCTCAGCTAATAAAGAAAGGTTCTACCTACGAATGGGAAGAAAAGTGCCAGACTGAGTTCAAGGAAATTAAGAAGTACTTGCTCCAGCCTCCGATCTTGATGCCCCTATCTCCGGAAATCCACTAGTCCTATACGTGACTGCCCTGGAATGATATCTCGGTTCCCTTATCGCCCAGAAGAACAATGAGGGGATGGAAAATAGTCTCTACTACCTCAGTTGTATGCTCATCGATACAGAGACTAGATACTCCCCCATATAGAAGATCTGCCTTGCATTGATATTCGCAGTACAAAAATTGTGACACTAACTATAGCACCATGAGGTATAGCTGGTGTCTCGTGTAGACCCACTGAATTACATTCTGAACCACCCCATTTTGACCGGACGTCTAGCACGGTGGGTGGTAATCCTACAGTAGTTCGATATCAGGTTCATGCCCCATAAGGCTATCAAGGGACATGCATTGGCAGACTTCCTGGCTGCCCATCCAACCTCCACTGACTAGTCCTTGTACTTGGATTTTCCCAACGAGGCAATCCTCTCGGTAGATCATGACATCCCGTGTTGGCAGATGCACTTCGACGATGCCTCCCGAAGCCCCACTGGTAGGAGGCTTAATGATCCTCGACTCAACAGAGTGGGCCTGGGTATTGTATTAATTATTCCAATTCAAGACATTCTGTTGTACTCATTCCTGTTATCAGAAGGCTGCACCAACAACGAGGTAGAGTATCAAGCTCTTATCATTGGCCTCAAGCTGTCTCTTGAGATCGATGTACCCCATTTGCATGTGAAAGGGGATTTCGAACTAGTCATTAAGTAGGTCAACAACGACTATGTCATCAGGAAGCCAGAGCTCGTACCATTGTTGGAATGCACCCTCCAGCTAATGGCCCAGTTCCCTTCTTGACCAGAGGTTACCCATGTCCCTCGGTCACAGAATGGTCGAGCGGACGCTTTGGCCAGCCTGGCTGCATCACTTGCAGAGCCCGAACATGATGATCTGATTATATACATGGAACACTAGAGAGTCATTGCCCCTGTCACCCCAGAGGATGACGATGACCTATGAGTAAGTCATCTTACCACCGGGTCATCCACATCAGGAGCCCCAGGTTTTCCGGATGCAGTGGTTAAAGCGATTCCCGACTGGAGATCCCCTTTTGTCAAGTATCTCCAAAATGGTAATCTCCCACCAGACCAGGCCGAGTGTGAGTGAATTCGACGCCGCGTGCTGCAGTTTACCCTCTAGAGTGGTCCCAATCTTGAGAAGATCCTCTACAAGCGTGGGTTTGATGGTTTTCTCCATTGTATCCAAGGAGTCGAGATTTCTCAGGTCATGCACGAGGTTCATACTGGTTTTTGTGGGGATCACCAGGCAGGGCCAAAGCTATCCCATCAAATCTGGAGATTGGGGTACTTATGGCCCTCTACGATCCATGATTGTATCGAGTTCACCAAGAGATGTCATGCATGACAAGTTCATGCTAACTTCCTGTATTGGTCGTCAGAACCTCTCCACTCCACCAAGTAGTCTTGGCCATTTGTGGTGTGGGGACTCGATGTCGTGGGACCATACCCACCGGCGACAGCTCGCCAGTGAAGGTTCATCCTGACCACCACATATTTATTTACCAAGTGGGAAAAAGAATTCCCTCTCAAGGAGGTCAAGGCCCATTCCATCGTTGACTTCGTGAGCTCCAACATCATCCACCGGTTTGGAGTCTCTCATGCCGTCCTCACTGATAACGACACCAACTTCCGAGCAGCCAAGATGAAAGAATTGTACGCCAAGTACAATATCCATTTGAACCATACCTCTCGCTATTACGTGCAGGAAAATGGGTATATCGAGGCGTTCAACAAAACCCTCTGGAACATTCTACAGAAAATGGTTGGTTAGAACAGGAAGAGTTGGCCAGATAAGCTCCCCAAATCCCTCTGGGCCTATCAGATGACGACTCGTAATTCCACCCAGGTGACCCCATATTCCCTGGTGTATGGAGATGAGGCCATCCTGCTCATCGAGATCCAGCTGCCTTCGTTATGCACCATGGTCTATGACCAGCAGGCGCTGGATAAGGTGGCTGAAATCTATCTAGCTGAATTGGAAGCACTTGACGAGAATAGACTTCGTGCCCGGCACAATCTGGAAAGGCATCAGAATAAGATGGATGGAGCCTTCAATAAGAAGGTTTTCCTTTACTCCTTTATGCAAGGTGAACTGGTATTGGCCCTCCGAGTGCCAATTATCCCTCGCAGGAAACCACCCAAGTTGGAGCCCAAATGGGAAGGACCTTACATAGTCCACAAGGTTTACCCCAATGGAGCATACTCTCTGGTAACCATGGATGGTGAGAATATAACTCCTCACACCAATGCCAAGTTCTTCAAGAAATACTTTGCCTGAGCCTGATGGTCTGACATGACCCTAAACTATTTGGTCCCGCATGACCCTAAACTGCACGCCAGTCCTGCGTGACTTTAAACTGTCCAGTCCTGCATGACTTTAAACTGCACATCGTCCAACATGATGTTAAACTGCGTTTTAAGAACTACATATGGATTGATTCCCATCCTTATGGGATATGTAGGAACGCTCAGATGCCTCATCTTGAGCCCAACCCCGAGTTCTTCTCTTTGACTATCCTCCCTAGGTATAGTTCTCTTGGAGGATCCTTGCACGATATGGTGAAGGCTTCCTTAGCCCCACTCATGCCAGGATTGTAATTGTCGCACCATGTGCCCACTCCCCATTCTTATATCCTCCCACATCCTCACCGCATGATGTTAAAATGCATGGCCTTTATGAACTACATATGTCTTGATTCCCATCTTTATTGGATACGTAGGAATGCCTGAACATTTCTTCTATTGGCCCAACCCAAACACCAGAGTCTTCCCCTTGGGTCAAGACACGTGGAAGGGGTGCAAACTTTTTCCCCAATTCATGTCGAGCTAACCTCGATCCGGCCATACGTCCCGCTCCCTGGAGACATTCTCCTCTTCCAGAGATGGGCACATTTATACTTCACCCACTCTTTTGATTGGGACTCCATCATATTCCCCATCTGGAAGGGCCCCTGAATGGTACGAATACTAGGACTTAGGGCTCTCTTACCACTTTGGGCCAATACCCTCTAGGATATTGAGAAACAAGCTGATAAAAGTCCCTCATTTCGAATATGGTCAGTGGTCGATGCTCATTTGTTGCTCCCATTTCAAGTCACTATAGGGATGCTGTGATTCAAACATGGTCAACAGTTGTCCTAGATCGTTAGGACCACCCCGATATGTCCCAAACATTGAGCGTAGTGGTTCATTCTTCCCCACTGTATCTCCAAGCGATGAACACCCTTCGGGCAATGCCAGATATCAGGCCCCATCTGACGGGGAGAGCCGAGACCAGTTCCTTGTTTCCCACACCAAGCACCGCTCACGTGGGATTAGGAGCTGTGATGAGACAGTAACCATACGAGAGGGCGTATGGCCTTCCATCCGAGGCCCAACCTCAATCCCCTTGGCCTTTTCGAGCCCCCTGCCCAGGTTCTCTCTTATGGGATTGTACGGTGTGGTGTGGAATTATGTACACCTTCACGTTGGGTTGCTCATCATGCCGTACACATCCCCGAATGAGACACATTATCCCCTTCTTCATCCTCACTGCAAGACATTAAACTGAAAACTGGTCGGGCCTTCCTGACCGAGGACCAACCTTAGGCCCCTTGGCCTTCTCGAGCCCCGACCCTCATCCTCACTACAAGATGTTAAAATTCAAACTGGTCGGGCCTTCCTGACTGAGGCCTAGCCTCAGGCCCCTTGGCCTTCTTGGGCCCCCGACCCTCATCCTCATTGTAAGACGTTAAACTGAAAACTGATCGGGCCTACCTAACCGAGGTCCAGCCTCAAGCCCCTTGGCCTTATCAGGCCCCCAAACCTCATGCTCATTGCAAGACGTTAAACTTCAAACTGGTCGGGCCTTCCTGACTGAGGCCCAACCTCAGGCCCCTTGGCCTTCTCGGGCCCCTGAACCTCGTCCTCACTACAAGACGTTAAACTGAAAACTGGTCGGGCCTTTCTGATCGAGGCCCATCCTTAGGCCCCTTGGCCTTCTCAGGCCCCCGGCCCTCGTCCTCATGAAAAGGCGTTAAACTGAAGAATGGTCAGGCCTTTCTGACCGAGGTTCAACCTCAGGCCCCCTAGCCCAGGTTCTCTCTTATGGGATTGTATGGTGTGGTGTGGGATTATGTCCCCATTCACATCAGGTTACTCACCATGCCGTACACCCCCCTCATTAGGGAATATTACCCCCTGAGTTCCTTCAAGAACTACATGTGGCTTGATTTCCATCCTCATGGGATACGTAGGACCACCCAAATGTCTAGACTTTGGGTCCAACCCCATCTCCCAGAAATCTCCCTTTCACCTTGGCCCCTTGGCCTACCCTTCCCCGGAGAGGGGAGTATATGGTGTGGTATGGGATTATGTCCTCATTCATGTCAGGCTTGTAATGAACACTCCATATGCCTCTCCCTCCTGGGAACCCTCTTCGCCCCTTTTCGGTGGTTCATCAATGTGGATAAGGGTACTCTGGTTTAGTACCTGGAATGTCGGTCTCTACTTGTACATGTTTCCGCCCGCTTTTCAGGCTTTGTGTTCCCCTTAATTAGGGCTTCTATCACTTTTCACACTCAGAAGGGCCCCTGAATGGTACAGATGCTAGACCTAAGGGACCTCCTACCATTACGGTCCAACGTCCTCGAGGGCCACGGACAACAAGCCGATAAAAATCCCGCATTGAAAATATGGTCAGCGGTCGATGCTCATTTGTTGTTCCCATTTCAGGCTAACACGATATGGATACTGTGTTTTGAAAACGGTCAATAGTTATCCTCCATCACCACGCAAACCCTATTAAGCCCAAAATGTTGGTTACATGATTCACATCCTTCTCCACCTCATCATGTCCAAGTAGAACTTCAAAACTCTTGGTACTATTCCTCAGTGCGCATCTGCATGTTAGGAGGACCAAATCCATGATAGGGGTGTCATTTGGGGATCTGCACTGATTTCCCTTTGGCGTGCATTCTAGGTATTGTAATAGAAATCTTCCTCCCTTGTTTCCCACACCGAGTTTAACTCACATGGGCTTAGGGATCGGGTTGAGGTCTGCACTTACTTGGAGGGTTTTCACTCCATCCTTGGTTCGAGCTCTAATACCCTAAACTAAGATCTCTTCCAGAACTACGTGTGGCTTGATTGCCATCCTTATAGGATATGTAGGAACACCCGAACGTCTCATTTTTGGGTCCAGCTCAGTTGGGAGCTAGTTTCTCCTACCCCTCACCTTCTTACCTCTATTCAATCCCCTTGGCCAGAGGCTCCTTTCTCAAAATTGCATACGGTGTAGTGTGGGATTATGTCCTCATTCACATCGGGTATGTTGTATCACGTCATGCACATTCCTTCATGTCCAAGCCATACAACTCTAAACTATGTCTCCTGGTCCTATCGAATGACCCTAAACTATGACATTATCGTCCTGGCTGCACGATGAAAAATGAAACTGCATCATGATGTTATCGCTCAAGGGTACACCATGTTTGGTATTGGGCACACGCCATACCGTTTGTCAACACCTGCTACAGCTTGATTCTTGTGGCGATGATAGTGCCTGCTACCCTAGGCCCGTCGTTTCACAAAAAAAACCACTCACCTTATAGGAAAAACAAGATTTATCAAATACCGCTTCTCTTGGTGTGAGGGCCATTCCCACACGCCCCTTTTATCCCTGGCACTAGTACATTACCGTGCCACCTCTAGAACTATGTGCAACTTGATCCCCATCCTCATGGGGTATGTAGGAATTCCTGTTCACTTTGCCTTAGGCCCAGCTCAACTCTCATTTTCGGTCCCTCTACCTGAAACCTCTCCAAGGAACACATGGTGGTTAGAACCCCCGGTTCCCATTCACATCGGGTTTTTGTAATTACCCCACCATGTGTCTCCTGAATTTCCAACCATCCATGGTCCGAGTTCTATGACCCTAAACTAAGATCTACCTATGGGAAGGGACTCGACTCCCTCTATCTAATACATCTCATTGTCGTATTTATATGAGTTTGACAAAGAGCCCAAAATGTGAAATTTTCATGGGGACATTCCCCTCGTTCCATGTCCAAGATTCATGAGCTCGCTATTTGGATCCTCATCCCCTTTCACATACAAAGGGACCCGCTAATGGCCTGGTCCCATTCTGCATCAGCTCACCTACCATCTTGGGCCAATGACCCTAAGGATCTCGAACAACATTTGTGACAGGTCCAGTGTTTTGAACATGGTCAACGATCGACCCTCATTTTTCTGTCCCCATTCCAGGATAACGTGATGTGGATGCTGCGTTTCTTCCATGGTCAACAGTTATCCTCCATCGTCACCCCACCATCATTGTGGTCCAGATTTCGAGCTTCATGATTCACACATTTCCACTTCCTCATGTTCAAGTGGAATTCCAACATACCCGACTTTATCTCTTCACGCGTCTAGGTGCGTTTTATGGACGGGTTAGCATCATTGGGCCGACATTTACCAAGAATCCCTTTTCCCTAACATGTTCCTTCCTATGTTGGGAAGTCCCACCACTACTTCTTGTTTCCCACATCGAGCACGACTCACGTGGGATTAGTAGTTTTGGCAGGATGTGCACCGACACATCCAGGCTTCTCATCGTCCCGCACGACATTAAACTGTGCTTCCAGAACTATGTATGGATTGATTCCCATCCTTATGAGATACGTAGAGACACCCCGGTATTTATCCTAGGGTCCAGCCCTAGGAATCATAAATCCTGTTCCTCCCCATTTTCGGCCCCCTGGCCTGACCCCTTGTGGGGAACCATGTAACTGCAACTTTTCCCTAAACAAGTTCGGGATGCCCCAAGATGACATCGGCAAGTGACGAATCCCTCGCCAGGGAGGTCTTGTATGAAAGAAGGAATTATCCATGATCAAACCTATGCATCCGTCCAGTGTGCTTCCACCACGGTGGAATAATTTTAAGAGTGTTGGATTCTGTTAGAACAAACCCTCACTCCACATTCCACGCTTTGCATGCCCCTTATTCGGACCCTCATCCTCTTTCACGTCTGGAGGAACCCACTAACAATATGGATTCTCGGCCTATGGCCCACCTATTGTCCTGGGCCAACGTTCCGGAAGACTAGCAGATGAAATTTTGAGTCTGGTCCCGTGTTTCAAACATGGTCAACAGTGGACCCTCATTTTCTATCCCCACTCCAGGCTAATGCAATAAGAATGATGTCTTTCGAATGCGGTCAACAGTTATTCTTTATTTTCATGCCACCCCCAAGTGTTCTGAATCCTGGGTATCATGATTCACACCTCCTATTTATAGGCGACGACCTTAGGAGCTTCACGGTGTATCCAGTTCGCGCAGAGCTTCATAGCGCGCTCGGCCTACGTGTCCCCTATCTGCCTCACAAGCCTTCTTTGCGAGTCAGCACCGTGAATGACCGATGATTTTGGCGATTTCCCTTAGACTTCGACCCTTGATCTCTCCGCGGCTCCAAGTCTGAGGGGGGAATTTGTTGGCGCCAAAATTCAGGACAAAGAAGAGGCCCAAAGAATGTCCCAAAGAACTGCCTCGCGAAGCCCCTTCATGGAGTTCCCCCAGCACCATGGCCACCGTGAAGCAAGGAGGTGAGATGCTCTGCGACCGCATTTGATGTTCGCGAGCCCACCACAAAGTAAGGAGGAAGGACGCTCCGCGATCGCATTTGACGTTCACGAGCCCGCCGCGAAGCAACCTAGTCCCTCTTCCTACCGTGTGAGCTCTGCTCCGTGGTGCCCCTCGTATATAAACACCGGGCTCCCCCTGATCCCAAGGGATGGACAATATGACCTTTTGCCTTCCCAGATCCCAAACTGCGAAGCATCCTTCTTCTCTACGAACCATGAGCTGTGCAAGGTACTTCTGCTCCGAGAAGTGCCTCCCCCTTGTCTCATTTTGATCCCCTCTTTCAAGAGGGATTCCTTTTACAAAGCCTAAGGGATTTCGCGAAGGAATAGGATCCCCAAGGGGACCTGGGTCATCGCGGAGCATTTATTCTTCACAAAACACCCTTTATGTACACATGATCTACATGATAAGGCAGGGTCACTGTACTTTGCGAAGAACATTGCATCCCGACACCTTGCTTTGCGAGGCACCTTTGCTCCACGAGGTAGTGCTCCACGAATTCCTATCCACTTCGTGAAGCACATCCCATATGAACCTCTGCCCCATGCAAAGGCTAATTCACCCCACTTCACGAAGCACACCCCTTCAAAAGTTCGCTCCACCATGTGGAGCAACAGAGCTTCACAAGGCCCTCGCCTATGGACCCATCTGCTTGGAAATTCCTTTTCCTGTGCGACCCTCTAGGTTTGTACGATGTGACTTCAAAGTCCCCTAGATGATACCAACCATTGTGTTTCTTCATCTAATGATTCTTCACATAGGCACTCTGATGGATATTGTTTCTTTGCATAGCCACGCTAACGTGGACCCCTCGATGGTTCGCTCCATGACACCCCCTCACCACGGTGTTGTCGGTGCCTTCCCTACCACAAGGAGCAGAGAGTACTGGTTATGTAAGTCCTAGGGGTGTAGAGCGCACCCACCTCGTCCGAGATGCATGACGTTAAACTGCCAAGCACCATCATCCTCAGAACATGACGTTAAGCTGTGACCTGGCCCCGTGCCTCGCACACGGGGTTCCCCCACCTTGGACATTCTCCACACCCCCTGGTCTCCACAGGGGATGATATCCTCCTTATGGGAGTGGTGTTTGTTCATGGGGGAAGGGCATCCACCTTGGTGTAAGCCCCTATCCCTTCGTATAGGAGGTAGTATCCCTGCTCCTCCTCACTTCCTCAGTGCCAAGGACCAAGAGGAGAGATGGGGACAGGGGTTCTTGTCACCCTTTCCCTCTCCCATTGGGATTTGTCGCCATCGGGCCTCCATCCTGGAGTAAGTCCCAATATTTATCTCCCTGGGTTTCTAACCACATGTAATCCCCACTTCACTTCCCACAGACACACCTTTCACGACATGGTCGTCAGGCCTTTGCTGCCTCTTGTTTCTCACACCGAGCATGAACCACATGGGCTTAGAGTAAGCATCGACCATGATATCGCCCCCATCCTGAATGACGTTAAACTATACACATCCATACCAAACTATAAGGACTTTGATCCATGTCAAGTCATGGTACGTAGGAAGCCTCCATGAGGTTCAATCCTCACCACCCAGTCGTTCCGACCATGTTGGTTCACCAACACCTTGGGCCACCTCAGAGCATAAGCCCCAACACCTTGGGCCACCTTAGAGTGTAAGCTCTATACCATCCCAAACTACAGGGACTTTGATCCATGTCAAGGAACGGTATGTAGGAAGCCTCCACGAGGTTCAAGCCCCACCACCCAGTCGTTCCGACCATGTTGGTTCACCAACACCTTGGACCGCCTCATAGTGTAATCCCCATACCATCCCGAACTACGGGGACTTTGATCCATGTCAAGGCATGGTACGTAGGAAGCCGCCACGAGGTTCAAGCCCCACCACCCGTTCATTCCGACCATGTCAGTTCACCAACACCTTGGGCCACCTCAGTGTGTAAGACCCATACTATCCCGAACTATGAGGAATTTGATCCATGTCATGGAATGGTACGTAGGAAGCCTCCATGAGGTTCAAGCCCCACCACTCGGTCTTTCCGACCATGTCAGTTCACCAACACCTTGGGACAACTTAGAGTGTAAGCCCCATACCATCCCGAACTATGGGGACTTTGATCCATGTCAAGGCATGGTATGTAGGAAGCCTCCACGAGGTTCAAGCCCCACCACCCGGTTTTTTTGACCATGTCAGTTCACCAACACCTTGGGCCACCTCAGAGTGTAAGCCCCATACCATCCCAAACTACGGGGAATTTGATCCATGTTAAGGCATGGTATGTAGAAATCCTCCACGAGGTTCAAGCCCCACCACCCAATCATTTTGACCATGTTGGTTCACCAACACCTTGGGACACCTCAGAGTGTAAGCCCCATACCATCCCAAACTATGGGGACTTTGATCCATGTCAAGGAATGGTACGTAGTAAGCCTCCACTTGGTTCAAGCCCCACCACCTGGTCATTCTGGCCATGTCGGTTCACCAACACCTTGGGTCGCCTCAGAGTGTAAGCCCCATACCATCCTGAACTACAAGGACTTTGATCCATGTCAAGGCATGGTATGTAGGAAGCATTCACGAGGTTCAAGCCCCACCACCCGGTCGTTCCAACCATGTCAGTTCACCAACACCTTGGTCTGCCTCAGAGTGTAATCCCTATACCATCCCGAACTACGAGGACTTTGATCCATGTTAAGGCATGGTACATAGGAAGCCTCCATGAGGTTCAATCCCCACCACCCGGTCGTTCCGACCATATCGGTTCACCAACACCTTGGGCAGCCTCAGAGTGTAATCCCCAAACCATCCTGAACTACGGGGACTTTGATCCTTACTAAGGTAAGGTACGTAGGAAGCCTCTATGGGGTTCAAACCCAACACCCAGCCGTTCCAGCTCATTTCACATCGGTTCACCCCCGTCCTACATGATGTTAAACTGTAGACCCCATTTAGCAGTAAGCAGTTGTGACCCCATTCAGCAGCAAGCCGCCATCAGATGAACTACATGGACTTTGATTCCTTGCCACGGGGATACGTAGGAAGCCTCTTTGAGGCTCAATCCTGAAACTGCCATCATCTTCACGACGGTCTCATCCCATTCACCATCCCCATAATCCGATCCATCATCCATCCTGATCCTTACCCGGGCCACCACATCCCGGTGGGATCATGCCATTCCATTCCCTGTTCCATCTAAAAGCATTCGGGAAGCCGCTCACGGGATGGACCTAGTATCGGTGTTCCCTCTAGGGGTTCCTCAATCTGATTCACTCTAATCAGTGTTCTGATCACTCCGATCCGTCTCTGCTGGATGTTAAACTTGCAGCATACCCTGTGTTAAACATAGGAAGATGAGGAAAACCTTAGACACATGCCCATGTAATATGATTCCCCAAGTTCGATGTGGGATGCCTTGGGCTTACGTGCCCTCAAGAAGCCCTATAATAAGGAACAGAAGATAGACACGCCAATCCCCTAGTGTCCAGACACACCAATGATGCCCCCAAAGTGACTACTCCCCTAACCGAAGGTTTCTACCCTGACCGGACCCCTTGGAATGTCCTGACAGAAGCAGCATAATTAACTGGTGTCGATGAAGATATGGCACCGAGAAGAGTTTCATGAACAACGTATTAAATCTATGAGGGAGACCCAGAATAGGTGATGAGTTCTGAGGAGGAATCCATGGAAGGAAGAACTGACATCTCAACATCTCATTTCGATCAAGTAGAAAACGTCCCTGAATAAGGAACAGATTCCACCCACATTTGGAAAGCAGAAATGAGAGGTAACAAAGATGAGCCTGTCGCACTCAAGAAGACGGACGCGCGTGCCCCGGCGAAAGCGTTGGAAACAGCTATAAGAAAGAATCCCGAAGGATACACTCAATGCATGCTGCCAAAATAGAGGCTGAAGTTGACAAGCTGATCAAAGCCAAATTTATACGGGAGGTCCAATATCCAACCTGGATGGAAAACATAGTCCTTGTCAAAAATAAGAATGGTAAGATTAGAATATATATTGACTTCAGGGACCTTAACCTTCATCGCCCAAAAGATGAATTCCTGGGCCCAATCACAAAATTTTTGATCGATGCGACAATCGGATATAAATCCCTCTCTTTCATGGACAATTATTCTGGATATAATCAAATCAAGATGGCCCAATAAGATGAAGAAGTTACTACCTTTAGGGACCCTCAGGGAGTGTTCTGTTATAAAGTGATTCCCTTTAGTCTAAAGAATTTCGGTGCCACATATTAGCACACCATGCATCGCATATTCAAGCCCTTATTGGGAAAATTAGTCGAGTGTTATGTCAAAGACCTAGTGGTTAAATCACGACAGTGTTCAAACCACCTAGCTGATCTTGAAACTGTCAAAAAAAAATTGTGATAATATAGTTTAAAGATGAATCCCCTTAAATGCGCCTTTGGAATTACCTAGAGAAAATTCCTTGGCTTTTTCATACACCATCGTGGCATCAAAGTCGACCCCAAGAAGAAAAAATTCATACTTGGCATGTCCCTACCTCACAAACTCACCGAGTTGAGAGGTCTCTAGGGTAAATTTGCTTAGATTTTGCACTTGATAGCCAACCTAGTAGGTAAATGTTTACCTTTCACAAGGCTCATGAAGAAATGAGTTACATATGAGTGGGATAATGATTTTCAATAAGTGTTAGACAATCTTAAAAGATATCTCCTAAGATCGCTAGTGATCATGGCACCAGTTGAGGGGAGACCACTCATTTTATAGATAACTACCATGGAACAGTCATTAGGCACCTTCCTTGCGTAGAAGAATGATGCCGGTAGTGAGAACAACATCTATTACCTCAACCAAACAATGAATGATGATGAAACTTGGTATTCGAATATTGAAAAGAGATACCTTTCCCTAATCTTTGTAGTTTAGAAGCTCAGAAATTACCTGCAGCACCATGAGGTCCACCTAGTCTCCCACTACAACCCACTCAAATATATCCTCAACCATCCCATGATGAATGGGAACCTATCACGATGGGTGGTCATACTACAACAGTTTGACATATGATACGTGTCCTAGAAGGACATCAAAGACCAGGCATTGGCAGAATTCCTGGCCGAGCACCCCTCGGAAGAAACATCACCGTTGGATGCCGAACTTTCAGATGAAGAAGTGTTTTCCATTTATGAAAACCCCAAGACACTGAAAATGTACTTCAATGGTTCTTCTCAAAGCCCCAAAGGAAAAATGATGAAAGATCCCAAACTCCACAAAGTGGGGCTGGGAGTCGTACTCATATCTCCCAAAAAGGCCATCTTGCCTTACTCTTTCCTTCTTTAGAAAGGGTGCAGAAACAATAAAACAGAGTATTAGACCCTCATTACAAGCCTGAAATTGGCACTCCAAGTGAAATCCAAACTCCTAAAATATAGGGTGATTTGGAGCTTGTCATAAAATAGGTCAACGATGACTATGCTATCAGGAAAGAAGTATTGGTCCCCTCAATGAACCATGTTCGAGCAGTGATGGTAGAATGACCATCAGAACCAATGTTGAATTATGTCCCCCGGTCAAAAAATTCTCAAGCCGACGCTTTAGAAAATGCAGCCACAACCTTGGCCGATCCTGACCGAGATGAAATATTCATTAGCATTGCTTACCTCCAGATGGTCTTGCCATTATCTAGAGAATTACATAGGAAATCGATGAAATTAGTCCTATTCTAGATCCTTATGGTCATACCACCGGTTGGATGATGCCCATTGAAAGTTACCTTCGGAATAGAGAACTCCCACCAGATAGGGCTAAAAGGGAGTAGGTTAGAAGATAGGCAGTCAACTTTTCCTTGTACAATAGGGTAAACCAAGAAAATATTCTTTGCAAATGAGGCCTTGATGGAGTCCTTCTCAAGTGAATTGATGGATAAGAGACTGTTGTTGTCATGAAATAGGTGCACGCTGGAGCTTGTAGAGAACACCAATCAACAACCAAGATCTATCACCAAATCTGAGGGCTTGAGTATAACTAGCCCACCATGATACATGATTGTGCAATATTCACCAAGACGTGCCATTCCTTCCAAGTTCATGATAATTTCATACACCGAACCCTGGAGTTACCTCATGCAGCCAAGTAATCCTGGAAATTCTTCACCAGGGGGATGAGTGTTGTGGGACCATATCCTCCTGCTACAGCATGATAGTTCAAATTCATACTCACAATGACCGAATTATTTTCCAAATGGGTTGAATCCATACCCCTTAAAGAAGTCAGGGTGAAAAACATCGTCATCTTTGTGAAGGACAACATCAGTACCAGATTTTGTGTCCCTTATACTATCTTCATGGACAACAACACCAAATTATGCTCTGCTGAGTTGGATAAGTTATAACAGGAGTATGGAATCAAAGAGAACCATTCGTCCTGTTACCACGCGGTGGCCAACGGTCAGATAGAGGATTTCAACAAGACTCTATCCAACATACTTCAAAAGATAGTTGATAAGGATAAGAAATCATGGCCAGATAATCTTCTTCATGATTTGTGGGCTTACCAAACCATGACCCACACTGCCACCCAAGAAACCCCATACTCATTAGTATATGGGGTAGAGGTGTTATTACCTATTGAAATCCAAGTTCCATCACTTCTTGTGGCCATTTGTGATCAAATATCCAAGGAAGAGCAATCCTAGAGACAATTTTATGAATTGAAGTATCTATATGAGAAAAGGCTGCACACTCTGCACCATTTGGAAATCTACCAAAATCAGATTGCACGGGCCTTCAACAAAAAGGTTCGCCTTCGATCTTTCCTCAAAGGAGAAATGGTGTTATTCCTGAAAACCTCGATGATACTCAGGAAGAATCCTCCAATTTTTGAACCAAATTGGGAAGGACTATATTTCATACATAGGGTCTATTATAATGGAGCATACACCCTAAAATCAAAGGACAGACAACTTATCACAGCTCCTACAAATGCGAAGTTCTTGAAGAAATACTCCGCGTAACAGAAATTCTGAAGTCCAAGCTCTATGAACCTAAACTATGAGTCATAAAAATGCCCCCCATGTTATGGTTCAAACTCTATGACCCTAAAATATGAGTTATAAAACCCCAATGTTAAGTTCCAAGCTCTACGACCCTAAACTATGAGTCATAAAACCCCAATGCCGAGGTGCAAGCTCTACAAACCTAAAATACAAGTCATAAAAATTCCCCCATGTTATGGTCCAAAATCTATGACCCTAAACTATGAGTTTTAAAACCCCAAGGTTAAATTCCAATCTCTATGACCCTAAAATATGAGTCTTAAATCCCCAATACCATGGTCCAAGCTCTACGACCCTAAACTATGAGTCATAAAAATTCCCCATGATGTTATGTTCTAAGATTTATGACCCTAAACTATGAGTCATGAATCCCCAATTCCACGGTACAACCTCTAAGATCTTAAACTATGAGTCATCATCCTGTCCACATGACATTAAACTATATGGTATTAGTCCATGTAACATGATGTTAAACTAAAATGTCATGGTCCAAACTCTAAGACCATAAACTATAAGTCATCATCATTTTCGCATGAAGATAAATAGTAAGGAACTCATCCCTAAAACATGACAATAAACCTTGAATCATGTCCTCGCCATAGGAAGTTAAACTACATGACACAAAATGTCCTAATTGAAGGACCCCGGGACACCCTGAGAGGGGAGGGGTGAATCAGGGTGATAACTTTTTCTTTTAATGTGATGGATCTTGTTCCCACGTTGGTAGGAACTTGTTGAACCTGTATGATGAAAAAGATTAGAAAGCAAACATGCATATGCACAGAGAAGACATAGCCCTTTTTTCTTGGTTCACCACTAAGGGCTACGTCTAAGATGCATACGCCGACAAGTTTCCGGTCATACCAAAATCCACTAATCTTCACAAGTTGTGGATTACAATTGTTCAGGAAGAGTCACTCTGTCCTAGGATCACTGCCTTTACAAAGGTTCAGGGATAGCTCACTGCTTCCCTTAGGTCACTCCCGTTGACTCCCCCTGGCTCACTACCATTGGTGAAGTCTCACTCAGTTTATAGACGTGAATGTCTCTTCAATAGATAGACATGAAGGTCTTTGTCTCCTATTCAGAATGAGACTTTGCTTGAATCAGAGTCCTGAGTTAATGCTCTGTTAAAGTCCAAATTCCAACCACTGATGAATACCCCCTTTTCCCTTGTCCACTGGGAAAACAACCTTTGGAAAAGGCCTTCACAAAGTACCCTACTTCGCAAGGCTCCCAATTTTGCAAAGCTCAAACAAGCCTTCGTAGAGTCCCTGCCTTTTCGCGAAGCTCAATCGCAAAGCACTCTCGCGATGCTCTAGCCTTCACAATGCTTGGCTATCGTGGAGCTCCTACCTCTTCGTGAAGCTCACTGAGCCAACGCGGGGCACACGACTTTCATGGAGCTGGAATAGCCGCCGCAAAGCTCCTCTTTCGCGAAGCACACTACCTTCGCGAGAGACCTTTGTGAACCGAGAGCAAATGACTTTCTCTGAAATTTTCTCTACTTCTCTTGAGGGGGTCGGCCTCTATTTATAGGCGATTCCACCGACCCTCGACCCTTCCGCGCGAAGTCAATTCCACGTCATCTCAAATCGCGAAGCTCCGAAGTTTCCGCCGGAATTCTGTCTAAATCGCAAAGTACCTCGGCAATTTTTGGATCACAGAGCTCATCGTAATCACGGAGTATCACCGTCATTATTCCTTTGCGCCATCGCCGCGAAGCTCCCTCAAAAAACCCTTCACCGCCGTGATGCGCTTCAACTCTGCCGTTCGCGAAGCATTGACGTAATCGCGAAGACTCACCGCCTCCATTCTTCTGGTCTTCGTGATTTCCAAACCATGCATCCTCTCTTCGCAAAATTCATGCCTTTTCCATATTTAATTATTATCTTCTTGGAAATCCACTTTTCGCGATGCTCAGCAACTTCCAGATTTTGGACCCCAAAAATTTGGCAAACACTGGGAAACGACGCCACCTTCAATACTGTTGTCTGCTTGAACGGTATGATCTCTTTACTGGTACACGATCCGAACTTCCATTAATGATTAACAACAAACATAAACCATACTCCAAATCATGCATAGAAGACCATGGTTCCAACAATATCCCCCTTTGGGTTTATTGGAAATCAGAAAATAAATTCAATCGATCTCCATCTAAAACGCAGAAATCAACTCATCCAACACTCTAAGTCTACGTGAGCAATGCTTGGTGTAGAAAACAAGAGAGGAGGCTTGAATTGGGTTCCGCTATTTTTCTTCTCATTCTTCTCATCATAGAAGTTGGCTGAATTTATTCCATTCTCCTTTCTCCCCCATTGACAATAAATCCAAAGACCAGTAATTTTTTTTTTCACGTTCAACTCAAACCATACTCCCCCTGGATAGTATCTCCCCCATAAACCTGCATCACATCCATAAACAGATTAAAACAAATGGGGATAGGGGAATTCCATAACCTCATTATGCACTGGGAGGTGGTCGAACATCGAGGTTCAACCGATGCTTCTCAAACACAGCCGCTGATAGTGGCTTTGTCAGAATATCAACCACTTTCTCATCTGTTCCCACATAATCCATTCTAATCATGCTTTGCTCAACTTTCTCTTTGAAAAAAGTGATACCCGATTTCAATGTGTTTTGTACGAGAATGCTGAACATGATTCTTCTTAAGATCAATTGCGCTCTTATTGTCACAGTAAATCACCATTGGTTGCTTCACCTCATCGACAATATCAGTTAATTGCTGCTTCATCCATAGTAGTTGAGTGCATGCCTTTGTGGCGGAGATATACTCAACTTCAACAGTACTAAGAGAAGTACTTTCTTGTTTCTTGATCAACCAGCCAACACATTTATGCCCAATATAGAAATCTCCATCGCTGGTGGACTTTCTGTCTACTACATCAACAACCCAGTCAGCATCAGAAAACGCTGATAATTCACCATCCCTACCTGCAGGAAAATGTAACCCAAAGTTGTGTGTACCTTGAATGTACCGCATGATTCTTTTGACTGCCGCCATATGTTCCTCCTTTGGACTACTCTAAAAGCGGGCTGCAAGACATGTGGCAAAGACAATATCTGGCCGTGTCGCTGTTAGGTACAGTAGGCTCCCAATGATTCTTATGTACATGGTGGGATCTACAGATGTCCCTTCCTCATGCTTTCCAAGTTTGGTTCCAACTGCAATCGGAGTTGACATTGGTTTGGAGTCTTGCATATTAAACTTCTTCAGCAGCTCTCTAGCATAATTTTCCTGAGAGATAAAAGTGAAGTATTTCCTTTGAGTCACTTGCAGTCCCAAGAAATATGTGATCTTCCCAATCATTGACATTTCAAATTCTAATTTCATATGATTGGAAAATTCATCCACTGATTTCTGCATGCTGCCACTAAATATAATGTCATTGACGTAAACTAGAACCATGAACTGATCTTTTGAAGAATTATTCACATAGGGATTGTGATCTACTCTTCCTCTTTTGAATTCCAGCTTCTTGAGGTAAGAATCCAGTCTGGAGTACCACGCCCGTGGTGCCTGTTTCAGGCCATAAAGTGCTTTCTTTAGCTTGCAGACTTTTGATTCATCAACACCAAGAAGAAAACCCACAGGTTGTTCTATCTAGACTTCTTATTTGAGTACACCATTTAAGAATGATGTCTTGAAATCCATTTTATATACTTTATATCCTCTTTGGAGAGCCATGGCAAGAAACAGCCTGATTGACTCCAGTCTAGCCACTGGAGAAAAGGTCACTTCAACATCAACACCTTCTATCTGAGAATACCCTTTACATACAAGTCGAGTCTTGTTTCTGATAACATTTCCATGCTCATCAAACTTCTTCTTGAATATCCATTTTGTTCCAATAAAATTGTGACATTTTGGTCTCTGGACAAGATCCCATGTCTGATTATTTTCAATATGATCTAACTCTTCATTCATGGCTTTCAACCAAGATTCATCCTTTGCAGCTTCTTCAAATGAGGATGGCTCCACAACTGACAGAAATGCAAAAGGTGTGTTATTCCTCATCCTCCTTGTCTGTGTGGGTGCATTACTGTCTCCAATTATGTTAGATGGATCAATCTCTACTCTTCGATTTCTCCTGTGAGGTTCAGTCGCATTCCCACCATCCAAGATTTCCTCTTCAGATTCTTCATCTGAGTCAACATCATGATGTGACTGCTGAGTGTTTTGAACAACTTACTCTATTTCTACATTTGTATTTTCTTCCCATTCACTTTCTTCCTGACTTTCTATCACATCAGCATATGACGTCCTTGAAGAATTTTTACTTTTATCTTCAATTATCTTAACATCACTGCTTTCCACAATTCTTCCTAAACGCTTGTTGAAACACTTGTAGGCTTTACTGTTCATTGAGTAACTGAGGAAAATTCCTTCATCTGCATTGTCGCCATATTTCCCTTGATTTACTTCTTTGTTCCCGATGAATCATTTACTTCCAAAGACACGAAAGTATTTTAAAGAAGGCTTCTGTTCATTCCAAAATTCATATGGTGTCTTTGTCTCACCCATATAAAGTCCCATTAGATTCTGAATGTACACTGTAGCTTGAACAACCTCTTTCTAGTAATGTCGTGGAATACGACTCTCAATCAACATAGTTCGTGCTATATTGTTCACCTATCGATTCCTACGTTCAACAACTCCATTTTGTTGTGGAGTTCTCAAAGCAGCTACCTCATGCTGTATCCCATGCTTCTCCAGATAATTTTCAAATTCAATGGATGTGTATTCTCCTCCATTGTCAGATTGCAACACTTTGATTTTTCGTCCAGTATCATTCTCAGAAATTCACCGATATGTTTTCATGCAGTCAAGGACTTGTCGTTTCCTGTGAATGACCATCACACATGCCATTCTGCTGTAATCATCTATGAAAAGGACAAAGTACCTTTCTACATGAGTTCCGACAACATTTATCGGCCCACATACATCTGTATGAATCAGATCAAGAAGGTGAGATGCCCTTTTCTTCTTTAGCCGATATGAACTGCAGACCAGCTTCCCACGAATGCAAGCATCACAATATTTTTCACACTCACGCTTCAGGTTGGGAATGTCCATGACAATTCTCAATTTTGAAATTTTCTCCATGTCTTGTTGATTGATGTGTCCCAGTCTCTGATGCCACAAATTGTTTTCTTCTTCATTAGTCATGTAACATACATTTTCTTCACTATCAACCTGATACAAGTTGCCTTCTGTTCTGCATCCCTTCATAAGTGAATTGCCTCTCTTTCCCTTGATAGTGCAGCCTTTCTGATTAAAAGTAACTATAAGTCCTGCGTCACAGAGTTGACTCACGCTGAGGAGATTATAACGTAGGCCATCAACGTAAAGGACTTCAGTCTTCTTTAGTTCTCCATTATCTAACTCGATACTTCCACTCCCTTTGATTTTTAGAGCCCCATCATTACCAAAACGTACTGTACCATGAACCATCCTTTTGATATCCGTTACTAGGCCCGCATTACCCGTAATATGAGATGAACAACCGCTATCCAGAATCCAGGTACTATTGTACTTTGTAGCATTGAGGGCCACCTCTGCAAGGTTGGATTTCTCAATCTTCTTCCTTTCCTTCCATGAGACATTGGATTGAGTATATAGAACTGATGGCCTTTCAATTATCTCTTCCACATACCCAGGTTCTTCATAGTGAAAATCTTCTTTGAGAGGAGAAAACCTGTTTGAAAGAGCAACACTGTCTTACTGATGAGACTTGACTTGTCTTGAACTTCGGTATGAGGTGTCCATGTCCCTTCTCTGCCTGCAATTAGCAGCCTTATGACCAAAGTTAGAACAACGAAGACAATATCCATAGAAATTGTTTCTTCTATAAGAATTGGGATATGAATTTGTTCTCATTTGTTGAACTTCTATATCTTCTCCATTCAGATAGCTTCTTGCCTCCTCACAATAAGACATGGTATGGACCAGATAGACACAAAACTGACACTTCATGAGAGGAAATGTCTTCTCACTTGAATTTCTCCTCATACCTTCTTCCTTGGGAGAAAAGTTATACTGTCTGTCATTTCTGAATGTTTGAGGATAATTTTCAGTTCTCCTTTTAGTTTTGGTTGAGGGTTCCTTTTTCAGAACTTTAGGCAACGTTTCAACATGTTCAAATTTCATCTTATCTTTCTTTTGGATATTTTCACTTCCAGCAGTTGATGTCTCAGCCCCACAGCCAATTCAACTCTTTCCCATGCAAGCAGGTCTTTGATTACTCAAGATTTTTCCAACCCCATTTGAACCGCACTTGGCTCTTGCTAGTAATTCTGCATCTGAGAATCTTCCAAACTATATTTTCTTCCTCGATTATTTTGGAATTGATTCAGTCTCAAGTTTACTCCTTAGAGTAACAACTTCCTCCTCAAGACCCTCAACAGTCTTGGATTTTTCATCTAGTCTGGAGGTGAGGTCATTGATGACCTTTTCATGCTCTTCAATTCTCAGCTTCAGATCCACTACATCATCATTGCTTTCAATTATTTTAGACTATACCTTCACAAATTCTTCCAGTCATTCAATTTCTGCCTCAAGTTGATCAACATATTCAGCTGATTCTTCTACAATATATTTCCACTTATTACAACTCTTGCATTTAATCTTAAGCTTATTAACCGCATCCTTAAGTTGCATCTCGAGATCTACACAAGTTCTCAGTTGTTTTTCCCCACCAGTATCTTCTAACTTTTCAACAGTGGCCATCATGGAAGCATGGTTCCCAGTTTTGAATTCTGGTTCTTCTTTATCACATAATTCATTATCATCTTCTTCCTCTTCACAGACAAAACTCTTCCTTTGAATTTTCTTTCCAGATTTGAAGTCTCCCTTTTTGAAGAACCTTCTCTAAGGCTTCTCGATGCATTCATCTTCACTATCTTCATCATTGATCTTTCTTAAGCACTGAGAGGCAATGTTCCCAACTTTTCAACAACGAAAACATGCGAGAGGTAACTTCCCTTTGAATTTCCCTTTCCCCTTCTGGAACTTCTTTGCAATGAGAGAAATAATTTCTTTTTCTTCTTCATCTTCACCACTACTATCTTTTGAGATTTTCCGTTTATCCATGGCCTTGAATGCCATTTACTTGCTCACACGAGACGTAGCATCTTCTGGTTTGACTCTCATTTCATATGCTACCAAGCTACTAAGTAGATCATCCCGAGAAAGTTTGAAAGATCTCTTTCCTCAAGGGCTGAAACCTTTGCATTGTACATAGGTGAAAGTCTTATTAATATTTTCTTTAAAATATCAATGTCTTTGATTTATTCACCTAGACCCTGAATTGCTCCAACCTCTTCAGTAATTCGATTGAAGAAAGAGTTTGCATTCTCGTCTGGATGCATCTTCAGATCATTAAACCGATTGTGCATCACTTGTATTTTCGCCTCCTTCACTTTTCTATCTCCTTCAAAAATATTCTCGAGTTTATCCCACATGGATTTTTCCGAGTTTCAATTCATCACCTTTAGGTAGATCTGATCAGAAAGGGATGTAGTAAGTGCATTTGGTGCTTTAGCATATGCATCAAGAATTTTCCTTTCTGTTTAAGTCATAGCCAGGCCTGTTGGGTCAGTGACTTGTATTCTTTGTACAGTAGAAAAGAGAACTTCCATTCCAAGAGATCTTAGATGAGATATCATGTTGTTCTTACAGATCTGGAAATTACTTCCATCGAAGTGAGGGACTCCCCTGACATTGATTGCATTTTCTATGATGCTAAAGGACAGATTCAACACCAGTAACGTCCCTATGATATCACTTGAAGGACCCCGAGACACCCTGAGAGGGGAGGGGTGAATCAGGGTGACAAATTTTTCTTTTAATGTGATGGATCTTGTTCCCACGTTGGTAGGAACTTGTTGAACCTGTATGATGAAAAATATCAGAAAGCAAACATGCACATGCACAGAGAAGACACAGCCCTTTTTACTTGGTTCACCACTAAGGGCTACGTCCAAGGAGCATATGCCGACAAGTTTCTGGTCGTACCAAAATCCACTAATCTTCACAAGTTGTGGATTACAATTGTTCGGGCACAGTCACTCTGTCCCAGGATCACTGCCTTTACAAAGGTTCAGGGATAGCTCACTACTTCCCTCGGGTCACTCCCATTGACTCCCCCTGACTCACCGCCGTTGGTGAAGTCTCACTCAGTTTATAGACGTGAAGGTCTCTTCAATAGATAGACATGAATGTCTTTGTCTCCTGTTCAGCATGATACTTTGCTTGCATCAGAGTCCTGAGTTAATGTTCTGTTAAAGTCCAAATTCCAACCACGGATGAATACCCCCTTTTCCCTTGTCCACTAGGCAAACAACCTTTGGAAAAGGCCTTCACAAAGTACCCTACTTCACAAGGCTCCCAATTTTTCAAAGCTCAAACAAGCCTTCGCGGAGTCCCTACCTTTTCACGAAGCTCAATCACGAATCACTCTCGCGATGCTCCAGCATTCGCAATGCTTGGCTATCATGGAGCTCCTACCTCTTCGTGAAGCTCACTGAGCCAACGCGAGGCGCACGACTTTCGCGGAGCTGGAATAGCCGCCACGAAGCTCCTCTTTCGCGAAGCACACTGCCTTCGCGAGAGACCTTTGCAAACCGAGAGCAAAGGAATTTCTCTGAAATTCTCTCTACTTCTCTTGAGGGGGTCGACCTCTATTTATAGGCGATTCCACTGACCCTCAACCCTTCCGCGCGAAGTCAATGCCACGTCATCTCAAATCGCGAAGTTCCGAAGTTTTGGCCGGAATTCTATCCAAATCGCAAAGTACCTCGGTAATTTTTGGATCACGGAGCTCGTCGTAATCGCGGAGTATCACCGTCATCATTCCTTCGCACCTTCACCGCGAAGCTCCCTCACAAATCCCTTCACCGCCACGATGCGCTTCAACTCTTCCGTTCGCGAAGCATTGGTGTAATCGCGAAGACTCACCGCCTCCATTCTTCTGGTCCTCGCGATTTCCAAACCATGCATCCTCTCTTCGCGAAATTCATGCCTTTGCCATATTTAATTATTATCTTCATGGAAATCCACTTTTTGCGATGCTCAGCAACTTCCAGATTTTGGACCCCAAAAATTTGGCAAACACTGGGAAACAGCGGCACCTTCAATATTGTTGTCTGCTTGAACGGTATGATCTCTTTGCTGGTACATGATCTGAACTTCCATTGATGATTGACAACAAACACAAACCATACTCCAAATCATGCATAGAAGACCATGGTTCCAAAAATCTCCCCCTTTGGGTTTATTGGCAATCAGAAAATAAATTCAATAGATCTCCATCTAAAACGCAGGAATCAACTCAGCCAACACTCTAAGTCTACATGAGAAATGCTCGGTGTAGAAAACAAGAGAGGAGGCTTGAATTGGGTTCCACTGTTTTTCTTCTCATTCTTCTCATCACAGAAGTTTCCTTAATTTATTCCATTCTCCTTTCTCCCCCATTGACAATAAATCCAAAGACCAGTAAATTTTTTTTTCACATTCAACTCAAACCATACTCCCCCTGGATAGTATCTCCCCCATAAACTTGCATCACATCCATAAATAGATTAAAAATTTTAAAACAAACGGGGAGAGGGGAATTCCGTAACCTCCTTATGCACTGGGAGGTGGCCGAACACCGAGGTTCAACCGATGCTTCTCAAACACAGCCGCTGACAGTGGCTTTGTCAGGATATCAGCCACTTGCTCATCTGTTCCCACATGATCCATTCTAATCACGCTTTTCTCAACTTTCTCTTTGATAAAGTGATACCTGATTTCAATGTGTTTTGTACGAGAATGTAGAACATGATTCTTCGTAAGATCAATTGCGCTCTTATTGTCACAGTAAATCACCATTGGTTGCTTCACCTCATCACCAATATCAGTTAATTGCTACTTCATCCATAGCAGTTGAGTGCATGCCTTTGTGGAGGAGATATACTCAGCTTCAGCAGTACTAAGAGAAGTACTTTATTGTTTCTTGCTCAACCAGCCAACACATTTCTGCCCAATATAGAAAGCTCCACCACTGGTGGACTTTCTGTCTACTACATCACCAGCCCAGTCAGCATCAGAAAACGCTGATAATTCACTGTCCCTACCTGCAGGAAAATGTAACCCAAAGTTGTGTGTAACTTGAATGTACTGCACGATTCTTTTGATTTCCGCCATATATTCCTCCTTTGGACTACTCTGAAAGCGGGCTGCAAGACATGTGGCAAAGAAAATATCTGGCCCTGTCACTGTCAGGTACAGTAGGCTCCCAATGATTCTTCTGTACATGGTGGGATCTACAGATGTCACTTACTCATGCTTTCCAAGTTTGGTTCCAACAACAATCGGAGTTGACATTGGTTTGGAGTCTTGCATATTAAACTTCTTCACCAGCTCTCTGTCATACTTTTCCTGAGAGATAAAAGTGAAGTCTTTCCTTTGAGTCACTTGCAGTCCCAAGAAATATGTGAGCTCCCCAATCATTGACATTTCAAATTCTGATTTCATATGATTGGAAAATTCATCCACTGATTTATGCATTCTGCCACCAAATATAATGTCATCGACGTAAACTAGAACCATGAACTGATCTTTCGAAGAATTATTCACATAGAGATTGTGATTTACTCCTCCTCTTTTGAATTCCAGCTTCTTGAGGTAAGAATCCAGTCTGGAGTACCATGCCCATGGTGCCTGTTTTAGGCCATAAAGTGCTTTCTCTAGCTTGCAGACTTTTGATTCATCAACACCAAGAAGAAAACCCACGGGTTGTTCAATGTAGACTTCTTCTTTGAGTACACCATTTAAGAATGCTGTCTTGACATCCATTTGATATACTTTATATCCTCTTTGGAGAGCCATGGCAAGAAACAGCCTGATTGACTCCAGTATAGCCACTGGAGAAAAGGTCTCTTCAACATCAACACCTTCTATCTGAGAATACCCTTTACATACAAGTCGATCCTTGTTTCTGATAACATTTCCATGCTCATCAAACTTGTTCTTGAATATACATTTTGTTCCAATAACATTGTGACCTTTTGGTCTCTGGACAAGATCCCATGTCTGATTCTTGTCAATCTGATCTAACTCTTCATTCATGGCTTTCACCCGGGATTCATCCTTTGCAGCTTCTTCAAATGAGGATGGCTCCACAACTAATAGAAATGTAGAAGGTGTGTTATTCCTAATCCTCCTTGTCTGTGTGGGTGCATTACTGTCTCCAATTATGTTAGATGGATCAATATATACTCTTCGATTTATCCAGTGAGGTTCAGTCGCATTCTCACCATCCAAGATTTCCTCTTCAGATTCTTCGTCTGAGTCAACATCAAGATGTGACTGCTGAGTGTTTTGAACAACTTACTCTATTTCTGCATTTGTATTTTCTTCCCGTTCACTTTCTTCCTGAATTTATATCAAATCAGCATATGACGTCCTTAAAGCATTTGTACTTTTCTCTTAAATTATCTTAACATCACTGATTTCCAAAATTCTTCCTAAACGCTTGTTGAAACACTTGTAGGCTTTGCTGTTCATTGAGTAACCGAGGAAAATTCCTTCATCTGCATTGTCGCCATATTTCCCTTGATTTACTTCTTTGTTCCTGATGAAGCATTTACTTCCAAATACACGAAATTATTTTAAATAAGGCTTCCATCCATGCCACAATTCATATGGTGTCTTTGTCTCACCCATATAAAGTCCCGTTCGATTCTGAATGTACACTGCAGCTTGAACAACCTCTTTCCAGTAATGTCATGGAATACGACTCTCAATCAACATAGTTCGTGCCATTTTGTTCACCTGTCGATTCCTATGTTCAACAACTCCATTTTTTTGTGGAGTTCTCACAGCAGCTACCTCATGCTGTATCCCATGCTTCTCCAGATAATTTTCAAATTCAATGGACATGTATTCTCCTCCATTGTCAGATCGCAACACTTTGATTGTTCATCCAGTATCATTCTCGGCGATTCGCCGATATGTTTTCATGCAGTCAAGGACTTGTCGTTTCCTATGAATGAACATCACACATTCCATTCTACTGTAATCATCTATGAAAAGGACAAAGTACCTTTCTCTAGGAGTTCCGACAACATTTATCGGCCCACATACATCTGTATGAATCAGATCAAGAAGGTGAGATGCCCTTTTCTTCTTTGGCTGATATGAACTGCAGACCAGCTTCCCACGAATGCAAGCATCACAGGATTTTTCACGCTCACGCTTCAGGTTGGGAATGTCCATGACATTTCTCAATTTTGAAATTTTCTCCATGTCTTGTTGATTGATGTGTCCTAGTCTCCGATGCCACAAATTGTTTTCTACTTCAACAGTCATGTAACATACATTTTCTTCACTATCAACCTGATACAAGTTGCCTTCTGTTCTGCATCCCTTCATAAGTGAATTTCCCATCTTTCCCTTGATAGTGCAGCCTTTTTGATTAAAAGTAACTATAAGTCCTGTGTCACAGAGTTGAATCACGCTGAGGAGATTATGACGTAGGCCATCAATGTAAAGGAATTCAGTCTTCTTTAGTTCTCCATTAGCTAACTCAGTACTTCCACTCTCTTTGATTTTCAGAGCCCCATCATTACCAAAACGTACTGTACCATCAACCGTCCTTCTGATATCCGTTAGAAGGCCCACATTACCCGTCTTATGAGATGAAAAACCGCTATCCAGAATCCAGGTACTGTTTTTCTTTGTAGCATTGAGGGCCACCTCTGCAAGGTTGGATTTCTCAATCTTCTTCCTTTCCTTCCACGAGACATTGGATTGAGTATATAGAATTGATGGCCTTTCAATTATCTCTTCCGCATACCCAGGTTCTTCATAGTCAAAATCTTCTTCGAGAGGAGAAAACCTGTTTGAAAGAGCAACACTATCTTGCTGACGAGACTTGACTTGTCATGAAGTTCGGTATGAGGTGTCCATGTCCCTTCTCTACCTGCAATTAGCAGCCTTATGACCAAAGTTAGAACAATGAAAACAATATCCATAGAAATTGTTTCTTCTATAAGAATTTTGATATAAATTTGTTCTCATTTGTTGAACTTCTATATCTTCTCCATCAAGATAGCTTCTTTCCTCCTCACAATAAGACATGGTATGACCCAGATAGCCACAGAACTGACACTTCATGAGAGGAAATGTCTTCTCACTTGAATTTCTCCTCATACCTTCTTCCTTGGGAGAAAAGTTATACTGTTTGTCATTTCTGAATGTTTGAGGATAATTTTTAGTTCTCCTTTTAGTTTTGGTTGAGGGTTCCTTTTTCAGCACTTTAGGCAACATTTCAACATGTTCAACTTTCATCTTATCTTTCTTTTGGATATTTTCACTTCCAGCAGTTGATGTCTCAGCCTCACAGCCAATTCCGCTCTTTCCCATGCAAGTGGGTCTTTGATTACTCAAGATTTTTCCAACCCCATCTGAACCGCACTTGGCTCTTGCTAGTAATTCTGCATCTGAGAATCTTCCAAACTGTATTTTCTTCCTCGATTCTTTTGGAATTGATTCAGTCTCAAGTTTAATCCTTATAGTAACAACTTCCTCCTCAAGACCCTCAGCAGTCTTGGATTTTTCATCTAGTCTGGAGGTGAGGTCATTGATGACCTTTGCCTGCTCTTCAATTCTCAGCTTCAGATCCACTACATCATCATTGCTTTCAATTATTTTAGACTGTACCTTCACAAATTCTTCCATTCATTCAATTTCAGCCTCAAGTTGATCAACATATTCATCTGATTCTTCTACAATATATTTCCACTTATTACAACTCTTGCATTTAATCTTAATCTTATTAACCGCATCCTTAAGTTTCATCTCGGGATCTACACAAGTTCTCAGTTGTTTTTCCCCACCAGTATCTTCTCACTTTTCAACAGTGGCCATCATGGAAGCATGGTTCCCAGTTTTGAATTCTGGTTCTTCTTCATCACAAAATTCATTATCATCTTCTTCCTCTTCACAGACAAAACTCTTCCTTTTCATTTTATTTCCACATTTTAAGTCTCCCTTTTTGAAGAACCTTCTCCTAGGCTTCTCGATGAATTCATCTTCACTATCTTCATCATTTATCTTTCTTAAGCACTGAGAGGCAATGTGACCAAATTTTCCACAATGAAAACATGCGAGAGGTAACTTCCCTTTGAATTTCCCTTTCCCCTTTTGGAACTTCTTTGCAATGAGAGAAATAATTTATTTTTCTTCTTCATCTTCATCACTACTATCTTTTGAGATTTTCAGTTTATCCATGTCCTTGAATTCCATTTCCTTGCTCACACGAGACATAGAATCTTCTGGTTTGAATCTCATTTCATATGCTACCAAGCTGCTAAGTAGATCATCCAGAGAAAGTTTTGAAAGATCTCTTTCCTCAAGGGCTGACACCTTTGCATTGTACAGAGGTGGAAGTCTTCTTAATATTTTATTTAAAATATCAATGTCTTTGATTTCTTCACCTAGACCCCGAATTTCTCCAACCACTTCAGTAATTCGATTGAAGAAAGAGTCTGCATTCTCATCTGGATGCATCTTCAGATCATCAAACCGATTGTGCAGCACTTGTAGTTTCGCCTCCTTCACTTTTCTATCTCCTTCAAAAATATTCTCGAGTTTATCCCACATGGATTTTGCTGAGGTGAAATTCATCACCTTCAGGTAGATCTGATCAGAAAGGGCTGTAGTAAGTGCATTTTGTGCTTTAGCATCTGCATCAAGAATTTTCCTGTCTGTTTCAGTCATAGCCAGGCCTGTTGGGTTAGTGGCTTGTATTATTTGCACAATAGAAAAGAGAACTTCCATTCCAAGAGATCTTAGATGAGATCTCATTCTGTTCTTCCAGATCTGGAAATTACTTCCATCGAAGTGAGGGACTCCCCTGACATTGAATTCATTATCCATGACGCTAAAGGATAGATTCAACACCAGTAACCTCCCTCTGATACCACTTGAAGGACCCCGAGACACCCTGAGAGGGGAGGGGTGAATCAGGGTGACAACTTTTTCTTTTAATGTGATGGATCTTGTTCCCACATTGGTAGGAACTTGTTGAACCTGTATGATGAAAAAGATCAGAAAGAAAACATGCACATGCAGATAGAAGACACAACCCTTTTTACTTGGTTCACCACTAAGGGCTACGTCCAAGAAGCATACGCCGACAAGTTGCCGGTCGTACCAAAATCCACTAATCTTCACAAGTTGTGGATTACAATTGTTCGGGCACAGTCACTCTGTCCCAGGCTCACTACCTTTACAAAGGTTCAGGGATAGCTCACTGCTTCCCTCGGGTCACTCCCGTTGACTCCCCCTAGCTCACTGCCGTTGGTGAAGTCTCACTCAGTTTATAGACGTGAAGGTCTCTTCAATAGATAGACATGAAGGTCTTTGTCTCCTGTTCAGAATGAGACTTTGCTTGCATCAGAGTCCTGGGTTAATGCTCTATTAAAGTCCAAATTCCAACCACTGATGAATACCCCATTTTCCCTTTTCCACTGGGAAAAAAACCTTTGGAAAAGGCCTTCACAAAGTACCCTACTTCGCAAGGCTCCCAATTTTGCAAAGCTCAAACAAGCCTTCGCAGAGTCCCTGCCTTTTCGCGAAGCTCAATCGCGAAGCACTCTCGCGATGCTCTAGCCTTCGCAATGCTTGGATATCGCGGAGCTCCTGCCTCTTCGCGAAGCTCACTGAGCCAACGTGGGGCACACAACTTTCACGGAGCTGGAATAGCCGTCGCAAAGCTCCTCTTTCGTGAAGCACACTGCCTTCGTGAGAGACCTTTGCGAACCGAGAGCAAAGGACTTTCTCTGAAATTATCTCTAATTCTCTTGAGGGGGTCGGCCTCTATTTATAGGTGATTCCACCGACCCTCGACCCTTCCACGCGAAGTCAATGCCACATCATGTCAAATCGTGAAGCTCCGAAGTTTCCGTTGGAATTATGTCCAAATCGCGAAGTACCTCGGCAATTTTTGGATCGCGGAGTATCACCGTCATCATTCCTTCGCGCCTTCGCCGCGAAGCTCCCTCACAAAGCCCTTCACCGCCGCGATGCGCTTCAACTCTGCCGTTCACGAAGCATTGATGTAATCCCGAAGACTCACTGCCTCCATTCTCCTGGTCTTCACGATTTTCAAAGAATGCATCCTCTCTTTGCGAAATTCATGCCTTTGCCATATTTAATTATTATCTTCATGGAAATCCAATTTTCGCGATGCTCAACAACTTCCAGATTTTGGACCCCAAAAATTTGGCAAACACTGGGAAACAGTGCCACCTTCAATACTGTTGTCTGCTTGAATGGTATGATCTCTTTGCTGGTACATGATCCGAAATTCCATTGATGATTGAAAAAAAACACAAACCATACTCTAAATGATGCATAGAAGACCAGGGTTCCAACACTAATTTCATGACGATAAATTGCATGATCTCTTACAGAACTATGTATTGCTTGATTCCTACCCCTATAGGATATGTAGTGATGCCTCGATCTTCGATCCTGGACCAGCCACCACCATAAGAAAAATGCCTCCATCACACCCTCTACCTACCCATATTCGTAAGGGAAACCTATATCACTCCTTATTTCTCAAATCGAGTATAACTCTCATGAGATTAGGATTAGTTGTAGGGATTCTCTTAAGAAATCCAACTATAGAGTAACATGGTAAACCTGGAAACCATAATGGATAGAACCAAAGTGACCCTACCCCTTGGAATGATCCAAATTGGTACAGGGAACATAAAGAACTACATACATCTTGATTCCTGCCCTCGTGGGATACGTAGTGATGACTCAATATCCGATCTTGGCCCAACCCCACCAGGAAATAAAAAGAAAATTCCCCCACCATATTCTCTACCTCCCCGCACTTGCGAAGAAGACTCTGTGACCACTCCTTGTTTCTCACATCGAGTATAACTCACTCGATCTTAGGATCAGTGGTAAGGATTATCTTACTCAAGTAAATTGTAGGGGAATATGATAGGGCCGACACCTATATCAAGTGAAACCAAAATTCCCTCACATGTCCTTGCACATGGACCGATCCAAATCGGTACAGGGAAATTTCAGAAATACGTATGGCTTGATTCCTACCCTTGCAGGATATGTAGTGACACCTCGATCTTCAATCCCAGCCATTCCATCATCATCATAAAAAAATTACCCTCAAGTGTCCCTAACACATTGAGAAAAAACTTGTAGGAAACATTCATAACTATGTGTGGCTTGATTCCTGCCCTCACAGGATACGTAGTGATGCTCGGATTCGACATCCTGGCCTAGCCGCCAGCAAAAAATTCCCCTTTCCCCCAAACGTAGGTCAGACTTGTACGGAGAGTCCATGAAAGGTCCTATCGCATGACAATAAAACCGCGAACTTCTTAAAGAGTTATGTGCGGCTTAGTCCTTAGTAATACGAGATTCTGAACATGCCTCTCAGTCATGAGAAGTCAAAAGATCCTATTTCTCCCTATACATATGGGTCAGAACTATCTGGAAGCTCCAAGTAGTTCACAATTAATCATAGTCTGGGTATTCTCACATTCCTAGACATGTCTTTACCATTTGTCACACTCCATACATTGGGAAGACTTGGATCCCTATAATCATTCAAGGCCATATGAGATGGAAGGCCAGTGTCCTATAGTCACCTTTGATTGAATATGCACATCATACCCCAGTGGATCTGCATATGTTTCCCACAAAAATGGACATCAATCAAAGGAAAATTCATCCCCAGGAGAGTCCTCTCCTATCCCAGTACGCCCAACAAATTCCAAGACCCATGTCATCCCTCCTGATTCAAGTTTCCCCTTGGACTATGGTTTACACCTTCTGACATCACTCATGTCTAAGGAATGCCAGAACATCCTGGTTATTATTAAACTAAAACTATTGATGATCTTTATGAAAGTAAAATCTTCCTCACTGCATGACTCTAAACTTCATAGCATCACGTCCTCACTGCATGACATTAAACTGCAAGGCCAAAATTGTCCCCGTTATACGATGTTAAACTGCATAACAATGGTTTAAGCCCAAAATTTCCTTCTAATTATGATTTTTCTATTCCTAAGAAATGACACAGAGCCCTCGTAATCCCTTATTTCTCACACTAAGAATAGCTCACACGAGCTTAGGGATTTCAGCGAGAGATCCACCGTGGCATTATGGAAAAACAATCCTGGAATTTGGTCCTAGCAGCACAACCCTAAAAGGAATGTCACGATTACCTCCCCTAAGTGGAACACCATGCCTTGGTCATGTGATGTTAAATAACTAGGTATCACAAAGATGGAACAAATGCCTCACCCTGCGTATGAGTCATATTTACGTAAGGGACACCCGACTCCATGAGTAAATCGCAGCCTAAATGCCCACAATATGTCCAGATACACTCCTGCCACATTTCAGACTCCATGATCTGAGCGATCTTGAATCCACATAACCCTCCAAGGCCATCTGGGATGGAAAGACAGTGTCTTTCAGACACCTTTTCTTAACTATGCACATCATGCCCCAGTGGCTCTGTATATGTTGCCCACAAAAATGGCCATCAATCTAAGGAAAATTCATCACCAGGAGAGTCCTCTCTTATCTCAGTACGCCCAACGGCTTCCAAACCTCTTCCAATCCATCCTAATTCAAAGTCCATAAGATTCATGGTTTACACTTTCCTCCTTACACATATCCCGGATATATCAGAACATACGGGCCCAATTCATCTCTAGTCCCTTTTGAGGTTTCTAAAGATATACCATCCGTATGCGTGAAGTTGATCCATGTACAAAAGAAGAGTCCCCCCACTCGTTTCTAGGTTTCCCCAAAGAGGATCAGTTAAAATTCCTCCTTTGGATGCCCAGGTGCACCCCTCGTCGAAGGTCACATACCGTATTCAGAAAGTTCCCAATATCCATAATCATGCAAGGCCATCGAAGACGGAAGGCCATTGTCCTACAGACACCTTGGCTTGACTATGCACATTATGCCCCGGTGGCTCTACATAATTTTCCCACAAAAAATGGCCGTCAATTAAAAGAAAATTTGTCTCTAAGAGAGTCCTTTCCATCTTCTGTATGCTCAAATGAAATCCATGTCTTGTCACACCCTCAGATTTGGAAAACTCATGGATAACAAATTATGTACCTCCTTCTTCCCAAGTTCCCCTAACATAAAAAAAGATTCTTAATTGACCTGACTATTCACTAGCTCCCCCTCATGCAAGTAAGAAATGTGCGAGAACAGTAGCCCACTCAAAGCCGACATGAATGTCCCTAATGTCTTTAGACACCACTACTCAGGACATCCACCCACTGTGGCTCCCAACATAAAAATAAAGTCAAAATGATGAAAATTCTACTAGGCCATCAAAAATGGAAGGACATTGTCCCATGAACAACTTTGATCAACTATGCACATCATGCCCCGGTGGATCTGCATATGTCTCCCACAAAAAGGCCATCAATTAATGGAAAATGCATCCCTAGGAGAGTCCTTTCCTACCTCTGTATGCCTAAAGTGGCTTCCAAGCCTCATTCATGTCCATAATCCAAAAATTTAAGGTAAATAAAAATCCCTAATCTATGTCTGAGGGATATTAGAACATTCCTGACTAACGGTCCCAAGTTAGGTCCCAACCCCATTAAGTCTGGTCAAACTTGTTTGACCTAAAACATTGGTATAAATTTTTATTGGTAGGACTATGAACTGCCAGAAAAAAAGGTTCCATACTTTCCAGAGGAAAAATCCAAAAAGGGCACCTTTGGGAAAAATTCAAGTATCAATTCATTAAAAAGGGGAAACAATGAGCCATCAGAAAAGGCGTAAAGCTTTTTAGGTCGAAAACCCAGAAAGGGAGGCCTAAACAAAATTCAAGTTATGCCCGCTAAGACCGTGCCAAGAAGTCTTAGTAAAAAATTATGGAAATAATGAAATAGACATAAAATTTCATGATATATTCCATAAAACCTCAAAAATAGTCTAACTATGCTCGTTGTTCCCCTTGGCTCAAGCAAAAATTAGAGCATTACCTTACCATTCATTTCGGGACCACTTTTACATTAGAATAGAATCCTATTCATCCCGATTGGAGCCCATTCTGATGGGGGGGAATTTTTAGGGTCCCAAAAATTCATCAAAGGGAAGGAAAATACTCCTGCAAGTTGGGTGAAAAAAAGATATAAAGTTGGATTGAAAATTTGAGAAGAAGTTAGAAGAAATAAAATTTTGCAAAGGAATCCAGGATGGCCGTGTACCAATTACCAGGAAAGGTTTGTGAAAGGAATAAAATGAGAACCACCAGTATGCAGATGATGTATGACATTCTGTCCCATGAGGTGTAGGCCAACGAATGAAAATGTTCACGGTGAATTTCCACCCACGAACTGAAGCCGCGACAAACTGTTTTTGCTGGCGAGAATCCGAGGGAAGTGCGCCCCACATACCATCCCCATGAATGATGTGGTTCTTATATGAGAATATGTCGATGACATACCATAAATCCCCAAAACTTGGATTGACTGAGTCATCCATAGGTTAGATTTTCTCCATGGTCTTCTAGAAAAGCTGTCACATGTACCGCATATACAGATTCCTTGGAACTCTATAAAAGGACCACTAGGGGAATAAAAAAGGGGGATGAAGGTAGAGGGAGAGAACTCAGGGACAGGAAAAAAGTGGACAAAAGAATGTAGAAGGTGAAGGAGAAATTTTTCCCGCACCCAAATCAGTTTGCGGGAATCCATCCCGCATCATAAAAAGTTTGAAGAATGCATCCCGTGAACCATATGCAGAAATCAGTTCACAGAAGTCCTCACCACGAACCGTATTCAGAAGACCCTCCACAGCCAACCAACAACAATATAAAAAAATATAATAAAAATGGTTCACATGTGGCCATATGCGAAAGACAGTTCGTGGATGCCCATATGCGAAAGATAGTACGCGAACTCCCCTATATGGAAGACAGTTCGCAGAAAGATCCTCGGTGTACCATCATACGTGGAAAGATCCTCCACATAACATCATACGCGACAAGCTCCTCCGTTTACCATTATGCATGGCCATCTTCTCCATGTACTATCTTACATGACCATGTCCTACGCGGCCAGGTCCTACGTGGCCAGGTCAATATGAAAAATAGTTCATGCCCACCGGTCCATACCGCAGGGGTTATGCCCCCGCACCCCCATTTGGGATTACTGCTGAGATGCAATCCCAGCCCTCCGGGCCGGTCCCTTTGCTACTGTCACTAACCGCCATGAAAAATGGAGAGTCACACCACAAACTTTTCAGGATGGGTTGATGACATTTTCCATTGTGCCCTTATGCCTCCCAAACATCCATCCCTTAAATACCATGAGAAGAGACATTCCTTATGCACCTCCCAAAAATCCCAATCACCTGCCACCTATGTTAGGTTGACCCATAACTCCATGGACAATCACAACCTGAATGTATCTTAAATTTCAAAACACATCCTTTATATCCATCAAAATCTGTGTCTCTGGTGATTTTGAATCCTCATAAACCTGTATGGCCATCAGAAGAGGGAGGGCAATGTCCCGAGGACACCTCTCCTTGACTATGCACATCATGCCCCAGTGGCTCTGCATATGTTTCCCACAAAAATGGCCTGTCAACAAGAGGAAAATTCATCCTCAGGAGAGTCATTTCCTGCCTTTGGACACCTCAATGGATTCCATGACCCATGTCATTTCTATTGATCCAAGAATCCGTAGATTCACAGTTTACACTTCCCTTCCCTCTCATGTTCGAGGCATGTCAGAACATCCTAGCCTGATTATCCTACATCCAATCATAGTTCCTTCCACACATGGTCCAAACTCTATGAACATAAACTACGAGTTATCATCCTAACCACATGAAATTAAACTGTATGGTACCAGTCCCAGTAACAAGAAATTAAACTATGACACGATTTTCCAAGCTATATGACTTTAAACTGTAGTATACCGGGTGATTTTGGATCTTCATAAACCTCCTAGTCAATCAGAAATGGAAGTCCAGTGTCTCAAGGATACCTCTGCTTGACTATGTACATCATTACCCAGTGTCTCTGCATATGTTTCCCACAAAAAATACCATCAACCAAAGAAAAATTCGTCCTCAGGAGAGTCCTTTCCTACCTCTGTACTCCTCAATGGATTCCATGCCCCATATAATTTCTCCTAATCTATGAATCCCTAAATTCAAAGTTTACACTTTCCTTCCCTCTCATGTTTGAAGCATGTCAGAACATCCCAACCCGATTATACTACAGCTAATCATGGATTCGATAATCACGGTCCAAACTCTATGACCTTAAACTATGAGTTATCATCCTAACCACATGAAATTAAATTGTCTGGTACTAGTCCCGATAACAAGACATTAAAATGTGACGCCATTGTCCAAGATATATGACTTTAAACTATAGTATACCAGGTGATTTTGGATCTTCATAAACCTACCCAGCCATCAGAAAAGGAAGGCCAGTGTCATGCAGACACTTTTATTTGATTATGCATATCATGACCCGGTGGTTCTGCACACGATTCCTAGAAAATGACCATCAACCAAAGAAAAATTTGTCCTCAAGAGAGTCCTTTCATACCTCTATACGCATCAATGGCTTCCATGCCTCATATCATTTCTCCAGATCCGGGATTGTCCATAATCATTGTTTACACATTTCTTCTCTCTCATGTCTGAGGCACGTTAGAATATCCAAACATGATCATCCTCTAGTTAATCATCATCCAAGATATATGACTTTAAACTATAGTATACATCACATGATGTTATGGAGCCCTCCCACTGAGGTAAGTACCCAATCTTCTGAGGTAGGGCCGCGTGACCTTCAATGTCATTCCACATTGAAGGGTTCATTGCACCGTGCCCTCACCCATGGTCTCCCTGGCATCTTACGTTGTAGGCTCTCCCTCCCCCACCAAAAAGGAAGGAATCTTGTGCCTTGTTGAATATTTCATATCCTCTTGTTTCTCACACTGAGCATGACTCACGTGAGATTAGAGGTTTGTGAGGATTACAACATCCACACCATCTGAACTATGAGAACTCAGATTCCTGACCAAATCAGGATACATAGGACACCTACCAGAAGGCCTGATCTCAAAAGGGTGCCCATCCAAAAGGGTCCACCCAATCATGTACCTCAACCGAGAAGCTCCCATGCATATTCCCCACACCTTATGATCTATGAGAACTCTAAAACCTGATCAAATCAGGATACGTAGGATGCCTACCAGAAGGCATGAGATCAAAAGGGTTCCCTTCCAAAAGGGTTCACCCAATCATGTCCCGTCAAATGGGAAGCTTCTATGAATAATCCCCACACAATTTGAACTATGTGGGTTATGATTCCTCTCCCAAGGGTACGTAGGAAGACCTTCTTACAGGCCTGATCCCAACATCAAGTCACCTTCTGTTCCCCTTGGATGACGATAAACTTTAGAGCGACTTATAATATGGATCAAGTTAGCATCACCTCCATAGAATGAAATATATGCATGCTTACGACGATCTTGAAAACCAAGGATATCCCGTGGACACACTCTTCAGCAATAAACCAAGGATTCACGAACATATGAACATGACTTAAATATATAAGAGAGTCCCATAACATGCAACAATCCTACCCCAGAAGGGTGTGGTGATCCCGAACTCCCATTCTCTCAACCAATGGAGTCCTTAAGCATCGTTGGACAAATCGTTAGCCAACAAGTACCTGCCTTTGGAATAAAGTTCCATGAATCATAGACAATAGGGCTGTTGGGAATTCTTGGCTCCATGAATAAACCTGTTAGAGAACATCTGATGAATTTTTATCTGAGAAGGACCGATTTCATGAGTGCTTGAACCCCACACAATCGCCCTCTGGGACCAACAGTTCCCGTAGGGTTGATTCAAGATTCATTAAAGGAAAATGATTATGAATGGGTAAAAACAAGAGAAATGGTGAATTCAAAGAGAATCTATCTCATAAAAAGGTATGGGTGACGATCCTCGTCATTTCATTTATGCATCGCCCGAAAATGCGGCACCTCAGAGGAAGAACATGCATGCAGGTGGTTGGTTGTCCCTAGGACATGCGTGGTGTGGCTCCCACCTATACCTCATTACCAAAATAGAACATTTTATGACTAGGGTTGGATTAGTGGTACTGTTTAAGGCTTCTACTCCCTGGAAACAAAACCGACTCAAGTTTGAGTCTTGCCACACTCGAAATTAGCTGGGGGCGTGTGGCGTGCAGGTGGTGGCTTGGGCCTAGGAAAGGCATGGTGTGGAACACACCTATACCTCATTACCCAAATAACACATTTTTTGACCGAGGTTGGATTAATGGTACTATGTAGGAAAGCCACTCCCTAACAATATAATTGGCTCAGGTTTGAGTCTTGTAGAACTCGAAATTAGCTGGGGGCGTGTGGCATGCAGGTGGTGGGATGGGCCTAGGACATGTGTGGTGTGGCACCCACCTATACCTCGTTACCCAAATAACACATTTCAGATCCGATGGTGGAATAATTACTGGGTTATGGGTGCTTCAAATCTCATAGTCATGCTTCTGCTGTGCCCATAACCTATAGACCTTACCTCAAAGTTTTGGAGAGAAATCATGAGTAGATTCAGACAAATTTGACAAGCCAAAGGTGAGCCGAGGGGGAGGCGCATTGCACACTAGAGGAGCCCAGGGAGGGGATATGTTATGAGTGAGAGGGAGGAAAGGGATCCCTTAAGGTTTTTATTAAAACATAATAATAATACTAATAATACTAATAATAATAATAATATTATTATTATTATTAAAACTTTTCTTTATTTTTACTCTTCATGTATTTTTCATTTAATTTTAATTTAATTATTTTAATTTGGTTAAAATTAAATATACTGAATAGTTTTCTACAGTGCAAGGCATGGTTTTAGATGAAATTTACGCCTCTATCAGCGCACCCAAACCATTTGGTTTCTGGGAGCGGTGCTTCCAAAACTCACCGAAGCACTTGGGAAACTTCTCAGATCTTCACCCCAATCCAAAAACAACACATTAAAGTGGTGAAACTCTAGAAATTATGTTATGAAGATCAGTTTAGAAAATAGACCATCCAGTAAATTCCAACAGTTCAAATTCCCTTGAATTTTATCCAGTTCAATACATGGGATGTTACAACGTTCCCACCTTAGAACTTCTCTTCCCTGATAAGACTTCAAGAACAAAAAAAATCACCCAACCTACATGGGGTCATGAAGACTCATTCAAATAGTCACATTGCATTTCCCAATTCCCAATGCACCTTTTAGCACTTCTTAAACACATGAAACTTATGCTGTCAAAACCTGAGGCAACACTCATTTTCCAACTGAAACACTGAGACAAAACTTACCCAATCCCATTTAACTAGATACATGATCATGTCATTTTCTTGTTAAACATCTAGAAAAAGGTACTTACCACCTTAGGATTTAATATTAGAAATGAGAAAAATTCAGAGCCACGACACCTTCCACTATTAGAATTTCCTATAAGACACACCCTTAATAATTCTAGCAATGATTCTCACGTGATTTCTGAAATGGTTAAAATGGTCAATTACCCATAGAACTCAAATCCCAAATCAAGCTATCTTTTCACAAAAAGACTTAGATGACATAAACTACAATCGTATCACCTAAAAATGTTCCAGAAATGGTCGTTCACTGACCTCTCCATTTAACAAGAGAGACAACTAGTCGAGACACTCCATCCAAACATTAAAGAAGATGATCTTATTAGACAACCAACATTTTACAAAATGAACTATGATGCCTTCTTCCAAATCATCTTGAATTTATAAATAACACGCTCACTGAATCCCATACCTGAATTTTGATGATGTTCTCCGATCAAAATAATCACCTCCGAGCCTAACAGAAACTCCACAATAACCTTGAATTGAAACGATTGGAGTGTAAGGAAATAATACAAGGTATTACATACTCGATGTTTACGAGTGAGGAATTGGTACAAAGCCAAGACATCTACATTAAAACATTGAATGAGCCCAGAGTGACATCGTCCTGATGGTCGAGTCATAAGGAACAACTGGTGTACAAGAGTTCATTTAAGGAATTACTACATGGGAATCCAAGAGTCACCCAATACTAACCAATCCTTGATAAGAACCACGCATTTAGTGTGAACCAATGGGAGACCACTTAAACCACCCAATAAATTTAAAACTATAGTGTTGTGTAAGACTAACACTCTCTTAGTGTATCAAGGATGATGTCAAGATATGTGACATGCTCGTCTCTCAAGGAATAATACACAAATAGGATTTTAAATTTCACCAAAAGGAAAATAGATGAACCACTACTAGTCAATAACTTAGAAGAAACTTGGCTTCAGCTGTTGAAACACCATCATTAACCAATCATAGATCCTTTTCCACCCAAGACATCCCATGATCGTTTAAGCTTAACCACCAAAATACACACATGACCAATGACATTTATCAAAGGTTTAATACAATTTCAACCCCAAAAATTTTGTGATGTCAAGCAAGAATAGACATGATTTAATGTTTACAAGCCTCATGGGAATTTAAGCAAGCCCGACCATTCTCCAATGGTCCTATTTGGTTGCGTTCCTTATACCTGGAAGGACATGTATTTAATAGAAATGAAAATATATTCCACACATTAGGAGTGTTCTAATCATCAAAAACAAGAGATAGAATAGCTTCTCAAAATCATTCTAGGTCAGAACCACAATAAACACAACTGTTAAAAAAATTGACATGAAAACCAAAACCAAACCGACCGACGTGTCAAAGAACCCGAGTCTCTGAAATTCATCCCGATCATTGGGATGAATTGATTTATTAACACCCAGGTCACTATACTTGGAGATGACACAAGAATACACTTAACAGCATGAGGCTCAATGACTACACCAAACTCAACCGGTTAGTTATACCATTTAGCACCTGACGGGAACTGTGTATGTGAATGCATGCTACTATGAGGTTTCAGAAGAAAGATGACCCATCCTGAATATTATCCATAGGTTGTCCACCCAATGAATTCAAGTATCATATGGTCCATACAAGATATTTAGCTCATATTCATATTGCCCTATACAATTGTAAAACAACTAGAAAACTCATGAACTTCCAAAAGAAAAGGAAAGGGTTAAGCGGCCCATGAAGCGACTGACCATGCCCGAGGCATGTGTAACTAGCTAAAACTGAGAATTGATCGATGCTCACTCACATAACTATCCCAAGGAAAACATGACCAACCATCCGAACAAGGGTTTCATTTGGAAACAAAGAGTCTATTGGGGACAATGACACCCAAATGGCACCAAAATGTGAGAAATATCATGGTAATAGTAAGGAATTTAAACTCAAGGGTGATACTTACCATGGGCTAGCCCGTTATGATAGCATAAAGCATTGACCCATAACGGGGTCATGACAAATAGAAAATTCATTAGGCTCAAAAGCATTCCAAAAGGCTATATGTGAAAACGTTAACGTTTCCATTCCAAGACAACTCAAAAAGAAAAGCTCAAGATACCCTTTCACAAGGGTTTAAACAAAGGAAACCACCTATGTTTCCATTTTAAGGCCATTAAATTTATTCACATTTAAATTGTTAAACATTTAAAATATTTAAATAACACATTAAGGAAAAGTAGGCAAGTCTCAAAAAAATTATATTTTAAAACATTTTACACTTCTTGAAATTCAGTCATAATTAAGAAATTTATTAGAATAAATCCCTTTTAATAGAAAAGAAGACATATGAGGGTACCACTAATCCAACCTGGGTTCTTTAGAAAACAACAAAATAGTAGTTTCTTAATTTATTAAAATTTTTAAAACACCGAATGTGTCATCTCATAAGAAGCATGCCCCAACTGACCTACTTGGGTCCAATTGTGCATTTTTGAAGTTATCCAAATTATTTTAGATCAAAACTTAAATATATTTCACATTTAATAACCACTTCATTATATATATATATATATAAATATATATATCTCAAGGATAGTTCGATTGCATGGGTTACCTTTTCCCAGTTATAAGTCACCCATACACCTCATAATTGAAAACTGGCTCCCGTCATAATCACAACCATTTAATTCAGTTAATGAAACCAATTATATATAAAAACAAGCATGTTATCAAAAGATAATAACATAGATAAACATGATATAAACATAGAAACATGGAATAACACTCAAGGCACACAATCAGAACCAGCAAACAACCAACATATGCAACAATATGGCATGATATATGCATTGTATGAGAATTATCTATGTACCTAATGTGATGCATGGAATTATCATCCTTGCTATACTGAGCCAAGGGAAAAATACCGTAAATTCCAGAAATCAATAAGTAGTGAAAAAATACATCAGTCACTCAAGGTGAGATCATATCAATTATAACATCAAACAACACAAACAAAAATACCATCCCTAGACACTTGGTCATTTCCTCATGGATGGGGTGATCAGTCCTAGAAACAACTATTTACCAAGAACCAACACATTCCTAGTATCCTTTCTACCAGCCCAAAATAGGAAGACAAAGGAAAATAAATCTCTGATACCACTTTGTAATGTACCATCCAGAATCACCTCTAAGACGGTGGCCAGACCGGAGGGTCACATGGCCACAGGCATGCCTCCCCATATGCCAGTGGCTTCCGACTAGCAGTGAGGGTCTAAATAGGTGATAAAAGGGAGACTATACACTCATGTTAGAGTAGTAAAATAGTTTGTTAGATAATAATTATAAATTAACAGCAGAATAAATATAATAAATAGAAGACAAATAATAGTAAAAGAATAATATAATATCTGAATAAAAATAAAATGGGAAACGCCAATTTTATATAATGATGCATGTAATGTCAGGTGTTACTACAAGGTACAAGAATTAAAAAATAACGAAAGAAAAGAAAAACCCAATGGTCAACTCCTTGAGAATATTGAGTAAGAGGCCAGTACTATGTTCCCTAGCTCGCATGTACATATTATAATACTGAGAATGAATCCAAATACCTACAAGAAGAAAGATATACTTGGGTGCAAAACGGTACCCAAGTAGGGTGTGAGATAATAATCTCATTAGTTCGGCACCCACAGTGTCTAACCCAATCCATTACCTGATATATAATGTAAATCAATGAGAAGGTATAAATAAAAAAATAAAAAAACATTGTTGAATAAATAAAAAACAACCTACCTAGGTTCGTAAGGGACACCTAGAGACTATACCTACTTTGGCACCTTGTTAGGTATCTATGTCTATGGGTAAATCCTCCTACATCAGGATGGATCACCCAAATCAGGGGGAATATTCTCCTACTGAGGATGAATCACTCAGAATATACTATAGACACATGGTCTCTACCCTCAGGCATCCGATATAAATATATACTCTACCCTTAGGCATTAAGTACTATTGCGCCAAGCTCCCAGGTAGTATGAAAACATGCACCAAGTCTTCAAGAATCATGTGACTGTGCATCTAGCCCTCATACATCTGACATAACCATATAATCTTCCCTCAGGAATCAAGTACCTATTTGATTTTCCCTCAGCTAGTACAAAAGAACTTGCACCAAAACCTCAGGCATCCACATTAAACATGAGTCATATCCGGACAAACTCAACATGCCAAATAGTATCAAACGCTCAGGTATCAATCGCATCAATATCACATAAGCTCAAAATCTAAGTAAGCAAAATCAAAATTCTAGCATCAAACATAGTATATTTATCATCATAAGACACAATGATAAATTTATAAAAATTACCACCTATCTAACCAATTTATTTCATTAATACAGGTACCTAATTATCATCATAACTATATCAAACCTATTTAATTAAACATTCAACCATAAATTCATTAATATATTAATTAAACAATTTATCCATGGTGATTCTACCATAAAAAATCACACAATTTATTATTGTACCTATTAAAAAGTCTAATAAAAAAATAAATAATTTATTATAAGCATTTAGATTCAAACATACCAAGACTTAATAATGTCCAAGGTTTTCACACATATCGGGTGGTTGCAGGTCTCAGTGTCATTGCCTATGGACCCAAAGGAATTTAATGGTGGTTTAAAAACAAATTATTATAATTTAATAGGGATTATCCAATTTATTTGGTCATACCTGTGACATGTTGGCATGATCTCACATATCACAATTATTAGAAATAATTTTATTAGATAAAAAGGGATTTATTTTAAACCACCTAAAACAATTCCATTTAAATTAATTTATTTAAAGAATTCAATTAATTTCAATAAGGGAAACCCATCATGCATTATTTATTTCATTTAAAGACATTCCATTTAATCCATCAAAACATGAAAATACATTTATTAAGGCTCAATGGGTTACTTAGGAGGTGCCATGGTTAACTGGGAAACTACCTACATGGGTAATCCCATTAACAAAGCAATCTATTCGATTAAACAAACAAGAAAATTTATTTATCAAGGTTCAAGAGACACTTAGAAGGTGTCACTGACAAATGGTCATTTACCTACTTGGGTATTTCCATTTATTAAACATAATATTCAATTTATAAAACATTCCATGTAGTTAGAAGGTGTCATTAGAAAGGGGTAATCACTTACATGTTTAATTCCAATTAAAAATTGGTCCAAACACTTAGAAGGTGTCTTGGTTCATTTAACACTTATTTTCAAGGGGGAAAATCCATTGAAGAATATCTATAAGGGATATGTTCTAAACATAGCACATTACAATAGTGATATAAAGGTATAAATAACTACCAAAAAATATGGTCAAGCAAGATAAATAAACATAAATTATCACTGTGAATTTTTAAAGACAACACACCTTTATTGGAGGGGTTTTATTATAAAAACCATGACTTTTCGTAGCAAACAATTAATGTATCATAATTAATAATTTATTTGATAAATCATACAGTATTAATTAAATTATAATAAAGGTGAAAAGGTAATTAATTAATGTATTATTAAAATTAATGGGTAAAGGAATGGGATCCTACCTCAAAGAGGAACCGAAGTCAAGCAAAACACTTTGGCACTTGACAGTTTTACTGGCGACCACTCAAAATTGATCCACACTTACACGCACATAGATTCATTTATATATATATATATCCCTTAACCCAATGAATGTAATCCCCTTTCCAGGAGGGAATAAATACATGGATGATATATATATTTATATATATACATAGCTATGTATGTGAGTGCACGCCTTCAAAGAGCCACCAAACACACTAAATATTAAACCAAGAACCCTTAAACCACATAAATACCCTAAATAAAATAGAAGATACCAAGAAGCAGATATAAATCTTACCCCCAAACAACAATGGTGAGCCAAAACAATCCAAAACACTTTGCCTTCGGCGGTGGTTGCCGGAATCTGCACGAATATGTCTCGAGAGACCCTTCACACAACCTAAAATCAAAAGAAAGTGAAATCATAGGGTTATCCAAAATCCTAGTTACGACCACACCTCACCAGGAGACAGAGAGGCTGAAAATCAACCAAAAAAGTAGAGGAAGGGGGACTAGAGACCTTACATCGAAGTTTTGGAGAGAAATTGTGAGAAGATCTGAATGAAATCGAAAAGCCAAAGGGGATTTAAGGGGGAGGTTCATCGCACACTGGTTGATCCCGGGGATGGGCTGTGTCATGAGTGAGAGGGAGAGAGGGATCCCTTGATGTTTTTTCTTAAAACTAAATAATAATAATAATAATAATAATAATAATAATATTAAATATTTTCTTTACTTTTACTCCTAATTTATTTTTTATTTAATTTTAATTTAATTAATTTAATTTCATTAAAAGAAAACGTATCACACGGTTTGATGCAGAGGGCCACACAATTTCAGACAAACCATGCACCTCTATTAGCACACTCAAACCATTTGGTTTTTGGGCTGATGCTTCCGAAACTCATCGAGGCACTAGGGAAACTTCTCAAACCTTAACTACAGTAAAAAAACATTGAAGTGTTAAAACTCTCAGAATTAATTTCCAAAGCTCAGTTTCAAACAACTACCCATCCAGTAGATGCAAAAAGTTCAAATTCCCTTGGATTTTGTTCAGTTCATAACACAAGATGTTACAGATCCCAAAGTGGAAATCATGTCCATTTTAAAAGTAGAAAATAAAGTAAATAAGTAAATAACGGGTCCTCAAAAGTCAATATCATTCCTCTAATAGATCTGTGTTCCTATGCCCAGCTATTTTCCATGGGGCACTTTCCCTTTTCCAAATTCCTCATGAAGTCTAAAAGCGCACCGAAATTCCTGTGTATGGTGTGAGTACAAGACTTAGTAGGACACCGCCAACACATCCTTAACTGAGTGTGCTCAAGTATATGAGTACATGCCATAATAATCATAAATTAATAGCAATTACTACTACAAAATGCACAATATACATTTCTATCCTTTATCAATGCTAGCAAAAAGCACTGATGAAAGTATCCTTTATCAGTGCTTTTTTTAGCATTGATAAAGTGTTACATTTAATAGCATATTTTTTTTAGCACTGATAAAGGGTACCTTTATCAGCGATTTATTTGTAGCATGGATAAAGGGAAACCTTTATCAGCATTTTTTCTAGAACTGGTAAAGGTCTCGATCACACACGAATCCCACATCGAAATAGAAGATGTTTGGTCGCTTATTTATATATGATTCCACCGCATTCCCACCTCAGATGCCTGTTTCGGGGATGGAATCCTTCATTATTTCTCCACACATATGAATATGGGCCCATGGTCCCACGCAACCCTTGGCCCACTCTAACTAGGGTCCAACACAACCCATCATGCTCCCCTCATCCTGTCCTATACATAGCCCGACTCACCCATAACCCCACTTTTTTATTATAAACCAATAAAAAAATACAAGTATTAAAAATATTAAAAAATTGAAATCATTAAACAAATAGAAATTAAAAATGAATAAATTTAAAAAATATTAAAAAATTTATTAATTTAATAATTATTAATAACTTTAATATATATATATATTATAAATATTAATAAATAGTATATATTAAATATATATATAATAAATAAATTAAAAAATTATTAATAAATTTATGAATGAAACAATTATTAATAAAAATAAATAAATTTAATATATATATATATATTAATTATAAATATAAATAAATAATATATATTAATTATAAATATAAAAATGAATTAAATGTAAAAATTAAAAACATATTAATGGATTATTCATTTTTAGTTGTTTTTATACAAAATCATTCATTATTATATTTAATATTTTTAATATATAAATATATTCGTATATATATTTCTATATATATATATATATAATATTTCCTAAAATATGATTTATATACTCAAAATGGTGTGAAACATGAGTAACCCATGGTCCCAAAAAATTTATTAAAAATTAAAAAGACACAAAGTACAAGGAAGGAGAATTAAATGGAAAAAAATTCCCAAAACCAGTAAAAAAAAGCAGTCATCTTCTTCACCCCATCCTCAAGGGTTTCAGCCACTCCTCTATTTGGGAGTAATCCATGGTTTGTGATCCATCATCCCTATTCCAATCATCTGTTGATTTGGTGCTGCTTCTGAGTTAGAGTCCGAATCATTAGCATCAAGTGTGACTTCTTTGCCACCACCCCTTTCTCTAGCATCATTCTTAGCTACTACAGGTGCATTGTCAGATTCCCTGTGATTAGTTTGATAAAAAATTAGTTCACATTGAGACTGACTTCCCAACACCCCCTGTCTCTCATATTTACCAAATGTGTTTGAGACAACCATACAGAATTGTGACTTATTGAAAATCTACCTAGATTTCTCCACTTCTTGCAGGTAGGATTCCATGCTAGCAGTGACATTAAGATGATCAAGCATATTAAAAAAATTCATAGATGGTGGACTTGGTGTAGCCTTCTTGGATGAAGAAATTTCCCTAGAAACTATGTCCTCCTCATCACTTATAGGGGTGATGTAGTTTTTAGGCATCTTATTTATGGCTGCCAAATCAGGGTCAGAAGGGAATTTCACCTTAAGAGAATTCATGCCACTAGCTATCTTTGTAGCCTCATTTGCAGGCAATGGTCCCGAAAAAGCCTATTTATAAGTGGGAAGGATCACACTTCCCTTTTTAATATTTTTCATCTATAGAGTTAGGTTTACCCCAGTGGATTCATTTTTCCCCTTACTGCCACCATCATTTAAATATGAATCCTCTAATAATTCAATTGCATATAGATCAGGTTCATTATTCGAGGACCACTATTCCCACTGATCACATTCATCATTCATAATACTATTAGGATGATTTACCTCAATAATAATAGTCTTGAAATGATGAGATTATTCTGTTGTATCCTTCCCAATTGATGTGGCAAGCCCATCCTGATACCTCTTTTGGGTTCTGACCATGTCATCAATTTTTGAGATGTGAGCCATCATTTCACCTCCTTTATAATACTTCAAAAGCGTATCCATATCATTCTGAGAGTCTCTTCCATTTCCTTCAGCCTTTAAAACAACATTATGATCAGTCCCCCACCCTGGGGGTCAGTCTGACCATCCACTGCCACCACGGTACAATCCACTATTATGGGAACCTACATTTTTCTACAATGTTATGTCAAATGGACTTTCATCCTATAAGAAGAAAAATTCAGTCTCCTATGACACAATTCAAAGGTATATCCTATATTTTTTCATCCCTTACAAAAATCAGGAGCTTTCTCATAATCAACAATGAGATCAACCAGAAAGTTAGTATCTGACAATATAATTGTTTTGATTAAAGGGGATATAAGGTCAACTTCAACAAGAATCCTTACGAATTGCTCATATCTATCCTTTTCCATATCCTTGTTCATCTTGATTAGTACCCTGACTATCGATGCAATTTCTCATATGATTTGTGGGTGCCAAAGAAACCAACTCAATCCCTGGATGCAGATCCAAACTTGGTTTACTGAGTTATTAAAATTTAAAGGATTGAAGGATGGATCCGAGTCTTGGATTTTCAAGAATATGGGATTCAAATTAACAAACCCCTGCCCCCAGGCTTTGGATTTTAGATCTACAGAGAGAGATACAATATAAAAAACCCTCTCTTTAATGAGGTAAGACACCAACTATCAAAGCCCCAAAGAATCAACAGGTGCTTCCTAATAACACATAGGCTCCATTTACGATTCTTTACTTCTATCAAGAGATGAGAAATAAGAGAATTCTTACATTTATCAAGTTTATCTGAAATGATACATTTCAAAGCTTAAACAAAATCCATATCCCCTTTTTCCTTGATCCTTTGTGATAGAGTAGAACCGCAACAGATCCCATCAAAAAATAGTTTTGCTGATGAATAATCAACCTTCTGCCAATGGTTAGGGTATATTAAAAGATCCACCTCAAGCATATCTGGATCATCCCTAGCCCATGACGATTCAAGGATTGAAGGGTTAATCACCGTCTAAGCACACGATACATGCCTATTAGATTTAGTGCAAACCCTAGTATGTGAAATCTTCCTCAAGTGATCTTAATTTTCAAAGTAGGGAATTGACTAGGAAGGCTGATCCTAAAGGATCCCCAAATTATGAACATCATTTCTAGGAATCAAAACCATTGAAGTCGGGAAAAGGAAGATCAACTATCGCCATTGCTGTGAAAAAGCTCTCATTACTCCCTCAATATGATTTATATAATAAAAAATATTTATGCTTACATCAAATAAGTCATATATTTAGTGAAAAATTGTTTATAATTAAAAAATAATATTAATTAAAAATATTGACTAATTGTATCGAGTAATGGAAATTTAATTAAATGTCATTTAAATTTTCAATTTAAAATATATAAAATGCGTGTTATCTTGATTTCACATATACATATAATTAATTAATGAATTTTTATATACATCACACACACACATAATATTTTTGTAATTTATTCAATTTTTAATATTCATTTTAGAATTATATTTATTAACATAATATATTTAATATATATTATGTTTCTAATCTGTAAATTTTTTCATTTTTTATATTTTTATTCAATATATACTATTTATTAATTTTTTAATATTTTTTTTGAATTTATTCATTTTCAATATTATTTATTCATTAATAATCTTAATTTTTTTTAATTTATTCATTTTAAAATTTTCATTGTTCAATATGTTTGAAATTTTATCCATATTTCAATATTTATTTATACATATTTCTTCATTAACATTTAATGTTTTTAATATGGTAGTATTTTATATAATTAATAAGTATTCATTAACATATATGGATATTTATTTTTATTTATTTTTAAATTATGTATATTATTAATAAAAATTATTCATTTTTTAAATTTATTCATTCTTAATATTATTTATTTCATTAATAGACACTGCATAATATATGTGATTGTTCAATTTAATATATATCAAACTTGTATATATATATATATATATATTAATTTTACACACAAATATTTATGTAATTAATGGAATCTTATATAGAAACATACAAACCTAATATTTATGTAATTTATTCAAATTTTAATATGAATTTTAGAACTTCATTTAGTAACATAATATATTTAATAAATTATGTTTTTAATTAGTAAATTTTATTTATTTATTTTTAATATTATTATAGTTAGTATTATTTATTCATTTTTAATATTTTTTATTTTTTTATTTTTTGTGGAATTTAATAATTTTCCAATATTTTTTATACATATTTATTTACCTCCAAATTGATTTTTTTCATTTCCAAAAAATTTGATTTAAGGATAAGCGGGAAACCATACATATCAAAAAAATGCTGCATTAAATTCAAATTACAACTTTCAAAAAATCATCATCATCATCTCGGTTCCCGTGAATCTTGAGTCAAGCGCTTGTCATCGCACACCTATCCATGCTAGAGAGACCCACTGTAATCCTCATCACTGTCATCTTCAACTTCAGCGTTGTCTCAAGGAGTTCCAAGTTATCATCATCACTATCATTAACACTGATCCGATCCAGTTCCACTGTCGTTTTCATAGACCAAACACCACACCAGTCCACCAGAGAACATAGTAGTTTATCAGTCTTATTACCATCAGCCTCTCCAGAAATGACGACCGCCTTCAAAACCGACGATTCTTGGACCTTCGATGCCAAAACTAGCCACCACCATCGATTACTCTGAACTGGTCGCTCGATCTCACGACCCAAATAACCATGACGACCACCTCGCTGCTCCGCCTTAGAGAGATTGGGGTAGTCCCGAAACCAGAGTAAAGAAACTAATGAATCAGGACAGGATGAAACACCAGTGAAAAATCATCTTGACATCGTCGCGTCGTCGTCGTCGTCAACACAACATCATAATAAACACAAACATAAAGTGAACTAGACTTAAATCACCACGAATCACATATGAAGAAATGAAACCCCTAAAAACATGAAAAACACCATCGATGAAGGGTCGCGCGAGGCATGTCGAGGACCACCGCACCACAAATCCCAAAGTCTTTCCATTACCACCACTCCCGGTCTACCTTGGAGGGGTGCAGAAGACTGAGAGACCAAAGCAGGGAAGGAGAAGTTGATGGCTTCGAGTGTCAGCACCGTCAGCGAGACAAAAGAACAGAACCAGACGATGGAAAAATTATAAGACCATCACCCGAGTGAGCATTGAGGCCACCGTCAAAGACTAAATAATAATAAGGATAATCAAGAATAAAGGGATAGGGGGAGAAAATTCCAAATATCCATGAAAAGGCCTCCCCCACTCTGATCCACCTCCAAGGAAAAACCCTAGCCCGAGATAGGAGCATATTTATTTACTATGTTTAAATATTTTCAATATGTATTCATCTGAATTTCAATATATATCCATATTTTATTATTATTTTTTAATAATTTTTGTAATTAATAAAACTTATCCATTTTTTCCATTGGGTGTTAGACGAGTGGTGCTCGTTGGTTAGACCCCTCGCTCTCTATGGGAACTGGCGCAGGCTTATGTCCCGCTAGACCCAAAAACTATGTGTATTATTCATAGGGGGATTCAAATCCATTACCTCACTAGGGAACATGGGTTGTGCTCTGGGCTTGGTTGGGGCCCCTGCTGGGAGTTAAGCATAACCAACACACATTTTGGGATGGATGTAGGTTTGAGAGATTCTCCATGGAAACTCGCAGGGCAATTAGGGTTTTCAGTGACCATGGTGGTTCCACACTATTTTGGATCTCACCTTCTACTAGGGAGGGGATCCTTTGATGCGTCTTAGACTAATAAATCTATGGTCGTCACTTAGGGTGATAATGTGATCTCTCAGGAAGGAACCTATTCGGATGGGGATGTAAATAAATCACATATCACAATGCCAAAGGTTCCAACTTCCTTATCTAAAGATGTAATTGAGAAAGATTAACCAGAAGTCAGGGTAAATGATTCCCCACTTCTTGCTTCTTTTAGAGACTCAACTAAGGGATGGATTATCAAGAAAGGATTGAATACTCATTTTGCGGTGAACCATAATGCTATTTTTGAAATATTGAGCATGGGTAAGTTTTATCTTATTTTTCATATCTCTATTATGAAGGGAACTAAACCCAGTCAATTGGAGGATCTGGTAAGCCACATCTCTTTGATTTGAGTTTTTTCAAATTGGAAATGCATTTTAATAGGATACATTTTCTTTCATTGTATGTTTCCTTTAGATTATTTGTTGCAGAAGGCATGTCAATTTTGGTCTTTATATCTAAAGATAGACACAATTCACATTCATCAATGGTATATTGATTTTGACCCATTTTCTATTAGAAATTACTTTTCTCTTGTTTGGATAAGGATATATGGATTGTATTATATTTTTTGGCATCTAAAATCCTATACGACATTACAGCTACAATAGGAGTTCCCATTCTAATGGACATGGAAAATGAATTAGCCAAGTATGGGCATTATGCTAGGATCTTGGCCGAGGTTGATTTAACATTTCCCAAATTGAAAAAGTTTTATTATCTAAACACATTGATGATATAAATATTAGAATTGAATATGAGAGGATGACTTCCTTATGTGAATCCTATCTTGTAATAGGAAATTCCAAGGACAATTTCCTCAAATCTCAAGTTTTTACTACTTTCTCTAGGAAGGGGAAATTAGAACAAGATTGTATAAGAAAGTCTAGGAAGTCTGATGATCTATAGAAGGCTCGAATCTCTGTTAGGGGTTTCCAGGTACAAGATAATCGAGGGTGTGGTGAATTGTATTATGGTGAACTTCTTAATTTGTAACCTATGAATGGTGTTGAAAATCAAGTGAAGGATATGGATGATGCTCTTGAAGGTGTTCAGGTGGATGGTGTTTTCTCTATGATACAGAATCCATTTCATAATAAGAATGAGATACCTACTGACTCAATACAGCTAGGAAATCCACCAACATACTTTGGCATGTTGATGGGAAGAGATCATTGTTCATGGGTTGATGAATTTTATGATGCATCAGTATATGAGGATGAAAATGATGTGGAAAAGGATGAACATTTTGGTTGTGAAGATGTTGTGTAAAAAAATGTTGATCAACAATTTTGGATAGAAGAGAGGATTACATCCTTTAGATCTTGAAAAGGAAAAACAAAGTGGATGTAGAGGTCTTGATGAGGACTAAACACATGAGAGGCTCCCACATTTTCAAGATGGAAGTATCGTGAAGAATGTTTGTTATGAGGTTAATAAATGTGCAGGTTCTAAAAGCGGTTTTGATAAGGAGTTCCCCCTTTCAATTTCTAAGGTAGTTTCTGATTACTTTAGAAGTTCTAAAATGCAAGAAAAGGATCCCATGAGCAGTTCTACAAGGGTGAGGAATGATGTATTTTTACCAGAACAAAGTCCCCATAAAATCAACAAGGTGGATGCCTCTACAATGTTGGTCACTCTTGGCTCAATTGACATGCCTAAAACTAGTCCATCATATCAAGTTATAGAGAATATGAATTCTACCATGCATCTAAGGGATATGGCTTATACTCACAACCTTGAAGTAGTAGCGGGAAAAGACAATTTCAATGCCACAATGAATAGTGTAGCAAACACTGTTTGCATTGAATATCCAGATGCTAAGAAGAAAATTAAATCAGCAACAACACAAAACATTGACAACAACATAGTTAACAGAGGTAATTCTCCTAGGAAAGTGAACACAACTTGTGATGAAGGACAATCTGGAAAAATACAATCAAAGGTTGGTGGTCAGATTCACACACATAATGCTTTTGAGCTTCTTACATCTAAAAGCAATGCAGGTGATGAGAAAAAAGTGAGAATGTGCCTAAAGTAATTGTTGTTAGGGAAAACATTAATGACGAGCCTATAGATGATGGAGGTGCACCATGGTAGCAGGTCAAGACATAGAGGAGGGGTTGGCATGCTCGTGGTCGGGGCCGTGGGTGTGGTTGAATTGATTGGGGAGTTTGACACAACATGATTCTTCGCTCCCAAGTGGAAATCAAATAAAAACTTGATATTTGATTTTTGTTTCTGTGGTACTGTTGTTTTTTGCTAGGATTTTGCTTGTTCTTGTATTTCTGTCTGAGACAGTTGTGTTTTAAATGACATTATCTTTCTCTATTTTTTTATTTTAACATTCATGCATTTAATATTATTTATTCATTAATAATGTTAATAATATATTTGAAAATAAATATTTATAAATAAATATATTTATAAATTTATATTTACTATATTTATAAAATTATATATTTATTATATATATATATATATTAAAAAGTATTTATATAATTATAAATAAATAATTACATATTTAAATTATTATAAAATTATAATAAATATATTTAAATAATGAATATATGTACTATATTTATATTTATTTAAATATATTTATTAAATATATATAATGATATAAATATATATAATGATATAAATATATATAATGGTATAAATATATATAATGATATAAATATATATAATGATATAAATATATATAATGATATAAATATATTTATAATTATAAAATTATAATGAATCTATTTAAATAATGAATATTTTTACTCTATTTATATTTATATTTATATATTATATATATATATAATTTTATAAACATATATAATGATAAAAACATATTTATAATTATAAATAAATAATTATAAATATATTTAAAAATATATTTATTTATAAATGTACATTTACTATATTTAGAAAATTATTTATTTATAATTATAAATAAATATATATAATTTTCAAAAAGTATTTATATAATTACAAATAAATAATTATATTTTTAAATAATTATAAAATTATAATATATATATTTAAATGATGAATATATATACTATATTTATATTTATATTTATATATATTTATTAAATATATATATAAATATATAAATATATTTAAATATATAAATATATATAATGGTATAAATATATTTATAATTATGAAATTATAATAAATATATTTAAATAATGAATATATTTACTATATATATATATATATAATTATATTAATATACTTAGGAAGGTTCAGGTACAGAGCATGCTCGACCCTAAAAATTATTATTAAAATAAAGTACAAAGAGGAACTTGCAAAAGTACAACGCAAAAAGCATCGCCAAACTAGGAAAGTGACAGACAATGCCATCGAAAAGTAAAAAAAAGTTCCAATGACCCACACACCATGACCTGTAGACCCATATATTAAGTGATCACACAAACCAACACCATAAAGGCTTGAAGGCCCAAAAACACTCACACTAGTTGATGCCACAAATGAACAAAATAGACTCATTGTCCATTAAAAGGCATCACTGACACATGGCCAGCCGGTTTCCACCCATCCATGAAAATACGTCATGAGGTCGATGCTGACAACCAACCTGCGAGCCAAAGTCTTATCTCCATACATCTCGGGGTCATCCTGTAATCGTCTCCACCTATACCGATGAATGAGATCACCAGATTTCCCCACACGACCCTCAGTGCTTGAATCCCCAGCATCACTGACCACCACATGACGTCACCTCTTAGAATCACATAATGATAACCAACAACATAAGACACCAAAATCGCCATCCCGACTAGCATCTCACTGTCCCGACCTGCAGCAAACCCAAATCGGTCGCCGTCCCTTCGTATATGCAGGCATGTCTGCCATCACTGCCATTATTCTGCTAGCACCACCGTCGGGATCCCACACCTTCCAAGGCCTGTCTCCCATTCATGGCTGCTGTGACATCAGGGTCCCTCAACCACCACACTCTACTATCAGGCCACTGCTGGTGCTTTCGCTGGGTTAAACCCACCTCACTGCACAACGTCTCCCACCATCAGGATCTAAAAACAATCATTGTTCTGCTCCCCTTTTGGGGATGATGCCACCCAGAATACAATTGGACCTCCTCCATGGCCAGATCCCGCACCACCAGGCCCCACCGCTCTATCATTCGCATCTGCCAGGACACACACAATGAACCCCCGTTGACCATCGGGGTCCCATCACCGTAACGCTTGTTGTGGATAGCTAACATCTCGAGATCACTTGTGCATCAACTTCCATCATTAAGGCACCATCACCCATAACCAACAAGGATCTTTCACCATTCTCCCCTAATAAGGTTCCATCACCAGACATCACTAAGACCCAATCTTCACCCTCCAATTTTCCTGCAACCAGCTGCTATGGATCAGCAGAACGACGCCTGCCGTAGTATACAAAAAGGTCATAGTGACCAAATATCTAATCGAACCCTCCTACGTTGGAGTTATCACCATGTAGGGAATGCTTACCCCAAGCTGAAAATAGATCATAATGACGAAAAATATGATCAAACCCTCTGTTGTCGGAGCTATCACCATGAAGTAGAGAGAGAGGCTCTCTAATTTAGAGAGATAAACTCTCCATACTATATAAATATTTATAATGATATAAATATATTTATAATTATAAATACATAATTATAATTATATTTTCAAATATATTTATTTATAAATTCATATTTATTATATTGATAAAATTATATAATTATAATTATAAATATATATATATATATTTTAAAAAAAAATCATTTCTATAATTATAAATAAATAATTATAAAATTATAATAAATATATTTAAATAATTAATATATTTAATATATTTATATTTATATTTACATAATTTTATTAAATATATCTATAATTATACAAATTTATTTAATGATATAAATATATTTATAATTGTATATAAATATTTAGCCATCTTTATCACCACTAAAGTTTTAGCATTAATAAAGAAATCTTTTATCAGTTCTTTATTAGTGTTGATGAAGATATATCTTTATCAGTGCTAAAAAACATTTATAAAATATGTCTTTATCAACATAAAAACTTTAGCACTGATAAAGATGGACTTTATCAGTGATTCTTTAGAACTGATAATGAGGTCTTTTATCAGTGCTTATTATTTTAGCACTGATAAAACACCTATTTATCAGCGTTTTTGGAAGTGCTCATAAAACTATCCCTGATCTTTTAAAAATAACCCCAACTGCACTAATTTTAGTCACATCATTCAAGATCTCATGGAATTCCAATGCATCCACCACTCTCCCTCGACCTTATCTTGAACAAATCAAGCCTTAAATCTAAGGTATTTTATTATTTCTCCTCCTCTATCATTGCTTTCTTGTTCGGGTTAGATGGTGTGAGATAGTGAAACATTATCTTGGCTTAGTGGTCTTGTGGTTCCACATTTAGGAGCACTGTCAATGAATTCCCCATCATCGTTCATCATCCTTTGGTGATTCCATGTTTGTGGGTCTTTGCATTCCTGATTTTACCCTACTATGACTCACATAGGTCTTTCTCAGTTCATGTGTTGTGTTTTTTTTCTGTTTCCAACCCACTCCACAACTGTAACACCCTGAGATTTTGTGAAATATAGTTTTTCAAATTAATTTAATATTTTTGATATTTTTAATTTCATGAAATAATGAAAATAATTTTTATATATCAAAGCACTAAGTTTGGCTTGCATTATATGCAATACCAATTTAATCGTTCACTACACATAACATAAAGGTTACCTTTCTCTACACAAAACACTGATATTAGCTTACGTTATACGCAAAACTGGTTTTCCTCAACGAATTCAATATATTATAAAAATATTATTATTTAATACATTAATAATTAACCTAGCCATTAAGTTATAGTTATGAATATCATTAAATAACTTATAAAAACCTATGGTTTATAAAAACAAAAATGAATTCATTAGTTATAATGAACCAATTGAATATAAAGGGGATATTTTTATAGAAAACTATGTTTATACTCACAAAGCTGTTTTATCATAATTAATTAAATTAATTAGAATATTTTAAGTGGTATTAATGTAATATATATATTATATTAAATCAAATATTTTTTTATATTCATATAATATATTTGATAGGTATAAGATAAGAACAAACTAGATTTTATATATAAGAACCTATATTTCTATTATGGTAATTTTAACACCTTTTGATGGAGTACCTATTTTAAATATAAATTTTGGAACTTTTATAAATTTTATTTTTCAAAATAAAATTCATTTTTGAAATATAAATATAAAAATTAGTATAGGGTGAATTTTGGTATTTTTCCATGAAGTTTTATTTTTTAATGAATAGTGAAAAATACTGAAATTTAACTCAAAACTACTTTTTCATACACTTTATTTCTAAGGTTAAATTATATTTTTAATTGATTTTAAAGTTTAAATAGTTCAAATTTTAATTAATTTATTCAATTTAGGTTATTGTAATCAATTTTACATTGAAATTGGTTATAAAAACTGTGCAAACTTTTGGACATTTTTACTTTAAAACCCCGCTTTATCGTTCTATCGGTGGGATTAACTTTAAATTAATTTCTTCCACCTATGTGATTATAATTTTAAAAAATGGGTCCCATATTTGTAATTAGAATAATTTATATTGTATAATAATATCAAATTAGTTTTTGTCCAAAAATATTCGTAAATGTAATTAAAATTAATTACAACTATTAAAATTAAATTAAGCTTAACAAAGGACTAAACCATAAAATTAAGGCATAATATAACCCATACACTTGTCCAAAATCCATTTTCTAGCCATATTTCAACCAAATATCCCTTTTTATTCAATTTTTACTATTATTGGATCCACTTTCAATAAAAAAAACATGGGTGGGGTTTCCCTTTTCCAAAATATTAAAAGATTGCCACTCCTCCTCCACTATAAAGGTCTCCTCTCCTCCCACTTTCTCACACCTATCAAGACACTTAGGATCGAAAGAAATCTAGAAAAATATCTCCAAAAAATCACTTAATTCATCCTTGATTCCCCCCTTTGGGCATAAATCCATCTAGGGAATCCCATTGGTGCAAACCAAAAGGGGTTACCCAAAGAAGAGGTAACATCCTTCCTCAAGCTCCTTTCTTTTATTTTCTTTCTCCACCCCATAAAGTATACTTATTTCATGATTTTATAAAAACATAAGTATCAAAATTATACTTATATTTTTTATATTAATGGTTTTATCTACACTTACACACACCTCCATCTAATGGGTAATGAACTAACCTTTCGTGTACGGTGAACTACCTCCTCGTGGAATGACAATTGTTCGTTTTTCCTTTACCACATTTCAAGGTTGGGAATTATGATTGAAAAACTATTTATATATGATAAATATAATCTCTTTAATATTATTAAATTCCTTTATAAAACAGTCCTTTATTATTTCCTTTATGTGTAAACACGATAACATCGTTTGTGGATGTATGGACTACCACCTCCTAAAAGCGATGTGATTCAATCGCACGATACATGGAATGTATAAAGGATGGTTTTAATTAAACTTATTTGACATAAAAAATTGATATATGATATTAATTACATAATTAAATTTCTATAAATATAATACATACCATTTTTTATTACACTTTCACACAATTATAAAGTGATAATGCTGTTCGTGGACGTGTGGACTACCACCTTCTTTACATGATGTGATTCCTTTTACATAATATGAATTATATATATAAGTATATATGACTAAATAACATTTTATTTATGATATAGTTATTATTATGTATTTTTTTATGATACTTACCTTCTTTCCAGGACGATCATTGAGAAATGAGAACATTACTCATGCATACGTACGACCTACCGTTTCCATGATTGTAATGTTGATTCATTTTTCACAACCATATTTAATGATTGTTTTTTAAAGTATAATTAATTTATAAATATGAAAATTATTTCATGATAATTATTTTTTATATGTTTATATAATGAACCCTTTGACCATAGTAGACCAACCAAAGTTATCTTTAACATATGAACTGAATTTGGTCAAAACACCTGAATTAAACTTAATTGTTTGAGTAGTTGTATAAAACATGGTAATAAGTGAATTAAAAGTAATAATAAAATTTAAAAAGTTTCTAAATCAATTAATTAACTAACATATGTTTATTATTTTGGAATATAAATACACACGTGACAAGTCTAACTCAAGGTAAGGTAATTTCATCCCACTCTTTATTTATATGAGACACACGCCTTATTCACCGCTCACTTATTTTGTGTGGTGTATATACTTCCCATGAATGTATTATATGCCTATTATACTTAAATATATGGGTATTTACATAACCATTTTATGATATTTCTATCATGGGGTTTAAGTTTCAAAAGTTACCAAATCAGTAAAGTAATTTTGTCTCAATTTTCCTCATTTGAGACACATTCCATGTTATACACCTATATTTTTATATGAGGTGTATAAAATACATTTGAAATGTTATAACATGAATATAATTCTTTTAATAATATTTTAAAGCTTTATATAATTTTATTTTCCTACGTGGGGAATACGATTCAATGTTACCATGTGGTAAGAGTTTATTGAATCAATATCACCGTTTATCAAGATTATTTATGATCATATTTTAATTAATGAAATATTATGATCCATATTTCAAGAACACTCATGGATTTTATTCTCCTTTTGTTAGTCTTGATGTCTTCATGTATTATCACTATTTTCCCACTCTTTGGTACTTAAGATAATTAAGAATTTTTTTTAAGAAAATATAACCCTACCTCTCTCTTCAGTCAGAAATCTGTGTTCCATAAAAACCATGCTTTCCAAAAAAGGATTTCAAGAATATTCTAATAATATAGTATGATCATTAAAAGATATTTTTACCCTTTTTATATTTTATCGATGTTATCAAAGGAATATTTTTTTTCTTTTTTCAAACAATTCATTTTATAACCTTTTTACCATGAAAAAGGAATGTTATTTTTCCTCATACAGCATGTATGAATTTACCTACCATCATTTATTTGAATATTCCTTTGCATTTTAAAAAGGTTAATGCTTAATAATTTTGTTTAAAAGTGGTTTTGAAAACGTTTTAAATATTTTTTATAAGTTATAAATGTAAAAATATTTTCAAAATGTTTTCAAGATTTATTTATATGTTTTCAATTTTATTTTCAAGAAAATGGTTATCAAAAGGTTTTATGTTTTAAAAATATTTTTTCAAAGTGGAAAGGATATTTTCCTCAGGAAATGGTTTTAAAGGATATTTCAAAATTATTTTCTATCTAAGATGATATCCTTTGGTGTTACTCATTTCTTTCTATGGAAATTATCCAAATATTCCATTAATATTATTTCTCTGAATGGTTTATTTATTGATGGCATGATATTTATGAAACCCATTTCTCTTTCATGGGATATATGATTATGAAACCTATTTTACTTTCACAGATTATATGATTATGAAACTTTCTTCCTTTCATGGGTTATGCTTTGATGAAATGATTATAAAACCTGACTCTTTTTTTTCATAGGCTAATATTTGATTACATGTTTATGAAACCCATTTCATTTCATGTGTTATGATATGATTATTTATGATTTTTTTGAACATGTATATATGATTTTATTATGAGATTGGTGGAACCTATATCTCCCTAAATGCATTGGGTAAATATTTATATCTCATGAGATAGACTAAGATGGTATTGGGAGTGAACCTTGACTACTAATATGGCCATGAGAGTGAACCATGACTACCAAGATGGTTTGAAGAGTGAAATCATACTACTAAGATGTCCATGGGAGTAAACCATGACTACCAAGATGTTATGAGTAGTGAACCCATACTACCAATATGGTCTTGGAACTGATGCCTTGAATACTATGGAAATCTTATTATATGCTTATGTGTTTTCCACAATTCCATGTCTTATTCCTAAGTGTATTATTTTATGGATTATGTTATTTATTTCCTTATGATTAATGCCTTATGAACATCAATGATTTATTCCATGATTCATGTTTATGATATTTGATATGCATGGTATGATATTATAATGTTAGGATCACGTTCTCATGCCCCTATACTCATATTTATGCTTACATTCCTCCCTTGTTTACCCTTACTAAGAATCTGATCTTACCTCTTTTTATGTTTCCATACCCAGGTTATGAATATATATATTAAGTATGATGTGTTTAAGGAGGGTTTTAATCATAAATAACCTAGTGGGAGATAATGTAACTCACTTATGTACCAGTGTTTATGTTTACATGTTTCTAAAGGCACTAAAATAATACAGTCTTTGAGTGTATGTTTTTGTAATGTTTTAAGTATTCCACAAAAGTGATGTAATGTATATATATGTTAAGACTAAGTCATTATAGTTGGTATTAGAGTTAAGTTTTAGTTAAACTTTGGAAACTAATATGAGAAAAATTTAGTGATATTCCTAGGAATATTTATAATTATATATCTAGGGATGTCTCTAAGGATAAGTATAAGGATGAGTTAAAGTTTAGGAAAATATCTGAGAATTTTGGTAAAGGATATAGTGAGTGGTTTCCTAGAAACACATCCCTATTTGGATACTATAGGTGGATGTGGTTCTATAACAGATATACCTAGGAGTAACAACTCTAACAAGGTGTCCCAAGCCTGACTAGGGGTAACCAGGTACAAGACAATGGGCCTTACTATGCACCTGGTTTGACACTCCCAGGGGATATGCTTTGGAAATTCACAAACTCTTCATGAACCATTATGAATAATTTAAATATAATTTGGATATGAATAACCTAAGATAAAACCAAGGTGTCATAGATTAAGGAATATTTCATAGATATATTTTTTTGAAAAAATGGAATCCCCAGGAGTGGTATTTTTGAACCCTCCACTCCAAGGAACCCCCTCCCTATGAAGAGGTCATAATGCCTCAGATGGGAAGGATTTGTTTCCAGCTGAAATGACAGAGCATTCCATGGGGTAACACCTCGATCAATGATGGTTTGACAAAGAAATCCACCATCCAGGTGAATTGCACCCATTCTTCCCACCCGGAGAGACACCGGGTGACTTAGTAAGACGAGTGGTACATGGGAGATAGAAATTCCCCCAAGGGAGGGCTCCCAGGAATTGAACCCTAGACCTCACCAAACATTGTTTCTATGACCCTCAACCATGAACCAATACTCCACCACCAACGTGGCAAGGAAGATGTCATAAATTAGACATCCTATAAGTGACTTTTCATGATTATGTGGTTCCTCAGTATGATAATCGTTTCTTATTAAATGATTTCTAGTTTTAGCCAATGGAGGGAATTAGATGGAAATAGATTAATATTTTACGTTATGCACAATATTCTGATGAGAATTCAAATGGGATGAACATTGGAGTGAAGGATGTTGTGATTATTCCTAATAATTTTTCAAGGAACATGATAAAAAATGTGTACCTTAACCAACTCTTTAAATCACCAAAGAAGATAAATAAGAAGTTAGATGAGAGTTCAGATAATGGAGACCATGTAAGAAATAATATTCAGTTTTATTTGCGTCAAGAATGTTGAAAGAATCACCTAAGTGAATGTCTTATAGGAACAAGATGGTGTTTTTACTATGGAAAAGGACACAAAGAAAGTAACTACAAAGAACAAATTAAGGGTTAAAATAAAAAAATGGATGGGAATATTAGCCTCGTTAATAAATCATCAAAGGTTAAATGATTTAAACATGTAATGAATGGTCATTATCCAAATCAATTCCCTAAGTGGAAAGCTTCTGAAGAGAATTAGCAAGGTGGTACTAGTAATGGTTATTTTTCAGCTGATGATGATACTATAGAGGAAATGTGAAAGGAAAGAGGTATTAAGTAATATGATTAGGTACAATTATTATGAATTATTTATGAAGTATAATAATAAAAGTTTATATGTATTTGGTTTCAAGAATTATGTAGTATGATTGGTGAAATATTCAAGGATTGTTCAATTTATTTTTTTTGCTAAGGATTTATGTTTCGATGGACTATAAAGTGATTTAATGATAATGTGATATTCCTGGGAAACACAAGATTAAGGGAAATATAAACCTTAATGTGTTCCTAATGTTAAGATAATGATGTTTGGATAAGATACATACTGGAAATCAATAAGTGTATTAGACGATATTGATTACCTTGAAACTAATAAAGAATTTGATGAAAAGAAGTTTGAACTATCATGGATGGGGTTTATATAACTTTTGGATTTAAGGAATATATCTAGTAATCTTTGGAATAAGGAATCATTCATCTTTTACAAAATAATTTATGTTAATTCAAGTTATTACCATGTTTTAAGAGAATATACGATGAGGGTATTCACATGTTTGGAATGTGAAAACCTAGAGATAGTCTGTGATATATGAGGGATTAATGTTAAGTTTATTTTTTGAACTTATTTATAATTTTTTATATTTTTAACTTTCAAAATGTTTATAAGGTTAACCAATTATGTAAAGTTTATGTTAAACTTCAGATGAAGTATTTACGTGGTGAGTTTGTATTGAAAAACTTATTTAAAAGGATATCTAGTTATTAAACTTACTTCAAGGTTGTACATCATATTTATTTTAGAAATTATAATAATTTATTTTCATAAAAGGACATCCTATTTGTTGGTCGAAAACCCATCAAGTTAGTAAAGGCCGCGGGTATTGAACCCATGACCAAAAAATGATAAGGGTTTCCTTCCCACCATTGGCCTACACAATGTACTGATTAATGTGAAATTTTTTAGTTAAAAAATTGATAAATAAATATCTTTTTTTGTGATTAATGACCTCAATCAGTTCCTAATATTTATTTTTTCCTCCAAGTTCATATTTTAAATTCCCACCTATGTTCTCCTATTAAGAAACCTAGTTATGTGTTACTTTGGTTAACTGTTATGTTTCTAATTTTTTAAAGTTTAAGTATTAATTTTTACAATATAGGTTTCTATGAAATTAAATTTCAATTATTAAAAATTTGATAGCCTAGATGAATTTATAGAGATAAATTAATTTTAATGAGGGTAGAATGTAACACCCTGGGATTTTTTGAAATATTTTTTTCTGAATTAATTTAAGATTTTTTATATTTTTCATTTCATGAAACAATAAAAATAGTTTTTATATATAAAACTAATAAGTTTGGTTTGAATTATACGAAATATAAAGTTAATCGTGCACTACATGCAACATAAATGTTAGATTTCTCTACACGGAACACTGAGGTTAGCTTACGTTATACGCAAGACTGACTTACCTCGATGACTTCAATATACTATTAAAATATTAATATTTAATACATTAAGTATTAAAGTAGATGTTAAGTTAGAGTTTATGAATAGTATTAACTAACTTATGAAAAAATATGTTTTAAAAAAATATAAAATTAATTCATTAGTTATAATGAACCAATTTAATATAAAGGGAATATTTTTATAGAAAACTATATTTTTGTTCGCAAAGCTATTTTATCCTAATAAATTAAATTAATTATAATTAGTAATTTATATTAATGTAATATATATATATATATATATATTATATTAAATCAAATATTTTTTAAATTAATCAAATAGTTTCGATAGACATAAGATAAAAACAAACCTAATTTTACACATACAAACCTATATTTTTATTAAGGTAATTTTACCACATTTTTATGGAGAACCTATTTTAAATATAAATTTTGAAACTTTTATAAATTTTATATGTCAAAATAAACATAATTTTTCAAATAGAAGAATAAAAATTAGGTTAAGGTGAATTTTTGGAATTTTTCTGGGAAGTTTCATTTTTTAATGAATAGTGAAAAAAACAGAATTTTAACTCAAAACTAATTTTTAATATAATTTATTTATGTGTTAAAATTATATTTTTAATTGATTTTAAAGTATAAAAATTTTATTTTCTTATAAATTTATCCAATTTAGGTCATTGGAATAAATTTCACATTGAAATTAGTTATAAAAACCTTGAGTTTTTTTAACATTTTTACTTTAAAAACCTGTTTTGTTATCCTGTCTGCAATATTAAATTTAAAATAATTTATACCAATTATTAAATTGGAATTTTTAAAAATGGATATAATATTTGTATTCAAAATAATTTATAATTTCTAATAATATCATCTTAGTTTTTTACCAAAAATATTAGTGAAGGTAATTAAAATTATTTATAATGATTAAGATTAAATTAAGCTTAACAAGGAACTAAACCCTAAACTTAAGGAATAATATGACCTATAAAATTGTTAAAAATCCATTTAATGTCAATATTTATACCCTATACTCCCATTCATTTACTTTTTACCATTATTGGATTCATTTTCAATAAAAAAAATTTGGTGGGGTTTCCCTTTTCCAAAATATTACAAGAGCGACACTCCTCCATTATAAAAGGCCTCCTCTCCTCCCAATTCATAACACCTATGAAGAAACTTTGGATAAAAAAAATCTGCCAAAATATATCCCAAAAATAACTGCCTTACTCCTTGAATCATCTCTTTTGGAATAAATTCATCCAAGGAAGCCCTTTGATGCAAACCAAAAGGAGTTACCCAAATAAGAGGTAACATCCTTCCTTAAGCCCCTTTATTTTATTTTCTTTATCCAACCCCTAAAATATATTTATTTAATGATTTTATAACAAAAACTGTATCCTAAATATACTTATATGTTTTGATATTAATGTTTCAATCTACAATTACACACACCTCCATCTAAAGGGTAACGAACTTACCATTCATGTATAGAGAACTACCGCCTCACGAAACAATGATTGTTTGTTTTCCTTTACCAACTTTAAAGGTTGGTAATTATGGTAGAAAAATATATTTATATATGATATATATGATATATATAATTTATTTATATTTCTTTAATTCCTTTATAACTCATTCCTTTATTATTTCCATTATTTGTAAACACAATAACATCATTTGTGGAAGTGTGGACTACCTCCTCCTAAATGCGATGTGATTAAATCGCACGATACATGGAATGTATAAAAGATGGTTTTAATTAAAAATATGTGACATATAAAACATATATGGGATATTAATTACATAATCTCCTTTTTGTAAATATAATATATACGATTTTTTTATTACCCTTTCACACACTTAAAAAAGTGATAACATCATTCGTGGATGTGTGGACTACCGCCTCCTCGACACGATGTGATTCCTTTTACATAAAATGAATTATATATTTAAGTATATATGATTAAATAATATGGTATTTATGATAAAATTATCATTATATAAAGATTAATGTTACTTACCTTATTTCCAAAATGATCATTGGGAAATGAGAACGTTACTAATGCGTACATACGACCTACCATCTTTATGATTGTAACATTGATTCATTTTTCACATCCATATTAAATGATCAGTTTTTAAAGTATAATTAATGTATAAATATGATAATTATTTCATGATTATTATTATGGATATATTTATATAATGACCCTTTTGACCATAGTCGATCAACCAAATTCGTTTTTGACACATGAACCGAATTTGGTCAAAACATCCGATTTAAACTTAATGGTTTAAGTAGTTGTATAAAACATGGTAAAAATAAATTAAAATTAATAATAAACTTGAAAAATGTTATTAAGTAAGTAATTAATTAACATAAGTTTATTATTCATGAATATAAAGACACACAAGACAAGTTGAATTCAAGGTAAGGGAATTTCATCTCACTCTTTATTTTCCTGAGATACATGCCTTATTCACTGCTCACTTCTTTTGTGTGGTTTATATACAACCTAGGAATGTATTATATGACTATTATAATTAAATATATGGGTATTTACCTAAAAATTTTAGAAACTTTCTCTCATGGAGTTTAAGTTTCAAAAGTTACCAAATTGGTAAAGTAATTTTGTCTCAATTTTCCTCCTTTGAGACACATGTCATGTTATACACCTATATTTTTATATGAGGTGTATAAAATAAATTTGAAATGTTATAACATGAATATAATTATTTTAATGATATTTTAAAACTAAATTAAACATAATTTTCCAACATGGGTAATATGATTCAAATTTACCATGTGGTAAGAGTTTATTGAAATAATATCACCGTTTATTGAGATTGTTTATGATCATGTTTTCATTAATGAAATATTATGTTCTATATTTCATGAACAATCATGAATTTTATTCTCTTATGGTTAGTCTTGATATATTCATGTATTATTATCACTTTTTTTCACTCTTTGGTACTTAAGATAATTAATAAAATGTTTATAAGAAAATATGACCCTACCTCTCTCTTCGGTCAGAAATATACATTCCTTAAAAACCATGCTTTACAAAAAGGGATTTCAAGAATATTATACTAATATCCTATGATAATTAAAATAATTTTTTACCCTTTTTTTTACCGATTTTATCTAAGGAATCTTCTTGTCACTTTTTAAATAAGGTATTTTCTAACCTTTTTACCTTGCAAAAGGAATGTTCTTTTTTCCTCGCATGACATGTATGAATTTACCCACCATAATTTCTTTGAAGTTTCCTTTTAATGTTTAAAAGGTTAATGTTTAAGGTCTTTGTAAAAGTGATTTAAAAAAAGGTTTTCAAAACGTTTTCAAGATTCTTTATAATCTCTCAAAGAAAAAATGTTTTCAAAATGTTTTCAAGATTTATTTATATATTTTCAAGTTTATTTTCAAGAAAATGTTTCTCAAAATGTTTCATGTCTTAAAAATAATTTTACAATGTAGAAAGGATATTTTACTCAAGAATTTTTTTAAAGTATATTTCAAAATTATTTTCCTTCTAAGATGACATCCTTTGGTGTTACTCATTCCTTTCTGAGAAATATCCAAAGATTCGATTAATATTATTACTATGAATTGTTTATGTATTGATTCCATGATGTTTATGGAACCCGTTTCTATTTCAAGGGTTATATGTTTATGAAACCCATTTAAATTTCACAGATTATATGCTTATGAAAACCAATTCATTTCATAGGTTATTCTTTGATGAAATGATTATGAAACTTGTCTCTTTTTTTCCATGGTCTAAGATATGATTACATATTTATGACACCCATTTCATTTCATGGGTTATGATATGATTGTTTATGATTTTGTGGAACATGTATGTATGATTTAATTATGAGATATTTGGGACCTATATCTCCCTAAAATACATTGGTTAAAGATTTATATATCATGATATAGACTAATATAGTCCTTAGGAGTGAACCTTGACTACTATGATGGCCATGGGAGTGAACCATGACTACCAAGATGGTATGTGGAGTGAACTCATGATACTAATATGTCCATGGGAGTAAACCATGACTACCAAGATGGTATGGAGAGTGAACCAATACTACCAAGATGGTCTTGGTAGCAATGCCTTGACTACTATGGAAATAATATTATATGCTTATGTGTTTGCCACAATTCCAAGAATTATTCCAAAGTTATGATTTCATGGATTATGTTCTTTATTTTCTTATGATTCATGCCTTATTAAATGACATGATTTATTCCATGATTAATGTTTATGATCTTTGAAATTTAGGGTATGATATTTTAATGTTATGATCACATTAGCATACCCCTATAATCATGTTTATGCTTACATGTATCCCTTGTTTATCCTTAGTGAGCATATGAGATCACCCCCATTTATGTTTCCTTCCCTAGTTTATGAAGATATGTATTAAGTATGATGTGTTTAAGGGGGGTGATATCCATGAAGGACCTATTGTTAGATAATTTAGCTCACTTATGCACTAGTGTTTATTTTCCATGTTTCCATGTTTCCAAAGAAACTAAACTAATACAGTCTTTGAGCTTATGTTTTTGTAATGTTTTAAGTATTCTGAAAAATTGATCTAATGTATATGTACTTTAAGACTAGGTTGTAATAGAAACCATTGATTTCATCCTATTCTTAGTGTCACCCCATTCCAGGATCTATCTATAAAGACCTTGTATAGGTACTCGTCCACTTATCCATTTTTTAGGATTTCCATGGTAGAGCGTAGCCGCTGCCTCATGGTGGAAAAGCATATCTCCTATGAATTTCATAAGGTTGAAATATATTTTAATTAATATCTTATTTATCTTATCTTATTCCACATTTCACTAAAGTGTTTATTATTTTTTACTAGCACTCAAAGAATAAAATTTACCTTTACATATTCAGAGAAGATAGTTTTATCTATCCTTAATGTTGAAAATTTTTACCATCACATATTATATATTGATTAAATTTATGGATTTTAAAATAAAATATTTATTGATGTTGCATATTTATATGAGTTTATTGTTTGAATTTTTATATTATAAACGTTTAAGATATTTTAGAGAGGTATGACCAGGTAGATTCAGTTTCTAATTTTAAGGAAGTCCAAAGCCTCTCGCAATAGTTATCATAAATTATTGATGTTAATTTTTAAAAATATGGTTTTAGATTTATAAAATTTATATTTTTATTATATTTTTTTGATATTTACTTCTATAATGTGTAATATATATATATATATGAAATTCAATATTTTAGAAAAAATCATTAAGTGCATTAATTAAAGGATTTCTTACTTTCAAGGATAAAATCTTGTATTAAATTAACTTAATTTATTTTTAAATAAGGTATATTAGAATTAGAATAATTATTTTTGAGTAACATATATTAATTTTTCATTGTTCGATAAAATCTGTAATGGATTGAAAAATTATGAATATCGTGATTATTTTCAAAATTCTAAAATTCAATAAAACTTTTCAATGGAAAGAGAAGGGAGAATAAAGAATAAAGAAGCTTGTTAACATTGATGATTCTATTAATGGATTTCTTAGACATTCATTTTGAATAAAAAAAATTCTCTTGAAGAAGAATCATAATCTAAAAATTATGGATTCAACTATTTGTTTTCAACTTTATTCACATTTCTACAAATTTTTTATTTATATTTTAATTTCTCACTTCTAGTACAAAGTGTAGGAGATAATGTTTCAACTACTTTTACTCAATTATTAGATCCCTAGGAAAATTATCTAAAGGCCATGTATATTCTTTGTAATGTATATCATGGTAAAATCTCTTGGAACCATATATATAGTTTTATATTCTTGAATTAAGTTGTGAGATCACATGGAAAATGATCTAAATAAATATCATCATTACTACATTGGGTGTGGATGGAGTTCACTAGGGGATACTATTTATAGAAATTAACCACTATAAAAACCATTTTTTCATAATATTTATTTAAATTTTATTTTTTTTATAATCTAAATAAAAGATAAAGGATGAAACTAAACAAACATGAATAAGGGGGTTCTTATTTTTAAAACATTTTAAATCACTCAATTCACCCCACACCCATTTGAGTCTTTTTCTATGATAATGTTGGGTCACAATTTAAATAGTGAAATAGTAGAGAACCATAGAGAAAGGGGATAATAAAGAGGATTTATAGGTACAAGAAGATTTAGAAGATAAGGAGAAGGCATGAAAATATCACGATTTAAGTCATGCTTGGTGAAGACTCTCTTTTTATTAATATTTAAAATCTATATAAGATTTTGCGAGGGATAAAATTACATAGGTTAGGAAGAATTTTATTTTAGAATAGTTAATGGATAATCATTTCTCATTTTTAATCTATATAGTGATTTTAGTGGACTTTGTGAACATGGGTTTTATCTAATCATTCTAAGGCTATAACTACCAATTTTGAGTAGTGAATCTTTTTTTAAATAAACCATGTGTTAACATTAAATTTTTTAGATGTTTAAGAAACATTTTTAATATGAGGAAGTCTCAGCTTCATGCTCCTTAGATCGTCTTCCTTTTAAGTTTTCCACAGTTGTCGCGGTAGAGGTGCCTTGCGAATACGATGAGGTTTCTGTGATTTAGATTCCAGCATTGTGGTTCTCATTCATGGTTTATTATGTTTCTTTATCTGGAATTATTTTGGGACTCAGGATTAGAGACACATATATAATCAACCACAAGGTTCAGGCCCTATGAGGTTTCATAGCAGTTGTTTCTCTTATACAGGATTTATGTATTTGGAAGTTTGAGAGGGTATGGAGACAACCATCAGATTGGGCCTATACTTCATCATAGGACACCTGTTTGTTGTTCAGTCTTGCATCGAGTGAGAGCTTAATCGTGGTTCAATTTCTGAGGAGGGTCCATTCTAATTTGTTAGTCTGGATTCTGTTTTCTATGATCTTCGGGTCGATCATGTTTTATGTCATGAAGTCTATTTGGTTCCCCCCTTCTTCCATTAAAAGGGGATTTTAAAATAATAAAAATCCAAGGTCTTCGGGCCATTGTATGGATGGATGGAACATATATATTGGTCAACCTTAAAAGTAATGATACCCATTTAATAAGATGTATGAACATATTTTTATTTACTATATGATGTTTATAAATTAATTTAAAAAATAAACAATAAGAAAATCATAGGTGTGTAAAGAGAAATAAAATTATTGAGGTGTTGTATTTTTTTTAATATTTATAGGTTTGGTCAAGAAATTACAAAAACTTATACAGTAGAGTTCATGATGTTTTAAGATATATATAACCACCCCAGTTCCAACATATTAATATAATATTTTTAGAATGGTATGGAGAATATGTTCATAGAAAAAGGTATATAAATCCGGTGGAATATATATAAGGAATAAAATAAAAAATAGATGAACAAGATAAATGAAAATCTATAACAAATTAAATAAGATATGTAGATCATTGTTCATAAAAAATGACCAATTTAGTTATGATTGTAAAAAAAATTATGAAAATATCAACAATATAAATTTATAAAATCATTGACAAATGTGTGAATGGAATGGAAAATTTTATGTTCCTAGAAATTTTATGGTTAATTAAAAAGGAAATATCATTTATATTACTTCATGAATAATTAATATCATATTTTTTAACGACGTCGGAGGATATGAATAGAATACAAAACAATGTGTTCAATCCTTATTTGAATTTATGAACTATGATAAATAACTTGAATTTAGTGGGTTATAGTACACATATATTTTTTGTTATTACTATAATACATGGTCTAGAATAATATATAGAAAAATATAGTAACCTAGAATCCAACTTTACTTCTATTATAAATAAAATTTTCATCTATTAGTTTCATGAAATTCCAAGCTCCTTGAACCTGTGTCAAAATCCGATGATTAATTGACCATTAATATTTTGAGGAAATATATTTTTACACAAATTTATAATGGAAAGATAGATACAAGAATTTACAAGGGAATAATTCCATCCAAAAATAAATAAATTTTGTTTTCTAAAATATTTATTAGTGATTATTAGATTAATATATGTCTGTAAGTGATTCAGTTGAGTAAGAAATCCATTTTATTAACATTTTTAATAACATAATTTATAATTATATATGATATAATGATTTGAAATCCCTTTATTTATTATGTAAAGTGTATCAGAACATGCGAAATGGGAATAAATGGGAGATGAAACATTTATGCTTAAAGTTTCTGCCTATCATTGGTAAGATATCATAATTAAAATAAATAAGGATCAAGTATTGAATGATACTTATTAGTGGTAAAATGTCCCATATGATTTCAATTACTCGTTAATTTTTCTAGATCTTAAAATTAATCATATGTGACATTTTTCTACTAAGAGGTGACATTTACCTAAAATTTACCACTTCTTTAATGATCCACTTAGAATATCAATGAAACACCACCTAGCCCACCACATACCATGTAAATACATGAATAAAAATCAACTCCTCTCACTTGTTGGACTCCCACCTAGAAAGGTTACAAAAAATTCATAGAATTAACGCCTTTTTTCCCACACAACATCAAATTGAGAACCTATACCAATAGACACATGTTTACCCCAGGTTGTTTCTTTGTATTCCATACTTGTGTAAAATGATAAAATTTACAAAATCATAACTGATAACATTAAAATATTGGGTTCCCCTTATTATAATTATCTATAACTTTCTCCTTTGATTATGAATATCTTATGTGAATTTTTTTTGAACCTAATAGGATGGATATGAATAGAAAATGGATGCACTCTAATCATGTAACAAAATAGTATAAATATATAGTTAAATAGTTCATAAATTTTTCAATAGAGAATGCATACAACCCTTCTCAAATCCTTTTTCCATGTTTATGTTATTGTTATTCAAGAAAATTAGTCTAGAAGAGTTGTAAGAACATTTAATTTTTCATGGAATAAATCAGATCTATAAATGTTTTACTAAACATGGGGAAAACCTAAATATTCACACCAATTGGGATGATACCATGATTTATGAATCATTTGATATTAATAAAAGTGAAAATGATTATGGAGATTGTATGTATGAAATGATAATGGAAATTGAAGTTAACCTTTGTGATTGTCTAAAGTTGTGTGATAAGTTGAATAAATGTGATAAAATACCATTTTATATCTGTTTCACTAAAAACATAACATTTTTAGTTATATTGAAGTTATATAATTCGAAAACTGGCAGCGGATGGAGAAACACCATCATTATAGAACTACTTGGTCACCTGAATGATATGCTACCAGAATAAAATGAAATTCATTATCAAACATATGATACTAAATGAATGTTATGTTCAATGGTAATGATCTATAAAAAAATACATTCTTGTCTAAATGATTGCATATTTTTTTGAAAGGATCATGAATCACTCATAAAATTCCCTAAGTTTAGTGCAGATCGATACAAGAAAGATGAATCAAGTACTTAGAAATTCGTATGGTAATTTCCTATCATTCCATGGTTTAAAAGACAACATAGATGTTAGGAAACCATGAGACAATTTACATGGAATTTAGATACAAGAATTAAATATGGGAAACCATGTCATCTAACAGACACTCCATAGGAGAAGAAAATTGATTTTGAATATCCTGAATTAGGAAATGATCTGAGAAACTTTCATCTTGCATTATCTACAGATAGAATAAATACTTTTTTTGTATAAATTAGTACTCAAAGTAATTTTCTAGTCATGTTGGTAAATTATAACTTACCTCCATGGTTATGCATGAAGTGAAAATACATTATGTTTTCTCTTCTTATATCTGGACCAAAATAACCCCATAATGATATTGATGTTTATTTGGATCCATTGATCAAAGATCTAAAATCGATGTGGGATATAGGTGTTACAATGTATGAATATTATATAAGTGAATAATTCATATTGAGGGCTATGTTGTATGGGATTATAAATGACTTTCCTACTTGTGAAAATTTGGTAGGCTATAACATTAAAGGAATGTTGGTGTGTCCCATTTTTGAAGAATGCATACACTCAGTTTTGTTGAAACATTCCTTAAATAATTTGTTTTTAGGAAATTGGAAATTTTTAACTCAACAACATAAATACTGATCCTAGATGTTAACATTCTATGGGAATATTGAACAAGGTACAAAACTGTCTCCACTAACATGTGATCAACTATTTGATAAAGTAAAAGATATTAACACTATTTTTAGTAAACCATTTTTAAAAAACCATATGAAATCAGGTTGTAAAAAGAGATCAATTTTCTTTGAATTACCATATTGGAATTTTTTGTATGTTAAACATTTTCTTGATGTCTTGCACATAGAAAAAATGTATTTGATAGTGTTATTTGAACATTACTAAATGTTCCTATCAAAATAAAATATGGAATCAAGGTGGGTTGGACATGATTGACATGGTGATAAGGGAAGAGTTGGCACTAATGAATGGTAAAGAGCAGACTTTTCTTACTCTAGTGGCTTACACTCTATCCTGATAGGAAAATTTTTATTTTTTCATTTTCCTTAATGGTGTAAAATTTACAGAGTGGTATTCATAAAATATAAATAATGGTGGTTCAATGAATAATTTAAAGTTATAGGGACTAAAATTAGATGAGTTTGATGTTTTTATTCAAGATTTTATGCTAGCTAATTTACGTTGTATTCTGCCTAAAAATGTACAACATACATTAACTAGACTTTGCTTCTTTTTCAAAGCCATATGGAGTAAATTTATAGTCTCAAAAAAATTTTTAATCACAAATAAGGAGGCTTTATTCATATGATTCAAATTAGATATGTTATTTCCAACATGATTCTTTGATATAATGTTTTAACTAATGATTCAATTTGTTAGAGATGTTTAACTATGCGGTCATGTCCATTACAGATGGATGTAGCCCATTGAATGGTATATGATGATTTTAAAAGGGTATGTAAAGAATAAAATTCATCTAGAAGGTTTTATTACAGAATGATATTTTATTTAAAAAGATATTGAATTCTGTACTGATTAACTATTAGATGTTGATAGCATCAGTCTCCCAAATTCTCATCACAATAGACATTTTATGATTAAATGGATTTTTGGAAGAGATGTTGTTACAATTACCATGATAGAGAGGGATAAATCACACCATTAAATTTTACATAATAGTGAATATGTTGATCCATAAATTGAATCCCACAAAGAAATTCATTGAGATTTGAATCGATCAATGGTCAAAGGATGAATATCTAATACACACAATCAATAGTTTATAGGGTGGTTCTGAGATTATATTTATAAGGAGTTATATGAAAATATGAATTTAATTGCCAAATTAATTCAATGGCTATCTAGGGGACAAAATGTAAATGTTATATCTTATACTGGTTTTGTAATAAATGGTTATACCTTTTATAGAAAATAAAATGATGAATATAGTATGATGTAAAAAAATAGAGTTACGCTTATGGTGGAACCGATGCACATATTCGGTTCCAAGGATATAAATCCAATTTATGTGAATGTGTCATATTTCAACATTATTGAATAGATATATGAGTTTAATTATACAACATTTTAATTTCCTATTTTCTATTAGAAATGGGTTGAAAATAGGAGTGCAGTGAGAGTTGATAAAATGGGCTTTGTAAAGGTGAATTTCAATGTGGAAGGGAAAAAGGATGATCCCTTTATAATGGAATCAAAATCTATGCAATAATTTTATGACATAGATATAATGAACAAGAATTATTCTATTTTTCTTCAGGTGACTAAAAAAATTGTGGGGTTAGGTGAAAATTTAATCAAGGATGTCCCTTTCATTGGGAGATCACAATTAGTTCATGAAGGTCCCATTGTAGATAATGTATTATATGTTATAGGGGAATATAAAGAGGGGATTTGAGTTATATACAGGGGAAAAAAATCCCTTCAAGATTTAAAAAAATAAAGAGAGTTCAATGATCAAGTTAAAGTGTTTTTTAATATACATTGATTTTCCTCATAATATTATGTGTTCTCTACTGTATTAACATAATCAAAATTAAATATTTGTATAATCATATAGAAAAATTCTTTTGTACATGATTATGTTTCCAATATCAGGGAATAAAAGGTGGTTGATTCTAGTATGTTGATGAAAAAAAAAATAACAATAAAACATCATAGTGTTGACTAAAAAATCAAGGCATGAAGTAAGGGTATAAAATTTGAGGTTAGATGAAATCAACATGACCAACCTATTGAACCAAATAAGTAAATGTTCATTTGTTATGTTGGGGTCACAATGAGGATGAATGTGATGCTTGATATAGATTCGTAGCACCATATCCAGCATGTAATGAAGGAAAAACTTAGGGAAGATATAATGGTAATGTTAGGATTTACTTTCTCTATTTTACCCAAAAATTATATAATGAAACATTTATTTAATTTTCATTATTTCTTTCAAAGTTTTTTTTTATTTTATATTATTTTTATAAGAAATATGTTTTAATGGACATTGTAAAATTCCATAGGGGCTTATAAACCCTTCTTACTAAGTTTTATCTTATGGATGTTAAGGGGAAAGTAAATACCCACACATTAGTTACTTATGAACACATTATAAAGTATGAAACATGGAATACTTTCATTAGTAGTCATGATGATAAATAATTTTAGGTACATTGTAGTTGATAATATATTATTTGAAATTATTTATTTTATCCAATTTGATTCAAAAAATTTAATTTATGAAATAAAAAAGGAGTTTTGAAAAATAATAATGTGCATCAAAACCAATGTAGCCCTATCAAAAAGAAAGGATAGGGTACACTTCACTAGAGAAGAAATTGGTATGTATTTTAAATTAACAATAAAAGTTTTATGTGATATGAAACAAGGTAAATTATTATTTTTATATGTATATTGATAAATAAAAATTCAAATCCAATTATATCCCATATCATGTGCTATGGAAGGAGGCCCACATAAATAAGGAGGGTAAACTAGTTGATGAAAATGAAAAGGTAGTGTGGGAAAAATGTGTAATTATGGAATAATAATAATAATTTATTATTTATAAAATTATTTCATAAAAATATATATTTATATTAATATTTTTATATGGTTTAGACATAATAATTGGTAGTGACTGTACCAGAATAAAAACTAATTTCAGTAGGTTTGAAGCACCTAGAGCAATATAGTAACATTAGATGTGTAGGTTTGGGAGTGTATCCTCAAACATATTTAGAGAAAAAAACTACAAGAAGACAAATATTGGATGATGAAAGGATTGTAGGATAAAATAGATTCTTTTCAAGATATTATTGACTGGTCTAGTTTGGAAAAAATATATATGTAAAAACAATAAATTGAATCGGTAGTGGAAAAAAGATAATCACATGAACAAACAAATGATCCCAATAGATTTGAGGATATAAATTCCCCTGAAACACATACCTTACCTAAGGTAATCAATTTTTTCATTACTCTTTCTCTTAAATATGAGTCAAACAACTTTAGATAACTTTATATTACTAAAATTCTATAGGGTAAATTTTTATGTAATTTCTATCTATTAAGACCCATTCACCACCTTGTTGTGAGGGGTATGGTGCTTAATATCCTAGAAGATAAGATACACAATAAATAACTCCCAAAATATCACATGATAGTGGGGGATTAAGGCATATCAAGATTTGAGTGCTAGTTTTCGTATTCCACTTGATGATCCAGATATTATAATGGTCAATAATACTATTGTAACTTTAATAGCATGGTCATATAATCTTATAAAGATACATGAGGTATTTCCTTTACAAATTTTTTCAAATGAAAAACCTACAATAGTTGATGAAAAAAGGTTTTAAGTGAGGTATGGTATTAAATATGAATAAAAAAATGTGGAAATATAAGTTCAGATCAAGAAAATCTAGTGAATCAACCAAGAAAACAAAAAGACATTTCAGGAGTAGATTTTCCTCACCAATTCCACTGCAAAATCTATTATCATTACAACATCATGAAGATACCATATTTAAAGTTGGAGATGTATCCTATATTCCATATGGAGAATAAAAATTTGTAACTATCATTATAGACATATTTGGTATCAAAATTATATATATGATATTGTCAAGTTTGAATGACCGAGAGTCTCAATTTTGAATACATATATAAGGTACATTTGCATAATACGTTTTTTCAAAATATTATCTAATATGTTCATTAAAGTTAAAAAATATTCATATTTTCTATAGGATTTTATATTAATTATATATAAAGGTAAAAAACTATGAATCATGATTTAGATTCATTAATCTCTATATCGTTTCTACAAATGAAATTAAATTTGAGTCAAAAGAAATTGATAAGAAAAAATGAGCTAGAAGAGGTGTTTTATAAGAAAATAATAGAATAATGACTCTTTTTTATGCCTACAACATAGAGATAAAACTATATAATCTAATCATATAAAATATATTTTTTATGTTTTTCATTACTTATTTGTTTTTGTTTTTTAGGAAGCATTGAAAGCTAATTATAATCAATCTGGATACACCAAATATTTATTTTTTTGTATCCAATGCATAGATATTCATCAAACTGACCACACGTGATGTGTATTGTGAAACTGTAAGACACTCTAAAAAATATTTTATAGATAAACTTAGAATTATATGTTTCAGTTTTTGTTTGTACAAGAATTATGTTATGATATAGTGATTGATAAATATAAGATAAATCATTGTAAGAAGTCGATGATTGAATATAATAAGCCTATGGATTAATTCAAATGGAAATATATTAAGGTATATATAGAAATATTTAACAATAAAAACATATTTCAAAAAAACATACTTATTTGGTCACTGTTTCTATAGTGTCTGAAGCAAGATAATAGTAAATACTATGGATATTATATTTCCAAATTTATGAAAGATATTATAAACCATCATACGAATATTTCTCACGACCCCTCCCTCAAAAGATACCATAATAAGGGAAGAGAGATAATAAACCCAAGTCCCATCTCTAGTTGGCCCTGGGTTGGTGACTAGCACTAAGGGTATAAAAATATCATGTATGGGAGGCATTACCCTCTATAATATAAATAGAACCAGGAGATAAGATGATTCATCCACAAACAACTACAAGACATAATATAAAATAAATTCAAAACCACCCCACATGCATGTATAAATGAAACTCATACAAATAAAAGTATCCAAAGTAAATAACCAAAAGTAAATCTAAATAAGTGACACAACAACTGTTAAGGATCCAAGCTAGTAATGTCTAGAATGGTCCACTTAGTCTTCCTAGAAACCTAAAAACAATTATATATATATAGGGTGAGAATACAAGTATACTCAGTAGGAAAACCAAAGTCTCTTGTTCACATTTTAAAGAAGCATACTAATGAACTTGGGAGAAAACAGTAGAACCAAAAAAAACCTATCAAGGTATACTAACCATCCCAACCTCACCAAGACACACTAACAAAATAACACAAACCAAGTAGTAAAATATAATAAGAATCACATCGATAAGGGTACCCTGAACAACTTTCACACTAGTATGCAGCTCTCCCACCCAACATCATATGTTCTAGCACTATCATCTCTTCCATAAACCACACCGCCCTGCAAGAATGGTCACAAAACACCTCACCCATAGACACTTGGGATCGCTGCCCCACAAGCACAATCACAACACATATCTCTTGAAAGAACATGGGAAAAAACCTAACCACTTCCAAAAACAATGTAATAGGGTATCATGAACATGTTGGAAAATAACTTCATTCCCTCCTCCTACCATGCACAACCCCAATGAGAAGCCGACCCACAAGAACAGTCATATCACATCCTGCCCAAAAACTCCTGGGCCACCACCCCCAAGCACAATCACATCTCACCTGAAAACACCTAAGTCGTCACACCTCTCCCGCAAACAGCTAGGTTATCAAAACCATCATATAATACACTAAAAAATCTCCAATGATCACAGCCTATGAAATACATACCTCTCTTGTAAGAGAGAGTGGGAAAGAGCGGGTACCCATCCATCCGTACTCCTCATCAGATGTCGAGAAAAATACCCCCTGCATGACAATATGGGTGTCAGCACATAGTGCTCAACGTGGGTGGGGTGCGTATAGAAATCATAAGAATATAAAAGTATAAATATGTAGTATCAAAAACTTAATCCCAACCTCTGGTCTTATAAATTAACTAACCAACTCACAACTCTATCACCTTTGTTGCCACCTAAAAATTCATAACACCACACAAAAATCCATAACCCCATTACATATTTCCAAACAATTACATTTAATCATCACATTCTTTTAATTATTTAGCATCAGCCACATTTAACCACACAACCCACCATTTAATTATTCATTAACCATTTTCATATCATTAACCAAACTAACCCATGTCATTTTAATCATTATAAATTAGTTATCCCATCACTACTCAGACATCAAGCACAAAGAAATCAACAAACAAAAACCCCAAAGCATGGGAAACAAACCAACTTTCCACCCCAAAAGAACATCCCTCAAACTAACTCACCACCCCAAAAGCATGTCCCACAAACCACATCGCCGCCCTAAAAGTATAACCAAACAAACCACCTCGCCACCCCAGAAGCACAACACATGAACCATCAACCACACATTCCCCAACCGCACATAGCCATCCCACAAGAACAACCATACATCACATAAATATCATTTTACAAATTTTTAAAGGGTATTTTAGAACATTTTTCTTTATTTTAGGGGTGTTATCATACAAGCCATAATCCTGGCGCAACCATTTCATTATCAAAAAATAAGTGGTTAGATGATTTCCATTTTAGGGTGATATCAAAACAATAATAACAAAATTATAAATATAAACAAATATATCCAGTGCAAATAAATCCCCCAACAACCTTAATTGTCAGTGGGGCCACATTCCTATACAATCCACAATATCACAAATAACAATAAAGCAATAAAAACATGCAATTCAAACCCCGTTTTACCCTTAAATTTCAATTTAACCAATTATTTATCTTTAATTAAGCTAGAACAACCATAAAACATAGGTAAAAAAAATCAAACCCCTCCTACATGATACACAATGAAGAGAAATTAGGGATTCCCTACCTCAAAGAAGCTTTGCCGACTCACTGCGCACCACATGTTGAAGAAGAATGTCCGCAAACCGCAATTTCACTACAAGAAAACATGGATAAACCTACACCACAACCAAATACTATCAAAATACAACCCAACACACACAAAAAACCTTAACAACATTACCACAGTGAATCCTTGGGAGAATAATGGAATAAAACCTATGAAAAAGAAGGAAGGGTTTACCATAGATTGCAAACAAACAACCACTGGGACCAACATATCAAAGAGAAAAGAATAGGGCTTCAAGAACTCCTTGGGGAACCTAGTGTTTTTCCAAAATGATAGGAAGAAGAATACATATCCTAATGAATGAAAATTTGGCTGAAAAGAACTTTTAAAACTGAACTACATCAGGGATTTTAATTATGCATAATACCCTTTCACATCGTGTAATCCTTTGGGTTTGGTTTCACTGAAAAATGTGTTGACTTTTTATTATTTTACCCCAAAAATCTACACATCATTAACCAGCCTCACAAAATCCATGAACCACCATTACATGTCACGCAATACACTTAAACAACATGTATTTCCTGTAGCAATTCTGTTGCACCTCCAGATTCCACCAAAAACTTCTGAAACCTCCCTCAAACACCTCCAAAAACCAAAACTGGAAAATTAATGGACCAGGAGGGCACATAACTTTACATTAGATACCTCTCAAATGATTATCACCTTTGAGAATCCAAAACCAAGCCCAGAAGAAAAGGGGTCCGAACAACCACCCCATGAGATACCTCTCAAGGGTCTCTTCATACCTCAAATGCTACCACCATCCAAACACAACAACCCAAATAACCATAAAGCACACTGCACAACCACATCAGCACAAACATTAGTCACCTCCTGTCACACAACCATACTACTACACAACCATTGCACAACCATATCAACCTCTACATATCCCAAACCAACAATCACTACAACCAATAATCCACACCATCCCGAGCAAACAAATTAGGGAATTCTGTCTTCCATGTCAAGATACTATCCACTCTGGGCAGAACTGACTCTCCCACATGGGTTTAATCACATTGAAGTTAATCTCGATTAGGAATATTGTCTTCCACTTTTCATATCTTACAAATTTATCACACATTACACCACACACATCACAAACCAATGAAAAAATATCATCATATAAAACAAAAATATATTAAACGTCACATCAAAAATAAAGATAAAGAAAAGAAAAAATCAAAACAACTATGGGTACTAGGAATGTATCTACATCTCTCACTCCCAAGTACTCTCCTCTAGGAAACCATTCCTCCAAAACACATGAATCAATGAAATGGTCCATCCACACTGTGCCTTCTCTTAGTGATCCTAGATCTCTACTGGTCATTCCACAAACTTTATGTCATCCTTGATATCTAACTCTCCCAAGTCAATGAATTGGAAGTCATCATGAAGATACTAATGAAGCTAAGAGAGGTGCAAGACATCATGGATCCTCTCCAACTATGATGGAAACACCAACTGATATGTCACCTCTCCAACTCACCCCAACACCTCAAAGGGACCAAAAAACCTGGGGGAAATCTTACTCCCTCTTCCAAACATCCACTTCCCATGTCGAGGGGAAAAAAACTTCAAGAACACATGGTCCCCAACCTCGAACACCAAGGGCCTTCTTCTATGATCGAAAAAATATTTATTCTAGTCTTTTTATTCTTTTATCCTATCGTGAACAAGATAAACAATCTCTTTCATGCTCTGCACCACATCCAGACCAAGAAAGTCTATCTCCCCAAAATTTGTCCAACACAATGAAGAACGAAATGGTATCCCATACAAAGACTCAAATGAGGCAATTCAAATGGAAGAGTGATATCCATTATTATAAGAAAACTATACCAAGGGCAGGTGTCATACCTAAGATCTTCCAAAGTCCAAGACACACGCCCATAATATATCCCCAAAGTCTAGATAGTCCGATCTATCTTCCCATCTGTTTGATGGTGGAAAGTTTTGTTGAGGAGTAAATGAGTTCCAAAATCATGTTTTAATACCTTATAGAATCATGAGGTAAAATGTGCATCCTGATATGAGATATTAGACCTCATAACTCTATACAACTGCACTACCTCATCCACATACCTCTTAGCCAAAGCATCCACTACACCCAACTCATTGATCACTAATAAGTGGTACGATTTCATCAAATGATCCACGTACACATAGATAACATCACAACCTCCTTGAGTTTTAGGTAACCATGTGATGAAATCCCTCGATATGTCATCTCATTTCCACTCAGAAACATTCCATGGCTACAAAAAACCACTAGTAACACGATGATAAACCTTTAATTGATGGAAAACCAAGCAATTTTCCACAAACTCTACCACTTCCCGCTTCATACCAGGCCACCAAAACCGCATCTTCAAGCCATGGTACATCTTGTGAACTCTTGGGTGTACCTCTAAAGGTGATTTACGAAACTCATGAAGGAATTAATCTCATATTACTACCAGAAAAAACAACCTCCCACGAAACAACATCTAGTTCTAACCATCATTCAACCATCCCTATGGAGCATCACCATTGCCCAAATGATCACACATTACCTCTGCCTCTAAGTCTCCCCACTAAGACTCTTCCAACTACTACATCAGAGAAGACTTCACCTTCATGTGAAACAAATATCCTCTTCCACCATCCACCTTTTCATATAAGTTCAAGGTTTCCAACTTCTTTATTTCTCTCCAAGCATCCCTAGACTCTCTAACAACACCCTTCCATGAATTAATTCTCAAAGCATTGAACACAACATTCCCTTGTCCTAAGGTGCAAGAGATCTCAAAATTATAATCCTAAATAAACTCCATCCATCTCCATTACCAAAAGTTCAAATCATGTTGGGAAAATATATACCTCAAATTCTTGTGATCTATAAAGACCACAAAGTGCTCCCTATTGAGGTAATGCCATCACAAATTTAGTGTAAACACTACCGATGATAGCTCCAGATCATGGGTGGCATAGTTACACTAATGGGAACGTAAATACTTAAACCAATAAGAGTTTACTTCCTACTACCGCATCAGTACACATCCTAATTCCAAATAGAAAGCATCAAAAAACACTTCAAAAATCACACATTCCTTAGGAAATCGAAGTATTGGAGCACTAGAAAACTTCTCATTTAGGTAACTGAACACTTCCTAGAACTGATCACTCCACAAAAAATCTTGGTCTTTCATGGTAAAAGTTTTCAATGAGGTTGTAACTCGAGATAAATCATGTACAAACCTCTGATTATATCCTCCAAGACTAAGAAAACTACAAACCTATGTCACGTTCTTAGGTGATTTACAAGAAGAAACTACTTTAACCTTTGATGATTCTACTAAAAAATCCTATTTAGATACCACATTATTAAGTAAATTCAGCTATTGTGTTTAAAACATACACTTGGACAACCTTCCATAGAGCTGGTGGTGTCGAAGAACATGCAAGATAGTTTTGAGATGCTCAGCATGTTCCTCCTCTAACTTTGAGTAGATTAAGATATCATCGATTAATATAATGAAAAACCAATCCAAAAACTCATATAACATGGAGTTCATATGTCCCATGAACATGAATAGTTCATTTTTAACACCTAATGATACGAATAAAAACTTGAAGTGCCCATACCTGCATCTGAAGGTAAAATTCTAGATAAATCCCTCCTTTACCCAAAACCAGGGATATCTAGACCACAGATCGATATTAGAAAAAAAAATCACCCCTCTCAACTGGTCAAAAAATATTTTATATCCTCAGAAGAGGGTAACCATTTTTAAAAATTACCCGATTTAGCCTTTGGTAGTCCATGCACTACCATCTTCCTTATTTGAAAACACCACCGGATCACCCCATAATGACACACTAGGACATACAAAAAACTTCTACACCAGATCATCTATCTGAATCCTCAAATCCCACAAATTATAACGTGTCATTAGATAAGGAAACATTGAAATCATAGAACCACTGGGGTACAAGTATACCCAGAACTCAACATCACGTCACGGGGGTAACATCACAACCTCTTCAGAAAAAACATCCAGGAACTCCCCAATGACACTAGGAACCTGTCAAATCCATGCCTTTATTTTTAGGTATTTTTCTATCCTATTATTAGACCTTATTTCCCCTATATTTCCCCCTTGGAACCCCATAAAATTGGAGCAAGGTGGCACATTTCTAGGTGTCCAGACTAGGCCACACATTTTATGTGCACAGTTTACCAAACTGTGAAAGAAAACCGTGCATCCCTGTCCATCTCATTAAAATAATTTTTTAATTCCCATTTTCCCTTCCATAATAAACCCTAATCTACTAATTTATTCCCCATTTCGTGCCTAGAATCCATGTAAATCCTCCAAGATATATCGAGCCTCCTTGTAACTCAATTTTGAAGGGGGGTTTGGTGGAGAAACTTCAAACATTCTCAAGTAAGTGAGTTTCCTTCTTAGTTCCTTCCATTTCCATAGGGTTTCTCCCACTTTTCTTAAAGCTCAAAATTTCCAGAAGCTATGAATTAGTACCTAGGGTTTGTTTTTGAGTTTCTTGGTCCAATATTGTGGTTTTAGGTTCATTTTCACCCCCTTGTGGGCGGCGGTGGGGTGGTTGAATTATCACACAAAGATTTGATGTTTTTGACACATTTGGTAGGTGATTATATGTGTAAGCATTGTAGAATGATTTATCTTGATGGAATTATATTTTTATCATGTTACTCTTTCATTGTGTTTGGTGAGAAAACTATTTTTGTTAGTACATGTTAAGTGGTTTGTTTTTAAGTGACATTTTTGTGTGAAAATGGAGGTTTTTCATGTGCATTCTATGTTGTACCAATTGGGGTTGTTTTATACTTCATGGAATGGTTTTATTAAAATGTTTTAGTGCAGATAATTATGGTTTGGTGTAATAGTGGTGTGTATTTGGTTTCAAAATAGGGTTTTAAGTGGATTTTATGTGCAAAGTTTTGGTATACTTTGTGAAATTGTTTTATAGAGATTCATAGTGCTTTATTGAGTTATAGGAATTGTGAAAATCATGTTTAGCTACTATTTTGAGGGTTTATCACCATAAATGGTGTTTATATATGTAAATGACATTTTATATCATGTGGAACTTGTTTTAGTACAAAGAGGGAAACTCGGGTATCTTGGTGGGAGAACGTGTACGAGTATGCTAGTAATCAGGAGTGTTTTTATCCCTATTTCACTTAGTAAGTTTGACATTGACAACAATAACAAAACTATACGGATGATGATTGGGGAATACTAGGTTATGAGTATGTTCCATACTATTGGCTCATGCAGGAGAATGAATATTTGATTTGGTTACTTTTACACCGATATACGAGGTACCTGGGGCCCACAATTAACTAGTGCCTAGGGGTGTTCTTGTGACTAGTTCTCATTGACTATTTGGTATTTACCATTGGATTATGGAATGTTTGGATGGAAAATTCAGTACATTAAATGTTTTATTTAAATGTATTCATCCTTTAAGGTTAACCCTTGAAAACTGTTTTCCATTAAAAGTTTCACTTTAGTTTTTGTTGCTACCATTCCTTGCTTATAAAAACTTACAATATTTTTATATTATAATTCTTATCACATGGAATATTTGGGTGGTATCCTATTGGAATTAGTCTCACTTCCCACTTACACCTTTGGGTGTAAGTAGAATCGATCATATTTAGCATAGGTAAGAACAAGGTCCTTAGAGATGACGGTTCAGGTTGTTAGTTTCCTTCCATGGTGTGGTGTTGTGGAGATGACTTGTGGGTGATGAACCCTTGTCGTGTGGTGGTACATGGACTATTTTTTCTGCTACTATTGTATTTTTGGACCTCTTGTGTCATTTTTAAAACCTTGTTTTCAGTTCTGAATTTTTTTAAGGATTTTTCTCATTGGTAATTTTTAGATTTAGTTTATTTATTACTATTGTATGTTTTATGTATCATAACTAAGGAAAACCATTACAAAGCCATTTTTTATCATACCTGAGAACTTTTACTAGACCATGGGGACAGGGAACGCCCTTTGGGTCTTACCACGAACTGGGTCAGGTGCCATTTTTAATGGATGCCAGATTCGATTCATGAAAAAATGGTATCAGAGGACATTTCCTCTTTGGGTCATATTATTATTTCAGGATGAGTCTAGTTAGACCGAAGTTAGGATTATTTCCTTTTGTAGCAACATTCCTCCCCAAAAAGATCCCATGCACCCATGAGAGGACTTCAAAGAGAGTTAAACCTCACCAATTGACCAAAGAATGGTAGAAGTTGTGGCCAGGGATGTCCAAGCTCAAGGACAGGGAGTAGCTTTTACTCCTACTCCATCTAGGAAAGAAGATTCTGGACCTAGGAAGGATGTCACGACCCGAACCTACCTGGGCTTGAGCTACAAATACCCCAAGCCCGCCTCCATAGGCTAGGGGATGGCGACAAGTGTCGAAGACTAAAAAACTCAGGGAGGCCTTTGCCTAAGTACCTGTACACACACACTTAGCTCAATCAATACAGAAGTGCAGAGTAAAAGGAAATGTAAAGTACCAAATCCTATAAAAAACACAAAGGTGCATCGACCTCTAAACAGTACAAAGTGAATGCTGAAGGTAAGCTGAAAAGAAAAGTAAAAAACACAAGCCCAACCAGGAAAGTTCCACAACCCAGCAATAGGTAAACAAAAGTAAAACAGCTAGGAGAGTCCCACACCTGGAACCCGACTACGACCACCGCATGCGGTCCAAGCTCCCGAACTCCTAAGATCCTCTGTAGTCACGAGCAACCTGTCCGTCGTCTTCAAGGGAACACCAAGTGTGGGAAAATCCTAAATAGGGTTGAGTATAAAATTACTCAGTAGGATACCCCGAAGGCTCGAGGGAGCAACAAAGGAGGTACCGAAGAGTGAGCAGTAGATTGAACAGGGAGTAGTAAATAAGTACAACACAGAGTGTAGTAAAGAGTACAACTCAACCCAACATGATGAAGGAAGTAGACTCATCCTAACACAAGGAGCTAGAAACAGTGAGAAGATGAACTTCCCGTCGAGTCTTCGCTACCAATAGCAGGATAGTAGACTTGTCCAACCATGAGAAGCTAGACAAAAAAAGCACGTGGCATACCCCGTGCATCTTCACCTCTCCTGGAAGGAGAGTAACCAAAACCCAAGAAGTGGGTACTGGAAAAAGGTATATACATATCCATATGCTCAAACAAGAAACCCGAACAAGATCGTAAGGGGATCTTCATCTCATAGCTCAGCCCAATAAAGTGAGTTGCCAACAGTCCCAGAAGTAAACACCATCGATGCCCAATATCCCGCACATTTTACCCGAACTGCAAGTCAAGGGGATCAAATCATCGCACCTCAACCCTCTCCGCTTTGGGCGGTACTGACTCGCCCACACGGTTTTAGGTCGCATCACAAGGATGCGTCTCAGTGGGGAAGGAACCCCTCATTCTTGAGAGTTTTAGGGAAAGTACAACCACACCTCGTCACTATCACACAGTCGAGAGGTCTTCTCAAAGTCAAAGTTGTCACATCACTGACCCGTACAACCAAGGGTCCCGCTCCGGTAGTCACATAGAAAAGCCATAGACTAGCCTGGTAGAAAGGACTGAGTCTGAGAGAAGTCTTTGGGTAACCCACTACCCAGCCCAGCTGGAGGGTAAAACCTAAGAGGTCATCGGGTAACCCACCGCCCAGCCCAGCTGGAGGGTAAACCCTAAGAGGTCATCGGGTAACCCACTGCCCAGCCCAGCTGGAGGGTAAACCCTAAGAGGTCATCGGGTAACCCACTGCCCAACCCTGCTGGAGGGTAAACCCTAAGAGGTCGTTGGGTAACCCACTACCCAGCCGAGCTGGAGGGTAAACCCTAAGAGGTCGTTGGGTAACCCACTACCCAGTCCAGCTGGAGGGTAAACCCTAAGAGGTCGTATGGTAACCAACTACCCAGTCCCGCTGAAGGGTAAACCCTAAGAGGTCATCGGGTAGCCCACTGCCCAGCCCCACTGGAGGGTAAACCCAGAACTTCTCTGGCCATCCCTACCAGATGGTACAACACTGGCCAACGGAACACAGAGTGGGTATCACACAACAACCCGACTCTGGAACAACTCACCTAGCAGAGGGTCAGCGCCTGTGTAGTGTGTGTCACGCCGATACCTGGGACTCTGCCTAGGGAAATATGTCACGGTAGATAGTGGAAGGAAGATATGATCTCGATACTGAGCTAGGGAGTCTGCGCCCAGGGCTCACTGGGCTCCGCACCCTACTGGAAACAACCTTTTGGGTAGAGGATCGGTGCCCGTGTAAAGTATTGGTCACACTGAATCCACAATAACCCTACCAGGTAACACGAAGGGACATGATATTGAAATCCCACATGGCTAAAGGAATAGGGGAACCCAAAAAACTTCGCAGATCAAACCATCGAGAACAGAACCAAGGGAAACCACTCAACCCTGCTGGTCTAAACCATCGTTAACAGAAGGACCCTCTGCCTCACGAGAGGTCAAAGGTACGTAAAGTAGAACACGATACGCACATGGGGCCCCCATGACATGTGGCCATATCTCATCTCCAAACCACGTACACAAACATTCTTGGGTACAAACTACAATATGTTTCTCCAGGAAAACCCATATACTCCCAGAGTATACCTAATTTCTAGCCCAAAGGCTATCGTGCACACGATGTCCAACGTCAATGAAAAAGGGAGAAAATGTAATTTCTCTAACTTTTTCCACCACGACCCTAGAACATCCAACCAAACCTCTTCAAACATTCACTTCACTCTCACAAAAGTGCCCACAATCACACGCCAATGGTTCTCTGCAAACACTGTGGGAAGAACCTCCACCCGTACCCCTTTCATGCCTCCACATTTAATGAGATCTCAAATGAGGCTTCACACATCCAAATGGATCATACCATTGTAATACTCGCAGAAAAACATGTGAGATAGACTATCCACTCACCTCAAATAGATATCTGACGGAAAGGTTGTCCAACACCACTTTACGCCCGAACGACGTCCCGTGGTCCCGAGCCTCGGTCCCGAAAACAGTCGGGCGCATCGCACCATTGTGATCCTCTAGAAAAAACAAGTCAAATTGAGTGCTTACACGTTGAAAACAAAATCCCGATGAAAAAGTTACTCAACGCCGCTTTATGCCCACACGACATCTCATGGGGCCCACACCTCGATCTTGAAGGAGGTCGGGTGAAATGCGCCATCGCGATGCTCTCGAAAAAACATGCCAAAACGACTACTCATTCACCCCGAGCAGACATCAGATGAAAGGTTGCAGAATGCTGCTCACAGCTTAAAAGAAGGCCCATGGGGCCCATGACATAACATTGACTTCAATGCCTGAAGTAACCCTGAATCACTTCATCTCGACACCAGGGTCACAACGCTACTGACAGTGCCTTAAACGAACTCCAAATGTGTCTGTGCCATCTGAAAGAAGAATCCCGGCAAAATACTTAACGAGCGTGTCACTTCACTGATCCCCGATGTCGGGAATTAAAAATCCCCAAGACCATCTCAAAAACTCCGTCTCGAGACTAGGATTGTACTTCCACAGATAGCACGCGAATCCGACACTCGGTTCGCAAGTTATGATATTTTTAACGTCGTCAGACGGAGAGGGGGTGGGCCTGGGTCGACCCACCCCTTTTAGGCCGGCGGTCCGTGGTTGGGCCGCCCAGACTGCCCGATCCACCACGGACCATGGTTCACCGCGTCGGCCGCCCCGCGCCACCCAGATTGGCTCATCTGGTCCAACCTTTCTCCCATGAGACTTGCGAAGTGTGGGTCTCTGTCGGCCGATCAGGGTTGCGACGACCTTGGTTTTCTCACCCTCCCGCTGACCGGCGAAGCCGGCTAGCCTGGCCCCCCGCATCGCTCTGTGTATGCCACTGGCCCGGACCGCCTGGATCCGCTGCCACCTGGAGCCACCGCCGCCTAGAACCACCCCCGCCTGGAGCCGCCGCCGCCGCCGCCCGCCGGAGCTCGCTGGAACTGCAAGAAAAAGAGGAAAACAACCAAGAAACTTCTTGGGGTCGCCCCAGACACCCCGAGACTCTATATTTTGATCTGAAAGGATCATTGGGAAGATAAAATCAATCCCTACATAACCAGGGGATTCATTCGATGATCAGAAAACATTTAGATGAAAGAAAAAGCATTTGAAGGTGGTTGCGTGGATTAAAATTTAAAACGCATGAGCCTACCTTGCTAGGCGTAGCCCGTAGCTTCGCCGACGATCCGTCAGAGTCACCGTGCCTTACCGGAGTGGTAGAGGAGAGGAGGGGATATTGTTGAGGCTAAATCTCCAAGGAGAGGAGCAAGGGGGGAGAAGAGGGTGGGGGTGGTGTTTAAATAGAAAAACACTTAAACCCCCCGCCCCTAGACCCCGTACCCGAACTTTTGGCAGGGTCGGGGTTAAGGCGCCCTGAGGGTAAAAACCAAGTTATGAGTGCAACGGCGATCTAGGAATTTTAATCCAATCCTCCATTCAAAAGTTTTAAAGCTCACGCCCAGGGCCGCCAAATTACAAAAACGCCCCGGGTGGCGTTTTCCACAGAAGGGCCGCGTCCGTGAAAGTTACACCCCTCCTAGGGTAAACGGAACGTTCCAGACTTAACGGTGCCCTAAGGTTTCCAATATGAGCAAACATTTAGGAGTTATTCTATTTTTTTGGTGTTTCTCGTGTGAACGCACTTAAAGTTTAATTCCGGCCACACCGGGGTTCGGAATCGCACGACGTCTGAAGGCGCTGCTCTGGAATAACATCGAGAATTTTCCAAAGTCTTTTATAGAAAAAACTGAGTTATTACATCATTACCTCCTCCAATATTTTCATCCCCAAAAAGAAAAAATAGGGAACAACATAGGGTACTAAGCCCACACCTAGCTCTCCCGTACCCAGGAAAGATCTTGCATGGTTCTGCGTCACCGTACACAAAGGATTTGATCCGTTCATGCGAGGTCTTCCCTCGCTGAAGATGTGAATAGGAGCATGCACACATCTCCTCTGGTATGTCACATGGGAGGCATCGTGCACCCACTCCAGACTTTGGGGGATTAGGAAAATGTGGTAGAAAACCTCTCCATCCCTTCACATGGTCTCAAACGGCCCGAAGGCCCTTGGGGGTAGCTCACCTCCCCAGTCGAAGCCCCAAATCGCATGTCGTGACTGGAATCACCATTTGGACCTAGGACAAAGACAAGTGATTCCCTCCTTCAGAATATACATATGGTGAAACACCCAAGGATTTCTGGTTATGCAAGGTTTCACAGTCGATGTCCCATGACCAAGACTCTCTTACATGCTCGGAAAGTGAAGGAGTCGATACCATTGACTAAAGAAAAGGTACTACATCTTCTACTCTACTGACACAGGGTTACACCAATGCCCCGAGTCACCCTGGTAACACCTCAAAAAAGGAGCAGGGAGAAAATAATTTCACATATAGAGTCCAAAAATTCTACTGAAAAAAGTATAAGAGTTGTAGAGAGTACCTATTATCACCTCATGCTCTCTAGGATCGTAGACATCCAAAGCTCGCAGCTATCCATGGTCCCAACTGTCAGCTCCCAGAGCCTGAAGTGGACCACCTGGTGGTGATGGGAAGACCTCATAATATCGTCCCCCACTTCCAGCTCCTCCTGCTCCTCTGTTAGCACCACCTCTCTGGGCACTACTCCGATCATGGCGCTGCCTCTTCCATGGTGGTGCACCTACTGCCTGCTTGAAGTTCTTAGCATACCTGGTCGGGTAGTCCCATGCCAAGTAACCTCGCCCATCACAAGCATAGCACCGACGCTCTATGGGCTGCCCTGGTTCCCTCCGGCGCCATTGTGGTGTTCGACCATGGCCCAGAGTCCACTCACAGAAGGGTATCTTCGGCTGAGGCCTGCGCTTTGCTGCCACAGTGGTGCATGACCACGTCTCTGAAACCGGTGGTGGGAAGGCCACCTTCATCGAGGTTCTGTCATCCGATGCCTGCTAGTTTCGGCAGACATCTCGGCTCTGTCGTGCCTACTGCCACCACCAACTGGAAAATGTGACAGGAAGCTCTTTTTCACCAGCGCCTGCTCTAGCACCTCAGCATAAGTGGGGATGCACAAGGGTATGATGATGGCACAAATCTCTCTATGGGGAACCTGCTCGAACTTCTGCGCTCGGAAGTTGCCGTCATGGACCAAGTCTGGGTAAAAGCATGCACGGTCTGTGAACCTAGACGTGTACCCAGTCACCATCATCCCTCCCTACTGAAACTACAAGAGCTCCTGGATTCGAACGGAGCGTAAGCAGGAGGAGTAAAATTCCTCACGAAACAGTAGCTAAAAGTCATCCCACGAAAGTGATGACTCATCGAGTAACTGAGTCACCAGACTCCACCAACGACCAACTGCTCTGTGGAAAAGGCTGGCGGCCAAAGCCACCATAAGATCTGTCGGCATCTTCACAATCCTAAAGAGGCGAACCACTATCTATAGCCAAAACTCTACTGCCTAAGGGTCTAGCTCACACCCGAACCTCAGTGGTCTCTGCCGCTGGAACTCACGGAGTGTGCTCAACCTACGCTCAAGCTCAGTTTGCTCTGATGACGCAGTCTGCTGCTCACTAGGCGGGGGTGCTGCTACCAGCCCACCCAGAGAAAGGGACTTGCATGATGGTTCCTGGACTGAGGCCTCATCGCTCACAGTGTCATCATCACGAACCAAAGCTGGTATCCTGGCTGGCTATCTTCGCGGAGGCATCCTGAATGTTATCAAGGAGCACCGTGATTAGATGAGAATATATGTATAAGACAGTAACAATAATGGAGATCTGACTCAAGAAAGATAGTCAAAGACTCAATCTTATGTGATGCACAAACCAATTTCCCCTGCAATGGGTGTCTCAGCATGCCAAGTCGACAAGAGGGTTATCATGGTCTTGGTGAATGGATATGTCGGCCGCCGCACCATCACTGGACTCCCTGGCCTAAGAGCCGCTCTCGAGACATGTTGACACTATTGCCCTAGATCCCAACCAATTCTTTTTTAGGGACGTCCGAACAACGTCCCAAGGAGGGAACCACCTCTGATACCACTTTTCCACAACCTGACCCTACCTGGGATCGAGCCACAACTACCCCAAGGTCGCCTCCATAGGCCAAGGGCTGGCGACAAGTGCCGAAGGCTAAAAAACTCGGGGAGGCCTTTGCCTAAGTACCTGAACACACACATGCAGCTCACTCAATGCAGAAGTGCAGAGTAAAAGTAAAAGTAAAGTACCAACTTCTATAAACAAACCACAAAGGTGTATCGACCTCTAAACAGTACAAATTGAGTGCTGAATGTAAACTAAAAAGAAAAGGAAAAAACACGCGCCCAACCAGGAAAGTGCCACAACCCGACAACAGGTAAACAAAACTAAAACAGTTGGGAGAGTCCCACACGTGGAACCCAACTATGACCACCACACTTGGTCAAATCTCCCGAACTCCTAAGCTCCTCTGTAGTCACAAGCAATTTTTCCTTCGTCTACAAGGGCACACCAAGTGTGGGAAAAGCCCAAGTAGGGGTCAGTACTACAAATACACCTATTATCAGCGCTAAAAATGGCCTTTAAGAGCACTAGAAAAGTGCTGTTAAATCCATCATAGATAAGGGGGGGGGGGTTCCCCTTTATCAGCACTCCAAAAAGCACTAATAAAGACCCCTTTTATCAGTGCTAAAAAAATCTCTAATAAAAGGGGTCTTTTATTAGCGCTAAAATGAAGCGCTGATAAAAGGGTCCTTTATAAGAAATTTATTTTTAGCACTGATAAAATTTTAAAAAAATTAATTTTTTTTAAAAAAATACTGCCAATCTTGGGGGGGATTTTTACAGAGCTTGATCCCCCCCTTTATCAGCACCTTCCTGCACCTCCAGCGCCCCCATGCACCCCCTCCACCCTTTATCGGCGCTATCCCCCACCCATTATTATCCCTAGCTCCCATATTCTCCCATGCATGCACACCCTTGCCTCCACCAGGTTTTGAACTCGAGACCTCCCCCCTGCACGCCTAACCCCTTACCACTCCCCTATTTTTATTTGTTTTCCATTTCATGATATCTATAATTATATATATATATATATAGTTATATTTATTCTTATAGTAATATATATTTATATTAATATATATATAGTTATATTAATATATATATATAATTATATTAATATATATATTTATAGTGATATTAATATATATATTTATAGTTATATTAATATATATATATGTAGTTATATTAATATATATATATAGTTAGATTAATATATAGGTATATAAATATTCATATATTTGTATTTTAAATAAAATGGATATTAGTTATTATTTAGATAAAGCTAATATATTTTATTATTTATATTTATAATTAAATTTTTATGTGCGAATATATAAAAAATATGTATATATTGTTATATATTTGATTATAAATAGCAGTGCATTATAAAAAATGACAAAATTTCAAGAAAATAATATCAATATGAATGTAATACCTTGGAATAAATTCAGTCCCCACCAAAAAAAGCCAATAATACCCCCTTAAACAAGGATGAAAATCCAAAAAATGTTAAAAAATCGGGGTATCCTGACTAAAAACTTAGTTTTAGAGGCCTTCTAGGCCTTTTTTGGCCACGAAAATGATGGTCGGAGAAAATAAGAAGTGATGACAAGAGGGGGGGGTGAATTTCCCTTTAAAAAAAGATTAACAAATTAAAAATCAAAGAGAAAGTGCAGCGGAAATAAAAAGAGGCAAGACACAAGAATTGATAACGGAGTTCGGCCTAAAACCCGGCCTACGTCTCCGCTCCCAACTCAACCGTTGAGAGATTTACTACCGCTTGCTTTTCAATGGTTGTAGCAAGAAACCCACTAGACTTTACAGGTTAGTCTAGGACCTATTACAGCTTGCTTTTAATGGTTGAGCAAGAACCCACTTACTTTTAATGGTTTAGTAAGAACCCACTAACCTTCTTACAAGTGAAGGCTAGCTCACCTATTTCTCAAGCCTTTTACAAGGTAAGGCTTGACCAACCTCTTCACACCTTGAAGGTGGTGTGAGAACCCAAAGAAAGGGATATGAGAAAGAGATGGGGTTTGTAGGCACAAACCCAAAATGAAGCTCAAAATGATAAACAATGAAAAACCGTGTTTGGAGAAGCCTTGGGCGCCAATGGATGATTGGAGTTGAAGACGTGCACTCCCAAGCTTCTTTGATGATGCTCCTTGGATGTGGAAGTGAGGTTGGAGCTGTTGGAGTTCCTTGGAGGAATCCGCCGGAGGTTTGCCAAATGATGGAGAAATGTTCCCGTGGGCTTCCGTGGCTTGGTAATAGTTCCGACTATATTTCTTAGGCTTCCGGGGGTTCCTAGTCCTTTATTTATAGAGGGGGAACCCTCATATGGCCGTTGGAGGCCTTTGGAGCCGTTGGAGAGGCTTTCGGAGCCGTTGGAGGCCAAGTGGACAGGCTGGTCAAAAGCCCAAAGGCTAGTTTGACTGGCTCCACCGGCTGACCGGTACAGGGCCACCGGTTGGCCGGTGCTTGCAAAAGGGAAGAGCAATTCTGTCCAAGCTCCACCGGCTGGCCGGTGCTGAGGCCACCGGTTGGCCGGTGCTGAGACAATAGCAACCACTATTCATCTGGGTGCCACCGGCTGGCCGGTGCTGAGGCCACCGGTTGGCCGGTGAGAAGGCAGTGGGTGTCCCTTCTGCCCAGGGTCCATCGGCTGGCCGGTGGTGAAGCCATCGGTTGGCCAGTGGACTGAATTTCAGTCCACTTTGGCTTTTTGCCTTCTTGGCCCAATTCCTTGGCACCCTGAATTTATGCCTATCATCCAAAAACACTTAAAACACAATTAGATAAACAAGAGAGTGATTGTGATCATGAAAATCAAACCACGAGGGGTACGAGAGGTACAACAGAAAAAACCTTGATCAGGGTCCCCCCCGGGTCATAGGGGTGTAGATATCATTACAGACTTCGATTTGATATATGGTAGAGCTCAAACAGACACCCTAATCAAAAGTTATGGCCGTTTGAATTTTGAGTTGCGTTTTCAACATATTTTGGATCTTTTTTTATTTATTTTTTACTTTTTTAGTCTTCAAATTGTTATTAAATGGATATTACTCTATAATAATTAGAAAATTATTAATTAAAAATATTTTTTTAATTTTTTTATAAACCATTTTCACTAAATATATTATATATTAAGTGTAACTATATATTTATACTTATCTAAAATATATTTTAAATTATATTTAAAAAATATATATTATATTTATATCAATATAACTATATCTATATATTTAAATATTAATATATTTTTTAATGAATTTTTTTGGAAGTAGACCCTTTATCAGCGCTACTAAAAAAAGCGCTGATAAAGGGGTACCCTTTAACAGTGTTATAAAAGAGCTGTTAAAGGGGGAACCTTTATGAGCACTAAAAAAAGCACTGATAAAGGGGTACTTTTATCAGTGCTTTTTTTAGTACTGATAAATGTACCCCCCTTTATCAGCGCTTTTTCGTTAGCGTTGATAAAGTGTGGCATTGGTCTTGGCCCGTTTTGTGGTAGTGGGTGAGTATAAAAATACTCAGTAGGATACCTCGAAGGCTCGAGGGAGCAACAAAGGAGGTACCGAATAGTGCGCAGTAGATCGAACAAGGAGTAGTAAAGAAGTACAATAGAGAGTGCAGTAAAGATTACAGCTCAACCCAACAAGAGGAAGGAAGTAGACTCGTCCTAACACAAGGATCTAGAAATGGTGAGAAGATGAACTTCCCGTCAAGCCTTCGCTACCTATAGCAGGAGAGTAGACTCGTCCAACCATGAGAAGCTAGACACGGAAAGCACGTGGATTACCCCACGCGTCTTCGCCTCTCCTGGAAGGAGAGTAACCCAAACCCAAGAAGTGGGTACTAGAACAAGGTATATACATATCCATATGCTCAAACAAGAAACCCGAAAAAGATCGTAAGGGGATATCCATCTCATAGCTCAATCCAAGAAAGTGAGTCATCAACAGTCCCAGAAGTAAACACCATGGATGCCCAGTATCTCGCACATCTGCCCCGAACTGCAAGTCAAGGGGCTCAAATCACCACACCTCGACACTATCCACTTTGGGCGGTACTAACCCGCCCACATGGTTTTAGGCGCATCACAAAGACACGTCTCGGTGGGCAAAGCACCCCTCATTCTTGAGAGTTCTGGGGAAAGTCAAACCACACCTCATCACTATCACACAGTCGAGAGTTCTTCTCAAAGTAAAAGTTGTCACATCAACGACCCTTACAACCAAGGGTCCCACTACGGTAGTCACGAAGAAAAGCCACAGACTAGCCTGGTAGAAAGGACTGAGTCTGAGAGAAGTCGTTGGGTAACCCACTGACCAACCCACCTGGAGGGTAAACCCTAAGAGGTCATCAGGTAACCCGCTGCCCAGCCCAGCTGGAGGGTAAACCCTAAGAGGTCATCGGGTAAACCACTGCTGAGCCCAGCTGGAGGGTAAACCCTAAGAGGTCATCGGGTAATCCACTGCCCAACCCCATTGGAGGGTAAACCCTAAGAGGTCGTCGGGTAACCCACTACACATCCCAGTTGGAAGGTAAATCCAAAGAGGTTGTCGGGTAACCCATTGCCCAGCCCAGTTGGAGGGTAAACCCTAAGAGTTTGTCGAGTAACCCACTGCCCAGTCCTGGTGGAGGGTAAACCCTAAGAGGTCTTTGGGTAACCCACTGCCCAGCCCCGTTGGAGGGTAAACCCTAAGAAGTCAATGAGGAACCCACTACCCAGCCCCGCTGGAGGGTAAACCCAGAACTATTCTGGAAATCCCTACCGGATGGTACAACATTGGCCAATGGAACACAGAGTGGGTATCATACAACAGCCTGACTCCAGAACAACTAACCTAGCAGAGAGTTAGCGCCCGTGTAGTGTAGTTCACGCCGATACCTAGAATTCTGCCAAGGGAAACATGTCACGGTAGATTGTAGAAGGAAGATATGATCTCGATACTCGGCTAGGGAGTCTGCGCCCAGGGCTCACTAGGCTCCGCACCCTACTGGAAACAACCTCCTGGGTATAGGATCAGTGATCGCGTAAAGTATTGTTCACACTGAATCCACAATAACTCTACCAGGGAACACGAAGGGACGTGATACTGAAATCCCACACGGCTAAAGGAACAAGGGAATCCAAACAACTCCACCAATCAAACCGTCTAGAACAGAACCAGGGGAAACCACTCAACCCTGCTGGTCTAAACCATCATTAATAGAAGGACCCTCTGCATCACAAGAGGTCAAAGGTACATAAAGTAAAACACGGTACGCACATGCCCCCCCCCCCCCCACGACGTGGGGCCCTATCTCATCTCCAAACCACATACACAAACATTCTTGGCAATAAACTACAATATGTACCTCCAGGCAAACCCATATACTCCCATAGTATACCACATTTCCATCCCAAAGGCTATCATGCACACGATGTCCAACGTCAACGCAAAAGGGAGAAAACGTAAGTTCTCTAACTTGCTTCCACCATGGACCTAGCATGAACAACCACACCTCTTCAAACATTTACTTCACTCTCATGGGAGTGCTCACAATCACACACCAATGGTTCTCTGCAAACACCATGAGAAGAACCTCCACCCACACACCTTTCATGCCTCCACATTTAATGGGATCTCAAATGAGGCTCCGCACATCCAAACGGATCGTACCATTGTAATCCTTGCGAAAAAATAGGCGAGATAGACTATCCACTCACCTCAAATGGATATCTGACAGAAACGTTTTCCAACACCGCTTTATGCCCGAACGACGTCCCATGGTCCCAGGCCTCGGTCCCAAAAACAGTTGGGCACGTTGCACCATTGAGATCCTCTCAGAAAAACACATCAAATTGACTGCTTACATGTTGAAAACAGACTCCTGACGAAAAAGTTACTCAACACCGCTTTACGCCCACACGACATCTCATGGGGCCCACACCTCGGTCTGGAAAGAGGTTGGGAAAACTGTGCTATCGCGATGCTCTCGGGAAAACACGCCAAAACGACTACTCATTCTCCCCAAGCATACGTCAGATGAAAAAGTCACAGAACGCTGCTCACAACTTAAAATAAGGACTGTGGGTCCCATGTCACAACTCTGGCTTCAACACCTGAAATCACCCTGGACCACTACTTCTTGACTCCAGGGTCACAACGCCGCTAACAGTGCCTTAAATGGACTCCGTATGTGTCCACGCCATCCGAAAGAAGAATCACTGCAAAATACTTAAGGAGCGTGTAGCGCCACTGAGCCCCCATGTTGGGACTTAAAAATCCCCTAGACCATCTAAAAAACTTCGTCCCAAGCTGAGGATTGCACTTCCGTAGATGACACGCGAATCTGACGCTCGGTTTTCGAGTTATGACATTTTTAACGTTGTCGGACAGAGACGGGGTGGGCCTTGGCCGACCCACCCCTTTTAGGCCAGCGGTCCGCGGCTGGGCCGCCCGGTCCACCGCAGCCCGCAGTTCACTACACGGGCCACCCCATCCACCCAGAATGGCTCATCCGGTCCGGCATTTCTCCCGCGAGACTCGCGAAGCACGGGTCTCTGTCGGCCGACCGGGGTCGCGACGACCCCAGTTTTCTCGCCCTCCCGCTGACCGGCAAAGCCGACCAGCCTGGTCCCTACGTCGCCCCGTATACGTCACCGACCCAGACCACCTGGAAGCTCCGCCTCCTAAATCCACCACCGCCTGGAGCCGCCGCCGCCTGGAGTCGCCGCCGTCGCCCGCTGAGCTCCCTGGAACCGTCGGAAAAAGAAGAAAACGACTGGGAAACTTCCCGTGGCCACCCTGGACGCCCCGAGACTTGAAATTTCGATCTGAAAGGATTGTTGGGAAGACTAAATCAATCCCTACGCAAACAGGGGCTTCAATTGATGATCATAAGACATTTTGATGCAAGAAAAAGCATTTGAAGGGGGTTGCGGGGATTAAAATTTAAAATGCATGAGCCTACCTTGTTGAGCGTAGCCCGTAGTTTCGCCGACGACCCATCGGAGTCACCGCGACTTTCTAGAGAGGTGGAGTAGATTAGGGGAGCTTGTTTAGGGGAAATCTCCAAGGAGATAAGCAAGGGGGGAAGAAGAGGGTGGGGTGGTGTTTAAATAGAAAAACACTTAAACCCCCCGCCCCTAGACCCCGTACCTGAACTTTTGATGGGGTCGGGGTTAAGCCACCCCTAGAATAAAAACCACATTCTGAGCAAAACAATGGTATCCTAATTTTAATCCGAGCCTCTATTAAAAAGTTGTAAAGCTCACGCCCGGGGCTGCCAAATTACGAAAACACCCCTGTTGGCATTTTCCACAGAAGGGTTGCGCCCGTGAAAGTTACACCCCTCCTAGGGTAAATGACACATCCCGGACTCAAAGTTGACCTCGGTTTTCCAATCCAAGAGACCGTTTTGGAGTTATTATATTTATTTGGTGCGTCTAGTGTGAACACACTTAAAGTTTAATTCCGGCCACACAGGGGTTTGGAATCGCACACCGTCTGAAGGCGCTGCTCTGGAATAACATCAAGAATTTTCCAAAGTATTTTATAGAAAAAAATGGGTTATTACAAAGGAAAAATATCATAATTTCCAAAAGAACAATTCTCATACTTTCCAAGGTAACATGGAACCCCAAGAAGTAGAGGAGTGGCTCAAGAAGATTGAGTGCATGTTCGAGTTCCTTAACACACCTAAAGAGGTTAGGGTGAAGTGTGACTCTTTTATGTTAGAGTGTCCCAACCACAGGTAGTGGGTATCAGTGCTTCAAGCTGGGAAGCATGAACAGATGAGCTGGAAGGACCTCAAGGTTGTCTTCAATGACCAGTACTACCCTAAAGTCTTGATATATGATATATCCTGGGAGTTTATGGAGCTAGTTCAGGGGGAAATGCCACTGATGGAGTATGCTAACTATTTTTATGAGCTGGTCTAGTATGATCTAGAAATGGTCTCTAATGATCAAGTGAAGACTCTGAAGTTTGATAGGGGTTTGCGGCCATAGATCTATTACCAGGTCTTCTTGTTCAAGCTGAAGACTTATGTTGAAGTGGTGGATCCGGATTGTATAGTGGATATTGACCACAAGGGGAGGTCTAGTTTCTCTGGGATAGTGTTAGTGATGGGAAGTTTCCATTATTGTGAGAAGAAAATGAAGCAAGAGGAGAAGAATAAGGGAGGTGGTGGTTCATGCCAACCTTTGAGGAAGTTTTCTTCAGTGGCTTCTGACACATGGTCCGTTGTGTGCCACCAGTGTGGGAGGATAGGGTACACCCGACCAGCATTAAAATATCCTCTAAATACATGTTATTAGTGTTGGGGTATGGGAAAATTTCATCATTTTTGAATGATGTCACATTTACTCCAGAGCAGGGAAGGGTTTGTGGCCTCCAGGGGATGCCAGCTCAGTCAGATTTGTTGAGGATGGGGGGATCTCAGTTTGGTGGTCGTGGTGGCAGGGCTGGATCATATTTAGGGTAGATACATTTTAGAGAATATCTAGATGAGATCATATGTTCTTAGGAAAATACTAGGCACCTTCATGTTGTATAACACACACCAGCTGGATCAGATGCATGGATTTTGACTGTCAGAGGTACCGTTTTGATTGCATCTTATATAGATGCTGATCTTTTCAATACTGATGCTTCTATTTTATTTATATCTTTCCATTTTGTGAGCACAATAAATTTTCCAACTGAGCTATTATCTATTGTGATGGAGTTAGTGACACTGCTGGGTAAGAAGAAGGAGTAGGGTATCAGGTTCCCGTCATGTGCACTTACTGTGTCTGGGGTAGAGATGGAGTGGAACCTCTTGGTCTTGGATATGTGTGACGAACTGAATCTGGTCACCACCAATACTAGAACCAAACCTAGCCTGTAACAAAGCACGAAGGGCATTACCTATCCCCATGGGCTGGAATAGGTTCCTGAGTATCATTTATCTTGGTTTGGGAACGATTTACCCGAATATGTATACATAAAACATCAAAAATATTTGATAAAATGAATTTGAAAAATTCATACCAACAAGGTTTATACAAAAATACAAAACTGAATACATAAGTACAAATGCAATAAAAAAGGTCAAAATACACAATGAAACATAAACAAAACAGCCCCATGGACTCCCCATGACAAGGGGTCATCACCCCCAAGCCGTCTCTACAACTCCGCCCAAAGGATAGGGACTAACACCCTGAACCACCATCACCCTTAGCCTTTGCTTTACCTGAGTAAAAAATAACCAAGTCTACTTACACCAAAGGGGTGTAAGTAGGGTGTAAGCCTAATACCAATAGGATACCACCCAATGATATTAAATATCATGCAATACAATGTGAAAAAGCAAGTAGTTTTAATACGCAAAGAGAAGCAGTGATAAAATCCAAGAAATGCAACTTTCAATTGAAAACAGTTTTAAAGATAAAGTTTTCATAATGTTCACAAATTTAAATAAACATGTTATATACTATAATTTACTTCCAAAACACCCTAATTCATGGTAAAATACCACAAAAACAATGAGAAAAAAAATCAGGAACACCCCTAGGCACTAGATAGTCTTGGGCCCCATATACCTCATACCTTGGTGTGAAGTAAACATAGTAAGATCCATTATCATGCACGATCCACTAGTAGGGAACATACCCATAACCTAGTGGTCCCCAATAATATTACAAATAGTTTAGTTAGAGTTATTGTTATCCAAATTCTAGGTGAAACGAGGACAAAACCCATCCGGTCCACTAGCCGTACTAGTACACATCCTCCCCACCTAGGTACCCGGGCTTCCCCCTTTGTGCTCAAACAATTTCAGAATGATACAAATATCCATTTTCATATAAAACACCAATAATGGTAACATATAATCAGTAAAGTAGATAAACACATTTTATACCATTTAAAACACACAACAAAATACTTTGAGTTTCAATAAAACAACTTCCCCAAATATTTCCTTGTTTTGCACCCAAAACTCTTTGAAAACCCCACTTGAACACCATATTCATACTCATATTTATCAAAACAGAATCCAAAACACCCTAAACATTTTTTTAAACTCATTACATGAGTTATAAAACAATCCCAATAAGCATCGCATAGAATACCCATGTAAAACACCCAATTCAACAACAAATTGGTACTCAAAAACCATTTTCCTAACAAAAATCACCCAAACCAATTTCACAGCAACAAAAAAAGAATAATAACATTTAAAACATTATTTTAAGCCCTAATAAATTTCAATAAGGTCAACTAAATAATTAAAAGTTATCCATTAATCAACCAATAAAATATTTATATGAAAAGAACACAAATTTCACATGAAATTGGCCCTTAAATTTCACTTGTATTACAAACACAACTAAAACCAATTTTTACAGCACCAAATCATTGGTTTAAATATGAAAATATAATAAACACAGTATCTATGTCACAAGTATTTCATATAAAGTGGAATCACCTAACAAATGAGTAAAAACCTTGAATCCTTTGTGCGAAAATCAAATCGCATCAATGCCGCACCAATGGGATCGTGTGAGACTTGGAATCACCGAAAAATAATTAATATTGAATAAGTTATTAAATAAATAAAATTCATTTTTAAAACCGGATATGGGATTCTGGGTAGGCCCAATCCATTAAATAAAAACCAAAACACACCATGTTTATCGATTTTTAAAGGTTCTAAATTTTAATTTTGGTGTTAATATGTCAGGGGAGGACATTTAGGAATTGGAACGAGTGAAAAATATTAAAAAATGAAAATGTTATAAAAGAAAAAAAATTATTTTTAAATCTGGAATTGGGCTCACAGTTTGGCCCAATTCATGAAACTCACCTATTCCTCCATAAAACCTTGGGAAAACCCCAAAAAAATTAATGTAAATTAAATGAAAAATAGCTTTAAAATATTTCATGTATGTGACAATTTTCCCCACCATGAAAACTTTCTGTCCCAAAAAGTCAATCTAAAGCTTGATCAGAAAACAAGAATGGATACTCTTACTCAACCCATGACTTTCTCTCCCCTGTCTCATGTGTATCATTTCCATGCTACCAATGAACCCAGACCAATAGAATGGAATTCCCTTAAAGCACCTTCTCTTGGGAGTCCACTATTGGCACCGACTGCTCAATAATAGGAAAGTTAGGTTCTAGCTCAAGTTCTTCCCAACTCAGCACATTGGATGGATCCAGGTTGTATTTATTTAACTGGGATACATGGAAGACATCATAGATGGATGTAAACTGAGAAGGTAAATCCATTCTGTATTCCACCTTTTTAATATGCCCGGTGATATCAAAGAGCCCGACATACTGCGACATCAGCTTACCTTGCTTCCCCAATCGATGGTAGCCTAGACGAGGGGCCACTTTCAAGAATACCCTGTCACCCACAGAAAACTATAGGTCTTGACGCATTCAGTTAGCATATGATTTAGGGTGACTATGAGCTGTCAATAAACACTGCCTGATCAACTTGACCTTCTCAGACGTCTCCTGCACAAGACTTGGCCCCAACAGTGAGGTCTCACCTACCTCAGTCCAACACAGGGGGGACCGACAAGGGAGACCATAGAGTGCCTCAAAAGGAGCCATTCGAATGGAGTATTGGTAACTGTTATTATAAGAAAACTAAACCAGCCCCAAATGGCTATCCCAAGAACCTCCAAAGTCCAGAACACATGCAAAAATCATGTCCTCCAAAATATGATTCGCCCACTCTGTCTGACCATTCTTCTAAGGATGGTATGCCATGCTCATCTTAATATGAGACCCCAAGGCCTTATGAAGGCCTTCCCAAAATCGAGAAGTGAAGCAGGGGTCTCTATTTGAGACAACTGCAGATGGTACGCCATGGAGTCTCACCACTTCTTGAAGATACAAATGGCCCAACTCATCCACTTTAGTTGTATCTTTTATTAGAATGAAGTGGGCTTATTTGGTCAGACAATCAATCACCACCCAAATCAAATTCTTACCCCGAGGTGTACGAGGTAAGAAAACAATGAAGTTCATGGCAACCTTGTCCCACTTCCATGTAGGAATGGGTAGCGATTGGAGCAAACTGGAGGGCTTTTGGTGCTCTTCTTTCACCTGAGTGTAGCATCTCGACATAAAGTCCGCTATGTTTCATCTCATACTAGGCCACCAAAACTACCGACAGACATCATAATACATATTAGTGGCACCCAGATGGATATCCCACTAAGACTGGTGGCTATCCTACATCACCACATTCCGCAGAGATAACGACACTACTGAACGGACCTTGAAGCACAAGATGCAATCAGGAGACGATGACCAATCAGAGGATGCCTCCCTACCATAAAGAAACTACTTTGACCGCTGAAAAAGCTCATCACTCGGTTGTTCTATCTGAATCAACTCCAATAGAGAAGAAGCCAACTGGACGCTCACCAAGAATGCCCCTCCACTGTGTTCTATGGTCTCCACATGCATCTGAGAAAAGAGCCCCATCAAAGTCCACTCATCACTAGACTTCCCTAAAGCTTGCATTGGAACTCTTTTTCTCAAAGCATCGGCCACCACATTACCTTTGCCTGGGGTATAGACAATGACAAAGTCAAACCTCTACAAGTACTCGATCCAGCGACACTACCTCAAGTTGAGGTCCTTCAATGAGAAAACATAGGCTAAGATTTTGTGATCAGAGTAGACCAGAAAATTCTCCCCAAAGAGGTAGTGACGCCAAGTCTTCAAAGAATGAATCACCACAGCCAACTCCAAGTCGTGGGTCAGGTAATTCTTTTCATGTGGTCAGAGTTAGCAAGTGCCATACACCACCACGTGATCATCCTGTATAAGAACACACGCAAGACCCATACCTAAAGCGTCAAAATAGACCACATACCCCTTCCTGGACTCAAGAAAAATCAGCACGGGGGAGGTAGTCAACCGCCTCTTCAGCTCCTCGAATGATGCCTGACATTCTGGTCCCCATACAAACTTCACACCTTTCCAGGTGAGCGCAGTCATTGGTGATGCAAGCCAAGAGAAATCCCGAATGAATCGCCTGTAATAACCAGCCAGGCCAAGGAAACTTATGATCTCGAACAAATTCTTCGGCTGCTCCCATGACATAACCGTACTAATCTTCTTGGGGTCCATTGAAACCCCCTGCTCAGAGATCACATGCCCCATAAATCTCACTTCCCTGATCCAAAAAGTGCACTTTGACAACTTTTCATAGAGGCGATGATCTTGTAATGTACCCAAAACTATCCTCAAGTGATGTTCGTGTTCCTCCTCAGAGCCAGAGTATACAATAATGTCATCCACGAACACCACAACGAAGGAATTGAGATACTGATGAAACACCCTGATCATGAGTTTCATAAAGACCGCTGGATTATTGGTCAATCCGAAGGGCATGACCAAATACTCAAAGTGGTTGTACCTACTTCAGAAGGTTGTCTTATGAATATCTGGCTCTTTCACACGGAGTTGATGATACCCCGAAAGCAAGTATATTTTTTAGAACCACTTCACCCCCTTCAACTGATCAAACAAATCATCTATTCTGGGAAAAGGGTATTTGTTCTTAATTGTTTCCTTATTCAGCTTCCGGTAGTCTATGCACAACCAGAGGGATCCATTAGCCTTTTTCGCAAACAACACAAGAGAATCTCAAGGAGAGACGCTCGGGAAAATGAATCCTTTGGATTATAAGTCATCTAGCTATATCTTTAATTCCCTTATCTCAATGGGGGCCATGCGATAAGAGGTAAGAGATATCAGCTGTGTTCCCGGCGCCAGATCAATTGAAAACTCCACATCCCGCTCCGAGGGAAAACATGAGAAATCATCTGGGAATACCTTTGGAAACTCATTAACTACATGAGTTAGTGCACCTCCAGGGTAAATACCATCATCCTATAGATTTATCAACAATAACTGGAAGTTAAGACTTCCCAACTCTAGGAGTGGAGGTCCTACACGACCTAACCGAGGATCCCATTCTCCCCGAAAAACCTGACGACTCCCATCGAGTGCTTTGAAACTCACTTGCTGCCTATAGCAATAGATGTGTGCTTGGAAGTGTACTATCCAATCCTTTCTAAGTATGACATCAAAACAATCCATGTCTAAGACCATGATGTCCCACTCCATCTCGACCCCTGACACAGAAAGCGCACACGACAGGCACCTGAGACCCTACTCCTTATTCTTTCCCAGCGGTGTCACCAAATCTATCGCGAAAGACATAAAATTAGTTGGAAAATTCACCATGTCTACAAAATGGGTAGAAATAAATGAAACAAAGGTGCTAGTATCAAAAAGAGTAGTAGCTATAGAAGATTCAATTAGAACGGTACCTCGAATTGTTGACGGTCTCGCCTCTGATCCTGCTGGTGCCTGATCCACTGCATAGAGATGTACAGTATCTTCCTGAGGATGACTGATAGTCTGTGAATATTCCATAAAATGGCTCTAACCAGAAGATGACCCAGCCCTACCACCATGGATTTCAAATCGAGATCCCCTAGTCCTTGATGGCTCTGACTGTGCTGGCACTCCTCTTGAAGCCACTAACCCTGCCCCACTTAGAAGTGGATGTGCCACACCGCAGAAATGCTGCAAATGCTCCCATACCTGCACACTGGTAACAAGGCTTTGGAGGAAGTGGAAATGATGGTCAAATGTGCTAAATCTTCCCACACTGGTGACACATGACCGATCTCGCATCAGAATCCACAGACGAAAACTGCCTGGAAGAGTGGCCTGAACTGCCACCTCCTTTCTTCACATGATCCACCTAATTCCTTTTCTTCTCTGAGGAGCTTACAATGCCCAATGCTAATACTGAACAAGAGAAACCATCCATGCATTTCCTATCAATCGCCACCATGAACTCCTGATCAACGACCTCAGCATAGGTCCTCAGCTTAAATGAGAACACCTAGGAGTATATCCATGGTCGTAAGCCTTTCTAAAATCTCTGGGCCTTCACCTTATCATTGGAGACAATTTCTGGAGCATACCGAACCAACTCAGCGAAATGGTTGGCATACTCCATCACAGATAGATTCCCCTGAACAATGTCCATGAACTCTCTGGACCTAGCATAAGCCAACACCTTAGGGTTGTACTGTTCATTGAAGACAGCCTTGAAATCTCCCCAGCGCATCTGCTCACTCTTCCCAGTCTGAAGCACTAACTCCCACCACTTGCGGCTGGGACCCTCCAACAGAAAGGAGGCACACTTCACCCTGAGCTCCTCGGGTGTTTCCAGGAACTCAAACATATGCTCTATCTTCTTGAGCCATTCCTCTGCTTCCTGGGGTTATGAGATGACTTGGAAGGTAGGAGGCTTGTTCTTCAGAAAGTCCTGAGCTTTATATTTTCTAGGACCCGTATCTTCTTCCCTAGAAGAAATAGGAGCAGGATTTGGTCCCTGTCCTAGATCTTGGATAGCCCGGACCACAGCCTCGACTAGCCTCTGATCAATTGGTGTGGGAGAACTCTCTCCAACTTCCCCCCGTGGGCGCGTGGGAGCTTTCCGGGGAGGAATGTTGCTACAAAATGAAACAGTCACAAAATAATAATCAATTCCACAATTATGAAAATTTTAATCAAATACATCAAGTATAAATAAAATAAACACATTCTAATAATAAAAGAAACAACTACTCCACCTCTGACCGATGTCCACGTGTGGTCAGCAGCCCACACGTCTCACCTGGAAGTGAAGTCAATCCATAAATTCCAACGTCCTCTGGTGACTCAAGGTCTGCCATGAGAGGTGTGGGCCAAAAAACCTACTCACAACCAAAACCCCGCTCCCCGACAGTCCTAGATCTTTTCTATCCTGACTCATCCCAAAATAGCAATATAACCCAAAAACATTAACCCCCTCTAATACCATTTTGTCACGAACCGAATCTGGTCACCACCAATACTGGCACAAACCCAGTCCATGACAAGGAATAAAGGGTGTTCCCTATCCCCACGGGCTGGAATAAGTGCCCGGGTATCATTTATCTTGGTTTGGGAATGATTTAACCGAATATGTATACATAAAACATCAAAAATATTTGATAAAACGAATTTGAAAAATTCATAGCAACAAGGTTTATAAAAAAATCCAGAACTGAATACATAAGTTCAAATGAAATAAAAAAGGTACAAATACACAATTAAACAACAACAAAATAGCCCCATGGACTCCACATGACAAGGGGTCATCACCCCCAAGACGTCTCTACAACTCCGCCCCAAGGATGGGGACAAACACCCTGAACTGCCATCAACCTTAGCCTTTCCTTTACCTGATTCAAAAATAACCAAGTCTACTTACACCCAAGGGGTTTAATTAGGGTGTTATCCTATTCCCAATAGTATAACACCCAATGATTCCAAATATCATGCAATACAATGTGAAAAAGCAAGCAGTTTTAATACGCAAATAAAAGCGGTGATAAAATCCAAAAAATGCAACTTTCAATTGAAAACAGTTTTCAAGATAAAGTTTTCAGAATGTTCACTGATAAAACACTATTTTGTTAAATTTATTATTTATAATAAATGAAATAATTTCCTCACATTGTGTTAAATATGTTTATTTATAAAATATTTGGGATTTGATCATTCATTTGAAAATTTGGTGAAAATTCCAATTTTACCCTTTATAGTGCACTATAGTATTTTAAAGATAAATATTTTTATATTTATTATTTGAACTTTAAATTTTGTAGAAGTGTTTATAACTTAATTTTATACAACTTTTATGCATTACACTAGATCAAAATAATGCATTTGAATGGAGTAATTGGGCCATAGAGGAAAAGGTGGGCTGGAAACGCCAGAATGAATAAGATTCTGTATTTCGGCCTTAACTCCTTCATCTGGGCCTATATTGAGCCAAAATTTGGAGAGGAGATATAGGACCCATATCCACACATTTGATCCTTCTGGAAGGCTGGCCAATTAACGCGTTTTTGAGGTCATATTGGCGGTGCAAGTTGGAATAAAATATTTGGCCGAGATTCCCCATTCACACTTGAAACCACTTTGAACTTAGCCTCCCCACCACTCTATAAATTGGTGTTTTTCTCATTTGGTGGGAGGGGGGGACGTTCATTAGGATATTGGAGGTAGAGGAGAATTGGTTTCACCCAAATTTTACAACCATTGTAAGAGGGGTAGCTCTTGAAGCAAGGATCCCCTCATCGAAGCCTCCTTCTCTTCTTCATTTTGTAATGTTTTCATTTGTGTAATAAACTTCTTTGATCTTATTTTATTCCTAATATTTTCTTCTATTTTGTTTAAATTTATTGTACTATTAATATTCCTAATTGGGTTGGAATTATTGAGTAGAAGCGTTATTGGGTTATACCCATTATAAACCTTTGCACATGCAAAACGTTTCTACGATGATTACGCCACCCATGGAAGAGTAGTTCTTTTTAGTAATCGATCGACCTCTATCCTTATTCATTCATTTATTTTGAATAAATGAGATAATGTAATTCAAATATTATGATCTATTAATTGAGTTTTTAATTTAAATGAAACTATGAAAGCAATTGAATAGTTAACACAAAACACACGAGTTCGGGAATTGTGCGAACTGTGAGAGCGCAACCTTAACCGGTAATTCAAAACCACATGGGATCAATTTGTAGAGTTAAAATAAAATCCTTAAACTAAATTAATCCTCATTTCCAGAGTGGTTATGTTCCTTAATTTACCACTGACTATAATTTAATATTATAACATCAATAAAAGCAGGGTGTTGTGATTGCATGTTCCGAAGTTAGCCTAAGGTTAAATTCACTTCATCTTCGTGGTAAAGGTAATTCTCGTAGGGTTCAGGATTTAAAAAATTAATGGATAATAATTAAGTGAATATTAATTTAAATTATAATGATTAATAAATGATTGAAGAGGTAGAGTTAGATCGATTATGTCTTTTAAAATATTTTCTAAAAAAAAAATCTTCTTGTTGTGTCTTTTTAATCAAACTTCATTTCAGATTAAAAACAAAAAAAATGCAATCTTCTTCCAGCAAAATTATTCATGTTTTATAAACTTCAAACAAACCCCATCCTTTAAATTAGTGTTTTTGTTCTATTTTATTTTTGGAATACCTCTAGAAATTTGTTTTAAATCTACTTCCTCCTTTGAGAGACGACCTTGGTCAGCCACTATGCTGCACCTAAGTACCCCTAAATCACACTAATCATTTGAGGGCGCCCACAATAGCGCTATTTCATTAACAAATTTAAATATACATGTTTTATAATATAATGTACTTCCAAAAACACCCCAATTAATAGGAAAATACCACAAGTACAATGAGAAACTAAATTAGGAACACCCCTAGGCACTAGATAGTCTCGAGCCCCATGTACCTCATACCTCGGTGTGAAGTAACCATAGTAAGATCCATTATCATGCACGAGCCACTATTAGGGAACATAACCATAACCTATTGGTCCCCAATAATATTACACATAGTTTAGTTAGAGTTTTATTTATCCAAATTCTAGGTGAAACAGGGACAAAACCCATCCGGTCCACTAGCCGTACTAGTACACATCCGCCCCACCCAGGTACCCGGGCTTCCCCCTTTGTGCTCAAACAATTTCAGAATGATACATATATCCATTTTCATATAAAACACCACTTCTGGTCACATAAAATCAGTAAATTATCTACACACATTTTATACTATTTAAAACACACAACAAAATACTTTGAGTTTCAATAAAACAACTTCTCCAAATTTTTCCTTGTTTTGCACCCAAAACTCTTTGAAAAACCCACTTGAACACCATATTCATACTCATATTTATAAAAACAGAATCCAAAACACCCTAAAAATTTATTTAAACTCATTAAATGAGTTATAAAACAATCCCAATAAGCATTGCATAGAATACCCATGTAAAACACCAAATTCAACACCAAATTGGTACTCAAAAACCATTTTCTTAACAAACATCACCCAAAACCAATTTTGCAAAAACAAACAAACAATAATAACATTTAAAAAATTATTTTAATCCCTAATACAGTTCAATGAGGTCAACTAAACAATTAAAATGAATCCCTTAATCAACCAATAAAAGATTTATATGAAAAAACACAAATTTCACATGAAATTGGACCTTAAAATTCACTTGCATTACAAACACCACTAAAAACATTTTTTGCAGCACAAAATCAATGGTTTAAACATGAAAATATAATAAACACAGTATCTATGTCACAAGTATTTCATAAAAAGTGGAATCATCTACCAAATTAGTAAAAACCTTGAATCCTTTGTGCGAAAATCAAATCACACCACTGCCGCACTAAGAGGTACCAAGATCAATCCTAAAACGACAATAAATGACCCAAAAAACCCAAGGTTAAACCCTTGGTTCAAAATACTACCCTATGGAAATTTGTTAATTTAATAAAATTAGAAGAAAATTCATGTAAATGGGAGAAAATGAGTAACAATTGAAAGAGTTATGATGGAAAGAACTTACCTCCTCAAATCTGGACGATTTGAGAAACCCTAGGAAGTCCGTCCCTAAATTGCGATGCCTAAGAGCTCCAAAGAATGGGGAAAAAGGATGGGCGCATGTCCGGGTGCAATGGGATTGTGTGAGAATTAGAATCACTAAAAAATACGTAATATTGAATATGTTATTAAATAAATAATATTCATTTTTAAAACTGGATATGGGCTTCTGGGCAGGCCCAATCCCTTAAATAAAAACAAAAATACACCCTGTTTATGGATTTATAAAGGTTCCAAATTTTAATTTTGGTGTTAATATGTCAGGGGAGGACATTTAGGAATTTGAATTAGTGAAAAATATTAAAAAATGAAAAAGTTATGAAAGAAAAAAAAATTATTTTTAAATATGGAGTTGGGATCACGGTTTGACCCAATTCATGAAACTCACCTATTCCTCCATAAAACCTTGGGAAACCCAAAAAAAAAGAATTAATGGAAATTAAATGAAAAATAACTTTAAAATATTTCATGTATGTGACAATCAGGATCTTTTTGAAGTAATACTAGGTGTGGATTGGTTAGTGCACTTTCAAGCGCAAATCGATTGCTATAGGCGGCAATTGAGTTTCACAACACCTGATGTAAGTCCTTAGGTTTTTCATGGGGAATGAGATCCTCAATCGGGTCATGCAGGACCTCCACTCCCAAAGTTTGGAAATATTCTCTTACAATTATCAATGATTTTTCTATAGAACAACTATCATGATCTTGAGGGTGGGTTAACTCATGTAGTGGATACGTTTCCAGAGGTATTCCCAAATTATTTTTTAGGCTTTCCCCTGGAGTAATACATAGATTTATCGATCGATTTGGCACCGGGAATACAACCGATATATATTCACTCGTATCATATGGAACCCACCGAGCTGAGGGAATTAGATATACATCTGGAAAATTTGAAATGAAAAGGATTTATTCACCCGAGTGTCTCTCTTTGGTCTGCTCCTCTCATTTTTTGCAAAGAAGTATGACATATCCCTTTAGTTGTGTATTGACTAACAGAATATGAACAAGGTAACCATCAAGAAAAAATATCCTTTTCTCTGAATATTTGACTTGTTTGATCATTTTAAGGGTTCAAAGCATTTTTCTAAGATATAATTGTGTTCGGGTTACCACCAAATTAGGGTGAAGGAAGTAGATATCCCGAAGATAGTGTTTTGAAGAAGGTATAACCAATTTGAGTTCTTGGTCATGCCTTTTGGGTTGACCAATGCCACTATGGTCTTTATGGAACTCATTATTAGGGTGTTCCACTAGTTCCTCAACTCCTTCATCATGGCATTCATGGATGACATCCTAGTTTACTTTGAATCTGAGGAGGAGAATGAGAACCACTTGCGGATTGTGTTGGTCACCTTGTAGGATCATCACCTTTATGTAAAGTTTCCTAAGTACACTTTCTGAATCAGGTAAGCGAAGTTTCTAGGTCATGTGATCTCAGAGCAGGGGGTTTTGGTGGACCTCGAGAAGATCAACGCAGTGATGTCATGGGAGTAGCTGAAGAACGTGTTCGAGATCAAGAGTTTCCTTATCCTGTTAGGTTATTATAGATAGTTTTTTCGAGACTTCTCTCATCTTTATTTTCCCATGAACGTGCTGACCCAAAAAGGGGTGAAGTTTGTATGGCCCCCAGAATGTTAGGAATCCTTTGAGGATTTGAAGCGGCAGTTTACTACTGACCCCATGTCGATCTTTCCAAAATCTAGAAAGGACAATGTGGTGTATTGTGACACTTTGGGTATGGGTCTCAGGTGTGTTATTATGTAGGGAGACCACATGGTGGAATATAGATCTCACAAACTCCGACCACATGAAATGAATTACTCGACCCATGGCTTGGAGTTGGCAGCAGTGATTCATGCTTTGATGACTTGGAATCACTATCTCTTTGGGGAGAAGTTTGTGGTATACTATGATCACAAGAGCCTAACCTACATTTTCTCATAGAAGGATCTTAATCTGATGTGGCATTGTTACATCAAGTACTTAAAGGGGTTCAACTTTGATATCGTCTATACCCTGGTCTAGGGTAACATGGTGGCTGATGCCTTGAGTAGAAGAGTATTAGTGTAGGATTTGAGGAATTCCAATGATGAGTGGACTATAATGGGGGTCTTTGCTCAGATTTATGTATAGACCAAGGATCACAATGGTGGTGCATTCTTGGAGATCATTCAGTTGATCCCTTATCTTGTAGAGATGATTTAGCAGGAGCATCCAGGTGATGAGATATTTCAACGGTTGAGACAGTTTCTTCATGGGGGGAGATGTCTTCTAATTGGTCTTCATCTACTGAGGGAATCTTGTGCTTAAAGGTATGTTCAATGTTGCCTTTCTTTCTAAGGAAGGTGGTGATGCAGGATAGCCACCAATATTAGTGGGTTGTCCATCCTAGATCCACTAAGATGTACTATGATGTTCTTCGGAAGTTTTGGTGGTTAGGTATGTGATGAGACATAGAAGAATTCATGTTGAGACGCTACACATGTTAGCAGGTAAAAGCAGATCATCAAAGACCCTCTGGTTTGCTACAACCGTTACCCATTACTACCTAGAAGTGGGACAATGTCACCATGGATTTCATTGTTGGCTTGCCTCATACACCTCGGGGTAAGAATTCCATCTAGGTAGTGATTGATCATCTGACCAAATTAGCCAACTTCATTCCGATTAGAGATACAAATAAAGTGATTGAGTTTGTCTATTTTTATCTTTAGGAAGTAGTAAGGTTTCATGGTGTACCGTTATAAATTGCCTCAGATAGAGACCCTTGTTTCACCTCTCGATTTTGGGAAGGCCTTCATATGGCTTTGTGGTCACAAATTATGATGATCACGACATACCATGCTAAAATAGATGGTCAGACAGAGTGAGCAAATCAAATTTTGGAGGACATGATCCATATATATGTTTTGGACTTTAGAGGTTCCTTGGATAGTCATTTGAGATTTGTTGAGTTTTCTTATAATAACAGTTACCAATCCTCTATTCAAATGGATATTTTTGAGGTGCTCTATGATTGGCCTTCTCGGTCCCCTCTATGTTGGGATGAGGTAGGTGAGACCTCATTGTTGGGGCCAAGCCTTGTGCAAGAGACATTTGAGAAGGTCAAGTTGATTAGGTAGTGGTTATTGACAACTCAGAGTCACCAAAAATACTATTCTTATTAGAGATTTTGAGACCTAGAGTTTTTTTGTGGGTGATCAGGTATTCTTGAAAGTGGACCCTTGTTTGGGTCATCGTCGTTTGGGAAAGTAGGGAAAGATGACACCGAGATATGTTGGACCTTTTGATATTACCGAGAGAATTGGAAAGGTATCACACATGTTATAGTTTCCTTCCCAATTGACATCTATCCATGACTTATTCCATGTCTCTCAACTGAAGAAGTATAACCCAGATCTATCCCATGTGATGAATTGGGAAGAGTTGGATATAGAGCCTGATTTGTCTGTTTTTGAGTAGCCGATGTGAATAGTTTATTCTCAAGAGAAGGTGCTTCAGGGAAATTCTACTCAACTAGTTTGAGTCCTTTGGAATCATGGGAATTATGTCAAAAAAACTTGGGAATAGAAGTCGTGGGTTGAGAAAGAGTACCCATTCTTGTTTTTTGATCAAGCTCTGGGTTGACTTTCTGGGGAAGAAAGTCTTTCATGGTGGGGAGAATTGTCACATCCATGCCTTTATTTTAAGGTATTTTTCTCTCTTATTCTTGGAACTAATTTCTTCTAGGTTTCCCCCTTAGAACCCCATGAAATTGGAGCAATGTGGCACGTTTTTGGGTGGCTATATTAGGCCGCACGGTTTGTGTGCATGGTTTACCAAACCGTGCAAGTAAACCATGTAGCCTTGTCCATATCATTAATTTTTTTTGTAATTACCATTTTTACCTTCCATAATAAACCCTAATACACCCATTTATTCCCCATTTCGTTCTTAGAATCCATGGACCGACTTGAAGCTATCTCAAGCATCCTTGGAACTCAATTTTGAAGGGGGATTTGGCGGAGAAACTTCAAACTTTGTCAAATAAGTGAGTTCCATTCTTAGTTTCTTCCATTTACTTAGTGTTTCTCTTAAATTTCTTAAAGATAAAAGTTTATAGAATACATGTCTTAATTCCTAGGGTTTTGTTGAGTTTCTTGGTCCAATTTTGTGGTTTTAGGTTTGTTTTCACTCCCTTGTGGTGCGACGGTGGTGCAGTTGAACTATCGCACACAGATTTGAGGTTTTTGACACATTTGGTAGGTTATTCCATGTTTAAGAATTATAAAATGAATTTTATTGATGGAATTATATTTTTATCATGCTCCTCTTTCATTGTGTTAAGTGTGAAATGTAAGGACCCGACCCCGGTTACCCAGAGCTGGTGCCTTATTGGTTACATTGGCATACAAACAAGGAATACGAATCACAAAGGACTGAGTAGTTTAGTATTATTGGAAACAAGATAAATACATAAGTTCAATATTACAACTTTAAGAGAAATACAACATAGAAACTCCCTAGACAACACCCATAAATCCTAGTTTATTTCATCATATCGTTCATAATAAACTTATTCATGTCCTGAGAAAATGAAACATAAGAAAGGGGTGAGCTCAAACGATTAGTAAGAGTAAGAAATATAGAAGAATATTATATAAAGTTAAGACATGGTGCATAATTGAAAACACATGCCTTTAATAATAAACTTGAACACATTATGGAAGGAATATGAGATGAGTAAATAATTCCATAACAAAACATAACAATGGGTATTATACTAGTCGAATAACCACATGAACTTTTAATTACAAGATTCATAATGAGGGAAGTTCATATTCCAAACATTCTGAAACATTTTTTCATGGCCTCGTCCAAGACGTCTAATGATTAAGGCCTCAGCCAAAATCCATATCACATTGGGAATGGCCTCGGCCAAATCCTTGTCTAGTTGTCTCATGAGACCTACTGATGCATCGAGGGGCTATATTGAGACCCACCTGTCACATAATAAGTCCAATTCATTCCTCATATGAGAGAGGATAAACATAAAAAACATATATATTCATATGGAAACTATCATATTAAATGTAACTATCTTTCCCCAATCATTAAACATAAAACACTAACCATTCCGAGTAATATGGTGAATGGTTTTAGGGTAGATCATCCACAATAGAGTTAGTCATAAACCATTAAATCAAATATGGTAGATGAATTCATAAATGATTAAACCCAATAATACCATGGAATCAACAAGAGTGTTGAATTAGATTAAAACACTCTTATAAAATCATTAAGCAATTCTTGAGATAAATATTCTTTTATTTTGAAAAGAAGAGTTCTTTTGAAAAAATATTTGTATAAAACCATAAGTGAATTAAGATAGTATTTTATTAATAAAATGAGTGATTTTATAAAGATAATGGTTTCCAAAAACATATTATAGAGTTCCCTTGAAAATAGGTAAGAATTTGAGAAATTCCCTTGAATCGGGCTTCTATTTTGGAAACAATTTTGAAAGTTCCTTTTAAAACGTGTAACTATTCATAAAATAAGGAAGGATTATGGTTTGTAAAAATATATATTATACTCACACAGAATATATGAGGAGTAAATAACAATACATAATAATTCCATTGAGGTAATTAGACAATGAAAGTATCCCGAATGAAAATGGAAGTTCGAGTGGAAAAACATTTACCTTAAATCCGAATGTGTTCGCCTCTTGAAATTAAGGTCCTGGAATATGAAATTATACATATAAATAACTTATTTCAGAACCTAATATACATGTATTTAGTTTATCATAATTCTTTTTAGTTCATTTATGTTATTATTTATAACTTATTATATTGAAATTCTTCATTCCAGAGTGTTTGTTTTCGTGATTTTCATAATCGGTTCACTTGTTTTTAAGTAATGAAGTTCATGTGTAATGGTTGTAAATATCCATAACTGAATTTAAATATTATTTAAGAACATCCAGAATTGTTAATGTTCATTTTGATCATTTTGTTACATGGAATGAGGATGAATCATTAGATGAAAACCACTTCGATTATTTGGCTGTATTTGGATTATTATGAACTAGTTTTGTCATAAGATTTAATAACATGTACATATACTGGTTCATGAATTTTAATTAGGTTATGAAACACGTATTATATTCTGTTTAAACCATTAAAATGTTTTCATGACCATTAATGAAGGAGAAATTGAAGAACGAAACTTCGTCATCCACGAAGGTTATAAATTGGAACCTCATGGACGTTGATTTCGTTTATAAAAATAAAAGTGAGTGAGTAAGAATATTGATGATGGTTCTTACACTCACATGATATTATTCCAGTATATAGATGATGATAGAGTTTATCATGGTCATTTGGATAGAGTATGTGAGGAGAGAAAAAGAATAGAGATGATCTTGAAAATAAGAGAAAAGGTGAGAGATCCCTTATGAAAATTCTGTAGCCTAACGACATTGCTTAATATTTCATAAAATAAAATGATGAGAGAAAAAGGGTACCTCATCATATTGAAATAAGAAGTACAGTAAGATGAATACATAAAATCAAACCCCAACATATTAGAATGGAAATTCAAAGAGATAACATAAAATAAGTGTTGACTAAAAGAGGAGGGTGAAGAATTCCCTTACCTTGTAGAGAAACTCCTAGAAGTTGAAGGTTGGGACCATGGGGGCTTAAGGAAACCTTGGTAGGACTCTTAGAGAGGTCAAACCACCAGAGCTTCTAGGATGAGGGATTTGGAATGAAAAAAAATTAATGGATGAGTGGGTATTTATAGAAAAAGAGAGGGAGTTTTTTAATAATTTCAAAGAGACACCTCATTAGTGGTTTTTGCCAAACCATGGGCTTTCCCATGGTATTTTCCCATGGTTTTAGCCAATTGTGACACCTCATGTCATATGTTACTGTAAAAAAGTCGATCAGCCTTTTATTTTAATTATTATGTCATTATGATGTCATTAAACTACTGAATACTCAAAACTGTATTTTTCACTATTCAAGAAAAGTTCAAGTATTTTAGAAAAATCCCAAAAATTCACCCCTACAATTTTTTGATGTTTAGAATTCAAAAGTGAACTCCATTTTTTAAAATTAATTTTCTAAATATTATTAATTTATTTTTTAAATAAATTAATAGTTAATTCTAAAAATAACAATTTTAAAGGTGCAATTAGTTTTATATCACATTGAAAAATTAATTAATATCTCATTATATTATTTCCTTAAGAAAATAAAATATTATTATTATTTACTATTCATAAGGGTCATATTACTGTTCATATTACTATTCATAAGGGTATGTTACTATTCACTGAAAAACCAAGTTTGTTCTATCAGACTCTAAATGACTTACTGATCATAACTCTAGATGACTGTTTCTTGAAATTCCCAACACAGTAGAGGCAAAGTTGTGTTTAATGGATAGATTATAAAATGCATTCAATATTTATTTTTAAAATCTTGGGGTGTTACATTCTCCTCTCCTTACAAAATTTTCATCCTCGAAATTTCATTTTACAATCTAGGATAAAAATAGATGGGGGTACTTTTCCTTCATTGCTTCCTCCAGTTCCCATGTTGCCTCTTCATACTTAGGGTTTGACCATAATACCTTGACCAAATGAGCAGTCTTATTGCGTAGAACTTTGCCTCTACGATCCAAGATTCTCACTGGCTACTCCTCATAGGAAATATCATCCTCCAATTGTACCACCTCTGAAGAGAGTACATGTGAAGGGTATGGTATGTACTTTCTTAAGAGGGATACATGAAAGGCATCTTGTACTTTTTAAATGATAGGCGGAAGTTCCAGTCGATAGGCCCTATCTCTGACTCGATCGTGGATCTCAAAGGGGATAATATACCTAGGACTTATCTTTCCTTTCTTCCCAAACCTCATGACCTTCTTCCATGGAGATATGCGTAGAAATACCAAGTCTCCAACTTCTAATTCAAGGTCTTGTTGATGGTTATCTGCATAGATCTTCTGTCGACTTTGGGCTACCTTGATATGCTGCTGAATGGTTTTCACATTCTCTGCCATTTCTTCAACCAATTCAGGTCCTACTGGCTTTGTCTCACCGACTTCATCCCAACACGCCGGTGTTCTACACCTTTTCCCATAAAGGGCTTCATATGGTGCCATTCAGATGCTCGAGTGGAAACTGTTGTTGTATGAGAATTAAACCAGTGGAGGATATTGGTCCCATTCTCCTTTGAATTCCATAGAACATGCTCTTAACAATTCTTCTAGTGTTTGAATAGTCTACTCATATTGGCCATCAGTTTGAGGATGATAGGCCGTACTGAAGTTCAGTTCAGTTCTTAGAGCATGTTGGAGACTTTTCCAAAACTTTGAGGTGAATCTAGGGTCACTGTCGGATACAATAGATAGTGGTACTCCATGAAACCATACCAATTCTTTGATGTAAATCTATGCAAGTTGATCCAATGAGAAGTCCTCTTGAATCATGATAAAGTGAACTGTCTTTGTAAGATGATCCACAACGACCCATATAACATTGTTTCCTTTGGATGTCCTTGGAGGTCTAGTGACAAAGTCCATGGTAATGTTCTCCCACTTCCATTTTGGTATGTGTAGTGGTTTCATAATCCCCTTAGACTTTTGACTCTTAGCCTTCACTTGTAGACATACCAGACATTTGATGTACATTCAGTAATCTCCCTTTTCATATTGTCCCACCAAAATTTTTCTCGGAGATCTCGATACATCTTTGTGCTACTAGGGTGTATAGAGAAATTAGAGCTATGTGCATCATCCAATAGTTCTCTCTTTATCTCAGGAATAGCAGGAACACAAATCCTCTTCCCGAATTTTAAAATGACACCTTCATATGAAAATTCATTCAACTTCCCATCATTTATAGTTTTAATTTTCTTTTGAAACTCATCATCATCAGCCTTAGAACTTTTTATCCTCTCCAGTAAAGAAGGTTGGGCAACCATTTGAAAAAGTAGTGATGTGTTACCTTCCTTGATAATTCCCATATCCATCTTTACTAGATCCATTAATGAAGTATCCCTTTCAAATATCATCTTGTTCAGAACTCCATGATCCTTTATGCTCAAAGCATCTACTACCTTATTTTCCTTCCCCGTGTGGTAGTGTATTGTGAAATCATAGTCTTTGAGTAGCTCAATCCATCTCCTTTTTCTCATGTTGAGTTCTTTCTGTGAGAATATATATTTCAAACTCTTATGATCTGTATATATCTCACATTTTTCTCCATATAAGTAATGTCTCCAAATCTTCAGTGTAAATATTACCACTTCTAACTCAAGATCATGATTTGGATAGTTTTGTTCATGAATTTTTAGCTATCTAGATGCATAGGCAATCACTTGATCATTATGCATAATGACACAACCAAGTCCTTTCTTTGTTTCATCCCTATAGATAATAAACCCATCATTCCCTGAAGGTAGGGTTAGGATCAGAGTGTTCACTAACCTCCTCCTCAATTCTTCAAAACATTCTTCACATTCCTTTGTCCATATGAACTTAAACCCTTTTTATGTGAGCTTGGTCATTGGGTTGGATAAATGAGTGAAGTTATAAATGAAACGCTGATAATAACCTATTAAACCAATAAAACTACATACCTCAGTTACGTTCGTTGGAGTATGCCATTCTTGCACAGCCTTTGTCTTTGCCGGATCTACAAATATTCCATGCTTAGAGACAATGTGGACCAGAAAGGCAACTGATTGGAGCCCAAAATCAAACTTTCTAAACTTCCCATACAATTTATTTATTCTCAGAGTCTTTAGAATAGTGCACACGTGATTTTATTGTTCTTCATAGCTTTTAGAGTACACCAGGATATCATCAATAAACACCACCACAAAGTCATCAAGATATTCCTTGAAAACTCTATTAATCAAATCCATGAAAACATATGGTTCATTTGTTAGTCCAAAAGGCATTACTGTAAATTCATAATGCTCGTACCTAGTTCAGAATGTTGTTTTTGGAATGTCTTCTTTCCTCACAAGAAACTGATGATATCCAGGTCATAGATCAATCTTTGAAAAATATTGGGCTCCATGAAGTTGATCAAATAAATCATCAATCCGTGGTAGAGGATAATTATTATTTATTGTAATAACATTGATTTCCCTATAATCAATGCACAACCTCATGGATCCATCTTTCTTCTTGACAAAGAGGACATGGGATCCCCATGGAGAAAAACTAGGTCAAATAAATCCTTTATCACTAAATTCCTCTAGTTGCTTCTTTAGTTCCACTAACTCCACAATGTCCATTCTATAAGGGGTCTTTGATGTTGGCCTTGAAGCAGGAATTAAGTCAATGGAAAACTCAATTTCCCACTCTGGAGGATGTCTAGGTAAATCCTCTGGAAAGATATCAATATATTCTTTCACAACAGGTACATATTCTATTTGAACATTCTTTTCCTCACCCATAGTTATTTCATTCTTTTTCTCCCCAATAATTGAATTTAGTTGAGCTACTGGGGGTGGATTTAGATGAGAATCAAATGGAGAGGTTTCTGCTCTAAATATAAGGTATTTTACACCATTCTAAAAGATTGTAACTTCCTTCCTCTTGCAATAGATCTTCACATCATAAATTGATAGCCAATCCATACCAAGAATTATATCACAGTCAACCATTGGTATGATGATAAGGTTGTCAACTAAAGAATGTTTATGTGTCATGAGGGGGACTAATTGACATGCCTTTGTTGCAACGATACATCCACTATGAGTTTTGACTGATAACTCCTTTATTAAATTAAATTGGACATATCTAATTTTCTTAGCAAACTGGGAAGATATGAATGAATGCGACGATCCAGAATCAAATAAAGTATTAGCTAAATTTGAGGAAATGACTAAAGTACCTGCCACCACATCATTATGAACTTCAATATCAGCAGTTGTGATCACATAAGCTTGTCCCTACTCCCTTGGCCTTTTCTGTGGCATGTTTTCTTGACGCTTTAGACAATCATTAGCATAGTGTCCCATCTCCCAATAGTTATAGCATTGGAAATCATTATCCTCCTTCTTACCCTTAAAATCACCAGGAAGATGGCCTTTTGAACCACATCTATAGAATACTTATTTTCCCTTTAAGCACGCACCAGGGTGTTTCCTTCCACAATTATCATAGGGTGGAAATTCAACTCTCCCCTTCTTCCCTATTTCCTTATTTCCTTTCCCAGAGTTTTCAGTAGTCCTCTTCTTTTCTTGTTTTCCTTTAAATTCATAAGACTTAGAGAATTGTTTTTCTATCTTGATAGCACATGAAACTATATCCTTATATGATGAAAAACTTTGGGATACCAGTGCCTGCTGGAGGAATGGATTTAGGCCATCAAATAATAGATCAATTTTTCTCCTTGGATTTCGTATATAGTCCACATCATGTCTTTCTAACCTTGTGAAGTTGGCTTCATAATTGGAATCATTTTTATCCTCATTCTTCCTCAAATTCAATAATTTTCTATCCATATCTTCTCACTTCTCATGAGGGAAATATTTTTCTACGAATATTTCCTTAAAATCCATCCATTCCATCTCTTCTATCTCTTCCTCCTCCTTTGTGTTTTGGATTAATGACCACCACTGATCCACATATCCCGATAGATGATATACTACCATGAAAACCTTCTATCTTTCATTACATACTAAATTGAGAAATATCTTCTCAAGGGAACATATCCACTACTCTTCTACAAATGGGTTTGTAGTCCCGTTGAATGATGGAGGCTGTTGTCTCATAAAGCAATCTAGCATGGCTCCTCCATGTGGTGGATCTGAATGCTCCATACAGGTAAGGTTATTATTCATAACCTGATTAAGTTGTCCCAGTACAGTTATGAGTTGCTCAGTACCAGCCACAGCACCAGAGCCAACATCATTATCTTGCGTCGGAGGAAAATCCCTACAGGGGACACATGTATTCATGCAGTTTCCATTCCATCCACTAGGCGCCATTTCTAAATAATGGCATACACTAGATTTAGTTATGAATCATAATTTATAATCTCAATGTAGAAAAATACTAAGAATAAATTGAAATTATATGCATAGCTAACCTCTTAATCATAAACATGGTATCTTTGAGGAAAAAATTTACATTTAAATCATTCATAATGGCTTGTAAAGAAAACATGAATTATCCTAATAATATCCCCTGGGAGTGTCATAACCAAGAGTATAGCAAGACCCGTTGTCGTATACTAGGATACCACGGGTCAAGCCTGAAAATCCTTGTCAGAGCTTTCACTCCTAGGTATATCTGTGCCAGAGCCACCTCTACCTGCTCGTATCCAGGCAGGGATGTATTTCTTGAGTGATTCACATAATCTATTCCTTACCAAAATACTAGGACGTTCTTGTTTGTTTATCCTCAAGGACTATCTTAGGGACTCTTCCCTAATCTACGTTTTCTAAATCTAGTTTCCAAGTTTTCTACTAAACTTCATTTGATACCAACTATAAGGACCGACCCCAGTTACCTGGAGCCACTGCCTTATTGGTTACATTGGCATACAAACAAGGAATACAAATACCAAAGGACTGAGTAGTTTAGTTTTATTGGAAACAAGATACATACATAAGTTCAATATTACAACTTGAAGATAAATACAACATAGAAACTCCTTAGACAACACCCACAACTCCTAGGTTATTTCAGCATGTCATTCATAATAAACTTCTTCATGTCCTGAGAAAATGAAACATAAGAAAGGGGTGAGATCGAACACTCAGTAAGAGTAAGAAATATAGCAGAAGATTATATAAACATAAGACATGGAGAATAATTGAAAACACATTCCTTTAATAATAAACTTGAACACATTATGGAAGAAATATGAGATGAGTAAATAATGCCATAACAAAACATAATCATGTGTATTATATTAGTTGAATAACCACATAAACTTTCAATTAAAAGCATCATAATGAGGTAAGTTCATATTCCAGACATTCTGAAACAGTTTTTCATGACCTCATCCAAGACGTCTAATGATTAAGTCCTCGGCAAAAATCCATATCACATTGGGAAAGGCCTCGTCCAAATCCTCGTCTAGTTGTCTCATGAGATCTACCGATGCATCGAGGGGATATAGCGGGCCCCACACATCAGATAATAAGTTCAATGAATTCCTCATATGAGTGGGGATAAATATAAACAACATATATATTCATATTGAAACTATCATATGAAATGTAACTATCTTTCCCCAATCATTAAACATAAAACACTAACTATTCCGAGTAATATGGTGAATGGTTTTAGGATAGATCATACACAATAGAGTTAGTCATAAACCATTAAATCAAATATGGTATATGAATTCATAAATGATTAAACCCAATAATACCATGGAATCAACAAGAGTGTTGAATTAGATGAAAACACTCTTATAAAATCATTAAGCAATTCTTGAGAAAAATACTCTTTTATTTTGAAAAGAAGAGTTCTTTTGGAAAAATATTTGTATAAAACAAGAATTAAAATAATATAGTAATTTCATAATAAAATTAGTGATTTTATAAAGATAATGGTTTCTAAAGACATATTATAGAGTGCCCTTGAAAATAGGTAAGAATTTGAGAAATTCCTTTGAATCGGGCTTGTATTTTGGAAACAAATTTGAAAGTTCCTTTTAAAACATGTAACTATCCATAAAATAAGGATGGATTATGGTTTTTAAACATATATATGATACTCACACATAATATATGTGGATTACATAACAATAAATAAGAATTAAATTGAGGTAATTAGACAATGAAAGTATCCTGAATGAAAATGGAAGTTCGGGTGGAAAAACCCTTACCTTAAATCCAAATGTGTTCCCCTCTTGAACTTAAGGTCCTGTAATATGAAATTATACATATAAATAACTTATTTAATAACCTAATATACATGTATTTATTTTATCATAATTCTGTTAGTTCATTTATGTTATTATTTATAAGTTATTATATTGAAATTCGTCGTTCCAGAGTGTTTATTTTCCTGATTTTCATAATCAATTCACTTGTTTTTAATTTATGAAGTTCATGTGGAATGGTTGTAAATCACTAGAATTGAAGTTAAATATTATTTATGAACATATAGAATTGTTAATGGTCATTTTTATCATTTTGTTACACAGAATGAGAATGAATCATTAGATGACAACCACTTCGATTATTTGGTGGTATTTGGATTATTATGAACTAGTTTTGTCATACGATTTAATAATATGTACATATACTGGTTACTGAATATTAATTAGGTTATGAAACATGTATTATAGTCTGGTTAAATAATTAAAATGGTTTCATGACCAGTAATTAAAGAGAAACTGAAGAACGGAACTTCGTCATCCATGAAGGTTATAAATTGGAACCTCATGGACGTTGATTTGGTTTATAAAAATAAAAGGGAGGGGGTAAGAATATTGATGATAGTTCTTCCATTAACATGATATTATTCCAGTATATATATGATACTGGAGTTTATCATGGTCATTTGTACAGAGTATGTGAGGAGAGAAAAAGAATAGAGATGATCTTGAAAATAAGAGAAAAGGTGAGAGATCCCTTATGAAAATTCCGTAGCCTAATGACGTCTCTTAATATTTCATAAAATAAAATTATGAGAGAAAAATGGTACCTCATCATATTTAAATGAAAATGAAAGTAAGAAGAATACATAAAATCAAACCCCAACATATTAGAATGGAAATTCAAAGAGATAACATAAAATAAGTGTCGACTAAAAGAGGAGGGCGAAGGATTCCCTTACCTTGTAGAGTAACTCCTAGAACTTGAAGTTTGGGACCTTGGGGGATTAAGGAAACTTTTGGACGACTCTTAGAGAGTTAACACCACTATATATTTGAGTATGAGGGATTTGGAATGAAAGAAAATGGATGGATGAGTGGGTATTTATAGAAAAAGAGAGGGAGTTTTTTAATAATTTCAAAGGGACACCTCATTAGTGGTTGTTGCCAAACCATGGGATTGACCATGGTATTTGACCATGGTTTTAGCCAATTGGGACACCTCATGTCATATGTTACTGTACACAAGTAGGCCGACCTTTTATTTTAATTATTATGTCATTAGGATGTCATTAAACTACCAAATACTCAAAACTGAATTTTTCACTATTCACGAAAAATTCAAGTATTTTAGAAAAATCCCAAAAATTCACCCCTACAATTTATGGACGTGTAGAATTCAAAGGTGAAATCCATTTTTCAAAATTAATTTTCTAAATATTATTAATTGAATTTTTAAATAAAGTCATAGTTAATTCTAAAAATAATAATTTTATAGGCGTAATTAGTTTTATATCACATTGAAAAATTAATTAAGATCTCATTATCTTATTTCCTTAAGAAAATAAAATAATAATATTATTTACTATTCATAAGGGTCATATTACTATTCATATTACTATTCATAAGGGTGTGTTACTATTCACCAAAAAACCAAGTTTGTTCTATCAGACTCCAAATGACTTACTGATCATAACTCTAGATGACTGTTTCTCGAAATTCCCAACATAGTAGAGGAAAAATTGTTTTTAATGGATAGATTATAAAATTCATTCAATATTTATTTTAAAAATCTTGGGGTGTTACATGAAAAATATTTTTGGTAGAACATGTTACGCAAATCATTTTTAAGTGGCATTTTTGTGTGAAAATGTGTGTTTTTCATGTTCATTCTACATTGTACCAATTGGGGTTGTTTTATAATTCATGGGATGGTTTTATTAAAATGTTTTAGTGCTGAAAATTATATTTTGGTGTAATAGTGGTGTTAATTTTGTTTCAAAAGTGGGGTTTTAAGTGGATTTTATGTGCAATGTTTTGGTATACTTTGTGAAATTATTTTATGGAAATTCTAAGTGATTTATTGAGTTATAAATTTTTTGAAATACATGATTAGCTATTATTTTTAGGGTTTATGACCATAACTGGTGTTTATATATGTAAATTAAATTTGATATCACGTGGAAATTGTTTGATCATAAAGAGGGGAACCCAGGTATCTAGGTGGGCAGACGTGTACTAGTATGCTAGTGATTCAGAATGGTTTTATCCCTATTTCACTTAGAAAGTTTGACATTGAAAATCCTAACAAAACTATAAGGATTATTATTGGGGAAAAATAGGTTATGGGTATGTTGCCTACTAGTGGATCATGCATGAGAACTGATATTTTGTTTGGTTACTTTTACATCGACATACAATGTACCTGGGGCCCATAGTTAACTAGTGCCTAGGGGTGTTCCTGTGACTAGTGCTCATTGACTATTTGGTATTTACCATTGGATTATGGAGTGTTTGGATGGAAAATTAAGTATATTACATGTTTTATTTAAATGAATTTATTCTTTAATGTTAACCCTTGAAAACTATTTTCCATTAAAAGTTGACTTCTAAAATTATTGGTACCATTCCTTGCTTATAAAAAATTGCAAGATTTTTTATATTATAATAATTGTCACATGGAATATTTGGGTGGTATGATATTGGGATTAAGATCACACCCTACTTACACCTTTGGTTGTAAGTAGACTTGATTATGTTTGACACAGGTAAGAGCAAGGTCCTTAAAGATGGCAGTTCAGGTTGTTAGTTTCCTTCCATGGTACAGTGTAGTAGAAAAGACTCGTGGGTGATGACCCCTTGTTGCGTGGTGGTCCTTGGGATGTTTTTGTTGATAATTTTGTAGTTTTTGACCTCTTGTGTCATGTTTAAAACCTTTTTTTAAGTTTAAAATTTTATTTAAGGATTGTTTGGTCGGTAAGTTTCAGATTTAGTTTATTTATTTCTATTGGCTATTTTATGTATCCTAACTCGGGTAAACCATTACCAAAACATTTTTTATAATACTCAGGAACTTGTTCCATTCCATGTGGATAAGTAATTCCCTTTGTAACTTTCCACAGACCAGTTTGGGTGTCGGTTTTAATGGAGACCAAATTCCATTTGTGACAGAACCTCTACCATATCAGTGTCCATTGATTCCACCAACAACTTATCCAACAAGGAAAGAAGGGGATACAAATGCTTATTACCCACCTAAAAACCTCACTCTCCAATTAAAACCACAAATTGGTCATACAAATATGAAAAAATGACTATCATTTGGAAGAATTTAGTAAAAGAACATACATAATACAACCATTCGATGTTGAGTATGAAATTGTATGGATATATTTTTAATAAGTAAAGATCCCCACAAGACTAATTTGGCCCCATCATCAGTCTACACCCCTGGAACACATCAAACAAAATGGTTTGGATTCCTAATATCATAGTCAACACTAGGGGAATGAGAACCCTATCTATGTCTAGTCCCAAAGCCTGGGCTAGAGCGGGTGAAACAAAGAAGTGTGAAGCTCCGGAATCAAACAAGGCACAAAGCTGGGTACTAAACAAATTGATCATACCTCTGATGATATCTAGACCCTCTAGAACTACTTCCTATACTACATACAACTGACCACATCCAACTTCTATACCTCTCTATCGATAAAACACCCCATGTCCATGCTCGAGTCATGGTTCTTGAATGCGAGGAACATCCTAGGGTTGGCCTATACCTACTCTATCTCCCCTTGGTGGAGTAAAAATTGATTTCCCCTGCTACTAAAATGGTCTCACTAGAAAATACTACTGATGATAGTGTTGAACCTATCAACCTCAACCAAAATAATCTCAGGGAACTACTGGGGCTGGTTTTGGTGACGTCCATGAACTCCAAAACTAAAACACATTGGTACAAATATCCTAAAAAAAACATAGCAAACACTATCCTGAGAAGGTTGGAAAGGAAGATGCTTAGGTCGAATCCCTATCAGTAAAAATCTCAATGGTCCTGGTGCCTGAGAACTACCACTGAAAAATATTCTCCTTGAGGAAATCTACTAGTTCTCCACCCCCAGAAAACGTCTTCACTAGTGCAACTTTTCAATCTCCTCTACCTTCTTCTGAACCTCCAAATATGTTGGCAATGTAAAAGAAGCAACTACATATTGGATAGAAGGATGAAGTTCCCCCTCAAAATGTATCGCATGAGACTCCTCATATGAAAAAATATATGAGGAAAAATGTATAAGGTCCTTGAACTTGATTCCCAGCTCCCGCATTGACATGATCTCCTATGCAAGAGAAAGAATATCCTTCCTATTTACTGATTTCATGATTGATGAAAGTAACTCATTATGAAACTCATTTTGGAATTTGACCCAAAAAACATATTTCTCCTTACAGTATTTTAGATATAGTGTACACCACTAATGTGCAACTCCCCACATCTAAATGAATACCAAAGGGACCCGATACTTTATTGGGGCCCAGATCAAACTGAAAGTGATCTCGATCTCCTATAGCCAGCTCTCTGTCTCCATATATGAGACACCTCCCTCGCACTTCACCAAATTATTCCATTGGAAATCATGTAAATTTATCTAGCTATAATCATCCTCATCAACTGGATCAACCCTACAGAGATCAATAGGATCAGCATGCTGAACCTTAACTGCTAGGTCCACATGATAATGAAGAACGAGAGCTATAACTGAAAGGAAAACTAGGAACCCCCCAAGCCCAGTAGTGTCAAATTTTATTAAGATTAATTTTAACTCATTTCATTAATTTTTTATCTATTTAAATATTCAAAAAATAAACCAATTTAAATAATAACAAAAGTCATCATGATGCATTTACCTCTCCTAGTTCTCTACCCTACAAACAGTTCCACCTCACATGGCTATTCAATAAGCTTAGATTCTGTGCACTAGATCATGAGGGCCCCTAAAATCCTATATCCTAGCCATTATTTCTAGCCTATGCCATGAAACAAGGTCAACTAAAACTGTTTCGATACCACCCTATGAAATCCTTATTATTCCTCACCCAAAACTCCATCCTATCTCTCAACCACTCTTTTGATACCACTCTATCACAACCCCTCCCTCCAAAGATACTACAAAGAGGGAAGAGAGATAATGACCCAGAGTCCCAACTCCAGTAGGCCCTGGGTTGGTGACTAGAACCAAGGTTATAAAAATATCATGTATGGGAGTCATTACCTACTATAATATAAATAGTATTGGGATCTAAGATGAATCATCCACAAACAACTCCAAGACATAATATAAAAAAAATTCAAAACCATCCCACATGCATGTATAAATGAAACAGATAACAATAAAAGTATACAAAGTAAATAACCACAAGTAAATCTAAATTAGAGACACAAAAAATATCAAGGATTTGAGCTAGTAATGTCCATCACAGTCCATGTAGTCCTCCTGGAAACTTAAAAACAATTTTATGTATGTAGGGTGAGCATACAAGAATACTCAGTAGGAAAACCAATGTCTCTCATGCACATGTGAAAGAAGCATAATAATGCACCTGTGAGAATATAGTAAATCTGAAAAAAAACCTGTCAAGCTATACAAACTATCCCAAATTCACAAAGTCACACTCACTAAACAACACAATCCAAGAAATATAATATAATACGAATCACATCAATAAGGGTACCCCGCACCACTTTCCCATTGGTATGCCATTATCACAACCAATGTCGTACGTCATGGTGATCTCATATCTTAATTACACCACACATCCCCACAATCATGGTCACAAAACACCTTGCCAGCATATACCTAGGCTCACCGCCCCACAAGCATGGAAACAACAAATTTTGACTGAAAACACCTGGGCCACAACACAACCACTATCAAAACCAAAGTAGTAGGGTATCATGAACATGTAGGACATCAAAATCATGCCCTCATACTACCATGAATGACCCCCACTAGAAGCCAACCCACAAGCACATTCATATCACATCTTGCCCAAAAACACTTGGGCCACCGCCCCACAGACACAGTCATGTATCTCTCGAAAAAATTTGGGTCATCACACCTCACCCACAAACACATGGGCTATCACAACCATCATATAATTCACTAAAATACCTTTGGCCATCATAACATGTTTAATACCTACCTCTCTTGGATGATAGATTGGGAAAGAGCGGGTACCCATCCATCCGTACTCCTCACCGGATGTCAGAAAAAACACCCCTTGCATGACTATGCGGGTGTCGGCACAAAGTTCTCGACATGGGCGGCGTGAGTATAGAAATAAAAAGAATATAAAAGTATATATATGTAGTATCAATAACTCAATACTAACCTATGGGTTCACAAACTAACTAACAAACTCACAACATTTCCACCTTTGTTGCCACCTCTAAAATGCATAACACCACAAAACAAGCTGCAACCCCATTCCAACCAATTCCATTTAATTATCTCATATTTTTCATTATTTTGCATCAACCAAATTTAAGAAAAAAACCCACCATTTAATTATTCATTAATAATTTTCATATCATTAACCAAACCAACCCATGTCATTTCAATATTTACAAATCATTTATCCCACCACTACTCGAGCATCTATCATAAAGGAAACACTGCCTCACTACCCCAAAAGCACAACCAACAAGACACCTCACCACCCCAAAATCATGGCCCACAAAACACCTCACCTCCCCAGAATCACAACCCATAAACCACCTCACTGCCCTAAAAGCATGCCCAAACAAACCACCTCACCACCCTAAAAGTACGAAACATGAACCATCGACCCCACATGCCCTAACCACACATCACTTTCCCACAAGAACAACCACACATCACAACACATCAAAATAATTTTATAGATTTATAGAGGGGATTTTAGCACATTTCACTTTATTTTAGGGGTGTTATCACACAATCTATAATCCTAGGGAAACCATTTCATTAGCCAAATATAACTGGTTAGCCAATTTCTATTTTAGGGTGATATCTGAACAATCACAACCAAAGAAGAAATTTAAACACATATATCTAATGCAAAAAAAATACCCTAATAGCCAAAATTTTTAGCAGAGCCCCAAGACCATACAATCCACAATATCACAGGTAACAATAAAGATATAAAAACATGCGAGTCAAATCCATTTTTACCCTTCAATTTAAATTTAAACAATTATTTATATTTAAATAAGACACCAAAACCATAAAACATAGCTAAAAAATGCAAACCCCTCCCACATGATACATAATAAAGAGAAACAAGGGATTCCCTATCTCAAAGAATCTTTACCGACTCTCTACACACCACAAAGTGAATAAGAACACCCACAAACCACAATCGAACCCTGATAAAACATAGATAAACCTACACTGCAACTAAATACTATCAAAACTCAACCTAAAAAATACCCCAAACCATAAATAAATCACCATAATGAATCCCTGGGAGAAGAATGGAATAAAACCTACTAAGAAGAAGGAAGGGTTTACCATGGATTGCAAACGAACAACCATCAGGACCAACAAATCAAAGAGGGGGGAATATGAATTGAAGAACTCCTCGGGGTGCCTAGGGTTCTCTAAAAATTATAGGAAGAATAATACATAACCTAATTAATGGAAATTATTCCATAAAGAACTTTTAAAACTTCACTGCATTAGGGATTTTCACTATATGTAATGCCCTTTCACATTGTGTAATCCTCAGGGTTTGGTTTCACCAAAAAATGCATCTCCTAACCCCAAAAATCTACATTTTTTGAACCAGCCCCACACAAGATGTAAACCACCATTAAACATCATGTAATACACTTACATGGTGTGTATTTCCTGTTGCAGTTCTGTTGCACCTCTGTCTTCCACCGAAAACTCCCGAAGCCTCCCCGAACACCTCTAAAAACGAAAACTTGAAAACTAATGGATTGATATGGAATATACCATTACAATAGCATCCCTAAATAGGTAATTTATAAAGGTAATTAAAATTTTATTAAAATGTTTTTAATTGTTTTTTATCAATATTTTCTCAATACTACCTTGATTTTTGACAATATACATACTCAAAAGAAGAAGTAAATTTATTTAGAGATGAGTGGGAAGTATACATGGTGTTAGAATGTTTGACAACATCAAATTTAAGTGATTACCTAAAATATTTGTGATCTATTATGGGATATGACCTTAGAAATATATTTGGGGTGTGAAGCATTTGTATTAGAATGCTTATGTATTATTTTTTATCTGTTTCTCAAAGAGAAGTATAATAGAGGAAATCAATTTATTTAGAAATGAATGGGAATAATACATGGTATCAGAATGTATATATATATCATGAAGAGGTTGATTCCTACTACTTATTTAGTTAATTTTCTCATATTTTATCTACCTTTTTAAACTAATTTCATTATCATTTTTATTTTATACATATTTTTTATAATTTACACATTAGTTCAAAACACATGTCACATGATCAAAACCAAGAAAAAATGCTCAGATTATTTTCAAACTTTAGGAAAATTATCCATAATTAATTTTCTATGTGTAAGAATTGACCACACACTAATCTTACACACGATTTAGTTTGTATGACCCAAAGTATGTGTTTTAAATATAAAAGTGTCATTTTAGTTCAAAATGAATGTGACATTGAAAAAATTGAGAAAATGATCTCAAATTATTTTCAAAATTTAGGAAAATGATCTATAATATATTTCTGAGGAGTAGTAATTGATCAAATATCAATTTTATAAATGATGTAGTCAGTATGACTCCAAGTTCATTTTTTAAATATAAAAGTGTCATTTTAGTTTAAAACGCATATCACATATCCAAAACCTAGAAAATGAGATCATATTGTTTTTAAACATTAGGAAAATGAACTATAAAATATTTATAATGTGTAGGAATCAACCACATCCCAATCCAACACATGATGTGTTTGATATGACTCAAAGTTCATGTTTTCAATATAAGTGTCATTTTAGTTTAAAACGTACCTCACATAGACAAAACCAAGAAAATGAGATCTTATTGTTTTCAAATTTTGGAAATAATATCCATAATATGTTTATGAAGTGTATGAAATTACCACATGTCAATCCGACATATGATGTAGTCAGTGTGACTTTTAGTACATGTTTTCAATATAGAAGTGTCATTTTAGTTTAAAACATGCATCACATAGTCAAAACTGATGAACGGAGCTTAGATTGTTTTCAAACATTATAAAAACTAGCCATAATATATTTATAATGTGTATAAATCAATCACACTTCAATCTAACACATGATGAGGTTGGTATGACTCAAAGTTCATGTTTTCAGTATAAGTGTCATTTCAGTTTAAAACACGTCTCACATAGTCAAACCTGCGAAAATCAGCTCAGATTATTTTTAAATTTAGGACAATGATCCGTAATTAATTTATGATATATAGGAATAAACCATACATAAATACGATAGATGATGTGGTTTGTATGTCTTGAAGTATGTGTTTTCAATATAAAAGTTTCATTTTAGCTTAAAATGTGTATCATGTAGTAAAAATAATAATAAAATGAACTCATTTTTTTTTAAAATTTAGGAAAATAATTCATAATTAATTTGTGATATATATAAATCGATGACATATCAATCCAACAAATTATGTGGTCGGTATGACTCAAATTTTGTGTTTAAAAAATAAGTATCATTTTAGTTTTAAACACACCTCACGTAGCCAAAACTGAAAAAATGAGCTCATATTGTTTTTAAAATTTAGGAAAATGATTCATAATATATTTCTAATGTGTTGGAATCAACCTAACATCAATTTGACACATTATTAACTAATAATATTATTAATATATACAATAATTAACAATATAATTTATCATATATGGGTTATATAACATTAAAATTTGTTTATTTTTTATTTAATGTTATTAAAATAAACATTGGTTTTTATTTTAGGGTCATAATTTTATACATAGGTTGATCGTTGAAAGAAATATTCTAGTTTTTTCTTTTTATATGGGTTTTAATTGTTTTGTTGAATTATAAATATAACATTAATGTAAATATTTTGTATGAAATTTCGGAATTGAAATGATAATTCAATGTGTTATTTTTATCCCAATCATTTTTACTATATATTTATATTCCTTTTTATGTATTATGATTAGGTTTTATTTTATAAGGTTTATGCATATATGTTATAGGGCTTCAGCTACATAATAGATAAAATGTCATTTATCAACACTAGATGAAGCACTGATAAAGGGTCCCTTTATCAGCACTTTATCTAAGGATGATAAATTTTATCTTTATCATCACTTCATCTAGCACATATAAAGGTTATATTTATCATCACTTTATCAAGAACTGATAAAATAGCTCTTTATCAGTGCTTTATCTAGAACTCATAAAGGGTCCTTTTATTAGTGCTAGATAAAGAACTGATAAAGAGACTCTTTATGAATTCTTCCAAAAAATACTAATAATGGTACCCTTTATGAGTACTTATTGATAGCACTTATAAAATTATCATTTATCGGTGATTTTTCTATTTCTGATAAAGGTTGTTGGATTTTAATATCTATTATATTGTCTATGATTTTAATCACTCAAAAAGATCATTTTTATCACTATTAAAAATCTGTTTTGTAGTAGTGAAGAAAATAAGAAATTAATTAAAAACTGAGCGATCATGCACTAACCAATCCACCACAAAATCCGGCTACACCTACTTCAAATCCATGCCGAATGGATAAATCATAGAGGATGTTAGGATTAACCAAGATAGGCACAGGGCTAGTGAATCAGTTTCTCAAGATCCTCATGGCATCGTGAGTACATACAACTAGAATTCCCTAGGCCTCAAGTACAACATGCTACTTGGAATAACACCAAAATTTGAGCATGCATCTTGGAAGTTCAATGGGTATCAAATAATATGCTAATCCCCATAACACCTTTCATCGAGTTCAATACTCATTAGTTCATTGGGAATCAAATAATATACTACTCAACAAAACACCAGGCATAAAGTTTTCTACTCAGTAATTCAATGGGCATCGAGTAACGTGGTACTTGACATCTGGGCATCATCTGCATCTTCAACATGGAAAGTCCATGGAATCATCATATCTCTACCTCATGCTCAGGTCCATCATCTCAATCGTCACATGTCATGCACACACTCCCTCTAATGGATAAAACTATCACGATGGTCCACCAGTTCTGAGCACCAAGAATGATACCTCCCAAAGTCTGGGTAACATACAACAAGGTAGAGCTTACAAAGTAAGCACAATATAACATAAAATCATGAGTATTAGTAGCAATAGAAAAATTCATATGATCATCATCGAACATGGTATAAAAATATACACAAGTAAAATCATTGAAATAACAACATAAAGGGAACCAAAACTATAGACACACCAATATGTGATCACTATCAAGAATGGTCAACAAGTTACGATAATATAGGTATCGCATCAAGGCAAGAGTGTACATATAAACCGAGCATGACAAACATCATGAGTTACAACAGCTACACATGTGATCAAAATCAAACATGGTATATCAGGATATCTAAGCATACATATAGCATAAATCAACACACATGGTGTCATGGAAGTAATTATCAAGTAGAACAACAACACACCTTAAGGTGTCTATGTATTCTGACACACACATATGTTATCAAGCCTCAACCATCGGTGGCCAGACAACATGCCAACACGCAAGGTCCAATGTGGCTCTTAAAATGTTGTCAATTTATTAGACATTGTTCATTTAGTTAATTAAAATCAAGCCTCATTATTTAATTAATCATTATTATTATTCATGGCACGACATGAACTAATGGTCGTTCCCCAAAGCACCAAACCTAACATCTCATGACAATAAATGTGTATAACAACAAAAGGGTAGAGAACATGAGACCACATATACACACCCACATGAAATCATAATCAATAACAAATATCAATTATGAAATAAAATAATATATAACATTCAAAATGAGTAAATAATATCCCAAGATTCAAGGAACTTTATACCTTAGGTGAAACAATGACATGACAATAAGGGTTTATGTTTGAGTTTAATTTCACCAATAAATCCTCACTACATTCAAAACAAAATTTAGGTTTAAAATTATAACCATCAATACAAACCAAATTACCCTGAGAACATGTCAATCTGATCAAAATCACAAAAGATATTGATGTTTGAAGTTTGGAAGAAGAAAGAAAAAACAAAAAAAAAGAGGGGGGAAGGGGGTGATGCACACAACACACCCTCATTTTTTTTGTAAGTGACTCCTCCCCTAACCTTATAATTTATTTATTTTTTTCTTCCTTTTCATTTATTATCATTTTTAATTCATTTTTACTTTTAAACTCATTCTATGAATTATGTGGACTTATCCCTCTTTAATACTGCAGCATCCTAAGAACCCTCTAATATAGTATTTATTTATTATTCTGTTTTTCTCTTAAATAATTTTTATCATTCATTGATTATATTAAAAGTCATATATATATATATGTGTGTGTGTGTGTGTGTGTGTGTGTGTTTGTGTGTGTGTGTGTGTAACAAAACATGTGATGCACACAAATCTTATGTCACATTTAAGGTAAAAATTTCATTCTGGACCTAATCATGGTCTCTGATTTCTCATACGATACAATATTTATGATATATTTCATTTTTTTCTAAAAATATATAATAAAAATATTAAATAAATTATTCTCACATGTGATTTGACCAAACGCCCTATGCAAACAAATTTTATGTCACGCCTAGGGTAAAATCTGCATCCCATTCCTAATGGTGATATCATATTTATCATACGATGCACCATTGAGGTTATATTAATTTATTTTAAAAAATATATATAATGAAAGTATTAAATAATTTATCCTCATGTATGATGTTACCAAACACCCAACACATACAAATGTTATATCATGCCTAGGGTAAACCTATCATCCCCTGACCTAATAGTGGTATCAGATTTATCACACAAGACACCGTTTGAGAGATATTTCATTTTTTTGGAAAAATAATGTGTGAATGAAATAATATATTTAATATTTTTATTCTTTCATCATCGAGGCTCTATGAGTATCAAAATCTTGTGTTATCTTAGCGTCTCACTCTGAAAATATTCCATAGAATATTTCAAAGTGTTAACTAGGCTTTTACCCTTATATAAAGCCTTTAAATCATTTATTAAGTGATTTTTATTAAAATTTTACATTTTTCACACAAAAATACTCATAAATTATTTACAAAGAGGGTTTTATTATTTGTAAAATTTTGATGTTGTTAAAATTATCTCCCTCTATCAACTTCTAGTCCTCGAGAGTTAACTCTAGCGGTCTTATTCGAACACCTCATGCCACTATGTTTGAAATTCAAACTCTTACTCTTATGTCTCCATAATAAGAGAAACATTAGGAGTATAAAGAGATCATATCAGGTCTATGATATCACACAAGGTTCTCCTAGGATTATACCCTTAACCCATGGTATAATCATCCCAGCACTAACCATGGTCTCTATCTCTTCACGTTAGTCACATTCATCATATATATACTAACAAAACATCATGCTTATTTAACTTAATTAATTTCAATAAAGATATGTCACAGAAACATGAAAACATAGATATATCATACAAATAGAAAGTATCCCTAATAGATAACAAAAATTGCAGAATTTAATTAAATAACTATTTTGTAGCACAACAACAAGTATATACCTGGAATGTGAACCTACATGCCTAGTTATGATGCATGAATGTAACCAAAATCTTATAAATCACATATAAACATCATGTGTACAACCAAGGTGAATTTAATCAACGGTAACAGAAAACATAAATTCCCAATTTTATGGTAACCCGAAGGTCCACTATACAGTGTTGGATAAGCATCATCAAAGTTCCCCTCTCCAAGTTCCAACCAAAAAAACTCTTATCTATCATGTACCAAATCAATGTAAGAGAAAAGAAAAGTTAGTAAACTCAGTCCTATAATACCATTTTGTAATATTCCAACCTAAACCACCGAGTTCGATCCAGAAATGCCACATACCCTTATAAACACCTCCCCAAACATAAGAGCTACCAACTAGTAGTGGGGGTCTAAATATGAAAATGGGAATACTATACCATTAATATCACGTCATAGAGTAGTATAATAATGAAAAATAATAAAAAAATGAATAAATAATTAGAGTAAAAATGTGATAACTGAATAACTGACATAGATATTAAAATAGTTGGATCCCAAAGTGGAGAGCCTATCCATTGTAAAAGTAATAGATAAAGTAAATAAAAAAAGTGGGTCCTCTAAATTATGTCTCAATCTGCTACTATATCCATTCTCCTCTGCTCATCCATCCACCATGGGATCCTTGGACTTCGTTAGATTCCTCCTAAAATCTACAAGTGCATCGAAATTCATGAGTAGGGTGTGAGTACAAGACTGATTAAGACACTAACAATGAATCCTTAACCAAGTGTGCTCAAGTATACAATTTCATTCCATACTAATCATAAATTTGTAATAAGAAAATAAATATACAATTCAAAACTGAGCAGTCATGCACTTACTAAGCTGCCGATAACCCCAACTGTACCTTCTTCAGCTCTATGCCAGAAGTATAAATCATAACTAATGTTAGGAGTAACCAATATACCCACTGGTCTAGTGAATAATTCACTCAGGATCCTCATGGAGTCATGTGTACATGAAAATCGACATTCCCTAGGCCTCAAGTACATCATGATACTCTGTATAAAACTAGGCATCAAGCATGCTACTCACTAGTTTACTGGGAATTGAATAACATGCTACTCTGCATAACACCATGTTGGAGTTGGTTACCTAGAAATAACTTCTGTGTACATTATGATAACTAGTATTCATAGTTTTGAATATTAATAATCTTCTTATCACATCCTGGTTTTTCTTCCGCGTAACATAGTATGTGATAATATCTTAAGAGTAGCTGTCACACTAAAAGGTCATAGCATTTCCCCTCTATGATAAGAACATAGAAGTGATACGAAACTTTTCTTAAATATATTTTCTATAGACAGATGATATCATTTGAGGGATATAAATGATACATGATATTAGGGGTGGAGACTTATAGGACTTTGTGGCACTTTCTCATGGTATACAACCTTGGTAATATCTAGATGTGTGTATTGATCCTTAGACTTTAAGATTATTATTAATGAGTTTTATGAGTCACATAATTTGATGAATTGAAAAAAAACTATGATGATATATGTTCATAATGAGGTAGGATATGTTAGGTATCTCATGAGTAGTATTACATTAATGAATAATGTGAGAAAGTATTTTTCCCTTCTATTGTTTAAATAAAGTTATTATCTCAGGCCTTTTGATGGAAATGATATAGCCTAAATAAATCCATGGACATGGTGTTCTATAGGAAAGTTCAATTTATGGGAATTCAAATAAAGAGACATCAAGTATATAGGTTGATGAAACTAGCATGAAACATTCTTGATTAGAGATATCATGATAAAGGGATTATATTACATAGTAAGCATCTGTATGAGGTCTTATGTCACTACGACATTATCTTCTTTATCTATGGGTGCCTTAGAGTGTTTCTAGATTCTAACCTTGGACTTTATGTTGCTCTATCTAATTCCACTAAGAAAGATACCTAGAGGGTCACATACTAAGTGTATCCAGTATCTCAGTTAAATAATAGTATTATTATTTATCATTTAACAAGTTGAATAAATATTATTCATGAATGTGGTTTAGTAATTATTCATGTTTGCTTGATCTCATATATTTCATCACCAGTTATTCGAGAGGATATAATGTGTGTAAAATATTTAATAAATATTTGTTTGATATTTTGTGAATATAGTATTTATTTATTTATTCTAAAATAATGAAGTGACATTTATTTAATAAATAAATAGTCATTATTCAAGGCCTGATAAATATTATTGAAGAATGTCGGATTGAGTTTAATGTTCCGGTGAGAAACAATAAATATTGAATGTTATTTTATTAAATATTATTTAATTTAACTCACAAGTTAAGTGCATGTCGATAAATAATAATATTGTTCTTATTTGACATGGGGTTTTCTAGGTATTAAATAAATAATAAAGGGAACTTGTGGGATTATTTATTTGTAACCCTAATAATATATAAACCCAATTATATTATTTTCTATGAGAGTTAATTCATTTGTTTGGTTGTGCACAAAAAATTTAGATAATGCTCTCAATCCCTAGAGAGATACCTTCTCTAAGAACGCTGCCAAGAATGGGCAGTGATCTTCCTCCACCTCCCACTCTCAAGTAAAGAGAGATCAAGGAGAACGCTTTGGAAGTGGTTCTCAAGGCGATCAAAGGCAGATGATTCAAGAGATAGGATTTTTCATGCTAGTACCTGAAGATTCCTACAACGATGTTCGAAGATTTTTGGAACATGTGTGGATCACTTCTAGAAGGAATCTTCTCTTTATTCCTACAACACAATGATGGTACAATGTAGATCTATTGTCAGATCCATCAATGAAGAAATGATTCCAACAAGGTAATTATTTAATTAATTTAATTGATTATAAATAATACGTGATGGTCCTATCTTTGGTTTTTGCGTTCTATCCCTTGTTTGTTTTCTATGATTCAATTCTATAGATCACGACATTTATCATTGTGTAAATCTCGGATTGATCATTGATCATGACAAAAGAAAAGTTGGGTATGACCCGTCACACACTTATGCTGCACTCGGAACCTACAAGTGGTATCATAGTGGTTACATAATTATTTATAATTATTTAGTGATCATTGATTTATTTAAAAATTTGTGATTTAGTTTTGAATTCAAGTTTAATTAGTATTTTAATTTGAATTGCATGATCTTCTTATTCCTCCTTTGTTTTTCATATATATAATAAAAATGATTAATTTTATGAATGAAATAAAATCAAATAACTCATTTGTATGTGCCAAGGATTCTGTCCGGATAACACATGAGAACATGCCGTGTAACCAAATTTACACGTCATGTACATGTGTTCAATGCATCAGGAATTAATTCGACAATTAATTAAAACCATGTGCATTAATGGAACACAATGTAATTATTTCTTACACTGCATGTTGAATGGGCCAGGAAGATGCACAATTAACTAGAGTACATTCCATGTATCCCACATACATGGAGTGTTGTCTCTTTGATTCCCAGACGGGCCATGTATTACCATACACGACCTACCTGACAGGTGACCATGTAACAAAGAGACAACACATTGTGTAGTCAATTATATATGTCGTGTGCTCTAATTTTATAAGGCACGATTTACATACCGAGTCCCTAGGCATGTGAATCAAATACATAGTGAGAGATGTACATTCCGTGTAGCTCGAATGTACACACCATGTGATAGGTTTTCATATATATATATATATAAATGTTTAATTAATATCTGTGTAATGTTCATATATTCATATCATGTATGATTCATATTAACATATGTTACTCTATATGCATTGAAGCATATCATGTGTCTAGAAAATCATGTAATTAATTTAATCGTTAAGTAGATAGTACACATCATGAATTTATGTGATAATTTGTGTATATCATATGTCACAAGATTAAATTTTATACCAGTATAATACATGTTGGGTAGATTCAGACAGGTATTCACTGCGTTTACTCCAAGGTACATTTATATACATAGTTAATTTTAAATAAATTTATTTAATTTGTTTAAAATTATAATGTATGAAAATCTCAATGAAATCTATATGAGAATTAAGATAAACGAATTTATTAATTAAAGATGATAAGTAATCGATTCAAGAACAATTTATCTTAAATAAGAATGATTAAGAATTGAATTCTAGTTTTATTAAATGCGTAATTTGTTTCATGCATGTGGATGATCATGAGCATAGAATAGACCTTTGTACATGATTGGTTTCTTTTAATTTATTATTAAATTAAATTGTGGGTCTATGTGCCTTCTCTCATATTATTAAGTAAGGGCCTATGTTCCCATGGTTTCTTTTATTTAAAAAAATTTCCCTTCACCTCCATGTGATTAAAATAATATGTAATATATGGATCACTGAAGTTAGTGGAGGCGGTTCAAGTTTGGATTTGAGGTGAAACCAATCCAAGGGAGATACAGAGGTGGACTGGTAGAAAGCAGTAAAATGAACCTTAATTGGTTCAAGGTGTTTTCTACTATGTCAACGGTTAGTTTATCAATCGCTTGATAAACTAACCATTAGTAAAAGCTCATGATCATACCACTTTATTATTTTATTTTTTTCAAGTTGCATGGTTATTTCATTATGGATGTTTTTTCACGATCACATGAATTAATTAAATTAACAAGCATGCAAGATGGAACTAAAATAAATTTTCTTATGCATAAATATTATCTAATACATGATTAATCACTTAAGTAAATCCCCTTAATATTAACAATCATGTGATAAAGATAATAATTGGAAATTTATTCATAAAAGGATAAAATCCCTTATTTATATATATTAATTTGGTATAACCTACCACTACTTTAGTTAAAATTAAACCATAATTCAAAGTGCTTGAGTTTCTAAAGTTGGGGTGATTTCAATTATTGGGGAATTATAACTTGAAGTTTTGGGTTGAATTAAATTAGTTTGAATCGAGGGTTGTCTACTAAAGTAGGACTTGGTGTAATTGATAGGAAAAAGGTTGAGGAAATCCAATTTATGGATTTTAGGATTGGGAAGTCCACTCAAAAGATCAAGGAACTATGAATTAATGCAGTTGACATTTGAAATCCCTACCTAAAACCATTCAAATTTCTCGTCAAACCAAAGTTGGGGTAATGATAAGGGGAATATGGATCCTTTACATTATAATATCCAAGAAACATGATATTCCAAATCTAATGGTGATGGATATTGGGTTTCTATAAAATAGTGGGAGACTAATAAATTTAATATTTATTTACTTGTCTAAATTTTATCAGTTAAAGTACTAAAATTAAGCTCATATTATTTTGTATAAAAAACATTAAAACGAATTCAAACATATCATTTTGATCCATACTTGATAAGGATAACCTTATCACTGACACAAATTTCTAAGAGTGGAAAAGGTACTTACACGTTATCCTTTACCATGAAAGGAAATTGTGTGTACTGGAAGAACCTATTCTTGGTGCGGCTAGTAATGAGGCAAGTGATGAAGAGTTATCACTCTATGAGAAAAATTTGAATGATTCCAGAAATGTTCAATGTTTGATGCTATCATCCATGTCTAATGAGATTTTGATGCTACATGAGGACATGGATTCATATAGCATGATATCTCACCTTTGGGATCTCTATCAAGAGAAGGCGAGACAAGAGAGGTACACGATCTCTAATTCTGTGTTTATAACTAATATTGTAGGGTCTACACTAGTTGGGCCTGATGTAGTAAATATTATTGGATACATTGAATGCCTATACATCTTTGGGATTAAATTATTATATGAGTTTCATACAGATCTCATACTTTCATCACTACCCAAGAGCTTCTCTAGTTTTATTATTAATTACAATATGAGAAATAATGATAAGAGTCTTTCATAACTTCTTACTTTGATTCACCAAGTGGATAAAGACATGTGGCATAATAAACCAACATTCATTATGCTTAAAAAGAAAAGAAAGAACAAGACAAAGGGTACCAAGACTCATAACAAGTCTAAAGCTCCTGAGCACCGTCCTTCCAAGAAGAGGAAGATCCAGAGATAGGGAAAGGAAATTGAGGATGTATGTTTTTCATGTGGAGAGACAGATCACTGGAAGAGGAAATACACCTAGAATTAAGAGGAAGCTAAAGGTGCATTCGTTATCGAGTGTAATATTTCAAATCTATACATTGGTTATTAGATACCTCTCATGGAGACCACATCTATATACAAATTTAGGAACAATGTAGATTCTAAAAGATTTATACAGGATAGGTGGATCTAAGAGGTGATAATATTGCAAGGTTGGATACTCTAGACATTGTTGACTACCACATTTCATTTCTAACAGGAATGATTTTGGTTTTAAAATATTTTTATTATGTACCTAAAATTACCAATAACATAATTATTGTATCATTCCTTGATACATATGGGTTTATTTTCATGTTTGGAAATAAAAGTTGTTTATTTTATAAAGTCCTCATATAATATGGTAGTACACATTTAAATAACAATATTTATGTATTAAATTAGAAAAAATAAGTGTTTTAAATTGATAATGAATCATGTTCACACGAATGAAATAACACCCAGATATAGCATCACCATCTTGGTCATGTAAATGGGAAGTGTTTGAAAAATATATTTCAAGATGGTTTTTAGAATCTTATAAGCTAAAACCAATTGAAATATGTCATGCCTATTTATAAGAAAAAATTAACAAACCACCATTTGGTGGATAGGATGAAAGGGATATAAAGCATCTAGGATTGGTACACACTGATGTGTGTAGACCATTTCCAATAGAATCTAGAGGTGGATATTCGTACTTCATAACTTACACTGATGAATTGAGTAGATATGGATATGTTTACTTAATGAGGTATAAGTCCGAGACCTTTGAGAAATTTAAGGAATTTAAGAATGAAGTATAGAATCAAACTGGAAAGAAGATAAATAAGCTTTAATCAGATCGAGGTGGTGAATATCTTAACTAAGAGTTTATCAAATTAATATATGGGTTTGAGATTCTATCTCAACTCAATCCACCTTACACACCATACTAGAATGGTGTTAATGAAAGGAGAAACCAAACCTTGTTATACATGGTAAGGTTGAAGATGAGTCATGCATATCTTCTATTATCCTTTTGGGGATATGCATTACAAACTGCGACATACACGTTAAATCGAGTACCAACTAAAGCATCAAACATAATTCCCTTTGAGTTATGGAGTGGAAAGAAACCTGTTTTGTCACATACACATGTATGGGGTTGTGACGTGTTTTTTAAGACCATATATGAAAACAAAATAGAACCCTAAGAAAAAAGAGTATCTTTATAGGGTATCCCAAGGAAACATAGGGACACTACTTATACAAATCCTTAGACAAGAAAGTGATTATTGCCAGAAAATCTATATTTCTTGAGAGGGAGAACAACATAAAAAATGATAGTGGTAAAAATATTGACTTATATGATGTTGATGCTCAAGATACACAAGATTTGGTACATGAATAGATTCTATAGGTCCCTTTGAAATAAGTAGTTCCTAAAACACTAGTACCATATAGGAGTCTAAGAAAAGTAAGAGAACTAGAGAGATATGATTTTCTAGTCACTAAAGATGGTGACTAATTATTGGTTGACAATGATGAACCTCTCTCCTATAAGGAGGAAGTAGAGAGATCATAATTTTCAAGATGGAAAGAATCCATGAAATCGAAAATGGATTCCTTGTATCAGAACCACATTTGGATTCTGGTTGATGTTCTAGTTTATGTAAAGATTGTTGGATGAAAATGTTTATTCAAGATGAAATTGGACATAGATGGTTAAGTAAATACCTATAAATCAAGGATAGTGGATAAATGTTTTAAAAAACATCAAGTAATTGACTACGATGAAACATTTTCACCGGTTTCTATATTTAAATCCATCAGAATTCTACTTTTTATAGCATCTTACCATGACTATGATATTTTTCATATGGATGTAAAAACTGTATTCCTTAATGGGAACCTTGAAGAAGATATCTATATGAAACAAACATAAGGTTATGTGACTCTAGGTGATATTAAAAGGATTTTCAAGTTCCATAGATCCATTTATGGATTGAAGCAAGCATCCAGGTCATGGAACATTCGATTAGATGGAGAAATACGAGAATTTGGTTTCATAAAGAATGAATGTGATCCATGTGTTTACAAGAGGTTTAGTGGAAATGTATTCATTATCCTAGTAGTATATATAGAAGAAATATTTCTTATTGGAAACAATATACTAGTCTTACAGTCTATTAAGAACTGGTTAAACAAGTGTTTATCCATAAAGAACTTAGGTGAAGCAGCCTATATTCTAGGGATTAAGATAATTCATGATAAATCCAAGAGGCTTCTTGGACGGAGTCAAAGTATATATGTTTACTAGATACTAAATATATTTATTAGGAAATACAAATTTTTATGGTTCATCAGATGTTTCTATCTACAGACATGTGTATTGATCCTCAGACTGCAAGATTATTATTAATGAGTGTTATGAGTTGCGTACTTTGATGTATTGATAAAAAACATGACAAAAAATGTTCATGGTGAGGTAGGATATGTTGGGTGTGTCATGAGTAATATTTCATTAATGATTAATGAGAGAAATTATTTGTTCCATACGTTGTTTAATGATAGTTAATATCTCAATCTCTATGATGGAAATGATATAGACTAAATAAATCCATGGTCATGGTGTTCTATAGACAAGTTCAATTTATGAGAAGTCAAAGAAAGAGACATTGAGCATATTGGTTTATATCACCGGCATGAAACCTGATATATTAGATATATCATGATAAAGGGATTATATTACAAATTAAGCATTTGTATGAGGTTTTATGTCGTTTCGACATTAACTTCTTTATATATGGGTTCCTTGGTGTGTTTCTAGATTCTAACATTAGACTTTAGGTTGATTTGCTTAATGCCCCTGAGAAAGAGGCATAAAGGGTCACACACTAAGTGTATCCAGATTCTCAGTTAAAAAATAATAATATTATTTATTGTTTAACAAGTTGAATAAATATTATTCCCACACGTTGTTTAATAATTATTCATTTTTTTGATCTCATATATTTCATCACCAGTTTTTTGAGAGAATATAATGTGAGAAAAATATTTAATAAATATTTATTTTTTATTTAGTGAATATAGTATTTATTTATTTATTGGTGAATAATATAGTGGTATTTATTTAATAAATAAATAGTCATTATTCAAGGCCTGATAAATATTGTGAAGGAATGGTGGACTGAGTTTAATGGTTCGGTGAGAAATAATAAATATTGAATATTATTTGATTAAATAATATTTAATTTTCAATTTAAGAACATGTTGAGAAATAATAATAATATTATTATTTGACATGGGGTTTCGTAGGGATTAAATAAATAATAAATGGAACTTGTGTAGTTGTTTATTTATAACCCTAGTAATATATAAACCCAATTATATTAATTTCTATAAGATCCAATTAATTTGTTTAGTTGTTCACAAGGAATTTTTAGAATCCTCTCAAGAACTAGAGAGATCCCTTCTCCAAGAATGCTCCCAAGAATAGAGAGTGATATTCCTCCACCCCCCACTCTCAAGTAAATAGAGATCAAAGAAAATTATTTGGAAGTGGTTCTCGAGGTGATCAAAGGAGGAAGATGAAAGTGATAGAAGTTTCTGTGCTGGCACCCAGAGATTCCTATGATGACATACGTAGATTTTTGGAACATGTGTGGATCACCGCTAGATGGAATATTCTCTTGATTCCTACAACTTAATGATGATACAATACAGATCTATTGTAAAATAAATAAATCAAGAATTAATTCCAATAAGGAAATTATTTAATTAATTAAATTGATTATAAATAATATGTGATGATCCTATCTCTCATTCTAGAATTCTATCCCTTATATGTTTTTTGTGATTCAATTCTGTAGATCACGCCATTTATCATTGGGTAAATCTTGGAATGATCCTTGATCATGAAAAAAGAAAAGTTGGGCATGGCCCATCGCACACTTCTGATATGCCTGGAACCTACACACCAGACATCGAGCGTTCTACTCAGTAGTTCACTGGGCATAAAATAACATGCTACTCAACATAACACTAGGAATAGAGTGCCCTAATCAATAGTTTAATGGGAATCGAGTAACATGGTACTTGGAATTTGGGCATTGAGTGCATCCTCAACATAGAAAGTCTATGACATAATCATATATCCACCCTGTGCTCAGGCCCATCATTGTAATCATGACATGTCATGCTCACACTCCCTCTAAGGGATAAACCTGTCATGATAGTTCACTTGTTCCAAGAACCAAGAATAATGCCTCCGAAGGTAGGGTGACATACAAAAAGGTAGAACATACAATGTATGCATATAATTACATAACATCATGAGTATTAGTAGAGATAAATAAACACATGTGATCATCATTGAACATGGTATGAAAATCTACACAAGTGTAGTCATGGAAATAACATCACAAAGTGACTCAAAACTACACATTCACTAACATGTGATCACTATCAATCATGGTCAACATGTTATGCTAATAGAGGTATCACATCAAGGAAATAGATCACATATACACTGAGCATGGAAAACATCACGAGTTACAATATCTAAACATGTGATCAAAATCAAACATGGTCTATCGGGCTATCTAATAATACTCATGGCATAAATCAACACACATGGTCTCATGGATCTATTTCTCAAGTAGCATAACAACACACCTCAAGGTGTCCATTTAGTCTAATGCACACATATGTGTTCAAAACCCAACCATCGGTATCCAGATACCAAGCCAACACACAATGTCTAACGTGGACCTTGTCAGCTTGTAAATTTATTATGCATCATTCATATAATTAATTAAGACTCAAGTATCATTAATTAATTAAACATTATTATTATTCATGAAACGACATGAACTATTGGATATTCCCCAAAGTGTCAAATCTCATATCTTATGCCAATAAACGTGCAAAAAAACTAAAGGGTAGAGAACACGAGACCACCTACACACAACGAAATTCAATCATAATCAATCACAAATATAAATTATTCCATCAATTAAAATATAGTTTGGAAACATGTGTAAACAAGATCCCAAGAGGTAAGGAACATCCCAAATTAGATGTAACAATGATTTGATAATAAGGGTTGATGTCCAAGTTCAATTGCACCATCGAATCATCACTACCTTTTGAAAAAAATTAGGATTAAAATTCTACCAATAGAGACAAAGCCAACGGTACTGACGATGCATCAATCTGATAAAAATCGCAAAAGATATTGAAGTAGGAAGTTTGGAAGAATAATAATAAAATAATAACAAAACAATAATAATAAGAGGGGAGAAAGGGGGTGATGTGCACGACACCCCCATTTGTTTTTCGTGACTCCTTACCCTCACCTTATTATTATTTTATTTATTTTTTCTTCCATTTCATTTATTATTATTTTTAATTCATTATTAATTTTAAACTCATTCCACATATTATGTAGACTCCCACCTATTTCCTATTGTAGTGCCCCAAACACCCCATCACATCATATTTATTTATTATTCTTTTTTCCTCTTAAATCCCTTTTACCATTCATTAATTATATATTAAAATTACTCTATATATGCGGTGAGGGTGGGAAGGGGTTTGGGGCGTGGTCTAGTCCCTAGGCCAAGGGTTTATTGTCATTTACTTTGTTGTTTCATGTACCAATTTCGCGGTTGTAATCAACCTTTTGAAATTCCTCTATATATGTATACACACACACACACAACCGAACACACATATATATATATATATATGTATGTATGTATGTATATATATATACAGTCACACATATTTAACCCATATATATACACGTTATATATATATATACCCACATTCGTATATATATATACTCCCACACATGTATATATATATATACTTATATATTTATCCTGTATATATATACACACACCATTTAGTTTTCCATACACAAACAATTATTATTTTTCAATTTAATAAAAATAAAAATAAAACAACAACAAGAAATATTATTATTAAATATCTCACATCATTTCCATTATTAACATTTCAAATATAACTTCAATTAAAACAGTGTAGTTAATAAATTATCCACACAATTACATTTTGTGGGATAAGTAATAATTTTATTATTATTATCTAACCCCCAATAAATATTCACCCATGAAGAAACATCACTCATTAATTAAGCAAATTACTTACACATGTAATTTCAGTTCTTTTCCTTCAAAACAAATAATAATAACAATATAATTATTATTAGTTTTACATGTAATGTAAAAAAACACCTGACATGCACAAAGATTATGTCATGTTTAGAGTAAAACCCACATTCCAGACCTAATCATGGTCTTGAATTTCTTAAACGATACACCGTTTATGAGATATTTCTTTTTTTTATCCTAAAAATATATAATAAAAATATTAAATAAATTATTCTCATTGGTGATTTGACCACACGTCCGACGTACACAACTGTTATGTTGAACCTAGGATAAACCCCACATCTTATACCTAATTATGGTATAAGATTTATTATATAACACACCATTTTAGAGATATTAAATTATTTTTGAAAAGATATATGAAAATAATAATAAATAAGTTATTCTCGCGTGCAATGTTAAAAATACCCAACATGTACAAATGTTATATCACACATATGGTAAACCACTCACCCTAGACCTAAAAAAGGTCTTGGATTTTCATATGAGAAACTATTTGAGATATATTTCATTTTTTTTGAGAAAATCATGTGCGAATAATATAATATATTTAATATTTTTATTCTTTGAGCATAAAGCTCTATGGGCCTTGGAATCTAATGCTATCTCTGTGCTTCACACCAAAAATATTTAATAGAATATTCCAACGTGATAACCAACCTTTTACCCTTACATAAAGTCTTTGAATCATTTATTAGTTGATTTTTGTTGAAAATTTTCATTTTTCACATAAAAATACTCATAAATTATTTACAAAGAGGCTTTTATTAACCTTAAAATTTTGGGGATATTATACAATGTTTCCTTAACTATGATTTATGTACAAAATATGCATTTAAATTTAATAAGTCATATATCTAGTGAAAGAGGGTTTATAATTAAAATTAATATTAATTAAAAATATTGACTAATTAGTATATATCGAGTAATAACTGTTACATATTATATAATTACATTTTTTTTTCAATTTTACATATATCAAACCTATATTACATATATACATAAAATTCACACACATATACATAATTAGTGCAATTTTATATAAAAAACACACACACACACAATATTTATGTAATTTTTTCAATTTTTAATACCAATTTATAATTTTATTTACTCAAAAATATATTTAATATAATATGTTTTTAATTGGTAAATTTTATTCTTTTTTATATTTTTATTTAATATATATTATTTCTAACTTTTTAATATATATTTTTTATAATTTATTCAATTTTAATATTATTTATTTAGCAATAAAATTAATTTTTTAATGTTTGTGTAATTTATTCATTTTTAATATTTATACATTTAATTTTTTTTTCAATTTTATCCATTAACAATATTTATTTATACATATTTAATCATTAACATATATTGTTTTTAATATGGTACATTTAATTTTTATAAATAACATGTATTCATTTTCATTTTAACAGATATTCATTTTTAATTTTTTTAATAATCAATATAATTAATAACATTTATTAAAATTTTAATATTTTTATAATCTATTGATTTTTTAATTATTAAATTCCACTCTTTTTTTAACATTCATTCATTTACTATTATTTATTCACTAATAGTGTTTGTTATTTTTTTTATCTTTTTTTCATTTTTAGTATTTATTTGTTTAATATTTTTTTTTTAATTTATTCATTTTTATTTTTTTAAGATATCTATTCATTAAAATTTAATGATTTTAATATGGATGTAAATTAAAGTTTTAATATGTATTCATATTTAGTATAATATAAATTCATTTTATTTTTTTTAATAATTTATTTAATTAATAAAAATTATTCATTTTTTTAATATTTTTGAAGTCTATTCATTTTTAATTATTAAATTTCATTCATTTTTAACATTTAAGATTTTAAGATTATTTATTAAATAATAATGTTAATTATTATTTTTCGTTTTTTCATAATTTATTTAGTTTTAATACATATTCATTCAATATTTCTATATATCATTTTAAACGGATTCCATCAGTACTTAAAAAATCATTGATAAAACCATTACTGATGTTTTAAATTCAACCCTAATAGAACCCCACTCATTCATACCATTCAAGCTCTCAAAGAACTTGACCTCTTTTATCACTCCCCGTTGAAATTCGCAAACAAATAAACCTTATCAAAAATTAATATATGTGATTATTTCTACACCTCTTTAGTCAATCTTGCATTATTAACAATTTTTAGTTCTTCTTTTTCTCGTGTGGCATACCACACCCATTCCTCTATTGTAGTGGCTTGACCTAGCCTCAATGATCAAGTCCATGAGGTTTTCAATTACTTAGTTTTGATGCAACTAATTCCTTTATGGTTCTTTGTTTGAACCTGATTTCCAAATAGTTTGGATACTCAAGTTTGGATGTTTGTTCAAGTCTCGTAGTGGATGTTTTTGGTTTTCTTCACAAATTTCATCCTTATGGGTTTTTTGGAAGGTGTTATTTGAGAGGTAGATAAATAATATTGATGCAGTTAATTTATTTATCCAATCATGTTTATATAGATGTAGAAAACAAAAATACAGGACTAATAATTATTCCCCAAGTTATTGAAGCCTCGTTACTCTCTTTTTTTATCCCCACTATGTCTTTGTCTTCACCTCTAACATCTGAGTCTAATATTTTTTTAATAAATAAATTAAATTCATTATTCATTTAATCATATATGTGGAATTGGCCTTCATGATATAATTAATGATATATAAAATTATTCTCAAGGTTTTTGGTCCATCCATGCCACTACAAAAAATTGGAATGTAGCGACATTTTTAAAAAATGTCACTAATTACAAATTTAGATCTGTTTGTATATAAAGGTCAATAAATTAAAGATGTTTTATGACAATGTATCTATATTAGCGGTGTTTTGGATAAATGTCACTAATTTATCCATGTTTAAAAACGTTTCTAAATTTAAAAATATATATTTAGATATATATATATATAAACACACACACATAAAAACATTTATTTATATATTAAAACACATATACATTTTATATTTAGTCATGTTTTTAAGAAACCATGGCTATTTTAGTGACATTTTTACTAGTGTTTTAAAACATGGATAATTATATATATATAATTATAATTCTATTAATTTATATATATAACTAAAAAATTATAATTATAATTATATATATGTATATATATCAATTTATAGTGATATACAAATAAATTAACATATAATTAAATATCATATTATATATATAAGACATATATATATATATATATATATACACATACATATATATAAATACATACACACACACACACACACACAGATATATATATGTCTATATGTGCATGTCTATAAACAAACACACACACACACACACATATAAGCACCCACACAAATACACACACACACACACACACACGCCAACACACATATATAAACATATTAATTATTTATTAACTTGGCTTGCAACCCCTCCAAGATCAGAAAACCAATGTGGGCGAGGTATCACTCAATCCAAATGGGTGTTTTGGTTTTGTAATACCCTATAATAGTAATAAATATTATATATATATATATATATACAGATATATAATATATTAATTTTTTAATACTGATATATATATATATTTATATTTATATGTAAAGAAATTAACATATATTTAAATATCATAATATATATATATATAAACACACACACACACATAAATATATAAATATACACACAAATATATTTATAAATAAAAACACACATATTTTAAATTTAGTCACATTTTTAAGAAAATGTGTCTAATTATATATATTTATATAAACACATAGACATAGACACTCATATATAAACACACACACACACACACACACACTCACACACACATATATAAATATAAAAAAACACACACACAGATATATATATATAATATAAACACACACACACATTTATATATTATTGTAAACATATAAATATATATAAATAAAATTTTATAATTATATATATATATAAACAAACACACACACATATAAAATATAAAATATAAACACACACACACACACATATATATATTAATATAAACATATACATATATATAAATAAAATTATATATATATATATATTTAAATATTTCTCAGTGTGCAGCTCTATAGTAACTGCTCCTAGGGGTCTCATTGAGGACTCGAGTTCTAGCATCGCTGAGTTATTCCATGCATTTATGTGTTGCATTTTTTATTAGTAATATAGTATATTTTCCCACATCAGTGTAAATATATATTTATATATATAAACGCACACACACACAGACATACAAATACACACACACACACACACTAATATATATATATATATATAATCATATATTTATATATAAAAACACACATATATTTTAAATTTAGTCACATTTTTAAGAAAATGTGGCTAATTGTATATATATATATAATTATAATTCTTTTAATGTACATATATATAAAAATATGTCACGACCCGTCCTCGGGGCCCGTGCCGTGACTACCCCAAGCCCGCCTTCCATAGGCCAGGGGTTGGCGACTAGCACCAAAGGCGTAAAATCCCGATAACTGGGAAGGCATTGCCTTTATAAAGAAAACAAGCACCACAGAGTACAAGCGGAAGTAAAACACTAAGTACAAAAAAAGAGCTGAAAAGTAAAAGGGGCCGGAAATACAAGCCCAACTGTAAAGTACAACTCGAAAAGGGAAAACAGCGACTGAAAAGTAAAGCTGCTACGTTGAGATGTCCACTGGAAATCCCACCTGAAGGGTGGGTACAGATAGCTCCTCTGCTCCTCGGGTCCCGCCATCCGCTCCGAGAATGTTCCGCCCAGTGGTCCTCCTCCGGGTACCGCCTCGTCGTATAGTCCACCTCCAGGTATCGTCCAGTCCTCGAACCTTCGGCTTCTGTCAGCACTGTCCGTCGTCTGCAACCAACACAACGAGGTGCGGGCATAGCCCGTGCAGGGGTGAGTATAACGATACTCAGTAGGGACCCCGAGACCCTCAAGGTCTCACAAAAACCAACAAGGATAAACACAAGAAGATCTCAACAGATAAACTCTACTTAGGTATATGTCCATACATATACCTAAGTTATCAAGTAACCCATCTCAATCATGAGGAAACACAAGAATTGTGAAATCGACGGATAACCACTACCCGGGTATATGCCCATACATATACCAAAGTTAGCAAGTGACCCATCTCAATCATAAAGTAACACAGGGTCAAAAGTCTCAGCTCAAACCAGGATTTTCATTATCGAAACCATAACTGCTGAAGAGCTCCGTCTCTAGAGTGTACAGTGGTCCTGTCACGACTCCGAGGCTGCCGCTCACTAACCTAGGACTGCTGAAGTACTCCTCCTGTCGAGTACTGCGGGTTTGCGGCCAACTACCTGGCGCTCCGTCCGCTGAGGGTCTGTCGCCAAATACCGGGCGCTACCCAGATAGCCTGCTGAGGTACTCTCCGGACGAGTACCGCGGGTCTGCACTATCACACACGTACTCCGTCCGCCATGGTTCTGCACCTCAGAAAGTAGTGCTCCGTCCACTGGGCTAGTCGACTCACTCCAAGTCGAGTCGGTCAAGCAGTCGTCAGGTCTCAGCTAGTTACACGGTCTCCGTACTCTGCACGCTCGTCTCCGGGAGGGTCCGCTCCACGAGCTACTGGCCGATACTCCAAGTATCTCAAAGTCCCACGAAGAAGTGTCTCAAAAGTCCGTCTCGTCACAGGGGTCTCAACGCAACAGACGGCGCGTCGATCGGACGCCCGGTCTGTGAGTTATTAGCCTTTTCGTCCCAGGGGCCCGGTTGGTTTCGTGAGCGAACCAAACCCGGCCGTATCTCAACTGTACCCCGAACTCTCATAGGGTAAACTCATAGGGACCGTTTCTCATCGTGATCATCAACGCCGCTGACGGTTCGTCAGACGGACGTCCTGTCTGAAAGATAACAGCTTTTCCCGTTCCAGGGGCCCGGTTGGATTTCAGTGCGATCCAACCCGGCCACTATCCAACTGCATCCAAAACTCGGGCGGAGGGTGCCAAAAGTTTCGTATCGTCAAGAGGAAGTCAACGAAACAGACGGCGCGTCAATCGGACGCCCGGTCTGTGAGTTATTGACATTTTCGTCTCCGGGGCCCGGTTGGTTTTTAAGGAAAAACCAACCCGACCGTACTCCACCTGCGTCCGAACCTCGGGCGGAGTATGCCAAAAGATCCGATTCACTAAGAGGAACACAACGCGACTGACGGCGCGTCAATCGGACGTTCGTGGCTCAAGATATGAGCGTTTCCGCTCCGAAGGCCCGGTTGGTTTCGTGAACGAACCAACCCGGCCGAACTCAAAGTAATCCGAAACCTTGAGTGCGATATATCGAAACGACCGTCTCGATCCAAGGATCGCGTTGCCGCAGACGGTTCGTCATTCGGAGGTCCGAGGCTCAAGTTATGAGCCAAAAACCAAATCAGGTTCGAAACGGGGGGGTCCGGGTCCGGGCCGACCCGGCCCGACCCCCCCCTGGGCGGCGCGGTGGCCGGCGGCGGCGGCCGGCGGCGGCGGACGGCGGCGGCGCGGGGGCCAGCGGCGGCGCGCGGCGGCGGCGGGCGGCGGCGCGGCGGGCCGCGGCGGCGGCGGCGGCGGGCCGGGCTGGCGGCGGCGGCGGGCCGCGCCGGCGGCGGCAGCGGGCCGCGCTGGCGGCGGGGTGCGCCGCACGGGCTGGCAGCACGCGGGGCTCAGCCCCGCGGTTCCTTCACAAAAAACGGCGCGGCCTTTGTGCCGCGCCTGGGTATTAAATCGGCCCCACGTGGGGGCCAGTTTTGGAGGATCAAACCGGGGGGCTGCTGCCCCCCCCTTTCATGGACCGCCCCCCTCTTAAAGAGGGGGGGTTTTAAGAGGTGGCCGGGGAATTAAATTCCCCGGTTTTAAGACATCCGGCCGGCCAGCTGGCCGGCCGGTTTTCTCAAACGGGACCGGAATTTCCGGTCCCCTTCTTCGGCTTCCGACGCCGGCGGCCCGGCCGCCGGTCTTCCTTTCCGCCGCGGCCCGGAACCGTCCGCGGTCTCTTCGTCCCGCCGCGGCCCGGAACCGGCCGCGGCGTTCGTCGTCCGGCGCGGTGCGACGGCACCGCGCCCCTCTGCCGTGCTTTGATAATCATCCAACGCGGCGCGACGGCGTCGCGTTTCTGTTGTTTCTACCATGGAGCGTGCGACGGCATCGCAAAGATATTTGCACGTTCATCCGCGTGGTGCGACGACACCACGCCTCTTGCTTCCACCCGCAAGAACAAACAAGATCGTTGGAGGGGGTTCGGCCGTGTTCGTGCGGTCCGACCCCCCTCACGTTAAATTAATAACGCATCTTAAAATAATCAACATCCCACGTTAGTTATACGAACCACGAGAAAAATGAGATAATTAAATATTAAATCAACCACCCCTACCTTGGGTACAAGATCGAGGGTTCGACTATGTCCGCGGAAGACGGCGTCGCGGAAGTCGGGCGTCGCGGTCGTCGTTCGTCAAATCTGTTGACGAAGAGGCGCGTCCGAAGAAGCACGTCGTTGGCGAATCCTTGTACGCCGACGAAGGTTTTTCCGAGGAAGGTGCGGTGTTCTCTCTCGTTGACACCGAAGACGAAGAAGAGCGGAGCGGCGTTCTTCGTCGGAAAAAGAGCGTTCCTCGTCAAGTCTTGCGGAAAGTCAAATAAAAGGTAACATCGAACTCAAGAACCCTTACCTCGATAGTCGCACGTTGACGGAGTCGTGGAAAATCGGTGTCGATTCCTTTGACGTCGGAGGAAGAGTTGTTGTCGAAGGCGTTCGTCGCGGATGGATCGTGTTCTTCGGCGGAGAAGTTCTTCGTTGAAGAACGACGTTCTTCGCGTTCTTCGTTGAGGTTGAAGAAGAAGAAGAGGAGCTCTCCACCTCTCAAGAAGACAAACGATCAACCCAAAATAAAATAAGATAACATCTTATTTTATTATTACAAAACATAAAAGAATTTCAAAAGTTTGAAATTCAAAATGGCTAACCCCAAAATTAACTCACTTATTTAATATACAAGAGTTGTATAATTAAAAAGGAGTTAACTTGTCAAACCATTAAGAGGGAGAGTGGGGAGTTTAGAGGGGTTAGGGAAATTTGAAAAGTCTAGGGGTTCGTGTGGGCCCCACCACACTTAATCCTCCCAAGGGAGGTTAAGTGGGTGCGGGTCCCACTTCCAACCACCTTTGGTATGTTTTTTTTTTAAAAAAGTTAAAATAAAATTTGTCTTACACAAATTTTATTTAACTCAACTGAAAACCCCCAAAGCTAACTTTCAACTCGCAACAAACGCAACTCCCGAAAAGGTCTCTTTAAGCGAATATCGGCGCTGCGAGTTCATCGGTGCCCTCGGATTTCAATTCCGAGCAGCGGATCAAAAGTTAGGAATTCCCGCTCGTTCGTTCACTGAACGTACCCGAGCCAAACTTCGGAAATTAATTCCGGGCACTCCGGGCCTCGGAATCAGGTGCCGTCTGAAACCGCGCTCTTGTAAAATTCTAAAGAAAATTAAGAAAAAAAAATTCCCTTGAATTTTACGGGTCTTTACATTACTCCCACCTCAGGGCTTTACGTCCCCGTAAAGCTACATCAAAAACTAGGGAAACAAAAGAGGGTACTGAGCACGCATCTGAGCCTCCCGCTCCCAAGTGCTCTCCTGGAGATTCCCGTGCCGCCATCTGTTGCGCACAAGAGGAATCGATCGTCCATGTAGGGCCCGCTCCTGGATGACATGGACCTCCTCTGACGTGGCCCGGACCATCTCTGGTCCCACAAGAGCTGCAAGATTTCTTCTTTGCCGAAAAGAGAAACCTGGTCTCATCCCCTGGATGAACCACATTCTTTGCCTAAAACAGTCAATCCTAACATGGATGATTCTAATCCATACCAAGGATGACGTCGTAAGGCCTCGACGCTACTACTAAGAGATCCAACCGTTACTCTCGCCTCCAAGGGTTGAGTCACACTGTCGGCATCAGTGTGTGGTAACTGGTCTCCTCCAGTAGATGTCTCACAAGTGAGGGTCAAGTCAACAGTCAACTGGAACCTCTTAGTAACATCACAAAAGAAGACAGGAATGAAAACATCGCAAAGGATGCGTCTTTTATTATTGCAGCTCATATTACAAGACGCTACACAAAAGCAACATCAACATGGAACTAGAAGTACAAGAGACGTATCCACTAGTTCCGCTCCTGTCCACCTGCTCCCAGAGCTCCAGCATTTGTCGCTGCCTCAACCTCAGTGGCTCCCTCCAAGTCTGCGGATCGAGGAGTCGGACAGTCACGTGCTAGGTGACCCTTTCCGCCACAGGAGTAACATTGTCCATTTCTGGCACGCCTGGCTCTGATCCCACCTCGGGTGCCCCGCACCACCGGTCCTAAAACCCGAGATCGCCCAACTGCTGGTCTGGTCCTCCTGGACCTCTGCATCATCTGTCTACTGCCCACAGATGACTCGGCTTCTGATCGAAAAACACGCGTCAAAGGCAGAATCTCCTGTACACGCTCGGGGTGTAGAGATACTGGCACAAACTCCACCCTGAAGAAGGTCTCGAAGTCTTCCCATGCGAAGTTCAACTCATCGCAAAACTGAAACAAGTGGCTCCACCACCTACCTGCTGCTGCCTGAAGGAGGCTGGTAGCAAAGATCACCATGAAGTCTGCCGGCGTCCCCACTAGCCTGAAGACTCTCACCACAGCCTCCAGCCAAACCTCAGCCGCCTGCGGGTCCGTCTCTCCCCGGAACCTGGGTGGCCTCTGGCGCTGGAACTCGTGCAGCGCGCTCAAGCGTCGTGCATCGCCTACTGCTGGGGCTGGTGGCATCGGTGGCCCAACTGCAAGAGGGCCCTGTACCGAAGCCTCGTCGCTCGACAGACTGTCAGCACGCTCATCCTTCCGGGCTCTAGCTGGTCGTCTAAGAAAAGACATCCTGAAAGAAACAACGTAACACGATCAAACGATTATACCTGGTGAGCTGACCTGGTTTGAGCTGTTTTAAGGGGAAAAACTTTTGAAAACATACACGCAATCAGTGTTTTTGTGCACAAAGTCGGAAATCAGTTGTCAGGGTCCTGGTGTATGGATACGTCGGCCGCCCGCACCAACACTGGACTCCCTGAACTGAAAACCACACTCGGTACTCTCAACACTATTGCTTCACAGAAAGAAACATCAGAGTTATAAGTTCTGCGGTAGAACCGAACTCCTCTGATACCAATTTGTCACGACCCGTCCTCGGGGCCCGTGCCGTGACTACCCCAAGCCCGCCTTCCATAGGCCAGGGGTTGGCGACTAGCACCAAAGGCGTAAAATCCCGATAACTGGGAAGGCATTGCCTTTATAAAGAAAACAAGCACCACAGAGTACAAGCGGAAGTAAAACACTAAGTACAAAAAAAGAGCTGAAAAGTAAAAGGGGCCGGAAATACAAGCCCAACTGTAAAGTACAACTCGAAAAGGGAAAACAGCGACTGAAAAGTAAAGCTGCTACGTTGAGATGTCCACTGGAAATCCCACCTGAAGGGTGGGTACAGATAGCTCCTCTGCTCCTCGGGTCCCGCCATCCGCTCCGAGTATGTTCCGCCCAGTGGTCCTCCTCCGGGTACCGCCTCGTCGTATAGTCCACCTCCAGGTATCGTCCAGTCCTCGAACCTTCGGCTTCTGTTAGCACTGTCCGTCGTCTGCAACCAACACAACGAGGTGCGGGCATAGCCCGTGCAGGGGTGAGTATAACGATACTCAGTAGGGACCCCGAGACCCTCAAGGTCTCACAAAAACCAACAAGGATAAACACAAGAAGATCTCAACAGATAAACTCTACTTAGGTATATGCCCATACATATACCTAAGTTATCAAGTAACCCATCTCAATCATGAGGAAACACAAGAATTGTGAAATCGACGGATAACCACTACCCGGGTATATGCCCATACATATACCAAAGTTAGCAAGTGACCCATCTCAATCATAAAGTAACACAGGGTCAAAAGTCTCAGCTCAAACCAGGATTTTCATTATCGAAACCGTAACTGCTGAAGAGCTCCGTCTCTAGAGTGTACAGTGGTCCTGTCACGACTCCGAGGCTGCCGCTCACTAACCTAGGACTGCTGAAGTACTCCTCCTGTCGAGTACTGCGGGTTTGCGGCCAACTACCTGGCGCTCCGTCCGCTGAGGGTCTGTCGCCAAATACCGGGCGCTACCCAGATAGCCTGCTGAGGTACTCTCCGGACGAGTACCGCGGGTCTGCACTGTCACACACGTACTCCGTCCGCCATGGGTCTGCACCTCATAAAGTAGTGCTCCGTCCACTGGGCTAGTCGACTCACTCCAAGTCGAGTCGGTCAAGCAGTCGTCAGGTCTCAGCTAGTTACACGGTCTCCGTACTCTGCACGCTCGTCTCCGGGAGGGTCCGCTCCACGAGCTACTGGCCGATACTCCAAGTATCTCAAAGTCCCACGAAGAAGTGTCTCAAAAGTCCGTCTCGTCACAGGGGTCTCAACGCAACAGACGGCGCGTCGATCGGACGCCCGGTCTGTGAGTTATTAGCCTTTTCGTCCCAGGGGCCCGGTTGGTTTCGTGAGCGAACCAAACCCGGCCGTATCTCAACTGTACCCCGAACTCTCATAGGGTAAACTCATAGGGACCGTTTCTCATCGTGATCATCAACGCCGCTGACGGTTCGTCAGACGGACGTCCTGTCTGAAAGATAACAGCTTTTCCCGTTCTAGGGGCCCGGTTGGATTTCGGTGCGATCCAACCCGGCCACTATCCAACTGCATCCAAAACTCGGGCGGAGGGTGCCAAAAGTTTCGTATCGTCAAGAGGAAGTCAACGAAACAGACGGCGCGTCAATCGGACGCCCGGTCTGTGAGTTATTGGCATTTTCGTCTCCGGGGCCCGGTTGGTTTTTAAGGAAAAACCAACCCGACCGTACTCCACCTGTGTCCGAACCTCGGGCGGAGTATGCCAAAAGATCCGATTCACTAAGAGGAACACAACGCGACTGACGGCGCGTCAATCGGACGTTCGTGGCTCAAGATATGAGCGTTTCCGCTCCGAAGGCCCGGTTGGTTTCGTGAACGAACCAACCCGGCCGAACTCAAAGTAATCCGAAACCTTGAGTGTGATATATCGAAACGACCGTCTCGATCCAAGGATCGCGTTGCCGCAGACGGTTCGTCATTCGGAGGTCCGAGGCTCAAGTTATGAGCCAAAAACCAAATCAGGTTCGAAACGGGGGGGTCCGGGTCCGGGCCGACCCGGCCCGACCCCCCCCTGGGCGGCGCGGCGGCCGGCGGCGGCGGACGGCGGCGGCGCGGTGGCCGGCGGCGGCGCGCGGCGGCGGCGGGCGGCGGAGCGGCGGGCCGCGGCGGCGGCGGCGGCGGGCCGTGCTGGCGGCGGCGGCGGGCCGCGCTGGCGGCGGCAGCGGGCCGCGCTGGCGGCGGGGTGCGCCGCACGGGCTGGCAGCACGCGGGGCTCAGCCCCGCGGTTCCTTCACAAAAAACGGCGCGGCCTTTGTGCCGCGCCTGGGTATTAAATCGGCCCCACGTGGGGGCCGGTTTTGGAGGATCAAACCGGGGGGCTGCTGCCCCCCCCCTTTCATGGACCGCCCCCCTCTTAAAGAGGGGGGGTTTTAAGAGGTGGCCGGGGAATTAAATTCCCCGGTTTTAAGACATCCGGCCGGCCAGCTGGCCGGCCGGTTTTCTCAAACGGGACCGGAATTTCCGGTCCCCTTCTTCGGCTTCCGACGCCGGCGGCCCGGCCGCCGGTCTTCCTTTCCGCCGCGGCCCGGAACCGGCTGTGGTCTCTTCGTCCCGCCGCGGCCCGGAACTGGCCGCGGCGTTCGTCGTCCGGCGCGGTGCGACGGCACCGCGCCCCTCTGCCGTGCTTTGATAATCATCCAACGTGGCGCGACGGCGTCGCGTTTCTGTTGTTTCTACCATGGAGCGTGCGACGGCATCGCGAAGATATTTGCACGTTCATCCGCGTGGTGCGACGGCACCACGCCTCTTGCTTCCACCCGCAAGAACAAACAAGATCGTTGGAGGGGGTTCGGCCGTGTTCGTGCGGTCCGGCCCCCCTCACGTTAAATTAATAACGCATCTTAAAATAATCAACATCCCACGTTAGTTATACGAACCACGAGAAAAATGAGATAATTAAATATTAAATCAACCACCCCTACCTTGGGTACAAGATCGAGGGTTCGACTATGTCCGCGGAAGACGGCGTCGCGGAAGTCGGGCGTCGCGGTCGTCGTTCGTCAAATCTGTTGACGAAGAGGCGCGTCCGAAGAAGCACGTCGTTGGCGAATCCTTGTACGCCGACGAAGGTTTTTCCGAGGAAGGTGCGGTGTTCTCTCTCGTTGACACCGAAGACGAAGAAGAGCGGAGCAGCGTTCTTCGTCGGAAAAAGAGCGTTCCTCGTCAAGTCTTGCGGAAAGTCAAATAAAAGGTAACATCGAACTCAAGAACCCTTACCTCGATAGTCGCACGTTGACGGAGTCGTGGAAAATCGGTGTCGATTCCTTTGACGTCGGAGGAAGAGTTGTTGTCGAAGGCGTTCGTCGCGGATGGATCGTGTTCTTCGGCGGAGAAGTTCTTCGTTGAAGAACGACGTTCTTCGCGTTCTTCGTTGAGGTTGAAGAAGAAGAAGAGGAGCTCTCCACCTCTCAAGAAGACAAACGATCAACCCAAAATAAAATAAGATAACATCTTATTTTATTATTACAAAACATAAAAGAATTTCAAAAGTTTGAAATTCAAAATGGCTAACCCCAAAATTAACTCACTTATTTAATATACAAGAGTTGTATAATTAAAAAGGAGTTAACTTGTCAAACCATTAAGAGGGAGAGTGGGGAGTTTAGAGGGGTTAGGGAAATTTGGAAAGTCTAGGGGTTCGTGTGGGCCCCACCACACTTAATCCTCCCAAGGGAGGTTAAGTGGGTGCGGGTCCCACTTCCAACCACCTTTGGTAGGTTTTTTTTTTAAAAAGTTAAAATAAAATTTGTCTTACACAAATTTTATTTAACTCAACTGAAAACCCCCAAAGCTAACTTTCAACTCGCAACAAACGCAACTCCCGAAAAGGTCTCTTTAAGCGAATATCGGCGCTGCGAGTTCATCGGTGCCCTCGGATTTCAATTCCGAGCAGCGGATCAAAAGTTAGGAATTCCCGCTCGTTCGTTCACTGAACGTACCCGAGCCAAACTTCGGAAATTAATTCCGGGCACTCCGGGCCTCGGAATCAGGTGCCGTCTGAAACCGCGCTCTTGTAAAATTCTAAAGAAAATTAAGAAAAAAAAATTCCCTTGAATTTTACGGGTCTTTACAAAATAAAAATTTATAATTATAATTATATATATACATACCCAAATATATTTACACACACACATAAATATAAACACACACACACACACATATAATCATACATATATTAAAATAAACATATATATATATATGTCTATTAATATATAAAATTACATATATAATATATTAATTTTTTAAATACTGAAATCTATTAATATATATATAAATATAGCATAATACATTTTAATAAACAAATATGGTTAGATGGGTTGGCCGAGTCCTTGATTGAGAGTCTGTAGGTACTGGTATCAAATCCCTTTGGTAGAAAATATATATTCAATAGGCAGCGTGCATGTGTGACGGAGGCATAGAGCATGGAGGGTGACTGTACACGTGTGAGGTTGGGGGATATAGGTAGGAAGGGGTAGGGGAGAGGGGAGCACAAGCATGGAGGAATAAAAAAAATATTATTGTGAAAACAATTATGTGAGGGAATTAAAAAGAAGAAAATTATTTAATTTTTTTTAATTTTTTTTTAAAAAAATTACATATTTAAAAAAAATGCCAACTGTTTTTAAAAGTGCCGGTAAACAAGGCTTCATTTACTGATGTTTTTTAGAAATATTGTTAAATTAATTATAGATGTTTTAAAACGTCTCTAATTTACATTTTTTTCATAGGGGCTCACCTTTTGTATCCCATGGTGATGTGTAGTGGTGATGGGAAGGAAGTGATCGAATTCCCTCCTCATCTATGAACCAATTGTGGACTTGTTCATAGTACCCTTAGAGTGTTGCCTCCTGTGTTGGATGTACTTGTGAGGCTTGAGGGCATTTAGGGACCACAATGAGTTTCCTTGAGCGAGTTTAGGTTAGACATGAGGTTCCCTTGTAGCTTTGGATTTAAAACCCTCTAGGTGAGAGGTGTATTATGAGACCTTGAGATGATCATGATCTAGATGGTACCTTAACCTTGGAGTCCAAATAGGGTTTTTTTCTTAGGATTCTTGGAAAGTTTCAAGAATTCAGGAATGAGAGATGTCTTGAATGGTCCTATTGATATGTCTTTTGGATGTAAGGTTGGTTTCTTTTGGTTGTTTGGATTGGTATTTTTAGTGATTTATCAGGGTTTAGTTCTATTTAAGACTTTTGGCTAGGTAAAATTCCAGAGATGTGAGGCATAGAAGGGTGCATTTGGGCTTTGTTTTGAGATGGGTTTGAGGGACCCTTGATTTTTCCATTATGGGTGGGTTGATGATGTTGTTTGAGGTTTTGTTCTGGAAGATCCCTGTTAGGGCTTGAGATGTCACCATCAGGTGTCGAGCATGGAAGGTAACAACCAATCTATTTTTTAGAAGTGGGTCCTAGAATCCCCTTTGGGTGACACTGTGGGTGTGTTGTTGATTGATGATCTGTTGGAGGCCATTGAAAGACGGTTGGAGTTTTTCTTTGTAATGGGCTTGTACAAAGAAGTTGAATGAGTTTTAAGAGCCTCTAATAGGTTTTTATATTCTTTCTTTGGCATTATGACCATTTTAGGTTTGTTTGACAGGCATGGACTGAGAGCTTTGGTGTGACATTGGAGCCCCTAGTAGGATGTCCCTTTGTGTTGTGAATTTGGGGACCATGGGATCCCTATGTTTTGTTTGACCCTTAGGAGGGTCATCGGGAGACATTAGTGTATTTTATATTGATAATGAGATCCAAAGGACTAAGGGATACCCATGTGTTATTTTCCATGAGTTGATCTTTATTGTTGGTTCAACAGTTGGATGATGGGTTTGATAGTTCATCGACCCGTGATTGGTGGCCTTTTGATGAGGATGTTTGAGGCTGTTCTTTCTTAGGTTTTATTTTTCATAGGATACCTTAAGGATATTTCTTATACCTTTTTTTGGCCTTAATATTGATTAATTATCTCCTCTATTACTGAATGGTTATTATAGAAAGGTCTAGGGAGTTAGTGGGTGATCTAGATGAGTACAACCCTCTAGTTAGGATTTATGAGCTATCTACAAGTTTGATCTTGTGGATGTTGAGAACTCCTAGTTTCTTGGTGGGGACCCCTAAGATAGTATGTATAGATGGTCAGGCCCATGCTTGGAGGGACCCCTAAGGTAGTGTATGTAGACAATGCATTTTTATAGTAAAATTGGTTCCGCATGAGTTTTGGGACATGACCAGTTATCTAGGGTTTGATGTGGAGTCTTTTTGCTAGTTCATATCATTTTATTAGATCCATAGTTCCTGGTAGATTCATTTTGTGCTTTTGGATGCTGAGGATCATATCCTAGGGTTTTAAATTCATTCATGTTTCATTTTAGATGTTTGGGATCTTCCATGTAGGCTAAGTAGACACACTTGATGTCATGTGGTTGGGTGATCTACATGCTATAAATCCTCTAGCATAGGATAGAGTGGGGATAGATTTACCTAGGGTGCAAGATAGAACCCATGGATGGGTTTTTTTCTCTTTGGATCCCTATGTATTAATTTTATATAGTTTTTATTATATGTCAGCTTTTATTAGTTATCAACTAGGCTGGGCATGTGATGTGTTCATACTCTTCTTATTACAACAGATTATAGGTTCATTGTTAGAGGTGGCCTATTGAGATTTATTTCTCACCATTTATACACACACATCAGTGTGTTTATAGAACAATTTATCTACTTTTAAGTTAGATCATTGGTTTCATAGTGGATTAGGAGGAGGTCCAATATTGCTTGATTGAAAGTAGTTGCCCGTGTAGAGTCTCAGGATTGAGCTTGTGTAGTTCATACATTATAAAGATCATGTATGTGGTTTTACTCAGAGTTTGTAGTGGATATCAATGTATTTATTTTCATTTTTGTTTATTTTTTATATGTGGTTATCCCAATGGGAGACCGATTGTTTATTTTATCATTCTTTGAGTCTATATGAATGCATGCCATATTTCATTTATTATAGAATGTTTTCGTTTCTATTTATTTATTATGCATATTTTGAAGTTTTTTGTTTATTTTTTCTTTTATTACACTCTAAACAGAGGGTATACTATTCCCATGACATATTTTAGACCCTTAACACTGGTTAGTAGCCTCTAGAATACCATTAGGCACACTATATGCCTTATGGTGAGCCATAGAGGGTGATGTATTAGACAAACCTAGGCCAGTTCATCACAAAATGTAATTAGAGAAGAGTTTTTCACTAATTTGGGGAGATGACAGACATGAGATTTAGGGATTTTTAAATCCTGTGACGAACCTTGGATTGTTGTTCCATGAACACCTTTTCCAAATGAAATTATAGGTTATAAGGGTGATGGAATTTAAAATTTTGGATTTTTTATAGTTGTATCATTTAAACATGGGCAATACAATTGTGTATATGAATTTATGGATTTTTTGGTTTTTAGATTTTTGACCTTTGGTAGGAGCCCAATGTTCTTGCATTATTATAGGAATGTATGTTTCACATGCAATTTTATTATTTGTGTGTAATTTTATTGATGATGGAGGTTCAGTTTATTAAAGTTCCTATAACAACCTATATAGGGTTCTCACATATAGCTCCTTGGAGGAATTTTGATTAGTTTAACCACAAGTATTTTTATTTTAATGAAATTTTATTTGGATATTGTGGTGAGAGGTTCACCGGTATTAGATATTCAGTCCCTTAATTGAGGAATGCCCGAAGATCATTGTGGGCCGGTGCCTGCTCTAGAGGCTTTGATTGTGGATTGATGATGGGAAAGGATTCCTGAGAGGTGTTTTGATCATTATCTAGTTTCCATAGTTTTTAGGTAGAGCATTGGGAGTTCTCATGGGTTTGAGGTTGATTGAGAGGGCATGTTTGGTTTGATGTCTAGTGCTGCTCATTTTTTATTGCACTTAAATTCTGCAGAAGGAGTGTGTCTAGTAGATCATGTTTTGAATGATACCCAGGTTGTGGGTGGTCATGTGGTTACCTTTCCCTATAGTGTGAGGTTTCTTTGTTTTTGGATGAGGATCACTGAGGGTGTTCTGGTTTTTTTAGAGCAGGCCTACATGAGGAGTATTTTCAACTGTTTAGGTGCATTAACCTATTTTCGGTATGACATGGATAATGTGATCCTGAGTTTAGTTTTTCATTTGGGTTGCATGGGAATGTGTAAAAATTGTGTTTTAATAAACCCAAACTATTTAGTACGTGAAGGAATGAGCGTGTGGGTTTTTCCTAATGCCATTTGGTTGATGGATAGTGTGAAGGTCCATCGAGAAGTGTTTAGGTCTTGGGAAATCTTGAGCGATGTTTTCATAGTGGATCTGTTAAGTACGATGATCGCGGGGAAATGTAAGGGGAGCCATATAGCGGGGAACTCACCACTGGCTATTGGAGGAAATCATTCTTAGTGATATGGGAACAGGAATTGGTTTCTATTTTCAGTTTGGTACTCAACTGAGATTAGTTTGGTCACTTCCAATCACCATGTTAAATGGTGGATGGATTATGGGATGTGGATTTTTGTGTTCTATTTCAAGGAGATGATGAGGGTAATCCTATGGTAGGGAGTATCCTTCCTGTTGTAGGTTGTTCATCATATATTTGGTGTGCTAGTGTGAAATTGGATCCATATTGATCTATTTTTATAGGAAATACCAAATTTAATTTTTTATGTGGTGTTGGATGGAGTCTAGATATTTCATCAGGCTCGAGGAAGTTTTGACCAAATTCTTATTTTAGAATGGTTTGTTGGTGTATCAATAGTTGAGGCCAATTTTTTTAGGAGGAGTTGACTTGAAGCTTTTATCTGGTGTATTTTCATTGTTTGGGACATGACAGGTTGGGAGCCACTTCAAAAACATTATTAAATATGTGTTCTGAGTGGTTCAAGGATTAAATCAAGGCCTTTCAGAAGTAGGGATAATGTTTCTTGTCTTAAAAGTTAGAGTTGAATAGTATAAGCATGCCTAGAATTATGAGCCAAAACACAGATGGTTATCCATGAGCTAGTGACTAAGGTAGGTTGAGAATATCAATTTTATTACCCTTGAGGCTACTCAGGGGTAAGAAGTATTTATGGAGGGGATTTTGTATTATCCACATCATTGCGGGTTATAAAATTCAAAAGAAATTTTAATTTTTGGCCTGTGAAGGGGAATTCAGTGAATTTGGATTCAAATTATAATTCCAAGAGTTAACACCCCTTTTTGTAATTATTTTTGGAGATTTGGGACTAGAATGTGGTCTATGTGTTTGGGTGAATCTCAGGAGTTTTGGGAATGAGTTTGATTTTTCAGGTTGTTTTTGTCTTGACACACGATTTAGTATGCACAGTTTAATGAAAACTATATGGAACTTAGTGGGTCAAGGAATTTGTACTTTTGTTTTTAAAGGGAATATTTTTGAGGTAATAATTGATAATATTCCTAAGGAAACCATGTTGGTTTAAGAGGAAACTCTGTGCACTTGATTTATCCTAGGTCCAGGGTGCATGACTTGCACATAATTGTAGAAAAACCATGTGAAATTTTTAGAGGGGTTCCAATACTATTTTTCATGGTTGACACATAGGTAATAAACCATGAATCCAAACCACGCAAGGGGTGTTGGATTAGATAGTATCTACCATGCAGTTGGTACATGGTTTGACAATCCGTGTGTCCAAACAGTGCATATTTCCTAGTTGGGATTAAAAAATTTTAAATTACCAAAATCCCCCCTTAAGTTTTTATCCATATCCCACCTCTCTTCCTCCCTTGTGCATGCATGGACTAGGAGGGTATCCTCCCCATTTTCTCTTTCACCCCTTGATTTAGGGGTGTTTTTGAAGTGTTTTTTGGAAATTTGAGGTAGAAATATCAGCCTCCTCACCCTATTCTTCTCATCCTTGTATAGTTTGTAATTTTGGTGTCCTCTTAGGGTTTTAGTTCTAATGACCTCAGATCAGGGTGGAATCAACCAAAGATGATGGGGCTTCAACTTGATTTGGTGAAATGGAATCCTAATATGGTTTATGCATGCTATCAATTATATTTTTAGTGGAGGTATGAATCACAATTTATTTTTCCATGATTTTCAATTAAATTAAATAGAATTTATGATTAATTGTGTTTCACATGTTAGGGATTTTTATCAAGTTAGTGATGAGGGTCTTGTGCAGATCTTCTACGGGTGGGTTTTCAAGGTTTCAAAAGGAGGAAGTACCTTAATGAGTTTTAAATATTTATTACTCTTTAGAATTAAATTGATTAATTTATTTTAATTTTTTTAATTAATTTAATTGCCTTGTGCGGTATGAGTTGGGTGCCCTAGTTGTTAAAAGAGAATGGTTTTGGTCTCAAATATTTGGTAGTTATGCTGCGAGGTTGGTTGGGGTTTAGTTTTGTATAATTTCCCTTTTTATAGTCTTTTAATTTAATTTAAATGATTTTCATGGATTTTTTCAACCCCTTGAGGGTTGTTTTTGTTTGGAGTAGGATAGGACTTAGGCTTTGGGTGCCATGAAAAGGGTCTTTGTTCAGAGGAAACTCATCATCACGAGGTAACACTTTGTGTTTCCCATTGTGATGTGTAGGGGTAGTGATGAGGAAGTGATTGAATTCCCTTATCATCCTTGAACAGATTGTTGGATTATTCATAGTCCACTTATAGTGTCGCCTCCCAAGTGGAATGTGATAGTGAGGCTTGTGAGTGTTTAAAGGCCACAATGAGTTTCCTTGAGTGAGTTGAAGTTGAATAAGAGTTTCCCCACATGGATTTGAATTTGGAACTATCTAAGAGATAGGTGTGGGAAAAGACCCTGAGAGGGTCCTGATATGGATGGTACCTTGTACATGGAGTTTCAATAAGGTTTTTTTCATTTGAATTTTAGGCAGTTCCCAAAATTAATGAATGTGAGATGTTTTGGATGGGAATATTGGGATTTATCCTAGATTTAAGTTTGTTTTATTTTTGTTTATTGGATTGATTTTGATAGTGGTTTCTTGAGGTTTAGTTTGGTTTAAAATTTTGGTATAGGTTGGATTCATGAGACATTTGGCATGGTAGGGTGCTGTTGGGATGTGTTTTGAGATGGGTATGAGGGACACTTGAGGTTTCCATTATATGTGGGTCGATGATTCTATTTGAGGTTTGGTTTTGGAGGAGCTTTGTTTTTTCTAGGATAACACCATGGGGCATCGAGAATGGTTGGGATTCATTGGTATGTTTTTTGAAAGTGGATCCTTGAGGACCCTTTTGATGCTCCTTTGGGATTGTTATTGATCAAGGATTAGTTAATGGGCATTGAGAGATTCTTGGAGCTATCCCATGTAATAGGATTGGTCTAGGAATTTGGATGAGTTTGGAGAGACCCCAATAGGAAGTCATTTTATTTATCTATCATTATGTTCATTTCAGATTTTTTTGATGTGTGAGGACTAAGATATTGGGTGTGGTAGGGGAGACCCCCATCAAAAATTACTTTGTGATGTGACCCTGGGTAACATGGTATCATTAAGTTTTGTTTGACTCTGCTGAGGGTTGCTGAGAGCCCATGGTGGATTTTGTATAGATGATGAGATCCATGGGACTTATAGTGAAGCATGATTTCTTGAACAAGAGTTGATTAGTTCTATAAATTCAACAGTTGGATGGTGGGTTTGAGAGTTTATCTACCCACACTTTTATGGACACTGATTGAGGATGTTTGAGGAAGTTATTTCTCCAGTTTTGGTTTTGATAGATGAACTGGACATTTCTTAGATTGGGTATTGGATCTGAGATTGATTAGTGATCTTCTCTATTATCAGTTGGTTGTTATAGAGAGGTTTAGTGATATAATATGTGATCTAGATGAGTTCAAACATCTAGTTGGGAGTTATGATATGGATATAGGTTTGATTTCATGATTGATGAGTGCACCTAGTTTCCTGGTTGGGACCCCTAGCACAATATGTATAATATTTTTGGACCATGTATAGAGGGAACCTTGGGATAGTGTATACAGTGTGACTCTCATTTATATAACAATAGGATGTTAAGGACTTTTGGGACATGTAAAGTACTATTGGGTCCATCTTATACTCCCATCTCTAGTTCAAATTTTTCTATTGGAGTCATAAACCCCGGTAGATGCACGTTGTGGTTTTAGACGCTAATTATCAGACATTAGGGTTCAAAATTCATGCCTATTGCATTTTATAGATCCCATAGATCCTATGTAGTCTTGGAAGAGGCACCATATTTCATGTGTATGAGTGATCTAATTACTATAAATCAAATTACATGGGCCAAAGTGGGGGTATATTTACCTCAGATGTCAAGCTAGACCCCGCAGTTGGTAGTTTTCTTTGTTTCTCTTTAACTCCCTATTTATTTATTTAATTTAGTTGTTTATTTTATTACATCTATTATAAGTTCTCAACTATTCTAGGCATATCACATGTTCATGAACTTTTTATGATAAGAGATTATAGGTTCTCTGTTGGGGTGGCCTACTGATACTAATTTCTCACCTCTTATCATGGACCTCAGTGTGAATGTAGATCTTTATATCTTATTTTAGGTTATAGCATAGGTTGCGTAGTGGATCGAATGGAGGCCCAGTGTTTCTTGATAAAGTGGAGTCACTTTTGTGGAGTCTTAAGTTCAAGCTAGAGAAGTATTCATTTTGTAAACCACATATGTGGTTTGGATTGGAGTTAGCTGTGAATCCTAAGGTATTTTTTTTAGTTTTTTTATATGTTTCCAACCCAATGGGTGACCAATTGTTTGTTTTATCATTATTTGAGTTTGTATTAATTAATTCCACATTTAATTTATTATATAATTCTGTTATTGTTGTGTATTTATTATGGAAACTCTTACTCTTTTCTTTGTGGATACTTTTTTTTGTCATTTATGATTTTATTATAATTTTACTAGTGGGTATAATCTCCCCAAAGTATCCTTTAGACCCTTTCCTCTAGTCAGTAGCCTTAAGAATATAGGGAGTTGTTCTTGAGGCCTTATGGTGAGCTAGATTGGGTGATATGTCTGGTTGAACTGGGATGGTTATTCTGACATTCTTCCCCTCTTTCTATAATTATTTGTAAGCTCTATTATTATAGAGATTAAACTCAATTAATTGGTCACTAATAGATATTTCATGGGAAATAATCCTTACTTTCCAATTATGTACATATTTTTCTCATCCTTAATGGATCAGTGAGTGAGCGGAAGTGGATGGATGATCATTATATTCTTTCCCATTTGTTTCTATTTTCTTCCATCCATCAAAACTTACCTCTCTCCATTATATTGGTTTTCACAACATAGAATTTAATTTGTGTGGACTTAGAGATGAACAACATTTGATTGGTGTTTGGAGTTGGGACAATGGATTACTTGGTCAAATGTTTTCATTAATTATTTACTATGGAGGAGGAGGGAAAGATATGTAGAGGGAGGTTTATACTACATGTTTAGCAAAAAAATATATATAGTGAGGGGAAACCAATGATTAGTTATGGTTTGGTTTTAGGATGAGAACACTTCAAGATTATGAAGATTCCTTTTGATCGAGCCTGACTCTATAACCTTTCACCTTGACCACTATTATAATTTCATAAAAAACATGAAAACCAAAAAATTCACCCCATCTTTCTTTTTTACTTTCAAATATAGAAAAAAAAATAAAAAAATAATAAGTGCCAGGAAAGTGAGTCTCTAGGACCAAATCCATGAGATATGAATCTATACATCCCTTAGTATGCATTCTAGGTTTTATAATTTTTATTAAATGCAAGGCCCATGATTGGATTCACATCACTTTTTCCATTTATGGGGAGTTAGGAAGAGTTTTTACTTATCTCAAGCACATTTTTAATTAGTATTTTTCCTTTAATTTTCCATTCTTTTATCTTTTTATTTTTTTCATTGTTTCTTTTCTTTATCCAATTTGGGATAAGTATCAAAGGGTTCCCATTAAAAAATAATAGAGCACCATATCCATTCCCACTTTAAATAAATTAACCAAATCATAGATGAGGTCATAGAACCACACCTGACCAAAATTTTAAATTCTAGTCAATCTAACTTCCCAGAGGAGCCTGATGAGGAGAATATTAAAGGTCCACAACTAGAGAAACCTTTGGTGCACACTAAAGGGTTATATGATGAAATATACTAAACTAATTAAGAAGAAATTTCACCAGAGGAAATTCAATCATATATCAAAAACTATTTTCTATTGTACCAACAACTTAAGTAGAAAAAAATGAGTTGGGAGAACTAAAGTATAAGATAGACATGATGAACACCACCTTATAAGAACTAAAGGAGCAAGGGATTTAACAATAAGAAGATAAACCTAAGGTATATCCCATGATTATAACAATTATAAAGATTGAAATAACTCTTGAACAACCTTATCTTCCTAGAATTTAGAGATATTTCTAGATGCACTCAATAAATAACAATCAATACCAACTAAACCATTATGGGGGGATGAACAAAATTTAAATTCACTTGTTTTACTTATTCACAAATTCATTTCAAAATTGATTCCTCTTTATTTCAAAATATATATTCATTATTAATGGAATTTTCCTTGTAAGAAGGGGGAAAAAGGAGTTGATGGGATTTGAAGTAAAAAATGATGAACCTCGAATCCAATCTTAAGGAAACTAGATGAGTGGCATTCAGTCAAGAACAAGAGATCATGGTTGATCCACTCAAGGGAGTGAACCTTTTTCTAGATTAAATTTATTTTTACTATTTATTAATTTAATTACAATATAAACCATTTTTTCATAAAATTACAGGTTATAAAGAAAATCAATTTTTCATGGATAGTTATGAAGATTAACCCAATTTAGCCATCATTAAAGAAAAACTAGATTTGGATATTGAATAAAAGGCCTCCCAATGTGAATAAAAAGAGTTGGATAAAGCATATTTTTAGAATTTTCTCAAATATTATCTAGAATAATTCAAAGAATAGGTTATACTAGTGTCTAGAAAATATGGAAGAGAACTATAACCTCAAAATTTTGAAGAAAAACTGATGCAACCATCCCTGGACAGTGAACAAAAGTTCACCCAAGAAGTGGCTAATGATGATGACGAATCTTTGAAAAATGCAGAGATTATTTTACCTCCTTTACTAATTTATGAAAATAAAATGTAGGAGGATACAAATAAATATATAGAGTACCTTTTTATTCTCTTCCCACCCCTGGGATTATTTATTTTCATATATAATTATGATGTTGGGAATGTTTTACTTCATTCACGGGGTTCTAAAAAACCAGTGATCACTAATGGGTTTAGGTAAAAATAAAATATGTTGGTTTCTATTAAGGAAATGAAACCAACCTTTTAAATAAGGTTAATGATTAAAACTACCCATTATATCCAGTCAGAACTTAGTACTTACTTGAGGGTCAAACCAAGTTTTCTTAATTTTCAATAAAATTTATTTTATTTAATTATGTTTTTTGTAGGTTTACCAAAGTGTAAAAAAACTAGAAGTATGGATCAAGGATATCTATAGAGAATCCATGGTAAATATTAACTCAAACCTACTATAAATAAACAACAAGTCTGTTTCTATATTCTAACAGTTGTTTAACTTCTACAATCTTAGTGTATTTTTATGAATTTAAACTAAACAGTGTTGGATAAGTGTGTGGGAGGGAATTAAAACATTATTTAGATTAAATTTAAAATATTTTTATGCAATGTATCTATAATCTAATCTTGAATATATAAATAAATTATTCTTTCTATTTTTCATTTTGTATTATATTTTTAGTGTTTTTCGGCTATGAAATTTAATTTTCAAAGCTTTCCTGCCAAGTGGATGAATGAATGATAGTTTTAAGTATTCATGAAAACAACCACATGGACACAAGTATTTATAAGGTTTACTACCCAATAATAGTATCTCATCATTGACCCGGTTTGGAAGTAGTCCAAGACCACACAAACCACTATAAAATAATCATTTTTGTGGTTATAAAAATCATGGGATATCCTTTCAATTTCACAACACTAGATTCAATCGATATTTCATGTAATCCTCACACAAAATAATGATATAACAATGTTTTTTAACAATAATAAGAACCTTTACCTATAAAATTCAATTTTATCACAATTTTTCTTAAATTATTCACACTTTCTTTCTTGTAAGTTTTTCTTATTCCTATTTACTTCTTTTTCATAGTAGTAATCAAGAATTTATTACTAGAAATATGTAAGAAACTATATATTTTATTAATTATATATCTTATATAATTGGTCCATTGATACATGGTCTAATATACTATTCAAATGATCTATTCTATAACCTATTCATATGATCATATCTGTTTACTCTTTGTTTGATACCAACTGATTGGAAACTCTGTATGGTATATTTAAGATCAATTCAACTTCATTGTGTTTGTGCGATCATATATTCACTTCTAAAACACTTTTCCAAAATAACAAAATTCCACACATTTACTCAACACAACTTCACCCATTTATATTTCTAATGTTTCTCTAAAAATTCCGGATGGAGTACGACATTCAAATTTAAATATCTCACTCAAACATCTAACATTCCTTTCAATTATTAAATTATTTGACTAAATTAAATCTTACTAAACGATAAGAGTCAACATTAATTTAATGAAAATTTACTAAATCTTTACATAAAACTTATTCTTCAAGATTCCTACAATATCTATGTGAATCATGTTTTTTACTCTATGATTAATTATATGTTTAATGACTAGCTCAACATCATCACATAAAAAACATTATAAAAACTTCATAATGATATTTTAACATTCCTTGTGTTGAAAATATCCACTCGACGTTCCTTCAAAACTTCATAGGAACATCTCAAAAAACATTCAAAAGAAACTTCTTTTTTCCAATAAAAATTATATAAGATTATTTTCTTAATGACTTCATATAAAAATATTTATTTTATGGATTCATACAGATACATATGTACGATTATTTTATAACTTCTTAACTTTTCATATTAATACTAGTTCATCTAATATACTTTATATACAAGAAAACACCATTCAATATGATGAATAAATAATAGATCATTCAGTGGACTGTATAAAATTTTCTCTGACTAATGAACTTTGTTCTCTTTAATGAATTATTTTGGATGGAATAATTACATCTGATTAATTCTGTCTGATGACATTTCTTAGATTCCTTTGTTTGATACTTTCTTCATACATACTCTAATTAGTATACTTAATACAAGTCTAAACAATAACACTATTTACTGCCACAACTATATAACATCATAAGCCTTAGAATCTGAATAATGAAACTTCACTACTTTACATCTTGAACTTTTCACAACCACTCCTTTTTCTAATATAATTAGTCGCGTGTACTTCAAAGAACCTGATAGAACTAAATTTTAATAGTCATACCTCAATCTCCCCTTTTTACTCAATCTTGGATCATGATAATTTTCAGGACTCATAATGTTTGGAACTTTAGGAACAGTAAAAAATCACTATATTTAAAACTTTAGAAAAAATTATATCCAATTGAACTTGTAAGCATACTTGGATAAACATTCATCACCACACTATATCCATTGACTTTAATCTGATGGACTCAGTCTGATGGAATCTAACCATTATCCTCGATCCATTGTACTCCATCCAATAACTTTTGTAACTCAATAAATGTTATGTGATTTATGTTAAATATGAAAACACAATGTATTGATAAATCATTCCTTAATCCTATCCAACCTCTTATTAACACCTCCATCTTATTCAAAACACCTAAAATCCTCTTAGTTTCAACAACCCCTCTTTTGGATATTTTTGGCAACCAAGGAGCATAAATCACTGAAATTTTTTAGCATAAGAAATGAATAAATTAACCAATAATTATAATCCTATGAGAGTGAAATCAATGTAGGAATCATGAATCATTGAAAAATAATACCATGCTTTCCATAAATCAGGGATTTAAGAAAATTTCATTAAAACATTCTTGAACATCTTCTTTTTTTATTTGAACATTCAACCTATAAAAAAATTACTACATCCCAAATTATAGAATCCACCTAAAAAAGCTGTAAAAATAGTCCAAACATGTTGAAATAATAGATTTTCACTTTTATAAACTCCTCTAAATATATTTTCTTCCTTAAAAAGAATAGACTATACCAATGGATAGATTTATTTTACATCTTTTATCCCACTTTGACAATACTATTTAGAAACAAAATGAGAGAGGAGATTGATGGGAACATACCTTAGCCTTGAAAAGAGAAAGTTGTACACCCATGACCAACTTCATCTTATGAAATGTTTCCTTTGACAATGGTTTAATAAAGATATCAAAAAATTTCTCTATTTTTGGACCAAAATATAACTTTAGTTTATTTCTTTACACATTCTCTTTGATAAATTGATATTTAATATCAATGTTCTTAGAATTATAATGTTGTACTAGATTCTTAGTGATATTTTTATCATTTTATTTATGATAACCCAAGATAAGGGAAAAATTCACAATAACTAACAAATCTTCTAGTTAAGAATTCATCCACAATAGTTTTATTGCATCTTCAATAACAACTATAAACTCATCTTCTGCAATGATGAGAGTTACTGAATTTTTCTTCTTTGTATTCTAACTCAAATATATTTCCCCTAAGGAGAAAAATCCGCCAAACATGGATATATTTTCATCAAAACAACATGAGCAATCTATATATGTATAAAAAATATATCAGTCTTTCCTATGCTATAATAAATTATTCCAAAGTCAATTGCACCTTTCATATATCTAAGAATTATTTTCCCAGCCATAAGATAAGATTACTTTGGAGAAATTTAATACCTAGCACACAATTTAACAACATACAAAATATTCTGACTTAAAATGGTTAGATATAACATGATGCCAATCTAGTTTCTAAATTATTTAAGATTAACCTTCTTTCCTATCCAATTTTTTCCAACTTTTTTTCCCACTAAAATGGGTGTGGAAAACATATTTGAGTATTTCATGTCAAACTTCTTCATAAGTTCCTAGACATAATTCTATTGATATAGGAACATGTACTTATTCTTTTGAGATATTTTTAAGTTAAGAAAATTTATCATTTCTCATAGCATGAACATTTCAAATAACTTTTTCATCTCCTCAGCAAACTTTTCACATACTTATTCGTCATTCACTATGAATATAATATCATAAACATAAACAATCACAATAATAGATCCCACTTTATTTTATTTTACGTATAGGTTTCTATCTACTATTCATTTTCTAAACATCATATTCTTCAATAAAGTATCCTTACTAGAGTACTAATCGATTATTTTAATCTATAAAAAGATTTATTTAACTTGAAAACATATCTTTATTATTTTATAAGTAATAAACCACTTGTTTTCTTGATATAAAACTCTTTTTTTAACTCCCCATTAAGAAAATTAGACTTAAAATTTATTTGAAATATATTATATTTTAATTTCAAAAAAATAGAAAAAAAAGATTCAATTGGTTTAAAGTATTTCTACTTGAGAAAAGGTTTCATCAAAATCAATGCCTTCAACCTGTGAGTATCCGTTATAAACCATCCTTTATTTGTTTATTATGAATTCACCTTCTTAATTCAACTTTTTTTAGAATAACCATTTCATATATATCATTTTTTATCTTCGATTTTCGGTACAAGTTCCCATGTATCATTCTTCTTAGTTTGATAAAGTGATTCATTCATGGAATTAACCCTTTTTTGATTATTTAAATATTCTTCAACATCTCTTGTCTCACCTTATGAATATAAGGACTTTTTGAAACTAACCGTGATGTTATTTTGATTTAAACCATTTTTCTTGGATCAAAAATGATATTTTAGACCTCCAACCATTTTATTAGCCTAATATGAGATGAATTACATTGTTCCTCATCAATTGAAATAGTTTAATCAAAATCTTCATCCTGTTTAGTTTCTACATTATTACTCCTGTTAGAAACTTTCTTATGTTTTTAACAATAACTTTATCTTCACTCTCTTATATATCTAAACTCCCTGCTAAAACTTTCTACCAGAATGTTTCATCACTTTCACATCTGTAGAGTCAATAATATATAACAATTATTTTTTATAACATAAATATACTCTACCATTAGTAGGGTAGCTAAGAACGATTCCATAAATACATCTTTGATCAAACTTCCCAAGATTTTCAAATTTGACTTTGATAACAGAGGGGATGCCAAAAACCTTTAGGTATTTAAAATTTGGAGTTTCCTTGTAATACATCTCATAAGGAGTAATATCAGAGTTTAGTACATAGAAACATCAATTTTGAATATGAATTTATTCTCTAATACTTTGACTCCAAAATAATCTAACAATATCATGTTTAATCAACATAGTTCATGCCATATCCACCAAACTACTTTTTCTTTTTTTAGAAACAAAAATCTATTATGATTTTTATAGTTCATTGCATTCATGAAGAATTCCATGCTATTAAATACAATCTCAAAACTTTACATTTATATATTCTAAACCAATATAAGTTCAAAAATTCTTCAAAAAATATCCAAATTATTTTTTAGCACTTCTCATGAAACTCTTAAACATTTTGAGAGCCTATGACATATGTTTCAAAAAAAAATGTAGTGTGAGTAAAATAATAAATAATATAAATAAAGTTCTTATCTTTTTTTTATGGATTTATCATGGGGTTTTATATATTAGAATAAATAATCTCTAAGGGATAAGTTGAATGTACCTCAACTTTATTATGTACTGAGTTTGTAATATTACCTTTATAGAATATGGAACAACACCAGTCACTTATTCTTCTTTATGTTAGGATTTTTCAAAAATACTTTATATAACTTTATGATTTCTCATATACCTATAGAAAATATTTCTCAACCAATAATTCCATAGATGATTTTATTCCATCATGCTCATATAGCATAAAATATTCAAATCACCAACTTGAAATAAGTTTCCCTTTATTCATTTATCTCTTGTAGAAACTTTCCCATATTCAAGGGTTTAAAAAAATATATATTATGAAAAAAACTTCATTTTTTTCCTAAGAGATTTATAAATAACTTAATATATTTTGTTTTATTATATAGAAAATAAGGTTCTTTTGGATTTAAACTTTTCTTTTCAAATGATAACAGATCCAATGCCTATGATTCTGAGGGACACATCATTTTTAAACATCAATATCCTTTCTTTGTAATAATTCACATTATTGGATTAATTTAAATATCCAGTCATATGTAAAGAACACTCACTATTAAATATCTAAGGTCTTTCTCTTTTTTTTTTCGATTTGATTGAAATTTAAACAGATAATGCATTTTCCTTTCCTTTTTATTCCTTTTTATATGGATTTTGAGATTTTTTATATAGAAAATGTGGTGATGGTAATAAAAAAATACATACTTTATCAATATTTCCAACCACGTAATATCTTTCAAAAAAATATTCCAAAGGTTGGAATGTATTTTCAATCTTCAAACTTAATTTATCAAGTTGTATTCTTTGAGTGGGTTGACTCCCCCACAAACTCTACCTCCAGTTCCTCCAAGATTAATTTTAGTGTTGATGACTGAACCAATACAACTTTTATATGTGCACTAATACCCCACAATTCTAGAGATATCCTTAAAAATAATATTTTTCTTTGTAACTTACACATTGTTTAGAATTTCATACATGATTTCAATAATCTTTATTAAAATATATCTTGTAACATTATTTTATACCAAAGTTATAGTATATTATCAAAATTTTATTCTATTTATTATATTTCTTCTCAACATTAATTAGTCTCCATTAGTAGTAGATTTTTTTTCAGGTATTGAAACATTAGAAATTTCAGGATTATCAACTCCACATGTTTTGGATATAATCATGGTCTTATTAGCTTCTTTTTTATTCGAACCATATTAAACCTTTTTTATATACTTTGATAGTTATTTTTATTGATCCTTATATGGTTTAATATTATTACAACTTTCACCAATTTTTGAAAATAAGTTTTTGAATATATTTTTTCTCACTTGGATTAAATATATTTTTGTTGAATAAGTTCAAGTTCTTTCTCCTCCAACTTTATATTTTTTTCAAGCTTGATGTTTAGGTTTTCATCTTCATCAAGTAAATTTTTATACTATAAATTTATTTTATAAAATTAGTTTTTTATTCAGGAATAGAATCATTTTTGGTTTCTTAAATATATTATTTATTCAACATCCTTTTCTCTCTTTAATGGTTAAAAGTATTTGAGATACAATATATCATATCCATTTTAATAATAAAATATATTTGAGTCTCATCCACTTCTTCTTAAAATCTAATTATTTCATTAATAGTTAAATTTTCATTATTTACTTTTTAGTAAGTAAATTTTCAACATAATCATCACTAGAGTTTTTATTTTCCACCTCACTATCATCATATTACATGAATTTGGGAAAGAAATTTCATGTTTTATATTTAGATAACTTATTATAATTTCACTTTGAATTGGAATTTTATTTTTCTATATTCTTTTTTAGGTATCTTTATAAATTTCCTTCTTCTTCATCACTTTCTTTATCTTCCTTTATTTATGGAAAATTTACTGTTAAATTTCTAATGTCTCTGCAAATAAATCACTTTAGAGAGAAATTTCTATTGTACATACCTATTCGTATTTTCTCCCTTTTAGAAAATAAAGACTTAAATTCTTCAATTTTTCACACACCTAATCTTTAGTATAAGATTCAATAAATTATTTCTTAAGAACTATCCTAGATTTTCTTTTCTGAACATATTTTAATGAAATTTCTCAATTGACCTTTTATTTGTTCTTCACAACCCTTTCTCTTCTCATTTTGTAAGTGATGAGAATGTTATACAGATCATCCAGAGATAGAGTTTCATGATCTATATATTCTAATAATGATACCTTGAAATTAAATTTATTCAGAATAATTCGAATAAAATTTTCAACAATATTTGAATATTCAAAGTTCTCAAAAAAGAATTTTATAGTGATTATAATGTAATTAACTCTAGTAAATATGTCACTAACATATTTATCTTAACCAATTTTAAGATATTCATACTTCAATATCCAGATCTATAACTTTTATTTGTTTACTTTTTTATTTCCTTTATAGATTTTCTTCATCGTTTCCCAAATTACTTTAGTTATTCAAATACCTTTAACCATTATAGATTCACCTTCAGAGAGTGAGGGAAGTATAATATTCCTAACATTACCATTATTCCCAAAATTATTTTTATCATTAGCTTTTACGGGAACACCCATAATAGGAGGATGAAAACTAATGGATATATGATAAGGAAACTTTCTATACTTCTTAATATGATAGTTTTTACTTAAAATATAAGATTCCACTTACTATTGATAGAGTTATAAATATCAATAGAAACCTTCATTTTCTTCAAAATTTAGTAAATATTAAATTAAGGAAAACAACACTATGATACCAGCTGAAAGAAAAAATCACGATATGTATGATCACTAATATGGGGAGATGGTGAATAAATTTTTTCTGTTTTTATGTTTTATTACAAAACAACCTTTGACTTTGATTAATAAGAATATGAAGGCATGAAAAAAACTTGGTGGGGAATCATGAAAATTATTCTCATGTTGAATATTGTTGGGTTTAGTTATGAAAACCATTTTTTATCCAAATTAAGTAGTCTAAAGGATGGATAAATTTCAAGTGCCTAATTTTAATTGTTTGGATGATGGTGGTGGAGTAGCAATGATGAAGGTTCAGGAATTTGGATAGTGTAAAGAAAAATGATATAGGATAGATGATATTGGATAGAATATGATGCTCAAATGATATATCTAGATGATGCCATCATATGATTCTAGTTGGATGATACAAGAAGATGACACAACTAGAATGTGCAGTTAGAAGTTATCACTTGATCACTCATCTTAGAGGCAGTGTGGTTTTTTTCAAAAGGACAAAATTTTAAGAGTTATCTTCATGAAAGTATCGGTATATAAAAGTGTTTAATAGATAGAGGAGTAAGTGTGATGAGAGTATTTTATTTAAAGTATAGTTTTCCTTTGAAGATTGACTTAGGTGGAATTTATCCTATAAATATTGGATGATGGAAACTAATAAAAGTAGTATCTAGGTTGTACTATAAATATTATGATGGATCACATGTGATTTATAATACTCATGGGTAATTATAATAAACATCCATTTACTTTAATAAAAGATTTATATAATTCCCATCATGGATTAGAATAAAATTCTAAACCATGTTAAAATTTGTGTTTTTATCTTTTCTTTATTTATTTCATTTAATGTCTTTTGATAGTATTGATTGTGTGTGATAAGAAGGTTGTATATTATTAAAAGTTTTCGATGATAGAATATTGGATCATTTTTGGTACTCTATTTCCACTTTAAAAAAATTTATAGTGGATACTATATAATGGATTTATCAGATAATATCCACGAGACCATCCTTATAGGGAAACATCATCAATATAGAAACGCATCGGTAGATCATCTTATTGATGTTTCAGATACTATCATGGTAAATGATGATTTTAGATCTATTATAAATATTAATGAATATGGTAACACATTAGTGCATTATTTTTTAGATATAAAAAACATATAAAACTTAACCTAGAAAAAATTCATTTTCTTAATTAGTTGAAGAAAAATTTTAAGAATTATATAGTGGATGTGCCAAGCATTCAATGTTATATTTTCTGATAAGTTTAAACCATGTCAAGTGACTATATAAAATTGAAGATAAAGTAATATCGATGATATTGTATTTTTTATATGATTATTTTATTTATCTCAAGACCCCTAAATCATTTTATGAGATAGATAATTTTTTTAACAATATTGGGATCATTTATATGATGATACATGCCTATATTAGAAATTGAATGCTATACTGGTGAAAATATTCAACTAGAGAACAGTGAAAATATATATTATTATAGATATAATTAAATATTCAATGATTCGAGTTACAATAATTTTACTTTAATTAAAAAGAATAAAAATAAATATCCTTTGATTTTTTACATTAATTTCCTTTAAAATTCCATTTTCAATATTATTTAAGTCCTCTAAAATAACTAAGCATATAAAGTAGCATACCTTGGATAAAAATAATTCTGGGTTTATGAGATATATAAAAAATTCAAAATTATGGAATAACTTTTATTCATTGCATGAAAAATTTATCTTCTGATACTATAAATGTGAACTTTGGATTGGAAACTAAAGGATTTAATCCTTTTGGGAATTTAAGTAGCACTTATATCATATAATCGGTTGTTCTAATTCCTTAAAATTTTTATCCCTAGATTTATATACAACATAATTCATTCATAATATCTATTATTATTCCTGTAAATATAATGCTTGGAAATGAAATTGATTTCTACCTTCAACTTATTATCCAAGAGTTACAAGAGTTATTGGATGATTGTGTAGAAATCTATGATGCTTCAAATATGAAAATGTTTTAGATGCATGATACCTTAATATTTATAGTTAGTGACTTTATTAAATAAAGAATTCTTTTTGGTTATAACACTCACATGAATTTGGGTCATCTAGTTCATAATTTTGAATTTGAGTCTCATCGACTACTATATAACTGAAAATGGATTTTCACATGTAATCATCAATTTTTAACACATATCATATATTTTGGGTAAATAAGGCATGATTAATTGGAAAAATATATTTGAGAAACACACTAAATTTTTTATCCAAATATGAAATTTTGGAACAATTATTAAATTTTGATACAGAGTTTAGAAAAAGATTACATTGAAAATTTGTGGGAAAAGATTTTATACCCTATCAAATGTAATTGGAACACAATAATAGAAGGAAAAGAGCATACTTTTAACTTCATTATTGTGGATTTCATTTGTTATGACATAATCTTGATTTCATGAAAATTAAGAATAATTTTTGTGCCAAATTAATGTTTTTACATTACATAATGATCATGGAAAATCCAAAGATCATATAAATGATCAAAAACAAAGAATTGTATTTTAAGTGATATCTATGGGAAAATAAGAATGTGAAGTATCTTTTAGTATTTTTTTCAATTAAAAATAAGAAAAATATGTTTTATTCAAAGTTTAAATAATCTTAAATAACCTTATGGATATTCAAGTAAAATATCTAGATATGTTGAATTAAAACATAATAAGTTGTATGGAATAAAGGTCACAAATCACATATATTTATATAGTAGTTTCTATCTTTGGAAATGAAAAATATGATACAATAAAAGGTAATGATATTTTTAATTAAATTTTACACATTATTTAAAAAATATCATGATAAAACATTAAATCCTATTGACATTAAAAAACACTAGGAAATGAATTTAAGGTTGATTTTTTTATCAAGATATGATATTAACCCAATAATTTTTTACGATTTTGATTCATATTACCATATATTTGTTTAAAGAAGATAATATTAGAGAACTGGTTCATAGATAATGGATTTATACCATGGAGATGTATTTTTTATTTTCTTATCTTCAAAGATTTACAATTTTACAAATAATAATTAAAATAATTATCATGTTAATTTCTTACCATTTTTTAATCAGTACCTAGGTCATTTGAAGTCTTATGTGATAAATAAATCTTATCAAGAAAGGTATATTATAGTTGGAAACCATGTTAAAGAGTGTTCAAACTTTTTATAAGTTATTTAGATTTGATAGTGATAAAATTAAATTAAGTTTAATGTGTTTATGATTATACAAGTTATTTTCATACCAACAATAAATCTTCAATATTTCCAAATATAGGTTGGAAATTTAGAAAAGTATATTCATTTTTGATGATATATTTATAGTTATGGAAGGAAAATAGATATGTTCCATTCCATGGAGATATTTTTTATTAATATATTGAATAAACGATGACAAAAACAAAGAGACATATTAGAAGTTGAAATTGAAATGAGATAGAGATAAAAAAAATTCAATAAAGAAATTATTGTATGGTTTAAAAATAATGAAATTTTATAATCAAATACAAATTTATAATATGTTTCAAATTTCATTATGTAAATAATAATAGTTTTCATCAATTTTTATGGATATTGAATACTAATAATAGAGATAAACTATAATAGGAGTTAAATTATTTGGATCATTTTCCTTTACAAATTCTTAGGGATATTCAATGTTTACATTATTGGTGGGGTCATGTTTCATACAATCAGTCATGAAGTTGGTTTTAAAAAACAAAATAGTGGTATATTTATAATTATAGAGTAGGTATACTATGGAATATTAGTTTAAATTATTAAGTTAAATTGTCATGGGAAATTCTCAATTGTGTTATTAAAATATAAGTGGATCTATATTCATAAGGTCTTAAAGAATTATTCGTTACAATTTACCACTATCAACTTCTATCAATTGATCAATACTAGTGAGTTCGAAAAAAATAATATATATTTTTTTTAATCCTAAGAAAAAATGGTATATTATGTGAATGATATTGAAGATTAAGGATGATATGTTTTTGACTAAATGAAAGAGATAAGTATGTGTGATATAGGTGATGAAGCTACAATATTTTATGAAAACATATTCAATAAACAAAAAACATTGAATTTCTTATCCTTTATGACATTAAAACTATCAATATTGAATGGGAGGGTGAATAAGAAGAAGATGGAATAATGTTATCGATTTAGTTTAATGAAAATATGTTCAATTAAGAATAATTAAGATTATATGAATACAAGTTTTTCTTTTTTATTTGTAGTTTGGAAGTGACCTAATGTATTTATGGAGATTTTATTTTATTTTTTGTTAGTATATGGTTAGTAAGTTTTCAATGTAATCATGTTTGAGAAGTTGGGTGATAAAATGAGAAGCCACCCTATAAAGCTGATGAAGGTAATACATATAAAAATTCGGTAAAAGGGAGAATAATATGGATTATTGGTGTTAATCACCATAGTTTTGAATATTATAGAGATGGTACACAAGTCAAGTACATGTACTGAAGTGTGTGAAAGTGTTGTCTATAACACCCCAAACATTTTATGGCATGTTTATATTAAATACATTATATTCATTATATAGCCTAAATTTCATAAAGCACTAATTTTATTTGAAACAACACTAGGTTATTTAGGAGACAATCATAACCTTGCCATTAAACTTAAATTTTCCACTTATCTATTTTGAATTTCAAAAAATGGGCATACATGGTTGTGATCAGGGTGATATTTGGTGTACGATAGAATCAAGTTAATTTTAGATGAATAGTAACTGTCCCTTATGAATAGTAACATACCGTTATGAATATTAACATACCCTTATGAATATTAATATGACCCTTATGAATGGAAAATTTACTCATGAATGAATAAATAATATTTAGGCACCTTAAAAATAAAGATGAATATTTTAAGTGTTGGTATTTTTTGATTAAATAATGTTTTTAATTAAAAATTACATGTATCATATTTAGATTTTTTTTGAAAAATGGAGTTCATTTTTGGATTCTACACATTGATAAATGGTTAAGGTGAATTTTTGATTAATAGTAAAATACGATAAATTATGATAAATGCTAAATACTTGTTTTACTACATCATAGGTGATTCATAACTGATGTAAGCCCACTCGGTTCAAACTCACATGAAATTATTAATATTTTGGATCACATGAATCAATAATATTCATATTCTTGAGTAAAAATATTAAAATAATGATTAAAATAATGTAAAATCCCCCCTATCCTCCACTATATAAAAAACCCCTCACCCCCTCTTCCTCCCAAACCTCTAAAGATTCAAGCCTTGCCTAATTCTGATCAAATATCTTCCTAAGATCCTCCCCCACATTTGAGAATTCCTGGTCTCACCAAAAATAAAAAAATAAATTCCTTAAAGAGATTCTCAAGGGGGAGTACTCAAGAGGTGAACCTCTCTTCCCTTTTCTTTTAAATTATTTTACAAGTTCCATTACTTTGTTTCTCTATACTCACCTCCTCACATCCAAATGATATGATAATTCCAGTATATTACATGTATTGTAATTTTATTTTTCTAATGTAATATTCCATCATCATCTCCCTTTTCCCCCACCTCTTACACTAAAATTTAAAATACCGTCCAAGATGTGTTAATTTATCACATTTAAGGACGACAAGTTTTCAATTTCTATTACTATCTTAAAGAATGGTCATGAAAACTTTTAATGGCTGAACCAAATCATAATATATTTATTTTTCCTAATTAAATGTTCTGAAATCCTTACACACTCATAATATAAAATAATAATACAAAACAAGTTTATTATGCACAAAACCGCTAATTTAATCCAAGCATTTATAATTAACTTTTAACCAATGAGTCATCCTCATGGTATATAACCCAAAAATAATTATAAGATCATTTATATCTATTTAATAATATATATTAACAATTCTATATGTTTTACAACATTTCAAACAAACTTCTGTTCATGAATACAAGTAAACCGATCATGAAAACCAAGTAAGAAAATGATTCCAAAACAATAAAATTAAACCTCTTAAACCCATAAAAAAGGATAAAATAAACCTAATAATGTTATAATAAATAAATTAAATGTTTATGAGGTTATTTAATTATTAATTAATTGAGTTTAATTTTATTATTCGGGTCATTAAGATCAATCGAGAACACCTTCAGGCATAAGGTAAGTGTTCCTCTCTCTCATTTTTTTTAATAATTACCCCTATGTTGTGTCCTTTTATTTTTAATTCCTAATGATGGGTTATGTTTTTGAACCTCCCCCATACTTCCCTTATGATATATAAATGATGGGATACCCCTTTACCTCTCATTAATTCCTCACAAGAACACTCGTTACCATACTGAGATGTTTGTAAGGGGTTTCTTATCTCACTTCTAATTCTGTGAGATTTCCATTGTTCGCCACTTATTTATTTCATGTGGTGTATTATGTACTTCCATTTGATATATATTATCACAATTCTCTCTATATTCATGGTATTTTGTGATTCATTTGGTGCTTATTTTTTTAGTCATACGGTTCGATTGATTACTATGTGGCAAGGGACTTTGTCTCAATTTCAAATTCATTGTCATTTACATGGTATTGTGCACCTAATCTTTCTTATGTGGTGTATACACTACCCATTTTAGATAATTTTTCACTTGAAAATATAAATATATTATATTATGGTTTCATGGATATGATTATTATCTTAATTCGTATAACCATTTACATACGGTGTTTATTTGGAATGTTGTTTTAACTATGGAAAAATTAATGAATCTATATCCTCTATTCTATATGGATATTGAGAAGGAATATTGTACTTGTATTAAATCAATGTATAAAGAATTATTTGGACTTTAAGTGATGGGAGGGGCCCTTTATAGCCCCTCTATGCATCGACGGGTCTCATGAAAAAAATTAGTTGGTGACAAACCCTTCGAGTTTGTTTCCAAAAATCTGATGGGTTTCTACCCACATACTTAAACAGTTTCAATGGTATAATGGTATCATGTTCCGGATATATGACACCCTATTAATAAGCATTATCTTTATTCACTTTTAGTTATTAATATCCATGAGGTTTTCACTATGAAAAAATCTATGGATGCAGTTTCATTTGCAGTTTATTAATGACGTGTGTTTTTTATTTGTTCACCATGACATATTGACTATGCCAATTTGATTAAAATTCAATTATTTTTTATTCAATATTCCACTATTTTTAACCCTTAATGATCATTTTATCTGACCCCTTTTATTTTTTACCTTCAATAGGTTGTGAAGAGGATACCATTTATTGAGTTCTCATGGATGTAGTTTATTAGTTTTTGTTATATATTGTATTTCTTTTACCTTTCCAAATGTAATATAAGTTAAATGTATGTATCTTGTTTCTCCAAGACCATTAAACATATCATTACTTCAATATTTCATTTATTTTAATCATTCCAATGTAATAAGTAATGCACAAGCTCCAGGAATTTGGGGTCGGGGTATTATAGTTGGTATCAAAGGAAGTTTAGTAGTAACCTTGGAAACTAGATTTAGGAAACATAATTTAGAGACATAAACATAAGTTAGACTTTAAAAATATACATACAATAACATCCTAGTATTTTGGTAAGGAATAGATTATATGGATATTTCAAGAAAATACATCCCTGTCTAGATACTATAAGTGGATGTTGTTCAGGAACATATATAACTATCAGTGAAAACTCTGACAAGGAGTTTTAGGCTTGACCTGGGGTATCCTGGTAAATGACAAAAGGCCTTACTGTGCACCTTTTTTGATACTCTCGGGGGATATGCTTAGGATAATCCACATTTTATTTACGATCCCTTATGAAGGATTTGAATGTAAAATTTTCCTCAGAGAAACAATGTTTATGAGATTAGCTATGCATATAATTTCAATTTATGCTAAGTACTTTTCTAGTTGAAAATATAAATTATGATTTATAACATAATCTAGTGTGTGCCATTATTTTGAAATGGCACCTAATGGGAGAAGGGGAATCAATACTCGTGTACAATGTAGGGATTTCCCAACTGATCAAGTCAACACAATAAATGTTGGAGTGGATCAAATCATTAACATATTGGAAAAAATTACTCATGTAGTGATGAATAACCATGCTACACTTATGTTGGATTGTTTTATGTAGCAGAATCCCCCATATTTTAGTGGGACTAATAATCCAATGGTAGATGAGTAGTGGATCAAGTCCCTTGAAAATATATTCATGGAATTAAGATGCAATGAAAATGAAAAGGTTGTGTTGGCATAATATTGTCTCAAGGGTGATGCTGATCAATGGTGGTCCTTGATCCAGAATACCATGGAGGAAAAAGAAATAGAAGATATGTAATGGAGTAATTTTAAGGAAATATTCTTCGACAAATATTTCCCTCATGAGCAACGAACTGAAATGAAGAGGAAATTCCTTGGTTAAAGAAAAGGGAATAAGATAGTGTAGAAGAGTATGAGGCTACCTTATCAAGACTATCTAGGTATGCCATAGATTACGTATATGGCTCAAAAGACAATATTGATCATTTCTTTGAAGGTCTTAAGCAAAGTCTTAGAAGGGAAATGGCTTCTCAAACATTTTCATCATATGATGAAATTTTATTATGTACCATCAAAATAGAGAAGGAATTTTCTAGACCAAATTTGTTCAAGGGAAACCAAGATAAGAAGTGGTACTCTGATAACCATGGAAAAGATGAAGCACCAAAGAAGAACAAGGGAACAGATCATTTCCCATTATATAAGACCTGTGGAAAGAATCATCCTTGGAAATGATTGAAAGGCATGGGAGTCTGGTATAAGTTTGGAGAAAACGATCATTGATATAATGAATGCAAGGGGAGGAAACAAGTCAATGATGTTCAATGCTACAATTGTAGAGATATGGGACACTATGCAAATGAGTGTCCTAAGTGCCAAAGAAACTTTCCTTATAAAAGGCCACGAGAGAAAGGGAAAGCTTATGCGATTACAACCACAGAGGTTGAAGTTCCTAATGATGTAGTGGAAGGTACTTCAATTGTTTCTTCAATCTTAGCCAATTATTTATTTGATTTTGTATCATTGAATTCATTTATATCTTCCCAATTTTCTATGAAAATTGTACATGTCCAATTTGATTTAATAAAGGAGTTTTTAGTCAAATATCCAAGGGGATGTATAATTGCAAAAAAGGAATGTCAATCAGTCCCCCTCTTGACACATAAATGTGCTTTAGTTACTAACCTTATCATCATACCAATGATTGACTTTGATATAATTATTGGTATAAATTGGATTTCAAATTATGATGCGAAGATCTATTTCAATAAGAAGGAAGTTACAATTTTTGAAAATGGTGTATAATCCCTTATCTTTAGAGCAGAAACCTCACCATCTAATTCTTATCTAGATCCATCCCCAGTAGCTCTACTGAATGAAATTATTGGAGAGTAAGAGAACCCAATATTTATGGGAAAGGAAAGAAATCCTCAAATTGAATATGTACATATATTTCAAGAATACATTGATATATTCCCAGAGGATTTACCTGGACATCCTCCAGAGTTGGAAGCTTAGTTCTCTATTGATTTAATTCATGGTGCAAGATCTATATCAAAGACTCCCTATAGAATGTACACTGTGGAATTAGTGGAGCTAAAGAAACCACTAGAGGAATTGAGGGACAAAGGATTTATTCTACCTAATATTTCTCTATGCGGATCCCCTATCCTCTTTGTCAAGAAGAAAGATAAATCCATGAGGATATACATTGATTATAGAGAAATCAATGCTATTACAATAAAGAACAAGTATCCTATGGAAAAAATTGATGATTTATTTGATGAACTTCAGGGATACCAATATTTTTCAAAGATTAAACTTCGATCTAGATATCATCATCTATGTATGAGGAAGGAAGATATTCCAAAGACATCATTTTGAACCAGGTGTGGACATTATGAGTTTACAGTGATGCCTTTTGGACTGACTAATGCACCCTCTATTTTAATAGATCTAATGAATAGAGTTTTCAAGGAATATCATGATGAATTTTTTTTGGAATTTATAGATGATATCCTAGTATAATTCAAAACTTATGAATACCCTGAGAATCACTTGTGGATTATTCTAAAAACTCTTATAAGAAATGAATTATTTTGGAAGTTTATCAAGTCTGAATTTTGTCTTCAATTAGTTTCTTTTATTAGCTATATTTTCTATAATAATGGAATATTAGTTGATCCTAAAAAGAAAAAGGCAATCCAATAATGTCCCACGCCAACTAACATAACTGAGGTATGTAGTTTTATTGAATTAGCAGGTCACTATCAGCATTTCGTTCATAATTTCATAGGACTGGATAACCTGCTAACCAAGCTCACACGTAAAGGGGTTATGTTTTCATGGATAAAAGATTGTATAAAATGATTTGAATAATTGAAAATAATATTTGTTAATGCTCTAATTTTTACTCTTACATATGGAAATGATGGATTTGTGATTTACCGTGATTCATTAAAGAATTGGATGGGTTACATCCTTATGAAAAATGATAAAGTTATTGCTTATGAAACAAGGTAGTTGAAGACTCATGATAAAAATTATCGAACTCGTGATCTTGAGTTCTAAGCCATAATCTTTTCTATGAAAATATAGAGAAATTATCTCTATGGTGAAAGATGTGAGAAATATATGGATCACAAGAGTTTGAAATGTATTTTTACATATAAAGAACTCAAAATGAGGAAAAAAAGATGGATCAAGTTACTAAAAGATTATGATTGTTCAATACACTACCACCTAGGAAAGGAAAATAAGGTGGTGGATGCATTAAGCAGAAAAGATCATGGACTTCTGACCCAAATTAGGATTGAGAGAGATCCTATATTCATGGATCTACTAAAGATGTATATGAGAATTATTAAGGGGAAAAAATATTTCCTCTTTCAAATGATTTCTAAACCATCTTTACTAGAGAATATGAAAATATCTCAATCTGATAATGATAATATACACAAGAAAATTAATGTTGTTAAGGATGGGAGATTATCAGACTTTGTGTATGGGGAAGGAGTTCTAAAATTTGGGAAGAGGTTATGTGTTCCATCAGTACCCGAGCTAAAAAGGGATCTATTAGATGATGCTCATAGCTCAAATTTCTCTATACACCATGGTAGAAAAAAGATGTATAGAGATCTGAAGGAACATTTTTTGTAGGATAATATGAAGTGAGAAATTGATGACTACGTGTCAAGGTGTCTAGTTTTTCAACACGTGAAGGCAAAGAGACAACATACTAGAGGGGTCATGAAACCTCTACCTATTATTATGTGGATGTGGGATGAAATTACAATGGATTTGGTCATAGGACTACTGAGGATACCTATAAGGAATGATGATATATGGGTAATTGTTGATTGTATCACAAAATCAGCACATTTCCTTTCTATAAGAGAGGGTTTACCACTTGATCACCTAGCAAGAATTTATATTAATTTAGTTATAAGAATTAATGGTGCACCTCTATCAATTGTGTTTGATCGAGATACCTAGTTTACATCAAAATTCAAGAAAGCCTCCAAAAGGCTTTGGATACTGAGTTTCATATGAGTACTGCTTATCACCCCCAAAGCGATAGACAGTCTGGAAGGACTATTCAAACACTGGAAGACATGTTGACATCATGCTCTCTTGAATTTCAAGGTGTGTGGGATCAATAAATTCTTTTGGTGGAATTTGAATATAAAAATAGTTTCCATTCTAGCATTCAAATGGAGCCATATGAATAATTATATGGTAAGAGGTTTCGAACTACAACTTGTTGGGATGAAGTTGACAATAGGAATCTGAACTTATTGAAGAGAAAACTACAAAGGTAAAGAAAATTCAGGCCTATATTAAAGCATCCCAAAGTAGGAAAAAGTGTTACGATGAAAAGTAGAGAAGGGATTTGGAATTTCAAGTAGAAGATAATGTATTTCTAAAAATATATATGTGGAAAGGCATCTTAAGGTTCGGTAAGAAAGGGAAACTAATCCTCAGGTACATCAGATCATTTGGAATTCTGGAAAGGATCAGAGCTTTAGATTACCATTTAGAAATATTTCCAGGTCTCTACAAAGTTCATAATGTTTTCCATGTGTTATTGTTAAATAAATACATGCCAGACCTAATTCATGTACTCACCTATGAATAAATAGAGTTGTAACTTGATTTGTCATACTGTGAAGAGCCTACCGAGATTCTTGACACAAGAGAGAAGGTATTGAGAAATTGGAAAACTCATCTTGTCAAGGTTATTTAGAGAAACCATAAAATGGAGGAAGCGATGTGGGAACCTAATGTAAGAAACCAGATCTTCTTTTCAGGTATGTTTTCCCTTTTCTGGTAGTTTTTGAGAAAAAGAGGAATTTCTGGAATTTTTTGAAGTACACGCCGTGTACTTTATGAGTACACGCCATGTACTGCGTTGCCAGAGGAGGTTGTGTGCTGGCCGTGTAATGGCTACACAAACGGCCGTGTGAGGTGACCGGGAGGCCGCCTAAAGAAGAGTACATAAAAGACAAGTACATTCCATATACTTCAAAAGTACACACCATGTATTTTTCTTTTTCTTTTCATTAAACGTACTGGGGTCACATCTAATTGCCAGAAAGCTCTCCTTCTAGGTCTCGTTCGACCGAGAGCGCCATACAACCGCAAATATTTGACAAAACCCCGAGTAAGCATTCGTACTCCAAATCAAACACCATCAATTGAGTTGGAATCTCATCGGTGAGTTCTCTTTTCTCCTAGATCACCATCTTATGATTTCTCCTCTCTCATGATATATCATGGGTTGAACGTTTTAGATGTTTTTGTAGATCTTCGGTGTTCTAAGGTGATTCATGCCTTGAGGTTCACATATAGAGATCTCCCAATGACGTGGTAGGTGGTTTGTGCCTTTCCGTTGAAAGTCTTTGATTATTATGTGCAATTTTTACCAATACCCTTGAACAGGGTATTGAGTGTTTACCATTGTACCCATAATATTTTCCTTCCATGCTTGTATGCCTGAGTAGAGGATTATTGATTGTGATTAGGGTGATTTTCTATTCTTTGGATGCATTTTCCCATGCATGTTATATTTACGACTGTTGTTCTGCTTAGCCTTTTTGGACGCCTTGCCTGTTTTTCCATGCCTAGTGCTGTAGGGTGGAGTGTTTGTATTCTGGCATGCTTGATATACTATAGACTGATTATCCAAGTAGTTATTGAGGTTTACCTTGTCTGTTTTTTCTTTAATATGCTCGTTGACCTACATAGGGCCGTGATAACCTGGTTTAGTATACTATAAGGGGAATTAACCAAGTAAGCTTCCTCAGAGAGTCTTTGAGCACTTTATACTATAAGGGGAATTGACCGAGTGAGCTTCCTCAGAGAGTTTTTGAACCACTTTGGGCTATAAGGGGAATTGACCGAGTGAGATTCCTTAGAGGGCCTAGGATCACTTGGGGCTATAAGAGGAATTAACTGAGTGAGCTTCCTCAGAGAGTCCTTCACTAGTTTAGACTATAAGGGGAATTGACCATGTGAGCTTCCTCAAAGAGTCTTTGAATTACTTTTGACTATAAGGGGAATTAAGTGTGCGTGCTTCGTCAGAGAGTCTTTATATATTATTATAACTGAACCAGAGGATATAGGCTATGTGTACCCTCCAGAGGGTTACCGTGCTTGATTAGATGCTTTGTGATATGTGGAATTATTTACTGTAGAGTACTTTCTTATTTACTGAACCATCGATTATTACTTGCCATATTTACTCAACGACCGTGAGGAATAGATCTTTGGGTGTTTTGCTACTAGGATTTAGTCTCACACCCTATTTGGGACATTCTTTTGGGTCTAAACAAATTATATTGCTGCATGTATAGATAAGGGAAAGCTCCCTTCTACTTCAGGTACTTGACTTGCTATGGAGCTGGAGAGCATGGGACCAAGCTTAGGCTTGCGATGCTGAGGAACTGTTTATCTATTTCTTTTGTAATTTGGTTTAGTACTATTTTTATTCTAGAATTGTGATTTGTTTGGATGATTTTCTAGACATATATATCATGCATCATTCTATATATGTTCATGCTATTTATTTCTTTTAGTATTCTGTTGTTTACTTTTGTATGGATTATTACTGATTCTGCTATTGCTTTTGTTTTTCTTCCACTGTGTTACCCTGTCAATGAGGGCATAGTTTCCCCACTATCACACCCAAGGCCCTCGCTTCTAGTCGGTAGACTATGGTGTTCAGGAAAATGCGCTTGAGGCCATGAGACCAACCAGGTACGGGGAACCTCTGGGTGGCTTTCTAAACTGGGATGTTACAAAGTGGTATCAAAGGAATTATTTTCTTCTTGAATTACTATTTGGAGCCTATAGCCAGGGATAGGATGAAATAGGTAGTTTTTAATAAGTTGTGTCTAGGATTAGCTAACCCACATACAGGGAAAATCTAATCTACCTCGTTTATTTAAAATTTTACTTTTTGTAATTTTACAGTTGATTTGATTTCATCGTTGGGTGATTCACATGTTTTGTACTGTTACCATTGATGTTACTAAGGTTCTGTTTCTGTCACAACCTGATGAGATGAGGGTATTCCATCTCATGCATCACATTGGAACTTGTTAGAAATCACATGTCATGCATTCTTGCCATGCCATCTAGGATGCATTAGCGATTTCATGTTTTTGTGATAGATGTTGTGTAGAATATGCATGCTGTTGTGATAGATGCCTTGATAAGAATACCTGCTGTTTGATAGGGTATTGTTTGTGTAAGGTTTTGTTTGAATGAACACCAAACTTTGGTTCTTAAGGTGTTATGGGACCTCGTGGACCAGAATTTGGTGGATCATTTCCTTGTTTTCCTTGTAATGACATGTATAAGATGAAAAAATTTGATTTTCGGGGAGTATGGGCCCTCATGGATCAGAATTTGGCACTTTCAATGTTCGATTCAGTGTTTTTCTAGGTTCCAGAGTAGTTTTTGAGGATTACTATCCAGAAAAACTCAGAATACACAGCGTGTAATGTTAAGTACAGGCCATGTGTTCTTCTGTTCGGGAAGAAAATGTTTTTCTTAAGTACACACTGGGTACTTTATGTACACACCGTGTAGTCTCTAACCGTGTCATAAGCCATGTGGGTAGAGACACAGGATAGGGAATTTCTTGCAGGAACATTCCATGTACCATTTTTACATGCCATGTAGTGTTGACCCTGTGTCAGCCCATGTAACTAACAAAATAGACGGATAAAACTTAAGCTATACATGCCGTGTCAGGATTGAACACGTCGTGTAGTCTCACACAGGTTCCCGATTGTGTCACTAACAACACGGGCCAGGTGAAGCTTGTCTAGTACATGCCATGTCTATCTTGAACAAACCGTGTAGTCTTGTCTTAGGAGAGCCGTGTGGCTTTACCGTATAGAAGGACCCGGGCAGGGGAATAGGATTCAAGTACACGTTGTGTGTTAAGACAACACGCCGTGTGTTTGGGGTGTTACACGACTAGTTTAGGCAGGAGTACACACCCATGTGAATGGCCGAAGGGAACACACTGTGTAGGAATTTTACACTCCATGTAGTCATGTTTTATAAAACTTGAATGATTTATTTATCCTGTTCCCTTCTTACACTTACAGTTTTCAGTCCTTGATAATCTTGATCTAAGGTGTGCTCTTGACCTTAACGAATCATGCCACCGAGATGTCCTTCAGTTGTACGCTAGTTTCCAGGCGGTGACCAAACACTGGATATGGCTGATTAGGGACTTCTAGCAGATCCTTCTGTCCTACTAGTTTTGGAACCAGCCATTATACCTGACACAGGTGCTGATGCACAGTTCAGGGAGGGATTTCTAAGGATGATACAGATTTTTCAGGGAGCACCGCCTCCTACCCCATCAATGGCAGAATTGATGAGGGTCTTTTAGCAGCAGCATCCTCCCACCTTCTCAGGGGATGGAGGACCTCAAGTTGCAGAGTCATGGCAAGAATCCACACAGACAATTTTTGAGCATCTAGAGATACCTCCAGAGAAGAGGGAAAAGCTCGCTAAATACATGATTTGAGACTCTGCCAAGAGGTGGTTGGATGTGATATCACAGGCGGGACACCAAAATAATATGGATTGAGATGAGTTTCAACATATCTTCTACGATTACTTCTATCTGGAGACCTTGAGGGCCAATCGAGCCTGAGAGTTCATGAGTCTGGAGCAGGATACTCTTTCTAATATGGAGTATTCTTCTCGCTTCATAGAGCTGTAGCATTTCACGCCTATTCCAGTAGGTGATGAGTTGTTCTTTTCAAGGAAGTTTGAGGATGGTCTCAGACACAACATCCGATCACATGTGAACATCTTCAGGTTGACTTCGATATCCTCCATAGTCAATCAGACACTGATCACAGAGCACAATATGAGGGATTTTGGAGTAGTGGGAAAGGGCGGTTCATCATCTCGAGTTAGTGATTCTCTAGCTGATAGCAGGAAGTGCCACTGAGAGACTACATAAGGAAATACGAGTAGGCGAGATGCATCTTCTGGTAGCCAGGTGGTGTGCTACCTGTGCGGGAAGAGTAGGCACATGAGGACACATTTTCAAAGCGACCTATTGGATTGCAGATCATGCAGCAAGATGGGTCATCTTCAGCGCTTTTGTCAGATATTCTCACCAGCAGCTGGTGACAGGGGTTCTTCTATGACTCTGCCTGTAGGAGCAGCGCCACCAGTTTCTCACCAGTCTGGGAACTAGAGTTCTTCCAGCCATTTGGGCTGAGGTGGAGGTCATGGACGGGGTGGCCAGTAGCCATTCTTTTAGCGACAAGAGGGTGGATCAGCTTAGAGTGGTCAGGTAGGGTTAGAGGGTCCTGTCATAGGATAAAATTTTTCAGTGGAGCAGACCAAATAGGAGTAGGATCCCGAACCCTCTACAATTCGAGGTACGATCCTAGTAGCCTCAGTTTTAGCTTTTACTCTTTTAAATACAGGGGCTTCCCATATCTTTATATCCATTTCTATTGTGGAGAGCCTTGGGCTCTGTATCTTTTCTTCTACTGATATCTTGATGCTAGACACTCCGTTGTGGACTAGAATGGTCAGTGTACATTAGTGCAAGGAGTTCCCTTTAGAGGTAGGTAGGTGTCACTTCTTATGGGACCTCTATGTCCTAGAGATGACATGATATGATGTCATTTTTGGGATGAACTAGTTAGTTTCCTTCCAGGAATTCGTCGATTGTTATCACTGTAGGGTGAGATTAATAGCATCAGAGGGTGGATCTTTTCTTCATAAGGGCGAATGGGATGTCCAGGTGAGCAGAGCAGGACCCGAACATCATGGGTTGGGAGGAGTTACAACCCGGATTGCTAGTATATATCTGGATGACCAGGGGACTTCTCAGTAATAATTTCCTCCAGTGTTGGATCGTTTCGGGGACATCTTTCTAGAGGAAATTTCAGGTTTGCTTCCAGAGCTTGGGGTAGAATTTTATATTGATCTTGTGCTATGGGTGCCACCGGTGTCCATTCCTCTTTATAGGATGGATACACCTGAGTTGCAGGAGATCAGGAAATAGTTGGAAGAGTTGCAAGAAAAGGGTTTCATCTGATTCAATACTTCTCCTTGGGGATCTCCTATCCCATTTGCGAAGAAGGCGGACGGTACCCCCAGAATTTGTGTGGATTATCGGAATATGAACAAGTTGATGGCCAAGAACTGATATCTTTTGCCGAGGATTGATGATCTCTTTGATCAGTTTCGAGGATCCCGGGTGTTCTCAAAGATTGACTTGAGGTATGGTTACAATCAATTGTGTGTTAGACCATCTAATATACCTCTTATAGCCTTCCAGAGTAGGTATGGTCTATATGAGTATATGGTTGTGCCCTTCGGTATCACAAACACGCCTGAATCTTTCATGGAACTGATGAACCAAGTGTTCCATCCGTACTTGGATTCTTTTGTGGTTGTCTTTGTGGAATATATCTTTATGTACTCTCACACTCGACATGACCATGATACACATCTTGTGATTGTCTTGAGAACACTGATAGAGCATCAGTTATATGCTAAGATCTCAAAATGCCACTTTTGGATGGATCATATTCACTTATTGGGTCATGTTATCTCAGAGATAGGAGTATCAGTAGACCTAGAGAAAGTGAGAGCAGTAGTTTCCTGGGAGCAACTGAATAAATTCTTTGATGTGCAGATCTTTTTGGTGCTGGATGGATACTACAGACATTTCATATAAGACTTTTCATGCTTAGCAGCATCGTTAGTGGGTCTGACTAAGAAGGGTGCAAAGTTCCTGTGGTCAGATTCTTGTGAGTCAGCCTTTCAGGAGCTGAAAGGAAAGTTGACTTCAGCACTGATACTAGTATTTCTAGAGTTGGGAAAGAGCTATACTGTTTACTGTGATGAATCAGGTATCAGGCTGGAAGTTGTGATTATGTAGGGAGATGAAGTCGTTGCGTACGTTTCTCGGAAGTTAAGGCCACATGAGAGGAACTACCCGACAAATGATCTCGAGTTGGCTACTGTTGTTCATGCCTAACGCTGTTGGAGACATTATCTTTTGGGATATCACTTTGTGGTCTTCACTAACCACAAAAGTCTCAAGTACATATTCACTCAGCGTGATCTGAACTTGAGGTGGCGAAGGTGGGTTGAGTACCTACAGTCCTTTGTTTTTGAGATTTCCTATACGCTTGGGAAAGGCAACGCAGTAGCTGATGTGTTGAGAAGGATGACCCATATACAGGCAGTCCAGGAGGCTAGCAGTGAGTGGCAGATTATGGAACTATTCTCTGAGATTCATTTGGAGGTGCACGATAGACATGGGAAGACGTTTCTATCTTCTGTAGCTGTTACCTCTACTCTTAATGATCGAGTACGGATGAGGAAGCTATCAGATTCAGAAGGCCTAGTCCTACGGGAAAGCATATCAAGAGAGAACCATATTCCTGGATGGACAGTAGGCGAGGATGATATCTGGAATTTCCAGGGGCGCGTATGAGTGCTGGTAGATATACGTGAGGAGTTGATGTGAGACATTCATTCCTCAGTTTGGGCAGTTTATCCTGGCGTCACCAAGATGTATCGTGATCTACATCACCAGTATTGGTGGTCAGGTATGAAGATAGATGTTGCTAGTTTTGTCATGAGGTGTTCCACATGTCAGCAGGTGAAGGTGGAGCATCAACGACTAGAAAGAATTTTACAATAGTTACCCATTCCCGAGTGGAAGGGGAACGATGTCGCGATGGATTTCATGACCGGTTTTCCGAGATCACCTTGAGGGAATGATGCAATATGGGTTGTCATTGATAGACTTATGAAGGTTTCTCACTTCTTGTCAATTAATGAGACCTTCAGTGTTGATGAGATGAGATGGTTATATATCTGAGAGATTGTACGTCTTCATGGAGTTCCACACTCCATTGTTTCAGACAATGATGCACATTTTAATTCTCGGGTTTGGTAGGGGATTCAAAAGGCTTTGGGTACACATGTACTTTTAAGTACAACATACCATCCCCAGACAAATGGTCAGTCCGAGCATACAATTCAGGTGCTTGAGGACATGCTTCGGTCATGTTTTCTGGATTTTGGAGGTTTTTTGGGAGAAGCATATACCTCTTCTAGAGTTTTCCCATAATAATAGTTTTAAGAAACTATTCAAATGGAACCTTATGAGGATTTGTACGATAGGCCATATCGATCACCCTTTTGTTGGCTGGAGGCAGGAGAGGCTGTTTTGTTGGGACCTCGTCTTGTTCAAGAGACCACATAGAAGATAGAGTTGATTTGGAATAGGATGACTACTACACAGTCTCGACAGAAGTCTTATGCTGATCAGTAGAGATGACCTCTGGAGTTTGAGGTTAGGGGTCAGGTTTTTCTGTGTGTTACACTCAGGTTGGGACACAAGAGGATTATGAGATAGGGTAAGCTTTCACCGAGGTATGTCGGTCCGTTTGAGGTGTTGGAGAGAGTTGGGCCGGTTGCCTATCGATTGCGGTTATCTCAGAGGTATCGGGCTATGCATGATGTTTTTCACGTTTCTCAGCTCCGACGTTACTTTTCATACCCATATCATGTATTCTAACCTGAAGAGGTTGAGTTCGAAGTGTATTCGTCATTATAGGAACATCCTATCTGGACTGTTGATCACAGTACAAAGGTTCTCTGTGGCCAGTCTATTTCTCTGGTATGAGTGCTATGGAAGCACGGGCGGGTACAGGATGAGACTTGGGAGAGGGAGGCTGATGTACAAGCATAATGACCAGAGATATTTCAGGTTTCTTCTTCTGTACTATACTAGGGAAATTCAGGGACAAATTTCTTTAAGGGGGGAATTTTGTAAGAACCCGGACCTTCTTTTCAGGTATGTTTTCCTTTTTCTGGTCGTTTTGGAGAAAAAGAGGAATTTTTGGAATTTTCTGAAGTACACACCGTGTACTTTATGAGTACATGCCGTGTATTGCGTTGTCATAGGAGGCAGTGTTCTGGCCATGTAATGACCACACACACAGCTGTGTGGGGTGACCTGGAGGCAACCTAAAGCGGAGTACGGAAAAGGAAAGTACATGCCGTGTACTTCAAAAGCACACGCTGTGTTTTTTTACTTTTTTTAATTAATCGTAACAGGGTTACGTCTAATATCCAGAAAGCTCTCCTTCTAGGTCTCATTCGATTGAGAGCACCATACGACCACATATCTTCGACGGACCCCCGAGCAAGAATCTGTCCTCTAAATCAAAAACTATCGGTTGCGTTGGAATAACATCGGTGAGTTCTCTTTTCTCATAGAGCACCATCTTCTGATTTCTCCTCTCTCATGAGATATCATCAGTTGAATGTTTTAGACATTTTTGTAGATCTTCGGCATTCTAAGGTGATTCAAGCCTTGAGGTTCACTTATAGTGATCTCCCAATTCTGAGGTAGGTGGTTTGTACCTTTTTGTTGAAAGTATTTGAGTATTATGTGCAATTTTGTCCAATACCCTTGAACGAGGTATTGCGTTTTTACCATTTTACCCCTGATATTTGCCTGACATGATTGTATGCCTGAGTAGAGGATGATTTATTGTGATTAGGGTGATTTTATAAACTTTGTATGTATTTTCCCATGCATGTTCTGTTTACGACCGTTGGTCTGCTTAGCCTTTTTGGCCGCCTTGCATATTTTTCCATGCCTAATGTTGTAGGGTGAAGTGTTTGTATTCTGACATGATTGATATGCTATAGACTGATTAGCCAAGTAGTTCTTGAGGTTTACCTTGTCTGTTTTTTCTTTTCTATGCTCATTGACCTACACAAGGTCGTGAGAACCTGGTGTAGTAGACTATAAGGGGAATTGACCGAGTGAGCTTCCTCAGAGAGTCTTTTAGCACTTTAGACTATAAGGGGAATTGACCAAGTGAGCTTCCTCAGAGAGTCTTTGAACCAATTTGGGATATAAGGGTAATTGACCAAGTGATCTTCCTTAGAGGGGCTAGGACCACTTGGTGATATAAGGGGAATTGACCGAGTGAGCTTCTTTAGAGAGTCCTTGACTACTTTAGACTATAAGGGGAATTGACCATGTGAGCTTCCTTAGAGAGTCTTTGAATTACTTTTGACTATAAGGGGAATTGACTGTGAGTGCTTCCTCAGAGAGTCTTTATATATTCTTATAACTGAACCAGAGGAGATAGGCGGCATGTACTCTCCATAGGGTTACCATGCTTGATTAGCTACTTTGTGATATGTGGAATTGTTTACTACTGAGTACTTTCTTGTTTACTGCACCTTTGCTTATTACATGCCATATTTACTCACTGATTGTGAGAAATAGATCTTTGGGTGATTTTATACTAGGATTTAGTCTCACACCCTATTTGGGCCATGATTTTGGTCCCAAATAGATTATATTACTGCAGGTATAGATAATGGCAAGTGCCCTTCTAATTCAAGTACTTGACTTGCTGTAGAGCTGGAGAGCATGGGACCAAGCTTAGGCTTGCGATGATGAGGATCTGTTTATCTGTTTCTTTTGTAATTTGGATTAGTACTTTTTGTATTCTAGAATTGTGATTTGTTTGGCTATTTTTCTAGACATATGTATCATGTATCATTCTATATATGTTCCAGATGTTTATTTCTTTTAGTATTCTGGTGTTTACTTTTGTATGGATTAATACTACTTCCGCTATTGCTTTTGTTTTTCTTCTGCTGTGTTACTCTTCCAATGAGGGCATAGTTTCCCCACTATCATACCCAAGGTCCTCGCTGCTAGTCAGCAGCCTCTGGTGTTTAGGGAAATGCGCTTGAGGCCATGTTACCAACCGAGTACAGGGCGCCTATGAGTGGATTTCGGAACCGGGATGTTACACCTAAGAATTTTATGAAGAAGAATAACATACATCATTATGAAGGGCTTTATACAGGAAAAATTTAGAGGAAAAAATTTCTGAAGGTGCGAATAATATAACACCCCAAACATTTTATGGCATGTTTCTCTTAAATACATTCTATTCATTAAAAAGACTATATTTCATAAAGAACTGTGTTTCTTTTAAACAATAATTGTTTATTTAGGAGATATTCATAACCTAGAAATTAAAATTAAATTTTCCACTTATGTGTTTTGAATTTCAAAAAACAGACATACACGGTTGCGATCAGGGTGATATTTGGAGTCTAATAGAATCAAGTTAATTTTCCTTGAATAGTAACTTACACATATGAATAGTAACATACCATTATGTATAATAACCTAAATATATGAATAGTAATAAGACTCATATGAATGGTAACCTTACTCACGAATTTATAAATAAAATTTAGGCACCTTAAAAATGATGATTTATATTTTAACTGTTAGTATTTTTCGATTAAATAATGTTTTTAATTCAAAATTAAATTTATCATATTTAATTTTTTTTTGAAAAATGGAGTTCATTTTTGGATTCTACATGTTGATAAATGGTTAGGGTGAATTTTTGGGATTTTTTTTGAAATTCATGAATTTTTAATGAATAGTAAAATATGATAAATTACGATAAATTCTAAATACTTGTTTTACTACATCATAGGTGATGCAATGATAATGTAAGCCCAATTGGTTCAAACTCAAATGTATTTATTACTATTTTGGATCACATGAATCAAGATTATTCATAGTCTTGATCAACAATATTAAAATAATGATTAAAATAATGTAAAATCCCTCCTCCCCTCCACTATATAAACCACCCCTCACCCCTCACCCCCTCACACATCTCAAGCTTCAAGACTTTCTTAAATTCTGCTAAACTATCTCCCTAAGCTCCTCCCTCACGTCTAAGACCTTCTGGTCTCACCAAAAGGCCAAAAACAAAGGCCATAAGAAGATTCTCAAGGAGGAGTACTCAAGAGGTGAACCTCTCTTCCATTTTCTTTCAAATTATTTTACATGTTCCATTATTTTGTTGCCCTCTCCTCAACTCCCCACATCCAAATTCTATGATAATTCCAATAAGTTACTTTTACTAGAATTTTATTATGATAATAAAATATTTCATCCTCATGTCCCTTTCCCCCACCTCTTATACTGAAAATGATAATACAGTCTAGGATGTGTTAATTTATCACATTCAAGGACGATGAGTTTTCAATTTATATTAATATCTTCAAGACTGGTACTAAAACCTTTTAATGGTTGAAAATAATAATAATATACAATATTCTGTAATCCTGAAACACTCATAATATAAAATAATAATACAAAACAAGTCCATTGTGCACAAAACCGTTAGTTAATCCAAGCGTTTGTAATTAAATTTCAACTAATGATTCATCCTCATGGTATATAACCCAAAATAATTATAAGGTCATTTATATATCTATAATGTCACTAATAATATATATTAATAATTCTGAATGTTTGACCACATTTCAAACAAACTTCCATTCATGAATACAAGTAAACCGATCATGAAAACCAAGGAAGAAAATGCTTCCAAAACAATAAAATCGAACCTCTTAAACCCATAATAAAGGGCATGAATAAACCTTATAAGGTTATAATAAATAAATTAAATTTTGATTAGGTTCCTTAATTATTAATTAATGATGCTAAATTTTATTATTCAGGTCAGTAAGATCAATCGAGAACACCTTCGAGCATAAGGTAAGGGATCCTCTCTCTCACTTTTGTTCAAGAATTCCCCCTATGTTGTGTACTTTAATTTTTAATTCCTAATTATGGGTTATGTTTTAAAAACTCTCCCACACTACCCTTATGGTATATAAAATATTATATACCTCTTTACCTCTCATTAATCCCTCACAAGAACACCCGTTACCATGCCGAAATATTTGTAAGGGGGTTTTTTTATCTCACTTCTAATTCTGTGATATTTCCATTGTTCGTCACTTATTTCTTACATGTGGTGTATTTTGTACTAAAAATTGTTATATATTATCCTGATTATATCTATATTAATTGTATTATGTTATTTTTTGGTGGTTATTAATTTTTGGTCATACGACTCGATTGATTACTATGTGGCAAGAGACTTTGTCTCAATTTCCATTTCATTGTCATTTAATTGGTATTGTGCGCCTAATATTTCTTATGTGATGTATCCAATTCCCATTTGAGATAATTATTCATTTGAAATTTTAAATATATTATATTATGGTTTTATGGATATGATTATTGTATTAAGCCATATAACCTTTTACATACGGTGTTTATCTTGAATATTGTTTTAACTATGGAAATATTGATGAATCTGTATCCTCTACTCTATACGGATATTATGAAGGAATATTGTACTTGTAAATCAATGTATAAAGAATTATTTTGACTTTAAGTGATAGGAGGGTCCCACTATATCCCCCCGAAGCATCGACATGTCTCATGATACAAATGAGTTGGTGACAAACCCTTCAAGTTTATTTCCAAAAATCTAACAGGTTTCTACCCACATACATAAACTGTTTTGACGGTATAGTGGTATCATGTTCTAGATACATGAAGTTCTATTAGTAAGAATTATATTTATTCATTTTCAGTTGTTACTATCCATAAGGTTTTCACTATGACAAAATCTATGGACGCAATTTCATTTGCAGTTTATTAATGGCATGTGTTATTCATTTGTTCACCATGTCATATTGACTATGCCAATTTTATTATGATTCAATTATTATTGATTCAAGATTACACTATTTGTAAACCATATTGACCATTTAATCTGAACCCTTTCATTTGTTTACGTTTAACAGGTTATGAATAGGAGACCATTTATTGAGTTCTCTGGGATGCAATTTATTAGTTTTTATAATGTATTGTATTTTGTTACCTTTACCAATGTTATATTAGTTGCATGTATGTATAGAGTTTCTCCAAGACTACTAAACTGATTGTTCTTTTGTGATTTCATTCATTTTAATCATTCCAATGTAATATGTAATGCACCAACCCCGGGATTTTGTGGTCTAGGTGTTACATTTTCTACTACAGTTATAAAACAAAGGATTAAGAATTTGGATTCTATGTACAAATCTATGAGTTTTAATTAAATTATGTTAAAATTTTCCTAACTGAGGAGTTTTAAGACCCAAAGTATTAAATAAATAATCTTAGTGTCACTGAACATGAAGGATACTAATTTAAGTGTTGAAACATATGGATGGATTTTTTGAATAATGTTTTTGAAAGATGACTTAAAGTTTAGTGAAGCTCATATAAATTCTCTAACTTGAGTATTAATATGCTACAGGAGTTATTGAAAACATATACAAAGAGTTAAGAAGATTTTAAAATTTCCCAATGGTGTTTTTGAAGTATAGGAGATGACCATAAACCAATATTAAGAGATTCTAAGTTAATTATGAAGAATTATTGATTTTAGTGTTAAGGATGTAAAATTTACTAAGTCCAGAGCTGGGTATGAGTCTTTTGAAAATCTACATACGAGTCATTCCACACTATGTAAGAGTCATTCCATGCCCTACATAAGAGACATTATTCCCTATATATGAGTCATTAAAAGTTCTTGTATGTTTCATGAAGACTTTCTTATGAGTAACATGTGAGAGAATAATCTTGAATATGAATGATTGGGACTCTGTGTATGAGTCATATGAGATATATATGTGTCATCAGGCCAATACTTATGAGTCAAAAATTGTTGATAATTATAATAATTATGAAGACTAAAATATGAGAATTCTAGAATTTATTTCTGAAGGAGAAAATCAATTATAATGATGTTTTTTATAAAATTCAAATAATCCCTTACAACTAGTTTAACAAATATTTATGTTTAGTTTTTCAAATATAAATATACGTGTTGATTTATGTCAAAAAATAAAATGGATGATGACTGCTTTATTTTAGTTGAAGCTTAAAGTTCTATTTATTTTATTTATAGCTATGAAGTTTAAATTTAAAGATATCGAGGAAGATTTTCTAGAAAATTTTTATGGGATTATTATTGTGATGATGTTGTTATATCTTTAAAATTATCATTGATGATTAGAATATAAGATGAATTAGATGATGTAAATGCTAAAGTTTAGTGTTCTTAAAAAAACTTAAAAATGTTTTGATTCAATCTGTTTAAACGAGATAAAGAAGATAAAAGTAAATTATGATTTTTTGATTTTTTTTGGAATGAAGCTAAAATTATAGATTAATTAACTACAGAAATAATATTTGAAGATATTAGAGTTGAGATTCATGTTCAATTATTTATATGAGATGTGATCCATGTTGAATGGATATGAAGAAGAGTGATGTTCAAATGTTATTTATAGTTTATAGATTCAAGATGAATCTCTATAGGTATAATGAAATTCAATCATGTTTCAAATGAAATGAGCCAAGACAAAAATATGATTTATTTTATGATATTCATATATCCATTCACTAAAAGAAAAAACAAATTTAGTAGTGGGTTTTTGTGGTGGACTTTAAGAATGATGCTAAATGTGTTTTATTTATTTATTTTTAATGGAGGTTTTTCAAAAACCACTTCTAAATCATAATTTTTAATTTTTTTAAATTTTTTTAAATTTTTAAATTTATTTTTATAGGAAATTTATAAAAACCACCAATAAATTAATGAAAAAATATTAAATATTAAATATTTATTTATAAATTGTTATAAATAATAATTATTTATTATTTATAACCATTTTTTTATTATTTAAATTTTTTATTAATTTAAATGTTTTAATTGTTAATTATTTTTAATTATTATTTAGTAATTATTTGAAACTAAAATTAATTCTTTACTAAGTTGAAAATCAGACTTCATCATCAATTGAAGACAAATTTTTACCTGGGTTCCCATTTAAAGTCCACAGCTAGTCAAATTGAAACTTATGAAATGAGTTATAATGAAATTAGATATTATGGTGGTAATAATTAATAGAATAAAAATTATTTCAGTTTTAAGAGAAGTTGAAAATCATACTTGAACTTCAAACGACCATAACTTTGGATCCGATTATTCATTTGGGTTCTACCACATATCAAATAAAAGACTATGACAAGATCTACACCATGATAATTGGGTGACCCAAATCACTATTTTTTGAGGTAATAAAATTCCATTAAGGATAATAAAAATGATTCATTTGGTTTAGATAACATGATTTTTGAACATTCGATGATATTTCAGTTTCGTTTAAGAGTGTATTCGTATGTTTGTTGCATCATATATAATTTTATTGTGTGGAATTACATTTCATATGGATTTTATGGTCTTTAAATTATTGTGGTTTTATCTCTTTTGGTGATTTATTATGTATTAAATATATATATTTATATTTATTTCTATACATTTATAATTAATTATTTAAAATTTATATATATTTATCGATATTAATTTAAAATTATATACAATTGTATCCATATATGGATATTTATATGTATTTATGATTATTTTTTTATATTTATATACATTTGTAAATATTTATCTGTATTTATGTTTATATATTTTTATATCATATATGGGTATATATATATAGAAATTTATTTTTGCAACATCCCAAACTCAGATGCCACTGAAATACACCCTGAGCTCAGTTGGCCACATGACCACAAGCACTCTCACCAAATTCCAGAGGATGACGACTAGTAGTGAGGGTCTAGGGTGTGTCTGTGGGGAGACTATTCTCTGTTATTAGAGTGTTACATAATGGTAGAAATCACAAAAATCAATAGATAAGTAGCAGAAGTAGTAAAACAATCAGAAAATAGATAAACATAAAGAAGACTGAAAATATAAACAATTCCAAAAGTAGTCTCATATACATATAATGATCATACATGTTATGTCTCTTTAAAGAAGCCCAAAAATGAATAAAAGAGAGCTAGTAAAATACATTTATCAAAAATACCCAAAATTCAAAAAGTGCTATATCCAGATAGCATCACGAGCCTCAGCTCAGTCCCATGATCCCTTTCTCCTAATCATGGAACAAGGTCAAGCATAGAACTATGTGAACATTCCCCGATCCCAAACTACATCCATATAATTTGTTTGTGTACCTGAAGGTAGCCCAAACAGGGTGTGAGATACAATCCTAGTAGGTCACCAACCAAAGTGTCTATAAAAAATCATGTTTGTTCAATATGACAATATAAAGTAGAGAGAAATATATATCATAGTTAAGTAGTAATAAATGTAAAGGTCTCTTGGTGTAAAAACTAAAAAAAGTGATATTGAGTATCCCATCAAGACTCCCTATAAAACAAGGGCCAGAGACCTATAATAAGACATCTAAAAAAACATAGAAATACCTATAATACCCTCTCTGTACATCCAAGAATATCATACCAATCACAGACATGTTGTACAACCTTTGTATCAAACAATAATGACCTTTCCATATAACCAAAAATGTCATATAAACCATGACCTCAATGTAAAATCAAGCATATTATATTTACCATAGTCATTCCATATAATAATAAATGTAATAACATTAAGGGATAGATACAAAGTATAGAAGACCATAGAATCCTCATCGAGTCCCAGGAGCATCTTGATGGAAACTCAGTAATGACATTGGCGGAGTCCAAGGATCTTGTCAACAGAGCATGTCCAATGCGAGTCCAGCAAGATGGATCCAAGGGGTAGAAATGAACTTGGTATCCTAAATAAACCAATATCCAAGGAGAATACATGTCCAAGGTATCTTCTACCATAAATCAAGACTCATGGGTAAAACGTCCATGGAATCTAAATGGAATCAAGATCCATGGTATTCCAACCAAGGCATATACTACCATTTCAATTCACATCTAATTCCACTCATAAATTGATAAAAATTCAATTCCCATGAGTATACCCACTCATATATAAATTTACATTCAATTATTTTACTCACTCATATAAAAATTACATATATACCATTTAATCAAAGTATTAACATGCAAAAGAGTCAAAACATCTCCTAACTAATCAATTCAGGTAAATTCATTTATAAATGGGCATCCTTTAACCAAGAAATCTCAAAAACACACCCTATGGGTGGTATAACAAAGGTAAACCTCAAATTAACACCCCATGGGTGACATTGGTTAGGGAAACAACCTCCTAAAAGTCTCAAGGAACTAGTGGTAATCCCTAACAAGTTCCATTACATTAAATTTAATTATTCAATTCATTTTCTAGGACACTCCAGAAAGTTCAGTAGGAAGTACAATAACAAATAGACTTATAAAGAACAAGAACACTCAGGAAAAGTATAAAACACCTAAAATAGGTCCTAGTAGAGTGATTTTCTAGTATTAGCTTCTGATTTGACTCGGATCAATAGAAAAATTAAGAATAGATGAAAAACTTGAAAATTGGGAAAATTAGATTGCACCTAAATAACCCTTTCAATCCAAAGTTAAATGAATAATGACACAAAAGGAATGTATTACTCACTTTAATAGATCTAATGAGATGAGTGACTCTCAATTCTGAGCTTGGATGGAGAAATAGTAGAAAAGACTATGATTTGGATTCAGGGAGAGATCAGACATCAAGGTTCTGTCCAACAAAATGAAAATGAAATTAGTTTTAGGTTTAAATATGTTTTAAGATAAAATGGTCATTTTACTTTAAAATAATGGGATTCATGGTTTGGATTCATGGTTGGACAAATTTTGTGCCAACTATTCCCCCTCCACTGCTTTAAGGGGAACTTCACATGGTTAGTGTGGATAGTTTTCCTAACCATGCCCAAACCGTATCTCAACCCACTATCAAAAACTATTGTGTCCATCTCATGAGTGTTCACCTCCATCCCCATGGTTTTATATACCATGTGAGATCTTCTATCCCTATACCTAGGCCTCACATGATTAGTTAGACTATGTGGCCCATCTCGTATGGTTTCTACTAACTGTCCGACTTGCCTGTTTTTCCCAAAAAGTTTTGTTTCGAGCTCCGAACAACCCTATAACACCCATGAACACAAAGGGTATTCACAAAAGACTGTAAAATATAATTTAAACAAAAAATAACAATATTCATACCACATATAAAAACTTGGGATCTTATAATCTTCCCCCCTTAAAGAAATTTGTCCTCGAATTGTCCTCTCATGGGTGGTCAAGAATCAGATGAGAATAAATCTTCCCATTGAGCACATACATTGGTCTCCCACTCCCAAGTCTCATCCTATAAAAAATAATTCTACCATTGCACCCATAATAGAGTAACATACCAACCTCATAGAACCTTCATGCTCCTGTCAATGATACGAATCAGATACTCCTCAAAGGATGCATCTACCTACAACTGAACCTCCCTAGGATGAAATGCATGAGATGGGTCCAAATGATAATGGTGTAGTTGAGATACATGTAAGAAATCAGGAATGACCCATTACCTCTGAGTTAAATACAACCAATAGTATACCGACCTGACTCTCTCTAGAATCTCGAATTACCTGACATATCATAGTGAAATCTAACCCTATCTCCTAATCTGTTTATGTCCTATACATGGTGAAACACTTAGAAAGAACCAATCCTTGAACTTTAACTCTAGAGGTCATCTATGGTGATCAATGTAAGATTTTTGTCAAGATTATACAGTATCCATCCACTTCCAAATCAACTAAACCTGCTCAAAAGTCCCATGAATGAGACACCATCCCCGTAAAGTTTCCTCACCTGCCTTTAACCAGCACATGGGAGATTAGCATGTCCTACCATAAAAAGACTCACAATTTTCCATCATTATTGTAAATTCAAAGACCTGTATTCCCCTGAAAGGTTCTCCAAGCTCGGTTATCCACATATCCTCAGGTGAATCTCCCCAAATTCCATATGATGCCAACTAGATGTGAGGGAATAAGGTGTGTTTGTGGGGAGACTATGCCCTCATCACTAGATTTTAGCACAACAGAATGAAAATAACAGATAAGTAGTGGAAATAGTAAACTAATCATAAAAATGATAAATGGGAAAGACAATTATAAAAAATTAATTCCAAAATTAATCTCATATACATATGTGATGATACATGTAATCTCTCTAGAAAAATAACCAAAATTGGTATACATGTTAAGTGTAAAATACATGTAAAAAAATACAAAAAGTCAAAAAACTATCCTATCTAGAATCATGAACCTCAGCTTGGTCCTGTGGTCTCCTCTTCTCCTAAATAAAAATAAAAAACTTGTACCAGGGTTCTTTCCCTTATCCATACTTGCATCTATATAGTCTATTCGGGTACCCAATGGTAGCCTGAATAGGGTGTGGGATACAATCCTAGTAGGTAACCACCTAAAGGTATAATGAAATATAGTTAGTGAATATATAATAATAACAATGTGCCGATAGTAATATAATATGTAAGGGATTTCTTTATGTAAACAATCCATAGAGGTCCAAGTTCTCATGGACACCCGTCTTGTGCTACCTGCTTCAGCCTTAGCTGATATGTCTCTAAATAAAAAGCAAGTACTATATCAATTTATAATAAAGTTCATTTAATTAATTAGTATCATTTAATAAATAAGTATCCGTACATGGGACTTAGCTTGACATCCCCCGTAAGTATATGATTGAGGATGCCTAACTAATCCATCAATCAGGTGTAATAAAAGACTGAATCCAAGCTTGTGCTTTGTCTTGGTAGACATGACATTTAAATTATTCCATTAATTAATAAATTATTAAACTGATCCTATCCTTGGAATTCCTTATTTGGAATCCAAGTATCACTCTAGGCATATCATGAACCAAACGCTTTACAAGCCCATGCTAGGAATCCCTCATTAGAATCCTAGTATTACTCTAGGTGTGGTATAACATCCCCACTCACTGAGTCCATCCTTAGAGGTCAATTAAGGGAACCCAAGTGTCACCCATGGACTATATAATTAACTACCCTCTGATTCTATCCTTGGAAATCTATAAGGAGTCTAAGTATCACTCAATAATATAGAAAATCATCCCTCTTAGTATGTTATTGGAAATCTATAAGGATTCTAAGTATCAATGAAGAGTATAATAGTCAATCCTATGTGTTTGTCCTTGGTATTTCACTAAGGGGTCCAAGTATTGCTCATGCATAAGTAGAGAAAAATCTAAATGATTCCATCCATGACATTTGTATAAGAACCCATGTGTCACCCAAGTCATAATAAGCATTCAATCAAAGTCAATTAATTATTTCAAGGTCATTACCATGATCAATTCATTTTAATATCACCTCAAAAATTGGATCAAGTCCTGATCTAAGCTTAGAGGGATTATCCTCTTAATTATATCACATGGGAATATCAATATTTGACGAAAATCATGCATAAGAAATCATTGACATGGCCAAATACTAGGGACATGGTCATCCTTTCATTTCTCCAATAATTTCAATTTACAACTTACAATTCATTATTCAACATCCCATGGAATGGGGGTAAACGATACACCTAAAAGGTATCTAGGTTCAAATTCTACCCATGGTGGTCCAATTAGTAAAACAACACACCCAAGGGGTGGTTTTAATTTGAGGTCCTTTTCCTTTAATCATTATCAATGGTTTTATTAATTACATAGGTCATACCTATCCATTTTAATCAAGGATTAGAATCCATTTCAAGGGTGATTCTCATAAAATTGAGTTCATGACACAACAAAATATATATAAACACATCAACTTTTATGGAAATTATGATACCACCTACCGTAGGTTCTTAGTGAACTACTCATCCATTATCAGCTCCTGATTCAACTCAGATCGGGAGAAAATCGAAGAATGGGAAAAAATCCTAAAAATGGGGCATATTTTCTTGCATCCAAATAGTTAAATTGATAACAATAAGAACAAGGAACAAAACAAAAGGAATTGAGTACTCACTGATATGGATCCAACGAGATGATCAACACTTGAATCTGAGATCAGATGAAGGAACAAGATCAAAGTCCACGCTTTGGAAACAAATGATCTCCCAAGGTGATGATGTCCAATGAAGGAAGAGAGTGAAAATAAGTTTGAAATAATAGATTAATTAAATTAAATTTTATAATTTTTCCCAAATTACTGGACTGCATAGTTTGGCCGAATAGTTGTCCAAACCATGTGCCAACCATGCACCCTTTTTTATATGAAGGGGCACTTCACATGGTTTTCATGCACAGTTTGAATAACCATGCATAAACTGTATCTCATATCACTATAAAAAACTAAAAATATACCCACATGGGTGTGAACCTAAAATCATATTGTTTTTCAAACTGTGCTAGCTCCTCTATCCCACTATCTATCCTTGTACAGGTTTCAGTAACTTTGCAGTCTTCCCCACAAAGTTTTTGAAAACCATGCGATAAGAATTTTTCTTCCCTAAAGTTGGGTTTTAGGATTTGAACACCCATGGACAGCCCTTGACACCTCCATGACCTAAATGGGAATTCACATTAGGCCATAACTATTCATTTAAGATGAAAATTGACTGAAATAAAAATATTCTGCACCTATAGAAAGAATAAAGTTTTTACAAACTTCCCCTTTAAATAAATTCATCCCCAAATTTCCATTCCAAGGGTTGTGAAACATAATATGTGAAAAAATTTATCCAATATTCTCATACATCAGTCTCCCACTCCCAATTCTTATCTTGTACATGGTCGTGCTTCCATACTACCCACACTAGAGGAACTGAACAGCCTTAGATAACCTTCATGACACAATCCACAATACAAATAGAATGCTCCTCAAAGGATGTATCTACCTATAACTGAACCTCCTCAGGCTGAAAGGCATGAGATAAGTCATAATATCAGTGACGTAGTTAGGATATGTGGAAGATGTCGTGTTTGGATCGGTACCTTTGAGGTAACTATAACCGATATGCTATTGGCCCGACCCTCTCCAAAACCTCTAATGCCCCAATATATCACAGATAAAGCTTGCCCTGTTTCCCAATCCTCATATGTCTCAGCCTCATTGAGACACATAAAAATACCCAATCCCTATTCTTGAACTCTATAGGTCATCTACGGTAATCGAAATATGATTTCTACCAACACTGTACAGTATCCATCCACTTCTAAATAAACTAAAGTTTCTCTTTATTCTCCCACATGAGTCAAGGTACAAGAATAACTACCTTTTCTACCTCTAACCATAATTGGGGTGATCGACATGGCCTACCGTCCAAATAATCATAATGATCCATCTGAATAGTAGATTAAAATCTATTATTTTAGGAGAATTAAACTAGGGGTATGTGATTCTCCCAAGAGACCCCAAAATATTAGATGTATTCTCACATCATGTCCTCAAGAACCTGAATCATGTGATTTTAATGGACATGATTTTGAGGGTGGTATGCTATGATCATCAACACCTGTGTAACCAACACCCTCTACAACCTTTTCTAGAACCATGAAGTAAACCGAGAATCCCTATTTAGAATGATAGTATGTGGTGACCTATGAACTCTTACTATCTCATGGATATACAACATCCCAAGATTATCTACTGAAAAGGTCTCCATGATAGGTAGGAAATGAGAAACCTTTGTGATCCTATCAATAACTACCTAAAGGAAATCATTTCCTCATGGTGACCATGGTAGCCCAGTCATGAAAACCATTTCAACGTTAACCCACTCCACTCGGGAATGGGAAACAGTTGTAAAAGGCTAGCTAGTCCCCAGTGTTCCACCTTCACCTGCTAATAGATGGAACACCTCATGAAAAAACCAGCTACATATATTTTCATACCTGACCACTAGTGTTGGTGATTTAAATACTGATACATCTTGGTGACATCGGGGTGAACTATCCAAGATAAAGCATGAAAGTCTCACATCATATCCTTGTGAATTTCCATTGAATCCCATATGAGACTATGTACATGCATAATATCATCCTCACCTATGGTTCAACTTGGAGGAGGTTCCTCACCTGCCACACTGCCCCATAGAACCAGGCCCTCAGGATTTGATAGATGGTTCATCCACAATCTATCTATAAGTGTATAGGTAACAAATAAGGATTAAAGGAACATATTACCCTAAATGTCCTTCACCTCTAAGTGCATCTTAGAGAATAAATCCATAATCTACCACTCGCTACAATCCTACTGAACTGCCAGTATTTGAGTCCTCCTACTTAGTGCATCATTCACTAAATTTCTTTTACTAGGCATATAGGCAATATTGAATTCAAAATACTATAGGTACCCAACACATCTTCATGGACTTAGATTCATATCACGCCATGTAAATATGTACTTGAGGATTTTTTTGTCTATGTACACCACAAAATGTTCTCCCAATAAATAGTGTCTCCAACAATGAAATTCATGAACAAAAATAGCTAACTCAAGATCATGCATCAAATAATTTCTCTAATGTGGACTTAATTTCTAAGACCCTTACCCATGAATCTAACCTCCTTCATAAGAACTTCACCTAGCCTGATACCTGATGCATCACATTAAACAGTGTAACTCCTTCCCAGATATAGAAAAATTAGTATTGGTGTTAAATTCAATATCCCTTTCAGCTTCTGAAAGGATTCCTTGTAGGTATCTAATAATAAAAACTTCACACCTTTCTTAGTCAAGCCCGTTAAGGGTGATTCTAAGCATGAGAAGTCCTATATGAAATTCCTATAATATCTATCCATCCCTAAGAAACTACTTATCTCAAATATTTTCTTGGGATGGTCCTGGGAAAATACAAATCTCACCTTATCTGGGTCAACTGATACTCTTATATCCAAGATAATATGACCTAGGAGGTGAATTTGATTCATCCATAAGTGGCACTTTGTGAGCTTAGAATATAACTAATGCTCTCTTAGTGTATTCTATATGATGTCAAGATGTTTGGAATATCTGTGTCCTGTGTGAGAATACACCAATATTCCATCCATGAAAACCATAGAAAATGAGTCCAGATAAGGATAGAAAACTCTATTCATCAGTTCCATGAAAACCTCTGGTGTGTTTGTAAGACCAAAAAATATAACCAGATACTCATATGTACCATACTTACTATGAAAAGATGCATGAGGTATGTTAGATGGTATAACATGCACGTAATGATAACACGATATCAATTAAATCTTTGAGAAAAACCGATCTCCTCAAATATTGTTGAAGATATACTCTATCCATAGTAGAGGATATCGATTCTTGACCACCAGCCAGTTCAATTTTTGGTAATCCATGAATGGCCTAAGGGTACCACCCTCCTTTTTCAAAAAAGGACTTGTGAACCCCATGGAAATGTACTGGGTCAGATAAACCCCTTTGACTCTAAATCCTCTAGATTCCTCTTGAGTACCCACATCTTAGTTGTATCCATCTTTTAAGGAGGAATGGATACTGGTGAATATTCTAGCACTATATCAATATATAACTCTACCTCTATCACTTAAGGAATTTTTTAAAGGTTTTCTGAAAAAATGCCCCTGAAATGATCAACCAATGGAGGGAAATATGCATGATGTGTTCCCTGATCATCCAGATATAAACTCACAATATGAGTTATCATTCTTCCCAACCCATGATGCTTAGGTCTAGCTCAGCTCACCTCGACATCCCATTCACCCTTGTGAGTAAACTATCCACCCTATGGTGATGTGAAGGTCACCCTTCGATTATAGAAATCAATGAAATCGTGAAAGGGAACCCACAATTCCATATTGAGAATGATGTCAAAACCTATAATATTGAGGACAAAGAGGCCCCATATGATGTGAAACCCACCAATATCAAGGGGCCACTCCCTGCACTAACATACATCCTCCTCAATAATCACCAACAAAGTATCAAGTGTCATAATTCCATCAAAACACTGAAAACTGAGCCCAATGATCTCCAGAAAAAGCATATATATTGTTGGTTGGAGTAGATTACTCAAGAGGGGGGTTGAATTGAGTATATATAAAAATTTATGGTTAAAAACTATTCTTAAAAAGGTTTCCCCAAAAGGTTAAATACAACCTAGTGAATCAAGGTTATAATGTTATAAGAGTTTGACTGTTTAAATAACTTCTTAGAAGATTGATTAGTTCTAAGTAATCTTAATGTTAGTTATTAATATTACTTTTGAATCTATTATACTAAGACAAGACAATTATAACTTCTTTCCATGATTAACTATCAAAGTGAATTTAGCGATATTTGAATTATACAGTAAAACAGTAAAACAGAGAAGAATAAATTAAGTAGCACAACAGATATGAAACAGGTGGTTCAGTCTCAAGCTAAGACATAGTCCACTATACTTGGTGATCACCTGTCACCAAGTAGTTTATATAAATAAACATGATCCACACCTTGGATCGGGGTTAAACAATAGTACAAAGAACTGTCCAGGTCGCACATGGACCTCTTCCACAGTTCTTCATGGGAACAAACAACCAGGCCACACATGGACCTCTTCCACACTTATCATTGGGTATACAAATATAAAAAGATTTTTGAGTAAGGATATCTTGTATCTTTCAGTTTAATGCAGGAGAGAGAGTGTGTTGTTATACAAATACACACAATGCTCTAAAGATAATAAAATGATACACAACAAACCATAAATATTGATATAGGTTTAGAAATGCTTTGAATGTTATTATTTGCAGCTCTAGACTTCTAAGATGAAGTATATGTAGAGATCAAGTCCCCATATGGAAAACAGAGTGTCACAAGTTAGACAGATCTGACTTGTGTTCTTCGTGATGTTTGGCAGTGCAAAGATGTTCTCGATTCTGGGATTCAATTGAGCCTCATGTGTTGTCCAGAAACGTTGAGTTATATGGGAAAATTATTTATTTAAGAATTCTCTAAGTGTATTCTGTTTTCATGCTCACACCCACCCACTTGTTTTACTTTTTAGTATCGTGCCACACTTATTATTTTTCCTGGGCCGTATTTCTCTTTTATCTTGGTGTGCATGTGTTTGAGCTGACGTGTTTCTTGTATTCTACACCTTGTACCTCGTACTATCATATGACATGTCTACAAAGAAATATTAATTATGTTAGTGCATTTAAAATCTTAAAATATGACCGTTAGAGATTAAACTGAAAGAAGAAAAAACATATTAAGAAATAGTGTCATATTATGTCATGGAAACAGTGTCTCCTTTAGACGGTTTCTGGATTGGTCATGGTGTCTTGTGGTCATGGGGTCTAGTTCACAGTTTTTGGTTCATGGTGTCTCGATGTCACGGTGTCTTGTTCATGGTGTCTTGTTCATAGTGTCTTGTTCAGGGTGTCTTGTTCACAGTTTCTAGTTCAGGGTGTCTTGTTCACAGGGTCTTGTTCATCTTGTCTTGTTCACGGTGTCTTGTTCATGGTTTCTTGTTCACAGTGTCTTGTTCACAGTGTCTTATTCATGATGTCTTGTACTTAGGAAAATATCAGTATTCAAACTTAAGTAGTGATATTTATGGAATGAATTAAACTTAAGCATTTTTGAGAGAAATCATTATAAAGTGAATCAAAAGATAGTGTATAGTAACCAAACTAAGTGTATAGCACTTAAGAGCGTTGGATAGCTTTTACTAAACAACTTTTCATTTGATGTGATATAGATTACATAGATTTAACATGGTTTATAGACTAAATAGGATTTGTGATCATTAAAACATGATTAATACACAAGGAGTCCAACAATCTCCCCCATTTTGATGATAAAAAATCATGTATATTTAGAGTGTATATTTGTTATAACAACATAGTTCTAATGTGTATATAACATATATAGAGTGAGTGTTCTCTTCTTCTATCTGTCTCCTATATTTCTCCCCCTTTTGGGATTATCAAAAAGTAAAAAGAAAAATAAAGACAAAAGATACAAGAAAAGGGAATAATGTATTAGATAAAACGAGGGGCATTACAAAAAGGAAAACAAAATTAACAAGATTCCCCTAAAAAAAGAGTAAGAACTGTCCTTCTTGATTGGCTGGTCTTCTCTTTTCCCTTAACAGCAATAACAGAAGAGGAAGCCATAAGAGTAGAGGTTGAGGTAGAAGAAGGGAGTGAGCTTGTTGATAGAGAAGGTAAAGGAAGACCTTCAAAGACATAGGGAGCCAAAGTAGTTGAAGTAGAAGACCGAGGAAGTTGTTGATCAAGGATCACAATCCTGATCTGACTCAGTGCCTGACTGACAGACATATAAGTGGAGGCTAGGGAAGAGGTGAATATAGGAAAACCAGGCCGTAGAGGTGCAGCTGCAGGAGCAATAATGGATGTACTCTGTACATGAATATAGAGCCTCAAAAGCTTAATAAAATCCGAAATGATCTCTCCACTATACTGCATTTCTTTCTCAAAGTCATACTTGTTTTCCATAAACTTTTCCAATAGACGAGTGAGCTCTGTGAGCTTTTGGACTTGAGTCTTGAAAGCTTGAGTAACATGAGGAATCCTCAGATTTTCTACAAGATATTTGAAATGATTAGTCATGTTAGTCTTTGATAATATTTGGTTGAAGTAGAAATAAACTTTCTTAGTAATTTCTTGCTGAACATCATTAGAAATTTTTGAATGGATTTGGACCAGATAAAGAACTCTATCACTATTCTTGATAACTTCAGATAGAGAATCTTTATTGAAACCAATAAGCATAGTCTAAAGTTATTCTTTGACCACTGTTCTGAGAAGGTCACTATCTAAGGAAGATTGATATGATTGTCAAGATGTCTTAGAAGTAGTGATAGCTAAGGTGAGAGGTTTCAGTTGATTTAGAACTTTTTTAAGGCACCCCTTATACTCAACAACGAGCTTGTTAAGATTAACCACAAGCTCCTGCATTTCTTTCACAATCTATTTGTTTCTTTCTGCAACTTTTTCAGCTAATAAAGCTAAATGAGGTTGAATATGAGAGAAAACATTCTATGGGGTTTGAGGAACAACAGGCTCCATAGGATGAGAAGCAAACTATGATATTGAATTCATCACTTTACGCATGTATTCAATCACACCTCTTAGAGTCTTCACTTCTTCACTAAGCAGTCTATTGTCAACTCTGACTTCCTAAATCTCATAAAGAATTTTGGGTTTAATTTTCCAAATAAAATTTTCCAACAACAGTGAGGCATCTCTCTCACTTAGATTTGTTACAGGAGATGGTTGGGTATTTAAGAGTTTTTCAACTCCAGCCAAAAGGGTAGATTTAAATTCTTTCAGATCATCTTTACTCACCAAGGATGGTTGTTCTGGTGAAGGTTCAGAGAGAGGGACTGATATAGTCTTAGGTTATTTTTTAGGGGAAATATTAGAGACAGATTTCAATTGGAACAGAGTGGAAATGTCAAGGCCTTTTACTGAGACTTCCTAGGATTCATTCAAATCATAAAATCTAGGGAATTTATACTGAGTGTCTACAGGGCTTGGATCAATCGGGTTTGGTACTTCAATAGATTCCAGATTTGGGGGTTGCTCCCCCTCAACAGTTTCATCCTTCTCAGGATTATGAGGCTTTGGGGTTTGATCAATTTTCATGAATTCATCTCTTATGTTCTCTCTCATTTTCTGTCTAGCCAACTGAAGATCCAACTCCAGCCTTTCCTGAGTCGAAGGAATGACTTCTGGAACAGATTGTTCCACTGGGAGTTCCTCAAGGTCAGTTATTGCATAACAGGTAATTCTTCTTCTATAAGATCTTCCATATCAACCTTTTCGGTTTCTTTGACAACTGATTCTGTTTCAACTTCGGGTTGATCTTCCAGATTAACAACATCTTTAGAAGCAGGGACTTCCTTTTCACTTACTACACGAGGGACAAGAGTACTATCTTCCTTATCAGAAACAGTTTCCCTAAGAGGCATAACAACCTCTTCTTCTTCTTCTTCAGAATACTCAATAACTTTATCTAGTTCCCAACTAGGATCAGTAATATCTTTTAGTCTTGAAGGATGTTCCATTAGATTGAACTTTTCATAAATCCTATCACTGTCTTCCACTCATGCCTTTTTCCAAGGATTCCAATTTATTTTCGTCCTCTTGATAATGACTTTTGAAAGGCAGAACTCACAATCCTTGATAAATTCTTCATTAGGTCCAACCAAACTGTTGGAATGAATCATGGATGAGATAATCCAAGAATAAAATAGGGAGGTTGACTTGGATGTGGTTTTGATCAGCTCACACATAAGGTGTATGAAATACTTACAAAGGTTTATCTTATGCCCATTTTTCATAAGATGAATCCGTAACACATCATAATATTTTAGTACAGAAAAATCGCCTTTTCTAGGGATAATCATGTTTTGTATAAACTTAAATAGAATTCTAGATTCTCCGTCCAGTTCAGCAGCAATGGCTCTCCTCTTGGTGCCATTTTTGGTTAAGCTTTTCAGAGAATCTTCCAAGACAAATAATTCACTGTATGGTGGAGGTCCTCTCTGATAGTCCTCAAATATTCCTTCATGAGGTATCCTAAGGCATGAATCCCATAACCTCAAAGATAATGAGAATTTATAGCCGTTTATCTAGCTTCTCACAGCATAACCATCTTCAGAATCAAAGGATAACTGAATATACTAATAAAATTGAGCCACAAGCTTAGGTTAGATCGGTCTATCTTTCTTCAAAAACAATTCTAACCAGAATTTCTCTTTTAAAACTTTCAAAACCAGAGACTTACTTGATAAAATCCACTCAGGGCATATCTCTTTCTCAGGTACTACTACTCGGTTCACCAGACTTGGATTTAGAGGACCTTCGGGTGCCAAATTAGGTGCGATATTCATCTTATTTGAGATATATTTCTCAGGAGTCGACGATGAAGTGAGTTTCATCCTAGGAATTCACCAAAGGTTCGAGAGAGAGAGAAGGGTTGAAGGATTCAATAAGGGTTACAAATTGAGTGAATATAAGAAAGCTCGATTGAAGGACACATGAGACTTCTTTTATTTTGTCATTTCGGAATACCAAACGTCACAAAAGTAAAAGCACAAGAAAATAAAAAGGTGAAATGAATAATTACCGTGATACTGATTTTAATTTGTAAATAAAAAACATAAAAAATATTTACTGTGAGACTATATCATGTCTTTACGGTGAGACAATGAATGAATTTTACGGTGAGACAGTGACTGATCCTTACGGTGAGACAGTGACTGATACTTACAGTGAGACAGTGACTGATCCTTACGATGAGACAATGACTGCTCCTTACAGTGAGACAGTGACTGATCCTTACGGTGAGACAGTGACTGTCAGACAGAAATCATGAAATACTAACTGTGAGACCATAAACAAGAAACAGTAATATATAAAACAGTAAGACATTTACTTAATATTTATCATGCCTAATTCATGTATGATGTAGTCTATTCTTTCAGAATTTAATGCTTTGGTAAATATATAAGTAATCTGATACTCAGTACCAATGAATTTCAAAGTAATATCACCTTTTTGATTATGATCTCTCAAAAAGTGATGTCTTAAATAAATATGTTTTGTCCTAGAATGTGAAACATGATTTTTTGAGATGTTAAAAGCACTTGTGTTGTGACAATTTATAGGTACATGCCTGAATTGATATCCATAATCTTGTCTTGTGTGTTTCATCCACAAGGTTTGTGCACAACAACTTCCAGAAGCTATATATTCAGCTTCTGTAGTAGATAATACAACAAAATTTTGTTTCTTACTACACCCTGATACTAGTGACTTGCCTAAAAAGTGACATATTTCAGAGGTTCTTTTTCTATCTAACTTACAACCACTGAAGTCAGCATCAGAATAACTAACTAATTCAAATGATTATCCTTTAGGATAGAATAGTCCTAGATTGGGTGTATGCTTGAGGTATTTGAAAATTATATTTACAACATTTAAATGATATTCCTTAGTATTTGATTGAAAATGAGCACACATACACACACTAAATATAATGTCAGGTCGACTAGAAATTAAGCAGAGTAAACTTCCAATCATTCCTCTATAAGTGGTTTGATCAACAGATTTTCCATCTTCATCAATATCCAACTTACAAGTGGTACTCATGGGAGTGTCACTAATTTTAGTTATATCCAATCCAAAATGTTTTAGAATATATCTAGTATATTTACTTTGAGTTAAAATAATACCATCATTATTTTTAAAGATTTGAAATCCGAGAAAGAATTTTAGTTCACCCATTAAACTCATTTCAAATTCATTTTGCATCATTTTAGAAAAATCAAAACATAAATAATTCTTTGAAGATCCAAATATAATGTCATCTATATATATTTTAATAACTGAAAAATCATTGGAAATCCATTTTATAAAAAGGGTAGGATCAGCTATTCCTTTTGTAAAAATTTTAGAAATAAAAAAAGTACTCAACCTATCATACCAGGCTCTTGGAGCTTGTTTTAAACCATATAATGCTTTTGATAATTTAAAAATATGATTTGGAAAATGGGGGTTTGTAAAGCTAGGGGGTTGTTCAACAAAGACATCCTCAGTTATATACCCATTTAAGAATGCACTCTTAACATCCATTTGATATAGTTTGAAATTAAGATGTGCAGCATAAGCAAACATGATTCTGATGGCTTCAAGTCTAGATAATGGGGAAAAGGTATCCTTATAGTCAATTACTTCTTCTTGACTATAGCCTTGTGAAACCAATATAGACTGATTTCTAAATATATTACCAACTTTATATACCTTATTTCTAAACACCCATTTAGTGCCTATGGTGAATTTTTTCCTTAGGTCTTTAAAAAGTTTCCAAACATTGTTCCTTTCAAAATAATTAAGTTCTTATTGCATAGACATCACCCAAAATTCATCATTGACAGCATCATTAATGTTTTTAGGTTCAAGTTTTGACAAGAAGACTTGATGTTCAACCTGATTTCTAAGAAAAGATCTAGTTGACTTCCTTTGTCTAGGTCTCCAACAACAGCATCTAAAGGATGGTTCTTAAGAGTTCTAACAGCTCTATAAAAGAAGGGACTAGTGATTTCAGGTTCATCAATAGGTTAAGGTTCATTGTGACTTGAGTCTAAGGAATTTCCAGAACTGAAAGTTTTCACAGAACAGTTTAAGGATTCTAAATTAATATTCAGATTTGATACATCATCCTCCAGGTTTTCTAGAATTGTTATAGACTCATGTGGATCTGCTTCATCAAATTTGACATGGATAGATTCTTCCACACATTTAGTTCTTTTATTGAAAAATCTATAGGCTTTACTAGCCATGGAATATCCTAAAAAGATACCTTCATCACCCATAGATGCAAATTTTTCAAGATTGTATTTAGTATTAAGAATATAGACTTTGCAACCAAAAACTTTGAAGTAGTTAACCTTGGGTTTTTGATTATTCCATAACTCATAAGGATTTATTTTAAGAATAGATCTGATCAACACTCTATTGATTATGTAGCATGCTATATTGACAACTTTAGCCAAAAAATAAATAGGTAGGTCATATTCACTAAGAATTGTTCTAAAAATCTTTTGTAGGGTTCTATTCCTTCTTTCTAAAACTCCATTTTGTTGAGTTGTTCTAGGGGCAGAGAAATTGTGACTATAACCATTTTGTGAGCAAAAGGATTCCAACTCTTTATTTTCAAACTCATGGCCAAGATAACTTCTTAAGGATTTAATTCTAAGTCCACTATGACTGTCCATATAATTTACATATTTAGTAAAATAAGAGAAGGCTTCACTTTTTTGAGCCATAAAGAAGGTCCAAGTATATCTAGAAAAGTCATCTACAAGAACATAAACATAGTTATTCCCATTTAAACTATAAACTTTAGATGGTCTAAACAAATCCATGTGAACTCGTTCGAGAGGTTGAGAAGTTGACACTTATTTCTTTGGTTTGAAGGAAATTTTGTGTTGTTTTCCCTTTTGACAGGGATTACACACTTTTTCATTTTGAAACTAAAGTTTGGGTAAGTCTTTAAATAATATTTTTCTAGTTATCTTTCTAAGGGAGTGAATATTAGAGTGTCATAATCTCTTATTCCAGATCCAAGACTATTTATGAAATACACTTAATCATGAAGCATTTTGAAAAGCTAATGAATCTATGTTAACAGAGTAAACATTTTCATTTCTTAATGTAGAAAATACTAATTCTTCTTTAGAATTAAAGACATTTCAAGCATCATTTTCAAATATAACATGAAATCCATCATCAAATAATTGTGAGATACTAAGAAGATTATATTTTAATCCATCAACAAACAATAATTTAGAAATTAAAACTGAGTTAGAGTTACCGATTTGGCCAAGGTCAATAATCTTTCCTTTAGCATTGTCACCAAATGTGACATATCCTCCATATATTTTTATTAGGTTTTTGAAGCATGAGTAGTCTCCTGTCATGTGTCTTGAACATCCATTGTCCAATACCATAAAGTTTTATAGGAACTCTTTAAGCATCTTTCCTACAAAATTATTATGCAAAATCAGATTTTGGTACCCATACTTGTTTGGGTCCAGTAATATTAGTAATGAGTGCTTTAGGAAACCATATTTGCCTCATAGGATTCCTATAAGCATTAAGTAAAGTATTTGAAAAGTAAAATCTATTTGGTCCAAAAAAACATGAAATAGTAGAAAGTGTTTCATAAATTGAATTAGTTGATTTGTGTTTAGAACTGGGAGTAAAACTATATATCCTAGATTTAGATACAAAATTTGTTCTACCAATATTTCTTTTTCCAGGTTGATAACCAATGCCAATGTTATATTTAGGGGAAATTTGTTTACCTAGAATTTGAGTAAGGATATTTTTACCATTGGTAAACTTTTCTATGTCATTCTTTAATTGCTCATTAGACATTTTTAATTTGTTGTTCTCTTTGAGCAGTTGGCCATTTTTCTCTTTTGCAGTTCTGAGTTCAGATTTAACAGTCATAGTAAGAGAATATTATTTCTTCGATGATTTATATTTTTCTTTTAGTTCATTTCATGTTTCTTTAAGCATGTTACCAAATTCAAACATTTCTTCATTAGTCATATTTTCAGAGTCACTCTCATCTTAAGAATAGTATGAATTATGTACAGGAGAGTCCAGTGTTACCTCAGATGTGTTTGTCATAAAACAAATATTGGATTTGTTAGCTTGTTAATCATGGGATGTTTCTCAGTCACTTGAACTATCCTCAGAAGCACTCCATGTTTCTTTCATTTCCTTTTTATACTTCCTGTCCTTGTCCTCATATATCTTTTTGTACTTGATCTTTGGACAATCAGACTTGATATGTCCTTTGCGCTTACATTCATAGAAGACAATCTCATCAATCTTGTCACTTCTTTTCTAATCCTTCTTCCAACGACCTGGTCATATTTTCCCTTGTAGTTAGGATTTCGGAAAAAGTTCTTCTTTTTTAAAAGTTCTTGAATCTTATGGATAATTGAGCCATCTCCTCATCACTGTCAGGAGATGATTGTTCACTACTGGAACTTTCTACATAAGTTTCAAATTTCCCTTTGTCTTTGTGTTTAGAGGTTGTGGTTTTGAATGCAACAGATTTCCTTTTTGGTTCATCCTCCTCTTCCCTATTGACTTTCAATTATTCTTCATACATCATCAGTTTCCCAATGAGTTCTTTTATAGGTATCTTTCTTACGTCACATGATTCTTTAATAGAGACAGAGGTTCCTCTCCATCTGTCAGGCAAACATCTGAGAATTCTCATGATCTGTTCCTTGGCAGTGACTTCTCTTCCAAGAGAAATCATTGTGTTGAAAATCTCATTGAACCTAAGAAACATGTCAGAGATAGGCTCATCAGGTTTCATTTTAAAGTTATCATATTTAATAGTATAATTATTAAGTCTCATTTTTTTTACACTAGATGTTCCTTCATGTGAGACAGACAGGGTATCCCGAATTTCACGGGCAGTTTTACAAGTAGAAATTCTATTGAATTATTCATCTCCTAAGGAGCAGTATAAAGAATTCATAGATTTAAAATTGTTATTGTAGGTAGTTTTTACATGTTCATACCATGTGATTATATCAGTAATAGGAATATTATATTCATATATAATGGAAGACCAAATTTCAAAACCCATACTCTCTAAATGCATTTTTCACTTTAATTTTCCATTGAGCATAGTTGGTTCCATTAAAGAATGGTAGTCTGTTGGTCGCAGAACCTTCAAATCTATTATCCATACTATAGAAATACTTTAAGAGAGCTATTAATTTATAATTAACTGAAATGTATAGATCTTCATAGTATAACTACAATCACAGTTGAATAAGGTTAAACAAAGTCTTAATAAACAACCTATGAAACCAAATGTTGGTTGGAGTAGATTACTCAAGAGGGGGGGGGGTGAATTGAGTATCTATAAAAATTTCTAGTTAAAAATTATTCTTAAAAAGGTTTCCCCAAAAGGTTAAATACAACTCAGTGAATCGTGGTTATACTGTTATAAGAGTTTGATTTTTTAAATAACTTATTTTAAGATTGATTAGTTCTTAGTAATCTTAATGTCAGTTATTAAAATTACTTTTTAAGCTATTATACTAAGATAATACAATTATAACTTCTTTCCAACATTAACTATCAAAGTGAATTTAGTGATATATGAATTATACACTAAAGCAATAAAATAGAGAAGACTAAATTAAGAAGCACAGTGGATATAAAACAAGTGGTTCAGTCTCAAGCTGAGACCTAATCCACTCCACTTGGTGATCAACTTCCATCAAGCATTTTATATAAATAAACTTTATCCACACCCTGGACCGGGGTTAAACAACAGTACATAGAACTGTCCAGGTCGCAAAAGGACCTCTTCCATAGTACTTCATGGGAATAAACAACCAGGCCTTGTAGGGACCTATTCCAAACTTATTAGTGGGTATACAAATATAAAAATATGTATGAGGAGTGATATCTTGTATCCTTTAGTTTAATGCAGGAGGCAGAGTGAATTGTTATAAAAATACACACACTACTCTAAAGATAGTAAAATGATACACAATAGAGCAGAAATATTGAGATAGGTTTAGAAATTCTTTGAATGTTAGTATTTGTAGCTTTGGACTTCTAAGATGAAGAAGATACAGAAATCAAGTCCTCATATGGAAAAAATAGTGTCACGAGCCAGACAGATCCAGCTTGTATTATTCGTGATGTTTGACAGTGCGAAGATGTTCTCGATTCTGGGATTCAATTGAGATTCTTGTGTTCTCCATCAGCGTTGAGTTGCATGGGACAACTCTTTCTTTAAGAATCCTCTAAGTGTATTTTGTTGTCATGATCACGCCCACTCGCTTGTTTTTCTTTTTCGTATCGTGCCACACTTCTTATTTTTATTAGTCCGCATTAATCTTTTATCTTGGAGTGCATGTGTTTGAGCCGACAGGTTGCATGTATTCTGCACCTCGTACCTCGTACTATCAGATGACATGTCTACAAAGAAATATTTATTGTGTTAGTGAATTTAAAATCTTCATATATGACCGTTAGATATTAAATTGAAAGACAACAAAACATATTAAGAAACGGTGTCACAGTATGTCATGGAAATAATGTCTCCTTCACACGGTGTCTAGATTGGTCATTGTGTCTTGTGGTCACCGTGTCTGGTTCACAGTGTCTGGTTCACGGTGTCTTGATGTCATGGTGTCTTGTTCATGAGTCTTGTTCACAGTGTCTTGTTCACAGTGTCTTGTTCACAGTGTCTTGTTCACGGTGTCTTGTTCACAGTGTCTTTTTCACAGTGTTTTGTTCACGGTTTTTTTTCATGGTGTCTTGTTCACAGTGTCTTGTTCAAGGTGTCTTGTACTTAGGAAAATATCTGTATTTAGACTTAAGCAGTGATATTTATAGAATGAATTAAAATTAATAATTTTTCAGAGAAATCATAATAAAGTGAATCAAAAGATAGTGTATAGTTATCAAACTGAGTGTATAGAACTTAAGAGCTTTGGATAGATTTTACTAAACAACTGTGCATTTGATGTGAGATAGATTACATAGAGTTAACATGGTTTATTGACTGAATAGGATTTGTGATCATTAAAACATGATTAATACATGAGTATTACAACATATATAAACCTATGAGAAGCCCCTATATCCAAAATAGAAGAATCTAAAGTAGAGGCTACTAGAATAATACCTATCATTGTAGAAGTTCTGAGATTATTCTACTTAGGTGTTGATTTCACTACGTATATCTGGAGTGATCTGCATCCCTATGATATAGTTTGGCTACCCTAAGCAGATCTGCTCTGCTATCACTGGAAAACTAGGGTTTGAATACCACAACCATGATAACTTCCTTATCCTAATCAGCTAGTTTTACTCTAACTCCATGCCTAATGAGAATATTCTGATTGATATTCTACATGTGGAGTCAGTGTAGACCCTCTCTCACTAGCTGTTAGAGGAAAAGTTTTGTAAAAGCACTGTAGATGGACTATCTTACAGCAATATCGGTACTCAAATGGGTCTCTCACGCATTAAGGTCTCATATGTCCCAGTCTACTATACTGTTGGAACCTCACCTGGCTAAATGAGTATGTGATTTAGCTACTAATATCACTATGTGGAAGATCCAGATGATGCTTCCTACTACCGGTTGATGTAGTTCCAAATATAGGTTCTAAACCTCTTGGGCTTGCACCCCCATCCTCTCTCAGGTTACGCTCTATTATAACCAATTGATTCACTATTATAGAAAAATTATTCATCCAAAATAAATTTTACTATGATCATATGTCATACTTGAGACCATCCTCGAATTACTTGGCAATAGATAAATCATCACCCATCAAAATAGGTGCGAAGTTCTGAAGATCTGTAAAATGGTCTAAATAATCCATGACTGATAACACACCCTTCTCTAAGTTCATGAACTCTCGGGATCTATCAGCCCTCAACATATTTGGATAGATGTATTCATAGAAGGACATATGAAAATCCCTCCAATCCATCCCCCAATGATGATCAATCTGAGAAATGAAATCCCACCATATCTAGGTAGAATCACACATCATATACATAGTGATATTTATACTTATCTTTGGATGAATCTCAAGATGTTCAAAGATAGATAACGTGACTTCTATCCATGACTCCATAAAATATGGTCCTCCATCCCCTGGAAAGATGGAAATATGCTTTTTTCAGAATTCACGCATCAAATCTTCCATAGTTATGGTAGGTTTCGGTGCTCCATGAATGATCTATATGAAATACATAAATCCTTCATGGAAATTTACCTCAACACCTATGTCCGGTGTAATCACTAGTGCCTTATCTAGCACCACTGGAGGACCTACTAGTATCCCATGGCCCACCGCCTCTGAAGCATGGCCGTCTCCACCCTCCTAGAGTACGACTGGAGGTCGTCATAGTGGCATCTCTCTATAATGGAAAACACATGCCTCAGATCAATATTAAATAACCGCTAAAATCATATATACTTAAATAGGATAGTTATAATCATTATTATATATGGACAAACCCATCTGCCTACTCCTTGAGTTTGGTATGGGTGATGTAAAGATCATATAATAAAATAGACACTTCCTACTACCCACTACTAAGGTTGGGTATGGGTAAAGTTCTCTACTATAAGTAATTTCAGTTTCCATTTCATTTTCATGTTCATTTCTACCATTTTAGAATTTATTTTAATTGGTTGAACCAAATGGTCCACCAAATTCTGATCCATAAGGGCCCATACTCCTCAGGAACCAAAATATATCATCCACCTAATCCACACTATAACACATTCTAATACATGCAACTCATAGTCTATGAATCAACATGCAACAATTGGATTCTTAGTGTGTGTACTGTAGCCTAATTAAGAAAACAATTCTTAGGTTACGCTAGGAACTCTAAGTACAAACCATGTTTCTCAATTTCCTACTCAAAAAATTTATCACATAGTAGGTATATCAACCATGGAACATATCACAATGGCATGAAATCAAGTAATTCAATCTATATGGCATGGCATAATGCATGGCATGTGAATTATAACAAGTACCTAAATTAATGCATGAGATGTCATAGCATTATATCATTGTGTTAAAAAAGAATTGAACCTAAAATCATATCAATAATCACTTCAAAATTCAAGTTCATCACTCAACATTGGAATCAAATCAACTGTAATAGTAAAAATCTAAAAAACAAAAATATTTATTTGAGGTAATTTTATTTTTTCGTACGTGGGTTAACTACACCTATGAATATCTCATTACCAAATTCATTTTCCTTTTTTTATCTCTTTCTATAATATCTAAATTTTAAAGAAAACTAGAAAAGACCCTTTGATACCACTTTGTAACATCCCAGACCCATATTCCACTGAAGGGTGCCATGATCCCAGTTGGACAAATGGAATCAAGAACATCTACCCAAATACCAGAGGCCGCCGTCTAGCAGTGAGGGCCTAGGGTGTGTCCATGGGGAGAGTATTCCCTCATCACTATAGTGTATCATAATAGACTATCAAATAATATAAAAGTAATAGAAACAGTAAACCAATCAAATAGATGATAAATTGAAAATAGAAGAATATAAAATTAATTCCACAAGAAATCTCATATGAAAATGATGATGATACATGTAATGTATCTAAAAAAGTAGCTAAAAAAGGTATACATGGAAGGTGAACAATACATGTAAAAAAATAACAAAAAGGAAAAAAACTATCCCATATTGCATCATGAGCCTTATCTCAGTCATGTTCTCTCCTCTACTCCTAGGAAAAAAATCAAAAACCTATAGTAGGGCGCCTTCCCTTATCCATACTTGCATCCATACAGTCTGTACAGGTACCCATTGGTAGCCCGAACAGGGTGTGAGATACAATCCTTCTATCTAACCACCCAAAGATCTAATACCATTGAGTTAGTTAATATATAATAATAATATTATGTAGGAAGTAATAGAATATGTAAAGAAGTGTTGTATATAAACAACGCATTGAGGTCCAAGTTCTCATAGATGCCCATCCTATGCTATCTACTTCAGCCACAATTGGAATGTATCTAAATAAATAGTCATTATTGTATTAATTTATAATCAAGTTCATTTAATTAATTAGTCTCATTTAATAAATACGTTTTGGGACCTGACACATAGCTCAACATCCCCTGTAAGGATATGATCATGTATTCCGAACCAAGCCATCAATTAGGGGTAATACAAGACCAAATCCAATCTTGTGATTTGGATTGGAAGACATGTTGTACAAATCATACCATTAATTAATCAATTATTAAATTTTACCCGTACTTGGAATTCCTTATTTAGAATCTAGGTATCACTCTAGGTGTATCATGAACCAAACACCTTACAAGCCCATCCTAGGAATCCCCCATTAGTATCTTAGTATCACTCTAAGTGTGGTATAACATCATCAACCACTGAGTCCATCCTTAGTGGTCCACTAATATATACCAAGTGTCACCCATGGAATATATAGTCAACTTCCCTCTGATACATTCCTTTGAAATACACATGGAGTCCAAATATCACTTGGGTTTATAGTGAATTATCCCTTTGAGTCCGTCCTTAGAAATCTATGAGGACTCCAAGTATAAATCTTGCATCAAACTATCAAGCCTCTATGTCTATCCTTGGTATTCTAATAAAGAGTCTAAGTATCACCCAAGAATAAGTAGATAAATAAGAAAATGAGTCTATCCATAGTGTTTTTTATAATAACCCATGTGTCAGCCAAGGCATAATAATCATTCAATCAAAGTCAATTAGTCATTTCAAGGTCATTATTGAGATTAGTTAATTTAAAACTAACCTAATAAGGTGGATGAAGGCATGGGATAATCTTAGAAGGCTTATCCTTTTAATTATCTCACATGGGCATATCAATATAGGAAGCAACTCATGCATAAATAATAATTTACATGGACAAATCCTAGGGACAAGGTCTTCCATTCCATTTCTCCAATCATTTAAATTTATAATTGAAAATTAATTATTAAACATCCCATGACAAGGGGTCAATGACACACCTAAAAGGTATCCAGGCTTAAATTCTACCCATGGAGGTTAAATTAGTTAAATAACACACACAAGGGGTGGTTTGAATTCAAGGTATTTAACCTTTAATCATTATCAACAGTTTCATTACTTACATAGGTCATACCTATCCATTTTAATCAAGGATTAGAATTCATTTCAAGGGATATAATAAGAAAATCAGGCGTGTGACACAACAACATAAATATAAACACTTATATTTTGATGAAAAAAACATGATACCACCTACCATAGGTCCTTAGTGGAGTTCTCATCCAATATCAGTTCCTGATTCACTTAGATCAGGAGAAAATTAAAGAACAAATGAAAAATATGAAAATATAGCATATTAACTTGCACCCAAATAAAACAACCAATACCAAGAAGAAAAAGGAATGACATAAAGGGAATTGATTACTCACCTATGTGAATCTAATGAGGTGATCAATGCTGAAATCTGAGATCAGATAAAGGAACATGATCAAAGTCTACACTTTAGATCCAAAAGGAGTTCCCAAGGTACTATTATCCAATGAAAGAGGAGAGTTAAAAATAGTTTTGAAACAATATATTAATTAAGAAAAATTTCTTAATTTCACTCAAATTAATAGACCACACTATTTGTCCACATGGTTGGCCAAACCGGGTTCCAATCGTGCAGCCTTTGCTATTGGAAAGGGCACTTCACATGGTTTGAATAACTGTGTGCAAAATGTGACTCAACCCACTGTAAAAAACTGCATACACACCTTCATGTTAATTCACCTTAAATCACATGGTTTTTGAAACCGTGCGAACTCCTCTAACCCACTATCTAGCCTCGTATGATTTTTAGTAACCGTGCATTCTACCCTGAATGGTTTAATAAAACTATGCAACAAGACTTTTTCTTCTCAAAAGCTGGGTTATGGGATCCGAAAACCCATAGAAATCCTCTAAACCTTCATGTACTCAATGATAATTCCCATTAGTATATAAATAGGAATTTAAAATAAAAATTAATGTAAAGAAATAATTTCTCACCTCTAGAAAGAATCGGGTTCTTACATGTATAGTTACTTGAAAACTATTATTTTTAGAAAACTCAACTAGGGTAATATAGATCCTCTAAGAGCCCCAAAAATATAAAATGAATTCTCACAGTATTTCCTCAAGAACCTATATTGTACACTCTGATTGGCCATCATTTTGGGGGTGGTATGGTGTGCTCAGAAGAACCTATATACCCCACGCCCTCTATAAAATTTTCCATAAACAAGATGTAAATTGGGAATCCCAATAAGAAACGATCAAATAAAGGACCCCATGAATTTGTAAAATATCATGTATATACAACCTCCCAATATAATCCACACTTAAGGTCTCCTTGATCTATAAGAAAAGTGAAACCTTCTTGAGTCTGTCAACAACAACCCACACAATATCACTACCTTGAGGTGACCTTTGAAAACCAGTGACAAAATCCATCACAACATCATTCCATTTAAACTCAAGAATGGATAATTGTTGTAAAAGTACAACTGGTCACTGATGTTTCTCCTTCACCTGCTGACAAGTGGAACACCTCATAGTTAAACTATCTATCTCATGTTTCATACCCGATCACCAGTACTAACATCATAAGTCACAATACATCTTGGTGATGCCAAGGTGTACCACCCAAACTGAGGCATGAAACTCATAGATCAGATCCTCACATATGTCCACTAGAACCCAAACATGACCACGGATATGAAATATATCATCATTTTATATAGTCCAACCAGGAGGTGGGTTCTCACCTGCCACTCTCTCCCATAGAACTAGGACCTCTGAATCCGATAGCTTCCTCATTATCACTCAATCCAGAAGGGTATAGGTCACAATTAAAGATAGAAGAAATGTATTCCCATAACTATTCTTCACCTATAAGTGAATCTCATAGAAAAAAACCATAATCTTCCACTCACCACTGACCTGTTAAACTGCCTGTATCTAATTCCTCATGCTCAGTGCATCATCCACTACATTTCTCTTCAAAGGCATTTATGCAAGATAAAATTATAAATACTATAGGTACTCGACCCACCTTCACTTCCTCAAATTTATATCATGATGTGTAAATATATACTTGATGATTTTTTGGTTTTCATACACCAAAATATGATCTCTGAGTAAGTAATGTCTCTAACACCGCATAACATGAACAATTGTGGCTAACTCGAGATCATGCATCAGGTAATTCCTCTAATGTAGACTCAACTGTTGAGACCTATATTCTATAACTCTATCCCCCTATATAAGAACTACTCCAAGACCAATATATAATGCATATAAGTACAAAATGTAACTTATTCTTGGATATGGAAGAATTAGGACAGACACTAAAGTCAATCTCCCTTTCAACTCCTAAAAGGCTTTCTCATAGGTATTTGACAATAAAAACATCACACCCTTCTGAGTCAAGAACTTCAATGGTGCTTCTAAGCATGATAAGTCATGTGTTAAATTCCTTCAATATCTAGATATCACCAAGAAAATCCTTTTGTAAAATAAGTTATTCGGATTCTCCCAGGAAGCTATAGATCTCACCTTCTCTAGGTAAACTAATACTTCTGTATTTGAGATAATATGACCCAAGAAGTGAATAAAATTAATCCAGAAGAGAAAATTTGTGAGCTTAGTATATAAATGATGATATCTCAATGTATCCAAATTTATCTCAAGATGTTTTTCATGGTCATGTCAATTGTGATATTACACCAAGATATCAACCACTAAAACCACCACAAACAAATCCAGACAAGGAAGAGAAACTCAGTTAATCAATTCCAGGAAAACTTTTGGTGCATTCGTGAGACCAGAAGATATAAACAAAGACTTGTATAGACCATAATTGTTACGAAAAGATGTTTGAGGTATGTCTGTAGGCCTAACACGCACCTAATTATATCTAGATCTCAAATCAATTTTTGATAATACCATAGTTCCTTAAAGATGATCAAACATTTCATCTCTCTATGGTAAGGAATACTAGTTATTAACTGTCAACTGGTTCAATTTATGATAATTCACACACAACCTAAGGTTACCATCTACCTTTTTTGAAAAAAGGAACGGAAAGACCCATGGAAAAGTAATGGCTTAAATAAACCCCTTTTCCTCCAAGTCATATAACTACCACTTGAGCTCCTATAACTCCTTTGTATCCATCATTTAAAGAGGAATGAATATTTATGAAACTCTTTACACTAGATCTATATATAAATCCACCTATATTTTAGAAGGTAAACAAGAAAAGTAGTCCAATAAAACATCCCTAAAGTGATCAACCCCTGGAAGAAAGTTCTCTTAACACTCTCCCTGATCATCCAGATACAAACTAGAAATTTGGACTATCATCCTGCCCAGAACACTGTGTTGTGGTCTATTTATTCTTGCCTAGACATTCTAATTAAGCTTTTGAATATGAAATTCTTCCTATGGTGATGTGAAAGTCACTCTCCAATAATAGTAGTCAATGTAGGTTTGATAATATACTAGCCATTATATCATGATTATGACATCAAACCCTATCATCTCGAGGAAAAAAAGATTCCATTCAAATTAATACCCACCAATATCAAGGGGGGACTCCCTCCACTGAAATAAATACTCCATACTAATCCCCAACAGAGTTTCTAGCATCATAACACCCTCATAGAATTGAACCACAAGTCCAAACAAAAGGTACAAATATAAATATATGTGATGCACCTGTGGAAAGAAGAGTAGTTACTAGAGTAGAGGATAGTAAGATCATACCTCTCACCATATATGGTATGGTTCTCTGATATATAGATGTAGGATGTACAGAGTAAATATGGCCTGAACCGCAACCCTATGACACAACCTCACTACCCATAGAAATTCCACTCTAGTGTGTTGGTGCAACTGGTGTCTGGATGAATTGACCACAATCACCACTTCCTCATCTTGGACAACCAATATTGATCCATCTCCCATCTCGAAAAATAATTTTGAGACCTACTCTGGAACCTGGTGTCAGACTTGACCCCCTTCCCCTAAATTCTGGAGGGAAGGTCCTACAAAAAAATTGCACGTGGCCCATCCTTCCACTAGCTTAGAACTTGATTAGGTCATGATCACACTAGTTCCTCATGTGGCCTCACATTTCTCACTAATTATATAAAACAAATCTTCCATTACTCATAGTCTAGCTGGTACTCATCTCACAGGAAGCCTCAAAATGGTGCTTCCTTCCTGGAGATGCTGAACCATGGGGTCGAGAGACTGAACTGCTCTACTCTATGCCCCCATCTTCCCTCAGGTTATGTTCTATAATTAGCACCTGAATTACCATATTAGTAATATAGTTAAATCTAAACACATTAACTTAAGATCAAATATCATGTTGGAGACCTTCCTCAAAGTGTCTCTCCCTAAATGCTTCATCAATAAGATATATCAATGAAAAAAACTAGAGATCTGTAAAGCATGGAAAATAATCCATAATTGTCATAGCACCCTAATTCTGATGCATGAACTCACTAAACCAATATTATCCTAGGGTCTCAGGAAAAGAATAGTCATAATATCTATTTTGGAAATCCTGCCAAACCGTATATCACATCACATCATCCTGGTTCAAAACATCCCAACAATGATTTGCTACTACCTAAATCATATAAGTTTCTAGCTTTAATCTCCTCTTAGTAGGTATCTCAAGATGATCAAAGATTGAAGATGTAGTATCAAGCCATAGCTCAGAATCCTACGGACATTCGTCCTCAAAAAATGCGGGATACTGCTACTAATAGAACAATCACATCAACTCTTCCATAGACAAGGTAGGTTGCAGTGCGCCCTAAAAAGTCTGTATAAAGAGTGAAAACCCATCATAGAACTCTGAATCAACACCTATGTATGGTAAAACATCCATTGCTCTAGATAGCACTAAATGAGGATCCCCTAGTATCCCATGAACCACTTCCTTTAGAGCATGGTCATCACCACCCTACTGGCATATGATTAGAGGTATTTATAGTGTCATGTATCTAGAATTCCAAATACATTCCTTAGAAAATATCGATATCAAAAGTTCACAAATAAAAGCATAGAACATGTCAAAACCATCCTATAAATAGGTCATACCACCCAGACTTCTCCTAAATCTAGAGCTCGTAAAAATAAACATCCATAAAAGTCGCTAGAGGCACTGCTTCTTGCCCCTCATAAGTCGGGTCTATGTTAAGTTCTCTATTTACCAATTCAATTTTCCATTTGAATTCATATTCATTTCATAGTCATTTTAAATGGTTTAACTAGATGGTTCACCAATTTTAATCTATAAGGGCCCATAATTCTCATGAATTGAAATCTGTATTCCACTTAATCCACACCATAACACATTCCAGTCCATGTAACTCTTGGCCCATGACTCAATGTGCCAAAATTGGCTACTTAGGGATATTATATAGCCTAATCAGGAAAAAACTTCTTAGTTTATGACATGCACTCTAATTACTAACCATATTTTCTAATTACCTTCATAAAATATCTAAAAAAATAGAAATTATACCACATAAGTCTCATATCCCAACATCATGCAACAAGTAACGTATCCTATGTAGCATGGCATAATGCATGGCTTATAATTCCTATAAGGTGCCTAAAATGATGTATAAGATGGAATACCCTCATCTAATTGGGTTTCAATAAATATAACCCATAATAAAATAAATTATAACATCACAACTCAAGTGAATCACACAATGGTAGAATCAAATCAAATATAATTGTCAAAATCCAAAAAAAAATAATTTCATTTGAGGAAATTTGTTTTTTTTCATTACGTGGGTTAGCTACTCCTAGGAAAAACTCATTACCAAATTAAAATACCTCCATATCCCTATATATTTTCACCAAATCATAATCCAAAAAATGAAAAACCTTTGATACCACTTTGTAACATCCTGGACCTGGATGCTACTGAATGGTGCCCTGCGCCCGATTTGACACATGGCCTCAAAAACATCTCCCCAAATTCCAGTGACTTTCGACTAGTAGTGAGGGAATAGGGTTTGTCTATGGGGAGAATATGTCTTATTATAAGAGTATAACATAGTGGTGGAAATCATAAAAATCAACAGATAAGTAGTGGAAGTAGTAAAATAATTAGACAATAGATAAACATCCTGAAGACTAAATATATAAAAAATTACAAAAGTAATCTCATATTCAGATGATAATGATACATGTTATGACTCTATAAAGTATCCAAAATAGGTATACATATAGCCAATACAATAGATGTATCAAAAATACCAAAAATACCAAAAGCGCTATCTCTAGATAGCATCAGGAGCCTTAGATTGGTCCCATGCTCATGTGATCCTAAGTATGGAATAAGATCAAGCATTGATCTTTGGGAACTTTCCTTGATCCCTAACAGCATCCATATAATATTTTTGGGTTCCCAATTGAAACCTAAATAGAGTGTGAGATATAATCCCAATAGTTCACTACCCAAAGTGTCCATAAAAAATCCTGGCCACACAATATAATAAGATAAAGTAGAGTGAAATATATATTAAAAGTAATCAATAAGAAATGTAAAGTTATAATGGAGTAAAAACTACAAAAAAGTGATACTATATAGCCCAACAAGGCTCCCCACAAAACAAGGGTCAAGTTATAATAGCAAGGCAGCTAATAAAAACATAGAAATAACTATCACGACCTCACCGTACATCCAAGAATATCATATAAATCAAGACCATGCCGTACAAACTGTGTATCAAACAATCTCATCCATTCCATATAACTATAAGTGTCATATAAACCATGAACACACCATACAACAAAGAATATCAAATTTACCACAGCCGTGCTATATAATCAAAAATGTTAGAAAATGAAGGTCCAGTTCCAAGGTATAAAAGAACAAGACATCCTTATCGAGTACTAGGAGCATCTCGATGGAAACTCGGTAACGACATTGGTGGAGTACAAGAAATGTAAAGTTACAATGGAGTAAAAACTAAAAAAATGATACTATATAGCCCAACAAGGCTCCCCACAAAACAAGGGTCAAGCTCTAATAGAAAGGCAACTAAAAACAACATAAAAATAACTATCACGACCTCACCGTACATCCAAGAATATCATATAAATCAAGACCATGCCGTACAACCTGTGTATCAAGCAATCACATCCATTCCATATAACTATAAGTGTCATATAAACCATGACCACACCATACGACCAAGCATATCAAATTTACCACAGCCGTGCTATATAACCAGAAATGTTAGAAAATGAAGGTCCAGATCCAAGGTATAAAAGAACAAGACATCCTTATCGAGTACTAGGAGAATATCGATGGAAACTCGGTAACGACATTGGTGGAGTACAAGGATCATGTCAATAGTGCATGTCCAATGTGAGTCTAGAAAGCTGGATCTAAGGGGTAGAAATTCCCTTGGAATCCTACAAAATCAAGATCCAAAGAGAATATAGGTCTAAGGTATATTATACCATAAATAAAGACCCATTGGTGAAATGTCCATGGTATCTAAATAGAATCAAGATCCATAATATTCTAACCGAGGTATCAACTACCATTTCAATTCACATCTCATTCCATTCATGAATTCACAAGAATTTAATTCCGATGAGTATACCCAGTCATATAGAAATTAACATTCAATTACATTCAATGAGTTTTCCCACTCATATAAAAATTCCATATATACCATTTAATCAAATAATCAACATGAAAAGGAAGAAAAACATCTCCTCATTAATCAATTCAGTTCAATTAATTTATAAATGGGTCTCCTCAAACCTAGAAAGCTCAAAACAACACCCCATGGGTGGTATAACAAAGAGAAACCTCAAAGGCACACCCCATGGGTGACCTTTGTTGTGGAAACAACCTCCAATAAATATCAAGGAACTAGTGGTAATCCTTAATAGGTTTCATTACTTTAAATTTAATTATTTAATTCATTTTCAAAGCCACACCAGAAAGTCCTACTTGCAATACAATGGAAAGTAGTTCTATAAAGAACCAAACCACTAAATAAAAGTATAGACCACCTATCGTAGGTCTATAGTAGAGTGATTTCCCAGTATCAGCTTATGATTTGAGTCATATCGGGAGAAAACAAAGAAAGGATGAAAAAGATCGAAATTAGGAATATTAGATTGCACTTAAATAAATCTTTGTTCTGAAGTTAAATTAAAAACGAAACAAAAGGAATAGAGTAATCACCAGTATAGATCCAATGATATTAATGTCTCTTGATTCTGAGATTAGATGGAGAAATGGTATAAAGGACTATGATTTTTCTTTAAGGAGAGCTCCAACATCAAGGTTCTGTCCAACCGAATGAAAATGAAATAGGATTTATATTTAAATAGATTTTAAGGGAAAAATATAGTTTTTGATTCAAAATAATAGGCCACACAGTTTGGCCGTATGGTTGGCCAAACTGTGCGGTAACCATGTACCCTCTACTACTTTAAGGGGGAACTTTGCACGGTTAGTGCAGAAAATTTTCTTAACCATGCACAAACCTTGTCTCAACCCACTTTCAAAAACTGTAGAGGCCATCTCATGGGTGTGGACCTCTATCCACATGGTTTTAAAGACTGTGTGGAAATTTATTTACCTCTTCCTAGGCCTCACATGGTTAGTCAAACCTTGTGTCCCATCCTGTATGGTTTCTACTAACCACACAACCTGCGTATTCTCCCCAAAAAGTTCAGTTCTGGGCTCTAAACAAGCCTCAAACACCCCCATAACACCCGTGACCTCAGAGGGTATTCACAAAAGGTTGTAAACAAGCATTTAAACTGAAAAACAATATTTTTACATCGTATAGAAACCCTACATCTTACAATATTCAAATGTGTTTATATATATATATATTAAAATACAATTATATATATATGTGTGTGTGTGTGTGTTTATAAATATTTATGTAACATAAATGCATGTTTATATATATTTATGTAAATTTCATTATATGTATAAATATATATAGATATTTATATCCATTTATTATTTATTATTTTATGATTTTATTATTTATTTGTTACTTATTTATTATAAATTGATTTATTAATTATTATTAAATTATTGATAAATCATTATTTAATATTTCTTATATATTATTACTTATGAGTTATAATTTATAATATATTATTAATTTATATTTAATTTATATTTATTAATAATTTTTAATTGATGTATTATTTATTATTTATTTAATATTTATTTACTACATGTGTATTATTTGTTATTAATTATTTATTTTACATTGATTTATTTTTCATTATTATTTCATTATTTCTCTATTATATATTAATTAATAATTAATTATTTAAATATTTATTATTGATTTATTTTCAATTTATTATTAACACATTATTTAATATTTATTTATTACTTAGTTATTATCTTTTATTTATCAATTCATTATTTATTTATCATATGTAAAATTATTATTTTTAGTTTATTATATATTTATTACTTATTAATTATTTATTTATTAATAATTAATAATTAATAATTTATTTATTATTAATTATTTATTACTTATTAATTATTAAAGATTATTTATTAGTTGTTATTTACTATTTATTACCATATTATTTATTCATTCATTTATTTAATAATATTTTTATTTTTATTTTTTAATCATTTTTTTTTATTTATTAATTATTAATTGTTAGTTATTACTTATTTAGTTAGTATTTATTTTTTATGTGTTATTATTTTTTATTTTTTATTACTTATTATTATTCTTTAATATTCTTATTTTTTTTTATATATATATATATATATTTATAAGTATATTAAATTCCATTTACTACCCATATGAAGAGCTTACTGGAGTGGTAATGTCTTTGCATAATAACAAATAGACAAGGGGTTCAAATCTCCCCGAACACATATATATGATGAATCTCAATATGACATATATGACGGATGCATGCTTGTATGAAATGAGCATTGTAATAAATAAATTTATAAATAAATAAATAAGTAAATAATTTATTATGTAAATAAAAAATAAAAAATAAAAAATAATAATTAATAATTAATTAATTGCGTACATAAAAAAATAAAATAAAATAAAATAAAATAAAATAAAAAATACTACCCTAAATGATTCTCTCAGTTTTTAAAAAACTACCTCTAAATAATTCTGTAGCCATTTTGAAATCTGCTCTTAAATGGTTAACGACATACGATTTAGTGATGAATTTTCAAAACCATCATGAAATAGTTTCTTGATAGTTTAAACCACCGCTAATTGCAAAAAAAAAACATTGCTTAAATATAACTTTGGCTTAGTGATGGTATTTGTTTTTTTGTGGATTTTCGTTAAAATATTTTGAGAGAGTAGAAGAGTTTCTACTAATTATGTAAGAATCTATAATATCTTTTGTTGTAGAAAAATAAGAAATAGAGAGAAGGATAGTGGAACTCCTAGAATTTTATAGGAGACAAATGTTTGAAATTAAAGGAATACCAGGATTGTGGGAGATATCCATATAAAAAAATTGAGAAAAAGAAATTGAGATGATTAGAAACAAATATGATGAGTGTTTTCTATATATTAAATATATATAAAATTATTATACTAGATACCTATGAAAAAAAAAATGAAAGAGAGAGACATGTTTGACTGAGGCTGGGAACCAAGAGTTGTGATGTCTAAGAAATATTGAAGAACTGTTGAAGAAGAAGTTTGATAATCATATATATTTTTCTAAAGGAAATAAGATCTTGGTATCAATGTAAAACGAAGAAGAGTGTCTTGTGAAAACCAGTGTTACAAAAGTCTGAGAATAAAAAATTATGTAAAGAATGACACCGATGATGATATTTTAATCTATCTATTGATCCTTTTAAATATTGGGGAGATATTAGATGCATGAATATAATAGGATCTCAAATAATCTATGAGGAAGCTAGGTGAATAGGTTTTGTAAAGATTTGTGAAGTTGATCTAAATATAGAGATCAAGTTGTATGTTGTTGTTTATAAAGATATAAAGGCAATAAATGACTCTGTATATAAGTAATGAGATTTATTCTACTGATGTAGTGATTTCCCTATATTTATTAGTGATTAACTTCAAAATGGTTACAAAGATACAATTATATATACATATTGGGAATCTATGAAACCTGTGTGACTATATGTATGCAAGGAGATCATAGTGTGACTTTGTGACACTAGTGGGAAGCTCTAAGTATTGTAATAACTATGAAAAGTAGGGATAGTGAGTGAAGCACTGCCGGGTTGTGACCACCCATTATAGTCTCTTGAGTTTATAATAGATAAGAAAATATATGATTGAGATGAATAAAAAATCATGACAAGGATTCAGTTTCCCACATCAGGGTCAAACCTTGTAAAAATATCACATTCCATCCTTTACTTCCTTTTCCACATTACATATGGTATATATGAATAGAAAATAATTAATATATCCACTATATCCTAATAGATAATATAGGTAAAAATTACAAGGGGAAATAGATAATTTCATAACATTGGAATTTTATAATGAAAAGAAATGTCAGATTCACCCCTCCTCTTAGGCATCTACACCCAATATGAATTTGGTATTAGAGATTAGGTTCCCCCTGATTGGATCAAAATTTTAGTTGAAAAATTACTTTTATGAGAAGTTTATTAAGTGAATATTTTTAGTCATTTGATGAATAATCACATATCAATATTTCTATCTCAATTCCAACTGAATCTGAAATGGGAGTTCTAATCAAGAAATTACAAAAAAATAAAAATAAAGAGGCAAGGAAGCTAAGAAAAGTCTCAAAGAAGATAGAGGAAGCACCACTAGTTTAATATAGTCATATTTGAATTTATTTATCTGAATCTTTTGATCACCACTCCTCTTTTAAGCCAATTTCATGTAATAAAGTATATGAAGAATACATTAATGGAAAATCACTTATAGGTTTTTACTCTAAAGTTAGAGATTATATTGACATTGTTACCTTTGAAGTTGTTACACAAATTATTTCACATGTTAATAGGATACAAGATGAAAATTCCTAGATTTAACATGAATTTTATTCCATGGAAGATTCATTGGCTAAAAAATTTATAAAATTAAACATTCTCTCAATAATAGTGAAATATAAGGGGGAAACAGTTTCAATTTGCAATGAAAAAATTGATATGTTTGATGGTGAATTGAAAAGGGATTCTTGTGATAAGTTTTTCATTAAAGAAGTGATATTTTCATTTGAGAATATAAATGGAGTCTCTATTGATGTTATATATGCATATATGGAAGTAAGAAGAAAGAGGATAAAGAACCTGACACTTCTTTACAAGAGACAAATAAAATTCACGAAGATAGAATAAAAAAGATGAAAAGTTATTGGTAATGTAGGATTATGTTATCTAAGGTTTAGAAATATTCCCTCAACATGAAGTGTCTAGATTTATAGGTAATGTTGAATAATCTAGAAGTGACACAACATATAACCTCCAAAGATATAGAAAGAAAGAGTTTCTCCACACAACTATCTGAGATGTGTTTTCATTCAAAATGAATTTATGATATTAGTAAAGAGATCTTGAAAACATGTGGAGAATCCCCACACCATTGTCATGGAAAAATGTATCCCAAATTCCAGATGATTTTTTCTTCACAAAATCTATATGGTTTACTAGTGTAAGGATAAATTCAAACTATGGAAACATTTATAAGGATAAAAATATTATAAAACCCACTAAATTATCAAGTTTCAATGTGAGTAAGAGTATAAAAAATACCTATAGAACCCTATCTTTTCACACATTAATATTGCATATTTTTAGATGAATATTCATTACATTACAAAATTACATGCTTGAGAACCATAATAGTTTAGTGTATTTGGATACTAGGTACACAATCTTCTATCTTTCTGAAATATCTCAACATCTCTCATAATTATATTCCCCTTTATTAATCATCACAAATGCACCCCACTTAAAAAAATTATTTATAACCCATGTAAAGGAAAGATAAGAAAGGGTGAGATCAAATGCTCATTAAGGGTAAACAAGGAAGATAAGTAAGCATAACATGAGAATAAGTGTATGAGAACATTATCATAATGTTGAAAAACCATAAAATGTATATCAAATATCATAAACTTAATTAATGGAAAATATATTGGAAGTTCATAAGACATGGATCATAAGGGAATCAAAGAACATGAGCCATACGAGAATAATACTGGCATAAGACATAGAATTTGTGGAATTTGTATAGTCATATAAAATCATTTCTATATTAGTCAAGGATCACTACCAAATATATCATATTGGAATGAGTTCACTCTCCAAACCATCATATTAGTCATGGTTTAATCCCAAGACCATCAGAGTGGAAAAAGTCCCTTACTGCATCAAGTTCACACTTTATTACTATCATGTCTGTCTCATGAGATATAAATATTTACCTAATTCATTGGAGGGAGATATAGGTATCACTCTTCACATAATGAAATCATTCATATGTGTGCCACAATATTATAAAAATTCATCATATTATAACCCATTAAATGAAATGGGTGTCATAAAACATTCATCATATCATAACTTGGGGGAAAGACATAGGTTTCATAATCACTTCATTATTAAATAACCTTTAAAAATAATTTGTTTTGATAATAATTTAATCATCATATAATCCATGGAATATAAAAAAATTCCATAAATACCATGCCATCATAAAAATAAACCATTAAAAGAAAGAATATAAATGGTATCCTTGGATTATATCCCCAGTAATTCATAGGTAACATCAAAATATTTCATCTTATATGGAAAATAGTTTTGAAATATCATTAAAAACATTTACTGTGAAAAATATCATTTCCTCTTTGAAAAATTATTTTTAAAACATAAAACCATTTTAAAACCATTTTATTTGAAAATGGATTTGAAAACATATAAAGGAAGCCTTGAAAATAATTTTAAAAAATTTTAAACTTATTTTTTTAAATCCATTTTTTAAAATAATCTTTGAAACTTATAAAGGAATCTTTAAAAATCATTTAAAACACTTTTTAAAGTATATAACCTTTTCTAAATCCTTTTCATTGAAAATAACCATTAAAAATTATAAAAGAAGATTAAAAAATCATTTATTTTTTTTAAATATAAAACATTTTCGAAATTATTTTCCTTTAAAATGACCTTACAATATAATTTATTAATATTTTTGAAAATGTTTTTAGAAAACATGGTTTTGGAATAAAACATATTTCCAACCAAAGAGAGAAATAAAGTTAGATTTTCTTAAAAACATTTTCTTTATTATATTAAGTAACAATGAGTGAAAAATGGTACCATTATTTGATGTTATCATGGATTAACATTGTAGAATAAAATTCCTGATAATTATTAATAGTTAGATCCTGATATTTCAACATTGGAGACTTAATCATAAATAATCTTGATAAATGATGAGGTTGTAACAAAAGATATTTACTACTTTGGTAACATTGAATCATAATAACCACGAAGGAATAACATAAAATGGAACTTACAATATCATGAGGGTAAATAAATTCATGATATAACATGAAAAATGGGTTATATATACACCTTGTAAAGTAATATAGGTTTATAACATAACATACGTCTCAAAGAAGGAAAATTGAGACAACATTCCCTTATGGATTTGGTAAATTTTGAACCATAAACCCCATGAAAGAGAGATCCTAAAATGGATATTTAAATAAAAATAATTTTAATTATAATCATTATAAAACACATTAATTGGAATTATATACACCACATAAAATAATGTGGTGAATAATGAATTCATCTCACAGAAAGTAAAAGTGAGACGGAAATCCCTTACCTTAAGTATTGAATTCCATCAGACTCATTAAAACCTATTGTATAATAAATATAAGTTTATTATAAATCTATTATAGAAACATTTTCATAAATATAAAACCGTATTTTATTTTTTATGACCTTTTATTACCCATTTATTAACTATTCCATGTTAAAGTTATTTTTTAGGAAATAACCGCTTTGTTTTTCGTATATGTTTTGATTTGTTATATTTTCCTCTTACTTTGATCATGGTTATATAATATCAAAAATTATAACCATGATATATATATATATATATATAATATATTTATTATATATTTATGTATAGTAATTGATAAAATTTTGTGATAGGAAATGAAATACATCTCTTATGGAGACAATTGATCGTACATATGCATGAAAGCTATTTCTATTTTATTTTCATTTTGAAATAAAAAAAGTAAATTATATATATATATATTATCCCAAAATTAGAATTTTTATTTCATATATATTACATATTTTTATTAAACTCATCTTGAATACATTCCTTGTAAAGCGTGAGCGAATCACATCGCTTCGTGATGCAGTAGTCCACCGTACACACGAACGACATTATTGTATTTTAATAAATGGATACCATGAAGGTATTTGTGATATTATAGTTATATAAGAATAATAATATCATAAATATCATATATAAATAGTATCTACATCATTAATCCCATCATTTAAAGGAGGTAATGGAGAAACGAATGACATCGGTTCGTGAGGTGGTAGGCCACCGAACAAACGAATGATGATTTAGTAATTCATTTTATGAAAGAATGTTAGGTTGTTGGTATTACCATTAAAATAAAAAAATCTCCGTATATATAAGATAATTTTTATTTATAAGATCATTGTATAATAATAATAATTGAAGGGGGTGGTGGAAGAAATAAAATAAATATGCTCGTTGAAGAACATTACATCTTCTTCATGTGTCCTATTTACATTTTCATAAAATCCTTAAAAGAATTAATTTATTAAAAAATAAGGATTTTATGATGAGGTTAGGGAAGTTTTGAAGTTATTTGGGTAGATATTGGTGGATAAAAATGTCTTGAGAGGTGTGCATAATAGAGGAGAGTGAGTGCCCTTTTATAGTTGAGGAGGATTGGAATTCTTGTAAATACTCAAAAGTATTCACTATTGGGAGGTCAATCTTATCAAAAGTGGATTAAATATTGATAATTAATGGTGAATATTTATTATATGTTCAATAAACACCTCAAAAAAACAATTAAACACATGTATTAAACATTGTTTTCTTAAACTTCAAAGTTTCTCTATTTTTACGATTTTTGTTTTTCACTAAGGTAACTAGTTTTATAACATTGGTAATTTATCCTTTATGAATAAGTTAGAGTGAGAATTATTATTTAATTTGGACCCAATTATTCAAAATATTATATCTAATTTATAAAATAAAAATCCTATGTGTGTGTTGGAAATTAGTTTTAACACAAGCAAATGTAATGCATAAAAACACCACATTAACCTTAACTATGCTAACTGATTTGTTTCTATTTAATGGTAAATATAGTAATTATAATAGATAAATTGATCCATGAATGGAAAATAGTTTATATTTATTAAAATTTAAAAATATCTTTACATAATATAACATTTTTAGTAATTTTAAATTAATTAATAAAATAGAATTTATTATAAAATTACATTAATGTCAATTTTAACACTATTTATTTATATTATGTTTACACCTATTTAACAAGATATATTAATATAAAAAAATAAATTAACACAAAAATTCATTTGATTTAATTCGTTTTTATTATTTTTAGTATCAGTTATTTTATTTCATATTAATTGAATAATTACTACATTGAAATTTCTTAAGAATTTTAAGTAACTAATCCATATCTAAAAATAAAAGAAAAATTATTATGATAACAATAAATCATTTATGTTTAAAAATAATATTTACAACAAAACCAATGATTTTTTTGTCTCTATCAAAAAACATTATTGATATTAAAAGTGAGAAAAGTATCTTTTTGTCATTTTCTTTACTTAACTTATTATATAGGTCATATTGAAAGGAAAGTGGAAATGAATTTCCATATTTTATATAATTTTATTTAAAATGTCTAAATAAATTCTTTAAAATAAAATTATGATAATATTTCGGGTCATTTTCACTCTTATCACTCTAGTTTAACCTCTGATAAACCCATTTTTACCACAACTGCAGTAATTAATTTTCACCGTGTTCAATATTTATTTTGGTCAAAAATTAAGTTGAAATTATTATAAATTATAATTTATGATGATAAAAAATATATAATAAAATTTTCAAAATTAAATTCATATAATTTTCAAAATTCAATTTAAAATTAATCCTGTAGACGTGATGAGAAAGCAATTTGTTTTTAAAGTGAAAATGTTCGAATTTTATAAAGTTTTTATATCCAATCTCACATGAAACTGATTAAAATGGACTAAATTGTATTAATTGATATAAAATTTAACTAATATTAATTTAAAACCATTTAAAAATATAATTTAACATTATAAATTATTAAAATGAAGAGGCAGTTCTCAATTAAAATTCAGTATTTTTCACTATTCATTAAAAAAAGAATATTTTCAGTAAAATCCCTAAAATTCACCATAATATTATTTATAAATGGTAATTTAAATAATTAATTTTATATTTTCATATAAATTTTTTAAAATGGTCAAAATTTAATTCTAAATTAAGTTTGTAAAGTGTGACAAAATAATGTTTTGTTTAAAGCCCAGAATCATGTTTAAGGCATGCTAACCCAATATTACATGTAGAGAAAAATTAACATAGTGTTACGAGTAACACAATATAAAATCAATAATTCATGTAACCCAAGATAAAATTAGTGTTTCGTGTAAAGTAAAACATTTAAAAGATTAAATTTATTTGAAAAAAATATTTCCCAAAATCTTAGGGTGTTAAAGTCTACCTATTTTAAAATGAATTTCAACCTCAAAATTCTTATTTGTTATCAAAGTTTTATCATTTGAAAATTTCTTTATATAAACCCACATTTTTCAAATGTATAATAAAACTTCATTTAAAAAAGGAAAGTTAAAAACATAATGGTTACCCACAGTAACTCATAACTAGGTTTCTATATAGGAGAACATCGGTGGGAAGTGAATATTTAGACATTGAAAAAAAGAATAAATAATTATATAGAGTGATAAATATTACTGATCAAAATAGATTTAATGATCAATGTAAAGTTAAGGGTATAAAAAACAAAAAACTTTAATTATTTCAAAGACCATTGGTTCAATAAAAAAATATATATTAGGGTAAAATTTTGTTTCAATATCCTTTTCCAAGTTTTAAGGAATTATTTTACTATCTAAAAATATAAGGAAACATAATTCCTTGATTCATTTATTTTGAATAAGAAAAATTACGTCACCTTATTCTATTAATTTACAATTCATCACTTACTATAAGGAATGAAGTTAAAATTTTAATTCATGAAGCACCAATGGATAGTAAGATCCATAAAGAATGATAATTCATTCCTTCCATATCTAGTAAAAAAAGTTAACAATGGTTATCCAATATGGATAAATCTTCATATGATTAAGTAATACATTAATCACCAAAAACTCATTCAATGTTCAACATAAACCCTTCCATAAGTTTTTAACCATATAAACCTTCCAAAATTCAAAATTTATAAATAAATTCACTTAATTTACCACTCTCAACTTAAAATTAATCATCTAAATATCATTAAGAAGCTATTAATAGTCACATGTGAAATATGTTAATACCTTGGTCATATATTCTTATGAATCTTGGTAATAACCCAAATTACCATAAAATATCAACGAAAACATGCATGATTACTCATTACTTGAATAAATACATAGGTTATTGAACATATTCCATGGATATAATATCATTTTATACCACATCCATGATAACATAAACCATTTTTTCAACAAATCCTTTATCAGTTCTAAGGTCATAAATACTATTCAATTTACTTTATCCATATTTTTTATCTCATTATCCAAACTAAATAATATTTTCTTATCCTCATGAACATGTTAAGTGTAAACTTCCCATAATCATGTTTTTTCTAAAAAAATATAACCTTTACATTAAATCAATTTTCTAAGTCATCAATAGCATTAAAAATATTCTTTAAAATTCTTAATAAAAAAATCATGCTGAAAAATACTTAAATATTTCATAATTTATGAATTCCAATACATAAAAACTTTAATTATTCTACCTCATACTTAATCCATTTACTTGGCTTACTCATCTTATTCCATAATACCTCTTTCCTTCCACACATCATTTATAGTCTCTTTATCATCAACAGTGTGACCATTAGTCATACCACCTTAATAATTCACTTAATGAAATTTCCCCCAAGGACATTGATTTGAATAATGACCTTAATTTTAACATTTAAAGTATTAAAAAGTCAATGATATCTTTGGGGGGGCCTTATTTTTATCCGCTGTGTTAAATGAACTTTTTCATTTTCCCTTTGGAGTTAATTTTTTTGTGTCCTTTTCCATATTCAAAACATATTTTTATTCCTCTAATTCATCCGTTTGGGTGTTTCTTCCCACATTATCGACACATAGGAAACTGAATCTTCTTTCCTCAATGTTCTCCACCACCTGAACTCTCAGAAAACTCTTTACTTCTATTCTTTGGTGAGTTTGAGAGTTGGTTAAGGTACACATTGTTAAACATGTTCCTTGAAAACTAATTTAGAATAATCATAATATAATTTACTCCAATCATATTTCCATCTGGCTTCTCATTAGAAAATCATCCATCACATTCACTGTTAACACAGTTCCTTCTAGTTCCCACCATTGACTAGAACCAAAAACCCTAGTATGAGAAACACTAATCATAGTGGAAAACCATATAATCTTGAAAAATAACTTATAGGTTGTATAAATCACGAATACTTCATTTAATCTATGACACATTAGGTTTATTCTTGGTCATTCATATTAATCATTTATTTAAATACTTCATGATCATTCGTAAATAGTTTGTGAGTTTCCAAATCATATCTCCTGGGTGTGTCGAACCAGCAAGGCCCATTATTATGAACTAGTTCCCAATCGAGTAGATATCAATATAGTATTTTCGAGGTTATTACCCCTGGGTAAATTTGTACTGGATCCACATTCACTTGTAGTATCTAGAAAAGGGTGAATTTCTAGGAAACAACTCACTCCAAACTTTACCAAAATTCAAGAACATTTTTCTATACTTTGACTCATACTTAGAATTATCCTTAGAAATGTACTTAGGGATATCACTAAGATTTTATCATCCTAGTTTCCAAAGGTTAACTAAACCTTTATTTTGATATTAACAACAGTGAAACATGCTTTTCACACATAAAAATTACATTATTTTTTTTATAAATATTCATTACATTACAAAAGTACATGCGGGAGGACCATAATATTTTAGTGTATTTAGATAATAGGTACACAATATTCTAACTGGGTGAAAGACATTTAACATATCACATAATGATCTTCTTATTTAGTATTCTTCAAGAAGGTACCCTACTTAAAATATTTGTTCATAACTTGGGGAAAAGAAACATAATAAAGGGTGATCTCAAATGATCAGTAAAGGTAAAAAAGGAAGATACATAATCATAACATGAGAATAAGGGTATGATAAAATGGGAATAGGATTGGAAACCCATACTCTTCATATCAATGATCATAAACTTGAGTCATGTAAAATATATTGGAATTTCATAAGACATTAATCATAAGGGAATCAAATAACACAATCCATGAGACCATAATACCAGAATAAGACATGGAATTTGTGGTATACACATAAGTGTAGACAATAATTTACAAATTAGTCAATGATCACTACCAAGGCTATCATATTGGAATGGTTTCACTCCCCAAACCATCATAGTTGTTAAGGTTCACTCCCAAGACCATCATAGTAGACTAAGTCCTTTACTAAATTGAGTTCACTCCCCATTCCAATATTTTCTATCTCATGAGATATAAATATTAACCAATGCATTATTCGGAGATATAGGTCCCACCCATCACATAATGATATCACACACATGTGTACCACAAGATCATAAACATTCATCATATCCTAAACCATGAAATGAAATGGGAATAATAAATATTTCACCATATCATAACCTGTTGAAATGATAGAGGTTTTATAAGAATTTAATCCTAGTATAACCCATGAAAATAAGTGGTTTTCATAATAATTTTATCATGGTATAATCTGTGGAATAGAAATGAGTTTCATTAATATCATTATATCATAAACATAAACCATTCAGAGAAGGAATATGAATGGTATCCTTGGATTATATCCCCAGTAATGCATAGGTAACATCAAGGGATTTCATCTTATATGGAAAATAATTTTGAAATACAATTTAAAAAATTTCTTGAGGAATATATCCTTTCTTCTTTGAATAATGATTTTTAAAACATAAATCATTTTGAAAACCTTTTTATTCAAAAATATATTTTAAAACATATAAAGGAATATTTGGAAATCATTTAAAACACTATTTAAACATAGTTTTTTTATAAAAAATTTTTCTTTGAAAATAACCTTTTAAAGTTATAAAGAAATCTTTAAAATCAATTAGAACACTTTTTAAAACATAAGACCTTTTCAAAATCATTTCTTTGAAAAAATCTATTGAGACTTATAAAGGAATAATTTAAAATAATATAAAACACTTTTTGAAACATAAAACATTTTCAAAATACCTTTCCTAGAAAATTATCTTAAAATATCATTTACAAATTTTTTTGGAAAATATTTTTAGAAAACCCAGTATTATGTGTAACACAAGCTAACCCAGTGTTTTAGGTATCATAATCTTAACTTGGTTTTGCATGTAATGTAAGTGAAACTCAATGTTTTGTGTAGATTAAGATAAAATTAGTTTTGTCTGTAAAGAAAAATATCAAAAAGATTAAATTAATTTAAAAAAAATATTTCATAAAATCTTGGGTTGTTATTACCCCCCCAATTAGGGCCCAAAAACTTTGGGTTCCAACCCCCCCAAAAAATAAGCTTATAAATATGTATATCCTTTACTTAGAGTGATAAGAACATGGTTTTTAAGTCATTTTTTGTGTTAATGGATGTCCGGGCATATGGAAATTGATTGTTGGCATAATATATCATCATATTCAAGTTAGAGAAGGCCTAAACTAAGGGTGAATAGAGATAAAACTAAAAAAACCTACTGGTCTATAGCAGTTTTCACAGAAGAAGAAAAATATATCATTGGAGAATACATTGGGGTTTTGGATAAATTTTTAGGTTAGAATAACAATATACACAGTTGTAACATCCCAGAATCGGATACCACTCAATAGTGACCTGAGCTCGGTTGGCCACATGGCCTCAAGCACATCTCCCCAAATGCCAGAGGCTGCTGACTAGTAGTGAGGGAGTAGGTGTGTCTATGGAGAGACTATTCCCTCATAACTAGAGTGTAGCATAGTTGAACATAAATAACATATAAGTAGTTGATGTAGTAATAACAACCAGAAAATAGATAAACAACAAGAATAAACACTAACAAAAAAGAAGATCATATACAATGAAGATGATACATGTCACATATATCTAAAAAATATGCAAAATGGGTATACATGAAATTAGTTCAATACAAGTATCAAAATTACAAAAAGGAAAAAAGTATCCCACTAGCATCATGAGCCTAAGGTCAGTCCCATTCTCCCCTACTCCTAAGAATAAATCAAGAACCTGTAGTAGTGTTCATTCCCTTATCCATACCTACAATCATATAGCCTATCTTGGTACCCAAGGAGACCTGAATAGGGTGTCAAACTAAATCCTAGTAGGAAAACACCCATGGTTTAGTTCCATCTAGTCAGTGAGTATATAACAGTCGCAGAGTGTAGGCTTCAATATAACATATATATGAAATACTGAAAGTAAACATCCTATAAAGTGAAGGTTCTCATTTATAAACAAATTAATTTAATCATTCGATCTCATTTAATTAATAAGTCTTGATACCCGACTCATATCAAGACGTCCCCCATGAAATTAGGTAAACAAAGGATTCCTAAACAATACATGCATAAAGTATAAACAAAGACCGAATCCAATCTTGTACATTGGCTTGGAAGACATGTCATATAAATCATTTCATTCATTACTCAATTTTGATCATGAGACCGTCCTTAGCATTCCTATATTGGAATCTCGGTATTTCTCTAGGTATAACATAAACCGACACCATACAAGTCTATCCATAATGATCCTCACAAGAACCCATGCATCACTCTAGGTGGGGTATAACATCTCTACCATTCGATTTCTTCCCTGGCGGTCCACTAAGGTAGCCTAAGTATCACCCATGGATTATATAATAAAATTTCCCTTTGAGTCCATCCTTGTAAATCCACTAATTAATCCACGTATCAATTGAAATATAATAGTAAAGCCTCTGAGTTCATCCTTAGCAGTCCTTGAGGGTGTCCAAGTATTACTCATGCATAGGAAAATTAAGAGCCAATTGAGTCCATCCATGACATTCATATATGAATCCATGTGTCACCCAAGTTATATAATCATTTGATATCATTCAATAGCATTTAATCAATTTCATTTAAACATTACAAGGTCATCACCAAGAATATTTCAATTCAAACTCACCTTAAAAGGTAACTCCCATCATGGGCTAAGCTTAGAGGGCTTACCTCTCAATTTCTCACGTGGGAGAATCATTATCACAAGAATATAATTCTGAAACAATCTTTTACAAGGAAAGGTCCAAGGGGCATGTCATACATTCCCTTTCATTTATCAATTCAATTAAAATACCAAATTACATTTCAATTCAATTTACAATTTAATTCATGAATCCAACTCATGGATTCAATTCACAATTCAAAATCAACAACCCATGGCAAGGGGTAATGGGAACACCTCAAGGTATCCAAAGATTAATATGCCATTATAATGGCCAGTGAAATACACAAAACAACAAAAGGGGTGGTTCCACCTAGGGTACTTAAAAATTTAAAATTTATAAATGGGCCTCGTTAATTGAATATGCCATACCAATCAATTCAATTTAATGATTTAAATTCATTTCAAGGCACCTACTGAGAATCAGTAACGTTACACAATGACATATATAAACACTTCTACTTTTAATGAAAGACATTAGAGAACCTATTGTAGTTTTTTAGTTGATATATCATCCAATATAAACTTTTTATTTGACTCAGATTAGTAGAAAATCAAATAATAGATGAAGAACCTAATAAAAGGGAAAATTAGATTGCATCTAAATAGAATGGCTGATACCAAACCAAAATAGGAACAAAAAAGGAATGAAGAACTCACTAATGTAGATCCAACAAGAAGAGTGACACTTGAATCTAATCTTAAATGGATAAGTTACATTGATTCCTAGAATATTATCCCAAGAGGGATCTCAAAATTTGATGGTTCTTTCTATCGAATGAAATAAAAAATTCTGTTGAGTTAAAATATTTAATAAGGGAAAAAATTTAATTTTACCTAAAAATATAGGGTTGCATGGTTTGGCCATAAAGTTTGAAAAACTGTGTGCCAACCTTGCATCGTCTACTGTTGGGAAGATCACATCACACAGGTTGACTAATCTTGTGAAAAATGTGCAAAATACCACTATTAAAATTGCAGAAATGGCTGCACGACCATGCACCCCAAATTTTAGGGTTTTCTATAAATGTGCAAGCTCCTCCTAATCTCTCCCTAGGGCTTTCCCAGTTATTTAGACTCTGTGGAATTCCCTTTAAGGTTTATTTAAAACATTCATAGGGCCATTTTCAACACAATATTTCAGTTTTAGGCTCTAAACCATCCTTGGGAACCCCGATACCTCTATTCCCTAAAAGGGAATTCACATCAAGTCATATTTATATATTTAAACTAAAAATTTATCAAAAGAAAAGGATCCATAACTTAAAAAAGATTCAAGTATTTTAAAAAAATCACCCTTAAAGAAAAGTTTCCCTAAATTTTCTTATCAAGGGTTGTCAAGAATATATGAAAACAACTCCAGCTACTGTGATCGTACATCATCCTCCCGCCACCAGGTCTCGTCCTGTAATCATCCATGCCACCATAACAACCATACTAAAAGAACTGACTGACCTCGAAGAACCTTCTTGATACGATCGACACTACACATAGGATGCTCCTCAAAGTATGCATCTTCCTACAACTCAACCTCCTCTGACTAAAAAGAATGAAGCATGTCTGAATAGTAAGGTTGCAGTTGAGATACGTGGAAGATGTTATGCTTAGTATGGAACCTCTGAGGTAACCACAACTAATATAATACCAACCCGAATCTCTCCAGAATCTAAAATGACCTAACATACCATGAAAAAAGCTTAACCTATCTCCTAATCCCAATATGTACCACCCTTAGAGAGATACATAAGAAAACATGATCCCTAAACTCGAACTCTATAGGTCGTCTGTGGTGATTAGTGTAATATTTATATTAAGACTGTGAAGTATCCATCCACTTTTGAATCAAATAAACATACTTTGTGGTCTCCTAAAAAAGATGAGGCCTAAGCATAGTTACCTCTCCTACCTATAAACAACACATGGGTGATCAAAATGGACTATAATACAAATAATCATAAGGTTACATATAAATAGTATCCTAAAATCTATTATTGTAGGAGAACTCAAATAGGGACATATACCTCTCCTAAGAGCCCCCAAAATATAGGATACATGCCTATAGTAAGTCCTCGGGCACTTGAATCATGCACTCTGACTGACCATCTGTTTGGGGGTGATATACTATTCTCAAAAGAATTTATATATCCAATACCCTCTATAGCCCTTTACAAAAACATGATTTAAATCAGGTGTCCTTATCTGAAATGATAGTGCACTAGACCCCATGAAGTCGTACAATCTAATGGATATACAACTTCCCAAGCCCATCAACACCAAAGTTCTACTTGATTGATAGGAAATGTTCAACCTTTATGAGCCTATTAAAAACAACCCTTACATTACCATTACCTCAAGAAGACCTTGGTAATCCTTTCACGAAATACATCATGTTGTCAACCAACTTCTACTATGGGATGAGTAACTACAATAAAAGTTCTTCGGGTTGATGGTGTTCCACCTTCACTTGTTGATAGGTGGAACACTTCCTGAGAAAACAAGACACATATATTTATATACCTGACCAAAAATATTAGTGATGAAAATCCTGATACATCTTGTGTACTATGGGGTGAACTTCCCTAGATGAAGCATGAAAGTCCCACATTATCTCCTCATTCATGTATGAAGATACCCATACGTGACCATGTACTTTCAAAATTTCATCCTCACCTACGGTCTAACCCGAAGGAGGGTCCTCACCTGCCACACTCTCCAGTAGGACTAGGATCTCAGAATCAGATAGCTTCCTCATACTCACTCTATCTAGGAGGGTATATGTAACAATTAAGTATGATATAAATGTATACCCTTGACTATCCCTCACCTCCAAGTGAATATTAGTGAACAAAGTCATGAGATGTTAGTCTCTAATGGCCTACAGAACTTCCTATATCAAATTCCCACTTCTCAGTGCATTGGAAACTGCATTTCCTTTACTAGGTGTGTAGGAAAGATTGAAATAAAAATACTATAGGTATTAAACCCACCATCACTGTATCAGGTACATATTACACTTTTTAAATATGTACTTGAGGCTTTTTGGTCTGTGTACACTAAAAAACACTCTCCAAGTAAGTAATTTCACCAACAACAAAATGCTTGAAAAAATGTAGCTAACTTTAGATCATGTGTCAGGTAGTTCCTCTCATGTGTCCTCAACTGCTGAGACTTGTACTACATGAATCTATCACCTTGCATAAGAACTACTCCTCAACCGATACATAATGCATTGCAGTATACAATGTAACTCTTTTACAACTCTTGAAAAATACATATTGGCACCAAAGTCAATCTCCATTTCAGATTTTGAAAGTCTACCTCATAGGAATATGACAATAAAAACTTCACACCCTTCTTATTCAATCTCTTAAGCAGTGTTACTAAGCGTGATAATTCCTATATGAAATTACTATAGTAATCATATAGCCCTAAGAAACTCCATACCTAAGAGACGTTCTTAGGATGCTCCTAGGACACTATATCTCTCACCTTCTCTGGGTCAACTAACACTCCTCTCTCTAAGATAATGTGGCCGAGTAAGTGAATTTGATCCATCTAGAAGCATCACTTTGTGACCAATGCATATAACCGATACTCTATTAGTGTGTACAATACGATATCAATATGTTTGGAATGACCACACAGATTATGAGAATACACTAATATATCATCCATTAAAACCACTAAAAATGAATCTAGATAAGTATTAAAAACTTGGTTCATCAGTTACATGAAGACTGCCAGTGCTTTCATGAGACCGAACAACACAACCAAATACTCATATATACCATACCTGTAACGAACCAGAATTCTATCAATGAAATTTACTTCTTATGTCTATTTTATATATTATGAATCATATAAAACCACATAGATAACATAATAAAATCTTTATAAATTAAGGATAAAATAAATAAGAGGTATTTCTAGATGTTAAGGAACCTATACCTATGAAATGGTAACTTGACCTTAAGAATAGTAATATTACCCTTAAGAATAGTAAATCAGCCTAATGAATAGTAACCTCACCAATGAAATTATAAATAAAATTTATGCATCTCATAAGTGAAAGTATGATATAATTATATCTTAGTAAAAGTAAGTTCATATTTTAAGAATTAGTATTTAAGTGTTGGAATTTTTAAAAGTGAAAAATATTTAATTACAATTTTATAATTAATAAAATTATTTAAAAAATAATGATTTTAATAAAATGGATTAATAAATCAATATTTTTTTCTTATGATTTTTGGATAATTTTATGAGACCTTAGTTAATTTTTGAATGTGTTATAAAATCAGTTTTAAATTTAAAATCTGTATTTTTTCAAGTAAATAATGATTTTATTTAAAAATAAAATTTTACATATTTAGAAAATTATTTTGATAAAATGGAGTCAATTTTGGAATTATTAATCTTGAAAAATTATTATGGTGAATTTTTTGGATTTTTCTAAAATACTTGAATTTTTGGTGAATAGTATACAACAGTAATTTACAGTATAAATACATTAGAAGCAAAATACACTATTCCTTGAGTCATTGCTTATTTAAGAACCATAATCTCCAACTTTCCTTCATTACTTTAATATATTTTATTATAGTTTTCAAACTATTCATAGTCTTGAGCGAAATTAATAAACAAATGAATACGATATTAAAAAATCACCCTTCTCCTCCACTATAAAACCACCCTCAACCCCTCTTATCTTCACTCCTATAAGTCTTAAAGCTTCTAAAAAGTTTAAAAAAAATCCTATTACCTAGTATATAACAATTTCCAGTAGTTCTTGGTCTTTCCAAAAGACCACAACCCCTTTTCCTTAGGAGGTTCTCAAGGAGGTTAACTCAAGAGGTAAACCCTCTTCCTTTTTCTTTTAATTTCATTTTCAATTTACTTTCTTTTCTTATCTTATCCTCACCTCCTCTATTCAAATTATCATGATAACTATAGTATCATATATATACTATAATGATATCATGTTAATGGAATATAATTCTTCAAACTACTATCTCTCTCTCTCTCTCTCTTTTATTTTTAAAAATGAAATCATCATCCAGGAGGTGTCGATTTACAACCTTTGTGGATGACTGACCGTTGTTATTTAATTTATACTTCAAAGATGGTAATGAAGCCTTTTTTTATGGTTGAACCAGATTATTAAATATGTATCATTTCTTATTTAATGTTCTGTAACTAGTATATATACATAATACTAATTCATATGACAAAACTAGTTTGAGATGATCTAAATACCGCCATAAAAATCTATAGGATTATCACTAATGTTTTGTCTAATAACTCATCTTAATACTATATAAAAAAATTAATTATATAACCATTTAATCTTTTATCTGTTTATTAGTATCATATAAATTCAATTCTGGATAATTATATCCTTTCTACATGAACTTCCATACTCATATACAAGTATACAGATCATGAAAACCAAGGAAACGAACACTCCCGAGCGATAAATTTGTATCTTATAACTCATAAAAAGGCCATAAATGAACTTAATAAAATTATGATAAATAAAATACATATATAAAAGGTTCTTAATTAATTATTTTATTTAATTAATTTGATTTCCTAGTACATTAAGGTCAAGTACAGAATACATTCGGACATAAAGTAAGGGTTTCTACCTGAACCTCTGTTTTCTTTCGAGTTACTCTTTTTATCTCTTTACACAAATTAAATTATTAATTATTCTTTTGAACTCTTATTAAAATAGGTGTGAATTTTCTATATATATATTTACTAATAATAATCATTGTTTATTTCATAGGGGATTTACATGTTTTAAAAGGATATTTCTCAAATTCTTCTCGATAAACAAGCTCGATTCCAGGGAGTTTCTCGGATTCTGACCCATTTTCCAGGGCACTGTATAATCTGTTTTAAGAAAAAATTATTTTTCTAAAATCAACCATTTTATTATGAAAAAAATATCTTTGTTAACTTATGGTTTTATAAAAATATTTTTCCAAAATAACTCTTCTTTTCAAAGTAAAAGAGTATTTATATCAAGAATTACACAATGATTTTTTAAGAGTATTTTCATATATTTAAACACTCTTATTGATTATTATGTTGAATTTGGATTAACATTTTATGATATCATCTACCATATTTTATTTAATGGTTTATGATTAGTTTTATTGTGTATGTGATATCTTGATACCTTTTACCATATTAATCTAAATGATTAGTATTTATGTTTACTGATTGGGGAAAGTTATTTACATTTCATATGTTAGTTTTAATATGAATGTATATATTGATTATGTTTCACCCCTTTAATTTTAGGAATTCAATAGACTTAGTAAGTGTCATTTGGGCACCTCTATATCCCTTCAGTGCATCAATAGGTCTCATGAGACAAACTAGTTTGGGTTTTTACCCATTTATGTAGGGTATCGGCATGTGGCCTTGGCAGTATGGTTATGACATCCCACATTATACATTCCCTAATTATAAAATATGTAATTGATAGTCCACGTGATTACTCAACTAATATAATATCAATGGTTATGTTTTATTATGGCATTATTTATTCACCTTTTATTTCTACCATATTATGCTCAAGATTATGTTTTAATAGAATGTGTAATTTTATTTATTCACCATGCCTTATTTCTCATGATTTCTCTATATTACTTGCCCTAACTTAGAATCTCTTATTACCCCTTTCTTTTGTTTTATTTTTCCATAGGATGAAAAGAAGTATATTATGAATGAATTTTAGGGACAATATAGGAGTTATGGATGTTTACAATGGAATTTACATATTGTATTTTCTATCGAGTTGCAATGTTGAAATTATATTTGTATATTGTTTCCAAAGCTACTAAACTATTCAGTCCTTTGGGATATGAATTCCCTGTAATCATACTAATTTATTTATGTAAGGCATTAGATCCGGACAACTAGGGTTGGGGTCTTTACATTTGGTATCAAAAGAAGTTTAGTTGAATCCTTGGAAACTAAATTTAGAAAATGTAGATTAAGAAAGAAAAACATTAGATAGAATTTGAGGATAAGCATACAAGAACATCATAGAATTTGGTAAGGTAGAGATTATTTGGATCTTACTATAAATACGTCCCTATATGGATACTACAAGTGGATGTGGTTCTGGAATAAATATACCAAAGAGTAACAACTCTGACAAGGTGTTTTGGGCCTGACTCAGGGTAACCAGGTACATGAAAATGGGCCTTACTGCGCACATAGTTTGACACTTCTAGGGTATATTCTTATGATAATTCATGTTTTATTTACAAAACATTATATAGGATTTAATTTTAAATATGTTCCCAAAGAAACCATGCTTTTGATTTTGAGATTAGACATGAATAGTATTTCAATTTATGTTAATTATTTTACTAGTTTGACATTATACATTATGATTCATAACCTAATTTAGTGTATGACATCATTTAGAAATGATTCCAAGTGGAAGGAATGGAAACCGCATGAATACACATATCCCATGTAGGGATTCCCCTCATATGCAAGATATTGATGTTGTTTCTGGAGTTGAGACTGGTGATGAGAAACTTATAACTATAACGAGACAACTGACTCATGTTATGATAAATAACCTTACCTGTATGGAGCATCCTGATCCACAATGTGGAGGAAAAATGTTAGACTGCTTTATATGACAATACCCTCTATCATTTAATAGGACTAAAAAACCATTCTTAGTAGATTAGTGGATAAGTTCCTTAGAGAAGATATTTATCACTTTGGGAAGTAATGAAAGGGATAAGGTTGTCATGCCATGTATCATCTATCAGGAGATTCTGATCAATGGTGGTCATTGATTCAAAACACAAAAGAGGAGGAAAATATTGAAAATATAGAATAAAGATATTTTAAGGAAAGTTTCCTTTAAAAATATTTTCCTTATGAACAATAAGAGAATATGGAGAGTAAATTATTGAGTCTAAGAAAAAAATAGGATTAAAAATTACAAAGTGTGAATCAAACTTTAGAAGGTTATAAATGCATGATGTGGACTACATACGTAATCCAAGGAGAAATATTTATCAATTCTTTGATGGTTTAAAAAAATTCCTTCGAAAGGAACTGGTCTCTCATAATTTCTCATCATATGAAGATACAGTCTCTTGTACTATTGAAACAATAAAATAATTCTATAAGTCTTATGACTTTAAAGGAAAGAAATAGAAGAAAAGGGCTGTTGAAAAATCTATAAAAGGAAATAAGTAAATGGGGAATAAGGGAAGAGTTGACTTTCCACCTTATAGTAATTGTTGGAAGTAACACCCCGGTACTTTCCTAAAGAGAACGTGTGCTTGTTACAATTGTGAAAAAAAGGCCTCTAATATCGAGATTGAAAGGGAAAGAAAGAATCTTTCAATGTTCAATGCTATAATTATAAATAGATGGGATAATATGCACATTAATTTCCTAAGTGTCAAGGGAACTTTCCCTAAATAAGGCCAAGGGAATAAGGCCAAACTTATGCAGTCACAACTGCTGAGGTTGAAGTTCCTAATGATGTAGTGGCAGATACTTTAATAGTTTACTCAAACTTAAAAAAAGTCTTTAATTGATTCTGTATCATCGAATTATTTCATATATTGTCTATTTTTCAAGAAAATTAAATATTTCCAATTTGATTTAATAAAGGAGTTTTTAGTCAAAACTCCTAAGGGAAGTATCATTTCAACAATGATGTGTCGATCAGTACCCCTTATGACATATAAATGTGGTTTTGTTATTGACCTTATCATCATAACCATGATTGAATTTGATATAATTCTTGGTATGAATTGGATTTAAAATTATGATGTGAAGATCTATTGCAAGAAGAAGGAAGTTACAAATTTTGAGAATGATGTAGAGTCCCTTATATTTAGAGTAGAAACCTCACCACATGATTCTTATCTAGATACACCCTCAATAGATATAGGAAATTCAATTATTGGGGAGGAAGATGATGCAATATCTTTGGGTGAGGAAGAAATGTTCAAATTGAGGATGTATGTATTTTTTAAGAATACATTGATTCATTTCCAGAGTATACCTAGACATCCTCCAGAGTGGGAAATTCAGTTTTCTATTGATTTAATTCCTAGTGCAAGGCCTATATCAAATACTCCTTATATAATGGCCACAGTAGAGTCATTGGATCTGAAGAAAAAACTAGAGGAGTTTATTAGTAAAGGGTTTATTCTCCCCAGTGTTTTTCCATGGGGAGATCATGTTATTTTCATTAAGAAGAAAGATGGATCTATGAGGTTGTGCATTGAATATTGGGAGAACAATGCTATTATGATAGAGAAAAAGTATTATCTTCCTTGTATTGATGATTTATTTGATCAACTTCATAGAGCCTAATATTGTTTGAAGATTAACCTTCAATCCTCATATCATTAGTTGTGTGTGAGGAAGGATGATATTTCCAACGACAACATTTTGAACCAGGTATGGGAAATAAAAGTTTACAGTAAGTCCTTTTGGTCTAAAAAATGATCCCTCTGTTTTCATGGATCTAATGAATAGATTTTTCAATGAATATCATGCTGAAGTTGTTTTGGTATTTATTGATTATATCTTCATATACTCCAAAATCTACCAAGATCATGAGAATAACTTATACGTTATTCTGAAAACTCATAGAATAAATGAGTTATATGGGAAGTTTAGAGTGTGTAAATTTTGGCTTCAAAAAGTTTTTTTGGCCATATTGTCTCTAAGGTTGGAATATTAGTTGATCCAGTGAAGACAAAGGCAGTTCAGGAATGTCCTACAACAACGAACATAATCGAGGTATGTAGTTTTATTGGTTTAGCAGGTTATTATCGACATTTTGTTCATAATTTCACCTGATTATCTGACCTGTTAACCATGATTACACATAAAATGGTTTAGTTTGTATGAACAAAATAATGTGAAGAATGTTTCTAAGACTTGAAGAAAAGGTTAGTGAATGCTCCAATATTGACTCTACCACCAGGAAATGGTGGATTTGTGATTTATAATGATGCATCAATGAAATTCCTTGGGTATTTCCTTATACATAATGATAGTATTATTGACTATGCATTAAGGTAGTTAAAAGATAATGAATAAAACTATCTAACTCATTATCTTGAGTTAGTATCTATAATATTTTCTCTGAATATTTGGAGAAATTATCTCTATGGTGAAATATGTGAGATATATACCGATCACAAGAGCTTGAAATATATCTTCTCACAAAAATAACTAAACATGAGGAAAAAGAGATGGCTCTAACTACTCAAGGATTATGATTGTTCAATATAATATTACCTAGGAAAAGAGAATAAGGTATTTGATTCATTAATAAGGAAGGATCATGGAGTTTTAAACAAAATTATGATTCAAAGGGATCCTATGTACATGGATCTAGAAAAGATAGATTTAGAAATTATCAAGGAAGGTGAAGCATCATTACTTTTTCAATTGGTTTCCCAATCATATTTATTAGAATGTTTTCAAATTTCTTAGTTTGATGATGAGAATATTAAAAAGAAAATTAAATGTGTGAATGAAGGGAAGTTGGATAACTTCATGTCTGATGATGAAATTATAAAATTTTGGAAGAGGATTTATGTTCCCTATATACCTGTTATAAAAAAATGTCATTAGATGATTCTCATAGATTGAATTTCTATATACACCCTGGTAATACTAATATGTATAGAGATTTGAAGTAACATTTATGGTGGGATCACATGAAGAGAGAAATTGAAAATTATGTATCAAGATATTTAGTCTATTAATCAGCGAAGGTTGAAAGAAAACATATTAGAAGAGTCTTGCAACATATTCCTATTTCTACATGGAAATGGGATGAAATAACTATGGATTTTTTCACTGTATTACCAAAAAATCCAAGAAGGAATGATGCAATATGTGTGATTGTTGATTAACTTACCAAATATCAACATTTCCTCATTATAAGGGAGGATTTTCCACTAGAGTTCCTTGAAAGAATCTATATTAATGAAGTTTCAAGACTTTATAGAGAAAATATATCAATTGTGTCATATCATGATCCATGATTTACATAATTTTTTTTGAAAAGCCTCCTGAAACATTTTGATATTGATCTTCATTTGAGTACTGCTTATCACCCTCAAACTAATGGGTAGTCAGAAAGGAAGATCCATACATAAAAATACATGTTTATATAATGCTCACTTTATTTTTAAGGTATGTGGGATTAGTATTTACATTTTTTAGAATTTTACTAAAATAATAGTTTCCATTATAGTATTAAAATGGCACCATATGAAGCATTATATGAAAAGAGATGTCATACTCCGACATGTTGGGAGGAAGTTGGGGAAAGAAATCTTGTAGGCCTAGAGCTTGTGGAGGAAACAAGAGTAAAGGTAAATACTATTCAACCCCATATCAAAGTAGCTCAACATAGGCAAAATATCTAGGCCGATAATCGAAGGAAGGATTTGGAATTTCAAGTAGGAGATCATGTTTTCTTGAAAGTATCTCTATGAAAGGGTGTTATAAGATTTGGAATGAAATGGAAACTAAGACCCAAGTACGTTGTTCCTTTTGAAATTCTCGAGAGAGTTGGATCTATGGATTTTTGTTTGCCGATTCCCCTTAGCCTTTCTAAAATACAAAATGCGTTCTATATATCATTGTTGAGAATGTATATGCCATAACCAACACATGTACTCACTTCTGAAGGAATCAGATTGGAACCTGAATTATCTTACTGTGAAGAGCCTATCCAGATTCTAAACACTAAATAACAGGTGTTGAGGAATCAGATGACTAGATTGGTAAAGGTACTTTGGAAAAATCATAAAATTTAAGAGGCGATGTGAGAGCCTGAGTATATTATGATGAAGAAATACCCAAATCTTTTTGTGAGGTGAAATTTTTGGAAATTTTGAGGATGATTTTCTTGTAGGAGGGGAGAATGTAATGACCCAAAATTCTATCAAAAAAATTTACATTATTATGTTTATTTTATATACTATTAATCATATAAAACCATGTAGAGAAGAATATACAATATTTATAAATGAAGGATAAAATAAATAATAGGTATTTCTAGATGTTAAGGAACCTATAGTGATGAAATAGTAACTTTCCCTTAGAAATAATAATATGACCCTTATGAATAGTAAATAAACCTAATTAATAGTAAACTCACCCATGAAAGTGTAACGACCCGAGTCCAGAGCCCCTCCACTGGTGCCCCATACCCGGTTCTCCACATGACCTCAAGCGCATTTCCCCAAATGCCAGAGGTTACCGACTAGCAGCGAGGGCCTTTGTGAGTCGATGGGGAAACTATGACCTCATTCAGTAAGGTATACAGAGGAAAAAAAATAGTCAATAGCGGAAGCAGTAACAACATGTATAATGCAGTAACCAAACAGAGGAAGCAATGAATACATATAGTAATGATTCTAATGACGCAATAGGTACAAGTATCTAAGGAAAGAGGCAAACACAAAAACATGCTGAAATACAACTGAAACCAAGTGAAAAAGAAAAAAAAGTAAACTCCTTATCATCATGAGCCACGACTCGGTCCCATCCTCCCCAGCTCCAGTGCAATCAAGAACCTGAAGTAGAAGGGCGCTTGGCCTTATCTATACCTGCAGCAACATAGTCTTCTTGGGCCCAAAAGCATGGCCCAAATAGGCTGTGAGATACAATCCTAGTAGGCAATCACCCAAATATTTGTCCCTAACAGTCAATGAATAGATGGCAATAATAAAACAAGAAGCAGTAAATAAGATAACACAAACAACTACAATCCACAGTTCTAGCATACAAGTGCACAAGTAAACAACCAGCAATAAGAAGAAAACAGGTAACCCTCTAGGTAGCTCTCATAGCCTAACCCCTATGGTTCAACCTATAGTACTAGCAACTCTCTGGGAGGAACACACAGTCTCACCCCTATGTTTCAGCTACATAATTAATAGACTCTATGGGGAAGCACTCACCGTAAATTCCCCCTATAGTCTCGTATCATGCTAAAGGATCTCTGAGGAAACACTCAACGTCAATTATCCCTGTGGCCCGCGTCGAGGATCTACAGACTCTCTGGGGAATCACTCAACATCAATCCCCCCTGTGGACCTGCATCGTATTAAAAGACACTCTGGAGAAGCCCTTACATCAATTCTCCCTATGGTCTACTACACTAGGTTCTCACAGTCCTGTGTAAAACTAAACATGCTCAGCGCGTGTATATCATCCCAAGTAAACCTCATGAACTACTTGGCTATCATTCTAAGGCTCAAAAACATAATAAAGTAGCAGTTCCACTATCCTACAACTAGGCATGACAATTGGAAAAATGCCAAACAGGTAGAACAAGCATTGCAAAACAATCTGAGTACAAAACAAATTATTCTACTCACAAGCATAAACCTCTACTAAAACAATCAAGCAAAGAAGGAAATACAACAAGGGAAAAACAGGAACACGCAATTCCCCGTTCAAGGGAATTGGTTGTAATTTCACATAATACTCATAAACTTTCTACGGAAAGGCACAAACCACCTACCTCGATCCTAGGAGATCGATAAACGTGATCCACGACGACAGATTCCCCTTAGAACGATGTAGATCAGAGAAAATGCACAAAACGTTCAATCCATGATAACTTGGAAAACAGGAGGAATTAAGAAACAAGGCTCAAGAAGAAGGAAGAACTCACCACTGAAATTCCAACGCAATAGACCATTCTTGAATCAGATAATGGACGGCGAGGCGGGAGCTCAGGGAAGATTCGGCCGTACGGGTCGCTCTCAGTCGAACCAGACCTAGAAGAAGACAATTATCGTGATGAGGCGGGACCCCGGTCCGTTTAATGAAAAAAATAAAATACACGGTGTGTACTTCTTGAGTATACAGCGTGTACTTCAGTTTTCCATACTCCGCTTTAACCGGCCTCCACCTCACCCTTACGCACCGTGTGTGTGGCCCAGACACGGCCAACACATGACTTCGAGTGGAAAAGGAGTACACAGTGTGTACTCAAAAAGTACACGGCGTGTTCCTCAAAAATTTCCAGAAAGTTCATTTTTCTCAAAAACTCCAGAAAAAGGAAAATCGTACCTGAAAAGAAGATCCAGGTTCATACAAACTTCCCCCCTTAAAGAAATTCGTCCCCGAATTTCACTAACGAGGTGGAGAAGAAGAAACCCCGAACAGCTCTGGCCACTGCGATCGTACATCGGTCTCCCTCTCCGAGGTCTCATTCTGTACTCACCCGTGCTGCCATAGAACTCGTACCAGAGGAATAGATCTCCCGCGAAGAACCTTCGTACTATTAGCGACAATCCGGGTAGGATGCTCCTCGAATGACGCATCTGCTTCAAGCTCGACTTCCTCAGGCTGAAAGACGTGAGATGGGTCTGAAAAGTAATGTCAGAGCTGAGAGACGTGGAAGACGTCGTGCATGTCCTGATACCGCTGAGGTAGCTGCAACAGATAGGTGACCGTACCAACTCTCTCCAATATCTCAAACAGCCTGACGTACCGCAGTGAAAACTTACCCTATCTCTGAATCCTCTTGTGTCCCAACTTCGGTGTGACATATAGGAAAACCTGATCTCTGACCTCGAAATCCAGTGGTCGGATCTGCTGATCAGGATAAGACTTCTTCTGAGACTGTGCTATAGTCATCCTCTTCCGAATCAGCTCTATCTGTTATGAAGTCTCCTGAACATGATGAGGTCCCTGCAAATCTGCCACTCCTGCCTCCAGCCAGCATAAGGGTGATCGGAATGGCCTACCGTACAAAGCCTCGTATGGTGCCATCTGAATGGTCGCCTTGAAACTGTTGTTGTAGGTGAACTCCACCAGAGGTATATGCCTTTTCCAAGAACCGCCAAAGTCAAAGATGCAAGCCCGAAGCATATCCTCAAGCACCTGGATCGTGTACTCAGACTGGACATCAGTCTGGGGATGGTATGCTGTACTCAAAAGTACCTGTGTAACCAAGGCCTTCTGAAGTCCCTTACAGAACCGAGAGGTAAAGCACGCATCCCTGTCTGAAACAATGGAGTGTGGAACTCCATGCAGACGCAGAATCTCCCTGATGTAAAGTCATCCCAGATCATCAACACTGAATGTCTCCTTGATCGGCAATAAGTGGGAAACCTTCGTGAGCCTGTAGATGACAACCCAAACAACATCGTTTCCCTGAGGTGATCTCGGCAACCCGGTCATGAAGTCCATCGCAACATCTTTCCACTTACACTTCGGAATGGGTAACTGCTGTAAAAGACCAGCTGGTCATTGATGATCTGCTTTCACCTACTGACAAGTAGAACATCGCATGACGAAACCAGTAACATCCTTCTTCATACCTGACCACAAGTACTGACGATGAAGATCCCGATACATCTTGGTGACGCCCGGATGAACTTCCCAAACTGAGGAATGAAAATCCCGCATCAGCTCCTCGCGTATGTCTGTTGGCACCCATACGCGTCCCTGGAAAGGCAAGATCTAAACCTCGCCCACTATCCATCCGGGAAGAGGGTCCTCTCCTAACAAACTCTCCCGCAAGACTAAGCCTTCTGAGTCTGATAGCTGCCTCATCCGTACCCGATCAAGAAGTATAGAGGTAACAGCTACAGAAGAAAGGTAAGCTTGTCCCTATCTGTCTTGAAACTCCAGATGCATCTCGTAGAACAGAGCCATTAGCTACCACTCACTACTAGCCTCCTGAACTGCCTGAACCCGAGTTCTCCTGCTCAACGCATCTGCCACGGCGTTGCCCTTTCCCGGTGAATAGGTATGATCGAAATCAAAAGACTGAAGATACTTGACCCACCCGCACTGCCTTAGATTCAGATGAGGTTGAGTGAAGATATACTTGAGACTCTTGTGTTCAGTGAAGACCACAAAGTGATCTCCCAGAAGATAGTGTCTCCAACAGCGCAGGGCATGAACAACAGCTGCCAACTCCAGATCGTGCGTAGGGTAGTTCCTCTCATGTGGCCTCAACTGCCGAGACCCATACGCAACGAATCCATCTCCCTGCATAAGCACAGCTCCCAGCCCGATACCTGAAGCATCACAATAAATAGTGTAGCTCTTGCCTGGCTCCGGAAAGACTTGTATCAGTGCTGACGTCAACCTCCATTTCAGCTCCTGAAAGGATGACTCACAAGAATCTAACTATAAGAACTTTTCCCCCTTCTTGGTCAGACCTGTCAAAGGTGCTGCTAGACGAGAAAAGTTCTGAATGAAGCGTCTGTAGTATCCAGCCATCCCTAAGAAACTCCGTACCTCAAAGACGATCTTCGGATTCTCCCAGGAAACTACATCTCTCACTTTCTCTTGGTCCACTTATACTCCTGCCTCTGAGATGACGTGACCCATAAAGTGAATATGATCCATCCAGAAGTGGCACTTCGAGAGTTTAGCATAAAGCAGATGCTCTCTCAGTTTACTGAGAATGATCTCAAGATGTGTGGCATGGTCATGTCAAGTGTGAGAGTACACCAAGATATCATCCACGAAGACCACGATGAAGGAGTCCAAGTAAGTATGGAACACTCGGTTCATCAGTTCTATGAAAACTACAGGCACGTTCGTGAGACTGAATGACATGACTGTATACTCGTAAAGACCGTATCTCCTCCTGAAGGCTGTTAGTGGTATATTTGATGGTCTAACGCACAATTGATGATAACCGGACCTTAAGTATATCTTCGAGAGCACCAAGGATCCTTGAATCTAATCAAAGAGGTCATCAATCCTCGGCAAGGGGTATCGGTTCTTGACCGTCAACTGGTTCAACTTTCGATAATCCACACAAAGCCGAAGGGTACCATCTGAATTCTTCACAAACAGGACAGGAAAACCCCAAGGAGAAGTACTGGGTCAGATGAAACCCTTATCCTATAGCTCCTCCAACTGATTCTTGAGCTCCTGCAACTGGTATGACAACTGGTGTCAAGGCTGTCTTGGCTGGGGGATCGACAGGAAGTCCCTGATCAGCCATATCTGGCGTCTGATCACTGCCTAATGACAGACATACGACCAGAGGATGTCTCGGAGGCATATCTCTGAAAGATCAAAAGTACACCTTAGATTAGAAAAACAAGGTCAGAGAACACAAGAGTACAAAATGGGAACAGGGGAAGAAAACACAAAAGATTGCAAAACATGACTACACGGCGTGTATAAAAACTACACGGCGTGTCTTCTTAGGACACTGACATGGGTGTGTACTCCTACCCTACAAGTCATGTACACCTCAAACTACACGGCATGTTGACCCCAACACACGACATGTACAAGAAAACTAATCCCCTGCTCGAGTCTCTTTAAAAGGCTAACCCACATGGTCCGACTTAACTGGAGACCACACAACGAGTTCTAAAAAAACACGACGTGTAATAGACAAGGTTTCGGAGGCCCGTGTTATTGAGCACACGACCATCTACACGGCATGCTTCGAACAAACACGGCGTGTATAAGTGAAGGTGACACCATCTCGTGTTGTTCGTGACACAGCCACGTACCTGTAAAAGACTACACGACGTGTTCCCTAAGGACATGACATGTTCCACATGATCTTCCTCGACCCGTGTTGTTGGTGACACGACTGGGTACACGGCTCTGAACTTACACAGCGTGTACCTAACGTACACAGCGTGTCCCCGAAATTACTTTCATGACACCATGTTCTGACCACATGGTCATTGACACGGCCTGAAAACTACACGGCGTGTATCAAAAAAGTACACGCCGTGTATTCTAGGTTTTTCTAGGTAGTAGCTCAGAAATTGCACAAAATTCCATAAACACTAAAAACAAGGGAAAGAGGTGCCAAGTTTCGATCTTTGAGGGCCCATAACACCTCAAGAACCAAAATTTGTCATTCACTTTAAGCAAAGAACAAAAAAAATAGTTTCCTAATGTGACAGTAGAGAATCTATCAAGCATCTATCATAACAACATGCATAATCTGCACAAAATCTATCACAACAGCATGAAATCGCTAATGCACCCTAGATGGCATGGCAAGAAGTCATGGCATGTGATTTCTACAAGTGACTATATGATGCATGAGACAACATACCCTCATCTCATCTGGTTGCGACAGAAATAGAACCGCAATATCAAAACAATAATAACACAAGCCATGTGAATCACTCTAGGTGAAATTAGATCAACTATAAAATCTCAAAACCATAAAATTGCAATTAACGAGGTAGTATGGATCTTCCCTGTACACGGGTTAGCTACTCCCAAGCACAGCTCAATGCCAAGTACCGAATCCATCCTATCCCTGGATAAGGTCTCCAAAAAGTAAAGCAAGAGAAAAGAACTCATCTGATACCACTTTGTAATGACCCGAATCTGGAGCCCCTCTACTGGTGCCCCGTACCCGGTTCGCCACATGACCTCAAGCACGTTTCCCCAAATGCCAGAGGCTGCAGACTAGCAGCGAGGGCCTTGGTGAGTCGATGGGGAAACTATTCCCTCATTCGGTAAGGTATACATCGAAAAAACAACAGTCAATAGCGGAAGTAGTAACAACATGCATAACGCAGTAACCAAACAGCGGAAGCAATGAATACATATAGTAATGATGCTAATGATGCAGCAGGTACAAGTATCTAAGGAAAGAAGAAAACACAACAACATGATGAAATACAACTGAAACCAAGTGCAAAAGAAAACAAAGTAAAATCCTCAGCATCACGAGCCACGGATCGGTCCCATGCTCCCCAGCTCAAGTGCAATCATGAACCTGAAGTAGAAGGGCGCTTGCCCTTATCTATACCTGCAGCAACATAGTCTGCTTGGGCCCAAAAGCATGGCCCAAACAGGGTGTGAGATACAATCCCAGTAGGAAATCACCCAAATATTTGTGCATAACAGTCAATGAATAGATGGTAGTAATAAAACAAGAAGCAATAAACAGGATAGCACAAATAGCTACAATCCAAAGTTCTAACATACAAGTGCACAAGTAAACAACCAGAAACAAGAAGAAAATAGGTAACCCTCTGGGTAGCTCTCACAGCCTAACCCCTATGGTTCAACCTATAATACTAGAAACCCTCTCGGAGACACACACAGTATCACCCCTCTGGTTCAGCAACGTAATTAATAGACTCTCTGGGGAAGCACTCACCGTCAATTCCCCCTATAGTCTCGTATTGTGCTAAAGGCTCTCTGGGGAAGCACTCAACATCAATTCCCCCTGTGGCCCACGTCAAGGATCTACAGACTCTCTGGGGAAGCACTCAACATCAATTCCCCCTATGGTCTCGCATCGTATTAAAAGACACTCTGGATAAGCCCTTACGTCAATTCTCCCTATGGTCTACTACACTAGGTTCTCAGAGTCCTGTGTAAAACTAAACATGCTCAGCGCGCGTATATCGTCCCAAGTAAAGCTCAAGAACTACTTGGCTATCATTCTAAGGTTCAACAGCATAATAAAGTATCAGTTCCACTATCCTACAACTAGGCATGGAAACTGGTAAAATGCCAAATAGGTAGAACAAGCATGTCAAAGCAATCTGAGCACAAAAAAAATTATTCTACTCACATGCATAAACCTCTACTACAACAATCAAGCAAAGAAGGCAATAAAACAAGGGAAAAATAGGAACACACAATTCCCCGTTCAAGGGAATTGGTGGTAATTGCACATAATACTCATCAACTTTCTACGGAAAGTCACAAACCACCTACCTCAATCCTAGGAGATCAATATACGTGAACCACGATGACAAATTACCCTTAGAACGATGTAGATCTGAGAAAACGCAAAAAACGTTCAACCCACGATAACTTGGAAACAAGGAGGAATCAAGAAACAAGGCTCAAGCAGAAGGAAGAACTCACCGCTGAGATTCCAACGCAATCGACCATGCTCGAATCGGAGAACGGATGGTGAGGCGGGAGCTTGGGGAAGATTCGGATGTACGGGTCACTCTCGGTCGAACCAGACCTAGAAGAAGACAATTATCGCAATGAGGCGCGACCCCGGTCCGTTTAATGAAAAAAATGAAAATACACGGCATGTACTTCTTGAGTACATAGCGCGTACTTCCGTTTTCCATACTCCGCTTTAACCAGCCTCCACCTCACCCTTACACACCGTGTGGGTGGCCCGGACACGGCCAACACACGACTTTGAGTGGAAAAGGAGTACACGGTGTGTGCACAGAAAGTACACGACGTGTACTTCAAAAATTTCCAAAAAGTTCATTTTTCTCAAAAACTCCAGAAAAAGGAAAAACGTACCTGAAAAGAAGATACGGGTTCTTACAAAAGTATAAATAAAATTTAGTAATCTCATAAGTGAAAGTATGATATAATTATATCATAGTAAAAGTAAGTGAATTTTTTAAAAATTAATATTTATGTCTTGGTATTTTTATTAGCTATAAATATTTAATTACAATTTTGTAAATAATAAAATTATTCAAAAAGAAAATTAATTTTTATAAAATGTATTCATAAATAATTTTTTTTCTTATTATTTCAGGATAATTTTATGTGACCTTAGTTAAGTTTTGAATGTCTTATAAAATCAGTTTTAAATTTAAATTTTTTATTTTTTCAAGTAAATAATGATTTAATTTAAAATTAAATTTCACATTTTTAGAAAATTATATTGATAAAATGAAATCCATTTTTTAACTCTACATGTCAAAAAATGGTTATGGTGAATTTTTTGGATTTTTCTAAAATAATTGAATTTTTGGGGAATAGTTAAATAAGGTAATTTACAGTATAAATACATTAGAAGTTAAATACACAATTACTTGAGTCATAGATGATGTAAGAACCATAATCTCAAACTTAAATTCATTATTTTAATATATTTGATCATGATTCTCAAACTATTCATAGTCTTGATCCAAAATAATAAACAAATGAATAAGATATTCAAAATTAACCCCTCTCCTCCACTATAAATCCACCCTGACCCCCTCTTCTCTTCACTCCTCTAAGCCTTAAATCTTGTCCAAGTTCTTCCCAAATCCTATTCCCCAGTATCTCCTCATATCCAGGAGCTCTTGGTCTTTCTAAAGTACCCAAAACGCCTTTCCCTAAGGAGTTTCTCAAGGAGGTTAATTCAAGAGTTAAACCCTCTTTCTTTTTCTTTCAATTTCATTTTCAATTTACTTTATTTTCTTATATTATCCCCAAATAATCTATCCAAATGATCATGATAACTCAAATATCATATATATACTATAATTATATCATTTTAATGGAATATAATTCATGAAAATACTATATATATCTCTCTGTTTTATTTTTAAAATGAAATCATCGTCTGGGAGGTGATGATTTACAACCTTCGTGGATAACAAACCTTCATTATTTAATATATCCTTCAAATATGGTCATGAAACCATTTTTATGGTTGAAATGGATTATAAAATATTTATTATGACTTATTTAATGTTCTGGAACTAGTATATATACATCATACAAATTCATACAACAAAACCAATTCGAGATGATCGAAATACCGTCGTAATAATCAAATGATTATCACTAATGTTTTATCTAATAAATCATATTCACACCAAATAAAAAAATGAATTATATAAAAATTTAATCTTATAGAGGTTCATTTGTATCATATGAATTCAATTCTATATAATTACATCATTTTCACATGAACTTCCATACTCATATACAAGTACAATGATTGTGAAAACCAAGGCAACAAACGCTCCCAAGAGATAAATTTGTATCTTATAGCTCATAAAAAAGGCTATCAATGAACTTAATAAAATTATGATAAATAAATTAATTGTATAAAATTTTATGAATTAATTAATTAATGGATTTAATTTTATTATCCCAGACATTAAGGTCAAGTGCAGAATACATTCTGATATAAGGTAAGGGTTTCTACTCAAACCTCCATTTTCTTTCGGGTTACTATTTTTCTATCATTACAGTAATTAAATTCTTAATTATTATTATTTACTCATATTAAATTATTTTTTAATGTTCTATATATTTTTACCAATCATAATACTTCTTTATTTGATGAGTAGGTACATGTTTTAAAAGGATATTTTTCAAATTCTTCCTGTTAAACAAGCCCGATTGAAGGAAACCTCTCAAATTCACAACTATTTTCAAGGCCATTATATAATCTATTTTAGGCAACCATTATTTGTCTAAAATCAATCAGTTTTTTATGAAAACTTATCTTAGTTAACTTCTGATTTTATACAATGATTTTTCCAAATGAAATATTCTTTCCAAAGTAAAAGAGCATTTCTATCAAGAATTACATGATGATTTTATAAGAGTATTTTCATATATTTAAAATATATTATTTATTATTTGGTCTAATTGGGATTAATATTTTATGATATCATGTAACATATTTTTTTTATTGGCTTATGATTAGTTTGACAATGAATGTGCTATCTTGATACCATTCACTATATTAATTCGAATGGTTAGTATTTATGTTTACTGATCAGGGAAAGTTATTTACATTTCATATGTTAGTTTCAATATGAATTTATATGTTGATTATGTTTCATACATTTCATTTGTGTAATTCATTGAACTTATTAAGTGTTGGGTGGGTCCTACTACAACCCCTCGGTGCATCAGTAGGTCTCACGAGACAAACTGGTTTGGGTTTTTACCCATTTATATATGGTCTTGGAATGAGGTCTTGATAGTATGGTTATGAAATCCCGTATTATGAATTAACTCATTATGAAACTATTAATTTATAGTCCATGGGATTATTATACCAGTATAATATCCATGGTTATTTTTTATTATGGATTTTTTTCATTCATCTTTTATTCTTACCATATTATGCTTAAGATTATGTTTTAATGGAATCTGTACTTTTATTTATTCACCACGCCTTATTACTTATGATTACCCTATATTAATTACCCTTACTGATCATCTGGGATTTTCCCTTTCTTATGTTTTATTTTTCCCCAGTATGTGAAGAATTATATTATGAATGACTTACATAGATAATCTAAGAGTTATGTGTCACAGACCAACCCAGGTCAACCCTGAACCGGTCACCCGAGCTGCTCCACGGCATGGCCCGATGGTTTTTCCCGATCCCCATGGGATGGAAACCAGTGTCGGACATCAAAATAAACATGTGGGAATTATTTGAACCATAAATTAATCACAAAAAAATAAAAAATACTGAAAATAAAATAAAGTCTAGCAGCGGAAAAGAAAAAAAATAAACCACACATTCCTTAGTGTGACTTTCTAGGTCACCACCAAACTAAAGACCAACCCTACTCCAATAATGAGAAACTACTCCAAGAGAACCTAAGTAAAGGGAACCTATAACTGAAATGATAAAATAGGCATGAGATTTAAATTGCTCAGTAGGGATTCCAAAATAAACCACACCCGATGCCCCATATCTAAAATGAAAACCATTCTTTCCAATTTGAAAATAGGATATATAAAAATATGATTTTTTCCACTCCTTAAAAAAAAGGTAACACAATTTTACATTTTAGAAAAAAACCCATTTTCATTTCAATTTTTTTCTAAATTAATTACCAAAGAATATAAGTCATTCCAATGAATTCTTTGTTGATCCAACTAGTACCAAAATAGGTTCTATATTATAAAAAAGCAAAGTAAAAGTGTCATGAGATCAAGTAACGAAAATTTTCATAAAATAAAGTATAAACATACAAGTATGAAACCATGGTATTTTTCTAAACATACTTAGAGAGATCCCTAGACGTACTCGGTTCAGAAACACTTGTCGGCATATGGTGAAGCCCCTATGTCAATAACCAACTTGCTTCTCTAACCTGACGTCACTAGTGGAACAACCCGCCTAGCCTAACAGAAAATCTAGGGGGTACCAACACGTCAAATCGAGGTTAATCAGAATCCATCACTCAACCCACTAAAAGACACCCATGAACCCATAGTTGTAATAGTAATGCTGTGTAAGTATGAGGCCCTCACACGCGCGACTCCCCTCACCTGCCATCACTGCACTTTCCTACCCCAAACACAGACACCCTATACGATAACCGTTAAAGGTATATCCCTCATATTGAGGTTACCACTATATATATATATAAACATGTTCATTCCATATCAACCAAGGAGCCAACCGAGCCATCATGTCACATAAACTTTTAAACCATTTCACAAAGAACATTAAGTTGTCAACCAGGCCTTTAATACCATCATTACAATATACCATAAAAATATTCCAAACCAAATTCACTTTGCAAAGCCATTTCCAATTTCAGGTTAAAAACACACAACACACTTAAAAAGTTCCAAATGGGCCTTCATGTCATTGAACTGTCAAATCACACTTCAAGGTGCCAAACAAGTCAGATTTTAAACAAAACATTTAACCAAATTCTTTTTTTTTCAAAAAATACACTTCATAACTAAGAAAATTTTAGAAAATTATACTAAAACACTTAGGACACCTTAATAATTAAAAAAAATTGTAAACAGGCTTAGAAAAGTTATGAAAACTAGTGGGAAACCAATATTCAAGAGGTTCTATCCATTTCACCAAACACATATACATATCTACATATATAAATACCACATGAATATGTAACAATTTAAAAAAAACTAAGAAATCACGGAATTCAAATTAATGGAATGGGCACAGGGGACCTTCCTCAAAAGGAAAAAGACTAAGCTGAGATACTTCGTCTCTTGAAACTTTTGAAAAAAATCATGCACACCAGCACACACATCCATTCTCATACAGATATATATACCATTAATCCAATGTACATATTCCCTGCTCCATAATGGAATATGTGCAAAGAAGATATATATACACATACACATACGTACCTATGTATGTGTGTGCGCGCACCACCAAGGATCCACCAAAGCATTAATTAATTAACCTAGAGGAACCAACACCACATAGAAACTAAAGAACCACTTAAGAGACCAAGGTTTTAAAAGAACACTATTTTAAAAAAATACCATATTTATTTGAAAACACACCCATGTGTGCACTTAGTGCACCCATGGGTGTGATAACATGTAATGAAACACCAAAGCATCTAAAGAGACCTTAAAATAACTTCCATATAAACCTAGAATGCTTCAAAACTAAATCCAACCATTCATATCATTTAAAAAACATGAAAAAACCCTTTTAAAACAATAAAACACTTTTCAAAACATTTTACAACAAAATCCAAGCTAGGGCATTACTAAAAAATACACACTAAACCATACACACCAAACCATACACACCAAACCAATTTCATTTTGAAATAATACGCACACCAAAATATTCTCCAAACACATTTCACACCATTGACATGATTTAATAAACCATGTAAAAATTGTATAAAACAATTCTCAAAAGGGTATCACAAGGATTTACATGATAAAACCGACTCAAAAACCCCTTTGTGAAATAAATGCATAGAAACACCACACCAAAACACAACACGCACCACTTACATAGTTGAATAAAAACATTTCACAATTACTAAAAATCTATTAGACATCGCATTATGGGTTTTTACCAGAAACACATCTTTTTTACATAAATGTGCTAAAAATATCAAATTCAAACTAAATTCATTTAAAAGCTAATTTCTCACCAAATTAATTAATCACAGAACACTCCAAATGAATTACACGGGTAAAATAATTCATCAAATAAACACAATTTTCACCAAAGAAATTAATTAACAAACATGCTAAATTAATTAAACAAGAAAATTAGTTCATCAAATAAAATTTTCTCATGAAACCGCCTACCTCAAACATGTGATAAAGTGATGAGACTTTGATGAAAGGTAGAACAATCCCTCATAGACTAACTGGACACCTAAAAAAATGAGATAAATGCACAAAACAAAACCCGGGTGTTAGGGTCTTTCTAAATTGTAGAAAAACCCTAAAAAATAATTGGCAAACCAATGTGGAGGAGGAGAGTACCCACCAGAGAGGGAGACGACTGAATATTGGGGTCAGATGCACCACTGGCCGAAGCAAGGAGGCCAGAGCGCGACCTGACCGGAGGTGCGGAAGGCCGGATGCTAGAGGTGGCCTAGACAGAGGTGTGGAAGGCTGGAGGCCAGAGGGAGAGAGGTGAGTCCGAAATTTGGTGGTTGGATGGAGCATGAGGGTGAGGTCTGGCACGCCAAAAGGGTGAGAGGTGAGGGCGAGGGCCTAGTCTCGCGAAGGGGGTGAGAGGGTGGCACTGCTGGTGTCAGGGGGTTTGAGGGTGGCACTTCGGATGTTGGCCGGTCGAGGGTGGCACTACATGCAAGAAATCAGGGGGGAAGGGAGGGGATATGGGTAGATTAGGGTTTCTTTGTTTTTTCAATTTATTATAACAATAATAATGATAATAATAAAACCAATAATAATAATAATTATAACCAAAATAATAATTATAATAATAAAAATTAATAACAATATAAATAATAATTATGGAAATAAAAATAAAAATAAAAATGATAATTATGAAATAATAATAAAACCATTAATGAAATAATAATAATTTGAATAATAATTTTAACCATTTTTTTCTTAAAAACAATATCAATAATAAAAATAATAGTTATATCAATAATAATATTAATATTCCTAGTAATAATCAGATTAATAATAAAAATAACAACATAATATTATTTATATTATCAAAAATTATTTTTAAATTTTTATTCCACTTATTTATCTTATTCTCGTTTCATTTTATCTCTTATACAATCACATTACTTATTCTAAAAACTGAATATCCATGCCCTCGTCACACAACTTAATAAACCATGTGCAAGTTGAGCCCCCCAACCCAGACCACTTGGGCACCCACACAAGCACCCGGGGTGACCACATGATTATCTCTAACCACGGGGTGCCCGTGCACCAGACTGAAACCCACCAAAGACATTAAACGTAAATTTTTTTTAAACCGGGACCCGGATGAACCTTGGAGAGAGATCCCAAAACCAAGAAATAATAAAATAAAAATTAACTTAAAAATTCGGGGTGTGATAATTCTCCCCACCAAGAGCAATTTCTGCCACCATATAGTCATTCAGTCGAACAATAGACAAAACAAGAATCCATGCCCGATTGAAACTGAAAGAAACCACAACATAAGAGAACGATAGAACACAGGAGGGTTTTCCCCACCACAAGAACTCAACTAGTGCCGAAATTTAACACCCAAACATGCCACCCCAGGAAGGGGGGGCCGACGCAGGAACTCCCAACCAATCCAAACTTACTTCTATTGCATGAGTGAAAAAAATCCTCCGTTGAAACATGGAACTCTCGACCCAGACCAAAAACTCCCAAAACCGGAGAAAAACATCCGAGCAGAACTTAAACCAAGCAGTGAACTGGAGCATAACTACAAACACTGATTATACTACAAGCACTTACACCTCCAAATGAATATAGCCAAACTGAGATTTACCCATACATGGGCCAAACATACTTTAAGAAAAATAATGATTAAAAAAATCATAATTAGACAAACAGAACTGTTGGATTACAGTAGAAAAAGTCCATCATAAATTCACTATGAAACAATGAACTTAAAACAATGTCAAAACTTTAACATTATAAAAAATAATGGATAGACTTTAAAAGTTCTACTCCCAACACATAACACAAAACCCGAACCGAGGCTTCACACCCCCAACAACTCCTGAATGGGCACGAGCTTCACCCCAAGACCTATGGCTGGGGATATGATTGTTGAAGTGTCTCCTACCTCACAAGAAGGCACTAGAATCCTCCTATTACAACGTTTTCTTCAAGTGACACTTCCCACATAACTTCTCTAGATGACCCAAATAGCCAAACAATGGAACGTCTTCATAGGGGTGCGACATGATTGCTTTGTGTGACCTAAACATCCACACTGATGGCACACCATTTAACAGTTCAATGAACTGGAATACAGAACCACTGTAGAGGAATCTTTAGAAACATGTCCATCTGGCACATGCTACTCACCAGATGGGGAACCTTCACGAGCAACTAGATATGCTGGATTTCCAACCATCTGTGCTTAGGAGACCAACTCAGCTAGGAATGACTCATCTAATAGTTTCTCAAAACGATGGTCCTTAGAAGGGAGGACCCACTCCATTATATCTGGATGAATACCCCCAATCAATAGAAAAGTCTTCATCAAATCCTGCGATGCTACCTCTGAAGAAAAGGACACAAGTTCATTGAAATGTTTAACATATGTCTTCACTATCTATTGGCCTTATTTAATACACATGAACTCTTACATTTTCTTCATCTTCACCTATTCATGTATACACCATCGAAGGGAAAGGGCCTCTGAGTGGCATCACCCCCGATCTTACCTAGCCCCTAGGGTTTCATTTGTGAGCTTTCTTCTACCCTCTTCTAGCCTGCCATTTCAGCCTGGCGTCGGAGATCTGGAACCTAGATCATCGTCTTTGTGGTCTGCCATTACTTCTGGTTCGCGGCGTGGCTTGGATCTCGTATTGGCGGGATTTGGTAGTTTGCATCGCGACGTTGGCTTCACGGCAGGATCTTGTCTTGGCGTCAGCAGCTTCGGCTTCTAGTGGCTTGGTTTCAGCATGAAATGGTGGCTGGCGATGACTTCCAATCTTGGTTCATGGTCTTGGCTGGACTTCGATTTCGAGTGTGTTCCAGTGTGGATCGGTGCCGACGACGTGCGACTCGGAGGGGGGAGGTGTGGGTATCTTTTAATTTGTTTCCATTTGTGGTGCGCAGTTGATGCTCTTATGGAGGAGTTGTTGCTCGAGGAACCTGATTGTTTGTGGGTTCTTTTGGCCTCCTACGGCTTGTATGGTTGCTGAGGATGTGTTGGATGAGTGCCTTATGGTCGCATCATGGTTTCTCTGGCATCGGTTCTAGTGATTGCTTCAGGAGAGTTTGTTTTAGCTCTACCCTACTGGTTGTTCTCATTCGCCAGTGATGGCTCGACAATGGTGGTTTTGATGTTTTGGACTGGTTGTGTTTTTTGTTTGAATGGTTCATTTTCGAAGGTGGAAAGTTTGTTATCGGGACTCGAATTTATGAAATCGACTCCATAGGTGGTTCTAGATCTGGTGGTACATCCTTGCAGTGTTCTTTGGATTTGGTTGTTTGAGAGGGGATGGAACTAGCCATCAGATCGGGCCTATACTTTGACACAAGACACTTGTTTGCTGAAAAACTTTGCAACGGTGAAGATCTACATTGATAAAATACTGTGAGGAGCTATATTGTGATGTCACCCTGGTTTTACTCTTTCTTCGTTTGAGTGTAATTTTCATATGTCAATGATGTCTGTTTGGGTTTCCACCCCCTTCATCCCTTAAAAGGTGGTTTTATCATTTAATAAAAAATTTGAAGGCCTTCGGGCCGTTGGATGGAATTATGAACCATCGGACGAAGACAAATTTAAAGACATCCCACATCATCCCAAATTGCTGTGATGGTAGGGAAAAAACTCCCATTCATCCAGATATAGGGCTTTGAAAAGACCCAAAATGGCATGCACTCTGACATCTTTGGGAGTTCCCAATACCTTGAAGACGCACTCGGCCTATTCAAGTCACTCTACTACCACTAACGGACCCCAATCACCATGAAGGACATAAAACGTTTGAGAAGGATAAAAAACTGGGCATGAATTATACGAAACCTTGGGGACCTTTTTGGGCGGTATTTTTTTAACAACATATAAAACACAATGCCGAAACCTATATCAACCCGAAACCGCATAAATGAAAATGCCTTCATCCAAAAACAACCAAATCAAAAACCAAACAAATATAAACATAACCAATCACATCCCTTTAAAAAACCACCTCTAGAAATAAATTTCAAACATTTAATTCCAAGTACACACCCTAGTAATCCCATGAACCGTTGCACGTGTCTTCATCCGCTTTCATACATATGCACAAAAACTCACTTTTCATGCATCCAATCACATGTTAAAACATTCATAATGTGTACCCAAGGTTGCACCCAAACCATTTCTCTACCAATTCCAACCAAACATTATATTTTTATACCAAGAGCTTTCGGTTTTAAAACCCATTTCATGAATTTAAATCCATTTAAACTAAATCATTATCATTTTAAAATCACTTTTTAATTTTCAAATGCATACTCAGACCAACCAGAACCATGATGACACTCAACTTGCATCAAAGTACTGGAGTGAGGTATTAGCAATCATGCTTAACCTGGAGACATGGTAGTGGGCCATGCCCCAAGTAAGCGTCAACAACTAAGATAAACTTAAATAATGTACTCGGACTCCACATGGGTCTCTACTCCATGTGAAATCATGATGTAACATCGAATTACCTCTGTTGTCATCCCTCAATATAAAAAAACTTGAACGATACAAGGACTCAATTCCTAGACTACCCCTAGTAACTTGAGGTTTATAATGAGTGAGGGTTCATGACACCATTCCCGTACCAACCTCCTGAGTCCTGACAATCCTAATCTCCATCTACCGGAGACCCTAAATAACAAGGGCCTCCTTTGATACCATTTTTTCACGAACCAACCAGGGTCCTCCCTTAACCGATCACCTGAGCTGGTCTGTAGCATGTCCTGAAGGGAGTTTCTAATCCCCATGGGCTGGAAACCAGTGCCAGGCATCAAAACTAACATGTGGGAACAATTTAACCCATAAATTAAACACAAGAAAAAAAAAGACTAAAAATAAAAGAAATAATAGAAGTGAAAAAAAAGAAACCGCAAATACCTCCATGCGACCTTTAAGTTACCACCCAACGAAAGACCAATGTTGCTCCAATGATGCGAAACTTGGCCAAGAGAACCTTAGTAAAGAGAAACTGGAACTAAAATGATAAAATAGGCATGAGAATTAAAATCCTTAGTAGAGATTACAAAATAAACCACTCCCAATGACCCACCTCTAAAATGAACACCATTCTTTCCCATTTGAAAATTGAATATATAAAAATATGTTTCTTATACTCCTTTAAAAAAATAAACAACGAGCTTTTAGTTTTAAGTCAAAAATATATTTTTTTCATTTCAATTTTTTTCAAAATTAATTACCCAAGAATATAAGTCATTGTAATGAATTCTTTGTAGATCCAACTAGTACCAAAAAAGGTTCTATATTATAAAAAAGAAAAGTAAAAGTGTCATGAGATTATATAACCAAAATTTTTGTAAAAGAAAGCTGGGAAATACAAGTATGAAACCTTGGGCATTTCCAAAACATCCTTAGTGCGATCCCTGGATGTACTCAATTTGGCACCACCTACCGGCGTATGGTGAAACCCATAAGTCAATAACCAACTAGCTTCCCTAACCTAGCCTTAATAGTGGCACAACCCACCTGGCCTAATAGAAAATCTAGGGGGTACCAACCTGTAAAATCAGGGTTGATCAGAAACTGTCACTCGACCCTATAAAAGGCACCCAAGAACCCATGGTGGTAACATTAATGATGTGTAAGTAGGAGGCCCTTGAACACATGACTCACCTCACCTACCGTCACCACACTTTCCTACCCCAAACACGGACACCCTATATGATAACTCATAAAGGGATATACCTTCTATTGAGGTGCCCAATAGATATGTATATATATATGTATAAACATGTACATGCCATATCAACCAAGGTGACAACTAGGATTTCACGTCACATAAACTTTTAAACCATTTCACAAATCACTTTAAGTTTTTAATCGCGACTTCAATACTATCATTCCAATATAACATAAAAATATTCCGAACCAAATTCAATTCGCAGATCCATTTCAAATTCTAGGTTAAAAAGAAACAACAAACTTAAAAAGTTCCAAATGGGCCTTCATGTCATTAAATTGTCCAACAACACTTCATGGTGCCAAAGAAGTTAGGTTAAAAAAACATTTAACCAAATCTTTTTTGTTTCACAAAATACACTTCATAACTAGGAATATTTTTGTAAATTACCCTAAAACACTTATAACACGTTTATAATTAGAAAAATGTGTAAACAAGCTAGAAAAATTATACAAACTTCTGGGAAACCAATCTTCAAGAGTTGAAATACATTTCACCAAACACATATACATATCTAGATATATAAATACCACATGAATATGTAAAAACCCTTAAAAAACTAAGCAATCATGGAATTAAAATTAAAGGCACGGACATAGAGGATCTACCTCAAAAGGAAGTGGACCAAGCTGAGATACTTTGGCTCTTGAAGCTTTTGATGAAAATCACCCACACCAGCACACACATACATTCTCATACGCACACACACACATATATATACACCCTTAATCCAATGTACATATTACCCACTCGATGAGGGAATATGTGCAAGGAAGATATACACACACATACACATACCTACCAATGTATGTGTGTTCGCACACCATAAAAGAGTCACCAAAACATTAATTAATTAACATAGAGGGAACATCACCACATAGAAACCAAATAACCACTTAATAGAACAAGGTTTTAAAAGAACACAATTAAAAAAATAATACCATCTTCATTTGAAAACCCACCCATGTGTGAACTTAGTGCAACCATGGTTGTTCCAACATGTAATGGCACACCAAAGCATCTAAAGAGACCTTAAAATCACTTCCTCATTAACCCTGATTGCTTCAAAAACGAATCCAACATTTAATATAATTTAAAAAAAATGAAAAACCCATTTTAAAACCATAAAACTCTTTTCAAAACATTTTACAATAAAGGCCAAGCTATGACATTACTAAACCATACACACTAAACCAATTTCATTTTGAAATAATAATAACCAAAAAATAGTCTCAAAAAACATCACTCACCTTTGACATGATTTAATAAACCATGCAAATTTTTTATAAAACCATTTCCAAAAGGGTATCACAAGGATTTACATGATAAAACCCACTCAAAATCCCCTTTGTGAAATAAACGCACACCAACACCACACAAAAACACAACATGCACCACTTGCACAGTTGAATAAACAAATTTCACAATTCATGAAAAGCCATTAAACAACACAATATGGGGTTTTATCCGAAACACATATTTTTTTACATAAACATGCTAGAAATATCAAATACAAACTAAATTCTCTTAAAAGATAATTTTTTTTACCAAATTAATTAATCATAGAACACTCCAAATTAATTATGATGGTAAAATAATTCATCAAATAAACATAATTATCACTAAATAAATTAATTAACAAAGATTATAAATTAATTAAAAAAGAGAAATAGTTCATAAAATAACATTTGCACACGTAACCACCTACCTCAAATATGTGTGAAAGTGATAAAATTATGAAAAAGGTAGAATAATACCTCACGGATTAACCACACACCTAAAGTAATGAGATAAATGGCACAAAACAAAACCCAAGTGTTCGGGTTTTTTTAAATCAAAGGAAAACCCCTAAAAAATAATTGGAAAACCAATTTAAAGTAGGAGCATACCCACCGAAGAGGGAGACGACTGGAGATGGGGGTCAGATGCACCACTGGCTGGAGAAAGGAGGCTAGAGCATGGCCTGGCCGGAGGTACGGAAGGCTGAAGGTAAGAGGTTGGAGGGAAAGAGGCGAGGCCAAGAGTTGGCGGTCGGCTGGAGCGTGAGGCCGAGGCCGAGCATACAGAATGGGCGAGAGGCAAGTGCGAGGGCTTGGGCGTAGGAAGGGGTGAGGGGGTAGCACTGCTGGTGTTGGGGGGGGGGGGGTTGATGGTGGCGCTTCCAGTGCTGGGGGGTCGAGGGTGGCACTGCATGCAATGAATTTGGGGGGGGGGGGGGGGGGCGATACAGGTAGATTAGGGTTCCTTTGTTTTTTTTTTCAATTTATTACAAAAACAACAATAATAATAATAAAACAAAAAAAAATAATAAAATAAAAAAAATAAAAAAAATAATATAAATAATATAAATAATAATTTTAGAAATAATAATAAAAAAAACAATGAAAATAATGAAATAATAATAATACCATTAATTCTATAATAATAGTTTTAATAATAATTTTAATAATTATTTTCTTAAAAAAACAATATCAATAATAATAATAATAATATCAATAATAGTATTAATATTCTTACTAATAATCATAATAATAATTAAAATAACAACATAATATTATTACTATTAAACATTCTTTTTAATTTTTTATTCCATTAATTTATCTTATTCTTGTTTCATTTTATCTCTTATACAATTGCAATACTTATTCTAAAAACATGGTAAATGCGCGCTCGCCGCATGAATTAATAAATCGCGCACATGTTGCATGCCCTAACCCAAACCACTGCACCCGCACAAGCACCAAGGGAGACCACACGATTATCGCCAACCATGCGGTGCCTGTGCACCGGACTAAAACCCACCAAAAAAGTTAATGATCAAAAAATTTAAACCGTGACCCAGCCCGAACCTTGGCGCGAAAACCCAGAACCAAGAAATAATAAAATAAAAATTAACTTAAAAAGTCGGGGTGTTACATTATAGATATTTACATTGGAATTTACATATTACATTTCCTTTCAATTATAATGTTGAAATTATATATGTATCTTGTTTCCAAATCTACTAAACTATTATATCCTTTGGGATACTACTTCCTTGTAATCATATCAATTTATTGAAGTAAGGAACCAGCTCCTGGAAACTAGGGTCGAGGTCTTTACAATACCTACTATAAAAGGATGTGTGAGGTACATCTGATAGTTTGACATGCACTTGATGATAACCGGATCTCAAATAAACCTTTGAGAAGAACTGATATCCTTGTAACTAGTCAAAGAGATCATCTATCTATGGTAGAGGATATCGGTTCTTAACTATCAACTGGTTAAATTTATAGTAATCCATACATATCCTAAGAGTTTCATCTGCCTTTTTCACAAAAGGCCAAAAAAACCCCATGGAGAAGTACTAGGTTAGATAAAACCATTTCCTCTAAATCCTCTAGCTTCCTCTTGGGTTCTTTCATCATAATAGTATCCACACTATAAAGAGGAATGGATACCGGTGCAGCTCCGGGAACTTGGACTATCGAGAAATCTACCTCTCTCACTGGAGGCAATCCCGAAAAGTCATCTGGGAAAATGTATCTGAAATGGTCAACCACTAGAGGGAAGTATATATGAAATTTTAATTGATCATCAATTTATAAACATTCAACCTGGGATATCATCCCACCCAGCCCACGATGCCCAGTTCTTTCTCAGATCACCTGAACATCCCATTCACTCTTGTGAATAAACTCGTTTTCCCTATGGTGATATATAGGTCACCATTTGGTGATATCAGTAAACAAAAGTATGAATGGGAACCAACCAGTCAATCACGAGAATGATGTCAAAACTCGTCATCTCAAGGAAAAAAGGTCCCATACTAAGTGACACCTGCCAATATCATGGGGGAACTCCCTGTACTAATGTACATCTTCTATTATAATCCCTAATGAAGTGTGAAGTGTCATGAAGCCATCAAAAGTAAAAAAAATTATACCCAGAATCTCCACAACATGAACATATATGAAGATATGTGAATCCCCTGTATCAAAAAGTTCAAAAGCTAAAGTTGAGGATACTATAATATTACCTATATTTGTAGAAGATCCAGGATATTTCTCCTCAAGGGTTTGTTATACTACATATATCTGGCCTAAACCATGACCCAATGATAATTATTAGCTACCCTGATTAGATCCACCCAGTTGTCACTGTAAAACCAAGGTCTGACTAGAATGAACATGACTACCATCTCGACCTCATCGGCCAGCTGTACTCCAGTTCCCAGCCAAATGAAAAGCTGCTGATCTTTCACATAAACATGGAGTCAACACAAAACCAACCTCATTTGATTCTAGAGGAAATGTTTTATAGAAGCAATGTTGATGGCTCATATTTCCGTAATATCGACACTCAACTGGGTCCCTCATACACTAAGGACTCATATTTTCTAGACTACCTTACTAGTAACACCTCACCTGGCTACTTGAGTATGTGATCTGACAACTGATATCACTGTGTGGAAGTTATAGACAAAGCTTCCTACCACCATTCGATGCTGTACCAAATCTAGATACAAAACTTTCCTACCTCACACCTCCAGTCTCTCTCAGGTTACGCTCTATAATAGGTGCCAGATTCACTATTATAGAAGAAGTAGTCATCCAAAAGACATTAAACTATCATTATTTTCCATACCTAAGACCATCCTCGAATCTCTTTGCTTTAGATAACTCATCATCCATCAAGATAGGTGTGATGCACAGAAGCTCAACAAAAAAGGCTTAATTTTCCATAACTAACAACGCACCCTTCTCTTGGTTCAATAACTCTTAGTGTATATTGACCCTCAATATCTCGGTATAGAAGTAATCATAGAAGGACATATAAAAATCCCTTGAATACATTTCTCGATGGAACTCAATCTGAGTAATAACATCCCACCAACTCTTGGAAGAATCACGCATCAAATAAGTAGTGATATTTACCCTCCTACGAGGATTCATATCAAGATACTCAAAGATATATAGCATGGCCTATATCTATGACTTTTTTGCCTATGTTCTACCATCCTCCAAAAACATTGGCAGATTATACTATTGGAACTCACGTGTTAACTCTTCCAAAGTTGGAGAAGGTTGTGGTGATCCTTTAATGGTATGAATAAATCTCAGTAATCCCTTGTAAAACTATGCCCCATCCCCTATGTTGGGTACAAATGATAGTTCATTAGCTAAAACTATTGGAGGATTTACTGGTCTCCCATGGCACACCACCTTCGTAGTATGGTGATCGCCACCCTCCTCGAGTACGACAGAAGGACGTCACAGTGACATACCACTTAGCACACACCTCAGTTTAAGATCATTAACAAAGTTCATAGTTCAAAGAATAGATATTGAAACATGATAGGTAGAAGATTTCCTATATAAGAACACACCCCTCTTCTTACTCCTAGAGTCATGTATGGGCATCATAAAAATCCTAAATAAGAATGAATCACTACCTATACACCACTGCTAAGGTCAGGTATGGGTTAAGTCCTATGCAATGAGAAATTCAGTTTCCATTTTATTTTTACATAAATTCACATATTCATTTTCATTTAAATTTTCATATCCATTTTCATTTGAATTCATACAAATTTCATGTTCATATCATATTTTATTAAAAAGTTTTAAGTTATGGTTTTCCAAATTCTTATCCATGAGGGCCCATACTCCTTAAGGACCAAAGTTTGGCATCCACCAGTTTGACACCATAACACATTCTAGAATACCTATCACAATAGTAGGTATATATGTCACAACAACCATCACAAAAAAATGCAACAAATAATTCATCCTAAATGGCATGGAATAATGCATGGAATGTGAATCCTGTAAGGTGCCTAAAATGATTCATGATATGGAATACACTTGTCTCATTGGGTTGAAACAAAATAGAACCCAAAATAATATCAATAATAATATCACAATTCAAGTGAATCACCCAATGGAAGAATAAAATCAACTATAATAGTCAAAATCCATAAAATAGCAAATTTATTCAAGGCAATTTGGCGTTTTCCTGTATGCGGGTTAGCTACACCCAGGAAAAGCTCATTACCAAATCCAAATATATTATTATCTCTTTATATTGTCACCAAATAGTAAAGAAAACCAGAAAATAATCCATCTAATACCACTTTGTAATGTATTAGACCCAGATGGCACTCAACAGTGCCCCAATCTGGGTTGACCACATGGCCTTAAGAACATCTCCCCAAACTTCAGAGGATGCCTACTAGCAGCGAGCTCTCAAGTGTGTCCATGGGGAGACTATTACCTCATAACCTGAGTCTATCACAATAGAATATAAATGACATATAAGTAGAATAATCATTAATAAAAATCATACAATAGATAAATATAAGTATTAAATAAGGATAACAAAAATAATCTCATATAAAATGATGATGATATATGTCACATGTCTCTAAAAAATATCCAAAATAAGTATAAATGACATCAATTAAATAAATGTATCAAAATTAAAAAGTGTAAAAAAGAATCTACCTTGAATCCAGAGCCTCAGTTCAGTGCCATGCTCCCCTGCTCCAAAGTAGCAATAAAGAACCTAAAATAGGGATAATTACCTTATCCACACCTAAAATCATATAGTCTGTTCAGGCACCCAAGGTGGCCTAAATAGGGTGTGAGAATAAAACCTAGTAGGAAACCACCCAAGGAATAGTTCAATATAGTCCATGAGTATATAATAGTCATAGTGTGAAAGCAATAATATAATATGTAATGGAAATGCTGAAAGTAAATGTCCTATAAATTCTAGGTTCTCATTTATAAATAAGTTCATTTATTTATTCAATCGTTTAATTAATAAGTCTCGAGACCCGATGTGTATCCTGGTGTCCCCCTTGAAATTAGGTAAATGAAGGATTCCTAAACATACCATCCATAAAGTATAAACAAATAAGGAATCCAGAATTGTTCTTTATCTTAGAAGACAAGTCATATAACTCATTTCATTCATTACTCAATTTAGAACCTAAGCCTGTCCTTGGAATTCCTAAGTTGTAATCTAGTTATTTCTCTAGGTATAATATAAACCAACACCCTACAATCTCATCCATGGTGATCCACACAAAAACCCAGGTATGTATCCAGGTGTGGTATACCATCACTTCCATTCGATTGCACCCTTGGTGGTCAACTATGGGAACCCAAGTATCACCCATAACATATATAATCAAGTTACCCTTTGATTATATCCTTTTTAATCCACTAAAGAATAAAAATAACACTTGACATATAATATTCAATCCTTTAAGTCTTCCCTTAGTATTCCTAGAGGGATTCATAGTATCACTAAGGCATAAGTAAAGTAAGATCCAATTGAGTCTGTCCATGGAATTATTATATGAAACCAAGTGTCACCCAAGGAATATAATCATTTAATATAATTTTATAACATTTAATAAATTTAATTTAAACTTGTCAAGGTCATAAAAAAGAACATTTCAATTCAAATTCACCTCAAAAGGGGACTTAAATCATGGGATAATCTTAAAGGCATTACCTCTCAATTACTCACATGGGAAAATCATTATTACAAGAATATCATGCTTAAACAAGCTATTAAAAGGAATGGTCAAAGGGGAATGTCATCCATTCCATTACCTTTGTAAATTCAATTAAAAATACCAATTAAAATTGCAATTCAATTTAAAATTCAATTCATGAAACCGATTTAAGGATTCAATTCACAATTCAAAATCAACAACCCATGACAAGGGGTATGGGGAACACCTCAAGATATCCAAATATTCATATTCCATCATAATGGCCATTTAAATACACAACACAACCAAATGTGTTGTTTTACTCATTTTTATTAACCATTTAACATTTATAAATAGGCCTCATTAATTGAATAGGCTATACCTATTAATTCAATTTAAGGATTTAAATTCATTTTAAGGCACCGTCCGATATTGGGGCCAACGACACAATGACATATATAAACACTTAGACTTTTAACAAAATTCATGAGACCACCTACCATATGTTTGTAGTGAATAGGTCATCTAGAATAATCTCTTAACTCGACTCATATTGGGATAAAATGAAAGAAATAACAAAGAACCTAATAATAGGGTAAATTATCTTGCACCTAAATAGTGCATCCAATACCAAACCAAATGAGGAATGAAATAAAAGGAATCGAGAACTCATTGATGTGGATCCAAAGTGATGAGTGAAACTTGAATATGATTTTAGACAAAGGAGTTACCATGATTCCCAGAATTTTCACCCAAGAAGGATCTCAAAATGTGAAGGTTATTTCCATTGAATTAAATGAGTAATTAAGTTGAGTTAAAATATTTAATAATGAAAAAATTGCAATTTTACCCAAAAATATAGGGTCGTATAGTTTGGCCCCATGGTTTTCCAAACCATGTGCCAATTGTGCACAATATTCTATTTGGAAGGGAAAATTATACAGTTTTCCTGCATGGTTGGACTAACCATGTACAAATCTTGCAAAACTCTAATGTTAAACTTGAAGACATGGACACATATCCATGTGCCCCAAATCGTATGGTTTCCTCTAACCATGTGAACTACTCCTACTCTTTACCTAGGTCTCACACAGTTAGTCAAACCGTGCTTCCTACCCAGTATGGTTTATTTAAACTATATAGTAGTCCATTTTAAAACCCAAAATTTGGGTACTTGGCTCCGAACCAGCCCCAAACACCCCCAAATACCTCCATGATCTCAAAGGAAACTCAAATTATTCCATATTTAGATATTTAAACTAAAAATTGATGGAAAGAAAAAGACTCGTACCTTTATAAAGAACTGTGTTCTAATAACTATTATCATAAATGTTGGTATATAAAATCATAATATAACTCATATACTGATATGAAGAAATGACTTCAATAACATAAGAAACAAAGACATGAAGACAAGTGTTCCTTGGGAAGAAATAAGTGAATAAGACAGAGAAGTGTACAACTAAAAATAATGTTGGTGGGGATGTTACCAAAAAGAGAAGATTCTTTTTCTCTGGTAGTAAAGTTCACATCATGGAAAATTGTAATATTACCATGAATCTCAATGAAAAAGTGACTAATCTTGAACCAAAAATGGAATCCATTCAAGAAATATATAATCAAATTGAATTAGTGGCTGAGACATAGAAAAACTTTCCTATGGAATAACCCAATAAGTGTAATTCAAAATCTAATGAGGAAGTGTACTAGAGGGGTAAACTTGTTTTATATAGAACTGCTAGATGAATGACATGGTTTCTAGGTCAAAATAATCTTATGAGAGACAAGGTAAACTCACCATTGAATCCAAAATCTAAAAATTATATTGTAAATAAGTACCCACAGAATAAGCCTATGAACATACCAAAATATTTCTTAATAATATGGACAAATCAATTGGATTTAGCTAAGAAGATAAAAAAGGCATAAATGAGTAAAAATTACTTGATTTCTAAAGTCAATAACCCTATTCTAGTTAATAATAAAACTGATAATGGGGAAAAATCATTTTGACTAAATATGTTCATATTTTTAAAGTAAAAGAGAATACATTCTTAAAGATATCTAGAAACTTTAGAGTTATAATAAAGAGGATATACAAGATGAGGAAAAAATATCATCACATCTGTTACAATTAAGGAGCTGAAGAAGACCGACTTTATTCTCAGGATTTGTTGATTGTCCATCTAAAAAGAAAGTAATTAAATTTTCTCTATGAAACAAGAAAATTGGTGAAGCCTATGATTCTTGTACAACCAAAGAATAATATATTATAGTGGACTAGAATTTTAATTGAAATCAGGTTAAGATTACTTGGATCAAGTTTGTATAAGAAAATTTCAATGGTGAAGAAGTTTAGAAGGAATCCTTTAAGGGGGAGATATAAAAAAGATCGAGAAACTAGATATGAATCATTCATTGATAAATATGGATTCTGTAAATCACTAACAATCATTAAATTTTAAGGAATTATTTTTACTCTCCTTAGTCCCATGGTTTATACTTTTGTTAATTATCAATAGGGAGTGACTATCTAATAAAATGTGGAAGATAAATTTTTTTACTTAAATGTTTTGATATATTTTTTGAAGTTTATTCTAGGTTCAAAAAATACTTGAAAATATATATAGATATTCTCAAAGAATGAATATTAGTTGGTACTACATTATGAGTGTATTTGGATAGCATTGATGCTTTAATAAAATAACTTTTTTTTCTACACATTGTTATCCCATATATACTTAGATTTGTCTTTTGTTTAGATTGTTTCTAAGAAACTATGGTTCCAACTTTCTGTCATATAATTACCCGAGTATAATGGAAGTGTAAGATAAAAGGGGAGAAGAAGTCACCTTAAGAAAAAGGGTAAGATCAATATTTTACATCTCATGTGCCATTACAATACAGTGAGAAATGTTTTCACACTTTTCATTTATTATTAATAAGGGGGTGTAGTATGACATTCACTTTATAAATGATTGGGTATCAAAAACATCCAAAGGGGGATATTGAAGAGAACTAGTGTATTAATGGATAAGTTGTTTCATTTTTTGTTAATGTATTATTTTATAGTTTTTAATGTCATTGTATTGAAGAATTTGGGTGATTGAATGAGAACCCACCCACCGAATTTAATAAAGAATATTCCTATTGAAAGTTAGAAAAATGGAGAATGTAATATATTCTTTATGTAAAACTCTAAACATCATATGATTATACATCTCTTCATAAATAAAAATAAAAGTACTAAAGTGTGAGAAGGTACTATCTACTAAAGGTACAAAGGAGTAAGAATATGTTTATTGTGTACATATTCAAGAGAAATAATTAGAATATGTTAAAATATATCTAATTATTAATTTTTATGACCCAAGGTGTTAGAGAAACCATCCATGCATCACTGAGTATTAAGGATACCAATTTTAGTGTTAGAAAACACTTACAAATGAAGGTTTTGAATACTGATTTCTAAGGTTGAATTAATGTGAAACGATTATCATAGAAATACTATAAGTTGATTATTAATATTCTAAAATAGTTATTGGGAATAGAGTTGAAGATTCTTAAAAAGATTTATAATTTCCCAAAGACTTTTTTTAATTGGATGATATAACCTTAAACCAATCTGAAGAGATTTTGAGTTTATTATGAAGAATTATGGATGGAAAATTTCATATGTTTAGAGATACATTTGATTCTTTTGGAAATATATGTATGATTCTACATATGATTCATTAAATGATCCGATTATGAGTTATGGTTACCAATATATGATTCATTCAGAGCTATGTACAAGTCACTGAGACATGAGTTTGAGTCATCTATTAGTAAAATATCTTATGTAGGCATGATTAAGACTCTTAATATTAGTCATATGATCTATTTATGTGTCATATAGAAACATAATATGAGTCAATACTTGTTGAAAATTATGGGACTCCTACAGAATAAAATAGGGAATTTCCTAAATTTATTTCTAAAGAAGAAAATCAATTGGGAAGATTCTGTGTTGTTTTGAAATTCAAACAACCACTTTCAATTGGTTTAATAGTGATTCAAATTAGGGTTTTCAAATTTTAATATATAATATGATTTATATCAATAATTAAAATGGATGATCACTATTCTATTTATGTGAATATTCATGTTTTGTTTATCAGATTTATGGTCATTGAGTTTGAATTTAAAGTTGTTAAGGATTATTTCTAGAAAATATTTCTAGAATTCTTATTTTTATGTTTTTGTTCTATTTTTAAATTAAACATTGATTATTAAAATGGAATATTGAATCAGATGATGGAATGGTTTAATTTATGTGATCTTAAAAATAAAAAAAATAATGTAATTCAAGATGTTTAATAGAGATAAGAAAGATCAAAGTGCATGCTGAATTTCTTTAAAATTTGTTTAGCCCAATGATAAAATTCTAGATTAATAAAATCTAGAATATGTCTTTGAATATGATAGAGATGATCTTCTAGTTCTATAATCACCATGATATATGATTGAAGATGAATAGATAATAAGTACAGTGAATTCAAGCTACTATTTATAGTTTAAAGATTTAATATAAATCGATATAGGTTTTATGAATTCCACTCATGCTATATATGAAATGATTCAATCTATAAATTTTATTTTCTATATTATATTAAAAAAACTATGGTGTTTGGTTGTTTTTGTATTTTAGTAGAAATATTTTAATAATAATATAAGGGTCTTTAGACATTTTTGAAGAATCTTGAATATATGCTGTTTGAGAAAAACAAGAAAGAAAGACAAGGATAAGGGAGCTCAGGCCATTTTACCAAGGACAAACATTAGAGACAAAATTAATAATAGGATCATTGGAGATACACATGTATTGAAAAATGATAAAATTAAAATTAGATCATGAGCACCAAACCTGATGGTATTTTTTTATATATTAAACATATTGAAAAATATTATGTTATTGATCTATGTATAGTATAGAAAAAAAATAGTAAGATGTTTATGGTCGATGTTGGGAACTGAGATCTGTGCTATGTGTAAATTATTAAAGAAATCTTGAAGATAAATAATCTTTAAAATGTAATACTATTATGAAGTAATGATAACATGGTAATTTAAGTTGATGGAAAAGAGTATCCCATGACATCCAATGTTGAATAATTTTTAAAAATATATATTAAGGATATTATAACATTTAACTTCATATTTTAATAAGTGTGTTAATTATTTTAATTATTTAGGAGTTTTTAGGTACATAAATATCATAGGATCTCAAAGAATAAATGAAGAATCCATATGAACAAGTTTTGTGAAGTTCTGTGAAGCTGAGCTAGAAAGAAAGGATGAGTTTCTTATTATTGTTCTTGAAGATACAAAGGTAGTAAAAGGATTTAAAGAAAAATAAGTATATCTATTCTATAGAGTTAGTGATATCACTATATTAATTAGTGATCGAATTCAAAAGGGGTATAAAGAAACAACCCTATTTACACAGTTGAATGTTTTGGAACCAGTGTGACTTTGGGCATGCCAGGAGATTACAGTGTGACTCTGTGACATTAATGGGAATCTAGAAGTATTTTATTTATTATGAGATGAAATGATAGTGTTTTAATCACTCTGGGGTTTTCAATACACATTTTATTAACTTGATTTTATATTGGATAATAGAATATGTGATTGTGGAGAATAACCAATCATGAAAAAGAGTAGATTTTCCACATCGGGGCTAAACCTTATAAAAATACCACATGTCATCCTTTACTTGAATTCTTATATTGTATGTGGTATATGTGATTGGTAAATACTAAGAAGATACAATATATCCTAACAAATAACAGAGGTACAAATTTTGAGAGTGTAAAATAAAATCACATAGAATTTGAATTTGGTAGAAAAATAGACACCACTTAATTCACCACCCTAATCAGGTGTTTACACAAGATCATTAGGTCTATTTAATTTTTAATTAAAGAAATATCAGTATGATGAATTTTAATTATTTTATATAAAACTCATTAATAGTTTTTTTAATCTAATAAAAATTATAATTTTATGATGATTTTTTTTAATTTTTTAATTTTTTAATATATTTTATATAGTTTGATTAAATAAAGTTGAATGTTATGGCTTGCAACTATTAAATATAACATATAGAATTTTACTTTTTGAACTACTTTCTTAGGTTTTTTATTTATATTTTATTTTGGATATTTTGTTTTTTGTGAATTTATTTATATTTACTATAGGGATGATGAAAATTAATATATTTAGAGATATTTGGGGTTTCATTGACATGAATGTAGTTATTAAATTTGACACCTTCAGGGCACTCACCAAGTATGATGTAAGACTATAGGGAATATTTTATGACAACTATCTTGTGAGTCGACATCAATCCTTATAGATTATTCATTTTTGAATCATATACCATTTTCATGGAAGAATTAATTGTTTGGTAACTATAGAAAGGTATTGTAGTGATTATGTATTGAAATATAATAAATTCAATAGTATTAATTGTTATTTTAAAATTCTAATAAATTTAATATATGTTATTTTTAAATGTTATTCTACTTTGATATGCTTGATATGATTAAATTAAAATAGACATATTTGATAGGATCTTATGGATAGATAAGTTTCATTAAACACTTATTTCTTCAAAAATCCTTTAAATGTACTTTATTTATTATTTGTGTGTTTATATAAAATTCAAAGAATCAATAAAATTAACCAGAAAAATAATTTTATCATTTTGACATGAAACTTACCCTTTATGTAAATTAAATATTTTATGACCAATGAAGTGGTACTTTTTTGATGTTATATCATTTATTAGATAAATTTATATTATTTTAACATGGTTTCAATGACATATTGAATGACCTTGAAAATTTTAAAATTCCCTAAAAGGAATTAAATGGATTAAAGAAGTCATTGAAAGAAAGGCATTACAATTCATACACTTTTTTAAGGAGTGTTTAATTCATATTATTTCTCGAACATTCTGTGTTGAAATAGGAAATTTATAACTTCATTCATGTATTGGATGTTTTTTTTATTAGAATATGAATTTCAATACTTAAATGGATGAAACCTAACTTTTCGATGATTAAATTATAAAATGTTCTAAGTTTTTAATATCTATATTTTCTTATAAAAAATATTAGTTTATATGTGATTTAAAATGAAAAATAACATATGTAGGTAAAGGAGGTTGGGGTATGCAGGGAGGTGAAGATCCCTCATCTAAGGTTAATGAAGGTGATGATGAGTAGTTGAGTTATTGATAAGTGATATTAATCATTCTTGTTATTGTTGTAAGAGATATATAATCTATTTTGATAAATGAAAAATAGTTTTTTAATATTATTCAATTCAGATTATATGTTTATATATTATTTTTTATATATATGAATGGAATGTACTTTACTGAAATAATTTGGTCTGTTTTTGGATGTCGTCTATATATATTACTTTTTAATGTTTTAGTCTTTGGTTTTTGGATAACCGATATATATTATAAAAAATTTATTTACTTCTACCATCATTTTTGGTGGTTTAAATCAAAAATAAACTAGATTGTACCTAGGAAGTTTAAAGAAGCACTATGTATAAATTTATTTCTAGGAGTGATAGTTTTAATCACCATTGATAATACAATTTTTCTAGATGATTTAAAACCATATGGATAGAAAAGAACCACCTCTAATTTACACATTTGTGGCACTCATATGATACTACCTATAAATAATACAAAATGGTGTCATTTTACTACTAATAGAGATATCCATAGAAGTTTTTAAAAACCATCATGTTTTTGAAAAACTGTCTCTAAAGAAATTGTTTCTTATAGTGTCATTAAATACATTACATGTCACTTATCTACGTATAGTCATAAAATTCATCATAATTTATCAATCTAGGGGCTATATGTTATACCTATCATATAAGATGATAAATACTATCTTGATTAATGAAAACCCACCAATTGAATAAAAACATACCTAACCACCTCAGATAGATCAGCCTCAAGGATGACATAAGTAAGGTATTATAGTATGAAGGTTCACATGGTAGACTAATTATTTAGCCTAGTTAATTGGTGTTACTCAAAAATAATCCACCCAAGTATAAAAATGACATTATATATGTAATTAGATGTAGTAAACTCAAGTTTTCCATTAATAGAGTTTTTTTTGGTGCATCATGAGTGAAAATCAACAAATCCATACCAGTACCAACTGATGTCAATATTTACATGTGATCACAACCCATAAATCTCCATGATGACTATTTTTCATAGATAACTTAAATTAATCCTTTTTTGGTTTAATTATCATTACATTTATGAAATATTCATTCCACATAAATGAATGACGAAATAAAGATTCATTTTTTATAATATGATATATTTTAAAAATTCTTATAATCCTTTATGAATACAGAAAACCACCCATAATCATTAATATTAAACTTATAAAATATGAAAAAACTCTTAAAAGGCCTTATTTTTGTAATTTTCAGTCTTTTTAAACATGTTACATCTTATATTACATTTTTCACATCTCTATGTGACCATATGATAAATCCTCCCACTAAAATCCTTTAGTGATATAATATCTATGAAAAAATTCATTGAATAATTATGGTATTTATATTAATAATCCTTATGTCTAACATATGAATATTATAATCAAACTTTATTTTTCTAGAAAATATAATTTTATGATTTTATTAACTTCTTTTTTAATTATACATATATATATATATAATATTTATAATACCATAATATCGAAACGTTTCCATAAATTTAATTTTTTTTCAAGATTATTTGATAGTGGATTAATACATATATATCTATATTTAAATAATTATTTTTTGATATATCCTAAAACCTTTAGCATGTAAAGTTAATTTCACTTTGATTAAACAAATATTATCATTTATTTTTTACAATTTAAAATTCTCAATTTTAAAATATAATCCCACTAGCCTCTTAGAAAATTTATTTTCATAAAATAAATCTCTTAGAAAAAAAATATTCTCTATAAAGAAAATTAAATAATTTTTTTATGTAAATATTAAACAAATAAATTAGTAATAACTATATTTCATATGAAATTTTTATGTTTTTAGAGAAATACCACTGAAAATAAAATCTGTTTATTGAAGTACACCAATAATGTGTTGTGAGAAATCGATCCCTCATATTTAAATAAATATCTTAGATAAAATAATTATATTCTAGATAATTTCATTTTATTAGTTATTTTCATTTCATATTATATATTGGATCAAATGATAAACTACGTGTAACAAAAAAATATATCCTTTTATATTTAAAAACCATTGTTTTACATATAAAATTTTTTATCTCATAAAAGAACAAGTTGAATTTTTTTTTAAATTTAAAAAACCTTATATATTGAAATAATATTTTTCATTTTATTTATTTATATAATAAAGTCTTTCCAATTTATTTAAGAAAATATTAATATTAATTATTCATTTACTAACTTTGAACATATATACATGTTCAAAATAGTTTTTAGTGTACAATTAATATCATACACCATTCAATATAAAATAAAAAATTTATATAACTTTAATACCTAATGCAGAATCTCTATATATTTTGTGATACCCCTTCACATATTATAGGAAATTAAATATCCAATTACAAAGATTTGTATAATGAAATTTTTTTCATTTAATCCTAATACATATTTTAGGTTTTAATGACCCAAGTTGATTATTAGCCCCAATAATAGTCCTCTTCATATTTTGGATCAAATGTTTTCCTTTCTATATAATCATCATAGTACTAGAGATTGGGCACACCCATACTTTTCTTATATATCCTAAAATTATTTTGGAGATTGGCTAAACATACATTGAGTTTATTCATATCATAATTTATAATAAATAATCATAATTTTTTGAAAATGATTATAAAATGAATTTTGTAGCTGATTCAACCTTAAGAGACCCCAGTCCCTCCAAGTTATTAGCATAACCAATCATATTGAGTACATGAGAGGAGACTAATGTCCCCTCAATCATTTTTCATGTAAATAATTCCTTTGAAACATTATATTGTTCATGTATAACTTGTATTGATATATCCATATAATGATATTTATACTATTAAACATATACATGTTGTCATGTTTCTTTTCTAATGTATGATCTAAGGATATAATCATGAAAGTAGAGACATATAAATAATAACATATATACATTTTATAAGAAAAAATATTTTATTGGTAAATATATTCACCAACTATCTACTTTGAAATGGGTGGATCTGGTTTATGAAATTATTCTTATATACTAAGATCAATTCTTGTTTTTATTTACTAGTTAATAAAGTCACTTTAATAATTTTATTAATTAATATTGATCACAAAGATAAGTTTGATTATAACAACATTTTATCTATAAAATGAGATTTTATTAGATGAGTATAATGTTTTAAATGAATTTAACAAACTATTTTATTAAATATATGCACACTAAAATGAAAAATAATTTTTATATCATATCTATTAGTGATATAAGATCCATATTTCATAGTTAATTTACTTAGATAAGCTGATAACTTTATCCATGAATATATTTTTTTCAAAATTGTGATGCTATAGGACCACACTCCCAGATCTGGTGCTCATAAGCATATACTTTACACTGTTTTTTTGATACTATCTATAAAATCTAAAATATAACTGTCGATAATTGAAAAATCAATAACAATTATTGAGTCTCTTACATCTCAAGGATATTTTTATATTTAGATTTGTATAGAATTTTCACATATCATAATACTATAAATCTTATGTTATTTGTATAAAATGGACAACTTTCCTTTTATATACAAAACTGATTAACCCATATTGTGTCCTTAATATCTCCCAAAAAATATTTTATACATATTAAACTTCTAAAAATATCTTGTGTTCTACTTTTATTTATAACATGGGAAAATAGAAACAAAATAAAGGGGTGAGATGAAATTCTCATTAAGTGAAACATATAACTAAAGAAATCATGAAATAAATAGGATATAGATATTATTGTAGGAATAGGAAAATTAAATGAAGCCATAATTAACTTGAAATAGGGACCATGATATATCCATGATGAGAAATGAAAAAATAGATATAAATAATAATGATCTTATACTGGTGGAATGAATAATTTCAAACATCAAAAACCTCCTGTCAAGGCCTTATGCTAAGGCGCTTTACTTGTTTTTGTGACCACAATCAAGACGTGTTGCTGAATTGGGAAGACTTACACCAAATACCCAAAACTATTTTATCTCATGAGACATGTCAATGAATCAAGGGGATATATAATTCTTGGCCCCACTCTTCACCTTATAATTTCCAATGTATTCACTATAACATTCATTAAAACCATTCATACCATTCCATAAGGAACCTATTACTCAATTAACCTTGGCTATTCATATAATAAGAAAAATTTAAATCAAATACAAAATCGACCTTTTATAGCATTAAATAATCAAAAAGAATGATAATACTATCCCTATGTAAACAAATGAGTTAACATGGTCATAACTCATCAAGAGAAATACTTTTCATGGTCAAACATTACATAGTCAACTTGCCAATAATCATCCATATTAGAATAACCATATATAGAATAATAATAATTTTACCCATGTTAATAAAATGAATAACATGATCATAACACATCTAGAGAAAAAACTTTTATGGTAAAACAATATATAGTAAACTTTTAAATAATCATACATATTGGAATAAAATTATACAGAATGCCAATACTTTTTCCCATGTCAATAAAATGTATTATATAATCATAACCCATCTTGAGAAAGAATATTTATGGTCAAATAATACATAGTAAACTTTCCAATAATCATTTATATATAAATAAAAACATATATAATTCTAATAAATTTTCCCATGTCAGAAGAATAACATAATTTATAGGTGGAAATCATCCAATCTAAATTATGTAATATGTGATGTTCACTCCATATAGAGAAAAATGTACACAACTAAGTCAATACCAAAATAACATGATCAAAAGCGATAAAAATAAATAATTTGGTCAGTATTAAGAGAACATAAACCTAGCGTAATAATGAAATATAGAAGGGAATTGACATAAATTAAAAAATCCCTCATAAAAGAATACTTTGAACGGTATCACAGGAATCAAATTCCTTGATACTACAAGTTCAATCTCTAAAATAATAATATATATATATAATGAAACATAAACTCATTTGGTAAATTTATTTTTAAAATAATAAGGTAAATATAAATGAAAAAATAAATATATTTTTTTGAAAAAAAAAATTCATTGAAGTAATATATAAGTTTACATGTCACTTTCAAAGGTAACATTTGAAAATGTGACGTGAAATCCATAAAAACATTAATCTTAAAAATAATATCCTATAATGGATCCTTGAAAATACATAATTTTTATTTTATATAAATGAGGGGAGGAAGGAAAAACATATGCAAGTGAAAGGAAAACAGTTTTTTTTTTATTTTCAAAATACCATTGTTTAAAACTCATTCTGTAAGAAGAGTAACAAAACATTCATTTCTATTAAAAATTAATTTTCTGAAAGAGGATCATAAAATATCATATAATAAAATTTTGGGGTAATATAACACAAATATGGGAAAGAAAAGTTCAAGATGAAACATTATAACTCAAAGAAAGGGTATTTGAGTTATGAATATCCCTTATGGGAAACATAGTCCATGAAGAATGAAATATTTGAAATAAGGATTATGTGATAAAAATATAAAAATGAGATAAAACCTCATAATATAATAAAAGGGTAATATGTAAACATATTATATGAAACAAGTTATAGTGAATGATCACAACTCAATGAATGAATATTGAGTTACCAAAGACTTTTATGAATGGGGAAACACTTGAGTCAAAACAAATTTGAAGAAAAAACATGATTTTTCTTAGTTTATCCCAATAATTAAAAATAAATTAAGAAAAAAAATCCATGTGATTTTAAATCAATAGATCACCATACAAAGAAAATATGGTGTATATCATGTAAAATGTCTCAAAGAATCAAAATTGAGACTAAGACCTCCACAGATTGAGTAACACTTTAATAAAAAATCATTGAAAGATTTCATTTGTAATTGAATGTCAAATACCATGATTAAAATATAATTCATGATATTATATATTAAATATGTAGTATATAAACCACATAAATGAAATTTGGATTATAATACCAAGATTCTATTAAAGAGATGAATTTGAGATGAAAACCCTTACCTCCTTTTCAGACTTTCACGAACATGATTTAAACTTATATATTAAAAATATATCTATATTAATCTCTTAATTATAACCTTACTCATATCAATTTTCATTCACAATTTTCATAAATATCCATCCTAAACAAAAATTCTTCTTATTTTCCACATCTGGTGTTTGTTGTTTTGATATTCTGTAATAGATTCATAATAGTAGTTCCTATGTTTATTATTATTTAATATTTTTTTATTATAAGATAATTAATGTAATATTTTTTTTGATTTATAATTATTTTTTTATTAAAAATTTAATTAATTAAAATTGTTGTCTTTATCCATAAAGAAGAAATCGATAAAAATCAATTGTCAGTAATTCTTGACAATAAAATGGTATTTTCTCAATTAATGAATTAAATATTGATATAAAATCTCCAAAACAAAATAAAAAATTATTTATATATTTATATCATATTATTATAGTAATTATGTTACCATATTCAATCATCAAATAAATTCTTAGTATCATTCAAATAAGATGTTAAAATAACCCAAACACAAATAAACATTGATTTAATAAATGATGATGAGGTGGTTTTTTTGTAATATCATTATAATAGAAAAATAATAATATTATTTAGTGATTTTATTGAAATATTTCATAATTTTAATGCATTATAATAATAAATAATGTATATCAAGATACTATACAATTTTAATAAATGGCTATCCTCTTAGTATGATTGTTTTAAATGATTAAATTAACGATAAAAATTTCTTGATCATAAAATTAATAGGTTCTTTAAATTTTTTATAAAAAAACAATAATTTTATCTTAAAATTAATATTTATCCTTTAATATCATCCTTATATATATCCTTTCAATATTATTAAGGAAAAAACACATTGGGTCATGTGGGTGGTCTTCCACGCAACACATAGACAAAAATTTTGTTTTTCTTAATAGATGTGGTATATAAAAAAATTGATAATAACCTTAATATAGTAGCACTGAATTATGTAAATTATACTAATTAAATTGTATTAGTGTCTTAATAATAAATGTTAAAGTAGATAATTAAGAATAAAGACTAAGTAATTGATAATACTCACATCTGTGGCCTGAATTTTCCTTGGAAGCGTCTTTAGAAATAAAGGCTTCATGCTAATAAAAAGTGACCAAAATATTTTTAACATGGGATTGGGTTATAGGAGGATAAAGTTTCATGTTTTTCACATGGAATTTTTAACTATATGTGAGACTTGAAGTGTTGAATATGTTACCCTTTTATAAATGAGGATAAGGTTAGTTTTGCAAGAAACCCTTACATTTTCAATAATGTAAAGTTAATATTCAAGTGAAAAATAAAAAAATGGAAAAAATAGGAGAGTAAATAATATTTTTTTTCAAAACTCACCTAAAAAAATCCTTTTTATAAAAAGTTTAGTGTTTTATGGTTTTTTGTTTAAACTTTGTAATTTTTACCCTAATTTACTTTTACCAAGGTAATTTAATTCTAACCTCAGTGTATAATTTTAAATATTTTGATACTTCTAATATCTAATTTAAAAATAATTTTATCAAATAAAATTTATAATGGTTTGAAATTTTAAATTTAAAATAAATACACTCAATTGTATGACAACAACTTAAGAGAAATATTGGTTTTACTCTTTAAATTTACATTTTAGATTCAATAATTTTTTATTCTGATTTTGATGACATAAATTTATTTTTTATACAAAAAATAAAGGATATGTGGATTAAAAGGAAATAAAAAATTGAATCTCACTTGAAAATAGTTTATTCAAAGAAAAGATTTAAAATATTTTTCTTTATTAAAGTGACATTTTAATTATTTTTAAAAATGTTTTCCATAGGTTTTGTAATTTCAAAGTATATTTTAAAATGAATAATTTTATTCCTAAAATTCATATTTGGTTAATTAAAAGTTTTTATAAATTCCTAGGTCATTCATATATAATGGTAATGTTATACATATTACAAGTTTAATGAAAAATAAATTTTTTGACTAAAAATCCTCCTTTTCTAGAAAGTTAAAAATGCATAAAAAGTTAATTTTTAAATGTGGAATTCATAAATTAAGTTTATTTTTATTATTTTAAAATTCTAAAATTTATAAATTCAAATTTTTAATAAAATCAAAAAGTATAATGAATAACCGTTTTTATTGGAAAATGAAATTTTCAAATATTAAATATTGTTATTATTATTTCATATCATTTTACAACTAAATATTTGTTAACCAATTATTAATAGAAAATATAATTTATTATCAATAATATGTTTTATAAAATAGTAATGTGTATTTCATAAAAGATAATTTTTTAGAAAAATAATTTTCTAAATAATAAATTATTTTATTAGTCATTTTATGTAAAAAATTTAATTTAATTCATATTAAAAGTATCCTTTATTTAATATATACATATAATTATTAAATAGTTTACTTATATTAATTCACACTAATTCAATGGCAAGGTTTTTAATGGTATAAATATATCACTATTTTGTTTTAGTTCAGTTTTTCATATAGATCGAGTTATCTGAAACATTAAATTATTTAAAGGTAGTCATATATTATAATTTTATGGTTTTAAATTCTCCCATAGTTAGAAAATTGTGACCTTGAAATTTGAATTATAATATTAGAGTAATTTCTATAGGTAACTTATAATTAACTACACACTACTCAATGATCATGGGTTTATTTAGGATGTGGATTTCTATTTATTTATATGAAAAATCATTATAATTTCTTTATAATGAGAGATAAAAAAATTCCTATTTTCATATTGAATTATACTAAGGTAATAAGATCTATATCCATAGAGAATAACTTTCCACAAGCCTTGAAATTTTTTTATGATAATTACACCTCCAGGTGTTTTTATTTATAACTCAATACCCATTAGTTGGTGAAAAATTACATGAAATAGGACTATAGAAAATATAAAGTGAAGAATAACTATCCAATTAATTAGTAGTAAATACATTGTATTTTCCATGTTTCTATGGTTGTTAGTGACTATCTGCCTCATTTTCCCTTGGATTGAGACATTTAGTTTCATAATGCTTAAATCTAATGAAAATGAAGTAACAATTTTTTTAGTTTCTCTCTTTGCATTACACTTGTGAGTTTGATGACCATAAAATCCACACTCATATTATTTACCCATCCATTTAAGGTAATTTCTCCCATGTTTCTTCCAACATTTTTGATATATAATAAATTGAATAGTTTTTCCTTCATTAAATTCATCAACTTCTTAGATGGTTTGGAATAATCACATGGTTTCTTACTTAGTCTCCCATTATATTGTGTTTTTTATTGAGGCAATATAATCATTGTCCATAAAACCCATTGTTACTTTTAGTTTTTTCCATTAGAAAATTAAAAAAAGTTAACATGAGTGACCTTAATTATAAGTTAATTATCATAAATAACCACTAGAAAATTTCAACTGAAAATGTATAACTTTATAGAATTATAATTTTACCCAATAGTTCTTACAAAACAACTTGTATCAAACTCCATTCAACCTATATCACTCTTAGTTTATCATATATAATTATCAGATCAACCCTTTTCACTTTAATTTGGGTTATATCATACTTATTAACTGAATCCTTGAAATTGAGATCCCAAATTACCATGATTTTTTTAAAATATTCTAAACCTAAAAAAATGAAATATTTATCTCAAAATATAACTTATACTTCCTAAAAAGACATTAATATTTCCTAAAATCATATAAACAAGTATGTATATACCATAATTATATACCCTCAACTACATACCTTTCCCAAAAACATTTGAATCCCAAATAAATTAAACCACAATGAGATTTTATATTATTCATGAAACTAACTCTATATTTAACCCTTGAATGTATTAATCACTATTTCATAAATTAACAAACTATTCAATATAAATCATAACCCATCACAACAAATATCATGGATCAATAATAAATAATAAATTTTAAGGAAATAGATACTATCTAACTCACTTTTCTAAAATCAATCAACCCTTTGTTACCACAATATCAAGCTTATTCTAAACCTAATATTTATCCTACTACAATCATGTGTTCCTCAATAGTTATCCCCCAAAATACAACCTTGTAATAAAATCACATTTCAAGGTTATTAACACCATTTTATATAGGTTTATATACCATTAAATTAATTATACTAAATAATAATCTTTTATGTTTCATATAAAACTCATAACTTTAAGAATATACTAGAATATCATGGATAAATATCACTCACTAATTAAAATTACTAATATTTTTAGGAAAATATCAATCTCATTACCTTATGTAAGAATATGAAACTCACCTTTTCCATCATAATAAACATATAATAAGATTATAAACTATTTGAGTATACTTTATTATTTAGTTATAAGAAAGAGTGGTTTCCAATTACATACCTTTCCCAACATCATTTTTGGGTTCTTGTTTCAACTAAATACTAAAACCAAAATGTTTATGATAATATCTAAAATATAAAATTGTCTTCCCTTATAAAACATTTTTTATTGACATATGATACTTTCGGATCGACCTAAGGCTCTCATTTTTCAATCCATTATTATCCATGATCAATTTTTTGTTAGGTTCTCTAACCAAATTTGTTAACATCATTATTAAATCCTTCATAATGGTTCATAAAGAGAATATGATAAACAAAAATATATCCTATAGGAGTGTCTCACCAGGTGTATAGTCTTCATTCCACTCATCATGCATTAAGGCGACGATTGATTTAATTCTCAACTAACTCTTTTTAGGGTGATTACCCCTAGGTGAATCTATTCTAGAGCCACATCCACTTTCACGTATCCATAATGTTATGAATTTCTAGTAAAAAACCAATAATATCTACTTTAACAAAACTTTAGGATATTATCAAATTCTTATATTTATTACTTGGGGTTATAATAAATATTTCTTATCCTAATCCCCAACTAAAATTTCATTATTTCATTAACATTAAATCATATACTTACCATAAAAGGTTATCTATATCTTTAAACATATAATAAATTATAACTTATAAAACCTTAAATTACCACTAACAAATATCATAATCTCAAAATTTATTTAAACCTTTCCATTATATCAATTTTGATTCCCCATACATACACTCCTGAATCTGGTTCTCATAAACACATAATTAAAATACTTTCTTTGATACCAGCTATAAAATTCTATATATAACTATATATATTTGAAATATTAATAATTATTATTGAATCTTTTACATATAAAATATATTTTCATGTTTATAGATTTAGAGTATTAGGACACATCATAAACCAATAAATCCCTTGTTCTTTGTATCAAATAGACAAATTTCTCATTATATACAAAACTACTAAAACTATAATGACTCTTCAATGTATCCCATAAATTATTTCACACATGTTATCCTTCTAAACATGTCATTTTCACTTATTTTTGTAATAACCTGAGGAAATGGAAAAATAATAAATGTGTAAGAACAAACAATCAGTAGGGTAAACATTTAACTAAATTAATAATGGAATAAACATTGAATAAATATTATGGTAGGAATATGTAGTCAAAATGAATCCATAGTCAACTTTAATCTGGTACCATAATATATCCATTATGATAAATTAAAACATTAATATTAGTAATACTGATCTCATATTGAAGGAATATGTAATTATAGACATAAAAAACCTAATGTTGAGGACTTTTTCCAAGACACTTTACTTTCCGTACAGTCTACAATCAAGACATTTTATTGAATTTGTTAGGAATACACCAAATACCGAAACTATTTTTTCTCATGAGACCTATTGATGCATCAAGGGCCTATATAATTCCAAACCCCACCTTCCACTTGATTATGTTTAATGAATTCACTATAAGAGTCATCAAGACATTTCATACTATTCCCTAAGGAACCTCATACTTAGTAAAACTTGCTTATTTATATAATTTAGAAAAGATAAATCCAATAAATAATGAAACTATTTATGTAGTCCATAATCATCATTAATTATAATACTTTTCCCCATGTCAATAAAAGGGATAATGTTATCATAATCCATCCATAGAAAGATGTTGGATGGTAAAACATTACATAGTCAAGTTTCCATTGATAATCTATGATGTAATACAAATATATGAAACATAAATAAATTTACACATTTTAATAAAAGTGATAACATGATATTAACCCTCCAAGATAAATAAGTTTGATGGTCAAAAATTACATCATTAACTTTCCAATAATCTTCTGTATTGGAATAACAATATATAGAACACCAATACCTTTCCTAATGTAAAAAACGGGATAACATGATCATAACCCATACAAAGAAATATTTTTTATGGTAAAAAATTAGTCATATTGAAATAAAAACATACATAGTACCAATAAATTTACCTATTTCAATTTAATAATATAAATTCTTGGAAAATATTATCCAATATAAAGTATATGAAATTCGATGTTCATATCATATAAAGAAATTAGTATATGACTAAATAAATATTGGAATAACATAATACTTCTATAGAAATAATGTGGATGGTTTTAGGATAACATAACCGCAACGCAATAAGGTAACATAGAAGGGTGTTGACATAAATTACAAAAAACCCTCCCAAAGGAATTCTTTGAACAATATCACATGAATTGAGTTGATTGATACTATGAGATCAATCCCTCAAATGATAAAATATATCTTTAATTAAAGATAAATTGCATTAGGGTAAATCCTTTTGAAAATTATACGGGAAATAGATGTGAAAACATAATGAACTTTTATAGAACATTTGTATCATTGATATAAAATAAAAATCTAAATGTTGCTTTTAATGGTAAGTTTTGAAAATATGATTTGAAAACATTTTAAAAAATTTACCTTTAAATAGAATCTCAAACAATGGATCCTTGAAAAGACATAAATTTTATCTTGGGGAAATGAGTAGAGGAAGAAAAAAAATATGAAAGTGAAAGGAAAACCCTTTTTTTATTTTCAAAATACCATTGTTTAAAACTCCAATTGTATAGAGTAAAAAACATTCAATTGTATTAAAAATTAATTTTAAAAAATATTAATATAAAATATCATAAAATAAAATGTTTTGGTTGGATAAACTAATAATTTAAAAGAAAATTTCCAAATGAATCATTATAACTCAAATTATGAGGATTTTAGTTATCAATATCCTTTATGAGGAATATACTACCTGAAGCATGAATAATTTGAAAATATATTTATTTGGTAAAAATAAAAAATTGAGTGAATAACACATAATAAAATCAAAGGTAACAATTTACCCAACATATATTAAATAAATTCAAGTGAACAATCATAACTCAATTAATAAATATTGAGTTACCAATGAATATTACAATCAGGGTAAAACTAGAGCCCAAAGGAATTTAAAGAAAAGAAAATTATTTTTATTAGTTTAACCCATTAAATATAATAAAATTAATTATATAACATTCATGGGATAGAAAATTTATAGAAAACTATACAAAGGAAAGATGGTGTATAACATGTAACATGTCTAAAAGAAACAAGATTGATACCAAGAAAACCGTTGCAGTTCGAGTAACACTTTAATCAAAACCACATGAAAGAGTTGAATTATAATTTAAAATAAAATTTTTTTATTAAAGTATAATCCATGATATTATATATAAAATAGGTAGTATTCACACTATAGAAATAAAATTAGGTGCATATTACCCAACTTGTCTCAAAGAGAGGTATTTGTAATAAAAACTCTTACATATTTTACATAATTTCATAAAAATAATTTAACCTCTTGTATTATAAACATATATATCTTAATAAATTAATGAATAACATTATTGATATACTTTTCCATTCAAAATTTCAATAAATAGTCATTTTCTATATGAATTATACCGATTTTTCTTGTTGGGTGTTTATAGTTTTGACCATCTTTACTAGTCTCATAATAATGATGTCTGTGTTTATTACTATTTAAAATTTTATCAATATTATATCATTAAGGTTAATTTTAGGTATTATTTATTATTATTTTTGATGTTTCAAAATCCATTCATGAGTGTTTTAGTCTTTATCCTTGAAGATGAAATCGATAATAATAATGTATTGATGTTTTTTGATAATTGATGGGTATTTTATTAATTAATGAATTAAACATTGACATAACATATCTAGAATAAAAAACATTATTTTAAAATTTATATAATATTATGTCATTAATTATTTTCCCATAGTCATTCATGATATAAATTCATAGTATCGTTCACTTAGGTGGTTATAACGACCCAAATATGAACATACCATGATTTAATGATTGATTATGAGGTGGTTTTGTTGTAATATCATTATAAAATTAGAATATTGATATTATTTAGTGTTTATTAGTTTTATATATTATAATTTTAAGGGAATATAAAAATAAATAATGGATATAAATATATTTCAAAATTTGAATAAAAGGTTACCCTCTTAGCATGCTTATTTTAAATGATTAAATTAATGATGATAATTTATGATCATATCATTAATAGGTTATATATTTTTTCATACCATAAAATTAATTATGTCTTAAACATAATATTTATACTTTAATATGATCCTTACATCAATCCTTGTAAGGAAGTTAAGGATAGTGAAACATGCTGCCTCTTGAAGGTGCTAGTTTGCACAACACAGGAACAATGATTTTGTTTTTATTAATGGATGAGGTTATTGATTCCCAAATGGGAATAAAAAATATACAAGGGAAAAAATACCCAAATTAAGAGTATTATTTACGATTAAAAACAAAGGAAGATAAGGTGGCTGAAAATCACATGGATCACATGAACTCTCAAAGGAAACGTGATGGAATGACATTTGGAAGGTCATACAAAAGTGTCATGTGCAGTGCATAATCTAATACATATCACATGGATCCCCTTTGAAAAACATCCTTATTATTGAGAAGGAATCCAAGAAACTCTTTGATCATGCATAGACTTCTATATGAGTTCATCCGAGTCACATGACTTGTCAACCAATGGGTGCCTGAAAATCATTCAAATATCTTGTAAAATAAAGGTTAAAAATATATAGAATACAAAGACCTTATATAGCCATTTATGTTCATGTGATGAAGTAATTTAGTTTGAAATATGTAAAGGAGCCCTGTTGACATTTCCACCTTGTTGTGCGAGAACTAGTTGACATGTCACCCTCATCATGCAAAGGGTTTAGAACATGTACAGTCGATTTTGTAATCTCCCTTTATCTTCATAAACAAAAAGAAGGGTTTTCCATGATAGTAATCACACATCATCACAAATCCATTTATTTTTTACACAAATAATCACAAACAAGGAGAGTTATTTTAGTCTAAAACACTTTCATGGCTACACGATATCTTCTTCCCTTGTCAAATAAATAAGGAAATAAAAAGCGGAAAATATGGAACTTATTTTGGAGTGAAGATGAACTGATCATCACATTAAAGGTGTTATTCACCCAGAGTGATCATCATTGACCCTACCAAGTCACCCTAAACATGTCAGTGTGATCCTATTGAATCCCACTTGAAAACTGCATTGGTCTCGTGAATGACCCCTGAAAAGTCACCTTTGTCACATTAAGAACCCTAGATGAGTCATTTTTGATTCTGTGAAAACCTTTTCAATAGCCTCAAGATCTTGTGAATACTCTTATACATGTTGACATTAACTTATAAAATCTCCTTAACATGACCATATGGTTAAAAAAATCCCTTCGATCGGCCAAGGACCAATTAACAAGTCCCTGACGGGACATTCTTATGGTCCTTAAAAATAATGTGATGCCCCTTTGGATGAACTATGGTAGTATCCTTTGAATCACATGACACCAAAACCATCCACTAAATCCCAAAAAAATAGGAGAGATACACATTGTTAAAAATGGTGTATAATCGGGGTGGTGAGGCCTATAAAACGATCTCCCTCAGCATAAAAAAATGCATCCAACATCCATGATCGATCACATATAGGAGCGAAGAAGCATACCTCTCATAGAGACCAGTCATGTGATCGAGATGGACTTCCTCCACATAAAAATTTGGGGAATGAACTAAAGGATCACATGACATGGATATGATATTCACCTATCACTTTATAGATCCTATGAAGGACTTCAAGCATGTCATCTGGATTATGTGAAGGACATACTGCATGTTGTCCGGGTCACGCAAAACCTAAAATAAGATAACACTAGAAAAAATAAGGAACATATGAAACAAAGGATAGAATAAAATAATATAAAAATATGTGAGACAAACACAATGATAGTTTTTTTGATCCTCATGCACTTCTCATGACCAATCCAGATCATGTAATATCACTGGTAAATGTCTCCCAAATCAAGAAACAATCCCTTAACATGCTCAATGGATCATGAGATGTCCCTTGTACATGTCAACCAAGTGATGAAACACCCTTCAAGAATGCCACCCAAGTCTCATGAAGTCCTCTAAGCTTTCCATCCAAACCCTATTATGGATCTAGACATGTCTCCCTAAATCATTCAGTGACATGATGACATGTCAGCTGGGTCTTGTGATAACACTAGAATATGTTTGATGGTTCTCGCGATGTCACTAGTACAAGTCATCCAGATGATGCGATTTCCTCTGGATAGTCATCCTTAATCACGTGTAAACCTCTAGACATGTCAACCTTGATCACGTGATATCCTGTAGACAAGTCATCTAGATCACTCTATTCCTTCAATACATGGCATGTTTGATCATATGATGCCCTCAATACATGTCATTTAGGTTATGAGATGTACTTTGGAAAAGTCAACTGGATCATGTGATTATCCTCATGCATGTATGCTAAGAAACCAGTACATGTCCATACATCTTTAGCCAAGTTAGGAAGATAATCAGACATGTTAGACAGAAAACCACGCCATGTCAAACAGATGTCTAGATACATGATAACCTCATCTAGTGGATCTATAAGGGAAACTGAAATGTGTAATTCCCAATAAAACTAAACTATGAGAACTATAATTCCTTCTATAACTAGGATATACAGGATTCATTTTTAAGGCTCGAGCTCAAATGGGCATCCACCTTGGTGTGAGTCCCAACATGTCTTCAACATTCCAACTATCGAGACCTAATCACTCTCATGAGATTATCCGGCTGCCTCATCCACCAGAAGATCAAGAAGGAAACTAAACTATGATGACTTTGATTCCTTCCATACCCATATATGTAAGTAATATTCATAAGTCCCAATCTCTATATCAAATATACTACAAGGGATGTCCCAACACATATGTACCACATCCATTTGTAGTGAGGTTAATTACTTTCCATCCCTTGTTTCTCACAACATGAATAACTCACATGGGATTAGTGATTTTCAATGGTCATATCATTCGCATCATAAATATCCACCATCTAGGGAAACCTCACTGCATAATCCTCAATTAGTGGAATTATATAACTACTCCCATATAAGGGCGTCTACCTCAGGGAAAGTCCCAAGGGAATGATCGAACTATAATGACTCTGATTCTTACCATAACCAGGATATGTAGTATGCCTCCCAAATGTTTGAGCTCAATACCTAGTGCCTAAGTTCCCTCATATATTTTATTTATTCAAAACACTAAATTTCATGGGTTTAATAAACTATGTGTGATTTCATTCTTGTTATAAATAGTATATGTAGGATGAATCATAATGGCTCCTTCCTATCCTCGAACTATTAATTTCCTCATTGGATGACAACACATTCCGAAGTGCCTGGTTATACGACTTCAACATATAAGAATCTACACATTAATGGGAAATGGATGATGAACCTTGGATACATATTGATTGACTCATTAATATACCTCATTTTCACAAGGAAGTGTTAAAAAATTGATCATTTTGTTAGGGTAACTGGTACAGTATCAGGATTAGGAAGAGATTATTGAACATATATATTAAATCTATATGAGATTTCTAGAGTCCCCAATAATTTCCCCCTAAATGGGTGTGATGATACCAACCTCCCATGCTCTCAAACGATGTGATTTTAAAAGTGGCATTGGGTATGAAACACTAATTGGACACCATCCTTTGGAAAGTAGGTCTATACTTTGGTATGGATGTGGGAACCATTGGGAGTTTTTATGGAGGATAAACATGAACGGTGAACCCAATATGAACTATTGAACAGACATAAAACCCACCAAAATAAAACCATTGATCCATTTTTCACTACAATATGGGTGATCCACATATATATTTACCAATAAAACAAAAATGGTGAACCTGACGTGAAACTATCTAATAGCCAAATGATCAGTTTTCCATATTCTAGGACATTTTGTTCACATATAATATGAAAAAAGTTTGGAACGTAACATGAATATTTCAAATGATAAAAATGATCCACTGATCCTATATAGGTGAAGTTATCATGAACTAAGTCCATCCTCACTGTCCCAAGTCTACATGAGAAGAATGGCTAGAATAGGATTAAAAAATGACAATTTTGTTACCCATGAATATATGATTAGCCACGTATCATGGCTATGATGATGAATTTATCAGTGACATTGTTCTATGTTCTCTTCATGAATTTAGAAACTAATCTCAAAAACAAAACCCAACCTGAGATCATGTCCTTATCCAATGACCATTCTAGAAAATAAGAAATGGCTTCCACCCCCCATGGAATGTAGAACAACCTCACCCACCTGACACATTTAGTATCGAGTTGTGAATGAAATGATAAAGAAATACTATTGAAATGGTACGATCTCGACCCTTGAGGATACCCATAAGTGTCTCCAAATGCTAAAACTGATGAGTCCACATTGTCCAAAGAATGCTATAGTAAATCCAGTGGGGATTGCTTCCACCACCAACCTCTTCAGATGCTTATACCTAGATCAAGAAAATAAACACATTCATTATCTAATTAAGTTGGACCAAAGAGTATACAATGAATCCATTTTTATTCAAGAACTACAGAGGATGGATCCTATCATCCGCTGTCACTAGTGCCATCCCGTTAGTGCCCCTCAGTCGCCTACTCAGGACACCACCTGGCATATTAGAACCTATGAAATCCATGAATAGGAAAAAGTAAAGACACATTGCTAACATATAGTTTAGTATATCTAGTAGTGGGATCATATCCCTGGTTCTACTAATGATACCCTCTGAAATATTCTGGTGGTAACCAGCGAGCATGGTCATGTCCCTACTCACTCAAAAGATGTCTATGGGCATATTCCTACAACACGAATGTGGGAGACACATATACCTACCCATATTCATGAAGTCCATTTTCATATTCTTATGGAATAATGAGAACATAATTAGACTCATATACCTACTTCAATTGAAAATATATGCTAGTATATAGTGGAGAATGAAAATGTGTAGGTGTACATTCCTGCATACACTTTTCTAAAGTTACATTGAATTTTAGTAATAACTGAAGAACTCTGATGAAATATTATGGAACTGGTATAGATACATGGATATGTTCATATTACTATCACTACATCTAGGGTAGAACAAAACTCTGATCAATACGAAAAAGTGGTTTCTCTATAGAAATAACATATTCTTTTTCCCATCTAAGAGGATTATTGGCATATTCTAGTAAAGGAAGAGGCACCAGACCAAGCTCATATCCCCATTCGAACTAAGGATCACAAATTTAGAGTAGATAATGCCTTGGGAAATGGGAATATTTTTATAAAAAAAGACCAGGTACATACTTAGAAGGATCATGATAGGGATCATATTCTCATTTTGACAAGGGATCACCAAGTGAGAGTGGAACATGCCTCAATACATGCTCATATTCCTATAGAAAAAGAATAGACATGTAATCTAAAGGCTTAGGATTAGTCTCATATCCATGTTTTGACTAATTCCTACTAGGTGAGAGTAACACACACCTCAAGACATGCTCATATTCATATTAGTGAAGCTGCATGGGATATTTCACTAGCTCACATACGCTAGAATCATATAGCTACTTCAACTAATGAACAATTACACTCTCATCCTTCTGAGGCTATATAGAAGTAGGATCTTATCTTTTATCCTATTTTGGAGGTCCAATAACATATTCCGGTGGGGAATTAATATTCAAACCAAGATCATATCCTTTCTTCAGCCAGAGTTGATTGACCTATTCTAGAAACCACCCATGGATATGCTTATATTTCTACCAAAAATACAAAAGATCATTAGAATATTCCCCCAAATTTTTAGTAGTGGGATCATACACCCACAATAACAGAAGGTTATCAACATATTCTAGAATCCATTATACAATAGGCTCATATCCCTACACAATCCTAATAGTTAGGTCGACATATACTGACCATGATGTTGAATGAGGATAATATTCCTAATCTTCTTAATGTGAGTGTACTTGAGGTTATTCAAGACACATTATCAACACACTAAGGGCCCGTCTACTCTTCAATCAAATTATAAGGTGATCGTTACCATGATAGTACTCCTCTTGGAAGTGTGGATATGGATCATATAGACTCTACTCCTGACATCCGCCATAGTGATCATAGCCATGGTTATATCTCCCACGACCAAGGAAATACTCCCCTTTCCCAAAAACCTCTATATAGAGAGGTTATAAAAAATCATACTCCTTCGTATAGATTATTTCTTGGAACATCGGGGTCAACTACATATAGTAACTCATAAAATTTTAGCAACACTTTACTCTACTCAGTAGGTGACCTAGAGAAGCATCTTCTCTAGTCTGACCAGATGGAGGAATGTAAGTCTAATGAGGGGAATATGAGATCCCATATATGATAGAGAAGGAGTGAATACCTTATATATGCTAAAATATATGGTAAAATAATAATTCATTGAGGGATAGAAACCTCCCTTATCCAGGATATGATGGTCACCTTTAGATCAACAATATACTCTATTGTCAGCGGGATATAAATGTTGTTTCCATATCCCAAAACCCAGTAATGGAGGATCATGACAAACCCCTACATAGTTTTTGTCTTTGTATCATGAAAACTCTCTATAGATTGATTTATAGAGAATAGTGAGACATACATATTCGATGATGGGAAAAATATGGATCATTTCACTTCACTAATTCATTGAAACAACATAAATCACTAGATATGACTTCGTATAGTGTCATTGACTCCGAAGAAACTAGGGGAATGGGTAACAAGCAAGCTAGTTGGTCACAAAAATTGAATTCCCCCACTTCAACACTTACAATAAATCATGAATGGATGGAGAAGAAAACTAATAGTTCTTCTAACTATTCCCCTTGAAATAGTGGGAATGAATTTCCGACATGGAAGCTAAAGTTGTGATCAACCAAAAAAATTCCCATAGAAATTGAATCTCGTCCCATGCTACCGTTGCACATAGATAATACATGAGCAAAACTATGGAATATTAAATAAGTCATAATAATATCTTCCATCGTAGCTGTATAGAAGAGAACCCTACCCATGAATCCAGGAGAATATCTATAACTACCTCCAACACTTGTATCATCAATTCCGGAGAGGATTCAAGCCATATCAGCACTAACTGAAAATGAAACCCATCCCACTAGTATGGGGGAATTTTTATCCCAATAATTATCACCAGGTTCAACATCGCTTGAGTGGGACATGGGGAAATCAACGATGGTTCTTTATGAACCCCATATCACTGGGATGGGGGAATTTATATCTCAATGTCCATCCCAGAAATCTTCAAATCCTTTATTGGAATCATTGAATCCTCAACAACAGGATTAAAAAGAGTCCAATTATGGCCCCAAATAGTCCTCAACCCATATGGATGTGGTCATTTTTATCATCATCACCATAGAGGGAATTGGTATTCTCCAAGTTGGGAGGTAAAAATCGATGGTCAGAATCCCATACATTCCTCACGCATCATGAAAAACCTATTCTATTTAAGTCCTTTTCGACAATAACAACCAAAAAATCCATTAAGGTAACTACTCATATGCTGAGATAGGAGGAGAGTATGAAAAAGGTAATCAAACCCCACTAGGGTCGCAAGCCAAAATTAACCAATATGGATAAAGGTTCAAGAAATGAACCTAATATAGGTAGTGAAGAATCATACTATTTCATTGAGAGTAATGGAAAAACTAGAATTTCACAATACAACTTTATGAATGTCGTCATAAAAAAAACAGATAATATGGATCAAGAGATAGTTGTAGAGAGACACAATACGGAAAATATACCCCGAGAGGACCAAAGGACAATCCAAAACCTAGAACCTCTAAATATTGAGTTGCCACCCCTATAGAGGAACACTACCGAGGATAAAGGGAAAGGCGTGGCTACATCCCAATCAGCTCCCATTAGAGCCATCGTTCCATCCATGGAGGAATGTATGGAACAATATGATAATGAGATACAAAATCTCAGACAACTCAATAATTATTTACTATGGGGAAACATTCCGATTGGGTTTTGTCTCTAGACAGAGGTGAATATTCCTCCTCCCACATATCAATAAGGAATTGATCTTCCTACAGGAGTGGCATTTGAGCATCATACTAGCTCTCGATCTAGAAATATGGTATATATGAGTGAGGAAATAGAAGATGATCATGAATTCCCCCCATCATGGAAACAAAATCTCCCTCACCAGGAAAGTAATTTAGTCTTATCATGGATCGAGAATCATTGTGAAATGCAAATGGGGCCACCACATGAAACCCTGCATACTCCCTATAAATGGTAGAATACCTAAACAACAACACCTCTATAATTTCTCAATGACTTTTAGTCCCTAACTACATTAACAGAATCAATGGAAGATTGATACACACCTATAAGGTTTGAGAAAAATCCATATTATAAATGGGTGGATGAAACTTTTTCCCCTCCAAATTTCAGCAGTCTTACCTTCTCCACATTTAGTGGAATGGAAGACCCAGAACAACATCTCATTCACTTCATGTACCAATGTTGTCTGATGATGGGCCCTCCAAATCAGCAGTTGGTGACCAAGCTGAGGTGTTTTGTATAGACTCTAATAGATCCATACATTATTTGGAACAAAAATCTTATAGTATAATTAGTTGTAGGATGGGAATACCTTCACCATAAATTCATTTAAAAGTTCATCTCCACACTGAGGAAAATGAAAATTGCTGACCTAATGAGCTGCAAACAACGTGAAAGTGAGAGGGTGTCTAAATTCATATCTAGATGGAAATATTTATCCTATTCACTCAAAATCCCTCTTTTATGGGATAAATTGATGGAGTAATATGATGAAAATAAATTGGATTATTTGAAGACACCTCTAATCACAATGAAATATCCAAGTATATTTTGTGAGTTTTTAGATATGGAACAATGTTCGGAAGACACCATTCATCGAACATGATCTAAGTCTAGAATCATACCATCATCACAGGGTAAAAGGCAATATAAGGTAGATACTACTACTATTACCCACAAGATATTAGAAACACCCATTAAAGAATATAGGTTAGTCCCCAACTTCCTAGTTCCTCCTATTAGGTGGTAGAAACAAAAAAATTTCCCTCTAAAAGAAGAAAAAAGAGATTAAAATCACCAATTATTTTAAGAATGGATGAATAAAACATACTGCTTCCAAAATGATAAAGTACATAATTATTTCTTTACATCTATGGACAATAACCTTCTCAAGATGCTATAGCCTAGGAAGTCCAATGAGGTCAGCCTCACCGATCACCCCGACTACTACTATTTTCATAGAAGAATGGTTCACAACATCTAGGATTTCCTTATTATTAAATTTTTACTCTAAAACATGATAGAATTAGGATAGTAGACATTGGATAAATCCCTGATATAAGTGACATGTATAATCATTCCTCAGTTAGAAGAAGAGTGTTATTGGAAAAAAATTACGGCGATGCATGGAAAAAAATTCAACAACTTGACGACTCAAAATACAGTTGACCGAGCTCATGCCACCCCAAGAGCACAGCTTTGTAGACCCATAATGTTCCCATCACCTAGGGAGGTGACATCAGATACACCAATTTTTAGTGAATGAAATCATCATAAATAGGAAGATATTGAAGATAAATATTCATATTTATCTTTGATGAAATCTCTAACTATTGTAGATTTCTTTCCCGCAACATCTGAAAAAGGGATCCACCCCAAAAAATGAAACCCTCATTAGACAAAGATCTCATATTTGGTTCTATTAATGTGATATAGTTGGAAGATCCATTATATGATGATGAATATTCTTCTGATTATAAGTTCCCCATACCTGACCTGGGAGTCATAGGCCACAGGATAAGGAGCTGATGATACATGGGATAACATGGGCATGATCAAACCCAATATATATATAACATTAATTTTTTTCTAGTGGAAATATATGGAGATGAGGCCCATTATAAATCACTCCAGCAAGACCAATAGAGACATGAAGGTTTCTTAAAACCCTCCAGCAGTTGTCCATGCCCAGTCATATTACATGACTGCCTAACAAGGTTGTGATTATCTTATCATCACATACAATGGGGAAGGTTGGCACAATCTACACCACTAGAAGAAGATTCTACCTAGACCTTTGTACAAGAACTAGGCCCATATACCTAAAATTTCATATCTCATAAATCTTATAATAAGGAGAAAACCATGTTTAGGAAGTTCTAAATGCAGGCATAAAAGTATGAAATTCTGAAACTACTAGCAGTTTTCTTAGCCAAGTTCTTAGTCTTAGATGCACTTCATATTTGAAAAGAAATAAGATAGACACTCATTGAATCCCTCTATATCCAACATGATTTTGTGATAGAATTCCTTGAAGTTGAGGTTTATCAAGTGGATATGATGCCATCAGAATGTCATGTCACCATCTCATTCATATAGAAGGATCAAGAAGAGGTCATCCAAGGATAAATAATACCCTTATATGTCTATGTTAGAATAGTTAATGTCAACATCTAGAGGGATCTAATTAAAAATGGTGCTAGGATCAACCTCATCCTGATTCAGAGCCTCCAATGTTTGGGATATATAGAATGAGACTTGTATCCCATAAATATGACTATTCAAGGGTATAATAAACATGAGAAAAGATCTCTTAGGAAGATTAATATCAAATATCAGATTGGGGATCCCAAATATAACGATGAGTTTATAGTTATCCATTAAGACACCACATAAAATTTTCTACTCAGTAGGCGTTGGATCCAAAACCATGTGGAAGTACCTTCAAAATTCTATAAGTGTTTGAAATACTCCATTGATGGAAAGGTCAAAAAACTTCATAGTGATAGTGACCCCTTCAAGGATTGAGAAACCACATATTCTAATACTAGTTTAAATAAAAGGAAAGTAAAACAACCAATGGTGGATAAAAATATGCTTACTACAACCCCAAATGGATTAGGGACCACCCCTAAAAATCTATTAAGTACTCTTGAAAGGTATTATGTGCTACCCATAAATTTAGTTGAGGTAACAGACCTGATCCCAGATATACAAGACCCTTCTTCCCTTAGTAAATGTGCAAAAGAAAACCAGTTATGGTATATATTTTCAATGAATATATAATTAGGGGATGAGAAAATATACTCCCATAGCCTCTCTCATCCCAATAGTGATAGAGATGCACTCAAATTGTTTGAATCATCTAAAATTGAATCTTCAAACTCGGAGGTGAAAGAAGAAGAGGATGGACTCAGGAATGCCCCTCCTTCATTTGAGGAAGGAATCTACACCACCATTGATGAGCTCAGGTAGGTAAATATGAGAATAAAATAATACTAATGGAATAAACTGATTAGCGTAACCCTGAATATCGAGGAGAAAGAGATGTATAATGAATTTATAAAGAAAAATCGATATGGGTTTTCTTAGAATTATACAAAAATTCCCAGATTGAATCCATATGTTTCTATGAACCATATAAACTGACTCGATGAACATCTAAGTTTCAAGCTAGAAGCCAAGAGATTTCACCCCTCTCATGATACTATTTTAGAAGTCTAAGTTGACAAGTTGATCAAAGAAAATTTTGTTCAAGAAGTGAAATACCCAATATGGCTCACCAACATCATCTATATCAAGAAAAATAATGAACAAACAAGGGACATCATTGATTTTAGAGACCTTAATCAATACTTCTAAAAGGATAAATTCCCATTACCCATCAAAGAAATATTGACAAATGTAATTTCTAGCTACAAAACCCTTTCCTTTATAGATGGGTACTCATGGTACAATTAGATAAATATGACCTCTAAAGATGGAGAAGCCACTTCCTTTAGAGCACCCCAGGGGATCTTTTTCTATCTAGTCATTTCCTTTGTATTAATGAACGATGGTGTTACTTATCAATGTTCCATGTATCATATATTTAACCCCTTATTAGGATGAATAACTGATTGTTATGCCAACGACCTGGGGTTCAATTATCAATAGTGAGATGATAACTTCGAAGATCTTAAAAAAATATTAAACAAGTTGCGGTAGAACAATATAAATATAAATCTACTGAAATATTCTTTTGAGGTAACATTAGTGAAGTTATTTGGCTTTAGGGTATGCCGTTGTGGCAATGAGGTTGACCTTGAGAAGACCAGTGCAATAATAGTGATGGAACCCCCTCATAATGTCAAATAACTATGGGGGATCCATGGGCATCTCACCAATATTTGTTGTTTCATAGCTAACCTGGCCGAAAAATCTCTCCCCTTAACCAATCTAATGAACAATTTAATATCCTATATATGGGATGAGGACTGTCAAGAAGACATTGAGAGTCTCAAATTTTACCTGCTACACCCACTAGGCTTGATGTAGATGGTGGAAGGAAAGACACCCATCTTATATGTGGCTTCCATGGAATGATCAATTAGTGCTCTCCTTGATTATAAAAATGTTTTTTGGAATGATAAAAGTATCAACTACCTTAGTTAAATGATTCTAGGAATTGATACATGATATTATGATGTTAATAAAAACTTCTTTGCACTCATATTTGCTATGCAAAAGACGAGGGATTAATTAAAAAACCAAGAAGTCCACCTGGTCTCTCATATTGATCTGCTAAAGTAAATACATGGATATCCCATACTTACTGGTCATTTGGCTCGATGAGTGGTCATTCTGCAACAATATGAAATCTAGTTCGTTTCCTAGAAATCTGTGAAAGGGCTGGCCCTAGATGACTTCATCACAGAATATCCCACCCCAGAAAGTAAAATTTTGGACACCAAGCTCGTAGATGAAGCGTTTATCATGGCCCATGAAACTCCCCTGACATGGTAGACATATTTTAATGCAACCTGCCGAAGTACTATTTAAAAAATATTTGAAAACCCAATACTAAGTTGGGTTCTCTTTGGGATTGTATTTGTTTCTCCAGACAATGAAATTTTTCGCTACACTTTCTTACTATCTGAATGCTATAAAAATATTGTGGCTGAATACCAAGCCCACATAGATTGATTGGAACTATTCCTATAGAAAAAATATTCTACCTGAACATCAAAGGGGACTCAAATCTAGTGATAAAGTAGATCAATGGAGAATATTACATAAAAAAGGAATAATTTTACCATATCACTGGATATATCAGGGAATTAATGGAATAGTCCCCTTTTGAAAACATATTGCATCATGTTACCCAATCATAGAATGCTTGTGATGATGTGTTAGCTAATGCCACCACAATTCTGGCCAGCCTTGGTATGGAGGAAGAAATCTTCTGCATCACACATCAAAAAATAGTCTCATAAATCATATTTTGTGACATGGAATAAATTAATAATTACAATAACACCCCCAAGAATGATGAACTAATATGCAACCTTGTCTGAATATAGCCCAAAATCTATTATCGACAAAATGGGATCCTCCTAGAAGACTGAGATGGAAGGGAACAGATCCGACGAAGAGTGGAGAAATTTACCCCATGATATGGGATAATTGAAAAATATTCCTTTATAAGAGAGGCTTAAAAGAAATAATCCTCATATGAATAGTAGAAAGAGAGATTCCCACCATCATGTAAGAAGTCCATGCAAGATTATCTGATGCCCATCAGTCTGGAACTAGGCTCTCCCACAAAATCAGAAGGTTATATTACTTCAAGAAAACCATGATATAATGATATGTAGTATTCACTAGGAAATTTAATGCATGATAGATTTATGATAAAATTATCCATCAACCCCTATAATTGATAAATACATCTAAATATTCCTGGTCATTTTATGTATGGGAAGTAGATGTTGTGGGTGTCATATCCCCCAACCAGAGATAAGAATTTTAAGTACATACTTACTATTACCAATTCATCTTCCAAATGGGATGAGGAAATAACCCTCAAAGAAGTTGGTATGAATAATATCATCAACTTAATGAAGTCCCATATCTTCATAAGGTTTGGAGTCCCTCGTACTATGTTTATGAACAATGGCCCCAAATTTTGTTCTAAAGAGTTTAAGAAATTGTTCTAGGAGTACAACATCAAGTCCAATCACTCATCCCCTATCATGAAACGAAGATGGAAAAAATAGAGGCCTTTAATAAGACTCTATCAAATATACACTAAAATATAGTGAAGAAGGACAATAATTCCTTGCTGGAAAATCTCCTCCATGCCTTATGGGACCACCATACAATAATAAATAGTGATACACAAGAAACCCCATATTCATTCATATACGGAACCAAGGCTACTTTACCCAGATAAGGCTAGTTTACTTCACATACAATATACAACTGTGGAAAACTCTCAAATGATGAGAAATCACAAAAGCGATTGAATGAGTTGGAGTGGCTTGATGAGAACAATTTCTATATATTGCACAACCTTAAAGTCTATCTGAATCGGATCACATGAACCTTCAATAAAAAGGTTCACCTCCACTTGTTTCTTCAAGGATAACTAGTATTGGTTCTTAGAACCCCAATGATACTAGAAAATAAGCCTCTGAATATGGGACTCAAATAGAAAGGGCCATATATAGTACATAAGTTCAATCACAATAGAGCTTACTGATAGCCCACAATAGATGAAGAAAGAGTAATTCCCCCTGCAGTGTAATGTTTCTTAAGAAATAATTTGCATAGATTCCATCAATATTTATTCAAATCCAAACAACATGACATTAAATTTACAAAATAAGTCCACAAAATATGACTTTAAATTGTATGATGTCAATTGTTTTGTTCTCATGATATGAAACTACACAAATTCATCCTGACCACATGGCGTTAAATTGTATGGAACACGTCCTGACCACATTACATTAAACTATATGGAACACATCATAAATTAATGAAGTTAAACTTCATAGGATATGTTCTCATTGTATGACATTAAATTTCATAAAAAGAATTATTTCACCAATGATTCATCACACATGGGATATATCTATAAAAAAGAGAAATGAGGTGCCCCCGTCTATATGTGTGAGTCAGATCCACATAAGAAATTCTTTATCCAAGAACTATATATGGCTTGATTCCTGATATCACATGATATGTAGTTATTCCAAGACCTTCATTCTTTGGACTAGCCAAAATATTCCTATTCTTTCACGTCGATTCACCTTCATCCTTACCTCATGATGTTATACTACATGATTGATTTCCTCCTCGCATGACACAAAATTGCATGGGTTTCCAGAACTACATATAGGATTCATATAATTATAATGAGATATGTAAGGATTCATAGATCCTATATCTTGGCACAACCACCACATGATACAAAATTCCCCCATCATTACTCAAATTAACTGCATGGTTCGAGGGTAACCTTTTCTTGTAAAGACCCATACCTTTTTAATGATATTTTCTTCCTGAATAAATTTTTGTTACATATTATATAATATCATACACATAAAAAATGAAGAGAAAACAAATTTTTTTTATCTATTTGACAATGTTAATTACATTAGTCATATATGAAACCAATTAAAATTAAAAACATTACAACTAGACATAAAATGTAAAATAGAAAATCTAATATGGGAAAATAAGGATCACCCAAATCTACTAGAATCATCGCCCCACTACAAATTCTATTGAAATAAAACAAAATATTAGTAAACCAATCAACATATTATGAAATTAAAATATAACCTTAGGGATAAATTGTAGTGAATTTTGAGTGAAATAATGAATTGGTATTTATAGGGTATAAATGGAAATGCGACCGTTGGGATTCGACTAATATATGACCATTAGTCAAATATGATCATTGGTCATTATGACCATTGAAAAATATGACCTTGGTTGATAATTTTACCATTATAATTAGTTTTAATAATTAGTAATGATAAATTATAATTAATTCCTAAAGGAGAAGTGATGGACTCAACCAGTAGAGTCATGTCGTATAAATCCCATTTGTCAGAATTTGGGAGGAGGTATCGTCAATGAGGTTTTACCTTGACCAAGTACAAGATGAGATTCACCATATTTATATTGAATTAAATAACATATGATATAATTACAAGTTAGTGGAGATTACCGCTCGATCTATATTAGGCGATCCACCCCACGAAACTATGACCATCACACACCTTACTCTTAGGCTATATGCAGGTATAATAAGGGGTTTCGTGTCTCAGTATTAGTAAATTGAAGTGTAATTTACATTAAATATATAAAATTATTATTCCATAAATTCCTTTCAAGAATAATTTTTCTTAATAAAATATATTTTTAATTGAGATAAATCTGATAAATTGATTTTTGGAAGAAAATAAAACATAATTTTATTTCTATTGAAAATATATAAAATTTTTATAAAAAACCATGGTATTATGAACAATATTTTTTAATGAAATAGTATTTAAAAAAAATTTATTTAAATAATAAATTATAAAATAATTTTATAATTTCCTAGGGAATTTTTTATAAGTGTCATAAATTTCAATATGTCAAAAAAACTTCTATTTTTAAATAAATAAGTTTTTAATAATTAAAATTCAAATTATCATATTTACAGATTTTTTCTGATAAAATAAAAATTATATTTGAAATTATCACATAAAAATTATGTAAGTTTTAATTTATGACAATTTTATGAAATACTTTATTTTTTATAAATAGTAAAACATGCAGTTTTAGAGTTTTGGTTTATTTTATAAATTTTTAATTTCGTAATAATGAGGTAATAATTAATTAAATACAATAAATTACATAAAATATGTTATTTTATTAATATTAATTTTTATTATTATAATTTAATCAATTTTTAAAAATATAAGTTACTTTCCAAAGTCTAAATAGAAAGATATGATTTTTAAAAGCATTTCTTTGTGGAATATTTAATTTTCCATGAAAAAAGAAGTATTAAAAATGGTGTTAGGTTGTTTTCTATTAAATTATCCTAAAATGTGACCCAAATTTCTAAAACCATGAGAAAAAACCTTAGTTAAGCTAATGAGTTTTCATTTTCCACACCCTAGATTTTCGAGACCTAAATTTAGAAATTATCTAACAAATCCTCCACTTTTCCAATATATAACCACACATTTAACCTCTCTTATTCACTCAAAATACATCCAACATGATTATATTCTTATTTTTTCTCCCATGGAGTCCACACAAGGTTTCCTCAATCCCCCAAGTTTCCATCCTCAAGTTTTAGGAACAAACCTTCAAGGTAAGATAAATCTTCACTTCAATTTTCCATTCCAGTTCCCTTCTCATGTAGTATATCTTATAATTTTCAAGATAAGTTATTTTTTCCACTTTTTATTATCTTATTACTATATGAATAGTATTTTATGAATGGTAGACCCTTTTACCGTCTCATTTTAACCATTTCTAATACCATATTTAATACTCGTCATGCTATAGAATTTACTAATCAAATATCCCTCTTTTATATGAGAAATTATATTTTAATGTTTATTTAAAGACCCAATTTTTTTTAATGGTTATTCATCTAGATTTAATAATTAACTTATTTTTTTGGTATTTAAATATATTAATCTCACATTTTCGTTTGTGCATAAAAAATGATGTAATTATCATGTCTTTAAGAAATTTTGTTCACCAAGATTTTGATAAGAAACCCATTCATTATTATCTACGAGTTATTAATGAAATGATTTGTTATGATATATGTTTCTCACATTAAATTAATACATATGAATGTTACACCCTAATAATTCTCCAATTTATTGGTTGAATATTTTAATCTCTAGAGATGACATCTTTTATGATACATTGGTGAGTAACCCTGGTAATTTTTATTTACGACACCTTGGTGATTAACCTTGGGGATATGATTATGAATGACTCATTTAAATTTTGTTTCCTCATTTCCATGTTATGATTCATGTTATAATTATTATTATGATAATCCTCTTTCTATTAACATATCATTATGCCTCATGTTCTTATTGATATGTCTCAAGATCACATACTATATGTCTCTCTTGATTATTTCCTTAATGGGATTCATGATCCCCCTTTTCCATTGAAGTTTGTCCCAAGGATATAATATTCCCAAAAGGTAACCTAGAGTGAAGCCATGAATATGTATTTCAAGTGGTTTTAGAATAATTTTTTATATTTTCTTGGATTATGTTCCTTAATTCCATGAAACTAATGTTTAAAACATCCTATGTTTTTACAATATATGGATTTTTTTAATAAAAAGGTGTAATTTCATAGTTGTAATAAAAGGGTGTTTTAGTTATTTTTGGAAATTAGGATTTTAAAACTTTAGTAATAACCATAGGGAAAAGTCCAAATATAGGAAAATATATTGGTATTTTGGTGAATAATTAAGTGTGTGGTTTCAAAAAAAAATACATCCCTATATAGATAATACAAGTGGATGTGGCTCTGGCATAGATGTACCTAGGGGTAACTCCCAGAATCACTACTTTGAGATATACTCAAATGGGAACTGGTGTACGATAACAGGCCTTGCTGCACACTTGGTTTGACACTCATAAGGGATATGTTTGGTTAATCACAATCTTTTTAAGAATTTTTATGAATGATATATAGAAAATGCAATTGTTATTAGTGGATATAAATAACATATTTAAATATGATAAAATCACTTTAGAATTATTAGATTTCCAATAGTAAAAAGTTTCTCACTATGTTTTTATTCTTTTAGAAAAATGGATGGAAATAGGATAAACTGTATAAATGATGAGTGAAACAGATGATGCACTAATGGAATTATAATGGAATATAGAAATGAAAACTTTAATATTATGGGGAATCAACTAACTTGAGTTATGAACAATAATAGGAATCAATTCAAGAGACTAAATTCACCTTGAAGGGAACAAATTTCTATTATGTCCTTTATGCATCAATGACCACCTTATTTTAGTGGATATAAAAACCCATTTATTACAAAAAAATGGATAATATATATAGAAAAAATATTTTCTAAACTCTGTTATTCAGATAAAGAGAAAGTCACCCTAGAATAATAACATTTATAAGGAGAAGCAAATAAGCAGTGGACACTGATTAAAAAAATGAATCTAAGAAGGCAGATTGATGTTATAGAGTGGTAAGAGTTAAAGGGAATATTTTTCAATAAATATTTTCCCTATTCGATGAAAACAAAAATGGAGAAGAAATTTCTAGAGATCAAGAAGAAGGAAAATTAATCAATGTAAATATATGAGATGAAATTTACATGACTTTATCAATAAATTTATATCTTTGTTATGGATCCTAATGGAAAGGTTGATAGATTCTTTGGTAGACTAAGATCCCATCTACGAAAGAATATAGAAAATTGAGACTATGAAAGCAATGAAGAGATAGTGTAGAGTGCTATGAATATTGAATTATATTTTAGAGAAACACAATGGTCACATAAGTCAAATGAAATGGAGAAAGATATGGATCCAAACTTGGGGAGGAACTTTGATAACAGAAGAGGAGAAAATAAAGTGCAACTTCCCATGCGTAAAGAATTTGGGAAGAATAATTTGTTGACCTTATTTCTTGGGAGTGGGAAATGTTAAAAGTGTGGAAAATATGGAAATATATCTTAGAACTATCATGGTGAGGGGGGGCCACAACTTCTCAACACCAAAAGTGTTTGAAGATGGTGGAGGGCCAACCTGAAGTTCAATGCTTCATGTGTGGAAAACATGGGAAATTTTCCAATCATGTCCACTTTAGAAGATAATAGAGAGGATCCTCCATCTACCTTAGCATAGGCCAAGGTATAAATGATAGAATTTTTCTATCATGATTAATGAAGTAGAGGCTCCAAATGATGTGGTGGTAGGTACTCTTGTTGTTTCCTCAAAGATAGAAAGTACCTTGTTTGATCCTAGTTCTACACAATACTTTATTTCTTCCATGTTTTCAAAGAATATAGAATCAATCCCTGAGCTTCTATAAGTATAAATATCTTCCAAGACTCATGGAGGAATTATCCAAGCAGTAATAGTGTATAAGAACTCTTGTATTAACTTTGGTGAGTTTAATCTCATCAAAAATCTTGTAGACATTCCCATGGTGGAATTCAAAACTATACTAGGGATGGACTAGCTCTTAAATTACAATGATAAGATCAACTATAGAAGAAAGTAAAATTGAGTAGTCTGTAATGGACAACCAACAGTCATTTTCAAGGGAGAGATATACCAACCTAATATTTTTCTAGAAGTACACCCCGTAGACTTTTTTATGTATATAATTGGGGAATAGGAAGAAGGAAATGAAAGTATAATAATAGAGATCATACCCATAATTCAGGAATACATAATTTTTTTTACTAAAGAGTAATCTGGACCTCCCTGAGGAAGAGAGGTAGAATTATCCATTGAAATCATACATTGATCCAAGACAACATCAAATACCCCTTATAGAATGGAAAATGTGGAGCACGAGGAATTAAAGAAACAACTTTAGGATCATTTGGAGAAGGTATTTATCTAACCAAGTGTGTCTCTTTTGGGAGAACCTATTATATTTTTTAAGAATAAGGATGGATCAATATAGTTGTGCATTTATTATAGAGAACTTAATGGGGTCACAGGGAAGAACAAGTATCCTCTCCCAAGGATTGATGATTTATTTGACAATCTTTGTGGGGATCAATTCTTCTCCAAGATTGATCATTTATCTAGTTATCATTAATTGAGGGTGAAGAATGAATATATTCCAAAGCCTTCCTTCTGATAAATATATTTTCATTATGAGTTAGTTGTTATTCCCTTAGGCTTGAATAATGCTACTGCAACATTTATGGATTTGATGAATTGAGTCTTTAAGGACTACCTTGATAAATTTGTGGTTGTTTTAATTGATGACATTATCATATATTCCAAAATTCACGAGGAGTATGAGGATCATCTAAGGTTTATATTGAAAACTCTGAGGAAGGATATGATATTTTTAAAATTAATAAAAAGTTAATTTTGTTTACAATAAGTTTCTTTCTTAGGGAACATTGCAACTAATGAAGATATCTCAGATAACAATTCCAAGACCAAGATTGTAGAGGAGTGGCCTCATCCTACAAAAGTAACTAAAATTCATAGTTTCCTTGGTTTATTATGATATTATTGGAGGTTTTTGAAAAACAATTCATGAATTTATAACCCACTAACATAGTTAACTCGAAAACTGTAACGACCCAATCTTTTTGAGTAGTATATTAACTTACTCTTAATGATTTAATAAGATGTTAATGGTTAATGCAGAAAGGGGAGTCGATGGCTTCATCCAGCAGACTCGACCCTTATGAAGCCCACTTATCAGAGCTTGGGAAGGAGGTAGCATCTGTGGGCTTCGATTTGGACCAAGCCCAAGCCGAACTCCAGCGTGTCAAGATTGAATGGAAACGCCTACGGGAGAAGTTCAAGTTAGTAGAGATTACTACTAGGGCAATGTTATCTGAGCCTCCCTCAGATTCTCTCACCATAGCACACCTTACACTTAGGTCTTATGCCGGTGTTATAAGGGGCTATGTGACGAGACCCTAGCTTCCTTGTGTAATCCTTTCGGGTGAATAAATTGAGATCTCTTCCTTTAGTGATGTTTGTGGAATTTCTTTTGTACGGATAATTTTAGGATATATTTTATTGATGAATTTTTGAAAAAGGGATATTTTAAAACATTTATGTAAACCTTAAATAATTAATGATGTGTAATGATTTTCAAAAAATGGTCTTCTACAAAAGTGTTCAGTAAGGAATTTGGAGTCTAATAAGATCAACTTAATTTTTGATGAATTGTAAATAATGAATAGTGATTTTACTCTTAGGATTAGTAATGTGACCAAATGGATTAGTAATTTCACTCAAAGAAAGTTTTAATATAATTTAGACACCTAGATTAAGTAATGTGATTCAATAAAATGGGTAAATAACAGTTTCATAAATTATTAGTAAAGTATTAGTTTTTTCGGGTGAATAGTGTTTTTTAATTAAAAATTTAATTAAAAATATTTAGAAAATTATTTTTATAAAATGGATTTCATTTTTGAAATCAGAGCATTGATATTTGGTTAAGGTGAAATTTTGGGATTATTCTGAGAAAGTTGAATTTTCGATGAATAGTGAAAATATAGTTTTTAAGTTACGAGTGTTTAATGACATCATTAAATGATGTATTAAGTATATATTCAATATGGTCGAATTATGAATAGTAAGATAAGGTATGAGGTGTCCCAAGTGGCCAATACCATGGGAAAATACCATGGGTAATCCCAGGGTTTTTCCAAAACCACTAATGAGGTGTCCCTTGGCCATTAATGCCTTTTCCCCTCACTTTCCCTATAAATACCCACCCTTTCCTCCTTTAGTTTTTACTCCCAACTCTCCCCCAACGAAGTTCTGGTATCCTTACCTCCCAAGGAGTCCTCCCAAGGTGCCCCCAATCCCTCAAGGTCCAAAACATTGAGTTTCAAGAGTCACGTTTTAAGGTAAGGGATCCGACCTCTCTCTTTCTTTCCATGTAATCTCCTTTATGTCATTCCTTTTATTCTCCATGTTATTATGTGAGAGGATGTTCTTTTATATTCCTCTTACTGACCTTTCATGTTTATATGATGAGAGATCCCCTCTTACTCTCATCATTTCTTTTTATGAAAGTTTAAGTGACGTCATTAGGCTGCCGAATTTTTAAGTGATTCTTTCACCCTTCTCATTTTTCAAGTTCGATTTTCATGTCAAATCTTTCAATTTCCTTTTTATTATGTTGGGGTATTATCTCTATATCTATCATACTGTTATCTTATGATCATATGATGAGAGAACCTATTTGATCTGTTCAATTCATTTTTTTTGAAGTTTAAGTGACGCTGTTAGGCTGCCGAATTTTAATGAGAGAAATCAAATTTTTGTCATCCTTCCATGTTTTTCATTTCAAATGGTATGTCCTTGAAATTGCATCACCATGTACATATATCATTCTTATTCTGTCCCTATACTGTTTTATGGGTCAATTATTATTGTTCGACCCATGTTCCCTCTCTTTTCAAAGTTTTCTAAAACCTTGTAACATAGCCGTTATGCTGCAGAATTTTCGTCTCAAAATGCCTCTCTTTTCTCAAAATTATTTTATGTTATAAAGTGAATACTCAAAGATCTTATTTCTACAGCGGTATTCACATATATATCAAAATTTTCTATTTTAAATTCTGGGATTTACATACATTATACCCTCTTTCCCTTTCCGTGGGTTTAAAGTAACGTAAAGACCACGTCTTTAAAGCAGTTTTTAAAACGTTATTATTATGAAATGAAACCCATTTATTTTATGCTATATGGGTTATTTATGAAATGTTTTATGATGATATATGTGGCTCACATGATAATAAAGGCAAATGTAAGGGTGCGCCCTGATAGCGCTCCAATGCATTGGGTAAAGACTTAATCTCTAGAGATGGCCATTTTAACGACACCTTGGTGAATAACCTTGGTAATTTTTAACGACACCTTGGGGATGTACCTTGGTGAAATGAAACGATTGTCAATATTAAATGTTGCAGCCACATCTTCAAGTTATGAAAGATGTTATTTTTATTATGATGTATCTCATGATTTCTTTCTCATGCCTTAAAGTTCTTTTCATGTCCTTATTGAAGTATCTCAAGTTCACATGTAAAATGTTTCTCTTGTTTCCCTTACTGGGCCTTCTGCTCACCCTTTCTTTTGATGTATGTCCCCAGGTTATGAGATGCAGTAATGAACCTAGGATGAACTAAAGGAGAAGCCTTTCAAGTGTTTAAGAAGAATGTTTTATGTTTTTTTCATGTATTATGTTCCTTGTTTCCAAGACACTAAACCTTAACGATCCTCAGTTCCGTGTAATGAAATGAAAGTTATGTTATAAAAAGACGTGATGATATAGTAGGTATCAAAGGATGGTTTAGTTATTTGTGGAAACTAGGATATAAAAACTTTAGGAAGAACCCTATAGAAATGTTTAAATATAGGAAAACTTCCTGGTATTTTGGTAAGTATTGAGTAAGTGGTTTATCAAACAAATACATCCCTGTCTGGATATGAGCAGGTAGAGGCGGCTCTGGCACAAATGTACATAGGGGTAAAACCCGAAAACACCACTTTGAGATAGACTTGAACGGGAACTGGTTCATGATAACGGGCCTTGCTGCACTCTTGGTTACAACACTCCCGGGGGATATGTTTAGTTAATCACAAGCTTTTTATGAATCATTATGAAGGAATTATAGAAAAGTGTAATTGTCTAAGCATGAAGTCTTAGTAAAAGATTCATAAATGAAATAAGTTTCTCACTAAGGTTTTATTCTTTTAGAAAATGGCAGGCAATAGGAGGAACCGTGCCGATGGTGACCGCAATGCACCATGTGCTGACGGCCCTCCGATGGAAGCCGGAATGGAAACATTCATGTGAATGATGAACCAACTGACTCAAGTTATGAGTAATAACTTGAATCAAGCTGAGAGGTCGACCTCACCACGAAGGGAACAACACTCTGTTGAGTCCTTCATGCGTCAACGACTGCCAACATTCAGTGGATCTACTGAACCATTGGTTACGGAACAATGGATAAGCTCCATTGAAAAGATCTTTTCTGTAATTCATTGTTCGGAACAAGAAAAACTCACCCTTGCTGTTTACCGCCTAGACGGAGAAGCTGATTAGTGGTGGTCACTGATCAAAAACACGAAGCCACGAGGAGATATAGAAGCTATGGAGTGGGAAGAATTTCGGGGAATTTTCTTTAACAAGTATTTCCCTCGTTCCATGAGAACGAGAATGGAGAAAGAGTTTCTCAAGATGAAGCAGAAGGAGAACGAATCTTTCGGAAGCTATGAGATGAAATTCACAAGGCTTTCCCATTATACCTCAAGCTTTTTCATGGACCCTAATGGGAAGGTTGATAGATTCTTTGGTGGACTACGACCTCATCTGTGGAAGAATCTAGCCAACAGGGACTATGATAGCTATGAAGAAATAGTTCGAAGTGCTATGAAAGTCGAGCTGGAGTTTGGCGAGACACAGTGGTCTCATAAACCAAATGAAAAGAAGAGATCGTTGGAGCCCAGTTTAGGGAAGTATTTTGATCAGGGAAGAGGTGGAAAGAAAATACAACTTACCACATGCATTAAATGTGGGAAGAATCATCTGGGGAACCGCTTGAACGTAAGTGGAAAGTGCTACAATTGTGGAATAGGAGGCTATATTGCTCGGAATTGTCATAGTGAGGTGAAACCTCAGCTTCCCAACACTAACGACAGAGGAAAGATGGTTCCGGCCCTACCCGAAGTCACATGCTTCAAGTGTGGACAACTTGGGCACTTTTCTAACCAATGTCCAAATCCGAGGGAAGTGGAGGGGAATCACCATCAACCTCAGCAGAGGCCAAGGGAGAAAGGCCGTGCTTTCGCTATCACAACAGCTGAAGTTGAAGCCCCGAACGATGTGGTAGCAGGTACTCTTGTTGTCCTATCAAAACTAGCAAGTACTTTATTTGATTCTGGTTCTACGCATTCCTTTATTTCCTCCAAGTTTTCAAGGAATATAGAATCAATCCCCGAACTGCTATAGGTAGAGTTGTCAGTCAAGACTCCAAGTGGGATGATCCTTGCATCAACAGTATTTAGAGACTCTAGTGTTTACTTTGGTGAGCACAATCTTATCGCAAATCTACTAGTCATTCCCATGATGGAATTAAACATTATACTAGGGATGGACTGTCTCTCAAAGTATAATGCTAAGATCAAATGAAGAAGTAAGGAAATCTCAATAGTCTTGAATGAACGACCTACAGTTATCTTCCAAGGAGAGATATCCCGAACTGATCCCTATCTAGAAGCACCTCCTATAGATTTCTTTATGGAGTTAATTGGTGATGATGAAGAAGGAAAAGGAAGCATACAAATAGAAGATGTTCCGATTGTTCAGGAATATATGGATGTATTTTCTGAGGAGTTACCTGGACCTCCCCCAGAAAGAGAGGTAGAGTTCTCCAATGAACTCGTACCTGGGTCTCAACCGATATCAAAGACTCCGTATAGAATGGCAAATGTGGAGCTAGAAAATTTAAATAAACAACTCCAAGACTTGTTGGAGAATGGGTTTATCCGACCGAGTGTGTCTCCTTGGGGAGCACCAGTTCTCTTTGTAAAGAAGAATGATGGATCAATGCGGCTATGCATCGATTATAGAGAACTGAACGGGATCACAGTGAAGAACAGATATCCTCTTCCAAGAATTGATGATTTATTTGACCAACTTCCCGGGGCTCAATTCTTCTCTAAGATTGACCTTCGATCTGGTTATCATCAACTGAGGGTGAGAAAGGAAGATATTCCAAAGACTGCCTTCCGATCAAGATATGGGCATTATGAGTTTACTGTTATGCCCTTCGGCTTGACTAATGCTCCTGCTATTTTCATGGATTTGATGAATAGAGTCTTTAAGGACAACCTTGATAACTTTGTGGTAGTTTTTATTGATGATATTTTGATATATTCAAAAAGTTGTGAGGAGCATGAAGATCATCTAAGGGTTATATTGAAAACTCTACGGAAGGAGAGGCTCATTGGGAAGTTCAGTAAGTGTGAGTTTTGGTTACAACAAGTGGCTTTCTTGGGGCACATCATAACCAATGAAGGAATCTCGGTTGAACATGCAAAGAAAATGGTTGTGGAGGAGTGGCCTCAACCCACAACAGTAACTGAGATTCGTAGTTTCCTTGGTTTAGCAGGATATTATAGGAGGTTTTTGAAAAACTTTTCACGGCTTTCTAATCCACTAACCAAGTTGACTCGAAAAGGGGTTAAGTTCATCTAGACAAAGGAATATGAGGAAAGTTTCCAAGAGCTGAAGAAGATATTGGTTACTGCACCTATGCTAACACTACCCTCTATCGGAGAAGGATTCGTTATTTTTAGCGATGCATCTCTAAAAGGGCTTGGGTGCGTCCTCATGCAAAAAGACAAGGTAATTGCTTATGCATCTCGACAGTTGAAGATTCATGAGCAGAATTATCCTACGCATGATCTAGAGCTGGCGGCAGATGTTTTTTCTCTAAATATATGGAGGCAATATCTTTATGGGGAGAAATGTGATATATACACTGACCACCAGAGTCTAAAGTATATTTTCACACAGAAAGAATTGAACATGAGACAAAGGAGATGGTTGGAGCTTATTAAATACTATGATTGTTCAATTCATTATCACCCTGGAAGAGCAAATAAAGTCACGGATGCGTTAAGCAGGAAAGATCCTGTTGTTCTAGCAACAATGAGGATCCTAGGAGATCCCTGGATTAAAGATCTAGTAAAACAGGACATGGGAATTATAAGGAAAGGGACATCACCTACCCTATTCCAAATGATTTCTCAACCTTCATTACTAGAGAAGATCAAGAAGGCTCAAAAAGAAGATCCTTTGCTGCAGGAGAAGTTTGAGGCTGTAAAGGATGGGAAGTTCCCTGATTTCAATATTGATCAAGAAGGTGTATTGAAATTTCGTACAAGACTATGTGTTCCATCTATTCCGGAGATAAAGAAAGAACTGATGGATGAAGCTCATAGCTCTAATTTCTCTATACATCCGAGAAGCACTAAGATGTATAGAGACCTTCATGATCATTATTGGTGGGATAACATGAAGAGGGAGATTGCTGATTACACTAAAAGGTGCCTGGTGTGTCAGCAAGTAAAGGCAGAACGATAACTTCCTAAGGGGGTATTACAACCGCTACCCATACCAGTATGGAAGTGGGATAATATCACTATGGACTTTGTAACTGGTCTCTCGAAAACATCCAAAGGAAACAATGCGATATGGGTTATTGTGGACCATCTCACCAAGACATCCCATTTTATCTCTATTCGGGAAGATTTCTCTCTGGATCAGCTTGCGAATATTTACATGAAGGAAGTGGTAAGGCTTCATGGGGTACCACTATCCATCGTGTCTGACCGTGACCCAATATTCACGTCAAAATTCTGGAGAAGTCCTCAACATGCTCTGAATACTGAATTGAATTTTAGTACGGCCTATCATCCTCAAACTGATGGCCAATCTGAAAGGACTATTCAGACACTCGAAGACATGCTGAGATTATGCTTAATGGAATTTAAAGTTGGATGGGATCAACACCTCCCATTAGTTGAGTTCTCCTATAACAACAGCTTCCATTCAAGTATTCAGATGACACCCTATGAAGCTCTGTATGGAAAGCGATGTAGAACTCCCACTTGTTGGGATGAAACTGGTGAGAGAAAGCTTCTTGGGCCTGATCTTGTGCAAGAGATGACAGAACAGGTTCATGCCATCCAACAACACATAAAGGCTGCTCAGAGTCGGCAGAAGAGCTATGCTGACAATCGTCGAAGGGACTTGGAGTTTGGTGTTGGTGACAAAGTCTTCCTTCGAATTTATCCGTGGAAGAGAGTCATGTGGTTTGGGAAGAAAGGTAAGCTCAGCCCTAGGTACATTGGCCCCTATGAAATCCTTGATCACATAGGAGCAGTGGCCTATCATCTAGAACTTCCACCAAACCTAGATCAAGTTCATGATGTCTTCCATGTATCTCTCTTGAGGAAGTATATACCCAACCCTTCGCATGTACTGAACCCAGAGGTGGTACAACTGGAACATGAACTCTCTTATGAGGAGCAGCTAGTGGAGATCTTGGACCGTAGAGACAAGGTCCTACGAAACAAGACAACCCACCTTGTGAAAGTGTTGTGGAGGAATCATAAATATGAAGAAGCGACTTGGGAGCCTGAGGAAACAATGAAGCAAAAGTACCCTCACCTTTTCGACTAGGCCTCAAGTATAAATTTTGGGGACGAAATTTCTTAAGGGGGGAAGAATGTAACGACCCAATCTTTTTGAGTAGTATATTAACTTACTCTTAATGATTTAATAAGATGTTAATGGTTAATGCAGAAAGAGGAGTCGATGGCTTCATCCAGTAGACTCGACCCTTATGAAGCCCACTTATCAGAGCTTGGGAAGGAGGTAGCATCTGTGGGCTTCGCTTTGGACCAAGCCCAAGCCGAACTCCAGCATGTCAAGCTTGAACGGAAATGCCTACGGGAGAAGTTCAAGTTAGTAGAGATTACTACTAGGGAAATGTTATCTGAGCCTCCCTCAGATTCTATCACCATAGCACACCTTACACTTAGGTCTTATGCCGGTGTTATAAGGGGCTATGTGACGAGACCCTAGCTTCCTTGTGTAATCCTTTCGGGTGAATAAATTGAGATCTTTTCCTTTAGTGATGTTTGTGTAATTTCTTTTGTCCGGGTAATTTTAGGATATATTTTATTGATGAATTTTTGAAAAAGGGATATTTTAAAACATTTATGTAAACCCTAAATAATTAATGATGTGTAATGATTTTCAAAAAATGGTCTTCTACAAAAGTGTTCAGTAAGGAATTTGGAGTCTAATAAGATCAACTTAATTTTTGATGAATAGTAAATTATGAATAGTGATTTTACGCTTAGGATTAGTAATGTGACCAAATGGATTAGTAATTTCACTCAAAGAAAGTTTTAATATAATTTAGACACCTAGATTATGTAATGTGATTAAAAAAATGGGTAAATAACGGTTTCATAAATTATTAGTCAAGTATTAGTTTTTTCGGGTGAATAGTGTTTTTTAATTAAAAATTTAATTAAAAATATTTAGAAAATTATTTTTATAAAATGGATTTCATTTTTTAAATCAGATCATTGATATTTGGTTAAGGTGAAATTTTGGGATTATTATGAGAAAGTTGAATTTTCGATGAATAGTGAAAATATAGTTTTTAAGTTACGGGTGTTTAATGACATCATTAAATGATGTATTAAGTATATATTCAATATGGTCGAATTATGAATAGTAAGATAAGGTATGAGGTGTCCCAAGTGGCCAATACCATGGGAAAATACCATGGGCAAGCCCATGGTGTTTCCAAAACCACTAATGAGGTGTCCCTTGGCCATTAATGCCTTGTCCCCTCACTTTCCCTATAAATACCCATCCTTTCCTCCTTTAGTTTTCACTCCCAAATCTCCCCCAACGAAGTTATGGTCTCCTTACCTCCCAAGGAGTCCTCCCAAGGTCCCCCCAAGCCCTCAAGGTTCAAAACTTTGAGTTTCAAGAGTCACGTTTTAAGGTAAGGGATCCGACCTCTCTCTTTCTTTTCATGTAATCTCATTTATGTCATTCCTTTTATGCTCCATGTTATTATGTGAGAGGATGTTCTTTTATATTCCTCTTACTGACATTTAATGTTTATATGATTCGAGATCCCCTCTTACTCTCATCATTTCGTTTTATGAAATTTTAAGTGACGTCGTTAGGCTGCCGAATTTTTAAGTGATTCTTTTACCCTTCTCATTTTTCATGTTCGATTTTCATGTCAAATCTTTCAAGTTCCTTTTTATTATGTTGGGGTATGATCTCTATATCTATCATACTGATCTCTTATGATCATATGATGAGAGACCCTATTTGATCTGTTTAATTCATTTTTGTTAAAGTTTAAGTGATGCCGTTAGGCTGCCGAATTTTCATTAGAGAAATCAAATTTTTGTCTTCCTTCCATGTTTTTCATTTCAAATGGAATGTCCTTTAAATTGAATCACCATGTCCATATATCCTTCTTATTCTGTCCCTCTACTGTTTTATGGGTCAATTATTATTTTTCGACCCATGTTCCCTCTCTTTTCAAAGTTTTCTAAAACCCAGTAACATAGCCGTTATGCTGCAGAATTTTCGTCTCAAAATGCCTCTCTTTTCTCAAAATAATTTTATGTTATAAAGTGAATAATAAAAGCTCTTATTTCTACAAGGTTATTCACATATATATCAAAATATGCTATTTTAAATTCTGGGATTTACATACAAGATACCCTCTTTCCCTTTCCGTGGGTTTAAAGTAAAGTAAAGATCATGTCTTTAAAGCAGTTTTTAAAACGTTATGATAATGAAATGAAACCCATTTATTTTATGCTATATGGGTTATTTATGAAATTTTTGATGATGATATATGTGGCTCACATGATAATAAAGTCAAATTTAAGGGTGCGCCCTGATAGCGCTCCAATGCATTGGGTAAAGACTTAATCTCTAGAGATGACCATTTTAACGATGCCTTGGTGAATAACCTTGGTAATTTTTAACGACACCTTGGGGATGGACCTTGGTGAAACGAAACGATTTTCAATATTAAATGTTGTAGCCACATCCTCAAGTTATGAAAAATTTTATTTTTATTATGATGTATCTCATGATTTCTTTCTCATGACTTAAAGTTCTTTTCATGTCCTTATTGAAGTATCTCAAGTTCACATGTAAAAGGTTTCTCTTGTTTCCCTTACTGGGCCATCTGCTCACCCTTTCTTTTGATGTATGCCCCCAGGTTATGAGATGCAGTAATGAACCTAGGATGAACTAATGGAGAAGCCTTTCTAGTGTTTAAGAAGAATGTTTTATGTTTTTTTCATGTGTTATGTTCCTTGTTTCCAAGACACTAAACCTTAACGATCCTCACTTCCGTGTAATGAAATGAAAGTTATGTTATAAAAAGACGGGATTCGATAAAAAGGGGATAAGTTCATCTAGACTGAGGAGTGTGAAGAAGGTTTCCAATAACCAAAGAATAGATTGGTTACTACACCTTTATTAACTCTACCTTTTATCAGAGAAGGATTCAAAATTTTTAGTGATGCATATGTGAAAGGTCTTGGGTTATTCCTCATGAAAAATTAAATGGTGATTTATTATGCATCTCGATAGTTAGATCCTCATGAGTAGAATTATCCTACGCATGACCTGGAGCTAGATGTGGTTATTTTTTCTCTGAATTTATGGAGGAACTATCTTTATGGAAAAAATGTGATATGTACACAAACCACAAAATTTTGAAGTATATATTCACATATAAGGAATTTAACCTGGGACAAAAGATATGGTTGTAACTTATTAAATAACATGAATATTCAATCCATTATCACCTTGAAGGGAAAACAAAGTCAATGATTAATTATGCAGTAAAGACCCTATTATGCAAGAAATTTTAAGGATTCAAGGATATTTATTGATAAATGACCTACTAAGGTTGGGAATGAGAATCATGAGGGAAGGTAAATCATCAATTATATCCTAAATGATTTATAAACCATCATTACAAGAGAAGATCAAGAAATATCAAATAGAATATCCTTTTTTAAAAAATAAGATAGAGTATGTGAATAATGGTACGTTTACTAAGTTAATTATTAATAAAGAAGGGGTACTTATATTTTGTACAGGGCTATGTGTTCCATCTATTTTGATGATTAATAAAGATATGATGAATGAATCTCATAGTTCTACTTTCTCTATAAAGTATGGAAGCAATAAAATGTATAGGTACCATCCTGATCATTATTGATGGGATAATATGAATTGGGAGATTGGAAACTACACTATAAGGTGTTTTGTTTGTCACCAAGAGAAGGAAGAGAAAAAAATTCCTAAAGGTGTATTTCAACCACTACCCATACGAATATGGAAGTGGTACGATATCACTATAGACTTTTTCACTGGTCTCCCAAGAACATCTAAAGGAAACAATGCGATAAGGATTATAGTGTATCGACTCTCCAACACTACCCATTTCATCACTATAAGGGAACATTTCTCTCTTGTCTAACATTACATGATATACATAAAAAATTAGATGAGGTTTCACTGGGCGTACCAATTTCTATCATTTATGATCATGATCCAAGTTTTAAATTTAAATTATGGAGAAGTATTTAACATGATCTGAATACTGAATTAGATTTCAGTACGACCTATCAACCCCAGACTGATGGCCATTATGAAAGGACTATCTAGACACTTGAGGGAATTTTGAGAACATTCTTAATGAAATTTTAGTTGGGACTAAAACCTCCCATTAGTTTATCTCTCATACAAAAATAGCTTCCACCTGAGTATTAAAATGAAACCGTATGAAGCAACATATAGAAAGCGATGTAGAACTCCACCTTGTTGGGATGAGGTTGGTGAGATGAAATTTCTTAGGCATGATCTGAAATTTCATTCCATCCAACAACATATTAAGGTTTCATAGTGCCAGAAGAAAATATATACTAAAAACCATCGAAGGGACTTGTGGTTTTATATTACAGACAAAGTTTTCCTTTGAATATCACCATGGAAGAGATTTATGTAGCTTTGAAAGAAGGGGAATATTAGACCTAGGAGCATTGGTCCCTATGAAATCCTTGATTACATAAGAGTAGTGACCTATTGGATATCACTTCCACTGAACCAATATCATGTTCAGGATACATTTCACATATCCCACTTGAGTAAGTACATAACTGATCCCTCACTTTTATTGAAAATGGAGGTGGTAAAACTAGAACATGAACTATCTTATGAAGAGTATATAGTGGAGATCATAGACCTTAGAGACAAGGTTCTACACAATAAGACAACCCACATCATCAAAGTGTTATGGAGGTACCATAAACATGAAGAAGCGATGTGGGAACTAGAGGAGACAATGAGACAGAAGTTCCCTCACCCTTTCTCAATTGAGAGAATGAGTTTAAATTCTGGGGAAAAAATTTCTTAAGAGGGGAATAATGAATCAACCTAGGATTTTTTAAATGATATTTGTTTCACGAATAATTTTTTTATATATTATAAAATATTATACGGATAAAAATAAAGATAAACCACAAAATTGTTTCTCTCTTTGAAAATGATCATTATATTAGTTAGATATGAAAATAATTAAATTGACAAAAATTAAAATTGGACATAAAAGAAAAAAGAAAAAATAAAAAATGGAAAAATAAGGATTCCCCCAATCTAATAAAATCATCACCCCACTGAAAATTCTATAGAAATAAAACAATATATTAGTAAACCAATCAAAATATTAAGAAATTAATATATAACCTTAGGTAGAAATTGTAGTGAATTTTTAGTGAATGAATGAAGTGATATTTATAGGATATAAATGGAAATGTGACCATTGGGATTCAACTGATATATGAACATTGGTCAAATATGACTGTTGGTCATTATGATCATCGAAAATTATACTTTTAGTTGATAATTTTACAGTTATAATTAGTGTTTATAATTATAAATGATAAATGATAATTTATTCACAAAGGAGAAGTGGTGAACTCAACCAATAGATTCATCTCATATGATTCCCATTTTTCTGAAATTGGGAGAGAGGTATCGTCATTGGGGTTCACCCCTGACCAATACTAAGTTGAGCTTAAATAAGTGAAGCTTTAATGAAATCACCTAAGGAATAATTTCAAGTTAGTGGAGATTACCACTTTGTTAATGTTAGCCGAGCCACCCCATGAAACTACGACCATCAAACACCATACTCTTAGGTCGTATGTGAGTATAATAAGGGGTTACATATCCAAGAATTAGTTACTTTAAGTGTAATTTACTTTGTATAAATAAAATTATCACTCCTTTAATTACTTTTAAAAATACTTTTCTGAATAAAATTTGTGTTTAATTGAGATGAATTCGATAAATTAATTTTTGGATAATAGTAACTCATAATTGTATTTTTATGGAAAATATATATATATTTTATCATATAACAAGTTAATGTAAATATTATTTATTTTAATATTATAGAATTTTAAAACACATTTATTTAAATAATAAATGAAAAAATAATTTTATAAGGGCCTATAAAATTTTATATAAGTGTCAGAAATTTTCTCATGCCTTAAAAAATGATATTTTTAAATAAATAAGGTTTTTTATATTTGAAAGTAAAAATTATCATATTTATAGAATTTTTCTGATAAATAAACATTATATTTGAAATCATCACATCGAAATTAATATAGGTTTAATTTATGATAATTTTCTAAAATAATTTTTTTTCATGAATAGTAAAAAAAAATACAATTTTTGGGTTTTGATATATTTTATGACATTATACGTAAGTCATAATGATGTAATAATTAATTAAACAAAATCCATGAACTAAAATATGCTATTTAATTATATTAAATATTTTAATATCTTTTAATCTATCTTTATAACTATAAGTTACTGTCCAACATCTAAAAATAAAAATTTTATTTTAAAAAACATTACTTTGTGGAATGTTTACTTTTACATGCCAAAAGAGGTATTAAAACATTGTTTTAGGTTATACTAGATTAAATTATCCTAAAATGTGACCCAAAATATCTATAATCATGAAGAAAAAACCATAGGTATGCCAATGGTTTTTTATTTTCTACATTATAGATTTGTAAGACCTATATTTAGAAATTATTAAACAAATCTTCTACTTTTTCTTTAAATACCCACCCATTTAACCTCTCCCCTTCACTCCAAATCCATAATACATAAATCTATAGTGTTGTTTCCTCCTTTAGAGTCCCCCAAGGTGTCCTGAATTCCTTAAGGTTCCTTAATCACGTTTTAGGAACAACTCTTTAAGGTAAGGGAAATCTTCACTTCTCTTTTCCATTCAAGTTCACTTTTCATGTGCTATATGTTCCAATTTCAAAGATAATTTCTTTTATACACATTATATTATCCCATTACTATAATAATAGTATTTTAAAAATGGGTTACCCTTGTCCCCTATCATTTTATCCTTTTCTAAAACCATGTTTTACACTCTTCATGCTGCCAAATTTACTTATCAAATTTCCCTTTTTTACATGAGAAATTATCTTTTCATTTTTATTAGAATACAAAAGACACTTTTGTATTAAAATTTTATTCAAATATATTTAAAAAGAACCTTTTTATTTTGGATTTTACATATATGAATCTCACATATCATTTCATGGGTTAAAAATGATGTAATGATAATGCCTTTATGCACTTTTGTTCGCTAAGATTTTGATAAGAAACCTGTTCATTATTCTCTATGGGTTATTAATTAAATTATTTGTTATTATATATGTGGATAAAAAAAATACATATAATGGATTCCCCCTAATAACACTCCAATTTATTGGGTAAATAATTAAATCTCTAGAGATGACATGTTTTACGATACTTTAGTAATTTTCATTTACAACACCTTGGTGATATGCTTATGAATGTCTCATTTAAATTATTTAGTTGCATTTAAATTTTATTATTCATGTTATTATTATTATTTTGATATTACAAATTCTCATGCCTTATTGTTATGCCTCATGTTCTTATTGATATGTCTCAAGATCATATGCTATATGTATCTCTTACTTATTACCTTATCAGGGCTCATGATCACCCGTTTCCATTGATGTATGTCCCCAAGATATGGGATGTAATTGAAGTAACCTAGAGTGAATCTATACAAATTTTTTTCATGTTTTTTAGAATAAATTTTTATGTTTTCATGTATTATGTTCGTTATTTCCAAGAAACTGAACATTAAAAGACCCTCTATTTTTACAAGGTAAAAAAAAGTTATGTAATAAAAAGTTAAGATGATATATTTCCATTTCTTGTTTCTCACACATATCATAGCTCATGTTAGCCTAGAAATATTTTTAGGTGATTCCATGCATGATCGATACATGTCAGTTCACAATGTGGTCAGCATGGTCCTAAATTCATGACCTTAAAAGGAACACTATGAGTTCTTGTTGCGTGATGTTAAACTGCATGATTGATGTTGATTACATGACATAAAACTAAACATTACTATGGAAATCACATGAGAATAAAAATATCATTGGTGTTGGTATCCTCCACCATAACTCCACTCAAGAACTACACATTTCTTGATTCATGTCATTAGAAGATACACAGTGACAACTAGATTTATAATCCCAGGTCCAGTTACAATAATCAATAGGAACAAATCCCCTACTGCGTATGGGTTAAAACTTCATAGATATTTTCCCATTAAATAACTTCATATGGATTTATTCTTAACATTATAGGATATTTAGTGACTCTAAGACCTCTATTCTTGGGCTAAATCAGAATATTCCATTTTCACATTGAGGGGTCTATGTCCATTCCACATGATGTTAAAATGATTAGTTTCTCAAGAACCATGTCTTGATTGATTCCTTTAATCATGGTATACCTACTAACAGCCATATATCTAATTATTATGTCTATTCAGGAAGAAAAAAAATCTTCCATACCTACATACGAGTCATACCTACATAGAGAACATTCACACAAGAACTATGTGTGTCTTGATTCCTGATATCAAAGGATATGTAGTGATGACCAGATCTCCAATATTGGGTTCAACCACAACATAGAAAGGATACTAATTCACCCCTAACTGAATATGGGCTAGACCAATGAATATAACCTTCTTACTATATGAAGTTAGACTATAAGGAAATGAAAACATCCTTACCACATGACATTAATCTACAGGGCAAATTTCCAAGTCACATGACATGAAAACTGTATAATAAATACATGCCCACTATATTACATTAAATTTTAGAGGACAACACCCATCATCATACTTTATCAAAGGACTAAAAAATGTTAACCTTGGTCAACCAGAGTACATGGTTCTTTCATCATCCTTTAAGAACCTCATCCCATAAATCACACTTCATGTCTTGATCACCTCGGGTTGTCACAAGCTTTCATCGACCTTAGAAATGAAAATAAGTCTCTCTATTTGACCATGATATTGATGCTAAGTTCTTAGAAATACAACCACAGAGACATATTGGACCTATAAAAATGTCTTTATGATTCTTGTGAGCCTCACATCACCATAGTAGAAGTGAACACATTAGGGTGTTCTAGGACACTATAGGTATGATTGTAACATATCATTACTCATTGCCTAAGGACCTAGATCCATGTTTTACAACATTTTCATCACACTCTAAAAGTTATATTTGATTAATATTGGCCCTGGGTATCCTAATTAAGCTCTAGTGAAACATTCCCATTAGAATAGGTCCATGTGCATCACGACCTTAAATATCCTACACTTTGGTCAAAGTCGTATGACCTTAAAAATTAGCATTTTATGGTCTAAATCACAAGTCCTTAAATTTCAAGAGAAATTGAAAAAAAATGTTTGGTTGAAAACCTGCAAATGGAGGCCTGAGTAAGAGTCAAGTATTTTCTTGTAAACTATTCATCTCTAGAGTTTAGAAAAAAATTAGGGTATAAATGAATGAGGCCTAAAGCTCATAAGGCTCACTTTATGGCCCTATTAAAATCCAAGCCATGATCGCTAGACCCAGTGGCCTAGAAAAAAGTTGAGTAATGGTTTTTTTCATCTCCTTTCTATGATAATGTGCTCACTAGGTGGTGACACAACTTTTTTGTTTCACAAACCCTTATTGATTATTACATTTTTCTTAAATCACACTTCATGATTTGAGCACCTTGAGTCATTGTAAACCATTAATTTCCCTTGTAAAGGGAATTCGATATCTATATTTGACCATGATATTGATGCATAATTTCATATACCTACTAAATAAAGACATAATGTCCCTATATGAAGTAATTTTTGGTTCTTGTAAGCCCTGACACCACTATGGGGGAATGCAACACCTCAAGGTGTTTTGGGTAATCCCTGCCATAATTTTCCCAAATCATCATCATGACTAGAGAAATTTGGAATATGAATTAATATCCATGTTACTAGACTATTCAGGTAGATTTTAAATCCTCAATGTTACTTAACTGTGTTTTATACCCTTTCTCAAAGCAAGAACACAACACTCCATTCAAGAACCTTTTGATGGACCACACCCTATGACTCGAAACCATAGGGTGTGGGCCTAAGCTTCAAAAATTAAGACATAAAATTTCCTATGGTGACATAAACCTTTCTAGATAGATCTATCTATATAACAATATTTATTTTATAGATGTTGGAGTCTTCAAAAATCTTTCACGGCACAAAAAAAAGAGTGGGGACACCTCCGTTTTTTCATGTTATCGATGCATAAGGGCTTTGACCTGCAAAACAGAGATATCCCCTCATTACATAAAAGGAAATATGATCCTTGTGAACCCTAGTAAAATTATGGTAAAACCCAACACCTCAGGGGGTTATGTGTCATTCTCGACACTTATTCCCCATCCCATATTCATTGACTCCAACTTTTGGGTTATAACTTACTGAACCCATATTCCAACAATCCAGATTGACTTAACATCCCAAATATTTTACCCTCAGACAATTATACCCCCATAAATATTCTATGGACCTTGGGAAAGAGTGGGGAAACCTCTATTAGATCATGCTATCTATGTATAATGGATTTTACCTACCAACCAGATGAATCTCCTTCTTGTAGGAAAGAAACACCAATCCTCATAAGCCCCAAAAACACCACAGAGGAACTCAGCACCATAGAGTGTTTTGGGTCATCCCTAGCATGTCTTACCCATATTCTATATTCCGAAATTACATCCTAGAAGTAATATTTTAAACAACATAAAATTTTATTTCCTATAAGTTAGACTTTAAACAACATAGTTTTTGATGTCCTGGTAGAAAGACTTTAAACATCATAGCATATCTATATCCTTAACACATGATATTAAATTGCATAGAATAAGTCCCTTTTTCATATAATTAAACTACATAGATAATTGTAATTAAAAAATGGTATTAAAAATCAATGGAATGTCCAAGATAAAAGACCCTAAACTACCATAGATAGAAGGTCCAAGCTAAAACACCATAAAATACTAACAATAGAAGGTTTGAGCTAAAAGACCCTAAACTAATAGTGATAGAATGTCCAAGTCAGAAGACCCTAAAATACATCATAATAATAATTTATTTTGTTACACCATAAAAGGTAAAAAACCTACTAGTACAAAAAAATTATAAGAGGGTGTCCTAAGAAAAAGACGATTCCAAGACCGCTAAGTCTTCCTGTATATGAACCATTGGCAAGAATTAGGGAAATATGAATAGACTTATATAAATCTTGTATGGATCAAAAATTTTCACTAGAAAAAATTAATCTAAGATGAATAAGTCTACTATATTTAGAGAAATATTTAAAATTCTCCCCTAGGACATATTTTTTACCCAAATTACCTTTTTATGAATTATGTAATCTCAAGATAACTGGAACAGTTATATTAATGAGAAATATCATGTTGGTGGAAATTCATGAGCAAATCTCGAGAAAAATATGTAATGTTTTAAACATTAAAATCCAAGAATTCTAGATTACATGATATTATATGAAGGATGGGTATCATTGATGATTCATGCAACATCATATCAACAAAATATCATGCACATCATGAATGCAAAAAAATAGGCAATGACATATAACATTTGGAATATGTGTTGATTGACAATAGGAAAAGGGAGAGATATACACATTTTAGATCTTCTCTGAGGATTCAATAAAAAAACACATTGATGATAAATCTACAATAAGATTTGATTTGTCGATCTGGCTAAATTGATAAGGGTCTGACGAGAAGCATCAATGGAGCACCGAAGTGCCGCCCACCCCCACTTCTTTTACAATAGCCCAACGGTGATGAGTCTCAATAAGAGTAGAAAACTCTTGAAATATTTTTTGATTATTTTGTAATGAGGCTGATGATGCCAAAAGGTTATACATTGAGTGAGCTATGATATCCTCATGTATTTCTATTAGTGTAGTCAATACATCAATTTGGGAATGAAACTCATATAAAATATGATGGATACATTCCAATGCCTTTGAAGCTTCATTAGTTTAGACATGGGAGTCCCTTCAAAATCTTACAATCCCCTCTCGGTTGTAGTGAACCCTTTCTGCATCAGGATGATTTGTTATATGGTTTCTTATAATGGTTGGTTGTCAATGGAACCCACCCACAAATCATGAATGATCTGGTGAAGGAATTCTTCTTGATCATGAAATATTTTAGGGGTGTCTTTGTGATGAAATAATTAACTAGCTTCCAGATTAGGCTATGCCTTGTCTGGTCCTCTGTAACTATAGGAGTAGGTATATCAACAGAGGAAAAAATAGGTCGGACTGATGAAGAAGAAAGAGAGGAAACCCTATACAGACTTCACTAGAAGATGAATCATCTATTACTAGTGTTAAATGACTAGATTCCTTGATAAATTCTTTCTGATAAATGGGATGGTCTTAACTAGGACGGGGACTTTTCCTTGAAGATTCACCCAAAATTTGAACCAGCTCCATTGTTTATACAGACAAAGGGGTGAGTAAGACACATGGTCTATCCACTTGATCTACCAATATGTTCACAAAAAAAACTGAAGAGGATTCCACCCGAGACTAGGCATAATACTAAACTATGGAGATCAAGGTTCCAATAATAATAAGGATAATATTAGAATTAGTATCTTTTCACATCAATATAATCCAAATTTGGAAGATAATCTAGGGATGTAATTCTCCACAAATGATAATCGAGGGTAGGGGAGAAACACTTTGGATTCATAATTTTTTTTGAGAAAACTGTTAAAGAGTATATAGATTACAAATAATAAATTCATCCATCCTATCTATAAAAACCCTATCATGAAAGTAGATCTTATACAACTGTTCATCAAGAGAGCCGCCACCATTATAAATAATTGGCCCGGTCAGTACAAGATAAGGCATAGAATTGAAGTGATTAGATCAGATCAACATAGAAGTGACCTCATCAGGGTCTAATGACATTTCCTCAACCATGTATATATCTAGTAACCTGCGGAGAAGCAAGGCACCCAGGATCTTGGTAACATTTTAGTATCTATAGCAGTGGAAATTTTCCCCTATCTAGCCAAAAAATGACAGTAAAGGAAAACCAATTATATAAGGGATGTTTCCCTATTGATAATTTCCTAGAAGCCAGTAAAGGCATGAAAGAGTCCGTACTACTATATTTAGAGGTCTCCCCTTTTCTCATCGCGCTTCCATCATTAGCGTACTAACTCAGATTCTAGAGCACTTGTCCTGATCTTGGAAAAGATACCCATTCTATAACATGGACATGAAACCCACTAGACTAATGCTTGGGGATATATATTTCCTCACCTAATATCTCCATGTGGTATATCCCCTTGATTTCCTGAATTACCCAAAATGAGTTGGCGTTGTCATAGACATGCCGAGAAGGGAACTAGTGTGGGAATATAGCGATTGACCAAACTGTGCTATGATAGAGAAAAATAATGATATGATATTTAATGGAGACTAGTGAGTGAATAATAAGCTTCGTCCTTATCTTGTATTTTACAATGTTGATCATATCACTTTCCAATATAAAGGTCTATGAGTGGTCATACGAGACATCCGCCACATGAAGTAACTCATCGTAGATTTACCCAGGGGGTATCTGTCCCATTCGGTAGATATCTCAAAGAATGATTCTTTATTTAATGTGGGATAGATAGAATGAATTGGTACCAGTGAACCAATGACTAATCAGATCTCTAAGAAGGTCCAACTGATGGAAGATGATGAAATGTAGAACTCACATGACCTTATAAATACGAATACCATGTAGCTAGTTGGAAAATTTTTAACAGTTCTGTATAACCCATAATGGCCACACCCATTCATCAAAAATAATTCCACCAGGTCGCATATCCCATTTAGAGCTCCATTTGCTACCTGTATTTTTCAAGGAAGTAGAAAACATGCTCGAATAGCTCTAATAAATGGGCTGGTGGATGAAATCACAGCTTTTTGGACCTAGAGAGAAGTTCTTCATCATATAAGACAACCCATGGGATTGTGCTATTACCAGTTTTCCATCCTAAGAAACTGTTTTTTGAATACAGTCAAGGGAATTTGACACATAATAAGTTTAAAGATTGTAGTTAGGAGAATAAATGAAAATTTCATATAGTAGGAAGATTCAATATAGAGGAATCTTTCGTGATAAAAGATAACATTGAAGTTCGGATGAGAGAATCTTATTCAAAGATTCATTGTCACAATTCACATGATATCGAGGTTCATCATTAAGGTTAATAATAATCAGGGCCCTCTAGCTAGCCACAGTAGAAGATGCATGAGATCTATAAGCCATTTGAAGAAAACTAAGTGTTATATGTCATATAAAATAAGACTAAATCATATCGAAAGAGATTCATAACTCTGACAACATCTTTGACAACGCATAAAACCTGATGGGATTCAAAATCACATGACCTCATATAAGTATTTTGAAATGTGTGACTCATGGAGATCTCATGGAAACCATGAGGCATATCTCAACCACATGACCAATAAAAATACTCCCAATCATGCAACCTTGACGTGGTTACGTGATCCATATAATAGTCAAGAGATTATGCGATAGAGTTGGTAGATCTTGAGAAACCTACAAGACAACTATATGGAAATGGTTTAAGAAATTAGTAATGAAAAATTCGTGGTTGATTATAAAAATTACTTAGAAAAAGAATTTGTCCCAAAAAAATCTATAGAAACTGGTTATCAGGAAATAGTCTTGCAAACAAGTCTCGTGATTAGTACTTGCAGAAGGTATTTCCAAGGGACCGCATGATAGAGGCTGATCTCGGTTGCTCTGGAGAGTTAGAGTAACTAGTGAATGAGCTCCTCTACACTACCCTATTTATAGGTCCTGTTATAGAATATCAAAGTTCACCTAGAAGACCAAACATCTCCCATGACACTGATTGGAAGCAACCTAAAATACTATATCAAGTATTTACTTTCCTCAGAACAGAGCCCTTGTCCCCACATACACAGTTCTTGAGGGGGGGGGGGATTTGTTGACACCATCCAAATGTGAATCAGAAAATATAAAAGGGAATAAATACTTGAATTATGGGTGTTAGTTTCTCTACAAAAAAGTGAGAGAAGGTGGAAAAAATCATGTGAATCATATGAACTCCCAAATACATGTGATTGGATGAGCTTTAGAAGGTCATGTGAACTGGTCATGTGCAGTGCATGATCTGATAGAGATCATGTGGTGACACTTTGAAAAAATTTCTAGTTCTTGAGAAGGAATAAAAAACACTCTTAGATCATAAAGATACTACTAGATGAGTTCCTCTGAGTCACATGACTTTTCAACTGGCGATCATTTGAGAATGATCCATAAATATTGTTAAATAAAGGGTAACAATACACAAAAGACGGAGAAATTATGTTGTCATTGATATTCATGGAATGTGATCATTCGATTTTCAATACCCCAATTATCCATGGATATATTTTCACCTTATCTAGTGAGAACCAGTGGACATTTCACCCTCATCATGTGATGGGTTCCAGACATATCTAGTTAATTTTGTGCTCCCCATTGAGATCCATAGACAAACAGAAGGTTTTTCCATGGCAATGTTGTAACATCATATTAAGAACAATTATTGGGAACACGAGGCATCAAATATTAGGAGAATGATTATCTTCAAAAAAACTCACATGGATACATGATATCTCGTACAATTATAAAATAAAGAAGGAAATAAAAAGGGGAAAAGACAGAGGAATCTTGTAAAGCAATGTTATGTTGATCATCTTTAAAAAGAAGTTATGAAAACTATGTGATCACCAATGATTCCACATAGGCCCCCTAAATATGTCAGTATGATCCCACTAAATACTGATTAACAATCTGGATTGGTCTTGAAAATGAAACTTGACAAGTCACCTTTGTCTCATGAAGAACCCCAAAGGAGTCATTTTTAATCATGTGAAAGCCTTTTCATGGGTACCCTAATCTCATGAAGACTTTAGGACATGTCGGGATGACCTTTTAAAAGCTCCTTGAAATGCACACATGGTTAGGTACAATCCATTATATCAGCCTAGGACCAATAAACATAGAACTGGTGGGACATTCTTGTAGTAGGAAAAAAATCTTGTGATGCCCCCTGGATGAGCTATGGGAGGATCTCACAAAGTGCATGACAACAAAACCTTCCTTTGAATCTAGCCCAAATCTATGAGATATGTGACATTAATGGTGGTGTATAAAAGGGATGGAGAGGCCTATAAACCCTCCTCATGATATATAAAAAGGTATCCAACATCCATGATCGATCACATACATGAGCACATGATCAGAATTCTCGGAGTGACGAGTCACATGATCACAAAGGTCTTTCACCATGAAAAAATTGGTGAATGAACTAAAGGATCACATAGTATTAATAGATTCTTCACATGATCAATTTATATATCACGATAAGGAATTCTTGTGTGTTAGTTGGATTATACAAAGGACATCCCATAGGTTGGCCAAGTCCTGAGAAACCTAAAATAAGATAATAATGGAAAAACCTAAGGCACGTATGCAATGAAGGCTGGAATAAAATATTATAAGAAGATGGGATAATTACACAAAGATAGATTAATTGTTCCTCATGTTCTTTCCATGACCAAATTAGATCATGTGACAACACTGGGAAATGTTTCCCAAATCATACGATTCTCCCTCAACATGAAACATGGATCATGTGATGCCCCTTAGATATGTCAAGAAAGTCACGCGATGCCATCTGGGTATTCCACCTGAGTATAACGAAGTCCTTCAGGATTACTCGCTAAACCATAAAATGGCCTCAAAAAATGTTTCCCTGAATCATGCAGTGACACTAGGAAATGTAATCTAGGTCTTGTGATGACACTAGGAAATGTCAACTAGTTATCAACATGTCACTAAAAAAATTTATCCAAATCATGCGATGCCCTCCTGAAAAGTCAGCCTTAATCATGTATCACCCTCCATACATTCTAAACTTGATTATGTGACATCCTATAGACAATTCATTCAGATCATAAGACACCCACTAGACATATCATACTTGATCATATGATTCCCTCTTGACATGTAAATTAGGTTATGTGAGGTCCTCCATAGAAGTTAACGGGATCATGTGATTTTCTTTAGACATGTTCGCTATGAAACCGAGATATGTATAAACATCCTTAGACATATTAGGTAGACAATTAGTCATGTTAGTAAGAAAACTAGTCCATGTCTAGAAGACGTCTTGAGATATGATAACCTTATCTGGTGGATCTATAAGAGAAAATCTAGTGTGTAAGATCTAATCAAATTTAAGTTTGAGAACTCTGATTCCTTCAATAACCAGGATATGTATGATTACTTATCAAGGCCCTATATCAATTTGGAATCCACCTTGATGTGATTCCTACTATGTCTCCAATATTCCAACCATCGGGACCCAATCACACCAGTGGTATGATCATGCTACCACATCCACCAATGGATCAAAAAAGAAATTAAACTATGATGAATCTGATTCCTTCCATACCTAGGATACACACGACACTTTCCAAAGGCCCGAGCTCCATATTAGACATACTATAAGGGGTGTCCCAACACATAAGTCTTGCATCCATATGCAGTGAGACTAATTAATTTTTATCTCTTATTTCTCACATCGAGCATGACTCATGTGGTCTTAGGGATTTTCAATGGTCATATAATTTTCCTCATGAGCCTCTACCATCTTTCGAAACCTCAGTGTGTAAGACCCGACCCGTGGCATAATATAACTACTCCCATATAAAGTTATCTACATTGGTGAAAGTCCCAAGGTAATGATTAAACTATGCTGACTCTGATTCATGACATAAAAAAGATATGTAGGAATCCTCCTTGTGGTTTGAGCTCAATACCTGGTTCTAAGTGCCCTCATATAGTTTTTTTTCAGTATGATGACAAATATTAAAAGTTTTAAAAACTATGTGAGTTTTTATTCTTGTTATAAATGGGATACACATGATACCTCATAATATCTCAATCCCATCCTTGAAATATTAATCACATTCTTGGATGCCAACAGATTCAGAAGTTCTTGGTTATACATATTTAATATGTAACTAGCTACCTGTTAATGGGAAATGGATCAAGAACCCAAAATACATACATATGGAATCATTAATAGACCTCCATTTCACAAGAAAGGGTTCAACAATTGATCATTTTGTTAGGGTAACTGGTCTCGTATCAGGAATAAGAAGATATTTTGGAACATATATTATATCTACAAGAGAGTTTCAGAATGGGAAATAATTTCCCCTCAAAAGGGTGTGATGAGCCCGACCACTGATCCTCTCAACCAATGTGAGTTCCTAAGTTCCATTAGGTCTGAAACCCCAATTTACCACCTAAATTTGGAAAAAATGAATGTACATAGTTATGGATGTGGGAGAAATTAAAAGTTTCTATGAAATGTAAACATTAATGGTGAACCCAATATTAATGATTGTACAGACATCAAACCCCCTACAATCAAACCATCTAGCCATTTTGTCCCTTCCATATGGGTGATCTGCATATATCTTTCTTGAAAAAAATATATTTATATGATCAAACAATGATAATAACATTAATATAGTAACATTAATGTTTTTAAATGAAAATAACATCTTTATATTTTTGTGGTTTGAATACATTTTATAGATGATAATAAATAATACAAACTAAGTGGTCGATAATAGTCATATTAGGGACTTGAATTTTCTATACAAGTATCATTGGAAATGAATGTGTTGTGCTAAATGAAGGTGAATAGAATCTTTTTAACATGAGTGAAGGTTTTCGAATGAGAAAAATTGATTATTTTTAATAATAAATTCGAATGAGAGGCGATACATAAAGTCATGGAGATTTTACCCATTTATAAGTGAAGAGAAGGGTCGTTTTTTGAGTAACCCTTACATTTTCCATAATGTATGGTTAATATTCAAGTGAAAAAGGCCAAATAATTGAAAAAATAGGATATGAAAATGATCATGTTTCTATAATAACCTCTACTAATCCTTTTGAGACAACATTTAATTTTCTTTGTTTTTTACTCTTTAACTTTTTTCCTGATTTTCTTTTTTTAAAAATAGATGAGACCTTACCTAGAAAAGAAAGGCTTATTTATTTAACAAAAACAAAAAACTTAAACCAGTATAAAAATAGGATTATTATCACAATATCTCTTAAGAAGATATAAAAACTCACCAGGAAGATGATCATACCAAAGAAAATCACCGCCTACACCTTTACTTGCAAGGCCATCTGCCATCGAGTTTTCTTCTTGATAAGTGTGAGTAATGATGTGATGCATTGAGTAAAGAGAATCCAAGAAATTGATCTAATGATTAGTGAGATTCTAGGATATGTGAAGAGATCCCAAACTGATATCTGAAACAATAGTTGTAGAATCACTCTCAAGCCAAAGATTATTCCACCCATGTGTCTTGGATTGTTCCACCACAACAATAACAACAAGAATCTCAGATTCACTTGAAGAGGCGATGCCACAAGAACCATGAAAACAACCAAGAACACTACCATGGTGATCTCTGAAGATTTCACCATAGACGGAGGGACCTGGGTTACCTTGATAAGCCCCATCACAGGTGAATTTAATCCAAACAAAAACAGGATGCTGCCATAAAAATTTCAAAGTACCATATAAAGTCCTGAAAGAACCTTTAACTCTAAGATATTTAAGAACAGTCAAGTCATGAATTGAATTGGAGAAGAAGTTTTTACTTGGAATGCTGGCCTCTTGAATAGCAGCAAGAATGCAGGCAAGAGCATTGTGGGCCGAGAAGGTCACACTAGAATGTAGAATCTGATTTTGGATATACCATATATAATTTATCAATTCTGATGTAGCAACCATGAATAAATAAAACATCTATATGGAAAGAGATATGGACCCCCAACTCTGAATGAAATCTCAAATGAGAGTTGTATGTGGTAATGATATTTAAAACAAATTTCCAATGGCTTTCCACATTGAACCAGAGACTACACCACTAAGAAAAAGATGATATGCTTCCTCCTTATGTTGGTGGAAAAGATCACATGAGGAACATAAAGATATGCCAAAGTTTTGAAAATAAGTTTGTTCGGATTTTCTGATGATCAAATCTCCAAACCAATATAGACCGGGATGTTCTAATAAAATTATTGTTCAAACCCTTCATCCATTGATAGTACACATTTTAATTCAAAGAGAACCTATAAAATAATTTAGTAGAAAGAAAACCATTAGTAGGAGGTCACCAAGAAAATAAATCTTCCCTGTTAGAGAAACAATACTCATTAACATGATTTACAATTTTCTCTGGAAGATCGTTCATGCTAACCAGCTTCTTCCTAATAGAAATATTCAAATCCAAGTTAGTGTCTACACCCCCAAAAAATTAACAAGAGGAGTGTCACACCAATTTACTTTCCAAAAATCAATATATGAATCCTTAGAAACAAGCCATATTGAATGACGATCAATTGAGGAATTATTTTTGAATACAGGCCAAATAGAAGAATCAAGATGATTAAAAGAACCCTTAATAATCCTATTCATAAATTTATCCTGAAGGAAATCAAGAACTTCAGAGTTGTTATTGAACAGTCTACACATAAAAGAAGCTTTCAAAGAATCATTGAAGATCTAATTTATTTTTAATATTTATACCCCCATCATCACAGGGTTTAAAATAGTTACTCCAAGAAATCGTAGCCAGTTTCCTCTCAAGAATGTTTCCACTACAGATGAATTTATTGAGAGAAACATTAATATTCCTTATGAGAGAAATATTATATTTTTACACCATAAAAAATAAACAAACTTGGAGACAATAACAGAATTAACCAAGAAAACCCTACCAGACCAGGAGAGAGTTTTTCCTTTCCAAGAAGAAAGATGTCTTCTGACCTTGTTGAGAATCTCTGAGAAATAGAAGGCCTTAGGCCTTCCCCAAAACAAATCCCCCCCCCAAATAATTGAAGGGAAGAACTCCCTCATGAATTCCCAACTCTTTAACAATATCATTCTTTCTGGAAATAGAGATGTTCTAGCCAAAGTAAACAAAATATTTGTGCCAACTTATTTCTTGACTAGAGATAGAGGAGTAGTGATAAATGGATCTTTTGATACTCCTAATATTTATCCTATACCCCTTGGTGAAAAGAATAATGTAATCAATATATAACAAGTGAGTAGAGGAAACCAAACCCTGACCTTTATTAATTGCCTTCAATTTCCCTTTTCCTGCCATGATAGAGAGAAATATGCTAAGGTAATCCTCCATAATTGAGAAAATAATAGCAGAAAGGGGTTCACCTTGTCTGACCCCTCTGGAACAATAAAATAACCCCTCGAGGGATCCATTGATAAGGACAGAGATATGTGCAGATCTGAAAATGGAAAGAACCCAATCAATAAAGATACTATTAAATCCAAACATTTACATAATCTTGAAAATGAATCTTCAGTCCATTGTGTCAAAGTATTTTCTGACATAAATCCTGAGAGAAATGTTTCCACCCCTCTTGGATTTCATTAATAGATTAACACATTCAGAAGCGGTGATAAGAAAATCCTGAAATGATCTACCTTTGATAAAACCAAACTGATTTCAAGAAACAATCTTTCCAGCAATCAAATCTAACCTTGTGGAATTTTTTTTACAAATGATCTTTTAGGTAGAATTAACTAAAAAAACCAGCCTAAAGAGATGTATTTCTTTGTAATTATCCAACTTTGTAATCAGATCCAAAAATTGAGCATTCAAACCATGAGGAAGGGAACCCCCTTTAATGAAATGAATAACAAGTCTGTAAACATCTGATTGAACAATGTCCTAGTAATCTTGAAAGAAAAGATTGCCAAAACCATCTGGGCCTGAGGAACTTTTAGATTTGAGACTGAATACCAATTTTTTAATCTCAATATTTAATGGAATAGTAGTGAGATTGATGTTGTCTTGATGATCTACAAGTTTGGTAATGATTCCTTCAAAAGGATCATTATGATGGGAGGACCCATTAAAGAGATCCATGAAATAATAAATCACATGACTTGAGAGATCCCCCCTATTTTCAAAAATATGATCCCCATTTTTTAATAAATAAAGAGGCCTGTAAACCTTCCTTATATTCTTGAGATAATTAAATAACTTGGAGTTCCTTTCACCATCCTTCAACAATTTTTCCTTGAAAATATCTCTTTTCAAGGCATCTTTAAAATTAAAAAGATTATTCAGATTTGGAATACACTCTGATTCCCCCTAAACATCACTTGAAATGTCAGACAATGTACTTTGTTCCTGTAAATTACGTAGAGAATCTTCAAGAGAAGATATTCCCAGGTTAATAGAACTGAAACGAACTTTGTTCCATGTTTTAAGAGCCCTTTTAAGGAGGTTGAACTTGATGACACAAGAAAACTCATCCTTCCTGCAATTCAAATAGCTCCAAGTTTGTTCAACAATGGTTCTACACTTAGGGTGATTGATATATGCATTGTTTAACCTAAAAGGTAAAGGAGGTCGAGGATCCTTACCCACCAAGTCAACCAAAATGGGATGATTATTCGAATTAAATCTGGATAAATTCATGAAAGAAATGGAATCCCAGGAGTCAATACAACCTTCATTGAAAAAATCCCTATCAATTCGACTAGAAACAAACCTATTCATAAACATTCTATACCATGTATATTTAGATCCAACTATATTGATCTCAAGAAACCCATTAGATTCAATACTAACTTTAAACTCCCTGGATAAAATGACATTGGATGTGGCCCCCAATTTCTCATCTGGATTCATGATGGCATTGAAATCTCCTAGGGCTAACCATGGAAAATAAATAGTTGATTTGAGGTTCTCAATATCATGCCATAATCTTCTACGATCCTGATAGTTTTTAAAAGCATACACAAAGGTTCAAAAATAATGAGAACCAAGGTATCTAAATGAACATGTGACATGCTGCTCAATATTAACAATAAGGGAAATATCTGAAATAATGTAATGATCCAAAAACCATAACCTCTTGATCTCAGACAGACAATTGTTTGAGCTAATCAATTGAAACCCAAATTTTCCAAATTAGAAATGCTAGAGGAAAAGGTTCTTTTAGGTTCGGATAAATCAATAAAGAGAGGTTTATGAATCTTAATAAAAAACCTTAGACACCTTAAAGTGTCTCTATTATCCGACCCTTGGAAAGTCCAAAAGAGAATCTTAATTTAAACTTGATATTAGGGTTGTGAACCCCTTTTTTAGATCCTACAATTTTTGTCTTTCATGCTTTGGGGGGTCTCCCAACTTTCTTTTTGGGGTTGGAAGTATCATTAATAAGATCACTTATATCGAGGTAGGTCTTGTCTCCCCTTCCTGTCTTAAGAGGAATCCCTCTATCACCATTAACTGGTCACTTCCAAAGAGAACCAGTATCAGCCTCACTGCCAATATTTACGTCCACCAGATTATCAAATGGATCCTTTGGAGGATCAATATAGCCCAGTTTTAATATGTCATCAGATGGAGACAAATTGCATTCTGGATTATCATGTCCCTTGAAAACTTCAAAACTGAGAATAATTTTAGGGGGATGAAAAATATAGGACGTAAAGAGGGTGATTTGCCCCAAATTTCTACACTGGTAGAGTCTGAATTAACTATACTAGAAAGCCTCATAACAGGGGCTGTGATAACTACATCCCTGCAGCCTGTTACACTAACAAGAATCTGAAAACTGGGATCTATGGAAGCACTATTTTTAAACATATCCTCAATTCGGGCTACTGTAATTAGCAGACTATCGTAAGTCTGTGCATAAATAGAGGGAAGTTTGGAAAGGTCATCTGGAGGAGGGACTTGTCCTTCCTACATACCCCTAACCAAAGAAGTAATATCCTTGGATATATCCTGGAGAATGATATGTTCCCCCACTTTAGTTTGAAGATCCAAAACCTTGTTGAAAACATCATTTGACATATCATAAAATAGGTCTTGATCATTAGGAATGAAGATCTTGGTTGTGGATCCAATCAAGGCCGCACAGTACTTCTACTCTTCAACCACTAAGTCTACCCATGAATGCCTCATGTTAGGGGATGGTACGACCTGAGATATAGTAGGAGTTTTGGAGGACGAGAAACCATGTTGAGACTTAAAAGGTTGTGATGCCTCTACTTTCTTCCAGGTAGCTCCTTTTTTTATCAACTATAGCATTCCCACCCCTTCTATTTATATTATCATCAATCTATTCCGAGGAATTAGGATCAGAAATCACCTTCTTATGTATCACCCTAAAATTAACCACCGAGTGGCCTACAATCTTGCATACATCACAAAATGAAGGCACATTTTCATGTTCAACTCTAATATCATATGTGATGCCATTATCAATAAAGGATATATTGGTCAGCCTTTTCAATTCCAAATTAACATCCACAAGAATCCTAGAAAAAAATCCCAACTCACCATCCAAGGTCCTTGATCCAGTCTAATGGGAGTACCAAGGCATGCGGCAAGATAATTGAGGATCCTCGGATGCCAATATACACAATTTAGACCATGAAGCCTAACCCAAATTTGGGAATTAGATTGCTTGGGGTTGAAAGGATTTAAATTCACATTCTATTCAGATAATTTTAGAACTCCATGTTTTAAATGTAAATTTCCAAAACACCAAGATGCATTCAGAGCTTACTTTGAAAAGAAACATATATGGAAATACCCTCACCCAATAGGAATGAGTTGCTGGTCTTGGTTTCCCCAACAATGAGACACCATGATTTTTAGATTTGCATAATACCAAGGATGATCATCTTTCGAGTAAATAACGCGACCCAGGATCGAGAACTTGCAGAGAGTAATTCATTGTTGTAAATCCTCTGGATCAACCACCACTGAGAATCCACCATTATCAAGTCTGGTAACATTGGAGGATCTTGAAGAATCCTCCTAAAATGTATCAGATGAACCAGACCCATAAGGAACTTCCGCAAAGGATAATCCCTTGTTTTTTAAAATTGAGGGCTCTGATGTATCCAAAGCATTGATATGATCCTTCAATAATTATCGATCATATTTGATAGCCCATTCCCATTTAGGATTAAAGGAGTCCATTGATGAAATCAAAAAAGAGAACCAAAAATATGGGAATCTCCATCACCAAGCTCTAATTTCAAATTTAAAAATAAGAATAAAAAATAAAATTTCTAAAGATATTTAATGTTAATTTTAAAATAAATACACTAAATCATGTAAAAATAATTTTTAGAGAAATAACGATGTTAACATTTAAATTTATATATAAAAAAAAATTATTTGGGAAACTAAATTTTACAAAATAAATTTATTTATTAGAAAAACAATAAAGGATACTAGGATTAAAATATAAGACAAAACTGAATCTCCCTTGAAAATATTTGATTCAAATAAAAAACCAAAAATAATTTTTTATTACATCATCATTTTAATTAGTTAAAAAAATATTTTCCATAGGCTTTAAAAGTTCAAATAATATTTTAAAATAATATTTGTATTCATAAAATTCATATTTTATTACTCAAATGTTTATATAAATTCCTTGGTTATTCTTATACAATGGTAAAGTCATAAAAAATACAAGTTCCATGAAAACCATATTTTTCTACTAAAAATTGACTTTTAGAAAAATCTAAAAATTCATACTAAATAAAATTTGATATGTTGAATTTAGAAATGATTTTTACTTTATTATTATCAAACTAAAAAATTTCTAAATTCAATGTTGGAATAAAATCATAAAATCCATAGAAAACCCATTTTTATTAGAAAATGAAAATTTCAAATATTAACTGTTGCTATTCTTATTTCATCTCATTTACCAAATAAATAGATTTTAACTGATTATTAACCTCAAAAATAATTTATCAACAATAATATGGTTCTTATAATTGAAATATGTATCATAGAAAAAGAAATCTCTTAGAAAAACACTTTTCTATATAATAAATGATCTTATTAGTCATTTTAGGTAAACTAATTAAATTTTATTCATATTAAAAGTAGCCTTTATTTCCTATGTACATATAATTCATAATATTTTTAATCATATTAATTATTTATAATTAAGGGGTTTTGTTTTTAAAGGTCTATACATATTAAAATTTTGATTTAGTTTAGTAATGTATGTGGAGTAATCTATTGAACACATTGATTAATTTAAAGGTAGTCATATATTAGAATTTACGGGTGTTACAACAACTATTTCAATCATATCATTTTTGAATCTTAGATAATTTATTTATATAGAATATCTCAAATTCATTCCTTTGGTTTCTTAATTGTTAGGGTTTCTTAGATATTTTGACACAAATCACATTCCACGAATAATAAATTAATTGTTAGAGTCACCTATATCATGCTCAACTTACATAAGATAATCCATGGGAACTTAATTGTTATAGTCACCTATTTTTAATAATCTAGATATTGATGAGTTTTTTCTTGGGAATTCAATACATGTTGTTTTACATTTTTATTTAACATTATAGCTTCTTATATCATGAATTTTATACTAGTATACACAATTCTAACAATTTAATTTTGTATTCTAAATCTTTATCCAAATTAATAAATTAATTCATAACATATTAATGTATAATAATTTATACAGCTAATGATTTTTTTACTTATCCTAAATAAAAGTTAATTATGTATAAACATGTCAAAATACATCATATGCATGAGATGCATGAAGCCATTTCATTTAAAGGTTTAGAATTATATGAAATCAAAATCTACTCCAAATAAATTATGGTATGATAGGTATCCAACCCCCATAAATCTTGAATATAACCTAAAATCCCAATCCAATGAAAATATTTACACTATCTATAGATCCACACTCAATAGAGTCCTATATTCTAATATAATCATAATACTTAGTATGTATAAATAATAATCAATAATTATTATTGAACTGATAACCCAAAAAATTCATTTTATTAGTTGAGTATTACAAAATATAACGTTGTACTTAGAATGTAACACCTTATATGCATGATATAGAATTTTTCAGAAGTAATTTATGTAATTTAAACTAAAAAATACAACTATAAAAAATATAAACAATTCATATTCATGTATAATAAACAAGTAGGGAATAAATAAATAAAGGAAAAATTTAAATATTTATACATGGGATATACATTTTTGAATAACTCATAAATAAAGAAATTATAAATAGTTTATAATTTATAAATTATTTAAGGAACATTACATAATATATAAATATAAAAATTTTATATTTATATAATAAATAAGAATACTTAATATTTCATCATTTACCATGAATACATATAATATGATTTATATTATAATATATGATTTACTAAAATTTATCAATCCTTTATATTCATTAATATATAAATTCTTTATATTAAAAATGTGAACAATTTTATATTTTTTAATATTATATATTATACATTTATTTAATAATTAGGTCAGATAAAAAAACTAATTTTATTGTTTTAAATAAATTTATAAAATAATGCATTTTAATATGAAAAATTCATATTATAATTTACAAATATTTAATAAAAAATCATAAATTTTTCATATTTATACTTATATTATAATTTATAAACACATTATAATTTAATTTCTCATTTCAATATAAACACTTTATATTAAAAATATAAGCTTATATTATGTAAATTAAAGGTTTATAAACTTTTCAATACTAACACCCAATATTACGTATTTCAAAAAAAATGAATTATACTATATATATATCATTATCTACATTACACTAACAATTTTTTAGAATTATTATACTATAATGGATTAAAAAGGAAAACATCAACAATATATTTTCTAATCTTAACATTGGAAACCAAGTCTCCACTTGATAGTTTGTGTTGAGATGAATCTCATCTCTTGTGTTGTAAAAACTTTATGTCATTTTTTGTTCAGTAATAATAGATAGTGTAAACACTACTATATTGTTTTTGTGAAGGTCACATGAAGTGAAATAACCATTAGATTATCCATGTGTTTCAAAAACAAGAAATATTTTTTTATAATGAAAACAGTGTAATCACTATTACATGGTTATGTCATAGTAATCTATTTTTTAAGGTCTACTTTCTAACCACTACATGGGTAGAATTATATTATAATGTTATCCATCGTACCATGATAAATGTGTTTTATTCTACTATATCAACCTCTTACTTGATAAAGGTACCATATTCCCTAATATGTTGTCTATGTCAAGCATGTTGTTTAAAATAATATTTTTTTGTAAAAATAATAATAAAATATTTTAAATTTAATGGAAGTAGATTTGGTACCATTATTGGGTTTTGATGGGAAGAACATGTATTCACTAGAAGTATAAATAACCACAAAAAGCTAATTCTGCAAGATCTTACCATGACACGTTAAAAATAATTAATATAAAATTTATGAAGAACATACCTAAAAGTTGTTCAATATGAATCTTTGATATTCTCTATTATTGATGAAACAACCTATTATATGAAATTTTGGGATATCTCTTAGTCGTAAACAATAGGATCCCACCTCTAAAAAAATGCACTATGTTTTAAGAATAAACCATAAAACTTCTTATCATGATTTTTCAAACTTTTACAACCTTCTAGAACATTATTGTTAAAGGGAGAAGAGAAATAGAGAACATTATCAAGGATTTATAATACATCATGAGATACACACATTCTACATAGTTCAAAAACAAGGATTCTCCTTGGAAAAACCATTATAATACTTAATTTTTCCTTAAAATTTTAATTTACAAGTTATTTTATCATTCCAAACATTTCTATGATCTTTTAATTATGAAACACATAATAAAAACTTTTTTATCATTCAACCAACCATTAATGAAACTTTTTAATAATAAAAAATTTATCAAAATTCTATTAATATGATCACATGAAATTTAATTTAATTTATGAAAGATATGAGTGGAACAAAAAATGTTCAAATGTGATATCATATATCACAAACCATTAAATGGATAATTACTTGGAAACCATGTTGTATGCATCAAAACATGAAAAAAATAGAATTGATACTGATTTATTTTCTATTTCATGACATAAAAACCACATATATGATCTTAAATGTATACTAATATGTTGTTTTGAAAACCCATATTCTAAAACTACTTCTAGAACCTCACTTGTGGAACAAGGTCTGGTTGATCTAAAATCCGCGACACCCAATTTCAACATCAATATAGAAGGAACAATTCCCCAAATTCTCATGTTCAATTTGATCAATCATTTACAGACCTTTCAGAAAACATAAAAGTAGAAGAAAAAAATTACTCAAACACAACATGAACCAATATAATGTATTTTCATTGTCCAACACTTAATTCCATTCCATGGTAGAAACAATTATTATCTTTATCACTAACAAAAGATAGTGATAACTATATTGTAATATTGAAAAAATGATCCCTAAGTCTATTTATAGAATATAACATTCAGTTGATCTCAGTTCCACCACCTTCTTTTCTTAATGTTTATCCCTATATTTGGTGAAATCCATTAGAATTAACACCACCTTAACTTCTGATTTTTAGTGTATAGTATAATAAATTTGGTTTATCCTTACACAAACCTCTAAAGAATCCCATGCATCCCATTGAGAGAACACCAGGTTATTCTTAGGTATCTTCAATGTTATTGACATGAAAGTTCAAATATTCTTCTATACATATCATCACATGGATATTATATTCCTATACTGTTGTTTCCTTCTATAGATTTTGTTTTCTCTATAGCTTCTACATGCAGGAATCCTTCATTTGTATTCCTATGCATTCATTCCATTCTGATCATAGAACATTCTAAATCACTCCTTCTTGAATTTATAAGAAATAGATAAAACAATTATCGTATATTTGTCTTAGAAATCTACAACTTGATAATTTTTTTCTTAGTTTCACCACCAATTCCATTGGTTACTTATAAATTTCATCCTTATTTACTTCCTTCATCTATAGGAATAGGTTTTGAGAAATTATCTTTTTCTTCCAAGTCACCAAGTCCCATTGGGGCACAAACCTGTCCTTCAAATTTTCATACTACAACATTTATTTTTTATATTATCTATATTTTTATTTTTTCTTATCTTTCATTATTTTAGTAATTATTTCCACATGAGCTTATGGATGAAGTGATATTTTAGTTGAATCTGTGTTTTTACTTGAGTCAAACACTAAATTATTCTTAAGTTGAATTTCACTCTTACTATAATAGAATAAAAATCTATTCAATTTATCCATTCTAAAATCCTCTAACAAACCCTTAAATCATATCATATCCTTCCATACTTACATTATCACAATATAATTTTATTAAATCGTGGAAAGTGAAACTATTGACTATACACTTGATGCACAACTTATGACAATATCCCAGTAGGGGAATACCAATCAAGTGGTACTTATTTTAGTGTATACATCTCCTCAAAATTTCACATTAAAATATCCTTACAATGGTTAATCTATTTAGAAACATAAGTCTAGTGTTTCCAAACCTTTGATATACTAAATTATCTACTTCACCACTTCCCTTGTCCACTTTTCCATATTTTTCTTGAACTTATCAAATACTCCCACTTCTTGAGTAATTCTTGACCTTGTACAGATCATGAATACATCAAACATTCAATCATTTATGTAAAAAGAAAATTTTCCATTTACTTAAACTCGTCATTTATTTATGTTTCCTTTTCTTTTTATAATTTGAAAATTTTCTCTAATGGGGCATAGAAAAGCAGAAATTTAGATGGAAATAATCATTCCTCCATCTTATAAAAGTACTAAAGACATTAAAATGTAAAATTTTCTTTCTTCTCATCCATTTGAATCCTCATCCCCAACATACAATTAGATTCCTCAATATCTATAATCATAAACATTATAAATAAAATTACATATAGCTCTTTTATCTATTTATTATTTAAACCCACAAAGATAATATCATCAATTCACAAGATAAGTTTGATGAAAATCCAATCCTACAATACATTCTTGTATAAAAAATGATATTCATTTCCCCAAATGAACTTATTTTCTATTATAAAGGGATAAAATGTTTGGTTCTATTTTCCAGGTGTTTCCTTTAACCCATATAAATTCCCCCTGAGTTTGGACACTGGGTTTTACTATTTTATTTGAATAATTCTATATTCTCTAAATAAATTTTATCCTTAAAATATTTATGAACTAAAAATGTATTCACATATGATTTCCCAAGATGTATACCTTCTTCCACAAAAATTCAAAGAATCATCTTGACTATGGTGTTCTTAAAAAAGATAGGAAACATTTCACTAATTTATATTCTATCATTTTTTTCAAATCCCTTCCAAACTAAAATTTCATTATACTGATTCCTACCACCAATTCTTCCATTATCTGGTAAACCTTTTTATTACATAGGGCTTTATTTCTCAGTGGAATTTATGAAATATTCAATGTTTAAATAGAATTTAATGAGTCTATCTCCTCCTTCATCACTAACTCCCACTATTTTTTATCACTAAGAATTTCCACATGTCATGACCCGATCCAATGGGGCTCGATCCACAACTACACAATGATATTAACCAATTAGGATCAATGAATCACTAAGCGGGGGAGGGGGTGAATCAGTGATATATTTTTATTTTAAGTTTCATTTATTTTGAAACAACCTTTTCCTCTTGTTAAATATTTATCACTTTGATAAAAAAACCAATAATATATCCAAAGGAACAAAATTATTTACACGGTTCACTACTTAACACGAGTAGCTAAATCCATAGAATGTTTTGGAATCAATGCAATACCACAAAATCCACTAGAGAAAAATCATTTTGTGTGGATACAACAAGTAGGATACACCCTTAAAATTTTGTGGAACTATGATCAATACAAAAGTTCATGTGATTCTTATAGCATGAATGATATAATACAAGTTTGTGTAACAAGTAATGAAACTTTCACCATTTGGTTTAGAACATGTTACTGTGATGCCTTATCAACTTTCAATTTTGATAACTATCAACAGAATTCTTTACTTTCCTACCCAGAAGGTGGTAATAACTTTGTCATACAAACACTAATTTTGATGTCTCAATCTTATTATTCAATATGATTAATCAATCAAAAAATATAAGTCTACTATAATACTTCTGAAACAATACTGAACTACTTCTGTCCCATTCTAAAAATCCAAGTATGATATTTTGGTCTGATCTGAGAAACTCTGACCACCTACTTGCTTATATTTTCAAAAATTCATTAGGTAAACAAGGTCTAGAAAATTATTCTCACTAAAACTTCATAAATTCTCTCTCTTGGTTTTCACATGAATAATTATCCGATCAGACAAAAATGTATAATGTACTTTCTTCTTTTTATAAGTGCACCAAAAGTGGAATAATAGGGAAACAAATTTCACTTTGCCTCTTAACCAAATTTTCTAAAATTATAATTTCCTTTCCATTTCATCTATATATTTTACTTCTTCAGTGCTTATAAAATTGTTTTTATTCTTATACAAACTTATTGAATCTTCCCAAAGCTTCAACCTTCATTAGTCTTTGTAATAATTCGCCAGCCGATAAAAAATTTTATTACGATTTCTTTATTACGATTCAAACATATCATAACTTAATAAAACTCATTAATATTAATACATATTTATGATATGATACTTTTCATTATGTTTTTCCATACCAACTATAATATGTAAAATAATCCAAATCTCCATACCTGTTGAAAACATATAACATTAAAAACATTCTACCATAAACATTATGGAAACATCATTAGACTTGTGTTGCTTTATTTTTCCATAAAAATTGTCACAAATTATAAAGAAATTTGTAATCCTTATAAAATATTAAACAATACCCTAAAAAAAACCTTTGAAAAAAACTTCTACAAAACTCTTCAAATAAAATTCAAGATTCCTCTTGACAACACTTTTTCAACTGCTTCAAAATATTTCATCTTTTCTTCAATTGCTTAATAACTTCCTTGGACCAATGATCCTTCATACGATCAAGTATCAAAGTTATCATGGGTCCAATGGATCAGTATCTATCTTACTCTAATTTATTAGTGTCAACTCTAGTCATATGTATCTTGACCCACATGGTAAAATCAATCAATACTTTTTTTTTCTTTTTCTCTTGACTCAATTGAAGTAAAAAAATTCAACCTGATGAAAATTATTGACTAAATTATTGATCTTGTTATGATTGATAGAACAAAAAACTCCCAATTATTTTATTAAAAATTCAAAACAATCTCCGCATACACGTATACATAAAACTTCTCTACCTATGATGAATAGCTGGGATACCGTGTCCGGTTAATCGATACAAGAAGAAACTTCTTTTCTTTCCTAATTATGTTATAAAAAACTACAAAATTTCACCATCATCTTTATCCAAATATTTTTATATTGTGTCTTATTAGTTTGATATAAAATTATAATCTTCATATTCTCACATTTCAAACAATAATTTATAGCCTTCAAATAATTCTATGCCCGATGACCTCACACCGATAGACTGAGACAAAAAAACTTTGACTTCAAAGAATTTATTCATAAAAAACTCCTACATGTAATAATGACTTCCTCAGAATTTTGAGAACATTTAGGATTGTAATATAATCATTTGAATTATATTATAAAGTTTTAAAACTTCCCATCCTTCCATAACTTCCTTTCTTCCAATCAAAACTCAAACTGATTGAAAACACCTTTTATCCCCTTTTACTTCACAAGGCTTACATCACAAGTTTCTTAGACAAATTATGATTTATGAGAACTACAAGATCATTATATCATCATCATATTTAGTATGGATAATTTTATACTCTCATGAAATTTCTTATTATGATCAAAACTATCATTCTGGAACCAAGGTGAATCTAATGATCCATTTCACCTAGAAACATTCTTCACAAACTGATGGAATTTCTCAAGAATTTTGCATTAGATATTGTAATTGTAATGAAAAATTTCATTCTCTTCATCTGATCATCAAAAAATAAAAACGAATTTAATTTATTTTATTGAAAATAGAATAAAATTATTTAAGAAAATAGTTCTTCCAGCTTTCAAAAGAAACTTCCAGCGAACTTGGTCCCAACAATCTCCCCATTTGGATTTTAATGTCAACCAAGGTTCATAAATCACTAAAATTTTTAATCTCAAGTATTTGATCACTTATTAATAATTCTAAGACCACGTGAGATAAAACATTATAGGAAACAAGAATCATCGACAGAAAAACCATTTTCACTAAAAGTTATGACTTACAAATCATTATCTTCAACAATTAAAACTTTACCCCTCTTCATAGATTCTTTTACATGACTATACAAAGATTCCAAAAACCACTTCAAAAAACTATTAGAATAGTTCACAAAATTATATTATGATTTCACAACATACCAATAAATCCCTATACATACATTATTACTTAAAAGGTTTAGAATATATCAATGGATAGATTTATGAAACATTCCGTACTTTAATAATAATATTCAAAAGACAATATGAGATATGAGATAAAAACATGTACTTTAACCTTGGAGAGAAATAGGGTGGACCCCTATGTTCAATATCATATTTAAAAGTTATTATTTTGGTAAAGGTTCTGTGAATATGTTAGCAACTTGTTTCGATGTATAAGCATACCCCAGTTTCAATTCATTCTTCTCTACATGATCTTTAATGAAGTGATATTTGATATCAATATATTTTAAATGATAATGTTATACTATATTTCTTGTAATGTTTATGGGACTATTATTATCACAACCCAAGATAAAGTGTAACGTTACTTCAACAAGTAAGTATTATAATTTATTTTTATCCACAAAAGTTGTATAGAATCTTTAGAAGAGAAAATATACTCATTTTTAGACATGGTAAGAGTGAATGAATTTTTTTCTTAGTATTCAAACTTAAAAAAAAAATTCCCCTAAAATAAAACTACAATATATGTGGATATTCTATCATCAATACTTTCTACCCAATCAGTATTTGAAAACCCAAACATGTCAATCCTTTTTGAGCTATCATATATGATTTTTGAAATTTGTTATTCATTTGATGTATTTGAGAATTATTTTTTCCAGCCAATAGATGTTATTTTTTCAAAGAACTAATAAATATTTTACATAAGGTTACAACATAAAACATATTTCTTCTTGAGTTAGTCAAATACAATAAAATTATAATCATCTTTTGAAACTCTTTAGATTTAACTTCCTTACAACAAGTTTTGAATTTTCCATGAAAAACTTCTTAATAATTTCATCAACTAAATTTTCTTGGGAAAAAAATATACTTTTCTTCTTTTTTGAGATTTATAATCCGAGAAAGTATTTCATTGTACCCAACATGGACATCTCAAACCAATTTTTTATCTCTTAATCAAATATTTAAAAGGTTATTTCATCATTCCCATCAAATATAATGTAATCAACATAAACAATTACAGTGAGGGAAAACACTTTAATTTCTTTGATGTAAAAAATCACTATTAGAACTTCCATTTTTAAAACTCGACTTTCTTAAGTAGGTATCCAATTTGGAATATCAGTCCCTCAAATATTTCTTTATCCCATAAAATGATTTCTTCAACTTACACACATGACTTTAATCCTTCCAAATAAAAAATCCACATGATTTCTCCATATAAACTTCCTCATCAAGTTCACCATTAAAAAATGATGACTTCACATCCATCTAAATTTTTTTAAAACTTCATTGTGTAGTAACAACATGAAATATTCTAATCATTTCTATCATTTAAATAGGAGAAAAAGTCTCATCAAAATCAATGCCGTAAATCTATGAGTAAACTTTTCACACTAACCCTAATTTGTTTCTAATCACTTTACAATATTCATTTACCTTATTTAGGAACACCCACTTTGTACGAATAATGTTTTCTTTCATTTGGTTTAACAATGAGTTCACAAGTATCCTTAATCTCAATGTTACCTAAATCATTATTCATATCGTAAATCCATTTTAGATGATCAAATGCTTCTTTCACATCTTTCGACCCAACTTTTGAATGAAACGAAGTATGTGTAACAACTTTTGATTTTCTTCTTGTCTAAACCTTTTAATGTTGATCACCAATTATGTTTTGAGCTTTCACTTTATCCTTCATCCTAGGATGAGATGTTCGAGAATCTTCCTTATCACTAGAAACTCCTGAGTCTGACTATTCTTCTTGAATGGGATAATAATTATTTTTATCATTATCAGATCTTTCATCTCCTTTATATTACTTATCTATATGTTTTTGTGAAGCATATTCCCCATATTAAAAAAATCACATCAAAATAGTCAAACAATCTTCCTATTTATTTTTTGAAACATCTATATCTTATTACTTCTAGAGAATAACCAAGAAAAATTATATCTTCATCTCTTTAATAAAACTTTTCAAGGTTTCCACCTTTGTTCTTTATGATATAGGGACTCCCAAAAACTCGTATGTGTTTCAAACTTAGTGTTTTTTAATAAAACTATTTTTAAAGAGTCATATCATAACTTGATATACAGAAAAATTAATTTTGAATATGATCAGTTGAGCTCATATCTTTCCTCCAAATGTAATGATATATACCATGTTCAAGTAAGATAGTACATCCCATTTCAACTAAACTCTTATTTTTTTCCTTTCAGCAACACCATTTTGTTGAGGTGTAGGTGGTGTGTTAGAAATAATGTTGAATTTCATGTTTTTCAAGATAAAATTTAAAATATTTATTCTTATACTAAACACCATTTTTAGTTCTCAAATTCTTCAGATAATACCCACATTCCTTCTTAGTTCTTCTCCTGAATCTTTTAAACGTCTTCATAGCATCTGAATTTTGTTTTAAATACATAACACAAGTAACATGAGTAAAATAGTCAATGAAATAAAATAAGTAATTATCTCTATGGGTTTATTGTTATATCATTGGACCGTGTATATCAGAATGGATAAGTTCTAGGGATTGAGTTAATTGAATATAAACATTCTTAAGCACAAATTTTGTAATATTTCCTTTCTAGAAAATAAAGAAACACCAGTCTCTTCTTCTGGACATATCAAGAATACCACAAACAATATATCACTTTGGTAACCTAATATTGTTTTTCTAACACATATGTTCTAACCTTTTAATGAAAAACTAATTTTCTTCCAACAAGATTAAGTAACAATAGTTTAGAACATCACCAACTTTAAACAAGTTACCCTTTGTATAAGGGACTCTTATAACAACTCTTCCATATTCCAATATTTTCACTAAAAAACCATATTTTCTAAAAAAAACATTATTTAATTAATCAAAAAGTTGTTATACACTTAGAAAGTTTTATTTTAGAACATAAAAAACAAAAATTTCTTAGATTTCAAATTTTTATCCCCAACGATGGATGATCCAACACCTTTGATTCTAAGAGATTCATCATTTCCAATTTTCAGTGTTCCTTCACTAAAATCATTCAAATTATTCAAAAAATTTAAGCCTCCCATCATATGAAAAGAATAAATACTATCCAAGATCTATAGTCATTCTCATTTTTTAGCTCTTAGATTGGTTTCTCCAACAAGATAATTTTCTTTCCCTTTTTATTTATTTAATTACAAATTTTGAGAAATGTTATAAACATTTTTTTCTACCGATAATAATATGAGAAATAATTTTTCAAGATTTCCAGGTTTTTCACAAATTTCTAAAATAGTTTCTAATGTTCAAAATCTATTTTAAAATTTCATAACATCCTTCTCTGATTTCATCAAAACATCCTTCTCTGATTTATTTCTTTAATTGGATTGAATTACCCTCAAACTTTTACTTTTCTTACTCCTGTAATAATTGTAATGTTGTTGGTTAAACCAACACATATTTTCCATATGACTGAATCCTCTAAAATACTACAAGTGCCCCTAGAAAGTATATTTACCTCTATTAGTTCAATGTTGTCTGGAGTTGTGATCATGTTTCTCAGTAGCCTTCTCATTTTCCTTATCAGAACATTTTTGACAAAAAACCTGTCTGTTATCACACACATTTTTTTTTCAAATCAGATTTATTTCTATCTTTATTGGTACTAGAAATAGTATAAAATTTTTAGGACTCATAATTTTAATAAACTTCTCACTTCCCCACTTGGTTATTTTTTTTCATATATATAAATTTCCAATAATTATTCTTCTCAGAAATAATTTCAATTTTCTTCTCAAGTATTGAAGGTAGATGTTGATCCTTATCATGTTTATCCATTATAGAATATTCACCTACATCAAATTTTGAGTTCTTGTAACTTGTAACTCAATGATCATATTTAGAAAGTCTTTATTGTAATAATTTCAACTATTATTACTCTTCCTTAAACATCACCTCAATATTTTTTTTCTAATAATTTTCATTCTTAATGGAAATATTTTGATAGTCATCCTCTTTATGTAACGTAGATTTCTCTCCAGGAAGATACTCTTGATTGTTTTATATAGAGATTTCCCTATTTATCTTCTTGATTTCATTTTCAAGCCTAACAATATTTCTGATAAATTCTTTTAATTATATCTTTAGATTATATTAAAGCACAATATATTATTATTAATAACTACTTCTTCAAAACACTTTGTCATTAACTGTTGCAATGTAAGTACTTTCTCCAGAAAATTCTGGGAACATTTCAGCTTCAACTTTACTTTCTTATTATTCATCATTTTAGATAAAAGGATTCTCCCTTTGGATTTAGAAAGATTTAAATCCTTTCCCCTAGAATATTTTTTTTGTTTATCACCATATTTATTCCAAGATATTATTGACTTTATTTCAACTTCATCATAATCCCATTCTTTCTTTCTTCAAGAACAATTCGTAGTAAAGTTCCCAATAGCCCTGTATCCGAAAAATTTCAAGGGATGTTTCCCTTTATACTTTCATGTACCCATTTTCGAATTTTTAGAGAATAAGGATAATTATTCATCAAGATTGTTACATAACTCATTTTTATATTCACAGTTAGTAACTTCTCTATCTTCAAGAACCTTCTTATAATTTCTTTTCTTGGTAGCCTTGAATGAAATTTCTCGATCAAATTTTGTTTTCACTTTAAATTTTTTATTCCATCTCATTTCATAAGTAATAAGAGAACAATTAAGATCATACCTAAATAGATTTTTAGGATCTCTGTATTCCAAATAAAAAACTTTTGCATTAAACTTATCAAGAATAATTCTCAAGATATTTTCAATAATAACTTTGTCTTCCAACTTTTCACCAAGACATTTGATGATGATAAAAATATCATTCATCCTCTTAAAGAAGTCACCAATATATTCATACTCACCTCGTTTTAGATCTTTATAATTTACCCTCTATATTTTTAACTTTGAATTTTGTACCTTTGTATTTCTTTTATAAATGTTCTTCAACTTTTCTCTGATACCTTTGGCAGTAGAAACTTCATTCACTCTTAGAAACTCAGTTTCAAAATGTGATGAGAGTAATGTATTATTAAATATTCCATCATTCTGAAGAATATTCTTATCAATAGATATAAGAATAAAATTTTCATGAATAATAGGAAATAAATATATTTCTATTTCAAGAACATCATACATATGAGACATAAGACATGGTAGCATTCCATATTTCTAGTTAAGATAGTTCTTACCATTGAAGACAACAATAACATTACTATTTACACAATTGAGATTCTCCATCAAATCTTATCTTAAAAAAACTTCAATAAAGAGTAAATAAATGGAACCTTACCTCTAATTCTATTTGATTTTTCACAGCCAAAATCAATGTATCACTGAGAGGTGGAGGGGGTGAATCAATGATATATTTTTATTTTAAGTTTCGTTTCTTTTGAAAATACCTTCACTTATCACTTTTCTAAAAACAAAACAATCACACATCTATATTAACACAAGTATTTACATAGTTCACTACTCAATAGGAGTAGCTACGTTCTTGGTATGGTTTGGAAACAACACAATACCACAAAATCCACAAGAAAACTACCCTTTTTTGTGGATACAACAAGTAGGATATACCCTTATAATTATGTGGAAATATGACAAATACAAAAATGTATGTTATTATTCTAGAAAGAATTATGTAATACAAGTTTTTGTAATAAATAATCACACCTTCAATTGTTGGTTAAAAATAGATTATTGTACTTATTTATTAACTTTCACTTTTGATAATTATCAAAAGAATTCTTTACTTCCCTACCCAACATCAAGTAAGAAACTCTTCAAACAAACAATAAGTCTAATGGATTTGTCTAATTATTCAGTCCTATGGATCAATCCATAAATATAATTCTTCCAAAATACTATAGAAACAATTTTAAATTTCGTCATTCTTAGTCTAAAAATCCCAGTCCGATTTCCTAGTCTGATCTCAGAAACTCCGACCACTTACTTTCTTCTATCCAGAAAACTTAATTAGGTAAACATTATCTAAAAAATTATTCTCACTAATATTTCATAACTTCTATATCTTAATCCTCTTGTGAACATTGTTCTAATCAGTCGAAAAGTACAATGTACTCCCTTTTATAGGTTTCCCACAAGTGGAATTGGCAGGAAACTAATTTCACTTTCCCACTCAACTAAATTTCCATAAATTTGATTTTTATTTCCATTTAAAATATATATTTCACTTATTTAGTGATTATAAACTCTTATATATTATTCATAAAACTTCTTTAATATTCTCAAAGCTTTATACTAATTTATTATTTTTAAAAATTCATCAGCACGATAACAAATGTCGTTCTGATTTATTTATTACAATGAAAACATATCATAACTAAAGATTTATCATTATGATAAAAACATATGTAAGGAATAAAAATCCTCATTAGATTAATCTATATCAAATTTAATAAATAAAAAATTTAGAATCTCTGTACCAGCTAAAAAACATACAACATTGAAACATTCTATCATAAATATTGTTGTAACTTCATTAGAATTCAGTTACTTTTCATTTTCCATAAAAAATCATTGAAAGTTATAAAGATATAATAAATACTTTTAAAATATTATAAAATAGATTAAAAAACCCCTTTAAAAAATATTAAAAACTCTTAAAACAAACTTCAAGACCCTACTTGACAAAACTTTTGAAACTACTTCAAAACAAGTAATCTTTTCATAAATTGTTCAACAACTTCCTCAGATCGATGATCCTACTTTAGATGAATTATCAGTTTCAATATGTGTCCAATGGATTGGCCTTTTTATTAATCTTATATATTGCTTTCAACTTCTGTATGATGACTCTTGACCCACTTGATAAAAAAATCAACACTTTAGTTATTTTTATATTAACTCAATTGAAGATAAACAACCCAACCTGATGAAAATGGATGACTATATTATTGATCTTGTTACGATTTATTGGTCCAAAAAACTCGCAATTATTATATTCACAGGTTCAAATAATCTGTTAAAACATATCTATATCAAAAATATCTACCTATAATGAATCAATTTCATACTATGTATGATGAATCAGTATATGAAACAACTTATTTCATTTCCTGATTATGGTATAAACACACTAAAAACATTCACCATCATGTTTCTTTCAATATTTGTATCTTGTGGATTATTGGTATAACTAAAAACTAGAATCTTCCTCTTCTCACATTTCAAATATACCTTCCAAGACTTCAAAAAATTCTACATCTGATGATCTCACACAGATAGACTCAGACTGGAAAACTTTCACTTCAAAGAATTTATTCTTCCACAAACTCTTTCTTGTAATAATGACTTACTTATGAATGTGTGAAAATTTAAGATTAGAATAAAATTATCTAAATTATAATGGAATGTATTATATCTTCCCATAGTTCCAGAACTTCATTCTTCCCAATCAATCCTCAAACCGGTTTTAGCACTTTTTCTCCCCTTTTCATTCATAATGCATACATCACAAGTTTCTCAGACAAATTATGATTTATGAGAACTCCAAGATAATAAAATCATCATAAAATTTAGTATGGATACTTCTAGGATCTGATAAAATTTCTCATTTTGATCAAAACTTTTATTCCACAGTCAAGGTGAGTCTGATGATTCTTTTAACCTAGAAAACTTATTCACAAAGTGATGGATGTTTATAAGCATTTTTCATTTGGTCATCTGATTAATATGAAACCATTCATTCTTTTCATATGTTCATAAATAATTACAAAGTAAATTGATTTTTTTATTTAAAACAAAATAAAATAATTTTACCAAAAACTTCTTCTATATTCCAAAAAAAATCCATCCAACTTGGTCCCAACACCCTAATCCCGCTTCCATAGGCCAGGGGCTGGAAATCAGAGTTGAATGTAAGAACCCTATTCTTTCTTGCAATAAAAAATCTTATAATTTCTATTAATTTTTTTCTAAAATAATTATATACATCCTAATGTAAATATCATTTGTGGTTATAGGGGTATCAAGAGTTTATTGGGTTTTTTTGGAGCGCAAACCCATGTTTTGGGAAAAAACAAACATACCTCTTGGTTAGTAGAAACTGAATAGGGTATGTAACATGATGTGACTAACTGATGATAGAGGTTTGTTGTGAACCACTATTCAATTAAATTATTATTCTCATAAGAGTGTACCATAGTGATTCAAAATAGTTTATATCACAAGGAGAATAAGAATTTAATTTAATAGTGGTTCATGACAATCCTTTATCATCAATTTGGAGATGTTTTTGGTGAGGCTAAGTGCTTTACACACTATTTTTCATAAAAACCAGAAAAACAAAAAGGTTTAATAACTAAAAAAAGTGCATCATTGAATTTTTTTTCTTTCATAGGTCAAGATGGACTATTTAAGTGATTATTATTATGATTTTCCAAGTGATTAATTTTTTATCAGGGAAGATACCTTAAATATTCAAATGTAACAAAATGCATTGACAATTAAAGAGTATTTCAAAATGCTTGAACAAGCAAGAAATCCAGTTGAATTGCTGAACACTAAAGTCAAAGAAGTTAATGTTTTATGGATAGAATGGAAAAATAAAAATATGAAAAGAATGAAATTACTATTAAACCTATATTTTGAGAAGAAATTGGTGAGGTTGAAACCATACTTGAAGATCCACTTCCCTCTCCAATAAATGAATTCCCAGCAGCACTACTTAAGGAAAAATTATTTCAAGTAGAATGTTTTGGGGGAGATTTAATTTATAACCCTAATTTTTATTCAAATATAATTAATTACTAATTTAAAATTAATACCCCTTATGATGATTTTTTAGATTCATTACCCTTACTGCATGTCTTAGTTTAAGAAGATGAATAAGTTACTTATGTTGAGGAGAAAATAGAGGATCCAATCGAACAATACACTAGTGAATATGGGGATGATTGTAGAAAAGAATAAATCAATTTGGAATAATTTGATAAACCTAAAATATAAGATAATAAACTCCACATTATACTACCTTCACTACTAGTGGAATCTACTATTCCAGCTAATCTAAATAGAGAGAACCCCTATATTATTCCCCCTCTCGATCTCAAATTTTCTCTTTCAACTTATTTAGGGGTTGGGGATATTTTTATATTATTTAGGGCTAATCACTACTAGAATCTACTGATGTATGTTATAAGAAATAAAATATGGTGGCTTCTAAGAAATAAACCACATCAACCTTTATATTGGGGTAAAAGAACTCTGAATCCCTAACTAGGTGTAGTAAAAACTTATCATTCTCTTAGGTGTCAAACCAAACATTATCCATTTTCTCTCCGAAATCTATTTATTTTTCCTTATTTTTATTCTGCTTTAGTTTATTTCAGTCTTTATTGGTCTAAGTTGTAGTATCTAGAAGCTTAAATAGAGGATGATATTGAAAAATAAAGTCAAGTTGTATATTTACTTCACTTTGTTTTTCTTCCCCTATTTTTATTTTTTGTTGATCTAAAATTAGGGGTAGAAATTTCAAAGCATGTGGGGAGTGTCAAACTTATTAGTTCTTATATTTTTTCTTTTTATTTTTCATTTTTAGGAAGCTTGATCTTCAATGAATATTCTCATCATTTTGCTCCCTTTAATTTATTTTTATAAAATTGAAATTATTTTTGAAAAAATGTATTTTTAATTATTATTGATGTGATTTTTTCCAAGAATTGAATTTTCAATCATTCTTATCATTTTAACTAATTTTTGAAATCCATACCCATGAAACACCAAACAAAAATATTTTTCTAGTCTTGTGTGGTATTCAAATAAATGTTGATATATTTTTTCTAATACCCACATTTTCTTGATAGAATCTTGGATTTTGTGTTAGAACCAAAACTTGTGTTTTTTATCTTTCAGGGATCTGGATTTTATGGAATGTTTTTGACATTATTTATGTACTACTTTATCTAGAAAATTTTTAACTTGAGACCTAACTTTACATCTATCTTTCGTTATACCTTAGATTCTTTGAATTTACTTATAGGTTAAAGTTGAATTAACAGATGATTTTTCCTTACCTACCTACAATATTTTTATTTTTACATGGATATTTAAAGTTTGAGTGTGGGGGAAGGGACTTTCATGTATATTCTTTGTAATCTGTTTCAAATGTTAGTTGTATGAGGTGTGATTCAACATTTTGGGAAGTAGATAATGAAATAATTAGGCTTGAGACATAATTTTATTATTCTTTATTTGTTTCATCCGATTATCCTTTTAAAAAAATGAAAAAAATGAAAAAATAAAAAAAATATGGATGAGTTTGAATTTATCATTTACTTTATTTTATGACTCACGTGCCTCTCAAAAATCAAGGGCTTTTTTTATCATCCATTAATTGTATTCAATTTTCAACTTATCTTCCATAAAATTAAAGAAAAAAGAAATTATTTTTTGACTTTTTAGAGATTTAAGAAAAGGAAAAAAAAGAAATAAAGGGGGAGAACATGGCTGATATTATTATTGTAATCATTTCTTGGTTCATGTCCCATATCAAAAAAGGGTGTCGTGTTGTGTTTAAAATTTCCAAGGGGTATTGAGTGAGGTTTATCATGGGTTTTTATTTGATTATTCATGTATTATACTTAAGATCCAACCTACTTTTCTTACCTTTAAAATCTTCAATCATTTTACCACCAATCATAATCCATAGAATTCACCTAGAAAAGACCTCTTTATTGAAAAATTTTTTATACACCATGATGAATTATCACAAGCCTATAGTGAATCATGAACTTTACAAGTATGATTATAAATACATAATTAATTTATCTTGAGTGAAGAGTGAAATAATATTCAATTTGAGGTAGGTTGTGATTAGGCTGTGGATGTATTTTTTAGGTCAGAAAAATTTAAACGTAAGGAATGAAAATGATAGGGAATTGTTTTTCATAGAAGTTATATGATGAAATTGTGTTTTTAAAAAGGCCATTGATGTTTTATGTTTTCTTGATTGTTTTGGGAATTTTTATTTGAATATATTATGATTGACCCAGAGTGCAATGGTTAAGAATGCACATATTTCTTAAGAATTCACCATAGTGGAATAACCTAGGGTCGATCTCTCAAGGAGGACACTCATTACACACATATTTTTCTATTATCATGATTATATCCTTGCTAATATTAAACTATAAAAATAATAAATATGGGGGATTTTAAATGAATTAAATATAAAATAATATATATATATATATATATATTGAATGTAATACATAATAAAGTTTTAAGAATGACTGAAGGAGAATGTTTTTGGGAGGTCATAGTGATTGAAATCATTATTCAAAAGAAGTTCTCATTATTCAACTCATTGAGGGGATTAAGAAGTGTTACTCCTCACCTTTTTATTTGAATTTTCATCTCCCCATACTGACACCTCTTCATATGGGGTAATGTTATTCCTAAATTCAATTAAGATTACTCTTCGCTGGCCATCACTACTCATGCCATTCTCTACAGTACGCAGAACACAAATAGTAAAGTGGAGGAAAATGAAAAATGAGAAGAAGAATTTAAATGATAAAGAAAATGGGGAAACCACTCAATGTAATCATTCTAACAATTTCAAAAAATCATATAATTGAATAAATAGATATAATTTAAATCACAAAAAAAACTCAATCAACACACATTTCCCTCCCTCTAATAAACACCAAGGTTAGTTCTTCATTTTTTCAGAGTTGAGAAGGGAAATACAGTGGGAGAACACATAAAATAAAATAAATGGAAAAGGATGATATGAATAAGTGAGATAAAATAATATATATTAAAAATATAAATTAAAACTACATAAATAAAACTCCACCTTTTCCCCATTAAATTCTTGTACTTTGGTATGGGAGGCGAGACCAAAATTTATAAGGAAAAAGTGAGAAAGTTTGGATCCAAAATATTTCCTTCGAATGTTGATGCATGTTATCCCCAATAAATATCCAATTTTGATAAGATGAATTTCGTAAAGTTATTTTATTTTGTCTCCCAAGTTCACCCTCGGAATTTTAGCATGATTGGGCATCAGATGAAAGCGTTATGGTTATTCCTCCAGGACTTTGATTCTAGGTAAGCGACTCTTCATATTCCAAAACATCAAATTCCTATGACATTATGTCATTGAAAATAGAAGATTTATGCATGGAATACTTCATAAAAGTTGTTCATTATTTATTTATACCACTCCATGTTGTGTTTCATCTTCATTGGACCAACCATGTTATATATATAATCAAATATGAAAAGGAGTCCATATCTATGCACAGTTTTCAAGGCTCAGATTGAGATATGGTTTTGGGCATCAAAAAGATGGAATGAGATTTGGATCTAGATGGATGAAATGAATCCCAAGATGTATGGAATCCTAAAAAAGTTATTTAATTTTCAGTTTAAAAATAGTTATGACTAAAATAAAGAATAAAAATAAAATGGTTAAATTACAAAATTTGGCCATTTTTTCAATTAAGCTCAAAATATAACTAAAACCTAAAAATGTGACAATTTCCCCTAAAATAACAATATGGTGGGATTATAAAAATTTAATTACAATATAAACTTTTTGAAAATAAAATATTCATCACTAACTGTGCGAGGCCTGAATAGTGCACTGGAGGAACCGAAACGGTTTGAAGAAACCGTGTGGAAGGTGGAACATGCCCGTGCTGGAGCCCATGTTATTTTTTATAGAGGTTTTTTTCAAGGTTTGCACATGGTTAGGCAAGCTGTGCATATTGACCATATGGGTGCCCCATTTTCACAATATAGGGAACATGGTTGTTGAATGGTTTTTGCAACTCTACTGCCAAACCGTGAATCCTAGTGTTTTGAGGAAAATTGACCATTTCAACCTTAAAATGATTTTAACTACAAACCTAATTTCTATTCTCCCCCATTGGAATGAACTTAACCACGGTAGAGATCATTTGAAGCACAAAATTTGAAATGGAAGATCTTCTATATTTGAGATTGAAATCAATGGCCATTCATCTATTTGGATCAAAGTTAGTGAGTACTCAATTCCTTTTATTCCTGTGTTCATTTAACTTTGGAAAAATGAAGTTATTTAGTTGTAATATAATAGGCTACATTTTCAAGGTTTTCATCCATTTTTCCTTTTTCTTCTGATCTAATTTGAATCAGCAGGTGATAATTGATGATAACTCGACTATGGACCTATGGTAGGTGGTATCATGCTTTTACCTTAAAGTCAAGGTGTTTATATATATATGTTGTTTCTCCACACGCTCAATTTTCTAAGTGATTCCCTTGAAATATAATTTAATCCCTGATTTAAATGGATAGGTATGACCTATGAAACTAATGAGACCTTTTTATAATGATTAAAGGTTAAAGAAATAAAATTCAAACCACGTATTTGGTGATTTTTTAAATAAATTGGACCATTATGGGTGGTATATGAATGTAATTACCTTTTTGTGTTCTATTTACCCCTTTCTAGGGGATGTTTTATGATGAATTTTGTAATTATAAATTGAATTCTTCATATGTAGGGAATAGAATACCATGACCCTTGTCTATGGACAACAATTTTGTTACATAAGAATAAATTTATTATTATAATGAAATGACAACATGATCTAATTAAGAGGCTAAGTCTTCTGAGATTATCAATTTCTTTGAGCTACCTTCAAAGGTGAGGTTTAACTGAAATGATTATGATGATGACCACTGGGATATTTAAATGATATCGATTTATTTTTTTTAGGCCTTGGGTGAAAAATAGGTTCATATATGTACACCAGGGATATACTCATTTGGTTGTTGCTTTACTTTTTCCAAAGTGATACTTTGACTCCTTAGTTGACTACCATGGAAGGAATCAGAGGCTTTACTATCATACACCCTAGTGAAACTTGGAATCCTTATATAGACAACCAAGGAAAGATTCAGATGGCAGTTGATTATATATTCCTTGGGTGACACATGGTATCCATTAGTGGACTCCCAAGGATAGACTCAATGAGTGATGATGTTATACCACACCTAGAGCTAAAAAAGGATTCCAATGAGAAATTCCTAGGATGGTCTTTTAAAGTGTTAGGTTAATGCTATGTCAGAGTGATACCTGGATTCCAAAAAAATGAATTCTAAGGAAAGGCTAAGGTTCTTAAATGATTAATTAATGAAATGGTTTATACGAAGTGTTTGTCAAGTTAAAGCACAATCTTGAATCCAGTCAGAGTCTTATACTTTATTGACGGTCTGGTTAGGAATATCTTGATCTCATATCTTTATGTGGGAAATCAGGATACACACCAGGTCTGGTGACATCAGTACTACTACAATCATAGGCCTTTAAAAGTATAAGTATTTATCTGTGGTTTATAGTTAGTGCTGATAAAGAGTACCCTTTATCAGCGCTTTATTTTTACCACCCATTAAGGGATCCTTTATTAGTGTTTTTTAAGTGTGATAATGGTTTAAATAAAATGAAATAATTAAATAAATAAAAACTAAATGTGTCTATTAAAAAAATATTAAAAATAGTTTATTTTTTTAATTAAATAATTGTTGATAAAAATGAATAAATTGATTACAGTATATAAAATTTATAAATACTAATAAATAGTATATATTAAATATATTGACCTATGTAAAATAAAAATTAAACAAATAAAATTAAAAATAAGTAAATTGAGAAAAATAGTAAACATTTTATTAATAAAATAATTTATGATAATCTTAATAAATAGGATATTATATATATATATAATTGTATATAAATATGATTTATAAAATAAAAAATATGTATTCTATACATTAAATAGTAATTATATATTTACTGAATAACGATTTATAATTAAAAATCAATATGAATTAAAAATAGTGACTAATTGCATCAAGTAACGGATATAATTTAATATCGTTTGATTTTTCCATTGAACATAGATCTAACATGTGTTATATTGATTTAAAATATATGTAATTAATGTAGTTTTATATACAAAACATGCATACACACAAATATTTTTTTGTGAATTTAATCAGTTTCTATTATTTATTATATATATATTTATGTACTATGTTTTAATATTTTAAATATGTATTCATCTTTATTTCAATATATATATATATTAATAATTTATGTTTACCTAATAAAATTTATCCATTTTTTCAATACGGTTAAAATGTGCTCATTTTTAATTATTCAATTTCACTCATTTTTATCATGTATGCACTTAAGATTAAATATTCATTAATAATGATAAAAATATATTTGTAAAAAATATTTATAAATAAATATATTTAAAAATGTATATTTACTATTTTTATACATTTATTTATTTAAAATTATAAATAAATAATTTTGTATATTGAAATAATTATAAAATTATAATAAACTTATTTAAATAATGAATATATTAAATATATATATATATATATTATATAACTATATAAATAAATATAATGATAGAAATATTTTAAGTTTTTTTAAAATATTAATATAATTATAAACAAATAATTATAAAATTATAATAAATATATTTAAATAAAGAATATATTTACAGTATATATATTCATTATATATATATAATTATATAAATACATTTGATTTTATATTTATAATTATAATTATAAATCCTCTATCAGTGCTTTTTTATAATTGATAAATATATATCATCATCAGGGCTTTTTTGAAATCACTCATATAAGTGTCCCGATCAATTTAAATGACCCTAACCAGTCACAAACTTGTTGAGATGCCGAAGATTTTTGTGGAATCCACTCTCTTTCGTGCTCCTCCTCATTTAATCGAAGATTGAATAAGTGTTAAGATCCTTGGCTCGAACAATTTTAAGGCTCAAATCAAAAGCTCGAACAATTCAAGGCTTGAACGAATCTAAGGCTCGAAAATTTTCTAGGTTTGCGATATCTCTACTTTATCTCAGATGGTTCAATGCTTCAATATAAGGTACCTTATTTTCTCCACATCCTTCTCACCTATTGATTGATTTTTTGGTGAGAACTATTTGTGTTTTTTTCTTCCTTCTTACTTTACCGTCGACATATCCATGCAGCCATCAATTATTATTGGGGATGTTTGGTTAACAATAGATTGGGCTATCATTCCTTGAACTCCCCCACCCTCACCACTTAATGATTTTATGCAACCCACCCATAATAACTCCACAAAAAGAAGTGACTATTTATTTTTGATCCTAAAAATTCTATTGAAAACATGGACTATTAATTATGATACTTCAATCCACTCTATAACCAAGAAGGGATGCATGGATTGCTATGTATCTCATTTTTTAGTAGTGTCTATTTAGTTAATGTTAAATATCTCCAAATTATGGGGAAATAAATTGTTGAAGATTATATTTCATATGCATGTTACTTGAAATTATAAAGAGTTAGACACATACAAAGTTTATGGATGAACATAATTTCTGTTGGTCAGCATGGTGAAGTAGGATTTGGCTCATAGTTTAAATATATATATAATACAAATATATACTATACAAATATATATTATACAAATATATTATACCAGTATATTATGAAAATATACTATATAAATATATTATACAATTTTATTACAAAAGTATATATTATACAAATATGTTATACAAATATATTACACAAATTTATAGGTATACAATTTAAAAAATACAAATTTGTTATATATTTATATATATTATATATTTATATATTATACACATATATTATACAAATATATATATATATATATATATATATATTAAAAAAACTCAAATATATATTATTTTAAAAAATATATAAAATAAAAATATATATTATACAAATAAAGATATATATTACAAAAATAGAAACAAATATTATACAATACAAAAATAAATATTATACTAATATATATTACACAAGTATATTATACAAATATATTTTACAAATGTATTATACAAACATATTATACAAATCTATTATACAAATAAATTATACAAATATTTTATAGAAACATATTTCAATGGAGTAATTTCGATGGATGAAATTCATAATATAATTTAACTTATGAATATAGAGATTTTAAAAATAGCGCTTGATTTCTCTTTTGATGAATAATCAGTGAAGATATTGGATCTTTGTGATAAAATATTATGAAACATGTCCGTGAAACTTATCAAAGTTTTATTCCAAAATCCTAAGCATGAGGAATTGACATGAGAAGCATAAGATGTAATGATATAAAGGTATTCTTATAACACCCTAAGATATTATAGTATGCCTCCTTTTAAATTTAACTTCATAGATAGCTTACGAGCTTAACAAATGATTAAATATTATTATAGTTATCTCTTAGATGTTTGGAATGGAGAGAATGAATGAAAAATATAGATTACACATGTTTATAAATTTTATTCATTGGTTACTAATTATTTAGAAATGGAAACCTGTTGAACATAAAAGATGAATTTTTATTAAAAATATTTATATGCCCAAAACGAAATTTTATATTAATAAATTAGATTAAACACTATTTTATAAATATCTTAAATAATTTTATATATTATATATTCAATCAAATATTTTTACATTAATCCAAAATATTTTTAGAGGCATAAGATTAGAATAAATCCAATTTTATAGATAAAAGACTATTTTTCTAAATGAGGGTTTTACCAAATTTTAATGGAGAACAGGTTTTAAATATTCATTTTGACACTTTTATATATTATATTTGACAACATAAAAATTATTTAGAATGTGTAAAATCAAAATTTACTTTGGCTATTTTTTTTTATTTTTCTGATAACTTTCATTTTTTGATGAATAGTAATGTGACCGTTGGAAAAATAATGAGACCATTCGAAATAGTTCCATAACCAATAGAATATTAAATTCACTTATGAAAGTAAAAATAAAATTTTTGTATCTTATGAATTAAAATATAATAAATTTATATCAAGGAATAAGTAAATAAATGTGTTAAAAATGAAAAATTAATTATTGGTATTTTTGTGAAACGTAAATGTTTATTTTCAATTTTTAAATTATTATAATGACTTAAAAATAAATTTAATTTCATAAAATATATTCATATATTAATATTTTTTTATTATGACTATAGGATAATTTTATGATACCATATTTAGTTTTTGAAAGTGTCATAAAACTGGTTATAATATTAAAATTTGTATTTTTGGAATTAATGATGATTTTAAATAAAAATTAAATTTATCATATTAAAAAAGTTAATTTCATAAAATAGAATCCATTTTTTAATTCTATATTTAAAAAATGGTTCTGGTGATGTTTTTGGATTTATCTAAAATACTTGAAGTTTTGGTGAATAGTAAAATATGACAATTTTCGATAAATGTGAAATACATGAATTATTGAGTCATAGGTGATGTATGGATGATGTGAGCCCATAATATCAAACTATTATTCATTATTTTTATATATTTTTTGATACTCAAACTATTCATAGTCTTGATCCAAAAATAATAAACAAATGAATAAAATGTTAAAAAAACACCCACTCCTCCACTATAAATACCACCGCTTCTCTTCACAGCTTTTAAACTTTGAGAATTGCAATATTTCTGCCCAATACTCTTCAAAATACCCTATATCATGCCTATAATTATTTTTTATCAACCAAATAACAAAACCAATCCCTTTAAGGAGGTTCTTAAGGTGGAGAATTCAAGAGGTAAAAATCTTCTTTCTTTTCCATTTCTTTTATTTTCTTATCCTTACCCCACCTTCCCTATCCAAAGAGACATGATAAATACAGTATAATTTATATAATATAGTTATATCAAGTTAATGTAATATTTATCATCAAAATACTCTCTCTCTCTCTCTCTCTCTCTCTCTCTTTTATTCTATAAATGACAACATCATCTGTGATGTGTCAATTTATCGACATCATGGATGATGTATTTTCATTTTCCATTAATGCCTACAAGGATGGTCATAAAACCATTTTTATTGTTAGAAATACTTATAATATATTTGTTACAACCTATTTAATATTTGGGAACTATTATATACTTTTTATGTTAATTAATAAAACAAAACAAGTTTATAATTTTTAAAAAACCTCCAAAATAATCCAAATGATTATCATTATTGTCTTATCTATTGATTCAGCCTCACCCCAAAAATAAAAATGAATTATATGAAAATATAATATTATTTATGTGAATTAATTTCATATAAATTTAATTCTGTATATTTATTACAATTTTACAGGAACTCGCAAACTCATATAAAAGTAAATCGATCATGAAAACCATGCAAACGAATGATATCAAACAATAAAATTATAACTCATAAAAAAGATCATAATTGAACTTAATAAAATTATATTAAATAAAATAAATTTATAATTTTTTTTAAATTAATTAATTAATGGATTTAATTTTATTATCCACGATATTAAGGTCAAGTGTAGAACACTTTTAGACATAAGTTATTGGAGTTTTCCCGAGCATCCATTTTCTATTCAGGTTACACTTTCTCTCTCTTTACCACAATGTAATTTTTCCTTAATTGTATATACTTATTATAAATTCTATTTATATGTTCCAAAATCATATATCAAGATCATTTCATATTTATTTTATGTGATAACACTTGTTTTATATGGTTCTTTTTTCAATACCTCCCAATAAGCAAGCCCCAATTTAAGGAAACCTTCTAATTTCTTACCCATTTTCAAGTACCACCCATGATCTATTTTAAGATACCAATATTTTTATAAATTCATAGATTTTATCATGAAAATATATCTTTTTTTAATTTTATATTGCATAAAAACAATTATTCATTTTTCCGTTTTAAAGACTCTTTGATATTTTCCTTAAACCGTGTTAAGGAGAATCATTTATAAAGTTTATTAAACAATATTTTTACATATTTTCACTTCATTTGGAAATCATTTATGCCTAAAATATAATTTGATTGTACTTAAATTTTATTTTTTGGGATCTAAATGTTTACAATCTGATTTTATGACAAATACAAATGATTTTCCAAAATAAGCACTCTTTCCAAAGTAAAAAGTGTTTTTCTCATCTCACTTTTTACTTCTGTGAGATATATTCCTTGTTCACCACTTATTCCTTGTATGTGATTCATTTAATTCTCTTTGATATGTCGTATCACAAGTATTCTTATCATTCTAATATTCTAAGTTTCATTTAATGTTATTCCTTCATAGGGATTATGATTTAAGTGTTTCAAAGTGGTATGAGATAATTTGAAATGTTTAATGATTAATTTTTCTCAATAATTAATCAATGATTTTATTATAGTATTTTAAACTATGAAATTAATTAAAATATTTGAAATTTGTATGATACAATTTGATTTACATATATCTTTTTATTATAAATACAAGGAATGCATTGGGCATAGTGAATAACAGGAGGGGCCTACTATAGTCCCACAATGCATTGGTAGGTCCTATAAGATAAAAAAAGAAATGAGGTTTGGTTGAGGACTTAACCATTTATTTTTAAAATTCATGGCTGAGTCCTAAATGGTATTTTTATGATGCCAAATATATTAATTCTCTCGTTATGATATTAGTAATTGATACATCATTTGATTATTCTACTTGTAGAATATCCATGGTTATGTTCCATGTGATTATTTATATGGAATTATTTATTTAGCTTTTATTCCATCTATATTATGCTCAAGATTATGTTTTATTGGCATTTATATTAGTTATTCACCATGCCTTATTATTTATAATAGTTTATACTATATTTTTTTACCCTTACTGAGTATCTGATCTCACCCCTTTCTTATGTTTTATTTTCCCCTAGATGCGTAGATATATATTATGAATGACTTGCAGGGATAATCTAGGAGTTGTGGATGTTTCCAATGAATTTTCTATGTTTTATTTCATTTGAATATGCAATCTAATGTTAATATATATAATATAGTTTCTAGAACTTCTAAACTATTTTGTCCTTTAGGATGAAAACACTTTTTCATAGTACCAATGTAATGAATTAAGGAACTGACTTCAAGATACTAGGGTTAGGGTCTTTACAATTCCTATGTTCTCATTTGAGTAATGGAATTTTAGGGCTGATTTTTTAGGATATAGAGGATGTAGTATCTCATATTTTAGTATAAATTTTCATTCTATATATTTCATGTGTTTCATAATTGAATGACATGTTTCACATGTAATAAAAATCTAAATAAACAATGTTTTATTTTATTATAGTAAAATATTAGAACATAAAATGTAATAAACATTATTATTAAAATAAATTACAAGAAAAATATAAAGAACATGATTATTAAAACTATAAAATCACAAAAAATACAATTTTATAAAAAGGTTTTAGGCTTTCAATATTCTTTTTAATGGTTTCCCATTAAAATAATCTCATCAAGTATAAATATATAAAGAATTTAACATGTTAGAATTATAATAGGTATTTTATAAAAGAAATAAAGAAATTTGATGAATTCTTTTGATATAATTATTTACATAAATATAGAGGAATGTCAAAGTATAAAGTGTTCATTATACGTTCATTTGACATATATAGTCATTGGGTATACATATAGTCAGTAAGTCCCTTAAAATTTTTATAACTAAAATTCCGTCCTTATGTATTGGTGCGTAATTTATTATAAATAATATATTCTACATGTATAAATAATAAAATAGCATCTATTGACAAAGAAATAGTTTTTTTATAAAAAAATTATTTATCCTATATGTTATTTGTTTTTATTTAAAACTTAAATCCAAGATATTTAGATTTATAATTTAATAAAATGGATTTAATATTTGGAAATAGGAAATTGGATTTAAGTAAGATTATAAATAATATTTTTGGGTTAAAAATTCGTTACTATGGTGAATAGAAAAAATACAATAGTAAATACAATAAATATGATATATATAGTAATAATTATTTGTATGTTTATAATAAATAATAAAATATTATCATAATATGCTTCTACTGAGACCCCTTGAATCACATAAAAGAATGTTTATGCCACCCAAATATCACATTCAAGTGGCCAAAACTTAATAACAGGTTCCAATGGTGTAATTCTCAAAAATGGGAGACATTACCCATTTTAGAGAACAAAATAATGTACAATTTTAATCCTCATCAACTTCACCTCTCAAATAGTTATTATTTCAATTTTTTTCTTTACCCTTATCCCCATATCTTTTATGTTTCATGTGATAATTTGAGCACTATTTATCCCATGAATGACTCATTCTTAGAGTATTTCAAGCAACGTAGGTTCATGTACACAAGATATGGAGGATGTGTGTCAAACAAAAAAATGAAATGATAAATGTTCCGAAGATGAGATGGTGAGGATAAATATCAAATACACATAATCAATAGTTTATAAGAGGGATCTTTCATTGAAAGATCACAATCAGTTCTTATCGACCCCAATGTAGAAAATATCTTGTATGTTAGATAAGACCACAAAGAGGGGATTTGTATTCTCGATAGAGGAACCAAATCCCTAAAACCTTTAAAAAAAATAAAGGGAGTTCAATGAGAAGATAAATGTGTTTTTTAATATATTATGTTTTTACTCATCATATTGTATGTCTTTTACTACATTAACATAATCTAAATTAATTGTTTTACTACTCATGTAAACAATGTCTTTTTCACATGATGATGCTACCAATCACTTAGAAGAACAAACTATAATGAAGGAAAATCATTAGGAATATGTAAAGTTAATGTTATGATATACCTTCTCTATTTTACCAAAAAATTATATAATGAAATGTTGATGTAATTTTCATTATTTCTTGTAGAGTTCATTTATTTTATAATGTCTCTATCCATATTTCAGGAATTTCAGCACCAAAACGTCGACACACTTCTTCTCCCTCGAAAACTTTTCACGCCAGCAGTGTTGGCATTTATCACTTTCTTTCATGTTATATCCATTTCTCAAATCAAAGAGGTAATCTTGATATTTTTAAAGTAAAATCACTGTACATATAAATAATGTATTGTTTCATATTTATGTATAATTTATTTTCTTTTACTATTACTTACATAAGATTTTTTTTCTTATACAAGTGAATTATTTTGTTCGAGTTGGGGTGCTCTGTCCATCTTTTGTGCCTTTATACACAAAAACGTCCACAAACTTCTTCTTCCTTAAAACCTTTTTACCCCTACTATGATGAAAGTTATCACTTTCCTTCAAGTTCCTTCCACTACTCAATCACATAGGTAATATTAAATTTTTCATAGTAAAATAATTGTCCACAAAATTAATGTATTATTTCATATTTATATTTCATTTATTTTTTTAGTATTAATCATATAATAATTATTTTATTATATAGGTGGATTCTTTTGTTTAGTTGGGGTGGTTTGTTTGAAGCTACTCATGCTCATAAGAGATTTGACTTTGAGCCTACAACTGAGATATTGAAAACAAAGAAATGAATGATAATGTGTACAACCATCATGAAAATGCGAGTTCCTACTAATTTAATTAATTTTTTATTAATTTTATCTACTATTTTTAATTTAATTTTCTTATAATTTTCAGCTAATACTTATTTAGTTTTTTTCATATATCTTTTGGGAAGTCATATTTCTCTTTCAACAATATACAACAAGCCACAAAAGAGATAAAATGATTCTTTCTTCCAATGTTACCATGATTTTCATTTCCATTGCATTTATTTTCGAACTGCTAGCAATGTATATTTATTTGATTTTGTTAATAAAAAAATATTTCTCATTATTGAGATTCAGAAGAGTACAGGGAACATGATCTTCCTCTTCCCTTGTAGATTTCAACAATTAGAAAGGTTTATTGGCTAAGAAAATTGGGTCAGTATACAATGTTAGAAGTTTAACAAAGAAAAGAAATAGAAATCATAGAAAACTTGGTAGTTCAGAGTGTTTTAAGACATAGGTAAATGTAAGAATCTACTAAACCTCAATTCGATACATGGTGTTACTAGTGTGACTCCATGTGCTTCTTTTCATTTAAAATTGACATTAGTTTTAGTAAAAAAGACAACTAACATACTTAAAACTGGAAAAACATGATAATATTTTTTTTATAATTTAAGAAAATGATTCATAAACCATTTGTGATGTGTAGGAATTAGTATCATGTAAAACCGACACATTATGTGACCAGTACAAGTCAAAGGGCATGTTTCTAGTTTAAAATAAAATTTCAGTAAAAAAGACAAGTGACGTACTTGAAACCAAGAAAAAATATTCATACTATTTTGATACATTATTAAAAGGATAAATATGTCATTTGAGATGTGTATTAACTAGTATCACCTCAATCCAATGCACGGTGTTCCGTTATGACCCCAAGTGATTCTTTTTACTTAAAATTGACATTAATTTTAGTAAAAAGGACAACTAACACACTCAAAACAGATAAAAAAAATTCTGATTATTTTTCAAATTAAAGAAAATCATCCTTAAGTGATTTGGGATGTGTATAATTTTTCTCACCTCAATTTGATGCACAATGTGACCGATATGACCCAAAGTGCATATCTTTTTTTAAAATCGACATGAATTTTAGTAAAAAATATAAAATGAACTACTCAAAACTGAGGAAAAATATTTCTATTAATTTTTTACTTTTTGGGAACAATACATAAGTCATTTTTGACATGTAGGAATCACATACACCTCAATATGACACACAATGTGACCAATATGACTCAAAGTGCATCTTTTTTTATTGAAAATTGACTTCAATTTTAGTAAAAATGGAAATAGACCTAATCAAAACTAAGAAAAAACATTCTAATTGTTTTTATAATTTAGGGAAATGATCTATATGTAATTTTGGATGCATAGGAATTGGAAACACATTAATCTGATACACAATGTTCTTAGTATAACTCAATTTGTCCTTCATCAGTTTAAAATCAACATTTTTTTTAAAAGTTTCACTCACTAAAAACAAAGAAAACACACTCAAATTTTCTTGATAATTTAGGAAATAAAATCATAATTCAGTTTTTATGTGTAGTAATTGGTCTCACATTAAATTGATACACGATGTGATCTATATGAGTCAAAGTGTGTATTTCCAGTTTAAAATGATAGTTTAGTAAAAAAGATATGTGATGTACTCAAAACTGAGTGAAAAAATTTGGTTTGTTTTGATACATTAGGTAATATATCCATACATAATTTGGATCATGCAGAAATCATCTTCACCTCAATCCGACGCATGGTGTGATCGATATGACTCCAAGGGATTATTTTTATTTTAAATTGACACCAATTTAAGTAAAAAGTACAACTAACCTACTCAAAACCAAGAAAAAACATTTATAATGTTTTTATAAATTTGGAAAATGATACATAGGTAATTTTTTATTTATAGGGATCATCCAAACCTCAATCTGATACATGATGTCCCTGGTATGGATCAATGTGTTCGTTATCAGTTTAAAATCAGCATTTTATTTCCAAAAGTGCCACCCATTGAAATATGAGAAAACAGACTTGAATTGTATTGATAATTTAGGAAAAAAATTTATAAAACATTTTTGATGTATAGGAGTCAATATCACATCAAATGGACACACTATGTGACCATTATGAGTCAAAGTGTGTGTTTCACGTTTAAAATGACATTTTAGTAAAAAAAACAAGCGATGTACTCAAAACTGAGAAAACACGTTAGGATTGTTTTTATACTTTATGAAAAAGAACCACAAGTCATTTGAGATGTGTAGGAATCATACTCACCTCAATTATACATACATTGTGACTAGTATGACTCCAAGTGTGTCGTTTCAATATATAAGTGTCATTTTAGTTTAAAATGCACATCACATCGCCAAAACCTAGAAAATGATCCTAAATTGTTTTATAATCATTCTATCTACTATTAATTAATTAATTTCCTTATAATTTTTATATTATAATTATTTAGTTAATTTCATAGAGATAATGTTTGATGATGAATAAGAAATTTTTTGTCGTGAAAGAGTCAATGAAAACTCAATCTGATACACAGTGTTCCTAGTTTGACTCAAAGTTTAGTTTAAAAATTACACCTTGTGTTAATTTATTTATTTATATTATTACTAAAATTAATTTTTTTTCTTATATATGGTCATTTTTTCTAAAGTAGGGGTTAGGATCAAAATAAAAAGGAACACTAATGTTTTTGAATGTATATAATAATTTGTACTTATGTAATTGTATAAACCAATGATTGAAATGTCTATAATATAGTGTTTCTTCTTGTATTTTTGTTTTAAATTTTATTTAATTTAAATAATGTATTGGTGATTTATTTTTATGATTTCATGGTGTTTTTGGTGTTTTGGTGTGCTGTTACAGCATACTACAACATTCCCCTTTATAAGTGCTTTTTTAAGCACTAACAAATGGGTTCTTTATTAATGTTTTTTAACCATTGATAAATTGTTCCTTAAGGATATCTTTTTATGTATTGATATATGTTAACTTTAATGGTGCTTTTAAAAGTGAGGATGAAGGACCCATTTATGTGTGATTCTGAAAGAGCTGATAAAGGATCCCTTTATCGACGCTTTTTTAGCACTGATAAAAGACTAGTTCTTTTAATCTCGTTTTGGTAGTTAGTGATTCTCTAGAATTGATAAATTTCATTTTTAGAACTATTAAAGGCCTTTTTTGTAATACTGATTACTTATTAAATTGATACAAAAATAACTATTTATTGATAGAATTTATGGCTAAGGCTGAAGCAGTCATTAGAGGATGGGTGTCCTTGCGAACCCAAACATCTATTGGTTTTTCACAAAAATAACTTCTTTTAAATATTATATTATTTCCCACACATTGTTATTATTATATATTCACAGAATGGATGGAATTAGATACTGTTGGTGGTGGTCTATTGAGGTTTTATCTCACACATTAATTATACCACCATTGGTACTTGATAAGATTACATGACTGTACATATGGATAATAAAAATTACCCCGCTATAGGTTTTTGATTGCTAATTAGGTGTAGGGGAGAAAGGTACCAAGATGAGGCTCACTATTCTATCTAGCGATAGCTATTTCTATCCTTTTTTTACTTTTTAAAGATGTATTATGATGGCTATCTATGTACCTATTTTGGATTATTTATAGAGACATGACATGCATCATCATTTGTATATGAGTTTATTATTGTCATTATTTATATATTCAGAATTGTGGATATTTATATGCTTTCAGTTGTTGTATACAATTCAACTTTTGATTTTTATTACTGCTACTGCTATGTTACACTCTAATAAGATGGTATAGTCTCCCCATATACTCACCTTATACCACCGCTTCTAGTCAGCAGCCTTTGATGTTTGGGGAGATGCTCTTGAGGCCTTGTGGCCAACCAGGATCGGGGCATCTTTTAGTGGAATCCAGGTAAAGGATTTTACAAAGTGGTATCAAAGACATTTGTATTTTCTATCTTATTATTTGGAAATAATAGGTTGGGAATTATAAAGTTAATATAATTTAGTAATGAGTTGTGTCTGGGAGTATCTAACCCATGTATAGAGTAAAATCCAAATTACCTCGAATGAAATTCTTGTTTTATAGATTTTACATATTAAAATTTATTTTAGTCAACTATTTTGTGATAAATGTGAATTATAATGTTAACATTGATATTATTGTGGGCTATACTATGTTGAACCTCTATGAAATGAGGGTATGCTATGTTATGCATCATTTTATGAACCTATTAGAATTCACACACCATGTATTATGCCATTCCATATAGGCTTCATTTCTTTATTTCATGATGTTGTGATATATTCCATGATTTATATACCTACTAATTGATAAATTATTATGCAAGGAATTAGAGAATGTGGTTGGTTCTTAGATTAACTAACATAACCGAAGTAGTGTTTTTCTGATTAGGATACAATAGATATATGATCAAAATGTAGATGTAGATGCTCAATTACAATAGGAGGGGGAGGGGGGTGAATTTTAGGTTTAAAAACTTTCATTTAGTTTAAAAAAATTTAAACTAATTTTTTTCCACAACCAATAATTTATGAGAACAATTAATTTGAACATGTCCTTGGGTCTGATAGTTATCATAGTCAGAGTGAATACAATGATTTTCCATAGGTCTCTATTTATCATAATCACAAAGTTATGGTAATTAATCATATTCACAATGGATATTATTATCAGAGTAAAATAAAAAAACAATATTCTACCATATAGCATATAGAATTGTATTGCACAGATTGTAAAAGATCATAATCACATAATTAATCATAATCTGAGTAATTACAATGTAAAGAGTATAGAATATAAAATGAAAAGGTGTAATTCAATTTCTATTAAAAACAATAGAAAGTAAAAATTCAAGTAAAGAAATACAAATATTTTAACCCAAAAGAGAAGGGTATCCAAAAAACTTGGATAAGTGTCCCTTGATTTATACTTTCAAGAATGTCTATCCTACCCACACTAGGGTATGCCCTCGATATGATGATCAATTTCAGCCTTTTTATCCCTAAAATACCTTGATCAATATGCTAATCAGCACCTTCTATCTTCTTATCCTCGGAAGCCCTCAATTGTATTCAGCAACAATCAGAGTTGGACAAAACAAAACAAAGCAATTGAATATGACAATTGTGTCGAACAATAAGTTCACACCTATATCACTTCAAATATTTTCACACAATGAAAAATCAGAAGAGTTTTAGTACATTCATGAATAAAAACTCATTTTAGCTTGTACAAATGACTTGGTATTTATAGCCTTCATCATAATGGTCATATTTTACTCCAACTATTGAATTTATTCATGAATTCTCCGTGGGACTTGGATAGGTGGAACTCCAATGATAATATTTTAACTGAAACAAAGAAATCATTTTAATACTTATCAAAACAGAATACATGACATCATTTTGATTTAATGTTATTCTTTTTTATAAAAGGCTATTTTCTAGATGCGATAGAGTGAGTATGAAAAGAATATGGCCTATCTGATAAAATAAAAGAGTGAACAATAAATCAATATGACATTTTAATATAATACTATTTTCTTGATACAATAAAGTGAGTATAAAAACTATATGGCATATCCAAAAAAATTCAATAGTGAACTATAAATTGGTATGATGGTTTTCATTTAAAATAATTTGTATGATTATCCCGGTAGTGTGATTTTTATCAGTGATTACAATAAAATATATAAACATTGAGACATATAAAAATATTATTTAGATTTTATCTAATGACCACGATGATAAATGTATCTAGGATCATATTTATAGTCATATGAAAGGATTATTTTTATAAAACAAGTGAGTATGATTATTAACGTATCCATATAAAAATCACTGTTTAGAAATAAAACAAAATAAGAATTCTTAAATAAAATATTTGTATTAATTTAAAAAAGAGTTCAAGATTTACAAAACAAAAAATAATAAGAGTTAAAATAAAACATTTGACTTAACAATATCCCCCTTTTTGGATAGCATAAACCACATGTTAAAACAAGTAGGGAAAATCAAAGGTAACTCAGTTTCATATTCATAAGACTTATACTTATCTCCCTTTTAGTTTCAAAAACTCTTCTAAATATGATTTAAATATGACTAACCTCCCCCTTAGGATAATAAAATCCCTAATTATTATATTATATTGGATAAAACTCCCCCTAACTAAGAGTATTCTCTTTTTGAGGTATTTACCTCCAATATATAATCTTTCATTATCCCTCTTTGTATATTATCCCACTGAATAAAACATTCACCCCCTTTGTGATTAAAAAAAGAATGAGGATTATCTTATAATACCTGAAATAGGGCTAGATAAAAAAATATATACAAAGAAACAACTGATTTTATCATCTAAAATGATTTACAGAACATTCATCGGATATTAAAAACATTCAAATAGAAATATAGATGTCAAAACTATGCATCAATGTTACAAAAAAATACAACAGGAGTTCAAAAAATTATTTATTGTCCTTATCTATCTCCTTATCTTTATTCCTTTATTTCTTTATCAGTTGTAAAATAACCATCTTAATCTTCTTAAACACTTTCCTATATTCTAGATGTTTTTTCAGATATTACTTTTTCTAATGAAGTATTTTCTCATGGAAAGTAAAAAAATGATCCTAATTCCGAATTAATTCCTTTTGAAAAAGCATCTTCCCTTCGAAAGACTGAATCAGATCTTCCCAAACCATAAACTTTTCTTCCTGGGTCCATTGGATTTCTTCCTAAAATTTAATCTTATCTTCTCGAACATGATATTTTTCACCTTGAACTATGTTTACCTTTTCTAGGATTTCAACTGTCCTAGTCATCAAGAAAAAATCATCCATTAACACAAGTACTTTATCTTTAAGAGTATTCATCTGTCCCAAGTGTGGAACTTTTGAAGAATTGGGATTTTCAAAATCATTCACTTTTGAATTTGTTTTAATGAATAACTTATTAAAGGCTAATAATAGATCATTTATCAGTATACATATATCTTCAATTATAACCTCTTTATTCTTGACATTACTATCAATGTTATGAGACTATTTGAAAACTTTATTACAATCCTTCCAATGTTTCATATAACATTATTCAAATGCTTTTAATTTAGATTTGAGTGTTAGAAATATATCTAACAGAAATTTGACAGAGTGTTCTTTCATTTTAGATATTGTAAGGAATATCAATCTTTGCATCTATATTTGGAAAATATGGAATTATCTTTTCTAAACTATTTAAATATTGTTAAATGTATTGGAATCCATTGATTGGTACTGTTTGATTGGAATTAGTGTCTTCATTGAAATCAGGAAGATCGCCATAGTGAGTTTCTATTTCCACGTCCTCAATTTTTTGATTCTCATTCTCATTGGGATATTCTTTATCTTCATCATCTGATACTTGAATCACTTTCTTTGACTCTGTTTTCTTACCAGCTTTCAATGTTGATTGAATTCCAGAGGATGTAAATTTACATATGGTTGATTCTGAGGATTGGATTATAATTGTATCGGCATGAGATTTTTGACTTCCACCAGATCCATTTTCTTTTGAATTATTTCTCCATTTCTTAGTGTTTTTCTATTCACTTTCATGTTCTTCATCAATTTATTCATCTATGATCCACATTTTAGAATCCTCTTCTTCTTGTGATGCCGATTTTTGTCCAAATTTTTTCTTTTTCTTCTATATATCTGGAACATTGGATATTATTGACTTATTAAGGACTGGATCACTAATTTTTATATTGGAAGTGGGTTTCTCTATAGACTTCAATAGACAACAAATTTCAAAACTCTTCAACTTTCTTTTTTTCCACTTCGTTCCCTTTTCTTGAGCTTTAAATGTTTCTTCAGCATAATTCTTTTCCACAAGGACCACTTCTAGATGGAGACCTAATCATGTTTCTCCTTATTTTCTATTATAATGTTATTTACTCCATACATCATCCATTCCTTCACCATAGAAACTTTTATTGTTTGTTTTTGGAATGATATCAGACTTTGATTTCTTTTTTTTCTAAGGCAACCGACACTTGAGTTTCTCCAACTATTTCTTCTGAAGTTTGGACTTCATCAAACATAAAAAACCTTTTAGAATATGAGTTAAAACTAATTTTCATCTTTATCAGTGTATCATCATTAATCCCAATAGTTATCATATTTCTTGGTACTGATCTAAGAGTGATACTACAAAACATTATACTTTTAAAAATAAGTTGTCTTAGAATAGATGGAAACATTAACAACCAAGACATAATAGATCCACACATTTTATTTTTGATAGTTATGAATATGTAACCCATAAGGTTGATCTTCCTCATATTCACAAGGTAATCATGAGTAAATACTTCTGGCACCTTTAGGTTTTTTCTTTCACTACTCCTGGTTATTGCAAACCCTTATATCCAGAGAGTAATTAATCTATTGTCTAATGACAATTGATTTACCTCTATTTTGCCTTCATGAATCTCAAACAATGTTTTATTATCCTTTTCTCTATTAAAAGATCCCAATTTCTTTGGTAGTTTGTGTGATGGAAAGAATGCATCACCCTCTAATAGAAGGTTTAATAAACTTGTTACATCACTAGTTGATAGAATGAATTTAGTATCATAGATTTGAAAGGAAACTTTCAATTTATCTTCATAAACTTAAATAGTATTATAAAATCAAATTAACTCATTTGAAATGATCATAATTTGAGTATTCGATTTATCCACACATATTGATTCACATCTTTGGAATTGGATAATTCTTTTTAGAGTAGAATCATACCTCTTATAGAAGTCCCTCTTAAGAAGCCTTTCTCAAAATAACATCATCTTTGCAAATTATTCTGGTGCTATATGTACTGAAGAGGTTGTTGAGGACTTAAAAATGAATACACAGAATGAACACTGGGTATGGAAATGATCAGTCTCAGCTAATTAAAGAAGGGAAGAGCTTTTCAACAATTGTTATAATGTTTTTGATGTGGGATAGAGGGGTCCCTATTTATAGGTGTAGAGAAGTGACCGTTGAAAATATACAGTTCAGATTAGTTCAAGAAGATTCGAATGTTGAGAATTTTTGAACTATTGATGTTTTCTTAAAAAATAATCGTATTTAGAAAGATTCTGATTGGGGTTTTTTAAAAATACTATCAAATATGCAATAATTGAAAACAAAGTTAAAAGTATAAAGAATTTCAAATATCAGGATCTTAGGTTAGATTTTTTGGTTTCAATAGTTTGTTTTTTTTAAAAAATTATATGGATAAACATTTGATATCAATAGAAATGTGATATCGATGAAAAAGTGATCACGATAAAAATGTGATATTGATGAAAAAGTGATATCGATGAAAAATTTAAGATTGATAAAAAATTTGAAATCAATAAAAAAAGGTGAGATCGATAAAAAACGTGAGATTGATAAAATAATGCGGTATTGATAAAAAATGTGAGGTCGATAAAAAAACGTGAGATCGATAAAAAATGTGTGATCGATAAAAAAATGTGTGATTGACAAAAAATGAAATATCGATAAAAACGTGAGATTGATAAAAAATGTTACATCTATAAGAAATATGAGATTGATAAAAAATGTGATATCGATAAAAAATGCGAGATTAATAATAAATAATATTTATAAAAACATAAAACAACAAACATATGTACCCCCCTTTGAAAATAAGTAACTTAATGCAATGAGATGGTTTAAACAAGAAGTAGAAATGAATGACTACTTTACTATGTTCATTAATATATTTTTTTAATATATTCAAATCTATTGGAAGATAATGGTTTTTTAAATATATCAACAAGTTGTTCTTGAATTATAATGAAATTTAAAATGATATATCCTTTAAGTGTGTGATCCCTAAGAAAGTCATGCTTATTATCTGTGTGCTTTGCATGGGAGTGATGTAAAAAGTTTTTGTTTAAGGAAATTGAACTAGTGTTATCACATAGTATCTAAGTTTTGGTAATGCTCGTGCCAAAGTCTATGAGTGTGTGTTCCATCCAAAACACATGAAGAGAATAACTTCGAGCTGCTACATATTCAGCTTTAACTGTGGAAAGTGCTACCGAGTGTTGTTTCTTACATGACATAGAAACTAAGGAATATCATAAGAAATGATAGTTTCTAGATGTACTTTTCCTATCCATTATACAACCATCAAAGTTTTCATTTTAAAAATATTTTTATAACAAAATCATTTCTAGAAGAATAAAATAGTCCCAAATCCATAGTTCCTTTTAAATAGCGAAAAATTATTTCCACTGCTTTTAAATGAGATTCTTTTGATTATTTTGGATATCTTTCACATAAGCATACTGAAAACATTAATTCTGGTTGACTAGCTATTAAGTATATTAAACTTCTTATCATACCTCTAAATTTTGTTTAATCCACTGGTTGTCCTACTACATCAAGATCAAGGGTATTCGAGGTACTGATTGGTGTAATAATAATCTTAGTGTTTTCATATCCATACTTTTTGAGTAAATATTTAATATATTTATGTTGAGATATAATGGTTCATTCTGGTTTTTGCGAAATTTGAAAACCAATAAAGAATGTTAACTCACCCATCATACTCCTTTAAAACATAGATTTCATGAGATTCACAAAATAATTAGTTAAAGATTGCTGAGTTGATCTAAACATAATGTCATCAATATATATTTTGAACAACCAAAACATTTTTGTTTTCTTTTTTAATAAAAAGTGTTGGATCATAAGTTCCATTAACATAGTTTTTCGTAACAAAAATATAGTAAGCCTATCATACATAGATCTAGGGGCTTGTTTAAGTCCATACAATTCTTTGGTAAGTTTGTAAATGTGTTTAGGATGTTTTGTATCTTCAAAACAAGGGTATTTTTCTAAAAAAACATCCTCCTATACATATCTGTTAAGGAAATCACACTTCACATCCATTTGAAATAGTTTAAAATCAATGAATGTGGTAAAGGATAGTAGAATACAAATAGATTCATGTCTTGCTACCAAATCATAGATTTCTTCATATTATATTCTTTCTTATTGATTATATACTTTATCAACAAATCTTGATTTATTTCTTTCTATGATTCCATTTCCATCACATTTATTTATGAAGACCCACTTTACTCTAATTATAGAAGTTTATTTAGGTCTTTTATCGAAGGTCCAAACTTTATTCCTTTAGAATTCAATTATCTCATCTTTCATATATATAATTAAATTTTCATCACTTAAAGCCTCATCCGGAATTTTTGGTTTGAATTTAGAATCAAATTATATATGATCTAATTCATTTATTAAATAAATTATAGTCCTTACATGTTGATTTACATCACCAATGATACTATCACTGGGATGATTTCTTAGAACCAACTAACTTGGGTTTTTTAAAAATTATTCATCCACATAGGGTAGAAAATATTTTCGAGTGAAAACTTCAGAAATATTTTCTCGAGTGTTATCATGGTTAAAAGAGTAATATATCAAAGGTTGATAATCAGTTTTGGAAAACACATCAAGAGATATAGGCTGGGGTTTCTTTAAAAAAAGGGTTCAGTTTCATCAAATTTAACACGTACCATTTCCTCAACAATATAATAATTTTTGTTGAAAACTCTACAAGCCTTAAAAGTAGTGGAATATCCTAAGAAAATAGCTTCATTAGATTTTGGTGTGAATTTATATGAATTATCTTCTGTATTCAAAATGAATACTTTTCATCTAAATACTCTGAAGTATGAAACCTTTGGTTTTTATCCTGTCCATAATTCATAAGGTATTTTATTAAAAAATTTCATGATTAAAAATTGATTTATAGTATAATAAGTAGTACTTACAGATTCAGACCAAATTTTTTTAACAATTGAGTATTCACTCAATATAGTTCTTTTTATCTCTTAAGGAATTAAATTTTTATTTCAACAACACAATTTTAATAGGGAGTTCTTAGATATGAGAAGTTATGACTAATGCCTTTATTACTACAAAAATTTTCAATATCAGAATTTTCAAATTATCCACCATGATCACTACGAATAGTTATCAATGGACTATTTTTATCATTTTTAAATTTTGCTAAAAAATATTTGAAAACAAAAAAGATTCATATTTATTTGTTAGAAAATATACCCATGTAAATCTTGGGTAATCATCAACTAAAAAAATACATAGTATTTTTCTCCAATACTTCCAGTTTGAGTAGGACTGAAAAGATCCATGTACACTAACTATAATACATCATAAGTCGAGGTTTCAATAATGGTTTTAAAGCTAGACTTCTATTTCATTTATATTGAAAGGGGTAATAGACTTTTTAAGAATCAAATCTATGATCCAGTAGATTCTTAACAAGTGTTTTCTTATATAGTTTACATAAGTTCCGAAGGTTAAAGTGTGCATAACTCCTATTCCATAACAAAGATTGATCTTCCATTAAGGTAAGGTAAGTCTTGGATCCTAAGGTCTTCTAAGTTTATTGTATAAAAATTGTCATGCCGATGGGTAGAAAGAATGAATTCACCCTTGGAATTTTATACTAAGAATTTATCATTCCTAAAATTAATAAGGTAATCTTTATCACATAATTGGCTTATTCTTATAAGGTTTTTCTTAATACCTTTAACGAATAAAACATTTTAAATTAATGCTTTTCCAAGAAGAATTATATTACCAATAATAATAATCAATCCTTGTGAATTATCTCCAAAAGTTACTTTTAAACCTTTCTTCTTGATAATATTTTAAAAGACGTTTTTTTACATGTCATATTCCAAAAACATTCACTATCCATGTACCATATATTGTTGTCAGTATTTTTTTTTCTGAAAACAAAATATTAAGGTTTTTAGAATCCAAACAAACATGGATCCAGAATTGTTAGAAATTAAAATCATAGGAATCAAAATTTGTTTATAAAAGTAAAGTTTATGAAAACCTAAGGATTGGATTTGATATATAGAATAAAATTTCTCCCAGTGTCTGCCACATTGACACTTAGTGAAAAAACGAGCACTTTGGGGTACAAAATAGTTGTGACTAAAAACTAGTTTTGTGTTAGTATACCCCTTCCCATAATTATTCTTAATAAGATGAAGTTGTGAATAAATTTTATCAAAACCTTTCTTTACAGAATTAAAGTTTTACAAAATTTTCTTTAAAGAAAATATTTCATATTTTAGTCTAATGAATAAATTCTTATTCTAATATTAATTTGTTTTGGAATTGAGTTTATTTTCCAAAACATTTTTCTTAGAAACAAAATTTTCAAAATTCTTAGAATGTTTATCCTTTTATAATTTACTTCCTTATGTTTTTTTGAAATAAAAACAATTTTAAAATATTTTTCATCAAGATCTTTAGAAAGATCCGATACTACTTTTGTTAAAATAATAATTCTAGAATTTTCCTTATCAAGTTTCTTATTGATCTTACTATTTTCATTCTCAATCAACTTGTAAAATCTAGAAACTTCTTCAAAAGTATGTAAATAATTATCTTATATTGAGGAAGATTATTCATATGAAGATATATAATTTTCTTCAATAGGATAATTACCATTTAAAGATATATTAGTTAAGGATTCTTTAGTGCGAACCTTTTCTTGGGAAAATTGGTTTTCAATAGGTATTATTGCAATAAGAACAATATTATTCTATTTAGAAGATTAATTTTCTAAATATTCCTTAGATGTGTCGCCACCACTTTCACTCCAATAATCATTTTTCGTCAAGTCTTTATTTTCATTAGGATTATAATATTTTTTCTGATTTCTCTTAAAATTTCTATCTTTCTTATCCTTTATTTTTATCCTAAGACAATAAGATCTGATATGTCCAGATTTCTTGATCTCAAGATTGTATCTTCAGTATCTTTCTTATCCTTTTTCTTATATCTATATTGAAAATCCTTCTTTCCTACAATCTTGTTCATCTTTCGAGAAATATTAGATAATTCATTCTATGACTGTTCATATTCACATGAGTATGATTGAATAACAACTATATTAGAATTTGTTATCTTGGAAACTTTCTTAGGATTCTTGTATTTCATATAATTCAAAGTAGTAGTAAAACAAACACTCCCATTTTTCTTATTTATATTCTTAGGATGTCCCTTTAATCTGTTCTCATTTTGTAAGAGAGTTCCAAATTACTCATCAAGAGTAACAGTTATAAATTTCTTAGACTCATCAATAATAGTTATCTTTGAATCCCATTCATTGGGAATGATGTCTATAATCTTATCTACAATAATTTCATCATCAATACCCTTTAATCCCATTGTATATAGACTATTTACAATATTCATAAATATCTATTGTACTTTTACTATTGGTTATCCATAGGAAAAAAAAACCATGGGTATCTTCTCTAAGAATGGATCTTCTAGTCTCAATAACTTTAGAAGTAACAAAATGTGTAATTTCTAGTTTCATCCAAATGCTATTAGAAACTTCACAAGACGATATCTGGCTATATATATATTTATTCATAGAAAAAAGAAAAGTATTTCATACCTTATAGTTTAGTTTATATTCTTTCTTTTATTGACTAGTAAAAGTTCTGAATTCCTTGTTAGAAATTTTATACTCTCCAGTAAGAATGAAAAAGTTGTCCACACCAGTATTAATAACAAAATTCTTCAATCTATCTTTCAATTATTCATAACCATTCTCATCTAATATAGGTGGTCTAGTAGGGTTCAGATTATGTAAGGATCCAATATTCATCCCTTCAATCTTTCAAAACAAAACTTTTCCAATCCACATGTTAGTGTAGTATGTATTTATAAGAAAAGATATTATCAAAGAAATAAATAAAACTTTTAGTAGAAACAAGTAAGATAAAAATATTGGAATCCTCTTTTAATACAAAAGTGTATATTAGTATTTTTGAGACCTACCCTGATACCAATTGTAGGATCAAAATGTAGATATAGATAATCAATTACAAGAGATGGGATGAATTGTAGGTTTAAAAAATTTCATTTTTATCCCTTAAAATGATTTAGTTTAAAAATATTTAAACAAATTTTATTCACAACCCATATTATATTAAAATAATTAATTCAGATAGGGTCCTTGGTCTGATAGTTATCATAGTCAGAGTGACTACAATGATTTTCCACAAGTATCTATTTATCGTAATCACAATTTCTTGGTAATGAATCATATTCACAATGGATATGATTATCAGAGTAAAAAAACAGAGAGATAATATCATATAGTGTATAGAATCATATTCCACATATTGTAAACGATAATAATCGCAAAATAATTGTAATCATGTAATTAATCATAATCATAGTAATTATAATGTAATGAGTATACAATATAAAATGAACAAGTGTAATTCAATTTATATTAAAAATAACAGAAATTTAAAATAAAAGTAATGAAAGAAAAATATTTAAACCTAAAGATAAGGGTATCCAACAACCTTGGATAAGTATCCCTTGATTTATACTTTTAAGAAAGTCTGTCGTACCCACACTAGGGTAAGCCCATGATACGATGATCAGAGTCTATATTTATATCCCCATATTACCTCGATCAATATGGTGATCAAGGCTTTCTATCTTCCTATCCTCATTATCCCTCAATTATATGCAGCAAAAATTAGAGTTTCGCAAAGAAGAACAAAGCAACTAAACATTCCAAGTGTGTCAAACAAGATGTTCACACCTAAATAATTTCAAAGATTTTCACATAAAGAAAATTTGAGAGAGTTTCAATACATTCAATAATAACAATTCATTTTAGCTCATAAAAATGACCTGGTATTTATATCCTTCATCCCAATGATCATATTTTCCTCTAACAGCCGTATTTATTTATAAATTTTTTGAGGGACTCGAACAGGTGGCACTCCAATGGTCATACTATAACTAAAATAATGAAATCATTATAATACTTATCAAAACAGAATACACGAAATCATTTTGATTTAATTTTATTCTTTTTGATATAAGAATATTTTTTGGATGTGATAGAGTGAGTAAGAAAAGAATATGGCCTATCCGACAAAATACGAGAGTGAACAGAAAATCAGTATGACATTTTATTATACTACTTATTTCTTGATATGATAATGTGAATAAAAAAATAATATTCCATATCCGATTAAATACAATATTGAATAGTAAATCGATATGCTGGTTTTCATTTAAAACAATGTGTACGATTATCTAGGCAGTGTGATCTTTATCAGCGAGTACGATGAAATAAATAAACAGTGGGACCAATAAAAATCGTATTCATATTTCATCTAAAAATTATGATGATAAAAGTATCTAGGCTCATATTGATATTTATATTAAAGGATTATTTTTATAAAACAAGTGAGTATGATTATTATCTTATCCATAAAAATTTTTTTGTTTCTAAATGAAACAAAATAAGAAGTCATAAATACAATATATGTATCCATTTAAAAAATAGATTATGATTTCCAAAAAACGAATTAGATTAGTCAAAAGAAGACTTCTGACTTGACAATATACACCCTAAACAATCAATTATGTCTTGTTGAGTCGTGGAACAAGAATTTCATGGACTGGAACGTGTTATGGTGGAGATTATGTGGACACCGTATTTCAGTTGATGAAGAGTATGGGACCTTATAGATCAAAATTAATTAACCATTTTGTTTTCCCATTTAAAAATGAATTGGGAAATAAATGTGAAATAAAAAGAAAATTGAATTTCTTATAGTAGAGAACTTGATGAAGAGCCAACATTTGTAGTGGTTAGTAGGTAGTATATCTTGTTTTATATCATCTGTACATCACCCATACCTAACTCTAGGAGTAGGCATAGGTGTGTAATTCTTATATTGGATAGTTTATACCCAACCAATTTTAATATATGAATTATTAGAAATTTTTGAAGCTTATTATGAGGTGTGTGTTTGGAATTTGTAGATATATGACACCATGAAATCCTCCAGTAGCATGCTAGAAGGGTTTTAGAAACCATGCTCTAGAGGTTGTGGTCTATGGGATCCTAGTAGATTCTCCAGTACTACCTGATTAGGCACTAGATATTGTACCAGAAACTGGTGCTGAGGCACATTTCCATGAAGGATTTATGTGATTTATGCAGACTGTTAAGTGATCACCATGACCTACCCTGACTATGGAAGAGTTTACACGTGAGTCTCAGCATTGAATTCTCCCACATTTTTAGGGGATGGAAGACCATAGGCCGTAGAGTCATGTCTAGTGGACATGCTATCTATATTCGAGCATCTCGAGACACCTATTGAGAGGAGGGTAAAGATCACTACTTAAATGTTTCGTGATTCATCCAAGATATGGTGGGATGTTATTACTCAGACATATTTTTATCTAGAGATGGTTTAGAGGGATTTTTAAAAATCCTTATATGATTACTTATATCTTTATATGTTAAAGGCTGATATAGCTAGAGATTTAATGCACTTGGAGCATGTCATGTTATCAGTTATGGATTATTCAGCCCATTTTATAGAGCCCCAACACTTCACAACTATTTCTATGGTTGATTAGTAATATAAAGCCAAGATATTTTAAAATGGTATCTAGTATGACATATGATCCTAGGTGAATGTATTTCAGATGAATAGAAGAATAATGAATCGGATTCTTATCATAGAGTGAAAACTAAGAGAGGTTGGGGGTGAAAGGAAGGGCAGTTTGACACCCATATGTGGTTCTACATATGCCGATAGTAGGAAGTGTCATATAGAGCTTCTGTATAGTGATATTAGTAGCTAGAGAAGATATTAAGGTAGCTAGGTGAGGTTCCACCAGTATAGTAGACTAGGAAATACAAGACCCCAGTGAATGAGTGACTTAGTCTAGTGCTGATCTTACAACAAGATAGGCAATATACAATGATTTTATAGAAATTATTCTCCAAAAGCTAGAGAGAGCTTCTATACTGACTACCCATGAAGGGGCAGGGTCCATAACTTCTCATTAGGGAATAATCAATTGTGTACCCAGCTGATCATGATGAGGAAGTGGTCATGGCCATGGTAGAGAGACCACATATTTATAGCAACATCCAAGTGGATCCGCCTTGGGCATCTCGGATATATCATATGGAAATAGATCAGGAAAAATATACGCAATGAAACAAACACCCAAGGTGTAGAATTAGTGACGTTTTACAGTGAGAGGCACAATACTTATAGCCTCTACTTTGGTATCTTTTCTTTTCAATTTAGGAAATTCTCATTGATTTATGACCTTTCCCAGTGTGGAGATCCTTGGGATCAATGTTCATTGTTATGATGGATTTATGATGTTGGATACTCTGCTCGGAATCATAATAAAGGATGTATATTTGTTCATGGAGTCCCCCCTTGAAGTCGGAGAGTGTCACTTCCTATGTAACACCCAAAGTTTTTCTAAAAATAAATATAAATGCATGGAACTTTGTTTTAAGTAGATATTTATAACTATCCTTTTAACATAATTTTTCCACTTCTATGTTTTTAATTTAAAAAAACTGTCATCTACAATTGTGTTTAGTATGTTATTTGGAGTCTATTCAAACCAACTAGTTTTTTGTTAAATAGTAACATATGCTAATGAATAGTAATATGAATAGTAATATGACCCTACTAAATAGTAAATTTTATTATTATTTTATTTTCCTAATTCTAGAATATAATAACATCTTGTTTAATTTTTCATTGTGATAAGGAAGTAGTTATAGAATTAGAACTGTTAATTTTTGAATTAAGTATGATTTTATATAAATATTAAATTAATAATATTTAGAAAATTATTTTCAAAAAATGGGCTTCATTTTTGAAATCTACACGTTGATAAATGTTTAGGGTGAATTTTTGGAATTTTTCTAAAACATTTGATTTTTCAGTGAATAGAAAAAAATACAGTTTTTAGTTTCAGTGTATTAATGAAATCATTAATGATATAATAATGAAGTCATAAATATGATCGAATTGTGTATATTTATATATGGTGTGAGGTGTCCCATGTGGATTATACCATGAGAAAATACCATGGGTAAGCCCATGGTTTTGCAAATACCACCCACGAGGTGTCCCTTGAAAATTATTAAACTAATCCCTCACTTTTCCTATAAATACAAACTCTTCCCTTCATTGAATTCATTCCCAATTCTTCCTCAATGAATCTATGGCCTCATTATTTTCATATTAGTCCTCCAAAGGTTTCCTCAAGCCCCCAAGGTCCCAACCATTAATTTCTAAGGGTTACTCTACAAGGAAAGAAAATTCCCAATTTCTTTCTTTTTTCCTTTCAAATTCTCTTTTATGTGGTATAATTTTCAAGTTTCCATACCATGTTCTTATTTCATTATTATTCTTGATCTTCTATATATTATGATTCATTTCTGGACGGGTGACCCTTGTCCCCTCTCTTTTTAATATTTTCTAAAACCATGTTGCGTAACTGTTAGGCTGCCGAATTTTGGTAAGCGATTTCACAATTTTTCTTTTATTTTGAGTTCCTTCCTTATTATTTATTCATATATCCTTACCCAAGAGGAATGAATTATCAAGAAATCATTTATAATCTTTATTTTATCATTTTTATGAAAAATTACTCATCTTTATTCTTCTCCTCTTCCACTTATTTAAAGAATAAAAAACATCGTCCTTTTGTGTCGAATTACCGACATCGTGGACGATGTGATTTCAAAATCCATTAATTATTTCAATTATGGTCATGAAACCATTTATATGGTTGAACCAGGTTATAATAAATGTTTTATGACTCACCAATGGTTCTGTAATTCTTTTTTACTCATTTTTCTAATTTATAAGACAAAACGAGGTTGTTATTATAAAAGAACCACTAAAAGGACCTAAAAGTACATCATTAATGTTCTAACGTATGAATCATATTCATGTAATAATTCAAAATGATAAATATAATAATTTATGTTACTGGTTATATGAAAATACTACTCCATTACAATTATGGATTTTCACTTCCAATCGACAAGAATGTCCACCATGAACCAATCATAGAAATCATGTAAAGAATTCAACCAAAAACAGTGCAAGGGGAAAAACACTAACAATTAAGTGTGAAAGGATGTTATTAAATGATTATATAAGATGTTGTCAACATGAAAATATTTCTTGAAAATATTAATAACACTCTTTTAACCATTATACAAGAGGTTTAAACAAGTTGGATGTAAGACAAACCCGAGGTAAGGGAATTCTTTACCTGATTTCCATTCTTTGGGTTAACCTTCTACTTCATTGTTATGTGCTATTTAAATTGTTTGTGTGATGGGTTACGTTTATATTATGTTTTATTATTTGTATTTACATTATACAAGCATACTCCATACACCCTATTAAGTCTCTCTTCAATTGTATGATATTTATAAGGGGTTTTCTTTAAAAATCATCTTTTTAAATTTGGTTTTACAAAAATCAAAAGAAATGTTTTTATGGAATTATTCATGTTGTATGATTATGTTTTGGTTCTTGGGAATTATTTATTATGAAGGGCGGGACCTATATTTCCCTCCAATACATTCAGTATGAGTAAGTTGGAGGTCGGCCGTATGGTTACTCCAAGTGTAACTGCGATGGTTACACAAAGTAAGGTAGCCATGATAGTTACAAATTTTAAGGTAGCCAAGATGGTTACAAGATTATGTAAGTGATTCCCCAAGATACCTTTATGATTATATTTGTGTTCTCATGTTCATGTGGATATTGTGTAAATCTCATGTTACATGAAGTAAGTATATATGGATGAAAATCATGTCTTTTGAAAATGTTTTCATACGTTATGAGTATTCATGGACTAATGTGATTTTTCCTTCTTTTCCATCCCTTACTGAGCTTTTGTGATCATCCCAAGTTTCTAAATGATTTTTCACAGGTTAATGGATGTGTAATACAAGTAAGGAAGACATGTTAAATGTTGAAAAAATTTCAAGGAGTCTTTTTTTATGTTATAATGTTTTATATTTTGAGAAAAAATAGAAACTGTTTTTATGGTATCCACTATGTAACAATGTGTAATGTTATTAATGTTTTGTCATAATTATCTAAATATATAAACTTTAAAAGACCCTCAATGTAAAAGTAAGTTCTTTCATAACTAAACTCAAGATTATGTATGTAATAAGGTCGGGTCCTTATAGTTGGTATCAGAGGATGGTTTATATAACTTTAGTAGTTGGGGTGATGTTAATAGAATACCATAAATGATTTTCACTCTATGTTTAATTTGAAATGTTATAGCATTTAAAGATTACCATGTTGATTTATCTAAGATATTTTTGTTCATAATGGTTTTCCACAGAACGAACAAGGATGCTGAAGAGGAGAGGCACCGACAGAATGCCATCCTTCAGGAACTACAACCCTGAATGGTAGGGATTGGAACTGAGCAGTTTGTGACAGTAATGGCTTAGCTAACACAGACAATAAATAGTGGTGGAATCCATACAAGAGAACCAATAAAGGTACCACAACAGAACATGACAGTGGTGGAACATTTTATGAGACAACATCCTCCTGCATTCAATGGATCTTCTGACCCAGTGGAAGCTGAAGGATGGATCAAAGCCCTTGATAATATATTTGATGTTATGGGATGTTCAGAAAATAAAAAGGTAAGTCTTGAAATTTATCGTCTTGAAGGGGAATCTGATCAATGTTGGTCAATGGTAAGGAATATTAGGGGTAGAGAAGATTTTTATGCCTTAGAGTGGGATGGATTTAAAAGTCTTTTCCTTGATGAATATTTTCCTAAGGTGGTGCGACTAATAATGGAGAAGCAATTCCATGAATTGATATAGAAGGAGGAAGATTAAGTGGCTGTGTATGAAGCTAACTTCACCCGATTGGCGAGGTATGCTCCAATTCTTATTCTGGATCTTGATAGAAAAATAAAGCACTTTTACTTAGGATTGAAGCCAAGGTATCGAAGGGCGTTGGCCTCCCGTGAAATCAAAAGTTATGAGAAACTTTTCAGATGTGCTGAGAGGGTAGAGATAGAGTTTGCTGATTATCATGTGCATTTTGGCAACAAAGAGAAGAAGAGGTCCAGTTGGCAAGCAATGGGTAAGAATCAACCAAAGAAATCTGATGGTAAGAAAATCCAATTTCCAGTTTGTGAAAAGTGTGGCAAGAAGAACCATGGGGAATGTCTTAGCCAAACTGGGACGTGTTTTAAATGTGGTAAGTTTGGACATATGGCCCGAGATTGTAATGAAAATTATCCAAAAAATAATCCTAATAAGCAGACTGTAAAGTGTTTTAAATGTGGTAAAATGGGTCATTATGAAAATTCCTGTACAAAGAGAGATCTGAATGATGCAAAGAAGACATAATAAAACCATAAAGGTGTAGTGAGATCCTTTTCAACTACGTCAGCAGATGTCAGGCCATACAATGAAGCTGTATCAGGTAATTTTTTTGTTCACTCAGATTTTTCTAAAGTTTTGTTTGATACAGGGTCTACATATTCCTTCATATCTGAGATTTTTTTTGGGAAATTAGAAATATTACCTCAACAAATGAGACCCAAACTTGTTGTTAAAACACAAAGGGGAAATGTTATAGCAAAGAATAATTATAAGAATATTCTTATTGTGGTATATGGAAGGAATTTACCTGAAAACCTTGTTTTTTACCCTTAGTTGAGTTTGATGTTATTTTGGGGATGTACTGGCTTTCTGATTATCATGCTAAGATTGACTGTAGAGATAAAGAAGTTGTTTTTTCAGAAGGATTTTCAGTTTGTATACAAGAATGAACCCATACAATTGATAACATATCAGGAAGATGAGAAACTATTGAAAGATGGAAATGAAAGTTATCTTGCTCATATTGTTGAAAACAAGGGAACTATTCAAATTAATGATGTTCTAGTGGTAAATGAATACCTTGATGTTTTTCCTGACGAGTTACCCTGTGTCATACCTGATCGAGAAGTCGAATTCACAATTGACTTAGTGCCTAATTCTAAGACAATTTCAAAACCCCCATATCCTATGGCACCAATAGAACTTCTTGAATTGAAAAATTAGATGTAGTATTTGCTTGACAAAGGACTCATTCATCCTTGCACTTCACCATGGAGAGCCTTGTTTTGTTTGTTAAAAATACAGATGGTTCCATGAGACTTTGCATTGATTACAGAGCTTTTAATAACATCGCTGTTAAAAACAAGTATCCATTGCCTCATATTGATGACTTGTTTGATCAGCTCCAGGGAGCTCAATACTTTTCCAAGATTGACTTGAGATCTGGATACCATCAGCTAAAGGTGAATGATGATGACATCCCAAAAATAGCCTTTCGTACTAGATATGGGAATTATGAATTTGTTGTTATGACGTTTGGATTAACTAATGCAACTGATGTATTCATGAATCTTATGAATAGAGTATTTCACGAGTTTTTCGATAAGTTTGTGGTGGTATTTATTGATGACATTCTGGTATTTTCTAAAAATAAACATGAGCGTGAAAATTATATAAGGTTTGTATTACATACTTTTAAATAAAAGAAACTATATGGAAAATTTAGAAAGTGTAATTTTTGGTTGCAACAGATTTCATTTCTTGGGCACATTGTAAATAAGAATGGAATAAAAATTTATCCTTCTAAAACAAAAGAATTTGATGAATGTCCAAGACCCACAAATGTTACAAAGATTTGTAGTTTTCTGGGCTTAGAAAGTTATTACTGACGATTTGGTAAGAAATTTTCACGGTTATCTAGCCTGATAACTAAGTTAACATGGAAAGGGGTTAAATTTTTTTGGATTGAGGAATGTGATGTTTGTTTTCAGAAACGGAAGAATAGATTGGTGAATTCTCTAGTTTTGGACTTACCTTCTTGAAATGGTGAGTTTTTCATCTACAGTGATGCTTCTTTAAAGGTACTTGGTTGTGTTTTGATGCAGAATGATAAGGTAATTACCTATGCTTCGAGACAAATTAAACCTCATGAGGTAAATTATCCCACACATGATTTGGAATTGGCCACTGTGGTTTTTGCTTTGAAAATATGGAGTCATCATCTATACAGAACCAAATTCCAAATATATACTGACCATAAAAGTATAAAGTATATATTCAGTCAGAAGGAATTAAACATGAGGCAGAGAAGATGGCTAGAACTGATAAAGGATTTTGATTGCACGATTAATTACCATCCTGGAAAAGAAAACAAAGTGTTGGATGCCTTAAGTCAGAAACATCAAGCACCATTAACCATGATATGTCTCGAACATGATCCCTTGATTAATGATTTGATGAATTTTTTCTTAGAAGTTATTGGTGCAGGGAATACATCTATTTTGTTTCAGGTTTTAGTGCAATCTTCGTTTTCAGACAGAAATAAGCAAGCACAGAAGGAAAATAGTGAGCTATAGAAAAAGGTAGAATTGGTTAAAATGGGTAAGTTTCCATAATTAAATCTTGATAAAGATTATGTTTTAAGATTTGGAAAAAGGTTGTGTGTACCTTGTGATTCCCAGTTGAAGAAAGAATTGTTGTGTGAAGCTCATAGTTCTCCATTTTCTGTTCATCCTGGCATTACTAAAATGTACAGAGACCTTCGGGAGTATTATTGGTGGAATGGGATGAAAAGAGATATTTCTGATTTTACAATGAAATGTTTGACATGTCAGTAGGTTAAAGCAGAGAGGCAGTTAGCGAAGGGGATGATTCAGCCTTTGAAAGTGCCAGAGTGAAAATGGGAGAATATATCCATGGAAATTGTGGTGGTACTACTAAATACTTCTCTAGGTAACAATGCGATTTGGGTTATTGTTGATCGGATAACAAAGTCTGCACATTTTCTATCAATTTGAGTTACAATGTATTTGGATCAACTGTCTAGATTGTACCTCAAGGAGACTGTCAGGTTACATGGAGTTCCTCTTTCCATTGTATCTGACTGAGATCCCAGGTTCACTTCTAACTTTTGGAAGGGACTTCAGAATTTGTTGGGAACATAGTTAAATTTCAGTACAGCTTTTCATCCTCAATCAGATGAGAAGTCAGAATGAACAATTCAAACCTTGGAGGATTTTCTTAAAGCTTGTTCAATGGACTATTAGGGAAGTTGATATCAACATCTTTCATTACTTTAGTTTTCTTATAATAATAGTTTTCATTCCAGTATTCAAATGGAACCTTTTGAGGCCTTGTATGGAATGTGGTGTCGGACTACAGTGTTTTGGGATGAAGTCGGTGGAAGAAAGTTGATGATGCCAGAATTAGTTGAAGAAGTGGCTGAGAAAGTGAGGATGATCCAGCAGCACATGAGGATAGCTCAGAGCAGGTAGAAAAGTTATGCAGATAACAAAAGGAAATACTTCTCTTTCGAGGTAGGTGACCATGTTTTCCTTAAAATATCTCCTTGGAAAATTGTGAGGCATTTCGGTAAGAAAGGAAAACTAAGTCCACGATTCATTGGTCCTTTTGAAATCTTGAATAAAGTTGGAACAGTTGCATACTGTGTAGCTTTTCCTCCAAGTTTGTTTCAGGTACACAATGTTTTTCATGTTTTGATGTTGAGAAAGTATTTTCTAGATTCATCACATGTCTTGAACCCAGAAACAGTTCAGCTGGAAGAGAACCTTTCTTATGAAGAGAAACCGGTTTAGATTCTTGATCGAAGGGAACAGGTATTTTGAAACAAGGTAATCCACCAGGTAAAGGTTTTGTGGAGAAACCACATGGTTGAAGAAGCAACATGGGAGTCTGAAAATTCTATGAGAGAAAAATACCCCCAGTTGTTACATAAGTAAATCAAATTGCAAGGATGCAATTTCAAGAAGGTGGGGATAATGTAACACCCCATGTTTTTCTAAAAATAAATATAAATGCATGGAACTTTGTTTTAGGTAGATATTTATAACTATCCTTTTAACATAATTTCTCCACTTCTATGTTTTGAATTTCAAGAAACTCTCATCTATAATTGTGTTCAGTATGTTATTTGAAGTCTATTGAATCAAACTTGTTTTTTGGTGAATAGTAACATACCCTAATGAATAATAATATGAATAGTAATATGACCCTAATGAATAGTAAATTTTATTATTATTTTATTTTCCTAATGCTAGAAGATAATAACATCTTGGTTAATTTTTCATTGTGATAAAGAAGTAGTTATAGAATTAGAACTATTAATTTTTGAATTAAGTATGATTTTATTTAAATATTAAATTAATAATATTTAGTAAATTATTTTCAAAAAATGGAATTCATTTTTGAAATCTACACATCAATAAATGGTTAGGGTGAATTTTGGGAATTTTTGAGAAACATTTGATTTTTCGGTGAATAGTAAAAAATACAGTTTTTAGTTTTGGTGTATTAATGACATCATTAATGATATAATAATGATGTAATAAATATGGTATACTTGTGTATAGTTAGATAAGGTATTAGTTGTACCAAGTGGATTATAACATTATCAAATACCATGGGAAAGCCCATGGTTTTGCAAATACCACCCATGAGGTGTCCCTTGAAAATTATTAAAATAATCCCTCACTTTTCCTATAAATACCAACTCTTCCCTTCATTGAATTTGTTACCAATTCTACCTAAATGAAAATATTTCCTCCTTACATTCATATTAGTCCTCCCAAGGTTTCCTCAATCCCCCAAGGTCCCAACCTTTATGTTATAAGGGTTACTCTACAAGGTAAGAAAATTCTCAATTTCTTTCTTTTTCCTTTCAAATTCTCTTTTATGTGGTATAATTTTCAATTTTCCATACCATGTTCTTATTTACTTATTATTTTTTATCTTATCTATATTATGATTCATTTATGGATGGGTTACCCTTGTCCCCTCTCTTTTTAATAATTTCTAAAACCATGTTGCGTAGCCGTTAGGCTGCCGAATTTTTGTAAGCGATTTCAAAATTTTTCTTTTATTTTGAGTTCCTTCCTTATTCATTATTCATATATCCTTACCCAAGAGGCATGAATTATCCATAAATCATGTATAATATGTATTTTATCATGTTTATGAATAATTACTCATCTTTATTCTTCTCCTCTCCCACTTATTTAAAGAATAAAAAACATTGTCCGTTTGTGTCAAATTACCGACATCGTGGATGATGTGATTTCAAAATCCATTAATTATTTCAAGTCTGGTCATGAAACTATTTATATGGTTGAAACAGGTTATAATACATGTTTTATTACTCACACATGGTTCTATAATTCTTTTTTACTCATGGTTCTAATTTATAATACAAAACGTGGTTGTTATTATCAAAGAACCACTAAAGGGACCTAAACGAACATCATTAATGTTCTAACTTATGAATCATCTTCATGTAAGAATTCAAAATGATAAATGGAATAATTTATGTTACTGTTTATATGAAAATACTACCCCATTCCAATTCTGTATTTTCACTTCCAATCGACAAGAATGTCCACCATGAACCAATCATTGAAATCATGTAAAGAATTCAACCAAAAATAGTGCAAGGGGAAAAATACTAATAATTAAGGGTGAAAAGATGTTATTAAATGATCATATAAGATGTTATCACCATGAAAATGGTTATTTAAAATATTAATAACACTCTTTTAACCATTATACAGGAGGTTTAAACAAGTTTTAAGTAAGACAAACCAGAGGTAAGGGAATTATTAACACGATTTCCATTCTTTTGGTTAACCTTATACTTCATTTTTATGTGCTATTTAAATTTTTTGTGTGATGGGTTATGTTTATATTAAGTTTTATTATTTTTATTTATAGTATATATAAATACTCCATATACCCTATTAAGGAACTCTTCAATTGTATGATATTTATAAGGGGATTTTCTTTAAAAATCCTCTTTTTAAATTCTGTTTTACGAAATTCCAAAGCAATGTTTTTATGGAATTATTCATGTTATATGATTATGTTTTGGTTATTGGGAATTATTTATGATGAAGGGTGGGACCTATATTTCCCTCCAATGCCTTTTTCATGAGTAATTTAGAGGTCGTCCGTATGGTTACTCTAAGTGTAACTGCGATGGTTACACAAAGTAAGGTAGCCGTGAGGGTTACAAATTTTAAGGCAGCCAAGATGGTTACAAGATTATGTAAGTAATGACACAAGATAGATTTATGATTATATTTATGTTCTAGTGTTTGTTTTGATCTTGTGTAAATATCATGTTACACTAAGTAAGTATATATTGGTGAAAAACATGTCTTTTGAAAATGTTTTCATACGTTACGAGTATTCATGGACTAATGCGATTTTTCCTTCTTTTACATCCCTTACTGAGCTTTTGTGCTCATACCAAGTTTTTAACTGATTTTTCAGAGGTTAATGGATGTGTAATACAATTAATGATGACACGTTAAATGGTGAAGAATTTCCAAGGAGTCTGGTTTTAAGTTTTAATGTTTTATATTTTGAGAAAAAATGGAAACTATTTTTATGGTATCCACTATGTAACAATGTGTAATGTTATGAATGTTTTCTCCTAATTATGTAAAGATCTAAACTTGAAAAGATCCTCAATGTAAAATTAAGTGTTTTCTTAACTAAACTCAAGATTATGTATGTAATAAGGTCGGGTCCTTAAATCGCATGAGACCTCTTTTCCTCGAAATGATATATTTTTACATCATTATTGCGTTGTAATGGTTGGTTGAATTTCATGATTTTGTTGATTTATATTTTTGAAGGGAGATATTCACATTACCATAGAGTGGAGTGTTTATTTACAAGGGTGAATTGGATGTCTAGGCTAGCTGAGCTGGGTATAAGCATCGTGGGGTGGGTAGAATGATTTCCTAGACTACAATTTTAAATATGGATGTTCATGGAATACATCAGGAATATTTCTCTCCAATGGTTGTTCATTTTAGTTATGTTTTACTAGATGAATTTTTAGGGTTACCTATCATGATAGTGGTAGAGTTCCTTATCGAGCTAGTGCCAAGAGTTGCACCAGTATCCATTCCTCCTTACAGGATAGATACTACTTAGATGTAGGAGCTCAAGAGGTAGCTAGAGGATTTAGGGAAAAAGGGGTTTATATAAACCAGTACTTATCCATGGGGTTCACCAGTCCTTTTTCTGAGAAAGGAGGATGGTATCCTTAGGCTTTTTATGGATTATCAAGAATTGAATTAGTTGATAGTTAAGAAATGAAATCCACTTCTGTAGAGAGATGATCTCTTCCACCCTCTCTGAGGAGTTTGGTTATTCTCAAATATTTATTTGAGATTTTGTTATCACCAGGAACATATTATACCATAAAACATACACTGCATATCCTTTCATAGTAGGTATGGTATATATGAGTATTTGGTTATGTTGTTTGATCTCATGAACATACTAGCAGTCTTCATGACACAGATGAGTGTATTTTTCCATCCTTTTATAGATTCTTTTTTCATGGTATCTGGGGATGATATCTTGGTGTATTCTCATACTTGACAAAACTATTACAAACATATTGATATGATATTGGATACTCTAAAAGATCATTAGTTATATGCTTGGATCCAAAAGAGCCACTCATGGATGGATCAAATCCACTTCTCGGGTCACATTATCTCAGAGACAAGAGTATTAGTTGACCCAGACAAGGTGAGAGCTATAGTTCCCTAGGAGAAGACCAATAATGTATTTACTACACAGAGTTTCTTGGGATATCGGGATATTAAATGGGCTTTATACAGGTCTTATAATTCTTCAAATCACCTCTTATGGGATTTAATAAGAAGTGTGTGAAGTTTATATGGTCATATACAGGAGATTCATCCTTTTAAGACATGGAAGGTAGATTGGATTTAGGGAAAATATAAATTATTATAGAACTAACTAGGAGTTAAATGGTTTAATATGATGCATTAGGTATCAGACATGTAGTTTTTCTATTACAGGAGGAGAGAGTCATGGCGTAGAGGTTTCATCATTTTAAGCCACATGAGAGGAAGTACCTAACAAATGATCTCGAGATAGCTGCTATGGTAAATTTATCATTCTGTTTGAGACTCTAATTACTTGGAGATCATTTTTTGGGTTTACACAGAACAAAAAATCCTCAAATACATGTTTCAAAAATATAACTAAAATTTGAGGTCGTGTATGTGGGTTGATTACCAATAATCTTTTGACTTTGATCTTTCTTATACACTTGGTAAAGGTAATGTAGTTTCCGATGCACTAAGAAGGAAGACTCAGATACATGCAATTCAGGAGGCTAGTAGTAAGTGTAAGTATATGGATTTGTTCTCTGAGATAGAGTTGGAGGTGAAGGATAGTTTGGGATAGAATTTTATATCATATATATCTATGACCCCCATTCAACTGGATAGAGTGAGGATGAGATGAGTATCTAACTCTAACGACCTAGTATTATGGGAGAGTGTGACTGGTGAGAACCCACCACCTAGATGTACCATAGATGAGGATGTATTTCTATGTATACGTGGTCACATATGGGTTTCAATATATATACATGAGGATCTGATGTAATATTTTCATGCTTCATCTTGGATAGTTCATCCTGATGTTACTTAGATATATTAGGATTTACATTGGCATTATTGGTGGCTATGAATGAAAATAGATGTAGCTAGTTTTTTCATGAGGTGTTCCAATTTCCGGTAGGTGGATGGGGAACACCATCAAATAGCTAGAATTTTATAGTAGATGCCCATTCCCAAGTGGAAATGGTATGATGTCAAATTGGATTTTGTGACCTGGTTATCAATGTCACCATGAGACAATGATTTCATTTGGGTTGTTTTTGAAAGGCTCCTAAAGGATTATAATTTACTATATGTCATGGATACCTTTTTAGTGGATGAGCTTAGGAGGTTGTATATCCATGAAATAGTACGAATTCATGGGGTCCATTATAATATCATTTTAGATAGGGACACCTGGTTCACTTCATGGTTCTAGAAATGGTTTTAGAGGGAATTGGTTACACATGTGCTTATGATCATAGTATTCCTCCCTTAGACTGATGGCCATTAAGAACACACGATCCAAGTGATTGGGGACATTCTCTGAGCATGTTTCATTTATTTTAGGGGATCTTGGGAGAGACAAATACCTCAGGTTGAATTTTACTACAATAATACCTTTTAGGATACTATAAATATGGATCCTTATGAGGATTTGTATGGTAGGTAATTTCGATCACCCCTATTCTAGTTAGAGGAAAGAGAGGCATCTATTCTTGGACATCATCTCGTACAAGAGACTATGAAGAAGGTTCAAATGATTCTGAAGTGGATGAATACTGTAAAGTCTCAAAGAAAATATTATTCTGATCACCATATATTATCTCTAGTATTTGAGTTTAGGGATCAATTATTTTTATATATTTTACCGAGGCTAGGACACAGATAGATCATGAGATAGGGTAATATTTCATTGTAATATTTTGGTCCATTCAAGATTATGGAGAGAGTCGGGCCGGTAACCTAGGAGTTGCATTTTTCTCATAGGTACTAGGACATGAATGATGTATTCCACATATCTTATCAATTCCATTACCATTTGGACCCCTCTCCAGATTTTTATCTAGATGAGGTTGAGTTATTGTTATATACATTCTTTGAGGTACATCTGATTTGTATCATTGAAATAGGATATAAGTTCTCTAAGTCTGGTCAGATCTTCTAGTATGGGTTCTATAGAAGCATGGCCATGCACCAAATGAGACCCAGGAGAGGGATGATGATGTATGAGAAGAATGGCGTGATTGTTTCATAGTTGACACTTCACCACCCTATGAATGGAAATTTAGGGACACATTTATTTAATGGGGGAAGTTTTTAAGGACTTGGTTCTTTCCTGAGGCATAGAATAATTTATTTTAAACCAATTTTATGTTTAAAGTCTTATTTATGGACCAATTTAAATAACATTTGATGTTATGGGGGGTATTGGGAGTTCTTGGGGCTTGTTCAGAGCTAGGTATCCCACTTTTTGGAAAAAATAGATAAGGCACATGGGTAGTAAAAACTGTGTGGGGTATCCCACATAGTATGAATAACTGTGTGGGGCATAGATAGTGGGCCAGAGGAGCTTGAATAGTTTTAGGAAATCATGCGTAATGACGCACATGCCAATGATAGAAAACCATTAGTTTTTAAAAGAGGTGTTTTGAAATGTTTCTACACAGTTAGTCCAAGTGTGTGCAGTGAGAGTGTGTGTGTCCCCTTATCACAACACAGGGAACAAATTTGGCACACAGTTTGGCCAACCATGAATCCAAACTACGGGGCCTAGTGTTTTGATTAAAATTTACCATTTTCCCCTTAAAATGTTATTAACTTCAAACCAAATTTCTATTATCACTCGTTGGACATAACTCACCCTTGGTAGAACTTCTAGGAAGTCTATGATAGGAATTGAGAGATATTCACCATCCATGATCATAATCTAGAGCCCTTAGTCTCATTGGATCCATACTGTTGAGAGATAAATTAATTTTGTGTCATTATTATTTTAAATTCTGATCAATGAAGTTATTTAGGTGGAAGATAATATGCCCTATTTTTTGGGTTTTGTCCGTTCTTCATTTTAATCTCGATCTGAGTTGAATCAGGAGTTAACAATGGATGGACACTCTACTATGAACCTAATATAGGTGGTCTCATAATTTTCCCTTAAAGTAGGTGTTTATATATATATTTCTTTGTGTTGCACACCCAATTTTTTAAGTGAATCCCTTAAAATGGAATTTAATCAAAGATCTAAATGGATAGGTATGACCTATTAAATTAATGGGAACCGTTTATAATGATTAATAGTTAAGGACATTGAATTAAAACCCCCTTGGGTGAGTTTTTTATTAATGGTACCACTATGGGTGGAAAATGAATTCAATTACCTTTTGGTGTTCCATTTACCCATTTCCATGGAATGTTTAATGATGAATTTTTGAATTGTAAATTTAATTAATTAATGGAAGGGAATGGAAGATGATGTCCCTTGGCTATGGACATGGATTTTCTTTCATAGGAATTATTTTATTCTCATAATGAAATGAAAGTGTGAGATAATTAAGTGGCTAAGTCATCTTAGATTAGCCCTTACCTTGAGACACCTTCTGAGGTGAGGTGTAATTGAAATGATCATGATGATGAACCTTGAGATAATTAAATGAAATTGATTGAATGTTTGTTATATTCCTTGGGTGACACATGGGTTCTTAATCAAACTCCATGTATAAAAACATATGTCTTCTACTTTACTTATTCCTGAGTGATACTTGGACTCCCAAGAGGACTTCTAAGGATGGAATCATAGTATTTACTATCATATGACCAAGTGACACTTTGACTCTCTATAAATACATAAAAAGATGGAATCATAGGTAATTTTATTATATATTCCATGTTTGACACTTGGGATCTCTTAACGGACTTCCAAGGATGGACCCAATGAGTGATGATGTTATAAAAAACCCAGAGTGATACAATGATTCCACTGAGGAATGCCTAGGGTAGGCTTGTAAGGTGCTTGGATCATGCTATATCAGAGTGATACCTAGATTACAAATAAGAAATTCCAAGGATTGGTTTAGTTTCCTAAATTATTAATTAATGAAATGATTTATATGATGCATCTTCCAAGTCAAAGAAAAATATTTAATTCAGTCAGAGGCATATAATTTATTGATGGCCTGGTTAGGAATCACTTGATCACATATCATTATGGGGGATGACGGGCTATGATCTAGGTCTTGAGAATTACTTATTAAATTGATATAGGACTAACTGTTTATTTAGAGACATTTCAGCTAAGGTCGAAGCAGGTAGTAGAGGATGGGTGTCCATATGAACCCAAACTTCTATGGGTTTTTTCACATAAAACAATTCTTTTACATATTATATAACTAAATTCACACTCTTATTATTATATATTCACTGAATAGATGTAATTTTACACATTTGGTGGTGGTGTAGTTGTTTTTTTTTCTCACACCCTACTCGAGTCTCCAATGGGGTTCATGAAGATTAGGTGACTATAGGTATTGATAAAGAAAAAGTGCCTTACTACAGGATTTTGATTTCTACTTATGTGTTGTGGAGCACCAAACAAAGATGAGGATAATGATTCTATATGTTGATAGTGGGTTTTGGAGTTTTTGAAATTTTAATAGATGTATTATGTTGGATATATGTTTACCTATTTTAGATTCCTTATAGATACATGAAATGAATCATCATTTTTATATGAGGTTACCACTGAAATTATTTATTTATTCTGTCTTTTGGATGCTTATATGTTTTCAATTGTTGTATCTACTTAAAATTTTGATTTGTATTATTGATATTGCTATGTTGCACTCTGATAATAAGGAATAGAATTCCCACAGAAACACCCTAGGCTCTCAATAAAAGTTAGAGAACTTTGGCATTTAGTGAGATTCACTTGAGGACAAGTGGAAAACTAGGATCGTGGAACCTTTCATTAACATCCATGTTTGAAATGTTACACCAAAAAGAATATCTAACATTGGGAGTTATTTACCTAATGTACCTATATAAACACACCCGACCATATCAATGTTGAATTGAAGATGAATAAATATAAAATGATTCAAAAAATAGAATGTAAACCAAGCATGAAAACCTATTGGGTATATTAGAGTACTATAGTGAAAAATGAAAGTAAAGGGACAAAATACCCACCCAAACAGAAATATGCACCAACCTGAAAAAACTTGAAAAGTAAATTCCTGAGAGATCCCAGCTCAGAATCTACAAGATTCGACCACCGTACAAGGTCAATGTGCCAATGTATCCATAAGATCCTATTTAATCATCTTTTGCCTACCCGTCATCTGCATAATACATGAAACGTGCGGGAAAATCCCATATTGGGCTGAATATATACATACCCAGTAGGATGCCCCGAAAGCTGAAGGGGGAGTAGTAAGAGACCCAATAAGAATATATAAAAAATTGTAAAAATGATATAAATCAACCTAAATAAAGAATGGAAGATCATCCAAACATGAGGTGCTCAACATGGTGTGTAGGTGGACTACACATTGAGTTTTTTATACCTATAACATGCCAGTAACCTCATCAAACCATAAGGATCTCAATATTGTGAGTAGGTGGAATACCCCATGTGTCTATATAACCCATGGAAAGAGAGTTAGAAAATCCAAAAACATGGATATATATATGCTCAATAAAAAGAATCCCAAGTGATAGATAAAGGGGATTCCCATTTCACAACCCATCCTAGAAAAAGAGTCTCCATCAGTTTTAGTTGTCTATCAACAATGCCTAGCATCTCACGCGTCTTCCAAGAAGTAACTGTGTGGAGGCCCACACCTTTCCACTATTTCATAAAATAAAGGTTGAATGATATCCAAGTATAATACCAATTCCTTAGTATGTTAGGGGGTTCAACTCAATAAGTATCCATAAGATTACCTATGACATAATGCATATGATGGGTTCTACTATAGTTTCATGAGGACCCGTACACTATTTGATAGGGGTTACACTCAATATGTAGAAGAACTATGCCCAATATGATGTGGGGTTACACTATAGAGGTAGAGGAACCACACCTTGGTGTGAAAAGGGGTTTGACACTAGTCATCGAGGACCCATGCCTTATCCAATTGGGATTTCAATCGGAATGTAGAGGACCACAACCAAGATGATGGGTGGTTACACTCTATAGTTTGAGGAACTGAGCCATAGTGCAATAAGGGGTTGCACCCTAGTGTCATGATGACCTATAACCTATCAGATAGGGGGTTTCATTTGGCAGGTTTAGGACCCACAACCAAGATGATGGGGGAGTTCCACACTAAAGGTCAAGGAACTTCACCCTAGTGAAATAGAGGGGTTCCACTCTAGTCATTATAAACCCATACCCTATCCAATAGCGGGGTTCCACTTGGAAGCCTCTGGTGATCCTATCTGATCACTGTCATCATCAAGCATCACCTAAATAAGAATCATTCTTGAAACATCTCACATAATATCCTAAAATCCACAACAAAGGGAACCATCACGTTCTACATTAAAAAATACTCATTAAATGGTACTCGTGGGCCACAATCCAAATCTAAATGAAGGATATATGAGAGATATAAGTTTCGTAAAAAAACTAAGGGGTACATGATGTGTGGTCCCACTCAATCACCTAGCCATTTTCTTGGAGTTACATGGCTCCCAAACCCATGTAACAGTACATGATGTCTAGGGAGGCTACAAGACATGTCCAAGCCACTCGGGGTCCCTACTCGTGCACCTTGGTCGTGTCCGTGTACTTTGGTACAAATCCATGTTCTTAGATATACTTGTGTACCTATGTAAAAAAATTACACCTGGCCATGTCCTTCTGCATGGGGTATTTCCCATGTGTCCCAACACATGGCTCAGGGAATAGGTACATGGCATGTAGGATGTCTACATTCAGTTTCATCCTTATAATTTTCTAAAACCCTAGCCACCATAGCATAGGTCTACACACCATGTGTTTATCATGATAAAAAATGTGTGTTAATGTTTTTAATTTAACTCCAGATCAATACTCGAGAATCTAGATTCAGATTTTTCTATTCAAATAAAGATTCTTATTCACCTAAAAACAATGGATCTAGCCATTTTTTATTATTTCCAACCATCTGGTGGATATAAAGTGGTTCTTGTTGATCCATGTATTTTTGTTACACGCCCCACAAGAACCACCACACCACTACATTTGATTCAGGTTTCAAAATAATGAATCGATCACCTATAACCTTCACATCCATTGATTTTATCCCCAAATCCATTCTTGATTTTTGATCCCTTCTTTTCTCATGAAACCATTAAAATACGAGGGTATGATAGGGTTTTTTCATGCCCAATAATGTGGAATCATGACCTTGTGGTCCAAATATGATGAATGAGAAGAAATTGAGGAGGAAAAGTCACAAAAATATAGGTTAATTAATAATTTCCAAGCATTCTTGGACAACGATCATAAATGGGGATATCTAGGGTTTGAAACAAAAAACTAACAAAAATAATTTCAGTACACGTGCACATGAAGTTTTTAAAAATTGGAACCTATCATAGAAGTGATAGTCCCAATCAAAAAATTTAATCTAAAAGGAAATAATCCAATAATTAATGAGTCTTACATAAATATTGGATCGTTTTTCATTGAATAATTTGTTGTGTAATGATTGATGGAAGACATTTCATTTTTGGCATCCTGATATTCCTTGATCCAGAGTCTCATTGTAGTTTGATGCAATTTTCCAACAAAAGGAAGAAGAATTATTTATAATCAACCTAGGGTTTGTGTGGATAACCCTGAAAGATTATCCATAATAGTGGTTTTTCAGAAACTTAGATTAAGATAATTTAATTAAAATAAATAAATTTAACTATTTATTTTAACTAAATTATCCCATAAATGGTTTCTATTTTCAAATGCCCCATGCCGACCAGTTTTATATCACTTCGAGGGTATACTTTACATTCTAGACTCAACCAAATTCTCATATTTCTAATCCATGATTCTTTTTATGAGTTATCATATTTTATTTAAGAAACTACATGAGAATAATTGAATTTTTTTTTGATATTTTATAAAAATAATTCAGGGAACACTAATCCGCAGAATCACATTCTGTCTCAGCTATTGGCTCCTAAAATATATGTAGAAATATTTCAAAGTCTTATAAAGGAAAAATGGGCCTCTAAATCATTGCCTCAAATATTTTCATCCCTGAAAAGAAAAACCACTAAAAAATCTCAGAATTTTGAGCCCACATCTAGCTCTCACACTACCAGGAATTCATTACATGTTCCCTTACTTCCACGACAAACAAACTAAAGGGATGGTCCATCCATGCAGGTTTATCTTTTATCGATATTTGATCTCCACTAGGTGATCCAAAAAAGTGAATCCATCCTCGAAATCCATCTCACCTCAGTCAATGACATATGTTAGGTCATGAACACATGTCCACAACTACGATATGTGGAAGACACCATGAACCCACTCCAACTATGTGGGTAGGGAGAGGTGGTATAAATCCTCACCGACCTTCTACATGATCTTGAATGGACTTATAAACCATAGGGATAACTTCCTCCCTATCCTAATATCCCCAATCCTTGTCATGGAGAGATTATTAAGAAAATGTGGTCTCCATGATCAAACTCCAATGGCCTATAATGGTGATTTTTATAAGATTTGTAAATACTCTGGGCTATCCTCATTCAATCATGGATGACCTGGACCTTCTATATCATCACCTTCACCCACTTTGGATGCATAAGAGGTTTCTCTCCAATTTCTATGCCCCATAAGGGTGACCTTCAGGGTCTTTTATACATGGCCTCAAAAGGTTCCATTACAATAGTAGAGTGGTATATATTATTTTATGAAAACTATTCCAAGGGAAAATTATCCTCCCATATCTAGAAAATTTCTAATATATAATCCCTTACCATATCCTACAACACTGGGATAGTGTGCTCGGTTTTATCATCCATCTGAGGGTGAAAGGATGAACTCATTCTCATATGGGACCTGAATTCCTCTGGACGACCTTTCCAAAAATGTGACATAAACCTCACAATATGATTGGGGACAATAGTCAAGGGAACTTTATGAAGGAGAATGATATCTTGTATGTATAACTAACCCAAAATCTCCGCCGAACTCGACTCCCTGATTGAAAGGAAGTGTATTGACTTTGTGAGTCAGTCAAATTTCACAAAAATGGAATCATGGAACTTAAATGTCCAAGGAATCCCTATCAAAAAGTCCATGGATATTCCATCCCACTTCCACTTCAATATCTCAAGGGGCTACAACAAACCTTCCATAACTTGGGGCCCATCCCTCACCTGTTAACAGGTGAGGCATTATGAGATGAAATTAGCCAGTCTCTATCTTATGTCATACAAAAAAGACTACCACTAAAGGTCTCTGTACATTTTCCACACACGGAGATGTACAACCAGTGGAGAAGTGTGTAACTCTAACATTACCTCCTATAGAACCATGAATGTGACCATTGTTCATCCCTGGAGATAGATAATGTGTTTCCCTCATTCAAAATATCTATATGGTGAATCTTTTGAGGATATATAGTTTCCAAAGAACTCACAGTTAATGTATCCCAACTGGGACTCTCTCACATGCTAGAGAAGTATAGAAGTCAACACCCTCGACTGAAGAAAAGATGCACTTGCCTTATCCACCAGGGTCCGCTGTAAGTAATCGAACTGCTCATAAGTCTCCTACACCAAATGAGCATGGGAATTATGGACAAGGTAATCTTCTAACACATTCCCATTTCTTAGTGTATAGACCATATTGAAGTTATAGTTATGCAAGAACTCCAACCAGTGCTATTATCTCAAGTTCAAGTCTCTCTGTGTGAATATGTACATTAGAATCCTGATATTATGAGTAAACCATAATGCACTCTCCTAGAAGGTAGTGATTTCACATCTTTAGGGAGAAGTCTATATCTATAAGCTCTATGTCATGAGTTACGTAGTTATTCTCATGGGGTCTCAACTTCCTCAACCCATATGCAATAACTTCCTACCACAAAATCCACCCGCAACCGAGACCAGCTCTTGAGGTATCATAATACACTACATACTTCACAACCTCCTCTAGTATTATCAACATAGGAACACTCATAATTCTCATACTCAACTCCTCAAAGGTCCTATGGCATGGCTCAGTCTAGGTAAAAGGTTTCCCTTTCTATGTTAGGGAGGTCAAAGGGGATGGAATACAGGAGAAGTTTTCCACAAACCTTCGATATTACCCTACCAAGACAAGAAAACTCCATTCCTCTCACATGATATTTGGTAGCTCCCATGAAATCACTACATCAATATCTTCTGGACCACGACTAAACCATGCTCCGAAATGACATGCCTCAGAATGTGAACCACATGAATCTAGAACTGGAACTTTATGAGCTTACCATAAAGCCAATGCTCCTATTGAAAATATAACACCATTATCAAGTGCTCTTCATGCTCCTCCTATAATGTAAAGTATACTAGTATGTCATCGATGAAGACCAATAAAAACTAGTCCATCTATGATTAAAATATCCAGTTCATAAATTCTATAAACATATGGGGGAAATTAATCACACCAAAGGGAATCACCAGAAACTCATTGTGTTTGTAGTGACATCCAAATTCTAGATTAATATTATCATCCTAAAAAACTCTCAACTGGTGGTATCCAAACCTAATATCAATCTTATATATCCATCTCATGACTTGAACATGTCAAAGAGGTCATAAATCCTTAACAAGGGGTAATTTTTCATTATCTTGGCCTAGTTCAGGAGATGATATTCCATGAAAGTCCACAATATCTCATCCACCTTTTTTATGAAGAACATTGGAACTAATTAGGAGAAAAAACTAGGTATAAAAAATCCCTTCTCTAGAAGGTCCTCCAACTACAATCATCGCTCCTGAATCTCAGTTGGGGCCATCTGATATGGTACAAAAGATATCATAGATTTATTGGGATGATAGTCGATACAATAATCCAACTCTCACCTCAGTGATAGTCCCAAAAAATATTTTTGGAATACATCCATGAAATCCTACACAAATAATGGAATATAGATGCATAATGATATGTCTTCACCAAGGGATGTACTCACCAACTGATGGGTTATGGATTTCAACCTTCTTCTCATAGAACCCACTCATCCTTCCATGATATCTTCCTCACCTATAAAGGATAATCTCATCCCATTAGTGTAAAGGAATCTGACTCATTTTCGATGATATTAAATATAGGATCAGACCATGAAAAGCCAATACATACCCAATATGATGTCATTTTGGTTCCATCATGATGAAAAAAATGTCCCACATGAACCTCTCCCTCTACCAAGAGATAACTTTCACTACAAGAAGATAAAAGGTACAGAAGAAGATTCTCTGTAAGAACAACAAGATGAAGCTCCTAAGCTATAAACTTAAATGGAAACTCTAATGATTTCACTAGGAGTATTGATAAGGAGTAATTAATCACACATGTGTCTACTAATACTGAAGAAAGAATATAAAATACATAGATCATACCTCTCATCATCTCGTGTGCCATGTGGTCATAAGATTTTATAGCCTACAACTGTCTTCAGCCTCGACTACTAGATCCTTGAGCCCAATGTGGGAAACCTAGAAGTGGGTGTGTAAGGATCTCATAGAATCTCTCACCACCCATAGATCCTCCTACTCCTATTCCCGCTCCACCTCCCTGGGAACCACCCTACCCTCTCCCAGGGGATCCTTGATCATGGATCTACCTCTAAAATGGTCGTCTATTAGCTATCTACTTGTGATCCTTAGCATGTAGGGTCATTCAGTTTCGTGCTATGTGACCTCACCCATCACAAACATAGCACTTCCCATCTTCGAGTTTCCTTAGTACTCTATGATACCACATAATATATGCCTGATTCTGATCATAGGGAAGTCTCATACACCGAGATCCTATCGATTGGTGCCTACTAGCTACTACAGATGGATCCACCCTATAATGCCTAGTGCCAACTCTATCTGCATGACATCCATATTTAAAAAAACTCTCTATCACCAGTGCCTTATCCAATACTTTGGTATAGGTGGAAATGCACAATGGTACCACACTGACATGGATCTCTCTGAGGAGTCCCAACTCAAACTTATGTTCTCAGAAGTCGCCATCCTAGATAATGTTGAGGGGTAATCTGTAAGGTATGTGAAACTCATTGGATTATATTCCACTATCAACCCTCCCTAATTCTACTACAAAATCACTTAAATCTGAACCGACTTTAAGAAGGATGGGTAAAACTACTCAAGAAACAACTATTGGAAGTCGAGCTATGAGAGTTTCGACTCATCATGAATCTCAGTAAAAATAATCCACCAATGTACAACAGCTCCATTGAAAAAGATAGCTGCTTGCACAACCACCAGATCTCTCTATTTTTTGATAAGCCTAAAGATACAGACCAATGAATCTAGCTAATTATTTACTTCTTGGGGATCTATCTCACCTTGGAACCTCAACAGCCTCTTGCACTGGAAATTATGGAGTGTTTTAAGCCTACACAGATCACTAGCATGTTTTTATGCTATGATATTCTAATCAACAGTTGGAAATTATTCTACTTACCCACCTGGAGGATGAATTTCATGGGACACACCCTTAACTGAGGAATCATTCCTCATTAGATCATTTCTACAACCCAAAATAGGTATCCTGGGTGGCTTTCATCATGGAGGCATCCTGAAATATTAATCAAGACATACCATGGTCAGATGACCATATATATATATATATATATATATAAACAATGGGGAGATGAATCCTGAATGATAGTCAACGAATCAATCCAATATGATGCATGTACCATTGATATCTGAAACCAATTTATTAATGTATTGAGTTTACAAGAAGGTAGTATGATTCCATGTGAATGGGTACATCAGCTTCCTATAACATCACTAGGTTACCTGTCCTCTGAGCTGTACTAAAGACATTTTGACACTAGTGACTTAAATAATAGCCAAATCCTCATATGTGGACCACTCCAAACACCACCCCAAGGATTGAACTAGCTCTTATACTAATCTGTCATGACCCAAACCAAAAAGGCTCGAGCCACAACTAACCCAAGACCTTCTTCATTGAATAAGGGATAGAGACCAGTGATGAAAGACATATCTAACATAGGGATCCCTTTAATTAATCTACCTGGACACACACTCCCAACCATCTGAATGCAGAAGTCCATTAGAGTAATAATAAAAATATGAAACATATAGAAAGTAAAAAAATAAATAAAAAAATCTAGGTTGTACATGAGTAGAATAGTGAAAACTGAAAGTGAAGGGTACAAATACACACCCAATCTATCATGATTCAACCCAATAGCAATCATACATGACTAACCCAGGCTCACCTCCATAGGCCATTGGTTGGTGACCAACATCGAAAGGCATATATAATGTGGGTAGGCCTTTACCTAATGTACCTATATGAACACATCCAACCAACTCAATTATAAGGAACCACACTATTCATACATTAACATTTCATCACTTTTTTTCGAATACATAATATCTTACATAAAACGATGCCCAAAGACCATACTAGTCTCGTAAATTTGGAACCATGTAAAGATCAACACCGGTAAATAAGTGATCTAAATTATCTCCCACTAGGTTCTTCTAAAATATAACTTTTCTTAGACATATCAAACATAAAACATATCTTTATAACATGGGGGGAAAACAAAAAAACTCATGAGCTTAGATGATCAGTAAGGGTAATCAAGGGAGACATGTAAACATAATCATGAGCCTAAGAATATGAGAACATGATCATGAAAATATGAGATCATAACTTGCCTTTAAATGATCATAAACATGATACATGGAATAAATATTTACATTTTATAAGACATTAATCATAAGGAAATAAAGAAAACAATCCAAGAAATAATAACATAAGAATAAGACATTAAATTTTAGGTAGACACCTAAGAATATAAAATTATTACCATAGTAGTCAAGGAATTGCTGCAAATGACATCTTATTTTTATGGGTTCACACCCCATACCATCTTGATAGTCTTGGTTTACTCTCATGACAATATTAGTAGTCAAGGTTCACTCCCAAGACCATCTTAGAGAAGAAATTCCTTTACTGAACTGAGTTCACTCCATGTTCCATCCATGATTATATCATGAGACAAAAAGAATTAACCATTGAATTAGAGGGAGATATAGGTTCCACCCATAATATAATGAAATAGATACATATGTTTTTTACAAGAACCTAAATCCTAAAAACCCACATAATCAAATAAGTTTCATAAAAATCATTCAATAATAATATAACCAATGGAAAAGAAATTGTTTTCATAAATATCATTCCATCAAGAACAAAAACCATTATTATAAATAATATGAATGGTATAATTGAATAATATCCCCATAAAAACATATTTAACATCAAATAATGTTTTCTTAGACGGAAAATAATTTTGAGAGATCACTTGAAAACAATCTTGAGGAAAACATCTATTCTTCCTTGAAAACATTTTCTTTTCTTAAAATGCCACAAAAATTTTATAATAAAACATTTCCTTTGAAAATAATACTGTAATATTATAATGAAATATTAAAGGAAATAAATAATCATGCAATAATAAAAATCCATTCATTACATATAAGAAAACATTTTTCTCCTACTATTGTTGGAAAAGTCACAAAGTACCTTGTTTGGAAAATGACAAAATATTTCTTTTAAACGATGTACTAAAAAAAGAAAAAACAGGTAAAAAATGTCTTCCCACATCCATATGAGAATAGTAAAACATTTTTTCAAAACATGGACTTGTATGATAAGTATTCCCCAGAGAAGACTTAAAATGAAACAATCCCTAATATTGAAGAGATTGTGAAATAAATACTCATCACTTTATAATCAGTAAAATCGTATTGCTCAAGAATGAAATAAAATTATAAGGATATGAAAATAACATAATATTATAGATAAGAATCATAAAATACATTCATGGGAATTAAATACACCACATAGAAGAAACAAGTGGTTAATATGGCATACGTATCACATAAATAAAAGTGACATTAGAAATCCCCTTATTAAAAATTTAGAATCCTTAACCCCTTGAAGTAATAAAATCAATTACAGCTTTGAATATCATTAAATAAATGAATTTAATGATATAAAATGTCATAGATTAGTATATACACAACAAAAAATAAGTGAGTGGAGAATATGATATGTATTTTATGAAAATAAAAATTGAGTTGAAAGTCCCTCACCTTTGGTCTAATTTCTTTCATACATATCCCAACCTCCTCTTCCTTAGAGAACCTCCTCTAGATCTCCTCTTAGGGACACTAGGGTTGGTATTTTGAGAAGAACAGAACCTCCAAGATTTTTCTAGGGAAGTTAATAATGGAAATGGGTAGGGTATTACTAATATTGAGGGCTTAATGTGATGTGAAGAAGTGAAGGAGGAGGTTCCCTTTCATAATTTTAGTGAGGGGTGCTTTTGGAATTTCAAAAAATATTAATTTATAATGAATTAAATATCAATCCAAATACCACCAAAATCTCTTGTATTATAAGATGAGATGAGATAATTTTGTAATCTAATAAAACAATATATTTTTGAATAATTTTGGTATTTGTTTTAAACCCTATCTTTTTGATTAACCCTTAGTTAACCTATTTTAATTTTAACTGAAGTAACAACTTTGTTGATATTAAAAGGTTGTAATTTTTAATTATGTGTTGTTAATTAGACCATAAATGATAAATTTATAAAATATTAGACCATATTATAATTATTTTTTATTTTCAAAAATGTTTTATGATTTTTAAATAATTTAGCAAAACATTATTTTGATAAAATATCATTTGTCAATTTTGACACTATTCATTACTTGTCTTTTTAAAAATATCCTAACAACATGATATCTTTGAACAAAATATATTTAATTATCCATATAATTTATCAGTCATTCATAAAATTCATGTATGAAATTAATTATATCAAATTATATTTATTTTAATATTTTGAGTATCATTTATTAAATATTTCTATTACTTAAATAATTATTGTATCATAATTATATAAGCCTTTAAGGTAAATATTTATTTCCTAAAAATTTAAAACAAACTACCATAATAAATAAAAAAAATTAGATTTCAAATTAATATTTATAGTCAATCATACCCTCTATATAACCCCATATTAAAATTTTTATAGTTAATAAAGACATGAGTATGATATCTTTAACTTTTATTTAAATAAAATATAATAAATGTCATACTCTCATCCATGTGGCTTAAAAAGGTTATAATTTTTACCATAGTGATGATTTCAGTTTAAAAAAACTCATCCCATGAAATTAGGACCTGTATTATGGTAATTTTATAATATTTATAAAATTATTTTCCCCCTTAATTACACGATTTACCTTTTAATGTTTTAATAAAAAATTACTAAAGTTGTTATTCATAATGCCCAAAAATTAAAGAAACCCATTTACATAATTTTAACTATCTAATTACAAATATGGAATCCATTTTTCAAAATTTTAAACACATAAGCTGTAGTAATTAATTTAAAATTAATCATGTTGATGGGGTGAGAAAATGAGTTATTAAAGTTAAAATGTGCGAAAGATTGAACCTTTTTTTAACTAAATTCAATGTAAAATTGATGCCACTGACCTAAATTGGATTAAATGATAAAAAATAGATCTAATTAAATTCTAAAACCAATAAAAAATATTATTTAGTACTATAAATTATTTTAATAAAAAAATTGTTTTCTATTAAAATTTAGTATTTGTTACTATTCATCAAAATAAGAAACTTATCCAAAAAATACTCAAAATTAAACCAAAGAAAATTTTTATATTGATATTTAAAATAATAAGTTTATTTTTTCAAATAAAATATATAAATGTTTTAAAAATTGGATTTGAAATGGGTTCTCCATTAATAGGTGGTAAAATTACCCTTTTGAAATATATATCTTGTTTACTCATAGAATTAGATTTATTTTTATTTTATTCCTGTAAAACCAATTATAAGAACATAAATTGTTTTAAAAAATATATAAAATAAATATTTTATTAATGTAATTTACTAAATGGTTTTAATTTAATTTATGAATAAAAAATGACTTTGGGAACATAAAAATAAAAATATTGTCTTTGTATTAAATTGGTATATATTTTCATTTCTAATTAATTGGTAACCAAATAATTTATCTCATGAAAATTATATTTTCATAATCTAGTTAATACCATTCATAAGTGATAATTTAATTGATATGTTATAATTCTATTTAAATAATTATATTTTAAAAATATACTATTGTTTCGCAAAACATGATCTTGCATGTAATGCAAGGTGTCAAAATAACTCAGCGTTGTGTGTGACACAATAAAAGAATAGTGTTGGGTATACCACAAGATAATCTATGTGTTTCATGTTTCAAAATATCGACTTTTTGTTTTGTATAATGCAAGATAAATATTGTGTTTTTTTAAAACAAAAGATATATTCAATGTCGTATAAAATGAAAAATATTGAAAATATTAAGTTAATTTGACAAAAATAATTCAAAAAATCTCAGGGTGTTACATTATATCCCCATTAAAAAGGATTTATCTCTTGAATTTAATCTAGGTTATCTATGGTTTAATACTAGAACAATAGTTTTTTAGAAACCTATATTTTAAAAATTAATAGTAAAACTTTGTTTTGAAAAGGAAAGTTAGAAACATAACGGTCACCCAACGTAACTCATAACTAGATTTAAGAATAAGAGAACAGAGGTGGAAATTTAAAACATGGACTTAGAGGAAAAGAATAAATATTTATAGGGAGAGATTGATGTCATAAATAAAAGATATGTGAATGATCAGTGGAAAATTTTGGGCCTCAAAGTCATAAATCTGTGATGATTTAAAGGGCCACAAGTTCAATAAATATTAAGGTATTGGAATGAAATTTTATTTCTATAAAAATTTCAAAAAGTTTAATAATGTTCATGAAAATATATACTTACATGGTTTCAGGACTACCTTACCCTTTGTTGTGCCTTTATCAACTTCCCCTTCATCTCTCATTTCACAAAATAAAATTGAATTTGTTATTCCTGATGCATTAACAAATCATGAGATCTATAAATAGAATGATTGATCACTCCATCTTTTTTATCACAAAAAAAGTTTATAAAAAGTTATCCAATATTCATAAATCCTTATATGGTGAGATAGTACTTTAATATCTAAAACCTTTTCTGATGTTTAACATAAACCATTAGATAAATGAATAAACTTATAACCCTTCTGAAAGATAAATGTCCAAAACATTAGAAATAAGGTCACTAAATTTCTCAGAAACAGATTAACATTGATCCTTGAGATACCATAAAGTAGATCTTGGTTATCAAATACAAAAATATGAATTAATTTATCTTGTATTCTTTGAAATATGGTAATTAATTATGGAAAACTTCCACGTTTCTTTATTCCAAAGTATATTTTATATATTCTTTAAATACAAAAATACTGTAAACTTCATAAATGATAGCATAACCACCTATCAATAAGTCCTTAATTAGTTACAAGGTAATATGTACTGTCTAAATTAACTTATCATATCCTACATATGTTTATACAAGAAAAAATATTAAAATTAAAGACATATTATGGGTTTTCTTACCGTAGTCAAAATGTCCCCTTTCCGTTAAATAAATTTTGTAGTTGATGGAAAATATTCAACATAAAGTTTTAAATCCTGATAAAAAACATAAAATGACCCATACTTGTATATTTCACCATTCATATAACATAATTATTTAATCAAAATACATAAAAAATTTGATTATTGAACTTCAATCATAAGACATAAGAAGGATACATCACCGTATTACTTAATATCTCTTTCTTTTCACATTTCATATATAGTCTAATCATCATCGAAAATATAACCATTACTTGTACCACCCTTCTAATTCTATTACTAAGCTTTCCACTTGGGACATAATTTTGAATAATTACCATTCATTCCACACTTTAAGTATTTAACCTTTTATGATGTCTTAGGGAGGCCAATATTCCCATCCATTTCATTAACTGAACCCTTTATTTTTCCTTTCCAATTACTTGCTTTGTGTCCTTATTTTCTATAGTCAAAACATATTATCGTTCCTCTAAGACATTAAATTTAGTGATTCCTTCCAAATTATTTATTCAATGGAAAAAAATATTCTTTCCTCCATGGTCTATATTACCCAAACTCCCTGTGAACTCATTTTCTTCCTTGGTGCGTCTGAGAGTTGGTTAAGGTACAAGTTGTTAATCATGTTCTACAAAAACTGACTAGGCATGATCACAACATCCTTCACTCTAGTGACCATCCCATTTTAATTCTCATCATAAGATTTTTTTTTACATTCAATGTTAACCCAATTCTTTATGGGTCCCACTATTGACTAAAATCATAAATCATTGAGTAAGAAATAATTATCATAGTGAGAAACCACATAATCATGAAAAACCTATTATAGGACGACTAAATTATGACACCTTCTTCAATATGTGAAACCTTAGGTTTATACTTACATATTCATATACAAATTACATTTAAATCCTTCATGATGGTTCATATAGCGTTTGTGAATTTCCAAAGCATATCCCTAGTGAGTGTTAAACTAGGAGTGCCACAAGGCCCATTGTAATGCACCCGGTTACGCTCGAGTCACACCCAACACACCTTGTCTGATTTTCTAACCCTAAGTAGATCAATGCCAGATCCACATCCAATTTTAGTATTCTGACAAGAATGTAATTCTAGGAAACCGCTCACTCTATCCTTTAAAAAAATATAGGACATTTTCCTAGACATTAACTAATCCTTAAACTTATCCTTAAAGAAACGCCAAGACATATCATTATAAAAATACCTAGGGATATCAATAAAGTTTTTTCATCATAGACCCCAAAGGTTAAATAAACGTTTTCTTTAATACCTACTATAATTATCCATGATTTTCATACATTAAAATTACATCACCTCTATGGAATACTTAATATCTTACATAAAATGATTCCTAAAGATCATACAAGTCTAGTGCCTTTGAAAACATGAAAACATAAACACTGGTACATAAGTGATCTAAATTATCTCCCCCTTTGTTATACCCTAATATTAACCTCCTTAGACACATAAAAAATAAAAAATATATTCATAACATGGGGGAAAGGAAACATAAAATGGGGTGAGATCAAATGCTCAGTAAGGGTAAACAAGAAAGAAATGTAATAATAATCATGACCATAAGGGTATGAGAACATGATCATAAAAATAAAATATCATACCCTACATACCAATGATCATAAAAAGTAATCATTGAACATATATTGGTAGTACATAAGACATGAATGATAATGAAATAAAGAGCATAATCAATGAAATCATAATATAGTAATAAGACATAGAATTTTCGGTAGACACATAAACATATAAAATGATTTACATACTCATCATGGAATCAATTACAATGCCATATTAGTTGTATGGGTTCACTCCCCATTCCATATTGGTATTCACAGTTTATTTTCATGACCATATTTGCAGTCAAGATTCACTCCCAAGACCATCTTATCTGACATAGTCTTTTACTAATCCAAGTTCACTCCCTATTCCATCCATGCCTATCTCATGAAATATAAATCATTACACAATGAATTGGAGGGGAATATTGTTCCCACCCATGACATAATGAAAACCACACATATGTGTTCAATAAGAACATAAATCATTAATTATATAAGATCCCACAGAATGAAATGGGTTTCATAAACATCATCCAATCATAAAATAACCCACTTAAAAGAAAAAAGTTTCATAAATACCAATCGATCATGAACATAAACCATTATTGGAATGAATAAGAATTATAGTATTGAATCATATACCTAGTAAAACATTAGTAACATATAATAATGTTATCTTAGAAGGAAAATGATTTTCATAGATCACTTGAAAACAATTCCTGAGGAAAACATCCTTTTCGATTTGAAAACATTTTCTTTTATTAAAATGCCAAACAAATTTTAAAATAAAAAATTTTCTTTGAAAATAAACTTTTATTCTTATAATGAAAGTTTCAATGAAATAAGGAATGAAAAAGAAAAAATCTATTTATTTTGGATAAGAAAAATTCTTCTCATACGTTTGGTAGAAAATCCACAAAGTACCTCGTTTGGAAAATGACAAATGATTCCTTTAAAACCTTGTAGTAAAAAGTAAAAAATGGTTAAAAATGAATTTAAACATCTATATGAGAATAGTAAAACTTTTTTTTTTGATTTTTTAGAAAACATGGACATATATGATAAATATTCTCCAATAGATACTTAATATTAAACAATCCAAAATATTGAAGAGATTGTGAAATAAATTCTCATCAATTTATAATAAGTAGGATAGTATGCATCATGAAAGAAAAAAAAATTATAAGGCTATGAAGATATCATAATATTACAGATGAATCTCATAAAAGACATTCACATGAAGTATATACTCCACATAGAAGAAATTTTTAGTGAATATAGTGTAAGTTTCAAAGAAGTAAAAGTGAGACTCAAAATCCCCTTACAACTTGAGTAACTTTAGTATCGTGAATCCCACGAAAGAAAAAAAATTTAAATATTTGAATATCATTAAATAAAGGAATGTAATGATATAACATGTAATAGGTCAATATATACAACAAAAAAATGAAGTGAGTGGTGAATATAGAATGTATCTCATGAAAATAATAGTGAGATAAAACTCTCTTACCTTAGGTTTGATTTCCTTCGTACATATCTGAACCTCATCTTCATTAGAGAACCTCCTTTGGATCTCCTCTTAGATAAACTTGGGTTGATATTGTGAGAAGACCAGAACCTATAAGATTTTTTAGGGATGTTGATAAGGGTAATGGTAAAGGGATGGCCGATCTTTAAGGCTCAAATTGATGTGGAAAAGTGAGGGAGGAGGTTCCCTTTTATAATTGAGGTGTGGGGAACTTTTAGAATTTCAAAAATATTAATTTATAATAAATTCAATGTCAATCCAAATACTACCAAAATTTTATTTACTAAAATATAATATGATATATGGTTTTAATCTCATAAACCAATAGATATTTGAAAAATCTTTGTATTTTTTATAAACCTGATCATTTTGATTAATAATTAGTTAAACAATTTTAATTTTAACTAATGTAACAACTTCATCAATATTAAAAAGTTTTATTTATTACTTTTTGGGTTTTAATTAGACCATAAATGATCAATTTATAACATATTATATTATATTATAATTATTTTATATTTTTAAACAAGTTTTATGATTCTTAGATAATTTAAAAAAACATTAATTTGATAAAATATCAATTATGTCAATTTTGAATCTATTCAATACTTGTATTTTTAAAAATATCATAACAACATTATATCTACAAAACAAATCTATTAAATTATCCCTAAAATGTCCAAGTCATCCATAAAATTCTTGTATAACATTAATCACATCAAATTATATTTACTTTAATATTTTAATAACATTTATTAGGCATTTCCAATACTTAGATAATTAAGGAATCATCATTATATAATTCTTATAGGTAATTATTTATTTCCTAAAAATTTAAAATAAATTACCATGATAAAGAAAAACATTTTATATTTTTAATGACTAAATATAGTTGAATATATCCCCTATATAACCCTGTATTAAAAATGTTATAGTTAAGAAAAATAAGAGCATGACATCTTTACATTTTTTTGAATATAATATAATAAATATCATAAAATCTTTCAAGTGGCTTTAAAAGATTATAATATTCTCTAATAGGATTATTTTGGTCTAAACCCACTCATACATTTAAATGAAGACAATTTTTAGGGTAATTTTATAATATTATTATTTACCCTTAATTACATGATTTACCTTTTATCGCGTAAATAAAATATTACCAAAGTTACTATTCATAATTCCCAAAAATAAAATAAAATTTGTTACATAAATTGAACCCAGATATTTCAAATATGGAATCCATTTTTTAAAATTCAAAACACATAATCTGTATTAATTAATTTAAAATTAATCTTATTGATGGGGAGAGAAAACTGGTTATTAAAGTTAAAGCATGCAAAAGATTCAAAATTTTTAATATCTAAATTTAATGTAAAATTGATTAAAATGACCTAAATTAGATTAAATGATAAAATTTTTATCTAATTATACTTTAAATTCAATCAAAAATATAATTTTACACAATAAATTAACTTGAAGAAAATTTTGTTTTCAATTAAATTTTTTGTGTTTTTTACTATTTGTAAAAAGATGAAACTTATTTGAAAAATACTAATAATTTTAAAAAGTAAATTTTGATAATATTATTTAAAATAAGAAATTAATTTTATAAAATAGAATACATAATATATTCAAAATTGTTATTTAAAATGGGTTTACCATTAAAAGGCAGTAAAATTACCCTTTTAAAAAATATATCTTTTTATTCATTGAATTAGATTTATTCTTATATTATGACTATAAAACATATTGGATGAACGTAAAAAATATTTTATTAAATATATAATACATATATTTCATTAATACCATTTAATAATTTTATTTAATTTAATCTAATATGACAAAATGACTTTGGGAACATAAAAATAAAAATATTGTCTTTATATTAAATTGGTATATATTTTCATTTATAATTAATTTGTAACCAATGAATTAATCTTATAAAACATATATTTTCATAAGTTAGTTAATACTATTCATAAATTAAAATTTAATAGTTAGTTTATAATCTTATTTAAATAATAATATTTTAATAATTCACTATTGTTTGGTAAAACTCAGTCTTGCATCTAATGAATGCTTTCAAAATAACCTGGCATTGGGTGTTACACAAGACAATAATAGTGTTGAATATACTGCAAGCTAATTCAAGGGTTATATTTAGCACAATATCAAATTGGTGTTGCATATAAATCAATAAAAGTATTGTCTTTTTCGTATAAAAAAATATATATTCAAGATTGTGTGAACTGAAAAATATTGAAAAGATTAAATTATTTTAAAAAAAAATATTCCACAAAATCTCAGGGTGTTACATCAATACAGAATTGTAGAGGAATAATAATAAAAATATGAATTTTTTAGAAATTAAACAATGTTTACAAAACCTCTAGGGTGTAAAAGAGTACTATAGTAAAAACTGAAAGTAAAGGGAACAAATATATACCCAACCATAACATTGTCCCATAATAATAAAAAAATCGGAAAAGTAAACTACAAAGAGAGCCTAGTTTTGAATCTCCATGCTCCTACTATCGTATGCAGTCAACTCACTAATGTAACCCTAAGCTCATCTATAATCACTATCGTCCGGTCTGTTATCAACATAAGACATGACAAGTGCTGGAAAATCCCACACAAGGGTGAGTATATACTTACCTAGTTAGAGGAAATAAAAATATGAAGGTGGAGAAGTAAGAGACACAATAGAAATATATTGATAGATAATAAATATGAAAGAACTCAACCCAAACCTAGAAAGTAAGATCATCCAAACACAATGGCCATGCCATGGTATGTAGACTGAATAAACGTCAAGACTTTTCCACCCAATGTAGGAGAGTAACCCCATCCAACCATAATGAGATTAATACAACGAGTAGGTTGACAGCCCCATGCATCTATACCACCCATGGGAAGAGAGTAAACAAATCCAACAACATGGATACAGATATATATATATATATATATATATGTATATATATATTCTCAGTGAATAAAATCCCAAATGAGATAGAAAGGGAATCTCCATCTCATATCATAGACTAGAAAAAGAGTCGCGGTCAATTGGAGTAGTTCATCAATGATGCCCAGAATCTCACACGTCTACCAAGAAGTAACCGCATGGAGGTCCACACCTCACCACTATGCCGCAAAACTGAGGGGTACGATCTCAAAGTAGAGGACCCAAAAACTAGTACCTAGGGGGAGGGGTACTACTCTATATGTATCCATAGAGGACCCACACCCTCATGCATCTGGGGGGTTCCAATCAGTAGGTAGAAGACCCGCACCCATGGTGATGGGGGGATCCACACTCTAGGATATTGACCCATGCCTTGGTGTGATAGAGGGGTTCCAATCTAGGTATAGGGGACCCAAAACCTATTAGATAGGTGTTACACTCAATAGGTAGAGGACTTGTGCCCAAGATAATTAGGGTTCCACTCTATAGGTCAAGGACCCTTCCTATGGTGCAATATGAGGGTTCCAATCTGGTGTCATAAGCACTCGTGGCCTATCTGATTTGGGGGTTCCACTCGATAGGTTGGGGAATCGATTCCATGATGATAGGGGTTCCACTCTACTGGTTGAGGACCCGCACCCTAGTGCAATTGGGGGGGGGGGGGGTTCTAATCTAGTAATTGAGAATCCATGCCCTATCATATAGGTGGGTTCCACTCGGAAGCCTCTGGTGATCTTTCCTGATCACTACCATTGTTGAGCATCGCCTAAATAAAATCATTCCCTACACATCTAAAACTGTATACTAAAATCCACAACATAGTGAACCATCACATTTTATATGAAAAAACCACTCAATATAGGATACACTTGGGCAAAAATATGAGTCCAAACAAATGATATTTGATAGATTGATGTTTCTTAAAAAGGAACAAGGGGTACACAATGTGTGAGGGAGCCCAAACAGTGAGTGGTACCACTCTAACACCTATACATGTCCCTAGAGGTACATGGATCACCAACCCAAGGAGCACTAAACAACATGTAGAGAGGATACATAGCATTTTAAAGCCACTTGGGGTCCCTACCTGTGTACCTTATCCATGTCTGTGTACTTTGGTACATGACCTTGTTCCTGGCCATTCGCGTGTACCTAAGTACATGACAAGAACCTTGCCATTTCCTTCTACACGGGGTATTTCTTGTGTGATCCAACACATATATCATCCACTCAAGGAATAGTAAAATGGTGTGTAAGATGTATAGAAGTCGTTACATCCTTAAAATTTTCCAAAACACTAGTCTCCACAGCATAAGGCTTACACGCCGTGTGTTTATTGTGATACACAACATGAAGTCATTTTTCAAAGAACATTATATCTAATATCGAGCATCCTGATCTATAATTTCCAATTAGAATAGAGCCTCACATTCACTCAGAAATAGTGGATCCAGCTATTTTCATCATTTCTATCCATCTGGGGGATAAAAAAGTGGTACCCATTGATCCATCAAGGTTTTTCGCATGCCCTGCTAGAACCAACAAACCACCATGTATAATTTGGGTTAAAAAACAATGAATTGATCACCTTAAACCCAAAAATACTTTGATTTCATACCCATAATCATCCTTTATTTCTGATCCCTTCATCACTCATGAAACCATTTCAAATCTTAGGGTCCGATCAGGCTTGGTCCCACCTAGCAATGTCAATTCATGACCCCGGGGTCCAACGATGATGAATGAAAAAAATTTGAGAGGGAAAAGGAACAAAAATAATGTTTTATTGATCATTTCCAAGTGTTCTTTTCCTTGTACCTTGAATCGAGATATTTAGAATTACAAATCAAATAATAATCAATATAATTTTAGGACATGAATGCATGCAATGCTTCGTAATTGGCGCATAACAAAGAAGAGATGATACTTCTCAAAAAATTTAATAAAAAAGGTCATAAAACTTGAATTTTTGAGTTATACATAGATATTGTATGGGTTTTCATCAAAGAACTTTCTCCCTACGGATTTAAGGATGTCACTGCATTCATTATGTCTCGATCTTCCCTGATCCAAAGTCTCATTGTCATTTAATGTGATTTTCCAACAGATGGATAAAGAATGATATAGAATCCTCTCAGGGATTATGCGAATAACCCTATAGGATTAAAAATAGTGTAACATTTATAAAAAACTAGATTAGGTTAATTTAATAAAAATAAATAAATTTAATTATTTATTTTAGCAAAATAACCCACCAATAATCAGTATTTCTGAAAACCCCACATCAATCTATTTTGGGTCACGCTTAGGGTAAACATAACATTGAAAAATCAATTGTTGTATATTATTTATGATTCAACATTCCTTTTAATAGTTATCCCATTTTATTTTAGAAACTGTGTGTGAGTAATATAAACCATATTAAATATTTTAAAAAAATTAATTCTGGGCACATTGGGTCTCATAATCGCATGCCGTCATAGTGAATGGATCCGAAAATATATGTAGAAATATTTAAAATTATTAAAATGAAAAAAATGGGTCTCTACACTACATATTTTTAAATTAAAATATCTTCTTTATTCATAATATGTAGATAATTAATGTCAAATCTACACCTCTTCACTAGTCTTCTGACTTTGATAGACAACCTATACTTCACTGATTTCACTCCTTATGGTTATTATTTTTATATAACTTTTCTAAAAGTTTCTATATTCCTTGAGTATTTTGATATATAGGGCCTTGGATGAATCTCCCAAATCTAGCCTCTATCTGAGACTCTACATTTTTCACTATCTGGTTCTTCCATATCATGAGTAATTTTTGATCTTTTTGGACTTTCCAAAATTTTATTTAGATCAAAATTGGTATGATTCAATTTTTTATTCTAAGTTTCATCTTCCACCATTTTCTAATCCTTCCACAAGATCACTTTATTGAAATAAACATTTTTTACTTATGATGACCTTATAAATGTCACTATCCCATAGCCAAAATCTAAATTCGTCACTTTTCTAACCAATATAGAAACAAGCATAGGACTAAGCTTATAATTTTACCCTATTACTAGAATTAACATAGAAATAGAAAATATAACCACATTTTTTTGGTGGGATACATTTAAATTTATTTTGAACCACATTTCTTCTAGAAGATCTCATCTATTTTGCTAAAGGATACTTATTTATACGCTATTCACTATAATAAACCACTTTCACCCAAAACTCCTTTGGAAAACTATAATGAATTCTCATGCTTCTAGATATATCATAAAGAGTCCACTTAATATAATCTTCATAAAATTTTATTTCAGTTTTATAGGAACAATCTTTTTGAAATTAATTCCTTTCATTTAGAAAAACCATTGGAATTGTAACGACCTGATCTTTTTAAATGATATTTTTTTCTTGAATAAATGTGTGTTATATATTAAATAATATTATACAAATAAAAAATATAGAGGAACCAAAATAACCATATCTCATTAATAATTATCATTACATTGTTTAACTGTGAATCCAATTAAAATTAGAAATATTAAAACTGAACAAAAAATATAAAACAAAATAACTAAAGTGTGAAAATATAGATCACTCCAATCGGCTAAAATCATCCCCCCCAGAAAAAGAACTATAGAAATGAAAAAATATTAGTTAACCAATACATATCTTAATAAATGAAAATATTACCTTAGGAGGATTTGTGGTGAATATTGAGTGAAATAATAAAGTGATATTTATAGGGTATAGAGGGAATTGTGACCATTTAAATTCAATCATTATATGACCATTAGTCAATATAACTGTTAGTCAATTTAACTATTGGAATCTATACCCATGGGTGATAATTTTACCATTTTAATTAGTGTTTATAAGTAATAATGATAAAATATAATTTATTCAAAAATGAGAAACTATGACCTTAACCAGTAGAGTTGTTCAATTTTAAGGCCATTTGTTAGAACATGGGTGGGTGGTAGCATCACTGGGGTTTTCTATTGAACAAGACCAATCCAAGATTCAAAAAATGAAGTTTGAAAAAAATTTCCATCATAGAATTTCAAGTTAGTAGCGATTACCACTTGGTCAATATTATCCAAGCCAAACCATGAAACTACCACAATCAAACACTTTAGCCTTAGGGCATTCACAGGTTTAATAAGGGGTTACATTTCTATGCCTTAGTTTCATATATTTTATTTTCCTTAGAATAAATAAATGGTTATTCCCTATTTTACATTTTATTAATAGTTTTTCTCAATAAAATATATGTTTAATTGAGACAAATTTGATAAATTTATTTTTGGATGCAAATAAAACTTAGTTGCATTTTTATAGAAAATATAAACACTTTTATAATAAAATAAGGTATTTTTAATAATTTTTTTTATTAAATAATCTTTTAAAACACTATTATTAAAATATAAATAATTCTATAATTCTATAATGTCCCAGGAATTTTTTTTAAGTTCCATAAATTTCATTGAGCTTGAAAAGTTGATATTTTTTAAAAACTAAGGATTTTTTGTATTTAAAGGTTAAAATTATCATATTTATAGAATTATTATAATAAATCAAACAATAATTTTGAAATCATAATTTTGAAATTAGTTTTGGGTGAATTTATAAGAATTTTTTTAAAATACATTATTTTTCTGTGAATAATATAAATATAGGTTTGGGTTTACAATATGTTTTATGAATTCTTATTTATGTTATAATGATTTAATAATTAATTACCCACAAATAATGTCCTATAATGTTTTATTTTTCTATTAATAAGAATTTTAATTGTTTTAATTAATTTCCAAACCTATATGTGAATTTCTGATGTGTAAACTGGAAAATTTTGTTTTTAAAAACTTTATTTTGCGAAAAAAATTATTTTACATGTCCAGAGAAGTATTAAAAAATTGTGTTCGGTTCTTGTGGATTAAAATATCATAAATTTTTACTCAAATTTCTAAAACCATGAGCAAGAAACTTGGTTAATTGTATGGTTTTTCAACTTCCACAACCAAAATTTTCAAGTCCTATATTTGGAAATTGTTAAACAATTCCTCCACTTTTGCTATACATAACCACTCATTTAACCAGTCCTATTCACTCCGAATCCATTATTCCTAAATTTATGGTTATTTTTCCTCAAAAAAAGTCTCTCCAAGGTTTCCACAATCCCCTAAGGTTCCAAATTTGAAGATTTAGGAGTAACTTCATAAGTTAAGGGAAATATCCACTTCTTCTTTCCATTCAAGTTCTTCTTTTTGTGGTATGTATTCCAATTATGAATAAAATTCATTTTTATTCACATTATATTATCCCATTACTATAATAATAATATTTTATGAATGTTATACCCTTTTACCCTCTCATTTTACCTTTCTGTAATCCATGTTTTATACCCGTCATGCTGCCAAATTTGTTTCACTTTTTACATGAGAAGTTATCATTTATTTTAATTTTGTGAATACCTAAACCTATTATTTTTCCATGGGAATTCACATAGTTGTGAAATTATTTTTTTATTTTTTTATTTACATATATGAAACTATAATTCCAATTATTTGGGTTAAAAATGTTGTAATGACCATTTCTTTAGTCACTCCTTTACACCATGATTTTGATGAGAAACCAATTCCTTATTAACAATGGGTTAATAATGAAATTATTTATTATGATCTATATGAATCTCATGAAATTAATAAATGTTAATGGTTCACCCTAATATTACTCCAATTCATTGAGCAAAGAATTTAATCTCAACAGATGACATTTTTTATGAGACCTTGGTGAATAACCTTGGTAATTTTCATTTATGACATCTTGGTGATAAACCATATTAATATTTTCATAAATGCCTCATTTTTAAATTATAGAAACATTTCCATGTTATTATTCAAGTAATTATTATTATTATATATATTTTTTCAATCTTTATTTTTATTCCTCATGTTCTTATTGATATGTCTTATGATCACATACTACATATATCTCTTGCATATTCCCTTACTGGCCATCATGATCACCATTTAATTTTGATATAAGTCCCTAGGATTTGAGTGGTAGTAAGAGTAAACAAGGGTGAACCCATTAATATGTATTTCAAGTTTCTAAGAATACTTTTTTATGTTTTCATGTATTATTTTTCTAATTTCCTAGAAACTAAACATTACAATATTCTCCATTTTGTTCCATGTAATGAAAAGTTTATTTAACAAAAAGGCATAATTCCATAGTTTGTATTAGAGAATGGTTTATTTATTTATGGAAATTAGGACCTGAAAAATTTATAAATAACCCTAGGGTCAAATCTAAATATAGAAAAACATCTAGGTATTTTGGTAATAATTATGTAAGTAGGTTCAAAGAAAATAAATCCATGTATGGAAACTACAAGTGTATGTGGATATCATATAGATATACCTCAGGGTAACACTTTAAAACCCTACATTAAGCTATAATTGATCATGAACTGGTGAATGAAAATGGCCCTTGTTATACCCCTAGTTTGAAATTATTAGGGGACATGTTTGGTTAATCACAAGATTTTTATTAGACATTAAGAATCATATATGGAAAATATAATTAGAGGATATTAATGAATAAAACATTTAAGCGTGATGATTTAAACCATAAACACCATTTATAATTAAATGATTCATAAAATTAAAATTTGTATCACTGAGGTTTTATTTTTTTTACTAAAAATGGTGGAAAATTGGGGGAACCATGTAAATGGTGAGTGCAACAGAAGATTCAATAATAAACTTTCGATGTAATATGTAATGGAATACTTTATGAGGATTATGAATGAACAATATTGAGTTACGAATGATTACTTGAATCAATTTGAGGGACTAGATTCACTTAAAATTTAACAACTATCTTCTGAGTCCTTTATGTGTCAATGATCATGTTCTTTTATTGGATCTACTGACCCATTGATTTATGAACAATGCAATAACTAAATAGGAAAGATATTTTTTATACTCAATTGTTCCAAGATATAGAATGTCCCATTGGCTATATACCTCTTATAAATATAAGCTTACAAGTGGTGAAAACTGGTTAAAAACAAAAAAACAAGAAGGGAGACTGAGGCTATGAAGAAAGAATATTTCAAGGGGATATTTTGCAAAAAATATTTTATCCATTTGATGTGACCAAAAATGGAAAAGTAATTCCAAGATCTAAATAAAAAGGAAAATCAATCAATGCAAAGTTATAAGATGAAATTTACAAGACTTGTTCAATACACCTCTATCTTTGTTATGAATCCTAAGTGAAAGTTTGAAAGAATATTTAGTGTTCTAAGACCCCGTCTGTAGTGGAAATTATCAAATAAGGACTATAAAAGCTATGAGGATATAGTGGGGAGTGCTATGAAAGTTGAATTGAAGTTAGAAGAGGCACCATGGTCGCATAATATGAATGAAAAGAATAGTGAAATGAAGCCAAACTTAGGGATTTTTTTATCATGGAATAGGAGGAAATAAAGTAAAACCAAACAAATGAAAAAATGCGGTAATAATCATTTATAGAACATATTTATTAGGAGTATAATGTTCTAAAAATGTAGAAGAGATGATCATATATCTTGAAAATATCTTGGTGATGTGAAGTCACAAATTATCAACACTAACAACAAAGGGAATATAGTGTAGGATCAACAAGAAGTTCAATTCTTCAAGTGTGGACAATGTATTCTCTTTCCTATGCAATTTTCAAATTTGAAGATAATAAACGGAATCCACAATAAACCTCAACATAGGATAAGAGAGAATTTTCAGGAATTTTTATCACAACAACTAATGTTGAGGCTGCAAATGATGTCTTGGTAGGTATACTCATTTTGATCTCTAAGATAAAAAGTACTTTTTTGATCCTCATTATACACATTCCATTATTTAACCCAAGTTTTCAAATAATATAAAACCAATCACTGAGCTGATAGAAGTAGAGTTTTCAGTCAAGACTCATGGAGGGAATATCCTAGCATGAACTATGTATATGTAAACTTGTATTAAAATTGTTTAGTAAAATCGCATCACAAATATTCTAGTCATTCCCATGGGGGAATTAGAAACAATACTAGTGATGGAATAGATCTCAAAGTATAATTCTAAGATCAACTACAGATGAAAGGAAATTTTAGTAATCTTGAATATACAAACTATAGTTATTTTCAAAGGAGAGATATCCCGACCTAATATGTATATATAAGAACCTACCATAGCCTTAGTTATAGAAATGATTTTTGAAGAGGGAGAAGGAAAATCAAGCATAAGGATTGAAAATTTATCCATCATTTAGGAATACAATGATGTATTTCCTAAGGAGTTACCTGGACCTCTCTCAGAAAGAGAGATATAGTTATCTATGGAACTCATACCTGTATTCAAGCCGATATCAAAGACCGCATATAGAATATAAAATGTGGAGTTAGAGGAATTAAAGAGCCCAGTTCGAGATATTTTTGAAAAGGGATTTATTTGACCAAGTGTGCCACCTTGGGGAGCACCTATTCTCTTTGAAATGAAAAAGTATGGATCATTGTAGATATGCATTGATTATAAAAACCTAAATGAGATCACAATGAAGAAAAAGTACCCTCTACGAAGGATTGATGTTTTATTTAGCCAACTTCATGGGATCAATTATTCTCTAATATTGACATATGATATGAGAATAATCAATTGAGGGTGAAGAAATAAGATATTATAAAGGCTACCTTCTATACAAGATATGGTCATTATGAGTTATTTTTTATTTCATCACCTTGACTAATTATCCTCATATATTTATGGATTTGATGAATATATTCTTTAGTACTACCTTGATAAATTCATATTAGTTTTTATTGATAATATTATGATATATTTAAGAAGTTGTGGAGAGAATGAAGACCATATAAGGGTTATATTGAAAAGACTGAGGAAGGAGAGGCTATTTCAAAATTTCAAGAGATGTAAATTCTGGTTTAGAAAAGTTTCATTCTTAGGGAACATTATAACCAAATAAGGAATATCAGCTAACCTTCCCACGACAAAGGCTATAGAGAAGTGGAATCATCCTAAAATAGTAATAGAGATTCATACTTTACATGGTATAGTAGGATATTATAGGAAGTTTGTGAATTTTTTTTCATGAATTTATATTCCACTAACTATGTTAACTTGAAAAGAAGCTAAGTTCATCCTGAAAAAGGAGTGTAAGGAATGTTTACAAGAACTGAATAAGAGATTGGCTACTGCACCCATGTTAATTCTACAATATATCAAAGAATGATTTTTTATTTATAGTGATGCTTCTATGAAATTTCTTGGGATAATCCTCATGAAAAATGAAAAGGTGATCTCTTATTCATTTCAATAGTTAAATCCTCATGGGAAGAATTATCCTACACATGAACTAGAGTTAGTTGTAATTATATTTTCTTTGAAAATATGGGGGCACTATATTTATTATGATAAATGTGATATATTCACAAAATAACAAAGTTTTATGTATATATTCTAGAAAAAATAATTGAAAATGTGACAAAGGAGATGGTTGGAACTTCCTAAAGACAATTAATTTTCAATTTATTATCACCTTAGGAGAGAAAACAATGTTGATGATGCATTAAGTAGAACTTCCTTGCTATGTCGGAAATGATGAGGATTCATGGATATCCATTGATCAAGGACCTTGTAAGGTTGGACATGGGAATCATAACGGATGGTAAATTATCAATATTACCCCAACTTATTATTCAACTATCATTACATGAGAAGATCAAGAGATCCTATATGGATAAAACTTTGATACAAAATAAGAAATATGAAATGAAGAATGAGAAGTTTCCAAAGTTCAATATTGATCAAAGAAGGTGTACTGAAATTTCATACAAGGATATGTGTCCCGTCTATCTCAGAGATAATATGGAGATCATGGATGAAGCACATAGATATAAATTCTCTATACATCACATAATCACTAAAATGTATAGGGAACTTCATGATCATTATTGGCGGGATAATATAAAAATAGATATTTACGATTATAATGCATGGTGCATGGTGTGTCACCAAGTGAAGGAGGAGAAAAAAATACCTAAAAGGGTATTGAAACCACTACGCATACCAACATGTAAGTGGGAAAATATCACTATGTACTTCATCACTAGTCTCCCAAGAACATCAAAAGAAACAGTCCTATGTGGGTAATAGTGGACCGACTCACCAAGACTACATATTTCATCACTATATATGAAGATTTATCTCTTGAAAAACTTATCAATATATAAAAAAGTGGTGAGGATACTTGGGTAACCAATTTTAACCTTTTTTCTATCACAATCAAAGGTTCACCAATAAATTACAGAGAATTCTTCAATATGATCCAAATAATTAATTGAATTTCATTACAACCTATCATCCCCAAACCGATGGGAAATATGAAAGGACTATTCAGACACTCTAGGATATGGTGAGAACATGTTCAATGAAATTTAAATGTGGATGTGATCAACACCTCCAGTTAGATCAGTTATCAAACAATAGTAGCTTACACTTGGTTATTTAAATGAAACCCTTTGAAGCTATATATGGAAAGTGAATTAGAAATCCTAATTTTTGGGATAATGTTGGAGAGAGAAAGATAGTTGGGATTTATCTAGTGCACGACATGACAAAAAAAGTTCATTCCATCCAATTACATATAATTTCTTCTCAGATTCGAAAGAAGAGATATGTTGAAAACCATCAAAGGGACTTGAGGTTTGATGTTGGATAAAATGTTTTCCATCGAACATAACCATGGAAGAGAGCCATGTGTTTTGAAAAGAAAGGGAAACTTATCCCAAGGTACATTTTCTTATTTTATATCATTGAGTGCATAAGAGAAGTGAACTATTGGCCAACACTTACAAAAAATATATCTCAAGTTCATAATGCTTTCTATATATCCCTCTTTCAGAAGTACATACTTGATCCATCACATATATTGAATCTGGAAGTGGTACAAATGGTACATGACATATCTTATAATGAGAAACTCGTGGAGATATTAGATCATAGAGACAAAGTTCTATAAAAAAAGACTACCCACCTCGTCAAAGTGTTATGGAGGAACCATAAATAGGAAGAAGAAACCTGGGAACTAGAGGAATCAAAGAAACAAATTACCGTCACCTATTCTCAATCAAGAATATGATTTGAAATTTAGGGGATGGAATTTATATAGGGGGATGAATGTAACAACCAGATATTTTTAAGTGATAGTGATTTTCTAAGTAAATGTGTTTTATATATTATATAATATTATACTCATAAAAAATATAGCAGAACCAAAAAAACCTTATCTCATTAATAATGATCATTACATTAGTCAGTTATGAAACTAATTAAAATTCCAAACATTACAACTGGATAAAAAATATAAAATAGAACAGATAAAATGGAAAAATATGGATTGACTCAATATTCTAGAATCATTAATACAAAAACACTATTAAAATGAAAGAAATATTAGTAAATGAATCAAAATAATAATAAATTAAAATTTAATTATTGAAAAAATGGTAGTGAGTAATGAGTGAAATAATAGAGTGATATATATAGGGTATAAAGGGAAACAAGACTGTTGGGATTTGAATATTATATATCCATACATTATACGACCATTGATCAAATATGACCATTAGTAAATATAACCATTGGTCAATTTTTCCATTGGAAACTATAACCATGGGTGATAATTTCACCATTCTAATAAGTTTTCATCAGTAGTAATGGAAAATGATAATTGAAGTAGAGAGGAGAAATGATGGCATCAACCAATATACTTATTTTTTTTAAAGACCATTTTAAAAAATATGGAAGTAGGTAGCGTCCCTAGGGTTCTCCCTTTACTAAGAACTAGTCGAGGTTCAAAAAATGAATCTTTAATGTGATCACCTATGGGATATTTCCAAGATAATAGTGATTACCACTCGATCAATGTTAGTCGATGTACCCTATGAAAGTACCACCATCACGTACATTACCCTTAGGGTGTAATAAACAGTTACATGTCTGGGATTTAGTTTCCTAAAGTGTAATTATCATTATATAAATAAAATGTCTATTTCATCAATTCTATATTAACAACACTTTTGTTTAATTAAATATAAGTTTAATTGAGATGAATTTTATAAATTGAGTTTTGGAAGAAAATAAAACATAATTTTATTTTTATGGAAAATATATTCTCTTATATAATAATAATAGGTATTCCAAATAATATTTATTCAATTATATATTCTTTTAAAATACACATATTTATCTAGAAATGATAAAATAATTTTATAATGTCATCGGAAACTTTTATAAGTGTCATAAATTTGAATCTTCCTAAAAAACTACTCTTTTTTAATAAATACGTATTTTTATATCTATAAGTTAAAATTATCCAATTTAGATAATTATTTTGATAAAAAAATCATTTTTAAAATCATCACATCTAAATTTGGTTAGTGTGAACTGATAATAATGTTCTAAAATACTTTATTTTTCTGTGAATAGTAACAAGTGAGTTTTGGGCTTTTGGTATGTTTTATGACTTCTTATATATTTCATAATGAATTAGTAATTAATTAACGACAATCCAAGACCTGAAATATATTTTTTACTAATACTAATTATTTTAATAGTTTCAATCAATTTCCAAACCTATAAGTTACTTTTCGATGTTTAAAATGGATAATTTGGTTTCTAAAATCATTATTTTGTGAAAAATACTTTTTAATTTCCATATAAGTATTAAAAAAATTATGTTCAATCATATGGATTAAAATATCATAAATATTCAGTCAAATGTTCAAAACCACGAGAAAAAATAATGGGTAATCCACATGTTTTTCATTTTCCACAACCTAGATTGCCATGACCTATATTTGGACTTTATTAAAAAATTACTCCACTTTTTCTATAAATATCCACTCATTGGACCATTTAACTTAAATAACAATCCATATTGTAGGGTTTCAAAAATCCATAAAGTGAAATAAAATACTACCATAAAATTGATGAAGGAAATAGATACATGTGGGGATGAAAATTGGAAGAAAAGAATGAAGGAATCCAATTTGGAAAAGGAACCAAACTAGTCTGTGTAATGGTTGCTGATAAAGGTCATCCAAAGGCACATACTGCAAACTAAGTGGTACGTAAATGGCCTTTGAAACACTAGACCATGAATCCTTGGCCAACGAAGCCTAAAGTTCATAGAATGAATTAGGAAAGGGGATGGTCAAGCGAAAACCATGTCATTGGATGAATGGAGGAGGAGAAATTCCACCCACGACCCACATCCCTACGAGCCATGTCATCGGAGAAAACATGATGGAGAATTTTTTCCCTACACACCATCTCCTTAGACTGAACAGTTTACAGGAGAGGCAAGGAGCGTCCTGTGAACAACATCGTTCACAAGAGTGTGGTGGTTATTTCTGCATCCACAAATTGAAACAATATAATTATCATTTAACCAAGTCATCTGCCGATTATATGATACCTCCATGGGATACTGAAAAAGGTGTCGTGTGACCCATAGATACATTCTACTCAGTACCCTATAAAAGGACTCCAAGGGGAGCTGAGGAAAAGAATCATAATTTTTGGGGGAAATCTTTGAATTCGAGGGTGGAAGACTATGAAGAGAAACAACCAATAAAGTGCAGAACCAAGAACGGTTTCCCAAATCTATTAACACACCGTGAACAATAGAAAGAAGAAATCATAATAAAATTGTAAAACTGTGAACCTTAAATGAGAATTGAAAACCATACTCCCTTTTCAGATGAACATACTATGAACTACAATTCCAATTCCCCTTCTTCAAACTGGCGTACCACATAGAAAATCTCTTTGTGGATGAAACCCTACCCTGTACAACATTCCGCCACACAGAGGGAACCCAGTGCTGTATAACATCATGGTATGCAGAGGGAACCCAAGGCCGTGTACCACCCCGGAATACAGACAATATCTAGGTCTTCATACCACCATGGTACACAAACGACACTTCCACCCACATAGAAAGACACTATGCAGAGGGTACTCCACCCCCATGAAAAAGAGGTACACAGAGTTGGGTGCCTTAGGTTTATCCACCATCCAGTGCCAACGATGCCCTTATGTTTCCATGACATTCCTTGAATCCCCTCTGCAAACCAGTGCTTCAACGTTAGGCTAAAGCCTCTTCCTAAGACACCCGACCCATATTAACAAGCCATCAGAAGCATCGGTCCTCCCTTATGTGTCTACATACACTTGGTAATTAGATTCACTAAGGTAATCCCTGCATTAGTAAGGAAACTAGGAATGTTCTTTAGTATACATTCCCATGGTAACCAGGAGACCAACCTTGGGATAATTATATGGATCTCCCTATTCTAGGGATCAATGGAGATCACTGGATTTTCCATTCAATGAGGGATATTGATATGTTGAAGAAATCAAAATTTATTTTCCTTTTGAAGAGAAGAAACATTCCTCCCCATTCCTAAAACCCATTATATGGTATCTCTCCTGGAGTAATCCACTAGTCTCTCAGGATGGTTCTAATGAACTTTACCTTCATTTCACATTGACAGGTTCATTACTACGCACCCTCATCCACTGTCATCCCGACATATTCCTTTGTAGGCTCCTCCTTTTCGTCAAGGAAGAAGGGAAAATGTGTGGTTTATTGTATCTACTGCTTCCTATAATTTCTCACACTTGGGAATGACTCAAGTGGGATTAGAGGTCAACAGTGATTAAGGAATCCACACCATCCATTTCCAAATGAACTACAAAAGCTTTGATTCCTACTCTAGCTAGGATATGTAGGAAGCCAATCTAAAGGCCCGAGTTCAAGGGAAATTCCCCTTAAAGGCCAGTTTTAATTGAAACAATTTCACCAACCACCTCTTCAGCCACATATGACAATCCAACACGGGACGACTGTACTAGCCATCTCAAATCAATTTGTGAGACTATCCCAAGAACATGATGATGAATATTTTTCTTATCTTAGGGAGGTAGATGAGGTGACACCGATGACTTCATCCTAGCTGGATAGGAAACCCGCTCATGGGATCCTGCCAGAGGGTATTTACAGTAGTGGCGTACAACCTGATATCATTTCTCTAAAGAGGATCCCATGTTGAGGGAACCTGCTAAATTCCAAGGGACACAAACCCCTCAGGTTTCCCACAAAGGGAAGAAAATATAAAATCATGAAGAAGTTATCACACTGGTTCCTGAGGAGGAGCTCCACCATATAAACATGGAATCATGTAATGGGAAAGCATAAAATCTTTCCCCTCTAGCTAAAGACCGCCATAGAAATAAAATAGAAATCTATGAGAGGATTCATATACCCAATTATTCCTATGATATCCACCATGAAAATAGGGTGGAACAATACGAGAAAACTCATATTCCTACTAGTGCTCCCTAATCTTTCTGTACATACAGAGTGGAAAATTATACTTAGATGAAAATCTATGCCAATGTGAAAGAATACCTTCATCCAAATAGGACAGATTTTTTCTATCAGAAGGTGAAAATTAACGTTTAAACACAACAATACCACTACCCAAACAGTGTGGTAAACCCTAGGAAGTCATATAACACCAACGATACATATGAAGCCCACCAGTAAAATATAGTGGCAATCAAATATGAGTAAATTCAAATTCATAGAGATGAAAATCAATCCCATGAGACAAATATAGTGGAAAACAAGAAGACACAAATTCCTGTTGATAAACATAAATCCCACCAGCTAAATATGGTGGAAACCAGAGAAAATAGTTGGTGGAAGGCTTGTTCCTCTACACTGAAATAAGAGAACCACCAATACCAACCGGAAACTCATGGAGTTATGGATCAATAATAGACTCCTTCTCCAAAATTAGAATGGTAATTGATACCTATTCTAGCCAAATACATATCTCAACACATGTTGTCCATGATGGAAGATCATATGTCGATCTAAGACTATATCCTCTAGACATGTCAAAATGTCATTACATCGGTGGAAGAAGTAAGGAGTCAGGACCATGACCCAATCTCCCTAGGAGGGGTGATTTATACACCAAATAAGATAATATCTCTAGAGAATATTGAAATTAATGATCCAGTACATGAGGATCGACACCAATATTTCGCAATACATGGAAAACCAGATCAGAAAAAATACCAGTTCCAACTGGGGGACATTGGTCCAATGTGGTGGTAGCTTCAGGGAAGGCATATATCCCTACCATAACTCAAGAGTTTTGTCGACATATACCAATAAAATCATGGGAACCAATAAAATAGGGTACAGTACATAAAGTATGTTACCAACATAAGGGGGCTCTAGTATCCCACAAGAGAGCACCCAAACATGAAAGGTGCCAAAGGAAATCAGAAAATGAAGAGCATACCCATGATTCTACTCTCCTAGAATTTTAAGTTATTGATGCCATAAAACATTTATCAATAGAGGATCAAGATATTATCAGTCCAATACTAAAATATGGAAGTGGCAGTAGCAGTTTCGAAGGTCCTTCCTGTAATGTTGCTACAAAAAACTCTGAAGTTCCTTCCTATAGAACCCATAAGGGCTTACTCCGTGGGCTGAAAATGATCAATCATGAGATATTATCTCCTAATTCATGTCTGAGTAGCCCTACATCAAACCAAAATATCATGAAGAAAGAAAGAACTCCCCTTTCTGTAGTCTACCCTAATGACCCCCCAAGTTTATACACTACAAATAGGTTTCACCCTGTAATCAGACATCAAGATGTGATGGTAGTCCTTACCAAGGAGAAAATCGCTATTAAGGCCCTTCCCACAGTGACATCAAGCATCGATAAGGTTCTCCCTCATTTTAGTACATCCTAAAGGACCTCCCCAGAGTTTACACTACAAATACTCTCCCTATAGTCAGAGCTATGATGGTATTCCTCTCCATGATAACAATCATTGTGAAGGCCCTCCCCTTAATAATGCTAAGAAGCAAGAATTTCCTCCCCTTATTGTGGCCTGCCCAAGAGGTCGTCCCTAGGGTATATACCGAAGAATTCTTCTCTATGACCATACACTAAGCTGTGATGGTATTCCTCACCATCACAGCACCAACTATGAAAGTCCTCCCCACAATCCAAATTTACATCAGTGAGAAGGTCCTCCCCTCATCGGTACAGATGTGAGAAAGCCCTCATATCCAATGGTTCTTGAAAAAATGGAGTGTGACACAATGGATACCATATCCATGAAAAGTGATATTCATTCTTAACCAGAGGATGGCCCGATTCCACGCTCTTCTTCTCAGCCACCCTCGTACTATTAACATGTCAATGAGACTCTTGATTACCCTAGTACTTGGAACAAAATCATTAAGGAGTAGTCAAATTGGGCGAATGAAGTAGAAATTTCTGGCTAAACAACAACAAGATATGTTTCTTGTGAGAAAAAAACAAGCTAGGGATGACATATTATTGATCTATTAGCCCATGAACACTTATCAGTTCAACAAATAAAGAGAGTTGTCAGAAAAATGTATGCATAACATTCGCCTCAGTATCTGGATGAATCTCTACAAGTTAAAATAATTTTTTCCCTATGATGGGTATGAACTTCATGTTAACATCTAGAGAAAGATTCTCTATCAAATAAACCTAGAATCCCTTCTATCTGCATGAAGAACAGAATCCAAAATGCAAAATAAAGTCCTTGGGTTGGCCCGAATCCATGTGCCCCACAAGTTGTGCTGCCTTATAAGTAACTCCCCATCTTATGTTAAAATATGGGGATGATGAGAACATGGATCTCTACACTTCACCCCACTCTTAGTCCAGAAAAACCCAATGGAAATGACATCCTATAATGTTATCATCACCATATGACAGTCAAATGATGTCCCTACTTAGGAAAAGTGGAACGTTCTACAAGAACCGACATTCAGGAAGTCCCAGAAGCATCAGGACCAATGAGAGAAAAACATAGAGAAGATCCTGAACCAGAACACCAAGAACATATAGTAGGCCTCCCATTTAATAGAATCCAATCAATGAGAACTATTCATTTCCTTGGAATAAATTAATTTACGTGATGACCTGACACCATATCCAGCTCACACCTGCTTGAGAATGTGTTAGATCAAGATGGTAGTAGTAGAAGCAACATCCATTGGAATATGGGACCAACACGATCCCATAGGGTTGGGGTAAATTTTAACTCAATATTCCCCTATAAGGCCAAGAAATTCAGTCTGAGGCCTTTCAATAGAAGAATAGAAACATCCCTAACCTGTAGGGATGAGGGTATTTTTACCTCAAATGTTCACCCAGTGGATGTCTGTATTCTCCCATATGGGGATAAAAATGGATATAGGGGTCACCCATCACATTCTATCCCATTATTAGCATCCTTCGGAATGGATTCACACCCCAATGTCATATCAAGGATCCCTTAGATTTACTCGTCACTATGAAACCCGAAGAGTATCACATAATGGACGGAGAAGATACAAAAAAGGATGTAAGATACCCTCCTACCATTCTATACCTCGTATGCCACCAAAAATGCGGTATGCATTGTTGAACTTCATGGAAATTAGAACCAAATACCTCAATAAAAATGATACAAATAACATGGAAATAGGAGTAGAGGGAACCCTCCCAAAGACGGTTCCCACTGAGTCTGGAGGTTTGCACACCAGAAACCAATGTGTTGTCTTAAATTTGGGTGACCCTCAGTCAACCCTCCATTAAATCCCATGAGAATCCACAACAGGGAGAATAATAAGTGAAAGTTATATGAACCACTTCCTCCTCCCCATGAAGATGATTCCACCACACGTGAAGAGAGATTTATTCAACAAGAAGAAGAAATTAAAGAGGTGAGGTGACTCAATACTAAGCTACTAAGAGAAAGCCATCCCACTGCATATGTTCCTCAAGTGGAGCATCAATAAAAAAATCCATAAAATGTACATCTACCTCATGATATAATCCCAACAAATGAAGAAAGGTTGGAAGGATCAATTAGGGTGGAACCAGAACCATCAGTCTACATGAACCCAATATCAACAGGATATCAAGATTTTCCTCCATTAGGGAAGCAAAAAGAATAGATTCAGAATAATCCACAAAGGATTCCCCTGTCCGGGTATCTACCTTAAGATCTAGTAGCACAAAAACATCAAGTATTTCCCCATGACACACATTCTCATGCTCAGGTCCAATAGGACATGCATCAAGGGATCCTGAATACCATTGAGTTATTAACAACTCGAACGGAAGCAATGGAAGGAGGACATGCTCCAGTAGAACCATAATGGATACCTTACCCGGACTATGTGAGAAATTTTACAACTCCAACAAATTTTAGGAATACCATATTCACAATGTTCAATGGATCAGGGGACCTAGAGAAGCATCTAATGAACTAGTATTATTATTATGATCCCATGATGGGGAACCTGGAGTAGTAAGAAGCTGTGAAGCTCAGATTCTTTGTAAAAAATCTACAATGTTAAGCCTTTGTGTGGTATACATGTTTCCAAGCTAATTCAATTACAATATGGGAGGATCTCATATGCATGTTACAATTCTAGTTCAGCTCGACATTTCCCAAAACAAAAATCAATGATATAATGAATTGAAAACACTGAGAGAATGAGAGAGTCTTATACTTCATCACTTGATGGAAGGGTCTGACTTACACATGAACTGGACACTCCCCCAAGATGAAATTCTTTACATGTGCATTGATAATCTCTAAGATGAGCTGTGAACACCACCCATTGCTGTGAAGTACACAAGTGGGTTCTAAGACTTCTCCAAAATCACTCAAAGGATAGATGATTCCTTGCAACAGACTAATATCAAGTCACAGGAAACCCCATCAGACCCAGTAAAAATATCCGGAAGAGCTAAAGGGACTCCTATCATGCTTAAGCCATCCCCTGCACCGGCTCCAACCCCAAGTCCCCCACCAGACTGGGTAGGGCCCTCTGGACGTTAGCAGCCACCCTCACCCTATCAATACTAGTAGAGGGGGGAAAAAGAAATAAGTTTTATTAATGCTAAAATAAAGTCTACTCATTGAAAGATGAAAATGTCTGTGATTACTTCATAACCTCCATGAATCACAACTTCCTTCAGCTTACAGATCCAAAGTGGGCTAATAAATTCTATTTTGACGACTATAGAAATTTCTATCCCATAAATCGATATTGGAACAAAATATCCAAGAGGGTTTTTTCTTAAATGACCTCCTAAAAAGGATGATAGATTCTAGACAAGCCAATCTAGGACCACCGGTAGTGAAAGTGGAATATGTTTCCACCATTTATCTGGATGAAGAAGGGGATTGGAAAAAGGTTGTTAATAAAAAGTTGTAAAAGTTTGACTATTGGATGACTCAAAAAATAGTCAACTGAGTTCGTGGGATAATCCGAGAAAAGTTAAAGCAACCAATAGTGCCTCCAATGACTCCTTATGAGACACAACCATCATCCTTGGCTCTAAAATCCTCTAGAAGATAGTCACCCAAAAAGTAGTCCAATCGGATGGGAGGAAAGAAAGTGAAGAAGATGAACTTTCACTAAAGATAAGGGTGGATTTGACACTCTCAAATTTCATTCCAAAAAATATGAAGATATAGGTATCTCCCCACCAAATGGTATAACTGGAGGTAGATGATGAGGAAAAGTCAACATTATAAGAGAGGCTGATTTTTGGCTCTGTCAATGTCATCCATTTGATGGATCATTTCTTTGACGATGAGTATGGTTATCAACCAAAATTCACCGCACCCAACTGAGGAGCTGGAGGACGAATCCATAGAATACAGGGGTATTAAATGAGATAAATCCATGTATAAATAAATATTATGGCCACACCCCCACCCAAACCATTAGTATTGTAGAAAACCATGGATGGACCCTCCAACAAATCCCACATAGACCAGAAAATTCTCCTACCTCCACAAGAAGCCACATCGGTATAATACCTCTAGAATACCCATCATAGGAAGAAAAAATGAATAATTTCCTTCCGTATGTGATCAAATTTTCCTAGCCCGATCCACAAAGGATGAAAACTCCCCCGTCTCTGACCCCAAGGGACAACCTTTCTTTATTAAATGTGCAAGCCTCTAAAGTGCATTTGAAAGATCATCCCAAAGCAGGGAAGCACCAGAATTTAGATTACAAATATGACATTATGAAATTGTTAGATTTATATCCAACTAATCTCTCAATCATGGATGTGCTAAATCTATCAACATATATTATGGAAGCCCTCCTAGAAGATTTTGTAAGTCCCAAGGAGTTTCAAGCTGAAGTAAATGCCACTAAATTCTACCAGATAGAGTTCAATATTTTAGAATGTAATGAAGTTATCTCCTTCATAGATCTAGATGAATTTTCCATCATAAAAGGACCAATAAATCCCTTATATATTTCTAGCAGGATTAATGGTATCGATATTAAAAAATTATTCATCGATAATGGATCTAGGGCTAAACTCCACCCACTGCAGATACATCGTCGGTTAGGCTGTAATGAGAATAATCTGACACCCTACACCACAGCCCTATTTGGATATAAAAAAAGTTTGTAGAAGTTGTTAGGTCAAATAAAGCTCGAAACCTAGTTCGGCCACCTCATAGCTCACCCATAATTTCTAGTGGTCTGGAATTATATGGCCTTCAATGCTCTTCTAGGGAGGCCCCAGCTGCATAAGCACACAAAAATCACCTCCTCATACCCTTAGTGCCTAAAATATGACATTAATGTACATGGTGGGACACTACATGATGATAAGGCCCTGTTTGAGTATTGGAAGTCACACTATATTGATGTAGAGTTCTATGAACCAAAGGGGAAACAATCCTCAGCTGATGGAATTGATTAGGTCACTCCCCAGATGGTTTGTAAATGTTTCATACTGATCCCCTCAAGTAGATCGAGGAAAAATAAATTCTGTCTATGAATTAGATTGAAAGTGAAAGTCCAAATTTGGACACATATTCAACAATCCTCATTAATTCAGTTATTGCTAATGAGCATGAAAATGTTGAAAGGCAAATTGACTCTCAAGATAATGGGGAATGTTCGGATGAAAATACCTCCAAAATATCATTAAAACCCCAAGAAATTTATGCCTCACACACAAAGGTGGGAGGAAGTGTCTCTTCACTCAAAAAAGATGAGAAAACTCTTTTACCCATTATGGTATCTTCTCTGAATAATCCCCCACCAATGGCCAAGGTAGAAGAGACAAATTTTCCTCACAAACACAAAAATTGAAACTCCTCCCTAAACTATGAAGAAACCGATTCAATGAATTTTTCCCCGTCAGAAGACAAATGGGAATATGATGAGGATTCATGGGAGGAGGAAGAAGAAGACCTAAGGTATGCCCCTAAAGAATTCTAGGAAGGCGTTTCCACAATCATTGATGAAATCAAGGAAGTCAACATGGGTAAAAATGAAGACCCATGACCAACTCTGGTTAGCACATCCATGCTTTATGAAGAGAAACAGATATACAACTTCTTTTTGATGCATAGTCGATATGTTTCACTTGGAATTATACAGAAATTCGAGGTCTCAATTCAATGGTGTCCACTCACATCCTGGGCCGGTCGAATGATCAGTGTGGTTACAGGAAATCTTCTAGAACGATGCACCCAACACATGCTTCCAGAATATAGGCTGAAGTCGATAAGCTCATTAGAGCTAAATCCATCCAGGAGGTCTAATACCCCATCTTGTTAGAATAAATTGTTCATGAAAAGAAGAATAATGGATAGATTAGGGTCTTCATCAATTTCACAAACCTCAACCAACACTGACTGAACGATGATTTCCCAGTCCTGATCGTATAATTGTTAATCAATGTAACTACTAGATATAAGGATCTCTCTTTCATGGATGACTATTTAGGATTTAACAAGATCTGAATGGACCAAAAAGATAAATAATCCATCGCCTTTAGAGGTACCTAGAGAGTGTTTTTCTACAAGGTAATTCCTTTCAATTTGAAAAATGTCGGTACTACATACCGGTGTTCCATGCACCTCATTTTCAAACACTTCATGGGAAAGTTCAGTGAATGTTATGTTTATTATTTAGTAGTAAAATAATTAAAAAATTCAGACAACTTGTATGACCCCAAAACCGTCTTCAATAAACTATGATAACAAAATCTAAAAATGAACCCCCTGAAATATGATTTTGGTGTTACTTCAGGGAAATTTCTCAGCTTCTTCATACATCATCGGGGCATCAAAGTCAACCTTGTGAAGAAAAAGTCCATCCTGGGCATGCCACCGCCTCGCAACCTCACTGAGTTGAGAGGAATCCATGAATACCTGAAATACATTCGGCACTTTATATCCAAACTTGTAGGAAAATGTTTTCCTTTCACCAAGTTGATGAAAAAAGGGTTAGAGTATCAATGGACTAATGATTGTCAGGAAGAAATAAAAAATATCAAGAAATATCAATTAATTTCACCAGTTCTAATGATTATTGTTGAATAAAGACCTCTCTTTCTATACATATCCACCTTGGACCGATCCCTATGTTCCTTACTCATGTAAAATAATGATGGTGGCCGTGAGAATAGTCTCTATTATCTCAAACTAACCATGATTTTTACTGAGAGTCCTTATTCAAATGTTGAGAAGAGCTACCTTTCATCAATATTTGTGGTCTAGAAGATGAGACATTACTTACTACACCAAGAAGTCTATTTTGTCTCACAAAGAAATCAACTCAACTACATTCTCAGCTATCCAATGTTAACTGGATGTATTTAACGGTGGACAGTCATAATACAATAGTTTGATATATGAGTTATACCAAAGAAAGATAAAAAGTCCATACATTAGAATATTTCATTGACGAGAATCACTCATTAAGAGTTTCCCCGTCAGATGATGATCTACTTGTTGAGGAAGTGTTCTCTATTCAAGAGAACTCTGAGATATAGGAAATGCACTTGGACAGTGCCTCCAGAAGCCGAATTGGATGAAAAATAGAAGAACCCAAATTCAACAAAGTGGGTCTGAGAGTCATAATCATATCCCAAAAAAATAAATTCTTCCCTATTCCTTCCTACTATTATAAGGATGCACAAGAAATGAAGTAGAGTACCAATACATCATTATAGGGCTGGAACTAGCACTCCAAGTGAAATCCAAACACTTGAAGATAAAATATAATTCAAAATTAGTCATTAAGTAAGTCAATGGTGACTATGATTTCAAGAAAGAGGAGCTAATCCATTTAATGAACAATGTCCGAGAACTAATGGAAAAAATACCATCATAACCAACATTGATTTATGTTCCTCGATCAAAAAATGAACAATCCGCTTCATTGGAATGTGCATCTATAGCACTGACAAATCTATATTGGAATGAAATAGTCATTAGTATTGCCCACCGATAGATGGTATTACCATTCATTTAGGACAAAAAAGAAGAAATTAATGAGATCAGTCCCATCTATAAGCTGTGTGGTCCTACCATAGGCAAGATGACACCTGTTGTGGAATATCTTCAGAAGGGAGAACTCTAAAAAAATTGGTCTAGAAGGGAACAAACACAAAGAAGAGAAGTTAATTTCATGCTATACGATTTCAAAAACCGATAAAAGGATATTTATAATCATGTATTTAATGGAGTCTTTCTTAGGTACATTGATGGAGAAGAGACTAATGGCTTCATGAATGAAGTGCATGCTGACACTTGTGGGGAACACCGTTCAGCATCCAAACACTCTCATCAAATTCAATAGTTTGGATACTATTTGACCACAATGATGCGGGATTGTGTCGATTTCACAAAAAAGTTCCATTCCATTCAAGTCCATGACAATCTCATCCCTCAACCCTCAGAGTTTCTTCACACAACCAAGTACTCATGGCCATTTTATATATGGGAAATGGATGTTGTGGGACCAAATCCTCTAGCCACAAACAAAAAATTAAAATATATTCTCATAGTAACTGAGTTATTTTTCAAAATGGTGGAAATTTCACCCCTTAAAGAGGTCGGGTAAAAAAAAATTTCAGATTTATGAAAGCCAATATCATCAACGGGTTTTCTGTACCTAACACAATACTAATGGGAAATGACACCAATTTCTACTCTGTTGAATTATACAATATCTACCAAGATTATGGTATCAATGAAAATCGTTCATCCCACTTCCATGTAGTGGACAATAGATATATAGTGGCTTTCAACAATACCCTCTCCAACATACTTCAAAAGATGGTATACAAGGATAAGAAATCATGGCCATAAGAGCTCATCTATGATCTTTGGTCTTACCATACCACAACCCAAACCACTACTCAAGCAACACTATACTCGTTAGTATAGGGTACTAAGGAATTTTTTCCCATTGAAATTCAGCTTCCATCCCTCCGCATCACTTCCTATGATCAACTATCTGTAGATGAGAGATCCCAAAAATGGTTTAATGAGCTGGATTGGTTGGATAAGATTGTACACTCTACACCATCTGAAAGTCTAGAAAAATAGGATTACATGAGCCTTCAATAATAAGGTTTTCCTTCAATCTTTCCTCACAAGAGAAATGGTGTTGTCCCTTAGATCGCTGATGATACTCAAGAAGAAACCTCTAAAGTTGGAGCCAAAATGGGAAGGAACATATGTTGCACACATATTTTACTCCAATGGAGGGTATGCCCAAATTTCAATGGATGGATAACTCAACATAGCCTCCACCAATACGAGGAACCTGGAAAAGTACTTTGTGTAATCAAGGTGAAGTCATACATGATGCATGATGTTAAACTAATCAAAAACCTCATCTTAGCTACATGATGTTAATCTGCAGAGTGCCAAAAAATTCTTTTCACATGGTGGTAAACTATACAGAAGATTTTATGATTGCATGATAATAAACTGCATGATGAAATCTTCCATGCTGCACAAAGTCAAAATGATCAACACCTTCATCATAGCTGTATGAATTTAAACTTCATAACACTAAAAATGTCCTTTCTAAATAATGATAAACTGTACATAAGATGTGCTAATTACATTAAAATAAACTGCATGATGAATTCGTCCATACGGCATGGCGTTAAACTGATCAACTCCCTTATCTTAGCTACAAGACGTTAAACTGCATAACACCGAAAAATTACTTTCTAAATGATGTTAAACTATAAAAAATATTTCCTGATTGCATGAAAATAAACTACACGCTGAAATCAACCATGTTTCACAATGTTAAAATGCTAAACACCCTCATCTTAGCTGCATGATGTTAAAGTGAATAGCATCAAAAACATCCTTTCCACACAATGATAAACATTATAGAAGATGTCCTGATTGCATGAAAATAAATTGCATGATGAATTCGTCCATGCTTCACGACGTTAAATTACTCAACATCCCTGTGCTAGCTATAATATGTTAAACTTCATAGTGACATATTTATCCTTATCACATGATGTTAAACTGTTTGGCCCCAACAATGTTCTCACTTGAGAGGACATGGTCTCTAACATCGATCACCTACCACGCCACACTAGAGAACAATGTACAAATTTATTCCAATCTACCGATGAGATATGTAGTAACACCAGGATATTTCATCTTGGTCTATCCTCTATAAAAAAAATACAACCCCCCTTTCTTGTGCATGGTTCATACTGGTATGGGAGCATGTTGTCTTAGAACTATGTACGGATTGATTCCCATATTTTGATGGCATACGTTGGGACACCTCTATCCTAGATCTTGATCTAGCCACCATATGGTAATAAAATACCTCTATTGTACTCTCAACTACCTCTACATCTCAAGATTATCCCCTGACTATTTCTTGTTTCTCACACCAAGCATAGGACACATGAGCTTAGAAATGGTGGTAAAGGTTTCACATAGGATGAAAAGAAGATACATGTACATTGTATTACCATTAAGAAAATGGTCAAAAATCCCCCCTCCCTATTTAGGAGCCAAAATTATACTGTGAGATAGCTTCAGAACTACATTTGGCTTGATTCATTCCCTCACAAGATATTTATTGAAGCCCATATTCTTCATCCTGGTCTAGCCACCTCCAAATGAAAAAAATTCCTCCTTTCCCTGTGCAAAGGTCAGACCTATGTTGGGAGTTTCATCATAAGATCCACATATGGGTGCATTCCTTCCCCTATAGGAAATGAAACTAGCCTCAGATCTTCAAAAATAGGCATGGATGCAAAAAATTATTGAATGAAAATGAAATGTCTTATACATGATCCCATTGTGTGTAAAATTAATCCCTTTATGATACTTGTTTTTCACACTGAGCATGTGGGATTGGGAGTTACAGAAGAGGATTCCCCACATGCATAATGACTTACTATATGGCTCAAAGTCCATACTAAAAGAAGTAAAACTACAAGGTACCCGGAGAACTATGTGTAGGCTTGATTCCTCCCATCACAAGATACATAGTGATTCCTGAATTCTTCCTCCTGGTATAGCAACCAATATCAGAAAAAAATTCCCTCTTACCTATGTAGGGATTAGATATATATATGGAATTTCCCTCCAAGAACTGCATGTAGGTTTGATTCATTCCCTTGTAGGATACATAGAGATACCTTGAACCTTAGTCTCGGTCCATCCATCACATGATGTGGGATGCCTCTATTATATCCTCTGGTTATGCTATACTTGGAGGAAACTCCTCATCACTCCTTTTTTCTCACATAAATTACAACTCACATGAGCTTAGGAATGATGGTAAAGACTTCCCCCACATGGAAAAAACATAAAGGAGTATAATAATACCATCATCTTAAAAGCATGGTATAAAATTCCCCCTATGCACAAGTCAAATTGGCATAGGGAGTCCTCAAAACTACGTGAACATTGATTCCTAACTAACTGGGATACATAGGAAACATCCACTAGGTTCAAGCATAAAACTTCACTCACCTCATCCTTTTCACGTTGGTTCACACTTATCATAACCACATGAAATTAAACTGGGTGAGAAAATAAGTCCTAACCATATGAAATTAAATTTTATGTTAGCTCAAAAACTATGTATGGATTGATTCTCAACATTATGGGATATATAGTGACACCTGAGTATTCCTGAGTCCATCCATAAAAAATAAATAAAGAACACCCAATCCCTCACATGAAAAATTAAAATAGATGCACGTGATTTCAAATCTAGTCTCTTATATCTTGAATGGCTCAAAAGACCATGGTCCCCTATATGTATGAATCCGATATATGTAAAGGATCTCATAACTTATAATTAATCATGTCCTAGATATTCTCCACATTCCCAGACATTCCCTTTTCATATATCAAACTCCATGCCTTGGAAAATATCGAGTCACCGGAATTATCCGTGACTATCGGAAATGGAAGGCTAGTGCCTTTCAGACATCTTTATTTTACTATTCAAATTATTCATTAAAGAATCTACATATTTTGTCCAAAAAAAATGGACGGTCAAGCAAAGTAAAATTCAACCCTAGGAGATTCTTTTCCTCTTTTCATACGCTTAACGGCTTCTAAGCCCCATGTCATCCCTCCGGACTCGAGGGAACCAGCAATCATGGTTTACACCTTCTTCACCTGGTCATGTATGGGGCATACCAAGAATATCCTGATCTGATTATCTGATATTTAAACATGATTCTTTCGATAATTCATCCATGCAACAAGACAAATAAATTGTGTTGTTGAAATCCTTTCTACATTATGTTAAACTGTACAGAAGACATCCTCACCACATAATGTTAAACTACGTGGCCCAAATTCCAAACCACATAATAATAAAAACTTTAAGGTACCCAAAATATAGCTAAAATTACACCATTCTATACGCATGGACCAAAAATTGTGTAGGGAACCTGGTCTCGGGATGCCTAGATCTTTAAAGATGGGCCCCGATTTGATAATGGAGTCAAAATATCCCACCTCACATATAGGTTAAATCTATATAGAGATACTCCCAATTCGATGAATAATTATGGAATTCGATTAATAATCATTGCCCGAGTGTTTCTGACTTGTCCAGACCAACCCTCTCTATTCATCAGACTTAATGATTTGAGTGATCTTGGATCATCATAACCCTTCATGGCCATTGAGAATGGATGGTCAATGTCCTGCAAACACCATTGTTTGACTATGTACATTATGCCCTGGTGTCTCTTTATATTTTTCCCACAAAAATTTCTTGTTAACCAAAGGAAAATTCATCCTTAGGAGACCTTTTCTTATTTTCATATGCCTAACTACTTGTAAGACCCATGTCTTTCCTACTGAACCAAGAACACTTAAATCCATGGTTTACACTCTCCTATCTACCCATGACCTAGACATGTTTGAACATCCTTGCCTAATTTCCCTCCAGTTAATCATGATTCTATATCAAGTCCTAATCTCATGACATCCAAATTTCATGATACTCGATACCCAATATTCACCCTTATGAAAGGTCATGTCAAAATATAATTTCCCCTAAAGACCCTACGCAAGAAATAAATCTGCACATGAAAGTTTTATGTATGAATTTTCTATTGGTGAATCCATATAAAAAATAAAAAATCCCATTCCTATGAATGAATTAGATCTACATATAAGAAAACATTAAAATTGCTACATTTAGCTTGATATTTTCCCTCACTGGAAACATAGTGGCATCCTATCTCACATTTTGGGTCTAGCCATGAGATAAAAAGGTCCCATCCTTACTTGTACAAGGGTTAGACTTATGGAATGAAACAATTCACATGGATAGGATAAAAATGACTCCCCTTATTCCGAGTAAAGTTTGACATGAAATTCAATTTTTCATGTTTAGGCATAACTAGTTTCACAATCCATACTCTATGTCCAAAAAAGTCTGAATCTACAAAATCCTTCTTGGACACCAGAAATGGAAGGTCAGTGTCCTATAGAAACATTTTTTTTACTAAAAACATTATTCCTCAGTGGCTCTGCATTTTTTTCATACAAAAAGTATCATATGAATGAAAGGAAAATCCATCCTCATTTAGATCTTTTTCCCTCCATAAGCCCTTATGACATTTATATCCCACCTTAGCCCTTAGATTTTAAAACCTCTCGAATTATAGTTTTCATATTTTCCCTTTCAATTTATAATGGTGAAGGATGTTCTGGGCCAAACTATTATAGAGTAAGTTATTCATTTATCATCATCTAGCCATAGTAAGATGATTTCGCAAAATAGGTCCCAAATGTCCTAGCTGTATGATGTAAAACTGTACCATGCTTCAACCCTCTTTGACACAAGACAAATTTTTGTGGAAGTGGTTTTTCAGCCAAAGAAGATAAAAATGACCTTATTATTTTCATAATTCGTTCATTCAAATGGATACCCGCTTTGGTACTCAATATAAAAATAAATTCAAAGTTCAATAAAAACATCATGGCCATTGAAAATGAAAGTCCAATGTCATATGAATGCCTTTGTTTGACTATGCACAATATTCCCCCGTGGCTCTACATATGTTTCCCAAAATATTTCCTATCAAAAAAAAATGAAAATTCATCATTTTAGAGGCTTCTCCTATATCCGTATGCCCCATATCATGTCTTATATCCAAAAATCACAAGTCAAGGTCATGAAAAATCCCTCATCCTTGTCTAAACGTTTCGGGGACATTCTCAGTTAATAAGTACAAAATCGGGGTCCTTGAACTAAAAGTCATGGTCCCAGATGTTCAACCTAAAAAATTAGGGCAGTTGTGGTCAAATCTGTTCAACCTAAAACATTTTTAATGATTCTCCAATCATAAATAATTTAAACTAACCACCAAAATAGACACTACACTCTCTAAAGAAAAATCCTGCAAAGGGAACCTTGAATAAAAGTGAAGTGTCATCTTTCTAAACCTATGTTACATATGGTTTAGTTGAAAAAATGGTGAGAAACCAAACAATCAATAGAAAAAAATCTTGTTAGATCGAAAACCCGCAAAGGGAATTCTAAGAAAAAGTCAAGTTATACCTGCTAGGCCAACACCATAACAGGTTTAGAAAAAAATTATGATGATAATTAAAAAGGCAAATGTTTTTAGGGTTATCTATTTGACCATGGAAAGAGTCAAACTATGATCGCTAAGCCCATCAGATTAGGAACAAATTAGAGAATAACTTAATTATTCCTTTATCACAAATTATGACACAAATTGATATCTGATTGACACTTTTTTTCAAACTGTTGTTGATCATAAATGATTAATATTATAGAAAAGAGTGAAATAGGGAAAATAAAAAGATTTTTTTTTTTATTTTACTAAAAATTATGTGGGAGTTGATGGGACATCCACAATATGAAGCCTCTACTCAATGAAAAAACAAAGGCAGTGCAGGGTATCCCAACAGATTACAATGAGGCCAAAATCACTCTTTCTAGTAGGTTGATAACTACCCGATGAGGGCTGTCAATGGCTTGTTCTAAAGAAAAACTCTTCTTAGCTTTAGCTTCATCCATTAGGTGTAATTCATTTATAATAGTACATAGTTATCCTTTTATCTTGAACGGCTTCATAATTAGCATTGATGATGCCCGTTGTGCTTTTAGTCTGTCCATGCGAGCCTCGCACTCACACAGTTCCTTTATCTGGACAATCACTTAGTCATGAGCACTAGATTCCTTAGCATCCAGATGATGCAACTCATCATTAATATCCCAGATATTCTGAGACTGGTGGTGATAAACATTTAATCGAGTGAAGTTTCCTTCAGAAGTAGTGATATTCTCTCTACCTATAAAAATTTGGTGCATAAGGAGATGCAGACATCAATTATCAATGTTGCCGGAACCTAGATCGAAAAATAGTTGTTGAAAGATAACCTCATTGTGGGTTAGGGGAGCTTCCATGACAAGATTATGGATTTGACTCCATGCTCTCTTTCACACAACATAATTCCTTCTAAGAGCATTAGAATATTGGTCCTACAACACCATGATAGGTATGCCATGAGGATGTATCACTGTAGTAGATAGAGGCTCCATGAGATCAGTCACCCAAGAAAGAGGAATTTCCCTCTTAGTAGATGGTTCATCCTCTATGACTAAGTGAGGGGGGTTGACAGCAACATCAGAAACATTGGGTGATGCCTCACTCGGACCAGCTTCGGTAGGACCACAGACCACATCGGCCAAAGATATGGGATCTAAATCACTCTCTATATAAATGGGATTTTTTGGTGAATCCCCTTCCAAACACATGTTATTATGGGTAAAACACCTTCTCAACATAGTAATGGGAACAGTTGATGAAACTGGCATGGTTGGGAGAGGATCTCAAACAACGAATGGTTTCCAAACCTACCAAACTGGCCTCTCTAATACAGATTAAGATAGTTAGCCACCCACATCTGGGAATACTCTAATGATAAGTAAGTTGAGGCTGTTGTGGGAGGATTGAGGAATTCCACATTATCATCCTCTCGTGTCATGGACAACCACAGTTGGTGATAATTACAAGGTGAGATTCCCACCTGACAAGTGTGGCAGGGAGATATGTGATCTATTGAAGGCATCCAAACTGCCAAGTGAACCTATATGGAACATAATGTTAAAAAATGGTCACCCTATATATGCGTGCTGTTAGAAATACATTGTTATTTCCATGATCAATGATTTTTTATGGATGATAGAAATGTTTATAAAGGTTGGATGGAAGTCAGAATGAGGAACTGTGGAAGTATGCCGATACTTGTTATAAGGGAAATACTCTGCCATCCAGCCATATAAAAATTGAAATGGACCACCAAGATGAGGAAAGGGATCCATTCTTGTATCTTCCCTAATACTTCAAAGATTAAAGAAAGAGTATGAATGAAAAAGTTAATTGGATATGCCTCTGCCAATGTAGATTCCATCATCAAAGTGTCAGCCCTAACACCGATATAAACATCACAAGAGGAGAAGAGCCATCCAAATAGGTACATGGAAAAGAAACATACCCTCTTGAGCTCATTCAACACATCATAGAGAATCTAATAACCCCAAGTGGTGTATTGAACAACCTCAAGGGTAGAATAATAAGAACCAAGAATGATCTGTGACTACTGGGTCAGATGGGTTTAGCTATAGTGAACTCTCAGCCTTAGCCTATTCATCTGCAAGCATATCCTTGTCCGATCCTGAAATGAGATAAGTGATTGGGCATGAAGGGGATGGAAAATTATACCCTCTTCCATAAACAATAAATCTATTTCCAAGGGTGATAATTTCTAATCATTCCTCCAAGAATTGGACATTGGTAAAAATTCTTCACACATGTCTCCAAGAATAGGATGTCTTCCTATCTGGTAGATTCCCCATAGATAGATCCCCACTTCACCATGGGATATGTGAAATGTATTTGTGCATGGACGTCAATGGATAAGTAGATCAAATATTATCTTGCACGACAAAAAGATGGATAATTGGGAGACCCACACCACTTGATATAGATTGACAGTTCATAGTGTCACATAGGCTTCCAAGTAGTTCTAATGAACCTAGAACTCCCAAGACCCACTCATAAGAAAAGAACCCTCTTGATCGAATGTCCCATTTAGAGATTCATACTCAGTTAGGGTTACCTTGTGATAGGTTAATGATAGATGAATAATCTTAGATTATGGAATCCAAGGATGTACTATGAGGGCATTGGACACTCTGAGTCCACATAGACCCACTTAGGATGAACTCACCCTCCTCACTCAAATTAGTAATGATTTATCTGGTATGACGATTTCTTTTCCCTATTATTCCCATGGTATGTTCCCAAATGTGTTAAAATATTTCCACAATCAATACTTGATAAAGGAGAATCATCTTGGAGCCCAAAATTATAAAGATACAGCAAATTGGATAGTGTATAGGATATCAGCTCCGATGAAAGGAGATCTCATAGAATACCCCTTTGAGGAACAATGAAAGTACAAAGTTTCTCATTGAAATTCTCGACCATGGCTACCCTCATCCTGATTGCTTCTACTTATATAAGAGGAAGATCCATTTTTTCCTAAAAAAATAAAGCATAAATGGTCAATCCAACAAAAATATAGGGAAAAAAAATCCAAAAATTCCAAAAAACTAAAGCGGTCCGACTAACGTAAGGTTCTGCGTACTGAAACTTTGTAATAGTTCGATGAAATCATTTCCCTTGAACCGACCATATGTGGAATGACCCATAAGATGCTAGACCGTGAAGCGTTGGCCCACAAATTAATTGGTTCTTTAAAGGATAAATATACGTATCAAGCCTTTCTATGAAGATATTCACAGTTCACAATTCAAGGATTTAAATTCGGATTTGGAAATTTAATGTTTAGTTCTTAAATTTGAAGTTATGTCTTCAATATAGGTGATCCACGTAGCATATTACTATAATGAAATTCGAACTTATGTTTTAGGATTCCCCAGTTTGGTTCTCATATTAAAAGTTTGGTTCATGGTCAAGGTAACTATGAAGAGTACACAGTTCATGGAATACAAGGCATGATTCAAAGCTGATGAATTTTTTAAAGGATCGAGAACATGAAAGTAAGGGAAGCCGAGAGTGCTTTGCAGAGCACTTATTTCTGGGAAACCAGGTAAAATAAAAATGACCTGGACCCCTATATAAATTGTGGGACCCCAATGGTTCAAACATTCTTCCAAAAACACGTTCATTTCAGGACCATTTTACACATCATAATATCCTCCTCTTCATTTTGAACAAACCCCATTCCGATGTGGAGCATTTATAGGGTCCCAAAAAACCCACAAAGGGAAATAAAATAATCCCATAAAATTGATGAAGGAATGAGATGCATGTGGAGATGAAAATTGGAGGAAAATATTGACGGAAACCTATTTAGAAAAGGACCCAAAATAGTTTGTGTACTGGTTACCGGGAAAGGTCCGCAAAAGGCACATACCATGAACCAACTGGTATGCGGATGACCAACAAATCGCTAGCTTACGAAGTGTTGGCTAGATAACTACACAGTTCACAGAATGAATGAGGAATAGAGCTAGTCAATCACAGACCACATCTTTGGTGGAATAGAGGTAGAGAAATTCCACCAGCGGACCATGGCCCTACGAACCATGTCATTGGTGAAAACATGATGGATAATTAAGTCCTCATGCACCATATCCACTGACTAAGTGGTTCACAGACAAGGCAAGAATCATCCTGTGAATCACATCATTCACGGGAGTGAGGAAGTGATTTACACCACAGCAAAGCACTACACTGTAAATATCAGTTGACTGAGTCATCCTTAGGTCATATGAACCTCCATGGGATTTTTTTAAAAGGTTTTGTGTGACCTATAGATACAGCCTCCTTGACAATCTATAAAAGGATACCAATGGGAGCTGAGGAAAAGGATTGGATTTTTTGGGAAAGCTTGCAATTCATAGGAGAAGGACTTTGAAGGAAAACAACTGAGAAAGTGAAACACCATGAATGGTTTCCAATAGGTATAAACATGCTTCTTACCATAAAATGAATAAAGAATAATAATATGTCTAACTAAAAACCTAAAAGGAGAACTAAAAACCATACTCCATTCATGTATGAACTTCCTACGAATTATAGGACCAATGAACATTCTTCAAAATGACGTACCACATAGAACATCTCTTTGTAGAGGAAACCCTACCCTTTGCGGTGTTCCACTACATGGGGGGACCCTAGTTCAATACACCATCATGGTATGCCAACAGAAATAGAGGCCACATAACACCCTAATACGAGGATGACATCATGGTTTGCATACCACCTTGGTACACGAATGACATCCAGGTCCACATACCACCTCAGTACATGGACGAACCTTCCACCCACATAGAAAAAATATTTGCAGAGTGTTCCCCACCCCGCATGAACAAGTGTTACAGAGAGTAGGGTTAATTTGAGTTTTATAACTTTTGGTACCAACTAAGTCCTTCCATTTCCATACCATCCTCCAAATCCCCTCCTCAAACCAGTCCATCAGTGTCAGGATGAAGCCTCTTCTTAAGCTACTAGACCCTTATTATTAGACCATCAGATGCATCAGTATTCCCATCTATGTCTACATACCATTGGTAAGCAGAACTACGAAGGTAATCCCCACATCTGTATAGAGCCCATGAATGTTCTACGTTCCAATGGTAACCCGTCATCCAACCTTAGAATACTGATGATAATATTTATTTTCTAGGGATCATGGGTGATCAATGACTTTTCCATTCAATGAGGTACATTTATATGTTAAAAGAATCAAAATTTCTTTTCCTTTTGATGAGAAGAAATACTCCTACCCTTTCTCGGAACCCATTTCAAGGAATCCTTCCTAGATTAAGCCCCTAGCATCCCTAGATGGACCTAATGAACTTCACCTTTATTTTACATTGAAAGGTTCATTTCTCTGTACCCTCATCCACTATTATTCTAGAATCATCCACCATAGGCTCCTCCTTTTACATTAAGGGGGAATAGAAAGTGAGTAGTTTGTCAGATCTACCGCTTTCTCTTATTTTTCACACCGGGCATGACTCGCGTGGGCTTAGAGGTTAAAAATGATTATGGAATAAAGACTATCCATTTCAAAATAAACTATGAAAGCTTTGATTCCTTCTCTAGTGAGGATACGTAGGATTGCTATATAAAGGCTTGAGTTCGAAGGATATTCTCTTTAAAAGTCAGTCCCAATAATAATTTTCCCATATCTTACTAGGGAATCCTCCTTAATTATAAGACCTATTGTGAATCTTCCATAAAAGGTATCCTCTATGGTGTAGGTCCCAATCATCTATTCACAAAATGGAAGATATTGTTCATAAGTCCCATCTCTTAAACTATTGGGACTTTGATTCCCAACTAACTAGGATAAGTAGGAAGCCTCTATGAGGTCAAAATACAGCATCCAAATCACCCTATTATTCTCTATGAAACATACCTATTAGGTTCATATTCATCCAGGAGACCAAAAATTTCTTGAGCATCTTGGATCGCCTCAGCGTAATCCCCACATTGGATCATGACTACGCACCTTTCACTTAGACATCCTTGTTGCACGATTCGAAACTGCATGGATGAGTCCTTGTCATAGAACCTTAAAAGGTGATGTTCCCAATTAAGTGACCCTGAACTACATGGGTTTTGATTCCTCTCATGAGGATATATTGTAATCCCATGTCATGGGTTATATCCTAACATCAAAGAAAATTTATTCCTCCTTGGATGATGATAAACTCTATAGAGCCCCATCATAGGGCTTACACAAGTGTTTTCTCATCAATTTCTAATTCGTGAACATCCATGATTAATATTGCAACTCAAGGGTAATATTAGGACACACTCTTAGAGAAATTACCAAGGATTCATGAACTTATAAACATTGATTAAATCTATAAGAGAGTCCAGTAGTAGGAAATAATTCTCCCACAAAGGGTGTGATGAGCCCGACCTCCCATCATATTGACCAATGGAGTCATTAAGTGTTCCTGGCCAAATCATCATCCAATTATCACATGCTTTTAGAAAAAAGGTCCATGAATCATGGATACTAGGTCAATTGGGTGTTTCTAGCTCCAAGAATAAACCCATTAGAGACCATTCCAAGGACATAATACCCAACATGGACCGATTTCATAAATACTCAACACCCTGAAATAGCCTTCTCGAACCATTCAACTGTTGAACGTCCTTCGTATTATAAAAAGGGCACATTGCCTCAGATCGGTGCAACCGTCTCACCCACCAAAATGGGCCATGATGTGAATCAAGTTTCCTCCATAGTGCGACACGAGTCTGGAAGAAACACATACTCTATGAATATTTTGGTTAATTTTACTCAAAAGGATTTCCTCCATGTTTTCCTCAATCCCCCATGGTTCTGATCCTCAGGATCTTGGATTAACTCTTCAATGTATGGGAAATAACCACTTCTCTTTTTTCCATTCATGTTTCCCTTTTTTGTGGCACGTCTTCCAATTACCAAACTAATTCCATTTTTACACATTCTATTATCCCATTACTATAATAATAGTGTTTTATTATTGAGAGACCCTTATCCCTTATCTTTTTCCCTTTTCGTAATCTATTTATTATACTAGCCATGCTGCCAAATTTATTTCACCTTGTTACTTAAGAAAATATAATTTTTTTTGTGAATAACCAATCCTCTTCCTTGTACACGGGTATTAAAGTTGTTTTAAATTAATTTATTGATTTGTGGATATACATATATGAAACCCAAATTCCTTTTTCATGGGTTAAAAATGATGCAATGATCAAGTCTTTAATCACTTTTAATTCCATGATTTTGATAAGAAAATCATTTCTTATTCTGTAAGGGTTATTAATGAAATGATTTATTATAATCTATGCAGTTCTCGTGAAACTGAAAATTATGAAGGTTTTTCCCTCATATCATTCCAATGCATTGGGAAAATAAATTTATCTCCATTGATGACATGTTTTACAATACCTTGGTGAATAACCTTTGTAATTTTCATTTATTTCACCTTGGTGATAAACCATGGTGATATTTTTATGCATGCCTATTTTTTATGTTGTACACAAAATTACATGCTTTGATTCATGTTATTATTTTTATGATATGCCTTTTATTCATGCCTTATTGTTATACCTCATGTTCTTATTGATATGTCTCAAGATCACATCCTATATGTCTCCCTTACGTATTCCCTTACTAGGATTCACGCTCATCCCTTTCCTTTGATGTATTTCCCTAGGATCTTAGATAAGGTAAGAGTAACGTAGGTTGAACCCATGAAGATATATTTCAAGTTAATTATAAGAATACTTTTTTATTCATGTATTATGTAACTAAGTATCCTGCAACAAAAATTTAAATGATCTTAGGTTTTTTCTTTGTAATGAAAAGTTTGTCTAATAAAAATATGTGGTGCCATAGGAAATCCCTACCTCTTTCCTACACATCATTATTAAATCTCGAGAACTTCTAACAAAAATCAATTTCCACTATGGATTTAAATTGAATGAATGATCAAAATACTTCAGACTTGTGCTTTATAAATATCACAAACTTATTATATGTTTCATCATTGATAAAGGTAATATAATGTAATGAAAGTCTATGATAATTAAATAAATATGACCTCCATACTTCAATAGGTACTAGTTTTAACTTTTTAATTATTTTAATTCTTCCTTCCATATTAAAAATCACCTTTCGATGCTTCTAAAGGATGCACTCTTTACATGGTCCATACTCCATGTGTATGGTGACCGATAATTTCCATACATAAATATAACATATTATTAGATGAATATTTAATACAAAACATTACTATTTATTATATAATATTATATATTTAGTGAATTTAAAAACATGGATACAGAAATAACTTGTTCATAAAACATGAATCATAAAGGAATCATAGAACATGATCTATAAGAGCATAACATTGGCATACAATATATGTTTGTGGAATAAACATAAGCATGGGGAATAATTTCCTTAGTCAAGTATCACCACCAAGACTATCATACTAGAGTGGGTTCACTACCCATTTCATCATATCCTTAGTCATGGTTCACTCCCAAGTCTATCATAGTCAATAAAGTTCCTTATTTATTTGGATTCACTCCTCATTCATGCCCTTATTATCCCATAAGATACCCATATTTACCCAATTCATTGAAGGGATGTATAATTTTGAGCCCACCCATCACATAATAATAATTCACTCATATGTGGACAAAATGATCAAAAATAATTCATCATATAACATAACTCTTTGAAAGGAAATTGATTTCATTAGTATTTCAACATTTCAACACAACATAACACATAAGAAATAAATGGGTTTCCTAAAAATATCATTATCATCGTCCTAAACCATCCAGAGAAAGAATAAGAATTATATCCTTAAATCATATCCCCATTAAATGATGTGTAATATCAATGGATGTTATCATAAATTAAAATTCCTTTAAATATTACATAGAATATTTCTTCAGGAAAATGATATTTCATTTCAGAATCACTTCTTTTAAATTTTAAAATTTCCTAAATATTTTGGAAAAAAATTATTTGAAAATAGCCTTGGAAATTTCTAAAGTAATCTTTAAATAATTGAGTGGTCTTGATCATAGGAAATTTTGTTTGTTCCATATATGTTAAAATAATGATTCCTTTCGCATTTCTTGTAAAAAATAAGAAGTAACTCGTATGAAAAAATACAAGAAGTATCAATCTAGACAATTTTTTAAGAATTAAATCATGGGTAAAAATGAATTTAAACAATCTTACAGAAATATAAAAACATCATTGAAAACAGTTTTAGGAAAAATTGATATGCGAGAAAAAATATTTTCGATAGAAGATAAAAATAATTTTTATTTTCTTCAAAAACATTCTTTTGGCCTATTGAGTTATTAAAGAGAGAAAAATGAAAGGAAAACATCTAATATATATAAATAAATATAGGAGAATAAAATTTATTTTATTATTGAGAGATATGTTATAAAAGTTCATCATCATATACATGGTTATAAATAATCCTGATAAACAATGAGATTATATCATTAATCCCATACCAATTTGGTAACTTTTGATCCGTAATCCACATGAAATAATAAAATTAAATAAAAAATTAAATATCATTAAAATAATTATAATAATGATATAAAAAATCAAATGGTTAGTATATAAACCTCAGAAATGAAACAAGTGGTGATTATGACATATGTCTCACAAAAATAAAAGTGAGGTGGGGAACCCTTACTTCAAGTTCAACTTTTATTGAATGTTCTATAAGATCCTATATAAGGTATTTAAATTTATTAAAATTATATATAAAAATAATTTCCATACTTATAATATCATATATGAACTAGATATAATATTTCAACACCCATTTATTAATAATTCCTTATTAATATCATCATTTTATATCATTAAATATTTAGTTTTATATGAGAATATTGGTTCTCTAGTTATGGTACGTGTACTTTTATCATGCGTACTGATGAACGTTTCATTCACATTTCGAAATATGGAGCCAATGAAAGGTAAATAATAATTAAACTTTAATGAATCATTTTTATAACATATACTTCATACATATTCATTAAATATATCCATATTACCATCCATGTAAAGAGGAAATGAAAAACGAGTCACATCACTTCATGGTTGTAGTTGTCCACATGTACACATGAACAATGTTGTTATTTACTAAAATATTAGAAGGTAAGAGTGTTGATATTATATAGTAATTATAGAATAATAATTATTTCATGAACATAATTTATAAAATTTATTCCCATAATAATAACCATCTATAAAATTTAGTGATGGAAAATTAATTTTTTCTCTATGTGTAGGAGGTAGGACACACTTACACAAAAAGACACTTTCACTTCCCATTTGATGGAATAGAGGATGGATATTGGTGGGACCATTATAATAATAAAATTTTATTCAAAATAGGTTACCAATGTTTGTATTTAATTATTGACCCAATATATTTAGAGTAGGTATATGAAGAAATAAATAGAAAGAGGTCAGATAAGACGACTACCTCTTCTTCAGTAGGCCTCATTTAGATCCTTTATTAAGGAACATTGGAATGGTATTTTATGAAGATAAAAACATCCAATTCATTTATAGGTAAGTTTATAAGATAATTGGCTAGTTTTTTTAAATTATAATTCAAAAATCCGTGTAAATAAGAGAAAGGAGGGGTTCCCTTTTTTAACCGTGAGAGGGGAGTCACTTAAAATTTCTTAAAATAATAAAATATAATAAAGTCATTAGAAAGAAAAATGAATCCAGAAAGAGATATAACTGAATCAAAGATAGTATAATGTTAAAATATTTATTTAAAATATGATATATACATGTAAAATTAGAAAATATACCATTATCTGTTGCTTTAACCTCTATTAAACCCGTTTTATCCTTAACCGTGGTAATTTTTTTAATTGTTTTTACTATTCATTATGACAAAAAATTATGGTGAACATATTAAATTAAATTAATTATTTTGGTTCAAAACATGGATTCCATTTTATCAAATTTAATTCATATCATTGGCATAATTTTATTTAAAATCAAAGCCTGCAAAACGTGACGAAAAATGATTTTTCAATCTTTTTCATGAGTATGAGAGGTTTTCATATAAAAATTCAACATAAAATTTATTAAAATGAACTAAATTAGATTATTAATAATATAATTTGACTAATTATACTTTTAAAACAATTTAAAAAAATAAGAATAATTATTATTTCTTTAAATTAAAATTTAATTTTAAAAAAAATTGTATTTCCACTATTTATTGAATAAAAAATCTTTTCAAAAATTCTCAAAAATATTCTCTATGAAATTTTTGATATGATGATTTCAAAAATTATGATAATTTTTTCAATTTTTTTAAAAAAGTTGTAAAAATTAATTTTATTGGGTTTTCAAAAAACTATAAAAATAATTTTTGAGGAAAAATGCTTTTTTGATGTGTATAATACAAAAAATTATATACTTTTTAATCAATAATTTAATTTATATAAAACATTTATAAGAAATTTTAAAAATGTTTTTATTTATATTTATTCTTCTAATATAACTAAGGATCATCTTTCCCTTCATTCTGAATATCATAACCTTCTTCATTTAAGAAATTCATTGGAATACCTTCTCACCAACTTCAAATTAAAGATTTCAATGATGATTGTGTGAATAAATATTTTTTTGACTATAGGATAACTTAAGTAATTTATAAATGGTATTAAATTTATCTACCATTTCCTTATCTACAAATGATCCCAATATATTTCTTTCTATAACATCATCACAAGACATTGGTGTTTAACACTTCTTTTTATAGATAGATTTATAAAGAACTATATGAATGATTGGGTGTAAGATATTTTTATAATAAAACTAATTAGAGGAAGTATTTGATCCCAAAAACTGTTTAAATCCATTGAATAATGCCTCAACATATTCTACAGGTTTTGAAAGGTTCTCTAAGACTGACCTTCTATATGAGGTTGATAAGCAGTACTAAAACCCAACTTTGAATCAAGATCTTGTTGGAGACCTCTACAAAACGGAGGGTTAAACCTCAGATCCTAATAATATATAATATAACATATAACTCAATTAATCCTTACCACTGCATTAATATATATTATGTCAATTTAATCAAGAGATAAATATTATCTGATAGCAATGAAGTGTTTTAACCTCATAAGGTAATTGACTACTACCCAAAGAAAATTATGTCCATTAGACATTTTGGGGAGTCCAATGACAAAATCCATGGTCATATTTTCCCACATCCATTATATTATGGGTAATGGTTATAACATTCCCTTATAATTTTTCCAATCATCTTTAACTTGATAACATACCAAATACTATGATACACACTCTTGAATATATATCTTTATGTTGTCTCACTAGAAATAGTATTTTAGATCTCTACACATCAAGGATGGATCAAGAAATATGAACTAGGAGATTGATCCAATTTTCCCTACTTCAAGTCTGGTATTGAAGAGACACATACATAGTTCCTAGACCTTATCATTCCATTACAATCAAGGTTTAACTCATTAATATTTCTCCCATTATTCTTCATTTCTACATATTCCTTTTGAAAAACCTTATTGTTTACCTAGATAGATGCATGATCAATCATTTAGGAAAGGTAATATTTTATCTTTCTTTCAATATTTACAGGTCCATCATTTATAAATCTAGAAATATTATATCTTTTGTGATCATAATCATAGATAATATAGCATGATCCTTTGGACTCAAAGCATCAACTACCTTGTACACTTTCCTAAGGTGGTAATGTATTGAGAAATGATAATCTTAAATCAACTCCAACCATATTCCCTGGTTCATATTAATCCCTTTTTAAGTTAATATATTCATTAAACTGTTATAATTAGTATATATTTCACACATTTTCCATAAAGATGATTCTTACATATCTTTAGTGATAAAATTATCGCAACTAACTCTAAATCATTAGTCTGTTAATTTTTCCCATGAACATCCAATATTCCTCAATTATATGCTATCACCACATCATTATCCTTGTAGAAACATCCCTCTACCATATTTTTTGCATCACTATAGACTTCAAACCCTTGTACTCTACAGGGTAGTGTAAATACCAGTGCATTGACTAAACATCTCTTTATTTATTAGAACATTTCCTCACATTTATCTATCTAAATGAACTTTAATCCCTTCCGAGTTAACTTGGTGAGTGGATTAGATATACAAGAGAATGTTTCCACAATTTTTCAATAATATCCATACTAACCAATAAAAATATTGATCTCATCCACCATGGTTAGTCTGGGACAAATTTCAATAAATGATTTCTTTTATGGGTCCAAAAATGTAACCTCACTTTAGATTATATAACCAAAAAATGAATCTTGTTTTATAAAAAATATACGATTGGTATTCAATGACCCAAGATTTTTAAATGATATTTTTTTCTTGATCAAAAGTGTGCTATATTATATAATTTTAAACATGTACAAAATATAGAGGAACCAAAAAAGCCTTATCTAATTAACAAAGATCATTAAGTTAGTCATCTACAATAACAATTAAAATTCCAACTTTACATTTGAAAAATATATAAAAGAGAAAATATAAAATTGGAAAATATGGATCACCCTAATATGATAGAATCATTTCCCCCATGTCTGAAATTTTATAAATGAAACAAAATATTGGTAAACTAATCAACATATTAGAAAAATTTAACTATACGAGTAATTTTACTGAATTTTGATAGGAATAATTAAGTTGTATTTATAGGGAGAAATATGACCATTGTAATAGTAGTACGACCATTGGTAAATATAAATGCTATTTTAAAATTAGTAACTACACCATTTGGTAATAATTTTACCATTACCAATAATGTTTATAAGGGGTAATGAAAAAATATAATTTATGTAGATAGGAGAAATGATGGTATCATATAGTAGAGTCATGAAGTTTGAAGCCCATTTGTTATAATTTGGGAGGTATGTAGTGTCACTATGGTTCTCCCTTGACCAATCCCAAGATGAGACTCAATTAGTGGGACTTGAATAAAATATCTTGTGGTAGAAGTTCTTATTAGTGGAGACTAACACATGGTCAATGTTTGCTAATCCACCCCAAAAAACTATCACCCCCACAAACCTTACCATTAGGGCATACAAAGGTGTAATAAGGGGATAAATGTCTAGAATATAAATAAATAAAGTGTAATTTACCTTTTATAAATATTTTTTTAATTTATTAAATACCAATTTGATAATAACCGTATTTAATAAGATATATGTTTAAGTATGAAGAATTTGATAAATTTTTTTTAGACAAAAATAAAACATAATTTTTATTTTAGAAAATATATACACTTTTATAATAAATAAGGTATTTTTAATAATATTTATTTTTGTGAAATAATACATAAAAACACTTTTATTTAAATATTAATTTTGAAATTATATTATAATGTCCTAGGAAATTTTTGTAAGTGTCAGAAATTTGACTTTTCCATAAATATGACTATTTTTTATAGATAAGGATATTTATATTTAAAAGTAAAAATTTTCATATATATATATAATTATTTAAGTAAAATAAATAATATATTTTAAATCATCACATTGAAATTAGGTTGGGGTGATTTTTTTAGAATTTTATAAAATAATTTATTTTTAGTGAATGGTCGAAATACAGTTTTAGGTTTTCAGTATGTTTTTTGAATTAATATTTATTTCACAATGATGTAATAATTAATTAACCACAATATATGACTAAAAATATAATGACCCATACTTTACATACATTTTTATTACTTCAGAATTGAAGCACACTTAATACAACATATAACAAAACCAGGAGAGGACCATATAGGTATAAAGTCTTTAGAAACTGGGAAACATAAACAACTGGTTCATAAAGCATCTACTTTGCCTCCCATTTATTTCATCATATCTAGAGTCCCTTTTGGAATATCCTACTTAATAACCTTCTTCCTGAACTGAGGAAAGAAAACATACAAAAAGGGTGATCTCAAATGCTCAGTAAGGGTAAACAAAAGAAATATCAATCACATCATATTCATAAGAACATAACTTTTGGAAATCTTAACCTACAAAAGAGATCATAATTTCATAACATGGGATAAATCATAGTAGTGAAATGTAATCCCAATATTCATAACTTAAAACATGAAACTTTGTGGCATACACACATAATCAAAGATAATCATTTCTTAGTTGTCAAGACTCATAGCCAAGACTATCTTAGTGGACAAAGTCCATTTCTGAACCGAGTTCACTCCTTGTTTCAGTCCTGTTTCACTGAACCGGATTAACCTGCCGTTCCAACCATGTCTATCTCATGAGATATAAAATCTTTACCCAATGAATTGGAGGGAGATATAGGTCCCACCCATCACATAATGATACCATTCTTATGTGTGCCACAAAATCATAAACCATACATCATAGCATAACCCATGTAATAAAAATGGGATTCTTAAACATCATGACATCATAAAACAATTAATATAAGATAAAGGAATTCATAAAAATAATTCCATCACAACATAATAAAATCAATGTAAAAATATGGATAGAAACAGAACCCTTTATTATCTTAGATGGAAAATAAATTTTATAAAACACTTGAACTCCATTCTTGAGGAAAATATCCTTTCTACTTCAAAAAAAACATTTCCTTTCTTAACATGTCATAAAATTCTAAACAAAAATAAGTTGATAAAAATAAACTTGAAAACTTGTAAAGGAAGCTTCTTGGAAATAATGTTTTAAAAATCCATTCATGCCATATAAGTTAAAAAAAACATTCTTCTCGTACTTTTGTCGGAAATGTCAAAAAGTACCTCGTATGAAAAACCACAAAAGATTCCTTTCATATATTTTAATAAAAACTCACCAAAGGGTAAAATTGGATTTAAAAAACTGTAGGTGGATGGAAATAATATTACATTTTGTGTAAACATGGATGTGGATGATAAAATACACCCCAGTAAATTCCAAAGTATAAACAATCTCGGATAAAAATTAGATTGTGATATTTCCCTTACATTAGGTCCGATTTTCATCGTAAGTGTCCAAAAATCCTGTATAATGATTTAAATAATGTAATTGACATATTCTAGGATCATAATCATTGTTATGATATCATATATGGTCATATTATTAGCTTATTATTAGTAATATTTCATTGCTACTTGTTATTCGGGTGTTTATTACTTTTTGTTCTTATGCGTGTTTTGTCGAATAAATTCTTATTATTTTTTTAGGTTATAGGTACCTCATTTATAGAATAGTATTAGTGTAATATATTTCATATTTATTCACTCAATTCATTTATGTAATCTTTATTCAATGAAAATTGTGTAGAACGAGTCGCATCACATCATGGAGACGGTATTCCGTACATACGCACGTGCGATGATATCATTCCCATGATCGTGGAATTTTATTGGAGTGTATGTATACTATTTCAGAATCAATACCAATTTACAATAATAATATATATTCATTCTTTACACCATTATACCCATCGAAGTAAGGTGGTGGTGGAAAATAGATTACACCATGGCGTGGAGACGGTATTCCGTACGTACGCACGGGCGGTGATTTCGTTTTCCATAGGATGGATAGATGGTGAAATAGGGTTGTTTAATACTTATAATAACATATCAGTATATGATTAATACTGATGTTATTAATTAATAATTAAACAACTAAAGAAGAAGAAGTGGAAGAAGAAATAATGTTGGAATAATCGGTAACAGACATTACCTCTTCTTTGAAGCGCTTCTTTGAGACCTCCTTTTAGGGAACTAAAATTGGTCATTGAAGAAGAACAGGACCTATAGGATGTTTCTAGGGAAGTGGAGATTAGAAATTTTCAAGGGTTGTCTGAGCTTTATGGCTCAAAGTGGTGTGAGGAAGAGAGGGAGGAGGTGCCCTTTTATAAGGGAGGAGAGGGGCACCTTTGGAAAAACAAAAAATATTATTTTATTATAAAGCCATATTCGGTTTTAAATATCTCCAAATAGATTTATTTCAAAGCTAAGATGGTTATGGGTCGAAATCATCTCTTCCAATAGAATTTGGACAAGTTTAGTTTACTATTTTAACCTTATAATTTATATTTAACTTTAAGTAAGATAATTTTACTTTTACCGTGGCTTTTTGTGTTCTTACACTATAAGGTTAATAAACTTACCATAACAAGCCAAAATAACCCCAAGTTGTTTATTATTAATATATATATCCTTATCTAAATCATTTTACCAAACCTTAGATTTTTAGGAATAAAATAACAATTAATAATATAATATTTGTTTTAAAAACTATTTTATGTCAATTTTGACACTATTTAGTAATTGATTTTTGTAAAACTCATAACAGAATTATTAGTTCGAAAAAAGTTAATTAAATCAATAATAACATGTCATATTAACCTAGAAAATTAGTGGAATTTATAAAAAGACATAAATTACATTTATGTGGGTGTTTATAACATCAATTATGTCAATATTTCATTAATAAGATAATTACTGCATCATCATTGTGTCATAAAAAAATTAACTTATTTAAAGTATAAAAATTAAAAATAAAATACCATTATGTAGGAAATATTTTTAGCTTTCTATTGAATATTTATAGTCGAATTTATATTATTTATAACCCTATATTAAAAATGATTTACTTAATTATCTTTGATTTTAACTATTTTAACCCTTCTTTAAATAAATTAATAATAAATGTCCTAATCTAATCAAAGTGGGCCTAAATGGTCATATTTTATTCCTAAGGTTGTTTTTTTTCGAATTACACTTATCCAATAGAATTAGGAAATGTGTTAGGGTAATAATAATATCATTTTTACCCTTAATTACCCTATTTACTTTTAACCGTGGTAAATAAAAGTAAAAAGTTACTATTCACCAAAAATTATTTTCATCTCATTGAACCACATTTTACTTACTGACATCAACCGTGTCCCTCGGATTTTTGAAATTCCACTCAGAGAAGCGGTAAAATTATTTTTTATGTAAATTTGCAAATTCTCCTAGGAGGTGGGTAAAAGATGGTGAAAAGTTCAATAAAGTTTTTATATATCTAAAATTGTTACAAAATTACTCAAATGAATTACATTGAACTTATATAGGTATTATGTATAAATTTTGACCTAAAATAAATTTAAATAAAATAAATAATTATTTAAATAAAAAGTCGGTTTTTAAATAGTAACCTAGTGTTTTCACTATTCATCTAAAATTGAAAGCTTCCAGAAAAATACCATAATTTCACCCTAGGCTAATTTAGATAATCCGAATCAAAAAAAGATGTCAATTTTGAAAAATAAAATTTACAAAATTTCAAAAAGTGGTTATTACTATTCATAATGGCTAGTTTTAATAATATTTTAATAGCATATCGTTGTTTAGTGAAACTCGATATTGCGTATGACTCAAGCTATCAAGGAAGGTCACGATTGCATGTAAAGAAAGCCAAGCTAGTGTTGTTTGTAGTGAAAGATTCCTTTGATGATTTATATATAATAAAAACAAAATATTTCTTATAAAAGTCTTGGGTGTTACATTCTACCCCCTTAAAATGAATTTCGCCCTTGAAATTCATCACTTGTAACAAACAGATGAGGATAAATCTCCCTCATCATATCCTCAAGCTCCCATGTAGCTTCTTCTAATTGGTGGTTCCTCCATAAAACTTTCACCAAGAGAGTGGTCTTGTTCCGTAGGACTTTTTCACTACGATCAAGAATCTCTATCGGCTGTTCTTCAAAAGAAAGATCTTGTTCCAGCGGTACAACTTCTGAGTTGAGTACATGTGAAGGATCATGTATGTACTTTCTCAGGAGAGATACATGAAACACATCGTGAACTTGAGAGATATTCGGTCGAAGCGCCAATCGGTAATCTACCTTCCCAACACGATCCAGAATTTCAAAAGGACCGATATATCTAGGGCTCAACTTTCCCTTCTTTCCAAATCTCATGACCCTCTTCCAGGGAGATATTCATAACAACACTTTATCACCCACTTCAAACTCTAGGTCTTTTCTTCGGTTGTCGGCATAAATTTTTTGTCGACTCTGAGCTGCTCTTATGTGTTGTTGAATAGATCTGACCTTTTTTTCCATTTCATCAACAAGATCAGGTCCTAATAGCTTTCTTTCCCCAACTTCATCCCATCAAGTTGGAGTCCTGTATATCATTCCATAGAGAGCTTCATAAGGAGCCATCTGAATACTAGATTGAAAGATATTATTATAAGAAAATTCCACCAAAGGTAGTTGTTGATCCCAACCACCTTTGAAATCCATAGAGCAAGCTCTAAACATATCTTCTAGTGTTTGAATTGTCCTCTCTGACTGACTGTCTATCTGAGGATGATAAGCAGGGCTAAAACTCAACTCTGTATCAAGAGTATGATGAAGACTTCACAAAAACATTGAGGTAATCCTCGGATCCCGATCAGATATAACAGAAATTGGTACTCCATGCAATCTTACAACTTCCTTTACATATATCCTGGAAAGCTGATCTAGAGAAAAATCCTCTCTAATAGCAATGAAGTGTGCAGACTTTTTAAGATGATCAACTATGACCCAAATAGAATTATTTCCTTTGGATGTTTTAGGAAGTCCTGTGACAAAGTCCATAGTGATGTTTCCCTATTTCCATTCGGGTATGGGTAATGGTTGTAACATCCCCTTAGACTTCTATCTCTCAGCTTTAACCTACTGACAATCCAAGCATCGAGAGACATATTCATCAACATCTCTTTTCATGCCATCCCACCAGAAGTACTCTTTCAGGTCCCTATACAAATTCGTGCTTCCAGGATGAATAGAGAATGAAGAACTATGAGCTTTATCCAGCAGCTCCTTCTTTAATTCAGGGATGGGAGGAACACAAACCCGATTCCTAAACTTTATTATCCCATCACAAACAAGGTTGAATTCAGGAACATTTCTCACCTTCTTTTGTAACTCTACATCTTCTTTCTGTGCCTCTTTAATCTTAGCATGTATAGATGGTTGAAAATTCATTTGAGAAAGATATGATTTTCCCCTTTCCATTATAATTCCAAGATCCATACTTTTTAAATCCATAAATATTGGATCTTTTGTGATCCTCATTATGGATAAGCTAGCATGGTCTTGTCGACTTAATGAATCTTCCACCTTGTTTGATTTCCCAGGGTGGTAATGAATTGAGAATTCATAATCCTTAATCAGCTCCAACCATCTTCTTTGGTGCATATTCAGCTCATTTTGTGTAAAAATATACTTTAAACTTTTTATGATCAGTATAAATATCACACCTTTCTCTATAAAGATAATGCCTCCAAATATTTAATACAAAGATTACCGCAGCTAACTCCAAATCACGAGTTATGTAATTTTGCTCATGGATTTTCAACTGTCGTGAGGCATAAGCTATCACCTTATCATTTTGCATAAGAACACACCCCATCCCCTTATTGGATGCATCACTGTAGATCACAATCCTTTCTCCACTATAAGGTAGTGTGAGTACAGGTGCACTGGATAACCTTATTTTCAACTCCTTGAAATTATCTTCACATTCCTCCGTCAAAAAAACTAAACTCCTTTCTGAGTCATATTGTTGAGTGTATTAGATAATCGTGAAAAATATTTCACAAAACATCGATAATATCCAGAAAAACCAAGAAAACTTTGGATCTCAGTTACGGTTGTTGGTCTCAACCATCTTTCGATAACCTTTGTTTTTGCTGGATCCACAGATATCACCTATTTTGAGATTATGTGACCTAAAAATGAAACTTTTTGAAGACAAAATTCACACTTGGTAAATTTGGAATAATGCTTCTCCTTTCTCAGGGTCTTCAATATATTTATCAAGTGATCTTCATGTTCTTCCTTTCTCTTTGAATATACAAGAATATCATCTATAAAGACTACCACAAACTGATCAAGATAGTCTCTAAAGACTCTATTCATCAGATCCATGAAGACAGCAGGGGAATTAGTAAGACCAAATGGCATCACTATATATTCATAATGTCCATACCTTGTACGGAAAGTTGTCTTTGGTATATCCTCCCTTTTGACCCATAATTGATAATAACCTGAACAAAGATCAATCTTGGAAAATTATTGAGCTCCGCGTAGTTGGTTAAATAAGTCATCAATGCATGGGAGATGATATTTGTTCTTGATAGTGATCTTGGTAAGTTCTCGATAATCAATGAAGAGTCTCATTGATCCATCTTTCTTCTTAACAAACAGAATGTGTGCTCCCCAAGGTGACATAGTAGGGCATATAAACCCCTTATCAAGATTCTCTTGGAGTTTCTTCTTCAATTCCTGCAACTCAATTGGGGCCATTCTATAAGGTGTCTTTGAAAGAGGTAAAGCACTCGGTACGAGTTCTATTGAAAACTCAACTTCACGATTTGGTGGAAGACCCATCAATTCCTCCAGAAAGACTTCATCAAACTCCCGTACAATGGGCATATTCTTAATTGTGAGTTTCTCACCAACCATTTTAGATAAATAACCTTCATTTATTGGAATCAAGACCCATAAGATGGATGAAATTCCCACTGGAAGGTTATGATCATCCTTGCATCGATAGACGATCAAAGATTGATCTGGAATATGAAATGTGACTTCCCTTCTTTGGCAATTGATATGAGCTCCATATAGAGAAAGAAAATCCATGCCAAGAATCACATCAAATTCCACTATAGGAAGGATCACAAGATTTGCAGGAAGCACTTTCCCACAAACTTCAATCAGAGAAGAATTATAAACTTTTGATGCGACTGTTGGGCCATCAGGGGTTGTCACAGATTACTCAACATCTAATTGTTGAGGTAATACAGTGATACCCTTAGAAAATTCTTCAGAAATAAAGGAGTGGGTGGATCCAGAATCAAATAAAACATTTTCTATTTTAGAATGGATGGTAAGTGTACCTTTCACCACTTCGTTATCGTACTCCACATTGCTGATAGAAATTGCATGTGACTTTCCTTTGTCTTTAGCCTTAAGAGTTTTTTGACGTCGATCATCATCAACAACCCTTGGATTAGAGCATTGATTGGCATAATGCCCCATTTCCTTACACTAGAAACATTGATGTGTAGTAGGTTCATTCTGTGTATCCCTTCCCTTTTTTGCATCATTAGACATCTTATTCCCATTATTGTGGCATTCAAATGCCTAATGAACTTCCTCTACACATTTGAAACATTTACTTGCCCCTTTAAGAAAACTCCCTCCATGTTTCTTTCCACACTTTGAGCATAAGGGAAAACTCATCTTCTTTTTAGTGTGCTCTTTATATTTTCCTGTGAATTCCATTTTCCTCTTCTTATCAAACCCATATGACTGATGGGTTACTCCAATCTCCATCTCAACTTTGAGAGCACATCGAACGATTTCCTCATAGCTATTGAAGTCCCTTATGGCTATTTCCCTTCAAAGACTTGGTTTTAAGCCACTAAAGAATCGATCGATCTTACTCTCAGGTTGGATAATAATACCAGAAGCATACCTTGAATGTCTTGTAAAATTTGCTTCATATGTACCAACATATTCATCATCCTTTTTCTTTAGTTCAAGAAACTCCTTCTCCATCTTTGTTCAGAGAATACGAGGGAATTACTTAATGAAAAATAAGTTCTTGAACTCATCCCATTCCATGGACTCAATTTCGTCTCTTGGCCTCGTATTCTGGATAAGATTCCACCATTGATTAGCATCACCTTCCAAACGATACACTGCTAAGATGACTTTATCATGTTCAGAACATTGAAGAACTGAAAATATATTTTCAGTAGTATTGATCCATTGTTCAGCAACTAATGGATCAGTAGACCCGCTGAATGAAGGTGGATGCTCTCTCATGAAGGATTCAACAGAATGTTGCTCCTTCCTTTGCTCGTTTGGAAGTCCTGCATGATTCATAGCTTGAGAAAGTTGTGTGAGAATGGCTAAAATATTTTTCATTCCATCTCCCATAACGTTTGGTTGCTCATGGGGACAATCATTGCATTGCCCGTCGCATTCCACATTAACACGGTTCCTTCGGGTTCAAGCCATTGACTAAAACAAAGAAGAATAGCGTGAGCAACACTAATTTTAATAGGAAAACCATGTAATCAAGAATAAAATTTCACACTTAAGGTCTTATCCTAGGTTATTCATGGCCATTTATAAAACACTCAGATTGTGTTCTATGCTTTGACTTATCCTTAGGATTCTTACTAAGGCTTTCATATCCTAGTTTCAGAAGGTTGAATATAACATTCCTCTAATACCAACTATAACGGTCTGGAATTACTTCTAGTGGAATATAATTGATACCTATCAGGGCACTCCATGGGAAGCTACACCCCCTAGGCGGGACACACCACCATCCCCAGTGGCAGCCAGTTGCTCATAAAGCCCTTGGGCAGAGAGCCATGCTTCGTCCAACGCTCACATGTGAGAGTTCCCAAGGATCAGATACATTCCTAACTCCTTTTCCTCTGATACCAACTATAATGACCCATACATTACAAACATTGTTATTACTTCAGAATTGAAGCACACTTATTACAACATATAACAAAACCAGGAAAGGACCGTATTGGTATAGAGTCTTTAGAAACTGGGAAACATAAACAACTGGTTCATAAAGCATATAATTTTCCTCCCATTTATTTCATCATATCTAGAGTCCCTTTTGGAATATCCTACTTAATAACCTTATTCCTGACCTGGGGAAAGAAAACAGACAAAAAGGGTGAGCTCAAATGCTCAGTAAGGGTAAACAAAAGAAATATCAATCACATCATATTCATAAGAAAATAACTTTTGGAAATCTTTACCTGCAAAAGAGATCATAATTTCATAACATGGGATAAATCATAGTAGTGAAATGTAATCCAAATAATCATAACATAAAACATGAAACTTTGTGGAATACACACATAATCATAGATAATCATTTCTTTTTAGTCAAGATTCATATCCAAGACTATCTTAGCAGACAAATTCCATTTCTAAACCGATTTCACTCTTCATTTCAGTCCTGTTTCACTGAACTGGATTAACCCGCCATTCCAGCCATGTCTATCTCATGAGATATAAAATCATTACCCAATGCATTGGAAGGATATATAGGTCCCACAAATCTCATAATGATACCATTCTTATGTGTGCCAAAAAATCATAAACTATACTTCATAGAATAACCCATATAATAAAAATGGGATTCTTAAACATCGTGACATCATAAAAAAATTCATATAAGATAAAGGAATTCATAAAAATAATTCCATCACAACATAATCAAATCATTGTAATAATAGGGATAGAAACAGAACCCTTTATTATCTTATATGGAAAATAATTTTGATAAAACACTTGAAGTCCATTCTTGAGGAAAATATCCTTTTTACTTCATAAAAAACGTTTCCTTTATTAACATGTCATACAATTCTAAACTAAAAGAAGTTGATTAAAAAAATACATGAAAACTTGTAAAGTAAGATTCTTGGAAATAATGTTTTAAAAATCCATTCATGCCGTATAAGTAAAAAAACATTCTTCTCGTACTTTTGTCGGAAAAGTCAAAAAGTACGTCGTACGAAAAACAACAAAAGATTCCTTTCATATATTTTACTGAAAACTCACCGAAGGGTAAAATTGGATTTAAACAATTTTAGGTGGATGGAAATAATATTACATATTTAGTAAACATGGATTTGGATGATAAAATACACCCTAGTAAATTCCAAAGTATAAACAATCTCGGATAAAAATGAGATTGTGATATTTCCCTTACCTTAGGTCCGATTTGCTTCGTAAGTGTCCAAACCTCCTGTATAATGATTTAAATAATGTCATTGACTTATTAAAGAATAATACTCACTGTTAGGATATCATATATGGTCATATTCTTAGCTTATTATTAGTAATATTTCATTGCTACTTGTTATTCGAGTGTTTATTACTTTTTGTTCTTATGTGTGTTTTGTCGAATAAATTCTTATTATTCTTTTTAGCTTATAGGTACCTCATTTACAGAATGGTATTAGTGTAATATATATCATATTTATTCACTCAATTAATTTATGTAATCATTATGCAATGAAAATCATGTAGAACGAGTCACATCACATCGTGGAGACGATATTCCGTACGTACGCACGAGCGATGATATCATTCCCATGATGGTGGAATTGTATTTGAGTGTATTTATACTATTTCAGAATCAATATCACTTTAAAATAATCATATATATTCATTCTTTACACCATTATACCCATCCAAGTATGGTGGTGGTGGAAAATAGATTACACCACGACGTGGAGACGGTATTCCGTACGTACGCACGCGCGGTGATTTCGTTTTCCGTAGGATGGATAGATGGTGAAATAGGGTTGTTTCATACTTATAATAACATATCAGTATATGAGTGATACTTATGTTATTAATTCATAATTAAACAACTAAAGAAGAAGAAGTGGAAGAAGAAATAAAGTTGAAAGAATCGGTAACAGACATTACCTCTTCTTTGAAGCGCTTCTTTGAGACCTCCTTTTAGGGCACTAAAATTGGTCTTTGAAGAAGACCAGGACCCCTAGGATGTTTCTAGTGAAGTGGAGAGGATAAATTTTCAGGGGTGGGCCGAGCTTGAAGGCTCAAAGTGGTGTGAGGAAGAGAGGGAGGAGGTGCCCTTTTATAAGGGAGGAGATGGGCACCTTTGGAAAAACTAAAAATATTATTTTTTTATAAAGCCATATTCGGTTTTAAATAGATCCAAATTGATTTATTTCTAAGATAAGGTGGGGATGGGTCAAAATAATCTCATCCAATAGAATTTGGACATGTTTAGGTTACTATTTTAACCTTATCATTTAGATTTAACTTTAAGGTAGATAATTTTACTTTTACAGTGTCTTTTTGTGTTATTACACTATAAGGTCAATAAACATACCATAACATGCCAAAAAAACCCCAAGTTGTTTATTATTAATATATATAACCTTATCTAAGTCATTTTTCCGAACCTTTTATTTTTAGGAATAAAATAACAATTAATAATATAATATTTGTTTTAAAAACTATTTTATGTCAATTTTGACACTATTTAGTAATTGATTTTTGTAAAAATCCTAACAGAATGATTAGTTCGAAATAAGTTAATTAAATCAATACTAACTTGTCATATTAACCTATAAAATTAGTGGAATTCATAAAAAGTCTCAAGTTACATTTATATGGGTATTTATAACATCAATTATCTCAATATTTCATTAATAAGATAATTACTACATCATCTTTGTGTCATAAATAAATTAAATTATTTAAAGTCTAAAAATTACAAATAAAATACCATTATGTAGTAAATATATTTATCTTTCTATTGAATATTTATAGTAGAATTTATCTTATGTATCACCCTATATTAAAAATTATTTTCTTATTAAACTTTGATTTTAACTATTTTAACCCTTCTTTAAATAAATTAATAATAAATGTCCTAATCTAATCCAAGTGGGCCTAAATGGTCATATTTTATTCCTAAGGTTGTATTTTGTTGAATTAAACTTATCCAGTAGAATTAGGACATGTGTCAGGGTAAAAATAATATCATTTTTACCCTTAATTACCCTATTTACTTTTAACCATGGTAAATAAAAGTAAAAAGTTACTATTCACCAAAAATTATTTTCATCTCATTGAACCACATTTTACATACTGACATCAACCGTGTCTCTCGGATTTTTGAAATTCCACCCACAAAAGCAGTAAAATTATGTTTTATGTAAATTTGAAAATTCTCCTAGGAGGTGGGTAAAAGACGGTGAAAAGATCAATAAAATTTTTATATATCTAAAATTATTATAAAATTACTTCAATGAATTACATTGAACTTATATAGGTATTATGTATCAATTTTTACCTAAAATAAATTTAAATAAAATAAATAATTATTTAAATAAAAATTCGGTTTTTAAATAGTAACCCAGTGTTTTCACTATTCATCAAAAATTGAATCTTTCCAGAAAAATACCAAAATTTCACCCTAGGCTAATTTCGATATTCCAAATCCAAAAATGAAGTCCATTTTGAAAAATAAAATTTACAGAATTTCAAAAAGTGGTTATTACTATTTATAACAGCTTGTTTTAATAATATTTTAATAGCATATTGTTGTTTAGTGAAACTCGGTATTGCGTACGACGCAAGCTATCAAGGAAGGTCGTGATTGCGTGTAAAGCAAGCCAAGCTAGTGTTGTGGGTACTGAAAGATTCCTTTAATGATTTGTATAAAAAAAATATTTCTTATAAAATTCTCAGGTGTTACATAAAACATGTTATTCTATTCATATTAATTATTTTAATATCCTTTAATCAATTTCCAAACCTATAAGTGACTTTCCAAAGTACAAAATGGGAAATTGGATTTAAAAAATTGTATTTTGTGGAAAATTTAATTTTCCATGTTTGAGGAAGTATTAAATAATAGTGTTACGTTTTAATGTAATACAATATCATAAAATTTGACTCAAATATTAAAAATAATTGGAAGAAACCACGTGTAACCCAATGGTTTTTCATTTTCTAGAACCTATATTTCCAAGACCTATATTTGGAAATTATTAAAAAATTCCTCCATTTTTTCTATAAATAACCACACATTTAACCCTTACTATTCACTCCAAATACACCCCCATTATGTTATTGAAATTTTTACACCTAAATATTCTCCCAATGTATCCTTAATCCCTCAAGGTTCTATCTTCAATTCTAAGGAGTAACTGTTCAATGTAAAGGAAATCTCCACTTCACTTTTCCATTCAAGTTCACTTTTTTTGGTATGTCTTATAATTGTTCAAATCATTTATTTTTGTACACTTATTATTATCCTGTTATTATAATTATAGACTTTTATTAATGGGATACCACTTTTACCTATCATTTTACCTTTCTTTAATCCATGTTTTGTATGCTTCACAATAATGAATTTCTCTCTCTTTTATAAGATAAATTCTCTTGTTTTTATATATACCCAGAACTCTCCGTTTTACAAGGGTATTCAAATAGTTGAAAAATATATTTTGTGATATGTATATTTACTTATATGAACCACACATTCCAATTTCTTGGGTTATGTGTTATTTAATTATCATGTCTTTAAGTACTTTTTTCACTCCATGGTCTTTATAAGAGAAAAATTATTTATTCTCCATGGGTTATTAATGAAATGGTATATTATGATCTATTTAGATAAAATTATTTAATACATATGAAGGTTTTACTTAGATAGTGCTTCAATTCATTGAGTAAATAATTAATCTATAGTGATGACATGTTTTACGATAACTTGGTGAATAACCTTGGTAATTTTTATTTATGAAACATTGGTGATAAATCTTTGTGAAATGATTATGAAGGTATCATTTAAATTTGGTATCCACTTTACATGTTATGATTTATGTTTTTTTTATTATGAAAAACCTCATGTTCACTTGATCATGCTATATTGTTATGCCTTATGTTCTAATTGATATTCTTCATGATGACATGCTAAATGTCTACCTTGCTTATTCCCTTACCAGGAATCCTGATCACCCCTTTCCTTTGATGTATATCCCCATGATATGAGATACAATAAAAGTTACTTAGGGTTAATCTATGAATAATCCTTTCACATGGATTAGAAGAATGTTTTATTTTTTCATATATTATGTTCCAAACTACCAAGAAACTAAGCTTTAAAAGAGCCTATGTTTTATTCCATGTAATGAAAATGTTATGTGATTAAAGGGAAATATACCATAGTTTTTATTAGAGGACGATTTAGTTATTTAAGGAAATTTAGACTTGAATACATTATTAATACCCTATGGATAAGTATAAATAGAGGAAAACATTATATAATTCTGGTAAAGTATTAAGCTAGTGGTTTCCATGCAATGAAATCAATATATGGATACTACAAGTGGATGTGACTCTGGAATATATATACTAAGGGGTAACAAACCCTGAAAATACCATATTTAATGTGGCTCAATTGGGAACTAGTGTACGATAATAGGAATTCCTTCACACTTTGTTGGACACTCCTGGGGGATATGTTTGGTAAATATCATGCTTGTTTTGAACCACTATGAAGGATATATAAATGTAAATTTATTAGAGAATACTAATGAATAAATATTTTAAGAAATATGTTTTGATACATAAAATAACTTTAGAATTATAATATTCCTAAAAGTAAGACATTTCACACTATGGTTTTATTGTTTTTGAAAAATAGAGGGAAATAGGAGGAACCACATAAACGATGGGTGCAACGGGTGATGCACTTAAGACCTTCCTAAAATGTTGAAAGATAGAATAGAAAAAATCATGAGGATGATGAATCAAATTCATTGAGTAATTAATATTAACTTGAATCAAGTGAAGTTACTAATTACACCTTAATGGGAACAACTTGCTACTAAGTCCTTCATGTGTCAACAGAAACTTTATTTCAGTGGATCTAACAACCCATTGATTTAGGAAAAATAGATTTACTCTATAGAAAATATATATTTTTTACTTCTATATTCATAGATAGAGAAAGACACCTTGGTATATTAATGCTAAGAAGGAGAAGCTGATCAGTGGTGGACACTTATTAAAAAAATGAAGCTAAGATGGGAGGTTGATGCTATAGAGTGGGAAGAATTAAAGGGAATATTTTCACATAAATATCTTCTATATTCTATGTGAAAAATAGAGAAGTAATTCTTAGAGTTGAAGCATAAGAAAATAAATCAGCAGGAAGCTATGAAATGAACTTTACAGTACTTGATTGATCTTTTTTGTAGATCCTATAGGAATGGTTGTTAAATTATTTGGTGGAATGAGACTCCATATGTTGAGGAAGTTAGAAATTCAAGACTATTAAATCTATTAGTAGATAGTGTGGAGTGCTATGAAGGCTGAATTGGAGTTTTGAGTTATGTTGTAGTAACATAAGTTGAATTAAAAGAAGAGAGAAATGGAGACAAACTCTAGGAATAATTTTGATCATGGTAGAGGAGGAAATAAAGTAAAAATTCACATCTGGAAGAAATTTGGGAAGAAGAATTCATAGATATACTTTATTGTGAGTGGAAATTTATATAAGTGTAAAAGAGATGGTAATATAGTGTCATGACCCACTCCATCCAAGAATACCCCTCCTAGGATGGAAATGAAGAAAAGATGACAGTGACCCCAAGTCCCACCTCCAATTGGCCCTGGGTTGGTGACTGGAACCATGGATATATGAATCTCACAATATGTGAGGCATTACCCTTAATAAGGAAACAGGATAAGGAGATATTATGGATCATCCACAAAAAAAATACTAGACATATATAAAAGAAAGTCAAAAATAACTCTACATGCATAAATAAAATAGAACTGGTACAAATAAAATACAACTCCAAAGTAAAGTACCAAAAACAAAGCTAAAGTAGTGAATCAACAACTATTCTAAATCCCAATCTGGTAATGCCAACCAGGGTCCACATAATCCGTTGGGAAACCTGAAAGTAGTTTTATATTTGTAGGGTGAGAATACCAATATACTCTGTAGGAAAACCAAATTATCTCATACACATATGTGGGAAAAATACTAATGCTCCCCCAAGAAAATAAATTAACCAAAAAACACCTAACATTTATACTTTCTATCCCAACCTAACCAAGGCATGTTAAAAAATAACGAAAGTCATGTAATATAATATATCTAAATCACATCAATGATATGGTACCCTGCACCACTTTCCGATAGATTAACGGCTCTCACACCCTAATGACAGATGTCCGGGCTCTCCCACCTCTTCTGAACAAACCATATCAACACCCACCTGTAGACACCTGGGCCACAACCACCCCACATCCCAACTGTAGACAACTGGGACACATACACATCACATCTTTCCCGCAAACACCGGATCTAAAACCACATCACATCTTTCCCGCAGACACATGGAACAAAACCATGTCACATACCGCCCATAGAAACATGGGTCAAAACCACATCACATCCCACCCACAAACTCCCGAGCCGCAAACTACACCTCATCCTGAAGACACCTAGGAAAGCACAACACATCTCACCCACGAAGAAACTTTGGAAAGTACAAACACATCTCATCCTGAAGGCACATGGTAAACTAAAACTCACCCACACACTCCTAGGCATCATACCTCACCACAAACTACCTAAATAATCTTGAGATATCACTGCCTAGAATAGGGAGCAGGGAAGAGCAGGTGGCCAGCCATCCATAGTCCCACCAGAATGTTTTGGAAAGACACCCTCCCCCATTAATATAGTAGTGTTCAGAACATAGTTCTCAACTAGGGCGGGGTGCATATATAAATCACAAGAAAAATAAAAGTTCATACATATATGATACCAAACAATAAATCCCAACCTATGGGTTTGTAGATATAAATCAACACAGGAGACTACCACCTTCACTGCTACCTCAAAACGAATATAACCACAAAACATGCCACAACCTCTTTTTAATTTCCAAAAAATTTCATTTAACAAACCCATTCATTTTATTATTTATTATCAACCCCATTTAACCACACAACCCATAATTTATTCATCCATTAACCATTTTCATTCAATTAACCAATCCAATCCATGTCATTCCACACTTTATTAATCAATTATTCATTCGTTGCACCACAAGAAACACAGAATTTTTTTTTGGAAAAGGATAAGTGCTTGATAAATTAAGGTAACACTACATTAAAGACACATCATTCGACGTTATCCATGTTTAAAAATAATTAATGGTATATCATATATTGACCTCTAGATATAGGGTGAATCTTTATGCATGTTATTAATGGAGAAGCACCCATACCAACACTACTTTTATTCTTAAAAATCTTCGTACTTAGATCACAAATAAATAAAACCAACTATCGACTCACAACCCCATTCGGTAACACATTAACACACAACCAATTGACATCCCTACTATACAACACTTCTGATCCATCCCACAATCAATCAATCTCTTAACCTGAGATTCAATTACAACACCAAAGACATTCCATAGCACACAACTATGCTCAAAACTATACTATAACAAAAACCAAAACAATCCCACACATCACCTCACGTCACATACCAAGGAAAAACAGAATTCCAGATTTAAGAAGGCATCCCTAATTTAATTCCACTTGTTAATTCAGGGGTTTTCATAGAAAATGTATGATCTTGGTGAATCCATTCATTATCCAAATATATGTGGTTAGGCAATTTAATTTTGGGGAGATACCAAAGAAATATCAAATAAGGGAACAACCACAACAAATGTATCCTGAAAAACAAGGCCACAAATGGCCAAAATTTTCAGTGGGGCATCAAGCCCGAACAATCAAAATATCACAAAAAAATCATGGCTATAAAAACATGTAGAGTATACCCCTCTTCCATTCAATACTGAAAAAAAAACAATTTCCTTAAATTTTATTAAGCTAACACAACCATTATCCATAGATAATAAGAGTAAATCCCCCATATGATACATAATAAAGAGAAATGAGGGAAATCCTACCTCAAGGAAGCTTTCCAATTGCTGTGCACCATAGGGAAAGGAAGAATGATTGAGAACAATAACCACACCATGAACATAGAGGATCAACCTAAATCGCAATAATGATCCATAAAAATGCAACCCAAGTCATTACAAAACCAAAGAAACACCACCATAGTGGATACCTAGAAGAAGAACAGAAGAAAAAAGGTGAGGAAGGGAAGAGAACTCACCATGGATCGACCACAAATCACCAACGAACATCCACTAGGATCAACAGATTGGAGAGGTAGGGAAAGGGATCAAAGAACACTCTAGGGTGACTAGGGTTTTCCAAAAATGAATGGAAAAAGGAAACTATGGCTTAATGAATGATGGTTTGGATGATAGAGAATTTTTAAATTTTATATTATTAGGGTATTGCACGACATGTAGAATTCTTTCGCGTCATGTAATACCTGAGGTTAAATTTTCACCAAAATATGAATAGCCCCCACTTCTAACCTTAGAATATTACATGTAGTGAAACCTCCAAGACACACCATGAAACAGAGTTTGACAAGGTGTAATATAGACACGTGATGTGAAATCCCCATTTTTCTAGCCTTTAGCAACCAAACATCTCGAAACTCTCTCTGAACCCCCTCTGAACACTTCAAACGACCAAAACCTGCAATGTAACATATTGAAATGGAATGGACCATTACATTAGATACCTCTCAAATGATTCTCACCGTCAAGAATCCAAAACCTATCCTAGAAGAAAAAGGGTCCAAACTACCACCCTATGAGATACCTATCAAGGATCTCGTCACACCTCAAAAATTATCACCATCTAAACAAAACAAACCTAATGACAAAAAACAATCTTATTTGTGACCACTAAACAACTATCTAACCACACTACCACACAGAAAAAAATACACTGTACTGAACATACGATTTAGGGAATTACATCTTTTATGTCAAGATAATATATACTATGGCCAACACTAACTCTCTTGCATGGGATTAATCACATCACATTTAATTCTTCTTGATTATAAATTGAGTGTTCCCCTCTTTATATCACATGAATTTATCAAAAATCATACCACACACATCATAAACGAAGGAAAACAACTCATATCATAAAACTATGTGATCCAAACATTACATTACAAGGCAAAACAGAGCAAAGAAGGACTCAAAACAACTCTCGGTACTAGGAAAATATATATTTTTCATAATCCCAAGTACCCACCTCATGGATACCAGACCTCCAAAACACAAAAACCAAGGGAATAGTCCATCCACATAAATATTTCTCTCGATGATCCCATATCACCACTTTCCAGTCCAAAAATGTCGTGTCATCATTGATATCCATCCCTCCCTAATAAATGATATGGGAGTCATTGTGTAGATACCAATGAAGATGATAGACATGACATACATCGTGGATCCGTTCCAACCACGGTGGAAGTGCCAACCAATACGCCAAGTTTCCAACTTGCCCCCAAACCTCAAAGGGTCCAATGAACCTGGTAGAAAGATTACTCTCATTACCAAACCTCCATTGTCTAAATTGAGGGGAAACCGTCTAGAAGATGTGGTCCTCAACCTCGAACTTCAAGGGACTCATCCTATGATTGAAATATAACTTCTATCGATCTTTCAATGCTTTCATATTCTCATGAATGAGCTAAAATTTATATTTCATGATCTAAACAACATCAGTACTAAGAAAAGATATCTCCCCAACCTCTATACAGCATAATGGAAAATGATATTATCTTACATACAAGGCTTAAAATGGAACCATACCTAAGGAAGAGTGGTAGATATTATTATAAGAGAACTCTATCAAAGGTAGGTTTTGTACCCATGATCCACCAATGTCCATGGCACATGTCCTCAATATATCCTCCAACGTCTAGATAGTATGTTCCATCTACCCATATGTATGATTGTGGAAAGAAGTTCTAAGGTGGAACTGGGAGCAAAAAGCATGTTGCAGTCCCTTGTAGAGTCATGATGGAAAATATGTGTCTTGATTGGAGACAATGGTCCTTGGAACTCCATGAAACCAAAACACCTCATCCACATACCTCCTTTTCCAAGGCATCCACTACGCGCGACTCCTTGATCACTAAGAAGTGGTCCAGTTTCCTCAACTGATCCACTATCACCTAGATAACGCCATAAAATCCTTGATATTTTCATAACACTATGAATAAATCCATTGACATTTCATCCCATTTCTACTTGGGAACATACAATGGCTATAAAAACCACCAGGAACATGGGGCTCAGCCTTTACCTAATAAAAAAACAAGAACATCACCACAACGTTCGCCACTATCCATTTCATCCTAGGCCACCAAAACTAATTCCTTTACCCACGATATATCTTAGAAACTCTTGTATGTACTACCAAGGGTGATATATAAAAAGAAAAAAGGACTCTACAATGAATTGATACCGTTACAAGAAAATTCCCATGAAACAATATATGGTTTTTACCATCTTCTGTCCATCCCTCTAGAGCATCACCATGGCCCACACAATCATGAAAAACCTCTTCCTCTGAGTCTCTCCACTGAGACTCCTCCACCAGCTGCACCAGAGAAGACTACACTATCATATGAATCAAATAGCCTATACCATATTCCATTATTACATCTATGTGCAAGGCTTACAACTCCTCTATTTCCCTAAAAGAGGCCTCAGACATCTGAACAACCACATTTTGTGACTTTCTACTCAGAGTATCGGCCAAACAATCCCCCTTCCATAATGTGTAAGAGATCTCAAAATCATAGACAAGAAGGAAATCCATCCACCTCTACTAGAGCAAGTTAATATATCACTAGGAAAAGATATACCTCAACCTATTGTGATCCAGGAAGACCAAAACGTTCTCCTTAGTGAGGTAATGTCACAATAACTTTTTTGCAAATAAGATCACTACTAGCTCTAGATCGTGGGTGACATAGTTACGCTCGTGGATAAATAACTGCCTAGACCCATAAGAGATTACTACTCACTACTACATCAAGATTCATCCCAAGCCTAGATGGGAAGCATCATAGACCACCTCAAACATCACCTCATACTCAGGAAACTACAACACTTTCACACTAACCATCTTCCCGTTCCGATATCCGAACACTCCATGACACTTATCACCCCCACAAAATATCGATCTTTCATATTCAATGTGTTAATGGGGATAAAAATCAAGATAAATTAGGTAAAAATCTTTGATAATATCTTGAGAGACCAATGAAACTACAAACCTATCCCATGTTCTTGGGGGATACCTAAGAAAAAACTACTTCAACATTTGACGAGTCTTATTCCACACCCTTTTGAGACAACAAATACCTGATGTAATGATCATCTTGTTTCTAGAAATTACACTTATAAAACTTTCCATAGAACTAGTGGCATTGAAGAACATGAAAAATTGTTCTAAGATGCTTGAAATTTTCCTCCTCTAACTTCGAGTAGATTAAGATATCATAAATGAATATGATGACGAACTGATCAAATAACTCACAAAATTAGGAGTTTATAAGCTCCATGAACATGGCTGGTGCATTTGTAACCCCAAATGGCATAACACAATAATTGAAGTGACTAAAACTTTATCTGAATGAAGTCTTTGGGATACTCCCTCCTTCACTCTTAACTGGTGATATCCATACTGTAGATCAATCTTAGAAAACCAAATCCCCCTCTCAGTTGGTCAAAAAAGATCGTCTATCATTGGAAGGGGTCACTATTATTGACTATCACTAGATTCAACCTCCATAAGTCTATGAACATACTCATTCCACCATCCACCTTCTTTGCGAACAACATTGGAACATCCCATAGAGTCACACTAGGACATATAAAACCCTTATGCATCATAATGTCTATCTAAATTTTCAAATCCCACAACTACAAAGGTGTCATACAATAAAGATCCATCAAAATTTGAGAAGAACTAGGCTGTAAGTCTATCCCAAACTCAATATAAATTTGAGGGGGGTAGCATCGCAACCTCATTGGGAAAAATATCCAGGAACTCTGGAACAAATTTGGAAATCTCTACCATTTAAGAATCTAGTTATTCCACTGAAAACTCATCCAATAGAGAGATGAGGGGCTCCACATATCGAATGCCCACCCGAAAACCCCACTAACCAATGGAAACCACATACTGTCTATCAACATATAAAAACATGACTCAACTATAGAATAATTCGATAAAATAGTGAATGGAATAAAACTAGTAGATGATGAGGATGGAATTATATGGTAACATCTATAGAAATAATAGATCCCCACATGACTAATAAAGTCCCATCATTAGTATACACCCCTAAAACTCATTAATCAAGATAGTCTTGCCTCTGACTAGCATACTCAACACCAGGGTCATAATAATCCTCTTGATTTCTAGTCCTAGAGAACAGGCTAGAGAGGGTGAAGAAAATGATTGAGAAGCTCCTGAATGAAATAAGGCACAAAAAATGGTGCTAAACAAACTGATCGTACCTATGATGATCTATGGCCCTTCAAGAATTACTACCTCTAGTGCATGTAGCTGAACATGACCATCTCCCCCTACATATATTATGTTGACCAAATCCATGAACATGTTTGTGTCAAGGCCCCTGAACACAAGGAACATCCAATGGTTTACCTCTACCTACCCCATATCCCCTCAGGAGAACATGAGACTACCACCCCTACTGCTGAAATGGCTTGACTGAAAACTACTGTTGAGGCTAGTACTGGACCTATCCACCACCACCAAAATGTTCTTAAACAACCGCTGAACACTGATTTTGATGATGTATATGAACTCTATATAAGAATAAATTTGGTCCCAATTCTATGGTAAAGGCATGAGGGAAAAAAGGTTAAAAAATAAGCTTTTGAGTTCGACTCCCTGTTAGTCAAAACCTCGAAGGTCATGGTGCCTGAGACCTGCCACTGGTAACCCTAGCTCTCAAAGGACCCTACTGGCTCACCTCTCATGGTAAACCTCCTTGTGACTAAATCTTCTCGATCACCTCTTCCTTCTTCTGAACCTCAAGGTACATTATTGGAAATGTAAAAGGAGTTACCACATACTGGATAGAAGGATAAAGTGCCTCCTCAAGATGTGTCACATGAGACTCTTCATCTGGATAGAGACATGGGAAAAAATTAAGGAGATACTTGAACTTGATCCCCAGGAACTATAGTAACATAGTAACCTACTAAACAGACAGTATATCTTACCTATTCTCATTCTTAATGGTTGATAAAAGGAACTCTTCTTGGAACTCCTTCTTGAAGTCAACCTAATAAATTTATGCCTCTTTCTATTCTCTGATATACAACGTACACCACTAACGTGCAACTCCAAAAATCTGGATAAAATCCAAAGAAACCAATTACTGTTTTGGGGCCTGAATCAAACTAATGGAAAACTCAATATCCTCAATCCATCTTTCTATCTTTATGTTTAAAACACTTCTCTCATACATCCCCAAAGTCTTTCACTAGAAAGTATACAATGTCCTCGTCTACTGGTCATCCTCTTCAACTGGGTTAACCATCTATCAATCAACCTGATCGGCCTACTGACCCTCAACTTCCTAATCCATATGCAGACAAAGACCAAGAGCTATAGCTGAAAAGGTAAAAAAATATTTAATAATCTTGAGTAGTATAGAGTCTGTATTATGATTTATTATAAACCATTTAATACATATTTTGTTCTTCATTACAACTATTTTTTTTGAAAAAAACCAATTAAAACAATAAAAGAAGTTAATATGATGCGTATACCTTTCCTAGGGTCCCTAACCTACAAATGGTGTAGCCTCACTTGGTCATTCAGTAGGCTAGGAGTCCTGGTTTCGAATCACAGTGGCCCTAAAATACTATGTCCTAGCTTGTCTTCTTTTGCCTATGTCATGCACTAAGATCACCTGACACTGTTTCCCTACCAACCCATGAAATCCTCACTGTTACTAACTCCAAAATCCATCCTATCTCTCATCCATAACCTTTTATACCCTTCTTTCATGACCTTCTCCCTCCAAGTATACCCCTCCTGGGATGGAAATGAAGAAAGGGATATGGAAACCCCTTGAGTACTTCCTCCAATAGGCCCTGGGTTGGAAACTATCACTAAGGGTTTATGAATATTATAATACAGGAGGCAATAACTTTTATGAGGAAACACGATTGTGAGATATGATGGATCATTCACAAAAGAAATCCAAGATATATATAAAATAAATCCAAACACCATCCCACATGAATTCATAAAATAGAACTGGTAGAAATACAATACAATTCCAAAGTTAAGTACCCAAAATCATGTCAATGAAACAACTCGACAACTATCTTAGAAGAGGGACCTGTGAAGAGCTGGGGTCCATCCTTCCATCCTCCCACCGATATGTTTGAAAAAACATCCTCCCCTATGATGATGGGAGTGTTTAGCACATTGTTCTCAACTAGGGTGGGGTTTATATATAAATAAAAAGGAAAATATAAGTATATATACATATATATGACACCAAACACTAAATCCTAACCTATGGGTTTCCAGAAATAAATCAAATCATGAGACTACCACCTTTACCACTACCACTAGATGTATAACACCACACAACACTCCAAAACTATTTTCAATTTCCAACCAATTTCATTTAACAAACCCATTCATTTTATTATTTACCATTAACCAAATTTGACCACACAACCACACAACCAATCATTTAATCATCAATTAACCATTTCCATTCCATTAACCAATCCCACCCAATTCATTCAATACTTTATTAATCAATTATTCTTTATTTCCACTATTACATGGGAAACCATTAAGCACAAAACACCATAGTCAATGAAGAAACAATCATTTCATAAGGAAAATATCCTGATAAAATATGGTGGCTCCACATTAAAGACACATCATTCCAACTTCTGCACATTTAATGAACATTCATGTTATATCATATATCAATATCTAGATATGAGGTGAAGATTTATAAATGTTATTAATGTGGAAGAACCCATACCAAAACTATAGTCATTCTTCAAACTCATCCTAATCAGATCACATATTAATGGAACCAAACCCCCGACTCACAACACCATCTCGGAAGATATTACCACACAACCATTTCATATCCCCATTGTAAAACACTTCTCATCCATCCCACAATCAATCAATATCTCAACCTGAGACTCCATTACACCACCCAATCCATTCCACATCACACCACTATGCTCAAAAAATTTCTACAACACAAACCAGAATAATCCCACACATCACCTCACAACAAGTACCAAGGGAAAAAATAATTCCATATTTAACAAGTCATCCCATATTTAATTGAACATGTTAATTCATGGGTTATAAAAAAAAAACTATATGATTATGGTGTATCTATTCATTATCCAAATATAAATTGTTAACCAATTTAATTTTCAAGTGATACTGAAAAAATATTAAACAAGGAAACAACAAAAAAGATGTATACAGCAAAAAATAAGCTACAAACAAACAAAATTTTTAATGGAGCATTGATCCTAAAGAATCAAAATATCATAAATAAATCAAGGATGTAAAAAAATGTGTATCATACCCCTCCACCCTTCAATTTTGTAATAAACAATTTCTATATATTTGATTAAGCCGACACATCCATGATATGTGGATAAAAAAATTAACCCCTACATGATACGAAATAAATATAAATGAGGGAAATCCTACCTCTAGGAATATTTCCAATTCATATGCACCATAAGGTAAGGAAAAATTCTCACGAACCAAAACTACACCAAGACCATTATGGATCGACCTACATTCCACCAAGGATCTGTCAAAACACAACCCTAAATTATCCCCAAACCAAAGAAAAAAAGTGAAAAAATGGATCCTCAAAATAAGAACTGAAGAAAATTTGCGAGGAATGGAAGATTCCTCACTAAAGATTGACCACGAATAACCAACAAATATCAGCTGGGATCAATGAATCAAAGAGGGAGGGAAAGGGATTGAAGAACACTCTAGGAGAATCTAGGGTTCACCAAAAAAAGAGGAAAAAGAAAAACAAGACCGAATTAATGATGGTTCAACCAAAAATATAATTTAAAAAATGCACATGATCAAGGTATTACATGACATGTAATCCCCTTTCATGTTGCATAATAACCAAGGATCAATTTTTTCTAAAAAACACATCGCCTCTCTACTTTATTTTATTTTTCTAACCCTAAAATATTACACATTGTGAACCCTCCATAAAAATCCTTGAAATATAGTTTCACGCCATATAATACAGTTAAAAGATGTGTAATCCCTCTTTTTCTAGCCTTTAGCTACAGAAATTCTCCGAACTCCCTTTGAGCCTCCTCCCAACACTTCCAATTACCATAACCCACAACGAAATGGACTGGGAAGGCATGGACAATTACACATAGCTCAGATGTATTATGGTGTGGTGAAGCCTCAACTTATCAACACTAACGATAAAGGAAATATTGTGTAAGATAAGACTGATGTTCAATGCTTCAAGTGTGGACATCCTGGGAAACTATTAAAACCCATGTTAAAATCAAAAAATTAACCGAGGGAAACTAACATCAACCTCAAAATAGACCAAGGGTGAATGGTCGGGAATATTATATCATGACGGTGGATGTAGAGGCTCTAAATGATGTGCTATAAGGTACACTAATTATGATATCAAAGATAGTTTGTACTTTGTATTATTCTAGTTTTACATATTCCTTTATTTAATCTATGTTTTTAATGAATGTATAATCAATACCCATGTTTGTAGATATAGAGTTATTGTTTAAGTATCTTAGAGAGATTATCCTAAAATTAATAGTGTATAGAAACTCTAGTGTTTACTTTGATGAGTACAAAATCATCGAAAATATATTAGACATTCCAATGGTATAATTTTACACTATATGAGGAACAGATTGGCTCTCAAATTATAATGCTAATATGAACTATAGTAGAAAGGAAATTTTAGTAGTATTTAATGGAAAAACTATATTTATTTTCAAAGGAGAGATATCCCAAAAAGATATTTTTATATAAGAACCTATCATTTAATTATTTATGGAGATTATTAGTGAAGAGGGAGAAGGAAATGAAAGTATTTGGGTTGAAAATTTCTACATAATTCTAGAATACATTAATGTATTTATTGAAGTGTTACTTATACCTTACATATAAATAATGTAAGAGATCTCCATTAAACTCATACTTGGATCCAAGACGATATTGAAAACCCCCCATAGAATGAAAAATATGTAGATGAAAGAATTAAAGAAGAAACTTCAAGATATTTTGGATAAGGGATGTATTTGACCAAGTGTATCTCCATGGGTAGAACCTATACTCTTTGTAAAGAAGAAGGATGGATCAATGAGGATATGAAATGATTATTCAGAACTTAATAGGATCATAGTGAAGAGCAAATACCCTATCCCAATGATTGATGACTTATTTTACCATCATGGTGTGACTCAATTATTCTACGATATTGACCTATGATCTAGGTATCATCAATTGAGAGTGAATAAAGAAGATATTCCAAATATTGAATTCTAAACAAGATATGGGAATTAAGAGTTTATTATTATTATTCCCTTCATTAAGAATAATTCTCCAAGTATATTTATGGGTTTGGTGAATAAAGCCTTTAAGTACTAACTTGATAATTTTTTTGTAGTTTTTATTGATGATATTATGATATATTCGAAAATTAATGAGGAGTATGAGGATCATATAAGTGTTATATTGAAAACTCTAAAGAAGGATAATATTTTTTGTAAAATTCATAAAAAATTTAATTCTAGTTACAACAAGTTTCATTCTTATATAACATTGTACCAATGAATTAATCTTAGTTGACCGTATGATGAAAAATGAACTAAAGGATTAACCACATCATAAAATAGTAATTTATATTCATATTTTTCTTGGTTTAGTTAAATATTAAATGAGGTTTTTTGAAAAAGTCTTCCTAAATTTCTAGTCCACTAACAAAGTTAACATGAAAAGGACATAAGTTTATTTGGAAAGAGGAGTGTGAAATTTTTTACAAAAACTGAAGAAGAAAATGGTTAATACACCTATTTTAACTCTATGAAATGTTGGAGAAGTATTTTTTATTTATAGTGATGCTTCTAAAAAATTTCTTGGGTGAATCCTCATGAAAAATAAAATAGTGATCGCTTATGCATCTCAAAAGTTAAATCCTCATGAGTAGAATTATCCAACGCATGGTGTGGAGTTACCTGTAGTATATTTTCTTTGAAGATATGGAGGCACTATATTTATTAGAAAAGGTGAAATATTCATAGAGCACCAATGTTTTAAGTATATATTCATGTAAAATTAATTGAACATGGGAAAAAGTACATAGTTGTATCATCTTAAAGACTATGAATGTTCATTTAATTATCACCCTAGATGAGAAAAAAAGTCACTAATGCATTATATAGGAAATAATCTATTGTTCTAGAAATTATGTGGATTCAATGAGATCCGTTGATCAAGGACCTAGTAAGGTTGGACATGTGAATCATATGGAAAGTGTCATAATCAATCCAATCCCAAATTTTTTCTCAACCATTATGACTAGAGTGGTTAAGAGATATCAAAGAGAAGATCCTTTGACAAAAATTAAGATAGAGGATGTGAATAATGGGTAGTTTCCTAAGATTAATATTGATCAAGAATATGTATTTAAATTTCATACAAGGTTATGTGTCCTATATATCCTATAAATAAATAATATTTGATGGATGAAGCTCATATTTCTACATTCTCTATACATCTGGGAATCACTAAAATTTATAGGGACCTTCATGATCATTATTTTTGGGATTATATGAATGGGGATATTTTTAAATACACTATATGGTTCTTGGTGTGATAACAAGTGGAGGTAGAGAAAAAAATTATTATAGTGGAATTGTTACCACTTCCCATTAAAATATGGAAGTGAGATAATATCACAACGGTCATTATCACTATTCTCCCAAGAACATAAAAAATTGACAATGCAATATGGGTTATATTGAATTGACGCCCCATGACTTACCTTTTCATAACCATTTAAGAATACTTCTCTCTTGAACCACTTGTCAAGATATATTTAAAGGAATTTAGGAGGCTATATGGGGAACCCCATTCTATTGTTCCTAATTGTGATCCATGGTTAACTTCTAAATCCTATACAAGTATCCAACAATATATAAACACAAAATTGAATTTCATTATGACCTATCACCCCTAAAATGATTACCAAATTAGATGGAATATTCAAAAACTTGAGGAGATGTCAAAAACATTATCAATAGAATTTTAATTTCGATGGGCTCATAACATAAAATTAGTTGATTTATTATACAATAGAATCTTACACTTGAGTTTTCAAATGGTTCTCTATGAATCTCTATATGATAATAAATGTATAAATCTTACATTTTGGGATGAAGTTGGTGATACAAAGTTACTTGGGTATGATCTTGTGCAAAAGATGACAGAAAAGGTTCATTCCATCCAACAAAATATAAAAGCTACTTAGAGTTGGAAGAAGAGAAATGCAGACAAACATTAAAGGGGCATAAAGTTTGATGTTGTAATTTTTTTCCTTTAGATATCACCATGGAAGGGAGTCATGTGGGTTGGAAGGAAAGGGAAACTTTTCCCTAAGTACATTGGACCCTTTGAAATCCCAGATTATATAATATTATTGGCCTACCGACTAGAACTTCCACCAAAATTTGGTTCGAGTTCATGATTTATTTCACATATCTAAATTGATGAAGTATATTCTTGATCCATAAAATATACTAAATATGGAGTTGGTAAAATTGAAACATGACCTATATTACGAGGATTTGTCGGTGGAGATCTTGGACCATAAAGACAATGTTATTTGTAAAAAGAAAAATAACCAGGTCAAAGTGTTGTGGAGGAACCATATTTTTGAAGAGACGATATGGGAACCATAGGAAAAAATGAAATAAAAGTACCATCATCTATTATAAACCAAGAATATGAGTTAAAATTTCAAGGATGAAATTTCTAAATGGTAGGATAATGTAATGACCCAAGATTTTTAAATGATATTTTCATCCTAAGAAAATGTGTGTTATATTAGATAATTTTATACTCACACCAAAAATAGTGGAATCAACAAAACCATATCTCATTAATAAATACCATTACAATAGTTATATAAGAAACCAATGAAAATTCCAAACATTAAAATTAGGAAAAAAATATAAAATAAAAAAGATAAAATGGGAAAATATGGATCACCCCAATTTTCTAGATTCATCTCCCCTAGGACCAACCCAATAGAAATGAAAAAAAATAAAAGTAATCCAATAAACATCTTAAAAAATCAAAATATAACCTTAAAAATAATTGTAGTGAATTTTGAGTCAAAGGGTGAAGTAGTATTTATAGAGATAAATGTAATAATTGTAATAGTTATATGACTATTGGTCAAATATGATCATTGGTCAATATAACCATGGTTATATTAGACTTTTGGGAACTATACCCATTGGTAATTATTTTACAATTACAATTAGTGATTATAAGTTGTAATGAAAAAGGATAATTGGTGCTTAAAGGAGAAATTATGGCCTCAACCAGTATAATCATTACATTTGAAGCGTATTTTTTAGAACATGGGAGGGAGGTAGAATGACCAGGATTTTTCCTTAATTGTTCCCAAGCCTAGATCTAAGAAGTGAGGCTTGAACAAAATCAAATATAGGATAATTTTCATTTAGTAATGATTACCCCTTGGTCAATGTTAGCTGAGCCACCCCATAAAATTACCACTATTGATCCCCTTTAACATAGGGCATATGTGGGTGTAATAATGGGTTGTGCATCCACATATTAGTTACTTAAAGTGTACTTTCACTTGTATAAATAAATTGGTCATTCTATTTATCCCATTTTGAGAATGATTTTATTTAATAAAATATATGTTTATGTAACAACCATTTCATAAATTGATTGTTAGACTCAAATAAAATAAAATTTATTTTTATAGAAAATATATACACTTTTATAAAAAAATCAGGTATTATGAATAATATTTTTTTAATGAAATATTCTTTTAAAACACTCTTATATTAATTGAAAATTTAAAATAATTTTATAATTTTTGAGGATATTTTTATAAGTGTCAACAATTTGACCCTATCTTAAAAACATATATTTTTCAATAAATAAGGATGATTATTTTTAAAAGTTAAAATTCTTATATTTATAGAATTATTTTGATAAAATAATTATTATATTTAAAATCAACACGTGAAAATTAAGTTATAGTAAAGTTTGGATAATTTTCTAAAACACTATATTTTTCATTAAATAATAAAAATATAGTTTGGGGTTTTAGGTGTTCTTTAATACTTCATATTTATGTCATAATAATGTAATAATTAATTAACCACAATAAAAGATGTAAAATATAATTTTTCATTAATATTAAATATTTAAAAAAAATTAATCAATTTCCAAACGTATAAGTTTCTCTCAAAAGTCTAAAATGAAAATTTTGATTTTAAAAAAATTATTTTATGGAAAATCAAATTTTCCACATCCAAATAAGTATTTAAAAATGGTTTTAGGTTCTAGTGGATTTATATTATAACATTTAAATCAAATTTTCAAAATCATGAGAAAAAACCATGGGTTATCATAATGGTTTTTCATGTTCCACAACATAGATTTACAAGACCTATATTTGGAAATTACTATACAATGAAACCCCTTTTTCTATAAATACCTAGAAATTTCACATTTAACCTCCACTCTAAATCCATTATTCATGATGTTATCACCATTTTTATAGAAAAATATTCACCTCAAGGTGTATTTAATCCCCCAAGGATCCATACTCAATAATTAGGAGAAACTCTTCGTGGTACGGGAATTATCCACTTCTATTTCTCTTTCAAGTTCCCCTTTAGGGTGTGTATTCTATTTGTAAAACTTTTATTACTTTCTAATATCACATTACTATAAGAATAGTATTTTATCAGTGGGAGATACTTGTTACCTCTCATTTTCCCTTTATTTATACCATGTTTTATACCCTTCAAGATACCAATTTTTTTCTTAAATTTCACTCTATTATAAGAGAAATTAATTTTTTTTATTTGAATACCCAAACCATTAATTTTTTAATGGGTATTCAACTTGATTTAAAAATTAATTATTGATTCTAGGATTTAAATATATGAAATTTACATTCCCTTTTCAAAGGTTTGAAATTATATAATGATCAAGTATTTAAGAACTTTTTATCAATGATTTTGATATGAAACTCATGATTTATTTTCCATGGTGTATTCATGAAATGATTTATTATGATCAATGTGGCTAAAATTAATTAATACATATGAAGGGTTCACATTAATATAACTCCAATTCATTGAGTAAATAATTTAATCTCTAGAAATTTCATGTTTTATGATATGGTAGTGCACAACCATTTTAATTTTCATTTATGACACCTTTGTGATAAACTGTGGAGATAAGCTTATGAAGGGATCATTTTTATATTGCAGCGACATTTTCAAAATTATGAATCATGTTATTTTTATTGTTATTCAACTCATGTTCTCCTGATAATATTATATTGTTATAACTTGTGTTCTTATACATATACCTCATGATCACATGATAAATATATTTCATTCTTATTCACATAATAGGATAATTATCTCCCCTTTCCTTTGGTGTATTTTCCCAGAAAATGAGATTTAGTAACTGTAAATTTGGATGAATCCTTGGAGAATAATTTCACGTGTACTAGAATAATGTTTTATATTTTCCTGTATTATGATCATAATTTCTAAGAACCTAAATTTTAAAAGATCCTATGTTTTGTTCCATGTAATAAAAAGTTTATATAATAAAATAGAAGGATGCAATGTGGTAAATTTTTCATAAAAATTATCCTTATTTATTGTGTTTATCAAAATACTCATGTGATATTCATGATTTTTATTTCTCTTTGAATATATAAAAATATCATCAATAAATACTACCTAAAACTAAGTACGGTAAAATATAATGAATCTATTCATTAAATCCATAAATATAACATGGTAATTAATTAGGCTAAATAGAATCAATATAATTTCTTAGTTTCTATACCTCACATGGGAGGACATATTGGGTATGTAATCCTTATTAACCCTCAATTGATGATATCCATAATGCTGGTTAATATCAGAAAACTATTGAGCTTCAGGTAGTTGATCAAATAAGTAATAAATACAAGGTAGTCGACAATTATTCTTGTTATTGATCTTGTAATGGTATTGATAAAAAATTCAGAGTCACATTGATCCATATTTATTATTTGTAAAAAGAATAGGTACACCCTTAGGTGATGCACTTGGCTTAATGAATCCCCTTTCAATATTCTCCTAGAGTTTCTTCTTCAATTTTTGAAATACAATTAGGTAAATTCTACATAGAGCATTTTAAATATGGGTAGAATAAGGAATGAGTTATATTGAAAACCTAACTTCACAATTCAGTGTAAGACTGGAAGAAACATCCATATAGACATCAAAAAACTCAGAAACAATTTTAATATATTCTATGTTGATTTCTCTACAACCATATAAAATAAATACCCCATTTGAATACAAATTAAGACCTATATAATGTATTTTGTTTCATTAGGATGTTCATATTTATTTTTTATATTAAAAAATGATCATAGGTTGGTTCAGAATATGAAAGAAAACTTCCCTTATTATATAATTGATGTGCGATTTATGTAATGAAAGATAATCCATGCCTAATAAAACATTAAATTCATTTAGAGGAAGAATAATAATATCAACCAGAAACACATTCCCAAAAACTGAAATTTTGGAAAATCATTGAATTGAGATGAGATCATCATACCATTATTGGTTTTCACTGTTAATTCAAAATCTAGTTATTAGGGGTGTATTGTGATACCCTTATAAAATTCTTCAAATATAAAATAGTTGGTAGATCCAGAATCAAATAAGACACTAACATTTCTAGAGTGTATTGTAGGTTTACCTTTCAGAACATATTTATCAAACCCTTCATCAATAATAGTAATAACATGTTATTTACCTTTAACTATGGCCTAAATAGGTTTCTAACATTGATCCTCATCATTAACCACTGTATTTGAGCACCGTTTAGCATAATGTACATACTCTTTGCATTTGAAACACTGGTGTATGGGTTGCACAGTCTAGGGTGATTTTCCCTATCACTAGATAAATTATTTTCATATTATTTATACATTTAATTGATTGATGAAATTCATTTCCATAATTAAAATAATTAATAGTCCCCTTAAGATAATTTCCTCCATTTTCCTTCCAAAATTATAGCATTAATGTAATCTCATATTCTTCTATTCATATTTTTTAGAATTTTATTTTAATTCCATCATTATTTTCCTATTAGAACCACGAGATTAATGGGTAACTTGAGGGTCAATATTCAACTTTATAGAATATAAAATTATTTCTTCATACCTACTGATGTCCCTAATTGATAAATCCCTTAATTTTTTTAATCCACAGAATAATCAATCATAATTACTTTTAGATTGGAATATAATAACAGAAGTTTACCCTGTAATCCTTATAAAAGTTTCTTCATATATGCTTAAAAATTCACGATCCTTATACATAGGATCAATAAATTTATTCTCTATTTTCCCATGAAGAATACATAGATTGTAATTATTGAAAAACAATCTTTAAAACTCATTCCACTTTATGGAGTTACTTTTTTCCCATTGCCTCATGTTATTGATTAGAGTTTACTATTGATATGAATCACCTTATAAATGGTAAAAATCTAAAAAAACTATTTTCTTTTCTGAACATTAGAGAATAGAAAATATCATTTTATTGGTGCATATCCATTTCTTAGAAACTGTGGGATTAGTGGACCCACTAAAATAATATATATTTTTCCTCACAATGGACTCAATATAACTTTGTTTCATTTTTTTCTCATTTATAAGATCAACATGATTCATAGATAAAAATGTTGATTAAACATAGTAATAATATTTTTTATTCAAACTCCGATAATGTTTGTTTTCTCAGGTGGTCAATTACGTTATTATATGTTATATAAAATATTAAAATGACTCCTTTGGGTTCTAGTGTTTGAGTAAAACCGAAAATTATAGTATGAGAAACAATAATCTTAGTGGGAAACTACACAATAATAAAAATTCATTTATTGGATTCCTAAATCAAGAAACTATATTTTTAATCTATGAAACCATTGGTTTAACCTAGGCCATTCATGATCATAATCTATTAAAATCTATCATAATAGTTTATAATGAAATTTTGAATTAACATAAGAATATCCCTAAAGAGTGTCAAACTAGGTACATAGTAAGGGAACACCAACCATTCAAATGAATGATAACTGTGATATACTTGAGAAACTCATTTTGGGGTTATTAAAATTAGATAAATAAAGTACCAAACCATTTCCACTTGTAGTATCAAATCATGGTCTTTTTACTTGGAAAACCACACTCCTTTATTTTAAATAAATTAAGATGTTCTTATTGACATATGATTATCCTAACTGTTCCCACAATAGTTTTATCATCCTAGCTTCCAAACATAAATAAAACTTTCTGTGATACCAACTATAGTTACCCATATATTATATATATAAATATCATATCTTGTTAGATTAATATTAAATACATAACATTAAGATCCACACCAGAATCTTATTGATTTAGTCTCTTTATAAACTTGGATATAGGAAAAACCTGTTCATAAGATATCTAAATAATCTGCAACTGAGATCTTCATAACTATAACCTTTTTTAGACATATCAGATATAAAACATTTATTCATAACCAAGTGAAGGTAAACATAAGAATGGATGAGATTATATGCTCAGTAAGGGTAAACAAGGGAGATATAAATGGTCACCTAAACATAACATGAGCATAAGGGTATGAAAATTTTAGCTTAAAATATAAAATAATATATAATTCATTTCAATGATTATAATCCGGATTCTCTCATAAATCTTAGAATCTCATAAGACATGAATCATAAAGGAATCAATGATCATGATCCATGAGAGCATAAAATTGGCATACAAGAAAATTTTATGGAATACACATAAGCTTAGAAAATCATATCGTTAGTCAAGGATCACTTCCAATGCTATCATAGTCTATGGGAATAACCTTAGATTTTATCATATCCTTATTCAAGGTTCACTCCTAAGACTATAATAGTGGATAAAGTACCATATAGAATTCCGTTCATTGCCTAATCTAATCCTTATTTTCTCCTGAGACATCCATATTTACCCAACACATTGGAGGAATATATAATTCTAGGAAAACACATCACATAATCATAATCCATTCAAATTTTTTCCATAGGATCATAAATCATCAACCATAAATAATAACCCATGGAAAGAAACAAGTTTTATATAAATTTCAACATTTCATCATAGTATAACTTGTAGAAAATAAATAAGTTTCATAAAAATGGCATCATCATAATCATAAAACATAAAAATAAATAATCAGTATGGTATCCTTGTATCATATTCCAAATAAATCATAAGTAACATCAAAGGATTCAATTATTAACAAAAATGCCTTTAAAATAACACTTGGAATATATCTCGAAGAAAATCAAAATTTTTATTATGGAATACCTTATTTAAAATCAATAAAATTAAAAAATATTATAGAAAACATATTATCTAATATAAACATAGAAACTTGTAATGTAAGAATAACATAATTGAGTGGTAATTGTGGTAGGAAACTCCATTAATTTCATAGGTTTTAAAACAAACATTTCTTTCTCATTTTTGTTAAAAATTAAAAAGTACGACATTCAGGAAATGAAATTAAAATTCCTATTTTTTTTTGAAAAAGTAAATAATGGTTAAAATTTACTTTAAAGAATAATAAGATAATATAAAAACGTCTTTGAAAACATTTTAATAAATCATGGATGTGGAATAAAAAATATTATTAAAAAAAAGAAAAATTAATCTGGGTTTCCTTAAAAACATTATTTTAGTCTCTTGATTTATTAAAGAGAGGGAAATGAAATAAAAAAATGTAATATATATAAATAAAAAATTTATAATATAATTCATGGGATTCTTGAGATATTCGTTCTAAAATTTCATCATCTAAAACATGATCATAAATAATCCTGATAAACAATTAGATTTTAACATATATCCCTTACCACTTTGGTATATTTTGAATAGAAATACCCTTAGAAGAATAAAATAAAATGAATCATTAAATATAATTAACATAATTTTAATAATGATATAAAATGTAAAAATGGATGTATATTCACATCATAAAGGAAACAAGTGTTGAATATGGCATATCTCTTATTGAAATTGATGTCATGTGAGAAACCCTTAGCTCAAGTTAAACATACATTGAAAGATCTAAAACCTCATGTATAATAAATTTAAATGTATTATAATTATATAAGGTAATAATTTTTAAAATTATAATATCATATATGATCCACTTATAAAACTTGAACACCTATCTATTAATAATTCTTTATTAAAATCATCATTTTTGGGTGTCAAATCTTTATTTTTTACATGAGAATTTCGGTTTAGTAGTTCTAGTACTTGTACATTCAACATTATTTCATAATATACATAATTTTTAAAAATATATTATTTCCATATCTGTTCATTATATTTATATTTATATTTATCAATAAATGGTAGAGATAGAAAAATGAATTACACCATTTACAGAGATTGTAGGCCATATGTACGCATGAATGTTGTTTTCACTTTTTGACAGATGGAATCAAAGAGAGGTAACTAATAATTAACATTTAGATAATAATTATTATATAATATATATCAGATATATTCATTAAATCTATCCTAATTACTGTAAAAGTAAATAATAAATGAAAATTGAATCACATCACTTCGTGGAGGTGGTAGTCAACACATACACATGAGCGACATTATCATTTTTCAACAGATTGAATGGTAAGATGGTAGATGTGATATTATAATTAAAAAGAATAATTATTTCATAAATATAATATATATTATTTATACTCCTCATAATTACCACCCATGAAATATGGTGATAAAAAATGAATTGTATCACTATGTTGAGGTAGTATCCCACACTCAAGCACTAGCGATACTTTCACTTCCCATTTGATAGAATATAGGGTGGATTGTGGTGGTAAAAAAATAATAACAAAATTTAAGTATATTAAAGACACTTAAGTTATTATTTTATGATAAATACTGCAAATTTATAGATGGTATAAGAATAAATAAATTGAAATAGGTCATGTAATAAGATTACCTCTTCATTGGCAAGTCTCTTTTAGACCATTTTTAAAGACCCTTGGAATAGTTTTTTAAGATGAAAGTAACCTATAATTCATGTATAGAGAATTTTAAAAGATAATTTTTCAAATTTTTGTTGATCTATAAGTGTCAATGTGTTGTAAAGAAGTGAAAGGGAGGCGTCCTTTTATAAGTGGGGGAGATGACACACTTGGAATTTCATAAAAGAGTAAAATATAATAAAGTCATTATCGTGAAAAATTCTTCAAAATAAAAAGGGATTTAAATGTGGGAAAGTATAAGGTAAAAATATGGACATAAAATAGGATTTATAAAATTTTAATTTGAAAGCTTAAATATATAACATGTTTTGTCCCCCAATAAACATGTTGTAACCTTAAATGCATTAATAATTTTCCCCATTTTTACTATTAATTATGAAAATTAATTAAGTTGAACTTACTAAATAATATTCATTATTGATATTGAAAATATTTAATCCATTTTATAAACATAAATCCAAATAATTTGATGATTTTAATTTAAAATTTATCCCGTAAAACGCAATAAATATCAATTTTCCATAAAAGTTTATCTTAATTATTAATTGTTTTTATATAAAATTAAACATAAAATTAAATATAATAACATAAATTAGATTATTAATAATATAATTTAACTAATTATAATTAAAAAAAATAAATAAAATGGAGCTTCTAATTTTCTTTAAAAGAAACGCCAGTTTTCAAAAAAAATAATTATTTTTCACTTTTCATCAAAAAATCAATCTTTTTATAAAATTCCAAAAAAATTAATTAAAAACTACTTTGAAATGATGATTTCAAACAAGAAGGTAATTTATTTTAAAATAAATTATAAAAAGTTCATAAATTAATTTTATTATTTGTTCACAAAAAAATTATTTTGAGGGAAAATATATTTTCGAATCATATAAAGACTTTAGCAAAACATAACTAGTTATTTATCAATATATTGTATTTATCTATTTTTTTAGATAAGTTTCAAAAATTGGTTATTTATATTTATTACACCAATTTAATTGCTAGGTTGTAACAATATACTATATTATGGTTCATTTAGACTTCGGTTTTTGTGTATTGCAAGCTATCAATGAAATTAAATTTATTTAAAGAGAAAAATATCATAAAATATCATCATGTTTCAATGTGATAAATCTTTAGTATTCTTTTTACAAAAAATAATCTCTTTCAATTATCACCCAAGTATCATAGATAATAATTCCAGAACATTAAAATTCTAGATGTTTTTGTTTCGACAAATGTTGTATCTTCTAAAATCCCAATAAGATACAATGTTTGATGCTTTATTCCTTTATAAATCCCCATGGTAATCTTTTTTCTCTTTAATACCAATTTTCAAAAACTCATACAGAAACCAAAATCATCTTTATTTCCAATTTTAACACCTTAATATTTCAATATGTAATTCACCTTTAAATAATACGACATTCAATAGCTTACGTTACCCATATCATCAAACTAAAACAAGGCATAACATATTACAATAAAACATTAGTTAATAGAAATATAGTAATCAATTATGATACTTAAATTTTATTATATTTTTTTAGATATTAATTTCAATGATTAGAAAATAGATAATTAATGTGATATGATTAAAATAATTAATTTTTATTAAAGGTATTTTAGAAAGAATTTTTTTCATGTTTTGGGTATTTTAATAAATTTATCACATTTAAAATACCTCAATAAATAAACCATCATATTCTTAGACCACTTTTAAGGTAAATATTTCACTTCTACTCTTTCCCTATATTTCCCCCTTGTTTTCCCCTTTCCCTACTTGTATTTTTAAGAAATTGGACATGTTTTGAGTGGACAAAACTAGTTGTATGGTTTGTTTGAACTGTTTAATAAACCATGCAAGAAAACCTTGCAGCCCAGCCCTGCTCATTAATTTATTTTAATTCCCATTTTCCTTTCCAGGATGAACCTTATTCCATCCAATTATTCCCTATTTTGTGCCTAGAATCCATGGACGGCCTCAAAGAGATCTCAACCTCCCTTGGAACTCAATTTTCTAGGGGGATTTGGTGGAGGAACTTTATGATATCTCAAGTAAGTGAGTTTACTTCCTTTCTCCTTCCATTTATTTATGGTTTCTTCCACATTTCTTGAATATTCTAATGTTTTGAAGCTAGGGAATCATACCTAGGGTTTGTTTATGAGTTACAGGGTCTAATCTTGTGGTTTTAGTTTTGTTTTCACTCCCTTGTGCTGCGGTTGAAGTATCACACAAATATTTAAGGTTTTTGACATATTTGGTAGGTGATTCTATTTGAAAGTATTATTGAATGAGTTAGATTTTCTGGATCTATATTTTCTTCATGTTTCAATTTCATTTTTTTTGGTAAGAAAACTATTTTTGGTAGCATTTATCAAGAAATTTACTTTTAAGTTCAATTTTTGTGTGATATGGGTGTTTTTCATGTTCATTCCATGGAGTACCAATTTGGGTTGTTTTATAATTCATGGAATGGTTTTATTAAAATACTTTAGTGCTACTAATTCTAGTTTGTTGAAATATTGGTATGCATTTGGATTTAAAAGAGGAGTTTTAAATTGATTTTATGTGTAAATTTTGGTTATACTTAGTGAAATTGTTTTATAAAAATTTAAAGTGATTTATTGAGTTATACGACTGGTGAAAAGAATGTTTCGCTGATTTTTTGAGTTTGTATTACCATAAATAGTGTTTTTACCTTTAAATTTCATTTTATAGAATGTGGAACTTATTTGAGCACAAAGAGTGAAACATGGGTATCTTGTTGGGTGGATGTGTACTTGTATCCTAGTGATCCGGAGTGGTTTTATCCATGTTTCACATAGAAAATTTGATGTTGACGACAATAAAAAAAATATAATGATTATTATTTGGGACTAATAGGTTATTGGTATATCCCCTCATATTGGATCATTCATGAGAACATATATATATTTTTTGTTACTTTTACACTGAGATATGAAGTACCTAGGGACCACATCTAGCTAGTACCTAGGAGTATTACCATGACTTGTGCTGGTTGAATATTTGGTATTTACCATTTTATTAAGATGTGTTTGGATGGAAAATTATTTATATTACATGTTTTATTTAAATTTGTTCATTCTTTAAGGTTACCGATTTGAAAACTATTTTCCTTTACAAGTTTATCTTTATAAATTGTTGCTGTCATTTCTTGTTTATAAAAACATGAAATATTTTTATATTATAATGATTTTCACATGGAATATTTAGGTGTTATCCTAATGGTATTAGTCTCACACCATACTTACACATTTGGGTGTAATTATACTTGATTATGTTTGACATAGGTAAGGGCAAGGTCTTTATAGATAGCGATTCGGGTTGTAAGTTTTCTTCCAAGGTGTGGTGTTGCGGAAACTACTCGTGGGTGATGAACCCATGTCATATGGGGGTACCTGAGATATTTTTTCTACTAAATTTATAGTTTTGGAACTCTTGTGTCATGTTTAAAATTTTTTATTGAGTTCTGAATTTTATTTAAGGCTTTTTGCCATGAATTTTCATAATTGGTTTATTCTTCATTATCGGTTTTTTTGTGTATCCTAACTTAGGTAAATCATTTACAAACCATTGTTTATGATACCATGGTACTTCCTCCATCCCCTAGGGATAGAGAAAGCCCTTTAGGCCTTTCCAGAATCTGGGTATGGTTCCAATTTTGATGGTGACTAGATTCAATTCGTGACAAAATGGTATGAGAGGAGACCAATATTTTTGGCCAATATTATTATTTTGTGATGAGTCTAGTTAGACAGGAGCTAGAACTATCAGGGCTCATAGTTCTGGATGTGTGTAGGGTTCCTGTCTCGCACCTCTCATAACAGACCTCAAGTCACCATGGGATGTTGAGATTGTTTGTTTTACTTCACCTCTTGGTGTGACGTATGGGATGCAGACTTTAGGAAGACATCAGTTGGGAGTGAAGTGGTTGTTTATTTCATTGTTGTGATGAGTTTTACTTATTTATATATTATGTAGTTGAATATTTTTTTTCAAAATTTTTGTAATGAATATTTATTTTGTTATTGTTTCCTTGTATAGAAATATGCCTCCCCAGAATGCTCCCATTCACCCATGAGAGGATGCCAGAGAGAGTTATCCCTCACTGATTGATCAATAGATGGTAGAAGATGTGGTTAGGGATGTCCAATCCCTAGGATAGGGAGTATATCCCTATCTTGCTCCAGCTATAGAACAAGATTATTTTCCTAGGAATGACAAAGCCCAGGTTCCTAAAGAACAACCCCATTCTTTTCGAGGAAATAAAAAAACCTTGGAAGTAGAGGAGTGGCTCAAAAAGATCAAGCACATGTTCATGTTCTTAGATATTTCTGAGGAGGTTAGGGTGAAATGTGACTCATTTATGTTAGAGGTTACTAGCCATTGGTGGTGGTAATTAGTTCTTCAAATCCAGAATAATGAATAGATGAGCTGGAAAGAATTCAAGGCAGTTTTTAATGATCAATACTTCCTTGAGGTCTTCTCAAATTCATGATCCAGGGAGTTCATGGATCCTGTATAGGGGGAATATTCAGTGATGAAGTATGCCAACTGTTTAACTGAACTGGTATGGTATGCTCTTGAAATCATCTCTAATGAACAGATGAAGGCTCAGAGGTTTGAGAAAGCCTTACGGACAAAGATATATTCCCACCTCTTCATTATCTAGATAAAGACTTATGCTGATGTGGTTGACCAATATTTTATGGTAGATATTGACCAAAAGTGTAACTATATTTTCTATGAGACAATATCAGTGACGGGTAGTGATACTTCACTTGAAAGGAAGAGGAAGCAGGAGAAGCATGGGAAGAAAGGATGTAGTGGTTCAGGACACTCTTCCAGGAAGCTATCATCTATGGCTTCAGCTGTGGGGTCCATCGTGTTCCACTAGTATGGGAGGCTAGGGAACATCTGACCAGTATGAAAATATCCTCTAAAGACATATTATCAGTGCAGAGGTATAGAAAAATTCGAGTTCTATTTTAGGATGACATTCCCACTTAAGAGAAGGGTATAGTCTATGACCTCTAGGGAAACACTAGTTCAGTTAGAGCCATTATGGATGGTGGGATCTTAGTTTGGTGTATGTGGATATAAATATAGTTCATCTTATGGGTATAACTAATTCAGGGAAAAGCCACAGGCGAGCATCCATTCTCAATTAGAGAGTAGGCATCTTCATGCTCTGGAGGATGTGCCAACCGGATCTGATGTAGGGCCTTCAACTATCTGAGGTATCATTTTGATTGAATCTTCTATAGCCTCTTATCTTTCTAATACTAGTGATTCTATTTCATCTATCTCTTCCCATATTGTGATAACACTTAATATTACAACAGAGTTAATATCTGTTGCGATGGAGTTGGTGACGCTGGTGGGTAAGAAGAAGGAGAGGGGTCTCAGGTGCCTGTCATGTTCACTTACAATGTTTGGGGTTGATATGGAGAGAGACATTTTGGTATTGGATATAGATATTTTTCATTCATAATCATCAGCATGGATTGGAAAGTTCACATTCAAGTACACATTGATTGCTTTATGAAGTGGGTGAGTTTTACGGCACCTGATGGTAGTCCTCAGGTTTTTATGGGGGAGTGGTATCCTCAGTAGGGCTATGCAGGACCTCCACTCCCAAAGGTGGGAAATATTACATTACAGTTATCATCAATCTCACTAGAGGATTATGGTCATGCTCTTATTGGTGGATTACCTCACATGATGGATGAGTTCTCGAAGGTATTTCCAGATGATTTTCAGGCTTTCCCCTAGAACAAGATTTGTTGTTCTCGATTTATTTGGCATCGAGAACAAAACTGACATTTCTTATCTCATATCGTATGGACCCCACCGAGATGAGGGAATAGAAGATATGGTTGGAAGATTTGGATTCAAAACTAGTCATTCACCCCACCATCTCTCCTTGGGACACTCCTATCCTTCTTGTGAAAAAGGGAGACAGATCCCTCTAGTTGTGTATTGCCTGCTGGAAGCTGAAGAAGGTAGCCATCAATAAAAAATATTATTTTCCCTGGATAGATGATTTTTTTGATCACTTGAACTGTGAAATGTTGTTTTTATAGACAGAATTGCATTTGGGATACCACGAACTCAGGGTGGGAGAGGTAGATATCATGTAAATAGCCTTTTGATGTAGGTAAAACCGCATTGAGTCCTTGGTCAGGCCTTTGGGATTGACCAATGCTCCAGGGGAAGTTTGGGTGCTCACGAATAGAGTGTTCCAACAGTACCTCTACTCCATTTTCATGGTAATTGTGGATGAAATACTAGTTTATTCTAGATCTAAGGAGGAGCCTGAACATTATCTGTTGATCATTTTGGGAACTTTGCGGGATCACTGATTTTATTCCAAGTTATCCAAGTGAACTTTTTGGATATGGGAAGTGAAGTTTATGGGACATGTGATCTACGAGCATGATATTTCAGTGGACCATGAGAATTTCAGTATAGTTATGTCTTGGTATTATCTAAGGAACATGTACAAGATCAGGAGTTTCCTTTTCCTATAAGGTTATTACATGCGGTTTGTTTGGGATTTCTCTCGGCTTTCCTTGCCAATGACCGCACTCACCCAGAAAAGGGTGAAGTTTTATTGGGATCCAGAATTTCAGGAATCCTTTAAGGAGCTGAAGAAGTGGTTGAATACCTCCCCCAATTTTGGTGTTGGTAGAATCTAGAAAGGGATATGTGGTGTATTGCGACGTTTCAGGTATGGATCATAGATGCGTTCTCATGCAAGATTACCATGTGGGGGAGTATGGCTCTCGCCAACTACAACCACATGAAAAGGATTACCCAACCCATGACTTGGTGTTGGATTTGGTGATTGATTATTTGTAGAAATGGAATCCCTACCTCATTGTGGAGAAGTTTGTGGTCTACTCTAATCACAAGATCCTTGCCAACATTCTAGCATTGAAGGATATTAATCCGAGTAAACTTCGTTGGATCGAATACCTAAAAGGGTTTGATTTTGATATCTTATATACCCCAAGAAATGGTAATATGGTGGGTGATACCTTGACCAGAAGAGTATTAGTGCAGGATTTGAGGAAGTCCAGTGATGAGTGGAATTTGATGGGGCTCTTTGTTTGGTTGTGTGTGGAGACCAAGGAGCACAGTAGAGGTGCGTTCCTGGAAATAATTCTATTGAATCCTTCACTTTTAGAATTGATTTAGTAGGAGAAGCCCAATTATGAGATATGTTAGAGGTTGATGCAATTTTTTCATGGTGTGGAGACATATTTTGATTGATCTTCGTCTCCTTATAGAGTCTTATGCTTCGAGGGATGATCAATGGTACCACTATCTCTGAGTAAGGTGGTGATGCAGGATAGCCACCAAAATCTGTGGTCCATGCATCCTGGGGATACCAAAATGTACAATGATGTTATTTTGTAGTTCTGGTGGCCAGGTATGAGACGAGACATAACAGACTTCATGTCGAGTTGCTACACATGTCAGTAAGTAAAACTAGAGTATCAATGACCCTCCAGTTCCCTCCAACCATTACCAATTTCTACCTAGAATATGGACAAGGTCACCGTGGATTTTATTGTTGGATTTAATTTTACTTCTAGGGGTATGAATTCCATCTGATTAGTTATTTATGATATTTCAAAATCACCCTACTTCATTCCGGCCAGATATACTTATAAAGTGGATGAGTTGGACTGATTGTATCTTCAGAAGGGGGAAAGACTTCATGGTGTTCTATTAGCAGTTTTCTTAGATAGGGACCCCCACTTATCCTCCCAGTTTTGGGAATGCCTTCAGAAATCCGTAGGGTTTTAGATTAAAATGATAATGATATACGACCCTCAAATGGATGGTCAAATAGAGCGGGTGAATTGGATCTTGGAGGACATTCTTCATGCTTGTGTTTTGGATTTTGGAGTTTATTGGGATAAACATGTGGGATTAGTAATGTTTTATTTTAATAATAGTTAACAATAATCTATTAGAATGGATCCTTTTGAGGTTCTCTATGGTTGGCCTTATTGGTCCCCCAAATATTGGGTTGTTGTAGGTGATACCTCATTATTGGGGCTGAGCCTTGTGCAAGATACATATGAGAAGTTCAAGTTGATCTGAAAGAATTTATTGACATATCAGAGTTTCCAAAAATCCTTTTCTAATTAGAGGTGTTGATATCTAGAGTTTTCTATCTATGATTTGGTATTCTTTACAGTGTCCCCTCATTTAGGTCATCATTATTCGTGAAAGTATGGATAGCTAACGTCGATATATGTCAGACATTTTGAGATTACTGAGTGGATTGGAAAGGATGAATACATGTTATATATTCCTTCTTATTTGGCATATATCCATGGTTTTTTTCATGTCACCCAAATGAATAAGTACAACTCGGATCAATCCCATGTACTGAATTAGTAGGAATTGTAAATAGATCCCAAATTGTCTATTTTTGAGTGGCTGGTGCGAATAGTTGATTCCCAAGAGAAGGTGCTTCTAGGAAAGTCTATTCCACTGGTTCGGGTCATTCAGAAACATGGGAAAGATGTCCATGAATCTTGGGAGTGAAAGACGTGGGTTGAACAAAATTATCAGTTTTTGTTTTCTAATCAAGATTCAGGTTGACATTCTAGGGAAGAACATTTTCTTGGTGGGGAGAGTTGTTAAATCCATGTCCCTCATTTATGGAACTTTTTTCTCTTATATTATTAGAATAATGTTCACCCAATTTTTCCCCTATCCCCCTTGAATTTGTACAAAATTGGACATGTTTTATGTGGATAGAAATTGGAGCACCTTTTGTGTGCATGGTTTACTAAACCATGCATGAAAATCATACAGCCCTATCTAGCTCATTAAAATAGTTTTGTAATTCCCATTTTCCCTTTTGAAATAAATCATATTACACCCTTTTATTACCCATTTTGTGTCTAGCATTCATGGACAACCTCTAAACTCTCTCAACCAACCTTGGTACTCAATTTTGAAGGGAGATTTTGTGGAGGAACTTCTAGATCTCTCAAGTAAGTGATTTTCCTTCCTTTATCCTTCCATTTCCTTAGGGTTTCTCCAAACCTTATTGAATATACAAATTTACATAAGATAGGGGTTTTTAAATAGTTTTTTTGAGTTTCTTGGTCCAATATTGTGGTTTTAGGTCTATTTTCACTCCCTTGTGGTGCGACGATTGTGTAGATGAAGTTCCACACAAAAATTTGAGGTTTTTGACACATTTGGTAGGTGATTCTATGTGTAATAATTATTGGATAAGTTATATTTAACATATTTTTATTTTTATAATATTCATCATTCATTGTGTTTGGTTTGGAAACTATTTTTGGTAGCATTTTTCAAACCATTTATTTTTAAGTCCCATTTTTTGTGAAAATGGGTGTTTTTGATGTGCATTCTATGTTGTACTAATTGGGGTTTGTTTATAATTCATGGAATGGTTTTATTAAATTTTTTTAGTGACTAAAATTATATTTTGGTGTAATTATGGCATGAATTTGGATTTAAAATAGGATTTTAAAATAGATTTTATTTGTGAAATTTTCTTATACTTTGTGAAATTGATTTATGGAAATTATAAGTGCTTTATTGTGTTATACGAATGCTAAAAAAAAGTTTTGCTACTTTTTTGAATGTTTATGACCAGAAGTAGGGTTTTTATGTGTAAATGTCATTTTATAGCAAGTGTAACATGTTTTAGACGAAATAGTTAAACTCAAGTATCTAGGTGGGTGGATGTGTACTAGTATGCTAGTGATTTGGATTGGTTTTTTCTCTGTTTCACTTAGCAAGTTTGATGTTGACAACACTAACAAAACAATATTGATGATTATTGGGGACCACTAGGTTATGGACCTATTCCATACTAGTGGCTCATGTATTAGAACATAAATTTTTTCTAATTACTTTTACACTGAGATACGAGGTTCCTGGGGCCCACATCTATCTAGTACCTAGTGGTGTTCCAGTGACATGTGCTCATTGACTATTTGGTATTTCTCATTGCATTATGGTGTTTTTGGATAAAAAAATCAGTAGATTATATTTTTAATTTAAATTTATTCATATTTTATGGTTACCCCTTTGAAAACTATTTTCCTTTTAAATTTTCACTCTATAAATTGTTGTTACTAGTTCTTGGTTATAAAAACCGACATGCTTTTTATTTTCTAATGATTATCATGTTGAATATTTGGGTGGTATACTATTTGGATTTGGTTCACACCGTAGTTACACTTTTGGGTGTAAGTATACTTGATAATTATTGACACGGGTAAGGTCAAGGCCTTTCGATACGAATGTTTGGGTTGTTAGTTTCCTTCCATGGTACGATGTTGTGGAGATAACTCGTGGTTGATGACCCCTTATCGTGTGGTGGTCATTGAGCTATTGTTTCTGCTACTTTTGTAGTTTTTTGACCTCTTGTTTCATGTTTAAAACCTTGTATTCAGTTTTTAATTTTATTTAAGTCTTTTTTGGAATGAATTTTCCGATTTGGGTTATTCTTCATTAATGGGTTTTTATGTATCCAAACTAAGGTAAAGCATTCCCAAACCATTTTTTATGATACCTGAGCATTTTTCCCAGCCCACTTGGATAGGGAACACCCATCGTGCCTTTCAACGGGCTGAGTGTGGTTCTAATTTTTATGGTGACCATATTTGGTTCATGAAATGAACCAATAAATTAACACTTATTTATTTATAAATTGATATGATATAAGATTAATAACCCTTAATGTTTTAGAAGGTCATTTTTGTATATAAGTTATTTTTCTTTATATATAATATATTCATTTAGAAGATAAAATAATAAATTTTAGAGTTTTAATTTTATAAAAAAAAATTATTTTTTAATTGAATATGTTAAAAAAATTCCATGTGAATTTTTGAGAATTTCATGAAAAGGTTGAATTTTGAGTGAATAGTGAAAAATACTGATTTTAAAAATACTATCCCTTTTATTACATTATCATGATATCATAATGAATTGAAATAAAATAATTTTTTAAAGAGAAAATATATTTAAAAATAAAATAAACCATTTAAAAATATTATTTTGAATGTACAAATCTATGTTGACATTTTATAACTTAAGTGTTGTTTTATTCTAATAAAATAACTATCTTTAATATTTTACTATTATTAAATAATAAAAATGTTTAATTTAGTTATGTATTAGTTTTAATATTTCAAAACTATCCATTATTTATTAAAAAACCAATAATCTTTATAGGGATCAATTCAACACATGATTTATTGCAAGAAATCATTTTTATGCCTAAAAAGGCATTTGTCAAAAAAAAACTATTTTTCATTATGTTTTTCATAATTATATTACAATTAATTTTTAACACATATAGAAATTTAATATTATAAAATTAATTACATTTCTGGTATACAAATAATAAATATTAGGTAATTAGATCAACTTAAAGTTTGGTCATAAAAATGAGTTACCAGGGTATTTTTTTAACCATGGTAAAGGGTAAAAAGGGATAAAAGTGGGTTTAAAATAAGATATAAGAAAAAAATTATCCCTAAGATTTTTTCAATTTAATTGTTTGAGTTTTTTTATACCTAAAAATAGCATATCTTATAAATTTGGAATAATTTTTAATACTTTCCCATGAAATCAATGTTATATTATTTTAATGTTATAGGTATTTACATGGATGCAACTCCATCACTTATAAAATAAAACCTCATATTATCATTTATACACACCAATTTAACACCTTATTTCAAATAATATCTTCTAATATATCATACTGAGACTCTTATCTATAACGTAAAGGTTTTGGCCTTCCTAAAATTCTTATCCAAGAAGCCTTAATGTGTTTTTAAATGGAGAGTATCCAAGGAAGAAGTATATGTTCTTACTAATTTTTTGGAAGTTTATTTCCTCTTTAAACTCCTCTAAATATTCTAAAATCATATAGAAATAATTAAATATATTATTTAGTTTACTTGAATATTTTTATGTTAATATAAAATACATTTTATTTCTCATTTATATTTAATGTAAAATGAAAACTTTACTCAGGCATACGTGTGTTCTACCACCTCCATGAAGCAACATAGTTCATTTTTCATCACCACATAACATATATGGTTATATAGAAGTATTTAACCAATATATATGATATTTATTAAATAATTATGAATAAATATTGATAATTATTATTCAACTTCTATTCTTTCCATCAATTGAAAAATGAAAACACCATCCTTTTGTATGTGAAGTCTACCACCTCCACAAATTAGTGTTTCAATTTTTTTTCATTAACATGAATGTATGGTTATAAAAATGTATATTATTAATAGATTTTATAAAAATTAGTAATATTTGTCATTAATTTTATTATTTAAAGATAAAAAATAGTTAACAATCATTATAAGGTAACCTGTTGATATTGGTAAATTACTAAGAAAAAAGTTCATCAATGTTTTCATCTTTAAGAATTACAACTAAAACTCTCATATAATGAGATTACTAAATTATGAATAATCATTGAAAATATATACAAGTAAATTAAATAATATTAGAATGAATAAATTTATATAAAATAATGGGTTCCTACATCACTAATAAAAAACCTACATGAAACAATCAAAATTACTCAATCCAATGATGAAAATAAACATTAAATAACTAATACGTGTATGGTAAATTATTATAATGGAATAATATAAAAGATAATATATATGTAAAATTTTATAAAATAATTAATTATGTTAATTGTGTTAATTATTCATGAGGTTAACATTCTTTTAATGAATATGAGAGTTAAAGTAAGGGTTTCTCTATAAGGCCCCAGCCTTAAACCATACTTAATATTGAATTAAATGAGTAATACACATTGAGGATCTTTTCAGGTTTATAGTTTTAGAGAATTAGGACATAACTATTACATCTCAAAAGATTACAAAGTAGTCTCTTCTACTAAATTTCCATAAAATAAAAACTCTTAAATGGAAACATGTCTAGTTACTTGTTTTAGGTAGCATGACTTTCCCTTGATCCCATCCTTAACCCTATTCCATGATAAGTCCTGTGAAAAACATTTCAAAAACTTGGGATGAGCATAAAAAGCTCAGTAAGGGATACACAAAGAATGAAAACTGTTAGTTTTTCAAAATAACAAGTAAACCATGTATACTTTATCAAAGTAATACTTTTCACCTTTTCGAAGTAGTAAAAACTATTCACTGAATAAAAAGTTCATTACTTAGCCTTATGTAACCAAAAGATTACCATAAAACCCATATAAATATCACATAACATATAAAGGTAACTTGGGACATAAACTTACTTAAGTGGAATAACCATAAGGTATACTCCCACACATATCACTTAATGGAATAACCATTCGGACAACTTCCATACACACTTAATGGAATAGCCATACGGCCGACTTCCATACCCAATGCATTGGAGGTTATAATGTAACCACCCATCCTGGTATTCACGGAACCACCCGTCATATGGTTTATCACGTAACCACCTGTTAAATGTCCAAGTACCATTATAAAATCACAATAAATAAAACAAACATAATGGAAAGAAAACATTTCCACACTTTGATCACAATATATCACTCAAATATATTGACATAACAAATACATTATAAAAACCACTTTCAATACCAAAATACATAAAAGAGTATGTGGTATTTATTTCATTTTAAAAACATCACGGCTTGTTGAGGAAGCCAAAGACCAAATAATACACGCGGCAGCGGAAAAGGTCGTTGTCACCGCATACGTTAAAGAAACATTCCTTTTTGTCGTTTTGTAAAACACTTCATAGAAAAAGATTCCTTTTGTATAAAAGTAAAAGTCAAAGGGGTTTATACACCGTATGAAAGAATGTTGTTTATAAAATGACATATGCCTCAATGCAAGGAGATTGAGACGAAGTCGCTCACAAAGACGATATCCTTGGATTAAGGATAAATCAATTACATAATTATGTGTGACAAAATAATACACCAAATATAAGTGGATATTAAGTGTAAAACAATCAGAGGTTACTCACACATATTCATAGAATGACATATTCAAGGTGTACAAGCTTATCCCAAAGAATCAAAATTGGGTTAAGAAGTTCCCTTGCAAAAATTTGACAGCCTAACGAAATCACTTCAAAATTCAGAAAATGAGTTGATGAGAGATAAAAATGGAATCTCATCACTTGGACATAAAATTTACATCAATAAGGATATAAAAGAACATATCCCAACACAATAGTATGTGAATTAAAATACATAACAAAAGAAGTCTTTTAAAAAGAGGAGGGTGAAAGGTCCCCTTACCGAGTTGGGTAACTTTCGAAACGTACACCCCATGGAAGAAGGGTCATACAATGAAGATGTGAATACCCATCAATGAAATTATACTACAAAAAGTGTATAATAATGGGCAGTACATACACCACTCAAAGGTAATTGTGGAAAATGTAGCATAAATCTCACGAGAATAAAAGTGAGATGAACAATCCCTTACAAAAACATGGCAGCCTAACGACGCCACATAAAACTTTCAAAATGGACTGATGAGATCAAATAGAGTATCTCATAATATTAAAATAAAATGTACAGAAAGAGGAATATAAAATAACATCCCCCATCATAACAATGAGGAGCTTAAAAGAAGTGACATAAAGGAGAGTACGTAAAAAGAAAGTGAGGGGTTTGATCTCTTATGAAAATTCGGCAGCCTAACGGCGCCACCCAAAACATCCAAAATGTATTGATGAGAGAGAATAGGTTCTCTCATCATATGAACAATAAAAATTATAGTAATATTAATATAAAAGAACATACCAATAACAAGAAATATGAGATTTAAAAGGGAATGACATAAAAGAGTGTACTTAAAAAGAAAGAGAGGAGTAAGATCCCTTACCTCGGGTCCGACTTGACTCGATCGTTCTTTAACATCCTGAATAATAAACTTGAGTTAATTTCTATTTTATTCAGAACCTTTTAAAGTTCATTATTCCTTTTATATCACTTATTTACATTTTATAAACATTATGTAATCATTTAAGTATATAATGTTTGTTTTGTCGATATTTGGTTCTTAAGTCGAAAGTGAACTTCTTACAATTACATGTTGTTCGTGTGGTCAATGGTTCATTATATCCAGAATGATATTCATGATTTGGATATCATATATATCATATATATCCAGAATATACATGTATTTATAATATTACATAATTATTTAGAGGTAAGAAATGAAATGCACCGTTCATGGAGACGGTAAGCCGTACGTACGCATGAACGCTACTTTCATTTCTTTGTCATATTAATGGAATTAAAAATAAATGAGAGGTATGTATATTTTAATTCCAGAATTATATTATATATATATCCATTATAAATATGTACTTATAATAGTACATTAAATTTGGGGATAAGAAATGAAATGCACCGTTCATGGAGACGGTAAGCCGTGCGTACGCATGAACGCTACTTTCATTTATGTCTCATATATTAATGGAAAGAAATAATAATGATATAGAGGTATATTATAATTCCAGTATAACATCATATATAATAACTTTAAATCCATCCTTTATACGTCCCACATATGGCATTAATGAATCACATCACTTTGAGGGGGAGGTAGTCCGCACTTCCTAAAATGAAATTATCGTGTTTACCCACAATGGAGACCATAAAGGTATGCCACAAAAGAAAAATACAGAATCTTAGGTAAAACATAAAAATATTATATATCATATATAAATATAGTGACATCTTAATGGCCACCTTTGAAGGTGTTATATGAGTGTTGAACAATCATCGTTTCGTGAGGCAGAAATTCACCATCCACAGAAACAGTATGTTCTTTAACCATTAGATGTAGGTGTGAGTAATTGTATCACGAATCCTTCTTATAAAAACATACTAGTATATTGAAGATACTGGAGTTGTTACAAAAGAGATGAATAAAAAGAGTTTAGGGGGTTGGAGAGGCAAAATAAAACAAAAGGACTCAAGTGAAGACATTACCTTAAAATCGGGTAACTCCCTTTGGTTTGAGCTCAAAGGCTTCCTTGGGAAGACTTCTTCCCAAAGTGAGGCTTAAAGGAGTAAGAGAGGGAAGTGGAGAGACACAATGAGCAGATTTTGGCCGAGCCAAAGGCTTTGGGAGTGTGGGTAAGGAGGTAGAGGTGGGGTCCTTTTATAAGAGGAGAGGAGGGGCACTCTTGGAAGGTAAAGAAAAGTCACTTTATTTTAAAATGGTATTCGGATTTAAGAGGTCCCACATTGATGTGTTTCGAGGATAAGGTTATAAGGGTTCGAAATACACTCATACAATAGGTTTTGGACATGTGTAGGTCTTAGATATTACATTATCTTTCCATTTTATTTAAATCGTTAAATAATGTGGTCATCGCTGCATCATCATGATGTCATAAATAATTTAATTTATTTAATGTCTAAAAATTATAAAACAAATACTATTATGTAGGAAATCTTTTTATCTTTCCAATTAGTATTTATAGTCAAAAATCGGACTTGTATAACCCCATGTTAAAATTTTTTTAGTAAAACATTTCATGTTTGTGTCATTTTTACTTTAACATTAAATAAAAAGTTATTTATGTTATTTCCAAACCAAAGTGGCTTCATGGGGTCCCCAAGTTGACCCATGGGTTTTCCTGGTCGGACATGACACATCCAATGAGGTTAGGACATGTGTCAAGCTCATCTCATATTATAAAAACAATATTTTTACCTTAAACTACACTAATTACCTCTAATCGCGCTTAAAAACTTAATAAGTTACTATTCACAAAAAAATTATTTTAATCCCATTGAAGCACATTTTACTTCTTAATGACAACCATTTATGTCGGATTTTTTAAAATCAAAACAAAATGATGGAAAAATTTCATTTAAGAAGAAAAATCAGGTTTTATAAGTACCACATAGTGGTTTCGCTATTCATCAAAAATTGAAGTTTTTCAGAAAAATCCCAAAAATTCACCCTAAGCTATATTTGATATTCCGAATTCAAAAATGAAGTCTATTTTAAAAAATTCAAAACATATAAGTCACATTAATTAATTTAATAATTAATTCCCGCGGTCAGAGTAAATAGCGTGTTTTTATGAAACAATAAGTATCAAAAGATTGACTCCAGTTTAAGTCTGATTTCAAAGTGAAATTAATTCCAACGACCACTATTGGATTTAATGGTAAAAATATATTCTAATATCACTTCAAAACAAATTCAAAATATAATCTAATCATATAAATAAATTAGATCAAAAAGTGGTTTTGAATTAAAAAACAACATTTTACACTATTCATTAAAAAAATGAACTTTATCAGAAAGATACCAAAAATTTACACAAAGTAAATTTTGATGTCCCGATTCTTAAGAAGAGTTTTATTTGGTCCAATATAATGTTTAAGAGTTAACAAAACTATTTTTAAAGACGGTTCTCCATCAAAAGGCGATAAGTGAGCCTTTAGTTAAAACTAAGGCATATACGCCTAAAATTGAATTCTTTCCGTATTTTATGCTTTTCTCGTTTATTGGATAAATGTAAAAACATTTAAAAACATATATAATCATATTTTAGTTATTTCTATCCATTCCCGCCAATACAACGGCTACATGTTAACTACCATTTAAAATAATATTATTTTATTATTAGAGTGCAACGTAAGATTTCCAAGAAACTCGTTGTTGCGTGTTGGGTACGCCATCAAGCATAGCGTCCCCTTTAAAGTCATATTAATATTTTATTCAAAAATATGGATAAAAATAAAAATTTCATATTCTTTATTCACCTGGGGTGTTACATCCTTCCCCCCTTTTGGGAATTGCGTCCCCGTAATTTTAAAATTGGGCTCGGAAACTTCATTAAAAATCCCACATCGAAACAAGTGTCGGTAAAACAATCACTTTAAAATAAAGAAAGATAAGTATAGAGGTCACCCGAGTTAACCCATACTAGGATTCCATGTAGGAAAACATGGACATGGAGGAGAAAACATAGGGTCATGTTCTGATGGAGAGTGATAGAAAACATGTTTAGGAGAAAGTTAACAATAAGAAAATCACAAACTTGGGATGGGTTAAACGGTGTTGGGTTCCCCAGTAGGAAAAGTTAATAGACAACATTTTTGTTTTAAGTTACTTTTTATTGAGGAGTTTATTTTTGAGCCTAAATAAAACATAAGGAAACATACTTACTTGTCATGTTGACTTTCAACTTTTACTAGATTTCTCACACAGACTCATACTTTCTCCAAAAGACGAGTATTTAGGAAGACTTGTTCGCATTAAGAGTACTATAAACAACTTCTAGAGGAGCACCTAATCCACAAAAAAAGAACTATAAATTTCCCATGTCTTCAAACCTTAACCAAAACTAAAACCAAAAAGGTTACTACAAGATCAGATAATCCAGAAAAGGATAACCCTTTATAAAAAGAAAATCTATTCTTAATCTCAAAATTTGTCCAACAAAACCCAAAGTTCAACGAGGACCATTCGATAACCAATTTGTCCATAAAATTTTTCAAAGTAAAACAATCTAAGTTTGAAACCCAAATATTTGAAGGATTTTGTCACATAGTCTTCCAAGTTAAATCGTAACATTTATCTCCAAACAACATCAGTTGCTCCTAAAGTCTCGTATTGAAAAGTAATTAACCTAATAACATATCCTCCATGATAGATTAATCATTTTCATAAATAACCCAAAATCAACTTAATCTTAATTCATAAAATCATATAACTAAAAAGAATCAGTCAAACTAACCAGGGGCTTCACGTAGTCCAGTGGTAGGCGATAAATACCAGTCACACTTTGGTTGTGGGTTCGATTCCCGCAGCTTTGTCAGACGCGACGGGTTGTCACACGGTCTGCGTGTTGTCCTTTTTCCAAAACTATATAATTCTTAAATCATTCCCCAAAAAGAGATAAAATCATCAAAAATGATCATTACATATTTTAACCTCAAGTTTATCTCATGCCTTTCATTTTCCAGCATATCATATAATAACCCATAATTACCTCAAAAGTAAGGATCATATAAACTCTAATGGTTACCTTTATAATTATTACCTAAACTTCCACATCGATTGGGTCATATCATACATGATGCATTATAGAACATACCAAGGCTGAAGTGGTTGATCATGACTCCTTGATAGTTGGTTTAGAACAACCATGAGATTCCTCATTGAATCCCCCATTTCATCCAGTCTCTTAATCAGAGAACCACCACCGTTTCCTTCAAACCTGTTGTCTCTTTGGTGCCCACTAGATCCATCATTTCACTAAAAACAGAAATATCAGTGTGAGTATATCAACAAGACCATCATGTAATAATGAGGGAGATAACCACTAAGATATACTTACTCATTCACTTTATCTAAAACTAGGACTCTTTTTGAAATCCTATCCATTATGGTACTGTCACTTATGCTTAGAGAATACCCTAACCTCTAAAGTTATCCAAACAGACCTTTGATACCAACTATAAGGCCCCAGACTTAAACCTTACTTAATATTGAATTAAATGAGTAATTCACATTGAGGATCTTTTCAGGTTTAGAGTTTTATAGAATTACGACATAACTATTACTTCTCAAAAGATTACAAAGTAGTCGCTTCTACTAAATTTCCATAAAATAAAAACTATTAAAAGGAAACATGTCTAGTTCCATGTTTTAGGTAGCATGACTTTCCCTTGATCCCATCCTTGACCCTATTCCACACTAAGTCCTGTGAAAAACATTTCAAAAACTTGGGATGAGCATAAAAAGCTCAGTAAGGGATACACAAAGAATGAAAACTGTTAGTTTTTCAAAACAATAAGTAAACCATGTATACTTTATCAAAGTAATACTTTTCACCTTTTCAAAGTAGTAAAAACTCTTTGCTAAATAAAAAGTTCATTACTTACCCTTATGTAACCAAAAGATTACCATAAAACCCATATAAATATCACATAACATATAAAGGTAACTTGGGACATAAACATACTTAAGTGGAATAACCATAAGGTCTATCCCACACATATCACTTAATGGAATAGCCATTCGGCGAACTTCCATACACACTTAATGGAATATCCATACGGACGACTTCCATACCCAATGCATTGGAGGTTATAACGTAACCAACTGTCCTGGTATTCACGGCACCACCCGTCATATGGTTTATCACGCAACCACCCGTTAAATGCCCAAGTATCATTATAAAATCATAATACATAAAACAAACACAATGGAAATAAAACATTTCCACACTTTGATCAAAATATATCACTCAAATATATTGACATAACAAATACATTATAAAAACCACTTTCAATACCAAAATACATCAAAGAGTATGTGGTATTTATTTCATTTTAAAAACATCACGGCTTGTTGAGGAAGCCAAAGACCAAATAATACTCGCGGCGGCGGAAAAGGTCGTTGTCACCATGTACGTTAAAGGAACATTACTTTTTGTCGTTTTGTAAAACACTTCATAGAAAAATATTCCTTTTGTATAAAAGTAAAAGTCAAAGGGGTTTATACACCGTATGAAAGAATGTTGTGTATAAAACGACATATGCCTCAATGAAAGGAGATTGAGATGAAGTCCCTCACAAAGACGATATCCTTGGATTAAGGATAAATCAATTACATAATTATGTGTGAAAAACTAATACACCAAATATAAGTTGATATTAAGTGTAAAAAAATCATAGGTTACTCACACATATTCATAGAATGACATATTCAAGGAGTACAAGCTTATCCCAAAGAATCAAAATTGGGTTAAGAAGTTCCCTTGCAAAAATTTGATAGCCTAACGACATCACTTCAAAATTCAGAAAATGAGTTGATGAGAGATAAAAAGGGAATATCATCACTTGGACATAAAATTAACATAAATAAGGATATAAAAGAACATATCCCAACATAATAGTATGTGAATTAAAAGACATAAAAAAATAAGTCTTTTAAAAAGAGGAGGGTGAAAGGTCCCCTTACCGAGTTGGGTAGCTTTCGAAACGTACACCCCATGGAAGAAGGGTCATACAATGAAGATGTGAATACCCATAAATGAAATTATACTACACAAAGTGTATAATAATGGGAAGTACATACACCACTCAAAGGAAATTGTGGAAAATGTAGCATAAATCTCACGAGAATAAAAGTGAGATGAACAATCCATTACGAAAACTTGGCAGCCTAACGGCGCCACTTAAAACTTTAAAAATGGATTGATGAGATCAAATAGAGTATCTCATCATATTAAAATAAAATTTACAGCAATAGGAATATAAAAGAACATTTCCCATCATAACAAAGAGGATCTTAAAAGAAGTGACATAAAGGAGAGTACTTAAAAAGAAAGTGAGGGGTTTGATCTCTTACGAAAATTCGGCAGCCTAACGGTGCCACCCAAAACTTCCAAAATGGATTGATGAGAGAGAATAGGTTCTCTCATCATATGAACAATAAAAATTACAGTAAGATTAATATAAAAGAACATCCCAATAACAAGAAAGTGTAGCTTTAAAAGGAATGACATAAAAGAGTGTACTTAAAAAGAAAGAGAGGAGTAAGATCCCTTACCTCGAGTCCGACTTGACTCGATCGTTCTTTAACGTCCTGAATAATAAACTTGAGTTAATTTATATTTTCTTAAGAACCTTTTCAAGTTCATTATTCATTTTATATCACTTATTTACATTTTATAAACATTATGTAATCATTTAAGTAAATAATGTTTGTTTTGTCGATATTTGGTTCTTAAGTCGAAAGTGAACTTCTTACAATTACATGTTGTTCGTGTGGTCAATGGTTCATTATATCAAGAATTATATTCAGTATTTGGATATCATATATATCATATATATCCAGCATATACATGTATTTATAATATTACATAATCATTTAGAGGTAAGAAATGAAATGCACCGTTCATGGAGACGGTAAGCCGTACATACACATGAACGCTACTTTCATTTCTTTTTCATATTAATGGAATTAAAACTAAATGAGAGGTATGTATATTTTAATTCCATAATTTTATTATATATATATATCCATTACAAATATGTACTTATAATTTTACATTACTTTTGGGGATAAGAAATGAAATGCACCATTCATGGAGACGGTAAGTCGTGCGTACGCATGAACGCTACTTTCATTTCTGTCTCATATATTAATGGAAATAAATAATAATTATATAGAGGTATATTATAATTAAAGTATAAAATAATATATAATAACTTTAAATCCATCCTTTATACGTCCCACATATGGCATTAACGAATCACATCACTTTTAGGGGGCAGTAGTCCACACTTCCTAAAATGAAATTATCGTGTTTACCCACAATGGAGACCATAAAGGTATGCCACAAAAGAAAAATATATAATCTTTGGTAAAACATAAAAATATTATATATCATATATAAATATAGTGAAATATTAATGGCCACCTTTGAAGGTGTTATGTGAGTGTTGAACAATCATCGTTTCGTGAGGCAGAAATTCGCCATCCACAGAAACAGTATGTTCTTTAACCATTAAGTGTAGGTGTGTGTAAGTTTAGCTCGAATCATTCTTATAAAAACATCCTAGTATATTGAAGATACTGTATTTATTACAAAAGAAATCAATAAAAAGAGTTTAGGGGGTTGGAGAGGCAAAATAAAACAAAAGGACTCAAGTGAAGACATTACCTTAAAATTGGGTAACTCCCTTTGGTTTGAGCTCAAAGACTTCCTTGGGAAGACTTCTGCCCAAAGTGAGGCTTCAAGGAGTACGAGAGTGAAGTGGAGAGACAAAATGATCAGAGTTTGGCCGAGACAAAGTCTTTGGGAGTGTGGGTAAGGAGGTAGAGGTGGGGTCCTTTTATAAGAGGAGAGGAGGGGCTCTCTTGGAAGGTAAAGAAAAGTCATTTTATTTTAAAATGGTATTCGGATTTAAGAGGTCCCACATTGATGTGTTTATAGGATAAGGTGATAAGGGTTTAAATACACTCATCCAATAGTTTTTGGACATGTGTAGGTCTTAGATATTACATTATCTTTCCATCTTATTTAAATCGTTAAATAATGAGGTCATCGCTGCATCATCATGATGACAAAAATACTTTAATTTATTTAATGTCTAAAAATTATAAAAAAAAATATGATGTAGGAAATATTTTTATCTTTCCAATTAGTATTTATAGTCAAAAATATGACTTGTATAACCCCATGTTAAAATTGGTTTAGTAAAACATTTCATGTTTGTGTCATTTTTACTTTAACATTAAATAAAAAGTTATTTATGTCATTTCCCAACCAAAGTGGCTTCATGGGGACCCCAAGTTGACCCATGGGTTGTCTTGGTCGACCATGACACATCCAATGAGGTTAGGACATGTGAAATGCTCATCTCATATTATAAAAACATTATTTTGACCTTAAACTACAATAATTACCTCTAATCGCGATTAAAAACTTAATAAGTTACTATTCACCAAAAAATTATTTTAATCCCATTGAACCAAATTTTACTTCTTAATGACAAACATGTATGTAGGATTTTTGAAATTCAAAACACAAAGATGGAAAAATTTCATTTAAGCGGGAAAATCAGTTTTTATAAGTACCACTTAGTGGTTTCTCTATTCATAAAAAATTGAAGTATTTCAGAAAAATCCCAAAAATTCACCCTAAGCTATATTTGATATTCTGAATTCAAAAATGAAGTCTATTTTACAAAATTCAAAACATATAAGTCACATTAATTAATTTAATAATTAATTCCCGTTGTCAGAGCAAATAGCGTGTTTTTATGAAACAATAAGTATCAAAAGATTGACTCCAGTTTAAGTCTGATTTCAAAGTGAAATTAATTCCAACGACCACTATTGGATTTAATGGTAAAAATATATTCTAATTTCACCTTAAAACCAATTCAAAAGATAATCTAATCATATAAATAAATTAGATCAAAAAGTGGTTTTGAATTAAAATACAACATTTTACACTATTCATTAAAAAAATGAACTTTATCAGAAAGATACCAAAAATTTACACAAAGAAAATTTTGACGTCCCAATTCTTAAGAAGAGTTGTATTTGGTCCAATAGAATGTTTAAGAGTGAACAAAACTATATTTAATGATGGTTCGCCATCGAAAGGCGATAAGTGAGCCTTTAGTGAAAACTAGGGAATATACGCCTAAAATTGAATTCTTTCCGTATTTTAAGCCTTTCTCATTTATTGGATAAATGTAAAAACATTTAAAAACATATATAATCATATTTTAGTTATTTCTATCCATTCCCGCCAATATAACGGCTACATCTTAACTACCATTTAAAATAATAATATTTTATTATTAGAGTGCAATGTAAGATTCCCAAGAAACTCGTTGTTGCGTGTTGGGTACGCCATCGAGAATAGAGTCCCCTTTAAAGTCATATTAATATTTTATTCACAAATATGGATAAAAATAAAAATGTCATATTCTTTATTCAAATGGGGTGTTACATTCTCGTATCAAATCTCCATCTCTCAAGAATGTTTTGAATTATGCACCTATTTCCATTATATGATGTATATTTTACCTAATTGAAATATTATATCATGATAAAATAAATAATCATGGTATTTAATGTTTAATTTCAATTTTTAACTTTCAATCGTCTTTGATTCAAGCGTTATATTATCTATAAGGGTGTGTTGTACAATTTAACTATTTGTTTAGATTGTTAATGTTTTCATTTATATTGGGGGAATTATATGTTATCACTCTCATAAATTCCATATATTTACTTATACTTTGATTAATTATATTTTTTTAAATGATTATTTAATTTTTCTTCTCTTAGTTACTCAAAACAATCTTAAAAATGTTTTTAAAAAAAGTCAACTTTATTTGTCATTTTTGGTTGGGAACCATTTCCCTCCATATTTTTATTAGTTGTTTTACTTCAAGAATTTTTTTATATAAAAATAAATAATTTATTTAAATTAAATTAATGTTAAAATTTTATTTATATATATATTTTAAATTATTGTTTTTAATGTTTTCCCTAAAATACATTTTGGAGTTTCATTACAAAACATTCAAAAAGAACGTCTTTTTATATGTTTTCTATATGAATAAATTTTTACACCACAATGACCCTTCTTAATGATTTACCTTATTTTAAATGTTTTTATCTGTTTAAAATGAAATATATATTCCTATTATATTTTTAATTTTTAAATATAATGTTTTATTATTTCATTAATTGTTTTGAAAATTTATTTCACTCCACATATTTATATTTGTATCTTCAACTCCACATTAACTTACATAAGTATAGTTTATTTTAAATATTCAATTATTCTAAATTTTATTTGTAATAATATTTTAAATTTATTCTTTAAATATCATGAAAATATTTTTGTAAGTAATAATTAACATCTTTTTTGAAACAAAGTTACAAAATCTTTAAAGGAAAACTGATTGTTAAAATCTTATCTTTATCTTTCCTTAATATTTTAAAAATGACTTATTCTCAATAAAATAACCTAATTTATGATGAATTTATGTTCTACATTATTCCATAGTTATTTATTATTATTGATGTTCTATATATAATTTATAGTGTTGAAAAAATCCCTATTCTTATTAGTCTATATGGTGTAAAGACACCATATAATATAAATGAGATTGGGGGTAGTTAATAAGAAATATAACTTGTTTATTGATTGAGGAAAAATTAAAATGCACAAAATTTTTAGTTTTATGAGGATGATTATTTAATATTAAGGGATGATTAATATGTACTGGGAGAATATTGACATTTTGTACTCTAGTTTTCCAATTATAATGTTTATTACTGAAAAATGTTGATTAAGTATTTTATATTTATTAATTTATCTTATATGATGAATGAATTGGACATAATAAGTTATTATAGTGGATTGATATTAGATATACCCTCAAATCATTGGTAGGTATCATGAGACTAACTAGATAGGGTATTCTGCGTATGCTTGCCTAATTATTCATGATGTATTGGTATGTGGCCTTAACGATAAGATTTATGATGTACGAAATTATTCATTTCAACAATATGAAATAAATTATTGTCATCCATTTAATTTTTTACATCATTAATCATGGATATATTTCAAGATAATGTGATTAATTTATGGAAATATTTTATTATCATTTATTCTTTCAATTTTATTCATGCCTTGTCTGTCGAATGAGATTTCCTGATGAACATTTTCCATTACTGGGCATTTGATCTCACCTTTCTTTTGTTTCCATTTCTGTAGGTTATAAATAATGATATTATATAAGATATTTATATATGGGTATCATGTGTGGAAATTTTTTTGGAGATTTTTAAAGTTCCTAATTTAATAAAAAAATATTGGTATTATAGAAAATTTCCATTGGTTGAAGAAAGAAGAGGGTTTTACTTTGTTAAAGTTTTTAAAAACTTTTTAAAACTATAAACCTAAAATTTATTCAGGATATAAGATGCTCAAAATTTTCTATTAAAATTTTAATTTTGAATGGTTAAATCTATGATGAATCTATCGGTATTAAAGTCAATATGTTAGATATATATTATTAGAACCTGATCTGTGAGTACGAGCAAGTGGGGTTGAAGTTATCAAAGTATAATTTAGACAAATTAATATGTTATAATGCCATAAAATTAGAATATGTTAATATTTTTAGAAAACATTATTGGTTAATAATTTTAAGATTGATCATACTTTTAAAATCATAGATAATATTTTGAGGTTTTATGTAATAATAGTATTAGAAAATTAATGATATTTTGGGATAAGATTGAGGTATATATAATACTTTAGGTTATTATGTGATCTAATATTGATTTAATATTAATTTATATGGGATTTTATATTTTTTAGGTATTAAGATGAAAAAAATTAGTGAAAACCTTATGAATAATTATAAGTATAGAAAACATCCAAAAAATTGGGTAAATTAAATTGTGTGTAGTTTCTTAACAACAACACCCCTCTCTTGATATGAACATGTTAATATAGGCTTAAATATAGATTCAACTAGAGGTAATAACTCTAAAGACATTAGTTTGGTATTAACATAATCATCACATAGTGCACAATAAGTGGGCCAAACTAAACACCAGTCTTGACACTCCCATGGGATATGTTTTTGTTTATCCGCATGCTATATATGAACCATTATGAAGGATTTAAACATTTTGTTATCAATTTTATGTTGGTTTAATGGTTAATAGGGGATATGGGTTAATTGATATTGGTCATATAAGTTCATCACCATGGATTAACCTAAGTATTGATGGGTAATATGATGTTAAAATGATTTAAATTATTTTTGAATTTACTAATATATTCTTAGGAGAATTGATTCCATGATTTTGGGTTTAAAAGATAGTAAGGGATATTTTTTTAATTATTATTATGGTTTAATATTTTTTAAGGTAAAATTTATACTGATTTTGGATGGACATGTGATAAAATATTTCTAATCTTTTGGTTTTAAATTTTTGATGGAATATTTTTCATATTTTTAGGTTTAATTATTTATGGAATGATTTAAGTTGAACGTTTAGTTTTATTATATAATTATTTGAGATTAATTACTTATTCACATAAAGGTTTTTCCAGATATATTATTATATTATATTTTTCTAACCATTTTTGGTTTTAGTAAATGGAAAATAAAGAAGGAATAAAATTTCATTACTTTATAAATTATATGATCCCAATGTAGTTTATTTCTTTTCTTCATACATGAAATATTCATCATGGTTAATTATCATTTTTAATATGAGATGAAATGGAGGTGAAAAAACCGGCCAAAACACAACTGAAGGATTAAATTATGGAATCAAGTAAGTAAATTTATTCATATTCTATATCTTGATGGTAATAGTATTATTCAATATAGAATAAGTGGAATATAAATATATTAATTTTTATCACTCAAATATTAAATTATTCTTTTGGAAACTTAGTATAATTTTTATAGTAGAACAAACATTGTTTTATAAATATTTAATTTATAAATAGTAAGCTTCGTAGAAGTAACATTTAAATTACTTATCTACAATAGATATTAAAAGTATATGAATTTAAATTCATCTTGAATAGAAAAAAATTACAATTTACAAGATATTTTTTAATGGTAGAAAATGTGACATCCTTGAGTTTTAATATGTAATTACCTTTTAAATAATAATATAATCATTAGCATATGTTATATGCAACACTGAAAAAAATGAGTCACGACATATTACAATTAAAATTTAGTATATAGAAATATTTTAATCAATTATGATACTTACATCTTATTAATTTGTTTTGACTTATGAAATTTAATTATTATAAAAAAATTAATTAACATGATATGATTAAAATATTTCAATGTTAAAAAGGAGTGTTTTTCGAAGAAAATTCTCTAGTTTATTTTATCTTAATCAATTTATCACTTTAAAAAAATAAATGTATAAACTAAAAAATTATCACTCAATTAGTTATAAATTGATGTGACATAATATTAACAACACCAAATATTTTAATATTCAATTTTTTATATAAATGATTTTTTCTTTATATTTAGTATCTTAATTTAATAGATAAATTCCAAAATTTTAGTACTTTTTATTGGTGAAATTAAATTAAAATTTTAATCAAACATGTAAAAATTTTCTTAGGTGATTTATTTTTTTATTTTTTAAAAAAATTTCATTTTCAGGTGAATAGTGAAAAAAACCGTCTTTAAAAATATTGTCACTCTTATGAAATTATCATGATATAAGAATGAATTGAAAGTTTATTTTTTTAATAATATAAATATTTATTTGATAAGAAAAAAATAATTTTAAAAAAATAATTTTACTTTATAAACTTTTGTTTGACAATTTAGATCATATTTTATGTTTTAGTATATTATAAGAACTATTTTTGATCAGTTTTTTTAATTAATTAATTACATAGTTTCATTATGTTTCATATTGGTTTTAAAGTAACGTAACTATATTTTATATATTTATAAATAAATAATTTTCATATTGATCAACTTTACACATTATTTTGGGGTAAAATCATTTTTACGCTTAAAAAGACAATAAAAGACTATATTTCATTGGGTTATGGGTACTTATATTAAAATATATTTTAATATCTATGGAAATTTAATATTTCAAAATGGAATCAATATTTTTAAATATCATAATAAATTTTAGTTACTAAGGAATTTTTTTTCACCAAAATGAGTGACCATGGTCAAAGTTTTTCACCACTGTAATGGGTAAAAGTGGTTAAATGGGGTTTAACCAAAGAGATACAGACCAAATTACCAATAAAACTTCTTAAAATTTAATTAGCTGAGTTTATTTCAATATTTAACTATATTAATTTCTAAATTGGTCAGAAATTGTTCAAATTTCCCATGAAAATATCTTTATACTATTTTATAGTTAATGGTATTCATAAGGGTGAAACTCCCCTCACTTATAAAAAGGAACCTGATCTTATCACACATCCACACCACAATAAAATATTATACGAACAAATATCTAACCAAATAACCTAAAAAAACCTTATCCATGACCTAGAGGTTCTTTTACTCCAAAAATTTCCATCCAAGAATCCTTAAGGTATTTTTCAAAGGAGATTATCCAAGGAAGTGTTATATTTTCTTACCAAAATCATTCATGTTTATTTCATCTTTAAGCTACTATAAATATTATCTAACCTTTTTAAAAAAAATTCATCATTGTATTTACTATAAATATTTTTTTTATTTTAGTTTCTCAATAATTTTATATCTCTATTCAATCTAATGTGAAACTAAAACGTCACCCATGATTGCATACAGACAACTATCTCAATGAAGTGATGTATTTAATTTCTCATCACCACATACCTTGGATTGTTATATATATATATATATTAAATGAATACATATGTAATTTATAAAATAATTTTTTATTATATAAAGTTGAATTATTATTCACCTTCCTTTATTTCAATCAATTAAAAATTAAAAACATCATTTGTTTTTATGTGTCGACCATCACCTCCACGAAGTGATGCAATACATTTTTCACCACTACCATACCTTTTGGTTCTAAAAATTTATTTTATGAATATATATGATATTAATTAGTAATATATTTCATTAATGTGATTATATAAGGATAAAAAATAATTAATTATCATTATAAAGTTACACATTGATATTGTAAATTTACCAGAAAAGAAGATCATCATCGATTTCATATTACAGAATCATAACTATAAATATAATGTAATGAAATTATAAATTTAAAAATAAACATGGAACATATGTACCAATAACTTAAATTTTTTTGAATTGTTAAACATTTTATCAAATAATGTGCTTAAATATCACCATTACAAAACACACACGAAACAATTTTAATTACTAACATCCGATGATGAAAATAAACAGTAATAAACTATTACTTGTATTGTATATTATTATAATGTAATGATATAAAAGTTAAAATGAAACACCTAGATATTTTAAAATATGGTCGTTATATTTGATAACGTATATGACAAGTAACCCTGAGCTTAAACGAACAACAATATACATTTTATACATGACTTTTATAACCTATCCATCCAAATTAGTGTTATGAATAGGAATAACCATTTTTTAAAATTATTTAAACAATGGTGAAAATATATTGGTAAATAATGACTAAATTTTTAGTAAAGTCTTTACATGCTTCAAAAATATATTTTCACTAAAAAGTATTTTGGTAATTTTTTTGAGCTAACAATAAAATTAATTTCAAATAAATTCTGAAATATTATAATAAAAAATTAACATTAGTTTTAAAATCATCTTGTAATAATTAACTTAGTGTAAATTTTTGGGGTTTTTTTAAAAAGAGTGATTTTTCTGTGAATAGTGAAAAATAACCCATTTTTTAAAAGTATCATTTACTTTCAATAAATTATGTAATTTAAAGTCCACATTATGCATTGAATTTTATTTTAACATAAAATAAGTATTATTTATTAAATTAAACATAATTAATTACATTTGTTCATCTTTATGATCAATTTTTTATAAGTTTATTTTTAGGATTAAAATGCATTTTTCTAAAAATTGATTTTAATTATATAATGTTTCTACATTATAATTAATTAAAATAAATCCTACCGAGGAAACTAAGGTTATATATGGTCTAAAATTTCATTAATTTTCCATTTATTATCCAATTTTTATCTTATAATAAAAATTATAACTCTTTCATTTTAAAAAATTTGTTACTGCAGTTAATGTTGAAACAGGTATACCAAGGGTTAATTCAAGAGTTAGGGGATAGTTTTTAAATTAAACAGGTAAAAATATAATTATATAGACATATTTCTACCTTAAAATTCCCCAAATTAGAATCCATATCTATTTGGAAGTATTTGAATTGAATATGACCTTATTATATTTTAATACTTTATGAAATTCCAAAAGTTCCCCCCACTCTCTTATAAAAGCTCACACATATCCTCAACTATCCATGCATAAATAATCCTTTTTTTTATCCAATAAATTCTAAAATAAATTACTTAATTTCCTAGACACATCCTAGAGGCCTTGGTTTGATCATAAATCCAATCAAGTCAGGATTTATGTATAATCCTAAAGAGGTTTTTCGAAGAAGAGGTATCATTCTTAACGGAGCTCTTTATTTTATTCATTCTTCCACTACCTTGAAATATTATCAAATATTTAAAATATAATAACATAATTATTAAATATATAATTATAATTTATTATTTTAATGTACTAACTTATATCCATCTATTCTTCCATCAAATGGGAAATGAAACCATCGTTCATGTGTACAAAAAACTATCACCTCAAAACCAATGAAATTCATTTTCCATCACCTACTCCTATGTATGGATATAATTATGATTTGGTATATATATATATATATTAATTATGTAATATTATTCATTCTGAAAAGGTAATATATCATTTATTTTATTACCTTTCCATTCTATGAAAAATTATAGCTTCATTCTTGCGTATGTGTGGACTACCACCTCGAAGAAGCGATGTGATTAGTTTCTCATCACCACATAGTTAATGGTTTGTTTAAAAAGCATAATAGATGTATATATATGAAAATTATTTTATTATTATTATTATTATGGAGATTATGGAACAATGACATCATTGACCATAGTCAACTTACCAATGTCCTTTTGGACATATAGACCGAATATCGTCAAAATCCATAACATGAACTTAACAAATAAAGAAATGGAATATAAATTTGTAATAAATAAAATAAATTGAATAATAATCATGAAATTTTATCTTGATCAAGTAAATAATTAATATAAATTATTCAGTAATATAAAGAACATATGTGATGAGTTAGACCTAAGTTAAGGGACTTCGTATCAATTTTCCTTCATTGAGGCATGATTTGATGTTGTGAACCTAATTTATATAATATGGTGTATATTATTCCTTTTTAAATTTAATATCATGAATCCCTTATTTTTAATGTTATTTTATGATTAAATTCAAATTACTTTTTATAAGTATATTTGACTTCAAAGTTACTAATTTTTAAAGGGTTTCATAGTTGAATTTATTTTCGTTGGGTCATATTACTTATTCATTGTCTTTGATATTCTAAGATTATATGTGTAATGATTTTTTTATTTGATGTGTTATTTTCACTTGATCTTGGTGTATTTAAATTTTATAGACATAGTCAATTAATTGATTACTAATCATTTATATAGTATGATCTTTGTAAAATATTTCATCTCAATATCTACACCATTGAGATATATTTGGTATTATAAACCTATTTATTTTTATGAGGTGTATCTACTAACCATTTATTTTTTATGTCATGAGTCAATTTATATTTTTGGTATTTAATGTTTAATTTTGAGTAATTTATTCCATGGGGGTTATTGTTAAATATTTCAAAAAGTGTCATTGGATTATGCTTTAATATAATTTTAATCAGGACAGTTTATGCTTGAAATTACATTAAATGAAAATTATTTGATCCTTGAAAAATAAAAACCCTATTATTTTTATATTCTATGGATATTAATTCTGTTTTAATCTAATTTGGAAACAATATTCTCTTTGGAACTTAAATTTATTGAGAAAATGTTTTTTTATGAAAAGACAAATTTACCTCTTTTTGTCCATCAAAATACCTTTTATTTTATAAACATGTTTTATAAAAAAAAATTCCAAGAAAGAAATTAAACTCATCCTATTATTTTTAGATTCATTTTTACCAATGTTTTAATTTTTTATAAGAATGTATTTAAATGTAATATTTATGTCATTATTTGAACAAGGTACTTTATGAATTTTATAGAAAATATGAATGGAATGATTAATTTAATGTACTTGGAAATAATGTCATATTCCTAATATCATAAATTATTATTTCTTTAAAGCATAAATTACATGTTTAAAAATATATTTTATAAGAGAATATTTTTCTTAATAATTTGGAAATTTTTATCTTTTAAAAATTATTTCCAAAGTGAAAAGTGCTTTTCCCACAAGAATGATTTTAATTATATTTTTATGAAATTTATTATCATCAGTTGGAAAAAACACTATATTTTATATGTAATACCTTGGGGATATTTTTTAAAGATACCATACTTATTCTTCCATTTTATGGTTTATGATTAGTCTGAATAGGGAGATTATTGATATTCTCTTTCTTTATTAATTTTGTAGCCCTTAAATATTCCCTTGAAACATTGAATTTTTTTTGATGATTTGAGATTAAATTCACCTTAAATATACATATTTTTAATCATGAATATTAATATTTTTTAAAACATATATATTTTATACATAAAATGTTTGAATATGGAATTAAATTGATTGATTGGAAAACACATGATAATTTTTTATTCTTTACTCAATATAGATATTCTTTGATAATGCATATTGTTTATATATTGAATTGATTATTTAATATATAAAGAATTCATCAGATATGAAGTTATTAATGGGGAATATTTTTTCATATTCCCTTGATACATCGATTGTTATAATGGGGAAAATTATTAAGTTACCATTAAATGGGTTTTTGGGGTATACCTACCCATCAATTAAACTTTCTTATCATAAGGTCTTTTCGGTATTGATATTTTGTTTTATAGAAACATGAAGTCCAATATTAAGTATTTAATTTACTGATAATTTTTTTATTCATTTACATATTATTTTTTTATTAGTTATAATATGATTTAATTAACTCAAAGTTCATGTGATTATTTATATGGGATTATGTATTCAACATTTATTCCTGCTATATTATTATTTGTGCTTCGACTATTGATTCAATGGAATGGATTTTCAGTTATTTATCTATCCATATTGATTTATCCTTATTGATTCATGATTAATTACAATGTATGCAAACCTTATTGTGTATCTAATATCACACATATTATATTATTTTCCACAAGATATGAAGAATTAATCTTTGAATGAGTTTGAGGATGAAGAACATGTAATCTAACTATTTTTTAATTTTATTTTTTCAAATTTAATGAGATATTAATATATGTATTTAGTTTAGGAAGACTAGAAAACTATAAAGTACTTTGATATATTATTTCTTTATATCTAGTGACAATGTAATAATGAAACCACAAACTTTGGGATAACAGGGTTGGGATCTTTATAGTTGGTATTATAGGATGTTTTGTAGAAACCATTATAAATAGATTTACGAAACATTATTTAAAAAGAATAACCTCACGAATTACTTTTAGGATATATTTAGGTAAAATAAAACATCTTAAATTTTTGGTAAAGTAGTTATTATGTTGTCTTCCAAGAAATACATCCCTTTAATAATTCTACAAGTGGATGTGGTCTGGGAAAAATGAATCTTGGGGTAAAAACCCTGAAAAGTGTTGGTTGATTCTATATCAACAATAATTCTATTTAAAAATGAGTGTTCCCTTGCTACACACCTAGCTTGAAACTCTCATGGGATATTTTGGATTAAGTCATATTTTCCTTATAAACCATATCGATGAATTATATAATCAAACCTATAGAAGCATATGATAAGCAACAATTTGATTGGTCTATGGTTGATGAAATGTTAAAAGCATATATACCCCTTTGAGGTTCTATGTTTTGAATGTATAAGATGATTTGGGGTATTTGTTTATATATTTATGGAAATATAGACCTTGGGTTAGTATAGGTTTTGTAAAAAAAAGTTATTTGAGGAAAAATTACATTAAATTTTATGGAATGAAGTTTATAGTTATTGATAACCATTGGGGTTAATTTTTAACATTATTGGTAAGGTAATAAATTTCAATTAAGTTTATTTACTTTTTTGAAAATAAATAAATTGTAGAGAACATGTTTGTGGTTAAAAAGTGATATGATGAATAATGTTATTTTTAAGATGTTAATCACATTTTTGGGAATGTTATAGAGATTATATTAATATTGTTTTGGAAAAAGAATTACCCAAAAGTTGAATGAAAACCCATCGCATCTGATAAGGCTATATAGCATGAAACCATAACCGAAGGGTAGAGTGTGTGTAATTCCTTGCAATAGCCTATGAAATGTATGATTTAATATGAAAAAGTTTTTACTTAATGAATTTTACGGATAAATATTATGTTTATATTTGGGTGTTTCTATTAAGGTTTTAGAGATTAACGTATTATATTAGATGACTTATGATAACTAATTTGGGTTTGTTAAATACTTGTGATATATATATTTTTCGTTATTTTATGGATATTATGATCCATTAGAAGTTAATTTTTCTTCATTACGCAAAAAAAATCTTCTTGGATATTTATTTCTTGGAGTAAATAAAGAGGGAAAAATTGATCACAACACAACCAAAGGTGTAAATTAATCTTATGAAATAAAAGATATCATGTAAATATATTTTTCATAATTCTCAATATTTATATAATAATATTCCCTCAACTTTTGGAAAAGAATATTGAAATAAAAATTTTATACATTTACCTTCAATTTTAGACGAATCAATAGACTTTTAACCCAACATAGATTTTTAGTCTTGTGGTAGATGAACTTATCATAATGATGTTTTTTTTTCATTCTATATTATTAATTTGGTTTTAGATTAATCTTCCATTTCCATTTTTCTCTTCCCATTAATATTAAACTGTTTCGAAATATAGTTTTCTATTTTTCTAGACAACTATCATGTCTAACTTTCCATTTTTTTGAGAGGAAGTATTGTTAACCATTTTATGATGTGGGTTTTCCAAAAAAGAATTTTCAAATGTAAAAACTTGATTTTTTTCACAAGTTAAAATTGCGAGGATTAAATTTATTAAGGGTGGGGAGAATTTAACACCCCTATATTTTAAAAGAAAATCATTTTGTTCAGTAGTGTATTCAATATACACCACTGAGACTAAACAAACCATGAAATGTAATTTATACATGACTGTTATAACCTAGCCATAAAAATTGATAGCATGAATATTAATAACCACCTTTTAAAAAACATGTATAAATACAAAGAAAATATATTAGTAGGGATCCAATTTTTAGTAAATTCTTTACATGTTTCAAAAATATATTATTCATCAAAAATAATATTATTAATTTTTTTTGAGAAAATAATAAAATTAATATATGAAAATTTTATAAATTTTATTGTAGAAAATTAAATTAAATTTTTTATATTATCCTATCAAAATTTAAATAGTGAAATGTTTTTGTATTTTTCTAAAAAGAGAGATATTAAATGAATAGTGAAAAATATAGCCTTTTGTAAAACTTTTATTTCTTTTTAATAAATTAAGTAACTTAAATGTCACATTGTGATTTTTATTTTATTTTAAAGTTATATAAGTAGTATTTTGTTATATTTAATCTAAAAAATTACATTTTAATCATTTTTATACCAGATTTTGGTATAAGATTATTTTAATGCTTTAAAGGAAATGTTTTCCTGAATTTTTTTTACATGCATAAAGTTTCTCAATTTAAATTAATTATAATAACCCATATGGTTGAAATTAGGATGATATTTGGACAAAGTTTTTTTTTGATTTATGATCCAATTTCAATCTTATATGAAAATTACAACTCTTATAATTTAAAAAAGTTTTTAACATTGTGACGGTTAAAACCGGTTTACAAGGGAGTTAAACATTGAGATAAGGGTCAGTTTTCTAAATAAACATTTAAAAATCCTATTTTCTGGTCATATTCCAAGATTCTCCTGTCCAAAATTTGAATTCCTAACCATATAAAATTATTTCAATTGAATATTACTTTATTATAATTTAATACTTAAAAAATTAGTAAAGTACCCCTCCATTCACCTATAAAATGGAACATACTCTCCTCTTCTCTAGGCACTTAAAAAAATTGGTTCATCCAACAACCACAAAAACAACTTAATTAAGTCCTTATACATATACTAGAGGACTTTGTTTTATCATAAATCCAATCAAGGAAGGGTTTAGATATAATTATAAAGAGTTTGTATAAATAATAGATAATGTTCTTAACCGAGAACTTTTTTTAATTTCTTCTTCCACCTCATTAAAATATTATAAAAACACTGAAATATAACAACATAAATTTCTAAAATTTATTTATATTTTATTATTTTATTGTAACAACCTATATCCATGTCCTCTTTCATTTAATGGGAAACAAAACCATCATTCAAGAGTATAGTGGACTATCGTCTTACGAACCGATGCAATTTGTTTTCGATCACCTCCCCTTACATCTAGTTGAAGTGATGGATTTAATATATATATATGATAATAATGACATATCTATCATTATAAAAATATAATTTATCATTTAATTTCTTACCTTTCCATCTACTAAAAAATGATAGCATTATTCCTGTGTACGTGCGAACTACTGCCTCCATGAAGCGATGTAATTTTTTTTATCATCATCACACCACATGGATGATATAAATAATAGTATTTAAAGAAATAATATTTTATTTATGTTATAATTATCATTATGTAAATATAAAATAACACTGATGTTGTTTCTATCATCATCATTGAAAAATTGAAAAGTTACTCATGCATACATATGGTTTACCATCTCCATGATTGTAACGTAGTTTATTTTTGATAAATATGGTTCATGGTTGTTTAGAAGGTATAATTAATGTATAAAAATTATAATTATTTCATTATTAGTTTTAAGGATATTATGGAACAATGAAATATTTTTACATATTCAACCAACCAATGCCATTTTATACATATAAAGCAAATATCATCAAAAGGGCCAACTTGAACTTAATAAAATAAGTAATTAAATATAATGGGGTAATAAATAAAATAATGTGAATAATAAAGTTTATTTTTTTGTTAAAAAATTAATTAAGTAAAATAATTTTATTATTCTAGAAAATAAAATACGTATGTGATATGTCAGACTTATGGTAAGGGACTTCATCATAATTTCCTTTCATTGAGGCATGTTTTGATGTTATGCACCTAATTTATTTTATATAGTGTATATACTTCATTATTACATATAATATCTAGAATTATTCATAATTCAAGGTATTTTATTTTTAAACTCAAATTATTTCATACTAGGTGATTTTAATTGAAAGTTACCAAGCGGTAATGTGTATTATAAAGTAATTTGTTTTCTTTGGGTTATATTCCTTCTTCAACAACTTTGATATTATAATATTATGAGTGTAACTAATTTTGAATATTTTATATTTCATTTTCACTTTTTTAATGTGGATTTACATTTCATACACATAATAAATTCATTGATTAATCATCACATCAATGATACGATCTTTGTAAGAGATTACATCTCAATTTACATGCTGTTGAGATATATTTGGGATTATATACATATTTATTTTTCTAAGGTGTATCTAATTCCACTTTAATGTATTATATAATAAAAATCTTTATATTAATTATATTTAATGTTTAACTTAGGGTTATTTATTTCATGGAGGCTGTGATTGAAATGTTACCAAAACGGTAAGGATTATGCTTTAATAATATTTTAATCAGGACCATTTATTCTTGAATTTCCATCGTAGGAAATTAATTGATAATATTATAATAAACCCATTTATGTTTATTCTCCTATATTTATTGATAATATTTTCATGTAATTAAATAATTTTCCTCTCTTTGATATGTAAAATTATTGAGAATTTGTTTAAGAAAATCCAACATTATTTCCCTTTTTGATCACAAATGTTTTTCTTCTGAATTAATGTTTTTTAAAAATGTTTTCAATAATGTTTTTAATCTTTTACAATGATTTTATAGAATCATTTTTACCCATGTATGAATTTTTAAAAAATGATTTAAAAGGAATCCTATTTTTTTTTATGAATAAGGAATTTTTTGACTTTTACAAAAAATTTGAAAGGAATATTCATTTTAACATACTAGGATTGGATTTATTATTAAAGATTTCATAAATTCTCATTTAATTGAATATTAAATTACATATTTAAAATATTATTTTAAAATAATTTTTTTTCCTAATATTCTTGATTTTTTTTTAAAAGTGATTTTCAATGTGAAATGGGTTTTTCATCAAGAATGTTTGTAATGATATTTTTATGGTATTTTAATTCATAAACCAAAACAACACATTATTTTACTTATACTATACTAGGTATATTATAATGATACCATCCTTATTTTTTCTATAAATGGTATATGACCAGTTTGACCAGCGAAAGTATTGACATTCACTTTCATGACTAATTTGTTAGTCATTAAAATTTCATGTAAAAAATTCACCTTATGATGATCATTGAGAAATATATTTTCCTTTAATATAATTATTATTTATCATTGATATGAATATTTATTGTATCTTATATCATTTTCTATAAACTATGTTTTACAATGAAGGCTGTTTAGTTGAATGTGGAAAACCTTGAGAAATATGCATTCTTTACTCAATACAGATATATTTTGATAAGGAATATTGTTTATAAATTGAATTAATTAACAAATCTAGTAAAAATTAATTGGAAATGTAGTGATGTATGGGGTCTAGTTATATATATACCCTATATAATTCATCAGGTTTAATGAGAAAAAATTAGTAAGATAGCATTAAATTGGATTCTGTTGTATAACTACCCATTAATTAAATTGTCTTAGTGCAAGGTCTTGATGGTATAAATATCATGATGTATGAAATCATGAAATCCAATATTAATCATTTCTTTTATGGATAATTTCTTTATTGATATACATATTATTATTTTATTAATTATTATATCCAAGTATTATCATTAAGATCACTTGATTATTTATTTGGAATTATTTGATCATCATTTTCTCCTACCATATTATTCTTCATACTAAAGTTATTGATTAAATGAAATGTGTTTCGAATTATTTACTTTTCAACATTGATTATTATTATTTGATTCATGATAAATACCACTATATGCAACCCTTACTGTGTATATGAGCTCACCCTTATTTTTCATATCTTCCCTAGGATATGACGAAGGAATATTTAAATGAGTTTAAGGGTACAAAAAATTACTTTATCTATGTTTTGTATTTTTTTTCAAATTTATTGTGATATTCTAGTATGTATCTAATTTACCAAGATTACTAAAATATTCATGTAATAACCCAATGTCTTATCAATGTAAATTATTTTTTATAATTATGTCATATAATCACATGAAATCACACCATAATGAACTACTAAGTAATATGTGACCTATAAAAATAATATTATCACTTGTATGATTTGAATTTCCAAAATCTGACATACACTATTACAATCAGTAGGATGTTTGGAGTCAGATAAGAAAAATTTAATTTTTTGATGAATAGTAACTGACCCTTATTAATAGTAATGTTACCTTATGAATATTAATATTAACCTTATGAATATTAAATCTTCCAAAATAATAGTAACCTCACCATGAATGTGTAAATAAAATTTAGGAAACTTATAAGTGATAATATGACCGTAGTAAAAGTATTAGTATTTTTGTAATACATAAAAAATAATTAAAGTTAATAAATTAATATAAAATAATATTCATTTCTTGTAAAAGGTGTGCATATATTAAAAATTTTATGTCTTCTAGTTATAAGATAATTTTATAAGACCTCATGTAATCTTGGAAAGCATTATAAAATAAGTTAATGTTTTAAAATCTGTATTTTTCAAGTAAATTATAATTTTAAATAAAATTTAAATTAATCATATTTAAAAAACTATATATGAAAAATGGATTGTATTTTCGTATTATACATGTCTACAAATGGTTAGGGTGAATTTTTGGGATTTTTCTAAATTACTAGAATTTTTGATGAATAGTAAAATACAGTAATTTTCTGTATATATATATATTTTCTGTTAAATACACTATTTTTTGAGTAATGTATGATTTAAGAACCTTTGGTTTGAACTCACATGAAATTAGTACTATTTTTGTTCTTGGAATCATTACTATTTCTTTTCTTATGGAGAAATGATAAACTAATGATTAAAATATTAAGAAAACCCTCCTCCCCTCCACTACAAACCACCTGCACTTTCCTCTTCCCTTCACATCTCTCAAGCCATGTGACTTTCCTAAATTCTGCAAAAATCTCTCCAAAAGATCCTCTTCCATGTATAGTATCCCTTGGTGTACTCAAAAGACCAAATCCTTTTCCCTTAAGAGTCTCTCAAGGAAGATTAAACCAAGAGGTAAATTCTTCTTTTCTTTTCTTTCTTTTTCTTTTCATGTTCATTTTTTATATTTACTTTCCTATCCTATCCTTATCGAAATTGTATGAGAAATACATTACCATACATTTACTAGAATTTTATTATTCTAATGGAATAATTCAACTCTCCTTTTCCCTTCAATTATATGAATGAAACGAAAACACCACCTAAGATGTGTTAATTTATCACATTCTAGGATGGCATGTTATAAATTTATTTTACTATATTAAATTCTGGTAATGGAAATTTTTTTATGGTTAAACCAGACTATTAAATATTTATTTTATCTTATGTTATGCAATGAAATCCTTTTTCATGCATTATGTAAAATAATAGTATAAAACAGTTTATTTATGGGCAAAATCGCCAAATTAATCCAAGAATTTATCATTAATGTTTTACATAATGATTCACCTTCACTCCAAATAAAAAATAATTTTATAAAAATTTAATATTATGTATGTTAACCAATTTCATATAACTTAAATTATGGACCACAATTATCATGATACATGTTTATCCAAACACGAATATAAGTGATCTGATCATTAAAATCAAGGAAGAAAACACTCCCAAACAATGAAATTGAACTTCTTAACTCATCGAGAAGGTCATGGATGAACATAATATGGTTTTAATAAATTAATAAAATTTAGTATAGGTTATTTAATTTTTAATTAATGAATATAATTTTACTATTCATGTCATTAAGTTCTAGAAAATAATACCATTGACTTAGGGTAAGGGGTCCTCTCTTTATCACATTTATTCAAGAATATCCTCTATGTTATGTCCTTCAATGTGTAGTTCCTAATGATGGGGTATGATTTTTAACCTCCCCATAATTACATAATGATGTATAAAATAATATAAACCCATTTATCTCTCATTAATACCTTCTAAGTACACATGGTACCATGTGGATATTATGTAAGTGATTATACACGAACATCTATTATTCCTTGGGGGTTTCTCTATCTTTCTTTTTAACCAAATTATGTTATCTGTTAATTTTTATGTAAATTTTATAAATGTTGTGTACATGCTCAAAAATAAGGTGTCAAGATCCATTCATAATTCACATTCATGGATATACATGCTTTAAAGTGATTCCCTCCTCAACACTTCTCGAAAAGAAAACCCTTTTAAGGGAACTTCTCGAATTCATACCCCATTTTAAGTGCACTCAACCATATATTTTAAGCCACCTTTTCTTATAAAACCATTTTTTATGAAAAAATTTCTTGGATCACTTATGGTTTTATTTAAAAAATTATCCCTTTTTCTATTTTAAATGCTCATTAGTATTTTCCTTAAAACCGCACTAAAATGATTTATTGATAAAACTTATTAAATACACTTATCACATGTTTTAAATTATATTTGAAATCACATTCTATGATATGTTATTATGTTACCTTATTAATGTCCATGAATGTTTTAATTCATTTCTTTAATGGACACTTGTATGATACACCCATCCTTTATGCTTTATAGCATGATTATGATTCCAATTTCTTTCCATGGGTACCCTTATGTTTATGTATGATTGATTATGAATGATTCTTTATGTAAAAATAATATTCATGAACATGTTAAGAGGTGTGTACCTAGATAGTTCTCTAATATATTGGGAATATTTGAGTCTCATGAGACGTTATGTGAAACGGTCTTGGCGGTTAGCCTTGACTTGTGATACCATGTGCAACGGTCTTTGTGGTTAACCTTGACTAGTTCTCCTCTATATGGAATGAGGCTTGAATCATACTAAAACCATGATTTATGTTCCCAAAAAATTTATATGATTCAATTTTTAAATATTCCCATGTTTATATGTTATGATTCTATATGCCATTTTATATCATTATGTCATGAAATCTAACCCATGTGATAAAGCCTTATTCTTATGTTTATTCCGTTACTGAGCTTTTTAACTCATCCCTTTCTTATTGTAATCCCCAGATTATCCTTTTCAGATGTTTTTTCATAATTTAAGTTATGATCTCTTTAGTAATATTAAATAAAGAAGTGTTTTTTTAGTCCCATGATTTATGGTTTATGTACCTAGTCTTCCAATACACCATACTTTACGATCATTGGATTGTAATTTTATGTTTAATTATTCTTAAAAACTTGTTATATTATTTTAAAAGTGTAGAGTTTCTATATTTGGTATCAAAGTATGGTCTAGTTCTTTTTAAATATTTGGAATAAAGCACATTATCAAGAACCTTAAGGTTGTCACTAAGTATAATAAAACCCCCCTAAATTTTTGTAAGTAGAGAGTAAGTGGTTTATCAATAAAATATATCCCTATCTAGATACAAATAGGTAATGGTTTCTCTGACACAGATGTATCGAGGGGTAAAACATGAAAACACTTATTTGAGCTAGACTATAATGGGAACTGGTGCATGGAAATGACCCTTTCTGTACTCTTGGTTTGACAGTTCTAGGGGATATGATTAGGTAAATTCATGAGATTTTTAAAAACCAATATTAAGGGAATAAGAATATCCCACAAGAATATAAGTTAATAAATAGATAAATGATAACCTATATTTAAACCTTGGGAGTCACAAGTTAGGATATACTTTTCTTTTAACATTTTTTCATTTTATGTTAAAATTTTCCTTTATTGATAAACATTGAAGACCTCAAGTTGTATGTTCTTTTTCTAAGTTAATGAAAAGAAATAGAAGATCATGTGCCAAACATTAACATGATAGAGAATGTTTCTATAGAATCCTTCATGTAGAAAAGGCCTCCCATGTTTAGTGGATATTCTGATCCCCTCCTTGCAAAATAGTGGATTATATCCATTGAAAATATATTCTATGTCCTATAGTGCTTAGAAGTAGAGAGAGTTGTGCTGGTGGTCTATCATTTTGATGAGGAAACTAATCAGTGGTGGACACTAATCAAGAATACGAATCCCCAAGAGAAAATTGATTGCATGGATTGGGTTAAATTCAGTAGAATTTTTTTAATAAATATATTCCCAGACTACTCTGCCACAAAATTGAAAAAGAGTTCCTCAGACTCAAGAAGAAGTAAGATGATTGAATCAGGGCATATGAAAGAAACTATAAAAGACTTCAAAGTTATGCCTCTAGCATTTTTATGAACATTTAAGGCATGGTGGATCACTTATTTAGTGAACTAAATTTGAGTCTTCAAAATGAATTTGTAATTCAAAACTTTGACAACTATGAAAAGATTGTTCCTTGTGTCTTTATGGTTGAAATGGAGATAAAAAACTCTTAGTGGTATCGTGGGACCAGTGAAAAAAAGAGGAAAATGGAATCTAATTTCAGTAGTTTCGAAAATAACCTCCATGATGGAAAGATTCCCGAGCATCCCACATATAAATATTGTGGGAATAAGAAACCATGGAACTATTTAAAGGGAATCAAGAATTGTGTAAAATGTGGAAATATGTGACATCTGGCTAAAAACTGGTGATGTGATATGAAGAATCCTGCTAATGTAGATGAAGAAAGGACGGTTCAGATAAATGATCAACCACTGGTGTAGTGTTAAAACTATAAGGAATATGGGAATTATTAGAATAACTTCCCTAAGACAAGGGTTATCATAGTAAATCAATAGAAACCATTAAGGAAATAAGGAAGGTATCATGCTATCAGTACTGCTGAGGTGGAGTCGGATAATTATGTGGTGCAAGGTATTCAAGTTATTCATTCTAGAATAGAAAATGTAATATTCAATTATGTAACAGTAAATTCTTTCATGTCCTCCATGTTTAATAGAACTATTCAAACACCACCTCAAAATTTGGAGGTTATGTTATCTTTGAGAACAGAGAATAATCCAATTATTGTATCCATGGATTATAACTTCTCCTTAGTAAATGTTTATGGTCTTAACCTCCCAAAAAATCTTTTCATTCTTCTTTTAGTAGAGTTTGATGTTATCTTGGGTGTGTATTTACTATCTTTATACAATGAAAACATAAACTTTTGGGAAAGGGTGATCACACTACACATCCTGAAGCATCCTCCATTTCGTAACAAGTGTAAGGAGTAAGAAGAATCTAATTTAGAATCATTGTCTCAAGTGTGGACATTAATTTTTTACAAGAAAGCATGTCTAGCTCAAATGATTGAGACAAAGGAGAGAATAATTCATGAAGAAATGCCCATCATGAGGGATTACACTGATGTATTCCCTGAAGAGTGTTTTGGTCTTCCTCCGGATCCATAGGTTGTGTTCTAAAGTGAAATTATTCTTGGATCTATGCCTATATAAAGGACACCGTATAGAATTTCCACCGTAGAGATGGAAGAGCTGACGAAGTAGCTATAGAAGAATATGGAGAAGGGTATTATATGTCTGAGTGCTTCACCATGGGGTGATCTAGTCCTCTTCATGAAGAAGAAGAATAGATCAATGAGCCTAAACATTGATTATCATGAGTACAATAGAATCACGATAAAGAACAAGTATCCCCTTCTATAGATAGATGAATTGTTTGATCAGCTTTGTGGGTCCAGTTATTTCTCTAAGGTGGACCTACGGTCTACATATCAACAATTAAAGGTGAGAAAGGATGATATTCTCAAGAATGCCTCTCCAATGAGGTATTGACACAATGAGTTCATAGTGATTCCCTTCGAACACACTAATTATCCAACCATTTTCATGGATTTAATAAATAGAGACTTTATTGATTACCACAAAAAATATATGGTATTCTTTATTAACGATATTTTGATATACACCAAGAGTGAGTAGGAATATGAGGATAATTTGAATACAGTGTTAGAGACTTTGGGAAGGGAGAGACTATATTGAAAGTAAAATAAATATGAGTTCTGGATGGAGGAAGTATCATTCTTGGGGCATGCTATCACCAACAAAAGAATATCTGTGGACCCTTCCAAGAAAAAGGAAATTAAAGAGTGGCCCAAAAAAACATCTGTAATGGAGATACACAGGTATTTGTGAAAAAAGTTTCATGATTATCAAATCTAATGAACACGATGACATGGAATGAAGTATATATAGTTTGGACTTAGGAATGTGAAGACTGTTTTAAGGAGTTGAAAATGAGGCTTATCAATATGCCAATACTAACACTCCCAAAAAGTGTAGAACTCCTTGTGGTGTATAGCTATGCTTAAAATAAGTGATTAAGGTGTGTGATGATGCAAAATGATAAAGTTATAGCCTACGTGTCAAGGTATATGAAAATCCAAGAGAAAAACTATCCGATGCTTGATCTGGAGTTGGTGGATATGATCTTGGATTTAAAAATGTGGTGTAATTATCTCTATAGGGAGAAGTGTTTGATATATACTAATCACAAGTTTCTCAAATATATATTCATAAAAAAATCTTAATATGCGCTAGAAATGATTGATAGAGCCCATAAAGGTTTATTAGTGCTCAATCCACTACCATCCCAGTAAGGAAAACAAGGTGGCAAATGCTCTAAGTAGAAATGATCCTGTATCTTTACCAATGGTGAGAGTTGAAAATGATCCAATATTTTGAGATTTGAAAAATATGGACATGGGAATCATTAAGGGAGGAACATCATCAATCCTTTATCAAATGATTTATCAACCATTAATCATGGAGAAAATAATAGATTATCATAGAAAAGTTATCAAAATTCATAAAATGGTGGAAGCCATTGGAAATAATAAATCCTCTAATTATATGATTGATGATGAAGGATTTGTAATATTTGAATCACAATAATGTGTACCATCTGATCTAGAGGTAAAGAAGTAGCTTTTGAATGATGCGCATAACTCAACCTTCTCTATTAAACCAATAAAAAACAATGTATTGAGATCTATGAGAGAACTTTTGGTGGGACAATATAAAGAAGGAGATTACTGAGTAAACATCTAATCACCTGGCATGTACATAAGTAAAGGTTGAAAGGTAGAAGTATAAGGGGATGATGCAAGGACTACCCATACCAACATGGAAGTATGAGAACATCACGATGGACTTTGTCACTGGACTTCTAAGTAAATCCAGAGGAAAAATGATATATGGGTCATTGTGGATCATCCTACAAAGATATCTCACTTTATTATGATTCTAGAGGACTTCGCATTGGATGAAATTGAAAGGATATATATCAAATAAGTTGCAAGGATGCATGGAGAACCAATATCTATTATATATGAAAGAGATATAAGATTCTTCATGATGTTCGGGAATAATATTCAACATGCTATAAGCACTGAACTGAACTTCAGTACGGTCTACCATCCTTAAAATGATGGACAATATAAGAAAAATATTCCAAAAATAAGAAGATATGTGGGGATCGTGTTTGATGGACTTCAAAGGGGGATGTGACCAACATATTCTGCTGGTTGAATTCTCCTATAATAATAGTTTCTACTTGATCATTTGAATGGAACTGTACAAATCCCTTTATGGGAAAAGGTGAAGAACACTGGTGTGTTGGGACAAATTCGGTGAGCATAAGCTTCTAGGACCTGGAATGGTCATTGAAATGGTGGAGAAGGTGAAAACCATTCAACAGTACATCAAGGCAGCCCAAAGTCTTCAAAAGAATTATGAAGGGAATCGTTGATGTGACATTGAGTTCAAAGTTGGAGACATGGTATTTCTATACATATATCCATGGAAGAAGATCACGAGGTTTGTGAAGAAATGAAAGCTATGTCCCAGATACATCATCCCATTTGAGATTCTTAATTGTGTCGGGGTTGTTCCATATCGACCGACACTTACATATACCTTGTGTAAAGTGCACAATGTACTCCATATATCGCTCTTAAAAATATAAATACTAGATCCTTTACATGTACTATCTTTAGATGTGGCACAGTTGGAGAATGGTCTTTCTTATGAGGAGCATCCAGTGAAGATCTTGGATCATAGAGATAAATTTCTACGTAATAAGACTAATCACCTGGTGAAGGTACTATGGAGGAACTATATGTATGAAGAGGAAACATGGTAACTGGAGGAGGAAATGAAGGAAAAGTACCCGCACCTATTTGTGGGTTATAACATAAAATAAAATTTCGAGGGTGAAATTTCATAAGGGGAAATAATGTAACCACCAAATATTTTATCCATATATAATCCATTATTATAATTATGTTATATAATAAAATTAAATCACAACACAAAAAACTAATAATTACTATGTGACCTTTAAACATAATATTGTCACTTTAGTGATTTGAATTTCAAAAATCTAACATACACAATTGCGATCAGTAAGATTTTTGGAGTCATATAAGGAAAACATAATTTTTTGGTGAATAGAAACTAACCCTTATGAAAAACAATGTTAATATTATGAATAGTAATATGAACCTTATGAATAGTAAATTGTCCAAAAGAATAGTAACCTCAACCATGAACATATGAATAAAATTTCAGAATCTTATAAGTGATAATATGACCAAAGTAAATTTATTGGTATTTTTTTAATTCATAAAAAAATACCATTAATTAATTAATTTAAAAGAAAATTTATTTTTCCTAAAATTTATTCATAAATTAAATTTTTTATGCCTTCTTGTTTTCAGAAAATTTTATAAGACCTCGTGTAATTTTTGAAAGCATTAAAAAACCAGTTATAGTTTTAAAATCTATATTTTTCTAGTAGATTATGATTTTAATTAAAAATTAAATTAATAATGTTTAATTTTTTTTGAAAAATAGATTTTATTTTGGATTCTACACATAAAAATATTCCTAGGGTGAATTTTTGGGATTTTTCTAAAATACATGAATTTTTTATGAATAGTAAAATATGATAATTTACCATATATATACATTATATGTTAAATAAAAAATTTATTGAGTCATGGATAATGTAAGAAGATTTGTTTTGAACAAACATGCACTTATTACTATTTTTGGTCATAGAATAATTACTATTTCCTGTCTTATCGAGAAATAATAAACTAATGATTAAAATATTATGAAAACCCTCCTCCCTCAACTGTGAAAACCACCCACACTTCCCTCTTCTCTTAAATATTATTAAGCCTTGTTACTTACCTAAATCATGACTAAATTTATCCCCAATATCTTCCCCTATTTCCCACATCCCTTCATCTCCTCAAAATACAAAATCCTCTCCCTTTAAGAGGCTCTCAAGGAAGATTAAATCAAGACGCAAATTATTCTTTTTTTCTTTCATTTTATTTTCATGTTCATTTGTAATATTTTCCTTCCTAAACTCTCCTCATCCAAATAGTATGAAAAATATAGTACCATACATGAAATGGAATTTTATTTATGCTAATGGGATAATTCATCTCCCCTTTCCCTATCTTTTATACGAATGAAATAAAAACACCATCTGAGATGTGTTAATTTATCACATTCAAGGATGACCGGTTATCAATTTCTATTAACATAATAAATTTTGGAAATAAAACAATTTTTATTATTGAAAGAGAATATTAAATATGTATTTTATATTATGTGATGTTTTGGAATCCTTTTTCACACCTTATGTAAAATAATAATACCAAACAAATTAATTATGAGCAAAATCACCAAATTAATCCAAGCGTTTATCGTAAATGTTTTTTATAATGAGTCACTTACCCTAAAAATAACCAATTTAATTTTATAACTATGTAACCTTATGTATTTTAACTAATTTCATATAAATTCAATTATGTAAAGCCATTCATATCATAATTTGTTATCTGAACATGAATACAAGTGAACTGATAATTAAAACCAAAAAAAGAAAACACTCCAAAACAATAAAATTAAACATTTTAACTCATAAAAAGGACATGGATGAACATAATAAGGTTATAATAAATCAACAACATGTATTGCAGGTTATAGAATTATTAATTAATGAACCTAATTTTATTATTCAGGTCATTAAGATCAAGTGAAGAACACTATCAGACTTATGGTTAGGGATAATCTCTTTCTCACATTTATTCAAGAATCACCTCTATGTTAAATAATTTTATGTGTATTTTCTAACTGTGGGGTATAATTTTGAACCTCCCCAATAATTATTTCACGATTTATAAAATAATAGAAACCTTTTTCTCTCTCATTATCCCTCCTATGTACACCCGGTACCATGCTGATATTCAGCACTATTGCGGCGGAGGGACTGTAGCAGACACTATAGCGGTGGTGGTACTGTAGCAGGTACTGTGTTCACCGAGGGGTCCTTTGGGCCAAAAAAATGGGCTTTCAAGCCTTGTTTTCAGGCCACTTGGCCTTGGGCCTTCGGGCTATGTAATGGGTCTCCCTCTACCCAGTCTAAAGAGGTCTTTGCTTTCAAATAATAAATTGAGGCTTCGGCCCCAACCTTTAAAAAAATTATCTTTCATGTATATAAATTTTTTTAAGTGATTCCCTCCCCAATACTTCATGATAATCAAACCCAGTTGAAGGAAACTTCCTGAATTCGTACCCAATCTCAAGTGCACCAATCCATTTGTTTTAAGAGACCATTGTTTTTATAAAACAATTGTTTTTATTATGAAAACATTCTTTAATCATGTTTGGTTTTACATATAGTATTATTTACTTTTCTATTTTAAATGCTCATTAGTGTTTTCTTTAAAACCGCACGAAAAACTTTTATTGCTAAAATTTCTTAAATACTCTTATTACATGTTTCAAATTTTGTTTGAAATAGCTTACCATGATATGTGCACATTTTACCTTATAGATTTCGATGTATGTTTTAATTCCATTCTTTTGTAGACATTTGTATGATACACCCATCCATTATTCTTTATGACATGATTTTGATACCCATTTCTTTCCATGGGTACCTTTATGTTTTAGTATGATTGATTATGTTTGATTCTTAATGTGGAAAGAATATTCATGAACATGTTAAGATGGGTGTGGCTATATTGAACTCCAATGCATTGGGTAAAGTTGAATATCATGTGACTTTATGTGTAACGGTCTTGGCGGTTATCCTTGACTCGTGCTACCATGTGCAATGGTCTTGGTGGTTAACCTTGACTTGTGATCCTCTACGTTCAACAAGCTTTGAATCTTGCTAAATTAATGATTTATATTGCTTCCATATTTCTATGATTCAATTTTTATATTATTCCATGTTTATATTTCATGATTCTATATTCCATTTTATATTATTATGTAATGATCTCTAACCCATGTGTTAAAGCCTTATTCTAATGTTTATTCCCTTACTAGGCTTTTTAGCTCATCCATTTGTTCATGTGATCCCTAGTTTATCCTTTAAAGATGTTTGATAAAAATGGATTTTAGGTGATCTTTATGAAGATTAAATGAATAATTGTTTTTTAGTCCCATGATTTATGTTTTATGTACCTAGTCTTCCAAGACACCAGACTTTTCGACCCTTGAATTTTAATTTGATGTTTAATTATGATTAAAATAATGTAATGTTGTGTGTAAAAGGCTATGTTCACTATAAATCAGTCATTTAGGATAATATTTCCTTGAATATAGTTTCAATGTTATAAAGTAACCATCATATCTAGGATACTAGGTCTAATGTGTTTAAATAATAGATCTAAATATGAATTTGAAATAATCCATTAATATAATTTTTTTTATGTATGAGGTTAAAGTTCCTTCATGGATGCTGATATTTATGGTATGTGTTTCCCAAATCAAACTTCATTCTTTGAGATGTGTTTTTAATTACACACCTATTGAAATTTTATAGTGTATATGATATATATTTGAAATATTATATCATGATATTCTCTTTAGTCGTGGTAATTAAAGTTTCATTTAAAGTTCTATATTTCTCGATCTTTTGATTAATGTGGTAAAAATATTTAAAGGTGTATTGTACAATATCACAATTTATTAAAATTTGTTATGTTTATGTTTCCATTAGATGAATTTTATATTCTTACTCTCCTATACCACATTATTTTCTTCTCCTATGATTATTTATGGGATTTTCAATGATTCTTTCCATTTCAATCTCCTTGGTACTCAAAACCACTAAAAAAGTGTTTCTAAAAAAATTAAACCTTATTTATCCTTTTTGGTGGGGAATATGTTTCCTTTAGATCTATATTATTTATTTTTATTAAATAATTTTCTTCAATAAAAATAAGATAATTAATAAAATTAAATTTCCTTTTAAATCTAATTTCTATTAATAAGTTTTAAAATAATATTTTTAAAATTTTCCTTAAATGTGATTTTTACTTCAATTAATTTTATTCTTGGTATCTAAAGAATTATTTTTTGAAATTTCCTTTTACGTTATTGTTTGTAAAATAATTTCATAAGTTTTAAAGGAAAAATCTTTTTTAAAGAGTCACATATACTTTACTCTCTATTTTCAAAAATAGAAGTTTTTATTATAATGCCTTTATTTCTAATGAATTGATGGTATTTTTTCTATCCATGTTCATTATTATCATGGATATATTCTTCAAAATTTCTATTACTGACTTATACAAATACTTACAATTCTATAAGATGTAAACATCCCATTTTATATAAATCATATTGTATGTGTTTTGCAATAAAGGTAGATCATTTATTGATTAGAGAAAAATTGAAAATATGTATACTTATTAGTTATATATGGATTATTATTGACTTATATGGTAGATTGAATATTTGTAGATGAAATATTGACATCACATATGCTAGTTTTCTAGTATGACTGTTAATTACTAATGCATGTTGATTAAGAATTGTATTCTTATCAAAATCTTTCACATGGTGAATGCGTTTCTATCTATAATTGATGGGTGGGGCCTAATATTAGATATTCTGTCAAAGAATTGGTAGGTCTCATGAGAGAAACTAGTCCAAGTATTCAATGTTAACATACTAAATTATTTACGACGTCGCAGTATAAGGCCTTGACGATAAGATTTATGTTGTACAACATTTTGCGTTCCATCACTATAAAATCAATTATTTTTATTCTTGTTTCTTATTTTTTTGTTAATTATGGATATATTTTAAGATTTCATGATTATTTATTTGGAATTATTTGAATATAATTAATTTTTTCCATATTATTCATGCCTTGTTTATTCAATGATATCCCTCAATGTATGTTTTCCCTTACTGATCATCCAAGATCACCCTTATTATGTTTCTATTTCCATAGGTTATAAATAATGATATTATTTAATATATTTTTAGAAGGGTATCATGTGTGGAGGAATATGTGGGATGTGTTGGATACTCATTATGGAATATGAAAAGAAAGGAATAGTAGAAAAAACGTCCTCTGGTTAATGAAATGTGTGTTTTTATTGATAAAAGTTTGTCTTAAGTCTCTAACACTTTAATGTTAAAGCTCCTCAAGATAAAAGTGAAACAATATTTTATATTTAAATTTCAATTATTTATGGTTAAATAATTGAGTCAAAAATATTCTCCCTATACTTATTTTAAAAACACAATACACGTCTTCATCATCATTTCTATCATTATAATCCTTAATATATTTATTTAATATTATAACTTTATAAAAGTTTATTTATTAAAAGTTACAAATTAGTTATTTTGAAATTTACTGTTTATAGTTAATAAAGGAGTTATTCTATTTTACACTACTGTAACCAACATAACATAAGGATAACATAATTAAATTTACCAGAAGGATGCTATAAATAATTATTTACAATTTTATAATTTACATAAATTTCAAAGCAGGTCAATGTAAGAATGTATTTTTAAATATATTAGTATAAAAATTTTCCAAAAGGAGTTATCTTATTGATGTTGATATTTTCCAAGAGTGTTATAGCGATGTTGAAAAAAGTAACCAGTTGAAGCAGTATAAGTGTAGATCAATTAGAATGAGAGATGATGCTACTGATACAGTTACAATTGCAACCAACAAATGTAGTATCCAACAATTGATTGCATTTGTTATTTTTTATAAATAATACTGTAAGATCAAGTGGAATAAGTACATACACATATAGTGTGAAGTCATCTAAATTAACACAAATTTAAAATATTTAATATATATTTTTGTTAATGTTCCTTCTATTTTTATTTAATATAGAGATATTTTCTCATAATATATGTGTGTGAGGATTTTCTATTAAATACATTGAGTTTTAACTTTGCATTATTTTATGACTGTGTTGATCGAGGGATCATAGGGATATTGAGATAAAGAGTTATTATGATCAGGTTGGTCAAGGGAATCCAAATAGAAGAAATATATTATTATTATCAGGGTGATTGAGGGAATATATGGTTTGGAAGGAAGAACTACCGATAGTTTTATAACCAGGGATACAAAAAGTTGGGTCTACAGACTTCTTTATCACTTGGGGTGATAGTGAAACCTCAATTAGTTGAGGGTTTGTATATTTTTTTACCATTGTTTAAAACATTAGATATACATTTTTATCTTTGTTATTAGTTTAAATTTATTCTTTGCACAAGTTTTATATTTTTGTTGTTCATAAGTTTCATTTAATGAATAGTTTCTCAAGTTACACTATTTATAATATACTAATTATTTTAGATACTCTAATTATATGTTACAAGGAATCATTGAAAAATGTTTAATTTTACAAGAGATTGAATTTTTAATAGTTTGTAACAATACCATTCACCCCATATTGTAGTGTATTTACCATAATTTTATGATACTACATATAGTATTAGAGTAGGAATATATGAATATATCCCCACAAAAACTCTATTGGAAGTGGTAGTAGGATTATATTATGTATCCTGGGATAATTTGAATCCTTAAGAACCACCAATATTTAATGGTGATAATTATAAATATTAGAGACGTCTGATGACTAATTTTGGGATTAGCATTGGGGTTGATAATTTTGTGATGATGATTGGTAATTATAAGATTCTTGACTAAGAAGTGATATATTTTACTATAGAATAGATGATATAATATTAGATAAATTATAGAGTTTGGAATAATTTTTTTGTGTTCAATTAATAGGAATATCTATAGAGAAATATATTTGTATGATATTACAAACAATATTTGGGGAATGATCGAAGTAAGAAATTTTGAAACATATAAAATTATGGAGGCTAGAAGAAAAATGGTTCATCGAGATCATCAAGATTTTTATTTCTTTTCCCGGGATTCAGTTTAATATATGCATCGAAGTTTTATTACTATCGTAAATAGTATACAATCACTTAGTGAAAAATAGTTATTTTATGAAAACATTATTGAAAATATTATTGATATTATTCCCAAAGAGTTGAAATCCAAGAGAATAGTAAAATATGATACAAACCATCTAAAATATCAAACTTTATATGATTTAATTTAAAATCATATAAAATATGAGAGTAGACTGGAAAATGATGCTAAGAAATAAATGAAGATCAATGGTGTTGATTTTTCCATTAAATATGGTATAACTATAGTTAAGAAGGATAAGTCATATGTGAATGTTTCAAAATCTTATCACTCTAATAAGAATGTTATATTTGAATATGATAGAAGTTTTTCATTCTAAAGTGAATGTAAAGTCACTCAACTGGAGATTGGGATGAATAATATAATTAGGAAGAAATATTTTCATTATAAATAAAGAATTAATTATAAATATAGAATTCAGAAGAAAGATACTTCTGAGTTGATTTTTTTCTAGTGTAAGAAACTAAGACATATAATACATGATTTTACAAGGATGAATATAAAAGAGAAACATTCATAGAAATAATATAAAGGAAATTTTAATAAAATTTTGAATGTTCTATACACTGTGTGAAATTAGAGGAGAAAATTATTCAAATATCTTGTCTGATGAAATTAGTGATAGTGAGAAGGTTATAAAATTTCATATTAATGATCCAAATGCTAATCAGTGTGGCATTCATATGGTATCCAATTAATCTTTACAAACTTATCCATAAATTTAAATTACCATGATACATATGATGAATAATTTAATTCAACCAATTTTTTAGAAGAAAAAAATGTTACTTTAGGGGATGCTGATATTTTACCATCTTTTGATGAATTGACTAGATATATAACCTTACTTAAGAAAAGAAATTCTAATGTTATTATGGAATATTCATATACTAAGTAAGGTATTTATAAATAAAATTTTTGAATATAAAAACTTAATTATAATATTTCTAAACTTACACAAGAGTTAGATAAGTGATATAATTCTAGCTCGACATGGGATAATGATAATTTGGTTGTGAAACTTAATTCAGAAATACATAGTCTGAAAAAACATCTATCAAATTTTTCTTTTGGGAAGTAAAATTTTGATAATATTTATCAAATATTTAGACGACACAGAACTATTTTTGTTAACAAGATTTACCTTAGGAAAACCTCATTTTTATTCAAACTATTTTTCCTAAAAAATGTACCTTTTGTACATAATTTCAAGAGGAGGACATTGTAAATTTTTTTCAATAAATGATATACAATATTTTTTTTATTATACAGACTATATATTTATATAATTATTATTTATGAAATAATAAAATATTGTAGAGATGTGGATTCTAATAGTTCTATTTGTTAATACTTGTAGACCCTTGCAAGTCTAGGTAGAAAATACTTAACATTTTTATTTTTGAGAGAAATTATGAGTACTAGAATCCAAAATAAGAGGTACATAGATAATAGTTACTTGAGGAATAAACTCAGAATCAAAATGTTCTTCAGTAATGTTTACAAAATTTATGGTGGAAAAGAAAATCATGGCGATAATTCTCATAGTGAAATATTTTGAATTGGTGATATTGAATTTATTAGGAAATATTTAATTTATGATGTTTTATATGTTATATAACTTAATAGAAATATCATCAAAAAAATTCAATTATGTGATGAATTTTACCTTGTAAACTTTGAGAATGATAAATTTACCATTCAATAATCAAATGGTAAGTTCAAAATTTCTACTAATAGGTGTGATAATGTTTATACTTTAAACCTATAGGAACATTGAAACTAATATCTACCTTGTTTGAATTTTATATGTGATCAATATTAACTATGGAATAGAAGTTTATAACACTGTAAAGTTTTAAATTTTTCTAAAATTTATAATAAATGATTTCCTAGAGATTTACTAGATATTAGGTTAAATTATTAAAAATTATACGACACTTTTAAATATGGAAAAAATATAAGTCAATATTTAAATATATTAGTGGGATATAAAATTATTAATATTGAAAGGTAGTGTCAAAGGATTTATTGAGTCCAACACAACATAAAAGTATTAGAGGAAAACATTATGCATATCTATTAGTTGATGATTACTTTAGATATTCTTGGTTATATTTTTTATCAAAGAAATAAGAATTACTTTTTTTATAATAGTTTTCTAGCCCGTGTTAAAAATGAGAAAAAACCACATTTGGTTATTATTAATCGTGATCATGGGGGAGTGTTTTAAATTTTTTATTTTTGAAATTTTTGTACAATAAAATTTATTACTCACAAATTCTTTACTCCTAGAATACCTCAAAAAAATTGTTTAGTTAAATGGATAAATATTATTCTTCAAGAAATTACTAGAACCTTATTGATTGAATACATAATTGTTAAATATTTTTTGTTTTATGCTGTTATTATTTCTTGTTATACTACAAATCATGTTTTAATTCATAATTTTCATAATAAAAATTCTTATGATTTGTTGATTGGAATAAATCCAAAACATTCCTACTTAATGTTTTACGGATGTAAAGGGACCATTATAAGTTATAAAGAAAATTTACATTAATTTTTCCCAAAAGATGATGAGGGAATATTTATTGACTATTCTATATAAAGAAATGGATATCATTTTTTTAATAAACAAGAAAGCAATGTTGAAAAATAATGCATTTTATGTTTGAATAAACTGTTCCTTTTATTTTTAAATATTAATAAGAAAGTACTTTAGTTGATGGTTTTAAAACGCATTTTTAACCCATGTTGAAAAATTATTTAAACATAATTTCAATAGAACAAATAGTTTCATAAGTTTTCCGTTTAAAACAATTTCAACCTATTTTTGAAGAATAGTTATTTAATTATCTGATAAATTAGTTTATATTAAGGGATAATACCATAGATTATATCATTATAGATGTATATCAACTAGTTAAAACACATTGATTCATAGGAAATTAGTGCGGAAATTGTGCATTATTATCCCATTTAGGACTAAAAACACCAGATGAGGCTTTAGGTGTTGAAGATTGGATAAGGGAAATTCAAAATGAACATGATGAATTTGAGAGGAATAAAGTATAGGAATTGTTAAAACAACCTAAAGATATTCCAATAATTAGAGTAAAATTGGTTTTATAAAAAAACATAATGAATGTTGAATTATTATTAGAAGTAAAGTAAGGCTTGTTGCTAAGGTTTATAATTAACATGAAGTCCAAGATTATGAGTAATACTTTTAAACAGTAGTGAGACTCGAACCTATTCATATAATTTTATCCTTTATAATATATCTGAATTATACTTTTTATCAAATGGATGTAAAGTGAACCATTTTTAATAGATATGTATAGTATGACGTTTTTTTAGAAGAATCACATAGTTTTGATAATACAAATTTTAAAAACTATTTGTTTAAATACACTAAGGAAATTTATTGATTTGAAAATGGTCAAAGTCCCTAGTAAGATATAATAATAAGGTTTTTACTTAATAATTGTTTTTAGGGGAGAATATAATGCAATATTTTTTACAAAAATAATTTTTATAGATAATGTTTTTTAAAATTTATTTTTATGATATTTTTTATTATTAAAAATGAAAATAAATTTTGGATTATTTTTTCGAACATAAGAAATCTACGTTTTAAAGGAGAATTGTGGGTGAACTAACTTCATCTCTTAGTTTTAAAATTTCTCTAAAACTAAAAGGGACTTTATTTTCTCAAAAAATGTATAATAAAGAGTTACCTAAAACATTTGTTAACAAATATAAGTGTATAAGTACGATTATCATAAATTAAAAAACACTTGATCTTGATTAAATTGGGAAACCGTTTGATCAAAACAAATTTAAAGGGGTGATTAGATGTTTAATATTTCTTTCTACTAGTCAACCATATTTAATGTTTTTGTGTGATTCTGTATGAGATTTGAAGAAACTACAAAACAATCTCATCTTAATGTGTTAAAATGAATTTTTATTATCTTAAATAAAAAATATTTCTTATGATATATTTTTCTTCCAATATATATTTTGAACTTAAAATCCTTTCAGACGATAGTTTTTGTGGATGTAAATTGGATAACTATAGTACATCTTGAACATGTCACTTTTTAGGAGAATATATAGTATTTTGGTCATGAATTAAAGAATACATGGTAGTATGTTTTTCTTCTAAAGTTGAATATATAGTAGATGCGAGTTGTTACACCAAATTGTTATGGTTTCAACACACACTCCCTATATTTGGCATGTGTTTTTCTAAAACTCTATTTTTTTTTCGGAAAACAAGTTACATTTATATTTTAAAGAACCCTAAAAATCACTCATGATTAAAGCAAATATATATAAGATACCTTTTTCTTTAGGATCACATAAGAAACGTGATATTATCCTATAATTCATATAATGAAAGACTAACTTATAGATATTTAAAAAACCCTCAAATATGATAAATTTGAATATATTAATCATAATATTGGTATGATCAATATAAATTAATTATTAATATTATTATTATTTTACCAATCTATTTATTGTGAGAAAATCTATAAAAAAGATGAATGATATTTTTTTCATTTTTAAAAACATCTTTTGTTAATGTTATTAATGGATGTTATCTAATATAATTTTTAGTCATTTGTATGGAATGGTTATAAAATATCTTCATGAGATGATTTTTTTGAAAGGTATGTTTTATAATTTTTTTCAGAAACTATGTTTATAAAACTTATTCGAATGGTATGTTGTATAATTTTTTTAGAAGGTATTTTTTATAAACTTTTTAGATGGAGTGTTTGTTTTAGTTTTAAAATATAATTTATATATGGAATTTAATGTTAATAATTTTTTAAATGTACAATTAGTTTTATAAATATTTAAACACATTGATGAAATCATGGTTACTTTGATAAATTCAATATCAGGCATTAATCATATAAGGAAACGAAACTATATCCTACCAATCCAACTTATAGTACTTAGGCTAAGATATTTCTATCTTATGAATAAATTTTTGAGAGACACTTATCTCTCTATTTTTTACCCTTACAGACATTCTCATGGTTCTACCATTTTCCTAAATATTTTTCTATTTATCTGTAAGTTATATATAGCTTCTTATATTGATTTTTTTAAAATTCAATTAATCAAAGGAAGGTTGATTGATATATACTAGTTTGATAAGTATTATTATATACATAAATCAATTATGTTTCTTCATGTATATAAATTATTTATGCTAATATAATTTAATTATGATTTATTTTATCCAACTATTGCTATAGATTTCTAAAAGTATATGATTTTTAGTGATTTTGATGGACTGAAGAGTGGTTATTTAAATATTCATTGAAATGCCTACAAGATTACTTTGAAAAGAGTTGAAAATATTTTTTAGATTAAAATTTATTGGATAATACAATTTTATATCATATAAGTTACCCAATAAATTGGGCTATTTTGTAAAAGAAAATTCTTGAGAAAATCTTTTTTTATAAAGGACAATGTTAATAAGGTAAATTATCTTTCCATAGAAGGGATAATTGTATTTTATTGGATTTAGGATTTTTTTATTATAATAAAATTGATAATTATTCCATATAAATTCACGTTTTTTACATTTCTTATTTTATATATAACATTAGGATGTTAAATATAGTTCAATTATTTGGGATATACATTGAGGTGATTATCTTAAATGTTATAAAGTTGAAATTTCTTCTATACCCGATATTTCTGATGATGATGATTGTCAAATTGCTTAAAGTGGAAAATATAAATAATATATCCGCAATTACACGGGAATAATAATATATTTTTAGATAATGAACTTTTGTAAATATGAGATTGGGTTATTATTTTTCCCATAAATCGTTTTTTAAAAAATCTGTTAAATATATTTCATAATAACATTTTGAAACTCTAATGATAAAAAACAATGAATAAAGGACTGAATCAAACAAGTCTTTAAAATCCCAATGAGGAATATAAATACCTTGTCTAACAAATCTTTCAATGATTTCATGAAAAAAGGAATGATTAGAAGGAGTTAGATACATACTTAAGTTATGATAAGAATGAATCATTGTTAGTTAAAAAGAAAAATATTAATGTTTTTGAAGAGGAAAAATGAATAATAAATATTTCTAAAAATAAAACGAGTCCCCAATCTCTCAATAATCCAAAATATTAATTAATATAATGTATTTTTTACTAGCTTTTATTCAATAGAAATTTTTTTATAAAAAATAAGCAGCTGGTAAAGGGGAAGAAGTTGTTGAATTTAAAGGAAAGAATACTGTTAAATGTTTTAATGAACTTATACATAAAATTTTTGATGTTTCTATGATGAATAAAAAAGGTTTCTCAGATAGTTATATGTTTTAATGAATCTTTTTTTCATCTATTTTTTTATAGAAACACATACTTATGAAAATACAGTGAAACAATATTTACAGAGTTCTTCAAAAGGGAACTCTCTGAATTTTGACTCTAAGTAAGGGGAATAAGTTAAAAAAGTTGACAATGTTGAAATAGTGGTAATATTTCCTTCAAAGAATCAAAGTTTATAAGATTATCTACTAATAAGAACCATACAGACTCATCTATTAAGGTTTTTGTCTCCTTAATTAATAATCAACTTGACAATTCAAAAAACTAGAGTTGACATTCAATTATTTCGATAAATTCATAATGATGTTTTATGGGTTGTTATATCATTATATATGTTCAATATAGGTGAAATATCATTCAATAATAGATAAATAAGTTCTAGTATGTATGGGGTAATCAATAAGTTTTTAGTGCACTTATATAAACCAATTTAATTCTGAGAACTCTTAAGGAAAAATCATCAGTAGATGTGAAAAAGTTGAGAAGTTTGATAAAGTTGGTAAATGAGTTAGGGAAATGCTTGATGTTTTCTAATAACAAGAAACTAGGTTTAACAAGGATTAAAAAGTTTTTTAAGATTAATTAATGTGTAATATAGGGTGTTGTTTGAGTTACAAGAGTTTTTGATAATCCTAAAAACTTTTGACATATAACAATATGATGATAGAAAATAGATGCAGTCCATGTATAAGAATCATGTTGATAAGTGTGAAAGGTTATAGAAAGAACCTAATAGTTTCAAGCATGTAATAAATAAACTATCTAAAAATTAATAAATTTTTGGACATTAAAAACCTATATAACATTAAAACTTCTGGGTAGTTGAATAAATGTTTCTTTTTAATTAATTATATATATGTGGTTGTTTCCTTAAATTATTTTTAGAAAGATAATCAAAAGTTTCTTATGTTTTCTTACTTACATTTATATTGCTCGCATTTTATTTTTTAATAATAGAATGTTGTAGAAAACTCAAACAAAAATAATGTAAATCATAGGATATTTTTATAAAATGGGAGTTATTTTATAAATATATGTTTATAAAGATTTAAATTTTTGTTTGTTTGTATGTGTGACTTGTGGTTTTCAAATATGGGAATATTGACATGTCAAAAGACATGTCTCTACACTTGTTTATAAAAAAACATTTAGATATTAGATATTTTATTTTATTTATAATTATTAATATCATTAAATTATCTTATACATTTTTTAAAGTTGAATTTTTATGTTTCTTAAAAAGTAATTGTGAATGTTTATATTTATAGTACCTTAATTATTCATTCGTTTTTACACTACAATAACCTATTTTATAGAATTATATAAATGTGAGTTTATGTTATGGGTTTTGTATGTAAATATTTATATTTTTTTCATTCATATAAATATTTCAAAATTACGGTGCAAGAAATTATTTTTTAGTATATCCATATAAAAATGATCCATGAGGATTTTTATTTATTTATTTTTATTTTTTTAATAAGGATTATATTAGTGGTGCTGAAAAAAATTATCAATATAATAACTATAAGTTTAGATCCATTAAAAAAAGAGATGATGTTATCAATATGGTGACAATTGATTCCAGAAAACATGAAATTTGACCATTGGAGTCATTATATATTTCTTATATAAAAAGAACTATGACCTAAATGTGAAGAATTATAGGCACACATAGTGTGATGTGATCCAAAGCTCTATATTTTTTAATGTTTTTCCATAATTTTTTTTATTGAGAGTTATTATGTTTGTATTTTCTTTTGGTATATATTCTCGAAGTATATGTGTTCAATGATTTCTCTTATAAATACTATGATTTTTGACTTTGTAATTGTTATTATTATGATCATGTTCATTATGGGATCCTAACTATAGGGAGGAAGAGATTTATTCCAATCTGTTTGATTGAGGACTTTAATAAGGAAGACATAACTTATTCCGATCAGGGTGATTGAGTACTTTCATGGTTTTGAAGACAGACCCTATGATATTTTTTCAACCAGGGATACAAAAATCTAGGAATGAAAACTTCCATTTCATTTTTTTGAAAGTGATGACCTCACTTAGTTGAGTTTCTATAAGTTTTGTTGATACCTTTTAATATAAATTTAGTTGTACATTGAAATATTTTTTATTAGTTTATAATATATATTTGTACGAGTTGTATATATCCTCTCTGCTTATATTTCATATGTTTATTTTTATAAAAATAATCTTAATATACACTATTTTTATATGAAGTTTGTTGTAGATACATGGATTATATATCAAAAGTAATCAATCTTAATTTTTTATTTTTATAAGAGGGTGATTTTTAAATTGTTTATAAGTCTACAATTCACCCCTCCTTTAGTGTATTGACCATGATTTTATGATCCTATGTAAATCTAGGTTGCATCTATTGGTATCAAATTAATTTTTTAAATAATATTTTTTTGGAATCAGATCAAGGAGGGTGATTTTGGGGAATCACACCAATGGATGTTATATTATTCCTTAACCTCGTCATTTCCCCACTACTGGTAACTCCAATAAGTGTATTATTCTATTTCATATGTTCACATAACATTTTATAAATATCTGGATGGTTTCATCAGTCACAATATATATATAGAAAAATAATCCATATACATAATTTTGGATTCTCCCACTCTAATTTTTTTTAGAGACCTGACCCCAGTAATCCGAAAGCTGGTGTTGTGATACCATTACATTGTCATAAGATATAAGGAATCACATCATGAACGACTGACCAGTTTAGTAGTATTGGGAAAATAGATACTTACACGAGTCTTACATTAAATTTAAAGTCACACATTTCAACAATTTTTTTTTAAAATAAATTTATCCCATATCTCATATTCTTTTATATCTTTCTTAACAACCTTCATGGAATCCTGGTGGATGGAAAAGAATACGGATGACCTAAAATTATCAGTAAGGGTTATGTACAACATAAAAAATAACGAATCAATGAGAAAAATCTATATAGTAGGGTAAATAACTCAACACACATTCTATCTAATTAATAAACTGATAAGGAAAATATTAATAATATGGAAAGGTAAATAACTAAACACACATTGCATTTAAATAACTGGATAAGGAATAATAAATATGGAAGAGTAAATAACTGAACACAAATTACATTTAATCAATTAAATGATATTGTAATGTATCCATAGATTTTTTGATCATGAAAATATCAGGGATAATAATGATAACTAACTACTAAATGAAGAAAATGATTAATTATTGGATGACACATTTCCCAGGAATATGATAGCTTGTACGCCAAGATCTATCCTCAAGAAAATTTATAACATATAGGGTAAAAACCCATTTCATGAGTCTAGATAACTGATTCCTCCCATGAGACTATCAATGCATCAAGGGGAATTCATTAACCTATCCTCAACCTGCGTCTTGAATGTATGAAGAATTCCTCATATATTAAATAATTAATTTAATTTATGGACAATGTGCCTTATCAAATAACTGTATTACTTAAAGGATACATATTTATCAACAATTACCCAGCTAGTCAAATAAATTGTCAAATTATACATCATATGTAAAAATGGTACATGGTTTAGGTAATAATCATATCCATGATAAATTATATGGTTATTTTAGAGAAATTTAATTTCCATTTAAAAATTATTACAATAATGTGATTTTTTCAATAAAAGTTAACAATCACAAATGAAAGTGATATTGGACAATAGTTGAAATTCAAACATAAAATACCCATCTGTATAAATCATAAATGATATTATATGTCATTTTGGAATTATATACACCATAAAAAAGTGAATTGATGCATAATAACAAATAAGTCTCAATGGAATATAAATTGAGATGAAATCCATTACAACTTGAATATCTTTTTGAATCATGATATAAATAAAAGAATAAAATCAATTGTAAATTTTAATATCATGTAATAAATAAAAATCATTATTTCAATTTTCATAGGAAAAAATATACACCTCAAAAAATAAATGAGAAGTGAAAAATCCATAAGTCTCACAGAAATAAATGTGATATTAAAAAATATTCTTACCTTTAAATTCTTTTGGGTTGAACACTATTTAACCTCATGTGTAATGGTTTTAAGAAATTTATTAACTTAAAAAGGAATCATATTAATTTTGGTAATATCATATATGAATATTTTATAAAACCTTATCTCCTTTTTGTCAACAATCTTTCATTAGTTTCACTATTTTGGTTGTTAATTGCCTAATTGTTTTTAGTCTGTTTTGACTTTTTATTTTTTTCTTCTTACATAGATAACAATTTAATCATATAAAGAATATAAAATATTATTTAAATATCATATATATTCATTATATATGTGTTTATATTAGTCCATTGTATTTAGTGACAGGAGATGAAATACACTGTTCCTTGAGACGGTAGACTGTACAAACACATGAACACTGCCTCCATTTTCTTGTCATTTTAAATGAAATAAAATTATTTGATATATATGTATATTATTATTAAATTATAATATTTATTTCATATATATCACATATTTTTATTAAATCCATTATTAATAAATTCCATGTAATGTGTGTATGAATCACATCACGTTGAGGATGCAGTAGTCCACATGTCCATAAACAATGTTATCATATTCCCAGAAAATAGAGACATTATTTTTTGTGTTATATTATAATTAAAAAAGAATAAATATATAATAAATATCATATATATCATATATAAACAATAAATTCATCATTATTCCCAACCATGAAAGGTGGAAATTGTAGAATGCACGATATCAGTTTGCAAGGCAGTAGTCCGCCATACATAAAAATGATGATTGCATATCCCATTAGATAGAAGTGTGTAAAATGTTACATATAAAACATAAAATAAATAAATAAAAGTATTTTTAATATACTTCAGTTAGTATATAATAAATATGTATGAATATATTAATGGGTGTATAAATAAATAAAACAAAAGTGCTCATTGAATAATGTTACGTCTTCTTTAGTTAACTCCTTTTGGTTTATAAAAAAGCATTCCATGGTTTTATTTATATCAAAAAACATTATAGGATGATGGTATAGAATTTTTAAAGTGATTTTGGTAGAATTTTGGTGAGATAAATGTCTTTATAGGTGTGAAGAGGTGGGGGGGGAGTTCCTTTTTATAGTAGACGGGGAGTAAATTTGTTGTAAATACAAAAAGGTAAACACTATTGGGAGGTATCCCTTAACTCATGTGACACCAATAATGAGCAATTTTTGGTAAAATATGGGATATGATAGAAATATGTCTAGTGAATTGGGTTTTTTACATATTTATAGTTTATTTTCCCTTTTGATTAATTTTTTGTCCATTAGTAAGATTAATTATACCTTAAATGCTACACTTAATTTTAAATGATTTCCTTGTTTTTTTGGTAAAAAACTAATTCTACATTAGTATAAATTATAAATTATTCTAATTTAAAATATTAAATAAATTTTCCCAAAATTTTTATCATATTTTTTGAAGAAATTAATTTAAAATTAATCTCGCAAATGGGATGAGAAAGCACATTTTTAAATTAAAAAAGTTCAAAAGTTTACAAAGTTTTTATATCTAAATTCAATATAAAAAATATTAAAATGACCTAAATTGTATTTATAGATGTATAATTTTACTATTTTTACTTTAAAACCAATTCAAAATATTATTTAACCTTATAAATTATTTAGGCAAAAAGTCAGTTTTCAATTAAACTTCAGTATTTTTCAGAATTCATCATAAAATGAAACTTCTCAGAAAAATACTAAAAATTCACCCTATGATCATTTGGAAATTATTATTTTAAATAATAATTTTACTTTAAAAAATTAGATTTATAAAATTACCAAAATTTATTTTTAAAATAGGTGTACCATTAAAATGTAGTAAAATTTCCATTATAAAAATATATATTTTTTATGCATAACATTAAGATGTAGGTATATTATTTCTATAAAATAGATTGAATGAATTTAAAAATATTTTATTGAGTATATAATATATAAATTTGATTAAGATCATTTAAAAATAGTAATTAATTTAACTTATTAGGATAAAACACCTTTACTAGCATAATAATAGTTTTTACATAAAAATTTCTTTTAAATTCAATTCTTGTTCATATTCATTTCAAATAACATGGTAACTAGTTAATTCAACCATATATTTTAATAATTTATTTAATCCCATTCATAACATAAAATTTAATTCCTATTAGAAATTTTTTATTTTATAAAATAATATTAATCGTATTCGGCAAAACTAAGTCCTTCATGTAACACAAGAAGTCAAAGAAAGTCATTGTTACGTGTAACACAAGTTAAACTAATGTTTTGTAAATTTAAAGCAATAGATTGAATTTATTTGAAAAAATTAAATATATTTTTAATGTATTTAAATATTATATTTCTTTTACTTTTATTTTTTCATTTCATACATGATATCAAATATTAGGTCCATATTTTAAAATTTTACGGTGTTACAATCTCCCCACCTTTAATAAACGGTATCCTTGCAATTTAAACATGATATTAGTAATACATGGTATGATATTTTCAAAACTATTTTGTTAAAGAACCAAATTATAAAATATTTAATAAAATACACTCATAATATGAGAGTAGGATTTACCATGGTCACATAACTGGGTTCCCATGTAGGAGAACATAGGTGGGAAATAAAAACATGGACATAGAAGGAATAAAATAAATAACTATAGAGAATTATTTAGGTCATTGATCAAAAGAAAGTGAGTGATAAATGGAATGTTAAGAGGACAAAAACCATAAATATGTGATGATTTAAAATACCATCCGATTCAACATATATGAATGTCATAGGGTAAATTTTACGTTGAAGTTCATTATCTGATAGTTGTGGAACTCATTTACCATCTAAAACATAATGAAATATACTTAAATGATATGTTTCTATTTCCTATAAAATATTTCATCTTTTGGTTTTTCTTCTATAAATTTCCAATTTATTCCTTCTACTTCATTAAATGAATAACCCAAAAATGATTTTTTTATGGAATAACCTATAAAATTCTATTTTAATAGATCATAAGATACACAAAAGGGTGAAATGTATTTTTTTTAATTGTCTAAATATTTTACAGAAGCAATATGTTCAATAAATTAATCTCTAAACCTCAATAGTGATAATACTTGTTCATAATTTATATTTATTTGTCAATTTTTTAGCTAAAAGAAATTTTACATTAACCAGGACAACTCGTTGGCCAATAGTAGTCGGGAAAATGTTATTATCCATCGGTCATGGGTTCAAGACCCACTGCCTTTCCAGATTTTATGGGTTGATACCTGGGATAAATTTTTTTTATTTTATATTACCATTTAAATATGATTTAAAAAATAAATTTGATCAAAATACTTAAAATTGAATCATTAAATATCTTATTATCTAATATTTTCAATAAAATCCCATTACATAAATAATTTACATATTTATTTCTCTATAGTTCCTTCCATTGTCTAGATTTTATCCTTTACAAGTGGGAATTGACTTGGGTAATTCTTGAGGTTCCCAACATTTAAGGAAATGGACTATAAATACATCCTTAGGATCATATTTATTTCCTTTCATCACACTCTTCATTTTTGATTAGAAATTATTTTCTTTATAGCCTTTTCCAACACATAAAGTATTTCCCCATTCCATTGAGACAATTTTCTAGGTTTCCCTTCCATATTTTGTATATGATGGAAGATGATAGTTTTTTATCCATGATCTTCACCACTAAAATTCTTATAAAACTAAATCCCTCTCTTCTTCGGTGAATCCAGGAGTTGGTCAAGGTATATGTTGTTAATCATATTTTGGGAAAAATGGTTTTCCATAAACACAAAATATTTCAATCCTATCAATATATAATTATTTTATCATTTTTACCACCTCTTCCTTCATATTCAATGTTAACCTGATTCATTCTAGTTCAATACATTTACTAAAACAAAAAAAAAGTGCGAGGAATAAATATCATAGTGGAAAAAACATATAATAATTTTTAGGATGTCTAAAGCATATAAAATTATTTTCAATCTAATATAACTCAGGTTTAACCTAATTCATTCATTATAATTATTTATTCAAATCCTTTATAATGGTTCGAAAATGAAATGTGAATTATATTACGAATTTACTCTCAGAGTATCCAACTAGGTCCACAATAAGACAAATTTTCATGTACCAGGTTATGGTATAGTCAGTACCAACACACCCTTTTAAGAGTTTTTACCCATAGGTTCATCTTTCCCAAACCCACTTACAGTTATAGTATCTAGACATGGAAGTATTTATTTTAAAACCATGTAATATCTAACTAATATAAACTTTAATATGCTATTAAATACATAACCTCAAATTACTACTATTGGTTACATTCTCTAATCTATGTTTTTCTAAACCAATTTCTCACGGTTTCTTGTAAGCATTATTTGATACCTACTATAGCGACCCAGCCCTAGTAATCACAAAACTAATTTTGTGCTACCATATCATTGGTATAAGATACAAGGAAACACATCGAGAAGGACCGATTTGTTTAGTTGTCTTAGTAAAGTAGATAGATAAACGAGTCTTACATTACATTTTAATTCTGAAATTAAAACATATATTTTTTGTAAATAACTTTATTCTCTCTATAATATCCTTGTATATATTTCTTAGTAAACTTCGTAGAATCCTGGGGAAAGGTAACGAAATAAGGGTGAGATTAAATTCCTAGTAAGGGTTAAGTATAATGGAAACAATAATGAATCAATGAAAATAATAAATTTAGAAAAGTAAATAACTAAAAACATATGGACTGTAATCGATAAACTATGAGAGAGTGAATAAAAAATATGAAAAGGTAAATAACTAAACACACATGACAGTTAACAAAACGGATAAGGCATAATAATTATAGAAAGGTAAATAATCGAGCACACATTCCATATAATCAATAAATTAAGAATGAAATTCATCCATAGATTTTTTCATAATGAAAATTTCATGAATAATAATTATTAATAAATACTAAATGAAGGTAATTATTAATTATGAGAAGTTAGGTTTCCCAGGCACATGATACCTTTACCGTCTAGATCTATCCTCTATATTATTCAAAACATACAGGGTAGAAACCCATTAGATGATGCTAGATAACAAACTCATCCCATGAGACTGCTGATGCATTAAGGTTATTGTATTAACTAGTCCCAAATATCTATCTCTCATGTCCAAATTATTCATCATATACCAAATAATAAATTTAATTCATAAACAATGGGCCTTATCAAATATTCGTATTGATTAAAGGTTACAAATTTATAAATAATTCCCCTATTAATCATATAACTTTCATAGAATACACCATTTTTAAAAATTTTATATGGTTTAATAAATAATCATATCTATTATGAATGATATTTATATTTACAAGAAATGGAATCTTAAATGAAAAATTATTACAACAAAGTGATTTTTTAAGAGAAAGTCAAAAATCATAAAATAAAGTCATATTTCATAATAATTAATAAATAAAAAAATAATACCATAATTGAAAAAGTGTTACTAATATTACATTTTATTGGGTAAGTATATAAAATACATAAAAGTACATTTTTATATAATAAAAAATAATTCTCAATGCAATGTAAACTGAGACGAAATGAATTACTTTTTGAGTAACTTTTGAACCATGATATACATGACTGAATAACATATATTGAAACTTTTAATAGTTTTAATCATGTTATTAACTTACACCAAAACCATATTAATTTTAATAATATCATATATGATTATTTAAAAAAATATTATCACCTATTTGTTAATAATTTTTCATTATTTGCACAATTTGGGGTGTTAATTGCCTAGTTTTTCACATATGTTTTGTCATGTTTTTTTATTCCTATTATGTAAATCATGATTTAATCATTTTCATAATGTAAAAAAAGATTTAAAAATCATATATATTCATTACATACATATTTATAGTAATCCATAATATTTAGTGATAGGAGATGAAATGCACCGTTCATGGAGATAGTAGGTCATACATACATATGAACATTGCTTCCAATTTCATTTCATATTAATTGAAAGAAAAGTAAATGATATATATTTATATTATAATTATTTTATTATTTTTATGTCATATATATCATATATATTTATTATAACCATCATTAATACATTCAATGTATTATGTGAATGAATCACATCGCTTTGAGGAGGCAATAATCCTCTCATCCACAAATGATGTTATCATATTCCCACAAAATGGAACACCAGGAGTTATGTGTTATATAATAATTAAATAAGTATAATACATTAAAAATATCATATATATCATATATAAGATATAAATACATCATTATTCACAACCTTTAACGGTGGCAATAGAAGAACGAACAACATCGGTTTGCCATGCGGTAGTCCACCGTACACATGAATAATGATTGTGTATCACATTTCGATGGATTTTGTGAAGTTTTCGGTAAAACCCATAAAATTAAAAAGTATAAATATATTTAATATAATTATGTTATTATATAATCAATATATGAGAATAATTTAAGGGGTGTAGAAAGAAATAAAACAAAAGTTCTTGTGGAGGAGGGACATTCTTGAAAATACAAAAAGGTAAACACTATTTGGAGTCTCACTTACCTTTTGTGCCTCAAATAATGGTAAAAGTTGTATCAAATATGGTATATGGTTTAAATATTTAAAGGAAATGGGTTTTGAAAAGGGTTATAGGTCATTGTTTCCCTTATGTTTAATGTTTGGCCCCTTGGTAAGATCAATTTTATCTTAATTGTTATAATTAATATCAAATAATTTCAATAATATTTTTAGAAAAAAATAAGTTAAAATTAATATAAATTAATATTTTTTATAATTAAAAATATACTATCTATATTTCAAAATTCAAATAATATAAGTGGATGAATTTAATTTAAAATTAATCTCACATACAGAATGAGAAAGTAGGGTTTTAATGTAAAAATGTTCAAAAGTTTACTATGTTTGTATATGTAAATTCAATATAGAAATGATTTTAATGACATAGATTGGATAAATAGATTTGTAATTGATGTATTATTACTTTATAACTAATCAAAAATATATTTTATCCTTTTATATTATTTGTAATAAAATTAGTTTTTAATTAAAATAAAGTATTTTTCACTATTTATCAAAAAATGAAACATCTCATAAAAATACCAAAAATTCAAAAAAAAGACAATTTTGAAATTTCAATTTCAAAAATAAATTTAATTTTTAAAATAAAAACTTATAAAAGTGTAAAAATTTAGTTTTAAGACAAGTTTATAATTAAAAGGTGGAAAACTCATCATTATAAAAATATAGTTTTTAAGCATAATATTGGGTTTTTTCTTATCTAATTCCAATAAAATCTCTTGAATAAATTTAAAAAATATTTTATTGAATATATAATTTATAAATTTCAATAATATATTTCACTAATAGTATTTAATTTAATTTATTATGATAAAAGGCCTTTGTGCGCATAATAATAGTTTTTTATAAAACAATTTCTCTATATTCAATTAGATTTTATATTCATTTCTAATCACTTGGAAACTAATTAATTCAACCATATATTTTCATAAGTTAGTCAATAATATTCATAACCATCAATTTAATATCTATTTTATAATTTTTATTTAATATATTATTGTTAATTGTATTCGGTAAAACCCAGTCTTGCGCTTAATGCAATCTATAAAATAAAGTATTTTTTTCTTCCAATGCAAGCTAACTCAGTGTTGCCTAAATTAAAATATATATATTGATTTTATTTAAAAATATTAAATATATTTATAAATTATAGGGAAATTATATTTCCTTATATGCTAGGTGTTGCGTGTCACACATGCTTTGTAATATGATGTTAATATTCTAAAATTTTAGGTTGTTATATATATCAAGTGAAATAAAATCCTAGAATTAATAATCAATGATTTCAATGGATATATGACACATAGGAATAAATTTCCTTCCTCCTCATCCATGATATTTCCTTAAGTTCTATTAGATGTTAATCTTTTGGAATTCACCATAAAATATCTATAATCTTTCCTAAAGTACACATACTTCACACAATGTCAGCATATGAGTTCGGGACCAATAAATTTCCCTTGGATATTATCTATTTTTTCCTTCAACTTATTTGAATTTTTTTCCATGTATCTAAAAGATCCCCTACCATCCAAACTATATTCATATTTGGGGGATTCCCAAAATTCTTTATTCTATATCTCCTTTTTCAGAACTATATCTTAGATTTCCTCAAACCCTCAAGTTATTCTTAATACTAGAGTTACATATAATGTTAAACATAATATACCAAGATTAAAGAAGTAGTGATAGAAGTTAAAAATTCTACACAAAATTAGTACCAGAGATTCACGTTCACTCTAAATGATATTGAAGTTATTGACATTACCTACCATAAATTTAAATTTTTCCATCTCCATTCAAAATATTTCTCATAGTAGAGTACATATTTCATAGTGGTTATTTTTCCATACATTTTGGTTAGTGGGTAATTAATTTGGAATCTTTCTTCCTCTCCTAGATGTTAACATCCATGTTCTTGGACAATTCCATCAGAACTACCTTGAGTTATTTATAGCGGAGTCTTTACCAATAGTGATCCATAAATTTCATACAAACAAATTAAATATTTTAGATGCATATTAATTAAGTTAAACAAAACAATTCACAAGTATTCTAAAGTTATGTTGAATTTTGATACAAGACAAAAAATATTCTAATTTATTGAAATATCTTCAACATATCCCATAATGATATTCCAAAATAGAAATTTTCTTACACATACCCTACTTAAAACCTTTTTTCATCAATTGCGGAAATGTAAGGTAGGAAAGGGTGATTTCATATGATCATTAAGGGTTAAATATGAAATATTCTTGAGAATAAAATGAGAATATGTGTATGAGAATGTGAACATAAAATTTGAGAACCATACCCAATATATAAAAGATCATAATTTTAAGTCATGGAATAAATCATGATTTTTTATAAGACATGACTCATAAAGAAATCAAAGTACATAATCCATGAGAGGATAACATCAATCCAAGAAATGGAATTTCTGAATAAAAAATTATATAAAATAATTTCCAAAATAGTAAAGTCTCATTTAAAAAACTATTATATTTGAACAGGTTCACTCCACAAAACATCGTAGTAGTCAAAGTTAACTCCCAAGGCTATCTTCGTGGAAAAAGTTCCTTACTAAACTAGGTTCACTCCCTATTCAGTCCAATTCATCTCATGAGATATCAATTTTTTCCCATTTTATTGGAAGGATATATAGGTATCACAACTACCACAAGATCATTAAATGTTCATAATAGTAAAACCCATGAAAATAAATAGGCTTTATAAACATTTCATCATAATATAAACTATGGAAGAGACGAAAGTTTCAAAATAATTTCCTCATCTCACCATAGCATAACCCATAAAAAAAAGAAACAGGTTTGAAGGATATTTTATCATGGTATAACCTATGGAATAGAAATTGGTTTCATAAACATATTTTCATAATAAACATAAATTATTTATAAAAAAATTAGATTGATATCCTTGGATCATATCCCTAGTTAAGAATACGTAACATAAAAGGATGTCATCTTAGATAAAAAATTATTTTAAATCTCACAAGAGACATTTTTGGAGGAAAATACTCTTTAAAATTTGAATAACACTTTTTAAAAATTAAATCATCTTCGAAATCATTTTCTTTTAATATAACCTGCAAATCTTATAAATAAATCTTTAAAAAACATTTCAAACAGTTCTTATAGAAAATATCTATTCCAATTTGATTTTTTTAAAACTTAAATAATTTTAAAAATAATTTTACATAAATATAACCTTAAAAAATTATAAATTAATCTTTTAAAAAATATTTTTTATAACGGTGGGAAATTTCATTCATTTCGTACCCTTTAAAACAAATATTCCTTTCACATTTTTGATAAAAGCCGAACGAGAATTATTTGAAAAATGACCATAAGATTCCTTTCAAAACAATGATTAAAAATTTAAATATTTGAAAAATGTATTTAATAAATCATTTGAATAATGTTGAAAACATTTTTAAAAACATATTTAGAAAACATGGTGTTGGAAGAAAAGGGTTTTCTACTGAAGTGAGAAATATAGATTATTTTTATTAACATTATTTCTTTTTGAAACATTGAGCACATAAAATTGGGAAAAGGAAGGGGAAAATGTATTATCATTAAATAACCAAAGTAGAATAAATTTCACAAGTTTCATAGTATATTTATAATATTATTTCATCATAATAGGCATCAATATGAACCATATTGATAAATTATGAGATTGTTTTATAAAACGACTACTAATTTTGGGGAAATGAATCGTATGCCTCAAGAAAGAATAAAATTAAATGATACATAAAATATCATTAAAAAAACATTCATGATATAACATGTAAAAAATCATTTATATACGCCTCAACCAATAATATAGGTGTATAACACAACATATGTTTCTAGAAAGGAAATTTGATACAAAAATCCATTACCGATTTGGTACCATTTTAACTGTAAATTCTTTGAAAGAGTGATCCTAAAATGGATATATAAATAAAAATAATATTTAGTATAATAAAAATATAAAAACTCATAGGTAGTATATACACCACATAAAATAAAAAAGTTGTGAATATGGCATGTGGCTCACATAAGTAAAAAAGAGATGAAAAAACCTTACTGCTTTTGTAACATTTAAAGCATAAAACACATAAAAGAGAGACCAAAAAATAGATATGTAAATCCTAATAATTTTATATATAATAATCATAAACGTTATTCAGGTTCAGTATATACACCACATAAATGAAATTGGTTGTGAATATGAAATGTGTCTTATAGAAGTTAAAAGTGAGACTAAGATCAATTACCTCACGTCTCAAATTCCTTCATACAGATTTTAACACCCACTATAATAAATATATTATAGAATAATATTCATATATATCATACAATATATTATTTACTTATTACTTCTTATTACCAATTTAACAACAATTCTATGTTGAAATCATGTTTTGGGTAATAACTACTTTGTTTTTGTATATGCCTTGATTTTTTATTTTTAGTCAAATTAATTTGATCATGGTTCCATAATATTCATAATTTTTAAAATTTTGTAAATATAATATATATTAATTATATATGTATTAAGAGTAATATATAATATTTGGATATAAAAAATGAAATACCAGGTTCATGTAGACGATCAACCATACGTACGCAGGAACGCTATTTCCATTTTCTATCTGGATGAAAGGAATAAAAACAAAAAATACATTAAAACTACATAATATATATATATATAAATAATATTTTCATAAAACCCATCCTTATTACCTTCGATATAAAGTGTCAATAAATCACATTTCTTTATGAGGTGGTAGTCCATCGTAGAAACGAACAACGTAATAGAATTCACACAGAATGGAAATAAAAAAGGTATATGTTATATCAAAATCCAATAAGTATAAAATAAAATAAATATCATATATAAACATTTAATCTATCATTATATTCATACATGAGAGGTGGTGTTGGAAAATGAATAACATCGGTTCATGAGGTTGTAGTCCACCGTATAAATGAATGATTATTTCATATCCCATTTGATGGAAGAGGAAATGGTTTTATGTGTTAAATTATCATAATAAAATCATAATATATGTAATATATGAATGTTATTATATCATAATGTTTTAATAATAATTTATGTAAGTGGAGGTTGAAATAAAATGAAACGTTTGGTTGGGGATGTTACCTCTTCTTGAGGAAACTTCTTTAAGTTTACGAAAAATGGATTCATAGGTAAGATTTATGACCAAACTAAGGATTCTAGGGTGAGATGAGGGAAGTAATTAAGTTTTTCTGTTTGGTATCATATGAACCAATTTGTTTTATATGTGTGTATAGAAGAGGAGAGGGGTGGCCTTTTAAATTTGAGATGAGTGTCAGACTTTTAATTTTTGAAAATAAAATGGTTTACATATGTTTTTAACATGGAAAAGGATCCAAAATGGGTAATTATCAAACCAATAATTCATAATCTCAAAATATGGCTATAAAATGGGTGTTGGATATTTTTTGGTTTATTTTAACCCTTAACATTTTAGTTATTCAATTAGTAAACCCATTTTAATCTTAACCGCGATAATTAACTATTGCTTACTATTATTACTATTAATTATTGTCAAAAATATTTTTAAATTATTGTATAATATAAATTATTGTTTTTATTATTTTCCAATTTCCATTAATATAATTTTAATATTTTAATTTAAAATTTATCTCATAGTTGCGATGAGAAAGCAGTTTTTAAAAGAGAAAATATTCTAATGTTTAAAATTGATCTAGATAAAATGTAAAAATAAAATTTAGTAAAATTAACTAAATTGGAATAATTGATAAATAATTGAACTAAATTCACTTTTAACAGAATATTTATAGATTTTTTATATGTTTAAACATATAAAAGGAAATGAAAATTCATAATAAAATTCATTATTTTTCACTATTCATAATTTGTTTTGTCATTTTAGAAAATTCTGAAAACATTACACCAAGATAATTTTTACATGATTATTTTAAAATTTAAGATGATTTTTTTGAAATAAATTTTCTAAATGTGCTAAAAAGATATATCAAAATATTTGTACAAAAGGGCGAAAAAACTATTTTTTAGAAAAATACATTTTAAGCATAAAATTGGGTTTATTCTTATCTATTTTATTGAAAACACATAAGATGAATGTTAAATTTTTTAATGAATATATAATATATTAATTTTAGTAAAATAATTACCCAAAATTTGTTCTTTTAATTTATTTAAGTAAAACAGATTATTTCATAAAAAAAAATTTTAGAAAAAGATTTTCTTTATTTTAAAATAGTTTTTATTTTCATTTATAATTTATTGGTCACCGAAGAAGAAATTTTTTATACATATTTAAAAAATACATTTTCATAATTTATTTAATACTTTTAATATGCACTATTCTAACATCTCTAGGATAACTATCGTATTAAATAACAATATTTTAATAGTATCTCTCATTTCATTTAAACTTGATGTTTTGTGTAATGAAAGCCAAACATAGTGCTTCATATAATGAAATATAAACATAAGGTTTCATATAATGAAATATAAACTCAGTGTTGTGTGTGAAAAAATATAAAAAAGACTAAATTTATTTGAAAAAAACATTTCAGAGTATCTATGGTTGTTTTTATACCCCCATAAATAAATTACATCCTCACAATTTGAACTCATGCTTGGTAAACTATGTTTTAAAATTTGAAAATATATTTATTGAAAAAACACATCATAAGAATGGTTAGTAAAAGATAATCTTTAAAATAGATAAATATATGTGGGATGGTCATCTGGAATAACACATAATATTTTTCCAAATTGGAGAATATAGGTGGGAAAAAGAGATTTGGACATGGAAGAAAAGCGTAATGTCCAAATAATGATGGAGAGTGACATAGATAATTGATCACAAGAAAGTTAGTGATAATTTAAAAATCAATAACTGGTAGACCATAAACCCTAGAGGTGTTAAAATTTTCATTTATATCATTACAAATAATGGTAATAGGATAACGTTTTATTTTAATAACCCTTTCCCAAAGTTATGTATTTTTTAAAAGAATATATATTTTCTTGATTTAATACTATTTTATAATCATAATATCATCCTTTGGTTTTTATTTGATCAATTTCCACATTATATATTACTTTAAGAAGTGAAAATTATTTTTTATTCTTGAAGCAATAGTGGATCATAATATCCATAAAAAATTGATATGTCAATCGTTCTTTCAATATTTATTATCAAAAACAAAATTGTGAGTATAGGTTATCCAATAACATCTAAAGTTTATCTTATTCCATTTCCTGAATAGTTAACCTCAAGTATCTTATTTTCCTAAAAAAATTGAAGTCCAAAAATTTAGAAAAAGTGATACTAAATTTACAAAGTCAACTTATCATTAATCCTCAAAACAACATGAATTAACTATTAATTTCATATACCAAATATTTGAATAAATTAATCATATATTTTCTTAAAACATGGTAATAACCATAATTACTATAAAATCTTAATGAAAAAATAGATACTTCTTTATTACTTGAATAAAACCATAAATTATAGAATATATTCCATAAATCCAATAATGTTGTAAATTTTGTTATTGATAACATAATTTTTTTCAAAAATAATTAATTAGTTCCAATGACATTAATATAATCCAATTTACTCTTTTAGTATCCAACATCCCTTTATCCAAAAATCATTCTCTCAACATATGGAATATATTAAGGCTTATCTACCCTTAATATTGTATTTTCCATAAAATATAACCTCTATAATAAATCACTTTTCTAGTCCATTAGTAATGAACAACATATTATTGAAAATACACAATGAAAACTTCTTCTGAATAATCACTAAAAATTTCATAATTTATGAATTCCATTACATCAACACATAAATAATTCTTCTTTATTATTATACCATTAAATAAGATTCATCACATTATTCTTTATTACCTCATTCGTACTATATTAATTATGAAACATGTATTAAGATTAATTAACCTCAATTTAATCATTATTCTTTCATTCAAAATAAAAAATACTATTAGAATAGAACATACCATTTATATGTTAATTATAGTCACTTTATCATCAACAATATAACCATAACTCGTACCAAATTTCTAATTCTCATCCCAAAATTTTCCCCTAGGACACTAATTTTTATAATTCATATACTTATGACATTTAATAAGTTCAATAATTAATGATACAGTAGTAAAACTATTATTATAATCCATTTCATTAACTAGATTTTTTATTTTTTCCTTATAAATTAATTCATTTTTGTCCCTGTTTTCCACACTCAAAACATATTACCATTCCATTAATACATTATCTTGGGTTCTTATTCCCACATTCTAGATATATAGGAAACAAAATCTTCTTTCCTTTTTGGTTTCCACCACCCGAACTCTGAATGAGATCCATCATTATATTCTTTGGTGGGTCTGAGAGTTAGTTAAGGTGCATGTTTTTAATCACATATCATGATAACTTATTAAGAATAATAAAAATATCCTTCATTATAGTTATAATTCCATTTGGATTCTCATTACCAAATTTTATATCACAACCAACACAAATATAGTTCCTTCTATATCCCTCCATTAAGTAAAACCAAAAATCATAGTTTGAGTAATAATATTACAAGTGGTAAGACACGTAATAATGAAAATTAACCCATATTATATGTAAGATCCTGGTTTTTGGAAAGGTATTTTTTTGTTGTATTTTGGGTTGAAACCTTTGTTTTTGGGGCTTTAAAATGTTTTTAGAAAGTGTGAGAGGCTTTGGGGGTGTTACAGGGGGTTTGGGGCATGGAAGAATGGAAATCTGGGCAAGACAGGCTAGGGCGCATGGCCTTCGCATGGCCAGGTAAACCGTGCAGCCTGCCCAGGCTAAACCGTGCAACCCTTCCTCCTTCTGACAGAAGCATGCGCATGGTTTACGCACAGTTTTCCAAACCGTGCGGCTAAATCGTGCGACCGCTCCTCCCTCGGACAGTGGCATGCACACGGTTTGCACATGGTTTTCCAAACTGTGCAGCCACATAATGTTGGAAAAAATTACAAGTTCGCCACTCTGGGCTTTAAAACCCCACTCACGATTTCCTGTCATTTCCTCCATCTCCACCCTAGGCACGAACCAAATCACCCAAGAGCTCCAAGAGATATATCTCCTTCGTTTCTAAGGCATTTTTGGTGCCGTTGGTTGCGGATCGAAGCTTCGGGTGAGGATAATCCCATCCATGCATCTCTTTTTGGTTTAGGGTTTGTATCTTCTCTCCCTATCATTCCGAAGCTCTGAAACCCTAACTTTTGGGTGAGTTTTAGGTTGAAGCTGTAAAGGTTGGTTTGATCGAGGTCTAAGGACTCGATTGAAAGTGTGTTCAACCGCGGTTTCGAGGTAGGTGGTCTACATGTGATATCACATAGTTATTTGGGTATTTGTGCATGTTTAGTTGTGTTCTTTCTTTCCATTGGTTATGTTATGGACAACCTTGGAATGTTTGGTAATAATGGTGTTTAAAATGGCAAATGGGAACCCTCACGATCCCCGTGGCATGTGTTAGGATAGACTTGACATAATTAGGGCCATCCATGGGATGAGACGGCTTTTCCCGGATTTAGGGATTGATATTAAACAGGTGACCTTGTTGTAATGAATTGTAGAGACCTTGATAAATTTGTTTTCATGATTGGTTGAACTTGGAATATAAGTTAGTTGATGCACCTAGACTTGGAAATAACCTAACGGTTAAAGTGGAATGGGTTAAATGGTTGATTCCTGAGAATGATTAACATGTTAAATGGATTAATGTGTAAACTGGTTAGAGACTATAATGGGATAGATTATGGGTTTAATGTTGAATGATTAGTGAGATAAGCATAGCACATGGGAATTGGGTGAATGGTTAAATGATGTGAAATGGTAATGTGTTAATGGGTTAAGGTATGAGGTTGATTCCCATGTGGGTTGTTGTGAATAGTGTTTGGTGAAGGGTAATGGTTTGGATATTGATGGTTACTTATATATAAGCATGTGCACATGGCTTCGTAGAGTGGGGTATGACATGAGGATCTATGCCCACGGGTCGAGTGAAGACTGAGGTTCTAAACACCACCATAAATGAACGGGTTAAGAGGGGTTACTGAGGGTCTATTCTTCTAATGGTTGCATCCACCCAGACTGAGGCTTTGAGGCGAGGTTATGGTTTCTATGAGGGGTTAGTATTAGTGAGATAGGATAAAGATTTGTTTACCCTCTTTCATGTGATTGTTGGACTTTGAACCATGTAACATAATGTATGTGATTAACCCATGGAAATATGATGAAATGGTAAATGGTGATAATGGGTGAGTAATGAATGGTAATGGAAATGAAAATGGCTTGGCTCTGAACTGGTTAATGGTACCTTAAATAATTGCTGGGAATTAACATTCATATTTCTTTTGAATACACTACCTGTTCATACTGGATGTTTTGTAGACACCGTTGGTGGTGCCCTACTGACTTGTACTCACACCCTGCTCGGGTCTCCATTGGGTACCCGAGTAGACTTCATGTTTGCAGGTCAGGAGAAGGGCAAGGGTCCTTTCTAGATAGTTGAGTGGACATGGGTAGCTCTTGGTGGAGGATCCGGACTTGGAGTCAGGACTATTTTGGGGATTTTGGCCATTGTCCTTATTTTGGGCTTTTTTTCACTTTTTCACTTGTAGTATGACATGGAATATTTTATTGTTGGAAATGGTTCTTATACAAGTTCCTTGCTTGTTGATTATTGTTTCTGCTATTGGTTTATTTCTGTTGTGGTTTACTCTGATAAAAAGGGGGTATAGTCTCCCCACTTGACCACATAGACCCCCGCTGCTAGTCGGCAGCCTTTGGCATATAGGGACACATGCTTAAGGTCATGTTACCACCCGGCTCAGAGCACCAGTTTAGTGGCTTCAGGGTCAGGGACGTTAAAATGTGGTATCAGAGGAGGTCTTTATTCTCCTTCTCTGAGGACTTGTTATTTGGGATTGGTAGCCAAGGGTTAAAATGTGTCGGGCCTTGGTAATGAGCTCGTGCTTGGGAGTATCTAACCCATGTATGAGGGAAAACCCAAGTCACCCTTGATGGGAAATGTTGTTCTTGGTTGTATGTTGTTAGAGTTGATTATATTTCACCATTGGGTGATGCACATGTGGTTTGATATGATTGTTTTATGATATTCGGCTCGTGGCCTTAACGACATGAGGATTTGCATTCATGCATCATTATAGGCACCTAGGGAGGTAGGTGACATGCATTGTGTTATACACACGCATGGGGTGGGTGTGTGAGGCAGGAAAGTAGGGTGCATCATGCATTTCAAGAAACCAAGGAACAATGAGAAGAATGAAATAAAACAAAGAAATTCCACCACGATGTTGGTTAGCATTTCGGCAATAGGAGGATGTTGGTGAGAACACTCCTCCGGTAGAAGAGCAAGAAAATGTGGTGATCAATGAAGGTAGAGAAGACCAGTTCCTGGAGAACTTGCCTCGCCTTATACAGATGATGGACCGAGACCCAAGGCGGGTTACTCCGAGTATGTTTGAGCTGACCAGGAAGTTCCAGCTGCAATACCCTCTGACCTTCACTGGAGAGGGTGGGCCAGAGGCAACGGAATTCTGGTTAGAGTCTGTCCAGACGATACTGGATCATATGGAGACCCCTATTGAAAAAAGAGTGAGGCTGGACGCTTATATGTTACAAGGCCAGTGTCATGACCCACCTTCACCAAAAGGAGGGAAGGGTCAGCAGATTGTCAGGCCCTAACTTCTTTAAGTTTAAAGAGAGATAATGACCCCCTAGACCCGCCTTCAATAGGTCCCAGAGTGGCGACTAGCACCAAGGGTATAGAAATTTCACACAAATGGAAGGATTTACCACTTTTTGTTTTATAGGATCGGGAGATAAGATGATGATACCTAACAACACAAAAACTAGAAGAAAAGTAAATCCAAAAAGTAAACCATTCCCACATGCATGTTCCAAAGAGTAAAAGCCACAAAGTACAAAAAGGTGACTATAAAGGTAAGTACCAAAGAAGAAAAGAAGCAACTGCAACTCCCACAAATGTATGAGCTAGTATGGTCCTGCACAATCCCTAAAGTCCTCCTGGAAACCTAAAAGCAGTTTTATATATGTAGGGTGAGCATACAAGTACACTCTGTAGGGAAAACCCAAGACTCTCATGCACAAGTGGGGGAACGTACTAAAGTCTCGTGAATAAAAAAGAGTAAACAAAACACCTATCAAGGTAAACTATCCACCCAAGCCTCACTAAGGCACACTCCCCAAATAACACAAGTCAAGTAATATATATAATAAGAGCACATCAATGTTTGGGTACCCCACACCACTTTCCCACTGGTAATTGAGACATCCTATGAATTGGACCAATCCTGCTATTCTCACCGCAGTCCCACTGCCACACTCGCCCGCACAAACCTGAGCCACAACCACACGAAGTCCCATTTCCAAATCCTGCCCGCAAACACCTGGGCCACAACTGTCACACGTAACCACGCCTGCAAACACCTAGGCCAGAACAACCACCACCACGCCCGAAGACACCTGGGCTAGAAGATCCACTGCCATGCCCGAAGTCACCTGGGCCTCATCCCGAGGACACTTTGGAAACCACCTGCCGCACACACCTGGCCAACCACCACACAACCCCGCCCAAAGGTTCTTGGGCTAATAATGGACCTCATGCCATCACATCCTGCCCGAAGATACTTGGGCTATCCGAGAAAGGGAATAGAAAGGAGCTAATAACCAGCCACTAATAGAAGTGTTGGGAAAAACAAACTCCCCCATGAAATGGGGGTTTTCAGCAATAAGTGCTCAACTTGGGTGGGGCGTGAATAAAAAACAAAAAACTACAAATATAGACATAGGTAACAAGAACTCACCCAAAGTTTGGTTTTTCTTCAGATAGCGTACAGATCACAACAACACTCATGTCCGAGTCACAACTCATGCCAAACAAAGACCCATTTATCCAATTCTTGTTTCATGTTCAGTGATAATGTTTAAATATGTTTAAGTACTACTGGGTAACTAGTAAGCATAGTCACAAGTCCAGGAAAGTAAATAGCCAAGCATCAACCATAACACCCACATCCGGTTCTCTTGTAAAGCCACGTAAACTAAAGAGAACCCTAAGTTACAGCCTCTTGCCCAGTATCCGGGAGAAAAAAGGGATTCTCAACAACAAAAAATCCCACCCCAATTCGTGATATAAACAAGGTAACCACCTGGTCTCAAAACTCACAAACACTGAATCCATAACAATAGGGGATCCTATCCCCAATTTCATAACCACCGAGAGTATAAAAACTGGGGATCCCATCCCCTCCCACATCTCCAAAAATCAGCCCAAAAAAGGAAACAACCAAACCACTACCACCAAAACAAAGTAGGGACATGCCAGTATTTTTAGATTTATAAGATTTAACAGACTCCATGATTTCAATTCCGTGTGTTTTAACCGGGAGTTATCACAGAAGGGTTGATCCTGGTGCTTTCAATTTATTCATCCGGGTATATGTGATTAACCAATTTACTTCTCACAGCAGGAGTTTACAATTATAAAACAATCCATTTAAAACACCACGAGGGGTTCATTAGTGCACAGACAACGACCACCAATGACCTCTATTTTCAGAATGCGTAAGCCATCACAACTCAGAAAGATGATTATAATATAACAACATCAACGATCACAGCCCCCCTTCATTCTATATATAATTCGGTCATTATCTTTAATTAGGTATGGTTTATCCAATTCTACAGAATCAAAAGCACGCCCACCCCACATGATACACAAAAGAGAGAGGTGAAGGATAAAATTCCCAACTTGTTGATAGACGATCAACGATTAGGCCGGGCGCGGAACTTTACGGATAATGATGTGGCTCGCCCGATGCCACAAAAGATGTTCGTGAAAATCCGCGATCGAGTAAATAAGAAACCATGCCTAACACTTTAGTTTATAAGGGCCATGGTCGGTTGAGATAAGAACATGAAACCACGTATGGCGCGGGGTCGTGGGTTGGCCACACGGCCCCACACATTTTTAAAGGGGTCGGGTGGTTTAAACCGAGTCATTAATTCATTAAGTATTTAATTAAAAATCATATGGGTGTTACCGGTCTTTAAAACACGCTTAAACAAGTCAAAATAGGGTTTAAATCCCTAATTGCGCAAGAAGGAACACCACTGGAATGAACCCGCGGGGGTAGGCCAGAGCCACCGGTACCGAGCTACCGGTAAGCTGCAGTTACCGGTAGGCCGATCTACTGGTAGGCAGCGGCTACTGGTAGACCGAGCTACCGGTAGGTAGGAGCTACCAGTAGGCCGAGCTCCCGGTAGGCTGCAGCTACCCGTAGGCCGAGCTACCGATAGGCAGCAGCTACCGGTAGACCAAGCTACCGGTAGGCTGTAGCTACCGGAAGGCCGAGCTACCTGTAGGCAGTAGCTACCAGTAGACCCAGATACCGGTAGGCTTCAGCTACCGGTTGGCCAACCTACTGGTAGGATGCAGCTACCGGTAGGCCTGCTACCGGTAGGCTAAGGCTACTGGTAGGCCTACCATTCCCAAACTTCACCGATATTCCCAGACCAGAAAACCCAACACGAGATTTTCACAAAGTAATGGACCCCCAAAACCCAGGACATTACATCAGATACCTCTTAAACGATTCTCGTCCTCGAGAATCAAAACAAACCAGAAGGAAAGAGAGGGTTTGAACAACCACCTTGAAAGATACCTCTTATGAGTGAACCCATGCTAACTAAAAACACTTCCCTGTCAATAACCAAGAAACATACCATGTCAAACATCCCAGACATGTGGGTTGGGGTGTCTCCTCCCCCATTTCAAGATATTATCCGCTTTGGGAGGCACTAACTCGCCTGCACGTGTTTAATCGCATCCACCTTAATGCGTCTTGATTAGGGGTCAGGTTCTCTCCTCCCCCATAGCCAGGGCTTTTCGCACACATTCAGAGGAAAGAAAACGAGTACATTTTAAAGACAAAGGACAAAAAGTTCTATCACAATAGGTACAACAAGGAAAAAAGCTCAAAACAACTCTGGGTACTGGGTACGCATCTCTGCTTCCCTCTCCCACATACTCTCCTCAAGCCCACCATGTCTCCACAACACACAAGCCGAAGGAACGGTTCATCCACGAAGCACCTTCTTCTTGTGATCTTCGATCATCACTGGTCTCTCCACAAAATTCACATCATCCTCGATGTCCAGCTCACCCTAATCAAGGACGTGTGAATCATCATGCAGATACCGACTGTAACAACCCAAGATTTTATAAAAAAAAAATATTCTTTTTAATTTTATTAAAGTCTTGTGTTGTACGCTACACCAAAAGGAGCTTGCACAACACGCATCCTTGACTTTCCTTGCATTACACGCAATCACGACCTTCCTCGATAGCGTGTGTAATACGCAATACCGAGTTTCACTAAACAACGATATGCTATTAAAATATTATTAAAACTAGCCGTTATGAATAGTAATAACCACTTTTTAAAACTCTGTAAATCTTATTTTTCAAAATGAACTTCATTTTTGGATTCGGAGTATCGAATTTAGCCTAAGGTGAAATTTTGGTACTTTTTGGATAACTTTCATATTCTGATGAATAGTGAAAATTACTAAATTATAATTAAAAACAACTTTTTTAATCGAAATAATTAATAGTGATAAATTATTAATTTGAGTGGTTTTAAAGTATATTTAGAATATATTTTTACAATTTAATACAATGTTGGTCATTAGATGTAATTTCACATTTAAACCAGACATAATCAAGTGTCAATCTTTTGATAGATATTGTTTCTTAAAAACACGCTATTTGTTTTAACAGCGGGATTTAATTATAAAATTAATTAATGCAAATTCTATGATATGAATTTGGTAAAATAGACTTCATTTTTGAATTCGGAATATGAAATATAGATTAGGATGAAATTTTGGCATTGTTATGAAAAACATCAATTTTTGATGAATAGTGAAACTACTAAGTGGTAGTTAAAAAAATTAATTTCATCATAAATCTTAATTTTACCGCTTCTGTGAATGGAATTTCAAAAATCCGAGAGACACGGTTGATGTCAGTAAGTAAAATGTGGTTCAATGAGATGAAAATAATTTTTGGTGAATAGTAACTTTTTACTTTTTTTTACCACGGTTAATAGTAAATAGGGTAACTAAGGGTAAATATGATATTACTATTACCCTAACACATGTCCTAATTCTATTGGATAAGTGTAATTCGACCAAAAACAACCTTATGAATATAATATGACCATTTAGGTCCACTTGGATTAGATTATGACATTTAATATTATATTATTTAATGAATAGTTAAATAGTTAAAATCAAAGTTTAATAACTAAAACATTTTTAATATGGGGTTATACATAAGATATATTCGACTATAAATATTCATTATAAATCTAAAAAGATTTCCTACATAATGATATTTTATTTATAATTTTTAGACTTTAAATTAATTAATTTATTTATGACACAACGATGATGCAGTAATTACCCTTTTAAGGAAATATTAACATAATTGATGTTATAAATGCTCAAATGAATGTAATTTGAGACTTTTTATGAATTCCACTAATTTTATAGGTTACTATGATATATTAATGTTGATGTAATCAACTTGGTTCGAACATATAATTCTGTTATGGCTTTCACAAAAATCATATATCAAACAGTGTCAAAATTGACACAAAATATTTTTTAAATCAAATATTATATTATTAATTGTTATTGTACTCCTAAAAATCTAAGGTTCAGCCAAATGACTTAGATAAGGATATATATATTAATAATAAACAATTTGGGGTTCTTTTGGCATGTTATAGTAAGTGTATTAACCATATAGTGAAAGAAAACAAAAAGACACGGTAAAAGTTAAATTAATTAACTTAGAGTTAAATCTAATTGATAAGGTTAAAATAATACCCTAAACTTGTATAAATCCTATTGGTTGATAGGATTTCGACCCATCCCCACTTTAGCTTCGAAATAAGACCCTTTGGAACCATTATAAACCGATTTTGACTTTAATATAAAATAATATTTTGAGATATTCCTAAGGTGCCCCTCTCCTCCCTTATAAAAGGGCACCTCCTCCCCCTCCTCCTCACACCAATTTGAGCACTCAAGCTCGGCCAAACCCTGCCATTTTCTCCTCTCCACATCCCTAGAATAATTCTAGAGGTCCTGGGCTTCTCCAAAGACCAATCCTAGTTCCTTAAGTGGAGGATTCAAAGAGGCGTTCCAAAGAAGAGGTAATATCCATTACCGATCTTTTCAATTTCTTTCTTCTTCAACTTCTTCTTATTTAGTTGTTTCATGATAAAGTAATAACATCAGTATTACTTACATACTGATATGTTATTATAAATATGAAACAACCCTAATTCACCTTCTATCCATCCTACAGAAAAATGAAATCACCGCGCGTGCGTACGTACGGAATACCGTCTCCACGCTGTGGTGTAATCTATTTTTCCACCATCACCTTACAAGGATGGGTATAATGGTGTAATGAGTAACTATATATGATTATTATGAAGTAATATTGATACTGAAATAATTTATATATATACTCCAATACAATTCCACGATCATAGGAACGATATCATCACTCGTGCGTACGTACGGAATACCGTCTCCACGATGTGATGCGACTCGTTCTACATGATCTTCATTTCATAATGATTATATAAATGAATTGAATGAATGAATATGGTATATACTAAACTAATACCATTCTGTAAATGAATTATCTATAACCTAAAGATAAGAATAAGAATTTATTCGACAAAACACGCATAAGAACAAAAAGTTATAAAGACCCGAGTAACAAGTAACAATGAAATATTACTAACAAGAAGCTAATAATATGACCATATATGATATCATATCAATATGTATGATTCTGGAATAAGTCAATAACATTATTTAAACCATTATACAGGAGCTTCAGACACGAACAAAGCAAATCGGACCTAAGGTAAGGGAAATATCACAATCTCATTTTTATCCGAGATTGTTTATACTTTGGTATTTACTGGGGTGTATTTTATCATCCACATCCATGTTTCCTCAACATGTAATATTTATAAAATAGTTTATATCCAATTTTACCCTTTGGTGAGTTTTTAGTAAAAGATATGAAAGGAATATTTTGTCGTTATTCGTACGAGGTACTTTTTGACTTTTTCGACAAAAGTACGAAGAATGTTTTTAACTTATACGGCACGAACGGATTTTTACGGTTTTATAAATCCTTATTTTCATGAAGCTTCCTCCAAAAGATTTCATGACTATTTTCAATAAAATATATTTCTTTTAAAATTGCATGATGTTTTGTGAAAATAAATTGATTTTGAAGAAGAAAGGATATTTTCCTCAAGAATTCAATTCAAGTGTTTTATCAAAATTACTTTCCATCTAAGATAATAAAGGGTTCTGTTTCTATCCATATTTTTCCATTGATTTGACTATGTTGTGGTGGAATTATGTTTATGAATTCCTTTATCTCATATGAATGGTTTTATGATGTCATGTTGTTTAAGAATCCCATTTTTATTACATGGGTTATGCAATGATGTATGATTTATGATTTTGTGGCACACATAAGAATGGTATCATTATGAGATGGGTGGGACCTATATCTCCCTCCAATGCATTGGGTAAAGATTTTATATCTCATGAGATAGACATGGCTGGAATGGTAGGTTATACCGGTTCAGTGAAACAGGACTGAAACGAGGGTTACTCGATTCATAAAGGGACTTTGTCCACTAAGATAGTCTTGGCAATGAGTCTTGACTAACAAGAAATGATTCTCTATGATTATGTGTGAATGCCACAAAGTTTCATGTTTTATGTTATGATTATTGTGATTACATTTCACTGCCATGATTTACCCCATGTTATGAAATTATGATCTCTTTTGCAGGTTAAGATTTCCAAAAGTTATGTGCTTATGTATATGATGTGATTGATATTTCTTTTGTTTACCATTACTGAGCATTTGAGCTCACCCTTTTATGTTTTCTTTTCCCCAGGATATAATGAAAGGTTTTAGGTATAAAAAAAAAGATGATTTTTATGGGAGATGTTGAAGATCTTTCACCACGATTAGAAGATTATATTCCGAGTTTCCAAAGACACTAAACTATTACGGTCCTTCTGTGTGTGTTTTTGTTATGTACTAAGTATTCCGCAAATGTAATGTAATGTCCATGTACGTCAAGATACGGGTCTCTACAGTTGGTATCAGAGGAAAGGTTTAGTCAACCTTTGGAATCTAGGATGCGAGAACTTTAGTGAGATCCCTAGAGATATTTATAAGGTATGTCTAGGGATATCTCTAAGGTTAAGTATACATATAGCTTATAGTGCTAGAATTGCGCTAACGATCTTAGAATTTAACCTAAGATGTTAGATATTGAGGGTACTCCCCCTTTACTATGTTGTTTTTCCTAGCATGATTTTTGCCTCTCACAAGATTCTTTTTGTGTTTTAGTTAATGGAGGGAACCAGAAGGAATTCGGTTAACATTGAATCCAATGTACAAATTGGTGACTATGAGCAACAAAATTGTGTAATACCTAGAGATAAAGATATTGTGATTATGCCGAATCAGTCATCGCGATATATGATTAACAAGGTGAAATTTAGTGGTATGAATAATTTATCAAAGAAGAGGAAGATAAACTATTATGCATGTTCGCATGTTGAGGAGCATAAAGAAAGAAAGATTGAGATTTCTAAAGAAGGGAAGAAGAACCTTGAGGAATACCTCAAATGGAGGGACCGATGTTATTTGTGTGGAGAAAAGGGTCATAGAGTGACAGACTGTTATGGAGTTCAATGTATTATTTGTGGAGAACATGGGCATTACCCAACTCAATGCCCTGACCTAAAAAGTTACTTCTAAATCAAGGAAGGACTTATTCCAGGAAAATAATTGAAGAGGATGGATTGAAGTGTTTATGTATTGGTATTCAAGAATAATGTTGTTGAGGTACTTTTATTGTGTATTAGAATATTTTTGTATTATTGTGGTTTTCAATAATTTTAAGGTACCGGTAACCATGAAAAGTGATTCAAATATTTTGGAAAGCAGATGATATGCACATAATGAAGGGATAAAGAGAAAATGAAATGTTTGACAGTATTCATGAGCTCATGATTGATATAAGGACTAAGTGATATCATGGTTTGAGTATATAGAATTTTGAGGATTTTAGTATATGGAAGGTGTTATGTTTTAACTGCATTCATGTTTTCACTAAGTTATTCAAGAGAATACATGATTAAGGACTTTGAATGTTTGGAATGTGACCAACAAAACATATCTTATGATATATGGGGATAGAAGATGTTGTTAAATCTCTGGTAATCGTTTTCACTATGTTATGAGAGTGGACTGCAGTATTATGGATAAGCCTAAAGATTGGAATGGATTATGTTGGAAATAAGTTAGTATTGTTTAAGGATCAAAGTTTTCTCGATATTATTGATGGAATGTTATAGTAATATAGTTTTAGAAAAAGGACAACCTGCAGGACGGGCGACAGCCCATCGCTTCGGACAAGGCTGTGGGAATCGAACCCACAACCGAAGTGCGACTGGCCTTTATCGCCTACCACTGGCCTACAGGAAGTCCCTGTTTAGTAGAAACTAGTTTTATTATATTAAGCAGTATGATATATGAAGTATAAGTCCATTTTAGGAACCATATATGATTAATCTCACTATAGATCGACTTATGCATATAATTTTTGCTAACCTTTTGTTTGAGACAGATGGAATGACCCATCATTCTATCACATGATCTGCTAATAACAAATTCAACTTAATTTATTTAAGAGATGAAGTGGAAATTGTTCAAGGCACGAACAACAGTGATATTGTACCAAAATAAAGTAAGTATTTATTCTAATTCAAATTTTCAACTTTAGGGAAATGATCTTGAAAACCAAAAATGTTGTCCTAGTGATCTTATTCCTGATGAATCAGATGGTACCTTATATCATCAAAAATCTATGGATTACTGGCTTTTCCATAGCCATGTTCTCTACCACTCTCCATCAGAACATGATGGTTAGATTTCTCTTCCATATCCATATTTTCACCTATGTGGAAACCCAATGATTAGTTTATTTGGGTAACTGTTACGTTTCATACTTTTTTTTTTAAAGATTGGTTTTGATATTCCTTTTTACGATGTGGGTTTCTATTAAAGAAACTTTCGAATAGTAAACCATTTATAACCCCGATGAATTTCGAGGGTGAAATTCATTTTAAGGGGGGTAGAATGTAACAACCCAAGATTTTATAAAAAAAAATATTCTTTTTAATTTTATTAAAGTCTTGTGTTGTACGCTACACCAAAAGGAGCTTGCACAACACGCATCCTTGACTTGCCTTGCATTACACGCAATCACGACCTTCCTCGATAGCGTGTGTAATACGCAATACCGAGTTTCACTAAACAACGATATGCTATTAAAATATTATTAAAACTAGCCGTTATGAATAGTAATAACCACTTTTTAAAACTCTGTAAATCTTATTTTTCAAAATGAACTTCATTTTTGGATTCGGAGTATCGAATTTAGCCTAAGGTGAAATTTTGGTACTTTTCGGATAACTTTCATATTCTGATGAATAGTGAAAATTACTAAATTATAATTAAAAACAACTTTTTTAATCGAAATAATTAATAGTGATAAATTATTAATTTGAGTGGTTTTAAATTATATTTAGAATATATTTTTACAATTTAATACAATGTTGGTCATTAGATGTAATTTCACATTTAAACCAGACATAATCAAGTGTCAATCTTTTGATAGATATTGTTTCTTAAAAACACGCTATTTGTTTTAACAGCGGGATTTAATTATAAAATTAATTAATGCAAATTCTATGATATGAATTTGGTAAAATATACTTCATTTTTGTATTCGGAATATGAAATATAGCTTAGGATGAAATTTTGGCATTGTTATGAAAAACATCAATTTTTGATGAATAGTGAAACTACTAAGTGGTAGTTAAAAAAATTAATTTCTTCATAAATCTTAATTTTACCGCTTCTGTGAATGGAATTTCAAAAATCCGAGAGACACGGTTGATGTCAGTAAGTAAAATGTGGTTCAATGAGATGAAAATAATTTTTTGTGAATAGTAACTTTTTACTTTTTTTTACCACGGTTAATAGTAAATAGGGTAACTAAGGGTAAATATGATATTACTATTACCCTAACACATGTCCTAATTCTATTGGATAAGTGTAATTCGACCAAAAACAACCTTATGAATATAATATGACCATTTAGGTCCACTTGGATTAGATTATGACATTTAATATTATATTATTTAATGAATAGTTAAATAGTTAAAATCAAAGTTTAATAACTAAAACATTTTTAATATGGGGTTATACATAAGATAAATTAGATTATAAATATTCATTATAAATCTAAAAAGATTTCCTACATAATGATATTTTATTTATAATTTTTAGACTTTAAATAAATTAATTTATTTATGACACAACGATGATGCAGTAATTACCCTTTTAAAGAAATATTAACGTAATTGATGTTATAAATGCTCAAATGAATGTAATTTGAGACTTTTTATGAATTCCACTAATTTTATAGGTTACTATGATATATTAATGTTGATGTAATCAACTTGGTTCGAACATATAATTCTGTTATGGCTTTCACAAAAATCATATATCAAATAGTGTCAAAATTGACACAAAATAGTTTTTAAATCAAATATTATATTATTAATTGTTATTGTATTCCTAAAAATCTAAAGTTCATCCAAATGACTTAGATAAGGATATATATATTAATAATAAACAATTTGGGGTTCTTTTGGCATGTTATAGTAAGTTTATTAACCATATAGTGAAAGAAAACAAAAAGACACGGTAAAAGTTAAATTAATTAACATAGAGTTAAATCTAATTGATAAGGTTAAAATAATACCCTAAACTTGTATAAATCCTTATGGTTGATAGGATTTCGACCCATCCCCACTTTAGCTTCGAAATAAGACCCTTTGGAACCATTATAAACCGATTTTGACTTTAATATAAAATAATATTTTGAGATATTCCTAAGGTGCCCCTCTCCTCCCTTATAAAAGGGCACCTCCTCCCCCTCCTCCTCACACCAATTTGAGCACTCAAGCTCGGCCAACCCCTGCCATTTTCTCCTCTCCACATCCCTAGAATAATTCTAGAGGTCCTGGGATTCTCCAAAGACCAATCTTAGTTCCTTAAGTGGAGGATTCAAAGAGGCGTTCCAAAGAAGAGGTAATATCCATTACCGATCTTTTCAATTTCTTTCCTCTACAACTTCTTCTTCTTTAGTTGTTTCATGATAAAGTAATAACATCAGTATTACTTACATACTGATATGTTATTATAAATATGAAACAACCCTAATTCACCTTCTATCCATCCTACAGAAAAATGAAATCACCGCGCGTGCGTACGTACGGAATACCGTCTCCACGCCGTGGTGTAATCTATTTTTCCACCATCACCTTACAAGGATGGGTATAATGGTGTAATGAGTAACTATATATGATTATTATGAAGTAATATTGATACTGAAATAATATATATATATACTCCAATACAATTCCACGATCATAGGAACGATATCATCACTCGTGCCTACGTATGGAATACCGTCTCCACGATGTGATGCGACTCGTTCTACATGATCTTCATTTCATAATGATTATATAAATGAATTGAATGAATGAATATGGTATATACTACACTAATACCATTCTGTAAATGAATTATCTATAACCTAAAGATAAGAATAAGAATTTATTCGACAAAACACGCATAATAACAAAAAGTTATAAAGACCCGAGTAACAAGTAACAATGAAATATTACTAACAAGAAGCTAATAATATGACCATATATGATATCATATCAATATGTATGATTCTGGAATAAGTCAATAACATTATTTAAACCATTATACAGGAGCTTCGGACACGAACAAAGCAAATCGGACCTAAGGTAAGGGAAATATCACAATCTCATTTTTATCCGAGATTGTTTATACTTTGGTATTTACTGGGGTGTATTTTAGCATCCACATCCGTGTTTCCTCAACATGTAATATTTATAAAATAGTTTATATCCAATTTTACCCTTTGGTGAGTTTTTAGTAAAAGATATGAAAGGAATATTTTGTCGTTATTCGTACGAGGTACTTTTTGACTTTTTTGACAAAAGTACGAAGAATGTTTTTAACTTATACGGCACGAACAGATTTTTACGGTTTTATAAATCCTTATTTTCATGAAGCTTCCTCCAAAAGATTTCATGAATATTTTCAATAAAATATATTTCTTTTAAAATTGCATAATGTTTTGTGAAAAGAAATTGATTTTGAAGAAGAAAGGATATTTTCCTCAAGAATTCAATTCAAGTGTTTTATCAAAATTAATTTCCATCTAAGATAATAAAGGGTTCTGTTTCTATCCATATTTTTCCATTGATTTGACTATGTTGTGGTGGAATTATGTTTATGAATTCCTTTATCTTATATGAATGGTTTTATGATGTCATGTTGTTTAAGAATCCCATTTTTATTACCTGGGTTATGCAATGATGTATGATTTATGATTTTGTGGAACACATAAGAATGGTATCATTATGAGATGGGTGGGACCTATATCTCCCTCCAATGCATTGGGTAAAGATTTTATATCTCATGAGATAGACATGGCTGGAATGGTAGGTTATACCGGTTCAGTGAAATAGGACTGAAACGAGGGTTACTCGATTCAGAAAGGGACTTTGTCCACTAAGATAGTCTTGGCAATGAGTCTTGACTAACAAGAAATGATTCTCTATGATTATGTGTGAATGACACAAAGTTTCATGTTTTATGTTATGATTATTGTGATTACATTTCACTGCCATGATTTACCCCATGTTATGAAATTATGATCTCTTTTGCAGGTTAAGATTTCCAAAAGTTATGTGCTTATGTATATAATGTGATTGATATTTCTTTTGTTTACCCTTACTGAGCATTTGAGCTCACCCTTTTATGTTTTCTTTTCCCCAGGATATAATGAAAGGTTTTAGGTATAAAAAAAAAGATGATTTTTATGGGAGATGTTGAAGATATTTCACCACGATTAGAAGATTATATTCCGAGTTTCCAAAGACACTAAACTATTACGGTCCTTGTGTGTGTGTTTTTGTTATGTACTAAGTATTCCGCAAATGTAATGTAATGTCCATGTACGTCAAGATACGAGTCTCTACACCGACGGAGCTGGAACACATGGAATACATCATGTATCCTTAGTAGCGGTGGTGGTAATGCTAGCTGATAAGCCACTTCGCTGACCCACCACAACACATCGAAGGGTCCGATGAACCTGGGAGAAAGCTTACACCCCTTGCCGAACCTCTGCTACCCACGCCGAGGGGAGACCTTCAAGAACATGTGGTCTCTAACCTCAAACTCCAAGGGCCTCCTCCTGGTATCCGTGTATGACTTTTTTCGGTCCTGGACCACCTTCATCATTTCCCGTATGAGATGAACCTTTTCTGTCGTGCTCTGCACCACTTCTGGGCCAAGGATGTCGGCCTCTCCTACTTTGGTCCAACAAACAGGTGAACGACATGGCCTCCCATACAAAGCTTCAAATGGGGCCATACCAATGGTAGAGTGGTAGCTATTATTGTAGGCAAACTCTACCAAGGGAAATTATCACACCCATGATCCCCCTGAGTCCAGAATACATGCCCGCAGCATATCCTCCAAGGTCAGGATGGTGCGCTCTGTCTTCCCATCTGTCGGGGGGTGGAAAGTAGTGATAAGGCGTAGCTGGGTGCCAAAAGCATGCTGCAAACCCCTCCAGACTCATGAGTTAAAACGTGCATCCCTATCCAAGACTATAGACCTTGGAATCTCATGCAACCGCACCACCTCATCCACATACCTTCACGCCAAAGCATCCACTGCACTTGACTCCCTGATCGCCATAAAGTGAGCTGATTTTGTCAACCTATCCCCTACCACCCAGATGGAGTCGTATCCCCCTTGGACCTTGGGTAGTCCCTTGACGAAATCCATCGAGATGTCGTCCCACTTCCACTCGGGGACATCTAGAGGGTGTTGTAGGCCGCCTGGAACTCGGTGTTCAGCCTTCACTTGCTGACACACTAAGCACTTGGCCACAAACTCTGCCACCGCTCGCTTAACTCCGGGCCACCAGAACTATCTCTTCTGTCCCTAGTACATCTTGGAAACTCCTGGGTGTACCGCTAGGGGTGAGTTGTGGAATTCACTGAGAACCTTTCCATGCATCTCCTCCGGAACAAACAACCTTCCCAGGAAAAGCATCTGGTTCTTGCCATCCTCCATCCATCCTTCCGGGGCATTACCCTGGTCATCTCAGTCACGCATCACTTCGCACTCTGGGTCTCCCCACTGAGACTCCTCCACTTGCTGAAATAGAGATGACTGCACTGTCATCTAATATAGGAAACCTCTACCATTATCCATATTTTCATCCATGTGTAAGGCATCCAACTCCTCCATCACCTTCCAGGAGTCTGTCGACTCTCGGGCCGCATCCTTCCGTGTCCTCCTGCTCAGGGCATCAACCACCACATTTCCCTTGCCCTCAGTATAAGAGATCTCGAAGTCCTAATCCTTGAGGAACTCTACCATCTCCATTGTCGCAAGTTTAGGTCCCGTTGGGAGAATATATACCTCAAGATTTTATGATCTGTGAAGACCACAAAGCGTTCTCCGATGAGGTAGTGCCACCATAACTTTAGCGAAAAAATGGCCGCTACATGCTCTAGGTCATGGGTGGCGTAATTAGGCTCATGAGGATGTAGCTGCTTGGACCCACAAGAGATCACCCCTTGTCGCTGCATCAACACAAATCCCAGGCCCTGTCCTGAAGCATCACAAAACACCTCATAGGCCACCCCTTGTTATGGTAATCTTAGCACTAGGGCACTAAACATCTTCTCCTTGAGATAGCTGAAGGCTGACTCACACTGCTCACTCCGCACGAAAGCCTGGCCTTTCTTGGTCAGGGCTGTCAAAGGGGCTGCTACTCGGGAGAAGTTGGGTACAAACATCCGATATTAACCTTCCTGCCTAAGGAAACTACGGTCCTCTACCACATTCTTGGGTGCTTCCTAAGAAACAAATGCCTCAACCTTTGACAGGTCTACCTCTACTCCCTGCTCGGACACCATGTGCCCGAGGAAGTGCACTTCTCGTGTCCAAAACATGCATTTCGAAAACTTCCCATAGAGCTGATGATGTCAGAGGACCTCCAAAACTGTCCTCAGGTGCTCTTCATGGTCCTCTTCTGACCTTGAATAGATCAGGATAACGTCGATGAACACAACCACACACCGATCCAAGTACTCCCAGAAGATGGAGTTCATAAGCCCCATGAAAAAAGATGGGGTGTTCGTAAAGCCGAAGGGAATAACCATGAACTCGAAGTGTCCATATCTGTATCTGAACACCGTCTTCGGGATGTATCCCTCCTTCACTCTCAGCTGGTGATACCCAGACTGTAGGTCGATCTTCGAGAACCATCCTGCCCCTTTCAGCTGGACGAAAAGATCGTCTATCCTCAGAAGAGGGTAGAGATTCTTGATCATTACCAGATTTAGTCTCTTGTAGTCTATGCACAACCTGAGACCACCATCCGCCTTCTTTGCGAAAAATACTGGAGAACCCCAAGGTGACACACTCGACCGAACATAACCACTCTTCATCAGATTGTCAATTTGGATCCGCAACTCCCACAGCTCTGAAGGTGCCATCCGGTAACGATCCATCGAGATCAGACGAGCGCCGGGATGGAGGTCTATCCCGAACTCGATATCATGTCGAGGGGGTAGAGCCATCACCTCTTTAGGGAATACGTCCATAAACCCACAGACGATCTATGGAACTTCCACCATTTCAGCATCTACTGACCCTACTGACAGCTCAGCTAACAAGGAGAGGAGGGGTTCCTCTCGCCTGTCACCCTTCTGACTGCACTACTCACCGGTGAAGGTAACACGCTGGCCTCCCAAGTCTGAGAACACGACCCTTCCTCAGAAAAAGTCGATCATGGCACCCACAGAGAATAGCCAGTCGATGCCTAGGATGACATCGTATGGCTATATCTGCAGCAGAATAAGATCTATAACTAACTGATGTGGCACTATCATCAGTCTGCATTCCCGACAAACAAAAAACAAGTAGGTCTAACCCCCAACTGGTGTGCTCAAAACCAGGGTCACTGGGAGTCTCTTGGAATCTATACCCAAAGCACGGGCTAGACTGGGTGCAACAAAGGAGTGGGAAGATCTGGTATCCAACAAGGCATAATCAAGGGTACTAAAAAAATGATCGTACCTCGAACAACTTTCGGACCTTCTGGGACTGCTACCTCTGCGGCGTGTAACTGTTCAAACCCAGCTCCTCTGCCCCTCGGCTGTCGGCCACCTCCCCGACCACGCCCCGGTTGAGGTCCTTGAGGAGCGCCCTGAGGTCGGCCTCCTCCTCCTACGTCTGCCCTCGGAGGAGCGGGAGCTCGCTGTCCATGCTACTGCTGCTGGAATGGCCTAGCTAGAAGCTGCTTCTGGGGCAGGTGGTGGGGCAGTCCGCCACTGCCATACTGTACCCGGTCCGGGCACTAACTCTAGAGATGTCCTCTACTCCCACAGACGAAGCATCGCGGTCCCGGGCCCAAAAGGAAAAGGGGGAGGTATAGGGGATCGAAACTGAAACTGCTGCGGCCTGCTGCCTGCCGGACGGAACCTGGAGGGTCCTTACGCTAGAGGCCTGGTGCTGACGGCCTTCCCCTTCGATGGTCCCAACTAGATCCCCTCTCATGACACTCCTCATAGAGAATGCATCCTCTCCACCACTTCGGCCTTCTTATAAACCTCCAAGTACGTCGGAAGGGTAAAGGGGGTAAAAGGATACTTGAGAGAGGGTTGGAGCGCCTCCTCCAAACGTCATGACCAAGACTCCTCATTGGGAAATAGGTCAGGAGAAAAACGTAGGAGGTTCTTGAACTTGATCCCTTGCTCCCTCACAGACATACTCCCCTATTAGAGGGAGAGTAGCTCATGTCTCTTTTCCGCCTTCATCGTAGAAGAGAGGAATTCCGCCCGGAACTCCCTCGCGAAATCTGCCCAAGCCACCTCAGCCTCTCTCGTCTCCCCCAGGAAAAGCGTCCACCACTGACGCGCCGCTCCCCGCATTTGGCTGACAGCCAGAGGAACCCAGTACTTGGTCGGGGACCGAATCAGGCCAAAAGCTATCACTAGATCCTCTAGCCAGCCTTCCATCTTCATGTTAGAGGTGCTGCCCTGATACTTCTCAAGGGTCTGTCACTCGAAGGCCCGAAGATTACTCTTCCACTGGTCATCCTCCTCTTCTCGGTCAACTCTCTTCCGATCGGCCAATGTAGTCTCCAAGGCCTCGATCATCTATACAACACGCGGTCGCCTTCCAGGTTCCATAGCTGCAAGGTAAACAAGGAATGCCAAAGCCCAAGTAGTGCAGATTATTGTTTTTAAAACTTCTTATTCTTTTCATTTATTCTCAATCCCAAAACACCCCAGAAACATGAGATCACAAGTCATTATGATGCATGTATCTTTCCTAGGGCCTCTCTACCCTGAAATCAGCGTGGTATCACTTGGTCTTTCGGTTGGTCCAGAGTCCTTGCGTCGGATCATGGGGCCCCCTAAAATCCCGTGTCCTAGCCGGTCTTCCCTATCCTATTTCATGCACCCAAGCCCTTCCTTCTTTAAGATAAATGAGAGATAATGACCCCTGAGACCCACCTTCAATAGGTCCCGGAGTGGAGATTAGCAGAAAGGGTATAGAAATTTCACACAAATGGATGACATTACCACTTTTTGTTTTATAGGATTGGGAGACAAGATGATGAAACCAAACAACAAAAAAACTAGAAGAAAAGTAAAGAAAAAAAGTAAACCATTCCCACATGCATGTTCCAAAGAGTAAAAGCCACAAAGTACAAAAAGTTGACTACAAAGGTAAGTACCAAAGAAGAAAAGCAGCAACTGCAACTGCCCCAAAGGTCTGAGATAGTATGGTCTTGCGCGATCCCCGAAGTCCTCCTGGAAACCTGAAAGCAGTTTTATATACGTAGGGTGAGCATACAAGTACACTCAGTAGGGAAAACCCAAGACTCCCGTGCACAAGTGGGAGAACATACTAAAGTCCCATGAAAAAAAAGAGTAAACCAGACACCTATCAAGGTAAACTATCCACCCAAGCCTCACCATGGATCACTCCCCAAATAACGCAAGTCAAGTAATATATATAATAAGAGAACATCGATGTTTGGGTACCCCACGCCACTTTACCACTGGTTGTTGAGACATCCTATGCATCAGACCCATCCCGCCATTCTCACCATAGTCCCACTGCCACACCCTCCCACACACACCTAGGCCACATCCACACGTAGTCCCAGTGCAAAATCCCGTCCACAAACACCTGGGACACAACTGTCACACGTAACCACTTCTGCGAACTCCTAGGCCAAAGAAACCACCACCACGCCCAAAGAAACCTGGGCTAGAAGATCCACTGCCACGCCTGAAGACACCTGGGCCTCTTCCCGGGGACACTTGGGAAACCACATGCCGCACACACCTGGCCAACCACTACACAACCCCTCCTGAAGGTTCTTGGGATAATAACGGATCTCAGGCCATCAAAGCCTGCCCGAAGATACTCAGGATATCTGGGAAAGGGAGAAGAAAAAAGCTAATAACCACCCACTAATAGAAGTGTTGGGAAAAACACCCTCCCCCATGAAATGGGGTAGTTCGGCACTAAGTTCTCAACTTGGGTGGGGTGCGAATAAGAAACAAAAAACGACAAATATAGACATAGGTAACAAGCACTCACCCAAAGTTAGGTTTTTCTTCAGACATCCTAAAGATCATAACAACACTCAAGTCTGAGTCAAAACTCACTCCAAACAAAGACCCATTTATCCCATTCTTATTTCATGTTCAGTGATAATGTTTAAATATTTTTAAGAACTAATAGGAAACTAGTAAGCATAGGCAAGAGTCCAGGAAAGTAAGAAGCCAAGAATCAACCATAACACCCACATCCGGTTCTCTCGTAAAGCCTCGTCAACTAAAGATAATCCAAAGTTACAGCCCCTTGACCAGTATCCGGGAGCAAAAGGGCTTCTCAACCATAAAGGATCCCACCCCAATTCGTGATATAAACAAGGTAACCACCCGGTCTCAAAACTCACAAAAACTGAATTCATAACAATAGGGGATCCCATCCCCAATTTCATAACCACCGAGAGTATAAAAATAGGGGATCCCATCCCCTCCCACATCTCCAGCAATCAGCCTGAAAAAGGAAACAACCAAACCACTACCACCGACACAAAGCAGGGCCACGCCTGTATTTTCAGATTTATAACATTTAACACACTCCATGATTTCAATTCCGTGTTTTTTAATCGGGAGTTATCACAGAAGGGTTGATCTTGGTGCCTTCAATTTATTCAGCCGGGAATACGTGATTAACCAATTTACTTTTCACAGTAGGAGTTTACAATTACAAAACAAGCCATTTAAAACACCACAAGGGGTTCATTAGTGCACATACAACGACCACCAATGACCTCGATTTTCAGAATGCGTAAGCCATCACAACTAAAAAAGATGATTATAATATAACAACATAAACGATCACATCCCCCTTCAATATTTATAGAATTCATTCATTATCTTTAATTAGGTCTGGTTTATCCAATTCTACAGAATCAAAAGCACGCCCACCCCGCATGATACACAAAAGAGAGAGGTGAATGAAAAATTACCTACTTGTTGATAGATGATCGATGCATAGGACGGGCGCGGAACTTTACGGATAACGATGCGGCTCGCCCGATGCACCAAAAGATGTTAGTGAAATTCTGTGATCGAGGAAAGGGGAAACCATACCTAACCTTTTAGTTTATAAGGGCCACGGTCGGTTGAGATAAGAACGCAAAATCGCGTAAGGCGTAGGGTCGAGGGTTGGCCACACGTCCCCACAGGTTATTAAAGGGGTAATGTGGTTTAAACCGACACATTAATTCATTAAGTATTTAATTAAAACTCTTATGGGCATTACCCGTCTTTAAAACACGCTTAAACGAGTCAAAATAGGGTTTAAAACCCTAATTGCGCAAGAAGGAACACCACTAGAAAGAACCTGTGGGGGTAGGCCAGAGCCACCGGTAGCTGAGAGCTACCGGTAGACCGAGCTGCCGGTAGGCTGTAGTGACCGGTAGGCTGAGCTACCGGTAGGCAGCAGCTACCGGTAGACCGAGCTTCCGGTAGGCAGCAGCTACCGGTAGGCCGCGCTACCGGTAGGCTACAGCTACCGGTAGGCCGAGCTACCGGTAGGTAGCAGCTACCGGTAGACCGAGCTATCGGTAGATGAAGCTACGGGTAGGCTATGGCTACCGGTAGACCAAGCTATCTGTAGGCCTGCTACCGGTTGGATAAGGCCACTGGTTGGCCTACCGTTCCCAAACATCGCCGAGATTCCCAGACCAGAAAACCCAACATGAGATTTTCACAATGTATTGGACTCCAAAAACCCGGTCCATTACAGCCAGGCGAGGCGTTGGTGGGACATTCATGCTCAAATCGAGCAGGCTGAGGGAATTTCAAGGAAGGTTTTTTAAGAAATGTTTCTAGAGAATTTCTACCCAGAGACTTTGAGATAGGAGCGGGATGCAGAGTGTATGAGCCTGACCAGGGATCGCTATCGGTGATGGACTATTCTAGTCACTTCACTGATTTGAGATGCTTTGTCTGAGTGTTAGTAGGAGATGAGGCAGTAGCAACAAGGCATTTCCAGGATGTGCTGAGACATGGGATCAGGTCTCAAGTAAACATATTCTGCTTGAAAAGGTTTGTAGAGGTAGTAGATCAGGTACTAATCTTGGAAGGAAACCTGAGGGGAGCTTCGGGTAGTGGGCTTGTGGTGTTAGTGGGACAAACGAGCGGTGTAGTTACTGAAGGACGAAAGCGATGCCATGAGAGATCACAACATGGTGGAAGTGTTCAAAGTGGATGGAAGAGGGGGTCAACCTCTCAATGTAGAAATTAGGTGTTCTGCTATCAGTGCGGTAGGCCGGGGCATATGCGTGGTCAATGTCCTCGACCTCCAGTTGAGTGTCGTTCGTGCGTCCGGATGGGACATGTGAAGAAGTTCTGTAGGAAACCTCATCATGTGGGCGAGTATGATGGTGGTAGGAAGGTAGCTGATACGGGAATGTGATTTTTTGCCCCATATCAGGCAGGCAGTAGGAGCTCCATGGGCCATACTGGCAGGGCAGTGGATGTGGAACTCCAGGGCAAGATCGCTCCGCCAGCAGGGTAGTGCAGCATAGGGCGTTCAGGCTGGAGCCCAGGGTAGAAGGGCAAGTCAGCTTCAGTAAGTTCAATTTTCACCAGGTGATGACGAGGTTGGACCATCGACTGTTCGAGGTACGATCCTTGTAGCTTCTACTTTTTCTAGTGCGTTGTTTGACACAGGTTCCACACACTCTTTTATCTCTGCTCAACTTGTGGTAGCACTGGGTTTACCTGTGGGGGGGGGGGGGTGGTGATGTCAATTGAAACCCCATTGGGAGTGTGGGTTGAGGATATCAAGTAGTTCAAGGGATGTACCTTGGAAGTTGGTGGGTATCGTTTTCTGTGGGACTTGTTCGTTCTCGAGATGTCAGGTTTTGACCCAATATTGGGAATGGATTGGTTGGTGTGTATCAGGCACATATAGACTTTTACTTTCATAGAGTATCATTCAGGTTGCTTGAGGATTATGTTTATGTCTACCATGGCGAATGGGATATTCGAGCAGGGTGTGTGGGGCCGTTTTTTCAGCAGATGATCAGACTCACCACTCAAGTGGCATGTATCATGCTTGTTGATGATGTGGGAGGGCAACAATATAATTTTCCTCCTGTGGTGGATCAGTTTTAGGACGTGTTTCTTGAGGAAATCTCGTGGTTACCCCCCGAGAGGGATGTTGAGTTCACGATTGAGTTGCTGCCGGGAGCGGAGCCAGTTTCTATTCCGCCATACCGAATGGCACCTGTAGAATTCCAGTAAATGATGGTTCATCTTGAGGAGCTGGAGCGTAAAGGGTTTATCCGTCAGAGTATGTCTCCTTGGGGATCTCCTGTGCTTTTTTCAAAGAAGGCTTATGGGTCGTTGAGGCTGTGTGTTGACTATCGAAAGTTGAATCAGACGACAATGAAAAATCGGTACCCTCTTCCTAGAATTGATGACTTGTTCGATCAGATGAGGGTGAGGTCTTCTGACGTACCATGGAAGACATTCCAGAGTCGGTACGAGTTGTTTATGTTTGTGGTAATTCCTTTCGGCTTGACCAATGCACTGACAGTGTTTGTGGATTTGATGAACCCGATCTTCCATCCCTATCTAGATCAGTTCGTGGTTGTCTTTGTTGACGATATCGAGTGTACTCGAAAAATCATGATGATCATGCCCAACATCTTGAAATTGTCTTGGGTATGCTAAGAGAGAATAGGATATACGCCAAGCTATCAAAGTGTCAATTCCGGATAGGTGAGGGGAATTTTTTGGGTCACATCATCTCAGAGGCAGGTGTGTTAGTGTATCCAGAGAAAGTGCTGGCAGTTGTATCTTGGGAGCAACCCAAGAGTGTCTCAGATGATCATAGTTTTCTAGGTTTGGATGGGTATTACCGAAGGTTCATTCAGGATTTCTCTCACTTGGTAGCACCACTCTCGGGCATGACCAAGAAAGGAATCAGGTTCGAGTGGTCTGGGGATTATGAGAATGCCTTTCAAGAGTTAAAAAAGCAGTTGAAGACCACACCTATATTGATCTTACCTGATCTAGGTAAGAAGTACATCGTGTTTTGTGATGAATCAGGAGACTTAATTGGGGATGTGTTGATGCAGGATAACTGGGTTATGGATTATGGGTCTAGGTAGTTGAGACCCCATGAGCGGAACTATCCCACTCATGATCTTGAGTTGGCTGTAGTGGTGTATTCCTTGAAGTGCTGGAGGCACTATCTATTAGGGGAACAGTTTACGGTGTTTACCGACCATGAGAGTTTAAAGTACATCTTCTCACAATGGGATCTGAATCTTTGGCAGTGAATATGTGTGGAATATATTCAGTCTTTTGACTTTGAGTTGGTGTACATTCTGGGAAATGGAAACCTTGTTGCTAATGCTCTGATCAAGAAGGTTTAGAATCAGGTGGTTCAGGAGTCCAACACCAAATGGAAGGTGAAGTATTTTTTGCAGGGATGCACCTGGAGGTGCAGTAGGAGAGTGGTCAGGTCACTCTTTCTTCCTTAACGATGTAGTTGATGCTTTTGAGTCGAGTTAAGCAAGGTTAGAATTATGATCCTGAGTGTTTGAACATGAAGGAAAATCTTAAAGGTGGAGAGCTACCTTCTAGTTGGGCTGTCGATACGGAAGGTTTTGTTGGTTTTCGTGATCTTGTGGTTGTGCCAAAGTGTGTACATGAAGATTTGATGAGTGAGTTCCATGCATCAAAGTGGGAAGTGCATCCTGGTTTGATCAAGATGTACTGTGATCTCCGATGGTAGTTTTGGTGTCCTGGAATGAAGAAGGATGTGACGGGCTTTGTGGCGTGGTGCCTTACCTGTCAACAGGTGAAGGCTGAGCATCAACACCCAGGTGGTTTGTTGCAAACATTTCCCATTCTAGAATGGAATTTGGATGATGTAACGATGGATTTTGTCATGGTTCTTTCGAGGATGCCACAGAAGAATGATGCAATCTGGGTGGTTGTGGATCGGTTAACAAAAGTGGATCATTTCTTACCGATTCAGGAGACCTTTACAGTCAACCAGTTGGGTGAGATGTATGTTCAGGAAATAGTTCGGTTGCATGGGGTGTCACGGACCATAGTTTCGGATAGAGATCTGTGTTTCACATCACGTTTCTAGCAAGGGTTGCAGAAGGAACTTGGTACACATGTGTTTTTGAGTACGACTTTCCACCCACAGATGGACGGGCAGTCGGAACGTACGATCCAAGTGTTGGAAGTCATGTTAAGAGCTTGTGTCCTGGACTTTGGTGGAACTTGAGAGAGACACCGATCATTGGTTGTGTTTTCCTACAACAATAGTTTTCTGGATACGATTCAGATGGCACCATTTGAGGCACTCTACAGGAGGCCATGTAGGTCTTTGTTATGTTGGCTAGAGGCTGGTGAATCTAAGTTGTTTGGGCCAAGTCTCATGCATGAGAATTCAGAGAAAGTTATGTTGATTAGGAAGAGGATGGTTATGACTCAGAGTAGGAAGAATTCATATGCAGATCGGAGGTGTAGAACTCTTGAGTTTGGGGTGGGTGATAAAGTGTTCCTTCAGGTGTCACCAAGGTTGGGTCACCGTCGGATACAAAAGCAGGGTAAGTTGGCACCCAGGTATGTGGGACCTTTTGAGATTTTGGAGTGGATCAGACTAGTGGCTTACTGATTGGATCTTCCATAGTGGTATGGTGGGATTAATGATGTGTTTCATGTGTCGCAGCTTCAATGGTATCACCCTGACCCATCTCACGTGGTTGATGTTGAGGATGTGGAGCCTGAGGCTGATGTGTCCTTTAGGGAGCATCTGATCTGTGTGGTGGATTGTAGAGAAAAGGTCATGCAAGGAAATGTTGTGCCATTAGTGCGAGTACTATGGTAGCATGGTAATGTTCAGGAAGAAACATGGGATCGGGAATCAGATTTGTGGGCTTAGTGGCCCAAACTCTTCTCTTCGGTGGAGCAATGAGGCTTGGGATCTTGGCTCGAGGACGAGCCATTATAAGGTGGGGAGGTTGTAAGATCTCGGTTTTTTAAAGGTATGTTTTTGTTGTGTTATGGGTTTAACACTTAGTTTTTTGGGCTTTAAAATGTTTCCTAAAAGTGTGAGAGCCTTTGGGGGTGTTCCGGGGGCTTGGGGCATAGAATAAAGGAAATCTGGGTAAGACAAGCCAGGACGAACAGCCTACGCACGACCAGGTAAACCGTGCGGCCTGTGCAAGCTAAATCGTGCGACCCTTCCTCCTCCGGACAGAAGCATGCCCATGGTTTACCAGACCGTGTGGCTAAATCGTGTGACCCATCCTCTTCCGGACAGTGGAATGCGCATGTTTTGCGCACGGTTTTCCAAACCATGCGTACAAAGCATGTGGCCACTTAATGTTGGAAAAAATTACAAGTTTGCCACTCCGAGCTTTAAAACCCAACTTGGGATTTCCTCTCATTTCCTCCCTCTCCACCCTAGGCACCAACCAAATCACCCAAGATCTCCAAGAGGTCGATCTACTTTGTTTCTATGGAATTTTTGGTGCTGTTGGTTGAGGATTGAAGCTTCAGGTAAGGCTAATTCCATCCTTACTTTTCTTTTTTGTTAAGGGTTTGTATCTTGTCTTCCTCTCATTATAAATAACTAAAACCCTATCTTTTGGGTGTGTTTTAGGTTGAAGCTCCAAATGTTGGTTGGATCGAGGTCTTAGGACTCGATTGAGAGTGCGTTTAACCGCGGTTTCGAGGTATGTGGTCTAAAAGTGATATCCCATAGTTCTTTGGGTATTTGTTCATGTTTAGTTGTTTTATTTCTTTCCTTTGGTTATGTTTTATAAAACCTTGGCATGTTTGGTAATAATGGTGTTTAAAATGGAAAATGGGAACCCTCACGATCACCAGGGGATGTGTTGGGATAGAATTAACCTAATTGGGGCCATCCATGGGATGAGCCGGCTTTTCTGGGATTTAGGGATTGATATTAAACAAGTGAACTTGTTGTAATGAATTGTAGAGCCCTTGATAAATATGTTTACATGATTGGTTGAACGTGGAATAGAAGTTAGGTGATGCACCTAGACTTGGAAATAACCTAAGGGTTAAAGAGGAATGGGTTAAATGGTTGATTCATGGGAATGATGAATGGGTTAAATGGGTTAACGTGTAAACTGATTAAAGAACATAATGGGATAGATTATGGGTTTAATGTTGAATGCTTATTAAGATAGACACAACACATGGGAATTGGGTGAATGGTTAAATGATGTGAAATGGTAATGTGTTAATGGGTTAAGGCATGAGGTGGATTCTCATGTGGGTTCTTGTGAATAGTGTTTTCCGAAGGGAAATGGTTTGGATGGTTGATGGTTACTTATATATAAGCATATGCACATGGATTCTTAGAGTGGGGTATGACATGAGGATCTACGCCCATGGGTCGAGTGAAGACTGAGGTTCTACACTCCACCCTAATTGCATGGGTTAGGAAAGGGGACTGAGGGTCTATTCTCCTAACAGTTGCATCCACCCGGACTGAGGCTTCAAGGTGACGTTATGGTTGCTATAAGTGTTTAGTCCTAGTCAGATAGGATAATGATGTGTTTACCCTCTAGCATGTGATTTTTGGCCTTAGACCCATGTAACATAATATATGTGATTAACCCATGGAAATGTGATGAAATGGTAAATGGTGATAATGTGTGTGTAATGAATAGTAATGAAAATGGCAATGGCTTGGCTCTAAACTGGGTAATGGTACCATAAATAATTTTTAGTAATTATCATTCATATTTCTTTTGCATACACTACCTATTCATACTGGATGTTTTGTAGACACCGTTGGTGGTGGCCCACTGAGTTGTACTCAAACCCTGCTCGGGCTGCCATTGGGTACCTGAGCAAACTTCATGTTTCCATGTCAGGAGAAGGGCAATGGTCCTTTCTAGATAGTTGAGTGGACATGGGTAGCTCTTGGTGGAGGATTTGGACTTTGATTCAGGACTATTTTAGGGATTTTCACCGTTGTCCTTATTTTGTGATTTTGTTCACTTTTTCACTTGTAGTATGACATGGAATATTTTATTGTTGGAAATGGTTGTTATATATGTTCCTTGTTTATTGATTTTTTTCTGCTATTTGTTTATTTCTGTTGTGGATTAATCTGATAAAAAGGTGGTATAGTCTGCCCGCTTGACCACATAGAACCCCACTCCTAGTCTGCAGCCTTTGGCATATGGGGAGGCGTGCTTAAGGTCATGTAACCACCCGGCTTAGAACACCGGTTTAGTGTCTTCCGGGTCGGGGACGTTACATTATATCTAAATAATAACACATTTTTTCATTATTTAACACCTTAGTCTTAACCTAGTTCATTAATGATCATTATTTAAATTCTTCATGATGGTTTATAAAGAGATTGCCAATTTCTAAAGCATCTCCATAGGGAGTGTCAAACCGGGTCTACAACAAGGTCCATTTTCATGCACTCAGTGAAAACTGAGCCCATATCAATGTTTTATTTTAATATTTATTACAATTATGTACCTCTATAATAGATCCACATAAAATTTTAATATCCATACAGGGATGTAATTTCTTAAGAAACCACTCCATATATACTTTTCCAAAATTCTAGGATATTTTTTAATACTTTAAATCATCATTAGACTTATACTTAGAAATATTCCTACACATATCCTTACAAATAACCCTATGTAATTAACTAAGTTTTATATCATATTTTATAAGGGCTAAATAAATCGTCCCTTTAATTCCAATTATAATGAAGCAAACTTTTCATATATAGATATTATATATTTGAGATGAATATTCATTACATTACACAAAAACACACTCAATGATCATAAAGTTATAGTTACTTTAGTAAATTTTAAAAATATTCTTATTTATTAAAATATCTTCCAAAAATATCATAATGATTTTACTAAATAGTAAACTTTTTCGACATACACTGTTTAAAACCTTCATTTATAACCTTGGAAATGGAAACATAATAAAGGGTGATTAGAAATTACCAATAAGAGAAAACAAGGGAGATATTTAAGAAGAATACGGGAATAAGGGTATGAGAACATGAAGATAACATTTTAAAACCATAACCTACATATCAAATATCGTAATCTCGAGTCATGGAACAAATCATGCCAATTTATAAGACATGAATCATAAGGAAATCAATGAATATGATATATGAGATCAAAAAATTTACCTAAGACATGGAATTGAGGAATAATTATAATCATAGAAAATCATTTCTATAGTAGTCAAGGATCATTTAATAAACTATTATAGTAGAATTTGTTTACTCCCCAAGCTATATTAGTAGTTAATGTTCACTCCTAAGACTATCATAGTGGACAAATTCACTTATTGAAATGGGTTTACTCCCCATTCCAGTATTATTCATCCTATGAGATATCAATATTTACCCAATTAATTGGAGGGAGTTATAGGCCTTAATCTCCAAATAAGTATAATCATATATACATATTCCATAAGATCATAAAACATTAATCCTATGAGAAGCCAATAAAATATGTTGGATACATAAAAATTTTATCATAACAAAACATATTGATGATAAACTAGTTTCATAATTATTTCTCCATTTATTATTAGCATAACCCATGAAAAAAGTAGTGGGTTTAAAAGGAATTGTATCATGGTATGAAATTTGGGATATAAAAGGTTTTTATAATATATTTTCATCATAAACATAAACCATTATGAGAATTAATAACAATGGTATCCTTGGATCATATACACAGTAATTCATAACTAACATCAAAGGTTGTTATCGTAGATGGAAAATGATTTTGAAGGACTACTTGGAACATTCGTGGAGGAAAATATCATCTCCACTTTTAAAAACACCTTTTTGAAACACAAATTTTTAAATCATTTTCATTGAAAATAACCTTTGAAACTTACAAAGGAATCTTTAAAAATTATTTAAAACATTTCTTGAGGAAAATATACATTAATATTTGTTATTTGTTTTAAAAAACAATTTTTTTTTAAATTTTTCCCATAAAATAACCATGAAAATTATAAAGGATGATTCTAACAAAATTATATTCCTAATTACATGAAATTATTTTCATACCATACATGTTAAAAAATATTCCTTTCACAAATTTGGTAAAAACTAAGTAAGCTTTATTTGGATAACCACATGAAGATTGATTTCAATTTTTTTTGTTAAAAGTAAAACATAGGTAAAAATTTCACAATAAATCATTTTTATAATCTTAAATAAATTTATGAAAAAATTTATAGAGAATATGTTTTTTGATGAAAAATGGTTTTTACCATAGAGAGAAATAAAGATGAATTTTCTTAAAACACGTTATTTTTAACTAATGTGTACTTAAAGAGAGGAAAATGAAGGTAAAACATATATTATCATGACACAACTATTAAATAATAAAATTCATGAGTTTATAGAGATATTAATCATAATATTTCATCATAAAAAGTTTGAAAATAGACAATCCAGATAAATAATAAGATTGTATCGTAAAACCATTACCACTTTGGAAACATCGAAACATTAGTCCTATGAATGAATAAAAATAAATTTAAAATAATATATCATGAATATAAGGTTTTTTATTATATAAAAATTCAATTTTTTAGTATGTACATATCATAACATAAGATAGGTTCATAACATAATATATGTCTCAATAAAGACAAACTGAGAAAAAAAATCCCTTTTTTGCTTTGGAAAATTTTGAACTATAAACCCCATGATAGAGAGATCCAAAAATGGATATTTAAATTTGAATAATTTTCCAGAGAAGGAAAAAATGCATTCATGTAATGTATATAAATCGCATAAAAGAAATATGCGGTGAATATGGCTTATGTCTTAGAGATGTAAAAGGTGAGTGAACAGTCCCTTTACACTTTGGAAACTTTTGAACTGTAAACACCATGAATGAGAGATCCTATCACGGATATTTAAATCCAAAATATTTTGAGTAAAATAATAATAAACCACATGAATTTATAGCATATACAATTCATAAAATAAATAGGTAGTGAATATGGTATGTGTCTCACAAAAGAAAAAAGAGACATGAAAATAGTTTACCTTAATTATTGAATTTATTCATACATAATAGAAACTCCTGTATAATAAATATATGTTTATTATAAATCTATTAAATTTCCATAATCATATTTATCATACCATATATGAATTTCTAATTACCCTTTATTACACATTTAAGAAAAATTACATGTTAAAATCATTTATCGACTAATAATTGCTTTACTATTTATTTATTTTGGGAAATTTTATTTTAATACAATTTTTGAGATCATGTTTCCATCGTATATTTTTTTTAAAATTTTTATAAATATCATATATATTTATTATATATTTATTTAGGATAATTCAAAAAATATATAGATAGAAAATGAAATACATTGTTCATGGAGACGGTAGGTCGTACGTACAAATGAAAACTATTTAAATTTTCTCAAAAAATGAAATAAAGAATGGTAAATAATATATTATTATTAAAGAATAATTTTTATTTCATATATATTAAATTTTTTTTATTATACACACTCTATTAACTTTCATGCGAAGTGTGATTGAATCACTTCGTTTTGTGATGATATAGTCTACCGTAGACACGAGGGGCTTTATAGTATTCCAAAAGAATTGAATGTAAAAATATATATGTGATATAATAATTCCATAAGTATCATAATATCATAAATATAATATATAAACATTTAATATATAAGTATATCTAGTCGTGAGAGGTGGTGATGTAAGACAAATAACATCGATTCGTTAGGTGGTAGTCACCATACACACAAATGATGATTTTGTATACCATTTGATAGAAGAGAAGATGGATTTAGGTTATTACATTAACATATTACCAAATATGTATTTTTAATATATGAAGCTTATTATTTCATCTTGTTTTAATAGTAATTAATGTTTTATTAGGAATAAATAAAATAAAATGTTGAGTTAAGGATGTTACCTATTATTAAGAAAACTTATTTCAGTTTTCACAAAAAGGATCCTTAGGTTGGATTTATGAAAAAACTCATTATTTTAGGTTTATAAGATGGAATTAAATTATTTTTTCAGGTATTTTATGAGACAAATGGGTTTGGAAGTATGAAAAATAGAGGAGAGGGATTGTAATTTTAAAATTGAAGTGATTGGCTCACTTGTAATTTTAGAAAAAAAAATTTGTACCCATATTTATCAAATGATAAAAGGATAAAAAATGGTCCATTATATAAAATATAAGATATATATTATAAATATTTCTAGAAAATGGTTATTAGAAATCATTCATTCCATTTTTAACCCTTATAATTTATTTTAACCCCTTGGTAAACCCATTTTAATCCTAACTGCAATAATTAATTTTTTACTTTTTTCCTATTCATTATTGTAAAAAATTGATTTGACCGTAAAAGATGATAAAAATTTTCTGATTAAAATTATGAAACCCATTTTTAAAAATTAAATTCATAGAAGTGGTGATATTTAATGTAAAATTAATCCCACATATGTGATGAGAAAGTAGTTATCCAAAGGAAAATGATTAAGAGTTTAAAATGTTTTTATAACAAAATTAAATATAAAATTTATTATAAGGAAATAAATTGGGTTAATAGAAATATAATTTTACTAATTTTACTTTTAAAACCATATTAAAACAATTATTAGGTTTTTAAATGTTTTATAATAAATGATAATTCTTAATAAAACCTGGTACTTTTTACTATTAATCGAAACATTTATCTATTTAGAAAATTATAAAAAATTCACTACAAGATCATTTCAAAAATTTTATTTCAAAATTGATATTTATTTTTTCAGATAATAATTTTAAAATTGGTAGAAATTAATTTTTTAAGTATGTCCACAAAATGGGACAAAAGGGTTTTTTTAGAAAAATATAGTTTTTAAGCATAAAGGTTTATTTATACTTATCTCTAATATAGAAAACACATAAGATGAATGTTAAATTTTTTATTGAGTATATAATATATACATTTAATTAAATTCATTATCCAAAATTTTTTTGTTTAATTTATATAGGTAAATCAAAAATTGTTTCATAAAAATAGTTTTGAGAAAAGGATTTCCTTTATTTTAATTAGTTTTTATTTTCATTTCTAATTAATTTTTCACTAAAGAATTTATTTTATATACATGTGTGGGCCATATATTTTTGTAATTGAGTTAATCCTATTAATAACCTCATTTCCAATGGCTAGGTGAATACTATACTATTAAATAATTATTTTTTAATATTTTCAATGTTTTATTTAAACTCATTTTTACAAGTAAATTAAACTAAACTCAGTGTTGCGTGTACTAAAAGACAAAATTATTGTTGTGTTTAATGCAATATTTCAATAAGATTTAATTTTTTTTTGAAAAAAACATTTCCAAAAATATAGGGGTGTTATAATATACCCCATAAATATACTGTGTCATTTAAATTTGATATTGTTCCTTGTAAACAAGGGGTTAACATTTAAAAATCGAATTGTGGGAAACAGACATTATAAAAAGGGTTAATAAAACATACCCTTGAAAATAGGGAAAATGATGTGTGAGGGAAATATGAAAAAACTTACCTGGTTTTTAAATAGGAGAACATAAGTGGGAAGTGAATATTTAAACATGAAAGAAATGAGAAATGACAAAATAATGATGGAGGGAGATAGAGATCATTAATCAAAAGTATGTGAATGATTAGGTGAAAGTAAAAAAAAATAACCATAAACCTAATAGGTTTGAGAATGCTCATTGATATCATTAGATGTTATGGTAAAATGTTAAAATATTATCTCAAGATCATTTTCATAAATTTGGGAAATTTTTAGGAGAAGATATACCTGATTTCATTTTATTTAATAATCCCAATATCACCATTTCATTGTGCTTCAACCAATTCTGACATTATCTCTTATTATAAGAAATAATTTTTTTATTCTTAAAGTACAATTGGAATATACGATATAAAAAAGAATGATAAATCATTCCTTATTCCCATAGTTATTTTCTAAAAAAAATTGTTTTCATAGGTAATCAAATTACATCGAAAGTTAAACTTACTCCATTTCATGAATAGTACAACATAGGGCTCCTATATTTCTATGGAAAATTAAATCCAAAATTTTAAAAATAAGGTTAGTAAATTTTCAAAATCAACTTATGATTAATCTAATAAAAACAAGATTTATATGATAAAATCATAGAGAATGTATATGAATACATAGATCAAATATTTTTACAAAAAAAATAATAACCAGTATTACCATAAAATTACAATGAAAACATACAAACATTATCACTACTTGAATAAAACTATATATTATTGAATAAAATTCATAAATCCAATAATATTGTAAACATAATCCATGATTACACAAACCACTTTGTCTACAAATCATTAATCAGTTCAAAGGTCATCAATACTATCCAATTTAATTTATTCATATACAATAAATATTTATCCCAAGATAATTATCTCAAAATATGGAACATATTAAGGTTTACCTTCCCATAATCATGTGTTTTTCATACAATATAACCTTTCTAATATATCAATTTTCTAGGTCATGGGTAATAATAAACATATTATTGAAAATACTTATTTCAAACATACCCAAAATAATCTTAGTATATTTCATAATTATTTATTTCCAATACATAAACACATCAATCATTCTATATCAATGATAAACCATTATCTAGGCTTTATCATCTCATACATTAATACCTATTTCCTACAATATTAAATATGTATCATGTATTTATATTCTGTAACCTAAATTTAACCAAGATTCTTACGTTCAACATAAACAATGCTGTTAAATAAGATCAAATTATTTATATGTTATTTTTAGTCTCTTTATCATTATAATTATAATAATTAATTATACCACATTATTTATTCTCTTAGTGATACTTCTCATTAGGAAATCGATTTTCATAATCCCTATACTTACCACATTTAATGCATTAAACCATTGATTATAAATTATAGATACCATTATTCTAATTAATTTCATTAACCAAACCTTTTATTTTAAATTTTTAATTACTTACTTTGTGTCATTCTTTTCCACAAGAAAAACATCTTCCTGTTCCCCTAATACATTCACATGGGTGTTTCTTCTGTCATTATTGACTTATAAAAAACATAATATTATTTTTTATATGGTCTCCACCACCCTAACTCTTAATGAAATATATCCTCTCTTCTTCCGTGAGTCTAAGGGATCATTAAGGTTCAAGTTGTTAATTATATATCCTGATAACTGATCGGGAATAATAAAAATATCCATTACTCCAATCATTATCAAATTTGGTTTCTCATGAAAAACATTTCTATCAAAATAAATTTTAATCCAATTCCACTGGGTGATCACCATTGACTAAAATCAAAAAGCATAGTATGAGTAACAATATTCATATTTGGAAATTACATAATCATAAAAATAACATATAGGATGTATAAATCATGAAACATTATTTTCAATCTATGAAAACATAGGGTTAACCAAGGTCATTCGTGGTCATTATTTAAATCCTTCATGATGGTTCATAATGAGTTTAAAAATTTCAAAAGAAAATCCCCCAGGAGTGTCATACCTAGTATAAAACAAGAACCATTATTATAAACTAGGTGAAAATTGAGTCTACATCAATGCACCCATTTTGGAGTTATTATACCAAGGTACCTCTTTTCTAGAGCCTTATCCACTTTTAGAATCGATACAATGACGTAATTACTTAGAAACCAATCTCTCTATCCATTACTAAAAAACATAGAAATTATCCTGTACTTTGAATCATCCATGTACTTATCCGTATACATCTACCTATACATACCATTAGGCATATCCCTATAAATTTTAGTAATGTTTTCAAATCATAGTTTCTAATTGTTAAATAAAAATTTCCTTGGACAACAATTGTAGTGACCAAAAATATTCATACATAAGTATTACATAATTTAGAAGAATATTCACTACATTAAACAAATAAAATCCAAGGATCAAAAAGGTATAGTTCCTTTGGAGAATAAAAATAAAATATTACTATTTCTTGAAATATATTCAACATCCCTTAGAAAGATATTCCCAAATAGTACCCTTTTTATACATACCCAACTAAAAGTATTTTTTCATAACCTGGGTAAAGGATGCATATGAACGTGTGAGATCAAAAAATAATCAAGGGTAAACAAGGCAAGTACTAATGGATGAAAAGAGGATAAGGGTATGGTAACATAATCATAACAATTTAAAATAATATCCTACATATCAAAGTTCATAACATTGATTCATGAAATAAATCATGATATATCATAGGACATAAATACTAAGTAAATCAAAGAACATGAGCCATGAGAGCATAACATTGAAATAAGGAAAATATGTGTGGAATTAAAATAATCATATAAAATAATTTCTATGGTAATAAAGAATTATTGACAAAAGTATTAGTGTATAATGGATTCACTCTCAAAACCATTATACTATTCTAGGTTCACTCCCAAAAGAATCATAGAGGATAATTTCCCTTACTAAATCGACTGTACTCCCCATTTCAGTACTATTTATCTCATGATATATAACTTAATTAATTTTCGTTATAAATTAATTTAATAAATGTTTTTTATAATTGTAAATTTTTTTTATAGAAAACATGATTTTGGGGGAAAACATTATCTACTGAAGAGAGAATTATAGACGATTTTTATTCAAAAAATTATTTTTAACTCTAAAGTACATAAATAAAGAATATTAAATGGAAAAAATTTATTCTTATGAAATAAATATTGGAAATATAATTCATACTTTTCTGGAGAAATGGATCAAATTATTTCATTATTGAAAGACTAAATAATCATTATCTTGATAAATGATGAGATTGTATTATTAAACCATTAGAAATTTGCGAACATAGAATCATAAAACCCATAAAATAATAAAATTACAAAAACATTAACATATTATTAATAGAATTAGATTAAATATACCATGTTAAAGGACTATTATATCTACCTCATCAAAAAATATAGGTGCATAACACAACATATGTCTCAAAGAAGGAAACTTGAGAACAAAATCCCTTCATATTTTGGTTACTTTTGAACCATAAATACAATTAAAAATATATTATAAAATGGACTTGTAAATACTAATAATTTAACAGAGAATAATAATAAAATACATTACTTGGATGTATATACACTACATAATAGAAATACTTTTCAAATATGGCATGTCTCTCACCGAAGTAAAATGTGAGATGAAAATGCCATATCACTTTGGAAATTTTTTTATGGTAAACCCATTGAAATATAGATACTAAAATGGATATATAAATACCTATAATTTTATGAATAATAATAATAAAATATATTCATGTGTATTATGTACACAACATAAAATTGATAGGTGGGAAATATGACATGTGTCTCCCTGAAGTAAAAAAGTGAGACCGAAATCCCTTACCTTAAGTCTTGAATTCTTTCATATAGATTAGAACCTTCTATATAAAAAATATAAGTTTATTATAAACATATTTGAGAAGTATAATAGTATGTATCATACTATATATTATCTACTTCTGAACATTTATTACGCGTTTATCAACAATTCTTTTTAAAACTCTTGTTTTTGGTAAAAATGGATTTTTTTCTTGAATGTTTTGATTTAATATTTTCTATAATATTTCTTTGATCATGGTTCCATAATCTATAGAAATTTAACTATTATATAAATATCATATATTATATATATATATTTATTTATATTAATGCATACATTTTATAGATAGAAAATGAAGTACACTGTTTGTGGAGACAGTAAACAGTATATACGCATCAACACTATTTCCATTTTCATAATATATGAAAGAAAAAATGTTAAATAAAATGTTAAAATTATAGAATAATTTTTATTTCATATATAACATATAATTTCATCAAAACCCTCATTATTTCCATCCATGCAAAACTTGAACGAATCACATTTCTTTGTGAGGCAGTAGTCTGCTGTACACACGAACGATGTTATCAAAATCCCATATAATGGAAAGTAATAATGTATATGTGATATAATAATTATATATATATTATAATATATTAAATATCATATATAAATATTTAATACATAATTATATCACGTCGTGAGAGGTGGTGTTGGAAACAAACATCAGTTCGAAAGGCGAATGTCCTCCATAACAACAATTGCTAATTTTGTATCCCATTTGGTGGAAGTGGTGTTTTATTTAGGTTATTAAATTAACATAATAAAATATTCATATATTTAATATAATAATTTTATTATATAATCATAGAATAATAATAATTTATAGATGTGGAGGAAGACATAAAATAAATTGCTCAGTTAGGGATATGACCTCATCTCTAGATAACTCCTTTTTGTTTGCACCGAACGAATTATTAGGTTTTATTTTTTTGACAAAAATAGGGACAATAAGATGATAGAAGGGAATTTAGTATTTTATTTGGGTAGGTCTCGGCTAAACCAATGGGGTTTTATGTTTTAATATAAGAAGAGAGGGGGTGGCCTTCTATACGTGAGGTGTGTGACACACTTATAATATTTGAAAAGAAAAAGGTGTAGCTATGTTTTTCACATTCCAAAAGGCTCTATAATGGTCCATTATCAATATTTGATGAAATAATGATTATATATGGGAATATTATGTGTTTTTTAAATTTTTTGGTCATTTATAACCCTTATAATTTTAGTTTAACCAATAGCAAACCATTTTTTACTATAACCTTGATAATTATATTTTTACTATTTTTACTATTTAATATTGAAAACATTTATACTAACATAATAGATAATATAAATTATGATTATTAAAAATATTTAATCCATTTTTCAAAATTCCATTCACATAAATGATATTTTTTAATTTAAAATCAATCCCGTATACCCGATGAGAAAACATTTTTCTAAAGAGAAAATGATCAAACAATTAAATGTTTTTTATATCAAAATTTTATTTAAAATGGATTAAAATGAACTAAATTGGATTAATAGATATAAAATTTTATAGATATTAAATTTAAAATTATATTAAAAAAATATTCACGAGTTTAAATGTTTTAAATGAAATGACAATTCTTAATAAAACCACTATTTTTAGCAATTTATTGATAAATTTATACTTTCATAAAATTTTAAAATATTCACTCATATATAATTTTATAGGATTATTTAACAAATTTTTATTTTTATATTAAAATAATTTTAATAAAAGTGGTGAAAATAAATTTTAATATAAGCATCATAAATGCACTAAAACCGTTTTTTATAAAAATACATTTTTAAATAGAAAATTGGAATTATTCTCATCTCTTGTATGGAAAACAAATAAGTTGAATAATAAAATTTTAATTTAATATATTATATATAAATTTAAATAAAATATTTTTCAAATATTTTTTGTTTAATTTATTTATATAAAAAACATTTTTTTGAATAATAATAATTTTTCAAAAAAAGATTTCATTTATTTTTTAAATATTTTATTATTTTCATTTCTAATAAATTAATCACCAAAGAATTAATTTTATATAAATTTTTAAACCATAAATTTTTATAATTTAGATAATCCTATTCATACCCTCTATTCTAATGGTTATGCGATAACTATCATAATAAATAATAATATTTTTTTAGTATGTCATGTTTCCATTAGACTCAGTGTTGCATGTAACAAAAGATAAACACAGTATTGTATATAATGAAATCGAAAATTAGTGTTTAATTCAACAAAAAAAATCAAAAACATTAAATTTATTTGAAAAAAATATATGTCACAAAATCACATGGTGTTATATTCCAATTCATTTTTCTAAATTGGTTATGGTTTGATCACCATAAATAAAAGCTCAAGAACCTTCTAATTTGAGAAATATTCAACATTAATTCTCTAAAATTAGAAGTTTTAGTTATAGAAAAATTAAATCTAAACTATTCATTATGGTAATTCAATTACTTATAAATAAGTAAACTCACTTATAATTAAAAATGAAATGGAAATAAATCCTTTTGAATTATGTACACATGCCAAGTTATGATACCCATTTTATACCTGAAACCGTTAATTTTAAAACCCCTTTCAATAAATAAAGTTATGGAACAAGTTTAGGATGTTATGAAATCATAAAAAAAATCAATATCTACGAAGATATAACTATGTTCCAAAATTTTACCACATCTCTTTGATCAGTTGTAGACCATATGAACCATATAAAAGGAAAAAAAGAAAATAAATAAATAAAAATTGAAATAATATATAAGTTTTTTTGGTTCAGAACATAATCTTATTACGATGGATAAACACTTTTTATCTATATTATTAATCAAAGAGAATGATTTCAAGATCTATATATTGAACATGTGATCCTATAGTTTACTAATAGACTATCCAAATCAATTAACCCTGATTCAATCGCCTTATTATATTCATGGAAAAACCTCCATCTTTTAAAAGCTTTAGAAATATACACCACCTCCACATCAGAGTCCCTGTTCATAGTGGAATACATATTATTTATCATAAAAACCCTCTAAATAATCCCACATATCCCTTTGATAAAACCACATATTATTCATATATATATTTGAAGTTATTTATATTTGATTTTAGAGAATCTTATACACTTACCATCTATATATTCATGGTTTTTGGCCTAATAAGACTTTGAAATATTTCTATGAATATTTCCAAAGCTGGGTGCTGTGATGGCGTGTGATTCTGAGGCTCAGTGTGCCCGAAATTAATTTTATAAAAATGTTAAGTGTTTTTATATTACTCACACATAGTTAACTAAAAAATACAAAATATCTCATAAATGTTTGATCAGATCAGAAATCTGAGACCACGGTTGGGTCCGGAACGCAGTGTTTCCCCTAGGAGCGACATAAAATAATTCGGCGTAGGGTGTCTGGACACCTCGCTCATTGGACATGTATTAAATGGATAAATTAAATTATTAATTAATTTATTTAATATCTCAAACCTGAATATCTCTTGAATAGGGACATAGATGAAAAATATGAGGCCACCGATGAGCTCAGAATGTAGGATTTACCCTAAATAGGGTGTTACCCTTGTTGGCATTGGTTGTTTGGCTTATGCGCCATCGTGGGAGAATAATTAAATAATTAGGTAATTTTTTATTTAATTGTTTAATTAATTTCTTTTAACCTGATGAACGGATGTCCTGTGGTCCAGCGTGGACGATAAATTAAAAAATTAAAAAATTGTTTATTTAATTATTTGATTAATTTATTTTAACATAGAAAGAGGTTATAAATTATTTGTTTAGAGGGGGTTGGCCTCATAATTCATTTTGGCCAATGATGGTAAACCCTCCCTTCCTCTCCTCTCCTCCTCTTTCTGTTGACGAATAACGATAAAGCCTTGGACCTAAGAGAATCTAAGAATGATGAATGCAACATATCATTCTCATCTTTGTGAAGGTGCGATCTTCGTCAACACCGAATGGATCTTGATGAATGTAATCTTCAACAACGATCGATCCAAACCTGAGGTAGGATTTGTCTTTGTGGATTCCTCACCCCAGTTTAAATTTATCATAATGAACGTGAATTAAATAACTTAATTCTCTGATTGATAAAAAATTGATTGGATTAATTTTCTTCCTGTTTATCTTGAATTTGAGATTCTTGAAGCATGATAAATATTTAATTGCAAATTCCCCATGTTCTTGATTCTAAAAAATGATGGCCAAACTAACACGACTATCGATCCGCACATCGACCGAGATCTTTACTTATTCATGGTCCGTGCATTCTTCATGTGTTATTCATCGTAAAATAATTAAGAGTGTCAAAACATCGATGTTTCATTGAGCGCAACATACGAACGTGGAGATCTTGACCTGAGGATCGTGAATCTACGCTCGTCAAAATTTATGGGGTTAAAATAAAGAAGAAGCATACCGCGGAATGGGAAACATAATGGTGTGATTTCAACGTGTCTTCAGGGTGCGGTTTCGGTGTGATGAGCGGACATGGACCAGGTGACGCAGATAGCTTGAGGCGTGTCGGCGCGGGTAGCCAGGGGTGGTTGCGGCGGTTTGGCCGTGCGGGACACCATGTGATTAGGGTTCCAGTAATAAAAACATTGGATGAGGAGATTGGATAGAGAAATAATTTGAAGGGATAAAAATTAAAAATATTCAAAAAAATTAATAAAATCAAAGAAGTGATGGGGAGTGTTGGGCATGAGGTAAAGGCCAATGGGAGGGTCCACTTTTATTGGAGTGTGAGAGAATCGTGGAAGAATAAATGAGATTAGAGAGAGGGAGGAATTATAAGTTAATAGTTGGAATAAAATCAAATCATAAATGAATGATAAATAGGGGATTTGGTGATGAATTCTAGCATGCGAGGGAGTCCAAATCATGATTGATTTTGGAGTTAGAAAAATAAATAAATAAGTAATTAATAATAATAATAGTAAAATATTGTTATTATTAATTTTGATGATAAAACATAGTTTTCACTATAACTCCTTCATGTGACCTTGGTTTTACGAACCATCAGTGGAAGTGCGACCCTGGCTTCGAGATGGAAATTATGAGTCTAATATTGGATGTATTTTTTTCGGTTTTCAGATCAGGTACCTGAAATGCTCATGAATTAATATATTTAATATCATTATTAAGGCTTTGACCCTCTATAACTCATGCATACGACATCCGATTGAATTTCTACCAGTGGAAACGTGACATTATTTTTGAATCGGTCGATTCAAGTCGAATGTTGGATACTGAAATCTGGTTCATGGATCAGGTCCATGAAACACCCAATATTTTATTATTATTATTATTACAGGATCTTGAATCTGACATACCTCCCTCATATGGTGACAGAATGAAAAACCTTCTTTGACGTTGTGATCCTAAAATTAATATTAATGTTTCAAAACCAATTTTGGATATTTAAGTTAAGGTCAAGGTGTGGGCCCCATGAGGCCCGGTTCGTGCGTGTTACGGTGAAATGAAAATTTTTCCCGGGGTATCCGTTTTGGACAAATAGGTAGTCCATCTCGTGTGTTTTTTCATGTAGATAGAAACGATGTGACCCGTTCAGTTATCCGATGTATTTTGAAGTACGAACAGGTTGGATCGAACACAAATCCAACTGAGCCCTCGGTGCTAAAATTCCTATAACTTGTAGACTAGGGGTCTGATTGATGCACCGTCTGTCTTTTTGGAACCCTTATGACATTTAAGTCTTTCGGGTTACTCCATTGTGGAATTTTGTGGCAGTTGAGGTATGACTGATAACCATAGGAGAAGAACCAGGGTGTTTCTTTTTGTGAGAGTTAGGATGGCTACTCCCTTGACGACTCAGGGTGCAGGTATTCCTTACTCCCATGCTCCAGTAGAGGTGGGACTACCCACCTCATGAGTGCAGGTTCGTTTTCTTCTGAGATAGAGTCAGGTATCCCTCCGAGAGGCCCGAAGAGAGATCCTCAATCCATTATTCACCCTTGGTAGAGCCAATAATCGATGTGACAAACTCTACAGGGCGTTGATCCCTTACCTAGCAGGTGAATCTGGATGAGTCGCGGTATCCTCCAAGGCCCTAGCAGTGATCCTCATCCATGTATCATGATATCTCTCTTCAGTAATACTTTCTGTGATAGAGTCAGGAATCCCTCTGAGGGGCCCAGAGCGAGATCCTCTATCCAATATTGACCCTAGGTAGAGTCCGGCATCGACTTGACCAACTCTACAAGGAATTGATCCTCTACTTAGCAGGTGAATCTGGATGAGTCCCAGTATCCGAGAAGGACCTAGAAGTGATTTTCATCTATTTATCACGATATTTACCAAATCAGGAGTGTGTTATCCCATAATGAGTGCATCTATCTCTCATGACCTTTCCGATGAAGGATACTTCCGGGATGGACGTTATGAGAGCTGTCAGACTCATGGAGTGAGATCTCCCGGATGAGTGCTTTGTGGAATCTTTGAACTGGATCCCTAGCATGGGTATGTAGTTGTGTAACTTGTCTCTAGACTACAGGTCTATGTTATGAGTTTATCTGGTTGCCTTGGGTATATGTATGGGCATATAACTAGTGTGAGATGTGAGATGAAGATCCCCTTACTCTCTCGTTTCGGTTTCTTTGAGAAATCATATCTATTACTGGGTGGAGCTGTACTATTTTTGTTCACTCTTATTGTACCTCATTCTCTCTTACTGATATCCTCTTTAGTACCTCTATTTCTACTCCCTCAATTCTTTCAGGGCATCCTTCTGAGTATTTTTATACTCACCCCTACATGGGATTTGCCCACATTTGGCGTGCCCTTGCAGATGAGGGACAAGTTGATCGTGACATCAGAGGAGCTTCGGAATACGAGGTGTTTAGACTGCGTGCGGTGGTCGTAGCTTGTGATTCGGTAGTGGGACTCTTCTAGCTGTTTTACTTTTTCACCTGTTGCCGGGTTGTGACACTTTTCTAGTTAGGTGTGTATTTTTTCCCCTTCCCCTTTTAGATTTAATTTTCTTGTACTTATACTATTAGAGGTCAATGAATTTTTTTGGTTTACTTTTTATAGTAGTTTGGAACCTTTATTTATTATTTTTATCTGCACTTTTTCATTGAGTTAGCTGCATGTGTGTGTAAAAGTTCATAGGAAAAAGCCTCCCCAAGTTTGTTGTGCCTTCAGAACTCACCGCCAGCCCCTGGAATATGGAGGTGGGCTTGCGGTAGTTGCGGTTCGAGACCTAGTATGGGTTGGGTCCTGACAGAGTGGTATCAGAGGGAGGTTCTTCCCTTGGGACATTGTTCAGACGTTTCCCTAAAACAGTCTTGGTTGGGTTTAGGGAAATAGTGACGAAGTGTCTCGACAATGTCTCTCAGGCTAGGGAGTCCATTGATGGTACGAGCTACTGACTTATCCGTTCACCAGGACCCTGATTACATGCTTGTCGACTCTTCACCCTGAGACACATGTTGTATGGATCAATGGTACATGCATCATATAGGATTGAGTCTCTGACTATACTTTGTGAGTCAGATCCCCCTATTTGTTGATATATATAGATCTTCTCATCCGACCATAGTAATCCGTTATATCATTCAGGATGTCTCTATGACGAAAACCATCTAGGATAATAGCTACAGTTCGTGGATACGATTCCATGAGCGACAAGAGATCAGTTCTGGACCCATCATGCGAGCCCCTTTCCCTAGGTGGGAAGGTAGTAGTACCCCAACATGTTGAGAAGAAGACTGCCCGACAGAGTGGGATGAGGACGTGCGTTGGTTTGGCACACTTCATGAGTTCCAGCTTCGGAGACGGCTGAGGTTCCGCAGTAATCCATGCCCTGAGATAGTAAAGGATTGGCTAGAGTCAATGGTTCTCTAGTCGATAATGGTAGTTTCAGAGAAGAGACATTTAATAGGGGACTCTGTAGAGATATATATAACTTATCATAGTTCCCTTGTGCATCCCCACCTATGTCGAGGTGTGAGAGTAGGCACTAGTGGTAGAAAGATTCATGGCACACCATACAGCTGGTTGTGACAGTGAGCAAAATAGAGCTGAGACGTCTACTACAGCTAGCAGACGCCAAACAATGAGATATCAATGTAGGAGATCTTATCACGATCAGTCATAGGCACGTGATCATATGAAGCCCAAAAAGCGCAGTGGAAGCATAGTGTAAGAATCTCTTAGACTTGTGCACTCAAGCTATGGTTTTGTAGAAATTACCTTAGCTGGAAGTGCGAGAGGTCCTGGACTCACCTGGTGTGGGAAGTTTCAGAGAAGTTAACTTCCGTGTACATGAACTTGGTGGAACAGGAGGGTACAACATTTCTTCAGTCGATGGTGTTGACTCCATTGCCTCACGAGCATATAAGAGAGTCTCAGTTGTGATTCATTGACTGTGAAATCCTATGTAACTAGATATCCTTAGGTGTTTCAACATATAGATATTCTGAAGGAGGGAATCACGATACTCTATCCTAGTGAAAAACAGTGATTCCAGTTGTGACATGTGATGTAGAGGTTCATCCGGGGATGGAACCTTTCCCCCGAGTTCTATCAGGTCGTTTGAGACTGTGCAAGGAGATGGAGAGGTTGCATATCACCTTTCCTTATCCCAAATAGTTGGAGTGGTTATACAACACCTTACACGTGTCAAAACTAAGGGGATACATGTGTTTTCTTACATAGGTCATCAACTCATAAAAGTCTTATGAGGGTGGACCAACCCTTTGGTCCATATTCCTTGGTAGCACTGAAATGTACAGGCTTCCCTAGGTGTGGGAGAGATAAGTGTGGGCTCAGAATCCTGAGTGGTTTCCCTGTTTTTGCTTTTCGAGGACGAAAATCTTGAAAGAGGGAAAAATTTAAAGACCCGGTTTTTGGCCTAATAGTACATTGAAATATTTGTAAGAATATTTCCAAATATGGGCACTGAGATGACGTGAAATTCTGATGATCAGTGTGCCCAAAATTAATTTTATAAAAATGTTAAGTGTATTTATATTATTCAAGCGCAATTAACTAAAAAAATAGGATATCTCTTAAACAATAGATCAGATCAGAAATCATATACCACGGTTGGGTCCATAATGTAGTGTTTCCCCTAGGCGTGACATAGAATAAGTTTGTGCGGGATATTTGGACCCCTCGCTCATTGGCATTGTATTAAATGGATAAATTAAATTATTAAATTATTCATTTAATATATCAAACCTGAAAATATCCCGAACATAGACTCAGATAAAAAATATGAGGCCACCGATGATCTCAAAATGTAGGCTTTACTCTAAAAAGGGTGTAACCTTTGTTGGCATTGGGTTTTTGGCTTATGCGCCATCGTGGGAGAATAATTAAATAATTAGGTAATTGTGTATTTAATTATTTAATTAATTTCCTTTAACCTGATGGGAGGATGGATTGTGGGCCAGCATGGATGATTAATTTATTTTAACCTAGCGAGAGGTTATAAATTCTTATTTAGAGGGATTTGGCCTCATAATTCATTTTGGAAAATGACGGTAAACCCTCCCTTCCTCTCCTCTTCTCCTCTTTCCGTTGACGAACGACGATGAATCCTTAGATCCAAGTGAATCGAAGAACAACGAATGGAACATCTTATTCTCATGGTTTTTCAAGTGCAATCTTCATCAACACTGAATTGATGCTGATGAATGCGATCTTCACCAACGATGGATCCAAACCTACGGTAGTATTTATCTTTGTGGATTACTTTCCTTGGTTTAAATTTATCATGATGAACGCAAATTAAATAAATTAATTCTCTGATTGATAGAGAATTGATTGAATTAAGTTTGTTCTTATTTATCTTGTTTTTGAGATTCATGAACATGATAAATATTTAATTTCCAATTCCCCGTGTTCTTGATTCTCAAAAACAATGGACAAACTAACACAGCTATTAATCCACACTTCGACCGAGATTTTTCATCATTCATGGTCCATGAATTCTTCATGTGTTCTTCATCACAAAATAATTAAGTGTGACAAAACATCACTTTTTCATTGAGTGCGAAAAAGGAATGTGGAGATCTTGACCCAATGATCATGAATCTACCCTTGGAACAATTTTCAGGGTTAAAATGAAGATGCAGTGGACTGCGGAAGGGGCAATGTAATGGTGCGATTTCAGCATGTCTTCAGGGTGCAGCTTTGGTGCGGCGAGCGGATGGAGACCAGGCGATGCGGCTGGCTTGAGGCATGCCGGTTCGGGTAGCCATGGGTGGTGGTGGTGGTCTAGCCATTCGGGACACCATATGATTAGGGATCCAGTAATAAAAACCGTGGATGAGAAGATTGGATACAGAAAGAATTTGAAATGATAAAACTTAAAAATATTGAAAAAAATTAATCAAATAAAAGAAGAGATGGGGCGTGTTGGGCATGGATTAACGGCCAAGGGGAGGAACCAATTTTTTTGGAGTGTGAGGGAATCGTGGAAGAATAAATGAGATTGAAGAGAGGGAGGAATTATATAATAATAGTGGGAATAAAATTAAATGAGAAATAAATGATAAATGGGGGATTTGGTGATGACTTCCAGTGCGCAAGGGAGTCCAAATCATGATTGATTTTGGAGTTATAAAAAGAAATAAACAAGTAATTAATAATAATATTAAAATATTGTAATTATTAATTTTGATGATAAAACACTGTTTTCACTCTAACTCTTTCATACGACATTGGTTTCACGAACCGTCAATGACATTGTGACCCTGACATCAAGATGGAAATTATAGGTCCAATAGTGGATGTCTTTTTCAGGTTTTCGGACTGGGTACATGAAACTCTCGTGAATTAATAGATTTAGTATCATTATTAAATCTTCGACCCGCTATAACTCATGCATGAGATTCCTGCTTGACTTTACAGCCATGGCGATGTGACCCTGTCTCTAATACGGTCGATTCAAGTCAAATGTTGGATACATAATTCTGGTTCGTGGCTCGGGTCCATGAAACACCCAATAATAATAATAATAATAATAATAAAGGATTTTGTATCTGACATTCTTCCCTCATACGGTGTCTGAATGGAGAACCATCTGTTAGGTTGCGACCCTGATATTAAGATGACTTTTTCAAGACCAATTTTAGATATTTTAGTCGAGGTCAAGGCACAGGCCCCACGAGGCCTGGTTCATGCGTGTTGCGGTGAAATAAAACTTTTCACTAGGTATCCGTTTTGGACAAATGGGTAGTCCATATCCTGTGTTTTTCCTTGTAGATCGCAATGGTGTGACCCATTCAGTTATACGGTGTCATTTGAAGTATGACCAGGTTGGATCGAACACGAATCCAACCAGGCCCTTGACACTAAAATGCCTATAAATTACAGACTGTGCATCCGATTGACGCACCATCTGTCGTGTTGGAACCCTTATGAAATGGAAGTCCTTCAGGATACTACTTTTTAGAATTTCGTGGTTGTTATGGTATGAATAATAAATTGAGGAGTAGAACTAGGGTGTTTATTTTAGTTTGAGTTAGGATGGATACTCCCTTGACGACTCAAGGCACGGTATTCCTTACTCCCATACTCTAGTAGAGACGAGACTCCCCACATCATGGCGTAGGTTCGTTTTCTTCTGAGATAGAGTTAGGTATCCCTCCGAGATGCCCATAGTGAGATCATTTATCCATTCATGAACCTAGTTAGAGCCAAGAATCGACGTGACCAACTCTACCGGGCATTGATCCTCTACCTAGAAGGTGAATCTGGATGAGACACGGTATCCTCCAAGGCCCTGGCAGTGATCATCATCCATGTATCATGATCACTTTTTTCATTAGGAGTTTCTATGAAACATTCATTCATCCCTTCAAGAGGCCTGAAGAGATATTCTCTATCCATTCTTAACCCTAGGTAGAGTCTCACATCGATGTGACCCACTCCACGAGGCGTTGATCCTCTACCTAGTAGGTGAATCCAGATGAGTCGCATTATCCGCCAAGGCCCAAGAAGTGATCCTCATCTGTGTATCATGATCTTTCCCCAATGAGGTGTGTGTTCTCCCATAATGGGTGCATCTGTCTCTCGTGACCTTTCCAATTAGCGATACTTTTCAGACGGACGTTATCAGAGCTATCAGACTCATGGAGTGAGTTCTCCCAGATTAGTGCTTTGTGGAATCTTCGAACAGGATCCCTAGCATTGGTATGTAGTTTTGTAACTTGTATCTAGAGTAAATTTCTAAGTTTCAAGTATATTTTGATGCCTTGGGTGTAAGTATGGGAATATACCTAGTGTGAGCTGCTAGATGAAGATCCCCTTACTCTCTCATTTGGGTTTCTTTGAGAGATCATATCTATTATTGGGTTGAGATGTACAATTTTTGTTCACTCTTGTTGTACCTTGTTCTCTATTACTTCTCTCCTCTTCAGTACCTCTATTACTGCTCCATTGAGACTTCAGGGCATCCAACTGAGTATTTTTATACTAAACCCTGCTTGGGATTTACTGGCATTTGGCATGTCCTTGCAGATGACAGATAGGTTGATCGTAACATCATAGGAGCTTCGGGATATGAGGTGTTTGGACCTTGTGCGGTGGTCGTATCTTGGGATTCAGGAGTGGGACTCTTCCAGCAGTTTTACTTTTTCACCTGTTTCCAGGTTGTGACACTTTTCTAGTCGGGTGTGTATTTTTTCCCCTTTCCATTTCAGATTTAATTTTCATGTACTTATTCTGTTAGAGGTCGATGCATTTTTGTTTGGTTCCCTTTTTATAGTAGTTTGGAACCTTACTTTTTTCTTTTTCTCTCCACTTGTGCATTGAGTTAGTAACGTGTGTGTGTACAAGTTCTTAGGAAAAGGACTCCCTAAGTTTGTTGTGCCTTCAACTCTAGTCACCAGCCCCTGGCCTATAGAGGTGGGCTTGGGGTAGTTGTGGTTCAATCCTTTGTACAGGTCAGGTCATGACACCATCATTCAGAATCGATAGTCATCTTCTCTTTCCACCTGCATCTTCTTTAGTTTCTTAGTCCATTTTCATATCATGACATTTTTCGTTCCACATCCTATACCTTTATCCAGTTTTAGTCTTATAAATTCTAGAATCACTCCTATAATATCTATAATATTTCCTAAAACATTTATCATAGCATGAACGTAACATAATTCCTATGTTAGGTGCTATAGTTCCAAAAATACCATTATTATTACCACTAAATGGGAGATGTGGAACATATCCCACCACAAACACCAACGATATATATCTCTAATTTTTATAATATTTCGACCAATTATATGTCATCCAATAGAAAAATGAGTATATTTTATTTAACTATTATATATTTTTATCAACTCTAAGAATAATTTATGCAAAAACTCTTGATGGAGAAGATATAACATAAATAGAAGTTATTGAATTTATCATTATGAAATAAATTTTAAATATGAAGAATAATGATGGCTAATGAGTCACACGTTTTTTGTTGGTTTTTTACAAGGATTTGGAGTTATGTATTTTGAGTTATTTTATGGATTTAAGGTGACATGAATGAGGTTATAATGTTTGGGAAATCGAGTAAAAAATATATCAAATTAATTGTAAAGGGATCATACAATTATATATGAAAAAAAGATGAATTTCACTCCTTGAAAGCATGAAATTATAATCTATAAAATATATAGACACAATGTAATGTTCATGAAGTAGTGTAGTGTTAATAGTTATTGTTTAGTTTACCTTTATTGATCATGTATTTGAAAATAATTGACTATGATGTGTATAAATGTAAAGGTCATGGTAGAGGAATCACCCAATTCATATAAAAAACCATTAAATTTATATGAATCAACTATGAAGTCAAAAAAATTATAAAATGTAATTTTTTTTTAAATAATTGTTAATTTTATAAGATGAGTATAAAAACCAAGGAATCTGATTGGTAGAAAAAATATTGTACATTTTATGAAGTTTATATTACATGATTTTTTTATTGAATAGAAATATATATTCTACCATACATAAATTAATATAATGTGGGTTTTGAAGGAAAAAATTCATTAAAAATTTATATGATACATTCAATACAAATTATGAAATTTAATTAAATGAAAATTTCTATTTAAATAAGTTTATATTTTGTTGTCACATTTTTTAAAAACATACAACAAATTTACCAGGATGGTTTTTAAATTATTTAAGTGGATGTTTTTTATATGACATAACCCATAAGGATATTAAATAATATTTAATTAAGAGATTTGATATTTTTTAATTAGAACCAAAATGAAGATATCTCATGAATCAATTTTTTAAATAAAAATTGTTGGGTTTATAATGAAGTTGATTATTATTTAATTTTTAACTCTTAATGATAATGAATCTATAATAGTGGAAATAGGTTATACCATTTTTATTTTTATATGAAATTTGTGATTATTTTATTTTATTTACTTATAGATTAATAATGGATATTGAGGAAAATATTAAGCTACATATAGAGATATTAATTCTCAATATAAATAATTATTTTTGTCAAGTAATAGGTGTGATCATATGCAAATTATGATATATCAGACCAAGGAAAAAAAGAGATATGGAGTTATAAATTATTTTTAAGGGTGAAGATTAAAAATAAACAAAAGAAACATGGGGATAATTTATATACCATGGGTGTAATAACCTTTAGTTTTCTGTTTTTTTCATTATAATTAGAAATAATCTTAATTAGAGGCACACAAATGAGTATGAAAAGTATTAGTTGGTAGTATACTATCATTTTAAGGGTATTTATAATAGTTTGTTATTAAATTATTATTAATCATCATAGAAAATGATATAATTATTTATGGATTAAAATAATTATCTTTCAATGTGACTTGGGATAATATCCATTGGTGCCTATCCAATTAAATACATGGTCATTTTTTGATTGATTTACTATATCGACATTATTTGGTGAGGTTTTTAGATTAAAATTTCATATTAATGGATAGAGAAAACCAAAAAACTAAAGAAGGGTAAATCCATTCAATCCTCGATTCTTCCCTCTCATAATATTTATTTTGTAGGAATAAAAACTAGCATCAGGTTAAGGGACATTTTCAAGGGTTTTCCCTTAATTTTATTGATCAAGAATAAATTAAATTATATGAATGACAAAGTTATAATAAAATTTGACTAGAATAATTTCCATTTATGGTAAAATAATATTTCACATTAATTTTGATCACATGGGATGATGTTATATGTTTCTTTTCATACATAAAATTTATTTTTGGAGGGATAAAATTATGAACAGTCATACAGATAGATCGTAAAAAGTTAAATATTGATGAAAATGTGATTAATGTAATAAAATTATAACTATAAAAGATAATTTTATTTTTAATATTATTGTGTAAAATATCCATGGTGATGTCATTGAATCTAATAAAATTTTATAATGGTGAATTGAAATGTAAATAAGTAAAACATCAAGTATTTTGGAAAACCCTTGAATATTTGAATATGTATCCCATATAATCGTGTAATACTTTATTCAATACGATGGTTGATATTATAAGAGACATGGGTGGAATAGGAAAAGTCATTGAAGATATGTTCATCAATAAAAGATTTATAAGGAGGGTTACTATGCGGTTTAATATGAAGGTATTGGTGGAAGAAGAAAAAGCATGACCTATGTAATATTTTTGGGCTATAATTTAATAATATATATTTTATTAATAATTTTTTCATTTTAAATATATATGTGAGCCATATTTCAATAAATTATATTGAATAGGACATTTTAACCCCATAATATAAACTAGAAAAATTATATTTTATCCACAAAATAACATTACATACCAGGTAAAAAACATTCTTTAAAATTAAAAATAATATAAAATAAAATTTTAATCCAAATATACTAAATATATAGAAAAAACTGGAGGGCTATGGTTTCTCAAAAACACCAAAACTGTGAACACCATTTTTAAAATAAAATAAATGATCAGAAATAAAGTTGGGATAATAGTAATGAATTCTAAACAAACTTTAGGGGAATTAAGTTTGTGTTTTGTGTTTTATTTAGGGGTATATATAGAGAAATAAAACTTGACTATTGTAAATGAGATAGTTATGAATAGTCACTTAACCATTATGGCTAATAACCTGATAATTTAAATAGTATATTATCTAGTAGAATTGTAAAATTACTTGTAAAGAGTATTTACTATTAATATAAAAAATAAATATAAATATTATAAATCTATAAATTAATATTCAAATAAAAAAAGATATTCTAAGTGGATTCTTAATAAAGCGTATTTTAATGTATTTTGAAGAACCATACACTTTATATTAAATATTAATATTACATATGATAGAAAATTATTTTGATAAAATTAATTTCATTTTTTTAATCTTCATATCAAAATTTTCTTATAGTGAATTTTTGATAATTTTATGCAAAGAAATACTTTTTCGATGAATAATAAAAATTTATATTTTTGAAATACTAATATTTTATGATTTAATATTGATGTAATTGTTGTATAATTAATCCTATAAAGGATAGATATACCCAAAATATATTTAATAAGATAATTTATTCTTTTAAAAATAATAAACTCAATTTCCAAATAGAAAAGTAATTTCCAAAGTCCAAAAAGATAATGTATTATAATTTTCCATTTTTTCATCCATTATTTTATATAAACTAATATATTTTTTTTTTAATGTTTTATAAATAATAAAATAATTTAATTTTAATAAAATATAAATGATAATTATAAATAAGCGACCTATTAAAGAAATTCCTTTGTAAATAATATTTCACTCATTTAAACCTAAAATACCCCCTAAAATATAATACCCATACCCCTTTTCTTAAAAAATAACTTTTACAACAATTCATATTAACTAATATCTACCCAATTTCACTCGTAGAGTCATTATAGTATCCTTAGTTATGTTAGGATTTCATTCAACTCCAATCCCTCAATGATTTAGTTCAATAATAATGGAGTATGGATCAACACAGAGGTAACCCCGCAATCATATTCTTATCTTTTTTTTGAAGATAATATTAAAATATCCTTTTATACCTTATTAAAAAAATTTAATCAAATATATATTTAATATTAATTTTATTATGGTATGGTATGACTATTTTTAACCATTTAAATTTTAGAAACTATCTCTACCCTTATTTGTAAAAGTCCTGTTTAGAGTCAGATTTAACTACTTATGGGTGAAATTTCAATTATTTACTTTTCAGTGTAGCATGGATGGAAAGTATTTATTATATATAATGTATAAATGTTTAAATTTATTTATTTTTAATAATTTATATGTATTTTGATTAATTTATACATAAAAATGAATAAAAACCATTAAATTAATACAAAACCCAATAATTCAAAGAAGGATGAAATCAACAATTCCATATTTAAAAAGGAATTAATAAATAAACAATAATGATTATAATTAATCAATAATAACAAAAAATAAAAAAATTTATACAATTTTTATTCAATTTTTAATAAAAATATGTTTAATATATTGAAGTAGTAAGCGCAAAAAAGTAATATGGTATATAAGGTAAGTAGATTAACTCTTTATTATTCACTTTAGGATTCTCTCAATTTATATATGCTTTTTTTAAATGTTTTATATGTATTTCATCCCCCAATTATCAACATAATTTTATCATTTAACTTTTATATTTATTTACATGCCTATTTGGTTAAATTTTAAAAAATTATGATCCAGTCAAACCTTATAATGTTCATAATGTTACTTTCATACAAAAATCTAAATTTTGGGATTGTATTATCTTTATTTATCTTTTCACCATGATTAATATTCCTTTCTAAATTTCTTTTACATTTCCTTTATTTCTTATGGTGATATTAACATTTATACATCATTGATATGAATTCTTATTGATCTTCATGATTTTTGATAAATACATAATTTATGAAAGTTATCATTTATTATTATTATTCTTATTATCTTCATCTTCATGAATTAATGAAATTTATTTATAAATTCAACTTTTAATGGAAAGAATGTTTTATTCCATTCTTTTTGGAACCTCTAATTTATGCTTCATTATTCTATAAATCTAGTACTCTTTTTTAATATTCTAATAATTCTTAACATTCTTTATAAACATGCCATTTTTCTTATATGGATTTCCATGTTCTTCGTGATAACATTACAAAACACTTTAATTTATCTAGGTATTATTTCATGATTATGAATTATATATGTTCTATTTCAATCTCACATTAATTATTATGAAAATATTATGATGTGATGGTTGGTCATGTAATTATAAAACTCTCTAATGCATTAGGTATAGTGATATATCTCATGTTATTATCATGTGTGAACATGATGATAAATTTTTTCACATTTTATATAATAATATTTGTATGAATATTCTATGCCTAAACATGATGATATATTTTTTACATTCTATTTATGGGATTTTTCCAAATTTTATTGAAAATTTCAACTATGTAAAAACCATTTTTTGGATAAGTAATTGGAAATTATAGAAGGAGTGATTCCAAAAGTAAAATTTTTAAAAACATAATGAAGATAATAGAGAGGTAGTAAAAAATTATAAAATTATAGAAGTATAAAAAAAATAATGTAAATATAAGAAGAAAATTGAAAATAAACTCCAAAAGTATGGTAAAATAACAAAGAAAAATATGAGTTGTGTAAGGATTTATTTTTTGGAGACATTCCATCTTTCATAATGGATTTTTGAAATGGAATGAAACAAGTATTCTTTTGAATGATACATAATTTTAAACTCATAGAGTTTCTAGAAGAAAATAATATTAACGTAAACGAGAAATTTATTTGGTGAATTCATTTTAGTAGGAGAATGTATTCCATGAATATTGGGTCTAGAGAAACTACAAAAATCTCTTTTAACAGTGCTAAAATAAGCCTTTATTAGTGATAAAAATCATTGATAACTTGAGTGTGGTTAAAAGACCAAAATTTTTATGAGTGCTAAAAAAGAACTGTTAAAGGACCCCTTTAACAACAGAAAAAACACTCTAAAAAGGGTCCTCTAACATCGCAATTTTTAGTGATGTTAATGGTCATGTTAAAAAAAGTGGTGTTAAAGGGGGCCTTTATCAGTGCTAAAAAAGAACTGATAAAGGCCCCATTGATAAAGGGTATAAATTTTTTAATTTTTTTTCAATGCACCACCAGCCCACCATATCAAAGATTCCACCACCCCTAATTTTATCAGTTATCTTCTAACAATTTAATAATTCTTTATAGAATCCAACCCCCCCCCCCCCCAACGCACCCTACCTCTCGTGAGTTTTGAACCTAAGATCTCCAGCTTATAGACTAACAACTTTTCCAATCCCCTATACTATTTTGTTTTACATTTTATGATAGATCTATATATTTATATATTTTTTGTTACATTTATTAATCTATATATTTATAAATATGTTTATATGTTAATAAATATATTTTATATGTAAATATATTGAATTAATTGTTGATAAAATTAAATTTTGTTTGTGTGAATTAAAAAAATAAATATTGTTATATATTTTATTATAAATAATATTTAATTACTAATATTTTTAAAATTTTAAAGAAATAATAACTAAATGAATGTGAGACCTATGAATAAATTCTGTCCCCACTGAAAAAAGGGAAAAGATCCCCTTAAATTAGGTTGAAAATCCATCAAATGATAAATAATTTGGTTACCCCGACTAAAAAACTCAGTTTTAGAGATTTTATGGGCCTTTTTTGCCTTGAAAATTTTGAAAAAAGGTTTACCCTAAATCACTAGAATATAGATCTCATTGTATTCTTTGATTTGATATGTGGTAGAGACCAAACAGGCACCCAAATCAAAAGTTATTACCATTTGAAATTTGAGTTACATTTTCAAATTATTTTAGATTATTTATTAATTTATTTATTTTTTATCCCAATGGATTTTAAATGAAAATTACTAGATATTAATTTTAAAATTATTGATTGAAAATATTTTCTTATTAATTTTATAACAACTTCTAACTAATTTTTTTTATATTTATTGTAAATGTGTATTTATCATATTTAAAACATATTTAAAAAATATATATTATATTTATATCAATATAAATATAATTATATATTATTATATTATCTTTAATGGAATTTCCTTCTATAATATACCCATTATAAGTTCTATAAAAAACCACTAATAAATGGGGACCATTATTAGTGCTTCTAAAAAATTACTGATAAAAGACCACATTTATTTTTTATTTTTTAAAAGCATTAATAAAAGGTGGAACTTTATTAGAACATGGAAAAAAATCGCTGAAAAAGGTTCCCCTTTAACAATTCTTTTTTAGAACTGTTAAAGGCCTCCTTTAACACTGCTAAAAAAGGACTTTTAAAGACACCCATAAACATTGCTTTTTGGAACTCACAATATGGCTCTTTAACATAACTTTTAAGTAGCACTCTTAAATCACTTGTGCTAGATAAACCAGGTTTTTTAGTAGTACAGGTGTAAAATATCCCCATAGAGATCAAAATCCGGTTTTAGCAGAAGAACTAGATGGGATATATAAAATTTTTATGGTGGATTAATTTGTTTTTAATGACTCTGATTCACTATTTTACATTGTAATCATACTTTATTACTATAATAAATATATTTCATCATCCCCACATGGATTAAATCTTATTTGGAACCTCATGACACACTATTTTTGTTCTTTACATTTATTTATTTTAATCATATTATTTTGGATGTTTGTGTCTGTTGGTATATGAAGACTGTGTTATAGTGTCGTGACATAGGAGTGGTTTGACTTCTATGTTTTGATACATTATTAGAATGGGTTCTTTCTAGTTAATTATTGAGGAAAATATCCATTCTCTTTCAAAATCATTTTCTTTTCACAAAATGACATGCAATTTTAAAAGAAAAGGATTTTGTTGAAAATAGTCATGAAATCTTTTGGAGGAAGCTTCATGAAAATAAGGCTTTATAAAACCATATAAAATCCATTCATGCCGTAGAAGTTAAAAAACAGTCTTCTCGTACTTTTTCCGGAAAAGTAAAAAAGTACCTCGTAACAGAAAGATTCTTTACATACCATGTAGTAAAAATAAAAATGGGAAAAAAAGTAATTTAAACATACATGAAATAATTTTTAGAAAACAGAGACATAGGTGATAAATATAACCCCAGTAAATACTTACGAATTAAAAATATCAGATAAAAATGAGATTGGAGAAGTTATCCCTTACCTTATGTCCGATATGCTTCATATGTATCCGAAACTCATATATAATGATTTAAATAATGTCATGGAATTATTAAAGAATCATATTCATTGTTATTATATAATATATGGTTCACTTAGGTATTTATATTACCCGTTCATTTGTCAATTCCTAGTTAAAGTAACGTTTTGGGTAAAATTGTTTCACTTATCGTACGTGTTCGGACTTGTTGTTCTTGATATTATAATTACTTATATCATTATTTACTTACTTATAGAATGTAAAACATGATTTATATATCATATATATTCCGTATATATATATATATATTTAATAGATAGATAAATGAAATGAAACACACCGTTCATGGAGACGGTAGGCCATACGTACGCATGAACGATGTTTTACTTTCATTATTGACTTGAATGGAAGTAAGTAGATAAAAAATATATATATATATACATAAATACAGTAGCTTAATTATGTCATATATTTAATTATTATGCATTATATATACTTTATAATCATTAATGAATGGTTAACATGGAGAATGAATCTAATCACGTCGTGGAGACGGTAGTCCGTACGTACACACGAGCGATGATATCATTTCCATGATCATGGAATTGTATTTAAGTGTATATATAATATTACATAATCAATATCACTTTACAATAATCATATATAGTTGTTTATTTACACCATTATATCCATCCATGTAAGGTGGTGGTCGAAAACAGATTACACCACGGCGTGGAGACTGTATTCGGTACCTACGCACGCGCGGTGATTTCATTTTCCATAGGATGGATAGAAGGTGAAATAAAGTTTTTTATAATTTATAATAACATATCAGTATATAAATAATACTTATGTTATTACTTTATAATGAGACAAATAAATAATAAGTAGTATAAGAAGGAAGAAACTTGAGAGAATCGGAAAAAGATATTACCTCTTCTTCGACACACATCCTTTAAGCCTTCTCTTATTGAAGTAGAGTTGGTCTTTTGAGAAGACCAGAACCTCCAGAATGTTTCTAGGGAAGTGGAGAAGAGTAATTGGCAGGTTTTGGACGAGCTTAAAGGCCCAAAAGGGTGTGAAGTGAAGTGGGAAGGGGTTCCCTTTTTATAAGGGAGGAGAGGGGCACCTTTAGAAATATCAAAACTTTTAATTTATAATAAATATAACCCCACTTAAAAACCTCCAAAATTGACTCATATTTGGAGATTATATTAGATAGGGTTGTAATCTCATCATCCAATAAAATTTATAAATTTAGGGATTTTATTTTAAACATTATCAACTTGATTTATCTTTATTTATTCTATTAAATTTTATTTGGGGTAATAAGATACTAAATTTTAAATTGTTATAAATAATTACTTATTTGCTGTGAATTATCCATAATTAGGTAATTAATGAAATTTTAGACTATATAAATTTAAATTTATAAATTTTAAATATTTTTGTGATTTTTAAACAATTTAATTATATGTTATTTTTATAAAATAACAATAGTGTCAATTTTGATACTATTAATTTATTTGAATTTAAATTAAATAAAAACAAAGAATATATTCATAATAAATTATTTAATAGTTTACTAACATGTCATAGTAATATATAAAATTATTGGAGCACATTAAATAGTTAATATAATATTTATTTTTCTATTTTTAAAACCATTTATTTTATATTTATCTTAGTAAAATAATTACTACAACATTTTTGTATAATTATTAAATATACTTATTTTTTGCATAAAAATTAAACAAAAATACCAGGATGAAGATAAATCTTATATATTTCATTATAATACATTTAGTTTGATTTATCTTCTAAAACATCCAAATTTTAAAATTTTATATTTATTAAATTATTAAGGTGACAACTTTGACATCAAATAAAATAAAAATAATATAAGTGCCATGATCACTTTTATATGACTCAAAACGGTCATATATTCGGTCCTTGAATGATTATGGTATATATATACAATACCAATAAGTTTTGGGCAGGTTTCTGAGCCCTTTAATATGTATTACTATTTCAATAAAAACAATATTGTCGATTTTTTTACTAAATAAATAATTTTTGCATCATTAATGTATAAACTAATAATGTAATTAAATAACTCTTAAAATTTAAAAATAAATTACCATGATAAAGAAAAAAATTTTAGCTTCCAAATGGGTATTTATAACAGAATTTATATTCTGTATGACCTTATATTAAAAATACTTTAATTATTAAAGTTTGAGTGAGACATATTTCACTTTCCTTTAAATAAAATAAACTAAAGGTCTTAATCACCTCCAAGTGGGTTCTAATGGATTCCATTTCGACCCAAATATGACTTATGACGAAATATAATCATCCAATTGTATTAAGAAAAGTTTTAGGGTAATTTTATAATATTATATTTACACTTAATTACCCGATTTACCTTTTACTATGGCAAATAAAATTTACCGTAGTTACTATTCATAATGCCCAAAAATAAAAAGTAGTCTATTAATATAATTTGGACCCACTGATTCAAAATATGGAATCCATTTTTTCAAATTTAATACACATAAGTTGCAAGAATTAAATTAAAATTAATCCTGTTGTCGAAAGAAAACGGGTTTCTGTTTAAAACATTGCAAAAGATTGAAATGCTTTTACATATGAATTCAATGTAAAATCAATGATAATGACATAAATTATATTAAATGTTAAAAATATATTCTATTTATACTTTTAAACCATTCAATATTATAATTTAACCATATAAATTATTACGATGAAAAAGATGTTTTTTATTAATATATAATGTGTTTTTACTATTCATTAAAATATGAAAGTTATCAGAATAATATGAGAATTTTATTTAAAGTAAATTTTTATATCTTAATCACAAAGAAGAATTTTATTTTGTCAAATTAAACTTATAAACATTTCAAAAACTAAATTTAATGTGGGTGCGCCATCAAACGTTGACATAACTGCATTTTTTGAAAAATACTTATTTTCCCTGAAAAATTTATTTTGTTCACATAACATGTTTTATAAAATGTTTAAGATGAATAATAATGTTATAAAATTCAAAATGTATCTAATAATATTCATAACGTCTAGTCCATAATAATACTATCACAATATATCGTTGTTTAGTGAAACTCGGTATTGCGTACAACACACGCTATCGTGGAAGGTAACGATTGTGTGTAATAAAAGCCAGGTCAGGGTTGCGTGTATTGAAATCTCTCTTTGGTTTTTCGTATAACATAATTCAAAACTTATTTAATTTATACATTAAAAAAAATCTATACTTAATGTTTCTTAGAATAATATCTACAAAACGAACAAGAAATTGTGTGTAACACGAGCCAAGAATAGTGTTGCGTATACTGCAAGCTAATACGGTGTCGCGTATAGTGCAAGATAATCTTGGTGTAGTGTACAACACAAGACATCAATGAAATTAAAAGAATATTTTTCATAAAATCTTGGGGTGTTACATTCTACCCCCCTTAAAATGAATTTCACCCTCGAAATTCTTCGGGGTTATAAATGGATTAATTCTTGAAATTTTCTTTAATAGAAACCCACATCGTAAAAAAGAATACCAAAACATAACTTTAAAAACTAATGTATGAAATGTAACGATTACCCAAATTAACTAATCACTAGGTTTCGACATAGGAGAACATAGGTGAAAATATGGATATGGAAGAGAAATATAACCATCAACTTTTGATGAAGAGTGGTAGAGGACATGGCTATAAAAATCCAATAATCACAAATCCATAAATTTGTGATGATCTATGGTACCATCCGATTCATCAGATATGAGAGCACTAGGACACGATTTTTTTGTTTTCAAGATCATTTCCCTAAAGTTGAAGAATTTAAATTATAAGAAATAATTACTTTATTTTGGTATCATCTCACCATTTCTCGTGTCGTCAACAATTTCCACTTTATCTCTTAAAGAAATGAAGTTGAATTTGTCATCTGTGAAGTGTTAGCAGATTATGCGATAGAATGATAGGTCATTCCATCTATTTCTATCGCAAAAAGTTTATCACAATTTATTATATATACAGGTGTCCATCTATGCTGAGAGTAATCGTATATGGTTGCTAAAATGGACTTATACTTCAGCTATCATAGTGCTTAATAAAAATAAACTAGTTTCTACTAACCAGGGACTTCCTGTAGACCAGTGGTAGGCGATAATGGCATGTCGCACTTTGGTTGTGGGTTCGATTTCCACAGCCTTGTCCGATGTGACGGGTTGTCACCCATCCTGCAGGTTGTACTTTTTCTAAGACTACATAATTATAACATTCCATCAATAATATCAAAAATAGTTCTAGACTTAAACAATACTAACTTATGTCCAACATAATCCATTTCAAATCTTTAGGCTTATCCAATATACTTCTGTCTGATTACTAGAAATGTCATCTACCGAGCATCTGAATTCCTTCATTTTTCCCCCATATATCATAAGATATATGTTGTTGTTGTTCACATTCCAAACATTTGAATACCTTAATCATGAATTCTATTGAAGAATGAATACCCATTGAACCTTAGTGAAAACATGAATGCTGTCAAAAGTTAACTCTTTCCACATACCAAAATCCAAAAATTCTATACACACAAACCATGATATAACTTTGTCCTTATATCAGTCATGAGCTCATGAATTCTGTCAAACATTTCATTTTCTCCTTATCCCTTTATTATGCACATATCATCTTCTTTCCAAAAATATCTCAATCACTTTCCAGGGTTACCGATACCATAAAATTATTGAAAAATACAATTGACCAATACATAAATATTATAATATTCCATGATACTATATACAACATTATTTTGGAATACCATTACATAAAAAATTAATCATTCCACCACATTGTTGTCATATTCAACATCTCCAATAGTGATAACATGTGACTTCCCTTTGTTCTTTGCCTTAAGTGGCTGCTTATGTCGATCATCATTAACCTTTGGATTAGGGCATTGATTAGCATAATTCCCCATTTCATTGCACTTAAAGCATTGAAGTTTTGGTGGTGCGTTTTATGTAGTATTTTCTTTATTCACATCATTAGCAACCCTTTTTCCATTACTTCGACACTCAGGTGACTGATGACCTTCTTTTCCACACTACAAACATTTTCTAGTCCCTTTGCAATCTCCACCATGCTTCTTTCCACACTTTGAGCATAAAGAAACATTCATCTTCTTTTCACCATTTTTCTGAGATTTCTCCTTGAACTCCATCTTTTATTTCTTGTCCAAACCATGAGATGGATATGTAACACCAACTTCCATTTCTACCTTGATAGCACAACACAAAATTTCTTCATTGCTACTGAAGTCTCTTATAGCTAATTCCCTTCGAAGACTTGGTTTTAAGCCACTGAAGAATCAATCAACTTTACTTTCAGGTTGGATGATAAAGCCAGATGCATTCCTTGCAAGCCTTGTAAAATTTTCTTCGTATATACCAATAGATTAATCATCCTATTGTTTATGCTCAAGGAACTCCTTTTCCATATTTGTTCTAAGAATACGAGGGAAGTACTTACTGAAAAACATGTTCTTGAACTCGTCCCATTCCATGCACTCAATTTCATCTCTTTGCCTCATATTCTTGATAAGATTCCACCATTGATGAACATCACCTTCCAAACGATATACTGCTAAGATGAATTTATCATGCTCAGAACATTGTAGAACTAGAAATATCTTTTCAGTGGTACTGATCCATTGTTCAGCCACTAATGGATCAGAAGACTCGTTGAATAAAGGTGGACACTACCTCAAGAAGGATTCAAAAAAATGTTGCTCCTTTCTCTTCTCATTTTAAAGTCCATAATGATTCATAGCTTTTGTAAGTATAGAAATAATATTGTGCACTCCATCTCCCATGACATTGGTTTGGTCTGGAGGACAATCATTTCATTTTCCATTACATTGAACAACACGGTTCCTTCGGGTTGCAACCATCGTCTAAAACCCCAAAATAATTGTTTGAGAGGAAAATAACATGATAGGGAAAACAACATAATAAAGGGGGATTACCTTAAATATCTAACATCTTAGGTTTAATTATAAGATGGTAAGCTCAATTCTAGGACTGTAACCTATATGTATACTTAACCTTAGGGACATCCCTAGACATACCATAGAAATATCTCTTGGGATTTCACTAAAGATTTCGCATTCTAGTTTCCAAAGGTTAACTAAACCTTTACTCTGATACCAACTATAGAGACCAAAATCTTGACGTACATGGACATTACAATACTTTTACGGAATACTTAATACATAACAAAAACAGACACATAAGTACCATAATAGTTTAGTGTCTTTGGAAACATGGAATATAATCTTCTAATCATGGTGAAAGATCTTCAACATCTCCCATAAAGATCCTCCCCATTTGTTTTCTTACCTAAAACCTTTCTTTATATCCTGGGGAAAAGAAAACATAAAAAGGGTGAGCTCAAATGCTCAATAATGGAAAGCATAGAGAACATAAAACAATCCATAAACATTTGAATGCAAAAACTTGAACATGAAATTTAAACATCAAAATCTTGAGCAAAGACATAAATCGTCGAAGTATGTAAGGCATATATCATAATGGAACATCAAACATGATAAAATATAATGGGAATAAAACATGTAATTGTGGAAGCCATTCAGCACATGTTATAATTTCCATAGTAGCCAAGGCCTTTCTGCCAAGACCATCTTAGTGGACAAAGTCCCTTTCTGAATCGAGTTCACTCCTCGTTTCAGTCCTATAACACTGAACCAGATTCACTTACCATTCTAGCCATGTCTATCACATTAGATATAAATCTTTACCCAATTCATTAGAAGGAGATATAGATCCCACCCATCTCATAATGAAATCATTCTTATTTGTTCCACAAAATCATAAATCATACATCATGGCATAACCCATGTAATAAATTGGGATTCTTAAACATCATGCCATCATAACATAATCCATATAAAACAAATGGATATCATTTCATCATAAGAAGAATCATACATTGTAAATAATAGATATATTATACTTGAAACATACACATATGATATAATGTCATCTTAGATGGAAAATATTTTTGACAGAACACTTGAAATGAATTCTTGAGGAAAATATCCATTCTTTTTCAAAATCATTTTCTTTTCACAAAATGACATGCAATTTTAAAAGAAAAGGATTTTGTTGAAAATATTCATGAAATATTTTGGAGGAAGCTTCATGAAAATAAGGCTTTATAAAACTATAAAAAAATCCTTTCATATCATATAAGTTAAAAAAACATTCTTCTCGTACTTTTTCCAGAAAAGTCAAAAAGTACCTCGTAACAGAAAGATTCTTTACATACCATGTAGTAAAAATCAAAATGGGTAAAAAGGAATTTAAACATACATGAAATAATTTTTAGAAAACAAGGACGTGGATGATAAATATAACCCCAGTAAATACTTACGAATAAACAATCTCAGATAAAAACAAGATTGTAAAAGTTATCCCTTACCTTATGTCTGATATTATTCGTATGTATCCAAACCTCCTATATAATGATTTAAATAATGTAATTTACTTATTAAAGAATCATATTCATTTTTATTATATCACATATGGTTCAATTAGGTATTTATATTACCCATTCATTTGTCAATTCCATGTTAAAGTAGTGTTTTGGGTAAAATTATTTCACTTATCATACGTGTTCGGACTGGTTGTTCTTGATATTATTATTACATATATCATGATTTAATTACTTCCAGAAAGTAAAAAATGATTTATATATCATATATATTCAGTATATATATATATAATAGATAGATAAATGAAATAAAACACACCGTTCATGGAGACGGTAGGTCTTACGTACGCATGAACATTGTTTTCATTTCTTTATTGACTTGAATGGAAGTAAGTAGATAACATATATATATATATATATAAATACAGTAGCTTCAATATGTCATATATTTCATTATTATGTATTATATATACTTTATAATCATTCGTGAATGGTTAACATGGAGAATGAATATCATCGCGTCGTGGAGACGGTAGTCCGTACATACGCACAAGCGATGATATCATTCCCATGATCCTGGGATTGTATTGAAGTGTATATATAATATTTCATAATCAATATCACTTTACAATAATAATATATAGTTATTTATTTACACCGTTATACCCATCCAAGTAAGGTGGTGGTCAAAAATAGATTACACCACGGCGTGGAGACGGTATTCCGTACGTACGCACGCGTGATGATTTCATTTTCCGTAGGATTGATAGAAGGTGAAATAAGGTTGTTTCATATTTATAATAACATATCAGTATATATATAATACTGATTTAATTACATTATAATGAGACAACTAAATAATAATTAGTAGATTAAGGAAGAAACTTGAGAGAATCAGAAGAAGAGATTACCTCTTCTTCGATGCACCTCCTTTAAGCCTACTCTTAAGGAAGTAGATTTGGTCTTTTGAGAAGATCAAAACCTCCAAAATATTTCTAGGGAAGTAGAGAAGAGTAATCTCCAGCCTTTGGCCGTGATTAAAGGCCCAAAAGGGTGTGGAGAGAAGTGGTAAGGGGTTCCCTTTTTATAAGGGAGGAGAGGGGCACCTTTGGAAATCTTAAATATATTAACTTATAATAAATCTAACCCTACTTAAAAACCTCCAAAAATGACTCATATTCGAATATTATATGATATAGGTTTGTAATATCATCAAAAAATAAAATTTAGACTTGTAGGGAATTTATTTTAAACATTATCAACTTTATTTATCCTTATTTAATCGATTAAATTTTATTTATGGTAATAAGATTCTAAATTTTAAATTGTTGTAGATAATTACACATGTTCTGTTAATTATCCATAATTAGATAATTTATGAAATTTTAGATTATATAAATTTCAATTTATAATTTTTAAATATTTTTGTGATTTTTGAAAAATTTAATAATATGATATTTTTATAAATTAACAATTGTGCAAATTTTGACACTATTGATTTATTTGAATTTAAATTCAATCCACCCAAATGATATATTCAAAATAAAAATATTTAATAGGTTAATAACATGTCATAGTAATCTACAAAATTAGTGGAGCACATTAAATAGTTCATATATTATTTATTTTACTATTTGTAAGACCAATTATTTGATATTTCTCTTAATACAATAATTACTACAACATTTTTTATAATAATTAAATATACTTATTTGTTGCATAAAAATTTAAAATAAAATACTAGGATGAAGAGAAATCTTATATAATTAATAATAATACATTTAGTTGGATTTATCTTCTAAACCCCCAAATTTTAAAATGTTATATTTATTAAATTATGAAGGTGACAACTATGACATCATATAAAATAAAATAATATAAGTGTCATAATCACTTTTATATGACTCCAAACGGTAATATATTTGGTAATTGAATGATTATGGCGTATATATACACTAAAAATAAAAATTGTTCAGGTTTGTGAGCCCTTTAATATGTATTACTATTTCAATAAAAACAATATTATTAATGTTTTTACTAAATAAATAATTTCTGCATCATTAATGTATAAACTAAAAAGGTAATTAAATAACTATTAAAAATTACAAATAAATTACCATTATAAAGAAAAAAATTTAGATTCCAAATGCGTATTTATAACCAAATTTATATTTTGTATTACCTTATATTAAAAATACATTAATTATTAAAGTTTGAGTGAGACATATTTCACTTTCCTTTAAATAAAATAAACTAAAGGTCTTAATCCCCTCCAAGTGGGTTCTAATGGATTCCATTTCGACCAAAATATAACTTCGGATGGAATATAGTCATAAAATTTTATTAAGACAAGTTTAAGGGTAATTTATTAATATTATATTTACCCTTAATTACCCGATTTACCTTTTATTATGGTAAATAAAATTTACCGTAGTTACTATTCATAATGCCCAAAAATAAAAAGTAGTCTATTAATATAATTTGGACCCACTGATTCCAAATATGGAATCCATTTTTCAAAATTCAATACACAAAAGTTGCAGAAATTAAATTAAAATTAATCCCGTTGTCGAAAGAAAACGGGTTTTTGTTTAAAACATTGGAAAAGATTGAAATGATTTTACGTATGAATTAAATGTAAAATAAATTCTAAAGACATAAATTATATTAAATGGTAAAAATATATTCTATTTATACTTTAAAGCCATTCAATATTATAATTTAACCATATAAATTATTACGATGAAAAAAGTTGTTTTTAATTAAAATATAGCTTGTTTTTACTATTCATTAAAATATGAAAGTTATCAGAATAATATGAGAATTTTATCCAAAGTAAATTTTTATATATTAATCACAAATAAGAATTTTATTTTTTCAAATTAAACTTATAAACATGTCAAAAACTAGATTTAATGTGGATGCTCCATCAAAAGGCGGCAAAACTGCATTTTTTGAAAAATACTTATTTTACCCGAAAAATTTATTTTGTTCACATAACATGTTTTAGAAAATGTGTAAGCTAAATAATAATGTTTTAAAATTCAAAATTTAGCTAATACTATTTATAACAGCTAGTCCATAATAATATTATAATAATATATCATTGTTTAGTGCAACCCAGTATTGCGTACAACACACGCTATCGAGGAAGGTCGCGATTGCGTGTAATGCAAGCCAGGTTAGAGTTGAGTGTTGTGAAATCTCCCTTTGGTGTTGCGTATAACATAATTGAAAACTTATTTCATTTATACTTTAAACAAAATCTATACTTAATTTTGCGTAGAATAATTTCTACAAAACGATCTTGAAATTGTGTGTAACACGAGCCAAGAATAGTGTTGTGTATACTGAAAGCTAATACGATGTCATATATAGTGAAAGATAATTTTGGTTTAGGATACAACACAAGACATCAATGAAATTAAAAGAATATTTTTCATAAAATCTCGGGGTGTTACACAGATCCTGACCAAGGTATTATTGATCTCATTTCAGTTTCATCTTTTGGCCTTAAACCTTATAGAATAACTCAATAAAGTAGTTATTGATCCCTCTTACAAGATTTATAATTTAGTGGGAGTTAATAGACTATATAATTAATGGAATTGGATAAGGGAAAGGTATAGTTGTAGATGTTTTTTAGGGATGATTTCATATTTTATAAGATGAAAAATGATGAGTTTCTATTGTAGAATGATCTTGATCTCCCATGAGATGGTAATAATAAGAAATTTCTAAAAAATAAATAATTAGAAGGGTTGGATGTTAAATTACTAGTGATTATATGGATATAATTGCCCTAAAACATAGCTTATAACATCTGATATGTGAAGAAAACTTTAGAACATATATAGAAACATAATGATATTTATGAGAATCCAAGTATAATGAACATAGTGTTCTTATTATGGATAATATTTAGTATGAGAGTGTTGTAATTAAATCCAAATTATAATCATGATAAATACTTCAACATGACTTAGTGTGAGTTGGAATTGATGGAGGTATTTTTTTGGGATCTGGAGTGGATGATTTTGTTACTATCATCCCTCATAACAAGATGTGATATAATGGTTACCATGATGAGTAAATCAATTAGTAATAGAGACTTAGTGTTCAAATATTTTAGGGATATTATTTTTAATGAGGAAATTAATTTTAATGATATCCATGAATTTAATAGAAACTTATACAATGAGGTAGGTAGGGGAAATTCTACATCCCGAAAACTATAAAGACCCCGACATTAGTATCCCAAATCCACTACTTACTTTTTATGGAAATAGATACAAGGAATAATATCCTAAAGGTACAATTAGGTTAGTATTATTGGTAAATCAGAAACATACATTAGTCTCACTTTACATTTGAATATATAAATTACAACATAGTGAATGTAAATATTATACATCCTTGAACTCATTTAAGGATTCCTTCATCATATCATAGGAAAAAAATCAAAATAAGGGTGAGCTCAGATACTCGGTAAGGGTTATGTAAAGTGGAAGCTATCTTGAAATGATAAGGAATAATCAACATAGATATATAAATAACTAAAAATAAATTAAATTTAATCAATAATTTAATAATGATGAATAATTTGGATCAAATTAATAATGATCAAATAACTCCACATAATCTTGAAACAAATCTATAGTTAATATCAATTTAGTAATGTCATGGATAATGATAACTGAATTACCAATGAATACAATTATTAATATTTAATTTAATGATCTTAGGAATCATGATATCTACATCATAAAGACCTTTCACCAAGATAGTTTTACGTATAGGTAGGTATACACCAAAACCCATTTAATGTTATGTTAACAATTTTTCACATGATACATGTTGATTCGTCGATGTACTATATAATTATTGGCCTCACCCATCACTGAATGTCCAAATTATTTCCCATACTTAAAATGACCAATTTAATTCATGAACAATATGACTTATTAATAAATATCTTTTAATTTTAAATAATACAGATTTATAACTATTTCCCTCGTATATCAAATAAATTTCATTGTAAAAAACTATTTTTATAAATGATATATAATTTAAGATATAAAAACCCCGTTGATTAATAATACATATATTTAATGGAAATTTAATGTCCAATTTTCACTAGAAATTGAATTTTTTAAGAGAAGGTTAACAACCAAAATATTATTTAAGAAAGTGAATGAAAAATATTCTCCCCGGTCAAACTAATCATAAACCATATTGCGTAAGAATAAGGATTGTGTGAATAAAATATATCCAAGTAGAGTATTAGTAAAATAAAGGTTCTTTGACATGGATAAATAGAAATACCATATAAATATTATTACAACATTCTTGATGGAAATAAGTTTTTCAATTTAAAATTCATTTTTAAAATAAAAAAATTTATAGAGTATTAGTAATAAAATTTCATTTTAATGTAAAATTATATACATATAAAGAAATATTTAAAATAGAGAGTTTTAATAATGGATGGAATATTCTATACATGCCGAGAATGTTAAAATATAGATTCATTTCAAATTTTAGTAAGGAAATTAAAAAATGACAACTTTCAAAAAATAAAAGAAAGAGTACTTTGAATTTTTTTGAAGTAAAATATGGATAAATACGTATTTATTAAATAATTCATGAAGATTAGAAACATTTGGGAAAATATTTTTAAAAAATATGGATTTGGAAGAAAAATGATTTTTGATTAAAGAGATCATATTAAAAATATTGTTTGAATAATTTTATCTACTAAATTGTGGAATATGGTACTATTACATAAAAATTTATGAATAAATGGATTAGAATAAAATTAAATGGGTTTATCAGATAATGATTAAATAATTCCCTTTAATTGAAACTCAAGCATAAAAAAACCCTATTAAAATGATATTGAAACATTAGTAATTACTACTTCAGTAAATATTGAATGTCAAACCCCATGAAGTAAATAACTTTAAATGAAACATTAAATACTATGAATTTAATTATATTATTAAATGATAAATCAAAAGGGGAAGTATATACACCTCATAAATTTAATTAGTCACATAACACCAAATATGTCTCAATAGAGTGGAAATTGAGATGGAATATCTTATAAAGATCACAAAATTGAAGGGATAATTAACCAATGAATTAATTATGTGTATAAAATTAAAATAAGTGTAACTAAAAAAATAAAATACGAAAAATTTATTACACATATAATCATATAATTTTAAACAAAACAAAGAAGTAATATATCCCAATGAAAAATAATGTAGTTTTGAAACACCTTACCATATGGTAAGATTAAATTTAATAAATCATGGATAAAATTATTTAAATTGAAATATAAAATAATTTTAAGTATAATTGATTTGGAATATAACATTTAAAATGGTAATTGTATAGACCATATAAATAATAACATTAAAATATTCCACAATGAAATGAAATTGATGTATACTCCATTATAGTTTAAGAAACACCTTAATAAAACCCCTAAAAAAGTGAAATATCATAAAGTTGGAGTTCAAATAGAATTAATATAAATAATAAACAGTTTTTAATATTCAATTTTTAGTATATAAAACATTTAAATGCAATTTTATGCATAAACAAAATGTTTCTTGGAGTTGGTTATTTTTAGATGAAAAAATTTACCTAATGTTTCCCTATATTTGAACGTGATTTAAACTACTATATATTGGTTTTAGACATGATATTAATTTATTTAAAAAAAATATTCATATTTATAATATCCCATATGATCTTCTTAAAAAACTTTATCACTCATTTGTTAATAATATTTCATTACTACCACTGTTATATGTGTCAAATGCTTTGTATTGTCATGTGTGTTTGAACACGAATGTTTTGATTTATGAGAATATGGTATATTAAAATAATATAGATAATAATATTAAGGTTATAAATATGATTTTTTTCATTATTTCCACTTTTAGAATCATTCTTTAACGGTAGACATGGAAAATGAGTCACATCTCTTCAAGAAGATGGTAGGCCGTAGTACACACAAGAGAAAATATCATTACTTAATGGGTGAAGGGGTAATGAAGTGGGTGGTATATTAATTTTAAGAAATTAATGTCATGTAATATGGGTCATATATATTTTTTATTTCTACCATTATGACTATTACTATGATTCGGTGATCGAAACAATTGCATCATTTCGCGAGTCAGTAGTCCTTTGTACACACAAGCGATGGATTTTTTCCCATTTGATGGGGGAGGATATGGATAAATATTATTCCATGAACATAACAAAATATAAGTATATGGGATTTATTTGTGTTATTATATTTTTATTATTAATATATTCTTTAATGTTGTAGAATAAGAAGTAAAAATGAAGAGCATAGTGAACACAATTACCTTTACTCGGAAGAACCTCCTTTAAATCTCTTATTACGGACCATAGGTTTTGTATTATGGGAAGCACATCACCTATATAATGTGTTTTATGATTATAGTGAGAGATTTTTGTTGTGTTTGTCCAATATAAATGGCTTTATAGGTGTAAATAATTGAAGGATGGAGGTGATCTTTTATAAGTGGAGGAGAGGACCCTCTTGAAAACCACATATAAATTTCCCAAAAGAATACAGAATGGTAAATTCATTCCCACAAAATATTCTTCAAAATTACCTTATATTATAATTTTTGATACAAATTTTTTTAAATATATCTATACAATAATAATATTTCAAGTTTAATAGCAAAAATTACCCTTATCTTTTGGTTTAACCCCTAGGAAACATGTTTCAACATTAACCCTAGTAAATAATTTTTAATTATTTTCACTATTCATTATGAAAAAAATCAAGTTTACCTATTAACCTAATATTAATTATTATGATAAAAAATATATAATATTTTTAACTAAAATAAATTCATAAAATTGGAAAATTTTAATTTAAAGATGGACCCTTAAATCAGGTTGAAAAATGGGTTTTCAAGATATATATTTTTGAAGTGTAAAATGATATTATATTAACTATATGACAAGTCATAATAATGAGATGAATTTAAATTAATATATTTATTTATAAAATTTATATTTCATTTAAATGATTTATCATTAATTATTATTTTAATTAATTAAAATTCAAAAACATCTGTCCCTTAAAAATAGTTTTTAGAATAATGCGTTCCAAGAAAAAAAATAAATTTAAATCAAAATTCAGTATAAACAAGATTAAATTTAATTAATTATATTAAATATAACCAAATAATTAATTTAAATAAAAATCTAAAGAATAATGGAACTTTTAAATTACATTGTTTATTGAAATGATAGTTTTACAAAAAGAAGTCATTTTCACTATTCACTAAAAATCACTATTTTTACAATGATCCCCAAATTTAAAACTTAGATTATTTTTATATAATAATTTGAAAATTTATGTACATTTTATCATGTATAATATCAAAAAGTTTCAAAAATTATTATATATTTTTCCAACGATGTGTAATAAAAATCATTTTTCATAAAAACATATTTTTTTAAAAAATAAATCGAATTTATTAAAAAATGAGTGATTATTATCAAAAAATTTGTTTTAATTCGTAAATATATATATATAATAGTTATTTTTATCCAGTTTATACCCTGTAATTCAATTTATTGGTTTTAAATATCATATTTAAATAATATAATTCTCTTGTGGATTCGATTTAGTGTTGTGTGTCACATGCGTTATTGAAAATAACGTTCTTCTTTTTAAATGTAGGGTAATGTAATCTGCTGAACTTCCATAAATTCAATCCACACTATTTGAAATTTCAATTGATAATCAAGGGTTTTTTATATGATAATTCCTTTTTCAACAAATCACATCATAAAAATAGTTGACCAAACATCCTCTCCAACGAAGGAAATTAAAATAAGAATGTCATCTCGAATAAGAAAAAACTAGGTTTCAAATTCAGATAAAATTGGTGGTATGTGAAAATATGGGCATGAAAGAATAATATAAATAATTATGGAGAGTAATAGAGATAATTGATCATAATAAATTTAATGATGAAGAGAAATTTAACAACCAAAAAAACCTAAGATGTTGAGGTGTGAAAAAGATCATAGATTCATCATAGAGGGACATAATAGGAATACATTTTTATACCAAGATTATTTTACTATGGTGGATTAATTATTTTAAAATCTTCATTAATAACATTAGAAAATATATTTAGCTAACATGCTTATATTTCAACTGAAAAAATCCTTCATTTGGTTGTGCTCCGATCAATTTTCAATTTATGTTTTAGTTTAAGAAGTGAATATCCCAATTGAATATTTTTATGCAAAAATTATAGATATTAGCTTTTATTAGATTATGATATTAATAAAATAATAACAATCTATTCCTACTCTTTTTAAATATTAAAAGAAATTGAAATGGTTTCCAAAAATTGAGATAACCAAAACAATTATTGACCATCATATGAAGAAGTAATACCTTTTATTTAAAAATAACCACCAATGTTTAAACATATATCATTTCCCCAATAAATAACATTACATCTCAATTAACTTCAACATTATCAATATTAAAGAATTTTTTCACCTCAAAGGTGATCTCATGAAATTTAACTTACATCCCCATAAATTTAATTACATTATTCCCAATTAATCCTTTACATTAAACTAAATGGTTATATATACCTTAATATAATAAAAAATCCCCCAAAAATTCATTACTTACCTCAAATTCAAAACAATTATAAAAATATATGATCCCATAATATTCCCCCCAAAGTCGAATTAATATTTATATATCAAATAAATTCTGTAAAAATAATTTCAAAGTAACCAGGACATCTTTTAGGCCAGTGGCTGGCAATAGACCCTTTTCACCCATCAATTATGTGTTCAAGCCCCAAAAACTTACCGTATGTGACATTTTTTCCCCATAATGTATATTATCCTTTTTACAATAAATAATTAATATAATTTCTATGAAATTACCAAATTATAAAAACCCATAATTATTTCATCATCAAAGATAAGATTAATGTTAATAGATACCAATACCTTTAAACTTATGTCTACAAATTGTAATGGAATTTGTCCTTAATTATATTTTTCAATAAAACATACTATAAACCAATGTGTTTTATTTATATAAATTTCTCTCAAAATATCCTTAATATTGACAAACATGTATCAAATTTAGCATTAACATCATCCCCCTAGTTCCAGCCATTGACTAAAAGAAAAAAAGCATGGTGTGATAATTAATAATCATAATTTTGAAAAATAATTTATAGGATATCTAAACCATGACACCTTTGTTTCAGTCTATGACACCCTAATTAATTAATTATCACCACCTATTCAAATAATAAATCTTATTTCATAAATTATATATAAATTATCTAAAAAATACTAAGAGGAGTGTCAAATGAGGTGTTTAATAAGGCCTGTTGTTAGGAACCAGGGGAAGATCAATTTAAATCCTAATAATATTTTTGAATATATTATACTAGGTATAAATACACTAGAAGTACAAACAAATGAAGTATCTAGACAAAGATTTATTTCTATTATATACTAAATTATATATTTATTACAAATACTTTATCATTTTATTTTGTACTTATCCAAAAATTATACCACAGGTTTATTTTCCCTACTCTATGTTTTCATAAATCTATTTCCCAAGGATTCTACTAAACATAATTTGATACAAACTATAAATATCTTGACACTAGTAGCCTATATACAATGGTTAATTTATAAAATTGGAACTATATAGAAGGAATCATATCCCAATGGTCCAATTATTATTATATTATTGGTAATCTAGATACATACTTTCATCTCACATTACATTTAAAATCTTTTATTACAATATAGTGAATGAAAATATTTTACAAACTCGATATCATTTAAGTATTCCTTCATCATATCTTAGGGAAAAAAAATTAGGGTGAAATCTTATTCTTAATTATAGTTATGCAGATCGAAATATATCATGAATCAATAAGTCGTAATCTATATGGATAGGTAAATAATTGAATTTTTTTATTTAATCATTAACTTACGCACGAATAATAACAAGGTCGGAATAAATGACGATTAAAAGATTCATATATATATAATAACTTGATATAAAAGTTAATCCATGGATAATGATACAGTTGTAATACCATGGATGATGAAAACTGAATACTCAATAAAGGAAATTCCTAAAATCATAGGTCATTATCTCAAACATCATTATATCAATACCATTAAGGCATTTTTCCAATATAGCTTAACCAATGGGTATGTATACCCCAAAAATCCATTTAAAGTTGGAATACTGATTTGTCTCATGAGAAATGATAATGTATCTAGAGTTCGTATAAATATGTGCCCCACCTGTCACTATATATCTAAACCATCCCTCATATATCAAATTTTTTTAATCTATGAACAATATGCATTACCGATAAATATCTGTATTGAGTAAAGAATATAAATTTATCAATATTTTTATAGACAATTGAATAAATTTATATGTAAATCACTATATATAGAAATGATATTAGGTTTAATGAATAATAATATCCATGATAAAGAATATGGATGTTTAAGGTAAATATAATGTCCAATGTTCACAGGAATGTGAATGTTTCAAGAGAATGTTAAAAACAAAAACATTAATCAAGAAAGTTAATTTAAATACTTTCCCAAGTGAAAAAAATCATAAAACAACTAGATAAATAATAAGGGTGACATAAATACAACATATCCCTAGTTGATTATAATTAAAAGGAAGTGTTTTTATCATTGATGAATTTAAATTGAATAAAAGTATTATTGAAACTCTCTTAATGAAAATACACTTTTTTCATTTCAAAATTAGTTTTAAAAATGAAATACTTCATGAATATTAGGATTTTTTATTAGAAAATAAACTTGTAATATTGTAAATCATGATTCAATGAAATGATTCATTATGACTGTAGGAAGTTTCTATACATGAAGAGTATGTTAAAATAAGTATTCTTTTTAAATTTTTATAGGAGTAGTAAAAATATAACTCATTTGAAAAAGAAAAAAAAAATCATTTTCAACCAAATTATCTAAGTAAAAAATGTATGTAAATTTATTTAACAAATAATTTTATAATATTGGAAATTTTCTATAAAACCTTTTTAGGAAACACTGATTTGGAAGAAAAAGGATTTTCGAATGAAGAGAGAAATAAAGTTAGATGATCACAGTTTTTTTCAATCATTATAAGTAACCAATATGAGAAAATGGTAATTTTAATTGAAAATATATTTAATAAAAATCATATAATAAAATGAAATGGAATTATTAGATAATTATAACATAATTTCCCTTAATAAAAATTTAATCACAAAAAATCCTGATTAAAATTTGATTATATTATAAAACCTTACCCATTTTGGTATCTTTTTAATAAAAGACCACATGAAATAAATGAATTAAAATTAAACATAAAATAATATTAATTAAAATATATTCATGATATATCATTTCAAATGGGTTGTATATACAACTCATAAAAATAATTAGGTACATATTACCAACTATATCTTAATAGAGCGGAGATTGAGAAATAATCTCCTAAAAAGATAAAACTATTGAAATTAGAATTTATCAATGGATAAATTATTTTTATATAATATAAATAAACATTTTAAATTTAAAATAAAATATATAACAATCAAAATACATTACACCCATAGTCTTATAATTTTGAACACAACGAAGATGTAACATAACCTAATGAAAAAAATCGAGTTACGAAATCCATTACCACTTGGTAACATTCATTTAAAATCCACATTGATAAAATAATATGAATTAAAAATTAAGATACCATTAATTATGAAGGATTCATGGTATAACATCTAAAAAAGTTTTTTATACACAATATGAAAGCAACTGGTTCAAAAAATTAAAATATGCCTCATTGAAATGAAATTGAGACATATTCCCTTATAGTTTAAGAAATGTCTTAATAAAACCAAATTGAAAGATATATAGATATAATTTGGAGTTAAAATACCATGAATAATAATAATAAAATATTATAAATATTAAATTGTTATTATGTACACCTTTTAAAATTAATTAGGTTCATAAAATAACATCTGTCTCAATGAGGAAGTTTTGAGATGAAAACCCTCTCTTCACATTTATCATTACTTGAGCATGATTAAACCACTTTTATAATGTTCTTTAATCTACTATTAATTTGTAATAAAATAATATTTATATTTATCATTTCATATATGATCTTTTTAAAACATATTATCATCCGATCATTTATATTATTTCATTATTACCATTGTTTTAAGTGTTAAATTCTTGATTTTATCATACATATTTCATCATGAAAGATCCAGGTATATAACATAGGATATTTTTACATAATATCAAGAATGATATGAATTTTAAAAATATAATAATTATTAATTTGATAGAATTTTAGAATCATTATTTAATGTAGGACATGGAAAATGTGTCACATCACATCTTAGAGAGGGTAGATTGTGGGTACATAAGAGGGACAATGTAGGTCCCTTAATGGGTGAAAGTGTATGGATGTGGATGGTATTTTAATTTTAAAGAAATAATATTATGTAATATTTATCATATATGTTCATTATTTTTATCATTATTAGTATCCATGTTGGTCGTTGATGAAGAAAATTGCATTAGTTCATGAGGTGGTAGCCCTCCCTACACATGAGCAATGGATTTATTTCCCTTTTGATAGAGAGAAGAAAAATAAATATTTTTAAATCAAAACAATAATATATTAAATTATATGAATATTGGTGTTATTATTGTTTTAGTTTCAATAACCAATTTAAGTTAGTAAAAGAATAATTTAAATAAAATATATTAGTGAAGTCAATTACAATCTCTTAGAATTACCTCATTTGGATCTCTTATTATAGAACCTAGAGTTGGTATTTTCAGTAGACTATCACCTATAGAATTTTGATAAGGATTTTGGGAAGATATTTTGGTAACGTATTTTCATGATAAATGTGCTTAGGGGTGTTAATAAGTGAATTAAGGAGGTTCCCTTTAATAAGTGGGGATGAGGACCTTCTAGGAAACCACTTGGAAATTTCCTAAAAGGATACAAAATGATAACGTCATTCCCTAGAAAAATGATTCTAGATGAACTTATATTATAAAATGGGATATGACAAGGTAAATATATAGCTATAAAATAGTATTTTTTCAAGTTTAATTCTAAATACTACCCTTAATTTTTGGTTTAATCCATAGAAAACCCGAATTAACCTTTACCATGGTAGTTAATATTTTTAGGATTTTCACTATTCATTTTTTATAGAAATTCCGTTGAAATTATTATATTATATTTATTATTCAAAATTACGAAATTGAATAAATTTTACCAAATTCAATTCAATTAAGTGGAAATATTTAATTTAACGATGAGCCCACAAATTATGTCAAAATCACTTTTTCAGGAAATGGATTTTTTTCATGCATAAAATGATCTTATATTGAATATATTAGTTGTAATAATAATGAAATGGAATTAAATTTTTATATTCATATATATAATATATAATTCATGTTTAAATCATCCATCATTAAAAATTATTTTAATTAATTAAAAATTTGAAACATTATGCACTTAAAAACAATTTCCCAAAAAATACATTCTAAGATGAAAAATTAAATTATACCAAAATAAGTTATAATGATGATTCAAATGTAATTGATTATATTAAATATAATAATATAATACTTATGTAACTTTTAAATAAAATTCAATGAGTAGTGGGACTTTTAAATGACATAATTTATTAAAATGGTTGTTTTACAAAATGATGTATTTTTCACATTTTAGAAAGAATCAATTTTTTTAAAAATGTATCTAAATTTCAACAAAATATAATTTTTATATGATGATTTCAAAAATTAATATAAATTTATCATATAAATTTTATTATATTTGAAAAAATAATTTTCATTATTTTTTAATAAAGAGAAGTTAAAATCAATTTTGACAACAAAATTTTAAGAATTAATTTAAATTACTAGAAATTTATTAATTATTAGAAATAAATTTTTATTGATTAGGATATATATATATATATATATATATCTTAATTTGTATAAGACTATTCATACCTTCCATGTGAATGGGTAGGTTAGAACAATCATATTTTAATAATATATTTTGTGTGTCGTTTAGGTTCAGTGTTGCCTAACATATACATTGTCAAACATTATGTTCTTATTTTAAAATTATACGGTGATAAAAAATTGACAACAATTATATAGGAATAAAAATATGAAGTTTTAATAGATAAAACATAGGTGAAATTTCCATGTTTTGGAATTTTTGGAAGAAAGGCCGCATGAAGAAAAGTTATAGTGAGTAATGTGTCAATATTAGAAGATATACTTTCAGAAGTGTATCTAAAAATCTAATTTCAGAAGATACGAGTGGTATTCTGTAGTGTGTCCAAAGATCACATGAGTTTTGGATTATAGTATTTTGATCTACATTTCACTATATCTATGAGATACTAATTATTAAAAATTATACACAGAGAAGATACATAAAGGTACAACTTGAGGATAGTGAAACTCTCAAGAGTGTGACAAATAATGATGTTTCTGTCTAGAAATGGAATAAAAGAATACTTGAATTACATAGAGTGTGACATATTTAGAATATTAAATAAGAAAATTATTTTATTAGGGATTTTAAACGATATAGATTTCTATGAAAAATTATTGGATGGAGAATGGAATATTTCCCATGGTTACATAGTGGTGGCTGCAGTAGTGTAAGTTGGAACATTGTACCTAACATAAGTTTTGATGTTAAAAATAATACTATAAAAATAACTTCCACAATATTATGGAATAAAATAATTAGTCAAGAAAGTTATAAATTGATAACAATCCACATCTCTATACGAATACTAAAGATCATAATTATATATTTCAATAAATTTTATAGTCGAGTTATTGGGAAGAAACTTAAAATCTCATTACAAACAGAAGTTATGAGTCCCAAGAAACAGAAGTTAAAGTTGGTTTATATAGATCTATAGGGGAGATATCTGATCCATTCACATAGAGGTTCACTCTATTATATCACCATTATCGATGATGTAATATTGAATGTGTGAATGTTATTTCCCAAGAACAATTCTGAAGTATTCAAAAACACCATTAAATAGAGAGGAATTTTAAAAAAGAATCTAAAGAAAACTAAAATGTTTGAATTCTGATAATGATAAGGATAGATAAGTATAGATTTAAAAAGGTTCTAATAGTATAAATATATAATGTTTGTTAAGACTATACCACGTTTTCTGAAATAAAATAGAGTCATAGATACACTGAATAAGATGTTAGTTGAGAAGAAAGAAAATCTAATGATTTATATTGGTTTTAAAGAGGAGTTTTGGGTGAAATGTATTAATATTGATACCTACATAGGGAATATAAACACTTCTAATCTATTAGGGAAGAAGACCACTAGAAACATTTTAGTACAAATTAATTATTGAAATTTCTCTCCATAAAGACTTTGGCACACTCATATGTAGCCATATTGATGAAAAAATAGTATAAGCTACAAAATATGTCTTGAGAATGTTTATTTATAGGGTATGGGAAAAACATTGGATTTTGTCTCTATGATAAAAAATGGGAGTTTGTTTGAAATTATTTTATCTTCAATTAAGGAACCATTTGGAAAGTTGCGTACTAAGAATTTTGTTAAAATTAGATAAAAGATTCATCACAAGATATGTTTTACTAAATATAAGTCCAAAAGTTAAAAATATTTTAGATGTTTAATGGAATATAATTGTTCTAGATACAACATATAGTTTAAAATATATTTTGTATGAAAATAATGTTTTGTTAGTGATTTCATGGTCATAAGTATCAGAAATAATCCGGATTTTGGAATGTCAGGGAAGATATTTGGAAGGTAACATACAAGAAGTAGTGGTTCTAAATGGAGTTGAGCCATATGGGGAGTTGAAGAGGTCTATCAAGATTTAGTATCAAGTGTATAGATATTAAGGTGAACTGTTTTATTTTCTTATCATAGATGATGGATAATAAGAAATACCACTAGTGGAAAGATGTTTGAACATATCAAATATAGTGGGAGTTATACATGAGAGATAAGATAAATTCCTTACTTGTTTATGGAGAGATGAGATCCAATGGAACAATTTGGTCCCATATGAGAATGATAGAATGGTGAAGAGGGTTTTGAATATACCAATTTAATAATTTCTAAATGATCATCAGAGTTAATATAATTATGAAATATAAATAAATATAAATTGTTAAATAATATTTTTATAGTAGGTTATATCAAATTGACATCATGTCCACTTTTAACTTATCTCAAATGTAGAGAGAAATATAAGCCACTAAAATTGAATATCTTTTATGTGATGGAGAGTATAATTCCTTTTCAAATGCCTTTATAATCCCTGGATGCTCATTCCTAGAATTTAAATTTTAACCCCAAGAGGAACACCCCAATTATCTTTAAATTGTAGTGGTAGAAGGAACCATCCTTTCGTTTTTTCGAACCGAAGAACAATTAAATCCCATTTCTTTTTATTGGTTTGGAACAACCCACATATACCATCTGTTAAGATTTTTTAAACCTATTATCCTAAATTTTAAGGTGTATTATTTCACACACAATCAAAATATAGAAAAGAATAGAAATAATTAGCCACAAATAACTAAAATGAAAACTTCATGATCAAAATGTTGATATAGCTATGACTATGAGAGAAGTAAGGTATTTCATGATGAAGTAAATCCAATTCATTTTTAGTCTAATTGATCCTCGAGGATAATAATTTGTAATGATTATATATATAATGTGTAGTAAGCCCAAGTAAAATTGCCCTTATCCAGTGTTTATTTTTATTACATTGGCAGAAGTTACTAGGGATCACATCCCAAAAGACAAAATAGTTTACCAGTCTAGAGAAATTAGATCGATACATGAGTCCAATATTACATTTGAGAACACAAATTAAAAAATATATTTTTTGAATATAAAATTATTCCCTCTATCACATCCTTTTACATCAATCATAATTCAATTCATGGAATTCTAGAAAATGGAGAAAAAACATGGTTGGGCTCAAATTCTTACTAAGGGTTAAATATTGTGTAATATGTCATAAATCAATAAGGAAATGTAAATAATGAAAAAATATTCAATTTAATCCATAAAATAGATATCATAATTAGATAAGGAATAATAAATATTTAAAACTAAATAACTACAAATACATTCCATTATATCAATAAGCTATGAATGAAATTATTCTAGAGATAATATCATTATGAAAATATCATGGGTAATAAGCTAAGGAATAATCAATACGGAAAGATAAATAACTGAAGACATATTCCATTTGATCAGTAAAATAAAAATTAAATGAATCCAGAGATAATTTAATTTTCAGAATATCATGGAAAATTATAACGTTATTATTAATGTAAGAAATTATTAATAAATTTTCACCATGATATCAAGCATTATCAAAACTCTAATATCAAGACCATTCAAATGACAGTTTAAAATTATAATTATAATCCAATTTAATGGTAGTTTACCAATTCACCACATGGTACTACTTATTTATCATGGGGAAATAAAAATATGGTCTCTAACCATCATATTATGTCCAATTATTTCCTCACATATCAAATAATTTATTTAATTCTTGAATAAATTTCCTTATCATCAAATATCAGTATTCAGTAAATAATACTAATTTATCAATATTTCCATAGACAAAAAAACAAATTTCTATATAGAAAACTATAGGTAAAAATTATATAAGGTTAAGAAATAAACATATCAATGATAAATAATATTTTTATTTAAGGAAAATTTAATTTCCATAAAAGAACAAACAATTCAAGGGAAAGTAAATGACTACAAAAATTAATCAAGGAAGTGAATGTCAATATTTTAATTTGTGAAAATGATCATAAACCATCCATATAAAGAATAATTATAGTATCAACACAACAAATTCCTAGTTTATTAAAAGAAATATGAAGGGTCGTTTCAATGATGAATACAAATACCATAAAAATTTATTTAAAAACATTTTTAAGGAAAATATACTATTCATTATTAAATAATCTTTTAAAATTTAGAGTTGAAAAATAATTTTAAAAATAATTTTCCTTGAAAATTAAAATTTAAAATTATAAAGGAATAATTTAAAAATTGGGTGGTCATTGTAGTAGGAAATTCCATACATCCCAAGTAAGTTAAAACAATTATTTCTTTTACATTTTCTATAAAATCTATGTAGAACATGTTTTAAAAATGAAAAGAAAAAATACATTAATTTTTTTTAAATTTAAAATTAGTTAATTGTTTTTAATAAATATTTTTTAAAGGATAAAAATATATCTGAAAACTTTTTTAGAAAACATGGATTTAGAAGAAAACAAATTTTCGAATGAAGTAGGAAATAGAGTCAGATTTTATTTAATGTTTTTTATAATTTTAACTACCAAAGGTTATAAAAATGGTCCTAATACTTGAAACAATTCATGAATAATAATAGTAGAATAATAATAATGAGTTTATTAAAAAAATATTAAATAATTTCCTCCAATTTAAATTCAAGTACAAATAATACCGATTAAAATGAGATTATGAAATAAACCCTTATGAAAATGATTACATTTAAGTGAGAATAAATCAATTAATTGTTTATATGTATGGAATTTAAATTCAAATGAAACAAGTGTAAATAAAACTTAAGATAATAATAATTCTTTTAAAAAATAATCTTAGAATATCAAAGATAATAAATAAGTAATATAACCCAATGAAAAGAAATTGAGTCATGAAATTATTTACAAGTAGGTTAATTTTAATTTAAATACCCTTAGATTAAATGATTCTAATTGGTTCTTAAAATAACATGTCTCATTAATTAATCATGATATTACTTGTTAATAGGTCATTATATACGACATATAAAATATATTCGGTTTAAAACACTACAATATGTATCAATGAATGGAAATTGAGACGAAGTCCCTTACCTTAAGCATTATTTTGGTTGAACATGATTTAACCTCTTATAGAGTTATTTTTATCATGTAATTAACTTATAATATAACTTCATAAATATTTAAAAAACTATATATGATCCTTTTATAATATATGATTACCTATTTATTTATAATCTTTCATTATTATCATTGTTTGAGGTATTAATTACCTCATTTTCTCTTTTGTGATTTGTTAAGAAAGTTCCATTTCATTGGTATAGTATATATTTATCATATATATAGAATAATAATCATAATATAATTATCATATTTATATATAAATTATGATTTTAATACCAATCATGAAATATGGGTTTGATAAATTATATACCTTATAATCATCGAGACAGTAGGGTGTACATACACATGAGTAACATTTTCATTTTTCAATGATCATTATAGAAAGGTAGTATGTAATATTTTATCTTTTAAAAATGATAATAATATCATAAATTCAATATATGAGTGAAAAAATAGAGTAAAAATTATGTCTCTGATATGTATAAGAACTTTAGTTTTGAATAATTTTGTACGCCATTTTCCACACTAGTAATTGAGCATGACCACTATCACGACATGTTAAACTTTAAAAAGTAATTTTAATTAATGGCTTTATTAGTTGATATAAACTCAATTAAAGAAAACATATAGGAAGATTCATCGTGAACTTTAAAAAGTAATTTTACATAGTTTCCTTTTTCTTCTCAAACATTCTAGAATAATAAGTACCACAACATCCACCACACCGAACCAGTCCCCTTGTTTCAATCACAATTATCCTATTTTACATGTTTAACAGGGCCATTACATGGTAATTTTGAGTATCCCATTTTTAACATGTGATTCTATGATCAACATTCCTTATATAATGTTTTGTTCCAAAGATGCTAACTATTTTAGATGTCAAACTTATCTAGTGTAATTTACAATTACCATTGAAATGATATAGAAATATACAATTCCAAATCATTTGTTTTATGTTTCTAAATATTGCATCCAAAACAAATTTTTTTCCTTCCATAACATATTGATAAAAATAAATCCATTTTTTAGGATCTCAAGCTCAAAATTACAGTTACTACTTCATAGTTTCAAGTATTTTAGAACACATTCATATTAATTTTCATATACTAGAATTAATTAATATTAAATTTTGAAATAACTAAAAAATGGTAAAAAATTTAATAAAATTAAGCAGTAAATTGAGTTTCAAAAAATATTGTAAAACATAACATATTTTTAGACTAAAAAAATAAACAATGAATCATATGAGTTTCAAAATTATGGTTTTACATCCAGCCATTTCTGTTGAATTTGATAATTTTGTTTAATTTTAATGTTTTTATGGCATTGATGTTACTTTAATATAACTTAATTATTTTTGTGTAACATTATTGAAAAAATATATTACATCAAATATTTTTATAATACCTTGAAGTTTATTTTTTATGACTTCATGATTTCTAAATGACTTTGAAAATATTATTGTATGACTTATTGACTTTTCATAAAAATAATTTAATATGAATTCTTAAAACTCTTTATTAATTGTACACATTTCCCAAAGAACTAATTTTTTTCATAATTAAATGAAATAAAAGAAAAAATATAATAAAATAATAAAATAAAGAAACATGATATGATATATAGATTTAAAATTTTATAAATTATAATTAAAAAATTATAAAATAATAATTATTTATAATACTCACATTAGAGGGAATAAAAAAATTAATTTTTGAAGCTATATAAACATGTAGTATTTTATGGACCCACACTAACAATCTCCCTCTTTCTGATAATTATAAAACCAAACATTTATTAACAACTATTTTTTCCCTTTTATGAAATTAATCAAAAACATTTAGTTTCAATAGTAAATTTTCTATTTTGTATTTGAAGAAACTAAATATTTTAATTTTAACATTGGAAAAAAATTTAGGCTCCATATAAACCCAAATATTAAAAATATTTATTAAAAAGTCACTTTAAAGAATTATATTATTAAAAAATATTAAGTTGCAAATAGAAAATTTAAAGCATAAGAATTCAGATTTAACATAAAAAAGACACCACCTAAATATGTTCTGGGTGATAAATAGTTTGATAACCTTCATTATAAATTAAAATTTAATTTTTAAAAAAATGGAAAAAATATAAAGGTTAGTAATGATTTTATAAATATAATTTTATATTATTATAAAATTAAGATATATATGTATATATATATATATCATTTTTTTAAATGATCTATAAGAAAATGAAATCTAAAAACAATATTCTTAGTTCTAGAATGTTTTAAATGATTTTTGTAAGTATAAATAATATAATTATTTTCAAAAAATATATAAATTACTTGATGATAAATAAAATCAGAAACTGATTTTTTAATCAATAATGATTGTAAATAATAATATGTAACAACTAATCACTTAGATTTAGTAGTAGACAGAGAAACATAATTTTTAGTAGGGTAGTAATTGCTAGTAAAAATAAACTATGGTTTAACAGGGTAAAGGAAATAATGTGTTAATTAAGGATCATTTAAAATTGTTTATAATATTTTAATATCCCTTAGATTACATTCCTTCATACCACTTTTAAATCTAGCACAAATGTTAACTAAAAACTCTAAATAAGGCCTTGGAGTAGTTAAAAATAATAAATGACAAATTATATGTGTAATGTTTTTAACATCCACATATTTTCATGAATTATGTATCTAAATTACAAATAGTACTCATGGGGGTTTCAAATATTTTCTTGAGTCTAATCCAAATATTTTAACCATTTCCATAATATAATTAGATTTATTGGGAAATATACTATCATTTATTTGAAAAATTTTAAGGCAGATAAATAATTTATGTTCTCCGATTAAAGTGTGATAAAATTCACTTATCATAATATATGATATTTTCATTAAATTACTATTTTATGATACCAAAATTTTATCCTCTATATAAATTTTAACAATAAAAATATCATTTTATTTATAATTAATAAAAAAATTATGATTAACATTTAATTTATTAAAATTATTTTTTCAAAATAAAATTTGACAATCCTTCATAGAAAACTCAATGATCTTGTTTCAATCTATATAAATATTTAGAAAGTTTTAAAATATGATTCAAACACTTTTCATTATAAAATACCAGTGTTTCTATTTCATATAATTCTTAAAAAATGTTACCATTTTTAAAAAAAACCTTTAATATACCTTTAAAATAACTTGAAACAATGAAACCACTATTAAATAATAATATTATAATGGATTATAGCCTAAAATTAGGTGAAAAATATTCTTAAAAAATAATTTTTTCGCAAGAGTATCCATGATTTAATAATACAAATTTATTATTACGGATTTGACCATATTCATCAGTCCTATTTATAAATATCCATTTACTTTCAATATTATGAAAATCAATAGGTTGAAGAAATAAATTCTATAAATTATTTATAGTAAATTCATTTAACTCATATTTTGTATTAGAGATCCAATTAGAATAATTTAAAGCTACATTAATATTATTTGGAATTAAATTAGAAGTTAAAACATGATATGAAAAACATGTCAAATACGTTCTCCAAGTTTGAACATTTGATTTAACAATTTGAATGATATTTTTTATTGGATAATCATTCTGAGTTTTCTAACTCGTAGAATAATGTTTAATGGGAAAGTGCTCATGATACCCCTAAATTGGTGCATTATTTCATCCAAGTTATTCTTCATCAAAATTAATGTCTCCAATATCCTCAAAAATATAATATAAATAAGTATTATTCTATTTTAAATAACTTTCATCAAACTTAACATGAAACACTTCTTGGTCAAAAAGGATCAATTATTATAAACATAATAATCCTTAATTATATTAGAATATCATAAATATATTCATTAATCAAATTTTGAATCAAAATTATCGAAGGAATCCATAATGTTAAGAATTAAAACGTTACAATAAAAGAGAGTAAAATTTTAAATTTTAGGTTTTCTTCCCTCCCAATGTTCATAAGGAATATTATTCAATATAGTTCATAAAATATTTGTTTTTAGAGTTTAAAAATTAAAATCTATTTCTGTAGCCTAATTTAATTTTTATAAATTATTTTATTTTAACATGGTTTTCATTATTTATGGAAGTCTTTTATTTTACTTTTCCAAAATACCATTTAATTATGGAATCTTAATTTCTTATAAATTATGAGAATATTAATTTTTCTCAAAAAACATTTCAAATTTTTGATTTGAGAACTCCCCACCCTTTTATTGGATATATTTAAGTAACCCTTTTTAACTAATTTAGAACTTGTAATAAACCTTTTTATTTTAATTTAATTTAAAATTAGTAATAAACTTATTCAAAGTTTCATATTTGTGTTGAAAAATGTAACCCCTTGTGAATTTACTAAAATAATCTACATTTTCTAAAACAGAGTTCTTTCTAGAAATACTAGTAGGTTTAATTTGACCAAATAAAACTAAATTCAAGAGTTAAATAAGACTTACAATGCTTAATTATTTGACATAATTGAAGGATATTTTTTGTCGGTTACATTTCATAAATGAGGAATAAACAAATATGTTATCATCTTTATGTTTATCTAACTATAGTATAGTCTGGTTATTGGAAATATTATCAAGAAACCTACAATTTACATGTCATAATCTAATATTCTAGAAAATGTCATTAGATTTCATATAATTTTCAATTTAATGTTTGGTCAGTTAATTAGGAAAAATTGATTATTCATAATTTATCTTTTCTGTTTTCATAAAATATAATACATTCATATTCTAGAACTATACCTATAAAATTTTGAAATTTTACATACATAATATCATTACATAGTTGAGAAATTTTTATTATATTATTGTTCAAAACTTCAAAAAGTAAGACTTTTTAAAATAAATAGAATTTGAAATTCAAACTTCTTTAAAACCTATTTGTTTTCCTTTATAATTATCATAAAATATAACCTCACCACCATCACATTTATTTAAATAAAAATGTTTTGAGATATCACAATTTATATGTCATAAACATCCACTATACATGTACTATATATCCTTTTGGATTCTATATATTAATTATCACTAACTCAAGTAACCCATATCTATTTATAAATTTACTATATAGACATAATACAAAATATATAACATATGATAGGATCGAATACTTTAGTTATCTTCATATGATAGACACATATTTTATTCTAACATTACATTTGAAAATTGAAATAAAACAAAAAATTCATATGAGAACTTCTTTATTTATTCCAGTATTTCCCTAGAATCATTCAAAGTAAACTTCATGGTACCCTAGTGAAATGAAAATATAATAAAGGGTTATCTTAGTTTTTCAGTAATTTTAATTATACATTGGAAGATATCATAGGATAAATATTGAATGAATAATATGTTAGAGATAAAAAATAATCAAATATAACATATAACTAATATAAAAAAGGGTAGTATACCCATGAATTATTTTGAAATAAAAATAATCACATGGATAATTAGAACTAGTTTTATAATGATAAAATTATTAATTACAGACATCATAATATTTTTTCCAAATCCTCATTCCAAGACATCGTACATAAAGAGGTAGGGTAAATTCCAAATACCTAGGCTTGTCTGTCTCATGTGACCCACAGATGTATCAAAGGGATATATAATTGAAGGATCCACCCGTTCATTTACTATTTCTAATAAATTTACCATACAATAAAATTTAACAAACAATATAATATATAATGAATATAAATATACATATATAAAATCTATCATATTGAATGCCAATATGTTTCCTTGTCAACAAATAAAAAATGAAATCAATGTATCCATATATATAAGGTGGAAAGTATTTTAATGTTATATCCATAGTAAATCATATTAATATTTTAAGGATTTTTACATAGATGAAAAAACACCATTATAAAAACATTAGAAATTTTCATTTAAAACCAGAATAAATATATCATTATTTAAAAAATAATATAAAATATAAGATTTCATAGAATAAGATAAATAATTTTTTTTGAAAAACCATGTAAAATTTTAGAGTAATAATTATAATTAATACTATAAATTATTTTAGTAAATCATGGCTATGCAGTAATTATTAAAAAACATTATTTTCCTAATTTTATAACAATTAAAAAATGGCTTGTACAAATAATGAAGAGAATATTACTTTAAAATATTTGTAGATATGGTAAAATAAATTTCAAAATAATTTTATTTTAAAATTAAATGTTAATAATAACATCTATAAAATAATTCTAAGAACATGTACATGGAAGATAAATTTTCCAGATCAAAATAAATAGATTTAATGTCGGGTTATAATAAAAAAATTAATGTAGTCTTTTTGAATACAAAATAGGGGAGAAATTAAATAATACATGAAAAATTAATAAAAATCCAATTTATATGAATGAATATTTGGTTTTTAGGATAAATATTATATTACTACAATGGAATCATAAACAGAAATATAAACAACCTTGTATAATAATGTGATTGTGAAAAAAATCGTTACCTCAGACTTCCTCTTAGTTTGTCACAATCTATTATCATGGATAATAAACTTTGACTTATTTTAAAGATATATAATAATTTTTTTGAATTAAACTTACAAGAAAATATGTATTAATATTTTCTTCCTACCCTTTTATTAATAATTTATTGTTAAAAGAAATATTTTAGTGTTAACCGTTTTATTTTCCCTAGAAGTTTTAGTTTGACAGTTTTTATAATTGCACTTTGATCACGATTTCAATAAATATAGAAACATGATAATTATATAAATATCATTTATATATATTCATATAATTATCCATTAAAATAGTAATGAAAAATTCAATACATTTTTTCGTGGAGATGGTAGTCTGTATATATGCATGAATGATATTTTCATTTTTTAATGGATGAAAAGGAAGAAATGTATACAAAATATTAATTTTATATAATAATTATAATAATATAAATTTAAAACTTATTTAATAAATCCATATTTATGACCTTCTATATAGGGAAGATAGGAAAAATGAGTCACATCATATCATGAGGATTGTTGTCCACCCATATGCACAAGCGACATTATCATTTTCATGTGGATAGAAGGATAGAAAGGTAGATGATACATTATATTTTAATAATCATCATTCTTCCCTAAATATAATTTATATTCATTAACTACATATTTATAACCATCCATGTGAATCAGTGAGAAAAAATGAATTACATCACTATGTGGGGATGATAGTCCAAACATACAAACAAGTGATGTTCTTAATTCTAAATATGATGAAAATGAGATATAAAATTGTTTTATAATTAACATAAAAAAATATAATTGTAGTAAATATACTATTTTAATTATTTAAATGTTCTTATAAAATATTTTGATAATATTTATGTATAAATAAACTTGCAGAAGGTTGGTAAGAAAATATACGTCTTCCTTAAAAACCTTCTTTGGATTTCACCAAAATCCATCTAGAATAGTTTTTTTGTTACCCAAAGACATCTAGTTATGAAAATATATAGATGGAGTGGTATTATAGTAGAGTTTTATTTGTGGTAATGTGCTCTATATGTTTGAGTAAGAGCATGTTAGAGGTAGTCTTTTATAAGTGAGGTTGGTGAAAAGATTATAAATACTTGAAAATTTATTATATAATATATGACATAATAAAACAAAGTGGCTCAAAATTTCAATATATTAATATATAATAATTTTATGGTCAATATATAATCAACCAAAAAAACTTTATCAATATTTTTTTTATATTTTAAATTTTATCTCTTACCTTAATCCCCTCATTAACAATTTTCTCCCATACAGTAGTGGTACATTTTTACCATGGTTGCTTGTCAATATAAAAAAATTGAAATTGAATTCATTACTAAATTAGAACATAAAGAACCTAAATATTAAATACATATTCTAATATTAAATTTCCATAAGTGGTCAAAAATAATTTTAATATATTTTTTTAAAATGAAATATACCATTTTGAGAAAAATGTCCGTTTTAATGAAAAAAATGATTTTACGCCAAAATAAATTACAATTTTGATTCCTATGAAATTAATTTTATTGGATAAAATAAAGGATAATTATTTTAATATAAAAATAAAGAATAAAATAATTTTACTTTGAAATTATTTTATTAAAAGATAAGATCCAAAAATAGTTTTTATTAAAATAAAAATATTACTTTTACTTTCAAAACGTCAGACAATGTTTTATAAGTTTAAAATTATATTTTCAAACAAATAATACTAATTATTAAAGATATTTTGGGTCTAGAAAAGGTTTCATAAACATCCAATACATTCTTTTATCATGATAATGTCATTAAAATGGAATTATTTGTAAAATTGATATTTTTCATTATTCACCAAAAAATCAACCATTTTTAGAAAATCCAATGAAATATCTATAATATAATTTATCTATGTACTAAAAATGATATCCATTTTATCAATTTCATATTTTATAAATTTTAAATGTTATTATTAAATATAACCTTGAACTATTTCTGTTATAACAACAAAATAATAGGATGTAAATTGGAAAATAACCTAGGGATATCGTTTTTTTATACTATAGTAAGACCATGATATTAAAATATCTCCCATTAAAAGATATCATCCTAAAAAATGAGATAAATGTTTGTTATTAAAAAAATTTGGGAAATCCTTCATTTTTTATTATTATCAATCCCATTTTGTGTCATATAGTTTTTTTATTTCTCTAAAGAACTTTCACTAGACGAGTTGTTCGGTTGCACAAAAATTTTCTCAAGTGTGAACAATCTGGATAGAGTATTCATTACAAGAATAGTCATGTTACAACTCTATTCCCTTAGAGATGAGTACATGATTTTGATCTGCCATGTATTTCTTAAATAATGAAACATGAAACATATTATGTAATTTAGATAGGTTGGGTGGCATATCCAATCGGTAATTAACTATACTAATTATATCTAAAATTTAAATATTACTAATGAAAATAGAGATTAACATCCCATTTTTTCAAAAATAAAAAAATACATTCCATGGGTACACCATTAAGATAACATCATGCCCTACTGGAAATTCCATGACCTTTCTATGATTATAAGAATATCTTTTTTATATGTTCTTATTTTATATGAATTTTAATAGATTAGACTTTCACAGTTATTTCCTCAAAATGTTCTGCACCAAATAGATTCATATCACTGATTTTATCTCAATACTTTTGGTGTTTGAAATCTCTTTTGATATATTTGTTCATATGGTGACATATGGATTATTTAATGAAAGTTTTTTTTGTCTGTAAATTAACCCTGATTTATATTTTGATGTAATATATCCTAAAATCCAAGTGAGAATGTTCTGCGTATATTTTTGGTGTCTGAATATTCCTTTAATAATTTCCATAAGTTTGAGGATGATAGGAAGTGTTTTCTTTTAGGGAATTTTTTGGAATATTCTTCAATTTTGATGTGAATGAAGGGTCAAAGTCATATATAATATATATAGCTACATTTAAAAGTCTCAAAACATCATTAATATTGTGCTGGGTAAGGAAGTCAATGGGTATAACATCCCGTATGTATAGATAATGTGATGACTTTATAGGGTGATCAATAATGAAACATATATCATAATTCTCCCTAGTAGTATTTAGATGTATGGTGAAAAATTAAATTAAAACATTTTATCATTTCCATATGTTTATAGGAATAAGTTTCTTAACTCTCTTTTGTTCTTGTTATTCAAAATTTATCTACTAGCACACTGATCAACCAGACAAATAATCAACAATTTCCAACATATTAATGTCCCATCATGAATATTATTTTAAATACTTATACATATTTATTATAACATGGTTTATAAGGAAATTTGAGCTATGTGCTTCATCTATGAGCTCTCTTTTCAGCTTCGGTATGGATGGAACAAATAAAATCGTCCCAGAACTCTACACCCCATTTTATAGATGAAGTATTTAATTTTCCCTTTATTAATTACTTTACTCTTAATATTTAAGTCCTTATCATCATTATATCACTTATGAATATTTAATAGTAAATAATTTTTAATAGTTTATTGGAAACAGAATATCATTTTACCATGCCTAACAATTACCATAATAAACTTTACTAAATCCCAAAATATAGGATTCTTATAAATCATCATAAGAAATATAACTCAATGTTTCCTCATACTTAAAGCATCAAAAAAATTATTTTCTTTCCTAGGGTGGTATTATATTGATATATCATAATCCATGAGTACTTAAAAATAGCTTATTTTCCTAATATTGAGTTCTCTCTGAGATAATTTGTACATAATTATTTTTGTCAATATATATGTTGCATATTTCACAATAGAGATGGTACCTCCATATATTCAAGTAAAATAATAATCCTTCTATCCTAATACCATCTGTTTTGTAATTTTTTTCATAGATCTTCAATTACGTTGATTCATAAGAAACTACTCTATCATTCTATATAATGATTCAACCTATTTCATTCATCAATGAATCACTATATATTTCAAATAATTTATTCTCAATAGTGAATTAAATATTGAATCCTTAAATATTATACTCCTTATATATTTAAAACATTATTCACATTCAATTATACTTGTGAATTTAACCCCATTAGATGTCAATTTCGATTATGAGTTGTCTAATCAGAAATGTTTTCTCAGAAACCATTAATTATAACCTTCCAAACATGAAAAATATGTATCTTCGTTATATTTAGTTTTATAGACCATTCATTTAATACATTTTCCTTTTATAGAGGAATAGTTATTCTATCCTTGGAGAAATTATGTCCAAGAACAAAACATCATGGAGTGAGAAATAACACTTAATAAATTTCCCATATAATTATGTTTCTTTGAGTGTATCAAAAATTAATTGAAAATTATTCCTATGATCTTACTGGATTTTAAAATCTTTTAATATATAATCAATGAATACAAAAATGATTTTACAAAGATAATCAATAAATACTATATTCATTAGCTCTATGAAATCATAAGGTTCATTAGTTGATTTGAAGTACATTACTATAAACTCATAAGGTTCATAACTCTTAAGAAATTTATTCTTCAGTATATCATCCTTATTCTCCCTTAATTAATGATAATTAGAGCGAGTATAAATATTTTAAAGGAATTAACATCCATTATGTTGACCATATAAGTTACCAATGCATGAAAAAATATAGTTATTCTTTTATATCAATGCAATTGATCTACCTTTAATTTATAGATAACCTTATAGTCCCCTTTTTATCTTTCACAAATAGTACATGTGTCCCTCAAGGTAAAATAGATTGGAATATAAATCTATTACTAGAAAACTCATATACTTCTTTCTATAACACTACCAATTACACCAGTGTAATTCTATATGGATTTATAGAAATAGGTATTACAATAGTTATGAGTTCAATAGAAAACTAAGCTTCATGCACTGGTATATGTCTCCACTTCTAGAAATCACCCATATACCCATGGAAATATCTTGATAGATTGTCCTATCAATTAGAATAGGGTATTTTAGTGTAGGGTATCCTAATGGTTTTAAAAAACCATTGGGATGGCATTGTTATGCTAATGATTTTTTAAAAATATTTCCACAGGTCTTTCATGAAATCAAACCATGGTCACTAGTCCTCCCCTCCAATCCAGATCAACCCCCAAGCACTCCCCTAATCCCATTTAAATACCTTGTAGAACTCCCATCCTGATCTCTAGTAGCAATCCCATCTGGATCACCATATGGATGTAATCTTGCTCTCGAACCAGCATGCTCCCAAATTTCTCCTGACAGTAAGCCCGTAGGAGTTCTTACATCTTCTTACCTATCAATGATGAACCATCCTCAAGAATAAATTTCCATCATGGTTTTCATAAATATCAAATCAGATAGTTCTAGATCCACCATTTAGTATCCCCCTTCTACAGTTTCACTAGATTTATTTTTGGTTTCTTTAAAAAACACAGCTTAATATGTGTAGATTGGTGAAAACAAAGTATTTGACCAAGATTTCCTATGAATGGGTATTAATCCCACTACCATAGTAAGGGTTTAGATTAATAGAGTCTAATATATGTTTTTATTGAAAATAATTATTCTTGTAAATATTAGTTTTAAGGGTAATTTTATACTCATAATCATTGCATTTATGTGTAAACTAAACTATCTTATGAACCCATCTCTATATAATCTACTAACTATTATAAAATTTACATGATATTTCTTATTATCTATAATATGAAAGTTAAAACATCCCAAATTTATAAAATATTCATTTTGTATGCTTTAATTTTTTTCTTATATATTCTAGTTTTAATAAGATGCTGGAATTTTTGTAGTATACATCTTTAAAATGTAATTTATATTTTATAACCATACATTTACACTTTAAGTATAATATCGTATGAATTAATATTACATTTTTGATAGTCATTGACATAAAAATTATTTATGATTCTATTGTTAGATTTAATAATGAAACATTATCAACAATAAATGTATTCTTTATTATGTATAGATAATGTCTTTTGGGCTAATGGATTATCATACATCCTTATAATATGGACTTGATGTAGTGTGGTAATCTAGTTTCATTGTAGATATATATTTTAGATTCCTCCCAATTTCCAATAAATTCTTATAAGGTTTTGGTCCTCACAACATAACTATAATTTTATAATGTGACCATTTTTTCTGTTCTCAATGTATCTCATAATTGTTGTGTGTCATTATTAATGTGGGGTGATCCAATCCACTATCACATTCCAAACCCACCCTAATTTATCATGTGATATTCACTACTACAAAACCTTCATCTTCATAGAGAAATATACATTATCTTGCTGTGATACTCAATAAATTACTATTATATACATTTAATTTATTATTAATAATGAAAGGTTATAGTGAGGTTCACTATCGCGTAGCATTTGTATAATTCTATGCAAGACTAGTTATCTAATTGTATCTTCCTTCATGGTGTATAAAATCATCAAGCACTCCAAATTATTTGTACATAGAATATGTTAGGGTGTGACACATACTCTTATAATTTTGTCTCTCTAAAAGTAGTATTATATGGAATGTTGTTATTATTATATGATCTTTGTTTATTCTTATGCATAACATAATTGTGGGTGACAACAAGTTACATTATAAAATGAATCCTCAATCTCTAAAATTTTATGTTTACATAACTACCAACATGGCGTGATAATAAATGTTGTAACATGTTGTGATATTTATTTAACATGATTTCCAACATCCTTTTCCAATTAAGTTTTGAGTGGATATTATATAAAGGCATCACCTGGTGAAATATATAAATTTGACAAGAAATATGATTTAACTTCATATAATTTAAATATTATATTTAATTACTTTGTTATGTAATATTTAAGAACGTGATCATGGTTGATTATATATAAAATATAGATTATAGTGAGAGAATTATAAGGACATATAGTTGAATCAATTTATGAATGATAACCAAACGTTAGGGTAGAGGTAATATATGTGAATCACTTGTTCTCCCAGGTTCTCTCCTCTAAATATTCATGAATATATGAAACTCAATAAAAATTATACATGAAAACTCAAGTACACTTCTAGTATAAACATATACCAAATTTTCACTAATCATAAACAAATTGAACTGACCAAATTGAATAGAACCATACTGTACCAAGTTGAGACGAACTATATCAAAACACACAAAACCAAGCAAACTAGAATTGTTTTGAACCAATGTAAATATAACTGATTTGAACCAAACTAACCCACTTTTAATCAAATTATACCATATTTTATAAAATGAAATTTAACTAAGCCATATTAACTTGAACTAAGGATAGAAAACCCCAACCGAAAGAAACTTGTAGAAATCAATAAAAATTTACCTAAACTATCTCTACTAAAACTGAATTTAAATTAAACTAAATAAATTTAATTCAAAAAAAAAACTAAACAGAATCAAATGAACTTTAACTAGACCAAATTGAAGGGGAGAGTCGCTAAGGAAACTATATGAAGGTCCTTTATGCCTCATAAATTTATTCACTAAATTATTACTCATTTAAATAACACCACTCTATATTTTTATTCCATAAGATAAATTTGCATAATTAAATACTTAACCCTTCATGTATTGGGAAAATTAGTACTCACTGATATAATGGAATTAGATATCATTGTTTCATATTTACACTGTTCTCTGATATATATAATATTTTTTTGTCTATTATATTAAGATTCACATATAGACTAGTGTGTCAGTTATGTATTCATATAAATTGAACTATTCTCATTTCCTTAAATACATTTTAATTAGAATTTATTATTATTTTATTACAATTACAAAATAATAGATATTTGTTTTAATGTAATGGATAGAAGTTTTATGTATGAAACTGAATAGATCTCAAGCGATTTTCAAAATAAGTTGGATTGTTTTTTAGAATTTTTATTTGAAAATGATTCAGATATTGGTCACATATATTGCCAATATTATAGTCGTGTTGGAAGGCCTTGGTTGAATCGTGATGAAGTTATCTACCACACAACAAAATACGGTTTTAAAACACCCTTATATACGTAGGTAGTATCACAATTGAGTGAAAATGAAATATCAAAATTTTTACGATCTAAATGAAAATGATGATTTTTAAATGATGAAAATTTTGAATGATGTTTCCATGACTGCAGTTTATGTACAATATGGTAAAATGAAGAAGCATAAATTTTTAATATGATTGTGTCATGGGAATTTTTTTTTGGGATTTCTAATATTTACATCTGTTACATTCTTATCTTTTTGAAGGACTTAAGTCAATATGATGCAGATATTCCATTAAACCACTATATAAAATGGATGTTAGATGAGGAATGTGAGTTTTCCAAATACAAAAATCATAGTTTCCCAAAAGATAGGAGCTTATTCTGGGAGGAAACTACTGAACGAAATGAGTGTATAAAGTATAGGACATCTTGATGGAAACCAAAAGCTGATGGAACACTATCCCATGTGTCGCAAAAAGTTATGTTCCTCTTTCCATTGATCCCCAGAATCCTGAATCTTTTCATGTATAATGAAATATCAATACAAATACAATGACGTGATACTAAGAGTAAGAAGAATAATGATGAGTTGGTTCACCCAGCAGATGTATTTTCATACATAAATTTGATATAGTATATCCTAATTTCATAACTAATGTGTGTAATGTGAGGTTTTGTATTTAATGTGATGGTTTTAATATGTTTGGGTAGATTCTTTCTTTTTACAACACATGTCCAGTTTTTATACACATTTATAACCTTCCTCTATGGATGTGTATAAAAAACCTTTCCCTTTAATGAGTATACTCATATCGAGACCATATGATCCATGAAATGATATCGATGTATACATGAAACCTTTAACAAAATAGTTGAAAAATATTTGTAATGTGGGTGTGTTCACATACGATGCATTTTCAAAAGACATTTCAGATGCGTGTTGCATGTATGTGTATAATCAATGATATTCATACTTATGCAATAATGTCTAGAGATATCATGAAAGGAAACCTATCATGTCCTTTTTATATGAATAATATATTATCTAGAATTCTAAAATATCACCGTATTTTCAAATTTAGGGGACATTAATAATTCTTTCCAATTGACCATCCATATAGGAATAACAGTCGAAGATTTGATGACTCCATGGAGACTAAAATTCCACCTTAGTGTATGTATAGAGATGACGTGTTTAATGAATTATAAGATTTTAGTTTTTCATTCACGAAGGGTCAGATGAAATCTGGAATGGGGAAGAATGTTTCCACTGAAAACTATTATAATTGGAAGAAGTGTATAATCTTATTTTTCTTTCCTTATTGGTCAAACTATTGTTTACGCCATTTATTAGAAGTAATTAAAAATAAAAAGAATATATGTGAAATTTTGATTTAAATTCATCTAAATTACAAGTGAACAAAAAAATATGATTTATGATCTCAGCGTGACTTGGTAGATTGGGGCATTAGACCAGAATTGCACCCTGTGTGTATCATTAAAAACAAATGGAAAGTTCCATGTGATTCTTATGTGATGAAACCTTCATAAAAAATTATTTTATTTAAGTATGAGAGACTATTAATGTTCCTAATGGATATTTAGGTATAATATCAAAAGGTTTCAATAGAATAGAGTTGAATATTATATATTTTAATACTCATGATTATCACCTCATTCTGAATGAGTTGGTTCCAATAGAAATCTGTTATCTTCTATCCGATAATGTAAGGGTGTAATATATTTAGTTGTTTCATTTATATAAAGATCATTTAAATATGATGTTATTGAAGTATTTATTTCAAAAAAAAATTGGGGGAGGCACCATTAATTTGTGCGAGTTGGAGAAAAATATTTTCTCAATAATTTTTCACATTCATCATGCATCTAACTATTCATCTTCATATTGGAATACTTCTCTAATGACCTATTTCTTTTAGTTGGATATATCCAACTAAAATAAACATGTTCACATTGAAGTCACATATCTATAATAAAAATCATCTTGATTTTTCAATCATCATAGGTTACATGGCTCAATAATGTATGAATTTATTTTCAATGTATTTATCTAATTTGAGTACAAGCCGGAATATACCAATGAGAAATGAAGAAGAACAATATGAGAAAATTGAACTCATTTTTCCATATCTTCCCCAAAATAGGGGAATTCCCTGATCATATATACTGATGACATTAAGCCAAGAAGAGTGGGAGATGAAAAATCACACAGTTGTTTATCTCTGATTTTTTTGATAACTATATAAAGTATTTTAATGGGAGACATTTATATTATCTCACCTCATGTAATTATATATATATATTAAACTATATCATTTTTTTCTCTAGGTAACATAAAAAAAATAAATAGAAAGTATTGTTTTTTTTTCATTGATAAAGAGAGAGTCTTTTCATAGCAATACGTTTTAGGATTTGCTAAAATTTAAGACATAAATATTACTATAAATAATTAATAAATTCAATATTTAATTAAGTTTAATATTATATTACATTTCAGGTATTGTGTTTACCTATTGGATATGTGTATGAAGAAATGAGATATTTTTCTTTTAGTCCTAATTCTATGACATGTGAATGAAAATCAATTGTGATAAATGGGTATATGTTTATTATCACTGAATGAGCTATGAACAAGAGAACACAACATTATATTGTTACAGTAACTACTTTAATAGTCTATTATGCTAGTGAATCATATAATATACCTTTATTTGAAAATGTATCTTATTATAGAGTCATTGATAAAATACTAATATTAGATTATTACTCTCATGGTCGAGTCACTACGATGAAATGATAGTGGTCTGATTTGATGATGAGGTATGACACATTTATTAATTATTTTTGATTTAATGTTATTGTCATGAATCAAAATCTATTATACCAATGTATCATATGTATTGGAATCAATATAGAAACATGTTTTTTATGTCATATATCATCTTCGACTTGAATTTGGAGTCATTATTTATGTAATCCCAAACATATTTTTGATGGTGGTGATAATGGAGTTGACACCACAACTACTCTCATTGACTCTAATTCATTTGTTACTTTTTATGACTCCAATACATAAATTTTTAGAGTTGATTGTGAACCTACATCTATAGTGGGAAATTTGTAGAATCACCCATCTATATTATCAAATCATTTGGTTTAGCCCGATTTGGGTTGTTGAGGTTGGTGCTATAAAAATTGATTTATTATTGATTACAAATAAATTATATCCCACTATACCATGAGGTGCATTATCAATATTTACTAGTTTTAGTATTCTTCGAGTTCTATTTTATAATATTTAATTTAACTGTATTCAAACCATATGAACTAAACAAAATTAAAACAATTTAATTGTATAAAAAACAAGGTGAATTGAATTAGAAATATTAAACTAATTGATACAAAGATCAAAACCAATGAAAATAATGACATTAAAAAATGGAAAAAATGACCTAACCAAACAATAAACCAACTGACCTAAGAAAAATAAATTTTTTGAAATAAACTAATAAATTAAAAAATGAATGAAATTACATAAGACAAACAAAAATTGACAAATTACCTAATCAATTGACTAGAATAAACCAAAATACCTTACCAAAATTGACATTTATCTAATTGAAAATAAGATACTTAGAAATCATAAATATTATTAACATGATAATTTGAATGTAATTTTTTTCAAGGAAATTTAGTATGTTTTGATATAATGAAAACAAGATATAAAATGTTTTTATATCACTATGTATAGTGTATTTGTTTTGAAAAGTTGTATTCCATAATTAATTTGTGAAAAAAATTATTTTTTGTTTCAGTTTCACATTATTTATGGATGTATGATTAATTCCATATTTGTTTCCACATATAATAAACGAAAAAACATAGGAAAAATGAGGGAAAAAATAAGACAGACAATAAAATCCAAATGAGTGAGATGTGAATCCTTCCTCCAATGCCTGTTGTGAGTATTTTATTTCAAAAATATATATTAATAACATATAATATAATATGGTTAATTTATTTTTTAACTTATAATCCGGATCCACTACTAAGGTTACAATCATTCAAAGACCAACCTCGTGGTTCTAGTGCTCAGGTTAGATATTCGAGGGGGGGGGGGGGGGTAGGTACTAAAAATAGTTTCTCTAGTCATTGTGCCCGATCACACTCCGTATCTCCACCTGACATTACATATACAACATATTTTGATCCCATAGTGTCATTACAAATGCCTAATATATTAATGATTCCCATGTTTCTACCTCCACTTTCATCTAATCCTCCTATCCTCTATTTCCTATATCCGATGATGATTCATGCTCCTCCACATTATTATTTATTTTCATAGCCATCTATGCCATCTTCTTTTCCTTCTACTTCCTTCTCCCTGGTCTACTACATTTTTTCTTCTTCGACTACTACGGTGACACATTTTAAGCCAATAGAGCATGCAATGAGAACCACTCTATATGTATAGTTATATTTTCCTTCAATGCCTTGGGATCTCATGACACCCAGTGATCATACTGCTTTTGGTAAATTTATGGAACCCCAATAATTTTTTTACCCTAATTGATTTTCATTATAAGATGTAGTGATACAGTATTTTTTTCTTCATTAATATATGTAACTACTAGAAACACATAAAAAATTAAGTAGAGGATTATATTTGATCACAAATATGGGTAAAAAAGTTCCTTATATTTATAATTATTTTATTATTATTTTTATATGAATTAATATTTTGTTGAAAAATCATTTTCATTTTCTTGTTGGTGAGGCAGTGTGGCCTTAGAAACTTATAGAATTAGGTGAGATCTGGAGAGGCTATAAGCATGTGTGGTATAGTGGCTATCATGGTAGAGTTGGCATTTATTTATAGGCCACAATTTTTATGAATGACTATCCAATAGAATATTATCTAGAAATGATTAATCATTGGATGAGTACTGAGTTCAAGGTATTTGTTAAATTTGATGTTTTTAAATGAAAATTACCATGATTTCCCTTAATACCTATCTTGGTATTATTGATTTTTTAGGAATCATTATGAAAATATAAAAAAAACAAGGATGATATGAAATACCTCCACACTTGGGTGAAGACTAAGATTCTGGACCATAATAGGAAGAAGGTATGACGGTCCTTTACATAGATGTAATTAATTTTGTATATCTCATGAAAATATGGGGGTCAGTCGACTTAAAAATTCCTTTGAAAAAAAACATATAGTTGGATAGGTTCTAATTTTAGACCCTAAATCAAAAAATTGAAGAAAAAAATCTTCAAAGACAAATATGAAATTTGATGAAGGTATGGATCTATTTTTTCCTACAATACAATGAAATATAGATGAACAAGAAAGTTATGTATTTTTTTGTTAGTATGAAATGATGTTGGAAGAGTACATCCAGTAGAGATGCTTCAAAAAAAATTCATTTTACTGTTTAATATTTTTAATGATATTGGTAATGGATCTCAAATAATTAAGCATAAATGATCATATATGGGTATTAGTGGCTACTTAGTTGTTATCATGAATTTCTTAAGCATAAATAAATATGATTGGATCATATGTAAAGTTAGAAGTGAAATTATATAAGGGTGACCCTATAATTTTATATGCTATATAAATATTAATATACATTTCAAATGGCTATATAATTGTACATTTGACTCCATGTAAAGGTAAAATAAATTTAAAATAGATAATGTAATGGTAAATTAATACTTATGTATAGGTCATCTGAGATATCTAAGACCTACAAAAATTCAATAATTATTTTCTAATGCTTACACACATCCATATTTAAATGGATATATTTATATTTAGTATATTTGATAAAATCCTAAATAAATCTAGAGAAATTGTTAGTGGGTTATTTATAAATATAGTTGATGTATTTAGTGATAAATATAACTTGGATTAAGTATTTTAATGAAGGAATTGATGTTATAAATATGAATCCAGTTCAATTTATTGAAATACTGTAGTTTAGTATATATATTTTTCAAGGGTTGTTGTAAATGAGCAAGATGAGGTTGTAATTATTTTTTATAATTCCAGGATTATTTTTTGTAATTATATGGTAATATTAGGTGACTTAAAAAGAATATAGATAATTTCATGTGACCCTTTTATTATTTATAAAAAATACTAGAATCTCAAGTTGATAGTGAACTTTTAAAGTATTTATTTTTGTATAATTCATCTTGAAATTCATATGATTCATTCTTCACTATATATGAGCCATTTTTAGGAAATTTCATGACCTATATATGAGTTATTTCAATATGTATATAAGTTAGTTAAAATAGAGTATAGGTAATTTTGAACATTTTATGAGTAATTTGGACCTATGAAAAAGTCATGTTTCATTTCTTATAATTTATATCATGCTATAAATGCGTCACATGGACTTGTATATGAGTCATTCTAGAAATAAAAAATTTATATGATTTCTGTAGATTAAAAAGCGTGTTTTAGGAAAATAAATTCAAAAGAATAAATCATAAAAAAGGATTCTAAATATTTCATTTTACATTATAAAAAAATCACCAAAAATAGTATGTGATTCATGCTTGAGATTTATGAGAAACTAATAATCAATTTTAGAGAATAATATCCAGGCATTATGATGTTTGAGAGACTTTTTGATGTCTAAAAATGGATTTTTGATAATAGTTTTTTTGATGTAAAAAATATATAATATTGTTGAAGTCAAACATTCATGTTTAATACATTAGGATCCTTTAATAATTATTGATAAAATAATTATATGAATAATAAAATAACATATTATTTCTTAAGAATAATATTAAATTAGTCCAACAGAAATTATCCCTATAGTAATTAATGTAAGATAATATTAAATTATCTCATTAACATAAATTCACCTCCCTCTTAAAGATATGAAGAAATATTTTTCATTTTCTTTATGAAATTAAAAAAATTATAGATTTCAAAGAAGAGATGAAATGGTTGAAAAACTGTCAAAGCTGGTTTAATAAAAAATAGAACAAGAAATAACAATAGTTGTCCAATGAGTTATTTCATGATGTGTGAAAGAGAAGAAACAAATTTTCGATGTTTTTATGTCCAGGAATTAATCTTCTATTTTTATTCATTTTATACCTGGTGGGGATTAATTTTTGGGTTGTGGTCTTAGAGCAATTTATGAACTTTATGTCACTAAAATTGAGGAATTGGATCAGAAGTTTTTAGGTAAGGTGACATCATTGGAGTGATTTTCAATCTATATTAATAACTGGATGGAATGTTATAATGAAACAAAATGGGACATTATAGTTATTCATTTGTGTAATATAGTGAATCAAAACTCTTTCACAATGTTGTGTGCATGGTTTTAGGATAATAACATACCCACACACTATAATTAAAAAGAGTTGGTTGATTATTGAATACTATATTTAATAGAGGGAAAATTAGACTGAAATGAGGAAGAAAAGCGAGGGACTTTTGGAAAATTATAGGGCATAATGGTTGGTGGAAATAGTAATTACGAGATCATGTTGTAATTTTATGTGATAAAAAGTTGAGAAATTATGTAAGGCTTGTTGTCATGGAATTACATGTGATATTTTATATTTTAAATATAATTTCTAATAATCAGTGACATATATAATAAGAAATAAGAAATAGATAAGAGATGTTCAAAGAAAAAAGAAATGATATCTATTGTTTTATAAGAAACGTGAAGAAGAACACACCCAAACCAAACTAACTAGACATGAATAATATTGAATTGAATAAAAATGAATCGAATACAACTAAACTAAGCTAAACTAGCCTAATAATACCTATATGTTAGAGAACTAAAAGAATATGTCTACTTTATTTCAAGTAGAGGTAAAAAAATGAATAAGATTTAAGAAAGATAATAGTATGTAAATAAAACATAAATGAACTGATCCAAAAATATCCAAAATGAATTAAAATAGATAAAACCAACATAAAAAAAATAGAATAAAATATAATAGAAGATAATAATTTGGATTAAAACTGAACGAGACTGTCCTCACTGAAAACGATTTTTGTAGAACTTAGTCAAATAGAAAAGACTTAACCCGACATGATGAAATAAAATTTAATAAAACTCACTAGACCCTAAATAAAATAGAATATATACAGCATATTTTAAATAAATTGAACACAATGAAATTAAATAAATCAAAACCAATTCACATAATAAACATTAAAACATAATCATGTAATAACAAATGGGATTGAAATGATCTGAATGAAATATCAATGAATCAAGATAAAATAAACTGAAATAAATAATTTAAAATAAAATAAAACAAACAAAATAAAAATTATAAATATATAATAGAATAGGATAATGTCCTATCAAATGAACAAAAATTAAGAAAATACGAATAATATAAAATCAGAATGAGCTGGACTACTATAAAGTTAATTAAATCATATAAAATCAAAATTAAATAATCTAACTATAATTGAACTAAAATATATTGAAGGAACAAGATAAAATTGAACCAATAAATATATGTTATCCATAATGTAAGAGTTATAACTTCACCCAAAAAGTCCAAATCCACCCAAATTATTTTTGAATCTAATTGAACCAAAAAATTTAAAATTAATTTAACAAAAATAAAGAAAATCTAGCCAAATTAACATCACTCCAGAAATGATCTAACCTAAAAATGATCCACATATTCTCTAATCACAATGGCTAAAATAAGATATCTTAATTTTTCAATCTACCTTTTAGAAAAAAAAACCAAATAGGAAAAAATATTCTACTTATTTCATGATTGATTTTTTATTGAATTTTAGTTAGAGTAATGTTTTTAAAATCTGAAAGTTTAGTGGATTTAACCACCTATTCATTTATAATTGTATCTTGATTTAATTTTGGGACAATTAGTGGGATATTTACCTTTAATATCAATTCATTAACATCTTATCATCTTATTTATTCAGTATCCTTTCCATTTATTGACGTGATGTCCATGAAACATTATATTGGATGTGTTTTTGATAATATTTTAATTTTATCCGGATTCCTCTCATTGAACTAATATAGATGTAGATCAACCTAAAAATTATAATTATTTATTAATTCTTGGTTATTTTGATTTCATTTATGTTTATTTAATTTATTTCAGTTTATGATTGTTCAATTTTTTTCAGATCCAGTTGTGTCTATTTACACCAAGTTAGTTAAATTTGGTTCAAATAATTTCATCTTGATCTAATTTTGGTGAATGGATGTATGTGGATGTGTGTCAGTTATCACTTTAACAATTATTTTATCATTAATAACCACTATCCAAAACAAATTTGTATTATTAAATCTTACCAAAACAAAAGTATTTTATGTTATAATCATGATTAGAGTGTTAAAATCCCATTCATGCATATTCATTTTTGTTGTAGAAATAGTTTTTTATCTTATCATTAATTACAGTGATCACAAAACCACATTATTTTTTATTACTATGGTTACAGTTTTACTTATATATAGGCTATATCTATTTATAACCCATTGATTTCTACACAGCTATAATTTATCCACCATATATTTTGCTTTTCATCTTCATTTAGAATCAATATCCATTTTCTTTTAGTTATAAAATTAATTATTAGAAAACTATATTAAGTTATGGTTTCATACATTCAATCTCACTATAGAGATTGGTTTTTAAAATTAAAGGAAATGTGGCTCATGAAAAACTATTTCTCTCAAGAAGAAAGAAAAAATATGTAAGCATGGTAAAAGATTCGACATAGTAGAGAATTGTATGTTTAACTTTGTTGATTTAAATTTTTAATACCTATTTTTAAACGTAATAGTATATTTTTTTATAAGAGTGTGATTTGGAGGCACTTTATGCCTAGGAACCTTACCACTTTGGCGAAAATGATCAGCTACATCATGTTTTGTGAGTCGAGTACCATGACAAGGTACATTGTTGAACAGATAAGAGTATTGTCTCGACGAGGTATTGTCCCACTTCAAGTGTAGGTTCTCGTGACACCATGTTGTAACGGGTGGAATAAGATGAGTCTAAGGCAGAAAAGGTTTAAAAAGGGATCAAATGGTAGAAGAACAGGCTCAAAGAGAAAATACTGAATTTACGAAAATAGTAGATGTTTTATGTCCATTAGATAAACCAGAGAATCTAACAACTTGTGATATATATATATATATATATTAATGATGACTATGTTATAACGTGAAACAGTCAGTAGTACTAGGGGCTGTAAGAATGATGACAATAATAGAAATGGAGATGGTGACAATGACTGTGATAAATAGGATGGGGATGATGGAGAGGAAGAGGGTGGGGATAATGTGTTGGGAGATGGTGGGGCTTTGTATGAGTATGAAGATAAGGATGAGTCTAATCATGAAAGTGATTAAAGTGATGGTGATGAGGGACATATTGATCATTTACATTTTGACTAATAATTAAGTCATTTTATGTTTTATTATTTAGTGTAAATTAATATATGTGATATTTTTTATTTTTTCTTATCATTGGTTAAATGAATCAATTGATATCTTATATTATCAACATCTATGTACTGTTTTGTTTCTACATGGGGATGCTCATTTTGTTTTATTGTAGGATCTATGTGTTAAGGATGTTCTATTGGTTTCATTTAAGGTGTTATGTTTTGATTGGAGGGGTAGTGTTTTATTGGTTTGATTATATCAAATGTTCTATTTTGATGTTTTGATTACTGGTAAAATGAGTATTGGGCATTATTTTTGATGTTTTTTTTAATTTTTCATTACAGGTGCTTTAGTGGGATATGGGGATGTTGCTGGCTTGGGAGTTGGGGGGGGGGTCTATACTAAATGTTTCATAACTATTGGAATAATAAAATAAAATTATAACCCCCTACAACAAAGGTTCACTATGAATTTCTGATTTAGGATTTTCCCAAAGGTTTTGAACTATTAGGGTAACTCTATAACAACAGTTTGAACTGCTGGTAAAACTTTTTACCAATGGTTGTAAATGATTGGAATATATTTATCCCAATGGTTTGTTGGGCGGAGAAAAACGGGGAATGATGGCAAGAGGGGGGGTGAATTGCCTTTTAAAAAATAATTAACAAATTAAAATCAAAGTTGAAATGCAGCGGAAATAAAGGAGGCAAAACACAAGAAATTGATAACGGAGTTCGGCCAAAACCCGGCCTACGTCTCCGCTCCCAACTCAACCGTTGAGAGATTCCTACCGCTTGCTTTTCAATGGTTTTAGCAAGAAACCCACTAGGCTTTGAGGTAGCACTAGAACCTATTACAGCTTGCTTTTGATGGTTGAGCAAGAACCCACTTGCTTTTAATGGTTTAGCAAGAACCCACTATCCTTCTTACAGGTGAAGGATAGCTCACCTATGTCTCAAGCTTTTTAAAGGAAAAGCTTGTGAACCTCTTCACACCTTAATGGTGGTGTGAAACCCAAAAGAAAGAGGGGATGAGAAAAGTTTGGGGTTTGTAGGCACAAACACAATTTTAAGCTCAAAATAAATAAAACGATAAAAACCGTAATTGGGAAGACTTGGGTGCCAATGGATGATGGAGTTGATGTAGCGTGCTCTTCCAAGCTTCTTGAGGTGCTCCTTGGATTGGGAATTGGATTGGAGCACTTGAGGATCCTTGAAGGTGGAGCGCCGGAGGTTCGCCAAATGTGCAACAATATGTCCGGGCGCTTGGTATATGATCTGATTAGTGTACGGGGCTTCCTTGGCCTTTATTTATAGGCATGGAACCCTTGGGGAGGCTTCGGAGCCGTTGGAGAGGCTTAAAGAGCCGTTGGAGGCCAAAAGGGGGTTGACTGGTCAAAGCCAACGGCTAGTTTGACTGGGCTACCGGCTGGCCGGTACAGTCCCACCGGTTGGCCGGTGCCTTGAAAAAGGATGAGGATTTCTGTCCAGGGGCCACCGGCTGACCGGTGCCAGAGCCACCGGCTGGCCGGTGTCAAGACAGTAGCTTGCCATTCTGTGCAGGTGCCACCGGCTGACCGGTGCTGCGGCCACCAGTTGGCCGGTGGTGAGGCAGTGGCTCTGCCTTCTGCCCAGGGTCCACCAGTCGACCGGTGGTGAAGCCACCGGTTGGCCGCTGGACTGAATTTCAGTCCAGTTTTGCTTCTTGCTTTCTTGGCCTAATTCCTTGGCCACCTGAAAAGATTCCTATTATCCAAAAACACTTGAAAAAGGATTAGATAAACATGAAAGTGATTGTGATCATGAAAATTAAACCACGAGGGGATACGAGAGGTACAACAATCTCCCCCTATTTTGATGATCACAATCACCAAAACAATTAAAGTAAAAAACTGAAATTGAAAGGAAATGCTAAGCATGATGAAAAGGATTCTCCCCCAATCAATCAAGAAATTTCTCCCCCTTTGTGATTATCAAAATTGCGTGGGGCATAAAACTTGATTGAGGGAAAGGTTTGAAAAACTAGATATGAGAATTGAAAAATCAATTGAGATTTTTGAAATTGAAATGAAAATTTGAATAACAGTTTGAATTGAAATTTTTGAATCAAAATAAAAATTTTGAACCAAAAATTTGATACCAAGGGTTGAAATTGAAAGACAAAAAGACTAAAATGATCCTAACTCCCCCTAAATAAAAACAATGAATCACTGGGGAGAGGGATTTTGAAAAGAGACAATTTTAGGCCCGGAGAGACTCGCTAGAAGGGATTTTTCAATCCATACTTGTCTCATGGCGGGTCTTCTCCTATAGAATTCGTCCGAATAAAAAATAGATTTGGGTTGACCGTACCGGGCATTTTTGCAATCACACTCATAAATGAGGTGCCCGGGTTTCTTACAATAGTTGCAAAATTTATAACTAGAGCTCCCCCTTACGAAAACAGTTGGAGCATGGGAGGAGGAAACTACATTTGTATATCCGAGCCCTTGGGTGGTTCTTGAAATTCGTTGGGAACCAAGCAATTTTGAAAGATTTTGTTCCCCTTGGGTGAATTTGGCTAGGGATTCTCTTAGGTCTTTGATGGTTGATTCCATAGAATCAACATTTGGAAAATTTTGAATTTTGAGGGTCAACTCTTCCTTCTCTTTGAGAAGTTGTTCTTTTTCGGAAGAGAGTTTTTTGAAATTCTTTTTCAAAGCAACGAATTTTGAAGAAAGCTGATGAAAACCATTTTCTAATTGATCTCTAACGTGTTGGAGTTCTTCATATGACAAATGATTGAAAGAATTTGAAGAACTAGAAGACGAGGAAGAAGAGTCGGAAGATGATACCTCATGATTTGCCATTAGGCATTTTTAACCTTGGACGCTCGAGGAGGAGGAGGAGGAGGATGAGGAGGTGTCACTCCATGTCGCCTTGAGGACCTTTTTCTTTCCTTTTTCCTTTTGCGTGGCCCGTTTCTTGTTTAATGGGCAATCGGGCTTGTAATGGCCCTTTTCGCCGCACCCGTAACATTTTACCTTGGGCTCGGATCTTGCGGTGGGTTCTTGCTTTTGCGCCTTGCGAGATTTCTTCTTCTTCTTGTGCTTCTTCATAAATTTGTGCATTTGGGGGGCGAGATTCTCCATTTCCGAGTCGCCGCTTGAAGAAGAAGGAGATGAGGAAGATGAGGATGAAGAGGAGGAGCTTACTTCTTTTTGTACCTTGAGGGCAATGTTCTTTGGTGTCTTGATTGGTGTGCCCTCCTTTTGAGCTTGCCTCCTCATCGTGATCTCATAAGTCATGAGGGATCCGATGAGCTCTTCGACCGGCATATTCTTTACATCCTTAGCTTCTTGGATAGCCGTCACCTTAGGTGCCCATGAGCTCGGAAGGACCCATAGGATCTTCTTGACCATTTCTTCAGCTGAAACATCATCACCAAGAGATTTTCTACCATTGAAAACGTCAGTGAAGCATGTAAACATTTCAGAAATAGACTCATTTGGATGCATTGAAAAAGATTCAAAGTCTTGTCTATACATATCTAACCGAGTATCCTTGACTTTGTTAGTGCCCTCATGAGTTACTTCTAAAAGCTTCCAAATTTCGTGTGAAGATGTGCAAGTGGACACTCAATTGAACTCATTTCTATCTAAGCTGCAATGGAGAGCGTTCATGGCTTTGCCATCAAGCTCAAAATTCTTAATATCGGCGGGGGTCCATTTGGATTCGTCGGGGGTAGACAAAGAATAACCTTGCATGACAATTTTGTAAATAGGATATCCTATGCTTCTTAAAAAAGTGGTCATGCGGGTTTTCCAATAATTATAGTCGGTCCCATCAAAAAATGGAGCCCGACCCAAAGAAAAGCCTTCGGGGGAAAAAGAGGTTGATGCCATCAAAAAAAGATCTTAAATTTGAAACCGGGTTAGGGTATTACTCAAATACGTCCCTTTGATACCAATTGTTGGGCGGAGAAAAACGGGGAATGATGGCAAGAGGGGGGGTGAATGGCCTTTTAAAAAATAATTAACAAATTAAAATCAAAGTTGAAATGCAGCGGAAATAAAGGAGGCAAAACACAAGAAATTGATAACGGAGTTCGGCCAAAACCCGGCCTACGTCTCCGCTCCCAACTCAACCGTTGAGAGATTCCTACCGCTTGCTTTTCAATGGTTTTACCAAGAAACCCACTAGGCTTTGAGGTAGCACTAGAACCTATTACAGCTTGCTTTTGATGGTTGAGCAAGAACCCACTTGCTTTTAATGGTTTAGCAAGAACCCACTATCCTTCTTACAGGTGAAGGATAGCTCACCTATTTCTCAAGCTTTTTAAAGGAAAAGCTTGTGAACCTCTTCACACCTTAATAGTGGTGTGAAACCCAAAAGAAAGAGGGGATGAGAAAAGTTTGGGGTTTGTAGGCACAAACCCAATTTTAAGCTCAAAATAAATAAAACGATAAAAACCGTAATTGGGAAGACTTGGGTGCCAATGGATGATGGAGTTGATGTAGCGTGCTCTCCCAAGCTTCTTGAGGTGCTCCTTGGATTGGGAATTGGATTGGAGCACTTGAGGGTCCTTGAAGGTGGAGCGCCGGAGGTTCGCCAAATGTGAAACAATATGTCCGGGCGCTTGGTATATTATCCGATTAGTGTCCGGGGCTTCCTTGGCCTTTATTTATAGGCATGGAACCCTTGGGGAGGCTTCGGAGCCGTTGGAGAGGCTTAAAGAGCCGTTGGAGGCCAAAAGGGGGTTGACTGGTCAAAGCCAACGGCTAGTTTGACTGGGCTACCGGCTGGCCGGTACAGTCCCACCGGTTGGCCGGTGCCTTGAAAAAGGATGAGGATTTCTGTCCAGGGGCCACCGGCTGACCGGTGCCAGAGCCACCGGCTGGCCGGTGGCAAGACAGTAGCTTGCCATTCTGTGCAGGTGCCACCGGCTGACCGGTGCTGCGGCCACCGGTTGGCCGGTGGTGAGGCAGTGGCTCTGGCTTCTGCCCAGGGTCCACCGGTCGACCGGTGGTGAAGCCACCGGTTGGCCGGTGGACTGAATTTCAGTCCAGTTTTGCTTCTTTCTTTCTTGGCCTAATTCCTTGGCCACCTGAAAAGATTCCTATTATCCAAAAACACTTGAAAAAGGATTAGATAAACATGAAAGTGATTGTGATCATGAAAATTAAACCACTAGGGGATACGAGAGGTACAACATGGTTCACATTGAACCATTGGTAATAAGAAATTTTAAGCACCCTATACCAATAGTTCAGTGTAAACCGTTGGCATAGGGCTATCACCACTGACCCATACAAATGAATTTTGGAACCATTGGGATAACCTATCCCAACAATTTGAGGTGCTATCCTAATGTTTTGAAACTATTGGGATATGTTAAATTTTTAGTATTTCTCAAAACTTATTCAAGTAATGCATCACATTATTCATTTACAATCTTTGAATCCTCTATTTCAAGGATATTTCTCAATCCACAGATAGAATTTTCTTTTCTTATTCTCTTATAATTTCATTATGTTGAGATACATGTGGTGGATCCATAAAAAATTATGATAATGAAGTCTTCCCTAAAAAACAAGGGATTATCTTCCCCTTTTTAAATAGTAATATTATTACGATGGAAATAAATTTATGCATTATATATTAAAATCCAATCCATACCAATGATTTTGTCAAGGTCAATCATAAGTATGAAAATGAAGTTCACAACTAGGGAATATCTATGCATCTAAGTAGATACTACATGATATATCATTTTTGTAATATAATTACCACCAGGTTCCTTGACTAAGAACCCCTTACTCAGAGAATTCTTGGGTTACATGATGTTATAAATAAACATTCAATATATAAACGTGTGTGTGTATCTAGTATCAAGTAATTAATTAACTAAATTTGAGTTTGTGGTCAATGTATCTATTATCATGTTATTTCAGACTTCAAACTCAGTTGAAGTGATAACATGATCTTGGTCTTTATCACATATCCTTTTCTGATTTAAATTCCATTGATTCATGGGGAATTCATTTGAATATTGACCCACACACTTATAATTTAAGGGCTCAAAATTGGTGGATTCATTCATACATTTACAATCATGATCTGGATGTACTTTCTCTCTATAGATTAAGAAAACAACAATTACTTTCAAGTATATTATACTGTGTTTCTTCCAAAATATTTTGCATATATGAAATCACAACTTTTCCTTATTCACCTCTTCTAATTTTATTTTTTAGAGCACTCATACAATAACATGTTTTCTGGATTTCTATGAAAAACATAAGAATTAGAGATTTTTTATCTTAACGAAACATGATACTATATCCTCTTATTCTAAAATAGTTTGAGGGACAAATTCACTTCAAGTCTTGGATTTAACCCATAAAAGAATCGATTGATATTAGTTTTTTGATAACATACATAATCCATAGAATGCATTTTTATTCTTATAATGTTTTTTAATATTTATAATTCACCCAACTCTTTCCATATTATCTCATTGATCATGATGAAATTGTTTTACAATGAATATCTCCTTAAATTATTACATTCTATACACTATATTTCTTCCACCTATTTAGTGTTCTCAATCATTGACCACCTTTGATCAACATCTACCTTTATATGATAAAAAAGAATGAATGTTTTTTCTCTTTCACTACGTTTCAAAGTGAGAAATATATTCTCTAAGGACTTTATCCTTTTATCATCTTTGGATTGGTTAGTATTCCATTGAATTGTGGAGGGTAATATTCAATGATGTTTTCCAATAATATTTCAGTGTGTAGGGGATCAAGTGGTTTCCCCTTATGATAGAGAATATTGTTCATGAACTAATTAAACCCATATAATATAGTTATAATAGTCCCATCTCTAGGACTAGCTTTATTGAATACATTGACTTGATCATGAGAGAAATCCCTATATAGGTCATAGGTGCTGGTAAGGTTTCTATTCCTTCTACTAATTTCCATTTTTACAAAATGGAATATAATAATATTAGGTTGTTAGATTATAAATATTGATTCATAAAATATGATACATATTTAAGTAAAATATCCTTGAAGAGTTTGTTAAATAATGTACAATCATATCATTATATTCACATTTTTTTATAATGTGTTTTTCTTGATATATTTTTCAAGGTTCCTACTAAACATTCACTAATAAAAACTATAATAAACCCAACTCAAACAACCCATATTTGATGGTTACATTAATATAGTTTTCCAAGGTACAAGATATCACATATTATAGGATCAAATAGTTCAGTAGTCTTGAGAGACTAGTTACAGGAATGATTCTATCATTACATTTGTAAAAATAAACTAAAGCATAAAATCCCCATGATAAATTTAAAATTTCTTATAGTATTTCCCAAAAATTATCTAATTTTCACTTCTTGGTATATTATAGAAAGGAAAAAATAATAAAGGGTGATTTCACATACTAAGTAATTTAAAGGGTAAAGTGGAAGCTATCATAGGATGAATAAGTAATGAAAAAATATGGTAGAGATAAACAATAACCAAATATTTCAATTAAGTAGTATAATAAAAGGGGAATAAATCCATGAATGATATAACAATATAATCACGAATAAAAATAACTCATTTCATATTGATAATAGGCATAATACTAGATATCATAATGTTTATATTTAAGACCCATGTCAAGACATCATATATAAATAGGTAAGGAATAAAAAAAATACACAACATAGTTAGTCTCATGAGACCTACTAATGCATCAAGGGTATTTCAAATAGTTATTCCCACTTGTTAACAAACTTTGTTAAATGTTATTAATCATATTATAAGTTTCAATAAACAATACAATACATAATCCACATAAGTATATATATTCAAAAAATAACATACATAATGTGAATATTTTTCAAATTGAATAAATATAAAAATATGATCATATTCCATCTAGATAAATATAGAGGATGGTATTTTTTGAGTATATCCATAGAGAAGCATAATAATATTTGTAATATTTTATCATCGATGAAAAATACCATTATAAATACATTAGAATGCAAAATTGAATACTAAAAGAAATATCCAATTAATAAAAAAAATAAAACTAAAATTTAAAGAATAATAAAATAATTTTTTATAGAATACTATGGAAGATTTCAGAGAAATATTGATAATTAATAATGGATATAATGTTAGGAAAATATGGTCATGTGGTAAATATAAAAAAACATTCTCTTCCCACTATTTTTAAAATTAAAAAATAAATTGGATAGAAAATTTAAAGAAGATTACTTAAAAAAAATTATAATTAAATTAAAATGTAGCAAAAAAATTACATTATCAATATTTTAAAAGTGGATAAGAACTTATATTAAATAATTTAAATAACATAAACGTAATGTTGAAATATTTCTGGCCAAAAGAGGAGAAATAATGCTTACTTTCAATAAAAACATTATTTTTGTTTTTTTTAATTCTCAAGAAGGGTAAAATAGAAAGAATACATTAAAACTATAGAAATAAAATAGGGAGAATAAAATAAATGTTTTTAAGATATAAATATCATATAATTCCACAAATGTAAACTTAAACATAAAAATTATTAAATAATAATTATATTATGAAATTAACCATTACCTCATATTTCCCCTTGGTAAGTTATGATCTAATCTACTGCATATTAAATTTAGAATTATTTTATACCTAAATAATAAAAATATTTTAATTCACCATTCAATATTAAAGTCATTTACAATCTCATATTACCCATTTTTAATAATATTTTTAACAAAATCATTATATTAGTGTTAATATTTTCATTTTCCATACATGTTTTGGTACAACAGTTTTTATACTTGCAAAATTTTCATGGTTTTATCAAATATAGATTTATAATTTTTTTAAAATTATAGTGTTTATATGTTCTATATTGTTTTATAAACATTCATTAAAAACAACCATAAAAAAATTAAATACATCATTTCATGGAAATGGTAGTCTGTATGAATTCGTGAGTGTATTTGTTTCTTAATGGATGAAAATGAAATATGGTAGATGATGTTTTAATTTTATAGTATCAAAATAATAACATAAATATAATATTTATTCATTAAATACATTATTGTGACCATTTATATTGGGGGTAAATGAAAAACCAATAACATTGCTATGTGGAGGTGGTAGTCTACATGTACACATGAGCATTGTTATCATTTTAAAATAATGGAAGTTTAATAAGGTTTATGATATAATATATTTATAGAATAATAGTTTTCTATAAATATCATATTTATTAATTAAATAAATCTTTATAAGAATCCATGTGACAAGGCATGGAAAACAATTACATCACTATGTGGGGGAAAGTAGTCAATACGTACAAAAAACAATATTTTCATTTTCCATAGGATAGAAAGGGAAATGAAAATTTTTATAAAATTAACAAATAAATATATTATCATTGTAAATATATATTTAATTATGTAAAATGTTTTATATGTTATTTGGAGAATGTTTATAAAGAAATGAACATGAGAAATATAGTTAATAAAATATACACATTCATCGTAAAACCTCCATTAGATTAAAACATAATCCCTCTAGGATTAGTCTTTTCATGAGACCAAGACCTCTAGGTCAATAAAAATAGAGCTTAAGAGATATATTGTGGAGATTTTTTTATATAATGTGTTTGATATGAGTGAATAAAAGAGGATGGAAGGTTCTATTTTTTCTTGAGGTGGATGGTAAACTGGTTTATAAATAATTGTTTATAATATAATATAGGTCTTACTCAAGTAATGTGGCTAAAAATTATTATAGTTTCAAATATAAGAAGGTTAAATTATAAATCCAATCATCCAATAAAATTTAAATAAGTGTTCTGTGATATTTTAAATCTGACTTCTTAGAATAACCTTCTCGTGAATCCTTTTTAACCCCTAACATGGTGATAAATTTTACCATGATTACTATTCATTATTAATATAGCGCCTCATATTTTCAATCTCAGATCATGTGATAAAAAAAATTCTTTAAAAACTAGATTTTATAAATAAAGGGATAAAATATTCTAAAAAATATATTTATTTTACACAATTTTTAAAATATAAACCTAATATATAAAAATTTTATTTCCATGATTGATGTTACATCACATAGAGAGGGATGAAGTGAATTAGTGATCACATTATATTATGAGTTATTTCCTAAAAACCATCATTTGAAATGTTATAGAGTTATGATACACAGAATGATATCTCCAAACACCACTTATTATGTTGTAATATGAAGAAATAGAAAATGACCTAATATTTAAGAGGTTTGGTACAAAGGAATACTCTCTATAAAATTGGTTATAGACCCCTAATATGGATTGTTTTACTATTTTCCTTCAAGAATACAAATTCATAGGCTAAAACTGGTTCTACAACCTATTAAATTTCCCCCAACTAAACCTATTTTAACCCAATAATAAACTTTTATTCCATAGTTGGTAATACCCCCAACTACAATTCTATTATCTAATTTCTTCACAGCTAGTTATTCCCCGCAATAATAATATTTTTCTATTACTTGTTCTAATACCCTGCTAAATGAACATCCTTTTAATTTTCCAATACACAATAAAGAGATCTTTTAATTCCCTAAAATTAATTGAATATACTTTTTCTATGTACAATATTCATGATATTAAAAAACCTCTAAAAAATTTATTAGGCTCAAAACATCCTCTTGATATTAAAACACCTGGATAACTAAACATCAACTATTCGGGATTTTTTTAAAAACATCCTTAGTAGCATCTATTCAATTGAACTAGATTATATATGTCCTTTATCTGATGGCAATCCATCCTATGGATCTCTATTCAATGCTCCTCAACCCACTTGGATTCTTTCTAGTGTGCTCTATTCGATTAAAATTTGTCCAATGTTATCAGTTATAATATTTTCTATCTGATGAAACATGATCATTATGAATAACCTTCTTCAAGTAGTTGGGAAATATGAAAGGAAAATCACACAATAATTCCTCTTCATCAGATGATTATCGGGGCTATTAAACTTATGATTTATCCTATGAAACTCTTTCCAATGGAAATCTTCTTTAAATAGGTCGGAAGTTTGTATGGATTCTCAAAAAAAAATATCTCAAAATATATACTTCATTATGTTTATATATAATGTTACAGTCTCATAATGTTTCATCATTATTTTATAGGTGTTCTTAGGAGGAGAAAATGGTTAAACCCAAATGAATATTCTTGATTATACAAATTATAAATTTGAATTATCTATCTCATTTTAATTTCATTGGGTGCTTATAAACTCTTCTTTAATATTCCAAATCAAACATAATGTCTCATAAAATCACCCACATTCTCGAAACATCCTTCAAATCAATGTTAAGGAACTTATAGAAACATCCTTATCCTCATCAATATATAAAACATTAAAAAAATACCATATCATTATCGGAGTTTATGACATTTCAAGGTATATTTAAAACTCCTTAGAATATCTATGTTTGATGGAACACCCTTAATATTATCTTTTTGATGGAATCACATTATTTCTTCATCTGATGGAACTTTTTTTGGGAACCATTGTCGTGAGAAAATCATTTTTATGGGATCAAAATATTTAAATTTGGTGATCTCTCCATGATGATGTCAATTATAATTTTATCAATCATTAATTCTGTCCCTATGGTAGCCTTCATACTTCTCTCAATCTAATGAGACCATATAAAGCTCTCTATCTAGTTAAAGTCAAGGCCATCTCAAACATTTTACACCCTTCTATACTTAGATAACATTCATAGTTTTCAAACTGATGTTAGTATAAAATCTAAAATCGTTAGACCATTTGAGTGACTGACCATTAGAAATTCAACTATTAAAACTTCATAAATATCTCTATCCCATGTTCTACACTTATTATCTCAATATGATATCATCATCATGATATCTTTAGTTTGATAGGATTAATATAACTCTATGGCCAATGAACTACATGGGTTTCCCCTTTCTAAACATTTTTTTTCAAAGATAGTTACTTAAACAATGAATATTTATAAATTTATATCTTCAAACATAGTAACCAAGACTACAAACATCATTATCCAGTGACATTGGGTCTGTCTATCTAATTACATGTCACAAACTTTAGAACATAAAATTCTCTCATATTTTAATGCCCCTCCTTATACATCTTTTAATCGAGTTTTTCATCTTCTTAATCTTTACATACTAAAAAAACTCAGTAAGTAAAACTACTTACAACTCTCCATTTGGTAACATTACCCCTATTACATATGGTAAATTTATGTTTAATCAAGTTTTTTACTTATTTTCCTTGGTATAAATTTATATAAACTCATCTTATATTGTGAGTACGTTCAAGATGTTAGGAACTTGAAAGCAAACACAACTTAATCTAATAATAAGAAGGGTTACCAACATAGTTATGTAAAATTTCTTACTCTCCATAAGGAATGTTATTTATAGGAATCTAGTAGTATCTCTCCACTCAGGATTATATGTGTTTTTTACTCTCCATAATGAAATTTTCTATCATGATTCTAGAAACATTCCCTAAAATCCAGTATTTATATATTTATAATAAATTTAACAAAACTCAACAAATGAATATTCTTTATGCCCAAATAATCCACACCACCAGTAATGACCTCTGAATCTTAGTATTTTAATTTTATAATAATACTGCTAAGAATTTTATTTTTTTATTCAAAAAATATGGGGAAATTTTTTCATGGATATTCTTTCATAATGAATTATACTCTATCTTAGTAGAGGATGATCTCTAAAAAATATTAACTTTTGATCTTTCATTGTTAGTATAACTATATGTATATTGATTTTTTTTGTTAATTGAAATAAAATTCTTGTGTGAAACATTCTTTTGAATTTCTTAAGAAGATCCACCTTTAACCTAAACTACTTTGGTGTAGTACTATATCAACTTTATTTACTAACTTTGTTGTAGAATAAGCATTGTTTGGGTTTCTGAAAAATCTTCTTCTTCCTCAACCAAACATTCTTTAAGAACACTTTCCATATTTTCAAATTTATAAAACTTCAATATATTCTGCTAACATTCATCAATAAGTGTTATATCTTATTGATATTTTTATATCCAATTTTTTTCATTACTAAGATTAAATTTAGTTTCAATATCACTATCTTTCATTGTTTATATCCAATCACATTAGTGATTATCTCTTCTATTTTGATTCACTCAACATTCTCAAACATTACCTCCTTAAAATCATTCTCAAAATTATCAGTTTCATTCCTATTTTGTCAAATTTTATAAACTAGATCATATATATTTTATTTTATAATTGAATCAAGTTAAGGTATCTTTTCTCCATAAACACAAATGTTTGATGAAACAATTCCTATTCTAACACGAGCTAATAATTTGACATTATAATCAAATTAATTATTGGATGTATAATCACCCACTCTCTTCTATTCAACAATCCTTTCTTCATATTATTAGAAACAAAATCTTAATTTTATATACTTATGTTTCTGGTAATTTTTATCTTTTTATTCCAACTTATAATTATCAAACTTCATCTTAGAAGAGTTTATAAAAAAGAGATATCTTTATTATAATACCAAAATTTAAGATAAATTTTACATTTTCCCTTCCAGTTACCATTTTTTAATGTTTTAAAAATAAGAGAAATGATTTTCTGAATTCCTATTCCCCATTTTATATATACAAATCACTTGATCCTTCTTCATCTTCTTTATCTACAAGCTTCTTTCTTAATAATTCTTCATATTCTATTTCTTATTTAGCATTCTTTTCCAAGACTATGTATTTTCCCATTTCATATTCCATGATAATATTCTGTGGTTTATATAGAGAGAAATCATAAAAATATTATAAAGATGTAACTTTGTCATCAAATCTACAACACTGCAAAAATTTAGTTTAAAATGAATAATAATATCGATATCTTTATAAACATGCAAAATTGAGCTTTAAGAGAATTGAGATGTATTGTATAAGTATCATTATTTTAATATTACCCAACAATTAAATTGGTGATAATTAATACTAGTAATCAAATTATGAAATATATGTATATTATTCATAATAAATAAAAATTTATTGACCATCTCTTAGGAAATAAGCACAAAATTTTTATTGAATTCATTTTATACTTTGAAAATGATATGTATTTAAAAATGAATTCTATTATATTTTGTGCGTGGAAATGATAATTAATTTCTAATTCCTTTTAAATTTTATTATAAAAAATGAACTACATTTTTTAAATCAATTGTAAAAAAGTTTCTTAGTATGAGTTTTTGATATATTTCTATAAATATTGAGTTTTCGATGAATAGTGAAAATACTGATTTGTAAAAAAAAAAATATTTTTGTTCAAAGCATTTAAAATGATAAATTTTGTTTTAGAATTATTTTAAAATAAATACCAACTCATTTTTATTATTAGTTATCCAATAGTGGTCATTATAATTAATTTTTATTGGATTGTGGTATAAAAAGTTTTATTATTGAGAAAAAATTATTATGAAAAACAATTTTTCATCATATTTTTTATGTATAATTTTAAATAAAATTCAATAAATTTTATGATATGAATAGAGAATAGATTGAATATTTGGAATTATGATAACCAAATTTTATAAATAGATAAATTTTATTTTTAGTCATTGTGAATTGTAACCTTGGTAAATATTTTTCACCATTGTACAAGTAAAATATGTAAAGCATGGTTAAAAATTTTAGATAAAGATTTAAATTTTTAATAAAACAATTATTTTTTTTATTAGATGAGTTTAGTTCAGCCATAAAAATAAAAATTTTCAAAAAACGGCCACTTGTTTCTATTTTTCATTGATTATAACATGTATAATTATTTAAGAAAGGAACGAATAAAAAATGCCACTCTCTTGAATTCAATATCTATAAAAATTTTATATAAGGATAAAATGATGAAATTTTGGTTATAATTATTTTTTTGATTCTTAAAATAATGATTTTATCATTTTAAATTATTATAAATTTTTAGTGATAGAATAAATACCTTAATATCTTTTTCAAGACTAACATAATATTAATTTAATTAATTGTTAACTAAGATAAATTATTTTAAGAATATTATATATAATTAAATTTTGATTAATTATTATTTTACATGAATTTTTTGATAAAAATTACATATTAGTGTTGTTTTAATGTTTTATATTTGAATTAAATAAAAATATTGTTGGCGTCAAAGTAAAAGTAAAATAATATTTCCAAAAATGAAATTAATGATAATTTTTATTAAATGACATTTTATTAAATGATTTTAAATTCATAAAAACATATTATATTCATAAACATTAATGTGATATGTTTTAATATATCAATAAATATCCATTTATGGGTCAATATTCTTTTCTATGGTAACATTATTGACCCTTAATGAGTACATGTTTTTGATATTTTGGTTATTGTAAAAAGGGGTACATGGGTTAATGATTTGAGATAGTGGTGAAAAATCACCTAAACTTGTCCAAAATATATTTTTTAGAGGATTTAGTTTCATAATATTTAAAGATGTGAAAATTTCAATGAAAATTTTTACTTAAATACTTTGGTATTATATGAGTCCACAGTTTCGGACGGCGCAAGATTCCGAGACCCAGTGTGCCCGGAATCATTTTCTAAAGTTTTGTTCGGGTATGTTCAATAAACGTACATGCAGGTTTTTCTATCTTTTGAACCGTTTCTTGGAATTGAAATCTGAGCACACTGATGAACTCACAACGCTGGTATTCTCTTAATGGGACTTTTACCGTAGTTGCATTTTACATGGGTTGAAAGTAAATTTTGGAGATTTGTTGCAAATTAAATTAAATTGTTGTTTTGCACAATTTTATTTTTACTGGTGGTTATTTTCCTCCAAAGAGGATTAAAAGGTGGGGCCCACACCCTACATAACCTCCCATGGGAGGATAAGAGTGGTGGGGCCCACACAAGACCTAACCCTTCAACTCCCCATTAACTCCCCTTATCTCCCCTTAATTAATTTTCCACCTTTTAAATTAATTATGGTGGAGCCTGTCCACCTCCCACTTGTTGTCATTAATATGAAAACACCGTGAATTAATTATTTGAAATCCACAAATTAATTAATTAATTTAAGTGTTTGAATTTTGGAAAACATGTGGGAATAAAATACTAGTCGAAGCTATTATTTGCTGGGGTTACATGTTGTGTTTGGGAGGCTATGGAGATTTAGAATAATAGAGTTATTCTATCGACTAAGAACACCATTCTTCCACAAGGAACATCTCTAACGAAGAATGCGAAGAACTTCTCCAACGACGCACCCTCTTCGGACGCACCCCAACATCAATGGAATCGACGTTCATATTCCGTGACACCCTACCTACGTGACGCTCGTCTTCTATGGCTCATTGATGTGCACTGTTCTAGAAATCGAGGTAGGGGTTTGTATAATTGAATGTGAATAATTTGTACTCCATTATTCGTTGAATTTATTGGATTATCTGCGGCCATCATCTATCGCTTAACGCGGAGGGCATGGGCCGAACGAAAACGGCCCAACGAACCTCCGTTGATTCTTGTTCTTATTCACGATGGAGGTGGTGATGGAAAAAGGCAGTGACGACGAAGGGCGGCGGCAGCAACAGTGGCCGCACACCAGCCCGTTAGAGGTCTGTGGCACTTGGTGCCGTACGGGCGTAGAAGACTACGACCCGCATCTATGGGCCCCTCGGCTGAGGATGCACCGGCCGGTCCCTTGACCGACCGGGCTGGAAGAACCGGTCGGCTGGAGAACCACGATGCCTCAGGGCGCCGCGCTGTGGAGAACCGTGGCCCGCGCTTCTGCGGGCTGTTTCAGTGGGCAAACCAGCCGGCTGGGTTGAAGAAGTCCACGGCACCCTAAGGTGCCATGTGGGAGAACAACCTCCAAACATTGCGGGCCGCTCACGCCGGAGAAGACCGGCCGACTTTGGTCGGCCGGACAAGAGGGGTGGCGCCGCTCGGCACCGCCGTTTCCGAAAACCCGGGGCCGCTCTCCGCTGGACAGGGCCGCACTAGTCGGGCTGGCCTGCACCCCACTGGGCCTGGCCATGACCCATCGTGTCGGGCCGACCCCTTAGCCTGGTCGAACTCGCTGAGCCCGGATGGGCCGATCCGCCGGTCGTGGCCAGGCCGACCCCTTAGCCTGGTCGAACTCGCCGAGCCCGGATGGGCCGATCCGCCAGCCCACTGGGCTTGACGGGCAGAGCCCGTTTTTCTTAAATGCGAATAACTTCTTGACCGTGCCTCTGATCGTCATGCCGTTTCTGGCAACGGGACCCTTACGACGAGGGGGTTATTTTGTGATACTCTAAGTGAATTTTCGACAACTTTGAAAAATGGTCAGGTTTGGAATGAGCGTAATTTCAAACGGCTCCCTAGAATGGAAAAGTCAATAACTCTCAGATCAGGCGTCCAATTGATGCGCCGTCTATTGAGTTTGGTTCCTTCTTATGAGACGGAACTTTGGGATACATCAACTCAGAAATTCGTGATAGTTTATGTATCGACCCCTTTGCTTGAGGTGTGGACCCTCCTGGAATTGAGCGTGCTGTGTGCAGGAACCCTAGAGGTGGCTGCAACTACGTCGACTACTGTACTGGAATCCTCCGTGGGTTCGACAGCGACGACTACTGTACTGGGATCCTTTGTGGGTTTGATGACAATGAACATTGTACCATAATCCTTCGTGGGTTCGACGACAATGAATACTATTCTTGTATCATGTGTGGGTCCAGCAGGTTGACCCATGTACTTGTATCCTGTGTTGGTATGACAGAGTAGCTGGTCTTGTATCCTGTGTGTGTCCGACAGCTTAGCTGGTCTTGTATCCTGTGTGGGTTCGACAGGTTAGATGAATCAGTGACTACAACTGATCATCTCGATAGTGATGACTACTGTTCTTGTATCCTGTGCGGGTCTGCCAGTATTGCCCTATGTACTTGTATCTTGTGTGGGTCTGATAGAGTAGCTGGTCTTGTATCCTGTGTGGGTCCGACAACTTAGATGGTCTTGTATCCAATGTGGGTCCAACAACTTTGATGAATCAGTGACTACATCTGATCATCTCTATCGCTATAAGAAAGATGTATACCTGTGTGAGATGAGTCTTGACTTTCAATCATTATCATCTATGTGATTGAATTTTTTCTGGTGAGGACGGGGTTATGCATGGGCTCTAGGGTTGGAGCCGAACTGAGATTGATAAATTAGGTATATGTTTTGGCATAGACCTATGTAGGGTTTGTTGATACTTTTTAATTGTATTTTTCTTCTATGATTTATCCTTCATGGATTCCGGGTGACCTTCAGGGTCTCAAGGTCCATACTGAGTATTGTATACTCACCCCTTCACGGGCTATGCCCGCACTACATTGTGTTGGATGCAGATGATGGAAAACACTGATCAAGGTAGAGACTTGTAGAGCTGGACGGTACCCAGAGGTGGACCACTTGGCGAGACGTACACGGAGCAGACAGATGCAACTGAGGTGCAGAGGAGGCCATCTATACCAACCCTTCAGTTGGGGTTCCCGGAGGACGACTCAATAGTTGATGTTTTACTTTACTGTAGTTGTACTAGCTTTTTAGTTGTACTAGTTTTTTAGTTGTACTATAATTACTGTTAGGTGTGTATTTCCAGGCCCTTATCCTTTCAGCACTTAATTTTGTTAACATTATTACATAGCGCTTACTTCAGTTGCATACTCTATTGTTTTTGCTTACTTTCTTGAATGAAATGCCTTCCCAGCTTTGGAATTTGTGCCTTTGGTGCTAATTGCCATCCCCCATCCTATGGAAGGTGGGCTTGGGGTAGTCCTGGAACGGGCCCCGAGGACTGGTCGGGAAAAATTGGTATCAGTGGAGTTGGTTCTACCGCAAAACTTAGGACTCGGATCTATCTTTTTTGTAAAGCAATAGTGTTAAGAGTATTGAGTTTGGTTTTCCGTCCAGCGAGTCCAGTGCTGGTGTGGTGACCAACATATCCATAAATCATGACCCTAACCTCTAATTTCCAACTTAGTGCACGAAAACACTGATTTTGTGTGTGTTTCAAGAGTTTCCATTGTGGTCTCTTTGAGTCAGGTCACTAGGTATAACTTATTGACCGTGGCACACCTGTTCCTTATCAGGATGCCACTGCGAAGACAACTAGCTAGGGTTCCCAAGAGAGAGTACATGAAGACGGCCCACCGAGGGACGAGGCTCTGGTGTAGGTCCCTCTTACTATGTTGGCACCTTCGGGTGGTGTACCAGAATCACCACCACCTATTATGCTGTAGATGCCACCAGCCATACTAGCAGACGATGCACACCGACAGAGTGCGTTGCACATGTTGTGGCACCGAAGGACTTGATGGGGGTGATTACTGGAGTTTTACACCAAGTTGAGACACTAGTAGAGAAGATATTGATCTTAGTTACTAATCTTTTTCATTAAGTGACCATGAGGATGGTCCGTATAATGATGAAGTTTCGGTACATTGACAGTTTTTAGAGATGGTACCTTCAGGCAGTGTGCCAACCAAATCACTACCCCTTGGTCAGCAGACACTACTGATGGTACTGGTAGAGGAAACTTGTAGTCTTAGAGCCCTACATGTGTTTTAGCACCAGATATCCCTCAAGTTCCTAAGTGCGCCCAACCCACAGGTGGCTATGGTCTGGCTTGAGGAGGTGGCTGAGTGTTTTTTAGAGCTTATAATTCTTCAGCAGGATGACGTGTCTGTAGCTGACTATTCATCGAGGCATACCGATCTTTCTTGGTACTTGATGAATATGATTCGATCAGAGCTTTAGAGCTCAGACCTATGAGCGAGGTGTGTTTATGTATATCTGAGCCAACACTTTTTCCTCTATGCATTCCTACTAATGTTAGGGTGCTGAAGAGAACCTTTGTGGGTGAATGTTCATTGGATGAGAATATACAACCAATGAATTTTAATAGTTTAAAAGCATGAAACTGGCGTAAGTCATAGAGACTTCATCATGTAAAATGTTTCAAGACGAGGAAGCGTTAAGGATAGATGAATCAGTAGGGAAACAGATGTGAAAGAAGATCCAAGAGAGCAACATGAGGTGGTGAACATTTCGACATGTTACAACCACCGGCCTTTGTAGTCCCCGCTAGGCTCATGGAGCTAGAGGGTAGGGGATGAGAGTAGGTGAATGCGGTCAAGGAGTGTGACCCCAGGGATCCAAGAATGATTTTAGATACGGTCTGTGTCTACTACTAGCTACCATAACAATAGACATAGGTACCAATCATTCCTTGCTTCCATGAATCCTATCCTAGACCTAGAGTTTCTGGTTAAACCATTTACTTGACCCTCATGTCTGAAGATACATTTGGGAGGAGACTCGATAATCACACATATGCCGATGATGTGATCTGACCCATGAGGTGAGAGTTTCGATTGGAAACTCTTGGTGGCAGCGTCGATACCTTACGACGTTAGTTTGGGTATGGACTGGGCAACCATAATTCATACACAGATTGATTGTATTATACAAAAAGGTTGTGGTTTATCTACAATTTTGGGATGGGGTTTTACTTGGTCGGCGAAAAGGAAAACCCAGGAAGCACAGGATGGAATCATGCATAAGAAGGTGCAATCGATCACTCAGGAGTCAGCCAGACTTACCTTTGTTCCAGACTTCTCTAGAGTTGCAACACCACAATCAGCTTTGACCAAGAAGGGGAAACCCTTCGTATAATAAGAGAGATTCTAGCATAGCTATTAGGAGCTAAGGTAGAGGTTAAACAGTACTCCAATCTTGAGGCTACCAGAGGAGTTCTTTGGGTACATAGTCTGCTGCGACTCATCAGGGACCGGACTCGGGTGTGTCTTCATGTTGGAGTGACAAGTGATTTCTTATGGTTCATGACATTTGAGACAGCACGAGAAGAACTACGCTACCCATGAACTGGAGTTAGAAGTAGTGGTCTTCACCTTGAAGATATGGTGGTACTATCGGATGGGAGAGCACTTTACAGTCTTTTCTGACCACCAGAGTCTCTAGTACACCTTCTCGTAGAGGGACCTGAACCTAAGACAACGGCGATGGAACAAGTTCCTCTAGGATTACGACTTCTATATAGTTTATACACATGAGAAGTGGAACGTAGTAGCAAATTCTCTCAGCAAAAGATCAGACATACAACTACTAGGATAGGAAAAGAAGTAGCTAGCCGCGTTGCAGATATCTATTCTAGATAGAGAGGGAGTCAACACTTGTAGAACCAGAGATGGTGCAGGCTATGAAGGAGAAGGTGAAGATCATCTAGCAGTAGATGAACACTGCACAGAGTAGACAGAAGTCCTATGCTGATAGGAGACGAAGACTAATGGAGTTCGAGGATAGCGACCACATCTTCCTACGGGTATCACCTCGACGAGGTCTATAGAGATTTGGCCAATGCAGAAATTTATCTCTGCATTTCATCAGACCGTTCTAGGTCCTCGGCATGGTATGCGAGGTGGCTTACCGCCTGGCTCTTCCACCTCTGTTGCATCGGGTGCACGACGTCTTTCATGTATCTCAGTTGAGGAGATACATGCACGACCCGTCACACATCATCGACCACGTGGATCTAGACATTGATGATGGGTCTACATTCACGGAGGTCCCAGTAGAGATCGAGGATTAACAGGAGCCGTCATGCGTGGGTGGTTGATTCCTCTGGTGCGCATTTATTGGCATCACGAGAACCTCCAGGAGAGCACATAGGAGTGGGAGGCTTAGATGTGTGCTCAGTACCCTCATTTGTTTCCCTAGTGTGTGTTGTATCTTTACGGTGACGTAAATCTTGGAGGTGGGGGTAATGTAAAGACCTGGAAATTACATGGGATTTTATTTAAATACTTTGGAATTTTATGAGTCCGTAGTTTCTGACGGCGCCTGATTCCAAGGCCCGGTTCCCCGGAATCATTTTCGGATTTTTGTTCAGGTACGTTTAGTAAACGTACATGTGGGTTTTTCTATCATTTGAACCGGTGCTTGGAATTGAAATCTGAGGACACTGATGAACTTGTAGCGCCGATATTCACTTAAGGGGACTTTTACCACATTTTCCTTTTATACGGGATGAATGTTAATTTTGGGGATTCGTAGCAAATTAAATAAAATTGTTGATTTACACAATTTTATTTTTTGTGGTGGTTATTTTCCTCCAAAGAGGAGTTGATGGTGGGGCCAACACACCACATAACCTCCCATGGGAGGATAAGAGTGGTGGGGCCCAAACTATCCCTAACCCTTCAACTCCCCATTAACTCCCCTTATCTCCCCTTAATTATTTTTCCACCTTTTACTTTAATTATGGTGGAGCCTCTCCACCTCCCACTTGTTGTCATTAATATGACAACACCTTGAGTTAATTATTTGAACTCCACAAATTAATTAATTAATTTAGGTGTTTGAATTTTGAAAAACATGTGGGAATAAAATAATAGTCGAAGCTATTATTTGGTGGGGGCACATGTTGTTTTGGGGAGGATCTAGAGAATTAAAAGAATAGAGTTCTTCTCTCAACGAAGAACACCTTTCTTACACAAAGAACATCTCTGACGAAGAACACGAAGAAATTCTCCAATGATCCACCCTCTTCGGACGCACCCTGAGTCAACGGAATCGGCGTCCGTATTCTGCAACGCCCGACCTTCGCGATGCTCGTCTTCCACGGATCATTGACGTCCACCATTCTTTAAATCGAGGTAGGGGTTTGTATAATTTTAACGGAATAATTTGTACTCCATTCTTCGTTGAATTTCATGGATTATGTTTGGGCATCTTCTATAGATTAACACAAAGGGCGCGGGCCAAATGAAGACGGATTGATGACCCTCTAAAGATCCTTGTTCTTATTCAAGATGGAGGCAGTGAAGAAAAAAGGTGGCGACGACCGAGGGTAGCGGCAGAAACGGAGGCCACACGCCGGCCCGTTAGAGGACATCAGCATCGGGTGTCGTGCCGGTGGAGGAGACTGCGGCCCGCATCCATGGGCTGCTTGACCAAGGAAGAACAGGCTGGTCCCTCAACTGTCCAGGCGAGAAGAACCGGTCGGCTGATGCCAGCTGGCTAAAGAACCGTGGCCCACATTTACGCGGGCCTCTTCAACGGGGGAACCAGCTGGCAGACGGTCGACTGAGTTGAAGAAGGCCGCGACACCCGAAGGTGCCGCGTGGGAGAACAACATCACGCCTGTGCGGTCCGCTCACATCGGAAAAGATCATGAGGGTCGGCGCCGCTGTTTTGAAAAACCGAGGGTCGTGCCCCCTAATATGCTCGGCCCGCTGGCCAAGCCGCAGCCGGCCGTGGGTCGAACTGGGTTGTGCCATCCTGGCCACGCCGCACACAGCCGCGCCGGGCCGCGCCAGCCAGGCCAGGCAGCGCGCAGCTGGGCCGGGCCGTGCCCCACCGGGCCGGGCAGTGGCCCATATGGCTGGGCCAACCCCTTAGCTGGGTCGGACCCACCGAGCTAGGACGTGCTGATCCGCCGGCCCACTAGGCATGACGGGTTAGGCCCGTTTCACTTAAATTCGAATAACTTCTTGACCGTGCGTCCGATCGACGTGCCGTCTACGAAAATGGGAACCTCACGATGAGGCGTTCCTTTTGCGATACTATAATTTAGTTTTGGAAAACTTTTTAGAATGACCAGGTTTGGAACGAGCGTAATTTCAACCGGGCCCCTGGAACGGAAAAGACAATAACTCTTAGACCGGGCGTCCAATTAACATGTCGCCTGTTACTTTGGGATCCATTTAATGAGACAAAACATCAGGATACATAAAATATGAACTTCGTGATAATTGATGTATCGACCCCTTTTCTCGAGGAGAAGATCCTCCCAGAATCGAGCGTGCTGTGTGCGGGAACCCTAGAGCTGGCTGCGACTACGTAGACTACTGTACTTGAATATGCCGTGGGTTCGACAACGATGACTACTGTACCAGGATCCTCCATGGATTCGACGATGATGGCCATTGTATCGGAATCCTCCATGGGTTTGACGACGATGACTACTATTCTTTTATCCGGTGTGGGTCCAGTAGTTTGACCAATGTACTTGTATCTTGTGTGGGTCTGAGAGAGTAGTTGGTTTTGTATACTTTGTCGGTCTGATAGCTTAGCTGGTCTTGTATCCTGTGTGGGTCTGACAGCTGAGATGAATGAGTGACTACAACTAATCATCTCGACATCAATGACTACTATTCTTGTATCCTGTCTGGTTCCGGCAAGATTTACCTCTGTACTTGTATCATGTTTGGGTCCGACATAGTAGCTGGTCATGTATCCTATGTGGGTCCGATAGCATAGCTGGTCTTGTATCCTGTCTGGGTCTGACAACATAGATGAATTGGTGACTACATCTCATCATCTCTATCGCTATGCAAAATATGTATACCTGTGTGAGTTGAGTCTTGACTTTCAATCATTATCATCGATGTGATTGAATTCTTCCCTATGTTGACGGGGTTGTACTTGGGCTCATGATTTGGAGCCAAACTAAGATTGATAACTTAGGAATATTTATGGGAATATACCTAAGTCGGGATCATTGATACTTTGTGATTTTATCATTATTCTATGGCCTATACTTCATGGATTCTGGGAGACCTTCGGGGTCTCGAGGTCCCTACTGAGTATCGTATACTCACCCCTGCCTAGGCTATGCCCACACTACATTGTGTTGGATGTAGAAGATAGACAACACTGATCGGGGTAGAGACTTGTAGAGCTGGACGGTACCCAGAGGTGGACCACTTGGCGAGACGTACATAGAGAAGATGGACGGACCTGAGGTGTAAAGGAGGTTATCTGTACACACCCTTCAGCTGGGGTTTACAGAGGAAGACTCAGTAGTTTCTATTTAACTTTACTGAAGTTGTACTAGATTTTCAGTTGTACTAGTGTTTCAGTTTTACTATACTTACTATTGGGCTTTTATTTTTGGCCCCTTTTCCTTTCAACACGTACTTTTGTATACAATATTACTTAGTGCTTACTTCAGTTGCGTACCCTGTTCTGTTTTCTTACTTTCTTAATGACAATGCCTTTCCAGCTTAGGGATTTTCGCCTTTGGTGCTAGTCGCAGCCCCTGGCCTATAGAAGACGGGTTTGGGGTAGTCACAATATTGGCCCTCAGGACGGGTCGTGACATAATCACCATATAATCCAAATATATCAATTTATAGTCACTTTAACATGATAATTAATTGATATTAATTTAACACAATAAATATTTCCTATAGTTCCCCTATTCTCACTTATGAATGGAAACATATTATCCTCTTTTACTATCACCATTTGATCCATTTATCTAAATTTAACCATAACCAGTTCTATCATAAACTTCCCTATTGAGGAATTATGTATTTGGGTACCTTTAAAATGCTATTCTAAATCTCCTTAAGAAGCAATCTAAAAGTGGTACACCAAAGAAGATATAATCATAATACCCATACCATTTAGATATATTTATTATTATAAATCCAATAAATCTATTGTAATAACCATAAAATAATAAATTAAATATAATAAATATAAATAAATGTTATTATTTTAATATAATTTACAATTTTAACGTTATTCCACATTAAATGGGAAGTGAAAGTTTCACTCGTGCGTACGTGTAGACTACCACCTTCATTTAGTGATAAATTTATTTTTCCATCACTATATTTCATGGATGATTATTATGATTGTTTAATGTCTATATATAAAATTTTTTATATAGTTTTTATTTTATAGTTATCATATAATATCGACCTTCTTACCATCTAATGACTAGGAAAATGATAACAACGCTCCTACATACGTGTGGACTACCACATACATGAAGTGATGTGGTTAATTTTTATATTCCCCTTTACATTGATGGTAATAAGGAAATATTTATGTAAGATATATGATATATATGATATAATAATTATTCTGTAAAGGTTAATTATTATTTATCTTTCTTTCGCTCCTACTATTAAAAATTGAAAATAATGTTCTTAATATGTACGACCAACAATCTCTATAAATTTTGTTATTCAATTTTTAGTCTCTTTCATATATGGATGAATATACATATATATAATGAATATGTATTATATTTTTATAATAATTATAAATTTTATTATGATAGAAAAATGTTCAAAAAACAAAAACAAGAACCAAAAAACATAAATTATCTTAATAATATAACTTGTTAAACACCAAGATTAGAGTATTTTAAAAAGGAATTATTAAAAAATGGCATTGAAATGTGAAAAGTGGATAATATTTTAAATCATCTGTATTTACATGAATATTTTTTAGATTTATAATTAATTTATATTTTTTATACATGAGTTTAGTGTGATTTATATTCATGTCAAACTAGAGGTAAGAGATTCCTCAACTCACATTTTTTTCTAGGAGATATATTACATATTCACCACTTATTTATTTATTGTGGTGTATATACTTACACATTGACATGTTATTTAATTAATATAATTTTATTAGTTATATTTAATGTTTAATTTGATGGTATTATTTACTGGGTATTACAATTAAAAAGTTACCAATTTAGTAAGGAATTTTTGTTACAAATATAATGGTTTATCAATATTATTTATTTTTATGATTATGATAATGAAATTTTATAATTTTATAGTCAATAATATCATGAATTTTCTTGTTATATGTTTATTTATATATATTAATATTTTCCTTATATTTTATCACTTTATGTACTCAAGATACCATAATAATGTTTTTAAGTAAAACTGACTTTATTTCTCTTCTAGGTGAGAAATACTTTTTCATCCATGTTCATGTTTTCTAAAAATGTTTCAGAGAATATATTAAATATTATAAAATTATTTTTGAAATTAATTTTTAACAATATTTTTATTTTTCTAAGAAGGATTTAAAATAATTTCCATGTCTGCATTTGGACAAGGTATTTTTCACCGATGGTGTGAACAAAATCTTTGTTTAAATGATTACAACATGAAAATACTTTCCCATAAATATGACTGATCTATGTTTTGATGTTACCTTTCTAAATTTTCAAATTTATTTTCAACAAAAATAGTTTCCTGAATATTTTAATAATATTTGGGTTTTAAATAATTAATTTAAAATAGAAGATATATTTCAGTCGAGAATTATTCCAGAGATATTTTGATGATTTTTTTCATCTGTGATAACATCCATTGATATCAATTATGATTTAATGGTAATATGATACGATGATACCACCCTTATTTTTTATTTGGATGTTCTATGGTTATGATGATGAGATGTTTAAGAAACCTTTTTATTTTCCATAGGTTATAACATGATGATATGATGAATTTTTCATGATCTTATGAAATTTATATAAATGAATTATGATTATGAAATTGTTGGGACTACTATAGGCCTTAAATGTATTGATTAATGTGATATTTATATATCATGAGATGATGATGATAAGTGTTGAATCAATTAAAAATAGTGTTGTTAAATTTTTTATGCGTGAGTATGATTTTTATCTAACTATACTCAATAAGATTACATATGGACATGGATATGAATTTATTTGTTCACATTTTGATGCATGGGTATGATTGATTTACATATTTTCTTATAATATTATGTGTATAAATAATTTTGATTATATATTTTGACAAGATTATGATTTTATATTCTTATAGGGACACACTCTTATTTTATAACCTTGGGTTATTAATTATTTCTTTGAAACCATTATTAAACGTGATTCTGGATATTACTTGATTATATTGTTTATGGGTGATGATTTGTTGGGTATAAATTATTAAATTGATAATATGTACTTGATTAGGTTATCATTAAATTCTAATCATATTATTATTTATTAATATTTATATATCCCATTTTTCATTATGGAGAATCTAAGATCACCATTTTTATGGTTTCCTTCCTTAGGTTATGAAAAAATGTTTTTATGTGTGTTATGCTTAATAAGGATATAATGTGGGAAGGTATTTGTGTGATATGTTGAAGATATTTCAATAAATATGAGTATTATGTATCTAGTATCAAAATACACTAAACCTTTATGTTTTTAGAATGTATCATATTATAATGTAATGAATATTCATATAATAATATGTAATATTTATATATGAAAAGTATGGGTCAATATAGTTGGTGTGATAGAAGGGTTTAGTTAATATTTATACAAAATTATTATAGAACCTTAGTGAAATCCCTAGGGATAATTACAAGATTATTATAACAAACTAATGTTTTGGTAAGGTAAAGACTATGTGGTTTTCCAAGAAATAAATCCATATCAAAATAAAACAAGTGGATTTCGTTTTGGTATAGATGAATCTTTGGTTAATAACCCTGAAACAATTTGATCAATTATATCTCAACTAATATTATAGGGCATGATGAATATTTCCTTATTGCGCACCTTGTTTGACACTCCTGAGGGATATTATTGGGTAAATTCAAATTTTATTTATAAAACATTATGAAGGATTTAAATAAATAATTAACTTGGATGACCAAGGTAAAACCTAATTTTCCATAGAGTGAATAGAAATTGTTATTAATTAGGAATCATATAAACGAATTTTATTTATTTCTCACTATGAATATTGTGTCTCACATTATGATTTTGGGTTTTAGTCATAGGATGGTCTATAGAGGAATTCATTAAATGTTGAATGTAAAGGAAAATGAAATAATTGTCCTCAAGAATATCAAAGTTAAATAAGATATAGAATGAAAAACCATGAGATTATGTCTTATTAAGTATCATTTAAAATGATTAAAAATATTTATTTGTGTGAGACTCCCGACACACCTAATAAATGAAAAAATGTATCTTCTTGAAGACTTTAAAGGGAAGAAGATTCAGTTTTCTACATATCAATTATTTTTGAAGAAGCACTAAGTGAAATGTCTTAGAGGAATGATAAGATGTTTTAGGTATGGAATAATGACATAAACTATATACTTTATTAAGTGAAATAAAAAATTTAATGTTTGGATATAAATTTCATCCTATTGTACTATTTATAGTTCACTATCTTATATGTGGGGGAAATGTGAAGGATATGAGTAAATTCCCGTCTACAAGGGTTAAATACTAAAACAAGGAAGTAATATTTTTATTTTGAATCATTGAAGTGGAAATATTTAAGTGTTTAGGTATTGGGATTCAAGAATTATTTTATTATTTTCACTAGTATCATGAAACATATAAATATTAGTATATAGATGTTTTTTGTTAAGGATTTGAAAACATATGCTGAATGATAATAATTACCAAGAAAAGGTATTTATTTGTGACGTGATATTTTTTGGGAACACAAGATAAAGGTAAATAATACCTTTAATATGTTTTATATTTAGAGTTAATAATGATTAGTGAGGATCAATATATTATTTCAAATTGATTAAGTAAGTGTTATTGTACAGGAAACATTGGAATTGGTTAAGTGATTTGATGATAAGGTGACTTTGGTCAACTTTTATGAAGTTTATTTTATTTTTGGATTTATGTAATATATTCAATATTAAATGATATCATTTTTGTTTTTTATGTATTAATTTATTAGTATATTTTAATTGATTACCTGAACAATGTATTAACATGATTGGTATGTGACATTATAAACTAGTTTATGTTGTCTGGGGATTACTATTTGATCAAATCTTACAGTTTTTTGGGTTTCAAAATTTTCCATATCTATTTTAGAGTATTTTTAATGTTATCTATTTATTTTAATAATTATATTGAATTTTGAAGTTTATTTTTTTGTTTTATAGATTAATGTATTATGTTTATTCACATTGGATAACTTGTTCTTGAAATTTTGGTTCTGTTAAAGTTTTAGAGAAGGTAGAATGTTTTTTAATATTTTATGAATATGATGACACATTAAAAGTTAATTTTAGTATTTAATGTTTGAAAAAATCATCTCTAATTTTTATTTATTATAATAAGTGATGACGTTTATATTCATAAAAGAATAACCAAAGGAATAAAATTTTCATATGGAATGGAAATAAATCAAGTAAGTTCATTTAATTATGTTAACTATGTCGATACTTAAATAATCAATCAATATCAACTAAAGGATATTTATTATTTTATTTTATATTAATTTCTAAATAATTTATAGTCTTTTCACGATTAAATGACTTATGGTTTTGTGTTTTTTAACTTTCTCATGACCATATTCTCTCTAACTCTTTATTAGTCCTTAGAATATATTTTTATCATATATGTATATATTAAAATTTCTCAACAATGTTCTCATTATCTAGGAAACCGATTATGTGTTATTTTAGATAACACTTACCCCCACCACTTCTATTTTTAAAAGACATCTTATTATCCCTCAATATGATGTGGGTTTTCTATAATTTTTTTTTTCAAATATTGATCCTTTAATGAATGAAATAAAATTTACAGGGATAAATTTATTTAAGGGTATGGGTGGGATGGGGCGGGGGGAATTAAAACCCCAAAAACTTAGTTCAAAAATATTAACAATATCAATAGATTTCTTAAAATGAAACACCGAGATCTAATACAATTGAGAAGTATAATACAATATTATTATTATTTAAATGTCGCAAACCCTCTGAATTGGTGGGTATGAACATGTGTAAAAAAATTATGAAATATATGTATAGTAGTCCAAATGAACAAAAATTTATTGATCAGTTATTTATAAATAATAACTCAATTTTTAGTGAACTCATATTATAATTAAAAAACACACTTTCATCAAAAAAGATTGTTACTGCATTTAGTACTTCGAAACTATAATTTATTTCTTTTAATTTTAGAAATTTTACTTTAAAAAATATGCTTAATTTTATAAATAATAATTTCAAAATTATTCTATAGTGAATTTTTTATAATTTTATGAAATGATTGATTTTTAATGAATAGTAAGAATACATAATTTTATTGAAAATTTTATATTAATATAAATTATTTAAATAGTGAAATTATGTTTCAAAATTATTTAAAATGAAAAATTAGTTAATTTATATTTTCAATATTCCAATTAAGCCAATTTTAATTATATTTATTTCCTATTTTTTAATAAAAATGTTTTACACTTGAGAAATTTTTTTTTCCAGAAAATTATTTTCATCCCGTGTTACAGGTTTAATTTTATATTAAATTATTCTAATTTGGTGAATTGTATCGAAAAAATAGATGAATTATTTTTAATCCAGATTACAATATTAGGTAAATATTTGTCTTTTTTTAATTATTTTTAATAATAACCATGGTAAATAATTTGTCACCTCCGTAATGGTTAAATAGGTAAAACATGGGTAATTAATTGGGATAAGGTTTTAGTTTTTATTAAAAAAAATTCTTTAACTTTTTTTATGAGTATATTTATTCTATAAACATTAATGTTTTGAAAACACGATCACTTGGATCCATTTATATTTTATTAATTCTTTTATATTAATTTTAAGAAAAGAATATAAATAAAATGTCTGCCTCCTAACATCAATATCTCTAAAATTTTTAAATTAGGTTAGAATGAGTGTATGTTCAGTTAAAAATTTTCATTTTAATGTTTAGTAAATTTTTATTATCTTAATAATTTATATTTAGTTTTTTATTTAATAACTACATTAAATGATTACAAAACACCAAAATGTAATTTATCCAATTGGTAGAGAAAGAAACAAATTATTTTATAAATGTTACAAGTAATAAAATTTGGATGAATTATTTGGTTACAATAATATATTATATAAATATAACATAATTATAATATTTAAAAGGATTATATTCAAATTACATTTCTATCTTGATGAATTTAAAGTCAATGTTAATGAATATTTCCAAAAAATTACATGAATGATTTTTGACAATAAAAAATATTTAATTAGATAATGAAAATTTTATAAAAATTATTAAATAAGGAAATTTAATTTTATATGGTATAAAATAAAAATAATCGGTCATTTTTGGGTGAGTTTTATTTTTATTGTATCATTATTGGCCCTTAAAGGATATTCTTTTAATACTGTGGTTATAGAACAAAGGGTGGAAACATCACTAAAAGTTTTAGTAATTTTATTTGATGAGAGGATTAAGATCCTCCTCAACATTTCTTTCTAAAATTTAAATTTGGAGCCACATGAACCTGAATATTAATTTATATTAATTTAATAAATTATTTAATTCCAAGAGTTCCCCTCTCCTCACTTATAAAAGAAGAACTGTTCTCCTATTATACCCACAACCATTGAGCCATATATCGTCAAAAACACAACAAAATTTTATTATAAACTTATTTATACATGAATTTTATTTTCTAGTGTCCATAAAATACCATTACAGGTTCCCTTAAGAAATGATAAAAAGGAGGCCTGTTGAAGAAGAGACAATCAATCTCCCTGACCAGTTTTAATTTATTTCTTATTCTACTTACTCTAAATATGGTTTATTCATAATAAAATAACTACATCATAATCTTGAATATATTTAAATGTTATTATGGTTATATAACCACCCATATCCACCCTCTTTTCTATCAAATTAGAAGTGAAAGTATCGCTCGTGTGTACGTGGGGACAACCCCCTCCACACAATAATACAATTCATTTTACATCAACACATTTCATGGATGTTTATTATAATAGTCTAATTTTTATATATTATGTTTATAATATAATTATTATTCTGGTTTTTTAAAATCATATATACCTTATTAGCTTCAAATTGATTGGGGAATGATAATATTTATCATGTGTATGTATGGACTACCACCTTAATGAAGTCATATGGTTTGTATTCTGATTCTACTCTATGTCATATATTTTTGTCATATATATAAAATATTAAATTTAAATAATCATTTTTTTTTCATATATATCAAATATGTTTTTCAAACACATCATTATTTCCTTCAATGTAATGTGTGAATGAATCACATCGCTTTGTGAGGAAGTTGTCCACCGTAGACATGAGAGACATTATAATATTCCTAAATAATGAAATGTAAAAATGTTTATGTGATAAAATAATTCTATAAATATTATGATATCAAAAAATCATATATATAGATCTGATATATAATTACATCCAGCTGTAAGAGGTGGTGATGGAAAACGAATAACATCAGTTCATAAGGCAGTAGTCATCCACACACATGAATGATGACTTCATATTCTATTTAATAGATGAGGTTATAGATTTACGATATTAAATAAAAATAATAACATAGATATATATATATATATATATGGAAGATACTATTGTTATTATATCACAATGGTTTAATAATAATTGAAGGGCTTGGAGGAAGAAATAAAATAAAATGCACGATTAGGGATGTTACCAATTATTCATACAAATTATTTTAGTTTGAATCAAAATGATTATTAGGTTGTATTTTGGAAGAAACAAATGATTATAGGATGGGAGGAGAGGATTAAGTAATTTTTTAAGTTATTTTCCTTGCCAAATGGTTTTATAAGATTAAATATAAGAGGAGAGGGGTTATCCTTTTATAAGCAAGGTGAGTGACACACTTGTAATTATTGAATACAAAAAATGTATACCCATGTATTTCACATTATAAAAGGCTTAAAAATCATCCTTTATAGATCCTAGAATATATATGGTCAAAATATTTCCACAAATCTAGTTATTCAAAAGTTATATCCCTTTTTATCCCCTATTTCCTTAGTTTAACCCCAAATTAAACAAATTTTTCCATATCCATGATAATTAATTTTTTTTTGTATTTTTACTATTAATTACTGTAAAGAATTTATCAGAAATTTTTAGATAATAAAAATTGTTTTGATTAAAAATTTTGAATCCAATTTTCAAAATTCCATTTATTGATGTGGTGAAATGTAATTTAAAATTAACCTTATTGATGCGAAGAGAAAGCAATTTTTTCAAAGAGAAAACATTTAAAAATTTAAAGGGATTTTATATAATAATTCAATATAAAATATACTATAAAGAAATAAATTGGATTAATATAAATATAATTTAACAAATTTTATTTTTAATACCTTATTAGATCAACTTTTAGGTTTTTAACTGTTTTAGAATAAAATACAACAATTAATAAAAATCTGTATTTTTTTTATTCAAAGGAAAATTCATCTATTTAGAAAATTCAAAAACATTAACTCCATGAAAAATTTTCTAAAAAGATATCAAAATTTCATTTTTTTAATAAATTTTTAAAAAGTAGAAAATAATAATTTCAAAATAAGTTCCCAAAATGAGAGAAAACTTATTTTTAGAAAATATTATTTTTAAGTGAAATGGTGGATTTATTATTTACTATTATCTATAAAACAAATAAGATGAATGTTAATTTTTTTTTCAATATATAATATACAATTTTTTCCAAAATGGGTTTTTTAATTTATCGAGGTAAAACACATTTTTTCATAAAAATATATTAAAAAAAGTATTTCCTTAATTTTAAAATAGTTTTTATTTTCGTTTATAAATAATTGGTCACCAAATAGTAAATTATATATACATTTTTAAACCATCTATTTTCATAATTTATTTAATCATATTCACAACCTCTATTCCAATGTCTTGGTAATAACTATGATATTAAATAATATTATTTTAATTGTTTCCACATTTCGTTTAAACATGGTGTTTTGTGTAACGCAAACTAAATATAGTTTTTCATGTAATATGAGCTAATATTAGTGTAGCGTGTAATGAAAAATATCTAAAATATTAAATTTATTGAAAAAAAAAATATTTCACAAAATCTTTCGATGTTACAATATACCCCTTAAATAAATTATTTCCTCACAATTTGAACTTGTGTCTGATAAAAAAGTTGTTGACATTCAAAAATACCCTTATGGGAAACCCACATCATAAAAAGGGTTAATGAAAATTCCTCTTAAAAATTAGAAAGGTTCATGTGATGTGTTTGGTGAATATACCATACTAGGTTTCCAAATTGGTAAACATAGGTGGCAATTGAATATTTTTTCATGGAAGTAAAAAATAATGTTCAATTAATGATGGAGAGAGAAAATGATAATTGAATAGTCAAGATCCTCCTTCTAATGATACTAAATTTTCATGAGAATATATAATTATGTGATTTAATTCTTTTTTATAATCATAATTTCATCATATATTTTCACTTTGATCAATTTCCACTTCATCTTTTACTTTAGGAAATTAAGATGTTTTTTAATTCTCAAGGAACTAGCAGATCATAACATCGATAAAAGAATGACATGTCACCACCTATTTATCAAGTCATTCCCAAAAAAAAATATTTTAGTAGAAGTTATCCAATAACATCCAAAGTTCACCTTATTCCATTTCATGAATAGTAAACCTTAAGTCTCCTCCAAGTATAAAAAAATAGAAATCCAAAATTTTAGAAATAAGGTTACTAAATTTATAAAATCAAATTTTTGTTAATCCCCCAAGAAAAAAAACTATCTTTTCATAGAACCTATAAAATCTGTGAAAACATTGATCATTTATTTTCTTGAAACATGGTAATAAGCTGAATTTCTATATAAACTTAAGGAAAAAATACATACATCAAATTCCTTGAATAAAATCATTGATTATTGAATATATTCCATAAATACAATAATAACATAAAATCCATCAATGATAACGTAAAACGATTTGTATATAGATTGTGAACACATCCTAAGTTCATCAATACCACCCAATTTAATTTATTCATATCCAACATATCTTTATCCCAATATCATTATCTCAACATTTGGAAAATATTTGGGGTTATTTTACCTTCATCAAATGTTTTCCATAAAAATTCACCTTTTAAATAAATCACATTTTATGGTTATCAGTAACGATCAATAGAGTATTCCAAATGATTAATAAAAATTTCAACTCGAAATCCTTATATATTTCATAATTCATGAATTGAAATACAAAAAAAATGAAATTATTCTACATTATTATTAAACAATTAAATGGGATTCATTATCTCATTACATAATACATATTTACTATAATATAAATTATAAAATATCTATTAAGATTCATTAACCTAAATTTAATAATGATTATTAAATTCAATATAAACAATAATATTATAAAAAATAATAGTATTTATATGAAAATTGTAGTCTTTTTATCAGCAGATGTATAACCAATACTGATTCCACCTTACTAATTCTCTTTTTGATATTTCCCCCTTGGGACACCAATTTTCTTAATAAATATACTTACAATATTTAAAAAATCAACTATTGGTGATACCTTATGGAGACCATTATTCTAATCCATTTCATTAACCAAAATTTTAATTTTTACTTATAAAATATATTTTATGTTTTCTTTTACACACTAAAAGATTTTCCCATTCTTTTGAGACATTCAGTTAGTTTCTTTTCCCAAATTATCTACACATATAAAATAGAATATTATCTCTTCTATAGTCTCCACCACCAGAACTATCAATGAAATCTATCATTATATTAATTGGTGTGTCAGAGAGTTGGTTATGGTGGAGTTATCTAATTATATATCATGATAAATAATTTGGAAAAATTACAATAACCTTCACCCAAGTTATCATCTATTTTGGTTTCTCATCAACACATTATATTTCACAATCAACGTCAATATGGTTTCTTCCTATTCTCACCATTTATGAAAAAATCATTATGTGAGTGAAAATATTCATAGTGGGTAATCACATAATAACCATAAATAAATTATATGATATCTAAATCATGACCCCTTCTTTATGATCATGGAAATTTTTTGATAACTAAGGTTATTCACGGTTATTATTTAAATACTTAATGATGGTTGATAAAGAGTATGTGAATTTACAAATAATATCCCCCATGAGTTTCAAACCAGGTGTACAATAAGACCCATTTTTATACACCAGATGTTTATTACGTCATTATCAATGCACCATTTTTTATTTATTATAAATAGTTACCTCTATGCCAAATAAAAAACTACATGAAGTATCCATAAAGTTATGTAATTACAACAAAACCACTCAAACTTTCCCTTTCCAAAATTCCCAGAAATTTTACTATAATTTGACTCATCAGTATATATATCCTTAGACATAACCATATAAATATCCTTATACATATCCCTAGGTATTTCAATTAGTATATCTCTTCCATGTTTCCAAAGGTTAACTATAAATTTCATTTGATACCATCTATAATGACACAAACATTTCATACATAGATATTATGTCTTTTATATGAATATCTATTACATTATATAAACATGTGCCATTAGATAATAAAGTTATAGTGAATTTGGAGATTAGTCATAAAATATTCTCATTTTCTGAAATATCATCATCATATCACATTAATATCTTCCAAAATAGTTCCCTTCTTAGACATACCCTACATAAAAACATTCTTTATAACATTGGGAAATGATTTATAAGAAAGGGTCATATTAGATTCTTAGTAATAGAAAAAAATAAATATAAATAAGAATAGAATGAGAATAAGGGTACGGGAACATGATAATAACATTTTAAAACCAAACAAAGCATATCAATGATCATAATATGGAGTCATATTATAAATCATGGATTTCCATAAGACTTGAATCTTATAGAAATCAAATAACATGAACCCTGAGATTAAAACATTTACATAAGACATAGAATGTGGAATACACATAATCATATAAAATAATTTCTGTGGTAGTCAATGCACATTTCCAAAAATATCATAGTGTAATGGGTTCACTCAAAAAACCATCATAGTAGTCAAGGTCCACTCCAATTACAATCATAGATAAAAAATTCTGTTATTTAATTTAGTTAACTCCACATTAAAGTCTTTTTTATCTCATGAAATATCAATCACTACCTACTTAATTGGAGAAATATATATGTATCACACATATGATAATGAAAGTAAAAAATATGTGTTCCATGGGATCATAAAACATTCATCATATCAGAAGCCATGAAAATAAATTGGTTTCATAATCATTTGATCATAACATAACCTATGGAAAAGAAAAAAAATTCATAATCATTTCATCATTTCATAAAATCCTAAACCATGAAATATAAGAGGGTCTAAAATCATTTAATCATTTTATAACCTGTGTAAGAGAAACAGGTTTCATAAAAAAATTATAATAAACATAAACCATTTAGAGAAATAATAATAATGGGATCCCCAGATACTATTCCAAGTAAATCATAAGTAATATCAATGGATGTCATCATATATATAAAATTATTTGAAATATCAATTGGAATATTTTGAGAGGAAAATATCATTTCAACTTTGAAAAAACACTTTTTAAAATATAATTTGTTTCCCAATATCATTCCTTCTAACTAACCATTGAATCTTGTAAAGTAATATTTTAAAAACATTTAAAACATTTCTCAAAGAAAATATAATTTCCACATTGATTTTTTTTAAAACATAAAAAAATTTCATAATTATTTTATTAGAAAATAACTTTTAAATTTTTTAAATATATCTTCAAATAATACAGTTGTAATGACACTGGGAAATTCCATTCATTCTTTACACATTAAAACAAACATTCCTTTCACATTTTTAGTAAAATAAAGATAATAATTATTTGGAGAATTACATGATGACTAATTTAAATTATTTTTAAAAAATTAAAAAATGGTGGAAAATTTATCCTATATATAATTTAAATAATTATTTTGTGTGAAATTTTTTATGAAAACATTATTTTGGAGGAAAAATCATTTTTGACCGAAAAGAGAAATATATAATATTTTTCAAAAAAACTATTTTTATAATTCAAGTATGCAAAGAGAGTAGAATGAAGAGATAAATTTATTCTTAATAAATATAAAATAGTAGAAGAAAAGTCATTAGTTTTTTAGAGATAGATCATATGATTTCATCATGGGAAGCATAAACAATAACAATCCTAATAAACGATGAGATTGTATTCTAAAACCATTGTTAAATTAGTAACAATAAATCATAAACCACATAAAATAATAACATTAAATAAAAATTAATATCTAATAAATATAATGAGATTCAATATACCATGTTAAATGGGTATTATATATGCTTCATTAAAGAAGATATATGCATAAAATAACTTATGTCTCAAAGAAGAAAAATTGAGACAAAAATCCCTAATGATTTTAATACCATCTAAACCATAAACCCCATGAAAGATAAATCATGAAATTTATTTTTGAATACCAATTATTATAATGATAAGGACCATAAAATATATTAATGTTATAATATATACAACATAAAATAAAAATGAGTGGAATATGGAACATGCCTCACATAAATTAAAAGTGAGACGAAAATCTGTTACTGCTTTAGTAATTTCTGAAATTAATTCCCTTAAAATAGAGATACTGAAATGGATATGTAAATACCCATAATTTTATTGGTAATAAAAATAAAATAAATTAATTTTTATTATATACAGAACATAGCATAAATAGGGAGTGAATATGGCATGTGTCTCACAGAAGTAAAAAGTGAGATGGAAATACCTTACGTTATGTATTGAATATCTTTATAAATATCATCACCTAGTCTATAAAAAATATAATTTTATTATAATTATATTAAATAACCATAATCATATGTATCAAAACATATATAACTTACTTATGACCTTTTATTACCTATTTACTAAAAATTCCTTGTTAAAACCAGGTTCCATGTAATAACTGCTTTGTTTTTCATGAATGTTTTGATTTTTTTATTTTTAGTCCTCTTACATTGATATAAGTTAAGTAATATTGAAACATTTAACTATGATATAAATATCATATATATTTGGTATATATTTATTTATAGTAATCCAACTATGTTAGAGAAAGAAAATAAAATACACTATTAATGGAGACGGTATGCCATATGTATGCATGAATTTCATTTTCAATTTCTATATGGATAAAAAAATAAAAAAATATATTATCATTATAGAATCATTTTATTTCATATATAGAACTTACTCTCAATATAAACCTCCCTATCACCTTACATGTAAAGCATGACCGAATCGGATCGCTTCGCGAGGCACTAGCCTTACACCCGCGCAACAACATTGTATTCTCATAGAATTGAATGTATGAATTTAAATGTGACATAGTAATTAATAAAGTATTATAATATCATAAATACCATATATATAAATTTAATCCATAATTAAATATACTTTTTAGAGGTATTGATGGAAAAAATAACACTGGTTTACAAGGCAATAGTCCTCCGTACACATGAATGATGATTTCATATCCCATTTGATGGAAGTAAAGATGGATTTAGGATAAAATACTCTAAAAATAAAATATATATATGTTGAAGATACTATGTTTTTTATATAATAATTGTTCAATAATAATTTAATGAGGTAGAAGAAGACATAAAATAAATCACTCAGTTAGGGATGTTACCACATCATTGGACAACTTCTTTTGTATTACACCAAAAGAATTATTAGGGATTCTATCCAAAAAAATAAGGATTCTAGGATTAAAATAGGGAAATTAAGTGTATAATTTGTGTATGTATTATAATAATATGGGTCTTGTAAGTGTGAATATGAGAAGATAGGCGTTGAACTTTTATAGGTGAGGTTAGTGGAATATTTGAAATTTTTGAAAATAAAATGGTATACCCATGTTTTTCAATTTTCAAAAGGATCCATAACGGTACATTATCGAATCAAGAAGAGATACCATAAAATAAATAACAAGAAATGTGTGTTGAAAAAATTTTAGGTTAATTTAAACCCATATAATTTTATTTTAATCCTATGGTAAACCCGTTTTACCTTAACCATGATAATTAATATATTTTTTTACTATTTCTACTATTCAATATGGTCAAAAATTAATTTGAACCTGTTCTAGACTATAATTATGATGAATAAAAATATTATATCCACATTTCAAAATTCTATTAACAAAAATGGAAAATTTTAATTTATAATTAATCCAACAAACATGATCTGAAAGTAGTTTTCCAAAGAGAAAATTTTTAATAGTTGAAAAATCTTTTATGTCAAAATTACTAACAAAAACCATTATTTTTCATTATTAATCAGAAAAATTTTCGTTTCAAAAAATTACAAAAAAAATTAATCCAAGATACTTTTCCATGATTATTTTAAAATGAAATTTCGTTTTTTTCCAAATAATTTTTATAAAAGTGGTAAATTTAATGTTAAAATTATTGTGTAAAATGTAACAAAAATGTTTTTTTAAATGTAGTTTTTAGTATAAAATTGGAATTATTATTCTCTATTTTATAGAAAAATAATAATATAAATGATACAAGTTTTATATAATATATAATATATAAATTCAATTAAATCAGTAACCAAAAGTGGTTTTCTTAATTTATTGAGGTAAAAATATTTAGTTTTCATAAAAATAGTTTTTCAGAGATAGATTTTAGTTATTATCAAATATTTTTTATTTTAATTTCTAACAAATTTGTCACTAATGAATTAATTTTATATAAATTTGTAAAAAATATATTTACATAATTTAGTTAATCTTATTCATTCCCTCTATTCCTATGTCTAGTAAACAACTATCATGTTAAATAAAAATATTTTAATAGTACTTCACATTTTGTTTTGACTTAGTGTTTTGTGTAACAAAAACTAAAATTTTTATTGTGTATAACAAAATATAAAATCACTATTTAACTTAACAAAAGTCATGAAAAATATTAAATTCATTTTTTAAAAATTATCTAATAAAATCTGATGGATTTACATTCCCATACCCTTTTCTTAATTTCTTATAGTTCTAGCACCTAAAATGAATGATCAAGATCATTATGATACATAAAATATTAAATATTCATTTCCTAAAATTTGAATTTTATATATAATGTATTTCAATCTAAACCATTCATTATTTTAAAGAAATTATTTTTAATTAATTAAACTCTCATAAAATGAAAAATTAAAAGTAATGAAATCTACTTGAATTATGTAGCCATGCCAAGCTATGATACCCATTTTTGTGACAAAAACCCTAAATTATAGGAACACTTATAAAACCTCACTTATAGAACATGTTTATGATGTATCAAAATCAAAACACCTGACATCAACATCTTGATTGAAGTCGCTGTGTTCCAATATTTGTACCGCATCACCTTGATCACTTGCAGAACTTCCGAATCACATAAAACAGAAACAAGAAAATAACTCAAATGAAACATGAAAGACCATAGGGGACTTATTTGGTTCAAAAAATAATCATATTATATAGGATAAAAACTAATTCTATTTATTAATAATCGAAGAGAATGATTTCAAGATTGAAATATTGAACAATTGATCCTATAGTTTGTTTATAGACTATCTATATTGGATAACCCTGATTCAAACTCCTTCCTATCATCATATAAAACCCTCTAATTAGTAAAATCCATGAAAATAAGTTCTGCCTTAACTTCAAACTCCCAGTTGATATCATGAAAAATCTGATTTATCTTAAAAATCTTCAAAAGAATCCCACATATCCCTTTCAGAAAACACAAACTTATTATATTGTATTTACAGAGTTATTTATTTTTGATTTTAATGAAAATTATAAATTTCCCATCATTCATAAATAATATTAATATTTCTTCCACCTGTTCAATCTTCTAATTCTGATTCAATTATTATATCCACATATACATGGCTATTCTTCCCATGAATTTATCTAGTTTTGTTCTTAGAACTTATAGAATCAATCCTTCTTGAATATCCATGTTTTTTTTCTAAAAATATTTTTTATAGCATAAACCTGTCATAATACCCATGCTATGTGATTTAGTGTAAAAAGGGAATTATCATTAATATAAAAAAATGATATGTGGAACAAATCTCCAATAATGAACTCAAATGGTCTATATCACCAGTTATTATAGTATTTCTACCAATTCAATGTCATATTATTGAAAACTGAATATATTTTTTTAAAATGTAATATTTTTTATCAAATCTATTAATAATTTACACGGAATCTATATAATTAAAAGATATAACAAAAATTAAAGGTGTTGAATTTATCATTATGATATAAATAGGTAATGCAAAGTGTAATGATGGCCATGGAGTCTTATGTTTAGAGATGGGTGTTTATATGGAACACGAGTAATTTTTTTAGTTATTTTATGGATTAAATATGAATTGAAATGGTTTATAATGTTGTTGAAAATTGAGTCAAAATCATATGAATTGAATTGTAGGGGGAGAATAAAATTATATGCAGTGAAAAGATGTACCTCACTCCTGGAAACTATGCTGTTATAATACATTGAATATAGAGATATAATGTATTGATCATGATGTAGTGTAGTTCCAAGAGTTATTGTTTAGTTCACCTTTATTGAGTATGTATTTTAAAATTATTAACTATGGTGTGGATAAATAGAAAGGTCACAATAGTGTAATCACCCACTTCACATTCTTAAACCATTAAATTGGAATTAATCGACTATGAAGTGGAAATATTTATAAAATTTAATAAGTTTTAAAAATAATGGTCAAGGTACTAAGAAGAGTATAAAAACCAAGGAATCATACTAGTATAAATGATGTTGTAAATTTTATGAAATTTCTGGTACACGATTTTTTTTAATCAAAATATCAATTCTAAAATACATAAATTAAAACAATGAGGGGTTTGATGAAAAAATTCTTGGTAAATTTTAAAGAAAAAATAACTAAATATGATGAGATTTAATTTGTGGAAATTTTTTATTTAAATATGTTTATATTATATTGTCACATTTTTTAAGAATATAGAAAAAACTTATCAGGATGGTTTTTAAATTATTTAAGTGGATGTTTTTTATAGGAAAGAAAACAGAGTGAGATTAAATAATATTTAATTATGATATATGTGTATTTTTTAGTTGAACTTAAATAGGGATATTGAAGGAATAAATGTGTTAAATAAACTTTTCATGTTTTATATTGAAGTAGAAAATTATTATTTTTCATTTCTTGAAGATAATGAATCTGAAATAGTAGACATGGGTTATAACTTTTTCCAGAATAAATTAATGATGGTTATATTAGATTTAATTATGTATTTATTTTGGATATTGATGAAAATTTTAAGTGACATATAGAGATATTAATTCTCAATATAAAAAATTGTTTTTGTGGAGTAATAGGTGTGATCATATGTGAATTATGATACATCTGGAAAAGATAAATGAGAGATATAAAGTTTTAATTTTTTTGAAGGGTGAATATTGAAATGAAACAATAGAATCATGGGGAAAAGTTAAACTCCATGGAGGTAATAACCCTTAAATTTTACTTTGTGTTTTTCATTAAAATTCGAATTGTTCCAAATTGGCTGCACAAAAATGTGTATAAATCGTAAGAGTTTCCAGTATACTATAATTTTAATGGTAGCTTTCATAGTTGGTGATTAATATATTCTTAATAATCATTGAAAATGATTTAATTAATTATCGATGAAAAAATTAGCTTTAAATGTTCCTTGGGTAAGTATCAATTGGTTTTCAACCAAGTAAATTAAAGTTAGTTTTGTGAATGATTTACGTTTTCTATATTTTTGGGGATTTTTTAGATAAAATTTTCATTTTGAATGATTAAAAAATACTAAAAAGTAAATAAGTAGAAATTCATTAAAACCTAGAGTCACCCACCTCATAATATTTATTTTATATGAATAACATCTTACATTAGGTTAATGGACATTGGGGGGGCTCTCTTAAAGTATTAATCAAGAACATATAATATTCATCGAACAAAAAATTTAAACAAAAATTTTACTAGAAAAATTTCCTTTTAGGGTAAGATAATTTCATTCACTAATTTTGTTCACATTGAATGAGTTTTTATGTTTTTTTCATACATTGAATATTATTTGGAGATATAAAATTTTGAGCACTCATTTTAAAAGATCATAAAAAACGTAAATATTGATGAAAATTAGATTATTGTTCTAAGAGTATAACTATCAAATAAAATATGTATAAAGATATTGATATGAAAAATATCAAAGGTGATGTTGGTGAATCTAACAAAATTATGAAGGGGACTTGAAAATTAATTACGTAATGGTTGAGTATTTTAGAAAACCCATCATTATTTGAAGATGAATCCCATAGAATATACAAATCATTTATTCAATATGGTGGTTGATATTAAAAATACATGGGGGTCTAAGAGAGGCCATTGAAGATATGTTCAACACCAAAGTAATTATAATTAAGATCACTATGTCATTAAATCTTATGTTATTAGTTAAATAATAAAAAACATGGATCAAGTAATATAAAGGGATTAACACATAATGAATCAAGATTAATTAATGATATTTTCATTTTGATTATATATGTGTGGCATATTTCAATAAATTATATTGAATAAAACACATGAAACACATACTATAAACTAGAACTATTATATTTATTCAATATAATAACATTACATACCATTTAAAAAACATTCCATAATATTATACATAATATAAAAGGTAAATAAAATAAAAATATCATATGTAGAATTCAGAAACATGAAGAGTTGTGATATCCCAAAAACACCACAAATATGAAAACCATAATTATAAGAAATAAACTTATTAGAAATAAATTAGGAATAATAATAATGAAATAGAAGAGACCTTTTAGGAAAATAAGTTTGTGTAATGTATAGTATTTATTGGTATATTTTGAGAACTAAAAATATAGTTTTTTGAAATATGATAGTTATAAAAAGTCACTTGACTATTAGGGCTTGTAACATGACCATGTAAATAAAAAATTATACAATAGAATAATAAAATGTCTGGAAAATAGTATTTACTAGAAATAAAATAAATAAATAAAAATATAATATTTCTATAAATAAATATTCAAATCAGAAAAACCAAATGAAATTATAAGTGGATTTTTAAAAATGTGTATTTTAACATATTTTATAGAACCATATATTTTATATTAAATATTAAAATTACAAATATTAGAAAATTATTTTGATAAAATTAATTTTATTTTTGGATTCAACATAATAATATTTTATAAAAGTAATTTTTTTGAAAACTTTATACAAAACATGAATTTGTAGGTCAGTCGAAAAATATATATTTTTTGAAATACTCATATTTTATGACACAATATTGATTTAAATATGACATAATTAATCATAAAATGGTTATATAAATCCAAAATATATTTGATACGATAAATTATTCCATTTAAAATAGTAAACTAAATTTCCAAACATAAAAGTAATTTATATAGTAAAAAAGTTCATAGTATTCTATTCTTCAATTTTTTATATCCATTATTTTGTATAAACTAATAAAAATGACCTTTTAATTGTTTAAATGTGATTAAACCATGTAATTTTAGTCAAATATAAATCATAATTTCAAATAATTAAAATATTAAAAAAAGTACCTCAAAAATAATATTTTTTTATTTTTTTTACCAAAAATAATGCCTCACATGTATAAATAACCCAATACCTTTTCATGAAAAATATTTTAACCAATACATCATATTTACCAATATCTACCCAATTTCACTATTAGAATCATCTAAAGAACCTTTTAGAAGTTATGATGTCATTAAACTACAATCTCTCACGTTTTTAGTTCAGTAACAATGGATTAATCATTAATGAAGAGGCAACCCCACAATCATATTCTTTTAATTTTTTAAATATACTACACCAATATCCCTATTTTTACATTTATAAAAAATTTAAGTCATATATATATATATATATATAAATTGTTAATGTTATTATCAAATGGTATTACTATTTTAATCCATTTAAAATTTATATGCTCTCTCTACCCTACTTTTGAAACATCCATTTTATAGCCAGTTTTATCCACTTACAAGGGAAATGTCAATTGATTACTTTTCACCACCTTCATGGATGGAAACTGTACATTATTTATAATGTATAATTGTTTAAATTTAGGTAATTATAATATTTTAGATGTAATTTAATTTATGTATAAATTAAAAATAATCAATACCATGGAATAAAAAAAAACGAGAAAGTGTGAAGAAACTGACTGGAAATTAAATTTTTATTATAAAAACACTTTTTAGGAAAAAGTGATAAACTATGAAGTCAAAATAGATAGATAAGAAAATAACCATTAATATATTGTTTAAGCCTACAAAAATTGATCTACCTAGACAGTTTCCAAGAGATATTAGTTACCTTAGCGTCTAGTCCATCCAACAAAAGATATTCGAACTGGAATGCCATCTTGTCCCATGTTTGGATGTATCCCATAGGGCCGATCATTCAACTATTGAATCCTACAACAATAATCATATCCTGGTTGTTAATACAAGAATTATTCTCATTATTGAGTGTCACCCTCAATGACCTCCCCACCATTTCAGTGGCTTCCTCTTCCGATTCATTGAGTGTTAGGACTTGATCAAACACTTCTTCCAAACTCATAATCAATTCCAAGGATTTATAAAACACCTAATATTACTTCCGATACTAAAAAAAGATATCATTTTCTATCAACTTTTTGTTCAATTTATTTTCTAAAAGTTACTCCATTGGAAGCGGTAGAAAGGGGTAAACCTTCATCAATTTACACGACCATTTCAGTTCTTATCACTCCTCAAACTCAAAGTTCTCTCTCACAAACCCTCACCCTAAATATTACATGCACCAGACACACTTATATGCCTACCCAAATATTCCTTGACCAACTTATCATAAAAATTCTACAATGGTTCAAAACGATTACTGAGTGCAATGTATACCACCATTCTAATAGATCCTATCTTGGTCAAGTCCATACCTCCTGCCTCCTTGCTCACAAAGTCATACCCTATGGAATAACCCTATTTAGTATCCATGTGAGCCACTACCTATCCTCCTGAACTGTTGCTACCCCCTGAACACATAAACATTTCATATGATGTACACTTAGGGGTCTTATAATCACCCGAAACTACCCAAAAAGTCTCCAAATTAGCATCCTCTCTTCATGGACTCATTTTCTCCACAGAAGGTTCCATAAAAGGTGGGGGATCCTCCAAATCCTTACTCCACCACTTGAAGATAGCACCAAGCATTGGATTATAATTATGAGGTTTCTTTTGAACTTCCTTTATCATTGTATCTTCATGCATATGTGCATTATTAGAGGAGCCAGTATCATTGGATGTAGGAACCTTATCTCGGTCTGAAACCTCCAAACCAACCAAATTATTTTGCTAGCTAAAACCATGCCTAAAAACTACTGAGAAGTCACCCAATCGCATATAGACCAATCAGTAATCCACCTAGTATTTATTCAAAGAAACTTTATATCAACCATTATACATTTAAAAAAGAATTACTAAATAAATAATAATGATTATAATTGATCATGAATAAAAAAATATTTTTTACCCTTATGTGTTTGTGCTTTAATAAAACTAAATTTAATATATAGGAGGTGCAATAGAAATAAAGAAAGATGAGACATAAGGTAATGGGATTCTCTCATGACCATTCACATTGGGATTATTTCTTTTTATATAGTAATATTAATAATTTTTTATGTTTAGGTACTCTCCCAATTATCATAATCATTTTATCATTTTACTTTTTTTGGTGATTTACATGACCATTTAGTGAATTTTAAAAAAAATGTAATCAAGTCAATTATTATAATGTCTATAATGAGAATTTCATACCCAACTCTATCTTTTGGATTAATATTATCGTCCTTTATAATTTCACCATGATTAATATTACATTATAAATGTGTGTTACTTTTTCTTACCTTTTTATTATGTGGAGATAGAGGATTATAATTCATTAAGATGACTTCTTATCCTTCTTTATGATTTTTACTAAAGACCCAAATCATCAAATCTCTGATTTATTCTTATTATGATTTTGTTTCATATTTATGAGATAAGATATTTTGATTGTAAATACACCTTTGAATAACCATAATGTTTTTACATTATTTCTGGAACCTCCCATTTTTTCCTTCATTATTGTTGAAATATACCATTTTTATTATTATTCTTATTCTTATTGTGTTTATTTATAAATACACCATTTTTATAGGGATATTAATGTTTCTAATGATATTATTTTGAAACCCTTTATTTTCTCATGATTTTATTTAATTTTTATGAATGATATATATTACCTTTATATCTTTAATTAATTGTTATGAAAATACTACGATGTGATGGTCTATCATGTAATTATATCACCCTCTAATGCATGTGGTAAGGTGATTTATATCATTTTATTATCATGTGTGAACATGATTATAACTTTTTTTAAATTTTATATAATGATTTTTGCATGCATAATATATGTATACAAAATATTCTTAATATTCTTAAATTATACTTATGGGAATTTTCCATAATGTTATTTTAATGCTCAACCATGTGAAATAATCTTATGAGTATGTAATTGTATCTTATTGAAGGAGTCATTCCAAAAGCCTTATTTTTAAAACAATAAGGGAAATAGTGTAGAGGTAGTCAAAAAGTATGGAATTATAGAATTATATAAGACAAAAGAAACCAAATTGAAAAATAAAATAAAAAATAGACTATATATGTATGGTGAAAGAATAGAGATACAAAGGACTTGCGTAAAAATTTCATTTGTAGATACATAATTTTTTAACTAAAAGATTTTTGAAAAGGAATTAATGCATGAATTCATTAAAATGATACATAAGACTAAATTCATAGAGTTTATAGAATAAAACATTATTTCCATGAAGGAGATGTAGAGTAGGTGGATTACTTTATCCATTAAAAGAAATTCCTATAGAAATTTTATCATGGATGAAATTTTCCCATAGAGTTTGAAATATGGTCTCATTAATTACACCATATGGGACATACTATATTTGTATGATGTATTAATTTTTTATATATGGATATGATTGACTATTGGAAATTTCAATCATCATATATTATTTTAATAATGATATTACATCATTCCACACATGTATTAAAACTTATTTTTAACCTCATAAAGTACTTTTGTTGTAATTTATATTTATTTATTTTAATCATTGTCTATTATAAGTTCTTGTTTGGATGTATCAAAAGTGTGTGTTGCGGTGTAGTGAATTTGGAATGGTTAGAATTATATGTTCTGATAAATTATTATAATGGGTTTATTCTATTTTTTTCATTTTATAAGTTCAAAAAGATAAATTTCAATGATTTGAAGTGTTTTGGGACCCAAAAAGTGGCATCAGAGCTCTGTTTCAGAGTTTTTGTTTGATCAGATCCTGAATTAGATGTTTTAGAGCCCATTTAGAAGAATATTTTGGCCTTAAACCTTATAAGAGAATTATTTAAAATATTTATTGATCCCTCTTTAATGTTTTAAAATTTATTGGCCAGTTATAGATTATGTAATTAATAGAATTGTATAAGGGAAAGGTCTTAGTGTTGATTTTTGACAAGGATGATTTCATATTTTGGGGGGCGTGAAAAATGAGGATTTTATAATATAGAATGATCTATTTTTTTGATTAGTCAGTAATAATTCGAAATTTATGAAGAATAAATAATTCTAAAGGATGTATGATATTTTACTAGTTATTATACGGATATCATTTTCATAGATCACGGTTATCAAAATCTTAGAGGTAAAGAAAACTTATTAACTCATATAAACCCTTACTAGTATGTATGAAAAACTAAATGTAATGAACAAAGTTTTATTACTATGGAGGATACTATATTTTAGAATTTTGGGAATTAAAGATACATTATAATCATGTGAAAGACATTAAAATGATTTTGAGTCAGTTGGAATTGGTGAAGGTTAATTTTGGGGATCTGGAGTAGGTGACATTGTTACTCTCATCACTCCCAAAATCATGGGATATAATGGTTACCATGATGGGTAAATCAAGTAGTAATATAGATTTTGTGTTCAAATATATTAGGGATATAATTATTTATTAGAAAATTCGTTGAAAAGTGATTGGATAATTTAATTGAAACTCAAAAAATTTATAATATTAGGGATATTCTGCATCCTGGAAAACTATATAGACTCAGAATCTGGTAGCCTAAATCCAGTTTTTAATTTTTTTCATTATCACTATATATAAATAATTTTATCCTCAATGAAAAAGTAATTTAGTAGTATTGTTAAAAAAGATATATACTTAATATAAAATTAAATATGAAGACATAAATTACAATGTAGTGAATATAAATATTATGCATCCTTGAAATAATTTAAATATTCCTTCATTATATCATGGGGAAACAAAGAAAAATAAGGGTGTGCTCAGATACCCAGTAAGGGTTACGTAAGGTAGAATATATCATGAATCAATAAGACATAATCAATATGTAAACATAAATAACTAAAAATACATGCCATTTAATCAATAATTTAATCCGAAATAATAATTTTGATGAAATAAATGGTGATCAAATAATTACACATGATCTTGAAACTAATCTATATATAATATTAATTTCGTAATCTCAGGGATAATAATAAATGAATTATCAATGATGTAAATCCCTTATATTGGATTTCATGAACTCATAAATCATGATATTCGTACCATCATGACCTTTAACCAAGACAATTTAACAAATAGGTATGTATACACTAAAAACCCATTTAATACTATCCTACTACGTTTTCTCATGAGACACGTTGATTCATCAAGGGAAAATAATTTCAGGACCCACCCATCACTACAGGTTCAAATCATTACTCATATATATCAAATTATCAATTTAATTCATGATAAATACTCCTTATCATTAAATATCTTTATTGAGTAAAGAATAAAGATGCATCAATGTTTCTCCATTCAATCAAATAACATTCAAAGTAAAAAACATCATATATAGAAATGATATATGATTTAAGAAATAATCATATACATGATAAATAATATGAAAATTTAAGGGAAATGTGACCTCCAAAATTCATAAAAAAGTGAAGGATTCAAAAGAAGGATAACAACCACAAAATTATTCAAAAATGTTTTTGGAAGATAGTAGACTTTTGGACACACTCTCCAGTATTAATGGACTTAATAATCAAAAATCATATAAATTCCTATTAATCATGTATAAAATTTTCAATCATGATTATTTGAGTTTGAATATGTGAAATTATGTTTATCCATGATAACATATAAATTTGATACATTTTGATAATATTTATATTGTAAGACAGTCCATGAAAAAATATTTTCTAAGTATAACATACTAACACTCAGAGAAATATTGAGTCCTTAATAGTTCAAATGAGTCATCGACAACTCGATTGATATACCGACACATGGGTCTAAAGACACATTGAGATATACAAGCAATGAATCGCAGACAGTGCAATCGACACACTAAGAGACCGACTATCTCAATGATAGAACATTTCACCTACCGACACATGGACTTACTGATGAAATTGAACTAACAATTTAAGGACTTACTGAGGAAATTTACCCATCAAAACAATGAATTACCGATGTATCTAATCGATCAACACATGGTGCTACCGATGTAAGGACTCACTGTTGGTTAAGAAGAGTCACCGATGCATATAAATACAGATAGATTGACACACTGATGGAATAAGACACTGAAAGAAGGAGATACTGATAGAGGACTCACCGTTGCATAGACAGACTGACCGAGGACTCCCCGATAGATTTCTAAAAAAGTTTTTTTATTAAAAATTACTTCTAATGATCATATTTTGAGTATTTTAATGCACCAGATTAATTTAATGATTTTTTACAGACATCTTAAATGAGGATGTCAGATATACAAGGTCAAATATCTATATTAAACATGACCATTGTCAGGATTCCAGTATATATATATATATATATATATATATATATATATAAGAGCACATCAAAGAGGAATACATGAATATACACGCATACAGAACAAGATATAAGAAGATCCCCCAAGTGAAACATACAGAAAAGAAGAAAAAATGATGAAATCTTCAATCCGGATTGTTGTGAACCAGAGAACAGCTGATCACCACAGTTCCATCATCTCTATAACATCCATCTAAATTGTAGGAGAATAACATAACACCCTAATTGAAGACATAACATAGTGCCTCTCAAAAATCTATTTTTAGTGTCTTTTTTCAGAGGAGGACTCGAGCTTCAATTCGGATGTATTAAAGAGTACAGAGTTGAATTGCATAACACCTAAAGTATTTTCAATCCTTTATTAATAAATTATGCTCTGTTGTGTACTATTTTACTAAACATTCAAGTAGTGTGGGTTTCTATAATTAAAAAACACACTATCTCTTTAACTAAACTAGAGGATACATGATATCCTCACAAAACTGCCTTCCTACAATAGTTTAATCCACATAGAATTGTGGAAGAGGTTCTGTGTGACCTAATTGTATTTTTGTTTCGATGTAGATTTTTTGTAGAGGTCTAGTGACCTACATAGTCTGTGTACTATTTATTTAACCATGATCCTGGGTGTGGATTAAAATATTTATTAATATTGATTGCTTAGTGGTAGGTGATAACCATGTGAAGAGGAATATGTCTCTGCTTGAGACAAAACCTCTTGTGATTATCCATGGTGTTTTTCAATTTAGAATATCTTTATTTAACCTCATACTTCAGAAAACTAAATTTTTTATTGATAGTTAGTCTTGGATAGTAGTTATAACTATTTTTACTTATTAGATTGGTTTCAAAAGTTGTATCAAAATCTCATATTGTTATAACTGATAATTAATCAATATTATAAGAAACTATTTGATGAACCAAGCAATTATAGTATTACTTCCGTAGTTAACTGGCCATTTTTATTTTAAATTGGGAAAATATTTTAAATAAACATTTTAATGGAAAATTTTATAGGCACCCAATTCACCCCCCTCTTCAGTGTCCAACTCCGACAAAAAATTTGGTATCAGAGGTTTTTTTAAATTTAGTTTTTTTAAAATTATAATTCTGTTGTAAATAATTTTCAACAGTTATTTTAGTGGTATTTTAATTATCTTTAAAATTATGTTAGTTATAAATTTATAGTTCTTTAAAATCATATTTCTTAACTATATATAATATATTTGAAGTTGTTGCTACCAACAGACCACCATTATTTTATAAAACAAATTATTCCCAATAGAAAATTAAAATTAGAATTAAGCTAGAAAGTAAGGGTTTTGAGATTTGTTCATAAATTATAGATGAATATAAGATTATGGATACTAATTTAAATACATGGAATGACCGAACTAATGCATCATATGAAAATATTTTCAAAGATATGAATGCCCTATACTATTCTTTAGGTGATGAAGAGTTTAATAGAATTTCTACATATAAAACTACCCATGAAATTTGGGAAACTTTATCTCTTTCACATGAAGGATACTTTAGTGTTAAGAAAATGAGACTTAAAAAATATACTATTAAATATGATCTATTTAAAGAGAATCCTATGAGACTAATTTTGTCATTTATCTTGACATTAATGAAATTTTGAGTACTATGATCCCTCTAGGAAGGGATGTAATAGCTAAGGAGAAAATCATGAGAATACTCAGATGCTTACCAGATAGATGGAGAGGAACTTCTGTATCAATTAGAGAATCAAGTGAAATTATAAAATTTCTAATAAATGAGAGTATAGGTACGTTTATTATGCATGAGGAAGAAAAAAAATTAAACAATGAAGAAGATGATGAACCCAAAAAAATCTATTTCTTTCAAAGCTTCTACCTCCAAGTAGAAGGACAATGTTCAAAATGAAACTAAAGTTGAAGTGATGAACAGTCATCAATATACAGTGATGATGATATGGCTGAAATAGAAAGATGTTGTATGAAATTTTATAGAAAGAATAAATAATTTTTAAATCCCAACTATAAAGCTAAGTATGATCACAAGGTCCATTGGAAAAAGGATTGGAGGAAAGGTGATAGTTCAAGTGAAATAATCTATTATGATTGTAAGAGAAAGAGACATGTTAAGGCTGACTGTCCCATACTAAAGTAAAAGAAATGTATGATGATAAGGACATAAATTATAAAGAGACCATAAAGTAATCCTGGAGTTTTTGTGAGGAAAGTTCAAGTGACTCATAATCCTATCATGATGAAAAGGATAAAAAGAAAATATTTGTTTTTTGAGAATCACATCTGAGGTGACACTATATTTTCCTGAACATAATTCTTATTTTTCTGGAGATAAATGTGATTTCGAAAATTTGATTAATGAGGAAATGTTGGAATATTGAAAAAATTGAGAAGACACATGTAATGAATTTAAATATAAATAAAAATCTTTAACTAAGCATCATGTTTTTACTACCACTGTTAAATATGATCATTCTGTAGAAAAGGTGAAAAATTCTCAACTTCTTAAGGAGAACAATGAACATAAATTTTCAAAGGAGAAATTGAAAAATGATTTAAAGATATTTACTAATGGAAAAGAAATATTAGTCCAAATGATATCTAAACAAGTATATCCTAAGTATACTACTATAATAGGATACCAACAATGAAAAGGAATATGAAAAAACATATTTTTTTATCAAAATCTGGAAAACCCAGATTCATTCCCTATTCTAGATAATTTTCATAATGTTTTAGTTATGAAATATATTATAATATTTCATGTTTTTCTAGACCAACTATTTTTTATTTTTCAAATACTTTACATAATTATTATAGTAAACTCATAAGCAAATGTGGGTTCCTCAAGATCTTATTAGTAATGTTACTGGACCCAAAAAAATCAGGGCAAAAAAATCTTTTATTTTATAATATATTTTGTAGGAAAATAGTTTGAAGAGATAATATAAAAGCTTATGGTACTTGGACAGTGGATGTTCAAGAGACATTATAAGAGATTAATAATGATTTATGAACTTGATAAAGATTTATAGTGGGCATGTCACCTTTGGTGACAAAGCTAAATTAAAAATCATTGGACATGGATAGTTTTGTAACTCTAAAAAAGTTCTAATTTTTATAGGACTTATTGTTGATAGATTAAAATAAAATCTACTTAGAATCTCTCAGTTATGTGATGATTGTTTTAATGTTAAATTTGAAAATTATTCATGAAATGTATTTAACTCTAAAAATAATTTCGTATTTTAACAAAAAATTGAAAATAATTTAGTATTTTATGTTCTTACAAATGAAAATATTGATGCTGTTAACTTAGATTATTTAATTTATCAAAAAATTTCTTTCTTGGGTGCTATTCATATGAAATATTGTCTTTGTCATAGGAGTGTGGGACACTACCATGCACACTCACATAGAATGCTTACTAGAAAAGACTTATTCAAGGATCTACCTAAACACGAGTTTCTAAATGATAATGTCTATTGCCATTTTCAAAAGGCTAAACATAGCAAAATCTCTTTTAAACCAAAGAAATAAGTTTCAACTTCTCAACATCTAGAGTTGGTTCACATGGACTTATTTTTACCTTCTAGAGTTTCAAGTATAATTAGGAAGCACCTTGTTTGTGTTCTTGTAGATGAATCCTATATATATACTAGGAAATTCTTCTAGGATCAGAAAAGTGATGATTTCTCTCATTTCACAAAGTATGATAGGACTACAGAAAATATTAGTGGTCTTAAAATTAAAACCCTAAAAAGTGACCATGTCCCTAAGTTCAAGAACCACGATTTTGTATCCTTTTTCTCACAAAATCACTATAGCCATAACTACTCTAATCTTAAGACACTCTAAAAAATGGAGTTATAGAAAGAAGAAATAGAACCCTACATGAAATTGATAGAACCATGCTTAGTGAGTATAAACTAACGATATACTTTTTGGAAGAATCTATCAATACAACATGATATATAATCATTAGAGTCATGATTAGACCTGTACAAAAAATTAATCCCTATGATTTGTGAAATAATAGAAAACCCAAGGTTAACTACGTCATTACTTTTGGTTTCAAAGACTATATTCTTAACACTAAGGATAATATGGAAAAATTTCTTCTAAGAGAGATGGAGGAATTTTCCTAGGGTATAATATTTCTAGTAATTACTATAGTGTCTTTAATAAGTGAAACAAATGTGTGGATGAATCTATAAATGTCATGTTTGATATGAGAGATCCAAATGAGAGAAAAACCTCTCTTAAAGACCATGAGGATGATATATCAAACCACGACGTCAATAGTAAAAATTATGACCATCCTATGAAGAAATATGGTAAAACATCAAGTTCTAGAAATTCATCATATTCTAGTCATAATGAACCTGAACCTGTTGAAGAAAATGAAGTGACTAGCCCTTCATTTTCTAGACTTATGACAACTCTAAAGAATCGTCCTTTAGATGATGTTAATGGAGTTTTAGAAAAAGGGACACAAACTAGAGCTTCTCCAAGAAATCTGGTTGAACATCAAGATTTTTCTGCCATAGCTTGAACCTAAGAACATCAATGATACAATGAATGATGAATTTTGGATAATGGATATGCAAGAGTATTTAAATCAGTTTGAATGAAAAAATCTGGAAACTTATAGATATACGCAAAGAAACATTGACCAGAGGAACAAAATGGGTGTAAGGAATGAAGTAGATGAATATAGTAATATAGTTAGAAAAAATCAATATTGTATGAACACTGTTATAGTAAAAAAATGACTATGAGTAATCCTTGGCCCCAATATCTATAAATGAGGCCATTTGAATTCTACTTGCCTATGGAACACAACTAGATTTAAAAAATTATCAAATATTGGTCAATAGTGTATTAAAAAATGGAAATATAGTAAGGATTATTTTTTTGAACAAGCCCTATTTTTAAAAACCCTCAAATTCTGAATAATGTATTTAAATTAACAAAATATTTATATGGTTTAAATAAGGATCCACGACCATGGTATGGTATGATCTTCACATTTCTTATATCTAAAGGTTTTACAAAAGGGGTAACTCATCCTACTCTCTTTATATAAATAACTTCCAAATATGTTTTAGTTATACAAATTTATGTAGATGATATTATTTTTGGATCTTCTAATTTTTTTATGTGTTCATTTTTCAATGATCATGAAAAATTAATTTGAAATGAGTTTAATGGATGAACTCAAATTAATTATTGGATTTAAAAAATTTCAAAATAAAGAAGGTATTGTTTTGAATCAAAGTAAATATACTAAGTATATTTTAAAAATATTTTTCTTTGAAATCACTAAGAGTAGTGAAACTTCGACGTGTACCAATTATATGTTCGACCTTGATGAAGATAGTAAATCCGTTGACCAAACCACTAACAAAGGAATGATTGGAAGTCTACTATACTTAACTGAAAGTAGGAAAAATATTATGTTTAGTGTGTACATGTTTTCATGTTTCCAAGAAAACCTAAAAGAATCTCATCTTCTTGCTATTAAAAGGATTTTCAAATACCTCAAAAATAATACCAACTTAGGATCGATCTATCCTAGAGGAAAATATTTTGATTTGGTGAGTTATTCAGATATAGATTTTGGTGGAAGTATGTTTGATAGAAAAAGGACCACTAGCACATTTCACTTTTTTGGAATGTCTCTAATTTCATAGTGTAGTAAGAAACAAATTTTTGGTTATCTACTGCCAAAGCTGAATTCATGGTTACTAGTAGTTTTTGTGCACATGTTTTGTGGATTAAACACATGTTACAAGATTATGGATAATAATTTAGACATGTAAATATAAATTTTTATAACAAAAGTTTTATTAATATTTATAAGAATCCTTTTTGATATTCTAGGAAACAAAAATTGATGTAAGACATCACTTTTTGGGATGCCATTATCAAAAAGTGACATAACTTTAGAGTTCACTGGCACTGAACATCAACTTTTTGATATTTTCACAAAGTCATTGATCATTAAATGAATAAACTACATTAGACATGAATTAGGAATGATAAATCTATATTTCCTTATGTTGTTGTTAAGAGGACCAGTTTTGGATAAACCTAACACTTAGAGGGGGTGAATCAGTGTTGGGGAATTTTTAAACCAATTAAAAATTTTATCCCGGTACCTTTTGACCTGTGAGGATCTTGATTCTATTATTCTCTTTTCCATGTTGCATGAAATAATAGAAAGTAGTAAAAATATGAACCCAATATTTTTACAAGGTTCACCACTCAATAAGAAGTAGCTACGTCCTTGCCATGCATGGATATGACCAGTGCATGGATTCTCTACTATGATGTGATATGCAATTACAGTTGGATTGGCTAGGAAAACAATCCTCTAGACAGTGTGAGTCCCTACACTTTAGAGGGGGGGGGGGGGGGCAATCCTCTTCCCTAGACTGGTGATGGCCTATCCCAACATGGAGCATCTAGCTAGTTTTTTATACTCCCTATGGAGACAGTATTCTTCCTTCTTCAAAAGGCAGGTTCTTCTCTTGGTCTTCTATAATTTTCTTCACTTGATTACTTGCAAATCAGTAGGAAATCAGTTTTTCCCTTTTCCCATCTCGTATTTTCTAGTGAAACACCAACTGAACTAGGATTATTCTTTATTCTTCTTAGTTTAACAACCAACTTCACTAAAAATACTTCTATCTTCTTGTCTAGAATCACATATATCAATGTGATTATTTATGAAGTGAATATCGGTTCACTTGGAATCATCTGAATTAAACTGCCCAAAATAATTGTAGGCTTCAATTGGGTGTACTCTATTCTTATTCTTCTTCTTCTTCACTTCATTCTATGCAGAAAACTTGTAAGCTGCACACTCTTCTTCTTCTTCTTCTACATCTCCAATGAAAAACTAGATGCAATGAAACCTACTCTTCTTCACACGTTCTCTCTTAGTGCAAAAACCATATGCACAGAGCACTTCTTCTTCTGTTTCTTTCTAGAATCACAAGTTCTATTTGAGATTGTAAAAACAATGAAGTCTAGACCAACATAGCATCATCACAGTTGAACAGAATCTCGTAAGAACTTCTAGAACAACTTAGAGCTTTAATTCCAATCCTTACTTGTGTGCCACCCTCCTTGCGTGCCTCCCTACTTGTGCCCCATCAAATACATGCGTTCCACAATTGTTCACAACTCACAACATGAGCGCCACGTCTACTTGCATGCAAGGCTGCTTGCACACCACTCTACTTGCTTTCCACCCTTCTTGTGCACCACTATACTTGCGCGCCACCTTACTTGCACACCACTCTGTTTGCACGCCACTTACTACTTTCACAGCTTATAAATAACCCTAATCTTGCGCACCTACATCAGCTTGTGTGGCACCTCTAATACTTGCGTGATAAGAGATAAAATTTTCTCTTAAGGTTTGAGCCTTAAAAAATGACGAGGCTAGTCGTCTCTTTATAGGAATTCTTGTGACTTTCACGCCATATACACTTGCGCACTTCTCCAGTACTTGCATGCCGCTGCTGCACTTGTGTGCCGCACCAGCACTTGCACGCCGCTCCATCACTTGTCTGACATTTCATCACTAGCGCGACACTTTCTTTCCTTTTCCATATTTTGATATGATGATGTTGAAATATGTCTTGCGTGCAACACACACTTTCATTCCACATATACATTGGCGTCACACATGCGCGTTGCTTATACTTTCGCACCACTTTTTGACTTGCGCGCAAATATTTAACTTGCGCGCCACTTTTTTTCTTTTGTCATATTTTGATGTGATGATCTTGAAATATGACTTGTGCGCAACATATACTTGCACACCACACTTTCACGCCACTTTTGACCTGCGTACCACTTTATTTCCTTTTCCAAAAACACTTCTTTACTCCCCCTATACTTTATAAGACTTGCATCATAAGTTCTCTTGACTTATGATATCTTTGAAATACATATCAGCAAAGCATCATCTGGTTTTGTCCATTATTTTTGGAATATGGATTCCAATGTACTTCAAATCCTCACTTCAAATACTCAATTATTTTTGGAGTGTTATTTCCAAATAAATACAATCATCTCTCTTCATCCAAAAAGGGAGGCATGAAGCTTCTTCATTTACCTTCAATGTTGCAGAAAAGTTTTCACCTTTGATACATGTATTGGGAACTTTAAGAACAGTGCAACAATCATCTGATTTCGAGGAAATGTGTAATTCATGACCTTTTTAGAATGTCAAGCCCTTCCACACTCTCTCTTCTTCTTCAACCATCATTCTCTACTTCATTCAAATCATATGATTATTTTCTTCAAGAAAGCTCTTGGATGGTTCTCATGCAATCGCGAAACATTACATGGTATTTTTTAAATCCTAATTCCTCTTCAATCATCCTTAGATTGATGATACTTCGCCATACTTCATTTTTTTAAACAATGTGTCACCTTTGACACAAGTTCTTTGAACTTAATGTCAGTTCAAAAATCGTCTGAATTGATCTTCTTAGAGAATTTCTCAAGTATGACATCCAATGCTATAATTCCATAACAATTCTCTAGGGAACCTCAGATCATCCAATCTCCACTAACTTTTTAGTCCTTCTTCATCTTCATCTTCATTTTGACCTGTATTGACAACTATTGACAAAAAATAAAATCATCATACACAAAGTGGTCCCAACAATCTTCCCTTTGTATTTTGTTGTCAATACCACAAAAATCTCCTCAAATTAATGTGTCAATGTCAAAATAAGAATATTTTCTACCCCCTTCACTTGTTTCTATCCACCTTTCATTTCAAACATTTATTTCACTATATCTCCCCCTTATTGACACGAAATACAAAGTTCATGGTTGAGAGGGTATTAGTCCTTACATAAGAAGTGTGCCATCAATCATTTCACTCTAAGTTTACTTGAGCAAGGATCGATGTAGAAAACAAGAGAGATTAATTTAGACAACAAAGTTGTCCATTATCCACTAATCGTGATATATCATGAGATAAGAACTCAAAAAATTATCTTCAAGGGTTTTCCACTTTCACTCTAGGCCTAAGATATTGAATGTGATAAGAAATAATCAACCATTTCCAATGACATGATCTTCAAACAATTTTCAGAGTAGTTGAATTTAGTACCAACTGAAGTTGATACTTATTGAGATAATGACTCTGGAAGCTTCTTCATGTGTATCCATCTAAATAGAACACCTATCATCACTGAATCTCAGGTTCTCCCCCTAAGATCTTGCATCACCTTCAATTCCCTATATTTAAAGAACAAATACAATACACAAAGATTTAAGTGAATAAGGTGGATCCTACATGCTTCTTCAATGTGAGCTGGATGGCTGAGATGATTTTCTCAACCAATATGCTCCATTTTTTCCACTCCTCACACTTTTACATATGATATTTAATTTTGAGTGTGGATGTGTGGATATCAATACTTCTTCTCTCACATTGTTTGTGAATCTCATTTCTTCAAGATATTTCCAAGCACTAGAATCACCCAGAGCAACTTTAATCTTCTTCATGAATTCTTGTTGTGCTGTAATAAATTCGAATCAATTTCTCACAGTATGACCAGACTTGTTGCACCTCACACATATAACTTCATTGTCTTCATGTAGAATCTTCTTTTTTAATTCAGAATTATCCTTACCTTGTGCATCTTCCATTTTCCTCATTCTATCCAAATATTCCTTCCAAACAAACAATATATCATTAGGGATTGAGGAATTAAGATTGGATCTTCAATATGGATTATTCTGAGTGGATTCATTCTTAGGGGTTGTTTTGGATCCACCACCCTTCACCTTTTTGGATTTAGAATCCAAGGACTTTTCATCTTTTCATCGTGAAATCTTCTTGGGAGAATTTGTTTTCACATTATAGGTCTGATTTCTTCCCAAGGATGCATATTTATTCTTGCCTAGATTCTATGGTCTTCTTTTCTTATATGAACATGCACTATTTATATGACCACTCCTATTGCATACATCACAGATGTTATCTATATTCCAAATATGTTTGTAGTATACATATGTTTCTGGATCCCTGGATGTTGTTTCTTCTTCTCTGGATTTCTCCCCATTGAGATGGGATTTATTTGTGCTTTTACATTTAAGGGATTGAACAAATAATCCAGTTTACAATGCCCAAACCTATTGCAACACCAACAGTGACCAACTAACATTATTTATTGTCACCTTCTTGATAAGGTTTTTGAGTCTTCTTCTTAGTATTTTTTTCTTTTTGTGGAGATATATCTTCCACACTCTTTCCCCTATCCACCCTATCAATAGTGATAGGTTTCATCTCACTATTCTTCAACCAGTCTTGATTAGAATTTTTCTTCCAACCACCACTTTTTGTAGAATCAATATTAGAAAAAATAATACAAGTTGGTATGAATGATACCATTACTTTCATAGCTTCTTATGATGGATCAATGAGTAAAGTCATGATCTTCTTACCACATTTTTGAGGTATTTTGACTGTAGAATCATCCAGTGAACATTGGGAACTAGAAGCAATTGTTTCCTTCTTTTTTGAAGACTCAATATGTGTCTTCTCAAGATTGGTAAACTGATCTTCCAACTCTAGACATCTCATATTGAGGATGACCTTTTGGTCTTCAATCATAGTCATCTTATCTTCACAAGCCTTCTTCAATATTACAGCTTCATCTTCATGCATATTTACTTGGTATTGTAACAAACAGTCAAGTTCATTGATCTTCTTGGAGTTATCTTCAAAATATAACTTCTTTACTTCATTTCCCCTTTTCAGCTCATATTCAAGTGCATGGATCTACTCTTCTAGAGTCTTGTTGACTCCCTCATTTTCTTCAACACCTTTGACCCATTTTGAAGAACTTTCTTCAAATCCCCACTTTGTTGCTTCAAAGGATCCAACCTGTCTGGAGTGCTTTTGACATTCAACAATTTTTTCTTGTAAGCCGTTCTCCAAAACATATGTTTCTTCTTCCAACTGAGTGATATTTTCTTGCATGCACTGAAATTCTCCACAAACCAGATTTGTATTTTCTTCTAGAATACCATGCAGAATCATTCTTAATTTATAAACAGATATTTCTTGAGATATTGAAGATTGATCATCACCACTTGTGCTATCATTTGCATCATGAGAATAATATCCAAACATACTAACACACACCTCTTGATCAGTTGAGGTAGGAAGGTTGTCCATATTCTTAGAGGGTACTTGAGGCACCTTCTCATTAATTTCCAAGTCTAGTGTGTCTTCAATGTCAGCTAGATATGGAGAACCAGATGCTTCCACTTCTTCAGGTAAGAGGAAATTCTTCTTCAACCTTCTATTCAATTTATTTTTCTTGTTCATCATGGTCTTTGTAAATATACCCTTCTTATCAAAGGTAACTGAATCTTCACCAACACTAATCTTCATTGTTGAATCAGGAATGGAACTCAAATCTTGAAAAGAAAACAACTTCACTATAGATAATCCAACAGAGGTGAACCTTTCCCTCTAATACCAATTGAGAGGACCAGTTTGGGATAATCCTAACACTGAGAGGGGGGGGGGGTGAATCAGTGTTGGGGAATTTTTAAACCAATTCCAACTTTTTTCCATGTACCTATTGACCTGTTAGGATCATGATTCTTCTATTCTCTTTTCCCTATCGCATGAAATAATAGAAAGTAGTAAAAATATGCACATGATATTTTTACAAGGTTCACCACTCAATAAGAGTAGCTATGTCCTTGCCATGCATGGATATGAACAGTGCATGGATTCTCCACTATGATGTGATATGAAATTTAAGTGGAGTGGATAAGAAAAAATCCTCAAGCCTGGAGTGTCCCTACACTTTAGAGGGGGGTGGGAAACAATCCTCTTCCCTGGACTGGTGATGACCAAGCCCAAATTGCAGCGTCTAGCTCATTCTTTATACTGCCTATGGAGACAGTCTTCTTCCTTCATCAAAAAGGAAGGTTCTTCTTTTAGTCTTATTTAATTCTTTCCACTTGATTACTTTCAAAGTAATAGGCAATCAATTATGCCTTTTTCACTTATCATCTTTTCTAGTGCAACACCAACTGCACTAGGCTTCTTCTTTCTTCTGCATAGTGTAACAACCAACTGCACTAAAACTTCTTCTCTCTTCTTATCTAGAATCACATATACCAATGTGATTATTCAGGCAATGAAGATAGGTTCACTTGGAATCATCAGAATTAAACTGCCCAAAATAATTGTAGCCTTCAGTTGGGGATACTTTGTTCTTCTTCTTCCTCTTCTCTTCTTTCTATGCAGAAAACCTGTATGCTTCACACTTTTCTTAATTTTCTTCTACTTCTTCAATGAAAAAACATCTGCACTGAACCCTAATCTTCTTAACACATTCTCTCTCAGTGCAAAAATTATCTTCACAGAGCTCTTCTTCTTCTTATTTCGGCTAGAATCACAAGTTCTCTTTGTGATTGTAAAAACAATGATGTCTAGATCCACATAGAATCATCACAGTTGAACAGAAGCTGGTAAGAAATTATAGAACAACTGAAAACATGTGCACCAATCCTTACTTGCATGAAACCCTTCATGCATGCCTCCATAATTTCGCTCCATCAAATACTTGCATGCCACAATTTTTCAAAACACACAACTTGCATGCCACTTCTACTTGCGTGGCAGGCTGCTTGCGCGCGAGGCTTGTAGCATGGTAGGCTGCTTTCGCACCACTCTGTTTGCATGCTACTCTACTTGCGCACCACCCTACTTGCGAGCCACTCTGCTTTCGCACCACTATACTTGTGCGCCACCCTACTTGCGAGCCACTCTGCTTGCATGCCACTTCCTACTTCAGCTTGCGCGCCACTTCTACTACTTACATGATCAGAGATCAAATTTTATCTTAAGTGTTCAGCCTTAAGAAATTAGAAGGTTCATCATCTATTTATAGGAATTTTGGTGACTTGCGTGCCACATACACTTGCGCGCCGGTCCAGCACTTTCACACCGCTCCAGCACTTGCGCGCCGCTCCAGCACTTGCCCGCCGCTCCAGCACTTGCCCACTACTCTGACACTTGTGTGTTGTTACATCACTTGCGCACCGCTCCAGCACTTGTGAGCCGCTCCATCAATTGCACGACATTTCATCACTAGTGAGACACTTTCTTTCCTTTGTCATATTTTGATATGATGATGTTGAAATATGTCTTTCATGAAACATACACTTGCGCACCAGATATAATTTTCTATCACACTTGCGTGTTGCTTATACGTGTGTGCCAATTTTTGACTTGCGCTCCAATATTTAACGTGTGCACCACTATATTTCCACTGTCATATTTTGATGTGATGATCTTGAAATATGAATTTCGCGCAACATACACATGTGCACCACACTTGCGCACCACTTTTGACTTGTGCGCCGCTTTCATTCCTTTTGAAAAAACACTTCTTTACTCCCCTTATCCATTATAAGGCCTGCATCACAAGTTCTCTTGACTTATGATATTTGTGAAATACATATCCGTAAAGCATCATGATGTTTTGACCATTCTTTTTGGAATATGAATTCCAAAGTACATCAAATCCTCACTTCAAATCCTCAATTCCTTTTGGAGTGTAAATTCTAAAGAACTCCAATCATCTCTCTTAATCCAAAAATGGAGGCTTGAAGCTTCTTCAAATACCTTTAATGTTGTAGACAATGTTTTACATTTGATACATATATTGGGAACTTTATGAATTGTGCAACAATCATATGATTTCATGGAAATGAGTAATTCATGACCTTCTTAGAATGCTAAGCCCTTCCATACTCTCTCTTATTCTTCAACCATCATTCTATACCTCATTCAAATCATATGATTCTTTTCTTCAATTAAGCTCATGCATGGTTCTCATGCAATCATGAATAATTAAATGGTCTTCATCAAATCCTCATTCTTCTTTAATCATCTTTAGATGGAAGATACTTCACCATTCTTAATTGTTGTAAACAATGTGTCACCTTTGACACAAGTTCTTTGAACATAGTATCAGTTCAATAATTGTCTGAATTGATCTTCTTAGAGAATTTCTCATGTATGGCATCCAATTCTACGATTCCATAACAATTTTCCAGGAAACCTCACTTCAGCCAATCTCCACTAACTTTTTAGTCCTTCTTCATCTTCTTCTTCATTTTGACCAGTATTGACAACTGTTGATAACATATACAATCTTCATACACAACTTTGTACCAACAGTTGTTTCTTTGATAATTTTTAGGTGAATTTTTTTACCGACACTGGAAAAGTCGACCCGATAGTTTCATGATGATACTGACAGTATGAAGCTAACATTGTCATGAAAACACTGATGCATTTTCATGCACATGCCCTGCCATGCCAACACCAACCCCTTGTTAATCAAACACTATTGGTGTTATTAAAAATATGTCATACCAACACTGATGAATTACTATTTTTATCCATTTTATGTATTTTACCAAGAAGAAACTATTTCATTGGCTGTGTTGAACCCGGTTCATGATTTCAAAATTTTATGATTTCAAAATACCTAAATGATACAAGTTTGAGTCGATCCACTCTACTCATTTACCCGTACACTCACTCAACCATTTCTCTCTCTACCCCTAAGATTCCACTGTCATACCATTAAACTGAACTATTTGAATGGAGCATGTGAAGATAGCTCTTGATGGTGGAGAGTCTCGTGCAACCAAGAAACAAAAAGGTGAATTGAGGAATTCTTCTGGACTGTTGAATCCTACTCCGGTGAATCATGTAGTAACTCCAAAAAAAGGTTCTTGAGGGGTGGATATTGGAAATAAGGTCTTTTTTGAACAAGATACTTTAGTATTAGGGATAGCTTGAGTGGTTCTAATATAATTAAATACCCTTCTACCTAATGCTTTTTCATGAATTTTACATGAAAATGGAGTCCCTGCTGGAAGGAAGAGATGTTTCTTAGATTAAGTCCATAGTAAGAAGAAAGATAATTTCTTTCTCATCAATAAAATGGGATAAAGGTATTAAATTCCTTCATGAGGGCGTGTTCAATTATTATCAAGGTACCTCTCCACCTGAGAGTGACATTTTATGCTTTTAGACAACTCTAAATGAGCTTACTAATAATAGTGATGACATAAGACCCATTTATATAGAGTTAAGTGGATAAAGTATAATATTATTCAAGTTTATTCAGTATCAGATCTGTCCCAGGAAGAGGGAATTTTTATATCTGAAGTATCAAGATGTCTACTTAGTTTATCTTATGCGAAACAGGATTAAGGTAAATCTATTTTGATACCTTTCTGTGCACATGAATGAAATGATCAATCCATTTTTAAAAACTAATTCCCTTTTTTATCCATGGTAAATCTCTGCTATGTTAAAATGGAAATGTTATATTAATGAGGGAGAAGAATTTATTTCTATGTGTAGTGGGATATGCCTCAGTAAAGAGATCTGTAAAATTAATAATATCAACTGGAACCCATGGATGAAATAATCGGATGGAGATAAAGATAAGATTTACGATAAGTTAAATCCATTGGACTATCCAACTATCCATTAGAATATGGTTGATCATAGTCAAAGTCAAGATGAAAAAGTTGTTTACTCTTCCGAAGAAGAATAATATCTCTCCACTCCTGTTAAATATCATGGGTCACCTATCAATTATAAGAATGATCCTGAATTTGTTGTTTCTCACAATGGTTTTTCTTTTTCACCTCCCAGTCCTCCACATTATTTACCCTCTGATGACCCACACTAGAAGAAAATGAAGAAGAGGATACATAATTCCTAGGTAGTGTGGAATATGTTAGTAGATCCAGCATCTCTAAATAAGAAGAAGAATGAAGTGAAGATGATGAGAGTGAAGAGGGTAGTAAAGAGGAAGAAGGTGAAAAATATACTGATAGAAATAGAAATGAATATCATGTCTGTGGAAATGATGATGATGAAATCAGTGAAAGTGATGATGAAAATAATAAGGGTAATCACACTGTAGATTTTGAAATAGTGGAAGTTGTGGATCAAGAATGGTTGAGAGAATCTACGGATATTGTTGTCTAAGTAAGATAAAATGCTGAAGATTAGGATAAAATTGATGCTCAGGATATTCATGTATATGAGTTAGTATATGAAAGAAGGAGACCTCATGATAATTGTGGGAAACTAGTGGGGAGAGATCAAATTGAGGGGGACCGAAAAGAAAGAAGAGATTAAGCTAATGAAGAGAATCAACTTGGAAGAGTAAGACATGACATGTCACACCTTTGGATGATGATGAAATGATTGAATGGGAAAGAAATCATCTGTATATAGAACTAGTATTATATTATAAATAATTATGTGATGATGTTTTTGTATCTATTATAAAAGAATCATTAGTTGAGACCCTTCATAGGGACTCTGTCTCTAAAGTAGATGTTGGAAGGTTTAAAGAAGATATTTTTTCAAATGTCAGTATATTAGTTTAATATCAGATGGTTCTAGAAATTCAAACAGTTAGAAGAGGAAACACCAATCTAAGGGATGAATTACACTCTATCAGATCATCAATAGAATAAATGTGGTATTTTCGGAAATAATTTTCTATTCCACGTCAGATAGTGGGTATAAGTGAGGTCGATAGAGATAATGTTTCAAAGAAAGTGATAGATTAGACATAACCCAACTTAATTAAATATGCAAAGACATTTATTACAAGCACTTACAAGTTGAGAAATGAAATTTCTGGCCTTGATTATGCAATAAATAATTTAAACATAGAGTTAAATGTTGTGTAAAGACTTTTCTTAATGCTTTGAAGACTCATACATCAACTCCTACTAATATTCCTTATACCTCTGGTCATACTTTTCCAAATTTGGACATTGAGGCAGTTCCTAGTGTTGCTATATAAGATCTTTATTCTCTCTTGGATTCTTAGGGTTTGTCCAACCATGAAAATATTTAGAAAAATAGTGATCATGTTCATGATACTGTCAGACTCTATTCCAAGAGTGTTGAGACTACAAATGATCTAATCATAGAAAAGGTGGACTACTATTCCTAAAAGATCCTTACTAAGAATCAGTTGACCAGTTTGTTTAAGTAAATGATATAGAACCAAGATTTTCCTCCAGTTACCAAAGAATGTAGAGATCAAGTAGAAAAGTTGAAATAGTTCACCCCTCTTTTAGATAAATTCATGGAGAATAAAGACAATTTTGAGAAATCAACTAAGTATGGTGGTGAAATAATTAGGGATTTTATTGATCTATTTTAGAAATAGATTTATGTAAAAGGTGAAGAAAATATATTGAATGATACTATACCTATTAGTCTTACTAGATCAATGCCTCCACCATGGATTTCAGTTGATCTAGCCTTGACTCAAATTCTCACATTTTACCAAGAATAGATTCAACATCCTGTGTTAGAACAAGACAAAACCATCCATCTCCCAAATGTTCTAGAAGGAGTGATTCTACCTCCTCTGAAGATTTCTTCAGACTTTTCAATTTCTAACCCACCACCTACTAGACCCTCAATTAATAACTCTGAGAAATGGAAGGAACCTCTTCATCTAGAGCCATTGTGTGGATCATTCTCTAATATTGATGGTTGATTTACTTTTGTTATTTTTTCTGGATGATTTGTATCAAATTATACATTATTGATTAATGGAATTTCATTTGCTTGTCTTTCATATATTTATCTTATATTTTCTAATCTATGATAATGTTTATTTCATTTTTATACTCCAAAGGGGGAGAAATATTTTAGCTCCCCTTGCAACTTTTGAAAATCCCAAAAGGGGTAGAACAATTTGGCATTATCCTTATTTACTTTAGATTTGATATCATTCTTATATATTTTATATTTCATTTGATACCATTACTATTTATTTTATCTCTGAACATTATCTATATATTGAGAATAATCATCAATAATGGGATATGATAAGTGTAATTATTTCATTCCACATCAACTGACTGTAATAAACAATATCATGATTTTGATAATAAAAAATGGGGAGATTGTTGGCCCCTAAGAGACTTTTGGACACCCTCTTCAGCATTAATGGTTTTAATAATAAAAAATCATGTCAATTCCATTTAATCATGAATAAAAATTCCATCCATGATTATTTATGTTTCAAAATGTGCAATTATGTTTATCTATGATCACATATAAATTTGATATATTTTTATAATATTTATGTTTTTAGATCATCCAAGAAAAAATATTTTCTAATTATAAGAGACTAACAACGATAGAAGGAATGAGACACTGATAGTTCAAATGATTCACCAATAGCTCAATTGACCTACCGATGAATAGTGATAATGATGCATGAAGATATCGATGTAATGACTCATTGATAGTGAAATAGACACACTAATAGACTGAATATCTCACCGATAGTACAATTGACCTACTGATGCAAGGACATACCGATATAGTTGACCTACCGATGCAAGGAATTACAAATGTATTTGACCTACCGACGCAAGGAAATACTGATGAAACTGACCTACCGATGCACGGTTCCACCGATGCAAGGACTCACCTTCCATTAAGATGAGTAACCGACACATGAAAAGGCCGAAAGATTGACACACCGATAAAATGAGACACCAATAAAAGGAGATACTAACTAAGGACTCACCGATGCATAGATAAATTGATATAGGAATCACCGATATACTATTTAAGATTTCATTTATTTAAAATTACTTCTAACGATCATATTTTGAGTATTTTAATGCACTAGTTTAATTTAATGATTTTTACATATATCTTAAATGAGGATGTCAGAAATACAATGTATAGTATCTACCTCAAACATGCACATTTCCAGGGTTCATGTATATATATATATAAAATGCACATGAAAGATGAATAAATGCATAGACATCGATACACAAGAAGATATGAGAATAACCCCGTGAACAACATTCAGAAAAGAAGAACACATGAGGAATTATTCATTACTAATTTTTATAAACTAGAGAACTACTGATCATCATAGTCCCATCATCTCTACAGCTTCCAACTAAACCGAAGGAGAAGAACATATAACAATCTTAGAAGACAAAATAGAGTTCTTCTCGATAGACTTATTTTAGTGTATATTTCTAGAAGAGGACTTGAGATTCAACTATGATACATTAGAGAGTCTAGAGATGAATTGAAAAACACTCAAAGCCTTTAAAATCCATTCTTAATGTATTTGCATCTATTATGAAGTATTTTAAAAAGCTTTCAAGTGTTGAGTCAAAAGTGATATTTTGACTTTTATATCTTGTTTTGGAAATCAAAAATGTCTTTTACCATGTTAATAGTACTAACCATGCTTATCATATTGACCATGCTAATAGTAATGACCATGATGATCGTACTGACCATGCTGATCATACTGACCATGCTGATCATAGTGACCATGCTGATCGTAGTGACCATGCTGATCATACTGACCATGCTAATCGTACTGACCATGCGGATTGTATTGACCATGCTGATCGTACTGACCATGCCGATCGTACAAACCATGCTGATCGTACTTACCATGCCGATCGTACTGACCATGCTGATCGTACAGACCATGCTGATCGTACTGACCATGCTGATCGTACTGACCATGTTGATCATACTGACCATACTGATTGTACTGACCATGCTGATCGTACTGACCATACTGATCGTACTGACTATAATTTTCATACTGGCTGAAAATTTTATTGACTCTCTTGCTCTTACTGTCTTTTAAATCTACTCACTTTGTATCGTTTCAAAACATTACATAGTAATACTTATAATACTCATACCTTGCTTTCATTACTTTCTTTTTTTGGTTCTTAGTAAAAAAAATGTTCCATATTAATCGTACTCATGTTTATCATCTTCATATATCTTTTGTTTTAACCAAAATGATGTCGTGGAGTTAGTTATAAACTAATCAAAATGATGTCATGTTTTCTGTTTCAATATGACCGTTATAAAGCCAGTTTTCCAAGTCCCTCCGAGTTTTTCAGAGAAATATGACCGTTGGAGGAAATATGACCGTTGGAACCTGAGGCCTAGAAATAGGAGGTCATTTGAAGACTAGAAAAGTGTGTGTATGAGACTGATCATTTTGTGCTATCAAGTTCTAGAGAGATATACTGTGACTTATCTCCTGCTTCGTGTGAAAGCCTTGAAACTACAAAACGTGAATGGCTCATTCCTAGTTTTTGTATTTCTATAAGTGCATTGTTTGTGCTTTGTGCGACCGATCATCGTATCGAGGGATTTCAAGTGATTGAAAGACAGATTTGCTGATTACCTACAAAATCAAGGGCTACCAGGGATAGGAAGATAGACGAACCGATCATCATATCTAGGGCTACCGTAGATAGGCAGACAGAAGAACCAATCATCATTTTGAGGGCTTCCAGAGAAAGGCAGACAGACGTACCGATCATCGTATCGAGGGCTTACCAAGGTGGTGGTAAGAAAGTCCTTTTGTACTAGAGAGAATGACAACCCTTCTCTTTGGGTTAAAAAAATTGTAATACTTTTACATTTCCACTACCAATTGTATTAGAATGGAAAATGTTTTGTTTCCTTTTCTATTTTATATACATTTATAATTGTTCCAATTAAACTTATACTATTACATTTTATATTTCTAGATTCTATATGCTTTATGATAGAATATCACACATTTACATTACTCTGATTATTGTATTATTTTGAATAAAATTGTTTTACATTTATTATAGTATTACATTGTATCGTACCTTTATATTCAATACAATTGTGGGTGTTTGTTTCTGTATTAGTTTAATATCATTTAAACTGGTTTCTTAAGTATTTGATCAAAGTTTTTTTAAACCTACAATTCACCCCCCTCTTGTATTGTTCCATCTAATATACATATACATATACATATTCGATCCAACAATTGGTATTAGAGCAGGTTTCCACTGATTTGTTTTACTAGCTCTATTTTTTTTATTACTGTTTCAACTCTTTACTGCACTAACGTCTGGAGTGGAGAAGATTTTGTTCTATTAGATGGTAGGAATGAATATTGGGTCAATTGACAACAAAAATCCTTCTAGACTACCTATCTTTGATGGGAATTATTATGAGTACTGAAGAGAGATAATGAAGACATTTTTTTTTCAATACTGGTGTAGAAAATTTTATTATGCTTACTGAAGGTTACAAAATTCCTGACAAAGAAGTCAGTACTTTCACTAATCAAGGGAAGCAAGAATATCAACTGAATTACAAGGTACACAATACTTTGCTATGTTCTATGACCAGGAATATATACAGCCAGATATCTTCTTGTGAAGCAGCCAACTGTATTTGGAAGAAGCTGTAAGTCACACAGTTTGGTACATCAAAGGATATTGAAACAAGAAGTGCAATGCTTCGAGTAGAGTATCATGGATTTATTTTTCCTTATGGAGAGCCAGTGTGTAAAGTGCAAAAAAGATTTATGACAATTGTAAACAATTTAAAATCTATGGTAGAAAAAGGTCTTGATGATGATGCTCTTTTAGATAAAATTATTGATATAATGTTGAACGAATGGGAGTCAAAAAGAAAAAATATTGATGAAAACAGAGAAGTTTCCCAGATTACTCTTGATGAACTCTTTGGAACTCTTCTACAGCACAAGACAATAATGAAGAAAGAAGCTGATTTCAACAAGAAGAAAAATTGGAATGGAAGTGTAGATTTTACTATTACATCTATAGATAAACACACCTGAAAGGTTAACAAGATCCCAAGCTAAGAAAGTTGTAATATCAGAATCAAGTGATAGTGATCACTCAGATAATGAGTTTTCTAATCTTGCTCGAAGGAAGAACAAGATCGTGGGAAAGAAATACTTTCAATACAGATTCAAAAAGAAAGATAAAATGGATAAGAATGTTTCAGAGGTAACTTGTTATGAATGTCATAAAGTAGGACATATAAGGCCTTATTTTCCTTTAATGAAGAGAAAAGACAGAAAGGAGAAACATTCTGAAAGAAATAAGAAAAACTATTACAAGACAAATAAAAAGAAAGTCGTGAAAGAAAATGATACATGGAGTGCAAGTGGTAGTAATTCAGCAGACAATTCTTCTGAATATGAGTCCTCAGGAAAAAGAAATATTGGACTTATAGCCAGACTACCAATTGAAGATCATTGTTTCATGGAAAAGTTACATAATGCTGAAGCTATTTCAAATGTTTCCTTGAATGAAAATTATACTGATAATAAATATTATGAATCTTCAAATAATGATACTTTGTCATCAGAAGATGATACTTTACCTTCTTTTGAAGAAGTTTATAGGTTTGATAAATTACTTGAGAATGAAAATTCTAAACTCAAGAAAAATCATGATAAAGCAAATTCTTGAATGTCAATTTTAACACAAGAAGTATAAGATCTTTCTAATGATCATGATATGAAATCTTCTGAATTTTAAAGTATTTTAAAAACCCTTTAGAAAGTCAAATCAGATAAAGATAAAAATTTTAAGGATCTTGAAAATGTAATTTCTAAGAAAAATGTTTTAGAGCCTAATTCTAGTTCCAAATAAAATGTTTTGAAGGATAAAAATTTAGTTTTAAAACTAAAATCAGAATTTTTTTTCATTGAAAAAATGTTTTTCAAACATTACTTATGGAAAAGAGAACATTAAAAAAATGTATTTCCAAATATGACCTTTGAGAAATCATTCTGGACTTGGTTATACTCATTCCAAACCAGTTTTTAGTAATAACTATTTTTTTCCTCAAAATACCCCTTATTGTTCTAAGCGTCAATGTGGTGGACACTAGAAAAGAGAGTGTTCTCTTAATAGAAATCAGTCTTTAGGATATCATAAAGATCATTTTTCAAAACAAATGTGGATTCCTAAAATAATTTTATCTAACTCTTCTGTATCCAAAAAAGTTTGGATTCCAAAAAACTAACTGTTTATTTTTCAGGAAAATGAGAGGTGTACCAACAAGAATATTTGGTACATGGATAGTGGTTGTTCTTGACACATGACCAGAAAAAGAAATTTCTTTGAAAATATTATCATAACAAAAGGAGGAAAGGTTACCTTCGGAGATAATGATCAAGGAAATATTGTTGGGATATGTAATATTGTTTTTCTTGGAAAAGTTCTTATCGCAAATGTTTCGTTTGTTAAAGGTCTTAAGAACAATCTTATCAGCATAAGCCAATTATGTGATGAAGGATACCTTGTGAATTTTAGGAATGATAAATGTTTAGTTAACAATTCCAAGGATGAGTTCATTCTATCTGCCCATAGGAAAGATAATGTATACACTATTTACTTAGAAGACCTTAGGAGCCAAAACATACCCTGCTTAAGTGCAATAGAATACCAATCATGGCTATGGCATAGAAGACTAGGACACTGTAAGGTGAGAAACCTTTGTAAACATTCATAGAAAAGTATTTTAAAGGGACTACTGAATCTTAGATATGATTCTTCAAAAGTATGTGATTCTTGTCAATTTGGTAAGGAACATAAAACAAGATTTAAATAAATTAATGATGTTTCAACTTATAATTCATTACAGCTAGTGCATATCGATATTTTTGGTCCTTCACTAACTGTACACATTGGAGGAAAATACTATGTATTTGGTTTAGTTGATGACTTTACTATATTTACATGGGTATATTTTCTAACAAATAAATTTGAAGCCTTTTCCTATTTCAAAACTTTTAGAGTCCAAGTTAAAAATGAGAAAAACCTACCATTGATAACTATTCATAGTGATCATGGTGGTGAATTCCAATATTCATATTTTGAAACTTTTTATAGTATGAAAGGTATTACTCACACTTTCTCAACTCCAAGAACTCCTCGGAAAAATGGTGTAGTTGAGAGAATAAATCGTATTCATTAGGAAATGACAAGAACCATGTTTAGTGAATACTCAATCGCTAAGCACTTTTGGGATGAAGCTGTAAGTACTGATTGTTATACTATAAATCATGTTTTAACCAGATCTTTTATTAATAAAACACTTTATGAATTGTGGACTGGCCGAAAACCTAAATTTTCATACTTCAATGTTTTTGGGAGAAAATTATTCATCCCAAATACTAAATATAATCTTCCCAAATTTGCACCAAAATCTGACGAAGAAATCTTTATAGGCTATTCTACAACTTCTGAGGCATATAGAGTTTTCAATAAAAACACTTGTACTATTAAAGAAAAAGTGCATGTTAAATTTGATGAAACCAATCCTTTTTTTTCAACCAACTCCAACCTACATCCTCAGATGTGTTTTCTAAAAATGTTTATCAACCTCTACTAGAAGATTCTTCTGATAAGGAAAATTTTCAAGAAAGTGTTCCTGAAACCTTTACCCCAGAATAATTTCTACAATATGTTGATGAATAGGTTTTACAAAACCCAAGTCAATTGTTTCTTAGGAATCATCCCAGTGATAATATAATTGGTGATGTAAATCAACCTGTAAGGACCATAAATTCCTTATGAATTTAAATAGAACATCTTGCCTTTCATTCTCAATCCGAACCTAAAAGTCCAAGTGAGGCCTTAGGTGATGAAGATTGGATTAAAGAAATGCAAGATGAACTAAATGAATTTGAGAAGAACCAAGTCTGGGATTTAGTTGAAAGACCTAAAGAAACAACTGTAATTGGTGTAAAATGGGTTTTTAGAAACAAATGTGATGAAAATGGAATCATTGTACGAAATAAAGCAAGACTTGTTGCTAAGGGCTATAATCAATAAGAAGGAATAAACTACGAAGAAAAATATGTTCTGATAGCTAGACATGAATCTATTCGTATTCAATTAGCCTTTGCAGCTTATTTTAACTTCAAACTATTTCAAATGGATGTTAAATTTTCTATTCTAAATGGTTTTGTTCAAGAAGAAGTGTTTGTAGAATAAACTTCTGGTTTTCTAGACCCAAAACATCCTAATCATGTTTTTAAACTTACCAAGGCTCTATACGGCCTTAAACAAGCCCCTAGAGCATTGTATGATAGACTTACATGATTAATTTTAGAAAACTATAATGCAAAAGGTACAGCGGATCCAACACTTTTTATAAAAATGGAAAATAGAAATGTTTTGATTGTTCAAATTTATGTTGATGACATCATATTTTGATCAACTCATCAATCTTTAACAGATTCTTTTGCAAATTTAATGAAATATGAGTTTTAAATGAGTATGATGGGTGAGTTAACATTCTTTTTAGGTTTTCAAATTTCACAAAAACCAGAAGGAACATATATATCTCAACATAAGTATATTAAAGACTTACTCAAAAAGTATGGATACGACAATAATAAAAGTATTAGCACTCCAATCGGTACCTCAAATACAAGTGATCTTGATGAAATTGGGAAACCATTAGATCAAACAATTTTTAGAGGTATGATAGGAAGTTTTCTATACTTGATAGCTAGTCGACCAGACTTAATTTTTTTGTATGCTTATGTCCAAGATACAAATATAATCCAAAAGAGTCTCATTTAAAATTCTTGAAGAGAATATTTCGGTATTTAAAAGGCACTATGGATTTAGGACTCTTTTACTCTTCTGGAAATGATTTTATTTTAAAAAGTTTTACAGATGCTGACTTTGGTTGTTGTCGAATGGATAGAAAAAGTACATCTAGAAAATGTCATTTCTTATGAGATTCTCTGGTTTCTTGGTCTTGCAAGAAACAACACTCGGTAGCACTTTCCACTACTAAAGCTGAATATGTAGTAGCTAGAATTTGTTGTGCTTAAGTGTTGTGGATGCAACAAACACTCAGTGACTATGGATTGAGTTTTCCCAAAACTCAAATTCTATGTGATAATACTAGTGCCATAGCTCTTAGTAAAATCCCATCACATCACTCCCGTGTAAAACACATTGATGTTAGGCATCACTTTCTTAGGGATCACACACAAAAAGGAGATATTATTTTAAAATTCATCGGAACACAAGAACAACTTTCTGACATTTTTACAAAACCATTACCTTCCGATAGATTTGAGTTTATAAAACAGAAGCTAATAATGATTACAATAAAATAATCATTCATAACTAATTCATGTTTTATACTTCTCCTTACATTGAAACAACTCCTCTTAAAATGGGGAGAACATTTTTTACTTATTTTGTTTCTTATTTTCTTATGATCTTTATTTGTTTATTCTCCTGGTTTGTGTTTTTGTGTTTCTGTTTATCGTATTGACTGTTTTATTGTATTATTTAAAATTCTATTTATCATATTGACTATTTTGTTGTATTATTCACCTTTATGTTTATCGTATTGACAGATTACTATAACAATTTGTTTTCCATCAGCACGTCCATTCATGGTAATAAATTTCTTTTCCATCGGCACGTCCGTTCATGGTAATGAATTTCTTTTCCACCGGAACGTCCGTTCATGGTAATGAATTTCTTTTCCATCGGCACATCCGTTCATGGTAATGAATTTATTTTCCATCGGCACGTCCGTTCATGGTAATGAATTTCTTTTCCATCGGCATGTCCGTTCATGGTAATGAATTTATTTTCCATCGACACGTCCGTTCATGGTAATGAATTTCTTTTCCATCGGCACGTCCGTTCATGGTAACAAGTTTGTTTTCCATCGACTTGTCAATTCTTTTTAACAACTTTGTTTTCCATCGGCATGATGATTGATGGTATTCTTTTTCTTTGTATGCTTGTGTTTTCTTTCACTATTAATTCTATCTAAACCAACAATTACCTTACGATCTCTGGAAGGTACGTACATTTCAATTTTTTTAATTTTTTTCTCATTTTAATCCTATCCATTGATTTATTTTCTTCTAAATCTCAACCGTAGAAGATCAACAGTCATTATTTTATCGCCTATAAATAGACCCCCTCCCCAAACCCACACTAGTTTTTCAGGATTTGTGGCGAAGATCTGCCCCATCGATTTAAGACTCCTTACGATCTTTCAAGCGGCTTCACATATATATCTCAGTCCTATGATAATACTCCTGCCAAAATGTCTTAAAATACTTTGTCAGAGAAATACTTTTTCAGAGAAAGGTTAGTTTCTCAGGACTTTTTTTATTCATACGATTCTATAATCAGAAGAATCATTTTGTTTCAAGGCTGGGAGCATTTATGTGTTGAAAAACTTATTTTTCAAGATATGGTTCTTATTGATGAAGTAAGTCTGTTTTACAAAACTGTATCTTTTGATAAAAACATGACTATCTACTTTGGTTTGAATGATAGAAAGTTATCTATGTCTGTGAAAAAAGCGGCTCATTTTATAAATGTTCCAATAGAAGGTGATTGTTTTTGTCCATCTCATAATCTACTAGAGGAAGTTGGTATGTTTATCAAAGAAAGTGCTGAAAAGTCATTGTTTATTATAAATTAAGAAAAGAGTAATGTGGCTCATCTTTCTTCGGATAACAGATTTGTGATTCTATGGATGTAAGGTTTTCTTATCCCAAGGAAATGGGATAGAGAAACATTGAATGTTTCTGATATCTTTATGTTGGAATCTCTTGTCAACATAAGAAAAGTAAATCTTATGGGATAAATCTTTGAAACAATTAAGAATATCAAGCTAGGAGAAATAAAATCCCATTTGATTATGTATCCATCTATTCTTACAAAGTTCATTCTTGAGAGCATGATGTTTTGTAATATTCCTTTTAAAGAAAATTTGATAGATCTGAAGCCATCCTGGATTAGCAAGAGTACATTGAAGAAAATAAATGTTTGTTTTGATCAGAATTAAAATCTTTTTGTAAAGGATTTAGAAGCTGAATCAGCTAAGAATCAATCAGAAGCTGTGCCCATTAAAGACAACCCTTCTGTTGGTTCTCTTCAAAAGTCAGATCCACAAACCAGTTCAAAGCCTAAGAAGAAACTGAAGTACAGTAAGGAGGTTGTGTCCAAGGGGAGAAAAGATAGAGAACAGAGAAAAGAAGGTGAACTGAAGTTCGGTCTTGACCCAGCTAAAGCTTTTTCCGAAATAATAAGGGTAGAGGAAACCCTTCATGCTGAAAATAAAAAGAAGACTCTTTTGAAAAGAAAGGCTCAAGACATTGATATCTCTAAAGTCCTGAAAATGGTTGAGGATGCTAGTGCTCAACTAAATGAAGAAGTACATCAAGAACCTATCATACACAGTCTTCCAGAGAAAGAAAAAGGGAAATAGATGTTAGAATAAATACAGGAAGTTAAAGAAGAGGAAGGGGATTTTCTTTTATAATTCCTTAAAAGTTAGAAAAAGTGTAGAGAAGAATCTTACCAAAAGCAGAGTGAAGATACTCAACAGGTTCCTAATGAAGATAAATCACCTATTGAATCTTTTGAAACTCTGGATAAAATTCCTTCTCAAGAAATGCAAGGTGGTCAATCTTATCATACTAAAAAATTTATTTTCATCAGTGATAAAATAGAAGAAGAAATAAAGGAGGAAGAAAAAGCAAAAGGAAAACAACATATAGTTGACTCAAGCCGATTTAATGAACTGTATTCGTACGATGACGATATTTATTTAGAACAAACAATCTCTATCAAGAGGAGTGATTATATTGTTCATGTTTTAAGGAGGGTTGAAAATACTATTCCCTATTTCCCCAGTCCGGAAGGGAAAATTGATTTTATCATTGGAAACCAGAGAAAGAAGTTCGACTCTGTAATAGAATTGAGAAAGAATGTTTTGTCAGTATAAGCTGATTTGAATGTTCTATCTGAAAGTTTAGCTACTTAAAAGAAGGCTTCAAACAGAATGACTAAGTGGTCATACAAAACATAGAGCTCAGTGAATGACCATGAGCTAGCAATTGAAGACATTAAGAGGTTGTCAAATGATCTGGATATTGCTTTCAATAAACTTGACAAAGAAACTGTTGAAATACTGAATCAGATAACCCATGGAGCTGATATTCCTTCAGTGAAAGAGTTGCATGAAAGAATGAATGCCTTTTAGTCTGAGTTTTTGAAGGTTTCATCTTTCATAGATGAAATAGTTTTGTTGAAGAAACAAAATTTATTGTTATCCAAAGATAACAAGAATTTTCAAGACAAAATTGATACTCTTGAGGAAGTAATCAGAGTCTAGAAGGAGACCATCAAGAATCGAGATCAGCTTTTTGCCGACCAACAAGAGCTTCTCAGATCTCAGGGTGATTCATTTTCATAAGACAAGAAAGAAATGAAAAATATGAAAGATGTTCTTCATGAATTGATAAAGAAGGAAAAGGAGAAAGAAAACAAATGACTGTTGTATTTTTTTTCATTAAACTCTACAAACTCTTCTTATTATAATGAGATTTATGTTATCCATTTCTTTCATGCATTTCTTTTCTCTAACTCTTTCACGAAACTAAATATTATACCATTCTTTTTGTAAATCAAAAAGGGTAGAATGTTTTACAAATGGGGATAATGTTTTACAAAGGGGGAGAATATTTTACAAAGGGAGAGAATGTTCTATAAAGGGGAAGTGTGTTAAAGAAAATGGGGAATTAGTTATATTCAATTTCATATTCAGAAGAGTATTCAATAACTCAGGGGGAGATAAGAATTTATTTTTGTTTTTACTTAATGTTTTGTGCTTTCCAAAATGGGGGAGATTGTTGAGTCAAAAGCTCTATTTTGACTTTTATATCTTGTTTTAGAAATCACAAATGTATTTTACCATGTTAATCATACTGACCATGCCGATCATACTGACCATGCTGATCGTACTGACCATACAAATCGTACTGACCATGCTGATCATACTGACCATGCTGATCGTACTGACCATGCTGATCATACTGACCATGCTGATCCTACTGACCATGCTGATCTTACTGACCATGGTGATCGTACTGACCATGCTGATCGTACTGACCATGCTGATCGTACTGACCATTCTGATCGTACTAACCATACTGATCGTACTGATTATAATTTCCATATTGACTGGAAATTGTATTGACTCTATTAATCTTACAATCCTTTAATTCTACTCACTTTGTATCATTTCAAAACATTACACAGTAATACATATAGTATTTATACATTTATTTCATTACTTTCTTGTTTTGGTTCTTAGTAAAAAACATGTTCCATATTAATCATACTCATATTTATCATCTTCATATATCTTTTTTTAACCAAAACAATGTCATGGAGTTAGTTATAAACTAATCAAAAAAATGTCGTGTTTTCTGTTTCAATATGACCGTTATAATGCGAGGCGTCCAAGTCCCTCCGAGTTTTTCATAGAAATATGACCATTGGAGGAAATATGACCGTTGGAACCTAAGGCCTATAAATAGGAGGTCATTTGAAGACATGAAAAGTGTGTGTATGAGACTGATCATTTTGTGCTATCAAGTTCTGGAGAGAGATACTGTGATTTCTCTCATGCTTCGTGCGAAAGCCTTGAAACTACAAAACGTGAATGGATCATTCCTAGTTTTTGTATTTCTATAAGTGCTTTGTTTGTGCTTTGTGCGACTGATCATCATATCGAGAGATTTCAAGTGATTAAAAGATAAAGGTGCCAATTACCTACAAAATCGAGGGCTGCCGAGGATAGGCAGACAGACGAACCGATCATCGTATCGAGGGCTGCCGGGGATAGGCAGACAGGCGAACCGATCATCGTATCGAGGGCTGCCAGGTAAAGGCAGAAAGATGTACCAATCATCGTATCGAGGGCTTACCAAGGTGGTGGTATGAAAGAATTTTTATACTAGGGCAAATGATAACCCTTTTCTTTGGGTTAATAAAATTGTAATACCTTTACATTTCCGCTTCCAATTGTATTAGAAAGGAAATTGTTTTGTTTCATTTTCTATTTTTTATACATTTGTAATTGTTCCAATTACACTTATACGATTATATTTTATATTGTTAGATTATATACGTTTTATGATAGAATCTCACACTTTTATGTTACTCTGATTATTTTATTCTTTTGAATACTATTGTTTTACATTTCTTATTGTATTACATTGTATCATACCTTTATATTCAATACAATTGTCGGTGCTTGTTTCTGTATTAGTTTAAGATCAATTAAACAGGTTTCTTAAGTATTTGATCAAAGTTTTTTTAAAACCTACAATTCAACCCCCTCTTGTATTGTTCCATATAATATACATATTCATCTACATATTTGATCCAACATCCAGAAGTGTGTGTGTGTACTAAAAACACACATTGTCTCCTACACTAAACTATAGGATACTAGATATTCTCCCACAACAATCGTCCTATAATAGTTTATCTCAATTAGAACTTTGGAAGAGGTCCCATGTTACCTAATTGTATTTTTATTCCCACATATAACAATTTTAGAGGAATTGTGAACTGGACAGTCTGTGTATTTTTTGTGTTAAACCCAATCCATTGTGTGGATCAATTACTATATTTAAATAGATTTCCTGGTGTTAGGTGATCACCATGTGTAGAGGAATAAGTCTCTGCTTGAGACTGAACCTCTTATATTTATCTGTAGTGTTTTTTAATTTCAACATTCTCTATATAAACTCATATTTTAGAAAACAAAATTTTACATTTATTTTTATCTATGGATAGTAGTTATAATAACTATTTTTCCTTATTAAATTATTTTCAAAAGTTGTATCAATATCTCATATTGTTATAACTAAGAATTAATCAATATTCTAAGAAACTATTTGAACAACCAAGCTATTATAATTTCTTTACCTTGCATAATTGGATTGTTTTATTTTAAATTAACAAAATCTTTTAAATAAACATTTTAAATTTTTTTATAGGAACTCAATTTTCCCCCTCTTGAGTTTCATACTCTAACCAAAAAATCTGAATATCAATAAATTATCTAGTTAAAATAATCACAAAATATCTAGAGAAGGGACAATGATGGTATTATTAAAACATATCCTAGTGTATTATAATTAAAATAATTTGTTTTTTAATGGATGAATAGAAATACCGAAAAATAATTTTAAAATATTCTTGACGAAAGTAACTTTTTCGATTTAAAAATGTCAATTAAGAAATAAAAATATACTAAATATTAGAAATTTATTTTATATGACATTTTAAACTTGTAAATCAATAATATAAACAATTATTGGTAATGGTGGATGGAAATTTCCATACTTTCCGAGTAAGTTAAAACAATGATTCTTTTAATTTTTTGTAATAAAACTAAAAGATGAAACTTTCATAAAAAGGGGAGATTAATTATAAACCTTTTTTAATGAGTAGAAAATGTATCAATGTGAAATTAAAAAAATGGGTAATATAATAAAAATTCTTGAAATTGTTTTTTTTTACAATTATTTGGAAGAAAAAAATATTTTTGACCGAAGGTGGAATAAACTCAGGTTTTATTAAAAAAAAAAATTTCAATACCTTTAAGTAAAAAAGAGTGGGACATGGAACTATTAATTTATAATTTCATGAGTAACTGTATTATAAGAAAATTAAATGGTTTTTTAGATAATGATCAAATAAATTCATTAAATTGAAATTTAGGCATAAACAATCCGAATTAAAATGAGATAGAAATATAAATAATTATTTATTTTGTTACATTATAATAAAACCACCCTGAGATATTTAACATAAAATAAAAAATTAAATACCATGAATTTAACGATGTTCATGATATTACATTTCAAATAGGTTTTATGCAAACCATATAAAAATAAGTAAGTATATATTACCAAAAATGACTGAATGGAGTGGAAATTGAGAAGAAATATCTTATAGAGATTGTACAATTTATGTGATGATTAATAAAATTATTTATTATGTACATAAAATTTAATTAAAAAGAAAATAATTGAAAATAAAACATAAAATATTAAAAATTAATTACCCACATAATCATTTCATTTCAAACATCAAGAAGTAGTATATTCCAATGGAAAAATTTTGTTATAAAACATGTTACCACTTGGTAACATTCAAGTAATATAATATTGTAAGAAATTGTGTATATTGAAACATAAAATAACATGAATTATAAAGGATTAATGATATAACATTTAAAAGGTGTAGTATATACTATATATAAATAATAACATTAAAATATACATGAATAAAAAAATTGAGACAAAGTATCTTCGAGTTTAAGAAATAGGTTAATAAAACCCCTTATAAAAATAATGATCTTGTATTTAGAGATAAAATATCATTAATAATATTAATAAAAAATGGTAAATATTAAATTGGATTTATATACACAATTTATAAGTAACTATTTCTATAAACAAACAGCTATCTCAAAGGAGGATGTTTTTAAATGAAAACCATTACATCATGATTCCCAGTAGTTGAATATGATATAACCACATGAAAAATGGTTTTAAACAAGATATAAATTTATAATATAACAATATTAAAATTTGTAATATCATATATTATCTTATTATAACATCTTATTACCCATTCGTTAATAATATTTCATTATTACCATTTTTTGGGTGTTAAATGTTTTGTTTTCTCATTCGTATTTCATCATGAAATTTCTACTTATTCAGAATATGATGTCGTTCCATAATATATATAATAATATTAATGTAATAAATATCCAATTTATTCATTACATACAATGTTATAATTATTCTTTAATTATGGACATGGAAAAGGAGTCGCAACACTTCGTATAGATGGTAGGTCTTACTCATGAAAAAGTGATTATATCATTCCCTTGATGTGTGAAAGTGTAAGGAAGTGGATGGTACATTAATTTCAAAGAATAAATATTATTTTTTAAAGATCATATATATTTTTAGTGCAATCATAATGACTATAGATGTGAGTTTTTTATGGAAAACAAATTACATCAATTTGTGAGCTGATAGTCCGCCACACACACAAGTGGTGGATTTGTTTATCCTTGGATGAAGGATATGGATAAATATTATTAAATAAATAAAATAAAATATTAATATTTTTGAGATAATGTCGTTATTATATTGTAAGATTTAATATATATAATTTAATGTGGTAAAACAATATGTTAAATGAAATATCATAGTGAACATAATTACCTTCGCTTAGAAAAATCTCATTTGGAACTCTTATTAAGGACCCTATGGTTAGTATTTTGGGAAGACCAGCTCATATATATTGTAGATAAGGATGTTGTTGAGATATTTTGGTAGTTATTTCGTAAAAATAAATATATTTATAGATATGAATATGTGAAAGGTGGAGGTTCTCTTTTATAAGTCAAGGAGGGGACCTTCTTGGAAACCACTAAGAAAATTTACAGGAGAATACAAAACGATAAAGTCATTCCGTAGAAAAATGCTTCAAATGACCATAAATTATGATTTTTTGTTGGAATGATTTTAAATATTTATATACAATAATATTTTAACAAGATTAATTGGAAAATTTACCGTTATCATTTAGTTTAAAACCTAGTAAACTTGTTTTAACTATAACCCCAGTAATTAATTTTTTTTACTATTTTAACTATTCATTAATATCATATATTTGATTGAAATTATTAAATAATAAAAACTATTATTATTAAAAATATTTAATAAATTTTAACAAATTTAGTTGATATAATTAATTTTTTTTAATTTAATGATGATCCTTAAAATTGTGTCCAAATATTGGTTTTCAAGAAATACACTTTTGAAGTATATGGTGATCTCATATTAACTATATGACTAGTCATAACCATGAGTTGGATTTAAATTAAATAAATATATATATATATATTCATTTTTTTGAATTCACTCATCCTTAGATATTATATTAATTAATTAAATTTGAGAAACATTATACCCTTAAAAATAGATATCAGACAAATACGTTTTTAAGATTAATAAAAAATACATAAAAATAGGGTTTAAATTTGATTTAAATTTAATTAATTCTATAAAATTTAAATAAATTTATTTTTTTACTAAAATTACAATTTGAAGCATAATTTTAATTTTAAATTACTTTTTTTATTAAAATGACTATTTTACAAAAGCCATATTTTCACTATTCACTGAAAATCACTATTTTTAGAAAGATCCCAAAATTCCATCATTAGAAAATTTTCATATTTTAATTTCAAAAATTAAGTTCATTTTATTAATTGTAATTTCTAAAAGTGTCAAATAAATTTTATAAATATCTTTAAAAGCTTAATAAAAATAATTTTTAACAAAAACATATTTTATTGAAATATAAGTTGAATTTACTAAAAATTTAGTGAGTATTATGAATAAATTTGTATTGATTATGAAATTTATATATATTTGATAATTATTTTAATCCCATTCGTACCTTCAAATTCAATGTATATGTTATAGTTTTCAAATTTAAATATTATATTTTATTGGACATTTAGGACCGATGTTGCATGTTGTATACGCTATTGAACATAATGTTATTATTTTAAAAGCTCAGGGTGATACATTCTACCAATATTAAATAATAAGTTTCCTATAAAATTGAAAATGAACTTAGAAATTGGGTTTTTATAATTTGAGAATTACAATGTAAAAAACTCACATCCTAAAAAGGGTTAACAAAACTTCCTCTAAAAAGAGGGAAAGGGAAATAAGAAGGTCATCTGGAATAACAAATAACAAGGTTTCCATGTCAGATAAAATTGGTGTTAAGGGAATGTTTAGGCATAGAAGAATATTTAAAATAATTAAATAGATCAACATAGGTATTTTCTCATAGAAAAGATAATGATCACGGAAAATTTAATGAACCCAAAACCCTAAACCGATGAGGTTTGTAAAAGACCATAGATTCATCCTAATGTAAGGTAATAATAAGATGTTTTTGTTCCAAGATCCTTTTTAGAGGGTTGAAAAAATTATTTTTCATCATGATTAAGAACATAATGAAATTAATTTACATGATATATTTCTATTTCATAAGATAAATTCCTTTGTTTGTGCTCTGATTAATTTCCACTTCATCTCTTACTCCAAGAAATTAATATCCAATATGAATATTTTTATGCCAAAAGAATAGATATTAACATTTAATGGATCATAAGTTACATAAAGGAAAAATAATCTATTCCTCATATATTTTAGTATAAATTGAAAGTAAAATGGTTACCACAAAGTTAGATAACAAAAAAACTGTATAGACCACCATATGATAAAATAGTACATTTTATTTTAATATTTCAACCAATAGTTCAACATAGATTATCAAAAAAAAATCCTTACATCATAATTAACATCAATGTCACAATATTAATGAATTCTTACCTTAAATATAACCTCTATAATTTTTATATACATCCACAAAAATTTAATTGCATTCATCTCAAATAATCCATTATATTAAACAAAATGTTTATATATATCTCAACGTAATAATACATTTCTCAAAATATCATTATTTATGTCAAAGTCATAAAAATTATAAAAAAAATAACCCCATAATATGTTTCCCAAAATCAACTTAATATTTATCTCTCAAATAATATGTGTAAAAAAATAAAACTTATTAGGAAATCACATAGGACAGTGGAAGTCACTAGACCATTCTCACCCTCCATCTATTCGTTCAATTCCTATTAACATACTGGACGTGACAGGTGGTCACCTAGTAAGAAAGTTATCATTTTTACAAAACATTTTTAATATAATTCATATAACATTACCCTATCATAATAACCCATAATTACATCATAATCAAAGATAAGATAAAATATAATACTTTATAATACCTTTAAACTTATTTCTACAAACTATAATGACATTCATCCTTAAATAAAGTTGTCACAAAAACATATACTAAAAAATAGGTTGAATTGACATGAATTAATTCAAAAATTTCTTTAATATTGATAAAGTCCTATCACTTTCATCATTAAAATCAATTTTCCATGTTCTGATCATTGAATAAAACCATAATTCATGGCGTGGAAAACAATAATACTAATTATGAAAAATAATTTATTGTATATCGAAATGACGAAACATTATTTTCAATATATGACACCTTTGGTCATTAATTATGATAAAATATTAAGATACTTTATATTAGTTCATAAAGGAAATATGAATTATTATAAGAATATCCCTTAGGATTGTAAAAACTGGTGCATAATAAGGCTCATAGTTTTGCAATGGGTGATGATCATTTCAAATACCAATGTGAATTTTTTAATTTTGTTACCCTCAGTATAAATTTTCTAGAACCAAAGACACCTAAAACATCCATAAAATTATGAAATTCTATAAAAACCCATATATTATCATCATTAATAATACTTTAGTATTTTATTCTATACTTATCCACAAATTTTACAATAGGTTTGTGTTCCATACTCCATGGTTTCTTAAATCTAGTTCCCAAGGATCCTAAATAACTTTATTTGATACCAACTATAAATTACTTGACTTTAGTTTCCCAAATATAATGGTTACATCATTATATTGGTACTAGATATAAGGAATAAAATCCTTAACGAGGGAATATTTTTATAGTTTTGGTAAACTAGATGCATACTTAAATATCACTTTTCATTTGAAAACATAAATAATAATATAGTGAATGTAAATATCATTTATCATTGAACACATTTAAATATTCCTTACTCATATTTTGTGGAATGGAAACAAAATAATGGTGAAATCAGATTCCAAGTAACTGTTATGTACATTGGAAGATATCAGGAATAAAAAATTTATAATTAATATGGAATGGAAAATAACTTAAAATCCATGCCATTTAATCATTAATTTATGAATAAGTAATAATATGGTATGAATTAATGATGATAAAATAATTACATATCAATAATCCCATGATATTAAACTTAATCCATAGATAATGTTAATTCTATAATCCCAGATATATTGAAAACTGAATTATTAATAAAGGAAATGATTAAAATTCGATGTCATTATCTCAAAAGTCATGGTATCTATACCGTGAAGACCTTTCACTAATATAGATAACCAGTGGGAAGGTTTGCACCAAAAAAACATTTAATACTCATATATTGATTTATATCATGAGACTTGTTAATGAACCCAGAGTTTATATAATTCCAGGCCCCAACCATCACTATATATCCAAATCATTACTCATATATGGAATGATATATTTAAACCATGAACAATATGAATTATAAAAAATATCTGTATTGAGTAAAGAATACATTTTTTAAATATTTCCCCAGTCAATCAAATATCATTATATTTATGAAACTGTATGTAGAACTGATATATGTTTTAGAAAATATTTATATCCATGACAAATAATATGGATATTGAAGGGAAATCCAATGTCCAATTTTCACAAGAATGTGAATGTGAATACTTTACCTAGTCAAACTAATCATAAAACATATAGAGAAAGAATATGATTCAATTTTATACAACATATCCCTAACTGATTATGATTAAAACAAATGGGTTTTTTTTCAAAGATGAATATAATTACCATAAAATTTTTTCTATATTATTCTTGATGAATGTACAAATTTTCCTTTAAAATGAATGTTGGAAACTAAAATTTCCCAGAATATTTTGAAAAACATTTTATTTTAATATAAACTTATAAATTTGAAAATTATGATTCAAATAAATAATTTATCATTATAGTGGGAAAATTTTATACATGCATAGTATGTTAAAATATACTTTTTATTCACTTCTAATAAGAAAGTGGAAAATGTACAATGTTTGAAAATGACATGAAGAATATTTTAAACTATATTTTAAAAGTAAAACACGGTTCAAAATTTCGTTAATAAATCATTATAGAATATTATAATTGTTATTGAAAACAATTTAAAAAAAGTATTTGAAAGAAAAAGGATATTTTACCTAAGGGAGAAATAAAGTCATATATTCATATTATTTCAATCATTTAATTAACGAAGAGAGAAGAATGGTACTGTTAATTGAAAATTTCATGAATAAAAAATGGCAAATAATATTAAATGGATTTAATAAAAAATGATAAAATAATTTTCTTCCATATAAATTAAATCATATAAAATCTCGAATAAAATAGGATTGAAGCATAAACCCTTAATTCTATGTTAAATTCTGATTGAAAGACCACACGAAATAAATGACATCAAATGAAGTATTAAATAACATTGATGAAAATATACTCATGATATATCATTTCAAATGGGAATTATATTCTCCTCATAAAAATAAGAATCTGCATATTACCAAATATATCTTAAAAAGGTGGAAATTAAGATGTAATATTTTACCAATATCATATATTATAAGTGGGAATTAATCAATGAATTAATTATGTCAATGAAATTAAAATACACATAAAATATTTTTAAATAAAACATAAAATAATAAAGAGACAAAACAATAATAGTCTAATAATTTTGAATATAATGAAAAAGTAATATAACACAATGAAAATAATTGTGTTATGAAACCCCTTACCACTTGGCAATGTTCACGTCAAATCCCCTTGGATGAAATAATATGAATTAAAAATTAAAATTCAAGGAATTATGAAGTATTGATATGATGAAATGTAATATAGGTAGTGTATACACCATATTAAACAAATTTGTTTAAAATATTAAAATATGACTTAATGAATATAAATTGAGATATAATCCATTATCGTTTAAGAAAAATATTACAAAAACCCACTTAAAAGAGATATATATTCATGTTGGAGTTAAAATACAATGAATAACAATAATAGATGATTTTTTATTATTAAATTGGTAGTATATTCTCCATTTAAAAGGAATTATGTGAGTAAAAAAATATGTGGCACAAAGAATGTTGTTTTGAGATGAAAAACCATTTCTCATGTTTCCCTTTAATTGAAAATTTTTTAACCACTTGTATAATGGTTTTAAACGTATTATTAATTTTTACCATAACCCGATTCATTTTTATAATTTCATATATTATCTTCTTAAATCATCTTATCACCCATTCATTAATAATATTTTATTATTAACCTTATTTCAAGTGTTAACTGCTTGGTTTCTTCTTGCATGTTTCATTATGAAAGATCCTGTTATTTGGCATTGGATATAATTACATAGTATCAGAATTTATATTAATTTTATAAATATAATATTTATTCATTTTAATCTCTTTTAGAATCAATATTTAGTGTAAGACTTGAAAAAGGAGTCGTATTACATCGTGTAGAGGGTAGGGCGTACACATGCATGAGCAACGATATCATTTCCTTATTGGGTGAAAGGGTTAGGATGTTGATGGTATATGAATATTACATTATTAATATCTAGTAATATTTATCATATACATTGAATATTAATACCTTATGACAATTTATGTGAGTTGATGAGGGAAAAAAATTACAATAGTTCATGAGGTACTCCTTTGTACACATGAGCAATGGATTTATTTCCCATTTCATGGAGAAGAGACAAATCAAAATTATAAAATCAACATAATAACGTCTTATTATATGGTTTATAATAGTTTTATTATATTATAATTTTCAATACATAATTTAAGGCGATAAAATGATAATAAAAAATAAAATTTTTAATGGAGAAATTTATAATCACACAGAATATCCTCTTTTGGATATCTTATTATTGAACCTAGGGGTGTCTTTTGTGAAGAACAAAACCAATATGATTTTATAAGGATTCTAGGGAAAAATTTTTGCAGTGTATAATAGAGATAAAGGGCTTGCGAGGTGTTAATATGTTAAGGGAGGAGTTTCCCTTTATAAGTGGGTGTGGGGACCTTCTTGGAAACCACTTTGAAATTTCCCAAAAGGATACAAAATGATAATGTCATTCCCCAGAAAAATGATTAAAAAAATAATATTATAATTTTTCATGTGATAATCTTGATATATATTCATAAAATATTATATTTATAAGTTTAAGGGGAAAAATTAACATTACATTATGGTTTTACCCTATGAAAACTTTATTTAACCTTAACTGGAATAATGAATTTTTATGTCGGTATCAAAAATCATTATTAAAAAAGTTATGTTAAAATTATTAACAAATATTTATTATTCCTACTCTATAAATTGAATTAGTTTTAAAAAATTAAATCCAATTAAGTGGTAAAATTTAATGTAACTATGAACACACAGATTGTGTCAAAATCGATTTTTCAAGAAATGAATTTTCATACATAAGATGATCTCATTTAAACTATATTAAAAAAAATCATCATGATATGGATTTAAACTCATATATTTAGATATATAATATATAAGTTAAATTTAAATAATTAATCCTTAAAAATTATTTTAATCAATTAAAATTTAGAAACATTATGCACATAAAATAGTTTCACAAAAATACATTGTAAACCAAAAAATAAATTTATTCCAAAATATGGTATAAAAATGAATAAAAATTAATTAATTATATTTAATATTATAATATAACACATATTTTACTTTGAAATAAAATCCAATTAATAGTTATAATTTTAAATAACTTAATTTATTGAAATGATTGTTTTTACAAAAAAATATTATTTTCACTATTCACTAAAAATAACTCTCTATAAAAAACTGCAAAATTTAACCCTAAGAAAATTTATATAAAATGCTTTAAAAAATTAATTTTATTTTATCAAATATATTTTCTAATATTGGAAATAATTATTTATATTATTTTCTCTCAAAGTGTAGTAAAAATCATTTTTGAAGAATTGTTTTGGAAGAATAAGTCGACTTCACAAAAAATTAAGTGATTATTATCATGAAAATTATATTGACTGAGACCTCTCTATATATTTCATAATTCATGATATTAAAATTTATACCCACCAATTACGTGTATATGTTATAATGGTCATATTTGAATAATATATTTCTTATGCCATTTAGGCTCAATGTTACATGTTGTATACACTATCCCCCATAATATTATTATATTAAAATATTATGGTGATAAAAAACACATTGTGGAGGGAGAGGAAGAAAATTTGGGAGTTTTAGTATATCAACCAATGGTGAAATTCCAACGTGTTGGAATTTTGGGACGAAAGGACAGATTAATAATGGTTATAGTTAGTAATGAGTCAATATTAGAGGATATGATTTTAGAATTGTATCTAAAAATATAATTTCAAAAGATATGAGTGGTATTATGTGATGTGTAAAAATTTCACTTGTGTCATGAATTATATAATTTTGATCTTAATTTAAAAATATATAATAGATACTATGTATGAATAATTATACAACTAGAAGATATAGAAAGGGACAACATTAGGATGGTGAAACACTCAAAATATCAAGTAATGGTTATGTTTCTATATATACTGGGAACCAAATATTGTTGGAATTGAAAGGAGTAAGACACATATTAATATTACATATAAACTGAATTTTAGTTTGGATTTTATATGATATTTATTAGTATATAACAATTTTAGGTGAGGCATGGAATGTTTCACGTGGTTCCATAGTGGCGTCCAAAAGAGTGAAAGATGGAATATTGAAAGAGATTTTGAAAAGTGAAATAAATATTAGAAAACAACTTCCACAATGTTAAGGAATGAATGAATTAGTCACTTATGTGAGAAAGGCATTAAAATATATGTTTCTATAGGAATATTGTTGATTACAATTGTAGATTTCAAGACATTTTAAGGTTGATTTATTGAGAACTACCAAACAGTATCATTCTAAACAGAAGGTATGGTGCCTATGAACTAAAATATGTACATGGTTTATATAGATGTATAGGGGATAACTCTGATACAATGGAAAATAGGTTCATAGTATTATGTTACCATTATCGATGATGTGACATTCAATGTGTGATTTTTCCTTCTCAAGAATAATTTTGAAGTATTTTATCCTTTGTTCAATGATGAATCATTATAAAAAGGTATATAAAAAGAAACTTTAAACTTTTGATGTATGAAAAATATAGGGATAGAGAATTTGGGATTTCTAGAGACAAAAAAAGCATATAGAATGAAAAAAGGTTTGGATAAAAATAATGTTATGATAGTGTTTCCAAGTTCATAATTATAAAAAATATTTCGCACTACAAAAACTGAGGGAAGTTCATTAAATGGCACTGTAAAATATGTAGTGGTTCTAAATAGAGTTGAGTCTCATGGTGAGTTGTAGAGGCCTACCAAGATTTTGTATCAAGTTTAGAGATATTAAGGTGAATTTCTTTATTTTCTTATCAACATTGGTGCATAACCTGAAATCCCATAAGTGGATACAATTTTAAAAGTCTCAATCTAGTGGGAGATATCCATGAGTGATAAGATGGATCACTTACAATGCCTTGAACATGCGATATAATGGAACTATTTGGTCCTAATATGAGAATGATATAATGGCTATGAGGATGGAGAATTGACAAATTTAATAAATTTAAAATGAATATCAGAGTTAATATAAATATATGTTGTAAATATATATAAATATCAATAAAATATTTTTATAGTTTGTTAGATCACATTGATTCCACATCCACTATTCACTAATCTCTAATGTAGAAAGAAATGGAACCCCATAAAATGGAATATCTGAATTTTGAAATGGTGTGTCATCCCTTTACAGGTGTATTTTCATCTATAGATGCTCAAACATAGAATTCAATATTTAACACATAGAGGAATAACACAAATGGATTCTAATTATAGTGGTAGAAGGAACCAACGTTTCCTTTATTTAGACCAAAGAATAATAAAATCCCATTGTCTTTTTTTGGTAAGGATCAACCCACACATACCTTTGGTTAAGGTGGTATAACCCAATAATCCTATATTTTAAATTGTATTATTTCCAAAATAATTACACTTTCATAAAATAATAGAAATAAATAGCACCACATAACCAAGATTATCACTTGAGGTTTAGAATGAAAACACATCTTTGACTTCATGGGTAGTAAAGTATTTTTGAATGAAGTTAAGACAAATGTTTTTAGTATAATTAATCTTCAAGGATGTGAATGTTTAAATATAATATATATTAAGTGTAGTGACCCCAAACCTAGTATCTCAAATCCAAAGTCATATTTATTATATTGGAATAATATACAAGGAATATTATCATAAAGGATCAAATAGTTTAACATTCTAAGTAAATTAGTTACATAAATGAGTCTGATATTACATTTGAAAACAAAAAGTACAACATAATTTTTTTAACGAATAACATTAATTACTCAAGAATATTATTACACATCAATCATAGTAAACATCATAGAATCCTATGGAAAGTAAAAAAAATTAAGGGATATAACCAAATATTAGTAAGGGTTGAGTACAGTGTAAGATATAATGAATCAACAAATAATAATTAGTATTAAAAGGTAATAATTTATCAAACATTCCATTTTATCAATAACTTGTATAAAAAAATTAGATAAGGAATAATCAATATGGAAAATAAAATAATCAAAAAAATGCATTTAATCAATAATATAATAATTAAATACTTCTAGAGATAAGTTCATAATGAAAAACTCAAAGATAATAAGATATGGTATAATACTTATGGAATGTTAATATCTGAAAGAAAATTCAATTTGATCAATAAACATATAATTAAATTCATCCATAGATAATATGATTGTGAAAAGATTTTGTATAATAATGACTAAATTCTTAATGAAATGAATGTTTAATTATTAGGCATTGATATTTTAGGCATCATGATACCTCTAAGGTAAAGAAATTTCGAAAGATTTTTTAAAAATATATGTAGAAATCAGTTAAATGGTATCCCACTAATTAACCTCATGATACTGTTTATTTCTTAAGGGTATATATAAATTTGGTCCCTACCTATCACTAAATGTCTAAATCATTCCTCATATATCGAATAATCGATTTAACTAAAGAATAATGTCCTCATTTGTTTGATGAGTTTATGAAAATAGTTTTTACCTTATAAGGACTAGTTGATATATTATACATAGTATTTTTTCGTAGTTAACTCTTTAATAACGTGCCTTATCATTTAATATCTATAGTGAGTAAAGAATACAGATTTATTAATATTTATTTGATAATCAAATAAAATTCAACATAGAACACTATATGTACAAATGATAAATGTTTTATGAAATAAACAATTCCATGATCAATAATATGGATTTTTGTTTTAGAAATTTAATGTATATAAGAAAGAGAATCATTAAAAGGAATGTTAACAACTTCAAAAATGAATCCTGGAAGTGAACGTTAATACTTCCCTTTGTCAAAATAATCATAAAAATAAATATAATGAGTAATTATATTATTAATTCATCATATCCCTAGTGGAGTAAAAAGAAAATAAAGGAGTGTTTTTTGATTTATTGGAATTCTATAAAAATTATATTAAAAACAAATTGAAGAAAATGTCATTTTTATTTGGAAAATCACCATTTAAAACTCAGAGGTCAAAATAAAATTGAAAATAATTTTATTAGAAAATTAAATTTCAAATTTATAAATGAATATTTAAAATAATGTGTGATCCTGGTAGTATTAAATTATGTACATGCTAAGTACGTTAAGACAAATACTCCCTTCACATTTTTAGTAAAGGTAAAAGATAAATTGTTTTTAAAAGGAAATGTAAAATTATTTTTCTATTTTTTAAAAACTAAAATTTTATATAAATTTATTTAATAAATAAATTTTAAAAGGATAAGAAAATTTTTGAAAACATTTTTATAAAACATGGTTTTATAAGAAAATTGATTTCCGACTGAAGTGAGAAATAATGTCGGATTTTATTAAAACATTTTCTAGATAATTTTAAGTACCGAAGTGTTGAAAAATCATAATATAACCTGAAAAAATTCACAAAAAACTAGAGGATAATAAAATAATTTTTTTTATTAAACAATGATAAAATAATTTCATTCAATTGAAATTCTTGTATAAATAATCTAGATTAAAATAAGATCGTGAATTAAACCCTTGCGAATATCACAAATTTAATGTGAGAATTAATTAATTAATAAATTATGTGTATATAATGTAAATGTAAATGATAAAATTGCAATTAAAACATAATATAATCATAAGTCACAAAAAAATAATCAAAGAATATCAATGACAAGGAATAAGTAATAAATCCCAATGAAAAAATGGAGTTATGATAATTTTTACACATGGTAAAATTTGATTCAAATATTATTTGATGATATAATCTAAATTTAAACATAAAATTCAATAATTTATTAATTAATAATGATATTACATTTCAAATGGTCATTATACTTACTATATAAATTAAATAAAGTGTATAACATTACATTATGCCTCTACGAAGGGAAATTGAGATACATTCCCTTACCTCATGCTTCCTTTTGTATAAACATGATTTAACCTATTATAGTATGATTTAAAACATTCTATTAACTTATAAGAGAACCATATTAATATTTATAATATCATATATTATCATTTTATAGCATATTATCACCTGCTCATTTATAATCTTTCATTATTTTCATTGTTTCAGGTGTTAATTTCCATGTTTTCTCATTCATTCTTTTTCAGGAAAGTTATAGTCTGTGGTTATATTATTTATTTGCACCGTATATACTATAATAATCATTAAATAACTATTATATTTATATTTAAATTATAATTTTCATATAAATCATTAAATATGGTTTTTAGAAATGAAGTACGTTGCGATCATGGAAAAAATAGACTATACATACAAATGAGTAGAATTTCTATTTCTGAGTGATAAATATAGAAAGTGGTGAGTAATATATTATGTTTAAATAATTATAATAATATAATAACTAAAATTTTATTTATTTTAATATATTTATATATATCATTCATGGTGTGGTGATGAAAAGAGAGTCACATTGTTTTGTGAAGGTGGTATTGCACACATACAGGAATGATGTGATTATCCTTCAGTGAGAGGAAAGGTAAGAAATAAAATGATACAATATCTTTTAAGAATTATAAATATGTCATAAATATCATAATTTTTTCTTGTATATCGCATATATTCATTAAAACTATCCTTATTAACTTCAAGGAGAGCGTTATTAAAAAATGAATCACATCGCTTCATGAGGCGATAGTCAGTTGTAAACATTAGTGAAATTATTATATCCCCTATGTAATGAAAATTAAAGGGTATATATGATATAATGAATCCATAAATATAAATATATTATAAATATCATATATATATTTTATATCCATCATCGTACCCATCCTAGAGAGGTGGTAAAGGAAAAATGAATGGCATCGGTTTGCGAGGCTGTAATATGCTGTACACACGAATAATGATTTTACAACACATTTAATGGAAATGGGGGTGGTTGTAGGTCACAAAATTATAATAAAAACATAAATATATTTATAATATAATTATTTTATTATATAATCATGTTTTAATAATAATTTTAATAAGTGGAGGAAGAAATATAAGAAAAAAGTGTAGTTAGAAATTTTACAGCTTCTTAGGTCACCTATTTAGGATTATACATAAGGTATTACTAGAATGTTTTAAAAAAGGAATATATGGTTGGGGATGGAATTTTGGAGGTGATATTGGGAAGTTTTGTCTGAACCAAAATGGTTTTATAGTGTAAATTATATAATATAGTGGGTGACCTTTTATAAGTGAGGTGAGTGGAATACTTGTAATTTTTGAGAATATTAATGTGTACCCATATTTTTCACAACCCAGAAGGGTAATAAATAGATTAACTTTTAGGCTTATAAATTATATGGTCTTAATATTTACATAAAATGTACTTTATAAAAAATTTTATGTTATTTTGAAAATTATCTTTTAATTTTAATCTTCAGTAAATCTATTTTTTCCTTAACCATAGTAAATATTTTTTTACTTTTTTTACTATTAACAATTGTCAAAAATAATTTTCAGATTATTATATAATATATGCTATTCTTATTAAAAATATGGAATCCATTTTTACAAATTCTATTTGTTGGGACCAAGTTGGATGGAGAAGGAAGTTTGAAGAGTTAGCCTTTGTAGAGTGTTGTATTTTGTTGTCAAATAAGATAAATCAATTCAATTTGTAAAAGGACCATAAATCAGACGATGCTTTTATGATTTGTTTTTTACAATCATCAAAAGTTTGGAGAATGTGTGGTGTAAGCCTTATGAATGATAGAGAGAGTAAATAAGTGTTTTTGGGAAAACACATTTCTATATCATACTATCAAAAAATGACAACGGCGAGAAGAAGGCGCGCAAGTGGAACCATGCATGTGGTGGCGCACAAGTTTCGGCGTGCATGTGTTCTAGAGGCGCACAAGTCATATTTAAAATATAATTATTTCATAAATATGGAAAGGGAAAATGGAGGTGAGAAAGTGGTGGCACACAATTATTTATTCCCAAGTGTAAGTGGCATGCTAGTCCTATTTCAAAGATCATCCAATCAAAATATGACAAAGGAAATAAAGTGGCACACAAGATTGAAAGTGTCGTGCAAGTCAATAGTGTCACACAAGTATTGGAGTGGAAGTCTTGGCGCACAAGTGATTGTTGCGCAGAAGTCATATTCCAACAGCATCATATCAAATTATGACAAAGGAAAGAAATATTCGCGCTAGTGATTGAAGGGAGCACAAGTGATGAAGCGGCACGCCAGTAATGGAGCGACACCCAAGTATTGGTGAACAAGTCACCAAAATGCCTATAAATAGATGACTCGCCTCCTCATTTATTAATTCTCAACACTTAATAGAAAATTTTTAGCTCTGAACGTGCAGGTGTAGAAAGTGGCGCGCAAGCTGAAGTGGTGCGCAAGTTGAGGGTTATTTATAAGGCACACAAGTAGGGTGGCTCACAAATCTGCCGCGGAAGTGTTATTGTGCATGTCTTCCGTGAAAGACTACTATGCAATTCTTGCAGCACATGTTGTGGAACGCAAGTAGCAGTGCGTAAGAAGAGGCACACAAGTTGTAGGCGTCCAAGTATAGGGAGTGCAAGTGGAAGTGGGCGCGCAAGCTCTTTTGTTCCAGGGGTTCCAACCAACTTCTGGGTAGAAAAGTGAAGAATTTATTTGAAAGATTTGATTTGTGTAAGCTCATTTAGAATGATTGTTCCATTGTATTACCCTATTTGTGCTAAGAGGGAGAACACTCACTATTGGGTTGTTTTCAATGTGCTTCATGAGTGTAAGGGTATATTCTACTCATTGTATTCCACATCAAAGGATTTTTTTCTAGTGGATTGTGTGGTACTGTATTGTTTCCGTACCACACCAAGGACGTAGCTACACTTGTTGAGTAGTGAACCTTGTAAATCTTGTTTTCCTGTGGTTTTGTGTGTTCAGCAGGGAAGAAAATCTTTAACAGGAGGCGAAGGTTTTTTCAAAAAAGGGAAACTTTAAAAGAAAAAGATATCACTGATTCACCCCTCCCCCTCTCAATGATACTTGGATCCTGACTGAGAACGTCAATTGGTATCCGAGGGATAGGTTACCTTAGTTAATTATTTGCTGATGTGTTTGAAGAGAAGTTGTGATGGAGAATCTAAATTGTGTGAAAAGTAATGGGATTCCTATTTTTTATGGAATTAACTATCACATCTGGATGGAAAGAATGATTCCTTATCATATGTATCTTGGATATGAAGTTCTTGAAACTACAACAGATGTATTTACTACTATTGATGAAAATGTTCCTCTTACACTTGTCGATAAGAAGAATCTTGAGAATAATGGAAGAGCTAAAAATGCATTACATTCATCTCTTTCTAAGAGTGAATATTTAAGAGTGAATGGTGTTGCTACAGACAAAGGAATTTGGGACAAACTGAAGAACATCTATGAAGTAAATAAAAAAGTGAAGAAGGCTAAACTACAAATATTGAGACTGAAGTATGAAGACTTAAAAATGGGAGAATCTGAATCTGTTGGGGACTTCTTTATAAGGATTAATGACATTTTCACTACAATCAGATGTCTTGGTGAAATGTTGTAGGATTCTATAGTTTTCGAAAATATCTTGAGAATTATTCTAGACAAATTTGATGCTAAAGTGTGTTAATTGGAAGATAGATACCTTGAGACATTATCTCTGGATGACTTGCATATAACTCTCATTACTTATGAAATGAGAAGGGAGGAGACTATGAAGACCAAAATAAAAGAAAATAGAGAAATGTCATTCAAGGCTTCGAAGAGAGAGAAGTCAAAGAAGAATCTTATTAGAGATGATGCTGGTGAATTCGATTCTGGAGATGTGGTATGTTAAAATTTTTATGAATTTTTATCCTTGTTTTCTAAAAATGTGAAAAGTGGTATGGGGAAATACAAGGTATAACTTCCCTTGAAATCTTTTGAATGTGGAGCTATTGGTAACGTTGCAGCTAACTGTCCTCAAAATAATAAAGAAGAAGACAATGATGATGATGAGAGACGGCTAATAAGGCCATGGAAGAAACAAACTGACAAAGATAAATATTTTTCAAAGGGTAAGGATAAAAAATTCTTCAAATCAAAAAGAATAATCTTCTTATATAGAGATGAAGAAGAAGATAGAGATGCTGAATCTGAGAAATAATATACTGAGAAAGCTAGAGAGAATACCTTTTTGCAGTAGTGAATAATGATGATTATGGGGGAAACATTTCTGAAGAAGAAGAAACTCAACTTGAATATCATCTGAAAGAATAGTTTAAAGAATGTTTGAGGAAGATCAGAAGGCTTGAGAAGGAAGACAAAAAATTGGTAAATGATATTTCCACATTGAACAATCAACATGGTTTTCTTGAGGTGAAAATCAAGATGGAAAAAGAGATTTAGGATATAAGGAATTATCTTAAGAATTCAAAGAATCGTATTGATCATCTTGAAGTAAATATGAAAGAAAAAGAAGGAGAGTTTGAACTGTTCCAAAAAAAACTATCCAAAGGAAAAGAAATGAATGTTACTTTCAAACATTCTATCTCATATGTTGGTGAATATTCCATTAAGAATGATCCAATGAAGGTTCCATAGAATTTACCTTCAAAAGTTTAGTGTATATATAGAACTGGTTCTAATAAAAACAATGTTGGAAAGGATATGTATTTGGCCAAAGTCAGTAATGCTAAAAAATCAAAAGTATATAAAAATCATGTGACCCAAAAGATTTATACTACTTTTAGTTCTGATAAGTTTGAACAGAAATCTGAGCTGAAAAAGAAAGTTATGATTGAAAACAGAACGGTTGATGGTCAGCAGAGTTCTATTAAGAAGGCTATTGAGAACCATGTTCACAACTCCTGTCAGCATATAAGTTTCAAAGGAAAATATTCATTCTATGGTTACTACTGGTATTGTGGTCGATTTTGATACATGGAAAATATGTGTTGGTTCAACCAACAACATTACAACTATTCCAAAATTTTTGAAAGAAAATTATTGAGGGGGATTCAAACCATTCAAAATAGAAAGGGTCCAAATAAATTTCAGAAGATATCTGAGAAGATTGGTGTGAATGTTGAGAATAGGTTCCAACCGCTGGAAACTATTTGTGAAAGATGTGATCGACCTTAACATTTTCCCAAGGGCTGCCTTAGTGTGTTACCAGAGAAACAAAAGATTCTTAATAATTCTCAAAAGCCAGAGTTTTTAAAATAAAAAAGGTATAGGTCTGATAAGTCTGAAAAGAAAGAGTTCATGGTTGTTTGGCCAGAACACATTTACTTTCCTCGTCAATTGGAGGAGGAACAACAGAAAGTGAAGTAAAAGGAAGAACAATAAACTCTTGTTATCAAAACTGCTTTGAAAGCTAAAAAAGGAGAATGTTCATGGATTCTTGATATTGGATGTTCCTCTCATATGACAGGAGACTTAATGTTACAGAAGAATGTGAAAGACTTCAAAGAAGGAATGGTGAAATTTGGAAATGATGAATCTCTAAGGATCCAAGGTGTTGGATCAACCATTATTGGAAAAGAAAAGATGAAATCCAGGAAACACTATATGTTTATGGGCTGAAAAATAACCTGTTAAGTGTGTCACAACTTTTTGATGAGAGAAACAAAGTAATATTTAGAAAATATGGATTTTTTGTGAAAAGTGAAAATGATGGAAATATAGTTACAAGAGGCCAATGTATAAGAGGGAATATATTACATGTTGGTGATGTTCATTACTCTTATTACATGATTGTGGTTGATGAAAATAAATTATGGAATAAAATGCTGGGGCACATGTGTTAGAGAAATATGTGCATGTTATCAAAGCGAGATAGTGTTTGGGATATGCCAGATTTATCAAGAGAAAGAGATTGGTGTTGCATTATTTGTGAGAAAGGGAAGATTACTAATTCTATGCACAAGAGAGTTGAAATTCACTCAAAAATACCCTTGGAACTCATACAATCAGATATATGTGGACTAGTGAGCAATCAATATTCAATTAGAGATAAGTAATTTATTACTTTCATTGATGACTTTACTCGCATTACTTGTGTTATGTACATGATACATATGTCAGATGCTCTGACAATGTTTAAGAGTTTTAGAAGGAAACTAGAGATGGAATGAAAATATTCAGTGATGAAGTTGAGAACTGATAATGGCGGTGAGTATAAGAATGAAGAGTTTGAAAGTTATATTGAGAAACATGGAATTCGGCATGAGTTCAGTTCACCATACAAACCACAAAAAAATGGGTTGGATGAAAGAATGAATCGAGTTCTGGTGGAAATGGGGAGAACAATGTTACTTGAACATAGTCTTTCTCAATATTATTGGAGGAAAGCCATGATCACTATTGTGTATATTCAGAACCGATGTTTCTATAGTCCAAACTCAGATATGACACCATATGAAATGTTCTATGGAAAAAATCCAAGTATGAAGCACATGAGAGACATTGGGAGTCCATGTATTATAAAGAAGAAAGGTGGAAACCTGGGGAAGTTTGAGAAAAGAGGAGATGCCAGAATTTTTCATGGATATTCTCCAGAAGGAGGAGGATATAGATGCCTCAACAAGGAAACAAGAATAATAATTGATTCTTCAGATGTAAAAGTTGTTGAAAATGCTGTGAAAGAAAAGTATTCATATGATGATGTCGAAGTCGAGCAGGATAGAGAATATTTTGTTAAGAATTCTGATAATGCTTCAGACTGTGTTAATTTTTCTCAAGAAGAGGAATCCGACTCAGAGATCTCAAGTAATGAGGATGGAGTTCAAACAACTCATCCTAGGTTGAGGAAGAAAGTGGAGGCTCAAAACATTATTGGAGATAAAAATCAAAGGGTCCAAACAAGAAGAACAACAAATGCTATATCACATACTTCTATTTATTAAAAAATTGAACCGAATAGTGTAAATGAAGCATTTGAGCATCTAGAATGGGTTAATCCTATGAATAAAGATCATGATTAGATAGAGATGAATGATACTTTGGAACTTGTACCCAATCCGAACAACAAGAACATTATTTGTACAAAGTGGGTCTTCCGAAACAAGTTAAATGAAGAAGGTAATGTAATAAGAAACAAAGAAAGATTGGTTTGCAAAGGGTATTCAGAAATTGAAGGCATTGATTTTGATGAAACCTTTACTCTAGTGGCAAGATTAGAAACAATCAGAATCTTTCTTGTTATTGCTTCACAACGAAGTTACAAAATCTTTCAAATGGATGTAAAATATGCATTCATGAATGGTGACCATGACGAGGAAGTATACATTTATCAAACTTGTGGATTTGTTATTGGAAAGGATGAAAGTTATGTGTGCAGGTTTAAGAAGGCTTTATATGGGCTAAAACAGGCTCTGAGAGCATGGTATTATAAATTAGATACTTTCTTAAAGAAGATGAACTTTACGAAAGGGAAATTTGACATCAATCTATACATCAATGAATGTCAGGAGTTTTCACTGATCATTATTGTTTATGTCGATGATATTATATTTTCGTGAAATGATGAATGATCATGTGAAAAATTTTCTATGGAGATGAAGAAGTTATTTGAGATGTCCATGCTGGGAGAAATGAAGTACCTTCTTGGGCTACAAATTTCACAGAAGAAGAATTACATTTTTCTGTCTATAGAAAAGTATGATAAGGAACTTCTAAAGAAGTTTGGCATGGAAAATTGGAAACAAGATTCCACACCAATTTTAGTGGGAACCAAGTTTCATAAAGATGGATAAGGCAATGAAGTTGATCAGAAAGAGTTTCGAAAGATGATTGGAAGTCTGTTGTATTTGATTGCCTCAAGACCCGACATTGTCTATGCTGTCATGTTATGTGCAAGATTTCAGAGTGATCCTAAAGAATCACATTTGATTGATGGAAAAATAATTCTCAGATATATCAAAGGCACAACAAATTTTTGAATCAGGTATGATGGATCTGGAAATATTGATCTATTTGGGTATTCTGATGCTGATTGGGTAGGAAATGTTGATGATCGAATATCCACATCTGGTGGAGTTTTCTTTCTGCGGAAAAGTTTTGTTAGTAGGCATACCAAGAAATAGAATAATGTAACTCTTAGCACCGATGGATCTGAGTTTTTTGTTGTTACTCATGCTACAACTCAACTAATGTGGATGAAGAATCAGCTGGAAGATCTACTTGTTGAATTAAAGACATCATTGATCTTGGGTTTTGATAATCAGAGTGCAATCAATATTACAAGAAATCCAGTACAACATTCTCATTCAAAAAACATTGATATAAAGTACCACTTCATCAAAGAGCACGGGGAGAAGATTGAATTAAGGATGTAGTATGTTCCTACATATTAACAAGTTGATGATATATTCACAAAACCGTTACCCAAGGAACCATTTTCCAAATTGAGGTTGAACATGGGTGTCCAACCTCCTTATCATCAAGGTTAAGGTACGTGTTTCTTTCCCCACTCTCATCCTTCCTTCAGATAGTGTTGTCAAGGGGGAGAATTGTTTCATAAATCTATCCTTATATATTCATGCACAAAGGGGGTGTTTTGGGTAAGCTGTGAATCCAGCATGTGTGTGTGTGAACTATTCTAACTGTTTGTTGGAGTGGTTGAAGGATTTTTTTGTATTCCAGGAATGTCGAAGAAGTGATGAATGCTGAAGTAGAAGCTTGAATTCTATTTTTGAATGATGTTCTGAATAAATATGAGGAGGTATGATCATGAGATTTCATAGTCACTACCTTAGGACAATATGGTTTTGGCTGTCAATAATTCATGTTTCCTACAATGAGTTAGCTCGCGTATTCTTAGAATTGTTGATAAGTAATCCATTGCATAAGGTTACAAAGTTCAATGATTTATGAATCTTTGTTGACAACAAAATCCAAAGGGGGAGATTTTTGGGACCAAGTTTTATGGAGAAGTAAGTTTGAAGAGTTATCCTTGGTAGAGTGTTGTATTTTGTTGTCAAATAAGATAAATAAATTCACTTTGTAAAAATACCATAAATCAGACGATGCTTTGTTGATTTGTATTTTACAATAATCACAAGTTTGGAGAACTTGTGGTGTAAGACATATGAAGTATAGAGATATTAAATAAGTGTTTTTGGAAAACACATTTCAATATCATACTATCCAAAAATGACAAAGGCAAGAAGAAGGCACGCAAGTGGAGGCACATAAGTGTCGGCGCGCAAGTGTTGTAGAGGCACACAATTCATATATCAAATAGAAATATTTCAGAAATACAGCAAAAGAAAGATGGTGGCATGAAAGTGGTGGCGCACAAGTATTGAAGCGCAAGTGTAAGTGGCGTGCAAGTCCTATTTCAAATATCATCCAATCAAAATATGACAAAGGAAATAAAGTGGCGTGCAATATTAAAAGTGTCACGCATGTCAAGAGTGTCACACAAGTATTGGAAGGCAAGTTTTGGCGCGCAAGTGCATGTTTCACGCAAGTTATATTCCAACATCATCATATGAAAATATGACAAAGTAAATAAATTGTTGCGCAAGTGATGGAAGGGTGCTATAAGTCCCCAGCCTTAAACCTTACTTAATCTTGAGTTATTACAAGATTACACATTGAGGATCTTTTCAGGTTTAGAGTTTTAGAGAATTACAACATAAAACATTCATTACATTCCACATATAAACAAAGTGGTAACATAAAGATAGTATTCATTTTTTCCCATCAATGGAATCATATTTAAAAAAAACATGGATTCATTCTTGAAACTTCCTTTACCACTATCATCATATCATGTACCTTTCCCTTGACCTGTGAAAAAAATTTCAAAAAACTTTGAATGAGCATAAAAAGCTCAGTATGGGTTTTAAAAATATGGAAAGGAAACATAAGTTCATATATAAATAAGAATGAAATCATACATTACCCATAAAACATAATCACTTTAACATAGCTCATCAAATCATTAATAAATCATAGAAATCATAAGACATAAAGGTAACTTGAGGCATTCATAACATTCTTACGTAGGGAGTAACCCTCTTGGTTACGTTTGGAATACCCATCACAGTATATTCCCTAAATCTCTTCGGAGAAACCTTAACATTACAATCCTTCGCGTTACCCAATGCATTGGAGAGCTATATCGGGCTCACCTGCCCTTAGTTTATCAAGGAACCACCCATCTTCATAATAATTTCCAAGAACCATAACATAATCGTATCACATAAAACATGCATAAAGAAAACATAACATTTCCACCTTTCAATCACAAGATATCAATACACTACATTGATATAAAAACATTATGAGAACCATTTTCAATACCAAAATAAAGGAAAAGTAAAACATGGTATTTATTTTTCTTTTAAAAAAATGTATGGCTTGTAGAGGAAGCTGAAACTCAAATAATGGTCACGGCGGTGCAGAAGTCGTTGTCGCCGCATACGTACGACAAAAACATTCCCTTTTTTCATTTAGTAAAATGCTTCGTATAAAAAAGATTCCTTTTGAATAGACATAAAATTAAAAGGGGTTTATACACCATATAAAAGAAGGTTGTGTATAAAACAAAATATGCCTCAATGAAAGGAGATTGAGACGAAGTCCCATACCTGAGGTCCGACTTGACTTGATCGTTCTTTAATGTCCTGAATAATAAACTTGAGTTAATTTATACTTGTTTAAGAACATTTTTCAAGTTCATTATTCCTTTTATATCACTTATTTCCATGTCATGAACACTATGTAATTATTTAAGTTAATAACGGTCGTTTTAACGATCATTGGTACTTGAGTAAAAAATAAACCCTTTATAATTACAAGTTGTTCATGTATCCATTATATCCAGAATGGTATTCATGATGTAGATATCATATATGTCATATATATCCAGTACATTCATGCATTTATAATATTACATAATCATTTAGAGGTAAGAAATGAAATGCACCGTTCATGGAGACGGTAAGACGTACGTACGCATGAACACTACTATCATTTCTATTTCGTATTTTATATAATGGAATCATAATGATATAAGGGTATATTATAGTTACAGTATAATATCATATATAATATCATATTTCCATCCTTTATACGTCCCACATATGGTATTTAACGAATCAAATCACTTCGAGGGGGCGGTAGTCTGCACTTCCTTAAATGAAGATATCACATTTACCCATAATGGAAACCATAAAGGTATGCCCAAAATGAAAAATACAGAAGCTTAAGGAAAAAATAAACATATTATATATCATATATAAATATAGTGACATCCTAATGGCAACCTTTGAAGGTGTTAAAAGAATGTTGAACAATCATCGTTTTGGGAGGCATAAATTCACCATCCACGGAAACAGTATGTCCTTTAACAATTAGATGTAGGTGTGTGTAAGTGTAGCTCATATCCTTCTTATAACAACATCCTAGTATATTGAGGATACTGGAGTTGTTACAAATGAAAATAATAAAAAGGGTGTAGGGGGTTGGCGAAGCAAAATCAAACAGAAGGACTCAAAAGAAGACATTATCTTAAAATCGGGTAACTCTCTTAGATTTGAGCTCAAAGGCTTCCTTGGGAAGACTTCTTCCCAAAGTGAGGCTTCAAGGAGTAAGAGAGGGATGTGGAGAGACAATATGGGCAGGGGTTGGCAGAGCCAAAGGCTTTGGGCGTGTGGGTAAAGAGGTAGAGGTGGGGGCCTTTTATAAGAGGAGAGGAGGGGCACTCTTGGAAGGTAAAGAAAAGTCACATTATTTTAAAATTGTATTCGGATTTAAGAGGTCCCACATTGTTGTGTTTCGAGGATAAGGTGATAAGGGTTCGAAATCCACCCATCCAATAGGTTTTGGCCGTGTGTAGGTCTTAGATTTTACATTATCATTCCATTTTATTTAAATCGTTAAATAATGAGGTCATCGCTGCATCATCATGATGTCATAAATAATTTAATTTTTTTAAAGTCTAAAAATTATTAAAAAAATACTATGATGTAGGAAATGTTTTTATATTTCCAATTACTATTTATAATCAAAAATCTGACTTGTATAACCCCATGTTAAAAGTATTTTAGTAAAACATATCATGTTTGTGTCATTTTTACTTTATCATTAAATAAAAAGTAATTTATGTCATTTCCCAACCAAAGTGGCTCCATGGGGTCCCCAAGTGGACCCACAGATTGTCTTGGTCGGCCATGACACATACAATAAGGGTAGGACATGTGTCAAGCTCATCTCATATTATTAAAACATTATTTTTACCTTAAACTACACTAATTACCTCTAATCGCGATTAAGAACTTAAAAGTTACTATTCACCAAAAAATTATTTTAATCACATTGAACCACATTTTACTTCTTAATGACAACCATGTATTTCAGATTTTTGAAATTCAAAACACATAAGTGGTAAAATTTCATTTAAACAAAAAATCAGTTTTTATAAGTACACCACTTAGTGGTTTCACTATTCATCAAAAATTGATGTTTTTCAGAAAAATACCAAAAATTCACCATAATCTATATTTGATATTCCGAATTCAGAAATGAAGTCTATTTTAAAAAATTCAAAACATATAAGTCACATTAATTAATTTAATAATTAATTCCCGCTGTCATGACAAATTGCGTGTTTTTATGAAACAATAAGTATCAAAAGATTGACACCAGTTTTAGTCCAATTTCAAAGTGAAATTAATTCCAACGACCACTATTGGATTTAATGGTAAAAATATTTTCTAATTTCATTTTAAAACCAATTCAAAAGATAATCTAATCATATAAATAAATTACATTAAAAAGAGGTTTTTAATTAAAATACAACATTTTACACTATTCATTAAAAATGAACTTTATCGGAAAAATACCAAAAATTTACCCAATGTAAATTTTGATGTCCCAATCATAAATAATATGTTTGTTTTGACAAACATAGCTTATAAAATTGTCAAAAGATAGATTTAAAAATGGTTTTCCATCAAAAGGCAGTAAAACAATCTTTTAAAAATATTAGTGTATTCCATGCTTAAGATTGGATTTATTATCATTTTAAGCCTCTAAAACACTATCTAATTCACTAATAACATAGATAAAAACATCTATTATTCATTACTTACTTGGGATGTTACATCCTTCCTCCCTTTAGAAAATTGTGTCCCCGCAATTTATTTACTTATCGAATAAATGGGGGTACTTATCCCTCATTCCATTTTCAGATTCCCATGTTGCCTCTTCCATCATGTGGGTTTTCCACAAAACCTTTACCTGATTAATCACCATATTTCGTAACACTTTCTCCCTGTGGTCAAGAATCTGGACAGGTTGTTCCTCATAAGATAGGTTCTCTTCCAGCTGAACTACCTATGGACTCAAAACATGAGATGGATCTGGCATATACTTTCTCAACATCGAAACGTGAAAAACATTGTGTACCTGAGATAAACTCGGAGGTAAAGCCACCCAGTATGAAACTGATCCAACTCTCTCTAGAATTTCATATGTTCCAATAAACCATGGACTCAGCTTTCCTTTCTTACCAAATCTCATCACACTTTTCCAAGGAGAAACCTTGAGAAAAACATGATCACCTACCTCGAAAGATAGATCCTTCTTCCGGTTATCCGCATAACTCTTTTGCCTGCTCTGAGCTGTTCTCATGTGCTTATGAATCAACTGAACTTTTTCGGCCATCTCTTCTACCAATTCTGGTCCCATCAACTTGCTTTCACCCACTTCATCCCAGAAAGCTGGAGTTCGACACTGCTTCCCCTATAATGCCTAAAATGGTGCCATCTGTATACTGGAATGAAAACTGTTATTATATGAAAATTCAACCAAAGAAAGATGTTGGTCCCAACTTCCCTGATAATCCATAGAGAAAGAGCGTAGTATATCCTCCAATGTCTGAATTGTTCGTTCTGACAGCCCATCTGATTGAGGATGAAAAGTTGTACTAAAATTTAATTCAGTACCCAACGACTTCTGAAGGCCTTTAAAAAATTTAGAAGTGAACTTGGGATCACGATCAGATATAATGGAGAGGGGAACTCCATGCAACCTGACTATCCCTTTAAGATACAAATGGGAAAGTTACTCTATGGAAAAAGTATCTCGTATAACAAGGAAATGAGAACATTTGGTCAAGCGATCAACAATAACCCAGATTGCATTATTACCTCGAGATGTCTTCAGTAATCCCACAACAAAGTCCATGGATATATTCTCCCATTTCCACTCTGCCACTAGTAAATGATGAAGCATCCCTTTCGGTAACTGCCGCTCTGCTTTAACCTGTTGACATGTCAAACACTTCACAGTAAAATCAGCAGTATCTCTTTTCCTTCCATCCCACCAGTAATACTCCCGCAGATCTCTGTACATCTTAGTACTGCCAGGATGAACTGAAAACAGAGAACTATGAGCTTCACATAACAACTCTCTCTTCAAATGTGAATCACAAGGCACACACAATCTCTTCCCAAATCTCAAAACGCAATCATTATCAATGTTGAATTCCGGCAACTTACCTTTCTGAACCAGCTCTACCTTTTTCTGCAACTCACTGTCTTGCTTCTGTTCTTGATTGATTCTATCTGATAGAGATGATTTCACTGATACCTGAAACAAAACAGAAGAACATCCTACACCAACAACTTCTATGCCAAAGTTCATCAAATCCTTAACCAAAGGATCACGTTCCAAATGCAACATGGGCAATGAAGCATTAATTTTTCGACTCAAAGCATCAACCACTTTATTTGCTTTTCCTGGATGGTAATGAATTGTACAATCATAATCCTTGATTAATTCTAGCCATCTCCTCTATCTCATGTTCAACTCTTTCTGAGTGAATATATACATTAAACTTTTGTGATTGGTATATATTTCACACTTTACTCCATACAAATGATGCCTCCAAATTTTTTAAGCAAAAACAAAGAAGCTAATTCCAAATCATGTGTAGGGTAATTTACCTCAGGAGTTTTCAACTGTCGTGAAGCATAAGTAATTACCTGATCATTCTGCATTAGGACGCAACCAAGTCCTTTCAATGAAGCATCACTGTATATAACAAACTCACCATTCCTGGAAGGTAGTGCCAAAACTGGAGCATTCACCAATCTTCTTTTCAATTCCTGAAAACAATCATTACATTATTTTGTCCAGATAAACTTAACACCCTTCTGAGTTATCTTAGTTATTGGAATAGATAACCGTGAAAAATTTCTAACAAACCTTCGGTAATTGCCTGCCAAACCAAGGAAGCTACGAATCTCAGTTACATTTTTGGGTCTTGGCCATTATTCAACAACATTGTTTTTGCAGGATCAATAGTTATCCTATATTTAAAAACAATATGACCTAGGAAAGAAATTTGTTGCAACCAAAACTCACACTTGCTGAATTTTCCATACAGTTTCTTTTCTTTCAAGGTTTGAAAAATGACCCTTAAATGTCTTTCATGTTCTTCTTTACTTTTAGAAAACACCAAAATATCATCAATAAAAACCACCACAAACTTATCCAAGAACTCATGGAAAATTATATTAATTAAGTCCATGAATATAGCAGGTGAATTGGTTAGCCCAAAAGGCATTAGTACAAATTCATAATGGCCATATCTTTTACGGAACGCGGTCTTCGGAATATCTGCTTCCTTTACCTTTAGCTGATGGTACCCCAATCTCAGGTCAATCTTTGAAAAAATCTGAGCTCCCTGGAGCTGATCAAACAAATCATCGATATGAGGAAAAGGATATTTGTTCTTAACAGTGATGTTATTCATGGTTCTATAATCAATGCAAAGTCTCATTGAACCATGTTTCTTTTTAACAAATAAAACAGGAGCACACTATGGTGATGTGCTAGGTTGAATGAAACCTTTCTCTAATAAATATTGAAATTTCTCCTTTAACTCTAAAAGTTTAATTTGAGCCATTCGATAAGGGGGTTTTGAAATTGGCTTAGCATCAGGAACTAAGTCAACAGTAAACTCAACTTCCCAATCTGGTATTATTCCAGGCAACTCATCAGGAAAAACATCAGGATACTCATTTACCACTGGCACATCATTAATCTGAACAGTTCCTTTATTTTCAATGATGTGTGCAAGGTAATAATCATTTCCATCTTTTACAAGTTTCTCAGCTTATTGATATGTTATCAACAGTAAGGGTTCATTCTTGTACACAAACTGAAAGTCTTTCTGAAAAGAAACTTCTTTAGCTCTACAGTCAATCATAGCATGGTAAATAGAGAGCCAATCCATACCCAGGATAACATCAAACTCTAATAGAGGTAGAACAATAAGGTTTGCAAGTAGGTTCTTTCCACAGATAAGGATAAGAAGATTCTTATAAATTCTTTTTGCCTCAACATTTCCCCCAGGTGTTTTTACCAAAAGTTGAGGAGTCATTTCTTGAGATGGTATTCCCATTTTACTAGAAAAGGTTTCAGAGATGAATGAATGTGTAGACCCCGAATCAAACAACACACTGGAATAATCTGAAAAAACAAACAATGTACCTGATACAACTTCATTTGATGGCCCGACATCTGTTGAAGTAGTTGCAAAGGATTTCACCACCCCTTTCTGCTTGTAGTCTAACTGCTTCCCATCACCCAATCTCTTTGTCGGACACTCGTTTGCATAGTGACCCATCTCATTGCACTTATAACAATTTACTAACTGTAAATCAAATTTGGTCTTACCATCACCCTGATATTTTCCAGTGCAATCACGAGCCTTATGTCCCATCTTACCACATCGGTAGCACTTTCCAGAATTCAGAAGACATTCCCCAGCATTACTTTTTCCACATTTATCAGAAACTGGAAACATAGTTTTCTTACCGTTAGACCTTTTGGAAGATTTCTTTCCTTTCTCCTGCCACCTCGGTCTCTTCTTGTGCTGGTTGTTATAGAACACTTGATCATCGGAAAACTCAATTTCCACCTTCTCAGCACATCGAACAAGCTTTTCATAACTTTTAAATTCACGAGAAGCTAATGCCCTTCGATATTTTGGCTTTAATCCTGAGTAAAAATGAATGATTTTACTATCAAGGTCATGGATAAAATTTGGAGCATACCTTGCCAATCGAGTGAACCTTTCTTCATAGGCAGCCACTGAGTCTTCCTCTTACCTCAATTCCAAGAATTGATTTTCCATCCTAAGTCGAACAGCCTTAGGAAAATACTTCTCGAGAAACATACCTTTGAATTCATCCCAGTTAAGAGCATCAATCTCATCAGCGTCCCAGATATTTTTAACCATCGACCACCACTGGTCTTCTTCACCCTCCAAACGATAAATAGCAAGACTAACCTTTTGATTGTCTGAACACCCCATGACATAAAAAATATTCTCCAGTGCTTTAATCCACCTTTCAGCTAGCACAGGGTCAGATGATCCTCTGAATGATGGGGGATGTTGCTTCATGAAATGTTCCACCACTGACATGTTCCTCTGCGGTTGATCTGGCTGGTCTCATGTATGGATACCACCACCATTTATCACTTGAGTCAACCATGCCATTACTGCGACAAACTGTTCAGTTCCAATTCCGACCATCTCAGGATGCTGATTCGGAAGGTTATTTCCTTCTTCATGCCTTCCTAGCACTGCTTCCCTGTTTCCTCTATGGAAAACCATTCTGAACAAACATGTCTTAGATGAAGCAACATGGTAGTCTTCAAATACTATATCACTTCAATTTGACCATTAAAAAAAATATTTTTGGATAATCATTTAATATAATTATAACTCCTAAAGTTATCTAAACCGACCTTTGATACCAACTATAAGGCCCCATCCTTAAACCTTACTTAATCTTGAGTTATTACAAGATTACACATTGAGGATATTTTCAGGATTAGAGTTTTAGAGAATTAGAACATAAAACATTCATTACATTCCACATATAAACAAAGTGGTTACATAAAGATAGTATTCATTTTTTCCCATCAATGGAAACATATTTAAAATAAAACATGGATTCATTCTTGACACTTCCTTGACCACTATCATCATATCATGTACCTTTCCCTTGACCTGTGAAAAACATTTCAAAAAAACTTGGGATGAGCATAAAAATCTCAGTATGGGTTATAAAAATATGGAAAGGAAACATAAGTTCATATATACATAAGAATGAAATCATACATTACCCATAAAAGATATTCACTTTAACATAGCTCATCAAATCATGAATAAATCATAGAAATCATAAGACATAAAGGTAACTTGAGTCATTCATAACATTCTTACGTAGGGAGTAACCATCTTGGTTACGTTTGGAATACCCATCACAGTATATTCCCTAAATCTATTCGGAGAAACCTTAACGTTAAACTCCTTCGCGTTACCCAATGCATTGGAGAGCTATATCGGGCTCACCCGCCCTTAGTTTATCACGGAACCACCCGTCTTCATAATAATGCCCAAGAACCATAACATAATCGTATCACATAAAACATGCATAAAGGAAACATAACATTTCCACCTTTCAATCACAAGATATCAATACAAAACATTGATATAAAAACATTATGAGAACCATTTTCAATACCAAAATAAAAGAAAAGTAAATCATGGTATTTATTTTTCTTTTAAAAAAAGGTATGGCTTGTAGAGGAAGCCGAAACTCAAATAATGGTCACGACGACAAAGAACTCATTGTCGCCACATACGTACGACAAAAACATTCCCTTTTGTTGTTTAGTAAAACGATTCGTATAAAAAATATTCCTTTTGAATAAACATAAAAGTAAAAGGGGTTTATACAAGGTATAAAAGAAGGTTGTGTATAAAACAAAATATGCCTCAATGAAAGAAGATTGAGACGAAGTCCCATACCTCGGGTCCGACTTGACTTGATCGTTCTTTAATGTCCTGAATAATAAACTTGAGTTCATTTCTACTTGTTTAAGAACCTTTTTTCAAGTTCATTATTCCTTCTATATCACTTATTTCCATGTCATGAACACTATGTAATTATTTAAGTTAATAACGGTCGTTTTAACGATCATTGGTACTTGAGTAAAAAATAAACCATTTATAATTACAAGTTGTTCATGTATCCATTATATCCAGAATGGTATTCATGATTTAGATATCATATATGTCATATATATCCATTACATGCATGAATTTATAATATTACATAATCATTTAGAGGTAAGAAATGAAATGCACCGTTCATGGAGACGGTAAGCCGTACGTACGCATGAACGGTACTTTCATTTCTATTTCGTATTTTATAGAATGGAATCATAATGATATAAAGTTATATTATAATTCCAGTATAATATCATATATAATATCATAGTTCCATCCTTTATACGTCCCACATATGGTATTTAACGAATCAAATCACTTCGAGGGGGCGGTAGTCTGCACTTCCTTAAATGAAGATATGGCGTTTACCCATAATGGAAACCATAAAGGTATGCCCAAAATGAAAAATACAGAAGCTTAAGGAAAACATAAACATATTAGATATCATATATAAATATAGTGACATCCTAATGGACACCTTTGAAGGTGTTAAAATATTGTTGAACAATCATCGTTTCGGGAGGCATAAATTCACCATCCACGGAAACAATATGTCCTTTAACCATTAGATGTAGGTGTGTGTAAGTGTAGCTCGAATCCTTCTTATAAAAACGTCCTAGTATATTGAGGATGCTGGAGTTGTTACAAAAGAAAAGAATAAAATGGGTTTAGGGGGTTGGAGAAGCAAAATCATACAAAAGGACTCAAAAGAAGACATTACCTTAAAATCGGGTAACTCTCTTAGATTTGAGCTCAAAGGCTTCCTTGGGAAGACTTCTGCCCAAAGTGAGGCTTCAAGGAGTAAGAGAAGGATGTGGCAAGACAAAATGGTCAGGGGTTGGCCGATCCAAAGGCTTTGGGCATGTGGGTAAGGAGGTAGAGGTGGGGGCCTTTTGTAAGAGGAGAGGAGGGGCACTCTTGGAAGGTAAAGAAAAGTCACTTTATTTTAAAATGGTATTCGGATTTAAGATGTCCCAAATTGATGTGTTTCGAGGATAAGGTGATAAGGGTTCGAAATCAACGCATCCAATAGATTTTGGACATGTTTAGGTCTTAGAGTTTACATTATCATTCCATTTTATTTAAATCGTTAAATAATGAGGTCATCGTTGCATCATCATGATGTCCTAAATATTTTAATTTATTTAAAGTCTAAAAATTATTAAAAAAATACTATGATGTAGGAAATATTTTTATATTTTCAATGACTATTTATAATAAAAAATATGACTTGTATAACCCCATGTAATAATTATTTTAGTAAAACATATCATGTTTGTGTCATTTTTACGTTATCATTAAATAAAAAGTAATTTATGTAATTTCCCAACCAATGTGGCTCCATGGGGTCCCCATGTTGACCCATGGATTGTCTTGTTCGCCCATGACTCATCCAATAAGGGTAGGAAATGTTTCAAGCTCATCTCATATTATTAAAACATTATTTTTACCTTAAACTACACTAATTACCTCTAATCGCGATTAAGAACTTAAAAGTTACTATTCACCAAAAAATTATTTTAATCTCATTGAACCACATTTTACTTCTTAATGACAACCATGTATGTCGGATTTTTGAAATTCAAAACACAGAAGTGGTAAAATTTCATTTAAACGAAAAATCAGTTTTTATAAGTACACCACATAGTGGTTTCACTATTCCTCAAAAATTGAAGTTTTTGAGAAAAATACTAAAAATTCACCCTAATCTATATTTTGATATTCCGAATTAAAAAATGAAGTCTATTTTACAAAATTCAAAACATATAAGTCACATTAATTAATTTAATAATTAATTCCCGATGTTATGACAAATAGCGTGTTTTTATGAAACAATAAGTAACAAAAGATTGACACCAGTTTATGTCCAATTTCAAAGTGAAATTAATTCCAACGACCACTATTGGATTTAATGGTAAAAATATTTTCTCATTTCACTTTAAACCAAATTCAAAATATAATCTAATCATATAAATAAATTATATTAAAAATAGGATTTGATTTAAAATACAACATTTTACACTATTCATTAAAAAATGAACTTTATCGGAAAAATACCAAAAATTTACACAATGTAAATTTTGATGTCCCAATCATGAATAATAAGTTTATTTTAACAAAGATAGCTTATAAAATTGTCAAAAAATAGATTTGAAAATGGTTTTCTATCAAAAGGCAGTAAAACAATCTTTTAAAAATATTAGTGTATTCCATGCTTAAGATTGGATTTATTATCATTTTAAGCCTCTAAAACACTATATAATTCACTAATAGACATAGATAAAAACATCTATAATTCATTACTTACTTGGGATGTTACAGGTGCGCAAGTGATGAAGCGGCGCACAAGTAATGGAGCGGCGTGCAAGTATTGGCACACAAGTGTATGGGCGTGCATGTCACCAAAATTCCTATAAATAGACGACTCACCTCCCCATTTTGTAATTCTCAAAATGTAAGAGAATAATTTGATCTCTTAATGCACAAGTTTAGAAAGTGGTGCACAGGCTTAGGGTTATTTATAAGGCGTGCATGTAGGGTGGTGTGCAAGTCTGTTGTGCATGTTTTTCCGCGCAAGTCTGCCACGCAAGTCTGCCGCACAAGTCTTGTCACACATGTTGTGGAACACAAGTTGTAGCACACCAGAAGAGGCACAAAAGTTGTAGGTATGCAAGTATAGGGCGCGCACGTGGAAGTGGGCATGCAAGCTGTTTTGATCTTGGTGTTCCAGCCAGCTAATGGGTAGGAATGTGAAGAATTTCTTTGAAATATTTGATTTGTGTAAGCTCATTAAGAATAATTGATCCATTGTATTACCCTATTTGTGCTAAGAGGGAGAAAACACACTATTGGATTGTTTTAAAAGTGCTACACGAGTGTAAGGGTATATCCTACTCTTTGTATTCCACATCAAAGGATTGTTTTCTAGTGGATTGTGTGGTACTGGATTGTTTCTGTACCATACCAAGGATGTATCTACTCTTGTTGAGTAGTGAACCTTGTAAATCTTGTGTTCTTGTGGTTGTGTGTGTTTAGAAGGGAAGAAACTCTTTACCAGGAGGAAAATGTTGTTTTAAAAAAGGGAAACTTGAAAAGAAAAAGATATCACTGATTCACCCCCTCCCCCTCTCAGTGATACTTGGATCCTGACTGGGAAATTCACTATTCATATAAGTTTAAGTTATAATTTACAATTAATCTCACATATGGGATGGGAAATCAGGGTTTTAAAGGGAAAAGATTCAAATGTTTATAATGTTTTTATATCAAAATTGAAATTGAAATGATTAAAATTACATAAATTGAGTCAATATATATATTATTTAACATATTATACTTTATAAATTGTTTATAATATAATTTAACTCTATAAATAATTTGAATGAAATATCATTTTCAATTAAAAATCAGTATTTTTCACTATTCATTGAAAAAAACATTTTAGAAAAAAAAAATCAACCTATGATAATTTTGATAATAGAATTTCGAAAATTAATTTTTTTATCAAATAATTTTTTAAAATATTTTTAAAGTAAAGTTATATTTTTTACACAAAGTTCGATTAAACCGTCTTTTAGAAAAATAATTTTTTTCAAAAAATATTTAATTTTAGTTTAAAATATTATTATTTTATTTATAATAAATATATAAAAATATTTTTCATGATTTATTTAGTGATATTAATAGAATCAAATATAAAGTTTCTTTTACAGTGGTATGTAATATTATGCTTTATTTCGACCTAGGGTATCTTGTTTCATTAGATATCGAGGATATTAAGTTTAATGAAATATATTTTGTGGGTAATTAATCCTCATTGTTCTCAGTCACATATAATATGAATAAAAATGTTATTATTTGAATATCACATGGTGTGACATTCTACACACCTTAAATAATTTTTATCCACACAATTAAAACATGATATTGATAATCAAGGGTTTATCATTTTGAAATACCATTATTGAAAAATTCAAAATGTAAAAGGGCTAATAAAATACCATATTAATAAGATAGGAATGTAATTACAGAGGTCATCGGTAATAATACAAAACTAGATTTATAAAATGTCTAAAATTGGTGGAAAGTAAAGATATTGACATTGAATAAAATTATAAAAATTATAGAGAGTGATAGAGGTCATTGATCACAAGAAAGTGAATGATCAATGGGAAGTTAAGGACATCAAAACCATAAATACTTGATGATTTAAAATACCACTTGATTCATTAGATATGAAGGTGATAGGATAAAATATTTATTTTAAGATCCTTTTCATTATGTTAATGAATTATTTTATTGTCTATGAATATAATGAAATATACACACTTAATACATTTCAATTTTATAAGAACATTTTCCCCATCTGGTTGTGCTTCGATCAATTTTCAATCCATAACTTATCTAAGAAAGGAATATTTAAAAAATAATTTTTTTTGTATGAAGTAATGAAATTAACTTTTAACAGATCGTAGGATCCATAAAAGATAGACAAGACGTTATGTCTATCTCTATGTATTTTCTAAAACAAAAATGGTTAGAACAAGTTATCCAATATAATACATTAATCTATAAAACCCAATAGTAATACCATTGGTTCATCATTAATATTTATTTTTCTACTATATTAACTAATTAAATATTAACCAGGATATTATATAGGCTAGTGATAGTTTTCAACCTCTTTTCCTCTATAGATTTTTGGTTTATAACCTATGTCCTTTTTGGACGTGACAGGTTGTCACCTGGCAAGTGGGTTTTCATTTTTTAAAAACTATGTAATATAACTCCTATAACATTCACAAAAAATATGATCAAAATCCATGAAATAAAATTAATCATTATATAACCCTTTTACCAAGGATTTAAATACAACATAATTTTTTAACAAATTCTAATAATATTTTTTGACTATTTTTAAAATGTTATTAATGATTATACTTATCATAATGTGTACCAATAGAATTAAAATTATATCTATAAAATGTAAATTTTTTATTATTTAAATAATATTCTCATTAAAATATATACAAAACCAATTGGTTGTATTTTAATAAATTCCATCCAAAATATCATTAATCTTGGTAGACTCTCACCGTATAAAACCAAAAAATCATTTTTTAAGACTTTTATATTACGGTGAATCAAAAACTCATAAACCCAAGATGGTATTCATAACTGTTAAGATAATTAATACACATATGATTCTAAAAGTTAACATAATACATAGAGGTTTCATGACTCTTAAACCAAAATACCATTGTTAAAATACTTCAAAAATTTAATTCTTCTATCCCAATACAAAAACTCATATTTTTTTCATTTATACATTGTTCTTTCCTTGTTTTAGGGTTTAACATTTATAATAGGGAATTGAATTATATAATTCCCAATTTCCCCTAATTTAAGACAATGAACTATAAATGGATCCTGATGGTGAAATTTATTTCTTTATGTTGTACTCTTCATTTTTCATTGGAAATTCATTACTTATTCCCCTACTATGAATTTTATAGTTACATTAAAATAATTTTTGTGTGTATCCTTTTAATTTTAAAACATGAATGAAATATAGAATTCTTTTCTCCATGGTATCCACCACTCTATCTTATAGAGAACTCTATTATTCCCTTATTTGGTGAGTTTGACAATTAGTTAAGGTATATGTGATTTAAAATATTTCAAGATATCTGATTAAGAAAAATTCAAATATCTTTCAATTCTACCATAATTCTTTTTTTTCTCTTATTTACCAATTTTCCAATAATATTCAATGTTAAAATGATTCCTTTGGGTTCCAAGCATTTAATAAAACAAAAAAATAACAAAGTGTGAGAAATAATAATAATAGTGGGAAAACAATAAAATAATTTATTGTATGACTAAATAATGAAATATTATTTTTAATATATGAAAAATTAGGTATAACATAGGTCATTAATTATGATCATTTAATTAAATCATTTACAATGGTATATAATGAAAATGTTTATTATCCTAACTATATCCCCCAAGAGTGTCAGACAAGGTGCACAATAAGTCCTATTATCATTGTCCAGGTGATGATTGGATCTTTCCCAATGATCAATTTTCAGACTTATTACCCCTAGGTATATCTATTCCAGAACCACATCTACTTTTAATATCTAGAAATGGATGTATTGTTATGAAATATCCAAAAAAAATATTTCCCTTACTGAAAAATTTAATTTTTTTATAATTATCCTCAAAGTATATCATAGGGTTATAATCCTTGATCTATGTTTCCCTTAATCTAGTTCCATTTGTTCATAAAAAACATCCTCTAATACCTAGTATAGAAACCCTGACCCTAGTAGCCTGGAGAAAATGTCTGCTATATTTAATTTGTGTAAGATACAATGAATCAAAACCCAAGGTACTAAATAATTTGATAGTCTTGGAAAACAAGATATATACTTGATTACAATATTACATTTGAATACATAAATTAGAACATAATTTTTTTTGAGAATAATATTAATCCCTATATCATATTTTTGAACATCAATCGTAGTATACATCATGGAATGATGGGGAAATGAATCAAATTATGGGTGATCTCAAACTCTTTGTAAGGGTTAGGTAAAGTAGAATATTTTATGAATACATAATGAATAATGAATATGTAAATGTAAATAACTAAACACACATTCCATTAAATTAATAAAATAGATATAATAATTAGATATTGTATAATAAATATAGAATGTTAAATAAATAAAAACACATTCCATTTAATATAATAATGTGAGAATGAAATACAGGAAGAGATAATATCACAATGAGAATATCAGGGAAAATAATTTAAGTAATAATAATTACACAAAATAAAAAAACTGAAAACACATTACATTTAATGAGTTAAATAAGAATAAAATTAGTATTTAGATAATATCAATGTTAAAATTTGATAGATAATAAAAAATTAATTCTTATTGAAGGAAATTTTTAATTATTTGATGTTATGATCTAAATAATTATGATACCTCTAACATAAAGACCTTTTAGAAGAACGTTTAAAAGTTAACTAGAAGAATATTTAGTTCTATATTGTTTATTATCCTCATGAAACTACCAATACATTGAGGGACTATATAATCCCATGCCCCACCCACCATTTCAGGTCAAAATCATTCCTCATATATTGATAAATCGATTTAATTCATTAATAATGAGCATTATAATCAAATATATGTATTGAGTAATGAATAAAAATTTCTAATTATATCCCCAGATAAACAATTAAAATTAAATGTTGGAAAAATTATATATAAAAGATATATGGTTGAAGAAAAAAAATATCATAGATAAAAAATATGGATATTTTGGGGAAATTTAATTTCCACAGAATAGTGATTTAATAGAAAGTTAATGACTGCAAAAATGAATAAAAATGATGATTAATACTTTAAATGGTCAAAATGATCATAGAAAATCCATATAATGAATAAATATGGTATCAAGACAATACCTCCCTAGTGGAGTATAAATAAAATAAAGGGTTTTTTCATTGATGAATACAAATAACATAAAAAAGTCATTAAAACCAACATCGAGGAAAATATGATTTTCATTTTGAAAATCTCCCTTTAGAATTACATTTCACAAAAAAAATTTATACTAATTTTTTTTGAAAATAACTTTTTAAAATTTTAAAGGAATATTTAAAACATTGAGAGTTTATTAAGAAATAAAATTTGATACATCATTAATATGTAAAAACAATTATTCATTTCACATTTTTTTGTAAATTTCAAACATGAGTTGTTTGAAAAATGACATAAATATTCCTATTATATTTAAAAAACCACAATGGGTATTAATTTTTATAATAAATCATTTAGAAATGGTTAAAAAAATTGAAATACTTTATAGAAAACATTGTTTTGACTTCAAATTAATTTTTAACTAGATAGTGAATTAAAGTTAGATTATATTAAAAAAACTCTAAAAAATTTAAAGTACCAAAGATTGAAAAAATTAACTATTACTTGAAAAATCTCACTAAAATGCAGAGGAGATACAAATTTAATGGTTTATTAAAAAATATATATATATTTCAATGGAAATTCATGTAAAAACAATCAAGATTAAAAGGAGATTTTGAAATAAACCCTTTCAATGATCATAAAATTTATGTGATAATTAATAAATGAATTGATTAAGTGTATCCAATTTATATACAAATGATAAATGTGAAAACAATATGATAATAATATGTCATTACACCCATAATATTATGATATCAAAGACAATTAATATGTAATATAATCATGTGTAATGAAATTGAGTTATACAATTATTAACCACGTGGTAAATTTAAGTCAACTAGACTTGGATAAAATAATTATATTTTAAAATTAAAATAATGAGAATTATTATTGAATCATGATTTTAAATTTCAAATGGGTATTATATACCCTATATAAAATATATTAAGTCACAGCATTACAATACAACACAATGAAGAGAAATTTAGATAAAGTCCCTTAAATTATGATTAGTTTTGATTAAATGTGATTAAAAATCCTATAAAGTGGTATTAAATTTATTATTTACAGAAACAAAAACCACATTAATAAATTTAAAATAATATATGATCTTTTTATAACATCTTGTCACCTACTCCTTAAAAATCATTCATTACTTTAATTGTTTCAGGTGTTAATAACCGGATTTTCTCATTCATAATTTCTAAAGAAATTTCAAGGTATTATATATATTATATAATTCCATAATTTATAGAATAATTATTATGAAATAATTATCATATTTATACCTAAATAATAATTTTAATACCAATCATGAATGTTGATTTGGAGAAATGGTGTACGTTATGATCGTAGAGATGGTAAGCTGTATATATGATTGAGTAACATTTCCATGATCAAAAATAACTATAAAAAGTTACTAATTAATATTTTATATTTAAATAATGGTCATAATATCATTAATTCTAGATTATTTATTTAAATAAATTTATAAATATATCATCTGTGTTGTGTGCTGATTAATATACAGTCACATCACTTCGTGAAGGGGGTACTCCTCACGAACACGAATGATGCTATCAGCATTCATTATGTGAAAATGTAAGAAAAAAAGATATATTATATTTTTGAATGATAAATATGTTTTTAATATTATAATTATATCTTCTATATCACATATATTCATTATCATTTTATGCATTATATTCCATGTAAAGTGTTATTGAAAAGTGAATTAGATCGCTTTGCGAGGTGGTAGTATTTCACAAACAAATGATACATTATCATATCCCTTAAGGAATTGAATGTAAAAGTGTTTTTATATCCACCATGATAACCAACTAAGAGAGGTTGAAATGAAAAAATTAATAATATTGGTTTTGAGGCAGTAGTCCTCCATACACACAAATGATGATTTAACAACCCATTTTATTAAAGTGGTCATGGTTGTGTGTGTAACATCCCTCCCCTCTTCATTATCTTGAGTAAAGAAATAATTACTTCTAGTATGTAATATAAATCCCCAAGATGCCAAAGGCTAACAAAAAATTCCAAGGGCATTAGTATAATTGGGGTACGATTTTACATTTGAAAGTAATAAAACAAAACCCTGATACCCATTACCAAAAAACACTATATAATGCACGATAAAAATTTAATACAACTCAGAGTAACACCAAAAGAAAAAAATTTCAAAATAAAATGGAACCAATATTAGTGTAACACAACGAAAGAATAAACCACATAGCTCAAAGACTCCAAATACATTACTCAACAACTCAAAACATGATCCACAATCCAACTCCCAAACCCAATACAATGTATCACAAATCACCTCTAATGAAATGAGATGCTTTTCCTTTATTTGTTTCCCAATAAAAAATATGTGCAAAATTTAAAATGTTTCATGAAAGGGGGTGATTAATGAAACTCAGTAGGTTTTCCCCAAATGACTTTCCTACTCACACAAATAGGATATAATTTGTTAACACATTTATATAAAACAATTTAAATGGTCTATATCAAAATATAAAATAATTTCCATACAATTTTTTTCCCTAATACAAATCCATTTCTAGGGGAATATGCCAAATAATTATTTTAAACCATTTCATAAATTCTATTTTTGTAGAACCCATTCTCTTTCACACATCCACACATCCAACCATGAGTGAAACTATTGAACTCCTTATAAACATGACTGGTGAGACATCTATCCACTAAGATATTAGTTAGTGAACCATTTTAATAGGGGAAAGTTAATAACTTTATCCATCCCACAATTGATGGGGGAAACATCATTACCTTATCTATCAGTAATTCCCATGAACACAAACCAACCAGTATTCCAAAACCAATGCCAAAACAACCATTTCAATAAAACCATACATTTATTTAAAACCATTATATCCAACCATTTTTATGAATTAAAATGAATATATAATATAAAAAACCATTTTAAAATCCTAAAAAAAAGTACATATCACAAAAAACAATTTCAAAAAGTTTACAAACAATCACTAAAGAGGGTCTTGACCAAGAATTTACCAAAACTTTTACAATCAATTCAAGAAAATAAATTAATTTGAAACTAATCACTCATGTTATATTAACAGGAGTCGAGAGTAAAGACACATACCTAGGAAATTATGGTGAAAATCAAGAACATCATGAATTATTATACAAACTAGGTTGAATATTTAAAAAAACACAATATATCTTGTTCCTTAACATCAAAAAAACCAAATATCACTGTTATTGGCATAAACATTCAATTATTTATACAAAATGAACTAAAATTATGAATTAAAGAGAGGTTAAAAGAATAGATCTAAGGAAAACCTCCATGATTGATGACCTACCAAAAAATATGGCCTCCAACTCTCTACGATTTTCCAATAGATCTCTCCTAGATTGAAGGGGAATGTCTCCATATGATTTAGGAGGAAGGAAAACTGAGTTAGGGTGGGAATGGATGAAAAATTTATTTCTGTTAAAATCGACTAAGATCCACTTTTTAGGATTTAAAATTAAACTGTGTATTGTTTGGTCACAATTTTAGGAAAAATATGTGCCAACAAAGCACTAGCCACTACCTCTTGGATAACCTCACATAGTTGGATCGCATGGTTAGAAAAAAATGAACTATCCATTCAGAATCCCTATTCATCACTTCACAAAGTTAATCCTTGGTTTCTGCATACTTTGGACCAACCTTACACCAACCGTGCACCTTACCAGATCCCATTGTTGTCTTTTTCATTGTTTTCTATAGGAGTTTCACAGTTTCTACTAACCATTCTCAAACTATGAACCTCTATAAATTCCCCAAAAACATTATAAAATCCTTTCGAAACCCCAAAAACATCACCCAAACAATTTAAATACATAAAAAAGAATAAATAAAGGGTTACATGAAACCAGGGGTTCTACATTCACCAAAAAATTAGACTTTTAATCCCCATAAAGTAGAAAACCACCATTAGCCTGAATGATTTTGGGCCATTTCTCGATCATTTATTTCTACTGATCTAAATTTTATTCTTGTATCTGACCATGTTTTTAGGAAACCAATACTTGACCGATGCATTTTACATAACAAAATTTCTATTTCCTATCCATAATCCATACCAACATATATACCAATGAATAATCCCACTATAAGTCAATGTGATCCCATCAAATCACAAGGTCCGGACCATGCTAATACATTTTCTAATGAGATACGTGAAATACGTTGTGAACTACACTAAACCATGGTGTAAATTCCAACCAATATACCACCTCACCAAACCATTCAAGTATATGACAGAGGAATATGTATCGAGGAGATAACATTACCTTCTTTCGAAAACGATGATGCAAAATCCTTAGATAGATTCTCAAGAACACATGATCACTCACCTCAATTAGAAATGACTATAAATGATGAATTGCGTATTATTTCTAGAACATTGAGATGTCTCTAATCAATTATTGATTATCAAAATAATCTTTATTATTTCATGAATGCGGCATATCCCAATCGATGACATCTATTTGATTTTTATCCAATAAAGTGGATAATTATAATGATTCCCATTAAATAATTTAAAATGATCCATATGTATCAAGGTCTAATAATGGTTGTTATATGAGAACAACACTAATGATAATTTCTACTCCCATTAGACACCAAAATCCATTATACAACCATATAGCATGTCTTCCATCGTTTTTATTATATTTTCGGATTTCTCATCCATCTACGGATGATACACTATACTTATAGTGAAATTAGTCCTATGTTATTTCTCCAAGGATTCATAGAAATGATATGTAAACCTTATATCTCTATATTATACTATTGAAATTTTTACACCATTCCACTTTACAACGTCTGAGATATAGATTTTAGATAAGTCCTCTAATGTATGATATTCATGAATAGGGACGAAATGATCCAACTTTGTGTGTCAATTGACTGTCACCCATATGGAATCACGCAATTGAACAATTATTGGGAGTCCTATTAAAAATATATGGCTATCTTCTCCCATTTATAGACATAGATTATTAACGAGTTCAACATACCCACTTCCCTCTAGTGATCTTAATTAACCAACTTACAACTTAAAAATCTCAAAAAAAAAACTCAACCACATTACTTTTCATGTCCCCATAAAAACTGTATTTTAATTTTCATATACATCTTTTGTATTTTTGTATGAACAGACCATCTTGAATGGTGGTAATAATGAATGTTTTGTTCCTGAAAATCCATATGTACGACCATTCGACCTCAAAAACCCAAAACAGAACACCCATCCAGATTCCATCCAACCATGGTCTCCCCACCATTGTGTTTTGACCTCATAGAAACAAATTTTTATTAGAAACTTATACGTCATTAATCATCTCCAACAAATCAGGAACAATAGAAATTGGAAAGAAAACATCAACATCACCTTGGTCTTAACAACCCATTTGCATGTAAGCTATCACTGACATCAACTTACATTGATCTGAAGCCTCTTATCCATATGATCCTCAGTATTTTGACTTAATGTATATACCACCGTATCACCTTTTCCCGGTGTATACATAAATTCAAAGTCAAATAATTGGATATATTTTATCAATATTCATTGTCTCATGTTCAAATCCCTTTGTGTAAAATATGATCCAAGATCTTATGATTTGTAAACAATATAAATTTATAACCAAATAGATAATGAGATAATGTCTTCAATTTATGGACTAAAGTAGTTAACTCTAAAATGTACATTGGGTAGTTATTCTCATGCAGTCATAACTCTTATGAGCCGTAACCAACAACAATATTTCTCTACATGAAAACACAACCCAAAAAAGACCCCAAATCATCATAACACACCATATACCCTTGTCAGGATTTCAAAAAAAATCAAGATTGTTATTGATGTAAAAGGCAATTTAAGAAATTTAAAAGACTTATGACATTTCTCACACCATTGGAATGGAACATTATCCCTTTTAAGAGATATAATTAGTGAATTTACTGATGAAAAATCATGAACAAAATGTCAGTAATAACCATATAGACCAACGAAACTACGTATCTCAAAGAAATTATTTGGTGGTTTATAATTTGGATCCATAGAAACACATATTTCATAGATTACCTGGTCAAGGAAACATAACTCTTGTATCAAAAAATCACACTATGATAATTCTTCATACAGATGATGATCCCAAAAAATTCCCATCACTATCATCAAGTGTTTCTCATGCTCAGATATTGTCCTTGAATAAAATAATATAAAATCCACAAAACCAAAAAAATGAATCTAGATACATTTTAAATATAGAATTCATCATTTACATAAAAAATTATGGTGGATTCATGAGACTTAATAGTATAACCATGTGCTCATAATGGCAATATCTACTTCTGAAATCTGTTTTCAGAATATCCTCATTTTGAACCTCAAATTGTTGATATCTTTATCACAAATCAATTTTAGAGAACCACTAGGATCCCCTAAATTGATCAATTGAACATAAATAAATGGAAGTGGATAAAAATTAATTAACATAACATGGTTACAATAATGATAATCCAATCATAATAGATGTTTTCCAACCATGTTTTTGAAAAACAAGTCTATCATTTCCCATAGAGATGTACTAGGTCGAATGAACCTGTTTCTTTCTAGTACATCCAACTAAAATTTCAATTCAATTAATTTTGTTGGTTCCATCCAATAATACCAAAGGTAAATTGGACAGGTCCCCATATAATGATCAAGAGTGAACTCTTCTTCTCCTGTTGGTGGAAAACCTGTGAAATTATATGGAAAATTTCTAGGAAACTGATCACCCATTGGAAAACTATTATTCTTGAGGTGTTATCAGGATAGTAACAAGGTTACTCTTTTTTCTCCTTTCTGGGTTGAAATTGTTTCAATTATTAGCTTTCTATGACCTCATTGTCATTGGATTGTATGGAGAGGGGATATCTATTTTTGGAGCAGTCTTTGGTGTGGGGAGATCCTTGAATTCCCAAGATGCCCGGTTCCACAGCTTTCTTTTAAAGAAGCCTGTCAGTATCCTGGTTTCTTTAATTCTGTTTTAAACAATGATCATCTGGATTTCTTTAACCGCAAGGAACTTTCCCCTAATGAGGACAAGCTGATCTTTTCTCCTTCCTCCTCTGGATCCTTTACTTATAAATATTACATAAGTATATCTTCTGGTTTGGTTATGGACAATGATAACTTTGGCTTTCTTTGGGAAACGAAAATTCCATTAAAGTAAAACTTTTTTTCTGGGGGATTTGGATGAGAGCTTTGCCTATGGATGAAAATTTGAGAGACTATGGGATTTTTCTTATCTCTAGATGTGTCTATTGTAACAACCATATTGAAGAAAGCTCGGAACATCTGTTTTTATATAGTGAGTGGGCTTATGATGTATGGAGATTCTTTGGTGGGTTCACTGGTTTATCTTCTAATAATATGTTTGATCGAACCTTCCTAGAAAGGTGGTTTAATGGTTCAGGTTCTAGTGTTATGGAGAAAGATGCTCGCCTTGACATTCTTTTTTCTCGTTGCTGGTGCTTGTGGAAGGCAAGAAACAGTTGTCTATTTAAGGAGATATCTTCAAATAGCCATGGTATTATTTGAAGAACCAAAAACCTCCTTCTGTACCTGGTCAGAGCACTTGGGTGTGGGAAAGAGGATTCATCTTTATAGGGACTCCTTCCTAAATCTACTACTCTGCCTCAGATTAATAAGAATTTTCAGGGTTCTTGGATCTGCTAGTCTCCTCCCCAAAGCAGCTTGAAACATAATTGTGATGGTTCTAGTGTCTCTTAAGAAATCAGTGGAGGAAGGATTGTACGAGATTCTAGTGGTTCGGTCATTATGGCCTTCTCCATCAAGCATGGGTGTGGGAATTTTCTCCAGGCAGAGGCCCTGGCTTTATTCACTGGGCTGAGTATATGTATTCAGAGGAGGCTCAACATTTCTGGGGTTGAAACTGATTCTATGATGTTGTATAATTCTATTTGTGGTAGAGTTAATGTTCCTTGTTCCATCGTATATACTATTTGTAAATGTAGGGGTATTATTGATGATTATATCAATGTGTCCCATACTTGGCGAGAGGGTAATAAAGCTGTAGATTTTCTTTCTTTGGTGGATTTTCCAGGATCGGAGCATTTATTCCTTCATGATTTTATAAGTCTCAAGGTGGAAGGTGTTAATATCATTAGGGGTGATGATCTTGGCCTTTTCCATTTCAGGACACCCTGATTCTAGTTCTGTTTTTGTCCTGCCTTTGTGGGTATTTGTATGATGTTCTTCTTTGAACATTAAATAATTATAAAAAATGATTTGTGGTTATATTGATTACATGGAATTTTCTTCCAAATGGTATGAGTTTTTTTTCAACTACTCGTTCTAAACATCCCATTGCACTTTCCTTTACATTCATTACTCCTCTGAAGAGATGTTCCCCACCATCAACAGTCAAAAAACTAACCATTATGGTATAAAAAGTGATGTTATCCTTGAACATTATCAGCCAATCCATACCTAATATTATGTCAGAAACATTCATCAAAATCATAAATAAATTCCATATCAAATCACATCCATCAATATTTATAGAACATGCTCTAAACACATGGGATCGACATTCTTTTTGACCAATATGAGTTTGATGTTTAAAAATAGAAGACATAATCTCAATATTTAAACCCAAAAGTTAAAAAACATAAAAATAAATAGAAAATAGAGATAAACCTATATCAAAAAAATCTTGCATAAGTGTTCAATTCAAAATAATTATACCTATCCCTATCGATGGTTGAGATTCATCATCTAGAATCACTTATTCACCTCCATACAAATTCTTACTCTAGGAACTTTGTTCTTTTCTTATTATTGTGAATTTATTAAATAATGAGTCATTTAAATCCTTTAATCATCATGGATAACTAATTTCTAATGAAAATAATGGTTCTACTATAATCATCACATCAAGTAAAATGATGTTTGAAAAACATGAGAAGTGTCCTGCACACCTGAACTCTAAGCACTGTGAAAATAGCACTGAAGATTCTCCATCTAGATTCAATTATGTAATTCCCTTGGTGGTTACATACAATATCATATCATGTAGTTGAACAGAGCACATTTAAAACATATATTCTTGCTCTTTGGTTTTTGAGAAAGATTCACTGTTCTAGTCATTTAGTTTTGAGTCATCCCACTACCTTGGAAGTAAGTGTACCTCTTTCTCTTGTTCCTAGAATCAGTGTTCCCAGTATTTCCCATAGGTATAAACATTATTACTCCACCCATAACTCCTAATATATATCTTTCTTCCACTACTTCTATATTTACCATCACTATATAATCCTTTATGAAAATCAGGACAATCTTCAAGAAAATATCATTCCTCAGCCCCGAGTAAAAAATGAATGCCTTCAATGATGTACAAGAAAAAAATGCATGTGAAAAGAAAACTAAATTGATAGATTTAGTTGTATACTATTTAACTGAGAGATTATCATGATTCAAGATTTATATTTCTATATTTCATTAAATCAGGAACGTGTGAGGATTGAATTTCCTAATGATCAATTCTTTAAAATCCTCTCCTGAAATACCTTGATCGAATATTTCCATAAATGATAAATCCCACCACTAGAGTGCAATATCGTATTTCATATAAATATCAAAGATAACTTCTATATCTCTTAGTGTGCCTATGAAATTGACTATTTGATTCATTCTGTTCATCCACAACTCTACCCTATCTGGTTCTAAATCACCCCAAAGGATCTGTGGCTTCTGTTTCTAGAATTGAATGAAATGATTCATTCATCTTGATTAATAACTTAATTTTATTCTATCATCATCTTTAAAAACATGGACTATAATCCAAACCCGCTATTGATTCAGCTATGGATCAGCGACAGCCACAATCTCCCCATCTTCTTCTAGTTGGTTTCTACGACGCCTATGAGGATTCCATTTTCTATAAAAAAACAAAACTCCATAAGTCTCACTCTCTATAAATTGAAATATTACCAGTTTCAAATTATAATACATCATATACTTCAACAAGGCAATCCCAAAATTCCGCACTTTCTATCTTCAAAGATTTTGTAATATTCTACAATGATTTTGAAAATTTAACCATTTTCAAAATATCACAACCATTAACTTCTCAAAATCACACATTTGAAAAAAAAATCAACATTTTTTAAAAATTCAACATATTTTCACTACTAATAAATCATTACTCAAAACTAAATATTCACTCATAGGGAGATGGGATTTTTATCAATGCATATCATGTTGTTCCCATTGGTTAAACCCATGAAAATGAGATTACTACTCTTATAAGTGTCTCAAAAAAACTAGAATACCGAACACCATGGTAACTTGAATTTTATCATAAATATGTTAGATATGTATTATTATGATCTAAATTTTAGGTTATGGCAATACTTCTCCTTTTTACCATCATAACTCATAGACTTAATTATAAATTATTTTCCATCTCCAAGACTGTAAAACCACTACCATTTGTCCCAAAACATTTGGACTGACAATGATTGATAAGCTTTGTAAGATCCCACCCCTCCTCATTGGATTGATTCAAGGTGGGATTTATACTAGGCCTCAAGGGATATCCCTAAGAATACAATGGCTAGAAAGAAATTCTATGTAATTCAATATGAATAGGGATGATTTTCCCTTTGGAAGTAAAACAACCAAACCATGATACCCATAACCAAAACCAATATATTATTCAAGATAAAATGAAATAAAACTTAAAGTAATTCCAAAATAAAAAAAATTACAAACCAAATCATAACCTATATTTGAGTAACAGAATAGAAGCCAAAACAATGATGCTCAGATAATATGAAGACAAAACTCCACAACTCTCAACATGATCTAAGATCCAACTCATTAATCCATTCTAAATTGTCATGATGCATCACAAAATAAATTAGTTACTTTTCATTTAAATTTTTCCTGATAAAAAATATTTTTAGAATCACCAAAGTTACAAGGAAGGGGGAGTAATGAAACTCCCTGGGTTTTACCCAAATGAATTCCCACTAACACTACTTGGATAGAATATGTTAGAATATTTATATAAAAAATTATATGAAACAATTTAAAATATTTTATAGGATAATATAAAATAATTTCAATACCAAAAACGGGTTCCCCATACCAAACCCATTTACAAGGAATGCAACCGAACAATTATTTAAAACAATTTCACAAATTTAATTATTAAATAACCCATTCTATTTCACATAAACACACATCCACTCACACATGAAACCATGGACCCACCTATACTTGTGAGTGGTGAGTTATACTTTCACTAATCCATCACATAGTGGACCATTTTTATGGGGGAAAGTTAAAACCCTTATCATCTAAACTTTTTAGGGGGGGGGGGGCTTTATACCCTTATTTGTCTCGAATGCACATGAATGCCCACCAACCAATTCAAAAACAACCATTTAAACAATTTCAATAATTTTTTTATTGAAAAAGTTTCTATAAAACAATTTCCATAAATCAAAACCAATCATTATATTAAAACACAATTTTAAAATCATTAAACAATGTAATTTTTAAAATAGACAATTTCGACAATTTTTCAAACCATCACTAAAAAGGGTATCTACCATGAATTTCACAACAATTTTAAAATATATTTTAGGAAAAACATTTAATTATAATCTAATCCCTTATTTTATCACAATAGTATTCATGAGTGAAGCCAAATACTTCGGGAATTATGGTGAAAATGAAAAACATCACAAATCCTTTAACAAAACCAGGTTAAATATTCAAACACCCACCTTAGATATTGTTACCTAACATAATCACAACCATATATTACAATTATTTTAATCAAATATCTTATATATATCCAAAATAGATAAGATATATTAATACAATAGAGGGAAGAGGAATAGATCAAAGGAAACCCACCAGGAATAGAGACTTACCATGGAATACGACATCCAACGCTCTGTGATTTACTAAAAAATCCCTACGGGATCGATGGGGAAAGTATCCAAAACCTTTGGGAGGAATAAAAACTTATTTAGTGTCAAAATTATGGAAAACGAGCTGATTATAGGTTAAATTGACTGAGATACACTTTTTTGGGATTTAAAATTAAACCGTGAATGGTATGGTCACACAATTCAGAAAACTATGCGCCAACCATTCATTAGCCACTACCTCAAGAATCAGATTGTATTTTTAGAAAAACTTTGTGCCTTCCCAAGGGCCAAATATTGACTTCTCACAATTTCTTATTGGAGTTTCATGGTTTCTATAAGCCATTATCCAACCGCAGACCTCCATATAATCTCCCAAAAAATATCAGAATTCCTCCAAATCCCTATAAACATCACCCAAACACTTTACATAATTAAAAATCATATGTAAATTGTTGGATGAAAATGGGGGTGGTTCAATAGGTAATGAAATTATCATAATAAATATAATTATATGTAAGATACTGAGGTTATTATATTATCTTGGTTTAATAATAATTGAAGGATGTGGAGGAAGAAATAAAAGAAAAATGTCTACTTAATAATTTTATCTATTCTTGGAAAGACTCTTTAAAATTATACATTAAGAATTCCTAGATTAGAATTTTGACCAAAAAATGATTCTAGTATGTGAATATGGAATTTGATAAGTTATATGGGAAGTTACTAGACACTATAAAATGATTTGAAGGTGTTAAGAAGAGAGGACATTGAGTGTCCTTTATATGTTAAGTGACTATCAAACAACTAATTTTAGAAAATAAAAATGTATACCCAAATTTTCACATGAGAAAAGGGTAAAAAATTGAATATTCTTGATAATAATATATTATAATCTTTAAATTTTTCTTGAAAATATAATTCATATAGGTGTTTATTTTTTCTAACACTTATCTTTTTAGTTTAATATTCGGTAAGCCAATTTTATAATAACTGTGGTAAATAAAATATAATGTTTTTAATATTTACTATGGTCAACAATTATCATATACTAATGAGATAATATCAATTATTATAAATGAAAATATGAAATCAATTATTCCTAAATAAATTCAAATATGTAGAAAAATACAATTTAAAATTAATCTCGTAGATGCGGTGAGAAATCAGATTTTGAAATTGAAAGTGTTCAAACCCATAAAAGGATTTTATATAAAAATTTAATATGAAAAATATTATGATGAACTAAATAAAATTTATTGATATATAATAGAAGTATTTATACTTTAAACCCAATTTAAAATATAATTTTAATTTATAAATAATTTAAATGAAAAGTTTGCTTTTAATTTAAATTCATGGGTTTTCACTATTCCTTAAAAAATGAAACATTTCATATATAAAAAATAAAAAATAACCAATAGATAATTTTTATATTATTATTTAAAAATTGTTTTTCATTTTATCAGATAATATATTTAAATTTGGTAACGTTTAATTATAAATTATGTATACAATGAGTGAAAGAATTGTCTTTTAGGAAAACATAGTTTTCAGAAAAAATTTCTTTTTCTTTTAAATGATTTTTATTTTATTTATAATCAATATATAAGAATAATTTTCATAATATATTTATGAATATTAATACCCACCAATTTAATAGTTTGTTTATAATTATATACTGTAATATTTTTCATTTCTACTTGGGGTTGCGTGTTCTAAAATATCTCAAAGAGAATAATTTTAATGAAATAAATTAAATGGGTTGGTTAAGATCGATGTTTCCTTCACAGATGCTATCAAAAATAATTTTCATATTTTAAAATGTGAGGGTGTTACATCAAGAATTGACTATATTTATATGGTGTAGTCTTACTCTAATTATGATGTTTTTTTATAAATAAGATAAATAAAATGTGAAAAATGAATTCTTTGTAGTCACTACAAACACAACTTAGAAAAAAATCGTGAAAATAAATTCAAAAAGAGAGATGCTTGATTTTATAAAAGAATTATTCTTTGGAATGATTCTTGATCCAAACAAAAAATCATGTTCACATTATATGTTTTATGTAATCTATTAATTTATGAAAATTAAAACAAAGTAAAAATATTAAATTATATTGATGTAAAAGAGTAGAGTAATACTTATATCTCTGAATATGGTCTGAAAATATAGTTTTGTTAAAAATTTTATGCCATTTTTCACACTAGATATTGTTCATGACTGATACTATTAAATTTTAATCTCCAAAAAATAATTTTTATTAATGATTTTATAACTTTTTATGAACTCAATTAATGAAAAAAACATTGAATGCTTCAATATGAACATTTTTTATGTAGTTTCTATTTTATCATCATACCAAATAAAGTTAAGTACCGAAAATTAAACTACACTAAATTGGTCCCTATATTGAAATCATAACTTTACTAATATCCATGGAAAACATGACCACTACATGGTCATTATGAGTAGCCCATTTTTAGCTAGTTATTCTCTAGATCAAAATTCCATCTAATATAGCGTGTTCCAAATTTGATGTCCATTTTAGTTGTCAAAAATATCTCTTGTAATTCAGCATGACCATTGAAATTACAAGGCTATTTAAAATATCTAAGAATATCTTTTATGTTTCTTACTAGTTCATCCAAATCAAAAAAAATTCCCCACATCTTATTGATAAAAGTAATTTTTTGATGGTCTTACGCTGGAAATTCCAAGTGATACTACATGGTTTTATGTATTTTGGAATAATATAAAATTATTTTTCACATAATAGAAATAATTAATACGAAATTTTGATATAAAAAAAACATGAAAAAATATACAATACAGATATACAGAAAATAGTGATACACAAAATATAGTAAAACATTACATATTTTAAGACTTTGAAAATAAAACTTTGAAATGAGATGGTTTTCCAAAAATTGGATTGACTTTATCTCATATCAGATGAATTTGATAATTTCGTTTCATTTTATGGGGTGTATGGGGTTTAACTTCATTTTATTGGAATTTATTCTTTTCATATAACTTCAATAAAAAATTTTCTAACTTCACATATTTTTATAAGACCTTAATGTTTATTATGTATGACTTGATGATTACTATATGTCTTTTAAGATTGTTTTGAATTACTTCTTTAATTATCCCAAAAATTATTATATATTAATTCTAGAAACAATTTATAACATTTGTACATTTTTGAAAACACTAAATGTATATATAATTATCAAGAATTGAATAAAAACGTAGAAAAAATTAATCAAATAATGAAAAAAAGATATGATATATATTTAATATCTTAGAGATTATAATTAACCAATAATAAAATAAAATATATTTATAATATTAACATTTGAGAGAATAAAATAAATTAATTTACTTAATTACTAAAACATGTAGTAGTTAAAGGTTCCATGCTAAAAATATCCAACTTTTTTTATAAATAAAAAACAAAACAATTTTTACCAAAATTTATCCCACCTTTTGAAATTAATCAAAAAGGGCATGTTTTAATTAGAAATTATCAATTTTTAGATGAAGAAACTAAATCCTCTAATTTTAACATTGGAAAAATACTTTATGCTCTCTCTATTCCTATATAGTCAAAAAATGTTTTAAGGATCCACATTAAAATATTTTATTTTTAGGACATTATGTTATAAATATAAATTTTTAAGAATTAAAATAAGATAGAAAATAAAAAATAATCCCCTTAAAAATGTTCCAAGTACTAAATAATTATACTTACATTATTTCAAGTTCAAATTTAAGCTTAACAAAAATAGAAAAATAGAAATTTTTATTAAATATTTCAAAAAATAAATTTTATGTAAAATAAAATATTAGATATATATTTTCTTTTTTGTACATGATCTTTCTGAAAATGAAAAATAACAAAAATATAACTAGTTCTGGAGTGGTTTAAATGTTTTTTGTAAATATAAATAATATAACTATTTTCCCAAAATGTATGAATCCATTGAATATTAAAACATATTCATAAAGTTTTGGCTTAATCCATAATTATTGTGAATAATAAGATACAATAACTATGTACTTCGATTTTGTAGTAAAAATAGAAACACATTTTTTATTTGATCCCCTTAAAACAGAACATTTACCAATAAATCATAACTAACGTGTTTTTTATATTTATCTTTGATCAACCAAATTAAAATAATAGTGGATAATAAAAATAAATTTTGATTTAACATGGTTAAATAAACCATGTAAAGAAGATCGTTTAAAATATTTTATAATATGTTAATTTACATTAAGTTACATTCATTTAGTTCAATTTGAAAACAGGAACACACAAAAACTAAAAACACTACATCATGAATTGATGTAGTTAAATACAATAAAATACTAATTATATATCTAAATTTGTTAACATAAAAAAATTCTCCTGATTTACCTAAGTCTAATTTAAAAATAGTTCTCAAAAGGGTTTTAATGCTATCAAATGAGTCAAATCAAAATATCCTAAAACAATTCCTTAATATAAATAGATTTATTTATAAATTTATCTTTAATTTTCTCAAAAATTTGATGTTCAGGAATAATTTTATTTTCTCCAATCAAAATATTATTTCAATTCCTCATTATAAAAATTTAAGATTAGCCTTTCTTTTCACAGAACATTGTTTCAAAAAAAAATTGGGTAATCCTTAATACAAAACTAAATAATATTTTTTAAATCCATATAAACGTTTATAATGTTTTAAAATATGATTACGATAACTTTTATTCTATAGTATGGGTGGGTTTCTTACATATACATCATTATAAATACAACCATTTAGAAAAACACTTTTAACATCAATTTAAAATAACATGAATGAATGAATACATTCATAGGATAATAATATTATAATTGTAAAAAACCAGCTATATATGAAAAATATTTTTTAAAAAATTAATTATTCTTAAATATATCTCTGACTAACTAATATAGATTTATTTTTAATGATTTGACCATATTCATCAATCTGGTTTCTAAAAATCCATTTAGTTAGAATATTATGAGAATAAATAGGATGAAAAAACCAAGTAGATAAATTATTTCAAGTGAATTAATTTAAATAATATTTCACATATGAGATAGAATCATTTAAATATTAATCAACACTATTTGAAAAAAAATTAGAAGGTAAAACATTATAAGCATAATAGTTCATTGAATATCGTCTATTTTGAATATTTTATTCCAAATTTCCAATTAAATTATCTATTGGATGATCTTTATGGGTTTTACAAGTCTTAGTACTATTTGAGAGCGTAATTGTTCATTCTACCACTAAATTGGTGCGTTAATTATTACAAGTTATTCTAACATAAAATCAATGCCTCCAAAACCCTAAAAATTTGATCTAAATATGTCTTATTATACTTTAAAAAACATTCATCAAACATATACTAAAATTAATCTTCAATAACCATGGATATATTAATATAAACCTAATAATCCATTATTACATTAGAATATTCGAAAAATATACCATAATCATATTTTTAATCAAATTTATCCAATTAATACTTAGTGTTATGAATTAAAACCTTTAAAACAGTGACTCTAAAATTTCATATTTTATGTTTTCTTCCAACTGAAAGTTAATCAGGAGAATTTTTCAATATATGCAATAAAAGATTTATTTTTTTAGTAAAACAATTAGAATTTATGGCTTTAACACAATTTTTTTCAAATTATAATATTTTAACATGGTTTTAGTTTTTTCTTTAAGTGTGCTAGTTTTCTTTTCTATAACACCATTTTGTTGAGGAATCTTATTTTCTAAGAAATTACTATAATAAAAATTTTCTTTATAACACTATTAAAATTAACTATTTAAGAACTACTATACCCTATAATAGATATAATTATGTTATCTTATTTCATTTTGAACTAATTTAAGAATTATAATAAACTTCGATTGTTTTTAATATTATTGTGTAAGAATGTAAACCCTTGTGAATATACTAAAATCATATAGAGTTTCTAAATAATAATACATTATAAAAGGAATAGAATGTTTAATTATAAATAATAAATATAAATTCAAATATTTAATTGTTATTTTAATTCATAATTATTTGATATATTTGGTGTATCTTTTGTGTTATTGACCTTTTAGATGATATATAAACATTTTTTTTGTAATCCTTAGTTTCTGGTGATTGTATAATAGTTTGGTTCTTGGAAGATTTATCTACAATTCTGATAGTAACATCTCATAATTATAAATTCCACAAATGTCATTATAATTTATAGAAGCTAGAAATTTAAAATTTTGGTCATTTAATTCATTAAAATTGATTAACAGATTTTATATCATTTATTTCAATAAAATATAATATATCAATATCTTAAAACTATATACATACCAGTTAGAAATTTTATAAACGTTTTATCATCACATAATTAATAAATTTTAATTATATTATGGTTTAAAACATAAAAAAATAATGCTTTTAAAATAATACATAATTTGAAATTTAGACCTATTAAAAACCGTTATGTTTTTTATTATAATTATCAATAAATATACCATTACTATAATCACATTTATTTAAATATAATAAATTTGAAATAAAATGAGTCATATGTCTCGAAAATCGACTATCCATGTACTATATAACATTTCTGATGCTAGAAATTCTATAACCCTAACTCAAGTAACCAATATATGGAGTTCACATTTCTATATCGACATAATATACAAGAGATAAAATCTGATATAATAGAAGAATTTATTTTTCTTGAGATGATAAAAACATATATGATTCTCACGTTACATTTTAAAAGATGAAATAAATCTAAAAAATAATATGAGAAATTTATTATTTCTTCTTGTATTTCCCTAGACTCATTTAATGTTTAGTTATTGTCACCCTATTGAAATTAAATATTGATAAAGGGTAGTATTAGTTTCTCAGTAATGCAAAGTGTACAATGAAAGATATCATAGGTTAAATATGGAATGAATAATATGTTAGCGATAAACAATAATATAATATACCATATATATAATATCATAAAATAAATGTATATCCGTGAATGAAATGTTAATATAAATAATTACATATATAAGAATAACTAGTTTTATAATGATAGAATTCTTAATTCTAGAAAATGTAATATTTTTTTATCAAACTGTGAGGCGAATAAATCATACACAATTAGGCAAGGGATACAAAAATACCCAAGATAATTTATCTCATTAGATGCAATGATGAATCAGAGGACAATCTAATAGTGTGAAAAATAAATTCACTTACCATGACAAATATAATCATCATACAATAAGTGTTCATAAAAAATATAATATACAGTCAATATAAATATCAACATTAGAAATCTATCACACATAATTCCAATATTTCTCAAAGTCAAGAAAATAAAAAATTATCAAAATCCATTCATAAAAATAAGGTGGATCATATTAATATAATATCAGAATCCATCAAAATATTTTATTAAAAACAAGATGTATTTTTTAAGAGAAGTTTAATGAAAAAGTTTCTAATAAAAATAGAAATCGTATTTTCTATGAAAAAACAAGGAAAATTTTAAAGTAATGTTTTTAATGATTATTGTAATGGACCTTAGGAAATATTTGACATGCATTAGTTGTTATTATACATTTATTTTCCAATTTCACAACAAGTAAAAAAATGAATTGATCAGAATATTACTTTAAATTTTCTGTAAAAAAGGTAAAATATATTATAAAATGATTTTAATAGTTATTTAGAAGTTTGTAATAACTTATTGAAAATAATTAAAAGAACACAGACATGGATGAGAAAGATTCAAAATCAAAACAAGTGAAATAAGGTTGAATTATATTAGAATTTTTTTTGGTCTATCTGAATACCAACGAGGGTGAAAACAGAAAGAATACTTGAAAATTTAATAAATAGCCATTTTAAAAGAAAATATATTAGGTTTACAAGATAAATATCATATAATTTTATTGATGGATACCTAAATATAAACAACACTAAATAAGAATGATATTTTGAAATAAATCCTTACCTCAGATTTCTTCTTGGCCAGACACACTCTAATAACCTATATAATAAAATAATACTTATTTAATATCAATATCATAAAAATATTTATATTTATCTTACTAGATACTATTTATTTATGTTTTCATCTTACCTATTTATTAATAATTTAATGTTAAAATCAATATTTTAGTGTTAAACATTATTTTAACTATGTATTTTTATTTTATGGTTTTGATACCTATAAAATGATAATGGCTACATCATATAGAAAATATTAAACATGATATAATTATCCTATTTATACATACATATGATTTTATAACAATCAACTAAAACAGTCATGAGAAATGAAATATTTTTTTCTGGGAGACTGTAGTTCATATGTATGCATGACTATAGTTTTCATTTTTCTTATGGATAAATAGAAAATAAATTAAATAAAAGATTAATTTTATAGAATTTAAAAAATTAATATAAATAAAATATTTATTTATTAAACCGATCTTTTTAGTATACATGTAGGGAATAAATAAAAAATGAATGACATCACTTTATAGAGGTTATAGTCAACACAAATTCACGAGCAACATTATTATTTTCATGTGGGAAAAACGGTATAAAGGTAGATGAAATATTACGTTTAATGAATAATAAATATTTCATAAATATAACTAATATAAATGAATTATATCTTTATAAATATCCATGCAAATTAGTAAGAAAAAATGATTTACATCGCTATATGGATATGGTAGTCTATATGTATGAAAAAGTGATTTTTATATTTTCTATAGGATGAAAAGATGATATAAAATGTTATTAGAATAAAATAAAACCTATAAGTGTAGTAAAAATACCTATTTAATTATTTTAATGTGGTTATATAATATTTTGAGAAAATTTATGTAGACTGAATCTTACAAAATGTCAGTAAGAATATATACATATTCCTTAGAAAACCTCCTTTGAATTACACCTTAATCCATTTAATATTACTCTTTTCGTGATACTAAGATCACTAAGTTAATAAATATATATTTCGGGAGGTATTTTAGAAAATTTATTTGAGATAGGTTGCTCAATAAGTGTAAATAATAGAAAAAAGAGATACCGTTTTATAAGTGAGGTGGGTGAAAAACCTGTAAATACTAGAAACTTTATTATATAATATATGTATTAATCAAGTAAATTGGATAAAATTTTTAATATTTTAATATATAAGAAGTTTATGGTCTAAATATAATCAATATAAATTTTTTTTCATGTTTTGTAGTAATTTAATTTTTATCTCTTAGCTTAACCCCATGATAAGCTAATTTCACCCTTACAACAGTGATAATTTTTTCCATGGTTACATTTTGTTATAAAGAAAAATTAAATTGAAATAATTACTAAAATAGAACATGATGATCCCAGATATGGAATCCATTTTCAATGATTCAATTTCCATAAGTGGTAAAAATAATTACAAATGTATTTTTTTTCCAAAATAGGATGAGGGGATTTTTAGAAAAATGGTTATTTTAATGTTAAAAAATGATTTCACACAAAAAAGTATAATATTGATTCCCATAGAATTAATTATACTAGATAAAATAAAATGGGAATTATTTGAATATAAAATGAAACTAAAAACAAATTTTACATTAAAAGAATTTATTTATAAGATAATAACAAAAAATTGTTTTCATTAAAATAAAAGAATTATTTATATTTTGAAAATGTAAAAAATAGATATATAAGTTAAAATTTATATTTTTAAACACATAATTTTTTTTATCAAATATATGTTGGGTCTAGAATGATTTCATAAACTTTCAAATCATTATTTTATAATTTTAATTTCATATAAGTGGCATTATTTGTAAAATCAGTATTTTTCATTATTCGCCCAAGAATAAACTATTTATAAAAACTATAAAAAATGAATCATAATATAAATTTTATATTATGTATATAAAATTGATATTCATTTTATAAATTTGAAACTATAAAATTTAGAAGTTAAAATTTTAAATAGAACCATTAACCATTTCTATTATTATGATAAAATAATAGGTTGTCTCATGGGAAATTTCATAGGAATGTGTTGTTTTCCTAATATAGTAGATATATAAGTAATAATGTTTCCTCAATTTAAAAATATCATCCTAAAAATTGATATAAATGTTTATCAGAATAAATGTGGGTTATACTACCTTGTATCTTCTTCCATCACCCATGTTGTTTCCTCTAGTTTGTGATTTCTCCAATGAAATTTCACCAACCATGTTTTGTAATTCAATAATAAATATTCTCGAGTGTCAACAATATAGAAAGAGTATTCATTATAATACAAGTCATGCTCTAACATTATTCCCTAAAATGTGAGTACATGTGTTTGATCTGGCTTATATTTACTCTATAATGAAACATGGAAGATGTTATATACTTTAGTGATATTGGGTATCATAGCCCATCAACAAGGAATTACTCTAATTCCCTCTAAAATTTTAAAATACCTAATAAACATAGGAATTTTCTTCCCATTTTTTCTGAATATTATAACTCCCTTACATTGATTCAACTTAATGATTACATAATACCCTATATTAAATTTCAATTCCTTCCTCTGATTACTACCATATACATTTTTTTCTCTATGCATATTTGATCAGACTTTTAATAGATCAAAAAATCATAGTAGTATTCTCAAAATATTCTCGGTCTAGTAACTTCCTATTACTAACTTCTTCCCAATAATTTTTCGTATGAAATCTATTTCTATATATTTCTTTATAAAATTCCATATAAATAATTTAATGAATGATATTTCTGTTAAAAATAACAGTAGATGTAAATTTTGATCTCATATACCCTATAAGAAAAGTGAAAAAGTTTTGTGTCTATTTTATTGTTTCTGAATAGTATTTTAATAAGATTTAGGCTGATAAATAGTGTTAGTGTTGAGGTACTTTCGATGAATATTTTAGAATTTTGATATGAATTAAGGTTCACAATTAGATATAATTGATAGTTGTACATTGTGAAGTCTCAAAACATATTAATATAGTTCTAGGAATGGAACTTAGTGGGAATAGCTTCCATTACTTATATATAATTTTTAGAGTTGTCCAAGTGATCAAAAAATGAACCATATTGTATCATTATTCATAGGATTCTTTATAAGTCTAGTGAAAAATTTAATTTAATCCATGTCTCACTTCCATATTAGTATAGGAATAGGTTTCATAACTCTGTTAAGATAATTTCATTCAGCCTTTACCTATTGGAACACTAAGCATCCAGAAACACAATACAATATTTCCTACATCTTAATATTCCACCATGAATATTCTATTGAATTCACATATAAATTTATTATACCATGGTGTGTATTGAAATTTGAGCTATCTTCTTCATGTAGTATCTCCCTTTTCAGTTTCAATATGGATGGAAAAAAAACACTTCCAAAAATTATTTAACCCATATTTATAGACAAATTATCTTAATCTATATTCATTCATTTATTTACTCTTCCCTTTTAAATAATTATCAACATGATAGTGCTTCTCTATATTTTATTATCAATATAGTATAATATTTTCATAGAAAAAGAATTTTGTTTCCCATTTTATAACAATTAGTAATCCTTGAATATAAGATCATTTTAAATTCTCATCATATATAGAACTCTGGGGTCCTTCCAATTCAATGCTTCAAACACCTTATTTTCATTTATAGGGTGCTAGTGTATCAGTAAATAATAGTTCTAAGGTAATTATGACCACATTATTTTATTAATATTGAGTTTTTTTGACATAATACGTACTTAAAATTGATTTGGTCTATATATATGTCACATGTTTCACAATAGAGATGTTATATCTATATCTTCAACGGAAATACTATAAATTATAGAACAAGGCCATGTGTATGACTATATTGTTCATAGATATTCAATTACTTTGATTTATAATGAACTACTATATCATTCCACTGAAGGATTAAACATAGTCTATTATTCAATGCATCACTATATATTTCAATCCATTTCTTGCTGAACATTAATGTAAATAATGAACCACTAACCAATCACTTATTTATAACCTTAAAATTGTATTCACATTATATTGACCATGTGAAATTAACACCTTCACATGTCATCTTGGTTAACAAGTTGGCCAACTGAGATCATTTTTAACACACCACCGATAAAAACCATACAAAAATCGAAACTATGTATCTCTATTATATTTGGTTATATTGGAAATTTTTTTACCACCTTATAATTTTAATGATAAATAGTTTTTACATCATTAGAGATAATAATAATAAGAATTAAATATCATGGATCCAAAAATCACACTTAATAAATTTTACACAACATTCCTTTTCTTTGATTCTCTAAAAAAATATTTGAAAATGGTCACAATGCTCTTAATGGATTTTAAATTATACTAAGATATCATCAATTAATTACTCAATGAATTTATAAAAATAGTCCTTAAATACTATATTTATCATATCTATGAAAATAGATGGCTAATTAATTAATCATAAAGACATTACTGTAAAATAGTAATGTCCACACCTCGTATGAAATTCTAAAATCAATATATCTTCTTTATTCACCCTTAATTATTGATAAAAAGTGTGAGTATCATTATTTGAAATGAAATAAAATTCTTGATGTTGACCAAATAAGATATTAATTCATGGAAAAGGATACTTATTCATTATATCAATGGAATTATTCTTTCTGTAATTTATGGGAATCATCGTAGACCCATTCTTATCATTCGCAATTAAGACAAGAAATTATCAATGTAAAAAATTTCAGAATATAAGTCCCTTAAAAATATTATTCCAATTTTATTCTATATGGAGTCATAGATATATATATATATATTATACCAGAGATGAGTTAAATAAAAAACTCAAATTCAATAACAATTAGACGTCTCGATAATTCTTCTAGAAATACATAAATGTAGTCTTTTAGAATAGGCTCATCCTATAATAATTCGAAATCTTCCTAATCCATAGATATAATTTTCTCTTCCAATTCTCCTATAATTTAATTATGGTTAGCTACTGTAGGTGGATCCATAAAAATCTAGATAATAAAGTATCTACCTGAAAAATGCGGGATTCTCTTCCACATTTAGAATCAACATCTTCTTCTCTTGGAAACAAATGCATGCATTATACCTTATATTAAAATGCATACCAAGGATTATATAAAATTCAATCATATGTATGATAATAAACTCTATAACAAGGGAATATTTCTAAATATAAATAGTGACCACATGATATATCCTTGTTGAAACGTTATTACCACTAGGATCCTTTATTTTTAACCCTTTACATAGAGAGTTAATGTATGATTTGATGTTATAAAAAAACAATCAATTTATAAATGACTACATGGATCCCGTATAAAATAAATAATTAACTAAGTTTCAGTTTATGGTAAATTTATAAGTTATGACATCATTTGGGACTTCTAACCCCGATGTAGTAATCAAATTATCATGGTATTTATCGATTATATTTTTTTTGATATACATTAACTTGATTTTTAAGGGATTCATTATAATATTTCCTCATTTAATTATAGTTGAATAATTTTAAAACGATGGATTTTTTCATTCCTTTTTAATAATTAGCCTCATAGCCTTTCTATCTATACATTAAGAAAACTATATTTCCCTTCAAGTATGTTCCATGGTGTTTCTTAAGAGAACTATTAAATACCTAAAATACCACCCTTCCCTTTTCCACATTCCAAATTTTTTATAGATAAGTTTTGCAATCACATCATTTCTTCATTTCGGTGTCCAAAATAAGACCTTGAGAAATATTTTTTTCTTGATGGAAATTAATACTATATGCTCATATATTGAAAAAGTTTAAGAGAATAATCCACATTAATTCTTGGTTTTATCCCATTAAAGAAGTGATCAATCTTAGTTTTTAGATACCATACATATTGTTTAGATTGATTTTATATCCTTTTAAAATTATCTTCATATTCATTATTTTTTTCATTTCATTCCATATTATCTCAGTGCTCATTAAGAAATTCCTTTTTGATGAATATATCCTTAAATTATTGTATTCTATACTCTTTATTTCCTCTACTATTTTAGTGTTCTGAATCAATGACCCCCATTGATCAACATCTACCTTTACATGATAAACTACAATTAAAACATTTTATCTTTTAATACTTATGAAAGTGATAAATATCTTCTCTAAGGACATTATATATTTCTCAGTTATAGATTAATTAGTATAACCATTGAATGATAATGGTTATTGTCACATGATGTGTTCTAAGAATATTACACCATATAATAGATCAACGAGTTTCCTCTTATGGTTGATAATACTTTTGATTACCTAATTCAACATATATACTTGGAAGATATCCCAATAATGGGGTTTTTCACCTATTTTAACATTTCTACTATAGTTATAATTTATTTATTCATAATGGGTTTATATGAAAAACCAATCACATCACTATGTGGAAGAGGTAGTCCACAGGTACGCATGAGCATTGGTATCATTTCCCAACTAATTGAATGGTAATTAGGTATATGATATATTACATTTATAGAATCATAATTATGTTATAAATATAATATATATTCATTAATTCAATATTCATAAGCATCCATGTGAGTTGGTGAGGAGAATTCAATTACATCACTATATACATAATGTATTCTATACGTAAAACAAGAATTTTTTTCATTTTCCATAGGATGGAAAGGGAAAATAAAATGGTTTTAACATTAATAATAAAATATATTATTAATGTAAATATATTGATATAATTTTGTAATAATAGTTATATATTACATGGAAATGGTTTAAAAAGAAAGGAAGTTTAAAAATATAGGTAAGATAATATATATATTCCTTGAAAAAACTCTATTGGATTAAAAGATAATCTCTACACCATTTATCTTTTGGTGAGACCAAGACCTGTAGGTCAAGAGTAACAGTGTTTTAGAGTTATTTTAGTAAATTTATTTTACCAAATGTATTCAATATGTGTGAATAGAATTGGATAGATGGTTCTATTTTGTAAGTGTGGTGGGTGGAAAACAAGTTTATGCTTGAAATGTTATTATATAATATTAGTCTTAATCAAATAATGTGGATAAAAAATATCATAGTTTCAAATATATGAAGGTTATAATCAAAATTAAATTGACCAATGAAATTTTTAAAAGTGTCTTGTGATATTTTAAATCCTATTTCTTAGCATAAATCCCTCATTAATCATTTTTCTCACTTACTATAGTGATAAATGTTACCATATTTACAATTTATTATGACTGTAGTGCCTTATACCTGCACTGTTTCATCACGGGTTAAAAAAATTATTTAAAAACTAGATTTGATACAAGTAGTGATAAACTAAGATAAACATATATTTATTTAAAATAATTTTCATAAGATAAACATTACATCTCAAAATTTAATTTCTATGATTGATGTTGATCACTAAGTGGAGGTTTGGGTAAATTAGTGATCACTTTATTTTATTATTATATTCATAAAAACTAACCTCGGAAAGTTAATAGATTTATAATTCACTAAGTGATGTCTCTCAACCACAGTTAGTATGTAGAAATATGAAGTAATAGATATTCACATGATATTTACAAGGTTAAGTACATCTACATACTCATTGACATGTTGGTCATCTCCCCAACATGGATTCTTTTACAATTTTATTTCATAAATAAAAATTCATCAGATAAAAATGGTTCTAATATATAGTAATCATTTCTCAAACTAACCCTATTTTTAAAATCCAATAATAAAATCTCCTACCATAGTTGGTCATACCTACCAACTATCCTTCTGGTATCTACATTTTTCACATATTGTTATACCCCTCAACAATTAGCCTTTTGAGGGACTAGTTCTATAACTCAGCTAAAAGAAATTTTCTCCGCTATTCTAATCCTCTTTAGATAGATATTATCTTTATCTAAATGTAAGTTGGAAAGATTTCCCATGTGTACAACATTCATGATATTCAACAACATTCTTAAGAGTTTATTTTCATAAAATAATATTTTGTCTTAAAATACATAGATAAAATAACATCAATAGTTCAATAAATTTTCCAAAAAATATCCTTATTACAATCTGTTCATTCGACCTCAATCTAGGATGCCCTTCTTTTGGTGGGACTCCGTCATCAGGATCTCTATTCAATTACCTTCAACTCATTATGTTTCATTCCAACATTATGTATTCAATTTACATTTATCCAATGTTATTTATTTTAATATTAATTATTTGATAAAATTTGATCACTCTTATTATAATTTTTTGACCATGTACAGACTCTGATAAAAAAATCACACAATGATTCCTCTTTATCTAATGATTCTCAGTCCTATGCAACATCTTAACCATCTGCTGAAAATTATTTTGATGGAAACCATGTGGAAATATTTTGTAACATTTTAGTGGATTCTCACATCACAAATTCCTCATCAATTCATCTCATCCAGATGTATATATAGTATAATTATCTAATAATATTACAAGCATATTTTATAAGTGTTCTCAGAATAAAACCTGGGAATCCAAAATAATATTCCTTCATAACCAAATTCTAAATTTGAGTTATCCAACTAATTTTATTTTCGTTGGATACTTCACAACTGTTATAAAATATTATCAATCACACATAAGGTGTCTTTAAAGCACCCCTTTTATGATTTTTTTTGAAATTAGTTATTAGGAACTTAGGGAAACATCTATATCCTTAGTAATATATAAAACGTTAAACAACCAACTTGTCATCACCAAATTTTTGAACATCAGAAGGTTTATGTAATTCTTCTTAAAAATCATATGTCGGATGGAGCACCATTAGAAATCTCTGTCGGATGGACTCACTAGATTTCATTATATGTTGTACCTTTATCCAGGATCACTTTATTAGGAAACATCCTAATTATGGGATAAAAATATATCAATCAGCAGATATCTCATATGTCACGACCTGACCCAAAAGGGCTCGAGCCGCGACTCCCCATGCCGGCCTCAAATAGGCCAGGGGATGACGTCTGGCACTAAGTAGGCTATCACACACAAGGGAGGAATTTTCCTAAGGTACCTGTACACACGCACCCACATAAACCTCCATGCGATAATGGAGGGATATGTAAATCTGAAAAGAAAATGCATGCAAACAACTATCCCACAACTAGAGCACATCATAAGTATAAAAGGGAAAAACATGGCCCACTAGAAGAAAAACTACAAAGAGTACAACCTGCTTGGAAGAAGAGGAAAACACTTCCAAAACACCTGCCAGTAAGCCCCTCGGCACAACTTCGATACGTACCCTGGTAAAACCCACTCACTAAGCTCTGCCTGCTCTAGGTCCTCTAGGGACTCCGTCAAAATGAATGTGGTATGCACAAGACAAAAACATGTGCGGGCAAAGTCGTGCAGGGGTGGGAATAACAATACTCAGTAGGCACCCCTAAAACCCAAAGAAAAAGACTGTAACTAAAAGGCAACAGTCCTCTCAACCCAGCCAGAGGAAACCCAGATGAGAGAGAAACAACATCTCGTGACCATACTCGGTTAAACACAACCAGTTAGGTCAAACCAGGGGTATTCACATACATACACCTTGAACATCCTGATATACTCAACTCACGCACCAAGCCACATGAGGTACCAACCTCATCACCAGAAACTATTCACAACCAGGATAACACACTCCATGATCACTGTCATCCCAGATGACACTCGTCTGAGGGTTACACCTCATTGGGTTTCACACAAACATCTTAGAAGCTCTCCCGAGAGATTACGCTCATCAGATAACATCACTGAGGAAACCCCGTTGAAACATCATAAACACCAAACTCCTTGGATAGAGGATTTCTCCTAGGGTCCGCTAGGGGATACCAGAACCCACAATGGAATACGAAAATTTCACTGATATGGGATCACTCTCATGGACCGCTGGGGGATACCCCAACCCGATCTGGCATTCGTAGATCTCACAAATAGGGGATCACACCCATGATCTGCTGGGGGATACCATAACCCGATCTAGAATTCGTACACAAACACGTCACTCAGATAGAGGATCGTCGCCCGCGTAAAGGTGGTAACGACGATACTAGATCCATATCTAGTATAACTCTTGATATAGGGGATCGAACTGATGATGACACAATCCTACTAAATCCACGTGCTGAGTATGGGATCGTATAACCAACAATACTACAACCCTACTGAAACCATGTGCTGAGTATGGGATTTTATAACAAACAATACCTCAACCCTACTAAAAACCACATGCTGAGCAGGGGATCGTATACCCGACGATGTCAGAACCCTACCAAGAACGGCCCACTGCATGGGGGAACATATTCCTGATGATTCCAAAAACCCTACGGGGTTAACCTTCTAGATAAGGGATCGTCGCCCGTGGATAAGTGGTTACAGCGATACCAATCACCCGATCTAGGGTAACGATGCTAGAGGACCCCGCTCCGGGCCTACAGGAGGGATGCCACAAATCTAATAGATTAAATATCCCATCGAGAGGATCACAAGACTATACTAGGGTTGTGATGCCTTGTGAACCCTCGTAGTAATGAACCAAGGGAGTACCCTCAACCACTGCTGGTCCAAACGTCGCTAACTCGAGAAACCCGCAACAAAGCCACACCGCACACCTCCAAGGCCAATACCGAGGCCACCATCGCGATCCATGCATAAAAACACACATGATAGGTTATTTACTCGCCCGAAACGGACTACTGGTGAAAAAGGTACTATTCACAGTAGCCAGTCCATGTGGGGCCCACAATACGATTTCAAAAATTTTCAAGCAGATCATACCACAATGATTCCCTCGTAAAAACATGCGGGATCGACTACTCGTTCATCCGAAATAGACCCCCAGTAAAACAGTCACTATTCACCGAAGGCAGCCCTGGTGGAGATCATGGCTTGATACCGAAACACATCAAACGGATCACACCATTGTAGTCCTCTCGAAAAAACACATAGGATCGACTACTAGTTCGTCCAAATAAGACAACCAACGGGACAGTTGCGTTTCTCCAAAAACACCGAAACCCAGCCTCATGGGGCCTGCACCCCAAACTCAGTCCCAACACATGAAAAACAACAAGAACACTCCTATGTACCATCTGGGTCTAAACACCACTGACGACACCTCAACCAGAGTGCAGCAGTAGTACAAAAGGTAAAAACAGGGCCCACGAGAAGAAAAACTACAAAGCGTCCAACCAGCTCGGAAGATGGGGAAAACACTGCCAAAACACCTGCCGATAAGCTCCTTGGCACAGCTTCGGTACACACCCCGGTCAAACCCGCTCAATAAGCTCTGCCTACTCTGGGTCCTCCTGGGACTCCGTCAAAAGGCCTGTGTTCTGCACTAGACACAAACATGTGTGGGAAAAGCCCGTGCAAGGGTGAGTATAACAATACTCAGTAGAAACCCCAAAAACCCAAAACAAAATAGAGCAACTGAAAGGCAACAGTCCGCTCAGCGGAGACAGAGGGATCCTAGGTGAGAGAGAAACTCCATCTTGTGACCATCCTTGGGTAATCATAACTAGTCAGCTCAAACCAATTGTATTCCCATATATATACCATGAGGATCTAGATATACTCAGCTCACACACCAATCCCCATGAGGTACCGACCTCATCACCAGCAACTATTCACAACCACGAGAAAACAATCCATGATCAATCTCATCCCAGATGTCATTTGTCCGAGAGAAACACTCCATCAGGCTTCACACAAACATCTCATACGCTCACCCGAGAGATCATGCTCGTCGGATAGCGTCACTAAGGATGCCTCGCTGAAACAACATAAACACCAAACTCATCAGATAAGGGATCACTCCTAGGGTCCCCAAGGGGATACCAGAACCCACACTAGTATACGAATATCTCACAGATATTGGATCACTCCTATGGTCCGCTAGGGGATACCACAAACCGATCTCGCATTCGTCGATCCCACAGATAGGGGATCACTCCCTAGATCCACTTAGGGATACCACAACCCGATCTGGCTTTCGTACAGAAACACGTCACTCAGATAGAGGATCGTCGCCCACGTAAAAGTGGTCATGATGATACCATAACCCTATCTAGTATAACCCGTGATGTAGGGGATTGAACTGATGATGCTACAACCCTACCGAAACCATGTGCTGAGTAGGGGATCGTATAACCAACAATACCACAACCCTAGTAAAAAACTCATGATGAGCAGGAGATCATATACCCGAAGATGTCACAACCCTACTGAGCACGGCCCACTACGTAGGGGATCATATTCCCCATGTTTCCACAAACCCTATGGGGTTAACCTGCTATATAGGGGATCACCGCTCATGGATAAGTAGTCACAATGATACCAAGAACCCGATCTAGGGTAATGATGCTAGAGGATCCCGCTCTGGGACCACAGAAGGGATGCCAAAACTCTAACAGAATAAACATCCATCGAGAGGATCACAAGCCTATACTTGGGCTATGATGCCCCGCTAACCCTCGTAGGAATGAACCAAGGGAGTAACCTCAACCACTACTAGTCCAAACCTCTCTAACCCAAGTGACCCGCAACAATGCCACACTGCGTACCACCAAGGCTGATACCGAGGCCACCATTGCGATACACGTGACAAAACACACAAGATAGGCTATTTACTCGCCCGAAACGGACGACCGGTGAAAAATGAACTATTCACCATAGCCAGTCTATGTGGGGCCCACACTACAATCCTGAAACTTATAAAGAAGATCATACCAAAGCAATCCCCTCAGAAAAACATGCAGGATCGACTACTCGTTTAACCGAAATAGACCCCCGGTGAAAAAGGAACTATTCACTAAAGGCAACCTGGTCGGGGCCCACGATCCAATCCCGGAACACATCAAATGGATTGCACCATTGTGATCCTCTCGTAAAAACACATAGGATCGACTACTCGTTCGTCCCAAACGGACACCCAGTGGAGAAGTTGTGTTTCTCCAAAAATGCCAAAACTCGGCCTCATGGGGCATGCACCCCAAACTCAGTCCCAACACCCGGAAACCAATAAGAAACGTCTGTCATACCATCAGGGTCTGAACTCCATTGATGGCATGCCAATTAGACTCACTGGGTAGATGATACGACGTCTCGAAATCAAATAATAATAAAATATTATTATTTTATTCGACGTTTCAAGCTCTCGGGCCTCGATCCCGAAACATTAAACTCGCAAACCCACACAGAAGGTTTCGGATCGAGGCCAGGGTCGCGTCGCTGTAGACGACATGCGAAATGAAATTCCAGGGAGCAGGCTATAGGGGTTTTAAAACCCCTATTTATTTAAAAGAAGGCTGGACCAGCCCGCCCTGGCCGGTGGCCCTTCAACGCGCGGCGCCGCGTGCAGCCGCGCTCCGCCGCGGACAGCAAGGGGCACCCCGGTAGTCTGTTTTGCAATCCGCAACCTTTTGCGTGACCCTTGGGACACGATCTTCCTTGCTACGACAACAAAATGAAGAAATTATAAACAAAAATGGGATCAGGGGATTAAAACTCAAACCGCCTACCTCACGGGAAAAACGACGATGTTCTAACATAGATCCATGCTCCAAAGCTTCCGCTGCATGATCCTGGAGAATCTGCCATCGAAATACGAGCTCGATGGCACCTTGATCGCACAATTCAGTTTAGGGATTTGTCGTCGGAAGGGGAGGAGGAGGAGGAATGAGGAGAAATCCCTCCTCTACACACCGTATTTTAAAAGGGGGGAAGAGATATTTATTTATTTTTTAAATAAAATCTCTCCCATCTCCGGCTGCCGACTCGCCTCCGCCCGATGCTAGATGCAGACAAAGTTAAGGTCTCCCTTAGGGTAAACGAATCGTTCTGAACACAACGATGGAATCATATTTTCAATCCGAGACTCCGTTCAGATGTTATTCAAGCCAACGCTCATGATTAAACTTTTCCATTTATTTATGAAAATACCCCTGGTGGCTTTTCTCACAGCAGGCCCGCACCCGCAATGTTTACACCCCGCCTAGGGTAAACGGCACACTCTAGACGCAACTGTACCCCCATATTCTTGTTCTGAGATACCTTTTAGGAGATATCACACCGCAACCTGGTTCATAGTATGAAAATAATTAATATTTTTATAAAATTTATTCTGGGCACACCGGGCCTCGGAATCGCACGTCGTCTTCGCGCATAGCTCTTGAATTATTCATAGTAATATTCCAATGTCTGACAGGGCCAAAACCTGAGTCGGTACATAAAATATCATTTCTATTGGATCATTTGAGTGTGTGGATGATGGAACTTCATCTATTACAACTTAATAGATATATTTATCCAATGTTTTACACTATTTATCTCTATATGAAAGTATCTTAACACTATCATTAGTATGGTAATCTTCATACAGTCTATGAATGATGAACTACATGGGTTTCCTATATCTTATCATTTTTTAGTCCATCATAGTAAATTTGAAAATAAATATTTATAAATTTTTGTCTTCAAACATTGTAACTTGGATTTAAAAGTTCTCCATCTGATGACATGAGGCCAGTCTACTTGATAAAATTGTACAACCTCTAGAACATCATCTTATGGAACAACAAAATAACCTTTTTGACAATATCTTTATAAAACATTAAACTTATTCAAAATCAATACGTGTTCTCAATACTTTTTTACCATATGATGATTTTATTATCTTACTCAATATATATTATTTCTCCCTTGTATTGAATATAAAATGAAAATGGAAATATAAGCATCATCATAGGATATATTACTTCATCTTATAAACATAAGAACATATCACAAGAAAAAATAGTATCACATTAGTTCCTCAACAAATAGCATTTCACTAAACAACTTTATGTCAACATGGGAAGACTATACATTGAAAAAAGAGTAAATAATAAATATAATAAATGGTTTCCATTACACATATATCTCATGATACTTTCCTTATGCTCATTCCAACAACTTTTTATCTCGTGTAATCTATGTAGATCTTTTAAGATAATAGCAGACACCTAATATCTGTTTTTCTAATTTTCCATAATTTATATTCTATTAAAAGTGGGATGCTCATACCTCATCTTCAGATTCCCCTAATAAGGTTATCCATTTTTTCAAAATTATGGTCAAAAGATGTTATTTGAAGGGTATCTATTCTTTTAGTAAAACATCTATAACAATCATCAAGCTTCTAAATTTATTGTCATTTGATTCCCAAAAAGTTAGTTCAAATGAGATTGTATATTGGGAATGTACAGGTACCTCAATGTCCCTTAAATGTTAAAAATAAACTATGTGTATTATCCTGGTATTGTATTATAATTATTCTTCCTAGATTCAACATGGGATATACACTTTTCAGTTAGATAATCCATCATATATTTTGCAACAGATTTTTTTTCATATGATGAACCATCAAATTATGTTTTCATTTTATCTTAATCACTTATAATATTTCTTACATTTAGTTTTGGATATAATTTTCATTATTTCTTCATGGTCTAGTAATATAATCATTTAATATTTCATAACATTCCAATCTTTCTCATTCCTTTTATATTTCTTATGAATCTTTAACCATCTATCTATAAATAACTTTTTATAAAAATTGTTCTAATTTTATGAAATCTATTTCTTACATTTTGATTCCCTAAATTTTTAATACATAATCCATATTTCTATCCATGTTCATCTATTTTGAGTAAATAAATAAGAAATCTATAATTCACAACTCTATTATGTTCAGATAATTTCTTGGATCAACTTCTATACCATTATCAACTTTCTTAAGATTTTCAAATGTATTTCTTGTTTCATTAACATTCCTCACCTTCTAAACATTATTTATAACTCAAAAAACATTCTAGAAAATTTATTATTCTCTACTAATTATTTATCCACCATGATTTACCACTCTTTCCTAGTAGATATATATTTTTCCAATATAAATATTCATTATGCTTCAATACTCCACAACACCAGTAGTGACCTCTATATATTAATCTTTTATTTTGATAATAATAATTCTCTAAAGTTTGTTTTTATATTAAAAAAACTATGCGATAATGTTTCCAGGGAGATACATTCTCGATGAATTCAAATCTTTCTTAGTAACGAGTTATTTCACATAAAAGATAAATTTCAAACATCCATTGTTATTAGAAGAATATTTATATTGATATTTTTGGGGAATAGAAATAATAATCATCCATGAAACCTTATTTTCACTATATTGAGAAGATTTAAATTTAACCTAATCTAATTTTGTGGATTGTTATATCATATTTTTTCACTCACCATTTGATTTAAGAAAACGTTATTGTGTTTTTGACAACTCTTCTTTTTTATCAAAAAACTTACTTTATGAACATTTTCAATATTTTTTAATTTAGAAATCTTAAAACTATTTTATTATTTTCATCAATATGTGTTTTATGTTCCTTATTGATATTCCCATATAGAATTTTTTTTCTTTAAAAACTATAAATTTCCTTTCAATCACACTAAATTCCATTTTATGATATCCAATCACCTTAGGGTTTATCTACTCGATTTTGATTCACTCACCATTCTTGAAATTTAACTCTATAACACATTTCTTCAACTTATTATTTTCCTTCTTGATTTGTAAAATTTTCATAAGAGAGTCATCCATATTTTATTTTAGTGAACAATCAGGTTATGTTCCCTCATCACCATAATCATCACTACTTTGTGAATCAGTTCCTCTAATAACATGATCTAATAAGTTGACATGATAATCAGATTCATTATTGAATAAAAAATCACCCTGGTCTCTTTTATTCAACAAAATTTCCTTCATATTGTTCGCAAAAAAATCATGATTTTTCTTCCACTCATATTTCTCAAAAATTTAATCATCTTCCTCCAAAATAGATTCATCATACTTCTACTTCGATTTTTTTTAAAATGGAATACATCATTAGAATACCCACATTTAAAATAATACATACCTTTTCCCTTGAAATTACCATTTTGGTATATTTTGGAAAGATGATAATCGATTTTGTTGAATTTGTATTATTTATTCTCGGCCAATGTATCACATGATCATTCTTTAACTTATTTATCTTTGAGCTTCTTTTTTTTAACAAAAACTGAAATACTATTTCTTCATTACCATTATTCTCAAGTACTCTAATTTTTCACAGATCATATTCCATGAAAATATTATCATGTTAATTCTCCTATAATTCATATCAAAATTATAAATTTGAAAATTTGGAATAATATCTCTAACACCTCACAAATATATTTAATAATCTTGACATATTTCTTAACATATAACATTGAGCTATTAGAGAATTTGAAATTATTATAAAAATAATATTATTTAAATGTGAAAAATCCATTGAGCTGTTGGTAATTAATAAGAGTAAAAAAATTATGTAATATATGTACATGATTCTAAGTAATAAGTTTTGGATTAATTATTAGGAAATAACCACATTACTTTTATTGGAGTTGTTTTTTTCTCCAAAATGCATTTTATTAAAAAATAATTTTTATTACATTTTGATTCTGAAAATTATAATTAAGTTCTACCACTTTTAGAAATTTTATTCTACAAAATGATCATATTTTTTCAAATCACCGGGTCAAATTTATCTTAGAGTGAATTTCAGATAATTTTTTATAAAATATTTATTTTTTGATTAACAGCTAAAATACTTATTTTAATTGAAATCTATTTTTCATTTAAAGAATTTATGTATCTAATTTTAATATTTGAAATTTTTTAAAAATAAAAAATAAAAAATTTATATTATGATTACTCCAACTATTTTCAATGGAATTAATTTCATGATGTAATTTGGTATAAGAATTTTATATACTTGAAAACTACTATTCAGGAAAAAAACTTTTTATCGCATTTTAAGGGTTTAATTTTAAATTAAATTATAGAACATATACGATTAGAATTATAAAAAATATATTCCATTATTGGAATTATGATGATAATTTTCATTAAATAGTTCCTTTTTATTTTTAGTCAATATTAATAGTAAACATGGTAATTATTTTTCACTATGATAAGGGTAAAATCGGTAAAACAATGTCAAAAAATTAGGTTAATTATTAAAATTTTCAATAAAACATTATTTTACCTGATTGGAAGAGTATATATAATTTATAAAAATCCAAATTTCTGAAATATGGACACTTGATATAATTTTTATTTGATTATAACCATTATATTATTTTATGAAAGGAATGAATTCCAAATGTCACTCTCTTGATTTCAATAGCATTAAAATTTTTCTATAATAATAAAAGAGTAAAATTTTGGCAATAAACATTTATTTTAATATTAAATATATTTTTTATGAAATTAATTTATATTTTTAGTGAAAGAGTTGTTACCTAGATGGATTTTGCGACAATGACACAATATTCATTCAATTAGTAGAAAAATGAAATAATTGATTTTATAAATAATAAAAGTAATCAAATTTGGCTGAATTATTATGTTACATGAATTTTTTAAATAAATATAACATACTAGTGATGTTTTTAATTTATATATTTGAATTAAATAACTAACTTGATGAATTTGTTTTCAAAGTAAATGAATAGTTCTATATATGATATTTATAATAATTTATATTAAAAACATTTTATTAAATGATATAAAATTCATAAAAATATTATATTAATCTACGTTAATGCGATATGGTTTAATATATCATTTAAATACTATTTGAGGGTAATTTTTAACCCTATTTATGGGTAATTTTTATTTTTTATGGTAACATTTTTTACCCTTCAAGAGTAGAAATTTTTAATTTTGTGGTAATTATCTAAAAGGGAAATAGGGATTAAAGCTAGGAGATAATGTTGAAAACATCACCAAAATTAGTCAAAAAATATATTTTATGAAAGGAAATAAAATCATAATTACAATATATTAAAAATTTATCAATATAGAGTCACTTTAAAAATAAAATTAATTTATACTAATTCAATACATTAAGTAATTACAAGAGTGACCCATTTCTCACTTATTAAAGGTAACATCTAATCCACTCTTCCTCACACCCTATAAGACATCTATATTAGTGGAACCATAAACTAATTATATTCTAAATCTCCAAATACAATAATGATAGGTTTTGGCGTCCTCAAAAAACAATTCTAATGGTCCTTAATAAATGATCTAAAGGTTGCCTATCGAATAAGAGGTAATCATCCTACTCGACCTGTTTTAATTTATTTATTATTTTAATTATTATAAATATGTGGTATTAACAAAAAATAATAAATTATTTATAATTAATAAAATGAAATGTTATTATGGTTAAAACCCCCCATTTTATCTTTTTTCCATTAAATGGGATGTGAATGTTCCGCTCATGTATAGGTGTGGACTACCATATCCACATAGTGAAAAAATTATTTTTCCATCACCATATTTGATGGTTTATTTTTATATTGCTTTAACATTGATATATTATTTTTTCAATAATTATGATTTTGTAATTATCATATATTATATACCTTCATACCCTCAAATTCGTTGGAAAATGATTACATCGCTCGTGTATACGTTTGAACTACCGTCTCCACGAAGTGATGCTGTTTGTTTTTTATTACCCATTACATAGATGGTAATAAGTATAGATTCATCAAATATATGTGGTACATATGATATAATAATTATTCATTAATGTTGAATTGTTATTTATGTTTATATCATTCTATCTGTTGATATGGGAAAACATCGTTCATGCATACGTATGACCTACCATCTTCATGAATGGTGTGATTCCTATATCTATCTCTATCATTTATGAATGAATATATATATATATATGTATATATATAAAATTAAATTATATCATATTTAAATCATAATTAAATTTTCTATATTATATAACAATTTTCAATGTTCATGTACTAGAACTAGTGAACCACAATTATCTAGAAAAAAATAGTTAAACATCCAAAACGATGATTTTAATATAGATTTATTAATAAATTGGTGTTTAAATATTATAAATGGATAGGATATTATTTTATAAGTATTTAAAATAATATATTCTAGAATTACAATATATTAAAATTTATTATATGGGTTGTTAGATTTCTTTTTATACATATAGAACTCATGGTAAGAGATTATCTTCCCACTTTTTTTCTAGGAGAAATATTCTATATTCACATGTTATTTATTTTGTGTTGTGTATAAACTACAACATTTAAATTTTATATTATTAATATCCTTATAATAATTATATTTAAATATTCATTTAATTTTATTCTTTAATGGGTTTTACGATTCAAATTTTTTCAAAGGAGTAATGGATTAATGTTACAATATCATTGTTTATCAAGATTATTTTTGTTTATGATTTTGATGCTGAAATTTTATGATTGAACACCCAATAATATAATTACTTTTATTATCCTATTTTATATATTGATATTAAATTTTCCTTAAATTTCATCCCATTAAATACTCAAGAGACAATAAGAATATTTTTATTGAAAAATGAATTTATTTCTCTTTGGAATTGAAAATAATTTTTTCTTCCACAACCATGTTTTATAATAGTGTTTTCAATAATGTATTTTCTATTATAAGAGGATTTTAAAGTCATTTTTAATCATATATGAATTTTTATAATATGGATTAAAAATAATATCTTTTTTATTTTTGGAACAAGGTACTATTTTCCAAAGTCGGGAATAAAATCATTGTTTTAACAATTTTGGAATGGGTAAAATTTCCCATAACTATAATCACTCCATGTTTTGATGTTTTCTTTATAATTTTTCATATTTATTTTCAAAATAAAATGTTTTCTCGAATATTTTAAGAATAATTGGGTTTAAAATTATTGATTTTAAAATGTAGGGGTATTTTCCCTACGATTTATTCCCGATATCTGTTCAATAAAATTTTCATCTGTGATAACATCCTTTGATATCAGTTATGATTTAATAAGGATATCATCTAATGATACAATGATAATTATTTATCTAGATATTCTATGATTATGATTATGATATGTTTATAAAGCCTGTTTATTTTTCCACTGGTTCTACTATGATGATAAGGTGAATATTTTTTGATCTTGTGAAATTTATATAAATTAATTATGATTATGTGATGGTTGGGTCCATTATATCCCTTCAATTTATTGGGTAATGTGATATTAATATATCATGAGATGATGAATATAAAAATATAATTTATTTCAAATATCATTGTTCAGATTTTTATGTGTGAGTATCACTCCTATCGAGCTCAACTCACAAGATTACATCAAGTATTGGTTTTAAATATAGTTGTTCACATTTTGATGAATGAGTATGATATATTTCTATATATTCTCAAAATATAATGGGTGTTAATGATTTTGATTAGATATGTTTTGAAAATTATAAATTTATATACTTATTGGATGACATGGATATGCTATTACTCTTTGATGTTGATTTCTTCTTTCATCACCTTATTGAACATGCTTTTGGATATGTGTTGATATTACTGTATATGGTCTAGTATTTTTTTGGTATGAATGTTTATATTGAGAACATGAACTTAATTTTGTTATCATACCCTTCTAATCATCTTATTATTTCTTATGATCGATAGATACCATTTTACCCTTACAAAGAATCTATTCTCTCCCTTATTATGTTTACTTCCCTAGGTTATGAAGAATTGTTGTTAAGTATGTTATGACTATTAAGGGTACTAGTTGAGAGGTTATTTGTGTGAGATAATGAAGTTATTTAATAAAATATAATTATTTGTATATAATATCCAAATATATAAACCTTTATGGTTTTATCATGGATACTATTTTAATGTAATGAATATTCATTTTAGAAAATATGCTATTTGTGTATGGAATTTATGGGTCAATATAGTTGGAATGAGGGAAATTATTAGTTAATCAATATAGATAAGGATTAGAGAACTTTGGTAAAAACCCTTAGGATTAGTCCAATTGTAGAATAACAACATAATGTTTGGGTAAGTTAGATACCATGTTGATTTACTAGAAACAAATACCAATATGGATAAAAAAAGTAGATGTAGTTTTTGGCACTGATGAATCTAGGGTTAATAACCTTGAAATGTCATGAACAAAACTGGTATTCCAACCAACCTGACACCTGACCCTATGCACTGCATGGGGAGAAGTGTGTTCCGGATCCCCATAGAGTGGAAACTAGTTTCGGTAATCAAATATAAACTAGTTGTGAATGATTTTATACCGTACATATCTACGATCAACAAAATTAATAGTACATGAAGCAAAGAAAAAACTAAATCTTATGTAATACATTAACTAATTCAGTAACCAGATACAATTGAACGATCTAAAAACAAAAACAAAACTGCCACCAATGTGATCTCTATATGACCTTAAGGTCACCTTAATCCACTAACTGTCCAACTCCAATAATGAGAATGCAAACTAAGAACCTGGATAAAGAAGTGATCATGGAAAAAACTGGTTCTACCGATACCGAGTGGTAAAAGTTGTTTGTGAGCTCAACATCTCAGTTGGAAACCACCAAATAATACATTTGATTCCTTTCCAAAAAATATTCCATTAACACTATTTTAAAATAAATTTATGAAAATATGTTTTTTTAATTTGAAACAAACAACACAACATCCTCTTTTCCAAAATAACATTTGCTACAATTTCATTAGTTCAAAAGAATTTATCATTTTGGAAACCCAAACCAAAACCAAGTTCCAAGAAAAAAAATTCTAGGATATGATAAAAATAAATAGGTAGTGAATGATGGAAAAAAATTCTATATAATGTAAAAACGAATATATAAACAATAACCATGGGCGATCCTAAACAAGCCTCATGCGACCCCTGGATGTACTCGGGTTGGAACCACCAGTATGTTTATAGTGAAGCCCCTATGTCTAAAACCAAATGTCCTCCCTTAACTAACCAATCTCCTGGAACAAACCTCCTGGAATATTAGTGATCCAGGAAATACCAACATGTCTAATCGGGGTCGAAAAGCAACCTAAAATTGATATTCTAAAAGATTACCAGGAACCCAAGGTTGTATTATATTGTGTAAGTAGGAGTCCCTCACACGCGTGACTCATCTTACCTATTGTCACCATACATGCCTACCCCAAACATGGACACTAACTATATGATTAACAATAATGGTAAATCCCCCCAATAGAGGATCCTACATGTATATATATATATATATATATATCATATCATCAAAGGTTCCTACAATCATATCACATCACACAAGGTGATGAAACAATTCCTAAGCATTTCAATATGTGAATCATGATTTAACATACAAAACCACATCAATTTCCCAATGTAAAAGGTCCTAACAAGACCATATATCATAACTATCTAATATGCACTACTAAAAATTTTCTCAAAATAATTACAAACAACCTCTTTTGAGAGTACAATACCACATTAGCCTTTATTCCATATCCAAATTTATATTAGGAACAGAATGAAAACACACAAAAAACTTAAAGAAGCCAAATGGTATTACCTATCATTTAAAAACCAATCATCTTTTATGAAATACCAAATTAACCATAATTTCAAACATAACATTTAAAACGACCATTGATCCATTTGAGTCAAAAAATAATTTAGTGAAAGTACATGGTTTTTAAATGTATGATGGCGGAGGAAGGGTAAGTGTTTTTAAAACTAGGTTTTTATGTTTTGAAAATTCATCAAAGAACCTTATAATTTGATGACCCATCCATGTGGGCACATGGTGGACACATGTATGTTCCCACTTAAATTGTAACTCAATTAGAATTCAAGGAATTTCTCAAAAACCAATTTTAAAGGGACATTACATGTTTTCCGACCAAAACAGGATATCATAAAAGAAGCGGCATGCCTTACAAAATCACTATTTCACATACACTTCACCTAATAAATATCCCAAAATATTATCATAACAAAAAATAGGATAATCACATCCCAAAACAGTCAATTTCATTTTTAAGGAATACATGGCATTTTATCATACACTAAAGTTCACATTCACTTAGGAATAATTAAAGATTCACTTGAAATGATATTTTTTTAAGAAATAACAATTCCAAAACATCATAATAATCTAAGATAGGGAATCATAAGCACATTAATCATGTTAAAAAATTATCTCAAATAACTCAAGAACCAAGAAAAATAATCGGAAAGGAAAAACAAGGAATCACCTTCCTTGATTGTGTGAGAATGTGACGAAGCTCTTATTGGAGGAAAAATACAACCTAATGATCAATAAACACCATCTAAACATCATGAAAATCATTCCATACACAAACCGTAACCATTAGGGTTCTTCTATATGATAAACCCCCAAAGGAAAACCAATAAATAGGCAGAAGAGAGGATTAGGTAAGGAAAACAGACAAAACCCTAAAAAATTATCTTGAATCTTTAAGGAAGAAAAAATGTAGGAGGGGAGGTCAAAGAAAGAGTGGGTTAGTACCCCTTATTGCACCAAATTTGACCAATACGAAGGGGGTCTGAAATTGATTAAAAGGGTAGGTGGGTATATTAGGAATTTTTTTTAAAATGTTTTAGGCCGATCACACAGATTGGCCGCACAGTTTACCAAACCATGAGCCAACCATGTTGTATCCATTTATCAAGAAGAATCTCACCCCATGACCAACCTACATGGTTTTACCAACCATGACTAATCCATACAATAGCTTCTATCCAACTCTAGGACCTGACACATGGTTTCTCATAACCGTGTGGCGCCTATAGAATAGTTAAAAACTCCCATGAACTTTCAAAATTTCAAAAATAACAATTGAGACTCAACCTAAAACTCAATCAATAATACCCAATATCAGGTAAAGAAGAAAATAAAATTTATTCCAAGGTTATGGTTTAACAATTCTCCCAGCCACAAACACTTCATACCTTCAGAAATTCATGCATACAAATGATAAACAAAACATGAATCCATTTCTAATCAAAAATGAGGGAAACCATGAACATTGGGGTGACTATTCACTCTACAAGTCAGACCCAACCAATCAAGAAGAAACCACTACATAAAAAAATGGGAGAACATGAGATGGTACTCCCCACCATAAGAACTCAACTAACACGGAATGTTTAAAACCCAAATAGAACCACAAAAACATAAACATGTAACCCTCTATAGAGGGACCCAAAAACCAAGACCTGAGGAACTAACTCAATATCTATTAACTAAACAAACAACACCCTTAATTAAAAATTTGACAAGTGAACCTCTAATAAAATATAATCTAACATCCTTATCACTAGTTAAACAACCCAACTATAAAAACTGTGAATTTTTCACAAGAAACAAACCCCCAACACTAGGGGAAACCCAAAAAAAGAACAGTAAAAAATTGAAATTAAAAAATCCAGAAAATACCAATGACAACAACTAAAACTACGAACCACCCACAAAAGGGTTAATCACACTCGAATAAAAATTAACAATTCTAAATTAAACATTCAAAATATGCACAACCACTTGAATTATGATCGAATAAGTCCAGCACACGTTTACATCAAATGGTGAAATTAAAAAATCAATAAAATATAGAACAGTGGAAAAAAAGACCAGGAGAACATTAAATATATATATCCCATCATGGGAAAAACCATTCCAATGTCTTGGAAATCCCCTAGTGATTATTGAATATGAACGGTCTTCACTCTAAGTACTATGGCCAGATCCTTGATAACTTAAGAATCTCCTTTATCACATTGAGGTGCAAATATCCTCTAATAAAAACTCATTCATCATGCAATGAATCCTAAAAAAAGTCCCCACATTACCCAAATGACCACAATAATGGAAGGTCTTTAGAAGGATACAAAAAGACAACTTCAAATGCCCGAACCGACCACATAAATTCTATTGAACTAAATGATCTGACAAACTAGATTCTAGAACCAATGAAGAAGACTCCTTAGTGTCAGGTTTCTACAACACACACTCCTCGCTAAATGGGGAAAGTTAATAAATCACAAGGTACACTGTATTTCCAACTACATTATATCTAGAAACCAATTCATTTAAGAATGCTTCATTAACCAATTTCTCAAAACGAAGATCCTATGAGTAGAGGACTCACTCCATGATCTCTATATGAAGACCCCAAAAATAATAAAATACTTCATAACCTTCTATAAAACCACCTCCAAAGAGAAGGAAAACATCTCCTTGAAGTGGTTAAATAGGCCTTCACCATCTTCTGACCTTGTTGAATACACACTATCTCTTCCATTTTCTTCTTATTCTCCTAATTTGGTACAATCCTTCAGACAAAGACAATCTAAAACACTTCCCACACCATTATAACTTATGATGGGAAAAACCTCTCCAACTCATCCATTCATAGACTATAAAACAATCCCAGAACAACATTAACTCTAACAGATTTAGGAGTTCCCAAAAAATTAAGGAGACACTCGACCTCTTCAAACCACTCCATTTCCCCTAAAGGACCTCGATCAACATGAAGAGATAAATTCAAGAAGAATATTCATATTTGAATGAATTGTTAGAATCATTGGAGGCCTTTATGGGTGGAATATTCTGATCATCATTAAAAAACAAATCCAATAATCATCATCCTACGAAAACACAATTTAAAAAACCTCTTGACCCAAAAAAACAAAATCATAGACTAGAAAAATACAACACAACAATAAATCAATTTTTTTGAATATATCATTTCTATTTTAATTTTAAAAATCACCTTCTTCCAAGGATGCTTTCCAAATACCAAAACACAGTTTTAAAACCAAATTAACATTACTAAATCATTTATTCTTTAAAAAAATATTTGAAAAAACAAGGCCAAGCCATTAATTCCTACTACACACAACAAAATCCTATGAACCATCACATTTTTTTACATCCATATCTACCCACCCATTTTATTACACACTTTCCAATCACAACCACACATTTTAAAATGCCCATAAAGGACATTAAGGTTTACACTCAAGCCACTTTCTTATCAAAGCCTAAGCATTTACCCAATTATTAATCCAAATAACTTTCTCTTAAAACCCACTTTCCTACAAAAAACAACTTGGAATAAATATATTTCCATTTTAAGAACCTATTTACACCAACTGAAACCAATATGAACATTAACTGACACTGAATTACTAAAATGAGGAACTAGTAGTCACACCTAACCTGGAGACATGGTTGTGGTTCATGCCCTAATTAAGAGATAAAGACCAAGAAGACCTTGATTCAAAATCTTGGATTCCACATGGGCCACTACTTCATGTGGGATCACAACATGAAACTGACTCACCGCCATTTTCATTCCTCAATACAAAACGAGGAAAATAATCAAACCCTGAACTACACCCGGTAACTCAGGTCTCGTCATGAGTGGTAGTGATTAGAAACTGACCGATAACCTACCTTATAAGCCCAAAAAATCGTAGTCTTCCTTCTACCTAACACCCTAGAAAACATGGGTTTGCCTATGATGCCAAATTTTCTTGAACTATGACAAGAATCCATTCGACTTGACAGTCGACGCTGTTTGCGGCATGGCCCGAAGGGCATTCCCAAACCCCATGGGCTGACAACTAGTGTTGAGCATCAAATATAAACCAGTTGGAAATTATTTCAACATAAACATAACCAAGATAAATAAAATAAATAGAATGAGAAGCCCAGAGTCTACTGATTCTCAAGTTAATACACTAACTAAATTAGTTATAGGATAGAACTGAACAAATTGAAAAAAAACCAAACCCAAACCCCCCTACATGATTTTAATGTTACGTCAATGTCACCTACATCGACCAACCACCATTCTAAAAAAAGAGTACACAAAAAAAGAACCTGGATAAGGAAGAGTACCTGAAAAATAGAAAGATTCTACGACACTGAGTAGTATTTGTTGGGTGTAAGCTAAATAGCTCAGTGGTAAACCACCAAAGAATCAATGTGTTACCTTTCCCAAAAACATTTTATTAACACAATTTTGAAATGCATTTATAAAAATAGGGTTTTATCATTTTATATAATCAACAAAATTTCTTATTTTCCACAATATTATACGCCACAATTTCATTAGTTGAATATAGTTTAAAACATGGGAAACCCTAACCCTAACCATGTTCCATGAAAAAATCAGGGCATTGTAAACATAAATAAGTATTTCAACATGAAAACTAAATGAAATAGAAAGTAAACAAGAAGACATAAAACATAACAATGGGATATTCTAAACTACCCAAGAGAGACCCCTAGACTTACTTGGTTCAGAACAACCTACCGACATAGAGTGAAGCCCCTAAGTCTATAACTTACTAGACACTCTCAACTGACCAATCAAGTAGCACAACCAACCCGGTCACTTAGTGATACAGGGGTAATAAAAAAACTAATCAAGGATAGAAAAAAACCATCAATAGAACCTTTAAAATATTCCCAGAACCCATAGAAGTAATATACTATGTAAAAAGGTGGACCACGCATGCGTGACTCATCTTATCTGTTGTCACTATAGTTGACTACCCAAAACATGGACACCATTTATATGATAACCCATACGGGACCCATTCTTCCTGGCCCAGACCTTCGAGCAGGGTTTGAGACACGAGATCAGGGCATCGCTGATCTCCCTCAGCATACCGACTCAGACCGGAGTACTGGAGCGGTCTCTTTTGATCGAGGGCTTCCTTGCTGAGTCTACACCAGCACCGAGACCCACCGCAGGGCGGCACGTGGCAGAGTCATCTGCAGCAGGCAGTCGACGGATGACTCAAGGGTTCAGGCAGACCAGACCTTCGGGCAGAGGACCTCAGGACACTGGCTCAGCAGTGCGGGGCACACAGCAAGGAGCCAGTCTTTCGAGAGGCAGACAGTGTTACTCGTGCGGCGGGTAGGGCCACATGGCTCGTGACTGCCCGACCCGCCGTGCCGAGGAACAGCAGACAGTTGAGGGACCACCGAGGCAGAGGCAGAGGGTCGACCGAGGCGGTCCACAGGGAGGAGGAGGATGAGACAGAGGAGCTGGACGAGCAGCCAGTGGTGGGCGACGCTTTGAGGCTCTGCCACCACCACCCCCAGGAGGTCCACCCCGACCACAGGGAGCTGGCGGGCAGAGACAGGCACAACTCCAGGCAGTAGAGGCCTATGACCACGGCGCACCCGAGATGATTCGAGGTACTATCTGTGTCTATTCCACCCTTTCTGCAGTTCTTATAGACATAGGAGCGAGTCACTCTTTCATAGCCGCTGCCTTTGTTCAGAGCTCAGAGATTCCGACAGAGCCGTTGGCTCGATCCTTACGGCTAGGGACTCCTACGGGAGCAGACTTGACGATTACGCACTGGTGCCGGTAGTGTGAGCTCACTCTAGGAGGCGAGAGCTTCGGCTGGGATCTTCTTGTAGCAGCGTCGAGGCCTTACGACGTCATCTTGGGCATGGATTGGCTATCTACGGTCCATGCGTAGATTGACTGTTTTAGGCGCAAGGTGCGATGTGTACGCACCGGCGGGAGCAGGTTCACCTTCACCGGTGAGAAGGGAGCCTTACCAGCACAGGACGGACTTACGCGGAGGATAGGACAGCCCATCACTCATCAGATGGCTAGCCTCATCCTTGGAGCAGTTGACGTGCGGAGTCCTGGTTTTCCTGCAGTGGTGGATTAGTTTGCGGACATTTTTCCCGACGACGTTCCAGGGCTACCTCCTCGCAGAGTGGTAGACTTTTATATTGACTTGTACCCCAGGACAGCCCCGATATCCACTCCATCATATCGGATGGCCCCCGCCGAGCTTCGAGAGCTACGGGTACAGTTGGAGGACTTGTAGGGCAAGCGGTTCATCCGACCCAGTGTTTCACCCTGGGCCTCCCCGATATTGTTTTCTAAGAAGGCGGATGGGAGCCTGCGGCTTTGTGTTGACTATCGCCGCCTGAACCAGGTGACAGTGAGGAACAAGTATCCGCTACTGAGGATTGATGACCTCTTTGATCATCTCAAGGGAGCACGGTGGTTCTCGAAGATAGACCTCAGGTCAGGCTATCATCAGCTCAGAGTCAGAGACGAGGATGTGAAGAAGACGACCTTCAGATGTCGGTATGGCCACTATGAGTTCTTGGTTATGCCTTTCGGCGTAACAAATGCTCCAGCAGTGTTCATGGCCCTCATGAACAGGATCTTTCAGCCATACCTTGATCTGTTTGTCGTAGTCTTCATCGACGACATTCTGATTTACTCTACGACTGAGGAGGAGCACGCCTATCACTTGAGAGTTGTACTAGACACACTCCGAGAGAACCAGCTTTATGGTAAGCTCTCGAAGTTCCAGTTATGGATTCATGAGGTGCACTTCTTGGGACAAGTTATCTCTGAGGCGGGAGTTGTAGTGGATCCTGTGAAGATCGAGGCTATGTTAGCTTAGGAGTCACCCAGGAGCGTGACTGAGGTTCAGAGTTTCTTGGGATTAGCTGGGTACTATCGGAGATTCATGCCAGACTTCTCTAGAGTTGCGGCACCACTTACAGCTTTGACGAAGAATGGGAAACCCTTCGTGTGGTGAGACAGATGTCAGTAGAGCTTCCAGGAGCTGAGATAGAGATCGACCAGCGCACCTATCTTGAGGTTGCCTGAGGAGGGAGTAGGGTACGTAGTCTACTGTGATGCATCAGGGACCAGACTCAGATGTGTTCTGATGCAGGAGCGGGTAGTGATCGCATATGAATCACGTCAGTTGAGGCCGCATGAGCAGAACTACGCTACCCATGACCTGGAGTTAGCAGCAGTGGTCTTCGCTCTGAAGACATGGCGACACTATCTGATGGGCGAGCGCTTTTCAGTCTTTTCCGATCATCAGAGTCTCAGGTATATCTTCTCGCAGAAGGACATAAACCTGAGACAGCGGCGATGGCTTGAGTTCCTCCAGGACTATTACTTAGAGATAGTCTATACTCCTGGGAAGGGGAACGTAGTAGCCGATGCCCTCAGCAGGAGGACGGGCATTCAGCTACTTGAGGAGGCGACGGAACAGCTAGCCTCTTTGCAGATATCCTTCGTGGATAGAGATGGATCAGCCTTCCTCCAGTCTCTCACAGTCACCCCTCCAATACTGCAGCGGGTCAGAGAGGCACAGCGTGAGGACGCTGACTGTGAGACACGGCGTGCGCAGATATCCTCGGGACAGGAACCTGATGGTTTCTCCCTTGGAGCAGAGCACAACATCCTTTTTAGAGGACGTACCATGGTACCAGTCGCTTTGCGAGAGGAGGTGCTGAGAGAGTTTCACACTTCTCCTTTGGCGGTACATCTAGGAGTGGCGAAGATGTACCAGGACCTCAGAAGACAGCACTGGTGGTCGGGCATAAAGAAGGCAGTAGCAGAGTTCGTTTCTCGATGCCTCACCTGCCAGCAGGTGAAGGCAGAGCATCAGGTACCAGCAGGCTTGGTACAGCCCTGGGAGGTCCCGGAGTGGAAGTGGGACGGAAAATCTATGGACTTCGTGACTGGACTTCCACACACTTCTAGAGGTCACGACTCCATCTGGTTGATTGTTGACCGACTCACCAAGTCGGCACACTTCTTACCCATCAGAGAGCAGGACTCAGTGGAGAGCTTGGGACATCTCTATGTTCAGGAGATTGTGCGGCTCCACGGCGTGCCATCATCTATCGTCTCCGATCGAGATGCTCGCTTTACTTCCCGGCTTTGGAAGGGGTTACAGGAGGCGTTCAGGACACAGCTACGTCTGAGCACAGCTTTTCACCCTCAGACGGATGGTCAGACGGAGAGGACCATACAGACTCTCGAGGACATGCTCCGCGCATGTGTCCTCGACTTGGTCGTAGCTCGGAGGACCACCTACCCTTGATGGAGTTTGCGTACAACAACAGCTACCACTCCACCATCGGGATGGCACCGTACGAGGTGTTGAACGGCCGACCTTGTAGATCTCCTTTGTGCTGGACAGACCCTGGGGAGTCAGCACTGGTGGGACCGGAAATGGTCCAGGCCACGACAGAGAAGGTCCATGTCATCCAGGAGCAGATGAGGACAGCTCAGAGCCGACATAAGTCATACGCTGACAGGAGGCGGAGGCCACTGGAGTTCGAGGATGGCGACCACGTCTTCTTGCGGGTCTCACCTTGACGTGGTATTTGGAGATTTGGCCGGGGCGGCAAGTTATCTCCGCGCTTCATCGGACCCTTCTAGATCCTCAGCAGGATTGGCGAGGTGTCTTATCGCCTGGCTCTACCACCTCAGTTGCACCGGGTGCACGACGTCTTCCACGTATCCTAGCTGAGGAGATACGTGCACGACCCGACGCACATCATTGACCATGGGGAGCTTGACGTTGACGATGGGGCGACTTTTACGGAGGTCCTGGTGGAGACAGAGGATCGACAGGAGCGGGTCCTATGTGGGCGATCGATTCCTCTTGTGCGCATCAGATGGCAGCACGGGAACCTCCATGAGAGCACATAGGAGCGGGAGGCTCAGATGCGTGCTCAGTACCCTCATTTGTTTCCCTAGTTTTTGATGTATCTTTACGAGTACCTAAAGCCATGAGGTGGGAGTAATGTAAATACCCGTAAAATTCAAGGGAAATATTTTCATAATTTCCTTTGGAATTTTACAAGAGCGCGGTTTCTGACGGCACCTGATTCCGAGGCCCGGTGGGCCCAGAATCATTTTCTGAAGTTTGGCTCGGGTTCGTTCAGTGAACGAATGAGCAGGAAATTCTAACTTTTGATCTGGTGCTCGGAATTGAAATCCGAGGACACCGATGAACTCGCAGCGCCGATATTCGCTTAAGGAGACCTTTTCCGAAGTTGCGTTTATTGCATGATGAAAGTTAGTTTTGGGGAGAATTATAAAAAGTTAAATAAAAATGTGGAACACTTTTTATTTTTCTTACTTGTTGGTTAACTCCTCTCAAAGGAAGTTAAAGGTGGGACCCACATCCACTTAACCTCCCTTGGGAGGATTAAGTGTGGTGGGGCCCACACGAAACCCAACTTTCCATCTCCTCTCAAAACTCCCTTAACTCCCCTTTTAAATGTAATTGACAACTTATCTTATTAATTGGGTTGAGTTGTTTTAACTTTTTCAAACCTTTGAAATTCAAAAAGGTTTGGTTGAGTAAATAAAATAAGCTCTTAGCTAATTTTATTTGGTTAGAATTCTACAGCCTCTTGAGATTTTTGAAGCCTTCTCCTTCTTCTTCTTCTTCTTCTTCTTCTTCTTCAATCTTGACGAAGAATGCGAAGAACCTTCGAACTCCGATGAAGAACGCCGCTCCTCTCTTCTTCGTAGCCGATTGTATCAGAAGATCGAAGACGCATTTCGTGTCAACGAAAGGGAACGCCGCTTCCTCCTCAGACATCCTTCGTCGGCTTACGAAGATTCTCCAATGACGTACCTCTTCGGACGTACCTCTTCGTCATCGGATTTGACGAACAATTACCGCGACGCCCGACCTCCATGATGTTGCCTTCCACGGGTCGTTGACGATCTTCGAACATGAACCCAAGGTAGGGGTTTGTTGTGGTTTATTTCTTTACTCTCGTTCTTGGTTCTAGAATGTTAATCTTGTGATTAAATATTTAAGAGTTATCATCTAATGAGAGGGGGGTCGGACCGCACAAACACGACCGAATTCCCCCACCTTTGTTCTTGGTTATTTATATAATCTTGTGGATGAACGAGAAGGCGTGATGCCGTCGCACCATGCGGGAATCGCCCGGCTTATTTACGCGACGCCTTCGCATCGCGCCGTGGATGGATTATCATGAACGCGACGCAGTGGCGCCGCGTCGAAGGGAACCGAAGGCGCCGCAGCCGGAGCGGGGCCGCGACGGAGGGGCGCGGTGCCGTCGCACTGCGCCGGACGACGAACACCGCGGCCGGTTCTAGGCCGCGGCGGGATGAGAGGACCGGCGGCTCGCCGAGCCACCGGCGTCGGAAACCGGAAGGGGACCGGCTTTGCCGGTCCCGTTGAAGAAAAACCGGCCGGCCAGGTGGGCCGGCCAGAAGGTCAAAGACCGGGGGAATTTAATTCCCCCGGTCAACTCTAATGCCCCCCCCCCATTTATGAGGGGGGCGGTTTCATTAAGAGGGGCAGGCGGCCCCCCGGTTTCCCTCAAGAAGGCCCCCACGAAGGGGGCCGTTTCTCCAAAAAGGCGCGGCTTAAGCCGCGCCGCCAGCTGGAAGCGGGGGCCATACCCCCGGCGCGTGGCACCCAGCGGCGCCAGGCCGCACCGACGCCGGCTGGGCCGCGCCGGACCGCCACCGGCCGGGCCGGGTCGGACCCGGGTCGGGTCGACCCGGTTCGGGCCGACCCAAGGGGGGGGGGTCGGGCCGGGTCGGCCCGGACCCGGACCCCCCGTTTTCGAATCGTCTTCGGTCTTTTCGCCATAACTTGAGCCACGGACCTCCGATTGACGAACCGTCAGCGGCTACGTGATCCTTGGATCGAGTCGGTCGATTAGGTATATCGCACTCAAAGTTTCGGAATACTTTGAGTTTGGCCGGGTTTGTTCGTTCACGAAACCAACCGGGCCTTCAGAGCGGAAACGCTCATATCTTGAGCTACGGACGTCCGATTGATGTGCCGTCAGCTTTGTTGTGTTCCTATTAGTGAGACGGATCTTTTGTCATACTCTGCCCGAGGTTTGGACGCAGGTGGAGTACGGTCGGGTTGGTTTTTCCTTAAAAACCAACGGGGCCCCTGGGACGAAAAAGCTAATAACTCTCAGACCGGGCGTCCGATCGACGCGCCGTCTGTTGCGTTGAGTTCCTGTTGACGATACGGAACTTTTGGATACATCAACTCTGGACTTTGTGACAGTTGATGTATCAACCTCTCGGCTCGTGGAGCGGATCCTTCTGTACGAGCTTGCTGTGTGCGGGAACCCTAGTGCTGACTGCGACTGTTACTGTGACTACTACTGCTACTGCTACTGCTACTGTGACTGCGACGACGACAGTACAGAGATCCTGTGTGGATTCGATGACGACAACTACAGCACTCAGCGATCCTACTTGGATCAGTGCTACAGGTCCTGTGTGGGCCCGATCCGGTGTGGGTCTGATCCTGTGTGGGTCTTTGCGCTCAGCGGTCCTGTGTGAACCGGCGCCTACAGGTCCTATGTGGGCCCGATGCTGTGTGGGTCTTGCGGGGGTTAGTTACCTATCGATCCTTCGTGGGTCCGACGACTTAGATGGATCAGTGATCATCTTTATCGTCCTTTGAAGAAGTTTACTTATGTGAGCTAAATCCTGTTACTTTCCTGTGTGGATTGTGTTGTGCTATCCTGTGTGGATTACGTTTTGATTTCCTGTATGGAATACGTTTACTTTCCTGTGTGGACTGAGTTGTACATGGGCTCGGAGGTTGGAGCGTATTTGAAATTGATGACTTAGGTATATGTATGGGCATATACCTAAGCAGTGTCGGTTGTTACTTCGTGATTGTACCTTTCTTTGTGATTTATCCTTTGTGGATTTTGAGAGACCTTCAGGGGTCTCGGGGTCCCTACTGAGTAACTTATACTCACCCCTGCACGGGCTATGCCCGCACTACGTTGTGTTGGTTGCAGACGACGGACATCGTTGATCTTGGCTGAGGCTTGCAGAGCAGGACGGTACCTGGAGGTGGACCACTAGGCGGGACGTGTTCGGAGCGGACGACGGGACCCGTGGAGCAGTGGAGCTATCTGTACCCATCCTTCAGGTGGGATCTCCAGTGGACAGCACGGTGTAGCGACTTTTACTTACAGTTGTTGTTTTCCCTTTCGAGTTGTACTTTACTTTCAGTTTGGGTTTGTATACTGGCCCATTTAGTTTTCCGCACTTTCTGTTGTACTCTGTTTTTACTTAGTGTTTACTTTATGCTTGCTTACTCTGTGGTGTTTGTTTACTTTACAAAGGCAATGCCTTCCCTTTTTACCAGGATTTATGCCTTGGTGCTAGTCGCCAGCCCCTGGCCTATGGAAGGCGGGCTTGGGGTAGTCACGGCACGGACCCCGAGGGCGGGTCGTGACAGATAACCCATAAAGGGAAATTCTAAAGAAATGGTTACCAAATATATATATATATCATATCATCAAAGGTGCCAAACATGCTATCACATCACCCATGATTATAAAACAATTCTTAAACATTTAAAGATTCCAGTAGAGATTTCACTTGAAAAACTACATCCATTTACCAATGTACATGGTGAGAACCAGGACTTATATTAATTCCATATAAAATAAACTTCCAAAAAATATCTCACTATTATTACAATCAACAAATTCCGAGAGCTCAATTCCAAACATGCCTTTATTCCATATCCAACATTATTTCAATACCAATATCAAAATAGAAGATGCAAATAAAGATGGCAAATGGCCTTCTTTATCATTTAGAAACCAATAATTGTTTATGAAATACCAAACATACCATAATTTCAAACCTAAAATTTATAACCACCTTCGTTCCATTTGATATAATAAACAATTTAGCTAAAGACCATGGTTTTGAAATAGAAGGAGGAGGATTAAGGTTATGTATTTTGAAAACCGTGTTTTAAGTGGGGAAAATTCATCAATGAAAAACATCATTTTTTATCCCATTGATGTTTGCACTCGATGAGCAAGATTTATGTTACCACATCAAATGGGACACCACAATAATCCATGAAATTTATCCAAAACCAATTTTAAAGTGACATTATATGTTTTCTGACTAAAACCAGAAAAAATAAATAAGTTTCGTGCCATAATAAATAAACAATTCACCCACACATCCTGAACTGAGTATGAAAAAATATTATCATTACATAAATAATTATAAACATTTTAAAAGTCACCCACTTTTATTTTTAATGGACCATAAAGAATTTTATCAGACAGTTAAATTTCACACTCACTTAGGCATAATTTATGAGTCACATAAAATCTAATTTTTTTTATTAAAATCTACCGATTCCAAAATGTCATAATATAATAGTAAATGGTATCATTAACATGTTAATCAAGTTTTGTAATTATTTAAAATAACTCAAGTACCAATGAAATGCATCGAAAAGGAAAACAATAGAAACACCGACCTCGATGGTGTACGAATGTGAAAAAACTCTCAAAGGAGGAAGAATTCAGCCCAAAGATAAAACCACACACCCTAAACAACATGAAAATTGTTCCACACACAGCCCTATTAATTAGAGTTCTAGAAAATGAGAAACCCCAATGAAAAAACAAGGAATAAGTAGAGGAGAAAATAATGTGGGGGAAAATTGACAAAAAACCTAAAAATACAGCTTGGATATTTGAGGAAGAAATCATGGAAGAGTGGAGGCCAAAGGAATAGGGGTTTCAAGACACCTTTCTATGCCAAATTCAACCAAGAAAGAGAGGAACCAAAATAGTGTTAAGAGGATACGATGATAGATTATGAATTTTATGTTTTAAAATTTTTGGACTGATCGAATGTTTTGGCTACGTGGTTTACCAAAACATGCGTCGACCGTACGATAACCACTACCCAAGAGGGAACCGACTGCATGACCAACCTGCATGGATTGACAGATTGTGGTCAAACCATGTGATAGACTCTTTTCAACTCTAGGACCTATAACACGAATACCTATTCTTGGCCACACTATTTCTACTAACCACGTGGTGCCCGTGCACCTGCTAAAAACTGACCCAAACTTCCAAAATTTAAAAAATTTAACTGGGGATCAACTCGAACCTTAATCAAAAATACGAAAGATCAAAAAAAGAAAAAAAGTAAAAGTGTTTCTATGGTTGGGGTGTGACCTAAATTTTTTTATCGTGTATATATAAACTATTATTTTGGTTCATGATGAATGTTCCCTTACTGCACACCTATTTTGACACTCCCAAGGGATATTATTGGTTTAATTCACATTTTATTTATTAAAAATTGTAATATATTTGTAAAAATAATAACCTTGAGTGTCCTACGTAAAAAATATGTTATCCTTGAATGAATTTTTTTAATTATTTTGGCATTATATAAATTAATTTCCACGACTTCTCAAATTAATATAGAGTCTAACAATTTGTTTTTTAGTCAATGGTTGGTATTAGGATAAATTTATTTAATGTTCAATGTGAAGAAAAATGAAATAACTGTTCTCGTAAACAACCAAGTGAAATAAGAGCTAAACTGAAAAACCTTCATATTAGGTATAATCAACTATAATGTAATATGATTAACAATCTCAACTTGGAGTGAGATTCTAGACACACCTAATAAAAGAAAAATGGACTTCCATGAAAACTATTGAGGGAAGATGTTAAAGTTTTATAAATGTCAATTATTTTGGAATAATCACTTGGGGAAATGTCTTAGAGGTATGATATGATGTTTTGTATGTGGAAAACAATTCCATAAATCAAGTAATTTTTTATGTGAAATGAATAGTTTTGTAGAGGGATTTAATGCTCATACTAATTTACCATTTATATTTTGCTATATTATGTTTTGGTGTAATGTGAATTATCTATGTAAATTCCAATAAAAAAGGATTAAATACTAAACTGAGGATGAATTTTTTTTATTTGGAATCATTTAAGTGGAATTATTGAATTTTTTAGTTATTAAAATTCATGAATTATAATCTTATGATCACAAGAATCATGAAAAATATAAATACTATTATATATATATGTTTATTTAAGTATTTGAAAACATATGTTGAATGGTACCAATAATGAAGAAAAGTGATTGAGTGGTAATGTTATAATTTTAGAGAACACATGATTAAAGAAATGATAACCATTAATATGATTCATATTTTGAGTTATTAATGTTTAATTGGTAAAGCGGGATAATTTACATCGATGAATTTAATGGTATTGTATAAGAAACATTTAAATTAGAATGTGATTTGCTGACAAGTTAATTTCGGTCACCTTTGATGAGGGATATATTGATTTTTGTTTTATAGAATATATTCAATAGTATGTCATTTCATTGTAGTTTTATTTAATTTTATGTTATTAGCATGTTTTAAGAGAATTTGTGATCAAGGTATTCACATGTTTGGTAGGGGATATAATCAATCACTTTACATTGTCTAGGGATAAATATTTGATAAAATCCTACATATTTTTGGGTTTTAAATTTGTACAGAAATATTTTGGGGGAATATTAATGTTAAAGATTTATTTAATGAATTAATTTGAACATTGTGGAATATTTATTATGTTTTAGATATTAATGTATTATATTTATCCATATTGGATAACTTAAGATAAATATTTTTAATTTGTTAAATATTTAGATAACAAAATAGTGAATTTGAATTATTATATAGATCTTATTATATTGTAAGAGTTAATTTTAATACTTTAGTTATGAAAAAATATTCTAGAGTGTTCATTTATTAGAATATGAGATGAAGTCAAAATTGTTCAAAGAAAACCCATAGGATGAAATTATGCTTATGAAATGGAAATAAATCTAGAAAGTTAATATTCACATGTTAAAAATATTGTTTGTTGAATAATGTCTAAAAATTTGGAATTGAATATTGAAATAAAAATTTTATCTTCTAAATTCAATTTATAATGAATTCATGATCCTTTCACCGCATAGAGGTTTATGGTTTTGTATTTGTTAACATTGTCATGAAAATATTCTATGTCACTCTCTATTAGTCCATAGAAGGTAGGTTTATCCCCTATATATACATTTTACCTTACCACCAATGTTATCCTTATCTAAGAACTCGATTATGTGTTATTTTAGGTAACCTTTATCCTTCCCACTTCTATTTATAAAATAATTTTCATTATCCCTTAGTATGATATTGTTTTTTAGTAAATGTATATTCAAATATTCATCCTTTCATGACTGATATATTATTGATTAGGATCAATTTATTTAAGGTTTAGGGGGGTGTTATTTAAACCCCACAAACATTCTTTAAAAAGAATAATAAAATCAATAACTTAATTAAGATTCAACACTGAGAATTAATCCAATTGAGATGTACTATAAAATTTATTATTATTTAAATTTGGCCAAGCCATTTAATAAGAGGGTATAAATATTAGTAACCAAATTATGAAATATATGTGTTGTATCCTTGATAAAAATAATTTAATGACAAATTCATTGGAAATAATCCATCGTTTTTTAGTTAACTCATATTTTTTTAAAAAAATTAATTTATAAAAAATGATTCTATTTCATTTTTTCCTAGAAATTATAATTTATTTATTCCAATTTTAGATATTTTTTTTCCGAAAATAAAATTATTTGTTTAAAAAATAATTTATAAATTATATTGTAGTTAATGTTTAATAATTTTCAGATATGATTATTTTTTCATGAATAATAAAAAATAATGACTTTTATTCAAAATTTTGTTTTCATTTAATGAATTTAAAAAGTTAAATTATTTTTTAAAATGGTATAAAATTATAAATTACTGAATTATCATTTTTAATAATACAAATCTTCTTACTTTAATAGTTTTTATGTTTTATTTAAAAAAAATATTTTATACTTCATAAAAAAAATTATTGAAAATTGTTTTTCATCGCAATTTATGGGTGTAATTTTAAATTAAATTATAATTTTTTTGAATTCTATCTGAAAAATGGATTCCATTTTTCGAATATGGAGTATAATTTCTTTAATTGGTTTTCTATTATTTTTGTACTTTTTAATAGTAACCTTGGTAAATAATTATCATCACAGTAAAGGGAAAAGGGGATTAAAATGTTAACACATTAGGATGAAGATCTAAAAATTTTATTACCCATGCCTTTATCCTATTGGATGAGTATAGAGTTTCCATAACCATCCATTTTTTAAAAATATCGCATCTTAGTTCAATTTTTCTTTGATTATTTCCTTTATATTATTATAGGAAAATAATATACACAAAATGTCACTCTCCTAACATTAATATCTCTCAAAATATTACAAAAGGGTAAAAAGTGGAAATGTGGGTTTATAAATTATTATTATAATGATAATTAATTATAGTTTTTATATATTTAATAATTACATAAATGATTAAGCAACCCAAAAATAGATATAAATCAATTAGAAGAAAAATAAAATAAATGATTTTAAAAATGTCAATGGTAATTCCATTTGGGTGAATTATTGCATTACATGAATATTTTAGACAAATATAAAATATTATCTATATGTAAAAGGTTTTTATTAATATTAAATTACTATCTTGATGACATTAATGTCAAAGATAATGAATATTTTCAAAAATAAAATTAATGATTTTTTACAATAATAAATATCTTATTAAATAATTAAACGTTAATAAAATTTGAAAATAAGATAATATAGTTTTATATTTTATAAAATATCAATACAATGTAATTTATGTATCACTTTTATTTTTATGGTAACATTATTGACCCATTATTTGTAAAAAAATGTTTATATTTTTTGTAATTGTAAAAAGGTTAGAAACATCACATAAACTTGTAAAAATTTATTTTATGAGAGTATTCTTAATCCTCATCGCTGTTTCCTCATAAAATTTAAATTTTGAGCCACTTTTACATGAAAATTAATTTATATTAATTTAATACATTATGTAATTCCAATAGTGCCCATCTCATCACAAATAAAAGTTAACATATTTTCCTCTCATAATGACTCCATTTTAGCTATATATATTGAAAAAACATACCCAATTAAATTATAAACATCAATATGCATTTATTAGAGGGTTGGGTATCCTTAAAAGGCTATTTCGAGGTCCCTTAAGAAAGGATCTAAAGGAGGCCTATCGAAGAAGAGGCAATCAATCTCCTTGAACTCTACGAATTTATCTAATTTTATAAATACACTAAATATGAGGTATTCATAATAAAATAACAACTTTATAATATTTAATATATTTGAATGTTATTGTGATTATTTAACCATAAATATTCACCCTATTTCCCATAAAATGGAAAGTGAAAGTATCGCCCGTGCATACATGTGGACTACCACCTCAACCTAGCGATAAAATTCATTTTCCATAACCATATTTCATGGATTTTTATTGTGATAGTTTAATGTTGAGATATTATAATTATAATATAATTTAGCTTCATGAATTTTAGCATGATATATACCTTGTTACATTGAAATCCATTGGAATATGATAACATCGCTCGTGCATATGTGTGGACTGCCACCTCAATGAAGTGATGCGATTCATTTTTCGATTACACATAATATGGAAGTTAAGAAGAATATATTTAATTTATTTATCTGTTATATATGATATAATAATTATTTTTGATGGTGAATTATTATTTACCATTAATTCGTTCTATATTTCGAAAAGTGAAAAAAGTGTTCATACGTATGTGTGACCAACAGTCTTTATTAATGGTGAAATTTATTGTTCTATTTATATATTTTATTTTTGGATCAAAATTTATGTATAATGAATATATATTATATTTATAAAAATATTAAAATTCTTGAGATTATCGATCCATGATCAATGTAGAAGGACTAGAACTACCAAACCAAAATTCTCTTGAAAACTGAAATATTCTACACTCAGAAACAATGATTTTAATATGAAATTTTAAAAAAGGGATGTTTAAATGTTATTATTGGATCATATATGATATTATAAATATTTATATGAATTTTGGTATAGAATTATATTAAATTTAAATTCATTATAAAAATATGTTAGAGGGCTTTCTAGTGAAGTAAAATATGAGGTAAGATATTTCTCACCTCACTTTTATTTCTATGATTTATATGAGATATTTTCCACATGTTTATTTTGTTTGGTGTAAATACAATGTAATTAAATTCATATATCATAAATATAATTTTTTTAAAAACATATAATGTTTTATTTTATGTTACTATTTTATAGGGATTATGATTCAAATGTTTCCAAATTAGTGTGAGATTTGTGTCACAATTTGTTGTTTATCATGAATTGTTTTGAATATGTTTATGATGATTAAATTTTATCATATAAATATCAAAAATATAATAATAATTATTATCTTATGGTTATTTCTAGATTATAAATGTTTTCCATTCATTTACCTATCTTTATGTACTCAATATAATGAAGGATTTTTTTTATGAAAACCAATATTATTTCTTTTTAGGGATAAAAATATTTTTACTTCAATGTCTATGATTTAAAAAAATGTTTTTAAGAATGTTTTTAATTTTATTATTTTTTTATAAAGTAATTTCTACCCATTATTAGATTTTTTTTAAAAAGGTTTAAATAGAATATCTTTATCATTTCCCAAATATTCACCTTTTACCAAAGCTGTAAACATAACCTTTTCCTTAAAGAATATGATATCAATGGAATTTTCCACCATCAAGAATGCTCCATGTTTTTATGTTTACAATATAAATTATTATACTTATTTTGTAATAAAATGGTTTCCTGGATATTTATATAATATTTTAGTTTTAAATATATGATTTAATAATATATGGTTATTTTCCTTAAGAACCTTTCCATCGATCTTTTGAAGAAACATTTCATCCAAGACAAAATCTTTTGATTATAATTATGGTTTACTATGGATATGATCCAACAATACTATACTTATTCATTATTTGTATGGTATGTGATTATTATGATGATATGTTTTTGAATCACATTTATTTTTATTGGGTTATACTATTATTATATGATGAATGTTTTACAATTTTGTGTAATTTATATGAATAAATTATGATTATGGGAAGGTTATGTCTATTATATCCCTAAAATATATTAGGTACTATGATGTCGATATCCCATTATGTGATGATGATATGTATTTGAAAAATTGAAAATATATTTACTCACATTTTTATATGTGACTATGATATGTATCTACCTATTATCACAATATTATTTTTGATAAAGATTATAAATATATTTGTTCAAATTTTTATGCATGATAAAGATTGATTTATTATTTTTGTGATACGATTTTGTGTGGGAATGATATGATTGGATATTTATACAAGATTGTTATTTTATATTCTTATGAGGCCACATGTATATGTTATTAATCTTGGTTATTCATTACTAGTTTTTCATAATAATGGACCATGCTTCGGGATATGATTAAATTTTTTAGTTATGGTATTAGAGTTTCAAGGATTGAATTTTTCATTTGAAAAAAATCACTTGATTTTGTTATCATACCATTATGATCATCATATTATTTATTAGGATTGATACTTATCATTTTATCCTTATCAAGAAAATGATCTCTCCCTTTCTTATTTTTTCCATCCTTGTATTATGAATAAATTTTTTTAAGTAAGTTATGCTAAAGAATGGTCGGGAAGATATTTATGGGACATGTTGACAATATTCAACAAATTAAAAATGATTGTGTATGTAGTCTCCAAATTCACTAAAACGTTGTGGTTATGGTGTGGATAATAATGTTATATAATGAATATTCATATAATAATATGTAATATTTATGTATGAAATGTATGGGTCACTATAAAATCAATAAAAAAAATTTCTAATATGTTTATTAATTTAAGTAGAATGTATTAGCTTCATAGATAAACCTCTGATATTTCTATTATACTCATTAAATCTTGTAAATTATTTAACAAAAATTTATTTATAACCAACCAAGAAAAAAATTTAAATATGTTTTTCTAAATTTATAACTTATAGTCGAAACTTTTCTCATTTCATTCAAAGATACTTCTCAAATTATCCAACATGTTTTTCTATGGGAAACCTGTTAATATTTGTTTAAAAATCCATATCAGAGAATTCAATATGGAACTATTAGATTTTCCCTAAGATTCAATATTGGTCTTATAAGTAGTTTTCTTAAAAACATCATCATGGGCAGGGAATCCTATAGTCGCAACATCTATAACTTCAAGAAAATGAGATTGAAGATAAATTTTCATCAAATTATACCATCAATTTTTATTTCTTCCATTAAATATTGGAACTCACTATCTATTAATAGAATTTATATTCTCCATCATCATTAAATATTTGGATATTTAAAAGTAACCTTATATGATTACAATTAATGTTCCTTGATCTAGGTAGGGTCATTGTGAGAGAGGGGAGAATCTATAATGACCCACAATTTTCATTAATATAAATTATGTCATTTTTGTAGAACTTTTCAGACATTTTCTAAAGACATTCCAAGATACAATATTAGTTTAGTTCCTTTGGAAACTATGAAGAATAACTTCTATTATGGAAAAAGATATTTAATGTCTCCCACAAAGAACACCCCCTTTAGTTTCCAAACCTAAATCCATTATTTATAACATGTGTTAGAGGAAAATAAGAAATGGGGAGTTTAGATGCTTAGTAAGGGAAAAGATATAAGTTACATAATCAAAACATGATCATAAGGATATTAAAACATGATAATAACATTTTAAGATCAAACCATGCATATAAAAGATCATATACATTAGTGATGTAAAAAATATTAGTAGATCATAAGACATGAATCTTAATAAAATCAATGAACATGATCCATGAGAGTATAACAATGGAATAATCATGTAAATTGTGGTATACACTTAAGATTAGAATATATTAGGTCAATGATTCCAACCAATACATTTATAGTATGTTAGGATTGGGTCAATCACATGTGTACCTACAGTAGGATTGGTATGGATTCCAATGTACCTTTTTCTTGGGATTAGTATGACCTCCCATGTACCCTTTTATAATGGTCATTGTATGAACTCCATTGTACCCTTTTATTGTAGTCTTAGGATGACCACCTGTGTACACTATTGTTGTGGGATTTTGATGACCTCCCATGTTCCTTTATGAGCTCATAAAACATTTATCACAACCTAATGTATTAGAAAGAGTTTTAGGTCCCACCCATAAAATCTTGAAAAAAATACATATGTGTGCCAAAATAAACTAAATAATTCATAATATCAATACCCACATAATTAAATGGGTTTAGAAACATCATTAAATCATAAAATAACCAAAAGAAAAAAATAGGCATTATAAATATCATTCCATTAAAAATATAAAATATTAATAGAAAGAATAATAATGGTACAATTAAGGGATATTCAAAGTAAAACATAGGTAAATCAAAAAAAAATTCTTATATGGAAAATAACTTTGTGAGATCACTTGAAAATAATTTCTAAGGAAAATACACTTTCTTCTTTGAAATCGTTTTCTCTTCTTAAAATGATGATAAATTTTAAAAGAATATAGTAACATTGAAAATTAAATTTTAATCATTTAATGTATGCTTAATGTTATTAGGGAATCAGGATGGTGGAAATTTTTTTCATGTCGTAGAAGTAAAAATAAAATTCCTTTTATACTTTATTCGAAAAAGTGACAAAGTACCTAATTTGGAAAAAGACAAAATATTCCTTTCAAACCACATAGTAAAAAGAAAAAAATGGGTAAAATGAATTTAAAAATCCATAGTATAATAGTAAATTTTTTTAAAACATTTCTAGAATGCATGGACATAGATTATAAATATTCCCCAATAATGACTTAAAATGAAACTATCCAAATATTTAAGAGATTGTGAAATAAATACACATTACATTATAATTATTTGAATCCAATGCCTCATTAAAGAAAATAAGTTATAAGGATATAAAAATACCTTAATATTCTTTATAAGACTCATAAAATAAATTCAATGGATGTATATATAGCATGTAGAAGAAAACAATTAGTGTATAAGGTATATTCCCCATAGAAATAAAATTGAGGAATAAATCCCTAACTACATTATTTACTTTTGAATCCAGAGATGAATGAAATAAAAAAATAAATTAAAATATATAATATCATAAAATAGAGGAAAATTATGGATATAACATGTCATGGTTTAGTATATACACCTCACAAAACTAGTTGTAAATATGGAATGTATCTCACATATATAAATAGTGAGATGAAATTCCCTTACATTAAGTAAAGAATTCCTTGGTACATGTTAAAAATTATTTTTTAATAAAAATAATTCTATTATACATATACCCCATAACAATATATATATATATAATATGGTATATGATTTACTTATGATTTATATTTCACAACTATTAAAAATTTCACATTAAATTTATGTTTCATGTAATTACTGCTTTGTTTTATTACACATATTTTAACATGTTACACTTGGTTCAAATTAATAGAGAATTATTTCATCATATATAGAATGAAAAACATGATATATATATATATATGATGTATATACATATTTAGGGTGATTCATAAAAGTTAGTGGTAGAAAATATAATACACCATTCTTGGATATGGTAGGACGTACGTACGCTTGAACACTATATTAATTTTATTTTCATATTAAAATAACTAAAAAAATAAAATATGTTATCATTTCTTCTATGTGATATATATGAAATGGCAATAACATCACATTGTGGATATCGGAAGCCATACGTACGTATGAGCAACACTATCATTTCTAAATAATATTTGATAATAAAAAGATAGATATTATATTATCATAAAAGAAGTATAAATATTTCATAAATATAATATATAAACAGTAAACCCCTAATAATTATCACTATTAAATAATGATGATATAAAATGAATTGTATCGCTACCTGGAGATATTAAGCCATCAAATGCACGAGCAATACTTTTACTTCTTGTTTAATGGGAAAGGGGATGTATAATGATATTTTTATAATAATAATAACATATCATAATATTTAGGATTATGAAGTAATTATTTTATAATATTTATCAAATATTTACATTACTGAAAGAATAGTATAAAAAGAGAGTGATCTGTTAGAATGATTACACCTTCTTCATAACAGATCATTTATTTCTCATCTATATGACTTTAGAGTTAGTCATTTGGAATGAGAAAACCTATATAATGTGCATAATGAAATGGATAAGAAAAATTCATAGGTTTTGTATGATATTTAAGGCTTAATTTTATGTGAATAAGTGAGTGAGGAAGTTCACTTATATAACTGAGGTGGGGGTACATATAGAATTCTAAGAAATATTAATTTATAATAAATTAAATATCAATCCAAATACCTCCAAAACGTTTTTGATTTGAATAAAAGATGATATAATACTTTAATATCATCAACTAGTACATTTTTGACAAATATTTGTTTTTTTAAACCTTATCATTCTTGTTAAACCTTATTTAACCTATTTTAATTTTAATTAATGTAACAAATATTTCAATATTAAAAGGTTGTAATATTTACTTATGTGGTTAAAATTATACCATAAATGAGAAATTTATAACATATTAGACCATATTATAATTATTTTAAATTTTTAAACATGTTCTATGATTTATAAATAATTTAATAAATCATTATTTGGATATAATGTCATTAGTGTCAATATTGACACCATTTATTACCTATCTGTTTAAAAAAATATCAAAACAAAATTACATATTTTGACCAACTCTATTAAAATATACATAATATTTAAAATTAATCAATAAATTCTATGGATGACATTAATTATACCACATTATATTTATTTTATTATTTTAAATATCATTTATTAGATATTTACATTACTTAAACAATTAAAAAAAATCATTATATAAGCATTTAATGTAATTATTTAATTTAATAAAAATATAAAATAAAATATAATGATAAAGGAAAACAGTTTATCCTTCAAATAATAATTTTTAGTAGAAAATATCCTCTATATTAAAAAAATTAGAATTTCTATAATTAAGAAAAACATGAGTATGGCGTCTTTATGTTTTCATTGAACAAAATACAATAAATGTTATAGGCTCATCCATGTGTCTTAAAAAGGCAATAATTTCATCCTAATGATGATTTTGTCAAAAAACAATCATTCGATGAAATTAGGAAAAGTGTTAGGGTAATTTTCTAATATTAATAATAGTTGTTTTTACCACTAATTACCTACTTCACATTTTACCGTGTTAACAAAAAATTACTAAAGATACTATTATTGATTAAAAAAAATAAAAATAAAAATATTTAAATAGTTTATACAGACTGATTAAAATATATGGAATCAATTTTTAAAAATTCAAAAAATAGAAGTTGGAGTAATTAATTTAAAAACAATCTCATTGATGGGGTGAGAAAACAGGTTATTAATATTAAAACATGCATAAGATTGAAACATTATAATATCTATGTTATATTTGGAATTGATAACAATGACCTAAAATATATTAAATAATAAATATTTGATCAAGTTATACTTTAAAACCATTTGAAAATATAATTTAACACTATGAATTATTTAGATGATTTTTTTTTCAAATAAAATTTAGTACTTTTTTCTACTCATCAAAGCATGAATGTTATTTGAAAATTACCAAAATTTCAAGCAGTGTAAATTTTTATATTAATATTTATAATAAGAAGTTTATTTTTTAAACTATAAGATATAAAATTATACAAAAAATGGATTTACAAGGGGCTTTCCTTTAACAGGCTGAAACTTACTCTTTTAAAAAATATAGGTTTCTACGCATAAAATTGGGTTATTTCTTATCAAATTCATATAAAATCAAGTGGATGGATATCAATTTTATTAAAAAAATATAAAAAATATATTTCTTTAATATCATGGAATAATTTTCATTAATTTAATTTAATACGGGAAAACGAATTTGGGAGTTTAAAAATAAAAATATTTTAATTACATTCAATCGGTATATATTTTCATTTATAAATAATTGTTAACCATTTAATTAATCTTATAAAACATATATTTCTAAGTGCTAGTAAATACCATTCATAACTGCTAATTTGTTTTCTAGGTTATATATTATTATATGAAATAATAATATTTTATTAATATAATTTTATTCGATAAATATCAATTTTTCAGGTAATGAAAACTATCAAAAGAACTAGTCATTGTGTATAAAAAATTTCAGAAATGGGGTTTCATATACCAAAATCTAATTAATTTTTTTTCTATAGAATCATTTCAACATTGTGTTTCATATAACGCAAGGAAAAATTAGTGTTTCTCATATATCAAAATATGTATTCATTATTTTGTGAAATAAAAAATTTCAAAAACATTAAATTAAATTGAAAAATATATTTCAAAAAATGTTGGGGTGTTATATTATACCCCCTTAATATGAATTTCACCATCCAAATTTTCCTGGTTTTTCAAGGGTATAATACATGATTGTTACATTCCAAGAAACCCACATCATAAAAATTAATACTAAAACATCATTTTGAAAATTGAAAGTTATAAACTTAAAGGTTACCCAATGTAATATATAAGTAGGTTTCTACATAGGAGACATAAGTAAGAAGTGGAAACATGGGATTATAAGAAAATTCTTACTATCAATTTCTGATGGAGAGTGATAGAGATCATTATTAGAAAAAAGTTAACAATCATAATATCATAAATCTATTATGATCAAATAGGCTATTTGATTCATCAGAAATGAAGGTACTAGGATAACATTTTTGTTTTCAATATCCTTTACCTAGAGTTGTATAATTTTCATTACAATAAATACTTGCATGATTTCATTACATTTCATAAGTATATCTCATCCTTTCATTGTGCTATGATCAATTTCCACTTAACCTTTTATTCCATGAAATTAATATGATTTTTTCATTCCTAAAGCATTAGAATATCTAGAGATCCATAGAATGATAGATTATTCTGTCTGTATTGACATAAAAAAAATCTTATCACAACTAATCCTATATAAATAAATCCTCATATGGTGAGATAATACTCTAATATCTAAAACTTCATCTACGGTTTAACAAAAACATTTAATAAATATTTAACATTTTATTCCTTCCAAAAAATTCAATTAAAATATTTATAAAAAAGGTCACTAAATTATTTTGAAATTTTGTAGCATTGATCCCTCATATATCATAATGTTTCCCCTGTTTTTATAATACCAAAAATTTAAATACCTTCTTCATGTATTCTCTTGTAACATGAGAATTACTATAAACACTTATTGAAAACATGAATTCTTTCCTAATCCAATTATTATTGTACATATTACTTAAGTCCAAAGATGTTGCAAACTCCTTCTTTGAAAGCATAAACCACTTTTTCAACAAATAATTAATCAGTTCAAAGGTAATCAATGTTGTACAATTTACTTATTCATATTCAACATATCCTCATCCAAACATAATTATCTAAAAATTAAGAACATATTAATGGCTATATTTACCTTAATAAATAGTTTCCCATGAATATCACATTTCAATTAAAACCCTTTTCTATGTTTTTAGAACCATTCGACATATCCTTTTTAATTATTAATGAAAAAATATATTTCAAGATGAGTATAACATAATATTTGAATACCAAAAAAATACACATCGATCATCCAAAATTTTTAAAACCATTACTCAATCCTCATTATCTTAATTATTCCTTGAATATGAAATATGAATCATGTATTAAGTTTCATCTGCCATAATCTAATCAGGATTCTTATGTTTAATATTGAGAGTACTGTCAGAACATCCCATAACATTCAGATGTCCTTTTTAGTATCTTTATCTTCAGTACTATAACCAATAATCATACCACATTATTTATTCTCTTCATAAGATTTTCATTTAGGACATCAATTTTCAAAACGATGATTCTTTACCCATTTTAATTATTTAATGTAAACCTTGTTCTTTATTTCACCAATTAATTACTAAGATGAGAAAGCATAGTGTTAGGAAATATAATCACTGAAGAAAAAATAATAATCATAAAAAATTAATTATAGGATGTAGAAACCATGATTCCTACATTTAAATATGTGACTCTTTAGGCATATCCTTAAAGAAATATTTAAATATATCCTTTCAAATATCCCTTGGGATCTCATAAAAGTATTCTCATCCTAGTTTCCAATTATTGAAGAAACATTCACTCTAAAGACAATTATAAAGACCCAATGTTTTCATATAATAATGTTATGTCATTATTATGGAACATTTCATAAATTATACAAAGACATGCCCCTATACTGATTTTTTTAGTTCCTTTGGAATCATGGAACACAAAATTGTGGTATATAAAAAGATCTTTAATGTTTCCCAAAAATAACTTCCCCTTTAATAAGCCTACCTAAAACATTTCGTTATAACTCAAGGATGCTAAAACATATGAATGGGTTATCTATGATGCTCAAAAAGGGTAAATATAAAAGTTAAATTAAAATAACATGGGAATAAGGGTATAAAAACACGATAATAACATTTTAATATCATAACATGAATATAAAAGATTATATAAGATAGTTAGGGAATAAATAATTGTAGGTAATAAGACATGAATCATAGGAAAATTAAAACACATGAGTCAGAAGAGTATAAAAATGGAATAAGACATGACAATTGTGGCATGCACATAACCATAGAATAACATATGTCAATTATTTATACCTAAACATTCATAGTATGTTAGTATTAGTTTAATCATCCATGTAATTATATAAGGATTATGATGGACTCTAGGGTACAATTTATTTTAGAGATTAGGATGATCTCATGTGTACCCTAATGTAGTAGGATTATGATGACCTCCCATGTACCCTATTTTTTAGGGCATAGGATGACCTCACAAGTATCCTCTTATCGCGGGTTTAGGATGACCTTCTATGTACCCTTTTGAGCTCATAAAACATTTATCATTACCCAATTAATTGGAATAAAATATAGGTCCCACCCATCACATAATGAAAATAATATATATGTGTTCCAAAAGAACATAAATCATTTATCATATCAAAATACACAAAATGAAATGGGTTTTATAAATATCATTCAATCATAACATAACCCACGGAAAAAAATGAGTTTCATAAATATCATCCCATCATAAAACTAAACCATTATTATAAAGAATAATAATGATATCATTGAATATTATCCCTATTAAAACCAAAGTTACATAAAATAATTTTATCTTACATGGAAAATAATTTTCATATATCAGTTGAAAAAAATTCATAAGGAAATGTCATTTCTCATTTAAAAACATTTTCTGTTCTTAAAATGCCACCAAATTTTGAATAAAAATGATTTATTTGAAAATAAACATGTTATATTATAAGGAAATATTCCAATATATAAGGCTTTATTATTGTGTAATATTATATTCATGATGTATAATTAAAAAACATTACATTCGTACTTTTTCTGAAAAAGTCGCAAGGTATTTTTTTGGAAAAGGAAAAATGCTTCCTTTCCAACTGTGTAGTAAAAAGTCAAAAAATGGGTAAAACTGATTTGAAAATATATAGGATAATATTAATACATTTTTAAACTATTTTTATAAAACATGTACATGGATGATAAAGATTCCTCAACTGAGACTTAAAATTAAACAATCCAAATATTGAAGAGATTTTGAAATAAATATACGTCACGTTATAATTAGTAGAAAATGTATGCCAAATGGAATAAATAAAATTATAATAATATGAAAATAAAATAATAATCTGTAAAATAAACATAAAATTCATTCATGAGTAGTATATACACAACAAATACGAAACAAGTAGTGTGTAAGGCATGTGTCACATAGAAATAAAAGTCAGAAAATACCTTACTACTTAAGTATCTTTTTAATCATGAGATCCAAGAAAGAAAATATTAAATTGAAACTTATAATATCATTGAGTAAATTAAAATTCATGATATAAATTTTCATAGTTGTGTATATAAACTATATAAAATTATCGGTGAATATGGAATATATCTCACAAATATAAAAGTGTGGTGAAATTCTCTAATCATAAGTCTTAAATTACATAGTACACATTAAAAAGTAATGCATAAAATATATAAGTTTATTATAAATATAAATAAGAATCATATTCAGTTATATCATAAAATATATTATTTAAATATGATTTTATATTTCTCACTTATTAACAATTCCATTTTAATGTTATGTTTCGGGTAATAACTGCTTTGTTTTTATTATATTTTTTGACTTTTTTGTCCTTGGTCTTCTTTAATAGATAATCATTTAATTATCTCAAGAATGATAAACATTATATATATATATATATTCAATATATATGTATTCATAGTGATTCATTAAAGTTATAGTTATAAAATAAAATACATCGTTCATGGAGAGGGTTGGTCAAATGTACGTACGAACACAGTTTTCATTTTATTGTCATATAACAATAAAGAAAATAATATATTATATTATCCTTACATAATAATTTTATATTATATATATCATATATATATTCATAAAATTAATACTTATTAACCTCCATGTGATATATATATGCAAAGAGAATCACATCACATTGTGGAGATGGTAAACCATACGTACATAAAAGCAACGTCATCAACTCCCTAAAATAGTATATGATAAAAAGTTATATATATGATATTATAATAAAAAAACTATAAATATGTCATAAATATAATATATAAACATTAATCCCAACATAATTAACACTCATAAGAAATGGTGATGGAGAATGAATTGCATCGCTACGTGGAGGTGGTAAACAGTACGTACGTGGGAGTGAAGCTTTCAGTTCTTGTTCAATGGTAAATGGGAAGTATAATAGTTTTTCCATAATCCTAATAACATTTCATAATACTTATTATGATTAATTTTTTATTTTATTATATATATCATGGATTAATAAGTTTTATAGAAGAGTAGAAAAAAGTGAGTGATTGGTTAGATCCATTACCACTTCTTTTAAATGGCTCCTTCACATCTCCTAAAAAGGATTTTAGAGTTGTTCATTTGGGAATACCAGAACATATAGAATATGAATAGGTAAATGGAAAAAATAAATTTTTAGGTGATAGTAGATCATGATGGATTAAATTTATGTGTAGAAGCGAGGGAGGAGGGTCCCTTTTATAATTGAGTTGGGGGTTCTTTTAGAATTTCAAAAAAATATTAATTTATAATAAATTCAACGTTAATAAAAATATATACAAAAGGGAATGGATTTGAATCAGAGATCAAATAATGTTTTAATATAATCAACCTATATAATTTGGATGAATCTTGTTATTTATTAAACCATATCATTTTGGTTAACCCCCAGCTAACCAATTTTAATTTTAACAAAAGCAAACAAAATCAACAATGAATAGTTTTAATTTTTACTTATGTTGTGTCAATTAGTCCATAAATGAGAAATTTATAAAATATCAGGCCATATTATACGTATTAATATTTTTAAATAATTTAATAAAATAATATTTTTATAAAATATCATGTGTCAATTTTAACACTATTCAAAACATGTATTTTTAAAAGATATCATAAAAACATGATATCATAAGAAAGAACTATTAACATACCCATAACATTTCAATTTAATCCCTAAAATTCATAGATGACATTAATTATATCAATTTATATTTATTTAAATTTTTTTAATATCATTTATTAGATATTTCCATTACTTAAACAATTACATCAACATTATTATATAAGCATTTAACGTAATTGGTTATTTCGTAAAAATTTAAAATAAATTACCAGGATAAAAAATCATTTCAGATATAAAAATACTATTTATAGTTGAACATATCCCCTATATTACCCCATACTAAAATGGTTAAAAATTAGAAAAAAAGAGTATGTCATCTTTAACTTTTCATTAAATAATATTTAATTAAATCCATACTGAAAACCAAGTGGAATAAAAAGGTTATAATTTTTTCCCAAGGATTATTTTGTTCTAATAAATCTTATAAAATTAAATTAGGGAAAGTTTTATCGTAATTTTATAATATTAATAATATTAGTTTTCACCATTAATTACTCGATTTTCCTTTTACCAAGTTAATAAAAAATTATTAAAGTTACTATTCACAATGACCAAAATAAAAATAAACCTATGTAAATAATTTTTAAACAGTAATTAAAAATAGGGAATCCATTTAAAAAAAATCAAAACACAGATTTTTTAGTAATTAATTTTAAATTAATCTCATTGATTGTGGTAAAAAATGGGTTATATAAGTTGAAACATCCAAAATATTAAAACATTTATATAAATTATTTCAATGTAAAATTGATTTCAATGAGCTAAATTAGATTAAATGATAAAAAATTTATTTATTTAAACTTCAAAACCAATTAAAAATATAATTGAATACTACACATTATTTCAATGAAAAATGATATTTTCAATTAAAATTTAGTATTTTTTTATTATTCATCAAAACATGAAACTAATAAAAAAAATACCAAAAAATATACCTTAGTAAATTTTATATTAATATTTTAAATAATAATATTATTTTTTAAAGTAGAATATTTAAACATGTCAAAAATTTGTTTTAAAATGGTTCTTTAATTAAAATGGGATAAAATAACCCTTTTTCAGAAATATTGGTTTTTATGCCTAAAATGTGGTTGGTTATTATCATATGCCGATAAAATCTATTTTAGGAATATAAAATAATAGATTCAATATATAACACATATATTTCATTAATTTCATTTTTTAATTGTTATTAATTTAATTTATTATGTAAAAAACTTTGGGGGTATAAAAATGAAAATATTCCCTTTATATTCAATTGGTATAGATATTGGTTTCTAAATAATTGGTAACCATTGAATTCATCTTATAAAATATATATTTTTATATTTTAGATAAGACTGTTATTAATTTCTATTTTAAGGGTAGGTTATATTTTATTATATTAAATACTAATATTTTAATAAGATACTATTGTTCGGTAAAAAAAAGTCTTGATGGTATTGAAAGCTATCAGAAGAGTGAAGAATTTTGTGTAACACTCTCCAAACATAGTTTTGTGTACACTGCATGTTAATCCAAGTGTTAAATGTAGCACAATATCAACTTGGTGTTGCATATTATGGAAGAAAAACACAATGTTTTTCATATAACAAAAGCTATATGAAATATTGTGTGAAATGAAAAATATCAAAAATACTAAATTAATTAAAAAAGTATTTTTCATAAAATCACAGGGTTTTACCTAAGCAGTGACAACATTATTTTAAGAATCTTAATATAATGTAAACCTTTGAAACTTGTTAGAGATATGATCCACTCAATGATATCTATTAACCTTGTTTTGTATACACTTACATAAATTTAGATATCAAAATGTTACATTTATAGGGCATGGTAATAATACATATGACTTTCTATGTTAGTTAGGCCCCCAAAATTGATTCTCTTACAATATTCTTTCGATAATACAAAGGAATTGTTAAACATGGTTCTATACCATAATAACCATTCGTATAGATAACACGGTTTATAACCCCAATAATGAACTATTTTGTCATAGTTTTTTATAACCCTCAACATTCCGTATTATATCAACAACTTAATAACTAGTTATACCCCCAATAATAATCTTTTTTAGCAACTAGTTCTACATCGTAGCTATAAGTACTTCCTTATTTTTCTCTGATCCAGTATTTACCATATGAAATTTGGATCACATTCTCTCTTGTAAAATAATCAAGATAATTAACAACTACATTAATTGTTTATTATCCTTGAAAATTTATACTGATTATATGATGCCCATAAAAATTAATATCAACTTTTCATGAACTTGTTTAGAAAAAATCCTTATCCATATCTGTCCGGTTGAACTTTTTATAGTGTACCCTCAATCCAATGTGACTTTTTCTGATAAATATCATCTAATGCACCTCAATGAACATCACTTCAGTTTATTGTTATATATTCAATTAACCTCCATCCAATAATCTTAGTTCAATGAGTCTATATACAATTAAGGAAGGTCATTATGATAAACATTTATTAACAAGGTAGTAACTTCAATCAGAAACTCACACACCACATCCTCTTTATCCCATGATTATTCATCTGATGAAACATCCACTGTGTCTGATGAAACTCGATCAGATGGAACTATTCTTCAACCATGTAAGAAGCCTGGTTGGATTCTCTAGGCACAAAGCCTTCAAAACTTTCACTCATCCAAGTGTATATGATGTCTTGTGGTTACATTCAGTTTCAACCTCATTTTATATACTCTATTACCAATAGAAATTATGATATCTAAAACATATTTCCCTCCTCATAGAAATTCAAAATTTAAATTCTCTCACTCATTTTAATTTATTTAGGAACAAATAAAATCTTCAAACACATTCTTGAATTCATCTGAGGTCTTTTGAAAGATACAAATTTTATAAAAAAACATAAAAATCATTCTTAAGGAATATTTAAAAAGTACCTGATCCTTAGTAAAATTGAAAAAAAGTGAAAACTGAGGTTAGAAACATCATTTTTTCATATTTTACACTGAATATGTAAAGAAACATAGAACTAATGTGTTTTATATAGCATCCACAACATTCTCCATCCAATGTAATCATATAATTTCTTCATTAGATCAACAATTCTTCAATTTCCCATTATTTGAAAACCTCCTTCCGATGGGCTTAACATATCTCTATTTGATGATCACCCTAAAGGACCAAACCATTGGAACTTATCAATCATTAGTTACATCCACATGATATCATCCACACTACTCTCTATCTAATAAAACTTCTTAAATATCTTTGTTTACTTAAACTCTCAATGGCATCTCAAATTTTGTATACCCTTATCTGGTTTGAGAACCTTTATAGTTATCCATTAACTGTCAGGTAAAATATCCATCCATTGGATCTTTTTTTCTGTATAACTAATAAAAATTAAACCATTAAAACTTTGTATACATATCTATCCAGTGTTTTACACTAGTTCCCATTGTCTCATCGAATTATCATGTTATTGTCCACCCAGTAAGCTTCATATAACTCTCTAGAAAATTTAATTCATGGTTTTCTATAATTAGACCATTTTCCAGCTGATCACAATAACTACAACAATAAATATTCAAATATACAAGGATTTTAACTTTTTGATGTGGGCTACAAATGTGCCCAATCTTAATATTGGGTAATTCTATCAAATAATTTTTTTTCACACTATAAATTCAACTTATTTAACATTTTACATCACCGCCTTTGTATTTATCTAAATAAAGTGCTTCATCATTTTCCATTATACATGCTTAAATATACTCATCAACTCCAACTACAGAAAACTCTTCATCTAGTAACAACCTCATTGTTATATCTGATAAATTTGTGTTTTATCAACTTTTCTACATATTTTTATGTTCACGAATTCATAATAACTCAGATTGGATCATCAGTATGATCATGATACTAGGAACTTTAATATCATCATAACATCCCCTTACAATAATAATTCTTCATAATATAGTTAATTAAACATTCTTACTCGCTATAAGGAATGTTTCTTTCAAAACTATAGTAACATATCTTCTCTCAAAATACTCTAGGTTTCTAAAACACCATAAAGAATTTTTATTACTTGACTCTAGTAGAATATATTCTTGAAATCATATTCATGTTTCTTATGAAACATTCTCTATGAACACATATTGATATATTGAAAAAAGGAAACGAAAATTTCTTTCAAACAACAAAAATAATACCACAATCCAAAACATAAAAGGATTACATTATATGAGAAAAATATATATAAGAATATTATTTTAAAATACTTGTTAACATTTTTCCATAATCAGACCACACTAGAAACCCTTCTAGACTCCTAAAAAGAAATCGTAATCTTTATAACCAAGGTAATGGAATCCTAGGAATGTGCTGATCTCAAATACTCAGTATAGGAAATTTGACCAACCTGTAATCAAATGGTTATATCATAACTATATGATAATAACATTAATATGGGATATTTATCAGTAAAATAAAAATAAATTAGAGTTACTAGGAATTAAACATCAATTAAAATTGGGGTTAAATCAATAATGATATATTAGAATTTATTTTCTCTTCAAACTAACCCTGGAAAATTGTTAGATTTTTTTAGACATTTCAAATTTATATTAAACCTAGAGATTAATGAAATATACAAATTTTAATCTGGGAACACAATATTTATAATGTTTTCCCCCAATGTTGGTTACTATATTCATGTCATGGTGACTCCCATCAGTACATAGAAATTTACTATGATATGATGTGAATATAGCTGAGCCAAGTCTCATTAAGATCGTTCTATCTACTAGTAGTTAATTATAATATCTCCAATTAGTTACAAAGTGTTATTTTCATCATATATAGAAAATAAATATATATATTTGATTATAGTTCATGAATTTGATTTCCAAAATTTCCCTATGTATTGTATTCTTCATTTAGTAGGACTCCATCTAGTGAATCTGGGACTCATATGGTCTGATACTATCTAGTGCAGCTCAAACATAGTCTGGTTTCATTATCTAGGAAAATTATATATAGTACCTCTATGTTTTACAAATATTTAAAGTTTATTTTTTTACCCAATTTTATGGTATATTTCCCCAACAAAATGATTCCCTAGTTAGAGACTTAAAATTATCCTAAAAATAAACATTTATCACATAAAATATATTTCTCATGCATGAAAACTATGTATTTATATTATAATAGTACCCTATTATATAAGGAACAAACCTAGAGATATTTTTGGAATCAATAATTTAATTCATGTTTCCTCACTCAACTAAATTTTTCTAGATTCTTCTCAAAACAAACAAGATTTTCTAGAAGATTCGTACAAACTGGACATCATAATCATTCATAAAAATTATTTAATCCTTGTTTGGATAAAACTATTGATATAAAAACTCAAAAAATAATTTTTAAGTACATTATTATGTTTTCTAAAGGTTTTAAAATTTTATTCAGATGATTTTTTCCTAATGAAATCATTGTGAAGACCTCTATCTAGAATAGTATTCCCTTATCTTATGAACTACTGAAAGAAATCCTCTATATGGTGCTTATTATTTATGGATCTCCATGTTTTTATATAGATTATCCAATTAACTTGGTATCATATACTCAATATTACTCTATTTTTTTCACTTTACATTTTTCTTATGACTAATGAACTTCAAATTAGTTCTTCTGGTAATATCGACATATCTTCTTTTAGTCAACCTGTAATAAATAAAATTTCATACAGTGCTTAGATCATAAAATTAAGTTAGATACAAATTCTTGAAATCACCTATTTGATGAAATCAAATTTATATATCTGATTTCCATCCATTAAATGGATCTATTTCTAATCAGGTTTTCAAGAAAAACTCACACTGATGGATTCCTTGATTAAAAGCACTCTCAATACAATATACATGTTTCTTCTTTATCTGGTTAGTCTGTAGAAGTCTCATATTGCATGAACATTCAAGAACATTTATTCCATCCCCTAGGAAATTATTGATCACCATATCTCTATATGGTATCATATTTTCATTTGTGTGTCTGATGACCTTTCTAAAATACTGTATGATGAATTAAAATTTTTCCTTCTACTAAAATTTCATAGAATCTGACATGTACAATCCGATTTAATGGATATTTGTTAAATAGAATTTATACTGAGCCATCCTTACTGGATTCTTAAATAAGGAAATTATATTTTATAAAGATCCAACGTCATTTAAACAGTCAATCTAGAATCTTCATCTTGATCTATGTACAACTTCTAACATTAACTTTTTACAACTGCAAAATGAAATGTGGACTAGAAACCAACTTCTCCTCTTTGTACCTTAAAATATGAACAATCCAACAATTTGAAAACCTAAATCTACTCTTTTTTGAATCTTATTTGGAATCATGAGTTTCTTAAGGATGTTAGGAACTTGAAGATTAACAATGAAAACATTTTTATTTTTTTGAAAACATTTTTGAATCAATTAAAAAAATTTATAAACACATTAAAAATAAGAAAAGTTTCTTAAAAACCTCCAGAAACTCATTGTTATCTAAAATAAAAAAATAATTCACATAATATACTGAATAAAAATACAAAAATAACTTCAAAGAAACCCAAAGGATATCTAATATATCTCATATTTATATTTTTGTAACATTTTCATCATTATTATCAATAAAATCATTTCTCAACTTTTTTCTAACCATCAAAATTCCGAATAAAAATGTTATGATACCACACAACTAGATTAATATTTTTTTATTTAAATACATCACATGGGGAAAAGACCAATTGAGGATATTTTAATATAAAATCCCCTTAAATCTCTTTTTCTCACCATTTTTCTGATAAAATCATATTTATATTCACAAAATTTACATATCTATTTTTTTAAATTTTAATAACAATGGTGTACTTATTCTACCCATTTTTTTCTAAATCCAATGGATCATGGGGTTATTTTTATTATAATATTTATTAATTCAATGGTGAAGGTAGAAAACGTAGTTTCAACCCCAATTCCATAAATATTTATCTCAGTATAGTTTTATTGAAAACATTAACAATTTGATATTTTGTTAAAATATATTGAAGTATAACATCTACACTAGAGAAATTGTCTTTTATGAAAGTTATTTAATATCATTTTACTTTTATTTAGAATGTTCTAAATGATTATTGAAAAGTTAAATGGTTCCTTTATTATCATAAAGATACTTCAATGATTTACCAACATTCACCATCAAATCTTTCATGTAAACATACATCCACCTCATTTATCAAAAATATTTGGTTGAAAAAGTAAATTATTATTCCGAAGAACAAAATTTATTGAAATTATTTTTATTAATATATCTACTCCAAAAACTTTTTCCAAAGAAGAAATGTCCTCCTGATGATGATTATATATTATTACAATTTCATCCCAATCAGAATTAGTGAAACAAAGAAACATCATATCATTATTTCTTCTATACATCATGCTATAATTCAATGTTTCTTTAATATACCTAATTATTAATTTAGCTGCAGTCATGTGTTATTCATTTAGATCGCTCTAAAAGTTTTTAGATAAATTTACATCATATAAAATATCTAGTCAAGAATAAGTAATATAGAGAAATATTCTTATCAACTTCTAGAAGTATTTTTAATAAAAAAAATTCATAGCTTCATATTTACTCAACTTCATACCAAAATAGATGTTTTTTGAAAATTAATTTTTTATCTCATGTCATAATTTTTTAGAATATTATTGACATAAAATTATAGAGAGAGGAATATTAATCTTCTATTTTTTTTGAAATTTTAAAGCCATAAATAATGTTATCTATCAATGTATTAATATCTCAAATTTATTTTTTTGAAAATAAAATTCATTTTACATTTTATCCTTTTATCCTTAAAAAATTGTATCTTCTTTATAATCTATTAATTTATAGGAAAATGTTCTCGTATCATTCACATTCATATTGATATTAAATTTTCTTTAATAAAATTTTAACTAATTTATGAAGAAATCCATTTATGAATACCAAGCATGATGAACCTCTTTCAAATCATAAAATGATTTCCACATATTACATATTATTGTTCGATATTTATCATATATAAACCCACTAGGTTTCTTAAAATAATACTTTTCTTAAAATTTTCAATTTTAGAAAGATAAATTGATATAAATTTGATATAATTTATTATTATGATGATAATAAACAGTCTAGAACATTCTTACATCATCAATTATTTCAACAGTGGAAAAATTGTCTTCAAGATCAACATATTCCTCCTTTTTGAAATCTTTGTAAACTAGTCGTGGTTTCTATCATGTTATTTATCCATTCTTTTTGAGAATATTTTTAAAAACCCATTTTTCTTATAAAATTCCTTCTTAATAGTCATGGAATAAGATCACATGTTTCATTATTCTCAATTTTATTTGACTCTTAACTAATATAATTTTACAACTCTCTATGATTAACTTACTCTATTTACTCTTGATAGATAAGCGAGGTATGATTATTAAATTTAAATTTCCAATATATCTTAATATAGCCTTATTTATTTCAAATTATGGGATCTTATTGAATCCTTTTTTAAAAAAAATTTGATGCTTTAGAAGCTTTATTATAGTCTCACAATCCTCATCAAGAGACTAATCTAAATCAACTTAAACAACATGAAATGTACAATCTAGATCTATGTGATCAATGAGGGGGTGAAATATTGATATTATCTTTATATATATTCCTATATAATAAACAAAATTTCCATCAAGTTATAAAGATATTAATATGATTAAAAATAATAAAAAATTACAACAACAGGAATACATGTAGTTATAATGTTCACTACTCAATAAGATTAGAGAATAATTTTAATGGTTTAGAAATAATTCAAGACCACATTAACCACTAAAAAGAAAAATATTAATTTTGATTACACAAATCAGAGAGTATCATTTCACTTGGAAATCACTATATTCAATCAATAGTTCCTGTGATCCTCACACTAATAAATGATATAACAAAGTTTTTATAACAAATTTAAGAATATACACCAGTAGGATTTATTATGTTGTCATTGTGCTATATAAACTTTATTCACACTTACTTTTCTGGTATGAACTACTTCATACTCAATTTATTGTACTATAGTGAGGAATAAATATGTTAATTTGGATAGTAGTTCATTTTATGTGTTTTTTATAGTTTACACCGTCTTGTTTACACTTGATATATTATTCTAGGTGCCTCTTTATAGATGGAGAAAAATTTTGACATGTTTTTTATCTGATAAACACAGAATATTTTTTTTTCATTATACAATTTGATATGAAAATACATCTATTATTATTTGAGAGATGCATCTTCCCAAATTTTTTCCAGTTCCCCTTAATCCTATTCATATGATTCCTTTTACACATCATCTATTCTATATAAAATTTTTTGAAGACCATTTCTAGTGTTAATTATACTAGTTTTTCTTTATAATGATTTTCTGGTTGAATTTTTTAATATACTATGCTTCACCTCTATTCCAAAAATTCAATATATCTCTTTGTAAAAAACCATTCTATAGGCTTAGTACCTATACCAATTTTGAAATATTTGGAAAATTTATTTCAAAATTCTTAGTCAATTATCTTGAGAAACCCACTCAAAAAATTCCAAACTATTACTACATTCAATTATTTTAATATATTTGAGATTTTCTGAAGACCCTAAGTCAATATCATTCATCAAAATTATTTATAACTTAGTGTGAATCAGAGATATTTCCTCCATGATATTTCCAATATAGAATAATCATATTCTCATTTGATACCTTTACGAAATATTAATAATGTACTTCAAACCAGTACAACTAAATACCTCAAATACAACTGGTGAAACTTTTTAGAAGTTATTCTTACTAACTTGTTTCTGAAAAAAATTATAATAAATTCTCATAATTCTTCATACAGACACAACCATAGTCTGATGGATTACATTAAAAATCCTTTACTAACGGCTTCATATGACTATCCTATGATTGATGAACTTCATATAAAATAATATGTCAGATGAATTTTATTGAAACAATATATTCAAGGATTAAGAGACTTGATTCCAATAGTATTTTAACAAGCTCACATGGGAATTCATAGTAGTCTATATGATAGACATTATATATAAGTAATCATCCTCCGGAAAAAAAAATTTTATCTGATAGACTCAAACTAATAAAATTCCAAGAGATCATGTGATATTATTCATCTAATGAAATTCATCAATGAATTCCATTAGTACATAAATGGATTCCCTCTGATCTAAAATCATAACAAATGATTTAACAATAACTCCTTTTACCACTGTAACTCCAAAAATTCACAGTCTTAAAATAAAAACATTATAAATATACACTAACATATCTTCAAATACCACAAACAAAAACTTTTCATTTGTATGTGGGCTTGGGTCATGAGAAATTTAACTTGAAACGAATATAGTAAATTTAAGAACATAAAAGAATCACTATATTTATTCATCAAACACCTTGTCTAATGTAACTTTTAAGAATGATACGATAATAATTTAACATGACGGTCATGTTGATCACCTCATACAAGTAATTTTCTTCATGTAGACTGGGTCTGGTAAACATAAGTTTTTCATCCTCATCCTATTACCTTTTTTATAAATAATAATAAATTAAGGTGATTTATATTATAAAAAAAATTCAAACCCATTTGGGAAAAACTTCTACAAAAAAAACAATCCTAACCAACAAAATATTTTCAAAACACCAGCTTAAAACATCTCAAAAAATATCCATCCAAACGATATCCGCTTTTAAATTTTGATGATAACCATGGAACATAAATCTACAGAACGTTGAAAATAATGTAATGGATTACTTATTCAACCATTATAATTCTACATGAGGGAACATAGTGTTGGAAATAAGAATCATTGATGAAAAATACCAGGTTTTTCATAATTTGTGACTTCAGAAACTTATCAAAAAACTATTAAGAATTTTTTTTGGAAACATCTTAGACATTAACTATTCATTTCATTAAGAACCTTCATCATAAAAACTACCTCAACATGAATGAAAAAAAATAATATCTACTTAAAAACAATGTTTTAACAGTTCACACATGATAAAATCACATCTTACCCCTTTCAAAAAACACCCCCAAAATACATTCTATTTCTTAAAAAGGTTATGAAAATAAAATTGGATATATTTATGTTACAAAATATCTCCCCCTTTGACCATACTATCGAAAAAAATATATGATATGTGATGAGTATCACAAACCATATCCTTGAATAGGGTGAGGTTGTCGACCAATGATCGAACACTACTTATGAAATGTTTCCTTCAGTGTTAGTTTGGTAAAAATACCCACAACTAGATCCATTAAGGAACATAGTACTGTTTAAATTCCTTATTTTACCCATATTTATTGACAATGTTATATTTCAAATAAATAGTCTTGTAATGATAAGTTACACTAGAATAATTGTGCAATTTCTATCACATTGATTATCATATCAGAAGATAAGGGTTAACTTCACATTAATCAACAAATAATTCAAATGTTTCTTCATCAATATAAATTATATATATTTCATCTTGAGTAGAAGATAAATTATAAACTTCAACTTTACTATGATTCAATGAACATTTTTTCATTGTCTTCCAACTAACACATATTTCTCCTAAGAAGAGAACTCCACCAAATGATGATTTTATATCGTTGACACTTCTAGCCTAATCATTATTTTTTTAACCATACAAACCAATCATTCATATTATTTTATATTTCAACACTAAATAAAGTGTGTCTTCTATATCTTAGAATTTTCATTTGATCCTTTATATAAGGTTCCTTTGGTGAACTTGGATACGTGGAATAATGTGTGAAAATATACACTATATTTTCCAATAAATCCATTTGAAAAAATAAATATCCAAAAAAATTTTAAACACTTTAGGATCAACCTTATTTCCTTCCCTATATTTTGAAATTTATATTACAACTAAAATAGGTGTTGAAATAGGATTTCATTTTCCAGTAACTCCCATACCCTAGAAGCCTAGAGCCAATACCTTAATTTGTTAAATTAGCATGATTAAAAGGAATCAATTCCCAAAGAACCGATAATTTTAGAAGATTTTGAAAACCATGATACATACGTGATACCCATATTATATTAGGAATTGAATATAAAACATATTACAAAAAATCAGATAAAACTGCATCCTTTGGAAATCATTCCCTGAATTATTCTTCATATCCTTGGGAAACGAAACAAAATAAACATGATATAAAATGATCAGTATGGGTTATATATAGTGGAATAAATAATGAATAAATTAGATTAATCAATATACACAGGTAAATAACTGAGAACAAATTCTATTTATATAGCTGGATGAGGAAAAAATGATATGGAAAGGTTTGTAACTAAAACACATGACATTTAATGAATAAATTGAGAATGAAATATATCCATATATAATATCAAATATAAATAAACATTTATTAATAATAAATAAATATTAATGAACTAAATTCTCAATTATTGGACTCCATGTTTCCTAGGTACATGATACCTTTACTATCAATACCTTACCCAAGATAGTTTATAACATATTATGTAAAACCCCATATTATTTGAAAATGATTCATCTCATTAGAATACTAATAATTTGAGGATATATCTATAAATGGGACCCAACTATATCATACCTTCCCAAATACTTCCTTATATATCCAGTAATCAATTTAATAAGATAACAACATGCCTTTTCAAATATCTGTACTGAGTAAAAGATGTATATTTTTTAATATTTCCACAACTAATAAAATATTTTTTCAAGTTTGAATCATTTGTAAAAATGAAATATAGTTTATAATATAACATTAACTATCATATAAAAGTATGGATATTTAAAATAAATATAATTTCTAATGAAATATCGTCATAAGGGAGTGATTTTTTAGGAGAAATTAAATAATCACAAAAGAAGGTGAGATTCCAATGATAACTTTTACCGCTTGGTAATTTTAAATTAAACTCCCTTGGATGAGATAAATAAAATTCAATCATATAATACCACTTAATATTAATAAATCATGATATTAAAAAACAAATGAAAAATATTTACACCACATTAATTTGAATTAGTGACTAATAATAAATAACTCTCAATAGAATGTAAATTTAGACAAAATACCATTCTACTTGAGTAACTTTAAAATTATAAACCCCATGAAAGAATAAAATCAATTGAAACCATGAATATCAAGAAATGAAGTATTTTCATGATCTAAAATTTCATATGGTAGTATATAAACCACATAAAATAAATGAGTGGTGAGTATGGAATAAGTCTCGCAAAAATAAAAGTGAGATTATAAATCCACTTACCTTATTCTCCCTTTTGGTTGAACGCCCTTTAAATTATTGTATAATGGTGTTAGGAATTTTATTAAATTATATAACTAAAATAATAACATTTATAATTCCTTATATTATCTTTTATAATTTCTTGTTACCAATGTTTTAATAATCATTCTTTATTTTCTCAATTTCAGGTGTTAATTGCCTAGTATTTCGACCATGTCTTGATTTGTTATTTTTCATTACTATTGCATTGATCATGATTTCATAATATTAATAGTATAAAAAATGATTTAAGTAGTATATATATATTTAATATATATTTATTTTAATTAATCCATAAATTTTGGTGATAGAAAATGAAATACACTATAAATAGTGATAGTGGGCCATACGTACGCATGACTGAATATCCCATTTTATTTATATATTAAAATAAGTAAAAAAATGATATATATGTATATTATAATTCATGTATCATATTAATTTCATATTTATAACAAATTTTAATTAAAACAATAATTTATTGATTCCATCTAATGTGTGTATGAATCACTTCACTTTGAGGTGGTGGTAGTCCACAGGTCCACAAACAAAGTTATCATATTACTACAAAATGGAAAGCATAAAACTGTGTGTTATGTTCCAATTAAATAATAATAAGAAAATAATAAATTAATATATATCATATATAAACTATAAATACTTTATTATTCATATCCTTGAATGGTGATAATGGAAGAACGAATGACATAGGTTCTCCTGGTGGTAGCCTGCCATACACTCGACTGATGATAGTGTATCCCATTTTATGGAATTGTGTGTGACTGTAGATCATACACTAATAATAACAAAATATTGGTATATTTATGATATAGAGGTTATTATATAAGAATGATAAATAATTAATTAATAGATTGTAGAAAGAAATAAATAAAAAGTGCTCGTTGAAGAATGTTACCTCTTATTTGGGATTCTTATTTTGGTTTATGACAATAGTCTTCCTTGGTTTGCTTTATTAATAAATTTTGAATTGTATGAAAAGGGTAGGTATTTTTTGGGATCTATTTGGGAAGTCTTTTTATGATCTAAAGGACATGATTGGTTGGAATAATTGATAGTGTGGGGGTGATTTTCATTTTATATTGGACGAGGAGTGTCATTCATGTAAATATAAAAAGGTAAACAGTATTAAGAGGTATCCCATACCTAATGTGCCATAAATAATGAAAAACATTCACAAATATGTGAGAATATGTTCGAAATATGAACATAAAATGTGTTTTTTACATCTTCATGGGTCATTTGGGCCCTTATATTTGATGTTTAGTCCCTTGTTAATCTAATTTTTTTCTTAAGCATAATAATTTATTTTACCTACAATAACCAATATTTTTGTAAATAAATAAGTTAAACATTCTAAAAATTATAAATTATTATGATTCCAAATATGGAATCCATTGTTCCAATTTCCAATCACTGAAGTGGAATAAATTAATTTGAAATTAATCGCATAGATGTGATGAGAATGTTAGTTTTTAAAGTATAATTATTAAAAAGAAGGAAAAGTTTTTACATCCCATTTCAATTTGAAATTGATTCTAATAAAATATATGGATGAAATTATTTATAATAAAACTAATTCAATATTTAAAAAATTTTAAAATATAATTTAACACTATATATTATTTAGATTAAAAATTAATTTTATTTTAAAATTCATTATTTTTAATTATTCATCAAAAAATTAAACTTCTCAAAAAAATTCAAAAAATTAACCCTATGATAATTTTAATATTACAATTTTCAAAATTTATTTATGTTTTTCATATAAATTTTATAAAATTTTCAAAATTTAGTTCTAAAATAGGTTGGCCATTAAATTGCGGCAAAATAGCCTTTTGAAAAATATATATTTTTCCATAAAATTTGATTTGTTCTTATCATATGCCTATAAAACATATTGGATGAATGTAAATATTAATTTATTATATATATATTATATATATTTGTTTAATATCATTAACTAATATCGATTATTTTAATTTATTAAGACAAAAAACATTTGGGTGCACAAAAATATTTTTTATTAAATTATTTCATTTATATTCAATTGGTTATTATAATAATTGATAATTACATGGTAATTTATGAATTCAACTATATATTTTTATAATATTTTTAATATTATTCATGACCTCCAATTTTATGGCTATTTTATATCTTATTATATTAAATATGAATATTTTAATGATATATTATTATTTGGTAAAACTCGGTCTTGTGTGTTGCGCAAGCCATTGAAGAAAGTAATTGTTGTGTGTAACACAAGTTAAAATAAGTGTTATATATAGGGAATGATAAAATTTATTTTTCATGCAACCTTGGATTAACTTGGTGTTTCATATAAATTATGCTAGAAAAAATGATAAATTTATTCTAAAAGGAAAATATTGTATTGTTTTAGCGTGTTACATTTTCCATTACAAAGTTATTTAGAAGTTCATTATAATACTTCAATCGAGATAGTTAAATTACTTAATATTTTTAGATATAGGTAATGAAATAATATAATTAATTTCTCCTAGAATGGGAATCTCAGAAATATTCTCCATCTCTTTAGCTAGCTTCTCAAATGTTTCTTCATTAATCCCTAATAATATAAAGGCATCAACATAAACAATCACAATGGGAGAAACCTATTTATTTTCTCTTATATATAGGTTACTATCAACTATTACTTTATTGAAGTTCTACTTACATAATAAAATATCCATCTAAGAATACCATTATCTCAAATCTTTCTTCAACACATATAAATATTTCTTTAACTTTCACACATATATTATTTATTTCACTAGAACAAAGCCACATATTTTTAAAATATAAAATTATTTATAGAGATCCCCATTATGAAAATATGACTTAACATCGATTAGTAAAATATTATATCTTTATTTTTTAGTGATATTAAGAATGTATCTAATAATTTATAAAATTTTCATTGGATAAAATGTATAATCAAGTCATTATAGTTAATTTATGACTAACCATTATAAATTAGTTATGCCTTGTTTCTTTTCACTTCATCTTTTTCCTTCAACTAGTTTCGTAACGCCCTATTTATACCAATAACATTATTATTTTTTAATTTTTGTATAAGTTCCCATTAATCATTCTTTTCAACTGGATCCATATCATAATTCATAGTATCTATTAACTCTGTTAGCTCTATAGCTTCTTCAACATCTTTTGGCTTCACCTATGAATATAAATAAGTATGTTATTCTAAAAAAGATGTTCTTCATGTTTGAACTAATTTTTGTTTATCTACAACAATGTTCTAGTTATCCACTTTAAAACTCATCCAAGGATGTGATTTTTATAATTTTTAATCATCACCTGAGATGGATGAGTCAAGATAATTATCTTTAGAATATTAAGTATTATTACTAACATTAAAAACTTTTTCTATTTGTTCAACTACAATAACTTCTTCTTCTCTTCAAGTCATATCTTGTAATTAATGTGATGATTTATTATATTTTTATTTTGGAATTTTCACATCTTCAACAACAATAATATTTCTTGTTTCTTTATTATAGCATATTCATCCTCTAAAATTATGATGATAGCTAAAAAATATTCCATCAACACCTTTTTTGATCAATATTATCAATATTTTCACCAGTGATATTAATAATTCACGAACTTACAAACACCCTTTGGTATTTTAAATATAGGTTTTAAATTTATACATCTTATAAGGCTTCATATTATAGTTTGGACTAAAGAAAAAGAGATTCTGAATTTTAACTACTACTCTAATATCCTATCACCAAAAGTCTTGGGAAGCATGATATTAGTTCGACATTATTCGTGTCATCTTAATGAAACTTCTATTTTCTCTTTAACAAAATACCATTATACTATGAAGTTTAATGTTTTACAAATCCATAATTAATTCAATTATTTTAAATTATGTTTATAAACATCCCATTCTTATATTATGTACCAATATCAATTCAAATATTCTTCAATGAATATACACAATTTTCTTTAGTATTTATCATGAAGGTCTTAATCATTTTGATAGCCTCTCACTTATGTTTTAAAATTTTAATACGTGTAATATGATTAATTTTTTTAATAAAATACACAAATAAATTTTTTATATTTATAGATTACAATATCTTGGGTTTGAAAATATAACAATGTTTCTTATTTAAGGGATTTGTTAAATATATCTCAAATGTCGTATGTTATGAGTTTTTAATATTCTTTTTTTATAATATGAAACAACACCAATATATTTTTATTATATTTTTAGGAATATCATGAATAATTCTTAATTTTTTATATTCCTCTTATTTATTTTACACATTTTCTTCAACCTCTCATGCCATAGTTGATTTTCTTCCATTATTATTTGAAACAATGGACATCATCTGCACCAACGTGAAACATGAGTCAGTCATATAATTTAAATTTTATAATAAATTTTTAATATTTAATATACATGAAATGTATTCCGTATTTTCTAAAAAAACTTCAGTAAATACCTCAAAATGTTTTGGAATAGAAAAAAAATGGTTTCCATCCTATCAAAAAACTGGGATCTTTGGTATATTAACTTTTCTTCCCCAATGATAGAAGATCTGACCCCTTCTATTTTGAGTGAATCATTATTTTCAAAAGTCATAGTAAATTCATTATAATCTTCCAAATTTTTAAATAACTATATATATCCTATAATATTCAAATAAAACAAACTATTCAATATCCAAGTGGATTCCCTCTTTTTTAGCTTTCATAGAAGATTAAAAAATTAAGTCCTTTTATTTTCATTTCCCCGAATAAGAATTTTTTTTAATTTTCATATAATATTTTTTGAAATTGTAAAATAACTATCCACCCCATTATAAGGCCTCTATAATGATCATGTATTTAAAAAAATGTTTATATATATTGAAATATATTTTAATCCTTGAAACTAGACTTATTGGGTTTCATTTTTTTATGTGTTGACTCACCCTCAAACATTGCCTCTAGATCTTATAAGATTTGATATAATGTTTATGATCAAAAGAAAAAAATTTAACTATATTCTGAAAGCCTTTACAATACTATTAGATACCATAGAAATAATGTTTCACTAGATAAAATTAATACTATATGGCTTTTTATACCTTCTTTTCAATATATTTATTACCTTCTACATTGTCACAATATTTCATAACGATGTTTTGGTTAAATCTTGAAAATGTCTTCAGCAATTTATATTTATTATTAGCCTCAACAGAATCTTTAGTAGTTTCATATTTTAGTTTAAAATTTTAAACATTATAAACATTAGTTTTATAGATTTTACTATTTTAGGAATATCCAAGATTTTATTTACTTAATTTTTCATTTGAACATCTTAAAAAAATTTGTAACCTTTCAGGAAAAGGTTTACAGATATTTATGTGTCTCACTCTTCTTATTGTTTTCAACATCCACAAAACCATAGTTCTGTAATTTTTTTGTTCCTCACTCAACTTGGAAAATTAGTTATTGAACAATATCAAGTTATTTATTTTTCACCTTTATTGTTCATTTATGTTTTATGTTGAGGATCCTATGTCAATCAAGTAACGTCTTCAAATCATCAATCTCTTTTAAAAACTTGTATTTTTCTTCCAGAGAATCTACATTATTTCTTTTTGAAGCATTTTTTTTCTATAAATTATTATTCTCCATTTATTGACTAAAAATATATTCAAGAAATTATTAAATTCCTTATTAAGCATAATCACTAACTGAATCTCTTCATATTCTTCATCATTATAATTATTACTTTTTTCAATGGAGATGTTTTCATTAATAACTTTTTTTAAAAGTAAATTATTTGTAGCCTCAGCAATAGAGTTTTTTTTTCTTCTACACTTCCATTATCTTCTTCATAATTATAGAAAAATAATCAGTTTTATTATTTATAAAACATATTACACTTCCTATTAGAATATGAATTGGATTTATCCACCTTATTCTATATGTATATTCTTTGTTTTTTATTTTCTTCATAATATTCTTTTTCACCTTTTCATCAATAACAATTATTACCAAAATGTACAATAGCTCAATATGAAAATAATTTAAAGGGTAACTTCTTATAGTACTTCATTATGGATCATTTAAAATTTTCAGAATAAAAATTCATAAATTCTTAAAACATATTACTAACCACATATTCTATGTTAGATTCACTAGAATCTTCCTTGAGAACATTCTAAACTTTATTTAATGGAAAGAATCAAAAACAAATTTCTCAATCAACCTTTTATTTATTCATTATAACCTTTTTCATTCATATTTTATAAGTGATGAGAATGCTATAAAGGTCATCCATAAATACAGTTTTAAGATCTGTGTCATCCAACAATTATACATTGACATAAAATTTATCAGAAATTATTTGTAATAAATTTTCAATAGTGGTTGAGTCTTCTAACATCAAACTAAGACATCCGAAGGTAATTATAATGTTATTAACCATTGCAAATAATTCACCAATGGACTCATAATCAACCATATTAATATATTCATACCTAAATATCGATATTTGAAACTTTTCTCTCATTAATTTTTACTTTTCTGCTATTATATATAATCTTTATTATTTCCCAGATACCTTTATCCATTCAAACTCATTTAGATCAATGAGACTCACTTTCATAGAGTGAGGAAAGCATAATATTTCTAGATCACCCATAATTATATAATATTTTATTATCAAAATGTATCAATGATATACCTTCAACAGGAGGATGGGAACCATATGTAATAAACACATGAACTTCGTAACCAATTTACATAAGATATGAACACATTTAATCCTTCAAGATATGATATGTCTTCTAATCAATGACAAGAATCCCTTTACTATTCATAGAGTCTGAACATCTATTGTAGTTTATCATTTCCTCAAACTTACGCAAAATGTAAATAATGTAGATCTTCTCATTTATACCAATTTAAAGGTCCAATCAATATTTTTATGATCATTGATAAAGGCATGGGTGAATTAGTTATATTTTATTTTTAAATTTTCATACTTTAGAAAAATCCTTCACCTTCAGTTAATGTGACATGACTCTACTAAAAAATTTGAAAACAATAAAAAACATATGAAAATAATTATTTATAAGGTTTCATATTCAATAAGAGTTATTATTTCTTGACATAATTTGAAAATAATCAAAGACAACATAAACCATAATAAAATAATCCTTTGAATGTGGTTAAAACAATCATCGAGCTTCCTTTCACTTGAAAATAACTATAGTCAATTGATAATAAATTTTCTTCTCACATAGATAAATGATATTAAAATGTTTTTCTGATAACTATATTAACATTCACCAAAATTATTTATTATGTTTTTTCTTTTCCTCACAGACATTCCTTGCACTTTATTTTCTGGAAAGGACTTCTACTTCATAATATTCTTCAGTAGAATTGATAAAGAAACATATTCATTAATATGAAATTTTATATGATGCATTCATCTGGTATACTTATCCTAGTGTCTTTTTTATACTCCTTATGGTTTATTCTTTTAGAATGAAACAACTTCTAATGCATTATTCATATAATCACCTTATAATACTATCTATCTGATACCAGTTGATATGAAACTTCTTCTAGAATCTTTCAACTAATGCTTCTTTATATTCTTCAACTTCTTTCCAATACCCAATTAATCTAATTACATATTAACATCATCAATTTTGATAAAATTTTATGGGAATACTCCATCAGGAATTCGTCATACTAATGTTTCTTCATAGTGTATGTCTCAGAATTTTCAATTATACAGTTATTTACCTCACTTCAAAAAATTCATAACATTAACCTAGTAAAAAAACACCCTTTATATAATTTTAACCCCTATGAATGTTTTAGGAAATGAACAATATTTTTTTCAATATTCTTATACAAAAATTTTTATCATCCCTCTTGGAAGATTCCTACCTTTGATCGTATTAAATTATGCTAAAAGGTAGAATCTATTCTTAAGACCACACATCAAAATACTTCATCAAAATTACTTTTGACTTGTGATAATCACAGATCATTATCCTTGATATTTATTCTATTAAACAAACAAAATTGTATATTCACATTTCAAACTATTTCAAAATATACATAAATGCCTTCAAGTGGGAGCAGCTTTATACCACTCATCCTTTTTGGTGAATCTTTATAATATTTTTTCTAATAGATATGTTCCCTCACAATTCATAGTATCTTCTTAGAATTATTCCTTAATAAAAATCCTCCATCCAAGGAATTTCATCCTAAATATTTATCTCCTACCATCATACACTATTTTTTTATCTTATGAACATCATATATAAAAATATTTCTGTTGAATTTGATGAATACCATATATCTAATGATTCAAATACTTTCATTATATAATCTTGTAATGACTACAAATTTATAATTCATATACATCCATTTAATAAATATTTTAGATATATAATCACCCTTAAAAAATAAAAATGGGTTGTCTGATGGACTTAGACTGACAACATTGTGATAGATTATCTGTGTTCTTCTCTATTGACATTCCCATGTGACTTTCATTTGTACTTTTAGAGCTTTTAATTGATGGGAAATCTTCATAAACTATTTCTTGATAACAATTCATACCAACAATACTCCTAAAAATCACATGATTCAATTTTGTTTTAAAAAAAACTCACCAACATATCATCCAAAACCTAAAGACAAAATTCTACCTTTATTCCTAGTTTTTTTATGAAAACTTTCAGTAGACATGATTTAATGAACTTGAAGAACATTAAAAATAATTGTATTTATTCATTAAACATTCGATCTATTTGATATTTTAATCATGATATAATTAGAATTTAGTCCAATACTCAGGATGAACACCTCAGACTAGTGACAGTCATATAATGGACTCGATCTAGTAAACTCAATCCAATCATACTTTTTCCAATCACTTTTTTTGGAAGGACTAAAATGGAAATAGATTTATGTTATAATAAAGAAATCACATTTAATAAAATCTTTTTCATTTATAATAATCATAACAAATATATTATTATCAATATATCACCACAAAACATATCCAAACTTTTTATTCCCAACACAACATTAGCATCATATTCATATTTACTCTCATTTCATAATTGAAAGTCATAATTTTATCCTTAATAACATTTTTCTTATCTATTAAATAACTTTTGTCAAGGTGGATTTATATTCACTAACTTGAACATCAATGGAATCAATCATTTTTTATAGTAATTTACTTCAGCCATTGTAACGTAATTAGTTGGTTAATTATATCATTTATATTCATTCTTATATTTTTTATCAATATTTATGTCCAAATTTTTATCTATATTAGGAGAGGTATCCTAAAAACCTAAAATTATTTAACATTAGACCATTTATTATACCACATCTCATGGTATGTTATTTTTTCACTTTAAGTATTCATTTGTTTTGGACATGCTCAAATATAAATTAATGTTATCTCTAGAATAAATTCAAAATTTTATATTTAGTGGGAATGATTCTTCCCATTTCATCTAATATTATATTTTTACTTTCTATAATTCCATTTATTTGAGGAGTGTGGGGTGCATTGTATTGGTTTTTGATTCCATGATTCTTAAGGTCATTATAAAAAGAGTTACTTATGTAATGTTTTTCGTTATATATTTTCATCTTCAATATATAATCACCAATCTATTTCTTATAATCCCTTCTAAAACTTGAAAAAAATACTACATCCTCTAGTGATGGTCAAATCAGATTAGTGGCCTTCAATATTTTAATTTATTTTTGGATAATCTCCATTTTTAACTATGTTGAGTGGGATACCTTACATAAATCATTGTCTCATGGGAGCATGTACCAGTACTTAATTTGAAGGCCTAGAGGCACATGGCTCAATAGTGGACCCGATGGACTAAAGAACCGAATAAATTTGATCTTCCAATCCCCAACATATATATAATTTACGGATCAAAGTTCCCCACATTTCTTGGATGACCAACAATTATTAAACCATATAGAGAATCATGGATTCTAGTACCTATTGTGATTTCCATACCCTCTTGTTCTTTCAATCTGGTATGATCTAATATGGTGACAGCTACTTACACTAAATAAACTTATTGGGAACTCTCTTGTTTGGTTTTCCCAAAATGATTTATGGTAATGTGGCTTGAAATACCATGTATCAGAAGCCCAAGGTGTTTTATAGGCCTTGTGGATAAAAACAAATGGTGGCACTAAGGGAAATTGTGGCTCATAACCCAGAACATTCATAATGTATTAGCTCCTGAGGTCTTTTTGATTTAATTTGAACTTTCTTATATATGTTAATAGAAATATTATATTCATGGAAATTTGTACCAAAAACATCATCTTTAATTATTATTTATTGTAACCCCCTTACAACATATTACATAGTTTTTTATTCATACGCTTATGGAACATAATCCCAAGTCTTCAATTCCCCAACTAGTTTTTATACTCATAACATAAGTAACATTTCATACAAGGATCTTCAATTTATTATAGATTGTCTTTAGTTATTTCTCATTTTGTGACAATATATATCTTTAAAATTTAGGATGATATAAGTGGATTTTATGATGATAGGTTCCTTACCATCATCACAATTTTGTCTAACACTCATTAAGTTATTATTAATACCACCAAAAAAAATAACATGTGACTTTATTTTTGAGTTTCTATATCAACCATCCCAATTTCACTAATTTATAAGGAGCTATCATTTTTAAAAGTAAATATTCCTACATCATGATATACAATTTTTTTTAATATTTTCATATCAATTTTCAAAATTTTGGAAAACTCATTTTAATGAATCCTTTATTTATTCCCTTTTCTAGCCTTTTGAGTTGTCCCAAAAAAAGCTCTACCTAATATTTTCTTCTTTTATAACTTCATTTTCTTATTCAATATAATTAAATTCTCATAGTACTGCTGAAATAATTTATTTTTTCATATTGAATTAGTTTTTCAGACCTTCCAAAAGGATCATCTATACTGTCAAAATAAATTTTTCTTTGACTAGTTTTTAATATCTTATGACTTTTCTTTTATTTCTTCCTTCTAATTTTTGAATTTTATTCTCTCTTCTTCTATAATTACTCCTCCTCTGCTCATTATTATTCATAGGGAGAGACATGTTGTACCAAAAATAATATTCCCTCTTTTCATATATACCATAACACTAAAAATATTCAAGCAACCTCAATATTCTATAGAAATGTGATTTTTCATAGTGAAGATGTTATTGAGGTTCAATATGTTTTTCTACATTTGATTTATTTTTGTATAGAAAAGAATTATTCTAGTTTTTTTTAAATTCCTTTGATGTGAAGTGTTTCTCAAATTAAATCTCAATATATGTTTTCCTATAATTTTTTCTAACACTTTTAGAGCTAGTATAATAAGATAATTTTTTTTGTTTAGTTCTGGTTGATTTCATATGATTCTTGGGATGAGCTCTTTCAACATCTTGAGTTGCTTTATCATTTACCTCCACCACCTTGTTGAAATTAATTTTTCTTTAATTCAAAGAATTTTCATCCTAAAGTCATATTGTTTTAGACTTGCATATTAATTGATCATTATTATTAAGTTATTCATCATGTTATTTCACATTCGTTAATTATTATACAACTTTTAAATTGAGGATTTTAATGTTCCAAATATATAAATATTTCTTTTAAATAAATATTCCTTCAGTCTTATTCTCAAATTATCCTATAATTATTTTATCTTCTTTCCTGACTATTTAATTTTAATTAATATGTTCTACATGTTTTGATCATTGTTAATATTTTATATAGATTTTTTCACCTTCTTCTTCATCACAGTTAGAATTATTTTCATTTCATTAGTATTTTGAAAATAATATTCTAACATTTTTTGGATTTTTATCTTTTAATAATTCATTTTTAGTATATTTATAATCAACTTTCTTACTCAACATACTTATTTTATTTTTTCCGGTGAAATTTTCCTTATTTCTAGTGGACTTTTTATTTTTCCTTGGATGTTTTGTACCACTTATCCCACTAAGAATTTTCAAATGAATAATATTCATCTTCTCCAAATTTTTTATGTATAAAACTAATTTCCAAATTTCCAATCCATTGACACTTATGATATTTAAGTGGGTCATTTTCTTTGTTCTTTCATCTACATTATCTATAGTTTTAATAGATATGATTAATCAATCTATCATTTTATTCAACATGAACATTAGTATATTACTATATACTAAGCTCCACTGTATCATGTTTTGGTCCACAAATTTACCACATTTTCATATATTCAAAAGATATTTCTTAAAACTCCATAATTTTTTGGGATATTTTTCCCTTTAAATAAATACAATTTTTTCTATCTTATAATACATGAAAACCCAATTCTAAATGAATCATCATATATTATATCATTACAACCCAGCCATTAAATTGGTGTACTGATTAAGAATAACACCATTTTAAAAATTATATATAATTCTATTATATAAATAAAATATTATGCTAATTAAGTACTCAATTTGTTGTAATGTAATTATATTCATAAAAAATACATTTTGCCTCAAATTTTTTTATTTATTTTTTTGAAAAAATAATAAAATTAATTTATGAGAATTTTAAGAAATTTATTTTGGTAAACTAATTTAATTTTTCAAATCATCATGTCAAAATTATCTTAGTGTCATTTTTGAGAATTTTCAAATTATATTTAATTTTCGACAAATAGTGAAAAATATAAATTGTAATTAAAAAATCACTTTTTTCTTAAATCATTTTGAATGAATTTTTTTATCTAAATTTATTTTAAAAGTATATTATTTTATATTCAATAATTAATAATCTAATTTAGGTAACATGAATTATTTTTATGTTTAATGTTTATATAATATCTTTTTATACTTGATTTTTTGGGAAACCGATTTTTCTACTCATTTTTCGGTTTAATTTTATTTAAAAATCTTCCACTCTTATGAATTTAATTTTATAAAATGGATTCAATATTTATATTCATATTAATAAAAATTATTTAATAAATTTTTCTTAATTTTTGTTTCTAAATACTAGAAAAAAATAGTATAAAATTATTTCAAAGGTAACATTTAAAATAGGTTTAATGGGTGTTAAACCCAGAGATTAGAGTAATTTTTCCAATTAAAAATACATAAATCCTATTTTATGGAAATATGTAAGGAATATACTATCCGAAAATAAAATATCTACCAACAAGGAACAATTTCTCTTGAGAATAAACCTATACTATTTTATTATTTTTAGAAATTCAAAATGTGTCCCTCCACTACTATTAAAAGGACTCCTAGTTATTATCTTCTTTACACCTCTTTTAGCATTATATATGAATCAAAACCTACCAAATTATATTTTAAACATCACTAGAAATGATTTATTGGGGATTCTCTTCTTAAAATACTATTACAAGGTTTCTTAAGAAAGGATTTAAATAGGGCCTACTGAAGAAGAGGTAATTCTATCACCTAACCTATTTAACATTATGCCTTCTTCTGTCCCCAAAAAATATTTGGTATTTATAATAAGATAATAAATTTAGTATCCTAAATAAAAAAAAATAATTTAAAATTAAAATTTTGGTCAGTGACCTCAAACAGTTAGTGGTTTACACTACACCATAAGGCCTACCTTATACTGCTCATCGAGTAAAACCTCAATAAGTTACTTCATCAACTAGGAAAGATATTTTAAAATATAACACTCCTAGTGTATAAATGATTATATATAAACATACATAAAAACTTTTATGATGTAGAACCTGATCATCTCTAACTATATGTATGCTAATATTCCATCAAAAGTTGTGTATACATCTCCCAAGCTACATCATATTAAACATGCTATATTTTCATTTAAGAAACACCTAACACAATTTTTTCTAACAACACATGTCCAATTTCATCCCTAGATCAAACACCTTAGAACAATTTATTTTTTCTCAATGTCTCATTTACGATAGAGGAACATTGATCATTCAACCAAAACTCCTTTAAATAATTCCCATGACAATATTTTGATTCCATTGGTCCTCATCTCGCCTTTAAACAGACATTGATTAATGATTTAAACAGAACCACACACAATTAGAATTTACCTTCATCATCAAACATATACTCCAATGATTTCATTGGTACTAAAACCAAGATGACCATGCCATATGGAATGCGGGACCAAACAAAAAAATATCCCCTAAAACTCATCTACCAAATCAAGCACCCCACACATGCAACCATTTATTCCATGACCACCTTATACATGAAATCATTCCAGTCACGAGATAATAACCACACTCTGACTATGTTAGAAATTGTTTAAACACTATTCAATGGGTTCAATCACCAAATCAGTTCTTTTTGTTGAATCCAGTCTTGATACCAAATCACCGATGGTATTTGAAAAAGTCAAAGACATTAACATGGATATATACCAACACACATGGACTAACCATGAATCGATATACATGGTCATTTATCATAAATCTCATACCTAAAATGTATTCATCAACCTTTTCCAAACTCTCTTGTAGTTTTCCCTTAATCAAAAATAAACATTCACCATCAAGTGTATAAGTTAAAATTTAGGGCGTCTAGGTTGCTCACCTATCCCTACTGATTAAGTCTCATAAGTGAGTCATAAGGCCTAACAAAAAAAACCCATAATTAAAACCCATCCAAAATCACATCTCATTGGGTTTCCCCCACACATCTATCTTACCATACGCAATCTAACTCGCCAATAAAACCAGAATATGGGTGGCAATGATAGAATCGACATATGTGTTTCAAAACTATCAATCATCAACATACTAGGGACTTTATCATCACCGAGCATCCTCATAAGCGACTGCCCCTACAGTATCATGAAAATAGTGTAGAATAGAATTATTAATTAACACTTACTAGGAAACCATATATGGTAATACCAAATGAGGTCTAGTTTATTAGAAACATCTAAGTACCTATTGACATCATACTCGGTGATCTGACTAGATAACCAAAATAAAGGTTGGCTAAGTAGATTGTTATTCAAAGCTAGGGTAGAGGATATTATGTAATTTTTTACTGAAATATTTATTAACCAAATTTAAGAAACCAAATCCTAAAAGGGGATAAGAATTTGGTCATCAGGTTTCCTATCAACCTAGTAGGGTCATTTTACCTCACGTACTTGAGGATTGAGTCATCAGCCTCACCGTTAAACATCTCAACATAGATCCACATCACCTACCATCACACACACACACACATATATATATATTCAATTCATCCCAATTGAGTATAATTAGAAAAAATACATATACAGGATAACACAGTTTATATTTTTTGTTGAAACTTTAAACAATTTCCCTCTATCACTAAATTCAAACACAAGTAGAACTATAACAAGTGAATCCTATGTAACGAATACAATGCATGTCATATATCTTTCCATTATCATCCAATAGTCAAAATCAATCACTGGAATATTTTCAATGGTCCAAGAGCCAAAAATACATAATAAATAATCATATCCACAAAACATGGGCATCACTCCAGGTTAGTGTAATATACAACTATAACATCAAATATCAAGAACATAATTCCCATATCCTAGGAAACTAGGAATTATTACCAAAATATGTGTTTTTGATGCACTAGTCTGATATCCATCAAAGGTTCCAACATATTCTGAATTCTCCTGTCAAACATATCCCAAATAGAAGCATAGTAGAAAACAAACACATTTGATGCTAACTTGTAACATCTCAACCCAGGTCCCACTAAATTAGTTCCCTATGTGAGTTTACAACAAGGCCTCAAGCATTCTTCCCCATGCACTAGAGGATGTCAACTAGTAGTGAGGGTCTTAAGGTGGAACATTTGGGAGACTATACCCTTGTATAAAAGTAAAAACAATAGAAATAACCATATATCATTCATTGTATTAATATATAGAGTTCATATGTAGTAAATAACTAAAATAGAATAATGTTATGAGAAAAAATGGAATGTTATACAATCCAAAACATCCATGTCTTACATACAACATTGGACACCCCATGGGAAAACCATATATGAAATACTACATATAGGAAGTTGAAGTAAAAGAACATGAATTTCTAACAAACTCTTAGTCAGACCAAATAGTCAGTCTCCATGACACTTCTATGCTACCCCAACCTGATCGTAAGAATCCAAATGAGTATATTCGGTCACTCATGAAACACTGCACCTCATCTGTATCCATACTGAAATTGGTTCTTAGCCAAAATACATACATAAATTCCACAAACAATCCACCCAATGATGATCTTATAAATATGTTTTCATAATTTTATTCTCATGCAATATGATATACCTATCTGAAACAAAACATAAAAGGTATATAAATAAAAAACATGAAACCACAGTCAATCCCTAGGGTTGTGATCCTAATTAATTGGGAAATTTACCATAATGTATATATATATATGTGTGTGTGTGTGTATTTATATATATATTCTAATATATATTTATATATACATGATTATGGTGAAAGAAATAAGATAAAAAATAGTAGTCAATATGTGTTCCCGTAATCCCAATCATATGGACATCCTATAAAAAATAATTGATCTGAATGTCATAATAGTCAATCTATGAATTATTAAGTTGTTCCATTGGTCCGTGATTCCAATAAACAATACCATTTCTACCATTGTTAGAAATTTATATTATAATTCTACATCACTACATGCAGATAGTTGTTCGAACATTGGGTTTAACCATACTTGTCTCTAATCACTAAAACAAAGGATTTCATATACTAAAAAAATGATAAATGGTCACTGAGTTGGATTCCATACCACTCAATCCATCTGAATCTTGTCTGATGCCTAAATACAAGGTCACGATCCATTGGAATTCATGACCTTACTACTCAGAAAATCTCGGAGGCGATGACCCTTAGTGATCCATAAAATAATGCTCTCTAGACCCAAGTACATGCTCGATGTCCATTAATATAAATGACTCAATATCCCCATATATACGAATTAAATCATGGTGATGTAGTAATAGTGTATCCACTAGACCCATGGGAGAATCATGGGCATCTCTGTAGGTGAGAATAATCATACATCAAGTATATGTCACATCATTGGTGAGGAGTTCCATGTCTACAACCAAGATAATTTAATCAATCAAGAAGAGCACAACAATCCATATCACTCAAGATAGAATAATAATCATTGAGTATCATCAATAGGGATTACATGGTCATGTATGTTAATCAATCAATTCCATGCCTGAATATCATTTTCAATTGATTTTATGCTCAAATATCATAATCAAGTGGCGTAATGCCAGGATTTCATAAAAAAAGAGACTCGAGGACCAAATATCATAATCAAGGAATTTCATGCTCAAATATCACAATAAATAGGCTTAAGAGGTAAATATTAAGAAACACCTTTAAAAATCATAATAAAATAATATTAAAATAAAAAGGTTGAGAATCCGAATCCTTGGAAATATTTCTGGGCTTCTAAATAAAAAATAATTTGGATCACATTAAGTATATCTGTGTATCCTAGAGACAAATGTCACGTCACATTAGGCTCATCAACCACAAACACGAAAGAATATATGGCTATCATAGCTACATAAATTTTAACCCTGTGAATGAATAAATAAAGAGTTAAGGTGAATGAACTTCTAAACCCACCACTACTCCCATATCCTCATAGGTTTACATGTTCATCAAAGTTTCCAAGGGGACCCCTACAACAAACTCTACCCCATTATAACATACTATATTAGGGGTTTTCAAACATCAAGGAACCCACTGGGTCACGCATGTCATGAAGTTGGAGAGTTATTCTACTTGAGATCCCCAAAATCAACACATAAGTGAAGGAATCATACTCAAGACCCTCGGTTATAAATGTAAAAAGAAGTAATCCAACATCGTATACATGATTTTTGTTAAATAGAGGCACCCTACATGGGATTCATAGAATTTTATATACAAAGGGGTATCCTACATGGGACATTTAATAAAAGTGTACATAGGCATAAAAATATTGCATGGGATTCATAGAAAGAGTGATATGTGGTGGGGTCCTATATGGGATTCCATTAGTTCCTCGTGTAAGTGAAGGCATCTCACAAGGGACACTCAATAATAGTAAGAATATAGAGGCATACTACATGGGATCCTCTAGGTCGAAACGTAAGAAGTGTAATCCGAAAGGTAATCCTTGAAAAAAATTAATCACTTCACATCCTAGGAAATAAGGGAACATATCAAAAGGGAGATTTCATAAAAGGAAAAGATATGAAGGTACGATAAAGAGAGATAGATTATGGATCATCTCAAATCCAAGGGTCTCACTATCAATAGATAACTTGATTTAATTACTGGTGGAAAAACTCTATATTAAGTAAAATATCAAAAAATAAACTCCTAGGATTACTCAAATAACCTTAAGGGTTTCACCATAATGATCTAAGAGTAAAGATACTCATAATAGGCAACCATGGTATCAAATTTTGGCTCATTATCATAAAGATATGAAATACTACAAAGGGGAAGAAATGGGAATTACACAACATTTTCTCCAAAAACCCCACCTGGGAGTGTACTTCACTAAGACATTGCATATAGAAACCCATGTAGGTGGAATGTAATATAAGATAACATTTCATATCCTACATGGGGTACCTCCTGTGTACCTAAAATGGACTAAATATGTACTTATCAGGGTCGTGTACTTCAACACGTCATGTAACCCACATGGGGTCTAGCCATGTACCCTAAAACACCGTGTGCCCTTACACGGGCTATTTGGATGGGTACTCAACAACATATTCGTTCCCCAGTACATGAAATATATACCCCATACATGGAATGTACTTTTAAATATATCATATTCTATGAATGGGAAGAACACACAATGTGTGTTCCTAAACTATATGTCAAGTGATCGAGATTTCTCGATGGGAAGCCCCTAAAATCGCTCAAAACCCCCCTTTTCTCCCTTTTTCACAGTCCACAGATAATTCAAAATGACATGTCTCCCCTAGATATCTAAAATGTTACCTTTATTCCACTATATATCTTTCTCTATCTGCATATCCCTCTTTAATCTTTTCCATGTGAAGGATTTTTCCCACTGGGGAATGAATGAGAATCTATGGAAGGAAACGAAAAGAAAAGATTAAAAAAGAATAAAAAAAAGTAATAGAAAAAGCGGCTTAGGCCCAACCCTAGTTCCCAAAATTATTTTATGTGTTGCATATGAAAATATCCTCATTATTGACTCAATTTAAGAGAGTAAATCTCAAACCAACACTATGTTAAAAATATATCATCGAAAAAACACGTGTGAATAAATTAATATTTAATTAATAAAATAATAAATATTAATTACCATATAAAAATTATTATGGCTTAGAATTCCATTAAAATCCTATAAAAGGTGAAAACCCAGAATTTTTAGAATTACAAGGGGTGAAAAAAATATATGGCCTTGAAATCTATGGGAAAATTTCTATCATAACCATTTCAATGAGCTGAATGAAAAAATTAAAATTTATCCTCAAATTCCAATATGAAAAAACATATTCTCATGCAATAGGATACAATTTTTATTTATATAATTATTTGGAAAGAGTGGATATATGTGGAGGAGATGGTATCCTTTTATAATTGAAGAAAACCACTTCTTGGTAAATACCCATTACTTTTTATATGATGGAATGACTCTATCTTTGGGTCAATGGATCCAAAAGTGGTAAATAATGATGTCTCAGGTGCTAAATGGTACATAAATTCAATAAAATTTATTTTAATGCAATTTTCAAACATTTTAAAATCATTTACCACTAAATTTTACATTTTACATTTTTTATCTTGGTAACTATTTTTTTATGCAAAAAATATATATTTTATTAATGATATAAGATAAAATATCTTAATAAAATATTATTTTATAAACCTAAATTTATGTTTAATATAAACTAATTAATTTTATAAATAACTGAAAATTAACATTTAAAATGAATCAATAATATATAAAAAAATATATATTTAAGAAATATATGGTTTTCTAAAATAATGTTTTTTTTTAATATTTATTATTTATTACCAATTCAATGATTATTAATATATTTATATATATTCTGAAGAATTCTATTACTGAAATATTTTATGAAGCACTAATTTTTTGGATTAGATAGAAGTTATGAAATATTAATAAACCAATTTTTTGAAAATAATTTTTTTACCATTATCACAATTATTATCATTAATATTTTAATATAATTTGTATATATAAAAATTAAATTTAACTTATATAATATACAGAAATTTTGGTATAAAATATTACATAAATTTTTATATTTAATTTATACAAGTTATGTAAATTAATATTTAATATAAGTGAACAATCCAGTTTTTAAAGTAAAATATGATTTAACATTCCAAAATGTTAAACAAGGGATTTACAAATACAACATTTTATTTCTAAATTAATTAGCTATTTATAAATAATTTTTTATCAAAAAAAAGTTTTAAATTATTTTTTTGCCCTTGTATTGTGATTCTTTCATAAAAGTTATGATACTAAAAAAATAATAATTTTTTGCAATTCACATAAAAATGAATTTTTAAAAAAAATCATAAAATTCATCCTATGAATTTTTTATTATTTTTACCTCAAAAAATAAATTTATATAAATAAATTAAAATTTAAAAATTTACCCTTTAAATTAAAGTAAAATATAAAATGGAAAACTACTTTCATTGATTAACACCCTTTTGTAACATTAAGTGTTCTTAATCTTGTTTTTAATGTTTCTCTAATTTCTAATAATATTCTAATTTAATAGATGATTTATTATTCTAAATTTTTCATAAGTATATTTATCTAATATTTCATGAATAGTTTTAGTTTTATGTTGCGTTTGAAACAAGCTATCAACCCAATGTTTATTTAAAGGGAAATTATATTATAAAATCTTTGGATGTGGCATCCCTCCTAAAAAATTTCACAATTTCAATTTTAATTATTTGGAACTATAGAAAATAAACAATTTCATCTATAATATGTATGTCACCAAAGTTATAATCAATAGATATATCAAAATTACAAATTTATAAAATTTATCTTTTTCACTTAAATGGTAAATTCAAAAGGAACAATAATAAAAAAGTCTTAAATCATAATCAAACAAATCATATATGAGATTCATATATTTTAAATTAAATAATGATATGACCATGTTTTTTTATTTAAAATTCAATAGTTAGTGTTTAGTGAAATATTACCAAACATAATACATCCAAAAATTTAGAGTGATGGGTTTGTGTACCTAGAACCACTTAATTATAACTATCTACATTTATAATAGTAATTTTATCAGATTTTATTTGTCCCCATGGATGAAGAGGTTGTTGGTGTACATTTTCATGTTAATGAATTGAATTTTCACACAGGTTTTCATGGAGCAAAATTCAATACACATGAAACATCTATTTGTTAGTGAATCATTAGGTAGAACAATATTTTACCCTATTATACTAACTATACTTTACATTTTTTCACATTTCATCATATTTATTGATGGAATCCTTTACCAAAGAAACAACATCTTTATGTTTTTTATGGTAAATCCTATAGGTTCCTCTTAAAACACTTTTGATACGAATGAAATTGAATCCTCTTTCCTTTTTCATATTTATAAAAAATCTTATATGAAACTCCACCACTCCGTTGATTGGTATGTTCAAATGTCCAGCAAGACTCGAGTTGTTAATCAAAATACAAGAAGGTTGGTTGGTCATACCAACAATATTTTTGAAACTAGTTTCTATCGTATTTAGTTCCACATTATGACAATTATTTCTTTCTCCATCACCTCCAATATTAACCTTGATTCTTTTGGAATAAATCATTTCTAAAACCAAAAGGGTTTGACATGAATGGATAATAATTAACAACATAAGAGAAAAATTATAATACAACTACATAGAAAATTAAAACTCGAAATATCTTACTCTAATTTCACCATAATATTGAAATTCATTTCAACATAAATCACTATCAGTTCAATCTAGGTTTCTTTATGTTGATTTATCTCATTCTTCTGATCCAAATTCCTAAAGAAAATAATTACTTTTGAATGGATTGTAAATAAAATTTAATTTACCATAGCATATCCCTCGATAGTTTTATGAGAGGTGTATATTCATAAGCCCTATGATCATTCTCCAAGTGATGATTTTGTTAATTGACAACCTTTCATTTTTTGGTGACTACCTCTTGGTACATATATTCCATGACTATATCCACATCCTAGAATCATGATAAATATGTAATTTATAGGTAAATAATATACCTAAAACATCTCATAAATTTCATGTTATTATCATACACTTAGAGTTGTTGATGATAATTATCTCTATGATTATCCTTAAAGTTATATTAGCTTATTACCACATAGAACTAAACTAATCTTTAAAAATAACTAACCCCATCTCTGATACAATCTATGACCTCCTAGAATAAAACACACAGATTATGTTAAAGAAATGTTCTATAATCAATTTCTTTGATACAAGGTGATATGAACTAAGCTTAACATACCCTCATTTTACATAATTTCAATTAAATAATAATTACATCTCATAATAATCTCATAATACAAAGAATAAATGTGTTTGCTTCTTTGAGAACTAACTATATAAGAAAAATATTTTATAATAATTGTGAACACTTATCCATAACTAAAAAACACTAACTCCCATCTATATTCCTCGAAGGTCATGAAAATATTTATAACCTATAGAATGGAAACCTAAGAAAAGAATATTCTCAAATTCTCAGTAACATTAAACTCATCATTGTGTCATCAAAGGGATAAATTGTAAGCATATGAGGAATGCATGATAAAGTTATAAATATCTCACTAAAATAACATGAAACAAGAAGGGTTATACATAATATCTAAAATATATATAAGTAATATCAATTGATAAATAATTTAGTATGGAATAATATTTTTTGATAATAAACTTTTTATTTATAGAATAATCATAGGTATATAAAAATATGGCCTAAATAAAAGCATAAAAATAATAATATTGTGAACAAGGTTAAGATAAATCATGTCCAAACATAAACATGTGAAAAAATGTGATAATTTCCATGAATATTCATGTGAAAGAAGATATATGTGATCATTACCACACACCACCTTGTAAAAGACTATATATAAGTTAATGTTCACAAACTATCATGTGAAGAATTCTATATGTGATATTGTATATAGAATATCTTGTGAATAAATCTATATCAGATTGGGTCTATACACAATCATATTATCTCACGAGATATAAAAACTCCACCAATGCATTGGTGACTGATATAAGACCCAACATCAATCATTTATATATGTGTGTTCCAATTTATAATATTTATTCATCACATCCTAAAGAACCCATGGAATGAGAAAAGGGTTTCATAAAATTTCTACATAGTATCACAAAAATCTGCCTCATGAATTTAAATGGTTGATACAAAAAATTAAATCACCCCAAAAAGTTTCTCTTAAAATAAAATTTTGAGGGTGATTCCGGAAAAATAAAATATAACAAAATGAATCCTTTATATATAAATAGTAAAAGTGATGCAAAGTCATAAAATGGTTTTATGAAAATGATTTTATATTTGGAGTAAAATATAATGTTATAGTGACATTGAAAATTTTATTTTCCAGAACGTGTTGTGAAAACTTTTGATATAATTTACTTTAAAAAAATACATTCCATAATGGATCCATTAAAAATAAATAAATTCTTTTTCAAGGAAATGTGGAGTAGAAAATTAAATAATGTAATATAAAAGGAAATCCATTTTAATATATGAGAATCAATACAACATCATAAAATAGGATAATAAAATAGGGTTTCGAAAATAATAAAATTAAAATATTAAATTCCCATGTGATAACATCTAATTGTGTTCCCAAATATAATGGTGAAAATTAGGAATAAGGTAAAATATATACATAGAGTAAAATATTCTTATTTATAGATGATTGAAATTATTTTCAATATAATTGAATTTTAATAAAAATCAAATCCATAATAGAATTTTTTAGGTGTAAAAGTGTAATTCCATATAAATTTTGTAGTAATGTTTATATAATATCACTATAGGATATAAGAAAATAATATGGTAAAACCATAGTTAAAGAGGGATAATTATGACTATATAAAAGATGTTTAGATAAGAAAACACCTTAAAAACTCATTATCATTCAACTATAAAACCCCAGGAATGGTTGAAAATGTGGTGAATTTAAAAATACCTTAAGTTTCAAAGAATTTATAATTTTTTTTCAACACATACACAAACAAAAGTGGTAAATAAAAATTAATCCCTAGTGAAACAAAATTGAGATCTAATAACCCAAATCGTAGGTCCTGATTCACTCTGTGCACACACCTAAATTCATGATTGATCAAATTATGTTTTTTTTTAAGAATAATTTTCTTCTATATTTAATTTTCTATAGTCTTTTTATTATCTTGTTTTATTAAGTTATTAACCAGTTACCACATGTATCATTTAATTGAGTTTGTTTGGTTGACTTATCTAAAACTTTATTTGGATATTTAACATGAAAAAATGTTCAATAAAATATAATCATAATATCCATAGTTTTATAGGTTTAAAAATTTAATATTATATTGTTATAAATTTTCATAATTTCCTATATTTTCTAGAAATTGACACAAATTTGAAAAGCTGCATTGATATGCATATTTTTGGTGCTTGAGATTACAATAACAATTTATTGTTAATAACAATTGTATAATTTAAAATATTATCTTTATAAAATATTAATATGATCATAAATATAATTTTTATAAATTAAATGATTTTTATAGTCATCCATGTTAGGTGGTTAGATAAAAAATTGTTGTTCCATGGAGGTAGGAGTCTGCACATTCACACAAATGACACTGTCATTATTCATTGAATGATAGGGTATTGAAAAACAAAATAATTATAATTTTGGAGTATTAATAATTTTATTATTGTTGTAATTTTTCATTGAAAAATTCTTTTATACCTTCCATGTAAGGTGGTTATGAAAAATATTACATGACATTCATGGAGGTGCTTGTCCGCACAAATACAAGACAATGTCTTCACTTTTTGAATGGTTTTGTATGGAGGTAGAAAAGTGATACTACCTTAAAATAATAACATTTAATGATATTAATAATATTTATATTATCATAATTTCTTTGATATAAAATAATTTAGGGCAGAGGGATAAGGAAGAAATAAATATAACTTAGTTGTGAGCATTACCTCTTGCTCTGTATTTTTTCTCTTAAGTAACACATTCAGGATCCTTAACATTCTATTTTGAAAAGATCAAGGCTTATAAGATATTGTGAATTATTTGGGGAGATAATTTGAAGGTTTTTTTACAGTCTAGACCTTTAAAATGGGTGGATAAATGTGGTGGAAGTGATCTCTTATTGTAAGAGAAAAAAATTGATTTTTTATATACCATTACTTTTTCAATGATATAATGACACTATTCAAGGTTCAATACCCCTGGAAGTGTTAAATAAAAAATTATGGGGTTACTATTTTGGTTTTAACATTTTAAAATAGTTTTTCACCATGTAATTTACATTTTATTTAATATATAAGGTAATACATATTACAAAATATTAATGTTTCTAACCAACATTTAATCATTATATAATCTAATTCAATTTTTAAATAGGATAAAATTAACTTTAAAATAAATTAATATAAAAAAATAGATTTGTAGAAAAATGTTATTTTCACTATTAAGTGGTCTTAATCATATTTAGTATTGAGCACCTAATTATCAATTATTAATATATATATATATATTTATCATATAATAAATTATATTTATGAAATTTTTTAATAGATAATAATTCATATTATTAGATAAAAAATATAATGCTAATCAAATAATTCTCTAAGTATAATAACATTACCATTGTCATATTAATTTACATTAATTAAAGAAATAATATTTTTATGCATAAAAATTAAATTGAAATTAATAAATAATATGAACATGTTTAACATTGGTTATATTTAAATTCTACATGTGATGAAAATTAATATTTAAAATAAGTGATTAAAATAATTTTAGTGTAAATTATCACTAAAGTTTCCAAAATATTAATCATGGGTTTTATAAATTCAAAATATTGTTTTTAAATGATTTATATTACTTTATAAGTATATTTTTTATATAATTTTTTTTAAAACACTAACTTTTTTCATGCTTTATTATAATATCAGAAAATTGATGGTATTGGTAAAATCATTATTTTTTTAATTTTCACATAAAAATATATTTTTACAGAAATATCAAAATATCATCCACATATAATTTGTAAACAATGAATTAAAAATTAAAAAACATTTTTTCAAATTAAAATTATAAAAATTATAAGTTACCTTTTAAATGAAAATAAAATATATATAAAAAAGTCTTCTTTTAATCAAAAATACATTTTTAAAATTTTAAGTGTTTTTAATCATATTTTTCATTCATTTCGAATTTATTTGAATCTATTTATTTATGAGTGGATTTATTATTCTTAAATTTTGTTTTTAATCTTTATCTAATATTTCATGACTTGTTTTAGTTTGGTGTTGTGTGTGGAATAAGAAATTGAAACAATAATAATTTAAAGTAAACATTCATATTAAAATTTTTGGTGGTTACATTCCCCCGACCCAAATAAATTGTGTCCTAGAAATTTATATTATTATATACTTGTTAAAAAATATAAGGGTTTCTAAAAGATATATCTGACTCAAGACATAATATAAATAGAGATATCAACCATCAAACTTAAGAAATATATCTTTTCCATTATAATTGGTCAATACAAAAGGAAGGATAACAATCATCTCAAGAATAATAATCCCACAAATAGTAATTGATCTTCATATGTCATGGATATAGTAATGATAACTCTTGGTGATTTTTTTATATTCAACAGCTAATAGTTGTAGAAAAATTACATGAAATAAGACACCCTAAATTCAAGAGTGAAGAATAATTCTTAATATCACTACCTAATTTAAACTATCAACATATATAATAGTCATTATGTAAGATTATTCTTTTCCCATAGTCAAGGGGGTTTTTGGTGCTGATTTTCATGTTAATCCCTTGAAATAGTAAAATTTCTTATATAGGGCTCGAAGTCCTCACAATTAGAACACCAAAAATATAATGTGTCCCTACGAAGATTAGTATTTTCCCCATCATGTTAGTAGAAAAATTCATTTTTCATTGGAAGATTATATTTTTATGCCCCATTTTCCTAAGATAAAACTTCTTTCAGTTCCTGTGATACATTACCCTTGGTTCATCATCCCTCATTTATTAAATGAATGAAAATGAATCTACATCAATTTATAATTTTCATATACTAGTATTATATGAAACTATATCTTTATCTTATTTGGAATTTTTTAAAGTTTTGCAAGGCTAATTGTTTTATCCACAAATCAAGAATATTGGGTGGTCATAAAACAATATTTTTTAAACCAACTTCTATCCCATTTTTTCATCACTAGTATAATTATTGATATTTTTATTTCATAAAATGTTAACTTTATTTCTCATTGTTTCATACATTACTAATACCATAAGGGTTTAACATTAGTGATGAAATATAAAAACTATAATAAAACTATTTTTAGATAATTAGATGGAAAATTAAAACTAAAAATGTCTTTTTTTCTCCATCATATTAGATTTGAGTTCCTCCAAAATAAATCTTTATTATATCTTGTTTTTATTATTTTTAATTATTGGACACTTCTTATCCTAACTTATAAACATAATAAATCCTTCATAAAGGATTGAAAAGAGAATTTGATTGACAAAAGAATATACCATAGGACTATCGACCCAGGTTTGTAGTCTTAGTCCCACTCATCATCCATCTTTTGAATACCAAGTTAATACTAAACTATAATTTTACCAATGATTACCCATAGGTACATATGTGTCACTTCCACATATAGTATCCATTATTTATAGTGAGATATAATTACTAGAAAATCCATATACTCAGAACTTCACCAAAATTTTATTATGTCATACTACACTTAATCTTATCAATTAGAATTATCCAAAGAGTTTTAACTAAGGTTACCTTATCCTATTACCTAAAATAACTAATGAAAGACCTAAAAATAACTAGACCTAACTCTAATACAAACTATAGTGACCCACAACCACAGTTCTAGATAGAGTGATAAAAACACGTTCTTTATACACAGTCTTTGATAAATGATGAGAGTATCTAAGACAATGATATTGTTTATTTTACATCATTTACATGTGATAAAAATTACATATTAGAATATTCTCATAATCCCAAGAATGGAATTTTTAGTGTCTTTAAGAACTAGCAATATAAGAAACATACATTTATAGACACCCAAAATGTTATTCTAATCATCATAATATAAGTAATGGAATCATAAGAATAGAGTGAGATTAGAAACGCAGTAATATAGAACTCATAAATGTTTCATCAAATAATTTGATCCTAATTTTATGAGTAAAACAAGATTAGGAGAGAAATATAACATTAAAATAACATTAAATAATAAGATTAATCTACAAGATCTGATATAGTGACATGAAATCAAAATTAATCATTCATTGACCTTGTAATAAGAGTAAAAGAAAATAAACATGGAATCATGAGAATAATATAGTCATATATAAATATGTAATTGGAATAGGCATAAGAAATAATAATAGTATGAACATGGTTAAGAGAAATCTTTTTCACATAGAATCGTTTAAATAAATAAAACAAGATCATGTCCATTGATAATCTTGTCAAAAAATCTATTTGTTATCATTTCAATGCACCATGACATGAACTAATATATATTATATCATGTAAACACACCACCATGTGAATAATGATATATTTTATCTTTCCCACACACCATCATGAAAACAAAGCTATATGTGTAAGATATCATCATTATTTACTATATACCTATTTAATTTTATGTTAAACCATTTTATGTTCATATAGTTTTGGTTGGATACTTTGTAATCACAATCATGATCTAGCCGAGTTCACTATTCAAAGGAAGTAGTAGTAGGGGAGAAGTCTCACTACAAAAAAAATTCATGTACTGAATTATTAATTCACATTGTGAAATTGTATGGGGAGGACCAATGAATCTAATTAATGGAATTAATGAATATGGTAATAACCAACTAATTTAAAAATAACATTTTTTATTAGGTTTATGAGGTTAAATTGGTTTTTTCTTCATTTGCAGGCTGAGGTGATGGTTTTCTCAGCATATGTGTGAATCAAGGTATTCATGAAGTGAATTTCCCATTAATGTCCTAAATGTTCCATGCCCAATGCTATTTTAAAACCTCATGGGATATATTATAATGATATTTCACCCCTTCCACTCATGATCTGAATCCCTCAGTCGACAATCACTATAGTTCTCCATGAACCAGAAGAAATACCACATTTGATCTTGGGGTTCTTAACATAGAAATTAGAGTCTAGCTGAATGGTTTATCATATCCTTGTTGTCTCATTGGTTTTTTCATAAGAATAATTATATATTGGTGTTTAATAACATATGATCAATTTTGGGTGTCTACAATACTATATTTTAATATTTTTTTTGTTTAAGGGGAGGAAGGAGGAACCTGACTACACCATGGACATTGAGAATTTATTTACGTCTTCTATGATTTTGTGTTGGGTGCCATAAAGCATATCCATAAGGTTGGTTTTTGGATATTCATGCATGTTAAAAAAATAAAACCACGTCAAAACACCATATTAATGAATTAAAATAATTTTTTTATTCACTGATATTGTGATACATTATATGTAGACCTACCAAGAATCTTGTTGGTTCCATTGGAATTGCGTCAAAATTTGGGGCCACCCAAGTGTTGTGCCTACCATTTATACTATAATTAAATGGGTTTGTTAACAAAATAATTAGATTTTCATCGAATACATTTATTTTATAATATGGTAAGTTGGTTCATTTGAATAATTTTTTTCTAATTGGTAATCTAATTAAATAAAAAAATGTCCTAAAGTGACATATTTAATGTGATTAATGTATTAATATTAGGATCACTAGTCCAAGCATAAATATTAATTTCTGATAACCATATCATATATATATACAGTGTGTTATTCATAATGTACACTTACCATAATAGTGTTGATATTTTTTCATCCTCTATTTACAAGGTAATTTTAATATATTAATTTTCATATAAAAATATTATATTAGTTTCTAGGATAAAATTAAAATCTCAAGATACTATGAAAATAATTTTAAACAGATTTTATGTGGATTAGATACATCTTGATGAGTAGACACAGATAATGACTGACCATCAGGTGTTGGGGGATCATAAAAATTAGGACTTCATCTCAGTAAGTTCAGAATTGATGATCTCAAGGTAGATGTGATCACGAGGAATGACATTTCAATAGGAACACCACTTTTTTCAATTGTCAATTTTAGTTCAAATATATGGACATGTGTAATGGTATCCTAATTAATGATTATTATTAATGTATACTAGCATATCACATTCATTGATTAAAGGTAAAAACCATGTCCTCTATGTTATAGAGATGTATCCTGTATTGGTCATGCCATTGGTGGTATTACATTGATTGAACAAACAAGATATAATTTTCCACCTATGAAAGGATGTAATATATCAGGACTAGTTAATATGAATGGGAGTCTATTCACTAAATCCATGTCCATGGTAAAATATGGCAGGTCCATATGAAGTTTCCAGTCAGGATCAATGTTTCATTGAGAGGGGAAAGGGGGTGAATCAGTTATATATTTTTTATTTTATGTTTCCTTCTTTTTGAAACAACATTCGCCTCCTGTTAAAGATTTTATTCCGTGCTAAACATACACAACCACAAGAACACATGATTTACAAGGTTCACTACTCAAAAAGAGTGGAAACTTCCTTGTTATGGTACAAATACAATAAAGTACCAAATAATCCACTTGAAAGCAATCCTTTTATATGGAATACAATGAGAAGGATATGCACTTACACTTGTGTAGCACTTTGAAAACAATCCAATAGTGCATGTGATTCTCTTAGAAAATATATGGTAAAACAATGTTTATGTACTTCTTGATGAATTTTTAAAAATCAAATCATTTAATAGAATTATTCACTTTCCTATCCAGAAACTGGTAAGATCCTCCTGTTGCAAATAGCTTGTGCGCCACACCCAACTTGCCTGCCTCCCTATTTTCATACTACTTGCTTTCACACCACTCATCTTGTGTGCCAACCTTCTTTCACACCACTATGTACTTTGACGCCACTATTGTGCACATCTCACAACTTGTGCACCACTTTTGGCTTATACACAACACACTTCTTGATCAGACCTGACTACTTGTGTGCCCATTACAACTTGCACGCCACCCAGATTGTGCACCTTATAAATAACTCCTTACTTGCACAACACTTTAGCGTGCATTCCCCTTTCTAATAATTTCTTGATCAGAGCCCAAATTTTTTCTTGAGTGTTGAGAATTATAAAATGAGGAGGGTAGCCATCAATTTATAGGAATTTTGATGACTTGTGTGTGACATACACTTGCATGCCGCTCCATTACTTGAACGCTGCTCCATCACTTTCGTGCCACTCCATCACTAGTGCACCTCTTTCATTACTTTGTCATTTTTTGATTAGATAATGATTAAAATATGACTTGCGTGTAACATAGACTTGCAGACTGCTTATACATGCGCACCACTTTTTGACTTGCACTATCATCTTTACCTTACACGACACTTTACTTCCTTTGTCATATTTTGATGTGATGATCTTGAAATATGACTTGCACACAACATACACTTGTGCTCCACTTATACTTGCACACCACACTTGCGCACCCATTTTTTAACTTTCACAACACATTCTTTCCTTTATCATATTTTTATGTGTTGATCTTAAAATATGACTTGTGCACAATATCCACTTGCGCACCACATATACTTGTACTCCACACTTGCCCGCCACTTTTGTCTTGTACGCCACTTTCTTTCCATTGCCAAAAACACTTATTTACTCCCCATATCCTTCACGCGGCTTACATCACAATTTCTTTAAACATATTATATTTTTGAAATATAAATCATCAATGCATCGTCATTTTTATAAGGCTTTTACAAAGTGAATTTATTTATACTATTTTGACAAAAAAAGAAAACACTTTGAAAAAAGCATACTCTTAAAACTTCCTTATCCATCCAAATTGGTCCCAAAAATCTCCCCCTTTGGTTTTTTGTTATCAACCAAGATTCATTAATCACTAAACTTTTATAACCTCAAGAAGTGGATTAGTTACCAAAATTCGAATCCTACATAAGCTAACTCATTGTAGGAAATAATAATTATTGACAGCCAAAACCATGCTATCAAAAAACAGTGTCTATGAAATTTTATTATCATATATTCTCATCCATATTTAGAACATCTTCCAAGAATCTACCTCATTATTCTTCACTTCTTCAATTTTCCTATAAAAAAAATTGTTTCTTACAACCACTCCAACAGACAGTTATAATAGTTTACAGACCTACATGTTGGACTCATAGCTTACCCACACATCCCCTTTTATGAATTCTTACCTAAGGATAGATTTATGAAACAATTATCCCCCTAGAAAACACTATGAAAAGGTAATATAAGATAGTGTACAGACACATGTACCTCAAACTTGATGAGAAGGAGGTTGGACGCCCATGTTCAACCTCAATTTAGAAAATGGTTCATTCGATAATGGTTTTGTAAATATGTCAGAAACTTGTTCCAATGCAGGAACATACAATAGATTCAATTCATTCTTCTCCACCTGCTCTTTGATGAAGTGGTATATTATGTCAATCTGTTTTTAACTAGAATGTTGTACTGAGTTCCTTGTAAGATTGATTGCACTCTAATTATCAAATACCTAGAGTAAGGGTATCTTCACTTCAACATGTATGTATTCAAACTAAGTCTTCATCCATATATGTTGGGTTGAATATTGAGTGGAAGAAATATACTCAGATTCAGTCATTCTAAGAGCCACTAACTTCTATTGATTTGTATACCAACTAACACAACTTTTCCCTAGAAAGAAAACTCCAACAGATGTGGATCATCTATCATCTACTTTTGCTGCCCAATCAGTATCTAAATACCAAAATGATTAATAATTTACATTTCATAATGCCTGATTCCATAATTTTTTGTTCCTTTGATATATTTTTGATAATCCTTTTTCCAGCAATAAAATGTTATTTTTTTGGAGAACTCAGAAATCTTGCACATAACATAACAACATAGACAATGTCGGGTCATTAGGTAGTCAAATATAATAAACATCCCATAATCTTTTGAAACACTTTTTTATCAACTTCCTTGCCTTCCCCGTCATTAGACAACTTGGTTCCCACTAAAGTTTGTGTGGAAACTGGTTTTGAATTTTCCATACCAAACTTCTTCAAAAGTTCCTTAGCATACTTCTCTTGAGAATAAAAAATGTGGTTCCTCTTCTATAAGATTTTTAACCCAAGAAAGTATTTTATTTTGACCAGTATGGACATCTCAAACAACTTATTCATCTCTTCAGCAAATATTTCACAAGATCTTTCATCATTTCCAGCAAAGATAATGTCATCAACATAGACAATAAAAATGAGAGAATACTCCTGACATTCCTTGATATAAATATTACTGACAAATCTTCCTTTCTTGAAACTCATCTTCCTTAAGCAAGTTTCTAGTTTGGAATACTATGCCCTTGGAACTTATTTTATCCCTTACAAGGATTTCTTTAGCTTATAGACATAACTTTCATCTTTCCAAAAAAAAATCCACAAGTTTGTTCAATGTAAACTTTTTCATCAAGATTTCCATTTAGATATTCCGTCATCGCATCCATTTGAAAATGATTTTAACCTCGGTGTGCAGCAATAGAATGAAATATTTTGATTGATTCCAATATAGAAACTGTAGAAAAGGTATCAACAAAATTAACACATTCAATTTGTGAGTAACATTTTCACACTAATCTTTCATTATTATTTACCACATAGCATTCTTCATTCAACTTTTTCCAGAAAGCCCATTTTGTAACAATATCATTTGGTCATCCGACTTGTGTATGAGTTCCCAAGTATCATACCTTTTTATCTGATCAGGCTATTCATTCATAGCTTGCATCCATTAGAGATGCTCAAAAGCATCAGTCACATCATTTGGCTCCACTTTTTAATACAAAGATGTAAGTGTAACAGCATTTGATATTCTTCTTGTTTGAACCCTCTAATATAGATCACCAATAATGTTCTTAGCCTCTACTTGCTTCCTCAGCCTAGGATGATCTGTACGAATTTCATCCTCCTAATGTAAAATTATAGAGACTGATTTATCTTTTGAGTAGGATTACCACTATTGGTAGCAATATCAGAATCGTTAAGAAGACTTTTTCTATATTCTGCTCAACTTCTATATCAACAAAATTCTTCTTTTCTTTCTAAACATTTTCAATAACATTCACATCAGAAGAATTGATGGTTCTTCAGGTTTCTTTCTTCAATCATCTGTATCATCTTCCTTCTAGAGCATAGCCAAGAAAAATTCTATCATATCCTCTTTGTTCAAACATTATAGGTTTAAACTCTCTTTATTTATAATGAATGGACTCCCAAAAACTCTTAATTGTTTCAAACATGAAGTATTTTCCTAAAAAAATTCATATGAATTCATATATGAATGTGGTCTACAGAAGCATCAGTTCTGAATATACACATCAATACTCATGTCATGACTATAATAACAACGAGAGATACCATGCTCAAGTAACATAGCTCTCATCATTTCAACCAGACTTCTATTCTTCCTTTCAGCAACCCCATTTTGTTGAGGTGTGTATGGTGAACTAAACTCATGCTGAATTTTATGCTTATGAAGGTAAAATTCAAACTCTTAATTATTATACTCTCTACCATTATTAGTTCTCAACTTCTTCACTAAATACTCACATTACTTCTCTTCTTTCCTCTTGAAAGTCTTAAATATTTTTAGAGCATTTGACTTATATCTCATGTTCATAACACAAGTAATGCGAGTAAAGTCATCAATGAGATTAAAGAGGTAATTATCTCCATTTGTTGATTTCTTTATCATTGGTCCACAAATGTCAGAATGTAAAATTTCCAAGGGTTGTTTTTAATGAATGTAAACTCTCTTATGCATAGAATTTGTAATCTTCCCTTTTTCAAAAATAGTGCAACACCAATCTGTTCTTTATGATAAATTGGGCATATATCGGACATTTTCTCTTATTGATAACTTTCTCATGTATCTATGACACATATCTACCGGCCTTTTATTCCATAACAGATTTTCATCCACCATGCCCATGTAATGAGATTTACGTACTTCACCAACTAGGAACAAGTTCCCTTTTGTACGTTGGCTTCTTCTAACTACCATTCAATCATTTTCACTATTCATAAAAAACCCATATTTTTTAAAGATAACATTTATTCCTTCATCGCAGTGTTGGAAAACACTCAGTAGATTATGTTTCAACCCATCAACATATAATTTTTTCCTAGATTTCATTTTTTCTTTCCTATTGATGGCGGATCCAACACCTTTGATCCTTAGAGAATCATCATTTACAAATGTAACTATTCCTTATTTGAAGTCTCTCACATTCATAAAAATCATTAAGTCTCATCTAATATGAGAAAAAAACCCACTATCAAGAATCCATCGATGTGTTCCTTTGGTAGCTTTCAAGGCGGTTTCAACAACAAGTGCGTTTTGTTCTTCCTTTTAATTCTTCACCTCCATCTTCTGAGTTTTGTTAAGAACCATTTTGTGGTGCTGGAAACAAAATAAGACATACCTTAGAAAGATGTCTAGGATGTTCACATCTTTCTCAAATATTTTCCAATGTTTGGAGCATATTTTCAACATTCACACCAGCCTTCATAGATTTCTTCTGAACTTCTTTCTCGTACTTCCATTTTTGAGAGGATTGATTCCCCTCAATCTTTGTCTTTCATAACATGTGGAATAGTTTTAATGTTGCTGATTGAACAATAACATGTTTTCAGTGTGTATGAATCCACCATAGTACTAGTAGTAACTATAGAATGAATATTTCCTTTTTAATCTTCTATACTGACCGGAGTAGTGAACATGCTTCTCAACATAGATCTTAATAGAGCTCTACTTACTGTCAACCTTCATGTTTTCAGTAGTAACATTTCTTCTACAGCTCAGATTTATGTATAGACTTATTAGTACCAGAAGTAATAGAAATCATTTTGGACTCCGGATTTTAATGTACTTCTAACATTTCTGAATTGCTGAATTTGGACACATAAATAGTCTTTCCATCTTTTTTCGTATCAAAACTAGTTATGTATTTCTTCTCAACCTTTGAAGGGAACTTTTGTGGATCCTTCATTGGTTCATATTTACTAGAACATTCACCAACTTCATAGATATATTGTTTGAAAATAATATTTATTTCATTATCTTTAGAATGTTTTTTCTAGACAAGTTCTAACTCTTCTTAATTTTTCCTTTAGGTTTACTTCAATATGATCATTATGATTATTTTCATTCTCAAGAAAATTCTTCATATAATCAATCTCCTTTTCCATTATGATTTTATCATCAGGAAAACCTTCTTGATTGTTTAATGTGGAATTTTTATTTATCAACTTCTTATATTCCTTCTCAACCCTTTTGATCTTCCTCAAACATTCTTTCAACTCTTCTTTCATATGATATTTAAGTTGAGTTTCTTCTTCTTTAGAACTGTGTCTTCTGTAATCTTTATTATTCACAGCTGCAATAAAGGTATTCTCTCTAGTTTTCTCAGTAAATGATTTCACAGATACATCTTCACTATCTTATTCACCATTATCTTTCGATAAAAAGATTATTTTTTTTGATTTGAAGAAATTTTTATCCTTCCTCTTTGAAAAATATTTATCTTTGTCAGGTTGTTTCTTCCACGAACTTCTTGGCCTTCTTTCATCATCATCATAGTCTTATTCTTTATTATTCTGAGGATAGTTACTCACAAAGTGACCAACGACTCCATGCTCAAAACATTTCAAGGTATGTTTACCCTTGTATTTAGCTGTACCACTTTTCAAATTATTAGAAAACAATTATACAAAGAGAGAGAAAAGGGATGAGAGTAATGAGGAGGGTATTCTCCTATTTATAGGAATTTTGGTGACTTGCACGCCATATAAACTTGTGCGCTGCTACATCATTTGTGTGCCACTCCATCACTTGCATGCCACTCCATCATTATAACTCCACTTTCTTTATTTTTTCATTTTTGATAAGATGATATTTGAAATTTGACTTGAATGCAACATACACTTGCACGCCGCTTGTACTTGTGCACCACGTTTTTACTTGTGATCCCATCTTTAACTTGTGTTCCACTTTATTTCCATTGTAAAATTTTGATGTGATGATCTTGAAATATAAATTGCGTGCAACATACACCTGTGCGCCACTTAATAATGCACGCCACACTTCCACGCCCATCTTTAAACATGTGTGCCACTTTATTTCCATTGTCAAATTTTGATGTGTTGATCTTAATATATGACTTGCGCACAACATACAATTATGTGACACATATAATTTTGCAACACATATACTTGTGTGCCACACTTGAGCATAGCTATTGACTTGCACACCACTTTCCTTCCATTGCCAAAAACACTTCTTTATTCCCCCAATACTGCATAAGGATTTCATCAAAAGATCTCCAAACATATGATATTTGTGAAATACAAATCAGCAAATCATCATCACTGTTTTCAAGACTTTTAAAAATTGAATTGATTTATACTCTTTTGATAACAAAAGATAACACTATAAAAAAATAAGACACTTTAAACTTCATTCTCCATCCAACTTGGTCCCAACACCATCTTATTATGTGAATGAACTATAATAATTGAAATGGCGATGACATGAAGTGTGAGTCCTATATTTTGTGATATCATGAGACAAAGATATTATATTACAGGATTTTTCTATGTAAGAAATATTTTCCTTGATATAAATTTTTTGTAATTGTTTAGAAGCCTTGATGGGTTTCTCGACTCCACTCTTAGACTATGAATAATATTTGTCGATATCGATATAAGAGCCTATGGAGTCATGCATTTTTTTTCAAAAGTATGAGATACTGTTATCAATAGGATTTTAGGACATGGTGGACCTCAAAATAATGTCCAAGAGATGTCCAAGAATAAATTATTACCATGTAATAAATAAATTTATTACTATTTTATTATATAATAATTACAGATTAGTTTATTTATTTACAAGCATTATGTAAATACTTGAAAAAATATTATACAATATAATATTAGTTTAATTTTTAAGGTTTGTTTAATATTTATAGAAATTAAGAAATGAGTTAATTACCCTTTTTTGCTATAATATATTAATAACATTGCATGTAAATGAAAATAATTTAAATTATATTTTCGAATTAGTAAATTTTTCATTTAATTTCATTTATATCTTATTTATTGGGTAATACACATGTAGGGTCTAGGAATCCATTTATGAGTATTTGGAACCTCACTATATTAGGATGAGGATTCTCACATTAAAGGAATTATTAACTCCATGATTTTAAGTTCCTCTATCTCATCGTTCATACTTCCTTGAGAGAGAGGCAAACAATCCAAGGAACTCATCTGAGCTATCATTCACAAATTGAAGGATCATTAACGTGGTGATCATTGGGATGTAGTAGGAATCATTGGATCTCAGTGTGAGAAATCAAATTTTGAAGATCTACGCTCTCATTGATTTTTTATGTATGTGTGGGTGATCTAGAGGGATCCATTTTTGTTTCCTTTGAACAACGGTCACCAGCGACAAGTAGTTATTGAGAAAAACATTATATCAAATGAGTTAATTATTAATTCTATGCTTGTGATTAAATATTTCATTCAGAATACTCAGCTTCTATACTAGTTTTTATATCACTAGAGAGAACACTATTATATGTATCCAGTAATGGAATATATTAAATATTCATTATATCATCTTCCATTGTGTTCTCCTGGATGATCCATTCCTATAATATTGATCATGTGTAGTTTAAATCAAATAAAAATTAAATTATCATTAAATTTTTATAGATAGAATCACTATGGTCACATTTCTATAGAATATCATCCTATCTGAAATTAAATTTCTTATATATGAACTTCTGAAGATTGAATGATAGATTGAAATCGATTTTTCAAGTAATTAAAAATGAATAACACACACACATGTATATCTTTGTGTGTGTGTGTTTATATGTGTATGTATATATTTATATATGATATATTTTTTCCTGAGGCATAATATGATGTGTTTTCTTATGAACCGAGAATATGAATGAATTCCATTGGATGAAATAGAGTTTTTTGGATGAGGGGTTTCTTTCAAGAAAATTATAGAATTGAAAAATGTTTTCATTTGTTTTTAAGATCCTAAAAACATATGTTGTAGAAAAAAAATAAAACAAAAATTATTTTTGGGGAAGCTATATATGAAATGGATATAAAAAATATTTAAAAGGGAAAATAGATGGGGTTGAGCTACTATGGTAAAAAATAAAAAGAAAAAATAAGTTCTTTTTTTGAAATTGGGGTGGGTGTGGTCGAACATGATAAAAATAAAAAATAAGAACTTCTTGGGATAGCAGTTCCATTGTCCCCTCCATCGATCCCATAACATATAAGATCCCAGGGAGAACCTCCTTCTTAACCCCTTACTTGTCATCTAACCATGTTCCCTTCACCAACCTCCACCTACAGACCTTCATTGTCATCTAGACACCTTTCTATTGGACACCTTCATCCTGCGACGTCTCACCCAACTTCCCGTATCCATTAGATGCCTGGTTAGCCTCCCTTTTGCTATACACTAGTGTATACCAATCATAGGTTGTTCAATATTCTCAGCTCAGTCATCCCCACAACTGGTTTCCACTAGCCCACCTCTACCAACATCATGTGGCCAACACTCATTACCACACTACATACAACCATCTTGATGAAATAACTCATGCCATGAAACCACATCTCACAGTGCTTGCTCCCACATCACATAGTCCCTAGTGGCTAACATGTGGTAATGTAGGTTCATCCTGACCTATAACATGATTTGGGCCCCATATGACCCACCCAACCAATTCTAGGTCAAGAATTGTATCAAAACCCCATTCTATAAGTTTTACGATTCTGAGGGCCCAAAAAATTGATATTTTCAAAAAATAATGTTATGTTTTCTGAATAAAAAATTAAATCTATTTGGGACCAAGAAAAAAATATTAAATGGATTAAAATTTTTAGTTTTATTTTCATTCATTTTATTACTTCAAAATAAATTTATCAAATATTTACTTTTTATTTCTCATTCATTTTACCTACCAACTAATCTCATGAAATGATTGATCAATATATATATATATATATATCTATAATTTAATTTATTTAATTATTAAATTAAATTAAATGTGTTATATGTAATAATTAAATTTATTTTGATGGTATTCATATCCTCTTCTCCATCCAATGTTGTATAACGGTTCGTTCCTACATCTGTGTACTTTTTTATGTATTATTAACTTTCTTGGTTATTTATCGATTATTTCAAGGACATTGTAAGATGAATACCATGTGAAGATGAGGCAGAATATTGGATGTTATGAGGATATATTTGACAAGGTTAAAAAATATGATATGAGTCAGGCATGACTCATGTATTTCCCCCCTTAGGTAATGGTTTATCCATTAATCATAAATGTATCAACCAATACCAAATTCTCAAAATTTGAAACTCTTTTTTATTTAATTTTATCACAATTAATTATTTCTGTGACTATGAAAGTATGTATGAACATATAAAATAATAATTAATAAATGCATATATTAATACAAATTAGGACATGCTGAATATTTTTCTATTTAATTCATAGTACGGTTTTTTGTCTGATCACATAATACATGAATATCTGATAAAATATTAATTCTTTCATTGAGTAATACAATAAATCCCTCAATTTAATAAAAAGACAAAACACATTCCATAATGGAAATTTAAATAAAAATCAATATATAGGGTTATTTTCAACCATAGTTATGTGTGTGTCATTCTACTGGGGTGTTATTTTTAAGAGTTATTGTTTGAATTAACTAAATACTTCAAAAAAAATTATCCATAGATTGTTTGTTGTCACCATAGTGGTAACTAATTGATAAAATAAATTTTATGATTTATTTATGCTAAAAATCACTTAAAATTCTGAGGCCCCACCAGTTAATGTGGAAACGCAATCATAATCCTCTCTTGAAACACTTTCAATAATGGAGTATCTATATCTCAGACAATTAAGTGAGGTTTCAGGTATTATTTCTGTTATAATACTCTAGAAAATTAGTTTTTTGAATCTAGTAATGAGGTGTACTAGGGTTTAATTAAATAATGGGAGACATATAATGATTTAATTAATCAATAATGTCTAATATTTAATCCATATAATAGTACTATTATGCTTCATTTTTTAAAAAAATAAAAAGTAATACAAAAACTACATTGTAACTAATATTGGATTAATAACATTTTATAACCGACACTAATTTAAATGTATGGAATATGTGCTTCTGAAAGATATAATGAAATGAATGGAAAATCAATATATCAGAGTCCCCACTACCTTTTAAGAGACCTCAGAAATAGTTGGTGTAAAATAGGCTTACTAGAGACCCATATATAATTCATTTTATGATTAAATAATAATTTTAAAATCAATGAATGAGGTGTTTTGAAAAAATAATATATGTATAGGGATGATATGACATGTTGTATAATTTCCAAGAAGTATGTCAGGAGAAAAATAATAGAGTTAGGAATGGGGGTTATGATTACACAAAACAGTGGAAATTGAAAGATGGGGCATGATCATTCAATAAAAAAACTTTTAATATCCTTTTCTCAAATACTTTTCTAGTTTATTTTTAGATTCCCAAACAAATTGTATGAGGAAAAAATTTATTACCTTTTGGGAACGGTTCTCCAAGTTAATAAGAACCGATTTTTTAAATTCTGTTTTAAAGTGAAAAAACAAAAGAAACTGTGAAATATATAAAAGAATGTGTGACTCCCAAGGTACCTTAACAATGCCATTAAATGAATAGAATAAAGACATTAAACAACACTCCTAAAATATAGTTTAATACCCATAGTTATCCAAAAAACAATGGGTATTCTCCCCCTATACCTAGGGTTTTCATGAACTGTTGGTATATATGATATTTTCTAACATATAACCATGGTGATTACTAAACCATAGCAATATGGTCCACATATACACATGATAAGACAAAAACATTCAGTAGAATGCCATGGGAAAACCTATACCCATGGATTACAATGAAATTTGGGTATAGGTGAGCCTATTTCCCCTATTTTAATGAACTGTGGGCATAGCCTTCAGGACTAAAACCTATACGCATGGTCCTCCCAATACAATGGGTATAGGTGCCCCTATACCCATGGTTCAGGGAGAACTATGGGTAAAGGGTTCAGTCGAGGAGGTAATACCCACGATTCATTAATTATGTGGGTATAGGTTCCCCTATGAATGTGTTGGAAAATATTGGGTGGGGAAACCTATTGCAACAGTTTTTTTTACCTATACCGATTATTTATAAATATAAATATATATATTTATATATATAAGAATATATATATATATATATACATAATTATAAATGGTGCAGTGGTAAAGGACTTCAGTTTTGTAGATGTGGTGAGGGTTCAAAACACGCATTTGACATTTTCTTAAACTTATACCTATGGTTTTAGAACTGTGGGAATACCATTTGTATACCATGGGTATAGGTCATTGCTATACTAACACTTTGAAAACCCACAGTTTTATGAACCGTGGGTATAGACTATACCCATGGTTTGAAATCCATGGGTATATGTATTTTAAAACGGGGGTATAGCTGAAGGATATATTATTCCCTCAGTTTCCGACAGTTCCTTGAAACTATGGGTATAACATATACCCACAGTTTTTTTCGGCATACCCATGGTTTCAAAATGTGGGTACATGCTATATTTATAGTAGTACAGGATACAGTTTTAATCACTTGTTTTGAGATAAGTATATGGAAGAATAAATGAAAGGAATTAAAGTAAATAAAATAAATGAATTCAACATATAGTAGGTTCATCAATATATATGCTATGTTTTTACCATAATTCATGGAAATTAAATACAATTTTTTATCAATTTTTTTGAATTATAGAAATCATGTAAGAAATTAAACATTATAATAAGTGAGGTGAATTCTCCAAGTGCTTGAGAATGGTTTATTCCTAATTCCATGATGAGAAAAAACATCTTCTAATTTAAATGTTTAATGATTCTATTTGATCTTTATTATGTATAATAAAAAAATTTATATCTCATGTTAGTTGGAAATAAGAGTTTAATATTCAATTTTGGAAGTAATATTATTTATGGAGCCTAATAATTAACTAATAGTTTAGTAATTCATGATGCATTGGAAATGAATGTTGAATATAAAATTTAAGACTCGCTTATACCTAGTTGTGGAAAGATTATTCTTAATTAAACTACAAGTAATTATCAAAAATATACACAGTATAGTTTTAGAATCATTAGAGTTAATGACTTTAGGAAATATCTAATTGTTTAATTTTCTATTTTTTGGATAAAAACCCATTTATAAATAATGTCAAGCCACAAAAATTTCAATATATTTTCAGCAATAGAGCATGAAACATTCTAGTGATAATCTTGAAGTAAATTAATGTACTTCCTAAGATTCCTATAAGTGTTTGAAGGAATATAAAATTGAAGTATTTAATATGAATTTTTAGAAGATATGAGTTTTTAGACTCATGTGCTGAAGATTATCAGTACCAAGCATTCATTAATAATGAAATGTAAAGTGTATTTATTCCTAAACTCAAATTTCATTACTCACATCAATGATATTATGTTTGTGGGTAGGATCAATGATGATCCCTACATGAAACAATTGATCATTTAATTATAGCCTAGAGTTATTCTTAAACAAAAATTTATTTTTACACATTAGAGTAATATTGTATTTGAAATAAGCATCAATGTAGAAAATCACATGCATTCCATATAGTTCCATTAATTTTCAAGACACGCTTATTAAATGGATATGTATTAAAATAAACACAAGATAACTATTATGAAAATTGTATTTCATCTTGCACGCCACAATCTACTACTTGCGCGATCAGATCTCAAACTTTATCTTAAGTGTTGAGAATTAAAAAATGACAAGGGTAGTCGCCTATTTATAAGAATTTGGGTGACTTTCATGCCATATACACTTACGCGCCTCTCCATCATTTGTGATCCACTCCATCACTTGTGTGCCACTCCATCACTAGAGCGCCAATTTCTTTCTATTTTCATTTTAGGATAAGATGATGTTTGAAATTTGACTTGCATGCAACATACACATGCGCGCTCCTTATACATGTGCACCACTTTTTGACTTGCGCACCAATCTTTAACTTGCGCGTCACTTTATTTCCATTGTAAAATTTTGATTCATGATCTTGAAATATAAATTGCACACACCATACACTTGTGCGCCACTAAAACTTTCATGCCACACTTGCTCACCCATCTTTTTACATATGCGCCACTTTATTTCCTTTGTCATATTTTGATGTTTTGATCTTAACATATTACTTGCGCACCACATACACTTGCGCGCCACATACACTTGTTCACCACATATACTTGCATGCCACACTTGCACTTCACTTTTGACTTGTGCACCACTTTCATTCCATTTCCAAAAACACTTCTTTATTCCCCCTATCTTTTATAAGGATTGCATCAAAAGTTATCAAAACTTATGATATTTGTGAAATAAAAATAATCAATGCATCATCTTTGATTTCAAGAATTTTACAAAATGAATTGATTTATACTCTTTTGACAACAAAAGACAACACTCTGCAAAAATAATACTCTTTAAACTTCATTCTCCATATAACTTGGTCCCAACACCATCTAGTTATGTCAATGAACTATAAAGATTGAAAGGGTGATGACATGAAGTGTGCGTCCTATAATTGATGATATCATGAGACAAAGATATTATATTATAGGATGAGTATATGTAAGAAATATTTTCCTTGCTATAAATTTTTTGTAACTATTCAGGAGCCATGATGGGTTGCTCGACTCCACTCCTAGACTATTAATAATATTTTTTCATATCGATATAAGAGCCTATAGATTAATGCATTGTTTTTTTCAAAAGTATGAGATATTGTAATCAATTGGAGTTTAGGACATGGTGGACCTCAAAAGAAAGTCCAAGAGATGTCCAGGAATATATTATTACCATGTAATATATAAATTCATTACTATTTTATTATATAATAATTAGATATTAGTTTATTTATTTACAAACATTAAGTAAATACATGAAATAATATTATACAATATAATATTAGTTTCTTTTTTATGGTATGTTTAATATTTAAAGGAATTAAGAGATGAGTTAATTACCCTCCTTTTTCATGTAATATATTTATAAAATTTCATGTAAAGGAAAATAATATAAATAATATTTTTGAATTTGTAAATTTTTCATTCAACTTAATTTATATCTTATTTGTTGGGTAATACATATGTAGGGTATAGGAATCCATTTATGAGTATTTGGAACCTCCCTATATAAGGATGAGGATGCTCACATTCAAGGAATTATTAACTGCAAGATTTTAGGTGCCTCTACCTCATCGTTCTTGCTTCCTCGAGAGATTAGTAGTCAATCAAAGGAACTCATCCGAGATATCATTCATAGATCGAAGGATCATAAATGTGGTGATCATTGGGATGTAGAAGGAATCATTGGATCTGAGTGTGAGAAATCAAATTTTTATGATCTGCACTCTCATATATTTTTGATGTATGTGTGGATGACCTAGAGGGATCCATTTTTGTTTCCTTCGAACAACGTTTACCAGCGACAAATAGTTATTAAGAAAAAAATTATTTCAAATGTGTTAATTAATAATTTTATTCTTGTGATTAAATATTTAATTCAGAATACTCACCTTCTATACTAGGTTTCATATTACTAGACAGAACAATATTATATCTGTCCAGTAATTGGATATTTTAAATATTCATCATATCATATTCCATTTTGTTCTCATGGATGATCCATTGCTATCATATAGATTATGTGTAGTTTAAATCAAAGAAAAATTAAATTATCATTAATCTTTTAGAGATGGAATTACCATGGCCACATTTCCATAGAAGATCATCCTATCTGATATTAAATTTCTTATATATGAGCATCGGAAGATTTAATGATAGAATGAAATTAAGTTTTCAAGTAACTAAAATCTTATAACACACACACACATATATATATATTTGTGTGTGTGTGTTTATATGTGTATGTATATATTTATATATGATATATTTTTTTCTAAGGCATAATATGATGTGTTTTCTTATGAACACATAATATGACTGAATTCTAGTAGATGGAATAGAGTTTTTTGGATGAGGGGTTTTTTTCAACAAAATTATAGAATTGAAAAATGTTTTCATTTGTTTTTAAGATCCTAAAAAACATAGGATGCAGAAAACAATAAAACAAAATTTATTTTTGGGGAATCTATCTTTGAAATGGATAGAAAAAATATTTGAAAGTGAAAATAGATGAGGGTCGGCAACTATGGTAACAAATAGAACAAAGAAATATGTTTTTCTTTCCAAAATTGGGGTGGGGTGTTGTCGAACATGATAAAAATAAGAATTTTTTGGGATAGTAGTACCATTTTCCCCTCCATCGATCCCATGGAATGTTAGAACATAGGGATAACATCTTTTTTAACCCCTTACTTGTCATCCAACCACATTACCTTCACCAACCTCCACATACAAACCTGCATTGTCATCTTGACACCTTTCTATTGGCCACCTTCATCCAGCGACCTCTCGCCCAACTTCTCGTATCCATTAAATGCCCGGTTAGAATCCCTTGTGTTATAGACTAGTGCATACTAATCATAGGTTGTTCAAAATTCCCGACTCAATCATCCCCACCACCAGTTTCCACCGGCCCACCTCCACCAACATCATGTGGCCAACACTCATTACCACACTACATGCAGCCATCTGGATGAAATACCTCATTCCATGCACTAACATCTCACAGTTCTTTCTCCCACCTCACGCACTCCCTGGTGGCTGATATGTGGTAAAGTTAGTTCATCCTGACCTAGACCATGATTTGGGCCCTATATGACCCACCCAACCCACTCTAGGTCAAGAATAGTATCAAAACCCAATACTAGAGGTTTCAGGAATCTAAGGGCCCAAAAAATTAATATTTTCAAAAAATAATGATATTTTTTTTTGAATAAAAAATTAAATTTATTTGGGACCAAGAAAAAAATATTAATTGTATTAAAATTAGTGGTTTTATTTTCATTCATTTTATTACTTCAACCTAAATTTATCAAATATTAACTTTTTTATTTCTCATGCATTTTACCAACCAACTAATATCAAGAAATGATAGATCACTATATATATATATATATATCTATAAATTAAATTATTTAATTATTTAATTAAATTTAATGTGATATATGTTATAATTAAATGTATTTCGATGGTATCCATATCCTCTTATCCAACCAAATTTGTATAAGGGTTCGTGCCTACATGAGTTTAATTCTATATGTATTTTTCACTTTCTTGGTTATTTATAGATTATTTCAAGGACGTTCTAAGACGCATACCATGTCAATATGAGTCAGTATTTCAGATGTGATGATGATATATTGGACTAGGTTGAAAAATATGATACAAGTCAGACATGAAGTAGGTATTTTCCCCCTTAGGTAATGGTTTATTCATTGAGCATAAATGGATCAACCAAGTCCAAATTCTCAAAATTAATTTTTTTTAATTTTATCACAATTAATTATTTCCTTGACTATGAAAGTATGTATGAACATAAAAAATGATAAATAATTAATGCATATATTAATAAAAATTTGGACATGCTGAATATTTTTCTATTTAATTCATAGTAAGTTTTTTTGTGATCACATAGAACACGCATATCTGATATAAAATTAATTCCTTCATCGAGTAATACAATAAATCCCTCAATGTAATAATAATCCAAAACACATTCCATCATTGTAATTTAAATAAAAATCAATATATAAGGTTCTTTTCAACCATAGTTAATTATGTCTCATACTATTGGGGACTTCTTTTTAAGAGTTTTGGTTTGAATTATCGAAATATTTCAAAAAAAAATTATCCATAGCTTTTTTATTGTCACCTTAGTGGTAAATAATTAATTAAATAAATTTTATGATTTATTGATGCTAAAAATAACTTAAAAGTCTGAGGACCCACCAGTTAATGTGGCTTCCCAATCAAAAACCTCTCTTGAAACTCCTTGAATAGTGGAGTATCTATATCGCATAAAATTATGTGAGGTTTCAGGTATCATTTCTACTATAATACTCTAGAAAATTAGTTTTCTGAATCTAGTAAGGAGGTATACTAGGGTTTAATAAAATAGTGGCTGATATATAATGATTTAATTAACAATAATGTCTAATCCTTAATCCAGATAATAATACTAATATGATTTTTTTTAAAAGTAATAAAAAAATAAATTGTAACTAACTTGGGATTAATAAAAAATTTTAACTGAAACTAATTTCAATGAATGGAATAAGTGCTTGTAAAAAATATAATTAGATGAATGGAAAATAAGCATATCAGAGTCCCCACTACCTTTTATGAGACCTAAAGAAATAGTTAGTGTAAAATAGGCTTACTAGAGACCCATATATAATTCATTTTATGTTAAAATAATAATTTTATAATCAATAAATGAGGTGTTTTTAAATACAAAATCTGTTTAGGGATGATATCACATGTTGTATCATTTCAAAAAAGTATGTCTAGAGAAGGAGAATAAAGTTATGAATCGAGGATATGATTACACTAAACAATGGAAATTGGAAGATGGGACACGATTATTCAATAAAACAACTTTTAATATCAATTTCTCAAATACTTTTTTAGTATATTTTATGATTTGAAAACAAAATGTATCGGGAAAACACTTTATTACCTTTTAGGAATGGTTCTCCTAGTTGATAAGAACATATATATTTTTAAAAAAATTCTGTTCTTACAGTGAAAAAATGAATGAAATTGTGAAATATATAAAATAATGTGTGGCTCCCAAGGTACCTTCACAATGTCATTAAATGAGTAGTATAATGGCATTAAACGACACTACTGGAATATAATCCTATACCCATAGTTTTCCAAGAAACTGTGGGTATTGGCCCACCTATACCTAGGGTTTTCATGAACTGTTGGTATATATGATATTTTCTAACATATAACCATGGTGATTAATAAAACGTGGCAATAGGGTCTATGTGTATGCATAATAAGACAAAAAAATCACACTAAAATTCCATGGGGAAACCTATACCCATGGATTACAATGAAATGTGGGTATAGGTGAGCCTATATCCCCTATTATAATGAACGGAGGGCATAAACTTCAGGACTAAAAACTATATGCATGGATCTCCCAATACCATGGGTATAGGTTCCCCTATACCCATGGTTTTGGGAGAACTATGGGTAAAAGATTTCTAAAGGACTAAATACCCACGATTCATTAAAACTATGGGTATAGGTTCCCCTATGATTGTATGGGAAAATATTGGGCCAGTAAACCTATTGGAACCATTTTTTACCTATACCAACTGTTTATAAAAATATATATATATTTGTATATATATAATAATATATATATATATATATAATTATAAATTGGGTAGTGGGAAAGGACATCAGTTTTGTAGATGTGGTGAGGGTTCAAAACATGCATTTGGAATTGTCTTAATCTTATACCTATGGTTTCAGAACTGTGGGAATAACATTTTTATACCATGGGTATAGTTAATTTATATACTAACACCTTGAGGAACCATAGTTTTATGAACTGTGGGTTTAGATTATACCAAGGGTTTGAAAACGATGTGTATATGTATTTTAAAACGTGGGTATACCTCTAGGCTATACCGATCTTTCAATTTCCCATAGTTTCTTGAAACTATGGGTATAACCTATACCCACAGTTTTTTTCGGTATACCCATGGTTTCAAAATGTGGGTACATGCTATATTTATAGTAGAGTAGGAGAAAATTTTAATCACATGTTTTGAGATAAGTCTATGGAAGAATAAAGGCAAGGAATTAAAGTAAATGAAATAAATGTATTCAACATATAGTAGGTTTATCAATATATTTTCTATGATTCTACAATAATACATAGGAATTAAATACAATTTTCATCAATTTTTTTTTGAATTACAGAAATCATGTAAGAAATTAAACATTATAATAAGTGAGGTGAATTCTCTAGGTGGGTGATAATGGTTTATTCCTAATTCCCGGATGAGAAAACAAAAACTTATAATTTACATGTTTAATGATTCTATTTGATCTTTTATTATGTATAATAAAATTATTTATATCTCGTGTTAATTGGAAATAAGAATTTATTATTCAATTTTGGAAGTAATGTTGTTTATGGTGCCTAAAAAACAACTAATTGTTTGGTAATTCTTGATTAATTGGAAATGACTAAAGAATATAAAATTTAATTTTTTCTTATACCTAGTTGTGGAAAGATTATTCGTAATTAAACTACAAGCAATTATCAAAAATATACCTAGTATAGTGTTAGAATCATTATATTTGATGACATTATGAAATATCTACTTATTTAATTTTCTTGTTTTGGATAAAAAAATCATTACAAATAAAGAAAATCCACAAAAATTTATATATATTTTCAGTAAGAGAGCATGAAACATTCTAGTGATAATCTAGAGGTAAATCAATTTACTTTGTAAGATTCCTTTATGTGTTTCAAGGAATAAAAAAGTGAAGTATTTAATTTGAAATTTTATAAGATATGAGTTTTTTATACTCATGTGCTCAATATTATCTATACCAAGCATTCATTCATCATGAAATGTAGATTGGATTTATTCCTAAACCCAATTTTCCTTCTACACATCAATGATATGATGTTTGTGGGTGGGATCAATGATGATCCCTACATGAAAAAGTTGATCATTTAATTTTATCAAAGAGTTATTCCTAAATTTGTTTTCCTCTTACACATTAGAGTAATCTTGTATTTTAAAGAATCATCAATTTTAAAATAACATGCATTTCATATAGTTCAATAATTTTTGAAGACATGCTTCGTAAATGGATATGTATTCAAATAAATACAAGGTAACTATTATGAAAAATGTATGTCATATGATTTATAGCATGATATAAATCTACTATATCACAATGAATTGTTTTTATATTATAGGTGTTTATTATGAATATAAATAAACAAACATCAAGAAAGGAACAAGGAGAATCACTATTAGTATCCAAAATTTCATATTAGATGTTATATAACACCCGATTATACATAAGTTATCATCAAATTCTAGTCTATATTTCTATAAAATGGTCCATCATTATATTTTAGATAGTGGGGGGGATATTGAGTTTGATATAGTCAATGCTAGAGGTGCACATGTGGTTGGAATTGGAAACCATTCCCCAAGATCTTCTGGAAATGAAATGTTCCAAAGAAAAATACAAAAATGGAAGAATGAATGCACTGTAGATATTTTTTATTCATCATGTTTGGTAATATATTTTTGAGAATAATGATTCTTTATAGTAAGATATAATTAGAAACTAATTATGATTTTCATTTTTAATTCAAATTAAATTTTTTTATCATTTATTAGAGTACAATGCTTATTATTTTGAATGTTTCAAATCATGATCCTATTGTGGTATTAAATAAAGAAATAACATGAGTGGTACAATAGTGGTACTAATAAGGATCGATTGGATATACCAAGTCATTATGCTTAATTCCATCAGAATTCAAATTTTTATTTCTAATTTCTATAAAAATTATATTTGCAATTGGATGTTAGGACCATTTTTCTTTGAAAGTGTCTATATAAGTCAACTGTAAATATTTAATGACACAATAAAAATCAAATAAGGGTTTATTAAAATTATTTTATTGATTTAAGTATGCAAAAGGATCATAAAATATTCATTTCAGATGAATATTCAGTATTTTAATAAAAAAGGTCAGTGGCATTTCCACTATTTTCAAAGAAAAATATATTGAGAACATAAGAAGAATATTTTTTAATTATACAATTTATTATGACTTGACATAAATAAACACTCTAAATATTTACATAATGTATTAACCTATGTTCTAGGGAATGTGATATACTAAGGTATACCTAATGGGTTTTTTTACCAAGTCAATAGTATATATACAACAAAGTAATCGAAAAAAATACAAGTTAAAAAATTTTAAGAAAGAATTTTTAATAATATCACATTGAAAAAATATACCGAAGAGGAAATTTAAGAGACATCAGAGGATATTAAAGAGTTTAGTTGAATTACATACACTCTATGATGGATCAATAAGATATTTTATACTATGTACTAAATATGATATTGTAGACATATACATTATGGTAGGAAAATATTGATATAATTTAGAAGAAATTCATATAAATAAGTCAAAATTAACTAATTTTTTTTGGATAGCACAAGTGATATGTTCCGGGTACATATAGTGGAAGGGAAATAGTTCTTGGGAGAACCAAATTATCTTCTATTCAATCAATATGATCTAATATTATAGTCTGGTTAAGGTAATAAGAAATTGAATCTCAGTTAAGGTATTGGTGGCCATATCTATAAATACTAAGCGTATTGTGACTTATGGTAAAGATAGGGAAGACGTGTACAATATGTAATCATTTGTTCCTTTTCATGTTATTTTACTTTGTAAGTAATGTTTTTTTCATAATATAAATTATGATAATATTACTCCTAGTTCTAGCCAATATGTTATGTTTTGAAATTGAAAAAAGTTAATATAATTGGGGATATCATTTCTTTAGGAGTATAACTCAAGGAGGTGAAGTTACAAATAATAGTGTATCCATATAGATGTGATGTGGTAGAATAAATGACTGAAGAAATAACTCAGTAGAATAATGATATATTCGTGTGAGAGATAATAAGGATAGTTAACTAGTATGATCTAGTGCATGTTGGAGTGTGGTATTAGTGGGTTCCCTAGACCCAAAATAAATAATACTTTTTATTACCATATTTTGTATATAATGTTTTTTTCATGATGTACACCTACCATATTAGTGCTTATATTTCTGAATTGACTCTTTACATGGTAATTTCCATAGACTATTTTTCATATCAAATGTTTATATAAATTAAAAATCAATGTTGAGAACCTCTAGATACTATGACATTATATTAAAATTCTGTTTTATCATGTAGATACATTGGGATTATTGGACACATATAAGGTATGAATATCAAGTGTTGGGGGATCTTAAGCTTGATATGCCATCTCATAATGTTGGAACATGGTGATATCGAGTCTATGAGATCCTGAGGATTGACCAGCCAATAAAAAAACGACATGTGTCAGGTTTCATTAGTAGTTCCCATATGTGAACACATTCTATTGTCCCATTACTTGTGATTATTCTCATTGTATTCTTTTTGGCCACATATAATGATTCATTTTCAATCCCATGAAATTTATTTTGTGATGATTTATATTACATCGTGTTATCCTTTGTGGGTATGCAATTGAATGAATAATCATGATATATTTTTTCACTTTCGAAAGGTTGTTATTTTTTTGGCATAGCTTATTAAGATGGTAGTGCCTCCACAAAATCCATGGCCATGGTAAAAGAAGGTATGTCTATCTAGTTATGTCAAATAACCATAACTCCAGAATGTATGATGTCATGAAGTGTCCATCCTTCTTTATGAGATATCATGAGACAAAAATATTTATATTACATTATGTGTGTCCCTAAGAAAGGTTTTCATTTCGGTGACTTTTAATTATATCTTTAAGGGATTTGATGGGGTTTTAGAGTCCACTACACATCCACAAAAAATATTCACTATCATTGAGATAAGGGCCTAAAAATATTCAAATTTAACATTTTTAAATGTCATAGTTATTTTTATGAATAGGTTTTTAGGAAATGGGTTCTGAGGGTTGTTCAAGAAAAAATAATCACCAAGTAAAAAATAAATTCATTGTTATTTATGTATATAATAATTGGTGTCTAATTTATTTATTTAATGTATGTACATTTATTAAAGTAAATACGTAGAAAAATATTTTATGAATGAATATTATATTTATATTCAAGATCCCATTAATAATTTATTTTTGAATTTTGGGTTGATTTTATTACTTTCCTTTATCATGTAATAAATTTATAATATTAAATGTATGTGATTAAAATATAAATAATAAATTAGTCATGCAGTGTTATTTATGTATTATTTAGTGGGTAATAAAAATCTAGGGGTTTGTTAGCTATTTTATGATATTTGGGAACTCACTATATAAGGAGGTGGAATCTCTCTTTCATGGAACACTTACCTACCTGATTTTTAGAGCATATCTCTCCTCCTTCCTACTCCTTAGAGAGAGAATCAGAAGATCAGAGCAATTGATCTAAACACTTTTTCATGAATCAAATGATTGTCAATTTAGTGATCATTGGGATATTATGGACATCATTATATATCTATTAAAGAACCCATATTTCAATGGTCAACACTCCAATAATTTTAATTAATGAATGTGTCCTATAGAGGGATCTAGATTTAGAACATGTTGTCAAAGATCGCTAATTATGTGAGGTTATCAATATCATATTCAATGAAAATAGGTCAGTTTTTTTTTATTTTGGTTCTCAAATCAATAATATGGGGTCCTAAAATTTAATATTGGTATACATATCATTGGTGGTGATATAGATAAATCATTCTAACAGTGAGATATTTTAAATATCAAGGCTATCTTCTTCCTCTACATGCACTGGTACAATCACATAATGTGTTTCCATGTGTTATTCTTATTTTTCTAATTCTATTGTTATGAATTATAATTATGTCGCAATTCTTATAGGGATTTTCTAGTTTTTTATAATTATTATAGAGTTGGTCCAGTTGTAAATTTGTTTATAGATCTTGGTTTGGTTTTTCTATAATGTTTATGGGTACTTGCCCATTTATACAGTAATTATTATAAGGATTGGCCTCGTTATGTTGTAATTATTATAGGTACTGACTTGGTTATGTTGTAATGATTATAGGTATCTGTTCAGTTACACTGAAAAGATTATGGGGATTCACCCCTATCATGTTTTAATTCTTATATTTACTTGTTTTCATAGTTAGATTCTATATTACAGATTTCTGATGTATGGTTATGGTTGGACTTTTTCTCCAACATGCTTATAGACACTCTTACATCAAGCTGAAGTAGGTTTGGATAACCCGAGTGTCACCTTGGAACATGAGGGTCAAATGGTTTTTTGATAGCCATTATTAATTTATGAATTTATATTCTATTACTATACTATATAATACAAGGATTAGGCAAGATGGTTATGATAATACGTCATGGATGTTAACCAACTATGTTTTTTTTCACACAATGTTTAGGTACCCTTTGGCATAGGGGCATATTTCGTGGATACATGCCTAAACAAGGGATATAGAACCTATGTTTTTTGATTTCATTCGGGTTGTGTTGGAGCTTGGAGATGATACCAACGTATGGATTGTGCTGGAAGGATTTGGAGACTTTTATCATTTCTATCTTGTCTTTTAATTCTATGATTTTTTATTTTTTTCATTTAGTTATTTTCATCCATCAATTACATGTGATCTATTATTATTTTGAATAATTGAATTTTTCATTAATCTATATGGGTTGTGTTATTAGATATTCACCTGATTTCAATTATTAATAAAACTTTTTACCAATGTGTAACCTCCCATAACCCAGTTTTAAGTACTTATCATCTCTCTTGTAATTTAAATTTGTATTTCGATGAATCTTGGGAATACCATGGATGGAGAGCCTTTTCCAGGTGAAATAATTTAATATTTGGGTTTTTATGTTTTCTTTAATTTTTGAAGAAATGGTATAATAGTTTTAAATTATTTTTGGGTTTGTCCCTAAATTAAATGAACAAGGAAGTTGTTTTAAAGATTCATGAGATGAAAATGGGATTTTTTTTGCTTTTAGGAGAAATAAATGCTATGTAACGTGACTAAATTCGATGTATTAACCTCTAGATTGATGATGTGGGTTTTTTCTAAGCATGAACCTCTTGTACATTGTGGGAAGTTTATAATCCATGTAAAAGGTTTACATTTCATGTAATGGTTTCTCGAAAACAGATGTGAACTAGTACAAAGCATCAATATTTTCCATTCTAAATGTCTATTACACATTTTATTAATGTGAAAATTAGGTTTAAAAAAAAGAGGCAATTTTTTGTTTTACTTGATTTTTATGGATTATATGATGTGAAATGGGGTTTAACACTATGTAAATCTCTTGAGATGGTATTATAAGATGTTTCCTGGATGATTACTCTTTAATTAACTTGTAAGACTCTTCCTTCTCACCCTAGTGTCTTTCCCAGGCCATTTTCTAGAACTTTGACACTTCTGAATCATTTATTTTAGTTATCCATCAATGTTTCAAATGTAGTGAATTTTCTAGGTTGGTATTCCCCATATTTCTTCTTCTCCTCTGATCATAGTCTCCCCATTTCAGCAAAATTATAGATCTGCTATTTTTTTGTGTTGATTCATCCGAATTACATTTATATCCTTAATGAGATAACCCTCATGAGGTTGGAAGTTGTGTTGGTTGTGTTGTGGTATGTGCATTTCCTTGAGGTATGTTTTGATCTATCCTTCTTAATGTACCTTTTGAAAAAATTAATCAAATATAGAAATGTGAGGATTGATTCTAGGGTCATAGTTTTCATCATTGTGATCTTCCTTGTTAGTGGATCCCACTGTTGAAATGTGCAGCCTGAGTTTGAGTTAGGTGACCCCATTTAGCTCAAAATATTCTCACTCCTTTATTGTTGCATAGACCATTGTATTTATTAGGATATAGATGAAAGACTGGTGCAGTATTTTGGCAGAGAGGCTTCTATCATCTTTACATGGGTAGATAGTGGGGTTTCTCGCATGTTATATCATAGAGTAGTTTTTTACTATTTCAGTTCTCCCTTGATTATTAGACATGTACTTTTGGATTTTATGACCATTTGAGTTGTATCATTCTCATTGTCTCCTTTTAGTTACTGAATATGTTTATCTCTTCTTCTTTTTCTCTCTATTATGTATATATATTCCATGTTGTTGATTTGGGTTTTGATATATCATTCACTCTCATTGTTTTATGATTCTTCGGTTCTTGTTTCTATCCCATTAGGATTGGTAATGCCCTTTTAATATGTAATTTTTTTTTCATGTATTGTTTTGAATGGGTATCATGGTCAGGTACACTATTGATTAGTATCAGAGCTTGTCTTTCCTCTAGAGACATTATCTATGGACACTTGGTAGATTGGTGATTGGATTTTTAGGACATTAGAGGTAGGTTGAAGTGAGTACATGGCCAAAATATTAAACAATAAGACTCAATTTACCATAGGATGTTGGGTTGTTATATCTTATATTTACTTCTTGACATTAATCTCAGTTTCTTCTTATGGTTTTATGTTTTAAACTAATATTATTTTTGTTTTATCATTTCTTATATTTCAATGTGTAGTAATATGCCTAAGAGATATGTTTAGTGGGTGCCTTAGGATGGTGAAATTGATGCACCTCAAGGTAATCCTCCCCTAGATCTTAATATAGTTAAGTTCATCATACATGATGTTCATGGTGTTGAACAGAATGTATCACATGTTCAGAACACATTTTTTGTGGTACAACTATGAGTCTGAGGATAAAGGGATCGATGAATGGAGTTCTTGCATGAGAAGCAACTATCTATTAATGCTATGAATGAACATAAAGAGGCAGAATACTGGATACAAAATATTTATGACTTATTTTATTTCTTTGATCCACTTGATATTATGAAGGAGAAAATTATAGAATTCATACATTAGGGTCCCAACAGGTGGTGGTGTCATTCCAGGGTACAAGAATATATGCATGTGGGATTGACTGGAATGGTCTCAAGACCATCTTATTTCAAGAGTGTTAACCAGAGTCATTGATGATTGAAAAGTCTCTATGTTTCAATATTTACTGTAGAGAGAGTGTTTGGTGTCTTAATACACCAATAAATTTGAATATCTAGTTTGATTTTCACTATTGGTAGTAAATAATTTCTACTAAAAAGATTACAAGTACCTATAGGGTTTTCGACTGGATATTAGATCACATTTATTTATGATGAATATTTTAACCTATATAGATACCACAGACACAAATATGATGACAATGAAGAATATGGGTGGTAAATTTGGATAATAATCCCCTTTTCTTCAAGCTGGTGGAACCTTCTGTGTCACATAAGGTGAAATGAGTAAGTATAATGATCATCACTGAGGTGGTGGAGTTGGTTTTTAGTGGAAGTTATACTCTGAATGTCTAGATATATCTAGAATCATTAACCTAGACTTCTACTAGTGTGGAAATGTCAAACACTCCAAACGTTCTTTTCATACCCCTATAAATATGTTCCAAAATTGTTGGTATTATGGCTATTTGAAATATTTCATTCAGGATATTTCTATCCATTGATATGTCCAGTGATCAACAGCTCAAAAGGCTATGGTAGCATGGTCAAATGATTTAATTACTATAGGGATGTAGACATGGATCTCAAGAGTGAATCACCTTCACATAATATGTGAGTTTCTAGTGGAGATAGATGTGGATCTAATGATAAAGAGAGGTACCATCTTTCTTTAATCATCAGTATTAATTTCATTTTTTTATTGTCCTTCTTTCCCCTAATTTATCTATGAACATTTTTTAGAAATTATTAATGATAAATAAAATATCACGTCCCTTATTATAGAGTTAGAGACACCTCTTCGAAAATTGATATAGAAGGGTTTTGTTTCCTTCTTGTTCCCTATCAATATCTAGTTCAGTGTTAGTCTGGAAATTTCTCATTCTTGATATGGATATGTTTGAAATCATCATCCTGAATGGATTGGATTATTTCTCATCATGATGATTTTTTTTCATATCATTGAAATTTATTATTTCATTTTTTTTGATGCGCGCTCTTGGTTGTTTTAGGTAGTGTGTAATCCAAGGTTTAGTTATTCAGGACCTTCCCACTCAGAGTTTTGAAGTTTTTTGTCTGATGTAGTAGTTGAGTTCGATAATGTCTCTTCTAATTTTGATCATATTTTAATTATAAATGAATTTCTTAGTGTATACCCACATGATTTATATTGTGTCTCTCAATATAGGGAGGTGGATTTTATGATTGGTTTGATGCTATGTGCAAATACGATTTCAATACACTCTTATCATATGGCACTAGTGAAGCTGAAATAGCTCAAGATTTAGTTGGATGATCTAGTGGAGAATGGTTTTTTCAACCATAGTGTTTCGAATTGGGTATCTCCAATTCTCTTTTCCAAGAAGGAATATGGTTCACTAGGATTGTTCATGGAATATCATAAGTTAAATTGATTAATAGTTAGATAAAATTATAAATTTTTACATGTGGATGATTTCATCGATCAGTTAATGCCAGAAATGTTAATGTTTGATCTTTGGTCAGGTTATCATCAACATAGATTTTGAGATCCTGATATACCTATGGAAACTTTCATGATGAGGTATAAACATTATAAACATATAGTGATACCATTTTTTTAAATAAAAATCCTTTATTTTCTATGTTTTTGATGAATCAAGTATTTCATCGTTATCACGACACTTTTATGGTAGTGTTTGTAGATGATATCTTGGTTTATTCTAGATTTGATCATGAAAATGAGCACCATTTGAGTTGAGTTCTATAAATCCCTAGAAGTCACAATTTCTATAGAATGATTTCAAAATTTAATTTTTGGATCCAATAATATATTTTATTAGGAAACATGTTTCATTAGCAAGGAATATCAGTTGATCATGAGAGGTTTACATATTCTTTTGTTGGATGGAGCCACATAATGTCTTTGAGATTCAGATCATCCATGGCCTTGCTATATATTATCAAAAACTCATCAATTATTTCCAAAATTTGGCATCACCATTGACTGATATTACTTGGAATGGGGTGGAATTATATGGGATCCAAAGTGTTAGTCTTGTTTCAATGTGTTGAAATGACTTATTGAATTGGATTCTATTCTGATATTTCATGTTCTTGGTAAAGGGTATATTATTTTTTGAGATTTTTATGGTAATAGTTTCAGGTTTATGGTTATGTAGAATTATCATGCGGTGTTTTAAGGATATCTTCATCAATGAATATAAGAGAATAATTTCTCCACCCATGATTTAATTCTTTTCGTGGTCATGAATGTTCATAAATGTTGGTGGAATGTTTTTTTGGAGAGATCTTTATAGGCTTTTTTGAACATAGGATTATGGTCTATATTGTTTCTCAAAAATATATGAATCTTAAATAGATATTATAGGTTTAATAACATCATATGTTTTACAATGGAATATATTACATTATGGGAAGAGGAATGTCATTATAGACACTCTCAGAAGTAAAGTACCATCATAGGCTATAATATAATCAAATGAAGACCAGAAGGTTAAAGGAAATTTTGATCAGTTTCACCAAGACTCTCATGAGAATGTCTCAGGTATGGTTCTAAATAGTGTTACATTATCATCATATCTCCTTTATTATATTCTACATCGTTGGTATAATGATTACAAGTTTAGAGGAATTCAATAAACCCTTTACTATGGGGATACTATTTCTAGTTATTATCTCTCTTCATGATTATATACTAAATTTTGAGGATTGGTTTATTATACCAAAATATGTGAGGAGATTAGTTTTATATAATTGTTAATTTCTTAATTGTCCATTAATTTTGGCACTAAAAAGATGTATTATAACATTAGATAAAGATTTTGGTGGCTAGGTATGAAGCGTGATATTGTCGATAATGTGTCACATTGTTACACCTGAAAACAGATAAAGGAAGTGAATTATAAACACTTTGGTTTTCTCTATCCTCTTCCAATTCCTATTTGGGGATGGGATGAAATTTACATGTGTATTTTTTTTGTATTACCATAGACCCTATCAAGAAGGACTGATATATTGGTGTTGAATGATCAGTTTATATAGTTGGATCACTTCATTATAATTAATGACATCACTGAAGTTGAAAATCTACGTAATCTATATGTGTAGAATATTATCAGGTCTCATGGGTTTCCTTATAAAATTATTTTTGATGGGTATCCTAGGTTTACTTATAAGTTATGATGGAGTCTTTGTGAGGTGATAAGGACTTAGGCCAGGTTGATTTCAACCTATCATCAATCGACATATTGTCAAACAGAGCATGCTATTGAGATCTTAGAGGATATAAACCATGAATTTGTCTTGTATTTTGGTGGATCCTGGGATAGAAATATGGGATTGGTTGAGATTTATTAGAATAAAATTTTTTATTTGTCAATATTAATGGATATATTAGAGGATTTTTATGGTCAACCCTGAAGATCACCACTTTTTTGGGAAGAGGTGGGTGAAGCCTCTCTAGTGGGACTAAGTACTATATAGGAGATGCCTACAATGACCCATCTTTTCCAAAAGGTAGGGATAATTTTTGTCAATATAAATCCATATTTTAATCATGGTAAATGTGCACTGTGACCTAAGGAGGGTATAATGAGTGTTTGTGACTAGTTTGAAGCCCATAATTATGGAAAATGGGAAAATGAATGGGCTGTAGAATTAGTTGTAACTGTGCTGCCTAGCCTGCATGGTCTCAACTAACCGTACAAGGAGAAATAGTGGTTTATGTGGAGACACATAGGTTTTCAAAAACAATGCCGCACTTGGGCCATGACCATGTAAAAACTATAGATATTTGATAGTGGTATTTTTCATGGTCTGCACATTTCTTGGGACACAATCCACCTCGACTATCTAGGGTCTCTCTTTTGGACATTATTTTGAGCATTGTTTGTGCAAAATTAATAAAACCACATTCCTTAACCATGTGCCCACTATATTGATGGTTAAATAAATTTTCCCCCTCAATGAAATATATTTACCACTTTCTTCATTCCCACTTCTTCCTCTAGTGGATGAGTTGGTTTTCATTCTTTCAAGTGCTCTGAAGCACCTAAAGCTAGGATTTGAGGAATCATCTTCATCTGAATCCCAAATAATGTTTCAAAGGAAGAGTCCAATAGCTAGAGGTATGCTATCATGTCTTCTCTCTTTCTTTTTGAGTTTATCTTCGAATCTATTACTCTATTTAGGTGCTATATCATTTCCCATTCTTGAGGGAGTTGGACCATATCTTCAATTTCTCTCATCTTACTCCAAATTAGATGAATTCATTAGATGTGGAGTCCTGAATGACCCTAATATAGGTTGTCTTGTCATCTTCCCTAATATTTTTGGTATTTTGTAGCTTTGTGTTATTCCACGCATCGTCTTTTGATGAGTGTCTCTGTTTAGTTGAGTTCTTTATATTGAATTGATCGATGCACCTTGATATATTCCTTTTGATCTCTGTTTATATTTTTTGGTGATTTTGAACTCATTTATGGACACCCTTGGATGTTCGAAAAAGAATTTACCTTTTTAGTTAATTTCAAAATTTTCCAATAAATCCTTTTAATAAATTTTCTTTTTTTAGGAAGATATTTTCCCTCTGTTAGGTGAATTTTTAATGAACCCAATGAACCTCTTAGGTGCTTGTACCAATTTAATAAGTGAAATTATTTATTGGTAGTTTCCAAATTTCCAATGAAGCCTTATAAGTGTTCATTGAGCCTTATAATTGAATTAGCCTATTTTAGTGAATTAAATGGGATGATTAAATGGGATGGTTTATTCATGATGGTTAAACTTACATAAAGAGTTTTAATGAATTGAATGACTTAATATGATAGTACTATATAAGGTTGGGAAGGCCACAATGATTTTTTCATCTTTCAGTGTATGTTTAATATGAATTTCAGTGATTTTTTATAAATGGACCTGACTAATGAAATGAATGAGTTCTATTTTCTTTTTCCAATATTATAAATATGATTATATATTGATATATGATATGAGAAAATGGAAAGGGATTTAGTGGTCATGACGGTCTCATGCTCCGTTACATCGGTTATTGAGCATGACATCTTACAACATTGACCCAAATCAGATGGTGGTAATGACACACCATATCCCTTATTTTGAGTGTTGAACAGATGGAACACTCACCATCTCAGGGGAGGAGGGTAAAGTCACTAACTTATATTTAGAGGTAGGGAATGTACCCTATTTCATGAGCATATAGGTTCATTTAGAATTGTTATGGATGACTGAGTTATGCCCTGGTCTAACCAGCACTATGTATTTTAGGTATATGGCCACTTAAAAACACACATACTATGTGAAAATAGGTGGATACAATATATAAATATTCAATATATATATATAGTGATTTTTATGAAATTCATCCCAGCCATGATCTGAAGTAGGTAAAGCCTCCATGTGTCCCCTATAAACGTAAGAACGCTAGTTATTTATTTCATCACTTTTTTTTATTATATTTATAGCTTCATACTTTTCATATGGATTTAATATAGAAACCATTTGTTATAGTATATAGGGATATAATATCATACCCTAATCGGGCTTCCCTTGGTACCTGAGAAGATTATAATACTACATGTGTGCATAACGACAAGCACCCATCTATAGAGTCATAATTTTCTACACATTTAGTTATAGTGGAGGAGTAGAGTACTGAGCATATACTCGAGATTATAGAGTACAGGCCTTTTGTTATTTTAGTACATTATTATATCAATATTCTTGTATGTATTTTTTTTTCTATTCCCCTTTAGTATATTAGGGTTGGGACCAATTTGTGTATAAGGTTGTATTTGTTTTCAATAGTTGTCAATAAAGATCAAAATGAAGGCGATCAAGAAGTAATCCAGTGAAATGGAGGATTGAAAATTCAGATGATTGTTGTTCTGATAATAAATTCAATGAACTTGTGTAAAAGGTGACACATTGTTTACAATAGTGGAAAATGGTGAGGTATAATCCATGTAAGGATGATTAAAGAATAATGGGGATTTGATGAAGACCATGAAATTATTCATGATTTCATGAGAACCAAGCAAAAGCCTACATGAAGAAAATAATCATATGATTTGCATGAAGTAGAGAATGACGGTTGAAGAATAAGCGAGCGTGGAAGGTCTTTTCATTCTATGAGGGCTATGAATTTCACATTGTATCAAAATCTTATGATGCTAAAGCAGATCTATCAAAGTATATATATCACGATAAAGGATTTTGAAATGAAAGAAGAAGAGTTGCTGAAGAAGCCAAATCATAGAAAAGAAGCAGGAAGGTTATGACCGAACCATATATTAAAAGTGGTGCATTAAATAGGTGATTTGTGAGTGAAAAACAGCATGGTGTGTGAAAAACTGTGTGGTGCTCAAAATAGAGGAACAATATTTTTCGCACAGGAGGTGTTTTGGAATCAAAACTTCAAAAAACGTCAAAGGCATGGGCTGTTCAAAAAACCTGGGCTGTGCACGGAATATTTATTTTGTTCTTGAAAAACATCATGGTGCACGAAATAGTGGAGTGAGGTTTTTTGCACAAGTAGTGTCTTGGATCAGAAACACTGAAAATCAAAAAAGGCAAGAGGCACGCGAAAAAGTGGAGATGTTCCCACCAAGTGCACAGAAAATCAAACTTGTGCATTGAAAATTGGTTGTGTGCAAAATGTGGGTTTGAATTTTTACATGAATGAGAGGCTTCATGTTTAGAATGTGGGAAAATGGAAAAGGCATAGGCTGCGTGAAAAACATGAAGATGTGCGCAAAAAAATGATTCCTATGTGAAAAGTTTTGCGCACTGGATGAGAGGTTTTTCGGGCCAAGATGGATTTTTATGCGTAGGGTCAAAAATGCCTATAAATATGAGGTGAACCACTTTCATTATGTGTGGCTCGACACATAGAAAAATACCATGCTCTGATGCGCATAAAAATTGATGTATAGAGTGGTGCGCAAAAAGAAGAACAGATTGCGTGAAAAAGAAAGTGTTGCGCGAAAAAGAGAAGTTCTTCGTGAAAAAGAAGAGTTGTGTGAAAAGAATTTTTCATGAAAAAATTTATTTTTACGTGAAAGGTTTTAACTGTACATGCAAGACGCTGAGAAGGGTGCGCGAAAAATTTGGGGGTCCTGCAGGCCTTCTGACAGGTGTATAGCACTCTCAATACAATTTCGCGAAGAAAGAATTACATAGAACCATTCGGTCTTACAAAAAGAAGTAGTACTGTACAAACATGACTGGTGTTTAATACCCTGGTTGTGAATTGCGAAGTGAAGAATAATGATTTGTGCAACTAAACTTGGATCTACACAAAAATAGGTAAGTATAATGATACACTCATGTGTCAATATTGGGAATTAATGGTAGTGAAGAAATAGATTTAGTGCATTGAGTTATTTCACTAAAGTAGAAGACTGAATAAAAAAGAGCATAAATTTAAGACTCTGGTCCAAGAATTGTCTCATGATGAACATGAGACAAATACTTCAATGCTTATCTATTGAGTAGAACTTCACATTTATAAAATGACTGAGACTTCACCAAAGGCAGTGTGTCAGGGGGAGTCAACGACAGTGACCTGAGGGACGTAGTGAGATATCCCAGAACAATTGTAAAGGTAGTGGGCCTGGGATAGTGTGAATGTTCCCGGCCTATTGTAATCCACAAATAGTGAAGAATATTAGAATTAGGTACGACCAGAAACCTATCGGCATATAATCGATAGATGTATCCCTTAGTGGTGAACCAAGTAAAAGTGTTGTGTTAACTCATTGCATGCGAATGTTAGATTGCAGATCATATCCATCATACAGTTTTTACAAGTTCCTATCAATGTGGGAACAAGAATCATTAGTTGAAAAGAAAAATTTGACACCCTGATTCATCCCTCCCCTCTCGGGGTGTCTGGGGGTCCTACAATCAGTATACCATGATTCCATGTATATGACATTTCCTACTAGTTTTTTATTATTATTCAGTTGTTAAATTATTTGTTCTTCCACTAATTTATTATTCAGGTTGTTTATATATGATTCTTGTTGTTTTATATTTATGGTTATATCTATAGTTAAAATATGATATGATGGTATGATCTCTCCACTATACCACTTTCACACCCTCACTACTAGTTTGTAGCTTTTGGTGTATGGGAAGGTGCACTTGAGGCCATCTGACCCACCATCTCTGGGCATGGGGTATGTGGATCCTGGGTCAGAATGTTACAAAGTTGTATCAGTGATTTTTTTCCTTTTTCTAACTGTTTGGGTATTATAAAAGTTACTTGGAGTTATAGGAGTTTGGAATTTAACGTGTTCTTCGATGTAGCTAACCAATGAATAGGGAAACCCCAAATTACCTAGCATGGGAATTGTGGTTGTTGAAATGCCATTTATGGATAATAAAATATAAAATTGGCTGAAAAAAATATTTTATGATGTTATTGATATTAGTATTTTTTTAGATATTGATTTATTTTAACATGTCCTGATTAAATGAGAAAATTCCATTTCACACATCTTTATTGGGACAATATGACTAATGTTCCATGCATTTTTTCCATGCCGTGTTTATTTACAGCCTACATATTCATGTTTCATCTTATTAAAGCATTAATTATGTATTGAAATGTTATAAAATTTCATTTAGGGATTAGGAAAAATAAATGATACTTAAAGTGTATGCTTCAACCAAACCATGTTTTCCTATATAGGTTAAAGTAAACACCATAAGAACTTAATTATAGAATTTTGAGCAATGGACCAAGGGGCGCAAGGGCTAGAATATGTTATCATGTGGGTTCATTGGATTCCACAATTTGGTTTATAATAAGTCGAATCCCTTATTTATCGAAAGTGGTAATCCACCTAATTCAATCATTTAAATATATTTTAATTCATAAAAATCACCATTTAAAATGAATATGACTCCTAAAGTAAGAATATCCATCTTATATATATGTTAAAAAGATACCTAGACCAAATCCTAACCTTAGTAGTGTGTAGTTGGTGTGTCTATTATGTTACTATCGCCTATAATTCTTTTCTATACCATCTAGAGTTGGATTTTTAAGTAGGAAGGGAGGAATGATCATTTTTATAGGAAGGTTATGCATCCATTCTAGTTTTTATCTATAATATTTTAACATATTAAAGTATCTTCTATGCTACGAATTTGGCATTGTAGTATCATTCCAGCATGATGTTCCTCAGTTTCTCACCCTGAAGGTGGTGATGACCATGCACCTAAGGTGGTGGTCCCCAATCCTCTAGTGATTCCTCCTACAATGCCACCTATAAAACATATTCATATTCTCAATATGGTCACTGTTGCCCTGTCCTGGGAGGGATTTTTACATATGTTGTAGTATATGAAAGGTTATGTTTGACCTATACTAGGTATTAAAGGGTTCAATCAGTAATTCTAGCAGCATCATCCTCCCACATTTTTGGGGATGGTGGACCTCACCCTATTGAGGACTGGCCCAAAGTTATTTTATCCATATTTGAGCACCTAGAGATGCCTATATAGTGGAGGGTCAGTCTTTCTAGATATGTGCTACATGATTTTTCAAATAACTTGAGGGACATTATTACCCAGGTGGATCAACATTGTTATATGGTCTGGGTAGATTTACAGATGATCTTCTATGACTATTTATTTCCCCGGACTCTGTGTAATGATAGAGCTATAGAATTCATGAACTCGTAGTTGGAATAATTTATTTAATTGAATATCTCTACTCATTTTATTGAGATGAATTGTTTCTCCCATACTATAGAGGGTGTTGAATTTATGAACACTATGTGACTTGAGGATGTGATGTTTTATTCCATTTGGTTATGAGTCAATGTATTCAAGTTGACCACATTATGATATTATCATGAAATCCAATATAATAGAAAAATATTTGCAGGAGGTTGATGGTGTGAGTTTGGGTGGTTCGACACCTAGGTATATCAGTATATATTCTTCTATGAGAACGAGACATTTAGAGCCTACATGTGGTGGTTGCAGTAGTTTGGATCCATGTGCTAATAGCTATATGATATGTCACTAGTGTAGGAATCTAAGACCCACAAAGACTCAGTGCTTGTGAGATCTAATAGAATGTCGAGTCTATGGAAGGATGTGCCACATCTAGTGTTTCTAAAAAACATTCCCATCAATTATTAGAAAGAAATATCTATGCCCACTCCATGATCTGGAGTGGAGACAGTATTATCATGACATGAATATAGCTGGAATGCCACCAATAGAACAATGTGACATGGTTGTCTAGGAAGATGGAATAAGACTCAATGTTATCAAATCTAGTAGATCATGATTACTCAGGGTAGTCAGACAGTGACTCAGGGAAATGGTAAATGATTGTTACATGTATTCTATCATTTTCTAGAAGAGTAGAGTGCCATTACTTCTACTATGAAATGTATTATACTAATAGCCTTTACATTATTGTGCTCTTTATTTAACCCAGGCACATCCCACTCATTTATATCTAATACTATTTTAGTATGTATAACCATGGATATTGAACCGTTTATTGGAATTATCATTCTCGATCCCCTCTTAGGTATTCGATAGAGGGAATTAATCATTTTATAGATTGTCCCCTTTAGTAAGATTGGTACCTATTATAATGGAATATTTCATTCTTACCAAGATTTGCATTAAATAAATAATTGAGATGTACCCACAAGTCCCCTATCAATACCATATAGACTACTATCTTCAGTGGGTGACTTTTACATCACCAAAGGGGGGTAGACACGTTCATAAGGAAGAATGGGATGTCCACGTGACATGAGCAGGACCCCTATAACATAGGTTGGGTAGTGTGACAACTAAGATCACCAGTTTTGTAGATGATCAGGAATTATGAAATTTTATTTTTCCTCTAATAGTATAGTTTTTAGTGATATATTTCATAAAGACATATCTATTACACCTCGAGTGCGAGAGGTAAAATTTACCATTGAGATTCTATAAGGAGTTTCACTAGTGATTATTTCTCCCTGTAGGATGACACCAATAAAAATCCTAGAACTGAAGAAGAAATTGGAGGATCCATAGGATAAATACTTCATACACCCCAACAAATCTCCTTAGGTTTCACCTATCATTTTTTTCAAGAAGTTGGATGTTACCCTCAAATAGTGTTTGGAATACCATCATTTAAACTGGATTATAATAAATAATCGGTATCCACTTTCTAGAATATACAAAATATTTGATGAACTATAATGATCAAGTGTGTTTTCGAATGATATATTTGAGGCTAGGCTATCATCGGGTGAATATAAATTCCTCAAACATACATCACAATGCATTGAGAGAAGGTATGGTCTATACAAGTATCTAGTCATGTTGCTCGGAATCAGGAACACACTAGATATCATTATGGATCTTATGGATATGGTTTTCCACCCATAGCTGGATTCATTAATGTTTGTATTTTTTGATGATATCTTATTATATTCAGCATCAGGGCAAGTTCATGCCATCCATCTTGATATCATTCCAAATACACCGTGTGAGCATCAAATATATGCTCAACTTAGTAAATTCAGCTTTTGGATCGAAAAATTATGCATCTATTGTAATATCATCTTAGAGTTAAGAGTTTCAATACAAATAGATAAAGTGAGAGATGTAGTTTCCTAGGATTATCCTGATAAAATCATTGACATACAATGTTTATTGGGGATATCCAGGTATTACCGATGCTTCATCCATTATTTCACATGTAAAGACCCGTAAAATTCAAGGGAAATTTTTTCTTAATTTTCTTTAGAATTTTACAAGAGCGTGGTTTCAGACGGCACCTGATTCCGAGGCCCGGAGTGCCCGGAATCAATTTCTGAAGTTTGGCTCAGGTACGTTCAGTGAACGAACGAGCGAGAATTCCTAACTTTTGATCCAGTTCTCGGAATTGAAATCTGAGGGCACCGATGAACTCGCAGCGCCGATATTCGCTTAAAGAGACCTTTTCGGAAGTTGCGTTTGTTGCGGGACGAAAGTTAGTTTTTGGGTTTTTAGTTTATGTTAAATAAAATTTGTGAAGAACAAATTTTATTTTAACTAGATAAATCCTACCAAAGGGAGTTGAGAGTGGGACCCACATCCACTTAACCTCCCTTGGGAGGATTAAGTGTGGTGGGGCCCACACGAACCCCAACTCCTCAAATTCTCTCAAAACCTCCCCTTTAACCCATTTCAATTAATGTTGACAACTTGGCTTAATTAATTGAAGAGGGTTAATTTAAATTTCAAACCTTTGAAATTCTAAGAGGAGGGTTGTGTAATAAAATAAGCTTAAGCTTATTTTATTTTGTTGGGTTGGTTTCCTTGTTCTTGTGAGGATTTTTGAGAGCTCCTCCTCCTTCTTCTTCAACTTGACGAAGAACGCTCAACTTGACGAAGAACGCTCAACTTGACGAAGAACGGTCAAGTTCCGACGAAGAATGCCGCTCCGCTCTTCTTCGTCTTCCGTGTCAACGAGAGGGAACGCCGCTTCCTCCTCGGATTCCCTTCGTCGACATAAGGAGTTTCGCCAACGACGTATCACATCGGACGCATCTCTTCTTCAACGGATTTGACGAACGACGACCGCGACGCCCGACCTCCGCGATGTTGTCTTCCGCAGACGTTGTCAAATCTTCGAACCTATACCCGAGGTAGGGGTTGTTGATTTTATTTTTTAATTATTTCATTCTTGATCGTGGATCTAGCATGTCTAACGTGAGGCATTTGAATATTTTAAGTTGTGTTATTATTTAACGTGAGGGGGGTCGGACCGCATGAACACGGCCGAACCCCCTCCATCGTTCATGTTGTTTATCTTGTGGGTGGAAGCAAGGTGGCGTGGTGCCGTCGCACCACGCGGATAATTGTATGTTTATCTTGCGCGCGCGCGCCATGGAAGAATCATCAAGAACGCGACGCTGCCGCGCCGCCTCAAGGGGAATCGAAGGCACAGCGGAGGGGCGCGGTGCCGTCGCACCGCGCCGAACGAAGAACACCGCGACCGGTTTCGGGCCGCGGCGGGATGAGAAGACCGGCGGCCGGGCCGCCGACGTCAGAAGCCGAAGAGGGGACCGGATTCTTCCGGTCCCGTTGGAGTAAACCGGCCGGCCAGCTGACCGGACGGATGGTAAATAACCGGGGGAAATTAATCCCCCGGCCAACTCACAAAACCCCCTCATTATGAGGGGGGCAGTTTCCATGAAGGGGGGGGGGGGGGGGCAGCCGGCCCCCACGTGGGGGCCGTTTTTTTTTCTGCAAAGGGCGCGGCTATGCCGCGCCGCCAGCCAAACCAGCGGGGGGCTTTGCCCCCCCTTGCGTGCACCCTCCGTGCGGCGCCAGGCCACCGCGGCCCCCACGCCGCCGGCCGGCCGGGCCGGGTCGACCCGGACCCGGACCCCCCGTTTCGAGTCAGATTCGGTCTTTTGGCCATAACTTGAGCCACGGACCTTCGATCGACGAACCGTCTGCGGAAACGCGATCCTTGGATCGAGACGGTCGTTTCGGTATATCGCACTCAAGGTTTCAGATTACTTTGAGTTCGGTCGGGTTGGTTCGTTCACGAAACCAACCGGGCCTTCGGAGCGGAAACGCTCATATCTTGAGCTACAGACGTCCGATTGACGTGCCGTCAGCTGTGTTGTGTTCCTCTTAGTGAGACGGATCTTTTGGCTTACTTCGCTCGAGGTTTGGATGCAGGTGGAGTACGGTCGGGTTGGTTTTGACTTAAAAAGCAACCGGGCCCCTGGGACGAAAAAGCCAATAATTCACAGACCGGACATCCAATCGACGCGCCGTCTGTTGCGTTGAGTTCCTGTCGCTGATACGGAACTTTTGGATACATCAACTCTGGACTTTGTGTCAGTTGATGTATCAGCCTCTCGGCTTGTGAAGCGGACTCTCCGAACGAGCTTGCTGTGTGCGGGAACCCTAGTGCTGGCTGCGACTGCGACTGTGACTACTGCTACTGTGACTGCGACGACGACAGTACAGAGATCCTGTGTGGATTCGACGACGACGACTACAGCACTCAGCGATCCTACGTGGATCAGTGCTACAGGTCCTGTGTGGGCCCGATCCTGTGTGGGTCTTGCGGTGATTATCTACAGGTCCTGTGTGGGCCCGATCCTGTGTGGGTCTTGCGGTGATTATCTACAGGTCCTGTGTGGGCCCGATCCTGTGTGGGTCTTTGCGGTGTTTATCTACAGGTCCTACGTGGGCCCGATCCTGTGTGGGTCTTTTGCGGGGGTTAGTTACCTATCGATCCTTCGTGGGTCTGACAACTTAGATGGATCAGAGATCATCTTTATCGTCCTTTGAATAAGTATACCTGTGTGTGCTGATTCTGTTGCTTTCCTGTGTGGATTGTGTAGTGCAATCCTGGGTGGATTACGTTTTGCTTTCCTGTGTGGAATACGTTTACTTTCCTGTGTGGACTGAGTTGTACTTGGGCTCAGAGGTTGGAGCGTATTTGAAATTGATGACTTAGGTATATGTATGGGCATATACCTAAGCAGTGTCGGTTATTACTTCGTGAAAGCTCCTTTCTTCGTGGTTTATCCTTTGTGGTTTTGTGAGACCTTCAGGGGTCTCGGGGTCCCTACTGAGTAGCTTATACTCACCCCTGCACGGGCTTTGCCCGCACTACGTTGTGTTGGATGCAGACAACGGACAGTGTTGACCTTAGCTGAGGCTTGCAGAGCGGGACGGTACCCGGAGGTGGACCACTGGGCGGGACGTGCTCGGAACGGACGGCAGGACCCGTGGAGCAGAGGAGCTATCTGTACCCACCCTTCAGGTGGGATTCTAGTGGACAGCTCGGTGTAGCGGCTTTTACTTTTCAGTTGCTGTTTCCCTTTCGAGTTGTACTTTACTTTCAGTTTGGGTTTGTATACTGGCCCATTTACTTTTCCGCACTTTCAGTTGTACTCTGCTTTTGTTTAGTGTTTACTTTCCGCTTGCTTACTCTGTGGTGTTTGTTTACATTTCAAAGGAAATGCCTTCCCTTTTTACCGGGATTTACACCTTGGTGCTAGTCGCCATCCCCTGGCCTATGGAAGGCGGGCTTGGGGTAGTCACGACACGGACCCCGAGGGCGAGTCGTGACAAATTGGTATCAGAGGAGTTCGGTTCTACCGCGAACTCTGATCTTTTCTATGTGAAGCAATAATGTTTAGCGTATTGAGTGTGGTTATCAGTCCAGGGGGTCCAGTGTTGGTGCGGCGGCCGACGTATCCGTACACCAGGACCCTGACTTCTGATTTCCGACTTAATGCACGAAAACATTGATTGCGTGTGTGTTTCAAAGTTTTCTTTGTGATTACTTAAATCAGCTCACCAGGTATACTGTTTGACCATGGCGCACCTGTTTCCTATTCAGGATGGCCCCACGACGGCAGCCAGCTAGGGTTCCGAGAGTCGAGTGTGACGACAGCCCACCGAGCGACGAGGGATCGGTGTAGGGCCCTTTCACAGCTGAGGCACCGGCGGTACCTTTACCCGCCGAGCCACCGATGCTTCCAGCCCCAGCCGCTGATGATGCATGTCCCCTTAGTGCACTGCATGAGTTCCAACGCCAGCGACCGCCCAGGTTCCGTGGGGAGACGGACCCCCAGGCAGCCGAGGACTGGCTGGAGGCAGTGGTACGATTTTTTCGGTTAGTGTGGACACCAGCAGACCTCATGGTGATCCTCGAAGCGAGCCTACTGCATGCAGCAGCGGACCGATGGTGGAACTTGATGCTCCAGGTGTACGTTGAGGCATTTCTTCTCTGGACGGACTTTGAGAGCCTCTTCCGCTCGGAGTTCGTCCCGGCCACCCTCCGTGCGGTGCGCATCCAAGAGCTTCTTCAGCTGCGGCAGGGCAGTTTGACAGTCGTCCAGTACTCGGCGAGATTTACCGATCTCTCGCGCTACTCGACCGACATGGTACGGGACCCATTCTTCTGGGCCCGGACCTTTGAGCAGGGATTGAGGAATGAGATCAGGGCATCGCTGATCTCCCTCAGCATTCCGACTCAGGCAGGCGTACTGGAGTGAGCTCTTCTCATCGAGAGTTTTCTTGCTGAGTCTACACCAGCGGCGAGACCTACTGCAGGGTGACACGTGGCAGAGTCTTCTGTAGCCGGCAGTAGACAGATGTCGCAGAGGTCCAAGCGGGCAAGGCCAACGGGCGAACGACCATAGGATACTGGCTCGAAGGTGTGGGGCACACGCAGCAGAACCAGTCTTATGAGTGGAAGACAGTTTTATGCATGCGGCGGGCAAGGCCACATGGCTCGTGACTGCCCGACCCGCCATGCATAGGAACAGCAGACGGTTGAGGAACCACCTAGGCAGAGGCAGAGGTTCGACCGTGGCGGTCCGCAGGGAGAAGGCGGACGAGGCAGAGGAGCTGGCCGAGCAGCAGGTGGTGGGTGACGTTTTGAGGCTCTACCACCACCACCACCAGGAGGTCCACCCCGACCACAGGGAGTAGGTGAAGATGCGAGAGCTCAACTTCAGGAAACCGAGGCCTTTGATCATGGAGCTCTGGGAGCCGATGGACAGGAGCAGAACTAGTGGATACATCCTTTGTACTTCTGGTTCCTTGTTGCTTTTGTGTAGCGTCTTGTATTATGAGCTGCAATAATAAAAGACGCATACCTTTGTGATATTTTGTTCCTGTTCTCTTTCGTTATGTTACTAAGAGGTTCCAGTTTTGGCTGTTGACTTGACCCTCACTTGTGAGACATCTACTGGAGGAGACCCAGTTACCACACACTGATGCCGACAGTGTGACTCAACCCTTGGAGGCGAGAGTAACGGTTGAATCTCTTAGTAGTAGCGTCGAGGCCTTACGACGTCATCCTTGGTATGGATTAGTATCATCCATGTTAGGATTGACTGTTTTAGGCAAAGAATTTGGTTCATCCAGGGGATGGGACCAGATTTCTCTTATCGGCAAAGAAGAAATCTTGCAGCTCCGATGGGACCGGAGATGGTCCAGGCCACGACAGAGAAGGTCCAGGTCATCCAGGAGCGGATGAGGACAGCTCAGAGCCGGCAGAATTCATACGCTGACAGGAGGCGGAGGCCACTGGAGTTCGAGGATGGCGACCACGTCTTCTTGCGGGTCTCACCTCAACGTGGTATTCGGAGATTTGGCCGAGGCGGCAAGTTATCTCCGCGCTTCATCGGACATTTCCAGGTCCTCAGCAGGATTGGCGAGGTGGCTTATCGCCTGGCTCTACCACCTCAGTTGCACCAAGTGCACGACGTCTTCCACGTATCCCAGCTGAGGAGATACGTGCACGACCCGACACACATCTTTGATCATGGGGAGCTTGACGATGACGATGGGGCGACTTTTACGGAGGTCCCGGTGGAGTTAGATGATCGACGGGAGCGGGTCCTGCGTGGGCGATCGATTCCTCTTGTGCGCATCAGATGGCAGCACGGGAATCTCCAGGAGAGCACATGGGAGCGGGAGGCTCAGATGCGTGCTCAGTACCCTCATTTGTTTTCCTAGTTTTTGATGTATCTTTACGGGGACGTAAATCCCTGAGGTGGGAGTAATGTAAAGACCCGTAAAATTCAGGGGAAATTTTTTCTTAATTTTCTTTAGAATTTTACAAGAGCGCGGTTTCAGACGGCACCTGATTCCGAGGCCCGGAGTGCCCGGAATCAATTTCCGAAGTTTGGCTCGGGTACGTTCAGTGAACGAACGAGCGGGAATTCCTAACTTTTGATCCGGTGCTCAGAATTGAAATCTGAGGGCACCGATGAACTCGCAGCGCCGAAATTCGCTTAAAGAGACCTTTTCGGAAGTTGCGTTTGTTGCGGGACGAAAGTTAGTTTTTGGGTTTTTAGTTTAAGTTAAATAAAATTTGTGAAGAACAAATTTTATTTTAACTAGATAAATCCTACCAAAGGGAGTTGAGAGTGGGACCCACATCCACTTAACCTCCCTTGGGAGGATTAAGTGTGGTGGGGCCCACACGAACCCCAACTCCTCAAATTCTCTCAAAACCTCCCCTTTAACCCATTTCAATTAATGTTGACAACTTGGCTTAATTAATTGAAGAGGGTTAATTTAAATTTCAAACCTTTGAAATTCTAAGAGGAGGGTTGTGTAATAAAATAAGCTTAAGCTTATTTTATTTTGTTGGGTTGGTTTCCTTGTTCTTGTGAGGATTTTTGAGAGCTCCTCCTCCTTCTTCTTCAACTTGACGAAGAACGCTCAACTTGACGAAGAACGCTCAACTTGACGAAGAACGCTCAAGTTCCGACGAAGAACGCCGCTCCGCTCTTCTTCGTCTTCCGTGTCAACGAGAGGGAACGCCGCTTCCTCCTCGGATTCCCTTCGTCGACATAAGGAGTTTCACCAATGACGTATCACATCGGACGCATCTCTTCGTCAACGGATTTGACGAACGACGACCGCGACGCCCGACCTCCGCGACGTTGTCTTCCACGGACGTTGTCAAATCTTCGAACCTATACCCGAGGTAGGGGTTGTTGATTTTATTGTTTAATTATTTCATTCTTGATCGTGGATCTAGCATGTCTAACGTGAGGCATTTGAATATTTTAAGTTGTGTTATTATTTAACGTGAGGGGGGCCGGACCGCATGAACACGACCGAACCCCCTCCATCGTTCATGTTGTTTATCTTGCTAGTGGAAGCAAGGTGGCGTGGTGCCGTCGCACCACGCGGATAATTGTATGTTTATCTTGCGTGCGCGCGCCATGGAAGAATCTTCAAGAACGCGACGCCGCCGCGCCGCATCAAGGGGAATCGAAGGCGCGGCGGAGGGGCGCGGTGCCGTCGCACCGCGCCGGACGAAGAACACCGCGGCCGGTTCCGGGCCGCGGCGGGATGAGAAGACCGGCGGCCGGGCCGCCGGCGTCGGAAGCCGAAGAGGGGACCAGATTCTTCCGGTCCCGTTGGAGAAAACCGGTCGGCCAGCTGACCGGCCGGATGGTAAATAACCGGGGGAAATTAATCCCCCGGCCAAATCACAAAACCCCCTCATTATGAGGGGGGCGGTTTCCATAAAGGGGGGGAGCAGCAGCCCCCCGGTTTTTCTCCAAGCCGGCCCCCACGTGGGGGCCGTTTTTTTATGCAAAGGGCGCGGCTATGCCGCGCCGCCAGCCAAACCAGCGGGGGGCTTTGCCCCCCCCCCCCCCCCCCCCGCGTGCACCCTCCATGCGGCGCCAGGCCGCCGCGGCCCCCGCGCCGCCGGCCGGCCGGGCCGGGTCGGGTCGACCCGGTTCGGGCCGGGTCGGGTCGACCCGGTTCGGGCCGACCCAGGGGGGGTCGGGCCGGGTCGACCCGGACCCGGACCCCCCGTTTCGAATCAGATTCGGTCTTTTAGCCATAACTTGAGCCACAGACCTCCGATCGACGAACTGTCTACGGAAACACGATCCTTGGATCGAGACGGTCGTTTCGGTATATCACACTCAAGGTTTCGGATTACTTTCAGTTCAGTCAGGTTGGTTCGTTCACGAAACCGACCTGGCCTTCGGAGCGGAAACGCTCATATCTTGAGATACGGATGTCCGATTGACGTGCCGTCAGCTGTGTTGTGTTCCTCTTAGTGAGACGGATCTTTTGGCTTACTTCGCCCGAGGTTTGGATGTAGGTGGAGTACGGTCGGGTTGGTTTTGACTTAAAAAGCAACCGGGCCCCTGGGACGAAAAAGCCAATAATTCACAGACCGGACATCCGATCGACGCGCCGTCTGTTGCGTTGAGTTCCTGTCGCTGATACGGAACTTTTGGATACATCAACTCTGGACATTGTGTCGGTTGATGTATCAGCCTCTCGGCTCATGAAGCGGACCCTCCGAACGAGCTTGTTGTGCGCGGGAACCCTAGTGCTGGCTGCGACTGCGACTGTGACTACTGCTACTGTGACTGCGACGACGACAGTACAAAGATCCTGTGTGGATTCGATGACGACGACTACAAAACTCAGCGATCCTACGTGGATCAGTGCTACAGGTCCTGTGTGGGCCCGATCCTGTGTGGGTCTTGCGGTGATTATCTACAGGTCCTGTGTGGGCACGATCCTGTGTGGGTCTTGCGGTGATTATCTACAGGTCCTGTGTGGGCCCGATCCTGTGTGGGTCTTTGCGGTGTTTATCTACAGGTCCTCCATGGGCCCGATCCTGTGTGGGTCTTTTTCGGGGGTTAGTTACCTATCGATCCTTCGTGGGTCCGACGACTTAGATGGATCAGAGATCATCTTTATCGTCCTTTGAAGAAGCATACCTGTGTGAGCTGATTCTGTTGCTTTCCTGTGTGGATTGTGTTGTGCAATCCTGTGTGGATTACGTTTTGCTTTCCTATGTGGAATACGTTTACTTTCCTGTGTGGACTGAGTTGTACATGGGCTCGGAGGTTGGAGCGTATTAGAAATTGATGACTTAGGTATATGTATGGGCATATACCTAAGCAGTGTCTGTTATTACTTCGTGAAAGCTCCTTTCTTCGTGGTTTATCCTTTGTGGTTTTGTGAGACCTTCAGGGGTCTCGGGGTCCCTACTGAGTAGCTTATACTCACCCCTGCACGGGCTTTGCCCGCACTACGTTGTGTTGGTTGTAGACAACGGACAGCGTTGACCTTAGCTGAGGCTTGCAGAGCGGGACGGTACCCAGAGGTGGACCACTGGGCGGGGCGTGCTCGGAACGGACGACAGGACCCGTGGAGCAGAGGAGCTATCTGTACCCACCCTTCAGGTGGGATTCCAGTGGACAGCTCGGTGTAGCGGCTTTTACTTTTCAGTTGCTGTTTTCCCTTTCGAGTTGTACTTTAATTTCAGTTTGGGTTTGTATACTGGCCCATTTACTTTTCCGCACTTTCAGTTGTACTCTGCTTTTGTTTAGTGTTTACTTTCCTCTTGCTTACTCTGTGGTGTTTGTTTACTTTTCAAAGGCAATGCCTTCCCTTTTTACCGGGATTTACGCCTTGGTGCTAGTCGCCAGCCCCTGGCCTATGGAAGGCGGGCTTGGGGTAGTCACGGCACGGACCCCGAGGGCGGGTCGTGACATCACACACCATGCACCACTGCTTACAATCATGAAAAGATCTGTGTAAAATATATATGGTAAAAATCTTTTGAAGCAGCCTTTCAGGAGTAGAAGGGTATGTTGACTTCAACACGAATACTAATTATTCTATTTCAAAGTAGGACTTGAACACTCTATAGTTATTATTGGTTAAAAAACCCTCAAGTTGTACCTTATAAATGTTTTATAAGTAATTGTGTTTGTTGAAAAAGCCAGATGACCATAAATGTGTATCATTGGTGTTAAATGAAGAAAAGCTTAAAAGTGGCATTGTTTTCCAGTGTTTCCAATTTTTTCAGCTTCAAATCGAGAGTTTGATGTTGGAAAAATAAGTATTTATTCATAGGAGTGAATTGTATTAATAATGTTGAAGAAAATTAGAAAAGGGTGAGAAACACATACCATAATTCATGGGCCACATACCATATTCCAGGAACGGTACACGAAGTGGAAAGAATAGTACGCAGATGCGTTTCGAGAGTCCAAAAACTTTTCCTGGATGAGTAGTAGTGAAGTACAAGGATAAAATGATTTTAGAAGAATAGATATATCGTGTTGGATCCAAGGCGGTATGGAAAATACATGGAGAAAATGGTACGCGGAATGGGAGAAGTTCGCAGTGGTAGAAGGGTTAGTAAGCGGTGGAGGCTGTATCGAATCAAAGATATGGTAAAAATCAATTGAACAGATTTAGTAGGTATCTTTTCCTATATAATAATCAATAATCCCACTTATTACTATTGATATTAAACATCATTAGAGAACACTTTTTTTATGGGAATTCAGCGAAGTCAGAATGAAGTTGGTGAGGGATAATCCCGCGAAGGATAGAGTGGTTCACACGGAAGAATTTCTACTGAAGGATTTAAGAGGAAGGATATATCCCCTTAATACATGGTATGAAAAGTAGGAGTCTCAAGTACGTGATAGAGTGAATTATGTAAGTGGTACATGGAGGAGGTGATATGGTATGCAGAAGCAAAGACAATCCGTGAACAGAGAACAATTCATGGATAAAGGTTTTTGACAGAGATCATACATGGTAGTGGTACGCAATAATGAAGGCAGAGGTTGTCCGCACATGAAGGGTGGTTCGAAATAGCGGAGGTAGTACACATAGGAGGTGTTCCACCTACCAAACCGAGTATTTATTACGCAAGAGAGAAAGGTGGTTCGCGATTTTCACAACAAATCTTGCGAAAGCATCAATTATGTTTTTGAATTTTTTTTTGGTACCTACCAGTACCTGAGAAGGTTTAATTCTTCTATGTGTGAAATGTGAACATCAATAGGGAATATAACTATAGTCGAGGATGGAAGAATTAATAATGATAAAGGGACTTACATGTCCATAAATTGTTTTCGACCCATATGTCCATAAACTGTGAGTTGATTCACTTCCAAAAGTAGTGAGAGAAAGAAGAAAAAGGCGGTGACCATTTCCACTGGCAGTGATCCAAAGAAAAAGGCATAGGGAGTGAGCCTAGAGAATTTAGTGAGTAGACCCAAAACATTGTAAAGGCAGTGAGACTATGCATAGAAGATCTAGCATGAACATTGAACTCATTATTGGTCATGAACGTTAGTGAATTTGGTACATCAGTACATTATCGTTGTATGCTCCTTGGACATATCCCAGTGAGGGTGAAACAATTAAAAATCATTATTTCCTATGCATGATTTCATATCTGTCATTATATTTCCACAGTAGGAAGAGGGAATTTAGTTTTTTCTATTAATGAAACAAGATCCAAAAGGGAGAAATTTTTAATCTACCACACCCTTATTTACCCCACTCTTAGGGTATTCAATCTAGTGGACCTAATAATTGGTATCTTATTGAAAGATTGTAAGACAGTGTTTCCCACATATAAGAAGAAATTGAGGTGGTAAATCATAAATGAATTACACTTTTTGATGGAAATAGTTTTCATCTATGGAAGAATCGAATGCAACACTAATTCTGATCAGTAGAGATGGATGTCTTCACCGCATCCATGCATGGAATATCAGCTGACATTAATAGTGGTGTTTTATCACCAGCTAAAAGAAGATAATTGGATGTTGATGATAAAGTGATCAATGCTTTAGGGGGATTCCTATCAAACACAATCTATACAAAGGTGATGTCTTATAACCATCATACTTAATGTGTAAAAAATTGTTGAACATTTATGAGGGAGACATAAAATTTTGAGAAGAAAATCATTAGGTCCTATGGAAGAATTATGAGGATCTCAGAATGAATCCCAGTGATAATATTAATGCATTCATTGGTAGGATAAATATTATTGTAGAGGAAAAGTATGGTCTTGGAGAATTCATTGAATATATAATGATTATGAAATGTATATTTAGGAAACTTCCACCGTCGTTCAATCCAAAAGTTATAGTGTTGGAAGATAAAGACCTGAAGGAGATGACACTAGATAAACTATACAGCACCCTAGTATCATATAAAATGAGAAATGATGAAAAAATGTAGTGGAAATGGGGAAGTCAAAGGAAGTGGTTTTCAAGGCCATGATGAATCTCTCCATTGAATATAGTATGGAGGAAGACCATATTGATGATGTCATTTCATTTTTATCCTCTAATCTATAAAGAGGAAATGGAATGTTCAAAGGTAAACTTTTATTTTCATGATTTCGATGCAGAAAGATTGGGAATTTTGCATCAAAGTTTCCGAATAAGTTTGATGATAAATATGAATAAAATTATTAAATTTCCCAAAAAAGTATTCATTAAATGTGGAAGGGAGGATAAGTACTAGGAGAAGGTTCTTCAAAAAGAAGTATCTGCTTCCAAGAGAAGATGAAAGCTCAGAAGAATCTGAGGCAGAAGAGGTAGAGGACTAAATCGATCAAAAAGTAGATTCTTTGGTTGTAGTTTCTAGAAATTCAATATCAAGATAAGAAATTGACAATGAATAATGATAAATTGAAGTAAGATTTGATCATCAAATTGAATTAGAATCTTCCCTTAAAGAGGTAGATATTTTGAGAACCCAAATGAAGAAAACTAACAAATATGCCTGTGATTCCAAACTCATTATGAAATAGCAGGAAGAAGATAATTATGATATAAATAAAGAAATTGAAAAGGTAAGGTCTTCAATTCCAGAAAGATCTGAAATGGTGATTGATTACAAACTCAAAAGTGAAGAATAGAAAATTAAAATAGACAGTTCAACTGAAACTGGAAATGATCAAATCAAACATATCAAGCATCTAGAAGTAGAGGTCATTAGTATGTGACAAACAATTGAAGATCAAGAGAAACTATTAACTCTTGGTTCGAAATCCAGGAATAAGATCATACAGGAAAAAAGATAAGATGATATTTGAGTGGAATGGTCCATCAAAACAAAATGTGCTTGATCTAGTACAAGAGGTAGTTATTTTTCACGTCATACCACAAGAACCCACACCAATATTGAAGACTGATTTGTGTATGAAGTAGAATCATAAGATTTATAGAACCCAAGTAACAACTAATAGTTCATCATTACTACATAGGAATGCACCTCACATAAGATGCTATTGTTTTGGTAATATGGGACACGCTCAAAATGTATGTTCTGTAACAAAGTGGTTCTAAAGGGAACAAGACAAACAAAAGTGGTTATAAAAAAGATCAAAATTATAGGTCACCATTTGACGGTCATTGTTTCATGTGTAATGGTCTCATACGTATGGAAAGATATTTCACATCAACAATGTAGAATAATTTGATGAGGAAAATTGAATTTGTTCTTGAGAAGCAGCCCAAAGTATCTTAAATTGAGATGAAAATTCAAAATCGATTTGTAGCTCTACAGGTTGAAGATGACCCATCATATAATAAAGATGATCAGGATTATCATTCCATATTGGTTACGAATTCAAAGGCTTGGGTCAAAAAGAAAAGGGTCGAGCAGGTCATGGTTGTAAAAATTACATTCAAGGCATCAGATCACACATGGATATTAATAATTGACAGTAGATTCACTTCTCATATGACGGGTCATAAGAATCTAGTAACCAGAATCATGAATGATAAAGAAGGTATTTTAAGATTCGGTAATGATGAGGGCTTGAAATTATTGGTTTAGGAAAATCCATTTTTGGAGGAAAATACATGAGATGAGTAGATGTCTTGGTTGTTGAGGGGATTAGTCACAACTTGATTAGTGGTAGTCAATTGGGTGTCTCAGGACATTCCATAAGTTTTTTCCAAAAATTGTGTATCATCTAGGAAAGGTATGGTTCTGTTGTGTTGTAATGAAATAGTACAAAAGGGAATCTCTACCTCGTAAGTGGAGAAGAAGCTGTGTGCTTTCTGTCCGAGGATGAAGAAAATAAGTTATGGAATAAGCATCTTGGGAACATTATCCAGGGTTCCTTGGATGATCTGTTAAAATATGATTCATCTTGAAATATCCCACGATTATCATGTGATTGTACTCATATGTGTGATGTGTGCCAATAGGGGATGATCATTCGAATGACATATAAGAAAAAGGAGAAAAAACAATAAAAATGCTTGAGCTAATGCATATTGATGTGTGTGGTCCAATTTCCCCAGGATATATTGATGATGTGAGATATTATGTTCTATTCATTGATGACTATAGCTGAATGGAATGGGTTTCAATAATCACACATAAATATGAAGGGTTCAGTTTCATTACAGGATATCGACGGGAATATGAAAAGAGGCTTAGTCAGAAAATCTGAACTATTTGAACAGATAATGGATCAGAATTCACATATAGACAATTGGAGGATTTTCTAGAAAAAATTGGGATAATGAATCATGTTTTAGAAGTAATTACTCCACAACAAAATTAATTAGTTGAGAGAAGAAATCAGATTGTTAACAACATGGCCAAAACAATGCACATTGAGAAATACCTTCATGAAATTTTTTGTAAAGAAGTAGTGATGACTGTAGTATACACTTCATATCGATCTTTTCATTGTACAAAAGAGTACAAGACTCTATATGAGTTATGGTATGGAAATAATTCTTCATTAATGGAATTTAGAATATTTACATGTAAATGGTTCATTCTCAATAAGGAAAAACATAAGAAGATTTAATCAGGTGGGGATGAAGGGGTGTTTCTTGGATACATACAGAAATGAAAAGAATGCAAATGCTTCAATAAGCAGCTAGGAAAGATAGTTGAAAGTCATGATGTTACTATAGTAGAAAATGAACAGAATCTTCACAAATATATGATCAGACAGAGGAGGATAGCGATGAATAGATGAGCAGATCATAAGATGCTCCATCTCTATAGATTGAATTATAAGAAGTCGAAGATGTTGATAATAAACCAATGTCTTCTCAGAGCACAGCAAGAAGAGATGTAATTGGTAGGCAGAATATAATTGGTGACTAGACAACACTATAACTGACAAGATGGAATAATTCTCTATAAAAAGCATCATAATTATACCAAGTAGAACCAAAATGCATTGATGAAGCTGCTAGAGATGAGAATTGGGTTCTGGAAGAAAATTAATATCTTATGAAAATTGAGAAGAATCAAACATGGGAAATTATGTCAACACCAGAAGATAAGAATGTCATACAGACAGAATGGGTCTTTTGTAACAAAATGAATGATGACGGTGTTGTGATTCAAAACAAAGCACGACTTGTGTGAAAAGGGTACTCCAAGATAGAGGGTATAGATGTTGATGAAACATTCACAATGATTGCAAGGCTCAGGAAAAAAATATTATTCTTGGCTATAGCTGTGAAAGGAAATTATAACGCTTTTCAAATGGATGTTATGTCAGCATTTTTTAAAGGAGTTCTAAAAGAAGAAGTATACATTGAGTAACCAGAAGGTTTTATCATTCATAAAGATGAGAAATGAGTTTGTCGACTGAAGAAGGATTTATATGGTTTGAAATAATCACCAAGAACATGGTATTCAGCGCTTGATCAGTTTCTTAAGAAACTCTATTTTCAATGTGGTGGAGTTTATTACAGTTTCTATTAAAAAAATTGAAATTGTCAAAGGATAATGGTGTTGGTTTATGTAGATGACAAAATATTTGGTAGATTAGATAAAGTACAATGCATACAATTTTCTAAATTCCTGGAAAGTGAGTTTGAAATGTCGATGATTGGAGATCTAACATTTTTCCCTGGATTATAGGTGACATAAGGAAGGAATTGAACTTTTATTTCTTAATATAAATATTCCAGTGAGGTTTTGAGGAGGGTTGGAAAGGATAATTCCAAAGAGATAAAGACTCTGGTTGATACCCGGTTGGAATTGTCACGAGATGATGAAGGTAAGCTAGTTAATATTACTGAATAAAAGAAAATCATAAGAAGTCTATTGTACTTGATAGTTACAAGGCCTAATATTGTATTTTCAACATGATAAGTAGCGAGAAATCAAATAAATCTCAAGGAGAGCGACATGATTGCAGTAAAAATAATTTTGTGGTATATTAATGGAATAATGGATTTTTTTCTTAATTTATAATGACAAATATCATCCAGAGTTATTGGGATATACAGATGCGGACTGGGATGATTCGACAAATGAAAATAAATCAACATTAGGAGGTGAATTTTATCTTGTAAAGTTGTGTGTTTATTTGTTAATAATGAAACAAGACTTCATTTAATCATGCAATGCAGATGATGAATACATCACTACTACTCAAGATTCCACAGAACTATTGTGGATGAAGCAACAACTTGAAGATATGGGAATTCAAGTGAAATATCTAATTAGAATTCATTGTGACAATTCATGTGCCATAAATATGAGAAACAATCTAGTCCATCAATCATTGACAATGAACATTGAAATAAAATATCATTTTCTCAAAGAAAAGGTGGAGCAAGTGCATGTAATGTTATAGTCTGTGCCTACAGAACAACAGGTTACAGACATTCTGACAAAGGCCTTATCCATGAATCATTTGAAATGCATCGACTGGCTCTAAGAGTCTAGTCAACTTACCACATTTGAAAAAGTGTGAATGTGCCCCCCCCCCCTCTCCAAGAGGTATGATGTTTCATTCCCTATTGTAATGATATATGTTCTTTACCCTTTTGTAGACGTCCTTGATATTCCCTCCGGGTTCTTTGACCAAGTGGGAGAATGTGTGACCTCTAGAGGGACAGAAGACATGAGGAGAAGTGGTTAGGTGGAGCAACAACATAGGGGGAGTTAGAGCTGAGATGAGGTTGTTTGGAAGAGCTATAAGGTAGGGGGAGCATTAAATTTGATGATTCTAGAAGTGATCAATTGAAGAATATATATCATGATAGTAGAGTATTGTGATAAAAGCATAAGAGTGGTGTTCGAATAATGTTAAAAGGATTCCAACACTCAGAAATTGCTATCAGTTTGGTATCAACAATTGGTATTAGAAATGAAGTGATTCTTTGATGAAATTTTCATTTAATCTTTTTTATTACACCGAGCACGGCTCATGTGGGCTTAGATTATGTGTAGAGTAAATCTTTGATCACTATCCTAGGCACATGAAGCTAATTATGGTTGAAGATGGATGGAGGCCTAATGAGATATCAAGGTGAGTATAATTGTTTTGAGAAGAGTTGTCAACAAACCCAATGGGGAAGATTATTGGAAAAAAATATCTCATGTTCTCCCCTCTAATTGTTTTTAGTATGATTGTGTTTGTTGACAAAGCTAGATTACCATAAATGAATATCGTTTGTGTTTTCTGAAGACATGTTTTAAGGTAGAATTGTTTCGTAGTATTTTCTAAATATTTGGGCCTCAAAATTCAGATTTTGATGTTGGAAAAGGATGGATTTATTCATATGAGTGAATTGTAGGAAGAGTGTTGATAAAATCAGAAAAGGGTGAGAACCGCATACCATAATTCATGGGTCGCCCACCATGTTCTGGGAACAATACGCATAGTTGTAGGAATGGTACGCGGATGAATTTCGCGAAACCAAAAATGGTTGGCAGCTGACCATTAATGCGGTACTCAGATAACATGATGTCGGAAGAGTAGATCGACCATGTTGGAGCCAATGCAGTACATGGATGAAATGAAAAAAAATTGTCAAATGGTAGAGGTTCTCAGTGGAAGAAGGGTTTGTACGTGGTGGAGGCTCTATCGAATCAATGATTTGGTAAAAATCGATTCAGCAGATTAAGCCGGTATATGTGCCTATATAAGAATCGACAATCCCACTGATTACAATAGAAATTGAACATCATTACATAACACATTTTTACTCTGATAATGCGGTGAAGTTCTAAGGAAGTTCATTAGGGATAATCCTGCGAAGGCTAGAGTGGTTCACGCAGAAGAATTTCCGCTGAAGGATTTAAGTGGAAATTTGAATCTGTTTAAGACTCGGTACGTAGAGGAGGTGTCTCTGGTACGTGAGAGAGTGAATTCCGTAAGCAGTACCTGGAGGGAGAGAACCAGTAAGCAAAAGCGAAGATAATCTGTGAACATAGAATAGTTCATAGGCATAGGGTTTTTCGCTGAGGAGGTTTGCAGAGTCGGAAAATGGTACCTATACGCGATTGCGAAGGTGGAGGCAGTCTGCAGACTAAAGGTGGTTTTCTTCAGTAGAGGCAGTATACGAAGGAGGTTTTACACATACCAAACATGTTATTTTGTACACGATAGAAGAAGGTGGTTTGAAATTTTCACAAAGAAGCTTGCAAAAGATTCAATTTAGTTTTTGATAGAATTTTCTAGTAACTAACAATACACGTGAAGGTGGAATTCATCTTCAAGTGAAAAAGAAACTTCAAAAAATCATATAACTATAGTTGAGGATGCAGGAATTCATGAAAATTAAGGGACCTAATGTCTATAAATTGTGTTTGACCCTCAAGTCCATAAAGAGTGAGTGGATTTTTTTCAATAGTAGTGAGCGAAGGAAGAGGAAGACAACGACCCCTTCCCCCGGCAATGTTCCAGAGAAAGAGGCATAGGGAGTAACCCTTGGGAATGTTGTGAAAAGACCCTAAACCTTTTAATGGCAGTGAGCCTAGGCATAGATGATCTAGCCCGAGCATTATACTCATTATTGGCCATGTGCCTTAGTGAATTTGGTACATCGGCATATTGCCATTGTATGGTCCTTGGACATAGCCCAATGAGGGTGAACCATGTAAAAATAATTGTGTCATCTGCACGATTTCTTGTTTGTTTGTATATTTCCATGAGAGGAAGACAGAATTGAGTTTTGTGTAACAAAGAAACAAGATCCAAAGAAGGGAATGTTTTAATCTACCATACCCTAATTCACCCCCATCTCAGGGTATTCGACCTAGTGTACCTAACAGTGATATATATATGTATAGGGATGGATGTTGTCCGGATGTAGGATGAGTGGGACATAGTGTACAGGTCTCATCTGATGATGCCTTATGAGTGGAATTACCTGATGAAAAGCCTCAATCTAACTGTGGTATTTCATGATCCACACTTTTAGAGATAATATCTACTTGGGGAGAGTTCTTATGCTATTCAATAATCACAAATTATTAATGTAAAAATTTACATAATTATATCTAAATCATTGATAGTGCATGTGGGTAGATTTTCTTCAGTTGTTCAATTTTAAGCTTGCATATATTCCTCATAAGGTTAATGTTGTAGTTGATGATCTAAGCTAGAAGACTCAAACTCGGGTAGTACAAGAAGATAGTGGAGAATGTAATCTCACGGAATTATTCTCTTTGATTCACACTAAGATTTATGAGGACCATGGTTATACTATCATTTATGCCTTATTAGTGATTTCTACTCTTCTAGAATAGGTAAGAATGAAAAAATTATATGATCTGGAATTCCTTGTCCTTAGGGGAGAAATATTAGATGATGAAAGGCCTTCATGTTGGCTCATAGATCGGGATTATACTATACTATTCCATGTGTGCATTTGGGTCCCAGCAAATATCATAGATGAGATGATGTAGGTATTCCATGCCTTATCATGGGAAATCCATCCCAGTGTCACTAAAATGTATCATAATATATAAAACTAGTTTTTTTGGCCTTTTATGAAACATGATATTATAGGATTTTCACATTGAGTTACACTCGTCAAAAGGTAATATTATAAAATCAGTGATCGAGAAGGATTTTACATTAGTTTTTTTTTCTTGAGTGGGAATTGGATGATGTTTTGATGGATTTGGTTACTTATTTACCCAGAGAAACTCATGTAAATGATGTAGTGTGTGTTTTCCTTGATAATTTTACGAAGGTCGTACACATCTTACATATGAAAGATACCATTATGAGGGATTATCATAAAATATTTTATGTCAAAGATGTTGTATACCTTCATGGATATCATCATTCTATCATTTATGACATGGACACTCTTTTTACGTCATGTTTCTTGAAGTGGTTGTAGAAGGCCACAGGAACACATGTAATTATGAGAATGGTTGATCACCCACACATTGATGAACAGATTGAGTGTATGATCTAGGTGATATATGTCCTGATCCGATCATGTTTCCTTGGGATTGGGGATTCCTGGAAGTAAGACATTCCTATTTTTGAGTTCACTTATAATAAAAACTTTTCGGCTACAACCAAGATAGATCCTTATAAAAAATTTTATAGTAGGGATTTTTGTTCACCTATGTATTAGATAGAGGTAGGGGAAACATTTATTCTTGGATTACATCTCATGAAGGATACTACAGAGGTTTCCTAGTTAATAAAAAAGATCATGATGAAAACACATTCTAGAAAGTAGTAATATTTTAAAAGTTGTGAGCAACCTATCGAGTTCGAAGTCAGAGACCACGTTTTCTTGAAAGTCTCTCTCAGGTTAGTCTACATATGTATTAATAGGTAGGGTAATCATTAACTTATATTCGGTGGGCCCTTTGATGTGGTGTATCAGGTCATACTAGTGGCTTACCATATATTACTTCTATTAGAGATACCAGTCTATGAATTATGTCTTTCACATTTACCAACATCACCAATATCATCAAGAACTGTCATATGTCTTTCAGCCTGATGATTTTTTATTGGATGTAGATTCTTCTGTCAAGGAGTATCCTATTCATATTGTTGATCAGATCATGAAGACACTCTGAGGAATGTTATTTCAATTAGTACGTGTGAAATGGAAGCATGGATGGGTACAAGGAAAGTCCTTGGAATGAAAAACTAATATACGAGCTCAATGGATAGAAAATTTTATGATGATACCTTTTTACCCTCATTAAGACAACCCATGGAAGAGATTCTTTACGCATGGGAGGTCGTAATGACCCATATTTTCACAAATTTATAAATAATTTGTTTTTCAATTTAAATTTTTGGTTTAATCTTGATAAACATGCACTATGTCCAAATGAGGGTACCAAGAGTGTTCGTGGCCTATTCAGAGCCTGAAGTTCTAGAAAATGGGAAAAAATGATTGGGCCACATGGTTAATAGAAACCATGATGCACAACCAACTTTGTCTCTTCAAACAGTTTCTGGGAAAACATAGGTGCATTAGAAGCCACACAGTTTGCATAATATCATGCAACTCCATGTTCATGATCCTGAAAAAATTGAAATTTTATAGTATGATTTTACATGGTTTATGTGTGGTCTCTATTTTGGAAAATTGATTGTGAACAGTTTAGAAAACTATTTCCCTTAACCGTGCTCCAATTATTTTGATGAAAAAATTAAAATTTTCAAATAATTAAATATATATACATATATTCCGTTTCTCCCTTCATCCTCTAATAGATGAGTTGGTTTTCTTCCTTTAGTGAGATGGAAAGCACCTTAAAATAGGCTTTGAGGTAACTTTTTCTTTTGAATCCCAAATCATGATCCAAAAGATGCAATAGACATCTAGATGTATGCTCTAGAGTCCTCTCCATTCCTATTTCAGTTTATCTTCATATTCATTAGGATATTTATAAGAAATATTTTCCCAATTTTTTGGATGTTGGACTATTTATTCAATTTATCTAATCCTACTTCAATTGTTATGCCTCCATCAGATGTTGAGTCATCAAAGACCTTGTGGTAGTTAGTCTCATAATTTTCACCAATAGACTGGGTGTTTCATAGATTTTCAATTGTTCCACACAACAACCTTTTTCAAGAATCATTTTTAATCGAGTTATTAAAATTTAATGGTTAAATGTGCCTTCATATATTCCTATTTATTTTTATTTATATGGATATGGGATGTTGACATCATTTAATGATACCCCTTGGGTGTCAAAAAATAAATCCCCCTATATAGTAATTTTTTTAATTTCCCAAAAAACGTTATAAGTATTCCTATTTGATTGGAAGTAGAATTAACCTCGTTTAAATGAATGTTTAATGAACCCAATGCACTAATTAAGTGCTTGGTCCAATTTAATAAACAAAACACCCTTATTGGTAGTTTCCAAATTTCTAATGACACCCCTAAGTATTCATTGTACCTTATAATTGAATATTATTATTTTAGTGACCTAAATGGGATGATTATATGAGATGGTATGTTCAATATGGGTTATCATTAAAAAAGGGTTAAATGAATTTAATGAAATAAAATGAAATAACTTAATAAAGGTAGAAAGACCACACTGATTGTCACATCCATTAATGTATGTACAATATGAAATGGAATTCTTTTTTATAAATGGAATTGAATAATGAAATGAATGAAAGGTATTATTTCATTCCAAAATTATAAATTTGATTATTCCTTCATATAGGATGTGAGACAATTTTAAGTGTTCTTTTGTTCATGACGAATTCATGCTCCCTTACATCAGGTGTTGAGCATGAGATCTGAAACAATGGACACTATTTGGACAGTGGTCATGATGCAACACATCATTTGATTCAAGTATTGGGATGGTGTCACATTGAATATATTTTGTGATGATCATGAAATATCCCAATCATTATGATATCTAGGGAATTTACCCGATCATTTGAGCTTATAGGCTCATTTAGAATGGTTATAGATGACTGAGTTATTCCCCGGTCAAACCTGCACCTATATTTCATGAAATATGGACATTTACATATGTACGTACTTAGTACATATTGGTGGATGAAATATATTACAATATATATATATATATATTGATTGATCATACATAAATCCTGGCCATGAGACAAAAAAGGTAGAGCCTCCATGTGCACTCTAGGAACCTATGAAAGGTGTTTTTTTATTTCAACTCTTGTTTCTTAATCTATTTATAACTACTCACTATTTTTCTATGTGTGCTACTTGGATTAATTCAAGACACCTCTGGGGGTGTCCTATTATGATTTAATCTCACACACAACTTGGGATTCCCTTGGTACCCAAAAATATTTTATGACTATAGGTATAGAAAAGGGAAAATGTCCTACTATGGCGTCATGATGTTCATTAAATTTATATGGAGGATAGAAGCATAAGATCAAGTATATAATAGGTATGCTATTGGGGAAACCTATTATTTTTTTTCACTTTTTGTATCGAATTATTGTGTATGAATTTTCCCTGTCCCGCTTTAGTATATCATCATTCCATGAATCCATGTATATGAAACTACATAGTGGCTTTCTATTATTATTTAATTTTTCAATTATTTATTCTTTCCCTACATATTTATTCTATTTATTTATATCATTATTTTTTCTTGTATTTTTATGTATATATCCATTGCATCACCCTAATCTGAGGGTATACTCTTCCCACCATACAACCTTCACCCCTTCATGCGATTCAAAATCTTCTGGAATATTGGGATGCATGCATGAGGCCACGAGAGCCATTTCCTTGGGGCATAGGTTATGTGGATCCCGCGTAGGGATGTTATAATTACCACAAGGATTACACATATACATTGATAACTAGTTATATCTTATAGATGAAAAAAATCATTTGTGGATCAGCGATTACATACTTTGTATTTTTCCATTGGAGTCCATGTTTTATTTAATGGATCCCTCAGTTAGTCATGGTCAGATTAGAAATTAGGGAAAGTTGGATCTGAGATATGTTGGACCATTCGAGGTCACTAGATAACTTTATAAGGTCTCTTATTTGATCGAATTATTGGTTTATTTGGTTGGAATTCATGATGTTTTTCACATATCTCATCTTAATAAATACTTTTATGATCTCTCTCTGTTAGGTTGGTAAGCAGTATGACATTCTCCAATGATATCAACTGTAAGATCAAAATGATAATGTAGATGCTCAAATTATTAAGGGGGGGTGAATTGTATACTTTAAAAATTCTTTGGAAACTTTTAAGGTTGGTTAGAAACCATTCAATTGTTTAACAAGGTTAAACATGGTAAATTCACAAAACCTCTCAGTTCTACTAAAATGATGGATTCTAGAAATATGATTTTGAGAATGTAATTCTGGAAAAGTAGTTCCAGAAATGAAACTTGATAAATGTTTACAAAGATAAATATTCTACCTTAAAGCGTATAGAATCTCACTATATCAGAGTATAAGTATAAGGAAGAATAAGATAGGTACACTTTCCTCAACAATCAAAATGTAGAGGAAAACTTGGAACAATACAAGTGACAAGTAGTAAAACATTTAACCCAAAGAGTAGGGTATCCAAAAACCTTATATAAAGGTCCCTGGATTTATACATTCAAGAAAGACTGTTTTACCCACACCAGGGTAAGCCCTCAATAAAAATATCAGAGTCTGTCTTGCTATCCCCGTAAGCCCTCAACTTCAAGGTAGTCGGCACCTCCGTATTACATTGCAAGGATGTCCTCAAACATTAAGGTAGTCATAACCTATATCTTCCTATCCCCGGAATCCCTCTAATGTACTAAACAACATTTCGATTCACACGAAGAAATTCGGAACAGGATGTTTAGTACGCACAAATCAATAAAGTTTCTCTCTCTAGAAATCAATTCAGCAGCATGTAATCTATATATTGATCAACTTGTCCTGAGCTCTTTTAAATGAGCTTGTATTTATAGGAAAATTCTCAATGGTCAGCTCCCCCTCCAACGGTCATATTTTTCTTTTAATTTTAGAGGGACCTATATATATGTCACTCAAACAATGGTTAGTTAGTAACCGATTTCATGAAATCGTTTTATAACCAAAATTTGAGTAAGAAAAAGTAGGGTTACATAACCAAATTGAGTTTTTTGAATGTAAGAAAAAAAATGAATGTTCGGAGTCAAACAAAAAAAAATCAGAGTCTGTGCTATAGGATATACAGATTCTGTTTATCAGGGAATTCAGATTTTGAGTTCATAAGAGATCGTAACATGAATTCGGAGTCTGAATTCAAAAGAATTTGTAACTAGAATTTGGAGTAAGAATTCATAAGAATTGGTAACGATAATTCGGAGTATTAATTCATAAGAATTCATCAGTATAATTTGAAGTCAAAACTCAGAAATGTTCGGATTTTGAATTCAGAGAATTATGAGTCAAAACTCAGAAGAGTTTGGAGTATGAATTCAGTGAACTCGGAGTCATAACTTAGAAGAGTTCGGAGTCTGAATTCAAAGAACTCAGAGTCAGAACTAGGAAGAGTTCATATTATGAATTCAGAAAACTCAGACCCAGAATTTAGATCCTAAAAACAAAATGCTCTATATCTAAGTATTTTATATTCAGAGGTTTTGGATATGAAACAAAATTTTTATACTTAGATAAAATATGATCAATGAAAAACATGGTAAGGGTAAATTTCCATGGGGAATGAAAATTTTCCTTTTGAGAGTAAAGGATAGGGTAAAGGATATTTTCTTTAAGATAAGGTGTTTGTGATTTTCAAAACATGAAGAAATGTAAAATTCATAAGGAAACTTTATTGACTCAACAATCTCCTCAAACATGAAAGAATGGGAAATTCATAAGGAAACTTTATTGACTGAACAATCTCATACTTTTTGGAAAGCACAAAAATCCTTACGAAAAAAAAAATAATGAATTTAGAAAAATATTAATCTGAACTCTGAATGTAAAACTTAACTCCCTTAACACATGGTCATAGATGAATATGACTAACTCCCCCTTAGGCATTGGACACACTAAGGATCGTATTCTAGATTTATGGAATGAGACTTTTAATTTTCTTGAATACAAAATTCTTTGTAATGAGAACTCCCCATTAGATGAACTCCCCCTTACATAAGGACATTTCTTATTTACATAGTATTCTTTTTTCCTTTCTCCCCCATTATGATTTTCAAAAAAGAATACATGGAATGGAAAAGTAAATATGGTACCTAAAATATTAGTACAAACAGAAAAATATACGAAGAGAAACCAACAATTTTTTTACGATTGGAAGACAATTTATAAATAAAAAATACAACAAAAGATTAGATTCAAACAAAGTTATCCTTCCGTTTCCTTGTGCATCATCTTCTTCACTATTGTTTTCAGCTTTTTGAGCTCCTTGTCATCTTCTTCTACTCGCTTTTGAAGCTGATCCTGATCTTCTGACTTCTTCTCTTAGGCTTTGATTTTTTTCTTCCTGAACCTTGAGAGCCTCTGCCTGAGCCTTCAATAGTTCATCTTGCTTAGCAAGATTTTATTCAATCTCTATCTAGAGATCCCTTTATCTCTTAAAACTTTGGACAACTGAGTATAGTTTTCCATTCAATTATTTAACTTCTTGTTTCTAAGTATTTTTCTCAAGAGTTAGCTTTTCATTAAAGCTCTTCATGAGATCCTTGATCTTCCCATATTCGGTGTTAAAAGAATACTTGAAACATTCTTGAAATTCATCAAGGATTCACATCTCTTGAATAGTTTTATTTGGACAACTAATTATTTTCCTGCATGATCTTTTATGAGCCTCATAGCCTATGAGAAAAGTATTGAAATCTTCCTCTAGTTTTACACAATTATCCATCACTATGGATACTGAATCTGCATTCTGATTTAAGGTGTGTTGAAGCAACTAGCATCTGGAGTCAATTCCTGGAAAAATCGAAATGGTACCAACAAGATTCTTCAATGACTGAACTATGAAATCATGTCCAAGGGAGGACGATTCCAAATCAGAAACATTAATTCGTGAGGGATAATTTTCTATTTTAATTTCTTTTCTCTTTGATGAAGAGCCACCATAATCTTTCTTCTTAACCACTAATTTTGTAGGTGTATAAAAAATGACTTGTTTTCCTTTATCAGGTTTGGGAATGGATTCCTCTTCCAGAGATTCATGTTCACTGTCAGAAATTTGAACAATTTTATCTTCATCTTTATCTTCTTTCTCAGCTCTTGCCTCAGCATCCTTTGGGTGTATGAAATCAGGATTAGAACATTATTCTTTATATAGATTATTCACTTCTTCTGCAATTTTTTCATCTAACCCAGGGGTAGCAAGCTTTAATGATTCGTATTGAGAGGTTCGGATAGACAACTTCTTAGAAGGACATTCCTTCTCATGAAAGTCTACCACTCGCTTAATCAAATATTTGGTATCGCCACTGTTTTCTACATCTTCTTCAACTTATTCTACTTATTATACTTCTTTGAATTTCTCCAGAGTCACAAATTTCATCCCCGGAGTTTCAGGTAAATATTTTACAAGGAAGGATTATGGTACCAGAATATTTTCGAAAGCTTTCTTAGTATCCCTCATAAGGGATTGCACAATATCTGCTTCATCCATTTTCTTCTTTTGTTTCTTTTCTTTCTCTTCCCTTTCTAGATACTCAGTTTTCTTATCATTTAGAGATTTTTCTTTATTAGGGTCCTGTCCAAATATGGAATCCCCTTATTTCTTTTTATTCTTATCATCCCTCCACTTAGCTACTACCTCATTTGGATAAGATTTTTTCTTCTTAGATTTTTGAGGTGCATATTGGGTTTCTATAGGCTATGGTGTTTTTTCCTTTTCTTCCACTTCCTTCACATTCCACTTCTTTTCACCCTTCATAGAGGTCTCTGTAGCCTCCTGCTTCTTTGAGATAGCTTCAACTTCTTCCTCAGGCAAGTCAAAAAATTCTTCAGATTCGTTAAAAAATTCCACATTCATACTTCTTAGAGTATCATCACTAACTAGTATTAGTTTGCAATTCCTTGTATTTGAACTACAATGAATTTGGAAAGATGATAAGCATAGAACAATCATCTCTGAACGAATGGTTTGATACCTAATGATCTGAGCCTTCATATTTCCATTCATTATATTGTCGATCGTAATCAAAATATGCTTAACTAAATTAACCTTCCTCATATTAACCAGGAAATCCAGGATATACATGTCACCCTTCTGCAAAGTGTCCTTGTCCCGTTTTCTCAGAATTATGATACGTTGAACCCATAATTAGAGAATATAAATGTTTTTTGGGAGGTGAAAAATCTTCGGTGTCTTAACATCTATAATACTGAGGAACTCCATAGCTTTCACCTTAACAGAGATTCCTTGAACATCATGAAACTCTTGTGAGCAGAACTCTACCTCACCCTCATAAGGAACACCAATTAATTTTGCAGCCTTGGTGTAAGAGAGTGCATAAGACTTTCCATATCTTTTGAAATAAAACTTATCTCTTCCTTCCTCCTTAAAAAAACATACCGACTCATAAAATTATACTAGAAATTCCAGATACACTAAATCATCAGCTCCTAGCATCGATATAGAAACACATTCCCATCCATTCAGTTTGATGTTCTATGAGATGATGGAGTCATACTTTGGGAAGATGTTTGGATGAACCAACTTTTCACTATACACTATCCACTCTGAGATTGACATGACTGTAGATATGTCTTTTTGAGAAGATTCATCGACAAACACACAGATTTGAGAAAACCTTGAAATGTTCAGAATGGGTATAAGTAGAAGGGAAGCACTTCAACACGCAAAAGCATTGGAATTGATGTAGAAAAACCATCAGGGGTCTTTATATAAGTTTTTGAAGTGATTGTTCCACTTCCATACTCAATCCAACAGTTGAGAAACTTTCTGATTAGATCTGACGTTTGAAAAGATAGATACCAGAAAATTTTGACAGAATCCGGTGTTTTGAGGTTTTAATAAAAAAAATCGGATTTAAGGAAAGAGAATCTGAAAAATATAAAAACAAAAGAAAATACCAACATGTAAAGGATGATTACAATAACTCAAGAAAGGAACACATATATTTCAGATTTCTTGGAATATTATTCGTAATAAGGAAAATTCTCCTTGAAAAACTTTAGATTCCGAAAGAAATTTGAATACAAAAAAATTAATACAAAAATCTCCATCACGAAAATTTTAAATACCCAAATCATTATTACGAAAATTTTATGTACAAAAATATTCATTATGAAAAATTTTAGACTACAAAAATTTTGGACTACGAATTTTTTTTTAGAAAAACTATACCTAGAAAAAACAACTTCATTACAGAAAAATTTAGACAATCATACTTCAAATATTTTCATTATGAAAGATTTAGAAATTATTAATAATTTTTTTTATTAAAATAGATTTCAAAAATATTACTATGAAAATTTCCATTACGAATGATTTGAAAAATATGACTATGAAAATTTCTATTACGAAAGATTTGAAAAATCTGGACTACGAAAATTTCCATTATGAAAGATTTCGATCTAACTAACAAGAAAATGTACTCAAACTATGAAAAAGAGTTTATCACTGTAAATAGATAAGTTTCAAAATAAATTTAACAAAAAAGATTTACTTATGGTTATCATTATTAACTTATGTCTAATGTATTCAAATTTATCGGAGGGAAATTTTTTTTTGAAAATTTCAGCAAGTTGATCTTGTGTTCCGATAAATTGAAGATTGATATCCTCATTCTGTATGTGATTCCTAAGAAAGTGATGCCTAATATCTATGTTTTTTTCATGAGAGTGATGTTAAAGGTTTTTAATTAGGGAAATAGCACTATTATTATCACACAAAATTTGTGTTTTGGTAAAACTCATACCATAGTCTGTGAGTGTGTGTTGCATCCACAACACTTGAGCATTAAAACCTCCAACTGCTACATACTCAGCTTTAGCAGTGGAAAGTGCTACCGGGTATTGCTTTTGCATGACCAAGAAACTAATTAATCTCCCAATAAATGAAAAGTTCCATATGTACTCTTTCTATCTATTCTACATCCAACAAAGTCAGCATCCGAAAAATTCTTTAAAATAAAATCATTTCGAGAAGTATAAAAGAGTACAAGATCCATGGTTCCCTTTAAGTAGCGAAAAAATATTTTCACTTCCTTTAAATGAGATTCCTTAGGATTGGATTGATATCTTGCAGATAAGGATACTAAAAAAATTAATTCTGGACTTCTAGCTGTTAAGTAAAGTAAACTAACTATCATACATCTAAAAGATGTTTGATCTACTGGTTTCCCTTCTTCATCATGATCATGTGTGTTTGAGGTACCGATGGAAGTACTAATAATCTTTGTGCTATCATTTCCATATTTTTTAAGAAAATATTTAATATACTTATGTTGGGATATATAGATTCCTTCTAGTTTTTGTGAAATTTGTAAACCAATAAAAAATGTTAATTCACCCATCTTACTCATTTCAAACTCATATTTCATTAGATCCGCAATGAAATTACATAAATATTGCTGAGATGAACCAAATATAATGTCATCTACATAGATTTGAATTATCAAAACATTTTTCTTATCATTATTTAGAAAAAGGGTTGGATCTTCATTTCCCTTAACATAATTATTTTCAAGAAAAAATCTTGTAAGTCTATCATACCAAGCTCACGGGGCTCGCTTAAGTCCATAAAAAGTTTTGGTATGTTTGTAAACATGATCAGGTTGTTTTAGATATTCCAATCCATGAGGTTGTTCAACAAAAACATCCTCTTGAACATAACCATTAAGGAAAGCACATTTAACATCCATTTGAAAAAGATTGGAATTGAATAATGCTCTAAAGGCAAGTAAAATATGAATAGATTCATGTCTAGGTACTGGAGAATATGTTTCTTCATAGTCTATTCATTCTTCTTGATTATAGCCTTTAGTAACCGATATTTCTTTATTTCTTAAAATTATTACATTTTCGTCACACTTATTTCTAAAAACCCATTTTACTCCAATAATAGAGGTTTCCTTAGGTCTTTCAACCAAGGTCCAGACTTTATTCCTTTCAAATTCATTTAGCTCATCTTGCATAGCTTTTATCCAATCATCATCACCTAAAGCTTCATCAGTTCTTTTTGGTTCTAATTGGGAAAAATACTAGATGTTCTACTTCATTTCGTAATGAACTTCTAGTCCTTACGGGTTGATTTACATCACCAATGATAATATCAACGAGATGATTCTTAAGAAACAACTGATTTGGGTTTTTTAAAACCCGTTCATCAACATAGGGTAGAAAATATTCTGGAGTAAATGTTTCAGAATTATCTTATTTGGTATTTTTTTATTAGAAGAATTTTCTAACAAAGGTTGATAATCAGTTTTTTAAAACACATCCGAAGATCTAGGTTGAGGTTGTTTAAAAATAGGTTCAGTTTCATCAAATTTCACATGTACTATTTCTTCAACAGTACAAGTGTTTTTATTGAAAAGTCTATAAGCCTTAGAAGTTTTGGAGTATCCTAAGAAAATTACTTCATCAGATTTTGGTGTGAATTTGTGTAAATTATATTTTTTATTCAGAATGAATAACTTGCAACAAGAAACCTTGAAGTAGGAAAGTCTAGGTTTTCTACAATTCCACAACTCATAAAAAGTTTTATTAAGAAAAGGTATAATCAAAACAAGATTTATAGTATAACACGAAGTACGTATAGCTTCATCCCAGAAAATGTTTGGCTATAGAATATTCACTCAACATGGTTCGTGTTATTTCTTGAATAATTCTATTTCTTCTTTCAATAACACCATTCTGTTGAGGTGTTCTGGGTGCTGAGAAGTTATGAGTAATGCCTTTTCTATTACAAAAATATTCAAAATCAGAATTTTGAAATTCTCCTCCATGATCACTATGAATAGTTATCAAAGAAAGGTTTTTCTCATTTTTAACTTGGGCTCTAAAACTTTTGTAAGAAGAAAAATCTTCATATTTATTTGCTAGAAAATAGACCCACGTAAATCTAGTGTAATCATCAACTAAGACAAATAAATAATATTTGCTTCTAATGCTTCCAGTTTGTGTAGGACCAAAAAGATCCATATGCACTAACTATAATGCATCAGTTGTTGAGACTTCACCGACTGATTTAAAACTTGATTTTTGTTTCTTTCCATATTGACAAGGATCACAAAATTTTGAATAATCAAATCTAAGCTCTTGTATATCCTTATCTAGTATATTTTTAGAGAGTTTTCATAGGTGCCTAAGGTTACAGTGTTCTAACCTTCTATTCCATAACCAAGAATGATCTTCCATTGCACTAAGGAAAGGTTATTCTTGGCTCCTATGGTTTTCTACGTTTAGTGTGTAAACATTCTCTTTCCTATTGGCAGAAAGAATGAATTATTCCTTGGAATTGTGTACTAAGAACTTGTCATTACTAAAATTCACAAGGTAACCTTTATAACATAATTGACATATGCTAATGAGATTATTCTTAAGACCCTTAACAAACAGAAAATTTGAAATCAATTTTTTTCCAAGAAAAATGATGTTACCTATACCTAAAATCTCTCCATTAGCATTATCTCTGAATGTTACTTTTTATCATTTCATATTTATAATATTTTCAAAGAAGTTTTTATTACTAATAATATGATGGAAAAATCTACTATCCATGTACCAAGTATTACTATTAGTACTATCTTTATTTTCTTTAAAATTAGAATGCTAGACTTTTAGAACCCAAACTTTCTTGGATCTAGAAATTTCAGAAAACAAAATTTTAGGTACCAAAAATTTCATAGAAAAATAAGCTTTATGAAATCACAAATTCTAGGTTTTGTTTAAGGAACGAATTTTTTCCCTGTGTCCACTACACTGACAATTAGTGTAGAAAGGAGCACTTTGAGAAACAAAATAATTGTTACTAAAAATTGGTTTTGAACTTGTATAACCAAAACCATAATTATTCCTCCTAAGTGGTCGGATTTGAGAATACATCTTACCAAAATTTTCCTTACCTAAAGGAATGTTTGTCAAACAATTTATCATGGAAAATATCTCTGAAATTAGTTTTAATAACTAAGTTCTTATCTTCCAAAGCATTATTTTTAGAACTAGAGATAGGCTCGAAAAAAAATTCCATGGAAATTACATTTTCTAGATCCTTAGAAAGTTTATCCTTCTCAAAATTTACTTCCTCATGAATTTTTGAAATACATTCAAATCAAGTATTTTCTTATGAAGATATTTAGAAAGATCTGATATTACCTTTGTAAGAATAATATTTCTAGAATTTTATTTGTCATGTTTTTTCTTGAGTTTTGAATTCTCATTTTCAAGAAGCTTTGAAAATATAGAAACTTCTTTATAGGTAGGTAAAGTATTATCCTCATCAGAATAATATTCTTCATAAGAAGATTTATAATATTTAATATTATTATAATTGTCATTCAAGGATAAAATGGTCATAGATTTAGCATTGTTTACATTAGCCATTAAGAAATGATTTTTAATAGGTTTTCTGGATATTAAACCAAGATTCTTATGTCCAAAAGATTCTTAATATATTGATTCATCTGAGGAGTCTCCACCACTAGAAGTCCAGGTGTCATTATATTTCAAGACATTATTATCTTTATATTTTGAGTATTTCTTTCTATTTCTCTCATATTGTGTTTCCTTTCTCTCTTTTCTATTAATCATAGGAAAATTAGGCCTTATATGCCCAGCTCTCTTGCATTCATAACATGTGACTTCTGAATCTTTCTTATCTTTCCGTTCTTTCTTCTTGTATCTGGATTAAAATTTCTTCTTCCCATCAATATTATTCATCCTTCAAGAAAGATTTGCTAATTCATTTTTTGGAGATTGACTTCCACTAGATTTGGATTGAATAACAAAATTCTTAGATTTAGATCTTGTAACTATCTTAGGAGTCTTTTATTTCATATGATTTGAAGCTTTGGTAAAATCAATACTTCCATTCAAATTATTCTTATTAACATTATCAGCATCTATCTTTATTCTAGTCTCATTTTTAAGAAGCGTTCCAAAAAGTTCATCAAGGGAAATTTGAGTAACCTTTCTGTTCTCCTCAATAGCTGTTCTCTTGGATTCGCACTCATTGGGAATGATGTATATGATTTTATCCACAAGATCTTCACCAAATAATCCTTTCTCACCCATATATTGTAAACTATTAACAATTGTAGTGAATATTTTTTTAACCATACATATGGGTTCTTTATAAGGAATGTAGAAACCATGATATTCATCTCTGATCATGGCTCTTCTAGTTTCAATAACCTTGGATGTTCCAAAGTGTGTAACTTCAAGATTATTCTTAATACAATTTAAGGCTTCACAAGATGAAATTTGAGTATATATATTTCTCTTCATAGAACAAACCAATGTATTGCGTACCTTATAACTCAGTTGATATTCATGCTTTTCTTGGTTGGTGAAAGTACTCACTTCCTTGTCTGGGATTTTATAACCTCCAGTAAGAATAACAAAATTATATACTCTAGTATTGATAATGAATTTCTTCATGAAATCTCTCTAATATTCGTAATCATTCCCATCGAATATTTGTGGTCTAGTAGGATTTAGGTTGTCTATGGAACCAACATTGATTCCTGCCATCATAAAGAAAAAAGTTCCACAAAAACTTGTCATAAAAAATTGTAAACAAGGATAAGAATATCATAAGTAAGGAAAATATCAAACAAAGAAAAACATGGGCAAGAAACCTTATATGTGAATATAAGTATTTTAGAGACCTCCTCTAATTCAAATTGTTAGGTTGGTATGGAGTATGATATTCTCCAATGATACTAACTGTAGGATCAAAATGATAAAATAGATACTCAATATAAAGGGGGGGGGGGGGTTAATTGTATTCTTTGAAAACTATTTGGGAACTTTTAAAGTTGGTTAGAAACCATTCTATTGTTTAAAAAGGTTATACAATGTAAATTCACAAAACCTCTATGTTATACTAACATTCTTGATTCCAGAAATATGATTACGAGAATGTAATTCCTGAAAATTAGTTCCGGAAATTGATCTTAATAGAAGTTTATAGATATAAAGATTATTCCATAGAGCATATAGAATCTCACTATATCAGAGTACATGTATAAGTATGTATAAGATAGTTATACTTTCCTCAACAATCAAAGTGCGTCAGAAAACATGAAAAAATACAAGTAACAAGTAGTAAATCTTTTAACCCAAAGAGAAGGGTATCCAATAACCTTGGATAATGGTACCTTGATTTATAAATTCAAAAAATTATTTCTTACCCACACCAGGGTAATCCCACAATATGAAGATCGGAGTCAGTTTTTCTATCCCCACAAGCCCTAAACTTCAAGGTAGTCAGCACCTCTGTCTTCCTAAGGAAGGATGTACTCAAACATTAATGTTGTTTTCACCTATGTCTTCCATATCTGGAAGCCCTCGAATGTACTCAGCAACATTCAGATTCACATGAAGTAATTCTGAACAAGTTGTTCAGTATGGACAAAGCAACAAAGTATCTATCTATAGAATTCACTTGTCACTCAAACAATGGTTAGTTAGTAAATGAATGAAAGACATTGTTTTATAACCAAAACATGAGTAAGAAAAAATAGGTTTACTTAACCAAATTCAGTTTTCGGAATGTATGCAAAAAATGAAAGTTCAGAGTCTAACAAAAAAATCAGAGTCTGTGCTATAGGATATTCAGATTCTGTTTATCATGGAATTCAGATTCTGAGTTAATAAGTGTTCGTAACCTCAATTTGGAGTCTGAATTCATAAGAATTCGTAACCAGAATTCATTGAATTAATTCATAATAATTCATAACCAAAATTTATAGTATGAATTCATAAGAATTCATAAGTAGAATTTGGAGCCACAGCTCAGAAAATTTCAGAGTCTGAATTCAAAGAATTTGGAGTTAGAAATCCGAAGATTTCGGAGTCTGAATTCAGAGAACTCGGAGTCATAAATCAGAAGAGTTCAGAGTCTGAATTCAGAGAACTCGGAGTCAGAACTCAGAAGAATTTGGAGTATTAATTTAGAGAACTCTAAACCTAAATTTGGATCCTAAAACCAAAATTCTCTATATCTTAGTATTTCTGATTTTGCGTTTTTGGACAGAAAAATAAATTTTTATACTTAGATAAAATATGAACAATGAAAATCATGGTAAAGGTAAATTTCCATGGGGATGGAAAATTTTCCTTATGAGAGTAATGGATAGGGTAAAAGAGATTTTCCTTAATATAAGGTGTTTGTGATTTTCATAACAAGAAGAAATGAGAAACCCATAAAGAAACCTTATTGACTCAACAATCTCACCAAACATGAAGGAATAGAAAAGTTATAAAGAATCCTTATTGACTCAACACTCTCTAGTTCTGATTTGGGAGGATATTTTGATAGGGATAGGTGTTTCTATTGTAGATAAAATAGTGGAGATCATTAAATATCAAATGAAAATCTTGCATGGGAAGTTGATTATGTTGCTCATAGTGTTATATAGAGATGGAACTAATTATCATGTGACTTGGGAATATGAGTCACTGATGGGAGATAAATATACTCACATCATTACCAGACAAATTTTTCCTCATGAATTCAAAGGGAAAAGAAGTATTATGGTTGGGAGAATATAATATCTCATTACCCTATTTCAGGTATTTCTCATCTCACATGTCCATACAATTTTATTTGGTTTTATTTTGATACTCCAAAGGAGAGAAATAATTTGATACGAAAAATGAACAAAATTTTAGGTATGTATGTTTTTTTTGAATTAATGGAGTCTTGATATAAATGTGTTAATAGATTTGTAGGGTTCTCCCTGATTCTAGAGAGAACATGAGTATATTTGAATATATTTTAGATGAAAGTATGCTTTTAATTGTGTGTAAGAAAAAAAAAATATTTTTAAATTGATTACACTCTGTATATTGGTCACCAAGAATATGTAATGAGTTTGGTTAATATAAGGAACCCCTTACACATCGTGGGATGATATAACATAGTGTAAATGGTTTATACACTATATAATGGGTTCTGGGATGAAGCCAAGAACTAGTATATGACATGAATATTACATGTTGTGAATGTATATTACATTCCATATAATGGTAAAAATTTTAATTTTCTTAAAAAGTTATTGATTTTTTCAGTATACATGAGTTTCATGGACCACACAATGCGAAAAGGGGTTTTACACCATGTAAATATCCCGAGTTGGGATTTCCGGTAACATAATTGTTTATTCAACTTTCATTGACTTGTTTTCATATTCCCTTTCAACATAAATGTGCTCAGGGGTGATTTTGGGGGCCTACATCCCTTCAGAATCATTTTGTTCAGTGATTGATCATTGGTGAGTTTGTGTTTCATTTATCCTAGTGATTATTCGTCTGGTTTCTTCTTCATCATTGATCAAGATAACCCCATTTTACTATGATTAATAATACATTTTTATATGGTATATATTTTTCTTAATTCTATATAGATCCGTTATGTGTTCTCCCTCTAGAGGGAAAGCATTGTGTTTGTTTTGGGGAAACGTGTGTGTTTCCTTCAGTTATGTTTTGATCTATCCTTTTCACTAAACATTTTTCTAATTTGAATATATTATGAGAATTGGTTGATTGATTCTAGTTCCTTTGTTTTCATTGTTGGGTTCTTCCTTATTGGTGGATCCCAATGCGGGTGTGTGTAACCTGATTTTGAGGTAGGGGTTTCCATATCTAACCTATGATGGATGAATTGTACTTCTACAGTTTTTGATTAATTGTTTTATAAATAAAATGAAATTATTGAATGATGGATTTTCCTGTATGCAATGAGTTTTGGATAAAATATGGGTTTCCCATTGTTTTAGTAAAATAAATGGGTATTTTCAAAGGATTTTTAATTGGATTTATGAAATAGGTTTCAAAGAATGGTTTTGATGAAATGGTTTGGAAAATTGAGAACATGGGAATCATTGGGTACTTATGTGGATTTTTTTATCTTAGAGAAATTTTCCATGAATTATCCAAGTGTTAAATCGTGGGATGTTCCTCTGTTCCCTAAGCGTTTTGTTCTAAGGAATTTGTAATGCTGTTGTTGGGGGATTCAATCATGTGCTGTTTCTTGGATCTTTAGACCCATGTTATAACGAATTTATTGTGCACTAGTTAATGATTGTGTTATGAGTAGTTTGGTAGATTGGAATATATTGACCCTTGGTGTGATGTTACATATGATTTGGCTTTTAATATTTTATCTTTCATAATCGTGTATTTAATTCGACAGGTGATACCTTATAAGATTTTATATGAATACCTTGATATATATGAAATATTTTGAAATTGTTTTACATGGATTATTTTTTAAATGTGGGAAAATAAAATATTTTTCAATGATTTTGATATAATTTTTTTATCATGATTTGTTTTTTAAAAAATTGACCATGTTTAGATTATTTTATAGAGAGTTTTTATGGAACACCTAGGTGGGTTCCTACTGAGACTGTTTATGTTACACTCTGTACACCCCTTCAATGATACGTAGACCAATGTATCTAGTTCGATGTATGATGAGGTAAGGAACTGCTATCAGACAATGAGGTTTATATCATATTTATCAAGGTAGCTGGTGGTGACATGGTGTGAGGTTTTACTTTCTATCACATGGAGTAGTTGGTTTCCAATTTTTTTGTCCATTGAGTATTGTAATTATAGTTTTGGATGTTCTAACCATTTTGATTTTTATCTTTTTGGATTCCGCCTTTCAATTAATTCATTTGGTTATATCTTTTGTTGTTTATCTCTGTTATATATATATTCCAAGTAGTTGCATCAGGTTGGGAGAAATCATTCCATACGGTTTTTGTTTGTTGCCAAGGTGCTTTTCCCCACCGTGTGGGGATTTGAAACGCCCTTTGGGTATGTGAAAAATTAAGAGTGAGTAAATATTTGAGAGGTTATTTGGGTTAGGTTTTCTACATAGCGGGTATAATATCCCCACTATACTATTTACACCTTCAAAAGTAGTTAGTAAGGTTTATCATATGGGGAGGCACACCTATAGCTATATAGTGACTCGAATCCATCACATGAAGAAGTATTTGGTTGGGGACATTATAAAGTGTCATCAAATGAGGTTATTTTCTACTAATTTACAATTTGGGAAGGGAAGATAGTATAATAGGATTTTTAGAGGCTTTGAAATGAGCTTGTGTAAGGGAGTAGCTAGCCCATGTGTGTTTGAAAAACAATGTACTAATGCATGAGACAATTTTACTTGTCGTTTTATTATTATGGTTTTAATGTTATTTCATCTTGATTGATTCACCTATTAGATGATTTTATGATTTGTTGACATTTTACTCATGGGATGGTGAAAAATGAGATTAGTTTTTATTCATTAGGAAATATGTTGAAATTCATCATTCATTCTAGGAATATATTTATAGTATGTGACATATTTTTCTATATATGGTTAGAAATGTTAAAAAATTATATATTTGATAAAAATTGAAATAATTTTTTATTTTATGCTAATTCACAAGTTAATCCATGAAATGAAGAATGTTATACCAAAGTCCACTTATTGTTATCACCATTTTAGGATAAATTTGTTTTGTATTCTATAATCTAAAGAGTGTGTCGACTCTTATGGAAGAAATGAATACTTAACATCTTCAAGTTAATAATCAGGAGAGTGGAAATAAGTATACTAAAAACATAGTTGAGCTAGAACTTCCTACAGCTATAGAGAACGAGACAGATGATCATCTACATGAAATCTTCCCATGGTTCATGCGATTAATATAGAGATATAATAATCACATGGTGCCCTTGGTGTTTGAGTTTAGGAGAGGGTTCTAGTTGTAGTATCCACCAACATTCACTAGGGAAGGGGGCACCCATGTAGAAAAGTTATGGATAGTGCCAGTCTAGATGATCATGAAGCACCTAGAGGAACCTGCATATTTGAGGTTGATTCATACTGCTAATATTACATTTAGACCATCCATGTCCAAATGGTAAAAACTAGAGAATGTGGGGAACCAAGAGGAGAAAACATGAAAGAAATTTTAGGTGATGTTCTTGAGCCACTTTTATTAGAAGATGTTGTGGGATGAGAGAGCATAGGATTTATAGTACTTGATGTAGGGAGACATTTCAATGATGGATTATTCTGGATGTTTCACAAATTTCTAATTGTTTTTCTACATATTTTTTATTTCATTGTATCACCATGGGAATCAATTCCTAGGTAGGGAATTGATAAATGATAAAATCATTTGATTTCACCTGAGAATAATTAGGTATGCGATGAATGATAATCTCATCACTAAATGGAACCAATGTGCGACCATGAGTATATGCCAGACATTCTCGGTAAGGAAATTCATGATCTTTTCTCCGCTAGTATAAAACATCACTATGACAATTACTACAAGGTAAGTAGTAGGAAGAGTATCCAAGGAAATGGAAACCCATATTAGTACCACAATTAATATTATTTATTTAAGTGTGTAGGGATTGGAAATAATAACCCACAGTGTCATTACCTAGCTATGGGGTTCTACACATTAATCAATATAGGCCATATTTAGCGTTTTTGTAGTGGGGTGCTGTAATAAGGATGTGGTAGGGGACTCGGAAAGGCATTAGTGTCTGGGAAAGACTCATCTACCAATGAAAATATTGGTAGCTATAATTCTATAGGATATTCTTACTGAGGTAGGAAACATTGTACCTCAGGAAAATAATTACCCTGCCAACTAGAGGGTGAATCCCATGGGAGATCGAGTGGATACCATGATAGAGGGGGGAGTTAGATACATGATATACAATCTACTCAGAGTATTTTGGATGTAGGAAGGCCTACCATGAGAGGTAAAATTAATATATCATTTACTCTTTACTATGTTTTTATATATTATAATCACATTATATTTTATATTAATTGTTTTTAGATGGTTTGGTCATACTTTCATAATTGATTGATGACTTTATGACCCTAAATACACTATTAGGAGTAGAATCAAACGATATCAATAATTGAAAATAATATTCTCTTGAAATTAATTTCTACCATTTCCTTTCGTAGTTTTCTGTACTAGAAAGGGAATGATTAAACTTGAATCAATGTATATATTGGATAGTTTATTGCCGTGATAATATCAATAGTGACTAGGTATGTGTTACATATTTATCTCCAGATGGGCATAAATATTATGAGCAGGTTGAATGAGATCTCCATTGAAGTTGTACATGACCAATCTAGTGAAATTTTTTTTGTCTCATGGATTATATAGAAATCTTTTCTCAGGATGATGGTGTAATTTAGTAGAAATATTTTACTCAAATTTTATAACATTTTAAATACATATTTATTAAATAATTATACAACTTACCACCTTAGTTGGAGAGCAAGTTCGTGATCCAGTATGTGTCAAGAGGTGATCCATTTTATATCCTGCCAACTGTGATGACAACATTAGAGATTAATGAGTTGAATGTTAAGTTGAAATATCTGGAAGGAAAATGAATCTTATAACCCAGTACCTCTCTATGGTGTTCTCTATTGCCTTTCTACAAAAAGTGTGATGAGACTTTTCGATTATAAAAATACTATCAAAGAGAGAACCAGATAATGGTTATGAACAGATATCCCCTTTTGGATATCAATTATCTCATTGATTAGTTGAGAGGTTACATGATCTTTTTTATGATTTACATAAGTTTAGGTTACCATTAGTATAGGTAGATACCATTTGACATACCCCATATTACTTTTTAGAGTGTTTATGACTTGTATGAATTTTTAGTGATCTAGGTGTGCATTAATTGTGCATCGAATTTTTGCCAAGCTATCCAAATGTAATTTTATGATTAATAGAGTAAACATCTTTATCATGTTATCTTAGAGGATTGACTGTCAATGTAACTAGAGATGTTTATTAAAATAATATATTAGGAGTATCCCAAAATTTTATTCAACCTTTAGATCCTCCTTGGTCCAACATGTTATAATTAGTACTTCATATAAGACTTATCCTCTCTAGAAGAACTGGCTTCCATGATAACCAACAAATGTGGGAAGCTTATTTGGTCAAATTATTATGAGAGGTATTTTAATGATTGGAAGATGAGGATGACCATATCATTGATCCTCACTTCACTACTATTGGGTAACGAGTATACCATGAAATGTGATGCATTCATAGTCAGAATTGGAGAAGTTTTGCGGTAGGAGGAGTGAGTTGCTACATGTGGCTCTATAAAGTTGATAACATAGGAGATGAACTACCCAACTCATGACCAGGATTTAGCTATGGTGGTGCATGCTCTAATATGATGGTGTCACTATCTCAAAGGAGAGAGGATTGTGGTGTTCATAGATTATAAGACCCTAAAGAACATGAAATATGTAGTATGGGTGATCCTGGATTGATTGACTAAGATAACCTAATTTTCCCTATCATGAAGACCTTCACTGTCAATGATGTTGGTAGTATTTATATGTGGGAGACAATTCAATTACTTGGTGATCCAAGGAGTATTATTTCTGATCAAGATCCCAATTTTACATCTTAGTTATAGAATGGTATTTAGAATGAATTTTGAGTACATAATCTTCTATGTATATCCCACTATCCATAGATTGGTATCCAATATGAATAAATTATTTAGTTTCGAGAGGATATGTTGTGATCTTGAGTTTTATATTTTCATGGTTCTTAGAAGTATCATTTGATACCAATGCAGTAATCGTATATTAATACCATCCATGAAATAATCCAAATGTCACCTTTCACGGATTTTTATATATGGAAACCGTTTTTTTGTTTAGGGGCTGGTGATTTAGTGCTTGTCAGACCTAGTCTTGCGTAAGTGACATATGAGAAATTATATTTTATTATAATGATATTGGAAACCATGAAGAGATAAGAAAAATAATTTGATGAACATCAGAGATGATTACTTGAATTTTAGGTTTGTAATTTTGTTTTTCATCTATTTCCACCAAGGCTAGAGCTAAGATGTATCAGGAATAAATAAAATAAGAAATCAAGATTTTCAGAGAGTTTTAAATGGTGAAAATGGCTCTTCATGTGGCACATCAGTTATCTCTTCCATATATTAAGATTACCATTTACAATGTGTTTCATTTCTCATAGTTTCAGAGATACCATCCTGACTTTTTTTATGTGATAGACATTTATTGTATTGATCACGATGTGGATGCATCCTTTAAGGAGCATAAAAATAAATTTTTAGACCATTGTGAGAAGAATCATAGAGGATAGGATGTACCCTTGGTATAGGTATAGTGAAATCATGGTCCTATTAAAAATGAGAGTTGGGAGAAAGAATAATTTTTTCAGACTTAATGTCCATTCATGTTTATTGATATCCATTGAGATGAATTGGAGAACAATTCGTGGTTGAGATATTATATGGGGAAATGTTGTAATATATCATATTTTTTAGGTATTCACCCTTTCTGTTTTGATTAAGTTTTTTTTTTCAAATTGTTGTAGATTAATACTTAGTAGTAAAGTCTATGAGTTTCTTGAGTTCACTATTTAGATGAAACAATAGAAGGGGAGATGTATGACTACCGAACTAATTCACATCACGAGTTATTAGTTCATGACATGAAATGTTCTATCCAGACTCCATAAATCTCATTCATGTCTTGAATGAATAATAAACGACCCAAAAAATTCAAAACTGACACTGTGAATTGGTTTTAAGATTTTAATATAGTTTTTTATATTTTTTAGGCTGAGGTGATGGTTTTAATGGAGTATACGGGAATCATGGTACTCAAACAATTAATATAAAAATCAATATTAGAAAGTGCCACACCCAATGCTATTTTAAAATATTAAACACCCAACATTAATAATATATTACTCCCAACTGTCATGATAAATATCCCTCCATCGACGATCACTTGATTTCTCATCAAACAAAAATCGATACTGAATCTTGGTGTGTAGACCTAGAAATCAAAGGAAATATTTTTTCTCCATCGTTCCATTGTTTTCTTATTGGTATTCCCATGAAAATAATCCTAGAATAGAACTACCTAACATCAAATCATGTTTGGGTGTCTACATTGATAAATATTCTTGGTTTTTAGTCGAACCTAAGGAAAGAGGAACCCGACTACACCTCAAACATTGATGAACCCATCTACGTCATGGTTTTAAACCATACTTGAGGCCACCCAAGGGGTTTGACAACCTTTGAAACTTTAACGATATGGTGATGTTAACAGGAGAATTTGATTATATTTTAATTGGTATAGTTTTGTAATTTGGTTACTTGGTTAAAGAGAATAATGTTTTTCAAATTGGTAATTTTATTAAATAACAATAATGGCCTATAATTAAATATTTTATGTGCTTAATGTGTGACCATTTATTTTTTTCTTGGATCATTACCTTGTTATGAAATCCTGTTATACCGTAATTCTTATTGTGGTTTTCTAAATTACATTGTAATGTTTATATTTCCTAGCCTGATTATTCAATAATAATTATAGGACATGGCCCCATTATTCTTCAATGCTTATAAGTATTTTTATAATTATATTGTAATTATTATAGGGCATGGTATTGTTATGTTGAAATTCTTATACAGATATCCCATGTTACACTAAAATCCTTACAAGTATTTTTCCTAGACATGTTGTAATGCTTATAGGTCATTGTTCTAGGAGATGTAATCTAAATTCTGGATTATAGATTTATAGTTGTGGTTGGAATGTTTCCCAGACATGTTTAGACACAATCCAACTTTGAGCCGAAGCAGGATTGGATAACATGATATTCTCCCTATAAATCATGGGTTAGTAAGATTATTATATAAAAAAATTTAATTTAGGAATGTATGTTCTGTTTTTGTACTATCGTATGCACTAATTATATTTTATGGATATGATTAGGCAGCAGGGGAGTCAATATATTTTTGTTTTGTAATTATACCATGTTCATGCATTGTTTGTTCCCAATGATGGTATCTTTGATATAGGTTTGTACGAGGTAAATGGATTTTATGTTTATTTATTTATTATTGGATGGGTTGTAGATTCAATATGAGATAGATATAGGGTTTAAAACATGGTATTTTTGAGTCTTCTGTCATTTCTATTTAGTATTTTACTTCGATGACTTTTAACATTCTATTTAGTTAAATTTATCTTATCATGATATGTTTTATATTATTATTTTAATTTCATTACTTGTCCTCTATTGTTCATGGGTTTCATGATTGACTATTTACCTGATTTCCACTATTAATATACCATTGTACTAAATGGTGTACTCTCCCCACTTTATTCTTTACACCCTCAATAATATTTAGTATATTTTTAAATATAGAGAGGCATGCCCAAGGCTATGTAGTGACCCGAGTCGATTAGATGAGGGAGTATTGGTTTGGGGAAATTAAAATATATGATCATGTCTACACACCATCATGTTGCCTCGTTATATTTAAAAACATACCAAATGCACTGGATATAAATACAGGGCCACACTACTCAATAAACAATACATAAGTTTTCTAATTGAAAGGAGTCATTGACTATATCATAAAGAACCCATGGAATAAAATATTCTTTATATAAATTCTAAATGGTATCACCAAAATTTAAATCAACAATGTAAATGGTTGATAACTAAAATTAAATAGGCCAAAAATAATATTTTAATATAAAATTTAAGGGTGTTTTGTAGCAAATAATTTCTTATGAATGTAAACCATTAGAGATATATAGAATAATGGAGGAAAATCTAATTTTTTTAACAAAATACTTTTATATTTTATATAAAATTTTATGGTATGGTCACTTTGAAAATTAATTTTCAAAAATATTAAGTGAAAACATTTGAAATCATTTACATTTAATAATCAATTCGAATAGTGTAGACTTTAAAAATACATTCTCAAGAAAACATGGAGTAGAAAATAAAAATATTTTATATTGTATTAATTCCATTATAACATATTAAAATAAATTTGATGAGATCCAACAATAGAAAGAGGAAAAAAATTTGTTTTGAAAAGAGAAAAAAGGATATATAGAGTTAACATGAGATATCACATATCATGTTTCCCTATATAAATAATGAAATTAGTGGAATATAAAAATAAAAACATAGATGAAAATTATATTTTTTATAGGATGTGAATTATCCTCAACATAATTAAATTTTATGATGAATAAAAACTATAAAATAAAATGTTTTTGGTGTGAAAATGTAATTGCATAGAAAATGAGGTGTAAATTAAATATAAAATCATCATAGGATAGATGAAACAAATATTATAGAACTATACTTGAATATAGATAATTATTAATGAAGAATAATAATTTGAGTCCAAACAACCCCTTATAACTTCATTATCAATCAAATCAAGAAACCCATGAATGATATAACATTAAGTGAATTTTTAAAAGCATTTGATTTCATAGAATTTATGAAATTAATAAATAAATATCCATTACATTTAACATAGAAATATAACAAGTTGTGAATATGAATCATATCACAAAAAAAATTAAGATCTAGGAAATCATACCTTCGTACCTGATTCACTCTTTGCAAGCGCCTAACATCCTAAAAAATAAAAGTGAGTTAATAAAAACTTATTTAAAATTTTATTCATGTATATTCCATTATATATTGTTTATTTATCATATTTTTATTCATTTATTAATTATTATTCTCTTATGTTAGTTAATTGATGTGGTTTGATTAATTTCTCTGAAACACCCTTAGTATATTGACCGTGGAAAAATGTTTTGTAAAATAACTCTATAATTTCAATAACATTATATTTTAAATTAATTTATTATTAAATTATCACAAAATTAATAAAGTTTTTTATGTTTTCTCAAAATAGACTCCAATTAATAACGGTTTATTGATATGTTTGTTTTTAGTGGTTTACTTTACAATGATCATTTATTATAAATACCACTTATAGAATGAAAAATATTTTATATCTATAATTTTAATAGTTTTTAAAATATAATTATTATAAATTAAATAAATTTTAAACATTAAATGTGCTATGAATTAATGAAAAATGAAATACATGGTTCCGTAAAAGTTGTAGTCTGTTCGTTCACATGGAAGATGGTATCATTTTTTAATAATTGGAGGGTGTAGAAAAATAATATAATTATCATTTATTAATACTAATAATGTTATAAATAAAATATTACTTAATTAAATAACTATTTTGGATCATCCATTTAATATTATTTGGGAACAACACGACATTCATGGAGGTGGTAGTCTCTACATACGCTTGACGACGTCTTCATTTTTTAAATTGATTTGGAGGGAGGTAGAAAAAAGAAATTTTATTAATATAATAAAATTTTAAAATAATAATAATAATTTTTGTAATAATTTAATTTATGTAAAATATTTTATGTGGTAAATGAAATTATAAATTAATAGATCTCAGTTGAGGAAATTACCTCTTTGTTCGGATGATCTCCTTTGGGTAAATCTTTATGTGTCTTTAGATTGGTATGATTGAAATAGGAATACCTCTAGGATTTATAGATAGATTTTAGGATATAATATTGTAATTTTATGGTCTAGAAAAATCTTTTTAATATTTTGATAAATTTTGTGGATGTGATCTCCAATTATAATTGAAGAAAATAGTGTTTTTGTAAATACCTGTTACATTTTCATTGATGGAATTACACTATTTAAGGAAAATTTTCTTAAAATGTCGTCAATAATAATTTTTAGTGTGAGATAATATAGATAAGCCCTCTATAATAAATTTTGTGCCCGTGTTCAACATGTATTACATCTTTTACCACTAGGATTTTAAATTTTACCATATTGTGGTATACCTTGGTAGTAAGTTTTTAACTAAGTAATTTATATTTTATTAAAAATATAAGGTATCAATTAACAATTTTTATAATTTTGGAAACTAAATTTCGTCTCTATATAATATAATAAATTTTTTAAAGAATATAAAAATCAAATATTAACATAAAACCATCAATATATAGAAAAATGTGTTATTGAAAAATATTATTTTTAAAATTAATTTTTCTTAATATTATTTAGTATTGATTATAAAATGAATGAGTGTCAACATATATATAGTTTTAGAAATTAATTTTATTATTAATATTTCAATTTATTTTTTGGAAAGAAATTAGAAATTTTTTATAAAAAATTCTTTGAAAAAACAGTTTTACTTTTATCATATTAGTTAAATATAATAGTACTAATATTATTTTTATGTATAAAAATAAAATTTAAATGATTAAATAATATGAAAATTTAATCTAAAATATTATTTATTCTGTTATATTTAATTTTAAATAATGAAGGAAACTAATTTTTATTAAAAGCGAACAAAAATAGTCTTTATACTAAAATATTATATAAGATTACAAAATGTTAAAAATGGGTTTTATAAATTTAAAATAGTTTTTTGAGTGTTATATTCTACTACTTAAATATATTTTTATCAAATTTTTTTAAAAATTGTATATGGAATTCTTGAACAATTATAATTTAATAAAGGTGACTATATTAGCATGATTGACAATTTTCCAATACACTTAATTTTTTTCAAAAACAAATATTCTTAGATAATTCTTAAAAATTATAACTAAAAAATATAATAAATTTAAAAGTTTAGTTTCAAAAAATTTATAAATTTATATTTTAAATCAAAATACAGCTTATAATGAGAAACTATTACTCTTAGAAATATCTTTTTTTTGAATTGAAGTGTTCCAAATTCAATTTTTTTAGAAAAAGAAAATTGATTAAAATATATTTATTTACTATATGTTTTATAATTAATAACATTTAATAATATTATTAATCTAATATTTGTAAAATTATTTTAGTTTGGTGTTGCATGGGAAACAAGCTTTTAACTCTGTGTTTATTTAAAGGAAATATATTAAGTAAAATCTAGGGGTGTTACAATGACTAAAAAAGTAATTGAAATAATTACCAAATTATAAATTTTTAATTTTAAATATGGGATGAATTTTATAATAGTCAATTTCTATAAAAGGTATTTATTTATTATATGCTTTCAAAATATAATGAAAAATGGTTTTTAGAAAAATCTTTATTTTAAAGCTTAAAATGATTTTACACCAAAATCAATTATAATTTTGATATATATGTAACTCATTTGATTATACAAACAAATATTTATTTAATTTTAGGCCAAACCATAACTGAATGTTACCCAAAAATTAAAATATTAAAAAAAAGAAGAAAAGAGGGTTTTATTTGAATAAAAACATTTCTTTGATTTTTAATGGTTTAAAATAAATTTATATGTTCAAAATTATTATTTTAAATGAATTATATAGCTTCATAAATATATATTTGGTTTATCAAAGTTTTCATAAACATTAAATTCATTTTTATATTATGATAATGTCATTAGTGTTGTAATTTATAAAATATGTATTTTTCACTATTCATAAAAAAATAAAATATTTCATAAAAATAACAAAAATTCAAATAAATTTATATTAGACCATATTATCTCTAAAATAATATCCATTTTCCAAATTTAATTTATAATTTTATAAATTTTACTTAAGAAAAGAACCATGAATTATTTCTATTATAATAATAAACTAATATTATGTAAATTGGGAAATACTATAGAGATATATGGTTCATCTTCTGTAATAGGATCACAAATATTATTACAAGGCCTAATTATTATAAAAAATATTTAATAATAATTTGATACCCATGAAAACATAGGACTAATTGGGTTTGAAAAATAATTTTTAGAAACCCATAATAATTTTAAAATTTTCTTTATAGTTATTTTTTAGGAAAATTATTTATAGATAAAGTCTTTAGTGTGAACAATAGATTGTTTAAATCATAGAGAAAAATCATATGAATAAAAATATTTCATTTTGAATCTAAAACACTTAGTAGTTTATGTACATCCATTATAACCATTAACTAATAAGGTATTTTACACTTTGGGTAAAAGACTATCATCACCATGACCAGTCTTAATTTTATATCAATAACCATATTTATATTAATAACCATATTTAAAACATTACTTCTTAATTTTATATCAAAAACCATATTTAATATTTTATCATAATTTTAATATTTTGTCATCAGTGTTATTATGAAAATATTTTAGGTTGTCTATTTTATATATTCATGAGTTACCATACATTCTTATTATTCGATAAACATAAAAAACATTACTTCTTTTAATGATTTATAATTAAGAATCATTAGAATAAACAAGAAAATTAAATTTTATTTAAAATAATATTATTTAAATTTTGAATTTTCTTCATTTGATTTATTTATTAATTCCAATTAACGTTGGAGTAATGATCAAATGAGTTCATGTAATGTATATTCTTTAAATTTTTTACGTTCCTTAATTGAAACATTTATCAAATTTCATTAATTAGGTATAGATCTTAAAACTATTCTAACAGGAACACAATTTTCTATAATTTCTCCTAAATAAGTCATGCCATTTATAATAGTAGTAAATATAGGAAACATTTGATGAACAATTTCATCTTCTTTTATTTTAAATTTCATACAACTATCCCTTAACCTACAATTATTTGTTCTTGTTATCTTATATAAAACAATTTGTGTTCTTGAAAATATTATTCAAATATTTTTAGCAAGTTTTCATTCATATACATGGATATTAAAATTTCTATCAATAACACAATATGAAATCATCATTACATTAAAATTATAAACATATTAAATGGAATCATTACTTATTAATTTATATAGTTAAACTTTAGGTACTTTATGAGGATTGAAAATAAAAAATTGGTCTTTAAATATGTAATTATTATTTAAATAAATTTTAGGTTTGATAGCATGTACTATACACAATAAAATGCATAAAAAGAAATGCAATATGTTATTAGAATATTATTTTTCAAATATTAATGTTATAACCTAGCCATTGGAATATCTGTTTTTTACAATAATAAAAAAATATGAAATACATGTTGAAATGTTTTTTACTCAATAAAAATTTATTGATTAATTCTAAGGAAACTAGAACTCAACAATGAATAAAATAATACATGGTTAAAGGAGATATTTTAATGAAAACTAATTTTTATGTGCAATGTGTTTTTGAACAAAATTAAATTAAAATACTAATTATATATGAATGATATTAACGAAATTTATAGATAATATATTTACTTAAATAAATTAAAATTCAATTAATTATGGTTACTTGACATGGAATGAGTATATATTAATTATATAATTCAAAAAATAAAATTTCTTCAAAAATTATTTTTATTTCTTGTTTATACAGATATTATGATTTATTTTTGAATCTTTTAGAAATTTTATTTTTTATAATAGAAATAATTTTTTAATTTGAAATTTTCAAATAACTGGATGATATATTTTTAGACTTTTAAAAATGGTTTATTTTTGGTTAAATAGTAAAATTAATTTAAATGTTCCATTTAGTTTTTTATTTTCTTTTTCAAAATTCACATATGTTTCATTTTATTATGCATAACTAAATAAAATAAATTCTAATAAACCTTAATCTAAGATCCTTTTTTTCTAGAATGAATGGATCTTTAAATTTAATGTTTAAATATGATATTTTATCCATTTAATAGTTCCTCATGGACTAAGGAAGGTCCATGGATCTTCTGGGGATTTTTTTGGGGCCCGAATCTCTTCATTTGGATGAGTTAGAGTCAGACACATGTTTGGAATATAGTTACTACTAACATTACCGCTCAACCGTATATCCCATGGAGGAGGAATAGAGTTTGTTTAACTCTATTATAGAGGCCACACAACCATGAAAACATGTAAAAATTTACTCATATATTGATCATGGATTTCACATAGATCTTCATACATTCACCTAACCACACAAGGGGGTGATGTCCTCAGAGAATTAGAACAAATGGTATGTACATAGTTCGACTATCTATGCACTTATCCATGAGAGGGTGGTGTCACTATAGTGAGTGCTGGAGAATGACCAGGGCATGGTTTGGAAAACCTAATGGAAAAAATGTGTGCCTATTTAAAAAGTGTAAAGAATATATTCTCCATATATTATTTAACCATTATACCTCATTTTTCCTCTCCCATTCACTCAAAATATCCCCTCCCTTCTTGGGATCTTTTCCCCTTCACTTCAACTAGGTTTCAAGCTATCTCCTCCATATGCCATCTAATTTGAGCATTATCGATTGAATTTGATCACTCTAAGTTTCTCTGTGAAGAAGTAGAATATTGGGCCTACGTAGTGTATTTAAGTTTTTGAATAGGGCCACAAATCAGGCAGGATATATGAAGTAGAGCCTACACCTGATGAGAATAGTGTTGATCCACCTACAATTTGAGTTATGATTTTAGTAGTGTGGACATTACCCAATACTTTATTTGAAACTGACACCTCACATTCATTTATATATTCTATTTAAATAATTATCCTTATGTTTGATATTGAATACTCTTGTGGAGTGATGAATCTTGCTACTCCATTGGGAGTATGAACATAGATAGATTGCATATGCAAGAAATTTACCCTTAATAAAATTAGTTATTGTTTTTTTTGTATTGTTTACATATTCAAGATGACTGGGATTTACATCACTCTTATGATGGACATGTTGATTCCCTATCAAGTAAAAATTTACTATTATCATCATAGTGTGTCTTTTTCATCACCAAAGTGTAGTAATTATAATCAGAAAGGATAATGGAATGTCTAGGAAACACGAGATGGACCATAACACCGTGTCATTAGAGTAGTTTTAGCCTGTTTAAGTAGTTTTTTTCAATATGATCAGGGAACACATCAAAATTATATACCTCTTAGGGTAGATCATTTTAGGGATTTCATCCTAGATGAGTTTTTGGGAAAACCTCCTAAAATAGAGGTGGGGGTTCAGTATTGATCTCAACATAGGTATTTATTTCTTTTTTTCATGATGGATCCTATTATATTTCTATAACTCAATAAAAATCAAGAGGAGTTAGAAGCCAAGGGGTTCATAAGACCCAACAATTCTCAGTGGGGTTCACCCATGGTTTTCTCCAAGAAGGAGAGTGGGATGCTTAAAAATTTTGTGGTCTCTATCTATTGAATTAGCTTACTATGGAGAGGTAGTATCCACTATGTCTTATAGATGGGATATTTATATGTACTTTAATGAGATTGGGTTTTCTATAATATCTAATATGGGGTTGTGAAATCATCAGGTAATAGTTACTCCCTCAGATATATGATGTACAATATTCCATACTATATTTCTTTTATAGAGTAATTGGTTATTTCGTTCGGTCTCAGGAATGCTCTGGCTATTTTATATCTTTGATGAATAAGGATTTTCACACATTCTAAGATTCAATTTTAGACGTTTTATTGGATGATATCATTGCATATTATAAAACTCAACATGATCATGAAAAACCAATTGAAATCATTCTATGTGCATGGATATAGAACATGTTATATGACATGATCCAAAATGTCAAATTTAAACACATAAAGTTAACTTCTAGGGTTATATTATATTGCGGTCATGGGTGTCTATAGGTTAAGCGAATGTGAGAGTGATAGTTTTTGAGGGATATATTAAGAAAATCATTGATATTTAGAGTGTCTAGTGGTTAGTTTACTATTATATGGATTTTATCTGGAATTTATCCTACCTTGTAGTACATATTATAGGATTTAAAAGTATGGGTTTTATGTTTACATGGTGGTAAGATTTTAACAACACCTATAAATAGATAAATGTATGATTGGCCTCATCACCAATCTTGATTTTACCCGAGCCATGTCATGTCTATACAGTATATTGTAAAGCATAAGGTGTCAATATTAGATCCATTTTGATGCAATTGGAATGATTCAGGGCATATGTGTTTCTCTATTTAAGGCCTCGTATGCACAATTTCATAAAACATTATATCTAGCAATTAGTTTTGGTTCATTATTTTCACCATTAGAGGCATAATATTTTTGGATATCGATTTATGTTGTACATAGAAAGCTAGAGACTCAAATACATATTCATTCGGGAAGATTTCAATGTCAGAAAACATATATCGATTTAGTGCCATAAGTATTTCAAATTCGAGAGTTCTCATATGCCTAGAAAAGGAAATCCAGTTGATAATGCAATATGTTGTAAGGCTCAGAAACAAGAAGTTCCATAATCCTTTGATGAATGTATGTTGATAGATCTCCTTAATAAGATGGATATCGTGATTAAGTAGTTTCACAAAAATCCTCTTATTACTACTTTACTAGCAACCTCATCACTTTTAGATCGAGTGAAAATGAGAAAAAATTATTATACCCATGGATTTTTCTTAAGGGAAAGTGTTTTCGGTGAAGACCCAACACCTAGTTGAGTCATTGATGAGGTTGGGATCAAACATATTTATGTACATGTCTAAATTTCTATAGTTACATGTGAGGTATTTATCTAATAATATCATGAATCTAAATGGGAATTGGATATTATAATAACTAAGATGTGTAATAATTTACACTTCTAATATATGGTGCCATGGATTGAAAAAGTATAGTACATGTTTTTAGGTGTTCCATAAATTGGTTGGTGAAGTAAAATCACAAATGGTCTATTGGAATTTTAAAAGTGTCGCTCATTGTAGAGTTTAATTGGGATGTCATCACTATGTATTTCATGATGGGATTTCTTAAATCCACTAAAGGTAGTGATGCCGCATGGTAAATTATATACATATTGAAAATTTTCTCCCATTTATGGCCTATCAGGGAAACTTATTTAGTGGTTGAACTTGGAAATCTATATGTTTGGGAGATTATAATCTTTTATGGGTTCCCATGTTTCATCATATAATAAAAGTTGTTCTGATTTAATTTTTGTTTCTAGAACGGTTTTTTGAGGGGATTGGGATTACAAATAATTCTGAGTACAACATACAACCCTCAAACCAATGGTTTGTACGAGTATTCTATAAAGGTGTTAGAGTACATGTTCAGGGAATAAATCCATAATTTTTAAGGTTCTTGAGTGAAATAATCACCTATGTATTAGTTCTATTATAGTGATACTTTCTAAGTGATTATTCATATGGATCCTTATAAGTCTTGTTATATTAGGTTATTTCGATCACATATATGATTGTTAATGATCGGAGGGGGGGGGGCAGTGCTACTAGGATATTCTCTTATCAAAGAAACAAAGTACTAGGTATAGATTATTAGAAACATATGTATTTTTCTATGTTTTGGGAAGAATTATAATGATTATTTTCATTAATGATTTTTATAGATCTTGGTGGGAAGTAATTTATTCTTTTTTGTTTTATCTAGGATGTGGTATCCAAAAAATAGGAGTAATGTAAAGATATGCCTAAGATTTCTCAGACGTTTTTATATTTAAGAGTGTGTTTGACCATTGGATTATTATTTAGAAAAACATAGAATATAAATGGATATGGATGAAATCTTCCATTTTCCTATGTTACATAATTACTATTCAGATATGTCTCTAGCCCTTTTGCCTTATCAGAATGATTTGTATATGGATTTTTCTTTTGAGGGGTACCTAGTTCGTATTTATGGTCATTGCATGAAGGATATTCAAGGTAGGTGAGTTATTCTAGTTCAGGTTCAATGGTCGCAACCCCATGTATATGGAAATAAATATAAGAGAGAAGCTGATATATATTATAACTGGATGGAGTTATTCTTAGATGCATATCAACCACTGTCTGTGAAACATGATGATGAGTTATTTTAAATAGGGGAGGTTGTAAGGTCATTGTTTTTATGATATGTATAGATATTTAAAATTTTAATTTAAACCCATTTTTATCCTTTTAATAGTTTCTACAGTTTCCTGGAGCATGGAGATTCAGTTCTTTAAGAGCCAAGTTGAGGCACACAGTTTGCGCATGGTGAGTACTAACTATGTGGATTAAATGTGCGACCAATGGATGAAGATAATGGTTTGTTTAACCATGAGTGGGAGGAAAAATAATAGTGTAAAATGTAACTCCCCGATATTTTTGAGAAATATATATATATATATATATATATTTCAATTTCATCTAATATTTTTTATATTTTTTATAACACACAACACCATGTTTAAAAAACATGGAATATTATTAAAATAATATTATTTAATAAAATATTTATCACATAGAAATTAGAATAGATAATAAAAATATCATTAAAAAAATAAAAAAATATAATATTTACATATTTATATAAAATTAATTCATTGGTGACCGTAAACATAGAAATGAAAAAATAACAATTTTAAAATAAACGAAATCCTATTCTGAAAAAGTAATTTTTTAAATTTTTTTTCCCCAATAATATTAAACATATATTTTTTTATTGAAACATATGCATTATATATTCAATAAAATTTTGAACATTTATCGTAGTTTTATTCTAGACAAGAGATAATACTAAAAATCATTTTGATGATTAAAAACTATTTTTTTGTTTCTCAAAACATGGTTTTTTTCTTTTTTCTATAAGGCCCCAGCCTTAAACCTTACTTAATCTTGAGTTATTACAAGATTACACATTGAGTATCTTTTCAGGTTTAGAGTTTTAGAGAATTAGATCATGAAATTTGCATTACATTCCACATTTAAACAAAGTGGTTACATAAAAGACAGTATTCATTCTTCTCATCAACGGAAACATATTTAAAATAAAACATGGATTCTTTCTTGACACATCCTTGACACTATCATCACATCATGTACCTTTCCCTTGACCTGTGAAAAACATTTCAAAAACATGGGATGAGCATAAAAGGCTCAGTAAGGTTTATAAAAATATGGAAAGGAAACATGAGTTTATATATACATAAGAATGAAATCATACTTTACCAATAAAAAATAGGCACTTTAACATACCTCATCAAATCATGAATAAATCATAGAAATCATAAGACATAAAAGGTAACTTGAGGCATTCATAACATTTTTACGTAGGGAGTAACCCTCTTGTTTACGTTTGGAATACCCACTGCAGTATATTCCCTAAATCTCTTCGGAGAAACCTTAACGTTTCACTCATTCGCATTACCCAATGCATTAGAGAGCTATATCGGGCTCACCCACCCTTAGTTTATCACGAAACCAGCCGTATTCATAATAATGCCCAAGAACCTCAACATAATCGTATCACATAAAACATGCATAAAGGAAACATAACATTTTTACCTTTCAATCACATGATATCAATACAACAAATTGATATAAGAACATTATGAAAACCATTTTCAATACCAAAATAAAAGAAAAGTAAAACATGGTAATTATTTTTCTTTTAAAAAAGAAGGTATCGCTTGTAGAGGAAGCCGAAAATCAAATAATGGTCACGACGGCGGAGAAGTCATTGTCGCCACATACGTACGACAAAAACATTCCCTTTTGTCATTTAATAAACACTTTGTATAAAAAAGATTCCTTTTGAATAAACATAAAAGTCAAAGGGGTTTATACACCGTATAAAAGAAGGTTGTGTATAAAACAGAATATGCCTCAATGAAAGAATATTGAGACGAAGTACCTTACAAAGACGGTATCCTTAGTTTAAGGACAAATCAATTACATAATTATGTGTGACAAACGAGTACACCAAATATAAGTGGATATTAAGTGTAAAATAATCAAGGGTCATTCACACATATTTAAAGGATGACATATTCAATAACTATATGTTGAACCCAAAGAAATCGAAATTGGGTTAAGAAGTTCCCTTGAAAGCCTAACGACGTCACATCAAAATGAGTTGATTAGAGATAAAAAAAGGGTATCTCATCACTTGGAAATAGAATTTACATCAATAAGGATATATGAGAACATATCCCAATATAACAATATGTAAATTAAAATACCCAACAAAAGAAGTCTTTTAAAAATAGGAGGGTGAAAGGTTCCCTTACCGACATGGGTATCTTTCGAAACATACACCTCGTGAAAGAAGGACGATACAACATTGATGTAAATACTCATAAAAGAAATTATTTTACACAATGAGTAAAATAATGGGATGTAAATACACCACTCAAAGGAAATTGTGGCAAATGTAGCATAAATCTCACGGGAATAAACGTGAGATGAAAAATCCCTTCCGAAAACTCGGTAGCCTAACGGTGCCACTTAAAACTTCCAAAAATGGATTGATGAGATCAAATAGGGTCTCTCATAATATTAACATAATGTTTACAGAAAGAGTAATTCAAAATAAAATCCCCCAATATAACAAAGAAGAGCTTAAAAGATGTGACATAAAAGAGAGTACTTAAAAAGAAAGAGAAAGGATAGATCTCTTACGAAAATTCGGCAGCCTAACGGCGCCACTCAAAACTTCCAAAATGAATTAATGAGAGAAAATAGGGTCTAAAATCATATGACAATAAAAATTACAGTAAGATTAATATAAAATAACATCCCAATAACATGAAATATGATCTTTAAAATGAATGAAATAAAATAGTGTACTTAAAAAGAAAGAGAGGAGTAGGACCCCTTACCTCAAGTCCAACTTGTCTTGTTCGTTTATTTATATTCCTGAATAATAAACTTTGGTCAATTAAAAATTGCCTAACTACCTCCTTTAGAGATTATTATTCAGTTCATATCACATATTATAATGTTATAATAATTGTTTAATAATGTTAGTTCATATCAGACGTTTTTGCCGATGTTTGGTACATGAGTCAAAAATGAACTTGTTTGAAAAACGATTGCCCACGTAGTTATAAGTAAATAATTTCCAGAATAGTATTAATGATTAAAATATCACATATATCCCATAAATATTCATTTTATACTATTCCATATCATTTGGAGATAAAAAAAAAGCACCGTTCATGGAGATGGTAGGTCGTACGTACGCATGAACGCTACTTTCATTTCTTGTCATATTAATGGAATTAAAACAAAATAAGAGAGATATATATATTTTATAATTCCAGAATGATATCCATAATTTAGATGTAATATATTACATATATATCCATTATATATATGTACTTATAATATTACATAACATTTTGAGATAAGAAATGAAATGTACCGTTCATGGAGACGGTAAGCCGTACGTACGCATGAACGCTACTTCCATTTCTATTTTATATTTAATGGAATTAAAACATAATGATACATAATAGTATTTTAATTCCAGTATTGTATCATATATAATATCATTAAATATATCCTTTATACATACCACATATGGTATTAACGAATCAAATCACTTTGAGGGGGTGATAGTCCGCACTTCCTTAAATGAAGATATCGCGTTTACCCATAATAGAAAGCATAAAGGTACCCCATAAATGAAAAATACAGAATATTAAGTAAAACATAAACATATTAGATATCATATATAAATATAGTGTCATCTTAATGGCCACCTTCGATGGTTTTCGAAAAATGTTGAACAATCATCGTTTCGGGAGGCAGAAATTCGCCATCCACGGAAACAGTATGTTCTTTAACCATTAGATATAGGTGTGTGTAAGTGTAGCTCCAATAATTCTTATAAAAAAATCCTAGTATATTTATGATACATGATTTGTTACAAAATAAATGAATAAAAAGAGTTTAGGGTGTTGGAGATGCAAAATAAAACAAAAGCACACAAGTGAAGACATTACCTTAAAATCGGGTAACTCTCTTTGGTTTGAGCTCAAAGGCATCCTTGGGAAGACTTCATCCCAAAGTGAGGCTTAAAAGAGTTATAGAGGGATGTGGAGAGGCAAAATGGGCAGGGTTTGGCCGAGCCAAAGGCTTTGGGAGTGTGGGTATGGAGGTAGAGGAGGGGGCCTTTTATAAGAGGAGAGGAGGGGAACTCTTGTAAAGTTACAAAATTTTACTTTATTTTCAAAAGCGTTTCGGATTTTAAAGGACCCAAATTGATGTATTTCTAGGATAAGGTGATAAGGGTTCTAAATCCACTTATCCAATAGGTTTTGGACATGTGTACATCTTATATATTACATTATCTTTCCATTTTATTTAAATCGTTAAATAATGAGGTCATCACTGCATCATCATGATGTCATAAATAATTTAATTTATTTAAACTCTAAAAATTATACAAAAAATACTATTATGTAATAAATATTATTATCTTTCCAATGAATATTTATAGTCAAAAATATGACTTTTATAACCCCATGTAAAAATTGTTTTAGTAAAACATTTCAAGTTTGTGTCATTTTTACTTTAACATTAAATAAAAAGATATTTATGTCATTTTCCAACCAAAGTGGCTCCATGGGGTCCCCAAGTTGACACATGGATTTTCTTGGTCGGCCATGACACATCCAATGAGGTTAGGACATGTTTCTTGGTCATTTCAATTTATTAAAACATTATTTTTACCATAAACTACACTAATTACTTCTAAGCGCGATTAAAAACGTAATAAGTTACTATTCACCAAAAAATTATTTTTATCCCATTGAACCACATTTTACTTCTTAATGACAACCATGTATGTCGGAGTTTTGATATTCAAAACCCAAATATGGAAAAATTTCATTTAAACGGAAAAATCAGTTTTTATAATTACCACTTAGTGGTTTCACTATTCATCAAAAATTGAAGTTTTTCAGAAATATCCCAAAAATTCACCCTAAGCTATATTTGATATTATGAATTCAAAAATGAAGTATATTTTTAAAAAATTCAAAACATATAAGTCACATTAAATAATTTAATAATTAATTACCACATTCAGAGCAAATAGCGTGTTTTTATGAAACAATAAGTATCAAAAGATTGACACTAGTTTAAGTCTGATTTCAAAGTGAAATTAATTCCAATGACCACTATTAGATTTAATGGTAAACATATATTCTAATTTCACTTTAAAACCAATTAAAAAGATAATCTAATCATATAAATAAATTATATTAAAAAGATGTTTTGAATTAAAATATATCATTTTATACCATTCATTAAAAAAATGAACTTTATCGGAAAGATACCAAAAATTTACACAAAGTAAATTTTGATGTCCCAATTCTTAAGAAGAGTTTTATTTGGTCCAATATAATGTATAAGAGTGAACAAAACTATATTTAAGGACGGTTCTCCATCAAAAGGCGATAAGTGAACCTTTAGTGAAAACTAGGGCATATACGCCAAAAATTGAATTCTTTCCGTATTTTAAGCCATTATCTTTTATTGGATAAATTTAAAAACATTTAAAAACATATATAATCATATTTTAGTTATTTCTATCCATTCCCACCAATACAACGGCTACATGTTAACTACCATTTAAAATAATATTATTTTATTATTAGAGTGGAACGTAAGATTCCCAAAAAACTCGTTGTTGCGTGTTGGGAACGCCATCGAGCATAGTGTCCCCTTTAAAGTCATATTAATATTTTTTCACAAATATGGATAAATATGAAAATGTCATATTCTTTATTTACCTGGGGTGTTACATCCTTCCCCCTTTTTGGGAATTGCGTCCTTGCAATTTTTAAAATTGAGCTTGGAAGCATCCTTGAAATTCCCACATCGGAACAAGAGTTGGTAAAAACAATCACTTTAAAATAAAGAAAGATAAGTACAATGGTCACCCGAGTTAACCCATACTAGGATTCCAAGTATGAAAATATGGACATGGAGACAAAGGGTCATGTTCTGATGGAGAGTGATAGAAAACATGTTTAGGAGAAACTTAACCACAAGAAAATCACAAACTTGTGATGTGTTAAATGGTATTCGATTCCCCAATAAGAAAAGTTAATAGAAAACATTTTTGTTTTAAGTTACTTTTTATTGAGGAATTTATTCATAAGGAAACATAATCAGTTATCATGTTGACTTTCAACTTTTATTAGATTCCTTACAACAACTCATATTTTCTCCAAAAGACCAGTATTTAGGAAAACTTGTTCACATTAAGAGTATTATAATCAACTTCTAGAGAGTCACATAATCCACAAAATAGAACTATATACTTACCATGTCTTTAGACTTTAACCAGAACCAAAACCAAAAAGGTTAGTACAAGATCAGATAATCCAGAAAAGGATAACCCTTTATAAAAAGAAAATCTATTCTTAATCTCCAAAATTTGTCCAACAAAACCAATAGTTCATCGAGGAACATTCAATAAACAATTTGTCCATAAAATTCTTCAAAGTAAACCAATATAATATTGAAACCCAAATATTTTAAGGATTTACTCACATAGTCTTCCAAGTTAAATCGTAACATTTATCTCCAAACAACATCAGTTTCTCTTAATGTCTCGTATTGAAAAGTAATTAACCTAATCACATATCCTCCATGATAGGTTAATAAATATCCATATATAACCCAAAATCAACTTACTCTTAATTCATAAAATCATCTAACTAAAAGGAATCCGTCAAACTAACTAGGGACTTCACGTAGTCCAGTGGTAGGCGATAAATACTAGTTGCACTTTGGTTGTGGGTTCAATTCCAGCAGCTTTGTCCGACGCGATGTGTTGTCACACGGTCTGCGTGTTGTCCTTTTTTCAAAACTATATAATTCTCAAATCATTCCCCAAAAAGAGATAAAATCATCAAAAATAACAATAACATAATTTAACCTCAATTTTATCTCATGCCTTTCATTTTCCATATCATATAATAACCCATAACTACCTCAGAAGTAAGGATCATATAAACCCAAATGGTTCTTTATAACTATGTCCACAAAAGAACAGATAACTATTCCTTGAATAAAATTTTCATATATTAAACATCAGGGTTACACATAATATAAAAATTCTTCTAATGTAACCCCATCATCAAAAGAGACTTAATACTCTTAAGAATTTCACCATAACTCTTAAATCCCTTATATGTTGACATCTTAGTCATTCAACATTCTTCATGACCCATTAACCATTCCATTCCAACTTATTCTGAAATACTTCTTTCCTAAAAACAAAATCATGAATCATATCCTAATATTCAAAAATAGTAGAACAATAGTTATGAAATAATCCATACCTTTGATTGGTCATTTTCAGTTTCTTCATCCTCAATCAGAATGGCATTAGGTATTGGTAAACAAACATTTATACGATCTTGGTGATCCCATTCACGAAACTTTTTCATTGGATATGTGTTTGCATAATGACCATGCACACCACATTTAAAACATTCAATTGATCCCTCAGAAAGAACTTCTTTCCCTTTCCTCGAGTCAACTGGATGCTTCCTTTTTCCATGGAAGGTTCTTGCTTTATGACCTTCATTTCCACATCTATAGAATATTTCTGTCCCTTTGAAACATTTTCCTAGGTGTTTCTTTCCACATTTTTGACACATAGGTTTTTGAACACACTTACCTTTATGATTATTAACTGTAGTTCTGTAGGGATTTGTTTCATGCATATATGATGCCTTAGAGAAATCACCAAGGTTTAGGTGGTCAATCATGACTCCAGATAGTTTGTTGAGGATAATCACAAGAGTTCTCATTGCAGCTCCCATATCATTCAGTTTCTTGCTCAAAAAACTGTCACAGTATCATTCACATCCACTGTAACTTTGGTGCCTGCTAGATCCAGCCATTTACTAAAACCAAAAAGGTCAGTGTGAGTATATCAAAAAAACCATCATGTACTAATGAGGAAGATAAACACTAAGATATACTTACTCATTCACCTTATCTAAAACTAAGACTCTTTCTGAAATCTTAACCATTATGGTAATGTCACTTATGCTTAAAGAATACCCTAACCTCTAAAGTTATCTAAACCGACCTTGGATACCAACTATAAGGCCCTAGACTTAAACCTTACTTAATCTTGAGTTATTACAGGATTACACATTGAGGATCTTTTCAGGTTTAGAGTTTTAGAGAATTAGATCATGAAACTTGCATTACATTCCACATTTAAACAAAGTGGTTACATAAAAGACAGTATTCATTCTTCCCATCAACTGAAACATATTTAAAATAAAACATGGATTCTTTCTTGACACATCCTTGACATTATCATCCCATCATGTACCTTTCCCTTGACCTATGAAAAACATTTCAAAAACTTGGGATGAGCATAAAAGGCTTAGTAAGGCTTATAAAAATATGGAAAGGAAACATGAGTTCATATATACGTAAGAATGAAATCATACTTTACCCATAAAACATAGGCACTTTAACATACCTCATCAAATCATGAATAAATCATAGAAATCATAAGACCTAAAAGGTAACTTGAGGCATTCATAACATTCTTATGTATGGAGTAACCCGCTTGGTTGCGTTTGGAATACCCACCATAGTATATTCCCTAAATATCTTTGGAGAAACTTTAATGTTTCACTCCTTCACGTTACCCAATGCATTGGAGAGCTATATCGGGCTCACCCGCCCTTAGTTTATCACGGAACCACCCGTATTCATAATAATGCCCAAGAACCTCAACATAATCGTATCACATAAAACATGCATAAAGGAAACATAACATTTCCACCTTTCAATCACAAGATATCAATACAACACATTGACATAAAAACATTATGAAAACCATTTTCAATACCAAAATAAAATAAAATTAAAACATGGTATTTATTTTTCTTTTAAAAAAGAAGGTATGGCTTGTAGAGGAAGCCGAAACTCAAATAATGTTCATGACGACGGAGAAGTCGTTGTCGCTGCATACGTACGACAAAAACATTCCCTTTTGTCATTTAATAAACACTTCGTATAAAAAATATTCCTTTTGAATAAACGTAAAAGTCAAAGGGTTTTATACATCGTATAAAATACGGTTGTGTATAAAACAGAATATGCCTCAATGAAAGGAGATTGAGACGAAGTCCCTTACAAAGACGGTATCCTTGGTTTAAGGATAAATCAATTATATAATTATGTGTGACAAACGAATACACCAAATATAAGTGGATATTATGTGTAAAATAATAAAAGGTCATTCACACAAATTAAAAGGATGACATATTCAATAACTACATGTTGAACCCAAAGAAATCAAAATTGGGTTAAGAAGTTCCCTTGACAGCCTAACGGCGTCACATCAAAATGAGTTGATGAGAGATAAAAAAGGGTATCTCATCACTTGGAAATAAAATTTACATCAATAAGGATATATGAGAACATATCCCAACATAAAAATATGTAAATTAAAATACCCAACAAAATAAGTCTTTTAAAAAGATGAGGGTGAAAGGATCCCTTACCGACATGGGTATCTTTCGAAACATACACCTTGTGAAAGAAGGACAATAAAACATTGATATAAATACCTATAAAAGAAATTATACTACAAAATGAGTAAAATAATGGGAAGTACATACACCACTCAAAGGAAATTGTGGCAAATGTAGCATAAATATCACGGGAAAAAAAGTGAGATGAAAAATCCCTTACGAAAACTCAACTGCCTAACGGCACCACTTAAAACATCCAAAAATGGATTGATGAGATAAAATAGGGTCTCTCATAATATTAACATAATGTTTACAGAAAGAGGAATATAAAATAACATCCCCCAACATAACAAATATGAGCTTAAAATAAGTGACATAAAAGAGAGTACTTAAAAAGAAAGAGAGAGGATAGATCTCTTACAAAAATTCGGCAGCCTAACGGCGCCACTCAAAACTTCCAAAATGGATTGATGGGAGAGAATAGGGCCTCTCGTCATATGAACATAAAAAATACAGTAATATTAATATAAAATAACATCCCAATAACAAGAAATATGATCTTTAAAAGGAATGACATAAAAGAGTGTACTTAAAAAGAAAGAGAGGAGTAGGATCCCTTACCTCAAGTCCAACTTGTCTTGTTCGTTTCTTTATATTCCTGAATAATAAACTTTGGTCAATTAATAATTGACTATGTACCTCCTTTAGAGATTATTATTCAGTTCATATCACATATTATAATGTTATAATAATTGTTTAATAATGTTAGTTTATATCAGACGTTTTTGCCGATGTTTGGTACATGAGTCAAAAATGAACTTGTTTGAAAAAAGATTGCCCACGTAGTTATGAGTAAATAATTTCCAGAATAGTATTAATGATTAAAATATCATATATATCCAGTAAATATTCATTTTATACTATTCCATATCATTTGGAGATAAAAATGAAAAGCACCGTTCATGGAGACGGTAGGCCGTACGTACGCATGAACGCTACTTTCATTTTTTGTCATATTAATGGAATTAAAACAAAATGAGAGAGATATATATATGTTATAATTACAGAATTATATCCATAATTTATATGTAATATATTAATTATATATCCAATATATATATGTACTTATAATATTACATAAAATTTTGAGATAAGAAATGAAATGTACCGTTCATGGAGATGGTAAGCCGTACGTACGCATGAACGCTACTTCCATTTCTATTTCATATTAAATGGAATTAAAAAATAATGATACATAATATTATTTTAATTCCAGTATGGTATCATATATAATATCATTAAATATATCCTTTATACGTACCACATATGGTATTAACGAATCAAATCACTTTGAGGGGGCGGTAATCCGCACTGCCTTAAATGAAGATATCGTGTTTACCCATAATGGAAACCATAAAGGTACCCTATAAATTAAAAATACAGAATCTTAAGTAAAACATAAACATATTAGATATCATATATAAATATATTTTCATCTTAATGGCCACCTTTGAAGGTTTTAGAAGAATGTTGAACAACCATCGTTTCAGGAGGCAGAAATTCCCCATCCACAGAAACAGTATGTTCTTTAACCATTAGATATAGGTGTCTTTAAGTGTAGCTAGAATACTTCTTATAAAAACCTCCTAGTATATTTAAGATACTATATTTGTTACAAAATAAATGAATAAAAAGAGTTTATGGGGTTGGAGAATAAAAATAAAACAAAAGGACACAAGTGAATACATTACCTTAAAATCGGGTAACTCCCTTTGGTTTGAGCTCAAAGGCTCCCTTGGGAAGACTTCTGCCCAAAGTGAGGCTTCAAGGAGTTAGAGAGGGATGGGGAGAGACAAAATGGTCAGGTTTTGGCCGAGCCAAAGGCTTTGGGAGTGTGGGTAAGGAGGTAGAGGTGGGGGCATTTTATAAGAGGAGAGGAGGGGCACTCTTGTAAAGTTACAAAATGTTACTTTATTTTCAAAAGAGTTTCGGATTTTAAAGGTCCCAAATTGATGTATTTCGAGGATAAGGTGATAAGGGTTAGAAATACACTCATCAAATAGGTTTTGGACATGTTTAGGTCTTAGATATTACATTATCATTCCATTTTATTTAAATCGTTAAATAATGAGGTCATCGCTGCATCATCATGATATCATAAATAATTTAATTTATTTAATGTCTAAAAATTATAAAAAAATACTATGATGTAGGAAATATTTATAGATTTACAATTACTATTTATAGTCAAAAATATGACTTGTATAACCCCATGTAAAAATTGCTTTAGTAAAACATCTCATGTTTGTGTCATTTTTACTTTAACATTAAATAAAAAGATATTTATGTCATTTTCCAACCAAAGTGGCTCCATGGGGTCCCCAAGTTGACCCATGGATTTTCATGGTCTTCCATGACACATCCAATGAGGGTGGGGAATGTGTCTAGGTCATTTAATTTTATTAAAACATTACTCTTACCATAAACTACACTAATTACCTCTAATCGCGATAAAAAACTTAATAAGTTACTATTCACCAAAAAATTATTTTTATCCCATTGAACCACATTTCACTTCATAATGACAACCATGTATGTAGGATTTTTGAAATTCAAAACACAAAGATGGAAAATTTTCATTTAAATGGAAAAATCAGTTTTTATAAGTACCACTTAGTGGTTTCATTATTCATCAAAAATTGATGTTTTTCAAAAAAATCCCAAAAATTCACCCTAAGCTATATTTGATATTCCGAATTCAAAAATGAAATCTATTTTACAAAATTCAAAACATATAAGTCACATTAATTAATTTAATAATTAATTCCCACGGTCAGAGCAAATAACGTGTTTTTATGAAACTATAAGTATCAAAAGATTGACACTAGTTTAAGTCTGATTTCAATGTGAAATTAATTCCAATGACCACTACTGGATTTAATGGTAAAAATATATTCTAATTTCACTTTAAAAACAATTCAAAAGATCATGTAATCATATAAATAAATTAGATTAAAAAGTGGTTTTGAATTAAAATACAACATTTTACACTATTCATTAAAAAATGAACTTTATCGGAAAGATACCAAAAATTTACACAAAGTAAATTTTGATGTCCCAATTCTGATGAAGAGTTTTATTTGGTCTAATAGAATGTATAAGAGTGAACAAAACTATATTTAATGATGGTTCACCATCAAAAGGCGATAAGTGAACCTTTAGTGAAAACTAGGGCATATACGCCTAAAATTGAATTCTTTCCATATTTTAAGCCTTTATCTTTTATTGGATAAATGTAAAAACATTTAAAAACATATATAATCATATTTTAGTTATTTATATCCATTCCCGCCAATACAATGGCTACATGTTAACTACCATTTGAAATAATATTATTTTATTATTAGAGTGCAACGTAAGATTCCCAAGAAACTCGTTGTTGCGTGTTGGGTATGCCATTGAGAATAGCGTCCCCTTTAAAGTCATATTAATATTTTATTCACAAATATGGATAAAAATGAAAATGTCATATTCTTTATTTACCTAGGGTGTTACATTTTCACACATATTAGAAAGTTTATTTTTTTCATAATTTAAAAAATATATTTTCTAATGAACATAATTTTTTAATCATACATGTCAAAATTATCTTAGGATGTATTTTTTTCAAATATTATTAGACGATAAATGTTCAAATGAATAGTGAGAAGTATAGGTTTTTATTTAATAATTTTCATTTCTATTGAATATTTTAAAAAGATAAAAATTGTTTTAACATTGATTTAAAAAATTAATTAGTTCAATAATATATCTTTAATCCAACTATTTTATTGGAATAATTTTCAAATAGTGTTTTATATGAAAACATTTTAAACATTAGAATAATTTCTCTTGAAAAACATTCTTTCTCATAGTGTCTAATAATTAACTTGAAATTAATATTTTCCACTTTGGTGAAAATAATTTGGAAAAATTTATTCAATAATTTTAATCATAAAATTATAAATTATCTAATGAGGTGAAAATATATTTTGACCATAATTAATAGTAATAACATTAATAATTATTTACCATGGTTAAGGTAAAAGTGGGTTTACGAGGGGTTGAACAAAAAAAATGAGGGTTAAAAATGACAAAAAAAATGTAAACCACCAATTTAATAGACATATATAGATATCATATATTATATTTCATTTTATGGTCCATTTTATAGTTTTATAATGAGGAATGCATTGGTATACCTTTTTATCTTCAAAAAAATTACAAGTGGGTCACTCACATCACTTATAAAAGGTCTCCCCTTATCCACTTTTCGTCACAATACCAAAACCATTTGTTTTAGCTACTAAATACCAAAATAAATTTATTTATTCCATTATACCATCCTAGAATTATTATGTTAGTTATAAATCCAACATATGAAGCCTTTCCATTCTAACAAGAAAATATTTTCTGAAGAAGATGAAACCCCACTAACCAATACTTTTACATTATTTCTTCCCCCACTTAATTAATTTTTTATTAAACAAAGATAATATAATAAAAATGTTTTATAAAATACACTTAGATATTTTTATTCAATGTCCGTTACCAAAAACGATCTCCTTTTTTTAAAAATATCTAATTAAATCATCATTTTTGTGTATAGTGTTGTACTACCTCATGAACTAATGTCATTTGTTTTCCATCACCACCTATAGTGACAAGATAAAATGAAGGATTAAATGATTATATATTATATATATGATATTATTATACTTTATTAATTATTATATCACATATAATATGATTATTTATATTCATTGATATTACGATAACGTCGCTCATGTGTACATAAGACTACCACAACATGAACCAATGTGATTCATTCACACTTTACATAGGAGGTAATAATGATGGGTTTAAAGAAAATATGTGATATATATGACATAAAAAAATTCATTTATTTTTATATATTACAAAAATTTCTTTATCTAAGCCATTTTAGATTTTGAAAATAGCTTTCATGTGTACCCACATCATACCTCCTCCTTGAATGGTGTATTTCATTTTATATCTCTAAATAATTTAGATTAATATAAAAAATATATATTTAATAAATTTTATATTTATATCATGTGGGAAATTATTAGAATATGTAACCAAGATAAATGTAATTGGATTGAAAATACTAAACCACAACATATGTGAAAAATGAAGCAGTTATTACATAAAATGTAATTTTTACAAAGGATCGATAATAATGATAATCAAATGGACGTCAATAAATAATATATACTATTATATATATATGGGTATATAATATTTATATAATAAAATTAGATTTATTTTAAAATAGGATCTAACATTAATGAAGGGAGTCAAGACTTATGGAAAATGGATTTCCATATTACTTTTATTTTCGGTGTGACACATGCCATATTCACCACATATTTCTTTTATATGGTGTATATAATTCTCATGAATTTATTTTCTGATTTTTATACTGAAAATTATGGTTATTTACATATCAATATCAGTTTCTCTATTTCATGGAGTCAAAAATTTCAATGTTACCAATGTTGTAAGGAAAATTTGTAAAAATTTCTCTTCTTTGGGACGTACATTATGTTTTGCACCTATCTTATTTTAGGTGGAGTATATACCACCACGTCGATATGTAATATTATGAATATATTTTTTCTCCTGATATTAGAAGTTAATTTTATTTTTATTCCTTTAAAAGGGATTACGATTCTATGTTACCAAATTGGTAAGGATTATATGATACAATCTCATCCTTTAGCATGATTATTTATGTTTATTCCTCTAATGATTAACCATTATGAAAAATATCTCAATAATATCCTAAATTTTCCCATCCTATGTATATTTTTTGAGAATAAATGATTCACCTTCATCTTCAAATATTTATTTATTTCTGATAGATAAATTTTTTTAATGAAACCTTAGTTTATATCTATATTTGGTAGAAAATTATTTTTCATCCAAACCCATGTTTTCTTAAAAAAATTCAAAATTATTATTAAAATTTTCAAAATTATTTATTAATGTAATTTTTTCTAATGTTTGACTATTTAATTTTTTTTAAATAAATCTTCATGTAATTTTAGAAACAATTCTTATTTGATATTTACCAAAAATATAAAAGGAATCATTGTCTTAATTTGTTCATAATGAATGTTATTTTACACCATCATGACAACTCATTGTGTTAAAAAAATTTCTACCAATTTATAAGGATATTTTCAAATAATTTTATTTCAAAAATATCTTATTAATTTATAATTTTAATAGTTACACTTTTATAGTACGTATATTTTCCACAAAAAAATATTTTAAATGGGTTTTAAAGCCTCCTTCATTTTTTTCCATGGTTATTTGCAGGGAAACATATTTTGAAAATGTTTTATGTTTTAAAAAGTGTTTTTCATGGTGAAAGGAATATTTCCATCAAGAACTGTTCCTAGTGTTGTTTCAAACGTAGTTTCCATATAAGACAAAATCATTTGATGTCACTTATTATTTATCGGGGATATGGTCCATGGATATAATTCTTATTATTTCCCCGGATGGGTTATGTTTAAAGTAAAAATATCTTTATTAAACCCTTATATCTTCCATATGTTATTCCATGATAAAATTATTATTAAATCTATTTCTCTTCCATGGGTTATACCAGAATAAAAATCTTTTGGATCATGCTTCTTTTTCCATAGGTTATGCTATGATTAAAGATTATGAAACATATTCCTTTTCCTTAGGTTATTATATGATAAATGTTTATGAAACCCATTTCATTTAATGGTTTTTGATATGAAGATTGTTTTATGATCCTACTTCACATGTATGTATGATTTTATTTTATCATGGATGATAACTATATATACCTATAATGCATTTTTTAAAGATTAATATCTCATGATATAAGAAGGACTGGAATAAGCATTGAACCTAGTTTAGTAAGGGACTTTTCACATTATGATGGTCTTGGGAGTAAACCGTGAATACTATGATCCTTTGGGGAGTGAAATAATTTCACTATGGTAACTTTGGGATTGAACCTTGACTACTATGGAAATTATTTTATTTCATTATGTGTATGAAAAAATTTTATGGCTTATGCCAATGTTATTATGTTATTTCCCATGTTAATTGATTTTCTTATGAATTGGGTATTATAAACTAGAAATATTTATTCCATGACTCACGAATAGAACATTTGAGAAATAATTTATGGTTTTAAAATGTTATTATTATATTTTCATTACCTTTTTTTCATTTTATTCTTATATATTTACATTATTTACCCTCACTGAGAATATGAGTTCACCCTTCATTAATTTTTTTCAGAGGTTGTGGAGAAAGGTTTTAATTTGGGTAATTCTATAAATAGTAAAAAATGTCAGATATATATAAGAAATATAGAAGCTATGTCACTATATAAGAAGAATGTGTACCTAGTGTAAAAGGCCCTAAACCATTATGATATTGAGGCATGTGTTTGTGTAATTTATTGAATATTCATCTATAAATATGTAATATATATTTATGAATATTCTTGGTCATTTATAGTTGTAATCACAGTATAAGTTTAGTTATCCTTTTGAAACTAGAATGGGAGAACTTTTGTGAGATCCATAATTATATGTGTAAAGATATGTCTAAGGATGAGTCAATGTATTGGAAAATGTCCTAGAATTTTAGTAACGAACACAGTGAATGGTTTACATGTATTTAAATCCATGTCTGGATACTAAAAGTGGATGTGGAAATGTAGTAGGGGTAATTAGTGGCAATTAATCTTAAAATGGACAATTGAGTTAGACTCAATTGTTAACAAGTGAAAAAAAATGAGCATTTCTCCACACCTAGTTTGAAACTCTCAAAGGATATGCTTTATAAATTTAAAAACTCATGAAAACACCCCATGATAGATTGAAATAGGTGTTGACTTTGAATGACCTAGGATATACATAATGTTTAATAGATTAAAAATTATGTGTTGTGATTTAGAAATCAAATAAGTGACTTTTCATGATTTTTTGGTTCGTCGCTGTGATTATTATTGCTTATTTAATGTTTTTTGGTTTTATTTAATGGTTAGAATTAGAATGAACTAGGTTAAAATTAAATGTGATAATAAAATGTGTTGATGAAAAACCAAATGGGATTATGACTGTAGTTAATGATATTTTCGTTGTACTTAATTAGTAATCATAATATATTATTAATAACATTTAGCATAAATTAATATGAGACTTCCCAAAGAAGAGAATTATTGAGTTATTTGAGGGTTTGGGTGAAATATGCATGGAATAAAGATGATTATGTTTCTTATATGTCAAAAATGATGGAAGAATCACGAAAATGAATATATCACAAGAACATGAAGATTTTTTGATATTTGAAAAGAAGCACCCAACAAGGGTAAGTATAGAGGAAAAATTAAAATTTTATTTTACCCAATGGATGAGAATAATTTTATCTATATGATATCATTGATATTTAAATGTTTTAAATGTGAAAATTATAGGATTTATGAAGATAGATATCCTTGGGGGAAAGCTAGTGAAGGGAATCAGTGAGTTGGTACGATTTGTGGTTATAGTACAGATGATGAAGAGACCAAAAACTAAATATGAAAGGTATGGGTTAATATAATATTATATTCTCTGTTAAAAATAATAATAATTATTAAATTGAGGTTGATAATTTTAATACATTATTCATATTTCATATTTTAGGATATGGGTATCGAGGAATAAGATGATGAATCCTAGTTCATGGTTTATGTATGAAATAGGATGATTGAGGTGTCTATGAATTTGAATTCATGAAATAGGTTATATAAATAAAGAATATATAAGTATTTTTCTGTATAAGTTTTTCATTAAGGATTTGTAATAACATTTCCAACAGTAATGATCAGCTTGAAAATTTATTTATTAGAAAATTGATATTTTATGTAAAACATATGATTAAGGGAAGATAAACCTAAATATGTTCTAAATGTTGAGAAAATCATGTTGGGATAAAGAGATGTTTTATATGAATATATTAAATTGGATAGTATTTATTACCTAGTAATTGATTGATGAATTTTGAAAAAAGTGGTTTATTTTTAATAAAAAATTAGTTTATAACATTATTGGACTTATGTAATATATTAAATAATGTAGGATTCATTCAAGTAATGAGTATGTGTGTATGTTTTTGTTAAGGTTTTTTGGTAATATTTGTTGTTATAATGTTTTAAGAAAATATATAATCAACACATTCTTATATTTGGTATGTGACATTAATAAAAAATTCACATTGTTTTGAAGATTAATGACAAGACTATTGTAGAAATTTATTAACATTAGTAATATATTTTCTGGATTTCCATTTTGGTCATGCAAAGAGGATCATTATGGATAAAAATTCACGGAATATATCACTTTTAACTTCAAATGTAATTAGATAACCTATGATAAGATTTTTTATAATTACATATGAATAAAGAATGAATTATCATTATTTTATGAATATTATGATCCACTAGTTCATTAAGAATAAAAAATCATTTTTACTTCTTACTGTGATATATGATGTGGTAGTTTATCAAAGTACAACCAAAGGATATGTTTGTTTTTATAAAATTGATATATATCTGGTAAGTATATCTTTTTGTGATATTACCCAACTTTAAGAAAAAGATCTCTAAATAAAATTTCATCCTTTTACCATCATTTATAATCATATTAATATCATTTTTAACACCTATTTGGATTATGGTTTTTTGGATGTTTATTTTCACATTAAAATTCAATTTCTTATGATCAATGACCCCTATCAGTCTCCCTCATTATCTAGACTGTACACTTTTCTTCCATGTTCATATATTCACATCCCACCAATGTTCTACTATTTAGAAATCATGTATGTCTTACTCCAGATGACCTCCACAAATAACATTCATTTTCCTTCAAGATGAAGTTTTATTGACCCTTTTTATGATTTGGGTTTACCATATTAGTATTTTCATGTGTTAAACCCTTATTTACCAAGCACAAGTTCAAATTATGTGGTTGTAATTTATTTAAAGGTGGTAGAATTTAATAGCCTATGATTTTTTGAAATATTTTATTTAAATATAAATTTAATATTTTTTATATTTTCCATAACATAAAATATTGATTTTATATATTTTTATACACAAAACTGAGTTTATATTGTGTCACATTCAACACCTAGTTTAAATTGATCATGGCATAATATTAAAATATTAAACTTTAATATAATAGTTATCACGTAGCCATTATAATGGAGGGTATGAGTAGAATTAACCAAATTATAAAAATATATAGATTATATATTTATATAAAATAAATTATTTAGTGACCAAATAATTATAATTAAAAATACAAACTATTTAAGACTAAAGGTAATTATTTTCTGAAAAACCATTTTTATGAAAAAAACATTTTTTCCCAAAATAAACTGAAAAAATCCAATTATAATGAATTATTGTAATTAAATTTATATATTATATATTAAATAATTGTTTAACATTCTTAATATTTGTTTACTAGATAATATATATGAATAAATCATATTTTATGCATAAAAATTATATTTATCTGAAAAGTAGTTTTGTCCCCTTTTGCGCACTTCTTTTGCAATTAATTTTTACCACTTTTAAAAATTTTTGTTTCACAAAAATAATATTCCAATTTAAAAAAATCATTTTAAATTTATTTTGGAGTAATTGTTTGAGTATATTTTAAAAAACATTAATTTTCGGATGAATAGTGAAAATACTAGATTTTAATATAAATTTTCATTTATTTTAAATCTTTTAAAAACATTAAAATAGTTTTACTATGGTTTAAAAAACATTAGGTCAATTATATATCTATTAATATAATTTATTAAATTTTAATCATTTTCATATTTAATTTTTATATAATGACTTTTTATATATTAACTTGTTAATATTCTAATCTTTTTATCTTTGAAAACCCACTTACTTTTTACGTCAATAAGAATAATTTGTAATTAAAATAATCCAATTAATAAAATTAAATTTTTAAAAATTGATTTCATAATTGGAATTAAAATAATTTATATAAAATAATAATAAAAAATCCATTTTTTTGGTATAATCAACAGTAAGAATAGTTAAATTGATTTACCATAGTTAATTTCAAATTGGTTTACAAGGGGTTAAACTAAATTGATATGGGTTGAAAATGACTAATTACTTTTAAAACACAATTTTATGGCCATATTTAGACAATATATCATATATTCTGAATAAAAGTCCATTTTGGAACATTTTGGATTGAGAAATATAATGGTACAAATTTTTCATTTAAAAAATTACTAACGTGGCACTTGCTTCACTTTTAAAGTGACACCTGTTCTACTCTCCACTTAAAACTTAAATAAAACAACGATTCAACATAAATTACCATAATAAATTCCATAATTCCAAAATCTAATCCTATAATCTTTATTATGGTCATAAATACAATATAATAATCATTTTGGAGAAAACCAAAAGAAGTTTTCAGAAGAAGAGGTTACACCCGTTGAAAGGAATTTTTTAATAGACCTACTGAAATTATTATTAAACCATGATAATTTAATTTCCTTCGTATATTACATATAATTATATTTGTTTATGTTATGAAAATGACCTAAAACACTCTCATATCCCATCAAATGGATTATAAAATAATTATTTGAGTGTATGGTCGACTACCACCTTGCAAACTGATGTTTTTGTTTTCCACAACCACCTATTAATGATTAATATAATGATAGATTTAATGTTTATATTTTAAATTAATGATATTATTATTTTTAATTAATTATTATATCTCATATTCCATTATATTTTTATTCTTTGAGAACATGATAATGTCTATCATTTATACGTTGGATTGCCCCTTGTGAAGCGATGTGATTGATTCACAATTGACAAGGAATGTGATAAAGGATAATTTTATTAAATTGTGTGATATATATGAAATAAAAATTATTATTTAATCATAAAATATTACTTTCCTTTCTTTAATTATATCAGTTAGGAATATGGAAACATCTTTCATGCATTTATATGGCCTACCGTATCCATGAGTAGTGTATTTAATTTTCTGTCTCTAAATATTATGGATTCGTATAAAAACATATATAATGAATATATATTATATTTAAAGAAGGTTTAATATTACATATATTATGGAACCAATATATATATTAGAGGACAAAAAATATCTAATGAAAACATTGGTGAAAAATGAAACAGTTATAACCCAAAATGTAATTTTAATAAGTAATTGTTAAAATATGAGTAATAAAAGGTCATAAATAAACCATATATGGTAATGTATATGTATAGTTATATAATATATTTATAAAAAAATTTATATTTATTATAAAATATGTTATGACCTGTAAAATGAATGTTGAGACTTAAGTTAAGGGATTTCGTTCTAACTTTTATTTTCATGGAGACGCGTGCCATATTCAACACATGTTTATTTTATGTGGTTTGTATACTTCCTATGAATTTATTTTATGTTTTTATTTGGAATATTATATGTATTTACATATCCACTTTAGTAACTCTCTTTCGTGTGGTTTACAGTTTAAAAGCTTCCAATATGGTAAGGGATATTTGTTATAATTTGTCTTCTTTGTGAAATATGTTACGTTATACACATATCTTTTTTATGAGGTATATATATATATAAAAGTTTATATTAAATATAAAAAATTTAATTATTATAATGGTATTTTTAATTTCAATTAATTTTAATCTTTCACGTTGATTATGATTCCATGTTACCAAAGTGGTCAGTTTTATATTATAAAATATCATCATTTATCAGGATTATTTATGTCTATGATTATAATGTTGAAATATATTAAACTATATTTTAAAATTTTCATAAATTTTGTTCTCCACAATATATATCTTGAGAATTTATGTTTTCCCTTCTATTTTCTCTCTTTATGTACTCAAGATTTCAAAATAATTTTTCAATGAAATCTGACTTTATCCCTCTCTTTGGTTGAAAATCCTTTTTCTAAAGAAAATATCTTTTTCTAAATTAATTTTAATTTTTTTAAAATATAAAAATATCTTTTTGAAGATATATTTATCAATTTTAAACCTTTTAATTTTTTAAGGAATCTTCATGTCATTTTCTAAAAAAATGGTTTTGGTTTTAAATTTTCTTAAATGGAATTTTTATTTAGAAGTACACATCTTGAATGGTATTTTAGTCCTTCATGTTCAATAATTGTTCTATGTATTAATATATAAATCTCCAACACTATTTTCAATGAAACAGATTTCAAAAATTTATTCTGAATTTTAAAATTTAAAAATATTGTTTTTAATTGAAGGCTATATTCCTCATAAAATATTTTAAATGGGTTTTGATTCTTTATTTATATGTTGATAAGGTTATTTTCAATTAAAAGGTTTTTCAAAATTTTTTATGTTTTAAAAAATGTTGTTCAAAGTGAAAAATATATTTCCCTCCAAAAATATTCCAAGTGTTCATTAAAAATCATTTTTCTTCGACGATAATATTGTTTGATGTTATTTATGTTTTACTAGGTATTTTATTCAAGGATAAAAATATTTTTATTTATTTTGATGGTTTACGTTTATGAGAAAAATATGGTTTTGAAAACTATTTCACTTCCATTGTTTATACCATGATAAAAATCATAGGAAACCATTTTTTATTCTATGGGATATACAATGAAAAAATGATTTTAACCCAATTATTATTCCATGGGTTATGATTTTATGAAATTAATATTAAATTAGTATCTTTTCTAGGGGTTATAATGTGAATAAAATTTAATGAAACCAATTTCATTTCATGGGTTTGGATATGATGCATGTTATATGATAATGTGGCACACATATGAATTATTTTTATTATTTGACTTGTCAGACCTATATCTCTATCCAATTAATTTAATATATATATATATATCTCATGAGATATATAAGAATGGAAATAGGAGTGTACCCTACTTAGTAAATGAGTTTTTCCTCTGCGATAGTCTTGGGAGTGAACCTTCACTACTATGATGGGTTGGGGAGTGAACCCCTTCAACTAAAATATCATTAATTGAGAGCATTTAATAATATGGAAATGATTTTATATTTTTATGTGTATTCCATAATTCTATGTATTATGAAAATTTTATGTTTTCATGTCTCATGTTTATTGATTTTTGTATGACTCGTGTCTTATGAACTAAAAATATTTCTTCCATAAAGGAATATTATGATATTTGATTTGAAGTGTGTGGTTTTGAAATGTTATAATCATATTCTAATACCCTTATTTTCAGGGTTTGCTCACATAATTCCCTTGTTTACCCTTTTTGAGAATCTGAGATGAACCTTTCTTGTGTTTCTTTGTAATAGGTTATGAATAAAGAGTTTGGGTAGTGAATTTCTATGAAGTGTACTAAATGGGAAGATCTCTCTAAGAAACATAGAAGATAATTTACTAAATAAGAAGATTGTGTACCCAGTCTCCAAAGGTACTAAAACATTATAAAAATAATTTGTGTGAATATGTAATATAATTATATTCATTTAAAAATATTATCGATATATATATAAATAAGTATTGGGCCTCTATATAAAAAATAGAATAAATTTCAAGTATATTGAGCATGGTTTGTGAAAGATTTATTTAATTCCACCCCTAAAAATATGAGGGGGTGGATTCCATGGATAGTGAGCATGTGTGACATGTGAAAAATTTCTCTAACTATGTTTCAAAACATATAATGGTGTTTCATCATATATATTTTCAACACATGTTTTGTTCCTGGGTTGACCAACAATGCAGCCAAATCACTAGCCTCTTTAAAAGGGTAAAATGATTATTTCCATTTGGGTATTTAATAGTTTCTTCCTTTTTAACATCTCATTCAACCACAGAAGATCCTCCAGTAGTGGTAGAAATCCCTCTCCCCTAAACATAGGAATCAAGCTATCTCCTTCATATATTGTATTATTCAAGTGTTTTTACCTATTCCAAATCAATTTCGATTAGTCAACCCTTCCACTTGATTTTTTTTCTCAGTTACTCTCACGTTCATCAGCATTATATCTATGTGACAAAATTTACCTTCAATGATGGACATTCATCTAGTTTTTTAATTTCTCTCATTCAATCATAAATTTGAAGATGATATTGAATGCTAATTCAGCTACCAGTATAAGGTTGTTGGTCCAGTGATTTTACAAAAATATTTTGGTGTTTATTCTATGATTTCAATGTTCCACACACATAAATTTATAATAATTTCTCTTATAATTGATAAAATATTAAATTATTAGTGGAAAAATAATTTTATAAATTTTAAGAGACTTTGATAACCAGTTATAGGTTGAGGACCTCAACCCAGACCCCATTTTTTGGTCGGATGACTTAAAATTCATGATGAACTATTTTTCCATTGTAACAAAAACACCACCAAGGTGAGTCTGGGTTGGAATTTCTATTGTGAAGTACTGTATAGATAATTAATGAGATATAGGTGGAATGTAAATACCCTTGGTACACATGATATCTTACAAATGAATTAAATAAAATTTTAATGGTAAGACCATGTACGTTGACCATTTTAAAATGATGACGTGGAAAATATTTTTCAAATATAACTTTTTCTTTACTTCGTAATATGACTTTAATTTATGAATGGAATTGATAATTGTAATGTGTGATATTAATTATCCAAGATTTTAATGTGGTGTGGATATGATTACATCATGCGTTCCTTCGACAATTTTCATGATATTCCCTATTTATTATTTGTAATTAATTGACATGATGATCCATATTTCTTAAATAGAATTAATTAACATGACATTACATGTTGTTTATTTTTAATTAACTGAAATAATGTTCTATATTTATTATTTGGAATTAATGGACATGACATTGCATATTTTTTATTTGTTATTAATGGACATGAGATTCCAAATTTCTTAATCAAAATTTCTGGACATGATATTCTATATTGTATATTTTGAACTAATGGAAGTGACATTTATTTTTGTTTATTTGGAACTAACTTACATGATGTTCCAATTTTCATACATGGGATTTATGGATGTGAAAATCCTCATTGTTATAAAAATATGTTTAGATAAATATATGATTAGTTCAGAGGTGGTTTTATCGGATGTGTATCTCATGAGGAACCCAATATGAAATGGGTAATATTTATTTCACTTAATTTATTATTGTTATTTCTATTCACTAATTCAATATATATTCATATACTGAATAATATTATAACCCATTGGTGGTGGGCTACAATGTTTTACTCCCCCCTATTAATTCCACCATTTTGTACTTGGATAGACTTAACGGATATAGGAACAAACAAAGTAAATAAACTTTCTATGGATGCCTACATTTTTTAGGAACTAGGATTGGGTACATGAGCATATTACTAAAATGGTTCCTATGAATCTATTGAAGTTTAGTTTTTTGGTTTTTATATTGTTATATTTGTCATATTATTTTATCCCTTATTTCATGCTCCCATTTTCCATTTTATGTCTAGAATCAACACATCAAAATTTTGTATGTGATACTACTTGTTATTAATTTATATGTCTAGTTGGATTTGAATCATCTTTTTGATCTTATTATTTATTTACCTTCATGCTACTCTATGATAAATCGGGCGGGGTATCCCCACCATACCTCTATAGAACTTCACTACTAGTTGACCACCTCAAGAATATAGAGGGGAATTGTTGAGGCCTACTAACTAACTAGGATTAGTTACATATGAGTGAAATAGGTCTAGTACATCACAATTAAACTTCATTTTGGTTTAAAATCCATTTCTTCTTAAAATTGTATTATTTGAAAACTGTTCTTTTGGTATTTTATGAAATTATATTTTTTTCACTTCACGAAATTGAATATTTTAAAATGAATTTTATATTTTGAATCCAAAGGCTATAATTATGTAAATAAGTCCCTTTAAGTTTTTCTACACAAATAAATTTCCAAGGAAAATCTATTTACCAAGGTAATGGTTAAAACAAGTTAATTAAGGTTAATGAAATGTGATAAGAATACAAAATTTAATCTTTAAATTGGTGGATGGGACTTTCAATTCTACTATAGAGACCCATTCTTAACAAAAACTCATATTAAATCATTTTAGGTTAATATTTATTACATTTCAAAAATATGTGCCTGAGGACCGTAATATTTTTGTTCCTTTGGAAACATAGAGAAACAATTCTCTATCTTGGTGAAAGATCATAAATATATCTCATAATGATCTAATATTTTAGTACATCAACCTATAAAAATTCTCCATAACCTAGAGATAGGAAACATAATAAATGGGTGGCTGAGATGCTTAGTAAGGGTAAATAAAGAAAATGCATAATCATAAATTGACCCAAATTTTAAGGAACTTGACCATAATGTTTGAAGATCATACCCGCTATATCAGAGATTATAATAAATATTAGACATTTAAAATAATTGATTCATAAATAAATATTGAACAAAATCAATGAAATCATAACCAGGGAATAAAAAATGAAATTTTGGAAGACATAGACTTGTAATATAATATTCATAGTTTCCAAGACATCACTGCAAAAAACCTCTTGGTTGTATAGTTTCACTTCCCATACCATCTTGGTAGTCATGGTTCATTCTCATGGCCATCTTGTTAGCATTAGTTCACTCCTCATACCATTTTCCTCGTCGTTGTTCACTCCCATGTCCATCTATGTAGTCAAGGTTCATTTCCAAGACTATATTTGTATATCTCATAAGATATAATTATTTACCCAATGTATTGGAGGGAGATATATGTCCAACACATCACATTTTGAAATCATACATAAATGTTCCAAAAATCATAAACAATTATATTTTACCCCCTGAAATTAAATGGGTATCATAAACATGTGAACATATCATACACTGTGGAAGAGATATAGGTTTCATAATAATTTCATCAAAAGCATAACATATGGAACAGAAACAGATTTTATAAACATATAACCCATTAAAGAGAAAAAAAATTTCATAAATACCATGACATTAAGAATAATCCATTCATAGAAAGTACATTAATGAAAACATTAGATAATTTCTTAGAAGGTCATGTGTAAAATTAATAGATGTCATATTAGATATAAAATAATTTGCAAATATATTTGAAAATAATTTCTTGAGGAAAATATCATTTATTATATCAAAAGTATATTTAATATATAAAACCATATGATAATAATTTTTTTGTATAAAAGACCGTTAAAAAATATAAATAACACATCATATCATTTTAAATCCCTTTCCCCCCAAAACATTTAAAATAAGCATCAAAACATTTTAAAACATTTAAAAAAAAATTTAAAACATATAAATATAGCTTAAATTTTTTTTGGAAACCATTTTCCATGATAATATATTTGATTTTTTTTAAAACAATAACCTTTAACCATGAAAAGAAAGCTTCATATGATTGGTGGTGGATAAATTTGTATATGTCATATGATGTAAAAAACATTCAATTTTCACGGTAAAAAAGACAGAAAATTGCCTCATTCAGAAAGAGAAAAAAGTATCATTTGAAAACATTTTTAAAATGAAAAAGGTTACAAATATATTTTAATTATCATAAGAGATTATTACAATATCCTTGGAAACAATTTTAGAAAACATGTTTTTGGAAGAACATAAATTTCTGACTGAAGAGATTGTAAAGTACAGCTTTCTTAAATACAGTTTCTTAACTATATTATGTATGAAATATTATAAAATGCTACCCCTACATTATTAATGAATGAATAAACAAATAATAATAAATTTCATCAATTTTATGATATATGGAACATAAGAATTCATCAAAGTAAGAATAAATGTAAACAATCATGGAAATTGATGAGATTGTCTCAATAAACTCTAAAAACATGGTAACTATGGATCATACTTTTCTTGTAAGAAAAAAGAAATTACATAAAGCTTAAAGTATCATGAAATAATTAGATTCATGATATAAAATCTAAAATAGAAGTATATAAACCTCAAAAAAATAGTTTAGTCTCATAATAAAACACGAGTCTCAATGAAGGAAAATTGCAACAAAACATTTTTACCGGTTTGATAACATTTGAAACATAAACCCAATGAATGAAATTTTTGAAAAAATGATATTTTAATACCCATAAAATTAGTTATAAGGTACATATAATATAATCATGGTCATTACATACATGAAACAAAAGGATAACATGGTGAACAATGCATGTATCTCATAGGGGAAAAAGTGAGATGAAATCCCTTTACCATTTGCCTTGACTCTCGTCATACTCATTGAAAACACATGTATAATAAATGTAAAATTTATATTCATATTTTATAGAACCATATAATTTTATATAATACCATATATTTTATGATTATGAACATATATTACCCTCTTTTTAAACATCTTAAGTTACGGTTTTACTTCGGGTAATATTCACTTGGTTTTTCATATATGTCTTAAGTTGTTATATTTTTGTTCCAAATACTTATATCATGATTCAGGAATTTATTAAAAGATATAAATATCATTTATATATAGTAAATTTCTATTATAATAATCTATAGAATATATAATTATGAAACAGAATACACCATTCATTAATATGGTAGGCCGTACGTACACATGAACACTATTTTTGTTTAATTGTCATGCAGGGAGAGAAAAATTAAAATAAATATCATTATATATATATATTATTTATAACATATCATTATGATATCATATATATCATTAATATTCACTAAAATAATCCTTAAAAAATCCATGTTGTCTATGAACAAATCATATTGCTTTGTGGGGGTAGTAGTCCACACTTTGTCAAACAAAATTATCGTATTTACATAAGATGAACAGAATAAAGCCATGTTCTAAATAATTAATAAATAATAATAAATATATTATAAAAATATCAAAAATCATATATAAATAAATTTTTTATTCTAATGGCCACCCCGATTGGTGGTAATGGAAAAATGAACAATCATTGTTTTGGGAGGCAGTAGTTCGCTGTACACAGAAACAATATGTTATTTACCCATTAGACAAAGGTGTGTGCAAGTGTTGGTCAAAAATTTTCAATAAAAACATACATGTTTATTTATAATATTGTTTGTTTTATATAATTATATAATAAATATATTTTGATTGGTGGAGAAAGTAAATGAATCAAAGGACTTAAGGGAAGACATTGTCTCTTAATCGTGTAACTCCTTTTGGTTTGTGACAAAAGGATTCCATAGATTGCCCTTTTTCCCATGGGAAGGCTATATGAAGAAGGTGGAATTTACAAGAATTTTATTGGGCTAGGATTTTTGAACATAATATTTTTTAGAGTTGTGAGGAAATTGGAGAGATGGTGGCTTTTTATAAAGAAGGAAAAGGACCCAGTTGTAATTTTTAGAAACAAGTTGGGTGTACACATGTTATTACCTAAAAAAGTTATAAAAAAGAAAAAACTCCTCAATGGAAGGTTTATGGTATAAATATGGATATTAAATGGGATTTGGACAAGTGGATAAATCATTTGGGCCCTTAATTTTAAGGTTAATCCATAATTATGCTTAATTTGGCCTTAATCTCTAGGATTAATTTTAATCACATTACTAATAATTTTTTTAAAAAATTTATATTTATATTATTAGACTATAAATATTATACGGAATACAATGGTTTATGTCAATTTTTCAAAATTCAAATCATAGAATAAGAAAAATTAAAATTAATTCTAATCTCAAAGTTGAGACGAAATAACGGGTTTTTAAAGTAGAATAATGTTCAATAGTTTGTTAAGATTTTGAATTCAATTTCAAAGTGAATTTTATTGTAATGAATTAAATTCTATTAATAGATGTAATATTTATCTAATATTACATTAAAAAATCATAATATAATTTTAAAAATATAATTAATTAAACAAAAATGAATTCTTTAATTAAAACGCTGTATATTCACTATTCATCAAAAACTTTTTTTCTGCAAATATCCAAAAAAATTCACCCTATTATAATTTAGATGTTTTTAATTAAAAAAATAATTTTATTTTATCAAATTAAATATCTAAATGTCGATAAAAAATTATTTTAAAATTAGTCTATTCATGAAAACCATATTTTTTACAAAAAAGGACTTTACCAAAAATAATCTATTTCATTATCAATGTTTTTGTATTATATTAAAATAAAAAAATATATTTAAAAAATAGATATTATTATTCATATAAATAATTTTAACATTAATGTTATAATTACTTCATTAAAATAATTATATACAAAAAAGATGTGTTATAGAAACTTAGTGTTGTGTGCATCGTACGCCAAGTGGGTGTTGTGTTTAAAGTACGCCAAGTTGGTGTTTTGTGTAAAATATTCCAAATTGGTTCCATGAGAAAGAAAATTTTGAATTATTTCATTACTAGACATAAATTAAAATTTATTTTATTTTGGTAAAACAATATTGTGACCATAATTATAATTTTTTTAGATTCCATTAGAATTCATATTTATTTATAATTAATTGGTAACCTAAGAATTTATATTATATTGTGTAAACAATATATTTTAGTATATTAGTTTATTCTATTCATAACCTATAATTTAATGTCAAGGTTTTATCTTATTATGTTAAATAATAATATTTTAATAATATATTATTGTTCATTAATCCTCGGTCATATATGTTATGCATGTCATCAAGGAAATTAATTAGTACATACAATTAAAACTCGCCTATCAGTTCCCTGTGGAGAAAGAATTTTTCTTTTTGTGTGTAAAGAATGATTAACTTTGTGTTGTGTATAAAAAAATTCAAATGTAGTTCTTTAATAAAATGAACTATATTTAGTGTTTCATGAAAAAAAATAACAAAAATGACAAATTAATTTGAATTTTTTTTTAAAAAAAAATTATAGGGTGTTACATTTTACCTCAATTAAAATAAATTTCTCAGTAGAAATTAATATGGGTTATCAATGGTTTAATACATGAATGTTTCATTCATAGAAACTGACATCATAAAAATGAATATTAACTCTTCCTTTAACTAGGGAATGTTGGAACCATAAGTATTACCCAAAGAATCTTATAACTAGGATTCCACATTGGAAAACATAGGTTGGGAGTGAATATTAGACATATAGTAAAAATGATAATATTTAAAGGATTAAACAGAGGTATTCAATCACAAAAAACTGAAAGATAAATGAAATTTTGAGGTCCTCCAAGTCATAAATTTTTGATGATTTATAAGGCAATTGGTACAACAAAAATTAAGGTATTAGGACAACACAATTTCTTCTGATCATTATCTTAAAATTATTTAATTATTTTATTGGCCAATAATATATGGATATATGTATACTTTTTATATTTATATTAACAAAATTTCATTCTTATGTTGTTCATTTATAAATTTCGTATTCATCCCTTACATCATGTAATATACATCCAAAAATTATCTTTGATGCCTGAAGTTCCAAAATAAACTTTTAATAGTTCTTAACTCCAATAAATTAATGAAAATTATTTCATTATATAAGTATTATATGAAAATAAATATGTTTAATATACTAATCTATGATCCAAAAAAGTGACACTATTATTTCATCATAAATAGTTATTTATAATAATAATTATACATTAACTAGGATATCATGTAGTCCAGTTGTAGGCGTGAAACCCTTTTCATCCTTTGGGAATGGTTTCCAGACCCATTTCCATATCAGACTTGATTGTTTATCACCTGACATACAGGATTTTATTTTTTTAAAACTACTCTAATATAATTTCCAAAATATGATGGAAATCCTTAAAATATGATTAATCATTAACTCATCTTTTGACCAACAATTTCAATGAAAACATAATGCAAGAATGCTTCCTGTTATGTTTGAATTAAACTTTTTTGGAGTGGATAACCATAAAACCCTTATAAATGATGAAAATCCAAAATCATAGAATGAAAACAATGAAACCAGCTTAACATTGATTCCCATGTAAATCAAAAAGTAGCTCTTGGTTGTCACATTCCAAACATGTGAATAACCTCATAGTATATTACCTTAAAAATGGTAAACACCATAATTTCCATAAATACTATTGAAAATCATGCATGTTTCCATATTCCATATAATATTAGATCTATTTCTCAAATCCAAAAATGTTGTATTCTTCATCCTTTATGACATAGAAAAAATTATCAATAATCATCACTAGGGTAATTCGTACTATCAAATTTACATATTCATAGCCCACATATCGTTATCCAAACAACATTATCTTAACATAAATAACATATTAAGGGTTACCTTAACCTAGTAAAAATATAACCTTGTCATAAAATAACTTCAATATTCCATTCGGAACATTCAACATAAACATGTAAATACTGAACGAAAAAACATAAGTGGAACAAAACATGCATATTTCATCCTTCAAATAACTTAATTTCTTAATCCAAATACATAAAATCATCAATTATTTCATCCCTAATCCCTTAAAATTATACCTCATGCTTTTACAAAATACTTTTTTACTTTCAAATTTCATCTGTAGTCTCCTCATCATTATCAACATAACCATAATTTGCACCGCCATTCTGATTTCGTCTAAGAGATTTCCCCTTCAGAAATTTGTTTTAATAATAATCATATATTCCAAACTTAAAACCCAAAAAAAAATCATGATGAATTTGGTAGGAAAATATTATCATCCATTTAATTAAATGAACTCTTGATTTTCCTTGGCATTCATGTGATTTGTGTATATAATTTCCATAGTCAAAACATCTTCTTGTTGCTATACGACATTCTATTAGGTAATTATTTCCACACTCTTGACAATTATAAACCTAGTTTTATTTTATCCATTGTATATATTTCCAAAAAACTCATAAAACTAATTTTTTCCCATCATGAGTCTGATATTTGGTAAAGGTATATATTGTTAATCTAATTCCTTGAAAACTGATTAGGAATGATAACAACCTCTTTCACTCCATTTATCATCCCATTTGATTTATCATTAAAAAATCATCCATAACATTTAACATTAATCTAGTTCCTTTTGGTTCTCACCATTGAATGAAATGAGAAGCATAGTGTGACAATTTCTTATCAAATTAGAAAACCACATAGTCATAAAATGATTTACTATTGGGATTTCTAAATCATGACACATTTTTTAATTTTAGAATCCCTAGGTTTTACTATGTTATTCATTGAGGATTTATATATAAATCCTTAATTATATTTTATGATGTTTTTTTGAATTTCCAAAGCATATCTCCCATGAGTGTCAAACCAAGTGTGCAGCAAGGCCCATTTTCATGTACCAGATTACCATGATTCAGGCCCGAAACATCTTATTTGAGTTATTCTCCCCTAGGAACATCTATGAAATAGAAACATAAACTTATAGTGTCTAGATAGATATTTATTTCCACAAAACCACTTATTCTACCCTTTACAAAAAAAATTGGACATTTTCCTCAACATTGTCCTATCCTTATAATTATCTGTAGAGACATACCCAGACATATCATTAGAAATTTAAATAAGGATCTCACTAATGGTTTATGATCCTAGTTTCTAATTGGTGACTAAACCATTCCTTTGATTCTAACTATAGTGACCCTGGATTAGCATACATGGATATTACATTATTTTAGATGAATATTTATTACATTGAAAAAAATACATGCCTGGGGACCATAATAGTATAGATTTTTTTAGAAATGTGGAAATGAAATATTTTATCCTATTGAAATATCTTCAATATCTCACATAAATATCTACAAATTTATTAGTTATACGTAAAAACATTCTTAATAACTAGGATAAAGGAAATATAAAAAGGCGTGATATCATATTCTCAGTAAGAGTAAATAAAGAAAATGTGTAATCATAACTTGAACAAAAGGGTATGGAACATGTGCATAAAATATTAAGATCATACCCTATATTTCATAGATCAAAATAAATATTGGCCATTTATATGATATGAAAAATAAAGAAAATATTGATCATAATAAATCATAACATAGGAATAAAACATGGAATTTTGGTAGGCACATAAGCATATAATATGATTTCAATGGAATCCAAGGCATCGCGCAAAATAACATATTAGTAGTATAGGTTAACTACCTATACCATATTGGTAGTCTTAGTTCTCTCCTATGGCCATATTTGTAGCATTAATTCAATCTTCATACTATATTGGATGACATGTTTCACTCCCATAGCTATCTTAGTAGTCAAGGTTCATTCCTAAGACTATCTTAGTCTATGTTATTCGATGTAAGTCTTTGTCAAATTCATTGGAGGGAGATATCAGTCCCATCCGTATCACAGTGAAATCAAACATACGCACGCCACAATATCAAAAAAAATCTTATCTTAACCTAAGATATTAAATGGGTATCATAAAAATGTAAACATAGCATAACCCATAGAAAAGATACATGCTTCTTAATAATTTCATCAAAATCATAACTTGTTAAAGAGAAACGAACTCAATTAACATATAACCCATGAATGTGAAATATATCTCATAAATACCATGATATTGAACATAACCCATTAAAATAAAAGATATCAATGGAACCTTTAAATAATTTCCTAGAAGGTAATTAGTAACAACAATATATGAAATCATAGATGTAAAATAATTTTGAAATATCATTCAAAGACATTTCTTGGGGAAAATATCCTTTCTTATTTAAAAAATAATTTTTAAAAAATAAAAAAATGATAATAATTTTCATAGAAAATAGCTTTAAACATAAAAAGAAGACTTGGTATAATTTTAGAAGCTTTTTTATAGAAAATATCATTAAATAAAGGTCATAACATTTTAAAAACATTTTTCTTCGAGAACACTTTGAAAACATATAAATAAATATTTAAAATGTTTTGAAAAATATTTTACTTGAAAATATATTTTAAAAACCCTTAATAAAAAATAAACTTTAAGCATGAAATGAATGATTCAAAAATATTTACGCCAGATAAAACTATACATGTCGTACAGGGTAAAAAGATCATTCCTTTTTCACTGTAAAAATGATAGAAAATTGACTCAATTATATAGTCACAAGAAGACACTTATGAAAGACTAGTAAAATAAAAAAGGTTAAAAATTTCATTTAATGATCATAGGATTTAAGTAGAATATTTTCTGAAACCCTTTTTAGATAAAATGTTTTTGAAGGAGAATAGAGTTTTGATCAAAGAGAGGGTAAAGTCAGTATTTCATAAAAATATATTCTTAAATATATTTTGTACCGAAGAATATAAAATTCTTCAACTATATGAATGTTTAATTAATAAATATGGGAAAACAAAACTATTGAATATCTTGGAAGATAGAAAATAAGATTTCATTAAAGGATGTATAAAAAACCAATCTCAAAAAGCGATGAGATTGTATCAATAAAATCTTATAACTTGGTAAATTGGGATCATAATCTCCATGTATGAAATGTAAATTAACTAATGATTAAAATATCATGATATAAGGAGATTAATTATAGAAAATTAAATATGTATGTATGTACACCTTGAAAAATATTTTTGGTTCATAACAAAACATTAGTCTCCAAGAAGACAAATTAAGAAAAAAACATTTTTATCGATTAAAAAATATTTGAAACTTAAACCCCATGAATGATAGTTCATAAATATGACATGTTAATACAAAAAAATAGGTATAAGATACATATAATACAATAATTTGAAGTACTTATTCCACGAAAAAAGTATAGAGTGGCGAATATAGCATGTATCTCACAGGAATAAAAAGTGATATGAAATCCCCAAACATTGTGTCTTGAATCTCATCTAACTCATTCAAACCACATGTATAATAAATTTAAATTTATTATAAATATTTTAAATAACCACATTCTTATATATAATTTCATTTATGGTTTTACTGTGACCTTATATTACTTTCTTGTTAACCATCATATGTTAAGGTTTCACATCAGGTAGTAATTAGTTTTATTTTCATATGTGTGTTAATTTGTTATATTGTTGGACCTTATACATATATAATGATAATAGAATATAATGAATGATATAAATATAAATTATATATAGTATATGTGTATCTTAATAATCTATAGAATATATAATTATGAAATGGAATACACCATTCATGGAGATAGTTGGCCTTACATATAAATGAACACTATTTCTATTTAATTGTCATGTTGGGAGAAATAAAAGAAAATACATATATATATATATATATAAATATAAATATTTATTAAAGTAGTGTCATTATATCATATATATATATATAATAGATTCACTAAAACTATCCTCATTACAATATAGGTAGTGTATGAATGATTCATATCGCTTTAAAGGGGCAGTTGTCCACACTTCCACAATGGAAATTATAATATTTACAAAAAATGGAAAGAATAAATGTATATTCCAAATAATAATTACAAAATCATAAATGAAATTATAGATAAAATATATATCATATAGAAACACAATTCCCATAATAATGGCCACCATTGTAGGTGGTAGTGAAGAAATGAACAATCATCGTTTCATGAGGACATAGTTCACGGTACATAGAAATAGTATATTCTCTACTGATTAGATGGAGTTGTTTGTGAGTTTAGGATGAAAAATTTACATAAAAAATCCTAGTATATTTATGATAATTTGTTTTTATATAAGCATATAATAAAGAGATTTTTATGGGGAGGAGAAGAAAAATAAACGAAAGGACTTGAGAGAATATGTGACCTCTCAATCAGGTAACTCCTTTTGGTTTGTTCCAAAAGGATTCTTTGGATTAACTTATACCCAAGGGTAGTATTATTAGAGAAAGGGTTGATTTGTGGGAATTTTATTGGGTAGGTATTGGACAAACATGGGAGTTCATATAGGTGTTTGTAAGTGGGAGAGGTGGTGCCATTTTATATAGAAGAAAAATTAATGAGTTGGAATTTTTTGAAACATGTTCGATTTACATGTATTTGTACCTACAAATTCATAAAAAACAATCTCAATAATTTAAGGATTATTGTTAGAATATGGACAGAAAATGTGATTTGGGAAAGTGGATACATCATTTGGGTACTTAATTTTAAGGTTTAATTCCAAATTAAGCTTAATTTGGCCTTAATCGCTGTGTTTAATTTTATTCACTTTTAATAATAAATTATCCAATAATTCAAGAAGAATAATTAGAATAAAAATATTAAAATGAATATGAAGATGTATTTATATATTTTTTAAATTCAAATCATAGATGTAGTAAAATTAAGATTAATGAAAATCCCACAAACAGGATGAAATAATGAGTTTTAAAAGTAGAAAAATGTTCAAAAGTTTTTAAGAATTTGTATTAAATTTTAAATTGAAATTAATTATAATGAATTATATTGTATTAATAGATGTAATTTGTATCTCATTTTACCATAAAAAATTTATAATATCATTTTTCATTATTAATATATAAAATAAAATGGATAGTTTTAACTCAAAAGTGTTATTTTTCATTAATTATCAATACAAAGATGTCTCTCAGAAAAAGAAATCCCAAAAATTCACCCTAGGATAATTTCAAAAATATGAATTCCTAAATAAATTTTATTTTATCAAATTTAATTATAAAATGAGTCTAAAATTAATTTTACCGTTAAGAGCGGTTGATTCAAGAAAATGTTATTATTAATAAAAAAGACTTTACCAAAAAATCATATCATTCCTTATCAATATGTTTTATTTATATAAAACAATTATAAAAAATATTCAAAAGTAGTTATTATGATTACTATAACTATTATTAAAATATAAGTTATAATTATTTTATTTAAATAATTATACAAAAAAAGTTGTTTTGTAAAGAATTAGTGTTGTGTGTGTCGTACGTCAAGTCGTTGTTGCACATAATGTACACCAATTCATATGTCAAGTAACTATTGCATACAATGTATGTAATATTTGTTCAATTTGAACTGAGTTCTTAACATAGTGTATTGCCAGACAGAAATGAAAATTCATTTTATTGGGGAAAAAACTGTGAAAAAATAATATTATTTCCTTTGGTATTTAATCAGTTTATATATTTATGTATAATTAATTTTTAACCTATGAATTCATATTATATTTTGTAAACCATAAATTTTCATATATTTTTTAATAATATTTGTATCCTCTAATTTAATGTCTTGGTTTTATCTTATTATATTAAATAATCATATTTTAATAATATATTATTGATCGGTAAACCTCAGTCTTGCGTGTTATGCAAGTCATCAAAGAAAATCATTGTTGTATGTAACACAATCAAACAATGATGTTAAATGTATAGAAATACAATGTTTATATTTTGTGTACAAGGAAAATTACCTTAATGCTGCATATAACACAATCCAAACATAGTGATTTAATAATATAAACAATCTTCAGTGTTTCATTAAATGCAAAATATGAAAAAGGATAAATTAATTAAACAAATATCACAAAATATTTGGGTGTTACAAAAATTTCCATATCCCAATTAAATTCCTAACAATTTTAATTATACATGACATGATTATGACTTCACATCTTATATTAATAAAATAATAATTAAAAAATGTCACATCCTTTCCTTTAATTTTATAAATTAAATTTCATTCTAATGAAAAGTGTAAACATACATTATAAATAAAAATATATTTTAATATAATGTTTTTAATGAAATTTTAAACATATATTTATAATTTATAGTTTATTTTTTAAAATGATATTGTCACTTTAACACAACATTTATAAAAATAAGATAAAAATCAAGTAATGATTTTAATAACCTTAAATGTAATATTGTTCAGTTTAATTATGGTAATAAAATAATTTTATAGATAATTTTTATGTCTATGTAATGATATTTTGTGTTCTAATTCTAATTCTATTATTATCTTGGTGCCTTTTAATTCATTATATTTGAATAGTCTTGAAAATTGCTTTAAATTATATTAAATGTTTAAAAAATACATTCAAACCATTATAAAATCATTAAAATAATATATTTAATATAGTGGATTATATATTTATTATTATATTTTTAATGGTTCATATATGTGACAATTATAATTTCTAAAATTATGTTTTATAACCCTTAAATATTGAAAAATTGAAAAGAAGTACTTTTGTTTCTTACCTTTATAAAGGTACTCACATCAACATTTTCATTACACGAATCATGTTTATTTTTATTTAAAAAATATACCAAACTCCTCCAATATACTTCTAATATCACATATCTATTCCCCTAGGGTGACCATAAACCTATCTTTCAAAATCCTTCATCTCAATCAATATGAGGATATAAAAAGAAGTTGTATTGGTATATACTAGATTATTTTATGTTTATATGTTCATCATTATCCATCATGTCTATAATAACAATAGTGATATAATAACATTATAATCTGCAATACAAATAATTTTATTTATTGAAAAACCATTTTACATCACCTTTTCTATCTAATGGAAATTGCACACTTTGATCATGTGTTCATATGGATTGTCATCCCCATGAAGCAATGTGTTTCATATCTGATCACCAGATTATATACATAGTTAAAAAAATTAATAAAATTAATATATTTGTGAAATAATTATTATTATTTAATGTTTTTATATTACTTACCTTGTTGTCCTCTTATCCATTTGAATATTATAAAATCACTCGTGTGTACGTGTGGACTACCACTTTTCTGAAGCGATGCAAATAATTTTTAAATTATACCTTACATAGATTGTCAAAAATATGAATTTAATAAAAAATATTATATTTATAATAATAATATTATTATTCATGGAAATCCATTATTTTTAATATTTTTATTTTAGCCAATAAAAAAAATAAAAACTGCTTTCATTCGTTTATATGGATTAAAATCTCCATGAAATAATGTGCTTTGTTTTTTCTGACCCCCTTTCATGGATAGCTAAAAAATAATGATAAATGTTTAAAAAAATAATTATAAAAAAAAATTCCCCTGTGATATTATCAAATCATTATCAATGTTAAAGTAATGGTACAACCAAATAAAAACATGTATAAGAAACAGAAAAGTTAACACCTAAATATTCGATTTTAAAAAAATATTTATGAGTAAATGGGTAAAAATATTTACTAAATAATTGATATAAAATAATATATATATATATATATCTATATTTTTTAAAAATAAATATAAATTTATTATAAAATTGTTTTGAATGAATTTGACTATTAAATAATACAAGGTAAGGGTTTCTCACATCAAAATTCCTTCATTGATATATATTTTGAATTACACACTAATTTCCCCTAATTTATTTATACTTACAACTTGAAATATTATATAATGATCCATTTTTTAATAATGGTATCTAACTATCAATTAAAATGTTTATCTTTGTAGAGGTTTTGACTCAATGGTTTTAATATCTATAAGTGTTCTTGGCCTAAATTTTAATTTGTTGAGACAGGTTTGGGATTTTTCACCATTTTATCTTTAATAACATGTACTTACTACCCCATAAATATATGTAGAAAAAATATTTTTTTTAATTCATGGGTTTTAGATATAAAAATCATGTTATAACATTTTATAGCCTCTGATTTCAAATTTACAAAAGCTATAAGGTTTATGTTTCAATCTAAACTTAAAATAATTCTTATTTTTGAACCTTTTATAGGGGAATTGTATTATCTTTGTCTCTTGAAAATCATGTATTTTATTCTAATTTTTTAAATTTTGGGGTTGTAATGTATTATTTCTATTTTCTAACTATTTTTTACTCAACTCGTCTAAGAAAATGTTAATAAAAATACCTGACATTATTTGTCATTTTTATTGAGGTTTTATTCTCCTATATATCCATATTGATTTTTTTGAAGAAATATTTTATGGAAAATAATTATTTCTAAAGTAATTTCTTATAATTGAATTTATATTTAAAATTTCAAAAGTAATCTATTTATCATTTACTAAACATGTAGTTTTTCTACTTTTATTATTAAAGTTTGAAAAAATGTATTTTTAAAAATTTTCAGCATGAATGAATTTTACAACCATAGAGACTGTTATTCAGGATTTATATTGTTTTCTGTCTTTAATGGTATTTAAATTAATACATATTCACATTATTCTATAATTATTTAAAAGTAGATTTTTATTATTTTCTTATATGTTTATAAATTGGATTTTACTTTACTTTTGTATATTATTATCTTCCACATAAAAATTTAATACATAATTAATGTTTATATTCAAGATTATATTATGGTAAATTATTTTAAACGTTATGGTTTAAAATCATTATTAACAGCTCCCGAAGAGTTTTGTAAAAGTGATTTATAATTTCATTTTTAAAACAATGTTACAAATTCATTAAGAGAAATTAATTTTAAATATTTAACAACCATTTTACACTCTATTTCCCAAGGTATTTATCATTATTGTAATGCATCATTTATAATGAGTTATTGTTCATATTCATTTACATGTTATTTATTATCTGATATATATTCAATTTCATTTCAAATATTTAATTATTTATATAACCATTACACTATAGGGTATAAAGACCCCATTTTTTGAATTTGATTGGGGGTGTCTACTATGAAAGATATATAATTTATTAATTAGGTAAAAATTTAAAATCCATGCACTTTTATGTTTAATATTGATAATTATTGACCGATATGGCATGAGAAATATGTACTAGATAAATACTGAGGTTTTATGTTCTTCTATTGGAATGTATATTATTAATAATTTATAACAAATTATTGAAAGATATTCATTTATTTCATATTATAAATGCATTGGATATAATATGTGATTTGGGGACCTGAAATTAGATAACCCAATTATAAATAAAAAATTATCCAAAGAGAAATTAGTTTGGGATTATTGATTATTCCTTACCAATTTATGTATTATGTCACAAAATGAGGCCCTAAAAGATAGATTATGATGTTCAACATTATTCATTCAATAATTATGAAAAAAATTATTGTTATTCATGTGAATATTTATGATTTTATGTAACCCATGGATATATTACTCTTTTTTCATATTTTTTGTATAGAATATTTGATTATTTTTATCTCTTCCACGTTATTTATGACATTTATATTCATAATATCTTCTAATTAAAAATTTTCCTTATTTATCATTAGATAATATTATTTATTGTCATTCTATGCCCCAGGATATGAATAATAATAATATGAATTACTCTTCTAGGATTCTATTATGTGTGGATATTTTTTGGGATATGTTCAAGACTTATTATGGAATATGAAAATCGCGTTATATTGGAAAAAATCTATTATATGAAAAAGATATGGGTTTTTATTTATTAGAGTTTGTTATAACTCTCTAAAACTCTAATCCTAATATGTATTTTCAATGTTTAGAGACTCCACATGTTTTTATAATGTAATTATCGAAGTGAAAATTTAGGCCACTTTAATTACTATCAATCCTACATGTAAAGAGTATGATTTTTGCACTGGATCAAGGTGAATGGGTTTGGAGTGTAATGGTTTGTATCATAAAATATTTAAAATATATTTATATGTTACGATGTTATCAGTTAAGAGTAATTAATGAGTTTTAGATACCGTCATGGGTTAATAATTTTATGTTTGATTATAATTTTTATGGTATATATTCCATTTTAAAGTATTATTTGATTATAATTTAAAGTAAATAATGATATTTTTTGTATACATTCAGGAGAATACATGAAATAAACCTTATGCATAATAAGTGATTTAGTGCGATGTTATTTGAAAATAATGTCATTATATTATTTGATATGCAATTTTAAAAGTAGAGATAAATTTTATAGTTAATAAAATCTTTGATGTTTTTTTGTTTAGTTGGGAAAATGGGTTACTATATTTGTGGGAACATATATTTTATCATATTTATAACCATGTGATTGATAATTAATTTTGAGACTAAGTGATTACATTTATTTGTGAATACATTGTTGGATATGATGTTATTTTATGTTATTGTGGTTTTTGATTTCTGTGGAATAGAGCTCGATTTATCTTTTGAAAGTATATATAATTTTTTAGTTTTATTTCATGGATTAAAATCCCACGTGGATAGTTGATGAGTATGGTTTTTATTAATATACAAAAATGAATAAAATCTAAATTAATGATGAATTCCCCCATGACTACTGATTAGTCATGGAAATATAATAATGTAAAGAGTTTCAAATATATTCAACAGTATTGGTGAGAATGCCTGGAGAATTGTTATGGATGTGTTGGCTGTCATTTGGTAAGAAGCTTTTCCATGATGGGTGATGATGTATGGATAACTGTAATAGATTCATGTAATGTAATTGGATGTCATGCATAACCCATTCTCCTTATAAATATAATAATTTTTGAACTATTCTTGAATCTCATGACATGTGGAAAAGGAGTTTGGTGTAAACAAATTGTATTCAATAGTGATTGGAGAAGAAGATGAATAAATACAATACACTAAAAATGATATGAATTTTTCATGAGGATTATTTTAAGGTGTTGTTGATAATATGGCTTTGTATGTGGTGACTATTATATCATGGAAGTGATTTTAGTGGATACATATTTTTTTCGATTTTACTAAAAAATGAATATACCACACTATCCAGTATAAGGGACCCAAAAATATTAATGAGGTTGTATGGTAATCCTTTGGCTAGCCAGAATGTAAAATGAGGTGTATATAGCACAATATTAGAAGAAAACATGAGATTAATGGTTCCACTATATTGGGTGTCACAATGAAGGGGAAAGATCTGGCATGGGGATGTTCTAGTGGGCATCAGGATAAATCACTATCACATTATTCATTCCTATTGAGGTAGTGATTTTATTAATAACAAAGAACCAGAACATGCTGAATATTGATCTAGAATGGTAGCAGATTTGGAACTTTCATCTTCTTTTAAAACTTATTAACATATGTGTGACCATATGATTGCCTCATTCTCCACTATCTGATCATGAATGATGATCATATCTAAATTTGAACACATAATGATATACTATTTACTATATATCATTCCATATCATTATTGATCAATAAACTGGACATATTTCATGATGATTCTGATAAGATGGGACTCATTCAATCACATCATTATTATGCATACACATACATTTTTTCATGCATTCCTTGTTTCAAATAACATGCATCCATTGAAGAGTATATGGAGTTATAGAATTATTATTGAGTATTTGATATGAATTGATACAATAATTTTATTAAAATGAGTAGAATCCAAGCATGCAGGGAGTGAAACCATGTTTTTCATCATCACAAACAGTGACAAAACATGCCCAATAAATGTTTAAATATCAAATCATTGGGGTTTAAAAATATTCCTTTACATGACTTAAATTTCAAATTCTTCACATGGAATAAAAAATAAATAGGAGGTGGTGAATATTATCCTTAAAAAGATATACACCGGTTCAGAGATAATTATTCTACTTCTAGAGAGCTATCACTTCCCAATTAAAATAGAGCTATCGTAAACATCTGTTTCTCAAGCATCTTCCTACACAAAAAAGGGAAGATCCCACATTCCTCCTGACATGTGAACAACACACTCAAGAGTCTTATGAAGAAAATTGTTTTTGTGATTCTTCTCAAGATATCATGATTCAATTTTCCATGGTTTGTTTGATGAAAATGTAGTTATCATAAGACAATTTCATCTACTATATGTCTCACAAAACATACTGAGAGAATAAGGTTTTTGTGAGGCCTCATTTGTTTTTAAAACAATATGTGTCAATGATTGAGCACACAAGATAGGATAGAAAATACTATTATTTGTATGATTATAATCGTGCTATACTTGGATGAAGGGGATTCCATTCTATATCTTGTGTGAATGGTTTGAGAGGGCTTCATACAAGGAGATAAATGTTGGTAGTAAATTAATGCTTCCATGAATACATTAATGGTCATGCATTGAGAAAGAATAGTGGAAAATGTTGTACATTTAAGGTGTGTCTGAAGTAAGTTAGAATAAGAGGATATTGGGAAATTCATGAACTCTCATATAAATACACATTGACCTTGAGATAGACGAAATAAAACATTCAGATTGGATGTAATCCATACATAAATTATACAAGAATTGAGTTATGAATGTCTATTTTTTCATATTGTATCATTGGTTAATATGTAAGCACAACTTTCTCACATACAATTCAGGATATAAAATTCATTGAAAGAAGGGTTATCTATCCCAGAATTTTATTATTAATAAAGAAGACAACATATACTATGTTTAAGGATTCATTATTAGATCATTATTAATATTAAGTGAGTTGGAGTGGAAGTTTAATCACATAATTATTTAGTATAAGTGGGCCAACATGCATATAATCTTGTTGATTTAGTAGTAGTAGAATACATATAGTTGAGGGGTATTATCATTTAGTTAATTAAAATCTATCTAGTTTAGTAGAGAATATATAGTTTATATTTTTTTATTGAATCTATTTGAAGAATATGTGGTGCCAATAAAAACAAAACCATTGAAGACTGGTGGTACCAGTATTAATAACCCAAATAATTCAAGATTTTTTTATTTCATGCATAAACATTATGTTCCTTTTCTAGGAATTTGAAATCAAAAAAATATAGTGATAAGATAATCATTTCATGAACCATAAGTTGATCAAGAAATTTTATTTTCTTTGTAAAAAATCATATAATTTTTTTTTGTGTGTTGTTGTTTCTTTTTCTATATACATTTTGTAAATATGTGATTATTGAATGGAAAAATTAGATCCATTAATCTAAAATTGGGAAGAGGATAATGTGTAATTGGGTATAACATAAAATAATGTATAAACTTAGTAAATATTTGGGTAGACTGATTCACCCCCTTCATTTTGTCCCTTCAGGATCTATATGAGATATACACGTGGTATCAAATGGTAGGTTTTCCTCTAATTGGATTAAATTTTATATCTCTATTGTTTATACATGGTTAATCTAATGTAAATATTTGAAGCTGATTCTAAATAACTTCATGTGAAAATTTTAATCATTACTTCTATGAAAGAAAACATTAAGATATTTTCCAAGAACATAATAATCATGAAGAAGATGCAAGAAAAAATATTGAAAATATATGAAAGAACGTAGAGTTGGATCAATTGTTTTCTATAAAATCAATTAAATATGTTACTTTTGATGGATTAATTTTTGTAGAGAGTGAGGAAGATAAATCTATATAAATTTTTTAATAATTATATTCTCAATTTTAAATTTATATTAAAAATGTTCTTAAAGATGTGATTTCTTGTATAAATTTTCCTTTCAAATAGAATTGTGAATAAATATCATAGATTGAAGAAGAAATTCCGATATGGGATGAAACACATGGTATGAAATTTTAACGGGGTAATTTTTTTCATAGACCTTGTTGAAGAAAATGGAGATTCTATGCCTCTATATAACATAAAGATTTCAATATTTCATGATTTATTATATTCAAATGATTATGAGTGAACTATGAGTAAACATGTTTTTAGTGTAATAATTCATGCACTTGAAACATTATTCTCCATTTACATGAGTGTCATAGATGCTCATTTTCAATAAAAAATCATAAATTTCAATGATAATGACATTTTAGTGGAATAAAATACCAATATGGATGAGAATTATATTAGGAAGATCCATTTCCTAGAAAAATCACATAAATCAACCATTAGTTTCGAGTAAACATAATTAGAAAGAATAGAGTCAAATACCTAGATTATTCTATGGATAAAGGTAGTATACATCAAGAAGAAAAGGTCAAAAAATGAAAAGTTAATGGTAAAGTAAAGTAAAATTAGTTTACAATGATAACTTCCTTTTAACATCGAGAAAAATAACCTAGAGGTTGAATTGAAAAATTTGGAGTCACTTGATGGAAATTACTATGCAGTATAGAATAATAATTCTTCCACCCAAACAAATAAATAGATTCATACCTAAAAAGGTATGTTTATATATAATTTATAAATGATCCTCAAGTCTCTAAAGAGACATATATTTTTGGAAATTATAACTATGAATCATTTCAAAATCCACTTTCTACAAGCTCATGGGAGAGGGTAGCCCATAACTTAGTTTATTCTATTTCTAATGGTGTAGTTTGATTCTATAGTGTATGTTCAAAACAAAAAATCAGGGAAGATTTGAGTTGATATAAACCATAATAAATTCTCATAAAATAAAGTTTGGATACTCATATAATGAAGTAAAATAACTTCCAAAACTATACACTATTGAATGAAAAGATAATCTAGAAACAACAAGTAACTAAATATAGTTAGATTGTTACAACAAATAATAGAACAATATTTTTTGTATATTGTTATTGTTGCAATAAATTTGGACATCATGCCATTGATTGTTGGTATATTGTGTCAACATATGAAATTTAAAAATGTCCAGGGGGATTAGATGTAAAGAAATGAACAAACCTGTAAACCAAAAAAATAATACATAGTTGAAGAATGTTTTTTCTATAAATAACAAAATCTATAATCTTAAAAAATATATGATTACTATAATATATTGGGTTACAGTTAAGAAGAGTTTTTGTATATACCAACCAAGCACTGTGCATATGATTATGAGAATAAAAGACCACAAAAATGAAAAAGAAAATAAAGAAAGGTGAAAAGTATTCCATGGAGAAAAATAAATTGAATTAATCAAGAAAATATTTAAACAATCCATAACTAAAAATAAATTTATGTTATATTGCATGAATATTAGGTCAACCAATAAAATACTTATATACTATAGATGGAGAGGATATACCATGAACCAATTAAAATAGGTGTTGTAAATAAAATTAAGAAATGTATAACGAGGAATAGAATCAACTTTGGATAAAAACTAGAATATAGGATTGACTGAAGGCATTCTAGATGAATTATTTAATAATTCAACTGAAAAATGTAACTATTTTTTTTTGAAAAATCCTTATAGAAGATCTACATATGAAAATTTTAAGATTTAATTCCTAACAATTTAGTCTGATCAATTACAAATTTCTAGAAAAATGCCTAAATATGAAGATGAAGCACTTTCTAGAGAAAAGGGAAAAAAAGAAAAAAATTATTTCACTTGAATTTCTCAAAATTCATGAGAGTTTTCAACACATGAAAAATCAATTATCTCACTAAAAATGGATGATGAAAAAAAATATTGAAATAATGAATATAATTGTGTATTTATTCGACCAGTTTAAGGGGTGATATTTATGATAGAGAGATAATAATTTGGGGGAGGTAATGCACAATTAATTGAAGTGAAGATGAATAATCCACACAATATGAAGGTGAATGAATGAAAAGAGTACAATATATTGAAGAAATATCTAAATTTGAAATATATGGGAGTCTCAAGCATGAGGAGTACCAAAAATGTTTGAGGTACAAGAAAGAGAGTCTCTAGGTTGAGAGAAAATTCTCAACCCTTTTGCATTTATTTAGAATATCATAAGTGTTCTACATTTTATATTTAATTTTTGTCTAATATTTTGGTGATTAAATTTCTAGGGAATAATGTTTAATATTTTTATAAATATGATAAATGAATGAATAAAGTCTAATAAATCAATTAAGAATGATTATTTCAAATAAGATAAAATATTAAATTGTCCTATAATGTGGAATATTAATTTTGACATATTGATGACTATATGGTGAAATTTTACACTATTTTAAATGGAAGGTAATTTAACCCTCTAGGGAGAGAAAAATAAATTATATGCTATCATGGCTTATTCTATGAATATCTAAAAGAATAGGTCTTCTCAAAAGATGTTGAAAATAGCAGAAACCCAATTACACTTCTATAATGTGTGTTGATTACATAAAATATGTGCATCAAGGGGGAGTGTTGGTTGATGAGTGATCTCATTTAAAGTTAGAGTAAAATATTATGACACTATAAATTTCATATATGTTTGAAAAAGTGTATAGTTGAATATTTTACATGATAAATTTGTTTTATACGACCCCACATAGAGAAATAAATATGTTATGAGCATGATATCACATGATTGATTGTTAATTAACAACATAAGAAAACATTCTTGTGTCACTATTATTTTCTAAACTTGGTTTTGCAACAAAGACATATATTAGGAAACCGAAAGGTTCTTAGATTATTAAACCATGTGTCACCATCCTTCTTTTATAAAAAAGTAGATTTATATTCAAATTACTTTAATGGAAGAAGAATCATTTTTATTAATCATTTTCATTAATTATCTATAATGGGATACGAGATATTTAATTTAAATAAATTTTATATAAAATAAGTCCAAATGGGATATTGATGATCCCATGAGAATGAATAACGATTATAGTGGTATTTTTTATTATTATATAAGAAGGCATCAAAATACTATATATGTTGGCTATCTCTATGGTTAGTGATTAGTCATAGAAATTGAATGTTATATAGATCGTTAGATATATTTAAATATATTGGTTAAAATTCGTGGTGAACTGGAGTAGACTCATTGGCTTTTATTTAATAAGACAATATTACAATGATTAGTGATGATACACTGAGAATTTTAAGTATTCATATAAGGGAATTGGATGTCACACTTGGGAAATCATCATTTTAAATATTATGATTGTTAAAAAAAATTCATAAAGTCCAAGACTCAAGGAAAAAGTGTTCAGTGCAAACACATTATTTTATTCAATGATTTGAGAAAAATTTGAGTCAAAATAATACCATAAAAATGACATGTATTTTTTATTGGTGATCATTTAAATGTGATGGTGAAAATATGGATTGGAATTTATTGAGTATTATGGTATGGAATTGATTTAACTTGCTAAAATTTTTGTTGGTTTTACTATATATTAATCTTATCACATTATCCAATATGAGAGAACTGTTGCCACTACTAATATGGTATGGTCAACCTCTAGACTAAAAATATGGTGATATATTTTTACATAGCACGACATAAGATGTGCACAAGTGTATAATGGTAGTACCATGTATGGTGACACGATGATTGAAAGCGATCCAATATGGGATAGTGCAAGTGGGTGTTGAGAGTTGACCCTATAACACACTTATAGATTTTTAGGGAATCACTGTTATTAATTAAGGATAACTAGAATGGGAATAATATATATTTTTGATAGATAATGATGTGGTATTATTCAACCTCTTTAAAAACGTACGGAGAAAACCATTCTTGATCTATAGCTGTAAACTAAATTGTCTTATTACGATAGAGAATCATCTTCAAAAATAGCTACTTGACACCATTTTTCTCATTCTAGATCATGTAATATATCTATAGACTGATCATCCAAACACCTATCATAATGATTCAGAAATAATGAGGCTCAATTTACCACTCCAATATCATACATGAATCAACATGTTTAATGCATTCCTTGATTCGAAGAACATGCTTTATATGAGGAGTGTATGGATTTGTAGAATACTGATAATTCATTTGATATGAATGGATGTGATCATATTTTTAGAATGAAGAGAATCCAATCACAAAGGAAGTGACTATTGATTAAAATGATCAATTCCATATCTTTCTATCGTTGTTTTGAAAATCAAAACACGCTTCTAAAAAAATATTTTACTAACATTATTGTTTTCATGTATTAAATAATTTTTTTAGAAAAAAACATTCTCTATAAAACATATAAATAATTCATAACTAAATGGATATGATCATTACATACATTTTTGACCCATAAGACTAAAAGAAGTGTAGCCTATATAATTAAAATATGTTTGGTTCATCGGATTAACAAAAGTCTAGTCCATTAATATGATGATATTTAGTATATCAAAGTGATTATATCTAATCCATCAATAAGAAAATATCTAGTCTGTTGGTGTGACTATATCCAATATATCAGTGTGATGACATCTAATATATCGGTGTTCATGCATTTAATATATCAATGTGAAGATATATAACCTATCAGTATGATGATTTATAGTCTATCTGTGTTATAGATTTTAATTCATCAGACTAAAAAGACTTATTTCATTAGAATAATTAGTTCATATTTAAAGTTATAATTACAACTAATTTTAATAATATATTACAACAACATAGTAACCTGGATACCAAAAGACATTAGATAAAGATATAATTTACTAACCTGTAAAGTGAAGAACATACCCGGTTGTTTCAACCATCTTCATGAATCATGAAAAATATAAATGTTGGAGGGATGCTTATAAATAAAATTATATTTGAGGAGCTGAGAGATGATGCTTCTAAAAACACAACTTTTTGATATTTTTATCCATTTTAACCACTCATTACATTCTATTTTTATTTTTTTCAATGTGATTTTATTCTATTGATTCTATGTGAGGAATTGTAAATCCTTAAAATAGTTCATATATTTGAATTATGTGTCTGTTCATCATTATGACCCAGGGAATCCATGAGTAAGAATAGTTTTTTATCTGATCAGGAATATAAAGTGATTCTATGGATACAAATACAAATTTTATTCTAATCTTATATGTCTAGGGCTTTCCTCTAGAGAAAGAAGTACCTAACATTTTGGTTTAAACAATGGATACATTAAGTCAAGGTTGTTGACTTCCTTTCACTGAAGCTAATATTTTTATTAATAATATATTATTTGATCCATATAAAATTTTAATGTCTTATTTTACTTATTTTTAAATGTCATATTTTTTACACAATATAAATTTTTTAGAATGTTTTTTAATTGAATTTTTCCTATGATTTATCAGAATATATATGAATCTGATACATATTAAATAAATCATATAATTCTTTCTCAGTCTAATAAACATAATAAGAGTACTGGATTTCAAACTGTTTAATGTTTTTTAACTATAATTCACCCCCACATGTTTCCATTATATACTCTTAAAATCTAATAATGAATCCATTTTTTTGAAGTCACAAATAATGAAAACATATTCCCAAATAATTTTGAAATGTTGGATCTTAGGAGAATTTAAATATTCCTTAAAACACTTTAAATTTCAAATTCTTCACACTACATAAAAAATAGAGATGAAGTGGTGAATAATTTATATAAAGGGAGATCCACAAGTTCATGATAATTCAACTTCCCTTGTTGCGAAATCCCATTTTATGATGAAAAAAGATCCACTGCAAAAACCTAAAATTCCCAAAGAGGAGTTCACACACAACTTACGCCTAAGAGAACACAAGAAGATCCAAAAACCTGTTTGATATGCAAACTATGCACTCAATAGTATCATGAAAAATATTATTGCCACATTGTATCTTAGGAAATAATGATTCATGTTTTTATAGTTTTTGTGAATAATATTGTGTTACTATGATACCGTTTCATATACAAATTGTTTCATGAAACATAAAATGAGGAAAGGTTTTTTTGAATCATCAATGGTTTTCACTAACTACATGTATGTAAGAGAGAGTACAAACAATAAAATAAAAAATAACAATATTTTTGTGAATAATATCATGCGGAACATGTGTGAATGAAACCACATACTACATCTTGTGTGAAGGGAATGAGAAGAGAATATAAGATAAGAAGGAAATGGGAGTAAATGCATGCTTCCATTCATACATGAATATATATGAAATGAAAATAAATATTCTAAAATGTCATAAAATATGGCATGTGTGAGAAAAGTTAGATGAAGAGGATAGTGGGTAGTCCATCCAAAATCATATAAATGTACATACGCTTTATGATACTCAAAATAAGGAACTAAAATTTCTATATTCCATGCATGTAGTATACTTGAATTGTGTTTTTAAAGTCTATTATTTTATAAAACATCATTGTTGAATATATTTCGAAAACAAGTACACATATAATTGAGGCAGATAACTTCATTTATAGAATGAGTATCATTTCATGAAATTGATAACTTAGAGAGAATACAACTTGCAGTATTTTATAAGATTTATCCATTAATCATTTTAAATAGCCATTGAGTTAGACTTTATTTTTCATCCACCACTTATCGCCGCGTAGTGGGACAATATGAATATTATCCTATTATTTTAATAGAATTTTTAGAATTAGAGATAAGGTATAAGACCATTATGTTGATATAAATCCATATATTGCACTAGAGAAGATATTTTTTAGAGTTTTTATTTAATATATTTTATGAAATGGTGGTTCTAGTTTAAAAAACACCATAGAACACTAGTGTTACCAATATACATAAATCCAATGATTCAAGAATATTTTTTATTTCATACAGAATTATTATGTGTCAATTCCTTGTATTTTTAAAAACTATAAGGATATAGTGATAATCGAATCCTTGAATCAACCACATGATGATCATACAAGGGAGCAGGTCTTTATACCAAACTTCTTTAGAATCTTTTAGGGTCGTTGATTCATTTATGATCTGCATTTCGTTTTTATGTGATTATAGAAAGAAGACAATAGATCCATTCTTATTAATTGAGGAATAGGTTCTAGAGTAAGAAGGGATAATTGAAAAGAATGTATAAATTATGTAAAATGTTGGGTATATAGATTCATCTTCCCGCTCAATGTCCTTCCGTGATTCATCTGAGCTCAAAAATACTGATTCATGTTATTTTAGAAGAATATTCACATATTTAGGATAATTTATTAACAGGATAAATATTTTTAAATGTGACATTATGAGTTATTATTGTTGTTAAAAGATAAATTTTATATTTTTGTCTGATGATTTTGAGAGCAACTCATTATACTCTTTTAGTTTTAATATTTTTTTGGAAAATTTTGATGAAATTTAAGGTTTTCTATTTATGGAATATTTAAGTTGAATTTTTTTCTCTTATTTAAGGATTTGTAGATTGATATAATAATTTTTTCTAATATGATGGTTTATTAATATTTTATATTATCAAAACTTCTTTTAACCATTTTTGGGTTGTAGTATGTGGATAAATTTAGGATATATAATATTTCATCCTTTTAAAAATATTTTGATCCATTGAAAGACAATTTACGTTCTTTATGAATAAGAAATTTATCATGGTTATTTATCATATGTGATAACGAAAAGGAGGAAAATTTATTGAATGAAAATCGAAGGGGGAAATTTTGTTCATGGAATGGAATGAAATCATGTTAGTAATTTTTCTCACTCTCTATCGTTATGGTAAAATAATTCCATAACTCCAATAAGTGGAAGATAAATCTATCATGTCTTATATAGAAAATATTGCTAAAATATTAAGATATTATTTTGGGGATGTATTAATAAGTATGATTATTAAAATGGTGTAAACAATTTCTAGAAATATTTATTTTATAATATTTTTCCTATTAGTTAATTATAAATTCTTTTGGACGAAAAATGTTACATCTAAGTTTATATGTAAATCAAGATATATTTATTTTGGAGATAAAATATTAAAATTATAAGGAATTTTTTTCAATAGGTGGATAATGTAACTCCCTGGTATTTCTACATATAATTCTACTTTAAAATACTACCATGCTTGATATTTTATACCACACATAATACCAAGATTATAACAAATTATAATAAACTATAAAAATATTATTATTAAAATACGATTGTTATAACGTAGTCACTAGAACAGTGGGTATAAAAAAGATTAAACATTTTATGAAATATATATATAGGAAACTTTTATTTCATAAAAATGTATAGATTAATTCTAAGGAAATAATGAAATAATTTGATATAAAATTTTATATGATTAAATGCGATAATTTTCATAAAACTAAAGTATGTGTGAAATGTATTTTTTTATGAAAGTAAATTTAGTTAATCACAATATAGATGAATGATTTTAATGAAATATATAAATTATTAATATAATAAAATAAATTAACATTCACGTAATTATGGTTACTAGATAATAATGACTATAAATTTTTTTATCAATCTAAAATATATTTTCTTTAAAAATTGGTTTAATTTAATTTTGTGACCAAATATGTTTATTAATTTATTCCAATTTTATAAATTTTACCTGAAAAATTTGGAATAATTTATGGAATCAGCATGTCAAAAGAATATTTTGTTACATTTTTTGTATTTTTCTAAAAAGGATGACTTCTAGGTGAATAATGAAAAATAATATTTTTACAAAAAATGTGACATTTATTTTAATTTAATCTAATTATAATCAATGTTCCATTGGGTTATTTAGTTATTTTAATGTAACTTTTTCTCATTTTATTAAATATAATCCAATTAATTCATTATGAACCATTATTTTTATTTATTTTTTCGTAAAATCCTTATTTTCTTAAAAATATTATTTTTCTAAAAACAGTTTTTCTTTACATTTTCTGCACTTGTATTAAATTTATATTTATAACTTATAGAAATTGAATATTATAAAATTTATTTCATATTTTTACTACATGATACAAATTATTTAAATAGGTATCTTGTATTTTTTTACATATTAATAATTTACAAGGTAAAAAGTTTCCACCATAATAATGGGTAATGCGAGACAATTATGGTTTATAATAATGGAAATGGTCAGAAAAATATTATATTAAAATGGGTAAGTGAGTCTTGATTAACCAATACCTTATCCATTGTTAATTGTTATCTATTTAGGACCCAATTTATATGATTATGAAATCCTTATTTATATTAGTATAATTATATTTTAAAATATTCCACATTCCCCCATTTAATATCTTAATATGTTTTAATGTTAAGGATAAGAATAAATATACATTATTAATATTTATTATAATTGTTTTAAGTAAATTATATTAATATTAGTATTTTGTTTTTAATTTTTAAAAATTGTATAATTGTCTAAAATACTTGTGTCGCCTTCACTCCACAGTTATATAAATATGAAAAAAATCAAGTATATAATTTTAAAAATATCAAAATTAATTTTTTTAATGAATTATTTTCATACACGAGTTTTTTAGATAATTATAATATATAAAAGATTATTTATATGTTTTAATTATAATTCCATTGTAATCTTAATTCCTTTAAATAGAAAATATGAGAATAGTAATGAAGATGAATTTAAATGAATTTTAATGTTTCAAAATTATTTATTAATAATCATAGAATTGTAAAAAAATAAATCAATTGGATGGAAATTTTTATTAATATTAATCATGGTTAACATATGTTCTACATCGATTTTTTAAATTAGATTCTTTACCCTTACCTATTGAAAAATTGTGCAAATTCCTTTTATATTTGCTTATGTCAAAAATGAAATTGTGTTTTTCCTATAAAACCCACACCAAATATGTCTCTTTTTTGAGACTAGCACCAAATATATATACTCTTATTTCTGTTATGAATTACCCTTTATGGTAATCTCATGAAATAATGAAAATATTCCAAAATCAAAATGTAAATTAATACCCAACTTCAAAAATAATTACAAAAGACCAAATCTATGAAATGTGTTACCTCAAATTTATATAAATTTCATTATTCTCAATAATTATTTCTTTAACACCTATACCAACATTATCCTGTAAATTTAGAAAAAATATATAAAAATGGGGTGAGTATAGAAGTATATTAGACTCTCTTATGTAATGTGAATATCAATAATAATTCCTTAGCTAATAATATAAAAATTTACACACACACATTTATACATTACTCATCATTATTAAGAATAATAACAACAATTAAATTTAAAAACAATATAATTGTTCTTATAACACCTCGTATAATGTAAATTTACAATCTAAAATTAATATATATATATATATACAATAACATTTTTAACATCCACATTTTTTATGAATAAAATATTTTTTAATTATTTAATCACCATAATACCTACAAAACTTTTATAACATATTTTTTTACCTATCATTCCTAAAGAATCTCAAAAATTTATTCATTCATAAAGAAAAAAAACCTAAAACACCTCATAAATATATTGTAATTTCATTAAAAATAATTCACTAATCCAAATAAAATTAAATCAACATTGTAGAGGATTAAATCTACATAGGCCTCTACTATTTTTCCTATAAGAATACTTAGTAACAGATACCTCAAGTGGGGGGATCAAGGTATGATATCATATTACAAAATAAATCAATAAATCCATCAAAATCACACTTGTATAAAAGATATTGACCTCATGATTATTGGGGTTAAGTTTAATCATTACTTAGGATGTTGATTCAATTGTTATACCCTTTATATTAGATTTAATCTTGCTTATACAATGATTTATTAAACCACATATTAATTTATTTCTTATATAAAACACATAAATCATTTATGAATGACACGTGAATTTACATATATCAGACACTGGGATATATCTCTGAATAATACAATAGTGATATACTGATGTACCAAAAAATAAAAAATCACTTTAAGCTGTTATTTTGGATGAGGCCACTCTATGTAAAGGGACAATTATTTTAAAAAGGTTTAGTGATCATTCATTACATGTCAAAATTTTATTATGTAAATTTTTTATATTATTCATAAGTCAATCAACCATGGTCTGTAGACCACCACCATAGTTTTGTATCCATCTCGTGATCTAGTTGCTTCATAAAATATAAATCTGAAAAACTTATTATTAAATAAATATTTAAATTATGAAATTTAAACATTTTCCTCCAAAACACCACTATGAAATTTTTCTATGTTGTCCATATAATTAATTCCATAAAATAAAAAAATTTATTGAAATAACAAATAAAATACCTAAGTCTCCCCTCTTCTCAACATTTTTCCTTTCATTGTGACTGGCTACCATTCCTGTTTATGACTTCCCCCAGGATCAAGGGTATTTTTCTAATATCCATGATGATATAAACACCGTACCTCATTATCACATAACCAATTTTCATAAAAACATACAGTATAATGCCGATCTCCCCTAAAGAAACCCCACAATTTCCACAACAATATAAGGATGATCATACTCTCCATTTCTAGAAAATCAAAAACACCAAAATAACATCACTAACACTTCTACAATTTTTACATATCTTGGTCAACACCATGGAGTAAATGCGAATATACCCTAGTGGTGTTTTGATCATCTTTCTAAATATCACAATCCTTACTCCATGATTCCACCCAAATATTCAGACTCTATCCATTAAATATATGATACTTTGGTAGCCTTAATAAATGAATAATTTTTTACACCATAATTTTATGTTCATATTTATATTGAAACACTAAATCATATCATGTCTAAATAAATTGCCAATGATACCCCCATGATCATGCAATATAAACTCGTACTCCAACATCATCACAAAGATCCATTCTAATGTGGTTTTCCATTAATAGTTAACAATAAATATAACAATTTTCATCATAAGTTTCTTATTGGACATATAAAGTAATCTTCATTTTATTTATTGGTGGATGTATCATGAAAACGTTTTTCATAATAATTAAACTACAATATGAAAAGTTATTGATTTATTGGCCATTATTCCCAATACTTAACATAACATGATATGTGAAACTCTTCCCTTTTAATAAAAGAACTTTTAATCTTGAAAACCAATTACCATTAGATTCAAGGGATACTTCATTCCACTATCATAATGAAATAATTATCCCTACCTTATTGATTTCATTCAACCCAAATATATAATTTTTTATACAAATTTTTATGTGAGAGTAAATAATAGTTGATATTTATTTCCATGAACATTGATGAACAACAATGAATACATATTTCATGTAGTATTCCATGAATGTATTCATATTTTTATTTCACTCCTTAAACCATCACATCACTTCATATTGTACCTATAAATTATGATAATGTTTTATCACCACTTTGTAGTGATCTATGAACAAATCCTCTAATCCTACTCAGTCAATTATTTTTGAATGAAATAATAAAATAAGTAGTCCATAATTCTGACATAATTTCATCATATCAAAATATCATAACATTGATTATTTATAATGGAACTCCCTTTATGATATTAACAACACTTTCATAAATTAATTAGTGAATAACCCTGATACACTAAGAGTGTGATTCATAACAGTTTTTTTAAGAGATAGTTAACGACATCAATTGGATTAATAATTGTTTTTCTTTTTCTTTTTTAACTATATCTAATTCTTTTTATGATAGGGGTAATGACCTATAAGTTTTTAAACAAACTCCCCCTCAATTATTGGATTAATTAATAATGTGTTATTTACACTTGTTTCGAATTCCATGTTGTTGTAATATCTCTTTAAGATATCTTTTCTCCCTATATTGTTAAAATAAATTTTATCTAATTTTAGATTCACTATTCCTTCAGTTACATATTCTCCATGGATTATGTCCCATTAATAGACCTATACCATTATAAAAAATATAATATTTAAATACATTTGAGTGAAAATAATGTTTAAATTAATTAAGTTGGGTGAGATATCAAGTCACTATAAAATATTATTATTACCTTATACATAATTTTGTAATATTTCATGAGTTATATATTATTTGTGATAGAATACAAATCATATTATTTCTCCTTAGTGTTTATCTTTTCTCAATTTCGTAATTCACAAGGGTTTTATTTTTGATTTTTCTTACAATTAAGGAATTCTCCACATAATGCAAATTTTTTATTTTCTTTTCTAAAATATCTTACATATTTAATTACCCATATAGGATTCATTAGAATTTAAAATTAATTCAAATATTTGAGATACTACTTCTCATGAGTTTCATTTAAAAATCATTCATATTGAAAATTCAATTAAATTTCCTTTCATGAAGCCATTTATTCAATAAATAATATGAGATTACTTCTCATATCACCATTAGAAACATGATTAGTATGATAATAATAATTATTATGATATCTATAAGGAATTGTTTTTGAGTTCAGTGAGTATTATTTTTAATATATCTATCAAGTTGATTATCAAAAAATAACCAAATGCATTATAATAAAAAAAAGAAATTTTAAAAAATATTCTATCATAAAATATCATGTCTTTATACATAATATCCTTGAATTTTTTTTTCACAGACTATAAATATTTTTTATGGACTATTTACATGTTTTTTCCATACATTCACTATTTTCAAATTGTATTTTTGAGAGTATTTGATGTTTTTTCTTATAATTTATAAATAAATATATTTTTATAATAATTTAATGATTCCTCAATATAAAAATTACTTCACTTTTGAATATAATATTTCCTTCATTCCACCACATATTTTATAATAATCATTTAATATTAATATTATTTTTCTCTCATATTATTAACATTTCCCCAAGGATAATAAAAATATATGACTTCATCCACAAAAATTATATAATTTTTAATTTAAGTCATGAAATTTAATTTATTTTACAATGAGGGTATTATCATGTTTTCAGTTTTATTGAATTATGTCATAATTCATACATAACATTTTAAAATTTAAAAAATGTGGATATAACTAAAATAGCATCCATTTATTCAAAAATGCAAATCTTATAACAGAAAACATTATTTCATTTTCATGAAAAATCATCATAACATTCATCTTAACTTATTACATTCTTTTACCTATCCTTATACCCATTAAAAACTTTTTAAAACATAGGTTGAAAAAAACATTAAGTTATATAAAAAAATGAATGAAACGGTTAGTCCATGAATAATTTTAAACCAATTTTTTTACAATGTTATAATTTTTGACCATAAAACATAATCTCCTTAGATTACCTCATGAAATTGTAATTTTCATGAAAAATAATATCAAAAAAATTAAATCATAAAGGTTACTTGTTGAAATAATTTCATATCACTCTTTTAATATATTATATATATATATATATGAAGTAATCATCGTGGTTACATTTAGAATACCCAATATATTATATTCCTATACTATCTTAATAGAAACCCCATTTATTAACTCTATATCATTTCCAAATGAATTAAAGATATATAATAGGCTCACCCAAACAAATATTAATCTCGGAACCACTAATACTCATAAAAAATGACCAATAACCATAAAAACCACACAAAAAAAATAAATAAAAAATTAAATAGAAATTGATTTTTAAATAAATTTTCATTTTTATGATGTCATACAATCAAAAATGAAAACAATTTATTTGAAAATACAACTTTTAAACTTATAAAGGAAAATTAAAAACATTAAAGTGTAGGAATCCATTCAAACTATATAATTTTAAAAAAATACATTTTTCTTTTTTAAAACTATTTGAATATTATATTTTAATGGGTTTTTTTGAATGGATGTCTCTTACCTTGATTCTAGAAAGTCGAGTACAATATTTATCTTCCACTTCTTTAGACGATATCCATTTATTAATACCTTAAACCCTTTAGGAATGGTTTTCATTCTAAAATAAGGCCTTTATAATGTGGATATGGGTTTTGTGAAGGGATTTGGGTAGATATTTTCTAAAAAAAATTGTTTTAATGTGTAATTAAATGTGAATAATGGATTCCCTTTAATTGGAAATAAGAGGGGGACTCTTAGTATTCTTCAAAATATTAAATTAATATAAATTAATGTACTTTATTAAATGGGTCCAAAGATAGTTATTTATAATATAGTATGATAATGGGTTGAAATACATTCATCCAATGAAAATTAGACATGTTTTTATTTTTTAAAACCTTATCATTTTTTACCCTTAGAACTCTTACCATGATATCAAGTAATTTAAAATACGAGGATTAATATAAATACTATACAATTCCAAAAGACCACAAAATTATTCATTTATGAAATATTAATACATATCTGAATCATTTGGTGAAAATTAATATTTTAATAAATTTTATATCATTTAATAAAATATTATTTATTTTAAATTATCAACAATGTCAAAATTTTCACTATTTAATACTTGAACATATAAAAATTTCTTAACAAAAAGATAATTTCTAACCAATACTTCAAAAAAATTTATAACAAGTAAAATTACTCAAAATAATTTGAGAATGACATTAATTAAATCATATTATGTTTATTTTAACATTTTTAATAAAATTTAGTTGATATTTACATTAATTAATTAATTAACGCATCATCATTTTGAAAGCCATTAATTTAATTATTTCTAAATTAAAAATGAAAAATAAATTATCATGATAAAGATAAAAATTTTAGATTTCAAAATAATATTTATATTCAACGAGATCCCATATATAACCTCCTATTAAAAATAGTTCACTTGTTAAAAACTAAAGTATGAAAAAATTGAGTTTTCTTTAAATAAAATACAATAAAAGGGTTAAATTCATACAAGTAGATCCAAGTGGTCAGAAAATAGTCCCAAGTTTGATTTTAATTAACAATAAGACATCCAATAATATTATTATAAGTGTTATGGTTGTTTTATAATATAATTTGGACCCTTAATTACAAGATTTACCCTTAACCATTATAAAGAAAAGAAATAACTATTATTTTTGTTCGTGTAGTCAAAAAATAAAATGGACCTATTTACTAAATTTGTATCTTTTGATTCAAAAAAATTAATTCTTTTTTCAAAATTATAAAAACTAAAGTGGCTAAAATAAATTTAACATTAAACCCATTGAAAGCATGAGAAAACATGTTTTTATTGTAAAACACTCAAAAGATAAAAATGTTTTTATTTCAAAATTCAAGGTGAAATCAATTCTAATGTACTTAATTGGATTAATAGATAAAATATTTCTCTAGAAATTATTTAAAACCAGTATTAATCAGAATTTTATAATATAAATAAATCAAGAGAAAAATCATTTTTCAATTGAACTATAGTATTTTTTTCACTGTTCATTAAAAAAAGATTCTTATGAGAAAAATACCAAAATTTCTGCCAACATAAATTTTTATACCCATATTTAAAATAAGATGTTTATTTTGCAAACTATAATTTATAATGGTGTTAAAACTGGATTTAAAATAAGATCATCATTGAAAGACAATAAATATGCCTTTTAGAAAAATACTTCTTTTTTTCTAAAATTGAGTTGGTTATTATATCATGTCTAGGAAACACTAATATAGTGTTTTTTTAGAAATAAGATGTTTATTTTGGAAAATATACTACTTTTTATTATAATTAATATATTCCAAAAAATTTTATTTAATTATTTCTTCGTATAATACAGACTAGTACACATTTTATGATTTCCTCAGAAAATCATTTCCTTTATTTTTAAAAAGAGTTTTATTTTAATATATTTTTAATTTTCCACCGAATAATTAATAATATTTATTTGTAAAATGTATTTTAATAATTTTTTTAATCACATCTACTCCTTCCATTATAATGGATATATGACAACTACCATAGTAAATCATAATATTTAGTTTTTAATTTAAGCTCGATGTGGCATATCATGTATGCTGTCAAATATAGTGCTTTATTTTAAAAAAATTTGATCATACATTATAGACCACTTTAATAAATTAATTATTTACAATTTGAACTCGAGATAAAAAAATAGAGGTCTTAATGCTCAAAATACCATTCTTGAAATCCTACATCAAAATAAGGATTAATAAAACTTCAACTTTAGAAGAAAGAAATGCAAGAATGAAGGTAACATGAGATAAAACAAACTGGGGTTCTACATAGAAAAACATCAGGGAAGAGAAAACTAACTATCATGTTCTGATAGAGAGTTCTAGAGAACATGGTCTTGAGAAAGTTGAAAATAAAAAAAATAGAAATATGTGATGGGTTAAAAGGTCATTTAATTTATAGTAAGGAAATTAAGTGGAAAATGTTTTTAGTTTAAGATAATTTTCATAGAGTTGAGGAATTATATTAATAACTAGATTAAGAAAATTAAAAAATATACTAACTCAACAAGTGTAATTTCATGCTCTCAATTTCCATAAAAAACTCATGTTTTTCTCTAAATGTAGAGTATTTAAGATGAATTTTTTTTTTCAAGAATAACTAGAATCAACTTCTAGAGACTCACATAATCCATAAATTATTAAAATTTTATTTTATTAATCATGAAATAGTAACCAAAACTAGAATAGTTGGGGTTAGATAATATAGTTCCCCAAAAAATAATAAACCATTTTATAATGAAAAACAAAATTAATCTCCGAAATTCAACAATAATAACCAAAGTTAAACATATCCCATAAATCATATAAATATCCTTAAAATTCTCTAAATGTATTATAACTATGATTAAAGCCCATAATCAGAAGGATTTAATCACATTGTCTTCCTAGATAAATTTATATATTTTTCTCCAAATAACATCAATTACTCTTGAAGTCTCATTAGTAGTCTTCATGATACGCTATCAATTTCCTTAAATAAATTGAACCACCATAAGTTCACAATAATACTTTAGACTATTCCAAAATATAACATCAATTTTTCTAATAAAATCTCATAGTATTTTATTTACCTCAATCATAAAGGGCCCCCAAAATAGTAAATATCTTCCAAAATAACATAAATCACTTAATCAAAAAATGATTTACTAATCCCATAGTAATTTATTTAATAAAACCTAATTTCCAAAAATCCAAATATTATTAATTTATAAATTCATTTAAATAAAAATAAAAATTCATAATAATTGGTACTTCATGTAGACTAGTGCTAGGGGATTCACCCTTCTCACCCTTCATTTGTGGGTTAGATTCTTATGGCCCTGTAGGATGTGAGGGGTTATAATCCATCCTAAAATTATTATTTTTTATTAAACTATATATTTAGTATAACATTCAAAAAAATTTAAAAAATTCTTAAAAATGACCATAACAAGTTTTAAACATAACTATTATCTTAGACCTTGCATTTTGCATCCAAATTTTCATTATCCCATAATTACCTCAAAATAAATAATCATATAAACAATAATAATTATCTATACCTTTATACTTATGTCCATAAAATAAAATATAATTCACCCTCAAATAACAATTTCATATAACAAACTTAAGGGTTACATATAAAAAAATTATTCTAATGTAATTCCATAATCAAAAGTGTATTAATACCTTTAAACATTTCATTATCCTTACATATAATATAAATATTTAATTCCTTATATGTGGATATATTTATAATTAAAAATTATACATAATACCTTAAACATGATTTTACAACTTATTACTTAATACTTCTTTCCTACAAAAAATATGAACCATATTATTAGATATAATAATGTTAAAACATGAACCAATAAATAATCCATACCATTATTATGTCATTTTCAGTTTCCTCATGTAAAAATATAATTGTATTATGTTTACTATATAGATATCTTGATGGTATTCTTGATCCCTTTCATGAGCCTTCTTATTTAGAAAAATGTTTTCATAATGACTATACTCCCCATGTTTAAAACATTCAATTAATAACCTGGGAAGAAATTATTTCCATTTAATTGATTCAACTGGAAACGTCCCTTTTTCATGGAATATTATTTATTTATGACCTCATTTTCCACATTTAAAACATATTCACATCCATTTGAGAACATTTTATTAGGTGTTTTTTCTACATCCTTGACACATATGTTCTTGAATATATTTACCTTTATAATTATTGTTACCTAAAACTCAACATGGATTCAATTATATCATATGTGATGCGTTATAAAATTCACCAAGGATCAAGTAGTTAATCATTACTCATGATAGTTAGTTTAGAATAACCATAAGTGTTCTAATTTAATATCCTGTTTCATTTGGTTTCATATTCAATTAACCACCGAATATCCCTTCGCATCAATCGTTACTCTGGTGCCTGCTGGATCCAACTATTTTCAAAAATGACAAAGGTTCAAGTGAGTAATAGAATCATATTACACCATTTTATGAATATTATAGACACAAAAATATCTATATTCTTGTTGTCTAAAACACATTAAATTTATCGAAAATAACTATATAACTTCCCTCCTTGGAAACTATTAAGTTTATATACGACTTGTAACATATAATTAAATAATATACTAGCCTCTAATGTTATCTAAACAAGCCTATGATACCAACAATAATACTCTAGCCTTAAAAATTTCATAATCATGAGTTTTATTCAGGAAACATAATTTCTTATACATTAAGGATCATTTCCAGTTTATATTTTTAGATAATTATGTATTAATTCATACATAACATTACAAAATTCATTCAATGTGGATAAAAACAGTTTCTATTTATTCTAAAATTTAACATTTTCAAAATAAAACATAATTTATTTTTCATAAAAAATATTTATAATTTTCATATTGACTTCCTAATTTCTCATACACATTCTTATACCCTATGAAAAACATTTTAAAACTTGAGATAAACCCAAAAATATAGGTAAGTGATATAAAATAATGAAAGAAATCATTATCCAATGTATAGTTATAAACACTTGGAAATTTTTTTCATAATGTTATACTTTTCACCAATTAAATATAACCACTTTAGATTACCGCATTAAAATATACGTTTCCTGCCAAAATATATAGAAAAAATAAATCATAAAGGTAACTTCAGGAATCAATTCCATATAACTCTTATAGTATATTTCGTGAATACATAGGGTGTAACTTTTATTGTATCATTTTTAATACCCACCATAGTATATTCAATTAATCTCTTATCAGAATCTATATCGGTTAACTCTGTCTCATTACCCAATGCATTATAGAGATATAATAGGATCACTCACCATTAGATTATCAAAAAACCACTCGTACTCATAAAAAATTCTGATGAACCATAACTTAAGTAAAAAAACAAGGTCATTCATAAAATAAAAATCAATATTCTTTTTTTCAAAATAAAAACTAAAAATACCCCATTATTTAAAAATAAAAGTGTAAACTTTAATGGAAGAATAAAATAATTAAAAATACATAAAAGTGGAAAAATCATTTCATGTCATATATGTTAAATAAAATTACATTTTATGGTTGAGAAAAGAGTTGGAAAATGACCTTTATATTATGGGTTTCAAAAGTATGTTTCTTACCTATTCTGGATCATCACGTACAATCATTATCTTTCACTTCTTTCGATGATATCCTTTAACTAATACCATAAACCTTTAAAGGAGGGTTTTATTCCTAAACTAAGTTCTTTAGAATGTGGGGATGGATTATAGGAACAGATTTGTGCTGATAATGGATGAACCAAAATGCTTTTGAAGAGTATTAAAATGAGTATAATTTATGCCCTTTTATAGTAAAGGAGAGGAGCACTCTTATGATTATTTAATATAATAAAGTAATATAAATTAATATTCAGTTAAAAATTGGACCAAAGTTAATTTTTAATAATATAAAATGATAATTGGTCTAAATACATTCATCCAATAAAAATTATACAATTTTAGATTATTTTTGTAATCCTTATCCTTTTGTTTAAACCCTTTTAACTATTACAATAATATCATGTAATTAACACATTAAAGGGTTATATAATTACTACAAAATACCAAAATACCACTAAACTAGTTATTTATGAAATTCTAACATGTATCCCAATCATTTGGATAAATTTGAGATTTTTAGAAAATTTATATCTTTAAATAAAATATTAATTATCTTAAATTATTATTATTGTCAATTTTGACTCTATAAATTACATTAAAATTTAAAAATATCATAATAAAAAAATTAGAAAAAAATAATTCTAAAACATTAATAAAATGTCAAATTATTCCAAAAAAGTCACCTATTAAATTAAATACAACAAATTATAGTTATTTTAATTTTTTTAATATTGTTTATTTGATATTTCAAATAATTAAAAAACTATTAAGTTATCATTTTGAAATCATTTAATTGAAATATTGCATCCTTAAAATTGGAAAATAAATTATCATGATAAAGAAAATGATTTTATATTTAAATATACTATTTATAGTTGAAGAGATACCCAGTATAACCTGACATTAAAAATATTTCACTGGTTAAAAATAAAAGATTGAAAAAATTGATTTTCCATTGAATAAAATACTATTAAAGGGTTAATGTTCACCATTTGACCCTAATTGGGCATAAAATCATCCTGAGGAAGATGTTGGTCGATAATAACGCATCCCATAAAATGATGTCAACTATTAGAGTAGTTTTATAATATTACTGTTACCTTTAATTAACATATTTACCCATAATCGTGGTAATAAAAAATTTACTAAAATTAATATTCATATTTTCATAAAATAAAAGTAAACAAATTACTAAATTTTTACCTTAATGTTCCAAATATAGAATCCATATTTTTAAAATTTGAGACACGAAGTTTGATAAAAAATAATTTTACATTAATCTCATGGACAGATCAAGAAAATGAGTTTTTATGATAAAAACAATCCAAATATTGAAATGTTTTTATATCCAAATTCAATGTGAAATTTCATAAAATGACCTTTATTAGATTAAATGATAAAATATCTATCAAAATATTCATTAAAATTAGTCTAAAATATAATCTAACAATATAAATAAATCATACCAGAAAGAAGTTTTCAATTAAAATATAATATTTTTTCATTTTAAAATAGAAATGAATCTTATCAGAAAAATAATAAAAAGTTAACAAAATTAAATTTTTATTCCCCTATTTCATATAATACATTTATTATTTTATATATAATCAATAAAAGTTTCAAAAAATGGAATTAGAATAAATGCGCCATTACAAGGTGGAAAATATGCTTTTTTTGAAAAATGATTATTTTATCTGCAAAATTGAATTTGTTATTATATCATGAATAGAAAACACATAGATGAACTGTTAATATTATATTTATGATTATATATATATATCAATAATATAATCCAACAAGAGTGATTTTATTATGTATTAGAATAAACCAAATTTGGGCATATTTAAATAGTTTTTTATAAAAACATTTATATTTATTTCAAAAAGAGTTTTGTTTTCAGTTATAATTAATTATGCCACAAATAATTAATAATAGACACACGTACAAACCATATTTTCATAATTCATTTCTTCTTATTCGTTCCCGCTATTCTAACTACTATGGGATAACTACCATATAAAATATAATTTTATGTTGTTCGTTTTGGCTCTATGTGGCGTATCATGTATGCTATCAAATATAGTTTTTCCTTTAAATAAATTCAATATGATACCAAAAAAATAATCTTAAAGAATATTTTAGATTCTTATTACCATTGGATTTTGGTTTCTTTAATTTTTTCTTGATTAAGAATGACTCCATTTCATATTATTGTAAATTTTCGATGTTCTCCTTCGGTTGAGAATTCATATATCCTTTGAATATGTTCCTATGAAATTTTATCCATCAACACTTATTAAGTACCATACAACATGTCACATATTTCTTCAATTTTTTGTTTATATGAGCAATGGAATCCTTCCAGCCTATTTTAATTATTTCATTCCTTGATTCACTTTAACCAACGATTCTACGATGCAAAAACTTCCTCCTTTTCACCTTTATATTTGAATCATATTTTCAGTGAATCCTATTTTCTATATCTATAATTTATGTTTTCTACATATTCAAACACATATTATCTCATTATTTTTTGAATCTCATTTTTATCCATCAAAATAGTAGCAACTTGGGATAAGAATTTCTACAATGTTTTTAACATCTTTATATAAATATTTTATTAATAAACATTTGTTCAAAGTAATTAATAATATTTTTTTAACTTCAGGATTTATTATTTATATATTGTATCCAAATATTATGATAAGTGTAAATATTACACCATTGGACTATTTTTCAACTCATCATCATTAGTAATTCCATCATCAACATAAAAAGTAGGCTCATTAGATAATATTTTAGTTACTTGATGAAAATAAAAATAGTTATATTGAAAAAAATCATAGTTCTTTCTTAGAAACCATAAGAATATTTTATCATGCTATCATGGTCTCAATAAAATTTAAAAATAGATATAATCTCATTAGAGAATTGATAATTTTATAAATTCTTCCCCGTCATCAAGATAAAAAATAATGTTAGAGATGAAATAAAAATGGTATGAACATAAATACATGAATCAAATGGATCAATTTAGAGTAAAATAAATGAAAAAATTATACCAAAGATCTGATGAAAATAATTAGTTCAAAATGATTACTTATTTAGTTATACGTGGAGGGGGTGAATGTGTGTATGAAATCTTTTCCAAATATTAAAAAAATCCTTTTAATTCTTACTACCCTAAAAGATAATGACCCCATTATTAGTAGTTTCATGTTTAGTATTTAGTTATGGGTGAACTAATTGGTATACCCGTAATATTTTCATCATTTTAATCTATCAAATGATTACTTAATCCACATTTTGTTTAATTAAATATTAATAATATATAAATCTTTCACATATGACACATAAATTTATAGGGTTCACCCACACTGAGAAATATCTAAGGATCATAAAACAATGAAGTTTTTTATATTTCATAGTATACCAAATCACTTTTAGTGGGAGGGGGAAATGTTGGGTAAGGTCATTCTATACTAAGATTCACTCCCTTTAAAATGTTTCACATATGCTACACTTCCACCCAAGGATCACCCCAAATCTTGTATCTTTACGTTCATTATTAATTATAGAAACTAACATGTCATTTAATCTAATGAATGGATAAAATAACAAACCATTATTGTTTCATCACTATGTGTAGACAGGTTCTCCATGATCTCCATGTGATGATTTTCCTTTATAAGAAAATTGATACAATAACTAAAAAAACAAATTCACTGTACTTGATATGATCTTTAGTGCATCTATATCGAATAACCTGTAGAGAGATAGTTTTTTCTTGTAAGAGTTTGAAATATTTTTAAAAATATTTACAGATCTAGTCGCTGAGATGAAATGCGATTCTGAGGCTCATTTTTCCTAGAATTAGTTTTAGAAAAACATTAAATATATTTTATATTAAACATGCATAGATTATTAATGAAAACATGATAAATGTTAAATAGTTGATCAGATTGGGAATTTGAGACCACACTTAGGTCGGGAATGAGGTTTTTACCCATGGAATGACATGAAGTTAGTCGACACATGATGTTCCATCCTCTCACTCGTTAGAGGTGGATTAAGTGGATTAGTTATATTATTATATTAATTTATTAATTTCTTTGTTAATGTAAATGATATATTATAGATATATCACTTTTGAAGAGTTTCCAAGGTTGGATAATTATTCTGGTTTTCTCCCAAAACACTCCACTCCCTCGACTAGTTTCTAATCATGCCATAAGTCCAAGAATCTGTAGATCAGGGCGAATTGAATCATGGTGATGGTAAAAAATATTCCTTCTTCATTGAAAAGTGCATTCATCATCATCGAGTAATCCCATATTGAGGTAGGACTCGTTATATGTGGTTTTCCGCCCAAATAATTAAATTATTTGAGAATATAGCTCTTCATTCTTTGATTCAGGCCCTGTTTTTCCCTTGGACATTCTTGAGTATTGAAATATTGATTTATTCCAATTTTATATAAACTCAACTCTCTATTTTTCATCATTGGATAATAACTCTAGCCCAACAATGTATAATATTTCATTTTTTATCCTTCGTCCATAATTTCTCTTCACATTATTCCCATACTGGACAACTCGGTCTTGGTTTTACATTTTCGGGAGGTACCAAGCTCAATCAGACCCTCAGATACATGGAATATCGATGAAATAATAATGGATTGGGGAGAGAGACATAGATCTAGAAGGCTTGTGGGATGATGATGCTTTATTTGTTTGTTTAGGTCCATGTATTCTTCCCTTAAAGCTATGGCGATGTGAAAAATGATGGGTTAAACTATCAATGGAGAACAATGATGTTTTATGATGAACGATGACTGATAAAAATTAATCACAGCTGGATCCATGATTTTTCAGTGAAATTGATATTGAATCTATGGCATTATGTCCTAATTCGGGGCATGGATACAAGATCTAAAGATATGGTATTTCTATCGAAAATCCTTATTACGTGTCATGTTCAAGGATGAAAACATGACATATGGACTCATTGTAAATGTAGATAGGGTATTTGAAACCCATAAAGATGTAAAGACATGTACACGTACAACATGCTGTGTACTAGCATACAATGTGGGTCAGGTGTGTGACGATTCAGCTGGCCAAGCACACGAAAATGGTTTCCAGTACACGGACATGGAAAGCAGCACACAGCTCGTTCCCTAGGTAGTTTAGACATTCCATTTAGTCCACTTTCATGATTTTTACTCTTACAATATTAAGAGAAATGAATTTTACAGGGACATGCCCAAACAGAGGATCAAGACCGCACATCATGTGTGACACCTCACATGCCATTTGCCATTTGTGGCCTTTTGATAAAAATTGTAGCACTCATATATCCTTCATTTGAACTCATATTTTGGTCTGTTAATAGACTATCTAGATTATTTTTATATAGAACATAGTGGTACCATTGGTTGTAAATTTAGATATATGATGTGAAAAATTATAGTAACAACACCTTCTATGGAGACCTCGAGGATGGAAGTGATTAGATAGGATCACCAGATGCTTACTCCTAAGTAGAACACACCAGATGGCCTAGAGATGGGTTCTCAATGGAATATATTATAGAACCCTCTAGGCGGGCTCAGAAAGAGTCCACTATAGACTATCGAGTTGAACCATCTAGCAAGGCTAGGTAGGGGTCCTCAATGACTATTAGAGTGGAAACCTCGAGTTGGGATGGAAAAGGATCCTCAACATCCTAGTTGTAACCCTCCAACGGTATCCGGGCATTGGTTCTCATTAATTTAGAGTGGAACCCTCCAGTTGGGATAGGCATGGGTCCTCGACCATCAGAGTGGAACCCTCTTACTGGGAAGGGCATGTGTCCTTTATCGACTATTTGAGTAGAACCCTATTTTTTTACCAGGGCATGGGCGATATATCTTGAAATTGTGGTCCCTCGACTATGCATCACTTAGATGAACATAGTGGATATAGGATTGGTATCATGAGGAAGAGGTATATTTTCCCTCCATTGAGGTGCATTTTTGTGAGGCGACTAAAACCACATGGGTGAGTCAATGCTCCCCAAAGTGGATTGTATCAAGGTGTGGAGAATGTGTAACTTAGGATTTTGTAATCAGGTTAGACAAGTGAAATATTGGGAATCATTGTTGTACTTTTGAAACAATTGGTTACACGTATTCTTAGAATAATCTATGATATGAAGATCCACTTACACTATTGTTTGGACTTATTTTTACTTAATATATATATATATATATATATCCTTTTATTGTATCCACTCTTTTTATTTTTTTACCATCCTTCTAGGAGAGGGGAAGATTCATGGGGTATTCCATGTGCTTTTAGTGTCTAGATTCTCATGGTTTGATAATTAAACTATCTTTCTATAATTTTAAAAGGCCCAACATGTAGTTAATCTACTCATCGTGTTTATCCCCTTGTTCTTAGATGATATTACTTTAATTTTTTTTTGGTAGTTATACTCTTTCGTTTTACCATGTGCATCTATTATCGTTCTCTTCTATTGTATCACTTACTACTCTACATCAGCCTTTGGGGTGTCCAACTAGTTATGTTTATACTCACCCATGCCTGGGATTTTCCCACATGTTTCATGTCTTATGAGGATGATAGATAGGTTTACTGTCACTATAAGGGATCATAAGAATTCTAATTTCATGGACTATGTATGGTTGTCGTATCTTGGGATTCAGGAGTTGGGATCTTAGCAATTTACTTTCTCCATTATTCTGTTAGGATGGGACACATTTTTTGGGGGAATGTAATTTTACCCTTTACTTTTTGTTTACACTATCTTATATTTCTAATATCTAGTGGCCCATGCATGTTTTCTTTATTATATAGTTGTCATGTGCTTTTTATTCAACCCCTTTCACTTTCTCATTGAGCAGGTTGTGTGTCTATATACATGTACTTCGGTGAAGGCCTCCCGAGTAAGTTATTCCTTTGGGACATGTCACCGCCCCTGGTTTATAGAGGCGGCTTGGGTTTATTTTAGATCGAGCTCTGGCATGGGTCAGGCCGAGACAGATTTGTATCAGATAAAGTTCATTCCTTGGAAAATTGTTTATACATATCCCCTTAAATGGTATTGTTTGAGTATTTGTAAATATCATTGAGGTGTCTCAAGTGCATCTCCCATGATTGGGAATCTAGTGATGGTGTAGTGCTCGGTATAGCCATTCACAAGGACCTTGACCACCTTCTTGTTGACCCATCAAGTAGAGACCTTTTTTGTATGGATAAATGGAACATTCATTATATAGGATTGAGTCTTTAACTATACTTATTGATTCATGTTGCATTTTTTTATATGTATATATATGATCATATGATCGTTGGAATCCATAATAACTTTCAGGATACCACTAAGATGATAGCCAACCAGGATACCTACTCCGATTTGTGATGACAACCCTATGAGAAATAAGGCCTTAGTTCCAGGTCCATTCCATGATTCAATCCTCTATGTGGGAAGGTAGAAGAAACTCCCCCTGTCATGTAGTAGACAATCCTACCAGAGTAAGCTGAAAATGTTTGATGGCTTAGCACACTCCACGAGTTCCAAAATTAAAGATAACTGAGGTTCCACGGTGAGCCAGATCCATATGTAGGATATGATCAGTTAGAGTCACTGGTTTATATCTTAAGTAATGTTTGGTCCTCGATGGATCATGTGGTCATTCTTGTAGCAGGCCTTTTCCACGAAGAATCTAGGAAATGGTGGAGCCCGGTTACATAGATGAACATTGAGTTGGTACACTATTGGGATAACTTCTAGTAGTTGTATTGTGAGAAGTACTACCCATACTACTTATTCTTCATCTAGTTATGGGATCTTCTAGAGCTAAATTAGGGAGGTAATATGGTGGATGAGTATGTTTTGATGTTCATAGACCATACACGTTACTCTATTAATATGATCAGGGATGGCCACTTCTCATCCCACAAGATTGAGTAGGGACTCTGTCGAGAGATTCGATCCAACATTGTGCCCTAGTGTATCCCCACCTATGCAAGAGTGTAGTAGTAGGCATTTGGGATTGAGATATTTCTGTCATAGGGATCCCAGATAGCTGGAATTCTATGTGAGTGACAGAGAGCTGATTTGACTACATCAACAAGAAGACGACGATCACCAAGATCTCGATATAGATGTTTCTTCTAAGATATGACTCATATGCATGGTCAGAGGAAGCACAGAGGACCAATACAGCCTAGATAGGGGTGTTTATTTACTTGTGATGGGAAAGGACACGTTGCATGAGACTACCCAGATAGGTGTACCGAGCAGCACTAGGAGAAACTGATGAACCTCCATGGAGGAGGAAATACTGTGATCATGGGTCTCCCAAGCATGGAAATGGGTTTACCCAGGGATAAAAATCTCATATAAGAGTAGGGGGAGCTATGGGTGGTGGGTTCTGTCATTATATCCTACCACCAATACCACTTGGAAGCCCACATCATACTTAGATAGTTGGCATCCAATGCCGGAGACATCTGAATTCTTTTGATGTATTTGATAAAGAATCTACCTTGATGTTTTGAGGCATGATATGTGTTTATTTTACTCTTACCATAGTATTTTTAGACAATTATGTAATAAATTCATTTGTCTCTTGATTTCGGGTGCTAGATCTATACTTCGCAGTTGATATGCTAACACAGTAGCTTCTTCTTAAGGATTTAATAGGGAACACTTGTTCAATATCTTTTTTTATTGGTAGTGAGAGAATTGTCTTAGTGTATATTAGTTCATGTGGAACCTATTGGTCATCCATATTGAAACTTAGAACATCATAATTCAAATGAATTGGACTTCCAAGTTCTAATCCTAGATTGAATGTCACTGAAGACAATTTAGATTTTTATAGGCATATGGGACGAGATTCTCCTTTTCTAGAGAGAGGGATATCATGGAATGGATAGTAGATTGTATGAGTAGGAGGATATAGCCCATAACTAATTAGTAAATGTTTTTAGTCCTTGCTACAGTAGGCACTTCAAGCATCAGGGTTACTTCAGTCATTAAGGATTATATAGATGTATTCTTTGAAGATGTTTTGGGACTACCTATGAGGTGGGAGAAGGATTTTTTCATTGAATTTAATACATGGTCTACTCTGATATCTTATGAAGCATATCATATAAAAAAATACCATGCATATAAATCTATGTTTATATTTATAGGAAATTCATCAAAAAGGGTTCATCAGACTCATTGTATCCCTCTGGGTAGCTCCAATTCTATTTGTGAAAAAGGCTGATAGAAGCTTATGACTTTTCCTGGATTATTATTTCTAGATTCATGAAACAACGAAGAACCAGTACCCCTTGTAGAGGATTGATGACCACTTTGACCAGTTTTTAGTAAAAAGTTGGTTATTTGAGAAAAGTATCAGGTTTTAATACCACCAGTTGAGGGTTCTCAAGCCTGATATTCCAAATTTGGAATTTTGATGTTGCTGATGATATTTTAATTTTTTTTATTTCATTTGGTGTGAAGAATTCTCCTGATGTGTTTTTGGAATTGATGAATCGTGTATTCAATCCATACATGGACCGGTTTATTATTGTATTTGTTGATGACATTCACATATACTCTTCATCAAAGGAGGATCATGTGCAGAACATGAGAATGGATCTTTATTTTCATCGAGAGTACTACTTTTATAGAAATCTCTCGATGTTTCAGTTCTGGATTCATGAGGTTCACTTTTTGGGTAATTTAATTTTGAACAAGGTTTATCCATGGATCCAGTGATGATAGTTTCTATTATTTCTTAAGATCCATCAAAAAATATGTCATAGGTGCAAAGCTTCCTTGGCTTGGTCGGGTATTACAGGAAATTTTTGGAAGACTTATCTATAATCACAATACCTTTTGCCACCCTAATGTGGAAATGGAATCTATTTATCTAGTATGAGTACTATGAGAGATGCATTGAGGTGTTGAGGAATAGGACAATGAGTTCTCAAGATTTGTGACTACAAGAGGAGGGAATGGAGTTCATAGTGTATTGTGAAGCCTCTAGATCTAGGCTAAGTTGTCTATCGATGTAGCGCTATGAATTTTTGGCATACAGGTTGAGGTAGTTGAGAACCTAGGGAGAGAAATTTTCAACTCATGACCTAGAGATAGATGTAGTAGCCTTCACCCTGAGTATGGAAAGACACTACCTTCAGAGGGAGCACATTGTGGATTACTCAAACCACCAAAGTATGTGGTACGAATTCTCTCACAGACACATGAAATTGAGACAAAAATTCTAGTGAGAATTATTATAGGACTATAACTTTTAGATAGTCTATACTCCAAAGTTGGGAAATGTTGTACCATATTCCATTATCAGGAAGTCCAACGCTCACCTGGTCTAGGGAGCTTCAGAGCAGTTAGCTTTCCTGCAGATGACCCTCATGGAGTTTGAGGGTACATCTTTTCTTCTGCTGATGGTTTTATGTTTTTTACTTCATGAGTGTGTTAGATAGTCTATGATGAGTATAAATCAACTATTAGGTGATTTATGATTAGATATCCACAGGTGACTCACAAGATTAATATTCTGAATGATGGAATTAGATCATCATGTTCTAGGGGTGAACAGTGGTTTCACCCATCTTGTGGGAGGAGTTAAGGAGGGATTTCCACACTTCCCCTAGATGTACATCCCTATGTAGGGAAGATGTACAGAGACCTTCAGTGTATGTTTTTTTGTCCAACATGAGATTATGCGTAGTTGAGTTCATATCTCAATTCCTTACATGTTAGCACATAATGGATGAGAACCGAGTTTCAATAGGGTTCTTGCAGCCTCTTGAGATCACGGTGTGGAAGTGGGACAACATATCTATGGAATTAGTCATTGGGATTACACACATAGTGAATGACTATGATTCTATATGGGTGATAGTTGATATACTCACAAATTCGGAACTCTTTTTATTATAAGGGAAAATAGTTTGGTGGGGAGTTTGGGTAGCTGTATGTATGGGTGATCATTCACATTCCTAGGGTTCCCTCGAAGAATGTCCCCAATTGTGATGTTCTGTTTATGTCATAGTTATGGAGAGGCCTAAAAGAATAATTTGAGACCTAATTGCGGATGAGAACATCCTTTCACCCCCTGACTGATGGGCCGACCAAGTGTACTATCCAATATCAAGAGTATATGATGAGGTCATGCATGTTGGACTTCAGTTGGAGGTGGAAGGATCATCTTACCTTGGTAGATTTTGTGTAAAATAATATCTATCACTCTAACAACAAAATTTCATATTTTGAGGCCCTATACATGAGACCCTACAAGTCTCCCTTCTGCTAGATATAGATTGGTGATTCATCTCTTATGGACCTAGAGTTGGTTCAGCTGATAACAGAGAATGTCTAGGTAATCCATGAGAGGATTAGGATAGTCCAGAGTAGACAAAAATCTTATGCAGGTCACTATTTTAGGCCCTTATAGATTGAGTAGAGAGACACATTTTCCTTTAGAGTCTCCACATGATGTGGATTTTTCAGGTTCTACATGGAGTAAAGATATACCAAAGGTCTATCGGGCCATTTGAGATCATGTAGAGGGTTGGTGAGGTTTCTTACTAACTCGCAATATCACCATAGTTAGAGTGTGTGCACAATGTTTTCCATGTGTTGTTGATGAGGAGATACGTGCATGAACATACACACATAATTGACTGGGTCTGAAGGACATTGAGGATATGAACACATTTTTTGAGCACCCAGTGCTGATCGAGGATTGGAAAAAGTGGACCCACTGTGGATATACTATCACATTGGTTCGCATACTTTAGAAATATTGAAATGTGTAAGAGTTTTCCTGGGAGCGGGAGATCCAAGTGTGGGATCATTATCCTAAGTTTATTTCCATGTTTTTTATTTTTAGGGAAGAAAATATTGTAGGAGGGAATGGTGTAAAGACCTTTTTTATGTTGTAAGACTTTGAGATATTTCTATATAGATTTCTAGATCTAGGTGCGGAGACGATGTGTGGTTCTGAGGCTCAGTGTGCCTAGATTTAATTTTATAAAAATATAAAAAATATTTTATATTATGAACATGAATATTATTAAGGAAAATATGATAAATCTTAAATGGTTGATTGAATCTGAAATCTGAGACCACGATTGGGTTTGTAATGCAGTTTCTACCCTAGATGGGACATAAAGTAAGTCGACACAAGATGTTCAGACCCCTTACTCATCGGTGGTGGGTTTATGTGGATTAATTAATTTATTAATTCAATTCATTAAATAATTTTAACCAAAATTATATATTATAAATACATCACAATAGATGATTTTGTGGGTTGGATTATTATTATAGGATTTTCCCATGATGCTCTTCATCCTATTTTATTGGATGATTTCTCTAGATGATAATGAATTTTTTGATCAATGCTAATTGAAGACGGAAAAACCCAAAAATTATTCATTCCTTATTCCAAATAATTTTCTACATTTTTGAAGGATCCAATATTGAGTAAGGAATAATCATATTTGGTTTTATGCCCTTATAATTAAATTATTGAATAGATCTATCTCGATTCTTTGATCTGTGCCCGGTTTTAACCCTTACATGTGCTCGAGTATTGATATATTGATTCATTTATTTTGTTTTCTATCCTCAACTTCATATTCTCAATCAGTGACCAATAAATCTTGGCCAACAATGTATAAAATTTGTTTGGTGAGATCCTCCATAATATCTATTCATGTTCTTCATCAATTGGACCCCTTGGTCCCAGTTTGAACTTATCAAGAGATACCGAGCTTGATCAGACCACATGATACATGGAAGAACAATGAAATGATAATGGATTGGTGAGAAAATAATAGATATGGAAATATTATATGATGATGTTGTTTTATTTGGTGGTATATATCCATAGAATCGAACCTAGAAGCTATATCAGCATGCGGAACATGTCGTGAAACCCTCGATGGTGACTAGAGGCATATTTTGTCGAACGACAGCCGACAAGAAAGAAACATAACTACATTGAGGTTTTTTAGTAGGTATTGATGAATAATATACCATGGAATTTCCTGATTCATTGAATGAAGATCAGATCTCAAGATCAAATATTTATATTGAAATCATGACTACATTGTGTGCATCTATTTAGCCGAGATGACAACTAAGGATTTGGAAAACCATAAATATGTCACGGTGTGTGCATGTACAACATTTGGTGTACCACCTTCCAGTGTGGGTAATCTGAATTATGAGTGAAAGGCCAGGAACATGGACACGGTGTCTAGTACATGGACACAATGAAAAACATAGAGCCCTGTCTCTAAGTAGCATGGAAAATCCATGTAGTCCACATTCATGAAAGATTATCCACCACTGTCGGGATTTGTGTTCCTACTAGGGACAGAATAATGTGGCGGAGTGGGACCACACGTCATGTGGGTCCCTCACACATCGTGTAGCCATTGATATCTTCTCAGAAAACATATGTATCCCATATTTCTATTGATTGAAATTGGATTTTGGATCAAGAGTAGCCTATCCTAAGTGTCCTTCCACAAGAAACATGATGGTTCCCTTAGTTTTGGATTTCGAGATATGTTGTGAAAATTTGTATGCATGAAATATTCTTAAGAGACCCCAATGATGAAAGTGATCATGCAGGATAATTAGATACATAGTCCTAAGTGGACCCCTCCTATCAAGATGTGTATGGATCCTACATAGATTCTAGAGTAGAAGCCTCCAAGTGGGATTGGAATGTGTCCTCTATATACTCTCATGTGGAACCCTCCAGCTGGGCTGAGCATGGGTGCTCAACTACTATTATAGTGAAACCATACAGCTGGGCTGGGCATGGATCCTCAACTTACCAAGTTGAACCGTACTGTAGTATTGGGGCATGGGTCTTCATTGACATAGAGTAGAACCCCCAACTAGATTTGGCATGGGTCTTTGACCATCATATTGGAACTATCCTGGTGGGCTGGGCATGGTTCCACCATCGACGATCAGCGTGGAACTATACTTTTGTACTAGGGAATGGTCCCTCAATCCATAAATCGTGTCCCATAGACTATGTGACATAGATCTGAGATTTGGTTGATGTAACTTTGGTTTAACAAGGAAGAGGGTTTCTTTCCCAACCGAGATATTTTTTTTTCATGGCCAAAACTATGAGGGTCAGTCAGTTCCACACAAATTGGATAATATGAATGTGTGGTGAAGGATTCCCTTAGACTTCTGTAATCAGAAAAGACACATGGGATGCAGGGAATCATTTTTGGACTTTTAAAAATCTTGGATAATCTTCTTCTTGGGATGATATATGAGAGAGAGATACCTTTACCATATCTTTTGGGACTATTTTTTCTGGGAATAAATATATCATTTTACTTTATCCACACCTTGGATTTGGTTCATCTCCTTCAGGTAGAGGGAATTATCCATTGGTTATTTCATGTTCTTTCTTATCTCTCTTCTTATGGTTGGATGATTATAATATTCTACTATAGGTGGTGAAGGCTCGAAGGTTATTTTATCAACTCAGGATGATTATTATTTTGTTCTTAGATGATCTTACTTCAACTTTTCTAGGTTGATCTGCACACTTTCATTGTTCCCTATGCATTCGCTATCTTTTTATTATTTTATATCTCTTATTTCCCCCAACTCATATTTTAGGGTTATCCTATTGGGAATGTTTATACTCACCCCTACATATGTTTTTCCCGCATGTGTCATGTCTTATGAAGACGACAAACAAGTTGATCAATACTATAAATGAGTATAGGGATACTGAGTTCCTAGACCACATATTGTGGTCATAGTTTGATATTAATATGTGGGGATCTCAGCTATTTAATTTTTCTAGTCTTATGTCTAGTTGATACACATTTCTAGTTGGGCCTGTATCTTTTCCCTTTATTTTTATTTTTACAATACCATACCTTTGTATTGTCTTGAGGTTCATGCATGCTTGGTTTATTTTAGAGCTGTGTTTTATAATTTATTCTTTCTCTTTGAACTTTTTCATTGATTTGTCTATGTGTGTGTATCGGTACATAAAAAAAGGCATCCACGAATTAGTTATTCCTTGAGTCTCTTTTTCCACCTCTAGACCTATGGAGGTGGGTTTGTGGTAGTTGTAGCTCAAGCCCCAACATGGGTAAGTTAATGACCTAAATACTTCTTATTATTTTGAAATTTCATCAATGAGTTCCAATTATCTCATATCTTATCTCTTTTTCCCACTTTTAATCTAATTCCTAAATGATGTCTCAAAAATATTCTCCCTCTTTTCTTCTTTATCCCTTCTCACACTTCAGTGCAGTAATAATCATAACTTTTATAGAAATTATTGATATATATATAACTTGGCTTCCCTAAAATCATGTTCCCATGTAATTTATTTAATCATGGATAAATTCATCCATTATTTATTGAAATATAAGGTAAATAAATATCAATAAAATAAAAAAAATATCAAAATAGATTAAAATTTTGAATTTTAAACTTTTAATTTAACTCAATCCAACACAATGAGGATAACACCACCATGATGATATAAAATTCTAAAAATTATGTTTCCTCCATGAACAAAAACATAAAAACTCTTATTATCATATAAATCTACCCATTTTTAAATTAAAAACATTATAAAATAATCACTACCTGGGAGTGTTTCTTTGTAGAACATGGTATAATTGTGCTCAGATAATACACCTATTGAGTCACACATTAAAAATCACATAACTCTCATGAACTAACCATTTATTATTTAACAAAATTTAAAGACATTTTAATTTTGAAGGTCCCCATGGATTATGAGGTTTTAAATATATTTAATTATTTTTATAATTTCTAATACCATGATAACTATAATCATTCATTTAAAAATTATTAGAACCATTTACATTCCACCACTATGTATCACATTTTGATTCATTATTAATAGACCACTATAAAAAACCAGGTTTTTTGCAAAACATAATGAAAATAATCATTCATATTTATAAAACATCAAGATGACTATGAGAACCTCTCCAGTACTCTAATCATTTTGGCATATCGTAGTAACAAATATGTAATAAATTTCACTGAACTGTGAAATATGCTTTACCACCATGCCAAAAATCAACCATATTTAATCAATTATTCTCCCATTTTTTCATATTTATCTTTATAATATAAGATATTTTGGAAGACTTCTAGAAATGACTTAATTTTCCAATATCATTAAAAATGATTCTTTCTATGGGACCTCCAACTCAAATTTTTTTCTAATTATTTTTCACCAATACCTCTATCCTCATGAACCACCTACTCTTACTCACAAGTCATGAAATTAAATCTATCATCATATAATCTTTTATAATCATTTGAAAAAAAATCTTGATGAATTGTACATAAAATTCTTAATCGAATGGTATCGTCTACATAGCGGTTTTGGTTTTTTTAAGGAGGTGAAATATTTCTTCTTTTTTCTAGTCCATGGGTAGATAGATGAGTTTTATCCTCTTAGTGGAAACCACAACACTATTATGACCATATTATGACATGGTGAGTCTAAGGGAGTTCATCAATTGGTTGTGGCCATGGTAGTTGGTCATGTTTTGGAATGTGAGTTTGGGATTTTATTATAGACTTTATAATGGAGGTTAATGTCATGGTTTATTGATATGGTTTGGTGGTGACTATTTTGGTAGATGTGGTTGGATGTCAGATTACCTTTATTAAATGGGGAAGGTGGAAATAATTGTTTTCTTCTTTGGGGTAGATTATATTATGGTTTGGATAACCTTATATGATGTTGTTTTCATATAATCTATACAAGAAAGGATTGAAATGATCTTGATGTTATGAACTATATCATGGTTCTATATAGTTTGAGTCGGTAGATAAGGTGACCAAAAAATTTCTTGATGGTTTATGTCATGGTGGGGGAAAAATACATTTAAAAAAATATATAGTTAGTGAGAAAAAGGGGTTGATACAATTTTAATTTTTGCAGATCGTAGATCTCTGTTAATCATGTTATATCATGGTGTGGTGAAATCCTATCACACCATGGGGGTGGCCTCAAAAAATTAATTAGAATTTCAAGGTTTACCACACTATTGGTCATATTTCTTTAGATTTTATCAGTATCTAGGTTACCTAGTGTCTTGGTTGTGGTGAATTTGGTTATGCTTTTGTAAATAGTATGCCTTAACATTCTAATATCTATTAATTGGGATCTTGATGAAATTATATCCCATTTTTAATATGTCATTCTCATTTTATTCATTTTTGAGTTACTATGGTAAATGTTAAAATTCTTTATTTTTGGAAATAAAGTGATTTAGGATGTTGTGTTTTATATTTATGGAGGTTTTTATGAATTTTATCAGCATTAAATCATCGGTTTCTTTCTATTCTTCCATGTTTTATTATTGAAAATTCATTTTATATAGGGGATTAAAATCCCATTTATTAAATTAATGTGATAAAATTGAATTAAAATCATTGTTTTTATTTGTGTGTTGACTTGGAATTTTAAAAATTGAGACAATAAATATATACAAAAAAATTACATGAATTAATTCAAGATTGATTTATTTTTTTTTCTTAATATTGAAATATTATTACTTGATCTATTTTTATATGATCATTTTAATGTTGTTGTTTATAAGGAATTATAACGACTCAACTCATCACACGTGATAGTAACCATATTAGATAACCACATAAAATAGGCACACCACCTTGTTTTATAGAAGATACCAACAGGCTAAAACAAATAATATGGATAAACAGGACATACCATACATATGATAAAAAGCTAAACATTTATAATTTCATTTTCACCTCGAAAAAGTTAAATGTATCAACCATAGTTTGTCTACATACTCATATGTACAGAAGTATCCAAAATAAACTATTGGCGTAGAATTTTGGAACCAACCAGATGGTCTATATAACTAAAATTTCTTAGATGTACACTATCTACACATCCATTTTCACTAGAATCGTGATTGCGAGTCCTTACCAATACCTATTCATTGGTCCATAAAGTCTTGACGCATCGTAGAGGTGACCTATACATTCAACCATTCCTATACAGCATGACCACACAGACCATCCATAACCAATATAACTAACATGAATTGTCCATGAAATCTTAAAGGCTAATCCACATGTCATATAAAAAGACCCATGTTCATCTGACCCCATTACTAATAGCTGGCTCAACAGCTTGATGAAAGCCAATGAATGAAGACAATCAGCCTTTTCGAAGACTAGGTCATTGCTCAATCATATCTCACATATATATAAAGTACCATTCTCTTATCCAATGATCTAAATAATGACTAATGCCACCTAGAAACCAACCTAATCCCCCTCCTTTATAAGGAATGTTAACACCATACCCTCTGAGAAACACAATCTATAGAGAATACCCCAAATAATCCATGGTCAAAACCACCTCATGGGCCTTGTAATAAGTGCACATTACCCCAAAAGAATTGGAACCCATTGTGATTAGAAATCACTACAATCCTACAATCAAAACTCAATGAAACATAGACACCACCCATGAAAATGGTATACACCATCTGTATCACATCGTCGAACCATGTCACCACCCACGAAAATGGTTAAAAAATATCCATCACATCGGTGAACCACCATCACCGCCTAAAATAATAGTTAGAACCATCCATATAAAAATATTTAACCATGTAACCCTATTACAAAAGAGAAACATCATCCATATTCACATGGGATATACATGTCATGTTCCCAAGGAATCACTCAATCACTGCATCCTAATGATTATTATCCCCAAAATGTACCTTCATGCCCATAAAACCCTCATACTACACCACTATGAAAGATAATCCCTTTCATGGAAACCCCACAATTTTCCTCATAAGACAACCAATATGTATCATTTATGAATAATTGAAAAAATTAGTTTCTTCGTTTTTTGTGTCTCACCTGACAAAACCCTAACATGATTATCAAAAAATACATAACAAACATAATTCATTAGAAATTTATAGGAATAAAATACCTTGATTTAGTCAGACTCCACTCATCATGATACACTATCTGTTATAGAAATAATCAAAAAAAGTATTTAATTTAGTAATATCACTCAAGAGGGAATACAGAATAATAGAGAGATAGATGAGTTAGAAAGAACCCATTGTGATGTTGGATGAAAAAGAAAAACTCTAATTATTTATTTAATTTAAAAATTTATTAATGATTTTTTAAAACTATAAATAAGGAACATGATGGTGAGACCATAAGGATCACGGTGTAATTCCTCATCCATACCATCACAGTCAATGGTTTACAAAGCCAAGATAAATCATAATATATCACAAAATAAATTCTTATATATCATCATACAATAAAATAATACTATATGTGTTAGTTAATAAACTATTTATCTAACCCTTTTGTATCTGTGTAACAAGTACACATCATAATGGAAAATTTTCCTACCTTTACATATCATAGTTTATCATTTTTACCCAAATTCAAAAACCCTTATGTATTATAGGGCGACCCTTATAGTAACACCACAACATGTTAGAGGGTTAAAAGGATAAATGATATGAATCATGTCAACAAGGTGTAGCTTTATTTTTGAGATCCAACCCAATCAGAACTCCAAATTTTAGCATGCATGTCTTGGAGTAGTGTTCCGGATGGGGGAAATTTTGCAAAATTTCTCAAGGTGTGTGTGTGTTGGAAAAAATATGACTATAAAGAACATGTTTTGGCCTATAGGGATTGTCATTAATTTTATAACCCATTTAAGAACATGGGTTGGGCCCATGTAGGGGACCATGTGTCTGTGAGGAAACTAGTGGTTCGTTTTGGGCTTTGACTCGATAAAAATGTTAAGGAGAGGTGTTTGTACTGTTATTAGGGATTATTTTATACATTTGTATCAATATAGAAACCAAACCATTAGTGTGGTGGAACTGCATGGGTTGAGAAACATGGTACACAATTAGGATATTGTGCTCTAATGGGGGGGTGTAACACCCCAAGAATGTTAAAGGTTTAAAATTATAAATGATATGAATCATGTAAACAAGTTGAACAATTTTTTTAAGCCTATATGATTAGAACTCCACAGTTAACTGTTCTTGGTCTGGTATAGTAATCAGGATGGGTGACATTATGGGAATATTTCAGGGTCTTTGTGAGTGGGGCCAAAGAACACTGGAAAGAACAAGTGTTGGAATGTGGGGACAATCATTAGTCTGATTACCTATTGGAGCACATGGGTATGCCCCTAGTATGGGATCATGTGTATGTAGATCAATAGGTTATTATTATTAGGGATGGACCCGAAGACCACATTAAGTCAGGGTGTCTGTTCTTTCATCGATACCCATTTGTTACACTTACATAACCCAAGGTCACCATTATGCATCATTTGTAAACCTTACATATCACTGTGTGACTATAACACATCATTGAACGAACCTTAAACATCACAATGTGACACATATTTATCATAGGTAGTCCCTTAAATTTCATAACTTTACCGAATTTTCCAAATTGTTTAGCCACCCTTACACTTGAGGTTTCTTATTCATGAGTACTTAACACTTATGCTTGTAAAATTCACCAATTTTACAACCCAGTCATTACTACACCATCTTTTTTTAATCTTCATCAAATCCTTCTCCAAAATCTTCTAGAATTCTACTTTAGAAAATAATTTGGAAAATTCACCACCATTTTCCATTCATACCTTCATGTCACTGTTCTCTTACTGTTTTGTAATACCATCCCTAAGCCTAATCCAACTCTGGATACTAGATACATTAACTATGAAAAGACCATAAATATTGGTATACATTCCAAATAAATACCTTCAATCCAAGTACTAACTCAAATTACCACTCCCATATACCAATGACATTACATCCTTACTAGCATATGATAGATTATGCCTAAGAAATCTTGGAGAACACACTGACCAACCTTTATCGAAATATGATCTTCCAGATCACCATATTATCAAAACACTAATATAAATATGAGTTCATTAGTTTAATCCTAATAATTATAAATAACTAGTTATAATAGGATGATTCCATCTATGGGAAATCCCCCCTTATGAATCACCTAAATAGTCACATTACATCCAAACTAAATGATGTAAAAACAATTATATAACCTTCCATAATCCTGAAATACATACATTGGCCATCATATATCATCATCTTGTACCATAGTGATGCCTTCTATCAAGTTACATCATACCCAATTCCCACATAATCACACATCACACCTGGTTCCCACTATTATCCCACATCATATCAGATTCCCAGATAAGGATAAATTATATCCAATTCTAACATTCTACATATTTTAAATGATCCCCATAGTTATCATAGATAATATTTTATACAAACAACAAAACAGTGTTTGGTTGATCCATTTATTGTATATAATTATTTTCCCACCAGTACATTTCATGAAAAAAACTAATACACTCAAGGAATACCTCAGATAGTCAACAATTCCCTGAACTTATCTGAATATTTCAGCTCAATCATAGACAATTAACTCTGAGGCTTACTACTTCATACTCTTCCTCCTCAAAAATATGTGATCATTTTCAACTACAATTCCCTTTATTGTTTATCCCTTTTATTAATATGAAATGTTTTTCATATGAATCCGAACTACAAGATCTATAAAACTCTACTAGTCTTATATCATATTCATGATTTCTACTTGATGCATGAAACCTAGATGACTATAAGGTCATACCAAAAAACTATCCAATGTCCCATTTTTTATATGACCAACACATATTTGAATGTTAATCACTCTATGATTGAACATTCCCCATCTTCCAACACTAGATACACCTTGAAAATTTCTTACATAATGGTGGATTCATCATAACCCCTCTCTTACTACCTTGCCGAGTTTCCCCATGCTTCCAAATCTATCTTCCCATAGCCCCAGAACCATTCTAATATAGAATCACTATCTATATTAGTATACTAAAATCCTCAATATTTTACTCCATTATCATCTCCTAGTTCACTTCCATTAAAAATGAGGATATCCTGATGATATTTTCCTTCAACCTAATACAATTTCTTAAACCATCCTAGAATACACGTAAATAATAGATCTCATATAAAACCTGTATCTTCACAAAACACAACATGAAAATAATCTTCATGGCATATTCTATGACTCAAGTGTCTCCCTTCACAATTTTCATGAACCTACTAACTATGAATTACATGGATGATTCAACTCCATAAACACTATTATCAATTTTTTGTTTAAATTGCATTGGGTTTTTCCCAATATAGACATCTAAATAATAAATCAGATGATCTAGACATTGTGGATAACCTACATATACTAGAACCATTATTTATGGATCATGTTCACCTCCACCTTCAGAGGAATCATCTAGTACCTGCCTCAGTGACACCATATATACATTCTCTTGAATCTCCATGGTACATTGTCTATGAGGTATCTAACTAACAAATAATAATATTATTAAAAGATATAACTATCTATATATCATAAATAATGAATGATATAATAAGTACTAAATACCAATATGTTTTACACTTAACTACCAAACACAGGTCACATAACATCCTTATTCATATAAACGTCGTCCATTTTAAAGGTAAAATTCCACACACACTAAACACGTGTTGGATCCACATATTGGATCACACCAAGAATCACCTATACATCAATGATAATTAGAATTCTAGCAGTAAGTGACATGGTAAAATACCACATATGTTATTATTGAAACACTAAACAACCAACCCCATTTCAATTAAAAAAATAGAATTCAACAGAAGGAACATGCATGTCATCCATATTTTACTAAAATGATGCATGTGTTTTATCTTTTACCAAATGGGGCTAACAGTAAAAACCAACAATCAATAAAATCTAATAACAATTAAATTAAATTAAATAACCCATCTATAAAACTGAAAATAGTATCCTGGTAACTTGGACTTTATTTTATACTTTTGTGGGCCAGGTACACAACCCGAAATCCATCCTATAACCCAACACTTCTTTAAACCACCATCAACCATATCCCAAATAAATAACAAATCATATTTGTATCATTTATCATAAAAGTTCAATTATTCAATTTTGTGCCATTCTAACCAAGATCGAACTATTGTAACGGAATGGGTGTTCTACAAGAGCTCATGAATTTCTCCACATACTCCAGTTTTTTCTGACTAATAGTGAGGGTATAAGGTATGATGATAGGGAAAATATAAACTCTCAAGATATGTATAAACAATAACAAAAAACAAAAAAAATATTCAATGACTAATAAGAAAAAATGGGCTAGAACATATAGATGATATGTAACGTAAGAAAATAAAATTACATGTTTTTAATATGAAAATAAAATGGGTAATACATATTTTTTCAAATACATTAATACCACAAAGTACCCAAAAAAATCTACATATAAAGCTCAAGAAACCACCTAACCCATTAATAAACCCCCAACATCCATCCTAGCTAATATATAAAGATATTTATCCACAAGACACTTAATGATGAGTTTTTATCCTTACCTCTTCCATTAACCGTAATCTATAAAGGTTTCCTCGTACGCATGTACAAGGTGTGAGTATGAACATAATAGGTTACCAATAATTATATTCCCAGATAACATCCATACATGTTAAAATGTACAAAAAGTTATAAAAATTTATTTCAAATTACACTACTAAGCTTTATACACATATTTTCAAATAAGCATGGTTGATCCTTTATTTTTTCCATCAAGTGAAATAATTGGATGATGCATCAAAAATATTTCAAAAAAAAGTTCCCGCAACCTTCAAACAATCTCATACCGCACATAGAAATAATGACCATGTTAACCACCCTTAGTCATCCATCAGGACATTAAGTCACATCTATATAACATATCACAATTTCCATGGTCATCTAACTTTTTTACCAACTATTGGGTCAAACTCCTAACAAATCCCAAAGGAATGATGATACCCATCGTTTGACAATAATTTCTCATTGAACCAAACATATTGCACATATACAGAAAGGACCATGACCCATTCAATTGATTAAAATGACCATCAATATCCCATGGGATCATATATCTTATATTTCCTCTATAAGGATTATTTACACCATTACCCATTATTGTAACACCCCAAGATTTCATAGTATGTTATTTCTTCAAAGTAATTCAATAACTTGCACTACACGTAACACCGAGTTCAAGCACACCACTACGTACCAAACTATCCGTTAAAAAAAGGTTATGAATAATATTAACTGAATTTTGGACTATATAAAATCCTTATTATTTTAAAATCCATATTATGAGTTTCTTAGACATAATGTAAGAACTAATTCATTTTTTCCTATAAAAGAAGTATTTTTCAAGAAATGTACTTTTACCACCTTTTAACGGTGAACCCTTTTTAAATAAAAAATTTTAAACTTTTATATAAACTTATTCTTTAGAATCGGGACATAATAATTTAGTCTCAATAAATTTTTAGTGTTATTATGATAAATTTTATATTTGGGTGAATAGTGAAAAATACTATATTTTAACAGAAAAGAACTTTTTTATTCAAAATATTTTATAGTGTTAAATTATACTTTTTAATGGTTTGGATGTATAAATAGATTATATTTTTATCATTTAATACAATTATGATCATTGTAAGTAATTTCACTTTGAAATTGGATATAAACAAGTGTCAATCTTTTGATTGTTATTATTTCTTAAAAATACACCTTTTGGTTTTGACAACGGGATTTAATTTTAAATTAATAAATGAATCTTCTATGTTTTGAATTTGGGAAAATAGACTTCATTACTGAATTCGGAAAATCAAAATTAGCCTAGGGTGATGTTTTGGTATTTTTCTGAAAACTATCAATTTTTGATGAATAGTGAAAACACTTTGTTATAATTTAAAACCGAATTTTAATTTAAATAGTAAGTTATTTTATTTAAATTTATTTTAGGTCCAAATAGATACATAATACCTATATAACTCCAATGTAATTCATTGGAGTCTGTTTATAATAATTTTTGATAAATAAAAATTTTATTGAACTTTTCCCCATCTTTTACCCATCTCCTAGGAGAATTTTCAAATTCACATAAAATATAATTTTACCGCTTTTGAGAGTGAAATTTCTAAAATCCAAGAGACATGGTTAATATCAAGGAGTAAAATGTGGTTCAATAAGATAAAAATAATTTTTGGTGAATAGTAACTTTTTTCTTTTATTTTTAACAGTTAAAAGTAAATAGGGTAATTAAGGGTAAAAATGATATTATTATTACCCTAACACATTTTCTAATTATATTGGATAATTTTAATTTGACCAAAAACAAACATAGGAATAACATATGACTCTTTTGGTCCACATCAATTAGATTAAGACATTTATTATTATTTTATTTAAAGATGAGTTAAAAGAGTTAAAACCAAAGTTTAATAATTAAACCATTTTTTATAAAAATTTATACAAAAGATAAATTCGACTATAAATATTCATTAAAAAGATAAAAATATTTACTACATAATAGTATTTTATTTATAATTTTTAGAGATTAAATTATTAAATTTATTAATGACACAACAATGATGTTGTAATTACCTTATTAATGAAGGTATCAAATAAATGATATTATAAATAATAAAATAAAAATAAATTAAAAGTTTTTAGGCCATAATAAAATTTTCTAGGTTAATATGACATGTTAGTATTGATTAAATATATATTTTTTGAAGTAATCAAGCTTTTATTATTTTAACAAAAAATAAATACCGAATATTTTCAGAGATGACATAAAACAGTTTTTAAAACAAATATTATATTATTAATTGATATAATGGTCCTAAAAATATAAGGATCGGCCAAAAGACTTATATAATAATATATATGACAGTAATTAACTAGTTGGGGTTATATTGGTATTATATAGTCAGTTTATTAACCATATAGTGTAAGAATTCAAGAAAACACGATAAAAGTTAAATTATTTATCTTAGAGTTAAATCTAAATTATAAGATTAAAATGGTAACGTAAAATTATCTAAAACCTATTAGTTGAGAGGATTTATACTCATAAACACACTATCCTAGATATAAGTCACATTGGGTCCATTATTAACCGAATATTAATTTATTATAAAATACTATTTTATGTTTTTCTAAAGGTTCCCCTCACCCTCTTATAAAAGGGCACTTCCCATTCTCTCAAAGTCACACCTCCAAATCCATTTGTCTCAGTAAAGCCCTGCCCAAATATCCTCCAACTATCCTAAATTCATCCTAGAGGACATCCTTTGGCCAGAAAGCTAACCTAATGATCTCTTTTGATCAAATCAAAAGGAAGGACCCGAAGAAGAGGTAATGATTTAACCACCCTCTTTCAAGTTCTCTTATTCTTCCACTTACTCATTCTTTGTTGTTTCCATTTTAAAATAATAACTCCAGTATATAATATATACTGTGTTGTTATTATAAATATAGAAAAACTATATTCATTATTCTATCCATCTTATGAATGATAATGTCACCATGCGTGCGAACGTACGGCTTACCGTCTCCGCGTCGTGGTGTAGTTTGTTATTCAACACTATGTTATTTGGATAGATATAATGATGATTAATATGTATATAAATAATGAAATTAACATGCTAATGTCTATGTAAAATTAATATAACCTCCAATTCCACACCTTTAACGAAATGATATTGTCGCTCGTGCGTACATACAGACTACCGTCTCCAGGACACGATGAGATTAATTTCCACGTTCACCATTCATCGACGATTATAAAAATATATATTACTAATAAGAATGTAATATATGAAATAATAATACTAATGGAGAGAGATATATATATAAATATATATATCTGTGTGTGTGTGTGTGTACTTACATATATCTTATTCACTTAATTCCGTTCAATACGAAAGGAAAACAGAAACAGCGTTTATGCGTACGTACGGACTACTGTCTCCATAAAAGGTGTTTTTCATTCATATATATGTCTATTATACATAATTATATTGTAAATATATATGATATATAAATCATGTTTTATATTCTGGAAGTATTTAATTCATGATCTAAGTGATACAATCAAGAGTAACAAGTTAATACACATACAATAAAGAAAGCGATTATTACCCGAAATGTTAATTTAACATTGAAATTATTATTAAATGGGATGTATAAAGTAATAAAATAATCATTTATGATATCATAAATACTAATATGGTTCTGGTATAATTTAATAACATACTATTATCTTCATACAAGAGGTTAAATGTTACCTAGACTAAAAAAATGTTTAAGGTAAGGGTTAATTTTACAATCTCTTTATTATCCGAGGTTGTTTTTACGTAAGTTTCTACTGGGAAATATTTTTTATCCATTTACATGTTTCATAAAATTGTTTTCAAAGGGATTATTTTAAAGGAAATTTTACTAAAACATCATTTTAAATGTTATAATGATTTATTCTTCTAAACCATTCTCATTAATATCCTCATTTTCAAAATGGTTTTATGGATTTTTTAAAATTGACATGAATGTTTTAAAATGTTAATTACATTCAAAAGTTTCAAAGTGGTATGAGACACTTTGATCTAAAAATGTATTTATATTTCTTCCTTTCTATATTATGTGACTTTTAATTGCTTTCATGAAAATGGATATTTCTCTCAAAGAGTTTTACAAATCATTTTAATATATGTCAAAATATTTTAATGGATTTTAAACGTGTTTTAAGTTTATTTATTATGATACAAATCTTCCATATTGTGTTGATGGTTTTCTGATATGTTTGATTGTGGATGTGTTTTTTTATACATTTCATGTTTTATGGGTACAGTATCGACATTTCATATTATAGTTTTAAAATGATTGTTTATATTATGTCTAAACCATTTCATATGAGGACTGCGTTGGACTTATTAAGTGATGGGTGGAGCCCGCTATAGCTCCTCGATGCATCAGAAGGTCTCATGAGACAAAATAATATCTTGGCACAAGGCCTTTACAAAATCTTATTTGTAGTCCTGGGACAAGGCCTTGACTATGTGGTTATGAAAGTTTGGCATTATGAATTCTATCATTATGATAGTGGTTGTTGAGATTGCATGTGATTATTAGAATAGTAGAATATCCATGTGAATAAGTAAATGGAATTATTTTATTGTATATTTTCCATATTATGCTGAAGTTTATGTTTGAAAAGGATTTTTTTAGTATTATAAATTTTCTTAAATGTTTATTCTTATTTATGAATGTTTCTTCTTTATTGTTATCCATACTGAGCATCTGAGCTCACCGATTTCTATGTTTTAATTTTCTCTGGATTCTAAGAAGTTTATTATAATTGATAAACAGGGTTAATCTATGGGATTAATGGCATTCTCAAAGGATCATTTATGTTTTGTTTTATTTTCTAAAGTGTAATGTAATTTCCATGTATGTAATCTATTGTCCAAGACTGCTAAATTGATCGGTCTTTCAGGACATGATTCATTGTAATTGTAACACCCGACACTTTTATGTTATATAAATCATCAAAGGAATCTTTTTCTACGCACAACACTTGCTTGTCTTTATTTACACGAAATCGCAAGCTTCCTTGATAGCTTGCGTCGTACGCAATACCGAGTTTCACTAAACATCGATATACGATTAAAATATTATTAAAACTAGCCGTTATGAATAGTAATAACCACTTTTTGAAATTTTATAAATTTTATTTTTCAAAATGGACTTCATTTTTTGGATTCGTAATATCGAAATTAGCCTAGGGTGAAATTTTGGTATTTTTCTAAAAACTTTCAATTTTTGATGAATAGTAAAACCACTACGTGGTAGTTAAAAAAACTGAATTTTTCCTAAAACATAATTTTACCGCTTCTATGAGTGGAATTTCGAAAATCAGAGATACACGGTTAATATCAAGGGCTAAAATGTGGTTCAATGAGATGAAAATAATTTTTGTGAATAGTAACTTTTTACTTTTTTTAACCACAGTTAAAAGTAAATAGGGTAATTAAGGGTAAAAATGATGTTATTATTACCCTAACACATGTCCTAATTATATTGAACAAGTGTAATTCGACCAAAAACAAACTTAGGAATAAAATATGACCATTTAGGCCCACTTGGATTAGATTAGGACATTTATCATTAATTTATTTAAAGAAGGGTTAAAATAGTTATAATCGAAGTTTAATAACTAAATTATTTTTAATATGGGGTTATAAATAAGATAAATTCGACTATAAATATTATTAGAAAGATAAAAATATTTCCTACATAATCGTATTTTATTTTTAATTTTTAGACATTCAATAATTTAATTTATTTATGACACAACGGTGATGCAGTAATTATCTTATTAATGAAATATTGACATAATTGATGTTATAAATACCCAAATAAATATAATTTTAGACTTTTTATGAATTAAACTAATTTTCTAGAATAATATGAAATGTTGGTATTGATTTAGTTAACTTTTTTATAACTAATATTTCTGTTATGATTTTCACAAAAAATAATTACTAAATATTGTCAAAATTGACATAAAATAGTTTTTAAAACAAATATTATATTAGTAATTGTTATTTTATTCCTAAAAATCTAAGGATCGGCCAAATGACTTAGATAAGGTTAAATATATTAATAATAAACAACTTGGTGTTGTTTTGTCTGCTTATAGTAAGTTTATTAACCTTATAGTATAAGAACACAAGAAGACACGGTAAAAGTAAAATTATTTAACTTAATGTTAAATCTAAATGATAAGGTTAAAATAGGAACCTAAACTTCTCTAAATTCTATTGGATGAGATAATTTCGACCCATCCCCACCTTAGCTTCGAAATAAATCAATTTGGAGCTATTTAAAACCGAACTTGACTTTATAATAAAATAATATTTTTAGTTATTCCAAAGGTTCCCCTCTCTTCCTTATAAAAGGGCACCTCCCCCATCTCTTCCTCACACAACTTTGAGCCTTCAATCTAGGCCAAACCCTACCAATTTCTCCTCTCCAATTCACTAGAGGCATCCTAGATGTCCTGCTATTCTTCAAAGACCAATTTTAGTTCCCTAAAAGAAGGTCTCAAAGAAGCACTTCAAAGAAGAGGTAATGTTCGTTACCAATTCTTTCATCTTTATTTCTTCTTCCACTTCTTCTTATTTAGTTGTTTCATTATAAAGTAATAACATAAGTATCACTCATATACTTATATTTTATTATAAGTATGAAACAACCCTATTTCACCATCTATCCATCCTACGGAAAAAGAAATCACCGCGCGTGCGTACGTACGGAATACCGTCTCCACGCCGTGGTGTAATCTATTTTCCACCACCACCTTACTTGGATGGGTATAATGGTGTAAATAATGACTATATGTGACTATTATAAATTGATACTGATTATTAAATAGTATACATACACTCCAATACAATTCCACGATCATAAGAACGATATCATCACTCGTGCGTACGTACGGAATACCATCTCCACGATGTGATGCGACTCGTTCTACATGATCTTCATTTCATATTGATCATAAAAATGAATTAAATGAATGAATATTATATATATTACACTAATACCATTTTGTAAATGAGGTATCTATAACCTAAAGATAGGAATAAAAAATTAATTCAACAAAACACGCATAAGAACAAAAAGTTATAAACACCCGAATAACAAGAAGCAATGAAACATTACTACTAAGAAGCTAAGAATATGACCAATTATGATATCATAAAAATAAGTATGATTCTGTAATAAGTCAATAACATTATTTAAATCATTATACATGAGGTTCAGACACGTACAAAGCATATCGAACCTAAGGTAAGGGAAATTTGACAATCTCATTTTTATCCGAGATTGTTTATACTTTGGTATTTACTGGGTTGTATTTTATCATCCACATCAATGTTTCCTCAATATTTAATATTATTTCCATCCACCTACACCTGTTTAAATCCAATTTTACCCTTCAGTGAGTTTTTAGTAAAAGATAAGAAAGGAATCTTTTTTCATTTTTCATACGAGGTACTTTACGACTTTTCCGACAAAAGTACGAGAAGAATGTTTTTTTAACTTATACGGCATGAATGGATTTTTAAAACATTATTTCTAAGAAGCTTCCTTTACAAATTTTCAAGTTTATTTTTAATAAAATTCTTTTAGTTTATAATTTTATGACATGTTAAGAAAGGAAAAGTGTTTTTGAAGTAGAAAGGATATTTTCATCAAAAATGGAGTTCAAGTGTTTTATCAAAATTATTTTCCATCTAAGATAATAAAGGGTTCTGTTTTTATCCCTAATATTACATTTATTTGATTATGTTTTGATGGAATTATATTTTTATGAATTCCTTTATCTTATATAAATTGTTTTATGATGTCACGATGTTTATGATTCCCATTTTTATTACATGGGTTATGCTATGATGTATGGTTTTCTGATTTTGTGGCACACATAAGAATGGTATCATTATGAGATGGGTGGGACCTATATCTCCCTCCAATGCATTGGGTAAAGATTTTTTATCTCATGAGATAGACATGGCTGGAATGGTAGGTTATACCGGTTAAATGAAACAGGACTGAAACGAGGAGTGAACTCGGTTCAGAAATGGACTTTGTCCACTAAGATAGTCTTGACAATGAGTCTTGAATAATAAGAAATGATTATCTATGATTATGTGTGTCTGCCACAAAGTTTCATCTTTTATGTTATGATTATTGGGATTACATTTCACTACTATGACATATCCCATGTTATGAAATTATGATCTCTTTTGCAGGTTAAGATTTCCAAAAGTTATGTGCTTATGTATATGATGTGATTGATATTTATTTTGTTTACCCTTACTGAGCATTTGAGCTCACCCTTTTGTATGTTTTATTTCCCCAGGTAAGGAATAAGGATATTAAGTATAATATGCCAAAAAGGGACTCTAGATATGATGAAATAAATGGGAGGCAAAGTAGATGCTTTATGAACCAGTTGTTTATGTTTCCCAACTTCTAAAGACACTATACCTATACATTCCTTTCTTGGTTTGGTTATATGTTGTAATAAGTGTGCTTCAATTCTGAAGTAATAACAATGTATGTAAAGTATGGGTCGTTATAGTTGGTATCAGAGGAAAGGTATAGTCAACCTTTGGAAACTAGGATGTGAAATCCTTAGTAAGAACCCTAAGGATAAGTCTAAGCATAGAACACAATCTTAGTGTTTTAGAAATGGACATGAATAACCTAGGATAAGATCTTAAGTGTGAAATTTTATTATTGATTATGTGGTTTTCCTATTATAATTAGTGTTGATCACACTATTCTTCTTGGTTTTAGTCAATGGCTGGAACCCGAAGGAACCATGTTAATGCGGAATACGACGGGCAATGCAATGATTGTCCCCATGAGCAACCAAACATTATGCGATCTAGAATGCAAAATCATATAGCCATGTTCACACAACTTTCTCATGCTATGAATCATGCAGGACTTCCAAACGAGCAAAGCAAGGAGCAACATTCTGTTGAATCCTTCATGAGACAGCGTCCACCTTCATTCAACGGGTCTATTGATCCATTAGTTGCTGAACAATGAATTAGTACTACTGAAAAGATATTTTCAGTTCTTCAATGTTCTGAGCGTGACAAATTCATCTTAGCAGTGTATCGTTTGGAAGGTGATGCTGATCAATGGTGGAAACTTATTAAGAATACGAGGCAAAGGGATGAAATTGATTCCATGGAATGGGACGAGTTCAAGAACTTATTTTTCAATAAGTACTTACCTCGTATTATCCAAAAAAAGATGGAGAAAGAGTTTCTTGAACTGAAGCAAAAGGATGATGAATCTGTTGGTACCTAGGAAGCAAATTTTACAAGACTGGAAAGGTACGCTTCTGGTATTATTATCCGACCTGAGAGTAAGATCGATCGATTCTTTAGTGGCTTAAAACCAAGTCTTCGAAGGGCCTTATCCATAAGGGACTTTAATAGCTACGAGGAAATCGTTCGATGTGCTCTCAAAGTTGAGATGGAGATTGGAGTAACCCAGCAGTCATATGGGTTTGATAAGAAGAGGAAAATGGAATTCAAAGGAAAATCTAAAGAGCACACTGAAAAGAAGATGATCTTTCCCTTATGCTCAAAGTGTGGAAAGAAACATGGAGGGAGTTGTCTTAAATGGGACAAGTAAATGTTTCAAATGTGGAAAGGAAGGTCATCGGGCATTTGAATGCTGTAATGATGGGAAGAAGATGTCTAATGATGCAAAAAATGGAAGGGATGCACAGAATGAACCTACTACACTTCAATGATTCAAGTGCAAGGAGATGGGGCATTATGCCAATCAATGACCAAATCCAAAGGTTGATGATGATGGTCGACGTCAACAAACTCTTAAGGATAAAGACAAAGGAACGTCACATACAATTTCTATCAGCGATTTGGAGTACGATAACGATGTGGTGAAAGGTACATTTACCATCCACTCTAAAGTAGAAAATGTTTTATTTGATTCTGGATCAACCCACTCCTTTATTTCTGATGAATTTTCTAAGGGTATCACCGTATTACCTCAACAATTAGATTTTGAGTTAGCTATGACAACACCTAATGGCACAACAGTTGCATCAAAAGTTTATAATTCTTCTCCGATTGATGTTTGGGGGAAAGTGCTTCCTGAAAATCTTGTGATCCTTCCTATAGTGGAATTTGATGTGATTGTTATCATGGATTGGATTTCTCTACATGGAGCTCATATCAATTTCCAGAGAAGGGAAGTCACATTTCATATTCCAGATCAATCTATGATCATCTTTCAATGCAAGGATGAACATAACCTTCCAGTGGAAATTCCTTCCATCTTATGGGTCTTGATTCCACTAAATGAAGGTTATTTGTCTCAAATGGTTGGTGAGAAAATCACAATTAAGAATATGCCCATTGTACGGGAATTTGATGATGTCTTTCCAGATGAATTATCGGGTCTTCCACCAAATCATGAAGTTGAGTTTTCAATAGAACTCGTACCGGGTGCATTGCATATTTCAAATACACCTTATAGAATGGCCCCAATTGAGTTGCAGGAATTGAAGAAGAAACTCCAAGAGAATCTTGATAAGGGGTTCATACGCCCTAGTGCGTCAACTTAGGGAGCACCTTTTCTATTTGTTAAGAATAAAGATGGATCAATGAGACTCTGCATTGATTATCAAGACCTTACCAAGATCACTATCAAGAACAAATATCCTCTCCCACGCATTGATGACTTATTTGACCAACTACGCGGAGCTCAAAACTTTTCCAGTATTGATCTTCATTCAGGGTATCATCAATTAAGGGTCAAAAGGGAGGATACACCAAAGATGGATTTCTGTACAAGGTATGGACACTATGAATTTATAGTGATGACATTTGGTCTTACTAATGCCCCTGCTATCTTTATGGATCTGATGAATAGAGTCTTTAGAGACTATCTTGATCTGTTTGTGGTAGTCTTTATAGACGATATTCTTGTATATTCAAAGATCAAGGAAGAACATGAAGATCACATGAGAATTATACTGAAGACCCTGATAAAGGAGAAGATTTATGCCAAATTTACCAAGTGTGAATTTTGGCTTCAAAAAATTGCATTTTTGGGTCACAAAATATCAAAAGAGGGGATATCTGTGGATCCAGCAAAAACAGAGGTTATCAAAAGATGGTCGAGACCAACAAAAGTGACTGAGATATGAAGTTTTCTTGGTTTGGCTGGATATTATCGATGTTTTGTGAAATATTTTTCACGATTATCTAATCCACTCACCAAGTTGACTCGGAAAGGAGTTAAGTTTGTTTGTACAGAGGAATGTGAAGAGAATTTCAAGGAGTTGAAAAGAAGGTTATCCAGTGCATCTGTGCTCACACTGCCTTGTAGTGGAGAAAGGTTTGTGACCTACAGTGATGCATCCAAGAAGGGATTGGGGTGTGTTCTTATGCCAAATGATATGGTTATAGATTATGCCTCACGACAGTTGAAAATACATGAGAAAAATTAGCCAACTCATGATTTGGAGTTAGCTGCGGTAATCTTTGCATTAAAGATTTGGAGGCATTACTTTTATGGAGAAAGGTGTGAAATTTATACTAATCATAAAATTTTAAAGTATATTTTCACACAAAATGAGCTGAATATGCGCCAAATAAGATGGTTGGAGCTGATTAAGGATTACGACTGCTCAATCCATTACCACCCAAGGAAAGCAAACAAGGTGGAAGATGCATTAAGTCGACAAGACCATGCTAGTTTATCCAAGATGAGGATCACAAAAGATCCAATATTTATGGATTTATAAAGGATGGATCTTGGAATTATAATGAAAGGGGAAAATCTTATCTTTCTCAAATGAATGTTCAACCATCTATACATGTAAAGATTAAAGAGGCACAGAAAGAAGATGTCGAGTTACAAAAGAAGGTGAGAAATGTTCCTGAATTCAACCTTGATTGTGATGGGATAATAAAGTTCAGGAATTGCATTTGTGTTCCTCCCATCCCCGAATTAAAGAAGGAGCTCCTGGATGAGGCTCATAGTTCTTCATTCTCTATTCATCCTGGAATCACGAAGATGTATAGGGACCTGAAAGTATACTTATGGTGGGATGGCATGAAAAGAGATGTTGCTGAATATGTCTCTCGATGCTTGGTTTGTCAACAAGTTAAAGCTGAGAGACAGAAGTCTAAGGGGATGTTACAACCATTACCCATACCCGAATGGAAATGGGAAAACATCACTATGGACTTTGTCATAGGACTTCCTAAAACATCCAAAGGCAATAATGCAATCTGGGTCATAGTTGATCGTCTTAAAAAGTCTACACACTTCATTTCTATTAGAGAATATTTCTCTCTGGATCAGCTTGCCAGGATATATGTAAAGGAAGTGGTAAGATTGAATGGAGTACCACTTTCTATTATATCTGATTGGGATCCGAGTTTTACCTCAAAGTTTTGGCGAAGTCTTCAGCATACTCTGGATACAGAGTTATGTTTCAGCACTGCTTATCATCCCCAGACAGATGATTAGTCTGAGAGAACAATTCAATCCCTAGAAGATATGTTGAGAGCTTGCTCTAGGGATTTAAAAGGTGGTTAGGATCAACACCTACCTTTGGTGGAATTTTCTTATAATAATAGCTTTCACTCTAGTATTCAGATGGCTCCTTATGAAGCTCTCTACGGAAAGAAATGCAGGACTCTAACTTGCTGCGATGAAGTTGGGGAAAGAAAGCTATTAGGACCTGATCTCGTTGATGAAATGGCAGAAAAGGTTAGATCTATTCAACAACACATAAGAGCAGCTCAGAGTCGATAGAAAAGTTATGCTGACAACTGAAGAAAAGACCTAGAGTTTGAAGTGGGTGATAAAGTGTTCTTACGAATATCTCCCTAAAAGAGGGTCATGATCTTTGGAAAGAAGGGGAAGTTGAGCCCTAGATATATCGGTCCTTTCGAAATACTGGATCATGTTGGGAAGGTAGCTTACTGATTGGAACTTCCACCGAATCTCTCTCAAGTTCACGATGTGTTCCATGTATCTCTCCTGAGAAAGTACATACCTGATCCTTCACAAGTACTCAGCTCAGAAGATGTACCGTTGGAGAAAGATCTTTCTTATGAAGAACAACCGATAGAGATTCTGGATCGTAGTGAAAAAGTCCTACGAAACAAGACCACTCGATTGGTGAATGTTTTATGGAGGAACCACCAATTAGAAGAAGCTACATGGAAGCTTGAGGATGTGATGAGGGAGAGGTATCCTCATATGTTTGTTACAAAGTGACAAATTTCGAGGGAGAAATTAATTTTAAGGGGGGTAGAATGTAACACCCGAGACTTTTATGTTATATAAATCATCAAAGGAATCTTTTTCTACACACAACACTTGCTTGTCTTGCTTTACACGAAATCACGAGCTTCCTCGATAGCTTGCGTCGTACGCAATACTGAGTTTCACTAAACAACGATATACTATTAAAATATTATTAAAACTAGCCGTTATAAATCGTAATAACCACTTTTTGAAATTTTATAAATTTTATTTTTCAAAATCGACTTCATTTTTGGATTCTTAATATCGAAATTAGCCTAGGGTGAAATTTTGGTATTTTTCTAAAAACATTCAATTTTTGATGAATAGTGAAACCACTAAGTGGTAGTTAAAAAAACTGAATTTTTCATAAGACTTATTTTTACCGCTTCTATGAGTGGAATTTCGAAAATCCGAGAGACACGGTTAATATCAAGGACTAAAATGTAGTTCAATGAGATGAAAATAATTTTTGGTGAATAGTAAATTTTTACTTTTTTTTACCACGGTTAAAAGTAAATAGGGTAATTAAGGGTAAAAATGAAATTATTATTACACTAAAACATGCCCTAATTCTATTGGAAAAGTGTAATTCGACCCAAAAAAAAAACTTAGGAATAAAATATGAACATTTAGGCCCACTTGGATTAGATTAGGACATTTATTATTAATTTATTTAAAGAAGGGTTAAAATAGTTAAAATCAGAGTTTAATAACTAAATCATTTTAATATGGGGTTGTACATAATATATTCGACTATAAATATTCATTAGAAAGGTAAAATGATTTCCTACATAAGCATATTTTATTTGTAATTTTTATAAATTCAATAATTTAATTTATTTATGACACAACGATGATGTAGTAATTATCTTATTAATGAAATATTGACATAATTGATTTTATAAATACCCAAATAAATATAATATGAGACTTTTTATGAATTACAATAATTTTATAGAATAATATGACATGTTAGTTTTGATTTAATTAACTTTTTTCGAACTAATCATTCTGTTATGATTTTCACAAATATTAATTACTAAATAGTGTCAAAATTGACATAAAATGGTTTTTAAGAAAAATTTTATATTAGTAATTGTTATTTTATTCCTAAAAATCTAAGGATCAGCCAAATGACTTATATAAGGTTATATATATTAATAATAAACAACACTGGGTTCGTTTGGATGCTTATAGTAAGTTTATTAACCTTATAGTATAGGAACACCAGAAGACACGGTAAAAGTAAAATTATTTAACTTAATGTTAAATCTAAATGATAAGGTTAAAATAGGAAGCTAAACTTGTATAAATTATATTTTATGTGATTATATCGACCCATCCCCACCTTAGATTCAAAATAAATCAATTTGGATCTATTTAAAACCGAACTTGACTTTATAATAAAATAATATTTTTAGTTATTCCAAAGGTGCCCCTCTCCTTCCTTATAAAAGGGAACCTCATCCCTCTCTTCCTCACACCACTTTGAGCCTTCAAGCTCGGTCAACCCCTTCCACTTTTCCTCTCCACTTCCCTAGAGGCATCCTAGAGGTCCTGGTCTTTTTCAAAGACCACTTTTAGTGCCCTAAAAGAAGTTCTCAAAGAAGCACTTCAAAGAAGAGGTAATGTCCATTACCGATTCTTTCATCTTTATTTCTTCTTCCACTTATTCTTCTTTAGTTGTTTCATTATGAAGTAATAACATCAGTATCACTCATATACTAATATGTTATTATAAGTATTAAGCAACCCTATTTCACCTTCTATCCATCCTACGGAAAAAGAAATCACCGCGCGTGCGTACGTACGGAATACCGTCTCCACGCCGTGGTGTAATCTATTTTCCACCACCACCTTATTTGGATGTGTATAATGGTGTAAATAATGACTATATATGACTATTATAAATTGATACTGATTCTAAAATAGTATACATATACTCCAATACAATTCCACGATCATAGGAACGATATCATCACTCATGCGTACGTACGGAATACCATCTCCACGATGTGATGCGACTCGTTCTACATGATCTTCATTTCATAATGATTATATAAATGAATTAAATGAATGAATATGATATATATTACACTAAATCCATTCTGGAAATGAGGTATCTATAACCTAAAGAGAGAAATAAGAATTTATTCAACAAAACACGCATAAGAACAAAAAGTTATAAACACCCGAATAACAAGTAGCAATGAAATATTACTACTAAGAAGCTCAGAATATGGCCAAATATGATATCATAAAAATAATTATGATTCTAGAATAAGTCAATAACATTATTTAAATCATTATACAGGAGGTTCGGACATGTACAAATCATATCAGACCTAAGGTAAGGGAAATATCACAATCTCATTTTTATCCGAGATTGTTTATACTTTGGTATTTACTAGGGTGCATTTTATCATCCACATCCATGTTTCCTCAATATGTAATATTGTTTACATCCACCTACAATTGTTTAAATCCAATTTTACCCTTCAGTGAGTTTTTAGTAAAAGATATGAAAGGAATCTTTTGTTGTTTTTCATACGAGGTACTTTTTGACTTTTCTGATAAAAGTATGAGAAGAATGTTATTTTAACTTATACGGCATGAATGGATTTTTAAAACATTATTTCCAGAAATCTTAATTTACAGGTTTTCAAGTTTATTTTTAATCAACTTCTTTTAGTTTAGAATTTTATGACATGTTAAGAAAGGAAAAGTGTTTTTGAAGTAGAAAGGATATTTTCCTCAAGAATGGAGTTCAAGTGTTTTATCAAAATTATTTTCCATCTAAGATAATAAAGGGTTCTATTTTTATCCCTAATATTACATTGATTTGATTATGTTGTGATGGAATTATATTTTTATGAATTTATTTATCTTATATGAATTGTTTTATGATGTCACGATGTTTAAGATTCCCATTTTTATTACATGGGTTATGCTATGATGTATGGTTTTCTGATTTTGTGGCACACATAATAATGGTGTCATTATGAGATGGGTGGGACCTATATCTCCCTCCAATGCATTGGGTAAAGATTTTATATCTCATGAGATAGACATGGCTGGAATGGTAGGTTATACCAGTTCAGTGAAATAGGACTGAAACGAGGAGTGAACTCGGTTCAGAAATGGACTTTGTTCACTAAGATAGTCTTGGAAATGATTCTCGACTAATAAGAAATGATTCTCTATGATTATGTGTGTATTCCACAATGTTTCATGTTTTAAGTTATTATTATTGGGATTACATTTCACTACTATGACTTATCCCATGTTATGAAATTATGATCTCTTTTGCAGGTTAAGATTTCCAAAAGTTATGTGCTTATGTATATGATGTGATTGATATTTCTTTTGTTTACCCTTATTGAGCATTTGAGCTCACCCTTTTGTATGTTTTATTTCCCTATGTCAGGAAGAAGGTTATTAAGTAGAATATGCCAAAAAGGGACTCTAGATATTATGAAATAAATGGGAGGCAAAGTAGATGCTTTATGAACCAGTTGTTTATGTTTCCCAGTTTCCAAAGACATTATACCAATATGGTCCTTTCTTGGTTTGGTTATATGTTGTAATAAGTGTGCTTCAATTCTGAAGTAATAACAATGTATATAAAGTATGGGTCGTTATAGTAATCATGTCAATGTATTAAAATAATGCACTGACTCTGGGTAACTGGGGTTGGGGCGTTAAAGTTGGTATCAGAATAAATTTAACTATAACCTTGGAAACTAGATTTAGATAAACTCTGATTATAGCACATTACTGTAAGATAGACATTGAGGATTAGTATAGGAGATCTTCATAGAATTTTTGTAATGTAATGATTTTGTGAGTTTTCCAAGAAAATACATCCCTGTCTGGATACGAGCATGAAGAAGCAGCTCTGGAATAGATTTATCTAGGGGTAAAACCCGAAAACACCACTTTGAGCTATACTCGAATGGGAACTGGTGCACGAAAATGGGCCTTACTGCACTCTTGGTTACGACACTCCCAGGGGATATTTTTGGGATAATTCTCATTTTCATTACAAATCACTACGAAGGGATTATGAGTATATACCTCCTCAAAGAAAACAATTTTGTAATTATGGATTATATTCATAAACTGTTCAATTCACATTAGGAATTGTACATGTTTGGAATTATGAATTGTGATTCATAAACTGACCTAGTGTATGCCATTGTATAGAAATGGAACCTAATATAAGGAATGTGAACTCTAACAATATGTATGATCCAAAGAGTAAGAAGGATCACATCTTTCATGATATTAAGCCAATATTTATAGGGGAAATAGTCTCCCATGTATTCTCAACATATGAAGAAATAGTATCATGTTTTAATAAGATAAGTAAATAATTCTCTGAGTCATATGGATTTGAAGGGAAGCAAGATAAGAAAAGGATGTAATAGGGAAAGATGGATAATGGGAAGAGGGAAAAGAAGGATTTTCCCATATGTGATAACTATGGAAGGAATCACCATGGTAAATTCTTGAAGGGAATGGTAGTTTTTTAGAAGTGAAGAGAAAAAAGGAAACCAAGTCCGTGATTGCAAGGGTAAAATGTAAAATGCTTCATCTGCAAGGCATTAGGACACTACACAAATCAATGTCTCATTCATAAGAGTATACCATAGATGATTTTATTGGATAATAATCAAGTTATGATACTACCTCAGATGAAGAGAAATGACTAGTTTTCTTATATAATTTGAGTGTAGTATCAATAGTATATTGGTTACATGAATTATAGAGATAAATAAGGATTGTACTACAATACTATTTTATTAAGGATTTGAGTTTATATGGTCCTTAGAAAAGTGACTTAATAGTAAGCTACACTTTTTGGAAAATACATGGTTGATGGAATGGTAATCCTTAATATGGTCCTAATAATGGGGTAGTGATTTTCGAATAAGAGATGGTTGATTTTAGAAAATCCAGATGTTGCGGTGTTATAAAAGAATACATGATTAAGGTGTTCACATGTTATTACCTGGAAAAAATGAATCATCATTTTGTTTAACTTCATTATAATTTTGGACTGAGAGTTTGGATATCAGTATTTTGGATAATTCTAAAGGCTAGAATGGATTATGTTTGAAATTGGATACTATTGCTATGGTTATTTTTTGGATTTCCATAAAAAGGACAACCCAGATGTCGGGCGGCAACCCGTCGCATCCGGCAAGGCCATGAGACTTGAACTCACAACCGAAGGGAGACATGGGTGTATCACCTATCACTGACCCACATAATGTCCTGGATTGAATAATGTAGTTTTTTAAAGGGCCTGGTAGATGAATTAATAATTAATTATTTTTAAAACCCTAAATTAATAGGTTAAATAGAATATTTTTTAAGTTATATTATCTTTTATAGTGAAAGATGAGTTTGTGGTAGAAATTAGTTAAAATATAGAACTATACTTGTCAAATATATATATATATATATATATATATATATATATTTCTTCTCTTATTCTATGAAGAGATAAATTATTAAACTTCAAGAAATGAATATTAAAACTAAAAAATTGTTATCCTAATACCTTATGTTTTGTTGAACCGGTGATATTTTAAATCAACATATATTGATGGTTTTGAGGCCCTCAATTCTACAATTGTTTGTGACTGATGATCTCAATCACTCCCTATAGATATTTACGTTTTCACTCTAATTTTGTGTCTCTAATTTCCACCAATGGTCTCTTAAGCGAGATCATAATTTGGTGCTGACTTTTTCATTCCCCTTTTTCTTATTATGAAGACTAAATTTTATTAACCCAATTTCCGATCAGGGTTTTCCCACAATGGTATTTTATATTTTCAACATTTTATTTTCGAAGAACAATTTCAAATTGCGAGGACACAATTTATTGAAGGAGGGAAGAACGTAACACCCTAAGATTTCATAGTACGTTATTTCTTCAAAGTAATTCAATAACTTGCACTACACGTAACACCAATTTGAAGCGCACCACGACTTACCAAACTAGATCTTCAAAAGCTGTTATGAATAATATTAAATTAATTTTAGACTATATGAAATCTTTATAAATTTAGAATCCATATTATGAGTTTCTTAGAAATAATGTAAGAACTAATTCATTTTTTCAGATAAAAGAAGTATTTTTCAAAAAATGCACTTTTACCGGCTTTTAATGGTGAACCATTTTTAAATCCAATATTTGAAACTTTTATATAAACTTCTTATTTAAAATAGAGATATAATAATTTATTCTCATTAAATTTTGGTGTTATTCTGATAACTATCATATTTGGGTGAATAGTGAAAATACTATATTTTAACTAAAAATATATTTTTTAATCAAAATAATTTATAGTTTTAAATTATAAAATTTAATGGTTTGGAAGTACAAATATATTATATTTTTACCATTTAATCCAATTCTAGACATTTTATGTAATTTCACTTTTAAATTGGACATAAACAAGTGTCAATCTTTTGATAATTATTATTTCTTAAAAATACACCTTTTGGTTTTGACGATAGAAATTAATTTTAAATTAATAAATGAAAATTATATATTTTTCATTTGGTAAAATAGGCTTCATTATTGAATTCATAATATCGAAATTATCCTAGGGTGCAATTTTGGTATTTTTCTAAAAACATTCAATTTTTTATGAATATTGAAAAACACTGAGTTATAGTTTAAAATAGAATTTTTATTTAAATAATTTTTTATTTTATATAAATTTATTTTAGGTCAAAATAGATACATAATACCTATATAAGTTCAATGTAATTCATTGGAGTCAATTTATAATAATTTTAGATATATAAAAATTTTATTGAACTTTTCAGCCTCTTTTACCCATCTCCTGGGAGAATTTTCAAATTCACATAAAACATAATTTTACGACATCTGTGAATGGAATTTCTAAAATCCGAGAGACACGGTTAATGTAAAGGAGTAAAATGTGGTTCAATAAGTAAAAATTATTTTTTTAATAGTAACTTTTTACTTTATTTACCACGGTTAAAAGTAAATAGGGTAATTAAGGGTAAAAATGATATTATTATTACCTTAACACATATCCTAATTCTATTGGATAAATTTAATTTGACCAAAAACAACCTTAGGAATAAAATATGTCCCTTTAGGTCCACTTGGATTAGATTAAGACACTTATTATTATTTTATTTAAAGAAGATTTAAAAGAGTTAAAATCAAAGTTTAATAATTAAACCATTTTCAATATAGTGTTATACATATAAAAAATTCAACTATAAATATTCATTATAAAGATAAAAAAATTTCATACATAATTTTATTTTATTTATAATTTTTAAAGATTATCTAATTAAATTTATTTATGACACAACGATGATGTTGTAATTACCTAATTAATGAAAGAATCAAATAAATGGTATTGTAAATATTAAAATAAATATAATTTAAAAGTTTCTATGACATCCACGAATTTTCTAGTTGAATATGAGATGTTAGTATTTATTCAATATTTTTTTTTTCATGTAATAAAGCTGTTATTATTTTAACAAAAAACAAATAACCAATAGTGTTAAAATTGACATAAAATAGAATTTTAAAAAAATATTACATTATTAATTGATATAATGGTCCTGAAAATAAAATGTTCGTCCAAAAGACATATATAATAATATATATGACATTAATAAACCAATTCGGGTTCTATTGGTAGTATATAGTATGTTTATTAACCATATAGTGTAAGAATAAAAGAAGACACGGTAAAAGTTAAATTATTTATTTTAGAGTTAAATATAAATTATAAGGTTAAAATGGTAACCTAAACTTGTCTAAAACCTATTTATTGAGAGGATTTGTACCCATCCCTACCCTATCCTAGATATAAGTCACATTGGGGTCATTATTAACCGAATATTAATTTATTATAAAATAATATTTTATGTTTTTCTAATGGTGCCCATCAGCCCTCTTATAAAAGGGCACTTACCCTTCTCTCAAATTCGCACCTCCAAATCCATTTGGACCGGCCATACCCTATAGAAATATCCTCCCAACTATCCTAAATTCATCCTAGAGGCATTAATTTGAACATAAATCCAACCTATGGAGTTCTTTTGATCTAATAAAAAGGATGAAGCCGAAGAAGAGGTAATGATTTAACCACCCTCTTTTAAGTTCTTTTATTCTTCCACTGACTCTTTCTTTGTTGTTTACATTTTAAAATAATAACTCTAGTATCTAATATATTCTGTGATGTTTTTATAAATATGGAAAAACTATACACATTATTTTATCCATCTTATGAATGATAATGTCACCATGCGTGCGTACGTACGACTTACCGTCTCCACGTCCTGGTGTAATTTGTTGTTCAACACTATGTTATCTGGATTGATATAATGATGAGTAATATTTATATAAATAATGAAAATATCATTCTAATTTCTCTGTAAAATTAATATACCCTCCAATTCAACACCATTAAGTAAATGATATTTTCGCTCGTGCATACGTAAGGATTACCGTCTCCACGACGCGATGAGATTAATTTCCACGTTCACCATTCATCGACGAGTATAAAAATATATTTTACTAATAAGTATGTAATATATGACATAACAATGATACTGGAGAGATATATATATATATATATATCTGTACTTACATATATCTTATTCACTTAATTCTTTTCAATACGAAAGGAAAACAGAAACAACGTTTATGCGTACGTACAGACTACCATCTCCATAAACGGTGTTTTTCATTTCATATATATTTCTATTATAAATATTCATATTCTAAATATATGTGATATATAAAACATTTTTTATATTCTGGAAGTATTTTAAACTTTATCTAAGTGATACAATCCAGACTAACAAGTTAAAACACGTACAATAAAGAAAGCGATTATTACCCAAAATGTTAATTTAACATTGAAATTATTATTAAATGGGTAGTATAAAGTCATCAATGAATCAGGTATGATATCATAAATATTAATATGGTTCTGATATAATTTAATATCATACTACGATCTTCATACAAGAAGGTTAATTACATTCATAAGATTAAAATTGGTATGGGACACTTTGATTCAAAAATATATTTAAATGTCTTCCTTTCTAAATTGTGTGACTTTTAAATGTTTTCATGAAAAAGTGATATTTCTCTCAAAGATTTTTACAAATAATTTTAATCTATGTCAAAATATTTTAATAGATTTTAAACTTATTTGAAGTTGATTTATTATGATAAAAATCTTCCATATTGTGTTGAAGTTTTTATGATATGTTTGACTATTGATGTGTGATTTTTATACCATTCATGGTTTATGGGTAAAGTATCGACATTGCATATTCTAGTTTTAATACTAATGTTTATGTTATGTTTAAACCTTTTCATATGAGGATTTCATTAGACTGAGTAAGTGATGGGTGGAGCTCGCTATAGCTCATCGATGCATCAGTAGGTCTCATGAGACAAACTAGTGTTTTGGCACAAGGCCTTGAAAAAATATTATTTGTAGTCTTGGCACAAGGCCATAACTATGTGGTTATGATAGTATGGCATTATTCATTCCATCATTATGAAAGTGCTATTGATATTGCATGTGATTATTCGACTAGTAGAATATCCATGTGAATTATGAAATTACATTATTTTAATGTATCTTTTCCATATTATTTTGAAGTTTAAGTTTAAAAAGTATTTTGTTTTAGTCTTATACATTGCCTTAAATGTTTATTCTTATTTATCAATGTTTTTGCTATATTGTTATCCTAACTGAGCATCTGAGCTCACCAATTTTTATGTTTTAATTTTCTCAGGATTTCAAGAAGTGTATTATAATTGATAAGAAGGGTTAATCTTGGGGACTAATGGGGTTCTCAAAGGATCATTTATGTTGTATTTTATTTTATAAAGCGTAATGTAACGTCCATGTATGAAATCTATTTTCCCAGACTGCTAAACTGATCAGTCTTTCTGGACTTGATTCCTTGTAATCATGCCAATGTATTAAAATAATGCACCGACTCTGGGTATCTAGGGTTGGGGCGTTATAATTATCCCCTAAATTTATAGAGGACACCGCTAACATCAAGCGGCCAAAATCACCTCATGGGCCCAATCCTATGTAAACATGACCCAACAACCTTTGAACCCACGGATTGTAATAATAATAAAAACTATAGTAACAACGTGGTGAACCTTATTTTTAACCACTAGTAATGGTCACCACCATCTGTATCACCCTGTGAAACCATATATACTATCATGAAAATGGGAAACACAATCCATGACACAATATAGAACCACTATCACTAGTTGTGAAATTGGTCAACACCATCCACATGAGAATACTGTTCTACGTCATCCCATTTCTAGTGAATAGTATAACACCAATTTACATAGGTTGCACACACCACATTCCCAAGGAACGTGATCAATATCCATATCTTAGGAAACATTATCCAAAATACAAAGCACATTTCTATAAAACCCTCAAACAAATACACTAAGAAATCCTAGCTATATTAACAAAAACCCATCATTTTTCAAAAGATCCTACAACTAGGTATCTCTTAAAAACTATTGAAATTTAAATAATTATTATTCCTATATTTTAAAATGATCATTATGTCACCAAATTAGTATACAATTCAGTACCAACACATAAAATTGGAAATATCTACAAAACTCCAGCCAAGAGTAAATAGTACTCTACTAATAAAGAAACTCTAGTTGATCTATCAATGATCATAAGAAATATGGTAATATATAAAACTCATTATTATGTGAAAAAATATTAAATAGAGGAATTAAAAGAGAAACTAAAAATAATCATTCATGGAAGTCTAACCATAACTATGACTGATCACTATAATACATGGCATAATGAATCGAAAAAAATGGATGATTATCTCTCAAGAGGGTAGAAAGAGTGAGAGAGAATAGAGTTAGGTCATATCTACTATACTATTTCCCTAAATTTTAAAACCCACTTTTTATATTAAATTTAAAAAAACAATAATTTATTTTTAAAAACTGGACATAGGGAACATCTTAGTCTAACCCCTGGATAACAACCTGATTACCCCTACAAATTAAAACACTAAATATTTATAAAATCCTATATCAAACCTTATGTAACATCATATTATCAGATAAACCCATATCTATAAGATAGTTTACCATTTTAATGGGCCTTACAAATCAATGTTAACATTATGTATCATAGGATAAATTCTAGTTTTCCATATATATTATACTTTACCATTTGTTTGAGAGATGATTATATATCATAGGGGGATGATTACATATCACTAGGTAACCATTACTCATTATTGGGATGTCCCTATATCAAAGGGTGACCCTTACACATAAAATGGTAACCCTTATTTTGCATGACATTACCATTTTCAAAGGGGTTATTCACCATTATAAATGAAGAATTTTTTTAATAAGAACTTAACTAATATTTAAAATCAATATACACAACAATAATCCTTTCCAAACATTAAAAAAACATCAATAAAAAATTTTAGACAACTAATTTATAAAAAATCATCCTAAAAATTCACCTTCAGGCTTCCTATAATGGTTTTTTTGGTAATGAAAAATTCCATCAATAAGCCCAAGAAAACTGTTGGGACTCGATTCTAGGCCTATGTTGACATTCCAAATACCTTCAATGGGTCTACATACAAAAATAGTATCTGTTATCCAACCTAAATTTTCTATCCTTTATACCTGAACCAATGTAGAAATCATCAGTTTCGAGAATTGGATGATGTTATGGGAAAGATGAATGTGAAAATTTGGAATTATGGTTTAACAATTATTATGATAATAATTAATTTAAAATTAAATAATAAATCATTATTTAAGAGGTTGTTTGTTTACATATATGATTATATTTTGGTTTTTCTAGTGTCAATGGTGTCTTCAGTGTGGTTATAATTTTATTATATAGAGAAATCGTGTTATTTTGGTCTTTTGATACAGTTATGTGTGTTTTGTTGTCTAGGGAGTGATAAAAGTGATGTTGTATTATATTACTATGGTCTCTGATATGGTTAGTGTCATAGTTTCTAGGGGATATAGAGGTTGTTTGGATAATATGAAATAAATTATTAATGATGCGTGAGAATCGTATTTTTCATAATAACGAAGGGATGAATGTAATAATCTAATATAATAGAAATGTATTGTGATAAATTTTAATCTAAGGTAAAAGTGAAATTTTGTAGTTAAAGATATGTTTTTAGGAATTTTTATGGAAGATGAAATAAATTTGATTAATAAATGTCGAAAAAGGATGTGGCAATGGAAGTTTATTAAAGAGAAGATATGATTTTATGATTCTTTGTTGGTTTGTAGTGATTTTTGTTGACAAATGTTAATAGGGGATTCATGAGATGTGTTAGATATTTAAGTGCTTTATGGGGAATGACAATGAAATTGTGGTGATGGGTTGTGGTGTATAGGTTTTTTGGCAAGGAGCTGAACCTTGTATGGGTTGGTATGTTATTATATATAAATATTTCTATTTTATTTTTTGCTTTCTTATACATCATCACTCGATTCAGGTAATATGACCGATGATTATATAAGGTTTTTTGTTTTGGGTTTTTCTCCAAAATATAATATATATGTGATATAGTTGGCCAAAAACTCCCCTTATCCATGTATATACCCCATAAATAGTGTGGATATGTTTTTATAGAGTGATCTTATAGTAAGTGGAATGTGGTGGAGGTGATTTATGGGTTTTATAAGTTCATCTCATGTCCAATATAATAGAATAAACCAAGTAAATAATCATATCTACCATTATCAAATCAACCAGTGAATGTAGAACATAGTATAAAATTATTTCATTAATATTTGAATGTGTTATATCACTAATATTCATAATGGAGTATGTTTGATTAAGATCAGAAATCAATATTCAATGAACTCTATTATTCATAGGTACTACACCAACCAATACAATCCCCATACACTATGAAAATAACCCTCAAATTAGAATGGTATTCTAACACCTTATCCTAAATGGTAAATGGAGAAATATAAATATTGAGAGATTTTGTTTTACTTGAATGTATTATACATTACCTAAAAACTGATCAATCTATTTATATATACTTCTATCAGTAAATGAACTTGAGAATTTTCTTACAATGTGTTTCAACTGACACAAATTACTTAAAAGCATAGTCTTATTCAAATATAATTGTTTAAAGGTTCAATAAATTATTATATGTTTTCCTTCCATTAATAAATAATTTTCATTAGTTAAAACTGAAAGAAAATAAATTTAAAGATGTGGTAGTATCCTATGAATTATATTACCCTTATCATAATCAATGTCTGCCATACAACAAAGGAATATACATTCCTTTTATTATATGCCAAAATTATAGCCTATGATATGAATCACATGAATATATAATAATAAAAATATATAAAACATATAATATAATTCATCCATTTGAGTTCATATCCATTAATAACCCACTTGCATTAAAATCGCATAAATATTTTATGAAAATCTTCATAAAGTATTTTAAATCCATCAAAACACTTTTGGATATGGTTTATAAAAATTTACTCATTTTAGAATAATCATTTTGTCATAAATTATAATCCTTATTCTAAGGCCTAACAAAATGACCCTATGTGACTTTTTATCTTTGATAACTTATATAAAATTGGTAATTCTAATATTTCTTCAAAGAGAAGTCGATAAAAAATAGTAATACTTATTTCACAATGGAGTCTACTATGATCTCGATCATTCACGCTCATATATCTATTTGAAATTTTCCACCAAAATATGTATGAAATAAATCATATTTATGCTTATATAATGCATTTTCCAATGACATTGAGTGACCACTAAACATATAATATGTTCATATAGTATTATTTATCTCATAAATTCTTTTTTCCACAAAATAGATAGACTAGTTTGAATGAATACATCACATGTCATTATTTCAATTATCTAAGCACATCACATGTAACTCAACTAATAATGGAAATGAATTATTTATTTCTAATTCAATCATGGGATCGGATGTATGTTCTTGTTATAAAAGTGAAAAAAAACTGTTCTTGGTTGAACAAAACTAACAACATGACCAATAATATACCCAACCAACTATAAATTACTATGCCTTAATTTTTTCATAATAAATGTATAAATTTCTAATATTCATAATCTATATTTAATTCAAACCTCATATAATTTAGATTTATAATAATTATAATCCTTTAAGTATATCAATAAAAATATGAAATTAGGAATTGTATAATTTTGATGTTTATTCAAAATAATAAAGCGCTACTTATTATATAATGAGTCTATTATTTAGACAACATGAATCCTTTCGTATGAATTATAAAATTAAAATTACAATATTCTTAACATATCATAACAACCTAGAATACTACATGATGATCAATGATTAGAAATAATCCTAGTATTACCTTGGGAGTATATTATAATTCCACTATTCCTATAATATATGAAGCAAACAAGAATCAATGATAAAAAGAAATTATGTTTATTATAAACTGATGATATTATTTATAAAAAAATATATCGAATATATAAATATATACTAAAAATATTTTAAATATAACACTATGGATTTTTATACAATAATGAATTTGTTAAATGGTATGATACATTCTAATTTATAGCCATATAACATATCATTACACCACCCCTCTCAATGATCTTTCTAATGATATAGTATTCACAAAGGATGTGTTCAGTCATTTGGTGAGATAAGGGTTACTTAGATTGATCTATAAATCTATTATTGGCACTATTGAGCTCAATTTCATCCCCAATTCTGGGTATAAACCTATTTTTAGTTATGTAATTCTAGTTCCAAATAGCTTCCATACATGCATCTAATGTTCAGATATACCCTGACACTATTTTTTATTCCTCTCTACGGACTATTTAGAACTATTTCAACTAATATTTCAACTAATAATGCAAGTAGAAAAGAAATATAAATATCTAAATTCTTCTTTTTAGGATTGAAAACTAAAAATAGTGTAACCCCATAAATAATCTTATCCCATCATTTAAAGACCAAAAATATATCCTTAATTCTTATATATCACTTAATGATATTCATCATATTAATTGTATTACTTTTACATAGATCAGATTATAATCTAACTGTTATGATAAAATTATATAACTCAATATATTGAGTTCATAACATAGAATACATTAATGATCCTATGTTTTATAAATAAGGAATTTTATCCATTCTTTAAAATTCATTAGAAGAACCCTGAATATTCAAAGCATTTTTGATATGAAAAATTTGTAAAGATCCCTTCTTGGAGTTCTTAGGGCTAGACTTCATTAGCACATTAACAATATATATGGTTTGACAAAGTCTAAGAAACATATTATGTTAATCTCTATAGATCATAATATCTTATATGATGTTTTCTTCTCCCAATATGTAATGTGGGCTGAAAATATATCTGATATATTCTACAATCATAATGAGTTGTTATGGATTGTTATATTGAAATGGACTTTATCATTCAAACTGGTGATAAATTATCTTCATAGTCAATACCATGAATTATTTTATAACTCCTTTCCACTAGGTGAGATTTATTTGTAGATAATATAATATCCATCATAGTTTTCCTATTAAAAATCCACGTTCACCATATAGGTCTCACCACATCATTTCAATTGAAAAAAATACAAATATAGTTAGTATATATTGAATCCATAATAAACATCATTAAATTTATAAATTAGTCACAGTTGGAACTCTTAGTGGTCTATCTCTATGTTGTAGATTTAACCTCTATAAACATTATTTCATTCATCATTTTCTGTAACCCCCTGACCCCAGAAACCTAGACCCAATGTTAATATTATTACATTAGAATAAGATACAAGGGATCGTACCATGAAAGAATGACTCGTTAATAGTCTCTAAAAAATTAGACACATACTTCATCACAGTATTAAATTTAAAATATAAAAATAGGGTATAAGAAGCATTATTTCATCCTTTATATCATTCATAATAACTTTATTAATATTTTGTGAAACATAAAAAAAGGTGAGCTCATATTCATAGTTATAGTTAAATTTATCAGAGTATATCATTAATAAAAAAGAAACAATCAATATATTAGTGTGGATAACTAGGATAAATATGATTTTATCAACAACACAGGTTAAATGAACATCTTTGGATAATATTAATACAGAAATAACATGGATAAAGAAAACTAAAGTACCAATAAAGGAAATTCATAAATATATACATTCATGATCTTTTAATAAAGGATATAGCTACGTTATCATGAATCATACCCTTAAGTCCGCATTCAAGACAAAAAACTCACTAAATGGGAAGGAGTAAACTAGATACCCATATAATATGGCATGCCATCTATTAGTTCTCATGAAACGTAACAATATTTTGATGTAATAACTATAAATGGGGAAAAACATTCAGTTTCACTCCAAATAAATTGATTATATATATTTGATGAACAATATCATTCATTCCAAATGCCTTATAAATGAATAATATCCATATTGAACCAAGAAAACAAAATATTTTCCCAGTTAATGAAATACATTTATTTCATAAATTGAAACAGTATATTGATATGGTATATATTTGAGACATATAAAATGTAATATAAATTATATTTAATTCATCCGTGATACATAAAATATATACATGAAGGAGAAAAATAATATGCAATAAATAATAGAGATTGATAGAGAACATGATTACTAAAAAATAAATGATGACAAAATAAGGTATAATCCATTAGAAATTAAGGATAATAGAAGACCATAAATTCATCAGAAATGAGGGTTTCTCAATAATACCAAGCCTTTAAAAAATAAAATAGATGAAAAATAAAATAAAATAACTTCATTGTAACTTTGTGTAAGAATATGTTTATAAATAAAATTTCAAAACTCCTATAAGAAAATAATAACCTTTTTTTTATATCATTTTGAATAAAAAGTCCCAAAATATCAAGAATAATATTTTTATTAATATATATTGAATGATTGAAATATGTTTTCAAAGTAGAAAATTCTTTTTCTTAAGGTAAATTCTATTCATGACGTAAAAATTAAAACAAATATCCCTTTTAGATTTTGGTAAAAATTCCTCAAATAAAAATTTGAAAAAAATTGACAAGAATAATTGTCCTAATACATTGTGAAAAAATTAAAATATAGTAATAAAAATAAATTCAAAATATTATTTAATATTAAATAAGAATTATTTTATAGGGTCTAAATTTACTCCAAAAATTAAATTCACACATGTTTTAGAGTTATTTTAAGCCTTTTCTCCTTGTTAAATCACAAAAACCCCAATTTAACCATACCTGTTAAAACAAAACCTTTTTTCCTCGAAAACATTTTTATGAAATGGAAAATAAAAGGGTACTTCTAATTTTTATTGATATTTTTTATTATAAATATAGAATAAAATTATACATATTAATATTATATAGGTATATTGAATTAATCTTAATATAATATATGATAACCCAAGAAAATAGTTTTAAAAAATACATGATTCAACCGTAGAAATCATTTTACATTGAAATAAGATGAAAAAGTTATTTCGCTAATCTTTTTTGTTTATTCAATTAAAATGGATGGTTTTTATACCTCGTATCAATCCCAACTTGAATGGATTAATAAAATCAGACCATTACATGCAAAGGGAAAAAAATGTTTTTTAATTTGAATAAAATTTAATTAATGTTCACAATAGTCAATCTAGATAAACTAGTTCAGAATAATTCTTTAATTTAAATTATATAACTTAGAAAACACATATGTTGTCAATCCATACTTTTTAAAATTTATTAACTCAAGCTTAAATCTTAATAATTCCAAAAAATTGATAGTTTATTTGAAAAATATTCATTTTTACTATTCAACCACAAAGCAACCATTTTTATAATGTAACATAAATTCACCCTAAGAAAACATTATGATGTTAAATTAAAAAATGGAAATAATATAATCAAATTAAAGTTTTTAAAAATTTATAATTTAAATAATAATTAAATTTTGAATAAATTTATGTGCATTGTGTTATTTTTTTGATAAAGGAATGTTTACTAGCAATAAATTAATGATTCGTTGTTACATTCATATATCCTTATAGAAATTTTATACTTTTTCTATTAATTCAATTTTATCATATCATCTAATATTAATAAATTTTATAATGAATTCTAATTTCGTATTTATGAATATGAAACATGTAATTCCTGAATAATAAATATACAAACAATTATTAAAAATATACTTGGGAATATGTTTCTAGAAGTGTACCATCATAATTAGTTAATATTATCCACACAAAAAATATTTATCTTCAATTTCTATATTTTGAGTAATTATATGAAAATATTCCTAGTATAATCCTTTCAACTTTATAATATAAATTGTTTCCCTTTGATTGTGTAATTTTATAATTTTTCCTCTCTGATTATAATGATGAATGAATAACAATAATTTTCTATTCTTAAAGCATAAAAATAAACAATCAATGGATCATAATATCTATAAGAGAAACACCATTTATTTCACCTAGTTAAAATTCAGGATAATACTCATTAATAATATATATTTTTATGCCGAAATAATAAATTAATTCCTAAAACATTGTTAATAATAGTAATATAAATGAAACAGTACTTCATTAAATTATAATACAACTAGTTCAAAATAAACTATTTTATGCTTCATAAATTCTAAAAAGTATAAGAACTCCAAAGATAAAGATTATTTCTCATCTAAACATAGTTAAAACATCAATTTTTTCAACTGGGGAACAATTGTTCATCTAAATAGAAATCTCATAACAAATTATCATTATTACTAGATTCTAGAAAAGGGTATTGATTGAAAATTTCTTCCTTTGAGTTGAATGGGATGATTCAATATGCATGAAAAATATAACACGACACATATATTTGTAATCAAATAATGAAATATTTTATAATCATTGTCCCTACTATCACAACATAAGGGATTTCGACTTCACCTTTGAAATTGTATAATCTTGTCCTTTCATCTGGATAAATCTATATGGTAAATTCCCTTGAAAATTTGGGAATTTTTTTCATTATTATCTACCTCCTTATGATGAAACACCATTCAATTGGTGATTATTTTTTCGATGCTTTCACCTGCATGATGACTTTCGAAACCCGATAAATGAGCCTTAAAAAATCAATAAAAGAAAAAATACATGAATCATACGGTATTATTTCCTCCACGAAAAAGGAAGGGAAGGCGATAAAAACTGTTAGGATCACGTAAACCTCATAGGGACACATGATTTCATGACCTCCAAGAGTTTATTCAAATGAATCATGTTTAATGCATGGTCTTCCTATAATTAATTGAATTCCCTTTATGAATACCTGTAATTCATGTGAGGGTGTCATGAGAAGAACTGGTGAATATGTGAAGACTTATAGACAATTTACTATGATCATGTGAATTTCCAACCAACTAACTCGTGACAATTGACTTGAACCCATTTATTAAAGAAATTTATATAAATTTATAATAATCATTAGAAGGATAGTTAATTTTATCTTCTTGTGACATGCTAATAAAATCCAAAAGATCCCATGAATCCCTAGTAAATATGTTAACATTATTTTGAAAAAACATGTTGGTGTGTCACTTTCATCATGTTGAGGACCATGTACACATCCTTTAAAGAATATTTTTCCCCAATATCTCCTTAGAAAAATTAGACTGGTTTTTTGTGATAATTCTCATGTGTCACCATGAGATCCACCACTAATCATGTGATGCATGGAAGATAATAAGAGTGGTTTTCCCCAAAAATTATCATACTACATCAAAAGAGATAGTGTCCTTATAATATAATAATGGAAAGTAAAGGGAAAATTTGAATATATATCATAAGGGTTATATATATTTACCATAATGATGTATGTTATTTGAATTTGAAAATAATAATTGATTAGGGGAATCCCCCTTGACAAGAGAGCTTAAACTCATGAGGGTCCTTAGAGATGTTAGACTGATCTCAGAGAGGCCCCATGACATGGATTCCTTTGTCTCATGATTTCCCCAAGACAAGTCATGTAAAATCATGTTATAGCCTTTACATGGGCATCCTGATCACATGAAGTCTCCAATTCATTTTTTTCCTAAACTTCTAAAATCCCTTTGAAATGTGAACATGGTTAATATAAATCCCTTTGATCAGACTGGGTCCAATAAACATGGTAACATTGGACCATTCTCATTGCCATTGGAAACATGTGGCGTCATAGATTACCCATGAAAGGATCATAAAATTTGTGTGATATAAAAACCTATCCACTAACTCCATCACATATTTTCAAGATAATGTCAGTGTTAGAGGAATATAACTGGGGTGGGGAGGTCTATAAATCCCTCCCACTCAGCATAATAAATATAAACAAAAACCTAATGAAACTACTACCTTTGGAACATTGGAGTGGAATTCTTATAGAAGCTAGTCACGTGATATCAAAGGTCTTCCAGATGGTAAACATCAAGGAATGAACTAAGGGATCATGTGACATGGATAAGTGATTCATTTGATCACTCTATAGATCACTCAAAGGATATCTAGCATGTTATCTAGATCATGAGAAAGAGTTCATTCATGTTGATGGGTTACAAAATCTAAATTAAGCTAACATTAGAAAAAAAATGAAGTTCATATTCAATAAAAACTAGAATAAGTACGAAAATGGATGAGTGACATATGTGAATGTGGTTATGCTGATCATCATGTGCTTCGTTTGTCCCACCCAGATCATATGACAACAATATGATATGTCATCCATGTTATGTGATTCTCTATTGAAATATCATTTTGATCATGTGATTTAACATTTACATATATGGAAATTCATTTTAAGACCTTTGGGTATGCCACCCAAGACATGTGATGTCCTCTTTTCATTCTAGAAATATCTTGTGATGTCCTCCACACATTCCAACCAAGTTATGCAGAAGGACAAGGATATCTCATCCAGGTCATGTGATCTCTTCCATAAAATTCATCCATATCATCCAATGTCCACCTGGCATGTCATCCAGGTCATGAGAGATCCTCCAAACATGTCATTCATATCTTGTGACACACTGCCGACATGTTAGCAATGATTATGCGATTTCCTCCGAGAATTACATTCATATCAGGCGATGTACATTAGAAAAGTCTGCTGGATTGTGTGTTTTTCTTTTTAAATGTCTTCCTAGAAACCCTTACATGTCCATATATCTTTCTACATGTATTATATACACCATAGGCATATCAAGAAGATAATGAGGACTTTTCCAGAAAGAATCTTGAGATATAATAACTAGTACAAAATAAATATTCATGAATAAACAAAACTAAACTATGAGATCTATAATTCTGCCTATAAACGATATATCTAGGACACATTCCTAAGGTATGATATCCAATGGGAATCCACCATAGTGTAATCCCCTCAATGCCTTAGATATTCAAACCCATGGGACTCAAGCTCTCCTTAGGCTTCACCATTATTACACATCCATCATTAGGTTGAGAAATCAAAAAAACAATTATTACTCTAATTCCTTATATAACAAGGATACATAAGAAACCTTCTAAAGGATAGAAATTACTATTAAACATCCAATCAGGCTTCCCAAGTGTGTATGTCCACCATCCATATTCAATTACACTACTTAATTGTTTTCTCTTATTTATCACACCATGCATGGATCCTGTGGGGTTATGTATTTTTAATGGTCATAATATTTGAATCATGAATCTCCCCCCCCCCACAAATGAAACTTCAAAGTGTAATCCCCATTTAGAGTCAAGATATGAATGACCCCATATAAGGGAATCCAACTTGTGGTATGTCATATGGGTGCGACCGAACTACGATGATTTTGATTCCTACCGTATACATGATACATAAGATGAATTCCTAAGGATTGAGCTTAATACTGGGTTCTTATGCACCCTAAAACATTCCATTTTAAATAATTTTAAACTTTTTGGGTTTAAAAAACTACATGGGGTTTGATTTATATTATAATTTTAATATGTCAACATCTCATAAAGGTTCAATCACACAATGAAATTACTAATCACCTTCCAGAATGGTTTTAAACTCTTATGTTCCCAGCTATATGACCTCAAAATATAATTAGATACCCATTAATATAAAATGGATTAAGAATCATGAATATATTAAAAATTAATTGTGAATATTCCCCCTAAATACATGGAATCATTCAATAATTGATTGTATTTTAGGGTTATTAGTTCCCTAACAAGATTACATATAGATTCATAAGCATGTCATAAATCAAGGTAACAGTCCCTGAGTATGAAATAATTCCCCCTAAAAGTGTGTGATGAGCTTGAACACTCATCCACTTGATCAATGTGAGTTCATAAGAATTATTAGGTGTTAAACACCAATTTACCCAGACCATTGTGACATAGATCTATACTTATCTCTTGATGTGGGAACCATTAAATTTTTTCATTAAGAATGAAAATGGTGACCCAAATTAGATTATTAGACAATAAACTGGACCACAAAAAAACAAAAATTAGAAAAACTACATGTGGAATATTTCCATGAAACAAAAATAGAGAACATGATGTGAATATATAATATAATAATAATGATTAGTTGACCATGCATCAGGTCATTTTTATTTGAACCTCCTATGCAAAATAAAATGGAATGCCCACTATTTGATCCAATATACTATAAGTTCCCATCAAATAAGTTCATCATCAATGTGATGATTCCACATGAGATAAATGTAAGAACAAATAAAAGAAAGGGAACTTTTGGTACCTGTTCATATCTAATTGAGCATATTTCATGCTTTTAATGATTCAATAATTGGTGAAATTTTTCCTATTTTTCTATGTAATAGTATATATTGATCTAAAGAACAAAACCCTAAACTGAGATCTTTTTTCAATCCATCATCCATATTGGAAATTCAGTTACAAATGCAACCCTAGAGAGACAAAGAACAAACCCACCCACCTGAAACCATCACTGTACTATGGGAAGTGAAATTGTCCTGAAATACAACCATAAAATTTCAATTATGACCCATATGGATTAATCAAAGGGCCTCCAAATGCAAAATCCACTAAGTCATGATCATCTATCAAATTTTTTTGTGAAACTATGGGTTCTCATTTCCATCATTAATTGAATCATAATTGTATTCCTAGATCTTTAATATTTCCACCATCAGTATATGATTAAAGTGGACTAAGGTGTAAACTATTAATCTATTATAGTTCTAGAGAAGCTGTAGTGGGATCCTGTGAACCACTTTAACCAGCACTGTCCTACCATTTTCCCTTTGTCGTTTGCTGAGGGTACCAACCGACACATTACCACCTCTGATACTGATGCACGAGAACAAAGAAAGGCATGCTAGGTGATGAACTATTTGGATAACTATGAGTTTTCCATTATACCTGCTACTGTAAATGAATCCTACCAACAAATTATAGTGGAATTTATAAAGTAAGATCATATTTCTTCTCACTCAGAGAAACTTTGTTTTCATATTCCTATAACAACCATTGGGTAGGTTAATATCCCAAACCCCACACATGAATCCCATCTACATAATTTGATGAAACCCAAAGGATATTATTGGGATTATATCCCATATTAAATCAATGATTTATTCCTTTACATATTGGAGATAAAAAATGTGCATGAATACATTAGTATATAGAATTTTCTAAAATTTCACTACATTTTATAAATAAGTAGAGAACGCTGGTGACATATTCTAGAATTGGTACAGATACAGAGAAAAAACATATTCTTATCCATATTTCCATTATAGAAAAACTCTTTGATCATCATGAAAAGGTTTTTGACTAGATAAATAATTAATTTCTTCTACTATCCAAGAGTATTACTCGAATATTCTAGCAAAGGAAAAGGCATCTATCTGCGCTATTATTTTCATTCAATCATTTTCTCACCAAGTGATAGCGGAACATGCCTCGAGATTCTTGTGGAAAATGACTTTCGACATACTCAAAAGGAAATGGAATGAGATCACATACTCATTCCAACTGGGAATCACTAGTTGAGAGTAGGACATTCCTCATAAAAGGATTATAACCTTTTAAAACAAATTGTTCGAATAATCCAAATTCGATGGACTTTACACTATTCTTGTTCCAATAGTGGTTCGACAGGTGTGAGTGAAACATGCATCAAGAAGGGAATATACCCCTATAAAAAATTCATGAATTATATTCAAAATTAATAGGATCAGGATCATATCCATGCTTCAACCAGGGCCCACCAAGCTATAGTGGTATACACGTAGGGATTTTCTCATATAGCTATTAGTGAAGATACTGGGAATATTATAATATATAATGAAAGCTCGGCTCGCACCCCTAATTTCACTGATGAATGACTTCACCGATGCCCTTCAGATGCTATATAGGGGAGGCTCATATTATTTATCCCATTCCGAAGGTCCATCAACATATTCCTAGGGGAATTAATATTTGGACTTGGATCTTATCCCCATTTTATCTGGGGTTGACGAACATTTTCTGAAAACAACCCATAGGTAGGATAATAATCTTATCGACAATACATTATCTCACTGATATACTACATAAGATTATTATCTATAGACTCATGTTCCCACAAAACCAAAAGGTTATCACCACATTTAAAAAACCACATTTTAGTAGGATCATATCTTTTCACAACCTCCAATGGATGGTCGATATATTTCGAACACAACATAGAATGAGGCTTATATCTCAGAACTTCTCAATGTAAGTATAGTTGAGGATTTTTTAAAAATATATATAACATGTCAAGGTTCATTTAACTCTTCGGACAAATAATATGGTGTTTATTACCATTGTTTTCTTTTTCCTGGTAGTGTGGAGATGGATTGTTAGGACTTTACTCCTCACATCTTCTATGTTCAATCTCCCCCAATAATATCCTTATAGGAAAAAGAAATCCTCACCTTCCCAAAATCCTCTCTACAGAGGAGTTATCGTAATAATTACAGCTTCATACAGAGAGGTTCTAGAAATACTAGGTTCAAAAGAATATAGTTCAATATCAACTACTAGAAACCCTTCACCACAGCCATCATGTGACCTTGAGAATAAGATTATATAGTCTGGATAGGTGGAGGAATGTAAACCTGATAATAAAAAATATGATATGAAAATATGGAAATAGTTATCAGCAAACAACCTTTTTAACATGTTCTAACTCATCACCACTTTTGACTATAATATCTTAGATGAGTTAGAGAAGGATCTCATGTATTACCGAAAACAAAATATGTGATCAAATCATGATCTATTAAATCTAAACACCTACCTTATTTAGTTTATGATGGTAACTTTTATAAAATCAATACACTCTATTGTTAGCTGTATATGGATTCCTTTTTCTATACCCAATAACCCAGGAATGGGAGAGAATGAAAAATGACTACATAGTGTATTCTAAGTAACATGACAACTCCCCATCAATTGATTTCCATAGAATCATCAAACATACATATCTGAAGATGGGGAAAGTACACATAGTCTCAATTCACTATTTATAGAGAATAGAATATCCCCCAACATAAAATATATTAACAAGATAGTCTTTATTGAGATAAGAGTATCGCATAATGTGTGATCTAGTTGGTCACCAAAACAGACATCCACCGCTTTAATGATGCCATGAAATAAAAAATGGAGGGATATGGCCACCAATAGATCTTTTATCTAATCCCATTAATATAATGGGAATGAATTTCAGATATAAATTCCAAATTTGTGGCAACCTAAAAAAATTCTCATAAAGAATGACTCTCATCATGGTCTACCATTGCACCAAGCTCATACATGAAAAAAATTGTTCCAAATCAAATAGGTTATAGTAATAGATTTTATAAGATCCATATAGGGTATAACCATTCCAATTTGGTTAGTGGAATATTTTCCACTACCTACACAACTCATATAATCAATCCCTAAGAGGATGTATGACATATCAGTAGTAGCTGAAAATCTACACTATCCTACAAGGTTAGGGGAATTGTAACACCCATCACCACTACCATGTTTATCACATCCAAAGGAGGTCCCTGAAAATCATATGTGGTTATAAATAAACACCAGATCATTGGTTTGGGAGAATTTATATATCAATTCCCATCCAATGATTCATTAAATCCTCAATCAGAATCCTCAAATCCTCTAGAACATGATAGCAAAATCACTATTGTGGCCTTGAATATTCCCCAACCTGAAGGGATAGAGGAATTTTAATAATCATCACCACAATGATGGAAATAATTAATGTTTTCTTGGGATGTAAATATTTATAGTCAGTGTCCCTTCCATTATTCCCACCATAATGTGAAACTTTTATGTTCATGGACCATTTAGAAATCATGATTGGGAAATCCCCTAGGGTCACTTCCCATAGGTCAATATGGTAGGAACATAATGTGAGGGAAATCAAACCACATAGATATCTTAAGATAAAAAGGGTCCAATATGGACCTGGGATAGAAAGATGATAGTGACGAAAGAAGTGTAGTTTCACCCTGTTTCATTGTGAGTAATGGGGAAACTACCATTACCTGATGTAACTCTGTTAATTATTTCACTTCAAACATAAAAGATAATGGGGATCAGGATTCAAATTTATATGAATTCAATATGGAAAAAATACCTTCAGATGATGGTGACTTCGGTACACCTAATAAAGTCGTATTTATGTGGAAGAAATGGAGAATCCAAAACATAAGACCTCTGGATATCATGTTTTTACATATACAGTTAAATAATGCCAAATAGAAAGGGAAATACGTGTCATATCCCACTCATCACCTAGAAGAGATGAAAATTCTTCCAATGTCCATGAATTGGTACAATATGAGAATAAGATACAAAATCTCAAATTTCTCAATGGGGATATACTTAGCGGAAACATTCCCACTAGGTATCTTCTTTAGGAATATATGAATATTCCACTCTCATACATCAAGAATCAACCAATCCTCCTCCTATAGTGGAATCTATGCATCAGAATAGCTATGGATTGAGTTAGATGCTCTACATAAATGAGAATGTTGAAGAAGATCAGATTCCCTCCATTATGGTGAAAACCTATCTTCTTATTGGGTGATAATTTAGTATTATAATTGTTGTATAATTAGTAGGGAATGAAAATGAGGCCACCTAATCAATCCCCTCCTTCTCCCTAAAAATGGGGTGCAACTTAGATATTAGTACCTCTAGGAATTATCAATTTTATTGAGTCCATGGATGCTCAAATAGAATCCATGGAAATGTGGAACGTGCCTATGAAGTACAAGGAGAATTCATACCCTAAATTGGTGGATGAAAATTTCCCCCAAATAATTTTATAATTCTGAAATTCTTCAAATTTTATAGAATGTGATATCTATAATAGTATCTCATGCACTTCATGTCCCAATGTGTTCTGATGATGGGCCCTCAAGATCAATAGGAGGCAACCATGTCGATTTGTTTTTTATAGACTTGTATATGAATAACCATTCTTTGGTAGAACGTCCTTATAAAAAGATCTATTTTAGGATGGGAAGACCATCTTCATCAATTCTTTTACCATTTTTATACATAAATGGATATTAAAATTTTATACCTGAAGAAAAATGAATTCAGCGTGAAAATGATATGGTGTATGACCCTATAGCCAGATGGAAATGCTTAACCTATTCACATAGAATCCCTCTCTTTCCTGAGCAATTTTTGGAAAAATGTTCTAGAAATACCTTATATGAGCTATCGATACACCAAAAATTGATGAAATATATTAAAATAGAGAAATAATTCATTGATAATTTTTGAAAGATGATAATCATCATACCCAATGCATATATCATCCAATTCCCTCGACATAGGGGAATATTATTAGAAAGGAAGAGACTATCATTGTTACCCTCAAACTTGTATCACTACCCATTCAAGCACCTATGCCAATCCCAAATCATCCAGTTCCACCTCTATAGTAGTAAAAACAAAAAAAATCACCCTAGACTAGAAGATAAAATAGATCACGGTGTCATAGGATTTAAAGAATGGATGAATAAATCAAACTCCTTCTGAAATAAGTAGTTCTTTAGTTATTTTTCTATAGCAATAGAAAATAATCTACTCAAGCTACCAAAATACAGCAAACCAAATGAGTTCAACCTCACTAATCATCCTAACTACTTACCTTTCCATAGAAGGTTGGGTCATAAGATCTAAGATTGTTTCATCATTAATGAAATCCTCAAAATCATGGTCAATTATGAATTGGTGATGTTGGAAAATTCCAGGATACAGGTGACTCATTTAACCATTTCTTAGTAAACAGAATAATTTGATGGGAAAAAAGTTCTTTATAAATGTGGGAATATGTTCAACAATTGGAACACTCTAAATATACTCGACTAAGCCTAAGCCACCCAGAAAAAATATCTTTGTAAAGCCAAAATTGTTCCAGTACCTAGATATGTGAAATCAAATACGCCTACCTGAGGTGGAAATAACCATTTTAAATAAGAAGATATATAAGGGGAATATTAATATTCTGCTCCTATTCAAGCTATTACTCTTGTAGAATTCATTCTTTCAATGCCTGAACCACAAGAAGAACCCCACCAAACATAACATTATTCAGATTAAGAGTTCATATTTAGGTATATAAATGTAATAAACATAGTATACCCCTTATGCAGTGATTAATATTCCATTGATATTGAGTTCCTCATACCTAACCTGGAAACCAAAGGTCACTGGTATAGGAGCTTAGGATACATGGGATATCGTGGTCATGCTCTAGTCTAATATCTCAATAATAACCCCATTGAAGACATAAATGAATCCATGACCAACGGTAAAGTACTCCATAAATCCTAAAAAAATAAGGATGTGTCCTAGATACAACTTATAATCATCCAAACCTGGTCATCTTACGAGATCGTCTGGAAGAGGTGTAATTATATTATCTTCTAAGGAAAAGGAGAAGGTTTGTATTGTAACAACTAAGGTAATTAAAGAATAATGTTTTTCATAAATTGTAAATTATAAATTATATGGTTATTATACCTTAAAGGGGATCAATTATTGATTGAGTACATGACACAAAAAAATTGGTTTCTCTGAAATCTTACGTTTCACACAAGACTGAGTTATACCGAATGAAGAATATATTCAAATATTATTATTCTAAATGGAAGTGATCACTTATGCATTTTTTAAGGAATTAACATAACAAACTATACTAAATTTACAAATTAATATTAAATACTTTTACTTTAATACAAAAAATATTGGTGGCACAAAATGAGAATAAATCCTATTTTAAGCATAAAATACTCTAATTATTTTAAAAGGTAGTTTTACCACCTTTTGATGAAGATAAATTTTTAAATCTAATTTTTTTTCTTGTTATAAAAAATAAAAATATTATTTATAACTGTGATATTGGAATTTAAATTGGTTTATTTTTTTGTATTTTACTGACAAAATTTATATTTTAATGAATAGTGAAAATTATTTCATTTTAATTCAAAACTACATTTCTTCTAATAAATTTATTTTGTTATATTATCCTTTTATATGAATTATAGGTATAATAAGATTACTTTTTAAAATTTAATCCAATGTATTTTATTGGATGAAATATTAAATAAAAATTTAATAGAAAAATAATGGGAAATTTTGGACATTTAATTAAAATCCCAGTTTTCTTGGTCCGTCAATGGGATTAGTGTAAAACCTAATTTAACCAATTTTGTGAATTTAATTTTCAAATTCCAAAATACCTAGGTGTACTCAGTATGAAAACTTTGGTCAAATAGGACAACATATTTTTTGGTTAATAATAACAATAGTATTTTATTTACCACGGTTAAAGGTAAATAGGGTAATTAAGGATAACATTAATATTATAATATTTAAAAATTACCCTAACTCATGTACTAATATATCTAGAATATTTATTATTTTCAATGACCATCATTAGGCTGACATGGGGACATTTGGTATCCACTTGGTTGTGATTATGACATTTATAACATTTAATTTAAAGTAAATGTAAATATGTCTTAAAAATGTCTTCTATTTCTAAAAAAATTTAAATATGGGTTTGTGTTGGTGGTATATTATGATATGAATATTAATTATAAATATAAAATGATTACCTACATCATGGTAATTTATTTATAATTTTTTGTAATTGAATAATTAAATTTAATTATGACACAGAAATGTCAGAGTACTAGATTTATTAATGAAAGAATCAAATAAAGGGTATTAATATTATTAAAAGAAATATTATTTGAAATATTTTATGCCATAAATTAATTTCATGGATGAATAATATATGATATAATTTACTTAATGTAGTTTTTATGGAATCAAGTCGTTATGGTTTTTTATGAAAGTCATGTAATGAATAGTGTCAAAATTGACATAATTCATATTTTAAAATATAAAATTTTTAATTAAATGATATAATTTTTTAAAAAACATAATAATTTTCCAAAATGTTGAGATAAATATATAAATTTCATTAATTAATAATTTATTCCTCTATTTTAAGGATTTCGTAATTATTTTAACTATCAAATTATAAATTACATGATAAAATGGTAATAGTTAAAAGGGGTTAATGAAAAAAGATAAGGAATAAAAAAAAATTAAACATGTTAAAGATTTATTGTATGATTATATTTCAACCCATTATCATCTAATATTCAAACTAAATGAGTATGGAACCATTTTGAATCTAAATTGAATAAATATTAAATTAATACTTTTAATAATTCCAAGGGTGTCCCTCCCCTATCCAATAAAAAGTCACCCATTTTCTCAATTAATAACACTTACAAAAGCTTTTGTTTCCGACAAGATCTACCCAAAATCCTTCCTTGAACATGTTCCTAGATTCTTGAGGTCCTATTTTAGGCATAAAACATTTTTTAGTGGTTTAATTGTGTTAAGAAATGTAGTCATTTGAAGGAAAGGTAATGTTTTAATTTTAGTACTTCTATTCTATTTATTCTTCCACTTTTTAAAATATTATTATACCAAGTTGATATAATATATCTTGTATCATAAATATACTAAGATATTATTATGTTTATATCATCAGATAAATCTGTATACAATTTCACAAATGAGATGTGAACTTTTCATTCGTGTGTACGGCGGACTACCGCCTCACGAATATATATAGTTCATTTTTATTACCATTAATAAATACTAGTTATAACGATGGAATTAATGTTCGTATGTGATATTGATTACATATTTATCATTATAAGATAATAATTGTTCCATTAAATTCTTACTTTCTATGGACATAAAAATGATCACGTCGTTTCTGCGTACGTGTGAACTATGACCTCCACGAAGTGATGTAATTCATATTTAATCCCCACATCACTTGGATAATATATATATAATTATATTTAAATTATTAATTTGATATTATTGATTTTATTATAATTATTGAAATATTAAATAATACTTACCTTCTTTATTTAATGGTAAAAGAAAAATGTAAAATGTTACTCATGTATACGTACGGCTAACCACCTCCATGGTTGTAACATTGTTCAATTTTTTATATACATATTTAAATAATGGATTAAAAAGTATAATTTATATATATAATTGATTATTATTTCATTAATATTATTCTAGATATTATGGAATTATGACCATATGGACTATTAACATCATACTAAGTTCCTTTTCAACTCAAGTTCAGAATATCAAAAAAAACATCCCACAAGACGTAAAATAAATAACTAATTATTATATCATGGTAATTAATGATATAAAAGGAATAATAGAAATTAAAAGGTTCTTAAGAATGTATAAATTAACCTATGTTTATTATTTATGAAGAATAAGGAACATACATTATAAATTAGACTCAATGTAAGGGACTTCATCTCAATCTCATTTCATTGAAGAATATTTTTATATTATACACCACTTTCTTTTAAATGGTGTCTAATCAACCCCTTTTAATTTTAATTCATTCCACGGTGTTAAAAATGAATCATTTTATATGAATCAATTTAATTTCTTTATAAAATTTAAAAATAATATTTTTTAACGTATACGGTGACAACGAATTCTCTGTTTCTATAACCACTATTTGTTTTTTGGATTCCTCTATAAGCCTTTTTGTTTTTAAAGTAATAAAAGATCCATTATTTAATTTTTGGGTGTTTTGGTATTGAAAATTATTTTTAAAGTGGGTTTACTATTTCAATATCTTGAAATTCTTTCTTGTGATTGAAAATAAAATTTTATGAGGGAAATTCTTATAATTGAAATATTTTATATGTTATTATTATAACATGGTAACACAGAAATTTAACCGATGGTTATGTGATAAACCAAAGATAGGTGGTTATTTGAAAAAACAAATAAGGGTGGTTTTATGATAATCCATGTGTGGGTGGTCACATTATATCCTACATTGCATTGGGTATGGAATTCAGGCTTATGGCTATTCTATCTTTAATAGTGATATGTGTTGAAGTTGACCACATGGTTATTCTATTTATGTATGATTAAGTCACATGTAACCTTTATATGGTATATGCAATTTTTATGGGATTTATTGTAATATTTTAATTTAAAAATGCATAAGAAATGAGTTTATATTAAATAAATATTAGATACTACTACTTAAGGGTGAAAAATATTACATTATGATAAGTATTCGTGGTTTAAATTATTTTGAAAGGATAATTGTTTACCATATTTGTGAATCGCTTATTGATATTTTTATTCTTATCCCATGTTTTAATTTTTTTTTCAAATGTCTTAAGATTGATACGGACAAAGAAATTTTCACGATGATAGAATTGAGGATTTACTAATCTTTTTTTTCATCCCATGTTTTAGAAATGTTTTAAAGGAATTATTGGAGAGTAGAGTCAAGGATCAGATAAAATAAAGGTTATGTGGTTTAAAAAATAAATGAAACCATTTTTATTTTCAAAATATTTTTTTATGAATTAAATAGATAGTTAGTATAAGTGTCTACTTTGTAATATTTATGTTTTTATGTAAGAGTTATTTATTAATTTTCTAAATCTCTAATCCTAAAATGATACTCGATGTGAATTTAAGTAAAATTACTCACTTAACTCAATATTATGTAATATTTATTTTGGGGTCCTTGTAGTTGGAATTAGATATCTGTTTATATAACATTAGTTGTTAGGATGATTTTTAAGCATAATTTACAATTATATAAAACTGAAATTGTAAGCATAATATAAAGAGTCACAATTATTTTAGATAAATTGAATGAGTTTGAGATAACATTAATAGGTATATCTTAGTGTTTATCTAACTCATAATATTGTATATGATGACTTTATTTATATACTCACACTAACCTTTTTTGTTTTTGTAGATGGATGGATCCAGCAAGAACCAAAGTAATAATAGATGTGAATTAAAATGAGGTGGTTCTACGAATAAGAAACCAAATTAAATGGGAGTCATAATGAAAACTCTCTTCGTAATTCTAAACCAACTATAAAGAGTAATTATGAACCTTTGGACTTTTTTAAATATTTCTAATGCATAAAATATGTGTGAAACAAATCCCTGTGGATGTTTAGGTAATAATGATCATAATGGTAAGCATATTCATCAAAATATGTTTCAAGGATGTAGAAATAAACACCTAGGAAAATGTTTTAAAGGTAATGTAAGGTGTTCTAGATGTGGTAATGAAGGCCATAAAACAATAAACTATTAAGGAAAAAAGAATCATTTAGTTGACTCCATAAAATGAAAAGAATTTATTTCTGAGTTATTAATATAATGTATTAACTGTGTAGAGTTTGGTCAATATAAAAATGATGTGTTAGGAAATATTTTTGGGAATGGGATTAGAAGTACCATACAAATGTTTTATTATAAATAAGAAATACCATTCCAATTGATGATGAGGAAAGTGAAAATGACATATCAAAGTTGTGGATTATTTCTTGACACTTTTTTTGACAATATTGAATTCTTGGACATGATTTAGGTTTTTGTTTGTAGGAAATAAGTAATAAAAAATTAGATGGAAAATTATGGTTTAGGGAACATAATGAATGCTGGATGGTTAATAATTCTAAATACAAGGGATTTAAGAGTTATGTTATATCCATGGATGATGAAAGGATTAATAGTTTTAATGAACTTTTGATGATGGGATTACTTTGGATAATTTTTTCTAGTATGTTTAACCATGAAGTTTGTTATGTGATATTTTTTTTAAAAAATAATTACCTTTTCTTGCATGGCCAAATTATAAAGGTATGAATTACCATTATTGTTTATTGGGTCTTGATTTTGAGGTTATTATGGGATGTTACATTTTCGAATGAAAATGAATGGTATGAGATAACCTTTGATGTTAAAAATGTTATTGTATTTTTTTTGGATTTCATCGTATTTTGGTAATGTTATATGTGATATATGGATAATATTTTTTTAATAAAAGGACAACCCATCAGATGGGTAACAACCTATTATGTTGGAAAAGGCTATAGGAATCTAACCCATAACCGAAGGGCGATAAGGATTTATCAGATACCACTTGCCTATAAGATGTCTATGAGTAAGACTTTTTTTAGTTAAACAGTTTATGAAATAAAGAATATTTTGATTTTGGAAACTGATGTTTTTATCAAGTTGATATCATCTGAATGAGAAAAAGATTTGGGGATTAGGTGATACATTTTATTTTGGAAGATCTTCACTATTTTTGGAACTTTATATTATTATGGTAAATTTAATACTATGGGATTTGATTTGAGGAGTAATGGAAGAATCATATTTTTGAAGAATCTATGATCTTAAATGTATAATTTTGGGGAATTAGGTTTTCTATGGAAATTATTAACCTATCATAGAGAATACATGATTATAAAATTAGTTTTTAGTATGAGACATTAAGAGTGATTTATGTTATTTGTAAATAAATGATAAAACATATCCAAAAAGACGGTGTGATCAAATAATTCTAAATTTGGGGTTTAAATTTTAGTTTGGATTATTTGATGAATTTTATGGTATGATATTTCTTGAATGGAATATGTTGAACTATTTTTATTACAGTGGAATTTTGAATATTAAAAGTAGTTTTTCATCATCCAATGGATTATTTTTTTTTCAGAATTGTTCTATATTATCCTAACCATTTTGTTTTTGATAATGTTTCTAGATAAGATAAATATATAGTTAATATTTTATGGATTATGTGATTCTATAGAAGATTATTCTAGTTCTACTTAAGTATGAATTTTTCTTAATGTTATTTTCCATGGAAGTAAATGAATAACACAAATAAATTAAAAGGATCATATAAAAAATCATTACCCATTAAATTTTGGTACTACGAAATCAAACACCGTTTAACCCATCAGAAATTTATAGTTGTGTGATTGTTATCTTTTTCCTAACATTGTTTTATATTATTATCCAACAGAACATAACGGTTAGTTCCCTACTCCAAATCAATTTTTTATTACATGGAACCCTAGTATTTCTTATCTCATGTTACCATTCAACTTCACTTTCTTTCATTTAATGTGGATGTTTAATTGATTCTTATTCTGATATGGGATTTCAATAATGTCTCCAAGAAAAAATTTAAAATTGAAAGGACACAATTTCTAAAAAAAGAGAAGAATGAAAATTCCAAGTAATTATAGAATAGTTCTTTTCATATTTATTAATATTATTAATTAAATTTTAATTTCACCTTAATGGGGATCTATGTTCAACATATTACACAACACGCAACCACGGATTTCTCTGAAATCATATATTGCACAGAAGACTGAGTTATAACAAAAACAATAATATAATGGAATATTATTATTTTAAATGGTACCCATCTGTTTTATTTATGGGAATGAAAAAAAAACGGTTTTATATTTAAATAGGTTTATTAAATTTTTTTCCAAAAACATTTAGAGGACTAAATGAGAAAAAATCCAATTTTATGCATAAAGTACTGAAATCTTTTTAAAAGGTAGTTTTACTGCCTTTTAATGGAGAACCATTTTTAAATATAGTTCTTTTTCACTTTTATATATTATATTTGACATAATAAATATCTTTTTTGGAAATAAGACATGAAAATTTACATTTGTTAATTTTTTGTGATTTTTCTAATAAAATTCATATTTTAATATATAGTTAGAAATACAACATTTTTATTCAAAAATAATGTTTCTTCTAATTTGTCTATACTGTTACATTATCATTTTAAAATTTTTTAATATTTTATTATTAGTTAATAAAAATTATTCAATTGGATGAAATTTAAAATTAAAATTAAACACAAAAATTATGTGAAATTTTGAACATTTTACTTGAAAACCCTATTTTTCGATCCATCAACAAGATTAGTGTTAAACATAATTTAACCACTTATGTGAATTTTATTTTAAAAAATGGATATACATTCTTGTACTCAGAATTAAAAATTAGGCCCAATAGGATAATAATAATATTTTTTTGAATTGAAAGTTTATTATTTTATTCACCACGGTTAAAGGTAAATAGGATAATTAAATATAAAATTAATATTATATTATTTTAAAATTACCCTAAAACAAGTCCTAAAATTATTGGATTAGTTATTATCAACCATAACTATAATTTTTTTGAAATTGTGTCCATTGAAAGCCATATGGGTGTCATTATGACATTTTCAACATTTAATTTAATATAGAGGCAAATATGTTAGAAATATGTATCTTCTTACTAATTTGTTAATATGTTGTTATGTAAGTGGTATCTTAGACTATGAATTATAAATATAAATATAAAATTATTACCTAAATTATGGTAATTTATTTTTTTATTTTAATAAATTGAACAAATAAATTTAATTATGACATAAAGATGATGCAATAATTTATTTTTTAAAGAAAGAACCAAATGAATGATATGAATAATATTAAAATAATTTAAATTTGAAATATTTTATGTCATAAAAAAATTTAGTGATGACTATTACATGTTAGGATTGAGTTAATGTTGTTTTTTTGAAGTAATCAAGTTGTAATAATTATTTAAAAAGTCATGTAATGAATAGTGTGAAAATGGGCATAATTCCTACTTTAAAATAAGAAATTTTCCATTAAATGATATAAAATTTATAAAAATATAATATTAAGACATAAATTTTAGATAAATAAAAAACTATCATTAATAACTCGTTAATTGGTATTATGTCATTATTTGGTAATTATTTTACCTCAATAAATTGTATATTAATTGATAAAATGGTTGGAGTTAAAAGGGATTAAAGAAAAAAGATTAGGATTAAAAAAATAATGAAACTTTTCTAATTTTTATGGTAGTATTATATCTAGACCCATAATAATCATATATTCTAAATAAATGAGTTTTTACACATTTGTAAGCTAAATTGAATTTTTATTAATTTAATACATTTAATAATTCTATGGGTTCCCCTCCCCTCTTCTATAAAAATGGACCCATTACTCTCTATTAAACACACTTACAAAACCTATGGGTTCTGCCAATATCTACCCAAAACCATTCCTATAATACCTTCCCAAATTCTCAAATCATTATTTTAGGTAGAACACCACCATTAGTGATGTTAAGGTGTTATGAAAGGTGATTATCTGAAACAAAATTGATGTTTTTATTTAAATATTTATATTTTATTTATTCTTTCACTTCTTAAAATTTTATTCCAACATTATGATATAATAAATATATTATAATTAATATACTTATATATTATGGTGTTAATATTAACACCTAAATCCATATTCAATTTCATTAAATGGGAAATGAACTTTTCATTCGTGTGTACGGTGGATTATAGCCTCACGAACTGATATAGTTTTTTTTCATTACCATCTCTGAAGACTGGTTATAAAGATTGAATTAATGATAATATGTATCATACAAGAAATATTTATCATTATAAGTGAATAATTTATCAGTTACATTCTTACTTCCCATGCACATAAAAATGATAACGTCGTTCATGAGTATGTGCGAACTATAACCTCCATGAAGCGAAGTGATTCATTTTTATTAATCACATCACTTGGATAAAACGTATAAGTATATTGAAAGTATTAATCTGATATTAATGATTTTATTATCAATATGGAAAGATAAAATAAGACTTTCCCTCTCTCCATAATGATTAAATAAAAATGGAAAATGTTTCCCATGCGTACGTATGACATACCATCTCCATGATTGTAACATTTTTCAAGTTTTCATATCCTTATTTATTGAATATATTTTAAAGTATAATTGATATCTAATTTGATTATTATTTAATTAATATTATTTTAGATATTTTGGACTTATGACCACATGGACTGTTGAAATCAAATTGTGTTCATTTTTCACTCATGTTCTTAATATTGACAAAATTTTCAACATAAACTCAGATAATTTAGTAATTCTAATAATAGGGTAATTAATTATATAAAAGGAATAATAAAAATTAAAACGTTCTTGATGAACGTATTAATTAACCGATGTTTATTATTCATGATTTATAATGAACATATATGATGAATCAGACTCAAGGTAAGGGAATTCTTCTCAATCTCCTTATATTGAGGAATAATTTGATGTAATACACCACCATATTTTATAATGTGTATAATCAAAACCATTTAATTTTAATTCATTAAAAGTGTTTAAAAATTAATATTTTTATACTAAGAATTTTAAATTATTTATAAAATTACAAGAAGAATGTTTTTGAAATTATTTCTTGTGATTTCAAATGAAATTTTATGAGTGAAATGTTGATAATTGAAATATTTAATGTGTTACGTCTATATAATGGTACTTGGACACTTGATGAGTGGTTATGTGACAATCCAAAGATGGGTGGTTATGTGATAAACCATAGGTAGGTGGTTTTTTGATATACCAAGGACGGGTAGTTACGTTATAACCTACAATTCATTGCGTATGCAATTTTGTTGTATGAATATTCCATTTATAAGAGTGATGTGTGTATAATTAGACCGTATGGTTATTCTATTTAAGTATGATAATGTCCCAAGTTACATTTATATGTTATATGTGATTTCTATGGGGTTTATGGAAATTTATTGATCACAAAAGGGTAATCAATTTGCTACTATTTGGTGAAGAGTATTTACTACTTCCTAAGGGTGAAAAGTATTACTTTATTATAAGTATTCATGGTTTACATGTTTTTGAAAGGATAATAGTTTTCCTTATTTTTGTATCCCTTACTGACATTTTTATACTAATACAAGGGTTTCTAATTGTTTATCGCATGATTTAATGGATAATAGAGTCAAAGATTGGATTGAAGAAAGGTTATGTTGTTTTAAGATGAAATAAAACCATGTTTTCTTTTAAAATATGTTTTATGTAAAAATATATAGTGAGTAGAATTGTATACATTTTCATATTTAAGTTTTTATGTATGATTTATGACCTTATTCACTAATTCTCTAAACATTAAAGGATCCTCAATGTTAATTAAAGTAAAATTCTTAACATAACTCAAGATTATGTAATGTTTAAGGACATGTGATTATAAGTATGACCCACACCAATAAAAGAAGATGATCCCATAACCTCTACACAAGAACTAGACCCATACACCTCCACAACCATAGCTCTAGATCCACACAATTAGAAGAATCCCCTTATTATGAAGACAAAACCCTTGGAACAAAAGTGTGACTCTCTAAAATAGCTAGCAATTGTCCTAGAATTACTCGCAATCCTAGATATGCTCCAACATTATAAATAGATGAGGGTGGTGCACTTTGTATCCCTAAAATTTCTCCCAGATTTCGAGATAGAAATCGATGTATCCGATGTTTATTGAGTGTTGAGCTGGTCATCAAATTTTTTTGTCAACATCTCGTTCATAGAGAAGGATTAGAAAGAGGTTATGTAGGGACACATGAGACCCCTATACATTTGAATGAAACCTGATGATGATGAAATCTTTATGTATCTTATTGATAATGCTTGTATGATCATCATTATCCGAACTCATACCCTTTGATATTAAAGATATATTAAGGGGGATTTATGATAACATCCAAGAATCTTATCATGGTAAATTCCTTTCTTATAATTATTTTATATTGTATAAATCACATAAAATAACATAGAAACAACAATAAAAGCATTATAAATGAATAATTAATGAAATAATAGTTATTTCTAGAAGTTAAGGAATATATACTAATAAATTAGTAACTAGACCATTAGAATAGTAATGTGACCATTATGAATAGTAATTATAACAATATAACAGTATCCTCACCTATGAAAGTATGAATAAAATTTTGTTATCTAATGAATGGAAATAGGATATATTTATATCATGGTGTAGGTAAATAATTGTTTAAAAAATGATAAATTATATTCTGGAGTTATTTAGAAATATACATGTTTTTTTAAAATTTTATAAGTAATATTATGATTTTACGAATTTTGTTTCATAAAATAGTTTCACAAATTAATATTTTTTATGATTATAATGCTATTTTATGATATATTAAATAGCATATTAAAGTGTTATAAAATCCGTTATCATTTTAATTTTTTTAGTAAATGATGATTTCATTTTAAAAAATTTCCTCATATTTATAAAATTATTTTCATCAAATGTAGTTCATTTTTTATTTCTACACATCAAAAAGTTTTTAACATGAATTTTTATTATATTTCCAAAATAGTTGGATTTTTATGAATAATGAAATACATTAATTTATCTTATTTAACAAAGACATGAATTATTGTGTTATAGATTATTTATGGTTTATTTAAGCCCATAATCTCTTAATATCTTTAATTTTTAGGTATATTTATTTATAATATTCAAACAATCTATAGTTTTGATCCAAAATAATAAAATAGTGGATAGAATAATGAAAAAAGAGTCATCTCCTCCACTATAAATACCACCCCTCACCGCCTCTTTTCCTCACACTTTACCCTATTTCAAAATTTTATAATTTTTACCCAATAATATTTCCAATAATATCCCCCACATATAAATGCCTTATAGAAAAATAAAATTCCAACCCCAAATTCCCTAAGGAGGTTGTCAAGGAGAATAATTCAAAAGGTAAAATCCTCTTTCATTTTATTTTATTTTTGTTAATTTCTATTTTCCCTTATTCTCCCTTTACATCAGCTTATCCAAGTAGATTTATAACTAATGTATCTTATATATATTGTAATGGTATTATGTCGACATAATAATCCATCATTAAACCTCCTCTCCTCCTTCTTCCATTCTAAAAATTAAAATGTTGTCGATGAGGTGTTGGTTTATCTCCTTCGAGGATACCATTTTCCATATTCCATTACTGGCTTCATGTATTGTTGTAAAACCATTATAATGGATAAAAAAGATTGTAAAATGATATTTATAATCTTTTTGTGTTCTGGAACTAACATATATACATAATATTATATAATAAAAAACATTGGGATCGTTGTGATCGAATCCCGCAATAATTAATCTAATAGATTATCATTAAAGATTTATATAATGAATAATCATAATATCTATAAAATATAATATAAATAATAAAAATGAAACATATTAAATTTCATTAATAATATATAATTTCAATTCGGTATAATTATTCTCATTTTTTATGATATTTCATACATATATAAGAGTTAATAGATCATGAAAAATAAGAAAATGAACACTCCCGAATGATGATATTAAACTCAATAACATATTAAAATGGTCATAAATGAACATAATAAAATAAAAATGAATCAAATATATGTAAAATAGGTTCTATATTTAGTAATTAATTAACATAATTTTTTATCCATTATATTAAAGTGAAGAAATCAATTGGCCATATCGTAAGTGGATCTCAAACCGAGTTTCCTTTATTTGGGTTATTCCTCTTTCATGCCCAATTTTATTGCGGAGGTTCATTTAATAATAAAAAAAATATAATTTAATTGTTTTTTCCTTTTATCATTGGGGATATTCATGTTTTGAATCTATTTTTATGAAAAATAAAATCATTATCCCTATGAACACATTTTCTAAAAACACATCTTTTTCTTCTCTTGAGGTTGTTTCTTTTTTACACAAGACTGATGATTCCGATAAAAGTAGGTTATTAAGTTTTTGGAACCCCAATGTTTTTCATGAATCTATGTTTTATGAAATGAAATAAATTACATTCCATGTCTTATTTATGAAAAATATTTTAATACTTTTTATGTGACTTGCATGATATTGTAATTGTTATTATGTGATGGTGTGCCCGAAATTATATACCCCTCTAATGCATTGGGTAATGTGACTTATCTCATGAGAGGATGTGCAATATGAATGAATGTGATTATATATTTTTCCACATTAATTATAATATGATTATGATAATATATTATTCATGAACATGTTGTTATATTTATTAATAACTATGTGTATTAGTTGGCCACTAAGATATGACATTTCTTTTTATACATTTCCACATTCCATGACTTAATCTAATTCTTCATCCCATGATTATTATTATGATTCCATGATTATGTGATGATTATGATGATTATTCCAAACCACTATTTTATTTATTCATGGATTTATCTATCCCCTTACTAGGATATTATCTCACCCATTTCATTGATGTATATCGTAAGGTGATTACTTATACTAAGGAGTGCATGGGGGTCAAAAATAAGAAGGAGAAAGAATAATTAAATAGTATTTATGTATTATAATGTAAATTATATTTATGTTCTGACTATTCCTAAGAGATTAAAACTTTGTATGTTATATTTTATTGATTTTATATTATTTATGATTAAAATTATGTAATAGTCATGTAAATAAAAGTAGGGTCACTATCATTAATATCATAACACAATATAGTTAATATGAGAATTTGGATTAGATAACATTAGTGAAAAACCTTAGTATGAGACTATGTATATGTAAGAACATAAGATTATTTTTTTATAAAAATTCCAAATAGAGGGACAACATAAGATATTCCTTCAGTGTTAATTTCACAAAATAATATATTATTTATTCATTAATTTTTTTCTCATGTTTTGGTTGAAACCTTTTCTATTTTAAATAATTGTTGGAAACAAGAGAAACTAGGCCAAAAACCAATGTGAGAGAAATTGTATAGAATTATTGTATGAAATCCCCAATGTCTTGGTATGTGGAGTTCCACGTTTTAAGGATATGATTACACAAATGTATCAATCTATGAATAATAATGTGAATGATGTGGAACATCCTCCATCACCTAAGAGAGAGAAAATAACTATAATGTATTTTATGTATAAATGACCATCGATATGAAGTGTATCTTCTAATTCCCCAGCCATTGAATAAATTTTCAACTCAATAGAGAAGATATTTTTTGTGCTTATTTGTTATGACAGGGAGAATATGATTGTTCCCATATAACATTTAGATGAAGAGTTCAACCAATGGTGAAGATTGATTAAGAACACCAAGCCAAATGATAAAACTGAAGATATTTTGTCGGAAGACATTAATAAAATATTTCTTAATAAGAATTTTCCTCAAGATCTTTAAACAAATATGGAGAGATAATTCATAAAGATGAAGAAAAAATAATGTGAATCAATAACAGATTATGAAGAAAATTTCACAAGTAATGAAAGCAACGCATCTGGTTTTTTTATAAAAATTTATAGATAAATTGATAGATTTTTTAGTGGTTTGAAACAAAACGTTAAAAAGTATCTAGAAATTTGATACTTTTGGATTTATCAATTAGTCCAATTATTTGATCCCATCATAGAAATGTTGTTTGGAGAATGTTCCCATGGTTATGAAGATAAGAACCAAATGATGGAGTTTCATGCTGGTAGACCTGATGATTTTTTTTAATGAAAACTAAACCACTAAAATGTAACAAATATGGGAAGAAGAATCATGGGAATTTACTCAAAGGGATGGGGAAATGCTTCATGTGTGGGAGAGAAACTCACCATGATAATGAATATCAAAGATACACGAGGAAGCAGGACAATGTGGTAGTTGAAAAGGGACCACCACCCATGTTTCAATTCTACAACTATAGAGAGAATGGGATCTATGTAGTCTAGTGCACTAAACCCCATGTCCTCTATGGTAATCAGCAACAACAGTCACAAAATCTAAAATAGAAAAGGGAATATTTTTCCACCACAACTGTTGAGCTGTATCCTGACAATGATGTGGATATGGGTAAACTGGTTATTTATTGAAGAATATAAAATTCACTGTTTGATTCTAGTTCAATACATTATTTCATATCTTTCATGTTTTGTATAAATTTTCACACACCATCTCAAAATTTGGAGGTTTATTTAACTCTAAGAATAGAAAATGGGGAAATTATTGCATCCAGGGTATATAACACCTCCTCAATTAATTTTTGTGGACAAAACAAATCCATAATATTATATCACTTTATTTGATGGAGTTTTATGCAATATTGTGAATGGACTGGCTATCTTTAAATAATTCAAAAATCAACTATTGTAAAAGGGAGATCAATCAACACATCATGATGCGTCCTCCAATTTTGTACAAGTGTACTAAGGGATAAATATCCTTCATATTTATCATCTAATATTTTGATATTATTTCCTTTTTATCAAGCTTAACTTGCTCAAATTATTGATAGAATGGAGAGGATCATGCTTCAATAAATTCCCATTTTGAGGGACTACATTTATGTGTTACCCAAAGAATTACTCATTCTTCCTCCTAACCAGTAGATCATGTTCAAAATTGAACTTCTTATTGAATCTCAACCTATATCAATGACTATATATAATGGACACCATTGAGCTAGTGGAACTGAAGAAGTAGTTACAAGAGAATTTAGAAAAGTGTTTTATATACCCACGTGCTTCACTATGGGGTTCACCAGTCATCTCCATCATGAAGAATGATAGATCAAAGCCTATATTCATTGATTATATTGACCTCAACAAGATTAAAAAAATGAATAGGTAACACTTCAAGGTATAGATGGATTGTTTGATTAAATACATGGGGAAATTATTTCTATAAGGTGGGAATTTGGTCATCATATTACCAATTTCATGTGAGGAAGAAATATATTACCAAGAATGCCTTTATAACTCGGCATGGACCCTATGAGTTCATAGTGATTCCGTTTGTACTCACTAATGTTCCGGAAATGTTCATTAACATGATGAATAGAGTTTTTTTATAATACCTTGACAAACTTTTGATTTTTTTATTGATTATATTCTAATATAATCCAAGGGAAAAGAGGAATATGATGATAATTTAAATTTTATGCTAAATACCTTGTGAATGAAGAAGATATATGAAAAGTACAGTAAATGTTATTTCTTGATGGAGGAATAATCCTTATTGGGGTACATTATAACCATTAATGTAATATATATGGACCCTTCCAAGACAAAGGCAATTGAAGTGTATCCCAAACCAACATCTATAATAGAGATCCGTATTTTACATAATCTAGCAGGGTATTATTGACGATTTGTAAAGAAATTATCATGTTTTTCAAACCCACTAAACAATATAAATTATAAGGAAGAAAAGATTGTTTGGACCAATGAATGTGAATACTAATTAAAATAGATATAAAAGAGTCATATCATCATGTCAGTACTCACACTTCCTATAAGTGGGGAACTCTGTGTGGTATTCAATTATTATTCAATGAAGGGATTATGATATGTACTAATTATAAATGATAAATCTATAAGCTATTAATCAAGGTAGCTGAAAACTCATTTGTAAAAATTTTCCATGCATGGATTGGAGTTTGTAGTTGTGATCATTAAATTGAAAATATGGATGCATTATCTATATGGGTAGAATTGGGAAGTATATTATGATCATAAGAGCCTAAAATATATATTCAAACTAAAGGAGCTTAATATGATCCAATAATGATAGTTAGAGCTCATCATGTATTACGAATTCTGAATCCAATACAATCCTATTAAGGAAAAATACTTTTGTGGATTCCCTATGTAGAAAATATCATGCAACATTATCAATGATAAAAATTAGAATGATCTAATCTTTATATATTTGAAAAGAATGTGCATGGTAATAATTAAGGAAGAAAAATAACAATACTTATTAATAAACAAATCCATCTTGGATAAAATAATTAATTATCAATGAAAATATGTTCAAATTTAGAATAATGTGGAAGCTATCACAAGGAATAAATCCTTAGAGTTTCAAATTGACGAAGAAGGAGTCATAACATTTGGGCCACGACTAGGTGTACCATCCAATCATGAGATAAAGAAACATTATATAAATGAAAAAAAAATCTCAACTATCACATCAATGACTTATTTGAAAGGTATTTTCACTTAAATTATATTCTTCTTTTTTTTGGGGGGTTTCCCATGAATTTTTTGAGAAAAGTGTGAATTCTTCAAGTTATGGGCCAAATCATTAGCCCATTTCAATATTTGAAAACAAAATATTTTTCTTTTATAACAGATTTTGCAAAAAATTCACCCATTAGACATCCCACTTGGCCTCCCATGGTCTATTCACACCACCATATAATTTTAGTCCCCTTAGGAACTCATAATCATCGTTGATTTTGGTGATTTATTCAGGCATTGGGCCAACCCTTTAGCGCATTTCCAAAATTAATGAAATAGTTGAATTGTTTTATATCTCATTCATTTTTTAACATTTTTTAGTCATTATATCTATAACTCAAGGCCAAAAACCATATATTCACTACCATTTTCCATTTTCCCTCTTTGGAGATCATCATCATTGTGGATTATGTAGAATTTAGTCAATGTTTCTCAAATAGTCCAGATTTGAAAAGTAAATTTATCCATTTCATAAATCATTAATTTTTAACTCTTTTTCTCTCATTTTAGTCCCCACTAGACCTATTAATACTTATGAAAACATCCATTTAAATTTTGGTTGCTTGGAGAATCACCTATTGGTTTATTTGGGCTGATTGCTTGAATGTTTCTCAACTGAGTTTCCTTCTCAGTTCCATATATTTTCTTAAGGTTTCTCGCACTTTTAATGAACCTCTAAATGTAGAAAATCTATAGATTAATACCTAGAATTTTTAATTGAGTTTTTTGTTCAATATTGTGGTTTTAGGTTCATTTTAACTCCCTTATAGTGTGGTAGTGGGGTGATTGAAATATCACAAAAGGATTTGAGGGTTTTGACACATTTGGTAGGTGATTCCATGGTTAAGAATTTGAGAATGAGTTAGATTGTTGGGTTTATATTTTTATCAAGTAATTATTTGACTTAATTTGGTGGGAAACCTATTTTTGGTACTATTGGTTAAGTGATTGATTTTAAAATTCCATTTTCCAGTGAAAATTGGTGTCTTTTATGTATAATCCATGTTACACAAATTGAGATTATTCTAAAAATAATTTAATAGTTTTTTTAAAATAATTAGTGCTGAAAATGCTGGTTTGGTATATTATTGGTATGAAATTGGTTTTAAAGGAGGGGTTTTTAGTAGATTTTATGTGAAAAGTTTTGTTATACTTTTTGAATTTTTTTATGGAAATTATAAGTGTTTATTTGGGATATCCAAATGGTGAATGGCATGTTTAGCTACTACATTAGGTGTGTATGAACAAAAATTGTATTTATATATTTAAATGAAATTTTTTTAAATGTTGAACATGTTTGAGCACAAATAGGAAAACCCATGTATCTAGGTGGGCGGATGTGTACTAGTATGCATGTGATCTGAAGTGATTTTTTCCCAATTTCACTTAGCATGTTTGACATTGAAAATACTAAACAATCTATAAGGTTGATTATTGGGGACCACTAGGATATGTATATTTTCCTTAATAGTGGATCTTTCACAATAAATAATATTTATTTCGTTACTTTTACACCATGATACGAGGTACCTGGGGACCACAGTTAACTAGTTCCTAGGGGAGTTCCCATGAGTAGTGCTCATTGACTATTTGGTATTTACCATTGGATTATAGATTTTTGGGTGGGAAAATTTAGTACCTTACATAATTTATTTAAACCTATTCATTCTTTATAGTATATCCTTGAAAAGTATTTTCCATTAAAATTTACACTTCAAGAATTGTTTCTATCATTCATTTTTTATAAAAACATGCAGAATTTTATTCTTGTAAAGAATTTAAAATGGAATATTTTGGTGTTACTATATAAGTATTATACTCAAACCATACTTACACCATTTTTTTATTTCAACTTGATCATGTTTGATTCAGGTAATGTAAATCTCTTTGGAGAAGGCAGATCGGGTAGTTAGTTTCATTTTATGGTGCGGTATTGTGGAGATGGCTCGTGGGTGATGACCCATTGCCATGTGGTGGTACATGGGATGTTTTTGTTTATACTTTTGTGGTTTTTGATCTCTTTTTCCATGTTTAAAATATTTTATTTAGTTATGTATTTTACTTAAGGATTTTTTGGTTGTAACACCCCAAACTTCCATGGTACGCTTCTCTTTGAATAATAGAGCAGCGTGTGTTGTACGCAACCTTGAGTTCTAACACACCGTGACTAATCAAAGTAGCCGTTATGAATATTAATAACCACTTTTTGAAATTATATAAATTTTATATTTCAAAATGGACTTCATTTTTGTATTTGGAATATCTAAATTATCCTAAGTTGAATTTTTTGTAATTTTCTGAGAACTTCCAATTTTTTATGAATGGTGAAAAATACTTAAAAACAAATTTTTTCAAAAAAATAATTCGTAGTGATAAATTATACTATTGAGTTGTTTTAAAGTATAATTAGAATATATTTTTACCATTTTATCAATTGTTGGTCATTAGAATTAATTTCACATTGAAATTGGACATAAACAATTGTCAATCTTTTGATATATATTGTTTCTTAAAAACACGCTATTTGTTGTGACAGTGGGAATTATTTATAAAATGAACTAATGATACTTATATGTTTGGAATTTTTTTAAAATTGAAATCATTTTTGAATTCTGAATATCAATTATATCTTAGGGTGAAATTTTTGCATTGTTCTGAAAAACTTCAATTTTTGATGAATAGTGAAACCACTAAGTGGTAGTTAAAAAACTGATTTTACGTTTAAATGAAACATTACCACTTCTGTGATTTGATTTTCAAAAATCTGACAAACATGGTTTTCATTAGGAATTAAAATGTGGTTCAATGGGATTAAAATATTTTTTTGGTGAATAGTAACTTTTAAGTTTAATTAATCGTGATTAAAGGTAATTAGTGATATTTAGTGTGAAAATGATATTATAAAAATATGAAAATATCTTGACACTTGTCCTACCATTATTAGAAGAGTCATGGCCAACCATGACAATCCATGGGTCAACATGGGGACCACATGGAGCCAATTGGGTAATAAAATGACATTAAAAACTTTTTATTTAAAGTAAAAATAAAATTGTCACAAACATGTATTGTTTTACTAAAAAAATTATTACATGGGGTTATATAAGTTAACTTTTAGACTATAAATATTCATTGGAAATATAAAAATATTTACTACATCATTATTTTTTTTATTTTTAGACATTAAATAAATTAAATTTTTTATGACACAATGATGATGCAACGATTACCTCATTAATTAACGATTTAAATAAAATGAAAAGATATTGTAAAATCTAAGACATACACTTGTCAAAAACATATTGGATGAGTCTATTTCGAACCCTTATCACCTTACCCTCGAAATATATCATTGTGGGACCTCTAAAATCCAAAAATCATTTCATAATAATGTAATATTCCATGACTTTCCAAGAGTGCCCCTCCTTTCCTCTTATAAAAGGCCCCCATCTCAACCACCTTATTCACACCATCAAAGCCATTTGGCTTGGAAAAACTCTACCCAAATACTCTCTCAACATCCCTATCTTACTCCTAGAAGCCTCACATTGGGAATAATTCTACCTAAGGAAGCCTTTGGCTCAAATCAAAAAGAGTTACCCGATTTTAAGGTAATGTCTTCTCTTATGTTATTTTGTTTTATTTTGCTTCTCCAACCCATTAAACTGTTTTTAGTCATTTATTTTGTAACAAAACCAGTATCTTCAATATAATAGGATGTTTTAATGAGAGGTATTTGATTTATAGTTACAAAAACCTACATCTAGTGGTTAAAGAACATACTGTTTCTGTGGTTGGCAAATTTCTGCCTCACGAAACGATGATTCTTCAATATTCTTTTAAAACCTCTCATGGTGGCCATTATGATGACACTATTTTTATATAAGATTTATATTATGTTTTTGTTTTCCTTTTTAATTTTTATTTTTCATTTATGGCATACCTATACGATTTCCATTATGGGTAAACGCGATAATTTCATTTTCGGATGTGCGGACCATCACCCCCTCAAAGTGATTTGAATCGTTAATGCCATATGTGGGATGTATAAAGGATGGAGTAAATGGTATTATACATTATATTATACTCTAATTATATTATACCTTTATATAATTATAAATTTATTCCATTAAATACGAAATAGGAATGAAAGTAGCGTTCATGTGTATGTACGTCTTACCGTCTCCATGAACGGTGCATTTCATTTCTTACCTCTAAATGTTATGTAATTATATAAATGAATGTATATACTAGATATATAGGATATATATGATATCTAAATCATGAATATAATTCTAGAGATAATCGATATTCTACCACATAGACAACTTGTAATTATAAGAAGTTTATTTTTGACTCAAGTAGAAAAGATTGACAAAACGACCGTTATTAACTTAAATGAGTACATAATTTTCGCAACATTGTAATAAGTGATATAAAAGGGATAATGAACTTGAATGATGTTCTTAAGCAAGTAGATATTAACTCTAGTTTATTATTCCGGAGGTTAAATAATGGTCTATTCAAGTCGGACACAAGGTAATGGAACTTCTTAACCCAATTTCCATTCTTTGGGTTAATCTCCTACATTAAAATTATGTCATGATATTATTATGTACTATTTGGTATTTATACTTTCTTTATGTGTACATATAGTGAATAAACATAATAGATCTATTTTATTTAAAAAATTATATTTTTAATGGACTTCGTCCCAATCTCCATTCATTGAGCCATATTTTATTTTATAAAAAAATTTCATTTATATGATATACAAACCCCTTTGACTTTTACGTTTATTCAAAATGAATCTTTTTATACGAGCATTTTACTAAAAAAAGGAATTTTTTTCATGTCGTACGTATGCGGTGAAAACGAATTCTCTGCCACCGTGACCATTATTTGATTTTTGGCTTTCTCTACAAGCCATAACATTTTTTAAAATGAAAAATAAATACCAAGTTTTAATTTTCTTTTATTTTGGTATTGAAAATGGTTTTGAAAGTGTTTTTTATTATATCGATGTGTTGTATTGATATCTTGTGATTGAAATGTGGAAATGTTATGTTTCCTTTATGCATGTTTTATGGGATACGATTATGTTATGGTTTATGATATGATTAAACCTGTTCATAAAAGGAATGCATTAGACTTAATAAGTGACGGGTGGAGCCTTCTATATCTCCTCGATGCATCGGTAGGTCTCAGGAGACAAACTAGTTTCTTGGAACGAGGGCTTGACAAAATATTAATTGTAGTCTTGGCACGTGGCCTTGGCTACGTGGTTATGATTGTCTGGTATTATGCATTCCATCATTATGAAAGTGGTTATTGATATTTCATGTCATTATTCGACCAGTAGAATATCCATGAGAATAAGTAAATGGAATTATCTCATTTTACTTTTTCCATATTATGTTGAAGTTTAAGATTAAAAGGATTTTTTTTAGTTATACATTGCCTTAAATGTTTATGTTTATTTATGAAAGATTCTGCTATATTGTTATCCTTATTGAGCATCTAAGCTCACCCCTTTCAATGTTTTAATTTTTTCCCCGGATGTGATGAAGTATATAATGAATGACCTGCAGGGATAGTATGAGGGGATATGAAGACATGAATTTTTTTACTTTTGTTTTACGTTATGATGTAATGTAAGACTTATGAATGTATCTAGTGTTTCTAAGACTACTAAACTAATCGGCCTTTCGAGACTTGATATTTTGTGATCATGCTAATGCTACGTAATAATGCACTGACTCTGGGTAACTGGGGTTGGGGCATTATAGTTGGTATCAGTGGTAGTTTAGTACTATCCTTGGAAGCTAGATTTAGATAAACTCTGATTAGAGCACATAGCCCAAAGATAGACTTTGAGGATTTGTATAGAAGAACTTCCTAGAATTTTGGCATTATATAGATTTTGTGAGTTTTCCGAGCAATACATCCTTGTCTGGATACGACCAGGTAGAGGCGGCTCTGGCACAGATGTACCTAGGGGTAAAACCTGAAAACACCGCTTTGAGCTAGACTTGAACGAGAACTAGTGCACGACAATGGGCCTTGCTACACTCTTGGTTACGACACTCCCGGGGGATATGCTTAGGATAATTATCATTTTCTTTACAAACCATTATGAAGGGCTTATGAGTATATACTTTCTCAAAGAAAACATTTTTATGATTATGGATTATATCCATAAATAGTTCAATTTATGTTAAGTGTTTTACAAGTATGGAATTATGTATTTTAATTCATTAACTAATCTAGTTTATGCCATTGTTGAGAAATGGCACCTAGTGGGAGGAATAGAAACCACATCAATGCATGCACTCTGTGTAGGGATTGACCTCCTTCTCAAGATAATTATTGTAGAGGTAGGGATACAACTGGTGCTGATCAACTTATTACCATACTAGGACAACTCACTCAGGTTATTAATAATAACCTTACTCGTATGGAGCACCCTGATCCGCAACGTGGAGGATCAATGTTAGACCGCTTCATGAGACAACAACCGCCAACATTTAATGGGGGTAAAAATCCATTAGTAGGTGAGAAATGGATAAACTCCTTAGAGAAAATATTCCACACCTTGGGGAGTAGCGAAAGGGAGAAGGTTGTCATGGGAGTTTACCACCTCACTTGAGATGCCGATCAATGGTGGTCGCTGATTCAAAACACAAAGGAAGATAAAGAAGTATCAAGTATGGAATGGAGGGAGTTTAAGGAAATTTTCTTAGAAAAATACGTTCCTCGTGACCATCGAGCCGATATGGGAAGGCAATTTCTGAGTCTGAGGCAAAAGGAAGATGAGAATGTCGCAAAGTACAAGGACAACTTTCCAAGGTTAGCGAGGCATTCTACAAATTATATACGTAACCCAAGAAGTAATATTGATTGTTTCTTTGATGGGTTAAAACCATTTCTCTGTCGAGCTTTAGTATCACACTATTTCTCAACATACGAAGATATAGTCTCATGTGCTCTCAAGATAGAAAAGGAATTCTCTAAATCTTATGACAATAAAGTAAAGCAAGAGAAGAAGGGAGTAGTGGAACAAGAGACTGATAAAGGGAAAAAGGGAAATAAGGATTTTTCATTATGTGATAATTGGGGGAAGAATCATCCCAGTACTTTTCTGAAAGGAATAGGAGTTTGTTATAAATGTTGATAAAAAGGTCACCAGGATCGTGATTGCAAGGGAAAGAAAGAGGCTATCAATGTTGAATGCTAAAATTGTAGGGAAATGGGGCATTATACAAATGAATGTCCTAAGAGTCAAGGAAAATTACCTCAGAAAAGGCCAAGGGATCAAGGACAAGCCTATGATGTTACTACAGATGAAGTTGAATAATTATTGTATTTGTGTTTTTGGACTCAAGGATTATATTCTGGTTTTAAGAATAATGGGATATATATAAGTAGTGTACTGATGTACTTGTCGATTTCATTAAAGTTTTTATGTGATTAAGGTAATCATATTTTTATAATGTGATAATAAGATAAACATTACTTTGTTTGAGAAATCTGATGATATAATTGATTTTGGAATTTAGAGACCTTTTAGAGAAAGTCTGGATGGAGGTATTTTGGATAACTATAAAGGTTGGAATGAATTAAGTTGAACTTTGGATATTATTTTTTAAGGTTAAAACATTTCTGAAGATTATTTTGGGAATATTATAATACTATAGTTTTAGGAAAAGGACAACCTGTAGGTCGGGGGATAACCCGTCGCGTCGGACAAAGCTGTAGGAATCGAACCCACAACCATAGTGCGACATGCCTTTATTACCTACCACTAGCCTACAGAAAGTCCCTGGTTATTAAAAAATAGTTTTCCTTATCTAAATGGTATGTGTTAATATTTTGAACCTTGTAATATTAGGATAAATATAATATTTTTGAGTTCTATTATCTTTGTGAGTGAAAGATGAGTTTGTGGTAGAAATTAGTTGAAGGTTGAAACTCTACTTGTCAAGCATAAATATAAATATACCTATCTCTTATTCTATTAATAAATTAATTCTTAAACTTTAGTAAAGGGATATTAAAACAAAAAATGTGTTATCCTAATACCATATGTCTTGTTGAACTGATAATATTTTAAATCAACATAGATTGAAGGCTTTGAGGCCCTCAATTTTACACTTGTTTTTGATTGATGTCCTCAATCACTCCCTACAAAAAATTACATTTTTCCTCCAATTATATATCTATAATTTCCACCAATGTTCTCCTTATCGATATCATAATTTGGTGGTGACTTTTTCATTTCCCTTTCCCTCTTATTAAGGCTAAATTTTATTAACCTTATTTTCGATGTGTGTTTTTCCACAAAGGTATTTTCTATTTTCAACCTTTTATTTTAAATAAAAATTTAAATTGCGAGGATGTAATTTATTGAAGGAGGGGAGAATGTAATACCCCAAGTTTCCATGGTACGCTTCTCTTTTAATAATAGAGCAATGTGTGTTGTATGCAACCTCGAGTTCTAACACACCGTGACCAATCAAAGTAGCCGTTATAAATAGTAATACCAACTTTTTGAAATTATATAAATTTTATATTTCAAAATGGACTTCATTTTTGTATTTGGAATATCAAAATTATCATAAGTTGAATTTTTTGTAATTTTCTGAGAACGTCCAATTTTTTATGAATGGTGAAAAATACTTAAAAAAACATTTTTAATAAAAACATTTATAGTGTAAAATTATACTATTGAGTGGTTATAAAGTATAATTAGAATATATTTTTACCATTTTATCCAATTTTGGTCATTATAATTAATTTCACTTTGAAATTGGACATAAACAATTGTCAATCTTTTGATATATATTGTTTCATAAAAACACGCTATTTGTTGTGACAGCGGGAATTAATTATAAAATTAATTAATGCAACTTATATGTTTGAAATTTTGTAAAATATAAATCATTTTTTAATTTGGAATATCAATTATAGCTTAGGGTGAAATTTTGGCATTGTTCTGAAAAACATCAATTTTTGATGAATAGTGAAACCACTAAGTGGTAGTTAAAAAACTGATTTTTCGTTTAAATGAAACATTACCACTTCTGTGATTTGATTTTCAAAACTCTGAAATAGATGGTTTTAATTAGGAAGTAAAATGTGGTTCAATGGGATTAAAATAATTTTTTGTTGAATAGTAACTTTTAAATTTTATTAATCATGATTAAAGGTAATTAGTGAAATTTAAGGTAAAAATGATATTATAAAAATATGAAAATATATTGACACTTGTCCTACCCTTATTTTAAGAGTCATGGCCGACCGAGAAAATCCATGGGTCAACTTGGGTACACCATGGAGCTACATGGGTAAGAAAATGACGTTAATAACTTTTTATTTAAAGTAAAAATAAAATTTTCACAAACATGTGTTGTTTTACTAAAACAATTATTACATTGTGTTATATAAGATAACTTTTAGACTATAAATATTCATTGGGAATATAAAAATATTTCCTACATCATTATTTTTTTTAATTTTTAGACATTAAATAAATTAAATTTTTTATGACACGATGATGATGCAACGATTACCTCATTAATTAACGATTTAAATAAAATGAAAAGATAATGTAAAATCTAATACTTGCATTTGTCAAAAACATATTGGATGAGTAGATTTAGAACCCTTATCACCTTATCCTAGATATATATCATTGTGGGACCTCTAAAATCCGAAAAGCATTTCATAATAATGTAATATTTCATGACTTTCCAAGAGTGCCCCTCCTCTCTTCTTATAAAAGGCCCACACCTCTAACACCTTATTCACACCATCAAAGCCATTTGGCTCAGCCAACCTCTGCCCAAATACTCTCTCAACATCCCTCTCTTACTCCTAGAAGCCTCACTTTGGGAATAATTCTACCCAAGGAATCCTTTGGCTCAAATCAAAATGAGTTACCCAATTTTTAGGTAATGTCTTCTCTTATGTTATTTTGTTTTATTTTGATTCTCCAACCCCTTAAACTCCTTTTATTCCTTTATTTTGTAAAACAACCAGTATATTAAATATACTAGGATTTTGTTATGAGAAGTATTTGATTTAGACTTACACACACCTTCATCTAATGGTTGAAGAACATACTGTTTCTGTGGTTGGCAAATTTCTGCCTCACGAAACGATGATTGTTCAATCATCTTTTAACACCTCTCATGGTGGCCATTATGATGACACTATTTTTATATATGATATATATTATGTTTTTTTCCTTGTGATTATTTATTTTTCATTTATGGCATTCCTTTACGATTTCCATTATGGGTAAACGCGATAATTTTATTTTAGGAAGTGCGGACTACCGCCCCCTCAAAGTGATTTGAATCGTTAATGCCATATGTGGAATGTATAAAGGATGGAGTAAATGGTATTAAATATTATAGTATACTATAATTATATTATACCGTTATATAATTATAACTTCATTCCATTAAATATGAAATAAGAATGAATGTAGCGTTCATGCGTACGTACGGCTTACCGTCTCCATGAACGGTGCATTTCATTTCTTACCTCTAAATGTTATGTAATTTTATAAATGAATATATATACTGTATATATAGGATATATATGATATCTACATTATGAATATAATTCTTGAGATAATGGATATTCTACCACATAAAAAACTTGTAATTATAAAAAGTTTATTGTCGACTCAAGTACCAAAGATCGACAAAACGACCGTTATTAACTTAAATGACTACATAATTTTCGTAACATTGTAATAATTGATATAAAAGGGATAATGAACTAGAAAAAGGTTCTTATGAAAGTAGAGAATAACTCTAGTTTATTATTCAGTAGGTTAAAGAATGGTCGAGTCAATTCAGACACAAGGTAAGGGAACTTCTTAACCGAATTTCCATTCTTTGGGTTAATCTCCTACTTTATAATTATGTCATGATATTATTATGTCCTATTTTGTATTTATACATTCTTTATGTGTATATATAGTGAATACACATAATAGATCTATTTTATTTAAAAAATGATATTTGTAAGGGACTTCGTCCCAATCTCCATTCATTGAGTCATATTTGGTTTTATACACAAATTTCTTTTATACGGTGTATACACCCCTTTGGATTTTACATTTATTCAAAATGAATCTTTTTATACGAGCGTTTTACTAAACAACAAAAAGGAATGTTTTTCTTGTCGTACGTATGCGGTGAAAATAACTTATCCACCACCGTGACCATTATTTGAGTTTCGGATTTCTCAACAAGGCATAACTTTTTTTAAATGAAAAAAATACCAAGTTTTAATTTTCTTTTATTTTGGTAATGAAAATGGTTTTGAAAGTGTTTTTTATTATATCAATGTGTTTTATTGATTTCTTGTGATTGAAATGTGGAAATTTTATGTTTCCTTTATGCATGTTTTATGGGATACAATTATGTTATGGTTTATGATATGTTTAAACCTATTCATACGAGGAATGCATTGGACTTAATAAGTGATGGGTGGAGCCCGCTATAGCTCCTCGATGCATCGGCAGGTCTCATGATACAAACTAGTGTCTTGGAACGAGTCCTTGACAAAATATTATTTGTAGTCTTGGCATGAGGCCTTGGCTACATGGTTATGATAGTCTGGCATTATGCATTCCATCATTATGAAATTGGTTATTGATATTGCATGTGATTATTCGACCAGTAGAATATCCATGTGAATAAGTAAATGGAATTAATTCATTTTACTTTTGCCATATTATGTTGAAGTTCAAGTTTAAAAGGCTTTTATTTTAGTTATACATTGCATTAACTGTTTATGTTTATTTATAAAAGCTTCTGCTATATTGTTATCCTTACTGATAATCTGAGCTTACCCCTTTCAATGTTTTAATTTTTTTCCAGGATGTGATGAAGTATATTATGAATGACCTGCAGGGATAGTATGAGGGGATATGAAGACAGGATGTTTTTTTAGTTTTTTTTACCTTATGATTTAATGTAAGACTTATGAATTTATCTAGTGTTTCCAATACTACTAAACTAATAGGTCTATCGAGACTTGATTTTTTGTGATCATGCTAAGGCTACGTAATAATGCACTGACTCTGGGTAACTCGGGTCGGGGCGTTACATTGGTTCCTAATTTTCAGATTTAGTGCGTTCATTGATATTTGTTGTATTATGCATCATAACTCTAGTAAACTATTCACAAAACATTTTTTATCATACTCAGTCACTCATTTAATCCCATGGGGATATGGAATCTCTATCAGGCCTTTAAAAATATTAGATGGGGACACAATTTTAATGGTGACCAGATTCAGTTCATGAACAAATGGTATGAAATGCAGATTTATCTTTTTGGGTCATATTATAATTTTGGGGTGAGTTTTTTTACACAAGATCTAGGACTATTGTGGAACATAGATTTGGTTATGAGTAGGTTTCCAAGCCAATACCGCTCATGAAAAACCATGAGTATCCCTGGGATTTTGTTATTTTCTGTTTGACTTCTCTTCCAGGATGGACATGTGAGCTGCAGACTTCACATAGACATCAGGTGGGAGTGAAGTAGTTTTTTATTTCATTTTTTCATGTGTTTAACTTATTAATATTTGACTTAATTTTTAAAAAAATTCATAATTTTTTTACTAATGATTTATTTTGTGGTTGTTTCCTTTTTTAGCAACATTCCTCCATGAAAAGCTCTCATTCACCCACAGGAAGACACCAAGGAGTGTTCTCCCTCATTGATTCATCAATGGATGGTAGAAGATATGGTATAGGATTTCCATTCCCTATGACAAGGAGTATCTTCCAATATTTCTACAACTAGAGAAGAGGTGTATTTTTCTTTGAATAAAAAATCCCACGAGTTCCTAAAGAACAAGCCACATACTTTATGTGGTTGCACAACCCAGGAAGAAGAGAAGTGTCTTGAGATGGTCGAGCGTATGTTTGAGTTTCATGAAATAGGTTAGGTGGATAGGGTGATGTGTTCCTCCTTTTTGTTAGTGATTCCTAGCTACAGGTGGTGGGAATCAGTGCTTCAAGGTGGGAAGCATGAACATATGAGATGGAAGGACATCAATGTTACCTTCAACGACTAGTACTGCCATGACATCATGGCATATTTTAGATATTGTATGTTTAGAGAGCTAGTTCAGGGGGACATTTCATTGATGGATTATGACATATTATTTTAAAATATAGTCCAGTATGCTTTGAAAATGGTCTCCAATGATCGAATAAAGGCTCAAAAGTTCGAGAGGGGTTTGTGGCTGGAGATCTATTCCCCGGTGTTCTTGTTCAAGTTGAAGACTTACACTAAGGTGGTTGATTGGGCTTGTATGGTATTGATTGAACTAAAGGGAATGTATGGTTTCTCTGGATCAGTGTCAGTAATAGGTAGTGGAAATTATTTTGAGAAAAAAAGAAAGTGATAAGAGCATTGGAAGAAGGGGTGTCATAGTTTATGCCAAACTTCTAGGATGTTTTCTTTAGTTGATTCTAATTCAAGGTTCATTCTGTGCCACCAGTGTGGGATTCTAAGGCACACCTATAAAACATGAAAATCTCTTATGAATCCCTAATATCATTTTTGAGGTATGGGACACTTGAAACTTTTTTTAGTATGAAATGTCCACTCTAGAGTGCAGGTAGGATCAATAGATTCTAGGGGAGTGCCATCTCATTTAGAGTCACCGAGGATGGTTGGTCTCGGTTTGGTGGCTATCACGGTAGGGACAATTTGTTTTCATGGAAGTGCTAGTTCAGGGTAGATCCACAGGAAATCATACCTTTTTAGGTAGAGAGTAGGTATCTTCTTACAGTAGGGAAAGCACTAACGGGATCAGATGCAGTGTCATTGATAGTTTGAGGTACCATCTTGATTACATTTTATATAGCTACTACACTTTTTCATATTTGGTAATTACACTCATTTATCTCTTTTTATATTGTGATCACACTGAGTTTTCCAACTGAGTTCTTATCCATTATGATGGAGTTGGAGACAACACTGGGTAAGAAGAAGTTGGGTCTTAGGTGCCCATCATGGGCACATAATGTGTCTGGGGTAGAGATGGATTTTGAACCCTTGGACATGGATATGTATATTTTTGATGTAATATATTTCATGGATTGGTTGGTGAACATTCATGCACACAACAATTCTTATAGGTGGTGGGTGAGTTTCACATCACCTGATGGCAGCCCTCTGGGTTTTCATGGGGAATGGGATCCTCGGTTGGGTCGGGATGATCCTCCAATACCAAAGTTGGGAAATCTTGTCTTCTAGATTTTTTCACTCGTGCTAGAGGAAAATGGTCATGTTCATGAGGGTGGGTTATCCCATGTAGTGGACGAGTTTCTGAAGGTATTTCTAGATGATTTTTTAGGACTTCCCCTAGATCGGGATGTAGAGTTCTCGATCGATTTGGTGTCGGGAACACATTTGATATGTCTTCCCTCTTATCTTATGTCCCCCACATAGATAAGTTAATTAATGAAATAGTTGGATGCCTTATAATCCAATGGATTCATTTTCCTGAGCATCTCTCCTTGGGCTTCTCCTATTCTATTTGAGAAGAAGGCTGACAGATCCATCCTGTTGTGAATTAACTATCAGAATATGAACAAGGTAACCATCGAGAACAAATATAATTTTCTTAGAATAGATTAATTGTTTGATTGGATGAAGTGGTAATTATGGTTCTGTAAAATATACTTACATTCAAGTTACCACCAAATTAGGGTGAAAGTGGTAGATTTCCCGAAGATAGCCTTCTAAAGCAGGGTCGAATAGTTTGAGTACGTGATTTTTTCCTTTTGAATTGATCAATGCTCCATTGGTATTTATGGAACTCATGAATAAGGTGTTAAAATAGTATCTTTATTCATTTTTTGTGGTATTCATGTAAAACATCTTGGTTTACTCTGGATATGAGGAGGAGCAGGAGAATTATTTTTGGATCATGTTGGGTACTCTATGGGATCACTGCCTTTATGTAATGATGTCCAAGTGAACAATCTGGATTAGGGAGGTGATGTTTCTAGGGCATGTGATATTTTAGTAGTGAGTTTCAATGGATCCTGAGATGATTAGTGTTTGGGTTTCATGGAAGAATCCAAATAATTGGTTTGATATTAGGGGTTTCATCGGCTTGACAAGATACTACTAGAAGTTTGTTCGAGATTTATCTCAAATTGCTTCACCCATGACTGAACTCACCCCGAAGGGGGTGAAGTTTTTTTGGGGACCTGAATATTATGTAACCTTCGAGGATCTGATACGGTGTTGACTACCACCCCCATTTTGATCCTTCTAGAATCTATAATGGTCTATGTGGTGTATTGTGACTCTAAAGTTATGGGTCTTTGGTGTGTTATTATGTAAGATTATCATGTGGTGGCATATGGCTCCCGACAAATCCGACCACACAAAAAGAATTACTAGACCCATGACTTGGAGCTAGCAGCTATGAGGCATGATTTGAACACTTGGTGTAAATAATTCTTTGGGGAGAAGTTTCTTATTATTCTTATCACAAGATCTTATCCTACATCTTCCCACATAAGGATCATATCCTAAGGCAGCAGCATTGGATTGAGTTCTTATAGGGGTTCGACAATGATTTCATCTACAACCCAGGGAAGTGTAATACAATTGATGGTTCCTTGAAAAAAAGAGTATCAGTGTAGTATTTGAAGAAGTCTAGTGATGAGTGGACTCCTATGGGTATATTTTCTCATATTCATGTGGAGACATAGAGCATAGTGGATGTATCTTCTTGGAAAGTGTTCAGTTAGCCCCTTGTCTTGTTGATCTGATTTAGCGGAAGAATCATATTGATGGGCTATGTCAGTGGTCAAGGATGTATATTCATGGTGTGGAGATGTATTCTAATTATTCTTTGTCTCCTGAGGGTATGTCATGATTCGAGGGCCACATAGTGGTGACTTTGCCTCTACAGAAGGTGGTGACATAGGATAGCCACCTGTCTCAGTGGTTTGTCCATCCTGGTTTCACAATGATGTATAATGACGTTCGTCACAAGTTATGGTGTCCAGGAATAAGATAATACATATCTAACTTCCTATAAATATTCTATACTTGTTAGATGGTGAAAGTAGAGCATCAAAGTCGCTCTAGTTTGCTTCAACTGTTACTCATTCCTACCTAGAATTTGGATGAGGTTTCTAGGGATTTCATAGTTAGATTTTCTCATAAACTTCTGGGAAAGAATCATTTTTGGGTGTTGACTGATCATCAAACTAAATCAGGCAATTTCATTCGGATAAAATATTTTTCCAAAGTGGAGGAATTAGTCCGGTTTTCTATGCAAGATTTTTTGACGACCAATGGTGTTCTATCAGCCATCATTTCTAATAGGGACCCTTGTTTTACCTCCCAGTTTTTTTAGGGGACTTTAGAAGGTATTAGGGTCAAAGATTAAGTTGAGAACAACATTCCACCCTCGAATGAATGAGCCAATGAAGCGGGATAATCAAATTCTAGTATACATGTTTTGGGAATGTGTGTTGGTTTTCAGTGGTTCATGGAATTTTCATTTGGTATTGGTAGAGTCTTCCTATAACAATATCTAAAAATCCTCAATCCAAATGGAACCATTTGAGGTGCTTTATGGTTTGTCATGTTGATCTCTTTTGTGTTGGGTGGAGATGAGTGAGACCTTACTGCTAGTTCCAACTATTTTTCAGGAGATGTTAGAAAAGGTTCAGTTGATTAGAAAATGTTTGTTGATACCTTAGAGTCGATAAAAGTCTTATGATGGTCATAGAAATAAATCTGTGTATTTTTATGTGGGTGATCGAGTATTCTTGAATGTGGCACCATGATTGGTTTATTGCCATCTTGGTAAGCATGGGAAGATATCACCAAGGTATATAGGACCTTTTGAAATCACTTATAGAATTGGTAAGGTGGAATACCATCTAGATTTTCCCTCTCAGTTGACAAAAATCCATGATGTGTTCCCCTTCAACCATCTAAAGATATAAAATCTGGAACCATCCCATATTTTGAGTTGGGAAGAGTTAGAGTTGGAGTCATATATGTCAATGGTTGAGAGACCAGAGAGTAATAAGGACTATCAAAAACAAGTTCTTTGAGGGAATAATATTCATATAATTTGAGTCCACTTCCAGCATGGAAATAAAGAGCATGAGAAATGGGAGTAGAAGTCTTCATGTTGAAGAGAAGTTTTCATTTCTCTTATATAATCAAGATTATAGCTGAATTTTATAGGGAATAATGTTTTTATGGTGGGGAGAATTGTCCACTTCATAACATATTTTAAAGATATTTTTAATGTAATTTATGTTCTTTTTCTATTTATGGGTGTTTTTGAGGAATTTATTGAGAAAATGATGGTTTATTTAAGATTTGGTCTAAACCATGAACCCATTTACAGATTAAAAAAAATTCTTTTATAACTCATTCAATATTAAACATTTTTTACAAATTAAACATCGCACATGTTCTCACATGATCTATTCAAACCAACATATCCAGTTTGACCCCTTAGGAACTCATAAGCATGGTGGATTTGAGTGATTTAAACCGGCATTGGGCCAACCCCTGAGCCCATTTCCATATTTATGGAAATAATTTATTTATTTTATATCTCAATCAAATTTTCATATTTTTTGGTCATTTCACCTCTTAGCCGAGCCTAAAAGCCCTAGGAGAACCCCAATATTCCATGTTACCTCTTTGGAGCTCATATGAATTGTGTATTAGGGAAAATTTCATCAAGGTTTCTCAAATCAACCATATTTTCATAAGGAATTTGATTCTTTCATAAATCATTCATTTACCCCCCACCCCATTTCGTCCCTAATATACCTCTTCTACATTATTAGAACATTCATTTCAATATTGGATGCTTGGAGATTCAACTATTGGTGAATTTTGGGATATTTCTTCAATGTTTATCAAGTAAGTGAGTATCCTTCGTAGTTCCTTCCATTTCCTTAAGGTTTCTCCAACTTTTCTTGATGATCCAAATTTCTAGAAGCGAGGGCTATTTACCTTGGGTTTTTTCAGTTTTTGGATCCATTTTTTGGGTTTTAGTTTCGTTTTTACTACCTTTTGGTGTGGCAGTGGTGTGATTGATGTTTCACACATGGATTTGAGGGTTTGGACACATTTGTTAGGTGATTCTATTTGTAAGCATTATATAATGAGTTATCATGTTGTATTTATATTTTTAAAATGTTCCTACTTCATTTTGTTTGGTGTAAAAATAAATTTTGGTATCATTAGTTAGGCAATAGATTTTTAAATGCCATTTTTATGTGAAAATTGGTGTTTTTCATTTCTAATACTTGTTGCACCAATTGGGCTTTATCAAAAATTCATGGATTGGATATATGAAAATGTTTTAGTGATGAAAATTCTGGTTTGGTCTATTATTGGTACTAATCTGGTTTTAAAAGATGGGTATTAAGTGGATTTTATGTGAAAAGTTTTGTTATACTTCGTGAAATTATTTTATAGAAATTCTATGAATTTATTTGAGTAATAAAAATGGTGAATGTTATGTTAATATACTACTTGGTGTGTGTATGACCAAAATTAGAATTATAATATATAAATTACATTTGATAGCATATGGTACTTGTTTGAGCACAAAGACGGAAACTTGATTTTTCAGGTGGGTGGACGTGTACTATTATTCTAGTGATCTGGAGTGGTTTTATCCATGTTCCACATAGCAAGTTTGACGTTGAAAACTATAAAAAAACTATAAGTATCATGATTGGGGACCACTAGGTTATGGGTATATTCCCTACTAGTGGATCGTATATTAGAATAGGTATTTGATTTGGTTACTTTTACACCAAGATACAAGGTACCATAGCCCATTGTTAACAAGTTCCAAGTGGTGTTCCTGTGACATGTGCTCATTGACTAGGCTATATTTACCATTGTATTAAGGAGTGTTTTGATGGAGAACTCTATATATTAAATTTTTTCTTTAAATGTATTTATTCATTAATGTTTACCCTTGAAAACTATTTTCCATTAAAAGTTCCACTTCAGAAATTGTTTCTACCATTCCATGTTTATAAAAACGTTCATTCTTTTTATCTAATAATGCTTGTCACATGGAATATTTTGGTGGTATTCTATTAGGATTAGGATCACATACAACTTAAAACTTTGGGTGTACATAGAATTGATGATGTTTGATTCAGGTAAGAAAACATCCTTTGGAGATGGTGGCTCAGGTTGTTAGTTTCCTTCCATGGTGTGGTGTTGTGGAGACGAATCGTGGGTGTTGACCCCTTGTCGTGTGGTAGTACATTGGATGTTTTTTCCACTCATTTTAATGATTTTGACATCTTGTGTCATGTTTGAGACCTTTTATTCAGTTCTGAATTTTATTTAAGGATTTTTTGTTTTTTAATTTTCAGATTTGGTGTACTTATTTTTATTGGATGTATTATGTATCCTAAATCGGGTAAACTATTCCAAAACCATTATTTATCATACCCAAGAACGTTTTCTATCCCGTGGGGATAGGGAACACCCTTAGAACATTTCTAGGGACCAAGTTGGGTGCCAGTTTTAATTGATACCGAATTCGGTTTGTGACATTAACTTTTTCTATTCACATAGGATGTACAAAGATGTAATGAGATATCTTAGAACACTATCTGTGGGACAATATGAAGAAATATATTGTAGAATATACATAAAATTTCTGAGTATGTTAAAAATTTATGGAAAAAAGAAAAAATTCTAATGGGATGATGAAGCCATTACCTATACCATTATGGAAATGGGGAAATAGCATCATGGAATTTGTCCTTGGAATTCTGAATACATTCAAACCAAATAATTCTATATGGGTTGTTGTGAATCATCTTAAAAAGACAAATCAAATTATTGAAATTTGAGAGGATATCTCACTAGATAAAAAATCATCATTATACATCATAGAAGCGGTAACGCTTCATGGAGTTCCATTATCGATTGTATTCAATCAAGATATGAGATTTACCTCCACGTTCTATAAAAGTGTTCAATATGGTATAAAGAATGAGATAAAATTTTGTATGAATTATAATAATAAAACTGATGTCCAATTTGAGTAGATTATTAATTCACTAGAAGACATGTTAAGAGCATGTTCTACAGAATCTAATGGAGGATGGAACCAACATATGCCTCTGGTTGAGTTTTGTTAAAATAATAGTTTTCACTCGAGCATCCAAATGGCTCTATACGAAACACTTTATGTGAAAATATGTAGAACACCAACATGATGGGATTAATTTGGTGAATGTAAGTTTCTATGCCACAAAATGGTGAAAAGGGGGTAGAAATGTTGAAAACCATTAAGCATCACATCATGAAATTCCAATGTTAGGAAAAGATATATGTAGAAAATTGTCAATGATACCTAGAGAATAATTTTGGAGACATTGAATTCTTTATCATATTTATATGGAAGTGGATCATGAGATTTGGGAAGAATGGAATGTTGATTCTCTAATACACCAGCCCCTTCTAAATTCATTATTGCTTCAGATCTATTTCTTATCGACTAGTACTACCACCAACCCTATTTGAAGTACCCGTTGTATTCTATGTATCCCTTTTGAGGAACTATATACCATATCACTCACATATACTGAATCCATATGTTGTACAGCTGGAAAATGATCTCTCATATGAGGAGCATCTGGTGAAGATATTTGAACATAGAGATAAAGATCTATGCAACTAGAGTACTCACATGTTTAAAGTTCTGTGGAGAAAACATAAGTTTAAAGAGGAAATATGGGAACCAATGGAAGAAATGAAGGATAAGTACCCTAAATTGTTCTCATCTTAATGTGTAAAATGGAATTTTTAGTTAAAAAAATCATAAGTGGGGAAGAATGTAACAACCTAGAAAATTATCACCGGAAATTCCCTTCTTATAACTATCTCATATAGTATAAATCAAATAAAATCACATAGAGAACAAAATTTAAAGATTAATAATGAAAAATAAATTAAATAAGAGGCATTTATAGATGTTAATGAACCTATACCAATGGAATAGTAACTTGACCATTGGAATAGTATTGTGAAAATTAATAATAGTCATTTGGAAAATAGAATAGTAACCACACCATTAAAAGTATAAATTAAATTTATGAATATTATGATTGAAAATATAATATATTTACATCATGGAATTAGTAAATAAATGTTTTAAAAAAGATAAATTAAGTGTTGGTATTTTTTATAAAAAATAATTGTTTATTTATAATTCAATAATTAATACAATTATTTAAAAGAAAACTTATGCTCACAAAATATAATAAAAAATTTATATTTTGTTTTATTATTTTTCTAAGATTATTTAAAAAGACCTTAAATAATTTAATAAAAGGTTCATAAAACAAATTATAATTTTAGAATTGATATTTTTTATGGAAATTGTGATTTTATTTAAAAAATTATTTTTATAAAATAGCATCCATTTTAAATTATAAATGTAAAAAACAGTTTGGCTGAATTTTCATGATTTCTCTAAAATATTTGAATTGTTGTCAAATAGTAAAATACAGTAATTTATAGTATTTAAATAATACATGAATTGTTGAGTCATATATTATTTATGGATGATTTAAGCCCATAGTCATAAACTATCATTCATTACATAATATATATAGTGATAATTTTCAAACTATTTATATTGTTGAGGGAAAATAATAAAATAATGAATAAAATGAATAAAATGACAAAACTCCCCTCTCATCCACTATAAATACCTTCCCTCACCACCTCTTATACTCACACCTCATAGAAATTTAATATTGTCAAATTTATGCCTAATCATCTTTCCATGTCTCTCCCCCTCATCTAGGATCATTTGGTCTCATAAAAAGTTCAAACCAAATTTCCCAAATGAGATTCTCAAAGAGAATAATTCAAATGGTAAAATCCTCATTCATTTTCGTTTAATTTTCTTTTCAATTTCTTTTCATTTCTTAATATCTACTTACCCACCTTATATAAGTGAAATTAGAACTCTATTATCTTATATATACAATTATTTTATTATGTTAATGGAATAATCCATCATTAAACATATTCCCCACTGCCTTTTATTTTAAAATGAAAACATCATCTATTTGGTGTTGATTTATCGCCTTCAAGGATGAAAAGGTATCATTTTACATTACCACATTAAATTCTAGTCATAAAACCATTTTAATGGTTGAAAAGAGTATAAAATTTATTTTACAAAAATTATTTATGTTTTGTAACTAATGTATATACATAAAATTATAAAATAAAACAAAATGAGTTCATTGTGATCGAAAACCAACAAAAATAATCTAAACAATTGTCATTAATGTTTTATCAAATGAATAATCCTCATGTCTAGAAAAAATAATATTTAAGACCAATTAAACTTATAAATGTTCATTATTAACATAAAATTTAAATTCTAGATTATTCTTCTCTTTTTTCAGGATCTTTAATACATATATACAAGGGAACTGATTATGCAAACCATGAAAACGAACAATCCTGAATGATATAATTGGACTATTACTATTTTAAATAGCCATAAAAACATAATAAAACTACAATGAATAAATTATTTGTAAAATAGGTTATTTATTTTTTGAATTAATTAATCTAATTTTATTATCCTAGATATTAAATTTATGAAATAATTCAGACATAAGGTAAGGGGATTCTTGATACCAATTTCCTGTCTTTGGGTTATTCCTCTTTAATGAAAATGTTTTTCTATAATTTCATGTAATAATAATCCAATATAATTTCATTTTTCATTCATTTTATCTCTTGGGATATACATGTTTCTAATCATGTTTTATGGAAAATTAAATAGATTTCTAAAAAACACTTCATTTAAAAAACACATCTATCACTTCTCTTGAGGTTGTTTCTTCTTGACTCAAGATTGATGATTCCTATACCAGTATGTTATTTCATTTTTGGAACCCGAATGATTTCTCATGAATATATAAATGGTGAAATTAAACCCTTTCCTTTCTATGGGTAAATTTATGAAATTATTACTATACATTATTTATAGAATGCATAATTATTTAAATGTTATGATGTAAGGGGTGAAATCGAAATTATAGAGGACCCCGATGCATTTGGTATTGTGATGTATCTCATGAGATAATGTGAAATATTCAGGAACATGATGCAATAATTTTTCAAAATAATGATTTCATGATTATTCACATATGTTATTTGTAGACATGAGGCTAACTTTTTTCACAACTCTCAGTGGTATTTGAACACTCTGGAATGATGTTCCATTTTTTTCATTTCCACATTCCATGAATTTATATAATGATTATAATGATGATCCCATGATTATGTTATGATGATAATGATTATTCTCAACTCATTTAATATTTATTAATGTCTTTCTCTATCTTCTTTTTGGGAATTTAGATCACCCCTTTCTTTGACATATATCTTTAGTTGATTACTTATAATAAGCAGCACATGTGGGACAACAAGAATCGAGATAAGAAGGAATCAAATCGTATTTATGTTTTATTATGTAAATGTTACATATGGTCATAAATTTCCAAATATTCTAAACCTTTATATCCTGGATTGTAATTATTTTATGGTTTTTATCATTAAAATGATGTAATAGGCATGTAAAAAAATCAGGTTCACTATATTTATCTTCTACAAAGATAACCATTCAATGTTATGATAAGAGAAAACAAAGACCACTCTGGAAGATCAATTTTAAAGTCCAATTTGGGGATCTCAAATCTAATGCTGAGTATAGTGTTATGTAGAAATAAACAACATATATTTTCTAACTAGAAAGGCATTGGGTTCATCACTATGTGGTGGTACCTTTAACATTTTATTTGTGTTAGAAATAACCAATCGATGGGAATGTCTACATACTAAATAGTGATAGTTCTCCATTCGAGTACTGTAAAGCAGTATATGTTGAAGCATGTTTCTATAAATGGGCGGTGAGAAAACCCATGGTGGATGAAAATATACAGGTTTCATCCCCTAATGTCTTAAGGACCACCCACACAAATCCTTATAGTATGCTAAATGATGATTATGTTCTAATGATAAATCTGATTGAGGTTGTGGACTTTATCATAGATGGTGATTGATATTTTATCAAAATTCCTACCATGTCTGAAAATGCCTCTATTTAATTATAGGTGAAAAAAAAGAATAAACTCAGTAATTCCACTCCTTCGTTTGATTAAGGTGTCTCCACCACCATCGATGAGCATAAGTAGATAAATCTGGGAATAAAAGAAAAACCACATCCTATATTGATAAGTTCCATCATACCTATCAAGGTATAACATATGTACATTTAATTTATTAATATACATTAATATGTGTTCTCATGGAATTGTATATAAATTCTTGGGTTTCACCCTAATGTGGGAACACATCATCTCATCTTAACCAACAAACATTGAGGATTAGAGAAGGCAGTCAGGAGGATGAACACCTCCCTCACTAGTAATGTGGTGGATTCATGCCCTTTCCTCCATTGATAGGTATTCTAGGTATAAGTAACTAAAAATTTCCCTTGAATATAAAAGTAAACAACAACATTCATAGAATTCCATGGGATCTTCATATATCAGGTCATGTCTTTTGTATTTATGATTGTTGGCTCTATTAATCAAATATTCATGCATCATATCATTAATACCTTATTGTAATTAATATAAAAATGCCATGATCACATACTTCTGGTGAAATATCAATAGTGGTTTGATCACCTCGTGGAGATTCAATTTTTTTAAAAGTTGGGGAAGCACAAAATGAAGATGAATCCACCAAAATGAGATTTTGGGGGTAATGTTTAGGAAATTACAAGAATTTGTTGTATTTCACTATGTAATTGTGGTTGAACATAAAAGGACTATAGAAATTCTATAAAATTAACCACCTTATAATATAAAATTATTTAGGTGGATCTAAGGGAACCCCTCTTACATTTAGTGTTTCATAACCAATATGACCAGAGAATCCCTCAAATTTACCGAGCTTCAGAAGAAGAGATTTTCCTACCGACTGGTTGAGGACTTCCAAGAAGCCGTTGAGAGTCTCAAGTAGTACCTTATGTACCCACCGATATTGATTTATATAGTTCAAGTAAATAAACTTATCGTGTATGTAGATTCCATGGATTGATCACTAAGAACTCCCTTAACACATAAAAATGATATAGGTAATTAGAATAGTTTCAACTACCTCATTTGGATGATTCTAGGTAATGAGACTCGATATTATGATGTTGAGAAGAACCTATTTCCACTCATATTTGTAGTGAAAAAGTTGATACATTACATGAAACACAATTAAGTCCAAAAAGTCACTATTATTCACCTAATCATGTACATTATTGGATGTTATATGTTGATTGGTAATTTTTCCCGATGAGATGTAATTCTACAATAGTATGAGATTCAGTTTGTGTTAAAGAAGAAAGTGAAATGTTAGTCCCTCACTGATTTTACTATAACACATCCCCCCTAGAATGTACACATGTGGAAATTGTACTTCCATATGGGGATGTATTCTATTCTGATGACAGTTCCCATACAAGGGAGATGTATTTTGATGGAACCTCCTGAAGTCATATCATAAAAATGTTGGAAAATATAAAGATCAACCGAGTTGGTCAATGGATAATACTGGATTTTCTAGAAAGTTAATTTTCCAATATAATTTATCCCTATCTAATGGTTGCATGAATAATGTGGCCAAATAATCATCCCACTTTGATGGCTTGTAACTAGCGATACAACTATTGATACCCACCTAAACATAAAATAGATTCATAGATAGTGATAAAAGTATATCAATGCCATATAGTCCATGAAAATGAATAACTTGAACCTCGTAGTAGCTATATCATATCACTAATGGAAGAGAACCCTTTAGAACCAATTTTACCTCATATCCCAACAACATAGAATGTGTGTGCTGATGAGATGGATAATGCAACATTATTTCTTGCCAAACAAGATTAGGATATTATGTTCTTCCACATCACGCACAGATGGATCGTCTTAATAGTCATCATTTTTGAAATGGAATAAATAAATTAGATTAAAATAACTACAGAGACTGATGAACCAATATTGTTCTCTGGATGGATGGAGTGAATAATTTATTATCTCCAAAATGGGAATCTCTTGAGTGACCAATCCATAAGAAAGACAATTCAGTTACTATAATTGACATTCACGCACTGGGGTTGTCCAAATCAGAAAAATACATATACAAGTGAGGATTTTATGGAATTCTTCTCATGTGTATATTAGAAGATATATTCCCATAGTAATTGTAAAAGTTCATTCTGGCACTTGTAATGATCATGAATTAAGGACTAGGTACTCCGATAAAATATGGAGGCTTTTTTATTATAGTAAAAAAATTATACAGGAGTGTGAAGAATTTACTATGAAAAGGAATTCATAGAAGATTCATTAAAACATCATATACCAACCACCAGAATTGCTACACACAGCTAAATATTCCATTTTATTTTCCATATGCGAGACATATGTTGTGGGGCCATATCCCCCAGGCACATATAATAAATTTATTTACATACTTACTAGAACCAAAAACTTTTCCAAATGGGATAAAGTAATACCCAACATGGAATTTGAGATGAATAATATCATCAACATCATGATGTCCAATATCATCACTAGATTCAGAGTCCCTCAAATGATATTGATGGAAAACCGCAACAACGTCTATTCTACTGAGTTGAAAAAATTGTTCTAAGAATAAAACATCGAGTCCAACCATTCATTCCACTATCATATAGTGAAAAATAGAAAAATAGAGTTCTTTAATAAGACTTTATCAAATATAGTCTATAATATGGTGAATAAAGATAGGAATTCCTAGATAGAAAACCTACTCCATGCTTTATTGTCCAACCGTACTACCATTAACACTTCTACCCAAGTGACGTCATATTTGTTGGTGTGCAGAACAGAGGAAGTGATTCCCATAGAAAATCTATTTCCACCTCTTCAAATATCAATCTATGGAAAAACATAGATAATTTGAAATCAAGAATGAGGCTAGATTAATTACAATGACTTGATGATAAAAGATTTCATACATTTCAAAACCTTTAAATACACCAACGTCAAATAGCATGAGCCTTCAAAAAAATGGTTCCCCTCCATTTGTTTCTTCAAGGAGAACTGTATTGGTTCCTAAAACCCCAATGATACTATGAGAGAACCCTCCCAAGATGGAACCCAAATGGGAAGGTCCATATATCATACACATGTTTTATTACAACGGATCTTACTCATTATCCACAATGGACAAGGAATGCATCACACCCCCACTAATTCAAGGTTTCTTATGGAATAATTTTCATAGATTCAAAAATTAATTTTTATCTTCATGGTCGCTTGAAATTAAACAACACAAATACATCCTGAACACATGATGTTAAACTGTATGGATCATGACTTAATTACATGACGTTAAACTTTAAAAAACATGTCCTTATCGTAAGATGTTGAACTCTATGTGATTCATAGTCTCACATAAAATTCATCACACACGGGCCAGATTAGTAAAAAAGTGAAATGATGTTCTTTGTTCCCTATGTATGAGAGTTATATCCAAATTGGTGATTTTTCATATAAGAACTATGTGTGGTTTCATTCTTATCATAATAGGATATATTGTGATGCCAAAATCTTTAATCTTGGATACAAATACCACATTAAACATGAACAATTCCATCCTATGTGTATAGATTTGACTTAAGTAGATAGTTTCCAATTAAATAACTACGTGAGACTGGATTCCTGTCATCAAAGGATAATTAATTATCCTTAAATCTCCAATACTATTTCGTTAAAAAATATATTAATATCTATCGGAAGACATAATACTATGTGATAATTGTCAAGACTTATTATTAATGGTGGGTAACCTTCTTCCATACTATATGACTATAAACTACACAGTTGGCAACCTTATCACATGAAGTTATACAATATGTTTTTTCAATAAATTCGAGTGTCTAGATTCCTATCATTACAAGATACATATTAAAACCTGGATTATTATTATTGGGTACATCCAGGATGCTTTTATGTTCAAGTTGAGTAATCAATTTCCTTAACACGTTATATTAATCAACATGGATGATATCCTCACCACATAACACTAAAATTCATAATTCTCTAGAACTATTTATGGATTTATTCTCATTACATTTAGATACATAAGGATTCCTAGATCTTATATATTGTCCTGACCACCACCTGATACAAAATTCCCTTTTCCTTTTTTAATTTCTTCCATTTTGCGAGGGAAACCTATATTATTCCTTGTATCTCACACCAATCATTACTCGTGTAAGATTAGGAACTCTGGTTATGGATTCCCTACATTATCAATTCATATTAGTTCACAACAGGGTTAGAATATTTCTTGTTTCAATTCATTAAATGGAAAACCATAATTCATTGTTGCATGAAATTAACCTGCATGGTCGATGTCTCTGGAAAGACCTAAAAGTTAGAATTACCATGGACCTTTCCTAAGGGTAATACTATTATTGGTGCTGATATCCCACCATAACTCCATTCAAGAAATACATGTGGCCTGATTCATTCCACTGTAGGATACATAGTGACTCCCAGATCTTTAATATTGGTTCCAACCACAATATTCTCTTTTCACTTTGGGGAACCTATGTCCTTGATATATGATGTTAAAAGGCATGATTTCTCATTAACAATGTGTGTAATTATTCTCGTCATAATAATATATGTAGTTATGAATAGATTTCCCATTCTAGGTCTAGTAACTACAATCAATGGGAACTATTCCCCTCTCTATGTATGGGTTAGACCTGTGTAGATCATTTCTCGTTCAAGAACTATGTGTGGGTTTATTCCTGTAATCACATGATACATAGAGATGACCCGATCTCTTGTAATAGGTATTGATACAATGTATTAAAGTATAAAAATTTACCTCTAACATCATATTTTTTGGACCTAGAAAAAGAACCATATGAGACTCACTCTAGTGTAGCTTTATTGACTTTCTATTTTCCCTTTTTTTACATGCTGAGTGTCTCTCATGTCAACTTATGAACCTAGAAAACCAATATATATTATGATATAGAGAAGTATCTATAATAAAAGAAAATTTCGCAGTCCAGTGATGTTGAAATTCGTGACCATTTCTGAGTCTCATGACGTTAAACTACACGAAAAAATGGACATAATATTGATTTTACCATAAAAGCATCACGTTCCTCTTTAAAATAAAAACATATCATAAAATATAATCTTATTTATGCATGAGTCAGATCTATGTATGGATTTATTTTATAGATATTAAATCTATACAGTATGGGATCAGATATACGACATCCTACCAATAATACTATGCGTGGATAAAAATTCCACTACATAAAAATTCCCCTAATTGGTGAAAAGTGTCCACAAGGATATCTTCCCAAATTATCATGTCAATTCCGACATCTTTACTGTACATTTCTAAACTACATTGAATGAAAAATGTACTGAACACATTATATTAATCTGTAAGGAAAATGTATTTTTCACATGACATTAAAATGCACAAAAGATATATCCACACTACATTACATTAAAATAAGCAGGCCATCACACATCATCATACTATATCAAAGGAACATAAGAGATTGACCTCAATAAACCTAAGTGTGGGGTTAATTCATCATCATTTAAATACCATGGTGACCATAAATTACACTTCACATCTTATGTGGGTCGTGTTGTCATAAAACATTCATTCCCCTTGGAATGGAAAATATATCTCTCTGTTTTACCTCGATATCAATCCATAAGATCTTAGAACTACCAAAAGAAGATATCATGTCCCTTCATAAGGGAATTATATAACCATTTAATCCTGACATAACCATGGAATTACTCATCTCCTCAGGGTGTTCTGGTCTATCCCTAGATTGATTTTTCCATATCATTACTTCTCAAATAACAACCTCAAGCTTTGATTTATTAAAATTTTCATCTCCCTTTCAAAAGGATGTTAGATTACCCATTATTGTGGGTATTTAAATTAAGATGTTTCGTAAAAACCCCCTCAAACTAGGTTCATGTGTGTCATGAACAAAAAATAGCATGTAAATTAGTAAAATATTAATGACATTAAATTTTTTCCTTTGATGGCCCAAATTGAATGACCATAAAATTTCTTGTAAAAGATACATAAAACATTATTGGTTGAGAACCAGCAAATGAAATCCTGATAAAAATTAAATTCTATGATTTCTAAACTCTTCATCGTAAGAGTTTCAGAGAAATATAGATAGTAAATGAACAATTCAGAAATCTCATAGGTCCAACATTATGGCATTGGTAAAAGTCAATCCATGCTCATTGAATCCCCTTGTTAAAGAAAAATTTAGGGTAATTTTTTTTACATCTCATCACCTTGATAAAATTTTCATGAGGTGGCAATACAACTTTAGGAGTGCTCAAACCCTTCTTGAATATTCTATGTTTCATAAACCACATTCATGACATTGAATTATAAAGTAAAACTTATAGTTAATGGAAATGATATCCTTATCTTAGGAATCCATGTACATTGAGATTATTTTATCTTGGATCTTCCCTATATTATTCAAGTAATAGTGACTGGCACATCGTTATGGACCCTTGGATCCCATGAAGGCCCACCTTAAACCCATGTGTTATTATCCTAACGACATGGAACATTGTTGGATCATACTATACTTAATGGTGGACATGTACCTAATAGTTCCCACCTCCAGTTAACTCGTATATTTGTATAGCATTATTTATAATTATTGATAGTTAAAATATTAAAACGTATTCAGAATCCTCAACATTTCATCACCGTGTTTTGTATCATTTCTCAATGCATGAATGTGAAACTCCATTCTCAAACCTTCTGATGTCCCACACCCCATGATGCAGAAACATAGTGAATAAGGCCCAAGATTATTAAATAAAAGAAAAACTACCCTAGGGTTCCATAACCCTTCCTTGATATATTTTACTCTATATCCCACCTTATCTCCTAGAGGTATGAGTCTTCAAAAATCATTAACGGCCCTCAAAAAAGTGTTTGGACATCTTTTTTTGAGCATGATATTGACATAAAAGGGCTTTGAACTACCAACCATATAGATATTCCAGTTGTAGAAAAGAAAACCCAATCTGTGTGAACCTTGGTAACACTAAGGAAGAACTTAACACCTCAGTGTGGTATGGTTCATACCCAGTATGTCTTCCCTATTCAATGTTCACTGATTCAATATTTTGGACATGTCAATTAGACAACCCATATACCGAATATCTATGTAGACCTAGAATTATATGTATTTAACCACAATAAAAATGAATAACAGTCAGGATGAATACTATCATAAACTATGATGAATATTCATCCCCCATGATTTCTGCAGGAACAGAGGGTGCTCAAACCCTTCATGAACATTCATTCTTCATATTATCAACTAAAAATATAGTGTATCTGTACCCTTAATGATCAATCATTATTTAGAGTCACATAACTAATAAAGGGTCCTTGTACCTTTCATGAATACCCAACCTTCACTACAATAATAAAAGGTCTGATCCAAAAGACCCTAAAGTACAACAATACAGGTCCAATCCGAAAGGCCCTAAACTAAAACAATAGAAATCAGAATCTTGAAGACTCTAAATTAGATGCAATAGATGTTACTAACTAAATTTACCTAAATGTTAACAACATAAGGTCCAATATAAAATAACTTAAAATATAGTAATAGATGTTTAGAGCTAGGAGGCGTGGAACTACCATCAATAGAAGGTCTGAGTTAGAAGAATCTGTACTACCAACAAATTTATGAGATGGAAGACTATGAACTACACACAATAGAAGCTCAAAGCTGCAAGACACTAAACTACAATTTAATTACCAAGTTTAAAGTCTATAACCTATAGTAGTTTAAGGAATGAGATAAAATCCTTAAAAAAAGAAATGGTTTAGTTTTAATGGCCTTAAAACAACCAACTGAAAAGCTTAAAAACATGATAGGAAAAAATCTTTTAAGAATTTTTCCTGATTAGAATTAAATTACATGCCTTCTAGGCCTTCCCCTATATGAATATGAAGAAAAATTTATGGAAATATAATATTAAAATATACAAATTCTCTAGCGATCATCATTTTTTCCCTAACAAAAATCAACCTATGCTCTTATGTCTAATGACTTTAGCCAAAAAATAGATCATTATACCTCCATGACATAAATTTTAACCAAATTATTATTTATTAAATCTGGAAATTAAAATATAACCTGAGAAGTTACATCAATGATGAATCCTATGTTTGTGGGAATCCGTAAGTGTTTCTGAAGGAATAAACTATATTTATTTAAACATGAAAACAGAGTCATTCAGGTTTACATGATATTAAAAAATATATAGGTATCATTGATGACCTATGAAACACCAGATCAATGAAAGGAATGCACATCATGAATAAAATAAAAATTGAAAACAAAATATAATGTTTAGAATATTTGTTAATTGATATCATGTAGAAGGTGGAATATCCATGTACCTATGTCTCTCTCATGAATACCCATGTAAATGAAGGGGAAAAATTACAACCCCATCAAAGAATGCATTTGGATGAGTCCTTGATATCTTTATACTTTTTATCTAGGGAGTTAATGGACTATTTTAAATGATCAGAATATCCAGTTTCCACCGCTATAATCCTATACAACTCCTCCACCATGGAAAAAATATCAAGCCCAGCCTTCTCCTCCATGTAAAAAAGTCTCTGCTACTATTGTAATTTTTTATCTAAAATTTTAATTGTATTGTGAATAATATATATTTATTATTAATGGAATAAAATTTTATACGAAAAATATATGATTTCAATATTACAATCATAGACCATGTCCCGATGAGTTTTCTCTTGCACCATGTATTGGGAAGCTTTGATTAAGGACTCACCCCAATTTTCCTTTTGAAGAGGAATCCTCAACTACTACTACACTTAATTCAAGGTCCATAATTTTATCCCTCATATAGACCACCTCCATTATCCAAGCATGAACGTCACAATAATAAAAATCCTCATAACCAAGGGTGGTCTACTTGAACTGATGATTTCCCTATTGTTCCTTAAACCATTCAAAAGGGGCCTTTAAAACTAAGGTCCAAATCTCCCTCCATGCTCACAAACTCATTGACTGATAATGTGACATGGACTCCAAACCTTAATGTAATTCCATCTGAGGAAGAAGAATATATTCCAGGATAAAGTCACTTAGTGGGGGAGTCATGTTCACAGTCATTGATGAAGTTAGTAGGGAGCCATCCTCTACATTGAGTGACTTGGTCGACAGAGTTCCCAAGGAATAAAGGACTTAAACCTCTAAGCTAAAGGGTGATAGAACTAAGAAAAGAGGCGAAATGGATTATAAGTTAGAGTAAATATGGTATTATATCACTAGGTAACCAAAAAATATGATGGATTTTGGAAACATACCTTCTTCATTTGGGTTGGTGGAATCATATGTTCTTAAAACACTTCTAAGATTGAAGAGGAAACACCCCCATTAGGTGAGAATATTTCATGAAAAAATGGTGATTTCTCAATATTCATACATTTCTTGACATATTTAAGGGCTTAAAGATTGAAATCAATGATAGAAAGAAAGGTATAATTCAATCCATGTTTCTAGAAGTGCTAACCTTATCCAAAACAGTCATCGATTAACGTTAAATCTATATAGAAGTAACTACCGACGTAGTATTTCTACAAGATTCCATATCCCATGCTAAGTCAAATAATATAACCATTTTAATAACACTAGTACTTATTAGGCCACACTGATCTATTACTTTATCTCTCTCTACTGCTTGATTGGTTTGGTCTAGTAGTGAAGGTTCTGCTTTAGCAACAATATTCTCACCTACACACTCAGAGAACGATACATGCTGCTCTAAGAGAGCTCCATTTGAAACTACTAATTTTTTTAAAATTTAGATGTTATACTAAAATAGAGCCAAAAAGGAATGAGTAAATTGTAACACTTATATGATTATTATAGAGGATAATCATTTGATTGTTTAAATCATGTCATTTTCCCATGCCTCTCCAAGGAAGGGTCTCAAAAAGGTTTCATCACTGAATTTATTAAGGAAGTACTCTCCCATGAGGTTTTTATGACCATGGATTTTATCCCAGGATGTTAAATATGCCACAAATTAGATCCAGTTGAATTGGGTAACCCTTATCATCAGTCCCTTGGTCAATATTGAATTCAACTTCAATAGTCGTACCCACAGGAGAATATACTTGGGATAACCAGAGAGGGTGGTCTTCTATAGATTTATTATAGGTAAACTAAAACCAAAAATATTTAAGTGCTACATAAAAATATAAATTTCCATTTGAATGTGATGGAAAGATCATAATTATAATTTTCATGATGATAAGAAAACCATGTTCACCCATAGAAACCTCCAATTTGGCCCAAACTGTCATTTCTTGCGGCAATGGTGAATAGTGGAACCAACCCTTCATGATTTTCATCATTTAATCATGAACTTTGAAGAATTCCTCAACCTCTACAGTTCAGTCATTAAAAGTGATTGGCATCATATTGTTAACATGAGATAATCCCTATAAATGTAACTATATCTAGAAAAGTATTACCTAGAGCTCAGCCTCTGAGTTCTCTATTCTCTATGTCATCCATTGGTGAATTATCAATTGAAATAAAAGCATAGGTGAAACTTCACTTATCATCACCACACTCATTGTAGATATTCTTGTTTAAAATTCATTGGGAAATGATAGTAATGGTAAATCTCTCACTTTTTTATTTGGTATAAATGGGGATGTTGGTTATCTTTAAATAAGATACTTCTGAGGCCTCAGATTAGATTTGGCAATTAGTGGCATCATTATATCATCATGTGTTGTTTTAGATACAAGAATATATAGGTATCAACATAATGTCAATATAAACCCATGTTTCCATTGCTATAATGAATTTTAACCTAAACCTAAGTCTCCTACCTAGTGAACATTACCCAATTGGGTGTGCTACTATCAAATGATTCTCAGAATGAAAATGAAAAAGGGAAGATAATATTCTCTGAAAACACTTAAACTGAAGGATAAATAAACAATTTTCATACCACTCATAGAGATGGATTCTGTCAATATAGGCATATAGGGTTCTCTATCAAAGTGACATTATGTAGTCCAAATCCTCAAGGATTCCCCCACAATTGTGAAGAATTTGACTGTGGTAACTGTCCTGTAGTGTGTAATGGATAAGTGTTCATGGTGAATGATGACTTTCTGAATCACACCATCCATTTGTGAAATGGGACTTACCCCACTGATTCACTACAAAATGGGTTTGAAATGAATGTGGGGGATACTCATGATTCATAGAGAAATGTAGCCACCCAGATGAACCCCAATCCTACTCTATAATACGGAAAATGGGATATCAATTATATGTGGGGATATTACCCTTTAAATATAGAATGGAGGGTGAGATAGTTTTTTCAATAGAGGGATGGATAAATAATGTTCTACCCTTATTACTTATAGGTCAGTATCATGAAAGTCGAGACTATAAATCCACCCATTTAATTTCTCAAGAGTAGGTACCTTTATAGATATATGGGAAGGAAAACAGCAAACCGAATACTACTTTCAACATCAAGAATAACCTCCAACCCATAGTCAGTAAATTTATCTCCTTCACTTATGGGATAATAGGAAAAATCATCACCGATGGAGTACTTAATGGGTAAATCCTTTTGCTTCTTAACCTAAAACATACAATATACTTTCTTGATGATGTATATATCCCATTGTGTGAACGAGATATCTTCCCATGAAATTGGGTCATTCTTAATTGAATTTTATATTACTTGATTGGCTCCTAATGAAGAGTATGAGTACTCTCCAAATTTTCCAACACATATGGTGGGGTGAAAAACTCATCATACATTACTCCCAATATGGGTGCTCCACAAACATTATCAAAATCCCCGAGACTGATACCCACCTTTCCATGTGTCATGTGGAATTAGGGTTGAATCTGGACTCCTGTGACAGATCAAGTATATAATCAAGACCTTTTTAAATAAGGCAATGGTTTTTGAGATCCAGATGGCCTCATAAACCCATTGTTTTTTCTATTGAAAAAAATCAGTGTTGATATACTACATACAGAATGGTTAACCCAAAACCATTCTGAAACTCCCCCTTGACAGAATGTTCCAGTTGTGTAACCACTATAACCTCTAAATTGTGTCAAATTTACAAATTATTTATAATTACATGTGGATGACTATATTAAGTTTGTGAGGGCTCCCATCAGTGATAGTGGTCATAAATTTTAGCATATATCCATTTGTATATTTCTCCTTGGCAATCAAATGACATATATGGGAGATGTTCCCTCAAAAGTTATTTTGGGTTTCTAAACTCCAATCGGGGTTCATGAATGATGAATATGGAAGAATTATGAGAGTTTTATTTGAACTACCTCCACTGGTCATTAGAATTTCATGAACAAGGAATATATTTTCTAACACATGACCTGATATATATTTAGAAAGCTGTATGACCCATGGAGGCCTCCCACGTCAAGAAACCCATAAATAATATTGTTATCATGTAATCTATAATGATATTTGAGATCATAGGGCCTTAATAATGTCACATAAACCACATGATGGTCAAGTGATCATGTGAAAAACTAGAAAATCATAAAAATATTTATAGTTTTCCATACTTATAAGGACCTAGGTGTTCGTGCAGTTACTATGAATTGATTCCTCATTGGTTTGAACAAGTAATGGGAAATAAAATTAATGTAGCATGACCACACAAAGAGATCTCAAGAAGCAATTCCCATGAAACAATATTGTCTAATAGGAATCATGAGTAATTATTGTGGGAATTTCGTATGAAGAGATCATATGACGAGGTCTTATGATGGGATCACATGATTAGTAGAATGAAAAGATCAATAGAGGGTGATTTCCAGAATACCAAATGTCACTTTGGAGACTAAAAGTTTCCCAAGATATCAATTAGTAGCAGCCCCCAGGGACTCATACAACTATTTAACTTACTCATAAACGAGTCTTTGTCCCTGTGGATGTCCCACATGAGGTGGGGGTGTTATTAAATCCCACCAAATTAGCATCATAAAATCTATATAGGATGAAATACCCAATGTATGGGGTATTATTTTCAACACAAAAAAAGAAAGGTATGATTTCCAAAATTACATAGATCACATACACCTCATAACAAAACTTGTTCTCATTATCTTTGGATGTTCATTTGAATGGGTCATGTGCAACTCATGATCTTTATATGATCATTTGAAGAACCTTCGAAAAAACATCATATTCTCAAGAGTTATTATTGAAAATACCTGATGATCATCAATAGACTACCAGTCTTGTTCCTCTAATCATGTCAATTTTCAACCGATGGATGACTAATAATCCTCCAAATCCATTTTATAAAATAAATATAGGGTTATGCATAATCCTCGTGTGATGTGGAGTTATATTGATTGTTATAAAACATGATAATATGATCCAAAATACCTCATGAATACACTCTATATATTTCATCCATTTTGTGAAAAATATATTAGAATGTTAGCTTCATTATTCAAAGGACCTAATATATTTATGTTCAAGCATATGATGTTCATGCAGTTTCATGTAAAAGAATAGGGGTTGTCCATGAAATTCTCATGTGCACCAGGAGATCCATCATTAATAATGTGATGCATCATATAAAAGAAGTGTGATTATCCCTAACAATTATTACAGGAATTTTTGCAAGATCCATTCCTTGTAAAATAAGGACGAAAAAAGAGAAAAGTTGAAAACTTCTTGTGAAGGAGAGATATGATGATATTCATGAATTAGATTATACATAACGAGAGATAACCGTCAATCATGAAAATATACATAAAAAAGAAAAAATGGTCTTGAGAGGGAACTCAGATGTTCAATCCTGATCCCATAGAGTCGGAACTTGAAAATGATGCATATGTATCATGAATAATTCAAGACAATTCATACTAGATCACAAGAAATCCTTTCCACGAGAATCCTGGTCTCATAAGGACACCTAGAAATATCGGTCTAACCAGGTGAAATCCATTCGAAATGTCATCATGTTAACGATAAATCCATTTGATCAGATGGGTTATAATAAAAAGGGCGATGGTAGAATATTCTCACAGTTTCATTCATCATGTAGTGTCACGGATGAGCCACAATAAGATCATGCAAAGAGAATGATACCTAATTCCCTCTATCGAATCCATATAAAATTTTGGAGATAAATGTTCTTGAAAGGAGGTTTATAACTATGGTTAAGAGGCTTATTGATCCATCCCACTCCAAAAATTTAGATAGATGCCTTGGGGTACTACTAATACAGGAGCACAAAAGTGGAATTGTCATAGAGAACACTCACATGATCAAAAAGGAATTATTAAAAATAAAATGTAGGTATTAAACTATGGGATCACATAGTATGGAAACATGATTTATATGATCACTTTGTAGATAAGGAAATGGACATGTATCATATCATCCAGTTCATGAGAATGAGGGCCTACATGTCAATGGGGTTAGGAAAAACCTATAAAAAGATAATGCTTGACAAACATTTTGGAAAAAATGTGATAAAGTCTTGGAAATAATATAATGGATGAGATACATATGAAATTATGGATACAATATTCTTCAGGTTCATACCATGACCCACTAAGATCAAGAGGAAACATCGCGACATGTCCCCATGTTATAAGACACTCTCTCAACATGTCATTTGGATCATTAGATATCCCATAGACATGTCAAGAAAGACATGAAATTCCCTCTAGGCATTCCGCCTAAGTCTTGTGAAGTCCACCTTGATTTCCAAAAAATATATTTTGATTTCCCCCATACATGTTGACCATGTTATGTAGGGGTACTTGGACTTCTCATCCATGTTATACGATGTACTCTGAAAATTTCATCCAAACCATGTGATGTCATCCATAAATGTGATCCATGTGATGACATCCATAAATGATATATGTTGGACATCTTCTTAATCCTCGAGATCCCATGCACATCCACCATGGTTTATACCCCTCTATGTCTCTAACATTCCACCCATGGGACATATATTATCCTATGGGTACACCATTCTTCCCAATCCATTAGAAAATGGAGAAGTCAACAAAACTATGATGAATCAGATACCTTCCATAATTAGGATATATAGGACTCTTTCTTATATCTTGATCTCCCTATCAAAAATTCCATAGGGACACCCTAACGCATAAGTCCCACATCCATATGTAATGAGACATATAACTTGTTATCCCTTATTTCTCAAAAAGATCATAGATAATGTGGGGTTAGGGATTTTCAATTATCATATCATTCATATCATGAATTGAAGCATACAAGTAATCCTCTAAGTGTATTACATATGCAGCAGCATGATACGATTTCCACCATATAATATATTCCACCTCTGTGAAAGTCAAGATGGCGTGATCGAAATACAATGACTGTAATTTCAGTCATGGCTAGGATACGTCAGTCTCCTTATGAAGGCTCATGCCCAATACTATGTTCTTAATTTCCCTAATATATTTATTTTCCTAATAAAATTAAAATTCATGTGTTCAATGAACTATGTGTGTTTTATTCGTATTATAAGCATGATACATTGGATTCCACATAGAGGTTCAATACCATCCTCAAAATATTAATTTTCTACCGGGATAGAATTAAACTCTATAGTTACTATATATATATATATATGGCTTCAAAATATTACTAGATACCCATTAAAAAGAAACAGATAAGAACCATGGATACATATAGAGGTAATCATTAATAGAAACCCACCTTACACATTAAAGGGTTCAACAGATGATCATTTTTTTGGGGTAATAAGTTCAATATCATGATTATGAAGAGATTCATGAACATGTATTATATCTATAATATAGTCTTATAGTATTAAATAATTCTTCCAAAAGGGTGTGATGAGACAGACCACCCATTCTGTCGAATAATGTACGATCCTAAGCTCCATTGGATTTGAAACCACAATTGACCACATACCATTGGAAATCATTTCTGTACTCAGTTATATATGTGGTATTCATTGTATGTTTCCATTTAATATAGTAATAGTGAGCCTGATATGAATTATAGTACAATACATTCCCCCCCCCCCCCGAATGAACCATTATGTATAACTATATGTTTTATCTTCACATGAAATAGTGACCATGCCCTCCAAAATTGAGTCAAACACTCATTCCCTCCAATAAATTACCCAGGTGCTTCTTTATAGCAAACCTCACTCAACATATATTGAAATTAAATCATTTCTTTGCAATATAAATAAATTACACAAATATATTTCCAAATAATATATTAGTTTAGTGCTTTTGGAAAATATGAAACATAAACAGTAGTACATTAGTTCGCAACATTATCTCTAACTAGGTTCTTCAGGACTATAATCCATCATAGAAACATAACACATAATATATATCTTTTTAATATGGGAATGGAAACCATAAATAAGGGTGATCTTAGATTCTCAGTAAGGGTCAATACGGGAGACATGTATGTATAAAGATGAGCATAAGGGTATGATTATGCGACCATAACATTATAAGATCATACCTCACATATCAAATATCATAAACATAAATCATTAAATAATATTGGATGTTCATAAGAAATTATTCCAAAGAAAATAAAGAGAATAGTACTTGAAATCATTATATAGGAGTAAGACATTGAATCATGGTGGATGCATAAGAATATAAAATTATTTCTAAAGTAGTCAATGATTATTTCCAAGGTCATATTAGTAGTATGGGTTCACTCCCCATACCATCTTGACAGTTATTGTTCACTCTCATGACCATATTTATAGTCATGGTTCAATTCCAAGACCATATAAGAAGAAAAAGTAATTTACTAAACACTGGTCACTTCCCGGTCCATCCATGTCTTTCTTAAGTCATATAAATCATTACCCAATGCATTAGAGGGATATATAGGTCCCACCCTTTTCATAATGAAATCATATATATATATATGACACTATATCATAAAATTTCATCATATAATACCCCATAAAATGAAAATCTTTACATATACATGTACCCATATGATAACTTATTAAAATGAGACTGGTTTCATAATAATTTCATCAAAGCATAACCCATGAAATAAAGCAGGTTTTATAAACAAATAACCCATGAAAGAGAAATGAGTTTTATAAACATCGTTCCATAAAATCATTACTCATTCAGAGAAATAATATGAATATAAATTTTGGGTAATTTCAATACAATGTAATGAGTAACACCAATGGATGTCATCATAGATGGAAAATAATTTTAAAATATCATATAAAATCATTTCTTAAGGAAATATCATTTCACTAAAAAACTATTTTTAAAACATAAAACATTTTTGAACAACCTTTATCATTGAGAATATATATAAAAACATATAAATGAAAATTTGAAAACCATAAAACATTTTTAAAATTTGTGTTCCTTAAAAATGAACTTAATATATCATTTTAAAACATTTATTTTGAAACCAAATGTTTTTTATAAAGAAGATTTTTGACGGATGTGAGATATAAGGTTATAATTTTTTTAAAACATTTTATTAATTTTATTAAGTACCAAATAATTTAAAAAATGGTCTAATTCATGAATATATCTCCAATATCTATCGTATAATGAAATTAAAGATCTTTATTTAGATATGGATCGTAATTTTTCATCAATTGAAGCTTAATATTAAATAATCCCAATAAAAAACTAGATTGTTTTAATAAACTCTTACCACAATGGAAAATTTGAATCAAAATTATAATGTAAGAAACTTACATCACATGATGTTTAAAATATCATTTGAATAATTAAATTATTGTAATAAAATATAAAATGGAGGTATATACTCCTCGTAAAATAATATAATTTTATAACAAAACATGGGTCTGAAAGAAATAAAATTGAGACAAAACTACCCTACAGATTTGGTAAATTAATATCTGTAAAACCCCAATACAGAGAGATAATAAAATGGATATGTAAATATACAAAACATTAATTATCATAATCATAGAATACATTCATGGTATGTATATACACTGTAAAAAATAATCAAGTGGTGAATAACACATAAGTCTCAAAAGAATAAAAGTGAGACTAGGAATCCCCTTGCCCTATGTCCTGAATCTCTTCATACTGGTTAAAAAATCCTATATAATTAATATAAGTATATTATAAATCAATTAAATTACCATAATCAATCATATTATACCCTATATTATTTACATATGTCCTTCTGTTACCCGTATGTTAGCACATCCAAGTTAACATTATGTTTGTGGTAATAACTATTTTTTTCGCATGTGTTTTGATTTGTTGTATTTTGGGTCCACATACTTATATCATGATCACCATAATTTCAACCCTGAAAAAAAAATAATATATATTCAGTATATATGTATTTTTAATAATATATTAATGATATTAATATTAAATGGAATACATCTTTCATGAAGATGGTAGACCATATGTAAGAATGAATGTTTTCTCTGTTTTATTATCTTACTGACAGAAGGAAAATAAATGAAAAATATGTATTTTTAGATATATATGTATTATAATTATAATATAATTATAATTTAATATAAATCATATATATTTACAATACTCATCCTTAATTTATTCCATGAAATGTTTTAACGAATCACAACGCTTTGAGGAGGCGGTATTCAACACATCCACAAACAAAGTTATAATATATACACAAAAGGGAAAGAAAAAATGTATTTTTATATAATAATTAAAGAATAATAAAAAAATAAATAAATAATATATCATAATAATATTCTATGTCTATCATATTGCCCTACCATGAGAAGTGTCAATGGAAAAATGAATGACATCATTTCATGAGAAGGTAGTCTGGTGTACACATGAACGGTATGTTTGGTACACATATGATGGAATTTTGTGTAGGTGTAGGTCAAAAAATTAAAAAAAAATGTAATAGTATATTTAGTATACCAAGGATATTATGTAATCATGTAATAATATACATTTAGGGGGTGGATAATGAAAAAAGAAAAATAACATGTGGGAGGATGTTTAATCATCTTTGTGTAACTCCTATGGGTTTTCTCCAAAGGGCATCATTGGTTGGATTTATTCACATAATATAGATTCTGGGATGAATTAAAGATATTTTGGAGGATATTAGGGAGAACAATTATGATAAAAATGGCTACTGAGTAGTTAATAAGTGAGGGGATGGGGTGCCCTTTTATAATGGAGGATGAGTGACATTCTTTTAAATATAAAAAGGTAAAAACTATTGATAGTTCTCTCATACATCATGTGCCTCAAATAATTTTCATATTTCAATTCAATATGTTAATTAGTAGAAATATGTCTACAAAATGGATTTTAGACATGTCTATAGGTTATTTGGCCACATAAGTTAACGTTTAACCACAAAGAAATCATTTTTTACCAAAATCATTATAACTAATTATAAATAAATTCACTAATATTTTTAATCTAAAACAAAGTTAACATTATTAGAAATCATAAATTATTATAATTATAATATGGAATTCATTTTTTCAAATTATAATAACAAAAGTGGTGGAAATTAATTTAAAATTAATCAGCTATATGTGTCGCGATATCAGATTTTTATGAGAGAAAGTTTAAAAGTTTGAAATGAATTTCTATAGAATTTCATTTAAAAATTGGTTAAAATAAACTAAATTGGATTAATTTGGGTGATATTGATCTAAATACACTTTAAAATCGAATTAAAATATAATTTAACAATATAAATTACATGGAAAAAAGACTATTTTTGAATTAAAATTCTGTATTTATCACTATTCATTCATAGAAGATGTTTTTCAACAAATAAAAATAATTAACTCTATGATAATTTTAACATTATGAATTTAAAAATTATATTATTTTATCTTATTCAATTTATAAAATTTCATCATATTAATTTTATTATTGTTCATATTAGAACATAAAAAGTAATTCATTTGAGAAATTTGGGTATTGAATCATATAAATAATTTAACAAAAATATTTTTTATTTATATAAAACAATTATAAATAATATTTCAGAAATTTATTTATTATTATTCATTTTAACACTTTAGTGAATATGTCATTACTCCCTCATTTAAATAATTGTCATAAAAATTATTGTTTCACAAATACTCAGTGTTGCGTGTAATGCATTCCAAGTCAGTTTTTATTATAGTGGATGCTTATCTTAGTGTTGCATATAATGAAATATTAATGTGGTGTAGCATGTAATTAATGAAATTAATGAAAAATAATTTATTAAAAGAAGATTTGTAGAATCTCAGGATGTTACATTCTACCCAGCTTAAAATGAATGTCAACCTCTAAATTAATAATTTTGATACAATGAAATAAATATAATTATACAAAATAATATACCCATTCTCTCAAATAACTTGTTATAACTAGTTAATTATACACAAAACCTTTGACCAAGTGATTGTTCTTGTTTTATAGAATATTCCCTATATGATCCATCATTTCAACTAGTTGTTCCTCATAAGAAAGGTATGTATCCAATGGTATGATCTCTAATTTCAGTACATTTGAAGGGTCAGGTTTGTACTTCCTTGGGAGAGATATAAGTAAAACATCATAGACATTGGAGATATTTAGAGGAAGTTAAAAGAGATATTCTATCATCTTAGTATGATCAATAATTTTAATGGAACCAATAAACCTAGGGCATAGATTCCATTTCTTATCAAAAAACATAACCTTATTCTAAGGTGAGAATTAAAAAATAAATTCAAGACAAATTAAATTTCTATTTCACATCGAAAAATGTCATCTTATATTTTTCTACCGAATCTGATCGACCTTGATATGATATAAAATGGTTTTAACAATATCATTTATTTCTACAGCGATCTCTGGTCCTAATAAATTTCTTTCTCTAACTTCACCCAAACATGTTGGAGCTATAAATTTTATCCCATGGAGGGATTCAAAAGGATCCATCTGAATTCGTGAGTAAAGTATATTTTCATAAGAACAGTTAACAAGTAGAAGGTGTTGATCCCAACTACCATTGAAATCTAACGAGAAAGATCTCAACATTTTTTACAGAGTTTGAATTGCTCTATTATACAAAACATACACCTAAGGATGATAAGTAGTTATGAAAATAACCTATATACCATGTTTTTTTGTACCTCACCAAAAATTTAAGGTAAACCTCATATCACGATCGAATTAAACATAATTTTGTACTCCATGCATCCTTAACAGTTCCTTGATGTATATCTTAGAAGGCTCATCCAGATATATGTATTATCTGATAGTGATAGAGTTTGCAGAATTTGTAAGAATATCTACTGCCACCCATATATAATTAAACCCTTTATAGATTATAGTGAGTCCAATGAAAAAATTAATAGTGATGTTCTCACATTTCCATTCTGGTATATGTAATGGATTCAACTCCCCCTTAGACTTTTTTCTTTATGCCTTATCTTTATGGATTACCAAGAACCAATATACATATTCTGTGATTTCCATCTTCATTCCATCCCACCATATGTATTCTTTTAATTATCTATATATCTTCGTACTTCTAGGATAAATAGAGAATGAATAACTATGGTTCAATTCTAATACATACTTATTCAAATTTAGAGTGGGGGATCACTTTCATAGTTCATGAATATTATCATTTTATCAAGATTAAGGTTTAAATCATAAAAAATTATTACCTTCTTTTTTAGATCTACATCTTCCTTCTTCACCTATTTAATCATCACATGGATAAAAGGCTGATCAGTCAATTAAGGAAGATAATATTTCTTTCTATCATTCAAGATTTCCCAATCCATCCATTAAAAATAGAGAAATATTGGATCTTTTATGATCCTAATCATAGATAAGCTTGCATGATTCTTTCCACTTAATGAATCAATAACCTTATTTTATTTCCCATGTTAGTAATGTATTAATCAGTGATAATACTTTATTATATCTCACCATATTCTCAAGGGAATATTTAACTCTGTTTCAAGGAATATATAAATCAAAATTATAGGATAAATATATATTGATATATATGACTCATTTTTCTATAAAGGTAGTGCCTTTATATGTTAAATGAAAAAATTACCTCTAATAACTCCAATTAAGGAATTGGGTTATTTTTCTCATGAATATTCATCTACCATGAGTCATAGGGTATTAACATGTTATTATTCATAAGAACCCATCACAGTCCCTTCTAGGATGCATCAATATAGATTAAAAACCCTTCTCCGTTATAGGGTAATGATTGGATAGGTGTGTTGACTTACATTCACTTTAGTTCCTTGAAACATTCCTCCCATTCATATCTTGAGAGTAACTTGGAACCCTTCCGAGTTAACTTGGTCATAGGGTAAGATAGTCCTGATAAATTCCCCACAAACCATTGATAATATTCCTCTAAATCTAGAAGAAAATGGATCTGAGTCACCATGATTTTTCTATGATAAAATTTGAAAGATTCTATATTTTTTAGTGTACATGTATACCCACTCTTGAGATTATATGACCAACAAAGTAAACATTTTTCATCCAAATTTATCACATTGTAATTGTTTTATATAATTTCTTATTCCTTGGGGTCTTTTGTAAAATTTTTATGTGGAATTCATACTCTTCTTTTATATTTTAATAGAAGAAAATATCATCTATAAAGAATATCACAAACTGATCGAGGTAATCTCTATAGAGTCTATGCCTAAAATCCGTAAGGATATCATGATAATTTTTAATACCGAAAAGAATCATTTTATATTCATTATTTTATACATTGTATTGAATGTTGACTTGGTTATATCATCCTTATTGAAACTCAATTGCTGATATACCAAATAAAGGTTAATCTTGGAACAGTATTGAGATCTGTGTAATTGATTAAACAAGTTGTCAATATAATAAATATAATACATTATCTTGATCCTGATCTTTGTTCAACTACATATAATCAATGGATAATCGCATCAATCCATCATTCATTTTTTGAAAAGGAATTATTGAACAACAAGGTGACATAGATGGCTGAATGAAACCCTTATCAATTATTTCATGGAGTTTCTTCTTCAATTTCTTCACCTCAATTGGTTTGATTCTATAGATAGTCATTGAAATTAGTGTCTAACTGTGTATGATTTCCATCTAGAACTCAACTTAAAATTTTAGCGTATGTATAAAAAACTCTTCTCGAAAGGAATCCAAAAACTTCTGAACAATAGTAATATAATCAATGTTGATTTTCTAACCAACAATTTGAGATTAAAATACATTTTTAATGGGAATTAAAACCCATAAATTGGATGTAATATTAACTGGAATTTCATACATGTCTTCACATTGAATGAAAATCATAGTTTGTTTTGAAATTTAAAAAGTTACTTCTCCTCCCTAATAATGGATGTAGTATTTCTGAAGAAAATTCAAATCCACAGCTAAGATGTAATCGAATTCAACCAATGGATGAATTAAAATATTTAGAAGAAGCATATTCCCACAAACATCAACTAGAGAGGAATTATATACTTGAGATCTAATCACTGTACAATTTAGGTTTTTCATTGCTAATTCAACATCTAATAATTTTGGTGGAATATTAATACCCTTAGAAAATTCATTAGATATGAATAAGTTGGTAGATCCCCAATCAAATAGGGCATTAGAAGATCTACAGTGGATTCAAGGTGTTCCCTTCACCATGTCATTATAGCACCCCTAATAGGAAATAAAAATAACATGAGAGTTACTTGTGTCCCTCAACTTAAGAGGGTTTTTATGACGACCATATTTAACCTTCTTGTTTGGGCACTGGTTAGCATAATTACAAGTCTCTTGACATTTTTAGCACTCAAGAGGGGACAATGTACTAGGTATATATTTATCTCTATTCATATTGTTAGATAACTTCTTCCCATCACATTGAAAATTAAATTCCTAATTACCAACTCTTCTACAGTTGAATCATTTATTGGATGTACTAATATAATTTTATTCATGATTATTTTCTCACATAGATTATAAATGAAACCTTATATTCTTATCTTCATAGTTTTTAGACTTTCCTTTGAACTACATCTTGCTTTTCAAGTCATAACGATGAGATTTATAAATAACACCAACCTCTATTTTAGCCTTGATTTGAAAACACATAATGGCATTATATCTAGTGTGTTCTCATATGGAGAAATCCTTATGAGAAATGTCTTTAATCCACTTAAGAACATATCAACATTACATTTTGGTTGGATGATAATAACATAAGAGTACCACATAAGTCATGTGAAATTAGACTCATAGGTACCTATAGATTCATAATCCCTTTGTTTTAACTTGAGAATCCCTTTCTCCCACTATTGAAAATCATACCTTTAATAGCCCTAATAAAATGGATTTATTATCACTATAGAAGCACTGATAATGCAATCGATGTAAATGTTTGGGATTTAAAAGTGGTTATAACATGTGCTGATAATGTCACACTTTAACAGATCTAAAAAATGATGATATAGGCCCCCATTATTAGAACTATTTTTAACACCGTTAAAGGGGGAATTTATCAAGGATTTTTTAGCACTTTTAAAGGGTTACTTTATGAGTGTTATTTGAATTTTTTTAAAGGCCCATTTTATCAACACTAAAAAAACCCCACTGATTAAGGGGGATAATGTTTTCCGTTCAAACCAGCCCCAACGTCTGTCATCAATCCCCATCCCCCCATTGTTAACGATTACCCACAAGCTTAGGCTCTCCCCCCCTTTATCAGAGCTTTAGATAATTCATCCCTCCCTCATGTGCCCCATCGTTCAGTGTGTTTTGATCCTGATACCTCTATCTCATACGCCCACACCTTCTCAACTCCCAAATTTGGTTTTTCCAATTTATGATATATATATATATATATCATTACATTTTTTATACATATATTTATATATAAATATTTATATATATATTTCAATACATATATAAAATTTGTGCATGTGTTTATAAATACAAACCTACATAAATACATACATATATACATATATATATACATATATATATATTTTTTTTTGTGAATCTATAACTATAACAATACTTATTTATATTTATTAACATATTCTATATATTTATAATTTTATACATATATTAAAATATATAGACAAACATATATCCATTTTCAAGACACTTATAAAAATATATATGTAAATATATAAACATTATATATACATTAATTGTATAAGTATATAAATATAAATAAATTTTTATTTTGAAAAAATGGACATTAATTTTTATTTAGATAATTTTTATAAATTGAGAAATATATTTTATATGAGAATATGTTAAAATATTTTTTACAAAATGATATTTTAATGTGTGAATATATAAAACATATGTATATGTTTCGTATATTTGACTATAAATAAAAATATAATATGAAAAAGAATAAAAATTTAAATCCAAAATATCAATATGAATGTAATACCTAAGAATAAATTTAATCTTTATCTAGAAAAGGCAATAATAATTTCTAAAATGAGGCTAAGAATCCAACTAATGTTATAAAATTGGGGTACCCCGACTAAAAACACTATTTTGGCGGCTTTTTGGGACTTTTCAGGCCAATGAAATGTGACATGGGTCCCCCTAATTATTAGGACGTAGATCTCATCGCAATATTCTATTTGATATTTTTCAGATCTCAAACGAATTCCCATATAAAAAGTTATGGTTGTTTGAAGTTTGAGATATGATTTCACCTTATTTTAGATCTTTTATTATTTTTATTATTTTTTATCTTGATTTTTTATTAAATGGATATTACTCTATAATAATTAGAAAATTATTAATTATAAATATTTTTTATAAAATATTTCAATAGAAATTTCCCCTAAATATCATTTATATTATGTGTGAATTCCTATTTAACTTAATCTATAACATTTTTGATATATATATATTGTATTTAAATCAACATAAATATATAAATATATAAATATATTTATATGTTATTTTTAATGAAATATTTTTTTTATGTATACCATTTATCTGTGTTTTTTACAACCACTAATAAAGGCCCCCATATCAGTTCTTTTTTACTACTGTTGATAAAGGGGACCCCATTATTAGTGCTTTTTTACAATAATTGATAAAGGGTCCATTATTAGTGCATTTTCACAAGAACTAATAATGGTCCCCTTTAAGTGTTCTTTTTTTATCATTGTTAAAGTCCTCCATTAATAGTGCCAAAAAATAACTGCTAAAGACCCCCTTTAACATTGATTTTTTTATTCTAACAAAGGGGTTATTTAAACAAACTTTTAGCTACAACTTTTAAATCCAAAGAACTGGATAAAACTAGTTTTTTAGTATTGATAACATTGAAAAAAACAATTATAAAACACAAATCTTAAATCTGAATAAATAAATACTTAAATACTTTCACATCAATGATTATAATAAAAAAGGTCTTTCTTTAGTCTAGGATTTGACCTTTGGATTATGGAATTGACTTCTATAATGCACATGTTCTCTACACATAAGACATTGAACATATCAAAAGTCTCACTTAATATGACCTTAATTTCCAAACACACAAAAACATCTTCCCCTTAGTTCGATACATTCTCTTGGGTTCTCCTTCCCACAGTATTCAAATAAATAAAATTGAAATTTATTTCCAATATGTTCCTTACCATATGAACTTTTATAAAATTTTATCTTCCTCTTAATTTAAATCTTAGAAAACTCACCGGAGTTTAGGTTATTAATCATATATCATGATAGATAACTAGGAATAATTACATGTTTTGGAATTTTAGTTCTTATTTCATTTAGCTTCTCATGATTGCAATCATTCCATTATCCATATCATTTTATGTTAATATGAATCCTTTTGGTCCTTGACATAGTCTAAAACCAAAAAATATAGTGTGAGAGACAATAATCGTAGTGAGAGATCATGAAAAATAATTTATAGATTGTCTAAATCAAAATTCTTTTTCAATCTATGAATCATTACGTTTAACCTATGATATCCATTAAAATCATCTATTAATAACCATTATAATGGTTCATAATGAGAATAAGAGTTGATTCAATAATATTCCTAGGGATGTCGAACATGGGTTGTCGTAAGGGCACACTCACCATGCAGTAGAATGATGCTTGAGATACACATGACCATATCTTTTAGGTCATTAACCGTAGATATACATGTTTCAAAACCATAACTTATTATAGTATCTAGAAAGGGATGTTTTCTAGGAAACCAACATAACATCCATCTTGCCAAATCATTATGAATTTATCCCATACTAAGGATTATCCCTAGGGTTTTCACAAAATTTATCAATACATAATATTCATATATTTACTAAACCATTATGTATTACCAACTATTATATGATATATTATTCACCCATAAATATCACATATTATTATATGGATATTCGTTATAAATATTTATAATCCATTCTAGAACTATAATGTTTTAGACTATTTATAAACATAGATAATTTAACAACTGGTAAATAATTGATCTTCATTATCTCATATTCTTCACAACTATCACTATTCTTCAACACATCATACTTAAAACATTTATTTATATCTGAGGTAAAATAAAAGATAATAAAGGGTATGATTAGATAGTTACTAAGGTTGAACATGGGAGATAATAATGATCACTTAAACATAACATGAACATAAGGGCATGATATCATGAGATTATCATTTTGAACCCATACTCAGCATATCAAATATCATAATGTTGAGTAATTTCATAAATTAGAGCGATTCATGAGAAATGAATATAAAAGGAATAATATAAAATGGGTCATGATACCATAAAATTATAATAATACATAATATTTTTATATAAATCTAAATATAGAAAATCATTTAATTTTTTACATTTCACTTCCAAGACTACCATATTGGATTGGTTTCAATCCCTATTCCAACATATTCTTACTCAAGTTTAACTCCAAATATTATCATAGTGTACAACTTATCTTAAAAAAATTGTTTAAATCCTCATTAAATTCCATATTATCTCATATGATATCTGTATTTAGCCAATGTATTGTACAACTATATAGTTCATCGCCAACCCATCACATATGAAAATTCTATTTATAATGTGTTGTATAAGATCATAAATAATATTTCAAATATCATAACCCATGGAAATGAAATATAGTTTATAAACGTTTCAATATTTTATCAGAACATAACCTATTGAAAGTAAATGGGTTTCACAAACATCTCGTCACCATAATCCCATACTATCCAATTAATGAATGAGGATGGTAACATTGGATCATATTTAGAATAAATCATAAGTAACATGAATTTTTTTTATCTTAAATTAAAATTACAAAAAAACATCACTTGGTATATTTATTCATGAAAATAAACTTCTCAATTAAAAATAAATTCATAGAAATATAAAATTTTACAAAAAATTAAGATTTTTTTTCCAAAAATAACATTGGAAAATTTTAAACTAATATTTAAATCATTTAGTGTTCATGATGATAAGAAATTCCATTCATTCCCTATGTATTAAAAATATATTCCTTTCAAATTTTAGGCAGTAATTACAAAGTACATTTCTAAAAAATAACATGAAGAAACCAATCAATAATTATTATAAAAAATTAATCATGTTTCAAAATGTATTTAGAAAATCATAAAATTTTAGTAAAACATTCTTGAAAACATTTTTGATAATATAATGTTTTGAAAGAAAAATTATTTCTGACCGAAGAGAGAAATAAAATAAATTATACTTATACACATCATTTAAGTATATTGAGTTCATAAATAGATTAAAATGATATAAAAACATAAAATAAAAAAATAAATATAATATGAAAAATCATGTGTTTTTTGAGATCATAAATTTTAATGATCAGAAAACATTATTATAAAGAATCTGGAAAAACAATGATATTGTACCATTAATCCCTTACCACTTTGATATCTTCTAAATAGAATTATTCAAGAAAAAAATAATATGGTCTTTTAAATCCCCATAATTTTCACAGTAATCATCATAAATGAAATCCTTTTCCATTATATGAAGTAAATAAATTAAATATGTGGTGAATATGGAATGTGTCTCATCAATGTAAAAGTGTGACAAAAATCTATCACCATGAGTTCATCTTTCTTTGAATGTGTTCTAAAATCCTGTAAATTAAATTTAAATATGATATAATTCTATTCCAAAATAACCCCCATACTTATAATATAATATATTTACCACTTATAACATTTCAATACCCTTTTATTGATAATACCTTACTAAAATCATTGTTTTTGTGTGTTAACAGTTTTGTTTCTCATTAGAATTTTGGTTTGGAAGTTAACATTCTTTTACATTGATCATGGTTCCATCATATACATAACTTTAATCGTGATATATATATTATCAAATATATATATATATATATTTATATTCATCTATAAAAGATAGATATTAAAAAATTAATTGTATCACTCATGGAGATGGTAAACCGCACATATGCATGAATGATGTTTGAACTTTTCAATAGATGGAATGAAACAAATGTAAAAAAAATTAACCTCAATAAAATCATTATTATATCATATATATTAATTAAAGACAATCTTAGTACCAACCAAATAATTTTTAAATGAAAAATTAATCACATCACTTAGTGTAAGCGGTAGTCCACATGTACGCCTGAGTGACACTATTGTTTTTAATGGATTGGATAATAAGAAGGTAGTAAATGATATTTTAATTACATAAGAATATTTATTTTAACAATATTGAGTATTGACTCATACTAATACCCATACATGAAATATGGCGATGAAAAAATGAATTGTATTGCTACGTGAGTGTGCTAAACCACATGTAAGCATGAGTGATATTTTCAATCCCATTTGATGAAATGGAGGGTGGATATTATTGGTTACATAATAATAATGAAATTTTATTACATTTAATTTATTATTTTATGAGTAATATCCATTATTTATATGATATTTATGTTAACATAAATTGAAAGAGGCTATGTAATATGAAAACCTCCCTTTTGGTTGGCCTCCTTTAGATTATTTCTTAAGGACCCTTGGAATGGCCTTTGAAGAATACTGGAACCTCCAATTCATGGAAAAGGTTGTTTATAAGAGATTTTTTTTCCAATTTAGTTCATTATATATGGATATATGTTGAGTATAGTAAATATAGAAAGGGTGTATTTTTTGAGGGAAGGAAAGGGCACACCTGAGATTACAAAATAGATTAAAATATAATTATGTCATTCTCCAAAATAATGCTTCCACATGGATATAGATTCAAAGGATATAAGGATAATGTATAAGTACCACCAAAAATTGAATTTTTTTTATATTTTAATTTAATTTTTAGGATTTAATTTATTATCAACCCCTTAGTTAATAAATTTTAACCTTAACAACAAAAATAACCATATCAACGTAAAAGGGTGATATTGTTTCATATAAGTTAAAATACAGATCATAAATGAAAAAATAGATAAAATTTTATATATTTTTTATTCCTATTTGTTCCCTTGTAAGATTTTTATATTTTTTAAATAAATTAATGAGCTATTATTATACATAACAAGACATCGAGGTAATTTGTTTGAAACCATTAATTTAATTAGACATTAAATATATTAAGATAGTAATGTAGTTTGAATCTATAAATTTAAAATATTCCAAATATTAAATATTAATATAAAAAATTTTGGGTCACTATAACTCACCCAAAAAAATATAACTCTTAGAGTTTTAAAAAACATTTAAATGATTGTTCAACAACATACACAACAATTGTATTAGCATTGTGAATGAATTTAAGGAAAACATTTCGTTACTAATTTTTTTTAAAAAAATCAGGATGAAAATAGTCAATTTATTTTTTAAATGAACTCTTATAAATAATGTAATCACTTTTTATCCTTATGTAATAAAATTATAGTTTTTAAAAAAAATAGATAGACATTTAGATATTTTATTTACTTAAAATAATATAAATTTAATTATAAATGGGAGATTCAATGAAAATAACATATATTAGAATTTGGGATTTATATGGTCAATTAAAAGCTTTATGAAGAAATAAATTCATGTTTTTGGTTGATTTTGTTATTTATAATATGTTTTTTACATAACTTCTTGTATTTATCCCTTACCAATGTGAAAAAAATTTACTTTGATTACTATTTATTAAATCCAAAAATAAATTGATAAATCTGTACCAATGGTGAACCGTGTGTTTCAAAATATAGAAGTCATTTTAAAGATTAAATTTATAGAATTTGTAGAAAAAAAATATAAATATAAATTCAAAAAATGGATTGAAAAACAGTTTAGAGAACAAATGTATTTTAAGCCAAAAAATGAACATATACAAAAATCAATTATTATATTAATTCAGATGTAATTAATTATATTATATATAATTAAAGAATTATTTTTATTCTTTATTATATAATTTAAATAATAAAGATGGTATTTTTTGAAAATAAAAGATGGTTTTAAAAAAATTTCTATCTTTCATTATATCTGAAAAATAAATATTTTATGAAAACATTTAAAATTTCACCTAAATATAATCTTGATATACTAATCTCAAAAACTATGATCATTTTCTAAAATTAAATTTTTTATAGGTGGTTAAATTAATTGTATTTTCTATTAACTAAATGAAATAAATACTGTTTTAAGGAAAATTCATTTTTCAATTTAAAAGTGAATTCATTAAAAATTATGTTTTTTTATAATAATTATTCAAAAAATTCATTTTGAGTATGAATACTATTCAAATATTTGATTATTTTATTATTATAATTTATACCCATCAATTCAAGGACTCGACCACATTTAAATAATAATATATTTTAACTGCATCTCAATTCACTTAAATCTATGTGTTGCGTGTTAAGAATGATATCAAACTTATTAATATTTTGAACTAAAATTTTCAGGTGTTATACACTCTATTAAACCCGATCTATATAAGAATTATATAAATACCAGGGACTCATCCGAACCATTAAGAAAAAAAAATTAATTCTTTTGCATGTTATTCAAAGGAGATTGAATCTTGAATCTAGAAAAAATCCCAACCCTCTTCCCCTCTTTGAATGTTTTTTGAAACATTGGCCTAAAATTCATGTTACTTCTTTATTTATGGTTACATAAACTATTTACACATCCAAATTTCACCTTATAACCAATATAAGACAACATTAACTTTATCCTTCAAAAGTTATTCATATAGGAAGTTTCCTTTTCGCCTTACCAATGCTCATGTGGCATTATAGAGGTGCATTATGAGAATTTGTTTTTTTAATTCAAGATTTCATGGAAAATTTTACTATTTATGGTTATTAATTCAAATAATGTTTCTAGTCCTTATAAAAGGTCCAGAAGAAATGTGTCAATTGTAACCATGTTTGGATCTTTGAGAAATATGACATTATGGTTACTAGTGAATTTTTTTTGGAAACACAATCATTTATGATAGTATTCATGTTGATACATCAAAAATAGAAGAAATCCAATCACTTCATAAACCAAATCCTATTTGATACATTGGATCATTTTTTGTATTTTATATTTTAAATTTATAGTTCCCCGATTATTTTAATATAATTTTTTCCACTCACATGGTTACTTCCAAAAGATGTCTCGTTAATTTTTTATGAATCTGACACAAAACACTTAATTGAACTCCAAATTGAAGATACCTATTCCATGATCATCCAATTTTCTAATTGTTCCTTTAACTTTAAAATAATAATTGATGCATTTAATAGATCTATTAGGGTTTTAATTTGTCAAATAATAGATGGTTTTTCATGCACTATTTTTTATTCATCAAAAACATTGGTCAAAACTCAATACCACAACATTTTCATTGAAAAACAACACTTTGATGTTGTGTTTTCATTAGAGAAATTTTGGCCCCATCTTTTAGGTGGTATTTTTATTGTCTTGGAAGACCATTAAACTATACTTTTATCTCTTAAAAAGGGAGAGTATACACTTGGATAATAATATGGATCCTAATGCCTCATGTGGTCGATATAGATATTCATGATAGGCCGCGAAAATAAAATATTGTGGCCAATCACTTTAGTATAAATTATAACTAAACCTACTATAATCACGATAAAACTAAATTTTTCCTGTATCAATTTTCATCTCCCACTCCTAAATTTTCTTGCTCTTCCCCAACTGTAAATTTTTTATTTCTAGTGTTTTTCATGAAAATTTTATACAAGGAAAAAAAATAAAAAATATTAAGTGACTCAAAAAAATATTTTTTAGGAAGGAAGTGAACTTTTAAAAACAATATAAGATAGTTTAGTTTGGATATGTGTGGAATAAGTGGGAAAATACTCTATTTTGGGTTTTATTAGGAATTATTTGGGCTTATCACTTTGGACCATAAAGGACCTCTTGTATGGTCTCAGGATCTGACTTATTTTATCCCTCACTCTTCAAGGACTCAAATGAGTTTTTTCAATAATTTAACGCATGCCAAACTCTGTAAAAGTTCATAATATAAATGGAAATTAACAAAAAAACCATAATATTTTGTTAACTCTTTGATGTATATGATATTATTATCATGGGGGCTTTCATTCATTCCAATGGTGTCATATAAATTATCGATGTTTTTCACTATGTTTCTATGTGGGTAAAAGAAAATTACACTATGACATATTTTGGGTTATGTGATGATTTAGTTTATAAAAAACATCATTTATCGTTTTAGGACTGTAGAAGTGCTAATGAGTGATTTTGGAACATATTTTTGAAATCGAACAATAGAGACTATTTTAAAAAAACAAGGCGTTATTCAAGAAACATCCTCTAAATATCATCAAAAAATCAATATAATGGATTATATTTTAAGTAAGAATGCTAAAATAGTTCCATAATTTTTTTAAGTCCACATGAAATGACTGTTAAAAAAAGTAATAATAACTTTGGGAATATAGAACTATTTACAAGACACTCATAGTGATGTCTCCATTTCGAATACTTTTTGGTAAAAATTTCATTTTCAAGTTGAGTGTAAATATTAATATTTTTCACCTATGAAAACATGAAATTTTTATCTTGAAAAAATAGTATATTAGTGATTTCTAAAATTAAATGAGTTATATATGCTTCAACTTGAGTCTTATGATAATTCAATTCTATTTAATAAAAGGATAAGTTACTTTACGATGAAAACATCTTGAGAGTTGTATATCATGATGGGGAACAAGTACTTCTATTAAATTATTATTTTCAACTTCACCCATGTTTGTTTTAATCCTGTTAGAATATTTGTAATGACCTAATATTTTATATCTATTAAATTTATACCATCTTTTATAGCTTCAATCACACACCACGCCAAACTAATGCAACCCAAAACTAAAATTAAATACTAGACGTTATAATTACTTGGTGAATGTAATCATTAGTAAAAAATGTGATAATAAATTAATATAATTAAATAATATTATTTTCCCTTGATTTATATTTTAGTAGAATTAATTTTGTTAAAATAGCCATTTAAAAAAGTGTTATTGTATTTTACCATAAAAATTTAAATTGATTATATTAAAAAATAATTATTTTTTAAAAAAAATATTTACAATATAGTATATAAATTTTAAATATTAAAAATTTATATCTGAAATATGATTATAAACATGTGATGTTTAAAATGTTATATTTTCTTTAAAATAAAATTTTCTTAATAAATTCTTCTTCATAATTTTTTCTTCATAAATTTTATGTTAATTTCAAAACTAATTAACCAAATTTGGAATTTGAATTTTAAAAAATTTAACTAATTTTTAGATTAAATATTTCAATATTAGCTTCAGAAGAGTTTTTGGTATTTTTTAAAAGATGGATTTTTAGGTGAAGAGTTTATCAGAGTGTTTTTATAAATAAAATGAAATTTATGTAATTGTTTTTATATATTAATGAAATTTGAATTCATAATTCCTTTTTCTAACACATAATGTTTATTTTTTATATAAATTTATATATTTAAAAATATTGTTTTTAATCTAGAATCCCATATTTAACAATTTTGAACATAATTTATCCTTTTTAAAATATAATTTTTAATAAATTATACATACAATATTTTAAATTTTTTTGATATAACTTTTAGATGATGAGTCATATTAAATGTATTCTGAACATGGAATTAGTAATTTAGAATTTTTAAATTTGATACTTTTTATTTTTTACCATAAAATATTAGTTACACTGTTTAAAAACTAGTTACCACTGTAAATGTTAAAATTGTAAATGTAAATAATCGAAGAGTAAAAGGCCTTAATAATGTTTAAAACATGTATGAAAATTAGATTTTACGGCATTTGATGACATTATCACTTATACTATCTATTATTTATCACTTTTAGAGCCACTTTCTTTAATATTGACATCCCATTATTTATCTTTTCACCATTTTACAAAAAATGTAATCATCATCCATGTAAATGTGAAGACTACCACCACCATGTTACAACATATTCTGTCTTTCATTTCCAAATTTAATGGATGGGTATATGAATAGATTTAACGTATAAATATGTTTTTTATTTTTTATATGGTTATGGTAATAACAATTAAATAATACAACAATAATAGGAATAAAAAATATTTTTTATAAAATTAATCATTTTAAAAATGAATACATCGGGGAAAACAATTTATTTATACATTGAAATTGTTTTTATCCATAACATCCTCTCATGATTATTTAATTTTATTATAAATCACAATAATAAAAACTAAATGATATCATTATACAACTAGTATATAGATATTAATACTTAATCACCTCATAACCATCTATTCATCATGACATGTTCATTTTTGGGTTTGTTTGACCACCTACCCAAAAAATTGTATAAAAAAATATTATGGATGATTTTTTAAACTAAATTATTGGTAAAATATGATATAAATATTTAAATTATTATTTTTTGGTTTTAGATAATTGATAAAAATATTTCATTAATTAATTAAGAACGCACCGTATATATTATAAAAATTATAAAAAAAATGTTCGTTCATGATTTGAAATTATAGGAAAAAGAATAAAGTACTTAATAAAAGAAACATAAATTTTATTAATCATTATAATTCATTTATTATTTTAATATAAATTAACTTTTATTGATGACATTTTTGTGATGAATAACACTCAACAACACTACTATGAAACTAGTTAATAATAATCAAGATTACCCACACCCAACATCGAAAATAGGTAATAAATATCTCATATAAATATAAAGAATAATAATAAATTAAGATTATAAATGTATAAAAATAAATTAAATGTACTTAAATAGTTCATTAATGTAATTATGTTTGTTATAGAGGGTCTGAGAGTGCATTTTTTAAGCGGGGAAACATCGTAACGAGTTCTTTTTCTCAAATTTAATTTCTTACGAATTATTTCTTAATGTGAACCATGATACTATTAATATGGTGTCATTACTACCTAATTAATGTATTTTACAATTTTAACGGGTTTTTAAGATCAATATAATGTACTTTATATAAATTTAAATTGATTCAAAATACACCCATCATGAAATAGGTTTTGCTTAATATATTACTAAAATTGTATGGTTTTGTTAGCCTCATTTTCAATTCTAAGAAATTTTTTGTTTTTTCCCTATATGTTCTTTTATAAGGTTTATTATCTACCTAATATATTTCAGATAGGAAAATATCTTCAATTTAATGATATTCTCATGTCCATTTCATAACTTTCCTTTAAGGATCTTTTCATTCTGAAATTCCCAAATCTATAAGAGTTTCATCGGCTAAATTTATAATTATCTAGGTCATAAAATCTCTTACATTAATATAAATTTTCTGTTTTAATTCATCCTAAAATTAACATATTTTATTAATTATTCACCATTATCTATATGGAAATTACTTCTCATAATTAATAACCAATAATTGATAAAAACGTTAAAAAATAAATGGTTAGTAATTATATGAATAAATCTCATTATTACCATTGAATCTTTTATTCTATGTATTTAATTTCAATACCGCATATTTTTTCTTCTATTCATTAGAAATGTAATATGGATTATTATATATGATTATTATAATTCTCCTTACCCTTTTTCAAAATAAAAAATTAGTACTCTTTTAACTATTTGGGTTTTCAAACAAATTTATTTTAAAATGTTATATAAATTTCATCCATAATTAATTTATTTTTATAAACATTATTTATTTTAAATAATCTATTGTTGAAGATTTTTTTAATATATTTTTTTTAAATTCTTATATTTCAACATTTGTATTTAAAATTACATTATAATGTGTCATGTAACATTATTTTTTTGATAATGTAATATAGGTTTACAAAATATTTTTTTAATATCCCTTCCACGAAAACACATAATTACACCATATTTGTTTTATCTATAATAAATTTCCCTTATATTTTTTCAAAATAGAAATTATTTTCCTCCAATTGAAAAAACAACTTCTAAAATGCTTTCAAAAGTTCACAAATGTGTCATATTTATTAATTTATTTTTCCTCTTGCCCTTAATAATGGTTTTAATAAAAATAAATATAATTTGACATACATTTTTATTTATTAAACATATTATTGTAAAATAATCATACACTTTTTTTATTAGGATAGAATATTTAATATCATTCTCATTTGGGAGAAATGATTCACTAATACCTTTATATTTCCTAATCACATTTGGTGTATAATCATAGTTTTTCTTCAAATTAATTTTCTATGGGAATACTATATTATTAATTCCTTTGATATAATGGTGTTTACATAACTTCCATACACTTATTGATTTGGGAAAATTATTATATTACCTATATACCCTTTATATATATGGTGTAAGTATCATATCCTTTATTATCCTCATTGAATATTATTTACCTATAAAGTAACAAGATCTCACTAAATCAATTTTTTTCAATGGGTTAATAATATATGATTATTAATGGGATTATTAAAGATTTCATTATGTGAATCCATTTGAAAATTATATGAAATCAGTTTTCCTTCCATGGGTTATTTATTAAATGTTAAACTAAACTCATTTTCTAACCATGGGTTCATTATGATAACATTAATTAATTATTTTATTATAAAATTCATATATATAGATGTTGATAGGAGGGGTTATATATCTCTATCCAATAAATTTTTTAGGACACCTTATCTGATTAGATAGTTATTCATGACAATGTTTTACTTGTTTATAATCATGGGAATTTATGGTGTGTTTCATGAATGTTATGTTCTCTATACTAACGTATGTACTATATTTAAAATTTGTTACACAATATTATGTTTATTCTCCGAATTATTATTTTCCCTCATGAGTTGTATTTATTGAACCAATATTAAAATTCATTTCATATTTTATGTCAAGATATATGACTTTATTTAGAAACTATGATTATTTGGGTTTGATTTTCTTATGTATCAAGATTATACTCATATGCTCATATTATGCTCACTTATGGTATTATATTGTTATCACTTATGTTATCTCTTGCTTTTAATTTAATGTCATCCTTTTATTCTGTTTTGATTTACCTTATTTATGAAAAAAATTAATATTTAAGATGAGCCTATAAGGTTATATTTTAATAATAATTTTTGGGAAATGTAAGAATCATCTTATTTATTATGAATTTATTTATATAGTGTGTAAATATCCATTAATTGAAAATACATGCATTTTTTGTAGTTGTTTTGTTCTAATTCTCAAATATTATAAACATAAATATATTGGGTATGTATTGAAATGAAAGAATTTTTTAATTGATCATATTTAAAGATGATTAGGTTTGGGTGGGTTATCAGAGATGGTCTCAGTGTACCATTAAGATATTCTAGATTAGGATGTCATTGATTGTGGATAATTAGAGAGATAAAACTTTTATCAATGTATGATAATTTATTATTGGCCAAAATTTCAAAGGTATGGAAAACAATTTAGGTTTATTTTGGTGATATTGAAAATTATGGGGATAAATAAAAGAGAACTCTAATGAAAAACCTACTGAAAAACATGAGGGTATGTCTATGTTTTGGATAACATCCTGAAATTTTTTTAAAGTAGAAATTTTTGTGTTTTTATTTCAAAACAAATCCTTACTAAGATAATTGAAAGTGATTCAAGATCTAACACAGTTTTACCTAGGGGTAATAACCCTGAAGAGGGAGTGTTGGGTAATAACTCAACTGTGACATAGTGAACACTAAAAATATCTAAATACACACCTATATAGAAACCCCTTGGGTATTTTCATTGCTCAGTCAATATATTTTTATAAAAAATTATAAAGGATTTATTTCCTAATTACTTTATAATATTTGGTTAATAATTATAAAATAACACATATTATAGAAACTTTATAGAACATATTGAATTATGGGATTGATCATATAAGAAATAATTGAAATTAATGTTTAACAGGTTGAATTAATGGTGTCTATAGAGAAAAAATATGCGTAATGATATTTCATATTCATATAGACTAATTTTTTAGGATATTATCATTTCTATTCTTGTTTTAGTATTTGTTTGAAATAGGATCAAGAAGATGAAGCTGTGAAAGGCTTATATAAAAAAAATACATATAAAAACTAAATTAAAAATAATAATTAAATGGTTTATAATATTATTTTGTTCCAATTATGATATAAAATGTGGGTTTTATAGTCATAACTAATGTATTAGGTTGATACAGTATTAGAAATTAATTTTTTGTAATTTTACATATTTTCATTAGTGAGTGAGATTTAACAAAATTATTTTAGTATATTGTAAAAGTTATAAGGGATATGTGAAACATATAAGTATTTGTTTTCCAATAGTTATAATTTAATGGGTTCGAAACATATATTATATGGAATTAGTAACCTTAAATAGTGACTTTATGAAAAGGTTATATTTTTTGGGATAACTATTTAATAACACATAACTAAGGTAAATATAACCTTAGGTTAAATATAATCATGTTTTAGAGGTAATAAAGGGTTTATTTATTTTGAGAAATGTGAGTTAAATAGTATTGATATACTTTAATTTTATTATTTGCTTAACATAAGTGTGATTCATGATATTCGTGTTGATGTTTACCTCATTTTTGGATTATGATATATATTGACTATTGTTTGAAATTATTAATAATAGGTCATCACATTTGAGATTTAATGATAATGTTAATTTTTAGTAGAATATATGATATCAATGAGATTAAATTTATTGGTTATTTAAATGGTTTTGTAAATGATATATAATAGAGAATATGTTGTTATGGTATATATATGTCGGGTTTCATGATTATATGAATGATTAATGTTGTTTGAGTAAAGATATGTAACTTATAATAGCTTTTGAATGTAAGATAAATTTCATATTATAATTTATTTCCTTAATTATGGATATGATAATATAACCCCTACTACTTTAATCAAGGAGTAATAATTAAAATTTCATGTTGTAATTTATTTACGGGGGGGGGGGGGGTTGAAGGTAATGACCCAAGATTTCAGATCCATTAAAATGATATAGTCATCGATAACTTTGATCACATGAAACACAATACCAAATTAACACTAAACTAAAAAAAACCACAAAATATTTATATTAAATCAAGAATATAATCATTAATTAATATAAATATAATGATCAATTAAAATAAATACATATTATTATTATTTTTCGATTAATATTTTAAAATAAATAATTTATTTCAATGAACTATTTTGAAAGGGGTATTATATTTTTCCTTAATGACATATATTAATCATAGTTAAAAGATTATCATATTAGGTAATATTAATATTTTTAATATAATCTATATATTTTAAATTACTTATAAATCTATATAATATAAGATTTGAAACACATGAAATATAAAAGGTTCATTTTTTAATAAAAGTAATTTTTTTTATTATATTATATTTCACTATAAAAGATAATTCATAAATTTTAGAATTTGAATATGATAAAAAATAACTTCATTTTTATATTAATAAAATTCAATATTATATTTAAATATTTTTTATGATTTTTCTAAAAATTATGGTTTTTAGGTTAATAGAATAAAATTCTATTTTTATAAATAACATGACTATAATGCCATTATTAGAATATGAGTATGAACTTAAAAATTCTAAAAATATTTTTATAAGACTAAATATTAATTTTATAAGAGTATTTATAATTTTAGTAATTTTTTATTTAATTTAAAAACTAAAATTTGAAATTTTATAACATAAATTATATTTTTGAAAAAAAAAATTGATACATTATACATTTAGTATTTTGAAATTATTATTTATATCATTTAGAAATTGAATCAATAAAACTCATTTAATATTTTGAATTTTTATTTTTAAATTTTTAAATAAAGTAAATTTAATTTTTTTTCATAAATTATAAGTAACCATGTGTAAAAAATAGTTACTATTATAGAAGCTAAAATGGAAAAGGTAATGAATCTAAGAGTAAAAGACTGCAAAAATGTTTAAAAAATGTATTTTAATGTATTATTGAGGGATTTGTCAAACATATAACTTATACCCTCTATTATTTATCAATTTTGGACCGACATTACTTGATATTTACTTCCCATCATTGAAATTTTGAGGTAGTTAAAAAAATGGCATCCCTTTTCATTTATAAAAGGGGAACTCCTCTCCTCACCACCACCACCATGGAATGAAATATTACATATTTCATTACCACCATTCAAGGATTTTTATAAGAATATGTTTAAAGGAAAAATAGTATTTTTATAATATTAAAATGATTATGGTAATACAAATTGAGTAACCTGTTAATAATATGAAATATAAACACTTTTTATAAAAATTATCACCCTAAACAAGTTAACTTAGATAATAAAATTCTATTCATACTATGAAATTGTATTGTATCCAAAACTTATTCTACTAAATATTTAAAACTTTTTTATATCATTTTATATCACTTATTACCATGTTTCAAATGTTATATATTTATATAAGTTTATATCAGACGTTTTGTCAATATTCGATACTTGAGTCGAAAATGAATACGGTTTTGATGACACTAGTACATGTGGTCATAGTATAAAATATCTATAATATTATTCATGACATAATCATCACTATTATATATTAATCATACTTTCAAAATGAAGACATTAATTATGGTTATGATAAATGAACAAGGTTATATTCATGGGGACGGTAGGCTGTACGTATGCATGAGTATCATTTTCATTATTCATTGATCATTATGAAAATAAGGTAATTATGATATTATAAATTTATAGTTATAATAATATTATTAGAATCATAGGAATAATTTAAATATAATTATATATATCATTCAAATTATGTGGTGAATAAAAAATGGTTGACATCGCTTCGTGTAGGTGATCGTTCACAGGTACACACGAACGGCGTTATTGTTTTTATGTGAATGGACGGTAAGAACATAATTGAAATATTATTTATAATAAATGACAAATATTTCATTAATATAACATTTTAATTTTATTTATATCATTATATCTTATCTTGATATAATTTAATGGAACATTAACTAAATCAATTCGTGGATGTGATAATTTACACGTACTCATGAACGATTAATTCCATTCCAATTTTATGGAAGTAGAAATGGATTTAGGTGATTATTTTAACATAATAAAATCCTTTTATTTTGATGATACATAATTAATTATATTATCTTGGTTTTAGGAAACGTTAAGGAAGTGTAATAATAAATAAAACTGAAATACTTAAAGAGAACGATACATCTTTTTCGGTCAACATCCCATGAAGAACACATTAACACCTCAAAGAAGAGTGTTCTACCTAAAATAAGTCCTCCAGAACCTGGGGATCCATTTCTTGGAATTTTTTTCTAGATGATCATGGATGAACCAAAAGGCTTTATATGTGTGGGTAATATAGAAGAGAGGGTACCTTCCTATAGGAGAGGGGAGGGGTACCCTAAGAATCTCTTAAAATGTTAAATTAATATAAATTAAATTTTATTCCAAATAATTTCAAAATGAGATATGAAAAATATAATATGATGATTTTCTTAAATCATATCATCCAAAAAAAGGAATTTATTGATTTTATTTTAAATTTTTTATTTTTGATTCACCCTTAATTATTCTCCTTTAGTTTTAACTATGGTAACAAAAAAATTTATATTAAGAAAATTTAAATTTTACATATATGGTAAAACATACAAATAATAAGAATCTTCATGGATATTAAGACAATATAACAATAACTTTGTAATTTTAAAATATTTTTTAGGATTTTTTAATAATTAAATAAATTAATATTTTTATAAAACATCAATTATGTCACTTTTAACACTTCATTATATCCAATTTAAATAAAATCTAAACAGTAAGATAACTTCAAAAAAATTAGTTAATACTTCTATAACTAATATTATTCACCTATAAAACTCTTTTATGACATAAATTATGTCAAATAATATTTATTTTGATACTTATAAAATTATTTATCTGATATATTCATTAATAAGGTAATAAGTGCATCACCATTGTGTCATAATTAAATATAATAATTTAATATCTAAAAATAATAAATAAAATATTACGATGTAGTCAATATTTTTATCTCTAAAATTACTATTTATGGTCAAAGAAATCACTTTTATAATCCCATATTAAAATTCTTTTAGTAATAAATTATATGTTTATATCATATTTTCCTTTACATTAAATTAAAAATCATAAGTGTCATAATCACACCCATGTGGCTTCCAAAGGCCAATTTTTCCTCCCACTAGTTGTATTGGTATACCATATCTCATCTAATATAATTTTAAAATGTTTTAGGGTACTTTTATATTATTATAATATAACATTTTCTCTTATTTACCTGACTTACCCTTTAATTTTTGTAAATGAAAATAATTACCAAAGTTATTATTTATCTTGTTCAAAAATAAAAGGGACCATTTTATATACTTTCGACCTTTCGATTCCAAATATGGAATCAATTTTTAAGAAGTCAAAAAATAAAATTTTCATTAATTAGTTTAAAATTATTTCTTGTTGTCAAAATGAGAAAACATGTTATTTTAAAGTGAAAACCATCAAAAATTGACATCTGTTTATAAAAAAATTCAATATGAAATTAAATCTAATTACCAAAAGTGGATTAAATGATAAAAAAAATTCAATTTAAACTTTATCACCAATTAAACGTACATCCTAACTATATAATAAATTATACAACAATATAGTTTTGAATTAAAATGCAGTATTTGTCATTATTCCATAAAATATAAATTTTATTCGAAAATTACCATAATTTGAACCAAAGTAAATTTTGATCTCTCACATAAAAATATAATGTTTATTTTGTAAAATATAATATATTAGAGTGAAAAAAATATATTAAAAAAGTTTTATCCTTCAAAATGGTGTAAAACATCCATTTAAAAATCTTACTTTATTTTATTCTTAAAATTGGATTTATTCTCATTTTAAGACACTAAAATTTATTTGATGATTGTAAAAACATTAAATAAAATTGTGTAAACATAATATAGTATGTTTTATTCGTTATATCTAATATAATGTATTGAAATTAAGAACCATTTAAAATAATAATATTAATAATTTATTATTTTTCAGTATAACTCAGTTTTTTCTGCAACGTATGATTTTGGAGGAACTAGTTGTTGTGTGTCAATTACACTATCTGAAAAAGATTCAACATTTAAGTAAAAATAATTTCTAATTCATAAATATTAATAGATATGATAATTTTTTATTCTACAAATACCTAGGTTGTTACATCCTCCCCCTTTTTGGAAATTGCATCCCAGCAATTTTATTTACTTATCAAATAAGTCAGGGTATTTCCCAGTCATATAATTTTTAGATTCTCATGATGCCTCTTCGTCCATATTATTTTTCATATAACCATAACATGATGAATCAAATAATTCCACAACACATTCTCTATATGCTCAAAAATATGTATAGGCTATTTCTCATAATAAATATTATCTTCCAACTAAACTACTTCCGGACCCAAACAAGAAAAGGATATGAAAAACACTTTCTCAACATTAAAGCATGAAAAAATTGTATACATGGGATAACATGGATCTAAATATACTTTGTAGGAAACTGATCCAACTTTATCTAGAATTAAAGAGGATTTATTGAACCATATACTCATCTCTCCCTTCGTACCAACACACTTCACACACTTTTTCATGGTTATACTTTTAAAAATACATGATCATCTTCCTCAAAAGAATGATCCTTACTCTGGTTATCCACAAAACTTTTATGTGTTCTTTGAGCTGTCTAATTTGTTTTTGAATCAATTAATCTTGTTTCACCAATTCTTTTTCCAATTCTCATCCCATCAACTTCCTTTCACTTACTTCATCCCAAAAAGCTAGAGTTCGACACCACATTCCATATAATTCTTCAAATGGTTCTATTTGTATACTGGAATGAAAAATGTAATTATAAGAAAACCCATCCAAAGAAATATGTTTATCCCAAATTCCATGGTAATAAATTCAATAATTGTATAGAAAATTCACTAAGGTATGAATTTTTTATTATGAATACCAATCTGATTGAGGATGAAAAGTTGTACGGAAATGTATTTCAGCCCCAAAAGACTTTTGAAGGCTTTTCCAGAAGATAGAAATGATCTTGGGATCATGATCAGATAAAATAGATATGGGAACCCCATGTAAAAGTTTTATCTCTTTAATATACAACTGAGAAAGGTGATCTTGAGACCAAGTATCATGAATAGGAATAACATGAGAATATTTAGTCAATAGATCAACAATAACCGAGATCACATTGTTACCTTTGAAAGTCCTTAGTAATTATACTACGAAATACATGGATATATTTTCTCATTTCCACTCTGGTATAAAAAATGGCCGAAGCATCCATTTTAGTAACTTCCTCTCTTCATTAACATGTTGAAAAGTCAAACACTTCACAGTAAACTCATAAATATCTCTTTTCATTCCATCCCACCAATAATACTCTCATTTATCTTTATAAATATGATTACTTCTCAGATGAAATGAAAATAGAGAATTATGAGATTCATATAAAAACTCTTTCATCAACTTTGAATCACATGGAACACATAATATATTTCCACACCTCAAAAAACAATCTTTATAAATGTTAAATTAAGGTAACTTACCCTTCTTATCCAACACTATCTTTATATGAGACTCACTATCTTCCTTCTGCGCTTTCTTAATTTTGTCTAATAGTGATGATTGAACTAAAACCTGAAACCAAAAAATGAAAAACTTTCTATACCAACAAATTCTTATCCAAATTTCATCAAATCATTAATAAAAGGGCCATATTTTGAACATAACATTGTTAATGTATCATTAATTTTATGACTCAAAGCATCATACACTTTGTCTTCATTTACACAATGGAAATGAATTGTGAAATCATAGTCCATTATTAATTCCAACCTTCTTCCCTCTCTCATTTCCAATTATTTTTGAGTAAATATTTTCTTCAAACATTTATGGAAAAATATATATTTCACATTTTACACCAAAAAGATGATGCATCCAAATTTTTAAAGAAAAAACAAAAATAACTAAATCCAAATCATGTGTAGGTTAATTTACCTCATGAGTTATCTACTGACATGAAGCATAAGAAATTACATGATCCTTCTTCATTAAGAGATAACCAAGTCATATTTTTTTAAAGGTTAGGGTCGAATTCTCATTTGTTATTGAAATCAACGAACTCTTTCAAACTAGGTATATGGTGTCCCATTACATATCCTGAAGTCCCAAGTCCATGTGGTCTGAATATAATACCCCAAAGAACATTTTTTGACCCAAAGAGAACTTTGGTGAATAGTACTGCTACATTACCTGAGTTGCTATAATACCTGCTACTATCATGCTGCCTCTACAGTTCCTAATACAGTGCCTCTATTGCAGTAATTCTACCACTTGTTATACTACCCAGAAATTAGTCCCTACTAGGATTTGATCCTAAGTCTTTTTGGATGCCAAGAAGGATCCTTTACCACTTGGAAGGTAGTGCCAAAACTTGGGCATTCACCAATCTCATTTTTAATTCCTCAAACGATTCATCAAATTATTTTTTAAAGATGAAATTAACACATTTTCAGGTTAAATTAGTCATAGGTATACATAAAAAGGTGAAATTATTCAAAAACCACCCAAAATAACCTACTAAAACAATAAAAATTTGTGTCTCGATTATATTTGTAGGTCTTTTACATTCTTCAATTAATTTTTTTAGAATGATCAATAGTTATTCTATATTTTGAAATAGTGTGACCAAGGAATAAAATTTTTTATATCCAAAAATCACACATGATGAATTTCTCATACAATTTATTTTTTTTATTTTTTTTTCAATAAATCTCATAAATGGATTACATCCTCATGTTCTATTTTCGAATATAACAAAATATCCTCAATAATCACAACCCTAAACTTATCCATGAACTCATTGAATATTCTATTTATAATATCCTTGAATACAGCAGGTTCATTAGTTAACCCAAATGACATAACTACAAAATCATAATGGCCATATATAGTACAAAAACGATATTCAAAATATCTTCTTCTTTTACTTTCAACTGATGATACCCCAAACTCATGTCATCCTTGAAAAAATACTGAGATCACTAGATATTATCAAAAAAAAATCTTTGATGTGAGGAAAAATACACTTTTTCATAACAATGATGTTATTCAAGGCTCTATAATTAATTAAAAGCCTCATTGAACCATCTTTCTTTTTAACAAACAAGATAGGAGAACCCCATAGTGATGTGTTGTGTTTAATGAAACCATTATCTAAAAACTTATGAAATTTATTCTTAAATAATAAAAGTTAACTTTTATACATTTGATAAGTTTTATTTGAAATTTATCACCATCATGAACAAAGTCAATAATAAATTAAAATTTTTGACCAAGTATAATGGCATGAATTTCATCTAGAAAAACATCAAGATAATCATTTACCATTGGAACCTTATTAATTTGATCATTTCATTTGTTTCCAACAATAAGTTCAAGGTAAAATTTATTTCCATGTTTTAATAATTTTGTAGCATCATAATATGTTATCAATATCCTGAGGTCATTCTTATACACAAATATAAGTAATTTCTAAAAAATAAACTTCTTTAGCTCTATATTCAATTTGAACATGATGAACAGAAATCCAATCCACAACTAGAATAACATCATACTATACTAAGGGAAAAATAATGTTTTTAGAAAGATTATTTCCAAAGATAAGGATATGAAGATTCGTATAATTTGTTTTTGTCTCAACATTTCTCCCAGGGTGTTTTTGTCAAAAGGTATGGATTCATTTATTGAGATATAATTCCCAATTTATGAGAAATTTTATCAGAAAAGATAAAATATATATACCTAGAATTGAACAAAACATTGGCATAATCTAAATAAACAAAAAATGTACCTTATACCACTTTTTTTATGGCCATACATCTACCGAAGTAGTTGAAAAGAATTTCACCACATGTTTCTACTTATAGTATGGTTGTTTCCTATCATTCAAATTCATCATCGGATGATTGTTCTAATAATGACCCATCCTGTGACCTTTAAAACATTTCATAGGCTGTATATCCGATTTTTTCTTACCATTATCCATTTCAGTGCAGTTACAAGCCTTATGCACTATTTGACCACATTGAAATCACTTACAATAATTGAAAATTCATTCCCCTAAGGGATTTTATGACAGTTTTTATAATCTATAAACCTAATTTTCTTACCATCAATGTTTTTTGAAGAATTTTACCCTTTGGTCTGTCATCTTGACCTCTTATTCTAGTTGTTATCAAAGAATACATGATCAGTGAAAACACCATTTCCACATTCTCCACATATAAAAAAAATAAAAACTTTTGATCTCGAGGGATGACAATTCCATTAGATAGTTTGGTGTAAATCCGGGGTAAGAATGATTGATTTTATTATCAATGCCCCATATTAAATTTGCTACATACCTTTCTAGTTGAGTGAATTTTACTTCATAAGCATCCATTGATTCATCCTCCAACTTCAATTCCAAATTTATTTCCATCCTATGTTGAACCAGATTTTGAAAATATTTCTCAAGAAACATACATTTGAATTTATCCTAATCGAGAGTATAAATATCCACATTATCCATGATATTCTTAAACATAGACCACCACTGGTCAACTTCACCTTCAAAACTGTAAACATCAAGACTAAATTTTTAATTTTCTAAACACCCATGACATCAAAATTCTTTTCAATGGATTTAATCCAATATTTATCTCACACATGGTTATATGATCCTATAAATGATAGAGAATGTTACCCAATTAAATGATCCACTGTTGACATGTTATTTTGTGGTTGATCAGGCTGAGATCACACATGGATACTACCACCATTTATATACTGATTCTTTAATACCACCAATGGAACATACTATTCAGTTCTGATTTCAACAATCTCATGTTTCTGATTTGGGAGGTTGTTTCCCTCGAGATTTTGTCCGAACACACCGTCCATGTTTCCTCTATGAAAACCATTCTAAATGGACATATCATTGATTAATTAACATAGAAATATTAAAATTTTATATCATTTTAATTTGAATATAATGTAATATTAATAATTATTTATTTTCTATTATTAATATCCTAATACTTAAATTTATCTAATCCAAACATTGAAAACAACTATAAAGTCCCAACCTTAAACAATATATAATCTTGATTTAAGTGAAAAATTCACCTTAAGGATCATTTCTTGTTTATATTTTTAGAGAACGAGGCCATTATAATTCATATCACTCCATATTCAAACAAGAGGATACTATCAAAATATTATCCATTGTTTCCACCAAAGGAAATCCTTTTATAAATAAAACATGATTTTTTTTCTTAATAAATATCTTTTTGACTTCTTCCCTTATCTTACCAATCCTTATACCCTTTGAAAACATTTTAAAAACATGGAATGCACCCAAAAACTCTGTAAGTGATAAAAAAAAGTAACAAAAACTATTAGCCCATGAATATTTATAAACCAATTAATTCATAATAATCCTAAAAACTTCATAGAAATAATAAATCATAAAGGTAACTTATGGCATCCATATCATAATTACATTATAGAATTCACACCTAAATAGGGAGTAACCTTCATGGTTACATTTGGAATACCCATCATAGTATAATCCCTAAATCTCTTAGGAGAAACCGTTTTGTTTACCTCTGTCTCATTACCTAATGCATTAGAGAGATGTCATGGGCTCAACCTCCCTCTGTTTATCACCAAACCACCCATATACATAAATAATGCCAACAAACCAAAACATAATCATAACACAAACCATGAATGAAGGAAAAGTAAAACTTCCACATTAAAATCCTAAGATATCATTCCAAGATATTGATATAATAAATCCATTATCACAGTAATTTTCAATAATAAAATACATAAAAAGGGAATATGGTATTTACATTAATTTTCAAAAATATTCTTACTTGTAGAAGAATCCAAATACAAAATAATGGTCTTGGCGGTGGAATGTTTGTTGCCACCACATTCATTAAAAAACATTCCTTTTTAAATTTTGTAAAATGATTTATATTAAAAATATTCATTTTAAAAACTATTTAAATAAATTAAAATTTCAAGGGGTCTATTATACACCGTATAAAATAAATAGGTTAATAATGTTAAATTATGCCTCAATGAAAGGAGATTGAGATGAAGTCCTATACCTTGAGTGTGAATCATCATGTACAGTTGTTATAGTCCTGAATAATTAACATAGATTAATTTGTATTTTCATGAGAAATTTTTTCATGATTTTTATTTCTTTTATATCACTTATTATAATTTATAAAAATAACATAATTATAAATGTTCATATTATAAGTTTTGTTGATATTTGGAACTTGAGTCGAAAATGAACATGCTTTTGATTTCACGTGTCCATGTGGTCATAAGTCCATCATATCTAGAATATTATTCATGAAATAATAATCCATTTTATATATTAATCATACTTTTTAAATAAAACCATTTAATATGGTTATGAAAAATAAAAAATGTTATATTCCTTGAGATTGTAGGTCGTACGTGTGCATGAGCAACATTTTCCTTTTTCATTGATCATTATAGAAAGAAGGTAATTATTATTTTCCCCTTCCTGAATGATCATCGAATTATTATCATCATAACACTCATGTAAATATATGTATATATTTTATACAAGTGAAGTGGTGAATAAAACACTATTCTCATCGCTTCGTGGCGGTGACAGTTCAGACGTACGCATGAACGACGTTGTTCTCTCTATATGCATGGAAGGCTGGAACATAACGGAAACATTATTCTTTAAAAATGATAAATATTCCATTAATATCATATAAAAATATTAAATTCAACATTATAATTTATCTTGATAGACATTAATGTTAAACGAACTAAATCGGTTCGTGGATGGGATAATTCACATGTACACATGAATGATTAATTCCTTTACCATTTAATGGAAGTGGAGATGGATATAGGTGATAACATTAACATAGAAACTACTTTGTATACCTATATTATGCGAGTAATTATTTCACCATGGTTATAGGAGACTTGAAGGGAGTAGAAGAAGAAATAAAATTGAAATACTTAAATAAAACGATACATCTTCTTCGGTTGATCACCCTTGATGAATACCTTAACACCTCATCGAAGGGTGTTCTGCCTAAAAAAGTAATCAAGAACATGGGGTGGGATTCTAGGTATGGGTTTGGGTTTATTATTTTCAAACCAAAGGGATTTCTAGGTTTTAGTATTAGATAATAGAGGGTACCATCTAATAGGAGAGGGGAGTGAAACCCTTGGAAACTCTTAAAATATTAAAATTATTATAAATTAAATTTTTTATTTAAAATGATTCCAACAAGAGATATGTCGAATATAATATGTGGATAGCTTGAAATCCTCTCATCCAATAATTTTTGGACATTTATTTAATTTATATTATTCCTTATCGTTTTGGCATACCCTTAATTATTCTCTCTTGATTTTATTTATGATCAAAAAAAATTTAATATTAAGAGACATTCAATTTTTTTATATGGGGTAGATTTCCTATAATTTAACACTTAATGATCTAGTAGAACTAATCATAATATATTTTTAATTTTAAAATATTTTTTATGATTTTTAAATAATTTATTAAATTTCTATTTTTATAAAACATCAATTATTTTATTATTTACTCTATTCATTTTATTGAATTTAAATAAAATATAAATGGAGAGATAACTTCAAATAAAATTTATTAATAGTCTTTTAAATTGTCATATTAACCTATAAAAAACATGTATGTCATAAATTATGTCATAAAATATTTATTTTTATATTTATAATATTATTTATTTGATTATTTCATTAATAAGGCAATGACTATATCATCATTGTGGGATAATTATATTTAGTTATTTAATGGTTAAAAATTATAAATAAAATTTCACAGTGAATAAAATATTTTAATATTTATAATTAAAATTTAAATTCAAATATATCACTTATATATTTATATTAAAATATATTTAGTAATAATATATATGTTTATAACATATTTTCCTTTACTTTAATTTAAAAATTATAAGTGTCATAATCACAACCATGTGGCATACAAAGGCCAAATTTTCATCCCATAGGGCTTATTGGATGCCTATATCTGATAAAATGGGATTAGGAAAAATTTTAGGGTAGTTATATAATATTATAATCTTATTTTTAGCCTAATTTACCTGATTTACCCTTTATGTGTGGTAAATAAAAATAATTACCAATGTCACTATTCATCATTTCCAAAAATAAAAGGGACCGTTTATATAATATGAAAATTATAATTCCATATATGAAATTTGATTTTCATAATTCAAACACATAATTTGCATTAATTAATTAAAAAATAATTCTCATTGTCAAAATGAGAAAAAATGTTTTTCTAAAAATAAAAACTATCAAAATATTGACATGTGATAATATCAAATTTCAATTTAAAATTACATCTAAGGACAAAAACTATATTAAATGATAATAAAATAATTCAATTACACATTAAAACATATTAAAATTATTACCTAACTATATAAATAATTTAGATGAAAATTCAATTTTGAAATAAAATGCAGTAATTTTCACTATTCATTAAAATATAAATTTTAAATAAAAATACCAAAATTTAAACCAAGGTAAATTTTGATGTCCCTCATACAAATATCAAGTTTATATTTTCAAATAAAACATATAAAAGTTTTAAAAAATATATTTAAAAAGGGTTCTTCATCTAAAGGTGGTAAAACTTCCTTTTAAAAATATCAGAGTATTTTATCCTTAAAATTCGATTGATTCACATTTTAAGCCTCTAAATTCTTTTCAGTGAATGACAAAATATTTAGAAAAACATGTGTAAAAATAATATACTTACTTCTATTTGATCCAACCAATACAATGGTCATCCATTAAAAACAATTTCAAATTATAATATTAATAATATATTATTTTTTAGTATAACTCAGTTTTGTGTGCAACATTAGATTTCAAAGAAACCAGTTCTTGCGTGTCGAGTGAATTTTCGGAAAATTTTTTCCCTTTTAAGTAAAATTAATATCTAATTCATAAATATTAATAGAAAAGAAACATTATTATTCTATAAATAACTAAGATGTAACACTCTATATCCTTTAATTTATTTAAATTTCTCTCGATTCAAAAGAAACACATCTTGAATGTGGTTTTGGTAAAAATGTTTCTCAAGTTGTAAGGGTTTCGTTATCCCATTTTCAAATCCAATGTACATGTTTGATATTGTAAATAATAATTTCTTTTATATGGTGTATTAACTACCCAATTTATATCAAATATGAAAATATCTCCCATTTCATGATATTTTCAAGTCAATTTCACGACATTCCTCTCAAGATCTTTTTATTCCTAAGCTACCAGTTCCATAATAATTTCATCAACCCAATTTATGATTAATAAAGTCATTGTATTTATATCTTGAATATAACATTCAATATTTCATTAATCCCATCATTTTATTATTTTATAATTTACTTACTTTTTTATCTAGGAAAATAACTTCTCATCATCAATAACTAGTTTTTTGATACATTTGTTCTAAATTTTTTTTATAAAATTGGAAGTAATAACTCACATTCTTACCAATAAATTTTTTACCCATGTACATAAATTATTTCCAATCATTGTTCTCCTATATTACTGGTAAATCAAATATATAATATTTTTATGATTCACATAATTCTATTTTTCCCTTTTTAGAAGAAAGAATTTTAATACTTTTTTTTCGATGTGGATTTTTCTAGAACCCAATGACCAATTAGGCACCACTAAGATGGGGCGAATCAGTTATTCACAACATATAAATGATAATTTTACATATTATAATAAACCACTTGAACTGTTTAATGTTTTTAATACACTAAATATAAACTCTCAATATTAGCATGAGTTTGGTTGTAATGTTATCGAGAGTTTCCCATTATATTTACAAGGTTTGGTTAAAAGTCTTAATCCTTACCATGTCGGTTATTTCGCCAAATATGGATTCATTTATATATCTACAAGTGAAATAAAAAACAAAATATCCAATTTTCATTCCCCAAAATAACATTGAATCTAATATTACCTATCTAGTTCTAGAGTCCCCAGGAGACATCTTCCCTTCAAAAATTCGTAATCATATAAAAATACTTCTTCAAATAGTTATCCTCTAAAAGAAATCTGGATGTCCCTTACATTTTATACTACCTCAATAAATTTCAAATCAGTCTTGGTCTATAGTCTCCTAGATTTTGTACAATATGGATTCTCCTCAGTCTTTGAATACTATAGAACATGGGTTTCCTCTTCTTCAAAAGTCTATTGGTTTCACACTCCTTCTTTTGATAAAAATATGTATCATGTTCTCAAAATTTTATTGAAATTATTAGTCATTCCTCATCATCACTTGTATGCACACAATTATCCAAAAACATATTGTTCATGGGAGTCCAATTATTACTTGAATTAATTGTGTCTATAAATAAAACATTTATTTCATCATTCATATTAAAATACTAGAAAACTCATCTGAAATACTAAACAAATTATGGTATTTAATTAGTTTTCTCATAATTCTAGTCTCTATTGATCAAAATCATGCATGAATCTCATTTTTCATATAAAGCAAGTATCCAAAAACAATAATTTTTCCTCTTTTAAAATTCCTAAAAATCCTAGGACAAGATATTTCTTCACATAAAATCATCATTATGGAACAAAAGAAGGATCATGGACTTTTCTTTTTTTTCACAACTACGGATCACCTACATATCATTATACATGCTGAATTTCAAATGTATGATGACTATGTAAATATTGTATCCTTAATTATTCAGATAGTTAAAAATACCATGACTCATATGATACTCATTAATTCATCATGGGATAAGCCTAAAATCATGCCTCTTTAGAATACATGATAAAATTTAGATGAACCATTGATACCACACATATCATTTAATTTTATAATTCATTTTAATATCACAAATGAAATAATAAGTTACATGATTAAACATTATGATCTCAATATTACATAAATTATGGATTTATTATTATTGAAAATTTTAGATCGAGATATGGTACCTCATCCAGGGTGGTTTTTTGCTGAATTAGTCTCAGTCATTCCTCAATTCATGTAACTTATCTTGGAAGTTAACTAATAGTCGTATACTTTATAGAAGATACATCTTTAATCATGGATTAATCAATACCCATGGATTTGGTTGATTCCCACAACTCATATTTGGAAATCATACCAAGTGAAGAAAACCCCTTGAATGAGGGACTAATAGGATGTCATTATTCTATGATCATATTGTAAAAATTTGCTGGATTTATCAAATCAAAGTAATATGCATAACTTTTTTAATGTTGGGAAATATTAGCCACATATCTCATCCCACATCATAGTTTTTTAGAGTTGAGTTATTCTATATAAGTTTAATCATTCATTTTTATACTTGATATGGCAATGAGGTTTAGTACCTGAAACAACTTGTACCCCCATGATTCACAGGTCATGCTTTACCAACATTTTCCCACCATCCATGTTGCATGCGCTCTATGCGAGCATGCTTCAATGGGTTTTATGAATCCACCCACACACCTATTTGGTTTCCCATGAAAGAACTTTATTAATACTCATTTTTTTCACTTCTATATCGAAGTCAAACCTACCCATATAAGTAGTGAATGTGTGGTGCCTTTTGATGGCTAGGTTGTTTTCCCTTTTTATATAGACTCTATAAAAACACTTTCCAAAATTCTCAATCAAATCTATTACAAATATCCCAAATAAAACTTCAAAATTTTCCTACCAAATATACATATATTTTTCAGGGCCTTCATATTAAAATCATTTCATGAAATAGTTTAATTTTACAAGGTCCTCTTCAAATCATATTTTTTATATCATTATAAAATATGTTATTTACAATCTGAGATTCATCTGATTCCATTTTCACAGGTCATAAGAAAAAATAAACAACACAAAAATTATTATAATTAATATGTATAATTGTTCATTCATGACATCCAATTCCATAAAGACAATCCATAAGAATTATCTAAGAATCACTACTTAAGATTCAACATTGAAAACACATATGGACACTTAATTGATAAATAATGAAACACTTGGGCTCATTAGTTTTGAAAAAAAATATTTAAAAATATTTCATATAGGTATAAATACTTCATTTCCTTTTATAAACATTATGTCTTTTCAATGATCTCTTATTGGTTTTTATTTTTCAAAGAAAATATTTTCAATTGATATGTTTTCAAAATAACTTTTGAAATTGTCACATAACATCATCTTTTTATGAAAATGATTAAAAAATTATAAAATATAATTGTAAGATTACTTCTATGTGAAATTTAATTAAACCAAATTTTTATTCCCTATGAAATTTAATCTATAGATTTTTTTCAAAAGAAATTATTTTAAAAATAGTTTTATAGAAAAATTATTTAAAATGATTTTAAAAGAAAATGGATGTGGATTATTTTCAAATAGTTTTTTCTAAATGTTTCTCAAAAAATTTCATCTAAACTAACATCATTTGACATGTATTAGTAATTATCAAGAATATTATTCTCATGTTACCATACACATTACTTATCTGGAAAAATTGTATAATGTCCTTATCTTTTAAGAGAAATGATTCATTGCTACCTTTTACTTGGTTAATCATTTCAATGTATAATTGTAATTTTTATACCAATTACATTCCACTCTGAAAAACATAATCATGATTTAATTTATTTAAGAGTGCTCAAATATATTCTATACATTTATTGGTTAATTAATATTATTATCCTAACTATATACACTTTATTTATATGGTTTAAATATTATATTATTTATAATTTCGATTTAATGGTATACCCTTTGTGTTATTGGATAACCTTTTATCTTGCATGGGTTTATCATGTTTTGATTATTGACAGGATTGTAAATTATTTACTTATATGTATCTATTTGAAAAGGATATGAAACCCATTTTCATTCCAGGGGATCTTTATGATATTATGAATTATTTATTTTCTTATGGAAATCATATTTTTAAATGATGAAAGGTGGGTTCTTATATCACCAACCAATGAATTGGTTGTGATTTTATATCTCAGGAGACATGTATTTTCATGTATGTTTTACTTGTTCATTAGAGTGGGAAATTATTTCATAGATCATGAATGTTTTGATCCCAATACTATTGTATGTGCCATATTTGAAGGATGTTTCAGAGTTATATGTTAATTATCACGAATCTGTTATGCTATCATGAATCATGTTTATTTAGAAACACTATTTATTCATGTCTTATTTTATGTCATTCACTAGGCCATGATTTAATACCTAATATTTTTTTTCATGTTTTTATTAAGTATCATGATTATACTCATATACATATCTTATTATCTATTATTATATTTGATTATTATAACTTTCATTTACTGTTACTGGACATCTATGATCACCCCTTTCTTATGTTTCTATTTCACTAGGTTATTATGAAAAGTAATATATTATATGAGCCTAAAAGGGTATCTTATTATAAATATTTGTGGTAAATATTTAAGACTTATTTCATATTATGTTGTCGTTTATATAGTGGGAAAATATAAATTAGTAGAAAATGATATGAGTTTTTAGAGTTACCATTTCATTAATTCTCTATAACTCAAAACCAATGTATTATTAGGAATGTATTTTAGAGAAATATTTTATTTACGTCATGTAATTACGAGATCAATAGGTATGGGATATCAAAAGATCTGACTTACTATTACTAATGTTTACAATTTTAATTTAGTTGAGTTTTAATATTCATCTTCCATAATGATTTTAACTATTAATAGACACCAATTGAATACTTAGCAAGAGCAGTAATATACACCGTGAAACATTTCAAATGCTTCCAATCCCACTTATATAAGAAAGGTTCCATTCATGGATGGATAAGGAGACCCACCCACCCCTGACATGGAATAAACCCACATGACATTAAATGTCCTATCCTTTATCCCCTTACACTTTTATCTCTATATTTATATCTTAACACTATTCAACCATTTATTTTATTTTCCATCTTCTTCTTTTTCTACGAAATTTAGTAAAATTTAATAAAAAGATATCCATTCTTACTCATCACAATTTTGGATATTTTTCAAAGCATTTTTGTAGAGTAAAATGTGTTTTTTAATCTCATTTAATTTTCATTTTCATCACTATTTTTTATCAATTTCCAATTATATTATATTTTGAGTGGAATGTTTTTTATTATCAAACAAAATTTTCCCCTATTTATGATGATAAAATTGAAAATTCATGCCATGTTCATTCATGAACACCTTTTCTCCTTGTGTGGTTTTTCCCAAAAATTCTAATTCTATAATTTTGCGACCTTCAATTTGAATTCAAAAATAGTATTGTTCATAAAAATGACAGGGGTAATTTTTTATCCACTAGGGAATCACCTTATCCAAATATCCTTCCTCAATCCTATATTAAACCTGATTTTTAAATTCCCATTGATCCAATGAATACAATATTTTTTATCTCAAGTTTATAATCCCATGAACTTGTACCACCCAATATTTACTTATATATTTCATGAATTATATCATGAAATTTATGTGTGGATGAATATTTTTCATTGATGTTTTTCAATCATTGATAATAATATGGTCATCGTTTACATGAGGAAATGTATCATTTTTAGTATAGGGGATAAGTTTAATTAATTGAGAGAATTAAACTAAAATTTCATTCTCATATTCTATCACATATTCAGAGAGATCACTTTCCAAATGTGTTCCAAAAAAAGAAAATTTAAAAAATTAAAAAATTTGAAAATAGTGGGAAAAAAGAGGAATATTTTTATTTCTCTTATCATCTAATTTTTAGGATAGTTTGAGTTATTTCTATATCTCATCCTCACTCGGGTACACCACTTGTTTTTTTCTCATGTCTCAGATTTCATTTTGAAATTTTTTTAGATATATTATGATGCACTACTAGAAACATAGCCTATAATTTTTTGAGGGAAATGATCCAGGCCTCAAGAACCAATGATATAAGTCCAATTTTCATGAACATGTCATACATTTGAATCATCAAACATGTATGGGAGGTATATTATATAACATAAAAAGTGATAATTTTTTTTGAGAAAAATGGGTTTGGAATTAATATCTAAGAATTAGGATTCATGAAAGAAAATTTCATTTATGTTACATGGATGAGTCATACATAATGGCATCATTAAAAGTAATAGTATTTTATATCCTATATTCTAGAAATGTAAATTGTTTAATTATTATATTATTGATTAATGGAACTATATTATGAAATGATGATTACATTGAGGTTAAATATTTAATGGTTAAGTCATGATAAAATTATGATTATAGGTACTCATATCTATACAAGTTGGTTAATTTAGATTAAATTTGATTTTTCTTCTTCTAGATCAAGGTTTGTACTGATATTTGAGATTAATTTTATAATTATAATATTAGGATATCCCAATAATTTTTTTATTGATATAAATTGAGGCTTGATTAGTGTATTAGGACCATGGGAAAGCCTTTGGATCTTTAATATGGGATATGGAATTTCATAAAAGTTTTTCTCCCTAAGCACATTTATCACATAACTATGGGAAACCATGGGAGAAAATGGTGTGAACATGTCTTGGATTTGTTCTTGGAAAAACATTTACACACATTTTCATAAAACTATGAAAATTTTAAAATTTCATTCTAATGGGGTTTTTCATTCATGACCCTTGGTTTAGTAAATAGTAAAACTAAACTACACAAGGTTGTATAGCCTTGGTCTGTGACGCTTCATGGTCGGTGTATAATTTGGTAAATTTTATGGTCAAACCATGTGAAGGGAATGACATGAAATTGTTAAAAAACACATTTTCACAAAATTTAAAAAACTATGTGGCTAAACTATACAAAATACTATATTTAATAAAAATTGGAATTTTATGTTTTCCCTATTATATTTTAAGCCCCACCATGCCTTTATCCAATCCCATACATTTGTTGACTAGGCAGGTATATCCCTTTTCACATTTAAATTCCCATGTTTGGGGGTATATTTTGGTGATATATTCAGTGTTTTGATGTGATATATACCACATTATTTCTCTCCTTTTATATAAATAATTTGGATAGATTAGATTCGGATTTCGTTGAAAATTCCCCAAAGACATGGAGGATACTTCCCATGATGATAGAGATTTTAGTTAGTGTGTATAGAGGACATCTTGAGATGATATTTCAATACCATTTAATTTGAGGTACATCACCCGTGGAATTATTCTAGGGTTTTAATTAATTAAAATTAAAATTTTCCTTGGATTATTGGAGAATATTGTGGCTTTAGTGTGTCTTCGTTTTGGGTAAATGTTGCAAGTGCTCCTCACCCCATTGCTCATGATATCGGTAAGATGATATTTCTAGATTTTATCTTATGGTTCAAGCCTATTTAAATTAAACAATAAAATTAATTATGAATATTTATAATATATTATATTAAATATTATGGATTTAAATAGGGATTCATATTGATGGGTGGTGATTGGATATACCTAGATGAGCTTGGGTGAGGATAGTTGAGCTAAATTACAGGAATTACTTTCTTATGAGGTAGGTGGTCTTCCAATAATACCCATTTTATTTAGGTATTATTAGTACAACTTGGTTAAATAATATAATATGTGGGGAGAACCAGGGTACGAAATATTAAAAAAACTACCCCTTTGGATCATGTTTCATCATTAAACATAAAACTCTTCTCTATCATTCCAATGAAATGTTTGAGAAGAAATGAAAACATATACGAGACACAACAATTTTACTTGATTCACTCACATAGGGATACATCCTTGTAGAATACACATGAAATTTGATAATGTACCATATAAAATAAAGTGAAGTACTATTACAAAGTTCATATAAGACTCACTATTCCTCATGGTTCACTAATAATCATAATTTGAATGCTCACTACTCCCTATATTTGAAAATGTGAATGCAGTTATCCTCTATTATATTTATATATTCATATGAATTGCCATAAAATTTCACACTTATGAGAGTGTTCCATAAATCATTTTATTCACTGAATAGATGAAATCAACTTCACTGTGTATTAATTAACTTTCAGTGACTCCGTCCATGAACTATTTTCCCCCCATATGAACTACTTTAAACCCGTCACAAAATTCCTTACAGAATCTTCCACAGGATCCCCATGAACTAAATACTCCACTAATGAACTAAAAAAATTAAAACAACACTCCAGTTTGAGTTACAATTCCCAAAAAACAATGCTCCTCCATAAATGTTACGTCCTTTATGAATTACCTCCTTTACGAACGGAACTACTTCCTGGACTAATTTTAGACATTATTGAATTATTCTATATATGATACTTTAAAAAGAATTTTTCTATACTAATTAAGTGATTAGGGTTTCTTTATATAAGATAATAAACATGAAAACATCACAAATCACTATTATATTTAACCCCTTTTTGAATTACTATTCCCTGTGTATTTGAAATGCTATATGTTTCACATATAATATAACTCACCTTTCAATATTCTCTGAGACACTGTCTCTTTAAAAATAATGAACACCCTTTTTGACAACCTCAAAATCATTGAATAAATCCACAAATAATGAGAACCATTTTATATTCGAAAACCATTTCAGATATGTGGTTTAATTTCCTTCGTCAATTTTTCTTCACAATTTCACATACATGTTATATACCTTGAATAATATAGCTAAAATGAGATCAAGATGCCTTTATTGATAAAAAAATCATGAACACCTTTTGTTGATATCTGGTCTCCCAATTTTTCTATCATGGAATCCTTCATTTTCCATAAAATAAATCTATATTTTCATGCCCAGTAATTTGGAAAACAATGGGAAAATACACCACCATAAAAACTCTATCTTTAGCAAAAACCATAGAAAAAATTTTCCAATCATATTTTTTCAAAAAACACAACAAACTCAAAATAACATTGAATTTTAACCTTGAGGGGTTTTTACCAAATAATATTTGCCTTTGGGTTTATTATCAATAGTTCAGAACTACTCGGACACTTATAATGAGACACACACACACACTACCCTCTATAAACACCACTCGCACTTTGAGACCCCATAAAGCAGTAATAGGTTTACTAAAAACATACCTGAATCCCACATGAGTCAAGATCTATGAGATAAATAGGATTAATATAAAAAAATTCAACAAACCATGTAATTATCGACACCACTTAAAAATATTTTCTTGATACCAATAAAACGAGTCACACATGAGAAAAAAATATTATTCGTCCACACTTTTATAGATTGGTTACATCACAAACTCCATCCAAGATTTATCAGTGTTAAATGAACATCATTAGAATCATTATATTTAAAATACACCACTCTTAATTTCTCTCCCTACCAACTCACCCCACATTCATGATCAATACCTTTTCTCCACCAATGTCAAGGATCCCAAAAGAATATTATTTAACGTATTAGGGAGTTGGGGTTAAACATTCAGAATTAATCTAGTTTGGGGATTCAATTGAACTTGAAGATCCAGTCGAAAATGTACAAATACTTTTTTGGGTAAGGTATTCATCATAATATTTACAACATATAGTTATGTATGTACACACTCTAAATTCACAAGATCATGCTCCACCTTATAATTTATAAAATGATAGTGGATTTTAGTGTGATTTTTCCATGAATAATAGAATATATTAATTTCTATGAAATATAGTGCTTGAATTATCCAAATATATTCTAATAAAATACTTCCATTCAACTCCCATATCTTTAATATTCGTCTTCATGAACAGTAACTATGTTTATTCTTGAGTAGACATAATATATTCAGCTTATGCAGAGCTCAAGGAAATGCAATCTTATTTCTAACAATTTAAAGAAATTCAAAATCCTCCAAGACAGAATGAACCATGACAACGATTCTATATCATCTACTAAACCAGCCTAATAAGCATATGTATATCCCAATAACTCTTGTTGTGATTCATTGTTGTACATAAAACCAAAATCCACCATTCCCTTAAAATACCAATGTATTCTTCTCACAACAAGAATGTGGATTTCCAAAGGATTAATCTTTTATAATGACACATAGTATATGGAAAACACAATTTCAGGTCATGGTACTATTAATTACACTACGATCATAATAATATTCCTATATTTAGTGACATTTAGTACTTTTACGTTATTACTTCATTACTGTTTCATTTGGGTAGCCACTAGAATTTTCATCTCCTTGGAATTCAATAATTCAAATCATCTCAAATTATCCTAAGAATATATTTATTGAGAAATTAATGTGTAATAAATACTTATGTCACCTATAAACCAAGTAAAATTTTCTTCTCTCTAAACATTGGCATTTCAAACTCATGTTTTTGGAATTATAAAAACTATATGAAATGTGATTCATTAGATCCACGAAATTTTATTCCATCCACATACACCAAAACCATCATCCTTTTATTACTCAAATAGTTAGATTATATATTTTAATCAACTATACTATTTTTAAACCTATTTTTTTCAAATACTAATCAATTATTAAATACCAAACTCTCATTTATTACTTCAATCCATATAAATCCTTCTTCAACTGAAAAACAGTTTTATCATCCCCATAAAAAGGAAAATCATCTGGTTTTTTAAAAAACATATACTTCCATTACCCCATTTAGAAATGTTATCTTCACATCGATCGAAAAAAAAATTCATTTTCCATTAAACTATTATATAAAAGAATAATTAAATTTTTCCTAGCCTTGATAAAGTATCATATGTTTCATCATCATCTTCATTCTCTGTTTGGGAGTATCCCATATACCCCATTATTTTTTTAATTATTGAGTCATATTCATTTGTATTTTTATGGGAGAATGATTTTCCCTCCATGAAATTATTTTCTGTCATTGTTAAAATAATCTCCCACATTTTATTCTTTTCAATTTTTTCATGTTCTTCATTATTTTCTTGAATCCAATTCTCAACTCTTAGAACTTATTCAGAAAATATATCCTCTATATTTGATAATAAATATTTTTAATATAGAATCTTCATTTTACTTGTTCTCACTAGTTCTATCTATTCAATTATATTGTTATGACAAAAATCATCTTGTATGTAAATTTTATATGAATATTTAGGTATAATTTCTTCCTTCTCATAATCTAAATCTTCCTTCAAATCATCCTTCAGAACTTGACCTACTCCTGAGCTGGTCATCACTTCATAACTTTTTTCATAAGTATTTCCATGGGTTTCAAAAAGATTCTACTTGTTTTCCACCATAATCATATCATTTTCTAGAAAGCATTTCTCAAAATAATATTCTTGGATTTATATGATTTTTTTGAATATCTAATAAATATCCCTTTATATCCATATCATTAAAACATCCTATTTTTGTCCATATTGAGAATGAAAAACATACCACTAAAGACTCGAATATAATTCAATTACAACATCTATACATGCCAAAACTCATATGGATACCTTTCTTACTTTATACTCAATAAGTATCTATTAAGAAAGTAGGCTGATATCAAGACTTCTTCTCTAAAAAAACATTTCTAGAAGTTATTTCTCAATGAGAATCATTCTATCCGAGTTGTCAACAATCTAGTTTACTACCCCAACCACTCCATTTTATAGAGGGGTTCTTACTACTAAAACATGGGTTCTTTTCCAATGTTTCTCCAGATAATACCCCACATTGATATTTGGGAACTTTTTTCCTTTATTAGTTTGAAACAATCATATTTTTTACCCAAAATATTTTCAAAATCCCACCAATAATGTGTAATTAAACTAAACACCTTGCAATTATAAGTGATAATTCAAATCCATTCTATTCCATTAAAACCATAAATTATGAAGATATAATATCCCCTCCCATTTGTATCTTTTGGTGAAATAGTTCTACGAAATAAAATATAAACCACTTCTCACACTTTTTTACATTTCCTCCTTCACCATATACATCTTTCGAGTGATCTTACATTACTTTATAGGGACACTAACATGAGAATGATAATACGATAACTTTGGGAATACTATAGTAGTATCACATTTCACCAGATCTTATAAGGTTGGTTGGATTAGATAACCCATATGTTTATGAAACAACCCATTACCCTATTACCTTATTACAAATCACTTGTCTTCTCCTCCACATAAAAGTTAGAGATTACCCTTCATGTTATTTCCATTTAAAATAATTTCTGATTACTTTTCGTTAGTGATACACACCATATTGTTAAATCTTATAGCTTCTCCCATGTCAAAATATAGACTAAAAGGTAAAATATTGAGACTAAGTCCTTAAAAACCTATATATCAACACATATAATAAATTTTTTCCAAAACATATCTTTTCCTAAAGAAATAATATTTTGGAATAATTTTTAAATATAATGAAACCTTCATTTTCATACCTTATTCCTATGACTAAATCCTTATGTCCCTTATAATCGGGGGTTTATATCAGACTTATCTTTATTCCTACTACTTAATATATAGTTTCACATCTTGAACCAATCTATTTTATTTCATTATATAACCTATCCAAATAACTATATCCTCAAAAGAAGTATCTAATTCATCTTGGAGATGAACCCTTCCATCCACTTCCCCTTTTTTATTGTATTTTCTCCCTTTATCTAATAATTTCCCAATTCCTTGATATCCTAATATTATTTAATTTCTTATGCCTCAACCTCTTCATCACTGACATTCCCTTGTAAAAGATGGTTATTCTTCTTGAATAAATTTCTCTAAACACTTATATTAAGATTAAGATATGTTGAATACTCATTAATTGGAATTATTATTTCATCATCATCATTGTCTTGAAACGTCTTGGTCCACCTTGTTTCAAGATGTCATACCTTTCCACATAAAAATCATGTGAGTGGATGTTTCCCTTTGAACATTAATTTTAGTTTTTATATATTAATGTAATGGAATTAAATTACATCATCCACAACTTCTTCATCCGAGTTATCCTATATAGAGGGCTTATTCCTAGAATTTAATTCAACCTCTTCAAATTTTACATTTTTTTTGCTCATTATATTCAATTGTCATACTATAAACAAAAATATTACAATGTAAAAATACAATTAGAAATCCTTGAAATATTTTTCATCTAGTACATAGAATTTTGGATTTAACTAATGTGGTAGTATTCTCAGTATATGCTTGATGATCTTTACTTCATTTTGGATATATCTATGACCATGTATATCTTCCACAATAGAATTTACCCATTCAAATAAAGAATCAAATGAATCATTAGGGTGTATTATATAGTCTTCATACTTGTTCCATTGAAACATGAAATTATCGTCTCATACTTTTGAATCACCCTCTTATATGTTTAGAAATATTTCAAATTTTGATTTTGATTTATTACCTTACATCACCTTCATGTATAATTCATTAGATAAGGCTAAACTAGTACCTTGTGTCTTTTATTATCAACATCCAATTAACTTTGATCAAGTTTTAATAATCCTATACTATCCACACATGAAGAAATATTATGCATCGCGGTGGAAAATAGATCCATACCTAATGATGGGAAGTTTTGAAACATCTAATTCTTCCACAAATCAATTTTTTCTATTAATGATCAGAATCCATGTGTGATTGAGAAACTACTTTGTAACAATCAGGAGATAAACATTTATTTTATTTTATTTATATAATAATGATTGAAAGGTTTAATCATGGAATGAGATATGAAAAAATACCCCTTTGCATATTATTTAATCATTAAAAAAACAAACTTATATCCCTTTCACATAGAAATGTAGGTGTAGAAATGAAAACTTTCATGATATGCATCTATTTTACTTGGTTCAACCACACAAGGATATTTCCAAAGATTATACATTATAAATGTGCCAATGTACCAAATCAACTAATCCTTTCATGGGAGGTTATGTGATAAACCAAATATCGGTGGTTACGTGATAAACCAAATAGGAGTGGATTTGTGATAAACTAATGACAGGAGGTTACATTATAACCTCCAATTCAATGGTTATGGAATTTGAGCATTTGGATATTCCATTTAGTGATATGTGTGGATGTCAACCATATGGTTATTACATTTATGTATGATTATGTCCAAAGTTACCTTTATATGATATATGAAACTTATATAAGTTTTACGGTATAATTTTGATTATAAAATGTGTAATTAATGACCTTATATTCAATAATGTGTATTTACTACTTCTTAAAGGTGAATGTTTTTCATTATGATAAGGTATTCCTGGATTACATGTTTTTTGAAGACTAATACTTTTCCTTATTTGTGTATCCCTTAATTAGATTTTTTTTCTCATCCACATTTTTAAAATGTTTTTCACAGGTCTTAAGATTGTTGAGGAAAAATTGGACTTCATGATGAACGTATCAAAGATGTTTCTTGAAAAGAAATGATGTTTTATTTTCAAATAGGGATTTTATTAGTGAAAAAAATTGATTATGATTGGAAGTGTACCCTTTGAATTATTATGGTTTTTTATGTATGAGATATGGCCTAATTATATAAAGCTGTAAACTTGAAAAATCCTAAATGTGAAATGATGTAAAATTATTGAATTGATATAATATTATGTAATGTTTATGGTCAACTCTTTATAGTAGTTATTAGAGGATGGTTTAGGAAACATTGGAGATTAGGATATCCACGTATGAGATAGGGATATCAAATGAGTTAATAATTTTCAGGTTGATCATATGTTCAATTTAGAAGAATTTTTTTGAGGGTTTATGTTACAAACTTTTACGGTGATTAAAGGTATTCTTGGAAACAATAATTTTTGAGGTAATTATGGGTTATTGTTTTTTTGATGAAAATTAGAGTTATGATATATCTTTTGATGTTAAAAAATGATATTCTTTATTTTTTAGAATTTTATCTCATATTTGTAAAATGTTACAAGAAGGATATAGTTTAAGAAAAAGGAAGAACCAAAGGATTGGTGACAACCCATCACATCTGGTAAGGCTGTTAGAATCAAACCCACAACAGAAGGAAGACATGGGTGCATCACCTATAACTAGATTATGTAAATTCCCAGGTTAGTATGATTTTTTCTATTTTTAGTTAAATTATTTTATAAAAAAAAGAATAATTTGATTTTAAGAATGTCACTTTTATCAACTAGATAACCATGGTAACGAAAAATGATTTGGTGACTAAGTAATAAATGTTTTTTTGGAAGATGTTCACTATTTGGGAATCTTTAATTGATTAAGGTAAATATAATACTTTGATATTTAAATTGAGTATTTGTGAATGAATTGCATTTTGTAGGAATATATTATTTCCTTTGTATAATTATGGGGAATTATGTTATTTATTAAATTGATTAACCTATCATAAAGAATATGTGATTAGGTTAACTAATTTTTGGTATGATACATTAAGTTTGGTTGATGTTATTTGGAGATAAATGTTAGAACATAACTTGGAAGATTATTTGGTTAAATACTTCTGATTTTTGGGATTTAATATTAGTTATAATTTTTGAGGAATTTTAAGGATTGTTATTTTTTGAATGGTGTATTTGGAAATTTTCATATTACTATTGATTTTTTGGATATTACAAGTAGTCATTCTTATAATATTAGATTATTCATTTTGGAGAATTATCATATCGTATAATAATGAAATTGGGTTTGTTTAATTTTTTAAGATTGGAGAAATGGATAGTTAATATTATATGGATTATTTGATTCTATAGATATTGATTCATCTTGAATAATCTTTGTTTGGAAAAAAAGATTAGTTTTTGGTGGAAGTTGATCAAAAGATGAAACTCTAAAAAAAAGTAAGTATGATTCTTTATGTTCCTAGAAAAATAATTAAATGAATTCCTCAACCTTATGAAATGAATTGTAAAACAAAAATTTTTTATGTTTAATATTACTACTACAATGTCAAAGACTATTTAATCGACACAAATTTATAGTTTTGGGATTATTAAACTTTTAATAAAAATATTTTATATTATTATCAATCAGAAAATGATCGATAGTTTTCACTTCTTCATCTATGTTTTCCTACATGGAAGACTAGTATGTGTTATCTCAAGTGACCTTCATAATATCCTTTATTTATTTTAAAGTGGATGTTTTATTAATCTTTTTACCGATGATCGAATGAAATAAAGACATTTTGATGTGTCATACCTTAGTAATCAACACCAAGTAAAAATTTTGAGGAAACAATTTCCAATAGGGGGAGAATATAAAAACATGAGTTTTAAATGGAAATACAATGTTCAATAGAAAACATGATATGACACATCAAGCTTAAAGAAATAGGAAAATATTATTTTTCAATATAGTAGTTATTACCTAGCCGTTAGGATGGATTGAATAAACAAAGTTTATGGAATTTTGAAAATACTTTTTAAAAATATTTCTATAATGATTCATTAGTTTGAAAATTAGCTTTAAATGAATCAAAAAAATCAATCAAATATAAAAGATGATTTTTTATGAAAAACCATTTTAATGTGAATAATTATGTTGATAAAATAATAAAATCACTCTTGTTGGATTATATTAATGAAATATTAACTCAATATATTGTTTAAAATTCATTCTAGGTATTTTATAAACATTATATAAGATGAAATTAAATTTTATGGATAAAAGGAATATTTTTCTAAAAATGTAATTTTAATGCCTTTTGATGGAGAACCCTTTTTAAATCAAGTGGTTGACACTAATATAAGATCTATTTGATAGAATAAAATTTTTATTTGAAATCTCAACATAAAAAACTACTTTTGAAGATATTTTGGTATTTTATAGATATGATTCTTATTTTAACGAATAGTGAAAAAATGCATTTTAATTCAAAAATGCATTTTCATAAAATTTATTTACATAGTTATATTATCATTATAAATAATTTTATGTATAATTAAATAATTTTTTTCAATTTCATACAATTTTGGTCACTAGAATCAATTTCATAATGAAATTGTATATAAAAATTATGCTAACATTTGAGTGTTTACTTAAAAAAACACATTTTCAGATTTTGTCAATGAGATTAAATTTCAATTATTTTCTGCCAATTATCTATTTTAAATTTCAAAAAATGGATATTATATATTTAATAAAATGTCCAATCTATGTAAATAGATCCATTTTATTTTTGGATATTAAGTAAATTAATTTCGGTAATTATTTCAATTACCAGTGTTGATGTTAAATCGAGAAATTAAATGTAAAAATAATATTATAAAAATACAAAACACCCTAAGATTAGTTCTAATCTTATTTTATGAGTGTGTCCCGACCATGATCATCGTTGAATCGATTTTAGGACCACTTAGAGCCAAATGGATGAGTTTAATGCCTTTATAATATTATATTCAATGAATATTTATTTTTGGTGCACTTGTTTTTCAAATATTAAAGTATTTTAATATTGTGTTATACATGGGATATCTTCGACTATATATAGTATCTTCAAATATAAGTATTTTACTAATATCATGGTAAATTATTTATAATTTTTTTAATTGAATAATGAAATTTAATTGTGAAATAATGGTGATATAATTGTAAATTTATTAAAGAATGAATCAAATAAATAATATTATAAATGTTAAAATAAATATTATATGACAAAATTTATTCCTTCCATGAATTTTTTAGGTGACTATGTCATTTTATAAGCCTATTAAATGGTTATTTTTGAATTTATATCTCTGTTTATATGTTATTTTAATTTCATGAAATGAATATTGTAAACATTAACATAATTGATATTTTAAAAATATAATAATTTATTAAATTATTTATCAATACTACAAATATTTTAAAATATAAAATGGACTCTTAAAAGGTAAAAAAGTTCATTATGTTTCCAATTACTTATAATCTACCACATATTAGAAAATGTTTTATCCTCTTAATATTTAAAATTTTATGACTACATTTAAAATTAAAAGAGAAAAATTAAGGTCTAACCAAAATGATAAGGTTTAAAATAAAATCCATAAATAACTAAAAATTATTGGATTAGATTATTTAGAACTATATTTATCTTGTATTCTAAATAACTCAATTTAGACTCATTTGAATTTAGAAATTAAATAATATTATTTTAATATTTTATGAGTTTCCAATGGTGTTCATCCCCTATCCTATAAAAAGGAACATGTTCATCTCTATCAATCACACATAAAAAAATTTTGGTTCATATAATCTCTTCCCACACCCCTTAGAAGAATCTATCCCCACATTCTTGAGGCATTAAATTAAGTAGAAAACTCTCTTTAGAGTTGTGAAGGTGTTCTTCAAATATAATCACCTGAAGAAGAGGTACTGTTTTCTTTAAGTATTTCTATTTTATTTATTCATCCACTTACATCAAATATCCTAAAAAAATTTATATAATAAATAATTTATTTTTAATGTACTTATATGTTATTATTTTAATACACTGACATAAAAACTCCTCTAATTTATTCAAATGTGAAATGAACTTTTCGTTAGTGTTTAAAGTGGACTACCTCCTCGCGGACCGATATAGTTCTGTTTTCATCACCGACATTAAATAATGGTTATAATGATGGAATTAATTTTTATATTTGATATTCATGACATATTAATCATTAAAATAAAATAATATATCATTTATGTTCTTACCTTCCATTAACATAAAAATGATAACGTTGTTTGTGCTTACGTGTGAACTATCGCCTCTACGAGGCGATGCAATCACTTTTTATTCAGTACACCACTTTTATGATATATATATATAAGTTTATTTAAGTTATTAATATGATAATAACTATTTTATTATAATTATATATTGATAAAATAGTACTTACCTTCTCTTCAAAACAATTATTGAAAAATAAAGATGTTACTCATTTGAACATACGTCTTACCGTCTTCATGATTGTAACATTGTTCATTTTTCATATCTAAATTTAATTAACATATCTAAAGGTATAAATATATAAAAAAATTATTATTATTTTCTGAATATTATTCTATAAATGAAGGACTTCTGACCACATGGAAAATTTACATCATAACAAGTTTTTTTTAACTCAAGTACCAAATATAAACAAAACATCCGATATGAGCTTAAATAATTATGTAATTTTTATAAAATTGTAAAAAGAGATATAAAAGTAATAATAAACATGAAAAATATTCTCAATCATGTATCAATTATCATAATATTAATTTTTAGGAATATAAAAATTGTACACGATTAGTAAGACTCAATGTAAGGGACTTTATCTCAATCTCATTCCATTTACAAATATTTTTGAAATATACCCCACCTTCTTTAATATGGTGTATAATTAATACCGTTAGAATTTATTTTTTCAAAGGATTTCTAAGGGAATAGTTTTCTATGATGCCCTTTACAAAATAAATAATGAAATGTTTTTTATTGAAAATAGTGACAACATAATTTTCACCATCATGACCATTATCTGGTATTTTCTTCCTCTACAAGACCAAATGTTTTTTAAAATAAAAATTAATACCCTATTCCATTTTTTTGAATTTTGGAATTGAAAATGGTTTTAGGAATGGTTTTATTATTTCAATATCTTTTGATTCAGAATATTATGAGTGAGATATTGATAATTACTATATTTTATGTGTTAGGATTATAAAATAGTACCTAGATATTTTACTGGTGGTTATTTTATAAAAACAATATGGGTTTTTATGTGATTTGAAAAATATAGGTGGTTCCATGATATTCAATTACATGTTTTAAAGTTATAAACACTAATGCATTGGTATGGAAGTTTGTTTTTTGGCTATTCCATTTACTAATATGTGTGGAAGTTGATCGTATAGTTATTCCACTTAAATAAGATTATGTCTCATGTTACATTTATATGTTATATGTAATTTATATGGGTTTTATGGTGATATTTTTATTATAAAATGTGTAATCCATGAGCTTATATTCTATAATGTGTATTTACTACTTCTTAAAGGTGAAAAGTATTTCTTAATGAAAACCCATCACATTCAGAAAGGTTATGAGAATCGAACCAACAACTGATGAGAGACAAGGGTGCATTACATGCCACTATACTATGTCAAGTACCTGGTTATTATGACTTTTTATTTTATAAGTTAAATGATTTAATGAAAAAAATAATTTTTTTTGGAACATATCTTTTACCAAATGATATCAATGGTAATGGAATATGATTTGGTGATTATGTGATAAATGTTATTTTTGATGATGTTTAAAATTTGGGGAACTTTATATGATTAAGGTAAATAGAATATTGTGTGATATTAATTTAAGAGTAGTGTATGAATTATATTTTGAAAGAATATATTACTTAATTTGTGGAATAAAAGTGAATTCGGTTATTTAAGGAAGTGATTAAAAAATCACAGAGAATATGTGATTAAGTTCATTAATTTTTTGTTAGAGACATTAAGAGTGGTTGATTTCATTTGAAGTTAAATGTCAGAACATATATTTGAATAATATTTGATTAAATCATTATATTTTTTTGGATTTAATCTTAGTTATAATATTTTTATTGAATGTTAAGTATAGTTATTTGTTGAATGGTGTATTTGGATATTTCGGTGTTACTGTTGTATTTAGAAGAAAGTAGTCTTTCTTCTTATAAAGGAATATTCATTCTATATAATTATCTTATCATATCCTATGAATATTGGTTTTTGTTAATGTTTTAAGACCGGAGAAATGGATAGTTAATATTTTGTATATTATGTGATTCTAATGATGTTGATTTATCTTGAAAAATAATCGTTTTATGAAAAATATGAGTTTCTGTTGGAAATTGATTAATGGATGAAATTATACTAATCAAGTAAGTGTATATCTTTATTTTATTATTAAGATATTTAAATTAATTCCCCAAACTTATAAAATGGATCATTATACAAAAACACTTTATTTTTAATATAACTACTACGAAGTCAAAGACAATTTAACCCACATAAAATTATAGCTTTATGATTGTTGAACTTTTCCATAAAATATTTTCTACTATTTATAATCAGAACTTGATCATTAGTTTTTTCTTCTATATCCATGTTTTTTAACATGAAGACTATTATGTGTTGTCTCAGGTGACCATCGTTCTGTACTTTCGTTTTTTAAGGTGGAAGCTTTATTAATCATTTTTTCCGAAGTGGGAATGAAATAAATATATTTTGTGGGGTCATACCTTATTTATGTACCTCAAATTCAAATTTTGGGGATAATATTTCAAAAATGGGGGATAATATAACATCCCGCATTTTTAAATAGAAAGACAATGTTCGATAACATATATGATACGCCAAATCGAGCTTAAATAAATCACTAAATATTTTTATTTAGTATGGTAGTTATCAACTACACATTAGAATGGGGATAATGAATAGTTTTAATTGGATTATGAAAATATGGTTTGAAAATTTTCATATAATGATTCATTGGTCACCAAATTAACATGAAATGAAACTAAAATCAATTGAATATTGAGGATTATTTTTTGTAATAAACTATTTAAATGTGAATAATTATATTTATAAAATAATAAAATAACTCTTTATGGATTATATTAATAAAATATTAATTCAATTTAATGTTTAAAATTAATTTTATCTATTTTATAGACATTTTTTAAGAGTAAATAAAATATTAAGGTTAAAAAAAGTATTCTTCTAAAAATGTAGTTTTACCACCTTTTGATAGATAGCCCATTTTAAATCAGGATTTTGAAACATTAATATGTTTTATTTGAAAAAATAAAATCATTATTTGGAATCGGGACATAAAAAATTATATTGGTATAAATTTGGGTACTTTTCGGATAAAATTCATATTTTAATGAATTAATAATTATACTAGAGTATAATTCAATATAGAATTTTCATCTAATTTTTTAAATTATTAGATGATAATTAAAATTAGTTTAAAGAATAATTAATTTTTTTTTAATTTAATACAATTTTTCCCCTGGAATCAATTTTCCAATGAAATTGAATATAAAAATTATTTTAACTTTTTTAATGTTTTAATTAACAAACCAATTTTCTTATTTTATCAATGGGATTAATTTATAATTATTTTCTTCCAATTCTGTGTTTTTAATTTGAAAAAATGGATTCTATATTTGTATTCTAAGATCCCATTTATGTTCATAGGTTCCATTTATTTTTGGACATTATGAAATGTAATTTTAGTAATTATTTTTATTACCATGGCTGAAGGTAAATCAAGAATATAATGATAAAAATAATATTATAATAATATTAGAATACCCTAAAACTTGTACTTATATTATAGTAATAATTTATCCCAATGATCATTATATTTTAGTCACTTTTAAGACCACATGGATCCATATATATTATATTAATGCATTTATAATATTATATTAAAAAAATGGTCATTTTTGTTACACTTTTGTTCTTAAAATATAAATTTATTTTATTATGGAGTTATATAGGGGATATCTTATAATATAAATAATCTTTGGAAAATTAAAATATTTACCAACATCATGGTAATTTATTTATAATTTCTAAGAATTAAATAATGAAATTTAATTGTGAAAAAAAGATGATGATTTAATAGATTTATTAAAGAATGGATGAAATAAAAGAAATTATAAATGTTAAAATAAATATTATTTAAAATAATTTATGGCGTCCATAAATTTTTTACTTGACTATAAAATTTTATAATCCTATTAAATGTTTTTTTGAAGTTATATCTCTATTTGGATTTTATTTAAATTCAACTAAATTAATAGAAAAAAATGACAACAACGATATTTTAAAAATATTATAATTTAATAAATTATTTAAAAAATAATAAAAATATTTTAAATTTAAAAATTAAAAATTATTAGGTGTAAAATTTAATTATGTGTCCAATAATGTAAAACTTACCCCATAAAAGTAAAATGTATAGAATTTTAATATTTAACATTTTGTTACCACAATTAAAATTTAAAGAGAAAATTAAGGGTAAACTGAAAATATATGGTTTAAAATAATATCAATAAATCTCTAAAAATTAATGGATGAGGGGATTTCTAACTATATCTATCTTATATTCTAAATAATTAAATTTAGATCCATTTGGATTTAGAAATAAATTTATATTATTTTAATTTTTTTAGGATTTTCCAAGGGTACCGCCTTTCATATAAAAAGGGACCAATTTCATTCTATTACTCACACATCCAAAACATTTTGGATTGGAAAATATCTTTCCAAACCCCTTACTATAATCCCCCCAAATTTTTAATGCCTTATTTTAGGTGTAACACTCTCTTTAGAGGTGTGAAGGTGTTCTTCAAAGGTGATCAACTGAAAAAGATGTATCGTTTTCTTTAAGTATTTATAATTTATTTCTTCATCCACTTCATTCAAATCTCTTCAGAACATGATGATATAATAAATAAATTATCCTGAATATATTTATATGTTATTATGTCAATACCATCACCAAAATATTTCTCCAATTTCATCAAATGGGAAATAATCATTTCGATCGTCTTTACGGCGGACTACGACCTCGCAAACCTATGTACTTCAATTTTCATCACCATATTTAAAGAATGGTTATAATGATGGAATAAATCTATATATTTCATATTCATGGGATATTAAAAATTATAAGATAAATATATATCAACTATGTTCTTACTTTTAATGCACATAAAAATGACAACATCCTTCATGTAAACTACTAAATTATCGCATCTATGAGGTGATGTGATTCGTTTTTATTCACTAAAACACTTGTTTGACATATATATATATATAAGTATATTTAAATGATTAATATGATATTAATTATTTTATTACCATTATGGAATTATAAAATAGTACTTACCTCATTTCCATAACAATTAATGAAAAGTGAAGATGCTACTCATGCATAGGTGTGACTTACTATCTCCATGATTGTAATGTTCTTATTTTCTCATATACATATTTAATAAATGGAATTAAATATTTAATTATTAAAAAAATTTATTATTTCATAAATTTATTTCATGAGATGATGGAAATATTACCACATGGAAAATTTACATCCAAACAAGTTCCATTCTGACTCAACTACTGAATATCAACAAAACATTTGATATGAACTTAAATAATTATCTAATTTTTAATATCATGATAATAATTTATATAAATTGATTAATAAAATTTAAAATGTTCAAAATAAATATTACATTAAACTATGTTTAAAATTCATGAATATAACAATTGTATGTCATGATTCAGACTCAATGTTAAGGACTTCATATAAATCTCTTTTTAATAAGGCTTTTTTCAATAATATACACCACATTATTTTATACAGTGAATAATTAATCCCTTTGAAATTTCAACTTCATTCAAAGGTTTTAGAAAGGAATATTTTTCTAGGAATCTTATTACCAAATGGAAAAAAGGAATTTTATTATAATGTATGTGGTGACATTGAATTTTCCGCCAGTATGACCATTATTTGATATTTGGATACCTCTACAAGAAAAAATTATTTTTAAAAAATAAATACCATATTTTCATTTCAGGTATTTTGGTACTAAAAATAGTATTAATAATTCTTGGATTAGATCAATGTCTTTTTATTGCAAATATTATGGGTAAAATTTTGATAATTTTAATATTTTATGTGTTATGATTATATAATGGTACTTGGACATTTTATTGGTGGTTATGTGATAAACCATTGATGTGTGGTTATGTGATAAAAAAATTTTGGTGTCTCCATTATAAACAAATGACAGGTTCTTAGGTTATAACCTTTAATGCATTTGGTATGGAAGGCAACCATTTGGCTATTATATTTAGTGATATGTGTAGAAGTCGACCATATGGTTATTCCATTTATGTATGATTTTTGTCTAAAGTTACCTTTATATGTTATATGTAATTTATATGTGATTTAAGGTAATCATAGAATTATAAAATTAGTAATCTATGATCAAATATTAAGAAAAAAATATTTACTAATTCTTAAAGGTGACAATTATTACTTTGTGACAATGTATTCATTGTTTAGATGTTTTCACAAAATTAAATTTTTTCATTCTTTGAGTATCCCTTATAGAGACTTTTGGTAATAATCCTATGTTTTAAAATCTTTTTCATGGTTGTAAGATTGTTATGAAAAAGGAGGATGTCTTGATGAAACTAACAAAGTTGTGTCTTGATAAGAAGTCAAGATTTATTTTTAAGGGGGTTTCTTTTTGTGGAAAATTGAATAATTATTGATAGTTTCAACTTTGTATTATAGTGGGGTTTATGAATTATTTATAGCCTAATTATCTAAAGTTGTTATCTTGAAAAATCCTTAATTTGAAATAAAGTCAAATTTTAAAATTAACTTAGGATTATGTGATGTTTACTATCGTGCACTTATAGTCTGTATCAGAGGATGGTCTAGAAAAAATTAGAGATTATGATGTCTTCTTATGATATGGGGATATAATATGAGTTTATAATTTTCAGGTTGATCATATTTTCAATTTCTTGGATATTTATTTTTAGCCTTTATGTTCCAAATGTTTAAGGTGATTAACGATATTTTTTGAGACATTATTTTTTCAGGTAAATATGGGTTATTATTTTTTTGGGATGCAAATTTAGAGGTATGAAATAACCAATTTGGTTCAAAAGGGTTAGTGCTATTTCTGAGAATTTAATCTCATATTTTCTAAATGTTACAAGAATTGTATAGTTTTAGAAAAAGGACAACTTATAAGATAGGTGACAACCTATCACACCTAGCAAGGATGTGACAATCAAACCCAAAAATGAACGGTAACATGGGTTAATCACCTTACACTTGACTAATAGATGTCCCTGGTTATTATGACTATTTGTTTAGTGAAATAATTTTGTGATAAAAGAATAATTAGATTTCAGGAATGTATCTTTTAACAAATTGATATCCAAGTCAATGGAAAATGATTTGGTGATTTAGTAATAATTTTATTTGGAAGACATTCACTATTTAGGTAACATTAAATAATTAAGGTAAATAGAAGACTATTTTATTGTAATTAAGGAGTAGTGGATGAATTATATTTTACAACAATCAATTATTTCATTTTTGGGCTTATGGGGGATTCGATTAATTATGGAAATTATTGACCAATAATAAGGGATATGTGATTAGGTTAATTAATTTTCGGTATGAGACATTAAGAGTGGTTGATGTTATTTGGAGTTAAATGTTAGAAATTATCTTGGAATATTATTTAATTAAATCCTTCTTATTTTTTGGATTTCATCCTAGTTATAATATTTTTGAGTAATTTTATGTATAGTTCTTTGTTGAATGATATTTTGGGATCATTGGGTATTACTTTTGAATTTTGAAAAATAAAAGTAGTCTTTATTAATATAAAGGATTAATCTTTTTTGGGAATTATCTTATCATATCCTAACCATATTAGTTTTGGTTAATGTTTCAATACAAGTGTAATGAATAGTTATTCTTTTGTGGATTATGTGATTCTATAGATTCTCATCCATCATGAATACTCATAGTTTGGGGAAAATGATAAGCTTGCGGTGGAAATTGATTAAAGGTTGATAGTATATTAATCAATTAATTATGTTTTATTATGTTCATAATAAAGGATGTAAATTAATTACTCAACATTATGAATCACATCTAAAAAAACACATTCAATTTATTATTCCTCCTACGAAGTCAAAGCCTATCTAACCCATGCATATTTATATCTTTATTATTGTCAAAATTTTCCTAAAAATATTTTCTAATATTCTAGATCAGATCATGATCGATAGTTTTCACTTCTATATCCATGTTTTTCTATATGGAAGACTAGTATGTGTTATCTTAGGTGACCATCATTCTTCCCTTTCTTTCTTTTAAAGTGGAAGTTTTATTAATCATGTCTCCTATGTAGGAATTCAATAAAGATATTTTGGTGGGTCATACCATAGTTAACAAAAACAAATTTAAATTGAGAGGATACCATTTCCAAAATGGGGGATAATATAAAAACCTGAGTTTTAAAGGAATCACAATGTTGGATAGTATACATGATACGCCACATCGAACATAAACGAAAAACTAAATATTATTATTTAGTGCAGTATTTATAACCTAGATTTTAGAAAGGAGGGAATGAATAGCATTAACTGAATTTTGAAAATATGGTTTAATAATGTTTGTATAATTATTCATTTTTTAACAAATTAACTTGAAATGAAACTAAAAATTGATCAAATATAAAAGACGATTTTTTTAAAAAAACTATTTAAATGTGAATAATTATGATTGTAAAATAATTAAATAACTCTTTCTGTAATATATTAATGAATTATTAATTTAATATAATGTTTAAAAATCATTTTATGTATTTTCTAGACATTATATAATAAAAAAATTAAATTTTACGGATAAAATGAGTATTTTTACAAAAATGAAGTTGTAGTGATTTTTGATTGATAACCCATTTTAAATCAAGTTTTGACACTTTTATTAGTTTTATTTGACCAAATAAAATTATTAATTTTAATTGGGACATAAATTTTTAATTTGGTAGAATGTTGGGTATTTTTGGATAAAATTTATATATTAAGGAATAGTGAAAAATACTGCATTTTAATTCAAAATTGCCTTTTCATCTAATTTATTTATATATTTAGTGTATTATTATAATTAGTTTTAAAGTATAATTAAATAATTTTTTTTTAATTTAATACATTTTTGGTCCCTTCAATTTATTTTACAATAAAATTGTATATAAAAATTATGCGGACTTTTGAATGTTTTACTTAAAAACCAATTTTCTTATTCTCTCATGGGGATTATATTTTATTTAAATTATGACAATTAAGTTATTTAATTTGGTAAAATGGATTAATTATTTATATTAGAAGTTCCAAATTATGTAAATTGGTCCTTTTTATTTTTGGACATTATGAATTGTAATTTTAGTAATTATTTTTATTTCCACGGTTAAAGGTAAATCAAAAAATTAAAGGTAAAAATAATATTATAATAATATAAAAATACCAAAAAGGTTGTCGTAATATTATTTTATGAGTGTATCCAGACCATTAGAATCCTTTTTTTGATTTTAGAACCACTTGGAGCCACAAGGATGACCTTAATGCATTTTAATTTTATATTCAATGAATAGTTATTTTTGTTGCACTTTTTTAAAATATTAATTTATTTTAATATGGAGTTATATTGGAGTAATTTTCAACTATAAGTAGTATATATAAATATAAAATGTTTACTGATATCATGGAAATTTATTTCTAATTTTTAGGAATTAAATAATGAAATTTAATTGTGAAACATAGATGATGCAGTAATATATTTATTAAAGAATGAATCTAATAAATGATATTATAAAAGTTAAAATAAATATTATGTGACATAATTTTTGTTGTAAAAGAATTTTTAGGTGACTATGAAATTATATAAGCATATTAAATTGTTTTATTTGATGTTATAGCTCTGTTAGTATTTCATTTAAATTCAATGAAATGAATAGTTTAAAAATTGACAGAATTGTTTATTTAAAAATATAACAATTTATTAAATAATTTTAAAATCATAAAAATATTTTAAAATAAAAAAGTGAATATGATAGGGTATAAAACTTCATTAAGTTTCAAATTAAGGAAAATTTATCACATATAAGTAAAATTTATAGCCTCTTAATATTTAATATTTTGTTTCCACAATTAAAGTTAAAAGAAAAAAATTAAGGGTAAACTGAAAAGATAAGGTTTAACAAAAAATAAATACATATCTAAAAATTATTTTATGACATGATTTAGAACTATATTCATATTATATTCTAAATTAATAAACATAGATTAATTTTTATTTAAAAATAAATTTATATTATTTTAATATTTTAAGAGTTTCCAATGGCGCTCATCCCTTAAACTATAAAACTGAACACATTCCTCTCTATTAATCACAAATAAAAATCCTTTTGGTTTGCAATATATCTTCCCAATACACTTACTATAATCCCTCCCAACATTATTTAAGCCTTATTTTAGGTAGAACACTATTTTTAGAGGTGTGAAGGGGGTTTTCAAAGGTGACGAATTGAAGAATATGTATCGTTTTCTTTAAGTATTTCAATTTTATTTCTTCATCCACATCATTAAAATCTCTCCCAAATATTATGATATAAAAACAAAATTATCCTTAATATAATTATATATTATTATGTTAATACCATCACCAAAATACATCCCCAATTTCATCATATGGGATATGAACTTTTCTTTCGTGTTTACGGCGGTCTACCGCCTCGGGAACCGATATTATTTGTTTTTCATAATTGTCTTTAATGAATGTATATAATATTTGAATTAATGGTTATATGTGATATTAATGACATATAAATCAGTATAAAGAAAAAAATATATAATTTATGATCTTATTTTCCATGAACATAAAAATGATAATGTCGTTTGTCCTTACATGTGAACTATCACCTCCACGAGGCGACATGATTCATTTTTACACACTGCACCACTTGTATGATAATATATATATATATATATATATAAGTATTTAAATGATTAATATGATGTTAATTATTTTATTATCATTCTGTAATGATAAAACTATACTTACCTTCTTTCCGTAATGATTAATGACAAATAAAGATGACACTCATGCATACATATGACTCCTCGTCTCCATGAATGTAATGTTGCTAATATTTCATATAAATATTTAATAAATGCATTAAAAGTCATAATTATATAAAAAAATTATGATTATTTCCTAAATATTATTCTTGAGATGATGGTCTTTTGAAAAATTGGACAATTTACATAATAACATGTTCATTTCCGACTCAAGTGTCGAATATCAACAAAACTTTCGATATAAACTAAAATAATTATGTAATTTTTATAAAATGTTAATAAGTGATATAAAATGAATAATAAACATGAAAAATATTATAATGAAATTATAACCTTAACTATGTTTAATATTCAGTAATATAACAATCGTAAATGATGATTCAGACTCAAGGGAAGAGACATTGTCTTGATCTCCTTTTAATGAGGCATATTTTGATAATATACACAATCTTATTTTATACAGTGTTTAATTAATCTCTTTGAATTTTAGTTTCATTCTATGTGATTTGAAATTAATCTTATTATAATAACTGTTTTACTAAATTACTAAAAGAAGGTCTTTAACATACGTGATGACAACGACTTTCCCGCAGGTGTGACCATTACATGGTATTTTCCTTCCTCTATAAGAAAAAAAATGGATTAAAAGAAAAATAAATAAAATATTCAATTTTCAGGTATTTTGGTATTGAAAATGGTTTTCATAATGGTTTTATTATGTAAATATCTCGTGATTTCTAATCTTATGATTGAAATATTGATAATTTTAATATTTTACGTGTTATTATTATATATTGGTACTTGGTCATTTGAATGGTCGTTATGTGATAAACCAAAGATGTGTGGTTATGTGATAAACCAAATAAGTGTGGTTCTATGATAAAAAAATGAAATATGGTTACATTATATCCTCCATTACATTGTTTATGGAATTCGTTCATTTGGCTATTCCATTCAGTGATATGTGTGTATGTAGACCTTATGGTTATTCCATTTACGTATAATTTTTTCCCAAGTTATCATTATATGTTACATTTAATTATTCTGGGGTTTTTATGTAATATTTTGATTATAAAATGTGTAATCCATGAGCTTATATTCAGTAGAGTGTATTTACTACTACTTAATGGTGACAATTTTTACTTTATGATAAATTATTATTGGTTTACATGTTTTCATAATACTAATAAATTTATTTCATTATATATCCCATAAAGAACTTTTTGTGCTAATACCATGTTTTAAAATGTTTTTCACATGTCTTAATATTGATAAGGAAAAATTGGATGTCATTATGAAAGTATAAAATATTTACCATTAAAGGAAATCAAGTTTTATTTTTAAAAGCATATATTTTGTTGAAAAAAATTGATAATAATTGGAAGTGTCCACATTATATTATTATGAATTTTTTTATATTTTTTATTCCTTAATTATCTAAAGATGAAAACATGAAAAAATTTCAATGTGAAATAAAGTCAATTTTTTGAATTTACTTAACATTAGTTAATGCTTACAGTCATGTCCTTAAAGTTGGTATTTGTCGATGGCTCAGAAAACATTGGATATTAGGATGTATTATTATGAGATAGGGATATAATATGAGTTTATTATTTTCTGGTTTGTCGTATAATCAATTTTGTAGAAATTTATTCTGAGGCTTTATGTTCAAAATGTTTTAGGTGATTAACGGTATATTTGAAGACAATAACATTTTAGGTATATATGGGTTATTAATTTCTGCGATACTAAATGAGAGGTATAAAATAACCATTTAAGATAAAAAATTTGTTGTTATTTTTTGAGAATTTTATCTCATATTTAGATAATGTTACAAACCATGGGATAGTTGAAAACCCATCACATCCAGCAAGGTTGTAAGAATTGAACCCATAAATAAAGGGTGGAAAGGGTGCATCACCTACCAATACACTACGTGAGGTCCCATGATAGTCTGACTTTTTATTTTTTTAGTTAAACGATTTTATGAAAAAAATGAATTGATTTTAGCAATGTAACTTTTATCAAATGGATATCCATGGTAATGAAAAATGATTTGGGGACTAAATGATAATGGTTTTTTTGAATACATTCACTTCTTAGGAAACTTTATATGATTAATGTAAATAGAATACAATTCAATTATAATTAAGGAGTAGTGGATGAATTATATTTTTTAAGAATCTATTTTTTCATTTGTGGACATAGGGGGAATTTAATTATTTATGTAAATGATTAACCTATCACGTAGAATATGTTATTAGGTTAATTAATTTTTGGTTAGATACATTAAGAGTGGTTGATTTTATTTGGAGTTAAATGTTAGAATTTATCATGGATGAATTTTTGAAAAAAATCATTTTAATATTTTGATTTAATATTATTTATAATATTTTTTAGGAATTTTATGTATAGTTATTTGTTGAATGGTCTATTTGTAACTTTGGGTATTACTGTTGAATTTTGGAGATTGAAAGTAGTCTTTATTCTTAAAAAGGATTATTCTTTTTGGAGAATTATCTTATCTTATCCTAAGAATATTGGTTTTTTTTAATGTTTCATTACATGAGAAATGGATAGTAAATATTTTTTGAACTATTTGATTCTATAGATGTTGATTCATCTTGAATAATCTTCATTTAGAGAAAAATATGATTTTGTGGTGGAAATTGATTTAAGGATGAATGTATTCTAATCAAGAAATTATGTTCTTCTATGTTCTTAGTAAATTATGTAAATTAATTTGTCAACCTTATAAAATGGATCTTAATACAAAAACCCTTTTTCTACTATTCCTACTACGAAGTCAAAGATTATTTAACCCACAAAAAATTATAAAATTATCATTGTTAAACTTTTCCTATCATTATTTTCTATTATTTTCCATAAAAACATGATCATTTGTTTTATCTTACATATCCATGTTTTTCAACAAGGAAGATCAGTACGTGCTATCTTAGGTTTCCATTGTACGTCATTTATTTCTCTTAAAGTGGATGTTTTATTAATCATTTTTCCAAATTAGGAATGTAATAAAGATATTTGATGGGTCATAACTTATTTATCAACCCCAAATTCAACTTGTGATGATAAAATTTCTAGAAGGTGGAGAATATAACAAGCTTTGTTTTTAGAAGAATGTATACTGTTTGATAGAGTACATGATATGCCACATCTAGCTTAAATGAAAAAGTAAATATTATTATTTTGTATGGTAGTTATCGACTAGCCATTAAAATGAAGGGAATGAAAACTGTTAACTTAATTTTGAAAATATGGTTTCTACATGTTTATATAATGATTCATTGGTTACTAAATTAATATGAAATGAAACTAAAAACCAATCGAATATAAAAGATGATTTTTTTCATTAAACAGTATTTAAATGCCAATAATTATGTTAATAAAGTAGTAAAATCACTCTTATTGGATTATATTAATGAAATAATAATTCAAAGTAATGATAAAAATTCAATCTATGTATTTTCAAAACATTATATAAGAACAAATTGAATTTTATAGATAAAAGAAGTATTTTTCAAAAAAATGCAGTTTTACCACATTTTATGGGAAACCAATTTTAAATCATACTTTTGATAGTTTATATGTTCTTCTTGAAAAAATAAAATTAATTTTTAGAATTAAGACATAAAAATATACCTTTGTTTAAATTTTGGTATTTTTTGATAAAATTCATATTATAGTGAATAGTGAAAAATACTGCATTTTAATTCGAAACTGATTTTGTATCTAATTTATTTATATAGTTATATTGTAATTATATTTATTTTTAATGAATAATAAAATAATTATTATCATTTAATAAAATTTTGGTCACTGGAATCAATTTGAAAATGAAATTGAATATAAAAATTATGTGAACTTTTGAGCGTTTTACTAAAAAAACACATTTTTTATTCTATCAATGGGATTAATTTTAAATTAATTTTTTTCTAATAATATATTTTGATTTTGAAAATATGTATTCCATATTTATTTTAAAATTTCCAAATTTGTAAATAGGTCTCTTTTATTTTTGGACATTATGAATAATAATTCTAGTAACAGTTTTTATTACCACAGATGAAGGTAAAACGAGAAATTAAAGTTAAAAATGATATTGTAATAATTTAAAAATACCATAACACTTACCCTAATCATATAGGATGATTGTATCCCGATCAGAAGAATAATTAGGTAGATTTTAGACCATATACATCCACATGGATGACTTTAAGGAATTTAAAATATTATATTCAATGCAGAGTCATTTTTGTTATAGTTATTTTTAAAATATTAATCTATTTTAATACGGAGTCATAAAAGTGTGATCATAAAATTTAAATTGGATTTAGAAATATAAAATTTTTACCTACAACAAGGAAATTTATTTATTATTTTCAGTAATTAAAAAATTAAATTTCTTTGTGAAACAAAGATGATGTAGTAATAGATTTATTAAATAATGAATCAAATAAATGATATTTTAAATGTAAAACAAAATATTATTTGAAATAATTTATGTCATCCATGATTTTTTTAGGTGACTAGGATATTTTATAGACCTATTAAAAGGGGTTTTTCGATGTTATATCTATGTTTGGATATCATTTAAATTCAATGAAATGAATAGTGTAAAGATTGTCATAATTATAAATGGACCAAAGGCCTTCTTTTTTATTTTATTACAGATAATCCCCCTTTTAAGGGTTGAAGGGGAACCCGTACATGACCCGTATGCCCATGGCATAATGCCCGACATGACCCACAATACATTACCTGAAGGCCCAGAGGCATACCATGACCATAAATGACCCGTAGGCCCAGCCCACTAGAACTGTCCCTCCCCAGCATCTTGCATCATTGATTGCCTTAACTCCCCACCTTGCATTGCTGATCGGCTAGAATTGCCCCGTACAAAGCATCACAGTGCCTGGTCCCGATGGCGGCTTTCATACCCTCTAATTCATCTAATCATGATATCTTTGCATCTGGTGGTTGCTACTCATGTTTCTCTGATCCTCTTCTAGGGCCTCTTCTATGTGAACTGGGCTACTCCATGGTCTACATGACCCGAAGGCCCTGTGGCCCGAAGGCCTTTGATGACCTGAAGGACCTGGAGAGCTGGAGGCCCAAACCGGTGGACCGAAGGTCCAAATCGGGTGAATAGTTTTGACTGCTATAGTACCGAATAGTAACTACTATAGTAACTGCTACAGTTCTGCTACAATACTGCTGCAGTAACCCCAAAAATTCACCTCCACCCAGTTTTGAACTCGGGTCTCTTGGATGCCAAACAGGATTATTTACCACTCGGGTACGGGCTCGTTGGCATAAAAATAGCATAAAAATATTTTAAAATTACAAAGTTACTATTTTATGATATAAAAGATCATTAATTTTACAATTATGGGAAATTTACCCCATATAAGTAATATTTAGGGCCTCGTAATATTTAAAATTTTGTTACCGCAATTTAAATTAAAAGAGAATAATTAAGGGTAAACTGAAAAGATATGGTTTGAAATAAATTCAATATAGGTCTAAAAATTGTTGGATGATAGTATTTAGGACTATATTCCTCTTATATTATAAATAACTCAATTAATATTCATTTAGGTTTAAAAATGAATTTATATTATTTTAATATTTTAAGAGTTTCCATGGGTCCCCCTCCCCTATCCAATAAAAAAACACATTACTCTCTATTACTAACACATCCAAAACCCTTTGGTTCGGTTAATATATTCCCAAGAAACTTCCAATAATACCTGCCTACATTATAGTAGCCTTAGTTTAGACATAACACTCTTTTTATAGGTGTGAATGTGTTCTTCAAAGGTGATCAACCGAACAAGAGGTATCATTTTCTTTAAGTATTTATATTTAATTTCTTCATCCACATCCTTAAAGTATCATAAAAACATGATTATATAATAACTAAATTAATATCAATATACTCATATGTTATTATTTTAATACCATCACATAAATACTTCTTCAATTTCAGAAAATGGGAAATGAACTTTTCGTTTGTGTTTAATGAAAACTACCTCCTTGTAAATCGATATAGTTTGTTTTTCAACACCATATTTAAAGAATGGTTATAATTATGTAAGTAATGTTGATATATTATATTCATGACATATTAATCATTATTATTTAACAGTATATCAATTATATTCTAACTTTCCCTTCACATAAAAATGATAACGTTGTTTGTGCCTAGGTGTGAACTATCGCTTCCACGAGGCGATGTGATAAACTTTTATTCACTACAACTCTTCTATGATATATATATATATATATATATGTTTATATAAATTATTAATATTATCTTAATTATTTTATTATCATTTATTATGGTTAAAACATTACTTACCTTCTTTTGATGATTAATATTTCAAAATGAAGATGTTACTCTTGCGTATGTATGGATTACAGCCTCCTTGATTGTAACATTGTTCATTGTTCATATTTCTCTTTAATAAATGGATTTAAATGTATAATCATATAAAAAATGATAATTATATCCTTAATATTATTTTTTTTATGATGGAATTATTACCACATGGATAATTTATAAAATAAAAAGTACATTTTCAACTAAAGTATCGAATATCCACAAAACATACGATGTGAACTTAAATAATTATGTAATTTTTATAACATGGTAATAAGTGTTAAAATAAGAATAATAAACATGAAAATGTTTTTCAATCAACTATAAATTATCCCATGTTTAATATTCAAGAATATAACAATTTTACGTGATGAGTCAGACTCAAGGTAAAGGAATTCTTCTCAATCCCCTTTCATTGAGGAATATTTTGATAATATACAACACCTTATTTTATATGGTTTATAATTAATACCTTTGGAATTTAATTTCACTCAATGTTTTTTGATAGGAATATTTTTCTGCAAATGGTTTTACTAAATGACAAAAGGATTGTTTTTTTAACATATGCGGAGACAAAAACATTTCCAACGTCGTGACTATTATTTAGTACTTGGATTCCTCTACAAGACTAGAAAAAATTAAATGACATATCACCTTTTCATGTATTTTGGTATTCAAAATGTCTTAATGAATGGATTTATTATGTCAATATGTTGTGATTATAAATCTTATTTTAAAGGGATCTACTCAATTACCATTACTATCTACCAAATTATCTTCAAATTAACCCTCTCAACTATATCTCATATAAGACATTATTTTTGAAGGAATTGTTTGGTCTTAGGTGATACTGGGGTTCATTATCTTTTGAAACAACTCCATTTTTATTAAAATATAGAAAAATTTCTCCCTTGATGCTCAGAACCAACCCATGATGAGAAATAATCATCTTAGACCAAATAATATCCTTTATAGTATTTTATGTCCCAAAAAACTCAGCCTCTACTATTGATCCAACTATGGTGTATTTTTTGGAAATATTCTTATTAATAGATCCACTATTTATGAAAATCATGAATTCATGTTTGTATTCCATATCATATTTTTGTATTAAAACATTTATATGTGTAACCCTTTAAATATTTCTCCTCTTCTCCTCAAAAGACAAAAAACATGTCCATTGACCTTTTATGTACTAAATAATTTTCATCATTGTAACCCAGTGACAGTAACTAGGAGTGTATTGGTATCGACTTGTTACAATTAAATAATAAAATAAATTGGGTCGACTACATGACATGGTATTTAAGATATATTATATAGTATACCCACAAGAAATATGATCCATCCATTACAACTCTTTAAAATTTTCTGGAATCATTCAAATATTTTTACCATGATACACTGGTAAATCCCCCTTCTTGGAGGACTATATGATAAAATGATTTCGATCATTACTAATATATGAGTTAAAAGTTAGTGCGAGAAACCCCTTAGATATAACTATATTGATATTTATACTGAGAATGTTGGAATGTACACCCATGAATTTTGTTGAGAGACATTTATCGAACCACATGTACATTGAAGGATGTGTTAGGATATCATTTTTTGATAAGAAGTATTTACTCTATATATAATACCAAAAATTCTATGACACTCCCACTATCCCACTTATACACATAGGAATCATCCATGTATTTTACGAAACTATTTTTTTTATTTTATCATCAAACTAAATATTCTAACCTAAAGATCCTTCGTTATATCTATAAATAGACTACTCTAACTTTAAAACATTAAAAGATCCATTTTACACTTCAAAACCATTGGGTTGTATAAAATAAATTTCCTTGACCAAATTAACCCTAAAGAATTTAGTTTTAATATCCACCTGTTATATCTCATAATTATAATGACATACCATGTCCAGAAAAAATCAGATGTAAATTTTCATTATAATAGGATGAAACAGTTACTCAATAGTTAATACCATGAATCATTATATAACACATTACCAGTATACATTATTTATTGGTAGAAAAATCTACTATCCACATCAATTTTCATAAAAAATCCCAACTACAACCTATGGGTCTTACACATTCATGTGATTTCAAAAATATCTAAACATGATAACTGTAATAGGATTCTATCTTATATTTGTTATATTTTAACCATTTCTTAGAATCCATACACTTAATGGATCCTTAGTAGGTGGTAGATTCACCACCTATGAACATCACCTCATTATCATTTTCTATGTGTAATATATATATCACTTTCTCCATACCAAATTTTATGGGCTTCTATGTAACTTATGTCAGCTCTTCTTCCAAAATATTTTGTGGATCCAACACAACCTTCATATAAGGAAGACTTCATATTTTTTTCTGGAACTTCTCTATGTTCAACATCCCTTCCTTTAAATCCTCATCTTAAATTATTCTTTTTAAGGTAAATAACATGTCTAGTCACAAACACCTTGTAATAATTCTGATTATAGAAATAATATACATTAATTTCATTAGTATAACCAATAAAAAAATAATTTTCAAACATAGAGTCAGGTTTATTATAAGAAAAATGTCACTTGTATACATAACAACCAAAACTCTTCATAAAATACAAAATGGGTTACTTCCAATACCATATCGCATATGGTATCATTAAAACTAACATAAATGGAACATGGTTTACTAGGTAAGGAGGGTACTTGGTAGAGAGATCTATACTTTGGTGGATCTCAGTTTAGATCTATATTTTTTCTTACTTATATGAGTATGGACCCATATTCATCCATTTTATGAAGTTGTGTGGTCTGAAGAGATGTGTTGGGTGGCATTCATTAGCACTGAGTAGGCTCCAGTCCAAGTGATAGTGCTTGCTAACATTGATTCAGATCCATTGAAGTGTGGATTTGTAATGGTGATTCCTCTTTAGATATGAATATTTCATCAATAATATTCTCTAGATCATGTAATGACCATTTATTATAATTGTTCTGATTTTTTTCTATGTCTCCTTTCCTTTTTCAATTTTTTTCTGGTGCTTTTATGCATATCTGGGTCCTTGTTATTTCAACAGGTGTGTTCAGCAAGAATTATCTTTATGCGTATGCATAGTGTTTTCATGGGGATGGTATTCCTTGATGGTGGTTAATGGGGTTAGGGAAAATAGAAAATTTTATTGATGATGGTGGAAATGGTGATGAAATTGTCTTCAGGTCTTATAAAGTGGGTAGGAATTGGGTAACGACATGGTGTCTTCCATGATTTTTGAGTGTCTTATTTCCTTTTGGATTTCAAGATTTCATTTAATTGTGGCATTGGGTCATTTCTCTACTATATTTTTTGTTTTATAGGTCAATTCCACTTTTCATTTTTTAGCCTTCGGTCCAAGACATTGGTGTCTTTTATCATGTAAATGGTTTACTCTTAACCCAGTCAGAAAGGGGTGTTATTTTTATCAATTTTTAATAATGGGTCCTGGACCCAACTAATTTCATAAATGGAATGTGATATAGTAGAAATGTATTAGTCTCTATATTATTACCCTATAATTATATAGGAATGTCACATAGACTCATCCCCAATAAAACCATTTCCAAAAAAGAATGATCCATCAATTTATACGCACCATTTTATTATAGTGTTCCAGTATTATTATGTTGTGAAATAATTCCACAATCACTCTAATGAGTTATGAATACATGGCTCAATTATTTAACACCATAATCTAATTATATAATCCAAATAAATATTCCTGCTATATTTTGAATTTTTTTAATCTTTTTAAACATTTTAAAATTATCATACTTGTCCTTCATCAGAAATAGTGATCCATAATGACTAAAATAACTGGAAAAAGCAACACAATACCAATATCCATTATTTTATTTTGTGATAATTTGTCTGAATACATCACAATGTATGAGATACAATATCCCAATAGCCATATTAAATTTTCTCACAACATGTTAATTTGTAATTTATTCCATTAAAAAATATTTTTATATATCAAATGGTTCATAATTTAATGAGTACAATAATACATATATGTGGAGTTTTTTGGAACTGTTTCTTATATATATGTCTAAGTTGAAAACACTAAAGGGGGTTAGATTAAAATCAACCTTTCTCTTCTTATTCTAAATGTTATAAATATAATAGTCTATATTATGAATATGTAAACCATTTAATCCATTCCCAACATGATAATAAATCTCTTTTTTTATATAGAACAACAAAAGTTCATAATAATAAATGAAAATAAAATCTTGTCTATAAAATCAATTGAAATATATTTTCTTTTTATGAATGGTATATAATAATAGTTTTTAAATTCTATGATCAATCAAATTTCTATAATCAAATCATAGGTGTCGGCCTCTAGAGAAGAAACTCTTTCTCTACTACCGACAAGATGATCTACATCTTCCTTTATCAAATCATTTATAACAATGAGTCTTTATTTTACATTATAAATGTGTGAAACACGCCCAATAAAAAAATACCCACGATCCATAGTTGGTTTTATTAATCTCAACAACATTCACATTTGGGTACTTTGAATGTGTCTTCTGTAAAAAAAATTCTCAATCCCAGATATAAATCAATAATTTTATTATAGGTCATACTAATTATTTATTTTGATAATATTTGTGTGAATTATACCATAATCTAGAATATATATATATATATATATATATATATATGCGAGTGATTGTAATGAATTATATCTCTTCATTAAAGACTTTAAATGAAATTTTTTCCAGTAAAGATAATGTCCCCAGATATCATATCCATTAAATGAGACAAGATCTATATTTCACTTTGTAAATAGTCTTCTATGGTATTCATCTCACCACTTATTTATTTAGGTTGGATATCATCCCCACCATAACTATGTGAATCTTGAATAGTTGAATGGATAACTATTTATCAAAATTTATCATGTGGATTCAATAAACACAATTTCTATGGAATTATAACTATAAGGGATTCCTAGATACATTTATCCCAATATAAAACTCAAAAAGAATAAAACATCATAAAAAATATGGGTTACCCAGTTGTGGCTGGAAAAAATATAGAAAGATAATCCAATTTTACTTACTATATTATTTCCTCAAACAAGATATTACATGGGCACCTTAATATACCACAATACTATCCAATTGAATGATCAAAGTTATGATTATTGTTTCTTTGGAAGGAATTTAAAAGTTAAGAATTCATTACTTTTCCATTTTAAGGTATCACTATAATTAATACACATAATATTCTTATTAAATTTGTAACTTTTACAATATGTGTAATAATTATAATATTATATTGTACTCCCTTCTATGTTTTCATTATACTAAAAATTTAGTTTTGGAATCCATTTTCCAAACACATAATTAATGTGTTTATAACACGTTATGGTGTAACAGTTTATATAACCTATAGGTTCGTGTTATTCACTCAAAATAGAAACAAAGTAAGTTAATACATATCCAAATTAAGGACATGATTAAGGTATATATTCAAATGAAATTTATAATATATACATGAGTAAGATTGGTGGAATAGATATCAATCCTCAATCACCTTTATAGAAAAGACATGCCCTCTCAGACGGTATACCCTATGTCCCACAAGAAAATAAGACTCTACTCATGAGATAATTAAATTCAAAATAACCCTAATACCTAATATGAATAAACTCTTCTCAATGTTTATTCTTATTATCATGACTATAATTGAAAAACAAGGTCAGGGTAGATGGAAACTGAATTTTATGATATCGAACCTAGCATCACATGCATGGCTGTATCCTAAAAGAATTTTAATAATTAAACTATAGCATATACAATATTCACATTTGATAAAAAAAATTAATAGACATGAATATCAAATTAATTGATCAAAAAAGTAAATATTTTACTTATTTTCTAAAACATGATGATTTTGTGAACTATTCAAAAAATAACAATGTAATTAAAATTTTTTAAAAAATAGCTAAAACGTGAATATAAAAATTAAAAAACAATATCTGTTGTTTCGTATCATAATTATATGGGTTTTTAAATATTTTTTAAACTATTCATCATCAAAACTATTTTGACGTGGTCTAAATAATAAAAGTAAACAAAACATGACTTTTAATTTGATAATTTCAAATTAATTAATTATGAACAATTTTTAATTATAAATATAAAAACACTTTTAAATTTAATCCATATAATTCATAAATCTTATAAATTATTTCTCAATATTTCTATAAATTTGTTTATTTATATATCATAAGACACCCCAAATAATTTAAAAATTAATTTAAATAGTAAAATTTTATATTTTAGAAATATTCTAAATGATTCAAAAACATTTAATTAATTATAAAAAATATAATTAATTTATTTATAAAAATTTAAAAATTAACATATCCAGAAATACCTTTTTCTGATGAATGATAAATATTTATAAACCATTTAAATATAAATATTAAAAAATTAAAAAATTAAAGGCTTTACCACATCTTGTAAAATTTAGTGGTGTTTATGTTCAGGTAATTTTGGATAAAACATCCATGAGGTGAAAAAAATTATACACCATGGGAATCCAAGATGTGATTCAACTCATGGACAAATAGATTTACAATTTTTGTAACTATACTATCATGTTCTAGACTTGGGTGTGATTTCTAGAGAAACCTTATGAAGAACAACCATAAACATTATTATGTCAAGGTATTGGAAATCTATCCAATTTGATGCCACTAAGTTTTTTCTATATATGATCCTATATTGTGGTGATTATACTAATTTAATAAAACATAGATGAATCATGTTTAAATAGTTAAGAAACCTAGATCTGATACCACTTATAAGATTCATTGGAAAATAATATTTTCTTTAACAGTAGACACAATCCTAAGACACGGAATATTTATTTCAATGAAATAAAATGTATAAGTGAACTTGAAAAACATATCATAAAATAAGAATACCTAAAATGCCTAAATTTTTAGAGTATCAATCCCTATTATTTTTTGTATTTTTCTTTATAATGATCAGATGGAGTAACTAATGAATTCCTCCTACCATAGAGGGAAATACAGTAGCCAATGGATTTATAAACAATTCCTAAGGACTCTTGATTGTTCAAGGGATGCTATATACTTTTGTGAGAAATGAAATGACAGAAATAATAAAAGAGTGTTAAAGATTTCATGTGAATGGTTTGAAATAGTCATGGATACACAACACACCCAATAAGAGAGGATCAAATCCTATAATAGAACCATCATCGATTTATGAAGTGGGTCAGTAATATGTAACATCATGAGTTTCATCACAAGATACTCAAATGTTAAGCCTATTGGAGTTTTCATTCATTTAACACTTCAATTAATGAATTAAGAATGTGAAAAAAATGAATATAATAAATTATTTTTAACTACTGATATGTATGGGAGAATGATGTGGAATTGATCATGGATCATATGAAATCTTAAATTACTGTGATTATGTAACATAGATTTATATGCAACACTACAACGTGGTGGTTCCCATGTTAGAGCCTGACTTTATGAGAACCACAATTTCATTGGTGGTTCCCATTTTAGTGTATATCCATCAATCTCCCACATTCACTAAAATCCCATAAGGGATTTTTAAAAAACATAACAACCCATTAAAAACCCAACCAAAACATATTTTGAATGAAAATTCATTAAACTCTCTTTTTTTGGAACAAACACTTCATTTAAAAAATAATTCTTATACATCGTCAAAAAGTTTCCACCCTTTGGGTCTTATTGGCGTTGAACAAAAACCTGAAATCCTTTTATCATATATGTAAAAAAATTGAGGAATCTATGAAATAATCAATTATACACAAGCTTCCAAGGGGTCATGTTTTATCTCCACCATACATACACATATACCTATAAAAACATGTTCACCATAAAATATATCACAGAAATCATATTCTGAAATATATAATACATTTATATATAACAGTTAGTTTCCACTATACCTAGAATATATGGATCTATAATAGGTCTATCATCATTTCATGATTATCTGAAAAAGACATTCCAAGTCATTGAATATATCACATGTCATTCATCTATCTAATAATAATATGAAATTTCATTTATCTAAGTAGTTGATCAAATCATATGTGAATAAAATAAGAATTTACATGCATTTCATCAGTCTAATTAAATCAAGATCCAGTTTTCTATTCATTTCATACAAGTGGGGAATCCCATACTAGTTTCTCCCCAACTGATGGGATGTTCAGTAATATACCAAACCACCCAAAGATTAGATATGTAATTATAAATACTTGTGTGGGTATGGTATGAAATTATGAAGGTTAATGAGATTTTAATATCACCAACCTTGAGTAATAATTATTGAAAACAAGCATACAACCCTATGTATATTGATTACTATAATACATTCTCTGAGAGATACTTTATCAAATTGATCCAAGTAATAAGTATCTACTTATTACCCCATTAATCCATTCTATACAACTCAAATATAAGTATTTATAATGAATACAAGAATTTAATCACTCTAAACCTTATAAATCAGCACAACCCATAATATTCCATATTTTTAATTAGTTATTTACAACTCAATGTTTTACTTCGAGGGGATAATTTCCTAAAATATGCATGTTAAATAAATTTCACCACACATAAATGAATGATAAAATGTATTTACATTATTATAATAACATGATACAATTAAAATTGATACATAAATATAAAAGTATCGTATATCAAAATATTCAACATGCCCCTATTGATTTTTTCTATGATAAAGGTTTCACCAATGGATCTAATGAATTATCCTCACTAGCCACCCAAATGATCTTTACATCACCCTTCTCAATGATCCCTTGTATAAGATGAAAATTGTGACGATTATATTTATTCTAGGGGTGAGATCGGTCTTCCTTTTAATGATAAATAACTCCATTGTTTTTATAATATAGATCATTATCTCCCTTGATTCTAGGAACCAACCCACGTTAAGAAATTAACTCCATGATCGAAATATCTTCATTCATGACATCCAATGTATCGATATACACATCCTATATTGTTCAGTACACTGTGGTTCATTTTTTGGAACACTTAAAATCAAAAAATCCAGAATTTATGTAAAACTTGAAATTTCCACCCCCATTATGTTAAATTACTGGAGGGGGTGAATTAGGGTATGATAGATTTAAATAGCTTCCCCTTTGATATTTTATCATAAAAAACTATTTTATCTCTTATTCGTATAGAAATATATAAATATAGAAATTAATCAAATAATTTGTGATATTACATATTAATTAAAATATATAAATTATTCTCATCACTGCATTATCACTAAAAAATTTAATTTCCATTCAATTTTCATATTTTGATCATAATCATATATAAAAAGCAATGTACGAATTTTTTAAATTGCACTATTGTTTACTATTTTGATCATTTAAATCAATATAATGATAAAAATTATTTAGTACTTCTTTATTAGTGATCTAGATTCAAATTTCAGAAAATTATTCAACAAGATCTCTTTCCAATTCGGACATTTAAAGGCCCTTATAGACCAAAAAAATACCAAATGAATTTTACAATGAAACCAAAATAGTTATGATGATATATTTTTTGAACATAGTTAAATAATAATAATAATTCATTAATACCCTTCCATAATTACAACTAAATCTCCTAACTTCATTGATAAAATTTTGAATGCCCAATTAAACCAAAAAGATTTAAAATTCATTTATAAAATGCTATCCCACAATTCTTTTGAGGAAAACAACCACATATTTTGATAAAAAAGTCCAATGATATCCAAATTTTGAGGGTTAAATCCCAACATGAATTTACACAACTTTTAATAAGATTAATTATTAATATTTATATTTATTTATGGTTAAATGGTCGATCTAACTTTTGGGGATGTTCTGGAATGCAAGAAGTTCACTTCCTTGGGATATAAATAAACTCTCATATTCTCCATCAAATAGGATCAAAATTCATCATGTAGCGATTGTAATAGTAATAATAATAACATTTAGTATTTCCATGGATTACTTTCCAAACTCTTGTTTCAATAAGTAAATCCACTCATCTATATTTCATTTCTTTTTCTTTTTCATTGATTTTCAATTGTAATCACATAAGTGTGATTATAATTTTATTTGAATTTTAATACAGGTATAGTCATAATCACATATTTTTATCATAAAAAATATTTTCTAAAATAATAATGGTTTTAAAATATTATAAATTAATTATAAAAAAATCCACTATTACACTTTCTCATTCAATACAAAGCGGTTGTTTTACCTCTATTCAACGTTCGTGTGTCTGTTCAGTGCACACCTAATATCTTCTTCCATTATTTATCTTTCTTGTGAAATCATCAACCTAAAAATAATAAACTCTATTATTGTAAATATTGTTGGCTTATTAACTATATATTTAAGGTGATTCCTAATTTGGGGTGTTAATTCATTGATATTTTTCTTTCATTTAACATTTTTTAAAGTAATATTGTGTGTGTGTCAAACAAGAAATTTTATAGATTAACAAAATGTTTTTTTGACCTATGGATTCCATAGATTATTTGAAAAATAATTAATAATGTATTAATGAAATATTTAAAATTAAATTAACAATACAATATATTGATAAGAACCCTAGTTACAGCACTAATTGAATCCAAAACAATTACGAATTGAGAACGAAATCATCATGTGAATTGGATGTTAATTTAATAAAATGTTTTTCAAAGATCAAGGTTGTAATAATCTTATATCCCCAAATATTGACTCACCACAATATTTATAAAATTTTGAAACATATATTCAACCATAAAAAAATTTAATTAAGAAAAAAAACACCCCACCCCCCTCAAAATACAAAACAAATACAATTGAGTCCAAAAAATAATACCATAAAAAAGGATTGGACATGAGCAGTTCAGTAAAAATTATTGAATATCATAGGACATTTTAACAGAATAAACGATAAAATAGGACACGCTTTAATGAGAAATAAAAAAATTACCCGGTTTAACCATAATTGGTATTGCCTTAGGGGCATAAAAATGAAATGTTCAAATGTGCAGAATCCACTATAGTGAATTGTTGTTACAATGTTCTAAGGAAGATTACTCTCCATCCTAGTTTAATACAAATAGAAATTTCAAACCTCACTGTTATCTCAATTAAAGTGTCATAACTACTCTTCCAAAATATACTTATATTTATCTTAATCAGTTTATATTTGGTTCAAACCTATAGGATTACTCCATGAAGATTTATTTTAAACTGAGATTTTAAATCCACACTTCTTCATACATGAATTCATATAATACTATTCATTACAAACTCAGTGTGTCTTCTAAAACACATTATCACCATGAAATCCACTTTTAGACATCCCAAATGAGCTTTCCCTATATACTTCTACATTGTGAACTCCTCCTTCATGACTTCATGAGCTACTTCTCAAACTCTACCTTTACCTAGAGATATCATACTTTTGTGAACCTTCACTAAGAAATAATAAATCAAAAAACAATCTTCTACAATAATTCACTTCACAAACTCACTTCTGTGGTATCCTATTTATTAAATACACTTCTCATACATATTTCAGAAATAGCTTAATTCCCCCAGTGATAATATTATAACAAACATAATTGTGCATGGATGTACATTTCTGTCAATATACTCCCCAACGTAGTGGCCTAAGAATAACATAAACTCATCACATACATTATTCCAACTCATAACTATGAACTAATCTCCACTAACCTCATAAACATGCACTCATCTATGAAATTCTCACATATTCAACCACACAATATAATTTCTGGATCTCGCAATCAGTCACTCACAAACTTTCTTAATGATTCTGAGAAATTAAGATTTTATATTCAACAAACTTTACCACACATTATATGTACTCTTCTTCAAAAAAACATTTTACACTTTGTGACTCCATATAGAAGTAAAATATTTAATAAACACATACTCTAAGACCACATGAGTCATGCACTATGGGATAAACAAGAGTATAATTCAAATTTCATCAATGAATCACTTAATTATTGACCCAACCTATTCCTTATTGATACTAAACGAAGATTGATACATAATTTTGAGAAAAATTGTTCAATGTATGTCTCTTAATAAGTCCATGATCTCAACCACACAAAATGACAACATTCATCACAAACCAATAGGTTAACCTTTTGTGACATGTCTTAATTTAAATAATAAATTCAACATAAACAAATTTAAAACTCCGCCAATTTATTTATTCAAATGTATTCATAATGAACCAAAACTCAAGAAATATATCTCCCCCTATCAATAAATTTTCCAAATATATTTAAAATATTTCTCCCTCTTTGTCAACAAACCACAAGACACTTTTTTTAGTTTGTAGTATGAGAAATAAAATAGAAAACACATAAGGGAATTCATAAAATAACTTGACTATTAAGGATTCCACATACCCACTTATTATGTTTTAAGACTCAAATGGAATATGAGATCCTTTAGATTCTATTTGAACACTTCATGAGTTAAGGACTTCATCTGAATGTCTTTAATCTGATGTTCTATAGTGACATACTCTAAAAACACTAGACCATTCTCCACTTTCTCCCTGATAAAATGATATTTTATTTCAATGTCCTTTTTTCTTTGGGTGATGGACTATATTTTTTCTTGGATTTATATAACATTAATTATCACAAAATAATCTGATTGGAAACATCACAACAACTCGCATATCTTCAATACATATTTTTTACACACAATAACAATGAGAATTATTGGGGGGCCTCAATATATTAATCTTTTTGGAGATCAGATAAATAAAATATTTTTTATTTTTTATAAAAAAATACATATTCTTCTAAGATAAAATGAACCACATTATGTTGACATTTTTTTATCTTTTAAAATGGCCTAATATACATTTTTAATCCTCATAATTCATGTTTTTATGTTGTATAAAAAATTAATCCAAAGTCCAATGTGGATTTGATGTACCATATTATTATTTTCATATAAAATAAGTGGATTACATTAGGATAAATTTGAAATAAATAATCACGGAATGTGGTAAAATAAATAGGTTCATATCAATATTAAGTATAGTAGGATCCATATTATATGTCTTTATTTTATGATATTAACTAGTTTTTCTTCATCACCCATTGGGTAGTAAACAATGCATTCATTTTTTTATGGATTTATCCATTAAAAATTATTTCAAAACCTACATGGAATATGTTTTTTGATAAAAAATTACATTATATCATTGGGTTCCCTCAAAACCAAGGAAAAACATCATCTCATCAATAATTAACATTTCAAACTCACATTTCATAAATGTTGAAAACTATTTTAATTTCTCTTAATTGAATACAACAATTACTTTTCAATTGAAATATACCAACACAATAATACTTTGATTAATCCAAACATTGAAAAAATATTTTAATCAAATCCACCCCACTAGAAACTAAGCTTTATAAAATAATAATCATGAAATTAATACCATTACTTTGGCACCTGTTTCTCTTCATACAGTGCCTTCTTAAACTATAAATTTTTTTTCTCTCATTTACATATATAATAAATCATATGATTTTTTGATATTCACTTATTCTATGACCCCATTTATAAATATTAACTCTACCTCAGTATGGAAAAAATTTAATTGTCATTTCATAACTATGGATAAAAATAGTCAAATTGTTTTTATCACTATAACAAGTGAAAATGTCTCATCAATATTGATTCCTTTGGAATGAGAATATCCCTTGAATATAATTCATTTTTTTTGAATATGCATGACATTTTTATATATTTTGTTCTAGATGACACATATAGTATTAATGATGTTCTCATCAACATGCATAAAAATTGTAATAACACATACTTTTCATTCATAAATATTATATTTTTTATATAAATATTTAGTACATAACATTGAAATCCATTCCAAAATTAAATGGGGTTTTTGTCTTTGGAATCATTGATACAAAAAATCACAACATATATACAACATATCCCACTAATTACTTCATATATAGCGCCCATTTTAGACATATCATAATTAAAATCATTATATATAACCTTTGGAAAGAAAAAATAAGAAAGGGTGAGATCATATGATCACTAAGGGTAAAATAGGTAGATATCAATGGTCACTTAAAAATATCATTAGCATAATATTATGAGAATATATGGTAAACATTTGATAACTATACAATGAATATCATATATCATAATCTGGAGTCATGGAATTAATCATAATAGTAAATAAGATATGAATCATAATCTAATCAATGAACTAGATACATAAGAAAATAAAAATTTCATATTATATAAGTTTTTTGGAAAACTTGAAATCGTAGAATATCATTTACATAGTCACAAATCATTGAAAATACAATGATATATGATTGTATTCATTCCCAATTACATTGTATATTTATTCAAAGTTCATTATAAAGGTAACAAAAATGGATAGTCACTTAATGAATAGGTTTCAATCCTCATTCGAGTCCTTATTATCTCACGAGATATATGTTTTACCCAATGCATTGGAGGTATATACTACTCAGGGACCACAAGTCACATATTAAAAATTCATTCATATGTGTATTGAAAGATCAGAAATAATGTATCATATATAATAAACCATTTAAAATAAGTGGGTTTCATAATAATTTCAAAATTATATCATAGTATAACTCAAGAAAAAAGTGGGTTTCACAAAGTTTTCATCATGTCTTAATTAAAACATGGAAGGAAAAGGGTTTCCTAGAATCATCATTAAATAATATTCATCTTAATCCATCAAAAAATTAAAATTGGATTTTATAATTTTTCCATATACATATAAAATTGTAACTAATATCAATGTATGTTATTATATATGACAAATTTATTCAAAATATCACTAGTACATTTCTTGAGGAAAATATCTTTTTCACTTTGAAATAACTTGTTTAAAATCTAGAAATTTCCCAAATATCACTGAATTTTATTTTATTTCAAAATAATCATGTAATATAATAAATTGATATTCAAATAATTATGTTTTTTGGATGGAAGTGTATTCTATTCATGTAATCTATGTTACAATAAACATTTCATTCACATTCTCGACACAAAGTATAAAATACCTTATTAGAAAACAACAAGAATATCCCATTCAAACAATTTATTAAAAATTAAAATATGGGTGAATATTTCATCAGATAATTATATGAGTATTAAAAGGAAATTCTAAAATACATTTTTATGAAACATGAATAGAATAAAAATTATATTCTACTAAAGAGAGAAATAATGTTGGATTCCCTTCAAAATCATTCTTTTAGTATCTTGAGTTTATGGAGTGATGAAATAGAAAGAAAAAAACAGATCATATGCAAATAACTATTAGAGAATAATATTCATGTGTGTATTGAGATTTTTTTCATAAAATTTCATTTTATTAAATTGATTCATAAACAATATGGATAAATAATAACATTGTAACATCAATTTTTCACCTCGAGTTTTACATTTTTAGAAACAACTCTCACCTCCTATAAAAATAAATTTAAATTTATTATAATTGTATATAAGAATAATTTAAATACATAAAATATCATAATTTATTCACTTATAATATTTTGACACTCATTTGTTAGTAATTTTTGTTTATAATAGTTATTTCCAAGTGTCAACTGTTTGGTTTTTCATGAGACTTTTGGTTCAGTAGTTCTGGTCCATTTATATTAATCATTATATCATAATATATAGACTATTAATCATGATATAAATATCATTTATATTCATTATATATATATTTATATGTTTGAAATATTTTCAAATTGTTATTGATATAAAAATGAATCACACCATTCATGGGGATGGCAGGTCATAAAAATGCATGAACGTTGTTTTCACATTTCGGTGGATGAAACGAAAGTAAGGTAAATAAAAATTAACTTTCCCAAAAACATTATTATATAATATATATAATATATATTCATTAAATATATCATAAATACCATTCATGAATAAATTAATTAAAAAATCAGATTGCTTCGTGGAGGTGGTAGTCAACACATACACATGAGTGACATTATCATTTTCAAACATTGTGGAATGTAAGAAGATAGATATGATATTATAATTATAGAATAAAATTTATTTCATAAATTTCATGTATAAACATTAAAACCCTAATTATACCCATCCATGAAATATAGTTATGTAAAATTAATTGAATCACTACACGGAGTTGGTAGTCATCAATTTCTAACAAGAAATATTTCAGTTCTCATTTGATTGAATAAAATGTGGATATTTTTGTTTACGTTATCATAAAAACATTTATGTATACCAATGATAATTATTTTATTATTTTTATGATTAATACCATAGATTTATTTTATTTATAAATGTAAATAAATTTAAAGACGTTCAGTATGAAAATTAACTCTTCTTCATCTGTCCTCCTCCAGATGTACTCTTAATGACAGTTTTCGTGGTATTTTACGAATATAATCACATAAAAATAATGTATATTTAATTTTATAATATAATTGGGTAGTTTTGTTTTAATATATATGGATAAGTTTGGTTTATGGAAGAGATATATGGGTTTCCTTTTATAAATGGGAAGTGGACACACTTGGAATTTCTTAAAAGATTAAAAAATAATAATGTCATACTCAATCAAAATTCTTAAAAATGTATATATATTAAAAGGAAATATATAATGAGGTATTAATATAGTAATAAAGTTTTATTTACAAAATTTTAACTTGAAAACTCACCCTTTTCGTTTGGTTTACCCCTGATAAACCCATTTAAACATTAACTACAATGACAACATTTTAATATTTTTACAATTAATTGTGATGAATAACTATAGTTTTATAATTACCAAATTCATATATGAATATTCCAAATACTTAATCAATTTTTTAAAAATCAATTCATAGAAATTTTAATTGTGGAATTTCAAATTAAACTCACAACCCTTGATGACAAATGATTTTCCATAAAAAATTTCTTCTTAAGTATACAAACATTTTAAACTGAAATAGGTCATAAAATTATTTCCAATAAAATTAATTGGATTAGTAATAATATAAATGAAATCATTTAACTTTTAAAATAATTTTAAAAAAAAATCATAATTTTAAATTCATTATTTATTGAGAAAGTATTCAATAAAAATTTGTATTTATCACTATTCATTAAAAATCATTCTTTTTGAAAAAATATTAAAAATTCACCCTAAGATAATTTTAAGATGATTATTTCAAAAATGAAGCTATTTTTTTAAAACAATTTATAAATGTGGTATATATTAATTATATTATTTTCTATCAAAATGAAATAAATACCATTTTTGAGAAAAAAATGTATTTTTAAAACATATAATGACTTTACTAAAAATTTAGTAATTATTTAACAATAAATTTTATTTATATAAAAATTATAAATATTAATTTAAAAATGATTTTATCTCTATTTACTCCAAAAATTTAATGACTAGGTTTTGATGATATATTATATAAGGGTTAATTTATACACAAAGTTTTTTATATGACAAGTTATCAGAAAAAAAATTATTTGAAGATAATTATATGACAAAGTCATGATGTGTTACAATATACCACATTTAAAATTAATTAACCCCCTAAAATTTATATCACTTTGATATAAAAAAAACTGATAACATATATGTTTCCCCACATTCTTGAGTTCCCATATAACTTCTTCAAATTTTTTATTCCTCCAGTAAACTTTATCCATGTTATTAGTCTTGTTCTATATCACTTTGTCTATGATAAAATATTTATACTAGTAGTTAATCATAGGAAATATCTTGATCCAGTGGTATAACCTATGAGTTTGATACTTGGGTAGGATCAGGTATATACTCTCTTAAGATAGATACTTTGTTCACATTTTATACAAGATAGAGGTTCATTAGAAGCACCACATGATAAGCTATCACATTTAGTTGATAAAGAATCACAAAGGGGAAAATGTACATTGGCATAAGATTTCCCTTTTTATGAATCTCAAAACCTTCACCCATGTTGAAATTCATAGGAGTAGCTTCTCACCAACTTTAACTTCTATATTTTTTCAATGATTTCCAGCATAAACTTTTCATCAAATCTAAGACACCTTACTATTATTCTAAATATCTATGACATTCTATGCCATTCCTTATCTTTATCAGGTCCCAATATTTTTTATTCCCCATATTTATCCCAGAACATTGAATTTCTACACTTAATTTCATAGGGGTATTCATATGGATCCATCTTAATGTTTGAGTCAAAACTATTATTATATAAGTATTTGATTAATAAAAATATGTTGATCCCTATCACCTTTGAAAACCCTGGTATATGACCCCAATACATCTTAGTGGTCTTGAATTGTTCTATCATAGTGACCATATATCTAAGGATAATAAGTAGTACATAAAAACAACTATGAATCCATAACAATATGAAGACTACTCCGAAACATTGTGGTAATCCAATGATCATGATAATATGCAATATATTATTGTACACCATGGAACGTTACCTCATCTTTAATTTATATTATTTAAAGATGATAAATATAGAAATATTATCTTCTAGAAATGAAGTGTGATTAATTCATATGTATATTGTTTAAAACATATATAACATTATGGTTATTTTATGTTTTAGGGAGTCTAATACCAAAATCAATGGTCTTGTTTTCAAATTTATATTCTGGTATAAGTAATGATTTTAACAACCCCTCATACTTTTTTCTCTCAGACATCACATATTGAAAAAACCAGGACCCAAGATACATACTCTTAAATACCTCTTTTTTATGTTGTCCCAAAGTAAATACTCATTCAAATCCCTATACATCTTCATACATTTAGTAATAATAGTGAACTCTGAACTATGAGATTCCTTCCATGGATCCTTTTTTATGTCTGGTATTTATGGGACACATACATAGATCTTTAACCTAATCATTCTTTCAAAATAATGTTTTAATTTTTGACCAATTCCTAATAAATTTTATAATTCTATACATTCCTTTTATTCCTATTTAATCTTCACATAAAGTTATGATTGAACACTCATTTTAGCAACATAAAATTTTAACAATTCCATTAAGAATTCAAAATCCATCAATTTAAAATTTTGAAATACTGGATCATTCTTTACAGTCTTCATAGATAATCTAGGTCGATCCTTTTGACTCAAATCACGGCCTAACATGTTTTCATTCCTAGGGTGATGATATATTAAATAGTCATATTATTTTATCGACACCAACCATCTTTTCTTCTATATATTCAATTATTTCTGAGTGAATATATAATTTATACTTTAAAATAAATATATATTAAACACTATTCTCCATAAAAATTATTCATCCGTATATTTAATGAATAAGTTAACTTGTTGACCATAAATCATGATTTGTGTAATTTTCTTTTATGAGACATCAATTAAATGATGCATAAGCTATCATCATGCCATTATGAATGAGGATACAACCCAGTCCCTTAGTTGATGCATCATTAAATATCATATACCCTTCTTTACTATAGGTTAGTGTAAGCATAGCTATGTTAACTAACCTTTTCTGTATTTCCTTCCAATTTTCCACAAATTCTCTATTTAAAATAAACTTAGATCCCTTCTCAGTTAACATGGTTAGTTTTATAGATATCACATTATAAATTCATTAAAAAGTTTCAACAATAGCTAGAAAAAACAAAAAAACAATGTATCTCAATCAATGTGGTTGGTATTGAACAATATTCAATAACATTCATCTTTTATGGATCCACTAATATATCATCACTTTATATTATATGACATAAAATGAAATTTTTTATATCCAAAATTCACACTTGGTAAATTTTTCATATATCTTCTCCTTCATTAGGGTAATCAATTTAATAATTAAGTTGTATTCATTCTCTTCCTTTTTAATTAAATATTTAAGAATATAATCTATAAAAAACAACATACTAATCAATAAAATGTCTAAATAATATATTCAATAATCCCTTTAAAAAAATAAAGTCATTAGTATGAAAAAATGGAATTATTATCAAATCATGGTTCTCGTTATTTTTTGGGAAGGATTTATTGGGTATGTCTTCATTTTTTACCCTCATTTGATAGTATCCTAACCGAATATAAATCTTTGATAATATTTAGTGCCTTATAATTGAATAAGAAATCATAAAAATGGGAAAGTAATACTTATTCTTTTTTATTATCTTCTTAAGATCATGATAATTAATGAAGAGTCTCATTGATCCATATTTCCAATCAAAATAAAATATAAACCCATTTTATTGCACTTGGATGAATAGATCCAATATTTAGATTCTCTGGGATTTGCTTCATCCAGCCCTATAATACAATAGGATCCACTGCCTAAGGATTCTTTTATTTAATTATAACACAGATTATGAGTTCTTTTGAAAACTCAATATCATGATTCAGAAAGAATAATAAGAAATTCTTATATAAAATTATCAAAAAAATCTGATGAAATCAGCATATGACCTTTATTGAATTCATCCCCAACCATCTGGGATAAACATCCATTTTTAAATGAAATTAAGACTCATATAATGTGTGTGATTTCCATCATATGTTCATATTTATCATTACATTGATATAAGATGAAAACTTAGAATATAATATAACATTTTACATAACTTTGTGTAAATTTATGTCAGATTTATTTAATGAAATAATATCCATGAATAATACAGAATCAAATTCAACTAAAGGGAGGAAAAATATTTTTAGGAAATAAATTCCTAAAAATATCAGTAAGAGAATACTTGTAGACATGAGATGTAATAATCATACAATTACAAATTTAATCTTCTAATTCATTATCTAATCACTAGGGTATAATTTTGATACCCTTATAAAAATACTTTGATATAAAAGATTGGAAAAATATATAATTAAATAGATAATTAGTTGTTATAGAGTGGATGGTAAGTGTAACTTAAAAAACATCATTATAGTTCCCCAGATCGGTACTAGTGAATATATGATAATTCCCTTTGTCTTTAGTATTAAGATATTATTAATTTTGATCATTATCTTAACCATTGTATTTGGACACTGGTTAGTATAATTCATATACTCTATGTGTGTGGTTTGGGTGGTGCATTCTATAGATTTTCCCCCTCATTAGATAACTTCTTATTCCAATAACATCATAATTTAATTGAATGATGTACTTCCATTCCAAACATAAAACATTTCTATGTCCCATTAAGAAAATTTTCTCTATGGATCCTTCTACACATCATGAATAAAGTAAATAATAAATTCTAATCTATTTGGTTTTTATAATTTTATTTTATTTTCATCATTATTTTCTGCTCAGAATCATAAAATTGATGGGTAAAAACAATATCCATATCATCCATGATAGCACACCGAATGATTTATTCATATCTACTAAATTATCTTCTGGTTAACTCCCTTTGTAAGCTTGGTTTTAATCCACTAATTAATTGATCAATCTTACTTTTAGGATGGATGATAATACCAAAATCATACCTTGGAAGACAAGAAAATTTTCCTCCTAGGTACAAATTTATTCACCTTCATTATTTTTTCCATCGAATTAATTATAAATTTTTAAATAGAAAGTTTGAGGAAAAAATTATATAAAATAATCTCTTAAAATTATCAGACTCTATGAATTTAATTTTTTCATATTACAATATGTTCTTGATAATATTCTATCCTTGATTTCATTTTCCTACCAAATGATATATAACTAAGATAAATTTTTCATGTTTTAGAAAATAGAGAATAGAAAATATACTTTCTATGTTATTGATCAATTTATCCACAACTAGTAGATTAGTGAACTCATTAAAATAAGGCTAACATTTTCTCATTATGGAGACAACAAAATATATCTCCCACCTCTGATAATTCAAAAGCTCTGCATGATTGGTAGCTTGAGAAATTTTCATAATCATAGAAACTAGATTATTAATGCTAGTTCCCATAATAATTAATTTCTCAATAGGAAAATCATTATATTCCCCTTCATATTCTCCATTTACATGATTCCATTAGGTTACCTCCATTAACTAAAACTAAAAAAACATAGTGTGACACATAATAATAATATAATAAACAACATAATCTAGAAATATCATTTATAATATTTCTAATGAATGAAACTTTATTTTAAATTTATAATAGTTTAGTTTTAACCTATGTCACCCATGTTCATAATCTATTTAATTCTTTCTCAATGGTTCATTAATGAAAATTTTATTTATCACAAACATATCCCATGATATTGTCAAACCAAGTGCGTAGTAGGGGTATAATCACAGTGCACCATAATGATGGATGAGATATAATGAACTAACTCTTGTAAGGGTTATTACTGCTAGATTCATCTGTTCCAAAATCACATATACTCATTATATCTACATTGGGATGTTTCTCTAGGAAAACAACACTCCTTTATTTACCATAACATAGAAATTTCTTTCATACATACGATTCTAATAAGGATTATCACTAATATTTTCTCATAATATTTTCCAAATATAATTAAACATTTATCTAATTCCAACTATAGTGTCCTTTAAATGTCCTCCATAAATATTAAATATTATTTGAATAATCTTCATTATGTAAAATTACGATCCATTCCATAATCATATAGGTTTAGAGTCTTTGGAAACATAGACACAGAAACAATTTTTTATAAGAGATATATATCATCTACCACTACTTTCATTTTAAATTTCACCCTTTAAAGAGAAATCATACTTAAAAAATTCTACATAACATAGGTAAAAGAAATATAATAATGGTTGAGATCAAATGCTCATTAAGGGTAAAAAAGGGATACTTCGATGATCACATTAACATTAAATTCGAGTAAGTTTATGAAAATGTGTAATTAACATTTTAAAATTATATATTGAATATTAGATATAAAAATATTTCTTCATGGAATAATTTTTTGAATTTTATAAGACATGAATCATAAAGGAATCAAAGAACATGATCCATAAGAGCATAACATTAGAATGTTTCATATGTTTTTGTTATATATATAATAATATAAAATAATTTTCACAGTCAATGATCACTTACATGACTATCATTGTGGATCAGCTTCACTATTAATACCATTGTATCCTTAGTTATGGTTCACTCCCATGACTATCGTAGTGCACATATTCCCTTAATAAACTATGTTCACTCCCTATTCCCATCCTTATTATCTCATGAGATATCAATATGTACTCAATACATTAGAGGGATATATAATTATGGGCCCACCTGTAACGACCCAAAAATTTATTAATGAAAATTAATCATGATATAATTAATGTCTTATTATTTAAAATGGTTTTATAACATATAAAATTCCTTGGTTTTATTTCTTTGTATTTTAAAAAACCATTATGAATTTTCATTTTTTCTAATACAGTCGTTGAATAGTGATCACACGATTAATGTAAATCAAGGGCTTTTACAAATCAAATTTACTCAGAAAAAGGAAGTGATGGTCTCATCTAGTTGAATTTCTCCGTATAAATCCCATTTTTCGATGCTCGAAAAGGAGGTGGCATCACTGAGCGTCACTATTGCCCGATCCCATGTTGAGCTTCATCATGTTAAGCTTGAGTGGAACTACCTATGAGAGAAGTGGAAATTTACAAAGATCACCACCCGAGCGATGATATCTGAGCCTCCACAAGAGTCGGTCACAATCGCATAACATACCCATCGGTAATATACAGGTGTTATAAGAGGTTATGTAAAAATACCCTTGAACTATGATTATGTACATTATTTTTTTTAGAAAATATACATTCATTTTATTTTTATTACATTGTAAATATTTTATCAATAAAAAATATTATTTTTAGTTAATATTCAATTTACAAATCTATTTAGATGAATTGATTTTTGAATTAAATAATATTTTAATGAAATATATTTACTAAATTAATTTTAATTAAATATAAATGATCGTATAATTTTTATGAATATAATTGTAATTTTTATTATGTTTTGAAATATCTTTTTGTCAACACCCATGATATTTTGAAAAATGTTGGTTTTTATATTAAAATTAATAATTCACGTATTTATAAAATTATTTAAATTAAATTAATATAGTTTCACGATTTTGGATTTCGAAATTATCTAAAGGTGAATTTTTCATAATTTTCTTATACAACCGGATTTTTGGGTAAAAATTAAATACCCTTTAGTTATATAATGTGCTTTATAATATCATAAAGACCCAATAGTGACATAATAAAATAATACAAATGTAAAATTCGGTCAATATATATATGTTTCACCTTTAAAAAATTAGTATTTTAAATTTTTTTGATTAATGTTCTGGTGCCTTAGTGAACCATCTGTGACTTACAAAACATTTTGAAATTTAAGTTTAATTCCTTAAGATTGTGACTCACACACACATAATCAAGAGTGCTATTTTAAAAATTTAGGCCATTTTAATTATTAAATAATGTTTCACACGCCCCTTTGTCAAAAACCACGGGAAAAACCCATGGTTTGGTTTGTGGTATTGATTAGTTTAATGTGTGGTGTCCAAAACTAAAATAATAAATAATTCCTTCTATTTTCATATATAAACCCACCTAAGATCCCACTTCCCTTCACTCAAAACACTTGGATCACATCCCTACCCTACCATACTCTCTCTAAAATCCTTCCAAGGCTCCCCAATCACCAAATAATCCTCTCTCAATCCCCTTCAAAACCTTTGGCATCCCACTTCCACTAAAGTATTTCTTCCTTTCCTATTTTTGTCTAAATATCATTATGTTGTTATACCCTTTTAATTTCAATTAAAAATGTTAGGGTGTGATTTCTAACCCCCCCCCCCCATACTGGCCTAATTATGTTTTAATGATGAGATACCCCTTTCACTCTTATTAATTCCTCCCACGTACAGCCATTACCATGCCGAAATTCCATAAGAAATTTTTCTCTTCTCATTTACATTCAAGCAATTATTTTATATTATGAATATAAATTAAATTAAAAATGTTGGGACATCTATCTATATTTTCCCCTCATTATTAATTTCATGTACATATGATGATATAACTCTTTCTCTCTCATTAACCATTTTAATGAATTCTTATGTCACGTCGTTATGCTGCCAAAATTTCAACATGATTTCAAAGCCATAGTCATTGTATAGTGAATACCATTCCCATTTCTCTATCAAGTGTATTAACCTTCATACACATTTACTTATTGATTATATAGTTTCATTTATAAATTCCACATTACATTATCATGGATTAAATTATGATGTTTAATTAATCCAGGTTTTATGATGTACGTGTCACACTTATGAATGAAGTGAAATGATTAAGAAGGGTGCACCCTGATAGTGAACCAATGAATTGGGTAAAGTGTAGTATCATGATACATCATGTAAAATGAGGTTTTACTTATGATATTTCAAGTTAAATGAGGTTTTACACATGATTCTTGGGCAATGATCCTTGTCTTAAAATAATATCACGATAAATGTGGTTGCTACATTTCCATGTTATGATAATCATTCTATATCTTTCCATTATTTTCATGTTTCTTTTTTGTTCCATTGACATTCCTATTTCTTAACATGTAATTTATCCTTACTATTATTTTGTTACACACTTATTGGACTTTATATCTCATCCTTTTATTATGCATGTCTTGAGGTTATCCCATGAAATGCTAAGTACAAAAGAATTTTGTGGTCATGTAAAAGAAATATTCAATAATGTTGTTCTCTTTTATGTTCTAAGATGTTATGTAATGTTCCTAATTTTCCCTGAACACTAGACCTATCAAACCTTAGGGTTGTCTTAAGTGATTTTTTTGTAATAAATAGTTTATCAGTGTTTAATAAAGAGTATTGTCGTTATAGTTGGTATCAGAGGATAGGTTTAGTTATTTTTGGGATTAGGATTATAAAACCCTATTGAAATCCATAGGGTTAATACTAAGTATAATAAAAATTACCTAAATTTTGGTGAGTAACGAGTAAGTGGTTTATCAAGAAATTATATCTCGGTCTATTTTCAACCAGGTAGAGGTAGCTCTGGAACAGACGTATCTAATGGTAAAACACGAAAACACCGCTTTGAGCTAGACTCAAAAGTGAACTGGTGGAAGACAATGGGCCTTGCTACACTCTTGGTTATGACACTCCTGGGAAATATTCTTGGGTAAATTCATAAGCTTAGTATGAACAATTGTTAAGTGAATAAAAAAATCCCCTAAGAATATATGTTGGGAAGTTGATCATGGATAACAAATATTGAAGACTATAAATTCATAAGTTAAAGAAATAAAAGTAATTTATTAGTTATCAATTTTTTTCTTCAGATTACTATTTATGTGTTACACCTAACATTCCTTGTATTCCATCCAATGGTTGGTAATAGGAGGACTCGAGCTGACAACTGATGAGAGGATCAATGTGACGACTGTTCTAATGAGATTCCCAATCTGATAGGTGCGGGAATTTTTAACATTGTCCCAATAATCTCCCAGACAACTCAAGTATTTAATAGAAATGTGGGTCTAGAGTAACGTTCACCCCCCCCCCCCCCACAAGAAATAACAAGTTGCAATCGAGAGCTTCATGAGATAAAGGCCTCCTACCTTTAATGCATTATATGATTCCTCAATTACCGAACAGTGGATAAACTCTATTAAAAAGATCTTCATCATGCTTCAACATTCCTATCAAGAGAAAGTTCTTCTCGCTTCTTATTATATGATGGGTGAGGCTGATAAATGGTGTAAATTGATCAAAAATAAGAAGTTTGAGGTAGAGATCGAGGCATTATAATTGAAGGATTTCTGGAAAATGTTTTTTGACAAATATTGTCCTCGCACCCTCCAAATTAAGATGGAAAGGGACTTCTTTACCTCAAGAAATAAGACGACGAATCCATCAGAGAGTACGAGGAAAACTTTCCAATGATTTCATGATACACCTTCGTATTTGTCGTTAGTCCCAAATGCAAAGTTTATTACTTATTTGGTTGGGTAAAACCTATCCTATATAAATTCATAGAGATCTGTTACTTTATGATATATGAGGAAATTGTTTTTTGTGCCCCCAAAGTTGAAATGGAGATCAGAGAATATCTGGGCTATCATGGGGATAAGAAGCCTAAGTAGGTCTTTAATTCTAGTGGTCTGATTGATAAATCCAACAGTGCTAAGAAAATCCAGCACCCCACTTTCCAAAGGTGCAGAAAGAATCACCCCAGAAATTTCCTGAAGGGGATGATGAAATGCTTTAGGGGTGGAAGATAAGGGAACCTGGATATTAACTACCAATAAAAAAACCTCTTTTGTGATAGAGGAAAGTTACGCTCCATTCGACCCTCAATGCATTGTTCATTACTTCAACTACAAAGGACTAGGGTGATTTTCAAATTAGTTCCATAAGCCAATGGTTTTTAGATTCATCCAAAAACTCCACGAAAGAAAGGGACAGATTTTTCCATCACTACCACTGGAACGAACACCGACAATAAAGTGGTGACAAGTACACTAGTTATTCATCCAAGAATAGAGAGTGTACTGTTTGATTTAGGTTCTATGCATTCTTTTTTATCTCAAATGTTTATTAGAACAATCCCAACATCGCCACAAATCATGGAATTAGAGATGTCAATGAGAATGGTAAATGAGGAACTTATTTAAACCCATGAATATAACACCCCCTATCACAATTTGTGGTTTGAACTTTCCGAAGTACCTCTCCATAGTCCCTCTAGTGGAATTTGATTAAATTCTTTGAATTGATTGGCTTTCCTTATATAGAGCCAACATAAATTTCCATGAGAGGAAAATCAATCTCTATATGGAGAATAAACCCCAAATTATATACAAGTGCAAGGGGGAGGATGAAAATTCCTTAGCACCATCATCTCAAGAACGGATACTTATGCCCTAAGATAACATGTATCGTGCTCATATGATTGAGTCTAAGGACGAAACCATCCTTTAAAAGATGCCTATTTTGAGAGAATTCACTGTTGTGTTTACTGATTAATTGCCTAGTGTTCCTCCTAGAAGAGATGTTGAATTTTCAATAGATCTTATACATTGGACATTGCCAATATCCAAAAATAAGTATAGAATGATTTTTTTGTAGCTTTAGGAGATGAAGAATCAACTATAAGAGAATCTTGATAATTAGTTTATATTCAGAAGTACTTTACCATGGGGTGCACCAGTCCCCTTCGTCAAGAAGAAGGATGTGTCAATGGCCCTTTTTATTGATTATCGTGAGCTCAACAACTTCACTACAAAGAACAATTATACTCTACAATGAATTGATGATTTGTTCGATCAGCTACGTTGAACACAATACTTCTCCAAGGTGGATTTTCAGTCAGGATATAACCATGTAATGATGAAGAAGGATGATATCCCCAAGACTACATTTCATACATGTTATGGAAACTTTGAATTCATAGTAGTGACTTTTAGACTCACTGATCCTCAAGAAATCATCATGTACTTGATGAATAGATTCTATGGAGATTACCTCAAGAAATTTGTGTTAGTATTTATTGATGATTTTCTAATATACTCCTAAACCAAGGAGGAGAATGCAGAGCATCTAATGACTATTCTAGAGACCTTGATAAAGGATAAGCTCTATGGAAGGTATAGAAAGTGTGAGCTCTGGTTGAAGGAAGTCTCATTCCTGGGTCATATCATCATAGGAAATGGGATATATATTGATCCCTCCACGACAGATGAAATTAAGGGATGGCCAAGGCCAACATCGTTAATAGATATTCGTAGCTTCCTAGGGTCAGCTGGATATTATATCTGATTTGTGAGAAATATATCTTGATTATACAACCCTCTTACCGAGCTAACTCAGAAGGGAGTAAAGTTTTTTTTGGAGTAATGAATGTGAAGAGAGCATTTTGGAGTTGAAAAGAAGGCTTATCATTGCGCTTGTGCTCACACTACCCATAAGTGGATTATATTTTGTGGTATTTAGTGATTCTTCGAAGAAGGGCATGGTCTGTGTGTAGATGATAAATGATAATGTCATTGCCTTTGCATCAACTTAATTGAATTTTCATGATAAAAACTATCCAACACATGATCTAGAGTTTGCTAAAATATATTCGCTTTAAAAATTTGGCAACATTAACACTATGGGGAGAATAATGAAATATACACATACATAAAATCATCAAGTATATATTCACATATATTGAGCTGAATATGAACCAACAAATATGGATATAGATGATCAAAGACTATGACTGCTCAATCCATTACCAACCTAGGAAAGAAAACAAGGGGTAGGATGCTCTAAGTAGAAAAGACCTAGTGATTATATCATTGATGAGAATTAAAAAGGATCTAATATTCATAGATTTGATAAATGTGGACATTTAAATCATAAATAAGGGGATATCATAAATATTTTCACAAATTATTGCTCAACTGTATCTTTTGAAAAGGTTAAAGGATGCTCAAAATAATTATGTGGGAATTCAGAAAAAGTGGAAACTATCAGAAAAGGAAAATCCTCAGAGTTCAATGTTAATGAAGAAGGAATTCTAAGATTTGTTACAAGACTATCTGTTCCATCAAATCAGGAGTTAAATAATAAACTTTTGGATGATGAATATAGTTCGAATTCATCCATTCACCCATGAAACAAAAAAATATGTCGAGATCTCCAAGAGCATTATTGTTGGGATAACATGAAGAAGGAGATCGTTGAGTATACATCAATGTTCCGGGTATGTAAAAAAGTGAAGGATGAGAGGAATAAGTCTAAGAATATGATGCAATAATTACCCATACTAGCATAGAAATAGGAGAACATCACAATACAATTTTTCACCGGACATCCGAAGACATCCAAAGGAAACAATGCAATATGGGATGATTTGGATCATCTTCCAAAGACTACACACTTCATTATATTTCTAGAGGATTTATTGTTGAACCATATGAAGTGGAAATATATTAGATAAGTGTTATGACTTCATATATTACCACTATATATTGTATCAGATCAAGATCAAGGATTCCCCTCTATGTTTTAAAATATTCTTCAACATGCTCTGACTACTAATTTGAACGTCATTACAGATTATCATCTAAAAACTGATGTTTAATATTATATGACTATCCAAACACTTGAGGAAATGTTGACGTCATTATTAATGTACTTGAATGTAGGATGGGATCAAAATATTCCTCTATATGTGTTCTCTTATAAAAATAGTTTCTACTTAAGAATCCAAATTGATCCTTATGAGTCCCTTTATGGGAAGAGGTGTGGAAAACTGACATGTTGGGATTAAGTTGGGGAGAAAAAACTCCTAGTTCCAAAAATGGTTTATTAAATAGTGGAGAAGGGTAATACCATATAAAATCACATTAAAGATGCTCAGAGTCACCAAATGTGCTATGCTGACAATCATCGACAAGACCTATAGTTTGATGTTTGAGACATGGTATTCCTCTACATATCAATGTGGAGAAGAGTTATGAGATTTTGGAAGAAGGTAAAGATTATTCAAAGGTACATAGACCCTTTTGAGATCCTTGATTGCATGGGAGAAGTGGCATATCGACAAGAACTTCTATCGAACCTATCTCATGTACATGATGTGTTCTATGTATCACTCTTTAGGAAGTACATACCTGACCCATTCCATGTACTCAATCCATAGGTAGTACCATTAGAGAATGAAATAATTTATAAAGAGAAGCTGGTGAATATCTTTGATCTTAGGAAAAAATCTCTAAGAAATAAGACAATTCACCACATTAAAGTGTTGTGGCGAAACTAAAAGTTTGAAGCAGAAATGTGGGAATCAGAGGATTTGATGAAGAAAAGTTACCCACATCTATTTTAGTGTGGGAAAATGAAATTTTGAAGTAGAAATTTCTTGAGGGGGTAATATTGTGATGATGAAAAATTTAATTAATTAAAATTCATCTTGATCTAATTAAATGTCTTATTAAGTAAAATTTCTATATAACAGTTTTAGTTTGATGGTTTCATATCTTTGGATTTTAAAATACTATTAGGAATTATGGCCGTTGATAATATAGGAATTGAACAGTTATCATAGGATTAGTATAAATATAGGTCTTTAAAAAATCCAATATACTCATACAAAGGAAACGATGACCACATTTAGTAGAATTTCTCTATATGAAGCCCATTTTTTGGAGCTCAGAAAGGAGGTGGTGTCACTGTTCTGAACTCTTGACCAAGAAGAATCTAAGCTTCTACACATTAATCTTTAGTGGAACCGCCTATGAGAGAAGTGGCTGTTAATAGATATTTCTACCAGATTGATGTTTTCTAAGCCTCCCTAAGAGTCTATCACCATCGCACACCTAATGCTTTGGTATTATGCGAGTGTTATGAGGTTTTATGTAATAATACCCTAGAACTATGATTATTTACATTATTTTTATATAGAGAATATACATTCATTTTATTTTTTTCACATTGTAAATAGTTTTTAATGAAAAAATAGTATTTTAGTTAATATTCAATTAGGAAATATATTTTGATGAATTAATGGTTTTTTTAATTAAATAAAATTTTTATGAAATATTATTAATAAATTACTTTTTATTAAATATAAATTGCCTTATAATTTTTATGAATACAATTCTAATTTTTATTAAGGTTTGAAAGATGTTTTTGTAAAACCAATGAATTTTCAAAAAAATTCAGTTTTTATTTTAAAATTAAAAATTCACATATTTAGAAAAATATTTAGATAAAATGAATATTATTTTAAGATTTAGGATGTAAAAATTTTCTAAATGTGAATTTTTGGGAAAAAATTAAATACCGTTTAATTATATAACAATGATAGTGTGACTCACCTATATATAAGAAAGCCTAATATTATAAGATTTTAGGCAATTAGACTTATAAAATAATATTTTTCACTCTCATTTGGAAAAAACATGGGAACAACAATGGGTTTTTTGTGGTTTTGATTAGTTTAATGTTTGTAGTCCAAAACCTAAATAATAAATAATTCTCTTTCTTTTCTATATAAACCCACCCAAGGTCCCAATTATCTTCAATACAAATTAATAGAGAACATCCCTACCGAGGAATCCTCTCTCTAAAATACTCCCAAGGCTCCCCAAGCTCTAATGAAGCCTCTCTCAATCCCCTCCCATGCCTTGGGGATCACACATCCAAGTAAGGGTTTTCTTCCATTCCAATTTTGGTCCACATTTCACTATGATGTTATACTATTTTAATTTCAATTAAAAATGTTAAGGTATGATTTCACACCTCCCACATACTTCGGTAAAAATGATTGAATTATGAGATAGGCCTTTATCTCTCATTAATTCCTCCCATTTACACCTTTTACCATGCCGAAATTCCATATTGAATTTCTCTATTTTCATCTAAATTCAAGCAATTATTTTATATTATGAATCTAAATTCCATTACATAGGTTGGTACATGTATCTATATGACCCCCTAAATTTAAATTTCATGTACTTATAATGAGATACCCCATTCTCTCTAATCAACTATTTTTATGAATTCTTATGTCACACCATTATGCTGTTGAAATTTCATTGTGTGTTTCCAAGCCAAAGTCATTTTGTAGTGAATACTATTCCCATTTCTCTATCAAGGTTATTCGACTTCATGAAAATATAATTATTTATTATATAGTTTTATTTATGAATTCCAAATTCCTCTATTGTGGATGAAATTATGATTTTTTAATGAATCTATATTGTATGATCTAGGTGGGACACATATGAATGAAATGAAATGATTAAGAAGGGTGCGATCTGATAGCGCTCCAATGAATTGGGTAAAGAGTAGTATCATGATAAGAAAAGTGGAATGAGGGTTTAATCATTATAAATAATGTAAAATGAGGTTTTACTCATACTCAATGTGCAATGATCCTTGGCTAATGCCTATATCATGTTAAATGTTGTCGCCACATTTCCATGTTATGATAATCATGCTATATCATGCACTTATATTAATGTTTCTCTTGTGATCCATTTATATCAATATTTACTAACATGAAAATTATCCTTCCTATGCCTTTTTTACTCCCTTACTGGGCGTTATAGATCACCCTTTTTTATAAATTTTCTCAGGTTATCCCATGCAATTCAAAGTACGAAGGAATGTTGGGGTCGTGTAAAAAAAGTTTTCAATAATTTTGTTTTGTTTTATGTTCTAAGATGTTATGTAATGTTCTCAATTTTTCCATGACACTATACCTATTGATCTTAAAGGTTTTCTTAAGTGAAATATTTTGTAAAAAATATAGTTTATTTGAATAATAATGAGCAGAGTTGTTATACCACCCATCACATAGTCATAATCCACTTAAATGTGTTCCATATGATCATAAACCATTCATCATTTTTCATAAACAATGGAAAACAAATGGGTTTAGTAAAAATTTCAACATTTAATCATAACAAAACCTAATTTTAAAAATAGGATTCATAAAAGTTTCATCATAACATAAATAAACTATAAAATGAAATGGGATTCATAGAATCATCATTAAATCATAATAATCATAATCCATCCAAATAATTATATTGGATTTTACCATTGGATTATATCCCTAGTAAATAATAAATAAAATCAAAGGATGTGTTTATAGATGAAAAATTCCTTTAGAAAATCACTGAAACATTTCTTGAGGAAAATAAACTTTTCACATTGAAATAATTTTTTAAAATTTATATGTTTACTAAATATTAAGGAAATTATTTTCTTGGAAAAAAATTAAAACTTGTAAAGAAATTGTAAAAATATTGATTGGTCATGATGTAAAGAAATTCAATTAATGTTAAGTTTGTTAAAACAAACATTTCTTTCACATTTTTGGTAACAAATAAATAGCGCCTCATTCAGAAAATAAAATTATGATTCACATTATAAAATTTTGTAAAAAAATTTAAATGGTTAAAATTTTCATTAAAAATCGTATAATAATATTAAATATATTATTGAAAACATTCTTAGCAGAAAATGATATGGAAGAAAAGTAGTTTGCAATGAAATAAAGAAATATAGTCATAATTCTTTAAATATATCGTTTCTATCTCTAAGTTAATAAATATAGAAAAATAAAAATAAAAACATATAATTTAAATAAATAAATTTATTGTTAAAAATTCATTAATTTCATGATATTTATATAATATAATTTCATTATCAGAAACATAATCACTAAAAACCTCAATAAACAACAAGATTGTAACATAATTCCCTTACCTCGGGTTTCACCTATTTTGAAAATGCTCTAACTTCTAATATAATTGATGGTTATTTTCCACTGTTTGGCACAGCGTGACCTCCTTATGTTGCAATTCTGGAATGAGATGTTTCATTGCTGGAATCTTGTACTGCATGATCTCCTTCTGGAAGGTGATGTTGTTTTTCTGGTATTCTGCTAGTATGACCCTGTTTTTCCTACGCTAGAATCTCTTGTGATTATATTGGAAGGTGATATTGTAATGATGGTCGATACTCTCAATGATTTTTTGGTCTAAAACTTTACTTGATTTCATTTCTAACATGTTCTCTCAATGCTCTAAGGACTTTCTCAGACAGTGGATTCCTGGAAGCCCCATGGACAATAAAGTCTTTGGAGATCATAGAAGAGTTGACAGTAGTGGGAGAGAAGTTTTTCATGTGGATAAAGAAGCAACGTCGAGCAGCTCTTCAGATGATTAGTTCAAACAGACTTGATTTGGCGGAGTCCCCTCTGGACTGTGCATCAAATTACTTTAATGGATATTTCTTGGTATATCTTTGTTTGTAATTCTCAAAATTCTCGCTGGTGTGAATTCATTGCACCTCGTGTTTGTAATGCTAATTTTTTTTAATAAATTTCCTTTGGGCATGAATTGGGTGACCAATTCATGTCACCACTTTTTTAAAAAAATGTTTTTATTACAAAATTATTAATAAAATAAATTAAAACAATCTTAATTTAATTATTAATATTAAAAAACAAATAATTTTACTTTTAATACAATTTTAAAATATAGTATAACTTTTAAAATTCTTTAAATCAAACTATTTCGTTCAATTAATATTATAATTATTCACTATTCATCATAAAATCAATCTTTTTAGAAAATTATCAAAAATTTAGACTATGATATTAAATATGATGATTTAAAAAAATAATTTCCATTTCTAAATAAATTTTCTAAATGTTTTAGATATTAATTATATTATTTTCTTATAAAAAACCAATAAAAAATTTTTTAGGGAAAATATATTATTAAAGCATAAAATGACTATACTAAATTTAAAGTACTTATATATTTTATTTATCTAATATCATTATATTATTTTTTTAATAATTTGTAAATTCATATTCACTCAAGATATTTAATTACTAGCTTATAGTGGTATACTATATTACAGTTAATTTGTACTCGAAGTTGTGTGTATCACAAGCTATCAAAAATAAATAAATTTATTCATAGTGAAATATATCAACGATATTAGGGAATTACATAATGAAACTCTTTAATCTAATTATTTTATATTTGTTCAATCTTTTTAATAATCACTTGATCCCAATTCTTATATCTTTCAACTTCTTCAAATATTATTGTCACTACTTGTGATATAAAAGAAATTAGTTACTGAGACTTCATTCTGTATATCTACATTATAGCTCACAGATCATCTATAATACTATTCTTATTGTCGTAAACCCTCTTTTTTTATTCCTTTGAAGTATCATATCTTGCTTCATCTTCCTCTTCATCTGTGTATTCTTCTGAATCTTCTTCATGCACTTGCACTCCCCCTAACCTGCTCAATTTTTATCTCTATCTTGCTAAAGATATTAAGTAATTTGTTTGAGCTTCTACTCATTTTCCACCAAAACAAATTAATTTTCTCCACATTTGTTAGTATCTAGTTATTAAAATATTTTTATGTTTTTCTTTTTCCTGAGTGGACAAGGAATATTCACCTCTCCATAAGATTAAAACATCATATGTTTCTCCTCATTTTGAATAAAATAATTACATTTAAAGACTCAAAAGTAATTAAATTTTGGATTCTTTCCATACCACATCTCTCGTACAGTATTCTATTACCTTGGAATAAAATATCTTTTATAAATGTAGACCTATTTCAGTATAAATTCCCTCCAAAATTCCCAAGTGTGTCATTCCCAATATTCATTGCTTTGGAAATGTTATTTATGATCTGATTTTCACTCTAAAAAACACAATTTAATTGAAAAGTTATTATTATTGATACTTGGTTCTTCTTCCCATGCTTCTTAAGATAATATTTCACCTAGAAGTTAGTAATATTCATACATGTTTATGTTTGTAACTTTAGAATTATTTTTCATAAAATATATTTGTTCTCTTTTTGATATTGAGTTACGAAACTAAACACCTTGGACTTGTAAGTAAGTATTAATATCCATGTCATTATAATATAATCATAAATAAAAATAATAATATCTCTTCCCATCAATGGATCATAATGAGATGGGTTCACACACATCATTTTAAACAAATTTTACCACTCCTATCGAATTTCATTCTTTTTTCCTTGTATGTTGTTTGAGTAATATTCCCATATTGGAATGTATATCATGTGTGTTGATGATCATGTGGAAGCTTAGATAGTTCACATGATTCATCATATTTCACCATATATTCCAATGATGGAAAGATAAAATGACCAAATATTTTATCTCATTATCTATTCTCATTTATCCATTGATAGAAAGAAGAAATATTCTTCTCCACTCCCAAGGTGGATATTTACCTTCATTTTCTTCTCTTAAATAACCTTTGAACTATATTATTCATTAATGATACAAATATTCTTGTTAAATTTTATGTAAATAGTCACATAGTATAAAAAATATAAAACTTATCGCGGGATATATCAATAACTAAAAATTCTACGCATCTCATTTCTTTTCCTCCTAATTTGGATTTCACAGTGACAATAATTGATAGCCTTGGTATTTTAATAAACATTGATATTGAATTTTACAACCATATTCGAGTTCTCTAGTATAAAATAAATAATATTTTTAAAATATACCTTCAGCTTAAACTTACCCATCACTTTTTTATAATGATTTTGGCATTAAGAACTACTCTATTTTATTTCTTAATTTTGGATCTATAAACATATATATCCTCAAGAGTGGATTATAATTAAACACAGATATCAAATACTATTTCCACTTTTCTTTATTATTTTTCACACTCTTCCCTTATATATAAATTTTCTATAACTGACACTGTATGATTTTTTCTATGGTCTATGCACTATTTGATTTCATCATCTTCAGTTTCCTTAGAACAACCATTTTTTATGAATGTAGGTTCTTCTTCTTGAATATTTTTTAATTAATTATTTTATCACCATTAACAATTTATAAAGTCTTTATCATGGGAACTTATTTTAAATCCACATCTTTATATTTAATATTATTTGGACTCTTTTTTTCATGGTTTTTTATTATTACACATTGAAATCATGTCAGGGGAATTTTGCTTTTAAACTTACCATTTCCCTTTTTATATTTGAGGAAATGAATAACATGACATCACCCACTTCTCCTTCTTCTTGGTTTTCCTCAATATTTTTCTTGTCTTATCTATGGACTTGAATTCCACTTCATTGGTATTCTCCATTCCCATAACCTCATTAAGATTGTTTTGAATTTTTTATATGATAATAAAGTTCCATCAACCCACACCACTGAGTCTAATGCAAACAAAACATTCTTTAAAAATAGGATTTAATACAAGGTTAGATAAATATATATTTATTTATATCACTACCAAAATTTAAATATTATATCTCAAAAAAAATAATCTCACAGACCCATTAATGTAATGATTAGTGTATTTGAGGACTATTAATGTAATAAAATTATTCTATAATACTTCTGAACATTACTCTATAATTGAGACACAAGTCACCCTTTTTAATACTCATAATTTATAATAATTATTATAAAATTAGGAATTTAATCATAAGAAATGGGGGGATATCAAACTATTAGTAATGGAAAATGATTTAATATTTATTTAAGGATTAGACCATAAGATTGAGTGAAAAAATTAATTGGAGGGAAACATTTTATTAAAAAGAATATTGAATAATAAGAGTTGTCCATATGAAATTATATAAATATATTTAATATAAAAATAGAAAACATATACTGAGGAATAAAATTATAGAAACATGAGACATATTATGTGATCCATGAAGTATAGTAATAGGTTTATAGTATGGAATGTATCATTCCCTTGAGTCATATTTTATTAAATATAATTTTCATAAACAAAAGCACAATGAAAATATAACATTGTTAATATAAAAAATTCAATGCTACATTTAAAAAAATTACAATATTTTAGTTGTAAAAAAACAAAATACATGTGATATATATTGTGAACAATTATAATTTCTCACCTATATGTTGTGAAGAGACAAAATTCCCAAACTATATGTTATTAAAAACAAAATTCCCACACTCAACATCTTTTTCTCATATGATATCTGAATTTAACCTCTACATAAGAGGGTGATATAGGACCCCACCAATTAATCATCTGTATATATTATTTCCACATGAAATAAATCATTTATTATATAATAAATAATCTATGGAAAGAAAATGGGTTTCATTTATCACATCATAAAGATCCCATAAAGAGTAAAATTGGTTTCACAAAACATCATGATGGTATCACCAAATAATCTTCAAGCATATAAATAATTTACACCCAAACTTTATTCACCGAAAAAGTGTATTTTTGAAATAATTTAGAGGTTTAGTCACGAAATATAATATTAATTGATATAAAACCTTTAGAGATAAATAATGGTGGTGAAATACTAAATTTGTATTTATAAAATTATTTTATCTTTCCTGAAAAATAAGTAATTATAATAATTTTGAAAATTCCTTTTTAAAATGGTGAAATTAGTTTTATTTAAAATATTTACTTTCAAAAAAGAACATTAAATAGTGGATTCTTGAAAAATATATAAAATTTTCAAAGGTAAATTGATTTTTTTTGGAATGTTTTAATTTTAAAAAAAATGATTAATAATAATTCCTTGGTAATAACCTAAATTTTTTTAAAATGTAAAAATAAATCCTTTAAAAATTTAAATTAAAAAACAATCTAAAACAATATATACTTGAAATTACATTGTGATTATCCAAAATGAATATGGAGCGAAAGGTAAAATATTTTAATTTGAAATAATGGAAATCCTTTTGAAAATTTTAAAATACCATTGTTAAAAATATAAATTTTTGAAATGTAACCAATTTTTTTTTCTAAAATAGGATAAATGAAATATGAATTTCACATAAGATAACTCATAATTGTATTTATATATATAAATGATTACATTAGAGAAAAAATATAGACAATGATGGTATTCTGTCATTTAAGGAGAGGGTAATTATTCTCATAAATGATATATTGTTTATGGGGAAAAATTAAAAGTGGAAATATTTGAATAAAAATTTTCAATTATCAGTATATAAAGAGAAATTACCTTGAAATAAAATCTTATGGTGTAATAATATTGTCCTATAAGAAATAAGTTGAAGAGGAAGAATTATAACTCAACGAAGTGATTTGAGTTAATAATGTCTGTTACAACATTTGTATCTTCAGAATAAAAATCCATTTAAATAGAGAAAATGTTATATATCATTTAACTATTTAAATAACAAGATTTTTGTAAAATAAATTCATTAGGCAGTAATCAACCAATGTTAAATAAATTATAGCCCACACTAGGGAATATGTCTCCAGAAATTAAATACAAGAAAAGATCCCCATTTCAACATTAAAAATCTTTTAAATAAAAACCCCATGAAGTGAATGTCTAGACCCATCCAATATAACCTATAAACTTAGCATTAAAATATACCACAAAAAGAACATAAGGGAATTCACAATCCTTATAGGTAGGAAACTAGAACCTAGGAATCCAACCAAAAAGGGAATGACTTTCCCAACATGAAACATACAAAAGTGAATATATATAAAGAGAGAATGATAATTATAATAGAAAAATATTCAACAACAATAATCCAAAATTAGAAGTGTTAAAACTAATGTGATGATAATAAAAATAAATTATGTGTCTAAAAAACCAAAAATAGAAACCCAAACTATCATTAACAACTTACTGTGATACATGAGAAACATACCACCATCACAAAACTTGTTACACATTCTGAGCTTACATAAAACTCATCACATTGCTGTGACACATTTCCCTTTAATACATCACACATAACGCGGACTGCACACCGGCAAGGGGGTGTGTTGGGTGTAAGAGAAAAGAGTCTAGTAGAATACCACCCATGTTTTTCATAAAAAATAAACACTAAAAAATAATATTATGTTTAATATATAAATAACATATCAAGATAATATAGTTTCTAGATTTGTATTAATATTATTCTAAGAGTATTTCCCTTTTTCACTATTCCCAAATAGATTCAATGTAAAATATTTCAAAACATATTTCAAATAAACTATTTCACATTTATCAAAACATTCCTCATATATCCATATTAAATCCAAAACAATGTAATGAAAAATCACAATAGTGATCACCCCTAGGATAACACAGGTTCATCATAGATAGGTCCATGTTACCTCTATAATCATTCAAGACTAGTGCACACTAAAAATGTATCTATAGTAACTAGGCCTATGGTACTGAGGAATAGCCCATGGATAAACCCCACACAGTGTCTATGAATCTAGTACCTTAAACAATATGTCCATGATAACAGAGGAACACCCCATTGGTGAACACCCTATGGTAAAAAAGGAAAAAAACCAATATTACAATCCCATCCTAGGTACCCAAGGATATCATAAGTTTCATTTGTTAAATATGTATTCATTTCCATGGAATTATCATATCTATAAACAATTTACTCACAACCCTTTTCTTTAAAAATATGATTTAAAACCCCATTTCATAAATCATTTCTTCCGTGATTTGAAAACTTATTTCGCATACCAAAAATATAAGAATACATACTTTTAATAAACCATTTATACACACATATCAATATGTTTAGGTATCATAAAAAAAATTATAATTCCTTTTCAAAAAATGAGGGCTGTTATGGTTCAGAAAACAAAGGCTAGTTTTGAAACCACCTACTTCACACTTTTGTCTCTCCCTATCCACAACAGATTTCACACACTCTAAGGAAATGGGACACTAGAGAAATGTAGAGTATACCCTATATATACCTTACTGCATCTTATATTAAATTTTCCCTAATAATCTATTCAGGAGATACATTATACCAACACATACCATAGGGGTCACATGAGTCACACCATAGTCAATAAGAGACACATACTCTAAGAAAAAATACATATCTATTTTATATGATCTTCTTAGAGATCACGAAAATAAAAATATATTCTAATAGATGTAAGAAGATAAAAATAGATTCAATCAATCATAAAAATTTCTTTATAACCGAACAAACTAGGATAAAAATAACAGTAATATAATTTTAGTGGAGCTAAGAAAACCAAATGAAATATGATCCAAGATCTCTACACAAATTTGGTTTATAAAAGGGGGATTAAGAAGAAAAATTGTTTTTTGCAGTATAAAATAATTAATGTTTTATTCATTATTCGGATTGACCTAAAGTTAATAAATAACTAGTAGTTCCATGCAATGCCCCTAAACCACTGGAAAAACCATCTGTTGGCTAGTGGAGTTCTTATAGAAATTATATTCACCCAGTTTTCCACTAGATAGCATGTGTTCTTCTTATAGAAAATCTATAATTCATGAATTCCACTAGAAGGCCTAGGGAATCCCATTAGTTGGCTGATGGACTTCAACAACCTTTATTAAGAATAACCTATATTAGACAATCCATAATGCAAAATATAACACCTCTTAAAACCAAAAAATTTCCTATTAATCTTGAAATAGGGATATACACTAAACATGATGTTAAAATTATCCCCCACTATATAAATTTTTTCCCATATAAAGTAAAATGAAAGAAGGATTCTCTTAGGAAAATAGGCCATTGGTCCCTCAATAAGGGTTGATGTTTCCAAGCCTCATGAGAATATGATCTGTGTTTCCATGACACTTTTACATGTAGGATAGACTCAACATTCTGAACATTCATCTAGGATTCAATGCTATACACTAGTTTCTAAATAAATAACATGTCTGGATTTGACACAACATCACCCCAAATGAAAAAATGGGAAGGATCATGATGATAATTTCTTGGGATGAGATATGTAGATAACATCATGAATATCCATAAAATAAGTTTGTAATTCTAATTGATAAGTAACCAATTTAATCTATTTTGTGATATAAAATAGTTCAACATATCTATGATCTAATTACCCATGTTTCCAAAGCTTATGATGATCTAATAGAATAATTTTTTTATAGTATTGGTCACAATCATAAAACTATGAAGGAATGTATTTTTGTTCTGTAGAGGTTTCTTGATAACTCTGAGATATAACCGATCATTGGTGTATATCATGAATCTTCAACGATTTATTATAAATTATACTTAGTCCCAAGAGAAATTCATAACCCACCTATGAAAAACAAATTGGTGACCTATATGGGTGAGAATACGAAGCATCAAAAGTATTCATTCTAATCAATGACTTGTAAATTTTATTATAAACCAACTCAACCAGAACCATATGGCCATACCAAGATCAAAAAAAATTCAATACACATGCATGAAGAATATCCTCCAGAATCTAAATAGAATACTCTATCTAGCCATACATTCATGAATTATAGGTTTTTCATAACATGGTCTATTTCTTCTCCACCACTTGGTGACTTCACTATACCCAAGAAGTGAAACTTGGATCCTTTTCAGAGAAAATGGAAGAAGGAACCCCATAAAATGCTCTATTGTACATGATGTAAAACATTACTAGATCTTCAAACATAGTGGTGTCCCTAATTGGAATAAAATGGTCCAATATCATTAATCAATCAATTAACTCTTACATAAAATTCCTTCCTAATGGATCTCAAATTAATCATATAGTTAGATCTAGGGATACTACTTCCCATTTCCATACCAGCACTAGAAGAAGATAAATTAAACCATAAGTCTTTATGTGTCCCACCCTAATACCTTGATAGGAGTAACAATGAGATACACAATCAATAATATTATGATTTATACCCAATAATAAAAAATTCCATCACATGTCATAATAAATAATTTTTATTACAGGAAAAATGAATCATGAAAAAACATGTCATTTACATATCACAGAATTTATAATAGATAAAGGGAAATATCCAAATCCTAAAATTAGTAATTCCATCCAAGGTAAGATACTATCTATGAGTGGTCTCCCCACCATATAAAGATTACATAATTTCTATGAACTCGTCATCCTAATACTATTCATATATAATTAAGGAGGGATTATAGTAACCGAACATTGGTCAAAGACATACACGAATCATCCAAATATGCATCCATATGAATCTATGTTAAAATTCTAAAAATATTATATTCCCTTTTTTACTTCCAAGATGTCCTGAGAATTATATTTTCTACTAAGAGTCCCAAAAATAATATTACCCTTCCCAAGGGTATAAGAAACGTTAATGTTAAAAATATAGAGGTACTCTACCCATAATATTTGCCTATGTTTTCTGTTCTTCTAATAAAACAGATATCTTAATCTCTATTGACCAGAATAGATATTGAACCTATAAAAAAATGTTAGTGTCCCCAATACTTGAGATAATTTGTAATAGTGTGGAGAATGATATCCTAAAAGGGTTAATTACTGTCATTTGTCTATATTTGGTGATGATTATTTGACAAAACATGATCATATTGCATAAATAGACATCATAAAACACTTCTACAAGAATCACATGAAACCACATAACCATTAACAAGTTCCTGAATGATTAGGATATGAGTCGATTTTTTATTTCATTTCAACTCATCAAAACAGTCATGAGACTTAGCATCCCATGAGGATTGTATCCCTTTCATTGAAATAGTATTGAGAAGTGATTATAATGCTTAAAAATCCATTAAAACTCACCAATAATATCCCGCATGACCAAAGAGACACTGAATATTGAAAATATTTTATGGTTCATCCCAAGATGGGACAACCTTAACATTTTAATGACTAACTGAGATGCCCTATTCCAAGATCCCATTTCCCAGGAACATTACCTATCAGGTCCATAAATTTCATTTTGAAAATTTCACTTACAATCAGTGACTCTTCATGATTCCCATAACTAGATTCAGATTATGTTCTTTCTCATGATAAGATCATTAATAGACTAGGATATCATCTACAAATACCCTTGTAATAGTCTTGAGATACTGATGTAAAATTCATTTTCTAAAATACATAAACACATTAAGAGTTTTATTCAGGCCAAATGTCATAATGAGATATTCATAGTGTTCATAAATTCTTTTAAAAGTGGTCTTCGTGATATCTGATTCCATAATATTGAGATGATTATTACTCAAAATAAGATCAATTATAAAAAAAATACATTAAACCCTTAATTGATCAAAAAGAACAAACACACTGGGAAAATAGTATTTATTCTAATTTTTAACCAATCCGGCTTCTAATATTATATAAAGAGATGATGAGATCAATTTTTATTTTTAGAAAAGAGCACAATGGATTACCATAGTGAAACACTAGGAAGAATAAATCTAATTTTAAATGGATCATTCAAATGTATCTTATTCACATTGATATCAATATGTGTTGTATCATAAAAGTTAATAGAAATCAGTTTCATAAAATCAAAATAAAAAGATACATCCTTAGGGTCAATTGATTTAGTAGAAAACATATTTCTAATATTTGTATAAGATGGACCTGTATGATATGACCTCAAATCCCACTCTTCTTAAAAATGGAGTAACCATCATTAGTAAATAATGAAACACGACGATGATAACAATCAATATTGTCTTGGTGACAAAATAGAAAGTCCATCTCAATGATAAAATAGAAATAAACCATATTAACAACTAAAAATTAAAAAACCAACTAAACATTGGAAATTCAAAGGGAAGATGAAGGAAAATAAAATCTATTCTCTTTCCTCTTTCCAAGAGTTGTCTCCATTACTAGGACATTTGATAGAGATCCGTAAAAATTTTCATAAAATATACAAAATAAGTCGATATTAAATATTATAATTCACTATTATCAAATAAAGTATTTTTGATAGAAGTTTCATTAAATATGGTTCCTCTCTCTATAATTGAACATGCACCAACCTCCACATAAGATTCTATCATGACCCATCCCCCATGGCTCATGTCATGACTTCCCCAAGCCCGCCTTCCATAGGCTAGGGGCTAGAGACTGCCACTAGAAAGGTGTATCCCTATAATGGGTAGGAATTCCCTTTAAACTTGTATGAACGCACAATCCAAGAACACAACAATATGAAACCACGATGTAAACAATTGTAGTAAAAGTGTACTGAAAGGAAAATGGGTTAGAATATAAGCCCAACTGGAAAGTACAAGTACATCTAAAAAGAGAAAACAACTCTTGGATTGTCCACTCAGGATCCTACCAGAATGGTAGGTACAATTCACAATCAGTAGTCTCTACAGCATGTCACATCAAATGGCCCACCTCTGAGCACCGTCTTGTTATGGCTCCCTTATCCTCGATAAATGCTATTCGTCATATGCACAAGACATAGTAAGGTGCGGGCATAGCTCGAGAAGGGGTGAGTATAACAATACACAGTAGGGACCTCGAGACCCCTGAAGGTCTCCCAGAGTTCCACAAAGGATAAACCACAAATCAAGTTCTCAAACACAAATCATGAAAAATTCATCAACACTACATAGGTATATTTCCATACATATATCTAAGTTATGATGATATACTCATCTCATACATGAGGAAACATAAGGCTCTAATTTTTAAGCCTTTAGAACAAATGATCCAGGAGGGAAGAATACCACAAAGGTAACACCATGAAGGTAATGCCACGAAGGTAAAAGTACCACAAAGGTAACCCCATGAATTTAATACCATGAAGGTAAAATTACAACAAAGGTAACACCAAAAAAGTAACACCAAGAAGGTAAAATTATCCCAAAGGTAACACCACGAAGGTAAAAGAATCATCTCATGCTATGTATATAAATTAAGTATAGAATTAAAGATGACTACTTGTAAATATAGATCATCTTATTCTGTTGAGAGGCTCTGCTACTAACCCACACATGATCGATAGATGCTGACCCCCACAGGATCGCTAGTGGCTAACCCACACATGATAGATAGATACTGACCCACACTGGATCTCTAAGAGATGAACCACATTAGATCGATAGATACTGACCCACAAAAGATTGCTAAGCGTTGACCCACAAAGGATCAGTAAATGATGACCCACATAGGATCGATGTTCTTTCTTCAAGTTACATCCAGCCACTAGAATCCTACACTACACATGCTTCATTCCGAGTGGATCCACTCCTCAAGACATCGGTAATACCTCAACGTCACTGATGTTCCATGAAGAATTATTCCATAAAACCTCCATGTCGTAAGGGTTCCAACATGATAGATAGTGCATCAATCAGATGCCCGGTTTGTAAGAAATAAGTATTTTAGTACCGAGGGCCCAATTGGATTCGTGTTCGATCCATCCCATCCATACATAAATATTCTTCAAAACTCATGTGGAGTATACCAAAAGGACCGTATTTCTCTAATGATCCTAACACCATAGATAGATCGTCAAACATATTATTGGTTCACATGTAATGGATCTTTTAGAGAAACTGGGCCTCGAAGGATTCAGGTCCAGTCTGACCCGGCCCAACCCGGTCTGGATCGGACTTGGCCCAGCCCGAATCATACTTGGCTGGACTAGTTGGGCTGGGCCATGGTGGGCACGACCTATTGGGTCATGGACCAATCCGGCTCACCTTGGTGGTGCGGCCCGCTCGGCTGGTGTGGCCTGACACACAAAAAGGCAAGGCCCACTAGGCTCACTGTAACGCCCCGACCCCAGTTACCGAGAGTCGATGCATTATTACATAACATTGGAATGATCACAAGAAAGATCATGTCTTGAATGACTGATTAGTTTAGTAGCCTTTGAATAACTAGATACATTAATAATGTTTACATTACATCATAAAATGAAAACTGAAACAATATATTCTCCATAGTCCACACTCTTATCCCCTCATACTATCCCTGCAAGTCATTCATAAATTACTTCTTGACATCCTGGGAAAAATAAAACATAGAAAAGGGGTGAGCTCAAATGCCCAGTAAGGATAACAATATAGCAAAAACTTTCATAAATAAGAATAAACATTTAAGGCAATGTATAACTAAAACAAGAGAGTTTTATACTTGAACTTAAACATAGAATGGAAAAAATAAAATGAAATAATTCCATTTACTTATTCACATGGATATTCTACTAATCGAATAATCACATGCAATACCAATAACCACATTCATAATGATGGAATGCATAATGCCAGACTATCATAACCACATAGCCAATGCCACGTGCCAAGACTACAAATATGATTTTGTCAAGGCCTTGTGCCAGGACACTAGTTTGTCTCATGAGACCTACCGATGCATCGAGGAGTTATAGTGGGCTCCACCCATCACATATTAAGTCTATTTCATTCCTCATATGAACAGGTTTAAACATAACATAAACATTCGTATTAAAACTAGAATACGAAATGTAAATACTTTCTCTATAAACCATGAATGGTATAAAAATAACACTTCCACAGTCAAAAAAATCACAAAATCTTCAATACAATATGGAAGTTTTTTATCATAATAAATCAACTTCAAATACGCTTAAAATCCATCAAAGGATGTTGACATAGATGAAATCAAAACTATTTGAGAGAAATATCCCCTTTTTTTGAAATCATTTAAAAGTCACATAATTATAAAATAAAACATTTACTTATAAAATTTTCTTATAAGCTTTTAAGGGAAGCTTTAATGATTTTATAACGGCAGAAAATAGCCTCACCCGCCGTATAAGTTAAAAAACATTCTTACCTTAATTCTGTCGAAAAGGTTAAAAAGAACCTTGTTTGGGAAATGACGGAAATATTACTTTATAAACCTCTTATAAAAAGTAAAACAAGGGTATAAATGACTTTAACCCATATTATTTTAAATAGTAAAAATGTTTTGAAATACATTTTTAAGAATCATGGATGTGGATGATAAAGAAATCCTAGTAGATTATTACGTATAAACAACCTCAGATAATGAAGAGATTGTGAAATAAACCCTTACCTTGTACTTTTCCTTGGTTGGGGGTAGGTTAACCTCTTGTATAATGGTGAAATAATTGTTATTAAATTATACAAGAATCATATACATTAAAATGATTTCATATATGATCTTTTAACATTGCTTTGTTAATAATATCTTAATATTATTATCGTTTCAGGTGTTAACTTACTCATTTTGTTTTATATGTTTTGTTGTGTAAGAAATGTTTGTTATGGATAGGTTGTATCATATTCATATCCGAAATGATATTAAGTCCTTAAACATTATTATTAATATTCAAATGAGAATTAGACTTGAATGGATACGATGGAGAATGAATCTCATCGCGTTCCTAGAGACGGTGGTCCGTACGTACGCACAAGCGACAATATCATTATTTTGATATTAAAATAATATTTAATTGGATGGTATATCATATATACAGAATCATTATCATGTTATATTTATTATTACATGAATTACAAATCATAATTATACCCATCCAAATAATAATTTATTGTATAACAATTACACCACGACGTGGAGACGGTAAGCCGTATGTATGCACGTATGGTGACATGTTATTCAAAGGATGGATAGAATACTGAATATGGTTGAACCATATATCTAATAAAATCACATTATATATAAGATACTGGATTTATTATTCTATAATGGGAATGAAAGAAGAAGTTGAAGAAGAAAGGAACTTGAAAGAGGGTGGTGAAAACATTACCTCTTCTTCAGGTTCTTCCTTTTGATTCAATGAAAAGGGCTCATTAGGTTGGATTTTTGACTAAAGGAAGGCATCTAGGATGAATTGAGGGAAGGTGAGAGAGTATTTGGGCAGGGTTTGGCTGAACCAAAAGGCTTTAAAGGTGTTAATTAATGAGAAGGGGGAGTGCCCTTTTATAAGAAGGGTTTGGGGCACCTTTGGAAAAGCTAGAAATATTATTTTATAATAAATTCTTATTCGGTTTCTAATGGCTCCAAAGTGAATTATTTAAATTTTAAGGTGTGTATGGGTCGAAAACCACTCAACCAATAGAATTTATACAGGTTTGGTTCATTATATTAACCTTATCTTTTAGTTTTAACTCTTAGTTAATTAGTTTGACACTTACCACGTCACTTAGTATTTTTATATTATATAATTAATAAACTTACTATATACCTACAAGAAACCCCCAAGTGTTCCATTAATGATACACGTATCATGATATATTTCTCTTGGCCGAACCTTAGACTTTTAGAAATTGAATATCAATTAATAATATAATATTTGTTTTAAAAACTCTTTTATGTCAATTTTGACACTATTTGGAAAATTGATTTTTCTGAAAATCATACTAGAATGATTACCTCGAACAATGTTAGTTACATCATTCCTAAAATGTCATATTAACCTAAAAATTAGTGTAATTCATAGAAAGTCTCAAATTATATTTATTTGGGTATTTATAATATCGATTATTTTATTTCTTCACTATTATGGTAATTATTGCATCATCATTGGGTCATAAATAAATTAAATTATTTAATGTGTAAAAATTATAAATAAAATATAATTATGTAGGAAATATTTTTATCTTTCTAATGAATATTTATAATCGAATTTATATTTTGTGTATCTGTATATTAAATTTTTTTACTAAATAAACATTGATTTTAACTCTTTTAACTCTTCTTTGAATTAAATAATAATAAATGTCCTAATCTAATCCAAGTGGACCTAAATGATAATATTATATTCCTAAGTTTGTTTTTGGTCTAGATACACTTGTCTAATAGAATTAGGACATGTGTTAGGGTAATATTAATATCATTTTTACCCTTAATTACCCTATTTACTTTTAACTGTGGTAAATAAAAGTAAAAAGTTACTATTCACCAAAAATTATTTTCACCTCATTGAACCACATTTTACTCCTTGATATTAACCGTGTCTCTATGATTTTCTAAATTCCACTCACAGAAGCGGTAAAATTATGTTTTATGAAAAATTCAGTTTTTATAACTACCACTTAGTGGTTTCACTATTCATCAAAAAAATGAAGTTTTTCCGAAAAATACCAAAAATTAACCCTAGGCTAATTTCGATAATCCGAATCCAAAAATGAAGTCCATTTTAAAAAATAAAATTTATAAATTTCAGATAGTGGGTATTAATATTCATAATGGCTAGTTTGATTGGTTGTGGTGTGTTAGAACTCGATGTTGCGTACAACACACACTGTTGAATTATTCAAAGAGAAGCGTACCGTAGAAGCTTGGGGTGTTACATTATCCCCTCCTTCAAATAATTTCTTCCTCGAAATTTCTAGAATACTACTGCATGAAAAGAATCGGGTGGTTCTTCATCATAAGTTCCTCGGGTTCCCATGTTGCCTCTTCCATCTTATGGTTTCTCCACAAGACTTTTACCAGATGAGTCGTTCGGTTTCTCAGTACTTGTTCTCTCGTATCAAGAATCATGATGGGATCTTTACAATAAGATAGATCAGGTTCTAGTTCTAATTGCTCATAGTTGATTACATGCGTTGGGTCAGGCATGTATTTCCTCAATAGTGATACGTGGAACACATCGTGAACTTTGGAGAGATTTGGCGGCATTTCAAAACTGTAAGCTACAGCCCCAATTCGTTCTTGAATTTCAAATGGTCCGATGTACCTAGGACTCAATTTACCTCTCATACCAAAACGTATGACTCCCTTCCATGGAGATACCTTCAGGAATACATGATCACTGACTTGAAATTCGAAATCCTTCCTTCGATTATCGGCATTGCTCTTCTGCCTACTTTGAGCTACTTTGATATGGTTTTGGATTACCATCACCTTTTCCATTGTTTCCTCCACCAGTTCTGGGCCTACAAGTTTTCTTTAACCAACGTCATCACAACAAGTTGGTGTGCGAAATCTATTTCCATATAACGCTTCATATGGTGCCATCTGATATTTGAATTGAAGCTATTGTTATAGGAAAATTCTACTAGAGGTAAATGTTGACCCCACATACCCTGAAAGTCAAGTGAGCAGGATCTCATCATGTCTTCTAAGGTTTGAATAGTTCATTCTGATTGTCCATCTATTTGAGGGTGGTAGGCAGTGCTCAAATAAAGTTCTGTATCCAAGTCTTTCTAAAGACTTTTCTTGAATCTTGAAGTAAAACAGGGATCACGATCATAAATAATCTATAGGGGTACTCCATGAAGTCTCGCAACTTCATTAATATATAGTCTTGCTAGATGTTCTAGTGGTAGATCTCTCTTATAGTAAGAAAATGTGCTGACATGGTAAGACGATCAACAATAACCCATATTTCATTGTTCCTTCTATGATTATTTGGTAGTCCCATGACAAAGTCCATCATGATATTATCCCTTTTCCACTCAGGTTTGGGAAGAGGTTGCAATACTCCACCAAGATGTTGCCTTCCTGCTTTCACCTGTTGATAAACCATACATCTTGACACAAAATCGGAAATCTCCCTCTTCATGTTGTCCCACAAAAACTTTTCCTTCAAATATCTATACATTTTGGTGCTCCCAGGGTGTAGAGATAAATTGTAACTATGGGCATCATCCAACAATTCCCTTTTTAGATCAGTTATATCGCGAACACAAATCCTCTTCCTGAATTTCAAAATTCCTTCTTCATACAAAAAGTCTCTCAATCTCCCATCATTCACATCTTTAATATTATTTTGAAATTCGTCATCATCAGTCTGAGAACTCTTAATCATTTCTAGTAACGATGGTTTGGCAACCATTTGAAAAAGAATTGATGTTTCACCTTTCCTTGTTATTCCCATGTCCATCTTCACTAGATCCATGAAAATTGGATCCCTTTCAATACTCATATTGTTCAAAACTCCATGGTCTTTTCTGCTCAAAGCATCTGCCACCTTGTTTACTTTCCCCGGGTGGTATTGTATCATACAATCATAATCCTTGAGTATTTCAAGCCATCTCCTTTGCCTCATGTTGTGTTCTTTTTGTGATAAAATATACTTCAAACTCATGTGATCAGTATAAATCTCACAATTTTCGCCATAGAGGTAGTTCCTCCATATCTTCAAAGAAAAGATCACAACTACTAACTCGAAATCATGAGTAGGATAGTTTTGTTCAGGAATTTTCAACTGTTGTGATTCATAGGCAATAACCCTATCATTCTGCATAAGGACACAACCAAGTCGTTTCTTCGATGCATCACTATAAATAACGAACCCATCATTCCCCGATGGTAGAGTTAATATATGAGAATTGATGAATCTTCTCTTCATTTCTTCGAAACATTCTTCACACTCTTTTGTCCAAACAAATTTAACCCCCTTACATGTGAGATTTGTTAATGGGTTAGCCAACCGGGAAACATTCTGGACGAAACATCGATAATAACCTGCTAAACCAAAAAAACTACGTACCTAAGTTGTACTGATCCGTGCAGGACATTCTTGGATTGCCCTGGTCTTAGAAGGATCAACAAAGATTCCATCATTAGAGACAATATGGCCAAGAAAAGAAATCTCCCGAAGCCTAAATTCACATTTTCTAAACTTCCCATATAATTTATGTCTTCTCAGATTCTTTAGGATAATGCACAAGAGATTTTCATGATCTTTATAGATTTTGGAGTATACCAAGATATCATCAATAAATACCACCACAAATTCATCGAGATAATCCTTCAAAACTCTATTCATCAGATCCATGAATACAGAGGGTGCATTAGTCAATCCAAAAGGCATACTGTAAACTCGTAATGCTTGTACCTGGTTCGAAATGCTGTCTTCGGAATGTCTTCCTTCTTCACACACAACTGATGGTGTCGAGATCAAAGGTCAATCTTTGAAAAGTATTGATCTCCATGTAGTTGGTCAAATAAATCATCAATGTGAGGTAGGGGATACATGTTCTTTATTATTATAGCATTGATCTCCCGGTAGTCGATAAATAACCTCATAGATCCATATTTCTTTTTAACAAAAAGAATAGGGGATCCCCATGGAGAAACACTAGGGAGAATAAATCCCCTATTACTCAATTCCTCTAGTTGTTTCTTTAGTTCAACTAATTCTATAGTGGCCATTATATAAGGGGTATTCGATATAGTCCTTGATCCCAGAATTAAATCAATGGAAAACTCAACTTCTCGTTCTGGAGGATGTCTAGGTAAATCTTCTGGAAACACATATACATATTCTTTCACAACATGTACATCCTCTATTTGAACATTCCTTTCCTAACCCACAGTCATTTCATTCTCTTCCTCCCCAATAATTGAATTTAGTTGAGCTAATGTGGGTGGATCTAGATAAGAATTATGTGGTGACGATTCTGCTCTAAAGATATGGTGTTCCTTATCATCATCATCAAAAATCGTAACCTGCTTCTTCTTACAATAAATCTTCGCATCATGGTCTGAAAGCCAGTCCATACCGAGGATTATATCAAACTCAATCACAGGTATGATGATGAGATTAGTAGATAAAGAATATTTATGTGCTCTAATGGGGACTAATTCACAAAACTTTGTTGCAACGATACTTCCCTTAGGAGTTTTAACTGACAACTCCCTTGTTAAATCAAATTGGAAATATCTAATTCTCTTATAAAACTGGGAAGATATGAAACAATGCAATGATTCAGAATCAAATAATGCATTTTCTAAACTTGAGGAAACCATTAAATTACCTGCCACAACATCTTTCGGAGCATCTACCTTAGCAGTAGTGATAGTATAATCTTGGCCTTGATCCCTTGGCCATTTCTGAGGAAATTTCCCCTGACAATTAGGACATTCATTTTTATAATGTCCCATCTCCCTACAATTGAAGCACTGAACATCGGTAGCTTCCTTCTTCCCTTTGCAATCATGAGCTTGGTGGTTTTTTTCACCACACTTGTAACATACACCCATTCCCTTCAAGAAAGTACCGGGGTGTTTCTTACCACATTTACCACAGGATGGATATTAAACCTTTCCCTTCTTCCCCTTATTTTCATTCCCATATTGATCAAAATATCTCTTCTTCTCTTGCTTTACTTTAAAGTCATAAGACATAGATAATTCCTTTTCTATCTTGATAGCACATGAGACAATGTCTCCGTACGGCGAGAAGTATTGTGAGACTAATTCTCGACAGAGAAATGGTTTTTACCAATCAAAGAAATGATCAATCTTATTTTTTGGGTTACGTATATAATCTCCAGCATACCTTGCTAACATTGTAAAGTTAGCCTCATACTTTGCGACATTCTAATCCTCCTTTTGTCTCAGACTCAGAAATTGTCCTTCCATATCTGCTCGATGGTCATGAGGAAAGTATTTTTCTAAAAACAAATATTTTAACTCCCTCCATTCCATATTTTATATTTCATCATCTTCCTTCATGTTTTGAATCAATGACCAACATTGATCAGAATCTCCAGTGAGGCGGTAAACTGCCATGATAGCTTTGTCCCTTTCATTACTTCCCAAAGCCTGAAATATTTTCTCTAGGGAATTTATCCATCGCTCAAATACTAAGGGATTTGTACTCCCATTGAACGTTTGTGGTTGTTTTCTCATGAAGTGATCTAACATTGATCATCCACGCTGCGGATCAGGGTGCTCCATACGGGTAAGGGTATTATTCATAACCTGAGTGAGTTGTCCCAGTATGGTGATTAGCTGATCGGCACCAGTTGCATCACCATCTCCTATATAATTATCTTGAGCAGGAGGGAAATCCCTACATGGAGTGCGTGCATTGATACGGTTTCCATTTCTTCCACTAGGTACCATTTCTAATCAATGGCATAAACTTGATCAGTTTATGAATCAAAATACATAATTCTATACTTATAAAACACTTAAAATAAATTGGACTATTTATGGATATAATCTATAATCATAAAAATGTTTTCCTTGAGGAAGTATATACTCATAAACCCTTCATAATAATTTGTAATGAAAATGAGAGTTATCCTAAGCATATCCCCCGGGTGTGTCATAACCAAGAGTGCAGGAAGGCCCGTTGCCGTGCAACAGTTCTCATTCGAGTGTAGATCAAAGCGGTGTTTTCGATTTTTACCCCTAGGTTCATCTGTGCCAGAGCCGCCTCTACCTACTCGTATCCAGACAGGGATGTATTGCTCAGAAAACTAACAAAATATCTACAATACAAAAAATCTAGGAAGTCCTTCTATACTAATCCTCAAAGTCCATCTGGAATCTATGTACTCTAATCAGATTTTATCTAAATATAGCTTCCAAGGTCTTTACTAAACTTCGTCTGATACCAACTGTAACACCCCGACCCTAGTTACCCAGAGTCAGTGCATTATTACATAACATTGGCATGATCACAAGAAAGATTAAGTCTCAAAAGTCCGATTAGTTTAGTAGCCTTGGAATAACTAGATACATTAATAAAGTTTACATTACATCATAAAATGAAAACTACAACAATATAGTCTCCATAGTCAACACTCTTATCCCCTCATACTATCCCTGCAAGTTATTCATAAATTACTTCTTCACATCCTGGGAAAAATAAAACATAGAAAAGGGTTGAGCTCAAATTCCCAGTAAGTATAACAATATAGCGGAAACATTCATAAATAAGAATAAACATTTAAGGCACTGTATAACTAAAAAATAGCCTTTTAAACTTGAACTTCAACCTAGCATGACAAAAATAAAATGAAATAATTTCATTTACTTATTCACATGGATATTCTACTAATCGAATACTCACATGCAATATCAATAACCACTTTCATAATGATGGAATGCATAATTCCAGACTATCATAACCACATATCCAAGGCCTCGTTCCAAGACTACATATAATATTTTGTCAAGACCTTGTCCCAAGACACTAGTTTGTCTCATGGGAACGACCGATGCATCGAGGAGCTATAGCAGGCTCCACCCGTCACATATTAAGTCAAATGAATTCCTCATATGAGCAGGTTTAAACAAAACATAAACATTCGTATTAAAACTAGAATATGAAATGTCAATAATTTCTCCATAAACAATGAATGGTATAAAAATAACACATCAACAGTCAAAAAAATCCCAACATATTCAATATAATATGGATGTTTTTATAATAATAAATCATCTTCAAATAAGCTTAAAATCCATCAAAGGATGTTGACATAGATGAAATCAAAACTATTTGAGAGAAATATCCCTTTTTTTGAAATCATTTAAAAGTCACATAATTATAAAATAAAACATTTACTTTGAAAATTTTCTTATAATCTTGTAAGGGATGCTTTGAAGATTTTATAACGGTGGAAAATAGCTGCACCCGCCATATATGATAAAAAAACATTCTTACCTTAATTCTGTCGAAAAGGTGAAAAAGCACCTTGTTTGGAAAATAATGGAAAGATTCCTTTATAAACCTCTTATAAATAGTCAAAAAATGGTATAAATGAATTTAACCCATATTCTGGTAAATAGTAAAAATGTTTTTAAATACATTTTTAAGAAACATGGATGTGGATGATAATGAAATCCCAGTAGATTATTACAAATAAACAACCTCGGATAATGAAGAGATTGGGAAATAAACCCTTACCTTGTACTTTTTCTTAGTTGGGGGTAGGTTAACCTCCTGTATAATGGTGAAATAATTGTTATTAAATTATAAAAGAATCATATACATTAATATGATATCATATATGATCTTTTAACATTGCTTTGTTAATAATATATTAATATTATCGTCATTTCGGGTGTTAACTTACTCATTTTCATTTATATGTTTTGTTATGTAAGACATGTTTGTTATGGATAAGTTGTATCATATTCATATCCATAATGATATTAAGTCCTTAAACATTATTATTAATCTTTAAATGATAATTATACTTGAATGGATATGATGGAGAATGAATCTCATCGCGTTCGTGGAGACGGTAGTCCGTACGTACACATGAGCGAAAATATCATTCTTTTGATATTAAAATAATATTTAATTGGATGGTATATCTTATATACAGAATAATTAACCTATTATATTAATTATTTACAAGAATTACACATAATTGTTATACCCATCAAAATAAAAATTTATTGAATAACAATTACACCACGACGTGGAGACGGTAAGCCGTACGTACGCACGTATGGTGACATGTTATTCAAAGGATGGATATAATAAGGAATATGATTGTACCATATTTATAATAACAACACATTATATATAATATACTGGAGCTATTATTCTAGAATGGGAAAGAAAGATGAAGTTGAAGAAGAAAGGAACTTGAAAGAGGGTGGTGAAAACATTACCTCTTCTTCGGGTTCTTCCTTTTTATTTGATCCAAAGGGCTCTATAGGATGGCTTTATGACTAAAGGAAGGCCTCTAGGCTGATTTAAGGGAAGTTGATAGAGTATTTGGGAATGGTTTGGTCGAACCAAAAGGGTTTGAAGGTGTGAATTAATGAGAAGGGGGAGTGCCCTTTTATAAGAGGGGTGAGGGGCACCTTTGGAAATGCTAGAAATATTATTTTATAATAAATTAATATTCGGTTTCTAATGGCTCCAAAGTGGATTATTTAATGTGTAATGTTGGTATGGGTCTAAAACTACTCAACCAATATAATTTAGACAGGGTTGGATCATTATATTAACCTTATCGTTTAGTTTTAACTCTTAGTTAATTAGTTTGACACTTACCATGTCACTCTGTATTTTTATATTATATAGTTAATAAACTTACTATATACCTCCAAGTGACCCCCAAGTGGTCCATTAATGATACACCTATCATGATATAATTCTCTTGGCCGAAAAGTAGATTTTTAGGAATTTAATAACAATTAATAATATAATATTGTTTTAAAAACTCTTTTATGTCAATTTTGACACTATTTGGAAAATTGATTTTTGAGAAAATCATAACAGAATTATTACTTCGAACAATGTTAATTAAATCATTCCTAACATGTCATATAAACTTATAAAATTATTGTAATTCATAAAAAGTCTCAAATTATAATTATTTGGGTATTTATTATATCAATTATTTTAATTTTTCGCTATTACGGTAATTACTGCATCATCATTGTGTCATAACTATATTAAATTATTTAATTTCAAAAAATTATAAATCAAATATCATTATTTAGGAAATAATTTTATATTTCTAATGAATATTTATAATCGAATTTATCTTTTGTGTAACCCTATATTAAAAATGCTTTAGTAAATAAACCTTGATTTTAACTCTTTTAACTCTTCTTTGAATTAAATAATAATAAATGTCCTAATCTAATCCAAGTGGACCTAAATGATAATATTTTATTCCAATGATTATTTTGTTCGAGATACACTTGTCCAATATAATTACGACTTGTGTTAGGGTAATATTAATATCATTTTTACCCTTAATTACCCTATTTACTTTTAACCGTGGAAAATAAAAGTAAAAAGTTATTATTCACCAAAAATTATTTTCATCTCATTGAACCACATTTTACTCCTTGATACTAGCCGTGTCTCTCAGATTTTCTAAATTCCACTCACAGAAGTGGTAAAATTATGTTTTATGAAAAATTCAGTTTTTTTAACTACCACTTTGTGGTTTCACTATTCGTCAAAAAAAGATGTTTTTCAAAAAAATACCAAAAAATTACCCTAGGCTAATTTAGATATTTTGAATCCAAAAATGAAGTCCATTTTGAAAAACAAAATTTATAAATTTAAAAAAGTGGGTATTACTATTCATAACGGGGAGTTTAATTGGTAGTGGTGTGTTAGAACTCGATGTTGCGTACAACACACGCTATTTCATTATTCAAAGGGAAGCGTACCATAGAAGCTTGGGGTATTACACTCACTCAACCCGACCCGTGAAGAGAACGGCCCACTGAGCTAGCGTGGCATGGCCCATATAGGAGTGTAGCTTGTTGGGATTGCGTGGACCGGACCACGAAGGTCATGACCTTCTGTGGGACGCGACGGAATGCTGCTCGCCTCCGTCTGGGCTAGCTGATTCCAGCCACTGTGACTATAGACTACATCCCCCTCCTCCAGTGTCATGTGGCGGCATGCCACCACCTCCATCGCGGTTGGTTGTTTCCAGCTGCCGCGTTCACCCGCCAACTCTTATTGTCGGTTCTGCTGCGCTGTTGTCACGCCGACGGTCTTGCACGGGTCACTGGGTGAGCTCTGACAGCCCGATTTTCTATCTGTAGGTACCAACGGCCCTCTTGGGACCCCATCTTCTCCTCTTTTCCCTCCGTTCTGAAATTTTTCTAAGATACCGCGATGAATACATTGTTAAAACAAGTAATGTAGGGTTCATTCCTTATTTTTTCCCCCGCCCTATGCATTAGCTTGATATCATGGTGGAAAAATAAGATATAAATATTATTTCGAAACTAAAACAAAATAAAAAAACCTCCCTCAAGATTACTATAGAACATCCGAATTTTGAGGAAGAGTCAGTGTTCATCGGTTTCGTGATTCGGTGGTGCTCAACACTGATTTCTAGAATTGGTTCCATCCAATAAGTATTTGGCATCAGAGTACTTTTCTAGAGCTTCGTCGCTTGGTGAAGTCGTGCCAATACTCCTCCCCAAGCTCAATAGAAATAAGAGAGGGGTGAGTAATGCCGTTGGGAATTTAAGAGGTTCATTTAATGAATGAACCTCCCAAATTCCAACAGTTTTGTTACACAGATGGGGGAGTCAAGCCAATTAATGGCGTGACATGTCTTTGGTCCCGCCACTACCTCTTGTCCATTGGAGGAAAAGAAAAAGAGAAATAAAATAACATTGTTATTTTATTCTTCTTTTAAATGTCCAAAATTTATCTTTTTCTCCTGACCGAATATGGTTGAAGTGTAGCCTTCTTTAAAAGAATCACGGCACTGAGGATTGAATGGTGCACTAAGATTTTTCATCTATGCACCGGTTGAAATTTTGGAAAATGTCACTTGCAAATTTACAAAACGTACAATAAATAATGTTCATAAATTCATTCCCAGCACACTGAGCCTTCGAATCATGCACCGTAAATTTTTGCAGACTTGTAATAATTATATATAATTAAAAAAATTACATGGAAAATCTGGGTCTTTACAATATCCCCATATTCGGGGTTTTCATCCCCAAAATCCACAACATAGACTAAATAAACAAATGTGGGTACTGAAGACCAATGTGAGACTCCCGCTCCCATCTTCTCTCTTGGAGGTTCCCATACTTCAAACGAACATGCACCAGAGGTATCTATCATCCACAATGGGCCAACTCTGGTCGATCTTTGATCCCCACTAGAACATCCATAAACATATCCCCATCCTCAAATTCTAGCTCACCATTTTTTGATGATGTGAGATGGGTCATGCACATATCTCCTCAGCTAGGGTACGTGGAAGACGTTGTGCACCCTTTCCAACTATGGTGGATGTGCCAAGTGGTATGTCAACTCACCAATCCTCTGAAGTATTAGAAATGGTCTGATAACCCGTGGAGATAACTTATCACCAGGGCCAAATCAGTGTAGTCCCAATCAAGGGGAGACTCACAGGAATATGTGGCCCCCTCTTGGAAATATAGATGTCTCCGTCTCCTATCAGCATAAGACTTATGTCTGGTATGTGCAGTATTCATCTGGTCCTAGATGATCTGCACCTTCTCAGTGGTAGCCCATACCAACTCTGGACCCATAAGTGCTGATGCCCCTAGGTCTGCCCAGCATAGTGGTGATCGACATTATCGACCATATAAGACCTCAAATGGTTATATACCGATGGTGGAGTGATAGAAATTGTTGTATGCGAACTCCTCCAAGGGAAGATGATTCTCCTAACTGAATCCAAAATCTAGGACGCAAGTACGAAACATGTGCTCCATTGTCTAAATGGGCCGCATGATCTGACCATCCATCTGTGGATGAAAGGCTGTGCTCAAACATAGCTTAGTCCCAAACACATCTTATAATTCCTTCCACAATCAGTATATAAAACATGTGTCATGGTCCAAGATGATCGTCGATGGAACCCCATGAAGCTATAAAATATCTTGTAAGTAGAGGCTTCCCAAGCCCTCTAATGATCCCTTCTCTCATATGGGTAGAAAGTGGGCTGACATGGTGAGTCGTTCAACGATCACCCAAATGGAATCATGTCCTCTGGACGCACTTGGATGCCCTGTAAGAAAGTCCATGAAGATACTATCCCACTTCTGCTCTGGAACCTCTAGTGGCAACGTTAATCCTACTGGAATGTGATGCTCGGCCTTCACGTTCTTACAAGTGAGGCATCATGAAACAAACTCAACCACTTTTTTCTTTATCCCTAGCCATCAGTGCTGACACTGGAAATCCTGGTACATTTTTTCCACACCAGGATGTACCACCAGAGGGGATGTATGTAACTACCTCAACAACACCTCCCGTAGTACCACCGGTACCCTGGTGTGTCCTCTAAAGAGAATGTTGTGCTCCACACCTTTAGAAAATCAATTAGGTGCCTGTCCTGAGGATATATGAGAAAGTTAAGCATTGCAGTAAATACCCCCAAGATGTGCCTCCCAAAATCACAGAAGAAGTGGAGGAGTGACAGTCAAAGACTAGAGGTAAGCTGCTCCAACTCTATCCACAAAGGATATTTTCAATGTGACTAGCTGCTCTGCCCCCGCACTTAGAAACTATAGACGAGACCACCTGCTACGGGTGTGTGCAACTACATTCCCCTTACCAAAAGTGTTGTCTATCTCAAATTCCTAGTCCTAGAGGAAATCAAGCAAACATCTCTATCTTAGGTTTAGGTCCTTCTGTAAGAGGATATACCTGAGAATCTTGTGATCAGAGTCGACTGAAAAATATTCTCCCGTCATTTAATGTCGCCACATCTTCAAGGGGAAGTCCACTACTGCTATCTCTAGTTCATGGGTAGCATAGATCTACTGAGGTTTTCTCAACTATCCAGAACCATATGTGATCACTGCTTACTCCTACATCCGGACACATATATGTTCGGTCCCTGATGTGTCATAGTAGACTAAATACACAAAACCCTCTTCTGGTATCCTCAAGATAGATGCACTCTTCAGTCTCTACCTCAGCTCTTGAAAACTATGCTGACATCTCTCCATCCATATGAAGGGTTGTCCTTTCTTTGCCATAACTGAAAAGGATTCCACATCTATGGAATCGTCGGGTATGAATCTCTAGTAACACCGAATAATCCTAGGAAACACTGCACCTCAGTCACACTCTTGGGTGACTACCAAGCAAGCACTACCTCTATCTTTTCTGGATCTACCATAACTCCAGCCTCTGAGATAACGTGTCCTAGAATGTGGACCACCTATTTCCAGAACTGGAACTTTGATATCTTACCATAAAGATAGTTCTCTGGGAGTGTATCCGTAACTATTTATAGATGATAGGCATGCCTCTCCTCCGACACCGAGTACATCAAGATGTCGTCGATGAAGACCACCACAAAGTGATCGAGGTATGTCTTAAAGATCCAGTTCATGAGTCCAATGAATACTACTGGGGCATTGGTCACACCTAATGGAATAACCAATAACTATTTGTGGTCATACCTACATCTGATGATCATCTTCTGCGCATTCTCATCTCGTACCTGGAGCTGACGATAGCCTGATATGATGTCTGTCTTCAAAAACCATCGAGATCCCTTCAACTGATCAAAGAGATCATCAATCCTCAAAAGTGGATACTTGTTCTTCACAGTAACCAAGTTTAGGCACCAATAGTCCACACAAAGTCTCAAACTCCCATTTTCTTTATTGGTGACCAAATCCAGGGCTTCCCATGGTGAAACACTGGGCCATATGAACCCCTCATTCTGAAAGACCACTAGTTTTACTCGTAACTCAAGAAGCTCCATGGGATCAATCCAACTTGCTGGTGTAGATATCAGTTCCTTCTCTAGGTATAGGTCGATGTAAAAGTTTACCTCTCTGCGTGTTGGTAGTCTCGGAACATCCATAGGAAAAATATCAGCATTCTAGTCCACCTCTATAGGATATCTCGGATTCTCATCATCAACATCTCTGAGGATAAGGCTAGCTAACTGATGTGTGATCGGGTGCACCCTCCTCCAAAAAAGTCTATCCCTCGCTGAAAAGGTTCCCCTCCCACTAGTAAAGGAGGTCCTGGTCCCATCCACGCGGACACCCCACACTTTGCGCCTAATACAGTAAATCTAAGCATGGATTGGGGATAACCAGTCCATACCCAAGATGACGTCATAAGGCCTCAACGCCTCTAGTAAAAGGTCCCAACCAAAGCTATAAACTCCTAGTGTATGCTCACACTACCATCACAAGTGTATAATCATCGAATCCCCTCTCTTAGGAGTATCTATCCATCAATATACAGCTAGCAGCTCCATCGGAATCTTCGAGATCTGGACGCGGTCCATGGAAATAAAAGAGTGATAGGTACCTATGTCTAATCATTTCTAGAGCTCCATGGACATAGGCCTCATCTGCCAAGAGATGAACTTGTCCTTGTCCTTCTGCTCCCTGTGGTTGTGGGTGGACCACCTTGAGGTGGTGCTGGTAGAACCCCGAATCACCTCCCACCGCCTACTGCATGTCCAGCTCATCTACCACGTCTGCCTCCCTATGGACCTCTCGGTCAAACCATTTCCTCTACCTTGGTGGTCCCTCTACCCTTTACTAGTTGTCAGTGTGGCTGGTCGGGCACTCGCGATCCATGTTACCCTACCTGTCGCATGAGTATTATTGCCTACACCTCAATTGTCCTCCTCTGTCCCATGATCCCTGCACCACTGACCTTGTATCCTAGGGTCTTCCAATAGAAGGTCTGGCCCACTTGGACCCATACATCGTCCATCTAAAATGTGCTACAGATGTCTCCATTACCAGACTTCTAGTGGTGGCTCTCACCATCGGTGCCTGCTCATCTAGGAAGCTCTCCCCCAAAAGCGCTCTCTCCTGCACACCAGCCTACGTCCGAATGCAGAGCGATATCATCAATGATCTAATATCCCATTGGAGACCCTGCTCAAAGGTCCATGACCTGATGAAAGGGATTGTACCATATCGGTGGAGTAGTGGGAGAGATCAATTAACCTCACCGAGTACTGGTCCAGGGTCATACTGCCCTACTGTAAGTGTAGTAGCTCTTGTATATGCAATGTGTGTAGGGTCGCTGGGTTGAAATCTTCCCTGAAAAGGCCTTTTATTTCCACCTAGGTTCAGGTCACCTCTTTGTGTAACATGAGTTTCAGACTCCACCATATCCTAGCTACTCCCTGGAATAGACTGGCAGCTAGGATCACCATCTGATCAGCTGTTGTCACATCTAAGTGAAAAAATCTGGCCACAGCCACCAACCAGTCATCATCCACCTGCGGGTCTGCCTCGCCTCGGAACCTCAGAGGCCTATATCATTGAATCTCATCCAATGTGCTCAGTCAGCGCAAAAACTCTCCTGGTGGGTCTAGTGGCAATGGCTTCCCAACTGGTAGTGGTGCTGCTAGTACACCACCCGAATCTGGTAACACCATAAGAGGGCCCTACAATGAGGCCTCACCGCTTGGTGGGCCATCATCGTGTACTCTCTCAGTAATCCTAGATGGATATCTATGTGGTTTAATATTGAATGAAAATAGTTGCTCCACAGTCAACAAGTTATACATGGTGAGCTGACTCAAATAAATCATAAGACAAACTTTTCAAAACACAAGAAATCAGTGTTTTTGTGCACTGAGTCAGAAATCAAAATTTAGGGTCCTGATGTATGTATATGTATTCTTCCACACCAATAATGGATTCCCCAAACTAAAGACCACACTCATAACACTTAACACTATATCCACATAAAAAATATCAGATTCCTAGTTCTTTGGTAAAACTGACTCCTCTGATACAACTTTGTCACAATCGGTCCCCCGGGGCCTGTGCCATGACTAACCCAATCCTACCTTCCATAGGATGGGGGCTGGAAACGATCACTAGAAACATATATCCCTATAACAGGAAGTTGTTTCCTTTAAAACAGTAAAAACATTTAATCTTAGAACATAACCAGAAGCAACCACGAAGTAAACTTCTCTAGTAAAAGTGTACTGAAATGTAAAGGGCCTGGAATACAGGCCCAACTGGAAAGTAAAAGTACAACTGAAATGATAAAATATCTCATGAATCGTCCACCGAGGATCCTACCTGAAGGTTAGGTAAATCCTATTATCAGTACTCACTACAGCATGTCATGTCAAATGGTCCACCTCTGAGCACCGTCCAGTCCAGGCATCCTCCACCTCGATCAATGCTATCCATCGCATGCAAAAGACCCAACAAAGTGCGGGCATATCCCATACAGGGGAGAGTATAAAAATACTCAGTAGGGACCCCAGGAACCCTGAGGTCTCCTAGGGTTCCACAAAGGATAAAACACAAAGAAATACCTCAAACACAAATCACGAAGTAGTCATCAACTCTACATGGGTATATGTACATACATATACCTATGTTATAAAGATATACTTGTCTCATACACAAGGAAACACGAGGCTCCAACATTTATGCCTTTAGCACTACTGATCCACGAGGGAAGAATACCACAAAAGTAACACAATGAAGGTAACACCACGGAGGTAACACCATGAATGTAAAATTACCACAAATAGAACACCACGAAGGTAAAAACACAAAGGTTACACCATGAATGTAAAAGTAGCACAAAGGTAACACCTCAAAGGTAACACTGTGAAGGTAAAAGACTCAACTCACACAAGGTATATAACTCATGTACATAAGAATAAATTATGAGTCATAAATCTTGATCATCTTTTTCTGTTGAGAGGCTCTGATTATAACCCACACTGGATCGATAGTTTCTAACCCACACAACATCGCTAGGGGCTGACCCACACAGGATCGATTGATACTGAACCCCATAGGATCGCTATGCATTGACCCACACTGGATCGATAGATTCTGACCCAAACTGGATTGTTGACCGCTGACCCACATAAGATTGATAGATGTTTACCCACATAGGATTGATGTTATTTATTCACGTTACAACCAACCACTAGATTCCCACACAAAGAACACTTGATTTTGGGTGGATATGCTCCTCAAGCCATCAATATTAACTCAACCACAACAAAGTTCCATGAAAAATCATCCCAAATGACTGCCATGTTGTAAGGGTTCCAACTCGTTATATGGCATGTCAATCAGATACCTAGTCTATAATTTATTATAATTTTAGTACTGAGGGCACAGTTGGAATCAGGTTTGATCCAACCCATTTGTACTTCAAAATTCTCCAAAACACATGTGGAGTATACCAAATGGACCGTCTCACCCCAAGGATACTAGCGCCGTAGACAGTTTGAAAAACGAATTCTCAGTTCACATGTTATGCCTCTTTTAGTAAAACTGCGCATGGAACGGTCTCGGTCCAATCAGACCTGATCAGACTGACCAAGCCCGAACCAGTATGGGATTGCCCCAGCCTGACCCAAATCGGCCTGGGCTGGCCCAGTAAGGAAGGACCACGGTGGGATCGGTGCTATAGGATGCGGATTAAACCATAGAGGGGCACATACCACAGGGCTCATGAGGCCCATCCTGTGAAGGATGCGGCCAGCTAGATGTGCAACCCGCTAGAGCAGTTTCTGCCCTAACTGGTATGGAGGGTACTTCCACCCTTTTAGAAACTGAAGTGGTGGAGCCATGGGGTGCCGACAGGTCGCCAGTGGGACCCACAAGGAGCTGGTCCGAGCCTTTCCGCCATGGCTTCTGAGTCACGACTATCTTCTGTGGCGCGCGACGGTGTGCTGGTCGCCTGCGTCTGTGACAAGCTGATTTTGGTCGCCACAGTCTTTCGTGGATATATGTTGCGGCCCCCTTATTTGGAGACACGGGAATGCATGCTCCCACATATTTCACAGCCAACTATTTACGGCCACTGCCTTCACCCGTCGGCACCGGTTTCTAGTATTTTCTTGTCGGTGCCACACCGGCGGTCTTCTGCAGGTCACCGGGTGAGCTCCGGTGGCCTGTTTTTTCATTCGTAGGTACCAACGACCCTCTCGAAACACCCTCTTGGTCGCTTGTCCCTCTGTTTTAAAATCTATCCAAAATCCCGGAAATAACTCATTGTTAAAACAAGTAGAATAGGGTTTGGTCCTTGTTTCTTTTAAAAGCGCCCACCACTTTAGCTTGATATCATGAGGGAAGAATAAGATATACCATTTATTTTTAAAAATAAATCCAAATAAAAACCATACCTCAAGATCATAGAATAATGTCCGCATTTTGAAGAATATTCCATGTTCACTGGTACGTGATTCAGTGGCACTCGTCACTGCATGTTGGAAACAGTTCTTTCTTCCATGTGGTTGAAATCGCGTTACTTTTCCAGAGCTTTGTTTCTTGGTGAATCCACGCCAACACTCCTCCTCGAGATCCATATAAATTGAGAGAGGAGGGTGAGTAACCTTTGGGGGAATTTATGAGGTTAATATAACGAATTAACCTCCCAAATTATAATGTCATTGTTACACAGATTGAGGATCCAAGCTAATTTATGGCTTAACATGTCGTTGGTCCCGCCACCGCTGCATTTCTGTTGGAGGAAATGAAAAAGATAAATAAAATTAGTTTGTTATTTTATTATTCTTTTACATGTCCAAAAACTATATTTTTCTCCTGACCTACTATGGTCGATGTAAATCCTTCTGTAAGCGAATCTCAGTGCTTCAGATTCAACAGTGCTCTCGTATTATTAATCTGAGCACCTCTTCAAAAGATAAGAAACACCGCTCGTTCATTTATAGAACATACCTTAAAAAAGTTCATAATTTCATTCCAGGAACACCGGGCCTCAGAATCACATGCCTTCAATTTTCACGGACTCGTAATAATTCCATATAATTAAAAAAATTACATGGAAAATCTTGGTCTTTACAGACTCATCCACTAGATGTGACTCCATCACTCTAGAGTCCAATACCTCAATCCAAATTTACTATAGACTTATGAATATGTCATAGCGTAATTTGGAGATGATAATTCATAACCATATCATTTTATAGATAGCTCTGGGAATAATATCTACAGATTACCTTATTGAACATATTCACTATGGGTCTTCAGAGGTGCGGGGTAAGACTGGTGGGTGTTAACTACCTTGTTACAATGGTACCAATTAAAATGTAAACTACTAGACATTTATAATAGAGTATAAATAGAAAAATACTATGATCTACATTTACCACTATTATTTTAACAATATCACTTTCTCCTCTTCCCATGTGTGCCACTAGAATTTCCACATTGTGGAAGGGTAAGCCCAAAGATTTCTTTTTTTCACTACATTAATATATTCCATCATTACAATATCTAACATTTAATCATAGATTGTGAGCTTCAATATATACTCTATCGGTCAGATTTAAATTCCCAATCCTTTCAGGTGTTTCTAAACCATCATCTTTTCAATCCTTATCATATCGGGATACAAACATAACACCTATGTAGAACTATTGGTGCACTCCAACACTGAACTAACTCTATATTGAACAGATAGAAACTTTATATATTTCTCCATCATTAAATATTATGGAAAAAACTTCTCTAATAAAATTTTATTGAATTTTTTTCACTCTAAGACAACATCCTAATTCACTCAATACATATTGTCCTGCCAACTATTGATAGGATCCTCAATCTTAAAATTACACATTTCACATTGACATCATCTAGGTTCTCCATAAATTAAAAAACCTTGTAAATCATTAACACTCAATAGAAAACCTCTTGAGGTTCATTAAAACCCTTAAATGGTAGGGGCATCCAGCTAGAAAGTATTACATTTAGTTTTTATCTCACACGGATCCAAGTTTCACCTTATTTGGTTGGTTTTGAACATGCATCACATTTCAATCCATGGAATAAAACTACCCATGTGATACTCTCAATGATATTATTATCAAGAGGAGGATTCCCTTAAGAATATTTCCATGTTGTGTTATCCTATAGAATCCATGTAATACATATCATAAGAATGATTATATATACAAAAAATAGAATGAAATTAAAAGAAAATGATATTATGTCTATATAAACTCAAAATAACATAAGAAAAAATTAATATCAAGATCAAATCCCAACACATAAAACACACCAATCAACACACTATGCTGATAGAAGGCTTGTCACAGTAATATCTATCTAGAAACTCTCTCAAAACATTCCCCTTATGTCTTTAAATTCATATCTCATACCTAATGACCACCTAATATTAGGAGAATCTATATATAACTTGGAACTTTGATACCAAATTTTTACAACCCATTCTAGACAACTAATAAACTAGGATTTGAGCCATACAATCAAAATAAAATTTGGGAATTTCTAACCCCACAAACATGAAAATAGCACCCAAAAATCCAAAAAAATTAAAGGGAAGGATTTTTGACACCAAAAACAAGAAACATGGAATATATATATATATATAATGATATCAATGATATAATACACCATAATAAGAAACCAACAGTAATAGAGATATAAATAATGTAATGATCCAAAATCAAAGTAAATGTCCAAAAAGAACCAAAACAATCAACCCAAACTTTCAGTAGTTGTTTCGTGTTACCTGAGATAAACATCACACCGACTCACAACTACCAATCCATGCCCTTATGATATAAACAAAACCACCTAACGATTATTCCTTTCCCTTTCCAGTATCGAACATAACTCTTTTTTCACACACCCAATAGAGTGGGTTGGGTTTGATCAAAACAATCCTAGTTGGATACCACACAAGTGTTCCATAGAAAGTCTATGTAAAACAATAATAGTGTTCTCAATATATGAAAAACATGTTATGATAAAAAAATTCAAATTTATATCAAAATCATTGTAAAATTAATTCCATTCATTTACATTTCCAAAAAAAATTATATAAAAAAGTTTGAGTATTTAAATAAAAAAATTCCCATTTTCTAGATCATAAAACACACACTCACACAAACATATATATATATATATAATCCAAAATAATAAAAATATAAATAAAATTAGAGATGACCCCTAATATAACATAGTTCAGGTCTATCGAGGTTACTCATACATAAAAAATCACTCAAGACTGGTGTAAACAAAATAAGTCCCCAGAACAATGTTTCATGGGGTTTAAAGGAACACCCCAAAGATTTACCCCTTATAGTGTTTAATAATAAATTCCATAGAACAACATAACCTAGGGAATAGAAAAAAACCCCATGAGTAAACATACTATGGTGAACAAAGAATATTCATGATACTATAAACCACTACTAAGTACCAAAAAATCACATTTTCTATAGTCAAATCATTTTACTTTTCCAAAGTCTTTTCAAATTTCATAAATAATTTCAAAACACCCATTTCCATAAATATCTATCATTAAAACCCAATTTCAGTAATCATTTCATTCATTCATTGAAAAGATCACTCCATTACCCAAAAAATTGGTGACCCATCATTTATCAAAAATCATTTTCACATACCTATCAAGAAAATAAATGATCACCCCAAACATCATTTACAAATCCATCAAGAAAACAAAGAGCATACACATTTCACTGATCAAATGCTACTGATGAAACTTCCTACCTCACACTTGGGTCACACTCTAATCATAATGGGATCAAAAAACCATCAAGAAAGGTAACACCAGATTAATCTAGAGGAGACCTTAAACATTGGTCTCAATATCTTAGAATTGATTTTCCCTGTGAAAAGGTCTGTGGAGATGATAGATAATTATGTACCTCAGAGGATGCATGCATCACACGAAAAAAAAATCCATCCTTTGGAAACAATTCATGGTGATTAAATATATGATTGAAAGAGATCATAACATGGTTAATAGATTATAATAGAAATGGAATAATAATAGAAATTTAATAAAACTTACCAATTCATTTCCAACCGATAAATCATGGATCAAAACATCAATCATAGAGGTTCTGAGGAGCCATGAATGAAAAATTAGAGCCCCTACTAGATGTTTGGACATATTATATTTCAGAAAATGGTTATTAAGATGTGAATATATGTTTTTTGGCATAAAATAACAAAAGAGTCCTTGTTTATTTGGCCCATCTAGACACCGTAAGCTATTCGGTGGTGTTTTGTATAGCACCTGCACAAATGAAGACATGATCAGCTAGCTGATGGGATTCCAATGATTGATAGTAGAGATATTATAGGAACTCCATTCTTACATGATACTAATATCTACCTTCTGGCCTTCCATATCCCCCATTATGGATAACCTGTATTACAAAACCCATTGTTCCTCCTTCAACACAACTAGAACCTAAATGAAAAACTCTTAAAAATAAAAGGTAGACAAAACTAGACTTGGATGATAAAGTTATGATTTCAATTGAAGAATTAAAAAAATTAATGTATGAACAAACCATAAATAAGTTCATTTCATCACCAAGATATTAATTTATATCATTGTTCATGTAGGAGGATAGGCAGACCCAGATAGAAACATGCCATATTTAATTGATGATTTTGATTTTGTAATTAGATTGTATTTTTAAAATATCCTTATAATAGAATAATAAATATTTAATTTTAATAGTTTTAATGTGTTAAATATTAATTCATAATATTTATAAGAATAATGTAAATGAGAAAGATATTTTCATATAAAAATAAATCACTTTTCTTATGGTAATGTTCTCTTTAGGCAGTTAGTTTTACAATTTTTTAGTATTGATAATATTATTTATAGAATTAAAAATTTAAATTTATAGAATATAAATAGATACATAAATAAATTATCTATACATGGAATACCTTTCTATAAGTATCCTTGAAAGGTGATGATAAAAATAAAAATGTGTCGTTCAAAAAGACAGTAGTGCACACTGGCACAAAAACAACATTTTCATTCTTTAGATTAAATGGTGGGGGAATAGATAATGTGTATATAATTAAAATTGTAACATTTAAGTATATTATTTTAATTGGTGTCATTATATAAATATTGTTATATTGGTTTTGGATGAGTGTTGATGAGAAGAATAAAAGGAACTTAATGGGTAAGTAATACTTACATTACGAATTTTGATATTCTCTTGAAGTTTCATTTTGTATCAAAGGAATTAAAGAAGTTTTATGAGGCTACAGGCTTCCAAATGTTTTTATAGGATCTATAAAAATAAAATTATGTACAATTTAATGATAATTTTGAAATAGATTGTTGGAATGAAGTCGGTGGAAGTGAGCTCTTTTAATAGGTGAAAAAGAGGGGAAAATCATTGTAAAAAAATGTTAGGTAATGGATAAGAATATAATTTAATGAGATTTTAATGATTTTGTTGCATAAATTTTTCTAATAAATTTATATAATAGCCTCAATCCTAATAAAACATTTATATATGTTCAATCTTTCAATTTGAATTAGTTATATTCTAGCCATGTTAGATAACCCATTTTAACCATTACTAGTCATGAATAAAATTTATCTCTAAAAATATTAGATGAGCCTTATTGAAAATTTTGATGTGAGGAATAAATTTTTTACACCATTTTATGTAATTTAATTTACAAATATTATAAATTTCACTTTTAATTTAAAAAATATAATTTATTGAAATTTGTTTTATATAAAAAGTCATTTTAATAATCAAGTGTTTCTAATATAATTTATTTTTGACTAAAAATTAAATGGGTTTTAATTTATTTTTAGATATTTTTAAACATAATATTTTAGTATTAATTTAAAATATGACAATTTCATTTTTAAAAAATCAAAATATTTAACAAATTATTATTCTATGAAAAATAACTGTTTTATAATGGTAAATAATTTTTACATTGGCTGTTGGGTAGTGCATGAGTAGAAAAACCCATAAATCTAAATCCAAAATACTATATTTACAGTCATTAAACATATATTTGGGGATTTATTATATAGTTGGTGTCACGAACCAACCCGGGTCGACCCTGAACTGGTCACCCGAGCTGGTTTGCGACATGGCTCGAGAGGCGTTCCCTATCCTCCCAGGCTTGCGAAAAGTTCTAGGGCATCAACAGAGGTTGTGGGAATGATCTCACCCAATATAAATAAATAAAGTAGCAGAAATAATACCAAGAAACACAGAAAAATTAAACGGAACAAAACTACTAAACATGAACAAAATAAAAATAAAACTAACCAAACAGGACGTCCGAACTAACTCCATGTGACCTCGCGAGTCACTCTCCGACTCAATGATCAGGCATATCCCCAGGTGAGCACACTCAAGTTGTAGCCTTAACAACACTAAAAACAGAAACGAAATATAGGTGTGAGTATTGAAACTCATTAGGCTAGCCTGATATCTATTCCCAATACACTACCATTAAAATTAACGAACATCAATTCTAAGTTAGAACTACAATGTATTAAAATATTCATTACTAATTTTTTTTATTTCAAAACAATGTACAAAACATTGCCCTTAGTCATTTTAAAAACCATTACAAAGGGTTTGGAACACATTTTCTTTTGAAAACATTATCATGGGAGTTAGAAAAAATGTCACTTTTCATGAAAAACTCCACACAAGAGTACCAAGGTAGATACAACAAGAGATATGTAAATAGGTGTGTTAATATCATTATAACCCTTTAATAGCTAAAAGAAACACTAGATATAGGCGAACCTGAGAGATCAAGAATAATCCAGATGACACTAATACCTGTGACCCCATCTACAGTAGCATGCCACATACGATGAAATCTAACACTTCAAAACGCTCAACCATACTTTATCAGGCAGGCTGAGGGAAAATCCCATAGCAATAAACCCAAACATATCCACCTACTATCGAACACTATTCAGTACCGCAACCTACCAGTGTAGTACTCGTCTTAGACAATTCTCTCAATATGTCGAGTTCGTATGTCACAAGTATAAAAAGGAGGTGAGCCAACAGATGCTGCCGAGTATCTAATCAAAACCCATATCTATAATATTATTTCATAGTAGGTCTCACCCCAAGTCTCCCCAAGGATGACTCTCATGCCTTTAAATAAATATATTACAATGGTCCCCAACATAGAGACTTACAAAATGTAACTTCGGGATCCCATACCAAGGACATCCACACCATTCCATGTTGGCATGGCATGAGGACCAAAAAATGGGTGTTTTCATAATAAGCACTTCCTCTTATTTTCACATGGTGGCCAAACAGGCCCTAAAACATTCCATAAAAATATTATTTATCAAATATGCAAACCAATTTCTAAAGAGTTTCAAGACACACCATTCCACAAATAAATGCATTCGTAAAATATCCTTCAAAACATTTCTGACACACTTTCAAACCAAACCAAATTTTATGAAAAACCAAAACCAAGCTATAATTCCTTGTCACAAAACAAACAAAATTTTATAGAAATCTACCTTCACAGTTCACTTGGCTTAAAACATTTGAATCTTTTCCAATTACCCCACAATCCATTATTTCACAACAGCACTTTTTTAAAATCCAAACCACTTTAAAAATCCATAAAAAGGCCACAAAATAGAAAATTTCATGTTTCAAACACCTCAAAAGAAAACAAAACATTTTATGTCACTTTTAACTCATAAAGGCCAACCGAGCACCATTATGAAAACCATACATGCAATACTTAGCAAACGATTTCAGTTGACACACACAATTTTGTAAAACACCAATTTTCATGTCAGGTTTTTATTTAAAATGTTGAACCATATTCTAAAACTCCCAAATCATGTGAAGACGAAACAAAACATTTAATTAAATAAAATAGTGTGCGTAACTATAACTGGATGATACCATTTTTATAAATCAAGGCTGCAACTGCCCATTTTCAAACAAAGTAAATTAACCAAATATAGCCCAATTAAAATTAACACCTAGAAAAAGGGTGAGAAATAATAAATATATGGGACTCAAATTATGAGGTCAAGAATAATAAGATCCTACATTTAGAGCACACTATTTCACAAAGCAAATACAAAAATCAAAAAACAAGCTTAAAACAAAACTTTAGCAGTAATTAAATTTGAACCAGAGCTTGAAATTAGCACCTAATAATCAAATAAATTATAAAAAGCATAAAATTGATGATTCATAAATTAAAAAGGATAGGTTCATGGGAAAACTACCTCGGAGTCGCGGCTCAACGACAATGCGGCATCGAAAACACCCCACGTAGGTTACAAAACACTGATTCTATCTAGAAAAACTATCAATCAGAAAAACCTCTAAAAAACAAAGATAAAAACAAGAATAAATTAGGAGGTAGAATGTTATACTGATAGGGAGAAAACAAAATCAGTGGGGGGAGACGTAGGGCTTTATTGGGGCTGCACTTTAGGGGGAGGCCAACTGAGAGGGACTTGATAGGGAGGTGATCGCAAAGAAAGCCGAGGGCCAGGGGTGTGTGATGTTTAGAGAAAGAGTTCTGTGGCGCGCTGTAAGGAAGGTCAACGACCCGATAAGAGGAAGTGTATGGGCGGGTACCCGGACAGGAGGCGGGCAGGGTGTGGGCGTGGTTTGTTTCTTTGACAGGGAAACAGAAGCTGCAACGGGAAAATAGGAGCTGCGTCGGAGGTCGCGTCTAAGTGAATGGGGTGAATGGAAACAGTATGTTGATATCTTGGTATTGAAGGAATGGAAACAATATTCTGAGAATGGGGAAATAGGAGCTGACCAACCCAGACCGCACCCTGCCTGCCGGGTCAAAACCTCTGTATTATTTCTGCCGCCTGGGTTGGTTTCTTCCCATTCACTCAGATGAGACCTCCAGTGAAGCTCTTGTTTCCCCATCACATCTCATGTTTCCCCATCGCAGCAACAAACCTAGCACCACCATGCTTGCCTCTTGTCCAGGTAGCCTCCCTGACACCTCCTCCTATCGGGTCGTCGACCTTCCTTGCTGTATGCCACAGACCTATTTCTCCAATCAGAGCACACCCCCTGTCCCTCACCTTTCTTTGCATGTGCCTCCCTCTCAAGTCCCTCTCAGTCAGCCTCCCCTGAAGCATAGCCCTAATGTAGCCCGACATCTCACCCCTCCCCCCCCTCACTAATTTTTTTCTCCCCATCGGTATAACATTCTACCTCTTCATTAATTCTTGTTTTTATCTTCGTTTTGTTAGGGGTTTTGATGATTGATAGTTGTTCTTGATAGAATCTGTGTTTTATAACCTGCATGAGGTGTTTCTGAGACCGCATTGTTGTCACGTCGTGGCTCTGAGGTAGTATTCCCATGCACCTAACCTTTTTAATTTAATAATAATAAATTTTATTCTTTTTATACTTTATTTTATAATTATGTGCTAATTTCCAGCTCTAGTTCAAATTTATTTAGTGCGCAAGTATTGTTTTAATCTTGTTTGTTTATTTTTGGAATTACTTTTTTGAAATAGGGAAAAGTAAATGTAGGATATTACTACGCTTGACCTCAAAATTTCAGTTCCATCTATTTATTATTTCTCACCCTTTTCCTAGGTGTTAATTTTGATTGGGCTATATTTGGTTAATTTACATTGTTTGACTTACAAATTGGTGTTTTACAACTTTGTGTGTGTCAACTAAAATTGTTTGCTAAGCATTGCATGTCTGGTTTTCGTAATTGTTCCCGGTTGGCCTTTATGTGTTAAAAGTGACATAAAATGTTTTGTATTATTTTGTAGTGTTTGAAACATGAAAAATTTTGTTTTGAGGTCTTTTTATGGATTTTCAGAGTGGTTTGGATTTCAAAAAAAGTGTTTCTTGAGAAATAACAGATTATATGGTAATTGGAAATGTTTCAAATGTTTTAAGCCAAGTAGTGAGTGAAGGTAGATTTATTTAATATTTTGTTTGTTTTGTGACAAGGAATTGTAGCTCAGTTTGGGTTTTCATAAAAGTTGGTTTTGTTTGAAAGTGCATCAGAAATTTTTTGAATGCAGTTTTATGAATGAATTTATTTGGTGAATGGTGTGTCTTCCACCTCTTTAGAAATTGGATAGAATCTTTGATAAAGAATGATTTTATGGAATGTTTAAGGGCCCGTTTGGTAACCTTTTGAAAATAAGAGGAATTGCATATTATGAAAACCCCCATTGGTTGGTCCTCATGCCTTGCCAACATCGAATGGTAGGGATGTCCTTAGTATGGGATCCTCGAGTTCCATTATGTAGGTCCCTAGATTGGGGACCATTGTATTCTATTAATTTAAATTCATGGGAGTCTCCTTAGGGGAGACTCGGGGTGAGACTTGCTGTCATATATTATTACAGATATGGGTTGTGATTTGATGCTCGGCGGAATCTGTTGGCTCACCGCCTTTTTATACTTGAGACATATGAACCCGTTATATTGAGGAAATTTTATTAGAAAATTACTGCACTAGTAGGTTACAGTACTGACCAGTTTCCCATAGTAGGCAGATTTGTTTGGGTTTATTGCTATTTAATTTTTCCTTGGGCTTCCTCAGAAAGGATGCTCGAGCATTTTGGAGAGTTAGATTTCATCTTATGTGGTGGGCTATTATAGATGGTGTCGCATGTATTAGTGTCGTCTTGACTATTCTCGATCTCTTGGGTTCCCCTATGTCTAGTGTTACTTTTAGCTATTAAACAGTTACAATGATACAGGAACACCTATTAACATTGCCCTAGTCGTATCTACCTCGGTACTCTTGTGTGGTGTTTTTCATGAAAAGTGACATTCGTGTTTTCCAAATCCCATGATACTGTTTTCAAAATAAAATGTGTTCCAAACTCTTTGAAATGGTTTTTCAAATGACTAAAGGAAATAGTTTTTACTTTTTTTTCAAATAAAAAAATTAGAAATGCATATTTTAATACATGGTAGTTCAAAAAAAGAATTGATATTCCTTAATTTTAATGGTAGTTCATTGGAAATAGATATCGGGCTAGCCTACTGAGTTTTAATACTCATTCCTATTCATCTTTTCTATTGTTAGTGTTGTGAATGCTACATCTTGAGTGCGCTCGTCTTGGGAGACACTTGATTGTTGAGTTGGAGAGTGACTCGCGAGGTCGCACGGAGGTAGTTTGGATGTTGTGTTTGGTTAGTTTTATTTTAATTTTGTTATTGTTTAGTCATTTTGTTCATTTTAATTTTTCTTCATTGCTCTATATTATTTCTACTGCATTATTTATTTATATTGGGTGAAATCATTCACATAGTCTCTGTTGATGCCCTGACACTTGTTGCAAGCCCAGGAGGATCGAGAATGCCTCTCGGGCCATGTCGCAGATCGGCTCAGGTGACCAGTTCAGGGTCGACCTGGGTTGGTTCATTACAGCTGCTGATTTAGGCGTGATGTGGATAGGAAATGATGTAGGAATGATACAAGCATGTGGTAGAGCAAGCATGGCGTAGGCTAGGTGATGTGGACAGGATGATGAAAACATGATACTACATTGGAACATCAGGTTATGTTCATGGGAAACATTTCTGTGGGAAAATGTGATTTTTAATGGGTCTCCCTCTATCTACAAAAAAACGGTCTTTACTGTCATAATAAAAAACAAGATTCAGCCCCAACTTAATAAAATAGTATTTACCTTGGAAAATAAATTTCATCTCTAAAATGAAATTTTACATATTGAATAATATGATCATTTTATCCAAAATATGATAATAATTTTATCAAATAAAATTTCATAAAATTTACAAAATTTAATTTCAACATTACCATACATAACAAAAAAAATTATTTTAAAAAAATTGTATTTATAATTAAAAAACATACGTGTAGTATAAATTTTCCAATATAATTGATTTCCATGTCATAAATTCGTTTAATATAAAAATATAAAATTATTTGTCTTAAAAATAAACAAAAAATTGAATATTTAAGTGGTTAATTAAATAAAAATATTAAAAACAATTTTTAAATTAGAATTTAATGTCACTTAGGTTATAAAATAATAAATATTGGTTTTCTATGTTCTAATGTATATTTTAAAATATATAGTTTTAGTAATTAAAATAATAGTTAACAAATTAAAAGGTGTTATAAACTTATATTCCTTTCTCGTATATTGATCAAGTCATAATATTTTCATTTTTTTAAGAAAACATTTTTTCTACTATTCACGTAAAAGTAAATTATTTCAGAAAAATAAAAAAAATTAGGTTAATTATTGATATTATAAACTAAAAAATTTATTTTATGTTAAAATATCAAAAATTCATAATTTATATATTTATATTCTATTTTAAAAAATTATTTTATGAAAATTTATTTTATTGGAAAATTCTCATTATAAACAATATGTGTTATTAATACTATTTTTTATGGATTTATATTAGATTGAAGTATTTTTAATTTATAAAATTTATATGATTATTAAATTTTCTATAGAATATTTCTCTAAAATTTCATGGATGTTTATAGCTTAGGGTTGCAGTTTGAGAATACTATCAAACATATTATTGATTCAGAAAAAAAAATATTTTCTAAAATCATAGGGTGTTCTATTTTATCATGTAAATAAAATATTTCCTAAAAATTTTATTTATCTTCTTCTCGTGAAAATTTATATGGCTATTTAAAATATAAGTGGTATTCAATAGATAATTTATAAAGATATATCTTCTTTAAAAACTAAGTAAAAAAATAATTTTACTTATAATATGTTAATCCCTACCATTGAGATTTTCTACGACAATTTTAGACAAGGTCCAATCATTATTAAAAATCTATAGTCACATTATATATTTTTATTCTAATTATTTTATGGATAGTCAACTATATAATGAAATGAAATGTAACTTCCTTATTCCAAATAATTTTTTATCTAATTACAGGAGACCAATCCATTTCCAATAATCACATTTAATTCATGTAATGAAAGGATAAAAATATGATCACAAGGCCTATTACAAAAACATCAACCTGGGATACAGAACATCAAAAAGTTTTAATTAATAATAAAATAACCAATGAGGTTATTTAATGTTCATAGATAGATTCCTATATACCCTATAAAAAATTTCAATAAGTAATCCAAAAATTTATAGTGGAGGATAATAATAAATTATTGATCATAATCCACTTCAGTAGTCACGAATGGATATTATTTCTATAATTCTATTGGTCTAGGATGTTTTTGATACCTATAATTCTTTTTAGACCTTCAATTTGGGAATCAATTTGAAAAATTATCAAAATATTTGTATTTAAAGTGTAGATTTGGGGATGGTGTGTGTGTTAGGTTTCCAAAAAAGTTTACTATATTGGATGAAATATTAATCTCTTATTGAAAATATTGATTTCGATTTCTTGTCATTAAGCACTTAAAATATTTTCTTGTTCTTTTGAGAGAATCTATTTGTTAATTTTACAGAATTTATGATGCATAAGAAATTAAATATCCATTCCTTAATCATGTTTGTCACGTGATATTTTATGATATTCGATTCTTTTATTTTTTTGTTTTTTCAGTTGTTTGGAAAGAATAAATTTATTAGTTGCAACATGAGATATTTGGACGAGAATAACCACAAGATTTTTAAAAAAACATCTATCCAATTTTTTTTGGTTAGTATAATTATAGAATTGTCTATCATGCTCATTATTAACATGTATCATCCATGATCCATCCATTTTTAAAATTAAATGGAGTTAATTTTGAATGATGAACAATTTTCACGATAAGGGGATTATTGTATGATAATTACACGAAAAAGTTAACATCAAAATATCTTACTCTTCAAAATAATTACATTAGATTTTGGTTCTACAAAAGTTATATTAGGTTTTAACTATGTTTCTTTAAATTTTTTTGTCAAATTATTTTTAACATAATCATATAAAGTAATTAATAAATAACTCATTTATAGTTTCATGTCATGAGAATGTTATTAACCAAAGAATATCCTCTGGAAGTTTGTAACCAGGCGCACAGTCTTAAGCCAACATATAATGCACAAAAGTTAAGATTTACTGGATGATAAAAAAATTTATTATTACTACACCTGGTTCATTTTTAATATATCCTCCTCAACTAAAGAGAATCAAGATAGGGATTCAATTTCTAAGAGAATCACAAAATTTCTAGTTTACTATAATTTCATGATGTTATCCAATACTTGGACATATCTCATAGTCGTATCACATGGATTATGAATAATTATCTTTCATCCAATCTCTATAATAACAAATTTAATCCTTAAACAACTAAACCCTAATATAATACCAACCTATGTGGTCTAGACCGACACTATCAAATCTGGTGCCAAAAAAACTTTCTTTAAACACCAGATTTCATAAGAAGTGACCTAAACCTATCAATATTTACAATTTTACCCAAAGGTAAATATTAGATCTCACATAAATAATCTCACAATACCAGGAATATAAGGTATAGTGTCTTCTAGGACTAGAAATATAAGAAAATTATTCTACTAAACTTGTGATTCATCATCAATAATTGAGCTACACTATACTCCCTTTTAGACTACTCATAAGTTATAATAACATTCATTGCCTAGGGAATGGAATCATAAGAAATTATGGAGATCAATGTCTTAGAAAAGGAATCCTTTCAACATTACTTCCATGGTTAAATCATAATGATGAGAAAAAATATGAACTTGATAGAAATATCCTATTAAAAAACATGATATGATAACATTTTTCGTTATGACATGATAAAAAAGAAAAGTAATATAAAAAGAGAAAAAAATAACCTATACTAAAACTATGGAATCTAGGGATAATAAAAATGAGTCATAGAGTATAATCATAGATTTATGGCATGGAAATGTAATATTCCCTTAAGACCTAGAATTACAAAGAACATTGGCATGTGAAAAATAACATAGAAATTATAACATTGTGAACAAAAAAAGACCCAATATTTGGGTTGTGAACAAAAAAAAATTATATTCTTAGGTTTTTGAATAATATAAATTTATATGCATTGTAATGTGAACCAAAGAAATCATGTTTTCTTATACTTTTTCCTACTCACAAGTGTCTTCTTCAAATAGTTGATTTCCCCCATGAACTTTTAGAAGTCATGTTTTTTTATTCTCCAACACTTATAACCTTCTATATAGAATCTAGATAAATTAATCTATATAATAAATGTCAGTTTTTCATTATTCACCATTAATATTATGTATATCAATTGGGTAAGAAATATACCATCTAAATAGATACATGTGGAAGTAATAGTGGACATTGGAAGAATTTTTCACTATGTGAATCAATAAGAAATAACTCTACCACACTCCAGAATCTCAAATGGTCCCATTTACCTAAGGATTAGTTTTACTTTCTTTCTAAATATCATAACTCTTTTCCAAGATTATATAATGATAAATTCAATATCCACAAAATTAAATTCTATGTCCTTCCATAATTTTCCATCATGAATGCATTTTCTAAATATGAGTTGCCTTGATGTGCATCTAAATAAATTATTTATTTTATAGAGTCTCCTCTACAATATCTAATACAAAAAGTTTCCTATCAATAACATCATTCAAGCTTGTGGGAAATAGATACATTTTTTCTATAGACATTGTTATAAGGTTCCATTTGAATACTCGAGTGGAAACTTTTGTTATAGGATAATTCATCATGTGGAATATGTTGGTCCCAAATCCCTAGAAAATCAAATGAGTTTTCATTTATAATGTCTTAGACTGTATGAATTGTACACTCATACATCCATATATTTTTGGATGATTGGATGTTCTATGTTTTACTTTTATATTGACATCCTTTTGAAGGATCCTACAACATATAGAAGTAAATATAATATCTCATTTAGAAACAATTGACATTAGTACTCCATGGAGTCTCACTACTTTTTAAACATCGAGGTGAGTTATGCACTACAGGGAGAATTTTTTCTTACAAAAATGAAATGGGAATACATTTTCAACCAATCAATGAATATCGTTGTTACATTTTTCCCATGGATGTCTTAGTTAGGCCAGATATAATATACATAGTGATGTTGTCCCACTTTATACATGAATAGTTAGTGGTTTCAATACTCTTCTTATGAATTTTTCACCCTAAATTAACTCTTTAGAAAACCAATACCATTAAAATTTTATAGGTAATTTCGATTTTCATATTATCCCACCAATAATAATAATAAAAGGTCCATATAAATTTTATTTCTTTTGAGTTGTATACAAAATATAGAATTATTGGCTTCATCCATCAGCTCATTCTGCATCTCTGTAATGGATGTGATACATATCCTTATTCGAAATTTCATCACACCTTATTGATTAAAATTTAATTTTGGGAACTTCCCATTTTTCAATGATATTATCTTCTTTTTCATTAAATGATCAACCATTTGAGATCTCTTGATATAATATAATAATGATAGTTGAGAAATAATTATTGATATTTTATATGATATCTCATCCCTTATGATTCCCCTATCAAATAATACTAGTTACTTAACTAATGGATCTACCTAAATAATCATAATTAAAATAAAATCATGATATTTCCAACTCAATGAATCTGTGACTTTGTTTACACATCCAAACTGACAATGAATTGAACTAAAATAGAAATTAATAATATCAAATCAAAACCTACGTATCATGTTCAGTTATTTCTGCATGAATATATAATTCAAAATTTTGAGTTTTATGTATATTTGACAATTTTACCTATAAATACATTTCTTCTATATCTTCATATAAAAAACTATTTTAGCTAACTCCAGGAAGTGAGTAGGAAAATTATGCTTACGAGGATTTGAATATCAAGATGCATAGTTGATTTTATTTTCATTTTTCATGAGGAGACATCCAACCCCATTTAGAGATGCATCCCTATAGATAATAATTCATTCTATAATAGAGGGTAAAGTTATAAAAGATTCAATAACCAACCTCTTATTTCATTCATAGAAAAATTCTTCACTATCCTTTGTCTAGATAAACTTAACTTCTTTTTGAGTCAGCTTGGTTAATGGATTATAAATATAGGACATTTGTTTCATAAACAATCTATATTATCCTTTTAAAATATGGAAACTATAAATATCATTTACTATTATAGTACATGAACACCTTTTACAGCCTTTTTTATTGGCTCCCCTTAGATTCATTCAATGGTCATGATGTTCCCCAGGACTGTTATTTTTTGTAAAAAAATCACATTTTATTAAATTACCCAAAATATTTTCCTTCCATAGTGTTTTTAATATGAACCTTAAATGATCCTCATACTCCTCAATATTTTTGGAATATATAATAATATCCTCAATAAAGGCCCCCATAAATTTATTAACGTAGTCCTAAAATTCAATGTTCTTAAATTTCAAAAATATTATAGGATCATTAGTCAACCAAAATTACAAAAAAACAAACTTTTAATTATCATATATTGATTGGTGGGTAGCCTTTTGGATATATTATTTATTCAGCCTCATGAAATGAAACCCCAATTATAGGTCTATCTACTATAAGAATTGTTCCACTAGAATGTGGTCAAATAAATCATCAATACTTGGTAGAGGATTTATTTTATATACACCGTTGATGCTTGGATAATCCCTCCAAGAATCTTAAATGATAACTATACTTCTAGTAGATTAGGGTCTGATTCTAAATTCATTGGGATCATTAATTAAATAAAATAATTTATAAAATCATGGTCAAACATTATAATTACTAAATTTGAGAGTGCAATGACTATACATTCCACTACATCAGTTGGTGTTACCTCTTCAGCCATAGTTATTATTAAATAATGTAATTTCTACCTAGGATTATGTTCATTTTGATGGTGGTTACCATCCATTATCTTTTAATTTGGAAATCCAATTAAAAATAGTCCGAGATATCCAAAAATAAAGCATTAAACATCATCTTATACCTACACTATCTTATACTTATCATTTTCATTGAGATATTGTGTCTTCACCCATCCATGAAAGTCCTATAACATATGGACATGTCTTTTTCAATTTTATAATTTTCCACTTATTTGAAAAGAGTTCCCCAAATGTTTCCTAGAACACTATTTTCATTAATTATTTTACTTTTTATTTCCTTCCCTTCTATGATCAAAATTATTCAGTCAGTGTGGATCGATTTTTCTATTTAATTCAAAATTTTAGTCAATAGTGTCACCCCGAAATCCATTTCAACCATTATATTACTCTTCAACATATCCTCATATCTTTTATAGTCACAAATTAATATATTACTCTATATGTATGGTCTCTGTACACCAAATAACCAATCAAACTATCTCATAGGATCAGTAAAAAAGATGTATGTTTGTCAAGAAAGTATTTTAAAGGTCATTTCATAGTTTCCCACTAATTCATTTGAATTATATATCATATATATGAATTAATTCTCTATTTTGGATCCTATTAAACTAGGAAAATACATATTCCAAAAGATTATTCTCAAATCCTCTCATTCTATTAAATTATTCTCCCCTCTCAACTTCATGTTATTAATTTGTGTCCATTACTAATTTAACTCTCCTTCTAAGACATATAATACCTTGGTGAATTTTTTTAGGTTGAAAAAATTAATAATAGAAAATATATTTTCAATAGAGGTATTCAACTTTTTGTCAATTAATCGATTTGCAGATCCATTAAAATAATATGTTCATTAATTCATAGAGGTCTCAACTTCATGTTATTCCCTTCATGGTGAATCTATATTTTCAACATGATTCAACGTATAGTTTATAACCATATATAATTGATTCATCCTCAAGATAATTTAAATTCCATCTCCAATAATTTAATAATTCTTCCATTGAGCCTTTTATTGCACTCATTATATACTTGGTTCATCATATTTCATTCAATTAACCTAAAAGAAAAAAACTATAGTGAGAAATGTGTTCCTTTTAGGAATATTTAAATTATAAAAAGAGTTTAAAACCTAATTATTTGTTATCCACTTGGTTAATGAACTTTATTATTTATTTTATTCTAATAACAATTGCATAATTTATATATTTTTCATAATGGTTCATAAAAATCATGTTATTAAATAAAGAATATACCCTAGGATTGTCAAACTAGGTGCGCAATAAGGAAACTTTTCCATGCACTAGGTGAAGATAATGTATAAACATAATAAACTATTTTTATGGTTATTACCCTTATATAAAACTATGAATGAACCAAATCAACTTGAATTATCATAACAGGGATTTCATTTCATGGAAACCACCCCCTTTATAATTCACCATAATTTTTGGATGTTTTCTTTTATTTAGACTTAACTGTTGCTTTCTTAATATTATTTTCTTGTCTTAATTTTCAAAAATAAATAAATACTTCTTTAATTCAAAATATTGTTTCCCACATTCTTAATACATAAATCATTCATTACAGAGTACATAATATATTAATAAAAAGGATCTTTTAAGGTATAGGTTTTTGGAAATTGAAAACATAATAAATTGAAAACATAAACATTATTAAAATAAACATTGAAAATTTATTTATATATTCAAAGTAAGTTACTTTTACTACATATCATATATTGGTAGAAATAATAAAAAAAGTGGAAAGCATAAAGCATAGTATAGGAGTAACAAAGAAAATTTTAAATATGTGATAATGAGGAAGAAATTGTGCTTGACTATATGAACATGGGGAAATCACAATATAATGATCAAGAATAATGACATGTAAATTTGAATAAAATATAAAAATGAGAAATTTGCAATAATATCACTATGGTTTAAGACCAATGATTCAGAAAAAAAATAACGGTTATGGTTATTCACCTAGGTAACGTTAAACTTGTCATCTGAAGAGATTTATTCCTTAACCAATTCCATTGAGCACTGTCTGTATAAGGCCCTAGCCTTAAAACTTACTTAATCTTGAGTTATTACAAGATTACACATTAAGTATCTTTTCAGGTTTAGAGTTTTAGATAATTAGATCATTAAAATTTCATTAAATTCCACATTTAAACAAAGTGGTTACATGAAAGATAGAATTCATTTTTCTCCCATTAACGGAAACATATTTCAAAAAAAATAAAGCATGGATTCTTTCATGACACTTCCTTGACACTACCATCAAATCATGTACCGTTCCCTTGACCTGTGAAAAACATTTCAAAAAAAACATGGGATGAGTATAAAAATCTCAGTAAGGGACACACAAAGAATGAAAACTGTTAGTTTTTTAAAACAAAAAGAAAACAATGTATACTTTATCAAAGTAATACTTTTCACCTTTTAAAAGTAATAAAAACTCTTCACCAAATAAAAGTTCATTACTTACCCTTATGTAACCAAAATATTACCATAAAACCCATATAATGATCACATAACATATAAAGGTAACTTGGGACATAAACATACTTAAGTGGAATAACCATAAGGTCGACTTCCACACATATCACTTAATGGAATAGCCATTCGGCCAACTTCCATACATACATAATGGAATAGCCATACGGCCGACTTCTATACCCAATGCATTGGAGGTTATAACGTAACCACCCATCCTGGTATTCATGGCACCACCCATCATATGGTTTATCACGTAACCACCCGTAAAATGTCTAAGTACCATTATAAAATTATAACACATAAAACCAACATAAAGGAATGATAAAATTTCCACATTTCAATCACAATATATCATTTAAATATATTTACATACTATAATCCTTTATCAAAACCATTTTCAATACCAAAATACGAAAAAAATGTATATGGTATTTATTTTATTTTAAAAACATTACGGCTTGTCGAGGAATCCAAAGATCAAATAATACTCGCGGCGGTGGAAAAGGTCATTGTCACCACGTACATAAAAAGAAACATTCCTTTTTGTCTTTTAGTAAAACGCTTCATAGAAAAAATATTCCTTTTGAATAAACATAAAAGTCAAAGGGGTTTATACACCGTATAAAAGAAGGTTGTGTATAAAACAAAATATGCCTCAATGAATGGAGATTGAGACGAAGACCCTTACAAAGGCGGTATCCTTGGTTTAAGGATAAATCAATTGCATAATTATGTGTGAAAAATGAATACACCAAATATAAGTGGATATTAAGTGTAAAACAATCAGAGGTAATTCACACATATTCATAGAACAACATATTCAAGGAGTACAAGTTTATCCCAAGGAATCAAATTTGGGTTAAGAAGTTCCCTTGCAAAAATTTGAAAGCCTAACGGCCTCACTTAAAAATTCAGAAAAAGAGTTGATGAGAGAGAAAAAAGGGTATCTCATCAGTTGGACATAAAATTTACATAAATAAGGATATATGAGAACATATCCCAATATAACAATATGTGAATTAAAAGACCCAGCAAAAGAAGTCTTTCAAAAAGAGGAGGGTGAAAGGTTCCCTTACCGACTTTGGTATCTTTCCAAACATACACCCCACGAAAGAAGGACAATACATCATTGATGTAAATACTCATAAACGAAATTATATTATACAAAGAGAATAATAATGGGAAGTACATACACCACTCAAAGTAAATTGTGGCAAATGTAGCATAAATCTCACGAGAATAAAAGTGAGATGAAAAATCCCTTATGAAAACTCGGCAGCCTAATGGCACCACTTAAAACTTCCAAAATGGATTGATGAGAGAAAGTAGGTTCTCTCATCATATTAACATAAATTTTACAGAAATTGGAATATAAAAGAACATCCCCCAACATAACAAAGAGGATCGTAAAAGAAGTGACTAAAATGAGAGTACAGAAAAAGAAAGAGAGAGGTTTGATCTCTTACGAAAATTCGGCAGCCTAACGGCGCCACCCAAAACTTCCAAAATGGATTGATGAGAGAGAATAGGGTCTCTCATCATATGAACAATAAAAATTACAGTAATATTAATATAAAATAACATCCCAATAAAAAGAAATATGATCTTTAAAAGGAATGACATAAAAGAGCGTACTTAAAAAGAAAGAGAGGAGTAGGATCCCTTACCTCAGGTCTGACTTGACTCGATCATTCTTTAATCTCCTAAATAATAAACTTGAGTTAATTTCTAATTCCTTAAGAACATTTTTCAAGTTAATTATTCCTTTTATATCACTTATTACTATTTCATAAACATTATGTAATCATTTAAGTTAATAATTTTTGTTTTGTCGATATTTGGTTCTTAAGTCAAAAGTGGACTTCTTACAATTACATGTTGTTCGTGTGGTCAAAGGTTCATTATATCCAGAATTTTATTCATGATTTAGATATCATATATATCATATATATCCAGTATATTCATTCATTTATAATATTACATAACATTTAGAGTTAAGGTATGAAATGCACCGTTCATGGAGACAGTAAGCCGTACATACGCATGAACGCTACTTCCATTTCTATTTCATATTTAATGAAATTAAAACATTATGATACATAATAGTATTTTAATTCCATTATGGTATCATATAAAATATCATTAAATATATCCTTTATATGTACCACATATGGTATTAACGAATCAAATCACTTTGAGGGGGCAGTAGTCCACACTTCCTTAAATGAAGATATCACGTTTACCCATAATGGAAACCATAAAGGTATGCCATAAATGAAAAATACAGAAGCTTAAGTGAAACATAAACATATTAGATATCATATATAAATACAGTGTCATCTTAATGTCCACCTTTGAAGGTGTTAGAAGAATGTTGAACAATCATCGTTTCGGGAGGCCGAAATTCGCCACCCACGGAAACAGTATGTTCTTTAACCATTAGATGTAGGTTTGTGTAAGTGTAGCTCGAATCCTTCTTATAACAACATCCTATTATATTTAAGATACTGTATTTTATAAAAAATAAAAGAATAAAAAGAATTTAGGGGGTTGGAGAATCAAAATAAAATAAAAGGACTCAAGCGAAGACATTACCTTAAAATCGGGTAACTTCCTTTGATTTGAGCTCAAAGGCTTCCTTGGAAAGGGTTATTCCCAATGTAAGGATTCAAGGAGTTAGAGAGGGATGTGTAGAGACAAAATGGGCAGGGGTTGGCCGAGCCAAAGGCTTTGGTAGTGTGGGTAAGGAGGTAGAGGTGGGGGCCTTTTATAAGAGGAGAGGAGGGGCCCTCTTGGAAAGGTATAAAATGTAATTTTATTTTCAAATGAGTTTTGGATTTTAATGGTCCCACATTGATGTGTTTATAGGATAAGGTGATAAGGGTTCGAAATCCACCCATCCAATAGGTTTTGTACATGTGTAGTTCTTAGAGTATACATTATCTATCCATTTTATTTAAATCGTTAAATAATGAGGTCATCGCTGCATCATAATGTTGCCATAAATAATTTAATTTATTTAATGTCTAAAAATTATTAAAAAAAATACTATGATGTAAGAAATATTTTTATATTTCCAATGAATATTTATAGTCCAAAAGATCATTTATGTAGACAAAATAAAAAATATTTTACTTAGGTGATACATTCTTTGTTACATTTAACATTCTTTAAAAAAATAAAAAGATAAAAAGTCACTTTCTCACAAAAGTCATTCCATGGGGCCCCCAAGTTTGGAACAAGGCATACCATGGTCGGCAATGAGACAAACAGTATCCTTAGGACACGTTTTGTGGTCATTTTGTATTATTATGATATTATCTTATTATCTTTAACTACCCGATTACTCATTAATCAAGATAATTAAAGATAATTACCGTCATTACTATTCATAATGTCCAAAAACAAAAGTGTCTTAATTACATAATTAGGACCTTCTGATTCCAAATATGTAATTAATTTTACCAAATTCCAAACACATAAATTGCAAAAATTAATTTAAAAAAAACTTCCCGTTGTCAAAACAAATAGCGGGTTTTTTAGAAACAATATTTATGAAAAGTTTGGCACTTGTTTATGCCTAATTCCAAAGTGAAATTAATCCCAATGACCATCATTTAATTACAAGGTAAAAATATATTATAATTAAACTTTAAAACAAATTAAATAGATAATATAACCATATAATTAAATTATATGAAAAAGTAGTTTTGATGTAAAATGCAGTATTTTTCACTATTCATTGAAAAATGAACATTGTCAGAAAAATACCAAAAATTAACACAAGGTAAATTTCAATGTCCCAATCATAAATAATATGTTTATTTTGAAAAATAGAGATTATAAAATTGTCAAAAAGTGGATTTTAAAGGGGTTCGCCATCAAAAGGCGGTTAATCAACCTTTTAAAGAATATAAGAATGTTTACGCTTAAAAACGGGATTCATTTGCATTTTTAATCCTCTAACATTTATTGTAAAGAGTAAAAATAATTTACAGACATATATAATCATTTTGTAGTTAGTTATGTTCATTCCTTCCATTACAACGGCAAGGCGTTAACTACCATTTAAAATAATATTATTTTATTATTAGTGTGCAACGTAAGATTCCCAAGAAACTCGTTGTTGCGTATTGGGTACGCCATCGAGCATAGAATCACATTTAAAGTAATATTAATATTTTATTCACAAATATGGATAAATATAAAGATGTCATATTCTTTATTTACCTGGGGTGTTATATCCTTCCCCCCTTTTGGGAATCGCATCCTTGAAATTTTCAAATTGGGCTTGGAAACGTCCTTGAAAGTCCCACATCGGAACAAGAGATGGTAAAACAATCACTTTAATATAAAGAAAGATAAGTACAAAGGTTTCCCGAGTTAACCCATAGTAGGATTCCAAGTATGAAAATATGGACATGGAGGAAAAAACAAACGGTCATGTTCTGATGGAGAGTAATAGTAAACATGTCTAGGAGAAAGTTAACCACAAGAAAAAACACAAACTTGTGATGGGTTAAACGGTATTCAATTCCTCCGTAGGAAAAGTTAATAGACAACATTTTTGTTTTCAATTACTTTTTATTGAGGAATTTGTTCATATGGAAACATAATCACTTATCATGTTGACTTTCAAATTTTATTAGATTCCTTACACAAACTCATATTTTCTCCAAAAGACGAGTATTTAGGAAGACTTGTTCACATTAAGAGTACTATAATCAACTTCTAGAGAATCAACTAATCCACAAAAGAGAACGATATACTTCCCTTGTCTTTATACTTTAACCAAAACCGAAACCAAAAAGGTTTGTACAAGATCAGATAAACCAGAAAAGGATAACCCTTTATAAAAATAAAATCTATTCTTAATCTCCAAAATTTGTCCAACAAAACCCAAAGTTCAACGAGGACTATTCGATAAACAATTTGTCCATAAAATTCTTCAATGTAAACAAAACTAAAATTAAATCCCAAATATTTGAAGGATTTAGTCACATAGTCTTCCAAGTTAAATCGTAACATTTATCTCTAAACAACATCAGTTTCTATTAAAGTCTTGTATTGAAAAGTAATTAACCAAATCACATATAATCCATGATAGGTTAATATATTTCCACAGAAAACCCAAAATCAACTTACTCTTAATTAATAAAATCATCTAACTAAAAAGAATCATTCAAACTAACCAGGGACTTCACATAGTCCAGTGGTAGGCGATAAATACCAGTTGTACTTTGGTTGTGGGTTCGATTCCCGCAGCTTTGTCCGACACGACGGGTTGTCACACGGTCTGTGTCTTGTCCTTTTTCCAAAACTATATAATTTTAAAACATTCCACAAAACAAGATAAAATCTTTTAAAATGATCATAACATATTTTAACCTCATGTTTATCTCATGCCTTTCATTTTCCAGCATAACATATAATAACCCATAATTACCTCAAAAGTAAGGATCATATAAACTCTAATGGTCACCTTTATAATTATTACCTAAACATCCACATCGATTGGTCATCTCGTACATGATGCATTACAGATCATACCAAGGTTCAAGTGGTTGATCATGACTCTTTGATAGTTTGTTCAGAACAACCACCAGTTTCCTCATTGAATCCCCCATTTTACCTAGTATCCTAATCAGAGAACCACCACAGTTTCCTTCAAACCTATTGTCTCTTTGGTGCCCTGCTAGATCCATCCATTCACTAAAAACAGAAATGTCAGTGTGAGTATATCAACAAAACCATCATGTACTAATGAGGAAGATAAACACTAATATATACTTACTTATTCACTTTATCTAAAACTAGGACTCTTTCTGAAATCCTTACCATTATGGTAATGTCACTTATGCTTAAAGAATACCCTAACCTCTAAAGTTATCTAAACCAACCTTTGATACCAACTATAAGGCCCCAGCCTTAAAACTTACTTAATCTTGAGTTATTACAAGATTACACATTGATGATCTTTTCAGGATTAGAGTTTTAGAGAATTAGATCATAAAAATTGCATTACATTCCACATTTAAACAAAGTGGTTACATAAAAGATATAATTCATTTTTCTCCCATTAATGGAAACATATTCAAAAAAATAAAGCATGGATTCTTTCTTGACACTTCCTTGACACTATCATCAAATCATGTACCTTTCCCTTGACCTGTGAAAAACAATTCAAAAAAACTTGGGATGAGCATAAAAATCTCAGTAAGGGATATAAAAAGAATGAAAACTGTTAGTTTTTCAAAACAACAAGTAAACCATGTATACTTTATCAAAGTAATACTTTTCACCTTTTAGAAGTTTTAAAAACTCTTAACTGAATAAAAGTTCATTACTTACCCTTCTGTAACCAAAAGATTACCATAAAACCCATATAAAGATCAGATAACATATTAAGGTAACTTGGGACATAAATATACTTAAGTGGAATAACCATAAGGTTGACTTCCACACATATCACTTAATGGAATACCCATTCGGCCAACTTCTATACATACTTAATGGAATAGCCATACAGCCGACTTCCATACCCAATGCACTGGAGGTTATAACGTAACCACCTGTCCTGGTATTCACAGAACCACCCGTCATATGGTTTATCATGTAACCACCCGTAAAATTTCCAAGTACCATTATAAAATTATAACACATAAAACCAACATAAAGGAATGATAAAATTTCCACATTTCAATCACAATATATCATTTAAATATATTGACATAATAGAATCATTTATCAAAACCATTTTCAATACCAAAATACAAAAAAATGTATATGGTATTTATTTTATTTTAAAAACATTATGGCTTGTTGATGAAGCCAAAGATCAAATAATACTCACGGCAGCGTAAAAGGTCGTTGTCACTGCAAACGTAAAAAGAAACATTCCTTTTTGTCGTTTAGTAAAACCCTTCATAGAAAAAAGATTCCTTTTAAATAAACATAAAAGTCAAAGGGGTTTATACACCGTATAAAAGAAGGTTGTGTATAAAAAAAATATGCCTCAATGAATGGAGATTGAGATGATGACCCTTATAAAGACGGTATCCTTGGTTTAAGGATAAATCAATTGCATAATTATGTGTGACAAAAAAATACACCAAATATAAGTGGATATTAAGTGTAAAAGAATCAGACTTAATTCACAAATTTTCATAGAACAACTTATTCAAGGAGTACAAGTTTATCCCAAAGAATCAAATTTTGGTTAAGAAGTTCCCTTGCAAAACTTTGACAGCCTAACGGTGTCACTTCAAAATTCAGAAAATGGATTGATGAGAGAGAATAGGGTCTCTCATCATATGAACAATAAAAATTACAGTAATAGTAATATAAAAGAACATCCCAATAACAAGCAAGATTAGCTTTAAAAGGAATGACATTATAGAGCGCACTTAAAAAGAAAGAGAGGAGTAGGATCCCTTACCTCGGGTCCCACTTGACTCGATCGTTCTTCAATCTCCTGAATAGTAAAATTGAGTTAATTTATACTTCCTTAAGAACCTTTTTCATGTTCATTATTCCTTTTATATCACTTATTACTATGTCATAAACATTATGTAATCATTTAAGTTAATAATTTTTGTTTTGTCGATATTTGGTTCTTAAGTCGAAAGTGGACTTCTTACAATTACATGTTGTTCGTGTGGTCTAAGGTTCATTATATCTAGAATTGTATTCAGGATTTAGATATCATATATATCATATATATCCATTATATTCATTCATTTATAATATTACATAACATTTAGAGTTAAGAAATGAAATGCACCATTCATGGAGACGGTAAGCCATGCGTACACATGAACGCTACTTCCATTTCTATTTCATATTTAATGGAATTAAAACATAATGATACATAATAGTATTTTAATTAAAGTATGGTATCATATAAAATATCATTAAATATATACTTTATACGTACCACATATGGTACTAATGAATCAAATAACTTTGAGGGGGTGGTAGTCCGCACTTCCTTAAATAAAGATATCACGTTTACCCATAATGGAAACCATAAAGGTATGCCATAAATGAAAAATACAGAAGCTTAAGTAAAACATAAACATATTAGATATCATAAATAAATATAGTGTCATCTTAATGGACACCTTTTAAGGTGTTAGAAGAATGTTGAACAATCATCATTTCGGGAGGCAGAAATTCGCCATCCACGGAAACAGTATGTTCTTTAACCATTAGATGTAGGTGTGTGTAAGTGTAGCTTGAATCCTTCTTATAAAAACATCCAAGTATATTGAAGAAACTGTATTTGTTACAAAATATAAGAATAAAAAGAGTTTAGGGGGTTGGAGAATCAAAATAAAATAAAAGGACTCAAGCGAAGACATTACCTTAAAATCGGGTAACTTCCTTTGATTTGAGCTCAAAGGCTTCCTTGGAAAAGATTATGCCCAAAGTAAGGCTTCAAGGAGTTAGAGAGGGATGTGGAGAGACAAAATGGGCAGGTTTTGGCCGAGGAAAAGGCTTTGTAAGTGTGGGTAAGGAGGTAGAGGTGGGGGCATTTTATAAGAGGAGAGGAGGGGAACTCTTGGAAAGGTATAAAATGTATCTTTATTTTCAAATGAGTTTCGGATTTTAATGTTCCCAAATTGATGTGTTTCAAGGATAATGTGATAAGGGTTCGAAATACACCCATCTAATAGGTTTTGTACATGTTTAGGTCTTAGAGTTTACATTATCTTTCCATTTTATTTAAATCGTTAAATAATGAGGTCATCGTTGCATCATCATGATGCCATAAATAATTTAATTTATTTAATGTCTAAAAATTATTAAAAAAATACTATAATGTACAAAATCTTTTTAGCTTTCCAATGAATATTTATAGTGCGAAAGATCATTAATGTAGACAAAATTAAAAATATTTTACTTAGGTGATACATTCTTTATTACATTTAACATTCTTTAAAAAAATAAAAAGATAAAAAGTCACTTTCTCACAAAAGTGACTCCATAGGCCCCCAATATTGGCACAAGGAATCCCATGGTCGGCCATGAGACAACCAGTAGCCTTAGGACACATTTTATGGTCATTTTGTATTATTATGATATTATATTATTATTTTTAACTACCTGATTACTCATTAATCATGATAATTATAGATAATTACCGTCGTTACTATTCATAATGTCCAAAAACAAAAGGGTCTTAATTACATAATTTTGACCTTCTGATTCCAAATATGTAATTAATTTTACAAAATTCCAAAAACATAAATTGCAATAATTAATTTAAAAAAACAACCCGTTGTCAAAACAAATAGCGGGTTTTTTAGAAACAATATTTATGAAAAGTTTGGCACTTGTTTATGCCTAATTCCAAAGTGAAATTAATCCCAATGACCATCATTGAATTACATGGTAAAAATATATTATAATTAAACTTTAAAACAAATTAAAAATATAATATAACCATATAATTAAATTATATGAAAACGCAGTTTTGATTTAAAATGCAGTATTTTTCACTATTCATTGAAAATGAACATTGTCAGAAAAATACCAAAAATTAACCCAAGGTAAATTTCAATGTCCCAATCATTAATAATATGCTTATTTTGAAAAATAGAGCTTATAAAATTGTCAAAAAGTGGATTTAAAAGGTGTTCGCCATCAAAAGGCGGTTAATCGACCTTTTAAAGAATATTAGAATGTTTACGCTTAAAAACTGGATTCATTTGCATTTTTAATCCTCTAACATTTATTTTAAAGAGTTAAAATATTTGAAAAACATATATAATCATTTTTTAGTTAGTTCTGTTCATTCCCACCATTACAATGGCTAGGCGTTAACAACCATTTAAAATAATATTATTTTATTATTAGAGTGCAACGTAAGATTCTCATGAAACTCGTTGTTGCATATTGGGTACGCCATCGAGCATAACATCCCCTTTAAAGTAATATTAATATTATATTCACAAATATGGATAAATAAAAAGATGTCATATTCTTTATTTACCTGGGGTGTTATAGTCTGGGTATACCCTTTATATGTATTAATTCATTTGAGCCACATTGATAATAATAATTCATTTATTTGATACCACAACGATAATAAAAAATGATATTTATATAAAATTATTTTGTACTCAAATTCATAAATAAATTAACATTACATCATTTTTAACCCTTGAAAAGGAAATACGGGTATAAAATATTAATATACCAAATAAATAATTTTATTTTCATATAGTTGAGTAACCATGGATATAAAAGAAGATTTTGTGTTAAAAATATAAAAATATTTCATATAATATATTGAAATTCTTGAAATTATTTCATTTACATGATGTATATATAATGTTGATTAATAAAAGGTAATAATGAAAGGGAAAAAAGGTCTCCCACTAGTAAAATTCTTTTTTGGATGTAATGGGATAATAAAAAATTTATTAAAAAAATAGTTAAAAATGTATAATATGTTCTATAGCCGAGGGACTTGAATTGAAAAGAATAGAAGGAGAGTTCTCTTTCCTAAGGAAGTAACATTCTAAATCTTGATCACTTAAAAATTCGGACCTCATAGAGACATTAGAGGGAATTTAGATAGGTAAAATTATCATAATTTGATATTTAATGTTTTTATAGTGTATATGAATGGGGTGTGGGTGGGTATATATAGTTAATGAGGTGGATTTGTTTAATAGTTAATAAATATCGACCCTCGAAATCTTTGTTGTGGAAAATGAAAATCTATTACCTTAACCATGTTTTTGGACATTGTTTAAGATGTTTAAGTCATTTATTATTATATTTTAATTAATTTGAACTAAAATAAAATATTTATATTTACTTATTAAATGAAAATTGAAATTTCTAAGAAAATATAACTTTTAATATCTTATTTTACAGTTTAGAATTTTGAAAGTCATTTTTAGATTAGGAAATAGATTTAAATACATTAAAATAAATAATATTAAAAATATAATATAATTTTTTCAATTAAATTAGTTTTATAAATTATTATATCATTATAATATATTTATGAAATCATAAAAAATACCTAAAACAAAAAACTAAATTTTTACAATTCACTAAAAAAATAATGTATTTTATAAAATTATAAAAATTTTGCCCTAACCTAATTTCGACATGATTATTTGAAATATACATTTTATTTTATTGAAAAAATATTTAAAATTTTTCTGTTAAAAATAATATCTTTATTTATTGGAAAATAATCGTATTTACGAAATAATCAAGATTATGAAACTTAAAAAAATATCTAGTTCCATTATACAATTATATGATAATTTATATTTATATCAATATAGTTTTATAAGATTATTTCATAAAAATATACTTTTTAGAATATCTAAATTTATTATCAATGTGTACATTTTTTTTGGATAATGCAATTATGTTTTATTTGAATCCAATAATAACTATTTATGAAATTCATCTTATATTCATTGGAATTTTATGAAAAATAATAATAAGGGGATTGAAGGAATTCCTATTTTATTCAAACCAAGAAAATTACACTTTTATGATTCTATGGTAAAGTTACATAATCCCTTATTAGAATAGCATACACCCTATGTGTAAGGTGTGTTATGGTGGTATTTTTCTTGGGGTGGTTCAACCAATATTAACATAGTGGTGATGTCTACTAATTTGATCTTCTCTAGTAGGAAATATAAATCAAGCCTCACCTATTGATGATCTTTGGGGGATTGGTCAAGGGTGAACCCCAGTGACACTACCTTCCTCTCTAGTTATGATAAATGGTATTTAGAAGGCATGATACTATTGGTTGAGGTCACTATTTCTACCATATTCATTAATTAACTTGATTCATTAACATTTATAAACACTATTTATGATGGTAACGTTAATAATAATGGTTATAATTTCCAATTCTTATATTAAAATATGATTATATTATCCAATGGCTTGTCCTAGTAATGTAACAGTTATATAATAATGGTCATATTTCTGATTTCATCCTATATATATACCACCAAACAATAATACTTATTACTTGATTAATAAATTTTTTTACAATTTCATTGAAATATTCTATTATATTACTAATATTTTTTATATCAATAGTTTCTGTGGAAGTTGTAATATTGTTTGTAAAGATTGATTTTATTTATTATACCTCTTTCTGGACATTATTATTTGTCTTTTATATCCCTATAATAGTATTAGATGTAGTAATTGGTATTATTACATGACATGTAATATTTATTTTTTAATAGTCCTTTTATGTAAATTCATTGTGTAATATAATAAAATACTCATTATAAACAAGTGAATTATTTTATTTATCATAGAAACATTCCTCATGCTACTATAAATAATATCCAAGGAAAATATTCCTTTAGTGATAAATAGGAAAATGGTAGTGAAATCATAAATGAGTTTTTAAAAAGAATTTATCTTTATTTTAAAAGAAGAAGTTACAATCACTTTGAAAAATAAATTTTTAAAAGTTGAAATGAAAACTTTTAAAAATGATTTACATTTAAATAAGAACATTCAATGTTGTATCCTTAAAAAAGACAAAATGTTTTTAAAAAGATGATGTAAAAATATATAGAATTTGTTTACTTTTAAAAATGATATTCATTAATAGGGCCTTTAAAATGAAATATTGGTTTAAAAATATGAATTCAAAACATTTTGAAAACTTTTACATATAAAAATATTTTTCAATAATTTATTTCTAAAAATATATAAATGTTATCCATAAGGAATTTAGAGTGGAATATAAAAAAATTATGATTAAAGGATGTAAAACATTTTGAATATTTTCACATACTTTTATTGAAAACCAAAATCAGAAAAAAGTATCTAAAAAATATATTTCCAATTAGATAAGGGAATTTTAAAGTTCACATGAGATTAAACATAATTGTATTTCCATATATAATTGAGAACATCAAAGGGAAATACAAATATTGATGGGGGTAGGATACCAAAATTTTTAAGGATAATAATTACACTCCATAATGTTATATTTTTTCTTTGGAAGAAATTCATTGATGTGGAAGTTTTGAATAAATCGTGTCATTTCCATAAAAATAAATAGAGTGTATTATGAAATAAAATCAAATGATTTAATAAACCAGTCATGGAAGAAAGAAATTAAAGAAAATGTATTATAAATCAATGAAGGTAGTTGAGTTAAAAAACTCATATAACCATTGTCATATTTTTCCTCAATTTCCATTGAAAGAGAGAACATGATATATATATCCTAAAAACCCTTGAATTACATAATGATGAGAAAAAACCACTGTTTTTTAGGACTAAGAAATTCTTAAGAAATTTTAGTTTTTGATTTTTGATGCTTGTGAGGGGAAAAATGGTTCTTCTCCTCTATTAGTGACCATATATAGTTTTTATGTCCATGATGTTGGACCTAAAATAGTTTTTTCACCCAATAAATGTAGATAGCTAGAAATATGAGACGTTCAAATTTTTGGGAATAATTAATAATTAATAATTATTTTAATAAATATTAATATATTCAAACATGTGCATTCAATGATAAATTTTTGGACAGAGCATCATATAGTGACTTTATCTCTACCATTGATTCTATAATGAGTGTTTTTTCCTAGGTGAGGCATAAACTCATTTTGGGTTCCAGGGTTGGGCCTGAACACCCTTTTTGTTTATCTTTTATTTTTATTATTTTCTTTTCAAGATTTATTTTATATTTTCTCCATTGGATTTTCATTAATTCCATATCATGGTATTTCTCGATCGTTACTATGGTAATAGGATGATATGTAGAGAGATAAAGTGATGTAGAGGAAGATAGTTATAACTGCGATGCAAGGGAGGAGTCTGATCACTATACAACAATGGTGGAATGTGAATCAGTGTGAAGCTTTGGTGGACTCCACTCAAAGGTGGTTTGTTTTTTAATTTTATACCATAATTCGGTATATATTTACCAATTTCTAGTTTAAATACCCATTTTGGATTTTAAGGACCCCCTTACAGTTGATTTACATCTTTTGTAAAATAAAATGGGATTTTGGTCCATTTACAGGGGTTCCCCATTTAGAAATACATATCTCATGGAATGTAGTTCGAGAACACACACCTTGTTTTCTTCCTATTTGAAGATGATGGATTTTTAAATTTCCATTTTGTTTACTAGGAATACACATCACGTACATGTGAATGGCTATACAACCGAGTACATGACCAGAAAACCTGGGTTGGGGACTCGACTATTCTGGGTACATGAGTGGACCTCGAGTGCAATATATGAAATTTAGTAGTAAATGTCCAGGAAAAGATATATGACCATTTCATGTGAGATACATGAACATGTACCCCATGCAGCGTGCACATTATGTATATGGGATTTACATGCCATGTTCTGCATGAGTACACCCCCAGGAATGACTTTGGGATTACACATTGTGTAATTGGGGAATACACAATGGTTACTTATCCTTTTCTATCATTTTGAGACATTTTCATGTTTTGAACCCCTAGAATCATAATTGGACTCATTATTAGTCCATTTGGATCTTTTTTCATATATGAATAGATGGTGGAACCCTTAGAGTTATTTGAAAAATCTTAAAAGGAATTTAGGGGAAACATATTCATAATAGAGAGTTTCATCCTCCTGTAAATAGTTTTTTTATCTCTAGAGAGTGATACCTAGGATGATACCCACTTTTGGGTTATATAAATTTATTATTCGACTTAGAATGAGTTCTCAAATGTCTCATCTAGTATATCTTATGATGGTAAATGGTTAGAGGGACTGAGATCAGACTTGATGAGATGGATTGTTTGGGTGTTCAGAGAATCCTAGAGTGAGTACTTGATCTAATAGGGCCATGGGAAATCTCTTTATACTTTTTACTATGTAGATTTTTTCCATATGATTTATAAAAATCAGGTCTGATCGAGGATCATGTGTGAGATTTCTCTTCTTACATAATCATTTCAAGAATCCGAAATAAGATGCATCTATTATCTTAATGTCTCTATGGTTTCTGGGAGTTATTCTATTTTCTTACACTATTGATTAAAGGATTCCCATAGGGTTTTCTTAACTTATGTGTAAACCTTGAGAATCATAATTTTGATGCCTCTGTGGAGATTTTACATGACTAATACTATGGGTAACTAAATGTTTTACCAACCCTGAGCTAGTGCGTTATGGTTTTGGGAAGAGATGGTATTATATTTCAACCTAGAACCTATAGTGAACATGTGACCCTGAGATGTCTTGGAATTAGTGGTGAGTTTAGGTGTTCATACACCCTCACTCCTTTATTTATGCATTAAATTGATTTTTTTTATTTAGTTATTCTTTCAATAGGTTCTTCTAACTTTTTGGATTGTGTGCCTGATATGGTGCAATATATAACAAGGATTCCCAATGTTAATAAATAGGATCTAAATTCTAATCTTATTTGATATACAATTACATTATTGGTGTTCCTAGGTGAAATTCATAGGATATAGATTATTTTGACTTGAGTGATAATTGGATTCTGATAAAAAATTCAATATAAGGATCATATTCTTGGTGAAATTATCTTATAAAATTAGTGATACTAAGATTCCCATATAGGAATGGATTTGATGGGCACAAATGATGGATGAGGTTACCAAACATGGAATTATATGGTTGATATGGAATTCTGGGTTTATGTTTGAGATATTCTACTGGATGGATGATAATCACTCAGAGTGATGTCTGAGATACTCCTCAAGGTTAGGGAGGTCCTAACATTACTAGATTGTATACTAAGCCTTGTTGATACTTCTATTACCATATAGGAACTCCTTTGATTGACTCATAAGTAAAATGTATTATCTATTCCTTTAGTGATACTTAAATTACCATGTTGAAATTTCTTGGACAGACACAAAAAGAAAATAATTTTATTTTATAATTGATAATTATTATACAAGGATATCATGGTTGCATACCTCAGGTCCTAATTTTATTTATATAAATTAAAAGTTTCATATACACAAGATATCAATATTTTACCCACAATCCTTCATTTTAGTGATTTTATTCTATTACAGGTGAACCTGGGCATAAGAAATGTATCCCATGGGGGTGATGTAGCTTCTATATAGGCATTTCAACCACTAGATGAAGAATGTATGTTTGGTCAAGACTGTAGACCCAAGTAATGACTTGATTATACATATCTTCAGTGGTATGATATCCAACTCCATTATTTGTTCACCATATTTCCCATTTATTATATTCACAGGCCTAAGGACTGACTATAGTTTTACATTATTTATTTTATTTAGATGTTTCTTTGCTATGATGAGTATATGTAATTATCATACACTTATAGTAGCATATTATAGTTTCACAATTAGGGGTGTCCTTCATAGATTTATTTCTCACCCTCAGTACATGAACCTAGATGTGGGTGCTTACCTTATGTCCTATTTCATGATTATCATTTATGCATGATGTATCGGATGAGCCCTTGGGTATCTTGATTGAGTGGGTCTGCTCAAGTCGATTCATATGATCATTCAAGAGATACTTAAAAATATCTTGGAGTCATGGAATATCATTTAGATTGGATTTTACTGTACATAAATGTACTTTTATTAAAAAAATATAGTTTATAGTTTTATCTATGACCATCTCAGTGAGATATCAATTTTTTAACTTTGAAATTTTCATTTGAGTATTTACTATATTCCATTTAATTATTATATCTTAGTTTATATTTACTTATTCTAGAATCTATTTATTTGATAATATAAATGATGTTTGATTACTTCCCCTATTATCTTACTCTAATACGTGTGAATAGTAACCCAAAGGAGTCACCATAGGCCTGTGCTAAAAGAAATAAACCTCTATTATATAGGGAGGTGAGCATGAGGCCAAGAGGTGGACCAGCTTTTGGCACTACTTTAGTAGTATCGAGTTCAGGACATTACAATGTGGAATTAGATCCATCCCTTTCCTGTTTTATAAGCATTTGGGAAATTTAAGAAAAGTGTATTATAAATGTGTTCAGAACTATGATGGGTATTGTACTGGTGCATCTAGAACACATGTTTTGTTAAGAATTATTTGTTTCTAGTGATATGTGATTTTTTCTTGATATACAATGTTATTGGTTTACATTAATTTTTATTTTAGTGACACATATTTTGTGTGGTGTTTATGAATTATTATGAATTTATGGATCTTTGACTATTGGAAAGATGTTAGTGATATATTTTTAACTCTATTACAGTAAAATAAAGTTGCATCTCATGCATCATATTTGTCACGTAGAGTCCACATGTTATTGTCCTTATATTGTATAATTTTATAGATGGAAGGGTGTAATTGTTTAATGTTTAAAAAATAACATAAATGGTATTTTACTGTATAGGTTCGAAGTGAAATTCTTCTCGATTAGGCTAACCTGTACATATATTCTCTTTTAATGGAAGGATATTTGGATCTATGGTGATAAGTTTGATGGTGAGTCTGATAACTAAATCCTTCATGTATAGGAAGTGCAATGACCCTAGTAGGTAGATATGGTACTTTATTTCTTTTATTAGACCCATTTATGGGTCTATTATTTTTTAGGGTTGGTTAAATAGAGGTTTGAAGCAACCTAAATTGGGTTTTCTCTATCTAGGATACTTTGACACTTTACATAAAAAACCAAAATTTATTTTTATCTAGTCGGGTCCACTAGTGTGATGCTAATAGGTAGTTGCGCATTTATATTGGATGAGGACTTCTAAGTGTGTTACCACATTCAGATGGTTGGTGAATGTAACTCTTCTAAATTCACTATTTTCATATCATGAACCTACATGGATCAGTCATTATAAAGATGCTCAAAGGTGATTAGCGCCCTAATAGGATGATTCATGGAAGGTGACATCAATATAATTTTTCCTCAAGTTAATAGTAATAAATGAGAAACAATTAAATGAGATTCCAATTATAGCGTGAATATTGTTTTACTTTTTAATATGTAATTTAAATCCCATATAATTTTAACCTTTTTGATAGGTTTTTACACTCATAATTTGATGTTATCGTTACACCTCCCTTAGAGATGGTTGATAGATGAATTATATTCCTTTGGTTGATATTGGTGCATGGATGACGCACTGTGGGATGATAACCTGGTGAGACATATGATTTATGGGCTATGTGGTAGGACCTAGCTACCCCAATATGAGACATGATAATTAGGCCTTAGTGGGTGGCCTAGATGCCCTTATTTGTGATTTGGACCTTTATAGGTCGATGTTTAGTTGGATTGAGGAAAACTTTTTGGAGGCAATGGCCTAGGTTTATGGATTCCATTGTGGTAGTGAGCATATTAACTATATCATTTTGAGGCTAATGCACTGTTGGTGCTCGATGTTTTTCATATATTCATAATGTTGATTTTAGAATTTGAGGAGGAACCTAGGGTGCTTTTATTTTGGGATTTAGTGAAACATGAATGACTATTTGGATTCCTAATCTTTTTTATCAATGCATTCTTTTTATTTTCTTCTTTGACCCTAGGTTGATTCTCATGATTTAATTAATGTTTTGAGACAAGAGTTCTTGGAATAAAGAAGCCATGGGTGGAGTGATCGATTATGAAGAGAAGTTCCAAGGATACTTATGGATTAATGAGAATAGTTCACCATGTAGCACGATCAGATGGGCCTTATAATATACTAATCATGGGATCATGATCTAGGTGATAATGGTATATTTTAGTTTCTAGTGTTACCATTTTAATCAAATATCGATGATAATTTTTGGGTGATCCAATGACCGATGATTCAAAATAAATGTAATAGGAATTTATTTCTGGTTGTTGTAATAAAATGTAGAATCTCCCACTAGAGTAGATGATACATAGAGAATAAATTGGGTGTCATGATATGGTTGAAATATGCATAGATTGGGAAATAAATTATCAAAAGATGTGGTGTTAGGATTTGATTAAAGGAAAATATATTCTAGTTGATGTGATTTTGGGGAGAGCTTCACATGCCAATTGATGCACTCTTATCATACCACTAGTTTAGAGATGATCATGACTAATATTTCATCATCTACCAAAATGTGTCGAGATATCATCAACTATAAACTAATATTTTAAAAATATATTTTCTATTTGGTTGAATAAACTCCTTGGGAGTTGTGTTTGAGGGAGGTATAAGGTAATCTATATGGTCTAGATTGAACAATTTGACATTTTAGGGTGGTGACCCTCCTTATAAGTTGAAATTTATGTTTTTTCATTGGAATCGTTCTTAAGAAGCTAGAAAGGGTGATGTTTTGATTCATCAACATTAAAACTATGGTATGAGGAGTTTTTTTATATGATAGTATTTTTGTTATATATTGGACAAATCATGGTCCTTGGAGCTTAGATATTAGTTTCAAGGTGATAATAAGGAACTCCTATGGTGGAGAGTACCAAGTTGTACTTAAACATATTCCTTGTGAGTAGATTTGTTAATAGTTTTAGATAGTTCATTTGATACTCACAACAGCATAGTGATTCAGATAATCGGTATGAGACCATGTATTTTTTTACTACAAAGTCTTTTTGGGGATGAGTAGTGTTATACTGGTGAGGTTGAAACAACCATTTTTTTTAAGACTAGGAAATTCAACATGTTGGATTTTTTAGTTCGAATGATTATAAGGGGTAAAATGGTTCTTTTACCATGTGAAATAACCCAAAATAATTTTTTACCACTCCATAAGTATGGAAATTGTTTTTTTACCCTAATAATATATTTTGGTGGAAATTAGAGATGTTCATATGTTATTTGAATAATCAATAATTAATATTTAATTAATTACATATTTATTTATTCACACATGTTTATTCAATGATATATTTTGAATAAGTCATAAATTTTATATTTCATCTTAGATGTTAAGTCCAGAATTGGGTGTTTTTTCAAGGTGGAGCATAAACTCATTATGAGCATCAGGACCGAGCCCAGACCCCCTATTTATTTTTCATATTCTCCTTTCCCCTTTTATTTTAAAATTTCTTCGTTTTATTATAACAATAAAATATGTAGTATTCCATCAATTTTAATGATATATTATATAGGTAGGGATATAGAGAATTTGGGAGAGATAGAGAGAGGAAGATAAGTACCTCCACAGAGCTCGGTAGGTGTTAGATCATCATGCGATGGCGGTGGAGCACAAATTGATGTGAAGCGTTTCAGGATTACACCTAAATATAGGTTGTTTTAGGTTTATTTTATAAATCCCTATATAATTTACCCTTTCTAGTATTAAATCTCATTTATGTGTTCTAATAACCCATTTAGGGTTAATTTATATATTTTTTGGAGAAAACGGTGTTTTGGCCATTCTCAAGGGTTTCCCATTTTGAAATACCGATCAAACAATGTATAGTTCAAGATGAAACATAATGTTTTATTTCCATTAATGGAATATGAATCTTTATATTTAAAGTTTTGTATATGTATTACATTTCATGGGCTTTTACTTGGCCATATAGCTGAGTATAAGGATAGACATCCTGTATAGTGGAGCTCAATCATATAGGGTACATGGGAAGACCTTGAGTGGGTTGAACACAAAGTGGAGGTAAACAAAAATGTAGAGATACATTTCTAAACTATCTGGGATAAACAGGAATACACTCCATGTAGGTTACACCCTGTGTACATGCTTTATTGGCCATGTACATGGGTTTTAAATTCCATGTTTGGCTAGAGTACACACCCATGCAGGGCCTTGGGTGTACTTTCCAGGTACTTCAATATACACAATGTGTACTTTGATTTTTCAATCTTTTGGAGTTTTTTCAATTTTTTGATTCCCAATAGTCAAAATTAGACAAATTAGTAGTTAATATTTATATTTCATTTCATGATTGTGATGGTGGAACCCTTGGGATGATTAGTGGACTCCAAATTTGTGTTTTGGGGGGAGTATGTCATAATGTAGATGTTATTATTCCAATAAATAGTTTTTGTTATATCTACAATATGAGACCTAGAATGAGAAACATTTTAGGGTCAAATTAAACAGTTACTGGACATGGTATGATCTCTTAAAATTACCTAATAGTGTATCATATACCAGTTCATGGTTATAAGTATTGTGGCGAGACTTGAGAAGATACATTGGTTGGGTGTTCAGACCGGACTGGAGTGAGAAATTGATCTGAGTTGGGTTGTGAAACATCTCCATATACTAATTCATACATGGATTGTACACCATAGGTTGGAAGAGACTAGTGAGTGACTAGGGTTCCCATTCTGGATTCATTTTTTCACACTTTCTTAAGATCTTTCAGTGGATTCCTCCACTAGATTATTGTTTCCTTGTATCCCAAGAGGGATTCCATTTTTCTAAAATATAAATTAGAAGATCCCAAGAGGAATGAATTTTCGAATTTTTAGATAATAATGAATCCATATAGCACTCATTTCTAGTATATTTACATGAGGGACCTAGTGAGAGCCCAAATGTTTTACCGACCCTAAGAGAATGTGTTATGGGTTTTGGTAGAGATGGTAGCATGTGTCACCATAGAACAGATACCAAATAAGAGACCTCAATATTATATGGATGTAGTGGTGATATTTGGTGTTTTTGCATCCTCACTCATTTATTTATGATTTCACTTTATTAATATTATTGCATCTATTCTTTCTAGATGTGATTCCTTATTTTGGGAGGATCTTTCTGATGTAATGTGATATATGATGGGGATGCCTCGAGATACTACCTATGATTAGGAATCAAAACCAATTTGATTTATTGTATCATTATTGGGATTCTTGAACATAAATTATGGTATATTTATGATACACAATTAATTTTATTGGCTGATAGGTTGGATGAAATTATATTATGCCATGAGTGATATTCATATTACCATGTATGAATGCCTTGGATGAGCACATATTACTGATGAAATTTTTTGACATGGAATTCATTAGTGGACATGGTGTTCTAGGGTTATGTTTGAGACATTATAATGGGTTTAAAATGATCTCCCTAAGTGAAGCATAAACCACACCATAGGTTTGGGGTGGATTCACCATTACTATTTTGTTTATTAAAAAATGAGTGATACTTAGATTCCTAGGTTGGAATTACATTGATGAACAAATAGATAAAATGGATTATATAAAAATTGAGTGATACTATTATCCCCATTTTGGAATTCCTTGAAAGGACACATAGGTAAAATGGGCTATATATTCCTTTATTGATACGTAGATTCCCATGTAGTAGTCCCATGGACGAACTGATATGAAAAATGAAATTATTTTATACTTAATTAGTATTATACATAGAATCCTTGGATACATACCTTTTTTCCTAGTTTTAATATATAAAATAAATGTCTTTCATTTAAAAGATTCTACAATTTTAAATAGAATCGGTCAATTTATTTATTGGAGTTCAGTATGGGTGAAACCAGGGATAAGATAGGTGTCCCTTTGTGGTGACACACCTTGCTCAGAGACATTTCAAGTATATTATGAAGCATGTATGGTAAATTGGGATTAAATAACTAATGATAAACTTGATTATACAAGAATTGAGTGGTTTAAAATCTAGTTTGATGCCTTATTAATAGTATTTCAAGTATAATGGGGTCACTCACCCAAGGATCGACTGTAAATTCACCTTATTTATTTTGTTTATATACATATGAAAAAACTTGAGTATATTTCATGATCATGAACATTTGAGGGAGTATTATAGGTTTACCATTTGAGGTAACATGCTATGATTTATTTCTCATGACACTACATGTTCACCTCAGTGGGCATATAGGGAATATGTCGGCTTTTAGGTTTAGAATAGATATATAAGGGATAAGGATAAGGGATAGGGTTGCATGATCAGGAACAGTTTCCCATGTGGATAATTATGATCAGGCTGGATCATCTTAATAATTTATTGGATGGTAGTTATGTGGTTCTTATCAAATTTATTATTAGATCCATGTAATTTTATTTCCATTTTTTAGTTTACTTTTATATATGTGATCATCCCAATGGACGATCAGTGATGTGTGTATAACATGGTTGTTTGAGTTATTGATACATTCAATTTTATTATTACAGATCAGTTTATAATTATTTCATATTCACTCTTTTTATTTACTAATATGGATTTTAATCGGTTTATTACACTATTTTATTACTTTGATATGTGGGTATATCTTCACCATAGATTCACCCTAGGCCCTCACAGCTAGTGAGCCTCCTCAGGCATATGGGGAGGCATGTTTGAGTCATTATAGAAGGCCATATCAAGGAAATAGTTTAGTTGAATCTAGGATGAGATGTTATAATATATAAAAATAAATTCATTAGTCATTAATATATCCATTTAAAATATATAACTATGTATAATAATAATAATAATGTCTCAAACAATTAAATTATATACCAAAACCCCCTCATGATATAAAAAACATTCAAATCAAATCGCCTTGAAGGGTATGATTTTAAATTACACATTAAGTAGTATTAATAATGCTAATATAATGATAGAAAACATTTAATGGGGATTAGATACACCATTTTAAAGAAAATAAATTTTATAGTAGGAAATATATCTCTGGCAAATAAATTTTGGAAAAGAAACCCTTACATTGAATTTCCACTTAGTTGTCTTAATCTAACTATTTGTTCAAAAAAACATAGACATATTAATCAAATATTAAATATTTATATTCATGTATGTTAGATTTTATAAAAATAATTTACAATTATTCTCTTCATTTATATTAGTTATTTTCAATATTGATTATGAGTTATCTTGATCATTCTGAACTTGTTTCATAATACTGGTGTAGTTACTCATTATTATCCCAATTATAATCATTATATTATCATTAAAGGTACTATAATTGATTCTTTATTAATATTTATATTGTTATAACTTCATTATATGGTATTTTCGGTCATGATCCTTAAAGATAAAATCAGTTACTAACATTTTTCATTTTTTTAAGGAATGTATGTTGGTATATAAATTAATGAGTTTAATATTATTCATATGATTAAAAAACATGAATAATGTAAAAATATACTTATTTATATCATATATTATAATTACATAAATTATCAAAGTCATACCTGATATTATTTTATTCCATTCTTTAAGTAGGTGGTTGGATCGACCTAAACCTGAATATACCAAAATTAATTTATAATTGCGATTATGAAAGTGGTTTACATTAAAATAATATTCTTATTAAATAATAATAATGATATTATTTAGATAATTTAAGGCTTTTTATTATAATTATTATGTTTCAAAATAATAAGGTATATTAAAAGAAATTTTATTCTTAAAAATTAATCAGTTTTCCTCTTTAAATGTTCATTTTAGACATTTAGTTTTACAATTATTTCTTATTGCTAATATTTATTATATAATTATAATATTTATAGAATATAAATCATGGAATCAATACAATATTATATAATTATAATATTTAAGTATATTATTTATAATGATGTAAATATTTACATATAGTTATAATGGATTTGGAATATAGTGGATGGGAAGATAGAGAAATCAAATTAAATGGTATGTAATACATACATTGAGAATTTTTATCTTCGCATGAAGTATCCTTTTTAAATAATGGAATTTAAAAAAAATTATTTGGGATAGAGGATAATATATATATATAGTAACTAAATGAATTAAATTTGGTATTTTTCCATGTAAATTTAAAATTAGACCTGCAGGTTAATATTTGTGGAAGTGAGATCATTTTTATGTGAAAAAGAGGGAAAATCATTGAAAAAGAATGTTAGGTAAGGGATAAAAAATGAATTACATGAGAGTTATCTGATTTATTTTGGGAAATTTTCATGGTACATATTGGAATAAATTTTCAACCTAAAAGTGTAATTTATAAAGTCCATTTTTAAAATTTATTTAGAAAATTTTGAGCTACGTTAGATTATCAATTTTAAGACTTATTAATCAAAATGAAAATTCAAATGTGAATAATATTTCATCACTAAAAATATAAGATGACCCTGAAAAACAAATTTTGAAAATTGGAATGGAAATATGGACTCTTTTTAATCAAATCATATATTTAAATAAGATAAAATTAACTTTTAAATTAATACATATAATGAGTTGAAAAAAAATTAGAAAGAAATGTATTAATAAGTAAGTGTTATTTATATTATTTAAAATTTTTTAGAAATTAAACGTTTGTAAATTTATTTTTAAATATGTTTTAAAAGACTATTGGATTCTTAATTTAAAATATATCTTTTTTATTTTAGAAAAAAATATTCAGAAAAATGATATTTGTTAAAAAAATATTTTAGTAATAGTAACTAATATTTAAATCTATAACATAATATTATGACTAAAAAAATTAGGAAAATTAAATAATATAATAATGTTGATATAAAATATTAAAAATATTTAATCAAAAAAAATTAACATTTTTAAAAAATGTTATTTATATGAGTGCGATAATGGATAAAACCCTTTTATACAAAATGTGTGTTTTTAAACATAAATTTTATATATAGTATAAATTTATCAACATTAGTTAATTTCAGGATATAAAATGTTTTATTATATAACAAATAATATTTATAAGGATTCTAATTCAATCCAAAAAAGAATATTAAAATTTTAATAAAAAACACGGAAAATTGTTTATAAATTAAAATAAAATGTCTCTTATGTTCTAAAATTTAAAAAATGGGTTATTAAGGTCAAAATTGTATATTACAATAGATATTTTTAATCCTAAAATAAATATTTAATCAATTAATAGAGTTTATAAACATCTAAGAATTTCAAATATGTTGATAAAGTAAAAAAAATTCGATTTTTTAAAAATAGTATATTTCACAGTACAATTAAAAATAAATTATTTCAAAAAACATCGTATAATGATATTTTTTATATTATGAATTAAAAAAATATAATTGTTTTAAAAAAAATTAAATTTTAAAATTATTAAATTTTGTTTTAATATGAAAATAAAATATATAACAAAAAACTTCTTTTATTGGAATATTCCCTTTTAAAACTATTGGTGTTCTTGATATTTTTTTGGATTTATAATTCATTACAATATTTCTATTTACTAGAGGTTTTATTATTTTCAAAATTTTATAATAATGTTTATATAATATGTCATAGATCATTTTATTTTGGTGTTGTGTGTGGAGAAAGTTATCATACTTTATATTTATTTATAAAAATATATTCCAAAATATTAGGTTTTAATTGACTATAGTACTATGAAAACTATCTGATGTCAAATCATTTGGATATTTATACCCATTTACATCGACTTTTTGATTAAACTAGGGTGGAAAACATCCCACAATGCAAATGAAGATCTTCACATCATTGATGGTTTCTCTAAGGCTACACGTTTCCTTGGCTATTGTAACACCTCAACTTCCACGATATACTTCTCTTGGAATAATATGATAGCTCACGCTTTACGCAACTTCGAGTTCTAACACACCACGCCCAATCACAAAAGCCGTAATGAATTTTAATACCCACTTTTTTTAATTTATTAAATTTAATTTTCAAAATTGACTTCATTTTTTAATTCAAAATATCAAAATTATCTTAGGGTGAATTGTATGTATTTTTTAGAAAACATTAAATTTTTGTTGAATAGTGAAAAACACCGCATTATTGTTTAAAACAGACTTTTTTTTAATATTTATTTATTTAATTTAAATTTATATTATGTCTAAATAGTTATAAAATACCAATATATGTTCAATTTAATACATTTGTGTCATTTTATAACAAGATTGGATGTAAGAAATTTTATTGAAATTTTAAATGTCTTTTACCCACCATCTAGGCGCATTTGCAAATTTGCATAAAATGTAATTTTACATATTTTTTAATTGAATTTCAAAAATCCTAGAGACATGGTTGAAATCAGTATGTAAAATTTGGTTCATTAAGATGAAAATAATTTTTCATGAATAATCACTTTTGGCTTTTATTTACCACTATTAAAAGTAAATAGGGTAATTAGGGGTAAAAATGATATTATAATTACAATAACACATGTACTAATTTTATTGGATAAGTTTATTTCGACCAAAACAAACCTTAGGAAGAGAATATTATACTTTTGGTTCACTTGGATTATATTAGGACATTTATTATTATTTTAGTTAAAAAATAGTTAAAAGTGGTAAATTCAATATTTAATAACTTAAAAATTTTAATATAGAGTTATAGAAAATATAAATTAGACTATAAATATTCATTAAAAATATTAAAATATTTTCCTATATATAGATATTTTTTTATAATTTTTAGACATTAAATAATAAATTTTATTTATGACATAATGATGATGCAGTAATTACATTATTAATGAAAGATTAAAATAATTGATATTATAAATATCCAAATAAATGTAAATTGATAATTATGTTAAATTAAACACATTTTATTTATTAATATTCCATGTTCGGGTTGATTACATAAATTATTTTTTAGTGATAAATTTGTTATGACTTTCATAAAAACAAAACACCAAATAATGTCAAAATTGACATAAATGACTTTTAAAAAAATTACTATATTATTAAATGATATAATATTCATAAAGATCTAGTTTTTGGCCAAAAAAACATATATAAGGTTATATATATCAATAATTAACCACCTGGAGTTCTCTTGGATTTTTATAGTAAGTTTATTAACCATTTATTATAATAATACAAGAATAAATGGTAAAAGTTAAACTATTTAACTAAGAGTTAAATCTAACAGATAAGGTTAATATGGTGACATAAACCTGTCAAAAACCTATTGGTTAAGAGTTTTTACACCTAGACCCACCTAATATTCTAAAGAAATCATTTCTAAGCCATTATAAACCGAATATGATTGTATAATAAATTAATATTTTAATCTTTTCTTAAAGTGACCCTCACCTCTCTTATAAAAGGGTACATCCCATTCACTAAAATCACACATCAAAATCCATTTGGCTCATCCAAACCCTACTCAAATATCCTCCCAACTACACTCAATCTATTATATAGGCCTTACATTTATCAGATATCCAACCTAAGGAGCCTTTTTGATCAACTCAAAAAGAAACTATTGAAGAAGGGTTAATAATTTCACCACCTATTTCAAAGTTCTTTTCTTCTTCCACTTACTATTTCCATATTGTTTCCATACAAAAATAATAACTATAGTACCTTATACATATTGTGATGTTATTATAAATATGGTATAACCATATTCATTATTATATATATCCAATGAATGAAAAGTCAACATAGGTGTGTACGTACGACTTACCGTCTCCACGTCGTGGTGTAGTTGTATTCAACACTTCATTATTTGGATGGGAATAATAATGAGTATAATTGATATAAACAAAAATATAACATGTTAACAATTCTTTATATATGATATACCATCCAATTATGTACTATTTCATCATCAATATAATGATATTGTCGCTCGTGCATACATACAGATTACCATCTCCACGAACGTGATGAGATTCATTCCCCATCGTAACATTTCAGTATTAATTTTCATTTAAAGATTAAAATAATTCCTAAAAACTTTATATCATTATAGATCAGAATAAATTAAATCTTATCCATAATAAACATTACTTACTCAATAAAACATATAATGGATAATGAATCAGTTATCACATGAAACAATGATACAATTGAAATATTATCAACATCGTTTGTTGGATTTTACGCTTATTTGATGTTGATTTATTATTATACAATATTCCATATTGTATTGAAGGTTTTGTGATATGTTTGAATATGGATATGATATTTTTATACCATTCATGGTATATGGATAAGGTATTGAAATTTTGTATGCTAGTTTTAATATTAATGTTTATGTTATGTTTTAACATTTTCATATGAGGAATGCATTGGACTAAGTAAATGACGGGTGAAGCCTCCTATATCTCCTCGATGCATCGGCAGGTCTCATGAAACAAAAAAGTGTCTTTGCACAATGCCTTGAAGAAATCTTATTTCTAGTCTTAGCATGAGGCCTTGACTATGTGGTTATGATTCCCGACACTATGCATTCCATCATTATGAAATTTGGTATTAATATAACATGTGATTATTCGACTAGTATAATATCCATGTGATTATGTAAATGGAATTATTTGATTTATATTTTCAATATTATGCTCATGTTTAAGTTTATAATTATTGTGTTTTATTCTTGTACGTTTCATTAAATATTTGTGCTTATTTATGAATGTTTCCACTATTTTGTTATCCTTACTGAGCACCTGAGCTCACCCCTTTCTATGTTTTATTTTTCCTTGGATGTGAAGAAATATATTATGACTGACAAGTAGGTCTAGTCTAATGGAGATGATTGTGTTAAAAAAACAATGGTTTTTTTATTTCAAGATGAAATTTAAAACATATGTATGTATCTAGTACATCCAGACCTACTGCACTGATTGGTCTTTCAGGACAAGATTCCTTGTATTATGCCAATGTTATATAATGATGCACCAAATTTTGCTAACTGGGGTTGGGGCAATACAGTTGTTATCATATGATGTTTAGTACGAACCTTGTAATCTATATTTTGGAAGAAAATATGATTAGAGAAAATAAACCTAAGATAGACATTGAGGATTAGTATAGAAGAACTTCCTAGAATTTTGGTAATGTTGAGATTTTGTGAGTTTTCCAAGCAATACATCCTTTTCTGGATACAAGTAGGTAGAGGTGGCTCTTGAACAAATGTAACTAGGAGTGAAAACTCTGACAATGAGTTTTGGGCTTGACTTGGGGTATCCTAGTACACGACAATGGGCCTTTTTGTAATCCTGGTTACGACACTCTCGGGGGATATTCTTAGGATAATTCACATTTTATTTACATCCCATTATGAAGGATTTATGTGTAAAAACTTCCACACAAAAAAAACACTTTTTTATTAATTTGGATTACATGCCTAAATATTTTAATTTATGTTAGGTATTTTACTATTTTGTAATTATGTATTGTGATTCATAAACTAATCTACTGTATTCCATTTTTTAGAAATGGCGCCTAGTGGAAGGAATAGAAACTGTATCAACGCATGTTATCTATGTTGGGATTTCCCTCCTAATCAATATTATTATAGTGGAGTTGGTGATACAAGAAGTTCTGAACATCTTATAACTATAATGGGACAACATAATATTTTCATGAATAATAATCTTAACCATATGGAACTCCTTGATCAACAACGTGGAGGATCAATGTTAGACCGCTTCATACGAAAAAACTCACCAACATTCAATGGGACTAAAAATCCATTTGAATTTGAGCAGTAGATAAGTACCTTAGAGAATATATTCCATGCTTTGGGGTGTAGTGAAAAAAAATCATGATTGTTTCTCACCTAACATGAGATGCAGATCAATTGTGGTCATTGATTCAAAACACAAAGAAAGATGAAGAAGTATCAAATATGGAATGGAGGGAGTTTAAAGAGATTTTCATAGAAAAATAGAATCCTCATGACCATCAAGCGGATATAGAATGAAAATTTCTGATATTTAGGCAAAAGGAGGATGGGAATGTCACAAAGTATGAAGCTAATATTACAACGATAGCAACGCATGCCCCAGATTATATATGTAACCCAATGAGTAATATTGATTGATTATTTTATGGGTTAAAAACATTTCTTCGTTGAGTATTAGTCACAAAATCTTTCTCATCATGTGAAGATATTTTCTCATGTTCTATCAAGATATAAAATTAATTCTCTAAGTCTTACAACTTTAAGGAAAAGCAATAGAAGAAGAGATCTGTTGAACACTCATGAAATGGAAACAAGGGGAAGAAGGGAAACGTTGAATTTCCATCCTGTAGTAACTGTGGGAAGAAACACCCTTGTACATACATGAAGGGAATAAGAGTCTTTTATAAGTGTGGTTAAAAATACCACTAATATCGCGATTGAAAGGGAAGGAAAGAGGATATAAATGTTGAATGCAACAATTTTAGATAAATGGGGAATTATGAAAATGAATGTCCTAAGTGCCATCGAAAAATACCTCATAAAAGGAAAAGGGAGCCATGAAAATCTTATGCCATCACTATTTCTGAGGTTGATGCTCGGAATGATGTGGTGGAAGGTAATTAAATGGTTTCATAAAAAATTTCCGATGATTTATTTGATTCTATATCATCGCATTATTTCATATCTTTCCAGTTTTTAAGAAAAATAGATGTTTCCAATTTTATTTAACAAAGAAGTTGTTTGTCAAAACTCCAAAGGGAAGTATCACTGCTACAAATTTTTGTGAATCATTCCGCATTAGGACATTTAGAGGTTCTTTATCTGTTGATCCCTTTGTTATACCGATGATTGAATTTGATATAATCATCGGTATGAATTGGATTTCATACCATGATGTGAAAATTTATTGTAAGAAGGAGGAGGTTAAAATGTTCAATGATGATAAAGAGTACCGTATCATTAGATCAGAAACATCACCACCTAATTCTTATCTAAATCCACCCCTTGTAGCTCAACTAAATTAAATTATTATTGAGGAATAAAATTAAATAACTATGGGTGAGGAAAGGAATGTTGAAATAGAGGATGCGCCTTTTTACGATGAATATGTTGATGTGTTTCCAGAGGATTTACATGGACATCCTCCAGAACGTGAAATTGAGTTTTCCATTGATTAAATTCATGGTTCAAGGCCCATATTGATGACCCATTATATAACAACCACTGTGTAATTAGTGGAACTAAAGAAGCAACTAGAGGAATTTAGTAAAATAGGATTTATTCTCCCTTGTGTTTCTCCAGGAGGATCTCATGTTATTTTTGTTAAGAATAAATATATATCTATGAGGTTGGGCATTGACTACAGGGAGATCAATACTATAAAAATAATGAACAAGTATCCCCTACCTCACATTGATGATTTATTCGACCAACTTCATAGAGATCACTGTTTTTCAAAGATTGAACTTGATCTGGATATCATCAGTTGTGTGTGAAGAAGGAAGTCATTCTGAAAACTACATTTCGAACTAGGTACAGGTGTTATGAGTTTATAGTAATTCCTTCTGGACTATCTAATGAACCCTATATTTTTATTGATATAATTAATAGATTTCTCTTGTAATATCGTGATGAATTTGGGGTGGTATTTATTTATGATATCTTGGTTTACTCCAAAATCTATGAAGATCATGAAAATCACTTGTGAAATATTATAATGACTCTTAAAAGTGGTGAATTATATGGGATTTTTAGAAAGTGTGAATTCTAGCTTCAGGATATTTATTATCATGGTCATATGGACTCTATGGATGGAATATCTGTTGTTCCTTCTAAGACAAGAGTAATAAAATAATGTCCAGCACTGATGATTATAATTGAGGTACACAGTTGTATTGGTTTAGTAGGTTACTATTAGCATTTCTTCCATGATTTTTCTTGATTGGCTAACCCATTAACCAATATCACATGTAAAGGGGTAATTTTTTTTTGGAAAAAAGAATGTGATTAATGTTTTTGAGAAATGAAGAGAACATTAGTCAATTCTCTTATTGGGACTCTACCATCAGGGAATGATGGGTTTGTTATTTATAGTGATTCTTTAAAGAAAGGATCGGGTTGTGTCTTTTTTATAAATGATAGATTTATTTCCAATGCATCACAAGAACTAAAAATTAATGAACATAACTATCCCACTAATGATCTTGAGTTAGTAGCAGTAATATTTTCATTAAAGATATGGAGACACTATCTCTATAGTGAAAAATGTGTGATATATACTGATCACAAGAGATTGAAGTATATTTTCTCACAAAAATAACTCAACATAAGGTAAAGGAGATGGCTCTAACAACTCAAGGATTATGATTTCACTATAAACTACCACCAGGGGAACGCAAAAAAGGTGAAATATTTTTTTAGCTGAAAGGATTATTGATTTTTTAGAAAGATGAGAGTTGAAAGAGATCCAATGTTCATAGATCCACTAAATATGGATATGAGAAAAATCATGGAAGGTGAAACATCAATACTTTTTCAAATGGTTGCTAAACCTTCATTAGTAGAAATGATAAAATGTTTTTAGACTGATGATGAGTAGTTTCAAAAGTGTAATAAAGCTGTAATGATGGGAGATTGGTCGACTTTTTATATGAAAATAGGATTTTGAAATTTGGGAAGAGACTTTTTTCTTGACATATCTGATCTAAAAAAGTAATTGTTGGATGATGCTGATATTTTTAATTTTTCTATAAACATTGGTAGCACTAAGATGTATAGAGATTTTAAGGAACATCTTTCATGAGATAACAAGCAGAGAGAGATTGCTGATTATGTGGCATGATTTATGGTTTTTCAAAAATGTGAAAGCTGGAAGAGAACTTCCTAGATGATTCATGAAACCTCTTCCTATAACTGAGTGGGAATGGGATGATATTACGAAGGACTTTTTCAATGGAATACCAAAGTCTCCTAGAAGGAATGATGAAATATGGGTCATTGTTGATCGTCTTGCCAAGTCATCACATTTTTTTTCTATAAGAAAATAATTACCACGTGAACGTCTAGCAAGAAAATATATTAATGAAGTTGTAAGACTTCATGGAGTACCCCTATTGAATGTTTCTGATCGTGATCCCCTTTTTACCTCAAGATTTTTGAAAAGTTTTCAGGAGGCCTTTGATACTGAACATCATTTGAGCACTACATAACACCATCATACTGATGGATAATCACAATGGACTATTCAAACCATAGATGACAAGTTGAGATCTTGCTCACATGACTTTCAAGTTATGTAGGATCAATACATACCTCTGGTAGAATATTCATATAACAATAGCTTCTATTCATGTATTTATATGGCTCCATACAAAGCATAATCTGAAAAGAGAGGTCGCACACCAACTTGTTGGGATGATGTTGGTGAAAGAAAACTCATAGGACTAGAAATTATTTAGGAAACAATGGAAAAGGTGATGGTTTTCCAAACCCACATCAAAGTAGCTCAAAGTAGAACAAAGGGTTATGCCAATAACCGAAGGAAATATTTGGAACTTCAAGTAGGATATCATGTTTTCGTGAAGGTATCTCCAAGGAAGGGTGTTGTACGATTCGGTAAGAAGGGAAATGTAAGTCCCCGTGACATCAAACCTTTAGAAATTATTGAACAAATTGGATTTCTAGCTTATCATTTGGAAATGCCGCCTAGTCTCTCCAGAGTTCATGATGACTTCCACATATCACAATTGAAAAAATACATGCTTGAACCAATTCATCTACTCACCTATGAAGAATTAAAACTGGAACACAAGTTGTCTTATTACGAAGATCCCATCATAATTCTTGATACTAGAGAACAAGTGTTGAGAAAATGGACGACTCTTCTAGTGAAAGTTCTATGGAGAAACCATAAGACAAAAGAGGCAACGTGGGAACCCAAGGAACATATGATGAAGAACCACCTGAATATTTTTATGCAGAAATATTCTAAATTTTTTTTGATGAAATTATTTAAAGGAGGGAATAATGTAACACCCCATTCTTTCCTGTAACCCTTCACTTTGAATAATATGATAGCTTGTGTTGTACGCAACTTCGAGTTCAAACACACCACGACAAATCAAACTAGCCGTTATGAATTGTAATACCCACTTTTTAAAATTTTATAAATTTTATTTTTCATAATTGACTTCATTTTTGGATTCGATATATCAAAATTAACATAGGGTAAAATATTTGTATTTTTTTGAAAACATTTAATTTTTGATGAATAGTGAAAAACAATCCCTTATTATTTAAAACAGATTTTTTAAAAAATAATTAACTATTTTATTTAAGTTCATTTTAAATCATAATAGATAAAAAATACCTATATATGTTCAATATAATTAATTGGATTTATTTTATAATAATATTAGTTGTATAAAATTTTATTGAACTTTTTAATGTCTTTTACCCACCTTCTGGGCGAATTTGTAAATTTACATAAAATTGAATTTTACCACTTCTATGAATTGAATTTCAAAAATTTGAGAGACATAGTTGAAATCATTAAGAAAATTTTGGTTTAATAAGACGAAAATAATTTTTGGTTAATAGTAACTTTTGACTTTTATTTACCATAGTTAAAAGTGAATAGGGTAATTAAAGGTAAAAATTATATTATAATTACCCCAACAAGTTTCCTAATTCTATTGGACAAGTGTATTTCGACCAAAATCATCCTTAGTTATAGAATATGATCTTTTGGTCCACTTGGATTAGATTTGTACCTTTATTATTATTTTATTTAATGAAGAGTTAAAAGTGTTAAATTAAAAGTTTAATAACTATACCATTTTTAATATTGGGCTATACAAAAGACAAATCAAATTATAAATATTCATTAAAAAGATAAAAATATTTCATAAATATTGGTATTTTATTTATAATTTTTAGATATTAAACAAAATATAATTTATTTATGACACAATGGTGATGCATTAATTACATTATTAATGAAAGATTAAAATAATTGAAATTAAAATATCTAATTAAATGTAAATTGAGACTTATGATGAATTCCACTAATTTTCATGATTAATATGACTTGTTAGGGTTTATTAAATAATTTTTTTCTAAGTGATAATGTTTTTATGACTTTCACAAAAACAAAATAACAAATAGTGTCAAAATTGACATAAATGAGTTTTTAAAACAAATACCATATTATTATTTGAAATAATATTTCAAAAAATCTACGGTACAGCCAAAAGACTTATATAAGGTTAGATATGTTAATAATTAACCACATGGTGTTCTATTTCTTTTATAGTATGTTTATTATCCATTTATTTTAATAATACAAGAATAAATTGTAAAAGTTAAACTATTTAACTATGAGTTAAATCTATAAGATATGTTTAATATGGTGACCTAAACCTATCTAAAACCTATTGGTTGTGTGTTTATCGACCCTTAGACACATTATCCACAAATTAAATACTTTTTTATCCATTACAAACAGAATATTATAGTATAATAAATTAATAATTTATTCTTTTCTTAAAGTTACCTTCACCTCTCTTATAAAAGGATACTTCCCCTTCTCAAAATCACAACTCCAATGAAATTTTTCTCAGACAAAACCTTGTTCAATATCCTCCCAACTACTCTATATTTAACCCAGTGGCCTTACTTTGATCATAAATCCAACCTATGGAGTCCTTTTGGTCAATTGAAAAAGAAACACTTAAATAGGAGGTAATAATTTCACCACCTCTTTCAAAGTTCATTTCTTCATCCACTTCATCATTCTTTGTTATTTCCATACCAAAATAATAAATCCAGTACTATATACATAATGTGATGTTATTATAAATATGTTATAACCATATTCATTATTCTATTCATCTTATGAATGACAATTCACCATATGTGCATACGTACGGTTTACTGTCACCACGTCGTGGTGTAGTTGTTATTCAACATTTCATTATTTAGATTGCTATAATAAAGAGTATAATTAATGTATATAATAAATATAACATTTTAATAATTCAGTATAAATGATATAACATCCAATTACAAATGATTTTACCATCAATATAATGATATTGTCGCTCGTGCGTACATACAGATTACCATCTCCACGAACGTGATGAGATTCATTCCCCATCATAACCATTAAAAAGTAATTTTCATTTGAAGATTAAAAATAATGTCTTTGAACATAATATCATTCTGGATATGAATAAATTACATCCTATCCATAACAAACATTACATACATTACAAAACATGTAATGTAAAATGAATCTGTTAACACCCGAAACTATGATACTACAGAAATATTATTAACAAATCAAAATTAGAAGATCGTATATGATATCATATTTATGTATATAGTTCTTTCATAGTTTAATAAAAAAATTAACCATTATAAAAGAGGATAACGTACCATCAACTAAGGAAAAGTACATGGTAAAGTGTAATTATACAATCTCTTTACTATATGAGGTTGTCTATACATGAGTATCTACAGGAACCTATTTATCATCAACATCTGTGTTTCTTACAAATGTATTTAAAAACATTTTTACTACTTCCTAGATAATTTTTTAATGTCATTTATAACCTTTTTTGAGTTTTTATGAGATTTTTATAAAGGAATCATTCTGTGGTTTTTCAAATAATGTTCTTTAAGAGCTTCCTAACAAAATTAAGGAATGAATGTTTTTTATAACTTATATGGTGGGTGCAGCTATTTTCCACCATTGTAACACCTTATAAGAAACCCTTACATGCATATTAGAATATTTTAAAAATAATTGTATTCTTTTAAAATTATAGGTCTTTTAAATTATTTCAAAATTGAAAGACATATTTCCCTCAAATAGTTTTCATATCATCTATGTCAGCATTATTTGTTGGATTTTACACTTGTCTGAAGTTGAATTATTATGATACAATATTTTATATTGTATTGAAGATTTTGTGATATGTTTGAAAATGGATGTGATATTTTTATACCATTCATGGTTAATGGTTAAATTATTGACATTTCTTATTCTAGTTTTAATACGAATATTTATGTTATGTTTCATCCTATTCATATGAAGAATGAAATGGACTTAGTATGTGACGAGTGGATCCCACTATTGATCATCGATGCGTCGATAGGTCTCCTGAGAAAAACTAGTATCTTGACATAAGGCCTTGACAAAATATTATTTGTATTTTTGGAAAGAGGCCTTGACTATGTTGTTATGATGTCCGACAATATGCATTACATAATTATGAAATTTGATATTGATATTACATGTGATTATTCGACTAGTAGAATATCCATGGGAATAAGTAAATGGAATTATTTGAATGTTATTTTCAATATTATTCTCATGTGTACGTTTAAAAGGATGGTGTTTTAGTCTTATTAATTTCCTTAAATGTTTATACTATTTTACGAATGTTTCTGCTATATTGTTATCCTTACTAAGCACTTAAGCTCTCCACTTTCTATGTTTAATTTTTCCCAGGATCTGAATAAGTATTTTATTACTGGCCTGGAGGTATAGTCTAAGAGAGATGACTGTGTTAGAAGGGGACTAATTTTGTTTTTTTATTTCATGATTGAATGTAAAACTTATGTATGTATCTAGTACTTCAAAGGCTACTAAACAGACCAGTCTTATGGGACATGATTCCTTGTATCCTGCCAATTTTATATAATAATGCACTGACTCTAGGTTACTGGGGTTGGAGAGTTATAACAATAACATTCACCTAATCAAATAATGAATCAGAAATTCATTTGGATGCATCATCATGTATTCATACTTGTTCAATAGAACCTTCAGTTTATCTTCTCAAAATTTGAATCACCTTCATGGATATTGTTCATCTTTTACAACATGGAATGAAAGGATTTATATGATATGAACATTGCTAAAATTTTGTTGGATAAGGCTCCCCAAAAACCAATTATTCCTCCAGCATCATTATCCAAATCTATTCCATATGCTTGAAATAATTCTCCACACTGTATATTGGCTCAAATATCATGCATCATAGTTGTAAAAGCATTAATTCTAAAATATATGAAATAATGAGTCATTCAATTCATCTAGAACTAAATTTTTTTTTATTAAATATTGGAATCCATTTTTGAGTAACTAATTCCATCACTTACTCTAAGATAGATACACCAACTTTAATAGTAAAATATGATACCAATTGTTGGCCCACTATGTAAAATTACCAAATAGTTGGGTCAAGCTAGGTATAATAAATTAGAATAACTACCCCTTTCATCATGTTTTATCATTAATAAGATATATCCTCTCTTTTATTCTCATAGAAATATGTTAATATGGAAATGAAAGCATACATGAAACAAAAAAATTACATGGTTAACAGTTTATTCTGTTAGTATAATGAGTATACTAAGGAAATGTTCTAATGTACTAAATCCACTTTAGGAATCTATAATTGAAATGTTCGGAGGATACACACTCTCCCTCCTCGTACACAATAAAATACACTTTGATGTATCACTTCTCTATTAATAGAAGTGTGTGCACTTATCCTTCATAATATTCATACATTATTCAAAAACATTTCATATTTGGTGCACACATATGGTGGTGTTCAATAAAGAACAAATTTTATACATGGGATGAAATAAACTCTTCTATCTACTTGAATTTATAGTGTTTGACCTATTAATTTAAATTATTATTTATTTATTTTTTGTTAAATTACAATCCCATAAATTTAAAAACCACAAATTTTCAATATTATTTTAATTCATTATTCATAATTTATTTTCTCACCTTTTTTAATTGATGTATGTGAATGTTCCAAAAAATGTTCTTCCAGTTTTTATCATTTACTATTATAATATTCAAATAAATATGAATTAATACATTATTTTTTTTAATTAAATAAATATTTATAATTATAAATATTTATATATGTATATGTAGATTATATATATGTATAAGTCATGTTATATATATGTACTCCTTTCACTACTCAATTTTTTCTTTGTACACTATAAAAACTCACAACAGCTAGCTTCAGATTCTCCATGTCTGCAGCATCGTGCACCAGATCTCTTTGACTGAAACAAAAATTCATTCTAATGTAACCACAACAGAAACTTGGTTTATCCTCCTCTATATACCCAAATCTGAGCTTATCAATAAATCAGTACCTGTCACCCAGAGCATTATCATCCTCTATTCTCAACTGGTTCAGCATTGATTCCCATCCCCTGCATCTACAAGATCTTCCAAAACCGCTCCATTTTTATTAAGCTTCATATAATCACACCATAATATATTCATAAAATACCATCTAATTTTTTTATGTTTTAATTCCACGTGTGTTTTGGAGATCTCCCATCTCTATGTGAGCATCTTCATATGTAACAACATAGTGGATTGACTTTTTTGGCGAGGTACCTCATCCATTAATCCATCCTTTCCGACCAACATGACTACACCCAATCCATTACTGAGATAGAGGGTCTAAAATACCATAATATGGAAAGAATACATACAATGGGGCTTCCATTATTCCTATAATGGAGGTAGTAGGTTACCATGAGTTCAATTTTTGATTATCTTGAGACAATATGTATACTTACCGTGAATCCTCCATCCACCCTACCTAAAAATGTACCTATAATTTATTTTTTAGTGATTTCAAATAAACAAATGTTCCGCATACTAAAAATTTATTGTAATTATAATAACCATATGTTAGCACACAGTAATTATATCACATGATCATCAATTTACTTTCCCTATTTTTCCAAAACTTATATTTTTCAAAGGTTTTTTTAGGGTTATTTTTATATATTAATTTAGTTTAAGTGTATTAAAATTATATTTATCAATCTAATGATTTGAAATATATATATATTTTTTATAATAATTACATGAAATTATTTTCTTGGAGAAATTAGTATGAAATTATTGTACATGTAATGATTTTTGTAATAATTATTTTCTGCTCAATTTTATACGTATTTTTTATATATCAAAATTGACAAAGGGATCGAATAAAAAAATTAATATTTTATTAACTTGAATAATTATCGTTTATCTTAAAAATCATTTTTCAATGTTTTGTGAATTTATTTAATGTAGGGAAAAAAGATATCAAGATCTCTAGATGTTTAATATAAAACAAAGATAATAGTATTATTTTAACCACTTATTAATTTTATAACATGTATTTATGTGATTATCCATTGGTATGATCCATGATATTTTGTTTTAATTACTCATATCTAACCATTTTATTTTGAACCAATGAATGAGATAAATGTTTGTTAAATGAAGATTAACAAAAATAATTGACACAATTACAAAGATAGAAAAATAAAACCTTCATACAATATTTGTAATGTAATGCATCTAGACTTCAAAAAAATTCCATTTCCTTGGTCATGAAGGACTTAATAATTTTATTCATCCACTAATGAAGTGTTCAAGGAACTTTACTTACATAAATTTTATATATCATACAATTTAATATTTTTCTAAATTATTTCATTATTCATTATTGTATTTATTCTTATCCTTTGTTTTTACTATAGAGTTGAATTAAACTTTTCAAATCTAAAAGCTATCATATTGGGTTATTCCTGCCATATAAAAGTAAGTTTGGGTATCACTCCCATAAAAAGAAATTTAGGTTGTGACTTCATTAAAAGTAAATGTTTGTACTACTAGTTATAAAAAATGCACATCTATTTGTAATAGGGTTATTACTACCTATTAATAGTAAGGGTCTAGTAAATATTAGTTTTCATTCTTAGTATAGGAGATTTAAATGTTGAGTAAGATATTTTTGATCTGAACCGATATAAAAACATTGTCTATTATTTTTTTCTTTTCAAAAATACATTTAACAATTTTTATTCACACTGATAATAATATTCGATTGACTTATTTTAAAAGGACTATTCACCACCTTCCAATCATTATATCCATGAACTAGGACCTAAAAATCGGTATCATATGGTGGTTACATCTAAGGTGTCTGTTTAAACTATCTATTTATATGTTGTAATCTAAAAATTATCATAGAATTAATAATTTAAGGAAAATAACAACTACTTTTTTATGGCATGTCATGAATTCGAGATGTTGAATATCATCAGACCAATTCTCTTTAATAAAAGTGAGTTTGTCTACTAGAAGGATTGTATGGAGGTATTTATTAATAATGTGTCTTTATTATTGGGTTATTATGCCAAAACCTTTTGAGATTCATGATGTAGATTTATAAATCTAACTATTAATGATGCTAGAAAATGTTTTTCAAACTATAATGTTATGAATTATTTTTAATTTTTTTAAGTAGAAATATTTATAGTCATATTTATTCATGTAAAACTGCTTTAGTAATTTAGAGTTCATTAAAACTCACTAATCAAAGAATTGAAAAGTTTTAGAAAACCAATAGAGGTATTCAAATATCTAAATTTCCTGAAATTAGAATGACTGATCAAGAGAGAATCAGTGCTATGTGTAACATAATCACTGATATAATGGATATCGTGGTTGATTTGGGATAAAACATGATGATTGATTCTATTATCAAAATAATACTTTGATCTCTACCAAAAATATTGATTTAAAAGAATTTTACTATGGAAGAGAGTAAGGATTTATGGAATATTTATTGGATTGTCTGATAGGATCACTTCTTTGTTCTATGATTGAAATAAATAATGAAATTGACGATGATCATAATAAATGAAAATTTATAGAATTTAAATATAGTATAAATGTTATTTCTAACTCTGCTGATTCTAAGATATATAAAAGCAAGGAATATGAAATTAAAATTTTCACTGAAGTAGTCTACAAGTATAATAAATGAAAAATAATCATTAAGAAGCTCCCAAAAAGAGATCATCAAATGGTTTCCATAAAGGGAAGTAAAAAAGGGTAAAATTATTTAATATGATGTTTTCAAATTATTCTTATATGAGTACTTCTAAAAGGGACATAAAAAGATAGATTATCCTAAATTGAAACAATATGAAAAATAAATGAAATAGAAGAATGTGCTAAAATTTAAATACCATTTAAGATGAAGCTTTAGAAACGAGTCAGACACTAGTAGTTTTTGTTTTGAGAGAGTGAAATGGAAATGGACAATCTTTTCATTATAGAAAGAAAATATGAGGTAAAAAATAATTCATTTTATTGTTATAGTTATGAGTATGATAATTAATATTAATGTAAATAATTAAATAAATAGAATTAAATGATTCTAAGTGATATTTTAGGAATGTTATAATTTTATGGAAGACTGTATGGAGAAACTAAAAAAGTTAAAGAAGATAAAAATGTTGGAAATTATGAACTAACTAAGATTAAACATGATAATGAAAGAATGAAAAATCCCATGTCAAAATATGATGAATATAAAGATAGTATATTTATATTACTTTATGATTATTTGGATAAAATCTAAAAGGAATTTAAGAATATTATACATTAAACTAAGAAATTGAAAAATAAATGATCTTTTCAATGGTGAAAATATGTGAGGACTTATAATTTTTTCAAATACAGAATGAATATATTAAAAGGGAAATATCTAAATTAAATGAAACCATATCCTTATTTTTTCAAGGATAATAAAAATTTTATTAGATGATGTCTTTAAAAATAAAAAAAATTGAAATTGGATTTTGGTATAGTAGAAAAATTATTAATATGTACTGACCCAGTTTTTGTAAAACTAGTGTAAGTAATGTTTCATATGTTACATTATTTAAATATAATCTCAAAGGATATTTTGAAAATTAATTTATACATGATTTTATCAATCATTAGTCCACACCAAGAATAATATTTCGATGAATCTACCCTCTATATTCCCCTATAATAAATTTCCTAAATCTATATGGTTTTCTAATTGTTTTATTACTGATATAGCTAGACCCAAAATATCTTGGGTACTAAATAATTATATATTAAATATATTCTACATGAAACCTTCCAAAAGATTTATAAATACACATGGTATAAAGACATTAGACGCTCATACATTACTAGTGATAGTACCAAAATTTATCTTTTAATTATTGTAATGCATGTTCTGTTACTTTTTGTGACGACACAGGAGGCATGGTAAATGATTTTTGATAAGGGGATATATTAAAATCTGTTATAATTTATTAATTAATATATCTAAACATATTGAAAAAAATAATTAGTATTTCAAAACTTTTTTGGGATGGTATGAGTGTAATGTTTGAAGATAATAAATGAATTGTTTATAAAGATAATATTGTTATATTTTATTCAATTATAAAAAAAATTCTATTATATATATTTTTTACAACTAAGAAAACAAAATTTAAAATTATTAAATGATAGACAAATAGACCACATTAATTGTTATATAATTTTTGGAAAGATTGTATTTAATAACATTACAATTTTAAAAAACACGGAAAGGTTATGAAATATAAAAAATTTAAAGCTGGTATGTTTTTTGTATATGATTCTTGTCTAAATAGAAAGTAGTAGAAAGAGTCATTTAGATATATCAACATGTTTAATATTAAAATATGCTTATAAATTCTACATATTTATTTATTTGGACCTGTGAGAACTGCCCTTTTACATATTATGTTATATTAATTTTTAATTGTAGATGACGTTAGCAAGTTCACATGAACAATTTTCTTATTCTATAAAAGTGAAACTTTAAAAATAATATTAATTTTTGTAAATAAATTATAAATATAAATATTAATTTAATTCAATATATTAGAAGTTAATAGGTGGGAGAATTTTTTAACTTATTCATTGAATTTTTTTGGAAGAAAATGGATGATTTTATAATTTTTTCACCCCTAGAACACCACAAAAAAATTCTATTGTACAGAGGAAAATCCAAAATATTTAAGATAATATGGAAAATTTAATTCAATATGTGATGAAGGTATCCTTTTAGGATACTAAACTAATAATAAATATTATATATTATATAATAAGAGAAATATATCAATGTATGAATTTTCCATGTAATGTTCATTGAAAATAATGAAAAATATATTAAATATTCAGTTGATTATATTTAATAATTTTAAGAATTTTATTTTGATAATGAAAAATCTAAAAATTATAGGGCATTGTCTATGGGTGGGCATATAACTTCTTAATTTGATCCTATGAATTGGAAAACCCAGATAGATTATTCTTTTAAAATATAATTGTAAATGTTGAATCTTGAATAGTAAATAAAAAATATTGTTATGAATTTTGGGGCTAATTATTTCTTTGTGGCAGATTCTATACATGTAAATATTAATGAATATTTTATGGATTATAACTGGATAAATTCTATGCATGATGAATATAACTAGTTTGATAGGAATAATGTCTTGAATTTAGTTGAGTTACCTAGAGATAAACTATCTATAAAAAATAAATAGTTTTTTTTTAAATAGAATGGATGAGACTGGTCATATAGTTAGAAACAAGGTTATATTATCTACCCAATGTTGTTTATAGGAATAAGTTATTGTCATTGAAAATTTATTTTCACCAATTACTAGATTAGAAACCAATTGTATTTAATGATATTTTTTATGTTTTTGATATTTTTAAATATTTCAAAAGGGTTTAAAATCGTTCTTTTAAAAATATTATACTTTCAGAAGGGGTATTTATTAATCAAAAACTATGTTTTGAAAAAGGATGAATTTAAAAACAATGTATTCTATGTTTCTAAAGAATTATATGGTCTAATGTAGGCTCCAAGATCTTGGTATGATAAACTAAAAGTATTTTTACTGTAAAATGGTCTTAATAAAGCAAAGGTTGATCCAACCTTATTTATAATGAATTCTTCTACTGATATTTTAATTGTATAAATTTATATTTATGATATTTTATTTGTATATAAAATTAATATACATAGTAATTATTTTTGAAAATTAATTACTAATGAATTTCATATGAGACTGAAGTGGGAATTAAAATTTATCATTGGTCTTCATGTTTTTCAAAAGAAAGATAGTATTTTTATAAATCAATATAGACATAAAAAATATTTAGTTATAAAATTAAATCTTGATTATTTTAAAACTTTGAGGACTCTAATGTTCACAAATTATAAACTTGATGTGGATGAATCTAGAAATTTTTTAATGATAAATAGTATAGGTTATTGGTAGGAAGCCTATTGTATTTAACATCATCTTGGCTAGAAATTGTGTATTTTGTTTGTATGTGTTCAAGATAGAAATATAATAAAAAAAAGATAATAATTTTGTGATTTTTAAATTAGTATGTAGATATGTTTAAGAAACTATTAATACTGGTTTATTTTACATTGATCAAAACTATTTTAATCTATTATCATTTTGTAATTCTAAGTTTTGTGGCTAAAGACTTGAAAAGATGATTGTATATGGTTTATGTTACTTATTAGGTAAATTTTTAATATAATGGATTTCCAAAAATAAATTTCTAGTTTCATTGTCCATATCAGAGGTTGAGTACATTGTTGCTACTAATTCTTGTTCTCAATGCCTTTGGTTAAAACAAACACTTTTTTATTTTAAAATGCCTACATTCTATGATAATACTACGGTCATTTCTATTTATAAAACCAACTTAGAGAATTCTTTGAAGAAGTATATAGATGGTATATTTCTCTTATTAAGATATAATGTTATTAATGGGGATATTATTTTGGATTATATTCTTATTGAAACCCAACTAGAAGACGTATTTACTAATGCACTAGATTCTTTGAGGTTTTAAAAATTATAGTTTGAATTGTGATTAATGAAGATTTGGTTATTGAAATTATACTAATATTTTTTATAGTTTTTAATTATATGTTATTAAAAATTCATGAACTCGAGAAGATTTATCCCTTAATTAATAATTCAAATTATTATAATTACTTCTTTGTTAAAAAAATCCATATTTTAAATACCTTTTTACTTTTTATCCTTATTCACATGTATACTATTCTAAATATTCGTTTCTTTATTTTTTTTGAAAAAAATTCAAATAGGGGGATACAATTCTTATGAAAATTGCGCTTTCATTAAAATAAAATATTTGTTTTGATTTTTTAATTTAAAAAAGGGGGATTTTTTTCAATGTTAGTATATATTTTTAAATATCTTTGTCAAATTGCAATCCAATAATTTTAAAAATAAATTAATTTTAAATATTATTTTAATAAATTATTCATCATTGATTTTTATACCTTTTTTAATGGATATATGGGATTTTTTAAAAAAAATCCATTTTTTTTGTTTTTAATATTATATTGTTAAAATATATTCGGTTTGATGCCTTTTATTTTTTATGGTATATAAATATTTATAATTATATAAATTATATATGTATAAAAATATTATATCTACATATCTATATATATATTTATTTAAATCATGCTCTATATATAAATTTATATATATATACCCCTTTCACTCATCGCCTTCTTCTCCATGTGAAATAATAACTCACACTATCGAACATCAGTATCTCTATGTTTGTAGTACCGTACACCAGCTCTCTTTGACTGTAACTTAGCTTCTCTATAAAGAAACCAGTACAACACCTTAGTATTCCTTCATTTGTATAACCACATCAGATCTTCTCAATTGAGCAACACAAATCACCAACAGCATTATCATCCCCTATGTGCAAGAAGTTCGACGATGAATCTCCTCCCCAACATTTGCAAGCTTGGTCAGCACCAATCTACCTTCATCAAGATTAAAATCAACAAAACATAATCTCTTCATAGAAATCATCCACACTTTCTTTGTGTTTCGAGTCGTCATGTTTTTTAGAGACCTCCCTTCTCCATGTGAGCAGCTTCACGTGTAAAAGCATTGTGGCTTGACACCTTGAGAACGATCCCCCATACATTCAATACTCCTCTCCACCTTACATAATAACACCCATACCATACCATACCATAAAAGAGACTACAACATAAAATAAATTTTTAAGTGTACTAACCATAGAGATTCTATTCTTATCACTATTTATGTAAAAAAATATCGTTAGTTCAATTTGTGCTTACTGTGAAACAGTATGTATACTTACAATGAAGCCTCCAACAACCCTACTCTAATAGGTACAAAGAATTTATTTCTTAGTGATCATGCATATGAACATGGACTGTATAATAACTACAAATTAGAGTTATAGTGATTGTAAGCTATTTTAGGGTCAATATGTCACATTGCCAACTATTTCCATTTCTTATTTTTCTAATACTCTCATTTTCAAAAGGCTCGGTTTTAGAATTATTTTTATATACTAATTTACTATAAGTTCATTAAAATTATTTTTATCATTATAACTATTTTAAAAAAAATTATAAATTATAAGTATGTGTAATTTTTTTGGAGGATAAAATATTCTAAAATTATTATGAAAATAATAATTTTCATAATAAATATTCTATGCTCTATTTTATATTTTTTCATTGAATTGTCAAAATTTATCAAATACTTTAATTAATTTTTTAATTTTTTATTCATCATAATAACTATAATTAAACTTAATAATGTTTTTACAAAGTGTTGTGAAGTTATTTTTTATAATAATTAAAGAGAAATAGATATCTAGTCACATTGATTCAATATATAGGTAATGGTATTATTTTATGTTCTTATTACTTTTCAAATGTGGAATTATGTGATTATCTATTAAGATGCTCCATGATCATTATATTTAATGATTCATATCTAGTTGTTGTAATGAGAACAAATGAATGTGATAAAAAATTTCAATGAATATTGAAAAAAACGATTGACACAATTATAGAGACAAAAAATGAAACCTTTATATGATTTCTGAAAAGTACTACATATAGAGTATAATTGAATTTCTAGTGCCTTAATCACAAATGAATTCATTATTTTCATCACACGCTACTAAATTGTTTTAATAAATTCAGGTTCATCATTTTTCTAAATCATCTACTCCAATACTATTATATATTCATTCTATTTTTCATTATTCTATTTATTTCTACCCACTGTTTATACTCTAGAGATTCTTTAACTTTTCCTATAAAAAAATATCATATTGGGATATTCATCCCATATAAATTTAATGTCTTGTTATTTCTCCCATACAAAAGGAAGGTATATTTTGACTCTTAATCACAATGGTTATAAAACCAAGTGATATAAAGGTATGTCTGTTAGTAATCAGGTTATTAATCCATATCAAAATTAATGATCTAGTAAATAATAGTCTCCTTGATGAATATAAGATATTGAAGAGTGAACTAGGATCTTATATATCTTAACCATTATAAAAATATCATATTTTATTTGTTTCTTTTCCACTGCACATTTAATAAAATTTAATCACAGTGATAATCATACTAGATTGAATAATTTTAAAATAACTATTAACCCCCCATAATATCTATTTCCATACATGGGGGCCTCAAACGTGGGACATTATTTATCAAGAAATCCCCTTATCCTCTACAAACTCAACCTCTAGGAACATAATACAATATGAACTCCACTTTGAAGATTTCCCTAAATGTGTTTCCCTCGCGTACTCTTACTTCGTGAACTCTTCTGTCCTGACATCACGATATTCTTTATAAACTTGTCATTAACATATTTGAACTTCATTGTTTCGTAATAACCAAAAATATATTTCTGTGAACACTCACTTCATGAAATACGTCTATAAAATCTCTCCCAAAATCATACACTTCACACACACACTTTGGTTAACTGTTCTCTATCAATTTTACCTAATAGTAATATTTAAAACGTAGCTAAATTCCCACAATAATAAACATATAAAAAACATCACTATATATTTTTATTAACGATTTAGAGTTCCTATTAATATGAAAAGACAACTTATAGACACAATTATTTTTTAACACCTCAATTAAACTCATCTTCTTCATCATTACATTTCATTCTATGAAATCCATCTTGTGGTGCATGGACCAACATTGAAGTCCATGTAATGTCCATCAAGATAGCCTAATTGAATCATCAAATGAAGGTGATCATGATTCATAAACATGAACACACATCCACCTTGTGATCCTATACTACATTTTTTCTCATAAGAGTATTCGTATCTGTCATGTACCTACTTGATTGAACTTTCAGTTTTCCTACTCGATCTAATGATATTCCACCCATTAACTACCATCATCACTCTATAAACTTATGAATTCACATTTATCATAGTATAACTTTTTCCCCTTGTACTATTTTTCACATTAATACTTTGCAAACACCTAAGTTTGAATGTCTAAAATTTTAGCCCCAAAAAGTAAAAAAAAACAAGTAAAAGATTAAACCATTAACAAACAAATTCCATGAACCTCAAAAGACTTTTAGAACAACTTTTTCAACATAGAAATTGAAAAAAAACAACCCAAAATCTCTAAAATTCCATCATCATGGTTTTTTTTCATCATAAATCTACATTGAATTTTCATATCATCTTTATCAAATGAGAAACTAGAATTTTTGTAACCCTTTACACATAATTAATACTCTCCTCCAAAGACAATGAACATATCCTTTTTCCTTTTATGTATTTAATATTATTATTCACATAAATCTAGTGACTCTAACTGGGTTTGGATTGGTATTTACTTGTTATTCTCAAAGTATAAGAAACATTACTTCAAGTACCTAACATAGAATATATGATATATAATATGGAAAATGTATAGGGAATCATATCCAACCTTTATAACTCTTTATAATGATCCCAAAACTTCCTAAGATTCGTGCCATGAAACACTAAAAAATAACCATTTTAGATTATTCCATTCTAAACCTCTTTATAATTTTACTGATACAAGTGATCTAAATGATTTTAAGAAACCACTTAGACCAATCTCCATAAATCTTCATACCGTGTATGTTGACATTTTATCCCATGTCATTCATGGAAAATATTTACTTATCCATAATTTTATAGAGCTAAGTGTTGAGATATAATTTTGAATATGTTGAATAGAATCTACAAAAAATATTTGAAATAATAAAAAATCCTAGTTTCCGTTTTATGATCATAAGTATCATTCTAATTTTTCATGAAACCAAAATCATTAATTACATTATCAAAATAGATATTCTTACACTAATAAACTTTTTTTTCCATAAATGGGTTCATGAATCTTGAAAACCATAGGAGAATCATTTCACACATCAAACCCATTTGTTTGTATCCAATACATGTCCTTATATATATAATAATTTATAAAAGTGGTTTTTACATCCATATTATGTTACTCGTAATCATAAAGGACTATTACATTAAGAGAATCTTAATGGATTTTATCATCATTATAGGTGAATATGTCACTTTATATTAAATACAAAGAATATATCTATTACTATTTACCATGAGTAATTTTTTATATGTAGACACTATAATATCCATTTCATCCTTATTTTGGAAACCCCACTTATACCATATGGGTCTCTCCCCTTTCGGTGTGAACATATTAATAATTTTAAAGCCACTAAGAAGGGGGTGTTCAATTACTAGCGGTCATTTGCAATTTCATTTCTATTAAAAATTAACCTTTGTAACTTGTTACAGTTTCAATGATTTTTTCATTTATATATAAACCAAACTCATATGAAAATATTGGAATATAATAAGGGTGAAAAATATTTATAAGTTTCACCCTCAATGTGGGTGACTATGTCTTTGATGTGGTTACTCCAGTCTGTCTATGAAAATTGACAATGATATGAAGCGAATAAAATTGAGAAAACTAACATAAGGATACATTTTTATAATGATAGGTAATTATACCAAACCCCATAAATTGAAAATATTTGTTATATTTAAATCTGAAAAAGTAATAAAATTTTCAAAATATACAACAAAACATTGTCCAAAAATTATCCATACAATACTCTCTCCAACCAATATGACACCATCTAGTGAAACTCTAAATTCATCCAATGTTTCACAATATAATTCACCTACAATTATATATATTATACCTTTTTTAATGTAAGTTTTTTTGGATACCTATGTCTGGTATACATCTATCTGGTACCTATGTCTAGAATGCCTTTGTCTGATACACCCCTATCTAGTGTGTTTCTTCTTATTCAACCAATAGATTCCATATTTAGAAAATCACACTACTCTTATGATGAAAAATTAATCACTCTGGATATCTCTAATACATGAATATTGTTCCATACATTCATAATTTACTTTAACAACTTTATATATGTACACTCCTAGGAGAATTTTCAGGCTCCAAATGTCAAATTTTAATTTTTTTTAAGTTAATTTTTTGAGTGCCTCTTAGAAATTATGGAATATACCTGGAGATTACTAAAAATTTATTGGTGGAAACATTATTAAAACTTCATTAAATCCTGTAAATATCATTAAACATTGACAAACAATATTTTCATTATAATGGTTATTGAATTTAGAAGGTTTTTTATGGTTTCTCAACACTCCAACTGGAAAATTCATGTCTAGTTCCTTCAAATAAACATCTCTATCTTGTACTATTATATTTAATTATCATCTATTTGGTGTAAATAATTATATTTACTCATTCTGATACTCTCAGGATTTCATTTTTGGTTCTCCTAAAATCTCTTTCTGTATAATAAATTTCACATATGTTCATCTAGCTTCACCTATCTGGTGAGTCATCATGTCTCTTTCTAGGTATATAATTTCTTCATACACTTCATATAGGACATGATTCAAGAAACATGACCTAATTCATCTTCATAGAAACATATATATTATAACAAAATATTTCTATGATCGATGATCATCTTTCTATTGATTTTTACAATTATTGTTCTATCAAACATCTAAAAAATTTCAATTGATATAAATTAATATTGATATATCTTATAGCATTTATATTTCCTAAGACTTATGGGTCATGTAGTATTTATTCTCAAGGGCCTTGTAAGGGTTCCCCCTTATCCCTTGAAAGTTGTGTTATAAAAAATCAATAAAATAAGGCCTTTGGGATATTTAGACAATCTCGTATAACTCATTCTATTTATATTATCACCTTTGAATTCCTTCTTGAAACATATTTGTTTGATATAATTTGAAAATATGTTTCTATTGGAACTCAGTTTTAAAGATTCACTACATCACTTTGTCTTGTTCCATTACCCACATCCCTATCTGATATAACATTTTATCTATTTATCTATTCCACTTAAATGTTTTATTCCTCTACTAGAGTAACAATGTCTTCATCTAATTGGCCTTTTTCTAATAATAAGCTCATATATCAAACTTGGTTTAGTAGGAACATCATGACTTCCCATATTTTATCTTTGAAAAACTTTTAATTTCATCACATTTTCAAATTTAACTCCATAAAAACTATCTATCTCGAAACGTCATGTGCCTCATTTTGGTGGACTCATAATATTTGATATTATACTCATCTTTTCGATATCCAGTTAAAATATCATCACTTTTTTCTTTAACATTGTACATATATGACTTATACCGTTCCAAAAACTATATTCTACAACTTGGTATACAATAAAACAAAATCAAATAGGAAAATTAATATAATAGTTATATTAGGAACATGAATATTAAAAAATAATCATCTCATTTATAATAAAAATTACATAGGATTGATAAAGAAAGTATCTAAAAATTCCTTATGAAGAGTAGAAAAATAAATCTACTTAAAATAAAAAAAATCATAAAAAAAGTTTTTAAAAATAAATAAAAACTCACTATAAAAACCCAAAGGATTTTAAACCTCCCAATTTGGATATGTTGGTAACATTCTGAACATTCACAACAAATCTTTTTTAAAAATATTATCACACCACAACCTTTCTCATTGAGAGTTTCCTAACATGACACTACTATATTATGAAATTTTTTTAGTGGAATTTCATTCCTTGGTAGTAAGAAATATTTTCCAAGATAATATAAGCTACCCTCAAAATTATTACATTACCTTTTTATGATAACAACAAATTGATTTTCACAAAATGTATAGATCAGAGTTTATACTTATTATATCAAATGTGCACTGGTTCTCCCCCCTTTTATACTGTAATTTGAATAATCAGAAGTAAAATTTTAAAAGAACTTTCTTAAGTAATTTTTGGAGGATGACCATGTACTTTCAATGACAATTCCTATAATATTTCCCACGGTATAAATTGGTGAAAAAAATATCAATTTGAAATTTTATTGAAATATACTCAAGAATAAAATCTTCACTTTCAACTTTTTTCTTTTATGAAATGATATTTAATTAAAATATTTTTTGATCAAGAAATTTGTACTGGATTTTTTTAATTATCAATGGAACTTCAATTATCAAAAATAATCCACAATGTTTTGAAATCATTCACCCTATAATATTCTAATTGAACATTCATCCACATTATTTGTAATAAAAACTAGGTAGTAGATATATATTCTATTTATTATATATTAAATGTAACAAAACATTGTTTCCTGTTATTCCAGTTCCCACAACTTTATAAAAAGAATAATTTTCCTCATAATGTTTTTTTGTCATTAAAATATCTATCTCATCAGAATCAATGAAGAAATGAAAAGAAATATCATTACATCTTATATACATATAGTTATAACATGATATTACTTTAATATAACTAATAATGCTCTTATTTTGGCATGTGATATTCATTAGGATTGATCTAATATATTTCACACAAAGTTACAGCATATGAAATGTCATATATTAAAGTAGTAAGATAGGGTAAGACACCTATTAACTTTAGGAAGTCTTGATAAATTAAACATTGACCAACATAATCATTAATTATAATAATTCAAACTAAGAAAGGAGTAGAAACATCATTTTTATCTATCATACAATGATTTTATAACTCCTTGGTATGCTTTTCATCAGAGATAAAGATAGATTTTCATTTTTATTGACTTCTAAACCCAAAAATAATAGTAACTGTCCAAGTTTTGACATCTTAAAGTTCATCATAATTTTCCGAGAAATATAATCATAAGTTTTATCCATGTATCCTTAAAATTTTTATAAGAAATATATATCATAAAAATATGGGTACATGTACTCATCTCCTTCACATACAAGTTTCTATTAACATTTTCTTTAGAAATGTTTATTTTCATTAGGAAACTATAAAGTTATGAATAGGAGGCACATGGTGGTTGTTTCAACCCAAATAAATATTTAATTAATTTACACGCCATGGTTCTATTTTTATCAAGTATAAACACACTTTTTTATCATTTTAATATTCTTCCACAATTTTACCATTTAATAAAGATGTCTTAATATCCATCTAATAGACTTTATAATTTTCATGAGATGCAACTTCCAAGGAAATTCATTATAGTTTTAGGTCACGAAACATGGTAAAACATTTCATAAATATAAATACCTTACACTTGTGAGTAGACATGGTAAACAATCCATACATTGTTTCTTAAAAATTCTCAATGTTCATCGATATTATTTAGGAACACCCATTTGGCCCATATAAAATTCATTCCTACTGGTCGAAGAACATGTTCCCATGTTTTTTTCCCAATTTTATATAAATATTCATTTATAACATTTAATTATTTTTGATGGTCAACTGCCTCTAAAATAAGTTGTGGTTCCGCTTTGGAGATAAGGGTTATTTAGTTCTAAAATCTCAATTTCTGTCATATCAAAACTGGATTGTCATGTTATTTGATGATATTGTAAAATTCAACTTGTATTTTTAAATTTTTGGAACATTATAAAATTTCGTCCAATATTACTTTAGTCATGACTAGACATATTTGAAATAACTTGTACAATATTAGGCTTCGAGACATCATTATTCTCATTATCTTTTTTCGATGTCATCATTCGATCTTTTATAACATCATTCATGTATCTCCAATAATTTTTTTAAAGTACACTAGTTTCAAATAATTTACATCAAAATAATCCACGTTCTTATATAGTCAATTATTCTATAACATGTAACTTCTCCCATCATAAAAATATCCATGGAAAATCATTCTTCTATATTTTCATCATACTTTCCTAAATCCATATTTTTTTATCTTTATTAAGAATGTACTCCCAAAAAACATAATGTATTTAACAATAGGGTACATCATATACCACATCTCATTATGAGTCATTTTTTATTCTATTCATAACAATAATTTATTTTGAAGATGCACAGTTGTACTTGTATCTTCTCTCCAGAGGAACATTGAAAGGTTATATTTAGTTAGAATAATTATTCCCATTTAAAATAACTTTTTTCTTTTAGAAAATCTATTTTTTTGGAGTATAGTATGTACCATATTAGTGTTTGATACAATGTTTCTTCATAATAGACTTGAAATAGTTACTTCTGTGATCCTTTCAATTGTCCACCCTAAACATCAGCATATATACAACCAACCCTTTTTCAAAACCCCATTGGAATGTTTTGAACAACACTATAGCCTCAAATTTATGTTTTGTGAACATTATTATCTTTAATTGAGTGAAATAATAAATTAAAGTAATAAATTAGAAATAAAATCTTTTATTGATGTCTCATTAGCCTAAAAATAATATAGTGTATGATTTCAAGAGTTCTCATTTGTTAATTTTAAATTCTCTTATGTCTACAATGAATTGTCATTTTTTTAAGAAATTTATACAAACATCATTATATTTCATTTCCATTAGTGGTAAACACCTTTTAGTAACTTTCTTATAAATTTCAATCAAAATTTTTCAAAAATATTGAAATTTATTTTGGTGTAAAAACTTGTTTTCATCTTCATCAATCAGCTATCATGAATTATAAGAATTTCCAAATTGGAAAAAATTGTCTCTGGTTCTTTCTCCATTAGAAAAAATTTCTATCATTTAAAAATTTGATAATGTAGGAATATTTCTTGAAGATAGATTCCATGCCATCATTATATAGTTGGATAACACTCAGTAAGTTGTGATTAAGATAATAAAAATACAAAACATCATTTGACTTCAATTTCTGAGATTCAAACTCAGTCATCCTAATTCCTCTAATTTTTTACTAACTATAATTTTTGAAAGTATCTGTTCCTAATTCACATTCCAAAATATGTTTTATGATTTTTATATTCGTTATCATTTTTTAGGAATTGCCACTTTTAACATTTTATGTTTTATTCCTTTTACTATTTTTTTGAGCAGTCTCAATAATAAAATATATGCCTTAAATTTCCTCTTCACATCTAACTTTTATTTTATACTATAAGAAATGTTTCCTCTAATTTCTTTCATACATTTATTACCGTAGTGTTCGGGTTATCCACATATTCCAAATAAATTATAACATACAGTTAAATTGATTCTCCTTAATAGATTTTAAAATTCTAATGACATTTTATTCATTTTTTCTAAAAATTCAAAAGGATTACCTATTTTCTTAAACTGATTCTCCCCCTCAGTTCATGCATACCCCTAAGGAGATACAAGTTGTGAAAAAAATATTCAACTTATTCCCATTAATTCCATAACCCTTGAAATATTTATTGAACCGGAATATTTTATTGAAATATTCATCTTCCATGTGATGAGTTTGTAGGTATCATACAAATATTTCCACATCAGATATTTTTTGGCCTGGAGAAATATTCTTTTGAAGATTATTTTTAACTTCAATAAATTATATATGTTTTTAACATATTTCATCCACCAATAAACTTATATATTTATTTCATACTCATGTATGGTTAGTAAAATTAGATGAACTCTCGAGTTCAGTAGTTGTATATTTCAGCTGATTTTTTGGATCTTTTTTTTCTATGGCATGTGGCATTTTATTCTTTACCAATGAATATTTGTTGAAATTCCCTTATATTTTTATCAAATTATTTTTTTCATTTATATATATATTTATTGAATCATATATAGAACTTCATCAAAAGTAGTAAATGTATAATAAAAATATTTCACCATCTTTCCTTACTCAGTAATATTCAGCTTGATGTTTTTAATATTCTTAATTCACGCATATTCCATTATATATAATTTTTTCATTCCTTTAGACTTCTTCTCACTTTTATTATTCAAAAATATAAACTATTTCATGAGTTTTTTTCTCTATACATACTACATGTTTTGATAACAACTGATATTCTTTAAAGGTTTCTTCACTTACTATTTATTTAATATTTTAAGTATATTTATTTATTTCAAAATATGAATATAGGGTTCTAAAAATCCTTGAATTTTCATCTTATGATGAATTATTATCAATAGATTCTTACCCAACATTCTTACTCAGCATACTTCTCTTATTTTTTTAAATGGACTTTTTCTTACATTTAGTGTATTTATTATCTTCCTTTGATGTTTTTTTTTATATTCATCAGCTGATCCTTTTCTTCTTAATCATCATCACATTATCTGTCATTATTTTTCAAATAGTTCATAGAATAATTTCAAATATCTCAACACTCAAAACATTTTAGTGTGAGTTTAACATTGTACTTGACTCTTCCTTTTTTATAAATTTTTGATAATATGGATTCATTCTCATTGAGGCTAACAAACTCATGTTCTAATTCTATAATTTCTAGATTCGTTATCGCTTCAAAATAAATCTATTCCATTATCTTATTTTTCAATTTTGTAACTTTCCAAATTTCATAATAAATATTAATGTTATAAAATTTATCTAGAGCTAAATCATATCTATCTATTGAATAATATATTTTAGGATCAATCCTATCTACAACGTTCTTTACCAAGTTATTCATAATAGTTATATCATTCATGAAATATCCTAATCCTCTAATGTTACACAAAATTTCATTTCCATTGGGAATGTAATTATCAATATTTTTATCTTCCACTATTTTGATATTTTAAAACATTCTCGTCTAGTTTTGATACTTTTCTTTCTTCACTGTAATATTTCCCAACAATTTTCATTCGAGTATTTGTCATATTTCCTTTATTGTCGTGATATACATCAAATTCATATAAACATTTTATAAAATAGATATAAAAATTTATTTTTGAGCCTTCCCATCAACCTATAGAATCTTTTTTCAAAAAATATCATAATAGCATGTATCTCAATGGTAAAACCCCAACTGTAGCTATATCATATCCTCTTAGCCAAGAGACAGAAGATAGGGTATTAGTATAATTTTCTATCCAAGAAAAAAAATCAATTATAGGAAAAACACTAATATTTTATAATTTTATTTTATCCATTATGAAAACATGTAAGTCCCATAAAGATTGAATTTAGATTCTTAAATACTAATTGATGTTTGTTTGAATGTGAGGAGCACTGAGAAGGGGGGTTGAACCGGTGGAAATCATTTTCAATTTCACTTTCCTTGAAATTATCCTCTATAAATTATAAGACTTTATATCATTTTAATATTTATTTTCCAACCACATTCATATTAATATATAGGAAACTAAATAAATAAACCTATTAATTAACTATTTTTACATACTTTTGGTGACTACCTATTTACATTTGAAACTCTCTCTGGTACATAGAAATTAACTATTATATGTAGTGAGTACATTTGATACAACTCTATTTAGGATCTCTTTAACTCTTGAGATATAATTATAACGGCTCCTTTCATTTAAAAAGTCTTCCAATCTTTTCATCCAAAAAAATGTGAGAAACATTTCAAAAAACTCATAAACCTTTTATGAGATATTCTCTATCTAGTAAATTGTTCATCTAGTATGACCCAATCTTGGAAATATCTAACTTTATCTGATATTTCTCCACCTCATTGGTAAAAAATTCTATCTAATATACCTCTATATGACATAATTCTATTAATACATTATTCTAGTCCACCTTTGTCAGCTACAGTTATTTTTGATGTGCTTCTTCTTTATTAACCAAGACATTCCTTGGTTGGAAACATACGCTTCTCTTCAAATGAAAACATAATCACTTTGGATCTATATCACTTATTATTATTTTTTATACATTGATATTATACTTTTCCCTTTTATATAGGTGTACACTTAGGAAAAATGTAGGCTCAAAAAATGAAATTTTATATTTTCCCACTCAACTCAATTTCATTGAATGCCACATAATCCTTATAGAATATAATTGACTATTCCTAAAAATAGATGATCGAAACATTCTCCAAAAATCCTTAAATATTAGAAATATTAATAAAAATTGAAATAATAATGTATCACCCTCATGGTTATGGACTTTACATGTTTTTTAAAAAAAATGGAGCTCCTTCGGATAAATGTTAATCTATTGCATTCACAATAACATATATTTATTTTATTATTATATCAAAATCTCCCATGGCTGGTCTGAATCATCAAATTGACTTAGTCTAGTACACATAAGATTTTTTTTTCTTGTTCTCCTCATATTCCTCCTTTATCTGATAGACTTGACTTATATTTTCCATCTCGATCTGTCTGAATAATTGGGATGTCTTTTTCTAGCCATTATGTATCTGTTTAAACATCATATTTTTAACTTAGATTAAAAAACATTGTCTAATTCATCTTCATAGAAAAAAATTTTGATTTTGTATTATTTATCCCTCTGATGTGTTTCAGTCCATTGATACCTCATAAACTTATCAGGTTGAAATTTTAAAAAAAATCAGATAGAAATGAATCTATCTATCTAGTACAACTCCTTGTATTTTTTTATCTGATCACATTTTCCTTTCTCATACTTAATATTCTGATGGACTTTGAAAAAATCAATTTGGTGTAACTCAATCTAGAAAAATTAATAACTTCAATATGTCTGGTGCCTATTTGGAATTTTTAGTATGATGTAACATAGTGCATTTTCATCTACATACCATTATATTTTTATTCTTCTATTGTAGTTACAAATTATCTATCTAATCAACCTTTTTTAAATTACAACCTTAAATATCAACCATCATTCAAACAAAACATTATAACTTTATATTGTTGAACTTTATAAAGATTTAAATTTCATCACATTTACAAAATAAACGTCATAGAATATATATTTCTAGAATCTTCATTCACCTCTAACTAGTAGACTCATTATTTTGAACTTCATACTACCATATTTGAGCACTGGTTATAACATCATCAACTTTTCCAAGAAATATTTACATACATGAATATATAGTTTCTAGAAAAAATAACATACCCTTTTAACAAACTCATAGAAACATAGCTAGGATAATGAATATGTTCATGTTGATCAGAATTAGAAGATTAGTAAAGTCTCATTTTACTTATAAGGAAAATTTATTTTGAATGTTATGTAACATAGCTCAATATTATTTATTAGGAGTAGTAAAATATATTCACCTAAAAAACAAAAAACATTAATTGTACCATCCCAGGTATTTATAGAATACTAAATTTACATATCTACTAATATTTTTGAATTTATTATTAATATTATATTAAAGGGTGCACTTAATATTATAGTGTAACCGATAGGCAACAACAGGTTTCTCTGAAATCTTACGTTGCACACAACATTAGGTTATACCAAAAAATAAAATAATATTATTATTATTCTAAATGGTAGTTAGTGCCTAGATATTGTATTAGAAGGAATGAATAAAATTAACAACAATAAGATTATACATGATTTCTAACTATTTTTATATTTATCCAATAAATTTTAAAGGCTTAAAATGATAATGAATCCAATTTTAAGAATAAAACAATCTAGTATTTTTTAAAGCTCGCTTTACTACATTTTGAAGTGGAACCCTTTGAAAATAAAATTTTCACCACTTTTATATGTTTTATTTTTAAAAATATACTTATTATATTGAAGAAAGATATAATAATATAATTTGGTTAAATTTTTGGAGATTTTTTGAGCAATTCATTTTTTTAATGAATAGTGAAAAATACTACATTTTAATTGAAAACATCCTTTTCATATAATTTATTTATATAGTTATATTGTCAATATTAATTGTTTTTAATGTTTAATTGGATTATGTTTTATCATTTAATACAATTTTGGTCGTTGTATTGAATTTATCATTGAAATTGGACATAAACACATGTCCATATTTTGATAGTTTTTAATTCTTAAAAACTGACTTTTTGGTTTTGAAAAAGGGAATTAATTTTAAATTAATTTCTTATAATTATGTGTTTTGAATTTGTAAAATTGGATTACATATATGGAATCAAAAAAGTCAAAATTATTTCAATAAGTACCTATTATTGTTAGACATTATCAATTGTATCTTCAGTAATTAATTTTATTGACCATGGTTAAAGGGAAAATCTTGTAAATACGGCTAAAAATAAAATTAAATTAATATAAAACTACCGTAACATTTTTCTAAATCCTATTTTATGAGATTTTTCTGACCATGACAATCCTTAGGTCAATTTTAGGACCCCATGGAGCCACGTGGGTGTGATAATGACCTGTTATAAGAATTAAATTAATGTAAAGAAAATATAACATAAACATGCATCTTTTACAAAACAATATTAATATTGGGTTATAAAAATAATATTTTTTACTCTAAATAGTCATTATAAACCTAAAAATATTTCTTACATCATTTTATTTTTTTTATTTTTAGACATTAAATTAATAAATTTATTTATGACACAATCATTTTGCAGTGATTGCCTTATTAATGAAAGATTCAAATAAATGAAATTATAAATATTAAACTAAATGTAATTTGAACATTGTGATTCCATAAACTAATTTTTTGGATGATTATGAAATATTATCTTTGATTTAATTTTTTTGGTTCTAATTAATAATGTTTTTATGACTTTAAAAAAATTAATTACTAAATAGAGTCAAAATTGACATAAATGAGTATTTAAAAGAAATACTATATTATTAAATGATATAATACATCAAAAAATATATGATTCCACCAAAAGACTTATATAATGTTAAAGCTTGTATTAATTTTACACTATTGGTTTTCTTGGTAATTTATAGTTACTATAGAAACCATATATTATGAAAAAACAAGAAGACATGGTAAGAGTTAATGTTTTTAAATAAGTGTTAATGCTAAAAGATAATGTTCAAAATGTAAAAAAAAATTCTATAACCTATTTTTTGAGATTTCTTCAACCCATACATATATTATCTTATAAATATATCACTTTTAAACTATTATAATTCAAAAATAATTTTATAATCAAATTCTATTTTAAGTCTTTCCTAAATTCCCCCCCCCCCCCCCCTCCGATTAATAAAAGGGCATCACCACTACCCACATACTCACACCTATCAAGACACTTAGATCATACAAATTTTTCTCAAATAATTTCCCAAAATACCTACCTTTTCCTAGAAGCCTTATCTTGAGAACGAGTCAATTCAAGAATGCCTTTTGGGTTAAATCAAAAGAAGATTCCTGATTCAGAGTTACTGTCTTCTTTCAAGTTCCTTTATTTTATTATACTTCCTCAATCCCTATTCTATTCTTATTATAAGTTTACATAAAAAATAGTATCCTAAATATACTAGTATGTTTTTATGAGAATGATTCTAACTACACACAAACACCTCCATGTTAGTGATACAAACATATTGTTTATATTTACGAAAAACTACTACCTCATGAAATGATGATTTTTTAATTTTCACCCACCACCTCTAATGGTGGACATTATGATAGAACTATATTTATATATGATATATATTATATTTATATTTTCTCTATTATTGTTTAAATTTTTATTTACAACATACATTTATGATTTCAAAAATGTTTAAACATGATAATTTCATTTGAGAAAGTGCGGACTATCGCCCCCTCAAAGTGATATGTTTTTTTCATGCCATACATAGAACATATAAATAATATATTTTATGAACTTATGTAACATATATAACAAAGATTTTATACTGTAATTATAATAAACTGATGTATCATTTATTATTCATTACTTTAATATGACAATTAAATGAAAGTAGCGTTCATGCGTACGTACGACCTACCACCTCCTTAAATAGTGCATTTCATTTATTGTCTATAGATGTAATGGACTATTATATATACATATATACTAGATATATATGATATTTAAATCATGAATAATATTTTGGTGATGATGGAATTTTGACCACATGGACAATTTACATCAAACAAGTTTATTTTTGACTCAAGTACTGAATATCGAAAAAATGACCAATATGAGCATAATTAATTATGTAATTTTTAAAACATAGTAATAAGTGTTATAAAAGTAACAATAAACTTTAAATATGTTCTCAATAAAGAATAAATTAACCTAAGTTTATTATTCAGGAAAATAAAGAACGAACAAGGCAAGTTAGATTCGAGGTAAAAGAACTTCTTAACCCAGTTTCCATTATTTGGGTTGATCTTCTACTTCATGAATATGATGTTCTTCGATTATTTTAGAAATATGTTTTGATATCCTATATTGTAATTATACTTGATTTATATTTATTTATAGTGAATACACATAATCAGTCTCTTTTATTAAGAAAATGATCTTTGTAAGGGAAATGTTAACTCAATCTCATTTCATTGCATTAAATATCCATGACATTGGTTTTATATTTCCAAGATAATATGTGAATGACATATTGGTTTTTTACACTGATTATCCACTTTTATTGGGTTTATTTAATTTTTTCACATATAATTATGTCATTTATTTATCCTTTTTCCAATGATATGATCTGTGTAATTGACTTTGTCTCAATCTCCTGTCAATAAGGCATGTTTTGATTTATATACATCCTTCTTTTATATGGTGTATAATCAACCCATTTTATTTGTAATTTAATTCAATTATTTTCAAAAACAATATTCTTTTTATGAATCATTTAACTAAATAAGAAAAGGAATGTTTCTTTTTAACGTATGCGATGATAACAAAATTTCTGCCGCTGTGAGCGTTATTTGATATATATATTTCTCTAAATGTAATAGTGTTTTTAAAAATAAATTTAAATACAATTTTTTGGTATTTGGGTTTTTAAAATGGTTATGAGAATTGATTGATTATATAAATATCTTGAAATGATGTATTACACTTTCAATGTGGAAATTTAATTTTTCCTTTATGGTTATTTATGTGTCATTATTATGATATAGATTGTGGGAATTGATTATGTATACAGGTGGTTTCATGATAAACTAAGGGCGGGTTAGTCTGTGATAACCCTCCAATGCATTGGGTAACCTGACAGACTTAAACATTAAGGTTCATCCTGATAGATTTATGGTATGTAATTTGATCTATATTCTAAACAAAACCATGATGATTAATCCTTATATATTTGTGAAAGCTACAAATTATGCATTTTATGGTTGCTATAAGTTACCTTTATGATTTATGATTTCATTTAATTATTTATAAATTGTATTATTTAATGATTTATATTAAAGGGATTATGATTTATGAGTGAAAATTCTGATTTCATTGATTTATTTGTATTCATGGAAGAATGACTAATTTCATTATTTTATATCCCTTACTGATATTTTTATGGTCATCCCATGTTTTTGAAATGATTTTCAAAAGGTATAAAGATGGTTAAGAGAAAATAATAATTCAAGAAGATTTTTATCAAGAAAATAATTCTTGTTTTATTTAAGTAGTTATATTTTTGTGAATAAAATGGATAGAGTAGAAGTGTATACTTTTTAATATTTGAGAAGTAATGTAATAGTTACAGCTTAATTTTCTAAAACTCTAATCCTTAAAATATTATCAATGTGAATGAAAGTAAATTATTGATTAAAAATTAGGATTATTTTATGATTAAGGCTTGGTCCATATATTAAAAAACAATGTGTTTAAATTGAATAAATAAACACATTAAAAAACGACCCAAAGGATCTTCAAGGTGAATCCACCAAGATCTATACATGGTTAGTGCACATGGATTATAACATAGATTCCATGTATATTAACCATTTATCATAACAATAACCACCAATGGATTCTTTGAAGGTGGTAATTTCATCACCTATGAATATTAACTCATCATTTTCTATATGAAATCCATATCTCACAAGATTTTGATGTATCCTACCAATCCTTAGAGTAACATTTATGACATTAGTCATCACTTCTTTTAGAATAACTTGTGAATATTGATCACCCTTCATCTCATGAACACTAATTGTTTGTTGGTATTTATCTTCTTCAAGTTTAACGTGTATCCCACTAACACCTATTATTAAATTTTACTTCTCAGGGAAAACAACTTATCAGGACACAAAGAGATTAGGCTTCATAATATTGTATAGATAACATCAGATTTTTTCCTTACGATATCCAAAAAGTAAGTAGTTGTATGATTTATATCTCATTATATTAGAAGAAAAATTTCTTATATATGCTTCAAAACCCAAATAATCAACAAAAGACATGCTAGGAAGTTTCCCATACAATTTATCATATAGTTTCTTGAAGGAAAATTTTTATGAAACATGGTTTAGTAGAAATACGCTAGTATCTTGATCATAACCCAATAATAAAATATGATGGTCACAGTAACTCATCAATAATAAAACCATGTCCAATAAGGATTGATTCAATTATTTAGATACAACATTCCATTATAGTATTATACAGGGAGTGAGTTGTGAAATAATTCCATGGCATGTCAAAGGAGTTATGATGACATGGAATTAGTATTTACATCTCTGATCTGATCATTTAATCTTAATACTTTTTCACAATTATTTCCATAATTAATTCGGAAACTCATTAAGCTTTTCAAAATCTTATTAATTTTGATACATTAGAAACACATATCCATATTTACTAAATTCATCATAAAAATTATGAATGTGCTTAAGACCACTATTTTTTCATGTTCTCATTTGTCCATATACATCAATATGTATGAGATCTAATATCCCATAATCCCAATCAAATTTTCTTCGAAAAGGAAACCTTTTCATTTCTCCCAATAAACTGGATTTTCATGTATCAAAAAATTTATAATTGAATGAGTCCGAGAATATATCACTTTGTATCCTTTTAACATGTTTATTGTTTATATCTCTATGGTGAAAATTCCAAATGTAGATGTGATTAAAATCAACACTGTACTTATTAATGTAGATGTTATAGAAAAACTTTTCCATATCATGAATATACAAACAATTAAATACACTCCCCACAAGATAAAAAAATTCATCCTAAAAATAAAATAAATCATATTCTGAATAGGGAATGAAAATTCTATTATATACAAACAATATACAGATATTAAATTCTTATTTATAAGGAGAAAAAATTAAATGATTTTAAAATCCAGGATCAGTATACTTTCTAAAAATAGATCATAGTTTATATCCTCTAATGTAGCAAACCATTTCTCCATTACCTTTTGTAATATCTACTTCACACTTCATTAATTCCTTCATATATTGTAGTCTTTATTCATCTTTGTAAATTTTTCATGTACACCTAGTATGTAATACAAATGATTTAGCGTTGTTTTAATTTATCTTAATAACATTCTCATTTTGGTAATATAAATATTTCCCTTTGAGAACACTTCTCAATCCTAGATACAAATATTTAATTATCTTATAGGTCATCCCTATTAGTGATATAAAATTTATTAGTATGAAATATTCCATTATATAAAATAATGAAATATTTGTGACTGAGTATCATATATTATATATTTTAATTCAAAATTTTGAATAAAATTTCTTCCAGTGAATATGATGACCTTATACATCAAATACATTAAATGATCCAAGATTCATATATCACTATATAATGAATATGTTATAGTATTTTTCTCACCACTTAATTATTTAGATATGGTATCATCCCAATCACTACATTATGATTCTTGGATAATTTAGTGGATAACTCTTTATAAAAAACCATCATATAGATTAACTAAAATTATTTCTGATTGTATCATAACCTATCAGACTCTCTAACTAAGCCTCACCCAAAGAAAACGTCAAAATAAATCTATCATTGCAAAATAAATTGGCACTGTAATATGGAATGAAACTACCCATCCAGAAAATATAGTGTAAATTATTACTTATTTTCTATACACATGCTAATTTGGGGGAATTTGGATATGTTAAAAAACTATCATATTGGATGATCAAAATCTTCAAAAGTGTTTCTTTGGAAGGAATCTCGGGATTAGTATTTCATGAGTTTTCTATTTTAAGGAATCATTATATTTAAAAATAATAATATTCATATTAAATACATAACTACTATATTTTATAAATTCATTGAAACTATTCTTCCATAAACATTTCTGCTACTTCTCTAGACATCCTTTTCATTTATTTTTCTATAAACATAGTATGAAATTCAAAATATGTCAGAACCCCTCAGTAACACTTCAACACCAACATAAAACTCTCTTGAGAAACACTTTAATAGAAATACTTTTAATCTTTTTTTAGATTGAAGATCCTTCATCATAGGACTTTATCTGTGTTTGACCACATATAATAGATCATACTCTTATTTTGATGGATTGGTGTGACTTACAATATTTTAGTTGTCACGTCATATTTCTTAATAACTCTTGATGCATTTGATGAAAAGGAATAATAGTTCATCTTTCTCTCTTGGACCAATTAATAAGAAAAAAAATTAAAGCATTTTTTTATCATGAAAAAAATGATAAAAAATAATTTAACATTATTAATATGGTTAACTACATTATTTAACTCCATCTATTTGATAGCTATATAACTTTACTACACACATCAGTCATAAAAAACTCTGCGTACATATCTGTGTCATGATTTTTTTCCTCCGATGAATTGGTGGAACACCGCGTATGATGGTGCGATTCCAGCAAAATTTTATTTTCTTTCTCACTTGTAGTTCACAAAGACTAAATAAATCACTAACATCATTATATAAATTTTTGTATCATGTGTCATATTTTCCTCACTCAAACCAGTATCTTCCTCTTATCATGTTTCAAACAAAACATTCCAGACTTCAAACAATTTTGTGTTTGGTGTTCTCACGCTGATAGAATGAGACAGTAAAACTTTTAATTTTTTAAATTTATTCTTTTATAAATATCATCTTGTTTCCACACTTCCACGCAGCTTTGAGAATATTTAGTATTGGCATAGATTCATCTGACATACATTGGAAATTACTATAACTTCCCATTCATCCAACAGTTTTTCTCCCATGTTTCTTCAAAATTATTAAATAAAAAGTTTCTCAGGAAAATTATGAAATTTGGGAACAAACCAAAAATAAAATAATTTATATACTGTAATTTTATCCATTAAGACTACGATACACTTCCTCGTTATGATAAAAATGTTCATTCTCGGAACAATGTGAGTTCGGCGATCCTTTTCTCCCAGAAAACAATTTTAAAACTGATGAAATTCTATAAGAGTTGTTCATTGGATTTTATGATTATATTGGTGGGTCTGATCAACAACTCTTACAAATTTATGCGATTCATGGTAATAAGATACAAAAATTTTATTACAGACGTTTTTAAACATCAAAAAATGACCCCCAACAAACATGATCCCAAAAATCTCACATTTTGGATTTTCTTTTCGACTGAGGTTCATAAATAATTGATCTTCATAACCTCAACATATATATTATTTATCAATTAATTATAATAATATGTGATCTAACATATTATTGGAAATAATAAAAATTTATAAGAAAACCATATTGATCAGAAGTAGTGAGTCATGAAACTTATTTATCATTTCCTAAAATATTTCATCACTTCCTAATTTGATTATTCAACTTTTTCAAAAATAAAAGATTCTTAAAATAGCACTGGAAAACTATTTTAATATTTCTCACATATATATGTTCAGTTCATAGCTTAGCCACAACCCCCATACATAAATGCAACCTTAAAATGGTTATCTAAAATTAATGGCTAGATTTATGAAAAATTATTTCCTTAAAAACACTTTCCAAAGACAATATTAGATAAGGGACAAAAAATATACATCAAAATTGATGAGAAAGATATTGGAATCCCATGATAATCATTATTTTGTAAAAATGATCCTTCGATAAAGGTTTTTTGAAAATTTTAAAAACTTGTTCTAATATAGGACCATGCTCTAGCTTTAGTTATTTCATCTCGACATTCTCTTTTTTGAAGTGGTATTTTATTTGAATATGTTTTGAATATTAATTTTGTACATGGTTTCTTGTAAAATTTATGGAACTCTAATCAGCACAATCTAATAGTATGGGTAACATTATTTTAATAAGTATGTCTTCATCCATAGAATTTTTATAGAATTTTTAGGGGAAGAAAAATACTTGACATTATTCATGATAAGAGTTAATGAGCTTTGATTCTTATTATTCCAACATTTACAACTTTTACCTTGAAATAAAACTCCACCAAATATATATCTTATATCATCATCATTTCCTTCTTAATCAGTATCTGAATACCCAAACAAGTTAGTAATTTATGAGATACCATACCCATTTCTAAAATCTATTATGCCTTTGATATATCTAAGAATTATTTCTCCATACAATAGATGTGATAATTTAGAAGCACTCTGAAATAATAAACATATGGAAACAGTATAAACAATGTTTTTACTTGAGGTAAGGAGAAACAACAAAAATCCAATGAGTTTTCAAAAAAAACTTAGATTTAACTACTTTACCTTATTCATCCTTATACAACATGGTTCCTACTAAAATTGGTGTGGAAACCTATTTTAATTTTTATATGATGATGTTTTTAAGAAGTTCCTTAGCATTCCATTCCTAAAAATGAATATTTTGTTTCTTCTTTTTCCAGATTTGTATTCCAAGAAATTATTTCTTTCCACCCATCATGGACATGTCAAACAATCTTTTCATCTCTTATTAAAATCTTTTATAGGTTCTTTCATCATTCTCAATAAAGATAATTCCATCAAAATAAATAATTATAATGATGTAAAATTCATAATTTCATTGATGTATAGATTACTATAAACCCTTCCTTTCTTAAAAACATCTTCCTTAAGAATGTATCCAATTTGGAGAACCATGCCATCAGTTCTTGATTTATCCCTTACAATTAATTCATCATATTTAACACATAAATATTATCCTTCTAATAGGAAGTACAAATGGTGGTTCAATAAAAACATCCTCATGGTGTTAACCATTTAAAAATTCAAATCTCACATCCATCTATAAATTTATTGACTTTGATGTACGATAATATAATTAAAGATTATAATTGTTTCAAACCATTCCACATGTGAAAAAGTCTCATCAAAAAATCTTCCTTCAATCTTTTAGTAAACATTTCACACCAACTTTTTTTTATAACTTCTCAATATTCATTAATATTTTTCGAAACACCCCTTTTTACCAATAATATTTTTGTTAATTGGATTAGTTATGAGTTCCCAAGTATCATTCTACCCAATATGATCTAGCACTTCATTCATAGCCTAAACCAATTATGGATACTCAAAATCTTTATTCACATATGTTAGTTATGATTTTGAATACAATTAAGTACATGTAATAGCTTTTGATGTTCATCTTGTTTGATCTTTTGGATGCTTATAACCAATTATATTTAGACCATCCAAATTATTCTTCAGCCTAGGATGATATTTTTCTGAGATTCTTCCTCATCACAAGAAATAGATGAGTATTATTCTTCTTCTTTAGAAGGATTAAAATTATTTTCATCCATTTCAAGATTATTAACAAAAATTCTTTCATTTTGTTCACATTCCTTATTTTAACATGTTTGTTTAGAATATTCCTCATATTTTTAGTATCATTAACATCAATATATTCGACTAATATTATTGTCTCTTTTTTAAAACATCAATATAATCTTCCATCCAAAGAATAGCCAAGAAAATTACATATTCACATCTCTGCCCATATTTTCCATGCTTTCCACCTTTATTCTTTTTGATGTAAGGACTCCCAAAAATATAAGGTCGTTCAAATATGGGTTTTTTCATAAAACATTTCATATAGAGTTATATCTGAACATTCATGGTAGAAACATCAGTTTTTTGTATAAATAGCAGTACTCATAGCCTACCTCAAAAAGTAATGAGAGTAGCCATGTTCAAGAAACATAGTTCACCCAATTTCAACCAATACTCTATTCTTCCTTTCAGAAATTCCATTTTTTAGGACTTTATGGTGTACAAAACTCATGATTAATTTCAAGATTCTTAAGATTACTTTCAAACTCTTTATTTTTTCATTGACTTCAATTTTTAGTTCTCTATTACATCCCTAAATAATCGCATTCCTTCAAATATTTTCTCCTAAACCATTCAATAATTTTCAAATCCTCCAACATATGTTTTATATACATATCCCAACTAATGAAAGTAATGTTTTTAATGAAAGTAGTGAATTACATATATTGTTGATTTTATTATTTTCTCATTATCCCATATATATCAGAATAAATAATTTACAGGGGTTAATTTTAAGAAATATCATCTTTATTATATATGCATTTTGTAATATTTATCTTATTAAAAATTATGAAATACCAATAACATTTTCTTGAAATATTTGGAATACCACATACACTGGACTACTTTGATAATATTATCTTGTTTATTATATTCATTTCCCCCAAAATTTTATTCCATAGGTGATTCTCTTCCACCATGCCCAAGTAACATGATTTTTAATCCTTACAAGCTTGGAACAATTTTCCTTTTATATGTTGGACTCTTGTTACTATATTTCTATATTCCTCTCTTTTAAAAAACCCAATTTTTATAAAAATAAAATTGTCGATTTCACGATTTTTTTTGAAAATACATAGAAAGTTATATTTTATCTCATCATTAATCAAACATTTCTTGGACTTTTAAATTTTATTCACTAATAATATAAATATTAAACACCTATTATTCATTGGGATTCATCATTTCCAAATTTCATAGTTCTTTATTTGATGTCTTTCACATTATAGGATAATTTTTAAGTCTCATATCATTTGATAATAACACCAACTCTCAAAGATCCAAGGTCCCTCTCCTTTTATATCTTTGTGAGTGGTTTCTACAACCAGAGATTATCATTTCCCTCTATTTTTATTCACATCTGGATTCTGAGAATTGTTATAAACCTTTTCTTATACTAGTAACAAAAAAATACACCACTTTTCAATTTTTTTAGCTTATTCAAATCATTTATAAAAAAGATACAATGGTTGGAATAATTTTTCAACTTTCACACCGACCTTCTCAAGTTTCCTCAATACATACTTCTCTGAATTATTCCTTTCAGAGGATTGAATCACCGTAAAAAATTTCCATCTGTAATTTGGGGAATAATATTAATGTTTTTTATAAAACCAACACTAAATAATTATATACCTGAATCCAAAAAATATCAATAGTATCAATAGAATAAATATTTACTTCTATATCATCCACACTAACTTTAGTTGTGATCATGTTTCTAAGAAACCTTCTTATCATTCTCAGTAAAACTTTTTCGACCACCGACCAATCTAGTATCACTCAAAATCATCTTTTTCAACATATATTTCATTCTATCCTTATCGAAACTGGAAGTTGTACAAACTTTTTCAGACAATTAATTTTTAGAAACCTCTGGCTTATTAACTTTTTTGGTTTTGGAAACATATATACAATTTTAGCATTCTTCTTCTTAGAAACAATTTAAAATTTCTTCTCAACCTTTGAGGTGAATTTTCATCCTTCTCAGGTTCATCCTTCCTCAAACACTCACATGTTTAATATATATAATTCTTGAAACTCATAATCCCCTACTCATCTATAAAGGGATTTTATTGTTAATGATCTAAATCTTTTTCTTTTTTCTACAATATGTACTTGAAAATGTTCATTCTAATTATTGTTTTTCTCAAGAGACTATTTTAGACAATCAATATAATAAAATAAATTTTCTTTCAGTTTAAGAAGATACTCTTGATCATTATATATATATTTTATTTTTCAATTTCCTAATTAGATTATATATCCTTCCTATATTTCTCATATATTATTTTAATTATTCATTCATATGAAATTCTAAATGAGTATCTTCTTCTTCAGAACTACTACTTCCAAACTTTTCATTGTTAACTATTGATATGACTGTATCCTCTCTAGAATTCATAGTAGAATTTTTTAATTCATATTCACTATGTTCTTCATCAAAATATTTAGAAAGAACACTTTTTATATTTGAATAAATTTTTATCTCCCCTTTGGAATAAGATTTAGCCTTATCACATTATTTCATCCACAATCCTCATGGCATTATTTCATCTTCATCACTATCCTTTTTATTCTTTATTAATGGAAAATTTGCCACAAATTTTCCAGTTAATCCAATTTAAAACAATTTATGGTATGCTTCCAGTTATTATTGCATGTACCTTTTGTCAAATTTTTTAAAAAAATAGGCTAAAAATTGATTCTAATTTTTATATAGCACATTTTTTAAATCAGAATCATCATCATCTTATTCAAAAGTAATATTAGGATTTAATTTCATAGAATCCTTGAAAGAAATTTCTCGATCAAATTTTATTCCTTTCATATATTTCTCCCTTCTCATTTCATATGTAATACGAGCACTATGAATATCATCTAGAGATAGAGTTTAATGTTATATATCTTCAAATGAGGAAACATTAGCATAAAAATTTTCATAAAAAATTTGGAATATATTTTGAACAATGGTTGTGTATTCTAGCTTCTCAACAAGAAATCTGATGGTACTGAAAATATCATCCACCCTTGAAAATAAGATGTAATTGGATTCATACTCACCCATTTTCATATCTATATACTTGAACCTCAATATTTCCAACTTGTATTTCATCACCTTTATATTACCTTATTAAATATTCATCGACTTTTACCGGATGCGATTTGTTTTAGGATCTACCTCCACTATTAGATTATCACTTTCATGAAAGATATGTGATCAATGAATTCTTATATATTCAATCACTCTCAATATTCATCTTTTCCATAGATGTGATAGGAACCTTTTCATCAGTAAAAGTAATTCCATAAATTGATACTTCAATAACATTATATTCAAGAGACTTAAGATAAGCAAACATTCTATCATTGTAGATACGATAGTTCTTACCATCGAAGATCAGAATGCCCATAGTATTCATATAATTTAGATTCTCTATGAAAATGTCTCATACAAAGATATAACAAATAACAAACAAAGGGAACATTTGGATTTGATACAAATTGATATTTCCCATAGAGGATCAATGTATCACTGATAGGGGGAGGTGAATCAGTTAATCATTTTTATTTTTAGTTTCCTTTATTTTGACAAAACTATCACCTCGTATAAAATAATTATCACTTTATTGAGAAAAAAATCACACATCCCCAAGAAACAAATAATTTATAAGGATCTTTACTCAACAAGAGGATCTATGTCCTAGGTATGGTTTGAAAACAACCCAATACAACAAAATTCACACTAAAATAATCAATTTCTATTGAAAAAAAAGTATGATATACCCTTACACTTGTGTATAACTATGTTAAACTCAACAATTCACATGATTTATATAGCACAAAATGATGTAATAAAAGTTTGTGAAACAAGTTAAGAAACATTAACCAGTTGCTTCTAAACATTTTAATATTGTGAGTAATCAACATTCACTTGTATAACCTTAAAATTTTATTTTTTACTTTCCCAAAATTAGTAGCTAATAAAATCTTCATACAAAAAATATGTCTAATAGATTATCTAGACTATTTTTTCTGATTTCTCAGTCGTGAAATAAAAATCAGTTTTAAAACTTGTGATATAGTATTGAAATACTTTTTTCATTGTTTGGAAATATTGCTCTGATTTCGTGGATTGATGACTCAGTCTGATTTGGTAATAACTTAATAAGAATATCACGCTTCTTCTTTTTCTTTCTGGAAAATGTCATCATAATATATCTATTCAAAAAATCTAAATTAGAACTTCATAACATCTCTCTCTTCATCCACAATTAAACAATGCTCTTATTCATCCAAATATACAATGTACTCACCTCTTATTATAGGAGCGCCAAAAGTTTTTTAAGTGGGAATATGAACAGGTTTTCCACTTATCAAAATTTTTGGAAAAAATATTTTACCCTTCATTACGTATCCACATTTGACTTCTTCAATGCTTCTCAAGTCTTTCTATCTCTTCTTGAACCTTCTAAAATATTCTAACATCTTCATCACATTTCAATATTTCTAACCAATCTTTAGTATGATTCCAATTTTCATTCTAATTTATTCATTATGATGATGACATATATATGATAGCAGATTCTCCATTACGTTTTTCTTTACATGTTGATTAGATAAAAGAAAATGAAATTTCATTACGATGCTTTGTACCAACTAAAAACAAACTCCTCATTAAAATTCTTCATAACAACTATTACACATAATCATTAAAACAATTATTCCTTAAAAAATATTACTACTTATCTAGACATCAATTTCCTTTATTATTTCACAAACATAGTTTTTAATTCTAAATATGTAATCAAACCTCAGCAACACTTCACCGCCAACATCAAACTCTTTTGTCAAACACGTTCAATTAAATCCTTCTATTATTTTCATTAAATCAATGATCAATCATACAAAGAATTTATTAGTGTCAGACCACATCTGATGGATCGGTATCTTCCTTTAATGTATTGGTGTCACTTTCAGTTCAATAGTAAGCACTGCATATTTTCTATTTAATGACGATCCATTTGATGAAAAAAACAATATCCTTTAATTCTCTCTTGACCCACATAATTAGAAAAAAAATTATATATTTATTTTCTATTGACCCAAAAGATAAAAACCAATTTAAACTAATCAAAATGGTTGACTACATCATTTATCTTTATATAGTTGATCATTCACTGACTTTATTACACCCATGGGTCCAAAAAACTCCACATACATACCTGCATTAAACTTCTCCACTTCGGATGAGTCGGTGGCTCACCATGTCTGATGTAATCTAGAGATTATGAACTTATTTTCATTCTTGATTAATGTTCAAATTGAATACAAAAATTCACTAACAAATTTATATGAATATTTTTATCTTGTGAATTATTGTTCTAGATAAAAACAAGCATCATTGTCTTATCGCATTTCAAACTATATTTTCTAGAATTTAAACCATTCTTCATATGATGTTATCACACCAACATACTGAGACCAAAAAACATTGACTTCATAAAATTACTTCTTCCAAAAACATCAGCTTGTATCATGAATTACTCATGTCTTATATAACGTTTAGTATTAGCATAGAATTATATAACATACATTGGAAAGTGTTATAACTTTACATTCTTCCTACTCTTGTTCTCTCCATTTTCTTCATAAATGAAGTATCATAGTTTTCCCAAAAATCTTATGAAATTTGGGAATATAAAAAATAGAAATTCATTAGTATATTTACATCAATGTCATTTAGTCTCTGATACACATTCTTGTTTCGATTGAAACTTTCATTTATGTCCCAAGGTGAGTTTGATGAACCTTTTCTCCTAGAAAACATATTCCCAAACCAATGAGAATTATTAATCACTTTTCATCTAATATTATTATTATTATGGTGGGTCTCAGTACTAACATTGAAAAATTTAGGAGATCTTGAGGGAAAGAGAAAACACTTTTAGTAAAAACTTCATTATTCTTCCAAAAAAACTCACATACAACATTATACCGACAATTATAACCTTTATAGTTTATAGGATCCTCCGTTAAACCCATTTTGAAAAATGTGAAAGAAGAATACTAAATATCAATGAATAGAAAAATGAAACTAAATCATCATCTAAATAGGTAATACAAGTTTCCCATCATCACCATGACTCTATCACAAAATAATTCATAAAAGTATACCATCTTTACCAAAATACCAAATATGTAGATAATGGTAGCACGCTTTAAATTATCCATGACTTTATTACTCTCATCTATTAATGACATGTATCCTTTACTCATCCCATATATTATTCATCCATGATGTGATTCAATCCATTTACTACCTACCGTTAACCCACAATGGACTCAATATCTCATGTTATCATCAATTCACGTATTCATATCATCATCAAAAAAACTCATCTATAACCAATTGCTTTTTTGGAAACCACTATATCTTTGTAAGTGCATCATACCATAATCCATCCCCACTAATGCACATACACCCATGGGATGATAGGTCCACTACAATTTGATACAATTTTTTGTTATACCTTAATACATTACATACCACACATAAATGCATTGTAAATTGTTATCCATCACATCCCTATTAGTAACACACCCTAGACGGTAATTCATTATATCCCAAGATATGTCTACTCATATTTACATCCAAATGGAGTTTAGAGGATAGGAATTATTTAGTCATTTTTTCCCATTCTATCAAAGATGTGGGAGACCCCGCCCCCCCCCCCCCCCCAAAAAAACACACACATACTCACACAATGACATTTGTGTGTCATTTTCCCTAACTACATGGGTGGGGTATCATATCAAATAATAAAATAAAATCAATATCATGGAAAAAAACAAACCAATTGAAAGAAATATAGATGCGTAAACCCCTTTTTTAACTCATCCCGACCACCCTAGTGTCCTAAATCACTATTTAAAACATAATTTATCCTGAAATCACATACATCAACCATCACAACAGCTTGTGCTCACAACCGATCCAACATCCAAGGTTGCAAATCATATCAAAAAAAATGTTAGTCAAACATCTTCAGGATCCTATCCAATTACACATTAAGTAAAACCAACCACATGAGGTTATAAAAACTATCACAATATAGTTCTAAAATTTCTAGATCACATGTATGTTTTATATGTACATTTCACACATAGACAAAGGAACTAAGGAAATAGAAAAAATCAATACAATCCTTCCACATCAAAAAAGGGTTCACATGGACTCAAAACATTAATCTTTAGCCACAAAACATTTAATTGCCTTTTTAATTGAATTTTTTTTATTCATATGTTTCCTACAAATAGTAACAAATAACTTTTAAAAAATCAATAACTTAACCATGCATTCAACATTACTTTCATTTTTCATCACAAATAGGCAAGAATATATATCTAAGTACATTCCTTTATATTTAACTAAATAATCACAATAATTATTTAAAATGTTTTTTTATTAAATTTCCATAAGAACCAATTTAAAATAATAACTACAACCAAATGACATCTCTCTATCATAGCCAAACACAAGGCATTAAAAAAAAAGAAATCATAATCCCTAAATACAACTCTGTTATTCCTTTAAATTTTATGGCAATATTAATTAGATTAATTCTAGAACAACCTCGTGGAAATAATCATGACAATCCCACATTTTAACTTTAAATCAAGATTAACGGTGACATATCCTCTAGCTTATCATAAATATCGCAATGTACGCCAACCAAGAATAGGTCACCAATCACCAAACTCCAATTACCTATTTTGTAGGGAACTAAAAATCACTAAAACATCAACCCAACTAGATCACTCTATCATTAAATTATATAACATAAAATAAGATATAAAATAAAAACCTTCCATAGCATAGAGAATAAGTACATAATATAATTTATCCATTAGGTAAAATATATCTAAGCACATATTTCCAAACTATGATCTCTATAATTTTAGGGCTTCTGATTAGAAAATATACATGAATTTATTTAAAAAAAATGGATTTTGGAATCCTTGGATATAGAGGATAGAGGATAAATTAAGAAGATTTTAGAGTCATTATATAATTTATACCTGATTGTTAAAACAAAAAGCTACAATGTAGACTCGTTTATTACACAGAATAGGAAGAATAAACACACCATTAAAACCCTCAATCATAGAGGCCATCCCAAAAACATGATGAATATCAATTTCTAACCCTACTTTACTATAAAAATTTTAATAAAAATACAAAAATCATGAGGTAACACCAAGGCATAGCCTCATGAACCACACTAGAGCCACCGTAGAAAAGAGACAAGGAAACCATGCCACTATGTCTCCATGGAACAACCCATCGCATTCTATAGATATATGTGAGGAGAAAGAGACACCAAAACCTAATCCACAGTCAACTATTCCACATCCTACCTCCACACAATGGTTACCACTCAGGAGGTAGATAAACTAAAACACGGCCCCAAGGCTACAACGCCACAAACTACCTACACACCACAACTACCTCTCAAAAGGTAGATATATCAAAACCTAACATATATGAAACCCCATGTTTTATGTCCCCTAGACACTCTAAAATAAGTCCCTTATACTAAATCCAAACACTCCATGACATTGAAACTATCTTTACTTCAAATTCTGTCTCAACTACACTTCAACTCTACTATCTTCCTCTCAAATAGCTTTGATCACCCAAAATTTTGATGATGGGCTCGAGAAAAACAACTCCCTTACATAAGATATATATCAAAAAATTATATCCCTTGATAATTTAAAAAAAGACTCATAACAAGAAATGTGGGATTTAATAACCACCCTATGTGATACCTCTCATGGATCTCTCTATAAAAGTAACATGAAAAAACCTAAGGGGAACAAGCTAGAAACTCACAACTTAACGAAATAACCATAAAAAATATCCTGGGGAGATACCTGTCAAGAATAAGGATAAAAATAGATAGACAACATGGAGGGGAAATGACCTCATAATATAACATTTGTTATAAAATGTATCCGACCAAGGATCAAACAATTTTTTAAATAAAGAAATATGTAGAACTAAATAACATGGGATTTTGATTGTGAATCTGTGACTCCCAATCCTTGTTGATCTCATACAAGGCCCCATGCTTCTACATTACATGAACTAAAAGAATAACATACCTAGAAAACACCTTCTACCGAAGATCTAGAATCTCAATAGACTTCTCCTCAAAGGAAACACCATATTCAACATCTAGTACACACCAATTGATGACATGAAAATCATGATAATAAAACTGGTGAAATTATGTTACATGAAAAACATTATGGATCCAAGTCATCTGTAATGATAGTTCTAAATTATAACTCATAGCTCCATCCTGGGGAAAACTATGAAAGGTCCAATGAAAATAAGAGAAATATTTCATCCACAAATAATCCATTTTATCCCATGATGAGAAAACCTCTCTAAAACACATGATCTCCAATGAAGAACTCTTGAGGCCTCCACTGTGATCAACATGGGTGTTTCGATGATATTTTTACACCTTAAATATATTAAGGATCGCTTTCACCTTCTCTATAATAAATTGAATTAATTATTGTTTAATAACAATAGAATAATTGACCTTAGTCCAACACAATTTTAATTTTAAGATATTTCCACACATAAAATATCCTATAGATATTTATATTTTACTCGATCTGGTCAAATAACTATTGATAAGAAGTGGTGATATTTCATAACTGAAAGAAAAATCAAGATAGTGACCTCTACATAACCTGGATGTAGAAAAGGTATCAAAATAATATATAATCATCCTTAGAACCTCTTGATGCCTCATTTCTTCTTTAGGGTACTACTATGATAACAAATCCACTAATTTCGACTCTTATATCACTAAGATGGTAGTTGACTTCATGAAACAATCCATAATCAACCATATATCCTCATAGCCTCCCTAAGCTCTAGGTAAACTAGTGAAAAGGTCCATCAAAATTTCATCCCACTTCCATTAGGTAACATCAAGTGACTAAATCAATTATCTGGGAAGACAATTCTTAGCTTTTACCTTATGCCATACTAAATAAGGAGATAAAAAATCTGAAACTATGATCTTTATAACAGACATCAAAAAATGATCCATCAAATCATGGTATATAATTTTCATACTATGATTTAATGTTATGGTAGAACAATAGAAATCATTTAGAATAACCCCATTCAATTCTAAAGGAATGAAAATATTCCCCTTGAATGACACTTTATATTTTCCATCATGAAAAAACCCCTTAGTATAATCTCCACAAACAAATTGATCAAACCCATAAACTACCTCAGAATCCCCTAGTTTGTATTGACCCCCCTGTTATACCATGGATGAATAAATAGTAATCTAGTAATGAAAACCTTTTTTCAATATTTTTCTCATATCAAGGTTTAGTGCCACTAACTATTAAATCACTCTATGGGAGTCTTATGACTCATTAAAATCACCACCTCATGAATTCTTTATCGAATAATCCATCATTGAATTCCCTTTAATAGGTGAAATGGAAATCATGGAATTGTTGTCTATCAAAAACTGCTTTAATTTTTACTACCATAAATTCTTGATGTGATGGGAGAAGACATACTTTAAGATTTTTTATCCCTGATAACAAAAAAAATCACGGGTGAGATAGTGTATCCATAACCTAAAAGGAAGCACTAAAATAGAATTATCAAGATCAAGGGTGAAAGAATTGTATTTATATGTTCATAATTTATGAGACCCACACATTATAATTCCTCTATGATGCATCAACACACAACCCAAACCAACACATAAAGTGTCAAAATAAACGATGAACCAAACACCGTCCTCCAATCGTAGAAGAACCATATAACTGACCAAATTATCCAACAAATACATGATAACAACCACCGGATTCCCCATTCCAAAAAACACAAAAATTTTTATATTCAATTCTATCATATAAGTCTCAGTCTAAGATAAGTCAGGTACGAACCTCCTATAATTTTCAGTTAGACCAAGAAATATTTTCACTTCTTCATCATTATTAGGGGATACACAAGAAACCACCATATAAATCTTTAAATGATAAATGACAAGTCCGTAATGAGATATGAAATTTCCCATGAAATAATGATTAGGGGCCCAAAAATCACACTTAAACAGCTTCCCAAATAGCTGATGAAATCAAATAACTCCAAACATGATATGAAGATGCTCTATAGGCTCCACTTATAATGATAAAAACATGGGGTTGGTGTCGATAAAGATCACCACAAAATACAATTGAAACTCATGGAGTACTAAATTTATCCATCCCTTAAACATATATATAGTATTCGTTATACAAAAAAAATATAACAACAAACTCATAATTCCCGTAATAAAATTTGAATGTAGTGATTGGGATATCATCATCCTTTATTTCAATATATTGATAATGAGATTACAAGTCGATCTTTGAGAACCAAATTTCTCTATTAAACTGATTGAATTAATCATCAACCCCTGAAATATGGTAGTGGTTCTGTTCCATCGCCTAAATCATACTATGATAATCAACACAAATATGAAAACTTGTATCTCTCTTTTTGAAAATATAATTTGAGGTCCCTAAGGTGACACACTGAGACAAATTAATCCAATATATAAAAGATCACTGACCTATATGTGTTTCACCTATAACTCATAAGGCCTCGACATATATAGATACATCAATATAATAGAAACACTAGGCTATAGATCTTTCCAAAATTCAATCTATCATTGAGGGGTTAGTGTCGACACATCTTTAGAAAATACATCAGGATACTCTTTAACTACCCCAGGTGGTTTTTAATTATTGAGAGAAACAATATATTAATTATTTATAGAAGAAGAGTACAACTGAAAGGAAGAAAAAAAGAAAAAGATAAAAAACATGACAAATAGAGATCTACATGTTTTAGGAATTGATCTCTATATCCATAGAGGGGCATAAATTATACTTTGTCTAGTGTAGAATTATTTGGCATTTTTTAGTGTGTATCAAACCCTATCATGAATGATCTCTTAAAAGATTATGGTGAATAGTAACTCGCAGTTCTATAGTGACCACCCAATAAGTCTGCTACGTTATAGTGACATGGTCACCCATTTACAGGATACTATAGTATCGTTGAAGGAATTCCATTGAGCTATATTAACCAATCATTGTCACTCATCACATGCTGCCTAAATATCATGTGAAGTGCCACACTACTATAGTTTCTTATTGGTGTATTAAGTCATTCCTTATATTATTTGGTCGAATAGAAGGAGTTGTGACCTGGTGTGTAGTCTTTACCACTATATATTGGATAAATTTCATCCATGGATTAAGCTACACTAATCACACAATATCCTATTGAATCCCAATCCACCATTGTTACCTTCTTCGATGTTGCTGACTTAGAGAACTTACATACTCTAATCTCATACTCTTCTTTACTCATTAATGGAAACTTCCCCTAAAACATTAAATTTCATGTTGATGATTCATTAAATAATTTTTTTTCTATTTTTCTCCCATAAAGTTCTCCCATTATCTACCTCTCATCATCTATTCAACATTAGTCACCAGTAGAGGCACTATAGTGCCTCAACATCTCTATCGACATCGGCTTCATAAAAATGACATTGCGATAGATAATTAAATGAATAATATTTAATGTCAGCAATCCATCCTATATTATGCCTCTAATAAAATAGTAATTTAAATGAATATTCTTTTTATGAGCATATAACTTCAGTTTCATTATAATATGTATATCAATCTGACTTTCTCAGTGTAATAAATTTTCCTCACATTTTCTTCACATCTTCCCCATAAAGTTTATCATCCAAACCATAATCTCCGGTTTCAAATTATAGTAATGTATTATACCTCTATGATATATAACTACATCAGCATTTTTAGTTAGAATATTTAGAAAAATGATGTTACTCTATATGTAAAAACATAACCTACAGTAGTCCTCCAACTATAAAATGAAACACTGTGTTCAGAATCCATATACCCCTCCAATGATTTTTCTTTCCCAAAGAATATATATACTTCCTTTCCTCCCATTTATACCTTAGTAAACACTTCATAGAATCTTAATTTTTATTTTGATTTTATCCATTAAACTTCTCACAAATGTTATTACATGACCAATATAAATTGTACTACATATCAGGGAATACCTCAATATTTCAACAGTTAATGAATACGAATCATTTTCCATGTACCCAACATCTTATTTATCATTGGATATTGCTCCAATGAAATTTTTTAATGGATTTATAGAAGAATAGAAAGCAGGTTTTCTTACAGTATATTAAATCTACTAAAAACCTTTCCAATGTAGTCATCCTATGATAATATTAAGTTTCCCACTACGCGGTCTCTCTATATCTTCAACTTGAAAATCTTTCCAGTTTACCCATGTTTTTTCATCTCAAACTGATAAAGTAGATACCATTTCTTCTCAATTTTTCTATGTATAAATGATCATATAATGATCATGTAATCTACATAAAAAATTAATATAATTTATCTATCAAAAAACAATTATAATAGGATCATTGATTCATACCATGCTATTTGATTTCATTTTTTCTCCTAAATGTATCAAACTTCATGTTCCACTACATGGGTGCCTTATTTTACCTATATAAACGCTTTTTATGTTTTCATAGAACTTATTTTTTACCTAAATAATTATATACCTCAATATAATGCATATAAACATCTTCTTCTGGATCTCTTGGAATGAAAATTCATCTTTACATATAGCTTCTCAAGATGCATGTCCTTTCATGAAACAATACTATAAACCACCCAGATGGTGGTAAGATTCACTATAGATGAAAAAATTCCAATGATGTCCGAGCCATCCTTCATTTGAAATCATTTCATTGGATTCCTTAACTAATACCTCCCATTACCATCATTTTCTTTCTTAATATGGTACATGCATTTGTTCTAAAATTCCTTATTTACTTACGGAAAAGGTTTAATCTATGAATTGAATAAATAAACATTTTTATAGAAAATCCTCACTTTCTCAACTCCTTTAGTTGAATTACATCTTCAAAACATTATAGTTTCCCCCATCATATAATAAAAAATAACGTGAGGATGATGAATGCCTCTACACGGGGACTTTTCACACATATTTATCTCCTCAACTCTACTTAAGGAGTCGTCTCCACTATTTTTTGTGAACATGCTCAAGTACACCTTAAAGATACACTTGTGATTAGAAAAATGATTATTTATCTCTTCTATTAACTTCAACTGTATAAAAATCTAAAATGTGACACTTTTATTAAATATCACAATCTATATTTTGATGATCATCTTATTATTATCACCTTAGAAGCGATAAACACACTCACTTACACCATATCCAACGAATAAATATTATTTAGTATTAGAAATAATCTTGTACCTTACACCAGTATCTATATTTACATATGTTAATAACCAAATACTTTTAAATGATATATTCTTACATCCTTTCTTGAATGGAGCTTCTCAGATAGACATTGTCCCATTATTAGAGATGAATTTTTTTTATGAGATATACTTTGATATTTACTACCTATGAGTATAATATATTTAGAGACCCTATGTGAAATATAATACACATAGAACATTCATTTAATGTCCTATTCATCTTTTAAAATAGGCCATTCCATTATGGTATACCTGGAAGAGTCTTCTCCCATGAAATTCTATTATTATCAAAGAGCCACAAAACTTATTACTACCATACTCTCAACCATTTTTAGACCTCAATAATTTTAGCGTTGATCCAGAATAATTATCCACCATTGTATTCTACATTCAAGACATTTTATGAAAATAAAAAAATTAGATACTAATCTGACACATTCCTTATTTATTCATTGGAAATTTTACATAATATTGTTTCAATATAATGGAATATACTAGTTCAGGCCACCAAACATCATGATGCACCATCTATAGCTTCCTAGTATTTGGTGTTATGCCTCCTTTTATAGAGTATAACTTATTTTAATTTCTATATATATAATATTCACATAAGAAATGTTCCACTAACATGAGCCCCAATAGAATACCTTTTTCATAACCTTTATCCACTTCTCACTCATGTGGTCTAGCCGATAGTGTCAAAGTTATGAATCGCAAAAGTGATATTTTATTGAATGTAAGTTCATGAAATTATATACTATATTTCATAGGCTTCCATTTTTTACTCATCAGGATTTGACCAAATATCCCTTAGTAATATTCCATGAACTACTAATGAATGTGGTGTTAAAACCTTCATCATTATGTGTCTGTATATAAATAATATTTCTTCCTAGCCCTTGGATATAACATACAATATCTGGAACCCTAAAACACTCATTGTCAGTTTAAATCCAAGATTGTCCCATCCCTAAAATATTCAAGGGTTCATCATCAAAAAGATTTAATTTTAAGATAAACCAAGAACAAAATTGTTATGGGAGCCCTTCTCCAAAGTGAAATGGAAGGATTCCCTCAAGTTCAAATTCTATGACCCCATAGGGTTACCCATTCTTAGAATAATTAAATAATCAATTCCTTAATCTTTCATGTTTTCTATATTGGTTTTAGGAACCATCCTTTTTTCCCAATACTTTTTCTTGATGTTCTATTTCTTTCCATAAATATAGTAGTTAGGATCAGGACCTTTTTTCTTTGTCTCATCTCTATACACATGATTTTGATCATCCACTATGATTATATCATTGAAAATATCTACCTATTCCATCCATATAGAGCAGAATTTGATAATTTTTCTGATTCTCTTCTCTAAATGTACTCAATAAGGATGAGGTCTCTGAAATCATTTGACTTCAATTTTTACATCCCAATGAACTAATCATAAGAATGATAGTATCATTACAACTATAAATTAATGAAGATAGAAAACATAGTTCACATATATCATAATCAATCATAATTCCCACCAATGAAAATTGAATTATGATGGGGTTGAATTCAATGAAATGATTGGAAACAATATTCTATTATATCATCATCATATTGAAAACTTTTCACATCATGTACATTTTTTCAGTATATAAGTATTATCATACATATTCACAATATATATCATCTACCCAATCATCATCCTCATTTCTCTGATGTTTAATGCCATATTTTCTTCCAATGTAAGTTACACAAATCTAAAGACCTATTCATCTAGTATATCCGACTTGTTCTTCTCTATCGTAACTGGTTGTTCTTCCATAAGAGGAAAGTGTACCTTTTTCTAATAATGATTATCCTCAATCTAAATCCACTAATAAATATAATCATTTTTTTTAAATGATCAATATTTATCTTTCCTTCCACTATATCCATCATTTAATTTGTAAAAAACGAACTTCATATTCCAAACTCAGGATCTGATAGTGGTTTTTATGGAAACTCCAAGAGAAATAACCAATAAACAATTTATAGAAAAAGATTAAAATTTATAAGAAGAAAAAAATAACAAGAAGAAAATTTTAAAACATTCAGATTTACATATTTAAGGTAATGATACATACACCTATAGAGAGGGACAAATTTCACTATTTTTTGGATAATAATTATAGGTTAGTTTTCTGGGTACATAAAACCCTATGTTGAATGAGATCTTAAATAAATGTGGGGAATATAAATTTTCAATATTGTAGTTCTACATAGTAATTATCCTATGAAATAGTGATGCATCAGGCAATGTCCAACATTCTACAGTATCGACGGTGGGAATTCCACAAAGCTACAGTGGCCTATTGATGTTTCCAATGACATAATTCTATAATATCATAAAAATGTCTACCTTTCTATAGTGACATGTCAGTGCCACCGTGCATCTTTTATATAGTTGGTTGAGTAATAGGAGTTGTAACATGGTGTATATTATAAACCAATAGTGGTTTGGGAAAATTTATCGAAGGATCGGAATACACTAGTACAACACTAGGAAATACTATTGGATGAACCTCTATATAACTTAACATCTACTCATCCCACAAGGAAAATATAAGCATAACACACCTCTAACCCATATGAGGTTCTCAATCAAAAATTATCATTTCCTGGTCTCCATTAGTATCATAGAATATAACATGCCTCATGAATAATTCATGATAGTTGTTGGCACCAAAATGTTGGATGAAAAGAAAGAAGAGAAAGAGGCCCCGTGACTGGCCTCACGATGCCACTTTGTAGATTCCCCCCAAGCAATGCGGCCGCCACGAAGCTAATGAGGTGGTACCCTCTGCGAATGCCCGTAACGTTCGTGAACCCGTTGTGAAATAAAGGAGGAGGTACCATCTGCGAACACCTGTAATTTTCACGAACCCACCACGAAGAAAAGCATGTGGTACCCTCCGCAAATGCCCATAACGTTCGCGAGCCCGCCGCGAAGCAAAGGAGGTGGTACCCTCCGCAGATGCCACAGACATTTGCTACCCACCGCGAAGAAAACCAATTCCTCTTCACACCACATAGGATCTGCTTTGCGGTGCCTCTTGCATATAAATACAGAGTTCCCCCTAATCCCTTGGGATTTACAATCCTCCCTTTCACCTTCCTAGCTCCCAAATCACGAAGCACCATTCGCTCTGTGAATCATGAGTTATATGAGGTATTTTTGCTTCGCGAGGTGCCTATGCATTGTCTTGTTTTTATCCCCTCTTCCAAGAGGGATGCATTTCACGAAGCCTAAATTCTCTCACGAAGGAAGGGGATCCCCAAGGGGACCCGGGTCATCACGGAGCGTTTATGCTTCCCGAAACACCCCTCACGTACATGTGATCCACATGCCAAGGCAGGATCACTGTACTTCGTGAAGCACCTTGCTTCACGATACTTTTCTTCGAGAATCACATGTGCTTCATGGGGCAGTGCTCTACTAATTCCTTTCCACTTCATGAAGAACCTCTCATTTGCACCTCTGCCCCATGATAATGCTAAGGCGCCCCACTTCTCGAAGCACATCCCTTCGCACGTCCCCTTCACCACACAGAGCAATCGAGCTCCACAAGGCCCCTACCTATGGAATCCTCTTCTTGGAAATTACATTTCCTATGTGACCCTCCAGGTTTGCACGATGTGACTTCAAAGTCCCCTAGATAATACTGCCCATAGTATTCCTTTGCCTAATGCTTCTTTGCATAGGAATGCTAACAACTATTGCTTCTTCGCATGGCCATGCTAACGTGGACCCTTCAACAGATTGCTCCATAACACTCCCCAATCTTGGAATTGATGGTACCTTCCCTCCCAAGAGGAGTAGAGGGTACCTGTTATGTATGTACTAGGGGTGCGAAGTAAACCCAACTCGTCCAAGCTATAGGACATTAAACTGCAAAGAACCCTAGTCATCAACACATGACATTAAACTGTGACATCGCCTCGTTCCTCTCACGTGGGGTGCCCCCACCTTGGACATTCTCAACGCCCCTTGGTCTCTACAAGGGATGATTTCCTCCTTCTGGGAGTGGGGTTTGTTCGTGGGGAAGGGAAACCACCTTTGTATAAGCCCCTAGCCATTCTTGCAGGAGGCAGAACCCCATGCTCCCTCCTTTCATCTTCGGTCCCCAAGGCCTGCAGAGGATGTGATGAGGAACTAAACCCCTCCTCTCATCCTGGGTGCCAAATCCTTCTCCCTGCGCACTTTTTCTCCCTCAAGCCTCCATACTAGAGTAAGTCCCATCACCATGGGCCACCCAACACTTAATCCCCTCTTCGCTTCCCACAGAGGAACCCTTCGCGACATGATTGTCAGGTCCCTGCAACCTATTTTTTTCTCACACTAAGCATGACTCCTTTGTGCTTAGAGTGAGCACTGACCATGACACACCTTGGGCCACCTCAGAGTGTGGGCCCCAAATGCCCCCCGTCCCACATGACATTAAACAGCATCCCAATCCAGTGGTAATCCATTGTGATCCCACCATCCAAGGTCCTTAATCGCGTCGGTTCGCCGACACACACTCATCTGAACTACGTGTTCTTTGATCCATGTCAGGACATGGTACGTAGGAAGCCTCTTCGATGTTCAAGCCCACCCACCATTGGTCCCAACTGCCTCCATGTCAGTGTGCTAGGTCTCCATCCTAAACTATAGGGACTTTGATCCATGATAAGGCATGGTACGTAGGAAGCCTCATGAGGTTCAACCCCAACATCCATCAAACCAAGGTCCATCTTCACGTTGTTTCACCGGTTCCCACCTGAACTACGGGGTCATTGATCCATGCTAAGTCATGGTACATAGGAATCCTCACAAGGTTAAATCCCACCACTTGGTCATTCCGATCTTTTCCATGTCGGCTCACCAACACTCAGGTAGCCTAGAGTGTAACCCCACACATCCACCCTGAACTACAAGGACTTTGATCCATGTCAAGGCATGGTATATAGGAAACCTCACGAGGTTCAATCCCATCACCCATCGGTCCCCCGGTCCATCTTCACATCGGTTCACCGATGACAACTTCCCGAACTATGAGGACTATGATCCATGTCAAGGCATGGTATGTAAGAAACCTCACAAGGTTCAATCCCATCACCCATTGGACCCCATGTCCATGTTCAAGTCGGTTCGCTGACAAAAAAAATTTTGAACTACGTGGCCTTTGATCCATGTCAAGGCATGGTATGTAGGAAGCCTCTATGAGGATCAATCCCGCCATTTGGTTGTTCCCACCTCCTTCACATCAGTTCACCCTCATCCCGCATGACGTTTAACTGTATCTTGCCACCAGAACTACATGGACATAGATCCATGTTATGGCATTGTACGTAGGAAGCCTCCATAAGGTCCAATCCCACCATCCAATTGTTCTGACACCCCTTCATGTCACTTCGACAACCCCCTTTCCACCTCCCAAAATACGAGGACTTTGATCCATGTCAATTCATGGTACATAGGAAGCCTCCATGAGGTTCAAGCCCGACAATCATTGGCCCCGACCACCTCCGTGCCGGCGTGCTAAGCCCCCCTTTTTACCAGAACTATGCGGACATTTATTCCCTACTCTGGGGATATGTAGGAAGTCTCTTCAAGGCTCATGACCAAAACCATCGTCCATCCTGACTCTTACCCAGGCCGCCACATTACGGTGGGATCATGCCACCTCATTCACCTTCATAGAATTTGAGAAGCTACCCATGTGCTGCTCCCAATATCGGTGTTCCCTCAAGGGGGTTCTTCAATATGATCCACTCCAGCTAGTGTTCTAATCAGCCCGATCCGTCTCCACTGGACGTTAAACTCGCGGAATACCCTTTGTTGAACATGGGAAGCTGAGGAAAACCTCAGATACATGCCTATGTAATATGATTCCCCACACTCGATGTGGGATGCCTCAAGCTTCCGCACCCTCGAGAAGCCCTATAATAAGGGACAGAAGACAGACACACCAATTCCCCATTGTCCAGACATGCCAGTGATGCCTCAACATGACTACTCCCCCAACTGAAGGTTGTTGCCCAGACTGGACCCCTTGGAATGTCTTGACAGAAGTAGCGTAATTAACTGGTGTCCATGAAAATATGGCACAGGGAAGAGTGTCACGAACAACGTATTAAATCTATAAGGGAGACCCGGACTAGGTGACGAGTTCCAAGGAGGAATCCACTGAAGGAAGAACCGAAATCTCATCATCCCATTTCGATAAAAGAGCAGTCGTCCCGGAACAAGGAACAAATGTCGCCTGCCTTTAGAAAGAGTGAATGTGGGGTAACAATATCTGCGCCTGTCACACTCAAGCAGACAGACATGTGCGCCCTGACAAAAGCGTTGGAAACAATTGTATACATTGAATACAGTCAATTCATGTTGAGGATCGTATCCTATTATTGTAACTCACTCATAATTAAATTTTTTTTATCAAATACATTTAAGGATCAAGTGAGAAACTATTATTTCACACAAAAAAGGAAATAATTGGTCCATTAAAGTGAAATTTCATCCTACCAGTTTCAATCTCCCTTAATTGGTTCCAAAATATAGTGTTTTCCGGAGTGTTTAGTTCCTCCATCATAAGATCTTCGAACCATAATGCCAGCTTGTCACATGATTGGATGTACTCCCCAATGTTGATCTTCCCCTTATTGAATCCCCTTATTAAAATAAGATCTAGCTTATCAATATAGGTTCCCAGCACCTCATTTGGATCACCCTTAGATCTCTTTCCATCATTCATTCATCCTATTCAATAGGTGAATTTTTTTTCATAATAGTTTAAAAAATTTACTCTTCTGAACTCTTGATCAATTACAATGATTGTAGAGGAATAACATCGGACTCCTACTACTGGCATGCCAAAATGGAGAGATGGTGATCACTAACAACTGGTTTCCTCTATTGGAAATCAGCCTTGCAGAATGATTGGGTATCGTTGTTCATTTTCATAGCATTCAACTTCTTTGTTGACCGAGTCTCTATTAGTAGAGTAAGGTAAGAGTATGCCTTCCTCTCTTTATGGTTACCCCTTTTAAACATGCTCTTACTTGGACATGGGAGCTGATCACCTGGTGTTTTATCCTCTTAATCTCTATTAGAGTAGTTAGAGTATCCATCACTAAATGTTTTTCTGGAATCCTTTAGACCATCCATGGATCCCATAGACAAACAATAATATGTCAACAGAAACTCGTTCAATAGATATGCAAAAAGATTTCCCAACACAATAGTAGAAATCTCCATCATGGTACTTACCCTAGTCACAAACTCGTACTCTGAACCAATACTCAATGAAATACATCATCTATGATCATCCTTGGGCCCCCATACACATATTAATTATTATTGGTACCAGTCCCTATAGACACCACTTCAGCATATTAGGCACCCAGTTTGTGACCTCCATTATCAATACCACTACCACCTTAGGGGCCCTTAAGTATCAGAGGTTTGAAAAATCGTACATTTGTCTCCATCTCCGAACTCCTTTTCTCCAATGATTCCTCCACAAACTATTAGGGGACTAGGTCCTTTTTCATCCTATAGAATACATCTTCCACCAAGGGGTTCTTCTATGACCTAATATGTGATGCCTTTGTCTCAGAATCCACACCCCATTTTCCCATACCCGCTGGCCCATCCACATTACTTGGAACATAAGCCTTACAGACACCAAACCCTATAACCTTCAGTTTCTCAAGTTGGTGAGAACCACGTCAAAAATTCACCAATTAATATCCCATCCTCTTGAAATCAGAATTTAAACCAAACCACAATTCATAAACCACTTGATTCCTACAAATATATTCATCTCCTACTACAATCCAAATGATGTTTGATGGAATTATTGAATCATTTACTTCCACACACAGTAAGGGATTTACAAGATGACTAACCACTTTAGTTTTGTTATCAGAGAAGAAATACCTACCCAAAATGTTCCTAAGAATCCTAATAATAAAGGGATTTTAAAATGGGAGGGGAGATTAGGATAAAATAACTAAATTTTCACAAAAGGGGATTCCAACATCATATGGAAGTCGTAGGACCATATATTGAGATAAATACGAGATATGTTGTAGTTGTGGGCATGGTGGACCATGAGTTGATCATGTAATCCTCTGATGTAAAATTAATTATAATATTCATATTATTGATCAAACCCATTGTAGCCCAATATTATAAATCGTAGGCTCAAAAAATGAATCTATAAAAGGTTTCCACTGAAGGCCTCCTCTGCAAAATGCAAGCGGTCAAAGTTCGATTGAGTTGTGATGAATTTTTTTTAAAATCTGCAATTGATAGTGGAAGTGTAGGGAATACTTCATATATATCAGCCTCATTTGGACATAGATAATAATTTTAGTATGAGAGAATAATCTTAGGGTTTGAGAAGGGGGAAAACAATATTCGTCTACCACGATGGATGATGATGGTCCCTCCCCCATCATTAGGGGAGGGACTGTCTTGGATGTGGCTGCCATCATGGTCCTTATAACTGTAAACATAATAAAAATAACCAAGAGAAGAACCTACCTAGAACAAATTCATAGTCTTTAACGCATCAAATATTTTAAACCAATATCCAGCATGCATAATCAACATCAAAGGCACTAGAAGACACTCTATCCTGATCCTTATCATATGTACATAAGGAAGTGAAGTAAAGGATTGTGTAGTTCAAAAATCAGACATGGAATAATACAATGTATAAAATAGGAACTTATTACATCATAAGAAATTGGGATTTCCTAGCAATTGAAATTCCACAAAATGGATCTAAGAATGTATTTCTCTATGGCCTCCCTAGACTAGGTTGAGATGGGATTCATAGTAATTCTCTTCCAATTGTCCCAAAAAAAGTGGGATATGAAGAGTATTTTCTCTACCTACACCATCCCCTTATGGCCTTCCAAAATCCAGAATTCTATACTAATTCTTTTACCTCTGATCGAATTAATGAAAAGGCATGGCCTGAAACAGACCACCCGCAACACATTGACTACTAAGGAATCTCAAACACTCTTCCTTATGATGGACACAAACTCTCTATATAAATATCCACACCAAACCCATAGGAAAGGTCCCCTAAACTACTATCACTAGTAAATTTGGTAGAAGAGGGTTGAAACCTTCTCATTTCCAGCTTACAATTCCTTTGACTAAGAAAATTTGGACTCATGGACATATATATAATTTATAATGATTCCTCACGACTACCATCAAATGTTGATCTAGTCATATCCAACATCATCTCAATGGAATGTTCCTTCTTTTATACTTAAGTATATGACATCAAAATAAATGGAGGGACTAGGTGTTGGAACTTTAGATATGAATCCCCATTAAAATTCCTTGGTTTAGCCTCATCATCTAGAAAAATGTTTTTTTCATATCATCAGAGGTTCTTATAGTGGATAATAAAAAATCAAATACTATAACTCACATATCAAAGGGTAAAGATCTCCTTCTACCATGAAACCTTATTTTTTGAAGACAAAAACATATCCTAAAATTGATCCCTAGACTTGACCAGAGAAACAACTAACTCCTCACATCCCAAAAGAAAAAAAATTAACCACTACCAATCTAAAAATGAATAATCATCACAACAAAAGAAACCTAGTGCTCCACATTATAATGAATATAATTAAATGATATATTTTCCTCCTCTATCCAATCATCTATCTCCCAATCTGAAATTGAGCTTTGATACATCTATAAACCTGGGCATTGTAACCCTTAATGAATCCTTTTCCTTGTGTCATCATCATCAACCACCACCCAATAGTGATCTCTTGGAACATCCTTTTGAATTTATTATATAAAAACCTTACAGAGACATCAACATAGTGTTATATAATTAGTATAATAAATATCAATAATCCTAACTCAGTATAGATGAACATTTTGAGTTTGATTAAATAATTTGTTAATTTTAACATATTCTCCACTATATACCAAAATTAAAACACATTAAGAGGACATCATGATGCATGGTCCTTACTTAGGTCTCTACCCTAAAAGTATAATCCTCTTTCATGGCATGTCTAGTTAACTTTAACGTACATTAATTGAATCGTAGGTGTCTATAAAATCATTTTTTCAAGTCGGATTCTATTATTTATGATACACACTAAGACCATCTAATATTGTTTCCATGATAATACAAGCATTCTAGCTGGTGATTAACTCTAAAATTCATCGTATCTCTCAACCATCACAATTGATACCAATATATCACAGCCCCTTTTCCTCAAAGGTACCCCACATAGGCCAAAGATAAATAATTAAAAATAATGAGGCATGAAGCCCACCATGAATAGGCCATGAGTTGGTGACTATCACCAAGGGTATTTCAATAAAATGCATTGGAATCATTACCCTGCATAAAGTAAAAGGATCAAGATATAATATGAGAATAACCAATAACCAATCCCTTGAGTAATATATAATAAATCCCCAATACATGTAATGTCAAACATATAAAAAATTAAGTCTACAAGTACAAATAATAAAACTAGGAAATGGTCATGAAATCGACTAACTCTTAAAAGATTTTTAATAACTCCTCCAATCTAATAATGTTCATATTGATCTCCAAACTATTCATGATGTCTTGAAATATTGTTTTTATATACATTTGGGAGAGGATAACTTGGATACTCAGTATGGTTTTCTATGCAACCTCTCATGAAATATATACAGAAATCCTGATAAATCATGGTTAATAAACAAATGAAACTAAATGATATTCCAAACTGGTAATACTAGCTTTGTATCCTCACTATGTATCTCTCACTAAATAATTCAAAGAATTAAGTAACTCTATACCAATATATATATAATGGTACGCCACATGCACTCCTCTGCTATTTTTTTCACTCATTCCCCAATGGCACATATCATGTGCTCATCCCTTTAATAAGTAAGTTATAAATGATGTGATTTGGACCTCAAAACTACCATCCTTGGTACCATGAATGTCCAAAAATATTATGTTGTCCATAGTACACATATACATCTCATCATCAACATCATCTCTTATATAACCAAGGTTTTGTGTAGAAACCACTTCAACCTATGTAAATTATTTATACTTCAAGCCATCATAGCGCATGCATGTACCCCTATGGGAAGCCAGATCCACTATGACTAATAACTGGTATGTTCTATGCCTCAATCCATTACATCCAGCACATAAATATATAGTAAATATTGAGCTATCATAGGCCGATAATTAATGCACATAAACTGTAATCTATTCTATCATGGGATACGCCTACTCCTATTTACATCCAAACGGTTATGTTGAGAATGAATATTTATCTATCTATTCCCTCTTTATCTTATTTTTTAGGGAAAAATCCCCTAAAACAGTTAGATTTTCTTTTAAAAAGTGATATGGGTGGGGGAACGTATAAAACATGAAGGGAGACTACCAACTCCAACACTCATCTATTTCTATCATCACATGGGACCCTCAACTTCTACTAGTAAGGTGTAGCTTATTGAAAATAACATGATAATAAAATATCTAATTAATTAAAATCATTCCAATACTATAATTGTAGTCTTATTAACCCCAGTTTTGATGAAACTATTGATTGTTTTTCTCATATTCCCATTTATTTCAACACCATTAATATGATATTAATCATTTAACATTCATTCCATAACGAACACCTCATACAATGTGTTTATTATCTCTTCATGTATCACTCATAAATTATCTATGTATTCTAGTAATCATTCTGAAATACCACATCAAAAATGGACTCATAGTGCAAAGTGTCTAACTGTGTCGAGTAGCAAGAACACAACAATAAAGAACATGTGGCCACCCAGACACACAACAAGCATCAAGAATGGAATAATTCAATGACTAATCCCCTATTTGAACTGATTTCAAATACCCTTGTGTCCCACACCATTTCACATATCATCAAAAATCCATCCATAACATGCATCTACCATAACCAAATATTTGATTCTTAGCCCATCGCTCATCAAAGATTCCAAATCATATCTGAAGAATCATGATTCAAACAACACAAATCTACATTCTCATTTTCCATTAAGTAATACCAACCATAGAGGGTTGTCAAAAAATCATAAATAGGTTATTAAATTTCTACATCACACATGTGTTTCAAAACTATTTTTCTCCCAAAGTTATAGCAACAAAGGCCATAAAACTATGGCATAAAATACTTCCACAACAAGAATGGTCCCACATAGACCGAATGAATTTATATTTATAAAGAAACCATTTTAATTCAAGAATCAACTAAATATTTTGTTCTTCATATGAATTCTACTAAAATAAACCTATAAATTTACATCTATTAGTAACATTGAAACAACTTAAACATGTGTATGTAATTACATTCATTTTCCATCAAAAATTGGAAGAATAGATATTAAATCATATTCCCATTTCTTTAATCACATTACCACAATTATTATTTCAGATTTAAATTATTTATCATATTTCCAAAAAACAACCATGATAGACACAATAATATCACAAATAAAAATATACTAAATTGTCTTAGAAATAAATGAGGCCAAAATAGTAATAAAACATAAAGAGATCAAAAACATTGAACACAACACCAATTTTAATAAGAATAACATTTTATTATATTTATTAGTTTAATTATAATATAAATCAATGTATTAAAACATGATAATCACACACATTCACTTCAAATCATTAATTATAAAGGTGATAAAAACCCTACATTAACCCGAAGATCTCAACATTATCTAAGAAACAATAGAACATAAAGTGCTAAAGTGTGATTACTTATTCCAAAGGGAACCAAAAATCAATAAAAATATATTCTAATAAGATACCTATATCATTCACCAGTGGAAACTACGATACATGTTAAAAGAAAAACTAGTCATATTATGGTGAAAAGTAATATGTGGGAATGGAAACATTCGGTAAAGTAAAACTAAATTTGGATCACAACAAGTTGATCTCTAAAAGATAGAGACTTAAAATAAGAAAATGGGAATTAATGGACTTTGAAAAGGGGCTACAGATATCCTATGTTTTGAAGTATAAAGAAAAAATTATGAATATTTCAAAGTTAATTTATATTTTTTACTCAACTCTTAAAATATAAGGTCATAATAGAGAATCCTTTATTACACCATAATAAAAATCACTTCCCTTAATTATATGGTGTATTACAGTTGAATACACCACAAAAAACCTATTCAAATAGGACCTCAAGGAACTATAATAAATATCTATTTATATCTCTTTTATCTAAAAAAAATAATCAAACCCGGTCCTAAAACATTAGTGGAACACAATGGTGTAACCCGTTCTCCAAGACAGAAACACCATAAAAAATAGAGAGACAAGGAAACAAAGCCACCAAGAATCCATGTAATTGACATAGACTATGTCATAGATGCCTCTTATGATAAAAATACCATAAAAGATAGTCACCATTGTACTAGACATCATCCTACATCTACACCAAAGAAAACTATCATGAGATAGAGAAACTAAAACCCGCCACCCTAACCACTATGTTTCATCCTACCTCAACACTAAATATACCTCTTGGGTGGAAGAGACATCAAAACATGTTTTCCTCAAAACCCCATGTCACTAGGTATATAATCACAATACAATACAACCATTATACCATAACTAAAGGCTCCACACCAAAGAAACTATCTTCAACTAAAAAGAATGCTCAACTACAGTTGAGATCTTCTTTCTTCATCTCGTACACCTCCAATCTCCCAAAACACAAAAGGGGTGGATTGATAAGACTAGTCCCTTAAATCTAGGATTTTTTTCTTTTTTTTCTTTTATAATTGTATTATTTCATCTAGTGTGATGAACGTTTGTTATTTATTTATGATTTATGATATTTTGTGTTTTTAGCCATTGGAAAGCGGCCTTTTTACATACATCTTTCTTCGAAAATATGATTCATGTGACATTTGTTTTTGCTTTTTTATGATTGATATCACATATGATTAAGGGTTAAAATATTTAAATTCTCAAATATAATGTATATGGTTCTTTCCAATATAATTTTTTTTGAATTTTACTCAATAGAACCATGGTTTTTGTTTCTCTAATGACGGGTGATATGGGTCTTATGATGTTACATTACATGATAACAAAAACATGTTCTCTCAATTTAAGGGTAGTATATTTACCCTTAGTGTGTTAATATAATACTTTTATGCGTTGGTTCTCGTTCTATGATAGAATATGTTTGGTTACATAAAATTTTCATAACAACCTATATGGTGTTTTCTTATTTTGACTCTTGGTGTCATTCTATATAAAAAAACCATGTGATCATGGTATACTAGACTTGTATTATCATAAGATGATTTAATTTCATGGTGATGGATGAGTTCATGATCCTAAATGGGATAGTCTCATATGAATATAATTAGTGAGGATCAGTTCCCTAGTAGAAATATTTCATTTAATTGAAATCCTAATGTATGTATGTGTTTGTGGGAACCATGGAGTGGGTGTATTAGAACATGACCTCCCTTGTGATATTTTATATGGGAATAAGGATATTTCAAATGATTTTTGTACTATGTGATAAATTTTATGTAGTATATGTGGGAGATACTAGTTTATTGGGATGTGCCTCAGGTTATTAGTAAGTTGAGTTCTATGATTGAGTAGCAGGTTGTTTTCCTACATTTACTAAGATGTGATATGTGTTATGGTATTTCATGAGAGTGGTTTAATAAAACATATGAATTCCATAGTCATGGTTGGAGTGGATACTCAAGAGGGGGATGAATTGAGTTCCAATTAAAATTTCTGTTAAAAAATATTTCTCTTAAAATCCCCCAATTTAAAAACAAAGTTAAACTGTAGTGAATCTATACAGAGTGTAAAGGTTCAATCAGTTTCTCAAAGATTGATTAGGTCTCAGTCAACATAATCTAAAAATTAAATTAACTTTTCAAACTGACTTACTAATTTACAATAATTATAAACACTTGCTAATTTAACTATCAAAGTAGTTTTAAAATAGTTTTGTATTACAATGTAATAGCAGCGGAATAAGTATATAGTTTACTTATAGACCTAAATTAAAAGGAACATCAGAGTTAACCAAGAGGTTCAGTCTCAAGCTAAGACTTAGTCCTCTCAACAATTTATATAAATTGATCCACACCCTGGATCGGTGTTAACAACACTGAACAACTGTCCAGGCCACACAGGGACCTCTACCAAAGTTCTTTGTGGGAAACAAAAACAATGACCAGGCCACACAAGGACCTCTTCCATAGTTTTCGTACGAAAAAAAGAGTAAACAATTGTGTCTTGAGGATTTTGATATCCTCCAGTTCAGCACAGGAGTCAGTGTGTGAGTATGAAGTACACACATTGCTCAAAAATGTATGTAAAATAATCACTAAGAGAGAATGTATCAGAGTTTAGAAAGCTCTAGTGATTGGAAGTGCTGCTCTGGACTCGTTGGATTTAGCGAAGATGATTCTGAGTCCTTCTATGGTTTTCTGTTTAAAAAATATAGTATCGTGATTCATCTTGATGTTCTTCACAAGCATGAGTGTTCTCTGATTTCCAGTGTTCTTCTTATGTTCTTTAGTAGTGCTGGGTTGCGTGCATAAGAGTTTTCTTTAGATATTGAAAAAATCTCCTTTTTCTACTTCGTCATGTGTTCTTCAGTCTTGCATGTATATTCACGGAATAATTCATTCTCTATGACTTTTCACACATCTATTCATTCATCTATTTCTTGCAGCTTGATCTTCCTTCTTTTATTCCACGAGCTCCGACAATGGGAATGATTACCGTTCCATAGATACGAGGTACGGTCTCCTAACATGCCGACAACTACCATTAAATATCATTAATTGCATTAAAAACATCAAAAATTACCATTAGAAATAAATAAGAATTTATAGAGTTTCAAACAGTTTTCATGACTATTGGTGAGTCAAGAGATCGGTGAGACATTTTGAATCTGCATCAGTTTTGGTTGCATCAGGATCGATGTCTCAACATCATCAGTGTCTTAGCATCGGTGGCTTAGCATCGGTATCTCAGCATCGGTTTCTTAGCACCGGTATCTTAGTATCGGTATCTTAGCATCGATAGCTTAGTATCAGTAGCTTAGCATCGGTAGCTTAGTATCGGTAGCTTAGAATTGGTAGCTTAGTATCGGTAGCTTGGCATCGGTAGCTTAGTATCGGTAGCTTAACATCGATAGCTTAGTATTGCTAGATTAGCATCAGTGTCTTAACATCGGTATAACTTTGGACCTTTGATATTTATCGGTGCGACCATTCATCATCAGTGCGACCGTTCATCAACGGTGACTCAGGAAAATGACTATCGGTGAATCAAGACATGGAATTCTTACAAAGTGATTGTTCAATCAAGAATACTTCCAGGTCAACCATAACCATACATTGATCATAGATAAACAATTGTAGATATGATTTAAACATATTTAGAACAAGGTTAACAAGAGATTAAAAGGAAATTAATAAAACTAAGATTTGTGATTATTAAAATAACTATTCCACATAGAGTTCAACAATCTCCCCCTTTTTGATAATCACAAATCAATGGCATAAATAAAGAGAGAATATAGTATGTCATTCATTATGCTACCCCTATAAAAAAGAATATATTCCAAAAAATAAAACATGGTTAGAATAGCAACTAGAAGATATATATAACTGGGGCATTCTCCTCTTTCAAAATTTCTTCCCCTGTGTATACATGCATGTGATAAATAGCCAGTATGGGCTCGTATGGACATTCAGTTCACCCATCCAGATACTTGATCTCCCTGAGTTCGTATATGCATGCGTGATTCCACTGTTTTCTCTACGTTATTTCTCTCCCCCTTTGGGATTATCAAAAAGAAGAGATAAAGGATATAAGTAAGAATATTACATAACAATGAGTAAACATATTACAGACAAGAGGTAATAGTTCAAGAAAACAAACACCCTATCAAAAATTGACTGTAACAGCTATTTCTTAGGGTGTAAGGGAGTTTTACCTTTAGAAGTAGGAGGAATTGAAGGTCCAGAAGGTTGTTGGGTAGAAGGTGGAACTGGTCTGATGGAGAAAGGAAGTAGGACAACCTGAGCTGGTCGAACTGTGGGTTCCAAGGTCACCTCCTACAAAGAAGGTTGTTCTGAAGGTTGCTGTTGAAAGACTAGTCTAATACTGGAAAGAGCTTGAGAAACAGACATCTGGCCGGGAGAAATATCTGATGATTGTAGAGTCTCAGCTATAGGAAAAACAATGGTTTTTTCTTGCACATGAAGTTAGGGTTTTAGCAATTTGATGAAGTCCTGAATGACTTCTCCACCGTAGTTCATGGATTTTTCAAAATCAACCTTATTTTGCATGAAATTTTCTAATGTGGGGGAAAAATATTTTAACTGCTGAACTTGATCTTTAAAAGCTTGAGTCACTGGAGGGAGTCTCAGATTATCATCCAATAATTTAAAATGATGATTCAAATCATGCTTTGTGTAGATCGTAGAGAAATAAAGATATAATTTCTCCTTAATCTCCTTTTGAGCTATTGTAGCATTAGCCAAATACAACTATACCATTTTATGCACATGATCACTATGATCTTTAATTTTCATCAAAGATTCTAAATCTAAAATCTTCCCAAGAGCTTCCATCTCTTCTCTAACAACATATCTTAAGGTATCTAACTCATGACCAGTGATCTTGGTCACCTTGGCCTTGCTAGCCTGAGCAATGACCTGAGTAATATCAACTTTTAACTTCCTCAAATCTGCTTTCTTCAAATGTTCTATCAGATTTCTTAAAACTTCCATCATAATAGAGATGTTTGTTATGAACTCTCCTGACAGAGAAACAATATTTTTGCCTAACTCCGTAAGTGTTTGATGCAAAGAGGTAATATGCCTGCCAATCAATTCACTGTAATTGCACAGGTCTGGTTTGATAAGGCTTGCCACTCTTTGAGCCAAATCATTCATAGCAGCATCAGATAGAGTCAAAGGAGTAGGAACAAGAATATGAGATAACTCACTTTTCACAGTCTCCCTAATAGCTTGAATCAATTCAACCTTGAAATTATCAAAGTCTGACTGAGGAACTGCCAGATCAGGTCTACTTTGAGATACTGAAGGATCAGGTCTGACATTTTTTCTTTACAAAACCTCGGCAAAGAATTGAGACTTAACCAAATCACTTATGCCTATAAGATCCACTTCTACACCTTCCTCTTCCTCTGGGTAGTCTAATCCTAGAATAGCAAGACCTGGATTTTCTTCCCATGCCACTTTGCATGAGGGTTATATAGGTTTCACAAACTGAGCTTGTCCAGAATTTTCAGGAAGGACTTCTCCATCCTCATCACTCTCCAACTGTTCTATCCTCTTAGCCTCAGGGACATTTTATTTCTCAATAGTTTGGGGCTTAGGATCATCTAGAATCACATTCTGACCTTGAATAGGTCGAGCATCAGCATCATCACCATTATTTTCACAGTCACCGCCACCACCATCACCTTCAGCATCATCATCATCATCATTAACTAATCTCTCACTAGAACTATCTGTACTTACAGATTCATACTCCTCAGAAGTTGATTCAGTAGTCCCGTATTCTTTTTCATCATCTAAATGTGGTTCAATTCTTGGTAAATTGAGAGGAGGACTTGCTGAACCAAATTCCATCCTTCTTCTCTTTGGGCGAACAGTATCAGGATCACTCCTTTCATCAGAAGATGATTCAACCTCTTTTTCAGAAATTAGATTCTCATCAGCTTCTTCTTCTTCTTCTGTTCCTTTATTATTGGATTCACATATTTCTTTAGGAGAAACCACTTCCTCTTCTTTATCTGAATAGATCACTTCCTCACCACGTTTAAAGCTAAGATCTCTTACTTCCCTTGGTCTCCTTGGATGATCAGTAAAATTGAAGGACTCGTATAACTTTTCTTCATCAGCAACCCAAGCTTTATTCAAAGGGTTTCAATTGATTTTCATTCTCTTACAAATAAATTTGTTGAAACAAAATCTTACCGATGAGATACACTCATCTCCATCATCCACACAGCCTAAGAATTTCAGCATGGCAGAAATTTGTTTAAAATAAAATAGAGTAGTAGCTTTCTTTGAATATTTTATCATCTCAAAAATATTCTTGGAAAAATATCTACATATATTGATCTATTCACCATTTAGAAAAAGAAATATCAGAAAAAAATCTTGATACTTTACTGCAGCAAAATTACCTTTTCTCGGACATACCTAATGTTGAATAAATTTGAACAGGATTCGGTTCTCATCAACCAACTCAGCAGCAATTGTCCTTCGCGATTCAGACATCCCAGTCCAAAACTCCAGGGCTAACTCATAAGAAAATTAATCAGTTTCGGGAGGAATATTACTAAAATAGTCCTCGTATATTCCATTGTGAGTTACTCCAAGACATTCAGCCCATTTTTTTGATGAAAACGTAATCTTTTTTCCTTTTACTATGGAAGACAATCTCGCAGCCTCTACTCCATCCAAATCTATATCCAGGTTCAAATAGAACTCATACACCAGCTTCGGGTAAAAGACTATATCATTATTACAGAACCACTCCTTCCATCTTTGAGTTTCCAATAAATTCAAGAGAACGGACTTCCTAGATAAAATTCATTCCGAAAAAATTTTCTTTTCAGCTATAACTTCTCGTTTTTCTAGCTCCGGGTTCACAGACCTCTGTGTCGTACTCCTCAACTCACCTCGAGCATGCTTGATAGGTGAAGTTACTTCAGATTCCTTGCTCTGTCTCTTTTTCGTGGCCATTTTGAGGTTTTGAGACAATCGAGAGGCTTGGAAGGATTCAAAATGCTCAGGTTACAGAGAAGAGAGGAGAGAGTTCGGCAGGAAATGGAAGGTCCACAGTCTTTAGAGAATAGAATAGGTGCGTGTCATTATTTTTATCATTTATTATTATAGATAATAAAATATCTATTAAGTAAAACAATGTCGTTTTTAAACACACACAAAAATAGTACGACCTAATCGGTCACACTAGTCAACATGACAGATTGGTTTGACAGATCAGTTTGACAGATCGGTTTCACATATCTATCATACCTAACTCTTATTTAATTGAGTTTAACCTTTCAAAATTTAAGGGCTTGGTGAAAATATCGACTAATTGATGTTCAGTACCTATAAACTCAAGAGTAATATCACCTTTTTGGTAGTGATCTCTCAAAAAGTGATGTATGACATCAATGTGTTTGGTTCTAGAGTGAGACATAGGGTTCTTTGAAATGTTAAAAGCACTAGTGTTATCACAGTTAATTTAAATATGCTTAAAATCATATCCATAGTCCAAAAGAGTGTGTTTTATCCATATAATTTTTTCACAACAACTACGAGAAGCAATGTATTCTGCTTCAGCAGTAGATAATGCAACAGAGTTCTGTTTCTTACTACAACAAGTTACTAAGGATTGACCAAATAAATGACATGTTCCATATGTGCACTTCCTATCTAACTTGAAACCAGCAAAGTTAGCATCTGAATAACTGATTAGATCAAAATATTGTCTTTTTGGATAAAACAAGCCTAAGTTTACATTGTATTTAAGATACTTAAAAATTATTTTAACATCAAGTAAATGGGATTCTTTTGGGTTAGCTTGAAATATTTCACACATACACACACTAAACATAATATCTGGTCAACTAGTAGTAAGGTAAAGTAAGCTTCCAATCATACCTCTGTAATTGGTTTGATCCACTGGTTTCCCAGCATCATCTACATCCAATTTACATATTGTACTCATAGGAGTATCACTTTCCATAATACTATCCAAACCAAAACGTTTTAGAAGATCCTTTGTGTATTTACTTTGAGTCAAAATAATACCATTTTCATTTTGAAAAACTTCAAATCCAATAAAATATTTAAGTTCCCCCATTAAACTCATTTCAAATTCATTTTGCATACTCTTTGAAAATTTAGTACATAAAGAAAGTTTAGAAGATCCAAAAATAATATCATCAACATAGATTTTAACTATTAAAACATCTTTATAAATTCATTTAATAAAAAGAGTTGGATCGTCAATCCCTTTAGTAAATGTTTTTGAAATAAGAACATTACTAAGTCTATCATACCAAGCTCTTGGAGCCTGTTTGAAGCCATATAAAGATTTAGAATGTTTAAAAACATGATTTGGAAAAATAGGATTAATAAATCCAGGTGGTTGTTTAACAAAAATATCTTCAACAATAAAACCATTTAGAAAAGAACTTTTGACATCCATTTGATATAACTTGAAATTTAGATGAGCAGCATATGCAAGTAATATCCTAATGGCTTATAATCTGGCTACAGGTGCAAAGGTTTCCTCATATTCTATACCTTCTTCTTGACTATATCTTTGTGCAACTAGCCTAGCTTTTTTTCTAACTATGTTTCCAGACTCATCAAATTTTTTTCTAAACACCCATTTTGTGCCTATTGTTAAAGTGTCCTTAGGTCTGTCAACTAATTCCAAGACTTTGTTTCTTCCAAATTGATTTAACTCTTCTTGCATAGCCATTACCCAAAATTCATCATTTATAGAATCATTGACATTTTTAGGTTCTTTCTGTGAAAGAAAGGCTTGATGTTCAACCTGGTTTCTTAGAGAAGCTCTAGTTTCTGTCCCTCTATCAAGATTACCAACAACAGCATCTAAACGATGATTATTTAGAATTCTAGTTGATCTAGTAATGGTAGGACTTGAAATTACAAGTTCATCTATAGGTTCGGGTTCATTAGGAACAGATTCTGGAAAAAGTCCAGAACTGGTTGTCTTTATAGCAGGTTCTTTAGATTTTTCATTAAGGTCCAGAGCAGATAAATCTTCTTCAAGATTTTCAAGAGAGGTTTTAAGTTCATGTGGATCAGTTTCATCAAACTTGATGTGAATAGATTCTTCCACACATTTGGTTCTCTTATTAGAGACTCTATAGGCTTTACTAGTTAAAGAATAACCATGAAAAATTCCTTTATCACTTTTAGAAGCAAACTTGTCCAAATTATCTTTTGAATTAAGAATAAAAACTTTGCAGCCAAAGACTCTAAAGTAACTAACTTTAGGTTTTATATTATTCCACAACTCTTATGGGGTCTTCTTAAGAACTGGTCTAATTAAGACTCTATTAATGATATAACAATCTGTATTTATAACTTCATCCCAAAAGTTAATAGGCTGGTCATATTGATTAAGCATGGTTCTAGCTATTTCATGAAGGGTTCTATTTCTTCTTTCTACTACAATATTCTGTTGAGGTGTTCTAGGAGTAGAAAAGTTATGACTGTAGCCATTGTGTGAGAAATATGATTCAAACTCTTGATTTTCAAACTCATGGCCATGATCACTTCTTAGTGTTTTAATCTTAAGTCCACTACGATTTTCTACAAATTTGGAATATTTAATAAAGTAAGAACAAGCTTCACTTTTGTGAGCTAAGAAGTATATCTAAGTATATCTAGAAAATTCAACTACTAGAACATAGACATAGTGCTTCCCATTTAAACTAGAAACTCTTTATTATCCAAACAAGTCCATGTGAACCAACTCGAGAGGTTGAGAAGTAGAAACTTTTTCCTTTGATTTAAAAGAAACATTATGTTGATTTCCCTTTTGACAGGGATTACAAACTTTGTCAATTGGGAATTCAAGTTTAGGTAGGTCTCTAACCAAGTTCTACCTAGTTAGTTTTCTAAGTGAATGGATGTTGCGATGTCCTAATATTCTGTGCCAAATCCAAGACTCTTTAAGAAAAGCATTTAAACAAGTAACATTCTTCTTAGATAAAGAATTTAAATCAACTGCATAAACATTTTCATTTCTTAAAGTAGATAAGACTAAAACATTTTTAGAATTAAAAACATTATAAAAAACATTTTCACATTTGACATTAAAACCATCATCACACAATTGAGAAATACTTAACAGATTATATTTCAGTCCATCAACAAATAAAACTTTGAAAATTAAAACTGAATCAGTGTTACCAATTTGCCTAGGCCGATGATTTTTCCTTTAGAATTATCAGCAAAGGTGACATGACCTCCATAAATCTTGATTATACTTTTAAAGAATGAGTAATCTTCAGACATGTGTCTCGAAAATCCACTATCCAAGTACCATACCTTCTTGTGAGAACTCTTCAAACAGGTTTCCTACAAAACAGATTTAGATGGTAAATGACTTTGGTACCCAGATCTTCTTGGTTTCAGACAGGTTAGCAATCAAATATTTTGGTACCCACATTTGTCTTATGGGTTTCATACAATTTAAAAAATCAATATATTTTGAAAGATAAACATTATTTGATCTATAACTATGTGAATTACTAGTTGAAGCATATGAATGTCCGGAACTAGAACTACCATTATTATTTCCAGATTTAGGAATAAATCTATTCTTAGTAATCTGTCTCTGTCCAGGTTTGTAGCCTATTCCAGTAGTGTATTTAAGAGCAACTTTCTTTCCTAGAATTTGAGTTAGTGTATCCTTTCCATTTGTAAACGTCACTAAGTCTTTTCTAAGTTGCTCATTTGAAATTTTCAGTTTAGTGTTTTCCTTTAACAGTTGAGCATTTTTCTCTTTTTCAATAGTAAGTTCAGTTTTAATAGTTGTGGTGAGATCATGTTGTTTCTTCAATGATTTGTATTTATCCTTGAGTTCATTGCTTGTCTCTTACAACATATTACAATATTCAAATAATTCCTCACTAGTCATGTTTTCAGATTCAGAATCAGATTCTGCATCGTCTCCAGAATAATAAGAATTTAAAACAGGAGTATCTAAAGTTACCTCAGATGTGTTGGTCATGAAGCACATATTGGCATGATTCTTCCTAGAATCAGACATTTCAGATTCACCTGTACTACCTTCAGATGCACTCCAGGTAGCCTTCATAGCTTTCTTGTACTTACTGTCTTTGTAATCATATTTCCTCTTGAATTTTAACTATGGGAAATCTGGTTTAATGTGACCTTTTATTTTGAACTCATAGCAAACAACATCATCACTTCTATCTGGATTTTTCCAGTCCTTTTCCAATGTACCTTATTGTCATACTTTCCATTGTAATTTGATTTTATGAAAATTACTTCTTACTATAAAATTTCCCAAACCTTCTTGCTATCTAAGCCATTTCAGTATCACTATTAGAGTCTGAACTTTCACTTGTTGGACTATCAGTTTGTATTTGATCTTTTTCTTTTTCATTTCTCTTTAAAGAATTAGTCTTGAAAGCCACTGATTTCCTTTTTGGTTCACCATATTCTTCTTTATTTACCTTGAGTTCTTCCTCATACATCAGAAGCTTACCAATAAGTTCTTTGACAGGCAGAGCTCCAATGTCACATGATTCTCTAATTGAAATAGATGTGTCTCTCCATCGGTCTGGTAGACATCTCAAGATTCTCATGATTTGTTCCTTTACTGGAACAACTTTACCAAGTGAATTCATTATATTGACTATCTCATTGAACCTGAGATACATATCAGAAATGGGTTCATCAGTTTTCATTATAAAATTATCATATTTGATAGTATACGTATTCAATCTCATTTCTGTAACATTAGTTTTTCCTTCATGAGAAACACCTAATATATCCTAGATTTCATATGCAGTTTTCCATGCAGATATTCTGTTAAATTCCTCATCTCCTAAAGCATAGTACAGGGCATTCATAGCTTTACAGTTATTATTGTAAGCAGTCTTTGTAGGTTCATCCCAAGTTGTCTATTCAGTTTCTGGAATTTTCTATTGAGACTCTATAGTAGTCCAGATATCAAAACCCATACTCTCTAAATGTATTTTCATTTTAAGTTTCCACGGAGCATAGTTCGTACTGTAGAGACCCGAAGCCTGACGTACATGGACATTACATTACTTTTGCGTAATACTTAGTACATAACAAAAACACACACACAAGGATCGTAATAGTTTAGTGTCTTTGGAAACTCGGAATGTAATCTTCTAATCGTGGTGAAAGATCTTCAATATCTCCCATAAAGATCATCCCTTTTTTTTACCTAAAACCTTTCTTTATATCCTGGGGAAAAGAAAACATAAAAGGGTGAGCTCAAATGCTCAGTAAGGGTAAACAAAAGAAAAATCAATCACATCATATTCATAAGAACATAACTTTTGGAAATCTTAACCTGCAAAAGAGAGCATAATTTCATAACATGGGATAAATCATAGTAGTGAAATGAAATCCCAATAATCATAACTTAAAACATTAAACATTGTGGCATACACACATAATCATAGAAAATCATTTCTTGTTAGTCAAGACTCATTGCCAAGACTATCTTAGTGGACAAAGTCCCATTCTGAATCGAGTAACCCTCGTTTCAGTCCTGTTTCACTGAACCGGTATAACCTACCATTTCAGCCATGTCTATCTCATGAGATATAAAATCTTTACCCAATGCATTGGAGGGAGATATAGGTCCCACCCATCTTATAATGAATCCTTTCTTATGTGTTCCACATAATCATAAACCATACATCATAACGTAACCCATGTAATAAAAATGGGATTCTTAAACAACATGACATCATAAAACAATTCATATAAGATAATGGAATTCATAAAAATATTTCCATCACAACATAATCAAATCCATGTAATAATAGGGATAGAAACAGAACCCTTTATTATCTTAGATGGAAAATAATTTTGATAAAACACTTGAACTTCATTCTTGAGGAAAATATCCTTTCTTTTTCAAAAACATTTTACATTTCTTAACATGTCATACAACATTAAACTAAAAGAAGTTGATTAAAAATAAACTTGAAAACTTTTAAAGGAAGCTTCTTGGAAATAATGTTTTAAAAATCCATTCTTGTCGTATAAGTTAAAAAAAACATTCTTCGTACTTTTGTCGGAAAAGTCAAAAAGTACCTCGTACGGAAAAACGACAAAAGAGTCCTTTCATATTCTTTACTAAAAACTCACCAAAGGGAAAAATTGGATTTAAACTATTGTAAGTGGATGGAAACAATATTACATATTGAGGGAACATGGATTTGGATGATAAAATACACCCCAGTAAATACTTACGAATAAACAATCTCGGATAAAAATGAGATTGTGATATTTCCCTTACCTTAGGTCCGATTTGCTTCGTATGTGTCTGAACCTCCTGTATGATGATTTAAATAATGTCATTGACTTATTACAGAATCATATTCATTGTTATGATATCATATATGGTTCACCTATGACATTATATTACCCGTTCTTTTGTAAATTCCATGTTAAAGAAGCGTTTTGGGTAAAATCGTTTCATTTATCGTAGGTGTTTTGACTTGTTGTTATTGACATTATTATTACTTATATCATGATTTACATACTTCCAGAATATAAAATATGATTTATATATCATATATATTCAGTATATATATATATAATAGATAGATAAATAAAATGAAAAACACCGTTCATGGAGACGGTAGTCCGTACGTACGCATGAACGCTGTTTTCCATTCCTTATTGTCTTGAAATGGAAGTAAGTAGATGACATACATATATATATATATACATAAATACAGTAGCTTTATAATGTCATATATTTCATTATTATTTCTTATATATACTTTATAATCATTCTTAAATGGTTAACATGGAGAATGAATCTCATCGCGTCGTGGAGACGGTAGTCCGTACGTACGCACGAGCGATGATATCATTTCCATAAATATTGAATTGAATTGGAGTTGATTATACAATATATCAGAATCAATATGATGTTGTAATAACTATGTATAGTTATTCTTTACACCATTATACCCATCCATGTAAGGTGGTGGTGGAAAATAGATTACACCACGGCGTGGAGACGGTATTCCGTACGTACGCACGCGCGGTGATTTCTTTTTCTGTAGGATGGATAGATGGTGAAATAGGGGTGTTTCATACTTATAATAACATATCAGTATATGAGTGATACTTATGTTATTACTTCATAATGAAACAACCTAAGAAGAAGAAGTGGAAGAAGAAATAAAGATGAAAGAATTGGTAACGGTAATTACCTCTTCTTTGAAGCGCCTCTTTGAGACCTCCTCTTAGGGCACTAAAATTGGTCTTTGAGGAAGACCAGAACCTCTAGGATGTTGCTAGGGAAGTGGAGAGGAGAAAATGGCAGGGGTTGGCCGAGCTTGAGTGCTCAAATTGGTGTGAGGAGGAGGGGGAGGAGGTGCCCTTTTATAAGGGAGGAGAGGGGCACCTTAGGAATATCTCAAAATATTATTTTATATTAAAGTCAAAATCGGTTTATAATGGTTCCAAAGGGTCTTATTTCGAAGCTGAAGTGGTGATGGGTCGAAATCCTATCAACCAACAAGATTTAGACATGTTTAGGGTATTATTTTAACCTTATCAATTAGATTTAACTCTAAGTTAAATAATTTGACTTTTACCATGTCTTTTTGTTTTCTTTCACTATATGGTTAATAAACTTACTATAACATGCCAAACGAACCCCAAATTGTTTATTATTAATATATATATCCTTATCTAAGTCATTTGGCCGAACCTTAGATTTTTAGGAATAAAATAACAATTAATAATATAATATTTGATTTAAAAACTATTTTGTGTCAATTTTGACACTATTTGATATATGATTTTTGTGAAAGTCATAACAGAATTATATGTTCTAACCAATTTGATTAAATCAACACTAATATATCATAGTAACCTAGAAAATTAGTGTAATTCATAAAAAGTCTTAAATTACATTTATTTTGGTATTTATATTATCAATTATGTCAATATTTCATTAATAAGATAATTACTGCATCATCTTTGTGTCATAAATAAATTAAATTATTTGATTTCTAAAAATTACAAATAAAATACCATCATGTAGGAAATCTTTTTATATTTCTAATGAATATTTACAATCGAATTTACCTTATGTATAACCCCATATTAAAAATGATTTACTTATTCAACTTTGATTTTAACTATTTTAACCATTCTTTAAATAAATTAATAATAAATGTCCTAATCTAATCCAAGTGGGCCTAAATGGTCATATTTTATTCCTAAGTTTGTTTTTGGTCGAATTACACTTGTCCAATAGAATTAGGACATGTGTTAGGGTAATATTAATATCATATTTACCCTTAGTTACCATATTTACTATTAACCGCGGTAAAAAAAGTAAAAAGTTACTATTCACCAAAAAATTATTTTCATCTCATTGATCCACATTTTAGTCCTTGATATTAACCGTGTCTCTCGGATTTTCGAAATTCCATTCACAGAAGCGGTAAAATTAAGTTTTATGCAAAATTCCGTTTTTAACCTACCACTTAGTGGTTTCACTATTCATCAAAAATTGAAAGTTTTCAGAAAAATGCTAAAATTTCATCCTAAGCAATATTTCATATTCCGAATTCAAAAATGAAGTCTATTTTACCAAATTCATAACATAGAAGTTGCATTAATTAATTTTATAATTAAATCCCGCTGTTAAAACAAATAGCGTGTTTTTTAAGAAACAAAATCTATCAAAAGATTGACACTTGATTATGTCTGGTTTAAATGTGAAATTACAACCAATGACCAACATTGTATTAAAATATATTCTAAATATACTTTAAAACCACTCAAATTAATAATTTATCACTATTAATTATTTCGATTAAAAAAGTTGTTTTTAATTATAATTTAGTAATTTTCACTATTCATTAGAATATGAAAGTTATCCGAAAAGTACCAAAATTTCACCTTAGGCTAAATTCGATACTCCGAATCCAAAAATGAAGTCCATTTTGAGATCTAAAATTTCTAAAATTTAAAAAAGTGGTTATTACTATTCATAACTGCTAGTTTTAATAATATTTTAATAGCATATCGTTGTTTCGTGAAACTCAGTATTGCGTACTACACACGCTATCAAGGAAGGTTGTGATTGCGTGTAATGCAAGGATAGTCAAGGATTTGTATTGTGTAAGCTCCTTTTGGTGTAGCGTACAACACAAGACATTAATAAAATTAAAAAGAATATTTTTCATAAAATCTCGGGTTGTTACATTCTACCCCCCTTAAAATGAATTTCGCCCTCGAAATTCGTCGGGGTTATAAATGGTTTACTATTCGAAAGTTTCTTTAATAGAAACCCACATCGTAAAAAGGAATATCAAAACCAATCTTTAAAAACAAAAGTATGAAACGTAACGGTTACCCAAATAAACTAATCACTGGGTTTCCACATAGGTGAAAATATGGGTATGGAAGAGAAATCTAACCATCATGTTCTGATAGAGAGTGGTAGAGAACATGGCTATGGAAAAGCCAGCAATCACAAAGCCATAAATTTGTGACGATCTAAGGTACCATCTGATTCATCAGGTATAAGATCACTAGGACAACATTTTTGGTTTTCAAGATCATTTCCCTAAATTTGAATTTGAATAAATACTTACTTTATTTTGGTACAATCTCACTGTTGTTCGTGCCTTGAACAATTTTCACTTCATCTCTTAAATAAATGAAGTTGAATTTGTTATTCGTGAAGTGTTAGCAGATCATGTGATAGAATGACGGGTCATTCCATCTGTCTCAAACAAAAGGTTAGAAAAAGTTATTAAATATACATAAGTCATTCTATAGTGTGATTAATCATATATGGTTCCTAAAATTGACTTATACTTCATATATCATACTGCTTAATATAATAAAACTAGTTTCTACTAAACAGGGACTTCCTGTAGACCAGTGGTAGGCGATAAAGGCTAGTCGCACTTCAGTTGTGGGTTCGATTCCCACAGCCTTGTCCGACGCGATGGGCTGTCGCCCGTCCTGCAGGTTGTCCTTTTTCTAAACCTACATTACTATAACATCACATAAATAATATCGAAAAACAAACAATACTAACTTATGTCCAACATAATTCATTCCAATCCTTAGGCTTATCCATAATACTATAGTCCACTCTCATAACAAAGTGAAAACGATTACCAGAGATTTAATACCATCGTTGATCCCCATATATCATAAGATATGTTTTGTTGGTCACATTCCAAACATTCAAAGTCCTTAATCATGTATTCTCTTGAATACCTTAGTGAAAACATGAATGCAGTTAAAAGTTAACACCTTCCACATACCAAAATCCTCAAAATTCTATATACTCAAACCATGATATCACTTAGTCCTTATATTAATCATGAGCTCATGAATACAATCAAACATCTCATTGTCTTCTTATCCTTTCATTATGCACTTATCATCTACTTTCCAAAAGTATCTGAATAACCTTTCATGGTTACTGGTACCATTCATCATACACTTTCAAAACTTAAGGAAAGACAACAGTGTAACAATCCTTAGATGTCTCCTTATTCCATGAGATTACTTATACAACATTACACATGATAAACATGTAATCATTCCACTACATTCTTAGACCATTGACCGAGCTTCAACATTTCTTTCATCTCACATATCATTTGTAGTTTCTTCATCATGGTCAACATAAATACTTCCCATACGACCATACTGATTCTCTTCATGAGACTTTCCCTTAGGGCATTGGTTTGCATAATTCCCGTACATTCCACATTTAAAGCATTTAACCATTGTTGATGTCGTAGCAATACCATTATCCTCATCCATGGTGTTAATTGAACCTTTTCCTTTGCACTTACTTGCTTTGTGTCCTTATTTTCCACACCCAAAGCATCTTCTAGTTCCTTTGAAACATTCTCCTTGATGCCTCTTCCCACATGATTTACATAGGGGAAATTGAACTTTCTTTCCTCTATGATCATCATGAAACTCCATCTTTCTCTTATTAGCCGAGTCAGGAAACTTACCAAATTTTACTTTATTGATCATATTATGAGATTGCTGATTCGGCATAATAATGATGTTTGGACTTCCAAATCCCATTTCATTATGAATAATATCATTCCATTGTACATCATATCCTCCATTATTGTGAATCATCTTGTCTCCAGCCATTTTTTAAAACCCAAAAAGAATAGTGTGAGAGGCAAAAATCATGCTAGGGAAAACGACATAATAAAGGGGGAGTAACTTCAATATCTAACATCTTAGGTTAAATTCTAAGATCGTTAGCGAAATTCTAGGACTATAACCTATACGTATACTTAAGCTTAGAGACATCCCTAGACATACCGTAGAAATATCTTTAGAGATCTTACTAATGTTTTCGCATCCTAGTTTCCAAAGGTTGACTAAACCTTTCCTCTGATACCAAATGTAGAGACCCGAAGCCTGACGTACATGGACATTACATTACTTTTGCGGAATACTTAGTACATAACAAAAACACACACACAAGGATCGTAATAGTTTAGTGTCTTTGGAAACTCGGAATGTAATCTTCTAATCGTGGTGAAAGATCTTCAATATCTCCCATAAAGATCATCCATTTTTTTTACCTAAAACCTTTCTTTATATCCTGGGGAAAAGAAAACATAAAAGGGTGAGCTCAAATGCTTAGTAAGGGTAAACAAAAGAAAAATCAATCACATCATATTCATAAGAACATAACTTTTGGAAATCTTAACCTGCAAAAGAGAGCATAATTTCATAACATGGGATAAATCATAGTAGTGAAATGAAATCCCAATAATCATAACTTAAAACATTAAACTTTGTGGCATACACACATAATCATAGAAAATCATTTCTTGTTAGTCAAGACTCATTGCCAAGACTATCTTTGTGGACAAAGTCCCTTTCTGAATCGAGTAACCCTCATTTCAGTCCTGTTTCACTGAACCGGTATAACCTACCATTTCAGCCATGTCTATCTCATGAGATATAAAATCTTTACCCAATGCATTGGAGGGAGATATAGGTCCCACCCATCTTATAATGAATCCTTTCTTATGTGTGCCACATAATCATAAACCATACATCATAACGTAACCCATGTAATAAAAATGGGATTCTTAAACAACATGACATCATAAAACAATTCATATAAGATAAAGGAATTCATAAAAATATTTCCATCACAACATAATCAAATCCATGTAATAATAGGGATAGAAACAGAACCCTTTATTATCTCAGATGGAAAATAATTTTGATAAAACACTTGAACTTCATTCTTGAGGAAAATATCCTTTCCTTTTCAAAAACATTTTACATTTCTTAACATGTCATACAACTTTAAACTAAAAGAAGTTGATTAAAAATAAACTTGAAAACTTTTAAAGGAAGCTTCTTGGAAATAATGTTTTAAAAATCCATTCTTGTCGTATAAGTTAAAAAAAACATTCTTCGTACTTTTGTCGGAAAAGTCAAAAAGTACCTCGTACGGAAAAACGACAAAAGATTCCTTTCATATTCTTTACTAAAAACTCACCTAAGGGAAAAATTGGATTTAAAATATTGTAAGTGGATGGAAACAATATTACATATTGAGGGAACATGGATGTGGATGATAAAATACACCCCAGTAAATACTTACGAATAAACAATCTCGGATAAAAATGAGATTGTGATATTTCCCTTACCTTAGGTCCGATTTGCTTCGTATGTGTCCGAACCTCCTGTATGATGATTTAAATAATGTCATTGACTTATTACAGAATCATATTCATTGTTATGATATCATATATGGTTCACCTATGACATTATATTACCCGTTCTTTTGTAAATTCCATGTTAAAGAAGCGTTTTGGGTAAAATCGTTTCATTTATCGTAGGTGTTTTGACTTGTTGTTCTTGACATTATTATTACTTATATCATGATTTACTTACTTCCAGAATATAAAATATGATTTATATATCATATATATTCAGTATATATATATATATAATAGATAGATAAATAAAATGAAAAACACCGTTCATGGAGACGGTAGTCCGTACGTACGCATGAACGCTGTTTTCCATTCCTTATTGTCTTGAAATGGAAGTAAGTAGATGACATACATATATATATATACATAAATCCAGTAGCTTTATAATGTCATATATTTCATTATTATTTCTTATATATACTTTATAATCATTCTTAAATGGTTAACATGGAGAATGAATCTCATCGCGTCGTGGAGACGGTAGTCCGTACGTACGCACGAGCGATGATATCATTTCCATAAATATTGAATTGAATTGGAGTGGATTATACAATATATCAGAATCAATATGATGTTGTAATAACTATGTATAGTTATTCTTTACACCATTATACCCATCCATGTAAGGTGGTGGTGGAAAATAGATTACACCACGGCGTGGAGACGGTATTCCGTACGTACGCACGCACGGTGATTTCTTTTTCTGTAGGATGGATAGATGGTGAAATAGGGTTGTTTCATACTTATAATAACATATCAGTATATGAGTGATACTGATTTTATTACTTCATAATGAAACAACCTAAGAAGAAGAAGTGGAAGAAGAAATAAAGATGAAAGAATTGGTAACGGTAATTACCTATTCTTTGAAGCGCCTCTTTGAGACCTCCTCTTAGGGCACTAAAATTGGTCTTTGAGGAATACCAGAACCTCTAGGATGTTTCTAGGGAAGTGGAGAGGAGAAAATGGCAGGGGTTGGCCGAGCTTGAGTGCTCAAATTGGTGTGAGGAGGAGGGGGAGGAGGTGCCCTTTTATAAGGGAGGAGAGGGGCACCTTAAGAATATCTCAAAATATTATTTTATATTAAAGTCAAAATCAGTTTATAATGGTTCCCAAGGGTCTTATTTGGAAGCTTAAGTGGTGATGGGTCGAAATCCTATCAACCAATAAGATTTAGACAAGTTTAGGGTATTATTTTAACCTTATCAATTAGATTTAACTCTAAGTTAAATAATTTGACTTTTACCATGTCTTTTTGTTTTCTTTCACTATATGGTTAATAAACTTACTATAACATGCCAAACGAACCCCAAATTGTTTATTATTAATATATATATCCTTATCTAAGTCATTTGGCCGACCCTTAGATTTTTAGGAATACAATAACAATTAATAATATAATATTTTATTTAAAAACTATTTTGTGTCAATTTTGACACTATTTGATATATGATTTTTGTGAAAGTCATAACAGAATTATATGTTCGAACCGTGTTGATTAAATCAACACTAATATATCATAGTAACCTAGAAAATTAGTGGAATTCATAAAAAGTCTTAAATTACATTTATTTTGGTATTTATATTATCAATTATGTCAATATTTCATTAATAAGATAATTACTGCATCATCTTTGTGTCATAAATAAATTAAATTATTTGATTTCTAAAAATTACAAATAAAATACCATCATGTAGGAAATCGTTTTATCTTTCTAATGAATATTTACAATCGAATATATCTTATGTATAACCCCATATTAAAAATTATTTACTTATTAAACTTTGATTTTAACTATTTTAACCCTTCTTTAAATAAATTAATAATAAATGTCCTAATCTAATCCAAGTGGGCCTAAATGGTCATATTTTATTCCTAAGTTTGTTTTTGGTCGAATTACACTTGTCCAATAGAATTAGGACATGTGTTAGGGTAATATTAATATCATATTTACCCTTAGTTACCATATTTACTATTAACCGCGGTAAAAAAAGTAAAAAGTTACTATTCACCAAAAAATTATTTTCATCTCATTGATCCACATTTTAGTCCTTGATATTAACCGTGTCTCTCGGATTTTCGAAATTCCATTCACAGAAGCGGTAAAATTAAGTTTTATGCAAAATTCCGTTTTTAACCTACCACTTAGTGGTTTCACTATTCATCAAAAATTGAAAGTTTTCAGAAAAATGCCAAAATTTCATCCTAAGCAATATTTCATATTCCGAATTCAAAAATGAAGTCTATTTTACCAAATTCATAACATAGAAGTTGCATTAATTAATTTTATAATTAAATCCCGCTGTTAAAACAAATAGCGTGTCTTTTAAGAAACAAAATCTATCAAAAGATTGACACTTGATTATGTCTGGTTTAAATGTGAAATTACAACCAATGACCAACATTGTATTAAAATATATTCTAAATATACTTTAAAACCACTCAAATTAATAATTTATCACTATTAATTATTTCGATTAAAAAAGTTGTTTTTAATTATAATTTAGTAATTTTCACTATTCATTAGAATATGAAAGTTATCCGAAAAGTACCAAAATTTCACCTTAGGCTAAATTCGATACTCCGAATCCAAAAATGAAGTCCATTTTGAGAGCTAAAATTTCTAAAATTTAAAAAAGTGGTTATTACTATTCATAACGGCTAGTTTTAATAATATTTTAATAGCATATCGTTGTTTCGTGAAACTCAGTATTGCGTACTACACACGCTATCAAGGAAGGTTGTGATTGCGTGTAATGCAAGGCAAGTCAAGGATTTGTATTGTGTAAGCTCCTTTTGGTGTAGCGTACAACACAATACATTAATAAAATTAAAAAGAATATTTTTCATAAAATCTCGGGTTGTTACACGTACCATTAAATAATGGTGGAATGTTAGTAACAAAACCCTTTAGTCTATTATACATAACTACATTTTAGAAAATAAAATTTAAAGGGATAAAATTTAGAACTAATAGAAATTTAAGATCTTTAAAGATGAAACTAAAATAACAGTTGAAAAAAAGAGTGTTTCAAAAATCCTTAAACAAAAACAAAACCTCTTATACCAAATGTTGGTCGAAGTGGATACTCAAGAGAGGGGTGAATTGAGTTCCAATTGAAATTTCTGTTAAAAAATATTTCTCATAAAATCCACCAATTAAAAAACAAAGTTAAACTATAGTGAATCTATATAGAGTGTAAAGGTTCATTCAGTTTCTCAAAAATTTATTAGGTCTCAGTTAAATTAATCTGAAGATTAAATTAACATTTTAAACTGACTTACTGATTTACAATAAGTATAAACACTTGCTAATTTAACTATCAAGTAGCTTTAAAATAGTTTCGTATTTCAAAGTAATTGCAGCGGAATAAGTATATAGTTTACTTATAGACTTAAATTAAAATGCACAACAGAGTTAACCAAGAGGTTCAGTATCAAGCCGAGACTTAGTCCTCTCAAAAATTTATATAAATTGATCCACACCCATGGATCGGGGTTAACAATAGTGAACGACTGTCCAGGAAACACAGGGACCTCTACCATAGTTCTTTGTGGGAAACAAAAACAATGACCTGGCCACACAAGGACCTCTTCCATAGTTGTAATGGGTAAACAAGAGTAAACAATTTTGGTTTGAGGATTTTGGTATCCTCTAGTTCAGCACAGGAGTCAGTGTGTGAGTATGAAGAACACACACTGCTCCAAATTGTAAGTAAAATAATCACTAAGAGAGAATGTATCAGAGTTTAGAAAGCTCTAGTGATTGGAAGTGCTGCTCCGGACTTGTTGGATTTAGCAAAGATGCTTCTGAGTCCTTCTATGGTTTGTTGTTTAAAAAACAGAGTATCGTGATTCAACTTGATGTTCTTCACAAGAAAGAGTGTTCTCTGATTTCCAGTGTTCTTCATATATTCTTCAGTAGTGCTGGGTTGCGTGCATAAGAGTTTTCTTTAGATATTGAAAAAAGCTCATTTTTCCACTTCGTCTTGTGTTCTTCAGTCTCGCATGTATATTCAAGGAATAATTCTTTCTCTATGCCTTTTCACGCATCTATCCATTCATCGATTTCTTACAGCTCGATCTTCCTTCTTTTATTCCATGAGCTCCAGTAGTGGGAATGATTATCTTTCCATAGATACGAGGTACGGTCTCTGGACATACCAAAAACTACCATTAAAAATCATTAATTGCATTAAAAACATCAAATATGACTATTAGAATTAAATACGAATTTATAGAGTTTCAAACAGTTTTCATGACTATAGGTGAGTCAAGAGATCGGTGAGACATTTTGAATCTGCATCAGTTTTGGTTGCATCAGCATCAGTGTCTCAACATCATCAGTATCTCAGCATCGGTGTCTTAGCATCGGTAGCTTAGTATCGGTGTCTTCGCATGGGTAGCTTAGTATCAGTAGCTTAGCATCGATAGCTTAGTATCAATAGCTTAGCATCAGTAGCTTAGTATCGGTATCTTAGCATCGGTAGCTTAGTATCGGTAGCTTAGCATCGGTTTCATTGCATCGATATCACTTTGGATCTTTGATAGTTATCGGTGCGACCATTCATCGTCGGTGCGACAGTTCATCAACGGTGCAACCATTCATCAACGGTGTGACCGTTCATCAATGGTGACTCTGGAAAATGACTATCGGTGAGTCAAGACATGGAATTCTTACAAATTGTCTGTTCAATCCAGAATACTTCCAGGTCAACCATAACCATACATTGATAATAGATAAACAATTGTAGATATGATTTAAACATGTTTAGAACAAGTTGAACAAGATATTAAAAGGAAATAAATAAAACTAAGAATTGTGATTATCAAAATAACCATTCCACCGAGAGTTCAACACATAGATATAGGATGTATGAGTGGATTCATTAGGTTATGATATTGGTATATAACAGGTGCTACTAGGTATTTGGAATAGGCATGGTATTTCATTTAGGTTTTTTGTTGAAATCACTAGAGGTTTTTGGGTATCAGTGTTTGGATTCTTTAGGAATAACTGGTAGGATATTTGGACAAATAGATTTTTTATAAATTTTATATAATATTGATTATTGTGACCCTATATGATTCAACCCAGTATAGATATATTGGTGGTTGATTCTTCAACTTTCAAAATAATTCCCAATGTTTCAGGTGATTGTGTGACTAGCCCTGGTAAGTGAGGTGCCTTGGGATTGTTGTAAATTAATCGGCAAGATGATTTTAGATAAATGGGACTGGAATATATAATGAGAAAGAATGGTGGTTAGGCACATGATTCTATAATTATCAATTTGTAACACATGATAGTATTAGTTAGGTTGTGTGATTGTGTTGTACTGGAACATACTCCCATTTGTATTGGATGTAATTAAGGTAGTAAAAATGGTTATATGAGGTTCCATTAAATTTTAGAATTGGTGACCCACATTGTTCATGTTAAGAGTAAATGGTTTTGATGGAATTCTTATGGTCTTGGTTTCCATGTCACAACCCAACCAACCAGTGCCATCCTGGCTAGTATAAGGCCATGTGTGACAACCCTAATACAACTTCCATCGGAATATGGGTTGGAAAAAAGCGATTATAAGGAATAACTAAAATGGGAGGCATTTTCCTAATGTACCAATACACACATACAAATACATAACCAATACAATTTTCATAAGAATATAAATAAAATACAATGAAATATAGTGTAAAGTCATGCATACAATGACTTCTATGGAATAATATAGATTACTATAGTATAACCAAATTGAAAAGATAAAAAATACATGCCCAAATAGAAATGAATTCCCCACCTAAAAACAAAAAGGAAAGAGGAAAAGTAAGAGATCCTATCTCTTGATATCCATGTCTCACCATTGTTTGCGGGCAATGCACCCAAGAACCACTATGCTCCACCGATATCCCCACTGAATTCCTTGTCTTCTATATAATATAACACACATATAGGAAAAAACCATGTCTGGGTGAGTATATACAAACCCATTAGGATTCCATAAAACCACAAAAGGAGAAATATAACGACACAATAGAATCCATCTCATCAAAAAAAACCTATCAATCATAACATCATAAAACCTGATAACAACCAAGATATTCTCAACAAGAATCCAAAATGCGAGATAAAGGGGACCTCAATCGCTACATCCCATCAAAGAATAATGAGCATTAATGTAGATCCAAAGGTTCATCTTTAATTCCCAACATCATGTTCAGCCGTAAAAGAATCCATGTTTAAGGTCATGTACCTTTCCATTGTTCCCCATATTTTAGGAGGCCCCAACTATAGTCAAGTGTCATGTGATACCTCACTAGAATCTAATGGTAGGGGCCACTCCACATTTCTGTACTCAATAAATTGGGAATCCACAACTCACATAGAAGTCCCGCTCCCCATCGGTGCTCAAAGATGGGGGAGAACCACTCCATAAATAGATTACATGTGTGTTTTGTGGGGGAGTATTATATCTAAATATATAAGAGTATGGGGAAATTGTGTCCTACTGCAACCAGTGAGTATCGACCTCAGAATCACTCTATTTATCCTACCCAGATCACTTTCATCATCAAGAACTAAAAGAAAAAGAAACATGATCCTAACACCTCGCATAATATCCTTTATACACAATGATGGGTATTGACATGTTTTACATGAAAAAAATACATATGATAGGACACTCACAAGCCAAAATCTTAATCTGAAATAAGGAGATGCGAGGGGAAGATGTTTATTGGAAAAGTACATGGTGTGTATGGGGGTCCACACAGCATGTGACCTCACCTCACCACCTAGAAGTGTTTTCCATTGGACATGGAATGGGGTGTTATTTTAAAATAAATGTCGTGTATTAGTTTTACATGCCGTTTCTCATCCACTAGGGACATGTTCGTGCTCTTATGGTTTTACTCATGTACAACATCCCATGCATGTGTACATGGTTATGTCCATGTATCTAGTCGATGTATTAGTATATGGTCATTCCTATGTTCTCTAATTGTCCCTATGTGCCCGACCATTTCTATTCATTTGTACTCAAAGAGTACATTCCAAGACTCCAACATAGGTTTACACGGTATATGAGATTTATCTCTATACAGAAACCCTAGTTTTCATAGCCAGGGGACTACACAATATGTGTTCCTCATTGTACACATCGTGTAGTCATGTTTCTCATAGAAAACATAATTTTGTTCATGTGGATCCATATCAACCTTTCCCACAAGGATATTATATATTTTTCACCTTAAAGTTAATTTTAATTCCACCATCTATTGATTCCCAGCCTCTGGTGGCCAATATTATGAAATATAATCATCTACTCATTAGTCGTTTCATGTCTCGTTAACCTCTAATCACTCATTTCCACATTGGATAGTGTATCCATGATGAATAACCCATGATTCATTCTGATTCATCCAGAAATCAGCATCCCATTTATTCTTTACACAACCTCTTTGAATATGGGAGTTCTTTCATGCTCGATCTGGCCCCTACAATGTCAAATAGTGGCCCTGGGGTCCAACAGTGAAGAAACTAAAGAAATGTGGGGTGAAATGCATAAGAATAAGGTAAATAGTTTATTGGAAACTCATTCATGCTAAGCTATCACATAAAGAGTGATATCCATGGGTGATATCAGGTGCTACAAAGGAAGAAAATTGAATCAAAAAAATTTAATTTTTGCATAGATCATGCCAAGATAAAAAATAAAAATCAAATGAATAATATTATTAAATCCATTATTTAAAAATAAAATGTTTTTGAAATCAATAAATAATTTTCCCTACCTCTATTGAGGATTTATATATGGTGAAGAACACATAATGTAGTGATTAATATTCATAGTGATTGTTTCATACCTCTCGATCCACCTCAATCTAATCCTCATTCATTATCTGATCCTGATCCTCCAATTAAAAAATATTCTTCTCATCTTATATACTTTTATGGTTAGGGGAATATACCTGTAAATTTTCCATAAATATTATTTAAAGAGGGAATTAGGCTACGGGTATTAAATGAATTAATTAGATTAATTGATTGATCCACATAACATAACTACTAATGGATGCCTCAACCGAACATTTTAAGTTGAAAATCATTAGGTCATAACTAGGGTAAAAACTATATTCTAGAATCAGTAGTTGTGTTATATTATCTATATAAGGTCCCAAACTATAGGAAAACCAATTACACAAAAATTACGTGCTTTCATGTAAAAAAATATATTAATATCTTTAATATAAAAAATTTGGAGGCCCATGATACCCAAACATCATGTCAATTCTGTGGATAAATCTAGATATATGAATATAAATATTCAAATGACTATATTAAAATAATCTAAATTCATTACATTTTGGGTTCTTCATGTGAAATGTTACCATGTTATTATAGTTCCTCTGGACCCACACTCCTAAATCTGTTACTAAAAATACAAATCATAAAACAATGTATGTGATACAAATATATAATTAGATTATATTTTATAACTTTATAATCCAAAGAAATTTTTGTTTAGATTTTTAGAGAATTGTAAAAAAATTACAAACTAATATACTCAATCCCTTCTTATCTAATATAGACATTGATTCCACCTTATAAGAATATATTAAATCTATAATGAGTCTTTAATGCCACCTATAAATAATCAACATAATATACTCTTTTAGGATTGGTGTGGATAATATTTTCTTTTATAACATAGGGAAGTGTAAAAATAAGGGGTGAGCTCAGATGCTCAATAAGGGAAGAATCAAAGTAAATCAAAATAGTTTGAAAACTAATACATGTTAGAAGGCATGACGTGATATCATAAAGAGAATGAATCAAAATCATGGGAGTATGGAATAAGGAAATGATATTATAGATCATGGATTAAAAAATGATCTTATCATAAGGTCACAGAATCAAAGGAATGTGTAAACTATATAAAAATTACATCATAATTCATGGCTACCTACCATATATACATAATATAGTTGGTTTGAAAACATCCCTTGCATAATAGTTATCCTTCCACATAGACTATACACCATGATAACTAATGAGATGGAAAAAATACCCAATACATTAACGGGATATATATTTTTGGGCCCACCCATCACTTAACATGTACATACATATGTGTTCCACATGAAACATAATCATTATATTATAATGAAACCAAGTAATGAAATTGTTTAACATATTCTCATTAAATGATATCCACAATGATACATTCATAAATTCATTAATAAATATAACAAGATAAGCCTGAAAAAAATAAATGGGAATCTAATGAATTTAAGAATCATTCTATATAAATAGCTATTATAAAATATGTTTACTAATATGTTATTTAAACAATAAATTAAATAGATATATATTTTAAATAAAAATTTCCCCATTCAATCATTTTATTAGGCATCTAAGTGAACACCATTAAATCAAATAATTAAACATAATAATTAATATATGAAATTCATTGGAATAAAAACATTCTTATAAAAGTGCATGGTTATAAAAGACAAAATAATTGGTATATAATTCCATAGATATATAATAAAATTTCATAAGAAATTAAAATAAAGAATATGGATGGTATCTTTTTAATAACAACCTTGACCATGCATACAATATAGACGATGAAAACTATTAGAAGCATTGGGGACATTTTTTTTGAAAATGAGAATATATATTGTCATTTTAAAAAATTTAAAAATGAATATTTTATTAAACCATGATAATAACAATTTTATTTTTTAAAAATGAATGTATATCATGTAAGACTCTTATAAAATGAAAAATATAATGAAAAATATACATTTACATGGAAACATGTAAACTATATTACATCTATTTCAAATTACCCATGTGGAAAATGATAAAAATAATTCCTTTAAAATATTTTAAAAAATGTCAATATACTTACAAATTAACTTAAAATTGTTTGGAAATAAAAAAATTCGGACATTTTAGAGCATTACATTAGAAGAAATCATTTTTTTGAAACTAGTCATTTTGAAAACGCTTAAAGACTATTAAAACCATTTAGAGAAACACATATTATTAAACTGAAGATAAAATTTTTCATTAATAATGGGTTAAGGTAAATATTAATGTCACTAGAAACATTATATAAAATACTTTTTATTGGTAAAACATGACAATAGATTATAAATATCTATGGAAGAGTATATGAGTATTTTGTATCAACATCATGGTTTTATTTAAGGAATCCTTTCATAAAAGGGTAGGATATTAATTAATATAATTATTATTTATAAATAAAGATAAAATTTACCAATTTTGAGGATAATGGTTGGAAAATAAACTTGTAATATCAAAATAAATAATTGATTACAAGAATCATGGGAAAAAATATTTGAGTCCAAAAAACCATTTCAACATGAGTAACATTTTAATTAAAAACAACAAAATATAAAGAGATTGAAAATAAACCTAAAATACCATGAATAAAATATTTTTCATGATAACATGCCTATTACATAGTGTACACACAATAATAAAATAAATGGGTGCATTTTCATAATGAATGATGATTTATAAAAAAAAAATATAGCCCTATTTCCCCACTTAGTTAATCACATTATAACTTCATTTAAAAAAACATAACTATCATAATCATAAATCTAAAAACCTAATTCATTTCTATAATCCTTTTATATACATAATTTATAATTATTTGTTGTGAATATTGTGGTTCATTAAAGCTTGTTTTTAATATCGAGTGTTTTCACTTTCAATTGTCTTTCACTTACATTATAATTTTAATGTTGATCCCAGATCATTGGTAACAAGATAATTATTCCAATATTATCTATAATTATATAATATATATCACATTAATATTTCAAATATTCCACTTTCATCCTATATGAGTACAAATTATGACTTTTGAAGATGAAGCTTGAGAAAAACTTGTTTTTTTATGTTTTTAATAATCAAAGATGATATATTACTAACATGTTTATATAATAATATTATAAATTCATAAAATTTAAAAAAATATTTAATAAATTATTATTACATTTCATTAATATTATATAATTTTTCTAACATTCAATATATAAACATTACAAAATCTCTCAAGTAGGAGGTAAATCGACCAAAACAAAAATATATCATAAAGTTGGAATGAGTAAGAATGTTCTATTAAAAAATTATTGAAGAAAAATTTAAATAATATTAAACACTTAATATATATTATATAACTCCCTAAAATCTATTCTTATAACTATTAATGATGGTTTTAGATGATAAATTGAATTCATCGTTCATCGATGCGGTAGTCCGCACGTTGGCACGATTAATGAACAGATTTCCCAATGAAAATTCTAGGAGATGGTTTATAAAAATTCATTATTTAGTAATTTTAATAATGTTATAAATTTTATATTATTTCATTAATTACAATTTTAGGTACATACATGCTAGGTGTTCAATACAAAAAAGACGTGTTGTTCATGAATGCAGTAGTCCTCACAAAAGGATGATTAACGATATCATTCCATGAAAATTGGATGGAATGAAGGTAAATATAAAAGTTTGTAATTAAAGATTTCTATAACTTAAATATAAAACTTAATTATTCATAAAAAATATAATTTATACAATAAAAAATATGTGGTGATTAAAAAATAATTGCATCATGTTGTGAAGGTGATAGACTGCACTTACACATTGTCAATGCGTTTTTTTCATCGTGAATGGAAGATAATGAATTAATAATTAATTATAAATTAATATAATTAAATTTAATCATATATATCAAAATTAATTAATTATATTAAAAACAATATGGAATATTATTATGATGAATATTAAAAATAAAGGCTTTTGGGAGAGTAATTATCATCTCGGGAACATTGATTTCATTTTGAATTATCCTAAAAAATTAATGGGTTAAACTAAATAAATAAGGACAAAGGATTAGGTTTTTTGAAGAGGGATTTAGTATAATTAAATGGTCATATTTTGACCAAGTAATTTGAACTAATGTGTTTTTAAATAAGAGGTGTAATTGGTCCCATTTATGACTGTAGGGAAGGGTAGTTTTGGAATTACCTTAACTTATAAAATTATTTGTTTACACTATTTCATGTTAAAAGACCCAAATATTTATAAAATATTTATTTTGGGGAATTTTAGGGTAAAAAAAATTCTATAAACGAAATTTTCTAAAAACCATGTGTGAATTAGTGGATTTTACCTTTACTTTTCACTTCACCCATGTGTACTTTTACCTAGGTAACAAATATTTTCACCATTGTTAATTAATTGAAATGTTCTCTATTAATATTTATATTAATAAATAACTTGAGTATTATAATAAAATATATGATATTTATTTTATCAAATAAAATTAATTTTAGTAAAAAAAGTTAATTTTAAAATAAACATTCATAAAGCTTATATAGAGTTTTTGAGATAATTAAGCTTTTAAGCTACAATTTATATTTGATTTTAAATTATTGTTGTTAGAGATTTAAAATGCATAATTTTATTTCTTAAATTCATATTTTATCACTTAAATGTTGTTATAACCATATATTTCATTGTTATATATTTAAATATATAAGAAAAATTAAAAACGTTAATTTCAAAAAAAATAAAAATTTTAGAAAATAATCAAAAAAATTGTATGAAGTATTATAAATTCAAACATTAATTATAATTTTATCTAATTATATATCCTAAAATTATATATTATCTTTAAAAATATATAATTTTAAACTAGTTTTATTTAAAATGACACTCTTATACTTTAATTGTTTCTAATATTATATCGTACTAATTTTCAAATTTAAATTATGTAAATATTTTATATCATATAAATTTATATTATATGTTATCATAATGATATTTTAAATATTATTAATTTAATTTTCTAATGTATCATGACCTCATTATTATTTCATGTAAAGATATCAAACTCAGTATTATTTAAAGGAAAATATATATAATGAAATCCCAGGATGTTACATTCTCACCCCTTTAAAAAAATTATATCTAGATTTGTTTTTATAAATACATTAATTAAGTATTTCAAAAAGATATATATTACTTAAGATAACATTTAAAATGAAATTTATATATTAATATCATAAATAGAACTAGTATAAAAAAAATTCCCCTAGAGGGATAATTGGGAGCATCACTTTCCCTCTATTTCTGTATGATATATGTCATCTTTTTTACACATAAAACATTTTTATTTCTTTTGATAGATTCCCCGAGTGTGTTTCTTACCAAAATTTTTTCATATGGGAAATCATACAGTTTTCAATTCATAATCTTCTACACTTGATCTTTCAAGTGAATCCATCCATCATTTATTTGTGTGATTTTTATTTCAATTATGTGTAAATTTATAATCAAATTTTGGATAATTGATTTGGCATATTAATATGATTTAAAACCCGAGTTCTTATACCAATAGATCTAAGGTCAGGACAAACCCTGCAATGTGCACTGCATCCATTTCTATATCGATTCATTCTTTTTCCATCAATTACTTTAAAATAAAATTAATGGACCAGAATACTTATATTTGTAAATATAAAAATGGATTAATATGATCCTGAAGAAATATTTCATAAACGATGTGTATACTCAAACTTATGAGTCTTTTGATTCAATCTATGTTATCCCTTGTCATTTTACTATTAGGCTAAATAATATTTTTAACTTCAATAAATTCATATGTTAAAATCATTCATAAATTTTTTTAAAGTGAATTTTAAATAACCCAATAATATCACTAGAGAGTTTCTATCTAGGTGTGTTATTAGGACACATCAATCATGCACCAGAATGATTATAGAGATATACTCAACCAACTATTTTCGGAGTTGTTAACCCTAGATGAATATGTTTCATACCTGATGATAATAAGTATCATTGATAAATTATTAATATAAGTATGAATTTATCTTGAAGTATTATAAAAATAATAATTTTTGTTGGTAGAACATGGATATGGAAAAAATATATCCATTAGAGAGAATAAGAGTTATTACTATAAATATTTTTATTTTATTTTAGAAAATGATTCATAAAAATGGAGGATATTAAAGAATATAATTAATATACCTATATGAACAATATTTATACCATTTTAAAACGTAATGGTAGGAAAATAGTGTTTGAATATTAAAGTCAAGAAGAGATACCAAGACTCATGAAAAAAGGACCAAAGTCATGAAAACAATTATGATTTGAGGGAAATTTTAATCAAAATCATTAAAAAATATAGATAATTAATATGACCATAAAATAACATGAATAAATTATAATTCATGATAAAATATTAATTTGGACCATATATACCATAAAAAATTAAAATGGTGCATAAAGAAAAATGTGTCACAATAAAGGGAGTTGGATACAAAAACTCATTACCTTATTTTACAGATTAGTTGATCACACAATAAATTCATATAAAACAACAATAAATAACTTAATATTCTATTATATACCCTAATTAATCTCTATAAAACTTTCATATACATTATTTAAACTAATTTTCTATGAATATAGTGGTTTATTATAGCTTATTTTTAACATACGTTGTCTGCACATTCAATTATCTTTCACATTCATGTAATTTTTTTATTAATCTGTGATATTTGATACCATGTTAAATATTAATAGATTAAATATAGTTATGTAATATATATTTAATTATTATTTATAATTTTCCACTTTCATCCTATGAGAGTTCTAATTACGACTCTTGAGGATGAAGCTAGGGAAAAAAAATTTCGTCAATTTATAATGATTGGAGATGTTTTTTATTAACATCAATAGATATTAATATTATAAATCTATAATATCTGAAAAATATTTAATAAATTATTACTATATTTAGTTAATTTGATATAAAATTAATTAATTTTCAATTATATAAACATTAAAACATCTCTCAAGAATGCGGTAAACCAACCAAAACAAAAACACATCGTAATGAATAAATGAGTAAGAAATTGAAATTAAATAATGTTAATGAAACATTTATAAAATATTATTGATTTATAATTTATTATATATATCCATTAAATCCATTCATATAACCATTAAGGATGGTTGGTGATGAAAATGTAATTTTTCATTCATGGATGTTATTTTCCGCACGTACGCACAAATAAATATTCCATTTCACAGTGAATGGATGGAGTGATAGTATATAGAAACATATCATTTTAGAATTGTAATAATTTTATAATCATCATATTTGTTCATTAATTAAACTTTTATAAACATATATTTTTGTTGGTTAGGATAAATTAAGTGCATTGTTCATGAAATCAGTAGTCCGTATATATACATGATTAACGATTAAGTTCCTTAATGAATTTATGGAGTGAAAGTAAATTAAAATTTTGATAATTTAATAATTATATATGTTATATGTTAAATATAATTATTCATAAAACCCATCCATTATACCATCTATAATATGAGGTTATGAAAAATGAATCACATTGTGTCGTGATTACAGTAGTTTGTGTGTAAGCATGATCGATGCATTTTTTTAGAGGATTATATAGAATGAATTAATACATGATTTTATATTAATATAATTAATTTTAAATATATATTAAAATTAATTAATCATATTAACAACTTTATGGAATATTATGAAGATTAAAGTTAAAACGAAATGCCAAGTGGAGAGTAATACTAACATCGAAAACATTTATTTTCCTCAGAATTGTCCTTGGAAATGAGGGGAATAAGTTTCATAATGAAGTAAGAAATTTAATATTGGTTTGGGATAGGGTTACTGGATGAAGTAATGATAATATTTATACCATTTTATTGTAATTTATGTTTTTGTAAAGAAGGTGTGTAAGTGGTCCCTTTTATAAGTGACAGAAAGGGTAGTTTTGGAATTACCTTAACTTATTAAATTATTTTTTAACACTAACTCAAGGTAAAAGACTCCCATGTTTATATAATATGGATTTTGGGACATTTAAATGTCTTAAAAACTCTGATAAAATCATTTTTATGAAAACCATGAGTTATTTAATGCCTTTTTTTACTTTTCACATTACCAGAGTGTACTTTTATCCTGGTAACTTTTATTTTCACTCATGTTAATAAAATCAAATTTTATCTATTAATATTTAAAATAATTAATAATTTTGTTATTATAATACTATATATGATATTAATTTAATCGAATAAAATTATTATTATTATTAAAATTTAATTTTAAAATAGACGCGCTTAACGCTTATAAATGGGTTTTTCTTAAATATGTTTTTTAGCTTAAAAATAATGTGGGAGTTAAAATAACTAATTTCAATAATTTTCATGGCCTATATTTAATTATAATAAATATAATTAAGTTTATTTAATATGATAATAAATTTATAAATTAATTTTACAAAAATATTAATTAATTCCAATAAAATACATTAAACAATTTTCTTTATTAAAGTAACCTTTTAATTTAGTTTTAAAATTGTTGTTTAGGGGTTCATTAAGCATAAATAATATTTTAAAAGGAATAATTTTATTAATTATTATAATATTTTATCATTAAATGGTTTTACTTCCATCATGATAACAATTATATATTGATAATTTCAGGAAACTTATAATTTTTATAAAAACTAAATTTTTAACTTAAAGTTTATATTTTCATAATAAAACCCCAAAACATTTTATGGTATTTATATCTTAAATAATTTTTATTCATTATATAGCTAATATTTCATGAATAACTAAGCATATTTTAAACAAAACATGGTTATTTATTGTAGAATTTCATAATCTATCCATTAAAAAAATATAATTGTGTGTTTTGAATTTCAAAAAATAGACATAAATGGTTGTGGTCAGGGTGATATTTTGAATATGATTGAATTGAGTAAATTTTATGTTAATATTAACATACCCTTGTGAAAAGTAACATACCTTTATTAATAGTAATATGACAATTATGAATGGTATCTTTTCCCATGAAAGTGTAAATAATATTTAGGCACCGTAACAATGATGATGATTATTTTAAGTGTTGGTTTTTTTATTATATGATTATTTTAATTAATAATTAGATATTACATATATAGAAAAATAATTGTTAAAAAATGGAGTTCTTTTTGGGATTATACACATCAAAAAATTGTTATGGATAATTTCTTGGATTTTTCTGAAATAATTCATTTTTGGTGAATAGTAAAATACTATAAATTATGATAAATGATAAAAACCTGATTTATTGAGTCATGGATGATGTCCTACTGAGGTAGTCACACTTGGTTTGAAATCACAAGCACTTATTAATATTTTTGGTCATGTAATCATCATCATTTCTCATCTTAGTGAAAAATATCAAACTAATGATTAAAAATTTTAAAAAAACTCTCCTCCCCTCCACTACATAAACCATCCTAACCCCCTCTTCCTCAAACACCACTAAAGATTTGATACATACCTATGTTCATCAAAATACACTTACAAAGACCTCCCCCCACATCCAATATGTTTTTATCTCACCATAAGGCCAAAAACAATGGTCTCACAGAGATTCTCAAGGAGGAGTACTCAAGAGGTGAACCTCTCTTCCTTTATCTTTCAACTTCTTTTTCATGTTCCATTATTTTTTTTCTCTATCCTCACCTCCCCTTATCCAAATGTAATAATAATTAAGGTACCATAATTTAACTAGAATTTTATTTTTATGGGAATATTTCATCATAATTCCTCTTTCTCCCTCCTCTTATACTAAATATGAAAACACCGCACGAGATGTGTTAATTTATCACATTCAAGGACGATGAGTTTTAAATTTCTCTTACAATCTTGAAGACTGGTCATGATTCCTTTTTAATGTTTGAACCAGATTTATATAAATTTATTTTATCTTAGTAATTGTTCAAGAATTATTACACACTCATAATATAAATTAATAATACAAAACAAGTTCATTGTGAACAAAACCACCAAGTTATTCCATGTGTTTATCATTAACTTTAATATTATGAGTCATTCTCATGGTACATAACAAAAATCATTATAATATCATTTATATCTATATAATTTTACTAATAATATATATTAACAATTTTGTATGTTTAACCACATTTCAAATGAACTTCCAGTCATGTATACAAGTAAACTGATCATGAAAACCAAGGAATGAAATACTTCCAAAACAACAAAATTAAACCTCTTAAACCCATAAAAAAATCCATGAATAAACCAAATAAGGTTATAATAAATCAATTAAATTTATATGATGTTATGTAATTATTAATTAATGAAGCTATATTTAATTATTCAGGTCATTAAGATCGATTGAAGAACACATTAAGTCATAAGGTAAGGGTTTTGTCATCTCACATTTAATTCTGTGATATTTCCATTATTAACCATTTATTTATTGTATGTGTTGTATGTGTACGTAAATTTGATATATAATATCATGATTCTCTTTATATTCATGTTATTCTATGATTCATTAGTTAATTATTATTTATTTGTCATACGACTCAATTGATTACAACATGGTAAGGGATTGTGTCTCCATTTCCATTTCATTGAGACTTACTTGGTATTGTGTGTAACACCCCAATCTACAATGGTACATTTCCCTTTGAATAATGCAATATCTTTCGTTGTATGCAACATGAAGTTTTAACACACCACCACCAATCAAACTAACTGTTTTGAATAGTGATACACACTTTTTAAAATTTTATAAATTTTATTTTTCAAAATGGACTTCTTTTTTCGATTCATAATATCAAAAAGAGATTAGGGTTAATTTTTTGGTATTTTTTTGAAAACATTCAATTTTTTATGAATAGTGAAAATACTCTGTGATTGGTTAAAACTGAATTTTTATTTAAATAATTAGTTAGTTTATATAAATTTATATTATGTAAAAATAGATACATAATACCTATAGATGATTAATGTAATTCATTATATTCATTATATAATAATATTATATATATATATAATTTTATTGAATTGTTTGCCGTTTTTACGCACCTCCATGGGAAATTTGAAAATTTGAATTAAACATAATTTTACTGATTCTATAAATTCAATTTGAAGAATCAAAGAGACACGGTTGACATCAGTAAGTAAAATCTTCTTCTGTACGATGAAAATAATTTCTATTTAATAGTAACTTTCGACTTTTATTTTCCACGGTTAAAAGTAAATAGGGTAATTAACGGTAAAAATGATATTATAATTACCTTAAGACAGGTCCAAATTCCAATGGGGAAGTGTATTTCGACCAAAATCAAACTTAGGAATAAAATATGATCCTTTTGGTCCAGTTGAATTAGATTAGGACATTTATTATTATTTTATTTAAATAAGTGTTAAAAGTATTAAATTCAATGTTTAATAATTAAACAATTTTTAATATAGGGGTATACATAAGATAAATTAAACAATAAAATTTAATTATAAATATAATAATATTTCCTACATTATGGAATTTTATTTATAATTTTAATACATTAAATAATTAAATTTATCTATGACACAATGATGATGTAGTAATTACCTTATTAATGAATGATTAAACTAATTGATATTATAAATATAAAAGTAAATGTAAATTGATACTTTTATTGTATTCCACGAATTTCATAGATTAATATAAAATTTTATGGTTTATTTAATGAATATTTTTCAAAGTGATCATGTTGTTATGACTTTCACAAAAACAAAATACCAAATAGAGTCAAAATTAACAAAAATGAGATTTTAAAACAAATACTATATTATTAATTGATATAATACTCATAAAAATATATGGTTCAGAAAAAATACATAGATATGGTTATATATATTTATAATTAACCGCAAGGGGTTCACTAGGATTTTTATAGTATGTTTATTACCCATTTATTATAATAATAAAAGACTACATGGTAAAAGTCAAACTATTAAACTAAGAGTTAAATCTAAAAGATAAGATTAATTTGGGGACCTAAACATATCTAAAACCAATTAGTTGAGAGGTGTTCGAAACATAACCACCTTATCCTCAAAATAAATCATATTGGATCCATTATAAACCGAATATTATTGTATAATAAAATAATATTTCAATATTTTCCGTAAGTGACCCTCACTTCTCTTATAAAAGGGTACATCCCCCTCTATCAAAATCACACCTCCAAATCCATTTGGCTCAGACATACCCTACTCAAATATCCTCCCAAGTACCCTAAATTTATCCTATAGTCCTTACTTTGATCATATATCCATCCTAATGATCCCTTTTGGTCAACTAAAAAGGAAACACCCGAAGAAGAGGTAATAATGTCACCACCTCTTTCAAAGTACTTTTCTTCTTTGACTTCCTCATTATTTGTTTATTCCATACCAAAATAAAAACTCCAGTACCTTATACATACTGGGATTTTATTATAAGTATGATACAACCATATTCATTTTTATACCCGTCCAATGAATGACAAGTCACCATACGTGCATACGTACGGCTTACCGTCTCCACATCTTGGTGTAGTTTGTTATTCAAACACCTCATTATTTGGATTGGTATAATAATGAGAATAACTGATGTAAATAAAAAATATAACATGTTACAGATTATTTATATATGATATAACATCCAATTACATAAAATTTCACCATCAATACAATGATATTGTTCCTCATGCGTACGTAAGGATTACAGTATCCACAAAGGCGATGAAATTCATTCTCCATCCTAACCATTCAAGAAACATTTTCAATTTAAAATTAAAAATAATTTTTAAAGTACATAATCTAATTCAGTATATGAATCGAATACAACATATCCATAACAAACATGTCTTACTTAACCAAGAATATAAAGGCAAACAAATCAGTTAACACCCAAAACAGTGATGCGACTGAAATATTATTAACAAAGCAATATTTGAAGATCATATATGATATCATATTTATGTATGTGATTCTTGTATTATTAATAAAAATTATTAAACTATTATACCAGAGGTTAACATACCCTCAACCAATGAAAATTTCAAGGTAAGGGTTAATTGTACAATATCTTCATTATGTGAGGTTGTTTATATGTGAGTATCTACTGGGACCTCTTTATCATCCATATCAGTGTTTCATAAAGATGTATTTTAAAACATTTTTACTATTTCCTATAATATGGGTTAATGTAATTTATAACCATTTTATAATTTTTTTAAAATGTTTTGAAAGGAATCTTTCTGTCTTTTTCCAATCAAGGTACTTTAAGACCTTTTCAAAAAATTAAGGTAAGAATGTTTTTTAACTTATACGATGGGTGCGATTGTTTTCTTCTGGTATAAAACCTCTAAATATTCCCTTAAAATATTGTTAGAATATTTTCAAAATAAATTTTTTCTTCTATAATTATGTGACTTTTAAATTATTTCAAAATAGAAAGAGATATTTCTCTCAAATAGTTTCGATTTCATCTATGTCAAAAAAAATTGACAGATTTTAAACTTGTTTGAAGATGATTTTTTATGATAAAAATATTCAATATTGTATTTAAGGTTTTGTGATATGTTTGATGGTGGATGTGTTATTTTATACCATTCATGGTTTGTGGTTAAAGTATTAACATTTCATATGCTATTTTTAATAAGAATGATTATTTTATGTTTCAACCATTTCATATGAGGAACGCGTTGGACTTAGTAAGTGACGGGTGGAGCCTACTATAACTCTTCGATGAATCGGTAGGTCTCAGGAGACAAACTAGTGTCTTGGTACAAGGCCTTGAGAAAATCTTATTTGTAGTCTTTTCACGAGGTCTTGACTATTTTGTTATGACGTCCGACATTATGAATACTATTATTATGAAATTGGATATTGATATTGCATGTGATTATTTGACTATTAGAATATCCATGTGAATTTGTAAATGAAATTATTTGATTTATTATTACTATATTTTTCTGAATATTATGTTTAAAAGGCTTTGAGTTTTAGTCTTATGCATTGCCTTAAATGTTTATTCTTATTTATGAATGTTTCTGCTATATTTTTATCCTTACTGGGCACTTGAGCTCACCCCTTTCTAGGTTTTATATTTCCCATGTTTCGAAGAAGTATATATGACTGACCAATAGGGATAGTCTAAGGGATATGGATGTACTCAAAAGATACATTTTTGTTGTTGATTTTAATTTAATAATGTAATGTAAAATTTTTGTTTGGATCATGTACTTCCAAGGCTACTAAAATGATCGGTCTTTCGGGTATGATTCCTTATATCATGAAAATGTTATGTACTAAGGCACTAACTCTGGGTAGCATGGGTCAGGGCATTACAGTTGGTATCAGAGAAATTTTAGTACAATCCTTAGAAGCTATATTTAAAGAAACACTATTTAGAGAACATTACCCTAAGATATAATTTGAGTATTAGTATAGAACAACTTCCTAGAATTTTGGTAATGTAGAGATTTTGTGAGTATTCTAAGAAATACATCCTTTGCAGGATACGAGATATTAGAGGCAGCTCTAGCACATATGTACCTAGGAGTGAAAACTCCGACATGGAGTTTTGAGCTAGAGCTATGGTATCCTGGTACACAACAATGGGCCTTGTTGTACTCTTGGTTATGACACTCCCGGGGGATATGATCAGAATAATTCACAATTTTTTACAAACCATTATGAATTATTTATTAGTTTATACCTCCTCAAAGAAAAAAATTTTATGATTATGGATTATATCAATAAACTCTTCAATTTATGTCAATTGTTTTACATGTTTGGAATTATGTATTGTGATTCATAAACAAATCTATTGTATTCTATTTTTTAGAAATGGCGCATAGTGGAAGGAATGGAAACCGTATCAATACACTTAATCAATGTTGGGATTTCTCTCCTACTAAAGATAATTATAGTGGAGGTGGTGATGAAATTAGTGTTGACCAGCTTATCACCATACTAGGGAGACTCACTCAGGTTATGAATAATAACCTTTCCCATATGGTGTACCCAGATCCACAACACGAAGGATAAATGTTATGCCTCTTCATGAGGCAAAAACCATGAAAATTAAATGGGAATACAAATCAATTTGTAGCTAAGAAATGGATAAGTCCCATAGAGATAATATTTCATTATTTAGGGATTTGCGAACGGGAAAAGGTTTTCATGGCAGTTTATTGCCTCACATGAGATATAGATCAATGGAAGCCATTAATTAAAAACAAAAAGGAAGATGAAGAAGTATCAAATATGGAATGGAGGGATTTTAAAGAGCTTTTCATAGAAAAACTATTTCCTCAGGACCATCGAGCGGATTTGGAAAGAAAAGTTATAAGTCTAAGGAAAAAGGAGGACGAGAATGTCGCTAAGTATGAGGCTAATTTTATAAGGTTAGTAAGGCATGTAGCTGATTATATAAGTAACCCAATGAGTATGATTGATAAATTATTCAATGGGTTTAAACAATTTCTCCATATAGCATCAGTCTCACAATCCACCTCATTGTATGAAGATATTGTCTCATGTTCTATCAAGACAAAAAGGAATTCTCGATGTATTATGAATTTAAAGAAAAGAAAGAAAATAAGATATTTTTTGAACACTATGGAAATATAAATAAGGGGATGAAGGGAAATTTTGAATTTCCATCCTGTGGTAAATGTGGGAAGAAACACCCCAGAACATGCCTGAAGGGAATGAAAGTATGTTACAGGTGTGGTGAAAAAGGCCATCAAGATCATGATTCCAAGGGAAATAAAGAGGTTTTCAACATTCAATGCTATAATTGTAGAGAAATAGTGAATTATGAAAATTAATGTCATAAGAACCATGGAAAATAACCACATAAAAGCCTAAGGGAGGAAGGCCATGCTTATGCGATCACTACTACTGAGGTTGAAGCTCTAAAAGATGAGGTGGCAGGTAATTTAATGGTTTCCTCAAGTTAGGAAATGCTTTATTTGATTCTAGATCATCGCAATGTTTCATATCTTCCCAGTTAGTTATAAAAATTATATATTTCCAATTTTATTTAAAAACGTACATTTTTTAATCAAAACTCCTAAGGGAATTATCAATGAAACAATGTTTTGTAAATCAGCCCCCATTAGGGCATATAAATGTTTTTTATCTGTTTATCTCATCATCATACCCATTATTAAATTTTATATAATCCTCAGTATGGATTTTATTTTGGACCATGATGCGAAGAGTTATTATAAGATGAAGGAGGTTACAATTTTCAATGATTAGAATGAGTACTTTATCTTTAGAGCAGAAATATCACCACCAAATTCTTATCTAAATACACCCCTAGTATCTCTACTAAATTCCATTATTGGGGAGGAAGAGAGTAAAATAACTATGGGTGAGAAAAATAATGTTCAAATAGAGTATTTACCTACTGTGAAAGAATATGTTGTTGGGTTTCCAGAGGATTTACCTGGACATCCTTCAGAATGAGAAACTGAGTTTCTCATTGAATGAATTCTAGGTTCAAGACCCATATTGAAGACCCCTTATAGAATTTCCAATATGTAATTAGTGGTACTAAAGAAGCAACTAGAGTAATTGAGTAATAAAGGATTTATTCGCCTTAGTATTTCTCCATGGGGAGCCGCTGTTCTTTTTTGTTAAGAAGAAAGATGGATCTATGAGGTTATTCATTGACTATAGGGATATAAATGTTATAACAATAAATTGAAACTATCCCATACCTCCAATTGATGAATTATTCGACCAACTTTACAGAGCTCGTTATTTTTCAAAGATTAACCTTCAATCTGGATATCATCCGTTGTGTGTGAAGAAGGAATACATTCTAAAACCATCATTTCGGACCAGGTACGAGCATTATGAGATTATAATAATTCCTTTTGGATAGACTAATGCATCCTCTATCATCATTAATAAAATGAATGGAGTTTTCAATGTATTTCTTGATAACTTTTTATTGTTATTTATTGATGATATCTTGGTATAATCAAAAGGCTTCGAAGATCATGAAAATCACATGCGCATAATTCTAAAAACCCTCAAAAGAAATGAATTATATGGGAAATTTAGAGAGTGTGAATTATGGATTCAAGAGATTTATTTTATTAGAAATATTGTTTCTAAGGATGGAATATCTATTGTTACTTATAAGATAAGTGCAATACAGGAATTTCCAACACCAACGAGTATAACTGAGTTACGCAGTTTTATTGGTCTAGCATGTTATTATCAGCACTTGGTCCAGAATTTTCACTGATTGAAACCCATTAACCAAGCTCACACGTAAAGGGGTTAAATTTATTTGGAAAAGAGAGTGTGAATAATGTTTTTGAAGAATTGAAGAGAAGATAACTCAATGATACTATCTTGACTCTACCATTGTGGAATAATGGGTTTTTTATTTATTGTGAAGCTTCAAAAAAGACCTTTGTTATGTCCTTATGCATAATGATAGATTTATTGCCTATGAATCACAACAGCTATAAATTCGTGAAAAACTATCATACTCATGATCTTGAGTTAGAAGTTGTAATATTTTCTTTGAATATATTGATACACTATATCTATGATGAAAAATCTCTGATATATACCGATCACAAGTGTTTAAAGAATATTTCCTCACAAAAAGAACTCAACATGAGGCAAAGATGATGGCTTTAAATACTCAAGGATTATGATTTCACTTTACACTATCACCTGGGGAAGGCAGATAAGGTGGTAGAAGCTTTGATCAGAAAGGATCATGGAGTTTTGAACAAGATGAGGGTTAAAAGGGATCCTATGTTCATGGATCTAGTAAAGATGGATATAGGAATAATCATGGAAGGTGAAACATAAATACATTTTCAAATAGTTTCCAAACAATCATTCTAGAATAGATAAAAAGTTCTCAGACTAATGAAGAGGAGTTTCAAAAGAAAATAAAAGATGTGAATGATGGGAGATTGATTGACTTCATATATGAAGATGAAATTTGGGAGCACAATTTGTGTTCTAGATATACCTGATCTTAAAAGGGAATTATTGGATGATGCTAATAGATATAATTTCACTATACACCTTGGTAGAACTAATATGTATAAATATTTGAAGGAACATTCTTTGTGGGACAACATGAAGTTGAAGATTTCTGATTATGTGTCAAGATATATGGTTTTTCAACAAGTGAAAGATAGAAGATAGCATACTGGAGGAGTCATCCAACCTCTTCCTATACCTGAGTGGAAATTGGATGATCTTACGATGGACTTTGTCGTGGGACAAAAAAAGACTCCTAGAAGGAATGATGCAATATGGGTCACTGTTGATTGTCTTACCAAGTCAGAACATTTTCTTTCTCTTAGATAAGATTTATCACTTGAATGTTAAGCCAGACTATATATTAATAAAGTTGTAAGACTTCATGGAGTACCCCTATCTATTGTTTCTGATCGTGATCCTCTTTTTACATCAATATTCTAGAAAATTATTTAAAAAGGCCTTGGATATTGAACTTCGTTTGAGCACTTCCTACAACCCTCAAACTGAAGGAAAATCATAATGGACTACTCAAACTTAGAATATATGTTGAGATCTTGCTGACCTGACTTTCAAGGTATGTGGGATAAATATTTACCTCTGGTAGAATTTTACTATAAAAATAGTTTCCATTTAAGTATTCAGATGGAACCATATGAACCATTATATGGAAAGAGATTTCGCACTCCAACTTGATGGGATTATATATGTGAAAAAAAAACTCGTAGGCCCAGAACTTATTGTGTAAACAATGGAAAAGGTGAAGATTATCCAAACCCACATCCAAGCAGTTCAAAGTAAGAAAATGAGCTATATCGATAACCAAAAATAGGATTTGGAATTTCATGTAGGATATCATGTTTTCTTTAAGGTATCTCCATGGAAGGGTGTTATATGATTCGGTAAGAAGGAAAAATTATGTCCTAAGTACATCGGACCTTTCCAAATTCTTGAATGAATTGGAGTGTAGATTATCATCTGAAAATTCCGCCAAGTCTCTCCAAAGTTCACAATGTGTCCACATATCACTATTGAGAAAATACATGCCTGACCCAACACATGTACTCACCTATGAAGAAATAGAATTAGAACCCGACCTATCTTATTGAGAAGTGACTATCATAATTCTTGATACTAGAGAACACTTGTAGAGAAACCGGATGACTTGTTTGGTGAAAGTTCTATGGAGAAATTATAAGATGGAAGAGGCAATGTGGGAACCTGAGGAACTCATGATGAAGAACCACCCAAATATTTTTTTGCAGTAATATTCTAGAAATTTTTAGAATGAAATTATTTGAATGAGGGGAGAATGTAACACCCCAAGATTCTATGGTATGTTTCCCTTTGAATAATGAAAAAACATGCGTGGTACGCAACATTGAGTTTTAACACACCACGACCAATCAAACTAGCCGTTATGAATACTAATAACCATTTTTTAAAATTTTATAAATTTTATTTATCAAAATGGACTTAATTTTTGGATTCATAATATCAAAATAGCTTAAGATGAATTTTTTTTTATTTTTTTGAAAACATTCAATTTTTTATCAATAGTGAAAAACACTTCGTTATTGGTTAAAATCGACTTTTTATTTAAATAATTAGTTATTTTATTTAAATTTATATTAGGTAAAAATAGATACCCAATATATATAAATTATAAATATAATTAAATAGAGTCATTTTATAATAATATTAGGTATATAAAATTTTATTGAATTTTTTACCGTCGTTTACCCACCTTCTAGATGAATTTTCACATTTGTATTAAACATAATTTTACTACTTATGTGAATTTAATTTCAAGAATTCAAGAGACACAGTTGAAATCAGTAAGTAAAATGTGGTTCAATAAGATGAAAATATATTTTGATGAATAGAAACTTTTGACTTTTATTTACAACCATTAAAAGTAAATTGGGTAATTAAAGGTAAATGTAATATTATAATTACCATAACACATATGATAATTCTTTTGGATAAGTGTTTTTCGACCAAAATCAACCTTAGAAATAAAATATGATCTTTATGGTTCACTTGGATTAGATTAGGACATTTATTATTATTTTATTTAAAGAAGAGTTAAAAGTGTTAAATTCAAAGTTTAATAGCTTAACCATTTTTAATATAGAGTTATATAAAAGATAAATATACAATAAATAATAATTATAAATATAAAAATATTTCTTACATAATAGTATTTTATTTAAATTTTGTAGACTTTAAATAACTAAATTTATTTATGACACAATGATGATGAAGTAATTACTTTATTAATGAATGATTAAAATAATTGATATTATAAATATCAAAATAAATGTAAATTGATACTTTTTGTGAATTACACGAATTTTATAGATTAATATTAAATTTTAGGGTCAATTAAATGAATTTTTTTTGAATTAATCATGCTATTATGACTTTCACAAAAATAAAATACCAAATAGTGTTAAAATTGACATAAATGAGTTTTTAAAACTAATATTGTATTATTAATTGATATAATATTCTTAAAAATCTACGGTTCATCCTAAAGACTTATATAAGGATATATATTTAAATAATTTACTACTTGGGGTTCTCTTGTCTTTTTATTGTATGTTTATTAACCAATTATTAGAATAATACAAGAATGTATGGTAAAAGCTAAACTATTTAACTAAGAGTTAAATCTAAAAGATAAGTTTAATATGGTCACCTAAACCAATATAAAACCTAATTGTTGAGAGGTTTTCGACCCATAACCGCCTTATCCATTAAATAAATCATTTTGGAGCCTTTATAAACCGAATATGATTGTGTAATAAAATAATATTTCAAACTTTTCTTAAAATGACCATCACCTCTCATATAAAATGGTACTTCCCCTTCTCTCAAAATCAGACCTCCAAATCCATTTGTCTTAGCCAAAACCTGCTTAAATATCCTCCCAACTATTCTCACTTCAACGTAGAGTCCTTGCATTTATCATAAAGCCATCCTAAGGATCCCTTTTGATCAACTCAGAAGGAAACACCCGAAGAAGAGGTAATAATATCACCACCTCTTTCAAAGTTCTTTTCTTCTAACACTTCCTTTTTCTTCGCTGTTTCTATACCAAAATAATAAATCCAATACCTTATACATAATACAATGTTATTATAATTATGGTACAACTATATTCATTATTCTATTCATCCTATGAATGACAAGTCACCGTACGTGCGTACGTACGGCTTACATTCTCCATGTCGTGGTGTGGTTGGTTATTCAAACACTTAATTATTTAGATTTTTATAATATTGAGTATAACTGATGTAAATAATAAATATAACATGTTAATTATTATGTTTCTGTGATATACCATCCAATTACATTCGATTTCACCATCAATAGAATTATACTTTCGCTCGTGCGAATGTACGGATTACCATCTCCACGAACACGATGAAATTAATTCCCCATCATAAACATTCAAGAATAATTTTCATTTTATAATTAAAAATAATTTTTAATAACTTCATATAATTCTAGATATAAATCCAATACATTATATACATAAAAAACATGGCTTACATAACCAATCATATAAATGGAAACGAATCAGTTATCACCCGAAACAATGATGCTTCTAAAATATTATTAACAATAAAATATTAAAAGATCATATATGATATCATATTTATGTAGGTTGTTCCTATATAATTATAAAACAATGATTTAACTATTATAAAAGAGGTTAATGTACCCTAAAACAAGGAAAAGTACAAGGTAATGGTTAATTCTACGATCTCTTCATTATCCGAGGTTGTTTATATGTGAGTATCTACTGAGACCTCTTTATCATCCACACCCATGTTTCATAAAAATGTATTTCAAACTAAATTAGTATTTAATATAATATGGGTTAAAGTTATTTATACCCTTGTTTTACTTTTTATAATAAACATTGAAATGAATCTTTTCGTTGTTTTCCAAACAAGGTACTTTAAGACCTTTTTAAGGAATTATGGTAAGAATGTTTTTAACTTATACAGCGGGTGCAGCTATTTTCCACTGTTATAAAACCTTTGAATCATCCCTTACAAGAATATATGAATATTTTAAAAAACAATTGTTCAATAATTATGTGACTTTTAGATTATTTCAAAATAGAAAGAGATATTTCCCTCAAATAGTTTTGATTTCATCTATGTCAACATCCTTTGATTAATTTTACACTTGTTTGATGGTGATTTATTATGATACAAATCTTATATATTGTATTAAAGGTTTTTTTATATATTTGACTGTGGATGTGTTATTTTATACCAGTAATGGAAGTATTAAAATTTTCTATGCTAGTTTTAATACAAATGTTTATGTTATGTTTCAAGCTTTTCATATTACCGATGCATTTGACTTTGTAAGTGACAAGGGGAGCCCACTATAGCTCCTCGATGCATCAGTAGGTCTCATGAGAAAAACTCGTGTTGTGGCACAAGGCCTTGACAAAATCTTATTTTTAGTCTTGGAATGAATCCTTGCCTATGTGGTTATGATGTCTGGAATTATGCATTCCATCATGATGGAATTAGAAATTATTATTTCATGTGATTATTAGACTGGTATAATATCCATGTGAATAAGTAAATTGAATAATTTGATTTATCTTTTTCATATTATGATAAAGTTTAAGTTTAAAAGTCTTGTGTTTTAGTCGTATACATTTACTTAAATTTTTAGGCTTATTTATTAAAGTTTTTTTATATTGTTATCCTTACTGATCACCTGATATCATCCCTTTATATGTTTAATTTTTCCCTGGATGTGAGGAAGTATATTTTGACTGACCTACAGGGATAGTCTAAGGGATATGAATTTGTTCGAAGAAGATAGGGTTGTTGTTTTTTTTCATTTTATAATGTAATATAAAACTTATGTTTGTATCTAGTACTTCCAAGGATACTAAAGTGATCTGTCTTTCAGAACATGATTCCTTATATCATTCTAATGTTATGTAATAACTCACCGATTCTGGGTAACTGGGGTCGGGGCGTAACATTGTGCACCTAATATTCAATATGTGGTGTATAATTTTCCCATTTGAGTTAATTTTTCATTTGAAATTATAATTCTTGTAGTCATCAATTTTCTTGTATCATGATATGATTATTACCTTAAACCATATACCATTACACATATGGTGTTTATTTTGAGTACTATTTTGACTAGGAAAATATTGATGAATCTGTATACTCTATTTAATGTGTATATTGAAAAGACATATTTTTCTTGTATTAAATATATATATAAAGAATTATTTGGACTTACAGGGATGGTAAGGGCCCACTATATCCTCTCTATGCATCGACAAGTCTCATGAGATAACTCAGTTGGCGACAAACCCTTCGAGTTTGATTTCAAAACTGAATAAAAAGTGTATCTACCCACATACATAAATGGTTTCGACGGTATAGTGGTATCATGTGCTAGATACATGACTTCCAATTAATAATAATTATCTTTATTCATTTTAATTTATTAAAATCCAAGAGGTTTTCACTATGAAAAAAATATATCGATGCAGTTTCATTATCAATTTATTAATGGTCTGTGTTTTTCATTTATTCACCATTCCATATTGACTATTCCAATTTGATTATGATTCAATTTTTATTGATTCATTATTCCACTATTTTTAACCCGTATAGATCATCTGATCTCACCCATTTCATTTATGTACCTTCAATAGGTTGTGAAGAGTAGACCATATATTGAGTTCTTGTGGATGAAATTTATTAGTCTTTGTTATGTATTTTATTTTGTTACCTTTCCCAATGTAATATGAGTTATATCTATGTATATAGTATCTTTTAGACTACTAAAATGATATTTTCTTTGGAATTTCATTCTTTTTAATCATGCCAATGTAATAATTAATGCACCAACTCCTGGCTTCTTGGGTCTTGGTGTTACATTTGGTATGATAGGGATACTAGAAAAAATCTTGGAAACTAGATTTAGGAATCATGGTTTAAGGGAAATAAACATATGTTAGACTAAGAATATAATCATAGATTAACATCCTTGAATTTTGGTAAATTAGGGATTATTTGTGACTTCTTAGAAAATACATCCTTTTCTTAAAAATACAAGTGAATGTGGTTCTAGCATAAATGTACTTAAGAGTTAAAACTCTGAAAAGGTGTTTCGATCTTTAGTTGGGGTATCCTAGTACACAACAATGTTTCATACTACACACTTGGTTTGACACTCCATAAGGATATTCTTTGGATAATTCATATTTTCATTAAAAACCTTTATGAAGGATTTAAATGTAAATTTAAAAATTATTATGATTAAGAGATTAGATGTGCATAAATTTTCAGATTACCTTATGTGTTTTCTAGTTAAAAATTATGAACTATGACCTAATTTATTGTATTCTATTGTTTAGTGATGGGACCTGATGGAAGAAGGGGAATCAATACATGTGGACAATGTAAAGATTTCCCCACGGAGAATGTCAACACAGATAGTGTTGGAGCTGATCATATCATGAACATATTGTGAAAAATTACGCAGGTTGTATCGAATAACCATGATACACCTGTATTGGATCCTTTCATGTGGTAAGAGCCCCCATCCTTTAGTGGGACTACTAATCTGGTGGTAGTTAAGTAGTGGATCAAGTCCCTTGAAAAGATATTTCTAGAAATAAGATGTAATGAAAATGAAAAAGTAGTAATTAAAGTATATTTCCTCAAGGGTGATGTTGATCAATGGAGGTCCTTGATCCAGAATACCATGGTGGAAGAAGAAATAGAATATAATGAATAGATAAATTTCAAGGAAATATTATTAGACAAATATTTATTTCATAAACAATGAACTGAAATGAAGAGGAAATTCATTAACCTAAATCAATGGGAAGAGGAGAGTGTTGTTGAGTCTAAGGCTACATTCACAAGATTAACCAGGTATACTACAGATAACATATGTGATTCGGAAGACAAGATTGATCATTTTTTGAAGGTCTTATGCCATGTTGTTGAATGGAACTGGCTTCTCAAACATTTTCATCATATGATGAAATTGTATTAATTTCCATCAAAAGAGAGAAAGAATTCTCTAGATCAAATTCATTCATGGTAAATCATGATAAGGAGAGGAATTCTAATAAACATGGAAAATCTGAAGTTCCTATGAAGAATAAAGGATTGAAAAAATATCCATTATGTGATAATTGAGGAAAGAATCGTCATAGTAAATACATTAATTTCATATGAGTTTCTATAAGTGTGGATAAAAGGGTTATCAATCTATTGAATGTAGGGGGGAGAGAAAAGTCCATGATATTCAATTATACAATTGTAGAGAGCTGAATGAGTGTTCAATGATCTAAGGATACATGCCTCCAAAAAGGCCACAAGAGAAATAGAAATATTTTGCAGTTACAACCGTGAAAGTTGCTGTTCTTAATGATGTGGTGGAAGGTACATTAATTGTTTCCTCAGATATAGAAAATGCTTTATTTGAATCTGGATCATCACATTCATTTATATCAACCTATATTTCTTAGAAACCTGAACATTTTGAATTTGATTAAATAAGGGTGTTGTCAGTAAAAACTCCTAGGGGATATATCATTGTAACAAAGATGTGTCGATTAGTCCCCCTCATGACACATAAAATGATTTAGTTTCTATCCTTATCATTATACTAATGATTTACTTTGATATAATTCTTGGTATTAATTGGATATCAAATTATGATGCGAAGATCTATTATAAAAACAAATAAGTTGCATTTTTTTAGAATGGTATAGAATCCCTTATATTTAGAGAAGAATCCTAACCATATTATTCTTATCTATAACCATTCCTAGAAGATCTACTAAATGAAATTAATAGAGAGGAATATAACACTATATATATGTGTGATGAAAGAGATCTTAAAATGGAAGATGTGCCTATTATGCAAGAATACATTGATGTATTACTAGAGGATTCACCTGGACTTCCCCTAGATAAGGAAGTTGAGTTCTCTATTGATTTAGTTTATGGTGCAAGACTTATATCAAAGAATAACTATATAAAAGACATTTTGGAATTAGTGGAGATAATGAATCAACTAGAGGAATTGAGTGAAAAAGTATTTATTCGAGTTAGTGTTTCTCCATAGGGATCCCATGTCCTCTTTGTCAAGAAAAAATAGGGTTCCATGAGGCTATGCATTGATTATAGGGAAATAAATGCTATTAAAATAAATTCCAAGTATCCTCTACTATGAATTGATGATTTATTTTATCAACTTTATGGAGCCCAATATTTTTTGAATATTGAACATTAATATTGATATCATTAGCTATGTGTAAAAAAGGAAGATATTCCAAATCTAGAATTTTAAACCATGTATGGGAATTTTGAGTTTACAGTAATGCTTTTTGGACTGACTAATGCATCTGCTATTTTCATTGATATAATGAATAGAGTTTATAAGAAATATCATTATAGATTTTTTGTTAAATTTATCGATGATATCCTATTATACTCTGAAAGATACAAATAAAATAAGAATAACTTGTGGAATATTCTAAAACCCCTTAGAAAAAATGAATTATATGGGATGTTTAGAAAGTGAGAATTTTTGGCATCAATTAGTTTCTTTTCTTGGCTATATTGACTCTAAGGATGTAATATTAGTTGATACTATGAAGACAAAGGCCATCCAAGAATGTCTCAAGCCAATAAACAGAACTGAGGTACGTAGGCTTAGTAGGTTACGATTGGTGTTTCATTCAGAATTTATCTCGATTGGCTACCCCACTAACCAATCTCACATATAAAGGTGTTAAGTTTATAAGTATGAAATCATATATTGAATGAATTGATGAGTTGAAAATAATATTGGTCAATGATCTAATTTTGACTCTTCCATTTGGGAATGATGGATTTGTTATATATAATGATACATCAAAAATGGGTTGGGTTGTGTTCTTATACAAAATAGTAATGTTATTTCATATGTATCGGAGAAGTTAAAGACTCATGTGAAAAATTACCCAACTCATGATCTTGATTTATCAGGCATAATATTTTCTCTGAAAATATGGATACATTATCTCTATGTTGAAATATGTGAGATATATACGGATCACAATAGTTTGATGTACATTTTTACATAGAAATAACTCAACATGAGGAAAATTAGATGGCTTGAGTTATTCAAATATTATGATTGTTCAATGAACTACCACCCCGGAAAGGAAAATAAGGTGGAAGATGTATTAAGTATGAAATATCATGGACTTCTGACCCAAATGAGTATTGAGAGAGACCCAATATTCATGGATAAACTAAATATAGAAATGGGAATTGTGAAAGAAGGGGAAACATCTTTCCTCTTTCAAATGATTACTAAACCATGTTTACTAGAAAAAAAATAACTCAATTTGATTATGAGAATATACAAAAGAAAATTAAAGTTGTTAAGGGTGGAAGATTGGCAGACTTCGTGTATGAGGATGGAGTTCTGATATTTGGGAAGAGGTTATGCATTCCATCAGTACCTCAGCTAAAAATTGAACTATTATACGATGCTCATAGATTAAATATCTATGTACACTGTGTTGTACCTCTCGAACCCCTCGTGGTTTAATTTTCATGATCACAATCACTCTATTATTTATCTAATATTGTTTTAAGTGTTTTTGGATGATAGGCATGATTTCAGGTTGCCAAGGAATTGGGCCAAGAAAGCAAGAAGCCAATAGTGGACTGATTTTCAGTCCACCGTCCAACCGGTGGAAGACCACCGGCCAGCCGATGGAGCCTGGACAGAAGGCATCCCTCTGTCCAGACCACCGGCCAACCGGTGTTACATCACCGGCCAGCCGGTGGAGCCCAGACAGAATAGTGTCAGATACTGCCACAGCACCGTCCAACCGGTGGCCTTCTCACCGGCCAGCCGGTGGTCCCTGATCCCGAGTCCTCTGCCTTTTCCAAAGCACCGGCCAACTAGTGGCCAAGCACCGGTCAGCCGGTGGAGCCAGTCAAACTAGCCGTTGGGCTTTGACCAGGCTTGTCCACATGACTCCCAACGGCTCCGAAGGCCTCTCCAACGGCTCCGAAGACCCCCAAAGGCCATATGAGGGTTCCCCCTCTATAAATAAAGGACTAGGAAGCCCCGGAAACTCAAGTAAGCCCACGAGAACATTGTTCGATCATTTGGCGAACCTCCGGTGCAATTCCTTCAAGGATCCCCACTTGCTCCAACTCAATTCCACCATCAAGGAGCACCATCAAAGAAGCTTGGGAGCGCTCTTCATCAACTCCAATAAATCCATTGGCGCCCAAGACTTCTCCTATTACGGTTTTTATTGTTTTATCATTTTGAGCATCATTTTGGGTTTTGTGCCTACAAACCCCCACTTATTTTATCCTCTCTTCTTTGGGTTTTCACACCACCTTCAAGGTGTGAAGAGGTTAGTCAAGCCTTCCCTTTAAAAGGCTTGAGTCATAGGTGAGCTAGCCTTCACCTGTAATAAGGCTAGTGGGTTCTTGCTCAACCATTAAAAGCAAGCTGTAATAGGTTCTAGACTAACCTTAAAGTCTAGTGGGTTTCTTGCTAAAACCATTAAAAAGCAAGCGGTAGTAAATCTCTCAACGGTTGAGTTGGGAGCGGAGACGTAGGCTTGGGTTTAAGCCGAACTCCGTTATCAATTTTGTGTCTTGCCCCTTTTATTTCCGCTGCACTTTTAACTTTGATTTTAAATTGTTAATTATTTTTTTAAAAGGCAATTAACCCCCCCTCTTGCCATCACTCTCTCCGCCCAACACACTGTGGTATAACTAAGATGTATAGAGCTTTGAAAGAACATTTTTTGGGGAGATAACATGATGAAATAAATTTCTAAATATGTTTTATGGTGTCTAGTTTGTCAACATGTAAAGGCTGAGAGACAAGATCCTAGAGGTTTCATGCAACATATACCCATTCATATGTGGAAATGGTATGAAATTACAATGGATTTTGTAATAGGACTACCGAGGACACCTAGAAGTAATGATGTAATATGGGTAATTGTTGATCGCCTCCCAAAATCAACAAATTTTCTTGCTTTAAGAGAGTATTTACCACTAGATTGCCTAGAAATAGATTATATTAATTAAGTTTCAAGACTTCATGGTTCACCTATATCAATTATGTTTGATCGAGATGCTGAATTTAAATCAAAATTCTAGAAAATTTTCCAAAATGATTTGGATACTGATCTTTATATGAGTACTTCTTATCACCCCCAAATCGATGGACAATCTGAAAGGACTATTCAAACATTGAAAGACATGTTGAGATCATGGTCTCTTTACTTCCAATGTATGTGGGATCAATACTTTCCTTTGGTGGAATTTTCCTACAAAAATATTTTCCATTCTAGTATCCAAATGGAACCATATGAAGCATTATATGGTAAGAGGTTTCAAACTCCAACATATTGGCATTAAGATGGAGAGAGGAAACATATAGTCCCAGAACTTATAGAAGAGAAAATTTTAAAGGAAAAAAATCCAGACCCAAATTAAAGAATCCAAAAGTAGAAAAAAAAATAGTTATGCTTACATCCAAATAAAGGATTTTGAATTTCAAGTTGGATATGATGTCTTTATAAATGTATCTATGTAGAGGGGTGTCTTAAGGTTTGTTAAGAAAGGGAAACTGATCCCCAAGTACATCAGACACGTCAAAATTATGGTAAGAATTGTAGCTATAGCTTAATGTTTAGCAATGCCACCATGCCACTCCAAAGTTCATAATGCGTTCCATTTGTCATTGTTAAAGAAATACATGCCAAACATAACACATGTACTCACGTGTGATGAAATAGGGATGGAACCTGATTTGTTATATTGTGAAGATATTATCGAGATTCTTTACATAAGGGAGTAGGTATTGATATATTAGACAACTCAACTAGTAAAGGTTCTTTAGAGAAACCATAAAATTGAGGAAGAAACTTTGGAACCTGAGGATGTTACGAATAATAACCACTTGCATCATGTTAGGGAGCAATATACACGAAACATTTCTAGGAAGGAATTTATGAAACGGGGATTAATATGACACCCCAAACATTTTTATGGTTTTTTCTCTTAAATACATTCTATTCATTAGATAACCTATATTTTTTGAAGCATTTAGTCTCTTTGAAACAAAAATTGTTTATTTATCGGATAAAGTCATAACATAGCCATTAAAATAATATTTTCCACTTCTTTGTTTTGAATTTCGAAAAATAGACATACACTCTTTTGATCTGGGTGATATTTTTGAGTCTGATAGAATCAAGTTAAGTTTCAGAAACTATTAAATTACCATTATGAATAGTAACATACCACTATGAATAGTAAAATACCATTATGAATATTAATATTACACTTATGAATGGTAACCTTTCCCATGAATGTGTAAATAAAATGTAGGCACCTTCAAAATAAAGATGAATATTTTAAGTGTTTGTAATATTTTTTAAAATTATTATTTTATTTAAAAATTAAATATCTCATATTTAGAAAATTAATTTTAAAAATGGATTTCATTTTTGGATTCTACCCATCTAAGAATTGTTAGTGCTAATTATTGGGTTTATTCTGAAATAAATGAATTTTTTTCAATAGAACAATACGGTAAATTACGATAAATGCTAAATACATGATTTAATGGGTCATGGATGATGTACTACTGAGGTAATCACACGTAGTTTGAACTCAAATGCACATATTACTACATTATTTCATGGAATAATCTCTATTTCGTATCTTAGGGAAAAATAATAAACTAATGATTAGAATACAAAGAAAACCCTCCTCCCCTCTACTATATAAACCACCCCCACCCCCTCTTCCTCCCTCAACACTAAATCATTGATACTTAGCAATGTTCTGCGAAATACACATCCTAAGATCCCCCCCCACCCCCACACATCTGATAAATTTTGGTCTCACCAAAAGGAAAAAAACAAAGGCCTTATAAATATTCTCAAGGAGGAGTACTCAAGAGGTAAACCTCTCTTCCTTTTTCGTTAAACTTCTTTTTCATGTTCCATTATATTATTACTCTCTCCTAAACTCACCTAATCCAAATTCTATGATAATTCTAGTACCATAAATTAAAAGGAATTTTATTATTCTATTGGAATATTTCATCAACGTCTCTATTTTCCCCCTCCACTTATACTGAAAATGAAAACACCATATGCGATGTCTTAATTTATCACATTCAAGGGTGATGGGTTTTAAATTTTTATTACTATATTATTGACTAGTCATGAAACATTTTTAATAGATGAACCAAATCATAATATATTTATTTTATCTTATGAAATGTTCTGTAATTTAGACACACTCATTATATAAAATAATGATAAAAAACAAGTTCATCATGCACAAAACGCCATGTTAATCCAAGCGTTTATCATTAAATTTTATCTAATGGATCATCATAATTTTATATAAAAAATCATTATAATATAATTTATATTTTTATAAAGTCACTCATAAATTATATTAACAATTCGGTATGTTTAACCACATTTCGAATGAACTTCCATTCAGGTATACAAGTAAACTGATCATGAAAACCAAGGAATAAAGTGCTTCCAAAACAATAAAATTAAACCTATGAAACCCATGAAAAATTCCAAGAATGAGCGTAATAAGTTTATAACAAATAAATTAAATGTAAATTAGGTTCTTTAATTATTAGTTAAATAATATAAATTTGATTATTCTGGTTATTAAGATAAATCAAAGAACACAGTCAGACATAAGGTAAGGGGTTTCTCAACTCACATTTAATTATGTAAGATTTCAATTATTCACCACTTATTTCCTATATGTTCTTTATGTGTACATACATTTGATATATAATATCATGATTATATTCATATTCATGGTATTTTAAGATTTAGTTGGTGACTATGAATTTTTTTTCATACAACTTGATTGATTACAATGTAGTATGTGACTTTGTCTCAATTTCCATATCCTTGAGGCTTACTAGGTATTAGTAAACTAATATTTCTTATGTGGTGTATCCAATTCCCATTGAAGATAATTTATCATTTTAAATTATAATTTTGGTAAACATCCATTTTCTTGTATCATGGATATGATTATTATGTTAAACTGTATACCATTTTACATACGGTGTTTAATTTGAATGCTATTTTAACTGAGAAAATATTGATGAATCTATATAATCTATTCAACAAAGATATCCAAAAGGAATATTTTTCTTGTATTAAATCTATGAATAAAGAATAATTTGGAAATCCATTTATGGGTGGGTCCCCCTATAACCCCTTGATGCATCGACAGGTCTCTTGAGACAAATTAGTTGGTGACAAACCCTTCGAGTTTGTTCCCAAAACATAACAAAACAGGTGTCTAATCACAGAACTAATTTGTTATAATGGTATAGTGGTGTCATGTTATAGATACATGAAGTACAATTAATAATCATTCTCTTTATTCATTTTAATTTTATATTTTCTATGAGGTTTTCAGTATGAGAAAATCTATAGATGCAGTTACATTCTCAATTTTTTAATGGCGTGTGTTTATCAGTTATTCACCAAGCTATATTTGAAATACTAATTTTTTTATGATTTCATTATTTTTTATTCATGTTTCCTCTATTTTTAACTCTTGTAAATAATTTTATCTCACCCATTTCATTTGGTTACCTTCAATGGGTTGTGGAGAGGAAACCATTTATAGAGTTCCTATGGATTCATTTTATTAGTATTTGTTATGTATTTTATTTTTTTACCTTCCCAATGTAATATGAGTTACATGTATGTTTCTAGTTTCTTAAAGACTACTAAAATGATCATTCCTTATATATTTCATTCCTTGTAATCATTCCAATGTAATAAGTAATGCATGGGCTCTGGGCTTCTAGGGTCAAGGGATTTCATTCATAAACAGATCAAAAGATCAGAACAATTAAATTTTGATATTTTTAATTAAAAAAATTAAGGTATTTTATTTATTTATATTTTAGAAAATTATAAATTTATCTTTACAAATAAAAAATGAAATATATCATTAAACTATAACTATTTTAAAAAATTGTTAAACATTAACTGTTTCTAATTTTATTTCATACAAATTTTACATTTTAGATAACTCTCATATTTTATATTATATAAGGATTTATTATATGTTATAGAATTGATCTTTTAAATATGATTAATTTAATTTACTAAAGTATCACTATCTTGGTTTTAGTTCATGTAAAGAAAGATATTCAAATAAAAATTATTTAATGGAAAATATATATAGAAATGTAGGTATGATACAATGATGATAAAGACACTATGGATGGATTGATTTAGGGTTTGGAAGTTTAAAAAACAATGGCTCAAGATGAGAGACATGTATGCGATGATATAACCTATTGATGTTGTTCTCAGGTATAAGTATAAAGAAATACATATTTTTGGGAATTTCCCCAATGTATAAAGAGGGTTTGACCCTCATTATAAATGAAATTATTAAATATGTTAGGGTTTATTTTCATGGTGATTCGATAGTGGGTAGGGATTGAATTTTCGTGTTGTATCGTCGGTATAAGTGGGATGAACATGACTAGTCATTATATGTGGTAATGGAAAAGAGTTTCGGTTGTAGAGGAATGACCTTATGTAAATAAAGTTTTGGGTGTGGTAAAACAAATCACTAGATGGTAAATATGTAACAGGTATACTGGAGAGAGAATATTGGATATGGTAATGGATAGAGTTTGAGCATCAGGATTAAAATCGATGTGGATTTAGTGTGATCTAGAGTTATGTTAAATCAGTGATATATTAGTTCTTGGAGTTAGATCCTGATTATTTATGAGGTTGATTGGCGATTCAATTGTGTAATTACACCTAAAATTCGGTTTAGAATTCAGTTTGATTATTTTGCTGATCTCAAGATTCCTTTATGAGTTTAAGAACTATGATCATGTGACGTTATAATGCGTCGATGGGTGTGGTCAAGTATTCTAAACAAATATTAGACAGTGGGAAGCTAGCCAAAATTATGAATATAATTGGGTGTGTTAGGATTGAAACCACACCTACTGTGTTTTTGGACTATTTGAATTGTATTTTTAGGTGATTTTGATGATAGGGAGAGCCATGGATCAGAATAGTTTTGTATTGGTAGAGGCTTGTGGTGGGTAATTCTATAAGACTATAGATAAATTAATTAATGAAACCACATTTAATAATATAAGGAGGTTTCATTGAGAACCATCTCAGTAATTTAGTGATGAATCCAAGATTTATATTGGTTTTGATGAATATTATGCTTCACATTAAATGTAATGATCGGACATGGGATCCAAATAAACTGTGCCCCGAGCCAGTGGGTCACAAGGCATCAAGCATGCCACCCCATATACCAGAGGTTTTGGACTACTAGAGAGGTTCCAATGTCATAGTATAGAGAAATTATACCCTTATATCATAGTGGAAAAGTGAATATAATATATAAATAATAAATAGTGTAAGCGTATGATTATCCAATAGCACAATACAAATATACGCTATAACACAGGACCTATAACCTATTGTAGAAGAAGGTGATATTATAGAATAAAATAGTAGAAAAAATATAATAAACTATGTAAGCGTTAATAACCAAGGAGATATAATAATATCAAAATCCCAAAGGCTGATTCACATACATAATGATATTATGGGATATTGATTTTAACAAGGGGTATAGAAGACTGGAAGATACAAAATTATATACAAAAAACAAAAATAATAAAATATTTCGACACTGGTATCATGAGAATATCCTTGGTCATATTCTCTCAATATCCAAGCTATAGGTAAATCATATCAAATATCTATAGTAGTTCTCTAACCCTTATCTGTTCCTATAGAAAATTAATATACTCGAATACTAAAGGGGGCCTAAGTACGGTGTGAGATAAATTCCTAGTAGTCGACCACCAATTGTGTCGAGACATATTACATGTAGTGTACATAGAAACAGTAGTGTTCAAGTAATATGAATAATAAAAAAAGCTGGGAAAATAACTACTACATAACATAGGTTCTTAAAGGACACATGATGGATCTATATGATTCGTATCTAGATGGAGTATCTCTGACCAGTAACCGTAAACATATATATATAAGTAACCATAATATATATATAGTTATATAAATCGTATCCGCCAATATTAACTATGTATGTCAGGACATAAGAAAGTATGCACTTGGATACTAGGATTTGGTTGGTCAAGTGGTATAACTCAAGATTCCATATCCAATCTAACAAGCTATTGGCTCCAACAAAGGGGGTGATCCCTCAATCTCATAATGAATGTTATTCTTCCTGATCACCACATGAGATAGGTGGGGTGAGACATATTTCCCATCACCCAAAGAAAGTGAATGTGAAAAATCACTCCCATCACCCAAATAATAGTATAACGGTGTGAGACGTTATGCTCAACACCAGATATAAGGGATATTGAAACATAATGCTCAACAAGTCCCTTAACTATCATTCCATATCCAATGTCAATTGTGTAATCACAATAAAAATAGTATCATATGGGATTAATACATTAGTATAATAAGCATCAAGCGTAATATATAAAGGGGTTTCATGGTTCATGTAATCCACATATAATTTCATAAATCAACAAGCATGGAATTTCCACCCATTATCATTTATTATAATTAATTTATTAAAATCATTTGACAAAATAAAATCATCTTGAAGCAAATTCATTGAATATATATATAATACATTCAATTTATTAATGCATGGATAATTCCATTTCCTATAATCCAAAAACATATAAGGTGATTTATAAAAATGGATAAGTATATAAGATCAAGATAATCCTATTACAATCAAATATGAACACTTATACTGTGTTTCAGTTATTTAATAAATTAAATATAAAGGGTAATTTCTCACTAACACACTGAAGGGGTAGATATGGTAGAGTTTTTCATGCTCTACAAACATAACAAGGCTCAATGGGAGAATAAGTACATGAATATATCAATTTAAATATGACGATTGTATTTTAAGGAAACACATGGAAATGGTTGAGGTGAATCACAATGGTGGAGTTATGAAAACTCGATGACTTTGAGGGGTGGGGGGAACTAAACCTCCTATATTATTTTCATAGATGACTCCTTGTACAATATAAACTTTAGATATGATGTAGATTGATAGAAAAATGAAGAATGGTCCATCTCCCTAAAAAGAAGGTGAATTAAATCACACAAAAATATCACAAAAAAATATGATGAAAATCCTAAAAGGATTAAAGTGGATTTGAGTGCTTACTGATTTGAATATGATTTGTTAGATAGTGAATGATTTGATTATGGATGGAGAATTTATTTTAATCCCAATATTAAGGAGGATTATAGCTCAATGGGATAATGAAATGAGGTTCATCCACAGGAGAGGAAGGAGGATGGGAAGAATTATGTTTAAAAAAATCAAGGTTAAAATGGTAAAATAACCTATCCTGATAGGGGAACGTGTTTTGGTCACATGGTTGGTCATATCATTCTCCAACCATGTGCTATAGATCTTCCCTTGGAGGACCAAACACTGGCTAGGTGCATAGTTTGGGTAACCATGCACAACACATGAAAATTTCATTTGTAATATTTCTGAGGAAAATTTCATGGTTGTTCTCCCAAGCATGCATGGAGTTAGATAATTGTGCTTCCTATTACATGCCACTAAGATCCCCGCATGGTTACTCTACATGATTAGTAAAAATCATGCACTGATATTGTGTCCTACCCTGTTTTTCTAATTCTCTGAGCTCATCTCTCCGAACAAGCCCTCTATGCACCCAGAACCTTCCTTAGGATGTTTGGAACAATTCCCAATAGAAAAAAAAGGATTAAAATCCAAAAAAATGAGTCAAATCTTTGAGAAAAATATAAATTTTAAAAAATACCCTTTATAGAAAAATGTGTCCCTTGATTTGGAATTCTAATGGATAAGAGATATCATTAGATTAAATATCTAACCACTAGGCTCATATATCCTCCTCCAACTCCCAGGTCTCATCGTGTACTCGAACATGCATATATATCACCAATTCTAAATAAACTGACCTACCTAGGAGTGTCTCCACTATGAAATCAACAATGTGAACTAGATACTCTTCAAAATAAGCTTCCATATCAAATTTATCCTCATCAGGTTGGAATATGTGCGATGGTTCTAGATAAAATCACTGAAGTTGAGATACATGAAAGACATTATGCATAAACCAGAATTTCTTAGTACGTGATATCTATAAATCCCCTAGCCCAATTCAGTTCACAACCTCAAAGGGTCCAACCAGTCGAGGTGATATTCTACCCTACCTTTGAATATGTCAATCTCTCAACCATGGAGAAACATTCCATAAGACCTGATCACTGACATAGAACTTGAGAGGTTATCCATGTCTGTTGGCATATGATTGGTATATCGACTAAACAACAACATATTCTTTCTAGTCTAATTGAACTTCTCTGTAGTCTTCTAAATAATATTTGATCCAAGAAAATTATTCTCCACATCCTCTAACCATAACAGAGGTGAAAGACAACTCCTAACATATAAGGCTTCATAAGGATCCATCTCAATGAAATAATGGATGTTTTAATTATAATCAAACTAAAAAAGAGGTATGTGTTTCTCCCAATAAACCTTGAATTCAAGTACACATGCACGTGTCATGTCCTTGAACACCTGATCTTTTCGCACTTTCTATCCATCAGTATGTGGGTGATAAGACATGCTCAGAAGAACCTATGTACCAAAGGCCCCAACAACCCCTACCAGAATTGTGACGTAAATAGAAAATATCTATCAGAAATGATAGATCATGGAGATACATGAATATATAAAACCTTCCTAACATATAGCTTCCCTATCTCATCTACCAAGAAGGTTTCTTTCTTAGGTAATAAGTGTATGAACTTCATCAAATAATCAATTACTACCGACACAATATCATTTCAATGGGGTGATCTGGAATAACTAGTCAAAAAATCTGTAGAAACAGAATCCTATTTCCTCTCGGGAAGGGAAAGTTGCAAAAAAAGACCTTCCAGATAGGAATGTTCCTCCTTAACCTACTATATTATGGAACACTAAATGATAGTGTCGAAAATATACTATTTCATATGAGTCCACCAATACTAGAAACATATGTATCGATAGATCTTGGTTAAATAATGATGAACTTCTCAAGATAAGGCATGAAATTACCTTATTATCTCCTCTATGATGTCATGTAGCACCCAAAAATGCCCAAAAAAACATATGTTATCATCCTTATCTATGGTCCAGACAATGGATGAATCATCATCTAAGATACTTTCCCTTAGGAAAATCCTTCAAGATAAATTTTTTTACTTATTCTCACCTATTCCAAAAGAGTATTGGTCACTACTAAATCTAAATGATTGTCTCTCCATGAAACTCTTAAACCTAAAAATGTTCCTCAAAAAGAATCCATGAGCTTACACATGACACTGGACTACTGAACCAACTATCTTTGAGTCTTTTGGGATTAGAGAATCAACTTCAACATTTCCTTTCCCAAGCATATATGAATGTTCAAACTCAAAATATTACAAGTACTCAACCAATCTGTGTTGCCCTATATTCAAATAATGTTGTGTAATGATGTAATTAAAGATTTTTTGATCCTTCAATACCACAATACTCTATCCAAATAAATAGTGGCTCCAATATCATAGATCATGAACAATAGAAGCTAGATCGATTACATACATAAGGTAATTATTCTTGGGAGATCTAAACTTTCGGGACCCATGCATGATTATTCACTTTTACTATATCAAAATATCTATCATATTAATACTTTATGACACATTGAAAATAATATAGATCCTACCTATATCTTGAAAAATCATGATCAAAATTGAATTCAATCTTCCCTTCAACTTCTGAAAGGATGCTTGATAAGCTTCAAGCCATAGGGATTTCAAACCCAACTTATTCAGGATTATAAGAGGTGATTCTACGAATTAGAAATAATATAATAATAATTTCTAATACCCTTATATCCCCAAGATACTTCTTATGAAAAATATGTTCCTGGCCTTCTCCCATGATAATAAAACACTTATTTTCTCTCTGTTTACTAAAACATGTGACTCCAAGATAATACGACCCAGCAAGTGGACTTTTCCAATCTAGAAGTGTATTTCTAGCATAGAATAAGGATACTACTCTCTCAATGTATTCATCATGATCTCAATATGGTTGTAATATTCATGTCAATATCATGAATTAATTATGATTTTTTCCACAAATACAACAATGAATGAATCTAGATATGGGGGTGAAAACTGATTCATTCAAGCCATGAAAATAGCAGGTGCATTCATGAGTCCGAATAGCATAACTAGGTACTCATAAAACCCATATCTACTTAGTAATGTTGTGTGAGGTATGTCTAATGACCTGACATGCACATGATGATATCCTAACCTCAAATAAATACTTAATAAAACTCTTACTCCAAAGATCTTATCAAAGAGGACATCTATTCATGGTAGTGGATATAAGTTATTTAGAGTATGTTGATTCAACCATCAATAATTAATTAAAATCTTGAGTGTACCATCTATTGTTTTATAAAAAATGACTAGTGATTCCCGAGGAGAAGTGTTGGTGCTTATAAATCCTCTAGCCTCCAGATCCTCCAATAATTTCTTGGTCTCTATAACCACCATAGGTGTCATCCTAAACGGAGGAATGGACACTTGTGTCGATCATAGAACCATCTCAATGTTTAATTAAACCTCTCTCACTAGAGGTAATCCTAAAAAGTATTTATTGAATAATTCTTCGAAATAATCAACTACAGTTAGAAATAATAGTGGGTCGTAACCCCTTATCTTCCAAGAAGAAACTAAAGATATGGGTTTTAACTCTACCCATCCCCTAATAATCAGGTCCTACTCAAGATGCATGAACATCTCAATCACTCTTATTCTTGTGCCTACTACCACCTGGTGACATAAACGTCACCCAATGAAGATTCAAGTCAATATGTGCATGATAGGTTACTAACATGTCTATTTCAATGACTACAACAAATCGTATCATGTTGAGAAAAAAAAAAGACTCTGTTCAAATAGATATCCTTCTATATCTAGGGGAAATCATTAAAATGGTGTACTCTATTTGAATAGATACCTAATGGGTTATTGATAATCATAACACTACATAAGTGTTAGCTCTTAGGGACTAGACTCTCCCTGATATCATTAAATGTAAAAGAGTGTGACGTAACTATTACAAATAAAAAAGTCAAAAAAGTAGTGGCTACTAGAATAGTACCTCGTATTGTAGATGGTCTAGCACTCTGATCCTCTGTTATAGGTTGCACAAAATGTAACTGGATTATACCATGGCCGTATCTCATAGCTTGACTAACCTGAGAAACCACTCTTTGTTGGAACTAAAAATCCAAAGTCTAACTACCTATGTCCCGACCAACTCCTAGACCTATGTGGTTGTTTTTATTCTAGCTTCATGACTTGTGAGATGTTACTAGCCTCACTCCAAAACCTAGAGTCTTTATTGATGCCTACTTACTAGGAATTGATTGAATGATTCTTTTGAATCCCTGGATATACCCCCATCCTTCCATTGACTCTAAATTCTAATAGATCCCATAATCACTGGGGTTTTGTATGTATCAGCATCCTACACTGGTGACATATGAGTAAATTTTTATCATGAGGTGTATTATTGTTTTTACCCTCATGGGAAACATCGAGATACCACCTTTTTCATTAAAATAACCACAAGTAGGTCTGGGTATTGAACTACCTTGTCATGCAACTTTATCCTATCAATGATTCCTCTTAGTAATGTGGGTCTGGTTGAATATATTAGAAATAGTAGTCTGCCTAAAATCATTGACTAGTGATTGGATTGTTTACATCACTCCTTCCATAATTTTCCTCCTGATCATAATATAATCTTCTGATAGAGTCGGCATGAACTGATACAACTCAGTAAAAAGAGAAAAATATTCCATGATAGACATGTCTTTCTTTTAGAGTTTCATAAACTCTCTAGCCTAGTAATTATTTAGAGTCCATGGAAATAAGTTATCATATAATATTGTCTGTAAATCTACGCATATCATATCTCGATGTTAGTCTTCATGGGAATAAACCTCCTACCATCGCTTGGAGGAATCACATAGCATATACATAGTAGCATTAACCCTCCACTCTAGAGGTGTCTCCAAATGCTCAAAATAAGAAATCATGGACTCTAACCATGAATATACAGTATGTGGTATTCCCTCCCCCAAAAATGTGGTAGGTTGATGCTTTATGGAACTCATAATTCAAATTTGTCATAGTCAGGGTAAGGAAAGCCACACCATGCATAAAATTCATCATACAAAAAAATCTATATAAGAAATGGGTGTTGGTTCCCATATAAGATTTAGGAAGTGGATTCATAGGTGGCACTATATGATGAATATCCAATGACTCAGGGATCTCCACCTCTAGTGTATGGTCGCCACCGCCTTTCGAGTATACGACCTGGGTATATAATGGGGTCATGATTTTACAATGCCAAATTCTAGACTCAAAGGAGAATTTAATAGTCAATATATAATATATATATAACTATTACAAGTATATATCCTTTCAATAAAAATATCCCACCTCCTTAACTGCTCGAAATTATAGGTTTATGTGGTAAGAAAATACCATAATAGGCCATAATAATTTAAGAGACTTCCAACTATCCACTACTAAGGTCGGATTCAGATATAGGTCTCATATAATTCAACAAGGGGTTCTGGTATATGGAAGGTATATTTCACGGTATAGAGGAAAAAAATCCTTTATAATTAGAACTCCATTTAGGGGTATCCTTTTTAATTTAAATAATAATTTCATTTAATTTTTCATTCTTGCATAGAGAATACATATATCTCAGTCCAAAACTAGTATTTCAATTACCCATAATATGGTATAATTGTATAATTATGGTTTCAACCTCAATATATATAGGAAAAACTCGTTTATATTTATGTACACACAATAATTAATAAAAATATATTTTCCTTTAAAGAAATTTCACCACATTTCAATACATAATATTAAAACACTAACCATATTCAATAGGAAAATACATGTAGAAGGAAGATGTTTCATGCCAAAAAGAATAGAATAATAGTCATATTATTCCTATAATGATGCCTGAAATGATTCTCCCTTATTTTATTAGGCATATAAACTAAATAAAATTACAATATCACAACTTATAATAATCTCATAAAACATGTTCATTAATCGATGGTGAAGTTTTATTAACTTTAAAAGGAATAATGAATAAAATAAATTACCAAACATAGGTGATTTGGGTATCCTATATTTGTGGGTTAGGTACACCCAAAAACATGCTCATTACCAAATTCAGTTACCTTAAAGTCTTCGGTCTGATGCCCACATAGTACCCGACCTGAGATCCACTAAACCCATGCACCGAGATGGTGGGTCACATTGACTTAAGATCATCTCCACATAAACCAGAGGTTTCCGACAAGTAGAGAGGGTCCAAGGTGGTACAATGGTGATACTATAACCTCGTATTAGAGTTTTGCAATAAATATAATAAAAATAATAATAAATAGCATAAGAATATGAATATCTAACAGTATAACAGATAAAAATGCTATCTAACAGGACCAGTAACCCACTGTAGCAAAAGCATGATATAATAAAATAGCTTAGTGGAACAAATATAACAATTTGTAGAAGTATAAATAACTAAGGAAATGTAATAATATCGAAATCCTAAATGATGAGTCAAATACATGATGATGTCATGGAATGCTTATATAAAAACAGAGAAATATGGGACATGTAGATACAACATTCTATACAAAAACTCAAAAAGGAAAAAATAATTATCCAATAGAATCATTAGAATATACTTGATCATATAGTACCATTTTCTAAGATATTTGTAAATTAGATTAAATATCTATAGTAGGGTGTTTTCCATTATCCATTTATATAGACAAGTAATCTACTCGGGTATCAAACGTAGCCGGAGTAGGGTGGGAGATAAAATCTTAGTAGGCCACCACCAATGATTTCTAGAAATAATTCAATTCATTTCCTAGAAATAGAAGGGTGTAGGTAGTATTAATAACAAACAAATATGAACAAATAAATATCATCTATCCTAAGTTCTTAAAGGACACTTAACCACTCTACTTGATTTCACTCATGCCAGAATATGTTTTACATGTAACTATATAAATATATATATATAAACATAATATATAAATAGTTATATATATCATATCCACTTATGTGGAATAAGTACATGAGGATAAAATTAGTCATATACCTGGATACTAGGTGCTAGCTGGACCAGGGGCACAACCCCATTATCCGTTTCCATTCTAAGGATATATTTTCTCCAATTGAGGGTACATGACCTGAATCTTAAAATGAATGTGAGTAATCATGCTCATCACTAGAGATATTGGGGGTGAGATGTATTTCACATCACCCGAAGCAATGGAACATTTAATATCATTCCCATATCCTTGATAATAATAATATGGTGCGAGACATTATGCTCCACACCAAATGTAATGGAGAGTGAAACATCATGCTCAACAAGTCTCGTTAACCATCGTTCCACATCCAATGTAAATGGAGTTATCATAAAATAAATGTTTCACGAGGGAATACCAATTTAGTATGATAATCATTATGGTTAATATATAACTGGATGTCACAGTTCATGTAATCCCTATATAATAGGATTCATAATTGGTGTCGACTTTCCACCCATCGTTATTTCTTATAATTAATCCATTTAATTAATTTAAGAAAAGAAAACAATCTTGAAGAATATTAATTCGACATATATATAATCCATTGAATTAATCATGACATGTAAGAAATTCATTTCATATAATCCAAGAACTTTGAAGGTTCTCTAGACAATAGGAAAGTATTTAAGAGTGGTAAAATCAATTAACAATCTAGGTCGAACACTTAGAAGTTGTTTCTGTCATTTATTCATTTAAATATATTTAGGAATTTCAAGTGGAATCACCCAAGGAACTACTATAAAATTTTGTTCTCCCAACACTTGTATACCAATGGTTTGAATAAACCATTGGTAAACTTAATTTTTCCCACCAGTTTATTCAAATCATTGGGATAATTGGATGAGAACTAGGTTTTCCCAATGATTTACATAAATTGTTCGGAAAATCATTGAATATATATATATATACCAATGGGTTTTAAAAACCATTGATAAATACAATCTTTCCCAATGGTTTGTTAAAACCGTTGGGAAAGGTTTCCCCCAAATAGAATCACTTTCAGAATCCCTCCGTCCGCCCGATTGCATCCATAAACGTAAACCCTACCGATGCTCTCTCTTCACCCCAAGGTATCTCTCGAAGCTCTCTCTTTAATTAGGGAGTTATTAAATTATACACTTCTAATCTATAAGTTTAATGTCATGAATATATTTTTTTTGTTATTTATTTTGATTTCACCTAATAGACATCCACGTGGTCTACTTTTATTTCTATTTCTCCTATCATGTTCCCTTTCCACAAGACCCTTCTGCAAGAGAGGATCAAGAGAGTGAGGTTTTATATTATTTAATGTTGTGGGGTGCTTGGGTAGAAGTTCCTTCTAGTGGAATCATTTCCATTTGTGCAGTAAGTCATTCTAGTGTGCCATGTGGATAGTGAAAACCCCAATTGAGGTGTTGAATAATTGTGATTCTGTTTTTTTTGGTTCTGTTATCTCAATTATGAAAGATATTGGTTGTATAACGAATCTAGTTATATGAGGGATTTAATGTATAGTGTAGTAGAAATATGATTCATTGATTTCATTTATAATGTGATAAACTGTTTCATTGATTTGTATTATTTATCTTGTTGTCTCTATTGATAAATTTAAGATGTTGTCTTTATGTTGTTTTGTTTTGGTAGAATTTTGTTTATGAAACCTCTTCATAAGAAGATATATGGTGACATCCTTAGTTTTTTTTATTCATGATGTACATGAAATGTGTTTGAAAGGGATAATGGTCTGAGTGACTCTTTGGGGTTTTATTATTGAGTGAGTTGGGTAAGTAGGAAATTGTTATGTGAGTTCCTTGTGGCCTATGGGGTATGGTTACAATCTATAGGGGTTTTATGCTGGGATGTGGATGAGGGTGGCTAATGAGATTGGCCATAAATAGATTATGTTCTATGGGATTGTGTATAAAATTTGGATATTTCGGAGTTATATGGTATTCCTTGTGTGGTATGGTATATGGTTGGATGGGATAAGAAAATTGATGATGATTTTCCTATACAAATTTCACTTAGGAGGGGGTGGGTTGTCCTGGGAGAGAGGGGAGTTGTTCACCCCCTGGACAACCCCCCTAGAAACAACCCCACCCCTGGACACCCCCACCCCCTTGGACAACCCCCTGAACAACCCCACCCCCTTGGAAAACCCCCACCCCCTAGATAGTCCCCCTGGACACCACACCACCCCACCCCTAGATAGCCCCCCCCCCCCCTGGGGCACCACCCCACACCCGGGACACCCCTCCCCCCAGACACCCCCCCCGGACAACCCCACCCCCGTGGACAACCCCCCCCCCCCACACACACACACACACAGACACCACCCCACCCCCCAGACACCCCCACCACCTTGGATAGCCCCCCTAGACACAACCCCACCCCCTGGAAAACCCACATGGACACCACCCCACCCCCTGGATAGCCCTCCCACCCACCGAACATCCCTCCCAATAAGTGTAGTTTGACTTTCTTTCTATTTTCTTTTTAAAATTCAACTGTAATGATTATATGAATCAACATGATTTGAAGCCGTAATAGCCACTCCTTTTAGGCGGTTTTACTTTTTTTAGTGGGTTGATATGGTACTTTCTGTGGACTTTTGTTTGGGTGTTATGAAATGTACTAACTTTTCACAATATTTCCATTTTTTAGCATCAATAACTTATTTAAAAAACTCTCTTTACACATTATGCATCTTTCATGAAAATCATTCTCTTTCAAAAATCTTAAACAGTGTATTATTCGGTCTATGGTGTCTCCTTAGTAGGCGATAAATGAAAAAATTACAAAACACATCTCACCTAAAATTTAGGCACACAAAACTAAATTAATTAGTATATCTTTACAATGTCTTAACAGTTCACTACATCAACTAGATACTCCTTCCTTTATCGTTTACAAAAATATATTTTCAATTAAACTTCAATATTATTGAATTTCCTATGAAGAAATGACTTACAATAATTCTTTTTATAGAATGGATAGAATTATGATATATGAAACCAATCGGATCCAAAGCGATTTTCAAAACAATTTGAACAGATTTTTAGATTTTTCATTTCACAATGCTTCAGATAGTGGTCGCATACATTTCCCATGTTCCAATTATGTTGGTAGACCTTGGTTGATCCATGAAGAATTCATCTACCACATAAAAAAATATGGTTTTCTAGCATACTTCTATGTGTGGTATCACAATGGGGAGAAAATGAATGCTCACATTGATGATTATCGAAATAAATGGACTGGACTGGAGGATTTGTTAGATGACTGTTTTCTGTTTATTCGTCATCATAAAAAAGAAAGGATTTAGATTCAAGAAGACTTAGATATGGGGATAGATGATGCATCCGATGAAAATGATGATATTGCCAAGTGAAAAAATTGAGTTATGCTGCCACGACTCCAGTATATCGACAGTGTGAAAAAATAAAAAAGTAGGAATTTTTAACTTGATTATTTCATAGGGAAACAATGTATGGGATTTCTAATGCAGCAATATATTACTTTCTTACCTTCTTGAAGGATTTACATCCATATGATGCAAATATTCCCTCAAACCACTATATGGCACGGAAGTTAGTTGAGGAAATATATTTTTCAAGAAACAAAATTCATGTTTGCCCGAAATATTGCAGTTTATTCTGGGAGAAAACCACTGAGTAAAATGATTGTATAAATTGTGGTGCATCCCGCTGGAAGCCAAAATATGATGGAACACCATCCCGTCTTCCATAGAAAGTAATTTTCCACTTTCCATTGATCCATAGACTCCAGAATGTATTTATTTATGATGAAATATCAATAAAAATGAGATGGCATGATACTGAGAGAAACAAGACTACTTATTATTTGGTTCACCCTACATATGGATTTTCATGGAAGATATTTTATGCTCGATATCCTGATTTTACAGCTGACATGCATAATGTGAGGCTGGGTCTTTCATACGATAGTTTTAATCTGTTTGGGCAGATGCTTACTTCGCACATCAGATGGCCAGTTTTTATACACATTTAAAATCTTCCCCCATGGTTTTGTATGAAAAAAACCTTTCACTTTCATGAGTATACTCATATCTGGTTCTTTTGATCCCGACATTGATATTGACGTAAACATTCCACCTTTAATAAAACAGTTGAAACTTCTTTGGGATTGGGTTTGCGCACATACGATGCATATTTGAAAGCCATATTTCAGATGTGTGATGCGCTTATAAGGATGATCAATGATTTTTCGGCTTATGAAATGATGTTTGGATGGAGCACGAAGGGAATACTCTGATGTCCTCTTTTTATGAAGAATACATGATCAAGAAGACTGAAACATCGCTGTAGTTTCAGTTTTATGGGACATCAACTATTCTTTCCAATGGACCATCATTATAGAAATAATCATCGAATATTTGATAATACCATAGTGACCGATCATCCACCTCAGCGTATGTCTATAACTGATGTGCTTAATGAATTGAAATATTTCAGTTTTTTATTCGGGAAGGGTCAAATGATATACAGAAAGAGAAACAATGTTTCTAGTGAACCCTATTACGATTGGAGGAATATGAGTATCTTTTTTTATTTTCCTTATTAGTCAACCAATTTGTTACTTCATTGCTTAGACGTAATGCACATTGATGAGAATGTATGTGAATTGTTTCTTTTGATACATCTTAATGTTAATGGAAAGACAAAAGATGATTTACAGTCTCTTCATGACTTGGTGGATTGGGGAATCAGACCAGAATTGCATCCTGTATGTATCAGTGAAAATAAATGGTAAGTTCCATGTGCTTCTTATGTGATGAATGCTACAGAAAAAAACAATTTCTGGAAGTATTAGAGACTATTAGAGTTCCTGATGGATATTCATGGAACATATAAAAATCGGTCAATAGAAGAGAGTTGAAGCTAAAATATTTGAAGACTTGTGATTATCACGTTCTTCTTCATGATTTGATTCCAATAAAAATATGTCATATTTTTTCCAATAATATAAGGGTGACTTTTATTAGGTTCTACCATTTGTTTAGAGACCTTTGTGCATAGAAGTTGTCCAAGTATTTCTTGCAAAAAATGTCGACAGATGCCCCATTAATTTTGTGTGGTTTGGAGAAAATATTCCCTTCATCATTTTTCATATGCATGCTGCATCTGAATGTCCATATTCCCACCAATATACTTCTCGTAGAACCTGTTTATTTTCGTTGGATGTATCCAACTGTAAGAATTATGTAAACATTAAAGTCTTATGTCTGAAACAGGAATCATCTTGAAGGTTCTATTGTGAATGGTTACTTGGCCAAAGAATGTATGAATTTCTACTCAATGTATTGGTATGATCTTACTATAAGAATGAACAGACCAATGAGAAATGAATAAGAAAAGTATGAGAAAATTGAACCCATTTTTCCATCACTTCCTCAAACATGAGGAATTCCGGGATCATATACATTGAATACATTAAGCCTTGAAGAGCGGGAGATGTCACATCGCACAGTTTTTTTCAACTGTGATTTGTTTTATGACTACATTAGGTAACAAAATTAAATATATATATATATCTTATATATATATATATATCAATTAAACTATTCGATTTTTTTATCAACAGGGAATATAAACCAATGATAAATAGAAATCATTGTTCTTTATCTTTAGGAAAGAGGGAGACTTTTCATATAAAAGAGTTTTATTCTTGGTTAAAATTTAAGGTAAAAATATTAATATTTAAAATAATTAAATCAATATTTAATTAAGTTTAATATTCATTTATATTTTAAGTATTGATTTTTCCTATTGACTCTGTCTCTGAAAAAATAGTAGCTTTGGCTTTTGGTCCCAATAGCGTGGTTCGTGACTGTAAATCAATTATTATCAATGGGTACAAGTTTATTATCACTGAATGAGAAAAAGAAATGGGAACACAACATGATGGTGTTATGGTTATTTCGACAACAGATTATTATTCCAGTGCATCAGATAGTAGACCGCGATTTGAAAATGTGGGTTATTATGGAGTCGTTGAAAAAATAATAATGTTGAATTATTACTCTCATAGACGATTCATAGGGATGAAATGCCATTGGATTGATTCTATGATGAGAAAGGGAACATTTATTGATGAATTTGGATTTTGAGTAATTAATATGACTCGCACTCTTGCTACAAAAGAACCATATGTATTGGAATCAATGGATGAAAGAGTTTTTTATGTCAAAGACCAACTTTGATCTGAATTTGGTGTCATAGTTGAAGTAATTATAATACATATTTTTTATTATGGTGATGAAGGAATTGACACCGTCCATACTGCCATTATAACCAATCCATTTATTTCTTTTGATGACTCCAATATCTCAATTTTTAGAGTTTACTATATGAACCTGAAGTTGGGGTGGGAAATATATAAAATCATCCATTCACGTTCTCAAATATTTTGATTTACCTCGAGTAGGGTTGTTAAGGTTGATTCTATTCAAATTGATTTAATATTGAAACTTGAATCATCTACCTAAGCTATAGAAATTAAATTTTTCCTCAATTTTGACAATTTATTTTCTACTTATTAATTTGGTGGAATCAATGTTCCATGATTTTAATAGACTGATGACACTTAGTAAATAATCATCCTACTAAAAATTAAATTTTTTTATTACATGTTGTACGATTTATTGACTTCATTGTATATTTGTTCAAGATCTCTTAAAACAATGGTTATTTAAATTATTGATGAATCCCCCTATTCCCTCTCATTTATTTTGTTTTTTGGGTTACACATTAGTTATCCTTTTCTATTTACTTCCATATTTGTTTTCAAATGCAGGAAATGAAACCAATTGAAAAGAGGCGACTAAAAAAATTATGGAAAACCATCGTCGCATGACTAAGCTGGACATGCCACCACTAGTGCCAGCAGTGAGTATTTTATTTCAAATATATTTATTTAAATTATATATAATATCATTTGATTAATTTTTTTAACTATTTTTCAGGATCCATCTTTTAGGCGACAATTATTTGAGGAGAAGATGAGTAGAGGTCTTAGTACTAGGGGTGTTCATACGAGGGGGTGGTACGGGAGCTAGACGATCCGGTCGACTTACCCGATTAGACCCTGCCAATCCCACTAACATACCATCCATCTCACATTTTGATCCCAATGTGCCTTTAGAGACACACTAGATATTTAGTCTTCCCATGTTTTCACCACCATTTACATTTGACCCTCCTCACTCGTTTGTATCATATCTGATGATGATTCCCCCTCCCCATCCAGCATTTTTCCAGCCATCCATGTCATCTTCTTTTACTACTGCTTCAAATCTCCAGACTTTTATATTACATCTTCTTCGACTACTGCTCCAACAGATTCTATCCCTACAGAGCATACATTGGTACCCACTCCATCTGTACATTGTGTTCCTTCAGTTTCTGTGGATCCAGTTGCACCTATTGATCAGACTAGAACAAGTAAACTTATACAACCCTAAAAAATTGTTACACCATTATTTATTTTCATTATAACATGTTTTGATAAAAATATTTGTTTTTCTTTCATAACAGATACATCAAATGATAGAAGGCAGGGGAGGGGATGTACACACATGGGTTCGGTGTAGAACTGCCACACACAGTTGATGGTGAAATACAATTAAGATAGTCAGATGATTGAAAAATTAGTGCAGTAATGTTAGTGTTTTTTGGAGACGCTTTCCATATACTCCGACATCATTCATGTCAGCCCCTTCTCATGGAGACAGCTGCCATGTTAAGTCAAGGATAAAGCCTGGGCAGAGATATGGGTAAAAAAATATGTCGTATTTAATGGAATATATTAATTTTTTTATTTATATGAATTAATATGTTGGTTTCATCTGCGGTTTAATTTCCTCGATGGTGAGGGTGCACAGCTATCACGTATAAAGGATTTAGGCGGGATTTGGAGAGCTTATAAGAATGAGTTGTACATTGGAAATCATGCTAGAGTGGGCACAGAGTTGGAGGTGGTACCTGTTGTGGATGATTGTCCATTAGAATAGTATTGACAGATGATTACTCAATGGGAGACTATCCAATTTATAGTATTAATCAAATTAAAAGTATTTAAATGAAAATTTGCATGTTTTTTGTGAATACTAATTATTGAAATTTATTTAGGATGCATCTGCAAGAAATAAAAAATGCATTGATGCTAAGAAATACGTCCCCACATTGGGATGTACTATGATGACAGATCATGAGAGACAACAGGTATGACCGTTTATAATCTTTCTTTAGGACTTGAACTTTATATTACTTCCTCCATAATTTTTTCAACTGCTAAAGTTGTTATAAAATTTTAGTAATGCAGTTACTATGTTTTTTTGGTATCCTAATTTTAATTATGGTTTTCTACATTAAATTTAATTGTAGAGGCATAAATTTAATATATAAGGAGGTGTGCCTCAAGAAAAACTGTTTTTCTCGAGTAGAAAGAAGAAATATGGAAGTGCGGTTAATGAACCAACTCAGGAGAAGATTCTATGTTTTACATTGTAGATTTAAAATTTTAATCTCTTTTTTTAACATAATAATCTATTTATATTTGTAATAGGTTTCTTTAGAAGCTCTTGATGCCCAGGAACCTGACAATTTTGGGCCAAATGATCACTTACATCAGGTGTTGGGAGATGAGAACCCTGGTAGAGTACGTTGACGACCTGGGAAGAGTATATTTCCGACGAGGTATTGGCCCTCCTCAGGTACAATTTGTAGTGCCACCAAGTTGCTTCATGTTAAATCATAGGCATAACAGGATGAAAAAAGGTCCACAGAGACGGCAGAACAGTCTGCTAGGGAAAGCACTACATTTATGAAACTTATAGAATTTTTTCATCCCACATATCCACCAGAGGATAGAACTGCTTGTGATGAATATATGTCATCGATACATTCTATATATGGTTCACTAGGTGGTAGTTCTAGTGGTGGTTGAGTCGATGGCGGGGAGGAGGTCGAGGCGGAGGAGGAGGAGGGTGAGGAGGAGGTCGAGGTGGAGGAGGAGGGCGAGGATGAAGCTGAGGTGGAGGAGGAGGGAGATGAGGGGGTCGAGGCTAAGTACAAGGGTGAAAAGGAGGGCAGAGACGATGATGGGGATAACGATGTGGATGAGGGTGAGGGTGATGATAGTGATGGTGATGAGGGACAGATTCATCCATTACATTTTTGACTGATATTTCTAACCTTTTATGTTTATTTATTTATTGTGATTGAATATATGTGTGATTATATAGATCACATTGTCTTTATTTTTTATCTATTTTAGTGAAATTGTAAATTTTTAGTAGAATTTAGAAAATTTATAGTCTGATTAGAAGTTGATATATTGAAATTATTTTGTTAACCTTGGAGGAATTTTCTTAAAAATATGTAAATACTATCCCATGTGTCTGGGACAACCCCCCGACAGCCTCCCCACACTCTGCCCTGGACCCCAGACAGCCCCCGGACAACCCCCAAGACTACCCCCCTGCCCTTCTCCATGGACCCCGGACAGCCCCCACCCTCCTCCCTAGATCCCGGACAGACCCTCCTCCTCCTTGGACCCTGGACAGCCCCCCACCCTTTTCCAAGGACCCCGTACAACCCTCGGACATCCCCTCGGACAGACCCCCACCCTCACCCCTGGACCCTGGATAGCCCCCTCCTCCATGGACCCTGTAAATCCCACCCAACCTCTTCCCTGGTCCCCGGACAACCCCCGGACAGCCCCCCAGACATCCCCCTAGATATCCCCCCGGACATCCCCCCTGATAGCCACCCCCCCCCCCCCACCCTCCTCCTTGGACCCCAGACAGCCCCCCCCCCCCCTCCTTCGAAGACCCTGGACAGCCCCCCACCCTCCTCCCTGGACCCCAAACAGCCCCTAGACAGCCCCCCGAATAGCCCCTTGGACTCCGCCACAGCCTCCTCCCTGGACTGCAGACAACCCCCCAGAGAGCCCCCCAGACAGCCCCCCACCCTCCTCCTAGGACCTCGGACAACCCCCCAAACAGCCCCTCAGAAAGCACCCCACCCTCCTCCCTGGACCCCGGACAACCCCCCTATTTCTTGGACCCAAGACAGCCCCCCCCCCCCCAGCCTTCTTCCCTAAACCCCGGAAAGCCCCCGGAAAGCCCCCCCCCCCCCCCCCCACCTCCTTTCTAGACCCTGGATAGCCCCCTCCTCTCTGGACCCTGGAAAGCCCCCCCCCCACCCCACCCCCACCCTCCTCCCTGAACCTGGGCATCCCACGGGCATCCCCCACCCTCCTCCCTGGACCACGGACGCCCCCCCCCCCCCCACTCCACCCTCCTCCCTGGACCCCGAACAACCCCCCCCCCCACCTGACATCCCAACATTGAGAGAGCGGTGATTCAGCATATATAAAACATCACAATAATTCATGAAAGGCTAAGGACCACCTACCTTGATTCTGGAGACAATCGCACTATTTATTCGGCGTCTTGGATCCCAATCTAATCTCTCTTTAAAATGGACACCCTTTTAATTAAAAACAACCGGCATACAGAAAAATGACCAAATGTATTCAGATTGTGTTGATACATTACACAAGGATCCATGGGTCATTTGTGAAGTGTTTGATTGAACCCAACCTCAATAGGAGGCATGGTGTGCCCTATACAACACAAAGTGTCTCACTTTTATTTTAATTGGACAACATTTTAAGTGAACACAACAATTGGAATATAGAGAACTGACCAAATGCATTCAGATTCTGTTGATACATTAGTACAATGATCCATGGGTCATTTGTGATGTTTATGAGTCAACCCCACCACAATGTAAGGCACAGTGTGGCTGGTACCACTCAAACTGTCTCACTTTTATTTGAAATAAACAATATTTTATGTGAAAACAACAAATTGCATATAAAAACTCATCCCAACGCAATCGTATTTTATTGATACATTAGGAAAACGATCCATGTATCATTTTTGAGATGTAAAAGTCAACCTCGCCTCAATCTGAGGCATGGTGTGGCCGGTACCACTCAAACTATCTTACTTTTATTTGAAATGGACATGATTTTAAGTGAAAAGAACAACTTGCATATGGAAAGAAGACAAAAAAATTTATTATTGTGTTGATACTTTTGAAAAAGGATCCATGTGTCATTTGTCACGTGTACGAGTCAAACCCGCCTCAATATGAGGCACGGTGTGGCCGGTATCACTCTATGTGTCTCTCTTTTGTTTAAAATGGACACTGTTTTAAGAAAAAACAACTGACATATGGAAAACCAACCAAAAGTATTATTAATATGTTGATCCTTTATCACAAGGATACATGGGCCATTTTTGATGTGTACATGTCAACCTCGACTCAATATGAGGCATGGTGTGGCCGGTACCACTCAAAGTGCCTCACCTTTATTTGAAATGGACAACATTTTAAGTGAAAATAACAATTGGCATACGAAAAATTGACCAAACACATGTGGTTTGTATTGATAGATTAGTAAAACGATCCATGGGTCATATGTGATGTGTACGAATCAACCCTACCTAAATCCAATGCATGGTGTGGCCGGTATCACTCGAAGTATCTTTCTATTGTTTAAAATGGACACCCTTTTTTGTAAAAACAACTGGAAAATGGAAAACAAACCAATCATATTCGAATTGTGTTGATACATTATAACTAGGATCCATGGTTCATTTTTAACGTGTCAAAGTCAATTCTGCATCAATCCAAGGCACGGAGTGTCCGGTACCACTCAAAGTATCTCACTTTGATTTGAATTGAACAACATTTTAAGTGAAAACAACAACTGGCATACAGAAAAAAAACCAAACGCCTTCATATTCTGTTGATACTTTAGGGAAACAATCCATGGGTCATTTTTGATGTGTACGAATCAACCACGCCTCAATCTGAGGCACATTGTGTCTGATACCACTAAAATTGTCTCACTTTTATTTGAAATGGACATGATTTTAAGTGAAAACAACAACTTGCATACGGAAAAGTGACCAAATTCTTTCTGATTGTATTGATACTTTAGGAAAATGATCCATGGGTCATTAGTAACATATAAGAGTCAACCCCTCCTCAATCCGAGGCACGGTGTGTCCAGTATCACTCAAAGTGTATCTCTTTTGTTTAAAATGGACACTGTTTTATGTAAAAAGAACATACATTCAGAAAATAAACCAAACATATTCTGATTGTCTTGATACATCATAAAAAGGATCCATGGGTCATTTTTGACGTGTACGAGTCAACCTCGTCTCAATCTGAGGCATGGTGTGGTTGTTACCACTCAAAGTGTCTCTATTTTATTTGATATGGACAACATTTTAAGTGAAAATAACAACTGACATATGGAAAACTAACCAAACACATTCAGATTCTATCCATACATTATGAAAATGATCCATGGGACATTAGTGACGTGTACGAGTCAACCCTACCTCAATAAAAGGCATGGTGTGGTCAGTACCACTCAAACTATTTCACTTTAATTTTAAATGGACATGATTTTAAGTGAAAACAACAACTTTCATACAGAAAACCAACCAAACGTATTCGGATTGTGTTGATACCTTAGCAAAAGGATCCATGGTCCAGCCTCACACAATCCACTTCTCATGTGAGGAACTCCTATCCATATTCTAAAACACTTGAAATTTAATATGTCAATCCCATCCTCAAACAGTGGGTTCTAGGACCAAACCAAAGTCCCTTTGGGAACCAAATACCAAAGACATAATTGAATATTCATACCCACTACCCAAAATGTGGATTCATCTCACATCACACCCATGATACCAAATTAAAAATTTCCACATACCCCTTTATTCCAGTTGAAAGTATATGAAAAACATGTAGGCTATTCTGGTTACTCATCTCATATGTCGAGATTGGCCAATGTTTTCCACTAGCACATCAGGAACCATTTATACATGGATACATAGTCATTAGAGGAATATAAACATCTCATGCGCTTCTTATAACTCATCCTAGGTCTAAGCACATTACCACTACCATTTTCTATCATATGGGTATCATGATCCTTGTCCAATCTAACCACATTTTTCTATTGGTTTTAATATAGTCAACCCAAGACCTTGAGTAAACATCCCATGTGATTGCTATAATATGGTGGTTTTTTCTCTTGTGTGTATTGGTTTTGTGGTTTGAGTGAGGAATGAATTCTAAATTTTGAATAATGTTATGGGTATTATTTTTTTCAATTCTAAATTTCTGAATTCTAGATGTATTGGATCTTGGATGTATTGGTAATGAATTCTAAATTTTGAATAATGTTATGTATATTGGATTATGGATGTATTGGATTTTAATTTTTTATTGTTGTTATGGGTGTTATTTCATTTCAATTCTGGATTTATTGGAATGTGGATGTATTGGATTCTATATTTTTCTCTTGTGTTGTGGTTTGAGTGAGGACTGAAATATAAATTTTTAAATTTATGAATTATGGATGAGTTTTAAACATCCCATGTAGCCTTTGGGATTCTGGGTGTCTGTGTTCTTGTAAGCCATGGAGAGCAGGTTAGAGGTGGCTACTGGCTGCTGCTGCTGTAGAGTTGCAGCTTATATATACCAATGGTTTTAATAAAATGTTGGTATATTCTTTTGATATATATTATTCCAATGGTTTCTTATAACCGTTGGTATAAACATTTACCAATGGTTTTGAAAACCGTTGGTATATCGTTTTCAGGTATATTGTACACTATATACCAATGGTTCTAAACCATTGGTATAAGGGTAACATATACCAACAGTTTCACAAACCATTGTTATATCTCTTCCTTTAATACATATACCAATGGTTTACACAGAACCATTGGAATAAGCAATAAAAATGGCTTACTTGGCCACATTTTGGGAAACTATTGGTATATAATATAACAACGGTGTCTAATCCTTTAGAAATGGTTCTAAAATATTGGTAAATGGTAAAATTTCAGTTGTGAGGGGTGGATATGGTTGAGGTTTGAATCCACTACATACTAAACTATGCTTAATGGGAGTTTAATAATATTCATATATCAATTTAAAGAGTTCTAAATAATTTTAATGTAATTCATTACAATGGCCGGCATTCATCACAACGATAGAGATTTGGAAACAACATTAATATGATGGAAAATGACTAGACCACAAATATCAATGTCGTATATTACTCCTTATCCAGTATCAACTTTATATTTGACGTAGATTGGAAGAAAAATGAAGAATGGTCCAAAACCCAGATTATTGGTTGAAAGATCTCTCACAAAATAGTGCAAGGGATAGAAAGAGAAACTATGAATGGAAGTAATATGATTCTACTGCTTACTAATTCAGATCTAATGCTTTCGACATGAAATGATTTAGAGCTTGTATGGATAAGTTGTCTCAATCCCTATATTAGGGTTGAGGAGACATCAATGAGATAAGGAAACGAGGGTCATCCATTGTATAAGAGAGGAGGAGTGGATGATTGATGTTAAAAATATTTCAGGGGTAAAATGTGAAAATCACTCATCCTGGTCAGGGGTGCATGGTGTGGAAACACATTTGGAAAAATCATGTACTAACAGTGCACCAAAGAACTACCCAAGGAGAACCTCATATGGGCTAAACACATGGTTTGGGTAATCTTGTGTAGCCCGTGAAAATTTACACTAAATTATTTGTAAGAAAAAATTCATATTCTTGATCCTAGGCCTGTATGGTTTCAGACAACTAGGTGACCACGTACATGCCATTAAGCTCCCTACACAGTAACACCGCAAAGTTAAAACTTACCGTGTTCTACCCATGTGACCTTCCATGTTTTTTCAATTCTTAGAGCTCCAGGTTTCGAACAAACCTCAGACGCTCTTGAAACCTTTCTTAGGCAATATGCCACATTTACCAAGAGATAAAAAATGATTCAAACTCAAAACAAATGATTCGTACCTTTGAGAAAATTTCTATCATTGCATTTGAGTTCTTCATCAGAAGCTTGTTCAACATTCAGGGATAGCTAATAAGGATATGACTGTGGATATATGGATGTGATAGATTAGGATTAATGGTTAAGAAAACCAAGAGTTTTCAATAATGGAATGTGTTGTAGAAGATATTTTTTAAGGACCCTAATTTATAAGAGTTGGTAAATTCTGTGGAAATTGGAATTTTCACTTCTAGAAAAGGACATATTTATGAGTGTTATGATTCAGATTGGATTTATTAGAGTTTCATAATCTCTAATAGATATTTTTTATATTTATCAAGGCATGGGAGGTGTCTAGGGTGATCGATCAAGTCTCAAAAGCTTTAGATTGGAGTTTGTAATTTCAGAAATGTTTTTTTACTTGGGCATAGTCTCTTCATAGTTAACATAAACTATGTATGTAAACAATGTAGGATTGGATTTGATTGGTACAAGGAAGATGGTTGGTGCATGGATGTAGAAAACCCATTCCAAATAAGAAATTTTATTCTAGGTTCTATTTTCACAGTTATCACGTAGTTTGGAAAACACTGTGGTCAAACTATGAATGGTCCATAGTCATAGTTAGTGTGTCTACATGGTTGGTATGTCACGTATTAAACTGTGGAAAAGGAATGACTTGAGAGAGTTCCAACTACATGGCCGGTGAATGATTTCTTAGAACATGCGGCCTACCATATATCCTAAAAAAGGGGATTTTAATTTTTTAACCCAATGTGATTTTATGCCTCAACTCCTCCTTCCTTCACTCCCTGACATGCATGGACCAAAAGGGTCTCTCCATTTCTCATTCGAATTCCCATGTTTTGGGGTGAATGTTGCTATGATTTTTTTGGTATTTTGTGGAGAGAAGTCGCTATTTATTCCTTTTTTATTAATCGACCATATTTCTCTTTGATTTAATGAAATTTCTTTAGATTTTCAATTAAGATAAAATTACGGAATAGTTTAACTATCACATTATGATGGGGGTTTTTCTTAGGGTTTCTAGAGAACATCTTGAGATGATATATATATATATATATATATGTCTTTTCATTAGAGGTACATCACCAAAATAAATTTTCAAGGTTTTTTATAAATTTAAATTAAATTATTAATTTTATTATTTTTAAAAGATTGTTATTTTATATGTATAAGGTATAACAACATTACAGGGTAGGACCGTACCCCATTTTGTGAGATTTGGGTGATAGGATTTCTCCCAAAAATATTTTTGTGTTTGCAGATAATTAAATAAAGAATGAAAAATAATTGTGAATTTTTTGGATTAATTTAATTGGATGAAATGGATTGTGATAGGGCCTTATTTTGTAGGGAGATGTCTAGTTGGACTTGTATGATATTGGGAAAGGATTGATGTTATGTTTTAAATAAAATGTATTCGTTAGATGTATTAAGTCCTATAAAAATACTCCATTAGTTTATGAATTTTGTTATATTAATGTGAAATGAGGACTCACCTCCAAAGGTGATCAAATTTTTATTTAAATTAACAAATTATTTAAAAATTAAATACTTTTGGATTTCCATGAGTTACAAGGTCCACTATGGGCCATTGATCACTAGATTAGTGCCTTTGTCATTGGTTATTGAGGCCTTTATTATAAGTGTACACTATGAGACTTGAGATATGTAGACCCTATAAGGGTGATATTTAGATAAATTCATTAATCATGGTCGACCTTGACCTAGGTTCCCCTATGAACCTCTGTAGGGATGACTATTGGATTAGGAATGGATGACCCAACTATGCTATAAATGAATTATGATATACCTTATATTTGTTGTGGAAGTTGACTGGGGAGTGGGGATAGGGTTCCTCCGCATATAACTGAGGAAAACCCTAGTGGGAAGCCCCGTAGTATATTTATTACTAGTTGGGTGAGTGGACTGAACGTATATGAGTTTGGGAAGTTGGATTTGAATTATTCCATCTCTATAGAGTGATGCTAGAGAGGCTTATCCAATGAGGATAATGAGATTGTAGAATGACTACAATGAAAAAAGGTGTGTTATTCCTTCTAAGTGATGGGTGTTGAACCAAGAGATGACATTGTGATTGAGGAGACAATATACCATATTCATGATATGATAGGACTTATGGGACCCTAGAGGTTTCCCCCATGGATATATTTACCCAAATAGGGTGCATGTTTTAGTGTGTACATATGATTATCGGTGTCACTATGAAAATTGAATTGATAATGTGAGCATGATATATCTATATTGACGAGGATAGGTATGAACTTGAGTATCCGACTTAGATTATTTGATATGGGTTCAGGGAGATTTCCAAACCTTATGATATGTGTTGTTTGAGAAATTTTTAGAGGGACGCACTAACCTAGAGTCTTGTGAATAAATGATTAGGGTTTCACCTATGATTTGGTATATGCTTAAAGAATGGTGGGATGTCTTGTATAATCCCCATGATTATACCATTACTTATGAAATATAGAATTCGTGAGATACTTACCGTGACCCATAAGATGTGCGTCACATGTGAAATTCCAAATATGTTACCTAGGATTTTACATTTATGTATATTTAGAAGGCCCATAATATTACATGGGATTTGGAAGTTTCTAATAAGGGATGATTGGGATATTACCAACGATATGGACTTCTATCATGATATTATGAGATTCCAAGGATAATCATTAGGATTTAATAGATGAACATGACATGTATACGATGCCTCGGATAAAACATTTTATCCATTGAGTGTGACAGATGAATATGGGAATCCCAAGATATAACATTGGATCTTGCGATTCAGTCGCTTGAATATGGGATGCCTAGGATACTACCTAGGATATAGTCTTTGATCCTGACACGATTCTATTTCAAAGGATTAAATACTATGAATCAGGGTTTTCACCTACTACGATTTAGACAATGATATTATAAATATTCGGAATGATTATTTAATGTGCAAAGAGACACCTTAACATTGGTCTGATAAGCTATAGTTGATCCTAGGTGTCATGTTTATACCTAAGGATCGACCATGGTTATTTATTTTTATTTCTATATTGTATTATTTAATCGGTTGATTATATCATATTTAAATTAATAGTTTTAAGGGATATGTTTAGGACCCTATTGGTGGTTCCCTTATAAATTTTACCCACACTCTAAATGGGTGGAAATAGTACTTGTGCATGTGATCATACTTCACTGTTCACTGGTTTAGGTAGGTAAAGATCCTGAAGGTTCATGGTTGATTAGCATAGCTCAAATGGTGTCTATGGATTAAGATGAGTATAATCTTAAGGACTGATGTAAGCACTCATTTGTATTGTTTTTTATTTTTTAATATATATATATAATCTACCAAGTGGGTGATCAATTTTTGTATACCGGCATGATTCATTTTATATAAAATGGTGTGGTTAATTGTTTCCATATAATCTGAATATATTTTATGGATGATATTGGGATAGTTAATGTTTTTTTTACTCTGATACGAGAGTATAATCTACCCATAGTAACACTAAAGACTATCACTACTAGTTAATATCATCTATCATACAGGGATGCATGCCTAATGTCATGTGGTGCCTCCAGCTGAAATTCCATTTATTGGTCTCGAATTAGAGGAATGTCACAATCGTGGTCCAAATATAAATGGTGTCTTTAATATCCAAGGATACCACAAGGAGGGAATTTGGACACACAATAAATGGTCTAAATCCCTTCAACATTTGACGAAGAAAATAGAGTTCAACAAACAGGTTAGTTTTTTAATAAAAAAGTAATTTCTTCATAATATTTTGTGTTCACTAATAAATTTATATAATTTTAATTAAATATTAAGATAATTCTATCAAAAATGAATTCCCCAAGTACTAATGATACAAATATTGAGGAAAACATATTGTAAATTCTAAAAATAAGTAAATTTTAAATGGTGAACATCTTAGGATTGAGAAAATATAAGTGCATTATAGCATGATAGTCATAAAAGAATAATTAATGTGAGAAGAAAAATTTTAAAATTCAAGGTTGGTTAGAAGACACATGGCCAACCTATTGACCTCAACACATATATAATCTTTACTATCGGAATTCATGTGTTGATTGATGTTGATTTGTGGCAAGGTGTTCTATCTGATTTAAAGACAATAATTTGATATTACATTAAGGATACATTATGATATAATTTCTCTATTTCACTATAAAAAATGAAATTTTTATATACAGTTTATTATCCCTTACATATTAAATTTATATTATTTTATTTTAATATAAAAATTTTATTAATAGTCTTCTAAATGAATCAGGTATCCTTTCGGGCACTTCTTATGCAGGATCAATTCAAGGATACTGAGGGGAGAAGTTATCCCCTACCAACTAGCTATACACACACATGGTAAATTAAGAAAAATAGGATGATTTTATTGACCACCATTAGGAGAAATCATTTTAGGTAAATTGTATGTGTTAATAATTTATTTGTAATTACATGTAATAATCACTTTGATTAAAAAAATTTAATCATGTAAACAAAAATGTGTTGAAAATAATCAGCATGCATCAAAACTAACATACCCCTACTATAAAGAATGGAGGGGGTACACATCATGTAAAAATAGGTATTTAATTTAAGTACAAATTATAATTTTGTGTCATATAAAAAACAATATAATTATGTATCTCTATTTATATGAATATTGTTGAATTTAAATCTAAATCCACTTCTATCCCACATCATGTTCTATGGACGGATGAATTAAGTAAGTAAAAAGGGAAAAATAATAGATAAAAACACATATAAAGTATGATAATGGGGTATATGTATGAAATAATAGGAATTTTTTATAATTTATAACTTTAACAGCCCAATATTTCTTTATATGTTTTCTATAAATAATTAATATTTATAATATATTTTTCATAAAAAAATGTTGAACTTAAATTAAAACAATGATACAATTAGATAAAAATATATTTATTAAATATAACTATCAAAATTTAGATATTGAATTAGTGGGTATGAATAAGAGTAACCACATTTTGAAATATGGGTGTCATTAAAATAAATTCTATATTTAATTCTAATGAAATTCAAATAGTATAGCCAAAACAACTAAGATAATCATTTTATACGTAAAAATAAATTCTTCTAGAATTGGTGGTTTATTTCAAGAAACTAATTATTTTTTGATTAAATAAAAAAAATATTTTGATAATATAATTAATATCTTATAAAAAATATAATTAGTAAATTATATGGAATAAGATCAAAAATTACATTTTAAAATTCTATTTCCCAATATAACATTTTTCGTTGTATTTTTGGTATTTTATTTTAATATAGATTTATTATTTTTTTGAAATTTAATTTTAGTAAATTAAAATAACTATTGTATTAAGAATAAGAATATAACCCTAAGAATTTTTTTTTGTATTTTTCTAAAAAGATTGATTTTTAGGATAATAGTGATAAATACTATTTTTCTAAATCTAATGACTTTTATGAAATTATTAGTATATAAATTTTAATTAGAAACAATTTGATAAGAAAAAGGTAGTATTTTATAAGATATTTTAAAATTGTTAAACTTATTTTTAATTTACAATCCCATAAGTAACATTTAAAAAAATAAAAAATAATAATTTCAATACATTATACATTATGTATCGTAAAATAATTTTTTATCCCATTTAAAAATTAAATAAATAAAATGATATAAATATTTAAATTCACTTAATATAAATTATATAATAATTACCATTATATTTTTATTCTTAAAGGATAAATTATCAATGTAAATACCGATTACCATATTGAAAACTATAATGGTAAAAGTGAGTAACCTTGGAGATAAAGTGACAAACACAAGTAAAACGTGTTTATATTTCAAAATTAGAGGTGTGTATAAAAATTATCTCCTATGACCTTTATTATTTATCATTTTTGATCCACTTTCTTTGATAGTGATATCCCAATATTTATTTATTTTTTGGTTATTTAGAAAAATGAAAATCAATTTTTGGTATAAAAGGGGAACCCCTCTACTATCATACTCTCACAAAAAAACCACAATTTCATCCAAAAATATACCTAAACCTCACCTAAAAACTCCTATAAACCTTTATGATGTTTTTTATCTTCTAAAAATTATATCCCTCAGTGGATTAATACCCTTCATAAAGAATATAATCTAATAAGTGAGTGATAAGTTTTTAACATGTCTTTCTCTTTTATATTTCATTAAGTGCTTTTTTATTCATAAAATATATTTTAAAAGTATTAAAAAAATAAAACGAATTACCATTTATATACTATTATGTTATTATAAATATGGTATAAGAATTAACCACCCTCCCTTTTTCCATTAAGAACAATGAAGATGTGAGTTATGTATTGTCTAAACTATCACTTCCACAATGAAACATTTTTCATTTTCATTTACCATATTACAAGGATGGTACCGATATATAAATTAATATATAATAATTATATTAAATGATATATTTTATATTATTAAATTATATGCCATGTAACTCATTTTCCCTGTTATATGGAAAATGAAAATTTCAATCATGTGTATGTGTGGGAAACTGCCTCCATGGGATGATTAATATAAAAATTTTATTTTATCATCACCGTATATGGTAAGTCATGAGAACGGTTTTAAAGGATAAATAAAATATTTATTATATCATTAATTTTTTTGACAAAAAATTGGAGAACATATTAATGATATAATCAACAAATAATTGTTAGAAATTTAATTTTTTAAAACAAATATATTAAGAGGAAACACATTAATCTAAATTATGTAATAATGTCATATCCATTAATTATGATTGTAATTGATTTTTAATTTTGATATATGTATTAATTATAACTTATCATTACCATAGTAGTTTTATTATATTACACCTAAATCACCTCATAAACATCAACAATCATGGTATATTCATGATTTTGTCATTTTGACCAACTACATAAAAAATACTGTTAAATTATATCATGGATTGTAATAAATACCAAATTATTTTTATAACATGATATAAATATATAAATAATTATTTTAATTTTTTTATGGAAATGATATATCAAAATTTAACTCATTATTTAAGACAAAATCCTTCTTAGGTTCAAAATCACATAAAAAATTTTGTTTTCTATTTCATCTTATTTTATAAAGACAAAATTATAAATTAAAGGAAATTTAAACTTCATAAATAATTATATTCACAAAAATTTTAACATTAATTTGTTTTTGATGACTAAATTTGAAATAATGATGAATACTGAGACAGTTCATGTGAATCTACTAAAAACAATAAAAACTATATTTAACAGATGTGTAAAATCAATAAAAAAACTAATATACATGTGGATAATTATTATTAATCGAATTTATAAATAATATAATGTGAAAATATATTTATGAAATTACTTATTAATAAATTTATTTTTCTATAGAGTTGCTTATAGAGCACTTCATTAATCAGAGAAATAGGTTAAGGGTTTCATTGTCTCAAATTTGAATCCCTTGAGACCTGTTTAAGCTCTACGCCATATTTCGTTTTAATGGTGTAAATAATTCCCATTTTTTATTATTTATTATGATAAACAAATATATCAATATAGTTAATGTTTTAATTAAATATATACATCTCATGGTCTTTTGATTCAAAAGTTACAAAGTATATAAGGCATTTTCGTGACTAAAATATTTTCCTTGGGTCATAATAACACTTCTTTGACTGTTATATTTCAATATTGATCTATTTAGAACAATTATGATTTTATCTTTTATTATCACCATATTTTTTTATAAATTATTTTTCACACTATCATATTATAAATTAATTATTCTATTATTTTTTTAAAATTCATTTTTAATAATAATAATTATCATTTCTTTTTATGGATTTTTCCTCCATATCAATGTAGTTCATTATTATTAATATTATCCCATATTCATGAAAGATAATATTAATAATTTTATTTTATTATCATAATTATATTTACACCTTTTAAAAAGAAACTTTTAATACACATTTTAATGTTTTTTGTTTTCAAACAATGTTATTTGAGAAGATAAAAAGAGTGTTTTCTAATCATTCAAAAAATGAAATGTTTTATCTTACAATAATTTTTTATAATAATTTATTAAATAGTTATTCTCTTTTTATTCATAAAAAATTAAAATAATTTACACTTCACCTCATATAACAATGTTTAAATAATTTTGTGAAAACTTTTTTATTTTTAATTTTATTTTTCCTCCAAGGTTTATCTCCCATTAAGTGATGTTTTGATCATCATATATATTATTTTATTTTATTATTCCTTTTATTAAATTATATTAATCTATCCAAGAATTTTAAGTTTATGTTTTTTGAAATATCATTCTATCGATATGGATTCATTAAGATATATTTATGATTGATTTTAAATGGAACACATATGTGTGGATGATGAGGGTTGGGGTCTTATATATCCCTAAAATGAATTTTTTTAGTTTATATCTCATTATATAGTAATAAATGTTCATAATTAGTTTTTTTATTCATTAATGGCCATGATGGGTTCACTCATATTTTCATGTGTGGACATAATGTGTTTTTTCGCATAAGCATGGGAATAATGAGTTTTATCACACAGGTTTTCCTCTTCTTATGGTTGTTCCACATTTCCAATTTGGTCATAATATTATGAAAAATATTAATGATTCATTTAATTTACATGAAATTTAATTATTTCAAGATTATACATTTTATTTAATTATTTTCATCACTTTCATTTCGTGCACACATGTTATATGACTCTTAAGATTTGTTTTGAGGCATGTTATATCTATTATTATTCTGAATTATTTTTTAAGATATTATTTTACTATAAAATGAATTCAAATTTTCATATAAGGTATTTTGAAAATTTATTATGATTTATAAGTCATACTCATGTTTTCCTTCTTGATTATGTAATGTTTTACCTCACTAAGTGTCTGAGTTCACCACTTTATTATGTTTATAATATCTACATTATGAAGATGATTATATCATGTGAGACTTCTAGAAAGGGTATATAGGATCATAATTATATATAATTTTTCATAAATATTGTCAAATAAATTATTTATTTATTTAATCTCTAAGACAGTAAACCTTTACATCCTTGAGTTGTGATATTTTTAGTGAGATGTATTAATAAAATCATGAGATTAAATTATTATTTATGTTATGTTTATATTGCATCAATATAGTCGGTATCAAATAATGTTTTTAGTTATATTTGTAGATTACATTCGAAAAATTTAGTGGAAACCATAGGGAAAGGTTGAAGGGGTGATTCTATATAAAGTATAACATCTCTATGTTTTAGTAAAAAAGATATCTCATGGTCTACTAGAAATTAAATCACTGATTAGATACTAAATATAGATGTTGGATATTGCATTATTATAGTTAGGGGCAATAACCTCAAATATGGTGTGTTGGTACTAACTCAACCATGACCTAGTTTATGAAAAAGTCATTTAACTATACACTTGGTCTGACACTCCCTGGTGATATGCTTTGTTTGATCACGTACTCATAAGAAACTACAGTGAAGGGTTAACTTCTATGTTACATTGGGGGATTATGTTTAAATATATAATATCACCCAACTAGATGTAACCTTGTTCAAACTAAGATTAATATAGGTTAAACAAAATTAGTTATAGGCCTACATTATTATATAAATGGAAAACGTAATTCTTGGATGAAATTAATTTTATAATTTTGATAATTCCCCCATATTGTTATTTAATTACCACTAATGTAAAAACTTCTAGTTTTTTTAATGTATGGAACTAGGAGAAACCATGGTAGTGACAGACAATGTGTTGGTTACCTCAATAATCTCCAATCATAATGGGATATGGAGTGAGGAACCTCATAATTATTCCAAAACATCTTCTATAACATATGATTAATGATGTTAACATAGTCAATATCCCTAAAACTCTAAATAAAAGAAATATCGAGTCTCATAAAAGGTCAAGCGATGAAGATGAGGACGAAAAGAATGTTAAATTTCTTATATGTAAATTTTTTAGATGAAACACCAAGGTAATCACCTAAATTGTATTGTAAGATTCTTTACTCAGGGAAAATTGGTTCATCAATAATCAGAATACTATTCAGAAATGAATATTTTCATTAACATGACTGAATGAAATAGAGTTCATGATAATTCATCATTAATAATTGAATGTCTTATGTGTAGGGGACATTCACATTATACAAGTCAGTTTTTTAATCCAAGGACTAACCAAGGAAATGACCAACACAAACCTCCAGGACCAAGAGGAAAAAGGAATACCTCTACAAATTCTATTTCGTGAATTGAATCATGATATTTAATGTACACATACAATCCAATTAAAAAATTTATATTTCTTATTGAAATTTTTTTCTATGAACTCTAGTATATCTAAGATGGTTTCTATTATTATTAAATCACCAACTTGATGAGTTTATTATCAAATAAATCATCTAGTGGTTTGGTTGTTTTTTATAAGTTGATGGCTAGAATAATTTTCCTTGTAAAAATCTTATCTTACATCCTTTAGATAACTTTAAAAGGATATTAGTGATGGATTGGTTAACTTTATATAGTGGACTAATTTCCTAGAGTAAGGAAAAAAATTATATTATCTTGTGATATTATATCAATTAAATAATGAAAATAAACACCCTCTACAAAAAAATATAATTTGGGTCTCGGTATAAAATAATTGTAAACACTTGGACCAAATAGTTGGAGAAAACACAATATTAGTGTTAAAAATGTTATAAGAAGAAAGTGATGTTTCCTAGATAATAAGGCTTATACCTCTCTAAACATTACAGCCTATGTACTATATATAGATATCCATAGAATAAGTAATTAATAAAAAATAACTAAAATTGATAGAAAATAATTTATTTAATGGGGGGACAATATAATAACATGATGTTTCACAATATATGTTCCATAAATAAATAATATATAAGATATATTTCTCTAAATTAATTGTTGAACTTAAATGATTTCCATGATACATTTAGATAAAAATTTAAGTATTAAACATAATTGTTAAAAATTAATTATTGAAGTAGAGGGTATGAAGTGGAGTCACCAAACTATTAAATATGGGTGTAAAAAAATCATGTGTACATTTAATTCTAATTAAATTCAAGTAGTATTGATGAAACAACTAATAAAATCAGCGTATAATTAAAAATATATTTTTCTAATGTAAGTATTTTATTTAAAGAAACTATGTATATTAAGAATAAATAATAGTAAAATTTATTGATCATTTTTTTAATAAAAGATAATCATTTTTGTATTAACCATTATAATAATGATTAACAAGAATTTTTCCTATTTTTAAAAAAGGTGATATTTAGTTTAATAGTTTGTTGAGTCAATAAGGTTTCCTTATGAATTTTAAATCCTTATATGTTTTGAAAATGACAAACAATTTATCTTAAGGAAAATTATATTTACCAAAGGATTATTTTTTTAGGGAAATTTTTCCTTCTCTAAGAAAATTCGTGTCCTTATCATTGTTTTCATTGTCTCATTTTACAATCTCTCAAAATAGAAATACTTTTATTTCTATGTCAAAAAATTAAGATTTTTATCTCAAACCTAGGAATCTTATAATTCCTTCCATATAGATTTATTTTAGATTCCAAATTATCTGAAATTCAGATTCCAAATTCTCTAAAATTTAGTCTCTAAATTTTATGAAATTCAGATTCCGAATTATCTAAAAAACAGATTTCGAATTCTATAAAATTTAGACTCCAAATTATCTGAAATTGAAAACCCAAATTCTCTGAAATTCATACTCTGAATTCATTGAAATTCAGATTTTGAATTCTCTGAAATATAGACTCCAAATTCTATAAAATTTCAATTCTAAATTCCTCATAATTTAGACACTGAATTTCCCAGAATTCAGACTCTGGATTCATCATAACATAACATACAAATTTAGACTCTAAATTCCTCATTTTCAGATTCCAAATTTCTTAGAATTGAGAATATGAATTCCTAAAAATTCAAACTTTTAATTCCTCAAAATTAGGACTCTAAATTACTCAGATTTCAGACTTTGAATTCCTCTGAATTCAGACTCTGAATTCCCCATAATATGGACTCCAAACTTCATAGATTTCAGACTCTGAATTAGTAATAATTCCAACTGTGAATTACCCATAATTAAGACTTCGAATTCCTCAGAATTGAAACTCCAAATTCGTTATAATTCATAATCTGAAATCCTTAGAATTGAAACTCCAATTTACTCAGAATATGGACTTTGAATTCATTGGAATTCAAAATCAATAATCTCTAGAATTCAGATTTTGAATTCTTTGTAAAACAGAAACTGAATATCCATGTCTTATAGACTCTGAATTTTTATTTGGTTAGTCTCTAAATTCTATTTTTTTCTTAGACACCAAAAAATAGATTTGGTTATCTAACATCATTTTTTCATACATATTCTATTTTTATGAAATGATTTCATACAATATATTTTTAACTAACTGTTGGTTGAGTGACACGTGTACCAATCCCTTTGAGAATCAAGGAAAAATATGTGCATGGGAGGAGGTAGTTGACCATTGATGTTGTGCCTATAAATAGGATCTCATTTGAATGATCTCATCAACCATTCTCTTAATCTAGAGATTACATGATGTGAAGTGATTTTTAGAGAGAGAGAGACTCTTATTATTTGTGTGTTCTGAACACTTTGTTCAGCTGTCTTTGTGTGACTCTTACTTGTTTTGTTTCAATTTTTATTTCAACTGTATTTTTATAAAGGAAGAAATTATAACATTCCTATACTTTTATTTTCTCTGATAAGTATGATTCTATATGCATTAAGATAGAATCATTTATTAAGTACACTTTTCATAAGTTTTAATTATAGAACCATATTTCCGGAACCTCAGTAGGTTTTTCTCATAAAACTATTTTAGGGTTTGTAAATTTATATTGTTTAACTTTGTTAAACATAGTTTTCCTTAAGTTTAAAAAAAAATTACACATAAAATTCATCCCCCCTCTTGTAATTGAGAATCTATACACACTATTTCAATCCTAAATTTGGTATCAGAGCAGGTCTCTGAAATAATTATAGTCACATTTAAGTTTTCTTGATCATGTTTATTTTCTAGTTCTATGTTTTTCTTGCGTAAATTTTTTTCATCATGTTTTGCTTAAGGAATTTTATCATTGTTTATTAACTTTTACTGCTTATAAATTATGTGGAAAGATATTTTTCTTACAGAATGGGTGGAATGAATATTGGTTAAATTGATAATATTAACCCTAAAACACCACCATTTTTCTATGTTAATGATTATGAGTACTGGAGAGATAAAATAAAGTAATTTTTTTGTTAATAATAGAGTTGATAACTTTATTATGATTACTGGTGATTAAAAAATTCAAGAAAAGGAAGTAAAAACCTTCACCAACTAGGAAAATTATAATATCAACTAAATTAAAAGGTATGCAATACATTTTTGTGTTCTATGACTAGAAATATATACAGTCAAGTATCTTCTCATGAAACTTCAAATTGAAACTGTAATAAACTTGAGGTTACAAATTTTGGTACATCCAAAATAGTAAAAACTAGAAGAGTTATGTTGAGAGCTGAATATAATGGATTTATATAACCCTATGGAGAACCATATTGAAAAGTGAAACAATGATTTATGACCATTGTAAACAGTCTTCATTCTTTGAGAGGCAATGCTCTGGATGATGAATCTCTTATGGTCAAGAAAATTGATATCATTCGAAATGATTTGGAATCAAAAAGAAGAGATAAATATGGGAAAAGGACAGTTACAAATATTACTCTTGATGAAATTTTTGATACTCTTCTTCAACATAAGACAAGAATAAACAGATATGCTGATATGAATAAGATGAAGAATGGTAATGTAAGTGTAGCCTTTACTAATGTGAAATCCAAGACTCAGGAAAGGGTTAAAAGATCTAATTCTATGAATGTCACTATTCTATCTAAGTCTTGTGAAAGTAAACATTCTGAAAATAAGTTATCTAATCTTGCTTAAATGATGAACAAGATAGTGGGAAAGAAATATTTACATTATAGATATAATAGGAAGGAGAAAAGGAAAAGAATGATTCATAAGTCACTTGCAATGAATGCAAAAGAGTTGTACACATTAGGCCAGATTATACCATGCTCAAAACAAAAGATAGAAAAGAAAAATATTCTGAGAGGAATAGAAATAAATACTACAAGAATAAGGCTAATAAATATTTTAAGGAAAATAATACATGGAGTCCTAGTGGTGGTGACTCATCTGATTAATTCTTATAGTATGAATCCTCCAGTCAGAAGAATATTGGTCTTCCAGCCAAACTACCTATTGAAAATCATAGTCTAATGGCCAAGGAACATAATGTTGAATCTATCACTAATTTATATTCAAATTCAAATTATACTAAAGAAAAATATTATAAGTTATTAGATGAATAATCTTGTTCTAATGAATATAACGCTTTATCATCTTATGGAGATGTTTCTGGATATGATAAACTCCTTGAAAATGAAAATTGTAAGATAAAAAAGAAGTTAGAGAAGGATCTTTTAAGAATTTATTTTTTACCCAAAGAGGTATCATATCTTTTTAAATATATTTATCAGAATAATATTGATTTTTAATGTGTTTATAGAAACCTTGAGGTGGTTAACTTTAATAAGGATAAACTCTTTAGGGATCTTAAAAATGTTATTTCTAAGAAAAAATATTTTAGGGGCTAACTCAAACTCCAATGTTAATGAATTTGAGGAGAAGAATTTAGATATTAGACTAAAGTCATAAATATTTTCCTTAAGTAAATTCCTATCAAACTTTACCTCTGGTAAAGAAATACATTAACAAGATGTATTCCCATTTAGGTAGCATTGCTCTTCTTGAAAAAACATTTATTTCAAATATTTTCTTTGTTAAATTTCTTAAGCACAATCTCATTATCCTAATACAATAATGTGATGAAGGATAACTTGTAATTTTTAGGAATGATAAATTCTTACTAAAAAATTCCAAGGAAGTGCTTATTATTTCTTTCCATAGGCATGAAAATTTATACACACTAAACATATAATACGTTAGGAGCCAAGATCTACATTGCCTTAGTGAAATGGAAAATCAATCTTCATTATGGCATAGAAGGTTAGGAAATTTTATCCTTAGGAACCTATGCATACACTCAACAAAAGACTTATTAAGGATCTAACAAAGATTAGATTTGATTATTCAAAAGTATGTGACCCATGTCGATATGGAATGAAACATAAATCTAGTTTATATCAATCGGTGAAGTCCCAACTTCTAATGCATTATAGTTAGTGCATATGGATCTTTTTGGTCCAACATAAACTAGAAGTAATGGTGGAAAATATTATGTATTTGTTTTAGTTCAATATTACTGTAGATTTACGTAGGTCTATTTTTTAGAATAAAATATGAAGGTTTTTCTTATTTTAAAACATTTTGAGACCAAGTTAAAAATAAAAAAACCTTCCAATGATAACTATTCATAGTCATCGTAGAGGAAAATTTTAAAATTCAGATTTTGAAACTTTTTTTAGTAAAAAATGCATTACTCATAACTTATCTGCTCCCAGAACTCCTTAACAAAATAGTGTTGTCAAAAGAAGAAATTGAATTCTTCAAGAGATAACTAGATCCATGATGAGTGAATATTCTTTTTCTAAAAACTTTTGGGCTAAAACTTTTAGTAATTCTTGTTATTCTATAAATCGAGTATTAATTGTACCTTTTATTAACAAAACACCTTATGAATTGTGGGCTCATATAAAACCTAGACTTTCTTAGTTCAATGTATTTGGTTTCTATGTATTAATCCTGAATACTAAATATATTTTACATAATTTTTCACCCAAATATTATGAAGGAATTTTACTAGGATATTCCACTACTTCTAAGGCATATAGTGTTTTTAATAAAAATACATGCTCTGTTGAAGAAAGAGTGCATGTTAAATTTGATGAATTTGATCCTTTGATTTTTAAACAACCCCAACCTACATCTTTGAATGTGTTTTAAAAAACTGTTTATCATCCTTTGATAGAGGATTATTCTAAGGGAAAAAATGTTCAAGAAAATATTTCTGAAGCATTTACCCGAGATGATTTTCTACCATAATTTGATGAAAAGGTTTTACAAAAACCAAATCACTTGTTTCTTAAGAATCATCCCAGTTATAGTATCATTGGTGATGTAAATCAACATTTAAGGACTAGAAGTTCCTTATGAAATGAGGTAAAACATCCATCATCACTTTCTGAATTAGAACCAAAAGTCACTAATGAAGATTTTGGTGATGAAGATTAAATTAAATCCATGCAAGATGAGATAAATGAATCCAAACTGAATAAATTTTTGAACATGGGTGAAATACCTAAGGAAAAATCTAAGATAGAGTAAAATGGGTATTTAGAAATAAGTGTGATTAAAATGGGATCATAATAAGAAATAAAGATATATTATTTTCTAAAGTCTATAATCAACAAGAAGGAATAGACTATAATGAAACCTATGATCCTATATATAGACTTGAATCTATTCACATTTTTATCACCTTTACAGCATTCTTTAATTCCAAACATTTTCAAATGGATGTATAATGTGATTTCCTAAATGGATATGTTCAATACGAAGTTTATGTTGAAAAAAAATCCTAATTTTAAAAAAATAACATACTGAACATGTTTTTTAACATAACAAAGATTTATATAGACTTAAACAATCCATTAGATCTTAGTATGATAGAATTATGGGATTTTTGTTACAAAACAATTATGGTAAGGGAACTGATGATTCAACTCTTTCTATAAATAATGTTAAGAAAAAAGTTTTGATTGTTCAAATTAATGTTTTTGACATTATATTTGGTTCAAATCATCAATATTTAATTGAATCATTTGTGAATCAAATGAAAAATGCATTTGAAATGAGTATGATGGGTGAGTTAAAATTTTTCTTAGGTTTTCATATTTCACAAAAAAAAATAGAAGGAACATATATATCACAACATAAGTATATTAAAGGTCTTATTAAAAGGAATGGATATGATAACACTAAATTTATAGTCACTTGAATTGGTACCTAAAATTATCTTGATCTTTATGAAGCTGGGAAATTAGTAGATCAAACATCATTTACAGGTATGACAGGAAGTTTACTATACCAGGAAAATTGTCATCCAGACTTACTATTTTTAGTATTCTTATGTGAAGCATATTAATCTAATCCAAATGAATCTCATTTAGGAGAAGTGAAAATAATTTTTCTCTATTTAAAGGGAACATATGATTTAGGACTTTTCTATACTTCAAGAAATTATTTTTTTCTAAAAACAATTTTGGATGCTGCTTTTGGTGTATGTAGAATGGATATAAAAATTACATCTAAAACTTCTAATTTTTTAGGAGATTCATTAGTTTCTTGTTTATTCAAGAAGAAACACTCATTATGACTCTTCACTATTGATTTTTAATATGTTGTAGCTGGAGTTGTTGCACTCAAGTGTTGTGGATGCAACACACACTCAGAGACTATGAAATGAATTTTACCAAAACACTGATATTGTGGGATAACAATAGTACCATTTCCCTATGAAAAAACCTTGCATATCTCTCCCATGAAAAACACCTAGATATTAGGCATCACTTACTTAGGGATCACACACTAAAAGGAGATATGATTTTTCAATTTATCGGAACGCAAGGTCAACTTGTTAATATTATCACAAAATCATTACCCCATAATATAATTGAATACATCAAACAAAATCTAAGAATGATAATCATAAAGTAATATTCCATATTGACTCTTAGTTGAAACATATCTCCTCATATTAGGACACTACTTTTCATAGGGGGTGTACATTTACTTGATTAACCAAAAAGTAGTTCCTTAAATAAATTTTTTTTGTAACCAATTTTTTTTCCATAATCAAATTTTTTTCTTAATCAAATTTTTTATTAATCAAAATTTTCTAGAACTCTAATTCTGGAACTCAATTTGTTTTACAGAAAATTTTTTGAAATTAAAAAATTATCCTTTCTTAATAAAAATTTTAGTAATCTTAAATGACTCAAACTGAATATTTTTTTTACTGATAGTTTCATAGAAATCTGGAATGTATGTTTCCTTACCCAGGTTTTTGTAATTGAATTTATTTTACTTGTTGGTTTTTTTAACTTGTTCTAAAAAAAATTATTGTATTCAATTTCCTTAAATCCAACTTTTTACTGTAAAACCCTCAAAAGATTAGAACCTACCAAATCATTCTTTGTCATTCATCTCAACCATCAGATTAGATCATTCTTGTTTCATCCATTGGATCATTTTGGGAATATGAACTATTTCTTTAACTCCTATATGAAGTCCCCTTATTTATCATCTGACCTCGATTATCTAGGTTTTCATCATTGAATCTATGCCTCTCTTCAAAAGAATCATTCCAAATTTATTAGTTTTTTTAGACCACGAATTTCTTTGGAAGCCTCAACTTAGAAGAATATTTCTTCAATAAAGGAAACCTCATAATGGAAAATTTACATGGAAAGTTTAGTATATCCAAAGTTCATTGAAAAATATAATTATATCATTAGAAAAATATCAAGCTGAATGGATGGGAATGCTTGGGTGTATCCAAACCGAAAGTACAGGATCCAAATTATCCAAAGATACTTGTTAAGTTCTATGAGGCAGTAAGTTTTCTTAATGAAGGTGGGATAGATAAATTTTCATTCAAAAGTTGTCTGAAAACATATTCCCTTTACTTCAACATGGAAGCTATTATCATTAAAATACCATATTAAGGGGAATCCATTTTCTTCACCCATAAACTACCAGATGAATTAAGAATATTTGAGAAGGAGAAGGAATTATAGTGCCTCACACACAAAGGAGTAAAAACACAAAAGATAAACCATCTCTCAAAAAGCATCAGGCTACTAGAATTATGGGTTCAAGATTTCTTAATTCTGATAAAAGGATATAAGGACAACTTGAAGAAGTGTGATATCATTGTTCTGGATTTCCTGGTGAACATGAGGAAGATAAATCTATTGATGTATATCTTGTTCATGATCACAAATATCAAAAATGGGACCCTAAAATCACAAATCATTATGTATCCAAAAACCCTATCCAAGTTCATTGTCTTATGTCTAGAGTCATTAAAAATAACATGTAGTTCAAAACCCATATCTTTCAAAGTCTTGTTGCTCAGTGATTATAGAATAAGAAGAATGAAGGTTGGATTAAATAACAAATATAGAGAATTTTATGACTTATTTGAATGTTAATCTGATACCATAGCTATGAAGTTGGAAGTAGCAGAGACATCCAAGAAAGTACCAAAGAAGAGAAATCATAAAGAACTATATGTCATTGAAAACCTAATGTTCAGGAAACTCAGTCAGCACCCCTAAAGTCAAAGAAACAAAAAACTAACCCTAATGAAGTAATTTCCAAGTGGAGGGAAGAGAAGAAGAATAAGAAGGAATGAGATCCTAGATTTAGTCTAGATACTTCTGAGGAAAAATTATTAATGATTAAAGATGTTGAGGAGTATGAAAAACACGAAATGAAAAAGGATAAAATCAAGAAAAATTTTGAGGCTAAAATAGTTCAAGATCTTTTAAAGGAAACCAAGAAGGATTCTGAACAAATCCAGGTACCAGAATATTTTCTTCAAGAATCAGTTCCAGTGACTCCGGGAAACAATTGGTTATTCCCAAACCAGAAGAAGTGAAAGAGATTTTTCAGAAATAGGATGTGGAAGAAGAATAAGAGGAAGAAGGAGATGACACAGATTATTTGATAAAGAAATTTGAAGAATACCATGGGAATGAAAGCCCTTCTAAAAAGTTATCAATCTGTACTTCCCAGTCGGAAGCTAAAAAACTTGTTTCCATAGAAATAGAATATTATAGTGGGTAAGATGTTAATAATCCATCTGATGATGAAAGTAGTAATCATGAATTAGTTTAACCAGATGATCTTAAAGAAGATTCTAAGAAGAAAAATGTTGATAAATATATAATCGTTCAAGTATCAGATAGTTAACATGAATCCAAAAAAGCTGCAGAGACCATTTCTAGAGCTGATAAAGGAAAAAAGGTGATAGTTGATACATTTAAGAAAGTTTTAGTATCTAAGAATGATTTTGGTGGTTCATGAAAAATAATGATTATTAAGATAGGGAAAGAATCCTCTCCAGTAGGGAAATCATATTCAAAATAGTCCTATATGGGTTAGGACATTGTAGTTCATTCCCTAAATAATTAGTTTATACTATTCCATATTTCTGAGTATTGACTCGATTTGTGAGATGCATCAGCAATCATTAAATCAGAAATATGATTCTGTTAGCATTCTTATGGAAAAATTCATCTGGATTGAGTCTGCTTTTAAAACCTTCTACATTGGTCATGATGCTCACATGAGGTCATGTAAAGAAATCACTATGTGGTCCAAGAAGATGATTGATGATCTAAAAATTCATAATGACTTTCAAGACTCTGTGAAAGATGATTTTGATAGAGTGGATAAAATCATTAAGGTTCTAACAAAATGTTTTTCAGAAAAGCCAAACCTAGAACAAGAATCCTAGAAGCAAGAAGTAAATTATCTAAATGGGAAGCTCATTTCAATTGCTTTGAATTTGAATTGGGAAATATATCTCAGAATCGAGTTTGAAGATAATTTCAGCAAGAAATTTAATCTTTTGACGTATCATGAACAAATCCTAATGTCTTAGGATGAAAAGATCAAATCTTTGGAGAATAAAAATGAGGATCAGGAACAACTGCTCAAGGTCTTTGAAGAATATCATAAGGAGCTTAAGAAGCTGAACACCATCATGAATAATTATATGCCCAAGGAAAAAGAAGGATGAATATTTTTCCTTTAAATTATGATATTTTTTTGTACACCCTTGTATCAATTTTTTTCCTATCATAATGAATGTTTGGTTGTTTTTTATTGGTTTTTTTGTATAGTTCTACTCTTTCAGGTACCTTATTAATTTTCCATTCTCATTATTTTTTTTGAAAATCACAAAGGGGTAGAAAAGAGTGATAAAAATAATACTAACTATAAAGAAGATAATTCCCCAAGGGGAGTTTACGTACGGGGGAGTTTACTTATAGAAGATATTTGTATGCAGGAAAAAGTAAAAAATCTCTAAGGAATTCAACAATATGATAATTAGGGATTTCAAAACCTAAGTTGAAGTTACTCGTATGTATCATGATTTATAAGAAAAGGGCGATACATTTTTTCCTTTAATGTTCAAAAAGTAAAATCTTAGTCCTTATATTCTTTTTCTAAATGATGTTTGTGCTTTACACAAAGGGGGAGATTGTTGATTCAATAAGGTTTCCTTATAAAATTTTCATTCCTCTGTGTTTTAAAAATCACAAACACTTTATCTTAAGGAAAATAATATTTACCTAAGGTTTTTTTTAATGAAATATTTTCTTATCTAAGTAAAATTTTATCCTTATCTTTTTTTCATTGTCTCATTTTATAATCTCTCTAAATCAACCTCATTTTATTTCTATGTCAAAAAATTAAGATTTGTATCTAAAAACTCAGAATCATATAATTCTTTGAATATAGGGAGTTCTATTTTTAAATTCCTAATTTTAAGAAATTTAGATTCAAAATTCTCTAAAAATTAGATTACGAATTCTCTGAAATTCATACTCTGAATTCTCTGAAATTCAGAATCCAAATTCACTAAAATTCAAAGTACAAATTCTCTAAAATTTAGATTCTAAATTCTCTGAAATTTAGACTCCAAATTCTCTAAAATTCATATTAGGAATTTCTAAGAATTTAGACTCCAGAATACTCAAAATTGGGACTCCAAATTTATCAATTTTCAGATTCCAAATTACTCTAAATTCAGACTCTAAATATCTCAGAATTCAGATTCCAAATTCCTCAGAATTCAGACTCCGAATTTCTCAGAATTCAGATTCAAAATTACTTTGATCATAGACTCTGAATTCCGCATTATTCTAAATATGAATTCCTCAAAATTTAGACACTTAATTCCTAATAATTTAGACTCTGAATTCTCCAGAATTCATCCTATGAATTCCTTAGAATTGAACTTTGAATTCCTCATAAATCACACTTTGAATTCCTCAAAATTCAAACTCTGTATTCATCAGAATTTAGACTCTAGAATCAATAAAATTCATATTCCAAATTATTTTTAAAATAGAAATTGAATATCCATGTCCTATATGAAGAATATTGTTCCCTTGATGAAGGGAAATCACATGGCTCCCCACTCTCCTGGTGGCTCTGCACTTCGTTCTCAGCTTCGCCTCTCCTCCTAGGGTTTCGTCCTTCCTCGGCGGTAGCGTTTCTCCCCCTTTTTCCTCCTGCTTCTTCATACTTCTTTCTTTCCATTCTTCTTCTTCAATCCAGGGTTCTCCTTCTCCCCAACAGCTATGGGTATCTTCTCTGGAGCTCGCTTCCATGGGTATTCTTTCGGTACTCTTTCGGCCTTCCCTTTGATGGTTTTGTGTTACGGAAGCCCTCGGCATCCCAACCATTCCCTGACCTCAAGATCTTCTACACTGCTCTAAGTCAGAGCTAGAGCGCTGGGATCAAGGAGGTTTTGGGTAATGTGGTTTCGGGGTTGATTTGTTTTTTGGTGCTACCATGGTTGACTTTTTCTGGTAGATTTTGGCTCTCCGTTTCTCAGTCGTAGGAATTGTTCGGAGCCCACGGTCTTTTGGATCCATGCTCTGACCTCTCTTTCCCATGCGTCTCTCCATGTTCGACCTGGTGCGGACGTAGCCATGTGGTTTTGGGATGTGATGTTCGATGGCTATTGGTAGTTCAGGATAACCTTGAGTCGGTTCGATCCTATGAAAATGGTAACTGGTTTGTTAGATCTATTTTGTGTTTCTTCCATAAAAGCATCGGTGAAGGTTTTGTTGGGTTTTCAACGTGTGATCGGTCCGTTTGATACTCATTTGAGGATGAAGCCTATTTTCATTTCTGGATTTTGTGTTTTTCATTCTGGTGTGGTGATGGTTCTCAGTGTCAACGGTCAACGAAGGTGAAGCGACGACGGCACGAATTTTTTGATAATGGAAGCTGTGTGGGTTTGTTCTCTGGCAGGATAATCACCGGTGTGGTGGTGGCATCGGGGGGCTTGAAAGGTAGCCCGCAACTTGAGACTACACGACCAGAGGATGGGCTATGTAGATCTTCTGCATTTTAAATTTCAAGCTGGGTTTAGTGGTTTTTCTGTTTTGTGTCCTAGGATGGGTGATTTGGGTTTCGCAGTTTTTGGTGTATTGGCTTTTGAATTTTGTATTTCAGGGGAGGTTTGGTTTGGTTTGGTTTGAACCCAGTTGGATGTTTCATGTGAGGTTCCCACTTAGCCATAAAGTGGTTTTTGAAAATACAAAAAAAAATGGAACTGGATGAATATCCATGTCCTATAGACTCTGAATATTTATTTGGTTAGACTCCAATTTAAATTTTTCATTAGAATCTAAATAATAGATTTTGTTAAGTAATATCATTTTTCATTACACCTTCTATTATTATGAAATGATGTCGTACAATTTTTTTCTAACAAACCTTTGGTTGAGTGACCCGTATACAATGTCCTATGAGATTCTCGGAAAAATATGACTGTTGAAGGAGAGAGGTGACCGTTGTAGTTGTGCCTATAAATAATAGCTCATTTGAACTAGCTCATCAACCGTTCTATCAATCTCAAGATTACATGCTGTGAAGTGATTTATAGAGAGAGAAAATCTCGTGATTTGTCCATTCGGAACATCGTGTTCACATGGCTTCATGTGACACTGATTGTAGCTATGTACAATTGAGGACTTCTGGGGATAGGAACACAGATGTTCTAACTACCTTAACGTTTGACCACATCTAAGGATAAGAATATAGAGGGGACAATTAACATAAATATTGAGGGCTTATGGGGAAATCATAACGGATTCTAATAATATTATCAAGGGAATATCTTGATGTTGGTAAGACAGACTTTCTTTAAAGTATAAATGAAGGGACCTACATCGAAGGTTATTGGATTCCCTGCTTTTTAGTTTAAAATATTTTTTACTTATTACTTGTACTTTTTCAAGTTCTATTTCTGTAGTATTTTAACAAAGGGAGAAAGTATAACTTTCTCATACTTTTATTTACTCTGATAAGTAAGATTCTATATGCTTTAAGGAAGAATATTTTTCAAAGTAACTTTTCTTAGGTTTCATTTCCAGAAGCATATTTCTATAACCGAAGCAATTTTGTCTCATAAAAAATATTTTAATGTCTGTGAATTTACCTTTTCAACATTGTTAAACATATATTTCCATAAGGTTAAAAATGAATGTTTTTAACTTATAATTCACCCCCTTTTATAATGAAGCATTAACTTACACAATTTCAATCCTACAAAGTTTTCATTACCATTTTAACAAATAAAATTAATTTTATGAAATTATTAGTATAAAATTATTAGTTGAAAAACATTTTATCAAATTAAATATATATTTTATAAGTTTATTTATAAATTAAAAAAAACAATTTAAGTTACAAACCCATAACTAGAATTTATTATTTAAGTTATATTTTTCAAAACAAACAGTTTCATCAATACATTATAGATTTAGTATTTTGAAAATATTTTAATACCTTATAAATTTTTAATAAAAAAATGAATTTCAATTTAAAAAATATTATGTTTTTATTATATAATAAAAACCAATTCATATTTAGGCATAATGGATACATTAAAAAGGTAAAAATTGGTTAACTTGATGAACACTAAAATTATAAAAGTAAGTAACCTTAGTGGTAAAGGGACTAACATGTTAAAAGAATGTTATATATTAATCCTTTCAAACATGATCTATATGTGTGGATTCTTTCTTCTTCACTAGCTACGAGAACCCATCCTCGGTTTCTCTCTTCATTCATCTATTCTTCAACATCAAATTAGTGAGTTATAAATATGTCATCTAGTATACCCTCTATGTAGTTTCAATAGATTTAATTTGTGAATCTAATCCACATTTTCTTTAAAAAAGTACCTAAATCATTCATTTTATGGTATAATTTGGATGGTAAGTGCATCATATAGTGGTGAATGCATAACATTTGTCCATGATTTCTTATGATTGGATCTTACTCCTACTTTCATACTGAGGATTTAGAATAATAGAGTCTAATATATAGTGTGTTACTAAGATGATATGAGTAGATTCTAGGAACCTATGTGTGATAGATAAGATAAAACATTTGTTTTTAGAATGTTGGGTCCTCTTTGACTTCCCATTTTCTAATTTTATAATGGTATTGCATTTTTTTCATTATTTGATGTTGTGGTCTCCTTTAATGGCTAATTTTATTCATTATTGTAGTGAAATTAATATTTTTATTCTTAATCCCATAATTATGAAAACTTTTGATATTATTTTTATGATAGTGATTTCCCGAAATATATTTATATTTGATTTTAGTGAGTAGTGATATGATGGATATGATATGTTGAATTATGATGATTTCTTATATATGTTATTTTTTCAACAATGACTTAATTTTTCGGTTTAATTGAAAATTATATAATATTATTATCTATACTTAGGGGAGGAGTGTCTTAACATCAATTTGAGATCCCCTATTATTTTAAAAAATGATTATTCTTGATTTATATTATGTATATATTACTTACACTATATGAATTGTGGTATATTCTTTTATAGTTATAGATCATACCTTTTGATGCTATTTTTTTATATCTTCATGGGTAGTTGAGTAAAAATATTTTGAGGAATCATTAATTTGAGCATCAGTTGTGAGAGGAGATTAGAAAGTAGAATCCCCTTTGTGAATTACATAAAGCTGGCATGATATATTATTTAACTTGATATCATTTAAATATAGTATTTATTGAATTTATTATCAAAACATTATGAATGTGACCACAGTAGATTTAATGAAAACTAGAAATTCTTCTGAGTCTTATATGAAGATAAATAGTTTAAACAGATTTTCAATGATATCCTAAACCTAGGGTAGATATGATAGATATGAATAACTTTTTCTCAATGGTTTTCTTCTCTAAACCTTCATTCATAAATTAAGATTAATAAATATGAGACAAAAACCCCCAATATTTCATTTACTAAAAATATCTTCCACATTTTCACAAATATTTCATAGTAATAGTTCTAAATTACAACTTAAAAATCCATAGGAATATAATCCTCCACAAAATTAATTTTAGTTCATGACACCCCTTAAAATAAATCTATATTTAATTTATATATCTAAAAAATAGATTATTTCATGAATTCTTCTAGATAAATATGATATTCTATAATATAATCCATCTTTCCTATAGATCAATTTTTTTGAATAGTTCAAAAACATTAATAATATAGTTCATTGTCTACTAAACCCACCCATTAGTTAATAAATATAATATAAAGAATGATCTAACATAACCACTAACAGTTCTATTTATTACCACCTAACCATTTATAAATAAATATTCACTACATAACTTATCACTCAAACAGTAATATAATATTCTACATTTATAAAAATAAGTATCTCTTTAGAATATTCTTAACCATTAGTTTTGTATCTTGTACTATTGGTACATCTTTGGAACACTTCTTATAAAAATAGTTAATTTTTGGAATCGATTCAAGAACTATTTCAGTTTTGATGTTCATACTATTGAACATAAGTTTTACTATTGAGTGAAATTATGATTCCACACATTCTATACATCTTAATTTTGTGGATATTACTATGAAATATTTACTATTATTATTTCATTTTCTATATATTGTTGTTGTTGTATATTTTATTTTGGTAATATTTATTATAGTTCATTATATTTTAAATCACTCTAAAAATGATATCAATCGACCCCTGGTGCTTGTCCCAAACTCATTCAATTCCAATGTTTAATTGATGACATGTGGAACCCATCCTCAAGATTTTCTTACCTATTTTTTGACATTACTTCACAAATATAATGTTTCTTGCACAATTTTTTAGTTTCCTACACAATTATCTAGTTTCTTTTACAATTTTAGACCCTTCTACAAAATTCTAGAGTTCCAGACATGGTAAATTATAGAGTTTACTACACAATTTTGAGATTTTCATAGAAAAACATATTAAAACTGATAAAATTTAGTTGAAAACATGGGATTTTGAGAGTAGAGTATCAAATATTCAATATTATAGAAACTCAAATAGTGGATGAATATATAATTTTTATACAATTACCAGGAAATTTTTCCAAAATTTTCAATTAAATGTATAACATGAATATTTATTTAAAACTTGAAAAAGATATTGGAAGTGAGAATAACTGATGAATAATTAATAGAAATTGATATAGTTGAAATAATTATGCATTGTATAAAAATTTATTTATTAAAATATGCAATATAAATATATCTTCCATTAACTAATACAATTATAGAATGGGATTTTATTATTCTAGTGTATTTTCTTTAACTTTTTTTCAATAATTAAGAAATTGAAGGTAATTTATTTCAATATTATTTTCTTAGGTAACTCTATATGTTTAAAACGTTAAATATATTTTTGTTCCAAATATATATATATATTTGTTCTAAAAGGTGTTTTTATTAATAATACTAAAAAACATTTATATTAGTACCAAAATGGTAATGTCTTAAGAAATAGTTGGGCTACATGTGTAATGGGTTGTCAATACACATAAATGAAGATAGATAATGGTTATGAACTTTTAAAAAATTTAATATAATTCATGTAATTTTTAGAGATAGTTCTAAGGTAAAATCAATGTTTTTTGTGGCTTTATTTTCATATTCATGTTCTATATTCATTTTGTTTGGATTACAGATTATTTATAGATTTTTAATTAATTCCATATTTTATTAAAATGTAGGAAATGAAAGATAATGAAGAGATATGAATGAAAATTATGACAAAAAATAATCACTTAATGAGATAGATGGGTGTCCCTCATTTGGTTTTTGTTCTGAATATCTTATTTTAAATATATATATCAATAGAATATGATGTCATATGATTAATATTTTTTTCACTTTTACTCAGGACGTTCCATCTAGGTGATAATTATTCTATTACAATCCTAGTAGTACCTGTTCACAACAAGTTTATTCTAAGGAGTGGTACAAGAGATACGTGCACCACTTGGAATACCCAATAACACCATATTCCTACCTATGATTCACAATCTGGGACACCTTCTTATCCCAAAGTATCATTAGAGGCACCACAGATATTTAGGATGACTATTTTTCCCCAATTTTCATTTGATCCTCCTATATTATTTTTAAATTATATGATGATGGATCCTACCATGAAACCCCGAGTATTTATGAATTATTATTTTTTAAATAAATTAAATTTCATTGATGGCTTATATTTCACGATACACAAATTTATTCTTTCATTATATGTGACACCGAGTTATTCATTAACTACATGAAAAACCAGTATTATTTTGAGAACTTCTAACCCTATGTTTAACTTCTATTAAACATAATTTGGAGTTCCATTTAAAGCTTGTGTCACACACAAGACTAATTTTCATCGAACTACAATATACTATTAATATTATTGTTAAAAAATTGTTATAGTAATCACCAAGACATTAGAATAGAAGATATTAATTAGATTAACTAAATTATGAAACTATGGTTTACACTTTTTATAAATTTAATGATTTGGTTGTCAATTAATTAGAAATTAATATTAAGACCAATTTAATATAAAGGATATGTTTTTACGAAAAAAACTATTTTTATTCCCAAAAAGAAGTTTTACATTAATAAATTAAATAAATCACTATTAGTGAGATATATTTCTGAAATTTATATATTATAAATTCAACCAAAAGTTTTTTAATTCATCTAATAAGTTATATAGGCATAAAATAAGAAGAAACACATTTTTAGGAAAAAACGATGCATTATTCTAAAAGGAAATTTTATCGCTTTTTATTAGAAGACTTGTTTTAAAAAAACTAAGAAATTTTTATTTTTATTTTAAAAAATAAATTTAATTTTATAATTTTTAAGATAAAAATTTATTTTGGGTGATTTTTTGGTATTTTTCTGATAACTTTTACTTTATGATGAATAATAAACAACCCTGAATTTTAGTTAAAAATGCATTTCATCCTATTTATTTATAGAGATTAATTATGTTTTATATTTTTTAAAATTATATTTAGATAAATCATACATCATTTAATCCAATTTAGGGCATTCAAATAAAATTTACAATGAAATTGGATATAAAAACATTTCAAACTTTCGAACATTTTCAAATTGAAAACCATGTATTTCGTCCCATCTATGGGATTATGTTTAAATTAATTTATGATATTTATGTTATTAGAATTTCATAAAATGAAATTTTTATTTTGAATCAGAATAATTTATAATAAATTATATGGTCAAATTAATTTTTTACCAAAAATATTAGTGAAACCAGTTAAAACTATTTATAGAGATTGAGGGAAAAATGAATTTACTGGGAGACTAAACATTAACTTAAGTGTCCAAAATGACCTAGGAACATGTCAAAACCCAATTGTTTAGAATATTTATAACATAAACATTATTTAATATACATTTTATCATTATTTTAGGCACATTATGTATGTGATACCACTAAATAGTGTTTACCTTTCTCTATTTATAAGAATGTCACTCCTCCTCCACTGTAAAAGGGAACACACCCCCTCACTTATTCACACCTATCAAGCCCATTGGCTCATCAAAAATGAAAATATTATCTCCAAAACTCCCATGTATTAATATATAATCCTCACTTTGGGAATAAATTAAACCAAATATTTCATTTGGTGCAAACCAATAGGTGATACCCGAAAAAGTGGTAATGTTCTTCAACAAGAACTTTTATTTTATTTCAATATAAATCCATTCAATTATACTTATTCCATGATTATATAATAACATAAATATACAAAAAAAATATTTATATTCTTTATTTTAATCTTAGTACTTTCACATTCATACAAATCTATCAAATGATATACACAGTCACAGTTTTTGTGTACGAAAGACTACCACCACTTGAACCGATGTCGTTTATTCTTCCATTACCACCATTAAAATATACGAATTATGATGTAATTTTTATTTTTATTTAAATATATTATATATATGAAATATTTGTGCTTTTTAAATTATTATATATCTTATACCTTCATTATTTCAATATTTTTTGAATATGATAACATCCTTGGTGGACTTGGGGACTACCGCCTCCACAAAGCAATTTGATTCATTCACACATCCCACAGGATTAATTAAGAACAGTTTATAAAAAATTTGATATATATGAAAAAATAATTCAACATTAATTATAATATATTTATATATATACAAATATTTCATTTACTTTCTTTCTTTCAATATGATAAGATAACGAAAAAATTATTCATGCGTACGTATGGTTTGCCATCTCCATGAAGGATGTATCTCATTTTATATTTATATAATTTATATATTATTATAAATATATATATTCTGAATATATAATATATTTATATAATCCTTTTCATTATGTAAAAAATTACATCATGATTAAATAAAAAAGGACCAAATATAAGAAGTCAAAACATATACAAAAAACAAAGCGAATATTACCAGAAATGTAACATTAACATAGAATTGGTAATAAATGGGTAATGTGAAGTCACAGTCATAAAATATGTGATTATATATATAATAATATGATTCTATTTATGATTTATTGTAAACTTATATTTATTATATATGAGGTTTGAACATGTACAATGAAATTCAAGACTTGTGGTTAGGGTATTTCTAGTTTCACTTTTATTTATGTGAGACTTATTCTCTATTCACTAGTAATTTACTTTTTCTATTGTATATACTTCCCTCTAATATGTTATATAATGAATTTAATTCATGATATTTAATTATTCAATTGAAATTATTATTTCGTGTATCTAACAATTCAAAAGTGACTCAAGTAGTAAGGGATTTGCATCCCACTTTTATATATCCTTGGGACACAAGACATGATCACCACCTATTTATTGTATGTGTTGTGTAAACATCCCAAGAATGTATTTTATGATTCATATACTAATAATTTTTCATATTTTCGTATCCATTTTAGGATATCTCTTTAATTGTATTTATAGTTAAAACGTAGCCAAAGTGGTGAGGGAATATTGTCTCTATTTTTCTTTATTGTGACACATTATTGGTTATGCACCAATATTATTTCATGAGGTGTATAAAATTCCCCTATGAAAAGTTATTTCATGAATATACTTACTTAAATGATATTATAAGCTTTGTGTAATTTCATTCTATCATGGGTAATAAAATTCAAAGTTATCAAAGTGGTAAGATTGTATTACTACAATCTCATTATTTATTGGGATTATTTGTGATTATGATTCTATTAATGAAATATTTTGATATATATCTCAATAAATATCATGAAATTTTCTATCATGTAGTTATTCAAGATATATTAACATAATGGTACCATTTTTTCCACTCTTTAATTATTAAGATATTGTTAAAACTCTTTTTATTAAATCCAGTGTTATATCTCCCTTCGATTAGAAATTTTTTAATTCAAAAACCATGATTTCTAAAAATGCTTTCAGAAATATTTTTAAATGATATTTTATGATCATTTTCAATTAATTTTAAAAAAAATCCTTTATGTTATAGTAATTTATATTCTATTAATGGTTTTTTTCCTTAAAAAATGTTCCATGCGATCTTTAAAAATCTTCTCCATATAAGATAAAAACCCTTGATATAGTTTAAGAATTTCTGAGGAAATGATCCAAGGAAACCATTATTATTGATTAATTGAATGGTTTATTTGTATAATGACAAGACGTTTTTAAACATTATTCTCTTCCACATGTTATACCATGATAAAATGATTATAAACCCACTTATTTTCATGGGTTATGTTATGATGAAATGGTTATGAATGAAATATATTTTGCATAGGTTATGATATGATGAAATTTTTATAATACGTATTTTATTTCTTGGGTTATTATATGATGAATTTTTATGATATTGTGAAACACAAAAATAAGGTTTTTATTATGTGATTGATGGGACCTAAATCTCTCTCTATCAAATTGGGTAGTAATAAATATTATATGAGTTAAAAGTGTTCACATGTGGGAATTCCAAGCCCAAAAAAGAGGGTACGTGGGAGGGAATATCTATCCTGAAATAATAGGGTACATGAGTGTGAATCCCAAGCCTAGAACAAGAGGTTACATAGGTTTGAATACCATGCTCACAACAAGAGGGTACAAAGGTGGGAATCCCAATCCTACAACAATATAGTATAATGGAGGGAATCCCAAGCCCACAATAATAGGGTACATAGGTGGGAATCATAATAACACATCAATAGGGTACACTAGTGGGAATCCCAATCCCTCAACAATAGGGTACAAGAAGAAATCCCAAGACCGCAACAAGTGGGCACACAGATGTTCATCCTATTCCAAAAACAAGAGGGTACATGGGAGGTCATCCTAGGCCCAACGAAGGTACACAGGTAATTTTACCAAGGCTAACATGTTTTTTAATGTCTTGGTAGATATCCTCGACATAAGATTATATATGCTTATGTGTGTTCATAATTCCATGTGTTATTCCTATGTTATGCTCTTGATTCCCTTATGATTAATATCTTATGATCTTCCAATATTTATTCCATGACTTGTGTGAATGGTCTTTGATGTGTATGGTATGATCTTAAAATGTTATTATCATGGCATCATACCACTATGTTCATATTATACTTACATATACCCTTTATTAACCTTTATTGAGCATATGATGTCACCCTTTCTTATGTTTCTTTTCCTCGGGATATGAAGAGTGGTTTTATATAGGATTACAAAATGGAATGATCTTTGAGAAAAAAATGGAAGATCATTAACCATGTTATGATATTTTGTTCCATGTTTCCAAATACACTAAAATATTATAGTCCTCGAGCATATACTGGTGTAAAGTGAGAATATTCATAAAAAATGATGTAATATCCATGTATGTTAATCTTGGTTCTCTGTACCTACTCGCCATCTATATTATAAATTTCCACAATTGTATTTGTCATCTTATTTTCATTTTAATTCTTTCTCCATGTGCTTCTACATTCATGTTCCTTAAACTTCTAATACAACACACTATCTGCCTCTTGAGAAGACATTGATTCCTACACCATATATAAATGCTTACATTTTGTCAGATCCTAGGGATCTAGAAGCACCCACTGATCCGACTGCCTCAAGTATATTTATAGAACCCTGGTAAATTGTTTTAACCATAATTGATATTCAGTCTATGATGTATTAATATAATATTTTTCCCCTTTTACAGCTAGATCTACCAATATGTGGCATGGGAGTACACACATGTGTGCGATGTGGAACCTCCACACACAATGGTTGTGTACAATGAGGACAGTCAAATGATATAAAAATAGGGTGATAATATAGTAATTTTATCGAGATGCTTTTGAAATACTCTGACATCATTCCCTTCAGGACACTCTCCTGGAGACACCTTCCAAATGAAGTAAAGGATAATTTTTGGCAAAAAATATGGGTATTCAATTTTATTAGATTTAATGTTATATTATTATTATTTTATTTATATGAATTAATATTTTAGTGAAAAATTCATTTTAATTTTCCTGGTGGTGAGACTTTTAGGTTAGCTTGGATCTTGGAATTAGGTGTGTTGTGGAGAGCATATAATAATGAGTTTTATAGAGGTTATTGTGTTAGAGTTGTTACAAAATTAATGGTCACACCTATCATGAATGCGTTTTAGGTATAATATTATGGTGAAATTATTACTTATTTGATGAGTAATGAGTTCATGTTAATAATAAAATTTGATGTTTTTTAATGACACCCACCTTTATTTTCATTAATACTGAGTTTTCTATTATTGAAAATTATTTTTTAGGAAGCATCGGGAAGAAATAATAAAATAGGGGTGCTATAAATACCTATACACTATCTGGTGGACTATGATGCTAGTCCACAAGATGAAACAGGTACCAAACTTGTTATAAATTTTCTACTTAAATAAATTGTTGAAAAAATTTCTTCAATAATAAATTATATGGACACATTTTAATTTTTTCAAAAAACTATATTGAATTACATGATAGTTTGGGATACATTAAATATCTATTTATTATAGGGAATACTAAAATGGTGTTTAGAATAAAATATTTTCATGTGGAATCCTATATAAATTCTTAATCATGTGTGAATGTTATATGTATTAGTTAGGATACTGTAGGAAAATAGAGTGGGTGTCACTTATGATTTCCATTTTTTCTTTAGAACTTGATCATTCTTTGGTTTCCTCCATGTTTTATTGTAGTTATAATTTTCCAAGATAAATGATAATTTATTCTTTTGTTTATTATGTAATATATTTAGTGTGTACTGAAATTTCATAATTATTATTGTTAAGTTTGTGAGAATGTCCTGAAATTTATTATTTAGTTTTATTATTTTGTATCAATATAAACCATTAAAATAAAAACCATAACAAATTTGTGGAAGAGTCTAACATGTGGTGGTGCGCATATAGTGAAATTTCATTCTAGGTCAAACCAAATTTTCTCTTAAGTCTACTTGAGTCCACAAAACATGTTACCGGACTACTGTAACCACATAAAAGTCATTTATGGTGTGAATGACTCATTCATGTTTTTAGTGGCATGTAGAAAATATTACCATTATCCAAACCGCTCTTAATCATACCCAACATCATCTATAACACTGATGACACCACCCAAGTCAGGAAAACTCATCCAAAAAAGATATTTTAAGGATGCTAAAAAAATTGAAACACTTATTTGTTCCCTTATTCCAAAAACAAACATATCACCAAGAAAAAATTAACACTCAAATTGTGATTTCTAACTTATAATGACTTAGTTCATTAGACCATTCGTCATCTCCAATATCATAGAAAGTAATGTTAGATTCATGGTATTCTTAAAAAGAGTAAAATAAAGGGGATTTAAATTTTATAAAACAACTATATCATTTTACGCACTCCAAAATTCATAGAATATTATATAAGTAAACAAATAATGTTCTAGATTACTATACATTATACAATATCCCATGAAATTCATAAGTATAAGAAAATTTTAAAAAGGATTATGCCCTCTCAGTTTGGGAGATATTTTCATTAGATAATATTTTATATGTAAGGATTTCTCATATGGAACATAAATTCATTAAATACATAAGAATTATTATATATTAAAAACATATTAGTAATCATGTATATTTTTAGATTTTAAATTCAAGATCACAACCACCATAAACTGAATGTTCCAAAAAATTTAGTTTCCAATAAATCAAAAGTAAAACCCAGTATTAAATAAAATGGAAAACACAAAATACCATAATCTACTAGAATGAATGATTCCCTTCACACATAAATATGTTTCTACCCCAAAATTACCCAATAATGACCTTAGTAGATATAAAATTTAATAATAAGGTATTATTATACTAATATATTGGTTTACAATAATCTGGTTGCTCGGATGATAGCATTTAATTAAACCTTATTATTCTCACTATTGGATTCCTCTATGAAAAACATATAAGAAAAAACATACTTGAGGAATTTATTTGATGAAAAAAATAAAACAAAAAGAAAAATAATATGTAAATTAAACATGGTTTAACCACCATGAATGTATTATATGTTTTAATTCAACTTATTTGATGTTATAGTGGGTCATCCTTCATCAGATTGGGGATGCGGTTTATGTGGTTTAGACCACTACATCCTTGTCTTCCAACATATTCTCTTGAACTTAATCCAGAGTTGGACCTTAGGTTCTTTGTGTTTCTTTCCCACCACTTCTCCCAATAGGATCCTATAGTAGTCTAGAGTTTGTAGATGGTTGGTATATTCCACATATTTGGCCCCAGCTCATATGGAACAAAAATATATCTCCCCCATTTCATTTTATTCTTTAGACCATCACATATAGAATCAATATTATCAACATTCTCTCATGCATCCAAGTCAGTTCCAATACTTTTGTATCAATATTAAAATCATTGGGAGGGTCAATAAAAAACACAATTTGAGTGAAATTAAAATTAGATAAATTAAATTGATATTCTCCTTGTAAGATATAGATGATTTTGTTTCAGATTTAGTATATAGAATTACTAGATATTATTATTTATTTTTTCACCCTTGGATAACCCATTGAGTGTTCCTGGATTGTCCCAAGCAGTATCCTATCATTTGGTTTTGTTTAAGCATATTTTTAATTGTTAAAAAACATGAATATTCTAACTCCCTCCTCAATCTTAGTAGGTAGCAAGAGTGGTTCTTCCATTCCTTTATCAATATACACCACGTCTCCCATGGTTTCTTCACTAAAATGCTCCCTGAAATGCACTAGTTGTAATGGTTATATAATTATAGTAAAGGAAATTTTAATTTTAAATTGAATTTTCATGATATATTTATAAAATAAATTAGTAGAGTGTGTATATTCCTCATCCATACCGTGATAAAATTACTTTTTAATATGTAGTGAAACTAGGAATCTTTATATATCTGTGGGAAGAAACTATTTCAACCTTAACTGAAAAATTATTAATTTTTCCAAGGAATCAATGCCAATCTCCTCTAAGGAATCCAATATCAATGCTAATTTTTTTTAACAATAATGGAACAATGATTTAGAAATTTAGATTAGATAAATTTATAATATAAGAAATCCATGTATAGATTCTACCCCTTAAATGGATTATCTAACCTGACTACTTATGGAAGAACTTTTTTTCAGTGATTTTTAATCTAAAAATAATGTAGTAGTTAGGGATTATGGGTTCTCATGCCTAATCTCGATAATTATTCATTAGGTGATAGTTTCATAGTTGGAAATCTCAATTTAGTTATCCACATGGATGACTTTTTCATTCAATAAAATATTTTCCTACACATGAACTATAAATGCGATGGACCACATGGTTGGGTGATTACAATATTAAACTAAAAAAAATTTAATATAAACAAACTGAATAAAACCAGTTTAAACATTCATGAACTAAACTTGATAGAATGTTACCAACTCTGATTATTGTAAAATTTACAAAAAAATATAGTAAAATAAAAATAACCAAGTTCAAATGACGAAAACATACAATGACCAATACAATTTGAATCAAATAGAAACCTAGAAAAATAAACTATGTTGAAACAATTTGACCTAAAATAAACCAATAAAAAATCAATCTTACTAAACAAATTCAAATATAATTTTATTTAATTTTATTAAATCAAACTTAATAGGCTATGTAAACCCAACCCAAATAATGAAAAAAATTATTCCATTAATAAAAAATCTAATTCAATTAAACAAAATAAAAATTATCAACATTATATAAATAAAATAAAACAAAACATCCATAATTTTAATCTAGAAAAACTGAATAACCATGACTTAGCTAACCTTAAATAAACCAAATATGAATGAATATAAAGTTGTTGAAACAAATAATAAAGTAAAAAAACAAATCAATGCATCGTGAACCGATCAATCCACAATATAGCTAAATCAATAAATAAAAAAATTAATAATAACAAATTTGATTAACTATAATATGATGAAACTGAACTAACCTAACTAGAAGCAAACCTACACAATAAAGGAAAAAAACTAAATGTACAAGTTCGAAAATGATGAAAAAAATTAAATAAAAATTAAAATAAATCACAATATGTCAAATCAAATTTAATTGTATTGAATTGAAATAAATAAAATGATATATGACTTAACTAATTGAATATAAAGTATCATATACCAAAAATAAACATATGAGGGATGAAAAAACAAAATCAAATTGAAATTAAAAGTTATAAACAAATATAGGTGAATCAATATAAATAAATCTAATACAGAATAATCCTAACTGAATTATGATTTAAAAAATAATCCAAACATAATGAAATGATTCTCAATTAATAATTATTGAATATAATTGAACCAAACAGAATTGAAATGATCCATACATAACCAAATTGAGTTAAAAAGAACTAAATAAAATCATACCATGTAAAACTGAATATGATAAATAAGGATAAAAACAATATCACCTTACATACTCTCATGCCAAATAAGCATTAACATTATTTAAAAAATTAGAAAATAAATCATCCTATTTCTTGTGTCTATTTACCAAAAACAAAACCCAATATGGTCTATATGAGCCATCAATATCCATCAATGAAAAAATTTCCTTGATTTTCCATATTTTAACGCCTTTAAAATTAATTTATAGAAAATATGGAACCAAATAAAAACACATCTAACATATATATCACCTTTGTATTTTACCATATTATACATTTATTTAATCTTAATTACTTTTTCCTATAAATAATTTTTTTTTCTATTAAACTATAATTACATTTCATATATTCTTATGTAAATAATATATACAAACAAGAATCCTTGAATTCCAATTTAAGATAAACTATCAAATCACTATTTAATAACATTCTCAACTCTCCCAAATTACAATATAAAATATATTTTGCTAACCAAATCCTAAAATTGTATAAAAAAGTAATCAATCATTATACAAAATCATATTTCATCACCGAGTATATCAATTTGATTTTAGTTATGAAATTAGTTATTAATTACCTATTTTAAATTATGTTTCTCTTCATTCAATGTGATTGTAGAGAGAGTTTTTTAATATTGAAGGATGTTTTCCTTGAGAAACATTTTTTTTCTCGAGGATAAAGAATAAATATGGAATCATGGAAAATGAATCAAAATATTAATATATTATAAGTTTTAACTTGTTGATTTAAAATTTTAATATGTTTTTTGGAACTAAATAGTACATTTATATTTTTAACAGTTTTATTTGGAGCCCTTGATGAGAACAAAGCTGAAAACTTGGGGAAAAATGGTCACTTCAATCAGGTTTTGGGACATGATCACTATGGAAGATTATAGTTTCAACTATTGAATAGTAATGTCAATACTAGATATTGGGCCACTTTTGGGGCTATTTTGGTAGAATTAGAGTAGTAAAAAGATAATTCATGGGCAACAGAAGCTCGAGATAAGGTCGAAGAGGCCAAAAAAATGGTCAGAGTGGAGCATGAATGGAATCAAAGGGCCAACACTGAATTTATGAAATTGATGGTAGTATTATGTCCATAAAATAGACTAGATACTACCATAGATATTTATGAATATATTTTGAATATGTGTACATTATATAGTGAACTGGGTAGTGGTCCTAGTGTTGGTAAAGATGATGATGTTTATGGATGTGGAAATGGAGAGTATGATGGGGAGGCTGATTGTGAGGATGATGGTGAGAGTGTTGATGAGGATCATTGTGGGTATGAAGATGCTCATGATATTGAGGATTAAGTATAAGATGATTGGGAGGATTATGGTGACTATAGTGATGGTGATGGTGATGGTGATGAGGGAAAAATTTATCCTTTAATTTTATTTACTTATAATTATGGAAGTTTATGTTTGATTATTAGTTATGAATGAATATATGTGATGTTTTAATTAGTGATAACACTGATTGAATGCATAAGTTGGTTTCTTTTTAACATTATTCATATATTTTTTGGTTATTTTTGTTTGAGGGTAATTTATTTTTGTGGGGATCTACTGTGATTTATGACGCTTGTTTGGGGTAGTAATATAGGGGTTCTAGACCAATAGTTTTAAAACCATTGGTATAGGTCTATACCAACGATTGTGAATCCATTGGAATATTATTATGTTGAGTCAATAAGGTTTCCTAATGAATTTTCCATTCCTTTATGTTTTGAAAATCACAAACTCCCTATCTCAAGGAAAATTTTATTTCCCCAAAGATTTATCTTAATAATGAAATTTTCCTTCCCATGGAAAATTTCCCCTTATATTTGTTTTCATTGTTCGTGATTTAGTTTCTCTTATTCTAACTCATTTTATTTCTAATGTGTAAAAATAGGTTTAATATCTAAAACCTCAAAATCCTATAAATACTTAGATATAGAGTATTCTATTTTCATGTTCTGAATTCAGATTCTGAATTCTATGAAATTCATACTCTGAATTCTCTAAAATACAGAATCCAAATTTATTGGAATTCATGTTCCGAATTCATTAGAATTCAGGTTCCTAATTTCTTATAATTCAGGTTTTGAATTCCTTAGAATTTAGGTTCCGAATTCCGTAGAATTAAAATTCCGAAGACTATAGAATTCTGATTCCGAATTTCTTGGAAAATAGAATCCGTATATCCATGTAATCTAGACTCCAAATGTTTATTAACTTAGACTCCAAAATTTATCTTCCTAGACTCCGAAAAATGGATTTGGTTAAGAAACTATATTATTATAACCCTTATTTTAGTTATAAAATGATGTCATACATTCTATTTCTAATTAACTGTTGTCTGAGTGACACATGTACAGGTCCCTCCGAGATTCAAGAAAAAATATGATCATTGGAGAAGGGAGTCGACCATTGGGAAAATTCTTATAAATTAGAGGTCATTTGAACGATCTCATTACTGACTCGATTACTCTAGAGATTACATGCTGCTGAGGTGATTTCTAGAGAGAGACTCTCATGCTTTGTGCATACCGAACATCTTGTTCAGATTGCTTCGTGCGACTATGATTGTTGTTGTGTACAATTGGGGGCTTCTGTGGATAGGAAGAGAGAAGTTCCCACTACCTGAAAGTTCGAGGACTTCCTTGATAAGGAATATAGAGGTGACAAAAACCTTGAAGTTTGAGGGCTTGGGGGATAGCAAGACAAAATACGGTATTCTTATTGAGGGCTTACCCTAGTGTGGGTAAGAAAAACTTTCTTGAATGTATAAATCTAGAGTCCTTTATCCAAGATTTTTGGATACCCTACTCTCTAGGTTAAAATATTTCATTCTTATTACTTGTATTATTTCAATTTTCTTTTCTGCTGCATTTTGATTAATTTGGAAAGTATAACTATCTTACAATTTTTTATACTTGTACTCTGATTAGTAAGATTCTATATGCTTTAAGGTAGAAACTATGTCCTTGTAAACTTTTCTTAAGTTTCATTTTTAGAACCATATTCCCGGAACCTAGAAAGTTTGTAGCACTAAGAGGACTTGAGAATTTACCTCGTTTAATTTTGTTAAACATAGAAAGTTTTATATCAACATTAAAATTTCCCAATGATTTTTTCAAGGATACAATTCCCCCCCCCCCACCCCTCACGTATATTGAGCATCTATATTCATTATTTTATTCCTACAATTGGTATCAGACTAGGTCTCTGAAATAGTTATATTCACATATAAATTTTCATGGTCATGTTTTTATTGTTCTATATTTTCCATTCATAGAATTTTTATCCTTGTTTACAAACATTTACTATTAACAAGTTTTTCTTGAAAGATATTTTCTTTTATATGGCAGGAATGAATGTTGGTTTGATTGAAAATCATAATTTTACTAGACCACCTATATTTGAATGTAATGATTATTAATATTGGAGAGATCGTATGAAAAATTTTGTTATTAATACTGGAGTGGAAAACCTAGTTAGGCTTATTGGCGATTACAATATTCATGATAAGGAAGTCAGAACTTTTATTAATCAAGAAAAGTCAGAATATCAACTAAACTACATGGTACGCAATACTCTTTTCTGTTCCATGACCAGGAATATATATAACCATATTTCTTCTTTTGAAGTTGCAAATTTTATTTTGATGAAGTTAGAGGTTACTCATTTTGGTACATACATGGTTATAGAAACTAGAAGAGCCATGCATAAAGTATAATATCATGGATTTCTATTTCCTTATGGAGAAATAGTGTGTAAGGTAAACAAAGGTGTAATGACCCGGACTCGGCCAGCCGCCCGAACGGTGCCGAATGGGTCGGGTTTCTCTACCTTTGGCGCACCACCCCTGAACACCAAAGGCTGCCAACTAGAAGCGAGGGTCTGATAGGTATAGTGGGGAGGCTATACCCTCCCAGAGGAATAAAATGGTACAGGTCCGAGTAGAATACTAAATATGCAGCGGAAATAAATGACTTAGCAGACTCGAACCAGACCCGCATAGAGGAACCACATTCAATAACAATAAACAGCGGAATCAATATAAAAACAACAGCAGCGGAAGGTAAACAGAACGTCATTCCAGCAATCAACTACAATAACTTCTAAAACAACCAAGAATGCATCCAATCAAGTCAAACAAATCAATACATATATAATGGCGCCAATGGCTAACCAGTAGTAGCTACAATATAAAGTAATCATGATGATACAAGAAAATAATTCTAAACAAGTAACTCCAGTACGGCACGACCTCAAGGTCCGTCCTAGTCTCTAAGTCAACCGCACTAATGTCCAGATCCTGAGGCTGACCCTCCACCTGCATGCAATTTCATAAACTCTACATGCATCCTGAAGGGCTCGTGTAGGGTGTGAGACAAGTCTCAGTATCATACCACCCAGAGGTGCGTACCTAATATAAGTTTTTAGGCATACATGCTTATATAAGAAAAACAGTAAACAGTGCAATGCCAAAAAGTAAACAAGGACTTCACTGGTGCTCAGCAGCCACCAGGAAGTGTCACCTACTTCGGCCAATGCCGGTAAGTCTGATCTACAGCCCGGCACCTCGTGCCACCTAACAATATGTGTCTCAATTACCAACGGCCTGAAAGCATTCCCAACCGTCCTAACCCAGCTCGAAAGCTCAACCTTCCCGTAGCACAACATCCGGAGGAATATCGATACCTGTCCTCAAAAGATAACCGAAAGGACAGTGATGTCTGCCCTCAAATCACAGCGAGCCTCTGCCCCCAACCTAACTGTCTCAAAGCTGTCTCCCGAAGGCTCCTCACCCTCTACGTGGCTTCCTTTGGGAAGCACCCCCAAACCAAAAATACCGAACCACAACTATCGGGGGCCTCTACCCAGTGAGTGGTCGTACCACCTCATCTCGAAGTCTATCTGTGTGCATACTACTCAAAAGTACCCGGTGAGCGGTAATCACCTCAGTAAGTTCCCAAGCCACAACATCTCTAACACCTCATGTCCCTGCGAACCTGTCGCTCCAGTCTGATGGTCTCACCATCCAGTAACTCGTGCCAATCCCAAAATGACAGTCCAACTGTCTCAACCAACATCTGTGATGCCCAATCCCGTGGTAGCAACCACCCAATGTAACCTAAGCTAAAAGCCCCAACATGTGATCCCCATCACTCAAAAATATATCCGGGCCACACCCAACACAAAAAGCAGTTCAACACAGGCAATATCACACATTGCATATTCATACATGGAAGCATCATTTTAAATAGGAAATTACTAAACAGTCAATTTTCAATACTTGTGCTATCCCATACCAGTTTCTAACTCATTCACAATTTAACAATTAAACTAAATAATTTAACTAGAGACATTCAATAAGAAGTATAAACACAGCAGTTTAAACAATGGTCCAATTCACGTGCATTTCGGTACCCCCGGCCGAATTTCCCCAAACGAGCAACGACCTCTAACCCGGTCTTGCTCAATCACAACAGGGTTAGGGAATACCCAGAGGCATCCCACAATGCAGATAATGAAATAAAAACAATATAAACAGGGTTTCGCTCATCACCCAACACCGCGCCCGAAGGTCACCACCCCCAAAAGTCTACGAAAACATGAAAGAAGCTATGCACCACCTACCTCATACTCATACGATGCCACTCCTTTGATTTCAGCCTCTGAATCGGACTGAATCGCGGTAGATCTTTGTTTCCGTCAAATCCAAAAACTCCGTTTGGATGCAATCTGTGGAGGAAAAGGTGAGGAATCAAGGACGAAGAAGGGTGCGTAGGATTAGCCTCTCTGATGCGGTCTCGCTGCCTCTGACGGATCAAAGAACGGAGGTCGTACGGAGGATCAAGAAGGATTTGTGTTCGTGGAGGTCTTTCGGACGGACTGTTCGTCCAAAGGGGGAGAAGAATAGAAAACTGGGAATGAGGCGCGACGATGTCTCGGTCGATCAAATAAAAAAAATTACACGGCATGTATTTCCCAAGTACATGTCGTGTATACATGTTTCCATACTCTGACTTAAGCGGAGTCTGGCACATGGCCTGGACCATGCACACGGTCAACACACGGCTAGGGTCTCGGCCGCTACACGGGGCAAGGGTACACAACGTGGCAAGGAAGGCTACACGCTATGCAGATGGAAATTTACACCTAGGCACCCCACGACATGTACCTGGCCTCGCACGGGTAAGGAATACATGGCGTGTCTATCAATATATGTTGTGTAGTAGGAAAGTTCTACACGGTCTTCACACGACATGTACTCGGTGAGCACACGGTCGGTCACTCGGGTAACTCATACACAGCGTGTACCTAAAGTACACGGCATGTAGCCTGGAAATTTCCAGAAACTGCCCAGATTTTCCAGAATTCTCAAAAACCAGTCAAATGTTTAAACAGGATCGGAATTTGACCCGTTTCTAAAAACATGGGTTCTTACAAACTCCCCACCTTAACATAGCTCGTCCCTGAGCTACCAAACGAAACCAGGATATGGCACCGAACATTCCCATACCGGTTAAACAACCCAGACTACCCCGGTCTCAAGGTTCTGGATAAATTCCTAAAAAGGGGCTCCCCACCTTAGGAATCTCCTACTCAGTCTCAACTCGAACAAATCCCAAAGAAAACAAGTAAACAAACATGGCCCAACGACCTATTTCTCAGACCCATGGTCCTCTCGTGACACATCGTCACCCCTGTACCTCCTCGGTGCTCACGTGTCACTTTCGACACCCAACGTAACTCTCACTGCATCGGAATCCGCCTCCCTGAGGTTCTGCATCTAATAGATGCTCAATTAAAACCTGGAGCCATGAACCTCAAGTAACCCGCATCCACGATGCCTCGATGCCCATGGCACCTCATGTAACATGCATCCTTGATGCTCCTGATTCCACGCATATCAAATATATAAATAAAATATAAAACACATCTAATATGATGCCAATCCCACTAACTAGCATCTAGTCAGTCCACATGTATCCTGTGTAGCCTGTGCACTCAACCAGACATGCCTCAAGAGGCCATCCCAAATAAAATTAAAGAAACTCACGACCACACCTGTGGTGTACCTGCCACCGTAGTCGGCTCTCCAGCCTGCTCAATCCCTGGCAGCTCCACAGCGTGCACCTAGCCTGAATCATGACTGCTTGACGCTTGACCTCCCTGCGATGCTGCCCCAGTCTCTGGCCACAAACCCCTCACCTGGGTCCTACTGTCCCTGTCATGTCCTCCGCGTGCAGCTGAACCTTGACCACCCTCTCCTAGTACCGAACCTGAACCAACTCCTGATGCCACAGCCTGTCCTGGTCCCTACCTGCCGACTGTCTGAGAAGGCTACCTGCAAAAGCTCTCCAGATTCCCAACCTATCCACAGGCTTGGCACTCCTTCTAGGGCCTATCGCACTGAGCCCGAACATGTCCCGACTGATCGCACTAAAAGCAAACCACCGCTGAACTGCCACGTGGTGGTCTAGCTGAGTCCTTGGCCTACCCGCCCAACTGGAACTCATCTCTCCCTCGCTTCCTACTATTCGAACCATCACCTAGGGTTGTCACCCTGCAAAAATGAGATTTCTCTCTCTCGTTACCCTCGGCTATGAGCACCTGATTCACCGCCTTGGAGAAAGAACCCAGCCTGAAGATGTTTACCTGAACCTGAATGGCGTGTCGTAAGCCCTCCTCGAAGTGCCTCACCATAGCTGCATCATCGCTCACCATCACAGGTGAAAAGCGAGACAACTCTGTGAAATTAGTTGCATAGTCCATGACGTACATATCTCCCTGATGAAGACTCAAGAACTCTCGAGCTCTCTCTTCCCTCAGCATCTCCGGATAAAAGTGCTCGAAGAACCTGTCCTCGAAGTCCTTCCACGCCAGTCCCTCGTGCCTAAAATCATGTACCTGCACATCCCACCAATGTTTAACCGGTCCTCTCAACATGTACGTCGCCAGTTTGACCCTCCGCCCTGGAGGCATCTCGAGCTACTCAAAGATCAAGTGCATACTCTCTATCCAGTTATCTGCCGCCTGTGGACCACCCTCACCCTGAAAAAGTGGCGGGTGCTGCGACTAGAACTCCCGTGTCAGGTACGCCATAGAAGGCTCTATACCTTGCGCACCTCTATCAATCCCCTGCAAGACGCGTACTAGGCTAGCACGGAGATGCTCGTCAAGGCACGGTCCGAACGCTGCCAAACCCAGTTGCTGCCCTGCCTGCACTAGATCCTGAACCTGATCCTGTCTCTAAGCTTGTACCTGCAGCTCATGCTCTACCTGCATCGGATTCTGAACCTGATCCTGTGGTACCATATCCTCTCCTGTCTGTCGCTCCATCGTTTCGTGAAGAGGTAACCCTCTGAATACCATAAATGTTCAAACATCCCACATAAATCTATATAAAAATATATTCTACGCATATAAGGAAAGAAGTAAAAGGCAGTGCATAACAACTACCCTTACTCCCCCTCACTGAAACCCATGCCCCACGGCATCCTGACCTCATGGCCTCCTTACCTGCCCTCAACAGAGCCACGTATCCTTAGTACCTCGGGTCATGCCCGTCCTGACAACCAACGTTGCCTCAATCCCGAAGACCGAGTCACCAAATCCTGACAGTTACACTGCCTCAATCATAGTACATGTCTGCTCTCATAAGAGCAGGACCCAAATATCCTACAACATGAAATTCTACAAAAATACAAAGCAAGGAATATACATTTCCTTAAACAAGAAATTCTATCATGAGTTTTACCTATCCACATTTAAGAACATACATAGCATAGAAATTTATTTTATTCACATGGTATTATCACTTCACAAAGCATACGTGCAGTTAGGAAATTGAAATACCCAAAAATGTGCCTATCAAAAGCCAAGAAAGCAACCCTTGCCATACCGGCCAAGGTTTACATATCATAATCAATAACATCTCACAACAAGTGAGACACCGAGGTGGAAATCATATCAAATGTAATCTGAGCAAAAAGAAAACAACAATTTCCACCCCCGGAAAATCAATCCATCCCTCGTACATGGGGCTGCAGGCACCCAAGCACAAGTTCAAAAATCAAGTTCCAAAAACAACCTATCTCTAGTCTACCATATCCCAAATAGTAAAACCAGCAGAAATAAAAAAGGAAAGTCTCAATCTCATTAGTAGCCAGAAAAACACTACTACTAAATCCTTATCAAGAACTCCCCTGATACCACTTTGTAACGACCCGGACCCGGCCAGCCACCCGAAAGGTGCCGAACGGGTCGAGTGTCACTACCTTAGGCACACCACCCCTGAACCCCAAAGGCTTCCGACTACCAGCAAGGGTCTGATAGGTATAGTGGGGAGGCTATACCCTCCTAGAGGAATAAAATGGTACCAGTCCGAGTAGAATACTAAATATGTAGCGGAAATAAATGACTCAGCAGACTCGAACCAAACCTACATAGCGGAAGCCCATTCAATAACAATAAACAGCGGAAGAAATATAAAAAAACAGCAGCGGATGGTAAATAGAACTCCATACCAGCAATCAACTACAATAACTGCTAAAACAACCAAGCATGCATCCAAGCAAGTCATACAAATCAATACATATATAATGGTGCCAATGGATAACTAGTAGTAGATACAATATAAAGTAAACATGCTGATGCAAGAAAACAATACTAAACAAGTAACTCCAGTACCGCACGACCTCAAGGTCCATGCTAGTCTCCAAGTCAACAGCACTAAAGTCCAGCTCCTGAGGCTGACCCTCCACCTGCATGCCATTTCATAAAGTCTACACACATCCCGAAGGGCCCGTGTAGGTTGTGAGACAAGTCTCAGTAGGATACCACGTAGAGGTGCATATCTAATATAAGTGTTTAGGGAGACATGCTTATATAAGAAAAATAATAAACAGTGCAATGTCCAAAAGTAAACAAGGACTTCACAGGTGCTCAGCAACCACCAGGAAGTGTCACCTACTTCGGCCAACGCCAGAAAGTCTAATCTGCAGCCTGACACCTTGTGCCACCTGACACCATGTGTCTCAAGTACCAATGTTCCGAAAGCACGCCCAACCATCGTAACCCAGCTCAAAATCTCAACCTTATGATAGCACAACATCTGGAGGAACAACGATACCTGTCCTTAAAAGATAACCGGAGGGACAACGATGCCTACCCTCAAATCACGGTGAGCCTCTGCCCCCAACCCGACCGCCTCAAAGCTATCTCCCGAAGGCTTCTCACCTTCCATGTGGCTTTCTATGGCAAGCACCCCCAAACCAAAAATATCTAACTGCAACTATCAGGGGAATCTACCCAGTGAGTGTCTGTACCACCTCATATCGGAGTCTATCTATGTGCACACTACTCAAAAGTACCCGGTGAGCGGTAATCACCTCAGTAAGTTCCCAAGACACAACATCTCTGACACCTCATGTCCCTATGAACCTGTCACTCCAGTCTGATGGTCTCTCCATCCAGTAACCCGGGCCAATCCCAACCTGATAGTCCAACTGTCTCAACCGACGTCCGTGACGCCCAATCCCGTGGTAGCGACCACCCAAAGTATCCCGAGCTAAAATCCCCAACCTGTGATCCCCATCACTCAACAATATATCCGGGCCACGCCCATCACAATAAGCAGTTCAACATAGAAAATATCACACATTTCATATTCGTACTTGGAAGCATCACTTTCAACATGCAACTACTAAACAGTCAATTTGCACAACTTGTGCTATCCAATACCAGTACCTAACTCATTCACAATTTAACAATTAAACTAAATAGTTTAACTAGAGACATTCAATAAGAAGTATAAACACAGTAGTTTAAACAACGGTCCAATTCACGTGCATTTTGGCACCCCCAGCCGAATTTCCCCAAATGAGCAACGACCTCTAACCCGATCTTGCTCATTCACAATAGGGTCAGGGAATACCCAGAGGCATCCCACAATGCAGATAATGAAATAAAAACAAAATAAACAGGGTTTCTATCATCACCCGACACCGCACCTGAAGGTCGCCACCCCCAAAAGTCTACGAAAACATGAAAGAAGGTATGCACCACCTACCTCGTACTCGTACGATGCCACTCCTTTGATTTCAGCCTCTGAATCGGACTGAATCACAGTAGATTTGTGTTTCCGTCAAATCCGGCAATTCCGTTCGGATGGAATCTGCGGAGGAACAGGTGAGGAATCAAGGAAAAAGAAGGGTGTGCAGGGTTAGCATCTCTGATTCGGTCTCTCTGCCTCCGACGGATCGAAGAACGGAGGTCGTACGGCGGATCTAGAAGGATTTGTATTCGTGGAGGTCTTTCGGACAGACTGTTCGCCCAAAGGGGGAGAAGAATAGAAAACATGGAATGAGGCGCGACGACGCCTCGGTCGATCAAATAAAAAAAGTACACGGAGTGTATTTCCCAAGTACACGCCGTGTATAGGTGTTTACGTACTCTGACTTAAGCGGAGTCTGGAACACGGTCTGGACCGTTCACACGGTCAACACATGGCCAGGGTCTCAGCCGCTTCACAGGTCAAGGGTACACGGCGTTTCAAGGAAGGATACACGCCGTGTAGATGGAAATTTACACCTGGGCACCACACGACATGTACCAATCCTCGCACGGGTAAGGAATACATGGTGTGTCTATAAATACACTCCGTGAAGTAGGAAAGTTCTACACGATCTTCACACGGCATGTACTCGGCGAGCACACGGCCGGTCACTCGGGTAACTCATGCACGGCGTGTACTTAAAGTACATGGCGTGTTGTCTGGAAATTTCCAGAAATTGCCCAAATTTTCCAGACTTCTCAAAAACCATTCAAAAGTTTAAACAGGGTCGGAATTTGACCCGTTTCTAAAAACTCAGGTTCTTACAAACGGATTATGACTATTATTAACAATTTACAATCCATTTTTGAAAAAGGATTATATGATGGGACACTTGTGGATAATATTATGGATATCATGCCTAATTAGTAGGAATCTAAGAGAGAAACTATTGATGAGAATAATAAAGCATCCCAGATTACTCTTGATAAGATTTTTGGAACTCTTATTCCACATGAGACAATAATGAAAAGAGATGTTAATCTGAACAAAAATATGAAAGGAAATTGAAGTGTAGCTTTTACTACTAAAGAAAATACTCCTAAAAGGGTTACAAGATCTAAGTCGAAGGAAGTCACTTTTTTATCTGAATCAAGTGGAAGTGAACATTCTGATAATGAACTAGCTAATATTGCTCGAAGGATGAACAAGATATTTGGGAAGAAATACTTTCAGTATAGATTTAATAAGAAATAAATAAGCATCCAGAAAGACTTTGAAGTCAATTTTTATGAATGAAAAAGAGGAGGGCATATAAGCCAGATTTTCCAATGGTTATGAGAAAGTATATAAAGGAAAAGCATTCTGAGAGGAATAGAAATAATTACTACAATTATAAAGCTAAGAATGTTTTGAAAGATAATGACACCTAGAGTGGTGGTGGTGGAGACTCTTTTGATGAAACCTTAGAGTATGAATCTTCTGGTGAGAAGAATATTTGTTTAATTTCCAAGTTACCAATTTAAAATAATTGTCTAATAGTCATGGTACAAAATGAAGAATCTATAACCAATATATCCTTGAATTCTATCTATTGTGATAATAAATATTATGAATCTTCATATGAGTAATATTCCTCTGATAAAGATAATAACTTACCTACTTATGAAGAAGTGTCTAGGTTTTCTATGCTTCTTGAGAATGAAAATTCTAAAGTCAATAAAAAGCTTGATAGGGAAAATTATAGAATTTATATTCTTACTAATGAAGTATCAGATCTTTCTAAAGATCTTGATAAGAAAATTTATGATTTTTAAAGTATTTCCAAAACTCTTGGGGAATTTAATTTTAAGAAGGATAAACATTCTAAGGATCAAGAAAAATTAATTTCTAAGAAAAGTATTTTAGACACCAATTCTTGTTCTAAAACTGTTGTTTTTTAGGATAAAAACTTAGTTATCAAAATGAATTCAAAAATATTATCCTTGAGGAAGTATTCATCAAACATTACCTTAGGTAAGAAAATCTCGGATAAGATGTATTCCCAAATTCAACCTTTAAGGAATAATTTTGGATTTGGTTATACTCGTTTAAAACCATTTTTTAGTAATAATTATTTTGTTACTCACAATTATCTTTTCTGCACTATGTGTCTATGTGGTAGGAATTGGGAAAAAATTGTTCCTTAAACAAAACTCAGTATTTAGGTTTTCATAAAGCTTATTTTTCTAAGAAAATGTGTATTCCTAAAATTTTTCTTTCTGAATATTTAGGATCCAAGAATGTTTGGATTATGAAAGTCTAACACTCTTATTTTCAGGAAAATAAATATAGTACCAAAATCAATACATTTTACATGGATAGTGGATATTCCCACAACATGACTAGTATCAAATACTTCTTTGAAAATATTATCAAGATGAAAGAAGAAAAATTAACTTTCAGAGATAATGCTCAAGGAGGAATTATTGGTATAAATAACATTGTTCTTTTTGCAAAAACATTGATTTGAATGTTTTATTTGTAATGGGTCTTAAGAACAACCTTATTAGCCTAAATCAGTTATGTGATGAAGGTTACGCAGTGAATTTTAGGAATGATAAATGTTTAGTACACAATTCCAAGGAAGAATTTATTCTTTATTCTCATATGCAAGAGAATGTATACACAGTAAACTTATAAGAACTTAAGAGCCAAGATATACCTTGTCTTAGTGCAATGGAATATCATTCTTGGTTATGGAATGGAAGGTTATGACATTGCAACCTTAGGAACCTTTGCAAACTGTATATGAAAAAACTATTTAAGGATCTACAAGATCTTAGATTTGATTCTTCAAAAGTTTGTGATCCTTGTCAATGTGTCAAGAAATATAAATCCAGTTTTAAATCAGTAGGTGAAGACTCAACTACTGATTCACTACAGTAGGTGCATATGGATCTTTTTGGTCCAATAGAAACTGAAAGCCTTGGTAGCCATTATTATATATTTGCCTTAGTTGATGATTACACTAGATTTAGATGGGTCTATTTTCTAGAAAATAAATCTGAAGATTTTTCTTATTTCAAATTTTTTAGATCCCAAGTTAAGAATGAGAAAAACCTTCCTTTGATAACTATTCCTAGTGATCCTGGAGGAGAATTTCAAAATTATGATTTTGACACTTTTTTGTAGTAGAAAATGCATTACTCAAAACTTCTCAGCACCAGTAACTCCTCAAGAAAATGGTGTTGTTGAATGAAGAAATCAAATTCATCAAGAGATAACCAGAACCATGTTTAGAGAATATTCAATAGCCAAACATTTTTGGTCTGAAGTCGTAAGTACTGCTTGTTATACTATAAATCTAGTTTCGATGAGACCTTTTCTTAACAAAACCCCTTATGAGTTACAGAATGGTAGAAAAACTAGACTTTCCTACTTTAAGGTATTTGGTTACAAAGTATTCATTATGAATACTATATATAATTTACATAAATTCGCAACCAAATATGATGAAGGAATTTTCATAGGCTACTCCACACCTTCTAAGGCATATAGAGTTTTTAATAAAAATACTTGTACAGTTGAAGAAACAGTGCAAGTTAAATTCGATGAAACCAATACCTTTGTTTTTAAACACCATCAACCTACATCTCCGGATGTGTTTTCCAAAATTTATTACCAACCCTTGATATAAGATCCTTCTGATAAGGAAAATGTCTGGGAAAATATCACTGAAGCATTTACCCCATAATATTTCCTACCATATGTTGATGAACCGGTTTTACAAAACCCAAATCAGTTGTTTCTTAAGAATCATCCCAGGGATAGTATTGTTGGTGATGTAAATCAACTAGTAAGGACTAGAAGTTATATAATAAATGAAGTATAACATCTATAATTCCTTTCCCAATTAGAACAAAAAATCATTGATGAAGCTTTAGGTGATGATGATTGGATAAAATCCATGCAAGATGAGTTAAATAAATTTGAAAGGAAAAATGTTTGGAACATGGTTGAAAGACCTAAGGAAACTTCTGTTATTAGAGTAAAATGGGTCTTCATAAAAATGTTTGATGAAAATGGAATCATATTAATAAATAAAGATAGATTATTTCTAAAGGCTATAATAAACAAGAATGAATATACTGTGAAGAAACCTATGCTCTAGTAGCTAGACTTAAATTTATTCATATTTTACTTACCTTTGTAGCATTCTTTAACATAAAACTTTTTCAAATGGATGTTAAATGTGATTTACTTAATGGTTATGTTCGTGGTGATGTTTTTTTATCATCCTAATCAGGTATGATAGACTTATTGGATTTTTGTTACAAAACAATTATGTTATAGGAAATGGAGATCAATCCTTTTTATAAATAATGATAATAATTTTTCTTTGATTATTCATATTATGTTGATGGCATTATATTTGGTTGAACTCAGAAATATTTAATAGATTACTTTTCAAATCTAAAGAAATCTGAGTTTGAAATTAGTATGATGGCTGAGTTAACATTTTTCCTTGGTTTTCAAATTTTTTCAAAAACTAGAAGGAATTAGTATATCCTAGCACAAGTATATTAGTAATCATCCTAGAAAGTATGGATATGAAAATAGTAATAGTATAATTACTCCCATTGGTACCTCAAATTCACTTGATCTTGATGAAGCTGGGAAACCAATAGATCAAACATCTTTTATAGGAAGTCTACTTTACATGACAGTTAGTCATCCAGACATAAGGTTTTCAGTATTATTATGTACAAGATATCCATCCAATCCTATGGAATCTCAATTAAAGAAAGTGAAAAGTATTTTTTCTATATAAAGGAAACCACATATTTAGGACACTTTTATACTTCAAAAAATTATTTTGTTTTAAAAAAAATTGGATGCTGCCTTTGGTGGTTGTAGAATGGATAGAAAAAGTACATCTGGAACTTTTCATTTATTAGGAGATTCATCAGTTTCTTGGTCATGAAAAAAGAAACACTCAGTATCACTTTCCACTCCTGAAGCTAAATATGTATCAGCTAGAAGTTATTATGATAATGTTTTGTGGAAGCAACATACCTTCCCAGACTATGGTATGAGTTTTACCAAAACACAAATTCTGTGTGATAATACTTGTTCCATTTCATTATGTAAAAAACCTTCAAATAACTATCATTCAAAACACATAGACATTAGAAATCACTTTCATCGGGATCACACACAAAATGGAGATATCATCTTCCAATTTATCGGAATGCAAGATCAACATGATGATATTTTCACAAAATCGTTACCCTCTGATAGATTTGAATATATTGAACATAAGTTAGGAATGATAACCGTAATGTAATATTCCATATTAACTTCTTGTTGAAACCTATCTCCTTACTGTATGAAACAAATTTTCATAGGGGGAGTACATTTTCTTATTAGTCAAATTTTTTTGTAGTCAAATATTTTTTTCGCAATAAAAACTTTTCGTAGTCAAAATTTTCGTACTCAAAGCTTCCATAATCAAATTTTAAGAAAAAAATTTGTAATCTAATGTTCTTTAAAAATAATTTTCCTTTTTACAAATAATTCTCTTAGTAATCCGAAAGGTTTGTTTTTTTACTATGTTTTCGTAATCATGTTTTTACTTGTGGGTATTTTTTATCTTGTTTAAGAAACTTTTTCAGATTCATTTTTTCTTAAATCTGATTTATTATCTAAAAATGTGAAAAGATAAGAACCTATCAAAATTCGTCTTTAGTTATCATGTCAACCGTCAGATTTTATTTGAAGTTTTTCAACCGTTGGATCATCCATGAATGTTGAACCGCTGTCTCAATCGCCTATATAAAGCCCTTCTGATGGTTTTCCCACATTGTTTTTTCATGATTTTGTGTGCTAAAGCTCTATCTATTTACTTAAGGCCATTCTGAATCTTCCAAATTTTCCTTAATTCCTAATTACTGCTTAAGCCTCTCCTTAGAATGAAAGGTAAATTGTTAAGGAAATCTCTGAGAGGCCTATATACAGAGAAAGGTTGGTCGATCTGATGTTTTATGATAAGTATGACTCTATTATATCTAAGAATGTCACGTTGAATTTTTGAGAGAGTGTATGTGTATCAAAACCAAGAGCACCGGATCTGGTCTATCGGGACATGTTGATTGAGTTCTATGAGATAGAAAGTTTCTTCAAGGAAGAAGGTAGTGACAAGTTTTCTTTTTAAGTGTTATAGAAAGACATACTCTCTTTTATACAGCAAGGAAGAAAGGCTTATTGTTATTCCTTACGAAGGAGAGGCAGATTTTTGTACTCATAAATTACATGATGTATCTGGATCATTTGATAAGGAAAAGGCTATTGAGTGTCTTGGTCTAAAAGGAGTGAAGACTCTGAATTTTGTTCATCTATCAATGAACTTATGGATTCTTGAATTTTGGGTTCAAGGTTTTATAATTCCATGGAAAGGGGATAAATATTATCTAAAGAAGAGTGATATCTACATATTGGATTTCTTGGTGAACCTTAAGAAGATTAAACTAGTTATGTACATCTTGTTTAAGATTGATAATATCAAGAATAGAAATTTGAAATCTCAAATCATTACGTATCCAAAAATTATGTCAAATATTATTATTCTTTGCCTTCAGTCATACAAAATTCCTTGCAGTTACAGGCTGAGAAATTACAAGGTGATGTTTATAAGTGATGATAATCTAAGGAGAATTAAAACTGGTTTTTCAAGTGAATCTGAATAATTTTATGATCTGCCTGAAGAAGAAGAATAAGCTTTGTCAAAGAAGATGGAAGTAGCAGACACCTATTAGAAACGTAGAAGGAAGCGAAAGGCTAAGGAACCTAAAGAGAAAAGAAAAACTCTTGTGTCTAAGGAAGTTCATTCAGCACCACCGAAGCCAAAGAAGCAAAAAGTGTATCCTAATGAAGTAGTGTCTGAGTGGAGAGAAGATACGAAAAACATGAAGGACAGGGAGCCAAAGTTTGTCTTGGATCCTGCTGAGGCAAAAGCCTTGAAGGTAAAGGCTACTAAGAATCTTGAAAGGGAAGAGAAATAAAATAAGCATAGGAAGAAATTTTTGGAAGAAAAAATCGTCCAATATCTTTTTAAGGATGCTGAAAAAGCATCTGAACAAATTCTAGTACTAGAATCGCTTCCTAAGACTCCAAGAAAAAAAGCGGTGATGTAGGAATTACATCAAGAAGATGAAATTTATTAGGAAGAGGAAGATGAAATAGAAGAAGTATAAGAGAAAGAAGAATATGTGAATGAAGCTGATGATATCATAATGGAAGTTAAAGATTACCATGATAAAGAAAGACCCTCTTTAAAGTTATCGATACTGACTTATCAAGTTGAATCCTTAAAACTGGATACACCAGGGAATAAAGAGAAGGGTCAAAAAGAAGTGAAAAAGCCAATAGATGATGAAAGTAGTAATCATGAATTCATTCATCTGGAAGATCAGATAGCTGATGCAGAGAAAGATAAAGTAGAGGAAGTTAAAATTGTTCAGTAATCAGATAGTGAGCACGAATTTTTCAAAGAACAATACATCATTCTGTGATCTGATAAGGGAAAACAGGTGGTATTAGATACACCTAGTAAATCTGTGGTGAAGAAGAAATACGTTGGTGCTTCATCAAAGAGGAAAGCGGAGGACATAGAAAAAGAATCATCACCAACCAAACACTCAGATTAAGAATCATCTTCCCTTGTACAAGATTTTCTTGTTTAGCCATTGAAAAAGTAGTTTGGAACTATTCCCATATTCCCAAGAATAGAATCAAGATGAAAAATGATTCAGCATACGATAAATCAAAAATCAGATTCAGTTTCCATGGTTATGGACAAATGTATCAGACTAGAGGTAGATTTCAAAACCTTACTCATTGGTTTTGAGGCTCTTAAAAGATCTTTCAAGAAGATTAAAAGCTGGTTAAAGAATACAATTGAAGAAATGATAATCATTGATGAATTTTATGATAATTTAAAGGATGCTTTTGATACCAAAGATGGGAAGATCAAGGATCTTTTAAATAGTTTTAAAGAAAAGTTAACCCTCAAACAGACTACTCGGAAGAAGGAGGATAAGGATCTAAATGGATAGCTTAATTCTGTTTCCATGAATTTGAAGAGGTAAAGGGATCTCATAATTGAGATTTAATAGAAGCTTGTTAATCAAGAAGAAGTGTTGAAAGCTCAATCATGATGTCTTCAGGCTTAGGAATAAAAAATTAAAGCCTTATAGAAGAAAATTGAAGCATAGGATCAGTTGCATAAGCATGTAAAAGAGGATCAAAAGGAGATAGAGAAGCTAAAAACCATGGTGAAGAAACTTATATCGGAGGAGAAAGAAGGAGAATCTCTTTCCATTATGATCTTTTATTGTATTTTTCATTGTACCATTTCTTTCAACATTAATGAAATGCAAGTTGTTCATTATATATTTTGTTTGTGGTATTTTTGTACTAATGTTTCAGGCACCAATTTTTTTCCCATTCTCTTTATTCCTTTTTGAAAATAAAAAAGTGGAGAAATGATGATAAAAAGAATACAAAGTCAAGAAGAGATTTCCCTACGTGAGGGGGAGTTTATCTAAAGGAAAGTTATTATCAATGAAGATTTATGTGTCCAAGATAATGTAAAATATCATTCTGGAAATCAAGAATATGATCTTTAGTGATTACAAAGCCTAAGGGGGAGTTAGTCATATCCACTTTGATCCATAAGTTAAGGGAGATATGTTTTTATTTCCATTTCCATAAAATTTTTAAGTCCTTAGATTCTTTTTCATAAGGATGTTTGTGCTTTCCAAAAAAGGTGATATTGTTGAGTCAATAAGGCTTCCTTATGACTTTTCTATTCCTTTGTGATTTTAAAATCACAAACTCTCTATCACAAAGAAAATTTTATTTCCCCAAAGATTTATCTTAATAAGGAAATTTTCCTTATCAATGAAATTTTCTCCTTATCATTGTTTTTATTGTTCATGATTTTTTTTCTTATTCTAACTCAATTTTTTTCTAAAGTGTAAAAATCTGTTTCATATCTAAAACCTCCGAATATTATAATTTCTAAGATATAGAGTATTCTGTTTTCTGGTCTTGAATTTAGATTCAAAATTCTCTAAATTCAGATTCTGAATTATCTGAATTTTGAATCCGAATTCTTTGAATTCAGATTTTGAATTCTCTAAATATCATACTCTGAATTCTTTAAATTTTGATTCTGAATTTGTTGAATTCAGATTACAAATTCTATGAAATTCAGACTTCAAATTCTCAGAAATTTAGATTCCGAGTTCTTTGAAATTCTTAATCCGAATTCATTAAAATTTAGGTTCCAAATTCCTCAGAATTTAGGTTTTGAATTCCTTATAATTTAGGTTCTGATTTCCTTAGAATTAAGGTTCTGAATTCCTTAGAATTCAAATTCTAGGTTCCTTAGAATTCAGGTTCTGAATTCTATAGAATTCAGGTTCCGAATTCTATAGAATTCAATCTCTGAAGTCTATAGAATTATGATTCCAAATTTCATGAAAAATAGAATCTACATATCTATTTAATATAGACTCTAAATTTTTATTTACTTAGAATTGGATCTTTATTTTCCTATACTCTGAAAAATGGATTTGGTTAAGCAGCCATTTTTTCTTACCATTGTTTTAGTTATGAAACGATGTCGTACATTCTATTTCTAATTAGTCATTGTTTGAGTGAGAGGTGTACATGTCCCTCTGAGATTCAAATACAAATCTGACCATTGGAGGAGGGAGTCGACTGTTGTGAAAATGCCTATAAATAGGAGATCTTTGAACGAGCTCATTACAGACTTGATTACTCAAGAGATTACATGTTGTTGTTGTGATTTCTAGAGAGAGATAATTTTATTCTTTGTGCGTACTGAACATCTTGTTCAGCTTTATTCGTGTGACTTCGATTGTTACAGTGTACAATCGAGGACTTCCATGGATAGGAAGACTGTGGTGATAACTACATTAATGTTCCAGGAATTCCTTGATAATAAGACATAGGTGACGACTACCTTTAATTTCGAGGGCTTTCGGGGATAAAAAGACAGACATTGATATTCTTATCAAGGGCTTACCCTGGTGTGGGTAAGATAGAATTTCATGAAAGTATAAATCAAGGGACCTTTATCCAAGGTTGTTGGATACCCTACTCTTTGAGTTAAATGATATCATACTTGTTAATTGTATTGTTTTAAGATTAATTTCTGTTGTATTTTGATTAATTAGGAAAGTATATCTATCTTATACTTTCTTGTACTTGTACTCTGATTAGTATGATTCTATATGCTTTAAGGTAGATTCTTTTTCGTTATAAACATTTCTTAAGTTTCATTTCCTGAACCATATTTCTGGAACCTATAATGTTTGTAGAACAAAGAGGTCTTCTGAATTTACCTTATTTAACATTGATAAACATATAAAGTTTTATATCAACTTTAAAAGTTCCAAAGTAATTTTTAAAGGATACAATACCCCCCCCCTTGTATATTGAGAATCTGCATTCATTATTTCGATCCTACAAATTATAACAACTATTTTCAAACAACAGTTGGTATAATAAAATTCTATTTACCCTATACCAAAGGTTATATAAAAACCATTTATATATTCCTATATGAGTATCCAAACTCCCAACTGTTTTGAGAACTGTAGTTATAGGATATACCAACTATTTTCCATCCTATACCAACGATTTTGAACTATTGGTATAGTCAATAATTTGAGCAGTAGTTAAATAACTTTTCATTATTTTATGCATCTTATAATCCATTGATGGTTGATTTTCATTATTACAGCATGAAAAATACCCCTTAGTCATTTATCTTTATAATTGAATGTGGAAACGGATTAAAATACTTGATCAGTGGGGAAACCAAATTTTGATTAGAATGATTAAATGAATGAGGCATGTATATTTTATTATAATTCCAAAAAATCAATCAATGGAATATAAATATATCAATATTTACTCAAAAATAAAAAATTAATTATTAACGTACTCTTTTGGAGACACATTCACAAGTGGATGTCTCATAAAGGTAAACATTTTTTTGTGAACTAATAAGTTCCACGGTCTTGACCAGTAAATTAATATTAATTATAAAACCTATTAAAATGTCATGAGATGCCAAAAATGTTTCAAAATTGTGAAATGATTTCTATAATGAGGGGATAATGTAACACCTCATAATTTTAGTTTCCTTTAAATTAGTATAGTGTTTTATAGTGTACACCACATGCAACATTGAGCATAAATGAACTATGAAATAATATTATTTAGATATGAATGTTATAACATATTTGTTGGGTTGTTGGTTATATTTAGAAATAACTAAATTTTTAACTATATTTAGATATTATTTCCATAATAAATATAATTATTTCAATCAAAAAAATAATTCAACTACTTTTTTTACAAATAAAAGTATAATAATAAATTTATTTTATTCCATATTAATTCATTCATCATAAAAATGTTTTCTAGTATTTAATGACTGAATAATTAATATTATTTTCTTCAATTTTTCATAATATTATTTGAAAAATTAAAATTCATTTTTGAAATATCCATTATAGAATTATATAAGGGTAAATTCTTTAGACTTTTCAAAAATGGTTGATTTTTGAGTAAATAGTGAAAATTCTGATTTTATAAAAAAATGTTTAATTTTATGATTATACAATGATATAATAATAACATTAACGTTTATGAAACCTTTTTTTTGAAAAAATATATTTGTAATAGTAAATAATATAATTTATATAAAAAATTATTATTGAGCTTAGAAATATATGCTTAAGATTTTGGAAATCTATGTAATTTTTTTGTTCAAATAAAATTTTTTTTTGGTGATTCCCTCTTAATCAATTATTCACTTGGTTCAATTCAATTTTGGCTTAGATTTAAGGAAAAATTTGTTTTATTTTTTTTAACATTATCCAACTAATTTCATTATAATTGATATTATACTTTATTTTGTTATAAAATAATTTTTATGATTAAAATAAACATTTCTCTAAAAAAGGTATGTGTTCTATTTTTTAAATATATATTAATAGTTATTTTTTAAACTTAGGAATATGGAATCCTATAAATTGGATCCAATATTTTTGATAAAAATAATTAATTATATTTAATATGTTCAATATTATATTTTAAATAATAAATAGTATAAATAATATTAAATTATTACCATGTTTATGTTTAAAAGGGTTTATCAGGTGTTAAACTAATAAATATAGAAATAAATTCCACTTAAATCAGTATAAATATTATTTCATTAAATTATTTATATCTTATCTTATCTTACCTTTTATCTCATATTAATATGGTCTCACTTTCCCATTAAAACGACTTTATATAATTTAAATATTTTATGTAATTTTATGTGTGTCTCTCCCCTCACGTGTAAATGGGAACCTCTTATATCCCCATATTAAAATACAATCATCCCTTTAGATTTTCCAAGACCTTCCTATAATACTTCATATATTCCTTAAATTCATTCATTGACTAATTGTATTACCCTATGATCATCCTATGAAGGATAAATATGTATGCTAGTTGAGGTCTCTTAAAGAATATTAAATGGTCTTACCTGATTTTTTCAAAGCTTATTACTTCTTATAATTATTCTAAATAAGTTGTATTCATATCAAAATAACGAATCCATTATAAAAAATAAACTGCTATTTTATTAGTATTATGAAATATCTATTTTCTTCCTCTTTTCCAACCTATGGAAAATGAAAGCATCCTTCACGCATACATACAAGATATAGTCTCCAAGTAGTTGTGCAATTAATTTTTTATCACCAATTTATTTTGATGGTTATAAAGGTTTAATTAATGGATATATATGAAATTTATTACAAAAATGTTTTCTTAGATATAAATATATAATATACCTTTTATCCTTCCAACTAATTTAAAATAATATCATTGATTGTGCATACGTGTGGACTACCTCCTCCACGAAGTAGTGTAATATGTTTGTTTCGGTGCGGATGTGCGTCAGGTTACGCTGTTCCGCCAAGACGGGTTCGCGCGTGCACCCGTCAACCCGAGGGGATGGGCGCGCAGCTTGTGGTCCCGCAGTCCCGCTTTCCAAAGGCGGGCGGAATCTGTCCCTTATTCAGGGGCGTCTGCTCCTTGATCGAAACCGGGATGATGGGATGTCAGCTCCTCCTTCCTTGGACGTCTCCTCGGAACTCGTCGCCTAATCCGGGTCTCCCTCATAGATTTAAGACATGCTCGTGAATCTCGTTCCCGGCGCCATATCTTCATGGACACCGGTTAATTACGCTGCTTCCGCCCGGACGCTCCAAGGAGTCTGGTCGGGGCAGCAACCTGCGGTGAGGAGGCCGGGTGGCTCTGGGTGCTGGGGGCGTGTCGTAACACTGCGGCTCTGCACGTCTGTCTTCCGTCCCTAATAGGGCTTCTCGAAGGCATGATGGCCTGAGGCATCCCGCACTGGGTGCGGGGAACTGTGTCCCCTGAGGTTTTCCTCAGCTTCCCATGTTTAACACGGGGTACGCCGCGAGTTTAACGTCCAGCGGGGACGGCATCGGACTGATCAACACGAAGAGTGTATCAGATGACAGAACCCCTTGCGGGGAACCTCCGACGCTGGGGCCAACGCATGGGAGGCTTCCCAAGTGATATGGAGTGGAGTGAAGTGGCATGACCCCACCGGGATGTGGCAGCCCGGGTAAGGATCAGGATGGATGATGAAGTGAAGAGCTTGGACCCCGTAGGGGCTTCCTACGTACCGCGCGTTAGCACGGATCAAAGTCAACGTAGTTCGGGTATACAGTTTAACGTCATGCTGGACGTCGGCAAGCCGACTCACGAAGAGGTCGAGGCCGCCGGGCGGAGGATTGAACCGAACCACCTCACACAGAGGGAGATGGAACGGCCGGGTGGATCACAGTTTCACGTCATGCTGGACGATAAAAGGAGAAATGGAAAAAGGGGCTGTGGGGAGGCATAGTGGAGATACACATGGGCAGTCTCCCACAGGGGCGGATTCATAGGTGAATCGACGCAAACGTGAACCCTGGAGGGGTCCACTGATGGACGAACCGACGTGAATACGACTGGGACGACCAGGTGGTGGGCTTGAACCTCAGGGAGGCTTCCTATGTACCCTGTTTATAAGACAGGGATCAAAGTCCACGTAGTTCATTCTGTCCGGACTTACGCACTTGAGGCAGCCCGGATGCGGAAAAACTCAGCTGGAAGGGACTTGGACCGAAAGTAGGAGACACCTCGATCCCAGTCACACCCTCTACTGGCTTCGGCAGTGGGGAGGCGCAATAAAGATACACATGCGCGGCCCCCCACAAGAAACTAGGGGTTTGTAATACCCTACCCCCGTAGGGAAAAGCCGCTCCCATTAAATCGTCCCTAAAGAGGGGCAATCCCGACATCCCTGCAGAGACGAGCGGGCGGGGGCCACATCCAAACCGGGGGGGACCCTGCGTGCGAAGCACGGGATCGGGTGATGCGGACGGTTTAGCGTCTTGCCAGACGAAGTACAGTTTAACGTCGTGTGTTGAGGACGAAGCAGACGGTTTAACGTCTTGCCGGACGAAGTACAGTTTAACATCGTGTGCTGAGGACGAAGCGGACGGTTTAACGTCTTGCCGGACGAAGTACAGTTTAACGTCGTGTGTTGAGGACGAAGGTGCTTGGCAGTTTAACGTCTTACAGCGCGGACGTGGTACAGTTTAACGTCATGTTGGACAAAACACTTGGCAGTTTATCGTCTTGCAGTGCGGACGTGGTACAGTTTAACGTCATGTTGGACGGATGCAGTTTAGCGTCATGCGGGATGAATGTGTAGTTTAACGTCATGCTGGACAAATGTGCAGTTTAACGTCATGATGGACGTTGGTTGCCGCCGATGGGTCCGTGTCACTTCGCGCGAGCCTGGAGGGCTGCACGGGAAGACAATGCACGGTGCGGGCACCCAGGATGAAGATCATCGGGCGCCACGCAGGCGGGTACCCTCAGGGGGTCAAGGGGGGCGACCCTGGGGGATTGCGCGCAAAAGAGGAGCTTTGCGCGCAAAACAGCAGGTCGGCGCGCAAAATGGTGGGCTGGCGCGCAATCGGGCCAGCCCTTTGCGCGCAGATGATTGAGATTGCACGCACCGGGCTTCGGACAGCTCGTGGGGGCAACGGCTCATTCTCTAACGAACGGCCACTTTGAAAATGGGGGGTGCGCGCAATCGGGCTGGATTGCGCGCACCCAGGGGCAATTGCGCGCAAGAGGCTTCTTTTGCGCGCAAAGGCCTTCGGGTTAAGGATTATTCAAAGGAAAGGAGCCAAGGAGATTGCGCGGGAAGGAGAACCCCAAGGCTCTATTGTGCGAAAGAAAGGATGTTACCTGAAGATCGGCATTGCGTGCGGAAGGGGTTGGATTGCGCGAACGAGCGACGCTTCGGATTCTGGAAACCTTCAAAACGTCGGGGGTCGCCTTATATTTATAGGCAACCCCGGCGCGGAATCCGGTCGTCGGGCGCGGAATTCTCTTCGCGGGCGCGGAATCGGGCCCGGCGCGCAAGGGAGCCGCGCAGGCCACGGGCGCGCAAAATAGCGCGCCGGCCCAGCGCATTGCGCGCATCCCGGGAGGATTGCACGCCGCGACTCAACTTTGCGCGCGGGACTCTGAAATTTCGCGCAAGTCCTCCGGGCCCTCCGGAACGTGCCTCTGACTCCAAATATCACTTCGCTTTCCGCATCTGGAGCTTCATTTGGGAACAGCAGACTTTTCCGGCGTCTACAAAAGCCCCCCCTCGGAATCTGATCGGCGAGAGGTCGCAACGATCGGGTTCCGAGGCAGACGCTGGAATGCCGAAGTCCTGGGCGGCGCGGGACTCAGGCCAGGATCGGCGAGCTGCGCGCTGCGACCGTCGACGAAGAGAGGGCATGCAGAGAGCGAGAAGCAGATCTGGAGGCCGCCAGCCAAAGGGTACCGGCATTAGAAAGACTCATTCAGCACGCTAATCCCTAAGGGCTTTGTTTTGCCGTTCCCAAAACATTTGCTTCTGCTACCTTGATCCATTTGTATGAACCAATATATTTATCTGCATCTTTTGGCTTAACCTGCTCAACCACAATTCACTGTCTTGCGGGAGCGTTAACCAAGCATCAGGAATCCATAGTTGGGCCTGGATTGCTGGAGAAAAGAGTGAGGTCATTCCTAGGAAAGGAGACCTCAAGCCTAATCAGTGTATCATCCCCCCAACTTGTTCCAACACACGAGCGGGACAATGCTAGGGGCGTTGAGATTTTATCCGAACATAGGGAAATGAGAAAGGGTGAATCGCGTGTCCCGAATCCAGACATCCACAACGGTCGGCCTTCCAGGAAATGCCCAAGACGGTAGGCGGACAGTGGATCGACCATAACAACTGCAATAGACGGACCGAAGGTCATCATTCATATTGCAGGAGGCGGACCACATGTCATCATGAATACCGCTTTGGGGGTTCCTTCAAACACAAGGGTGGAAATCCATATCAACAGGGCATGCGAAGCGTGGGGCGAAGTGACGATTGTTCGGACAGAATCCAACGCTCTCAGAATTGCGCCACCGTGGGGAAAGCGTATTAGGCGGATGCACTAATCTGGCCGTGAATCACCCCAATTCTCAGACAGAACCTTTTTAATGACGAAACTGTCACTTCCCATCATTGCGATGGGGCATCCCGAGCTGAATCGGGGAGAATATCACAACTGCACCACTCTACCCGGAGTCAGGCCAGACGGCCGGCGACGAGGAGGGGCGGGACTTAGCGATCCCTGAGGCTGGACCCGAGTCGAAATGCCCAGGCGTTCCTACGTACTCCATCAGGCTGGAGATCAAGCCACACGTAGTTCTGTAAGTGCAGTTTAACGTCATGCAGGACATAGAATCCCGTTTAGGGGAGATCTTAGTTTAATGTCGTAGAGCTTGGACCGTAGGGGTAGATCTTAGTTTAAGGTCTTAGAGCTCGGACCATAAGGGTAGATCTTAGTTTAAGGTCTTAGAGCTCGGACCATAAAGGGAGATCTTAGTTTAAGGTCTTAGAGCTCGGACCATAAGGGTAGATCTTAGTTTAAGGTCTTAGAGCTCGGACCATAAGGGCTAGATCTTAGTTTAAGGTCTTAGAGCTCGGACCATAAGGAGAGATCTTATTTTAAGGTCTTAGAGCTCGGACCATAAGGACCTCAAAGTACGCCGCATCGTGGTCCTATCCCCTGGATATGTGAAGATGCACTGAGGGATAGTGTCAAGAGTGTCGAGGTTTCGCCTGGTCAGAATGGGAGGTGGAAAATGTGAATCATGCGGCCATTCACCCAAGGACTGGGGGCACCGGAGTAACGATATGGGAGTACTGCCGACCATGGCGGAAAAGCAGCATCAATATCGCACTAACCGTTGGTGGAATGAGGCAGCAAACGAGCATCGACCGCTCAATCGCAGGATTCATATCGATTTGCTGCCCGAGGCCATTGGGGGTACCGGCCCGAGTCGGTGGGAGAGCACTGAGGCATTGTGTCCGAACCGTTCACGGGGGCTCCACCCAGGGCGTAGACGATGGGTCTGAATGAAATGGAGCACGAAGCCTGAAAAGTGGAGGAAACCTGACCAAGCGGATCCTGACCCTCCTGGCAATAAACCAGAGTACTCTTGACACCGGTGGACCACTTCAAGGGTCGGGGAACACGCCTTGAGGGTGACCTGAAGGCGGCAAATTCCCCAGAGAAGGGGGAATCTCTAAGAGGTGGGGGGCTGGACCCAAAGTTTCAAACATCTGGGCCTTCCTACGTATCCCATAAGGATGGGAATCAAGCCACACGTAGTTCTTGAAGCGCGGCGCAACACAATCGGGCACCAGCGCGGGGAAGAGTGCGGGTCTGACCCTCGCACACAGAAGGAGCGGCATTTGATATTTCTTGTTTGTCCTTAAAGATGAATGGTTTTTCTTTGTGGGCGACATGCCTGTGATTGAGAAATCTCTGGAGTCGCCACAATAATCAAGCCACGGAAGGCATTGATGAATGGCGTGGTTATTAACCAGCGCCCAACATGAGTGTCCCCTGAGGAGAACATCACGAAGCAGTGCCGTTTCTCGTCGGGCGGCCAAGAAGATCACAGTTTACGGTCGTGTGGTAGGACCAGAAAACACAGTTTAAGGTCGTGTGGTTCGGACCATGGAGGAACCCGCTTATTGCGGTACGGCGGACACGGCGGAGGTGGGAACATACCCAACCCTGCGGTCACGCACGATTCCAGGAGAAGAGTCTTGGGATAGGGGTCTGCGTATGTCCATCACCCGAGGGGCAGAGATGCTAGCCTCCAGATATACTGGGCCCAGAACGCGATTGTTCGGGCGACTCCCTCCTCCTTATGGGGACGAGGGTCCAGCTACGCATGGCCCTTAGGGAGGACATCTGCATATACCCTTGGTGCTCAGATCATGGGAGCCTCGAACGACATCATTACCCTGGTTGGTCTGCCTAACGTGTAGAGGTGTACTGAAGGTCAGTATGAAGAGAGTGTCGAGATTCCACTACAACGCGCAAAGGCGGAGTGTGATGAGGACTGCGCAACCAATGTTCAGAGCCTGAAAGAGCCGACATGGCGATCAAGGATGTTGCTGACGCATTCGCAACACAACATCTGATCGCGTCAGCCTAAGACGGGGCAAGCAAACGAGCATCGACCGCTCAATCGCAGGATTCATATCGATTTGCGGCCCAAGACCCGCCGGTAAATCGACCCGGAGCGGTAGGAGAGCACTGAGGCATCATACCCAAACCGCTAACGAGGATCCCTTTGAGTGAAGGCTCGAACAAGAAGAAGCGCGAGGCCTGACAAGCAACACAGGACTTGTCGGGATTGAATCTGACACTACGAGTCATAGACCGAAGTACCCAAAACATGTTAACAGATCACCGAAAAGGGTCGGAGGACTCACCCTGAGAGCAACCAAAAGAGGGCAGATCCCCGTGATCAACCAAGAGACGGGGCTGGACCTGAAACACAAGCATCCAGGCGGTCCTACGTATCCCATAAGGATGGGAATCAAGCCATACGTAGTTCTTGAGAGGCAGTTTAACGTCATGTAGGACGATAAAAGGTGTGAGGTGGTCCCACACACGGGGGGAGGCGTACGGCGCGGCCAGTAGACCAACTCGAATGAGGACATAATCCCCCGCTCACGCGATACGCCTCGCACAAAAAGGAGGGGAACTTGGGCCAGAGGCCCGACGCGGGATAGAGATTCCCGGGAAATGGGGCTGGGCCTGAAACATGAATGTCCAGGCGGTCCTACGTATCCCATAAGGATGGGAATCAAGCCGCACGTAGTTCTTGAAGTGCAGTTTAACGTCATGCAGGACGAGAAAAGAAGGGGGGAGCAGAAGGCATCCCCAAACGTGGGGGGCGTACAGCGTGGCGAGCAAACCGACGTGAATGAGAGCATAGCCCCGCGTTCACACAATACGCCGCACACCCGGAGGCAACTGGGCCAAGGGCCCGAGATGGGATGGAAATTCCCAAAGGATGGGGCTGGGCCTGAAACATGAATGTTCAGGCGGTCCTACGTATCCCATAAGGATGGGAATCAAGCCGCACGTAGTTCTTGAGGGGCAGTTTAACGTCATGCAGGACGATACGCTGGGCAGTTTAACGTCATGCAGCTTGGACGTGGTGCAGTTTAGCATCATGCAGGACGAGGCACTTGGCAGTTTAACGTCTTGCAGCGCGGACGAATGCTGAACAGTTTAACGTCTTGTAGCCTGGACGAATGCTGAACAGTTTAACGTCTTGTAGCCTGGACGAATGCAGTTTAACGTCGTACAGGACGTGGTGCAGTTTAGCGTCATGCAGGACGAGGCACTTGGCAGTTTAACATCTTGCAGCACGGACGAATGCTGAACAGTTTAACGTCTTGTAGCCTGGACGAATTCAGTTTAACGTCGTGCAGGACGTCGGCATACTCAGACAAAGTACTGCTTGAGGAACCTAGCGTTGGTGGGAGGAGTGACACGCTCACCATCCATAGTCTCCAGGGAGTACGCGCCATTGGGATAGACCTTGTGGACAACAAAAGGTCCCTCCCACTTGGGCTCCAACTTGGGCGGCTTCCTGCCGGGGATCATCGGTGCTCTTAGGGCTAGCACTAGATCACCCTGCAGGAAGGAGCGGAGGCGAACCTTCTTATTGAAAGCTGGAGCCATTCTTCTTTGATGCCTCTCCAAGTTGTGCAAAGCGCGAAGTCTATTCTCATCCAGTGCTTCCAACTCGACTAGACGGGCTTCAGCAACTCTGTCCGGCGCTTGCTGGTCGTAGACCGCAGTGCGCAAGGACGGTAACTGGATCTCGATGGGCAGGACGGCCTCAGCTCCATACACCAGGGAATAAGGGGTCATCTGGGTGGAATTGCGAGTCGTCGTCCGATAAGCCCAGAGGGCGTTGGGGAGCTTGTCCGGCCAACTCTTCTTGTTCTGACCAACCATCTTTTGCAGAATGTTAGAGAGGGTTTTGTTAAACGCCTAGATCTGTCCATTCGCCTGCGCATGATAGTGAGATGTATGGTTCGAGCGAATGTTATACTTGGCGTACAACTTCTTCAACTCAGCTGCTCGGAAATTGGTTCCGTTATCCGTGAGGATATCGTGAGGCACTCCAAATCGATAGATGATGTTGGAGGTCACAAAGTCAGCGATCGAACAGGATTTGACCTCTCTGAGCGGAATCGCCTCTGCCCATTTGGAGAAGAAGTCTGTGGCGGTCAGAATGAACCGGCACTGGCGAGCTGTCGTCGGAGGGTAAGGTCCCACAACGTCCAGACCCCAGACTGCAAAGGGCCAGGAATACCTAGTGGTATGGAGAGGCTCCGGCGGCCGATGCACAAAGTTCGCATGAACCTGGCACGTATGGCACCTCCTGGCATACTCGATGCAGTCATGGATCATGGAGGGCCAGAAGTATCCCAACCTCCGAATCTGGTGGGACAGTTTTGGCCCAGTATGATGGGCGCCGCATGAACCAGCATGAACCTCTTGCATGACTCGTGGGATCTCAACTCCCTGAAGGCAACGGAGGAGAACACCATCAAATCCGCGTCTATAGAGGATCTGCTCCAGGCCGGGACTGCTCTGGAGGACAAACTGCGATGCGCGGCGTCGAACTCGCTCGCGCTCGGCCCGATCTGACGGGAGATTTCCATGTTGGAGGTACTCAACCAAGGGCGTCCTCCAATCAGGGGCTGGTTAGACTGCCATATCTAGGGTAATCGGGGCTCTGGGCGCAGGGGCAACCGCGGTGAGATTACTTACCGACGGGCCGCGATCTCCCTCTGGGATAACGGGAGCGATGAGCCTGCAGTGCGTCACGCGGACGATCAGGTTATCCTGTTCAGGCTCCGCAAGTGACGCAGCAAGGGTGGCCAAAGAATCTGCTCGACCGTTCTGCGACCGGGGAATATGGACAATTTCTGGCCGAGAAGGGAATCGGGCCATCAGAAGGAGGGTGCACTCCAGCAATGGCACAAGTTCCGGCTTCCTGACAACATAGTCGCCATTGATCTGCTTAACGACCAGCTCGGAGTCCCCTTTCACGCACAGACGGGGCACGTCGATCTCGAGAGCCAACTCGAGGCCGGTGATGAGGGAATGGTATTCCGCCTCATTGTTGGTACAGCCCTCTGACAACAGGAAAGAGTATGGCAGCACGGCTCGCTCCGGGGTAATGAAAATGATGCCCAAGCCCACTCTGTTAAGCTTAGGATTATCGAGTCTTCTACCGGTGGGGCTCCGGGAGGCACCGTCAAAGTGCATCTGCCAGCATGGATCGGCTCGATCAACCGAGAGAATGGTCTCATCAGGAAAGACTAGATCCAGCGGCTGATCCGCGGAGGTCGGGTGAGCTGCCAGAAAGTCTGCCAATGCTTTCCCTTTGATGGCCTTCTGAGACACATACCTGATGTCGAACTGCTGGAGAATCACAGCCCACCGCGCTAGACGGCCAGTCAACATAGGTCGGCTCAGGATATATTTCAACGGGTCTACCTGAGAAACCAACTGTACCTCATGGTGCTGCAAGTAGTGCCGTAATTTCTGTACGGCAAATACGAGCGCCAGGAAGCTCTTCTCGATGGGGGAATACCTAACTTCCGCATCGAGGAGCATGAGACTGAGGTAATAGAGGCTATTCTCCGTTCCCTCGTTGTTCTTCTGGGCGAGAAGGGCACCCAGGGACCGTTCCAGGGCGGTCACATAGAGGACCAGCGGCTTCTCGGATACAGGCGGCATCAGAACCGGAGGTTGAAGCAGGTACTGCTTGATTTCCTCGAAATCGGTCTGACACTCTTTATCCCATACATAGGTGGCACCTTTCTTCATGAGTCGAGAAAAGGGCTTACACTTGCCGGCCAGATTCGCGATGAATCGGCGTATATAGGCTAAGTGGCCTTGGAACCCTTGCAGTTCCCAGATGTTACCCGGGGGAGGCATCTGGCTAATCGCCCTGATTTTCTCTGGGTCGATCTCAATACCCCGGTATCTTACCACAAATCCAAGGAACTTTCCGGAGGTGACCCCAAAGTCACACTTCAACGGGTTCATCTTCAGGCAGCGAGACCGGAGGAAGCCGAACACTTTCTCAAGATCTTTGAGATGGTCCTGACGCTGGCGCGATTTGACCACCAAGTCGTCAACGTAGCATTCCACCTGTGTGCCGAGGATTGGCTTGAATATGCGGTGCATCGCCCGTTGATAGGTGGCACCTGCATTCTTCAGGCCGAATGGCATGACCCGGTAGCAAAAGGTACCTTGGGGGGCCCTGAAGGCAGTAAACTCCTCATCCTCAGGGGCCATCCGGATTTGGTTGTATCCGGAGTATCCATCCATGAAGGAGAGGGATTGGAACCCTGCCGTGGCGTCAATCAACAGCTCTGTCACTGGAAGGGGAAAATCATCCTTCGGACAGTGGCAGTTGAGATCGCGGAAGTTGATGCAGACTCTGATCTGCCCGTTCTTCTTCCTGACCGGCACAATGTTGGCCAGCCATTTGGGGTACTAAACTTCCCTCACAAAGTTAGTTTTGATAAGCTTGTCAACTTCAGCCTCAACCATGGCACCGTGGGATGGGTGCATCTTCCTGGGAGGCTGCTTGAACCCGCGATGGTTCGCCGGGAGACCAAGGCGGTGGACGGCTACCTGAGGATCTAGCCCCGGCATCTCGTCATAGCCCCAAGCGAACACATCACGGTGCTGCCTGAGAAAGTCCACGTACTGCTGCCGCTCCTCAGAGGGAATGGCGGCACTGACCAATGTGGGTCTTGGATCGGTCTCGGTTCCCAGGTTCACCTGTATTAACTCATCGACCGTGGCGGGGACGCCCTCCTCAAAGGCTGGGGGTGCGTCTTCCACGTCCTCTCCACTCGGGGAGGGATCTTCCACGGGAGAGACTGCGTTGGAAACTGCATTGGGGCTACCAGATCCTGCTGGGCCACTGGTGCTGGCGCGGGCGGTCGCGGTCATCTCATCAGGAGACTCGCGGGCCGTCGAGACCATGGAGACGTCCAACCGGTGAACCGGGAGGACGTAAGCGTCATCCAGACTTGCCCAGGGATCACTTGCAACAGCGACAGGCTCAACCTCAGCTGCCAGGATCTGCTTATCCTTGCTCTTGTAATAGTCCGCGTCCAGATAGCGGGCTTCACATGAGGCAAAAGGAGAGGCATCTTCTTGAAGCACGCCTACTCGACCATTAAGAGAGTATTTGAGGCATTGGTGGTATGACGAGGGAACCGCCGCGTGAAGGTGGAGCCATGGCCTGCCCATAAATGTGTTGTACGCAGTGTCCTGAGAGACCACCATGAATTCGGTGTTGGCAACCAAGTCACCGAACTGGGTCTTCAAACGTATCTTGCCGACCGGGGTTTGCTCGGTGCGGTCGTACCCCTGGATCCTGAGGTCGGAGGGAATCAAGTCATCCTCAGACAACCCCAATCTCCGGAGCGTCCGAGTTGGAATCAAGTTAATCCCGGACCCCGTGTCGACAAGACAGTTCCGGACTTCAAGGCCATTGAACTGGCCAGTGACATACAGCGAACGAATGTGTCCCTGTATAGGAGGGTCTTCATCCTTACCAGAGAACGAGATAACTGCCTGACATTCGGCGTCCTCGATCGTTTCGGCGTGAAAGGCCTCTGCAGCCGCAACATCTATCTCAAACTGGAGGGGGCTTTTCAGGGCTTCAGCGAGTGCCTCGCGCATCTCAGATGACATGCGCAGAGCCTCAAGGATGGAGAGCCTTGCTGGGATGTCAGCCAAGTGCTTCAGGACATCATACTTTTTGGCCAAGCGTGAGCCCCTGGTTGCAGGAGGTTGCTCTGCGGTTGGAAGCATGACGGGCCTTGCCGGTTGGGTCGGTGGCCGACTGGTACTTGGCGCATCTCGTTGTTCACTGGCTGCAGTCCGGGAAATGGTCACCGTACTGGGGTCAGGAGGCCGGGATGGACTCGTGGCAGGGCGGAGCTGGTCGCGACGCGGCTGAGGCGGTTCTGCCTGGTCCCACACCACAAACAGCGGCGGAGGCGAATCCGTCATCCCCGAATGGGGGGGCGGCGCACGTTGTGCTCGGTTTTGAGCCTGCTGCCTAGTCTCAGTGGCGTGCACGGCCTGGCTGGAGGTGCCAACGGCTGTGCCCCGGCGACTCCTGCTGCTGCGGTTCTTCCGACGGTGGCGACGACCGGGGACACTAGGGAGGTCCACCTGGTGTTCTTCAACGTCGGGAACCGAAAAGGGATTTACCAGCTCGACGGTGTTAACCGAAGCGTACCCATTACCGTCATCGGACGAATCATCCATCACCGGGCGGATCCGAGGAGGGATCCCCATCTCCGGGGGCATGAAATCGCCGAGAGTGCGGGATAGTGGCGGAACTGGCGGGGCACGCTCTTCCTTCTTGCGCCGCCGCCGTTTGCTCTTCTTGGAAGAGGCAGGCTGGGACGACGATGCCGAAGCAGCACCCGCAGATTCTGGGGTCTCAGGATGATTCAAGCGCGCACGGATGATTCCATGGGTGCGAACGATCGTCTTGCGGGCCATCCAGTTTTTATACTTCTGGGACCCGCGGTCGGAGACCAGCTGCCATTCGTCCTCGTTGCCACTATCCTCATCTGATCCCACGAACACGCCCGCCACTTGTGCTGGAGCTGGGCCCAACCTGATTACATTGTTGTTAATCTGGTCTTGGAGCCAATCCTTAAACACATAGAACCGCTGGATTGTGTGCCCCAGGGCCCGATGGTAGGGGCAGTAGCGGGGGTTATTCATAAGATGTGCCTCCTCTGGCCTCCAACACTCAGGCAGTCGCACAATCCTCTGCTCCAGGGCGCTCCGGAAATAACCGGGGACCTGATCCTCGTGGAATGAGTAAGTCAGGTGTCGCGGGCCCCTGGGAGCGTGGTCTTGACGAGGGGCTGGTGGGGCCGGCCGAGGAGGTGGACCCTGATTATCTCGCCTGGGTTGCGGCGGTACATTACGCGGAGGGGCCGGCCGGTTCTGGGGCTGCCGCTGCTGGGTCGGGAACTGAGCCCGTGGAGGCGGGTTCCTGTGAGGCTGTGGAGCTGGCCTCCCCGGCAGCAGCTCCAACGGCCTGGGGGCCTCTATCTGGGCAACAGCAGCGGGCTCAGCCCTGCTGACTCTCCTTGCAGGAATCATAGGAGGCAGCGGGTGTGCCTGGCTGGCCTGTTGCAGGGCTTCCTCAAGACGTTGAGCTTTGTCTGAGAAGTCCCTGAACCCTCCGGGGTAATTTTGAGTGATCAGGGAAGGGACCAGCTCGGTCTTGACGTTCCCGACGCACATTGTCAGCAACTGCTCTTGAGTCAATGGCATGTCAAGGGAATATGTGAGACCCTTCCATCGGGAGACGAAGTCCGCGACTCGCTTATCAGGCCTCTGCTTGCACTTGAAGAGGTCTGCGATACTTGTCTTCCGGGTCGTGGAACTGAACTGGTAGAGGAACTGTCTACGGAGGTCCTCCCAGCTGGTTACCGACCCGACGGGGAGCTGGCTGTACCAGACAAATGCTGGCCCTTCCAGTGTCTGAACAAAGCAGCGAAGCTTAGCGGCCACTTGCTGCGCCGGAGTCCCCAACATAGGCCTGCACCTCGAGTTGAAGTGGGCTAAATGCTGTGGCGGATATCCAGTCCCGTTGAAGGGAGCGAAAGTGGGATTCCCGAATCCCGGAGGTGCCGACATGTCATCCACCCATGCTGGGTAGGGCTTGCCGTCCGGTGGGATCGCCACCTGCCGAGTCTCCAAGGCTTCCAAGCGGGCAATGAGTGCCGCCATCGGATCGTCCGGACATGGGTTCCAGTCCTGGCGAGGATCTCTAACCACGAGCGCATTGCATGGCCCTTCAATCGGGTCGTCGACCGGGTCGTCGAACTCGGCAGCTCGTGGGATGGCGGGCGGAGCGGCCCTTGGGGCAGCGGGAGGAATCCGAGCAGGGTCTCTCAGGTAGTCACGCCGCTCGGGAGGGTGTGGCGAAACATACCGCGCCCTCTTGCCATAGGCAATGGCCTCTCTCCTGTCGGCGAACACGGCGTAATCACGGTTGCCCGGGAGATTCTCGTCGAGGAGTGGTTGTTCCGGTCCCTGCTGTCCTGGCCTAGGATCACCGTAGTCAGGCCGCCGTTCTGCAGCGCGCTCGGCGAGGAGCTGGTCAACCAGCTTCTTCTGTTTGGCGAGCTACTGACGTAGCGTATCCTTCTCGGGATCCTCCTCTGCCCTCTGCATGGAGGCAGATGGGTCGGCGGGCTTTATAGCCTCGTTGTGCTCTTTTCCTTTGCTAACGTTTCGGCTCAACGTCAGTGCTTCAGTGGGTGCCGGGAGCCCGCCCTCTTTCCATAGGCAATGGCCTCTCTCCTGTCGGCGAACACGGCGTAATCACGGTTGCCCAGGAGAGTCTCGTCGAGGAGCGGTTGTTCCGGTCCCTACTGTCCTGGCCTAGGATCACCGTAGTCAGGCCGCCGTTCTGCAGCGCGCTCGGCGAGGAGCTGGTCAACCAGCTTCTTCTGTTCGGCGAGCTGCTGACGTAGCGTAGCCTTCTCGGGATCCTCCTCTGCCCTCTGCATGGAGGCAGATGGGTCGGCGGGCTTTATAGCCTCGCTGTGCTCTTTTCCTTTGCTAACGTTTCGGCTCAACGTCAGTGCTTCAGTGGGTGCGGGGAGCCCCAGGAGGTTCCTCTGATGACGAGTAACTCTCACCGATGGATCTAACGACGGCTTGTCTTCGGGGGGGAAGCCCCCGTCGAGAAGTTCCAAGTCGTTCCCCTCTCCCGACAGGTCAGCCATATTGACTGTTTCCGTCCCTGGGGATGTACCCTCAGGGCCACCCAGTGAATCGGGCTGTCGGCGAATCACACTGAAGCGTAGGGCAGCGTACTGCCCCCATCCACGGATATACACGTGGGGAGTGGCTTCCTCAATAACTTTGCGGAGTACTTGAAAACACTCAACGCATCGTTGTTGGAGGGCCTCATGGTGCTCAAATGACCCGGGGTGCCGAACCGCGGGGAGCATGGCCAGGTCAATTTGACGGCACTGCTCACCAATATCTTCCAGGTGCGCTTGACTCCCAGGGTATGGCATTTGTAGGCGGTGAAGACAGGAGCGAGTCTCCCGGAGAGTTCGGCGGAAGCATTCGAACTCATCCGGGGTGAGCGATTCGGGTGCATCAAAGCCCGGTCCTGCGACTGGCCAAAACTTCTCAGGGAAGTGGCCCTCTGCAAGGACGGTCCAGAAGCTCCATGACTCAAACTCGGGACCCAGATCTCCTTGGTCCTCTTCAATGGCTGGGAACGGACGGGGAACCGGCAGTGGTGCCGAGGCGGGCCGCCGGGCTGACGGGCTGGCCGGCGGTGAATACGGCGAACAGGCCGATTGGCCTCCATATCCCGGGCCGCCCTCTGAGGGTGGCGGTGCCCTGGCTACCACATCACGATAGGACGGGCCGGCGAGCGAACATCCTGCCGTAGCATCGGTGCTCGCCGAGGGTGCACCAGATCGTGGTTCGACCGTCGGTCCCCAGAAAAAGTCTCCGGCTTCTCCGATCGAGACGGAAGGCACTTCCGGAGGGGCCTGTACCAACTGCAAGCTTGATCCTTGGGGGTCTACCAGGCCCTCGTTACTCCGGATATACCTTCGGAGAGAAGCAGGGATCACATCGATCTCGCTCTCGGGGAGCACGAGGCTAACGTGCCGCATTCCTACCCCTGCCCTTGACTGGCGGGATTGGGGAAAGGGCTCTGTCACCGAATCGTACTCCGCCTCTGAATCAGAGAAGCGAACCGGTCGGATCTCTGTCCGGAATTCCGTAACATTCTTCCCTCGGCGTCGACGCCTTGCCTTCCTGCCCCTGGGTGGTTCTTCTGGGCAGGGCTGATCTCTGTCCTGGCGTCCTCCGGCCGCACTGGTGCTGGGGCCAAGAGGACTGGAAATCAAGGTGCGAGGGGCACCGGGACAGATATCAAAGGGGACGCGGGGAGAGATGATTCCGGGCAGGCCTCCGGGCCGGGATCGGAAGGTGGGATGACCCATGCCTCCTGGATCGGCCACACAGAGTAGATCCCGCTGGTGAATAGCGCTACCGCGAGGTGGTCCGCGGTGGCTACTGCCTGCACCAGCAACCGGGAGAGTCGACCCAACCTGCCTTTGGGGCGGTCGAGGCCTCGATCCAGGTCGGGCATAGAAGTTCCCCTGCTCAGGATGCGCAGGGGCCTGGCGACTGGAGCCAACAGTGGCTTGGGCCAATGCGGCCGCTGTTGTTAGGGCCCCAAGGTGGGCATCCTCTTCCGCTCGTGCCCGACGTTGGCATCGGGACAGACGAGTCGGGATGAGCGGCGCGGGCAGGTGGAGAGCCCGCTCTTCGACTTGAGAGGCCTGGCGGTGGTGTCTCCGTGGCCTGGCGGGAGTCCTTACCGTAGATCCCTGGAGAGAATCCCGGATAGGGTGATCCCGGGCATCTTCCACCTTATCCGCATAGGGAAGGGAACTGTCAGAGCGCTCCGGGGATAAGCTCCCGAAGCGGTTGGACGTTGGTGTAGGCAGCGGTGCCTCCCTGGGCGGCCCTCGGGGGCGGCGGTGGTGGCGAGGTGCAGCCTCCTCAAGGTCTAGGCGAGCCATGTCCCTAGTGGGGATGACTCCCTCTTCCTCATATCTCCGCACCAGGGTGTTGATCACCCTTCTCTGGATGACCTTCGAGGGGGAGAGAGGGTGTGGTCGTCCCGCAATTGCGGCTACTGGGACGGCCGTGGAACGGGCGGGACCGCGCGGAGTAGCCGCGTCGGTGTTTCCCCTACCTCTGCGCCAGTGGGCGGGTGGTGATCGGGCACTGGATTGGGCGACCTGATTTCTGAAAGCAGGGAGAAGGACCCATTAACACTGACAGGAAAAATGAATCGACAACCAACCATTAGCGCCACGACGCCTTCCGTGGGGGGAACCCAGGCCCTCGACGTTGCGAGACGGAGTGCCCGATGTCCCTTCCCCAGCCCCTGGCGGGTAAGACTGAATGCTTGGCCGGGCAACATGCCGGTCTTCCAACACCTCTGAAAGCCATCGGTCTTCGTATCAAGGAGAAGAGATTCACGTCGGGTTCACCATTTTTCTGTTTCGGTGCGGATGTGCGTCAGGTTACGCTATTCCGCCAGGACGCGTTCGCGCGTGCACCCGTCAACCCGAGGGGATGGGCGCGCGGCTTGTGGTCCCGCAGTCCCGCTTTCCAAAGGCGGGCGGCATCCATCCCTTATTCAGGGGCGTCTGCTCCTTGATCGAAACCGGGATGATGGGATGTCGGCTCCTCCTTCCTTGGACGTCTCCTCGGAACTCGTCGCCTAATCCGGGTCTCCCTCATAGATTTAAGACATGCTCGTGAATCTCGTTCCCGGCGCCATATCTTCATGGACACCGGTTAATTACGCTGCTTCCGCCCGGACGCTCCAAGGAGTCTGGTCGGGGCAGCAACCTGCGGTGAGGAGGCCGGGTGGCTCTGGGTGCTGGGGGCGTGTCGTAACACTGCGGCTCTGCACGTCTGTCTTCCGTCCCTAATAGGGCTTCTCGAAGGCATGATGGCCTGAGGCATCCCGCACTGGGTGCGGGGAACTGTGTCCCCTGAGGTTTTCCTCAGCTTCCCATGTTTAACACGGGGTACGCCGCGAGTTTAACGTCCAGCGGGGACGGCATCGGACTGATCAACACGAAGAGTGGATCAGATGACAGAACCCCTTGCGGGGAACCTCCGACGCTGGGGCCAACGCATGGGAGGCTTCCCAAGTGATATGGAGTGGAGTGAAGTGGCATGACCCCACCGGGATGTGGCGGCCCGGGTAAGGATCAGGATGGATGATGAAGTGAAGAGCTTGGACCCCGTAGGGGCTTCCTACGTACCGCGCGTTAGCACGGATCAAAGTCAACGTAGTTCGGGTATACAGTTTAACGTCATGCTGGACGTCGGCAAGCCGACTCACGAAGAGGTCGAGGCCGCCGGGCGGAGGATTGAACCGAACCACCTCACACAGAGGGAGATGGAACGGCCGGGTGGATCACAGTTTCACGTCATGCTGGACGATAAAAGGAGAAATGGAAAAAGGGGCTGTGGGGAGGCACAGTGGAGATACACACGGGCAGTCTCCCACAGGGGCGGATTCATAGGTGAATCGACGCAAGCGTGAACCCTGGAGGGGTCCACTGATGGACGAACCGACGTGAATACGACCGGGACGACCAGGTGGTGGGCTTGAACCTCAGGGAGGCTTCCTACGTACCCTGTTTAGAAGATAGGGATCAAAGTCCACGTAGTTCATTCTGTCAGGACTTACGCACTTGAGGCAGCCCGGATGCGGCAAAACTCAGCTGGAAGGGACTTGGACCGAAATTAGGAGACACCTCGATCCCAGTCACACCCTCTACTGGCTTCGGCAGTGGGGAGGCGCAATGGAGATACACATGCTCGGCCCCCCACAAGAAACTAGGGGTTTGTAATACCCTACCCCCGTAGGGAAAAGCCTCTCCCATTAAATCGTCCCTAAAGAGGGGCAATCCCGACATCCCTGCAGAGACGAGCGGGCGAGGGCCACATCCAAACCGGGGGGACCCTGCGTGCGAAGCACGGGATCGGGTGATGCGGACGGTTTAGCATCTTTCCAGACGAAGTACAGTTTAACGTCGTGTGTTGAGGACGAAGTGGACGGTTTAACGTCTTGCCAGACGAAGTACAGTTTAACGTCGTGTGCTGAGGACGAAGCGGACGGTTTAACGTCTTGCCGGACGAAGTACAGTTTAACGTCGTGTGTTGAGGACGAAGGTGCTTGGCAGTTTAACGTCTTACAGCGCGGACGTGGTACAGTTTAACGTCATGTTGGACAAAACACTTGGCAGTTTATCGTCTTGCAGTGAGGACGTGGTACAGTTTAACGTCATGTTGGACGGATGCTGTTTAGCATCATGCGGGACGAATGTGCAATTTAACGTCATGCTGGACAAATGTGCAGTTTGACGTCATGCTGGACGTTGGTTGCCGCCGATGGGTCCGTGTCACTTCGCGCGAGCCTGGAGGGCCGCACGAGAAGACAACGCACGGTGCGGGCACCCAGGATGAAGATCATCGGGCGCCATGCAGGCGGGTACCCTCAGGGGGTCAAGGGGGGCAACCCTGGGGGATTACGCGCAAAAGAGGAGCTTTGCGCGCAAAACAGCAGGTCGGCGCGCAAAATGGCGGGCTGGCGTGCAATCGGGCCAGCCCTTTGCACGCAGATGATTGAGATTGCGCGCACCGGGCTTCGGACAGCTCGCGGGGGCAACGGCTCATTCTCTAACGAACGACCACTTTGAAAATGGGGGGTGCGCGCAATCGGGCTGGATTGCGCGCACCCGGGGGCAATTGCGCGCAAGAGGCTTCTTTTGCGCGCAAAGGCCTTCGGGTTAAGGATTATTCAAAGGAAAGGATCCATGGGGATTGCGCGCGAAGGCGAACCCCAAGGCTCTATTGCGCGAAAGAAAGGAGGTTACCTGAAGATCGGCATTGCGCGCGGAAGGGGTTGGATTGCGCGAACGAGCGACGCTTCGGATTCTGGCAACCTTCAAAACGTCGGGGGTCGCCTTATATTTATAGGCAACCCCGGCGCGGAATCCGGTCGTCGGGCGCGGAATTCTCTTCGCGGGCGCGGAATCGGGCCCGGCGCGCAAGGGAGCCGCGCAGGCCACGGGCGCGCAAAATAGCGCGCCGGCCCAGCGCATTGCGCGCATCCCGGGAGGATTGCGCGCCGCGACTCAACTTTGCGCGCGGGACTCTGAAATTTCGCGCAAGTCCTCCGGGCCCTCCGGAACGTGCCTCTGACTCCAAATATCACTTCGCTTTCCGCATCCGGAGCTTCGTTTGGGAACAACGGACTTTTCCGGCGTCTACAATGTTATTATATTACTAACATTAATGGATTGTTATAAAATTTTATATAATTAATAAAAAAAATATTAATTAAATTATTAAAATTATTGATATTATGGGACCATTTCAAAAATCCTTTTTCCATGAAAAGAATACTATATTAATTTTGGAGAAATTTAACGAACAAACATAAAGTGTTTGATGTTAGCAAGAACTATAAAATTAATATATTTAAAATGATAATAAAGGAAAAATAAAAATGGAATATATATATATATATAAATATTTCCTAAAAAATTAATTAATTTAAAATCATTATATAGAAGGATCAAATAGAAACCACTAAGTAGATAACCAAGTAAGAGATTTCTATTAATATCTCATTTTATATCAGGATTTTCTATGTTTATATTTTTTTATAAATTATATGATATTAATCAATTAAACCCAATCTATTTTATCACCCAAATTTTATGTTTTTTGTTTTCATTTTTATTTTCCATTTCATCTCTTATTATATTAAGAATAATCAAGTGAGTTACATGTAAGGATAATGTCTTCTCATTTCCGCTTCAATGATATGTTTTTTACATTATACACATATTTATTTTATAGAGTGCATATATTTAAATTCTGAAATATTGTATAATAAATATATCCTTATTAATATTGTTTTATTTTTTTACCCATAATGGGTTTTGATTCAGAAGTGTCAAAGGCAGTAAGGGTTTTTTCTACAGTCTTAATTTTATTAGGGATTGTTTATGTATAAATTTACATTGAATGAATTTGTAATATATTTACATTTTGAAATACATCAATTTTATTCTAATTTGGTTATATATGGATTTTACATTTTTTCCTTAAATTTATCTCTATGGAAATTAATATGATTGGGAAAAAATATTAAGAAAAGTCGACCTTATTTCTTATTTTGTTGATGAACTTTTTATTTCATATTGAGGTTCCTTTAAATATTCCATGAATAATATTCTTCAAACTAAAATAATTATTTTAAAAAAAATTCATATACTTTGAATTTATTTAAAAAAAATTAAAAGTAATATTTTTAATATTTTTCTAAACAATCCTTTTTCTTGAATTTTTTAAAAAATGGTGAATAATGTTTTCTTTTAATGTATAAGGAATGAAAACCCTTTCTTGCCGTCATGACTATTATTTTATTTGAATATTACTTTATAATTAGACATTGTTATTTTGAAATAAAATATTTTTCTATGTATTTTGGTAATTTTTATTTATAATGTCATCAAATGTAAAGTTTATTGTTTTTAAAATGAATGAAAAAGAGTTTTTAAGGTGATTTACATCATCATTCTTAAAAAATCTAAATGAAGTTTTTTTTAAAATATTTTATTTATTTTTATTTTTTATTTTATAAAGGCGTGTATTTAATATAAAAAATTCATTTTTATATAATTTATGTTCTTACTTATCCTTTACTAATTTATGGATTTAACCTTACTTTGTGATCATTCACTTTCTTGTGATTTGGTTCTCTATCACTATTTATTATTCATTAGACATTATTTTTCTATATTATATAGATATTTTCAATATCATATATTTATTTAATATCATTTAAACTACTTTTATATTATATTAACCATGTATAAATTTTTAATATGGTTTTTAATAAATCTTATTAAAAATTTTATTATATTTACTAGAGAAATATTGATGTTTTATATTCTTGATTAAATATAGAAAATTATTAGATTATATTTAATTTTGTGAATGAATTATATTTGTTATTAATTATATAAAGAATACATAGGATGTGAAAGTAAAAGGTGAGTCTTTATTATAGATATCCCTATAATTCATCGATAGATATCATGATACAATATAGGTGACCACATTAGTTGGATAATTGGTTTAAACCTACACATTTAATGAATGGGTCTTGGGTAAGGCCTAAAAACAAATTTCTGTATAACATGTTTGAGGCCTTTTGTAATGATCATGAATGTATATATTGTTCCATTTCCATTATTAAGAATTCATTTTTCTTTTATGAACATGATTTCTTGGTTGATATTACACATAGATATACATAAATCTCATGTTTTTTAATGAATGTAATGTGTTTTGAGTATCCCCTTTTCCATAATGATTATGAATTATTTACTAATGATAGATTCTATTTTAAATTACCCTTACTGATAACATGATCACACAATTTATTTATTTTCCTTTACCTATGATATGAAGAGGTATATTTCAAAATATTTCAAGGATTCAAGATTATTTAATTTGCTATGTTTTTATATTTCTTTTATAATATAGGAATCATGTACGTATATAGTTTTCCAGGAATACTAAACTAATTGATATTTTATGGTACAATCCATTGAATCTTATACCTATGTAATAATGTAAACACCATGTATAGGTTACTAGAGTGGTGGTGTTATAAATTTGAAGAAAAATTTGTGTTCATTAGTCCACATGTCACTTATACACAAGATTTCTCAATAGAATAAGAAAAAATTTAAAAAACAAAACTAGTGGCTACAACATTTGAAATGAAAATAATAGATGAAAGGTTATTCTCAATACAAATAATGAAAGCATAATAATATAAAATGTAATAGTATTAAATATATTTTAATTTTGTCATTACTTATTCCTATATATTTTTTAGGATATACTCAATTCTAATTTTTTCCAATTTGGATTCTATGAAGATTTTTTTTTTTGGATAAAAATATTGAATATCCAACAAATTAACTATACATGATGTCCCTTATGAATTTAAATATAGTACATTAACAGTTTTATAGATACACAAAAAATTATAAATTTTATATTACATTTTAATGTTATTTTTTTTTGATATGGTAGCCATTATTTATCATAAAAATCATGGTATGAGGATGGAAAATGCACATAAGAATCCTATAGATTCTTACAACATGATATGTATTTGGGTAAACATAATAATATTTCACTATAAAAAAAATATCAAAACAAATTATTTATTTTTCTCAATGTTTTAATAGAGAAGGTAACAAATTAATGATAAAAATTATTGGAATTACATTTTTATATATGTGAAATATATCATATTCCATCAATAAACTAGCATCACTGAAGAGGTATTTCTGAAGGTAGTTAAAATTTCATTAAAAATAATTATTAATCAGTTTTTTATCTATATTTATTTTTGTAATAACAGTATTATCTACTGTCCATGTATTCACAAGAAGAAATATATTTTTTTTAAAAAGATTGGGAACCTTACATGGTGACAAAATGTTTGAAAACATTATTATGATATGATTTCTTATCATGTTAGTAATTTTTTATTTCAAAGATATCATAAAGAGTTCATTTACTTGTTACTTATTAATTTAATTTTTTTATCATTTAAAATTATATCACATGATAGATTCTATAAATTCAGTAGGTTTCTTCATTCTTAGGAATAAGATAGAATACATGGGGTTTCATTTTATCAAATGATACTGCAGTTATCTTATAGATGTGGGATTAAGAAACCCATATTATTTTAAAATCATTTTTTTTATTTAGTCTCATTTAAAATTTAATAAAATTATCAATAATTTATTTATAACATATAGGTATTAACCTCACTTTAATCAAACTTTAGGTGTGTCTAAATTCACAAAAAGTGTCTATTTTCAGTTTAAAATAACATTTTAATTCAAAAAGGGCATCACATTCTCAAAATCGAGAAATCATTATTATATTTTCCTAATACTTTAATACAACTACCTATTATTATTTTAATATGTAAGAATAAACCACACATCTATCTGACACATGGTGTGGATAAATTGACTCAAAGTGCAGGATTTATGTATTTAAGTGTCATATTAGTCTAAAATACATGTAGAATACCAAAAACTGGTCAATCATGATCATATTGTCTTAATTCATTAGAAAAACAATCCATAATTAATTTTTTCATGTAGAAATTAACTTCATATCCATCTGATGCGTAGTGTGGCTGGATTAACTGAAATTATATGTTTCCAATTAAAAAAGAAACCTTTTAAGCCACAATACATTTAAAAACTCAAAATCAATAATACATTATGTGATTATCTTCATACCTTAAGAAAATATATATAATTAATTTTTGATATATATGAATTTATTTCATGTCAATCTAACACACAATGTGGTAGATATTATTAAAATTGATTGTTTTCATTTTGAAGTCATATTTTAGTTAAAAATGAGTGCCAAATACTCAAAAACAATAAAAATAAATTATATTTTCTTGATTACATAGGACAATGATACATGATTTATTTTTTATGTGTATTAATTGATCATACATAAATCAAACACATGGTGTCTCTGTGTTGACTGAAAGTGAGAATTTTCAATTTAGAAGTGATGTTTTAAGTAATAACATGTATCATATTGTCCAAACTAGGAAAAAAGATCATATTGTTTTGATAATTTTGAAAAAAAAAACTTAATTTATTTATAACTTCAATAAATTAGTATCACATCAATTTCACACATGGTTTACAGGGATTGGATAAAGTTTATTTTTTTAGTTTAAAATTGAAATTTTAGTCCAAAACACATGTTGCATATTCATAATTGATATATGTGATCAGATTTCTTTGATAATTTATTAAAATAATACTTTATTTTATAATATATGTGTAGTAAATAATTTCATATAAATCTGACACATTGTGTGAACATTATTAAAAAATTGATCATTTTTAGTTTAAAAGGTACTTTTTAGGCCAAAATACATCTCACATAATCCTAACCAAAAAAACATCATCATATTGTCTTAATACATTAGAAAAATGATCCATAATTTTTTTAATATGTATATATTTAATTTAAAAAACATATATTTTATGAAATGTTTTTTTCATATGAATTTGTTCCTTTATAGTCTATATTACACGCAACACCGAGTTTAATCAAACTGCAAGATGCTATAAAAATATGATTATTTGATACTTATATCCTATACATTGGATTGGAGGGCATGATTAAAAAAAATTATTAAAAACATATAGTTTACACATTTATAACATAAACTCGCCGATTAGAAATTGATTAGAAATAAAAAAAATTGTTTAAAAGAAAATGTTATATTTTCTAGAAAAAGATATATTTAAGCATAAAATCTATTTTTTAATAAAATAAATTATTAAATATTTTTCATTTATTTTAATTAAATCAACTTAGTACATATTAATTCAAATTTAGTTACATTTATTTAAATTTGTTATAAGTATGAGATAAAAATAAATCCACTTTTATGCTTAAAATATATTTTTATAAAGGAGGTTTTCATCACATTTTTCAGAATTATTTTAAAATTAGATTTTCCTAAAAATACATTTTTAATTTGATAAAATTGATTCCATATTTAAAATCATGAGGATAAATTTGGTAAAATTTCCTATTTTATTTTTTGGTCAATATGAATAGTAATCAAGGTAAAATTTATTATCTCGATAAAGGGTAAAAAACGTTAATGTAGGTTTAAAATAAGTGATAAGAACATAATTTTTAATCCTAATTCTTATTTTATGAATTTAATTATAATCTTATCATCTTATATTTGAACTTTAATTGTTTAAGGGACACTTGTCCACAAAAATAGCTATATAATAATAAAATCAAATAATGTTATAAAATTTCAATCTTCTTCATATCATTTTGAGCCTTCTAGGTCAACCAAACATTGAAAAAATTTCTTAGCCACTCCAATAGGTACATTCTATGGGTTCTTATCTTCCCAAAATTCCAAATTTTTATGCTTATTTAGATATCTAATATAGTTATTTTAATGGATTTGTAATCATCTTAATCGTCACTTAATTTTTTATTTCTTCCTTTTCCTCCTCTAAATATGTTATATTATTCATAAATTAATAATTTAATTATAAAAATATACTTAAATATTATAATAAGTATTAAACTACTATTATTCAACCTCTTTCAATAAAATGGGAAGTGAAAGTATCACTTGTACATATAGGCGACTAACCATCTCTTCATATCAATACAATTCATTTCTTATCATCATCTTTTATGGATCGATTTTTTATGGATTTAATGTTTATATATAATAATTATGACTTACTTATACCTATGGAATGATAATATCATATCCCTATTATATACCATTTAAAAATTATAATGTCTGTCATGTATACGTGTGGACTACCACCTCCACAAAACGATGTAATTCATTTTTCATGTCCATTTTACTTGGATGGAAATAAGGCATGATTTAATTAACATATATGTTATATATTATATAATAATTATTATATAAATTTTAGTTATTATTTACCTTTTTTTTTATTCCATCATTCAAAAAATAAAAATATCATTCATGCATATGTACGTCCTACCATCTCCATGAACTGTGTGATTCATTTTACTATTTATATCTTTTATGGATGACTATAAATATTTATATAATGAATATATTTAATATTTAAATCATTATAATAATTATATATATTATGAATCTATAATTAATGTACAACTACCAAAACTAATGAACCAAAACATTCATGAAAAATGAAGTAGTTATTACCCTAAAAATGATCTTAATAACGAATTATTAAGGAACAAATGAAAAGTTGTTAAAAGTAAATTATATATGGTCTGATATATATTATTATTATTTTAAAATAGGTTTATAATAAAACTTTATTTTTTATATATTTGGTTTAAACATTTATAATGGAAGTCAAAGCTAAGGAAATATATTTATGTTTCAATCATATTTTAATTCGTAATTTTTATAGTTGAATTTATATTAGAGGAAAGTATATTATCCTTATCTAAATAATGAATTTATTTTTCAAATATGTTTTTATTTCTTGAGAATACAGTTTTTCCTTTTATTTACCTCACCTTATGTACTCAAGAGTCCAAATATAGGTATTTAAATAATACCAAATTTACTTCTATCTTTGGTCAAAAAAGATTTTTTTCATATCCATGTTTTGTAAAAAATTCAACAAGGATTTTATTATTATCCTATTATTATTTAAATTAATTTTTACCCATTTTTTAATTATTAAATAAAAAATAAAATTTATTTTATTTTATTTTTCCAAATGAGGTACTTTTTGACTTTTTACCAAAAATATGAAAGGAATGTTTTATTTTAAATTATATATCATGAACAAAATGACTTTACATAATAAACTAATAATTTTTGGAAACATAATTTATAAGCTTCTATGTATCTTTTCAAAGAAAATTTTTTCCATTGCATTTGGTAAAAAAGTTATCTTAAAATTTATTTTCAAAATGGAATGACTATTTTCCTCAACAAATATTTATGTGATATGTTAAAGGAATTTGTATATTTAATAACATACATTGATGTTAATTATGATTCACTTGGTATTTGATCCATTGATATATTTTTTCTCTTTCTATGGATAGTAAATTTTTATTCAGATGAGAATTTTATTAAATCCATTTATTTTACATATTTTATGCAATGATTTATTACTAAAATATTTATGAAAACCATTTTATGTGTACATGTTATGATGTGATGATATGATACATTTTTTATGATATTATGGTGCACAAATGTAATGTTTTTATTACGTAATTATGGTTATGTTTTAACCAAGGATGGTGGTTATGTTATAAAAATAAGATGGAGGTTACATTATAAATTAGTTATGGTGGTTACATTATAAACAAGGGTTAGTGGGAAAGAATTATATATTTCTCCAATACATTGGGTTATAATTGATATCTCATGAAATAAATAAGACTGGAATATGGAGTGAAACCAATTCAGTAAGAGGATCTATCCACATTGATAGTCTTGAGATTGAACCTTGACTACTATGATTCAATTTGGTGTGAACCCACTCCACTGTGATAGCCTTGGCAATGAGACTTGACTAATATGGAAATTATTTTGTATAATTATATGTATTCCATGATTACATGTCATATGATAATGTTATTTTCAAATGGATCATGTTCTTTTATTCCATTGTGATTCATATCTTATGTTCTACAAAGTTGTATTCCATGAATCATTGTTATTATATATGATAAGTAGGGTATGGATTTAAAATATTATTCTCATATTATCGTACTTTAATGCTCATTTTTTTCTTATGTGATCATTGGTATCTTCCTTGTTTACCCTTACTGAGAATATAATCTCACCCTTTCTTAAGTTTTCATTTCCATGTTCATAAAGAAAGGAATTAATAATGATGAATTTAATAAGGGTTTTGGTTATGAATAACTTAATGGTAGACACTTATGAACCATTTCGTTATGCCACCATGTTTCCAAAGATACTAGACACATATGATTCTATCATAGATAATTATGCTTTCTAATGAATATTCATCTAGTAAGATGTAATATCTATGTATGAAAAGTATGTGTCTCTATATTAACTCTAATCGAATCAAACTCATGATATAGATAGATTGACTAAAAGTGTATGTTTTTACTTTGAAACTAAAAATTTAGTCAAAAACATGCATCACATATTCAAAATAAATAAAACAAACTATGATTTTATTTGATATATTAATAAAATAATCCATGATTTATTTTTGATGTGTGGTAAATATCCTCATACCAATCTAACACACAGTGTAGTCAGGTTAACTGAAAGAGTGGGTTTTATATTTAAAAATGACAATTTAATAATAATGTTCCTGACATACTCATAACAAATAAAATTCACTAGAATTATGTTAATATTATAGGGAACTAATTCATGATTCCTTTTTGATGTGTATAAATTAACTGAATGTTAATCAAATACAAATTGTGGTTGGTATGACTTAATGTATGTGTTTTTAATATTAAAGTAACATTTTATCTCACAGAATGCATAATAAATTAAAAAAACAAAATGTGCTCATATTTTCGTTATAATTTAATAAAATGATCCATAATTCATTTTTATCAATAAGAATTAACCTCAAATCATAGTGACCCAAGGTGTGGCTATATTGACTAAAATTTCTTATTGTTTAATTAAAAGTAAAATTTTTGTCCAAAACATGAATCAAAAACATAATTCTATGAAAACATTCTTGTAACATCTTCATACATTAATAAAAATTTCCTTGAACAATTTTTCATGTGTAGTAATTAATAACACTTCAACAAGACACACAGTTTGGTCGGAATGAATGAATGAATGTGTTTAATTTAAAATTTTCTTCTTAGTTAAAAATAAATATTATATACTCAAAAACCAATAAAACATAGTTTGATTGTATTGAAACTTTAGTAAAATAATAGTTGATTCATTTTTTAGTTTAAAAATTAACTTCATGTCAATCTGACACTTATTGCAGCTATTTTGACTTAATGTATATGTTTCCACATAAAAGTTCCATTTTAGATCACAATTAACATCACATACTAAAAACATAAAAAACATGAACTTATATTAGAATTATATTTTCAAAATGATCCATAATTAATTTTTTTGTGTAATAATTAACCTCATTTCAATCAGACACACGAGGTGAACATTTTGTCTAAAAGTAAATGATTCCATTTAAAAGAGACATTTATTTTTAAAACAAGCATCGCATACTCAGATCCATGAAAATAAACTCTTATTATCTTGATAATTTAATAAAATTATTCAGGTTTTGTTTTTGATGTGTAAGAGTCAACAAAATGTCAATTCGGCACATGGTGTGGCCAATATAGCTCAAATTTCATGTTTTTGGTATATAAGTAACATTTTATCTCATGATGGGAATCTGAAAGACAACCCACTCAAAAACATATCAAATTTAATTTAATTGTTTTTAATATGATATGTAATTCATATGTTATGTGTAGTAATAAACCACTCATCGATCTAACACATAGTGTGGCTTGATTGACTAGAAGTGCATGTTTTTAGTTTAAAAGTGACATTGCAGAATAAAACACACACCACATACTCAAAACCTAGAAACTTCACAATATTTTCATTATACATTAAAAAAATTTCAATGATTCATTTGCTATTTTTCGTAATTAACCTCATGTAAATCTGACACTCGGTGCAACCATTGTGACCGAAAGTGCATGTTTTCCTTTATAAATGAAATTTTAGTTCTAAAAATTCATTACAAAGTCAAAACTAATAAATCACACTCATATTGAAAAGGTAAATTAGAAAAAAATATCAATAATTCATTTTTTTATTTGTAAGACTTAAATACATGTTATTTTGACAAATGGTGCATCTACAATGAGTGAACGTGAATGTTTTTACTCAAAAGATACATTTTACATCAAAATACATGTCACATACTCAAAACTAAGAAAATGTTATCGAATTTTATTTATAATTTATAACTATCCATAATTCATTTTTTAACTGTAGGAATCAAGTTCATATCAATTTTAAAGCCTCTTGTCCATACAGACGTTTGAAATTCATGGGAGTTTTGAATTTTCAAAATAGTGGCTACATCATTTATTTGTTTTGGGATTAAAATTCTAGCTTTAAGAGTCTGGTTTCCTCAAATATATTTTTTGGGGAAAATTAATGGGGTTCAATAATTGTAATGGGAGCTTAGTAAGGCCTCGATAGTGGCCAGGGTAGCTGTTAAAGCCTTGGTTGCAGCAGGCCACCGACCAGTTGAAGGAAACAGACAATAGTCGAGTGGGATTCTATAACCTCTAGATAACTAGTGTTCTATACTATATTTTTTATGGGTAAATTATTGAATCAAAATGACCATTATTCCCCCTTTATTTTAAGTATATAATTCCATCTTCATTCTCCTCTAATGACACACCCATACTAGGGGTTGAGGCTCCTCCCTCTCCCTTTTCTCCCTTGACCATGGGGGATTTTTCTTTGGTGTTTATCAATTATTTTAAGTAATTATCACCCTCTATCACTATGAAATGTCCCCTTCCAACTATCATTATATATTCTACTTTTTCAGTTATATTTTTTTACTCTGATTCCATCAGATAAAGGTGTAATATTACACTGATGTTAGGGTTTTGACTATACTGGGGAAGAGGGTAACATGGGATACTATCTACATGCATTGATTTGTTGTTTTGGTTGTGTAACATTGTGGTTTTTAGTTTTATTAGGTTTCTATTTAAAATTTAATTGAAATAAAATTTTCATATCCATTTAATTTTGGGGATTTCTCTCAACATTGGTCTAAAAAAGTGAGATAGACCTGTTATGTGCTTTTGGGTATAGTCTTGATGCGACGACAATGTCCAGTGAGAAATTGTGGATTATGACTATATGGATAAAATTGTCTGGATTAATTGTAATCTATTATAATTAATTCAGTTAGGATTCTGGTATAGAATAGTTTTCTAGAGTTTGGGAAAAGACCTATTGAGTTGAATGGGCTAGGTAGTTCCTTAAAAGATGTTGTCATCCAATAGAATTTAACAGGAAAAATTCTTTATGGTAGGTGGTCCTTATGAATATTCCCTAAAAAAATTCATTTATTATATAAATTTGGTATCTTTGGCCCTTCTAAATTAGTTTTTGATCCTATTTAAATGATTTGTGTCTTTAAAATAAATATTAATGCCTCAATTTTATTACATAAGGTTACAAGGGCCCCATTAGTCCTTCATATATTAGATATACTTATTAAATGACAATGTATAAGAACATAAATTAATTCTAGAGGCTTGAAATATAAGACCACATTAATGGGTGAGAATTAATTTAAATGAAACCATTTTGGGGTATTTTCCTGGTGATAAGTGACGTAGAGTTCCCTAGGTATAGAGTGGGGATAAATCGAGACGTTTGACCAAGGGGTTGTCCATGAGAGACCCCTAGCAGCAACTACTGGGTGACCCAGGTGTTCAGGATGACAGAAAACACCTTTCAATGATAATTTTCTTAAGGTCATCTCTCAATCATTACTTAACTTAGAGGCTAATGGGTCCTCTATGAGACCTAATTAGACACTATAATATTCCCCTATGACGTAAGACACTACAAATATGGTGGAAATTAGATTGTTAGATATTGTATCGGGTGTCACATTAGAACATGTACTGATGATGTGAGCCCAATGGTTTTGGTAAAAGGTTATAGGATTAGGCATGTTTTCAAACCATGCCTTATATTTAAACATTCACATATTTAATTTTTTATGAAGTTATGGTGTCTGAATGTTCTTCCGGGAACCAAGTCTATGGGTTTGATGTGATGATAACATTATGGTAGGGATAACTAGAGGATCATACTAGGATATACTCTTCATCATTATGTGATATGGTTCTGATATGAATTGGAAGACGATTCCATCATGGATTACGAGTGTTTCATAGGATTCGGATATTAAGCTACATGAACAATTCATGAGAAGTTGAGATTTAAAATCTGGTCAATATGGGATGCACTATATTACTTAGGTCCCCATTGTAGTGAGTATGTCTTCGATACAACCATTCCAAATTTCAAGGTTATTTTATGATCAATTTTATAATGACATGATGCCTAGTGTGTCCTTAAGACTTGACTATTAAAGCCTTGAGATATTATGGGTTCTTGGTCAGGAAGACTAGCATTCTTGGGATTCTTCCATTTGACATGGATACATGGAGGATGAATTGTGGTTCATTTACTACTCAGGATGATTGGGTATTGGATTTTATACATTTATGATATGGGATATTGGAGAAATGATTAGGAAACCTAGGATCAATCCATTGAGATGTTTATGTTGATACATTTTTCTATTGCAGCATGAGATTTAGGGATCCCTTAGGTCACACTATGATCTTGTATTTATATGGTTCACGCGATATCGTTATGTTCTAAGAGACATGTAGAAACTTTCCAAAGTAGGTATGGTTGATTAGTATCACATACATAAGGATTGAAACAAGTTACCTATACACTATTGGACATAATCTCCATAAGTAGTTATGGTTATCATTGTCATTATGACATGCTCATAGAAACTTCGACACTGGATGAAGTCGGTAGTATGGTGGTAATTTATTTTATATAGTTTATATATTTATTTTAGATGAGAATGTCACATGAACATACACTACATATGATGGTTATTTCGTACTGAGTTATGTACACACACCATGCTCATGAATCTATGGAACTTGGGTACCTAAGTATATATTTCATTGACTACATGTACATTTTGGGTAGAGGCCCTAAATTGGATCATTCATACAGATAACTAGGATAGTATTAAAGATCATGATTTGGTGAGGATTGGGGGCATATTGGATCTTATTTTAAATTTATTTTATTATTTTATTCTATCTTAATTTTTTATGTGTTAAACCCTTTAGTTGATCATCCTTTTATGATTTTATGATTTATGCATTTCATGATACTACTGATTGGGTTATTTCATTTATCCTACATATTATAATGTTTATTTTTATTATATGATACTTTTTTTCTTTATCTATTACTAATAACTATGATATATTGGTTTTATACTCCCCACTATACATCTTTAAAGCCCAACAACTAGTAAAAAACCTATAGATATTAAGGAGTTTCCTACAAGGTCTTGTAATGAACTGGTATCAAGCACCATTTGAGTGAAATATTTACCATGGTAATAAAATTGGTATCATAGAATTTATTTTATCATTTTTTACCATTAAGGATATGGTAGACTAGAGATCTAGAATTGTGTTAGTATGTGATAGATTCTAGGCTGTGGCATTGAGAAAATATTTTCCAATTATAAGTATTGGTTAATAGGGAAAGAATTGATGTTCTTGGTTTAGGATGATACAATTATATATTATTTTATCACTGGGAGAAATATATTAATGATTTGGATTCATGGTTTATTATTGGATTATTGGATAGATATGGGTGCTCATGCATCATATTTGGTGCAGAAGCTGTACATGATATAGGCTTGTTAGTCTAACTATTTTCAATGAAAACTAAGGATTGACTATTTAATGTGTCAAAAACTACCCATGCGATGTTTTCCCAAACAATTACTTGGTGGAATTAAACTCAGTCTGGTCAATGTTTATATTTATTTATTCAAATGATAAGTTTTCTAAATCTATTAAGAGATTATCTATAGTGGGGATGTTGAGAAATTTCACATGCACAGGAGGTCCAGTGACTCTAGTGGGTTAATATGGGAATTTAAAGCCTTTGTGGCAAGACCATTGTGGGGAATCATATTTTTTTAGTTATTTAAAGTGTTATTAAAAATCTATATAGTGTTTTTATGTATATATTTGAAATAAATTATACTTAAACTAACATGTTTACATGTTTCCCTTGTCATGATTCATCTATAATAATGTTTTTGTGAAGGAAATCACCAATGAGAATATGATTCTTGAGGGGGTACTCAAATATGATTATGATCAGTGAGAATAAGTGCCTTTGTGGGTTGTTAATTCGACATGAGGTGCATGACCAATGTGTATGTGAGACTCTTTAATTGGAATTAAAAAATATGTTTCCTTGGGTTTTGATATGGGAATGTGTGGTTGCCTGTCAATTTTTAACTTCATGAGACAAACACAACCTTGACTGATGATGGAAACCTATGGTTAAAGTATGATTACAATGGGTGGGAGGTCATGTGAGTTAAAATGGTATAGGAAGAGTTCCAAATTTTAAATATTTTTTATAATATATCCTAGTGGGATGATATTTCCATTCCATGGATTACAATCATCCTGGTCCCAATGACACACGACTCACGAGAGAATGATTTGGGTGATTGATAGGGTGACAAGGTTGTACTCCCTCTATGTAAAATATAATATGAAATTTTATATTTCATTTCGGGATTGGTACCCATTCAAAACATTATTAGTTTATGAGTCGGGTGATTCATAGGGTGACAAGGTTGTACTCCCTCAACATCGGTGGGGAGTGTGATGTCAGTCGTGGATGACTTAACCCTCATGCGAAAGGGGAATTGGTGTTTAGTAGTGGTTATTCTATAATCGTTCTGGATTTTGATGCTTGGAGAACATGGCACTGTAATTTATCTAGATTCCCTTAGGAATGTGAGGTGTAAACTCTTATATGTTATCATATAGGGTCACTACCTTGGAATCTTACTCAAGATATTCTTAGTAGGGTATAACTGAGAGTCAGATCAGAGGTGTGTCAGTGCATGTGGAAGGACACGAGGATTGTTTTTTTAAAACAAGGATCCATCTAAAGAGTGAAATTTGATTTTTGGAGTAAAATTCACTTTTTGTGTTGTAATAATCAAGGAGTGTATTCTAGAGTAGGGACACTTGGATTGAGATTTGGAAATGCGTCATCATTTGAGTCTGAGAATCTTGAAAATTGTTGTCATGTGGAGGCTCAATCATGGATTAAATGTGAGGTGGAATGTTGTGAGATGGAAAACATATAAGGAATGTCATTTTGGATATTATGGGGTTTCTTTGTATTTTTTCAAGGCATTCCAAGTGAAATATTTCACAATGATGTTTTTAACAAGGTCAATTGGGATTAAACTTTTTTAGATAAGAATCGAGAACTAGGACTGGTGTTGTCATATCTGAATGGGTATGTTGAGTTCAGTAACAAATTAGGTGCATAATTTTAATGAATGTTTAAAATTTCAAAAAGATATTATGGAATAAGAATTGTTATGGATAAGGATTTCCTAGTATAAGATAAGTCATATGGAGGGTAGCTCCATGAAACTGAAGGATGCCTACAGATGGAAATGTGGTGGTAGATTGTTAATGGTGGAATGTGGTGGCTCAACCTTTATGAGTTTGATGATAATATAAGTGTTTCATTGTATAGATGGTCTTAGTTAATATTAATCTCTATATTTCCATGGTGTCCATGAGCATTGGCTTGGGTGTTTGAGAATTTCACTCCTTATGTTTAATATGGTTCTTCACAAGCATGAGTGGGAATTCAAGGATTGATTATGGTAAATTGAGACTGGTTAGATAACTGGTATAGGTTAGTATTTTTTCATCGATGGCCATCTATATTTCAAATTGTTAATATGTTATTTGGTGTGGTGTTTTCCAAGCCTCTTGTCCATACCAGCTTATGAAATTTAAGAGAAATATGAATTTCTAAATTAGGGGTTGGTTAAAAAAATTGTATTCAAAATCGAGTTATAAGAGTTTTTTTGCCTCAAATATTTTTTTGTTGAATAATAGGGTTTAAGGGAAATATCATGGGCATGGTAGGGACCTGGGAGTATCCAGAGTGGTTACTAGAGCATTGAATATAGTAGTCCACTAGCTAACTAGTGGCAGCCACTGGCCAGCCAGTGGTCTATATCAGTTATCTTGTATGGATATTAATGGTTCAAAATGACCCATACTCTGCCTTAATTATTAAGGGGATATCCACCCTCATTTCTCTTCCCATGGTGATCATAGACTAGGGGTTGATCCCCCTCCATTATCCTGTTATCCCTTGACTAAGGGGGGTTTTATTTAGCATTTTTTGGCGAATTAAGGTAACTATCTCCATCCCTAAATCTCATTTGTATGCTACCTCCTAAAATTATAAATTACTCTCTTATTGGTTTGTATTTTTTACTTTCATTCCAATGGATCATGGTCGAATCGTACATTGATGTTGAGTACTTCTCTCTACCTAGGATGAGGGTGACTCATGAAACTTTTTTTCACATGGTGGTTCATTGTTTTAGTTGAGGTGAATTGCGCCATAGAATTTTCATAGGTATTTTATTAAAATTAATTTTTAATTAGAATGAATTGTTGAATATTTTACTCAGCATAGGTCCAAATAGGTGAGATGGGCTCGTCGGATGTTATTGGGTAAGGTCCCGATGTGGTGGAAACATCTTGTAAGAAATTGATCATTGTGACTATTTGGATAAAATGATTAAAATTAATTATAATTAATTATGTTGGGTGTCTTGGTGTGTCATAGGTGTCAAGATCATGGGTGAAGTCTTTTTGAGCTAATATGTGCATGGAGGGGCCTTGGAAGTTGCTACTAGCCCTTCCAATTTAATCATAAGTCATTTAAATGGTTGGTTGTATTTATCCATCTACCATGTGATTATTTGAATTTATTATATGAATGTGGTATGTGTGGACCCACCACATTAGGTGGTTATCCAATTTAAATTATTAATTTTGAAAAATAACTTTATCCATAATATTGATTGCACAAATTATCAAAGGCCCCGCTAGTCTATCATGTATCGGTTGGACAACTTGGATAACGATGGATGAAAACATAAATTGAGTCTATATCCTTATAATATAGGAAGATATTTATAAGTATGAATTAATTTAATTTTAATTAATGGTGGGTAGAGGAACGGTGATAACTAACCTAGTGTTCCCTAAGTAGATAGGTGTTAGGACTTGAGAAGTATGGACAAGGGAGGTAAAGTGAGATACACAGTGGATATTGGTGGATGATTCAGGTGTTTGGGAGGACTTAGGACACCTAGAAAAGGGAATTTTATTAAGTTCATCTACATAGGGTGACTTTTCTAGGAGTTCAATAGGGCCTTGATGATACCAAAGGGGACCTTAGTAGGTTCCTTTGTGACATAATTCTCTTTTAAGAGGATATACATGGGACGGGTTGAGATGTTACTAGGAGTACCCTTAGAACACATGAGAATGATATGAGATTGAGGGGTTGTGGTATTATTTGAGGGGTTTATGAATCCATACCACCCCAAATTTTTATTTATACTTTCACTTTTTTTACTTGTGGATGCAGTTATAGTTTCCATATATGCTTTCTAAAACTAGTCCTAGGGCTTGATGTGATGACGACGTTGTGGTAGCGATACCCAGAGGTTTTTCCTATGATCCATCATTGTGGATTATGTGATAAAATTGTGATATATCTTGGATTATGGTTTCATCGTAGATAAAAAAATTTGATTGGGATCTGGATATTGAGCCACATGAAGAATTTTTTGGATATTGAGATTTGATCTGATGTCTATTTGGGACTCCCATGATGGATTGAGTTCCTATGATTCATAGTATTTCTATGATCCATCCATTCATGATTTTGTTTTTTCTATGATCACATGTATTATGATGTGATACCAAGTTCAACCCTAGGATCCATATAATCGAGCCTGATGATATTAAATTTTTATGATCGGGATTCCCAGGATGCCTGGGAACTAACCATATGGAATGTTGAAAAAAAGATGAACATTGGGTTACTGACTCCCTAGGATGAACATGTGTTATCATAGAGATGATTATTATATTGGAATTTATATAAATTCCCATGAATCCTGGGATTTTTCCTTTGAGCCATTTATAGTTAGTCATTGGTAATTTTATCTTGAGATTCAAAGATGACTTAGTCACACTAGGATCTGATATTTATAGGGTTAGAATGATATTTTCATGTGTTCAATGACTCCCTAGAAATGGAAAAAGTTAGTATGGTCAATTAGGTTCAGTGGATTATGGATTGAAAATAGTTATAAGTAGTAATGTTAGACCTATCCCCCTAAATAATTATGGTTGTCATGGTCATCATGACGTGCTTAGAGACACCCTAGTATAGGCTGATGTATGTAATATAGTGATTATTTATCTTCCATATTTTTTTACTTCAGCTGGTCATATCCCATGAAAACATACTACATATGCTGGTAATGTATGAGACTACTTTTTTTGTGCCCTGCTAAGTTATGTAGTCACACCCTGCTCGATCAATCACGATACTTGGTTACCGGATAAGATGTTTCACCAAATGTAGGCACATTCTGGATAGAGGCCCCATGTTGGATCATTCATTTGGACACTTGGGATGTGATTAGAGAAATGTATGAGGTGAGGTTATGGGATTTAGTTGAGCATCATGTAATTTTATTTTATTTTTTATTATATCCTTATATGTATAAATTCTCAGCCTGGTGGGATATTGTTCTCTTATGACTATATTGCTTTCACATTACATGATATTACTGATTGTGGTGTTTTAGTTATCATATATACTTATATTTTTATTGTTTTTATATAATACATGGTTATTTAATTCATTATTGTGAACTCTGATATAGGGGGTATATACTCCCCATGGTACCTCATTATACCTTTTCTACTAGTCACCAGCATTTGGAATTTGGGGAGGCATGTTGGAGGTCTTGTTATGGGTTGGGGAACCGATCGAGTGGCCTCGGAATCAAGGTATTTTTTATATTTGACACACAATGTGGCTGGTATGACTCTGTGCATATTTTCAGTATAAAATTAACATTCTGGCTCACAACATGCATTATATATTCATAACTGAAAAAATATATTCATATTTTCATGATATTTTAAAATAGAAACCAATTATTTATGTCTTAATTTTATGAAGTATCATAATATCATACCAATTTAAATTTATAAGGGGTTATTTTACATTTTAATTAAAATTTGTTTTTATTTTTAATTTACTACAACTGAAATAAGAATTATTTTTATTATAGGTATAGTATTATTTTATATGAGGATAGGTTTATCATTGGAGAAGGAATTATATGAATTTTTTTCTTTATATTTAGTTATAATTATTATTTTATTCTGTTAATTTTACTTTAATGTAATTTCATATTAATTTAATTCTTTAATGTAATATTTTTATTGAAATTATGATGCAATGTAAACACAATTTTTTTATTTATTTTAATATTTTTATTATAAATTAAATAATATTTGATCTTTTTTATCGAATATTTTAGAGTGATATATATATATCGCTAGTATCACTATATTGCAGCTGGTATGGACCATTATCATCACATGGAGTAGCATAGATAAAGACCATTTTTACAATTCTAAATATAGAACTACTAAAATGGGCCTTTATCAGTGATAAAATTCACTAATAAATGATATCATTATCAACACAATCATATATGATGATAAATTCTCCCTTTATAAGTGATTTTTAGGGCGATTAAAAGTGTTTTCCTTTTAACGGTTCTAAAAAATTAACACTTTTTTAGAGGTGTTGAAATAAATTTATGGTGATGTTGATGGTATTACTTTTACTATTGAGAGAAAATTATAACTTGTTATATTGGGAGAAAAGTCACCAACATAGAATAAAAAATCTTTAGATCATTATATCAACATTATAACAAAGTATTATAGTAGAACTATGACTATTAGGAATGTAAAGCCACTTTAATCTCTATTTCAAATATATGGATGGAGTGATATCAATAGTTAGCCACAACCTATTTAGGTATAGAAAGAAGATGACTCCATTAGAGGCAGGTTGATAAAAAATATACTATCTTCTAATGAGTTTGTATTATTTTGAAGTCTTGAAGATATGAACGTATGTTATGGGTTCTATGTTGGGTAATCTGATGATGTTGCACTAATGTCTTATTCTCAAGGTTTTATGACATATGGGTTGATGAAAAAGAGTCATTGAGGAAAATATAAGAGTTTATTTCACTATTCATTGGATATCAGTAGTTGGTTATTGATTACTACATGCGATCGATAGTAACCAAGATCAATGGAAGGACTTCCAAAAATGATGGAAGTTAGTGAAACTGGATGACTATATGATCCCAACTATTTAGGTGGCTTGGTACCATTTGTACAAATGTACTATGATGTGGAAACAAATGATCTGATATCATTTATAATTATACATATTAGTTTTATAAATATTTTTTTTGATAAATGAAAATAGATCAAATATTATCTTATAGATATATGAATCATGTACAAACCATGTAAATCAATGTGTATTTTATTTGTTTAATTTTTTCTTTTTTGATTGATTATGAGAGTATTCATTTTGATAGTATGTGGAGAGGTCAATTTGTTGTGAAAATTAGGGTGTAAATAACTCCATGTGTTCATGTACATCATGGTTTGTGGATTCTTTATGATCAAGTATGTTTTAGAGGTTCTATTTCCACTTTTGTGGAACTTCTTGGGGATAACATGCAGATTTCAGTGCTTAAGAGGATTCCAAAGAATTTGTATCAAATCATATGGTTTAGAACTGAATAAAACACACTATAAGTAAAACTTTGATAGATCTCCCATCTCTTTATGAATGAATTCAATATAAAATATTCAGTACCCATGTTTCTACCAAAAATATCTTATTTTCCAAAGAAATTATTCACTCATGGTCAAAGAGAATTTAATCATTAATGGACTTCTCATTTTGATAATGAATATTAATAATGAAAATAATTGTTTTGAATTAAAAATACATTAACTATAAATTAAACAATATGAGAAAGATTTAAAATTTACTATCATAAACGAAAAAATCATCAAAATAAATATTCTTTAATGGAAAATTACTTGAATGAATTGAATAAATCCAAATAAATTCAAAGTGCATCACTAAAATATTTGAAAAACTAATATTCTTTAAAACTAGGTGGGTCCTGGAATGGTTTTAATGAACCATTCCATGGTAATTTAATATAATACCAAAATGACTAAAACATTTCAACGAGGAACACAAAATGATGAAAATAACCCTATTTGTTGGACTATAATTATTGACCATGATGTAGTTCAAACTATAGTATTTATTTAATTTGAAATACAAGAAATATATTAAAATGTAAATGGGGAGATAGAGGTAGTCTCTTGTTTTTTAATCTTAAAATCTTGTGACATCAAAAATGGATTTCTAGACCTCACCACGACACGATTGAATCACTATATTTTTCAAATTATTCTACAAGATCACTCTGAATGTGGTTATGAATGTTTTATATTTAATTTATTCTGAATGAAAATTACTAAATCATTCACCACATCTTGGTTCCCACATTTTCATTCCATCTATTATTATAAAAAACCTCATTCATCATGATTGAACTCCTCAGAACAGTAATTCATTGAAACATGATCCTCTATTTCACAGTCATATAATAGAAACACTTTGTTTTTATGATATGAAGATGATGATGGGTATTTTGGAATTATCATATGATCCATAGAAGTAGTATATGACCCATTTTTTTATGAAATAACCTTGAAAAAATAAACATGAAATTTAAATTTGTTTGACTGGATGATAGAATGATCTATTTTAAAAATTTTATGGAATATTATTGATGAAGATCATGATAGTGGAAAACTAAATCTTACTACGTATATGGGGATTAAATAGTCCAAAACATACCAAAATGTCTCTTGGGTATCTATAAATGCAGATGAGATATTGGTTCCTTCACTTATTGATAAACTACATTTAAGAAGGAAGATAAAATCTGGAGGCTTACATACAATCAGTTTTACCCAACAGGTTGGATTTCATACCATTATATATATCTATCATTCACTTATTTAATTTAATGAAATGTGTCATGAACATTCAATGTATCCACATTATTTTACTACCATTGGACTTATTTACTGAATTTAATCAATGAATGTAAGCCACTTAATCCATTCACAGTGGATTATAACTGGTAAAATAATATGGGATGATACATGAACCTATATTTAATTCATTCAAAATATATTTCAGTTTACATCCAACAATCTCTCACTTACACTAAAATTACAAGGGCACTTTAGGTAATTCATCAAAACTCACTGTCAATATATCCAAAGTTTCATTTGGATATGGTTTTATAAAACCCTCTTCATTTTGTAAAAAATAGTATGTTAAAAAATAATCCTTATCTAGAGTCTGAACTGTGTGACCATGAGGGCCTTAGTATTGTTGAAATTAAATATGAAATCCATATATCATAGATGTTAATAAAGAGATCCCTCTATAAAAATCATAAATCTCACATAATCTACTAGGGGTCTGGTGGGATCTTTATTAAACATGCTCCTGTATCTATATATATGTCTACCATAAGATGTATCATATACATCATATTTATACATATATAATCCCTTTTTCTATGAAATTGTGTTAACATTAGACATGGAACATGTAAATATAGTATAGTCAAACTCATGTTTTCTAAATTATATATAATATAATGACCATGTTAATGAATACATCACATGTCATTTTTCTAGTGTATAAATACATCACATATCCCTAATCCAAGTATATGAACACATCTAATGTGACTCAACCAAATATGGCCCTACATTTCCTCGGTCTATCTCAATCAACATCCATATGTCTTTATTCATATATAATTAGAATAATTCTATCTTTGTTATACTCTAACCAAGAGCATGACTAACGTCATAACCAACTACCCCCTTATTAGTTAAGTCTCTTTTTAATTTCATAAGTACAATATCAAAGTAATATGGTTCTCATGCTTGGTATCTTTCCAACCATATGTAATAGGGATTGATATTAAACATTCAACCATAAGTATATCAATGTATGTATGATATTCCATAATATATATATATATTTCAATCCAAGTAATAACTTTCTACTTGTTATCTCATGAATATGTCTTTTATATCTCATATACACCCCTTTATAAAAATTACATGGTTCTATTTCTGATAATATTAATATATCATTATAGATCACCTTGTTGAATTAATCATTTAGTGGTGAGGGGTAAATCAGTTGTTTATTTTTTTGAATTCCATTTCTTTTAAATTCAACCACTTTAAATTGTTAAAATTTTCAACCAAATCAATATTATCTTTCAATATCACCTCATGTTCAGTTTTAATAACGTAGAGAGTATCACATTTGATTTAAAAGGATTAGTAGATTATATACTCCTTGTTGCAACTAGTTATTCCCTCGAGTTGTAGTTTCTTCACTATCAAATATGTGATTACATTCACTTCCAACAAAAACTTTATTATTCTCCATATTTTACAACCAAATGAAATAATTATTCTTCTCTTTCTCCAATAAATAGACTCATTATACTTTCATCTATAAATGAAAGACTTACACTACTTTAATCTCTAACTGGAATACTTCCTTTTCCCCAAATCTAATCAAGAGGCACCTTATGCTTCCAACGCCCACCAAAATAATTATTTTCTAATTTTGGATCTGATTAAAAAATTTATTCACCTATTTTCGTTTGATCCATAGTAATATGATCTCTTGATATTCCTCTATGAGATTGCCGGATCTTACTTGACCGTGTACCTATTCAAGTTCATTTGTTGTTCATTATTCTTTCTCAAATATATATGATCACCCATACTTGATCCATTAACTTGGTGTAAAAAATTATTCTTCTATTCCTAAATCTAATTGAAGTCTCAACCTCACTTAATGTGCAAATTTAATGCACATAATTTCTTCAAGATTATTTTATGTAGGATAGATGTTGCATAACTCATTGCAGTCCCTTATGAAATTTTCATCTAAAATTAAAAAAAAACCCTAGCACATTAATATCATCATGATTTATTATTTTATCTATTTTTATCAATTATTATCATTTGGTATACCTAACGTTTTTTTCATCTGTACATGAATTAATACACACACAATATACTTTTTTCTTTATATAACTTTAACACCCCCATTGAATTTTTGTCAAGTATGTTCTAATATTTCTTTTGGATACATTTTTCATTTGATGACTATTTCTAAACCTGAAATTGGAAGGATACCTATAACGGTGAAGTTAGGGATTTGTTTGAATATTTAGATGTTACCTAAATTTAATGCTACTCATCAGTAACTTACCCATCGTGTAGTAGCTACTATTAAGAATACATGAACTAGGTTCATGGTGTGAATGGTTTACATGTCATGTAATAGGTACACTCCGTATACGTATAAGAATACAGCTTTAAATAAAAAGGTGTTGGATTTTTTATTATATACAGACCCTGAGGATTACATGGAATGTAAATGGGTTAACCATCATGTAAATGTCATAGTGTTGGTTTTTAGTGAAGCTTATGAGTGATATTTTTCATCCTTCCTCTATGAATCCTTCATCTATCTACCTAAAAAACTCCTTAGGAAATCTTGGGTGATTCCTTCCTATTTGAAATGTTTTTTTAGGTAATCATCTCTATTATGGTTGGATTTCTCCTATTCAGGTAAGCGTTCCTTCTGGTTCTTCTTTGGTTTTTGTTGTGGTTATGGTTTCTAAGTGGTTTTATAATTACATTTTGTTTTATATCAATTCTTTTTAGTATCTCTCCATGCATTCTCTTCTGATTTTTTTCCCATGGTTTCCAATCAATGTTTTCAAATGTGATTAATTTTTATACATCCATAAGGTAGGTGGATTAGTTAAATTATTCTAATTTATTTCATTACTTGTAGTTCTTATTAATTTATTGAGAATGGAAATGGGATTACTTGTGTTGAAATTTAATGGGGAATGGGTTCATTTTTTAAAGGGAATTTTTCTTTGAAAATGGAAGGAATTTATTTGAAATGGAAAATGAATTTTTGAACCATCAATAAGATTTTATTATCTTTGAAATTGTTTTATAAAAATTTGATCATGGTTTATAAAATGGAAGCTAAAAAACATTGCATAGTGCGAACCTTGGGTGCATCAAGAAAGAGAAATGTGATGCTTAGTGTGGGTGAAACAACTAAGAGGTAATATCTTATATGATGATGGTATTTGGTTGGCCTTGATTTTAGTTATATATAACCATATTACTTATTAGGATTATGAGTGTCTAATACATATTTTCTTATAGGATAGAGCTCGAATTGAAGGTTCATTTTTGTTTCTATTTTATTATTTCATGATTTTTAATTTCATAGATATTGGATCCCAAGGATATTTATATTCTAAATATTTACCTTCTTTATTTATAGATTTGTAAAGAATGAAATTAAATTATTAAAAACACACGGAATTTTGGAAAATGTATTTAAAATTTTTTTATTATAAAAAATATTATAAAATTATTGTATTTTAAGTCTTGAAATTATGAGTTCTTATTATTAGAACATGTATAGATATCTTGGTGGTATCCTACTAGGGTCAGTTTATCACAACCAAATTCTACTTATGGGTAGCTATGGACATTTTCTTCATGATACAGGTCGTGGGAAGATATTTCTGTAGCATACAGGATTCTCATTACATTACTATTTGTTTTTGGGATTGTGTAGAGGTGTCAGTTGGTCACATGGAGACTAGTTTATCTAGAATTTTCAAACATTCTGGTTTTTCTTATTTAGATTATTTGTATCCCTTCTTGTTTTTGATTTTCAATCTTCTTATATGTCTTCGTATCTTAATATATAATACCTTGTTTGTTATCTAAATTTTACCCCACCCTGTAATGGGCTAACTTGGGTAACTAGTGTGGTTGACCCGGGTTGGTCTATTACAATTTGGTATTAGATGGGTTACTCAGTCTAAAGTGGGTCAGCACTACCTGATTTGGTTCTATGTCTTGGGTAGATAGGAGTAGGATCATTATAATTAAGATAGTAATAGTAGAAAATAGGCCTTGAATTCTCACTCCTATGACTGAATCCAGGTTTTCATGGGTGGTCAGGAAACCTTTACTAAGTCCAAGACCTGGTATTTATGTTCATTTGAATAATTTGTATGAGATGTTTTTTAAATTAACCTATTTTTAATGTTTGAGTACTTGTTGTGTGTGTGTGGTAATTTGAATAATCTATGAGGGAGTTTATTTAGATGGACATGTCCCTTTCTATAGATGTCTCCCTTTTGTGTTGAATTCATAACTACGTTACTTTATGTTTGTTTTAAATATTTGATTGGGTATCTTATTTTTGGTTCAATGGTTTTGAGTTTCTTGTGACTGATTGGTTATTGTCTTTTGTCCGACATACAATTCCTCCTAGAAGATGTATTCCAAATACAAGAGGGGAATCCTCAAGGAAGGTTCCATATATAGATCCTCCGGTGGAATCTTCTTTATTAGAAGAAAAGATCCATACCATTTAGACTCTTGGGATAGTGGGTGCTTGGAACCTAGGACGAGTAATGGATCATGGATCAGAATTTACCAAGTGACATCCTCCTTTCTATCATGGTGATAAAGGATCACAAGATATAGAGGAGTTTATTGATCTAATTGAGAGGATATTAACATTTTTGAAGCCTCCATATTATTCTTAGAACTGATTTTCTATGTATATTCTTGAGGGACAAGATATAATATGGCGGGAATCGATATTTGAAGATCTATTATTTAAATTTCTAACCTGTGTTTCTTTTAAAAAGTATTTAATCAGTAGTTTTATCCTGATAATTTACATGTGGAAAAGACCTGGGATTTATTGAACATGTTTAAAGGGGAGAATTCTTTTTTTACACCACCCATTTTTTTTATCTAGTAAATCTGGAACTAGATCTTGTCACCAATGACTACCTAAAATATTAGGGGATAGATATGGGACTGAGGGTCGATGTTTGGTATATGGTGGTTATTTTTTACAAATTTCCTTATTTATGGTAGTTGATAAAGAAAATTTGGTAGAGGTAGACATAGCTATATGGATAGGCTTATGAGGAGCTTTGGTTGGTGTAGCGGTTATCCAATGAGCTTCCTATAGTCAGAAAAATAAGTGTAAGAGTGCTCAGCTTTCTACAGGACCTATTTCAACGAATTCTTCAAGGAAACAATGGGTTATTTTTTACCAGTCTAAGAGGAATGATCATACCGAGCCTCATTATATAAGGGGTCCTATGACATGTAATCTTTTTGGGTGATCTGGAAATTTGAAATTTTTATGTGTTAAGATGTCATAAGTCAGTAAGTTAAGACCCACTTTCACCAACGGGTCATATGATTAGGTTGTTGCCTCCAAGGTAGGATGAACTCATTCTCAGGAAAAATGGGATTTATAGGTGTCTATTCCTCAACTGATTTATGATTCACTGTTTAAACAAAAGGAATTTGATGTAGGTCTATCTACTATTAGAGGTATGATGTTTATTTCACCTTTTATTTTTATAGATTTAGTTGATATAGATGATAATCATTATTTTATACTGTCAAATTTGGTTAATGTTTTGGAGATCATTCAGAGATCATTTTGAGCTTTTTGGATCTTTCCATCCCTTTGGAAAAGAGGTCCAAATAAGGATTTAATTGTCTCGCATGTTAGGTGGTGATTGGTGACTTTGAGGTGGTTTAGGACATCTTAGTGCTCAATCTTGACATATTTTAATTTATTATCATCTTGTATTATATGATCAATGTTAGGAATTGATAGACATTTATCGTCGTCGGTATAGTTCTTATCTACTGATGGGGTCACTTATGTTTTCTAGGGTGAGTGGGACTTTAGATCGTGGAGGTCCAGTCCTATTGTCCCTTATGCCGATTTAATTTCCTGCCAGTTGTCAAAAATGTTTCTTGATGTAGTTGACTTGTTGTTGGGTGGTCAGTTGGCTGCTATTTTGTGTGTGTACCTTGACATAATTTTGAGTGAATTTTCTATTTTACCATCATAGATATAGATTGATTTTTTTGTTGACCATCTCTCAGGAAATATGCATGTTTTTTCATCCTATTGAATGTAACCTGCTGAGTTAGTAGAACATAAGGTCCAGCTTGAGGACCTAGCTGTGAAAGGATTTATTCTTCCTAGAGTGTCACCATGATCATCACATGTACTCTTTCCAAATAATGAATATAGAAGCCTTGGAATTTGTATTGACTATCAAAAGTTTATTCAAATTACCAATAAGAAAAAGTATCATTTTACTAGAATTGATGATCACTTTGATTTTATAATAGGGGTCCATTTGTTTTCTAAGATTTTACGGAAGTCGGGGTACCACATTTGATATTCTAAGAAGAGGATATACCCAATACAATGTTTTGGGGTCGATGTTGTCCTTCCATGTTTTTGGTTATTCTGTTTGGTCTCACTAAAACTCATGCAATAATTATGGATTTGATTAAACAAATATTTTATTAGTTCTTGGAAACTTTTATTATTGTGTTTGTAGATGATATATTGGTGTGCTCCAAGATAGATGAGGAGTGAAAAGAGTATTTGGATATCATTATTTGAAACTTGAGAGAACATATTCAGTATGGAAATCTTTTCACGTGTGGGTTTTGGATCTGATAGGTAACGTTTCTGGCTCATTTGATATCTGGTAGGGGTTTCATAGTGGATCTTGAAAAGTTACATCCTATTATGTATTTGGAGAAGCCCAATAATTTGGTTCAGATCTTGATCTTATTGGAGATTGTAGGTGACTATAAAAAATTATTTTGGTACATCTCCTCGCTTTAATCTTCAATGAAATCATTAACACATAAGGGTGTAATGTTTTAATAGATTTAAAAGTACCATATATCTTTTGAGGAGCTTAAATGGGGTTGAATTATATACTAGTTTTGATTATTTTGGAACTAGGTTCAGGTTATAGTGTTTTCTAGGATGCTTCAAGTATGGGTTTGAGATGTGTCTTGATGCAAGGGAAATAGGTTGTGGGTTATAGATCTCACTAGTTATTCCCTCATGAGAAGAAAAACCATACCTATGATCTAGATTTGGTTTTTTCATGCATGCACACAAAACCTTGTCTCACTATATCTTTGAAGAACAGTTTATGGTATACTCTTATCACAATAGCCTGAATTATATTTTCACTCTGATGGATTTGAACATCCTATAAAAATACTAGGTTGAGTATCTTTTGACCTTTTAATTTGATATCATATATTAACCTAGGAAGGTAAATGTTATATTCAATGCATTCAGACAAAAATTACCAACACAATCAAGGAAGGAATCAGTTGAGTAGTGTCCACTGATGAGTTTGTTTGGAGAGATGATCTTGGGAGTGAAGAAGGTTGGGGATAGGTGTTCCTGGCTTTTAAAAAGGTTGAATCATATTTTTATGAGAGATTTCAACTTTATTAGATGACATACAATGTTAGTCAACGCTTAATAGAAATCATAAATAGTGTGGAGACCTCATGTGCATTTTCTAGGTCTCTTAGTACGAATTTTTACATCTTTAGTAGCTTGGTGGTTCTGTTTTCCTTGATACATGAGTCTATAGACAGTGATCCCTGGTCATGTTCTTCCATACTACCTGAAGAAAAAATATGTACCATGATTTGATATGTCAGTATTGGTGGTCGGGATGAGGTGGTCAGTTTCATATTTCTTATCGTGGTGTCTCACTTTTCAAATAGTTAAGGTGAAAAACAAGAGACCTAAAATTTTATTACAGCCTTTAACCATTCCAGTATAGAAGTGGGATTTTATTTCCATGGATTGTTTCATTATTCTACCAATGAATCCAAGTCGGAAGGATGAAATTTTTGTGAGTATTGACAGAATCTCCAAATTAGTGCATTTATAATAAAAAAAATCGAAATGGTAAAAGAGAAATATCATGGGTACATATAGGTTTGAGAGATTGTAAGACTTATGCGGTTACCTCTGCTATTGTTTTAGAAATGAATTTGAGCTTCACATCCCGAATCTAGAAATTTTACCGGAGACACTAGCTTCCCAGTTGAAATTGGTCAGAACTTATCATCCAAAGACAGATGGACATATATAAAGGGTTATCCATGTTATTTAGGATATGATCCGATCTTGTGTGAATATTTTTGGTGGATATTGGTAAAGGAATTTTACTTTGGTTGAATATTCATTTAATAATATTTATCTGGCTTTATCCAAGATGGATCCCATTGAGGATTTGTATGGGTGGCCATGTAAATCTATCTTGTGTGGGAATAGTTGGTAGAACTGTCTTTGATTTGGCCGAGTATTTTTTAGAAGATGATATTGGCAGTTCGTTTGATCCAGGGGTATTTGATCACAACATATAATTTTCATAAATCTTGTGAGGACTATCTTCATTGGTTATTGATGTTTGAGGTTGGCTATCTGGTATTTCTTAGAGTTTCACCTCACATGGTACATCTTCATTTGGGTAAGCGGGATAATTTGGCACCAAGGTTTGTGGTCCCCTTTGACATTATTGAGATATTGGAGAGGGTGTCCTATCAGTTTCTTTTAACATATATATTAAATAATGTACATGAATTGTTTCATGTTTCCTAGAAGGGGAGGTAAATATCATATCATATCAATGTGATTACATTTGAGGATGTTTATCTTAAGCCTGATACCACTTAGGATGAGTAGCCTATTCAGAATATAGATCTCCAGGAACTTCATGGTAAAACAATCCCTATGGTTCAGGTACTGTGGAAGTGTAGATAGGATCACCATGATATGATAGAGTTGGATTTATTGATGATGCAGTATTGACCTTCTGTTTTTTTAGATCTAGGATCTTGAGCTCTTTATGGGGATAGAAATATTTTTGGGTGGGGATATTGAAATTCCCCATTACCTTTCAAGCAAGAATGTTCTAATCATTCTTCTGGTTTCCTTTTTTTGTTGTACAAGTATTTCCAATACCATAATTGGGAGGTAACTTTTAATGTTGAAGTTAGGTATTTTTTGGATTATTCACCTCTACCCTATATTTTTTCCTACTCACTAGGAACATATATTCTATTTAAGTGATGTACACCCTGTGTAGTGGTTGGTGGGAAGATTATGTGAACTGTTTTCATGGAATTAATGGTTTACACACCATGTAATAGTTAAATGATGTTTATCTATAAAATTACTATTTGTAAGAAAACTGAAATTGGTTTTTCAGCATATAAAGACCCAAATTATTAAACAATGTGAAAATGGGTTACCCACTGTGTAAATGTCGTGATTCTGGGTTTTAGGGTGTTATAAGAATGATATTTTTCACCCTTTCTCAGTGAATCCTTCTTCACATGATATAAAGAGATCTCTAGACAATCTCAAGAGATTCATTTCTATATGGATCATTATGTTAATTAATTGATTTCTATTGTCTTTGGATTTCTCCTATCCATGTAATATTTACTTTTATTTCTTTAATGGTTTTGGTTGTGGTTGTGGTTTGGATGTTGTTTTGTAATTGGATTGTGTTTTTATTAACACTTTACAGTCTCTTGTCATACCTTTTCTAATGAAGGATGTTCTCTTGGTTTCTAATCCTCATTTTCAATGGTAGTTAGGTTTTCCATGTCCATATGGTAGGTAGAACTTCTTAATTTCTCTAATATCTTGAATTTCATCAAGTTTTTCTTAATTTCATAAGGTTTGAAAATGGATTTCCTATTATGAAATTCAAAAGAGAATGGGTTCTTGTTTTAAACGGGTTTTTCCTTGAAAATGGAATTTAATTATTTTTAAATGGATAATGGATATTCAATCCATGATAAAGAATTTCTTATCTTTGAAATGGTTTTATAAAAAATGATCTTGGTTTTTAAAATGAAAATTGAAAAACATTACACAGTTGGAAACATGGGAGTGTCGAGAAAGAGACACGGGTAGCCTTAGTGTATATGTCACCATTATGAGGTAACCTATTGTATGTATATGATCTGTGGTAGGGTTCAATTTTAGTTGCTCTAGCCTTATTCCTTGTTAGACTTGTGAGTGTCTGGTACAAATTGTCTCATAGGCTAGATCACAATTGGAAGGTGGCTTTTTTTTATAGTTTTTTCATTGAATGATTGTTTATTTGATGGATATCGTCTCACATGGATTTTTATATATAATATCATTACCAAATTTGTTTATAGATTTAGAAAACATGACATGAAATTTTGGAAAACTAAAGGATTTCTTGAAAAAATATTTCAAATTCTTTTATTATAAAAATTCCTATTAAATTATTTTGTTTCAAATATAGAAATTGTGCAATACTATTTTTTGAACATGTATATTTCTCTTGGTTGAATCCTACTAGGCAATATTTATCACACACTACTTATACATATGGGAATCTGTAAACATTGTTTTGCGAAATACAGGTAAATGGAAGAGTATTATATAGCATATATGTTCCTTTATATATTTTTCTTTCAGTTTGGGATTGTGAAGAGGTGACAGTTGGTAAAGTGGAGACCAGTTTTATAGATTTTTTGTAATTTTTTTTATTTAGATTAGTTAAAAATATTTCTGTTTCCAATTTTAAATCTGGTAAAATGTCTTGTTATACTTATATACGAGACCTGTTTTTTATCATTGTTTTACTCCACTCCATAATGGGATGACTTGAGTAACCGCTCTTGTTAACCCTAGTTGTTTTATGATAATAAAATTTTACACACCCTTCTCAAATAGCACCTTGTCGCTTAAATGTTCTTATCACCCACTACCTTTTCATACACCTTGAAATCAATAGGATTTGAACAAATATAAAAAACAAGTTATATATCGTAGTTTTTTCTAACATAGATATGTTATAAACATAGGTTCATAGTGTCTCAAATAACTCACGCAAACCTCAAATAATTCATATAACTAGATCTTTGTAAAGTGATTTGAGTGTGTTAAAAAAATTGAGGCCCCATGGGATCTGTTATTAATGACCAAATAGGCTCATGGAATCTTTTCTTCATTAAACAGAGGGTTTCACGGTGCTCTAATTTTCTTTGGAAATCAAGATCTCTTCTCAAATGATTGAAAACCACTCTCTCATATTTTACCATGTTTATATATGTCAGTTTAATAGAATTATCTCTAATTTTAATGTCAGATTATGGTTGTATTCATAATTCAAGAAATAATATCATGTCACGTTTTTTTTAAACCTGATGATTTGGGTGTTTCTCATATTATATATTCCAAAAAACATGGAATCTTCCCTTATTACAATTTTTTTATCATCACAGTGAATTTCTCATTTTCCTGTGATTATCACTTTCTCCTCATAAATCTCAAACACATCCATGTTTATCAGATGCTTGAAATTCCTCATAAAACTATATTTGTATTCACTAGTAACATGTTACTCAAACATCTGAATGAATGATAATTGAAGAATGAAAGCATGAAAGTTCGTCAACTCATCACCTCGCAATATTAAACATATTAAAATCATGGAATCATTTGGCTCAATCAGTGGGGTTTTTATACATTATTTTGATAACAGAAACCTTCACATGTCTCATGAGGTAGAAGATGGTCAATGCATTGATCAGATGACTCTCATTCAATATATTAGATGGTCATGGTTCTTTCTGTATGTTTTTAATTTGGGTGAATAATAAAAGTTTGAGACATGTCCTGTATCAAAATCATGTTCATTGAGTGATTATTAAAAATAGATTGCATTACCACCTCACCATCAGGCCAGCACCAAGGTCGGTACTTGGATACACATCTCATACAATGCACATGGTGCAGCCAGCATAATCTCACCTAATGCTCACTACCGTGTACACCCTACATGCACTATGAATACCCATCACTTATCTAAGACTATGAAAGCTCCTTCTTACATATCTCCCACATGTTTTACCTTTGGGTCCCATATGTTTGGATGATGGGTTGTCCCTTGTCTGGATTGTAATGGTTGGTCCAATTTTCCATGTAAACTCCCATGAAGAGTTTTCCAAATTATTCAACATAAATTTCTAAACTATTCTCAATATTAAATTCTATGAAAAAATCTCTATTATTCTAATTTACTATTTAATATTACTGAGGAAAATTAATATTTTTTAAGGAAATCTTTAAATATTCATCCAAATAAATATTTTTATGGTCTTCTCTTCTTCCTATATTGTTTTAAACAATGTGTCACCATTGACCCATGTATTTGACATGAAAAATGGATAAAAAATAATCACAATTAACAAGGATAATTGCTAAATCATGACATATAACTTTTTATAATGAATCCATAAAAATTATCTAGTCATCACCACTTCATCCTAAAACAACTCACCAAACACATATTGACACAACATTGACAAAAAATACAACACTAGGCACAATAATCTATCCCTTTGAATTTTTTTGTCAGTATCTCATCTCATAACTAGAAATAAATATGTATGATCATAAATTTCTACCCCTTATTGGAAATCAAATGAAAAGGGTAAGTGGGGGTATTTCATATCTATTTTTCTAAAAAGATTATTTCATGATCACTTCTGATAAAGGAATGATATCATATGGTTCTCTAAGGAAAGATCCAATAGTTCATAAACTCTAATTTAACCTGGGATTACTTGATGTACAAAATAAGAGAGATACAAACATTTTTATCTAGTTTTTTTATAAATTTTCATTAATGTGAAATCATGTTTAGAAATAATCAATTCTGTTTTAAGGGGTTTCCAATAATCATAGTTTTTAATGAAATGAAAAATATTACATATAATTAAAAAAGTATATCAAAAAGTTCCAGTGAAAAGAAATAACTCACCCATTGTATAATATTTTCATCAACCAAGAACTCCCCTTTAATTGATATGATTAATACATTTAAGAATGAGGGATGAATGTTTGATTGACATACCTAAATATTTCTCCCCATTAAGGGATGCACTCTTTTCTTCTATTTCATAAAATTCAATAGAATCCATGAACTAAAATCTCTTCATGTTTTCCAAAAATTATAGCCTCAAATATCCCCTTAAATTCCCTATATGATTGCTTAAAATAGACAAAATAATAGGGATTAATGAGGGACAACTAGCTTTCTAAAAATAACATTTAAAATGAGATATTTTTGTCAATATGGGGTTTTATTTTCTACCAATTTCATCAAGGTAATATTCCATTCGAATCCTCCTTTGGTAGTATCTTCAGTTTGAATATTTTCTTTACTCTCTTATTCTTATTTATATAAATATTTTTTTCAACCTCAAAATTTTGGATCTTCAAGTATCTTGTTTTTGATAATTTCGTAACAAATTTCATCACATTTTATGGGACCACATAATTTTGTTTAGATTTATAAATTTCCTTAGCTACTTTTAATTGTTTATCTAGTTTCAATTGATTTAGTTAGAAAAATAGGAACTCTTTCCTAACATTCACAATATTCTCAAACTCTTCACATAAAATTTGAATGGTTTTTTTAAACTTATCTCCTTTAATAGTACATTAAACATCTCTTTTCAAAATTTCCATTAATTCCTCGTTATTGTGACTTTCAAAAATTAATCTTCCACAGACTTCATTCTATATGTGACTTTTTTGATGATAGGAAGAGAATATATATGGTTACAGTTTGTGTTCTCTTATATTTTTTCCTCATATTCTCGTTGAAACTTCCCCTTGATTCTCACCACATTCTAAGTAAATACATATTAAATACATAGAAATATTATTTCCCCCCATTATTTCCACAAAAACAATAAAATCCTTGAAACATTATTCTCATATATTGGTTGTATATGAGTACATATATATGTTGTTGTTATCTCCTTACCAACTCATCCTTTGATTTCTTTGGGGGTTGTGTACTTATAAGAACATTATTCTCATCCACTAATGAGGTAATATTACATTCCATTCTTCTTGACCCATATATGATCACTTTATTCTACACATCATTATTATTAAAAATAACAGATCTATAAAAATGACATGGTATAGTTTTAACTTTATTATCTTCTACTTGAGAAGATTATGATATTATCATAGTAGATTTATTGAAATCTTATCTCTATTTATTCAATTCATGTTGAACTTTGACAAATATGGATTGTGTCTCAAATATAAATTCTTCTCTTGCTATTATCATCTTTCTAGGATCTTTCATACTCATTTCAAGTTATGTTTTTCTAAGATTTTATTTATAAATCTCATCAACATATCCTACATCATTTTTATATAGATCTTCCTAATCAATAGCATCATTTATGTTTTATTTATAAAAAATATTCTTTAATTTTCTAATATATTGAATCTATCTGATGCATAATTATAATTTTTATTTTATCTTCCATTCAAGTGCTATTATTTCTCTATCATCACTACAAATAGATGAATACGTTCTTTTATTTTTATGATAAAAGAATCCAATTTCATTATCTAAAGAACATCAAGATGATAAATCGGGATTGTTCTTTCTTATAATATTTCTATTCTTGTTGTTATAATGATTCTTTTTCGTCTTACCCCATTTGTGTTTATCATATCTCTCATCATATTTTTCTGATTTGGATTCTAAATTCATCAACCTTATTTATAGGGAAATTCTTGGAAAATTCACTAGAGCCACCCCAGTTGAATCATTTTGGTGGATTCTTACTCTTTATCTTCCACTTTCCCTTTCTCAATCCTTTTGGACTAAGAGAAATAACTTGATTCAACTCATCATCATCCTCATTACTATCTGATTCTTTAGATTTTTCAACATCTTATTTTATGACTTTTCACTTTTTCATAGATTCAAAAACTGATTTAATTGTTTTTTTATTCTTGATATATATCATTTTAATCATCCCATAAGCTATGATAATTTTTGTTAGTTCATTAATATACTAATCATATTGTTCTTCTAGGTCCAAAACACATGAATAAAAATCATATAGAAAATCCCTTATCAATTTTTTTAGAATGATAGAGTCATCCATCTTCTCCCCAAGTCCTCAAATTTTTATGAATGTCTCATTCATTCTGGTAAAATATTAAAAAATATTTTCTTCATTGGTCATGTTGATGTCTTCAAACTTACTCCACCAAAATTGTGGGTTGGATTACTTAAAATTGATATTTCATTAATAAATTATTCAAAATTTATCCCATATATATTTATTAGACTGCAGACCCATGACCATTGTGTATATGTCTGGTATAGACCCATCAAGACAAAAAATTTAGCTTATCCATTAAACTCTATATTTCTATTATCAACTTGTTTCTTGGAAGTGACATACAAAATAGGTGGAAGCCCGAATTTTTCTATATTTATAACTTCTAGGACATGTTATAGGGGATATGGTAGCATCATATTCATCTAATAGTGGTAATTATTCCCAAAAAAAGTAAGAAAACCATAGATGATAATAGAATTATGATTTTCTATCTCTAATAATTCTTCTTCGATATTTAACAGGGATCATTTTCTCTAATACAACTTAAAAAAAAACCCATGTTTCATTGACCACTGAGAGGTGACGAGTGAATTAGTGGTTTATTTGTAATAATTTCTTTTCATTATAATTAAAACACTCAAACTTTTCAATATTATTGATCCACTAAATATTATATTTCTATAACACTTTTTGTTTTGTTGTAATAAAAGAGAGAGTATCATACAATATTTATAAGGTTCAGTTGAAAGCCTTCTCCATGTTGCAACCAATTATTCACACTAGTTAAAAAAATCTCACTATCAAACAACTAATTACATTCACTTCCAACACCAACTTGATTCTTCTTCCACTTTCTACTCCATTTGAAAGACTTATTCTTCTCTATCTCTAACCAAGATACTCATTTGGCTTCTAGCTCCAACTGAAAGTGTAACACCCTGAGATTTTATGAAAAATATTCTTTTAATTTCATTGATTTATTATGTTGTAAGTTACACCAAAATTATCTTGTTCTATAAGCAACACCGTATTTGCTTATATTATATGCAAACACTATTCTTGGCTTGCATTACATGCAATCACGTCCTTCCTCGATAGCGTGTGTAGTACGCAATGCCGGGTTTCACTAAACAATGATATATTGTTATAATATTATTATGGACTAGCCGTTATGAATAGTATTAACTACATTATGAATTTTATAACATTATTATTCATATTACACATTTTCTAAAACATGGTATGTGATCAAAATAATTTTTTTGGGTAAAATAAGTATTTTTCAAAAAATGCAGTTTTTCCGCATTTTGATAGAGCACCCACTTTAAATATAGTTTTTGACATGTTTATTAGTTCAATTTGACAAAATAAAATTCTTCCTTGGAATCAGGATATAAGAATTTAATTTGGTTAAAATTTTCATATTATTCTGATAACTTTTATATTTTAATGAATAGTAAAAACACACTATATTTTAATTAAAAACAACTTTTTTCATCGCAATAATTTATATGGTTATATTATCTTTTTAATTGGTTTTAAATTTTAATTAGAATATATTTTTACCATTTAATCCAATGTTGGTCATTGGAATTAATTTCACTTTGAATTTGACATAAACAAGTGTCGATCTTTTGATAGATATTGTTTCTTAAAAACCACTATTTGGTTTGATAACAGGAATTAATTTTAAAATCAATTAATTCCACTTCTATGTTTTGAATTTTTAAAAATAGAAATAATTTTTCGAATTTGGAATATCAAATATATCTTAGGCTGAATTTTTGGTATTTTTCTGAAAAACTTCAATTTTTGATGAATAGTGAAACCACTTAGTGGTAGTTAAAAACTGACTCTTTCATTTTAATGAATTTTTACCACTTATGTGTATTTAATTTTAAAAATCTGACATATATGGTTTATATCAAGAAGTAAAATGTGGTTCAATAAGATGAAAATAATTTTTGTTCAATAGTAACTTTTGACTTTTATTTACTGCAGTTACAGGTAAATAGGGTAATTCAAGGTTAAAATAATATTAAAATAATTAAAATTACCTTAACACTTGTCCTAACCATCTTTTATGAGTATTTTCCGACCATGGGCATCCTTGGGTCGATTTTGGGACCCTATTGAGCCACATGGTAGTGATAATGACAATTTGAATTAATTAATTTAATGTAAAGACAAAATTGACATTAAAAAAATCGTTATGTAATTAATTTTTATAAGGGTTTATATATATTATATTTTCAACTATAAATATTAATTGTAAGGATAAATATATTTCCTACATGGTGGTATTTTTTTATAATTTTTAGACCTCAAATAAATTAAATTATTTATAACACAATAATGATGTAGTATTTACCACATTAATAAATGATTTAAATAAATAAGATTATAATGATTAAAATATTATCCAAAACATGTCCAATTATTATTGTATGATTTTATTTAGACAATGAGTCATCTTATATTCATCTTTAATGATTTTTGGACCTTTTGAATCCGAAGATAAGTTTATAATAAAATAATATTTTCACACTTTCCAAAAGAGCCCCTCCTCCCCCTTATAATAGGAGACCATTTATATCCAATTACTCACACCTCTCAAGTAATTAGGATCATCCCACCTCTGCCCAATTAAGCTACCTACATCCCTCTCCTACCCCTATAAGCCTGAACTTAGTTAGAAGGCACTTCAAGAAGTCCTTTTGGTTCAAACCAAAGGAAGTTATCCAAATTTAAGGTAACAGATTCTCTTATATTGTTTTCTTTTATTCTAATTCTCCAACCCCTAAACTCTTTTTAATCCTTTCTTTTGTAACAAAACCAGTATCCTCAATATACTAGTATGTTGTTATGATATGTATTCGAACTACAATTACACACACCTCCATCTTATGGATGAAGAAATAATGTTTCTGGGGATGACAAACTAACGCCTCACGAAACGATGATTTTTCGATTTTCTCCTACCGCATCTCATGGTGTCCATTATGATGGAACTGTATTTATATATGATGTATATGATGTTTATAATTTTATTATGATTCTTTAATTCCCAATTATATCAATCCTTTATGGTTTCCATTGTGGGTAAATACGATAATCTCATTTGAGGAAGTGCGGACTACCGCCCCCTCAAAGTGATGTGATTCGTTAGTGCCATATGTGGGGTGTATAAAAGATGGATTTAATGATATTATATATGATATTATACTGGAATTATAATATAACTATGTATAATTATGTTTTAATTCCATTAAAATAAGAAATACAAATGAAAGTAGAGTTCATGCGTACGTACGGCTTACTGTCTCCATGAACGGTGTGTTTCATTTCATACCTCCATATGTTATGTACTATTATAAATACATGTATATGATGGATATATATGATATATATGATATATAAATCATGAATATAATTATTCATATAATGAACCTTTGACCACATGATCAACATTTAATTATAAGAATTCCATTTTTGACTCAAGGACCAAATATCGACAAAATGAATGTTATTAACTTAAATGGTTACATAATGTTTATAACATGGTAATAAGTGATATAAAAGGAATAATAAACATGAAAAAGGTTCATAATCAATTATAAATTAACTTTGGTTTATTATTCAGGATATTAAAGAACAATCGAGTCAAGTCGGACACGAGGTAAGGGAACTTCTTAACCCAATTTCCATTCATTGGGTTGATCTTCTCTTTCTTTTTTATGTCATTCATTGATTATGTGATAAATGAATTTTTATATCTTATAATTTATTTATAATATCTTTATGTGACCTTATAGTGAATACACATAAGTGATCTATATTATTTACAAAAACATCTTTGTAAGAGATAATTATTCCAATCTCGTTCTTAGCCGAGATTGTTTATTCATAAGTATTTACTGGGGTTATTGTTATCATCCATGTCCATTTTTTCTAAAAGTGTTTTAATGTATGTTTAAATTCCTTTTTACCCATTTTTTAATTTTACCGCATGTTAGGAAAGGAATATTTCTTTTTTTACCATACAAGTAACTTTTGGACTTTTCCAACAAAAGTACGAGGAGAATGTTTTTTTAACTTATACGGTATGAACGGATTTTTACAGTTTAATAAAACCTTATTTTCATGAAGCTTACTCTACATGATTTCATGAATATTTTCAAAAAAAATACTTTTCCTTTAAAATTTCATGGCATTTTGTGAAAAGAAAATAATTTTTCATAAGAAATTATATTTTCCTCAAAAATTTAGTTCAAGTGTTTTATCAAAACCATTTTCCATCTAAGATGACATTATTTCATATGTGTGTGTTTCAAGTATAATTTATCTATGATTTAAATGGTTTCACTTCTCTTATGATGAAATTATATCCATTTGTTTTATATGGATTATGTTATGATGGGATGATGTTTATTAAACCCATTTTATTCTTTGGGTTATGATGAAGGCTTTATGTTTATGTTGTGGCACACGTAAGAATGATTTCATTATGAAATGGGTGGGACATATATCTCCCTCCAATGCATTGGGTAAAGATTTATATCTCATGAGATAGACATGGATGGAATGGAAAGTTAATCTAGTTCAGTGATACAGGACGGGAACGAGGAGTGAACTCGGTTCAGTAAGGGACTTTGTCCCCTAAGATGGTCTTAGCAGCAATGTCTTGGAAACTATGGAAATCATATCATGTGCTTAATGGTTTTCCACAACTAAATTTTTTATTCCCATGCTATTTTATCATGATTGATGTTCCTTTATGATCTATACCTTACATACTGCCAAGATTTATTTCACAACTCAAGATTTTGATGTTTAAACTTTATGTTCATGTTCCGAAGTTCAAATGCATATGGTTTGTTTTATTTTCTCCATGATTACCCTTACTGAGCATTTGATCTCATCCTTTATATGTTTTATTTTCCCTGGGATATAAGGAAAGGTTTTTGGTTAAAAAAAGGGAAGATCATTATGGGATATGTTGAAGATATTTCACCAAGATTAGAAGATTATGTTCCAAGTTTCCAAAAATGCTAAACTATTACGGTCCTTTGGTGTATTTTTTTGGTTATGTATTAAGTATTCCCCAAAATTAATGTAATGTTCATGTACTTCAAGATTGGGTCTCTATAGTTGGTATCAGAGGAAAGGTTTAGTTAACCTTTGGAAACTAGGATGCAAAAACTTTAGTGAAATCGCTGGAGGTATTTCTAAGGTATGTCTAGGGATGTCACTAAGGTATAGTATACCTATAGGTTAAAGTCCTAGAATTATGTTGACGATCATGAATAACCTAGGGTGAACCTAGGGTTTCATGGATTGAAGAATGAGTGATAAGTTATAACTCCCATAAGTGAATTTTTATGATTATGTGGTTCCTTGTTATTTCTACAGTTTTTTACACCGTGGTTTTTGGTTTTAGTCAATGGAGGGAACCAGAATGAATTGGGTCAACATTTAATCCAATGGAAAAATTGGTGACTATGAGAAAAGAAATTGCATAATACCTAGAAAGAAAGATATTTTGATTATGCCGAATCAGTCATCGTGATATATGATTAACAAGGTGAACTTTAGTGGCATTCCTAATTCATCAAATAAAAGGAATATGGACTTTCATGCATGTTCGCATGGTGAGGAGCATAGAGAAAGGAAGATTGAGATTTATAAAGAAGGTAAGAATAACCTTGATGAATACATAAAATGGTGGGGGAGATGTTATCTGTGTGGAGAGAAGGGTCATAGAGTGAAAAATTGTTATGGAGTTCAATGTCTTATCTTTGGAGAACATGGGAATTACCCAACTCAATGCCCTGACCTGAGAGGTTACTTCTAAATCAAGGAAGGAATTATTCCATGACAATCGTTGAATGGAATTTATTTAAGTGTTTATGTATTTGTATTCAAGAATAATGTTGTTGATGTACTTTTATGGTATATTGGAATATCTATGTATTGGTCCATTGTGGTTTTAAATAATTATATGGTACTGGTAACCATGAAAAGTGATTGAAATATTTTTAGAAAGTAGATGATATGCACATAATGAAGGGATAAGGAGAAAATAATATGTTTGATAGTATTCATGATCTCATGATTGAGATAAGGACAAATTGATATCATGGTTTGAGTATAAATAATTGTAGGGATTTTGTTTTTTGGAAAGAGTTAACTTTTGATAGAATTCATGTTTTTACTAAGGTTCTAGGGTAATACATGTTTCAAAAGAATTCATGATTAAGTTAATCACATGTTTGGAATGTGGCCAACAAGATATATCTTGTGATATATGAGGGATAAATGATGGTATTCACGTGATTGTTAGATGACCTTTTTAGTAATCATTCTCTTTATACTATGAGTGTGGAATGAAGTATTTTGGATAAGTCTTATGGTTGGAATGGATTAAGTTGAACATATTATAGTATTGTTTAAGGGTAGAACTTTTTTTCGATTTTATTTCTGGAATGATATTATAGTTTAGTTTAAGAAAAGGGACATCCCATAGGATGGGCCACAACCCGTCGCATCGGACAAGGTTACGGGAATAAAACCCACAACCGAAGTGCGACAGGCCTTTACCTCTGACCACTGGCCTACTTAGTATAAAATAGTTTTATTTTATTAAGAGGCATGATAGATGAAGTATAAGTCCATTTTTGGAACCATATACGATTAATCTCACCATAGATGGACTTATGTATATAACTTTTTCTATCCTTATGTTTGAGATAGACGGAATAACCTATAATTCTATCGCATGATCTTCTAACACTTCACGGAAGACAAATTCAACTTCATTTCTTTAACAGATGAAGTGGAAATTTTTTATGGCACGAGCAACAGTAAGAATGTACCATAATAAAGTAAGTATTTCTTTTAATTCAACAATTCTTAAACTTTAGGGAAATGATCTTGAAAACCAAAAATGTTGTCCAAGTGCTATTATATCTGATGAATTAGATGGTACCTTAGATCATAAAAAATGTATGGATTTGTGATTATTGGTTTTTTCATAGCCATCTTCTCTACCACTCTCCATCAGAACATGATGGTTATATTTCTCTTCCATATCCATATTTTCACCTATGTTCTCCTATGTGGAGACCCAGTGATTAGTTAATTTGGGTAACCGTTTTGTTTCATATTTTATTTTTTAATGTTTTGTTTTGGTATTCCATTTTACGATGTGGGTTTCTATTAATGAAACTTTCAAGTAGTAAACCATTTATAACCCTGACGAATTTCGAGGGCGAAATTCATTTTAAGGGGGGTATAATGTAACACCTCGAGATTTTATGAAATATATTCTTTTAATTTCATTGATTTCTTGTGTTGTACGTTACACAAAAATTAGCATGTGCTATACGCAACACCGTATTTTCTTATATTATACGCAAACACTATTATTTGCTTGTGTTACACGCAATCACGACTTTCCTCGATAGCGTGTGTAGTACGCAATACCTGGTTCCACAAAACAATGATATATTTTTATAATATTATTATGTACTAGACGATATGAATATTATTAACTACATTATGAATTTTATAACATTATTATTCATCTTAAACATTTTCCAAAACATGGTATGTGAACAAAATAATTTTTTTGGGTAAAACAAGTATTTTTCAAAAAATACAGTTTTGCCGCCTTTTGATGGCGCACCCACTTTAAATCTAGTTTTTGACATGTTTATAAGTTCAATTTGACAAAATAAAATTCTTCCTTGGAATGAGGATATAAAATTTTATTTGGATAAAATTTTCATTTTATTCTGATAAATTTCATATTTTAATGAATTGTAAAAACACGCTATATTTTAATTAAAAACAACTTTATTCATCGCAATAATTTATATGGTAAGATTACCTTTTTAATTGTTTTTAAAGTTTAATTAGAATATATTTTAACCATTTAATCCAATGTTGGTCATTGGAATTAATTTCACTTTGAATTTGGACATAAACAAGGGTCGATCTTTTGATAGATATTGTTTCTTAAACACACGCTATTTGTTTTGATAACAGGAATTAATTTTAAAATTAATTAATTCCACTTCTATGTTTTGAATTTGGAAAAATAGATATAATTGTTTAATTCGGATTATAAAATATAGATTAGGCTGAATTGTTTGTATTTTTCTTATAAACATCAATTTTTTATGAATAGTGAAACCACTTAGCGGTAGTTAAAAACTGACTCTTTCATTTAAATGAAATTTTACCACTTCTGTGAATTGACTTTCAAAAAACCGACATACATGGTTTTTATCAAGAAGAAATTTTTTTTCAATAAGATGAAAATAATTTTTGGTGAATAGTAACTTTTGACTTTTATTTACTACGGTTAAAGGTAAATAAGGTAATTCAATGTTAAAAGAATATTAAAATAACTAAAATTACCTTAACACTTGTCCTAATATTATTGGATGAGTAGTGGACGACCATGGGAATCATTAGGTCTATTTTGGGACCCCATTGAGCCACTTGGTAGTGATAATGACAATTTGGATTAATTAATTTAATGTAAAGACAAAATTGACATTAACAAAAATCTTTTAGTAATTAATTTTTATAAGGGGTTATAGAAATTATCTTTTAGACTATAAATTTCAATTGGAAATATAAAATGATTTCCTCCATGGTGGTATTTTTTTTATAATTTTAAGATCTCAAATAAATCAAATTATTTATGACACAATAATGATGCAATATTTACCTCATTAATAAATGATTTAAATAAATAAGATTATAATGATTAAAATATTGTCCAAAACATGTCCAATTATGATTGGATGATTTTATTTCGACCATGAGTCTTCTTATCTTCATCTTCAAGGATTTTTGGACCTTTTGAAACCGAATGTAAGTTTATAATAAAATAATATTTTCACTCTTTCCCAAAGAGCCCCTCCTCCACCTTATAAAAGGAGACCATTTCTATCCAATTCCTCACACCTCTCAAGCCATTTGGCTCGTCCAACCTCTGACAAATTAATCTTTCTACATCCCTATCCTCCCCCTAGAAGCCATTATTTAGTCAGAAGGAACTTCAAGAAGTTCTTTTGGTTCAAACCAAAGGAAGTTACCCAAATTAAGGTAATGGTTTCTCTTAAATTGTTTTCTATTATTCTACTTATCCAACCCCTAAACTATTTTTAATCCTTTATTTTCTAAAAACACAAGTATCCTCAATATACTAGTATTTTTTATGATAAGGATTCGAACTACACTTACACACACCTCCATCTAATGGATGAAGAACATAATGTTTCTGTTGATGGAAAACTAACGCCTCACGAAACGATGATTGTTCGATTTTCTCCTACCGCCTCTCATGGTGGCCATTATCATGGAATTGTATTTATATATGATATATATTATGTTTATGATTTCATTATGCTTTTTTACTTACCAATTATATCAAGCCTTTATGGTTTCCAATGTGGGTAAACACGATAATCTCATTTGAGGAAGTACGGACTTCCACCCCCTCAAAGTGATGCGATTCGTTAATGCCTTATGTGGGATGTATAAAGGATGGATTTAATGATATTATATATGATATTATACTGGAATTATAATATACCTATGTATCATTATGTTTTAGTTCCATTAAAATAAGAAATAGAAATGAAATTATCGTTCATGCGTACGTACAACTTACCGTCTCCATGAACGGTGCGTTTCATTTCATACCTCCATATGTTATGTACTATTATAAATACATGTATATTATGGATATATATGATATATATGATATATAAATCATGAATATATTTCTGGATATAATGAACCATTGACCACATGATCAACTTGTAATTATAAGAAGTCCATTTTTTGACTCTAGTACCAAATATCGACAAAACAAACGTTATTAACTTAAATGGTTACATAATGTTTATAACATGGTAATAAGTTCTATAAAAGGAATAATAATATTGAAAAAGGTTCTTAAGCAATTATAAATTATCTTTGGTTTATTATTCTGGAGATTAAAGAACGATCGAGTCAAGTTGGACACGAGATAAGGGAACTACTTATAGCAATTTCCGTTCTTTGGGTTGATCTTCTCTTCCTTGTTTGTGTCATTCTTTGATTATGTGAGAAATGAATTTTTATGTCTTATAATTTATTTAAATTACATTATGTGACCTTATAGTGAATTACCAAAAGCGATCTATTTTATTTACAAAAACATCTTTGTAAGGGATAATTATTCCAATCTCGTTCTTATCTGAGATTGTTTATTCGTAAGTATTTACTGGTGTTATTGTTATCATCCATGTCCATGTTTTCTAAAATTGTTTTTATGTATGTCTAAATTCATTTTTACCCATTTTTTTCTTTTACCACATGTTATTAAAGGAATATTTCTTCGTTTTACCATATGAGGAACTTTTTGACTTTTCCGACAAAAGTATGAGGATATTGTTTTTTTAACTTATACGGCATGAACGGATTTTTACGGTATCACAACACCTTATTTTCATGAAGTTTACACTAAAATATTTAATGAATATTTTCAAAAAAAATAATTTTCTTTTAAAATTGCATGTCATTTTGTGAAAAGAAAATTATATTGAATAAGAAAGGATATTTTCCTCAATAATTAATTTCAAGTGTTTTATCAAAACCATTTTCCATCTAAGATGACATTATTTCATATGTGTGTGTTTCAAGTATAATGTCTCAATGATTTACATGGTTTCACTTCTATTATGATGAAGTTATATCCATTTTTTTATATGGATTATGTTATGATGGGATGATGTTTATGAAACCCATTTTATTCTTTGGGTTATGATGAATGATTTACGTTTATGTTGTGGCACATGTAAGAAAGATTTAATTATGAGATGGATGGGACCTATATATCCCTCCAATACATTGAGTAAAGATTTATATCTCATGAGATAGACATGGGTGGAATGGTAAGTTAATCTGGTTCAGTGATACAGGACTGGAACGAGGAGTGAACTCGGTTCAGTAAGGGACTTTGTCCACTAAGATGGTCTTGGCAGCAATGCCTTGGCTACTATGAAAATCATATCATGTACTTAATGGTTTTCCAAAACTAAATGTTTTATTCCCATCCTATTTTATCATGATTCATGTTCCTTTATGATATATGCCTTACGTAATGCCAAGATTTATTTCACAACTCAAGATTTTGATGTTTAAACTTTATGTTCATCTTTTAAAGTTCGAATGAATATGGTTTGTTTTATTTTCTCCATGCTAACACTTACCGAGCATTTGAGCTCACCCTTTATATATTTTATTTTCCCCTAGATATAAATAAAGGTTTTATGTTAAAAAAAGGGGAGATATTTATGGGAGATGTCGAATATATTTCACCACGATTAGAAGATTATGTTCCAAGTTTCCAAAGACACTAAACTATTACGTTCCTTTGGGGTTTTTTTGTTATATATTAAGTATTCAGCAAAATTAATGTAATTTCCATGTACTTAAAGCTTGGGTATCTACAGAAAGACTCCCATTATGTTTAACTATTACTAAAAAGCTTCATTTTCTCTTGTTCTAATTGAGATACTCGTTTTTCTGGAAGATCCAACCGAAAGGATTCTTAACTACCTAAAACTTTGACTGAAATACATCTTCACATTTTTAGTTTTTAGCAGTTATATGATGATCTGTTGATATTCCTCTATGATTTTTTAGTATCTAACTTACCCATGTACCTCTTCAATTTCCATGGATGTTCATTGGTATTGGTCAAATATGTATGGCCACATGTACTTGATCAATTTACTTAGTGAAAAAAAGTCCGGTTCTATTATCTATTCTGATTTAAGTATCACCCTCATTTAATGTGTGCAAGTTATGCACACAATGTATTAAAGATTATTTTATATGTGATAAAACATTCACAACTCAACACAACCACTTCAAATATTCTCAACTAAAATTGTATAAAACCTAGAAAATGAATATTATGTTTATTTATTTCCTTATCTGTTGTTTATAATTTATTATCATTTTGTCAATTTAAATTGTTTCTTCATGTTTTCATGCATGCATAAACATACTATTCACATTATTCCTTTCATAAGTGTATGGCCACCCATCTCAATCATCACCATAATGCTAAAATTTTCTTCTCACTCACTACCTTCTCATACACCATGCACTTAACAAGACTCTAAATAGTATAAGAATGCCTATGTTATATCCTTTTTCTAATTTTCATAACATAATGATATTTTAAGCACAGGTACACAGTGTTTCAAACTTTTCATGAATACCTAAAGGGCTTTCTATAACATTTTTTTTGTGAATATAATTGAGGGTGTTAAAACATAATTCAATGGCCCATGGGTTCTCTTATTTATGAATAAAGAGGATCAATAAATCTCCACTCTATGAAACATATGGTTTCATAACACTTTAATTTCCTTCAAAAAAATATATCTCATTTCAAATTCTCTACATCAACTCTCTCGTCCTTGTCTCAATTTATATATGTGAGTTACACTACCTCATATTCTATTTTAAAGTCCTGTTAATGTTGTATTCAAAACTCCAAAAATAGATTCATGGCATTGATTTTGTTAAACCCAAATATTTCAGTGTTTCTCAAATTATCTAGGCTAAAAAACAGGGTATCATCCATAATATGAGTTTGAATATACACTTCACAGGGATGTGATTGCATTCATGCAATTATAGCATTCTCCTTATATTTCTCGAACACATCCATGTTCATCGAATGATTGAACTGCCTCCTTCAACTCCATTTTCTTTTGGCGGTGGCGTGTTCCTATAAATTCTGACTACACAAATATAATAGAATCCATGTATAAAGGTTCTTTATCCCATCATCTACAAATATGATCAATTAAATGATCATGGAAACCCATGGCTTGATCGATGGAAGTTCAGCCATACTATATGGTGAACAGAAACCTTTGGGTGTCGTTAGAGGTTGAAGATCAGCATTACACTAATCGTATGGATTTTGTGAAACAGATCATATGACCAAGGTTCTTCATAAATTTTCATTTATTATAGGGGAACATTAACCATGAATGACACATACCTCATCAAACTCATAAATGGGTGGTCTCCTCTTAATAATAGTTCTTGCTCTCACTTTTCCATTGTGTCAGCACTAGGTTTGGAACCCAAATACACTTCATACACAATACATTGGGTGTGTCTAACACATTATCTCCCCATGTATGCCCCCATTCACACCCTAGGGTAGTTATGATTCCACACACAATCCTTTATTACCATGTAAGATCCTTTCGCCATCTCTCAAACATGGTAGACCATTTGTTCCCACATGTGTGGTTGATGGGATGGAACTTGTGTGTCTTTTAATAGTCGGTTCAGTTTTTTTTAAAATACCATAAATATTTTCAAAATTCTTTATATTAAATTTTCAATTCACTCTCAATATAAAATTCCAATATATAATTTCAATGCATCCAATTTCCTTTTTAATATTCCTCATGAAAAAATAATACTTTTCATGGAATTATTTAATTATTCATGAAAATTAACATTTTCATGGTTTTCACTTATTGCTTCATTATTTTATACAATGTTTCACCATTGACACAAGTATTTTACATGAATAATAGTTAAAAAATCAACACAACTAAAAAGGAAAATTTATCAACAATGCCACCCAATATAGTAAATTAAATTGATAAATATTAATCAATCATCACCACTTCATTCACCAAAAACTTACCAAACACATATTAACACATAATTTATGAAAAATTCAACAATGGGACCAATAATGATCAAAACTAATTTTACTCCATAATGATCATCAATTAAGGATAACTCAAAAAATATTTTGAGGGGATATTTACCACTATACCATTCATGTAAAGTTGTAACACATGTGAATGAATGGTAAATAGATATTTACTTTATTATAAAACCATGCTACATATTATATTCTATAAAAACTTTTAAAAATACCGAACAAAACCATACATAAGTTCATGTTTATCATATCACATAAGATTAACTACTAGCTTATGCTTATGTTTTATATATTTCTGGATTATTATTGACTCATTTAATCTATATGTAATTCTTTTCACAAATCTATGAAACCACCTAATGAAATTATCCACAAAACAATAGAGTGAAATAAAGGAAGTAGGTTAGTTTTCATAGTTCTGAGACCTAAGAATCATATTCATAATGATAAAATATTTTATAATATTCAAAACTCTTTAACATTACAATATCGTGTGTCTCAATGTCAATCTCATATTTTCTATTTAGAAATATTTTTATGCTTAACATCATAATCATTCATAGTAGCTATACAATAAAACATTTTCCAAGAAATCAATGTAATTAGTTACATTTTTAATAACTCACATATCTTGAACTATGTTAGGAGAAAGTGAAATTCACTTTATAGGCTGAAATAATCATTTTTTAAATGGTGATATTCACACTACCATGGTAACTAAATGTAACTATATAAATTTTTATTTATTTTCACACATCTTAACTCTATAGGATATTATGTGAATAATCACTTAAAATAATCCTTATAGAATATTTAATTTTTTAACTTTGTACAAATATAAGTTTAAACATACACCCATTAGTATCTTATACATTGGATTCCTTATCAAAATATTTTTCTAAGATTCTATAAAAACATCAAAATGTTAGAAAATAGAATTTATTTCATTTTATAGTAATATATATCAAATAAACTAATAAATCCATATCATATGTGGCACTATATGTGTTTGGTAAAATTTTTGGAAAAAATATTATTATTTAAAATATTTCGCTAGTGAGTGGGGGTAAAACATTCCTCATAATTTAAGAAACAACTAGATATACACTTTATCCTAGATAAAACATATATAATATTATCTTCTTCTCAAAAAAATTTATAGAATCCAATTAATTATAAAACTTTGGTACTAAGACAATAATTTTAAATTATTTATAATAACCATTTATTACCAAATAATGTCTCTTATACTAAAATATACATGTGATAATTATACAAATTTTTTTGGGATCCATGTAATATTGATGTAATTATTTACAGTCAAATATTTAATATAGAAACCATGGGCTTCATCACTTGTATTATAAATAAAATCCCATTCAATTATTCAATTAAATTTTAACTCTTGTATATTTACACCACATATAAAATATACATTTTGTATCACATACCCATTAAAATCGATGTATTATTTACTATAAAACGTATCCTTAACAATAAAATTCCAGGGAGTTTCCTAAAACATCCTCAGGTATCCAGAAAATTCCATCATAGGGAATCATTACTTTTTTTCCTAATAACTATAACTTTCAATGGCTTTAGTTGTTGAGAAGAAACATTACCGAACTCACCAACCTAACTTTTATTCTTATGGTTTAAACATTCACCCACTAGTATAATATATACATCACTAAAAAATAGACATAAAAATGTATATATCATTCATTCTCATCTATTGAGAATAATAAGGTAAAACTGTCTTGAATTCATCCACATCATCAAAAAACAATCGAATAAATTCCTTAACTAGAACAAGGCTTAATGAAACTTTAATAAAATCATTATATTATGTAAATAATCAAATTTTGTACACCTATTGAACGTATTCTATAGATTGGTTACTCAAGAAGGTATTATTTTAAAACATTAAATCTATTACACATAATTTATTATATTAATATACAAATCTTATGAGTTTCCTATATTAAGCATCTCCTTCCAAGCCTTAAATTAAATTTTATGTTTTATGATGATGTTATTTACCTATAACGTAATATTTCATTCGATTAGTAGCACCTATTAAATCTTTTCATTAAGTACTTTTATAGATATTCCTCCCACTAAAATTGATGAACCCCTGCATTATAATATTTTTGTGAGCCAAGATCAAAATTTCACTAATTAATGAGTTTGATATGGTGATTCTATGTCCGCTTATTTATTTAGGTAATGAGTCATCCTAATAATAACTATTGTGTCTATGAGATAGTTTAGTTGATAAACCTTTATCCAAATCCATCTATATGGATATAAGCAACTCTATTACTCTAGTAAAATAATTTTACTAGGGTAAACTAGCTAGAGTAAACCAAAAAATAAGTCAAGGATGAACTAAAAAAATAATAATAAATTAGCACCCAACTATGAAATGACGTAAATAAAAGGATAAAATAGAGTTACATATAACCTTATTTCCTTACACAAGATAATCCATGGGCACCCAATTATAGCATGACTTACATGATTGGGTGGTCAATGTCTTAATAAGTGTAGTTTTTAAGGCATCCCAAACACAATATTTTAGGGGATTTATATTTTGAAGTCTCACCAATTATATATACGTCATATGATTATTAAATCCAAAACTATTATATCTCGTGTATTAATTATTATCTCAATTTTTTATTCTTTAGTGTATCTATGAATCTAAAAAATTAATATTATAATCCCTATTCTTATTTCAAATTGATTTGTTCAAAAAACTATATGGAATCTGTATTAAACATTAAATAATCAATATTTTCATTAAGGAATTTACATTCATTAACATTGAGTATATTTTTAGGTTTAGAGAGTTAGAGAATTAGGCCATAAATCATACATAACAAAACCATAAAATATAAAGTGGACACTTCCAATTAGTATCCATTGTTTTCATAACTATTAAAATAAATCATGATTTTTTCATGTCAAATATCCATGACATTCAACATGAATCCTTCATTTCCATTACTAATCTATAAATCTTTTGAAAACACTTAAAATGTGGGATGGGTATAAAAAGCTCAGTAAAGGACATACTGTCACGACCCGGCCCAGTGGGGCCCACGCCATGACTCCCCAAGCCCACCTCCAATAGGCTAGGGGTTGGTAACTAGCACTGAGTAGGAAAATTACTACATGGGAGGCATTTCCTAGGAACCTTTACACACACACAAAACTCGAATCCCAAAAATGATGAAACTTAAAAACCACTATGGAACAAGAATTCATGCATACAAGTAACCCCAACCAACATAGTACAATGGAATGTAAAGTATTGAAATTGAACTGGGCCTGAATACATGCCCACCAAAAACAAGAGTCTGAAAAACTACAAAGTCCAACCTGAAAACAAAACAAGGTATTGGGACTTTTTCTCGAATCCAAAAGAATGCCTCGGCCTGTGAGGAACTCAGAAAGCTCGATCATGTCTTGGTCCACCCTGGAATTTGTCAAAAGTCTGCTCATCTTCACAAGACACGACACGTGCAGTAAAAGCCCGTGGAGGGGTGAGTATAACAATACTCAATAAAGGACCCTAAAAACCACAAAGAAATGCACAAAGTAAAGGTATAGTCATCTCTACATAGTATATTTCTACAGAACATATAGAAAGTGAAAAAAATTCATATACACTTGAAACCCAAACCTGTAGTCTAGAGGCAGGTCAAAAAACCTCATACCCCCGCTAGGGATTCAGTTTGAAGGTTCCAAAAATCACTTATTCTGGGAGAACACACTCCATGAGTCTAGTAGCTCTGATGACGTCCATCTAAGAAGTATTGTTCTTCAGGAAATTCCATGAGAGTCAGATACACTCATTACAGGAGACAAACTCCCGAGTGGGTAGATCACGACATATAGATACACTCATTTCCAAAGAAACACTCCTGAGTGATGGATGGTTACACTCATTACGGGAAACACACTCCTGAGTGGGAGATCACGATGTATAGATGAGAATCACTGCCAGAGCCATAGAGGATACTGTGATTCATCTGGATTCACCAGCTAGGTGAATCACCAGCTAGGTAGAGGATCAAAGCCCTGTCGATTTGTTCATGTTGATGCCTGACTCTACCTAGGGTCAGGAATTGATAGAGAATCTCGCTCTGGGCCTCTCGGAGGGATTCTGACTCTATCATAGAAATTACTACTGAAGGGATCATACTCCGGTAGAAGAAAATGATGCCTGACCTTCTGAGGAATGAGGAGAAGGGGCACTAACCCAAATTGAAGATGTCCAAGATACGGTGTACAAGAGGACCATTCCATTTTCCACAATGTACATGGCGTGTAGAAAAGTTACACATCATGTATTCTGACCACTGGTAATGCCTGTGTACAATGGCTTGTGTCATAAGGTTGGTCATGTAGAAAATTTAGTACATGGTGTGTAGTATGGTGTACACACCGTGTTCGAGTGACCGGGGTTGGATCCGTGTAAGCTGGCCATGTGCCCGTACACAGTTATCAACCCGTGTACTCCGACTCGAGTAATCGGTACACGGGGTGACCCACGTTACTGGCCTCGCCTGGCTGTGTGATGGATTACATGGTCTTGTACTCCCTTCCATGTCTGTGTATCCCTGGGATACACATTGAGTTCCACGTAGCCTCTTTTTTCATGATGTGTAGAGAGTACACGTTGTGTCGTCGGAAGCCGTGTAGTCCATCCCGTGTCCGTGTAATTCAAAAAATACACACCGAGCTTCAGGGAAAGTCTAAAACGTTGTGTGAATAGGGTAAACGGTCGTGTGATTTTTCTCTGACCCCCAAAAACCCTATCCACCACAATTACTACATGGTGTGTTCTTCTGAAGTACATGTCGTGTATTCTGGAAATTTCCAGAAACGTGAACCTCCGTCGTCGCGCCTCCGGTGGTTCCCTGTTCTTGATCTGGTCGTCTGATCACCATGGAACTCCTAGGTTTTGGTTGCCCAATTCCATGAAGCTGCTTCCAGTGTTTTTGGACCTCTGATCGGCTTCGAAGACATGTTTTGATCCTACCGTGTGAAGAACGCTCGAAGAATGGCCTCTTCCAATCCGAGCCGATTCATCATTCGTCATGTCCATCTCACATCTATAGGGTCTTTGCGATGTTGTATCTTCAGTTTTTGATTGTTGTGTTGAAATATTGGTGTGAAACAATCTGTTGTTGGTCGCCCCGCGGAGAACGTGAAGAATGCACGAGAAGGATAGGGGAAAGAAAATCCAATGAAACAATTTGAGGAATGAACCTCCACCGTCATTCGTCATGGCCTTGATCCTATCTTGTTAGTGGGCTTAAACGGAGTAGAAATCAACAACAATAATCATCATGAATTAATTCCCCGTAATCATCCCAATAAAACCCTCCCGTGAGAACGTATAAATTTGTGGATTACCTTGTTCGTGGTTGATCTGCATTCATCGTTTAAATAAAATATGTCGAAATGGGGATGAAATAAAAACGGCTACCTCAAGAAGGGATCGATCACTAATGAAGGGGTCGTGATGCCATCGCCATCGAGATCCTTCAGCTTCATTGGCACAATGATTCGCAGCTTCGATCTGTCATCATTCGTCACCGAGAGTTTTCTCTGAAGCGCCATGGATTTTCCCCTATAGTTTCCTCTCAATATTCCGCCAACGATTGGCGTTTAATTATCCCAATAAAAAGGGAAACGTGTTTGGAATTAAATTACGCTGCGGCATTAAAGGGTCAGCGTTGTTGTTTCTGAGTCATTATGACATGACATTTAATATTAAAACAGCTTCTCTGTCGCTACACTGGAGCGGATGTTTCCATATAAAATAAAATAAACATTGCTAATTTATTTTATTTCATTTTACTAAAAACGGCTAAAAATTTACTTTTTCCCCCGACCCACGCCGGTCAAGGTTAGACCCGTTCTAAAGTAAAGTCGTCGTCCTGGACACAACGGTTCCCTTATATTTTTAATTCGGGCATCTGTTTGGCAACTACCACAACCGCACACATGTGCCGACTCACTTAACATAAAAAAAATCAAACCACCATTCTAGGTTCATCGGGTCTCTGAATGATGTGTCATCTCTACGCCTGGTCTTTTAATAATTCCATTTAATATTTAAAAATAATACATGGAAAAATCCGAGACACTACATTCTCTCCACCTTGGGGCTTTACATCCCCGAAATGCCAAAACAAGACTACTCAAAAAGATGGGGGTATTGGGCACAGATCTGAGCCTCCCACTCCAATGTGCTCTCCTAATGATTCTCGTGATGCCACCGAATGCGCACTAAGGGAATCAATCTCCCATGAAGGATCCTTTCCTGCCGATCCTCGATCTCCACCAGGTACTCATCAAAGGTCACTCTATCCTCTATGTTCAACTTTCCCCGTCGATGACGTGCAATGGGACATGCACGTACCTCCTTAGCTATGACACGTGGAACACATCATGTACTCGATGAAACTATGGCGGTAGAGCTAGGAGGTAGAGCGAGGCGGTATTCCACCTCGCCAACTCTGCACAGTATCAAGAAAGGCCTGATGAACCTCAGAGATAGCTTGCTGCCTCGGCCAAATCTCTGTAACCCTCGACGATGTGAGACCCGAAGAAAGACGTGGTCTCCCTCCCCGAACTCTAGAGGTCTCCGTTGTCTATCATCATAAGACTTCTTCCGGTTCTGTGCAGTTTTCATTCGTTCCCGGATGATCTCCACCTTCTCAGTGGTATCTCGTACCAACTCTGAACCCATGAGTGCTGACTCTCTGGGGTCGGTCCAGCTAAGTGATGACGGGAAGGATCTCCCATACAAATCCTAGAACGGTGCCATAACAATGGTAGATTGGTAGCTATTATTATACACAAACTCCACCAGTGGTAGGTGGTCTTCCCAACTACAACCAAAGTCCAAGATACAGGCTCGTAACATATGCTCCAAAACCTGAATGGTCCTCTCCGTCTGACCATCGGCCTATGGGTGGAACACCGTGATCAAGTGTAGCTGTGTACCAAAGGCCTCTTGAAATCCCTTCCACAACCGGGATGTAAATCGGGTGTCTCGGTCCGATAATATCATTGAAGGGACTCCATGAAGCCAAAATATCTCATACACATAGAGGTGTCCCATGCTCTCTACGGAACTCTGTTCCCTGATGACGAGAAGGTGGGCAGACTTGGTGAGTTAGTCAATGATCACCCAGATAGAATCATTCCCTTTGGATGTCTATGGTAATCCTGTCACGAATTTCATTGATATTCCATCCCACTTCCACTCTGGAACCTCTAGGGGGACAGATAATCCTGCTGGAACCTACTGCTCATCCTTTACCTTCTAGCACGTAAGGCATCGAGAGACAAACTCTGATACTTCCTTCTTCAGTCTTGACCACCAGAACTGTCATCAGATATCCTGGTACCTCATTTTGATTCATGTATGTACCTCCAAGGGGGATGTTTGAAACTCCATCAGAACCCTTTCCTTCAACACCACTGGTATGATAGTGCGTTCTCTAAAAATAAGTATGTGCTCCCCACCTTGCGAATATCCTTCAGGAACATGTCATGTTGATAACTGAGCATGTAAATCATCACGGTCATCATCCCCAATATGTACATCCCTAAATCGATGCAAGAGTGGGGGAGACAACCATTGACTATAGGTAAGGTGTATCCCCTCTGTCTGTGAAGGAAAACTGCAATGTGGCCAACTGCTATGTCGCCTCACTAAACAGTTGCGAGCTCAACCTTTTGCTAAAAGCATCCACCACCTTGTTTTCCATCCCATGAGTATAGATGATCTCGAAATCATAATACTGGAAGAAATCTATCCAAAACTTCTATCTCTGATTCAGATCCTTCTGTGAGAATATGTACTTTATTCACTTGTGGTCAGAGTAGGTGATGAACCGCTTGCCCATAAGGTAGTTTCGCCACATCTTTAATGCAAAGACTACCACTTCCACCTTGAGATCATGGGTCACATAGTTTTTCTCATGTGGCCTAAGCTGGCGTGAACCATATGCAATCACTTCCTACCTTTGCATCAGGACACAACCAAGCCCAGTCCCTATTGCGTCTAAAAAACTATGTACTCGACACCCTCCTCCATTAATCTCAAGATTGGGGTGCTCGTAAAAATCTGTCTCAACTGCTCAAAAGCCTAGAGAAACTTCTCCATCCACATAAAGGGTTTCCCCTTATTCTTCAAGGCTATCATATGTGCTGATATTCAAGAGAAATCAGGAATGAACCTCCGGTAATTTCCTTCCAACCCAAGGAAGTTTCGCACCTCCATCACACTCTGAGGTGGCTCCCATGCTAACACTGCCTCCAGCTTGTCTTGGTCCACAGATACAGCGTCTACTGAGATGACATCTCCCAGAAAGTGGACCTCTTAAATCCATAACTGGAACTTCAAGAGCATCCCATGAAGCTGGTGCTCTCAGAGTACATCTAGAACTATCCGCATGTGTCTCGCATGCTCCTCCTCTGACACCGAGTACACAAGGATGTTGTCGATGAAGACCATTATGAACCGGTCCAAATACAGCTAGAAAATTTGGTTCATCAGTCCTATGAACACTGTGGGGGAGTTTTTCACACCAAAAGGCATCACCAAGTACTCATAGTGATCATAGCGGCATCTGAAAATCGTCTTCAATATATCCTTGTCATGTATTCATAACTGGTGATAACCTAATCGATAATAAATATTCAATAACCACCATGCCCTCCCTCAGCTGATCGAAGAGATCATCGAATCTTGGTAGTGGATACTTATTCTTCACTTTCACCTGATTCAGGTGATGGTAATCCATGTACAACCTCAAACATCCATCTTCCTTCGTGGAAAACAAGACTGGGGCCGCCCAAGGTGAAACATTGGGTCTCACGAAACCCTTTCTCTTTAAATCCTCCAACTACACCCTCATCTCACGAAGTTCTACGGGAGCCATCTGATATGATGGTGAGGAAATCATTTTTGTCTCGGGGTGTAAGTCGATGTAGAAGTCAATTTCTCAGTGGGGAGGTAATCCTGGAACATCTTCGGGAAAGACATCCCCGTACTCTTCCACTACTGCTGGGAACTGAAAACCCAGAACATCTACTGCTCTGAGGGCTAGGATAGCCAACTCATGAGTGATCGGATGCACCCTTCTATGAATGAGCCCGTTTTGTGCTACCTGGGTCTCCTTTTCACCAACAAGGGAAAACCTCATCCCATCACGACAGGCACACCACAATTCAACAAAAACGGTCAATCTGGGCATGGACCAAAGATAACCATTCCATACCGAGAATGACATCATAGGGCCGCTACCACCAAGAGGTTTCAACCAAAACTCTCACTTCCAAATGTAAGATCACACTGTTTTCAAAGGTGTGTGATTGTTGAGTCTCCTCCTGTAGGTGTCTCCAAGCATAAGGTTTGAGTCAATGGTTCTACCGGAAACTCAAGGTTTCACACAAGACATGTGGCTATGAAGGAATGACTGGAACCTATGTCTATAAGTATAGAAGCTAACTTAGAGAACACATAGATCATACCATGGATCATCCCTAGAGCCCTTGGGTCGTACACCTCGCCTACATGCAGCTGTCCTCACCCATGTCCCCCAGCTCCCTGAGCCTTGTGCGGACTTCTTGGGGGTGGTGGTGGAAGTAAGTCGAAGCATCTTCCACCATCTGCATCTCTCACTGATCCTCTTCCACATCCACCGTTTTGTGGGTCCATCTTCTCCACTCTCTGCCTCTGCCTCAGTGGTCCATCCCACACTTCCCGATCAGCAGCTCGTCGGGTTGGAAAATCTCTAGTGAGATATCCCCTACCGTCGCACGCGTTGCATCTCTTCTCCTGGGATGGCTGGATCCAGTCTGAGAGCCCTGGACTGTCGATCCCCTATCATGGTTCCTCCTCTGGCGTCGCTCACATCCTGATCCCTATGTCTGACGTCGGGTCCCTGCTGCATAGGTTTATGGACCTGTCTTCATACTACTGACTGTCGTCAGCTGTCGCTACTTTGACAAGAAGATCTCGATCACCAAGGATCTCTCGTGCACTATAGCATAAGTTGAAATGCATAGAGGCATGAAACTAGCTCATATGTCTCATCGTAGACCTCTCCCGAATGTTAAATCCATAAAGTACTTATCTCTGACCATATCCATTGAGTACCGGGTGAGGTTGGTGAACCTCGATGAATAGTCAGCTACTATCATACTACCCTGTTGGAGCTCAAGAAGATCATGGATGTGTACCACTCTTAGCATAACTGGAGAGAACCCCTCCCTAAAGAGTCGCTCAAACTCCGCCCATGAAAGAGTCTCCTAGTTATGTGTTCATGTGGTCAAACACCAGCATCGTCCTATCGAACCCTGAAGAAGGCTCGCCTCTGAACCTGAGGGGTCTCTATCTCTAAAACTCATGGAGTGCACCCATCTTGTGCTCCTCATTAGTTGGTACTGCAGGTACCACAGGCTGCTCCACTAGTGGTGGCATATCTGGTGCACCACCGGGTGGCAACGCCTGGGGAATTGGTCCCTGTATCGAAGCCTCATCAATAAGGGGGTCATCATCATGATTACGCTGCTGAATCCTAGTGGGTATGTGTCGTGGAGGCATCCAGTAAAGAAACAAGATGTACCTAGAGAATATCTGGATAGCTGACTCAAAGCACATGGAAAAACACATCCCATTCCTATATGATGCATTTACCTTTCTTTTATTTCCCCGTAACTAGTGTTTTCATGTACCGAGTTGAAAAGTAGGTTATCAGAGTCCTGGTGTATAGATACGTTGGCCACCGCACCATCACTAGAGTCTCTGGCCTAAAAGCTGAGCTCGGAACACTGAACACTATTTCCCCAAACCAATCTCACAGACTCTTGCTACTAAAGTAGAACTGACCACCTCTGATACCACTCTGTCACGTCCTGTCCCAGTGGGGCCTGCATTGTGACTCCCCATGCCCACGTCCGATAGGCCAGGGGATGGTGACTAGCACTGATTAGGCATATGAATACATGGGAGGCATTTCCTAAGAACCCGTACACACGCACACATCTCCATTCCCAAAAATGCTAAAAAGTAAAAACCACTATAGAACAAAAATACATGCATAAAAATAAACCCAACCAACAGAGTACGATGGAATGTAAAGTACTGAAAGTGAACTGGGCTAGAATACAAGCCCACCAAAAATAAGAGTCTGAAAAACTGCAAAGTCCAACCTGAAAACACAAAGAGGTACTGGGACTGCTGCTCGTAGCCAAAGGAACACCTCGGCCTGAGAGGAACTCAGAAATATTGATCATCTATGGGTCCGCCCTCGACTCTGTCAAAAGGCTCGTTGTCTATACAAGACACGACACGTGAGGGCAAATCCAGTGCAGGGGTGAGTATAATAATACTCAGTAGAGGACCCTAAAAACCACAAAGCAATGCAAAAAAGTAATGGTACAGTCAACTCTACACAGTATATGTCTACAAAACATATAGCAAGTGAAACACAATCTTGATATACATGAAACCCATACTTGTAGTCTAGAGGCAAGTCACACAACTGCATACCCCCACTAGTGATTCTATTTGAAGTTTCCCCGAAGCACTCGTTCCGGGAGAACACACACCATGAGTCTGTTAGATCTGAGGATGTCCGGCCAAGACATAGTTTTCGTCGGGAAATGACACAATAGGTAGATACACTCATTATGGGAGACACACTTCAGAGTGCATAAATGACGATAGATAGATACACTCATTTCATGAGACACACTTCTGAGTGATGGGTAGATACACTCATTACGGGAGACACACTCCTAAGTGGGTAGATCATGATACACAGTTGAGGATCACATCCAGGGCCATGGAGGATACCACGACTCATCCAAATTCACCAGCTAGGTGATTGACCAGCTAGGTAGAGGATCAATGCCCGGTAGAGTTGGTCACGTTGATTCCGAACTCTACCTGGGGTAAGTAATGAATATAGGATCTCGCTACGGGCCTCTCAGAGGGATGCCGACTCTATCACAAAAAGTATTACTGAAGGGATCATACTACTGTAGAAGGAAACGATGCCTAACCATTAGGGGAATGAGGATAAGGGGAACTAACTCAAACGAAAGATGTCCAAGATGCGGTGAACAAGAGGACCATGCCATTTTCCACAAAGTACACAGCATGTAGAAATGTTACAAGTCGTGTTGTCTGACCTCGGGTACTGCCCATATACAAAGGACCGTGTCATAAGGTTGTTCATGTAGAAAAGTTAGTTCATGACATGTAGTACAGTGTATACGCCATGTCTGAGTGACTGGGATTGGGTCCGTGTACACTGTCCATGTTCTCATACACATTATCAACCTGTTTACTCAAACCCGAGTAATCAGTACATGGGGTGACTCGTGTTACTGGCCTCGGCTGGCTGTGTGATGGAGTACACAGTCGTGTACTCCATTCTATGTTTGTGTATCCTCAGGATACATTCCGAGTCCCGCGTAGCTGCTTCTGTCATGCCACTTAGAGAGTACACACTGTGTCTTCTGAAGCCGTGTAGTCCATCCTGTGTCTGTGTACTTCCCAAAATACACGTCGAGCTTAGGGGAAATTCCAACATGTCATGTGACTAGGGTCACATTCTATGTGATTCCTTTCTAACCCTCAAAACCCTAGCCTCCTCCAGTACTACACGGCGTGTTCTTCAGAAGTACACGTCGTGTATTCAAAAAATTTCTAGAAACACAAACCTCCGTCATCGCACCTCTAGTGGTTCCATGTTCTTTGATCCGGTCATCCAATCACCATGTAACTCCTGGTTTTTTGTTGCTCTGACACAAAGAAGCTTCTTCTGGTGTATTCGGACCTCTGATCGGCTCCAAAAACATGTTTTGATACTCTAGTGTGAAGAATTCTCTAAGAAATGTCTCTTTTGATCTGAGACGATTCGTCATCTCCCATGGTCATCTTACCTCTATAGGGTCGTTGCAATGTCAGATCTCCAGTTTGGGATTGTTTTGTTACAAGAAGGGTGCACGAAAAACCATTTTTCGTTTCCCCGCAAAGAACGCGAGAGAAGGAAAGGGGGAAAAATTCCATGAAACAATTTGAGGAACAAGCCTCCACCTTCATTCGTCATGGAATTGATCCGCTCCTATTAGTAGGATTAAACAAAGAAGAAATAAACAACAATAATCAACATTGATTAATTCCCTCAAATCATCCTAATAAAACCCTCCTGCAAGAACATACGAATCTATGGATTAACTTGTTCGTGGTTGATCTGCGTTCGTCATTTAAATACAAAAACAAGGAACGAGGAATGAAATAAAAACCCCTTCCTCAAGAAGGGATCGATCACTAAAAAAAGGGTTCGTGTTGTCTTCGCTGTCAAGATCCTTCAGTTTCGTTGGCATAGCGATTCGTAGCTTCTATCCATCGTTGTTTGTTGCCAACAGTTTTCTCCAAAGCACCATAGATTTTCCCCAAGAGTTTCCTCTCAGACTTCCGCCAATGATTGGAATTTGATTATCCCAATAAAAAGGGAAAAGTTTTTGGCATAAAATTATGCTGGAGAATTAAAGTGCTAGTATTGCTTTTTCTGGGTCACAATAACATGGCATTTAATATTTAAATAGCTTCCCTATCACTACGTTGTAGTGGATATTTTTGTAAAAAATAAACTAAACATTGCGAATTTATTTTATTTCATTTTAATGAAAATGTCCGAAAATTAACTTTTCCCCTCGACCCGTGTCGGCCGAGGTTAGACCAGTTCTAAGGTAAAATAGTCATCTCGGATGCAACGGTGCCCTCAGATTTTTAATCGGGGCATCCATTTGGAAACTGCCAAAACTGCACACATGTGCCGACTCACTTAAGTTAAAATTCAAACCACCATTTTGGGATCACTGGGCCTTGGAATGATGTGTCATCTCTACGCCTGGTCTCATAATAATTCCATATAATATTTAAAAATAAAACATAGAAAAAATAGAGATACTATGCATACAAATAAGGCAAACCAATAGTCTTGTGAAAACATGAAAACCCATGAAAACTTTATAATAATGGTTTAATTTTTACCATTAAGAATTATTAAATACTTTCCATTGAATATAAGATCATCACTTCCCCTTTTTGTAATCACAATATTACCATAAATCCCATTTCAAGCATAGATAACACAAAAAAGATTCCCATGACATAATTATACTAAAATGGAATAACCTTGCAATTGAATTATATAAATTTCACTCTTAAAAATGGAATAACCATATAGTAAGCTTCCATACCCAATGCATTGGATGTATCTTAGGGACCAACCCATTGTTAGTTTATCATAGAAGTACCCATCATTTATTTATCACATAACCTCCTATAAAATGTAAAAGTAATATTATATAATTAAAACACATAAAATATTGAAATTTTCAATATTTTACTATTAAAACATCATTTTCACCCATCAGAAAACATTTCCAGTTATTGAAATAATAAATCCATTTTCTAAACACAATTTAAAATTATATTTTTAAATAAAATTGTACCGTTCAACATTGCAAATTTTAAATATTAAGCCACATTAAATAACATTAGAATAAATAAATTCATTATATTATATGTCAAATGTGCTATTTATACACCTCATAAAATAAGGTGGTTGTATTTCATCAAAATATGCCTCAATGAAGGGATATCTAGATGAAGTCTCTTACCTTGAGTATGACTCATCAAGTACAATATTTGTATTTCTAAATAATAATCTTAGGTTAATTTTTTACAGTATTTATATAATTTTTTGAGTTTTTTATCCCTTTTAAGTCACTTACTATAATGTTATACCATTTAATTAACTATTTATGTTCATGTCGAACATTTTGATGATATTTGGTACTTGGGTCCAAATTGACTTTGTTATGATATCTATTGAACATGTTTTTATGAACCCATAATCTATAGAATAATATTAATGAATTAATAATAAATTTTATACATAAATTATTATTTGAAATATATCCATTACATATGGATATAAAAAATTAATTTCGTGGTAATAATGGAGATGGTAGGTCATACGTATGCATGAGTAATGTTTCCATTTTTCAATGATCATTATGGAAAAGAGTTAAGAATACAATTTTTTATAAACAATGATAATAGTGTAATAATTATTATATTAATCACTTAAATATATTTATATATATCATATATGTTATGTGGTGATGAAAAATGAATCACATCACATTGTGGAGGTTATAGTTCACACGTACGCACAAATGTCTTTATCATTTCTTTATGCATAAAAAGATAACAATGTAAATGATCAATTATCTTTTAATAATGATAAATATATCATTATTATCATATATAAGAATTAATTACATTATTTTAATTTTTTGTGAGATACATTGAAGGAAAATTAATTACATCGATTCGCACGACGGTAGTTCACCTTACACACGAACGATGAATTTGTTTCCCATTTGATGGAAATGAATATGGATATATGTTTTCCCACAAAAAATTAACATATAATTTTATTTAAGATACTATAGTTATTATTTAATCATGTTTTAATATGATTTTAATGATCTGGAATAAGAAACAGAGACGAAACACTTAATTAAAAACGATACATTTTATTTGGAAAATCTTATTCTCTTAACACCTTACGACCGCTAAGGGTGGTTTTATTCCTAAAATAATAGCAATAGAATGTGTGTAGGGATTCTATAAAGATATTTGGAAATAAATTTTCCAACAACATAGGATTTGAAATTTTAATAAAATATAAGAAGTTGTGTCCTTTTATAGGACATGGAAGGGGAACTCTTAGAATTTGTCAAACAATTAAATTAATATTAATTAATATTCAATTACAAACTGCACAAATTATGAAGAATTATTGATTATTATAGTTCAAAATACTCCCATAAAATAAATTATGGACAATTTTAGGCCACATTATTAAACTAATAATTTATTTTTAACTCTTATTTAACCCCTTTAACTCTTAATGTGAAAACATTAATTTTTTTACTTTTTGATGGTCAATATAGTTACTATAAAATGAAAAAGGAACCATAAATGAGTCAGGGATGAAAATTCAAACCATATAAAAATAATTTGTATGAATTTAATTTTTTTTTAAAATTTATATTATTTAACAAAATATTATTTACTTTAAAATATCATTTATGTCAATTTTGACACTATTCATTTCTTTGACTTTTAAAAAAACTCCATACAAGAAGATATATTTGAAAATTATGATTTAATACATCCCCAATATGACATTTTAATCTATAAAATCCAATATAGATATTAATTATCTCAAATTATAACAATTTCAAGATTATTAATATCATTTAATTTAAATCTCCCTTATTAAAATAATTACTGCATCAGTTCTGTGAAAGAATTTAAAGTAATTATTTCTTTAATAAAAATAAAACTAAATTACATGTTCCAGATAAATATATTATATTTAAAATAACTATTTATAGTCTAAAATATGCTCTGGATTACCCCTTATTAAAAATATTTCAGTTACCAAGAATATGATTATTACATCTTTGTCTTTTCCTTAAATAAAATATTATAAATGTAGTAATCAATTATAAATATAAATAAGGCTATATATTCTAAAATTAGGAGATTATGGATGAAATTTAATCATAAAATAAAATTATGAGAGGTGTTAGGGTAATTTTATAATATTTATAACATTTTTTACCCTTAATTACTCGATTTTTACCATATTTACAGATTATAGTGGTAATGAAACTTAACAACGTTACAATTAATATTAACCAAAATTAAAATGGTCCTATGTAATAAATTTGTAAACAATGACTCCTAATATTAAAATACAATTCTTTAAATTGAATTCACAATAGTTTCAGAAATTAATTAAAAGTTAATCCTGGAGAAGGGGCGAAATAATGGGTTTTCAATGTTAGAATATTACAAATATTGAAAAGTTTTTATATCCAATTTTATATAAAATTGATTATAATTATGTAAATTCTATTTAATTATCTATAAATAAACTAATTATATCGGAATCTGGATTTAAAATATAATTTAACTGTGTAAATTATTTAGTTGAAAAGTCATATTTCAATTAAAATACAGTATTTTTCAATATTCATCCAATAAAATATCTTAAAAACACTAAAAAAGTAACCAATGTAAATTTTGACATTATAATTTTAAAAATAAAGTTTATTTTTTCAAATAACATTAATAAAAGTGTCAAAATATATTTTTAAAACAATCTTCCAAAAAAAGGTAAAACTACTCTTTTGGAAAAATACTATTTTTAAGTGTAAAACTAGATCTATTCTTATATTATTCCAATAATATCTATTGTATTGATGTAAAAAATGTTTATAAAAAAGATTAGACATAATACAGTTAGTATTATTCATGCCTTCCATTTTAACCTTATATGATTGCTCCCATAATAAATATTAATTTTTAGTTGTTTGTTCAAACGCGATATGGAATATCTTGTACATTATGTAAAATATTGTTTAATTTTAAAATATTAAGATGTTACATTCTACCTACCATTAATTAAATACATCATTTGAATTTGATCATGGTATCAATATATAAACCTTGAATTTTCAAAATACCTTTCAAAACCACGCATCAAAAAAAGGGTCAATAAAACATCCAAATAAAAAGAGAGAAAAGAATGTATGATGGTCACCTAAGATAACACATACAAAAATTACATATAGGAAAACATGGACATGGAAGAGAAAAATAACTATCATGTGATTATGGGGAGTGATAGAGAACATTGTAATGACAAATTTAACCATCATAAAACTATAAATATGTGATGGGTTAAAAGGTAATTTATTTCTTAGTAAGAAAAGTAAATAGATAATGTTTTTCATTCAAAATACTTTTCCTAGATTTAATTAATTCATTTATTGACTAATAAGATATAGTAGATATACTTAATTTATATATTTATATTTTATAATCAAAATTTTATTCTCATAACATTCTCAAAATTATGATGTGCACCCCTAAAAATAACCTTAATCACCAATGATAATATAAACCATAAATGTTATCAATACCATAAAACTCGTGACCAAAATTAAATGCATACTTGTAAATAAAAAAAGAATTATACAAACAAATACCCAATAAAACATCTCCTAAAAAGTCCTTGATCCCTTTATGATCTCATTACTAAAAACCATTGAAGGAGTGTCTAAAAACATGATCTTATGGTTCACCTTAAACAAATATTGATCTTCAAAGATCTTCAATCACATAAATAGAAGTCTCAAAATCAAATAAAGTACTAGATAAATATTTTCCCACACTTTTTTGATTCGGAGCATAATTATTTCTTCCCTTAGTAGGTAACTTTAGACACACATTATCGTAATTTCATAACTCATTGCAACTAAAAAATCTTACTATTGTATTTTCTATAATCATATCCTTTGTAGTCACAAGCCATATGACTAACATTAACACTTCTAAATCACTTCTAAAACATTGAAATATATTCTCCAGGATTATTTTTACAACACATATCATAATATGGAAATTGTGTTTTGTTACCTTGAAACTTCATTAGTGAATTCTTTCCCATTGCTTTCCAGCTGGACCTCTTCTTTTACTAATTTTAATGGGACACATGATCAATGAAAAACTGCATTTATACCATCTCATCATATTGAACAAGTTTCTTATATATTTCGAAATAATAATAATATAATGCCCTTTGATATCATGGATTCAATCCCGAGTAAAATTTATTTATCTTACTATCAATATCTTAGATAAAATTTTGGGTGTACCTTTCCAAATGGGCGATGTTTTCTTTTATATAGCCACCAAATCATCCTCATTCTGTCTCAGTTATATGAATTGTTTTTCAATACTAATTCAAAAAACCTTAGAAAATATTTCTCAGAGAAAATATTATTAAATCCATCCCATCCCAAGTAATAAATGTCTTCACATTCTAAGAAATTTTTAACCATTGACCACCACTGGTATAATTCACCTTCTAAATTATAAATTTAAAGATTTAACTTTCAGTAATCCAAAAAATCCATGACATCGAATATATTTTATTTGTATTTAATACATCCTTCTACTATCTTGGGGTCATATGATTTTATAAATGATGGGGGATGTTGTTTCATAAAATGCTATAATATCATCATGTTTCTATGTGGTAGATCTAGTTTTTATATTGTATGGACACCACCACCACATATAGTCTATTTCAATTGAGAAATAACAACAACAAAAACTATTCAGTTCTACTTCCAACCATCTTAGGATGCTGATTTTGAAGGATGTTTTTCTCTCGGTTTCTTCTCACTATAACTTCCTTATTTCTGATATGGAAAAATAGTCAGATACTACTATAGATGAAGCAAAAATGTAATATTAAAATTTTACATCATTTAAACGTAACTATAATGTTATATCTTCTTAGAACATATTATTAACACTGTACTAACATCTAAATTTTTCTAAATTGTCCTTTGATACCAAGTTAAACGAACCATCCTTCAATAGTACACAATCTTGAGTTTTATTCAAAACATTACTTTCTATCACTTTGGGGATATTTTCATGTTTATAGTTTGATATAATTATTATATGATTCATATATAAAAACCATAAAATATAAATTGGACCCTTTATTTTAGTATCCATTTTTCAATATTATACAACTTTTGAAATAAATAATGATTTCTTTTCATAGAAAATCTCCACAGCATTCTACTTGACTCCTTCATTATCCATAGCCATCCTTAAATCCTGTGGAAAAATATTTAAAAATGTCGTATGAGAGAAAAAACATAGTAAGGGATACACAAGGCAGTAAATCCATCAGTCCTTTGAAAACCTGAAATTCATGAAAACATTATCATAAATTTATACTTTTCACCCTAAAGAAGTAGTAAATACTTTCATTTAAAAATAATCTCATTATATACCCTTTTGTAATAAAAATATTACCATAAATCCCATAGAAAACATATATAACACATAAATGTATCTTGGGACAAGATTTTACTCAAATGGACTAACCATGCGATGGAATTATACACATTTCACTCTTAAAAATGGAATAACCATATGGTCGACTTCCATAAATATTACATTAGAGGTCTATCACAGACCCACTCATCGTTAGTTAATAACAAAACCAAACCCCATTGTTTTACCAAGTAAACACCCATAAAATTTCAATGTACCATTATATAATGGAAATAAATAAGAGATTTAAATTTTAAAATTTTCATAATTAAAACTTCATTTACACTCACAAGAAAAAAATTCATGTTATTTAAATCATCAATCGAATTTCAAAACCCATTTTATAAATTCTAAAAGGGATTTTTATACAAAAGTGTCCCATACCAAATTGAAACATTTGAATATTAATCCCCATTAAATAACATGATAATAAATAAATACATTATATGATATGTCAAAGGGTCTATTTAAAGACCTTATTAAATAATCTGGGTGTATAACATCAAAATATGTCTCAACAAAAGGATATTGAGATGAAGTCCCTTACCTAGAGTCTGACTCATCACATATAATATTTGTTTTTACAAAATAATAAATCATGGTTAATTATTTACTTTTTTTAGAATCTTTTTCAAGTTTTTTATCCATTTTATTTTAATTATTATCATTTTATAAAAATTACCTATTTATTTAAGTTCAAGTCGAACATTTTATAGATATTTGGAACTTGTGGCCAAAATGAATTTGGTTTAGTGTATGTAGTCAAAGTGGTCATTTTTAAATCATATCCAGAATAATATTAATGACATAATAATATCTTTCATAATTCAATTAATCTTTTTAAACCTTCAATTTCATTTGGATATAAAAATTAACTATGTTACAATCATGGAGACGATAGGTCATACATAAGCATAAGTAATGTTTCCATTTTTCAATGATCATTTTGGAAAGAAGATATGTTTTATTTTATTTATCCATAATGATAATAATATTACTAATATAATATTAATCCTTTAAATTTTCTTATATATATTATCTATGTTTAGTGGTGATGAAATATGAATCACATCGCTTTGTGGAGGTGATAGTTCACATGTCTGCACGAATGATGTTATCCTTTCTGTGTGCATAGAAAGACAATAATATTAATGGTATATTATATTTTAATAATAATTTATATGTCATTAATATCATATATAATAATTAATTCAATAATTATGACCTATATTGAGATACTGTGATGGAAAACAAATTACATCAGTTCCTGGGGTGGTAGTACACCATACACATGGATGATGAATTATTTTCCCATAATATTGAAAAGGAGATAGATATTGGACATACCATAAAAATAATAAAATCTCGGTATGATTATAATAATTATGTTATTTTTTCATCATGGTTGAATAATATTTGAAGGAGGTGGAAGAAGAAACAATGAAAAAATACTTAATTAAAACCATACCTTTTTATCAGACAATATCCCTTCTTTAACACCTTAAGACCACTATGGTTGGTGTTCTTCAAAAAATTAAAGACCTAAAAGGTTTTTAGGGGTTATAATAAGATATTTGGGAAGTTATTATCTGAGAAAAATAGGATTTTAAGTGTTTATAAAAGGGATTAAGAGGATCATTTTTATATAAGAGGTGAGGGGTACTATTGGAATTTCTCAAAATATGAAATTAATAAAAATTTATATTCAATTAAAAATCAACAAAAAGAGAGTTATTTATAATATAATATGTGTATGGGTCTAAATACTCTATACCATTAATTTTTTTATATGTTTAGGTCACAATATTATACTGATCATTTAGTTTTAAACTTTATTTAACCCCTTTAACTTTTACCGTGATGATACAAATTTTTAATTTTCGAGGGAAAAATAGTTAAAATAAATTTCCAAAAAACCAATAAATGAATCATGGATGATATTATAATATTTATAAAAATAAGTTGTCCTAACTCTATATTTTTTATAAATTTTATATTATTTAACACAATATTATTTTTTTAAAACATCATTAATGTCAATTTTGATATTATTCATTACTTTGACTTTTATAAAAAATCAACATGACAAGATATCATAAAAAATAATTATTTAATAAATCCTAAATATGTAATTGTAACATAGAAAATTCATGTATGATATTAATAATTTCAAATTATATTTATTTTAATATTTTTAATTTCATTTATTTGACATTTCCATTAGTAAAATAATTATTGCATCATTGTTGTGCAAGAATTTAAGATAATTATTCTTTCACTAAAAATTAAAAACAATCTAACATGATTATGATAAATATTTTAGACTTAAAAATAATATTTATAGTTTAAAATTGGCTATGGATAAACCCTTATAAATAATATTTTAGTAATTAAGAATATGACATCTTTCTCTATTCATTAAATAAAATATTATAAATGTCATAATCACATGTAAATAAAAAATCCATTTATTAAAACCTTGAGTTATTATGTATAAAATTTACCCACATGATAAAATTATGATAATTGTTACGGTTATTTTATAATATTTATAACATTATTTTTACCTCTAATTACTTGATTTTTATATGATTTACCCTTTACCGTAGAGAAAACAATTATCAAGATTAATATTTATTTTGGCCAAAAACAAAAGAGAGCTGTTTAATATATTTAAAAAATATGATTGAAAATATGGAATCTATTTTAATATTTAATTAACATTACTTTAATAAATTATTTGAAAATTAATCTTGTAGATGGGATAAAACAGTGGGTTTTTAAAGTAAAAATACTCAAAATTGTAAAATGTTTTTATATCCAATTTTAATGTAATATTAATTCCAATGAAATAAATTTTATTTAATGATGTATTATTGAAATAATTAAACCTTTAACCAAATTTTAAATATATGTTAACTATATAAATTGTTTAGGAGAAAACTCATCTTTCAATTAAAATGCTGTATTTTTCACCATTCGTCAAAAAAAGAAACTTACCCAAAAAATACCAAAAAAATTCACCAAATTAAATTTTTTTATTAAAATTTTAAAAATGAACTTTATTTTTTCAAATAAATTTTATAAAAGGATCTAAATTTAATTTTAATATAACTCTTCCAATAAAATGTTGTAAAACTGCTTTTTAAAACAATGAAATTTTTATGTGTAAAACATGATTTATTCTTTTCTTATGCTTATTAAAATCTATTGGATGAATATAAAAAAATTATAGAAAATTGTAAATAAAATATAATAAATATTATTAATACCATATAGTATAACGACTATTCAATAACTTTAAATTAAATAATAATATTTATTTTTTCATTTAAGCATGATGTGGTGTATCTTGTATGCTATATAACACAGTATTTCCCATTAAAATATCGGGATATTACTATAAAATTATTATAATATTTATAATAAAAGTTTCAAAAACATTAATTCAACTAACCGTAAAATTTTATTTTTAATTAATTAAAAAATTTAAACATTTTATAAATATTCTCAAAAATATTTTTTACTATTTATAAAAAATTTATAAATAATATAATTCAATTCGAAATTGAATTATATTAATAAATGACTATTTAAATTATTTATCCAAAACATGAAATAAAAATATAAAATTCTACATATTTAATTTAGACATGAAGATTCTCATTTTAAAAAGAAGAACATTTATAATTTATAAACAATTTGAAAATTATAAGATAAATTAACTAAATTAACTAAGTATTAAATTTAAGTAATTTAAATTGTGTATAGATTACATTGCCTCACAAGGTAGGGTCTTAGAGGAGTAACAAAATTCATATTATATTGAAAATATAGGTAATATCATGAATAAACCTAAAAATATTTTGACACTAAACATGGTATCACAAAACTCTAATATTCTATTTTCTACATTAGTGACACAGATTATGTTTACTACTTAATGAAAACCACACCTTCTGGTCCAAATTATGTCAAAAAGTTTACATAACATCAAGTTTTGATCTATAAATTATGTTATGATATGGTATAATTTTGAGAGGTATATATTAGTTATGATTTCATAAAATTGGTTCTTCAAATAATAGTGTAAGAAAAACATTGATTTAGTGAGGAAGCTGGTTTTGATTCTTCTGATGGGGTTTTGGGATCATAATATGACCCTTATCAATGAAATAATCCCATTTTTTGCACTCAATCATAAATAAGAATCAACATGAAATATAAGGTAACATAAATTTGAATATTTGGATGACTAAATGATTCATCTTAAATATTCGTTGGAGTTTTCTTGATGATGATAACACGAGTAGTAGACGAAGGCCTCCTACCTCTGAGGGGATGGAACCAAAAACAGATCATATAACATTTCTTCCGGATTTAGAAATGTATAATGGGTTTCAATTCCTTCACATAGTGATAAATGAAATTTCAATAGCAAGATATAATTAGGAGGCTTGCATGTGTTCGGTCATACCCAATAGGACAAATCCCAACCCATTATATAGTCATGCTTGAAATGTTTCATATTCAATGTATCATCATATGTTTATTCTTGTGGGAATTATTCATTGAAAAACATAAATTAATGAAATTAATTTAGTCTATTCATAATGGATGTTATTTAATCCATACATAGTGAATTATAACTAATAAAACCATGTGAAATGATAATATAGCTAAAAATTGGGACATAATTATGAAATATAATAAAGCAAAGAAATATATTCATCTAAATATTCTCGTTCAAATTACCTACCATGTAGCAGTGTGAACTAAAAGTAACCCAAAAAATTTGAATCAATATAAGCGATAAAGCTTCTGGTTCAACCCTACCAGGCCTCCCCCTCTAACTCCCATTCAATATCCTCTAATTTGTGCCATCATTTCTCGCACTGTATGACTAAACCCTACCGAATTCTCCAACCTCACCAATAGTGAACAATGTTTTATCAGTCTGTCATTATTTATTTATTTATATATCTTTCACAAAATAAATTAAAACTAATTAGGGAAGTAATCTTCTTCATTTTAGATAATTTTCAAAACCTCATCGCTATCTTCATCTACTTATTATTTCTGAGGATAAGGAAACTATAACCTAAAAACAAGTGGATTATTTAGGACACGCAAGTAGGTGATTAATGGTTATAATAAATGAAATATGGCCCCCTCTGTGTGCTCTATGTATGGATGGAATTATTACTAAACATTTATAATTTTACAGTCTAAATGAACTAATAGATGAAGCTTTAAAGCGTTGGCACCCATAAATATATAGAGGTCAATGTAAGGAATCTTGAGATGCAGATATAAGCTGGTGATTTGGTTTGAGAGGATACTCTTATCATGCCCATTGCATTATATGTTTTTTTTTCAAATTTTATGTATGTGACACTAATAAATAAATCCCCATTACCAGTACCAAAAATTAGTTTTGTTAGCACTAAAAACCACTAACATCCTCACTATCTTTAAAATAGTGTGGTGTTTATCACTGCTAGAAATAGTGCTAAATACCCCCTTTATAACAACATTATTTTAGCACTCATAATGGTTCCCTTTATATGCACTTTATTTTGAAAATTATAATGGTCATTGAAGCTGGATTAAAACATCCATCCCTCCAACATCCATTTAATAAGACCAAATTAGAAACATATAATCAATTTGGAATACAAATATTAAAAAAACCTCGATTGAAATAAAAATATTACATTCCAATTTCAATTAAACATTTACTTGAAAAATATTCACATTGATGTGATATTTACAATTATTAAAAAAAAATACAATCCAATATAAAAAATCAAAACACGTATAACATGTTTTTACTAATGACAATCTCTATATAATAGCTTGTACATACAATGAAACTAATGTTTATTTCTGTAGCAATACATAAAAATAATCAGATTTTAATTTTAATTTTAAATAATACTCATATGATTAATTATACTCATAATTTCTGGATTTATTATTGATATTATTAGTTATAATGTTAATTATATTATTAACGATTATATTTTAACTTTTATATTAATTATTAATTATTAATTATACTATTAATTAATAATTGTATTATGAATTATTAATTATAGTGTTAATTAATAATCGCTGTAAATTATATTTTCAATTACAGATTATATTAATGATATCAGTGGTTATTATTTATCTTAATTATGTATATTGTTGTAAATAATTATATCATTAAACAAAATTGACATTTTTATATTTAAAACACGTTCTTTGAGTCATAACGGACACATCGTGTGTTAGATTGATGCGTAGTCGATTCTAACATGTCAAAAATGAATTATGGATCATTGTTATAAATACGGAAAATAATCAAGGCTCATTTAAACTAATTTTAAAATGTGACCAAAATTTTAAACTAAAATGACATTTTTATATTAAAAACATTCACCTAGAGTCATACCAACCACATCAAATGTCAGATTGACATTTGGTCAATTCTTATAGGTCAAAAATAAATTACCAATCATTTCCCTAATATGTAAAAAGAATCAATACTTGTTTACTCAATTTTGAAAATGTAAAATATATTTTAAATTAAAATGAAACTTTTATATTGAAAACAGGCACTTTGATTCATACCAACCACATCAGGTGTAATATTGACATGAGTTCGGTTCTTATACATTAAAAATTAATTATGAATCATTTTCATAATGTTTTAATGAAATCCAAGATCATTTTATCAGTTTTTTCTATGTGAATCATGTTTTATACTAAAATTACACTTTTATAATTAAAGCGCACAATTTGAGTAATCCCAGTCATATAAAATGTAAGATTGATGTGTGGTCAATTCCTGCACCTCAAAAATGAATTATGGATCATTTTTCTAAATTTTAAAAATAATATGAGCTCTTTTTTGGTTTTTCCTATGTGACACATGTTTTAAACTAAAATAACACTTTTATACAAAAAACACCCACTTTGAGTCATATTGACCACATAATTTTTTGGATTGAAATGTAGTGAATTCTAATACGTTTCAAATGAATCATAGGCCATTTTCCTAAATTTTGAAAATAATATAATCTTGTTTTCTCATATTTTTCTATGTGACGAGCGTTTTAAGCTCAAATGACACTTTTATATTGAAAACACACACTTTGAGTCATATCGAAAAAATCATGTGTCAAATTGTTGTGTAGTCAATTCTTACACATCACAAATGAATTATAGATCATTTTTTAGAAGTTTGAAAATAATATGAGCTTGTTTTCTTGGTTATGGCTATATGATGTGTGTTTTAAACTTTAATGAAACTTTTATATTGAAAACGTGCACCTTGATTCATACCACAACATCATGTATCTGATAGGAATTAATTAACTTCTTACATATGAAAAATGAATTTAGAAAATTGGTCAAAATTTTGAAAACAATCAAGTCTCATTTTATTAGTTTTATCAATGTGATCCATGTTTTTAGCACACATGTCACTTTTATATTAAAAACATGCATTTTGAGTCTTATAAACCACATCTTGTGTTAGATTAATATTTATTCAATTAATAAAAGTATCAAATGAATTATTGATCATTTTCCTAAATATTGAAAACAAACTGATCTTTTTTCCTTGGTTTTGGCTATGTGATGCGTCTTTTAAACTAAACTAACATTTTTTATATTAAAAACATGAATTTTGGGTCATATCAATAACATCATGTGACAAATTAATGTGAAGTTAATTTTTAAAAATCATAAATGAATAATGGATAATTATATTAAAGTTTGAAAACAATCCAGTCTCATTTGTTTAGTTATGACAATGTGATGTTTGTTTTAAACTAAAATGACACATTTATATTGAAAACAAACACTTGGAGTTATACCAGACACGTCGTTTATTTATGTTCAATTAATATACATTATAAAATAATTATAGATATTTTTTTAAAAGATTCATAATAATATGAGCTTGTTTACGTAGTCTTATAAATGGGATGTGTGTTTTACACTAAAATAACACTTAGAACACACACTTTGAGTCATACCATCCACATCCTCTACCATATTGACATGTAGTCAATTTATACACATCACAAATGAAATATGGATGAGTTTTTTTAATATTTTAAATAATATTAGTATTTTTATTTGTTTTGGATATGTGGCACACGATTTAAACAAAAATGACACTTTTATATTGGAAATATGCACTTTAAGACATACTGGAACCGTCGTGCTTCTAAATTACATGAAATAGATTTCTATAAATTATATATTAATTATGGATCACCTTACTAAATTATTAATATAGTCTAATATCATTTTCTCATTTTTTGATTTGTGATGAGTTTTTTAAAATAGAATGACCTTTTCATGTGAAAACACACACTTTGAACCATAACCACCACATTGTATGTTGGATTGATGTATGGTCAAGTCATACCTAGCCAAAATAATTTATTGGTCATGGTTCTAAATTATCAACACAATAAAAACTCATTTTCAGAGTTTTGGATATGTTATACACTTTTTAAACCAATATGATACTTTTATATTGAAAACACACACTTTGAGTCATACAAGCCAATTAATGTGTCAGATTGATGTGTGGTAAATTCCTCTACATCACAAATGAATTATACATAATTTTTTTAATTTTGAAAACAATATGTGATCATTTAATTTGTTTTGAAAAATTGATGTGATTTTAAACTAAAAAGAAACTTTTATATTGAAAACACAAACATAGATTCATTTCTATCACACCGTGTGTTGTATTAACATGTGGTCAATTTCGATATGTCACAAAATAATTATGGATAGTTTTCTTAACGATTAGAATAAGGAATTTTTTTCTCAGTTTTGACTATGTGATGAACATTTTAAACTAAAATTACACTTTTATATTAAAAATACACACTTTGATCCATATCATCTACAATGTGTGTCATATTGATGTGAGATCAATTCCTTTATATGACAAATGAATTATGAATTTTTTTCCTGAGGTTTTAAAATAATCATAGCTTGTTTTCGAAGTTTTTATATTGTTATGATTGTTTTAATCAAAAATGACACATTTATATTGAATAATTTAACTTTGAGTTATACCGAACAAATCATGCTTAAGATTGATGTGTGGCCAATTCAAATACATAAAAAATGAATTATGGATCACTATCATAAATTTTGAAAATAATGTGATCTTTTTTTTCTCATTTTTGATGATGTGATGCATGATTTAAAGAAAAATGACATTTTTATATAGAAAACATGCACACTGTGCCATACCAACTACATCGTATATTATATTAATATGTGGTTGATTCCAATACATCACAAATAAAATATGGATTTTTTTCTTAAATTTTGAAAACATTATGATTTCATTTTCTCATTTTTTTAACAATTTAAAATGTGATTTAAACTAATCTACCTTTTATAGATCAACTAACATCTCAACATTTTTAACTTACAACACTAGTTTAACTAACTTCCTATTTAATTACTCAATTATAAATTAAGATTTGGATCAAGATATGAGTGAGGAATATATATCACTATTTATAGTATATTTCCTTGTTATGTATTTGGTTGAATCAAACATGAAGGTAATTGAATTCATCATTTTTATTCATTGTAGTAGTGGATGTGATTGTAACAGGGCCCATACCATTTGAAAAAACTCATTATAATATAGTAACAAAAAAGTGAAATTATGAGGATAAGAGAATGGAATTACATTCCCTAGTAGTTGGTAATATGTATTCAAACTTATGGGTAGAAGTATCCTTTACCCATTTCTTTCTCATAATTATCTCAGCTGCAGCTTCAAAGTCCAATATCTCGTGATCACGACTAGATCCGAACATGTTACTATCTTTTCTATAATTCATAGTGCATAACCCACATTGATACTTCTCATTGAGAAATACCCCAAATATTTATTTCTTTACAGGTTCATCTCCAAACCATTTTACAGTTTCTAGAAACTCATCATCACTCGGGAAGGAAGGTAAATTAGGAACATTTGAAAATAAATGCACGATCAATTAGGGAGTTAGAATATAACATTTAGAATCACTTAAAAACTATAATAACAAAAATAATATTGAAGTACTCACATGATATTCATTTTTAGTAAATTTATCTAAAATTTTAAACCAAGAATAAATAAATCAATATATTCAAGTGAATTATAATATATAAAAAATTATTTTCAATAAAGTTGTATCTTTTTATTTATATTATTTTATTGTTTCTCCCAGATGCCACACCCTCATTTAAAACATCCATACTGTTTTCATCAGGCGGAGGAACCCTTTTTGGGGGAGGATAATCATATCTGTTGAATCACTCAAGAAGGGCATAAAATATATGGTGGGGTTTAAATTAATTTGGAATGACGGGAGGATAAAATCTAAAAAAATATTTGGATGATAATTTCAAATATATGTATTGAATAAAAAATCACAAATTTCCAATAATGTGTAAATTTTATTTTAGGGAAAATAACATATAATCCTTATTATACAGATATTTCACATTACAAATATATTTATAAGGTCACATACTATACTAGATCACAAACATAATTGGTATTCACCACAACTTGATGTTGAAAAACATTTTGACACCATGTACGCTGCCCACTCATCTCTAAACCAATAAAATTATTCTTTTGACTAGGTAGAATATTAGCAGTCTAGGTAGTACTACGAAAATATATAAAAAATGATTAAAACAATTAAATAAAATTGTACTTACCTTTAGAAATAACCAATTTGGGGAGGCTATTTTGTTGATGGACTTAATAAATATTCAACCATAATATCCAAAAATATTATCATTATTTTGTTTTGGACCCTCCAGAAACATTTACCAAAATAATTAAATTTTTTTGAAATATGTTTTTATAGTTAAATATCAAAAAATATACCATAATATATTTCCATTGGAAGAAATAATTATCCTTATTATTTTCAATCATTGGCATCATACCATAATTTAGATAAAATTTATAGATCAATCTATAAAAACAAAATTATTATTAAAACACAAACTAAAACATATAAATTTGATTCTTATCTATAAAATATTCATTTTATTGCATTAAAAATTCATAATAGACATCATTTTTGCTCAATTTGTCCAAAATACATGATCTAGATCCTAAAAATAAACATTCAAGGTATCCAGATTGATCAAAATTAGCATCCAATTCTTCCAAAAAAACTAATAATTGATAGAAAATAAACATATATTTTATATGATTAAATTTTTTAGTTTTAGCCATATATTTATGGAATAAATAGAAGTCTATTATTTATTTATTTTTTATAAAACATCATGCTAATTTTACCTTTTTTCTTTTTAATTACTTCTAATTCCAAAAAAAATTATAGAACTTATAGAGAGGGTAATGAGTAGAAATATTTTATCACAGTGTTTTCATATTATATATTAGTAATATATTCACCTTTATAAAATATGATTGTTTAAGAACTGTAATGAAAAAATTTGGTCATTTTTTGGACAAATAGATTATGAAAATACACCTTAAATATATTAACAACTAAGACTCACATCTATTAAAACATGAAAATTTCATTTATACTCTCTTGACCAGACACATCTATAATGGCCTCTCCAAATATTTCTTCATTATATTCAATGTATGACATATTTTAAAATTTTAATTTTGTAGTTGTAAAAACTTGTAATGTTAATATTTGTAGTAGTTTAACTTGTGGGGTGGAAGCACTCTCAGAAGTTCCTTTTAATTTCTTTATTGATCCACTGCATTATCTTGATCAATCCATTAGTTTACCCATTTTTTTGTATTTTTGTAATACCATACCTCAATGTATAAATTTTTTCATCAACTATTAACTGTTTTTCTATTTTAAAAAATAATTTTGGACATACCTCATTTATCCTAATAAGATTAGATTGTTATGATATTAATGTTCCCATTGCTTTATTGACTATTGTAATTTCCATATCATCAAGTGGAAAATGAAATTCAATGCTCAGATCATGAAATAAATTAATCCCCACCCTCATGTGATATTTTTTTATTTTTTTTATTACGTACCATGAATCCAAAGATATTTTACACCATACAACTAACAACCAGACAAATTGTGGGTTTTGATAAAAATAAATCACATAAAATTTCACCATAAAATTTTTTAGTGATATAAATTTATCATAATTTATTTCATTCACATTTAGTAGAAAGAGTTATGAAAATAAATTACCTCTTATATGGAAGGTGTATTAGGGGAATGGTTATCCTCAATGAGAGTGGGTTTATGTGGATCTTCCTGTACAGATCACTGTTCTACTATCATTTTTCTTTGATCATTTATAATATATTTGTCCACCAAACCAAACTAGTTAGTTATACCATTTAAAAAATTTATCTATTATTACATTAATTTTATCTTCTCATATATAACTCCTTGGGGATTTCTCTTTTTGAAATATTTTTTAGGTGACACTCTAAAACATGCACCTCTACTACGACCATATTGTTTTGGTCACTTGAAAGCAACTGAATGTAGTTTTTCTTCAGGTATTTTCAATGATGATTCTTATATCTAAACCATATAAAATACATATGAATATAAATAGATATATTGATGTAATATATTTATAAATAATTAAAAATTTCTTTTATTTCATACTTAAAAATTATTCTCATACTTATTTTGTGTTTTTTCTACTAGTTTTTCCTATTTGTTTACATGATCCTCCTACAATGGAATATGATGTGGGATGGAAGTGTCATTTGATTCTGGATCATAGATTTTATATATAAACAAAGTAACATATTTTGTTTCATATCACAGAAAACATTTACTATAAATTTAAAACACATACCATTTTCTTTTCAATTGAAGTGTACCCCTATCCCTTCATTAGGATTGGGGTCTGTTGGCTTTGCTTCACAATACTTATTTTTAGCAGTCATTTATTTTTTCATAACCTAATAATTTTGAATCAAATCAAATAAAATTATTATTTTCAAATAAAATATTTTCAAGTACACTACACCAGAAAAGAGTCCACATCATGATAAATAATTAAATACTTCTACATTTCATGGTTTATAATGTGTGAATACGTAGTTAGGGGTGGGATTTAATTTACCATCAACATCCCTAAGATAATTCATTTCAAAAAAAAATTAGGAACTATGATATTTTTCAGTTGCCTTTAAAATAAATTTATTACAATAATAATCTTAAATAAATGAACATTACAGGGGATAATAAAAAGTAAATCAAAATTTCATTATATAATTTTTCGGTAAAATACAGAATGTATATCATAACATTGTTTTAATATCTTCCCACAACGTTTTCTTCCTTGAAATCATGACATTATGAAAGATATATATATATATTGGAAAATTAATTATCATTATGACCTAAATGTGACAAACAAACATTGACTAGTTCAAGTTAACAAGTTAGACTCATTGATTCCAACCAACCTCATATTTTATACATTTTCTTCTTACCAAGATAACTTTATTTAATAGGGTGATTCTATGCCATTAATTTTATTCATCCCCATGTTTTTGATCCCATAATAATTGCATAGCTTCAACTTTGATTTTGTGTTCATCCTCGTGATTGGTAACATCATTGTGTAGAGAAGACATTATCTACCTCATTAGTTAAACCTTTAATTTAGATTAAATAAATATAGTAGAAACAACATAATATTACAAGTAAAATAATATTTTATTAGAATACTTTAACCTGTTCATTTAACACTAGTTTTTTTCATCAATGGTTTAATTAATTTGGGTCCTCTATCAAGAATCAAAATCCTCTCATTGTGGTCCCTTCTAATGTACATGACACTATCTATATTAGGAGCCCAATTATTTTATTTTGATCTCCTAATTAAAGTGGAATGGTCAATTTAATTATAATCTATCCCTGATGTTTTTTAGTCACTAACAGAAAAATTGACCAATTCCAATTTTTCGGATCTAAGACATAAAATATTTTCACTTCTTATGATTCCATTATAAATGGCTAATCCTTATACCTTTACAAATTGAAATTAACCTTCTTGAATCCCAATTCATTAACTTTAACTACATTTGTGTTTACAAACCATTTTTAATAGAAAAAATAACACTTCAAAATTTCAATTACCCAACATTTATATTTTTTAGATGATACCAAAGTATGAAATATTCATATATATTAGATTTATATCCTTGGAACCAGATACATTCATCTCTTCTATCATAATATTATCTCCATTGTTATTCATAATAATGTTTTTATATTATTCATTCATAAAGGATTTATAAAAATCAATAACAAAACAATTTAAATATAAAACAATTTCATTTGGTACCCCAACTAGCAATTTTAGTCATTCTGTAATTGAATTAATATTTGAAGATAACTACTTATAAATAATATCTCAACACCATCTTATAAACTATTGATTATGTTTATTTAATATATATATTTCAGTCCTTGATGGATTAAAATTTTTAAGAATTACATTATGGAATTAAATTTACAGAGAAACCACAACACTATTTATGTTAAATATAAAGGTGATCATGTTCACACACTATAATGATAATTTTAACCACACCGCTTACAAAAATCCATTATCCCATTAGGAGTCCAATGTGATTAGATCTTGATTGATGAATACTAAAAAATATGATAGGTAATTGGTATATAATTCAAGAATCCATTCAATAATATATCGCTCTACAATACTACCTTCTGGTCAACTTCTATTCTTAACATACCCAGTAAAAATTATCATAAACCATTCAATGTGGTATATCCATTTATAATTGATAAGACCACATTGTTTACTATATACGACAATGTGAACCATTAGGTAGTCCTTTATATCAAATAATAATGGTGGGAAGTACACCAATTATTCAAATAATATGACTGAAATTTCATTATTTGTGACTCGAAACTTCAGAAGTTCAATAACATTACTACATATGGCATTGAATAAGAAGAAAAGTCTTGTTAATTTATGTCATACATTTTTTATATAATTCAATGTAAATATACATGAATTAAATCTTATATCAAAACATGGAATCCATATGATTTTATACCCAATAAGTTCAAATTTTTCATTGAAATATAGTTGTTGATATTTGAGGAATACTCTTATAAAACTTTTACACTATTCTAAAAGTCAAAAAATTGATTTTTTTTCTCTAGATGGATTATAAGATATTAGAAAAATAAAATATTTTCTTTTACCATTGACCAATGTTGATTCATCACTTATCTCTTGGAAAATGTTGTTTAAACAAGCCATAATGCCATATTTTGTGTTCTATATTATATTTAGTAATATTTTAATAACATTTTCACATACATTTTTTTCTATATACATAACATCACGGTAATTTATGACTTATAAAAAATTATAGTATTGTAATTTAAAGGAATTTGATCTCTTTTTTGAACCGAGTTTTTATGATTTTATAAAAAAATTAATAAAACTTGTGTCAATATCATTTACATACTAAAACAGTTTATCACTCATTAATAGAGACAGTATTGTACCTTATTCTATATTTCCATAGAATGATGTCATCGTAGATCATTATTCATATTATCAGGGTAAAAATTTGTGATGTTCTAAAAACACATTCATAGAAGAATATTAAACCTAACTGAGTGTGTATATTTTTCAGAAATGGGACACCCAAATATTCGTTTAATGTTATACCATGAAAAACATCCATAAGTAAGAAATTAATTTATCATACCATGCGACATGGAACTCAATGTTAACTATTCACTTATATGATTATCATGAAATATAACATAGGTATCTCACATCAATTATATATCATCGATCAATGAAACCAAATAGAAATAAATAACATTACTGGGTTGTTTTGATCCATATATATGTAGAGACAACTTAATGTATTTTTGATTCACGTAAAACCATGGTAGAAAGTTATAATTTACCAATGTAACTAGACATGTACTTTGAGTACTACCTTGTACAACAAAAGTGTTTATTCCATCTGTAGATAACATAATATGGTGGTCTCTTAATACTTTTGAAAACTCAGGATACTCATAATAAATTTTCTTCTACTGAGGACAATCTAATGGGTGACATAGTTTCTCATCTTCAATTTTTGTATTCATGTTCCATGTTAATGTCCCATCTGTTTCCTAACATCCATATAGTCATATAATCCTTTGAATTATAATAATGTACCTATAACTTTCAATGTACTTGAATTATCTTCCTTGTATTGATCATTTACATACTTAGGGAATTTGGGGATTGATTTGTGGTCAATAATATACTACCTTTTAGAAAGGCATGTATTTTTTCATAGATCACACCCTTTGAAGGTAGATTTTTCTTAGAATAATAAGTTAAACAAGGAAGCTTATATTATTCTATTAGTATATCATTCCGGTGACCAAGTAATTCTTTAAATCCAGTGTTTCTCCATCTGCTGCCAGCCTTCGAATTATTTAACTACAATACAGTTGGTAATGATTTATATTTAGTACAAGTGATATAAAATAGTATCTTTTAATATCAATTTAACTTATAAAATATATTTATATTATCACAAAGGTCATATTCAATTTTCATTTTCATTTCTTTCATACTAACATCATCACTATTTTCACTAGTATTCATACCAAATGATCCATATATATAAATATCATCCCAATCAGTATGTACATTCAGTTTCTCATCTTTTTTAGTCCCCTATTTAGAGATTTATATATTAAATGAAAAATAAAATTTTGTTTCAACTTTTCCAGATGAATTAAACTTGAATAACAAAATTGTATACATAAAAAATGATTTGAGAAGGGTCGTATACATGCTCTATTGCAGACTTAATGCATTATTTAACTCAATCTGCATACCAATTTGTTGTATGATTAGAATACATCAATTTATTATTCATATATACACTATTAGGTTCCAAAAAATTAATTTTTATAATAAATAAATAAATACACATATGTTATTCATAATCAAAGGAGAATGTTATAGATAATTCTATGAAATTAGATTACTTTCCCAAAAATATCACTTTGGACACTCAAATATGTAATAGAAACCAATGTTTTAATAAAAAGTATAGAAGTTATTTAAATTAGAATGTTAGACTCCTTCTTAGAGAATATTTTACATTGATAACCACTCTATATAATATGAATTTTGAGTGTCTGAAACAAATTAGGATTGTGTGTGGTGTCATTATAGTAGGCAATTGATGATGGATGAAAGCTTTGATGTAGAATGGTCAAGGTTAAAGCTAAATTCCAACATGGGTAACCCACATTGGATGATAGCCACAAAGATTTTGTTTTCTATTTTAGTATATTGTAATGATAATTGAATAATAATGATCATATTGGACTACTAAAGATTAATCAATCTAAACCTTGAATGTTATTATTGATGATTCCAAACTAGTTATCGTTTTACAAAAGGGTAACCTACAAAGAAATAACCTATGTTGTATGAAGGGTTATACACTACCAAAAATATGGAATAAGTATTGGAACATTATTAAAAATCATTTAAGTTTCTTGAATATATTTTTCTGAGATAATAAGTGCCAAACTATGCTTATTGAGGTTTCTTGTATTGGTGTAAATCATTGAAAGAAGGGAATGTCTGATATATATAATGTTACAAAGAATCTACTTAAATTTTTATCTACTATAAAACACAAATATCAACAATGTTAACATACCAAATTATTAATGGTTATTAGTTAAGATGAAATTTTAATGGATAATGGTTTTTTTAGAATGAAACCTTTAAAAAATTATTTTTTAAACATTTATTGTGTTTGTAGATAATCTAATTTTTATGACTACAACCATTAATTCTTTTGAAGGGTATAATGAATTATAATTTCTACTAGACACTAAATTAGGTCATTAAAACAAATTATTTATCGCCTATTGGATCTAAATAAATTTTATGTACTTTAGTTGAGTTTCATTATACATTGAAAATTAAAACATATTGGATTCAACATTAGTGGAGAACAACATAATTTTTAGAAGGATAATTGCATTATATGTAATGTAGGGAAGTGATAATTATATGGAGATATAAAAACACAATAAGTAATTCAAGGACTATTTTTATTGGTGTAATATTTTGAGAAAAAAGAAGCGATCATAGAATTTGTGTTAAACAAAAAATAATGTACACCAATTTAATGAAGGAAATTAATTAAAGTCAGTCAATAATAATATTTATTTGTGTAGTAGAATTCCATATGTCATGGTAATTTTATTTAAAAAAATTAACATTATAAAAACATTTCAATTAGAAACTATCATGAAAAAAAAATTAAATTTTGGATTTTTTGTGTGTACAACTACTGAACCAACATCAAGAATGTTTTGGCTAGTGTATTTGACCCTCCTTATTATGTGAAATTATAATATAATAATTCACGTGGATAGATAAAAAATATAGAGAAAATTTTTATATATCCTTAATGATATCATGGAGGCCAAGGAAATAAGTATCAATATGATAAGATGAATAATGAATTTAATTTATTTATTAAAAAAAATATTAGAGTCAAACGTTAGAGGTGAAGCTAAAGACATGATGGAGGATAAAAAAAGAATGGAGGGGCATTAATAGCATATGTAGGAATTATTAATCCTTTATTTTTTTTTTCAATATATAAATAAACAGGATTGGATAAATAAATTATCTACCATAATATCATTTATTTTCCTCTAAAATAACTCCTTCCAAGTAGACACATAAGGCTGAAATTTGTGAATAAATACTGAAAATATCCACTTCAAAACTTGAACAATTAAAAACATCCAAACTCGAGTACCTAAAATCAATGGAAAAAATGGTGAAACAATCAAAAATGAATGAATTAGTTATTGGGTAATAGAAAACCTCATGATCCTGATCGTTTAGGCTAGGTCAATCCACTACAGTAATGGAATGGGGGTGGTATGGCTCACAGGAAAATATATAGAAATAGTGAACAATGAAAGATCAACTAAGGAGTTAAAATAATCACATACCTCAAGTTTTGTTAAGGTCAATTCATATGATAAGTTCAAGGGGGAGTGGGGAAGATGTTGAGGTATGTGAGAGCTTGAATGGTGTGATCGAGTAGGGTTCTAATGGTGATGAATTTAAAACCCTGGTAAGGGTTTTATAGGTTCTTTTTTTAAGCGTCAATAAAATATGATTAAAAGAATATAAAAAATTAAATAAATATATATTAAAAATGAATAAATTATAATATAATTAACATAATTAATTAAAATAATTGGAGAATAAATAAACTTAAATTTTTAAATGTTAAAAATGAGAGAAATTGAATAAATAAAAATTAATAGACTTTAAAAATATTTAAAAATGGATATGTTTTATTAATTATATAAAATATTAAAAAATTAAATGGATATGTATTAAAAATAATATGAATACATATTAAATATGTACATTGCAAAAATATTAAAAACATTAAATGATAATGAAATAATATGTAAAAATAAAAATAAAAATTTGATAAGTTACAAAAACATTAAAAATATAAATACTAAAAATAAATAAATTTTAAAAAAGAAAAAAATAATGTAAATATGATTGAATAAATACTATAAAATGAATGGATATTAAATAGAATAGTCAAATTTAATAATTAAAAATTCAATAGATTGAAAAAAATATTAAAAAATGAATAAGTATTTTTAATTATATGTATTATTTAAAAAATTAAAAATGAACATCTGTTAAAATGATAATAAATATATATTAATAATATAAATTAAATGTACCATATTAAAAACATTAAATGGTAGTGATAAAAGATTTATACATAAATATAAAAATGGATAAATTAAAAATCATTAAATGTTTAAAATTAAAAAAAGATCAAAAAAATATTAAAAATTAATATTATTGATGAATAAAAAATATTAAAAATGAATAAATTAGAAAAAATACTAAAAATTCATAAATAGTATATATTAATTAAAAATATTATAATGAATAAAATTTACTGATTAAAAACATAAAATATTAAATATATAATGTTAGTAACTAAAATTATATAGTGAATATTAAAAATTGAATAAATTACCGAAATATTGTGTGTGTGTGTGTGTGTGTGTTTCTATATAAAATTTCATTAATTATGTATATTTGTGTGTGTGGAATTAATGATGTTATAGATATATATTACCCAGGTTTTATATATGTTAAATTAAAAAAAAATAACATTTTATAATATGCAATGTCTAATATTTGATATATATTAATTAGTCAATATTTTTAATTAATATTAATTTTTAATTGTAAACCATTTTTTCCTGGATATATGATTTAATAAATGTAAATAAATATTTTTTATTTTAATAATTGTTTAGAAATAATTATATATTTTTTCTAAAAATGTAATTACCATGTGTGGCCTTTTCAAACCCTCCACAAAAAGAAACCCCTCCCCATGAAGAGGTCACTCCGGTGAGAGCCTCATCCAGGAAGGATTCATTGTCATCAAATATGGTAGAGCATCATAGAGGGTAATAACCCAGGTGACAATGGTTCATCTAGAAATTTGTCTCCTTGGTTTTGTTGCACCACATTTTTTCCACGCAGTCATAAATTGGGTGACCCTCCAAGGCGGGTGGATCCCGGGGGATAGGTTCACCCCAAAAGTGGAGTCCCATGATTCAAACCCTGAATGTAGAGACCCGTAGCCTGACGTACATGGACATTACATTACATTTGCGGAATACTTAGTACATAACAAAAACACACACTAAAGGATCGTAATAGTTTAGTGTCTTTGGAAACTCGGAACGTAATCTTCTAATCGTGGTGAAAGTTCTTCAATATCTCCCATAAAGGTCATTCTTTTTTTTTACCTAAAACCTTTCTTTATATCCTGGGGAAAAGAAAACATAAAAGGGTGAGCTCAAATGCTCAGTAAGGGTAAACAAAAGAAATATCAATCACATAATTTTCATAAGAACATAACTTTTTTGGAAATCTTAACCTGCAAAAGAGAGCATAATTTCATAACATGGGATAAATCATAGTAGTGAAATGAAATCATAACTTAAAACATTACTCATTGTGGCATATACACATAATCATAGAGAATCATTTCTTGTTAGTCAAGACTCGTTGCCAAGACTATCTTAGTGGACAAAGTCCCTTTCTGAATCGAGTAATCCTCGTTTCAGTCCTGTTTCACTGAACCGGTATAACCTACCATTCTAGCCATGTCTATCTCATGAGATATAAAATCTTTACCCAATGCATTGGAGGGAGATATAGGTCCCACCCATCTCATAATGAAACCATTCTTATGTGTGCCACAAAATCATAAATCATACATCATTGCATAACCCATGTAATAAAAATGGGATTCTTAAACAACATGACATCATAAAACCATTCATATAAGATAAAGGAATTCATAAACATAATTCCATCACAACATAGTCAAATCAATGTAAAAATATGGATATAAACAGAAACCTTTATTATCTTATATGGAAAATAATTTTGATAAAACACTTGAATTGAATTCTTGAGGAAAATATCCTTTCTTTTTCAAAATCAATTTCTTTTCACAAAACATCATGCAATTTTAAAAGAAAGAGATTTTATTGAAAATAGTCATGAAATATTTTAGAGGAAGCTTCATGAAAATAAGGCTTTATAAAACAGTATAAATCCGTTCGTGCCGTATAAGTTAAAAAAACATTCTTCGTACTTTTGTCGGAAAAGTCAAAAAGTACCTCGTACGAAAAAACGACAAAAGATTCCTTTCATACGTATTACTAAAAACTCACCGAAGGGTAAAAATGGATTTAAACAATTTTAGGTGGATGGAAATAATATTACATATGGAGTAAACATGTATGTGGATGATAAAATACACCCCAGTAAATACTTACGAATAAACAATCTCGGATAAAAATGAGATTGTGATATTTCCCTTACCTTAGGTCCGACTTGCTTTGTAAGTGTCCGAACCTCCTGTATAATGATTTAAATCATGTTATTGACTTATTACAGAATCATATTCATTGTTATGATATCATATATGGTTCACTTATTACATTATATTACCCGTTCTTTTGTAAATTCCATGTTAAAGAAGCGTTTTGGGTAAAATCGTTTCATTTATCGTAGGTGTTTTGACTTGTTGTTCTTGACATCATTATTACTTATATCATGATTTACTTACTTCCAGAATATAAAATATGATTTGTATATCATATATATTCAGTATATATATATAAATAATAGGTAGATAAATAAAATGAAAAACACCGTTCATGGAGACGGTAGTCCGTACGTACGCATGAACGCTGTTTTTCTTTCCTTATTGTCTTGAAATGGAAGTAAGTAGATGACATACATATGTATATATACATAAATCCAGTAGCTTTATAATGTCATATATTTAATTATTATTTCTTATATATACATTATAATCATTCTTAAATGGTTAACATGGAGAATGAATCTCATCGCGTCGTGGAGACGGTAGTCCGTACGTACGCACGAGCGATGATATCATTTCTATAAATATTGAATTGAATTGGAGTGGATTATACAATATATCAGAATCAATATGATGTTGTAATAACTATGTATAGTTATTCTTTACACCATTATACCCATCCATATAAGGTGGCGGTGGAAAATAGATTACACCACGGCGTGGAGACGGTATTCCGTACGTACGCACGCGCGGTGATTTCTTTTTCCGTAGGATGGATAGATAGTGAAATAGGGTTGTTTCATACTTATAATAACATATCAGTATATGAGTGATACTGATGTTATTACTTCATAATGAAACAACCTAAGAAGAAGAAGTGGAAGAAGAAATAAAGATGAAAGAATTGGTAACGGTAATTACCTCTTCTTTGAAGTGCCTCTTTGAGACCTCCTCTTAGGGCACTAGAATTTGTCTTTGAGGAAGACCAGAACCTCTAAGATGTTTCTAGGGAAGTGGAGAAGAGATTTTGGCAGGGGTTGGCCGAGCTTGAGTGCTCAAATTGGTGTGAGGAGGAGGGGGAGGAGGTGTCCTTTTATAAGGGAGGAGAGGGGCACCTTAGGAATTCTTAAAAATATTAATTTATAATAAATCTAACCCCACTTAAAAACCTCCAAAAATGACTCATATTCGAAGATTAGATGAGCTAGGGTTGTAATCTCATCAACCAATTAAATTTAGACATGTTTGGATATTATTTTAAACCTTATCAATTAGATTTAACTCTAAGTTAAATAATTTAACTTTTACCGTGTCTTTTTGTTTTCTTTCACTATATGGTTAATAAACTTACTATAACATGCCAAAAGAACCCCAAATTGTTTATTATTAATATATATATCCTTATCTAAGTCATTTGGCCGAACCTTAGATTTTTAGGAATAAAATAACAATTAATAATATAATATTTTATTTAAAAACTATTTTGTGTCAATTTTGACACTATTTGATATATGATTTTTGTGAATGTCATAACAGAATTATATGTTCGAACCATGTTTATTAAATCAATATTAATATATCATAGTAACCTATAAAATTAGTGGAATTCAATAAAAATCTCAAATTACATTTATTTTGGTGTTTATAACATCAATTATGTCAATATTTCATTAATAAGATAATTACTGCATCATCGTTGTGTCATAAATAAATTAAATTATTTGATGTCTAAAAATTACAAATAAAATACCATCATGTAGGAAATATTTTTATCTTTCTAATGAATATTTACAATCGAATTTATCTTATGTATAACCCCATATTAAAAATGATTTACTTATTAAACTTTGATTTTAACTATTTTAACCCTTCTTTAAATAAATTAATAATAAATGTCCTAATCTAATCCAAGTGGGCCTAAATGGTCATATTTTATTCCTAAGTTTGTTTTTGGTCGAATTACACTTGTCCAATAGAATTAGGACCTGTGTTAGGGTAATAGTAATATCATATTTACCCTTAGTTACCCTATTTACTATTAACCGCGGTAAAAAAAAGTAAAAAGTTACTATTCACCAAAAATTATTTTCATCTCATTGAACCACATTTTAGTCCTTGATATTAACCGTGTCTCTCGGATTTTCGAAATTCCATTCACAGAAGCGGTAAAATTAAGTTTTATGCAAAATTCAGTTTTTAACCTACCACTTAGTAGTTTCACTATTCATCAAAAATTGATGTTTTTCAGAACAATGCCAAAATTTCATCCCAAGCTATATTTCATATTCCGAATTCAAAAATGATGTCTATTTTACCAAATTCATAACATAAAAGTTGCATTAATTAATTTTATAATTAAATCCCGCTGTTAAAACAAATAGCGTTTTTTTTTAAGAAACAATATCTATCAAAAGATTGACACTTGTTTATGTCTCGTTTAAATGTGAAATTACATCCAATGACCAACATTGTATTAAATTGTAAAAATATATTCTAAATATACTTTAAAACCACTCAAATTAATGATTTATCACTATTAATTATTTCGATTAAAAAAGTTGTTTTTAATTATAATTTAGTAATTTTCACTATTCATCAAAATATGAAAGTTATCCGAAAATCACCAAAATTTCAACCTAAGCTAATTTCGATATTCCGAATCCAAAAATGAAGTTCATTTTGAAAAATAAGATTTATAGAATTTTAAAAGGTGGTTATTACTATTCATAATGGGTAGTTTTAATAATATTTTAATAGCATATCGTTGTTTAGTGAAACTCGTTATTGCGTACTACACACACTATCGAGGAAGGTTGCGATTGCGTGTAATGCAAGGCAAGTCAAGGATGCGTGTTGTGCAAGCTCCTTTTGGTGTAGCGTACAACACAAGACATTAATAAAATTAAAAAGAATATTTTTCATAAAATCTTGGGCTGTTACATTCTACCCCCCTTAAAATGAATTTCGCCCTCGAAATTCGTCGGGGTTATAAATGGTTTTCTATTCGAAAGTTTCCCACATCGTAAAAAGGAATACCAAAACTTGGCTTTAAAAACTAAAGTATGAAATGTAACGATTACCCAAATAAACTAATTGTTGGGTTTCCACATAGGTAAAAATATGGATATGGAAGAAAAATCTAACCATCATGTTCTGATGGAGAGTGGTAGAGAACATGGCTATGGAAAAGCCAAAAATCACAAATCCATAAATTTGTGATGATATAAGGTACCATCTGATTCCTCAGGTATAAGATCACTAGGACAACATTTTTGGTTTTCAAGATCATTTCCCTAAAGTTGAAAATTTGAATTAGAATAAATACTTTATTTTGGTACAATCTCACTGTTGTTCGTGCCTTGAACAATTTCCACTTCATCTCTTAAATAAATGAAGTTGAATTTGTTATTCGTGAAGTGTTAGCAGATAATGTGATAGAATGACGGGTCATTCCATCTGTCTCAAACAAAAGGTTAGCAAAAATTATATACATAAGTCGATCTATAGTGAGATTAATCATATATGGTTCCTAAAATGGGCTTATACTTCATATATCATATTGCTTAATATAATAACACTAGTTTCTACTAAACAGGGACTTCCTGTAGGTCAGTGGTAGGCGATAAAGGCCAGTCGCACTTCGGTTGTGGGTTCGATTCCTACAGCCTTGTCCGAAGCGATGGGCTGTCGCCCGTCCTGCAGGTTGTCCCTTTTTCTAAAACTACGTTACTATAACATCCCATCAATAATATCGAAAATCTTATGTCCTTAAACAATACTAACTTATGTCCAACATAATCCAGTCTAATCTTTAGGCTTATACATAATACTGCAGTCCACTCTCATAATATAGTGATATCGATTACCAGAGATTTAATACTGTCGTTGATCCCCACATATCATAAGATATGTCTTGTTGGTCACATTCTAAACATTCAAAGTCCTTAATCATGTATTCTCTTGAATACCTTAGTGAAAACATGAATGCAGTTTAAAGTTAACACTTTCCACATACCAAAATCCTCAAAATTCTATATACTCAAACCATGATATCACTTAGTCCTTATATCAATCATGAGCTCATGAATACTATTAAACATTTCATTTTCTTATTTTCCCTTCATTATGCGCATATCATCTTATTTCCAAAAATATCTCAATCACTTTGAATACCACATTAAACCAATACATAAATATTCCAATACTCCATGATACAACATTATTTTGGAATCCCATTACATAAACACTTAATCATTCCACCACATCGTTATCATATTCAACATTGCCAATAGTGATCGCATGTGATTTCCCTTTGTCCTTTGCCTTCAGTGGTTGCTCATGTTGATCATCACTAACCCTTGGATTAGGGCAATTATTAGCATAATGCCCCATTTCCTTGCACTTGAAGCATTGAAGTGTTGGTGGTGCGTTCTCTGCAGTGTTTGCTTTATTCACATCATTAGAAACCCTTTTTCTATTACTTCGACACTCAGCTGCTCGATGACCTTCTTTTACACACTTAAAACATTTTCTAGTCCCTTTAAGACAATCTCCACCATGCTTCTTTCCACACTTTGTGCATAAGGAAACTTTCATCTTCTTTTCACCATTATTCTGAGATTTCTCCTTGAACTCCATCTTTCGTTTCTTGTCAAAACCATGAGATGGATATGTAACACCAACTTCCATTTCTACCTTGATAGCACAACGCACAATTTCTTCATAGCTACTGAAGTCTCTTATAGCTAATGCCCTTCGAAGACTTGGTTTTAAGCCACTGAAAAATCGATCAACTTTACTTTCAGGTTGGATGATAATGCCAGATGCATACCTTGCAAGTCTTGTAAAATTCTCTTCGTATATACCAACAGATTCATCATCCTTCTGTTTCAGCTCAAGAAACTCCTTTTCCATCTTCGTTCGAAGAATACGAGGGAAGTACTTACTGAAAAACAAGTTCTTGAACTCGTCCCATTCCATGGACTCAATTTCATCTCTTGGCCTCGTATTCTTGATAAGATTCCACCATTGATCAGCTTCACCTTCCAAACGATATACTGCTAAGATGACTTTATCATGTTCAGAACATTGAAGAACTGAAAATATCTTTTCAGTAGTACTAATCCATTGTTCAGCAACTAATGGATCAGTAGACCCACTGAAAGAAGGCGGACGCTGCCTCATGAAGGATTCAACGGAATGTTGCTCCTTCCTTTGCTCGTTTGGAAGTCCTGCATGATTCATAGCTTGAGAAAGGTGTGTGAGCATGGCTACAAGATTTTGCATTCCAGATCCCATATCGTTTGGTTGCTCAGGGGGACAATCATTGCATTGTCCATTGCATTGATCAACACGGTTCCTTCGGGTTCCAGCCATCGTCTAAAACCCCAAAAGAATAGTGTGAGAGGCAAAAATAATGCTAGGGAAAACAACATAATAAAGGGGTAGTACCCTCAATATCTAACATCTTAGGTTAAATTCTAAGATCGTTAGCGCAATTCTAGGACTATAACCTATACGTATACTTAACCTTAGAGACATCCCTAGACATACCTTAGAAATATCTCTAGGGATCTCACTAACGTTTTCGTATCCTAGTTTCCAAAGGTTGACTAAACCTTTCCTCTGATACCAACTGTAGAGACCCGTAGCCTGACGTACATGGACATTACATTACATTTGCAGAATACTTAGTACATAACAAAAACACACACTAAAGGATCGTAATAGTTTAGTGTCTTTGGAAACTCGGAACGTAATCTTCTAATCGTGGTGAAAGTTCTTCAATATCTCCCATAAAGGTCATTCTTTTTTTTTACCTAAAACCTTTCTTTATATCCTGGGGAAAAGAAAACATAAAAGGGTGAGCTCAAATGCTCAGTAAGGGTAAACAAAAGAAATATCAATCACATAATTTTCATAAGAACATAACTTTTTTGGAAATCTTAACCTGCAAAAGAGAGCATAATTTCATAACATGGGATAAATCATAGTAGTGAAATGAAATCATAACTTAAAACATTACTCATTGTGGCATACACACATAATCATAGAGAATCATTTCTTGTTAGTCAAGACTCATTGCCAAGACTATCTTAGTGGACAAAGTCCCTTTCTGAATCGAGTAATCCTCGTTTCAGTCCTGTTTCACTGAACCGGTATAACCTACCATTCCAGCCATGTCTATCTCATGAGATATAAAATCTTTACCCAATGCATTGGAGGGAGATATAGGTCCCACCCATCTCATAATGAAACCATTCTTATGTGTGCCACAAAATCATAAATCATACATCATTGCATAACCCATGTAATAAAAATGGGATTCTTAAACAACATGACATCATAAAACCATTCATATAAGATAAAGGAATTCATAAACATAATTCCATCACAACATAGTCAAATCAATGTAAAAATATGGATAGAAACAGAAACCTTTATTATCTTATATGGAAAATAATTTTGATAAAACACTTGAATTGAATTCTTGAGGAAAATATCCTTTCTTTTTCAAAATCAATTTCTTTTCACAAAACATCATGCAATTTTAAAAGAAAGAGATTTTATTGAAAATAGTCATGAAATCTTTTAGAGGAAGCTTCATGAAAATAAGGCTTTATAAAACAGTATAAATCCGTTCGTGCCGTATAAGTTAAAAAAAACATTCTTCGTACTTTTGTCGGAAAAGTCAAAAAGTACCTCGTACGAAAAAACGACAAATGATTCCTTTCATACGTATTACTAAAAACTCACCGAAGGGTAAAAATGGATTTAAACAATTTTAGGTGGATGGAAATAATATTACATATGGAGTAAACATGTATGTGGATGATAAAATACACCCCAGTAAATACTTACGAATAAACAATCTCGGATAAAAATGAGATTGTGATATTTCCCTTACCTTAGGTCCGACTTGCTTTGTAAGTGTCCGAACCTCCTGTATAATGATTTAAATCATGTTATTGACTTATTACAGAATCATATTCATTGTTATGATATCATATATGGTTCACTTATTACATTATATTACCCGTTCTTTTGTAAATTCCATGTTAAAGAAGCGTTTTGGGTAAAATCGTTTCATTTATCGTAGGTGTTTTGACTTGTTGTTCTTGACATCATTATTACTTATATCATGATTTACTTACTTCCAGAATATAAAATATGATTTGTATATCATATATATTCAGTATATATATATAAATAATAGGTAGATAAATAAAATGAAAAACACCGTTCATGGAGACGGTAGTCCGTACGTACGCATGAACGCTGTTTTTCTTTCCTTATTGTCTTGAAATGGAAGTAAGTAGATGACATACATATGTATATATACATAAATCCAGTAGCTTTATAATGTCATATATTTCATTATTATTTCTTATATATACATTATAATCATTCTTAAATGGTTAACATGGAGAATGAATCTCATCGCGTCGTGGAGACGGTAGTCCGTACGTACGCAGGAGCGATGATATCATTTCTATAAATATTGAATTGAATTGGAGTGGATTATACAATATATCAGAATCAATATGATGTTGTAATAACTATGTATAGTTATTCTTTACACCATTATACCCATCCATATAAGGTGGCAGTGGAAAATAGATTACACCACGGCGTGGAGACGGTATTCCGTACGTACGCACGCGCGGTGATTTCTTTTTCCGTAGGATGGATAGATAGTGAAATAGGGTTGTTTCATACTTATAATAACATATCAGTATATGAGTGATACTGATGTTATTACTTCATAATGAAACAACCTAAGAAGAAGAAGTGGAAGAAGAAATAAAGATGAAAGAATTGGTAACGGTAATTACCTCTTCTTTGAAGTGCCTCTTTGAGACCTCCTCTTAGGGCACTAGAATTTGTCTTTGAGGAAGACCAGAACCTCTAGGATGTTTCTAGGGAAGTGGAGAAGAGATTTTGGCAGGGGTTGGCCGAGCTTGAGTGCTCAAATTGGTGTGAGGAGGAGGGGGAGGAGGTGTCCTTTTATAAGGGAGGAGAGGGGCACCTTAGGAATTCTTAAAAATATTAATTTATAATAAATCTAACCCCACTTAAAAACCTCCAAAAATGACTCATATTCGAAGATTAGATGAGCTAGGGTTGTAATCTCATCAACCAATTAAATTTAGACATGTTTGGATATTATTTTAAACCTTATCAATTAGATTTAACTCTAAGTTAAATAATTTAACTTTTACCGTGTCTTTTTGTTTTCTTTCACTACATGGTTAATAAACTTACTATAACATGTCAAACGAACCCCAAATTGTTTATTATTAATATATATATCCTTATCTAAGTCATTTGGCCGAACCTTAGATTTTTAGGAATAAAATAACAATTAATAATATTTTATTTTATTTAAAAACTATTTTGTGTCAATTTTGACACTATTTGATATATGATTTTTGTGAATGTCATAACAGAATTATATGTTCGAACCATGTTTATTAAATCAACATTAATATATCATAGTAACCTAGAAAATTAGTGGAATTCAATAAAAATCTCAAATTACATTTATTTTGGTGTTTATAACATCAATTATGTCAATATTTCATTAATAAGATAATTACTGCATCATCGTTGTGTCATAAATAAATTAAATTATTTGATGTCTAAAAATTACAAATAAAATACCATAATGTAGGAAATATTTTTAGCTTTCTAATGAATATTTACAATCGAATTTATCTTATGTATAACCCCATATTAAAAATGATTTACTTATTAAACTTTGATTTTAACTATTTTAACCCTTCTTTAAATAAATTAATAATAAATGTCCTAATCTAATCCAAGTGGGCCTAAATGGTCATATTTTATTCCTAAGTTTGTTTTTGGTCGAATTACACTTGTCCAATAGAATTAGGACCTGTGTTAGGGTAATAGTAATATCATATTTACCCTTAGTTACCCTATTTACTATTAACCGCGGTAAAAAAAAGTAAAAAGTTACTATTCACCAAAAATTATTTTCATCTCATTGAACCACATTTTAGTCCTTGATATTAACCGTGTCTCTCGGATTTTCGAAATTCCATTCACAGAAGCCGTAAAATTAAGTTTTATGCAAAATTCAGTTTTTAACCTACCACTTAGTAGTTTCACTATTCATCAAAAATTGATGTTTTTCAGAACAATGCCAAAATTTCATCCCAAGCTATATTTCATATTCCGAATTCAAAAATGATGTCTATTTTACCAAATTCATAACATAAAAGTTGCATTAATTAATTTTATAATTAAATCCCGCTGTTAAAACAAATAGCGTTTTTTTTTAAGAAACAATATCTATCAAAAGATTGACACTTGTTTATGTCTAGTTTAAATGTGAAATTGCATCCAATGACCAACATTGTATTAAATTGTAAAAATATATTCTAAATATACTTTAAAACCACTCAAATTAATGATTTATCACTATTAATTATTTCGATTAAAAAAGTTGTTTTTAATTATAATTTAGTAATTTTCACTATTCATCAAAATATGAAAGTTATCCGAAAATCACCAAAATTTCAACCTAAGCTAATTTCGATATTCCGAATCCAAAAATGAAGTTCATTTTGAAAAATAAGATTTATAGAATTTTAAAAGGTGGTTATTACTATTCATAACGGGTAGTTTTAATAATATTTTAATAGCATATCGTTGTTTAGTGAAACTCGTTATTGCGTACTACACACACTATCGAGGAAGGTTGCGATTGCGTGTAATGCAAGGCAAGTCAAGGATGCGTGTTGTGCAAGCTCCTTTTGGTGTAGCGTACAACACAAGACATTAATAAAATTAAAAAGAATATTTTTCATAAAATCTTGGGCTGTTACATTGAACATCCCAATGAACAGTGTTGTTGTGCCCATCTCCTTCACCACTGCACCACCACCAATGGGGTATGGAAACATTACATATCAATATGAATAAATTTGTATATAAAAAATATTAAATGAATGAATATAGATTATTAATTATATAAATTTTAAAAAATAAAATTGAACACATAAAATGAAAATTAATATATAAATTATAATTATATAAATTACCACTATATTAAAAACATTCAATGTTAATCAATAAAAATATGTAAATAAATATTTAAAATGAATAAAATTAAAAAATATACAATAAAAATAAAAAATAAAAATGAATAAAATACAAAAAAAATTAAAAATTATTATTATTAATTAATGGAATTGTAATAAAAATTAATAAATTAAACTGATATATAATATATTAAAAATTAGTATATGGTATATATATTAAATAAAATTTTTAAAAATAAATAAAATTTAATAACTAAAACAAAATATATTAAATATTAAATATCAATCAATAAAAATGTAGAACCAAAAAATTAAAAATTTATTATTAGTGTATGTTTGTCTCTATAAAATTCAATTAATTTCATATATATAAGGTCAAATTATTATATGACATATTAAGTGTAAATACATATTTAGTTAATATTTTTTACTAATAATTAGGTATTTATTATTTGATATATATGTGAAATTGAAAAGAAGAAGGACATTAATATAAAAAAATGTTAATAAATGTATAAAACTATTAATTAGTAAATATTTTTAATAAATATTAATTTTTAATTAACTAATAAACCATTTCTCACTAATTATATAAAAAAGTACATGTAATACATATAGTATATATAAATATTTTTTATGAAAATTATATATTTATATATATATATATCAATATAAATATATTTGTATATAAAATTTGATTTTTATTATATATAATTTTTTATAATTATTTTATATGACATTTTCTAAAAAAAATCTTCTATATCTAGTGTAAATGTATTTTTAGTTGTATATAAATCACTAAAATAAATTATATTATATTTATATCAGTATTAATAATTTTTTTTAAATTTTATAATTTTTTATATAAAATATACCTTTTGTCAATGCATTTTAGTGTTGAAAATGGGTGAGCTTAATCGGTGTTAAAAAAAGAACTGATAATTGGGGGAGCCTTTATCAATGCTTTTTTAGTGTGGATAAAGGAAACATTTATCCATGCTTTTAGATAGCACTGATAAATGATAACACTGATTATTGGAGGTTCTATTATAGAGTGATGATTGACTTCTCTTAAAGACACACAATTGATCCGAAGTCTTATTCTGGTGAAGACCTTCAACCTCCTCATGCATCACCTCCATTGGTGAGGATATGTCTGGACTGTTGTAGTTGGTTTCCTAGTGCCAACTTATTTAGTAAGTGATTACATGTTTTTCATATTAATTTTTTTTATCACATCATGATTTTTCTTCTACATAATATTTATGTCATGATGTCCTTAAAATAAATGTCATGCAAAAAGGTCACAGAAGATCCTCCCTATAATGAGAACCTAATGGTGCCATTACATTATTCTTGAACCTTATTCTATAACTGGATGATATTGCCTGAGGGTTCATATACTATATAGGCTATCAATTGAAGGAGAATTATAAGACATTGATATACCTTTTCATGTTATCTATCCTTTGTAACCTTTATGATATGAGGCTATGAGAATAGTCTTGTAACGTCCCAGTTCCGAAAGCCACCCTGAGGCACCCCCGTACCCGGTTGGTCAAATGACCTCAAGCGCAGTTCCTCGAATTCCAAAGCCTTCCAACTAGAAGCAAGAGCCCTGGGTGTGATAGTGGGGAAACTATGCCCTCATTGGTAGAGAAACACAGTAGAAGAAAAGAATAGAAATAGCGGAAATAGTGTCCAACCATACAAAAGTAAACAGTGGAAGAATGGAAAATAATAAACTGGAGCACACATATATTTATGAACGATGCATGATACATATATCTTGGAAATAATCCAAAAAAATCACAATGATGGAATACAACAGTACTAAGCCATGTACAAAAGAAAAGCAGCAAACAACTCCTCATCATCACAAGCTATATCTTGGTCCCATGCTCTCCATATCCATAGCAAATAAAGTACCTGAAGTAGAAGGGCACTTTCCCTTATATATACCTGTAACAATATAATCTGTTTGGCCCAAAACCATGGACCAAATAGGGTGTGAGACTAAATCCCAGTAGGCAACAACCAAGATATTTGTGCCTAACTGTTAGTGAATATATGGTAGGCAATAAGAAAATAAATGCAGTAAACAAGGAAGTACTCAAGTTAAACAATCCATAGTGTCAATCATTCAGTTTCATATATCAAGAAACATCCAAACAAAGTATGTAAACACAAACAAGTAACCCTCTAGGAAGTACTCATAGCCCATCCCCTCTGGTCCTACCTAGAAACACAAGCAATCAGCTTATCACAAAAGGTAAATCTCTTGGAAGTACTCAGAGCCTATCCCCTCTGGTCCTACCTAACAAGAAAAGAAACCATCTGGGCAGTACACTCAGTCTAACCCCTCTGGATTAGCTTAATCATAGTCTCTATAAGGAATCACTCGCCATCAATTCCTCCTATAGTCTCATATTGGTAACTAAAGGCACTTTAGGGAAGCACTTACGTCACATTCCCTTTGTGGCCCCCATCGAGGAACTAAAAACTCTCTTAAAAAGCACTCAAAGTCAATTCCCCATGTGGTCTCACATCATAAGTAGAAAAGACACTCTAAAGAATCCCTTATGTCCATCCTCCCTATGGTCCATACACCAGGTTCTCACATCACTGTGTAAGTCAAGCAATTCTTGCAGCGCGTATCGGCCAAAGTAAAACTCAAGAACTACTTGGCGAGTAGTCTATAGCATATCAGCATGTAAGGTTAAAAACACCACATCCTACTATACTAGGCATGGGAAGTAAATATTGTCCTAACAGGAAAACAAGACCCAATGGTCTAAACAGGAAAACAAGCATGGGAAAACACTTCCAAAGTAGAGTAATTCACCCTATTCACAATCAATTTTCATCTACTCAAGTATACAAGAATAGTAGGAAACCAAAGGGCTAAAACGGTAACCACGCAATACCCTATTCATGGGTATTGGGAAACTTTTCACATATAACTCAAAGACATTCAACAAAAAGGAACAATCCACCTACAGCAGTGTTGGGAGATCAATATACTTGAGTCTCAGGGATTTAATCTCCTTAGATCGCCAAGGATCTACAAAAACGTATAAAATGTTCAATAGAGGAAAACATGAGAAAAAGGAGGAATCATGAAATGAGGCTCGAGAAGAATGGATAGATTACCGATGTAATACCAAAGCAATCGACGGTGGTCGAATCGGAGTTCGGTTGCCCAATAGGGGGATCGGAGGAAGGTCACGGCCGTACAAGATCTCTCAGCCGAACGAAACCTAGAAGAAGAGGGTTCTGGAGATTAGACGCGACCCTGTTAGGTATAATGAAAAAAAAAGAAAATACACAGCTTGTAATTTCTATTTAGGTACTCTGTTTTAGGCGGCCTCCAGGTCACCCCCACATGGCCATGTGTGTGTCCATTACACGGCCAGCACATGGCCTCCTACGGCAACACAGTACACAATGTGTACTCATAAAGTACATGGCATGTACTTCAAAAATTTCTAGAAATTCCTCTTTTTATCAAAAATGACCAGAAATGGAAGAAGTACCTAAAAACAATATCCAGGTTCTTACAAACTTCCCCCCTTAGAAAAATATGTCCCCTGATTTCGCTAGCACGATGTAGAAGAAGAAACCCCGAACATCTCCGACCACTGTGCTAGTACACCGGCCTCCCTCTCCCAAGTCTCATCTTGTACCCATTCGTGCTGTCATAGCACTCGAACTAGAGTAACAGACTGTCCATGAAGAATATTTTTACTGTGATCAACAATCCGAATAGAATTCTCTTAAAACGACGCATCCACTTCGAGCTCAACCTCCTCAGGTTGGAGAACATGAGATGGGTCTGAGAAGTAACGTCGAAGTTCAGAAACATGGAATACATCATGCATAGACCTGTACCTATAATGTTACTGCTACCAATAGGAAACCATCCCAAATCTCTCCAACACCTCAAATGGGCCAACGTACCTCAACAAAAGCTTACCATGTCTCCTAATCTTCTTGTGCCCCAACCTCGGTGTGACACGCAAGAAAACCTGATCCCCAACCTAAAACTACTGAGGTCATCTATGCTGATCAGCGTAAGACTTATGAAAAGACTATGCAGTAGCCATCAAATTCTGAATCAACTCTATCTGCTCTATGGTCTCCTGAATAAGATGAAATCCCAGCAAAGCAACCTCTCCTACCTCCAGCTAGCATAAGGTTGATCGGAAAGGCCTACCGTAAAAAGCCTCATAAGGTGCCATCTGAATAGTTTCTTGAAAACTATTATTATAAGGAAACTCCACAAGAGAAAAGTGTTTCTCCCAAGAACCTCCAAAATCTAGGATGCATGATCAAAGCATTTCCTCAAGCACTTGAATCGTACTCTCGTACTGTCCATCTGTCTGGGGGTGGTAAGTTGTAATAAAAAGTACTTGTGTACCAAACACCTTCTGTAGCCCCTTCTAGACCCAATAAGTAAAATGTGCATCTCTGCCTAAAACAATGGATTATGGAACTCCATGTATGCATAAAATATCACGGATGTACAGCTGTCCCATCTCATCAACACTGAAGGTATCCTTGATCAGTAAGAAGTGAGCAACCTTGGTGAGTTTTTCAATTACAACCCAAACAATATAATTTCCTTGAGGCGATCTCGGTAAAACTGTCATTAAATCCATCACGAGATCATTCCACTTCCACTCGGGAATGGGTAACTGTTGTAAAATCCCTACTAGTCATTGATGCTCCACCTTCACTTACTAACAGGTGGAACACATCATGAAGAAACTAGAAACTTCTCTCTTCATACCTAGCCACCAATATTGAGGGTGTAGATCATGATAAATCTTGGTGACACCAGGATGAACTTCCCAAACTCAGGAATGAAAGTCCCTCATCAGCTCTTCACGTATGTCTTCTGGAACCTATACACACCCCTGGAAATGTAAGATCTCATCCTCGCCTATGGTCCATCTTGGAAAAGGGTCCTCTCCTAACACACTCTCTCGTAGGACTAGGCCTTCTGAGTCTGATAGCTACCTCATTCTCACTCAATCGGGAACGGTAGAGGTAATAGGTACAAAAGAATGAAACATCTTCTCATGTCTGTCATGAACCTCCAAATGCATCTCAGAGATCAGATCCATATGCTTCCACTCACTGCTGGCCTCCTAAACTTCATGTATCGGAGTCCTCCTGCTATATGCATTAGCCACTTCATTGCCTTTATCAAGCATATAGGCAAGCTCAATGTAAAAATACTGAAGGTACTCAACCTACCTTAGCTGTCTCAAATTCAGATCATGCTGAGTGAAGATGTACATGAGACTCTTGTGGTCGGTGAAAACCACAAAATTCTCTCCCAAAAGATAATGTCTCCAACAGTGTAAAACATGAAAAACTGTCGCCAACTCTAGATTGTGAATCAGGTAATTCCTCTCATGTGGCAGCAACTGCCGAGACCCGTATGCAATGACTCCTTCTAAATGCATAAGCATAGCTCCGAGACCAATACCTGAAGCATCACAGTACACGGTATAGCTCTTTCCTGGCTCTGAAAAAACTAGTATCGGTGTTGAAGTCATACTCCCTTTCAGCTCCTAAAAGGGTGACTCAAAGGAATCTGGCCACAAGAACTTTTCACCCTTCTTAGTCATGCCTGTCAGTGGTGCTGCTAAGAGTGAAAAGTTCGGAATGAAGCATCTATAGTATACATCCGTCCCTATAGAACTTTGTACATCAAAGACATTATTCGGATGATCCCAGGAAACTACTACTCTCACTTTATCTAGGTCTAATTAAACTCATGTCTCTGAGATAACATGACCCATGAAGTGAGTCTGATCCATCCAAAAGTTGAATTTTTAGAGCTTATCATATAACTGATGCTCTCTCAGTATACCCAAAACAGTTTCAAGATGGGTGGCATGGTCGTGTAGAGTGTGATAGTACACCAATATATCATCCATGAAAACCACCACGATGGAATCCAAGTATGGATGGAACACTCGGTTCATCAGTGCCATGAAAACTGCAGGCGCGTTCGTGAGACCGAATGGAATATCTATAAACTTGTATAGACCATACCTTATCCGGAAGGCTGTGAGAGGTATATTAGATGGTCTAACATGCAACTGATGATAACCAGACCTCAAGTCAATCTTCCAGAACACCAGGGATCCTCGATGCTGATCAAAGAGATCATCGATCCTTGGTAAAGGATATCAGTTCTTGACCGTCAACTGGTTCAGCTTCCAATAATCCACATAAATCCTGAGGGTACCATCTGACTTTTTCGAAAACAGGATAGGTGAACCCCAAGGAGAAGTACTAGGTTGGATCAAACCCTTTGCCTTCAACTCCTCCAACAGCTTCTTGAGCTCCTCTAACTCTGTTGTATCCATCCTTTAAGGAGGAATGGACACCGGTGCCACTCTTGGCACTAGCTCAATAGAAAAGTATACCTCTCACTCCGGAGGCATACCATAAAAGACCTCTGTAAAGACATCACTGAAATGATCCAACACTATAGTGAAGTCTAACTATGAAGTCCCCTGGTCATCCAGGTATAGACTAGCAATCTGGGTTGTAACTCCTCCTAACCCATGATGCTCGGGTCCCGCTCGGCTCGCCTGGACATCCCATTCACCCTTATAAGGAAAATATCCACCCTATGGTGATATGAAACTCATCTTGTGGCGATAATAGTCGAAAAATTCTTGGAAGGAAACTAGCTAGTCTATTCCGAAAATGACATCATGGCCTCTCATCTCTAGGACATAGAGGTCCCATAAAATGTGACACCCACCAACCTCTAGAGGGAACACCTTGCACTTATGTACACTTGTTGTTATAGTCCCCAATGGAGTGTCTAGTGTCAAGATATCAGTAGAGGAAAAGATAAAGAACCCAAGGCTCTCCACAACTGCAACAGATATAAAGATATTGGAAGCCCCTATATCGAAAAGAGAAAAAGCTAAAACTGAGGCTACTAAGATCATACCTCGCACAATAGAGGGTATGTGATCCTTCTCCTATTGGGTCAGCTCTACTGAAAAAGTTTGACTTGCACCACAGCCCTATGACCCTGTCTGGTCACCAGAAGCTGATCCACCCAATTTTCACTGAAAATCGAGCGACCTTTTACTGTGGCCATTACCTTCACCTTGGACTAAATGGCCAGAAGAACTCCAGTTCCTAGACTGGTGAGAAACTGGTGGTGCTTCTCCTAAATGAGGAGTCATTGAATAACCCATGTCACCAGCTTCTAGTGAGAAGATCTGACAGAAGCGCTGAATATGGCCCATATTTCCGCAAGATCACTACTCCACTAGGTATCTTGGGCAGTGTGGCCTCATATTCCCTCTCTACCCACACTAGTAGCACATCACCTGACTACCAGAAGAAATATCTAGCCTCTTGGGATCGCTGCCTGTAGACTCCATATGACGCTTCCTGCTGTCAGTAGGAGGAATAGTAACTCCAGATACCGAGCTGCCTAGGCTCACAAATACATAATTCCTCATATTGTGCTTCTGAATAAGTGCTTGGTTGACGATAGAAGTGATAGAAGTTAACCTGAAGATGTTCACCTATGATCAGATGTCATGCCTCAGACAATCCTCAAACTTCCTTTCCAAGAATAACTGATTACCTCCTAGAATAGGCCTGAAATGCTGTATCTCGGTAAAGAGAGAGGAATAATCAATGACAGAAAGAGTTCCTTTCTCTAGAATCAAAAAATCTCTGGCACGATTGGCCCTCAAGCTCTTCAGATAGAAGTAGTGATAGAAGATACGCTGAAACTCATCTCAAGCCATGACTTTCTGGCACCCCACCTGTGAGATCACATCCCACCAACTCATGGAGGAGTCTCGTAGCATATATTTAGCGATCTTGACCCGCCTCTCTGGAGGTGTCTCTAGATGCTCAAAGATCGTCATTATGGCTTCTAGCCATGAATATATAGCCTGGGGTCCTCCATACCCTGAGAAAGTAGAAGGATGATACAGATGAAAGACCCTCGTCAAATCAGCCATCGACAGGGCGGGAGGCAGCGCTCCTTGGAAGGTCTACATCATACATAGAAATCCCTCCCTGAACTGTGAATCATCACCTGTATCAGGTATAACTGTCGGTGCCCAGACAGGCACAATGGTATGATATGCAAGAAGTCCCTGATCAACCATATCCGGCGTCTAATCACCACCTTGTAACTGGTGAGCAACCAGAGGACGTCTCGTTGGCATGACTCTGCAAAGTCAAATGCACACCTTAGATCAAGATTATTAAGGACTGAGAATCGAATTTATAATAATGGAACAGGGGAAATAAAACATTCATGTTTTGCAGAACATGAATACCAGGCATGAACGCCCCCTATACGACGTGTTCCCATAATCGAAACAGATGGGCATGTACTCCTGCCAAAACTGGTCATTTAACACCCCAAACACACAGCATGTTGTCCTAACACATGGTGTGTACATGAATCCTCTTCCTTAGCCCGGGTCCCCTTACACGGATAAGACACACGGTTCTCCTTAAAGAAGACTACATGGCGTGTTTGTGAAAGACACGGTGTGTACTAGAAGAGCTTCACCGACCCATGTTGTTAGTTACATGGCCAGATACATGGCTCACACTACACAGCGTGTTCTAGATGGACATAGCATGTACTGGGAATATTTCACCGACCCGTGTTGTTTGTTACATGGAAAAGTACTCGGGTTACTCTACAATGCGTGTTCCATCCTCCCTATGGTCTATACACCAGGTTCTCACAACCTTGTGTATGTTAATCAAGTCTAACAGCGCATATCGGTCAAAGTAAACCTCAAGAACCACTTGTCTATCAGTCTACATCATATCAGCATGTAAGGATAAAAACATCCAATCCTACAATACCAGGCATGGAAAGTAAATAGTGGCCTAATAGTCAAACTAGAACCAATGATCAAAACATAAAAACATGCATGGTAAAACACTTCCCAAGATGATTAATTCACCCTATTCTCCATCAATTATCATCTACTCAAGCATACAAGCATAACAGGAAATAATAGGGATAAAACGGTAAACGTGCAATATCATGTTCAACGGTATTGGGAATATTTTCCCATATAACTCAAATAGTTTCAACAAAAAGGCCCAAAACACCTACATCAGCTTTAGGAGATCAATATACTTGATTTTCAGGGCTTGAATCACCTTATAATTCCAAAGATCTACAAAAATGTCTAAATCATTCAACAGAGGATAACTTGAGAAAGAGGAGGAATCCTGAAACGAGGCTCGAGAATAAAAGAGAGCTTACGGAGGCGATCCCAACACAATCGACGGTGGTCTAATAAGATTTTGGATTCTTGTTTGGGGGCTCGTAGGAAGATCACAATCATACAGGAGCTCTCGGCCGAATGAAACCTAGAAGAAGAGGGTTTTGGCGATTAGACGTGACCCCTGTACGTTTAATGAAAATAACTACACGGTGTGTACTTTTGAAGTATACTGCATGTACTTTCCTTTTCTATAATTCTCTTTAGGCTGCCTTCAGGTCACCCCCACATGTCCATGTGCATGGCCATTACATGGCTAGTACATGACATGTACTCATAAAGTACACGACATGTACTTCAGAAATTTCCAGAAATTCCCATTTTTCTCAAAAATGACCAGAAAAGGAAAACATACCTGAAATGAAGTTCTGGGTTCTTACAAGGCCCATGAAATAGGAAATCCACATTTTCCTGTGTCATTGGATATTCATATATACAGATTTTTGTAGTAATCATTATACATTATGATTATCATTAATGGATTTCATGACTCACACCATATGATGTATCGAAAAAAAACAATGAAAACATTTGTTTTTGGTTAGGTAGGGTATATTGGGTGTATAATGAGTTATATTCTATTAATGAATAATTCATGAAAGTATTTATCCCTTTTTTCCAATAATGGAATTTGATATCTCAATCCCTTTAAGGGAATAGAACTACCTATATAATTTCATTATCATGATGTTCAGTCGGCGATTTCATTTTTAGAATGCCAAAGAAAGAGAAATCAAGTATATATTTTGATGGAATTGGTATACAATTTTATTCATTATATATATTATGGTAATGGGATCATATTACATGATAATAGTATGTAATTGGTTCATTATCATTAAGAAATTGACTTCTTTCCTTATGGTTTTATTGTTTTGTTAATATGCACTTACCTTGGTCATTAGGTTGTTATGCCTAATGACACTAAGAAGGAGACTTAGTGGGTAACAAACTATATATATCTGTAATCTCAATTAAATTCAAGTAATAAATTTAATAATTTAGGATAAAAAAATTAATTCAGGTTTGGTGGATCTCCATAAGTTATTCACTGGTTCCCAGAAGGAATAAAGTGAGTTAATTAATAAATAATAAATATTGGTTTAGATGCTTAAGAAATATAATATTTATTATATTTATCAAATAAATAATGAAGTGAAATTTGTGTAATTATATAGTCATTATTCGATGATCAAGAAATGTTGATTAGGGAAAGTGGACTGGGTTTAATGGTCTAAATAGAAATAATTGATATTTATTTATATTCTTAATGTGTTCCACATGTCAACCGATTAATAATAATATTTTAATTATTAATAAAGGACATTGTATTAATTAATAATAATATTAATTTCTAAGGGATTTTGTGTAATTTTCCGACCCTAAGAATTCCATAATTAATATCTAATTATATCACATTCCAAAAGTTAATTGTTAGTGTGCAGAATAGATAATAGATATATCAAGATATATATATAGAATGATATCTATAGATATATCTAGATATATATATATACAGATATAGAGATATACATATCTATAATATCTCTCTCTTCCTAATCTCTTACATCTTTGAGAGATTACAAAGAGTTCTCCCTCTTTGAGAAAAAAATTGTTGTTGTCAACCATGAACAACGCAAGTGATCCAGATCTGTCGTTCTAGCACCTGATGATTTGATGAAGCTGCTCAGAGATTTTGGTGCACCTATGGATCATCCCTATAGTGATTATGAACATGAATATTGCAGGACATTTATGATGTGATGAAATCTTTTACATTTGATCATCAATGAAAGAATAATTACTGATTGATGTAATTTTATATCTACTTATAAAGTAATTAAAATTTACATGTGGAGATCCTCTCCCTCCATTTCCAATATATTACTATAGTTCATTAATCTATTGTTTTCATTTTAAATGATCTCATGATCATGTAAATAAATTATTACATGTGATTTAAGACTAAAATTCAAGTTGTTCATACATTCAAAGGATAATTCTGTTGCACCTAGAACCAACAAGTGGTATCAAAGCAGTCACATGTTTACTTTATAATTATTTTTTATTCATTTATTGATTGCATGAATTTTTATTTTCTTTTACCTAAAATGATTCGTTTTAATAATAAAATATTATCCTATATTCATTCATTACTTCTGGATTACATAATCAATAGTCGATTAACGATTGAAAATGATGATTATTCTGAATACTTCATAGGGTGTCCCAATAATGTCATGTATCAGATATATGACACAGTGGCTAACATATTGTTCAATCTGAGGTTACATGTCATTTTTTTCTAGTATATGTCATCTTCCTCAAATGTATTTATGGAATGGAACACACCCACACCCAAGGTGTTTATTGTGGACATGGGTAGAAGACAAGTACCCACTATGTAGTCTTTTACTAGCAATATTCTCAAATTTTCACAGAATGAAGAATTAAATGTATAATTAACCCAACTGATTATGTGTTTTTTGTATCATTCATTAAATATTACATTCCATTCCATACGATTAAAAATCATATATTAAATTAATTTCTATATTAAAATTTTAAATTAACACATGAGATTTCCACTACATACACTTGTGTACTACATTAATTTTCATTGAAAGTTAATTTTGCTGAAAATTATAGATGGTGGTGGGTTAAAAATTATTGGATGGAATTAAGATAAATTGGGAAAATTTTATTAATTTATGTCACATTACATTAATTAAAATAATTAATTGACATAATTAAGAAAATTATTCAAAAAGTATGTTTGATTCATGTTTATGAGTGGATGATCATTTTATTAGACAATCCTTTTGTGTGATATTGGTTTCTTTTATTTCATTATGGTTAAATTATTTTTTATGGATTGTTTATTATCCCCTCTGACAAATTATTTAAGGGAATGTGTTCCCACGGTTTATTTTTTATAAAACCCATTTATCCAATCCATTAGATCCCCTCACCTTCATGTGAATAATAGATTATCTTAGGATGGATCTCTCATGTGAGAAGAGGTGGTCCATTTCCATAATTTGTGGCCAAACCAATGTACATGATACATAGGATCGTTGGTGGAATACTACAACATGAACCAATCTATGGTTCAAGGATTTTCCCCCTAGGGTATAGGGTTATTTTATCATCTTCTAGATAAACTAACAACTATAAAAAATCTCATGATCATGACACATATATTTTATTTCTGTTAGTTACATGGTTTTTTATTTGTAATTGTGAATATTGTATGATCACTAAATAAATAAATTAACAAGTATTAAATATGGTTAAAATATAATCATATTGTGTTTAAATGTTTTAATATGAATGCTTGATCACTTAAGTAAAATCCACTTAATAATAATAATGAATGTTCAAGGATAAAATGATATTTATGGATTGGAAAAAAATCCCTCAAACTAAAATATTAAAATGGATTAACCTTCCACTACTTATGTTAGAATATACCTAATAGTTCAAAGTGCATGTACAATCCAATTTGAGGTGATTTAAAATATTATTGAAATTTTAGATTGAATTTTTGTGTTGACATAACATAGTTTACATCAAGTGTTGACTACCTAAGCAAGAATTTTGGTAACTAAGAGGAAAATGATAAGGAAATATTTAAATGAGATTTCAATATTGGAGTGTCCACTTAGTGGATCATAGAAATGTGATTTAATGCATTTTTTATGTTACACCTACCCATACCCCTTCAAATAGATTATCAGGGCCATGTATGGGTTATGATAAGGGAATATAGAACCTTTCCACTAGAATATCTAAGTGAAGATATATTATTAAGTTTAGGGTTATGACTATTAGGTTTCTAAAAATAGGGTAAGGTGACTAGAATTTAATTAAAATTTAATTTTCTAACATATTTCAGTAATCAAAACAAATAATAATTATTTTTTCTTAAACTGTCAAAATGTAAAATCATAAAATAAATAAAATATAATTGAAATACATACTAGAGAATGATAACCTTATCACCAGTGAAAAATTTCTAAGAATTATAGAGGCACTTACACGTTATACTATTCCATAAATGGTAATTATACACACTAGAAGACCAACTTCCTATGTTTATTTCCCAAGAGGATAATGAGGATTAATTATTTATCTATTTGAAGCTTATGGATGAATCTATGGATACCCAATATTTAATTATATCATCCACATCCCATAAGCCTCTAATAAAATATGGGGATATGAATATGTATAGCATAACTTCTCACCTTTGATACATCAATAAAGGGAAGAAGAGATAATAGAAGTATGAGATATTCAATGGACTTTTTACTTTCAATATTAGAGATTCAGTGCTAGATGGGTCACATGTAGTAAAGATGATTGGTTACATGGATCACCCATTCATCTTAGGTTTCAATATCCTTGATGATCTGCGCATAGATCTCATTCAATCCCCACTACCCGAAAAAAATTCTAGTTTCATTGTGAATTTAAATATGATGAATTGTATTAATAAATTTCAAAAAAAATTAATGTTATCAAATAAGTTGATAAATAAATGGGGTGATATAAATCCATTTTCCTTATGGTGAACAATAAAAAGGTGAAGAAGAGAAATGAAAAGGACTCGAAGACATATTTCAAGTCTAAAAATCTAGAGAACCATCTTTTCAAGAATAATAAGATCTAGTTTCAATTAAAAGAATAAGATAAGGTATTTGTGAATGTGTACAGCATGGCCTTTTGAAGTGAAATTTCACCCAGAAAAAGAATCAAGGGGAAGCTCCATGTGTGTTTGTTACTGAGTGTAATTTTTCTATATCTATATGTTGGGTAATACATATTGCATGTGGGGATCACATTTCTATCCAAAAATAGGAAACAAGTATATTTAAAAAGGTTTCATGTGGTGAGGTTAATCTATGGGATACCAATGGATTTAGGCTACTTTTTGTATCCATTAGATACTTCCATATCAGATTACCAATATGATTGATTTTTGTTTTAAAGAACTATTATTATGTTCCCAGTGATACCAATAACATTTTTTTTGTTTCTTTCATATATATGGATGTATTTATTTTAAGATTTTTAAATATAGTTTGTCACATTTATAAAGATATAATATGTTATGGTATTGAAAAATTGAATAATGGACTTTATGTATTGAATTATCGAAACCAAATTTTAGAAATTGTTAATGAAACTAATATGTTTGACTCATATGACACTCAATTGTGGCATCACCATATTGGTCACATAAATGAGAAGTGTTTGAAAATTCTTTGTTAAGATGGTTATTTATACTCTTTTGAACTAATGAAACTTGAAATATGACATGGTTGTTTATAAGGAAAAATGACCAAACGAACATTCGTTGGTTAAAGTGAAAGGTCCCCATATCTTCTAAAATTAGTACACCCAAATGTGTCTGGAAAATTTATTGTAGAATATAGAGGTGGATAATAATAATTTATTATGTTTACCAATGACTTGAGATGGTATGGATATATCCACTTGATGAGGTATAAGTTTGAATACTTTGACATGTTTAATGAGTTCAAGAAATAGGTTGAGAATCAGTTTGGTATGAAGGTAATGAAACTTCATTCAAATCAATATGATGAATATCTTAACCAATAATTTGTTGAATTTATATGGGGGTATGTGATTTTATATCAAATCACCCCACATTATACACCATAGTGGAATGGTGTTATGGAAAGGAGTAGTTGTACCTTGTTGGACATGGTAAGGTTGATGATTGTCCACACAAGTCTTTCATTATCCTTTTGTTGAAATGAATCATAGAAAATATTATACAAGAAAAACCGAGTACCAAGTAATCTGGTAAATGGTATTCCTTCATGTTATTGAATGGGAAGAAGCATATTTTTTCAAATGTTAGTGCATGGGGTTGCGGGGTATTTGTTTTGGATAGATCAAGCAACAAAACTAGAACTTCCAGGAATGAAGTGTATCTTTATACATTATCCCAAGGAAATAAAGGAATAATATCTATACAAACCTTTAGACATGAAATTAACTATATCAATATATTCTATATTTCTTGAGAGGGAGCACGTCCTCAAGGAGGATAGTGGGATAAAGATTGACTATAATGGTTTTGATGCTCAGGATACACAATATTTGTTATAGGAACTGATTCCACAGGTCCTCATGGATGAAAGAGTTACTAAAAAAAATTACTGTGAAGTAGTACATGAGAGGTAAGAGAACCAGATAGATATGGTTTTCTAGTCCCTAATGATGGTGGCTCATTATTGGGTAAAAATTATAATCAAATATTTTATAAGGAGTCAATAGAGAGCTTAGAGGATACATGATGAAAAGAAGAAATGAATTCTGAGATGGATTACATGTATTAAAACAAACTTTTGGTTCTGATTGATCCTTCAGTTGATGTAAAACATGTTGGGTGTAAATGGGTATTCAAGATAAAACAAGTCATGTAAGGTAAAGTAAATACCTATAAATCGTGGTCAGTTTCCAAATGGTTTTGAAGACATCAAGTCATGAATATAATGAAAATGTTTCTTTAATTTCTATGTTTAATCCATTCAAATCCTAATTTCCATAGAATCTTACCGTGACATTGAGATATTGAAAACTGTTGTCAAAAAATAATTTACTTATTGTGAAACTTAATGAGGATGTTCATATGTCCCAACGAAAATGTTTTGTGGCACTATAAAATTACAAAAAATGTAAGAAAGTTGAGGATATTAGTTTATGGATTCGAGTAAGAATCAATTCCATGGATCATTTTTTTAGATGAAGCCATAATAATTCTGTTTCATTAAGAATTAATATGAGAAATGTGTTTACAAGAGTTGTACTGGAAGTATATTTTTTTCCATAGTAATATAAGTTGATTACATATTACCAATTGGAAATGATATACAAGAAATACAAGAGGTTAAAGAATAGTTTAGAAAGTTCATCCTCATAAAGGAATTGATGAAATAGTGTATATTCTTGGGATCATGATCATGTGTGATAGATTCAAGGGATTTATATACATGTATCCGTGAAAATGTGCCCTAAGACACAAGAGGAAAGGGGGAGAATGAAAAATATATTATACACTTATGTGATAGGATCTATCACATATGATATGTTATATAAAAGGATTAATGTGTCATATGATTTGATCATGGTGGGAAAATATCAAGAAGATCCAAGTGAAAAAGATTTGACTATTTTTAAGACTATCCTTAAGTATCTTAAGTGAAATAAGGGTATGTTTATAGTGTGTGGAAGAGATGAAGAACTAGTCCTTAGTGGTTATATAGTGCTAGATTTCATATTGACAAGATTGATATGAAGTCATATTCAGGATATAAGTTTTTTATCAATGGAAAGTTGTGGGTCAGATGAGTTCAAAGCATCTAGTTTTCATTGATTTTATAGTAGAGTCTGAGTATATTGTGAATTTTTATGTAACGAATTAAATAGTATATGTTTGATACATTGACCAAGATCTTGATGTGGTGTGTAGAAATAATGACCCTATGACCGTTTATTTTGTTGACACTGCAATGGTGGATCTCTCTAAATAGACAAGTTATCACCAGAGAAGAAAGCACATACTTCGTATATTTAACCTCTCGAGGGATATTTCTCAATGAGGTGTGTTTCTGATGCTTTCACTAGGGCACGCATCCATCTATTTTAGAGGATGAATAGTTGTTTCCCTACATTCCTTATTTCCAAAGGCAGACAGGATCTGTCACTTATTCGGGGATGTTTCCTCATTGATCGAAATGGGATGATGGGATGTCGGTTCTTCCTTCCGTAAATTCCTCTTCAGAACACATTACCTAGTCCAGGTATCCCTCATAGATTTAATACATTGTTCTTGGAACTCTTCCCAGTGACGTGCCTTCATGGACTCCTGTTAATTATGCTGCTTCTGTGAGGATATTCCAAGGGGTCCATCTAGGGACGCAACCTTTGGTCTAGGGAGTGGTCATGTTGTACATCGCTTGAATGTCTGGATGCTAGAACACTGACATGTTTGGGTTTCTTCCTCTTAATATAGGGATTCTTGAGGGTGAAGAAGCTTGAGGAATCCCACGTCTAATGTGGGGAATTTTTTTGCCATAAGAATGTATCTGAGGTTTTCTTTCGGTTCCCATGTTTAACATAGGGTATGTTGTAGGTTTAAAATCTAGCGGGGATAGATCAGACTGATCAGAACACTAATGGGAGTGGATCTGATGGGTGAAACCCCTGGAGGGAACACTAGTGTTAGGGTTAATTCATGGTTAGTATCCAGATTGCTACTAGGAGCAGTGAGAAAGTGGGTGAAATGATCTCACCAGGATGTGACGGCCTGGGTGGGAATCAGAATGGATATGGATAGTTGAGAGTGGATGGAGAGTGATATGGAGCTGACGCGAGGGCAACGATGATTTCGGGATTGAGCCTCAATGAGACTTCATACGTATCTTTATGGTAGGGAATCGATGTCCATGTAGTTCGGTGAGGTGATGGGACACCTAGGGAGGTAGCTCGTGAGAATGGATGCATAGATGGGACCTGGAGGAATTAAAATCTCTTGGTTTGCACATGACCTTCCCAAAACTCATAGGATCGAGGGAAAGACTAGGATTAAACGTGAGTGATGGGCTTGAATCTCAGGGTGGCATCCTACAAATCCCTGTGGCAGGGAATCGAAGTCCATGTAGTTCAGGATGGGGCATGGAATTGGGGTGTGCACAGAGGATAGGGATCACAACGGCTAACTATAGGATAGGGATCACAATAGCTTACCGCTATATGGGGTTCACAACATCTTTCCATTGATTGGGGAACACAATGGATTACCATCAATTGGGGAACACAATGGATTACCGTTGATTGGGGTATCACAACCGTTTATCGTTGATTGGGGAACACAATGGCTTATCGTCGATTGGGGTTAGACCTCAGGGAGGCTTCCTTCATTCCTTGCCTATTAAAGGATCATAGTCCACATAGTTTGGTGTGGGGGTTTAGTTTAATGTCATACAGGACGAAAGTGAACTGAATTTAAGGGTTTCAAGTCAATTAGGTGTTGGGGATGAACCTCTAAGAGGCTTCCTACATACCTTTACTTGGAAAGGATCAAAGTCCACGTAGTATGAAAAGGTGGATACAGTTTAACATCATGCACGATGAAGGTGACCCGATGTTAAGGGGTTGGGACAAGTAGGTGTTGGGATTGAACCTCAGGGAGACTTCATACGTACCTTGACTTGGAAAGGATCAAAGTCTACATAGCTAGGAATGGTTTGGGGATAACACGATAAGGAGGCCCAGAGAGGATGTCTTGATCGATTCTTACTTTAACACCAGATGAGTCATGCTCGATGTGAGAAAAAAGAGGCAGTAAAGACCTGGTGATCATGTCGCAAAAGGTGAATCTATGGGAAGTGGAGTGGGTATTACACATAGTTAGCAGCCAAAAGAGGAAATAGGGGCATATTCGTTGTTAGAAACCTTGAGATATGGATATTGGGACATACTCCAGGATGGCGGCCTAATGGTGACTAAGCCCAAAGGGAGAGGGATGAGATAATGAAGGTCCATGGTCCCCTCTCGCCTCTTTTCTTTGGTGCTGATGAAGAAAGGATGATCAGTCTTGATTCCTCATTCAAGAAAGGATAGGGTATTACATCAAGATGGGTGCCCATCCACACGGATAAGCGCCACTCCAACAGAAAGGATCTCATTCCATGTGGGGAAGATCTCACTCTCGTGGGGGAGAGCGGGCATAGATAATGTCCTTTATGGGGGAACCCTTTGTATGATGCATTGGGCGAGGCCAGAGTTTAATGTCATGGGTTGGGGAAGATAGTGCATTGAATTTTAATGTCCGGTAGCTTGGATGAGGCAGGTTTACTCCGCAACCCTAGGACATACATAACTATTGTGCTTTAACCCTTGGTGAAGGGAAGGCACTGTCAATGTCGTGGTGAGGGGATAATGTGGAGTGATCCACTAAGGGTTCCATGTTAGTGTGGCTATGCAAAAAAGAAATGTCCATTAGAATCCCTATGAGAAGAACCATGAGTCTATGCAACGTAACATGAGGCACCACACAAAGAAATATCATAGGCATAGGAAATAGATTCATATGGAGGGAGCTTCGTGAAGTGGAAAGGTTTTCTTGGAGTAGGGCTTCGCGATGAAAGGGTACCCTATGAAGCATAGCACTACAAAGAAATGTGAATCATGAAGCATATTGAACCTACCTTAGCATAGGGTTTACATGTGCATGGAGGGAACTTCACGAAGCATGATTGCTTTGCAATGAACTGAGTCCCCTTGAGGGTCTCCTTCCTTCGCGGTGGCATGTGGGCTCTATGAAGGGCATTCATTCTTGAAGAGGGGTCGTATTTGAGATAATGGTAGGGTACTTTGCAATACTCAAATACCTTTAAGATCTCATTTTTCTCAGGGCTTCGTAAAGCAGAAGGTACTTAGCAATTTGAGAGAAGTTAAGGAAAATGGTCGGGGTATCCGTCCTTTGGGATTGATGGGAGCCTTGTATTTATAGTCGAGGGGTGGCATGAAGCAGAGATGTCTCCACACAAGTCCACGTGGAACTCCACGATCATCAAAGTATTGAGTTAGGTTTGTCTTAATTGTCGAGTTGACCGGCATCCCCTCCATAGTGCAGAGCTCACTTCGCGGTTCCCATGAAGGCTTTGGTCAAGTTCCTGAGGCTCACGGAGGTCGATTCCACACCCTATATGGCATGAGGCTTCTGGTACAGTGTGTCATAACCATGGATCCTCACACCTATTTTCTCCACAGAGCCCTCGATGCGGGGATCTGGATTTTCACCAGTTGTGGTGCAGGGCTCCTTGAATGGTCTTCATGAGGCAGACCCTTTGAAGTTGATTCTCTCCTTGCGATGCTTTTCCTCTACCCATATTTTTCGGCCAACAATGTGAAGTTGTGTTGAGTAGATTATCCATGGAGGAAAACATGGATGACCACTTAAAGAAGGATTTATCTCAGTATAAGTATGATCATCATGTTAAAGATAACAGACTAAAATCTATTGTTAGTTGGATGTAATTCAAGAAGGAGCCTGTTAGAGTTGGTTTCCATGAACAACTTGAATAGTAATTTATTAAAATATTTTCATATTAAAGATGTTTTTTATCACATAATGAATGTTCATCTTCATAATATTTATATGTGATAATGTCGTCATAATATATTTCATACTAAAATATTGTAGTAGTTCCCCTCTATGATAAAAACCTAGAGGTTACATGATAGTATTAATGAACCTTATTCTATGGCCAGATCATATTGTATAATGGTATATTAAATATGAAGGACATCAATTTTAGGTGGTTCATAAAATATTGGGACACCTTATCATGGTGTTCATCCTTAGTAATGACTAAGATAAGAGTTTATGAAAAAATTCCCATCAAATGAGAAATCTAAACTTTCATGAGTCATTTTATTTCGGTCCAGTGCATCGTAATCGAGGATTCTTCAACCTCTTTTCTAGACAATGCCTGTAGTATGGGGCTCTTTCTTCTTTCCATCCGTGGTGTAGGTCTCTACAAATGGTCTTCATGAGGCAGCCCCTTTTTAGTTGATTTTATCTTTGAGATGATTTTATTCTGCCGACATTTTGGCACCAACAAATTCCCCCTCTCAGGCATGGACCGAGAAGTAAATTATGTTCTATGTCTGAGGTTCCATCGCCAAAATTTTTTGGCCAATCTCACAACGAGTTCGCAATGAAGGATCGAGATTCAAAGTGGCGGCGTGCGAGTCATGAACTCTGTGGAGCTCTCCGCGGCCAGATGTGCCACGAAACATAGGGGTTCATCGCCTATAAATAGAGGTTGGCCTATATTTTTTCCTTTATCATCTCTCCATTTTCATGCCTGAGATCCTAATTCGAGAAGATCCAGATGATCCGTGATTTCTCATAGTGAACTGGGCCTTTCTACTTCATGGTGAACAATGAGTCCTTCTACTCCGAGAGTGTACGCTCCGTATCTTACATATGAAAAGTCTGTGGAAGGGATCTATGACCCTTCTCTATGATTGAACTTCGCGATTTGCGCTTCTTGATCAAGATCCTTGATCTAAGATATAATTTAAAAAAATACTGAATGGATCATCTGGAAGCTTCTCGGTGGGTCCTTGCAGATGCTCCCCAGAGAGAAAAAATGGCTAATAACTCAGGCATCAAAGAACATATACAGATCCATTCGGACCATGAGTCACTAGTGTACCTACTGTCAAAGGGTCAGAACAACTACCCATGTGAAAAAGGATGCATTTTTATGGATTTCGTATGAGTGATAACATATTAATTTTTTAAGAGAGTAGGGACGAGCCAACATACTAGTTCAAGAGTAGGTCTTGCCAGCACCAATGGTTAAGGGTGGTTGACGCCCATGCTTGGGAGGATTTAAAACCTTTCAATGATGATTTCCTCTTTATACATGTGAATATAGTTAACGGGAAGTTATTACAGCCAGAGACATCCACTCCACTGTACCACACCATCTTGAAAGGGGCCTTAAAGAACCCAGAGAAGGGGTGGACTGATGAGTGGGATTTTCACCAGGGTGGAATCTTTATAGACGACTAGGCATGGTCCTACTAGGTAGGTGCCTCCTGTGAGGATTTTGGGGTGTAGTTGAGGTGAGTGGTCCTGTATGAGGCGGTTTAGGCTTCCCAATTTCACATCCCATAGCCGAAGCTGCTGATGCCAGAGCTACTGAGTAGGTAGTCGTCGAGGACCAATACCTTCCATCTTCACCATGTGGAGGTTGGTATTAGCTTCTGGGACTTGCACCAGATATCGGGGGTCCCGATACTAGGGAAAATGTACTACAAGTTCCTCACTTTAGTGAATACATTGGAATACATGATGAAAATACTAACATTGGATAAGGTATTGATGGGCCTAGTACTGGGGAGGATAAGATGTTGGTGAGGGATGTCTACATTAAGTAGTGGTTCAAGAATTTCTGGAATTTCCCCAAAGATAGAAGATTTCCCACGAGGCCCTGGACCAGCCCGAAGGGGGTTCAAGGCATCCAGGAGCATTCATATTAGTGACTCCTGGAGGAAATCCAAGGGAATATATCGGGATTCAACATCAGTACTGAGCAGCAACCGATGTTTAGGTTTTTTTAATTCATATCGGCGCTTATCTACAGTTGGATTATGCTAGTGATGGACAAAAACATGGTCATGCGACCAAGCACGTTAATCATGGATTCCATGATAGTGATAGGGGGAAGTGTCAACCTCAAGATCATATTACTCACCGAGTTGTATAAGGTGTTGTGGAACATCGGCGAGGGGAAGAATCCATAGAGGATATGTGGTCTGTTCCATATTCGGTATGGGTGGATAGCTGTGCATATTAGGGGAATGTATGAATTTCGGATCCCCATTTCCCTTACAGGATCAGGCTTCCGACCAGCCATTCTAAATGTGGTGGGGAACTTTCCAACTAAGTTAACCCCGCATTTAGTGTTATACCAGGTCCGGAAGGCAGATGAGTTCAACATCCACCTGTTCCAATTTCCAACAAGTGTGTTCACTGATGATGACCATGGGATGAAAGAGCATCGTTCCTACCTACTAGCCTTTCGGGGTGCAATTCTAGTGGAGCGGGTTGATCGTGAGCCTCTCTGCAAGCCATACACCCTACACCGCTTCACTGGGATGTTTTGATGCATGTAGAGGCTGACCTCACAGTTATACTTGGGGGTGATCCATGAGGACCACCTGTGTGTGATGAGGAAGATGTGGATCTTGTTCAAACGGGATAATGGGAAGATGAAAAACGAGTTTCCTTCACTCTCACCTGTTTATGAGTTGGTGAAATAATAAACCAAGAGTTGGGAGCCATTCTATCCAAGGGAAATGCTAAAGCAGAAGACCATCTGTGTTAGTGACAGAGTAACTCCCCAACCTCATGGTCAGGGTCATAAGGCAGCATGGACAGCTTGTGGTGGTGGGGACGCAGTGGTGGTGAGACCCATGGAAGTTGATAGGTAGGTGGCAGCGGTACCTGGACGCCACAAGACAATGGGTTGCTAAGCTGGAGCACTCTATCAAAGGGTTCAACCCATACATGGGAGGGGCTGATCCTTGGGTGCTTTGATGCATGTAAACTCATTAAATGTACTTTCATGATTTAACAGTTTATGTTGGATGCATGCATGGGTTCCATCATTCATTTTATTCTACTTCATATCTGTTACATTCATGAAACATCTAAGGTTTGAACAACCAATCCAAATTTCTAGGAAGAAAGGGGGAGGCCTGACTGGAGGATGAAGTTCTCAAAATAGACGAAGGGACATTTTTTCAACGTGCTCTAGTGCACGATAGGGGTAACCCCATGGGAGTTAGAAATAATTCGAACATAGGGGAGTGGAAAGTCTCAATCAATATACCAAAAATTCGGAATACTTTAGAGGTGTCATGCCAATGAAGGATAATTGTTGTCTGTGTTTAAAACACAACATCCATATAGCGTTATCCTAGTATGGGGACAAAAATGATGGCTGACCATAGACCATATTTGCAACCTGGGGACTGAATGAAAAATATTATCCAGTAGTATTTCACAAATTTGTCCCAGAACAATTTGCAAGCCATAGGCCGAGCATCCGTACTACTAGGGGTTCTTTTAGACGTGAAATGGGAAGAGGTTATGAATAAAGGGAACACAAATCGTGGGGGTGGAGTGATGGGTTGTTCGAATGGATTCCAAAACTCTTGAAATTACGCCACCATGGTGAAAACACATTAGGTGGGTGCATCAGAATGATCAGAGATCAAACTTCCTTCCAAACAGGACCTCTCTGGTGAGGGCTTAGAATTACTTGTGGTCATACATCCTACCATGGAGGATAATAGACATGTATTTTAACATCATAAAGTGTACACAGTGCACATAGTTTCCATGTCATACTGCCTAGACCATGATCGAGGCCGAGGGGAAAGAAGGGTTAATGACCATGAGTCTAGTCCCAAGTCTAAATGCATGGGCATCACTATATATCTCATAAAGCTGATAATCATGAAAAACATAGTTCATAAACATGGCATGGTCATAGACCAATGCTGGTAGAGGAAACCCTCTATGATGAGGAAACCGAAGCATCCCATATTTAACATGGGGAATCCTGAACTAGTTCTTGGTAGAATTGCAGTTCAATGTGATGAATCAAAGACATGTGGATTCACATATTTTTACATTATACAGTAGTACTTTGAGTGAAATGGGAAATCCCATGAAGGGAGTACATGATGTGGTAGCTATAAACCCAATGTGAATAAGGACATAAGGAGTCTACAACACACCACATATCCCTAGATGAAGTTTTTTAGGTAAAAGGATTGAAAGTGAAGGTTAGGGTGTTCCTACGTACCCCCATTAGATGGGAATCAGGCTGCACATAGTTCTAAAATCACAATTTAACGTCATACGGGATGAAAGGCATGTGTGGCCTAGCTGCACCATTACACACCAACCAAAACTACTAATACCATGTAAGTCATGCTCGATGTGGGAAACAAGGAGTAGTGGTGAGATTTTCCTGGTACTAGAAGTCACACATTAGGGGTATTGCAATGATAGGTGAGTGACATCCCACAATTTTTGACCCACCGGATTAACACACATATATGCATGGAGGTGTAAAACAGTGCGTTGGAATTCCACTTAAACATAAGGGAGTGGAATGATGTTAATCATGGTGCCTAAGATCTGGATCACAATGAGGGTGGCATGAAAATAGAGGATAACTACTTACCGAGTTCAATACACAGTATCCTCTTTGCGTTATCCTGGAATGGTGATAGACAAATTAGGGTTGACCGCCGACCATGTTCGAAACATGGGACATGTCGCAAATTCTGTCTTAGGACTTCAGGGGTTTTATCCCAAAACGGTATGTGTTCCAATGTGGCATGAGACCAGGCCATAAAGGGGGTCCCTTCAGACATGGTAGAGAATGGGGATCCAAATAAAGGGATCATGAATCCTAGACATGGAATGAGGGAATGTCCATGTGAAAATTCAACACTTTGGAATATTTGTCACGATGCATTTGAATGCGACAATAAGACACATCTGGTAGGGGGATTCGAATCCTTTTCCTGGGAAAAGGGACATGGGTCGCATGATCCTAGATTAAGGTCATAGAGTGGACCATTAAGAGGGAAAATGTTTTGATGAAATGCTCGGAGGGTGGTGAAGTAGTCGAACCTAATGCATAGTTCCCCTAGGGAGATCATAGTTTAGGGTTGTAGAGCTCATACCATGCTGGGAAGAGACAAGGGAGGGACATGGTGTGTTTGTTGCAAAACCTAATTCAAATGAGAGATTAAAAGGTAGTCGGAACACCACATACTTCCAAATGATTTCAGGCCAGGGGTCGAATAAAGGGGGCTATTAAAGATTACTAGGGATGGACCTACAGATGGAATGTCTAGGAAATCCTACGTATCCCACAAGAATGGGAATCAAGCCACATGTAGTTCTTGAAGGTTCCATGTAGTTTGGGGTCCTAAAAAATGGGCGGTTGGATCTTAGTTTAAAGGTCTTAGAGCACGTACCATAGATATAACGGAGGGAGGGAGAAACATGGTGCAGTGATTTCAATACCCGACGTGAATGTAAATGGTAAGAGTCAATATCACACCATGCATCTATAAGTAATGGGTACAACATGGCAAGTAACCTGACATGAATGAGAATATAAGCACATAACACACCGTACATTACCAAATGAGAACTTGGGCCAGGGGTGGAGTGATGGGTATGAATTGGTGGGTAACTCGACATGAATGATAATATAATCCCATACCACACCGTACATTTCCAAATGAGAACATGGGCCAAGGGTGAAAAAGTTGAGGGATCTAATATGTGAAATCCTAGTCAGTTTGTAGTTTAACATCTTGTGGTGAGGATGATGGTGCTCTATATTAAAGTCATAGGGATTAGGTCGTAGAATCCTAGTTTAATGTCGTGTGTGTGGGACAGATGGGTAAGTAGGATGATTCAACATGCCTATTATATGGGATACTATAAAAATACAACAATGATTGAGGATAACTACTGACCATGTTTGCAACATAGTATCTGTATTGTGAGACTAGGGATGGGGGAAAACAATTGAGTGTTGACTATTGTCCATATTTTCAACATGGGACTTGTAATTTTTTTTTGAAATTATCAATGACGTTGTCCCGAAATGGTATGAGATACCTTATGCCAAACATTCATGTCATTGGGGGTCCTTTTAATTTTGAATGATGACAAAAACCAAAATGATGGGATACACAAAGAATGGTGGGACCTATTCAGTTTAACGCCTTGTAGAAAGGACAAAGATGGGGGCGTCTCAGAAATATGTATGCTGTGTGCAAAAAAATTGTCTGACCTGAACGAGGAAAAAGATTTCACACCACAACACGCAATACTAGGTGAGAAACTAGGCCAGGGGACCAAAAAGGTCGTGGGACCTGAGAGAGGAAGTCCTGGAAAGTTTGTAGTTTAGTATCCTGCAATGAGGATGATGGTAATATTATTTTAAGGCCATAGAGCTCGGTCGTAGATACATGCCCCCTTACATAGGTAACACCTTACCAAAGCTCCTAATACCACATGTGCAATGCTCGGTGTGAGAAATAAGGAATAGGACCAGGCTCTCCCAAACATATAAGGGTATGACGACTAGACTCACACTCCTTCTCGAGGTAGACTGATGTTTGAAGGGATAGAGGGACAAAATGAACCACTACACCAAATTTTTGTGACATATGGAGGTGGTGACAATGATGAAGGGTATATTTTTACTATGTTAGAAACACAATGTCCATATCAACTTGAAATGGGAACAACAAATGATGGTTGACCAATGACCACATTCGCAATGCGGGACTAGTATCAATTTTTCATTCGAGATCCTCAATGATGTTGGCCCGAAATGGTAGGACAGCCCTATGGCCCTGCATCCATGCCATTTGTGGGTCATTTTGGATGTGAAAGATGGAAAAGACCCAAATAAAGTGAGTGTGTATAGCATGAATTTTCTTGTGTAGTTTAATGTCATGTAGGATGACGAAAGAGGTGGAGATCTCTAGGGAGAGGGATACATGGTTTGGTCATGATGAATTTGATGTGAATGAGGGAAAAATCCTACCCCACACCATGTGTTTCATTCCAAGGGGAGATCTTGATGTTCGGGCTAGGCCTACGAATGAAATGTTCATGCATTCTTACATATCCCATAAAGATTGGAATCAAGCCACACGTTGTTCAGAAAGGTCCACGAATTTTAATGTCATGTGGGGAGGACGTGGGAGGATAGAACAATGAGGATGGGAACAGGGTGAGATTATCATGATCCCACCATGAGTGGGGCCAGAGAATCCTACACTACACCATGTGGGGTATTCCAAGGAAACTATACCCATGGGGTATTCAAAGAGGAGTCTGGGGACTAGACTCAAGACAAGGCGTTAGAGTTTTCCTACATATCCCATAAGGATGGGAATCAATACATACATAGTTCTTGAATGGTCCATGAAGTTTAACATAGTGTTGTGATAAAATATGTCAAATAGTATTAAATCTTTCAGTCCAAGAGAATCACACATTTTAATGTCATGTGGAGAAGACAAAATAGTTTAAGGTCATGTGAGACCGTATAGATCTTAATTTATGGTCATAAAGCTCAAAAAAAATTTCAGTTTATCATCATGTGAGATATCAAAGTAGTTTAATGTAATGTTGGGCTCAACATTTTAAGGTCATGCAGGACCATATACTATTTAACATCTTGTGGGATGACATACAATTTAATTTCATTTGAGACATAATAGTTTAGGGTCATGTAGTACCATATACAGTTTAACGTCCTATGGGATGACATATAGTTTAATGTCATGCATGAGATAACAGTATAAGGTCATGTAGGACCCAGCTACTCAAGAAAATTATTTCTTGAGGAATTTTTCATTGGTGGTAGGAGTTATATGCTCTACATCAATGGTAACTAGGGAATATGCACCATTGGTGTAATCCTTGTGAATGATGTAAGGTCCTTCTCATTTGGGCTCCAGTTTTGGTGGATTCCTACCAAATATCATTGGTGTTCTCAGGTCTAATGCCAGGTCACCTTGAAATAATGATCGGAGGTGAACCTTCTTGTTGAATGCTTTAGGTATATTATTCTAATGCCCTTCCAGATTATACAGGGCACAAAGCCAATTCTCATCGAGTGATTCCAATTCAACCAGATAGATTTTAGTTACCTTATCTGGTGCATTCTGATCATAGACAGATGTGCGTAATGAAGGAAAATGAATCTCATTGGGAAATACGACCTTAGTTCCACACACCAGGGGATATGGGGTCACCTATGTGGAATTGCAAGTCATTGTCCAATAGGCCCAGAGGGAGTTGGGGAGGTTGTTCGGCCAACTCTTCTTGTTCCGACCAACCATTTTTTGTAGAATGTTAGAGAGTGTTTTGTTAAACACCTCGATCTTCCATTTTCATACTCATGAGAGTGGGAGGTACGGTTAGAATGGATGTTGTACATGTCATACAACTTCTTCAACTGGGCTTCCCAAAAGTTGGTGCCATTATCGGTGAGAATGATGTGAGGGACTCCAAATCGGTAGAAGATGTTAGAGCTAAAAAAATTAAATGACAGAATGTTCCTTGACATCCATAAGAGGAACCACCTCTTCCCACTTGGAGAAAAAATCTGTAGTGGTCAAGATGAACCTGCACTGGAGATCTTTCATTGGTGGATAAGGTCCCGTGAAATCGAGTCTGCTGACTAAAAAGGTCCAAGAGTACATGGTAGTGTGGAGAGGCTCTGGCGGCCGATGCACAAAGATAGAATGGATTTGGAATGCATGGAACCTCTTGGATAACCTGATATAGTCAAGGATCACGGAGGGATCAAAATACCAGAACCTCCAGATCTGGTGAGATAATTTTATCCTAGTCTGATGAGCCCCGCATAAACTAGCATGAACCTCTTGCATGGTGAGAGAAATATCAACTCCCTAAATGTAACAGAGGAGAACCCCATAAAACCCGCACTTGTAGAGGATCTTCTCAAGACCAGGACCACTCTAGAGAGTAAACTACAACACGTGGTGTCAGATTTTCTTTCTCTTGGCTTGATCTTCCCAGAGATTGTCATGCTGGAGTTACTATATAAAGGGGATTCTCCATTTGGGAATTACATCCATCACTGCATCATTGGGACCTGGAGGTTCTGACGTTGAGGCGTTGACGTTAAGTTGTCTTACCTGTGGTATATCATCTTCGTCTATAGTGATAGTGGCGATGACTCTTCGGTGTGCCTCGTAGATAAATAAATCATCTTGATCAAGCTCCAAAAGAGATATAGCTAGGCTGTCCAAGGAATTTGCTTGTCCGTTTTGCGAATGATGGAAATGAGTAACCCTTGAACAAGAATGAAACCATTACATCATCTATAGGGTACATTCCAATAGCGATACAAGCTCTGGATTCCCCAAAACATCGTCACCAATGATCTTATGGATGACTAGTTCAGAGTCCCCTTTACCATGCAAGTGGGGAACTTCAATTTCAAGAGACAACTCGAGGTTAGTGATGAGAGCCTGGTACTCGGCCTCGTTAATAGTACAACATTCTGTCAAAATAAAGGAATACTATAAAATAGCTTGGGCTGGAGTGATGAAGACAATACTCATTCCATTTCTATTGAGTCTGGGGTTATTGTTCCTTTAGTTGGTAGAGCTTTGGGAAGCACCATCAAAGCACATTTTCCAACATGGAATGGGTTGGTCTACCGAGAGGTTTTCCACATCGGGAAAATCAAGGTCCATAGATAGGGCCCTTCGAGATTGATGGGTGGAACTGATGTCCACCAATGCTTTCCCCTTAATATACTTATAAGGGAAAAACTTGATGTCGAACTACTGAAGAATCACTACCCACCGAGCTAGATGTCCTGTCAAACTGGGGCAATTCAGTATGTACTTCACTAGATCAACACGAGAAATTAGTTGTACATTATGGTGCTACATGTAATGTCAGAATTTTTTCATTTTGAATACCTGAAGAAGGCAGCTCTTCTGGAGAGGGGAGTGTCTTGTCTTCGTATCTAGAATCATGTGTTTGAGATAGTAAAAAATGTTCTTCATTCCGTCATTATTCTTTTGGTCAATAAAGGTGCTGAGAGATCATTCCAAGGAGGTCACATAAAGGACCAGCGACATTCTAGAAATGGGTGGCTTTAGGAAAGGAGGCTAGAGCAGATACTTCTTAATTTTCTTGAAAATATTCTAACAGTATTTTTCCCACTGATAGATAGTTCCTTTTTTCATGAGCTAAGAAAATGGATTACACTTTCCGGACAAATTCATGATGAATCAGCATATATAGGCCAATTGGACTTGAAAGCGTTGAAGCTCTGGAATTTTTCTTAGGGGAGACATCTGGATAATGGCCTTGAACTTCTTTAGGTTGATATCAATGCCCCTGTATCTAATAATGAATCCAAGAAACATTCTAGAGGTAACCCCAAAGGAACACTTCAATGGGTTCACCTTTAGGTGGTGAGAACGAAGGAAGTTGAATAGTTTATCATGATCTTTGAGATGGTCCTGATGCTGGAATGATTTGGCCACCATATTTTCTACGTAGAATTCCACCAATGTTCTAAGGATCATCTTAAATAAGTGCTTCACGACACACTGATAGGTGGCACCTATATTCATTAGACTAAAGGGCATTACATGGTAGAAGAAAGTACCTTGAAGTGCCCTGAGAGATATAGAATCCTCATACTCAGGAGCCATTCAGATCTGGTTATACCCAGAATACCCATCCCTGAAGGGGTGGGCATAGAACCGAGTGATGGAATCATTCAACAACTCTATCATGGGAAGGAGAAAATCGTCCTTCGAATAGTAAGGGTTGGGATCATTGAAGTCGATGCAGACTATGATCAGTCTATTCTTCTTTTTGATGGGCCAAATGTTTGATATCCATATGGGATACTGAACCTCCTTGAAGAATTTGGCTCAAATGATCTTATCAACTTAGGCCTCAACCATGGTACCGTGATAAGGGTGAATATTTATGGGAGGCTTTTTTAACCCGTGGTGATTTTTCAGAAGATCGAGGCAGTGTATGAAAACTTGAGGGTCTAGTCCTGTTATTTTTTCATAACTCTAGGAAAATAAATCATGATGCTGATTCAATAAGTCCACATACTATTGTTTATCGTCGAAAGGCATAGCGGCACTGATCAACATGGGATTCAGATCCGTCTCGCTACCGAGGTTCACCTGTACCAATTCATCGACTGTGGTGGAGACACCCTCTTCAAAAGCAAGAAGAGCATCCTCTAAATCCACATCTTCACATATGGAGGATGGGTTCTCAGTGGGAAAAGCTTCCTCTAAGTCAACAGATCCGGATGGGATACTGGTGACAACCTGAGCGTTAGTAGACACTGCATCGAGGGACTCATGTGTTGTCGAAACTATAACGATGAAAGATCTTAATCTAATCCCATATGGTATTTCGCCCAAGGGGCCACTCTTGATGATATCAAAGTAATTGAAGAGAATAGTCTTGATCCAGTTTATCTTAGCCCAGTGGAATATGAAAGTATGGCATATCACCGTTTCCATGGGGCGGACATCCTAATACCATATAGGGGTAGGGGGCACTGGGATCACCCAAGCCTAATTTGTGTAGGAATACGAGGTGATCTTCTGACATCACTTAGACATGGGAATGTGATTAGCCCTCATTCTAGAAACAACAATGCATTACCCCATATCTGGGGTCATATCCTCCAATCGATGGATCGGGAAAATGTAGGCATCATCCAAGTCTAGCCACAGGTCGGTTGTAGCCGTAGCGTGTTCAACCTCGTTATCCTGAATTTTCTTGTCCTTTCTCTCGTAATATTCGTCATCCAGGTAGCAGGATTTACAAGAGGAAAAGGAAGATGTGTCACCTAAGAGTACACACACTTGACCATTAAGGGTGTACTTAAGGCATTGGTGATACGATGAAGGGACCATCACATTCAGCTGAAGCCATGACCTACCCATCAACTCATTATAGGTAGTGTCTTTGGATAAAACCTTGAACTTGGTGCTGGCTACCAGACCACCAAACCGGGTAATTAGGAAGATATTACCAATCAGTGTCTATTCCATCCTATCATAACCTTGGATTTTTAGGTCCGCGGGACTCAGATTATCCTCAGACAGCCTTATTTTTTGGAGTGCTCAGGTTAAGATTAGGTTGATCCCGGAGCCTGTGTCAACAAGATAGCAATGAATCTCCACACCATTGAAGTGGATAGTGATATAAAGTGAGTGAATTTTCCCCTGTATGGGAGAGACATCATCTTCTCTAGAGAAACAGATATTGTCTTGACATTCAACATGCTTTAATACCTCAGTATGGAAGGCTTATGTGGCTGACACCTCCATCTCTAAATATAGGGGGCTTATTAATGTTTCGACAAGGGCTTCACGCATATCTTCTGATAGTAAAATAACCTCTAGGATATAGAGCCTTTGTAGAATACAAGAAATATGCTTGAGTATATCATACTTTTGTTCCAAGCGTGAACTTCTGCTTACAGTAGGTTGTTCTACAGCAGGGGCGAAGACTAGCCCTTCCAGCTGAACTGGTGGCTGACTAGTGTTGTGAATGTCCCATTGCTTTCTAGTCTAATTTCATGGAGAGACTACCCAGTGTAGTCTATATGACTGAGGTTAGTTCGTAATTGAGCGTGATTGATCACAGCACGGTCGAGGTGGCTCCACCTGATCAAGTAACATAAATTGCGGTGAAGGTGGCCCTGATGACACCAGATGAGAAGGTTGTGCATGCTGAGCTCTATGATGGGCCTACTTTCTAGTTTCGGTGGGATGAAAATCCTGGATGGAAGTACTAACTGAGTCACACTGGTGACCCATATATCCACGTCTCAGTCGATACAAGTGACGACTAAAAACATTGGCAAGATCCATCTGGCGCTCCTCACCGTCAGAAATCATGAATAGGTTTACTAGCTTCAGGATGTTAACCGAGGCATACCCCTAATCGTAACTAGTAGAATCATCAACTACTAGATATATTTTTCAGGGTTTCACTATCTTGGGGGGCATGAAGTCTTCGAGAGTATGGGAAGACGATGGCATTGGCGGGGGAATTTGTTTCCCCTTTCCCTGTAAATGCTTTCTTCTTAGGGAAAAGGAAGGATGGTCCACTGGCATAGAGGAACTGGATGAATGTAACACCACAATATTTCATGGTACGTTTCCCTTTGAATAATGCAATATCTTGCATTGTACGCAACTTCGAGATTCTAACACACAACTACAAATCAAAGTAGCCGTTATGAGTAGTAATACCTACTTGTTGAAATTTTATAAATTTTATCTCTCAAAATGGACTTCATTTTTGGATTCATAATATCGAAATTATCCTAGGGTAAATGTTTGGTACTTTTAGGATAACTTATATATTTTGATGAATAGTGAAAATTACTAAATTTTAATTAAATTTTTTTTTAATCAAAATAATTAATAGTGATAAATTATGAATTTGAGTAGTTTTAAAGTATATTTAGAATATATTTTTACCGTTTAATACAATGTTAGTCATTGGACATAATTTCACATTTAAACCGAACATAAACAAGTGTCAATATTTTGATAGTTATTATCACTTAAAAACACGTTTTTTGTTTTAACAATGGGAATTAATTTTAAATTAATTTCTGCCACTTCTGTGTTATGAATTTTGAAAAACATATTCCATATTTGGAATCCAGAGTTCCAAATTGTGTAAATAGGTAATTTTTATTTTTATACATTTTGAATAATTACTTCGGTAAATATTTTATTTACCATGGTTAAAGGGTAAATCCAGTAAATAAGGTTAAAAAATAATATTATAATAATATTAATTTACCCTAAAACGTGTCCTTACCCTATTGGTTGATACATTTCTGACCGTGGTCATATTTGGGTCGATTTTGGGACCCCATGGAGCCACTTGTAGGTGATAAGGACACTTTATGTTAATTAAGTTAAAGTAAATACAAAAATGACATAAGCATATAACTTTTAGGAAACCAATTTTTACATAGGGTTATATATGTTATCTTTTCAACTATAAATATTCATTATAAATCTAAAAATATTTCCTATATAATGGTATTTTATTTATAATTTTTATACATTGAATAATTAAATTTATTTATGACATAATAATGATTCAGTATTTTCCTTATTAATGAATGCATCAAACAATTGGTATTATAAATGTTAAAATAAATATAATTTCAAAGATTTGATGACATAAACGAATTTTATTGGTTAATATTACATGTTATGATTGATTAAATTAATTTGTTTCGAATTAATAAAGTTTTTATTACTTTAACAAAAATCAATTATTGAATAGTGTCAAAATTGACATAAATGAGTTTTTAAAACAAATATTATATTATTAATTGATATTCTATTCCTAAAAATATAATTTTAGGACAAAGGACTTATATCATGATAGGAGTATCATTAATGGACTACTTGGGGGTCTCTTTGATGTATATAGTATGTTTATTATCTATAAAATATAAAAATACAAAGTGACATGGTAAATGTCAAACTAATTAAATAAGAGTTGAAACTAAAATATAAGGTTAATATAATGACCCAAAACTGTCTAAAATCTATTGTTTGAAAGGATTTAGACCCATCCCAACCTTATAATTTTAATAATCCACTTTGTAGCCATTAGAAACTGAATATGAATTTATTATAAATTAATAATTTAAGTTTTTCCTAAAGATCCCATCCTACCCCTTATAAAAGGACACCACTTCTAACCAATTATTCATACCTTAAAAGCCTTTTGGTTAGGCCACCCTCTGCCCAAATACCCTATAAACTATCATTACTTAATCCTATAGGCCTTTCTTTAGTCATAAAGCCAACCTATGGAGCCCTTTTGATCAAATCAAAAGGAATAACCCGAAGAAGAGGTAACGTTTTCACCTCCCTCTTTCAAGTTTCATTCTTCTTCAAATTCTTCTTTCTTTGTTATTTATATTCTAAAATAATAAATCCAGTATCTTCTATATAATTTGATGTTATTATATATATGGTACAACCATATTCAGTATTCTATCCATCCTTTGAATGACATGTCACCATACGTGCGTACGTACGGCTTACCGTCTCCACGTCCTGGTGTAATTGTTATTCAAAACATTATTATTTGGATGGTTATGATAATGATGTGTAATTGATTTAAATAATAAATATAACATGATAATGATTCTGTATATATGATATACCATCCAATTATATATTATTTTAATATCAAAAGAATTATATTGTCGCCCGTGCGTACGTACGGACTACTGTCAGCATGAACACGATGAGATTCATTCCCCATTGTATCCATGCAAGTATAATTCTCATATGATGATTAAAAATAATGTTTAAGGACTTGATATCATTCTGTATATGAATAAGATACAACCTATCCATAACAAACACGACTAATTTTACAAAACATATAAAAGAAAATGAGTAAGTTAACACCCGAACGACGATAATACTAAGACATTATTAACAAAGCAACGTTAAAAGATCATATATATGATATCATATTAATGTATATGATTCTTGTATAATTTAATAAAAAATATTTCACCATTATACAAGAGGTTAACCTACCCTCAACCAAGGAAAAGTACAAAGTAAGGGTTTATTTCACAATCTCTTCATTATCCGAGGTTGTTTATACGTAATTATCTACTGGGACCTCTTTATCATCGACATCCATGTTTCTTAAAAATGTTTTTCAAAACATTCTTAATATTTTACAGAATATGGGTTAAAGTCATTTATACCCTTTTTTGACTTTTTATAAGAATTTTATAAATGAATCTTGCCATCCTTTTCCAAAAAAGGTCCTTTTTAACCTTTTCAACAGAATTAAGGTTAGAATGTTTTTTTAACTTATACAGCAGGTGTATCTATTTTCCACCATTATAAAATCATAAAAGCTTACCTTACAAGATTATAAGAATATTTTGAAATTACATGTTTTATTTTATAATTATGTGACCATTAAATTCTTTAAAAATGAATATTTTAAGAATTTGTGAAAGGTACTCTTTATCCAGATCAGAATTTTAAATGTTTTAAAGATTTATCTTTCTAAATATTTTTAATTAATGTCCATGTTTTCAAAATGAATATAAGGATTTATTTATATGGACATGAATGTTTTGAAATGATATTTATTTTCAAAAGATTCAAATTGGTATGTGACACTTTGATTCAAAAATCTCTTTTAAATTACGTCCTTTATAAATATGTGACTTTTAAATGATTTCAACAAATATATATTTCTCTCAAATAGTTTTGATTTCATCTATGTCAACATCCATTTATGGATTTTAATCTTATTTGAACTTGATTTATTATAATAAAAAACTTCCATATTTTATTGAAGGTTTTGTGATATGTTTGACTGTGGATGTGTTATTTCTACACCATTCATGGTTTATGGAGAAAATATTGACATTTCGAATGATAGTTTTAATATTAATGTTTATGTTATGTTTAAACCTGTTCATATGAGGAATGAATTAGTCTTAATAAGTGACTGGTGAAGCTCTCGATAGCTCCTCGATGCATCGGTAGGTCTCATGAAACAAACTAGTGTCTTGGCACAAGGCCTTGACAAAATCTTATTTATAGTCTTGGCACGAGGCATTGACTATGTGGTTATGATACTCTGGCATTATGCATTCCATCATTATGATAGTGGTTATTGATATTTCATGTGATTATTCAACTATTATAATACCAATGTGAGTAAGTAAATGGAATTATTTCAATTTATATTTTCCACGTTATGCTGAATTTCATGTTTAAAAGGATTTTTTAGTTATGCAATACCTTAAATGTTTATGTTTATTTAAGAAAGTTTCTTCTATATTGTTATCCTTACTGAGCATCTGAGCTCACCCCTTTCAATTTTTTATTTTTCCCAAGATGTGAAGAAGTATTTTATTAATGACCTATAGGGATAGTATGAGGGAATATGAAGACAAGATTTTGTTGTAGTTTTTCACTTTATTATGTAATGTAAGACTTATGAATGTATCTAGTGTTTCCAAGGCTACTAAACTAATCGTTCTTTCAAGACTTGATCTTCTGTGACCATGCCAATGTCATGTAATAATGCACCGACTCTGGGTAACTGGGGTCGGGGCATTACATTTGGTATCAGAGGAAGTTTAGTACAAACCTTGGAAGCTAGATTTAGATAAAATCTGATAAGAGAACATAGACCTAAGATGGACTTTGAGGATTATTGTAGAATAACTTCCTAGAATTTTGGTATTGTAGTGATTTTGTGGGTTTTCCGAGCAATACATCCCTGTCTGGATACGAGCAGGTAGAGGCGGCTCTGGCACAGATGTACCTAGGGGTAAAATCTGAAAACAATGCTTTGAGCTAGACTAAAACGGGAACTGGTGCATGACAACGGGCCTTGCTGTACTCTTGGTTATGACACTCCCGGGGGATATGCTTAGGATAATTCTCATTTTCTTTACAAACCATTATGAAGGGTTTATGAGTATGTACTTCCTTAACGAATATATTTTTATGATTATGGATTATATCCATAAAATGTTCAATTTATGATAAGTGTTTTATAAGTTTAGATTTTTGTATTGTGATTCATAAACTAATCTAGTGTATGTCATTGTTTAGAAATGGCACCTTGTGGAAGAAATGGAAACCGTATAAATGCACACACTCCATGTAGGTATTTCCCTCCTACTCAAGATAATTATAGTGGTGTTGGTGATACAACTGGTGTTGATCAGCTAATCGCCATATTGGGACAACTCACTCAAGTTATGAATAATAACCTTACTTGTATGGAGCACCCCGATCCACAGCAAGGAGGATCAATTTTAGATCGCTTAATGAGGCAACAACCAGAAACATTAAATGGGGGTACAAATCCACTAGTATCTAAGCAATGGATAAGTTCCCTAGAGAAAATATTTCAGGCTTTGGGGAGTAGTGAAAGGGAAAAGGTTATCATGGCAGTTCACCACCTCACTGGAGATGCTGATCAATGGTGGTCATTAATTCAAAACAAAAAGGATGATGAAGAATTATCAAGTATGGAATAGAGTGATTTTAAACATATTTTCTTATAAAAATACTTTCCTCGTGACCATCGAACAGATATGGAAAGACAATTTCTCTGTTTGAGGAAAAAGGAGGATGAGAATGTTGCAAAGTATGAAGCTAACTTTACAAGGTTAGCGAGGCATGCAAAAGATTATATATGTAACCAGAGGAGTAATATTGATAGTTTCTTTGATGGGTCAAAACCATTTCTTCATCAATCCTTAGTTTCACAATCCTTCTCGTCATACGAAGACATCGTCTCATGTGCTATAAAGACAGAAAAGGAATTCTCTAAATCTTATGACAATAAAGTAAAGCAAGAGAAGAAGAGAACGGTGGAACAAGAGACAGATAAAGGGAAAAAGGGAAAGAAGGATTTTCCATTATGTGATCATTGTGTGAAGAAACACCCCGGTACTTGCCTAAAAGGATTGGGAGTTTGTTACAAATGTGGAGAAAAAGGTCACCAGGCTCGTGATTGTAAGGGAACGAAATATTCTGTCAATGTTGAATGCTACAATTGTAGAGATATGGGGAATTATGCAAATTAATTCCCTAAGCGCCAAGAAAACATACCTCAGAAAAGACCAAGGGATCAAGGCCAATCTTATGTTGTCACTACAGTTGAAGTGGAATAATTAGTGTATTTGTGTTTTTGGACTCAAGGATTATATTATGGCTATTAGAATAATGTGATATATATAAGGATTGAACTACAGTGATTGTTGTTTTCATTAATGTTTTAATATGACTATGGTAATCATATTTTCAGTATGTGACAATAATAAAAACATTACTTTGTCTGGGGAATCTGATTTGACAATTGATTTTGGAATTTATATACCTTTTACAGAGAGTCTGGACAGAGGTACATTGGATAACTATAATGTTTGGAGTGGATTATGTTGAACTTTGGATAGTATTATGTAAGGTTAAAACAGTTATTATGATCTATTTTTGGAATATTATGATACTATAGTTTTCGGAAAAGGAAAACCTGTAGGTCGGGTGATAACCCTTTGCGTCGGACAAAGATGCAGGAATCGAACCTACAACCATAGTGTAACAGGCCTGTATTACCTACCACTATCCTGAAGGAAGTCCCTGGTCATTAAAAAGTTTTTTTCTTCATTTTAATTGTATATTTTAATGTTTGGATCCTTATATGATTACTATAAATATAATATTTTTAAGTTCTATTATCTTTTGGAGTGAAAAATGAGTTTCTGGTTGAAATTAGTTGAAGGATGAAACACTACTTTTCAAGTATATACATATATATATATATATATCTTATTCTATGAATAAACTAATTCATAAAAATTAGGTATGGTATCTTAAAACAAAAAATGTTTTATCCTAATACCTTATGTTTTTTTGAACCAATGATATTTTAAATCATCATAGATTGATGGCTTTGAGGCCCTCAATTCTACAATTGTTTTTGACTGATTACCTCAATCACTCCCTATAAATATTTACGTTTTTCCTCCAATTATGTTTCCTTAATTTCCACCAATGTTCTCCAAATCGATATCATAATTTGGTGGTGACCCTTTCATTTCTCTTTTCCTTTTATTAAGACTAAATTTTATTAACCCAATTTCCGATGTGGGTTTTCCCACAAAGATATTTTCTATTTTCAACCTTTTATTTATGAAGAACAATTTCAAATTTCGAGGATGAAATTTATTGAAGTATGGGAGAATGTAACACCCCAATCTTCCACGGTACTTTTCCCTTTGAATAATTCAATAGCTTGCATTGTACGCAACTTTGAGATTCTAACACAACGGGACCAATCAAAGTAGTCGTTATGAATAGTAATACATAATTTTTAAATTTTTTAAAATTTTAACTCTCAAAATGGACTTCATTTTTGGATTTGTAATATCAAAATTAGCCTAGGGTAAAATTTTGGTACTTTTCGGACAACTTTTATATTTTGATGAATAGTGAAAAATACTAAATTTTAATTATAAACAACTTTTTTAATCAAAATAATTAATTGTGATAAATTATGAATTTTAGTGGTTTTAAAGTATATTTTGAATATATTTTTACCATTTAATACAATTTTGGTCATTGTACATAATTTCACATTTAAACCGGGCATAAACAAATGTCATTCTTTTGATAGTTATTATCTCTTAAAAACATGCTTTTTGTTTTAACAACGAAAATTAATTTTAAATTAATTTCATCCACTTATATGTTTTGAATTTAGAAAAATGGAATCCATATTTGGAATCAGAGGGAGAAAATTTTGTAAATAGGTAACTTTTATTTTTAGACATTTTGAATAATACTTCGGTGAATTTTTTATTTACCATGGTTAAAGGATAAATCTGGTAAATAAGGGTAAAAGAATAATATTATAATAATATTAATTTATCCTAAAACGTGTCCTAACCCTATTGTATGATACATTTCCGACCATGGGAATATTTGGGTCGATTATGGGACCCCATGGAGCCACTTGTAAGTGATAAGGACACTTTATATTAATTAAGTTAAAGTAAATACAAAAATGACATAAGCATATATCTTTTAGAAAAAAAATTATATAGGGTTATATAAGTTATATTTTAGACTATAAATATTCATTAGAAATATAAATATATTTCCTAAATAATGGTATTTTATTTATAATTTTTAAACGTTGAATAATTAAATATATTTATGATACAATAATAATGCAGTATTTTCCTTATTAATGAAATAATCAAACAATTGGTATTATAAATGTTAAAATAAATATAATTTAAAAGTTTTGATGACATAAACGAATTTTATTGGTAAATATGACATTTTATAATTGATTAAATGAATTTTTATCCAATTAATAAATGTGTTATGACTTTAACAAAAATCAATTATTGAATAGTGTCAAAATTGACATAAATGAGTTTTTAAAACAAATATTATATTATTAATTTATATTCTATTCCTAAAAATCTGTGGTTCGTCCAAAGTACTTATATCATGATATTTGTATCATTAATGGACCACTTGGGGATCTCTTGGATGTATATAGTATGTTTATTAACTATATAATATAAAAATACAAAGTGACATGGTAAATGTCAAACTAATTAACTAAGAGTTAAAACTAAAAGATAAGGTTAATATAATGACCCAAACCAGTATAAAATCTATTTTTGAAAGGCTATAAACCCAAAACCACCTTATACTTTTTATAATCCACTTTTTAGCCATTAACAACCGCATATGAATTTATTATAAATTAATACGTTATGTTTTTCCTAAAGATCCCCTCCTCCCCCATATAAAAGGACACCACTTATAACCAATTCTTTATACCTTAAAATACTTTTTGTTTGGACAAACTCTACCCAAATAACCTATAAACTATCCTCCCTTAAACCTGGAGGCCTTCCTTTAGTCAGAAAGAGAACCTATGAATCCCTTTTGATCAAATCATAAAGAAGAACCCGAAGAAGATGTAAAGTTTTCACCACCCTCTTTCAAGTTCCATTCTTCTTCAAATTCTTATTTCATTGTTATTTTCCATTCTAAAATAGTAAATCCAGTATCTTATATATATTATGATGTTATTAGAAATTATGGTACAACCATATTTATTATTCTATCCATCCTTTTAATGACATGCCACTATATGTGCGTACTTATAGCTTACCGTCTCCACGTCGTGGTGTAATTGTTATTCAAAACATTATTATTTGGATAGGTTTGATAATGATGTTTAATTGAGGTAAATATTAAATTTAACATGATAATGATTCTGTATATATGATATACCATCCAATTATATATTATTTTAATATTAAAAAAACGATATTGTCCCTCATGCGTACGTACGGACTACCGTCTCCATGAATGCGATGAGATTCATTCCCCACCGTATCCATGCATGTATAATTCTCATTTGATGATTAAAAATAATATTTAAGGACTTGATATCATTATTTATATGAATAAGATACAACCTATCCACAACAAACACTAATTATGTAACGAAAAATATAAAATAAAAAGATTAAGTTAACACCCGAAACAACGATAATACTAAGACATTATTAACAAAGCAATGTTAAAAGATAATATATGATATCATATTAATGTATATGATTCTTTTATAATTTAATAACAAATTTTTCACCATTATACAGGATGTTTACTTACCCTCATCCAAGTAAAATCACAAGGTAAGGGTTTATTTCACAATCTCATCATATCCGAGGTTGTTTATACGTAATAATCTACTCGGACCTCTTTATAATCCACATCCATGTTTCTTAAAAATGATTTTCAAAACATTCTTAAGATTTTAAAAAATATGGGTTAAAGTCATTTATACCCTTGTTTTACTTTTTATAAAAAGTTTATAAAGGAATATTTCCTTCTTTTTCCAAACAAGGTCTTTTTTAACCTTTTCAACAGAATTAAGGTAAGAATTTTTTTTTAACTTATATTGTGGTTGCGGCTATTTTCCGCCATTATAAAATCGTCGATGCTTCCCTTACAAGATTATAAGAATATTTTGAAATTAAATGTTTTATTTTATAATTATGTGACCATTAAATTATTTCAAAATGAATATTTTAAGAATTTGTGAAAGGTACTCTTTATCACGGTCAGAATTTTAAATGTTTTAAAGATTTATCTTTCTAAATCTTTTTAATTAATGTCCATGTTTTCAAAATGAATTTAAGGATTTATGTATATGTACACAAATGTTTTGAAATTATATTTCTTTTCAAAAGTTTCAAAGTGGTATGGGACACTTTGATTCAAAAATCTCTTTTAAATTACTTTATTTATAAATGTGTGACTTTTAAATTATTTCAAAAAAGAGATATTTCTCTCAAATATTTTTGATTTCATCTATGTCAACATCCTTTGATTGGTTTTTAAGCTTATTTGAAGTTGATTTATTATGATACAAAACTTCTATATTGTATTGAAGGTTTTGTGATATGTTTGACTGTGGATGTGTTATTTCTATACCATTCATGGATTGTGGAGAAAGTATTGAAATTTTGTATGCCAGTTTTAATACGAATGATTATGTTATGTTTAAACTGGTTCATAAGAGGAATGCATTAGACTTAATAAGTGACAAGTGGAGCGCACTATAACTCCTCGATGCATCGGTAGGTCTCATGAGACAAACTACTATCACTACTGGAAATATAATATTTCCCAATGGTTCACAACTGTTGGGAAATCCCCTCTAACCGTTGGTATATGATATACCAACAGTTCTGATAACCGTGGGGAAGTAAGCCGTTGGGAAAAGGTTTTCCCGACGGTTTACTGGAAACCGTTGGTATAGGCTGACAAAATCCACCCTATCCCAACGGTTCTGCCAAACCGTTGGGATAGTTTTTCCCAACGGTTTGGAAGAACCGTTGGGAAATATCAGTTTTGGGATAGTTTTCCCAACAGTTCTCCATAAACCGTTGGGATATCCCCATGGATGAACTCTTTCCCAACGGTTTAGAACCGTTGGGAAAAGAGATATTTACCAACGGTTCAATGAACCGTTGGTAAAGACTTCTTTAGGATTATATGCCAACGATTTTAAACCGTGGGCATATCCTATGCTACAAATTGCAGGCTGCTGCAATTTGCACTGCCCCTGTCCATCAGGCCCCTCTCCATCAGGCCTCATTTTGACCTCATTTTCAATCCAATTATTATACCTGCAATAAAGTAAAACATACATATACAATTACGAACAAATTCATACACATTTAACATATAATGGATCCTGAAACTATACACATCCATAATTAAATTAGAATTCATAACGTAATTATAAACATACGTAATTCATATAGAATTCAATTTAAAATTTAGATGACAATTATATGTGGAATCCGAAATTCAATTCATATTTTGATCGGTTTTTTCTATACCATATATTTTTACCTCAAATGATGTCCATTTTAAACAAAATACATACACCTGAAGTGATACCAGCCACACCGCACCTCAGATTGAGGCGGGGTTGACTTGTACACATCACATTTGACCCATGGATCGTTGTGCTAAAGTATCGACACAATCCTAATGCGTTTGGTCATTTTTCCGTATGCCAGTTGATGTTTTTCACTTAAAATGACGTCCTTTTAAAACAAAAGACGGACACTATGAGTGGTGCCGACCACACCACGTCTCCAATTGAGGCGGGGTTGATTCGTACACGTCACATATGACCCATGGATCGTTCTTCTTAAGTTTAAATTGAAACCTAATGCGTTTGGTCGGTTTTCCGTATGTACTTAAAATGTTTTCCATTTTAAACAAAAGAGTGACACTTAGACTAATCCTGACCACACCGCGACTCAGATTCATCCCGGGTTGGCTCGTACATGTCACATATTACCCATGGATCGTTGTGATAAATTATCAAAAGATTCCGAATGTGTTTGGTCGGTTTTGTGTATGCCAGTTGTTCTTTTCATTTATAATCATGTCCATTTAAAACAAAAGAGATAGAGTTAGAGCGGTGTCGGCCACACTGCGTCTCGGATAAAGACGGGGTTGACTTGTACACGTCCCATATGACTCATGGATCGTTGTGCTAAAGTATCAATAGAATCTGAATGAGTTTGGTCGTTCTTCCGTATGTCAGTTGATGCATTTCACTTAAAATGACGTCCTTTTGAAACCAAAGACGGACACTTTGAGTGGTGTCAGCCGCACCACATGTCGGATTGAGGCGGGGATGATTCTTACACATCACATATGACCCATGGATCTTTCTCCTAATGTTTCAACGGAAACCGAATCTGTTTGGTCATTTTTCTGTATGTACTTAAAATGGTGTCCAATTTAAACAAAAGAGAGCCACTTAGACTTATCCTGGCCACACCGCGACTCGGATTCATCCCGGGTTGGCTCGTACGCGTCACATATGACCCATGGATTGTTGGGATAAATTATCAACAGATTCGTAATGAGTTTGGTCGGTTTTCCGTATGTCAGTTGATGCTTTTCACTTAAAATGACGTCCTTTTGAAACAAAAGACGGACACTTTGAGTGGTGCCGGCCACACCACGTCTCCGGATTGAGCTGAAACCACCGTGAAACATTTTAATTATTATTCGTGATGTGTACGCGCAGATGGCACATCAAGCGGACATGCGATTTGCGCGGTATGACTCAATATTCGTGTTTTAAGTGATGCGCGCGCTTTGTAAACGCGCATGAGGGGGGTCCAAACGGGCCGAACGAAGTTGGAATGGCATGAAATAAGACGAAAAATATGGGAGAGTGATTTATGAAGTGGTCGAGCAGACAGCACGTCAATCGGACGTGCCGTGTGCCCGCGGTGACCGACAACGCAGTTCTGGTGTCATAAACGGCCAAAACGGGCGTCCAAAGGTCAAATTCATAGCGGACGACCTCAGATTGATCTGAAACCACCGTGAAACATTCTTATTATTATTTGTGACGTGTACGCGTAGACGGAACGTCAATCGGACGTGCGGTTTGCGCGGTACGACTCAATATTCGTATTTTAAGTGATGTGCGTGCTTCGTAAACGCGCGTGAGGGGGGTCCAAATGGGCCGAACGAAGTCAGAATGGCCTAAAATCAGACGAAAAATACAGGTGAGTGATTTCTGAAGTGTTCGAGAAGACGGCATGTCAATTGGACGTGCCATGTGCCCGCGGTGACCAACAACGCAGTTCTGGTGTCATAAACGGCCAAAACGGGCGTCAAACGGTCAAATTCGTAGCGAACGACCTCAGATTGAGCTGAAACCACCGTGAAACATTCTAATTATTATCTGTGATGTGTATGCGTAGACGTAACGTCAATCGGACGTGCGGTTTGCGCGGTACGGCTCAATATTCATGTTTTAAGTGATGCGCGCGCTTCGTAAACGCGCGTGAGGGTGGTCCAAAGGGGCAGAACGATTTCGGAATGGCCTGAAATCAGACGACAAATAAGGGTGAGTGATTTATAAAGTGGTCGAGCAGACGGCACGTCAATCGGACGTGCCGTGTGCCCGTGGTGACCGACAACGCAGTTCTGGTGTCATACACGGCCAAAACGGGCGTCAAACGGTCAAATTCATAGCGGACGACCTCGAATTGACCTGAAACCACTGTGAAACATTATAATTATTATTCGTGACGTGTACGCGTAGAGGGCACGTCAATCGGACGTGCGGTTTGCGCGGTAAGGCTCAATATTCGTGTTTTAAGTGATGCGCGCGCTTCGTAAACGCGCGTGAGGGGGGTCCAAACGGGCCGAACGAAGTCGGAATGGCCTGAAATCAGACGAAAAATACGGGAGAGTGATTTCTGAAGTGGTCGAGTAGACGACACGTCAATCGGACATGCCGTGTGCCCGCGGTGACCGACAACGCAGTTCTGGTGTCATAAACGGCCAAAACGGGCGTCCAACGGTCATATTCATAGCGGACGACCTCAGATTGAGCTGAAACCACCGTGAAACATTCTAATTATTATTCTTGACGTTTACGCGCAGACTTCACGTCAATCGGACGTGTGGTTTGTGCGGTACGTCTCAATATTCGTATTTTAAGTGATGCACGCGCTTCGTAAACGCGCGTGAGGGGGGTCCAAACGGGCCGAACGAAGTCGGAATGGCCTGAAATCAGACGAAAAATACGGTTGAGTGATTTATGAAGTGGTCGAGCAGACGAAATGTCAATTGGACGTGCCATGTGCCCGCGGTGACCGACAACGCAGTTCTGGTGTCATAAACGGCCAAAACGGGCGTCAAACGGTCAAATTCAAAGCGGACGACCTCGGATTGAGCTAAAACCACTGTGCAACATTCTAATTATTATTCTTGAAGTGTACGCGTAGACGGCACGTCAATCGGACGTGCGGTTTGCGCGGTACGGCTCAATATTCGTGTTTTAAGTGATGCACGTGCTTCGTAAACGCGTGTGAGGGGGGTCCAAACGGGCCGATCGAAGTCGGAATGGACTGAAATCAGACGAAAAATGCGGGAGAGTGATTTCTGAAGTGGTCGAGCAGACGGCACGTCAATCGGACGTGCCGTGTGCCTGCAGTGACCGACAACGCAGTTCTGGTGTCATAAACGGCCAAAACGGGCGTCAAACGGTCAAATTCATAGCGGACGACCTCGGATTGAGCTGAAACCACCGTGAAACATTGTAATTATTATTCGTGACGTTTACGCATAGACGGAACATCAATCGGACGTGCGGTTTGCGCGGTACGGCTCAATATTCATGTTTTAAGTGATGTGCACGCTTCGTAAATGCGCGTGAGGGTGGTCCAAACGGGCCGAACGATTTCGGAATGGCCCGAAATCAGACGACAAATACGGGTCAGTGATTTATGAAGTGGTCGAGTAGATGGCACGTCAATCAGACATGCCGTGTGCCCGCGGTGACCGACAACGCAGTTCTAGTGTCATAAATGGCCAAAACGGGCGTCAAACGGTCAAATTCATAGCGGATAACCTCGGATTGACCTGAAACCACCGTGAAACATTCTAATTATTATTCTTGACGTGTACGCGCAAACGGCACGTCAATCGGACGTGCGGTTTGCGCGGTACATCTCAATATTCGTGTTTTAAGTGATGCGTGCGCTTCGTAAACGCGCGTGAGGGGGTCCAAATGGGCCGAACAAAGTCGGAATGGCCTGAAATCAGACGACAAATACGGGAGAGTGATTTATGAAGTGGTCGAGTAGACGGCACGTCAATCAGACGTGCCGTGTGCCCGTGGTGACCGACAACGCAGTTCTGGTGTCATAAACGGCCAAAACGGGCGTCCAATGGTCAAATTCATAGCGGACGACCTCAGATTGAGTTGAAACCACCGTGAAACATTCTAATTATTATTCGTGACGTTTACGCACAGACGGCACGTCAATCAGACGTGCGGTTTGCGCGGTACGACTCAATATTCGTATTTTAAGTGATGCACGCGCTTCGTAAATGCGCGTGAGGGGGGTCCAAACGGGCCGAACGAAGTCGGAATGGCCTGAAATCAGACGACAAATACGGGTGAGTGATTTCTGAAGTGGTCAAGCAGACGGCATGTCAATTGGACGTGCCATGTGCCCGCGGTGACCGACAATGCAGTTCTGGTGTCACAAACGGCCAAAACGGGCGTCAAACGGTCAAATTCATAGCAGATGACCTCAGATTGAGCTGAAACCACCGTGAAACATTCTAATTATTATTCGTTATGTGTACGCGCAGACGGCATGTCAATCGGGCATGCGGTTTGCGCGGTACGACTCAATATTCGTGTTTTAAGTGATGCACGCGCTTCGTAAACGCGCGTGAGGGTGGTCCAAATGGGCCAAACGATTTCGGAATGGCCTGAAATCAAACGCAAATACGGGTGAGTGATTTATGAAGTGTTCGAGCAGACGGCACGTCAATCGGACGTACCGTGTGCCCGCGGTGACCAACAACACAGTTCTGGTGTCATAAACGGCCAAAACGGGCGTCAAACGGTCAAATTCATAGAGGACGACCTCGGATTGACCTGAAACCACCGTGCAACATTCTAAATATTATTCGTGATGTGTACGCACAGACGGCACGTCAATCGGACGTGCGGTTTGCGCGGTACTTCTCAATATTCATGTTTTAAGTGATGTGCGCGCTTCGTAAACGCGCGTGAGGGGGGTCCAAACCGGCCAAACGAAGTCGGAATGGCCTGAAATCAGACAAAAAATACGGGAGAGTGATTTCTGAAGTGGTCGAGCAGACGGAACGTCAATCGGACGTGCCGTGTGCCCACGGTGACCGACAACGCAGTTCTGGTGTCATAAACGGCCAAAACGGGCGTCCAACGGTCAAATTCATAGCGGACGACCTCAGATTGACCTTAAACCACCGTGAAACATTCTAATTATTATTCGTGACGTGTACGCGTAGACGGAACGTCAATCGGACGTGCGGTTTGCGCGGTACGGCTCAATATTCGTATTTTAAGTGATGCAAGCGCTTCGTAAACGCGCGTGAGGGGGGTCCAAACGGGACGAACGAAGTCGGAATGACCTGAAATCAGACTAAAAATACGGGTGAGTGATTTCTGAAGTGTTCGAGCAGATGGCACGTCAATCGGACGTGCCATGTGCCCGCGGTGACCGACAACGCAGATCTGGTGTCATAAACGACCAAAACGGGCGTCAAACGGTCAAATTCATAGCGGACGACCTCAGATTGACCTGAAACCACCGTTCAACATTCTAATTATTATTCGTGATGTGTACGTGAAGACGGCACGTCAATCGGACGTGCGGTTTGCGTGGTACGGCTCAATATTCGTGTTTTAAGTGATGCGCGTGCTTCGTAAACGCGCGTGAGGGTGGTCCAAACGGGCCGAACGATTTCAGAATGTCCTGAAATCAGACGAAAAATACGGGTGAGTGATTTATGAAGTGGTCAAGAAGACGGCACGTCAATCGGACGTGCCGTGTGCCCGCGGTGACCGACAACGAAGTTCTGGTGTCATAAACGGCCAAAACGGGCGTCAAACGGTCAAATTCATAGAGGATGACCTCGGATTGACCTGAAACCACCTTGCAACATTCTAATTATTATTCGTGATGTGTACGCGCAGACGGCACGTCAATCGGACGTGCGGTTTGTGCGGTATGGCTCAATATTCGTGTTTTAAGTGATGCGCGCGCTTCGTAAACGCGCGTGAGGGGGGTCCAAACGGGCCGAACGAAGTTGGAATGGCCTGAAATCAGACGACAAATATGGGAGAGTGATTTCTGAAGTGGTAGAGTAGACGACACTTCAATCAGACGTGTCGTGTGCCCGCGGTGACCGACAACGCAGTTCTGGTGTCATAAACGGCCAAAACGGGCGTCCAACGGTCAAATTCAAGGCGCATGACCTCAGATTGAGCTGAAACCACCGTGCAACATTCTAATTATTATTCGTGACGTGTACGCGCAGATGGAACATCAATCGGACGTGTGGTTTTCGCGGTACGGCTCAATATTCGTATTTTAAGTGATGCACGCGCTTCGTAAACGCGCGTGAGGGGGGTCCAAACGGGCCGAACGAAGTTGGAATGACCTGAAATCAGATGAAAAATACGGGTGAGTGATTTATGAAGTGGTCGAGCAGACGGCACGTCAATCGGACATGCCGTGTGCCTGCGGTGACCGACAACGCGGTTCTGGTGACATAAACGGCCAAAACGGGCGTCAAACGGTCAAATTCAGAGCGGAAGACCTCGGATTGACCTGAAACCACCGTGAAACATTCTAATTATTATTCGCGATGTGTACGCGCAGACGACACGTCAATCGGACGTGCGGTTTGCGCCGTACGGCTCAATATTCGTGTTTTAAGTGATGCGCGTGCTTCGTAAACGTGCGTGAGGGGGGTCCAAACGGGCCGAACGATTTCGGAATGGCCTGAAATCAGACGACAAATAAGGGTGAGTGATTTATGAAGTGTTCGAGTAGAAGGCACGTCAATCGTATGTGCCGTGTGCCCGCGGTGACCGACAACACAATTCTGGTGTCATAAACGGCCAAAACGGGCGTCAAACGGTCAAATTCATAGCGGACGACCTCGGATTGACCTGAAACCACCGTGCAACATTCTAATTATTATTCGTGACATGTACGCGTAGACGGAACATCAATCCGACGTGCGGTTTGCATGGTACGGCTAAATATTCGTGTTTTAAGTGATGCGCGCGCTTCGTAAACGCGAGTGAGGAGGGTCCAAATGGGCCGAACGAAGTCGGAATGGCCTGAAATCAAGCGACAAATACAGGAGAGTGATTTATGAAGTTGTCGAGCAGACGTCACATCAATCGGACGTGTCATGTCCCCGCGGTGACCGACAACGCAGTTCTGGTGTCATAAACGGCCAAAACGGGCGTCCAACGGTCAAATTCATAGAGGACGACCTCAGATTGAGCTGAAACCACCATGAAACATTCTAATTATTAT